>CM061237.1:106012797-111012797 GCA_030848705.1 Heracleum sosnowskyi
TTGTCTGTGCAACAGAGGCTATTGGACGAGATGAGTCAGATTATCGAAGTTAAGTTACAATCGTTTGTGGAATGTGAAATCATACGTTGAAGACTAAGTACCGTCTCATGTTTGACTATCGAGGCTGGCACGTGGATTCGAAATGGTAGAAGCAGACTAATGGTATTCGCAAGAGCGTTAAAGCAAAGAAGGACGGAAGTCGAGAATCGTGCGATAAGACAGAATAAGGAGGGATCGTATTGTTTCAGCATTACGAAATAGCTAAGGACCAGAGGCAAGTGTTTATACCCTTGCTTATTAATTAAGGGATATTATCTTGAATTATTAGTATGCATGTTGAATGCTTATTACTGAATTTTCAAATGTTGATTTCTTTTGCATTGAATTGCAAGTATGTTATTTAATCTCGTAAATTGACGAGTACTCTTTTATACCTTTTGAGTTTAGATTCATATTTTCATATTGATTGGAAAGATATACTTATTATATTGAAAAGTTTGAAGAGATAATTATGGGCCGTATACTAAGGCTTTCTTTTAAAAGACATGATTTTAAAACATTAGGTTGGAATATTACCAACCCTAGATGAGTGGGAACTTGTGAACCCTATGAGGGAAAACTTATTCTGAAATTCTGAAGTGGTGTTACTTGCCCTTCAGGTATTCCGTTTTTCACCTTGCACCTATGCAAACCTTGTTATCCTTTCTTGTTAATGCGATCATCTGATCCATTCCCTGATTCGAATTCATATATGTTGTGCATGATTTAGTTTACTTCCTTCAAGCACAAGGCTTATCTATTATAAGTACATGTAAGAAGGACTTGAACTATTTCTGTCAGAAGTTGATAAACCCTTATTTTCTTCATTTATAAACTTCACCTTGAATTCTTCTTAAACTTGAACTTGACTCTCTTGTCATTTACCAGACTGGTAAACCTTTATTAATTCTTCCATAATGTGATGATTTGAACTATTGAGGCCATCTAGAGCCTGTTCTTTGAACCCTACTCTATATTGACTTGTTACTCTTTTCTGTTGATATCATATTGTCTGTTTCATATCAGATTCAATCTTGTTAAGCATGTTATTGTTTATTCTTTGAACCCTACTCTATATTGACTTGTTACACTTTCTGTTGATATCATATTGTTTGTTTCATATCAGACCTAACCTTGTTGAGAATGTCATTGTTTATTCTTCATTATATCCCAGTTGTTACATCGAACTCGTCGATGCTTATTATATTGTCACTTTTCATGTGCACCTCCCCATTTGTGTCGATCTCGTCGATACTAGATTATATTGTTATTCCTTAATGGATTCTTCATAATTGAACTGTTTCCTGGAACGTGAGTTTTCCAGCAATTGTTGTATTAGGTTGTCGATTCTTCCGACACCTGATTGTCGAAGTAAGGGTGTCAATTGTTCTGACACCTGACGTATATAATATAGGATTGGAATGTTTTTTTTTAAATGGACCAATTATTGGTCGGGCCATTTATGGTCGATGTAATTTAGGCCCAGATTGGCCTTGGATCCGTAGAGGACTATGCATGAGCTAGTCCGGGGTTGTTGCGTGGCTGGCCAGCAGCACAACCTTTGATTTGATAAATGTTAAAAATCCAATTCTAATATTAGTTCTTATTTCTGAGATGAGTTACATCCATATGTTTTGTACTTGTGAGTTATGACCTGATATTCAGGTTTATTCGTTGCGTAAAATTGTTGGTTGTTGATTAATAAATGGTGGTTTCAATCTTGCTGAAATCACTTACTCTTAATTCATTTGGATTCCAAATAGTCGAAATTCACTTCCTTGATTCCATTGGCAGTCGTGAGATATCTATCTTGATGAGTTTTATTCATACCGCATATCCAGTCGGTACCATGTTGAAGTCTTGAAGTGCGTTCTTTATTTCTTGACCGAGCGTGTTGGCTCATTCTTACCCCTTGATTATTCTAACCTTCCAGAGTTGTTGGTTTCAGAAAATGTTGTGAATAGATCTGTTATCTTAAAAATTAGTATTTTTGTACAAGCTATGGTCTTGAAGACGTATGAGTTATATTTATTTCATATTTTCTACATACTATTGTAGTTATTGTTGATTCGGTCATCGTAACGACCAATATAAATCTTTTGTGTTTTAAAACTATTCGGTTGCGAGAAACTGAATGAGAAATTGTGGTAAATTACCAAACTTGATTTGAAAATATTAGAGATTACAAATGTTTAAGCCAAATGCTTGTTTATTTGAAAATCCAAAGTTTATTTTGGAAACCTTTCGTAGTATATTTAATAATGCGCTTGCTGAGCAATTCGTTCGCTCATACTTGTTTTATTTATATATATTTTTAGCCTGCCGGAAAGAAGGTGTATTGGCGAGAGTTGTCCGCGTAGCTGATTAGAGATGGGGAAAGATATTAGCATAAAGACGTTTTGATCCAGAGCATTGGAGCTAGTGAGAGGTTTTGTATATAGATGTTTTCTATTGAATAAGATATTGTATAAGAGTAGTGGCCTGGTATACTTCTTATCGAAGTTATACTAGTGTTTTAGATTGTATGTAAAGAGAATGATTGTAAAGAGGAAAGTTGTTGTAATGAAATTTTGGATTTTTGTTTCTAGCACTATAACCTTTAAAGATTCTTGGTAGAGTTGGGGTCACAGATATTATTATTATTGTGTTGATTTTATATTGAACAGGTTGTTTGGATTAAGAGTGCAGTGTGACGACCAAATCTTTTGACCCCGGATTTGGGGGCGTTACAGTTGGTATCAGAGCAAGGGTTATAGTAAAACTAGAAACGAGAGTGTGTGGGAGTGTATATAGTTATATAAGGAACGTCAGAGCTCATTTAGAGTTCGTATTGGACTATTGGATATAGTACCGCTGAGTGAGTTAAGATAGAGGTATTTGATTGAGATAGTTGTGCTGAGATGGATAGAACTTCTTACGTTTGTAGACGTCTATGGCGGAATCTTCAAGGACTATTATGAGTCGACGACGACGTACGATATTGATAACCTTGCGACGTGGAAGAGAAGGGCTGAAATCGAATAACGTGGAGAAGAAGGGATGAGATCGAATAACGAGCTATCGAAGGAGTCGACGGAGGAGTCATATGTGAAGACCTTGGTAATACCTTCCCATCCTAATGAAATGTTTGACATTCCTTTAAAAAGAAACCTGTGTTGATGGATATATTCCACCTGTTGATCTTGCATTTGATACTCTTGATCAATCATGTTTTAAATTGCGCCAAAGATTGTTGTTATGCCTATTTCAAATTTTGAGGCTTATGTTATTTAAATTCCAACTCCTTCATTCTTCCGGAGTGGATAACTCTAATTGTGATGTAACACTATTTGTTGATACTTCCTTTCTGGTTGTTCTTCTTTTCTGAAATAACACCTTTGGAATCTATTCAATTTCAATCCAAGGTGTGTATTTGAGACTTCTTATCGAAAGGCCCTGGTTGTCATTCCAACTCTAAATTTCTTTCATATTTCTCTACTCCAACTGAGGTAAACAACCCTATTTATAGGGGACACAAGGACTATCTGTCTATGTGATAGAAGTCTGACGGGACGCCGTCACTTGTGTGTTGTGAAATACAAGAAGGCTAATTACCTTTAGTACTGTCTTAATAGAGACACACAACATTGAGTTCATGTGATCAAATTGATCTCTCAGTGATTCTCTTATTTCCAATAATGTTTGCTTTGGAATATGCAGATTTGGTAACCCCAATTGTGGGACATTTGCTACGTTATAGAATCTTTCACTTCAAAATATCATGAATTTTTGTTATACCAAATAATCTGGGAGGTATGCCATTAGGGTGAACTGAAATTTACCCTACCATAATGAACGAAGAATTTGCGATTGAATTACCACGAGCGAAAGCGGACTACGATGCGATTAGAATACTAGTAACATATAACGGAGCCAGTTGTTCTCTTTCTATCGATTAACGTTACGATATGGAAAGGTGAAGTTAGATAATTCAAGAGTTGATTGGAAATTGGGGAAAAATGTGTAATTGTGCTGATGATATCCCATGTTGTGGAAGATGAACATAATAGATTTTGTCTCAATGAGAAGAACTTTTAAGATTTGATGATAGGCTAATAATGGAGAATGGGTTAATCTTTGAGTATTTCAGGATTGTATGATATGATTGCAAGTCTTTTGCTCACGATAGTTAAGGTAGATCTTACCAGTCAATGTGGATGTATAGGATGAGAATCAAAATGACGTTGAGTTGATCAAGCTGTTTGGGAATTGAGATGGAACCATGGAAAAGGTGTCATGAGTGTTACTGTGAATATATCTTCTGAATTATTTAGGAATCAGATGGAGAACAATTAAGTTATTGGAACTAGGTAGAACAATTTTTAAAGATATGGGACTAAGTCACCAAGTCGATAAGGAATATTCTCACAATTGTAGATAGGGAAAGAAGATGAAGAGGTGTTAATAAGGATTTAAAGACAATGGATAAGGTAATGAAGGGTTGTTTTCAGCTGAAGAGTTAATTGGCATAAAAGGTATATGATCGTTGAAAGCAGTTGTAGATATATTGGAAATAGGTATAGTTGACCCAAGAATACGGATGGCTGATAGTATGAGTAGTAAAAGAGAGAATTGAGATGTAAATATCTTTGGTACAAGGATTAGAAAGGATGGAGTTTTAAGGTTATGATAACAAGAGATCAACTAAAAGAAATGACAGAAATAAGGATTCAACCAGGATTGATTAAAGAGAAAGGGCTACATAAAGGAAAGAGCTATGGAAAGAGAAATGGAATTCAATTACAGGAAGGAGCGAGAGAGTATAATGGATAAGAAGGAAATGTAAGGATATATAAGAGGTTTAAAAGGATATTAATGTTGGTGAGTATTTAAATGCTTGGGGTGCTAGAAAATGAAGACAGAGTAACAGAGGTATAGTAGACGATTACAACTAAAGAGATTCCTGAATGGAAGTGGAAACATATTAAGATAGACTTTGTAGTAGAGTTGCTAAGGCTTAGAGCTAATCAAGATGTTATTTGAGTTATTATTGACCGATTAACGAGAGATATTTATTAGATGAATTGGTTCATCTCTAGCTATGTGAATGAGGTAATAGTACGGCATGGAATGACGGGTTCAAATGTATTTGACAGAGATCCGCGACTTAATTAAAGAATTCAGACAGACTAGGGTTGTGTACTAAATTTTTAAGGTAATTGGAAGGACCATTTACCGTTGATTATATTTCCTTACGACAACAGTTATTATGACAATTTTGAACTGCTACCTTACGACGGTTTACTGCGTGTTGGGAAAGTTGCGTATAAGTTTGCGTACCACTCCATGAGTGGTGTATTCATAGTGTATTTCATAAAATATGAACCTATAGAGACCTAGTTAAATTTGTTCTATGTTGAGCAACCGATTGAGATATTGAGTCAGTATGAGAGAGTGATGAGTAATAGAGGAGTCAAATTAGTATGAGTATGAGGAGAAATCCTAAGGTTGAAGAGTCAACCTAGGAATTTGAGAATGAGATGTTGGAAAATATCCACCTATGTTTGCGCAAGTTGATTCTGAGGACAGAATCCTGTTAAGGGGGAAAGGATGTAAGATCCGGGAAAATTACGTGTTATTATATGATGTGAAATGAAATTTTAATTTCATATTAAGAGTTATTAAATGATTTATCTGTTTAAACGTGCTAAGTTATTCGTTAAATAATTGAATATGTGATATTGTGGTGCTATGTGAAATGTGTGGGGAATTTGAAATTATTTTGAAAAGGGTGTCATACTATTTTATTTTATTTTAATTATCGAAAAGAAAATTTGGATCGTTCCCAAATTATTCGGGAGATTGGTATATCGTTCGTACCAATATTTCATTCGTTAAAGTAGGAAGTATTCGAAAATATTCGCAATAAAAGTATTTTGGTTCGTATATTTGGTATTAAACGATACTTGTAGTTATCCGTACTTTATGGATGCTTATCGTCTCGTGAAACGTGTATTCTGCTTTATTAAAGGTTTAAAGCGTTTATTTTGTTAAATTGTATTTAAAGCGATCTATCGGATCAGTGTCGATCCAAAAATGTCGTTTGGGGTATTATTTTCCGTTTAATATAAAAAGGCAAATCGTACTTTGTTTTTCGTATAATCAAGCTTAATTACAGTTAAAAATCTAAAAACCCCTGAAACGTGTTCTTCGTGTTCTTGAGAATCAAACTCAATTTTGAAGGCGTTATCGGAATCCGATTTCGATGTTCTTGTAACCAAATCGAATCTCTCATCATCCTCTACCTAAATCCATCATCAAAATCTATGTGGGTATGATCTTTAAACTTTTCCGATTTTTAACTAATTTATTTATTTCGAATTTTTGATTTAATTTGGGGGAATCTGTATTTGTGATTGTTCTTGATAATTGATGATGTGAATAAGTTGTATGTGATGTGGTGAGTGTGTTGGTGATTTTTATTTGATTTTTAGAACCTTAAATCAAGCTATACGAAATTTTTGAGTTCGCCGGAAAAGCTTGAGATTTGGCCGGAGTTTGAGTTCGGGCAAGTGGTTCTTAGTGATGTTGATACCATTAAGTAGATCGTGCAAAGTGGAGTCGATGTGTGTAATTTATTTTGAAGTTGGAAGTCGTTTTCTTGACGACCGGAAAAAGTTCCGTCGCGGCGGCGGGGTTGTTTTCCGGCCGATTCTGGGATTGATTTCGTTGATGTTAGCCTTGTTTGTGCTTAATTCAGTGTCAGGATTGTTGCTGGGTTTGTTTAGAGTAAAAGCCGTGCGTTTGGAGAAGGTTGCGGACGCCGGAACGCGACCGGCCGCCGGAACGGCGCCGGAAACTGGCGAATGTTCTTGGCGACCCGGTCGTGTTCTTCGCGACCCGATTAGCCACCCAACCCGACCCGCTTTTGATCTTGGAAACCCTAATCTACTTTTAGAAAAGTGTTTCTGGATTTTTATTTTTAAAATAATTCAAAAATTGTTTTAAAAATTCTAAAAATCATATCTTTGATTTAAAAATACATTTTATTATTACGAAAATTTTATAAATTCATAAATATTTATTTAAATTCGAAAATTGATTAAATTTAATTATTTTAATTATTTTTGATTAATAATTAATTAATTTAATTAATTGATTAATTCTTTTAATCAGTTAATTCTTAATAATTAATTATTAATTAGATTTAATTAATTAAAATTAAGTTTAATTATTTTCTAGCTTGGTTTATTTATTTAAAAATAGTTTGAGAATTTAAAGAGTGTCAATTAATTTTTATTAATTGATTTAATTGCATTTAAATGTTTATATTGGATTTAAAAATCCGATTTTTGATTTAAAAATTAGTAATGACTTATTTAAAATTCAAATAAGTTTCGTATGATGTTTTAAAAATAGTTATAAGTGCTATATGATTCGTATGAGTTGTGTAATGTGTTTTATAGTCAGTATATGCCCGTACTAGGGCTAGTATCTGAGTTTTAAATATTATAATTAGACCGGGCGTCCGATACGTAACCGGGTACTTGTTTAAATGTGTTATGTGAATGATTTGAATTATCTATTGTTGAGTCATGCATGCAAATAAATTGTGTTGAGACTTGTTTGAGTATTTGGTCGTGTCTAATATCATCACGAGGGGTAGTTGGGATAGAAATTTGTCGGTTATGTTAGAAAGTGAGATTTACGAGGCCGTTGACTTAGATGTTGACTTTTATAGTATGGGGAGTTTCGTCAAGCGAGTTACGAGGAGTACTTGTATAGTTAGTTGTGATCATTCTATCAATTGAAATGTGGTTGTCTGTGCAACAGAGGCTATTGGACGAGATGAGTCAGATTATCGAAGTTAAGTTACAATCGTTTGTGGAATGTGAAATCATACGTTGAAGACTAAGTACCGTCTCATGTTTGACTATCGAGGCTGGCACGTGGATTCGAAATGGTAGAAGCAGACTAATGGTATTCGCAAGAGCGTTAAAGCAAAGAAGGACGGAAGTCGAGAATCGTGCGATAAGACAGAATAAGGAGGGATCGTATTGTTTCAGCATTACGAAATAGCTAAGGACCAGAGGCAAGTGTTTATACCCTTGCTTATTAATTAAGGGATATTATCTTGAATTATTAGTATGCATGTTGAATGCTTATTACTGAATTTTCAAATGTTGATTTCTTTTGCATTGAATTGCAAGTATGTTATTTAATCTCGTAAATTGACGAGTACTCTTTTATACCTTTTGAGTTTAGATTCATATTTTCATATTGATTGGAAAGATATACTTATTATATTGAAAAGTTTGAAGAGATAATTATGGGCCGTATACTAAGGCTTTCTTTTAAAAGACATGATTTTAAAACATTAGGTTGGAATATTACCAACCCTAGATGAGTGGGAACTTGTGAACCCTATGAGGGAAAACTTATTCTGAAATTCTGAAGTGGTGTTGCTTGCCCTTCAGGTATTCCGTTTTTCACCTTGCACCTATGCAAACCTTGTTATCCTTTCTTGTTAATGCGATCATCTGATCCATTCCCTGATTCGAATTCATATATGCTGTGCATGATTTAGTTTACTTCCTTCAAGCACAAGGCTTATCTATTATAAGTACATGTAAGAAGGACTTGAACTATTTCTGTCAGAAGTTGATAAACCCTTATTTTCTTCATTTATAAACTTCACCTTGAATTCTTCTTAAACTTGAACTTGACTCTCTTGTCATTTACCAGACTGGTAAACCTTTATTAATTCTTCCATAATGTGATGATTTGAACTATTGAGGCCATCTAGAGCCTGTTCTTTGAACCCTACTCTATATTGACTTGTTACTCTTTTCTGTTGATATCATATTGTCTGTTTCATATCAGATTCAATCTTGTTAAGCATGTTATTGTTTATTCTTTGAACCCTACTCTATATTGACTTGTTACACTTTCTGTTGATATCATATTGTCTGTTTCATATCAGACCTAACCTTGTTGAGAATGTCATTGTTTATTCTTCATTATATCCCAGTTGTTACATCGAACTCGTCGATGCTTATTATATTGTCACTTTTCATGTGCACCTCCCCATTTGTGTCGATCTCGTCGATACTAGATTATATTGTTATTCCTTAATGGATTCTTCATAATTGAACTGTTTCCTGGAACGTGAGTTTTCCAGCAATTGTTGTATTAGGTTGTCGATTCTTCCGACACCTGATTGTCGAAGTAAGGGTGTCAATTGTTCTGACACCTGACGTATATAATATAGGATTGGAATGTTTTTTTTTAAATGGACCAATTATTGGTCGGGCCATTTATGGTCGATGTAATTTAGGCCCAGATTGGCCTTGGATCCGTAGAGGACTATGCATGAGCTAGTCCGGGGTTGTTGCGTGGCTGGCCAGCAGCACAACCTTTGATTTGATAAATGTTAAAAATCCAATTCTAATATTAGTTCTTATTTCTGAGATGAGTTACATCCATATGTTTTGTACTTGTGAGTTATGACCTGATATTCAGGTTTATTCGTTGCGTAAAATTGTTGGTTGTTGATTAATAAATGGTGGTTTCAATCTTGCTGAAATCACTTACTCTTAATTCATTTGGATTCCAAATAGTTGAAATCCACTTCCTTGATTCCATTGGCAGTCGTGAGATATCTATCTTGATGAGTTTTATTCATACCGCATATCTAGTCGGTACCATGTTGAAGTCTTGAAGTGCGTTCTTTATTTCTTGACCGAGCGTGTTGGCTCATTCTTACCCCTTGATTATTCTAACCTTCCAGAGTTGTTGGTTTCAGAAAATGTTGTGAATAGATCTGTTATCTTAAAAATTAGTATTTTTGTACAAGCTATGGTCTTGAAGACGTATGAGTTATATTTATTTCATATTTTCTACATACTATTGTAGTTATTGTTGATTCGGTCATCGTAACGACCAATATAAATCTTTTGTGTTTTAAAACTATTCGGTTGCGAGAAACTGAATGAGAAATTGTGGTAAATTACCAAACTTGATTTGAAAATATTAGAGATTACAAATGTTTAAGCCAAATGCTTGTTTATTTGAAAATCCAAAGTTTATTTTGGAAACCTTTCGTAGTATATTTAATAATGCGATTGCTGAGCAATTCGTTCGCTCATACTTGTTTTATTTATATATATTTTAGCCTGCCGGAAAGAAGGTGTATTGGCGAGAGTTGTCCGCGTAGCTGATTAGAGATGGGGAAAGATATTAGCATAAAGACGTTTTGATCCAGAGCATTGGAGCTAGTGAGAGGTTTTGTATATAGATGTTTTCTATTGAATAAGATATTGTATAAGAGTAGTGGCCTGGTATACTTCTTATCGAAGTTATACTAGTGTTTTAGATTGTATGTAAAGAGAATGATTGTAAAGAGGAAAGTTGTTGTAATGAAATTTTGGATTTTTGTTTCTAGCACTATAACCTTTAAAGATTCTTGGTAGAGTTGGGGTCACAGATATTATTATTATTGTGTTGATTTTATATTGAACAGGTTGTTTGGATTAAGAGTGCAGTGTGACGACCAAATCTTTTGACCCCGGATTTGGGGGCGTTACAACATGTTTTCGGGGGGATGTTTAGCCAAAGACCTCCTGAAGTGGTCATCGGTAGTTCCTTGCTGTAGGGCTATCATAGCCACTTTATCTTCCAAATCTGGGACTTTTATAGCCTCCTTAGTGAATCTACTCAAGTATTCTCTCAACGTTTCATTCTTGCCTTGTCGAATCCCCATAAGAGAAGCGGAACTTTTCTCATGTATCTTCCCACTAACAAATTGATTGATGAACGCCTTACTCAACTCTTTGAAGGATCCAATAGAATTGGGCGGAAGGCGATTGTACCAACGTTGAGCCATGCCCGCCAGGGTTTGTGGAAACGCCCTACACTTTACAGCGTCATTGGCAGGCTGCAACAGTAGTGCATTTGAGAAGGTTCTTACATGATTTGCGGGATCTCCCGTTCCATCATAAGCTTTGATGGTTGGCATTTTAAACTTTCTGGATATAGTGGCCTTCATTATCTCTTGAGTGAAGGGTGGTGTAGGATCATCAGGATCTCCTAGGGGCAACAAAACAGTAGGATCACCCCTTGGGGCTTCAGCCCTCTTGGTTCTCCTTGACGGTGGATCCAAATTGATTATCGGGACTCCTCCCGTTCCTTGATTTTGTGTCCTTGCGGCTTCTTCTTCAGCCAGTAGCTTCTTGAGCCTTGCAGTCTCGGCTTCATGGGCCGCTAGTTTTTCCCTTGTAGTTTGGGGTCGTTCTCTATTGGTTTGAGAAGAACGTCTCCTTCTTGGGGCAACATCCTCCCCAGTTGTATAACCCTCGTCCTCGGTATAGGGACCTGAGTAATCTTGAACGAAAGGGGTCTGTCGAGTTTGTTGATTTTGGGGTCCCAGACCTTGAACGTAAGGGGGCACATATGCCTCATGGTAGATTGGATTAGTTCCACTACCGCCCGCCGTGGGTCGAGGGGGCATACCATAGCTTGGCATCTCCAAAGTCTGAGTCGCGTATTGAGGAAGGTCAGTAGTATGGAGTTGAAGGCTTCTCGGTGCATTCATGATGAGTGGAGAAGTCGAGATTGGTTGCTGGTGAACGGTCTCTTGTGGATTAGACATGAATAACCATCTGCAGGGGATTCGTCCCTTCAACCGAAATCGGGATCTCCGGTCCTTGAGTGTTGGTGGGGATATTCGCCCCTTGAGTGCCAGTAGTCGGCGGTGGTTGATTTCCGTGAGTATCAGCCTCAGAGGTGATGGGGTGATCCTCAAGAGTTTGAGTATCCCGAGCTGTTCTTCGTGTGTTTGCCATGGTTGATGTTGTCTTCCCACAGACGGCGCCAAATGTTGTGGATTAAAAAACGTGCTTGTGAATTTAATGTTAAGGTTTAATGAGCTTCGAGCTTTAATGGCTGCACTTGTGTTTCGAGACTAAATCGGTCCTCACAAGATGCCTACGTATCTCAATTCGTAATTGAGAATCAAGCCAAAGACGTAGTTCTGATTGTAGGATCAGGGACCTTATATAGGCGTCTGGAGCCTAGTATTTATGGTATGTTTAGGAGACTTAACGGATAAGTCTTCTTATTGATAACTGATAAGGATTGTATTACTTGGCGGACAAGTCTTTTCCTTGTTGATAAAGGCTATGACTCATTAATTGGGATTCTGGATCCTTCTTTGACAAATTTACCATATTTTGGACTCTTTTCATGAGCTGTATATTTTCCATATTCATTAATTACGAAATTAATGAATAATCAGGGTTTCGGGCCTTGAATATTGGGCCGTGTTCTTGGACCAATTCGGGTCTAATTAATATGTCATTAATTATATTTTTAGGGTTATTTTTAGCCCATATCAAGTATAAATTGAATTTTACTCTCAGTTAATCATTTTCTATCTTTTTCAAAATTCACTAAGGCAAGAACCCTTCTCTCTCAAAGCAAAAATCTCTCTTTAAATTCAAAGTTTACATCAATGGCACCAATCAACAAGACAATGTCACTCACTGGTTTCACATACGTGAAGAACAATTTCACAGCTCTGGTGGACTTCGAAGAGAAGAACGCATCATATCATAATATGATGAGGTTTTTCCAGAACTGCAAGCTCTCAAAGGCTATGTTCGAAGCCCCCACACTATATTTTGAGGTAATTGAAGCAATCTGGGAATCAGCTGTATTTGATTCTGTCAATGCTACCATTACTTTTGTTCTTCAAGGTAAGGAACATGTGATTAATAGTGACATTATTTCTGCTTGCTTAAATTTGCCTGATAACAGTAGGTTAGAAAAGCATAATGATACTGATATTTTTAACATGCTGAATCTGATTAACTATGTTTTACCTACTGATAATTTAAGTAAGATTCAAAGAAAAGGCATGGTCAAAAAATGGAGCTTTTTCTTTGATGCCATTCTTAAGGTGTTCTCTGGTAAGATTAACAACTATGATGCTGTTACATTCTCTATGCTTGATATTGCTTATATAATTCTTAGTGATAGCTTTTATAACCTAGGATCCCTAATTCTTTATGAACTAGGTGCTAAATTAGGGAATAAAGCATCTAGAAGTAAGAATATCTATTATGCTAGATTTTTCATGTTGCTAGCTAACCATGTAGAAGGTAACTTGGTGATCCAATTCCCTGCAAACTCCAAGGAATGCTGGGTTCAAAATAAGAGAGTCCTTGAGGACTTGAATAGGCTGAACCACAACAAGGAGGTTCAATTGGTGTATCCATCAATTTTCAATGCAGCTCAAAAGGCACATGTGAGTCAGGTAATTTCCTCAACTGTTCCTACCTCTATTGTTACCTTTTTGATTTCTAGTGCCACCATGGAGGCTGGGACTGTCCAACAACCTCCTACCCAAGTGGCCACCTCTAAAATTCCCAAATCAAAATCCAGAAAGCCAGCCTCAGGTGCTTCTCAAAAAGCACCTGTTGCAAAAACTACACAAGTCCTTGAGGGGAGTGTGAAGGAGGTAGTAAGTGGTGAGGGAAGGGGCGAACATCAAAGAAACCACAAGAACAAGGAGGGTGAGATAAATGTGTCCCAGCCTAGCCACCTTGTATCTTCTCAAAAAGATGCAGTGGTTGAAAATGAATCTATCACATCCCTAGTGGCATCCTCTCAAAAGGATGTTGTTATTGAAAATAGTCCCCATCCAGGGACACATCACAAAAGGGATAGGGACACCAGAAGCCCCACAGATACATCCATGGCCTATACAAGGAGAAAGAGGTCTAAACAATCTGGGGTTGATGTGGCTCCAGAAAATGTGGAGTCACAACCCCATTCTTTAATTATTCAAACTGAAACAAAAACACCAAGCTCACCCACTCTCTCTTTGGATGTGGATATGATTCACACATCTATCCCTGATTCTCCATCTTTAACCTTCTTGGAGAAGCCCTACTCTAAAATTGGTAGTCATCATCTTATTGATGATTTGTTGGACCACCAATCTATCATTTCTAAGACTCTGGCTCCATCTGTGGCTCTCAATTTAAAATCAATCTCCACAGATTCAGCCTTAGCCTCCATTTCTAGAGCTACTTCCTTTTCTTCATCAACGGATATTTGTCATCCGTTGACAAGTGTTTGTCTGTCTACGGATATGCCCCAAATCAGCTATCCGTTGACATATAATTCTACTACCTCAATGGATACTCCTTCCACACTTGCACTTCAAACTTCAAATATTACAACTTCAAGTGTGGATGAGTTAGTAGTAGTTCAAACACTTTTAGGCTTGAGGGAAGGGAGTGAAGCCACTGAGAGTGAGAGGCTGGTTTGCAACCAGGCAAAAGGAGAGGGAGAGAAAGAGAGACAGACTACTTCTTCCAGTCTGGTAAAAGTGAGTACTGAGAGTTCCACCTTAGTAGGTGAAGATGAGGGCGTGAGAGGTGTGAGCCAGGGGGAGCCCCTGATGCAAGAACAAAGAGAAATTGAGAGAAAAGCAGGTACACGAGATATAAGGATGGAAGACTCAGCCATTGCAAGTGAGTTAATGAATGTCAGTGATGTAGACATGGAGAGACTGTTCCAACTTGAATATCAAAATGAGTTGGATCAAGTCAACCTGAATGCTGAGACATTTACTCATCCTGATCCAGCCTATCAAGTCTTGGCTGGACAGGACAATGTGGAGGCATAAAGGATGTTGAATTTGGTACACACTACTGAATCAATGTCTTGGGCAAAAGAAGCTATTCAAAATCTGCCTCTAGGAGCTGGTGAAGATTTTAGTTATGATGAAAAAAGTAATGATTCTGAGAATGGTGAAGGAGAAGATGAAGGCCCCTCCACTCTCCAAGAGATGCCTACTTGGTTGTTTTCAAATTCCTATGTCCACAATGACACCAAGGCAGTCATTCTCAAGAATTATCAAAGGGTACATGGTGAAGCTCAAACATCCAATCCCCTACATGCCACCACAGTTCAGAACTTTGTGGCATCACTTCAGCTTCATCAAGCCCACATCCTTCAACAAAGAGCCAACATTGATGACATCAAAGGACATCTTGATGGGGTGAAGGATGCATTGGAAAGAAGGGTTGATGTTGTTGCTACTTCCACATCTCAAAGATTCAAGCAAGATAAGTTGGTGAAGGATGTGGCTGCCCTTACTGTGAGGATGGATAAGATGGAGAAGCAAATAGACACCTTCCTGGCTAACCAGAATCTACAGACTCAGCTTCTGCAACAGTTACTGCAGGCTACTGGTGTTACTCAAACCCTTGATGATAACAAAAAGGGGGAGAGTTCAAGTAAGGGGGAGAGTGCACTAATGTGAGTCAAAGGTGTGCCAACTAGCCAGGGAGAGCCACCTCAAATCATAGCAAATCCAAGTGAGTTTCAACTCACAAAGGCGGTCTCTCCTCAAGCTAAGGATGTCCAAGTCTTTCTCAACTCAGAGAAATTAATTAAGGAATCCATCTTCAAGGTTGTGAATTCATCCTCTACAAGTTCAGTGCATGTCCACACAACCATCCTGAAGGTTCTCACTCCTGATACCATTATTCTTCAAAAAGAATATGATGCTGAACACTCAAGTGTCAAGGAGTTTGAACCTATCTTCAGTGGCAGGACTGGATCACCACCAAGACATCCTGGCAAGAACAAATTAGAAGTGGACTATCCATTCCCCAAGCCTGATGAGTCTAAGGTGTTAGCAGCTCTTATCAGGAATCTCAAGAACACTAATGACATACAGCTAAGACAAGGGTTGGCTGTTATCTACAGGAATGGTAAAGAAATTCACATCACAAGCAGCCATCCCAGGTTCAATGAAGCCAAAGCAGAAGTGATTTCCAGAATAAGGAGAGAAGCCAATCCCCAGGGTTTTGAATCTACACATGAAAAACAGGCTAGATTAGCCCAAGAACTAATGAGGGAAATGGAGGAAGAAAGTAGTGAGGCTGTAGAGGAAGAGGCCCCTACTATGAGGAAATTGAAGAAAAGAAAAACAATGCCTAAGTCCAAGCCAACCAGATGGAAGAAAAGATCACATAGGCATGTCTCTCCTGAGAAAGTTGAAGAGAAAAGAGATACAAAAAGGAGGATTGTCTTTGAAGGCCCTATTCCAGCTTCAACTCAATCTCAAACCACCTTCCATGGGACTCATGTAGAGCTTAAAGAAGAACCTATTGAGTTTGAAAACTTGATATTCCCTAAGTTCATAATTGAAGCAGAAAAGATGTCAAAGAAAAGGGAACAAGTCAAGAGAGCTCAACAAGGACCAATCAAGCTGAATGCTGCACCAAAAGTTGTCAAGCCAGTTGAGAACAAGACAGACTTTTTGTACATTGCAGAAATATAGGAGTACTCAACCATGGATCTATTCCTTGATGAAGTTAGTGAAATAAGAGGCACAGACAAGTTCAGAGATCTGCCTGAAAGACTAACTTTTGTCTACAAAGGAGGGAAGGTGAGAGCATGGCCCTTGCAACAAGTGCTGAATGAAGGATATTTTACCTCGGTGAAAGTCTTCCCAGGCTTCAAAAACACAAGGGGATTCTCTGAGGTTGCAAGGAGTGTTGTGTTGAAGAAAATTGAGGAAATCAGGAGCAGCTGGAATTCTCCTGATAGTTTGCCAAGAAAGCTGAAGATCCCTTTCAATGGACAAAGAATCCATCTTCAACCTTACTGGATGATGGAATTCAAGGATGAAAAGGGTTGTAAAAGATTCTTCAGGATTTAAGATCAATTGTCTAAGGCTAGTAACAAGTACCTTAGATGGTTGCAAGGCAATCTGGATCCAAAAATTGTTGAAGAAGATACATTCTACAGAAAGCTTCAAGATCAAATCAAGGCAAACTATGCTAAGGAAGGGAGACTGAAGATTCAGCCTCCAAGAGAGAAGAAAAGGAATTAAATCTGCTCAGTCTTGAGGAGCACTCTCTATGTAACTATCTCTACTCTTCAGTTTTTGATTTATGTAGCTTAATGCAATTTTTAATGTTACTGTTTATTTGTTAGAAGTGGTTTTGTTATCATCAAGACTCTTAATTTATGGCTGATTCTCAACCAGGCATAAATTGGGGGAGATTGTTAGGAACTATGTTGTTTCTTGATGATAACTAAATTAACTTAGTAAAAATTGTACAAGTAAAATGTAGCCATCAACGGATAGTATGCTTATGCAATATCCGTTGATGGGAAGCTTATTTACGGATAAGACTCAATGTAACATGCTTGTGTAAATCCTGATGTACAATCATGAGATGCAATCCTGATGTACAATCCTGATGTGCAGTCCTGATGTGTATTCCTGATTTGTAATCCTGATGTTGAAGTTGAGGTATTAGTTTTTAGGCTGAATAAGTCATGTTTACTAATAATAGATATGTAGAATAGGGAGGCTAATTGTAAATAGTTTATGCCTTGTAATTTTACATAAGTGAAATTGACTGTCAACGGATAGCAACATTAGCCTTCAACGGATGTGGACAAAGTACTATCTACGGATAGCAATACTAGCTGTCTACGGATGTGATCAAGATACTATCAACGGATACAACTCAAATAGCTTCTACGGATACACACCTTGTGAAAGGGACAAGTCAGTCAGTGTACTTGGGTTGACAGACTACATAAAGCATGGAAGCCAGTATTTCTGGAAACTCAAGGGAAGAAAGTAGCATTCTGTTTGTATGGTCAAAAAGTAGTATTTCTATAAAAGACAATCAGCCAAGAAGAGCAAGCTACCAACACATGGACCACTACTCAGAATGGAGAAACAAGGATCTTGAACATATTTACTTTTTGTATTATTGACTGTTCAAAATATCTTGTAAACTTGGGATATATAACCAAGTGAAGCATAATTCTAGAGTAAAAAATCAGTTAGGCAATTTAGAAAGCAAAAAGGCAATATCCTTTGTAAATTGCTGAAGCTAGAATAATGTGTATGCAGCTGTGTGTTTATTCATAAACATCACAAAGATTTCTTCAAATAAAATCTCTTAGGTGGACAAAAACAATCCACCTGAATTTTTAATTCTTGTGTTATCTTATTTGTTTTTCTATTCTTGTTTTAATTTACTATCTTCACTATCAATAATCAAAGAAATTTTGAAGATTGTATTCAACCCCCCCCCTTCTACAATCTTGATTCATTGTCTGGGAATAACACATGCTACTATGACAAAATGCCATGGTGAGTAAAGTCATGTTGTTGATCTTTCGGTAGGAGTCAAATCATGGGATGATGTTTCTTCTCCGGTCAAATGATAAGGCAACATACCATCAACTCTATTGGCATCCTTTGTCCAACGTCGTCTCAAAAAGGTATTAGGTATTCGGAAACACATCTCTTTGTCAACACGACTATAATGTGTCGGCAAGGAATGCCCAAATATTCATACATTCTACACTTGCAACTACCACTTAGAGCCAATTTTTTGAATGTAACAAGATACATTGTTCTTTTTTCGGGATCCACCAATTGCCTATAGCATTTGTAGTATGTATACCCATCTTCTTCCAAAGAACGTTCTCTATCTTTCTCCACAAAGTAAGTTGTAGCTTCCACCAATTGCTCTTGAAACTTCCTAAACATTGTTTTTGTGTAAATGGAAGCACCATGTTGCTCCAAGGCGGTCTTCATTTTAATCCCACGACATGTTTGACGAGTCTTAAAATCCTCTTCTTTCTCCCTCATAAATTGCCTTTCCAAAGCTTTTTGAGCATTTTCAACAAATTCTTTCAAACCCGTGCAAGAACTAACATAACTATCAAAAAAAGCATTCATTCCCTCACTCCTTGAAGTTGTTGTTTGTCCCGCGAAAAATGTGCTTCGAGTGAAAGCCTTGATCCATTTATTCTTCAAACCGTACAATCCTTGTAGCCATGTATTATCTTCCAATTCATACTTCACAACCAATGCTTTCCACCTATCCTCAAACACATCTTCGGTCAATGAGTTATAAATGCAATTATTGAAATCAACTTTGAAATCCGGGTGCTTCGAATAGTAACTTCCAAGTTTCTCGGGGAATTTGTTACTAATGTGCCAACTACACAACAAATGAGTGGTGTTCGGTAGTTGTGATGAAATAGCCCCAACCATGGCTTGGTCTTGATCCGTAATGATAGTCAAGGGATGTTTGTTTTCAACCGCCTCAAGTCAACTACCTAATACCCATTCAAAACTTGTTTTAACCTCGTCCCTCATTAGTGCAAATCCAAAAACAACCGATTGGTAGTGATGATTTACCCCGATAAAAGGAATAAAAGGCATAACATATCTATTAGTTCGGTAAGTGGTATCAAAGGCAACCACATCACCAAAATTTTGGTATGCCATCAAACAACGGTGATGAACCCATACTAGACATTTCAACCTTTGTTCTTCATCGAGTAAAGTTTTAATGTAAAATTTCCCACCACTTTCTTCTTTCAACCTATTCAACAAGTCTAAACCCGCTTGAGCATCATTAACATCTAAATTTCTCTCTCTAAACTCACGTACCACATTTCTTATATGTTGTCCATCAAAACCAACATGCTGAGCTTCGCCTTTTAAATTGCTAAAAATGAACATTTGTTGCCTAGGAGGAATACCCGACATATGTATTGTTCTCATTATATTTCTTTGTGTCGCGCTTACATGTCTTTCCCTTCGAATTAAATTCATTTTTGAAGGTGTAACTACCTCGTGATTGTGCTCTAACTCTAGTGCGGTTATCTCCCAAAAACTTGTTTTCTTTTTATTCAAAACATACATTCTAACCTTACAACCACATCTAGGAAGAACATCCTGACGACGTTTACCTTTAACTTTACCCATAAAACATGCATCATCATTACCAATATTTTTATCCTTATTCTCGCCAAATAGATTACAAACAAATAATCGAGCATATATTTCTTTATTTCCAACACGCTTTTGTGATTCTTGAACCTTAATTGCAAATCCATTTTTCAATGCATAAGCTCTAAATAAATTCTCTGCGGCTTCTAAACTATCAAACCTTTGATACAAATAAGGCACAATATTATCAACATCTTCATCAACATTCATTTTTTTCATGCAAATTATCGCGAAAAAAAATGAGGAAAAGAGACACTCCGCGAAAAATAAGCGCAGAACGGGTGAATATTTTTTTGTAATCCTAACCGTTGAAATGTTAATCAAACAGCTATGAAATGAATTGTTGTTTAATTGGTCCCCGACAATCAATTATCATGAACCATGACCCATAATAAATAGTAATAACCCGTTAAAAATTGACGGCAATTAATAAACATGGAAAGAGGCGAACGTTATATACTTTTTAAATTTTTTTGTAGTTTTTACCCTTGTGTAATTGGCGTAAGCTCCTCTCTCCGTTCAAAATTTCAAAATTTCAATTTAGACCTTACTTTTCCCCCTTTTCATACTCCAATCTCAAACCTCTCTCTCTCTCTCTCTCTCACACACACACACACACACACACACATTTCCTAAACCCTAGAAAAACTCTGATTCAACTCGAGTCAAGTTCGAAACTGTCTCAATCTCTTAAAAAATGCCGTTCATTTCAGAAGCGGCGAGTGCTATCAAGAGCAGATTTGGATTCCACGACCGCAATTCGGAGCACAATTCCATTCCTTCGATTCGTAGTACTCCGGATCTACAGAAGACTGCGTCGAAGCAACACCTGCTTCACTCTTCAGCCATTCCAAACATAGCGTCCGAGAGAGAGGATCAGAGTTTCGAGGTTTACGAAGATCCTTCCTTCTGGAAAGACCACAATGTTCAGGTACTTGAACATAGAGCATCACTAATTTTCAATTGAGTATATAATTGCTTATTTGAGTTTTTTTATTTGAGTTTTTCCTGTTTCTGTATAAGTGCGTAGTAGTGAATTAGAGGTGTGTTGTTACCGTGAGTTTGTTAAGATTCTTATTTTTATAGTTTTATATCGGCTTTTTAAATTAGTCGGTTTACAACTTTGTCAGCGATGTGTTTTCTTGTTACTAATTTGTGCAATTAAATGGATGAATGTGAGTCGTATGTTCTTCAGAGAATGTATTGTTTAAGTGATGAAATCTGTGTTGTAAAGGGTAGACAATATTATCATCTCGTTGAATTATTTTGCTACAGTAATTGACTTGATACACTATGATGTCATATACTGCAAGTTTTAATTCGTGTATTTTTCTTAGGCAAGCAAGGAATGTGAGTCATCGGAAAGTAGATTGATTAAGATTAAATTATTGAGATTTTTAATGTTTTAAGTATGCGTGATGGTGCACGCACTTACTTTGTTTCGGATTATCATGCTCAGGTGATTATAAGACTACGTCCTCTGAGTAGTTCTGAGATATCTTTGCAAGGATCCAGTAAATGTGTAAGGCAAGATAGCAATCAGACTGTTACGTGGACTGGACATCCAGAATCACGCTTTACTTTTGACATTGTTGCGGATGAAAGTGTTAGCCAGGTTTGTTTGCTCAATTATTTCAATATAGTAATTATATTGTTTAAATTTATCTATGTGGGGGGTATTCATATTAGTTAAATATCAGGAAATGCTGTTCAAAGTGGCTGGAGTACCAATGGTGGAAAACTGTATAAGTGGCTACAATAGTTGCATGTTTGCCTATGGGCAGGTTAGTTATTCTTTGTCTTAATTAGCATTGTTGTTGTTATTACTTTACCTCTTTTGTTGATAGACCCTGATATCAAACAAGTAACATGCTTCTCTCTAAATTCATTTCAAAAAGCATTTTCCAAATATCAAGGTGTTCTAAGTTTTTCGGCATCATCATAACGTCAATGTTTTACTTTTCATGTATAGACTGGAAGCGGAAAGACTCACACGATGCTTGGTGACATTGAAGGTGGCACTCGTAGGCATAGTGTGAACTGTGGGATGACTCCTAGAGTTTTTGAATACTTATTCTCAAGAATTCAAAAGGTAAGTGCTTTTAGTTTATATATATGATTAATCTGGCCGTAGTTTGGAAGATGAACTCATTGAGCAGAACATATGGATTTTGTACAAAGGAAAATAGTAGTTATCATGATATTGATCTGTAAATAAATTGTTTCATTATTAAGCTTTTAATATAAGCGACTGTATGACTAGTGGGGAATGATTTTTCTTTCACTTCTTCTTCAAGACATTACACTAGCCTTGTGGTTTTAACATGCCTGTATGTCTTTTTTTGTAGCTTTTAGCTATCTTGATTCTTTTCAGTCAATTATAAAGGCATACAGGAATGCAAATATGCAAATGTTATCATATGTGTGCGAATATACAAAAATTTCCTTGCTTATAAGCGGCAGACCGTTTTCAATTTTCTACTTCTTTATAAATTGTAAGTAATCCATCTACAATCATGTTGAAATAAGAAATAATAATGGTGATCTTACAGGAAAGGGAGGCACGCAGAGAGGAAAAGATCAGATACACTTGCAAATGTTCATTTTTGGAAATATACAATGAGCAAATTCTTGACCTTCTTGATCCTTCATCTATCAACTTGCAGGTAACCACAACATTTTATGATTTACATGTTAAAACATCTTTACTTAATGCTTAGTAAAACCAGCCCTTCACTGTACTTGAAATAGAGTCGTCACGTTATACTTATTTCACGTTATATAAATATCAGTTCAATTGCTAATCAGTTTCGATGAGTTTCACTTTGGTCTATATGGGTCATTTTTTTTCTTTTCAGCTAAAATATCCCCCCCTAAATGTGATCATCCTACTCTTTGTCTCTCTGTGCACAGATAAGAGAAGACACTAAAAAGGGGGTTTATGTAGATAATCTTACCGAGGTAGAAGTTTCAAGTTCTCGAGACGTGCTTCAACAACTTGTTCAGGTATTGCAGTTGCATAACTATTAACAATATGCTTCTCGCTATTTGCAATTCAATATCGTGATTGTACATGTTAAATAATTGTATGAATCTTCTATTCCAGTTTCACTAGGATGGCAATATAGCTCTTACTTATTAATTCTATACAACCTTTTAGTTTATACTTGGCTTCTGGCTATCATGTCTAGGTGTGAGTAATGAGACATGTTTGAATAGAGTTCCCATTTGATTCACCAGCATCTTTTAATTTTTTTTAATTTTTTTACTTCAATTTTTCTTTATTTTGAAGAACATTTGTCTGATATGGATATTAAAAAGATATAATTTGTCAAATTGTAACTTAAGCTAATTACATCCGTCTACCACACCACTGTACTTGTGTTTTCCATTTATAGTTTAACTTAGATGACGGCTCTAACTCGGTTTATATTCTGACAAATGTTTATCCAATCCAGGGTTCAGCAAATAGAAAGGTAGCCTCTACGAATATGAACCGTGCGAGTAGTCGTTCTCATAGTGTATTTACGTGCATCATAGAAAGTAAAGTAAGTATTATCAAATTTTTGTTTTTCATTTTAAAAATGACATGAACTTGGCACATTTCTGGTTTTCAATGATAAGGGACTACAGAAGCTAATGAGCATTTATGTTTAGTGGGAATCTCAAGGCGTGACTCATCATCGCTTTGCCAGGCTTAACCTTGTCGATTTAGCAGGCTCTGAGAGGTACCGTTGAAATCCTCATTTCAGAAATTTCCTTGGTGTACCTTTGACCAAAATATTTTTTAAATATTGGGCCTTAATTTGTTAATTTAGGCAGAAGAGTTCTGGTGCTGAAGGTGAACGCCTCAAAGAAGCTACCAACATCAACAAGTCTCTTTCAACATTGGGGTATGTTGGTTATGCTTTACAGTTTGCACAGTCAATTAATAGAGTGTAGTTGATCAATAAGATATTCCCAGATATTAATAAAGTAGACATTTATCATGTAGTATGGTTTCCATTTCCTGACTTTTGTTGTTAACTGAAATTGCTTGGGATGCAGACTTGTGATTATGAATCTCGTCAGTATATCTAATGGAAAATCATTGCATGTTCCTTACCGGGATTCAAAGCTCACATTTTTGCTTCAGGTAATAATCCTACACTATAAGCTTCAAGCCTTCTTCAATAAATCTTATATTCATTCAAATAAGAGTAATATCAAGGATAGTTGTTTCTAGTGCTTGAATATACAAAAAAGGAGATTTAAATATAGGCTAGTATGTTCAGATGTAAAGTGCCTTGAAAAGTTGTTGAGTGGGCCAATCATATCTGAAGCATATGGGAATGATTTTAAATGTTGTGCACCACTTCTCTCCATATTACCAAAAATTTATACATGTTTATTCAGTGTCCTTATCATCTCAAATTGGATATTGCATTGGCCTGATTTTTATACTGAAGTGTTTTACTACTGTTTCAGGATTCTCTAGGAGGGAATTCAAAGACAACAATAATAGCAAATATCAGTCCTTCCAGCTGGTTAGTGACTGTTTCCCCTTAAGAACTTTTTCCGTAAGGAATTAATGTGTACACGGCATAAATACCTAATAGCGGTATCATTATATATATTTCATTGCTAAGATTAATGCCAGTTGCTGATATAGCAAATATGGAGCAATCTAATTTACTCCAACAAGTAACTGGATCATTTGATTTAGATTTTGTGATTATTTCTTTTATGACAATATTTTGGGCTTTGCAGCTGCTCTCTGGAGACTCTAAGCACACTAAAGTTTGCTCAGCGGGCTAAATTCATTAAGAATCATGTATGTCATCTGTATCGGTTCATCTAATACTTTAAACATAGGCTAGTGATTAGCTCTTATCCTGTTTATTTGTGGGATCATGTTCAAAAGTGGACGAATCATATAAAGAGGTTTTGAAGTTAGCAGGCCTCCTATGAGGTTCCAATTAAAGTTCTTAGATTTATGTGGAACATTAATAGATCGTATAGCATCTTTTTCTGTTTTACAGTCATATGTAACGGTGGAAGTTGTTTCTAATAAAATATTTCTAATTTTCCTCAGGCTACAGTAAATGAAGATGCTTCTGGAGACGTCCTTGCTATGAGGATGCAAATTCAGCAACTCAAGGTCCTTTCAGTTCTTCTGATTCCATCTAAGATTAGATTTGACCTATATTTACCAATAAAGCTCTATTTTTATAGATGTGCGTGCGTATGCATTTGCTAGTTCTTTAAAGAATTTTCTGTTGTGATTCAGCAATGCTCTTAAGTACGTCATGTCTCAATTGCAGAAAGAAGTATCACGGCTGCAGAATGTCGTCAACGGAGGAGCTGAAAATCATGAAAGTGATGCTTGGTCTGTATCCTTTCCAGGATCTCCTGGATCCTTTAAGTGGGAAGGGCTTAATGGATCATTCAGTCCATTCAAAGTTGATAAAAGGGTGTCACAGGTACTCCTAGTTCTTTTAGGCAGAGAGATGGTTGTCCCTAGCTGAGTTGATTCCAAGTGCTTTGTTTCCATTTCAGAAAAGAGAGTATGAGGTTGCCCTTGTTGGAGCTTTCAAGAGGGAAAAGGATAAAGATATGGCGTTGCAAGCATTGACTGCGTCAAATGTGGCAGCAATGGACTTGGTAGGTTCACAAACATTGCACTTGGTTTTCCTTTGGTTGATAATAGATGTGAAAAGTTGACATGATATTGTAATTATGAACTACATAAGACTTGAAAACTATGCATGTGGAAGTGATGCATGTATTTGATAAAATTCAGGCTAAACAAAGAGAAAAGGAGGTACAGGGATTGAAAATGAGATTAAGGTTCCGAGAATCTGGAATAAAGAGGTTAGAAGACCTTGCTTCTGGTAAGATATCAGCCGAGACACACTTGCTGAAAGAAAAGGAAGAATACCTGCAAGAAATTGAAGTGCTGCGCAGCCAGGTGGACAAGAATCAGGATGTCACTAAATTTGCCATGGAAAATCTGCGACTAAAAGAAGATATTAGAAGGTGTGTTTAAGTAACCACGGTGAAACTATTGGCTCTCCAAGCTGATTTATTGGCGGGTGCTTTTACTCTCTCTGCCATATTGGCCACCGTTCTTTAATCAAGTACAAAAGAAACAGTTATTATATATTGAATAAGTTAGTAAATTTTAGTTAGATGTTAGATTTTAGTAACTATAATTTAGTTCTTTAAACTGCTGATAGAATCGTACTTTCAAGTTTAAGGTGTCCTCATCCTTCTATTCCCACTGGATAGAAGATAATCAGTGATGTATGTCTATATTTAGTTGAATTTAAAACCTAATAATATTGTTGAATCTCATGCTTGGAAATACAGATTGAAGTTAATCTCTGAAGAAGGTGAATGGGAAAGAATGAATGAACAGATTACAATTTTACAGAATAAGGTACACCTCTTGGCTGCATCTTCTTCTCGGATCCTGAGTCTAGTCTTTGGGTCCATATAATAATGTTAATGTTTTTTCATACCGTATGCAGTTACTCGAAGCCCTTGACTGGAAACTTATGCATGAATCTGATCCCTCGACTACTCAGGTTCTCAAAGAACATGATAGCGTAATATGGTTTCACTTGTTTGTGTTTATTGTGAGCCTAAGCTTTGTTGCTTTTCCCTTTCTACAGAGAAATATATCTGAGATGGTGAATGATGCTTCAAATGATTGTAATCTGTTGGCTTCCACTAAGGTAATACCTATATTTTCATGTCAAATAGTACTAATTTTCCTGCTTGCCTATATTTTGTTGATGTTACTGATGTAACACAAAGTAGGTGAATGTACTACTAACAATTTCATTTTTCGTAAAAGTCTCTTACAGTATACTCACATCATCTATCATTTATGGACACTATATATATTATCATCTAGTTACTTGACTTGCTATGATATACATAATGATCAAAGATGATAAAGTAAACACTCCAACAAACCCATATTTAACATGTAATCAAATTTAAGTCATCTAGATTATGTTACCCTTGTCTGTTCCTGACATCTAATCTAAATTCTGCGTTTTGCACTTATGCTCTTGTCTGTACTTGAACTCTCTGTTAATATAAATCTGCTAAAATTCTACCTCCATGGATACATTGTCACCACTTTGAATCTAATATATGTATGTTTATGGTAGGATCCAACATCACCTTGGAAGTCTGGAGTAAATGAAGAGAATGAGTTCCTCCGAATGCAGGTATGGGTGTCTTAATTTTTGTAGTTTTTATGCTTCTTGTTATTGACATTACCTACTTCAGACCCAAGGGGTTGAAAAGTTAGCTATGTTTAAATATAAACCTTTGCCACAGGCTATTCAAAACCAATCAGAAATGGATACACTACGCAAAAAACTTGATTCCTGCATTGGGGAGAGAGACAAATTAGAGAGGTATGAATAGTTCACTTTCTCCTAATTTCATTATCACGAGGCTGGCTAGTAGCTAGTATATACTATCACTTGCAGATTCCTGTCGACTCCATAGTAATGTAGAAATTCTTGCAGGAGGCTAAATGACCTGGTAAAAGAAGTAGAAGAAGAGAGATTGTTACAAGTTGCCATGAAGGAAGAGAAGCAAAAATCTCAGCTCGAGTTTCCTTTACTAGCATCTGATCAACTGACAAGTGTTGCTTCGAATGATCAAACCGAGCTTAAAACTATGGTTGATGCAATTGCGTCAGCAAGCCAAAGAGAAGCAAAAGCTCAAGAAATTGCAGTTGCTTTGTCCAAAGAAAATGATGAACTCAGGATGAAACTTAAGATATTGATTGAAGACAACAATAAACTGATTGAAATATACGAACATGCAGTTGCTGAGAATATAAATAAACCAAAAGCCCCTGCTCCTGAAGAAGAAAAAAGTGATAACCATAGTAGTCACTTAACTGGATTTGCAGAAGAAAAAGTGCTACAAAGTAAACAGGAACTGGAGGATTTAGAACATCAGCTTGCTGAAATGCATGAAGAGAATGAGAAGCTACTTGGTCTATATGAAAAGGCCATGCAAGAAAGGGATGAACTGAAAAGAATGCTTTATTCTGCTACATTGGCTCCTGTCAATCAGAGGGAAGACATCAGTTGCCTTGAAAAGCTTGTGGTAGACAAATATTCTGGAAGTCCACGAACAAATGATTATCTTGACATAGATGAAATTCCAAATTTTGTGGATGCAAGAAGCGTTATAGAGTGTGATTTTATGGACCACGATATCCAAGAGACTGTGCCACTTGCTGAGTTAGAAGCATCAGACAAAGATAAATTGTGTACAGGTCTCCCTCAGTTGAATGAGTCATCAGATGATACTAGAATAAAGGTTTCGAAGGATTTATATTCAGACCTGGACAAAGTTCAAGACATGCTGTCAACTTCAACCAACACTATTTCTGTATTTGGGTCACTTGAGAGAGCACTCCTTGAGATTGGAGAACTCTCTAGAAATATAGAAGCATTAGATGATAGTATCCTAGTTAAACAGCAGGAGCATAGGTCGTTAAATATCCTCTCCTCAGAGATTCTGGAAAAAGGGTCTTTGATTGAAAAGAAGTTGCTGGCTCTTAAGTACTCTGTATCAAACTTTTCTTCATCACTCGGTTATTTTGAAGAGCGAGAAGGTCGAGCAAGGACAAACTTATCCAAGTTGTTATCCTATATAAACCTGCAGACAGAAGAATTGGCGCAACTCGAAGTCAACAGACACGATATTGAAGAGGCCAAGAAAAAGATTCAGCAATCTAAAGTTGAATTGAAGAGCAATATTGCAGAGTTGAACAGTAAATTCGAGGAAGAGAACAGAAGGCTAGAATGTGAAAAGGTTCTGATTGCCATAGATGATAACAAGCCAGAGGTTCACCAATTGCAGAAAACCTGGAAAAGCAGTAAAGCTACAGATTTACTCAAAGCTGAGGAAGAGAAAACAAAGCTTCAACTTGAAACAAAGCAGGCTCACCAGAAACTTGGGCTCCTAAGACAGGAATATGAAGATTTGAGCCGAAAGTTTGAGAAAGTTGATTATCAAACACAAGTTATTCGAAAGGAAATACACGAACGTTTAAAAATGGTGAAAGAGGCAGAGCAGAAGCTTCAAAGTATCATTGAAGAGAAAGAGGTTATTATGCATACAAAAGAAGAAGGGATGACTGAAGTTGAAAGCTTGATTTTTGAGTATAATCAATATTTATTTGAATATCAATTGAAGGGCGAAGAGATTCAAATTGTAGATGAAGAATTGCAGATTGATCTGAAAAGATTGGAGGAGTTGCATACTGCAAGAAGTACGGTTATCAAGATGAATGCCCAGTTGCTGGCTGAAATGTGTGACTCGGGTTCTCTATCTGACAGTATAGGAAAAGAGCTTCAAAACGTGAAGGTGTTTATTAGAGAGTTGAAGTCATTATTTGGTGATGACTCCTCATTCAACTAAAGTCTTTGTATCTTTGTTTTTTAAATTTGCTTGTATAAAAACACAGTACTCTTAACGTTTTTTCTCTTAATCCAGCTCGAATTCAGTGGCAGTGTGACACCCTGGCAAACACCTCCGTAAACAAGCAAACATGCACTCTTACAACCCCAAACCAGGGTTTTACTTTGAGCCTCTAATGTGTAGAATCCTTTGTAAAGCCTGATGTCTAAAGTATAAGAGAAATCCTGTACAAAACCAATGATGCATATGCCTTTGCCAAAAGCCTGTATAACTAGGGCCACCTATTTATACAAAATTTCACTCCCGAGTACAATGTTAAACTAGAAATCGTTACAAGCTTTAATATTGTGGACGTTTGGGGTATCAAGAATAAGTTGACTTATAGCTTAAAATGAGTAAGTGCTTTATAAGTGATAAGTAGAGCTGAGCTTATAAATCCCTAGAGTGTTTGGTAAATCAGAACTTATAAGCAGTAGAGTGTTTGGGTAAATCAGAACTTATAAGTTAACTTTTTATTATTATTTTTAAAATATTTATTTTTTAATATATATAAGTGGATATCAATGGATAGATCTCGATAAGTAGAGAAATTTGATATATACATATCAATTTTTTAATGAACGGATCAAAAGATATATGGTTTTGAAGATTTGAAGGATATTATATATTGCGTGTATCGAGAATAAGTTATAAGTTGAATGTTAAGGATTCTTAACATTCAACTTATCCATTTTAAGTAGTTATAAGTTGGTTTCACTTATTTTGGCAAACACCCTCCATAAGTCAAAATTGATTTATAAGCTATAAGTTAGCTTATAAATCAATAGCCAAACAGGCCCAATGTAGACTGCAGATATTTTATGTTCATCTTCAATTGAGAATAAATGTTCAAATCTACAGAGTCAGATGTTGCATAACTTGTACTAAATTCAAAATGTTTCTTTGGCTTAAGCGGCTGAATGCAGTACAAATCATCAAACAAATCAGGAATCTTAAAATGCCAAAAATTCGTACCAAACAAACCACAAAACATAAACTTTTATCCGGTTCAACGCAGTTTGAAAAAAGACTTAGTCCGTCACATTCATCAGAAAACAGATTTCCAGAATAAACAGCACTGTCAGTTTTCTCTTTCTTTCCTGTTGAGTAAAGCTATATTAGTGAAAACGAAGTGTTCCAAAACCTAGTGTGATTCTCAAAAAGACACAGCAGCTTATTCCATAACAAGGATCAACTTAATCTCTATGTAAGATGTACAATACACTAACGGAATAGTTGTGTGGCAAAATCTTCAAAGAACAACAAACTGTGTTAGTAGCACACATTTACATAAGAAAGTAATCATAGTATCTAAATATCAATACATAGCAAAGTAATCATAGTATCATAAATAATGTCTTTCCGGATATCACTGCCAAAATTTCCATATTGACCAAAATAAATGTAGAGGTGAAGTTTTATAGCGACCAGTGAAATTGTAAAAATACTACATTTAAGGTATTACACCTTACGAGCCAGTGTTCTTTGTTTTGTTGCATGCTGGACAACCTTTTCCTCAACAGGGAGGCCCTTCCGTCGCCTTACACCATCAATCAGTTTCCTAGCTGTATTGGGGAGTACACCAGCACCATCCCCAAATTCTTCCTTCTCTTCTTCAGTTTTAGGTACAAAGAAAGGATCCTCAGGAAGTGCTTCCCAATGACTAAGAACAAGTAAAGCACTTGAAGCTCCTGACGTCCATCTCCTCAGTTCATCAGCAAACCCAAAGCTCTCTGTAACTGGCAGATAAGCATGAACTGTAAACAAAGGAGACCCTTCCTGCATTTCTTCCTTTAGCACTCGGGCTCGTCTACGTGCAAGAACTGCATACATAGGACCTAAATATTCTGTTGGAGTGTTTAATTCACAAAAGTACATGCCTTCAACTAGTCGGGGTTTCTTCTGGAGTACAGCCGCTTTGCATGCATCCTTGACAGCTGTCATTACTTGTCCACTGAACATGCCATACTGCTCTGCTTGCTGTTGAGAGTTTGAATCATCATTTAATTGCCCAGTTGATGGGGAAACGTAAGCCTCAACAACAAATGCCAAACCCCACATAGGTTCATCACACAAAGGACCAGCTGCTGACGCAAGTTGAAACCCAGACATAACACTGCTCTCAAGAGTCTCAACTTCTTGGTACAATGTATTCGTCATAGCTGTTGATGCCTCATATTTTCTAATCCTATTGCTTTCTTCTACATCCAGGAACCCCAATCTCTGAGATACATAAGGCGAACCCCGGAGAAGAACAGATGAATCAATATTGGCAGCTTTTTTGATGTCAGGGGTCAGGAGGATGTTAGGACCAACCTGTCTTGGTCCAAACGCCCATATCCTTTTTAGAAAATTCTGCCACAATGCTTTATATTTTTCAACCAAATCCTTATCAATTTGCGAGCTCCAATATAAACTATCACTTTCAACAGCATCTATTATGCGCTTTTTAAGTGATTCGATAGTATTGTCATCTTCCGTGATGGTAGCTTTATGAGCCTCCAAAGTATTAAATGTCTGACCCATTTTACCCCCTAAAATATCTCCAAGAAATTCAGAACTCTCATCAAGCACCTTAGTTAGGGCAGTAGGAAGTTTCATAACCTGCACGCGGACAACACACCTTCCATTGGCTGTTGTTTTCTCTACAAAGTCCGTGGTCCCAGTTAACAACCTTAGATTCTCTAGTGGATTGGATTCCTCACATTCAATAGTCTCTCTAAAAGACACAAGAGGTGGAGAGACTTCCAAGCTTACCTTTGCGAATCTCTCCTTCAAATCCTTTATGCATCTTTCAAGATGAACTTCACCTGCAGCAGCAAGGACATGCTCCCCTCTACCAGAAACAGTAACCTCCACAAAAGGGTCTGCACGGTTTAAGAGCCTCAAGCCTTTCATTAGTGCACCTATATCGGCTGGATCAGAAGGTTCAATTGCCACTTTCAGGGTTGGAGAAACCTGGAAAACCATACTAGAGAAAGGCCAACAGCTCTTTGTTGATGAAAGTGTTGCACTCTTTAGTATATGCTGCCCAAGGCCTCGAATAGCAACAACATTACCAGCCTTTACAGATGCAACGGGCTTCAAACCTTGACCCATCATCAGATACAGGGAATGCAACTCAGCTTCCTGCACATGCTTCTGCTTATCATCCACCTTCAAAGGATCATATAGAGCTGAAAGTACATACACCTTCTGTCCTGCATAAAGGACCCCACTGAATATCCTGGCAAATGCAAGAAAACACTCATCTGAATCTCCATTTCCGCTATCTTCTGAAGAATTATTGATTATTTCCCCATGTAGACCCCTCTGGGGAAGCATCTTTATTGGAACAGCAAACATCTTAGACACAAATGCAACACATGGTGCTTCTGGCCTTGAATCACAAGCCTCAACAGATTTTCTTGCCACCTCTGCCTCAGCAATTACATCAGACTTTTCACCGTCATCTAAAATTTCTCGCTTAGGAAGCAATCGGGATACCCGAAAAGACTGTGCCTGTATAGGGTTTGGCATACAATTTACAACCATTGACAAAATAGCATCTGATAATGGAAGCCAATGACACAGGACAGCTTGAAGCTTGGCTTTTGGGTCCTTGTTTTTAAGTTCATGTTCCAATCCTTTCAATTCAAAGTTCTTGATGACTTTTTGAAGGATACCTATATCTCCATCTGGTTCTAAAGATGCCTGATACAGGTGCCAGATTGGCTCTAGTATCCATTCCACAAACAGCGGTCGAGGGTTGCTCATTCCAGCTACTCCCTTCTTACCCACAAATATCATATGCTTGGGAATGAAATACCGGGGACCCCATAAAGCCTTGTTCACTGTGGCAGGATTCACCTTGACCTTCTTGTCTGGATATAATTTTTCATTCATTTTGTCAATCTTTTTAGCATAGAATTCAGCAAACATACTTGTACAAAACCCCCATCCATCCAACGCACACACAAATGCAACATTACCCTTCTGTGGCTGAAAAGTATCATCCTCGTCGTCCTCAATAAACTCAAAGTTGTCATCATTCAACTCCCCCGACGGCCCAGCAAGAATAGAATCAACATCAGACAAATACTTCTCAGACTTATAGGTACTCATTATGCCATTAACCTCATGAACAATCCTCTGCAACCTATTAAACGCCTCCATAGGAGTCAATTTCAACTCGACAATCAACCTATCAATCTTATTCAAAACCAAACAAGGCGTAAGTTTTTCAATCCAAGCTTGCCTCAACACAGCATGAGTCTGAATATGAACCCCCTCAACGGCATCAACTAAAACCAAAGCACCATCACTCAACCTTGCAGCAGTAGAAACCTCACTACAAAAATCCATATGACCCGGAGAGTCAATAAGATTAATAGCATGCTTATCAAATTGCAAACCAATAGAAGAACTCTTCATCGTAATAGCCCTTCTTTGCTCCTCATCCAAATAATCCAAAAACCTAAGCCTACCGGCTTGCTTACGATGCAAAACACCACCTCCAGAAGAGGCAATGAGATGATCAGCAAGAGTAGTTTTACCATGATCAACATGAGCAAGAATGCAAATATTCCTAATTTTATCAGTTTCGAAATCACCCACCTCCATTACTTTGATAAAAATCAATAACCAAATAATCTACAAAGGCTAAATATGACCAAAACCCAACAACAAGGTTGTGTTAATTAATCTATCTAAACAACAAACCCAACTAAAGAAATTAAAGAACCCTAGAAAACTTAACAGTATCGAAAAAAGAAAAGAAGATTTAGTCTTGATTTTATGTGTGTGTGTGTGTGTGTGTGTGTCTAGAGAGAGAGAGAGATAGAGATATATATAAGCAAGCAACAAAGATTTGAAATCAGGAAGAAGGAAAGACAGACCTATCGAAGAAAAAACTGGAGGCGCTGCCTGGGTTGTGTTTTCTTTATTTTTTATCTCCTCAACAAGACCATCAAATATATACAATCTTTCGAATATATAGCTTCTGTAAATACCTAAACACTTCAAAAAAAAAAAAACAAAACTGTAATAAACAATTAATGTTTTATAAATTCTCTTTTCGAAAAAACTAACCGTATATTTTATCTTAATTTCAAAATTCACTAATTCTTCTTTTAAACTATATAATTTTAATTACCCAAATTGTTTTCAACCCAATTAATTCAAAGCTATTACAACCCAATTTTTTTTGGTTTAGGACCCTAGGGAGTACAAAATAAAAATCTAATGTTCAATTTTTACATTTACAGACCGTGGAACCTACAATTTATCTGACCATCAATATATATATCTTTATATATATTAACTTATAACCCGCACAAATTCTTTTTAATTTATTTGTAATTATATTCATTCACAAATTTTTATTTATAAATTCTTTTAATCTATAAATATTATTAATATTTTAAATTATAAAAATATAAATATTTATTTGGAATATATTGTTGATAGAATTATGAATTTTTAAGGAAGACTTTTACTTGTTAAATATAACATTCTTTTTCTACTAACAAACTAATTATATTGGAGCTAAAATTGATATTTATTAGGTTTTAAGTGCTATTTTACTCTCTGCGTTCTTTCTTTAGTTCAAAAAATCATATTTGTACAATTTTACGGTCAATGCGAAACTTACTTAATAATATTTGATTCATTGATCGGTTAGAATGACTATTTATCAGAACTTTATACTTGTAATTGATTAATATATTACACTTTTTAATAATTAGATTCAACTTATCTCATCTATCTATCTTAAAATTAAAAAATTTATTTGGTTGTTAATAAAATTATATTCGAATACTAAAAAGTGTATTTTAATAATTTAAATAAAATATAAGTAGATTTCCTAAATTGATAGAATTCTTAATATAAAAATTCATAATTTTCTTTTATATTTAGTTTCCGAATAGTTCTAGTTAACTTTTTTTTTTTGATATCAACAATATATTAATAAACGAAACAATCCATTACATAAACTAGGCCTAGCCCAAATCCCTTAACCCTACTAGCCCACTTTAACCAAAATTATCCCCCAATTCCTGCAAAAACCCATCTCTTTGAACTTGAAACCCTGATTGATCATCAACAAAAATTGAGACCAAGACCATACACTGTTGTTAGTATTTGTGCCGTACAGACAATACTATTATGTTTTTAGAAAAGATATTTTGATTATTGATGGTTATGTTCTATGGATTTTCTTTAGTTATTTATTATGTCTTTATTTACTGCAATATAAATGTTAGAATAATAAATGTTCTTGGAATATAAACATGAATTCTCTATCTCTAAGTATGTGACTTAGAAATGAGATTATATGAATAGTGTTTATAATCCTAAATATCCCTAGTCGAGTATTGTTATTTAAAGACAATAATAATGCATAAAAACTAGTATGTGAGACTATGAAATGCATGGTCATGCTCAAATAGTGATTTGTATAATAGTCTACTCATTGATCAAGTACCAGGATTAAATGATGAAGAGAGTGACATAAACCATGCCTCGAGTTTAATCTATAATATAAGGTTAAAGTGATTATATTACATGGAACATTATTCACGAAAGGTTTAATTGAATCACCAATTATTATTATTACTTGGGTAACAATGATGCATTACTAGATGCCGCTCATTGTTTATAATTTTATTATTAGATATTAAAATTGTTACCAACGTAATAATTATCTAAAGGATCACACACATAGAACATTTTAAACGGAGCTTTATTTAAATTACGAATTTAAATAAATTATTATTATTATATTGAATTATTGAATTAATTAAGTTGGACTTGATTAATTATACTATAATTCAAATTTAATAATAATACAACTAATAATCGGACTGGGTTTTGGAAGCCCAATCAGATTAGGGTTCAGCCCATTCTTCTCTCCCTTTAAATACATAATGATGTATTATTTTAGGGTTGACTCATATAATTCGTTTTTGAGAAAAACCCTAGCTGCTCTACATCAAGGAGAGGCTAGAGAGAGAGAGAGAGAGAGAGAGAGATAGAGAGAGAGATTCGAGGCTGTTTTCTTGGCTAGTATCAACTCCGGTGATCGTTGGACGATCGAGCGTTCGTGTGGACCGATTAGAGACGTATATCGCAAGGCGGGATACGTGGTGATCATAGCAAGGACCTCCATTAGTCATCCGTTTGTAAATCTTCAAAAAGGTAAACAATTTTATTCACGAATTAAATATCAGTTTTTCGCATGGACCCTGCGGAGGGTTTCTTAATTTTTATTGTTTTTCGCGATTTTTTGCTGCGTTTACATGCCCGAAACCCTACAATGGTATCAGAGCTACTTGCGAAAGGTGTTTAATTCGTTTATATGTTTACTGTTTTGATGATAATAACATGTTTACAATCTGCCATGACTGTTTAGTATGCGATTTTGTATGTTATGCATGTTGTTTAGTTTATATATGTAAAAACTGATGGACAGATCGTGTTTTGACACAATCTGGAGGCTGAGATACGATCTGTATGTATTTGATACATGATACAGAGATGATTGGATCATGAGGAGTATTATATGATATGTCATATTTATGTGTTTTAAGATGTTCTTAATTGTTATATGAGCATGATGTATGGTTATGGCCTTAAGACCCATAGGTTAGAGGTTTTGATTATGGTTTTGTTTTTAAATATGACTTGCATGTCGTTTATTCTTGTAATGATTAAATCTCGAATGTAACTCGAGTTCCACTTGTAAGTTCATTAGATTATATTCAATCATATTATGTAATGTAATTGAAGATATGAAGACATTGAGGCATTCCAATGTGGCATTCAAAGGAGTCAATACAATAAGGCATGAAGACATGTTTTTATTAATTATGTTGTATTTGATACCACCATAGATTGACCTCGATTTTTCCTTTAGCTTGGAAAAATCACATAGGATTGTGCCATAACCAAACACGTTTATTTTATGCACTTTACATATATGATGCATGTGATGATGATATGTATGTGTAGATAATGATGCATGTTTTAATTAGATTAATCATGTATGTATATGTATTAGATACAACACCCATGCCATGTCTGCTTAAACAAGATAAAATCTGTAACGATTCAAGATTTTAAAATTGAACAAAATGAACATGAGATTCCTGTGTTTATGAAACACAGAAATAGGTATGAATTTTCAAAATTTTAATATGGGGCAATTTTGACAAAAAACAAGCAACACTTGTAAGAAAGTCGGGTTTTAAGTGAGACCACTATGTCTTCTCCGACGGCCTGGAAATCAAACTATTGATGGATTTTGATTTGAAGTACTTAGTTCAAGGAAAAATTGGGAATCTTTTGATGATGGGGCCATGGTCGTTTTAATAATAACAAACCCCTAAAGTTAAAATATTAAGTCAATTAGATGTCTTCCAATGAGCAACACTCGTCAAGACCTAGATCGAGAAAGAGTGGGTTCGCCAAAGCGAAGCACTCCAATCTATCATGGTAAGACGCGATGAAGTAAATGTGATACTTAATTGTTAGACAATTGGGTTAGACTTAACTAAGTTACCACAATAGGATTGTGAACTTAGAGGCATGGAGTTTGGTATGATTTATTAGATAAATGTGAACAAATGTTGTTCTACCAAATTACTAGATGTCGCTCATTGTTTATAATTTTATTATTAGATATTAAAATTGTTACCAACGTAATAATTATCTAAAGGATCACACACATAGAACGTTTTAAACGGAGCTTTATTTAAATTACGAATTTAAATAAATTATTATTATTATTATTATACTGAATTATTGAATTAATTAAGTTGGACTTGATTAATTATACTATAATTCAAATTTAATAATAATACAACTAATAATCGGACTGGGTTTTGGAAGCCCAATCAGATTAGGGTTCAGCCCATTCTTCTCTCCTTTTAAATACATATTGATGTATTATTTTAGGGTTGACTCATATAATTCGTTTTTGAGAAAAACCCTAGCTGCTCTACATCAAGGAGAGGCTACAGAGAGAGAGAGAGAGAGAGAGAGAGAGAGAAAGAGAGATAGAGAGAGATAGAGAGAGAGAGATTCGAGGCTGTTTTCTTGGCTAGTATCAACTCCGGTGATCGTTGGATGATCGAGCGTTCGTGTGGACTGATTAGAGACGTATATCTCAAGGCGGGATACATGGTGATCATAGCAAGGACCTCCATTAGTCATCCGTTTGTAAATCTTCAAAAAGGTAAACAATTTTATTCACGAATTAAATATCAGTTTTTCGCATGGACCCTGCGGAGGATTTCTTAATTTTTATTGTTTTTCGCGATTTTTTGCTGCGTTTACATGCACGAAACCCTACAATGGTATCAGAGCTACTTGCGAAAGGTGTTTAATTCGTTTATATGTTTACTGTTTTGATGATAATAGCTTGTTTACAATCTGCCATGACTGTTTAGTATGCGATTTTGTATTTTATGCATGCTATTTAGTTTATATATGTAAGAACTAATGGACAGATCGTGTTTTGACACAATCTGGAGGCTGAGATACGATCTGTATATATTTGATACATGATACAGAGATGATTGGATCATGAGGAGTATTATATGATATGTCATATTTATGTGTTTTAAGATGTTCTTAATTGTTATATGAGCATGGTGTATGGTTATGGCCTTAAGACCCATAGGTTAGAGGTTTTGATTATGGTTTTGTTTTTAAATATGACTTGCATGTCGTTTATTCTTGTAATGATTAAATCTCGAATGTAACTCGAGTTCCACTTGTAAGTTCATTAGATTATATTCAATCATATTATGTAATGTAATTGAAGATATGAAGAAATTGAGGCATTCCAATGTGGCATTCAAAGGAGTCACTACAATAAAGACATGAAGACATGTTTTAATTAATTATGTTGTATTTGATACCACCATAGATTGACCTCGATTTTTCCTTTAGCTTGGAAAAATCACATAGGATTGTGCAATAACCAAACACGTTTATTTTATGCACTTTACATATATGATGCATGTGATGATGATATGTATGTGTAGATAATGATGCATGTTTTAATTAGATTAATCATGTATGTATATGTATTAGATACAACACCCATGCCATGTCTGCTTAAACAAGATAAAATCTGTAACGATTCAAGATTTTAAAATTGAACAAAACGAACATGAGATTCCTGTGTTTATGAAACACAGAAATAAGTATGAATTTTCAAAATTTTAATATGGGGCAATTTTGACAAAAAACAAGCAACGCTTGTAAGAATGTCGGGTTTTAAGTGAGACCACTATGTCTTCTCCGACGGCCTGGAAATCAAACTATTGATGAATTTTGATTTGAAGTACTTAGTTCAAGGAAAAATTGGGAATCTTTTGATGATGGGGTCATGGTCGTTTTAATAATAACAAATCCCTAAAGTTAAAATATTAAGTCAATTAGATGTCTTCCAATGAGCAACACTCGTCAAGACCTAGATCGAGAAAGAGTGGGTTCGCCAAAGCGAAGCACTCCAATCTATCATGGTAAGACGCGATGAAGTAAATGTGATACTTAATTGTTAGACCATTGGGTTAGACTTAACTAAGTTACCACAATAAGATTGTGAACTTAGAGGCATGGAGTTTGGTATGATTTATTAGATAAATGTGAACAAATGTTGTTCTACCAAATTTTCAAAGAGTTATATTTGATATGATTGACAAGAGTTGTCTACCTAAATAATCATGTTTTGGGAGTAAAGCCAAAGCTGACCTTAAGCATGACGAAATATGGATCTTGGCTCGCTAGAAAGATTTAGAGAAATGATTTCTGAATTATTAGTTAGGGCTATTGATTTGATAAAAATAGTGGGAGATATATATTATGAATATATATGAACAATCACTTGAACATAATTTAATAAATCTGCAACTAACTTATTTTATGCATTTTATCATTGTAGATATCTAAATGGCAAACAACTCAAATAACTTCTCTGTGCGATTAGTCCTTGAGAAGGACAAGTTGACAGGAACCAACTTCCTTGATTGGCAAAGGAATTTGAGGATCGTCCTCAGACAGGAGCGAAAGATTTATGTCATTGATATTCCTCACCATGCACCCCTTCCTGCTGAGGCAACCGAGGCTCAACAAAATGCTTATCAGAAGCATGTTGATGATGCTACGGATGTCTGATGTTTGATGCTAGGGACTATGAGTGCTGAGCTTCAGAAACAATGTGACGCCCCCAAATCCCGGGGTCAGTGGATTGGGTCGCCACCTGAAATCTCAAATAAAATCACCTGCTAAATATAAACCAAAACGAATATAACATCTGCGACCCCAACTCTACCAAGAATCTTTTAAGCTATAGTGCTAGAAACAAGAATCCAAACTTTAATAAACTTAAACTCTCTTATACAACAATACTCTTTACATAAAATCCATAACACTGGTATAACTTCGATGTGAAGTATACCAGGCAAAACTAAATTTATACAATATAATATTTACTAGAATTCAACTCTATACAATACCCTTACACTAGGTCCACCTGCTCTGCATCAACTCATCTTCCCAACGTCGTCTTGAATCATCTCGCTCCATAGTTATGCAATTAAATACTGGCAATCTACCCTTTTCACTGGAGGGTTAAAAGGTAAAACAAGCAAGAGTGAGCAAAAGAAGCTCAGCAAGTATATAGTACTGCACAAGATAAAATAATGATGCAATGATAGCAATACGTATAAAAATGAACTCAGCTGGCCAAGAAAATGGCAACATATGAAAAGAAATAACTTAACTGACAAAATGAACAATACTGATAATCAATATCAACTGTAAGTTAGAATTGGATTTTTACTGACGCAATGAGTTATAGTGGATGATCAGTTACACTAAAACTCCGGACCATACCCACGGTATGTCCAAATATTGAACTGGATCCAAGGCCACTTTGGCCTTCATAATACTGATACTCTGACTGGCGTCTGCCGTCCTTAAACAAATTTCATTTTAATTAAAACTTCCAATTCAAACTTAATACTGGGAGTTAGGTGTCAGAACAATCGACTACCTCGATAATTTAAACTATTACTATCAACTGTCTGATTAACTTTATCAACTAGATTAGGGTAAAACAACTGCATAAGAATTAAATTTCCCATCACAAGGAATCAAGGTAAAATCTGACAATACCAGGTGCTGCAAGGTATAAGTTACGAAATGAAATAGAATTCGTCAAATAAAGAACAATGGGTTGTCCCAACCTCAGGATAATAAAAGAATCTAGTTATGAAACAATAATTAAATTAAGAATTGAAAACATGAATCTTGATACGATACTCTGAACAAGAGAGTACGAGTTAGTAAACTTGCCTTTGGTCCTTCGCTATTACGTAAAGCCGAAGTACTATGATTCTCATCTTCTACTATCTTATGTAGTCACAATTCTCTATTCTGATAACTCTTGGTTCCATCACATATGCGGTTGCTACGAGTCTGCACTACCGATATCGTGCCCGCCCAACTATTCACTAGTTAAATATAAGATATACTTTAGCCTTCGTACTATAACTGCTACATAATATAAATGTTTATAAACTTAAGCGAATATATTCTACAGAAAATTGGGCATGACCTATTCGAAAAGTGGACATTGCCCTGCTTTCAAAATACCAAAAGTACTAATCCAATCATCCACACACAATTCACAATTTATTTAATACTCACATAACCTGCCTCGACTTGCAGTAAACATATAATAAATAGTTCTGCATAGACTTGCAGTAAACATATAAGAAAATAATTTTGCTTCAACTTGCAGAAAACATACAAGAACATAATCATTGTTGCCCAGTAAATAACAATTGTAGAAGGGGGGGTTGAATACAATTGTATAAGATTCTCGACTTTATATAACACAAATATGAAAGATCAATAATAATAACAATAACAGCTTTATTAACTTTGATATAAAACTGTTACAAACTCTCTTAAGAAATTCTGATGTTCTTAAAAGCTGCTAGCTTACAAAAACTCTCTCAAGAAATTCTGTTCTTAAGAGCTTCTCTCCGATTATGTTCTCTCTCTCTGATCGGTACATAAATCGAAACCAAAACTGTGTTTATATAGTGCACACAGCTTCTCTATCAATAATAAGATAAGTCCTAATCATAATAAAGATAGAAACATATCTTTAATCGATAGCTGCATTCTACAAACCAGGAACAAACTTCCATGTTTATCTAGACTCCAAATATAACTCGAAGTAGGAATCCTGATCAGCTTCAAGTCCTGATGATCAAACCTGATCATAGTCTGAGTAGGAATCCTGATGATCAATAAGATACTGACGCTTGATCAAATACTGATGACCATGCAATACTGATGACGTCAGCAATCCTGATCAGTTGAGTCTAGCTTCTGACGATCATTGAATTCTGATCTAACAATCTCCCCCAATCTCATACTTTGTGAAATAAAGTATAGATTCCAAATATTCAATGATGTCAAAAACATGTATCAAAATGTACGAGTATCTTCAGAAACAACTTATCTGTTTAAGCTTTGTGATAGAACAGATTCATCTTCAAGAAGTTGGATAATAAACTTTCTTCTTTTTCTTCAAGAATTTGAATCAGTCTTTCCTTAAGATTTCTGAGTTCTTCATCTTCCTCATTAATCTGGTAGATAGCTGCTCTGAGATTCTGTATGGAGTTTCTCTGTAGACTGTGCTCTTCAAGCAAAAGATAAGCAATTTCCTTCCCATCAGGATTGAGAGAAAGATGAGTCATGCCAAAATTTACTTCTTTAACAGCAGTACCCCTTTGCATTTCCACATCCTGACCTCTTTGATTTAAGTACATGGGAGTATAATTACCATCGAAATTACTGTTTCCATCCAGTCTTCTTCTTATAGTTGACAAAATCATGTCACTCCATTCTTTGTACACTTGGTTCTTCCATCTTAACAGATAGTGAACATATTTCAGTTCCTGTGTAGTTTTCATCAGCAGATCTTGAATAGATAGAATCTTCACACTACCATCTTTCATGAAGTACAGAAGCTTTTCTTTCTTTTCAAAACCATCATGACAATCTATAACTATATCAACAGATAATAAATTGTTCAGGTTTTCAGAAGTTAAAGTACCTCCAATTTCTGTCAAGGAGTAAGGATCAACATATGACATATTCAGATATTCACCATCTCTGTGTCCAATACCTCCTCTTGAATTACTTGACAATTGCTTCAGATTTGAAAACATCTTTAACCAGAGTGCTTTTGATCTAGCCATATCAGACAAATCAACAACACTTGAAGCGCTTGTAATAATTCCACCAGACTGAAAATTGATAGGTGTATCACAACTTAATGTGCTAATATGTTTCCACTTCTTGTCCTTTTCCTTTTAAAAAACATAGCTTCTTTCCAGTGAAAATTCTTGTCTGCTTGAGTTCCTCCATTTTCTTCTATTTGAAAGTTTAAGCCTTTGTAGATAGAGATTGAAATCGTCATTTGTTCTTCTTGTAATATCTCTTCTTCTGGCTTCTTCTTCTTCATCTACTTCTTTGTTGTGACAATCAACAACAGTAGATAAGATTATCAAATCAACCTCTTGCAGAATTTCAGATTCGTCAGGATCTTGAATATTGTCAGGATTAGAATCTTCAATTTGATTTATATTGCTGAGAGTTGATTTTCTTGATTTTCTTCTCAATTCAGGTTCTTCTTCAACAATTCCATCATCACCAAAAGTAGATCTGTCAGGAACTACTAGAGTTTGAATAGGTTCAGGAATTTCTTCAATTCTTAACCCTCTAGACCTTGTCTGTCTAGGTAATATTTGAGTTGAAGAACCTCTTTTACTTCTTCTAGCACCTCTCCTACCTCTGCTTCCTCTACCTCTAGCAGGAGCAGTATAGCTTTCCATTGTCTCTCTTTGTAGTCTCAAGAATTCTTCATGTGAGAGATCTGGATATTCTTCACTTGCTGTAGAGAGTGCTTTTCTTGCATATAATTGTTGAACTCTTTTATCAGTGTGATATAGAGTAACAATTCTGCCGTCTTTTGTAGAAAACTTCTGGAATAAATTTGATGCATCTTCAGGATTATCAATAATCACATCTTCATCACCTTCAGGAATTGTAGCAAGAATGTGTCCATGACCAGGTGTCAGGATTTGATCTTCCGTCAGGATCTGAGATTGCACCAATGTTCTTACTGTCTTAACTCCAGAATCAGAAACATGAGTTGACTGCGTTGTTTGACTTTGAGAAGTTTGGATTGTCTTCATAACAACAGCATCAGAGGTTTCTCCTTGTATCGCTTTGTCACCACCATCATCTCCAGTATCATCATCATTATTTCTTAATACTAGATCAGGTGTACATTTTGTCTGAATAACCTTCTCCCCCTTTTTGACATCAGGATTTGACAATAATTGCAAAATTAAGGAAAGAGAGGCTTGAATTTCAGTTACCTTAGTATCCAGAGAATCAATTCGTTGTTTGATGGAGGTTTGTTCTGAAACAACAGATTTCACTTGGGATTCCACTACCCTCAGTTGGAAAGTAGTAGGCACTTTTGTAAAATTATTAAAGATATCAGTCCTCACTTTTTCAGTTGAACCCTTGATAGAATCAATCTCACTTTTCAGGCTTTTGGATAACAGAGTTGTAGCCTTCAGATGATTCTTCAAGTCTTGATTCTCTATAGACTTCACTGCATTATAGGCATGTTCAATAGCAGAAGAAAAACTGATAGATTCATCAGAATTGTGCCATGAATTGTTCCATTCATTCTGTCTAAATGCCTCTGCAGGATCAAAGGAAGGAGTAGAAAAATCTTGTCTCTGATCTTTCCCAGTGGAAGCTTTGCCAGCCATATATGTACTTGATGAACCAAAATTAGTTCCAAGACTAATCTTGAGTGCTGTAGCAAGCTGTTCCTTCTCTTTTCTATTCTCATTATCATCATCACTATCATCATCAGAATTATCATCATCAGAACCATGAGATATGTCAGGATCAGGAATTGCAATACCTTTCAGTTTATCCTGAGATTCTGAGATAGGATGATCTATTGGTCTTGAACAAAGTGGCTGTATCAAAATAGGCTCAGTATCAGGAGCACCACTAACGTCAGGATGAACATCGTCAGGATTTGATATGCGTGCATCAGTATTTGCTACCAATGGTTCTTGTGGAGCTTGAGGTTCAGAAGCTGCTTCAACACTTTGAGCTAAAGGTTCTTGTGTGCTTCCCTCATTGACAATGTTCTCGACCAATCTTTCAACAGAAGCTGTAGCTTTGCCTGCATCTTCACTTTGAGAAGATGGTTCTTGTGTAGCTGGAATGTTGATGTCTTCATTCTCCCTTTGAGAAAATGGTTCTTGTGTGACCATTCCACTAGCTAAGCCTTCACCCAAACTTTGATTGAGTGGTTCTTGTGTGGCAGGATCAACAGTAGCTGCTGAATTACTCTGAAATTCAGGTTCTTGTGGGCTTGATCCTTTCAGCTTCTTCTGTCTCTGATAGACTAACTCTTCTGCATTCCTCTTTTTCTTTGATGTAGGTGTAAGACCAACCAAGGAAGCAGTTGTAGAAACCTTCTCCCAAGAATGTCCTCGAATCTGAGATGGAGAGGCTGGAGAGTCTGATATAGAGACAACTTTTGTTGTTGCATCAGGAATACTAACATCAGGATTTGATGTCTGAATATCAGTATCCTTCATTTGCACTGTCAAAGGAATATGATACCTGCTCTTTGATAATTTCCTTGTCTTTTGTGGTTTTGATAAAGGTACCACAGCTTTAGTAGCAGTATCAGCAACTTCCTTGTTCACATTCATCACAGAGGATATAGGTAAGTCATCCTCTGAATCACTTTCATCAATCAACCTTAACTTCCTTTTCACAGGAACATTCTTAACAACCTTATCAGCTTTCTTGACCAGGACCCCTTGTACACCCCCTTGTATCTTCTTTTTAGTGAGTGGTGTAGAGGAAAAATCCTTTGAACCTGATTGCCTTCCAGACACATCAGTTCTAGCTGATTTCTTTGATTTTACAACTAAAGTCTTTTGAGAGACAGTAGAGGTGGTTGTTAACTGTTTAGACTGTTTAGGTTGCATGCTTGTGTCAGGAACAAGGTGGGTTGGTCCTTGTACCATAGCATTAGAAAGTAGTCCATAATGAGTAGGCATTTTCTGATGTAAGAAAAACCTAACCTCATCAGGAATAAAAGCATTTCCTATGAAACCATTTGCCTTATCACTGTTGACTAAGGACTTAATATTATTCTCAGTAATTCTACAGATTGGTAGAACTACATCATCCTCAAAAACAACATTAGGACATAAGTGATTAAATATCAACTGTAAAAATCTAAGAAAACAGACAGAACCCAACTTATCTGATTTCCTATCACTTAAAGCTTTTAAGATAAAAGACCCATAATCAAACACTATAAAATGGATAAGAGAGTACCCAATTTTAAGAGATCCTGATGGAAGAGCATCAAAATTTGATGTCTTGTTCAGGAAACAGCGGCTGATTGTATCAAAGAAGAAATTCCATTCCTTCTTAAGCTTTGTCCTAAAGAGATTTCCATATCTCTTTACTTCTCCATTGTAGCCCAGTTTCTTGACAAACTCAAATAGAGCAGAGTCTGAAATCACCCTAGGGACTTTTTCACCCAGAATAGGCAAATGCAGTGCCTCTTCTATAACAGCAGGGGTGACATGATGAGTGACCCCATTTGATTCGAACTGCATCAGAATGGTTCCTGTAGAACTTTGTCCAAAAACAACTATGTTCCAAACCTGCATTACAGACTTAAAAGAAACACTTGCAGGCTCTGTTAAAGCATACTTCAATGGGCTTGAAGTAAGAAAATCTTGAATTATATGGAACTCAGGAGGCAATTCTTGATGGTCTAGAATGGCTACAAAGTTATTAGTGGCAAAAGTAATATCACGAATTACTGTTTGTTTGTTCATGAATGATGAAGACGCCATTATAATGCTTTTGAGAACTCAAGAATTAAGATTTGAAGCAATTAGGGTATGAAAGCACAGAGAGAGATAAAAACGAAAAACTGATGATGGGAGAGTAATGAAAGATGTAAAACAATGAAAAATATTTTGTTAAAACAAAATATTACTCTCAATGACAGGTGGCAAAATATGATTTGTGCATAACTAATTAGTGGACAGATTACGTGTGTCATTAAATAAAACTGCACCGCTTTTTATGTGTGTGTATAGATATAACTATAAGAGAGCAACACACGCGCGTATACAGTTGTCCTACTAAAACTCAATCGTCTATTAGCAGATACGGACGAAAAATTAGGCACAAATTTAGCAATGAAAATACTGACCTGTACATCAGAATTGACCAGTTGACTTCCTGTCAGGATTCCATCCTATCAGGATTTGATCAAAGATACATACCTTTCTGAATAACCATCAGGATTTGACAGTTATCAGGATTTCCTCTCTGTAGCTTTCCCTCAGAAATTCTCAAAATTCATCATTCCAAGTTCATTCACCAACTTATTGAAAGTAGCTTCAGGTAGTGGCTTGGTGAATATATCAGCTAGTTGTTGATCAGTAGGAACAAAGTGAAGTTTAATTGTTCCTTCCAGAACCTGTTCTCTTATAAAGTGATATCTGATACTTATGTGTTTAGTAAGAGAATGCTGAACTGGATTTCCTGTCATTGCAATAGCACTTTGGTTATCACAATAAATAGGGATTTTTGAGTATGACAGGCCATAATCTAACAACTGATTTCTCATCCACATTATCTGAGCACAACAACTTCCTGCAGCAATGTACTCAGCTTCTGCAGTTGAAGTGGAAATTGATTTCTGCTTTTTACTGAACCATGAAACTAGTCTTCCACCCAAAAACTGACAACTTCCTGAAGTACTTTTCCTGTCTATTTTGCATCCTGCAAAATCAGCATCTGAATAACCACACAACCCAAAATCTGATTCCCTTGCATACCAAAGGCCAAGTGAAGGAGTGCCTTTGAGATATCTGAAAATTCTTTTGACTGCAATCAGATGTGGTTCTCTAGGTTTTGCTTGAAATCTTGCACATAGACAGGTTGCAAACATGATATCTGGTCTACTGGCAGTGAGATACAATAAAGAGCCAATCATTCCTCTGTAGTGAGTTACATCTACCTCTTCACCTTGATCAGGATCAAGTTTGGTAGCTGTAGCTATGGGAGTTGAAGCAGGAGTACTGTCTTGCATGTTAAACCTTGTCAGTAAGTTCCTTGTGTATTTAGACTGATTAATAAAAATCCCTTCATCAGTCTGTTTAACTTGAAGACCCAGAAAGTAACTCATTTCTCCCATCATGCTCATTTGATATCTTGACTGCATAAGCTTGGAAAACTTTTCACACAGCTTATTGTTTGTTGACCCAAAAATGATATCATCAACATAAATCTGAACTAACAGCAACTCCTTACCATGATTCAAATAAAATAGAGTTTTATCAATTGCACCTCTTTTGAATCCACTTTCCAGTAAGAATTGAGCTAAGGTTTCATACCATGCTCTTGGAGCTTGCTTTAGTCCATAAAGTGCCTTATCCAGTCTATAGACATGATCTGGATATTTAGGATCAATGAAACCAGGAGGTTGTTCAACATAAACTTCTTCCTCCAGTTCACCATTTAAGAAAGCACTTTTAACATCCATCTGGAAAACCTTGAATTTCTTATGTGCTGCATAAGCAAGAAATATCCTGATGGCTTCTAGTCTTGCAACAGGAGCAAAAGTTTCATCATAGTCAATTCCCTCTTGTTGGGAATACCCCTTTGCAACTAGCCTTGCTTTATTTCTGATAATGACTCCATCAGAATCAGTCTTGTTCTTGAAAATCCACTTTGTACCAACTATTGATCTATTCTTTGGTCTTGGTACCAGTTTCCAGACTTCATTCCTTTCAAATTCATTCAGTTCTTCTTGCATTGCAGTAACCCAATCAGCATCTTTAAGTGTATCTTCAACTTTCTTAGGCTCCTCCTTGGATAGAAAGTTATTATATAAACATTCATTCTGAGTTGCACTTCTTGTTTGAACACCTGCATCAGGATCTCCAATTATCAAATCAGGAGTATGATCTTTTGTCCATTTCCTTGCTGGTGTCAAATTGTTTCTTGAAGTAGATGCTCCCCCTGGATTGGTGTTATCTTGATTGAAAGAATTTGATTGATTTGAAGCTCTCCCTGAATTATTGCTATGCCCTCCTGATGTGTTATCAGGATCTTCACTTGAATCAGTATCTGAAGAATTCTGTCCTGATGATTGAGTTGACTCTGAACTTGTAGTAGAATGCCGTTGCTCCCCCTCAACATTAGCACTACTAGTTGTATCACTATTGTTTGTATCATCAGTATTAGCACCATCAGTATCTGGTGTGTCATCAGGATTTGGTGACCCATCAGGATCTGATGTATTGACAGGATCTGATTCACTTTCTTCAGGTTCCTTGGAAGCTTCATTTTCAAATAACAATCTATCATGCGAGTCTTCAATGATTCCAGTTATCTTCTTGTCATCAAAAGATACATGTATTGACTCCATGACAGTTCTTGTTCTCAAATTAAAAACTCTGAAGGCTCTTGATGTAGGATAACCTATGAATATTCCTTCATCAGCCTTTGTTTCAAATTTCCCTAGCTGTTCAGGATGAGTTCTGAGAACAAAACATTTACAGCCAAACACATGCAGATGCTTCAGACTTGGCTTCTTCTCTTTGAGAGACTGATAAGGAGTGACACCATGCCTGTTTATCAATCTAAGATTTTGTGTATAGCATGCTGTGTTGACTGCTTCTGCCCAGAAATATGTAGGTAATTTAGCTTCTTCCAACATAGTTCTGCCAGCTTCAATAAGAGTTCTATTCTTCCTTTCTACTACTCCATTTTGCTGAGGTGTGCCAGGAGCAGAGAATTGTTGAATGATTCCTTTGTATTTGCAGAACTCTTCCATCTTTGAATTCTTAAATTCAGTACCATTATCACTTCTCAGAATCTTGACTTTGTACTTTGTGGTTGTCTCAATCATCCTCACATGATCCAACAGAACTTCAGGAGTTTCATCTTTTCTATGCAGAAAATACACCCAGGTGAATCTAGAATATTCATCAACAATTACAAGAGTGTACCTTTTCTTACTGATGGACATGATGTTGACTGGACCAAACAGATCAAGATGTAGCATGTGATATGGTTCTTCAATAGAGGATTCTGATTTACTCTGGAATGATGTCCTTCTTTGTTTTGCTTTTTGGCATGCATCACAGAGTCCATCAGGTGTATATAAGACATTAGGTAATCCTCTTACTAATTCTTTCTTAACCAACTCATTGATGTTGCTGAAGTTGAGATGAGAAAGCTTCTTGTGCCAATTCCAACTTTCATCTACTGAAGCTTTACTGATGAAACATGTAGGGGAGCCATCAGTATCTGAGAGAATGTTGGCTTCATATATGTTACCATGCCTGTAGCCAGTTAGTGCTATCTTCCCTGTTGCTTTACTGACTACTTCACAATGTGTGGAATAGAAATTGACATGATAACCTCTGTCAGTGATTTGACTAATACTCAACAAGTTGTGTTTTAGTCCCTTCACTAGAGCTACTTTTTCAATGATGACATTTCCAATGATTATATTGCCATATCCCAAGGTTTGTCCAATGTTGCCATCTCCATAAGACACAGTTGGGCCAGCTTTTTCCTCATATTCTGATAACAGGGCTTTGTTTCCAGTCATGTGCACAGAACATCCACTATCCATGACTAACACATTTTTCTTTTTACCCTGCATCAGAATAGAAACACACTAGTTAGAACACTTAGGAACCCATACATGTTGGGTTCCTTTCTCATGCAATTTATTAATTTTAACAGCAGAAGACTTTTTGACTTTAGCAGTCCTGACAGGATTTACTCCATCAGGATTTGCTTTGTCAGTATCAGTATTAACAAAAGCATGCTTCATTATGACATTTTCAGTTCTATCAGACTTTGTACTACTTTCAAACTTAGGCAATGGATCATAGAAGTTATAGTACAAATCATGATACTCTTTACATGTATAAATAGAATGCCATAGACTACCACAATGAAAACAGGACTTCTGCGGTTTATAGAGTACTGATCTATTCCTAACATCAGACTTAGGAATATCAGTAATCTTCTTCTTACTCTTCTTACAATCAATAGCAAGATGATTAGAGTTACCACAGTTAAAACAACACTTTCTAGGTGCATTTGGGATATATTTATAACCATTCTCTTTATTGATCCCAATTTTACCATTCCTGTTTCTCTTAACAGTAGCTTCCTTTTTCTTATCTGTAACCTTACAGATTTTATCTTTAAGCTGTTTCTGAGACAATAGACCTACATTCTTAGTGACTTTGTTCATGACAGGTTTAGACTTTATAATTTTAATTCCTTGAGTAGAAGAAGATCCCTTTTCAAAAGTAGAATTGGAATCCTTACCAAAAACAAAATTAACAGGTGTAATCTTAGATTTGGTTGAGTCTATAACATGTCTATAGGTCTTTGGACTGACTGTCTCATCAATGACAATTTTCTCTGCTAATTTCTTATCTTCATCTGACCTATATCCTAGACACTCTTTCCAATTCTTAGAGGTATTAATCTCATGAAATTTCCTACCAGAGTCTGTCCAGGTTCTGATTTTCTCATTAGCATATTCAAGTTCTTTTTCAAGGGAAGTACATTTAGATGTCATCTCTAAGTGCATGTGTTTAGCATTATCACATTCTTTTTGTACTTCTTGCATACGAGAAAATTCAGCTTCTAATATCTCATTCCTTTTTCTAAGGTCAGACATCTCAGATAAGATTCTAGTATTCTCAGCAGTTTGACTTCTAAAGCTAATATGTAATGACTTTAGAAAACGTCTTAACTCAGAAGCATTATCAGTATCAAAATCAAAGATAGTATTTAGTACCTTATCATCAGGAGCAGCAGTTACATCAGCATTGGCCATTAACGCATAGTTGACTACCTCAGTATCAGATTCTGAGGAAGAGTCCATCCAATCCTTGCTTGATGTGATGAGTGCCTTTGTCTTGTTGCATTCAGAAGCAAAGTGACCCATACCATTACACTTGTAGCATCTAACCTTTGACTTGTCAAATTTGCTACCCTTGCTGTCCTTTTTGATATACTTGTCTTTGTCTGCTTTGAAGGTCTTTTTCTGAAAGTTGCCTTGTCTTCTATTCTTCCTGAACTTCATCCTTCTGAAGTTTCTGACAATCATAGCAACCATCTCTTCCATGTCTGAGTCAGAAGATTCATCACCAGTATTGGCATCAGGATTGCCATCAGTATCTGATGAAGAGTCGTCAGGATCTGATTCAGCTACTCTTGCTTTCCTTCTAGAGACCTCCATAGCTTTCCCTTTTGATTTTGCTTCTACATTCAAAGAAATTGACTTTGCCTTGCTGCTTTTCTTGTTCTTTCTCTGTTGAACTTCAAGATCATGAGTTCTTAGCATCCCATAGATCTCATCAAGAGACACAATGTTTAGATCATATTGGTGTCTAATGATTGAGGTCTGAGTATCCCATTCTTCAGGTAAAGCTCTAAGAAATTTGGTGTTTGAATCTTCAGTTTCATATACTTTGTCAACTAAGGATAAGCTGTTCAATAGTGTCAGGAATCTGTCATATAGATCAGTCAGGCTCTCTTCAGGTCTTGCATCGAATTGTTCATATTCTTGAATCAAAAGAGCCCTTCTGTTTTTCTTAACAGATGCAGATCCCTGGCACTGAGTTTCCAAAGTATCCCAGATTTCTTTTGAAGACTTGCATGCAATCACTCTGTTTGACATGACAGCATCAAGGCTATTATGCAAGATATTCTTTATCTTTGGTTCCCTGAGTACATGAGCTTTTTCTTCTTGAGTCCATTCAGCTTTAGCTTTGACCACATAATGTTCTGGTACTGTATCTGTTCGTTCTACGAACTTTGTTGGTATATATGGTCCATCACGAATCCTGTCCAAGTAGTCGGGATCCATAGCCTCCAGGTACATCAGCATCTTTACCCTCCATGTGGGATATTCTGATATCTTCAAGATGGGAATCTTCATGCTTTCATACTTGGTTGTCGACATCTTTAGACCGTATCTGATTCAGAATTAAATCAGTTTGCTCTGATACCAATTGTTGCCCAGTAAATAACAATTGTAGAAGGGGGGGTTGAATACAATTGTATAAGATTCTCGACTTTATATAACACAAATATGAAAGATCAATAATAATAACAATAACAGCTTTATTAACTTTGATATAAAACTGTTACAAACTCTCTTAAGAAATTCTGATGTTCTTAAGAGCTGCTAGCTTACAAAAACTCTCTCAAGAAATTCTGTTCTTAAGAGCTTCTCTCCGATTATGTTCTCTCTCTCTGATCGGTACATAAATCGAAACCAAAACTGTGTTTATATAGTGCACACAGCTTCTCTATCAATAATAAGATAAGTCCTAATCATAATAAAGATAGAAACATATCTTTAATCGATAGCTGCATTCTACAAACCAGGAACAAACTTCCATGTTTATCTAGACTCCAAATATAACTCGAAGTAGGAATCCTGATCAGCTTCAAGTCCTGATGATCAAACCTGATCATAGTCTGAGTAGGAATCCTGATGATCAATAAGATACTGACGCTTGATCAAATACTGATGACCATGCAATACTGATAACGTCAGCAATCCTGATCAGTTGAGTCTAGCTTCTGACGATCATTGAATTCTGATCTAACAATCATGTCTTGACTTGCAATAGCTCTATTTAGAAATAAGCAATCACATTCAAATAAGCAATCACATTCACATTTATCACTTAGCACATCAATTACCTAATTCACATGATTTCTATACTTCACGTAACACATAGTACATGGATAGACTGACAACTCCTATAACTATACAAATCACTAGCTGCACATTTAACACATAAACACATTTCATTCACGTACGCATTTAAACTAGCTCATCATATCATATACATTTACCAAATAGTATTCATTTCATAGTTCTGCCGGAAATTCGGCAACACTTCCTCTATTTATATACTAATCCACCTGTTTTAAACTAATATCATTAATCAAGAACCAATTTACAAACTAACCTCATCCATATAATTCAACTTAATCAACCTAAACTCACAATTATAAATAGCATACTCAACTCAGTATATCATCTAAACGCATTCACGACTCCACAACAATTTACACAAACCATGCGACACGTAATAAAGTTGAAACTCTTTTTGGAAAATATTTGGTCTTCCTTTTATAAAGATTTGAATATAACAATCTATGGATCGAAAAACAATCATTATACTTTAAATCTGATTATCACTCGATTAATTAAAATCAATCAAGTCAAACAGATAATGAATAAATAAATACTAAAATAATAAAATAGTTTGAAAATAATAATCAAATTTGATTTATAAATAATCAAAATTAAATAATAACCAATTAATAAAATTCACCAATTAACTCTTAACTTAATTGGTCAATTAAATTAATTTCATTATTATCTAAAATTGATTAAAAATAATCAATTTCAATTACTCTTTAACTCTAAGGGTTTTAAAACAATTAATAAAATAAATACTTAGATTTTATGAAATTTCGGCATGACCCGTTCGTAAACAGGACTAGCCAGAAATTTTGCATGTACTATGCTGCGTTCCCAATCACAGGACGAATCACATAGTACAACACAACAACAACCTGTATATAATCAACAGTAATTAAACAACATAAATACCTTATCTGACAAATACAACAAATCCCCAAACTGGGCATTAAACAAAATACTAAGTCACCAGCACAACTAATTTACAACTCAAAACTCACTTTAAATATTACAACTTACAATACACTACTTTCACTTACCCAAACATTAACAAAACTGCGAAAACATATTTCGCAAACAATCTTGGCATACTAAAATGAATTACTAAATAGAAGTGAACTATTAACAATATACTATACTTTCCACTTAACAATCCTTACTCCACTTAGAAATTGCTAACACCTTCTGTAAGATTCAACATCAGCATAAAACAATCCAAAACAAATATCAAACGTTCACAATCCTGTAACATCACAGAACCAATAACTCAAGGCAACAACATAACGACAATCTACAACTCTTATAATCGATACTAATTTATTGATTCAACAAAACTTTCAAATACACTCTCAAAATACTTAAAACTAATAGTTTCTGAGAAATTACCAAAAATATTGCACTTATAACTAAAACAGCATATTATGAACTCATTAATCAAAATACGTGAATTTACAGCTAATTACTACAAAATGAATTTATAATATCATAATTTAATCCACATAGGCATTTAGCACGTATTATCGACTTGCTCTTATACATTATAGCACATATATCACATTGGTTCACAAATAGTTTTTATCAAATTAATATGAGATTTATAAAATAATTTATATAAAAATCGGACATCACCTCCTTTATAAAATGAACTAACCTGTCGGAATACAACCGACCCAAACAAGCAATCAAGCAATCCTTTGCTTCTACACAACTCATAGGCATAACAATTCATACTAATATATACTCTTTATAAACTTCTGACAATCCATGTACTTAACACTTAACATACATATCTATACTATTCATAATCCGAAATAATTCATAAAATTCAAAAATACACATAAGAAAGTCAATTAACCAACAATTATCACATAATGACATTTAAACAAGCATAACAACTCGATTTTAACACCATTACTTTCAATAACAACGATTCATAACAATCTGATTAAATAATAAAATGAATTCTTATCCACGTATATATATATATACGAATTATTACTAATACTACACAAAAAAAAAACGAATTCAAATTGTATATAGTTAACCGAAAACACACAATTTATCAAACCGAGTTTTGATTATACCCACTAATTTTCAGAGTTGCAGCAGTAAAATCGAGAGGAACTGGACAGAGGTGGTCCAGAATTTGGACAGAAACTGGCAAGAGGGAACTGGCGGAGTACTGGCGGCTGTTTGCTGTGGTTCCGCGGTGGTGGAACGAACGGAACCGGAGACAGAGGCGGCGGCGCGGTGGTGAGACAGTACTGGAGGCCGTGACTGCGCGAGGAAGAGGAAGTAGAAGGGGGGGGGGGGGGGGTCGCGCGTGTCTTCACAGAAACGGGGGGGGGGGGGGGGGTTAATTTCTTTCTTTTCTGTTTTCTTTTGCCCGATGATAAAAACTGTATGTGTGTATGTACTGTGAGGTGTGTTTTGTGTTTAATAGATTAGGATAGGTGGTTGACTAAAAGATAAGGACAACAATTAGCCCACTGACTGCAAATTAACGGGATTAATGCGGTACTGAAAAATAATCATTTCTAAAACAAAATGATTCTAAAATAATTAAATCTCACTAATAAAATTATTTCTATACCAAAATTATTCTAAAAACATTTAATTGCTCAAAATTCATAATTAAATAAATTTTGAACTAATTCACGTAAAACAAAATTGCCAGGCTCAAATTTACTAATGATCGTCGAAAAATACTTTTAAACACATAATGCCGCATCACATATCCACATAATATTATTTTAAACATTTAATCACATACTGCAGAAATTTTCAAATTAATCTAAATAAATATTACTATTTTTATTACTCAAATAATTAGGAAATTCGCACTTAAATTTTCCCAGATAAATAACTAGCTTTCACCATTATTTTTAAATAAAATATACATATAATACCATTCCTCCTCTTTGAGAAAAACAATAAAATATTCAAATAGTACTATTAATAAACCCTGAAAATTAGGGTTACTACAAACAACATGAGCATTTGGATGCTTATGAGATGATTGAGCACCTCAAAACGATGTTTAAGGGTCAAGCTCGTCAAGAGAGGTTTGATACTAGCAAGGCATTGCACACTTGCAAACAGGGAGATCGTGACCCGGTTGGACCGCATGTTCTTAAGATGATAGGGTATATTGAATCCCTTGCTACTTTGGGTTACCCGGTTGGACCGGAACACCAAACTAATTTGATCTTGCAGTCTTTGAACAAAAACTATGCTCATTTTGTCATGAACTACACTATGAATGAGATAGAAAAAACACCTACTGAATTGTTGGCAATGTTGAAAACACATAAAAATGCTATGAACAAGGCTGACCCTGCTCCCATAATGATGGTGAACAAAGGGAATGCCAAAGGAAAGGGAAAATGGAAAGGCAAGAAGAAGATTAGATCTAAATCTGCTAATCCAAAGTCTGCTTTCAAAAAGGCTTTGAAGCCTACAGGAGGTGTTGCAAAAGGTGGTGTTGTAAAGGGTGATTGTCACTTTTGCAAGAAACCGGGTCATTGGAAGCGAAACTGTCAAGCTTATTTGGAGGATCTGAATCTGAAGAAAATGAAGTTTGTGAAGATTTCTGATTCAAGTATTTATGTTATAGAAGTCAATTTGTCTACTTCTACATCACGGGTATTAGATACTGGATGTGGTTCTCACATTTGTATAAATGTGCAGGAACTGCGAAGGAGTAGGACTTTGGCGAAAGGAGAAGTCGACCTACGCGTTGGCAATGGAGCAAAAGTTGTTGCTTTAGCTATAGGGACTTATCATTTATCGTTGCCCACTGGGCTTAATTTAGAACTTGAGAACTGTTTTTACGTGCCTGCGATTTGCAGAAACATTATTTATGTTTCTCTATTTGGACAAGAAAGGGTTTTCCTTTACAATTCAGAACAATAGTTGTTCCTTTGGTTTGAATAATGTTACCTATGGGGCTGCATGTTTATTTAATGGTTTATATGTTCTTGATATTCCTGTCTATAATGTAAATAATAAACGTATTAAGGCCAATGACTCAAATCACACATACCTTTGGCATTGTCGTTTAGGCCATATAAATGAGAAATGCATTTCCAAGTTACATAAGGATGGATACTTGGATAAGTTTGATTTTGAATCATACGATGAATGCGAACCTTGTCTCATTGGAAAAATGACTAAAGCTCCTTTTACCGGAATTGGTGAGAGGGCCACCAAACGATTAGAACTTATACATAGTGATGTATGTGGTCCAATGTGTACGATGGCAAGAGGTGGCTTTTACTACTTCATAACTGTTACAACCAAAATTCGATAACGGGTTTTTAGGTTAGATTCGGGTCAAGTAGAAATTTAATTAGGATACCTTAAATGTAATTAGAAATAGGTCTAATGTTAGAAATGGTTGAGGCTTACCCTCAAGAGGTAAGGGCGCGCCCTTTTTGGCCGTCCACCTCTTGAGGGCGCGCCCTCTGGGTAACGATAGCATGGATGATATGCTTGTCAAGTCTAAAGAAGCAGTAGACCATGTGAGGAAGTATAGGATGAAGTTAAATCCACAAAAATGTGTCTTTGGCGTTGAGTCGGGGAAGTTTTTAGGCTTTATTGTGAATCATAGAGGGATTGAGGCTAATCCGGAAAAGATTAAGGCACTCCTTGAAACGAAGTCTCCTACCAGCGTGAAGTAGGTTCAAAGCCTTTGTGGACAGATTGCAGCTCTAAATCGTTTTGTCTCAAAGTCTTCTGATCGTTGCAAAGAATTTTTCAAAGCCATTAGGGGGGTAGATAAGGATTTTATGTGGACTCCTGCATGTGAAGATGCTTTTCAAAAAATCAAGGAACAATTAGGTAAACCCCCACTCTTGGCCAAGCCTGTGGATGGTGAAGTCTTGATTCTGTACCTGGCCATCTCTGTTTACTCCATTAGCGTTGTATTAGTACGAGAAGAGGACGGTTTTCAATCTCCGATCTACTATGTGAGTAAAAGGTTGTTAGATGCAGAAACTCGATATACCAGCATGGATAAGCTGGTATATGCCTTGGTGTTGGCGGCACGAAAGCTACGTCCTTACTTTCAGGCTCATAAAATTGAAGTCTGGACTTCTTATCCCATGAGACATATTTTATATAAGCCAGAAGCTTCAGGAAGGATGTTGAAGTGGGCAATTGAGTTGGGGCAATATGACTTGGAATATACTTCCCGAACGGCAATCAAGGGACAAGCCTTAACGGACTTTATCTTGGAGTTTGAAGATGAGAGTATGGGACGAGAAATCATTTTGGTGAACCCTAACCCTCATGAGCTAGAGGCAAGCCCTTCAAAGGAAGAATTTCCTTTTCCTTGGTGGACCATGTATGTGGATGGAGCAGTCAACAATGACGGGGCAGGTGCTGGAATTGTTTTGACCTCTCCCGAAGGTCATCTTCTTATGGGTGCTATTAACTTCAAATTTGCAGTAACTAATAATGAAGCTGAGTATGAGGCACTGATTAATGGTTTGAAGTTAGATTTGGAAATGAACGTGAAAAATTTGGTGGTGTTCAGTGATTCGAAGTTGGTCGTCAGCAGGTTGAAGGAGGGTTCCAGACTAGAGGACCAAAAAAAGAGGCATACATGATGAATGTTCGTCGTTTGATTCAGCAGTTTGACATAGTCAGACTTGAAGGAGTTCCTCGTGAAGATAATTCTAAGGCGGATGCCTTAGCCAGGTTGGGTTCTCAAAGAGACATGGTGTTGATGGGAGACATTCCATTGGAGATTCAGGAGATTCCAAGTATCCCTGAGGTGGAACTAATGGTTGTGGATCAAGTACCGATGATAACTTGGATGACTCCCATCCTAGAGTATATATGAAAGGGAATTCTGCCCGATGATAAAGGAGAAGCCAGACGTTTAAAGTACCGAGCGGCAAGGTATGTGGAGTATGATTCGGTGTTATACCGGAGAGGTTTTAATCAACCCTTGCTAAGGTGCGTTGATGGAGATGAGTGCAACTACATATTGAGAGAGGTACATGAAGGAATATGTGGCAATCACTCGGGGGGTAGTTCTCTTGCCATGAAGGTGTTACGACAGGGATATTACTGGACAACTTTGAAAGATGATGCTATGAAGTTTACAAGAGCATGTGATCAGTGCCAATGCTTTGCAAACTACTCATCTATTCCTGTTACGACATTGACCTCAATGATGAGCCCTTGGCCTTTTGCTATGTGGGGAATTGATCTTATTGGAGAGCTTCCTACAACCAAGAGGGGTGTCAAGTATGCTGTTGTGGCTGTGGACTATTTTACCAAGTGGGCGGAGGCTATGCCCTTGGCAAAGATAACAACAAAGAAAATCAAGGATTTTGTTTTTAACTCCATTGTGTGTAGGTTTAGAATTCCTTACAAGCTTATATCGGACAATGGGAAGCAGTTTGATAGCAAGGAGCTGAAAAAGTTGTGTGAAGACCTGAAGATTAAGAAAGATTTTGCAGTTGTCTATCATCCTCAGAGCAATGGGAAGACTGAAGCTATCAACAAGATAATCAAGCACGCCCTGAAGACCAAGTTGGAAGAAAGTAAATGTAACTGGCCTAAGAAGCTTCATATGATGTTGTGGTCCTACAATACCACACCAAGGTCTACTACTGGGGAATCTCCATTTATGTTATCTTATGGCTTTGAAGCAATGGTTCCTGTGGAAGTTGGATCTGGGTCATTCAGAAGGGATCATTATGACAAGGAGTCTAATGAGGTCAACCAACGACTTCATCTTGATTTCCTGGAAGAGGCACGTGCAATATCATCTTTACGATTAGCTGCATATCAGAAAAGAGTGGCCAGATTTTATGATCGAAGAGTAAGGGTACGCCGCCTCAAGGTTGGTGATCTTGTGTTACGAAGGGTGATGCCTCATACCATAATCGCCAGTCATGGGGTCTTTGGAGCCAACTGGGAAGGACCTTACATGATCAAGTATGTGCTTTGGGAATGAACTTTTCACTTGGAAGATTTGGGTGGCAATCCTCTACCAAGAGCGTGGAATGTGGAACATTTGAAGAAATACTACAAATATGGAGTGGTTTAGTACCCCCCTATGATATCTATCTAAATAAACTAGAAGAAATAAAATTCCTCCTAGTCTAGGGGGGTAGTGCATGTACACCCTTCCTTGAGTAGTTGAGATGTTTTTGATTGTTTTTATTTTTATTTCCCCACAGAGCATTAGCCTTTGGGACCAGTGTGGGTTTCACACCGGAGCACATTATTTATCAAGAATTTTAAAGATTTGTTGTGATTCCTTAAAGATTATTATGTTGCTAAATTCTGCTTAATGAAGGCGCGCCCTCAGCAATATCGTGGAATGACGCGCCCTCAATTGATAAAAGAAGTGACTTTAAAGGGTAAAAAACATACTTGTTGGACGCGCCCCAAATAGTTTTCTTTGGGAGAACGCGCCCTTATTATGATTTACAAATAAAACATTCAACATTACCAGGCAAGCATAGAATGTAAACAATTAAGGCAATCAAACAAGACATATAGAAGATTATTTCAATTGTTTAAGACTTCATCATCAAATTTAGAGAATGGTTGGTAATTCATTGCTATTTATCAATTTCTGCATGAAGAGGACGCGCCCTAATATGAATTGAGTTAAGGCGCGCCCTAAACAAATTAATACTCTTTCGAAAAAGTAATTCATTTGGAAAAATGTTAGGTGGCAGACATCAATATTATGAAAGTTAGATCAAGCTTCCAAGGAAATAAACCCTTGTAAAGTTATCAAAAGAGAGCACATTTAAGTTACAACTTGCAAGGCATCAAAGGAGGGCCTGCACCTCATAATGTTAAAAGTTACAAGACAACTAGGGCGCGCCCTGAGCTTGATCAGTAGGAGGAGTGCTTTTAGAAGCATTGTCAGTACCTGGAACAACCATCTCTTTTCTAGGAGATGTGTCCTCCGAGGACGCGTCCTTTTCTTCATCATCAGGCACATGCGACGCCTCCTCTAGTCCAAGAAAAACTCTTTTTGCCTTGATTTCAGCAGCTTCATCAATCTTGAATTTGTTAATCCATAGCACAGTTTCTTCACCAAACTGGGAAAAATCATAGTCAGGATCCTGAGCTAGGAATCCTGAAGCATAATTCCTGAAACCTTTCATGAAGGACACGCCTTCAACTTTCTTTTTCTCTTTTGCCCAACCATTTTGCTGGTCTTCCACAAGCTCAGTCACTTGATTTTGTAGTTTGTTGATTTCTTCTATGAGATTATCAATAGTAGAGCCTAGCCCACTTATGACATCTTCTTGTGTTTTGAGTTCATGATCATAGAAGCTCTTTTTCTGCAGAAGTTCATTCTTTAATTTATCAAGAACTTTATTGCGGTCCTCAACCTGTTTAGAGAGTTTGCCTTTTTCTTCCTCAAGGGATTCAAGGCGCGCCTTGTCTTTTTGGAGAGAGCTTTGGCGATTGAGAGCAGAAACAAGCACTTTAGACGAAGCCTTGATAATTGCTTCATTTTCTTCTAGTGAATCTCTCTTCCTCCATTTGAAAATGTCATCATCGGTGACAAAAGGAATTGTTAGGGGGCTTAAGGCAGCTGAAACCAAGGAGAATGAGGAAGGTTTTAATTTTTTAGAGGACGCGCCCTCTGTAGTAACGACCACCTCAGCATTTTCCTTCCTTTTTCTATGCTTGTCTTTCTCTAGGTCAAGTGCTGCCTGAGGTTTTTTAGTTTCAGCTACTGGTTTCTTGACATCCTTCCTATGAGCACACGTCTTAATCCTTTTGGCAACTTTCACAGGAGGAGCAACGCCCATTTCGAGACCCCAACCACTTGGAAGACCGTCCATACCTGAATACAATAAGAGAAAAATGTTAAGGCGCGCCCTTATCATTAACTTGAATAATATTAGTTCAACAGAGAAACATATAAGGAATAACAGTAAATTCAAACAAAGTTACCAGACTGTGAGGGCGCGCTCTTATTCATGTGGGCACCCTCCTCAGCCTCAACGTCTTCGTCTTCATCTTCAGAATCGTCGAATTTGGAACCCATGATGGGAATTCCTTTTCGAAAATGTTGGAAAGGGATGATGGTTCCCACTTCCTTCCTAAGAATCCCGACTCTTTTAAGATTTTCTTCCGTGACTAGAGTTTTTAAGTGAAATCGAGACGGGGGAAGTTCTTTGGACTCACCAAAAAGTTCTTTGGTGTTTCTGTTATCTAAGGAAAATAAAGATAAGGTATAAATTCACGGTGAGTCATAAAGAGGCGCGCCCTCATAAAATATAAAATTAGGAAATATAGATGAATTCTTACTGTGATTGTAGTTGAAGACTACTCTAATTCTTTCCACATTCCAAAGATAGAAAAATGGTTCCTTCCAATTCTTCTCGTGGCTTATCTTTCCGCTTGAAAAACCCATTTTATTATGTTTATGTTGAGCTGTCAAAAAGAAATAACCTTTCAAACTCTTCCTGATGCTGAAGAAGTAGCTAAATTCTTCCATGGTTGGTGGAGTGGATATTCCCTCATCGTGGTACAGAATAAACAAAGCGAGAGCTAACTTGTATGAGTTTGGGGATAGTTGAATAGGAGCAATTTCGTACCATTCTAATATACTTTTGAGATAAGGATGTAAGGGCGCGCCTACTCCTAACTCCATCAACTTCGGGGAAGTAACCATCCTAGGTACCTTGAAAGGTTCTGGCCACTTGAAAGTGTGAGGCCTCATTAGAGAGGGAGGACGCGCCCACTTACCTTCCATCCCATAGTAAGTCATTCACCAGGTTATTTCTTCTATAGACACTGTGGAGGACATTACAACACAAAATAATTTGTTATTTTGCTTTCTCATTCTTCTCTTATCTGCCTCTGTGAGTGTGTCTTCATATTCTCCCCAATCAAAATCTATCCCTTCTTCAGTAACTTCAGGATGGATAAATGGAATAAGAGAGTTATCAGGAGGCGGCATACGATCATCTTCAGCTATATATGGGTAGGGACTATCTAAGGACGCGTCCTCAGAATCAGATTCTTCACCATCAGAATTGGACGCGCCCTCAGATTCTGAAGATTTTACTTGCTTTTCTTTTCTTTTTCGAGAAACATTGGCTTTTATGTCCTCTGAAAACACCTTCTTCTATATCTATAACTGGCCTGAATTCATAAGGACGCGCCCTGCTATGCTGGCTGGTCACTTCAGGGTTGATGTCATCAACATTAGGGAGAGACGAATTAGAGATTGTGGTGGAAGACATAATTAGAGTCGCTTCACGTAGTTGTTCAATTGCTTGGGTATGGAAAGATTTGATGGAAGATGAACTCTGTGCTGGAAAAGAAAGGGAAGGCGGGGAGTAAATCCCTAGACGTTTGTTGAAATCCTTAAAAGGATGAAACGGAGACGACACGCCCTTACCCTCCAGCTGAAAAGAGAAAGAAAAATGGTAAGGACGCGTCCTGAAAGGAAGACATAATCGAAGAATGGAGGGATGACAAATAAAAAGTTAGTAAGATAACAAGGACGCGCACTAAGAGTATCTATAGACAAAATTAAAGTCCTAAGTAGTATGTATTTAACTTAAAGGCGCGCCCTAGGTCCACGTTTGACATTGCAGCAGCAGAAACATAATTCAAACTTAAACGATGGCAAAATAGAGATCAAACACTAATAGATACAGATATACACACAAACATTTCGTCAAGAACACAAAAAAGCTTAACGGTCATATCATCAATCTGGTCTAAATATACGGTAAAACACGAAATGAAGACATGAAATCGTACCTTTTTAGTTGCTGAGTAAGATTTGGGAAAAGAAACATTGAAAATCGACGATATGGCCGGATTTTTTCTCAAAGAAACGAACTGCGGTGGCTTTTTCAATTTTCTGGAATATAAGAGTAAAGTGAAAATGGTAGGGCAACTTTTAGGTATTTATAGGTGAAGGCTCGCCTAGTGGAGGACAACTGTCAAGCACGTGCGACATTATGGTAAAGGAAGGACGCGTTCTCCTTCAGGGCGCGCCCTATTCGACAAAGAATTAAGAATTTTTGGGAATTTTTTTTTAAGAAATTCAATGTATTGTTTTTAACTTCACACTGAATTTGGGGGTAGTTGTTATAGCCAAAATTCGATAACGGGGTTTTAGGTTAGATTCGGGTAAAGTAGAAATTTAATTAGGATATCTTAAATGTAATTAGAAATAGGTCTAATGTTAGAAATGGTTGGGGCTTACCCTCAAGAGGTAAGGGCGCGCCCTTTTAGGCCGTCCACCCCTTGAGGGCGCGCCCTCTGGGTAACGATAGCATGGTGGATATCTTGATAAGGGATAACAGCTGTTTTGACATTGCATGACATAAGGAAGGTTTTGGGATTTGTCCTCTTACGAGAGAAGGCGTGCCCTTTTGGCCATCTAACCCCTAAGGACGCGTCCTCGTGATGAGAACTGGCGACTTTGCCTGGATGGAAGACTTTACAGAATGATAACTTCGTTAACACCAGGATAATGCAAGGAAAACTTTGGGCTTGTCCTCATAAGAATAAGGACGCGTCCTGTATGTCGTCTACCCTTTGAGGGTGCGTCCTCTTGATTTGAAGATGCAACTTGGTGATGGACAGTTCCATTGCCTTAATATTGACAAGGTGTTGAAGAACTCCCTCCTAGGATGTGACCTAGGAGGGGGATGTCCGTGGTTGAAGGCTTCTTCCTGTATTCAATGGGCGCGCCCTCATTGTGGATGTGGGGTTAATCTTGGTGTGTGCTTTGGGAGCTCTGTTCCTGTACTCAATGGACGCGTCCTCATTAGGGAACTTTGGAGTAATCCTATACTTTGCACCCAAACACTTGGGATCACTTGTCCTGCTATCTGGTGGGTGCTTCTCATTCGGGGGACAAGGATGCGTCTAGCATTTAAGGTAAGTCATGGATATACCTGTATCTATGAATTAAGGAAATAGTTGGTAATGGATAGGACTAGTCCTCGACGGGGGAAGTTTCCTTATCCATGAAGTCCTGACGTCATAGATAAGCCTTGGGCCTTTGTGACTAGGCCTTATCGTTAGACATTCCTAAAGTGAGCTAAACTCTAAGTATGGAAAGCCTACGTTCAAGTATGGAAAGATATGGAAGAGTCCTACGTCTAAGTAAGGAAGGCGGTGGAAGACTTTGGTTGGGCCTTGAAGATCAGAGACCAAGCCCATGGAGGAAACTTCCTCCCCAAGAACTACGTTGGCTTGATCCCCTATATAAAAGGGGTACGTAGGCACATTGTAAGGGGTCGAAAGTTGAGAGCTCTGAGGCAGCCAACATAAACCCTAAGAAATCTCATCCACCAATTAAACACAACCACCATACTCCGACGAATTCACCACCCAAGGACCACCGTTGTAGATCTTGATTCCGGCGACGAACCTCGAACTTTATTAATACCAAATTCCTCCGTTAACAATAACCTTTACTGATGATTTTAGTAGATACAGATATGTGTATCTTTTGAAGAAAAAATCCGAATCATTTGAAAAATTCAAAGAGTACAAGGCAGAAGTGGAAAAGCAAATAGGCGGAAGTATTAAAACTCTACGATCTGATCGTGGAGGTGAATACCTAAGCTTAGAAATTAAGAGCTTTGTAAAGGAGTGTGGTATTGTATCACAACTCACACCTCCTGGAACACCATAATGGAATGGTGTGTCTGAGAGGAGAAATCGCACCTTGTTGGACATGGTACGATCAATGATGAGTCTGGAGGATCTTCCAATTAGTTTCTGGGGTTACACTCTGGAAACGGGTGCACATACACTTAACCGCGTTCCTACTAAATCGGTTCAAGACACACCATATGAGATATGGACTGAGAAACGTCATAGCATGTCATTTTTGAAAGTATGGGGATGCGAAGCGTTTGTGAAACGTTTAGTCACTGACAAGCTAGGACCAAAATCGGACAAATGTAATTTTGTGGGATACCCAAATGAAACTAAAGGGTATTATTTCTATAATCGTACCGAAAATAAAGTGTTTGTTGCTCGTACTGCTGTGTTCTTTGAAAGAGGACTTCTTTCTAAGAAAAACAGTGGGAGTATGATAAATCTCGATGAAGTTTAAGAACCACATAATGACATTGAACCAAAGTTGGAACATGAGCAGGATGTACATGAAAATGTTACTGCTCAAGAAACACAGGTTGTTCGTAGATCTGGTAGGATTCACCACGAGCCTGAGAGATATAATATGGATTTCTCTTAACTCAGACTAGCGATGTAATGCTCATGGACAATGATGAGCCTCTTATCTATCAGGATGCTATGAATAGTCCAGATTCTGAGAGATGGCTAAAAGCCATGAAATCTGAGATGGATTCCATGTATGAAAATAAAGTATGGACTTTGGTTGAACCACCTGAAGGGGTAAAACCTATTGGTTGCAAATGGGATTTCAAGAAGAAAACTGACGTGGATGGTAATATAACGACCTACAAAGCAAGACTAGTGGCGAAAGGTTTCAAACAAATTCATGGTATTGAATATGATGAAACTTTCTCACCAATAGCCATGGTCAAGTCCATCAGGATTTTGCTTGCGATAACGGCTTACTATGACTACGAAATCTGGCAAATGGATGTCAAAACCGCTTTCTTAAATGGGAGCTTAGAAGAGGATGTGTATATGACACAACCAAAAGGTTTTGTTGATCCGAGATTTGCTAGAATTATTGATAAGTGGATTTCATATCCACTTGGATCGTTCTAAATCGGCTTAAATTGGCTGTTTGTACTCAAGTACTTGTCGTTTTTAATGTGTTTTGAGTTAATAAGTGCAGAGTCGTATTGTTGGTTGAGAATGGGAGTTATCTTGACTTGGTGGTGGTTATTGAGCTTTATTGTGGAAGCCGTGAAGTTGCGGGACTTGAGAACGAGAAGAAAAGCTCAAGAAAATGGATTTTGAAGAATTCTGCCAGAATGTCAGGGGTCCCTTCCCCCGTCCAGGCGCGCCCGCGCCCTAGGGAATTTATTTCAAGCGCGCCCGCGTCCTATCAGGCGCGCCCACCCCTGCAAAATCCTGGAAAAAGGCAATTTCAAGTCAGAAAAGGAAACCTGCCAAAGTCCAATCAGCAGAAGGCTTATATAAACCATTGGTGGACGAATTCTGAACAAGACAATCATATACTTGCATACATATTCATCCACCGGTGAGGAGAACAAGGAGACGGCTGATTACGAAGATCTAGATTTCATCTTTTCTTTGTATTCTTCTAATTAGGCGATACTTTGGATTCTCGTTTGTTCTTTCTTAAACCCTAGCACTTTTATTCAGTATTCTAGACTTATTATTATCATGTTTTCATCAAAACCCACGATGAAGAACGGTTCGATTATGAACTAATCGTCGTCGTGGGATTCTAACGGATTTATTTATGGATTTTAGTAGTTAATTGTTTTAAAGATGTGTGTGTGATGGCTAATTGATATCCTAGTTTGGTTGTGCTTATTCTTCTTGGATGCGTAGCTAACATCTAAGATTGTTTGTTAATCTCTATTGAATGCGAAAGTGGATATAGAGGTTTAGAACTTGCCATGCTAGCATAGGTTTATGTATGTTTGTCATGCATGATTCGTACGTGATTTTAACCATCTTACCTGCCCTATGTAATCTGAATGGATAACTTGCTCATTAAACCGTTATGTTTTCAAATCTTATAGACATATAGGGTCTAAGCATAATTGGTGTCTGCTTAACTTCTATCTCTTTTGTGGATGTTTGAGTGGTTTGGTATACGTATACTGAAAGGTAGCGTGTACTGATTTCGTGTTATCCGATTAGTTATCACAACTGTCACATGCATTGATTAAAGACAAAAGACTCTAGATGAAGTATTTAATGAAGTTAGGATCCCATGTTTATTCTCATAAGTAATCTCTTTAGTTAATTATAATCTTGTTAAGTTAATTAGTTAATTTAGATAATCAAAACTCAAATTTGATACTTGTCTTAGCATTGAACAATAGCCATACATTGTTGCATAAGTGCATAACTGTGGTAAACCAGTCTCTGTGGGAACGAACTCTACTTATTCGTATATTACTTGTGACCGCGTATACTTGCGTGATATTGTGTGAACAAGTTTTTGGCGCCGCTGCCGGGGACTCGGTGTTATATATAGTTTATGTGCTTGTCATCAGTGGTCGTTAAAGTTCACTGACTCGGACTATACTCATCAATTTTACTTTGTTTGGTGTGTTTCAGTTTCTTTAGTAAGCGTGTATGCGAACACTTTCTCAATCTCGGAAAGAAGAACTTCATTCAAGTCTAGTTATGGGAGATCAATTAGCACCAGAAACGAAGGCTTTGAAGGACTATTCTCAGCCAAAGATCAATGACATTCAATCTAGCATTGTCAGGCCGGCTATTGCAGCTAATACTTTTGAAATCAAGCCTGGCACGATTCAGATGGTGCAGAATTCAGTTCAGTTTGGTGGTGCTCCAACGGAAGATCCTAATATGCATATTAGGGATTTCATTGAGATATGTGACACCTTCAAATTCAACGGAGTGTCGGAAGATGCTGTGAAGCTGAGACTTTTCCCATTTTCTCTGAGGGATAAGGCTAAGGGCTGGTTGCATTCTCTACCAGCAGGTTCTATTACTACATGGGAGGATCTTGCTCAAAAGTTTCTCACTAAATTCTTCCTCATGGCTAAAACAGCTGCAATCAGGAATGCTCTTACTCAGTTTGCGCAACACTCTGGAGAAACTTTATGTGAAGCTTGGGAGCGCTACAAGGAGATGCTTAGGAAGTGTCCTCATCATGGAATGCCTGATTGGATGGTGATCAATTGCTTCTATAATGGACTGGGAGGTCAATCTCGACCAATGCTTGATGCGGCATCAGGTGGAGCTTTGTGGGCTAAAAGCTACGATGAAGCTTATGAACTTATTGAGATGATGGCTGCTAATGAATACCAGAATCCAACTCAGAGGTTATCACAAGGCAAGGTAGCAGGGGTTCTGGAAGTGGATGCAGCTACAGCCATAGTAGCTCAGTTAAAGGCTTTGTCCATGAAGGTTGATTCTTTGTCTAACTATGGAGTTCAGCAGATTGCTAGTGTTTGTGAGCTATGTGCAGGTGATCATGACACGAATCAGTGTGCCATATCTAGTGAATCGGCGCAGTTCGTGAGCAATTTCCAGAGATCACAACAACCAGTGCCTAATGCCTATCATCCTAACAACAGGAACCATCCTAATTTCAGCTGGAGTAACAATCAAGGTGGTCAGAATCAGCCACAACAGCCGTATCAGCAGTATCAAGGTCAACAATTTGGAGCTAAGCCATTCAACCCTTCTGGTTTTCAGCAACAGTATGCTCCAAGGCAACCGTTTCAACCACCAGGGTTTCAACAACCGTCTCAAGGCAACGTTGGTCAATCATCTAATGAAAAGTCTGAATTGGAGGAATTGAGGCTAATGTGCAAGAGCCAAGCCGTTTCAATCAAGACTCTGGAGAATCAAATCGGTCAAATTGCCAATACATTGTTGAATAGACCACAGGGAACTCTCCCTAGTGATACGGAAGCTAATCCTGGCAAGAGAGAGGTCAAGGAACATGTCAAAGCAGTTACCTTGCGATCTGGAAAGGTTACGAATGATCAGAATGCAGAAACGGATGAAAAAGAAGAAATTTTGAAAAATGGCCAGAAGGTGGAGCACGCCCTCCCCCTCTCAAGCGCGCCCTCCCTTGCCCTTCTGCCAGAAAATGAAGAAAGAGTTGAAAAAGCTAGTTTGGGGGTGAACGAAGCGGAAAATGTTGACCATTCTTCTGAGAAACCTATTCCTAAGCAAGCTACAGAGAGCAAGGAGGTCTATCCTCCTCCGCCATTCCCTAAACGACTTCAAAAACAAAAGTTGGATAAGCAGTTTGCCAAGTTTCTCAAAGTTTTCAAGAAGTTGCATATCAATATACCTTTTGCAGAAGCTCTTGAACAAATGCCGAGCTACGCAAAGTTCATGAAGGGTATTCTATCTCGGAAGTTGAAACTCGAGGAGTTGGAGACCGTGGCTTTAACTGAAGAGTGCAGTGCTATTCTACAGCAGAAGTTACCTCCAAAACTCAAGGATCCAGGGAGTTTCACCATACCATGCACAATCGGCAATCTATCTTTCAACAAGTGCTTGTGTGACTTGGGAGCCAATATTAATCTGATGCCGTTGTCTGTCTTCATGCAACTTGGACTACCTGAGCCGAAACCTACAAACATGTCTTTACAGCTGGCTGATCGGTCGATCACATATCCAAGGGGTATAGTGGAGGACGTTTTGGTTAAAGTGGATAAGCTTATCTTTCCTGCTGATTTTGTGATCCTGGACTTTGAGGAGGACAAGAGGATTCCTATTATCTTGGGAAGACCATTCTTGGCGACAGGCCGTACTTTGATAGACGTGCAGAAAGGAGAGCTCACAATGAGGTTGCATGACCAGAATGTCACCTTTAATGTCTTCAATGCGAAGAAATTGCCTATAGAAGAGGACGAATGTTTCAAGGTGGATTTGGTTGAGTCTGCAGTTTACACGGAAATTGAGCACTTGCTAAAATCAGATACTTTGGAAAAGGTACTGTCAGGGGATTCTGATTCTGAAGATGAAGAAAGAGAGGAGCAATTGAGGTTCTTGAACGCAACTCCGTGGAAAAGAAAGACTGACATGCCATTTGATTCTCTTGGCATAGCTGAACTAAAGAAATCTGAGGAGCGTCTCAAACCATCTATTGAAGAAGCTCCTAAACTTGAACTCAAACCACTACCGGAGCACTTGAGGTATGCGTTCTTAGGTGATGCATCAACTTTACCTGTGATTATTGCATCTAACTTGTCAGGTAGTGATGAAGAGAAACTTTTGCAAATTCTGAGAGAGTTCAAGTCAGCCATTGGTTGGACCATAGCGGATATTAAGGGAATCAACCCTTCATATTGCATGCATAACATTCCGCTTGAACCAGGAAGTAAGCCAACAGTGGATCCTCAAAGAAGGCTCAATCCTATCATGAAAGAGGTGGTGAAGAAAGAAATTCTTAAGTGGCTGGATGCAGGCATTATCTATCCTATTTCAGACAGTTCTTGGGTGAGTCCAGTGCAATGTGTGCCTAAGAAAGGAGGCATGACAGTAGTTGCTAATGAGAAGAATGAGCTCATCCCTACTCGTACAGTTGCAGGATGGAGAATTTGCATGGACTACCGAAAGCTGAATAAAGCCACCAGAAAAGATCACTTCCCTCTTCCATTCATTGATCAGATGCTAGACAGGTTGGCTGGTCATGAGTTCTATTGCCTTCTGGATGGTTAATCAGGCTATAATCAGATTTGTATCGCTCCAGAGGATCAGGAGAAGACCACATTCACATGTCCTTTTGGCACTTTTGCGTTCCGTCGCGTTTCTTTCGGACTCTGTGGTGCACCTGCCACTTTTCAGAGGTGTATGATGACCATATTTTCAGATATGATTGGCATTAATGTGGAGGTGTTCATGGATGACTTTTCAGTGTTTGGAACTTCTTATGAGGAGTGCTTACAAAATCTTGGCATGGTGTTGAAAAGGTGCGTTGAGACCAATCTGGTGCTCAACTGGGAAAAATGTCACTTCATGGTGCAAGAAGGAATCATTCTTGGGCATAAGGTATCTAGCAATGGACTTGAAGTGGATACGGCCAAAGTAGAGACGATTGAAAATCTTCCTCCACCAATTTCAGTTAAAGGAATTCGCAGTTTTCTTGGTCATGCGGGTTTTTATCGGCGATTCATTCAAGACTTCTCCAAAATTTCTAAACCCTTATGTAATTTGTTGGAAAAGGATGTTCCTTTCAAGTTTAATGAAGATTGCTTAGCTGCTTTCGAGCTGTTGAAGAAGAAGTTGACTTCAACACCTATTATTACTGCGCCTGATTGGAGTGAACCTTTTGAGTTGATGTGTGATGCTAGTGATTATGCAGTAGGAGCTGTTCTTGGGCAGAGAAAGAACAAGGTTTTCCATGTGATCTTTTATGCTAGCAAAACACTCAACGATGCTCAGCTGAATTACACTACTACAGAAAAGGAACTTTTGGCAATTGTGTACAGTTTCGAGAAATTCAGGTCTTATTTGCTTGGAACTAAGGTAGTAGTCTATACTGATCATGCGGCCATTCGTTATCTGATTTCTAAGAAAGACTCAAAGCCTCGGTTGATTCGGTGGGTTCTTTTGCTCCAAGAATTTGATTTGGAGATTAAAGACAGAAAAGGTACAGAAAACCAGGTGGCGGATCATTTGTCACGATTGGAAGACCACGGTACAGATTCAAGGAATAAAACTCTAATCAATGAATCTTTTCCTGATGAGCAACTTTTTGGGGTGAAAGATGAAGAACCATGGTTTGCAGACATTGTGAACTATCTTGTGAGTAATGTCATCCCGGCTGAATTTTCTTATGCTCAAAAGAAGAAGTTTCTACATGATGTCAAGTGGTACCGTTGGGACGAGCCATTCTTATTTAGGCAGGGAGCTGATCAGATGTTAAGAAGATGTATTCCCTATAGTGAAACTGAGGGTGTCTTGCGAGATTACCATTCTACTACTTATGGAGGCCATTATGGTGGAGAAAAGACCGCTACTTGAGTACTTCAGGCAGGATTCTATTGGCCAACTCTGTTTAAAGATGCTCACCAGTTTGTGTTGAGATGTGATCGATGCCAAAGGATTGGTAATATCTCTAGAAGGAATGAGATGCCTCTTAACATGCTGCTTGAAGTGGAGATTTTTGATGTTTGGGGAATCGATTTCATGGGACCGTTTGTTTCGTCTTGCAACAATCAGTACATACTGTTAGCTGTGGATTACGTTTCTAAATGGGTCGAGGTGAAGGCTTTACCGACCAATGATGCTAAAGTAGTGCTGAATTTTCTACATAAGCAAATTTTCACTCGGTTCGGAACTCCGAGGGTGATTATCAGTGATGAGGGTACACATTTTTGCAATCGTAAGTTTTCAGCCTTCATGGCTAGGTATAATATCAATCATCGTGTTGCTACTGCTTATCATCCTCAGACAAATGGCCAAGCTGAAGTTTCTAATAGGGAGATTAAGCGGATTCTTGAGAAAGTGGTAAATCCTTCAAGGAAGGATTGGTCGTTGAAGCTTGATGAAGCTGTTTGGGCTTACAGGACAGCTTACAAGACTCCGTTGGGTACATCTCCGTTTCAGTTGGTGTATGGTAAGGCTTGTCATTTGCCTGCCGAGCTAGAGCACAAGGCATATTGGGCATTGAAGAAGTTGAATTTCGATTTGAAAGCTGCTGGTGAGAAAAGAATGCTTCAAATTAATGAGTTGGATGAGCTCCGTCTACAGGTCTATGAAAATCACAAGTTATACAAGGAGAAGGTTAAGAGATGGCATGATAAAAAGTTGGTGCACAAGTCCTTTGTTCCTGGCCAACTTGTTTTACTTTTCAACTCTCGTCTCAAACTTTTTCCTGGTAAACTCAAGTCAAGGTGGTCGGGACCATTCACGGTCAAAACTGTGTTTCCACATGGTGCAGTGGAAGTCTATGATAAGTCACCGGATGAAGCATTAAAGGTCAATGGTCAGAGGTTAAAACCGTATTTTGGTGAATGGGTGAATCGCGAGGCGGAAATCGCGGTTCTTGTTTCAGCTAATTAAGGAGTCAGGAATCACGTCAAGCTATTGACGTAAAACGAGCGCTTCATGGGAGGCAACCCATGTTATTGTTGTAAGTATTTTATCCTTGTTTTGTTTTAAAAAAAAGAAAAAAAAAAGAAAAAAAAAATCAATTTTTTTTTTTTTTGCAAAAAGAGCAGCGCGCCCGCGCTTGAAGAGGCGCGCTCGCGCCTGGGTTGCTGCCAGAAAAAAAGAAAAACGAGAAAAATTGAAAAAAACCCCCAAATCAGATTTTTCTTTGGATTCTTATCTATTTAAACATAAATCTCACCTTACCCAACCCATATTCTTAAAAGCCTAGCCTCCTAAACACATATCTCATTCTCTTTTTCCATTCTATACATACACTTCCTTATATATCTCCATCTATTCATCCTAATTCCATGGCACCACCTAAGAGAGGTCGTTTTGCGGGTAGTAGCAGCACTCGTCGTTCTTCTTCTGAGGAGGAGTCGAGTATTGGTGTTGGGGGTGAGAAGTTTTCATCTCCGGGGGCTCAATTAGAGTTTACAAGGTTGCTTTCCAAAGCTGTGGCTAAGGAGAGGGGGTTTTTGCCTCAACCTACTGATGGGTACTTGTTCAAGATGATTACAGATAGGGGTTGGGAAAGTTTCTGTGAAGCACCGGGTCCGGTTCCGTTGTCTGTTGTGCGGGAGTTCTATGCTAATGCTAAAGCCGACAAGAATGGCTATAGTGTGGTTCGGGGCATGACTGTTGATTACACGGCTAAGGCAATTCATCGGGTTTTGAATTTGCCTAAGAAGAAGAGGGGTGATGAGGATTGGTCTTTGAAGACTCGGGAGGATGTTGATCTCGAGTACATTCTTGGGGAGATTTCTGTTCCGGGCACTACTTGGAAGTACAAGGCTGGTACCACTGAGCCGATTACTTTTCCATCTTCTGCGATGAACAGGTATGCGAGGGCTTGGAATATGTTTTTATGTGCTAATATTTTGCCTTCTTCGCATTCGCATGAGGTTACGGTGGACAGGGCTATAGTTCTGTGGGGCATTCTGAATGGTGAGTACATTGATCTGGGTGAACTCCTTCATAAGAACATTGTGAAGTTTTTGAAGGGTGGTACTACGGGGGCAATTCCTCACGCCTCTATTGTTATCAAGTTATGTTTAGCTGTTGGTGTTCGTTGGTCTGAGGAGGAGCAGGTTCAGTTACCTAGTTCTCCTATTGATCATGCTACGATTACTAGGATGGAGGATTCGGATTGGGATGGTGGTGCCGCGGATTATTCTGGTTTGGGTTATGCTGTTTATGATGAAGAAGGAAGAGAGGCTCCGCCTCGTGAGCCTGTAGCAGGGAGGAGAAGTGCATCTCAGATTCAGCAGCAGGTGGATAGGTCTGGTTTTGGAGATACTCAGTATAGGCGACTGACGCGGCGCATTGACGCCATTCATGACATTCAGAGTCGCTTTGCTCAGGACTTGACTCAGGCGTTGGGTACTGCATTCCGCGCCAATGGAGTTGATATTGTTTGGCCCACCTTTGGAGCTGATTCTGTTTATCCGCCACCGGATACACCACCCGAGGAGGGTGGTCCTGCTGATGATTAGGTATTCTCTGCATCTTTCCTTTTTATTACCTTCAATGAGGACATTGAATATTGTAAGTTTGGGGGTGGTAATTAGGGAATGTTAGTGTGTGTTCATGTAGGATTCATATTGCATATTTAGTTAGTTTCATTCATATCTTTGCATGTTTTGTCATATAGAGCACTCTGTTTGCATATGTGTTTATATCTATTATGTGAATCCATTTAGTTGCATTTGCATAGCATGCATATTTCATGATCCCGTAGGACTTGACTATTTCTGTTGATGAGTTGATGTTGATAGGAGTGTGGTAATGATAGATAGAGGGCTGATTAAGTTCCTATGAATTGACTTGCATGCCAGAAACAAAATAATTTCACAAGTCTCATTGGTTGCTTTTAGATTTGATCAGACCATGTTTTGTTTGGATGTTGGAATTTAACTGCTTGCTTATATTTAGAATGTTTTCTATTCTCTTGAAATTCAAAGAAGCACTTAAGTCTAAGTTTGGGGGAAAACAGGGATATCATGCTAGTTGTCAATAAAGGCTAGGCGTCAATTGGCTAGTAGCCGGCTCATTGAAAAGATGAGTAGTCTAGGGTGGGATGAGAAAAAAAGCAAAGAGCACTCATTCCGAAATTAAAAAAAAGAAAAAAGAAAAAAAAAGTGAAAAAAAAGAAAAGAAAAGAAAAAAAAAAAGAGTTGTGTTTATGCAGAATTGATCAGGTTGAGCTCTTTAATACTCGAGCAATTAAGTTCTAGGGGACTTTGTGCCTAGTGACCTAAGACTTTTCCGGTCTGGGATCTACTAACCTAACGCTCACTACATGGGTATTATTGTATAAGCCTTTTGGGGTCTCAACCATTGCACGGTCAAATAAGCATGTGTGTAAGTAATAAAGCATGATTTCGTTTCCTGTCTAACTCAAGTGGAGGTTGAGGTGTCTTTTAGTGGTTTCTTGTGTCTAGAGTCATTCTATTTATAAGCTTGTGGTTGTTTTGGTGAAGAATAGGATATGGTCTTGATTTAGTTTGGGAGTATATTGATGAGCATTGCACACACGCACGTTTCTGTGTTTGTTTGTTAGTATAAGGGGATTTGTTCGAACTCTGTTTGAAAGATTGCATTCCTTGAGATGTTGGCTTGTTGATTGGTTATGGTTAGTTTGAGGGGATCGTTTGCATTTTCATATTAGTTGCATCCATGCATTGCATTGTATTTAGAGTCTGTTTATGCTTGAGGACAAGCATCAGTTTAAGTTTGGGGGTGTGATAAGTGGATTTCATATCCACTTGGATCGTTCTAAATCGGCTGTTTGTACTCAAGTACTTGTCGTTTTTAATGTGTTTTGAGTTAATAAGTGCAGAGTCGTATTGTTGGTTGAGAATGGGAGTTATCTTGACTTGGTGGTGGTTATTGAGCTTTATTGTGGAAGCCGTGAAGTTGCGGGACTTGAGAACGAGAAGAAAAGCTCAAGAAAATGGATTTTGAAGAATTCTGCCAGAATGTCAGGGGTCCCTTCCCCCGTCCAGGCGCGCCCGCACCCTAGGGAATTTATTTCAAGCGCGCCCGCGCCCTATCAGGCGCGCCCACCCCTGCAAAATCCTGGAAAAAGGCAATTTCAAGTCAGAAAAGGAAACCTGCCAAAGTCCAATCAGCAGAAGGCTTATATAAACCATTGGTGGACGAATTCTGAACAAGACAATCATATACTTGCATACATATTCATCCACCGATGAGGAGAACAAGGAGACGGCTGATTACGAAGATCTAGATTTCATCTTTTCTTTGTATTCTTCTAATTAGGCGATACTTTGGATTCTCGTTTGTTCTTTATTAAACCCTAGCACTTTTATTCAGTATTCTAGACTTATTATTATCATGTTTTCATCAGAACCCACGATGATGAACGGTTCAATTATGAACTAATCATCGTCGTGGGATTCTAACGGATTTATTTATGGATTTTAGTAGTTAATTGTTTTAAAGATGTGTGTGTGATGGCTAATTGATATCCTAGTTTGGTTGTGCTTATTCTTCTTGGATGCGTAGCTAACATCTAAGATTGTTTGTTAATCTCTATTGAATGCGAAAGTGGATATAGAGGTTTAGAACTTGCCATGCTAGCATAGGTTTATGTATGTTTGTCATGCATGATTCGTAGGTGATTTTAACCATCTTACCTGCCCTATGTAATCTGAATGGATAACTTGCTCGTTAAACCGTTATGTTTTCAAATCTTATAGACATATAGGGTCTAAGCATAATTGGTGTCTGCTTAAATTCTATCTCTTTTGTGGATGTTTGAGTGGTTTGGTATACGTATACTGAAAGGCAGCGTGTACTGATTTCGTGTTATCCGATTAGTTATCACAACTGTCACATGCATTGATAAAAGACAAAAGACTCTAGATGAAGTATTTAATGAAGTTAGGATCCCATGTTTATTCTCATAAGTAATTCAACAACAATCTCTTTAGTTAATTATAATCTTGTTAAGTTAATTAGTTAATTTAGATAATCAAAACTCAAATTTGATACTTGTCTTAGCATTGAACAATAGCCATACATTGTTGCATAAGTGCATAACTGTGGTAAACCAGTCTCTGTGGGAACGAACTCTACTTATTCGTATATTACTTGTGACCGCGTATACTTGCGTGATATTGTGTGAACAATTATAACGCCCCAAATCCGGGGTTAGAGGATTTGGTCGTCACGCTGCATTCTCAATTCAAACAACCTGTTCAATATTAAATCAACACAATAATAACATCTGCGACCCCAACTCTACCAAGAATCTTTAAAGGTTACAGTGCTAGATTCAAGAATCCAAAATTCCATTACATAAAATTTTCTTCTTTACAACCATTCTCTTTACATATAATCTAAAACACTAGTATAACTTCGATAAGAAGTATACCAGGCAACTAATCTTATACAATATAATATTCAATAGAATCAACTTATACAAAACCTATCACTAGCCCCAAATACTCTGGATCAAAACGTCTTTACGCTAATATCCTTCCCCATCTCTGACCAGCTACACGGACAACTCTCGCCAATATATCTTCTTATTGAAAGGCTAAAATATATAAAGAAAACAAGTATGAGTGAAAGAATTGCTCAGCAAGTGCATTATCACGTATAATATGAAAAGTTTCCAAAATAAGCTTTGGATTTTCAAATAACTAAGCCTTTGGTTTAAACATTTGCAATCTCTAAAATTTTCAAATCAAGTTTGGTAATTTACCACAATTTCTCATTCAGCTTCTCGCAAATGAATAGTTTAAATCACAAAAAGATTTATATTGGTCGTCTCGGTTACCCGAACGACAATAACTACAATAGTATGTAGAAAGTATGAAATAAATATAACTCATACGTCTTCAAGACCATAATTTGTACAAAAATACTAGTTTTGAAGATAACATATCTATTCACAACATCTTCTGAAACCAACAACTCTGGAAGGGTAGAATAATCAAGGAGTAAGAATGAGCCAACGCGCTCGGTCATGGAATAAAGAACGCACTTCAAGACTTCAACATGGTACCGACTGGACATGCGGTATGAATAAAACTCATCAAGATAGATATCTCACGATTACCAATGGAATCAAGGAAGTGGATTTTGACTATTTGGAATACAATATATTAAGAGTAAGTGATTTCAGCAAGATTGAAACCACTTCTTATTAATCAACGAACTAACAACTTCGAACGAACGAATAAACCTGAGTATCAGGTCATAACTCACAAGTACAGAACATATGGATGTAATCCATCTCAGATATAAGAAGTGATATTAGAATTGGATTTTTCACATTTATCAAATCAAAGGTTGAGCTGCTGATCAGTCATGCATCAACCCCGGACTTGCTTATAGCAAAGTCCTCTACTGGATCCTTGGCCAATCTGGCCCTTAAGTTATTCCGACCATACATATGGTCCGACCATTATTGGTCCCATTTTAAAAACATTCCAATTCTATGTTATACACATCAGGTGTCAGTACAATTGACAACCTTACTTTGACAATCAGGTGTCGGAAGAATCGACAACCTTAATACAACAATTGCTGGAAACTCACGTTCCAGGAAACAACTTAACTATGAAGAATCAATAAGGAATAGCAATACAATCTAGTATCGACGAGATCGACACAACAATGGGGTGCACATAAAAAAATAACAACATAATAAACATCGACGAGATCGATGCAACAACTGGGATGATAATGAATAATAAACAATAACATGCTCAACAAGGTTAAGTCTGATATGAAACATGCATTATGATATTAACAGAAATTGCAACAGCTCAATATAGAGTAGGGTTCAAAGAACTGGCTCTAGATGGCCTCGACAGTACATTTTATCACATTATGGAAGAATTAGTTAAGATTCACCAATTTGGTAAGTGACAAGAAAGTCAAGTTTGAGTTTAAGGAAAATTCAAGGTGAAGTTTATAAATAGGGAAAACAAGGGTTTACTGACTTCTAACAGAAATAGTTTAAGTCCTTCAAACATATACTTATAATAGATAAGCCTTATATTTGAAGGAAATAAACTAAATCATGCACATCATATATGAATTCGAATCAGGGACTGGATCAGATAATCGCATTAACAAGAAATGATAATAATACTTGCATAGGTGCAAGATGGAAAAAAATAGAATACTTGTAGAACAAGTACCACAACTTCAGAATTTAAAATAACATTTTACCCTCATCGGGTTCACAAGTTCCCACTCATCTAGGGTTGGCAACATCCCAAACTAATATTTTTAAATCAAGATTTTTGAAAGAAAGCCTTAGTATACGACCCATAACCATCTTTTAAATCGTTTCAAAACAATAATTATATATTTCCAATCAACATGGAAATATGAATCTAAACTCAAAAGGTATAAAAGAATACCCGTCAATTTACGAGATTAAATCATACTTGCTATTCAATGCAAATGAATCGACATTTGGAAATTCAGTGAAAAGTATTCAACTTGTATGATAATAATTCAAGATAACATCACTCAATAATATGTGAAAGGAATAGACACTTGCCTCCGGTCCTTAGCTATTTCGTAAGGCTGAGATAATACGATTCCCTCCTTATTCTGTCCCATCACATGATTCTCTATTTCCGTCCTTCTTCGATCTAACGCTCTTGTGTATACCACTAATTTGATCCTACCGTTTTGAATCCACGCATCTTCCTCGATAGTCAAACATGGGACGGTACTTTAGTCTTCAGAGTGTAATATATTCTCACTTTCCATACACGATTGTAACTTAACTCCGACGCACTTATTAATCTTACCGATATCTCTGTTGGAAGAAAATACTTGCAAATGTCCTCTTTGAGTGTTGGCGTTCCCTTGGTGTTACGTTGCCTCACAAGCAACCCAATCAATCGTAAACAATACCTCATCCTTCTCCGACGTCTTTCATTTAGCATACTTCGATAATCTGACTCATCTCGTCCAATAGCCTCTGCTGTATAGATAACCATACTTCAATTAATAGAATAATCACGGTTAATCAAATAAATAACCCACGTATCACGCTCGTCGAAAATCTCTATACCATAAAAGTCAATATCTAAGTCAACCTTTAAGTCAACGGTCTCGTAAATCTAATTTTTTTAACAGTACTGACAAATTTCTATTCTAACTACCCCTCGTGATAATATTAGACACGACCAAGGTATTTAAACAAGTCTCAAAACAATTATTCGTATTTATGACTCACTAACCAGATAATTCACATAATTCACATAACACATTTTGTCATTTAATTGTGATAAATAAATCACATAAGTCTCGTAACATCTAAGAAATAATTTTAGAACAGTATTCGACTCTCGTTTGAAAATAAATAAGTCACAAACAATTTTTAAATCGAAAATCGGATCATTTATCCCAATATAAGTATTTAAAAACAATTTAATCAATTAATATAAAATTAATTGACAATTTCCAATCACTCCAACTATTTTTAAATAAATAAACCAAGCTAGAAAATAATTAAACTTAAGTTTAATTAAATAAATCTAATTAATAATTAATTATTAAGAATTAACTATTAAGAATTAACTGATTAAAAGAATTAATCAATTAATTAAATAAATTAATTATTAATCAAAAATAATTAAAATAATTAAATTTAATCAATTTTCGGATTTAAATAAATATTTATAAATTTATAAAATTTTCTGAATAATAAAAAGTATTTTTAAATCAAAACTATGATTTTTAGAATTTTTAACACAATTTTTGAATTATTTAAAAATAATAATTCCCGAAACAGTTTTCTGAAATGAAATTAGGGTTTTGGAAATCAAAACCGGGTCGGGTTAGGGTTAGGAAACGGGTCACCAAGAAATTTTCCGGGTCGCCAAGAACGACCCACCGGAAAACTGGGTTTCCCAGTTTCCGGCTGGCGTCCGGCCACCGGAAAATTTCGGCAACGCCTAAAACATTACCTACACACGAGGTTTTTACCAGGAACTTGCTGGGGTTTCACTATAACTTACTAATTCATCCTAAAACCAAACAAAACACTGCAACCAAGCCGGATTCGACCAAGAAAATCCCACCGCCGGCGGCGGTGGTCGATTTTCCGGCGATCCAATTCCAACACGAAACTCAGAGATTCTTATACGAATAGATTCCTCATTCCCCGATCTATCTACTGATGTTAACACAAACAAGAACCGATCGACCGAACTAAAAATCCGGCCAAACTACCAAGAACTCCGGTGACTTAACTACTTTCCGATTTGGCCATTTTTGAACTAAAAAATTCACACAAAAATCATCAGTATGCTCCTCATGGCATGTACAATCCAACCATGTACTCAATTAACAAGAACAATCAAGAACAAAGATTCCCCCAATTTAAATTCATAAATTCGAATTAATTAAAATAATTAAAAATAAGAAAAACTCAGAAATCATACCCACATGAATTTTGATGATGGATTTGGATAGAGGATGATGAGAGATTCGATTCGACTACTAGAGCGTTGAAATCGGATTCCAATAACGCCTCCAAAAGTTGGTTTGATTCTCAAGAACACGAAGAACACGGTTTAGGGATTTTTAGTATTTAACGATAATTAAGCTTGATTATACACAAAATAATGTATGATTCGCCTTTTTATATTAAACGAAAAATACTACCCCAAACGACATTTTTGGATCGACATTGATCCGATGGATCGTTTTAATACAATATAATAGAATATACGCTTTACGAGACGATAGTTATCCAGAATATATGGATAACTACAAGAATCGTTTAATAATAGATATACGAACCAAAATACCTCTTTCACGAATATTTCTGAATATTTCCCACTTTAACGAATGAAATATTGGTAGGAACGATATACCAATTTCCCGAATAATTAGGAAACGAACTGAGTTTTCTTTTCGATAATTAAAATAAAACGAAATAAAAATAACACTCTCTTAAAAATGAATTCCCATCACCACAAATATTCACATAGCATCTCAATGTCACATATTTGATTTCTTAACGACTAGTTTAACACATTTAACCAGATAAAATATTTAATAAATTTTGAAATGAAGATAAAATTTCATTTCACATCAATTATTAACACGTAATTTTCCCGGATCTTACATCCTTCCCCCCTTAAAAGGATTCTGTCCTCAGAATCAGCTCATGCAAACATATGTGGACACTTTTCCAACATCTCACTCTCAAATTCCTTGGTTGACTCTTCAACCTTAGGATTTTTCCTCATATTCATACTAATTCAACTGCTCTATTACTTAACACTTTCTCATACTGACTCAATATCTTTATTGGTTGCTCAATATAGAACAAATTTAACTAAATCTCTATAGATTCATATTCTATGAAATACACTATGAATACACTGCATAGGGAGGGTGGTAAACAAATTCGTACGCAACTTTCCAAACACGCAGTAGATCGACGTAAGGTAGCATTTCAAAATCGTCATAGTAACTGTTGTTGTAAGGGAATTTAATCAATGGTAAATGATCCTTCCAATTTCCTTCAAAGTTTAGTATACAACCATAGTCTGTCTTTAGTCGTTTGGATGGTCTCCTCATTCTGACCGTCTGTTTGAATTCTTGAATTAAGTCGTGGATTCTTGTCAAATACAATTGAACCCGTCATTCCATGTCGTACTACTATCTCATTCAAATAGAGATGAACCAACTCATCCAATGAATATCTCTCGTTAATCGGTCAATAATAACCCAAATAATATCATGATTAGCTCTAGGCCTTGGCAACTCTACTACAAAGTCTATCTTAATATGTTTCCACTTCCATTCAGGAACCTCTTTAGATGTAATCGTCTACTATATCTCTGTTTTTCTGTCTTCATTTTCTAATATCTCAAGTACTTAAATACTCACCAACATTAATATTCTTTTAATTCTCTTATATATCCTTGCATTTCCTTCTTATCCCTTATACTTTCTCGTTCCCTCTTATAATTAAATTCCATTTCTTTTTCCATAACTCTTCCCTTAATATAGCCTTTTCTCTTTGATCAATTCTGGTTGAATCCTAATTTCAGTCATTTCTTCTAGTTAATCTCTTGTTATTATAACCTTAAAGCTCCATCCTTTCTAATTCTTGTATCGAAGATATTTACATCTCTAATCTCGTTTTACTACTTATAAAGTCAGCTTCCAATATAATCTCTTGGTTAATTCTATCTATCTCCAATATAGCTAACAACTGTTTTCAATAATCAAATACCTTCCGTGCCAAATAAATGTTCAGTTTAAAACAACCACTCATTACCTTGTCCATTGTCTTTAAATCCTTGTTAAAGCCTTTTCATCTTCTTTTCTTAGTTATAAATACGGTGAGAAATACACCTCATCAACTTGGTGACTTAGCTTCATACCTTAAAAATTGTTCTACTTAGTTCTAAGAACTTAATTAATCTCCATCTGATTTCCCAAATAATTCAGAAGATACATTCGCAGTAACACTCAGGACACCTTTCCCATGGTACCATCTTATTCCCCAAATAACTTGATCAAATTGACATCATCTTGATTCTCATTCTATACATCCACATTAACTGGTAAGATCTGCCTTAACTATAGTGAACAAAAAGACTTGCAACCATATCATGAAATTCTGAAATACTCAAAGATCAACTCATTCTCCATTATTAGCCTATCATTGAAATTAGAATTTCCTCACGTTGAGACAAGAAATCTATTATGTCCATTTTCCACAACCTGGGATAACATCAGCACGATTGCACATTTTTTTTTCCCAATTTCCAATCAACTCTTGAATTACCTAACTAACATAATGGTTACTGAGGCTTCATATCGCGTTGTTGTTTCTTCAAATATTTCTTCATCTTCAAATACTTGTCGTTTCTGTCAAATAAATGTTGACTCACCTTTCCACATCGTAATGTTAATCGATAGAGAGAGAACAACTGGCTCTGTTATATGTTACTAGTATCGCAAATTATTTATTCATTCTGGTAAGGTAATTTCAGTTGAACCTGATGGCATATCTCCCAGATTATTTGAAATAACAAAATTCATGATAATTTGAAGTGAAAAGGTTCTGTACCATAGCAAATGTCTCACAACTGGGGTTACCAAATCTGCATATTCCAAAGCAAACATTATTGGAAATGAAAGAGTCACTGAGAGATCAATTTGATCACATGAACTCAATGTTGTGTGTCTCAATTAAGACAATACTAAAGGTAATTAGCCTTCTTGTATTGCACAACACACAAGTGACGGCGTCCCATCAGACTTCTATCACACAGACAGATAGTCCTTGTGTCCCCTATAAATAGGGTTGTTTGTCTCAGTTGGAGTAGAGAAATATGAAAGAATTTTAGAGTCAAAATAACAACCAAGGCCTTTCGATAAGAAATCTCAAATACACACCTTGGATTGAAATTGAATAGATTCCAAAGGTGTTATTCCAGAAAAGAAGAACAACCAGAAAAGGAAGTATCAACAAATAGTGCTACATCATAACTAGAGTTATCCACTCCTGAAGAATGAAGGAGTTGGAATTCGAATAGCATATTTTCAACAGGCCTCATGATTTGAAATAGATATCACAACAACCTCTGATGCAATTGCAAACATGATTGATCAAAAGTATCAAATACAAAGTCAAAAGGTGGAATATATATTCACCAACACAAGTTTCGCTTAAAGGAATGTCGAATATTTCATTAGGATGGAAAGGTATTACCAAAGTCTCCACATATGTCTTCTTTGTCGGCTCCTTTGATAGCTCGTTATTTGGTTCTAAGCCCTTCTTTTCCACGTCGCAAGGTTATCAATATCGTACATTATCGTTGACTCGTAATAGTCCTTGAAGATTCCGCCGTAGACATCTACAATCGTAAGAAGTTCTATCCATCTCAGCACAATCATCTTAATCGAATACCCCTATCTTAACTTACTCATTGGTACTATATCCGATAGTCCAACACGAACTCTAAATGAGCTCTGACGTTCCTTATATAACTATACACACTCCTACACACTCTCGTTTCTAGTTTTACTATAACCCTGCCCTGATACCAAACTGTAACGCCCCAAATCCGGGGTCAGAGGATTTGGTCGTCACGCTGCATTCTCAATTCAAACAACCTGTTCAATATTAAATCAACACAATAATAACATCTGCGACCCCAACTCTACCAAGAATCTTTAAAGGTTACAGTGCTAGAAACAAGAATCCAAAATTCCATTACATAAAATTTTCTTCTTTACAACCATTCTCTTTACATATAATCTAAAACACTAGTATAACTTCGATAAGAAGTATACCATGCAACTAATCTTATACAATATAATATTCAATAGAAATCAACTTATACAAAACCTATCACTAGCTCCAAATACTCTGGATCAAAACGTCTTTACGCTAATATCCTTCCCCATCTCTGACCAGCTACGCGGACAACTCTCGTCAATATATCTTCTTACTGAAAGGCTAAAATATATAAAGAAAACAAGTATGAGCGAAATAATTGCTCAGCAAGTGCATTATCACGTATAATATGAAAAGTTTCCAAAATAAGCTTTGGATTTTCAAATAACTAAGCCTTTGGTTTAAACATTTGCAATCTCTAAAATTTTCAAATCAAGTTTGGTAATTTACCACAATTTCTCATTCAGCTTCTCGCAACTGAATAGTTTAAATCACAAAAAGATTTATATTGGTCGTCTCGGTTACCCGAACGACAATAACTATAATAGTATGTAGAAAGTATGAAATAAATATAACTCATACGTCTTCAAGACCATAATTTGTACAAAAATACTAGTTTTGAAGATAACAGATCTATTCACAACATCTTCTGAAACCAACAACTCTAGAAGGGTAGAATAATCAAGGAGTAAGAATGAGCCAACGCGCTCGGTCATGGAATAAAGAACGCACTTCAAGACTTCAACATGTTACCGACTGGACATGCGGTATGAATAAAACTCATCAAGATAGATATCTCACGATTACCAATGGAATCAAGGAAGTGGATTTTGACTATTTGGAATACAATATATTAAGAGTAAGTGATTTCAGCAAGATTGAAACCACTTCTTATTAATCAACGAACTAACAACTTCATACGAACGAATAAACCTGAGTATCAAGTCATAACTGTAATATCCCAAAATTTTGTAATATTTAAAACCTTGATGAATAGTAAATTCCACTGATGAATAGTAAAATTTCTGAGGAAAAGTTTTTCAGACCACCCTATGTGGATGACCTGGAATGAATGTTTCGAAGTTATATTATTGATGTATAGGAAGAATAAAAGAATGTAAACGTGCTCAGAATCAGAAGATTCCCATCCGAGTTTTAAATCACTATTCACAAGACAATCACGGAGGTATTGAATTGATCGTTTTAAGAAAGTATGTGGAATGAGAAATCCATGATCATATCTTAAACCAAGGTGAGAAACCTAGGATTATATATTAGACAAAGGAAATGGAAAGATAAAGGAAGTACCCTAGCTTTGGTACAGAGAAACGTTTTTAAAACCCCTTGAAACTATCGCGAAACAAAAGCGTAACAAATTGTGGATTAAACCCTAACCAAAGGAGGAGTATTATATGAGATCATCAAGTGCAATATATAAGAGGATTGATGATACAAATGATGACATAAGCATGATGCAAGGGAATGACATAAGCATGACAAAGTGATGAATCACCACCTTGTCACCACTTTCACCACCACCACAAATCCAAAAGAGCCTTGTCATTGATGACAAGTCCTTTTATTAGCCACACAAATTAATTGGCAAAGTATTAAGTGTAATTAGACAAAAAAAAAACTCAAGAAAACAAATCAAAAGAGATGCATTCTTGAAAGAGCAACATTCGGCCCTTCTTCATTCTTCAAAACCTTAAGAAAATTTCTACAAGTTCCACTCAACCATAAATCTTGATCTTGGACTCTAAATCACCCTCTTCCAATATCCAAGGTAGATCTCTAATCTTAGCCTAATCCATGGATGATAGCTTGGTCAAAAATGGATTCAAAGTTGATGATGAATAGTGATGTGAATAGTAAACTCATAAGATCTTGTTTTGTTTTGATGATTTTAGGTTTGATTAGCATAGTTAAGGAGCAAGGAAGGATATACCATCCATATATACCCTTTGTTAAGCTCCAAGGAAGGTATAAAACTTCTTTCCCTTTTGAGGTTATGCTTGATCTAATAGTTATAAGTGGTTGTCTAAGAACTATGTAGTAATGAAGCATGTATGCATGATTTTAAGCATGTTTGATGGTTGATTTGTGGATAAAATTATGAACTAGGGTATGACCATGTTTGGACAGAAAATTGTAGTATTAGCTTGAGGATTGATTGGTGGTTGGTTGATTATGGATTGGTGGTTGTATTGAGTGTTTAAAAAACACGGGAATCGCGTTTAAGTGCCGTTACTATGTCGAAATTTTCTTAGGTAGTTTGGACAGAGATCACGAATACTCGAAAGGGAATAAACATAAAGTTTCTGACCATGAACATGTAGGCCCTATTTCCTAGTTTGTTTTAGCGAAAGAATCGTATCGTTTTGATTTACGGTTTAGGAGAAACGTCCGTTTTAGTAAAGCGGTTTCGCGTAACTAAGTAGTTCATTGTATGAACTTTGAGACAGTGATCAAACCCTTTAAAAATGAAATTTGGCCGAGATATTAAAGTGGATAATAGCATGAATGATTAGGAAAGGAAACCTATAAGGGTTCGAGTTAAAAAGAGAAGTTGGTGATTTTATAAAAATACGTGAACGAAGGTTGCACGAGTGAAATACCCTTAAGGGGAGGGTTTAAAACAAGGAAATGGTAAAGGAAAAGTACTTGGGATTTGTGAATAGATTTTCACCCAAACTTGTGACTTAAGAGTTACGGAACGTCATGAGGTTATAGAAGACCGAGAGCGAGACGTTTGATTTTTATTAATAGAACTTGAGTGCTTCAGTTTTGGCACATTAATTGGTTCTAGGGGACTAACTGTAATTGTATATCTTGTTATAGATCGACGCGCACACTCTCAAGCCCCCACTACCATACCACCAAGACACCAAGGCAAGTTTTCAAACCCTACACCATATAATGATGCTGTTGTGATATATGTTGTGATATTGATAAATATGCTGCTTTAATGTTGTGAAATGACTTATAAAATGTTTTCGCTTTTAATAAAAAGTTGTATAAGGTATAAGGTTTATATGCTAGGTAAATACTAGATATAAACCAAGGGTTAAAGGCTCTAAGTATAAGAGCAGCTGTACGATGATTTTAAAATAATACGACAGGGAGTTAAATTATTATTTTGTTTTGATCACACTGTCAGAAGCTGGAAGGTTCCAGGGACGGTGATATTTTAAAGGTTTATTAAATATTCCAATGTCTATATTATTGGATATTTAAGGTGAGATATTTAAATAATATTATAATAAATATTATTTGAATATTATTTAATTAAGTGAATATTATTTTGAATATTCACTTAAGTGATTTTATATTGAATAATAATTCAATTCTTATTATTTGAATATTTTTATTTAAGTGAATATTATTTTGAATATTCACTTAAGTGGTTTTATATTGAATAATAATTCAATATTTATTATTTGGATATTTATTAAATATTCCAAATGTGATTTAAAAATCATAGAACCTTATCATATTATTTAAGGTTCTACTATATATACAAAACTTTCTGATCTTCAGAAAAGGTATTTAAAGCAGAGATTCCCAAATATTATCTTAAAAATAATTAAATGCGAATAGTGTTTTCTACTCATCGGAAATTGGGAATCTAGTTCAAGAAGTCGAGGACAGAGTTTTACTTCCACTGTTCCTCTAGAATAACTATAGCTGGGGATGGCTCCCCCATTCAAGTAAAGTATTCCAAACTCGCCAAACTCTGAAATTTCAATAAACTCCCTGGTCAAGCTTTCAAAATACGTAGTAATCATCGGTAGTTTCGTTGACTAATGTCAACCCACACTTTGACTTACTCCTTTCAATTACTCTAGAGTAAGGTATTCTGAACGGTTACAAAGTTTTGACAAGTATTTGTACTTGGGAAAAATGGAATTAAATTCCGATTTCCGTTTCATTGATATTGTTCATCATGGGAATTGGAAGGGCCTACACGGCAATGAAATAGGTGCCGGGGTAGTGCCAAAATTATCAAGGCTTGCCCGGTGATGAAATAGGCGCCGATGTAGTGATCTCTTGCGTGCTAAGGCTTGCCCGGTGACGAAATAGGCACCGAGGTAGTGATCTCTTAGCACAGTGGCCCGTATGCGGTCAGGGTGATAACCGAACAGGAAGTCGTCCTTCTACTAGTAGAAAAGAAAAGTTACGATACAACGGCTGATCACCGTGTATCGGGTGTTCCAGTACATTCCCTTTCTTCCCTCCGATTGGAGTTGAACTGCACATTGTAACAAAAGTCTAAGCGCTGAGTTACTGATAATGTGACAGTGAAGAGTAATGATGTCCCTCATACAGTAGTCGTACTGTATGGTATGTTTTGACGAAAAGAGAAATAAATATATCATTCTGTATACGAATGAAGTTTTAAAGGTTTTCCTTTATGATATAAACTTACTTATATGCTTATGCTGTATTGTATTATTGCTGGGCTGAGTGCTCACTCTTGCTTTTTCTTTCTTTACATATACATCACAACACAGCAGCTAGGGTAGATGGCCAGGATTCGTCGTACCGCTCGGAAGCGCGTCAGGGATATACAGGCCGCCCGTAACATGGTTGTTACAGTTGATCAGGTAGAAGTACTGAGTTGGTTCGGAGTGTAACTCTTGTGGCTCCGGTTTATTTATAAGTATCACTTATGTATTTTAATGAACAAGAACAAACATTTGCGTTTCCTTTCTGGTTTCACGTAGAAATCACATTGGCAGTAGGTTGCTAGTATTTTACTTTTGGGTTGTAATAACTTTAATTTATGGACCGTATGACTACTGTTTTTGTAAGTTCGTTTCTGAGACATAACTGGCGTGAGTATATTGATGGTGGGGTCACCATGTGTGATGATTTATTATGTTTTGATTCAAGTATTAAGTGTTGGTATGGAATAAGGGATAGTGACAACCTAGATCTCTGACCCCGGATCTGGGGGTGTTACAGAAATGGTATCAGAGCCTATAGTTATTAATCTCAGAAACGGTAGGGCGTTAGGAATAATAAATGCAACTATAATAATAAGAAGAACTCCCATCGAGTTCGTGGTTGGGCTACCGGATGTAGCACTGACTGTTAAAACCCGCAAGGGAACTTTTATTACACAGTATAGTAACCTAGTTTTCACTTGTATAGGTGTTTGCGGCCGATGAGGCTGATGATTTTGAGACCCAGCATGACGAGGCTCTGCTGGCGGCTGATGACGACCACGTGGATGACCCCATGGAGGATCTCGAGGAGGATACTGAGGACCCGGACGAGGATCCGGAAGAGGATCCCACGACTGTGTTTGACTTTCCTACTTCTCCTATTCCCTCTATTGATGGAGAGTCGAATTATGATGATGATTCCACTGAGAGGGATCAGATTGTACCTGATGTAGTTGCTACGGATGATGATGAGAGACTTCTGAGGACAGTGTTAGCCGAGGAGGTATCAAGATGTACCCTCTGCCTATTGTGAGAGCCCTTACCCCTCCTGTACCCCCACTGAGTCCGTTACCATCAGACGATGACTATGATCTTGCCCCTGAGGGATATGAGGAGGACCAGGCCATGACTGATCCAGACACACCTCCTCCCTCACCTACTGGAGTACCTACTGTGATCCATAATTAGATGATTGGCCGGCTGACCACTGACTTGGCAGCGGCAGAGGCTAGAGCTGATGAGCTGAGGGGACAATTGGCAGCAGAGAGAGAGACCCGTCGTTCCTATCAGGGCGGGATGAGGTTTATGACTCCTATGGAGATGAGACTTGAGATTTCCCGCATCGAGTGGCGAGCTATGGTCCGCATGAGAGGCATGTCTGTTATTGCTGAGGGACTGGTACCCCGACTGGCCACAGAGAGGATTTGGGCAGATGCTATGGCGCGTGTCAGGAACCTGACCCGCTCGGAGGGGGAGACTTGATAGATGACAGATAGCTTAGTTCTTTAAACTCAGATGGCCGTTAGTAGTGCCAGTTTTTGTGGGATGGTTATGATGTATAGTAGTATCCTTTCTGAGTTAGAGATAGGCTGATCAGACTGACGTAGCAGATGTTGACTGGCAGTACTTAGCTTTTGACTATTGTAGGGAGGATGTATTTCAGCGATGTATTCGCTTTTGTTGGAACTTGATTTCAGTATCTCGTGACTTTATGTCACTTATGTATATATTCGTGCATTTCAGTTTCTTTAAAGCTTTCAGTCTTAAATTTGATATCCCCTGCTATTTAAATTATTTTACAAGTTGTTAGTTTTGACATATAAACTGTGCAACCCCCATTTTGACAAAAAAAAATATAATAATATATTTTCTTTATAAAAGAGTTTTGTGTGGGAAATGATGATTTCCAAGATTTACCAAGGGATTCAATTGATCCAATCACATATTTTGAAAGGAACCCATGGTTTTTAATAAAAGTTTTTGTTTAAAAACATCAGGAAAATGCCACCCCGACGTATGGGAATATGAGCTCGCCTTGCCAATTCTGCGGCTCAGGGCAGTGTTAACCAGGGGGATGAAAGGAAAAACTATCGTAATGAGGGAGAAAACCCAGACTTCCACGAGATGGAAGAACAGAACCATGAGGAAGGTGAGTATGAAGGAAGCGGAGAGGATGACGATTATAATGAGTTTGATGATCAGGACAACGAAGAGGAAGAGTATGAGAGTACTCAAAATGTGGAGGTCCCCGGTGAAAACCCGATGGACCAATTCATGCACCTACTCCGACATAATTTGAACCAGCACCCACCGCCACCACCACCAGGCCCCAATACTGCGGGGCATAGTGCTTTTAAGGCTTTTAAGTCCCTAAGACCCCCGGAATTTCAGGGATCTGCTGACCCTGTTGAGGCAAGAGCTTGGTTAAAGGAAATGGAAAAATCTTTTGAAATCTTAGGTATTGAGGGAGCCCAAAAGACCGTCTTTGCTACTTACCTCCTGAAAGGGGAGGCTAATTACTGGTGGGAATCGAAGAGAAACCTAGAAACAAATACCGTTGTTACCTGGACAAGGTTTACTACCTTATTTCTGGAAAAGTATTTCCCTGTGTTTATGGAAGCACAAATGGAGAGGAAGTTTTTGGAACTGAAACAGGATAACATGACTGTGGCGGAATACGAAGTCAAGTTTACTGAATTGTCTAGGTTTGTGCCAGATTTTGTCAATACCGACTTAAAGAGGTCAAGAAGGTTTCAGTAAGGGCTAAAGCAATGGATTCAGAATAGAGTAGCGGTGTTGGAAGTAACAGACTATGCATCGCTAGTGCAAAAGACAACCATAGTGGAAGCAGGTAGTGAGCAAAGTCAGAAGGGAAGAGAAGAGAAAAAGAGAAAGTTTGGTAGTCAAGGAGGAAGCTCAGTGAATAAGAGCTTTCCATCAAGGACATTTGGAGGGACCAGATCCCAACCTTTAAGAAACTCAGGATTCAGGAAAAACTGAGAATAAGAGTCTGAGACAGGGCGGCAGACAGACTGGAGTGTCCCATTTTAACCAACCCCGACCCCCACTACCTGACTGCAAGACTTGTGGAAGAAAACACCTGGGAGAATGTACCCTAAAGTCGGTAACCTTCTACAAGTGCAACAAAACAGGGCATTACTCCAGCACTTGCCCTCAAAATGACCAGAAGTGTTTTCAATGTGGGAAGTTAGGACACATGAAAAGAGACTGCCCTATGGCAAACCCCGCCGGCTTGAGAATCAGTGGAGCCGCCTCTAACAGACCCTCGACTGCTAGAATTTTTAATATGACTGTGAAAGATGCCGTGAAGGACACAAATGTGATAGCAGGTACCCTTTTATTAAACACCGTCAAGGCAAATGTTTTATTTGATTCGGGAGCTACAAAGTCTTTTAATTCGAGGGATTTCGCGAGTCAGTTAAGACTTAGGGCGGAACCATTAAAAGAAGTATTAGATGTAGAAATAGCAAATCGGGAAGTAATTCCAGTTGATGAAATATTTATAGACTGTAGTCTGGAGATAGAAAGTCAACAGTTTCATGTGGACTTGATTCCATTTAAATTAGGGGAATTTGATGTTATTTTGGGAGTGGATTGGTTGTCGAGCAATGGTGCTCATATTGATTGTGAAAGAAAGAAAATTTGGATTAAAACATCCGAAGGGCGGGAGGTCGTGTTCAAGGGACAACGACAAACCCGTAAGTTTTTAACCATGACCCAAACCAAGAGGTTGTTGCGGCATGGGTGTGAGGCTTATTTAGCCTATGTGATAGATACAAATCGAGAGGTTCCTAAGTTACCAAATATTCCTATAGTTAATGAATTTGAAGACATATTTTCGGAAGACCTTCCGGGATTACCCCCTGATAGGGAGATAGAATTCGCTATCGAGTTAGCTCCAGGGACGGCGCCAGTTTCGAAGGCCCCGTACAGGTTAGCTCCGGTAGAAATGAAAGAGTTAGTTATCCAATTGCAGGAATTGCTAGATAAGGGAATGATAAGACCCAGTGTGTCACCATGGGGTGCACCAGTGCTGTTTGTGAAAAAGAAGGATGGTAGCTTGAGATTATGCATAGACTATCGAGAACTAAACAAGTTGACCATTAAGAACCGATATCCTTTACCAAGGATTGATGATTTGTTTGACCAGTTGAAAGATGCGGTTTACTTCTCCAAAATTGACCTGAGGACTGGATATCACCAATTAAAGATAAAACCTGAGGATATACCCAAAACTGCATTCCGTACTAGGTATGGGCACTATGAGTTTTTGGTAATGTCGTTTGGGATGACAAATGCCCCAACAGCTTTCATGGACCTAATGAATAGAGTCTTCAAACAATACTTGGACAAGTGCGTCATAGTTTTTATTGATGATATTTTAGTCTACTCCAAGACAGAGGAGGAACACGCAGAACACTTGAGAATAGTGTTAGAGACTTTGAGAAAGGAAAGACTATATGCTAAGTTTTCCAAGTGTGAATTTTGGCTGAGAGAAGTACAGTTTCTGGGCCATGTAGTCAGCAGTGATGGAGTGCTAGTTGACCCCACTAAGATAGAAGCTGTTTCAAATTGGGACAGACCGACCACCCCGACTGAGGTGAGAAGTTTTGTAGGCTTAGCCGGGTATTATCGGAGATTCGTGAAAGATTTTGCTAAAGTAGCAGCCCCATTGACCCGAAAGACTGAGAAGTTTGAGTGGACTGAGAAATGCGAGAAGAGTTTTCAGGAATTGAAAAGGAGGCTAGTTACTGCCCCTGTACTGGCACTGCCAGACGGAAAGGGGAATTTTGTGATCTACAGTGACGCATCACACAAGGGGTTAGGATGCGTGCTTATGCAACACGAAAGGGTGATTGCATATGCTTCTAGGCAGTTAAAAGAATATGAGAGTAGATATCCTACCCATGATTTGGATTTAGCAGCAATAGTTTTTGCCTTAAAGATTTGGAGGCATTACTTATATGGAGAAAAGTGTGAGATCTACACAGACCATAAGAGCCTTAAGTACATTTTCACTCAGAAAGAACTCAACATGAGACAGAGGAGATGGTTAGAATTAATCAAGGATTATGATTGCAAGATTCTTTATCACCCAGGGAAGGCCAATGTGGTGGCCGATGCCCTTAGCAGGAAAGAGAGACTCAAAATGATAACCTCCTCAGAGAAGTTAATCCAAGAGTTTGAAAAGATGGAGATTGAGGTTAAAATAACCGGAGATGGCACAGAGAAATTATTTGAAATCGCACTACAATCAGAATTGCTGCAAAAAATCAAATTAAGTCAAGAACGCATGATGAGTGAAGGGAAAGAGCTAATGACAGGAGAGGAATTAAGGACTGAAAGAGATGATAAGGGAGTTATGAGGTATACTTACCAGATTTGGATTCCTAATGATTAGGAATTAAAAGATGAGATTCTACATGAGAGTCATAGCTCAAGATATTCAATTCACCCAGGAGGTACCAAGATGTATAGGGATCTGAAGGAATATTATTGGTGGCCTACATGAAAAAGGACGTAACAGAGTGGGTAAGCAAATGCTTGACCTTCCAAAGAGTAAAGGCAGAACACCAGAGACCCGGTGGACTTTTACGACCCCTAGAGATTCCAGAATGGAAATGGGAACAGATAGCCATGGACTTTGTAGTAGGATTGCCCCGAACCAAAGCTAATCACGACGCCATATGGGTAATCGTAGACCGGTTGACGAAGTCAGCCCACTTTCTTCCGATCAATGAAAGGTACACTGTCGATAGGTTAGTGGATATTTATATGAAGGAAATTGTGGCGCGACATGGAGTTCCAGTCGCCATTGTGTCAGACCGAGACCCTAGATTTAACTCCAGATTTTGGAGAAGCTTTCAAGAATGTGTAGGAACCAAGCTAAACATGAGTACTGCTTACCATCCCCAGACGGATGGGCAAAGCGAGAGGACTATCCAAACATTAGAGGATATGTTGAGAGTTTGTGCCCTAGATTTCAAAGGGAATTGGGATGATCACCTACCCCTGATTGAGTTCTCCTACAACAACAGTTTTCATGCAAGTATCGGGATGCCCCCGTATGAGGCCTTGTATGGAAGAATATGTCGATCCCCCTTGTATTGGGATGAAGTTGGAGAGCGAAAAATGCTCGGACCCGAAATGGTCCAACAGACTAAGGATGCAATAGACCTTATCAGAGGACGGCTGGTAGCAGCCCAAGACAGACAAAAGAAATATGCATACTTGGCCCGAAAGGACAAGGAATATGAAATGGGAGATCTTGTGCTATTAAAAGTATCTCCGTGGAAAGGATTGATGAGATTCAGAAAGAAAGGGAAATTGAGCCCTAGGTATATTGGACCGTTCGAGATCTTGAGACGCATCGGGGAAGTAGATTACGAGCTAGCCTTGCCCCCAAACCTGCAGCAAGTTCACAACGTGTTCCATGTGTCCATGTTAAGGAAGTACAATCCGGATGCCAGACACTTGGTGAAATACGAGCAAGTAGATATACAACCAGACCTGTCATATATAGAGCAACCGGTGGAAATCATTGACCGCAAGGATCAAGTGCTAAGGAATAAAGTTATAAAGTTGGTGAGAGTTTTGTGGAGAAACCATAATGTTGAAGAATCCACTTGGGAACTAGAGAGCGCAATGCTAGAAAAGTACCCTCATCTATTTTGATCTGATTCCGGGACGAAATCCTTTTAAGTAGGGGAGACTGTAATATCCCAAAATTTTGTAATATTTAAAACCTTGATGAATAGTAAATTCCACTGATGAATAGTAAAATTTCTGAGGAAAAGTTTTTCAGACCACCCTATGTGGATGACCTGGAATGAATGTTTCGAAGTTATATTATTGATGTATAGGAAGAATAAAAGAATGTAAACGTACTCAGAATCAGAAGATTCCCATTCGAGTTTTAAATCACTATTCACTGGATAATCACATAGGTATTGAATTGATCGTTTTAAGAAAGTATGTGGAATGAGAAATCCATGATCATATCTTAAACCAAGGTGAGAAACCTAGGATTATATATTAGACAAAGAAAATGGAAAGATAAAGGAAGTACCCTAGCTTTGGTACAGAGAAACGTTTTTAAAACCCCTTGAAACTATCGTGAAACAAAAGCGTAACAAATTGTGGATTAAACCCTAACCAAAGGAGGAGTATTATATGAGATCATCAAGTGCAATATATAAGAGGATTGAGGATACAAATGATGACATAAGCATGATGCAAGTGAATGACATAAGCATGACAAAGTGATGACAAGGTGATGAATCACCACCTTGTCACCACTTTCACCACCACCACAAATCCAAAAGAGCCTTGTCATTGATGACAAGTCCTTTTATTAGCCACACAAATTAATTGGCAAAGTATTAAGTGTAATTAGACAAAAGAAAAAATCAAGAAAACAAATCAAAAGAGATGCATTCTTGAAAGAGCAACATTCGGCCCTTGTTCATTCTTCAAAACCTTAAGAAAATTTCTACAAGTTCCACTCAACCATAAATCTTGATCTTGGACTCTAAATCACCCTTTTCCAATATCCAAGGTAGATCTCTAATCTTAGCCTAATCCATGGATGATAGCTTGGTCAAAAATGGATTCAAAGTTGATGATGAATAGTGATGTGAATAGTAAACTCATAAGATCTTGTTTTGTTTTGATGATTTTAGGTTTGATTAGCATAGTTAAGGAGCAATTAAGGATATACCATCTATATATAGCCTTTGTTAAGCTCCAAGGAAGGTATAAAACTTCTTTCCCTTTTGAGGTTATGCTTGATCTAATAGTTATAAGTGGTTGTCTAAGAACTATGTAGTAATGAAGCATGTATGCATGATTTTAAGCATGTTTGATGGTTGATTTGTGGATAAACTTATGAACTAGGGTATGACCATGTTTGGACAGAAAATAGTAGTATTAGCTTGAGGACTGATTGGTGGTTGGTTGATTATGGATTGGTGGTTGTATTGAGTGTTTAAAAAACACGGGAATCGCGTTTAAGCGCCGTTACCATGTCCAAATTTTCTTAGGTAGTTTGGACAGAGATCAAGAATACTCTAAAGGGCATAAACATAAAGTTTCTGACCATGAACATGTAGGCCCTGTTTCCTAGTTTGTTTTAGCGAAAGAATCGTATCGTTTTGATTTACGGTTTAGGAGAAACGTCCGTTTTAGTATAAGCGGTTTCGCGTAACTAAGTAGTTCATTGTATGAACTTTGAGACATTGATCAAACCCTTTAAAAATGAAATTTGGCCGAGATATTAAAGTGGATAATAGAATGAATGATTAGTAAATGAAACCTAGAAGGGTTCGAGTTAAAAAGAGAAGTTGGTGATTTTATAAAAATACGTGAACGAAGGTTGCGCGAGTGAAATACCCTTAAGGGGAGGGTTTAAAACAAGGAAATGGTAAAGGAAAAGTACTTGGGATTTGTGAATAGATTTTCACCCAAACTTGTGACTTAAGAGTTACGGAACGTCATGAGGTTATAGAAGACCGAGAGCGAGACGTTTGATTTTTATTAATAGAACTTGAGTGCTTCAGTTTTGGCACATTAATTGGTTCTAGGGGACTAACTGTAATTGTATATCTTGTTATAGATCGACGCGCACACTCTCAAGCCCCCACTACCACACCACCAAGACACCAAGGCAAGTTTTCAAACCCTACACCATATAATGATGCTGTTGTGATATATGTTGTGATATTGATAAATATGCTGCTTTAATGTTGTGAAATGACTTATAAAATGTTTTCGCTTTTAATAAAAAGTTGTATAAGGTATAAGGTTTATATGCTAGGTAAATACTAGATATAAATCAAGGGTTAAAGGCTCTAAGTATAAGAGCAGACAGGGAGTTAAATTATTATTTTGTTTTGATCACACTGTCAGAAGCTGGAAGGTTCCAGGGACGGTTATATTTTAAAGGTTTACTAAATATTCCAATGTCTATATTATTGGATATTTAAGGTGAGATATTTAAATAATATTATTTGAATATTATTTAATTAAGTGAATATTCACTTAAGTGATTTTATATTGAATAATAATTCAATTCTTATTATTTGAATATTTTTATTTAAGTGAATATTATTTTGAATATTCACTTAAGTGGTTTTATATTGAATAATAATTCAATATTTATTATTTGGATATTTATTAAATATTCCAAATGTGATTTAAAAATCATAGAACCTTATCATATTATTTAAGGTTCTACTATATATACAAAACTTTCTGATCTTCAGAAAAGGTATTTAAAGCAGAGATTCCCAAATATTATCTTAAAAATAATTAAATGCGAATAGTGTTTTCTACTCATCGGAAATTGGGAATCTAGTTCAATAAGTCGAGGACAGAGTTTTACTTCCACTGTTCCTCTAGAATAACTATAGCTGGGGATGGCTCCCCAATTCAAGTAAAGTATTCCAAACTCGCTAAACTCTGAAATTTCAATAAACTCCCTGGTCATGCTTTCAAAATATGTAGTAATCATCGGTAGTTTCGTTGACTAATGTCAACCCACACTTTGACTTACTCCTTTCAATTACTCTGGAGTAAGGTATTCTGAACGGTTACAAAGTTTTGACAAGTATTTGTACTTGGGAAAAATGGAATTAAATTCCGATTTCCGTTTCATTGATATTGTTCATCATGGGAATTGGAAGGGCCTACACGGCAATGAAATAGGTGCCGGGGTAGTGCCAAAATTATCAAGGCTTGCCCGGTGACGAAATAGGCGCCGAGGTAGTGATCTCTTGCGTGCTAAGGCTTGCCCGGTGACGAAATAGGCACCGAGGTAGTGATCTCTTAGCACAGTGGCCCGTATGCGGTCAGGGTGATAACCGAACAGGAAGTCGTCCTTCTACTAGTAGAAAAGAAAAGTTACGATACAACGGCTGATCACCGTGTATCGGGTGTTCCAGTACATTCCCTTTCTTCCCTCCGATTGGAGTTGAACTGCACATTGTAACAAAAGCCTAAGCGCTGAGTTACTGATAATGTGACAATGAAGAGTAATGATGTCCCTCATACAGTAGTCGTACTGTATGGTATGTTTTGACGAAAAGAGAAATAAATATATCATTCTGTATACGAATGAAGTTTTAAAGGTTTTCCTTTATGATATAAGCTTACTTATATGCTTATGCTGTATTGTATTATTGATGTGCTGAGTGCTCACTCTTGCTTTTTATTTCTTTAAATATACATCACAACACAGCAGCTAGGGTAGATGGCCAGGATTCGTCGTACCGCTCGGAAGCGCGTCAGGGATATACAGGCCGCCCGTAACATGGTTGTTACAGTTGATCAAGTAGAAGTACTGAGTTGGTTCAGAGTGTAACTCTTGTGGCTCCGGTTTATTTATAAGTATCACTTATGTATTTTAATGAACAAGAACAAACATTTGCGCTGCCTTTCTGGTTTCACGTAGAAATCACATTGGCAGTAGGTTGCTAGTATTTTACTTTTGGGTTGTAATAACTTTAATTTATGGACCGTATGACTACTGTTTTTGTAAGTTCGTTTCTGAGACATAACTGGCGTGAGTATATTGATGGTGGGGTCACCATGTGTGATGATTTATTATGTTTTGATTCAAGTATTAAGTGTTGGTATGGAATAAGGGATAATGACAACCTAGATCTCTGACCCCGGATCTGGGGGTGTTACAGAAATGGTATCAGAGCCTATAGTTATTAATCTCAAAAACGGTAGGGCGTTAGGAATAATAAATGCAACTATAATAATAAGAAGAACTCCCATCGAGTTCGTGGTTGGGCTACCGGATGTAGCACTAACTGTTAAAACCCGCAAGGGAACTTTTATTACACAGTATAGTAACCTAGTTTTCGCTTGTATAGGTGTTTGAGGCCGAGGAGGCTGATGATTTTGAGACCCAGCATGACGAGGCTCTGCTGGCGGCTGATGACGACCCCGTGGACGACCCCATGGAGGATCTCGAGGAGGATACTGAGGACCCGGACGAGGATCCGGAAGAGGATCCCACGACTATGTTTGACTTTCCTACTTGTAATAACCCGAATTTTTGGTAAAATTAAAGCTTTTCTTATTATGATTAAGTGCATCAGTGAATAGTGAATTGGTGGATGAATAGTGATTTTGAGGGTTAAGAAAATTTTTCATGCCACCTATGTACGAGACGTAGTGTGGATATTCCGAAGTCATATTAGTGATCTACGGAGTAAATAAGTGAATGCAAAGACGATCGGAATTCAGAAATTCCAAATTTTATTTTGGTATAATATTTGACAGGGCAGCGAATTATATTTTATTATATTCAAGAAATGAGATATTAAAATTGAGGATTTGAGGATTTAATATTTTTGAAATTTTATTATTTTATTAAAGTCGATTTAAGGATTCGATTGTTGGAGTGAATAGTGAATAGTTACTATTCACTGCGAAAATCGCGTAGAGTTTTATTCGCTCTTTAGGAAATATTTCGAATCGTTTCAAGAGGAACAAGGCAACATTTACAGGATTAAATATAGACATGGAAGTAACATGTAACAAGATTAATTCGAGGGATGCAATATTTGGATCATCCATGTGAAAGGAAACGAACCAGTAAAGTTACTTTATCTGAGCCAGTGCATGCTTGACAAGTGTCAAGAGATGAGGCAACCAAGGTGATGACTCACCCCCTTTTAACCACAAAATATCAGCATCATTATCCATTAAACAAGAAAAGAAAAAAAGAGAATTCTCCCCATTTTGAAGAGAAAACCCGAGAGAGAGAGAGGGAGAAAATGGTGGAGAAAGAAATGCTCATAACTCGTGATTCCCTTGTCCGTTTTTGGCGTTCCACCACTCAAATCGAAGCTCTCGAGAAGCTCTACGCAACCATAGTAAGCGCTCGCCTCACCTCTGTGATTTACCCCTTCGATTTCAGTGATTAACAGTTGGAGAAGATGATGAATAGTAACTTGTATTTTGTTTTGTTTTTGGATATTGAGTTTGTGGCTTCTAAAGGTTGTATTAAGCAAGGATCTAATGTTACATAAGGAATATAGCAGGAAGCAAGCTTGGAGAAGGTATAAATCTTGAAACCCTTGAAGTATTATGAGGTTTATGGATGATTAATGGTGTTTATGCATGTTATAGCCTTAGTTGTTAGGATTGGGCTTTGATCTAAGTTATAATGAGTTATATGAACGGAAATGCATTGCTTGGCCTCAGTTCTATGTTAGATAAGATGTATGTGTTGTGTGGAGTGATCGATATGCATTTTGGATGATTTGAAATTTGGGAATGTCCGAGTTATAGCCGTTGTAATGCCCAAATTTTTACCTACTGATTGGTTCCCTGTTTTTCCTCTGTTAGAGCTCGACCCTTGAGTCCTACTGCCCATTATTGTGTAGTTTATGTTATAAGCTTCGTAATGATATGTGGTTCGCCTAATTTGGCCGAACGGTTTAAGAGTTATGCTAGTTTTAGTAATCGTGGTTCGAGAGGCTTCATCGCAGAAATGTAACCACTTTGATGCTAAGTCATAGACCTTTAAGAGTCGAATTAAAATGTGAAACTTTGTAATATAATGCTAAGGACATTTAGTAAGCCTTGTGCGAAGGTTTCGAGTCAAAAAGATCATTTTCCGATTTTATAAAAATAAGGAAGCTGATGTTGCACAAGTGAAAACCACTGAAAACGAGACTTAGAAACCAAGGTTCCAAATGGTTAAGTATAACTTAGATTTGAGGATGGATTTCGAACCAAACTTATGATATAAGTATTTGACGAATAACATGGACTTAGTGTGACGCTAGAGCGAGCAAGTAATGTCTTGGTTGTGTTTCACTTACGTGTTTAAGCATTGAGTTATAAGTGGTTTATCGAGGGGATTAACTGTGTGTTTTCGTTTGACTTTGTCTAGATTGTCCGGCATCGTCGCGAACCCCTATCACTTCTCGAGCATCAGGCAAGTTTACTAAACCTTACTATATTATTCAGAGTATGTATATTTTCCAATGTTCAATACTTGTGTATTCCCAATTTATATACCAAATCTTTGTTGCAAGTATTGTGGCAGGTTTTCTAAATCTATACTTTGAAGTATCGATTATATATTACTGCTTTTGCCATGTGTGGAGTTATACAGTTTTGCGATACATGTTATATATTGTATAAAATAGAGTTTGATTTTGGTTTATATACGAGCTTTGAGATAAAATAGTTATAAACCGGTGTACTTTGTAGCTATAGATAAGAGCAGGTTTATTGTTTCGACTCTAGACCGGGAGTCGATATTTTGTTATATAGATAGTCGTGGAAACCCGGAGGGATTCCAGCGGCAGAGTACTATTCATCTTGAGGAATATTATTATTAAACGTTATTTATGTTACGGAAAGTATTTATTTCTTGGAAATGATTTGATTATGGGCTTCTAAGCTAGATATGGGATATTAGTTAGAAGCCATGTTTTTATAAAGGCCCTAGGTTAAGGGAGTATGATTTTCTGGAAAGATCAGAAGTGATTATATTTTGTATATGATAAAGGTTATTTTCCGATAAAGATATCGGGTACTGTTATTCGAGGATTATTGACTTAAAGTATATTATTTATGAGTGTTCATTTGAGGAGTATTGACTTAAAGAATATTAGTGTGAATATTCATTTAAGGATTATTTATTTAATGAATATTACTTTTGAATATTTATTTGAGATTTAATTATTTAATGAATATTATTTCGAATATTCAAATGAGATTTATTAATTAAGGAATATTATTTCAGATATTCATTTGAGGTTTACTTAATCGAAGAATATTATTGTGAATATTATCTGAGGATTATTTAATGAATATTATTTTTGAATATTCATTTGAAGATTAATTATTTATTTAATGAATATTATTGTAAATATTCGTTTGAGGATTATTTAATTAATGAATATTATTTTCAAATATTCATTTGAGGATTACTTACTTAATGAATATTATTTTCAAATATTCATTTAAGATTTACTTATTTAATAAATATTATTAAGTAATTGTAAATCAAAAGAGGTTCCCAAAACAATGTTTTTCCATTTAAATCTGTCTTTTAAAGAGGATTTAAATGCTCGCTCAACTATCAAAGATATGGGAAACCTGATTTAAGTGACTACTACTCTTTTTAAACTCTCAATTCAAAAACTGTCAGAGGACAGATATTTTCTTGGAGCAATTTAATTGCTGCCAGTCAAATATTGTGTTACCACCTCAATGATCGAGGGGTGAATTCATGGAACAAGTCGATATCCATTAACAAGCCTAGCTTGGGAAATATTGGGGAATCTTCCTTTCCAACCTAGATATAACTACTTAGTGGAGTCGTATCAACAAGTGTTACACTTGGGGAAAGGTGGACGACCTTTACGTTTCAGAGTCATGGATTTCATCTGAACTAGGAGTGGTGTAAGTGGTCCAGTTGCGATTGACCCATCCAACTTTTATGGCCCCAAATGGGCCGGGAGGTCACTGGAAGGCGGTAGACAATGTCAGGCCGTCGTGATTCTTCCATCTACATGTAGAAAACATATTTGAGCGGTGCGACCTGCTACTGATCATAGCAAGGTTAGGCACAGCGGGCGCGGTAACAACTCCAGTATTAGTTCATCATCCAATTTGGATATTCCTGCAACATGCATTGGGATAAAGAACCAATCATGTTGGCAGGGGGTCGAAAAGTGTTTGGAAATGAAGTGACAATAAATCCATATAACTTCATCTTTTATATCATATGACTCTGTGGATAGCTTACATAACATGAGTTATGGTAAGGGAGTTGTTTATACTGAATCACCTTATAACTTCATCTTTTAAGTTATGTGTTGATATTCTGCTTATATAGCAGATATTTTTGGGAAAAGTTATATTGGTTTACTTTGAAACCTCATATTTTATATTATACTAGAACTTTGTTCATAATATAGCAACAGTTTGTAGAAATATTATGAAATGATATTTGAAGTACAATAATGGTACTGTTTTTTTTGGGAATACATTCCGATAAGGAAATAATTTCAGTATCGAGATATTTTGACAAATTATTGTCTTATACCCGCTTTATTCTGGGTTGAGTTAAAGGCAGGATTATGCCATACTTTTATTACCTTGCTGAGCTATCGCTCACTCTTGCTATTGTTTTATATATATTATATAGCAGCGAAGCAGGATGCCAATGGGACGACACATACCTCGCAAGGCGTTTCCATAAACAATTTCTAGCAGTGATCCCGAAGAGTAGTACGAACCAATCGAATCAGGCTACAGCTTTGGTATTCAACTTATGTATAGATATGAATGGTATGAGAGGATTGTGAGCCTCAGAAGACTAAGTTGGTAATGTAACATTACTTAGAAATTGCATCAGTGACAGATTCAAAAGACATTTGGGTATTGTAATAAAAATTATTTATTCCGCAGTTGTTGTATTGTGTCGTTTCTGAGACTCTAACCTGTGTGTGTGTGTGTGTGCGACATATGTTGTGGGGTCATGAGCAGGTGAATTATGAATGGTGTGAGTAATACAGGTAAGGCAAGGAGTACATGGATCGTGACTACCCTAAATCCCTGACCCCGGATTTGGGGCTGTTACAGAAATGGTATCAGAGCGTTAGGTTACAGTCCTCAGAAACGATAGGAGATCGAGTCTTAGATTACCCTTAATAATGATAAGAGCATCTAGAGCTCAAATTAAGTTCGCAGTCGAGTTAGAAGACATGACCCTGACTGTTTAAGATAAAGCCCGAGAGGGGACTTCTTCTGGGAAACCGTACTTAGGACTTCATGATTAGTCACCTCGAGTCGTATGAGTTATAGATTGATGGGATTCTGAGATACCAGACCCTGAGGCCTTCGAGTAGGCAATTGATGATGCGTTCCTTGAAATGGACGGAGACCCGATAAAGGAAGATCCATAGGAGGATCTAGAGGAAGACCCCATAGTGGGTCAAGGGAAGAATCTTGTAGAGGACGTGTTGATTGATAAAGATGTAGTATGTTACTTGAGGTCGTACAATAGGACCGGACGAACCTTCAGAGGTCAAATAAGTGCCGATACGAGAGTTTAGGATCGTTATGATTCATTAAGAGATATGACAAAGAAAATGGAGTAGAGTCTCCAAAGCAGAAGAGGTAGAGGCAGTATAGCCAATATCAGTGGATTGATTCGACTCGAACAAAACCTGTTACTCGTAGTCGGTTATAGTTGCCCATAAGGAGGCGGCATACGTAAGAACCAAGATGTTCAGATTTTCACGAACGATTAAGGGTACTTAGTTGCCTAGAATAGTGAAAGGAATTGCTTTGGCTATGAGGTTTCAATCCCCCACGACCAGCGATTCCACTGGAAATAGTGTCTATTACATCATTGAGGGATTTTACTATCTCAAGGAGAATTTTGGGTATATGTACCATGCAAATGTTATTGTAAGACAAGCACGCTAAGACGTAATCGAGAACGAGATTTACCACCCTCAGGAAACCAGGAAGGAATTATGAGGATAGAACAGAAAGGTCAGAAATCAGACCCGAGCATTACTAGTAGGTAAATAGATTGATCAAACTTCCCTGATTTTGGAAAGAAATTCAGCAAATTTTGGCAAACCTTGTCTTTCTGATTACCAGAGGATGTCACCAAAGAGAGGGGAAATTAGAGCGAACCCTGTGGATTGGATAAGATAGCCGTTATATGGGTTGGTGGACAGACCCTGATTGCTATAATTGATTGTAGAGATAAAATGATGAAGTTGAGATTGGACGGTAAAGGCGAAATATATTTAAGGACCAAGACAGACTGAGAAATTCCGGGATTGACTTAAATGAAAAGGCTATTGTGCCAAAAGTGTTAAGCTTATGTAGCACACAGGATTGATATGGGAGAAGGAATATTGGGTATAAGGATGATTGAAATAGAGACCGGATTTAAGCTTGTAGTTTCTAATGATCTTCCGAAGTACCGCCCAGTCGACATGTGGAATTGTCATTGCTACGGGCGACAACGGTATCGAAGTCCTCTTACGATAGAACGCTTGCTTGAGATGCTTGCGCCGAGTCGAATAGAACTCCCTGCGATTGCAAATGTTGATGGTATAATTCTTAGCGACTATTATAAGTCGGCAATGACGTAAGTATCGAACACCTTAGAGTGCGTGGAAAAGAGAAGCGTTGGAATTGAACGATTATCCATTAGAGGAGCCGACGTAAAAGGCATCCGTAGAGACCTTGGTAATACCCTCCCCATTTGCAAATTATGTGGGATACTTCCCCAATCTATGATCTATCTTGACCTCTTTCCGAGAAAGAATTCTGATAAAGGGTATATTCCCTCTTCGAAGTTATTTTATAACACTTGTGTTAAATCATATTTAAATTCAATTGTGTTAGAGGCTGTCACGATGCCTACTTTCAGGTTTTCGAAGCCCTATCAAATGATGTTATTCAAGCTTCCACTTTTCTTCAAATAATGAATAACCCTATGATGATACCTCACCACTTGCTTGTTAAGTACCAGTATCTTTTTTGTTATTCTTTTCTTTGGAAACCGCACCTTTGGAATCTGTTCAATTTTAATCAAAGGTGTTCCTTTGAGAAATATTGTCGAAAGGCGATAATCATTAAATTGATCTCGAGTTGCTTTCATACTTTTCAACTTCCACTGAGACGAACAACCCTATACTTATAGGGGCTACAAGGATTATCTGTCTGTGTGATAGAAGTCTGATGGGACGCCATCACTTGTAAGTTGTGAAATACAAGAAGGCTAATTACCTTTAGTAATGTCTCAATCGAGGCACACAACGTTGAGTTCTTATGATCATGTTGATCTCTCGGTAAATTCTTTTACCTCTGATAAGGTTACCTTAAAACTCATAACCTTATGATCACAAGTGTGTGACTTTTTCCTTGATATGGGAGCTGTCTTTTCAAGGCCCCATGATTTTGTTATCCTCATTGAATTCTAAGGGGAGGCCAACCAGGTCAAATAAGTCAAAATTCGCTGATAGGAATTAGATTCGCAACGAAATCGCCTATGACAGGAGCGAATCCCTAAGACGAATAAAATGTTAGTGACATATCAATGAAATTGGTTTATTCTCCCAAGGATATTATGATAATGGAAAGCGTGTCAATCGATATATGTGAAAGGAATAGCGATGTGCCGTGAACTCCAGTGACAACGGTGTTAGGTAGATGCCCTATAGTGGAATTGAGATTTTGGAGGAGTTGTTTAAGAATGGACACTACCTCTGGGTTAGCAAGATAAGTACTGGCGATGGAGTCAGAGGGAGCTGGTATTGTGACTTGGGAGAGGTGCAGCGTGTGTTGTTTTTAGAGGAATAATTTTCGAAAATATATGGAGACCCGAATGAAAATTAAAGTTAAAGAGTTAAAACAAGAAACCATGACTGTGGCCAAGTATGAGGCCAAGTTTTCCGAATTATTGAGGTTTGTTCCGGAGTTTGTGAACACAGAGTAAAAGAAAGCCAGTAGGTTTCAACCAGGGCTACCTCCAACCAGCAGCCTACTGTCAGGACCTTTAAATAGCAGATACCCTTCTATACTATTTAGACAGAGCTAATGCATCGTTGTATATCAAGAGGTTGCATGACAATTAAACCTTAAGGCCGAGCCGCTGAAGGAATAATTACAAGTAGAAATAGCCAATCGAGGGATTTTCCCATAAGACTGGTACATCCAGGTTGTGAACTAGAAATATGAGATCGACCCTTTTGATAGACCTGATTCCTTTCAAGTTGGGAGAAGTTGGTATCATAATAAGGATGGGTTGGTTGACACCCAATGGAGCCCAGACTGATTGTAAGGGAGAGAGAGTAATAAATAAAGGACGGAGACAGATTCAGAGATCCTTGAATATAGTTCAGACTAAGAAACTATTACGCCAGAGATCCGAGGCTTAATTAGCTCTTATGGTTGACGCCAAGAAAAGAGACACCAAGTATAAAGGAAACTACAGTGGTTTTGGGAGGCTGTACAAGATCTTAATGCGCTACCAAATATCGATTGGGATGACATGAGAATGAATACCGAGTATTCAGAGTATAGTAGGAATGAAAGAGTTAGTGACTCAGTTACAAGAGTTGTTGTATAAGGATATGATAAGACCCAGTGTACCACCGTGGAGAGCCGGTGTTGTTATAAGAGAGAAAGATGTTAGCACAAGATTATGCATCGAACCTCGAGAGTGGAATGAGTTCGACATGGAGAATAGGTACCCTTATAAATGATTGTTTGATCAGCGGAAGAACGCTGTGTATTTCCAAATTTATTTAAGGACTGGATATCACCAGTTGGAAGTTAAATCCGAGGATATACCCAAGACTGCGATTCGTCCTAGGAATAGACACTCCGAGTTTTCAGCGAGGTTATTTTGGGTTGACTAATGCACCCACAAATTTTATGGAATTTAATGAAGTGGCTTTGAGTTATCCGTGATAATAGATAACATGAGATGGAGAAATGGCTAGAATTGACCTAGGATTATGACTGTGAGATACACTACCATCCGGGGAAGGCCAATGTGGTGGCCGATACCCTTAATTAAAATGAGACAGAGATGGATTCCGAATGATCGGGAATTAAAGGATGAGATTTTACACAAAACCCAAGTTAGTCCAACAAACTAGAAAGACAAAAGATTTCACCAACAAGCGGCTGGTGACAGCCAAGATAGACAGAGAAAGTATGCGGACTAAGCTCGCGAGTATAGAGATGGTACTGCTATTGATAAGCTAAATGGCATGTTGATGGATGACAAGCAAGTTTATGTTGGTGTATTTTCTGTACAAACAAGATAGAGAATATGAGGTTAGAGATTCGTGATGCTAAAAGATATCCTCGTGGAAGGAATTAATGAGAGTTGGAAAGAAAGGGAAGTTGAGCTAGAGATTCATTGGGCCATCTGAGATTTTAAAACGCGTCAGGAAGGTGGCCTACGAGCCAGCCTTACCCCCCCAAACTTGTAGAATGGTCATAACAGGGTTCATGTGTCAATGCTACGACGGTATACTATAGATGTCCGACATATGTTAGAGTACGAGCAAGTAGATATACAACCTGGTCTGACTTACAAAGGACAACCTGTGGAAATCACGGATAGAAAAGAACAAGTGCTAAGAGACGAGGTTGCCAAGATAGTGAGAGGTTTGTGGAAAATCAAGAAGTGGAAGAATCCACTTGGGAGTTAGAAAGTGCAATGGGAGAGAAGTACCCCCAGTTATTCCTAAGCTGATTCCGGGACGGAATCCTTTTAAGGAGGGGAGACTGTAATAACCCGAATTTTTGGTAAAATTAAAACTTTTCTTATTATGATTAAGTGCATCAGTGAATAGTGAATTGGTGGATGAATAGTGATTTTGAGGGTTAAGAAAATTTTTCATGCCACCTATGTACGAGACGTAGTGTGGATATTCCGAAGTCATATTAGTGATCTACGGAGTAAATAAGTGAATGCAAAGACGATCGGAATTCAGAAATTCCAAATTTTATTTTGGTATAATATTTGACCGGGCAGCGAATTATATATTATTATATTCAAGAAATGAGATATTAAAATTGTGGATTTGAGGATTTAATATTTTTGAAATTTTATTATTTTATTAAAGTCGATTTAAGGATTCGATTGTTGGAGTGAATAGTGAATAGTTACTATTCACTGCGAAAATCGCGTAGAGTTTTATTCGCTCTTTAGGAAATATTTCGAATCGTTTCAAGAGGAACAAGGCAACATTTACAGGATTAAATATAGACATGGAAGTAACATGTAACAAGATTAATTCGAGGGATGCAATATTTGGATCATCCATGTGAAAGGAAACGAACCAGTAAAGTTACTTTATCTGAGCCAGTGCATGCTTGACAAGTGTCAAGAGATGAGGCAACCAAGGTGATGACTCACCCCCTTTTAACCACAAAATATCAGCATCATTATCCATTAAACAAGAAAAGAAAAAAAGAGAATTCTCCCCATTTTGAAGAGAAAACCCGAGAGAGAGAGAGGGAGAAAATGGTGGAGAAAGAAATGCTCATAACTCGTGATTCCCTTGTCCGTTTTTGGTGTTCCACCACTCAAATCGAAGCTCTCGAGAATCTCTACGCAACCATAGTAAGCGCTCGCCTCACCTCTGTGATTTACCCCTTCGATTTCAGTGATTAACAGTTGGAGAAGATGATGAATAGTAACTTGTATTTTGTTTTGTTTTTGGATATTGAGTTTGTGGCTTCTAAAGGTTGTATTAAGCAAGGATCTAATGTTACATAAGGAATATAGCAGGAAGCAAGCTTGGAGAAGGTATAAATCTTGAAACCCTTGAAGTATTATGAGGTTTATGGATGATTAATGGTGTTTATGCATGTTATAGCCTTAGTTGTTAGGATTGGGCTTTGATCTAAGTTATAATGAGTTATATGAATGGAAAGGCATTGCTTGGCCTCAGTTCTATGTTAGATAAGATGTATGTGTTGTGTGGAGTGATCGATATGCATTTTGGATGATTTGAAATTTGGGAATGTCCGAGTTATAGCCGTCGTAATGCCCAAATTTTTACCTACTGATTGGTTCCCTGTTTTTCCTCTGTTAGAGCTCGACCCTTGAGTCCTACTGCCCATGATTGTGTATTTTATGTTATAAGCTTCGTAATGATATGTGGTTCGCCTAATTTGGCCGAACGGTTTAAGAGTTATGCTAGTTTTAGTAATCGTGGTTCGAGAGGCTTCATCGCAGAAATGTAACCACTTTGATGCTAAGTCAAAGACCTTTAAGAGTCGAATTAAAATGTGAAACTTTGTGATATAATGCTAAGGACATTTAGCAAGCCTTGTGCGAAGGTTTCGAGTCAAAAAGATCATTTTCCGATTTTATAAAAATAAGGAAGCTGATGTTGCACAAGTGAAAACCACTGAAAACGAGACTTAGAAACCAAGGTTCCAAATGGTTAAGTATAACTTAGATTTGAGGATGGATTTCGAACCAAACTTATGATATAAGTATTTGACGAATAACATGGACTTAGTGTGACGCTAGAGCGAGCAAGTAATGTCTTGGTTGTGTTTCACTTACGTGTTTAAGCATTGAGTTATAAGTGGTTTATCGAGGGGATTAACCGTTTGTTTTCGTTTGACTTTGTCTAGATTGTCCGGCATCGTCGCGAACCCCTATCACTTCTCGAGCATCAGGCAAGTTTACTAAACCTTACTATATTATTCAGAGTATGTATATTTTCCAATGTTCAATACTTGTGTATTCCCAATTTATATACCAAATCTTTGTTGCAAGTATTGTGGCAAGTTTTCTAAATCTATACTTTGAAGTATCGATTATATATTACTGCTTTTGCCATGTGTGGAGTTATACAGTTTTGCGATACATGTTATATATTGTATAAAATAGAGTTTGATTTTGGTTTATATACGAGCTTTGAGATAAAATAGTTATAAACCGGTGTACTTTGTAGCTCTATAGATAAGAGCAGGTTTATTGTTTCGACTCTAGACCGGGAGTCGATATTTTGTTATATAGATAGTCGTGGAAACCCGGAGGGATTCCAGCGGCAGAGTACTATTCATCTTGAGGAATATTATTATTAAACGTTATTTATGTTACGGAAAGTATTTATTTCTTGGAAATGATTTGATTATGGGCTTCTAAGCTAGATATGGGATATTAGTTAGAAGCCAGGTTTTTATAAAGGCCCTAGGTTAAGTGCGTATGATTTTCTTGAAAGATCAGAAGTGATTATATTTTGTATATGATAAAGGTTATTTTCCGATAAAGATATCGGGTACTGTTATTCGAGGATTATTGACTTAAAGTATATTATTTATGAGTGTTCATTTGAGGAGTATTGACTTAAAGAATATTAGTGTGAATATTCATTTAAGGATTATTTATTTAATGAATATTACTTTTGAATATTTATTTGAGATTTAATTATTTAATGAATATTATTTCGAATATTCAAATGAGATTTATTAATTAAGGAATATTATTTCAGATATTCATTTGAGGTTTACTTAATCGAAGAATATTATTATGAATATTATCTGAGGATTATTTAATGAATATTATTTTTGAATATTCATTTGAAGATTAATTATTTATTTAATGAATATTATTGTAAATATTCGTTTGAGGATTATTTAATTAATGAATATTATTTTCAAATATTCATTTGAGGATTACTTACTTAATGAATATTATTTTCAAATATTCATTTAAGATTTACTTATTTAATAAATATTATTAAGTAATTGTAAATCAAAAGAGGTTCCCAAAACAATGTTTTTCCATTTAAATCTGTCTTTTAAAGAGGATTTAAATGCTCGCTCAACTATCAAAGATATGGGAAACCTGATTTAAGTGACTACTACTCTTTTTAAACTCTCAATTCAAAAACTGTCAGAGGACAGATATTTTCTTGGAGCAATTTAATTGCTGCCAGTCAAATATTGTGTTACCACCTCAATGATCGAGGGGTAAATTCATGGAACAAGTCGATATCCATTAACAAGCCTAGCTTGGGAAATATTGGGGAATCTTCCTTTCCAACCTAGATATAACTACTTAGTGGAGTCGTATCAACAAGTGTTACACTTGGGGAAAGGTGGACGACCTTTACGTTTCAGAGTCATGGATTTCATCTGAACTAGGAGTGGTGTAAGTGGTCCAGTTGCGATTGACCCATCCAACTTTTATGGCCCCAAATGGGCCGGGAGGTCACTGGAAGGCGGTAGATAATGTCAGACCGTCGTGATTCTTCCATCTACATGTAGAAAACATATTTGAGCGGTGCGACCTGCTACTGATCATATCAAGGTTAGGCACAGCGGGCGCGGTAGCAACTCCAGTATTAGTTCATCATCCAATTTGGATATTCCTGCAACATGCATTGGGATAAAGAACCAATCATGTTGGCAGGGGGTCGAAAAGTGTTTGGAAATGAAGTGACAATAAATCCATATAACTTCATCTTTTATATCATATGACTCTGTGGATACCTTACATAACATGAGTTATGGTAAGGGAGTTGTTTATACTGAATCACCTTATAACTTCATCTTTTAAGTTATGTGTTGATATTCTGCTTATATAGCAGATATTTTTGGGAAAAGTTATATTGGTTTACTTTGAAACCTCATCTTTTATATTATACTAGAACTTTGTTCATAATATAGCAACAGTTTGCAGAAATATTATGAAATGATATTTGAAGTACGATAATGGTACTGTTTTTTTGGGAATACATTCCGATAAGGAAATAATTTCAGTATCGAGATATTTTGACAAATTATTGTCTTATACCCGCTTTATTCTGGGTTGAGTTAAAGGCAGGATTATGCCATACTTTTATTACCTTGCTGAGCTATCGCTCACTCTTGCTATTGTTTTATATATATTATATAGCAGCGAAGCAGGATGCCAATGGGACGGCACATACCTCGCAAGGCGTTTCCATAAACAATTTCTAGCAGTGATCCCGAAGAGTAGTACGAACCAATCGAATCAGGCTACAGCTTTTGGTATTCAACTTATGTATAGATATGAATGGTATGAGAGGATTGTGAGCCTCAGAAGACTAAGTTGGTAATGTAACATTACTTAGAAATTGCATCAGTGACAGATTCAAAAGACATTTGGGTATTGTAATAAAAATTATTTATTCCGCATTTGTTGTATTGTGTCGTTTCTGAGACTCTAACCTGTGTGTGTGTGTGTGTGTGTGTGTGTGTGCGACATATGTTGTGGGGTCATGAGCAGGTGAATTATGAATGGTGTGAGTAATACAGGTAAGGCAAGGAGTACATGGATCGTGACTACCCTAAATCCCTGACCCCGGATTTGGGGCTGTTACACTACTTCTCATGTTCCCTCTATTGATGGAGAGTCGACTGATGATGATGATTCCACTGAGAGGGATCAGATTGTACCTGATGTAGTTGCTACAGATGATATTTTTAAATCAAGATTTTTGAAAGAAAGCCTTAGTATACGTCCCATAACCATCTTTTAAATCGTTTCAATACAATAATTATATTTTTCCAATCAACATGGAAATATGAATCTAAACTCAAAAGGTATAAAAGAATACTCGTCAATTTACGAGATTAAATCATACTTGCAATTCAATGCAAATAAATCGACATTTGGAAATTCAGTGAAAAGTATTCAACTTATATGATAATAATTCAAGATAACATCACTCAATAATATGTGAAAGGAATAGACACTTGCCTCCGGTCCTTAGCTATTTCGTAAGGCTGAGATAATGCGATTCCCTCTTTATTCTGTCCCATCGCACGATTCTCTATTTCCGTCCTTCTTCGATCTAACGCTCTTGTGTATACCACTAATTTGATCCTACCGTTTTGAATCCACGCATCTGCCTCGATAGTCAAACATGGGACGGTACTTTAGTCTTCAGAGTGTAATATTTTCTCACTTTCCATAAACGATTGTAACTTAACTCCGACGCACTTATTAATCTTACCGATATCTCTGTTGGAAGAAAATACTTGCAAATGTCCTCTTTGAGTGTTGGTGTTCCCTTGGTGTTACGTTGCCTCACAAGCAACCCAATCAGTCGTAAACAATACCTCATCCTTCTCCGACGTCTTTCATTTAGCATACTTCGATAATCTGACTCGTCTCGTCCAATAGCCTCTGCTGCATAGATAACCATACTTCAATTGATAGAATAATCACGGTTAATCAAATAAATAACCCACATATCACGCTCGTCGAAAATCTCTATACCATAAAAGTCAATATCTAAGTCAACCTTTAAGTCAACGGTCTCGTAAATCTCATTTTTTTAACAGTACTGACAGATTTCTATTCTAACTACCCCTCGTGATAATATTAGACACGACCAAGGTATTTAAACAAGTCTCAAAACAATTATTCGTATTTATGACTCACTAACCAGATAATTCACATAATTCACATAACACATTTTGTCATTTAATTGTGATAAATAAATCACATAAGTCTCGTAACATCTAAGAAATAATTTTAGAACATTATTCGACTCTCTTTTGAAAATAAATAAGTCACAAACAATTTTTAAATCGAAAATCGGATCATTTATCCCAATATAAGTATTTAAAAAACATTTAATCAATTAATATAAAATTAATTGACAATTTCCAATCACTCCAACTATTTTTAAATAAATAAACCAAGCTAGAAAATAATTAAACTTAAGTTTAATTAATTAAATCTAATTAATAATTAATTATTAAGAATTAACTGATTAAAAGAATTATCAATTAATTAAATTAATTAATTATTAATCAAAAATAATTAAAATAATTAAATTTAATCAATTTTCGGATTTAAATAAATATTTATAAATTTATAAAATTTTCTGAATAATAAAAAGTATTTTTAAATCAAAACTATGATTTTTAGAATTTTTAACACAATTTTTGAATTATTTAAAAAAAATAATTCCACAAACAGTTTTCTGAAATGAAATTAGGGTTTTGGAAATCAAAACCGGGTCGGGTTAGGGTTAGGAAACGGGTCGCCAAGAAATTTTTCGGGTCGCCAAGAATGACCCACCGGAAAACTGGGTTTCCCAGTTTCCGGCCGGAGTCCGGCCACCGGAAAATTTCGGCAACGCCTAAAACATTACCAACACACGAGGTTTTTACCAGGAACTTGCTGGGGTTTCTCTATAACTTACTAATTCATCCTAAAACCAAACAAAACACTGCAACCAAGCCGGATTCGACCGAGAAAATCCCACCGCCGGCGGCGGTGGTCGATTTTCCGGCGATCCAATTCCGAACACGAAACTCAGAGATTCTTATACGAATAGATTCCTCATTCCCCGATCTATCTACTGATGTTAACACAAAAAAGAACCGATCGACCGAACTAAAAATCCGGCCAAACTACCAAGAACTCCGGTGACTTAACTACTTTCCGATTTGTCCATTTTCGAACTCAAAAATTCACACAAAAATCATCAGTATGCTCCTCATGACATGTACAATCCAACCATGTACTCAATTAACAAGAACAATCAAGAACAAAGATTCCCCCAATTTAAATTCATAAATTCGAATTAATTAAAATAATTAAAAATAAGAAAAACTCAGAAATCATACCCACATGAATTTTGATGATGGATTTGGATAGAGGATGATGAGAGATTCGATTCGACTACTAGAGCGTTGAAATCGGATTCCGATAACGCCTCCAAAAGTTGGTTTGATTCTCAAGAACATGAAGAACACAGTTTAGGGATTTTGAGATATTTAACGATAATTAAGCTTGATCATACGCAAAATAATGTACGATTCGTCTTTTTATATTAAACGGAAAATAATACCCCAAACGACATTTTTGGATCGATATTGATCTGATTGATCGTTTTAATACAATATAATAGAATATACGCTTTACGAGACGATAGTTATCCAGAATATATGGATAACTACAAGAATCGTTTAATAATAGATATACGAACCAAAATACCTCTTTCCCGAATATTTCTGAATATTTCCCACTTTAACTGAGTTTTCTTTTCGATAATTAAAATAAAACGAAATAAAAATAACACTCTCTTAAAAATGAATTCCCATCACCACAAATATTCACATAGCATCTCAATGTCACATATTCGATTTCTTAATGACTAGTTTAACACATTTAACCAGATAAAATATTTAATAAATTTTGAAATGAAGATAAAATTTCATTTCACATCAATTATTAACACGTAATTTTCCCGGATCTTACAAGAATGATCTGTAAGTTACTACGATCTATTTATGGATTGAAGCAGGCCTCAAGGAGTTGGAAAATTCGTTTTGATGAAACAATCAAAGAGTTTGGCTTCATTCAAAATGAAGATGAGCCGTGTGTTTATAAGAAGTTTAGTAGGAGCCAAGTGGCATTCCTAGTATTATATGTTGATGATATATTACTAATAGGGAATGACATACCTTCTCTTCAGGCTGTTAAGACTTGGCTGGGAAAAGTTTCTCGATGAAAGACTTAGGCGATGCTACCTATATATTAGGGATCAGGATCTATAGAGATAGATCTAGAAGATTAATCGGCTTAAGTCAGAGTACATACATTGACAAAGTATTGCATCGTTTTGGAATGCAAGAGGCAAAGAGGGCATTCATCCCTATGTCTCATGGGATATCGATCTCAAAAGAAGACTGTCCTAAATCATCAGTTGATAAGGACCGTATGAATAAAGTACCATATGCTTCAGCAATTGGTTCTATTATGTATGCAATGATATGTACTTGACCTGATGTCTCGTATGCTTTGAGCATGGCAAGCAGGTACCAGTCTAATCCAGGTGAGGGTCATTGGACGGTAGTCAAGAATATTCTTAAGTACCTCAAGAGGACTAAAGATTCATTCTTGGTATATGGAGGAGATGAGAAGCTAGTGAAAATGCACAACTAGATGGGTAAATGGCTAACTATAATCAATTTTAATGTTTTACCAGAAATGGCTTACTGAGTTCAAATTAATGCAGACTTAAATGGCATGTTGACTGTTACCAATGCAGACACAAATGGCACGCTGATTGTAAATAAATGTAGTACGGTAAGTAAGGCAGAAAAGTAAAGAACACGATAAACTTTTAGCCAGGTTCGACCCCTAGTCCCCTATGGTCTACGTCCTGGTCCCTTACCAACCCGGTAAAAGAATATATTATTGATCAAAGATAATAACAATTACAAGATACAATAATATACCACCCTTCTTCCCGGTTGCTGACAAATGGCTTGCTGAACACCTGTTTCAGAACTTGATCTCTAAGCTATACTTCCCAAGTATACTTCTCTAGCAACGTTCACCAAACCCTTGTTCCCTAGCCAATATGTCCAACAACTACTGATTACAAATAGAGCAATACAAATCAATAAAGTGATTACAACTCAAAACCTATGAACTCTCAAAGATATAGTACATATATGATATATAAAGAGCTCGAGAGAATTTGTTTGAATATAGCAAAGTAAAACTGAGTTGTGTGTGTTCTTGTTGTGCCTGGATGGATTATAGAAAAAGACACAAGAACAGGTTTAAATAGCTTCACAAACAACGTTCAAAAATCAACGAATCAATTACCAACGTCTAGAATCCAATTCTAACATTCAATTGGTTGGAGAGATTTTAGCAACGTTCATGTGACCGTTTGACAGAGGTTTGGAGAAGATAAATCGAAGAAAAAACAAAACCCTTCTGTTTGTGTGTATCGAAAACATGTATAGGAGGTTTTTTAAGAGAAAATCTTTTAAACATGGCAAGCTCCTATAATTTTGGAAAGCGATTATTAAAAAGGATTTGATAAAAGATTTTGAGCTCTAAATATATTATGTACGTATTAAGTCTTAAAAGAGCCCTCACAATATATTTAATCAAGTTTCCTAAGATAGATCCATGATCCACGATCTTGATAGATTCTGAGCATAACAACTTGGTGTGCTGTTTGTATATTGAACATGTGAAGTTGGTTTGCCAAACTTACTCGGTCCAGCACTAATGGCTTGCTGTTTAGATAAACTGACATACATATTAGTAAGCTATTTTGCCCTGCTAAACCAAGTTAGTACATATGATAATGGCATGCTATTTTATATGCACTGATATTTCATATCAGTAAGCCATCTTGCCCTGCAACAAGTTAGTATAGAACATATAGTTTGCTGCTTTACATATATTAATACAAGCATCTTTGCCACTATGTGATCATCAAAATTCATAGAGTTTCAATCTCCCCCTTTTTGATAATAAAATATCCATATGAGATTGAGCTAAAAGCTCCTCCTCAATCAAAACATCAAGCAAAACAAGTTAACAAAATAATAAGCTAATATATTCAATGACAAGAAATCAGCTTGTTGTTATGTGTCATCATCAAAACCAATTGGGTTTCAACTAGTTATAAGTAGGGGTGGCAAAATTTGACACGACCCGAAACCCGACAAGAACCCGACACGGAAAAGTACGAATTTGGGTTGAGTATTTTGAGTTTCGGGTCGGGTTCGGGTTGGGTAAAAATTTACCCGAAATATTCGGGTCAGTTTCGGGTTGACCCAAAATACCCGAACCCGACTCGAAAATTTAATATATATGATAAATTATTTAAAATATATAAATTTGTATTACATAATTACAGACATATCTGATATATCTTCATATTATTTAAATAATTTAATTCATATATCATATAATAATTTTTTTATTAAATATTTTTAATATTTTATTAATAAAATTTAATTTTTTTTATATATAAATAATTATTTTCGGGTTAAACGGGTCATTTTCGGGTTGATCGGGTCCTAACAGGTCGGGTTCGGGTTGAGAAAATTCAACCTGTTTCGGGTTCGGGTCGGGTTCGGGTTGAACCAAAAACATGACCGGGTACAGCAAACCCGACACGAACCCGACCCATTACCCGAAATTGTCACCCTTAGTTGTAAGAGGTTACACTGATGCTAGCTTCCAAACAGACAAAGACGATACTGTGTCTCAGTCTGGGTTTGTGTTTTGTCTAAATGGAGGTGCTGTAAGCTGGAAGAGTTCGAAGAAAGAGACAATAGCTGATTCTACAATGGAAACTCAGTATATTGCTGCCAGTGAAGCAGCCAAAGAGGCTGTTTGGCTTCGGAAATTTATTGAGGGACTTGGAGTAGTTCCATCGATCACAGATCCAGTTGATCTTTATTGCGATAAGAATGGAGCTATTGCGCTGGCTATGGAACCAAGGTCCCATTCCCGAGCAAAGCATATACCTAGACGATATCATCTACTTCCAGAGATTACAAGGAGGGGAGATATACACATATGTAAAGTGCATACTAATGATAACATTGCAGACCCACTGACTAAGGCTTTGTCGCAACAGAAGCATGAAGGTCACACTAGTTCCATGGGTATTAGATACATGGGTGATTGACTCTAGTGCAAGTGGGAGATTGTTAGTATTTGTGACCTAGAGACAAATACTATGATATTATTAGGAATAACATTTTGATTATTAATGGTAATGTTCTATGGATTTTCTTTAGTTATTTATTATGTCTGCAATATAAATGTTAGAATAATAAATGTCCTTGGAATATAAACATGAATTCTATATCTCTAAGTATGTGACTTAGAAATGAGATTATATGAATAGTGTTTATAATCCTAAATATACATAGTCGAGTATTGTTATTTAAAGGCAATAATAATGCATAAAGACTAGTATGTTTGTTGACTGATGACCACATCTCATTGGTCATAAGTATAACGATACTAAAGTCAAAAACATAAGTGCATGATTAGAAAAACATGGCATTGGATAGACCCACCATGAGAATTCTTCGTGGTAGATGTTATCAAGTGTCATAAGTAATTCTCACAGTGATAATGGTGTAATGGTCCTCAGACTTGAAATCATTATATTTCTATATGAGAATTAATATACTTTGATTCTACTCAAAGTTACCTTTGACCGAGTAATGATAAAGCTGGAAATTTGGTATATTATGAATCATATGAGAAATATGAATGATAGACATAGGATTTAGCCCTCCTATTTTAGGAGTGATATTATTGGCCTCTTGATTGAGTGAGACTATGAAATGCATAGCCATGATCAAATAGTGATTTGTTTAATAGTCTACTCACTGATCAAGTAAACCAGGATTAAATGATGAAGAGGGTGACATAAACCATGTCTCGAGTTTAATCTATAATATAATGTTAAAAGCATTATATTACATGGAACATGTTGCCCAGTAATAAACAATTGTAGAAGGGGGGGTTGAATACAATTGTATAAGATTCCCGACTTAATAAGATATGAATCACAAATATGAAAGAATAATAACAGCTTTATTAAATCTGATATAAAACTGTTACAAAACTCTCTCAAGAAATTCTGATGTTCTTGAGAGCTTCTACACGTTTGATTCTCTTCGAACCAAAACCTAAAACTGTGTTTATACACTACACAGCTTCTCTATCAATGATAAGTCCTAATCAATTACAAAGATTGAAACCTATCCATAATCGATAGCTTCATTACTACAAACCAGGAACCGACAGAATAATCTTCCTTAATTAACTAGACTCCAAATATAACTCAAAGTAGGAATCATGATCAGCTTCCAGTCCTGATGATCAAACCTGATCCCAGTCCTGATATTCATTCTGATCCTGACGACCATGCAATCCTGATGATGTCAGCAATCCTGATCAGTTGAAGTCTAGATCCTGACGATCATTGAATCCTGATCTAACAATCTCCCCCAATCTTATACTTTGTGAAATAAAGTATAGATTCCTAAGATTCAATGATGTCAAAAACATATTTACAAAATGTACAAATAACAGCAGCAACTTATCTGTTTAAATTCTTTGATAGAACAGATTCATCTTCAAGAAGTTGGATAATAAATTTTCTTCTTTTTCTTCAAGAATTTGAATCAGTCTTTCCTTAAGATTTCTGAGTTCTTCATCTTCCTCATTAATCCGTTAGATAGCTGCTCTGAGATTTTGTATGGAGCTTCTTTGTAGACTGTGCTCTTCAAGCAAAAGATAAGCAATTTCCTTCCCATCAGGATTGAGAGTAAGTTGAGTCATGCCAAAAGTCACTTCTTTAACAGCAGTGCCCCTTTGCATTTCCACATCCTGTCCCCTTTGATTTAAGTACATGGGAGTATAATTACCATTGAAATTTCTATTTCCATCCAGTCTTCTTCTTATAGTTGACAAGATCATGTCACTCCATTCTTTGCACATTTTATTCTTCCATCTTAACAGATAATGAACATATTTCAGTTCCTGTGTAGTTTTCACCAGCAGATCTTGAATGTGCAGAATCTTCACACTACCATCTTTCATGAAGTACAAAAGCTTTTCTTTCTTTTCAATACCATGATGACAATCTATAACTATATCAACAGCTAATAAATTGTTCAGGTTTTCAGAAGTTAAAGTACCTCCAATTTCAGTCAAGGAGTAAGGATCAACAGATGACATATTCAGATATTCAGCATCCCTGTGTCCAATACCTCCTCTTGAATTACTTGTCAATTGCTTCATATTTGAAAACATTCGTAGCCAGAGTGCTTTTGATCTAATCATATCAAATAAATCAACAACACTTGAAGAACTTGTTATAATTCCTCCATTCTGAAAATTGATAGGTGTATTACACCTCAGTGTACTTATGTGTTTCCACTTCTTATCCTTTTCTTTTTCAAAAGTATAGCTTCTTTCTAGTAAAGATTCCCGTCTACTTGAATTTATCCACAATCTTCTATTTGATAATTTAAGCCTTTGTACATAGAGATTGAAATCTCTATTTGTTGATCTTGTGATTTCTCTTCTTCTGGCTTCTTCTTATTCATCTACTTCCTTGTTGTGAGAATTAACCACAGTAGATAAGATTAAAAAATCAATCTCTTGCAGAATTTCAGATTCATCAGGGTCTTGAACATTGTCAGGAACAATGTCAGGATTAGAATCTTCAATTTGATTTGTATTGCAGAGAATTAATTGTCTTGGCTTTCTTCTCAATTCAGGTTCTTCTTCAACATTTCCATCATCACCAAAAGTAGACCTGTCAGGAACTACTAGATTTTGAGTAGGTTCAGGAATTTCTTCTATTAGTAACCCTCTAGACCTTGTCTGTCTAGGCACTATTTGAGTTGAAGAACCTCTTCTACCTCTTCTAGCTCCTCTCCTACCTCTGCTTCCTCTACCTCTAGCAGGAGCAGGGTTATTAAAGCTTTCCATCATTTCTCTCTGTTGTCTTAAGAATTCTTCATGTGATAGATCAGGATATTCTTCACTTGCTGTAGAGAGTGATTTTCTTGCAAATAGTTGTTGAACTCTTTTATCAGTGTGATATAGAGTAACAATTCTGCCATCTTTTGTAGAGAACTTCTGGAATAGATTTGATGCATCTTCAGGATTATCAATAATCACATCTTCATCACCTTCAGGAATTGTAGCAAGAGTTTGTTCATGACCAGGCATCAGGATTTGATCACCTGTCAGGATTTGTTCTTCCGTAAGGATCTGAGATTGCACCATTGTTCTTACTGTCCTTACTCCAGAATCAGAAACATGAGTTGACTGCGTTGTTTGACTTTGGGAAGTTTGAATTGTCTTCATAACAACAACATCAGAGGTTTCTCCTTGTAGAATTTTGTCACCACCATCATTTCCAGTATTATCATCATCATCATTATTTCTCAATACTAGATCAGGTGTACATTTTGTCTGACTTACCTTCTCCCCCTTTTTGACATCAGCATTTGACAATATATTCAAAATTAAGGCAAGAGAGGTTTGAATGTCAGTTACCTTTGTATCAAGAGAATCAATCCTTCGGTTGATGGAGGTTTGTTCAGAAACAACAGATTTTACTTGAGATTCCACTATCCTTAGTTGAGGAACAATAGGCACCTTTGTAAAACTCATAGAAATATTGTCCCTCACCAACTCAGTTGCAGCTTTGACAGAATCAATTTCATGTTTCAAGCTTTTAGATAAAAGAGTTGTAGCCTTCAAATGATTCTTCAAATCTGGATTCTCTATCATCTTCACTGCACCATAAGCATGATCCAAGGCATATGGATAGTTGACAGATTCATCAGACCTATACCATTCATTTTCCCATTGATGCCTTTTCAATTGCTCAGCAGGATTATTCTCAGAAGGAATAGAAAAGTCTTGTCTGAAGTCTTTTCCAGTAGAAGCCTTGCCAGCCATGAATGTGCTTGATGAACCAAAATTAGTTCCAAGACTAGATTTTAGAACTCTGGCAAGTTGTTCCTTCTCATCATTATTTTCATCATCAGAATCATCATCATTATCATGAGTATCATCAGGATCAGGAATAGCTATACCTTTCAGTTTATCCTGTGAATCTGTGATAGGATGGTCCATTGGTCTTGATCGTAGTGGTTGAATCAAAATTGGCTCAACATCAGGAGCACCACTATCATCAGGATGAACACCGTCAGGATTTGATAAGCTTGCATCAGTATCTGTTACTAATGGTTCTTGTGTAGCATGAGGTTCTGAAGCTGCTTCAACACTTTGAGTTGGAGGTTCTTGTGTGCTTCCCTCATTGACAGTGTCCTTGACCAATCTTTCACTAGAAGCTGTAGCTGTGCCTGCATCTTCACTTTGAGAAGATGGTTCTTGTGTGACTGGAATGTTGATGTCTTCACTCTCCCTTTGAGAAAGTGGTTCTTGTGGGACCATTCCAATAGCTAAGCCTTCACCCAAACTTTGATTGAGTGGTTCTTGTGTGGCAGGATCTTTAGTCTGAGCTGCTGAATCACTTTGAGATTCAGGTTCTTGTGGGCTAGATCCTTTCAGCTTCTTTTTTCTGTTGTAAACTATCTCTGCTGCTTTCCTTTTCTTCTCCAAGGGATGTGAAAATCCAAGCTTTGAAGCAGTCTCAGCAACCTTCTCCCATGAAATTTCAACAATCTTTGCAGATGGAGAAGCCTTTGCTGGAGAGTCTGAGATAGAGACAACTTTCGTTTTTGCATCAGGAATACCAACATCAGGATTTGCTAGAGCATTAGGAGTAGATGACTAATCAGGATTTGATGTCTGCATATTGGTATCCTTCATTTGCACTTTCAAAGGAATATGATACCTGCTTTTCAATAATGTCCTTTTCTTCTGAGGTTTTGATGATGGTACCACAACTTCAATAGCAGTATCAACAACTTCCTTATTCACATTCATTATAGAGGATATAGGTAAATCATACTCTGAATCAGTCTCATCTTTGAGCACTAACTTTCTTTTAACAGAAACAGCCTCAACACCCTTAACAACTTTCTTCACCAGGACCCCTTGCACACCCCCTTGTATCTTCTTTTTAGTGAGTGGTGTATAGGAAAAATCCTTCGAACCTGATTGCCTTCCAGACACATCAGTTCTATCTGATTTCTTTGATTTTACAACTAAAGTCTTTTGAGAGACATTAGAGGTGGCTGTTGACTGTTTGGACTATTTAGGTGGTATGCTGAGGTCAGGAACAAGGTGTGATTGGCCTTGCCCCATAGCATGAGAAAGCAATCCATAACAAGTAGGCATTTTCTAATGTAAGAAAAACCTAACCTCATCAGGAATGAAAGCATTACCAATAAAACCATTTGCCTCATCAGGATTAACAAATATGTTCTATTTGAAGTAAAAATAAAATTCCATTTAAGAAAACAAAATTTTAGTTTACTAATCCTGAAAAAATGTTTTTGATTTTAAAATCACCAAATTAATGATGTAGAACCCACTAAAACATTCTTACCATTTATCAAAGCAAAATAGTCATGGAAAACTGAACCGTCGCCTCGAGAATAAGCAAATGACCTGCAACTTATCAAATAATCTCTATAAAAGAGAGTGTTAAACAGTATTATCATTTACTAAATACACAAACCCTCTCCACAGAAAGAAAAACTTACGAAAACCTTTCACCTCCTTCTTTTCTCCATGGCTGCCAACAATCAAAATAACCTACCTGATGCAGAACTTGATTTAATTTGGCAAGAGATGGAGGAGGCTCTTGCTGAAAACGAAGAGCCACAACCAATTCCTGACCCTCAGGAACATGAGGCGTTTGTGAATGCCATGGTTGATGTTCTCTTTCATAACTTCCATCAGGCAAATCCTGATTGGAATCCTCTTGAAAACCTCATCTACGAAGATGAAGAGGATGAAGACGATGAGGATGAGGAGCTCGTACAAGAGCTTAAGAAAAGAAAGAAGAGAATCTGTGATGCTTGTATGTCATGCAAGTTGGAGGCACGGAAGAGTCCCGGTGGACACGGTGACGATCCGCCTTCAAGTGAATCAGCTCCTCTTCTCGTCCTTTAAGGATGGAACAAAGACCGTCCATTCCTGATGGACTGTGAAGCTGCTCAGGAGCATTCATGCTAATCTGTAGGGCACGTGTTCCTGAGTAGGAAAGTAGACTAGAACAAAAATTGTAATTTCCTTTTCAATTGTAAAAATCTTCAAGTATTAATGAAAAGAATTTGATTTCTGAATTGATCTGTTCTTTACTTTCCTGCACAAGTTGTTAGTAACACTACAAATGATATTGAAGATAATGAAGAATAAACTCTGATAAAAAATTGAATAGAGATTTAAAATCAAAACTTAATACTTAATCAATGACTAAGTATAAATTTCATTTTTCAGAGAATACCAGTAGTGTTGATGTCCAATTTGTCTTGAAAACCTCTGGTTCTCACACCAGCTTCAGTATCTGAGCATCAGGATTGACCAATTGACTTCTTGTCAGGATTTTGTCCTATCAGGATTTGATCAAAAATACATACCTCTCTGAATGACCATCAGGATTTGATAGTCATCAGGATTTCTTCTCTGTAGCTTTTCTCAGAAATTCTCAAAGTTCATCATTCCAAGTTCATTCACCAACTTATTGAATGTAGCTTCAGGTAGTGGCTTGGTGAATATATCAGCTAGTTGTTGATCAGTAGGAACAAAGTGAAGTTCAATTGTTCCCTCCAGAACCTGTTCTCTTATGAAATGATATCTAATGCTTATGTGTTTAGTAAGAGAATGTTGAACTGGATTTCCTATCATTGCAATATCACTTTGGTTATCACAATAAATAGGGATTTTTGAGTATGACATGCCATAATCTAACAACTGATTTCTCATCCACATTATCTGAGCACAACAGCTTCCTGCAGCAATGTACTCAGCTTCTGCTGTTGAAGTAGAAATAGACTTTTGCTTCTTACTGAACCATGAAACTTGTCTTCCACCCAAAAACTGACAGCTTCCTGAAGTACTTTTCATGTCTATTTTGCATCCTGAAAAATCAGCATCTGAATAACCACATAAACCAAAATCTGATTCTCTTACATACCAAAGGCCAAGAGAAGGAGTGCCTTTGAGATATCTGAAAATTCTTTTAACTGCAATCAGATGAGGTTCTCTAGGTTTTGCTTGAAATCTTGCACACAGACAGGTTGCAAACATGATATCTGGTCTACTTGCAGTGAGATACAATAAAGAGCCAATCATTCCTCTGTAGTGAGTTACATCTACCTCAGCACCTTGATCAGGATCAAGTTTGGTAGCTGTAGCTATGGGAGTACTTGCAGTAGCACAATCTTCCATGTTAAACCTTTTCAACAAATTCTTTGTGTATTTTGACTGATTGATAAAAATGCCATAATCAGTCTGTTTAACTTGAAGACCAAGAAAATAACTCATTTCTCCCATCATGCTCATTTGATATCTTGACTGCATAAGCTTAGAAAACTTTTCACACAGCTTATTGTTTGTTGACCCAAAAATGATATCATCCACATAAATCTGAACTAAAAGCAAATCCTTACCATGATTCAAATAGAATAAAGTTTTATCAATGGTACCTCTTTTGAATCCACTTTCCAGTAAAAATTGAGCTAAGGTTTCATACCATGCTCTTGGAGCTTGCTTTAGTCCATAAAGTGCCTTATCCAATCTGTAAACATGATTTGGATATTTTGGATCAATGAAACCAGGAGGTTGCTCAACATAGACTTCTTCCTCCAGTTCTCCATTTAAGAAAGCACTTTTCACATCCATCTGGAAAACCTTGAATTTCTTATGAGCTGCATAAGCCAGAAAGATCCTGATGGCTTCTAGTCTTGCAACATGAGCAAAAGTTTCATCATAGTCAATTCCTTCCTGTTGAGAATACCCCTTTGCAACTAGCCTAGCTTTGTTTCTGATTATTACTCCATCAGAATCAGTCTTATTCTTGAAAATCCACTTTGTACCAACAATTGATCTGTTCTTTGGTCTTGGTACTAGTTTCCAGACTTCATTCCTTTCAAATTCATTCAATTCTTCTTGCATTGCAGTAACCCAATCAACATCTTTGAGTGCATCTTCAACTTTCTTAGGTTCCTCCTTGGATAGAAAGTTATTGTATTGACATTCATTCTGAGTTGCACTTCTTGTCTGAACACCTGCATCAAGATCTCCAATGATCAAATCAGGAGTATGACTTGCAGTCCATTTCCTTGCTGGTGGTAAGTCATGTCTTGATGTAGATGCTCCCCCTGGATTGGTGTTATCTTGATTTGAAGAATTTGCTACATCAGAAGCTCCCCCTGAATTGTTGATATTCCTTCCTGATGAATTATCAGGATCATCACTAGAATCAGTATCTGAAGAATTCTGTCCTGATGATTGAGTTGACTCTGAACTTGTAGTAGAATGTTGTTGCTCCCCCTCAACATTTGCACTACTAGTTGTATTCCTATTATTTGCATCATCAGAGTTAGCACCATCAGTATTTGATGTTCCATCAGGATTTGATGGATCATCAGGATCTGATTCACTTTCTTCAGGATCTTTGGTAGCTTCATTTTCCAAAATCAACCTATTTTGAGAGTCTTCATTGATTCCAGTTATCTTCTTATCATCAAAAGATACATGTATTGACTCTATGACAGTCCTTGTTCTCAAGTTAAAAACTCTGAAGGCTCTTGATGCAGGATAGCCTATGAAAATTCCTTCATCAGCCTTTGTTTCAAATTTCCCTAGCTGTTCAGGATGAGTTCTGAGAACAAAACATTTACAGCCAAACACATGTAGATGCTTCAAACTTGGTTTCTTCTCCTTGACAGATTGATAAGGAGTAATACCATGTCTGTTTATCAATGTGAGATTTTGAGTATAGCTTGCTGTGTTGACTGCTTCTGCCCAGAAATATGTAGGTAACTTAGCTTCTTCCAACATAGTTCTGCCAGCTTCAATAAGAGTTCTATTTTTCCTTTCAACTACTCCATTTTGCTGAGGTGTTCCAGGAGCAGAGAATTGTTGAATAATTCCTTTGTATTTGCAGAACTCTTCCATCTTTGAATTCTTAAATTCAGTACCATTATCACTCCTCAGTATCTTGACTTTGAACTTTGTGGTTGTCTCAATCATCCTTACATGATCCAACAGTATTTCAGGAGTTTCATCTTTTCTGTGTAGAAAATACACCCGGGTGAATCTAGAATATTCATCAACAATTACAAGAGTGTACCTTTTCTTACTGATGGACATAATGTTGTCTGGACCAAATAGATCAAGATGCAGCATGTGATATGGTTCTTCAATAGAGGATTCTGATTTACTCTGGAATGATGTCCTTCTCTGTTTAGCTTTTTGACATGCATCACAGAGTCCATCAGGAGTATACAAAACTTTAGGTAATCCTCTCACTAAATCTTTCTTAACCAACTCATTGATATTGCTGAAGTTGAGATGAGAAAGCTTCTTGTGCCAATTCCAACTTTCATCTACTGATGCTTTACTGATGAGACATGTAAGGGAGACATCAGTATTTGAGAGAATATTGGCTTCATAAATGTTACCATTCCTGTAGCCAGTCAGTTCTATCTTTCCTGTTTCTTTGCTGACTACTTCACAATGTGTGGAATAGAAGTTGACATGATAACCTTTGTCAGTGATTTGACTAATACTCAACAAGTTGTGTTTTAGTCCCTTCACTAGAGCTACTTTCTCAATGATGACATTTCCAATTATTATATTGCCATATCCCAAAGTTTGTCCAATGTTGCCATCTCCATAAGACACAGTTGGTCCAGCTTTTTCCTCATATTCTGATAATAGGGCTTTGTTTCCAGTCATGTGCACAGAACATCCACTATCCATGACTAACACATTTTTCCTTTTTCCCTGCAATCAGAATAGAAACATACTAGTTAGAACATTTAGGAACCCATACTTGTTGGGTTCCTTTTCCATGCAATTTATTAATTTTAGCATCAGAAGACTTTAAGACTTTAGCAGTCCTGACAGGATTTATTCCATCAGGATTTGCTTTGTCAGTATCAGTATTAACAAAAGCATGCTTCAGTATGACATTATCAATTCTACCAGACTTTGTACTATTATCAAAATTAGGCAATGGATCATAAAAGTTATAGTACAAATCATGATAATCTTTACAAGTATAAATAGAATGCCATATACTACCACAATGAAAACAGGACTTCTGTGGTTTATAAAATACTGATCTATTCCTGACATCAGAAATATGAATTTCAGTACTTTTCTTTAAACTCTTTTTACAATCAATGGCAAGATGATTAGAGTTACCACAGTTAAAACAACATTTTCTAGGAGCATTTGGGATATACTTATAACCATTCTCTTTATTGATCCCAATTTTACCATTCCTATTTCTCTTAACAGTAGTTTCCTTTTTCCTATCTGTAACCTCACATATTTTATCCTTAAGTTGTTTCTGAGACAGTAAACCTACATTCTTAGTGACTTTACTCAAGACAGGTTTAGACTTAATAAATTTAATATTTTGAACAGAAGTAGATCCCTTTTCAAAAGTTGAATTGGAATCTTTACCAAAAACAAAATTAACAGGAGTAATCTTAGATTTGGTTTTGTCTATAACATGTCTATAGGTTTTTGGACTAACTGTCTCATCAATAACAATTTTCTCCTTAAGTTTCTTATCCTCATCTGACTTATATCCTAGACACTCTTTCCAATTCTTACAGGTATTAATCTCATGAAATTTTCTACCAGAATCTGTCCAGGTTCTGATTTTCTCATTAGCATGCTCAAGTTCCTTTTCAAGAGTAGTACATTTAAGTTTCATCTCTAAATACATGTGTTTAGCATTATCACATTCTATCTATACTTTTTGCATTAGAGAAAATTCAGCTTCTACATGCTCATTCCTTTTCCTAAGTTCAGACATCTCAGATAAGATTCTAATATTCTCAGCAGTTTGACTTGTAAAGCTAATATGCAATGACTTTAGAAAACGTCTTAACTCAGAAGCATTATCAGTGTCAAAATCAAAGACAGTATTAAGTACCTTATCATTAGGAATAGCAGTATCATCAATATTGGCCGTCAGTGCATAGTTGACCACCTCAGTATCAGATTCAGAGGAAGAGTCCATCCAGTCCTTGCTTGATGTGATGAGTGCTTTTGTCTTCTTGCACTCAGAAGCAAAGTGACCCATACCATTAAACTTGTAGCATCTAACCTTTGACTTGTCAAATTTGCTACCTTTGCTATCATTTTTGATGTTCTTGTCTTTATCTGTATTGAAGATCCTTTTGTGGTAGTTGCCTTGTCTCCTAGATTTCCTGAACTTCATCCTTTTGAAGTTTCTGACAATCATAGCAACCATCTCTTCAATGTCTGAGTCAGAAGAGTCATCACAGTATTGGCATCAAGATTGCCATCAGTATCTGATGAAGAGTCATCAGGATCTGACTCAGCTACTCAAGTTTTCCTTTTTGAAACTTCCACAGCTTTTCCTTTTGATTTAGCCTCTGCCTTCAAAGCAATAGATTTTGCCTTGCTGCCTTTCTTATTTTTTCTCTGTTGAACTTCAAGATCATGAGTTCTTAGCATTCCATAGACTTCATCAAGAGACACAGTGTTGAGATCATACTGATGTCTAATGATTGATGTCTGTGTATCCCATTCTTCTGGTAAAGCTCTTAGAAACTTGGTGTTTGAATCTTCAGTTTCATATTCCTTGCCAACTAAAGATAGGTCGTTAAGGAGTGTCAGAAATCTATCATATAAATCAGTTAGACTCTCATCAGGTCTAGCATCGAATTGTTCATATTCTTGAATCAAGAGAGCCCTTATGTTCTTCTTGACAAATGCAGATCCCTGACACTGAGTTTCCAATGTATCCCAGATTTCTTTTGCAGACTTGCATGCAATCACTCTGTTGGACATGACAGCATCAAGACTATTGTGCAGTATATTCTTTATCTTTGGTTCCCTGAGTACATGAGCTTTTTCTTCTGGAGTCCATTCACTTTTAGCCTTGACCACATAATGTTCAGGTACAGTATCTGTTCTTTCTACGAATCTGGTAGGAACATATGGTCCATCATGAATCCTGTCCAAATAGTCAGGATCCATAGCCTCCAGGTACATCAGCATCTTAACCTTCCATGTTGAATATTCTGACTTTTTCAGGATGGGAATTTTCATGCTTTCATACTTTGTTGTCGACATCTTAGATCGTATCTGATTCAGAATTAAATCAGTTTGCTCTGATACCAATTGTTGCCCAGTAATAAAGAATTGTAGAAGGGGGGGTTGAATACAATTGTATAAAATTCTCGACTTAATAAGATATGAATCACAAATATGAAAGAATAATAACAACTTTATTAAATCTGATATAAAATTGTTACAAAACTCTCTCAAGAAATTCTGATGTTCTTGAGAGTTTCTACACGTTTGATTCTCTTCGAACCAAAACGTAAAACTATGTTTATATACTACACAGCTTCTCTATCAATGATAAGTCCTAATCAATTACAAAGATTGAAACCTATCCATAATCGATAGCTTCATTACTACAAACCAGGAACCGACAGAATAATCTTCCTTAATTAACTAGACTCCAAATATAACTCGAAGTAGGAATTCTGATCAGCTTCCAGTCCTGATGATCAAACCTGATCCCAGTCCTGATATTCATTCTGATCCTGACGACCATGCAATCCTGATGATGTCAGCAATCCTGATCAGTTGAAGTCTAGATCCTGACGATCATTGAATCCTGATCTAACAGAACATTATTCATGAAAGGTTTAATTGAATCATCAATTATTATTATTACTTGGATAACAATGATGCATTACTAGATTTCGCTTATTGTTTATAATTTTATTATTAGATATTAAAATTGTTGTCAACGTAATAATAATCTAAAGGGTCACAAACATAGAACGTTTTAAACAGAGCTTTATTTAAATTACGAATTTAAATTAATTATTATTATTATATTGAATTATTGAATTAATTAATTGGGACTTGATTAATTATACTATAATTTGAATTTAATAATAATAAAACTAATTATCGGACTGAGTTTTGGAAGCCCAATCAAATTAGGGTTCAACCCATTATTCTCTCCCTATAAATACAAAATGATGTATTATTTTAGTGTTAACTCATATAATTCGTTTTTGAGAAAAATCCCTAGCTGTTCTACATCAAGGAGAGGCGAGAGAGAGAGAGAGAGAGAGAGAGAGAGAGAGAGAGAGAGAGAGAGAGAGAGAGAGAGAGAGAGAGAGAGAGCGAGAGATTCGAGGTCGTTTTCTTGGCTAGTATCAACTCCGGTGACCGTTGGACGATTGAGCGTTTGTGCGGACTGATTAGAGACATATATCGCAAGGCGGGATACGTGGTGATCATAGAAAGTTAAACAATTATATTCACGAATTAAATATCAGTTTTTCGCATAGATCATGCAGAGGGTTTCTTAATTTTTATTGTTTTTTGCGATTTTTCGCTGCTTTTACATGCCCGAAACCCTTCAATGGTATCAGAGCTACTTACGATATTATTAAATAAAATTTATTTATTTTCAATCAATAGGTATTTAAATTTATATTAAAGTATCTATAAAAGACCCAATTTTGAAATGTCGCACAAAATCCCAAATTATGTGCACGCCTCAACCGAACAAAACATCCCCTATTTTTCAACTGAAATTAAAAAAAAATAGAGGAACGAATTAAAATGTGATGGAGGCGTTAGACTTGTATTATTGTTTTTCGCCATTTTCACCTTAACAACTTCTATCGTGTGTTCTTTTTCAGAATTTCAGACATGTTTAGTTGAGGGATTGTAACTGTCAAATTAACAATATATGCATCTCAATCATAGGAATTTTGATACATAAATAAATTTTTATTTCCTGGTGATACCTTAATTCCTGGAAGCACTCTGATAAATCTATTATATATATAATACAGCAACAAAGGGTTTGGTTAAGCAATTTAAATCCAACGGACCATTTTACCCTTCCCTATACTATATTTTTTAGGGTTATTTTGGTCTTTTAACATCAATAAATTTATTACATATTATTAAATGCTACAAAATTAATATGCATACTTATACATATATATTTATTACATATTATTAAATGCTGCAAATTAATATGTATACTTATACATACATACAACATTTGTGTGAATATATATATATATATATATACACACACACACACACACACACACACTCCTGCAAACATATGTATGTATACATACATATAAATACTTATATTTATGTAAATTTATGATAATATATGAACATATACGCTTACATATCATATATCTCATACTATTATAATACCATTTATATTTATTGTAAATTTTTATGAATTAAATATTGTTAAAAATATTATTTGAGAAAATTTATAAATTAAAGCATGTCTATGCATTGCAATTATTTATCTATATTAAATCAAACTATACATAATTTCTGACATGCCTTAAGTATTATATTTGTTACGACACAAATATGTCCAAATCAGTACAAGCTAACAAAAAAAAACTTTCATGTATATAGGTGTAATACAAACTTGTACTAATTTTAATGTCGTATAACTCATCAATTGCTACTCTAATACGCGGACGTACAAAAAGTTTCCGAACAAATAAACAGTTTACTCATATTTAAAGTGTAATATCCGTAAACTTTATTAATGATATAAATTATATTTTATGTGTAGAATAATTATTGTGGAGTATTTGGAGTCTTAATGGTTAAGGTTATTGAGTAATAGTATGTTAATTGTTGTGTCGAAAGCCCCTTTCGAATATCTTTTCATTTAGAAATACCTTCAGTTTTGAGCCCCGTTTTGAAAATTCAAGGGCCCCGTTAAAATTTGTACATCATTATTATCCCTTCGTCTTTCGTATCCGAATCATTATTGGAAGATTTCTTCGTATTATTATATTCCTTATTATCAGATACTATCAATATTATCCGTTTTATTCACAAAGGGAAAAATTATTCTGTACCCTAATTGTTTAGGGCGATTGATATATCGTTCATATCAATAATACATCTGTTATAGCCCCAGTATTCTTGAGCATTCATTATATAAATGATATGTATTGATATGGATAATTATCAGTCCTTGTGGATAATTATCACCTCGTAAAACATGTACTTTACTTTATTAAAGATTTAAAGCGATCCAATGGATCAATATCGATTCAAAAATGTCGTTTGGGGTATTATTTTCCACTAAGTATAAAAAGACGAATCGTACATTATCCTACGCATAATACATATATAAATAGACAAAAAATATAAAAATCCCTGAACCGTGTTCTTCGTGTTCTTGAAGATCAAATTCAATTTTGAAAGTGTTATTGGAATCAAAATCTCAAGTTCAAGTACTCAAATCAAAGCTCTTGATCTCTAGTTTCAGAATCTTCCAACCGTTTCATCATCTGGTAATTTTTCGAATTAATATGAATTTTTGAAATTTGAATTATTATTAGGGTTCATATGAAATTTGGGGATTTTCATTCTGTTGATTCTCCGTTCAATTGATTGCTTCTAACATGTTCCTAGGGTTCTAATGAGTAGGAATCCATGCTTTAATTTCATGTTTATGTTCGATTTTGAGAAATTCGATTTTAGGGTTTTTGCCCGATTTTTCTTTTGAATAGTCCGTTCATATGAATGACCTGACATTGTTTTTGATAGAGGGCTTTTGTTGTATGTGTTCTTAGCTTCATTTTAACATAAAGAACGTAGAGTTTCATGTACGATTTAGGTAGATCGGAAAATTTGTGTAAGGTCGCTGGAATTTGATCGGGATTGGGATTCCGGCTGTGTTTTTGGTTTGTTTTGGTCGGAATGAATAGCTGAGTTGTAAGGAATGTTTTGGTATAAAAATCCCCAAATTCTGATGTGTTTTTGAGTCGCCGGATTCTGGAAAACCCACCGGAATCTGGAAAAATTCCGGCTGTTCTTCCCGACCCGTTTTTGTTCTTCCCGACCCGTTTACCCGAATTTTTGACCTGGTTTCAATCTTCGAAACCCTAATTCATTTTCAGAAAAATGTTTTTGGATTTTATTTTTAAATTTAATTCGAAAATTGTTTAAAATTTTATAAAAATCATATTTTTATTTTAAAAATACATTTTTAAATTCTGAAAATTCTGAAAAATTATAATTATTTATTTAAATTCGAAAACTGATTAAATTTAATTATTTTAATTATTTTTGATTAATAATTAAGTTATTTAATTAATTTATTAATTCTTTTAATCAGTTAATTCTTATTAATTAATTATTAATTAGATTTAATTAATTTAAATTAAGTTTAATTATTTTCTAGCTTGATTTAATTATTTAAAAATAGTTTGAGTGTTTGAAAAGTTTCAATTAATTTTATATTAATTGATTTAATTGTTTTTAATTACTTATATTGGGATTAATAATCCTATTTTTGATTTAAAAATTATTTGTGACTTATTTAAATTCAAATAAGCCTCGAATATTGTTCTAAAATATTTATAAGTGCTATATGGTTTATTATGAGTTGAATAATGTGTTTTATAGTCCGTAAATGCCTGTGCGAAGGCTAGTGTCTGAGTTTTGATTTTCGTAAAATAGAACGAGCGTCCGATAAATGTTATTAAATACCCGATTACTTGTTTAGACTTAAAAATGGTTATGAGTATATGTCGAAGATAGAACGAGGATAGTTAGACTTATTATTATGAGTTGTTTATTATAGAATCAAGTTCCCGAAGCAAGGGAAATGAGAAGGTAGGATAAGCAAGATAGACCGAAGTCAGCTACGTAGACCAGGCAAGTATCTGTGCCTTTACTTGTTGATTCAATTGACATTGTTTCCTATGATTATGCATGTTACCATCAGAACAATCCATATTATTCAATCTTTACCTCGTATTTGAGCAACTGATGCTATTTTCTTGAAAATTCCCAATTCTTTGATCTATTCACCTTCATATTGAATATCAGAAACCTTCACCTTCAATTCAGTTTATATTGATGATAACCATTGATTACCTTCTTAAACGAGTACGTTGTACAGTTGAAACTGTTCCAAATCTATTTCTCGAACTTCATTTGATATTGAGCAGTTGAAGCTCTTTTGCAACTACTATACCTTGTCATTGTGTACTTATCTTGTGATGCATATTATTGCTTATACTCTGTGATAGAATTGGCATGTTTTTAAAATGGACCAATAATGGTCGGACCATATTCATGGTCGAAATAATTTAAGGCCAAGGTGGCCATGGATCCTAGTGGAGGACTTTGCTATAAGAAAGTCCGGGGTTGATGCGTGACTGGTCAGCAGCTCAACCTTTTGATTTGAAAAACGTAGAAGTCCAATTCTAATCCCTTTTTTCCATTGAAATTGTTAAAAAGCATATGTTTGGCTTATATATTGTTGATTCAGATAACTGTGATCTTCCTTTCATTATGGAACTGTGATTGATATATATTATGCTTGCCGAGCACTTGTGGCTCATACTTGTTTTGTTTATAACCCTATTCCAGTGAAGCGAGAGTATGAGCAGACACAGCGCGAGCGATAGTTCTCCGGCAGCTACGAGATCAAATCGAGTGGTTGTCATTGGCAGGGTAGTTGTACATTTTGTTAGTTAGACTAGATGTCTAGCTTTGAACTTTAAGTTGTGTAATAATAACTCTGAAAACTGGTTTGTAGTATAACTTAGAAGCTTGTTCAATGCCATAATCTGGATGCGGTCTTGGTTAAGGGGTGTTTTATGTTATTATTATATTATGCATGTGTTATATCCAGGTATATTGTGTTTCGTTGGTCGAGTGACTCTCCAAATCTGTGCCCCGGGTTTGGAGGGCGTCACATAAAGTATGTCCGTGCATTGCACGGGCTAAAGAGCTAGTTTCCATTAATATTGTAAAGCTGTAGTAAAAATATATTTTGGGTCCTTGTTCATGCATATAGCTTACCCAAGTATGAATCGAGTTAGAAAACTATCCCGCGATTGTGTTATTTTTCCTTTTTTGTTGAATGAATGTTATTATTATTTTTACTATATTATAGGATTTATATATATGGTGAACATAACAATCAATCATTTGACTTATGACATTACTCTCTTATTTTCCCTCTTATACTCTTATTATATAATAGGATATAATTTTTTTTATATATATATTATTATTTTACAATAATTTTTATTTTAGTGATTGTTTAATAATTATTTTCTAACTGTAATTGGTTTGAAACTGAAGAGAAAAGAAAGTTATGAATTTTTACATCGAGAATCATATTCAACTTAGGAAACCTACTCATATTTGGTTTATATTATTAAAATACACTTTTTTTGATATTTAAATATAATTTTATTAACAATCAAAAATATTTTTCAATATTAAATCTAACGGTTCTCATTCATATATTTTTTAATCAACGGTTCTTATTAATTTGGCGGTACATGACCAAAGTTTTGAATAAGATCTCCCTTACGCTTATTATATATAAGGATATAATAAAGGAAAACCCCAGAAGCTTATAATCGCTCGATTCATATTTATCTAATTTTCTAGAGCTCCTCAATTTTAATTCAATAAAATTAAATTTCTTTATTTACATTCAAATTTTTAGGTAATACATTCCTTATTTACACTCGAATTTTCAGGAAAGACAATAAATATATAAAATTCAATCCTATTTAAAATTTAATTAAACAAATATTACCTTTTTCTCAACTTAGTTAAATTCTATTTAAATTTTAATCTATTTTTCTTGAGTTTCACTATTTTAATTCAATTAGAATTTTTAGGGAAGCCAATAAATATATAAAAGTCAATCCTATATAAAATTTAATTTAAACAAAATTAAATTATTTTCTCAACCAAATTAAATCATGTTTAAGTTTAATATATTTTTCTAGAGTTTCTCTATTTTTATTCAATAAAAATTAAATTACCTTACTTAGATTCGAATTTATAGGGAAGACAATAAATATATAAAAATCAATAATTTTTAGAATTAAATCTTTGTTTTAACGTTATATTACAATCTTATTTAGGATTTAATCTTTATATTATAATCCTCCTGCTTATAATTTAATCTTTATTTTATCTTAAATTGCCTATAAAAGTATGGTATAGTAATTAGTTCTCCTCACGTCAAACATTTGAGGATTTTATGATAATTCGTGTGCATTAATAACATTGCATATTGATGATAACTATTTGTATACTTTAATTTATTTTCTTCTTTCTAACATCTGTAACTTGAGGTTTTACAGGTTATATATGTGCATACTTAAATACTATTATTAATCAGTTTTTTGATTTGTGTAAAAATAATCTACTTGGAATGGTAGAAAAATTCTCTACCTAAGTGGCTTAAAATCATGTTTTTATCATTTTTTCGTAAATCTAACCATACCGATGAAAAATTTATGCAAAAATAAGTAGATGTGCAAAATTTTATAAATTTTACCCTTTAAAAATACATTTAATTTAACATGATATTTTATATATCGTTTACAATATGAATGTAACAGCTCAGATTTTGTATCATTTTTTGATTTAAAATTGCATCATATACAAAATTAATTTCTATGTAATTTTGTATACTCACTATTTTTTGCGTAATCTTTTAATCTTTACGGTTGGATTTTCGAAAAAAACTATTGAAAATATGAATTTAAAAACGCTTAGGTAGAGAATTTTTCTACCGTTGGATATGTTGGAACACAAATAGAGACCTATTGTATATTGTAATAGGTTGCATAAGAAGAGTGTGTGGATACAATTTTTTCTAATTTGTTTTAGTTGATTTCTATATTTAATAATAATTATATTGAATGTTATCTTTTTATATAGTTTTTGATATATTCTTTTTGTGATTTTGGGAATTAATTATAGTTATTCAATACCATTATCTCATAATTTTTTTAATTAATCATATTTAGAGAATTGAATTTCATTATTTACATTCAAATTCATAGTAAAAACAATAAATATATAAAAATCAATCATGTTCAAAATTCAATTAAACAAATGTAAAGTTTTTTTCTTAACTAAACTAAAATTGAAATCCCTTGCTTACATTCAAATTCACAATAAAGACAATGATTATATAAAAATTGATTATGTTTCCATGATTAACCTTTTATATTATAATGATGCACATGTACGCACTGAAAAAGTTTTATTATAACGTCTAAGAATATTTAAGAAATTTGTAATTTTTGTGATAATACAAATAGTTGAAGTTTGAAGCGGTGGTTAATAATTAAAATTTTATTATTGCTTAATTTTTAATTTATATGTATTTAGTGCAATGGGCGTCGGCTGAAGAAAGTATGACACAAAATCGGCATATAAAGTCCAGGGATATTTAAGAAATTTGTAATTTTTGTTATGATACTAATAGTTGAAGTTTGAAGCGGTGGTTAATATTTAAATTTTATTGTTCCATATTTTTAGTATTTTTCATTTGTATGTACATATGCAACGGGTTTCGGTTCAAAAAACATGACACAAAATCGGCATTTAAAGTCTAGATATATTTAAGAAATTTGTAATTTTTGTGATAATACGAAAGGTTGAATTTTGAATTGGTGGTTAATACTTAAATTTTATTAATTGTATTTGATAAAAAACAAGTTGACATGTTAAAATAGGTAAACTTTTTTAAATAATTAAAATAATTAAAATTAGTTTTAAAATAAATAGGCCCGTAAAATGGTCCTGGTAAATAGGTCTTGGAAATGCCTTTTAATTAGAATAATTAAATTTATTTTAATTGTTATTCCCAGAACAACACAACCTAGATTGTAGATGGGGGGGGGGTGAATACAATCTAGTTAATTTTACAAAACTTTTTCAAATCTTTTGCAGTATGAATATGTGAGTTGGTAAATTAACTAAGAATTGAAATAAAACCATGAACATGTATGAATTCCTCGAGTTAAAAAGACATGCAGGAGACAAGCAAACTTTTTAAACTTTTCAGGTGGGTTTTTCTGAAAAAGCCCACCTGAGGTGTATATTGAAGAATTCTCTGGTTTTGTTTTTCAACAAACTCTAGCTGCTTACACAGATGATGGAATAGAGCCTAAATGTTTTTACATTCGGCTTTGTGCTCTCTCCACATACATTTCTATGCTACTCCACACAGTCTTATATACATCAACTGTATGTTACAAACAAAACCTACAACATAATAAAATATTACATTTTTGGTTCTGCTTCTTCACATGCTCGTATCAGAAACTATCCTATTCGCGAAATGCCTTGGCTGGCATCAAAGATAAACTTGTATACTCCCAAATGGTGCTTTCTGATTGAGTGTGCTGCTCTCTTCGAAAATTACTAAGTCCATGCAATTGACCTAGCTTCCAAGCCCATGTGACATCTGCATGAAAGAGACCTCTCCTCGATAACCTGACTGTCAAGTCACTATCAGCTGAGATAAGTGAACTTGTAGTATTCAAAATAGGTCTTCATGCTTGTCAAGCTTTTCCTTTGTGTCCAGTTAGAAGTTAAACTTCTAGGTAGCTGCCTTAACTCTTATTTATCCATCGAGACATAAGAGACAATAGATGACTTCACATTTCATTTGTAGGAATTTGAGCCTTCGAATATTTACAATTTTGACTCCCTATTCCATACATCTTTTGCATTGTCATCCAACATCTTTTAGTCACGGGTGTGTAATGATGATTTCTGAGACTATCCTCCATTCAACCTGCTAAAGCAAAGAAACCTCCAAAAGATTCCGTTACAAGATTTGTTCTTCATGTTGAATGAGATGAACATCAGTAGGCGTATTAATTCCATATCCGTAGACTACCATTTTATGTCAATTATCAGTAGAAAGATAATCTCAGAATATCCATAGAAGTAATATTCCATAACTGTATCCATAGGTGAGACATGACGTTCTTGACTGCATCCATAGATAGACCATGACCTCCTTAACCGCATCCATAGATAAAACATGGCATTCTTAGCTGTTTCTGATGATCAACTTTCTTCAGCTTTTATCCGTAGATATGATGTCCCCAGCTTTTATCCATAGATGTGATAAGTTGTTCCTAGCTTCAATCTGTTGATGAGATAAGATGTCCTCAGCTTCTATCCGTTGATGGCATATGATGTTTTCAGCTTGTATCCGTAGATGAAATGAGATTTCATAGCTTGATCCGTAGAAAGGATACTCTTAGCTTCATCTTTAGATAAAACACCTTGTCATCTTTATTGATTCACCATTACTGAGTTGATTAGGCAGGCTTACCATTGAAACACTTGGTGCTTGATTAGGCGTCCATTGGCTTGCTTCTGAAATGCTTCCTAACTTGATAGAATATCCTCCAATCATTTGATGTGGCTTTTAGACCTTGGATAGATAAAGTGTCTTCTAGTTAGCTTCCTGATTTGTCAGCTTCTGAGAACTAGCTTTCTGACAATCAGCTGCGGTATCAAAATCAAATTCTTGTCTTGAGCATTTTGTTATCATCATTCCAAATCGGTCAACCCTAACAATCTCCCCCTATTTATGACTGTTAGAACTTGCATAAATCCTTAAGTTGATGATAACAAAACCCTTCAATGTTCTCAGTGATCCTTAGATAGAGATTAATACTGGACAGAATTTGATGATGCTGCAAAAACAAAAATAACAACTTGAAGCTGTCAGATTCCATATACTTTCCTGTAACTTAGTCTATACCTTCTTCTAAGGGGTTCCAATAGATTAATCTAGAGAGGAGAAATTCTGAAGTCTGAGATCTCCTTCTAACTCCCCCTGAGAACAATTTATCTTCTCTTTAACTTCTCCCCCTTTTTGTTATCAGCAATGAAGATAGAAGAGGCATAATCTGAGTTACTGAGTAAGATTTCTGGGTACAGGAATCCAACACTTCAAGGATCGAAAGATTTCTCTCAGGAATCTCTCTATTCTTGCATCAGGATCTCATCCTGGCTCACTTCACACAACTCAGCTTCCCTTACTAAAGGGGTACTCAAAAGAAAAATCTATCCTTTTGCCATGCTGGAAGAAATAGCATGCCTCTCATTCTCTCCCTCTCCTTTCGCCTAGTCTCAACTCTCAAGCCATCCACTCCACTAACTCCCTGCCCACAAACCTATAGATGTCTAAACTATATTGAATTCCTTGATACTCAGTCAGAATGAGCCGAATAGTTTTTCAAGAAAGAATCATGGAACTCAAAATTGTTGGTCTACGGATAATTGCTGGTTAAGCTTATCCGTAGATTGAAAGACACCTTTCTACGGATGAAGGATATCCGTAGATGATTTTGAAGATTGGGCTTGTGAATTAGAAATTGATGTAAGTTCTGTGAAGATTGAATATGACATTTAAGTGCACAGTGCTTACATCAAGATCATCAAAAAGAGACTAGTAATCCAACGAATTCTCTGAAAGAGAATGATCACTAGGTGAATGGAGCTTCTCTAAGAGAACAAAAATGGAGAATCAAGTACATATGAGTTGTATGCTGCAATTATCACTTAATGGGATGAAATGGACTGGGGACTGCATCCTCACATTTGAAGAAGATGCATCAAACTGAATTTAAGAATAGTGTGTTCTCCCCCTGTGCCCGTGCATATATTTTCTTTCTACTTCAGAAACATAAAGGTTAACAATCAACATTAGTGCTCCTGGATCAAAGCATTTTTCAATGATCATAGTCTTTTGGGAGACTACAATCAGAAATGAGCTAATCCTTTTTGACCATTATGCCTTTTTGAGAGGACATAAGGCAGTTTGGCTGGTAATCTCACCCTCACCTTTTCTTTTAGTGGTTTCTTGATATTCACCACTGCCCTCACCCTTACTTAACTCCTTTAACACTCCCCACTGGTTAAGATTTGCTTGAATTTTGCAACTACAGCTTGTTGAGAAACTGTAGAGGGGGTTAGGAGTTGTTTATCACAATTAGGATGTAACTGATAGGGTAGAGAACTTGGGGGTCATTCCAAATAGTTCTCATCTCAGTTTTTGAAAGGGCAAAGAAAAAAAATTAGATTTTAGTAAGTGAGAGTTTTGATAAAGATAAGATGATTACCTTCCCTTTATCAATGATGAACTGTTAAGAGCCTTCTCCATTGAAGGTTTATTCTCCCAAAGTTCAAGATTGCCAGCTTTCCCGTTAATTGTTACAACACCCTCATAGAGATCATCAGAAGCTGCAAAAGTCTTAACTTGATAGATTGTCAATTTCTTTCAAATTCCTTCAAGTTTCCTTCTGATGTTTCTTCAGTGAGTTCATGCAAAAAAAAAATGAAACAGCTTTTGTGTTGCTCAAAGAGCTCACTATTCTGTTAGTTGAACAATTAGGGCTTCTTGATAAATTGATCAAGGTTATCCTTAAACTGATAGATTTTGAATTTAACCTTGATCAATTCATCGAAACAAAAAATATGTAATTAAATTTTATTGTTGGTGTTTTTGAGATGTCTTTGTTTTTCTTTTCATTTGAGGAAATGAGTCTAGTTAACATGCGAGCCAATTTTTAACAGGTTAAATAGATTCAAATGCAGAAACTAAAGAAAATTAAACATTCACATCACACAACAGCAATCTTAATAAAAATGGGGGAAACCCCCAAAATTTTATTAAAATAAAATAAAATTACATTGATAAAAAAAAACTTAAAAACATTAAGGACTGGAATTACATTCCAGTCCCCCCTTGTCCCGCCCTCTCCCCGGAGAGACAAACAGACAACTGTTAAACAGCTGCTGCAGCCTCCCCGGAGGCTCCTTCAGGGCCTCCATCAGGACCTCCCCAGCGGGTGCGAGCCATGAGAGCATCAAGAGCAGCTTTCACCCTTCGTATCTCATCCTTCTCCTCCTTAATGAGGAGGTCAATCTTATCTTGCAGCAAAGAGATTTTGTCCATGGTGGACAACTGGTTGAACTCCTCTGGATTGATGTCAAGAATAGTTGAAGCCATTTGGAGAAGTGTTTAGATATTTAGATGAAGAAATGAGAGCTCAACCTTTGCCTTTAAATAGGCAGGGAGCTACAAGATAACCCTTGTGTTTAACTAGGGTTAAACGGGGGTTAGAAAAACTGAAGAGACATGCATTAAATCACCCTAGTGTAAACGAAGAGACTACTCGAGTTCCTAGAGTGAAAAATGTGTCTCAGCTCAGATTAAAAAAAGAATTATCATGACACAAATATTATGAATAAAGATGAGAATAAAACTAAATAGCCGGTCATATGAATATGTTCAGCTAAATAATATTAAACAGAGATCTCTACACAAAAAGAATTAAAAATATCAATACTTTTGAATAATGTAATATGTAGATAATTTCAATTTTTGAAACACTTATTCAGCTGACATCATTCATTAAATGTATGACATTTGACAAATGATATCCCTGAATATTTATCCATGGAAAATTCAAAGAACAACAATGCACTTATCTTGTTAATGTCTAGAGATGATCAACTATTTAATATAAGTGAGAAAAGTAGCTTGCTATCTCATTGAATATTACTCAGTAGATCATTTCTGGACGACTTCACTTAGTGCATAACATCATTCAATTGTATTGACATGTCATGATAACTAAAACAAAACAAACAAATAAGCACATAAAATAAACAATTAAATCCAGAGATTGAAATCACTGGCTGCATGCATTTAACACAAATATGTCAGAGAGTAAGAAATCATTACCTGCCAAACTTATTTATCAACTCAAGTGAGTTGATGCATTGAAAGCTTTGGCAAGATATCTGGTTAAATGTTGTTCCCTTGGAACACAGTGTAGTTCCACTACAACATGCACAACACTTCTTCCAATAACATGATGCATGTGGTTTATGTGCTTGACTCTTTTGAGAAATGCTTAAATGCTTCAGTTGCATCTTTTGATTTATCATTAAGCTAAGCATTTCTTCTGAGCCATGACCTGAACCTTCTTTCTTGGAGTTAGCATGAATTGTGCTATGTCTTCTTGATTAGGAATTTATCCTACAAGTATCAACATCTAGACAACCAATTAGAGCATAGCAGGTATCTCTTGGAATATCAACTACTGAAATGAATGATAATCTTTTGAGATACCACAAGAATTCCAAGAAAAAGTAAGGTACTAGTACATAAACAGGTGGTTAACATAATTTCTAGCATTCTGTTACTTAGTCATGAGTAAGATATGAGAATTCTTAGAAGAATACTCACTTATCTCCTCATAACTTCTTTGCATGAGCCTTTCATCATAATTGCAAAGCTACTGATCAGTGATGCTAGATATTACATAAACTACATGTATCTCAGCTAAGGATAAAACATGCAAAGGCTGAGATTTGAATTTACAAATTTCTACAGATATGGACAATGTCGTTTTGCACTATCCGTAGAAGAGCAAAAGTAGTATCCATAGAAGTAGAAAATTATCTACGGATAGTCAGTATCGATAGACAAAGCAAAGAAACAAATCCAGTGTTATGAATGACTATCTACGGATAAGGATATCCATTGATAAAGTAAATTTTGACTTAGACAAAATTTTCACTTCTTCTGGAAAACTTAGTTTTCAAGAAGGTCATTTAAACACTGGCTACACATAAGACATCAATAAAAATATTGAAATTTGTTCGTACCTCACTTACTTACCATTCTGAAGAAGATGGTTGATAAGAAGCTTGGTACTGATGTCTTCTTTACTAGTCACACTTGGATAATAGGTAATTCCACTACACTGTCCAACACAGAATCCCTTTACAAAAAATCTTTGAAGAACCTGATCTTAGCACAGTAGATTCAGAGATTAGCAAGGCAGATGTTCCACTCATTTCTTCAACCATTAACTCCAAGGAGAAAGATTTGATGTCCAGGAAGTAGACATTCAGATTTGTGGGAGCTGGAAGATCTTGCCTTGATCCAAGTGAACACCTCATTCCTTCAACCCAAAAACTGTCTTCAAGAGGACTTTCTTCTGGATTTTTTGGAATAAGCTTCTTGTGGTTGGTGCAGGTCTTGAAGATGTAAGGATATTCCCATCAGCATGATTTTGTGAGGTTGATCTTTAACTCAGAAAAACTCCCCCTAAGTTCATTGGGGTGATAATTCAGAGTTGAGATCCACCTACGGATGCCCCATTCTGGCTTCCTACGGATACTCCATTCTTGCTTCCTACGGATACTCCATCCTGGCTTCCTACGGATACTCCATTCTGGCTTCCTACGAATACTCCATTCTGGCTTCCTATGGATGACTCCATTCAACCTTTCTATGGATGACTCATTTGGACTTGAATCAGTCATAGTCTAGAAGAAAACACATGGAGATACTGATCCATCCACATAATCATCATCTTCTTCATACCAAAACCACCTTCCATTTAAAACCTAAATCTGAGAATTCCAGAAAATCTCTCATCAATAAGCTTGATTTATCTGGCATCATTAGAAACAATCCGTTTAGACTCCATAACAGTGTTGATTCATTGACTTAAAGCCTCGTGGGCTTTTCCATCTACATGCACTCTTTATGAGTTGCATACCCATCCTGGGTTTCTGAGTAGATAAGAGATCAAATCTTTGACAGGATGTCTTCATGAAGTTGCAGAAGTAGATTAACACTTTCTGAGAGATGTTCCCCCTGAGTCGATGATCCAAGCAGAAAACCTTTCAGAGAAGAACACAAAATACCGTGGATGGCTACTTACTTTCCTCTACACAAGAATGTCATTTCTTAAGAAAGATAGTCATAAATGCTCGTAGAAGAAACCACAACTCTCAACTACACCTCTACTTCCTTTTAGCAAAGATCTTCTTTTCCACTCATAAATTTCTTGAGAATATTTATCCAGATGTCAGTTAAACTTAACCAATGAGAAAGGTTAAGTATTCGATCATGGACCTAATGTTCTTCAAGGAATGTCCACACAGATTCCCTTAACTCCTTTAGCTAAGCTTCTATTACTTCCTTGGCTAAGGAATGTGAAAAGAGAAAACTGTTGGCTACACTTATACACACAATTTGATGATCCCTCCTTCAGATGCTTGAATGATCAAGAAAACACTCTAGCTGCAATAATTAGCATCAGCCACAACTTTCCATAACTCAAACAGTTATCCTGATTTTCCAAGCAAAGTCTCTGCAGATTTGTCATTAGTTCCATAAGATCTCTTCACACTGAATTCTTGAGCTAAATTCTTTGACGAGATTTCATGTACAGTGGCTGAAGGAGTTCAACAAATGTATGATCTGTCTAGTTCTTGATAGAGGTCTTCTATTGCTTCCCTTAATGGCATGCATCCTTTAACCCATCCTTGGCAAGACTTGGGGTTCCTCTTATCATGACTCAGACAGCTTCTTATTCACTGGCTACTATTATCCTGATTTTCCCTTATCACAAAGAGGTCAAAAGTGTGCAATCCTCCAAGGCAGTAGACAAATCAGCTACATACACTTTTCTAACAAGTGTCTAGTGTTTACCACATCATTTTCTTTCTATTGATGGACAATGCAGGCTACAATTACAAAGTTTCCTTTGTCACATGCTTGATAGATATATAGCAAGAGATGCTTATATCCATCAACTAGTGCTTCAACCCTAACTGATGATATTGTTTGCCAAAGTCATGCTTCATTACTTAATCATGACTACAAATATCATCTCTACTTGTCAGTAGAGGGGCTATGATCCTCTGAGCAATTAGTGAGCATGACAGAAACTCTAGTAGGAAGCTAAAGCTCTGTATCTTCCTCCTGCACACTCTCAAAACCACATCAAGCTGACTTAGGTACCCAAGTTTCCTTGAGCTTTGGCTTTTTAGCTTTTATGACTGTCATCTTCTCTTTCTGAGCTTTGAGCTTCAAAGGATTCGACCCCTTCTCATCCCTTGGTTCCGACATTGAGAGATTAACATTCACATGTTGCTCAAGAATATCAAAATTTGATGCTCGGCAAGGAAATGTTTGAGCATACAAATCATTCAAGTCAGGCATGCTCCATGACATTTGAGGCATATTGAATTCATACCAATATGGATGGGGAACACATGGCATGTTCGCATATCTTGTTGAATCTTGAGCATTGTGAGCAAAAATGTGATGCATGACAGGCATATCATACATAGGCAGTTGAGTAGATCTTGTATGAACAATTCTGCAAGAAGTATACAAGTGATTAACTCTACCACATCGAATGCAGGGCCTTCTGGAACCACTTTCTTCTGATGGGTAGCTACTACTACAGTCAATCATTGTTGTTCCATTCAAGCTTTCCTCTTCATCTACATCTGACTCTTCTTCCTTGATGGTTTTACTTGTTAGTGATTGAACCTGATTCTTGAAGCTTGGTCCAACCATATTGCTCAGTTTCTCTAGAGTCTGATTACTCCTAAATGGCTTTACCATCCTTGGAGCAGTCTCCACATCCTCTAGCTTCTTGTTATTGCACTTCCAGGTCTCTTTACAAAATGTGTCCATTCCTTGAGATTTGATAATGTTGGACACAATGTAACTGGAATTATTCCATCTTGCAATAACTTCTTGTTCCTTTCTCAGTTGCTCTTTCAATACCACTTCTCTTTTTAAGACAGCCTCAAGTTCATGTTTAGCATTCATGCATTCAACAAGTGTTTCCTTAAACTCAGAGACTTGAGTTTCCAACATAGCATTTATCTCACTAAGCATAACATTAGTTGCTTTGAGTCTGACATTTTCTTCAATGAGATTGTCAAAGGAAATGCGCACGGCATGTAATTCATCAAATAAATTCATTGCAGTGCTGCAACATACTTCTTTAACATGTTTAGTTGGCTTCACAGAAAATACCTGATTTCTGGTTGAACTTGCTTCTTGATTGTCATAGGCTGTGGGTGCAAGGTTGATAGATTCATCTGATGATGTAGAACAACCCTCTTCAGTTGAAACCCTTCGCTCAAAAAGGACTTCATCTTCCAGTGCCGTTCCTTCCTTGCCCTTGTCTTTTGTGGTCTTGATACATTCACAGATCTTCAATTTGAATGTTGAGCTTGCTGCTTCTGTTCTCTCCTCTTCTTCCAAATCTTGGTTGGAGATGACCATATCTCTTGTTTCTGTTTCTCCTTCTTCACTGATAATCTTTGCATCCTGCATAGTCTCAAGATTTGAGCACTCAAGAGTACTTAACAGACTGCTAAGATTTAGATCTTTGGGTTCAGGAGTAGATCCAGAGACATGCTTCCATTTTCTGGGTAAAGAGTTTGCAAACTCCAACTTTGAGTCTTTGTTCGACAACTCATTCCCAGCTTCTTCATTGTCACGTCTTTCCATGGTTGCAGTTGCTTTTGATCTTTAAACTTCTTGTGTGTTAGAAGCATGCTCTGATACCAATTGTTATTCCCAGAACAACGCAATCTAGATTGTAGAAGGGGGGGAGGTTGAATACAATCTAGTTAATTTTACAAAACTTTTTCAAACCTTTTGCAGTATGAATATGTGAGTTGGTAAATTAACTAAGAATTGAAATAAAACCATGAACATGTATGAATTCCTCGAGTTAAAAAGACATGCAGGAGACAAGCAAACTTTTTAAATTTTTCAGGTGGGTTTTTCTGAAAAAGCCCACCTGAGGTGTATATTGAAGAATTCTGTGGTTTTGTTTTTCAACAAACTCCAGCTGCTTACACAGATGATGGAAGAGAGCCTAAATGTTTTTACATTCGGCTTTGTGCTTTCTCCATATACATTTATATGCTACTCCACACAGTCTTATATACATCAACTGTATGTTACAAACAAAACCTACAACATAATAAAATATTACATTTTTTGTTCTGCTTGTTCACATGCTCGTATCAGAAACTATCCTATTCGGGAAATGCCTTGGCTGGCATCAAAGATAAACTTGTATACTCCCAAATGGCGCTTTCTGATTGAGTGTGCTGCTCTCTTCAAAAATTACTAAGTCCATGCAATTGACCTAGCTTCCAAGCCCATGTGACATCTGCATGAAAGAGACCTCTCCTCGATAACCTGACTGTCAAGTCACTATCAGCTGAGATAAGTGAACTTGTAGTATTCAAAATAGGTCTTCATGCTTGTCAAGCTTTTCCTTTGTGTCCAGTTAGAAGTTAAACTTCTAGGTAGCTGCCTTAACTCTTATTTATCCATCGAGACATAAGAGACAATAGATGACTTCACATTTCATTTGTAGGAATTTGAGCCTTCGAATATTTACAATTTTGACTCCCTATTCCATACATCTTTTGCATCGTCATCCAACATCTTTTAGTCACGGGTGTGTAATGATGATTTCTGAGACTATCCTCCATTCAACCTGCTAAAGCAAAGAAACCTCCAAAAGATTCCGTTACAAGATTTGTTCTTCATGTTGAATGAGATGAACATCAGTAGGCGTATTAATTCCATATCCGTAGACTACCATTTTACGTCAATTATCAATAGAAAGATAATCTCAGAATATCCATAGAAGTAATATTCCATAACTGTATCCACAGGTGAGACATGACGTTCTTGATTGCATCCATAGATAGACCATGACCTCCTTAACCGCATCCATAGATAAAACATGACATTCTTAGCTGTTTCTGATGATCAACTTTCTTCCGCTTTTATCCGTAGATATGATGTCCCCAGCTTTTATCCGTAGATGTGATAAGTTGTTCCTAGCTTCTATCCGTTGATGAGATAAGATGTCCTCAGCTTCTATCCGTTGATGGCATATGATGTTTTCAGCTTGTATCCGTAGATGAAATGAGATTTCATAGCTTGATCCGTAGAAAGGATACTCTTAGCTTCATCTTTAGATAAAACACCTTGTCATCTTTATTGAATCACCATTACTGAGTTGATTAGGCAGGCTTACCACTGAAACACTTGGTGCTTGATTAGGCGTCCATTGGCTTGCTTCTGAAATGCTTCCTAACTTGATGACAGAATATCCTCCAATCATTTGATGTGGCTTTTAGACCTTGGATAGATAAAGTGTCTTCTAGTTAGCTTCCTGATTTGTCAGCTTCTGAGAACTAGCTTTCTGACAATCAGCTGCGGTATCAAAATCAAATTCTTGTCTTGAACATTTTGTTATCAGCATTCCAAATTGGTCAACCCTAACATTAATTATTATAACTTTTTAAATAAATTAGTTCATTCAAATAGGTTTAAAAATAAATAGGGCTGTTACTCGAACCATGTATATGGTATTAACTGGATTTTGTTAAGAAAAAATAAGTTCATTTAGAAATTTTATTTATATATCCATCTATTTATCTATACTATAAAAGACGAAATATTAAAAGTTTTGGTACCTGTTTTTGGTACGGTACTTGCCTTATTAGTACTGTACCGTACCAAAAACATTGTACCGTACCAAAACTTTTAATGTTTGGTGTTTTATAGTATAGATAGATATATAGGTAGTATAGATTGATTTTATATTATTTTTTCTTAAACAATTTATATTTAAAATTTTACAAAAATATTATAGGGCCTCTGCGAAGCGCGACTTAGTCGACTAGTATATATATAAAGGAGGATACACCGTAGGTTAAGTGATATAAAAGAGGATACACGTGAGGTTAGGTGATATAAAAGAGGATACACGGGAGGTTAGGTGGCGCCTCTAAGATAGTCTCAATCTATTTTTCTAATTTTCTAGAATTTTAAATATTAATAAATCAAAATATATCCTTTAACTTATTAGAAGTAGAATCGGTGTTCGAATTTATTGAGGAGAAAAGTTCGAATTTATAGGGAAGACATATAAATAAAAGGTTAATTTGAAGTAGAATAGATGTTCGAATTTATAAGGGAAAATAATTTGAATTTATAGGTAAGACATAAAATTAAAAGTTCTATTTAAAGTAGAATATGCGTTCGAAATTATAGAAGAGAAGAGTTCGAATTTATAGAGACTTTATAGGTTAGACATATAATTAAAACTTCGATGAGAAGTAGAATAAGTTTTCAAATTTATAGAGTAGAAGAATTCAAATTTATAAAATATACATGTTAAAAAAAAGTTATATTGAAAGTAGAATAGGTGTTTGTAAGTCACTTATAATTAAAAGTTCAATTGAAAGTAAACTAGTAGTGCAAATTTATATAAGTGTTTTTTCAACGAGAGATCGACTTATTCGAAAGGAGTATGTTAACGTGAAAATTAATATATAAGACAAATATTCAATGTATGAAATTTGTAATTTCGATCTTGACAAAGAAAGCATTTTTAACAAGAGAACGACTTATTACGAAAAAATTAGTGATTGTTGTAATTTTATAGATAGAATTTTTTTTTTAAATTATAACGCCGTCACGAGGCTCGGCTTTATCAACTAGGAACTGCGAGTCTGTGACCAAAACAAAATATAACTTCACTAAATGCACTAAATTTATGAAATTATCAGACAATTAAAAGAAGATACTACTAACAATAATTCCAGTGACAATAATTATTCTATTATTCATTAGTTTGGGTCACTGTTCTTTTTTATTTTTCGTGCATAAATTTACACTTACAGTGGACTACTGCCCAAATATAACAACTGCTGTATTATAAAAGCCTAATTAATAACTGCTAACAGTATTTTCCAATCCTTAAGTGCTACAACCCCAAAACAAAAGGAGGTTTATAATTTGTAAACTGCAACAAAAGGCATCAAAACACTCCCTATCCAAAGCTTTCCATCTTTCTCTTCCACCTCACTTACTGCTTTCACAACTTTCCCTGAACTATCTTCCAATATTTGTAAGAGCTTACCTTCGGGGCTATACTTCACAATAATGCCATGCAGCCGGCCTCCGATGTGGATCAGATACTGAATCTTTGCTGGAATTGGAAGTTTCAGCAAAAATGTTCGGATTTTGGGATGTAGTGCACAAAAGTATGTGTAGAGTGATCGGCGGCAGTGTATGGCCACCCAAAAGTCCCCCTTCTCATTTGTTCTAACATTGTCAGGGAATCCAGGTAAGATTGCCATAACTTCAGCAGTCCCTGCTTTCTCGCCTTTTAACCAGTACTTTCGTAATCTACATCAGAATAAAAGCAGTGGTTGAGTTGAAAGAGAGAAAAAAATGATTACCACATAAATATTTAAAAAAAACTACTGACAGGTTACCAATCATCAGTGTGTCTGCAAAATCTACGACTACAACTACTACCAACAAGTTACTAATCATTACATATTGTTCCAAATTATTCAATGATGTAAATAGAAGACTTCAGGCTTGATGTCGTGATATACAACAGCCCAATATGCTAAATAAAAATGGTAACAGAGTAGTGGCCATCATTTGCATAAAAAATTTCACTTTGCATTATCGTTTCCCATAGGCGAGAGAGGAAAAGAGAGATAAATTAATATAAACTTTAAAGGTGTTACACATTTATGCTCCCTTAAAACTCATCCAAACTATATTTATGCTCATGCCAAATGCTCAAGACTTGGGTGGTTTTGATGATTAAAAACTTTAGTATCGTGAATACTTGTGCACATAAGTTGTTATAACACTCACCATCCATGATTCAAATGTCATTCAAGGTACGATGTCACAGTGTAATGTCAGAGCTTATCCGAACATCAGAATTTTAACTTTCTAAAAGGAATATTATATTAGTATTCCCATAAAAAATGGGTTTTCTGCCGCCATATGCTCATTCATCAACATATGAAGAAACTATTGTACTTCAAGAATCAAGACCAAGAGTGGAATAATCAACGTGTATATCCATACTCATACAGGCAGTTGTCTTACCTGCCAATGGCTCCTTCACAGAGTGCAAAGAATGATCCGTCCTTGCTTAGAGACAGACCATTAGGAAATTGGAGATTCCGAAGAATAACGCTGGTTTCTTTTGTATTAGGATTGTATTTCAGGACCCTGCCGCTGTCGTCCGCAGAGAAAACTAGCTGCATGAAGTTCCTGAAACAAGTATAATTTAAGAACTTAAGCACATTTACAGAAAAATGGTGCAACCATATAGCAGTAAGATTAGCAAAAAATTTACACAAAAAGGCATGGCATAAATAAGTCAATCCATGTGCAATCTAAGAGGGTAAAATAGGTCACATGTCGTCCGCAGAGAAAACTAGCTGCATGAAGTTCCTGAAACAAGTATTATTTAAGAATTTAAGCACATTTACAGAAAAATGGTGCAACCATTTGGCAGTAAGATTAGCAAAAAATTTACACAAAAAGGCATGGCATAAATAAGTCGATCCATGTGCAATCTAAGAGGGTAAAATAGGTCACATGTCGACCCTCGAATGTGAGAAGAAAATCAAAAGGACATCCTTTAGAACTTTGCTTTGTGATACATGATTATAGTTCTAAGTAAAATTTATATTCAATTTTTTTTTTTAACATCAAAAGCTTTCCACTAAGAAACATCAGCTACAAGAATTCCTATTAAACTTTGCTTTTAAAATAATTGTTTGCAACGCTCCATCCTTTTCCTTGTAATTCTACAACTGCAACACAGCATAAGTAGTAAAGTCCTTATGTAGGTTAATTTTGCTTCATAAAAGTAACATTGATTTCCTAATCTGCTTTCAGAACCAAACTATAGATTGGGGTTTGGGGCACTATGTGAGAAACAAGAATTGGCTAGGTGGCCCTTCCGATAGATATCACCATAGGGGTCCTTCAAATCTAATGGCGTTACCAACCGTATAAACATAAACATTAAACAGTATACTAGTAAGCTGAATACATATGCCAGAATATCAATATATCCAGAGTGAATGATATAAAAGTACAACTACAGGTCTACCTGCGTTGATACGTGTTGCTACTATCAGTAAAATAAATGTTCCCTTCCTCGTCAATGTCCAGGTCATTTGTGAACCTCAGAGGAATACCTTCAGCTTCAGTTACTAGAGATGTTGCCAATCCACCTTCAGGACCAACTTTCATTAAACCAAGATATGCATCTGCTATATACAAATCACCTGTTTTCTTGTCAAACCGAAGTCCCAAAGCTCTGCCACATATGTGCTCATTTTTCAAGTAGTTTATTGGTGATGGTTTTGGGTCACATAGATTTGACCTGAAATCCAAACAACGAACAAAAAAATCCGCGTCTATTACAAAAACATAGTGGTGTTTGTAGGAAGTTCAAAATGTTATTTATTGACAAAAAGAGCATTATTTGTTTTGGCATTTATATACTTAAATATATGTGACAAAAAATGTCCTTTGCTATATCATTTACTAATTATTGTGACACCAGTAAAGCAACCAACTAACGTCCAACATAATTATGAAAGTAAAAAAAAGAAAATATCCCTACTCAATATCGTGTTTGGGAAATGAGACTTTTAGCGTGAAAGGAAGTATAAAGAGTAACAAGCAATTATCTTAAAAAATGAACTGACATACGGGTGCTGGTTCAAACTTCCATCTATCATTAAGAACTAAGAAGGATATTATGTAGTCAATTGGTAGATTTCCCAGGGCCTAGCTGCCTTTCCGTTCAACAATGCTTTGATAGAGCATATGTGTAATGCGTACATTACAAATAAAATACGCAAAAAACAGAAAAGAAAAGATGTATACAAATAGTGCGGAGTTGAAATATGTTGATAGAGAACAAACTAAAGAAACTTTTACGAATGTCATACACAAAAATTAGTTTATCTTCTTTAGAACGGAAATTACTCGAGCACTAAGTGTTTGTAAGAGTATTGTGTCCGTCTATCATTACATAACTTCTTAATATCTCATTGTTCCTTTAAAACAAATTTAGGTACGAGCCCTTCCATACTCTTTTGATTATGTGGAGTTTGAATGTAATAAAGGTTTAATAATAATTTAAAAAAGAATTGCAAGATAAAAACACAGAAGAAAGTCCTCTAGTCATATGCACGCTTTATTTACTTTATTTTCAATATTTATTAAAAGGCTTCTTTCTAAATTATTATTATGCATATTTATTAGACAACCAGGTATAAGATATCCTATCAAAACATAAAAGAAAAAGCATTCACCCTGTTTTAAACGGAAAACACATGAACATCTATCTAGGATACATCAAGTTAGTAACTGCAGGGATGTACTTTCCATTTCACATATATCAAAAGGTTTTCGGCATCCTGAGTATCCTACATTAATCATCTATTTTGATCCAATTAAACTCCTTTTTTAAGACAATGCATTCAGCACCTTTAGCACAATATCAAGTTTACAGAAAACTTGGTTCAACAAAGAAATTATTCGAATGAATAATCTTTCAAACCTGATAAGTCTCGACTTGGACAAACACACATGACTATATCAGGTATCCTAATGTTTCAAGTGACCATAACATTACATTTCAAATGACGAGCTATCTTTGCATTCACACATTCACTTGAATAATAAATATTCCATACAAAAACCACAATTACCAAGTTTTGATTCAAAATGATTATTCCCTCTTTTTCAATGAGGTAAAAGGCTCTATGTGAGCATTACCTAGCAAAGCATAAAAACTTGGCTATGTGTCGTTTATGACTTTATGCCCAAAAACATTTCCACAACTAAATTGATATAAGAGGAAACTTTCAGTTGGCTGTTGGCCAATCTCCTAAAGAATGTTCTCTACTTCTAGCCTTATAGCCTATAGGCATGAATTCAAAGTGCATAATAAGAAATTCTGCACTTTTGCTATAATTAGGTGTTGTTTTCTGTGATATAAACATTATGCTCTTTCATTTACACAACTAAAAGTAGGCAAAAACTGTATTAAATTTCTAAAGACAGCATAAACACCATAACTTCATAATAAATGTTAATCTGATTCATATAACCTACATAACTAATTCATAATACAGGCTTTATCTCAGTAACTTGGAGCTCTTATTATTACCAATTAGGCAAATACCATCTCTCTCTCTCTCTCTCTCTCTCTCTCTCTCTCTCTCTCTCTCTCTCTCTCTCTCTCTCTCTCCCACTCTCCCTCCCTCTCTCTCTCTCTCTCTCTCTCTCTCTCTCACACACACACACACACACACAAATTCACAAATAAACTAAAACATACTTGCATTAAAAATTAAAGAAAAGATACTGACCTATTACTAGAAGTAAAAGCAAAATCAAGCCAAGACTCTCCATTCCAAAACAAGATCCTGCCATCAGCAACACCAGTGTAGGGCCCACGTCCCTTTGGATCAAAAGCCATACTCTCCGGTCCTTGAACTTGATTTAAGAACTTTATCTCCGACTTGTGCAACAAGTTCTCCACATCTTTTTCCGTTGGAACTTGAGACCAGTCCGGCATATCTACCTTAACTGCTTCAAACTCTGGGAACTCTGATATTGCTCCTTGCTTAAATGGGTCAGTCCCACAGTATATAGCAAACACTAGGAATATTCCGGCAAGAATTCTTGCCGCCGGCGACATTTTTCTTGATTTACCAGAAAATGGGAAGAGAGAAAGGTTTTGTTGGTAATGGATAAATGGGGTTGGATGAAAAGTAGTTCGGAGGAAATGGGGGGAATTAAAATGTGTGTTACCTACCTACCACCAAACTGTCAAAATTTCAAGGGGAGTTACGTTTATGTCTTAAACTGCTCGTCTTCTACACACGTACCTTACATTTAAACGTTTATTTTTGTAATGGTTTGGTATAATCATCCAATAAAGGGTCCTATAAAACTCCGGAACAAGTATACACTAGCTATATCTATTAACATTATAATGGTCGTTGCCAATTTAAGTATCAAATGACGTTTTTGCCCCTCTATATTTTTTAGTATTATAGTATATTGTTACTTGACTGTTTTGACTTATATATTCGCTTAATCACGATCATACAATTTCGATGATATTCTGAAAGAAGCTGATGTTTTCCCCAAATCCCCAAAATTCATACGACATATGCATACAATCAAACTTTTAAATTCAAATCTATTATACACACATTTTTGCAATGACTGTGTTTCCAAGAATTCAAATTCAAATAATCTTCTTTTCTATTCCATATCTTCTCACCTTACTCTCCTCTTCTCTTTTTGTACAATTTCTTTGGATATATGTTTTCATTTTTTTTGGATTCTGACTTTAATTTGTTCTTTTTATATTGTAGGTTAAATTTTGTAGATTGGACATGAACTTCAATTATTTGAGGTATCTAAACCCATTTGTTCTCTTTAATTTGGCATGGATTAATGAAATTGTGATTATATGGATGATAAATTATGGATTTATGATTATATAGATAATGACTTCGGAGTGTATGTGTTTACCATCACTTCTTAGTGTATTTGTATTTTGTTTGTGTTTCGGGTTTTTCTATATGTTTAATTATTTGATGAAGATGAGGTATGATAATGATATCTTTGAGTTCTTTATGTTTGCAATTCAACTGTTTGATCGAATGTGTGAGAGAACTTTTAATTGCTCTTTTTTTACCGAATTTTGAAAAATAGTGTAATTTTTTGTTAATTTTGTTTACTTAAATTATTTTATGAACTTTTTAATATGCTCTAGGGGAAGAAAACACTGTCCTGGAGGAGAACTATCTCCTTTTATTTTTTTAGATGGATGTGGTTATGAATATGAAAGCATTTACAGAATCGTAGTTGGTAATAAACTTATAAATCATGTAGTTTCTTTGCAACCAAAATAATGGTCTGTTCTTGAATTATCGTTTAATGCATTTTCAAAAATATGGATAATCAATCTTTCTTGGTGATTCGTCAATAATGTAACGACTTCAATGTTTGCATACCAACTGTTTGACTAAATGTTTAAAAGAGTTGTTAATTATTATTTTGCGTTCTGTTTTCAATATGGATTTTCTTAATTCTTACATTTTTCTATCCAAGTACTTCATATTGGTTTGGTCGGTGAAATTGTTGACTATGTAATTCAAGCCTTATGACATGTAATATGTCTGAAAATTTTGTAACCTATCTAATGTTGGAAGAAAGGCGTCTGAATAATTTTTTCCCGTTTTTTCTGTATGCTTTTCATGGTTTAACATGTTAATATGTGTTTACTTTTTTGTTGATTTATTTGCTCGAAAGCATATTGTTTTTTGATTTTTTTTTATATTGTTATTGGTATGAATTTGATATGTTTTGAGAATTGTTATTATAAGAAAGATGAGGTTGTGTAATCCATTTTTTGCCCAATTTATTTTACCAAGTGTTTGACATAATGCCCGAAGAATTACAAAACTTTGAATACAAATGTCTTCTACTTTTACAATTTTTGAAATTTAGTATTTTATCTCTTTTCGGACAACAAACTTGTAATCACATTGACTTTTATTTTTAGAGGTTTCTTTTGCTTCAGATTTGTTTTTTTTATCACATTTTACATGTTTTATAATTTACTGAAATGTGTACAAATTACTTTACTAGTTTCTAATTTCAAATTCTCCATAAGAACTTGTAGGTTCAGCATATGAACTTGTGAATACAAAAAAAAATATTATTCACTCCGTACCATTCAATTGTTAAACTTCACATGTAACTACTTTTTTTTAAATGCTTTGTCTACCATAGAACTTTTATTTTTAACAAAATCGTTAAATCAGTTTGCCTCTGACTCCTACTAATTTTGTACAATAATCAACTCGAGTAGATCACAATATTTAGACACGACTCATTTTGGCTCGACCTAGACTCGTATCAAAGTCATCGGGGTAAAATATTATATCCAATTATATGAGGTTAAATTATGCATTGGACTTTAGATTTACTGATAACTTTCAAGTAGAGCTCAAGTTAACATAAATTCGGCTTATTTAATATGTCAGCAGAACTCGAAAATAAATTTTGAACTTCTCGGTCCCACAACTGAACTCGTACATAAATGAATTTAATTGGGGATAAGTAATCCTATCAAGTCGTTGGTGTTCTTTTTATTGATTTATTATATACCTAAACTTGAATCCTTTGGCTTGCATTACTATAAAATTTTCAAGTACCATTAAGAAAAACTGAATCATCTTATACATCCTGTATATATTTTATAGCTGGTCATTTTGGTTCCGCATCAGAACTCTTACTTAGTCTTTACAATAATATTCCATAAAAAATACTTTTCTGCCATTAATGTTTATCTACGTACTGCATTCAAAAATTAACTTTATAAATCTAGATGTAACTAAGAGCAATTTTTCAAACCATTCTTTTGGATATAAACCAATCCAATTCATTTTCCAAATAAACATCAATGTGCCAACTAATATGATCACATTTTTGTAAACAAACTTAGATAATGTTTCTCACTAAAGACGAATTACAGAAATCATCTGTAAATCTATTTCAATTGTCCTGCTTTTGGCCTTCTCACGTATCCCTGATTGAACCTTTTTGTTAGGCTCAAGACATGTCTGAATACCACCATTAACAAGCCTAAGCTATGTGACTATGTCACACTACATGACCTAGTGAATTCTATCACTGGGATATAGTATAGGTCTCTCTATGTACTTGTCTTGTTCTCATGAACATCAGCTTGATCATGTATGCTCAGAATTATAATGAGCTTAGTAAGCTTCTTGCAACTAGAATGTATATAGGCCATTAAATAATTGTCCTGGTAGAAGTTCAGATTTGTTCATGCAGCATGATAAAGATGAATAAGGCCCTGAAGAAATAAGTTGCAGAAATTTGTCTAAGGCATTATATAGCAAAGTCAGAATAAAGCTATGTCGTGAAGTCACCAATATCCATGTCGAGAAGTGCTGGATCGCATAGTCCATTTTGTACTATGTCGAGAAGTCCTCAAGACTCATGTCATGAAGTGTTGAAGTCAGCAAAGTCAAAGATGCCTAGATCGTGAAGTCCCCAAATGACTTATGTCGCATAGTCTTCAAATGACTTATGTCGCATAGTCCTCAAATGACTTATGTCGCATAGTCCTCAGATGACTTATGTCGCATAGTCCTCAAATGACTTATGTCGCATAGTCCTCAAAGAGACTATATCGCGAAGTCCTCAAATAACCTATGTCGCAAAGTCTTCAAAGACCATATCACGTAGTCTTCACAAGTGACATCGCATAGTCTGGAATGAAGTGGAGTTCACGATATCAACACTTAGCCGTTTACAACAAGACAAATCAAGGTACAGAATCAAGAATCAAAAGAGACAAATACTGAAGCATTTGTTCTGGCAAGGTGGTCCAAAGAACAGATGGCAAATCTACAGCTAAACTTGGAGAGAAAGATAAGAGACAAGCAGCTACAGAAACGGGAAAGACTCCGAAAAGCAGGTGGTCCTTCCTGACACAGTTAACCTCTTATGGCAGGACAAGTTGGACTTTCAGCTAGGGGTAATTGTGTAAATAGTGGTGTGCATAGTTTGTATAGGTGAATATATATATATCAAGCACACACCACTATAAGCTGTAAGAGAGATACACATAGTTTTATCTTAAGCACTCTTTTCTCTGTAAGCAAAAACAAGTTACAACTGTTCTTGTTTAGAAGCCAGAAATTCCGTTGTGAGTTTCCGGAAAGCTGTAGTATTTAATTTACTCAATACAAAGTAGATTAAAGTGATTGTGTGTGTTGTTTACATTCCGCATATTACATAGCATAATCATATACAGTTTATCTTGAGTTTCAAGAATCGAAAAACATCAAACTATCCATTCACCCCCCTTTGTCTAGTTTCTAGTGGTATTCATTTCTAAAAAGTGGTATCAGAGCCTAGGCTGTTAACGTACAAACAGGAAAAGATCAAGAATGAGTTCACAGAAACTAAGCAGTATCAAAATTCCTCCCTTCAACAAGGAGCACTACAACTTATGGAAGAAGAAGATGTCACTCTTCATCAAAGCTTCTAACCCCATGTATTTAGACATTCTAAAGCATGGTCCCTTTATTCCAATGATCGAGATTGCTGAAACAACAGTAGGCACTGAGATAATACCAGCAAGGCATGTTCCTAAAGACCCCTCAAAATACACTGATCCTGAAAAGGAGAAAATAGCACTGGATGGACATCTCCAACTTATCATCTGTGAATCTATGGATTTCAACATGTATGGCACTGTTGCTCACTGTAGTAGTGCAAAGAAAATGTGGGATCTCATAGAAGTGCTATGTGAAGGAACTCCTGAGGTAAGGAAGTACAAAAAGCAGATTCTGGTCTCACAGTATGAAGCATTCATGGCTCAACCAAAGGAGGGAATCACAGAAGTGTTTGAGAGGTTCAACAAGCTGATAAATGAACTCAAACTCTATGACAAACACTATGAGACAGAAGAGCTCAACATGAAGTTCTTACTAACTCTTCCAGATCACTTGGAACCAAGAATCTCTTCCCTTAAAGAAAGAGATCTAACAAAGACTGGTTTTGAGGTGTTGTATGGTGTTTTGAAGACATATGAGCTAGAGCTGTTTCAGAAGAGATCTATTCAAGCAAAGCAAGGATTAATGGCCAATACCTCTTGTGCCCTTATTGCTGACAATCTAGGTCAAAGAATGGAATCTTTAAAAGTCAGTCAAGTCAAGATTGAGGAACTGGAAAGTGATGACACTAGTGATGAGACTCAAGTTGTTTATGATTTGCCTGAGGATGATGAGTTTTACAGCTTAGATGAACTGGACAAGATGGAAAACAAATCTTTTGCTTATATGGCTAGGAGATATCCTAACATTAGGTTTAAGAGGAAGCAGCCATTCAAGTCTAAATTCAATAGTGGAAATGCTGGTGGTTCAGGTAGCTCAAACTCTTTCAACAAAGGAAAAGGGATTGCTGGTGCTGCTAAAGGATGATACAAATCTGGGAGTGTGGATAGGTCCAAAATAAGATGTTATAACTGCAATGAACTTGGGCATTTTTCCACAGAGTGCAAGAAGCCTAAACAGGTCAAAAAGGACAAAGCATACTTAGAGCTTGAAGCCAAGTATGAAGCTCTACTCAAGAAACAACAGGGTAAAGCTTTTATTGCTGAGGGAAAATGCTGGGATGACTCTGATGAAGAAGAAGAACAAGAGTATTCAAACTATGCCTTGATGGTATTTTCTGATGATGGTGATTCTTCAAGTCAGGTACCCATTCTTACTTCTCTTGATATGACTCCCTTTCAATATAAGCAAACTGTTGAAGATATGAGCACTGAAATGTTCAATATTCATACTAGCATGTTAGTAGCAAATGAAGAAATTGATAGACTAACTGCTAGAAATCTTGAGCTTACAGAAAAGAATGAGGAACTTGAGTTAATGGTTGTGAGCCTTGATGGTTTGAAAAAGGAGGTTGAGTATCTCAAAAACAAAGTAATTTGTGTTGAACAAATAGAAAAAGCTCTTAGAGAGCAAATTGCTGAAAATGAATTAAAACTAAGAAGTTTCAAAAACTCATATGAGCTTATTCAAACCTATCACAAGGAACACACTGAAGACTGCAAGGTTGGAGTTGGTTTTGACTATGAGAATGATAAAGGAAGGAAGAAGGGAAAGGGCAAAGGAAAAGAATCTTTTACAAACAAAAATGCCCCAACCATTCTGTCAAGTGTTGAAAAGCCCATTTTCAAAAAGAGTGTTGTTGAGTTTGATGAAGAACTTTTGATCATCAAACAACAACTTCTTGAAGAAGATGAGGCTGCTAAAGACACTTCTTCCTCTCCTAAATCTGTTGATCAGAAAGAGACCAAAGACAACCTTGTCAAGAGTCCTAAAGTCAAGAAGAAAGTTGTTAAGAAAAAGAAACAAAACAGAAATGGTAAAATAGGTGTCAACATGAATAACAACTATGCTCATGTGCCAAATGCTCCTAGGAAACAGTGTCAGAAATGCCTATTTGTTAATCATTTGACTCATAAGTGTAACAAACAAGTAAATGTTGAAGCTGATAACCTAAGTAACCATTCTGCAGGTTTAAATTCTATTCATGATTCTTTCTGTGGTAATTCAAACTGCATGACATGCTATGTGAGTGTGATTGCTAATTGTTTATCTCTTAAGCATAAACTGGATTTTGCACAATCTTGTGAATCACACACACATATGCACACTCACAGGACAGGATCCCCAATCAGGGTTGAGAGGGTGAAAACTTCATGTGAGCCCAAGAGTGTAAACTCCAAAGCCACAGATAAAGTGAAGTCTCCTACTGTGAAGAATGCAATTTATGACAGAAGAATTGTTAACAAAAATGTTTCTAAATCAACTGGACCCTACCAAGTGTGGGTACCAAAAACAACTTAGTTACTTTGTGAATGCAGGGCAACAGGAATAAAAGAGTCATATGGATCTTGGACAGTGGATACTCAAGTCACATGATTGGTGATATAGCCCTGCTATCACAATTTGAGGAAAAGGCTGGCCCATCAGTAACCTTTGGAAATGACAACATTGGTTATACTATGGGATATGGCAGTGTCAAATCTGGAAATGTCATAATTGAAGATGTAGCATTTGTTGAAGGACTGAAGCATAACCTCTTGAGTATTGGACAATTCACCAACAGGGGTTTCAAAGTGGAATTTGATGAAGATCATTGTCTAATCTCAAAAAGAGGAAGTGGTGAAGTTGTTTTAACTGGTGTGAAGAAAGGAAGCTTGTTTGTAGAGGCTGCAGACAAGGGAGAAATTTGTTGTTTCTACACTAAGGCCACAAATGAAGAATTCTGGCTATGGCACAAGAAACTGTCTCACTTGAATGTTCAGGCAATGAACTCTCTGACAAAGAGAGAACTCATAAGAGATATGCCTGCCTTGGAGTTTGTGCAAGATGGAGCATGTGAAGCTTGTCAAAAAGGGAAGATCAAAAGATCAAGTCATAAGAACAAATTGCTCAATACAAACTCAAAGCCTCTGCAGTTAATTCACATGGATCTGTTTGGCCCTGTGAATGTAATGTCTCTTTCCAAGAAGAAATATGCTCTAGTGATGATTGATGATTATTCAAGATACACTTAGGTGGAATTCCTATTCTCCAAGGATGAAGCACCTCAAGTTATTATAGAGCATATCAAGAGAGTTGATAGAGAAGCACAAAGCACTGGTTCCTCTGTAGTTACTTTGAGAAGTGATAATGGGACTGAGTTCAGAAATTCAACATTGTATGAGTTTTGCAAAGATAAAGGAATTTCTCAACAGTTTTCAGCTCCTAGAACTCCTCAACAAAATGGAGTAGTTGAGAGAAAGAATAGAACTCTCATTGAAGCTGCAAGGACAATGCTGTTGGATGCAAAGTTACCTACTAGCTTTTGGGCTGATGTTGTTAACACAGCATGCTATGTGCAAAATAGAACATTGATCAATAAGAAGTCTGGAAAAACTCCTTATTCATTAATGACTGGCAAAAGAGCATCCTTCAAGCATCTTCATGTGTTTGGAAGCAAGTGCTTTGTGATGAAAGATACCTCTGAGCATGTTGGAAAATTTGATGCTAAGGCATTTGAAGGTATTTTCATTGGATACTCTCTGGAAAGGACAACATACAGGGTGTTTGTACCTGAGCAACACAAAGTCATGGAAAGCATGGATGTTACCTTTGATGACAAGAAAACTCTTGGACTTAAAACAAGTGATCAAGACAGTGTGCCATTAAGATTTGAAAATCAAGGATATCTTGAGGATTCTAACTGTTCCAGAAAATGAAATTCTTGAAGTTGATGATCTTCTTCAAACACCTGTGCAAGGGTTCACAAACATAGGGGGAGAAGAAGAGAATGCAACTGTCAATCAAAATGAGCTTGGAACAGGTCAAGGAAATGAACAGGGTCACACAAGGAAATGGGACAGAGCCCACACTAGGGATCAAATCATTGGAGATCCTGGTAAGGGAGTTAGAACAAGAAGGGCAACGCTGAATACATGTCTGTAAAGCTGCTTTCTGTCACAAGAGGAACCTAAAGTAATTGAAGAAGCTTTGAAGAACTCTGATTGGATTGTTGCCATGCAAGAAGAGTTGAATCAATTTGAGAAAAACAAAGTTTGGGAGCTAGTGCCACCTCCAGAAGGAAAGAATGTTATTGACACCAAATGGGTGTTCAGAAACAAGATGGATGAAGAAGGAGTGGTGATTAGAAACAAAGCAAGGTTGGTTGCCAAAGGATACTGTCAGCAAGAAGGTATTGATTATGATGAGACATTTGCACCTGTAGCAAGACTGGAAGCCATCAAAATATTCTTGGCTTTTGTAGCTCACTCAGATTTCAAGGTGTATGAAATGGATGTGAAAAGTGCCTTCCTAAATGGTGATCTAGCTGAAGAAGTTTATGTATCCCAACCTCCTGGTTTTGAGAATGAAGATTTCCCAGATTTTGTATATAGACTGCTCAAGGCACTCTATGGACTCAAACAGGCACCTAGAGCCTGGTATGAAACTCTATCTCAATTTCTTCTTGAGCATCAATTTATCAGGGGTACAATTGATAAAACTCTATTCTTCAAGAAGCATGGAAATGATATCATTCTGGTTCAAATCTATGTGGATGATATCATCTTTGGCTCTTCAAATGAAAAACTCTGTGAAAGGTTCTCTAAGTTGATGCAAAGCAAATATGAGATGAGTATGATGGGAGAGTTAACCTACTTTCTAGGTTTGCAAGTACATCAAAAGGAGGATGGCATCTTCATAAACCAATCAAAGTATGTCAAAGATCTTTTGAAGAAATATGGTTTAGAAGACTCATCCCCTGCAAAAACTCCCATGTCCACTGCTGTCAAGCTTGATGAAGACAAGAAAGGCAAAAGAGTAGACATCAAGGTTTACAGAGGCATGGTTGGATCATTACTCTATCTCACAGCTAGCAGGCCTGATATTATGTTTGCCACATGCTTATGTGCAAGGTTCCAATCTGATCCCAAGGAATCTCACATGATGGCTATCAAAAGAATCTTCAGGTATCTGAAAGGGACTCCTAATCTTGGGCTATGGTATCCAAAAGGCACTGGGTTCAACCTGGTTGGCTACACAGACTCTGATTATGCTGGATGCAGAATTGACAGGAAGAGCACCTCAGGAAGCTGCCAATTCTTAGGTCAAAGGTTAGTGTCCTGGTTCAGTAAGAAACAACAATCCACAGCAACATCCACAGCTGAGGCTGAATATATAGCTGCTGGAAGTTGCTGTGCTCAATTGCTTTGGATTAGAAATCAACTTATGGATTATGGACTGGTATTGGAACACATACCTCTGATGTGTGACAACACTAGTGCAATATCCATAGTTGCCAATCCTGTAAATCATTCTACTACAAAGCACATTGAGATAATGTACCATTTCATTAGGGAACATGCTGCAAATGGTACCATAGAAGTCTCTTATGTTCTAACTGAGAAACAATTAGCTGACATATTCACTAAACCTCTAAATGAAGCTGTTTTCAACAGACTTGTGAGTGAAATTGGAATGCTCAATCCTTTATTTAGTTGTTCTAAGTAAATATGCTAGTTAATTGTTGCAGCAGTAAATTTTCACTGTATTTAAATGCTCTATTCATATGGAGTGAAAATTAGCTGAGATATGATTTATAAATATTTTAGTATTTTACTGCATATTTTTCAAATCATACTTTTCTGAGAAGTTATGAGTTTTTAAGACATCTCTACATAGGTGATCTTGAGAGTTCACGACTTAGTTCAAATCAAACAAACTTATATCGCAAACTGTTGAAATTGTGAGACTTCGCGATATAGTTCATTTCATGAGTTTGCGACATAGTTCATTTTATGACTTCGCGACTTAGAATAACTATATCGACAAGTCTCCATATTTGACAGAATTTTGATTTAAATTTATTTTATTTCAATTTTTGATTTAAGTCTGACAAAATACTTAAAATTTCAAAAGGAGAGTTTTAGATAGGGTATTTTCACTATATCGCAAAGTCATCCAAATTATTTTATCCTCAAGACTTTGCGACATAGTTCAATTCAGGACTCTGCGATATACTTTGCAAGACTTTGCGGTACAGGCCATTTTGAGACTTCACGACATACAATTAGTCTGTACATATTCATAACTCCATATCGCAGTGTCTCTATCATATAAATACTCTTTTCTAACCGTTCACAACTTTTCATCTTGTCTACTACTCTCAATTCTCAAACCTAAACTCAAATTTTCTACTCTCTTCTTCACTCTAAATCTTGAAATGGCACCCAAATCTCAAACAGTATCATCCTCAATTCCTTTAACCATTCCCAAAGAAACAAACCTACTCTCAATACCCTCAGAGGCGCAGGCAAACCCAAGGTGCAAGTGTTTTGTACGGTTCTTAAACACCTCCTACCTCCGTCATGCCTTGACCCTTAACCCCACTCTGTATGTCGATGTATTGGAAGGGTTCTGGAGAACAGCGTTGGTTGCAACAATGGCAAAGGAAGATGGGACTTCGTTTCAGGAAGTGAGTTGCACAATTGGGAAGTCCTTCCAGTTTGGGGAGAAGGAGATTAACAAGGCCCTGGGGTTCAAGGTTGAGGGCCATGATACTGAAGCTAGTGATAGTGAGATGGTCGCCTTCCTGGATTTCATCAAGTATGTAGATGAAATTGACATGGCAAAGTTGAACAAGAAGCATGTCAGGAGGGAGTGGTCGTTTCTTTTTTATACACTCCAAAAGGTGTTCCTATGCAGGAAGACAGGATGGGACCACATCAGTCACATCGCTGTGAAGCTGGCCTATTCCCTAGCCCACAATCAGGAGATAAACATTGGAGCAATAGTCCTCAAGGAATTGGCTCAAAGGCTAGGGAGGACAGTCCGTGGTAGAGGTAATGAAATCTTTTATCCTCGTTTCCTTTAATGTATTTTAAATTATCTCGATTCTAATATACATGAACTAGAGGGTATAGATAAAAACAAAATGGCTTATTCCAAGTCCATGTCCAAGATTATATTTGGGTCATTGGACACAAGGAATCAAGTTGATGTGATTCTAAGTGTGACCAAGCATATGCAGGACACATTTGAATCATATCAACTTGCTAAGCCAATATACCATGAACTTTCCTGGATAGGGGAGGCTAAGACTGAAGGAGCTACACAGTCTAACCCCGGCCTTCCCATCCCATCCAGTAACCCTACTGCAAACACCACTTTAGAAGTTAGGGAGCCAAGTGCATCAATCTCTCAAAAGGTTGGTGTTACTAAAAAGAAGACCAAGAAGAGACCCCTTGCAATTGTAAATGAAACTGTAGAGATAGAAAGTGAGAATCATGAGTCACCTCTCACTAGACAAAGTAAGAAATCAAAATCCAAACCTACCACTGAATCCTCCCAACAGGATTCAGATGTGGAAAAAGGGGTACACCTGTTACTGTCAATGGCCTCTCAACAGGGCATTGGCATTGAAAAGAGCAGCCTCCCCACTGCAACCTGTACAGAGTCTGCATAGGGTCAAGAACTCACTCTTGACCCAAGTGGAAATAAAGGTGAACTAACACAGAGTGGAGAGCACATCACTGTTGAAACTCCTCCTATTTCTCAGGGGGAGTTGCTAAAATCCAATCTAAACCCCACTTCTCTATCAGATTCTTCCATAAAAATTTCTTCTGCACAAGAGAGTCACTCTAATGACAATCTTGCTCTTGATCAATCACAATCCACTCCTGTGATTGAGCCAATTTCAAGTGACATGGTGCTTGATGCTGTGCTCACCACCCAGGAACCACATCTAGTTGGTCAGGGAATGCATGCTGGGGCATATCCTAATGACACCAACACAAACATAGAGGATTCACCAGTTCTTACTGGAGACTCTATGCCAAACTCTCCATTCCTTATGGACATGGACATGCCTTCACAGGCACATGGAGATGATGTTGTCATTCATCCCATTTCAATGGGGACAACATCAGACTCCACAGTCATTCCAAGACTGGAGGAAACTCATCAATCAAACCCCCCTAAGGTGCCTAGCACCAGCTCTCACTTGGCTCAGGCCACATTTTCTGAATGGCTGAAACCTGTGCAACATTACAGGGCTTCAGGATCATCCTCTGTGCCACCAAAATTGACGGAAGAAGAGTTAGAAGATCTTCATGTGGCACAGATTGATGAGATCTCTAGGATTGCTCAACATCTCCTCACTGCAAACCTCCCAAATGCTGACTATGAGGCTATTCTTCTCACTCACAAGGAGGATGTTGAGGCACATCAAGACAAAATTGTGGATGAAGCCCAGTAAGCTGGAAATGTGGATGCTTGGCTGGATGGCAAGAGGACTGTAAAGCTCAAGGAGGCTCTAGCTTTTCTCAGGGAGGACTATCTTACAACCTTGGGGTCAAATGGCAAAGGTCTCTCTCCTGCTGAAGTCTATGATGCAGTCAATGATGTCTACAAGAGCCAACTTAAAGCTATGCATTTTCTTGGGAAAGGTCTACAGTCAGAAATCTCCACCATTCAGGAAGAGACAGCTCATTCTATTGCTCAGCTCAAGAACTGTTTTCTTTCAGACTTTCCCAAGGTAGATGGCATTCTTAAGGAGGTCCAGAAAACTGCCTCCAATGTCACCAAGATGGACTGCACCCTAGCTATGGTTTCAGATAATATGAAGAAGCTTTCAACCAAGCTAGACAATCAGGTGCATGCCAACATCAACTCAAATTCCATGCTTACAGTACTCTGGAAGAATCAGTATGGGAACAAGCTTGTTGATGAGGTTCCTATCTCTGACATCTCCAAGTTTGACTTCTCCAAAATCAAAGACCAATCCCTCAACTCTTTCAAATCTCAGCAACTGTTCTCCAAGGTGGATGACTTGGAAATGGAGGTAGCTGATCTAAAAGTTGACAACAAAATTCTATCTCACTCATTGGCAAAGCTGAATGACAAGTTGGATGACCAAAGCAATACAACATCAAATATCTTGCTAGTCCAACAACAAATGATGGCATCCATGATGAGAAGCATGAACCTGCCTATTCCTGGGGAAGCTCAAGACTTTTTGTCTGATCCCAAGCCTAAGGGGGAGAAAGGAAAGGAGGAGGTCATTCTAGAAAAGAGAGGGAGAGTACCTGCCAAGCAGCAAAAGCTTAAGGGCAAACTCACTGAAGAATCTATAAAGCCAATCACTCTCCCCTCTGTGGATGTCATCAGTGAACAAGGTAAAAGAAGCACAGTCACAACTACCTTTTATCCATCCACAATGCCAAAGGACATTTCAGCTCCTCAACCAACTTCAAGTGCCAAACCTGTCAAAGCTACTATCATCACTGAGGCCAAGCTACAGGAAGTTGCCAACTCAAACATCTATCATGATGAGGCCTTCCTGGAGTTTCTGAAAGCCATCTACAGCAATGCTCAAGAAGATGCAATGATCTACAGAGAGAAGATCAAGGAAAGTATCAAGTACTTCACAGTGGCAGTCAGGAAGATCAAGGATATTCATCTGAGAGAGATTGTCATGGTATCCAAGGATAACTGCTTGTGGCATCTATCCTTTCAAACTCTAGAAAATCTGAGATTTACTGAGCTGACCATAATCTTGGATTTGATTGAAAAGTATGGGGTGAACAACAGAAGGCTACATGATGACTTGAAGATGGACCAACATCAAAGATTGCCTGAAGTGATCTCTAAGCCAAGGACAATAATTTTCCACAGTCTATCTCAAGACAGCAGCATTGACCAACTGGTGATTCCCTCAGACTTGACAATGAAGAACAATGCTAAAATCAACCAAGTGTTGCAGATGATGAGATCCAAGAAAGGAGCTAGGACAGCTGAAGAGCTTGAAATGATTCACACTCTACAATCCTTCTTGATTCATGGAGTCATTCCTGAGTCACTCAAAGAAAAGAGCAAGAAGAAAGATGGTGAGGATGATGAGGATAAGACTTATAAGAGGAGAAGTAATTCTAGGAGCAATAAGGATGGAGGTAGTGAGAACAGCAAGAGCAAAACATCCAAGAAATCCAAATATGCTGATGATGACAAGAAGGACTCCAAGGGAACAAAGGAAACTGTCAAGATAACAAGAAGTGGAATTCATCAAGTCAGGGACATTGCTAGCAGTACTTTAACCACAAAACAAGACTCCATGTCTAGGGTGGGTACTGTTAGTAATGATCCTCCTAAATCTTTATCCAAGACTTCTGAACCTGAATTGCCACAGAAGACAGTTGAAGCCACAAAGGAAAAATCAAGAAAACACTTCCACAAAGTCACAGCTAGTGGAGTGTTACAGTGGATGAAAGGAAAAGGAGTGAAGCTACTTCCAAGTGATGTGGCACTGAAGACTAATTCTCCCTGCTCCAGCAAGCTACCTCAAGTGAAACATTTGAAGATCAAGAGTGTAGCCAGAAGGAAAAGGATAACAAAGAAGAATGGAGTAATCACTAATGTAGTAGGGATCAAAGTGCTTCCTCTGGATGAAGACTATGATGAAGATGCCCTAGCACTTTTGAGGGCTCAAAGAATCTTTGAAGTCAAAGTGAAGAACAGTCATCTTGAGATCAAATACACTGATGGAAGGGAGAAAGAGATGAAGCAAGGCAGCTGGCAATATTTTCCAATCTATGAACTTGAAAGAATAAATGCCTTATTGAACTTTGAAGAAAAGGAAGAGAGGATATGGAAAATAGATATTTCTAGATTCACGAAGATGCACTCTGACTATGAAGAAAATCTAAAGAAGCTGAATGAAGAGAAGAGGTGTCAGAAAGAAAAGGAGATGGCTGAGATGGAAGAAAAAGCAAAGGAGCTGAGGAAGAAAGGGCTGTGCAGGGTAAAGCAAAATCCTTATATAGTGGAGTACAAAAATCATTATGGAGGAAAAAGCAAGATAAGGATGGAGTTTATAGATTCATATGTGGAAAGTGCCCTTAGAACAGCAGCTGAAGATCTAAAAGACTCTCCTCTCATTGAAGAGCTGATTGCAAGAGATGAAATTCTAATGGCCATCTATGAGATAAAGAAGAATGAAGAAATAAGGAAGAAGAAGGTCTATGATGATTTCTTAGAGAAACAATTGGAAACAGAAGCTATGTAGCTCAAGGAGAAATTCTGTAAGCCTAAATTTCCAAGTTGTTATAAAATTCTGTTCATCCCTTTATCTTCTTTATATTTGTTCTTTTTATGTTAGTTAGGCTTGTTATCATACATGAAATTGTGTCTAAGGGTCTTACTCACAATTTGGGGGAGATTGTTAGGCTCAAGACATGTCTGAATACCACCATTAACAAGCCTAAGCTATGCGACTATGTAACACTACATGACCTAGTGAATTCTATCACTGGGATATAGTATAGGTCTCTCTATGTACTTGTCTTGTTCTCATGAACATCAGCTTGATCATGTATGCTCAGAATTATAATGAGCTTAGTAAGCTTCTTGCAACTAGAATGTATATAGGCCATTAAATAATTGTCCTGGTAGAAGTTCAGATTTGTTCATGCAGCAGGATAAAGATGAATAACGCCCTGAAGAAATAAGTTGCAGAAATTTGTCTAAGGCATTATATAGCAAAGTCAGAATAAAGCTATGTCGTGAAGTCACCAATATCCATGTCGAGAAGTGCTGGATCGCATAGTCCATTTTGTACTATGTCGAGAAGTCCTCAAGACTCATGTCGTGAAGTGTTGAAGTCAGCAAAGTCAAAGATGCCTAGATCGTGAAGTCCCCAAATGACTTATGTCGCATAGTCTTCAAATGACTTATGTCGCATAGTCCTCAAATGACTTATGTCGCATAGTCCTCAGATGACTTATGTCGCATAGTCCTCAAATGACTTATGTCGCATAGTCCTCAAATGACTTATGTCGTATAGTCCTCAAAAAGACTAGATCGCGAAGTCCTCAAATGACCTATGTCGCAAAGTCTTCAAAGGCCATATCGCGTAGTCTTCACAAGTGACATCGCATAGTCTAGAATGAAGTGGAGTTCACGATATCAACACTTAGCCGTTTACAATAAGACAAATCAAGGTACAGAATCAAGAATCAAAAGAGACAAATACTGAAGCATTTGTTCTGGCAAGGTGGTCCAAAGAACAGATGGCAAATCTACAGCTAAACTTGGAGAGAAAGATAAGAGACAAGCAACTACAGAAACGGGAAAGACTCCGAAAAGCAGGTGGTCCTTCGTGACACAGTTAACCTCTTATGGCAGGACAAGTTGGACTTTCAGCTAGGGGTAACTGTGTAAATAGTGGTGTGCATAGTTTGTATAGGTGAATATATATATATCAAGCACACACCACTGTAAGCTGTAAGAGAGATACACATAGTTTTATCTTAAGCACTCTTTTCTCTGTAAGCAAAAACAAGTTACAAACTGTTCTTGTTTAGAAGCCAGAAATTCCGTTGTGAATTTAGGGAAAGGTGTAGTATTTAATTTACTCAATACAAAGTAGATTAAAGTGATTGTGTGTGTTGTTTACATTCCGCATATTACATATCATAATCATATACAGTTTATCTTGAGTTTCAAGAATCGAAAAACATCAAACTATCCATTCACCCCCCCTCTGTCTAGTTTCTAGCGGTATTCATTTCTAACACTTTTATCGTACCATTTGTTTGCAGCATCAATGATCTTTATCCATTAACATTTCTATGGCTAGTGATGATCTGATGGAAATAATTTTTTCACAATTTCTCCAACTGAGATTTCGGCTGAACCTGTTGCAAAAAATATGACACATTACTTCACGAAACTACCAATTAACATTATAAAACAAGTGTGTTACCAAATTTACTAGTTTCTTTTCACTTACGCCTTCAATGGGAAGTCGCATGCTCCATTTATTTCCCCCATATATGTTTCCATGTATCGCATCACAAAAATCCCATAGTCTACAATTTGCCATTCCATTCGAACAATTTCAAGGTCCAAGTCCCAAACTTTTTCCCACCCAAGTACGTGCTCAGAAGATAAATACATCACAAAAAGTGAGTGTTGCGCATATAAAAAAACATAAGTAACCCTATTGATATAATTACTAATAGTTGACCAATTTTACGCACTAACCAAGTACCGTGGCACATCCCTATAATCAGTTGACATTACGACGTTGTCTATTATTTCCCAAGAAAGATGCTTCAGGTCATAAAAAATAACATAATGGTGTAGACCTTGGTGTAATGAGAAAAATAATTACAAAATTAAGCAACACATCACGTTAGTCAAAGATTCAAATGTATTAGCAATGGCCAGCGGATGCAAATTATTAAGTGGTTGGATGTAACAACAACGAATATCATCGAGTTCAAATATAAATATAATTCTACGGCTGAACTTTTATATAACTACAATTCAGCTGCAGAATTTTAAAATTTTAAGAATTTTACTACATAACTTTTATAGAATGGTATAAATTCTGCTACATAACTTTTGCTTATTTATTACATTATCTTCTAAAAGAGTTAAATAAATATTACCTGAAAATCAGATTTAGTCCTCTTCTTAGCTGCATTACCGCAACCTTTAGCGAATCCTCCACGAAATCGGCATCCACGATGTTGAATTGTGGATCATTTCTAAACTTATTTCGTCTCTCAACATTTACTTCTTGCTCCACACTAGCTTTAGTTTTTCCTCACAATTTTTTGTCATGACTCAAATTTCCCCTATGTAGAGCTGCATATTTATTCGATCACAATCATCTCTAACAATTGGCCAACTCATAATATATTTAATCAAAAAATTCGTTCATCATCAAATAATGGGTTGGACATGGAAATTATTTTCTATATCGCAACAAACAATTTTAGTTTCTACTAAAGTACTCTTATAGAATACAAAACTAGGATTCTGCTCAAGAACCCTAATATACAAAAACATCAAACACACTAAAACTTGTACAACTTCATAAACAAAAATAGCGTTCTACTGAATAACTCACATATACAATAGGCGAACATATTAATCGGATAGTGAATTTTCCAAGTACTTTCAAAAAACGAAAACAAAACTAAGATTCTGCTGAAGAACCCTAATACCAAAAATGTTACTGACAATAGAAAATAAAAATTATAAGGCTTACCCATTTTACAATGTCAATTGTAATCTCACAACCCTTGTTTGCTTCTTTGATTCAATACCACGAACCTAAACCCATGAATCACCTACAATCAATATCACTGATCACTAGTTTATACATAGCAAATGAAGGAATAGAAAAACCTTACTAATCTCTCCAAATTTCTACTAACATATAGAGCAGGCGATGGTAATGAGTTTTTGCGAAGAACTGTGATGAAGCTTGATTTATAACTAATAAATGCTTTTTGGATGCTGATTGAGGATTTTGTGAGATAGTGTAATATGTATAACATAGGAATATTTCAGCAACTATCAATCAAATTTGATTTGACACTGATTTCAATATGTAATTTAATTGTACAAAACTACCCTTCTAAAATATATCTAATATATCATATATTTTTTTTAAATTGAAAAAAAGGTTATAAGGGTTCTTAGGTTAATGGTTCTACAAGGAACATGACCCTCTATTATATATCTTATACTGCAACAAGGACTTTGTGAAACATTTTATTCAACAACTTGAAATTACATAACTGCCCCTCCAAAGTCAAATGTTATAAAAATGTAAGAAAATTTTCATCTTGATGGGAATCGAACCTAAGACACTTCAATACTAATTACTAAGAATTTCAAGTCACCAATTTAACCATTGAGCTACTTGGGCTTTTTTGTTGTGGTATAAAACCCATTAGTATGGTAATGTCTTTCACAAATATTATTTTACACTTTAGTTTTTATTCAATATTCTTTCATGATAATTTCATTTGTCTGATTATTAATAAAAGTGGTTATTGGTATAAAGTATATCCAATAGACACGTATCTCTTTAATTAAATTTAATTATGTTTCTTCCTTTGTATTCACAATTTTAAGACAAAGAACAAATGCATTTTTAGTCACATAATATCACTTTTTAGTCCGATCATCCAATAATACAAAATAATATAAAATAGTAATCATTTTGTCTCAACTATGTTCATACATATCAGATAATATAAGTAATAATATAAGCACCTCTATAGTTGTTACCCTGAATAGAGATGAACGTAATCCGGATTCAGGTCGGATTTTTCGATATCCGATAGGGCCGGGCTTTTTTAAATCGAGACAAATTTCCTCTAAAATATTTATACTTGTGGATAGGGTCGGGTCAGGAGGGGCCAAATCGGATTTTTACAAATTATTTTAGATATTGATAACTTTAACTTTAACTTTTTTTTATTTTTTCGGATTTAATTAAAAAAATTAAGCTTTTATCCGAGATTTAATTGAAAATTCTAACTTTTTGTATTGGACTTTTATCCTGATCAAGACTACGTCCAAATCGAGATTAAATTTGGGTTTATTCGGCTCGAACCGGATCGGGGTTTTGTAAAAATTATGCGATTCGTTTAAGCCTACGGGCTGGATCCAATTGAGGTGGACTTTTTTTTAATCAGATTTTTTCCGATTTTTTTAACCAGTTCCAACAGTTTTTTTCGAATACGAATTTGTGTGCATCTCAATCCCACCACCTCATGCATTAAGGACAAGTATACTACTCCGGCCGCTTATAGAGAATTATGGAGCCCGGAGAGTATTGGTACTTTCGAAATGGAGCCTTTATTTGACACCTTTAACTAATTCATATCTGATTATTAATTAGCTTATAAAACTAATTATCAAATGCATTCAACTAAGAACAAAATCTTCTTCGGACTAATACCAAACCGATCTTCCTTGCAAATCTTCTCAATCATGTCACATAGTGTCACCAACAAGTTCAAACTGGTGGCAGGATCACCACAACAAACTGAAGAATACTTATCATCGCAAAATTAAACCGACGTGAACTAGAAAATATCGTCACAAAATAACATCAAGTTCTGTCGGTTAGAGCGATCCCGTGCCTTGCACGGGGGGTTCGTGAGACAATTTATTCATCATAAAATTACTAAATTACCCTTATATAATAGCACAACAAAAAATTGTTTCTGATGGGAATTAAACCCCTGACCTCTAAATTAGAAGTAACATACCTTACCACTATTTTAGACATTTATTTTAATTGTATTTTGAAACTTTTTATTAATATGCGCAAATACTCAATATGTTATACTCTATTTTAGTACAAAAAAATTGTTTCTGATGGGAATTGAACCCTTAATCTCTAAATTAAAAGTAACATTCCTTACCACTATGATAGACATCTATTTAGATTGTATTATGAAGCTTTTTATTAATATGCGCAAACACTCAATATGTTATACTCTATTTTGGTCTCTTTTTGTAATCTACTTGGTAAGGTAGATAATTTATTTTCACATGTGCCTTAAAATAATATTTCTAACCATATTTGAGAAAAACTCGCGCAAAATGTTCTAAAATTGTATTTTAAAAAAATGTTATAAAATTGGAATTGATCCATAAAAAAAGATTATATTAATATTTTTATATTATAAATCATGTTTATTTGCATTAAGTACATAATGGCTCATATTATATATACTATTAGATTACAAATTCTATATACTATCAGATTATATATATATATATATATATATATTATATTTTATCATTATTTTACATTTATTATTGTTTCATTATAAGATATTAACAACTTATAATTATATATGCATTTTTGAAATTTTAGCTACTAATAAGATTAAAACTGTAGTTTTATTATGATCCAATATATTATAAATCTCGTCTTCAATAGATAAATTTTATACGTTGATCATTTTCGAAAAATGCACTATAGTATATAAAGTATTGAACCCGAAAAATGCAAAAGAGTTTTATATTTGTATATTAATAAAAAAAGTTTGTGTTGGAGATTTTTACAAGAAAGTTGAAGTTGTCATCGTACGACTAAATCAAATCTAAACTAAATCGGTTTAATTTTTTTGAATATCTATGATAAAATATTAAAAGTAATAAATGTTAAATTATTTGTGTCAAGTGGCAATTGTAAGGTGAAACGAGTGACTTATCACGAATCAGTTTAGCATTATCTTGAAAGGTATAAGTAATAGTTTTCTAAAATAAATTATATCCACAACTGTACAATTATTGTATTCAACGTGTCTGCAAGGAGACCCTTCTTAAAACGGGCAAAATGGTATGCATTCGTTTAAATAGTGTATCCACACATACTAATACAACTTGTACTTCTACATTTTTACTCTATTATGCACACCGATCAAATTTTACAACACCCACTTAACGACTACCCCATGAACTACAAACAGGTAAATGGAGTGCCAACGTTCCCCCATGCAATGAAAATGATAAAAGGCACCCAATTCTCTTTTAAAGTGACACTAAAACCATCTTCTCATTCAAATACAATTGGAAAAATTATAATCGGCGAAATCTTGCAGTACACAAGGTCACGACTACCCCATGAACTACAAACAGGTAAATGGAGTGCCAACGTTCCCCCAGGCAATGGAAATGGTAAAAGACGCCCGATACTCTTTCAAAGTGACACTAAAACCATCTTCTCATTCAAATACGATTGGCAAAATTATAACCGACGAAATCTTGCAGTACAAAAGGGTCGTGCGTGCCAACAAAACATGTTAATTAATCAAAATATTTGCGCCTACTCAGGTCATAATAACAACCTTATAGACTGAGATTTTGTGAAACATATTTCCTACTGATATACTGTTACATGCTTATGTCTTTTCTTCTGCATGCATTCCACCAAATGATGAGACCAACATAACCGAAAATAACTAGAGCATGCTCGTGCCTCGCACGGGCTATAAAGCTAGTTTACATATTAAACACTTTCACAAATGGAGTTTTTTTTTAATTGGGGGAGAAATTAAGTTTTGATTGCAAATGTTGTAAATTGTGGAAATTTCAGTGTAGGAGCCTGTCTTATTGATGATGACCCGCATAAATTGAGCAAGGATTTTGCAAACCCCGGTATTGTCTTATTACAGAGGTATTGTCTTTTATCTGTTTGACCCTGGTGGTCGTGTGTGGTCATCGAGAAAGGGATGTGCTGTGGTTGTTTATTTGTGCCGCAAAATTTTGTTTCCTGTTAAGTTCTTGACGGTGGATGTGTTTTATCTGTGGGGGGTATGGGGATTAGTTCTCTGTTGTTTTTTCGAGATAGCTGGAACGACTATATGTTCCATATTATCCTGATTATGGTAAGTTGGGAGTGCTTCGGTACACAGTTGTTGTGGAGAATCATTCCAGAGTGGTTGAGATGTTGTTGTGGCTTAACAGAGAGGGGTGAAGTTGAGTTTGTAGATCAGGGTGCCGATAGTAGTGGTACTGGTGATGTTGTTTTGAAGTGGTGGTAGGTTTTTTGGTCGGCTTCTCGAGGCTTTATATGAAGAGCAAGCTTCTTAGTGTGGCGTGGTAGCAGATTGTGCAGAGATGGTGCAGGTGGGTGGTCGAGATAATTGGGAGGGATGATCGAGTATTTTTTCGGAGTTGGAGATGGTTGCTTCGGGGTTGTTGCTGACTTTGTAAATCTGGTCTGGTGGGATGGTCATGTTGATTTGGATGGGTGTTATTGCTTGCATATTTTTTTGCAGGGTATTTTTTTATTTTGAAGTTTTGATTTTAAGTGAAGTGTTTTTGGTGTTTGTATTTTTGGTTTTTCCTTAGAGATTTGTTCCTTGGATTAATTTTTAGACTTGAGCTTAGTCTCATGTTTGTACATATTTTTATATTTTATAAAATTTTCCCGAGGTGCTGCCCTCATTTATCCAAAAAGGTGCGATCTTTAACAATAATGATTTGTTATTTTTCAGGCAGTAGAATTCTTCTTGAAAGCCACCAAAACGAGCAATTAGCCACTGAACAAAATGGTTCTCGAGCAAAAAGGTGAAATATTATGGAAGGTACAGTAGCTTCATTGTGTGATTGAGATGTCAAAAAAGGAAATGGGTTTCACGGAGCATTTGGCTTATGGGATCTCGGAGGGAAAAGGGGGTAGGGTTCCTTATTCCGAAAATGTTGGAAGAAGTTATAGATCCTGAGAGTTTTAACATCATGATACAGGAAATGTAATGATCAGGGAAAAATTTATGGGTGTGAGAGTTTATCCTAGAAATGGATTTGACAAATGAAATTGTTGTGAACGTTAATGTGGCACCAAAGTTACCAAAGTAGACCAACGAACAGAGAAAGTGAAGTTTAGTGAGGATGATCTACATTAGAGTTTGTTAGCTTCTCATGGTAATTAGTTGAAAGATAGTACCGTGGGCTTTATGTTCTATGTCTTATGGTTTTTACTATCTTAGAGTCTTAGTTAATTAAGGGTTGGTATTAAGTCCAAAATTAAAATGGTTGAAGCCATAATTCTTTTTAGCTTGATTTTATTTATGTTAAAGCTAAGATATTAGTGGATAATGAATTTAAGTTTGTCTTTCAAAATAAAAAATTATTATCAATATGTAGATGTTAATATTTAATATAACATATTTAGAAATCAAGCTATTGTCGTCCGAGAAGTAAGTAATAAAAAATTTAATTTTTAATTTCAATATGAATTCATTTATCAATCAAATGAATTATTAAAATAAAAAACATTGACTCACCTTCTTTAACATATAACTATGAGAAAATATATTTTATAAATCATCTCTTTTTGGACTTAACAAGTTCTTAGAAAATTATAATATTGATATAAATTGTCATATTAGAAGTAATAAACAAATTCAAATTTTTAGGTTTTTTTGGACCACCCATCTGAAGAATCCATGGAGTTAAATTGGCAGCATATCGATCAGTTCATATTTAATTGAACTGTCCGTGCAAAGTAGTAGAGATACTTTGACATAAATGTCAAATTCGTAGTTGTGATAATATTAAAGTTCTAACGAAGAAGTTGCGTGAACTTAAATTTTTAAGAATTTTCAAAATAATTAAATAAAATCATTATTTCAAATACATACTAAAATTATCAAAATTGGAGCTTTAATCTAGAGATTATTTGAAGAGTTAAAAGCCTCATTAGAATCCCTTGAATTTAAGAGTATGTACATGATTATTAGGGATTCTTAGGGGTCATTTGGCAAATCTGAATAATTAATATATGAATGGTTAATATATCTGAACGGACGAGAATTTGAATTCTGAAGGAATAATATTTTTTAATAAATAATTTGTGGAATATCTAAACGATATTTAATTTTTTAATTTATATATTTACCACAAAAAATATTTTATATTTTAACTTTTTAAAAAATAAGTTACATATTATGAAATAAACATGACAAAAATAATAAGTACACAATATTAAGATTTTTTTTTTTATTTTTGTAAGAATATTATAAAAAACAAAAACAAAAATAATTAAAGACAAAAGAAAGGCAAGGTAGTTTGAAGAAAACTAAAAATAATTAAAGAAAAGGGTCGCAGGGGTATTCAGATTCCCATGAATGATTCTTTTACAATTTTCAATCTGAACAGAGTCATTTGTTATGAATCATTCATGTTGTAAATGGCACGAACCAAACAAAATAATCGGCCAACTGAGCTTATTCAGCACCTAATCAGAGGTAAACAAATGGCGTTTAGATTTCTTAAAAGTAAATTCGTCCACCCAAATTTTACAAAACTTTTATCTTTCTTTGTCCCGGTAGAGTTTTATATGTGAAGAAAATAAAAATAAGGTGGAAGCATAAGAAGGATTGTTCGGTTGACATAATTTATCTAACAATTAGGAATCACATTGTTAAAGTTATGTTTAAAAGTAAATTATCAAGAATTACATTATTTATAATATATTTAAAAGTAATTAGGAGCTGGAGATGCTCTAAGTTTGATAACATTAATTCTTTAATTTTATAAACATTTTTCATAAACAAAAACAATACAATGGAGATCACAATGGATAAATTAATGAATAATTTAGAAGTTATGAAAAAAACCAATCTCGATTTAGCCTTATAAATGATTTTTCATATGTGTAAAATATATAAAAATATGTATTTTAAATTAAAAATATCATTTCATGACTTTATGCGAAAATGAGAACTAGATTTAACATTGGGATTTTTTAAAAGATAATATTTACTATATTTTAATACTATTACCGATTTGTTATCAATTTTTTTTGGTAAACTTGAATAGATTATAACTTTAAAAATATTTTAATTTAGAGAAATTCTGCTTCATCCATAATCCATGATCATATACAAAAGTATACAAAGTTCTATAGAGTGGAGTTGTATAAAATACGTTTATGTTTTTCTACAAAGAATTACATTGTATGACTTTTACTGAAAAATAGAATGGGAGATAAGATATTAGGGAAAAATAGAAGGAAATGGGTTTTTGTTAATGATGAAAGAAAATTTTGAAAAAAATAAAATAAAGAAAAATATTTTGCTAATGGATGTGAGAACTTTCTATTTTAATGATCCTATTTTTGAGAAGAATCTTTTATGAAAAAAATTCAAAGTTTTCTCTTTCAGTCATCTCTCTTCTCTCCCAAAAATATTTCGGAGCACAATTCAAAAAAAAAATTAAAATTTTAATTTCCATTTTCTTTTTTTCTCCTCGGGAACACAACCTTAATATACATCAACAAAAAAAAATCAAGTCACCTTAAGATATGTAAAATAAGACTTTGGAACTAAAATTTCTTTCACAAATCTATTACTATTATTTACTTAAAAATTTAATTAAAAAAATTAAATTTTAATGCCATGCGGAGCGGGCAAACATACTTGTTTATATTTATGGTGATCGACAAGTTTAACCCATTTTCTATATAAAATAGACTAAAATAACCGATTTTAGTTTGATGAGCAATTATAGCCGATTGATTACGCATTTATCAAAAGGGTATCACGGTTACGCGTTGCACAGGGGAGTATTCACCATTTTTTAAGCTAAATACGCAACTGGGGATGGGGTATCCTCAAGAATACGCAATTGGAGAAGGAGTATTAGCTCGATACGCATGAGGCAATGGGGTATCTCTCTCTCTCACACACACATATATATATATATATACAAGTATGTTTGCCCGCTGCGCATAGGCCTAAAAATTTAATTTTTTTAAAATATAATTATTAAATGAATGATGAAATATATTTAGTTGTCGTTTTTCCTTTTTCCCTTAAGCCCATGCTACAGTTTTTACTTATGCCTTTTGTGTGTGTACAGGTTAGTTTCTCTGTTTACTTATGGAATCTTGAAATGTGTATATTATATGTATTCTTGTTTAATGAATAATCATTGGAACTAAGATAGGATTTCTTTTCAAATTAATTTTTTAAGTAAATAGCTAAATTTGTTTTTTAAAAGAGTTCAAAAACCGCGTTTATATGGTGATTACTTTTGTTTTAATATTTATTTTGATCCTTTTCTTATTGATACTGATAAACTTCTCTCAACTACATTGTTAAACTTGATAGAGGACTCCATTTTAGAGTTCCGTGATTCTGCCTAGCATATTTGATTTCTTATGTAAATGAACTAAACAACGATTACTATAAAAAGTACTTTTCTTTTTTGATTAATTTGGATTCATTGTAAGAAAGATCACAAAAATATTTGTGATCTAGGACACATGAACAAAGTAATAAATATTTTCGAGTTTTACATGATTCATGATAAAATGACATTAATACCAACTACCAATTACTAAACAACTACTATTAGCTGAATACTAACCAAAAAAAATCTTTAAACCAATGTCAAATTGACCCTTTAAATGTCATCCATAAATGATTCTTATTAATACAATTTGTGCTTATACAAATTCACAAAGGTCATGACATTTTCATAATCGAATTCTTCCAAGAAGCAGCAAAGGAACCAAGACCTCGCCTTTGTCAATTGCTAAGCAGTAATACTACTAATTTCTTGCCATATCCTCAGAGGGAGCTTAAAATGAAGAATGCCCATATAGTGGACATTATCAGCTCCTCAGGCCCGTCAAAATCTCTCGGTCTTGCTTGATGTCTTCAGTTGATGTAACTTTTAGCAAGTATATGAGAACTAAAACATTTTTTAAATAGAGTGTAAAATACATCTTGGAAGATATCAAGTTCATTTTTTGATTCCTGGGAATCAATATACCATCCTTGCACAATTAAGAAAGTACAAATTTTATTTCTTAATAGATATATAAAGAGAACACTTGACCATAGGGGTTTTATTAAAAAAGCATCATAATATATATGCAACAATGTCATTGATTACAGTATGTAAAGCTGGAATAAGAAACCTGCATAATAGTGAATAATATTGCCACCTTAGAATGAACTCAGTGAAGCCAACATATATAGTAGTAAAAGCTCTAACTTACAGTGTAAAGGACGCATTATAGAAACATATGCCACCATCCAGATAAAAATATTTAAAAACAATAAAAGAATAAGGTGGAACCTCTGAAGCAAACTTGCTTTAATCAATTTTCCTGCACTTTCTTACCTTTTTGCAATTTAAATAGCAGCTGCATCACCAGTTGATATTCCCACCTGTAAAAGATAAAGATCAGATGCAAAAAAATTGAACATAACATCATAACAATTGTTCTAGACGACCCATAAGTCCGGAAAGACATTCAGTTAAAGTGTGATTAAAGTTTAAAAGTAAGAACTAATCTTTAAACTATACTATTTTTCAAAAGACAGTAAAAAGAACAATAAAAAGTTCTTTCAAACATTCAATCAAATAGTTGAATTGCAAAAATAAAAATATACATAGAACCACATATAATATGCAATAAATGTTTAAAAACTCAAAATATCATTATCAAACCTCACCATACCGAATAAATGTATTTTTTTTTTGACATATTATCCTACTGGTACCATACCGAATTCATCAAAACATAGGAATTATTTCTAATAAAGCATCTAACACATCAAACATATTATCCTATTGGTACCATCTTATTGAATCTATTTTTAATTATAAATATTTATTGGCAGCAAATTAAACTATAATTATCTTGGCCAAGAGAAAGGATAAATTGAATTGTTATATTTATGTTGGATACCATCTTGGAAATTTAAATTATGATTTAAAATACTTGCCTCCCAAAGTGAAGTATTATTTTTTATGCATAATAAATTTTACAAAATATTAATTTAAAAAACAATTACAAAATACTATGAGTTATTCACACACCATAAATAGCGTTAACTCTTTCACTTAAGTGCTAAACTATCATGAGGCTACTTCAGCTCCTCACCGTACTCCCTGTGGTAGTATTTTTCCAAATCATACTTACATTCTTCTGATCATGAAATTGTGCATAAATCTGTAAACTAAAATATTAAGGTGAAGGTGTCTAATCTTAGTTTTGGTACACCTTTCAGTAAAACCTTTTGCAGACTGTTCAAATGAGAGGTTAAATGAAAACTCCAGTTAGATATAACAAAATACAAACATAATTTCTCGTCAAAATTATAAACTTAAAACGTTGCAACAATACAAAATTATTCATTTTATGAATCATAATGGAAGACACCATTCACTATTACTTCTTTCAAATTACTATACACCTAAATTTCAAACACTTAAACATAAATACAAATTCAGTTTGATTTTTTGACACCATGTTTTTTAAAATCCTGTCAAGCCCAACCAAAACAATAAAGAGTCATACCCGGCTTTCAAGACCATAAACAACAACATAGCAGTCACAGTCTTCTTCCTACTCTGGTCCGTGTATGCAACTGCATTATGCACAACTTCCTCCAAAAATCTCTTCAATAGACCTCTTATCTCCTCATAGACTAATTTACAAAATGCTTCACTCCATATGTGCAAGCCAATTTTCAAATAACAGGCTTCATAATTCTCTAAATGTTGTCTTGAAGCACCTTATGATGATCTCTAAACGTAGAAAAAGCATAACATATTTTTCCCTAAATACGCATTATCAATCATACTTCGGTGGAGAGGATTATGTTCAAAAAAGAATTATACAATTTACTTGATATAAAAAGACCACAATGTAATTCGTTTTACATAAAAGTATAGTACAATTTACCTATCATTTTGCATGATACAATTCACATGTCATTTTATTGAGAGCCCTCTTCCCTGTCAAATTCTTCGCCTTCAACACTTGATTATCCGTAAACAGTTACATATATAACAAAGAAGATGAAAGTAGAAATAACGAAAAGTTCCTTATCATGAGGGACTTTCTTATATTACCTACTTAATTCACACAATCTGGGTACAAACACAATTTACCTCCACAATCTATATCCTAGTCCGTAAAAGTACAAAGAAACATCAACACATGTCAATTCTTAAAAGAAACAAATTGCCAAATTGCCAAATTGCCAAATTAACAACATATTTAGTTCATACCAAATGCAACTATAAATATATCATTCTTAATAGGCGGACACTAACCAAACGTAACTATAGATATATCATTCTTAATAGTGGAGAGAGCTTACATCTCAAGTATCTGAAATGTTTTCAAATCTTTAACCACGATCATCTGAAATAGAGGGATAGACGGAGAGAAATGTCATCAGAATTCATTACCCATCCGAATCATACATTTTCAGATTGAAATCAATTAAAATTTCATTTGAAACTTTTAACAAACATGTGGAGTGCAAATACAAACAACAAATCATACTTTTGAAATCTAAAGAATATGTAACAAATAACAACATTCATGAAGTAAATTCACCTCGTATTTGTGTTATCGACGCAATACATTGTTCCCTCTATAATCGAGCAATCATTTCATCAGTCAAAATTATTCAAACTCGCGAACACCTGAACATGAAACAATATAAACGGAGATTATTAGTATATAACGAAATTAATATGATAGTAAGATATAGGAGTATAAAAGTAAGAATAGAAATGAGATGTAGTTTTTGAAATTCAAAATTTGAACCCCATAGAAAGAGAGAAAAAAGTTTTGGGGATGGAAAAGTAAGCTTCTGATAAAAGCTACATGTGCAGCAGTAGTCAAATGTAACAAAATTTACAAAACTGAAAGATTCAATGGCAATATACGGTAATATTAAAAAATACAGAGGGGTAGAAAAGTAAATTGATACCTTAAATGGCAACAGCCTTTATAATGTTAATAGATATATACACTATTATATTAAAGACGAAACATTGAAAGTTTTGTAGTCTGGTCTTGAAGGTTTTTGTAGTCTGGTCACTTAATTCATAGCCGTTAGATTTTTTTGATCAAATCGATGAGAACCATTAGATACAATATTAAAATTATTATATAGAATATCTTTTCTATTTTTCCTAACTAAAACATCTAATTTTCCAAAAATATCGCAGGCAATTTCATTTAATAAAATAACATAATAAAGTTATAATTGCTAATAACTAACCCATTACTTTTTTAGCTAAAGTGTATATTCTTTTTTATATTTTATAACTAAAACTTTTACTTTTTTATTTTTCCTAACTAAAACCTCTCATTTTTCAAAAATAAACCTCTCATTTTCCAAAAATATATCACGGATAGTTCTATTTAATAAAATAAAATAATAATATTATAATTACTAATGACTAACTGATTAATTTTTTTCCCCAAAACATATATATACATTTTATATTTTATAACTAAAATTTCTTCTAACTAAACCTCAAAAAATATCATGGGCAATTTCATTTAGTAACATAAAATCCTAATAATTAACCAATTACCTTTATTAGTCAAAGCGTAATTATTTTTTATAACTAAAATTTCTACTTTTTTTATTTTTCCTAACTAAAACCTCTTATTTGCTAAAAAAATCACGGACAGTTCTATTTAATAGAATAAAATAATAATATTATACTTACTAATAACTAACTGATAAACTTTTTTTGCCAAAGTGTATATTCTTTTTATATTTTCTAACTAATATTTCTCATAACTAAAACTTCAAAAAATATACACCGGCTATTCCATTTAGTAGCATAAAATATTAATATTATAAATACTAATAATTACCCAATTACCTTTATTAGCCAAATCGTATATATATATATATATATACAAGCCTGTAACCTGTGCGATGCAGGATGAATTTTTTTATTTTTTATTTTATTATCTATATTTTGATTTATATGATTTTAAAAAGTAATCAAATATAATAATATATGTATGACGTTATTCTAAGTTTTTTTAGCCTATAAGCTGTGCGATACACGGATGAATTTTAGTATTTTTGATTTATTATTTTAGTATTTTTTATATGATTTTTTAGTATTTTTTATCTTATTTTATTAACATTTATTTGTATTTTGATCTTAAAAATTCTTAATATGTTGTTGACGGAATAATATCTTGAACTTTTGAATGTAGCTTAGAAAAATAGATGATATAAATATTTAATAATAATATGTTGTTGACGGGATTCGAACCTTGAACCCGTGGGAGCATTTTAGATATCAAGAAAAGATTTTTTTTTTTAATATTACATCCAACGGTTCTCATTTATCGATATTTACATCTAACAGTTATTATTTAGATGACCAAACTACATATGACCAAACTACCAACCAAATAGATGGTGGTTACTCTAATTTAATTTATATTATTATTATTATTTTAATATTAGATCTAATGGTTCTCATTCATCTATTTTAAAATCAACAATCCTTATTGATTTGGCGGTACATGACCAAAATTTTGGATAAAATTTCTCTTACGCTTATTGTATATAAGGATTTAGTATGTTTTGCAAACACCTATTCTAATTCCAATATTATATGTATGTGTGTGTGTCGCGTGAGTGGAGGCGTATTTGGTATTCATTATTATATCGATTAACATAATCTTATAATACATGAGATAATTTAACCATGAGATATTTTGTTGCCTCTGTGTTTCTTATTTATTAGAAAAAGTTGTTTGTAGAAATTGAACTTGAGTTTATCTATTAACTGAAACGTCTTTATATCGCTAAACTATAAAATCACATATTTTTGGAACTTCGCTCGAAACGTGTGAGTATCATTTGATAGAAGACATTTTATTTAACTTCAAAATATATAAAAATAATTATGTAGCTAAATTGAACTTAGGTTATATTGTTGACGGGATTCGAACCTTGAACCCGTTGGAGCATTTTAGATATCAATAAAATAATAATTTTTTAATATTACATCCAACGGTTCTCATTTATCTATATTTACATCTAACGGTTATTATTTAGATGACCAAACTATCAACACATGACCAAACTACCAACCAAATAGAGGGTGGTTTGCTTATAATAGTATAGTATAAATTTCAATAATTAAATGTATTAAAATAAGTTTTAAAATAAATAAGTAACTATTTGCCCGTGATATTTTTGGAGTGAGAGGTTTTATTAAGAAAAAATAGAAAGAGCAACATGTTTTAGCTAAAAAGGTAATTGTCCATAATTAAAAATATTAAAATAGGTTTTAAAATAAATAAGTAAGGGTTTACCCGTGATATTTTTGAAAAAGTAGGGGTTGTAGTAAGGAAAAATAGAAAGAGTAACATATGTCTTAGTTGAAAAAGATGTCTGTTTGTGATTTTATAGAAAAAGAATGGACTTTGTTAGAAAAATAGAAAATATAATGTATTTTAACTAAAAGGTTAATTGGTTTTAAATAATATTATTATTTAATAATAGTTTTCTTAAAAAATGAACAAATTTAAAAAATAACATGTTTTATCTGAAAAGGTAATTTCCCGTAATTAAAAGTATTAAAATATGTTTTAAAATAAGTAAGAGTTTGCATGTGATATTTTTGGAAAATGTGGGGTTTTAGTAAGAAAAAATAGAAATAGTAACATGTTCTATTTTAAAAAGATAATTGTCCATGATTTTTTTTAGAAAATAGAGGATTTTGTTAGAAAATATTGAAAAGTTAATGTATTTTAGTTGAAAAGGTAATAAGTTATAGTTTTTTTTAAATGAAAAAAAATACAAAAATTAACATGTTTTAGTTGAAAAGGTAATTGCCGTAATTAAAAGTATTAAAATAAATAAGTAAGGTTTGCCCGTGATTTTTTTGGAAAAGGAAGGGTTTTAATAAGAAAAAATAGAAAGAGTAACATGTTTTTGTTGATTTTTTTTTTAGAAAAAGAGAACCCTAACATTGACATCAGTTACATAACCGTTTACAAATAACCAAAACACAAGTCTATTTTTAAAGTTACACAAGCCTGTAACATGTGCGATGCAGGATGAATTTTTTTATTTTTTATTTTATTATCTATATTTTGATTTATATGATTTTAAAAAGTAATCAAATATAATAATATATGTATGACGTTATTCTAAGTTTTTTTAGCCTATAAGCTGTGCGATACACGGATGAATTTTAGTATTTTTGATTTATTATTTTAGTATTTTTTATATGATTTTTTAGTATTTTTTATCTTATTTTATTAACATTTATTTGTATTTTGATCTTAAAAATTCTTAATATGTTGTTGACGGAATAATATCTTGAACTTTTGAATGTAGCTTAGAAAAATAGATGATATAAATATTTAATAATAATATGTTGTTGACGGGATTCGAACCTTGAACCCGTGGGAGCATTTTAGATATCAAGAAAAGATTTTTTTTTTTTAATATTACATCCAACGGTTCTCATTTATCGATATTTACATCTAACAGTTATTATTTAGATGACCAAACTACATATGACCAAACTACCAACCAAATAGATGGTGGTTACTCTAATTTAATTTATATTATTATTATTATTTTAATATTAGATCTAATGGTTCTCATTCATCTATTTTAAAATCAACAATCCTTATTGATTTGGCGGTACATGACCAAAATTTTGGATAAAATTTCTCTTACGCTTATTGTATATAAGGATTTAGTATGTTTTGCAAACACCTATTCTAATTCCAATATTATATGTATGTGTGTGTGTCGCGTGAGTGGAGGCGTATTTGGTATTCATTATTATATCGATTAACATAATCTTATAATACATGAGATAATTTAACCATGAGATATTTTGTTGCCTCTGTGTTTCTTATTTATTAGAAAAAGTTGTTTGTAGAAATTGAACTTGAGTTTATCTATTAACTGAAACGTCTTTATATCGCTAAACTATAAAATCACATATTTTTGGAACTTCGCTCGAAACGTGTGAGTATCATTTGATAGAAGACATTTTATTTAACTTCAAAATATATAAAAATAATTATGTAGCTAAATTGAACTTAGGTTATATTGTTGACGGGATTCGAACCTTGAACCCGTTGGAGCATTTTAGATATCAATAAAATAATAATTTTTTAATATTACATCCAACGGTTCTCATTTATCTATATTTACATCTAACGGTTATTATTTAGATGACCAAACTATCAACACATGACCAAACTACCAACTAAATAGAGGGTGGTTTGCTTATAATAGTATAGTATAAATTTCAATAATTAAATGTATTAAAATAAGTTTTAAAATAAATAAGTAACTATTTGCCCGTGATATTTTTGGAGTGAGAGGTTTTATTAAGAAAAAATAGAAAGAGCAACATGTTTTAGCTAAAAAGGTAATTGTCCATAATTAAAAATATTAAAATAGGTTTTAAAATAAATAAGTAAGGGTTTACCCGTGATATTTTTGAAAAAGTAGGGGTTGTAGTAAGGAAAAATAGAAAGAGTAACATATGTCTTAGTTGAAAAAGATGTCTGTTTGTGATTTTATAGAAAAAGAATGGACTTTGTTAGAAAAATAGAAAATATAATGTATTTTAACTAAAAGGTTAATTGGTTTTAAATAATATTATTATTTAATAATAGTTTTCTTAAAAAATGAACAAATTTAAAAAATAACATGTTTTATCTGAAAAGGTAATTGCCAGTAATTAAAAGTATTAAAATATGTTTTAAAATAAGTAAGAGTTTGCTTGTGATATTTTTGGAAAATGTGGGGTTTTAGTAAGAAAAAATAGAAATAGTAACATGTTCTATTTTAAAAAGATAATTGTCCATGATTTTTTTTAGAAAATAGAGGATTTTGTTAGAAAATATTGAAAAGTTAATGTATTTTAGTTGAAAAGGTAATAAGTTATAGTTTTTTTTAAATGAAAAAAAATACAAAAATTAACATGTTTTAGTTGAAAAGGTAATTGCCGTAATTAAAAGTATTAAAATAAATAAGTAAGGTTTGCCCGTGATTTTTTTGGAAAAGGAAGGGTTTTAATAAGAAAAAATAGAAAGAGTAACATGTTTTTGTTGATTTTTTTTTTAGAAAAAGAGAACCCTAACATTGACATCAGTTACATAACCGTTTACAAATAACCAAAACACAAGTCTATTTTTAAAGTTACACAAGCCTGTAACATGTGCGATGCAGGATGAATTTTTTTATTTTTTATTTTATTATCTATATTTTGATTTATATGATTTTAAAAAGTAATCAAATATAATAATATATGTATGACGTTATTCTAAGTTTTTTTAGCCTATAAGCTGTGCGATACACGGATGAATTTTAGTATTTTTGATTTATTATTTTAGTATTTTTTATATGATTTTTTAGTATTTTTTATCTTATTTTATTAACATTTATTTGTATTTTGATCTTAAAAATTCTTAATATGTTGTTGACGGAATAATATCTTGAACTTTTGAATGTAGCTTAGAAAAATAGATGATATAAATATTTAATAATAATATGTTGTTGACGGGATTCGAACCTTGAACCCGTGGGAGCATTTTAGATATCAAGAAAAGATTTTTTTTTTTAATATTACATCCAACGGTTCTCATTTATCGATATTTACATCTAACAGTTATTATTTAGATGACCAAACTACATATGACCAAACTACCAACCAAATAGATGGTGGTTACTCTAATTTAATTTATATTATTATTATTATTTTAATATTAGATCTAATGGTTCTCATTCATCTATTTTAAAATCAACAATCCTTATTGATTTGGCGGTACATGACCAAAATTTTGGATAAAATTTCTTTTACGCTTATTGTATATAAGGATTTAGTATGTTTTGCAAACACCTATTCTAATTCCAATATTATATGTATGTGTGTGTGTCGCGTGAGTGGAGGCGTATTTGGTATTCATTATTATATCGATTAACATAATCTTATAATACATGAGATAATTTAACCATGAGATATTTTGTTGCCTCTGTGTTTCTTATTTATTAGAAAAAGTTGTTTGTAGAAATTGAACTTGAGTTTATCTATTAACTGAAACGTCTTTATATCGCTAAACTATAAAATCACATATTTTTGGAACTTCGCTCGAAACGTGTGAGTATCATTTGATAGAAGACATTTTATTTAACTTCAAAATATATAAAAATAATTATGTAGCTAAATTGAACTTAGGTTATATTGTTGACGGGATTCGAACCTTGAACCCGTTGGAGCATTTTAGATATCAATAAAATAATAATTTTTTAATATTACATCCAACGGTTCTCATTTATCTATATTTACATCTAACGGTTATTATTTAGATGACCAAACTATCAACACATGACCAAACTACCAACCAAATAGAGGGTGGTTTGCTTATAATAGTATAGTATAAATTTCAATAATTAAATGTATTAAAATAAATTTTAAAATAAATAAGTAACTATTTGCCCGTGATATTTTTGGAGTGAGAGGTTTTATTAAGAAAAAATAGAAAGAGCAACATGTTTTAGCTAAAAAGGTAATTGTCCATAATTAAAAATATTAAAATAGGTTTTAAAATAAATAAGTAAGGGTTTACCCGTGATATTTTTGAAAAAGTAGGGGTTGTAGTAAGGAAAAATAGAAAGAGTAACATATGTCTTAGTTGAAAAAGATGTATGTTTGTGATTTTATAGAAAAAGAATGGACTTTTTTAGAAAAATAGAAAATATAATGTATTTTAACTAAAAGGTTAATTGGTTTTAAATAATATTATTATTTAATAATAGTTTTCTTAAAAAATGAACAAATTTAAAAAATAACATGTTTTATCTGAAAAGGTAATTGCCCGTAATTAAAAGTATTAAAATATGTTTTAAAATAAGTAAGAGTTTGCTTGTGATATTTTTGGAAAATGTGGGGTTTTAGTAAGAAAAAATAGAAATAGTAACATGTTCTATTTTAAAAAGATAATTGTCCATGATTTTTTTTAGAAAATGGAGGATTTTGTTAGAAAATATTGAAAAGTTAATGTATTTTAGTTGAAAAGGTAATAAGTTATAGTTTTTTTTAAATGAAAAAAAATACAAAAATTAACATGTTTTAGTTGAAAAGGTAATTGCCGTAATTAAAAGTATTAAAATAAATAAGTAAGGTTTGCCCGTGATTTTTTTGGAAAAGGAAGGGTTTTAATAAGAAAAAATAGAAAGAGTAACATGTTTTTGTTGATTTTTTTTTTTGAAAAAGAGAACCCTAACATTGACATCAGTTACATAACCGTTTACAAATAACCAAAACACAAGTCTATTTTTAAAGTTACACAAGCCTGTAACATGTGCGATGCAGGATGAATTTTTTTATTTTTTATTTTATTATCTATATTTTGATTTATATGATTTTAAAAAGTAATCAAATATAATAATATATGTATGACGTTATTCTAAGTTTTTTTAGCCTATAAGCTGTGCGATACACGGATGAATTTTAGTATTTTTGATTTATTATTTTAGTATTTTTTATATGATTTTTTAGTATTTTTTATCTTATTTTATTAACATTTATTTGTATTTTGATCTTAAAAATTCTTAATATGTTGTTGACGGAATAATATCTTGAACTTTTGAATGTAGCTTAGAAAAATAGATGATATAAATATTTAATAATAATATGTTGTTGACGGGATTCGAACCTTGAACCCGTGGGAGCATTTTAGATATCAAGAAAATAATTATTTTTTTAAATTACATCCAACGGTTCTCATTTATCTATATTTACATCTAACGGTTATTATTTAGATGAGCAAACTACATATGACCAAACTACCAACGAAATAGAGGGTGGTTTGCTTATAATAGTATAGTATATAGTATAGCATTTTAGATATCAATAAAATAATATTTTTTTAATATTACATCCAACGGTTCTCATTTATCTATATTTACATCTAACGGTTGTTATTTAGATGACCAAAACCAAACTACCAACCAAATAGAGGGTAATTTGCTTATAATAGTATAGTATAGATATATATATTCTAACTAAATTTTTTCCTTTTCTAAAATTATAACAGACGACATATATATAATTATCAATTACCTTGAATGCGACACTAAACACTGAAAATTAGACAAGAACAGTCCTATAAATTATTAAATCATGTCGGGTCAAATAAATATTCATTATAATTTTTTTTAATAATTTAATATAGAAAATGATTGCATAAATTAATCATCAAAATTTAAAAGCAAATATGATAACATATTAAAATGATTATTTATAATATTAATTTTAGAAATATAAATAAAGATTAAATTTCGTCAATTATAATAAAAACGAAACATTAAAAGTGTTTGTAGTCTGGTCCTCCAAAACATTAAAGTTATTTATTCTATTTATAATATTAATTAAGTATGACTTGATTAATTATTTAAATAGAAAATGGAATTACTTAAACTAATTCTGAAATTAGTTATTAATTTTTTTTGACGCAAAGCAAAGCAACTTATATTAAATCACCCAACAAAACATTCTTCAATTCAACAGGGACATCTCCCCCATTGAAACATCGATCTGGAAAAGAATATGACATTTTGGCTACACAATGAGCCGCCATATTAGCAGACCGTCTCACAAATAACAAAACGATTTTGTTTAAACGAGAAAGAAGAGCTCTACACTCCTCGACCACAACCCTGAAAGGCGATTGCATCAGGACCCTGCTTTTAATAGCTTGGGCTGCTACCAAGCAATCAGTCTCGAGAATCCCCTCATACCAGCCGTTCACCTCCATCCAGCTCAAAGCCTCTTTAATGGCCATCACCTCTGCGAGCTCCGGTTGCACAACTCCAGCTGAGAGCACCGTTCTTGCTTGAATTAGATCGCCTCTGAAATCACGACCAACCATACCACCTCCGAATAACAGCTGCTCTGGAAACAAGGCTGCATCAACATTGACCTTAACTAACGACTCCTGTGGTTTAATCCAAGTAAATGCTCCATCATCAGCTAGACCTGCATGAGGTAGAACCACAAACGACCTGCTTTGGGTTTCTCTCCATTGTGTAAGATAACTTTTTGCTGAATACAACACTCCATTTGCAGAACAATTCTTGTTCCTCCAGACCTTCTCATTTCTTGCTCTCCATAGCGCCCAGCTTATAATAACTATTAAAGCTCTTCTATCTTTGTCTAACTGGCTCAACACTCTATCCATCCATTCAAAGAAATCTTCCTGTACCTGTTGATTAATATCTGGAATAATCAAGCTCCAAATATGAGCAGCTTTGGGACACGTTACTAAAGCATGTAACGTCGTTTCCTCGTCACCATCACAAACGGGGCACATGCTAACTACAGGCACATGTTTCTGCTTTAAAGAACAAAGAGTGGGCAGTAAATCAGAAGCTGCTCTCCAAACAAGATTTAAAACTTTTGCTGGAGCCTTAATACGCCACATACACTCCCAGAATTTCGAGTTTGCTCTGTAGTTTCCACTAGGCTTTCTCTCCTGCAACATTCTGTAAGCACTTTTGACCGAGTATTTACTTGATGCCTCTCTATTCCAGTACAGCAAATCATCAAGAATTCTGGTATGCACCCGTGTGGATAGAATGCATCTTTGATCCCTCTTATGAAATAAATCCCTGACTACTTCTTCATCCCAACTCCTGTCTCCAATACGCATCAAAGATTTGACTTTATTTTGTTGAATAGCTGGGTTATCAGACGTGATATAAGGATTAATCGCGTCTTCCAACCGTGGTTGATTGCAAATATCAATTTTGTCACCTGAACCAACCATCCATCTAGCTCCTTCCTTAATTATATTCTTTGCCTCCCATATACTCCTCCAAACAAAACTTGGATTGTTCCCCAACTCTGCTGTAAGAAAATCTCCATTCTCAAAGTATCGAGCTTTAAAAACTTGACTGACCAGACTATTTGTATTCGAGCACAACCTCCATCCCTGCTTGGATAACATCGCCAAATTGAAATCTCTAAAATTATGAAATCCCATACCTCCATGAGATTTGTGACGACTCAATCTCTCCCAACTCATCCAATGAATACCAGTTTTTTGTTTAGACCCCGACTGCCACCAATACTTGGACAACACCCTTTCTATTTCCTTCGTAATTTCTATAGGTAAAAGAAAAACACTCATTGCAAAACTAGGAATTGTCTGTGCTACGTTTTTTATAAGAATTTCTTTTCCCCCTTTTGAAACCCATCTCCCATCCCATTTCTGAACTTTCGACAAAACCTTATCTTTCAAATAGCCTAGCAACACTGATTTTTTCCTCCCCAGAATACTTGGCAGCCCCAGATACTTGCTATTCTCGTCAGCCTCTATCATCCCCAAGAACTCACAAATGTTGGTTCGATCATGATCTTTAATATTGGCACTAAAGAACACCGACGATTTTTTTGTGTTAACTTTCTGACCTGTAGCTTTCTCATACACCTCCAACATCTCCACCATTCTTCCTGCTTCCTCCATATTCGCCCTGCAATAAATATAAGAATCGTCTGCGAACAACATATGGCTTATAACTGGAGCTCATCTGCTGATCTTAACCCCATGCAACCACTTTTACATCTCGTATTTTCGAATTAAAGCAGTCAAACCTTGCGCACACAAGATGAACAAGTAAGGTGAAACTGGGTCTCCTTGATGGATTCCCCTTGTTGGTTTCATAGGTCCCATCTCTCTGCCTCCATGAGTGACTACGTAGGAGACTGTGGTAACACATTGAAGAGACAAGTGTATCCACCAATCATCAAACCCCATTTTGCAGAGTAAAGCACGAAAAAAACTCCATTCAATTCTATCGTAGGCCTTGCTCATATCTAACTTTACTGCCATGCATCCTTCCCTTCCTCTTCTTTTACGTTTCAAAAAGTGCATCACCTCATAAGATATCATAATATTATCAAAAATTAGTCTTCCTGGCACAAATGCACTTTGATTTTCTGCAATAATGTCATTTAAGAACGATTTCATCCGGTTCACCATCACCTTTGTTATAACTTTTACCAAAACATTGCAAAGCGAGATTGGACGGAGATCACCCATCTCTGTAGGACTTTTCTTCTTAGGGATCAAAACAATATTAGTATCATTTAAACCAACAGGGATCTGACCACTATGAAAGAAACTCCTAACCAACTCAACCACATCCCTCCCCACTATAGACCAATGTTTTTGATAGAAAGCTGGTGTCATTCCATCCGGACCCGACGATTTGTCAGGATGCATTTGAAACAACGCCTGTTTAACCTCCTCCTCAGTAATTTCTGACAACAAAAGCTCGTTCTGATCTCTAGAAATGACATGTTCGATACATTCAATCACTGGCTCCCAGTCAACATCAGATGCCGTAAAAAGCTCCTTATAAAAACTTGTGATGACATCTTGTAACCTAGTATTCCAGTCCTTCCACTCACCTTCTTCGTTCTTGAGTCTGTGAATCTGATTAGCCCTTATTCTAGCAGATGCCGAATTATGAAAGTAACGGCTGTTCCTGTCACCAGCCTGCAGCCACAACTGTTTTGACCGTTGTCTCCAAAAGATTTCACGTTGATCCAACACTTTATGCAACATACGTTTAGCTTCATCATATTTCTGCAAAGACACTGCATCTCTTCCCCCTATATATTGTTTCAAATCAGCTTTGCACATCTTAATCTTGCCACTAAAATTACTTGTGACCTCCTTTCCCCACGCTTTCAGAACCTCCCCACAACTTCTCAACTTATGTTGAATATCAGTGCCAGTGTTCTCCTCCCAGCTCTCTTTTACTAACTGAGTGCACATTGGATCAACTAACCATGCATTTTCAAACTTAAATTTATCTCGTACTGGTCTTGACTCAGGTTTCTTTGGCACGAGGATAATTGGGCTATGGTCAGAGGTCGAACCCTCAAGATTGTAAAGTTTTGCCAATGGAAATTCATCAAGCCAAGTTTATGTAACAACAGCACGATCAAGTCGAACCTCAGTCCAGTCTGGTTTGCCTCGACTACGTTCCCAAGTGAACTGATGTCCCACAATATCCATGTCGATCAACCTTGCATCAGCTAATGCTTCATTAAACCCAGTCACTAGCGCCGTAGGATAAGGATCTCCACCATTCTTGTCACGCTGGCTTACAACATTGTTAAAATCTCCTATCAAACACCAAGGAAGATTTGAGTCCCTAGAGCGGTTACGGAGTAAGTCCCAGGTTCTCCATCGATAGTTTCTATTAGGTTCTCCGTAGATGCCTGTAAGCCGCCAACAACCCAGCCCATCCACCTTAACCTCCACATCAATATGATTTTGCGAGAAACTTCGAACTGTTGCCTGATTTTGCTCCCTCCAAAACATAGCTAAACCCCCACTACGCCCTTGTGGTTCAACAACGAAAAGACCTTCAAATCCCAGCTGATATTGAATAAACTCCAACTTATACCCTTACGACTTAACGTTTCACACAAAAAAATAAAATCTGGCCTTTCTTGACGCACCAGGTCTGCAAGGAACCGAACATTCCAAGGGAGGCCCAACCCTTGGCAGTTCCAACTTAGAGAACTAATAATGATGGGCGGGTCTCCATTCCAGAGCCCGCCAATATTACGTTTTTTGGATCCGTTTGAGTCTCATGCATTATAGTATCATCTGGGTTATTTTTTTTTTGAAGCCCAATAGAATTATCCTCCTCAGCCCTCCTTCTTTTTGGGTCCGAGATGCTAAACCCAATACTTTCAATTTTCGTATCTTCATTTTCCCGCTCAACCAACTTTGTGGATATTATTTCCTAATTAGTAGCATTTTCAAAAACTCTATCTTTTCTGTTTCCTACAATCACTCTCCCAGCTGCCAATCCTCCACCCGCAGCTTCGCCAACTGAATCTCCTAAAATCATGGGATTATATTCCCTTTCCTTAGCGACTACGACACCTGCATCTCCCCCCTTATCGCCGCCGTCTACAGCTGAGTTCTCCACCGGGAATGAACCACCTTGTCTGAGCCATTTAGCACCAATTGTATGATTTCTTCTCTTCGGTTCTGCTCGCATCCAACTCCCATATGGCTTTTCAATCATCTCCATCGGAGTGTCAAAAATTCTGGCGCAAAACTTTTCACTATGCCCAATCAAGCCACGGATAAAACAAAATGTAGGAACTCCTTCGTATTTAAAATTTGCCCAACACCATTGTTTTTCAGACTTCCTCAGTTTCATACGTCTCTTTAGAGGTTTATCAATGTCGATTGTAACTCACATCCTAAGAAAATCTCTCCAAACTCCAACAAAATTATTTGTGTCTGACTCTACAAATTTGCCAATGTAATTACCCACATCCTTCACCACTCTTAAAGACATGAACCCAGGGTCCATTCCATGCAACTGAACCCAGAGGTCAAGCTTATTAATCTCCATTGCTCTGGGGTTATCTCCTTCTCTGAGCCTTTCAAATAATAACTGGAATCTGCCAAAAGTCCAAGGACTCCCATCTATAACACGCTTAATATCTATTTCATGATAGAACTGAAATAAGTATCGATTTGGTTCTAACTCCCTGACATACATGCCCTTCCCTGGACGCCATAACGACGCCATTTTATGTTGCATAGCTTGAAAGTCTATGGTGGATTCAGTGAGAAACCTCCCAACCAAGCACCAACGAACATCAATTTCCGACAAACTTTCGCATGAATCCTCAAATATTAATCCCCCCTCCTCTTCTTCCAGATTGATTCGTGCAAAGCTTTCCTCCATTTCCTCCTCTAGACTCTTCCTAGACGCCATGATATACTAATCTGATACAATGAAATGACTGCTTCAAAAACACCGGATGAAAACAAGTAACGAGATTTAAATCACTAAACAGACCATGTCAGATGACAAGACTTAGAAATTACTTTACTTTTTTATTACTTACTTCCTAATCTCTTAAAAACTCGGAAGGAATGCATAAGTAATCATTCTAGATGTTCTAAAATATTTTAGTTGAATTAAATAATAAATTGGAATTTCGGATTAGTATTTTATTATAATTGGATTATAATTAGAAAACTTATTTTCCTCTCTATATAAAATCTAAAAGAGGGCAGATTTTAATGTGAAAAACGTTTTTATATTAAAACCCTAGCCGCTTATGAGAGCAAGAAAAGAGAGAGAGAAAGAAGCAGTTTTCGGGTGCTAGTACACATCAATCCTTCAAGAAAAGCGTTCGTGTGGATACCGTAGAGCGTAGATCGCGAGAGCGGGATACGTGGTAATTGAACAAGCTTTGGATCTCCATTAATCTTCCATTAATGAACTGTTAAAGCTTCTTAAGGTATTTCTTCTTAATCTCTGAATTAAATCTTTTGTTTTCGCATGGATCCTGCGGAGGGGTTTCGAATTTTGATTTATTTTTACGTTTTCCGTTGCGTTTATGTGCTCTAAACCCTTCAAATATGAGAAAACATCACGAACGAAAGTTATGTACAATCGAAAGAGTATTCTGAATCATAAAAAATCATCGAAATCTGATATGAATTAAATTTACTACGAATTTTACAAGATTGCTAATTTTTTGAAAATTATCTGAATTTAAAAAAAAATTAATCTCTTAATTTTATTTTGAATATTTGGGAGATTAAATCATACTCAAAATTTTATAAAATTTTATGTATTTGTTTTATTTAAATATACTGTAAAAATTAAAAAATTCTTAAATTTTAAAATAATGTAAGAAAATAATTTTAGTAAAAATATTAAATTGTACAAGTTTCATTAGAAGAGGATGAAAATGTATGATTTTTTTGTTTAAGGATTAAGGTGCATAATATGTCATACTTTAAGGGTCAAATTGTAACTAGGTATTGTTAAATTACTAAAGTACCCCTGACATCATTAACTGTAACGGTAAAAATAGACGGAAGGGGTGCACAGTGCAACACCCAAACATCTCTAGGGTGCAATGTGCAATTTTTTGAAGTATCGGTATCAAAGTGACTTTGGTAATAACGAAAGGGTTGCGTTTTGCAATTAACTTTATAAAATATTATAACACACATTTTTGTTTTTAATATAATCCTACTAATAATTAAATAAATTTTTTAATAATAAATATCTCATCTAATTATAACTCCTCATATACTTATTATATATAACGATATAATTTTTAAAATAACTAATAAAACACTTTTATAATATGACGGCCAACATGTACTGATATGGACAGAAAATTAATTATAGAAATATAATTGACTATTCAATGGAAAGGCCAATATTTAATGCCCGACACCCTAATTATTCATTAATTTCGTAATTAATGAATAGGGAAAATATACAGCTCATCAAAAGAGACCAAAATATGGTAAATTAGTCAAAGAAGGATCCAGAATCCCAATTAATGAGTCATAGCCTTTATCAACAAGGAAAAGACTTATTCAGCAAGCAACACAATGTTTATCCAATAACAAAAAGGAGACTTATTCGCTAAGACTCCCAAACATACCATAAATATTAGGCTCCAGACGCCTATATAAGGTCCCTGATCCTACAATCAGAACTACGTCTTTGGCTTGATTCTCAATAACGAATTGCGATACGTAGGCATCTTGTGAGGACCGATTTAGTCTCGAAAAACAAGTGCAGCCATTAAAGCTCGAAGCTCATTAAACCTTAGCATTAAATTCACAAGCACGTTTTTTATTCCACAACATTTGGCGCCGTCTGTGGGAAAACAACATCAACCATGACAAACACACGAAGAACAGCTCGGGATACTCAAACTCCTGAAGATCGCCCTATCACCTCTGAGGCTGATACTCACGGAAATCAACCACCGCCGACTACTGGCACTCAAGGGACGAATATCCCCTCCAACACTCAAGGACCGGAAATCCCAATTTCGGTTGAAGGGACGAATCCCCTACAGATGGTCATTCATGGATCTAATCCACAAGAGACCGTTCACCAGCAACCAATCTCGACTTCTCCACTCATCATGAATGCACCGAGAAGCCTTCAACTCCATACTACTGATCTCCCTCAATACACGAATCAGACTTTGGGGATGCCCAGCTATGGCATGCCCCCTCGACCCATGGCGGGCAGTAGTGGAACTAACGTAATCTACCATGAGGCATATGTGCCCCCTTACATTCAAGGTCTGGGACCCCAAAATCAACAAACTCGCCAGACCCCTTTCGTTCAAGATTACTCGGGCCCATACACCGAGGATGAGGGTTATACAACTGGGGAGGATGTCGCCCCAAGAAGGAGACGTTCTTCCCAGACAAATCGGGATCAACCCCAAACTACTAAGGAGAAAATTGCAGCCAATGAGGCAGAGACTGCAAGACTCAAGAAACTCCTTGCTGAGGAGGAGGCCGCTCAATCTCAAGGCCGAACGACTGAAGGGATCCTGATAATCAACTTGGATCCACCGGCAAGGAGAACCAAGATGGCCGAAGCCCCAAGAGGTGATCCTAGTTTTTTGTTGCCCTTAGGAGATCCTGATGATCCTACACCACCGTTTACTCAAGACATCATGAAAACGTCTATATCCAGAAAATTCAAGATGCCTTCGATCAAGGCTTATGATGGAACGGGAGATCCCTGTTAGATATAATTGCTGACGTTTGTTCATCAGTGTTTAAGTACCAGGTACTCAACAGAGTTTAATAGAAGCCAGTCAGAGTTTGATAAAGTCTGACGGGGTGAAGAGTTTATTAACTGTCGGTGCTAATATGAAGATTCTAGAAGCATTATATCTTGAAGATGGAAAGAAGCAAGATATATTGAGACAGTTAAGGAAACAGAATAGAAGACAGAAGCAATCCTAAATTGATATAATTTGTATAGCTAATTTATAGGAATATCAATTAGAGATTGATTATGTAACTGTGTATTATATAAACACAGATAGGTTAACCCTTAAAGGGGTGCGTATACTGAATATATTATTCTTGTAACCTAGCAGCTCTCTGTGATTCTTTAACATCACAAAGAGAAGAGTTATTTTATATAATTCAGTTGTTGATTCATAATCAGTGTTCTTAAGTGTTATTATCATATTAATATTGATTATACATTGTGTATTCGGCCTAACAATTGGTATCAGAGCAAGGCTGTTTAATATATACAGTTTATCGATCTAAACACAAGTATAATCATGACTGACAACTCTCAGGAAGGTTCTAATGCAGGTTCTAATGTTCAGAAGGTTCAACCTACTTCTGTGAGTCGATATGAGACTATCAGGGTTCCAATTCTAAGACCAGTTGAATATCCAATATGGAAGGTGAAGATGACTATGTTTCTGGAAGCCACAGATCCAGAATACCTTGACAGAATCTATGACGGTCCTCATATGCCAACTAAATTGTCTCCTGTTATAACTGGTCAAGAACAAAAGACTGTTCCAAAATAAAAGAAAGACTTAACTCCTGAGGACATCTCATCAATTGCAAAAGATGCAAAGGTTAGACATCTACTCCACAGTGCCTTAGATAATGTCATGTCTAACAGAGTTATTGGCTGCAAGACTGCCAAAGAAATTTGGGATGCTTTAGAAGTCAGTTGTCAAGGAACTAGTGCTATAAAGAAGAACAGGAAGACTATTCTGACACATGAGTATGAACACTTTGATTCTAGATCTGATGAAAGTTTGACAGATACTTATGACAGATTTTGTAAATTGTTGAATGATTTGTCCCTGGTTGATAAAGAATATGAACTTGAAGAGTCAAATCTCAAATTTCTGTTATCACTGCCTGAAAGATGGGATTTGAAGGCAACAACAATTCGAGACAATTATGATCTTGCAGAAACAGATCTTGATGAAATCTATGGGTTGCTCAAAACTCATGAATTGGAGATAGAACAAAGAAACAAAAGATCTGGAAAGAAGACAAAATCTGTTGCTCTTAAAGTTGATGAAAGGCCTGTCAAGAAGGAATTATCAAGAAAGAAAGTCAAAGGAAAGGCCTTAGTCATTAAGTCTGAAAGTGAGTCATCAAACTCTGATGATGGCTCAAATACTGATGATGAAGCTTCTGATTCTGAGGATGATGATGAAGAGATGATGAAAATGGCTGCTTTAACGGTAAAGACTTTCAAGAAGATGGGATTCAAGAACTTCAAGAAAGGAAAAAGATTCTCAAGGGAAGATTCAAATTCTTATAAAAGAAAATTCAAAAAGTCTGATGAAAAGGATACCAAGTCTGGAAGGAAAGACAAGTCAAAGATCCAGTGCTACAAGTGTAAAGAAATGGGTCATTATGCTCCAGAGTGCAAGAAAGGAAAATCTGAGAAAGCACTCATCACTAAAGGGAAGGACTGGGCAGACACTTCAGACTCAGATGAGGGAGTCAACTATGCTCTCATGGCAACTGGTAGAGATGAAGCTGACTCATCTGAAAACAAGGTACCCTTAACAACTTATGCTTATGACACTGATAATATATCTGAATTAAGAATTTATCTTAAAAGCATACATGTTAGTTATAGGGATCAGACTTTAGAGAATGAGAGAATAAAATCTGAGAATCTAGGTCTTAAAGAAAGAAATAAATTTCTTGAAGAGAAGCTTGTTAACATGCAACAAGTTCAAAAGGAGAGAGATGATGCTGTTTATGTTGAACAGGAATTGCTTAAAAGATATAGGCAAATAGAGTCTGAGTTGGAAAAAGAGAGGAAAGTGATTAAAACCTGGACTAATTCTGGAAAAGACACACATCAGGTTTTTCAAACAGATACTGTAGGTTTAGGTTACTGTGAGGAAGATGAACTTAGGTTTAAAGATAAAGTTAAAGTGAAACCACAACTTAAACCTGTGAAATTTGTTCATGAATCCAGTAAGCTAAAGTCTGTAGTTGTAAAAGAAGCTGTTATGGAGCAAATTGAAACTTGTGAAGAACGGGTTAATGTTGGCTCAATAGCAGAGAATAAGATTGAGATAGAAGCTGTTAAAGAACCAGTAAGAATCTGTGATAAACAGGTTAATGTTGGTTTAATGACAGAGAAACAATTTAAACATAAGCTCAAAGAAGTAAAGTCTGTCAACAAACAGAAAATGTTTAAAAAGAATAGGAATGGAAAAGTAGGCATTAATAAAAGAAATGATTATTTGCCTAATTCTGCTGCTCCTAGAAAAACATGTCATAGTTGTGGTAGTACTAACCATCTTGCTAGGTTTTGCAAGAAGAACAAAAATATTAACTCTTTACCTTCCACATCTGGAGTAAAGAATGATTATGTTAGGGTTAGACCACAAACTTTATGCACACACTGTGGGAGCACTTGGCATTCCATCTATACTTGCAAAAGTTATCATGCTATTTATCACAACTATTACGAGCTAAAACCCAACTTGAAATGGGTTAGAGCAATATCTGCAAGTATAAAGTCTGACAATGTTAGTTTAAACTTTGTTGATAGTGATACCGCTGCAAAAGCTAACAATGTTAAGAAAGCCAAAGGATCCAAGCAAGTCTGGATCCTTAAATCTAACACATAGTGATTGTTTGTGATTGCAGGGCATAAAAGAGAGCACCCTTATCTTGGACAGTGGATGCTCAGGACATATGACTGGAAATAAAGCCCTGCTATCATACTATGAGGAGAAGGCTGGCCCAAAAGTTTCCTATGGAGATGGCAACATAGGATGTACTCTGGGATATGGCAATATCAATCTTGGTAGTGTCATCATCAAGAATGTAGCTTTAGTCTCAGGACTCAAGCATAATCTGCTTTCTGTGAGTCAAATCTGTGACAGAGGATACCATGTAGATTTTCATAATGAACATTGTGAAGTAATCAGCAAATCTACAGGGAAAGTTGTTCTAGTTGGACACAGGCACAATAATATCTATGAAGCAAGTTTGGTAACAAACTCTGAAGGAAAATCTGTGTGTCTATCTGCAAAAGTATCTAATGAAGAGAGTTGGAAATGGCATAAGAAGCTCTCTCACCTAAACTTGAACAACATCAATGAGTTGATTCGAAAAGATCTTGTAAGGGGACTTCCAAAGTCAATACTTAGCTTAGATGGTCTGTGTGATTCTTGTCAAAAGGCCAAGCAAAGGAAGTCATCTTTCAAGAGTAAATCTGAGTTTTCAGTTGTGGAACCTTATCATCTTTTACATGTTGATCTCTTTGGTCCAGTAAATATAATGTCATTGGGCAGAAAGAAATATGCTCTAGTCATAGTTGATGAGTACACTAGGTATACATGGGTGTATTTCTTAGCAAAGAAGGATGAAACTGCTTTAATCTTGTTGGATCATGTGAAGCTATTGGATAAAGGATCAGAGTTCAAAGTAAAAATTCTAAGAAGTGATAATGGTACTGAATTCAGAAATTCAATATTAGAAGCTTTCTGCAAGGAAAGAGGAGTGAAGCAAGAATTTTCTGCACCTGGAACTCCACAGCAAAATGGTGTAGTTGAAAGAAAGAACATAACTCTAATCGAAGCTGCCAGAACAATGCTTGATGAAGCAAAATTGCCAACCTATTTATGGGCAGAAACTGTTCAAACTGCTTGTTTTACTCAAAATGCAACACTGATCAACAAGCATGGGAAAACACCATATGAGATGTTGAAAAATAAGAAGCCAAATTTGAAGTATTTTCATATTTTTGGATGTAAGTGCTTTGTGTTGAAAACTCATCCTGAATAGTTGACCAAGTTCGACTTAAAAGCTGATGAAGGAATTTTTGTTGGATACCCACTGTCAACAAAGGCATTCAGAGTCTATAATCTGAGAACTAAAGTGATCATGGAATCTATTCATGTGTCATTTGATGACAAGAAAATAACTGGAATAGAAGATGAAGAATATCATGATCAATTTCGCTTTGAAAATGAAGATCTAAACTCTGATGATGTAAACTCTGATAAAGAAAATCCAACAAACTCTGTCGAAGCATACTCTGACCCTCTACTGGTAAACACTGAAGAATTTTCTCTGACAGAACAAAATAGAGAACCAGTTGAGGGGGAGCGTGAAGAAACTTCAAAAACTTTTCAAAGTGATGACTCAAATTCTGAAAGAGAGTCAAATGAAGAATCCAACAGAAACTCTGAGTCAAACTCTGAAAGTTCAAATACTGAACAGTCCAATTCAGGGGGAGCCTCAGAGAATGCAAATGGTCAAGAACAAAATCAGGAGAGCATGGATCAAGGGGGAGGATATAATAATGCTAGTAGAAGCCAATTACCAACAGCAAGAAGGTGGACACAAGCTCATACACCTGACTTGATAATTGGAGATCCAGAAGCTAGTGTAAGAACTAGAAGTGCTACAAATAATGAATGTCTGTTTCATGCATTCTTATCTCAAACAGAACCCAAGAAAGTGGAAGAAGCTCTTCAAGATGCTAACTGGATAACAACAATGCAAGAGGAGTTAAATGAATTTGAGAGGAATGAAGTTTGGACACTTGTACCAAGACCAAAGAATAGATCTATTGTTGGTACGAAGTGGGTTTTCAGAAACAAAACATGGCTACTGCAACAAAGTATACCAGAAATCTTCTCAAGAAATTTGGTATGCTTGATAGTTCATCTGCTGCAACTCCCATGGCTACTGCAACAAAGCTGGACAAAGACATAGGAGCCTCAGTAGATATGACAAACTATAGAGGAATGATAGGGTCTCTTCTTTATCTCACTGCAAGCAGACCTGATATCATGTATGCTACATGTCTTTGTGCAAGATTTCAAGCAGACCCCAGAGAGCCACATCTAACAGATGTGAAGAGGATTTTAAAATATCTCAAAGGAACCATAACTCTTGGTTTGTGGTACCCTAGAGAATCAGAGTTTAAATTAATTGGTTACTCTGATGCAGATTTTGCAGGCTGTAAGATAGACAGAAAAAGCACAAGTGGAAGCTGTCAATTTCTAGGTGACAGATTAGTTTCTTGGTTCAGCAAGAAACAGAAATCAATTTCCACATCCACAGCAGAAGCAGAGTATATAGCTGCTGGTAGCTGTTGTGCACAGATTTTATGGATGAAGAATCAATTGCTGGATTATGGATTAAGGTACTCTAAAATACCTATTTACTGTGATAATCAAAGTGCCATTGCTATGACAGGTAATCCAGTACAGCATTCCATGACCAAGCACATCAGCATAAGGTATCATTTTATCAGGGAACATGTGGAAGAAGGACACATTGAGCTTCATTTTGTGTCTACAAACCAACAGCTTGCAGATATCTTCACCAAACCTTTGAGTGAAGCTACCTTTACAAGACTGGTAAATGAACTTTGAATGGTCTCTGGTTTTGACTAGAGATACTGGTTAGACTCAAAATCTGTAACAACCCCAAATCCGGGGTCAGGGATTTAGAGTAGTCACGATCCATTTACTCCTTGCCTTATCTGTATTACTCACACCGTGCATAATTCACCTGCTCATGACCCCACAATATATGTCTCACACACACACACAGGTTAGAGTCTCAGAAACGACACAATACAACAACTGCGGAATAAATAATCTTTATTACAATACCCAAAAGTCTTTGAATCTGTCACTGATACAATTTCTAAGTAAGGTTACATTACCAACTTAGCCTTCTGATGCTCACAATCCTCTCATACCATTCATATCTATACATAAGTTGAATACCAAAAGCTGTAGCCTGATTCGACTGGTTCGTACTATTCTCGGGATCACTGCTAGAAACTATTTGTGGAAACGCCTTGCGGGGTATGTGCCGTCCCATTGGCATCCTGCTTCGCTGCTATATAATATATATAAAACAATAGCAAGAGTGAGCGATAGCTCAGCAAGGTAATGAAAGTATGGCCTAATTCTGCCTTTAACTCAACCCAGAATAAAGCGGGTATAAGACAATAATTTGTCAAAATATCTCGATACTGAAATTATTTCCTTATCGGAAGATATTCCAAAAATAGTACCTTTATTGTAATTCAAATATCATTTCGTAATATTTCTGCAACTCTTTTGCTATATTATGAACAAAGTTCTTGTATACAAGATGAGGTTTCAAAATAAACCAAATATAACCTTTCCAAAAATTATCTGCTATATAAGCAGAATATCAACATATAACTTAAAAGATGAAGTTATAAGGAAAATTCAATATAAGCAACTCCCTTACCATAACTCATGTTATGTAGGGTATCCACAGAGTCATATGATATGCTTTAAGCGGATAAGAAACTAGTATAATATAAACGATGAAGTTACGAGGAAAATTAATATAATATTTCCGTAACCCAAACTCCACTTATGCATATATATCTTTAATCAGGTTTTATCAGAGTCATAACTCAAAAGTAAAAGATGGAGTTGCACAAATTTATTGTCACTTCATTTCCAAACACTTTTCAACCCCCTGCCAACATGGTTGGTTCTTCACCCCAATACATGTTGCAGGAAATATCCAAATTGGATGATGAACTAATACTGGAGTTGCTACCGCGTCCGCTGTGCCTAACCTTACTATGATCAGTAGCAGGTCGCACCGCTCAAATAGTTTTCTACATGTAGATGGAAGTATCACGACGACCTGACATTGTCTACCGCCTTACTATGACCTCCCGGCCCATTTGGGGCAATATAAAAGTTGGATGGGCCCACGCAACTTGACCACTTACACCACTCCTAGTTCAGATGAAATCCATGACTCTGAAACATAAAGATCGTCCTCCTTTCCCCAAGTGTAACACTTGTTGATACGACTCCACTAAGTAGTTATATCTAGGTTGGAAAGGAAGATTCTCCAATATTTCCCAAGCTATGCTTGTTAATGGATATCGACTTGTTCCATGAATTTACCCCTCGATCATTGAGGTGGTAACACAACATTAGACTGGCAGCAATTAAATTGCTCCAAGAAAATATTTGTCCTTTGACAGTTTTTGAATTGAGAGTTTAAAAAAGAGTAGTAGTCACTTAAATCAGGTTTCCCGTATTTTTGATAGTTGAGCGAGCATTTGAATCTTCTTAAAAGACGGATTTAAATGGAAAACATTGTTTTGGGAACCTCTTTTGATTTTAAAAATAATCAATGACATTGATTAAGTAAGTAAAGCTTAGATGAATATTCGGAATAATATTCCTTAAGTAAATACTGATTAAATGAATATTCGAAAATAATATTCATTAAGTAAATATAGATTAAATGAATATTCAAAGGTAATATTCATTAAATAAATAACTCTTAAATGAATATTCTAAAATAATATTCATTAAATAAATAAACCTCAAATGAATATTAGGAAATAATATTCATTAAATAAATAAGCCTCAAATGAATATTCAAAAGCAATATTCATTAAATAAATAATTAATCCTCGAATGAATATTCAAAACTAATATTCATTAAATAAATAAATAATCCTCGAATGAATATTCAAAACTAATATTCATTAAATAAATAAATAATCCTCGAATGAATATTCGACATTAATATTCATTAAATAATCCCCAGATGAATATTCACAATAATATTCTTAAAGTCAATAGTCCTCAAATGAATATACATAAATAATGTTCATTAAATACATAATTAACCCTCGAACAAGTAAGCCTCAAATGAATATTCATTAATTAATAAATCTCAAATAACAGTCACCCGATGTCTTTATCAGAAAAATAATCTTTAGCATATACAGAAATACAATCACTTCTGATCCTTAATGAAAATCACACGCCCTTATCCTAGGGCATATATAAGAATACTGGCTTATAACTGATATCCCATATTTAACATATAAGCCAATTACCAAATCATTTTCAAATAATAACCTTCGAATGAGGTAATATTCAAATAACATTCCTCAAATCATTTCCAGGTAACTAATACTTTCTAGAAATATAATTAATGTTTAATAATAATATTCCTCAAGATGAATAGTACTCTGCCGCTGGAATCCCTCCGGGTCTCCACGACTATCTATATAACACAAATATCGACTCCCGGTCTAGAGTCGAAACAATAAACATGCTCTTATCTATAGAGCTACGAGGTATACCGGTTCATAAGTACATTATCTCACAGCTCGTATCATATCCAAAAGTCAAATCTTATTGAACACGATATATAACATGTATCGCAAAACTGTATAACTCCTCACATGGCAACAACAGTAATATATAATCAATACTTCAAAGTATAGAATTAGGAAACTTGCCACAATACTCACAACTAAGATTTGATATATATAACTTGGGAATACACAAGTATTGAATATTTGAAAATATACCTACACTGAACAATAGAGTAAGGTTTAGTAAACTTGCCTGATGCTCGAGAAGTGATAGGGGTTCGCGACGATGCCGGATAATCTAGACAAAGTCAAAGAAAACGTACGATTAATCCCCTGGATAATCCACTTGCTCAATGCTTAAACACGTAAGTGAAACACAACCAAGGCATTACTAGCTCGTTATAGGCTCATACAAAGTCCATGTTAATCGACAATATCTTAAGTCGTAGGTTTAGTCCGAAATCGATCCTCGAATACAAGTTATACCTAATCATTTACAACATTGGTTTCTAAGTCATGTTCTTAGTGGTTTTCACTTGCGCGACCTCGGCTAAAACATTTTTATAAACTCGAAACATAATCTTTTTAATACAAATCGTTTTCGTGAGCCTTCCTAACTGTCTCTAGTATTATTCCTCAAAATTTCACATTTTAATACGGCTCCGAAGTGGTCCAAATATAGCCTCAAAGTTGCTGGACAGAGATGAGTCATTCTTCCGAACGGCGTTTACTAAAACTCACTTTTCTCCTAAACCGTAAATCGTATAGACATGATCTTTATACCAAAACAAACCTTAAACCAAGACCTACATGTTCATGGTCAGTTCTGTTCAAAAATATTACCAGACCAGTTCGTAATTCTTGCTCAAAACAGCCCTAAATCAAATGGGTATTACGACGGCTATAATCGTAACGTTTTCCATTTTCAAAACACACCCAAATCAATACCAATCAATTCCAAACTCACCATCCACCTTATACACCCTCCACTCAGTCAAATCTTCCAGGAATAATCACAACAAAATTCATAACCCATCCTCCAAACTCAACCAACAATTTATCTAATTACTTAATCATGCTTTTAACTCTACATAAACATCAAAACCATTTCGAAACTCATACAAACAAAAGGGGCAGAGGTTTTATACCTTCTCCAAGCTTGTTTGCTGCTATATACCTTATGTAACCTTAGATCCTTGCTTAATACAACCTTTGGAAGCTACAAACTCAATTTCCAAAAACAAAACAAAACACAAGTTACTATTCATCATCTTCTCCGACTGTTAATCACTGAAATCGAAGGGGTAAATCACAGGGTTGAGGTGATTGCTTACCATGGTTACGTCGGGCTTCTCGAGAGCTTCGATTTGAGTGGTAGAACGCCAAAAACGGATCACGGAATCTCGAGTTACGATCGTTTCTTTCTCTCCCATTTTTCTCCTCCCGAATTTTCTTCTTTCTTTTCTTTTCTTTTTGTCTTGATAATAATGATAAGGATGCTGATTTTTGTGTTTAAAAAGTGGTGAGTCATCACCTTTTGGTGAGTCACCAGGACACGTGTCGCGCATGCACGCGTTTGGTTAAAGTAGCTTTACTAGTTCGTTTCCTTTTCACATGGATGATCCAAATGTTGCATTTCTCGAATTAATCTTGTTACATGTTACTTCCATGTCTTTATTTAATCCTGTCATAATTTCAATCCTTAATCCATGATTCGTTCTCTTAATCGCTTAATCTCGTTATAAAGTATCAGCGGTTTCTAGTATCTTCGTTTCACTGTCTCAGTGGTTTTCGTTCTAAATTCTCAAATCAAATATAATAAAATTCCAAAATATTAAATCCTCAAATCCTTAATTTAATATCTCATTTCTTGAATATAATAATATATAATTTACTGCCCGGTCAAATACTTCACCAAAATTAAATTTGGAATTTCTGAATTCCGATCGTCTTTGCATTCACTTATTTACTCCGTAGATTACTAATATGACTTCGGAATATCCACACTACGTCTCGTACATAGGTGGCATGAAAAACTTTGTTAATTCTCAAAATCACTATTCATCCACCAAATTCACTATTCACTGATGCACTTAATCATAATAAGAAAAGTTTTAATTCTACCAAAAATTCAGGTTATTACAGTCTCCCCTCCTTAAAAGGATTCCGTCCCGGAATCAGCTTAGGAATAACTGGGGGTACTTCTCTCACATTGCACTTCCTAACTTCCAAGTGGATTCTCCCACTTCTTGATTTTCCACAAACCTCTCACTATCTTGGCAACCTCGTCTTTTAGCACTTGTTCATTTCTATCCGTGATTTCCACAGGTTGTTCTTTGTAAGTCCGACCAGGTTGTATATCTACCTGCTCGTATTCTAACATATGACGGGCATCTATAGTATACTGACGTAGCATCGACACATGAACCCCGTTGTGACCATTCTACAAGTTTGGGGGGTAAGGCTGGCTCGTAGGCCACCTTCCTGACGCGTTTTAAAATCTCAGATGGCCCAGTGAATCTCGGGCTCAACTTCCCTTTCTTTCCAAATCTCATTAATTCTTCCCACGAGGATATCTTTTAGCATCACGAATTTCTAACCTCATATTCTCTATCTTGTTTACACAGAAAATACACCAATCATAAACTTGCTTGTCATCCATCCACATGCCATTTAGCTCATCAATAGCAGTACTATCTCTATACTCGCGGGCTTAGTCCGCATACTTTCTATGTCTGTCTTGGCTGTTACTAGCCGCCTGTTGGTGACATCTTCTGTCTTTCTAGTTTGTCGGACTAACTTGGGTTTTGTGTAAAATCTCATCCTTTAATTCCCGATCATTCGGAATCCATCTCAGTCTCATTTTAATTAAGGGTATCGGCCACCACATTGGCCTTTCCCGGATGGTAGTGTATCTCACAGTCATAATCCTAGGTCAATTTTAGCCATTTCTCCATCTCATGTTATCTACTATCACGGGTAACCCAAAGCCAATTCATTACATTCCATAAAATTTGTGGGTGCATTAATCACCCCAAAACAACCTCGCTGAAAACTTGAAGTGCCTATTCCTAATACGAATCGCAATCTTGGGTATATTCTCGGATTTAACTTCCAACCGGTGATATCCAGTTCTTAAATAAATTTGGAAATACACAGCGTTCTTTCGATGATCTAACAATCATTTACAAGGGTACCTATGCTCCACGTCGAACTCATACAACTCTCGAGGTTCGATGCATAATCTTGTGCTAATATCCTTCTCTCTCACAACAACACCGGGCTCTCCACGGTGGTACAATGGGTCTTATCATATTCTTGCCCAACCATTCTTGTAACTGAGTCACTAACTCTTTCATTCCCACTATACTCGGAATACTCGGTATTCATTCTCATGTCATCCAAATCGATATCTGGTAGCTCCTTAAAACCTTGTACAATCTCCCAAAACCATTGTAGTTCCCTTAATACTTGGTATCTCTTTTCTTGGCGGCAACCATAAGAGCTAATTAAGCCTCGCATTTCTGGCGTAATAGTTTCTTAGTTTAAACTATATTCAAGAATCTCTGAATCTGTCTCCATCCTTTATTTATTACTCTCTCTCTTACAATCAGTCTGGACTCCATTGGGTGTCAACCAACCCATCCTTATAATAATATCAACTTCTCCCAAGTCACAATACCAGCTCCCTCTGACTCCATCGCCAGTACTTATCTTGCTAACCCAGAGGTAGTGTCCATTCGTAAACAACTCCTCCAAAATCTTAATTCCATTATAGGGCATCTATCTAACACCGTTGTCACTGGAGTACACGACACATCACTATTCCTTTCACACATGTCGATTGACACGCTTTCCATTATCATAACATCCTTGGGAGAATAACCCAATTTCGTTGATACGTCACTAACATTCTATTCGTCTTAGGGATTCGCTCCTGTCATAGGCGATTTCGTTGCGAATCTAATTCCTATCAGCGAATTTTGACTTATTTGACCTGGTTCGCCTCCCCTTAGAATTCAATGAGGATAACAAAAATCATGGGGCCTTGAAAAGACAGCTCCCATATCAAGGAAAACGTCACACACTGGTGATCATAAGGTTATGAGTTTTAAGGTAACCTTATTGGAGGTAAGAGAATTTACCGAGAGATCAACATAATCATAAGAACTCAATGTTGTGTGCCTCGATTGAGACATTACTAAAGGTAATTAGCCTTCTTGTATTTCACAACTTACAAGTGATGGCGTCCCATCCGACTTCTATCACATAGACATATAGTCCTTGTAGCCCCTATAAGTATAGGGTTGTTCGTCTCAGTGGAAGTTGAAAAGTACGAAAGCAATTCGAGATCAATTTAATGATTATCGTCTTTCGACAATATTTCTCAAAGGAACACCTCGGATTAAAATTGAACATATTCCAAAGGTGCGGTTTCTAAAGAAAATACAAGGAAAAGAATAACCAAAAAGATATTGGTACTTTAACAAACAAGTGGTGAGGTATCACCATAGGGTCATTCATTATTCGAAGAAAAGTGAAAGCTTAAATAACATCATTTGACAGGGCTTCGAAAACCTGAAAGCAGGCATTGTGACAGCCTCTGGCACAAGTGAAACTGAATATGGTTTAGCACAAGTGTTATAAAATAACTTCGAAGAGGGAATATACCCTTTATCAGAATTCTTTCTTGGAAAGAGGTCAAGATAGATCATAGATTGGGGAAATATCCCACATAATTTGCAAATGGGGAGGGTACTACCAAGGTCTCTACGGATGCCTTTTTATGTCGGCTCCTCTGATGGATAATCGTTCAATTCCAAAGCTTTTCTTTTCCACGCACCCTAAGGTGTTCGATACTTACGTCATTGCCGACTTATAATAGTCACTAAGAATTCAACCATCAACATTTGCAATCGTAGGGAGTTCTATTCGACTAGACGCAACATCTCAAGTAAGCGTTTTGTTCTATAAGAAGACTTCGATACCGTTGTTCCCCATAGCAATGACAATTCCACATGTCGACTGGGCAGTACTACGGAAGCTCGTTAGAAACTACAAGCTTAAACCCGGTCTCTATTTCAATCATCATTATATCCAATATTCCTTTTTCCCATATCAATCCCGTGTGCTACATAAGCTTAACACTTTTGGCACAATAGCCTTTTCATTTAAGTCAATCCCGGAACTTCTCAGTCTGTCTTGGTCCTTAAATATATTTCGCTTTTACCGTCCAATCTCAACTTCATCATTTTATCTCCACAATCAATTATAGCAATCAGGGTCTGTCCACCAACCCATATAACGGCTATCTTACCCAATCCACAGGGTTCGCTCTAGTTTCCACTCTCTTTGGTGACATCCTCTGGTAATCAGAAAGACAAGGTTTGCCAAAATTTGCTGAATTTCTTTCCAAAATCAGGGAAACTCGATCAATCTATTTACCTACTAGTAATGCTCGAATATGATTTCCGACCTTTAGGTTCTATCCTCATAATTCCTTCCTGGTTTCCTGAGGGTGGTAAATCTTGTTCTCGATTCTGCCTTAGCGTGCTTGTCTTATAATAACATTTGCATGGTACATATACCCAAAATTCTCCTTGAGATAATAAAATCCCTCAATGATGTAATAGACACTATTTCCAATGGAATCGCTGGTCGTGGGGGATTGAAACCTCATAGCCAAAGAAATACCTTTCACTATTCTAGGCAACTAAGTACCCTTAATCGTTCGTGAAAATCTGAACATCTTGGTTCTTACGTATGCTGCCTCCTTATGGGCAACTATAACTGACTACGAGTAACAGGTTTCGTTCGAGTCGAATCAATCCACTGATACTGGCTATACTGCCTCTACCTCTTCTGCTTTGGAGATTCCACTCCATCTTCTTTGTCATATCTCTTGATAAATCATGAACGATCCTTAGACTCTCGTCTCGTCACTTATTTATCCTCTGAAGGTTCGTCCGGTCTTTATTATACGACCTCAAGTAACATACTACATCTTTATCAAACAACACGTTCTCTACAAGATTCTTTCCTTGACCCACTATGGGGTCTTCCTCTAGATCCTCCTATGGATCTTCCTTTATCGGGTCTCCGTCCATTTCAAGGAACGCATCATCAATTGCCTACTCGAAGGCCTCGGGGTCTGGTATCTCAGAATCCCATCACTCTATAACTCATACGAATCGAGGTGACTAACCATGAAGTCCTAAGTACGGTTTCCCAGAAGAAGTCCCATCTCGGGCTTCATCTTAAACAGTCAGGGTCATGTCCTCTAACCCGACTACGAACTCAATTTGGGCTCTAGATGTTCTTATCATTCTTAAGGGTATTGTAAGACTCGATCTCCTATCGTTTCTGAGGACTGTAACCTAACGCTCTGATACCATTTCTGTAACAGCCCTAAATCCGGGGTCAGGGATTTAGAGTAGTCACGATCCATTTACTCCTTGCCTTATCTGTATTACTCACACCGTGCATAATTCACCTGCTCATGACCCCACAATATATGTCTCACACACACACACAGGTTAGAGTCTCAAAAACGACACAATACAACAACTGCGGAATAAATAATCTTTATTACAATACCCAAAAGTCTTTGAATCTGTCACTGATACAATTTCTAAGTAAGGTTACATTACCAACTTAGCCTTCTGATGCTCACAATCCTCTCATACCATTCATATCTATACATAAGTTGAATACCAAAAGCTGTAGCCTGATTCGACTGGTTCGTACTATTCTCGGGATCACTGCTAGAAACTATTTGTGGAAACGCCTTGCGGGGTATGTGCCGTCCCATTGGCATCCTGCTTCGCTGCTATATAATATATATAAAACAATAGCAAGAGTGAGCGATAGCTCAGCAAGGTAATGAAAGTATGGCCTCATTCTGCCTTTAACTCAACCCAGAATAAAGCGGGTATAAGACAATAATTTGTCAAAATATCTCGATACTGAAATTATTTCCTTATCGGAAGATATTCCAAAAATAGTACCTTTATTGTAATTCAAATATCATTTCGTAATATTTCTGCAACTCTTTTGCTATATTATGAACAAAGTTCTTGTATACAAGATGAGGTTTCAAAATAAACCAAATATAACCTTTCCAAAAATTATCTGCTATATAAGCAGAATATCAACATATAACTTAAAAGATGAAGTTATAAGGAAAATTCAATATAAGCAACTCCCTTACCATAACTCATGTTATGTAGGGTATCCACAGAGTCATATGATATGCTTTAAGCGGATAAGAAACTAGTATAATATAAACGATGAAGTTACGAGGAAAATTAATATAATATTTCCGTAACCCAAACTCCACTTATGCATATATATCTTTAATCAGGTTTTATCAGAGTCATAACTCAAAAGTAAAAGATGGAGTTGCACAAATTTATTGTCACTTCATTTCCAAACACTTTTCAACCCCCTGCCAACATGGTTGGTTCTTCACCCCAATACATGTTGCAGGAAATATCCAAATTGGATGATGAACTAATACTGGAGTTGCTACCGCGTCCGCTGTGCCTAACCTTACTATGATCAGTAGCAGGTCGCACCGCTCAAATAGTTTTCTACATGTAGATGGAAGTATCACGACGACCTGACATTGTCTACCGCCTTACTATGACCTCCCGGCCCATTTGGGGCAATATAAAAGTTGGATGGGCCCACGCAACTTGACCACTTACACCACTCCTAGTTCAGATGAAATCCATGACTCTGAAACGTAAAGATCGTCCTCCTTTCCCCAAGTGTAACACTTGTTGATACGACTCCACTAAGTAGTTATATCTAGGTTGGAAAGGAAGATTCTCCAATATTTCCCAAGCTATGCTTGTTAATGGATATCGACTTGTTCCATGAATTTACCCCTCGATCATTGAGGTGGTAACACAACATTAGACTGGCAGCAATTAAATTGCTCCAAGAAAATATCTGTCCCTTGACAGTTTTTGAATTGAGAGTTTAAAAAAGAGTAGTAGTCACTTAAATCAGGTTTCCCGTATTTTTGATAGTTGAGCGAGCATTTGAATCTTCTTAAAAGACGGATTTAAATGGAAAACATTGTTTTGGGAACCTCTTTTGATTTTAAAAATAATCAATGACATTGATTAAGTAAGTAAAGCTTAGATGAATATTCGGAATAATATTCCTTAAGTAAATACTGATTAAATGAATATTCGAAAATAATATTCATTAAGTAAATATAGATTAAATGAATATTCAAAGGTAATATTCATTAAATAAATAACTCTTAAATGAATATTCTAAAATAATATTCATTAAATAAATAAACCTCAAATGAATATTAGGAAATAATATTCATTAAATAAATAAGCCTCAAATGAATATTCAAAAGCAATATTCATTAAATAAATAATTAATCCTCGAATGAATATTCAAAACTAATATTCATTAAATAAATAAATAATCCTCGAATGAATATTCAAAACTAATATTCATTAAATAAATAAATAATCCTCGAATGAATATTCGACATTAATATTCATTAAATAATCCCTAGATGAATATTCACAATAATATTCTTAAAGTCAATAGTCCTCAAATGAATATACATAAATAATGTTCATTAAATACATAATTAACCCTCGAACAAGTAAGCCTCAAATGAATATTCATTAATTAATAAATCTCAAATAACAGTCACCCGATGTCTTTATCAGAAAAATAATCTTTAGCATATACAGAAATACAATCACTTCTGATCCTTAATGAAAATCACACGCCCTTATCCTAGGGCATATATAAGAATACTGGCTTATAACTGATATCCCATATTTAACATATAAGCCAATTACCAAATCATTTTCAAATAATAACCTTCGAATGAGGTAATATTCAAATAACATTCCTCAAATCATTTCCAGGTAACTAATACTTTCTAGAAATATAATTAATGTTTAATAATAATATTCCTCAAGATGAATAGTACTCTGCCGCTGGAATCCCTCCGGGTCTCCACGACTATCTATATAACACAAATATCGACTCCCGGTCTAGAGTCGAAACAATAAACATGCTCTTATCTATAGAGCTACGAGGTATACCGGTTCATAAGTACATTATCTCACAGCTCGTATCATATCCAAAAGTCAAATCTTATTGAACACGATATATAACATGTATCGCAAAACTGTATAACTCCTCACATGGCAACAACAGTAATATATAATCAATACTTCAAAGTATAGAATTAGGAAACTTGCCACAATACTCACAACTAAGATTTGATATATATAACTTGGGAATACACAAGTATTGAATATTTGAAAATATACCTACTCTGAACAATAGAGTAAGGTTTAGTAAACTTGCCTGATGCTCGAGAAGTGATAGGGGTTCGCGACGATGCCGGATAATCTAGACAAAGTCAAAGAAAACGTACGATTAATCCCCTGGATAATCCACTTGCTCAATGCTTAAACACGTAAGCGAAACACAACCAAGGCATTACTAGCTCGTTATAGGCTCATACTAAGTCCATGTTAATCGACAATTTCTTAAGTCGTAGGTTTAGTCCGAAATCGATCCTCGAATACAAGTTATACCTAATCATTTACAACATTGGTTTCTAAGTCATGTTCTTAGTGGTTTTCACTTGCGCGACCTCGGCTAAAACATTTTTATAAAATCGAAAAATAATCTTTTTAATACGAATCGTTTTCGTGAGCCTTCCTAACGGTCTCTAGTATTATGCCTCAAAAGTTCACATTTTAATACGGCTCCGAAGTGGTCCAAATATAGCCTCAAAGTTGCTGGACAGAGATGAGTCATTCTTCCGAACGGCGTTTACTAAAACTCACTTTTCTCCTAAACCGTAAATCGTATAGACATGATCTTTATACCAAAACAAACCTTAAACCAAGACCTACATGTTCATGGTCAGTTCTGTTCAAAAATATTACCAGACCAGTTCGTAATTCTTGCTCAAAACAGCCCTAAATCAAATGGGTATTACGACGGCTATAATCGTAACGTTTTCCATTTTCAAAACACACCCAAATCAATACCAATCAATTCCAAACTCACCATACACCTTATACACCCTCCACTCAGTCAAATCCTCCAGGAATAATCACAACAAAATTCATAACCCATCCTCCAAACTCAACCAACAATTTATCTAATTACTTAATCATGCTTTTAACTCTACATAAACATCAAAACCATTTCGAAACTCATACAAACAAAAGGGGCAGAGGTTTTATACCTTATCCAAGCTTGCTTGCTGCTATATACCTTATGTAACCTTAGATCCTTGCTTAATACAACCTTTGGAAGCTACAAACTCAATTTCCAAAAACAAAACAAAACACAAGTTACTATTCATCATCTTCTCCGACTGTTAATCACTGAAATCGAAGGGGTAAATCACAGGGTTGAGGTGATTGCTTACCATGGTTACGTCGGGCTTCTCGAGAGCTTCGATTTGAGTGGTAGAACGCCAAAAACGGACCACGGAATCTCGAGTTACGATCGTTTCTTTCTCTCCCATTTTTCTCCTCTTTTCTCCTCCCGAATTTTCTTCTTTCTTTTCTTTTCTTTTTGTCTTGATAATAATGATAAGGATGCTGATTTTTGTGTTTAAAAAGTGGTGAGTCATCACCTTTTGGTGAGTCACCGGGACACGTGTCGCGCATGCACGCGTTTGGTTAAAGTAGCTTTACTAGTTCGTTTTCTTTTCACATGGATGATCCAAATGTTGCATTTCTCGAATTAATCTTGTTACATGTTACTTCCATGTCTTTATTTAATCCTGTCATAATTTCAATCCTTAATCCATGATTCGTTCTCTTAATCGCTTAATCTCGTTATAAAGTATCAGTGGTTTCTAGTATCTTCGTTTCACTGTCTCAGTGGTTTTCGTTCTAAATTCTCAAATCAAATATAATAAAATTCCAAAATATTAAATCCTCAAATCCTTAATTTAATATCTCATTTCTTGAATATAATAATATATAATTTACTGCCCGGTCAAATACTTCACCAAAATTAAATTTGGAATTTCTGAATTCCGATCGTCTTTGCATTCACTTATTTACTCCGTAGATTACTAATATGACTTCGGAATATCCACACTACGTCTCGTACATAGGTGGCATGAAAAAATTTGTTAATTCTCAAAATCACTATTCATCCACCAAATTCACTATTCACTGATGCACTTAATCATAATAAGAAAAGTTTTAATTCTACCAAAAATTCAGGTTATTACAAAATCTATACATGTTTGATTTTATGCTCATTATAAATTCTGATTACAAAATGTGCAGAAATTTTACACAGCATGATATTGTCTCTATATTTATAGCATCTCTTAGTTTATTGATCCTATATACTGAGTCTGTATTAGCTGTTTGCTTTTTCTCTCATAAATTAATTGTATTAACAGATGAAAAATCTAAACTCTGAAAATTAGTTGCAAATATTTCACCCTCAAATTAAAAGATACCAAATAGAGCACAAATTCCTTTGAGATCATGTTGTGTCTAGGACGATCCAGGAACTTATTGTATGAAATAAGGGCTAAAATCTTTGATTTTTGGTGACTAGTGCCAACCACTGATTACTGGAAAAATAAATAAATAAAAAATTTAAAGGGGGTGAAAGTAAAAGATATATCCAAATGAAAGGATATCAGTATACAGAGTTTAGATATAAAACATCAGATTTTATTTGATATGAGAGTTTGAGCAACCAGTTTTTACTGCTTTAGTTTGTGGATTTTATGCACTTTGAGATGGTCTAAATATTCATATTCAGTAAACTCTGCTAATTCACACACAAATACTCACACCTGTACAGTTTGTGAAAGGAGTTTATTTATAAAGGAGGAGGATTGGTAAACACTGATGAACTGTGTACTCTATGCTGAGGTAATTTTATTTTAATCTCTGATGATTAAAATTAATTCTTTGTTTCAGACAGTTAACAATTATGAGAAAAGACATTTGTTTTGAAAATTCAAAAAGAGTATGATTGGGAAGTTGTTCAAGAGTGTATTAGACAGAGGAGAGAGGTTGAGTGTCTCTAAAAGTGTAAAAGGCGGTAATTATTGCTGTTTTTACTGCGCATGCGCATTGGAAACTGTCAATTATTTGCTGTAAATCATTGCATGTATGCCACATGTCCCACTCACACAGTTAACGGAGTAAGACAGCTGTGTATTGATGATTAAAAACTGTTCAGTTTTTAATTTTGAATTGGATATTTATACAATACACACACTTACGTTTAAACCTTTCACATCTTACTCCAATTCACATCATATCACACACACATTTCTACAAACATCTTTCTGCATACATCTCTTAAACATTTTTTTTGAACTATAAACTCTGATTTCTTTGAAAAATCTAATGGCAACAACCATGTTTCAGTCTCTTGGTCTCGATTTTGTCCCTAATAACTATGCAGCCCCACTGTCTATTGAAAACGTTCCGGAGGCGTTTCACCTGTTTCAAAATTTTCTTGCACAATCTGATATTGGCCAAGCTTTAGTGGAACCAACACGGTTATCTGGTACTCAAATCAAAGCCTTCTGGGAGACAGGCGTTTATGATGATGGAGGTGAATCAGGAACTCCCTCAATTGTCTTTGAATTTGCTGAACAAGAGTATGTGGTTACTCCAACCACTGTTAGAGATGCTCTTGGATGTGAAGATTTCAATGCGTTCACCATTTCTGTTGGTGACTCAGATCTCCAGCGTATGATGAGGGAGATTGGTTACTCTGGGCCTTTGGCAAGGACAGGTAATTTGAAGCGACCATTCTTGAGGAAGGAGTGGAGCTTCTTTTTCGATTGCATTACAAGGGCATTCGGGAAGAAGTGTACTAATTGGGATGCAAATCCAATCGACAGTCTACAAATTGGGTATTCTCTTCTCTATGGTGCTCATTTTGACTATGCTAGACTTGTTTTGAACAATATAGGTGAAAAGATGACAGAGAATAGGAGTGTTGTTTACTTTTCTCGTTTCTGTCAATTAATCTTTTCTATGTGTGTTGCTGGGGTTGAGATAGCTGAGGAGGATGTCATTCCCTCATTTAAATTACATAAGAGAATATTCTCTGATCTAACAAACAAGGATGTTAAGAAAGGGAATGTCGGTGACTTGATGCTTCCTGCTTCAGTCCAACAGTTTTTAAATCCACAACCACTACTAAACTCTGAACCTCTTCCATCTACTTCTCAAAAGCCAAGGGCTGGGGGTAGGACTAAGCATAGAGCTTTTAAGGCTGACAAGGCTGCAACACCTGCAAATACTGATGCTTTACCACACTCAGTTGGTACTTCAAGGAAGAAGAAAAGGGCAAACAGACCTTCTGATGATGAGAATAGGGTTTCTGATGAACCAGAATCTGCTAATGCTAAGAAGAGGAAGCTAGTTGCTGCTTACCTATTTGATGGATTGATTCCTGGTTCTACACCGATTGAAGCTCCTGAGGTTGTGATTGAAAATCATTCTGCCAATGCTACTGTGCCTGAAGAAGCCAGAGCAAACACTGATGATAATGCTGCTTTTTCTGATGATTTTCTTGAACCTAAATTGGAGATGGATATTGAAGACGAAATTGAAGCACATCCTAGTATCAGCGTTTGTGATACTGAGGATGTGGCAGCTGATCAACCCACCCAGATAATAGATGAGTCAATTGCAACTAATACAGAGATTCTTTCTGTCAATAATCCAGTTCCTGAAATGGGTGAAGAGGTTGATCAGGTTCCTGAAGCTGCTGTAGAGAAAGTAAATGAAGCTATAGCAGAGGAAGTAGTTAAGTCTGTTCCTGAAGAAACAGAGGTTTTTGCCACTGCAAACTCTGAGCATGTTGAAGTTGTTGAAAAGTCTGTTCCTGTAGAGGCAGAGGTTCTTGTCAATCCAAACTCTGAGAATCCTGAAGCTGCACAGCCAAACGCTGAGGCTACTGCAGAAACTGTTGCTGAAGAAAATGAAGCTGCAAACTCTGAACATTCTTTTCATGCCAACTCTAACATCAATGCTGAAGTTTCAAACTCTGATGAATCCATACCTTTTCTAAGGGATCCTACAGCTGAGCATGTCAAGGAAAATATAGCTGCCACTGAAGCTCATTATCGAGATATGTACTATGCCAACTGGTCAGGGGCAGATTGTATTTTCTCAAAGCAAAGGACTGCTGATTTTGTTGCTCAATCTGCAAAGGAGATTTCAAATCCTGAGCTAATGATACATTTCAAGGCTACAATTGTTCAAGTCAAATCATTGCACAATCGCTTTGATGAGACTCACAAAGCAGTCATTGGATTGAGTAATGATGTTGCTGCTAAGGAGTTAACCTTGAGAACTGAAAGAAATAGACTGTCTTCTCTGATTCAAGATCAAGTGGAAATAAAACAAAGGCTAAGCAAGGTGGAAGAGCATCAGACTGTTATGTCTTCTCAACTTGATTCTATTGCTGCCTCACTGGAGTTGCTGACATCAGTGCTTATTCCTGATGATGTCAAAAAGGGGGAGAGAGTTCCTAAAGACAAATGCAAAAGGACTTCAACCTTGAGATTGAGGGATGATGCAAATGATGGTGGAAGCAAGGAAGCAGAGAGAAGGTCAAAGACTAGTCAAGAGCAAGGGAGACTTAGGTCAAACTCTGCTAGACAGACAAACTCTGAGAGGTTAAACTCTGGTGGTCAATCTTCTTCAAGACTTAAAAGTCTAGTGATTTCGTCAAATCCAACTACTGATGAAGAGATTGCTGCTAAACTTTTCATGGAAGAACATGGTGGTGAAGCTACAATGGAAGATATGGACATTGAGATGAAGCTTCTTGCTGAAGAACACCAGAAAAATATTGAAGCTGGTACTTACAAGAAAAAGGCTAAGGCTCCTAGGAAAAAGGAAATGGGAATTTCTATTAAAGAGAATGTGAACTCTCAACAGAGTTTACAATATACAAGGAGGCCTATGATTGCAGAGTCTGATAAAGGAAAAGGTAAACTGGTAGAAGAAGGACAGTTACCAAAGAATAATTATTCAACCTCTGATGTTGCTCAAGTTGAATCAAGGATAAACAAATCAACCTCTGACATTGCTCAAGTTGTTCAAAAATCAGAAGCTGTGACAACCTCTGATACTACTCAAGTTGTACAGACAAAATTATCTTCAGAATTACAAAGGACTTTTGGCAAGCCAGTCACTGTTCAACACTCTTTGATTCCAGCAAATATAAATATTCTCCAAAGCAGAACAGTCATGGGAAAAGAAACAAGAGATAAATCTGGGCTTGGATCTCATAGAGAGAAAAGAGTGAACAATAGTCCAATGGATCACACTTCTTTAGCTGAACCTGGTGTTGGAGTAACTCAAGAAAATCTTGATACTCTAGAATCAGTTCAGTTAATATACCACAGAGGGTTGAAGAAGGATTTTCTGTTATACTTCAAATCTGATGGCAGAGTATACAGAGTTAGTGAAGATGATATTGGTTTAAAGATGAAAGAAGAACTGGAATATGTGCTGTATCTGTTGAAAGTTAAAAATCAAAGAACTCATCAAGCAGCCGAAGTGTTAAGAAGCAGGATGATGAAAGCTAGAATTCTTTCTGGTTTAAAGTCTGCTGGCTCTTACATACCAAGGTACAGAGATTACAATGGAAAGCTTGTTGAGATGCAAAGAAACAGTGCAAGACTCAGAACAGATTTTGGCATAAAAGTGTTGGAATTTAATCTGGAATCAGATAAATCCTTCATAATAAAGCTAGGAAATGAGATGAGGAAAAACAACATTTATTCACTAAGGGCAGCTATCTACCAGACTGGAGAAAGTGATCCAGAACTCAAGGAACTGAAAGAAATCATGGTAGATGAGCTAGAAAAGGCTGAAAGAAGACTTCTCATCGATTATCTCAGGACAGTGCTTGATATTGAAGAAATTAAGTAAAGTCTGACTGTAAGTTTTTTTTTAAAGTTTTCTGTTCTAAGTTAAAGATAAACTTTGATTATATTTAAACACTGCATTTTTTATATGTTTTGACATCATCAATTATCTATTAACTTGTACATCTTTATTATGCACAAGTTGGGTGAGATTGTTAGATATAATTGCTGACGTTTGTTCATCACTGTTTAAGTACCAGGTACTCAACAGAGTTTAATAGAAGCCAGCCAGAGTTTGATAAAGTCTGACGGGGTGAAGAGTTTATTAACTGTCGGTGCTAATATGAAGATTCTAGAAGCATTATATCTTGAAAATGGAAAGAAGCAAGATATATTGAGACAGTTAAGGAAACAGAACAGAAGACAGAAGCAATCTTAAATTGATATAATTTGTATAGCTAATTTATAGGAATATCAATTAGAGATTGATTATGTAACTGTGTATTATATAAACACAGATAGGTTAACCCTTAAAGGGGTGCGTATACTGAATATATTATTCTTGTAACCTAGCAGCTCTCTGTGATTCTTTAACATCACAAAGAGAAGAGTTATTTTATATAATTCAGTTGTTGATTCATAATCAGTGTTCTTAAGTGTTATTATCATATTAATATTGATTATACATTGTGTATTCGGCCTAACAATCCCACAAATCATGTAAGGACCTTTTCCAATGCACTGTTGTTGCAGCCAACCAACGATGCGGTCAAGTGTAGGGCGTTTCCACAAACCTTGGCAGGCATGGCCCAACGCTGGTATAGCCGTCTTCCTCCCAACTCAATTGGGTCTTTCAAGGAACTAAGCAAAGCTTTTATCAATCAGTTCATTAGTGGAAGGGTGTATGAGAAAAGCTCTGCATCACTCATGGCAATCCAGCAAGGAAAGAATGAAGCCCTAAGGGACTACATCAATCGATTCACCTGGGAGGCTCTGAAAGTCCCGGACTTAGAGGACAGAGTGGCTATGATAGCCCTGCAACAAGGAACTACTGATGACCACTTCAAAAGATCGTTAGCTAAATATCCACCCGAGAGCATGCTGAAGCTCCAAGATAGAGCCGGAAAGTATATCAAGGCTGAAGAAAGCATGAGAAAGTATGAACCCACTGCTAGTGGTAGTGGAAACTCAAAGAAAAGAAAAAAAACTCAGGAGTACGACGTCAAGGAAAAGTTTCCCAGAACATCAAAGGACTCTGATTCTCCACCCAAGAGAAACAATTTTGGGCCAAAGTTTACGGAGTATGCAAGATTGAACACTCCCAGGAGTCAAATTCTGATGGAGATAGCTAAGGAAGGAGATCTCAAATGGCCGAAGACAATGAGGGCTGACATTTCCAAACGGAACCAAAATCAATTCTGTCGGTTCCATAAAGAAGTCGGTCACGACACCGACGACTATAGGTAATTGAAAGATGAGATCTAATTTCTGATACGAAGAGGAAAACTCAGCAAATTCACCAAGGATGGAAATCAAGGGGGTCAAAGAGGAAACTACGAAAGGAATGATTACGACAGAAGGGACAACGACCAAGATCGTAACCCTAAGCCCCGAGGGCCAGTCATCAACATGATATTCGGAGGGCCAACTGCTGCCGGGTCCTCCCGAAATTCAAGAAAAGCTTATGCTCGAGAGGTAATGACTGTGGTTGGAGAAGAACCGAAGCGTGCCAGAACAGAAGTGTCAATAGGTTTTGACGATTCAGACTTGGAAGGGGTGAAGTTCCCCCACGATGACCCTCTAGTCATCATACCTGTGATTGGCAATTCTGAAACAAAGAGAGTCCTAGTCGACAATGGAGCTTCAGTGGATATCTTATTCCACGATGCTTTTACCAAGATGGGTTACACTGATTCTCAGTTAACACCCTCAAATATGCCCATATACGGATTCAATGGGGTGGAATCAAAAGTGGAAGGCACTATCCAACTCCCAATGACCATGGGGCAAGGGATGAATACATCTACTCAAATGCTGAACTTCATAGTTATAAAGGCAACTTCAACCTACAATGCAATCCTGGGAAGGACTGGTCTTCATGCGTTCAAGGTCGTTGCCTCTTCTTATCATCTAAAAATCAAGTTCCCAACGAGGAATGAGATTGGTGAAGAACGAGGAGACCAAAAAATGGCTAGAAGTTGTTATGTAGCCGTGTTAAGGCCTGATGGAATCGGGGGGCAAGTTCTCCCAATTGAAGACATGGATACTAGTGACAATGAGGACCGAAGAGGGAAACCAGCTGAGGATTTAATCCCCATTCCCTTAGTCCCTGGTGAACCGGAGAAGGTGACATATGTTGGAGCACTACTACCTGAGCCATTGAAAAGCAAGCTCATATCTTTTCTTCAAGAGAATAATGACGTTTTTGCTTGGACAGCGGCTGACATGCCAGGGATTGATCCCCAATTGATAACTCATAAATTGAATGTGGATCCTGAAAGGAAGACGGTGAAACAGAAAAAGAGAAGTTTTGCTCCAGAAAGGCTTGAAGCCATTAAACAAGAAGTAGAGAAGCTTTTGGAAGCCGGGTTCATTGAGGAAATCCAATTCCCGGAATGGTTGGCTAACCCCGTAATGGTCAAAAAGGCCAATGGAAAATGGAGGATGTGTGTAGACTTCACTGACTTGAATGATGCATGTCCTAAGGATTGTTTTCCCTTACCAATGATTGATGCATTAATAGATGCTACAGCTGGACACGAGATGCTCAGCTTCATGGATGGTTTCAGTGGATACAACCAAATCAAAATGCACAAGGATGACATCTCCAAGGTATCATTCATCATTGACTTTGGTGTTTTCTATTATCTAGTCATGGCATTTGGAATTAAGAATGCAGGGGCAACCTACCAAAGATTGGTGAACAAAAGTTTTGGACACCTAATTGGAAAAACCATGGAGGTCTACGTAGATGACATGTTAGTCAAGAGCCTCGATAAGGCCAATCACATTGAGCACCTCCGAGAGGCATTTGAAGTGCTAAGGCACCACAAGATGATGTTGAATCCAGCTAAGTGTGCCTTTGGTGTAGGCTCGGGAAAGTTTTTAGGCCTAATGGTTTCTAAGAGAGGAATCAAGGCCAATCCCGACAAAATCAAAGCAATTCTAGACATGGAACCACCAAAGACTGTCAAGGATGTCCAAAAACTAACGGGAAGAGTGGCAGCATTGAGAAGAGTTATCTCCAAGTCAGGAGAGAAGTGCTTATCTTTCTTCAAAGCACTCAAGAACGTGAAAATTTTTGAATGGACAACGGAGAGCCAAGAGGCCTTTGAGGCCCTGAAGAAATACATGGCTGAAGCACCACTGTTGGCAAAACCAAAGCCAGGAGAAACTCTCTACTTGTACTTGGCAGTTTCTAACACAGCCCTTGGAGATGTACTGATAAAGGAAGAATTGAAAGTGCAGAAGCCCGTCTACTATGTGAGTAAGATTCTACATGGAACAGAAATAAACTACTCAACGATTGAGAAGTTTGCCTTAGCCTTGATAATGGCCTCAAGAAAGCTACGCCCGTACTTCCAGGCTCACAAGATAGAGGTCTTGACTAATCAACCTCTGAGAAACATCTTGCATAGCCCTCAAGTCAGTGGAAGATTGATCAAATGGGCCATTGAATTGGGCGAATTCGACATCAAGTATAAGCCTCGAACGACCATAAAAGCTCAAGCACTCGTTGACTTCATGGTTGAATGTACCATTGACAACCAAGAAGTCGGGGGGCAGGAAGTAATAGTGGAGGATGAGAAAGATCAAGAGATGGATTTCAAAGAATATTGGGTGCTCTATTTTGATGGAGCATCAAAAACAAAATCAAGCGGAGCCGGTTTAGTGCTGCAAAGTCCTGATGGATTCCTCATAGAGTATGCACTAAAACTTGACTTCCCAACGACAAACAATGAGGCTGAATATGAAGCTCTGATAGCTGGCTTAGGGCTGGCTGGAGCCTTGAGAGTTAAAACTCTGAAAGTATGTGGAGATTCGAGGCTAGTGGTTTACCAAGTAAATGGTGAATTTAAGGCCAGAGATGAAGTCATGGCCAAGTACTTGAAACTCGTCAAGGCCATCATGACTCAGTTCGATGAATGCTATGTAGAGCACATTCCGAGGGAAGAAAACGTGAAGGCTGATGCCTTGTCTAAATTTGCTTCTTCCGAAATTGAAAACTATGCAGGGTGTAACACCCCCAGATCCGGGGTCGGAGATCTGGGTTGTCACGATCCCTTGTTCCGTACAAACACTGAATACTTGAACCATAAAATAATAAATCAAAACACATGGTGACCCCACCATCAATATACTCACGCTAGTTATGTCTCAGAAACGAACTTACAAAAACAGTAGTCATATGATCCATAATTTAAAGTTATTACAACCCAAAAGTAAAATAATCGCAACTTACTACCAGTATGATTTCTATGTGAAACCATAAGGCATCGCAAAAGTTTGTTCTTGTTCATTAGTATACATAAGTGATACTTATAAATAAACCGGAGCAACAAGAGTTACACTCCGAACCAACTCAGTACTTCTACCTGATCAACTGTAACAACCATGCTATGTGCGGCCTGTATGTCCCTGACGCGCTTCCGAGCGGTACGACGAATCCTGGCCATCTACTCTAGCTGTTGTATTGTGATATATATATATATATATATATATATATATATATATATATATATATATATATATATATATATATATATATATATAAAAGAAAGCAAGAGTGAGCACTCGGCCCAGCAATAATACAATACAACATAAGCATATAGGTAAGCTTATATCATAAAGGAAAACCTTTAAAACTTCATTCGTATACATAATGATATATTTATTTCTCTTTTCGTCAAAACATACCATACAGTACGACTACTGTATGAGGACATCATTACTCATCACTGTCACATTATCAGTAACTCAGCGCCTAGGCTTTTGTTACAATGTGCAGCACAACTCCAATTGGAGAGAAGGGAATGTACTGGAACACCCGATACACGGCGATCAGCCGTTGTATCGTAACTTTTATTTTCTATTAGTAGAAGGACGACTTCCTGTTCGGTTATCACCCTGACCGCAAACGGGCCACTGTGCTAAGAGATCACTACCTCGGCGCCTATTTCGTCACCGGGCAAGCCTAAGCACGCAAGAGATCACTACCTCGGCGCCTATTTTGTCACCGGGCAAGCCTTGATAATTTTGGCACTACCCCGGCACCTATTTCATTGCAGTGTAGGCCCTTCCAATTCCCATGATGAAAAATATCAATGAAACGGAAATCGGAATTTAATTCCATTTTTCCCAAGTACAAATACTTGTCAAAACTTTGTAACCGTTCAGAATACCTTACTCCAGAGTAATTGAAAGGAGTAATTCAAAGTGTGGGTTGACATTAGTCAACGAAACTACCGATGATTACCCCGTATTTTGAAATCATGACCAGGGAGTTTATTGAAATTTCAGAGTTTAGCAAGTTTGAAATACTTTACTTGAATGGGGGAGCCATCCCCAGCTGTAGTTATTCTAGAGGAACAGTGGAAGTAAAACTTTGTCCTCGACTTCTTGAACTAGATTCCCAAATTTTCGATGAGTTAGAAAACACTATCCTCATTTAATTACCTTTAAATATCTTAAGATAATAGTTGAGAATCTCTATTTTAATATCTTTTCTGAAAATCAGAAATTTATATTTTTGTGTAAATAGTAGAACCTTTAATCATATATTAAGGTTCTATGATTTTCAAATCATATTTGAAATATTTAATAAATACCCAAATAATAAATATTAAATTATTATTCAATATAAAACCACTTAAGTGAATATTCAAAATAATATTCACTTAAATAAAAAAATATATTCAAATAATAAGAATTGAATTATTATTCAATATAAAATCACTTAAGTGAATATTCAAAATAATATTCACTTAATTAAATAATATTCAAATAATATTTTTTATAATATTATTTAAATATCTCACCTTAAATACCCAATAATATAGATATTGGAATATTTAATAAATCTTTAAAATATAACTGTCCCTGGAACCTTCCAGCTTCTGACAGTAGGATCAAAACAAAATAATACTTTGACTCCCGGTCTAAGTTTTAAAACTATCATACAAGTACTCTATACTTAGAGTCTTTAACGTTTAACCTTGGTTTATATCTAGTGTTTACCTAGCATATAAACCTTATGTCTTATACAACTTTTTATTAAAAGCGAAAACAGTTTATAAGTCATTTCACAGCATTAAAGCAGTATATTTATCAATATCATAACGCATATCACAACAGCATCATTATATGATGTAGGGTTTGAAAACTTGCCTTGGTGTCTTGGTGGTGTGGTAGTAGGGGCTTGAGAGTGTGCTCGTCGATCTATAACAAGATATACAATTTCAGTCAGTCCCCTAGAACCAATTAATGTGCTATAACTTAAGCACTCAAGTTCTATTAATAAAAATCAAATGTCTCGCTCTCGGTCATCTATAACCTCATGACGTTCTGTAACTCTTAAGTCACAAGTTTGGGTGAAAATCTATTCACAAGACCCAAGTACTTTTCCTTTTACAATTTCCTTGTTTTTAACCATCCCCTTAAGGGTATTTCACTCGCGCAACCTTTGTTCTTGCATTTTTCTAAAATAAAAAACTTATCATTTTAATACGAAAACTTCTAGGTTCCTTTCTAGACTATCCATACTAGTATCCATTTTAATATCTCAATCCAATTCCATTTTTAAAGGGCTTGATCCCTATCTCAAAGTTCATGCAATGAACTACTTAGTTACGCGAAACTGCTTTTACTAAAACGGACGTTTCTCCTAAACCGTAAATCAAAACGACACGATTCTTTCGCTAAAACAATCTAGGAAACAGGGCCTACATGTTCATGGTCAGAAACTTCATGTTTATGCCTTTTAATTTAACCATGGTTTCTGTCTAAACTACCTAAGTAAAATTCGACATGGTAACGGCGCTTAAACGTACTTCCCGTGTTTTTAAACACTCAATACAACCACCAATCCACAATAAACCAACCACCAATCAAACCTCAAGTTAATACTACACTTTTCTGTCCAAACATGGTCATACTCTAGTTCATAAGTTTATCCACAAATCAACCATCAAACATGCTTAAAATCATGCATACATGCTTCATTACTACATAGTTCTTAAACAATCACTTATAACTACTAGATCAAGCATAATCTCAAATAGGGAAGAAGTTTTATACCTTCCTTGGAACTTAACAAAGGCTATATATGGATGGTATATCCTTCCTTGCTCCTTAACTATGCTAATCAAACCTAAAAACATCAAAACAAAACAAGATCTTATGAGTTTACTATTCACATCACTATTCATCATCAACTTTGAATCCATTTTTGACCAAGCTATCATCCATGGATGAGGCTAAGATTAGAGATCTACCTGGGATATTGGAAGAGGGTGATTTAGAGCCCAAGATCAAGATTTATGGTTGAGTGGAAGTGGATGAAATGTTTTTAAGGAACGGATGGAGAAGAAAAGCCGAATGGTTGTTCTTCAACTAGGATGCATCTTGTTGTTTTGTTTTCTTTGATTTTCTTTTCCTTTTGTTTTGTCTAAATACACTTAACACTTTGTAATTAAATTGTGTGGCTAATAACTTGTTTTGTCACCAATGAAAAGGCTCTTTTTAGACTTGTGGTTGTGGTGAAAGTGGTGACAAGGTGGTGATTCATCACCTTGTCATGCATATGTCACCCATCTGCATCCTGCTTATGTCATCATTTGTATCCTCAATCCTCTTATATATTGCACTTGATGATCTTATATAATACTCCTCCTTTGGTTAGGGTTTAATCCATAATTTGTTACGCTTTTGTTTCGCGATAGTTTCAAGTGATTCTAAAAACGTTTCTCTGTACCAAAGCTAGGGGTACTTCCTTGATCTTTCCATTATCTTTGTCTAATATATAATCTTAGGTTTCTCACCTTGGTTTAAGATATGATCATGGATTTCTCATTCCACATACTTTCTTAAAACGATCAAATCAATACATCCTTGATTGTCCAGTGAATAGTGATTTAAAACTCGAATGGGAATCTTCGGATTCTGATTGCGTTTACATTCTTTTATTCTTCCTATACATCAACAATATAGCTTCGAAACATTCATTCCATGTCATCCACATAGTGTGGTCTGAAAAACTTTTCATCATCAAATTTACTATTCATCAGTGGTAAATTTACTATTCATCAAGGTTTTAAATATTACAAAAATTTGGGATATTACACAGGGTGTGTCTACTTCCAAGTCCTGAGGACCCCAAGCATCAATGGAAAGTTGGTAGCACCCATTGATGTTGGCAGTTGTTGGATGGATCCCATCAAATCTCATCTAGAAACTGAGTGGTTACCCAACGACACTTCAGAAGCACGAAAGCTATACGTCAGAGCACTAAGGTATACCCTAATTGAGGGAATCCTATACAAGAAGTCTTTCATCATTCCATATCTGAAATGTTTAAGACCTCAAGAGGCAGAATTGGACCTGAAGGAAGTACATGAAGGAATTTGTGGGCAGCACTTGGGGGGCAGAGCCCTTGCCCATAAAATCACCCGTCTAGGTTTCTACTGGCCAAGCATACTAGCAGATGATAAAAGCTACGTAAAGAAATGTGAAAGGTGCCAGAAGCATGCCCCAGTGGTTAGGCAACCACCAGAGATGTTGACATCCATAAACTCACCAATCCCCTTTGCCATGTGGGGAATGGATATACTCGGGCCATTTCCAATGGCAAGTGCTCAACGAAAGTTCTTGATAGTAGCAATCGACTATTTCACCAAGTGGATTGAGGCTAAGCCATTAGCCAAGATAACCACCAAGCAAGTGATGCATTTCTTCTGGGAAAATGTGATATGCAGATACAGGATTCCACGTATCTTGGTCACAGACAATGGAACTCAGTTTAACAACGATGAGTTTAAGAAATATTGTGATGAGAACGATATCAAGTTGCGCTTCACTTCTGTCGCCCATCCTCAAGCAAATGGGCAAGCTGAGGTTGCAAATCGAATTATCCTAGATGGACTGAAGAAAAGAGTTGAACGCTCCAGAAACACTTGGGTAGACGAATTGCTCCCTATACTATGGGCATATCGTACTACCTGCAAAGTCACCACTGGAGCTACCCCCTTTCTGTTGGCATATGGGGCAGAGGCAGTGGTTCCAGTGGAGATTACTCACACGTCTCCAAGAGTTGAGGCTTATGAACCAGAAACAAATGAGGAAGGCTTGAGGCTAGCCTTAGATTTGATTGATGAAGTTAGAGATGAGGCAAATGCCAAGATAGTTCAGCATCAGAAATGAGCATCTTTCTATTACAACCTAAGGGTTAAAGAGAGATTCTTTCGACAAGGAGATTTAGTCCTCCGAAAGATTGAGGCATCCGGAGTTGGGCAAAAATGCAAGTTGGCCCCAAATTGGGAAGGACCATATCGCGTCAAGAACGTATTTGGTCGAGGCTCGTACAAACTAGAAACCCTTGAAGGGCATGAGGTGCCAAGGACTTGGCATGCCTCCAATTTGAAAGTTTATTATGTTTAAGGTGTTTCCCACGTGGACTCACTACTAAAAATAAGGTTTGATAAAACCAACCCAAGTTTTTAAACTTGAGTTTTATGTAAGGGTTGATCCCATTTTCAAAGTTATGAATTCCATATTCTTATGTTTTCATTATATACGCAATGTATTCTGATAGACATGTTAAGTCGAGAATGTAAAAAGGCTGAACGAAAGCTTAAATAAAAGATAAGCCCGTAGGCTGAAAGTATAGTACAAGCCATGAAAGGCCATAAATAAAAACTACAAAAGAAAAACTACATCATCTAAGCTGCCTTGTCTACATCCTTCTCCTCCTCCTCCTCCTCCTCCTCTTCCTCTCCCTCTAAAGCAGAAACAGAGTGAGTGGCAGCATAATCATCCCTGGCAGTCTGACCAGGTGGAGAAGTATGATCCAGGTCGAAGATCCTGTCATCCTCCTCCATATCATCCTCTCCAGCCAAAGCTAACTCCAAAGAAGTAGGAGTGTAAGGGCTTGGAAAATCAGAAATGGTGAGAGATCCAGGCATCTTCTCAAAAACAGCAACAAGAGCGCCATCCCATCCCTTAGTATACTGAACTGGGAAGAGGAGCTCGTCATGCTTATCAATCAAGTCCTTGTACTCCAAGGAGTCAAGGTACTCGTCGATAAAGTCATCCTTGCCTTTTCTCAAAGAAACCAGCTCAGCCTGGGAGTCGGCTAACTCCTTCTCCTTCCTAGCCAGTGTGGCCTTCAGCGAGCCCACCTCCTCTTGGGACTTCTCAAACTTGCCTTGGTTGGCCTCAGAAGATGAGCGCCAAGCCTTGGCTTGAAAGATAGCCCCTTGAAAGTTGGAATTAGCCTACAAACAAGTTACAAGTCAATACAAGATATAAAACTTGAAACATTTTAGAACTACAAAGAAAAAAGTAAGAAAACAACTTACAGCAGCAATCGCCTGAGAGCCTGCATGCTCCACACCCTCCAAAGTGGAGTTGGAAACGAAATCCTTGTAGTCACAAGGGGTCAAGGAATGATAAGACCATTCCACAGCATGTTTAGACACCCCCACTACGGTGTCCTTCTTCCTAATACCCCAATTGGGGCGCCAAACTGAACTTTTGGCCGAGAAAGGACCCTCAACCTCATCAGTAAGGTCCACAGGAGGCCTTATAAAGGCTAAGACACTTGCAGCACATGGGTCTTTCCCTCCCAAGCGAGCCCTTTTCATCCTTGTCGTTTCTCCATCTTGGGGCTCGTTGGTCTTATTGATAAAGACCGCAGCTGCAGAAAACACAAAGAAAGAAACAGTTGGTATAAGATAATCTTAAATAAATAAAGGAGAATATGAGGTGAGAATTACCCTTATCAGAAACGTTTGAAAGTCCCAAGGACTTAAGCTGGAACTCGTCCAGGAGCACCCTAGCCGTTGTAGCATAATCATCTTTTGTGAGCTCGGCATAGGCATGGGCCTCCTCATCATTCAGAATTATATTACTGGGGCTACCATCCGAGACCCTACTGAAAGATCTACGAAAAAGGGTACCCCAATCCCCTCCTTCCCAAACTAAATACATAAATTCGTTTTTCAATTTCGGGTTATTATCGGGGATGGATTTCGGATGAAAAATGGGTGGAGTGGAAGGACGATGGTTGATATAAACCCAACCCAAGGTAACGGCAGAGCTATTTTTAAACTGGAATATTTTCCTAAATAAGGCAACAGAAAGAGGAAAATTGTTCTTCAAGCAAAGAAAAATGAAACAAATAATGATTCTCCAGGCGTTTGGAGGAAGTTGGCAAGGGTTAATCCCAACATCAGCCAAAAGCCTGGGAATGAACTCATGAAAGGGAAACCTGAGTCCCGCAACAATGGCATCCTTATAAATGCATAGAGCATCAGGACGCCAATGGCAGGAACGGTCCCCTGGGCCGGCTGGGACTAACCTATAGGGGGACTTAATCCTATACATTTTATTATAGTTCCTAATCAAATCGATTTCGTGAAATTTATTGCTACAATCGAATGAATCTAAATGCGAAACAGAAGGGTAATCATCACTACGTTCTAAAATCATATCTTGAAGAGACATATGAGAAGAACGAATGGTGATACCTCTCTTAGACGCTTGATTCATTTTCTGGAGACGTTGAGCAGTACGGTCAGACATCTTCAAATCTTCAAAGAAATTCTCAGAAAATCTTCAAATCTTCAAACTAGAACCCAGAAAATCTTCAAGGGATGAAGATTGAACCCAGAAAATCTTCAAGGGATGAAGATTGAACCCAGAAAATCTTCAAGGGATGAAGATCGATCCCAGAAAAACAGAAAAATATTCCCGTAAACCTCACCGGAAATCGCCTTACCACGGAATAAAAAGAGAGAAAAGCTAAGAAGGCTAGAGAGAAATTTTTAGAAGGTTGAAAGTATGAAGTGATGAATGAAATGGAAATCCCACTCTTTTATAATCGAAATGACTGGGAACCCAACCGGCTAAGGAAAGACAACCGTCTATAGCCAGTCAAGGCCCATAAATCCATTTATGGATTATAATAATTTAAGCCCAAAATAATTTGGGTCTCAGGCAAATTCGAAGCCCAAAAAATAAGGCCCAATAAGGCCCAAGGCTGGAATAATTTAAGTCCAATTAAAAAATGGACTAGTTAAGGCCCAAGAAAAGAATGAGATTTGAAATATAACCAAAGGCAAATCAGAGATTTGAAGTCGAAAAGACATTAAATCAAAGTCGTACGACCGAGGTCGAAAACATATGGGAAAACGAAGTCGAATTCAACGACCTCGCTCCCAAATAAAGTCGAAAAATTAAAGATTTAGGGTCGAAAAAACCCTAAATCGGGGTAGTAAGACCCAAGTCGAAAATACACAAAACAATCGAGGTCGTATTCGTCGATCTCGCACCAAAATAAGGCACAAAAATTAGAAAAATTGAGGTCGAAAAGACCCTTGATTGAGCTCGAAGGCTCGAGGTCGAAAATGGCTCAGAAAGTGAGCTCGTATCAATCGACCTAGCACCGAAATGAGGTCGAAAAGACCCTTGATTGAGCTCGAAGGCTCGAGGTCAAAAATGGCTCAGAAAGTGAGCTCGTATCAATCGACCTAGCACCGAAATGAGGTCGAAAATACCCTTGATTGAGCTCGAAGCCACGAGGTCGAAAATGGCTCAGAAAGTGAGCTCGTACCAATCGACCTGGGACCAAAATTGAGGTCGAAAAGACCCTTAACCGAGGTCGAAGCCACGAGGTCGAAAAAGACCTGTAGTTCGAGCTCGTAGCAATCGACCTGGGACCAAAATTGAGGTCGAAAAGACCCTTAACCGAGGTCGAAGCCACGAGGTCGAAAAAGACCCGTAGTTCGAGCTCGTAGCAATCGACCTGGGACCAAAATCGAGGTCGAAAAGACCCTTGATCGAGGTCGAAGCCACGAGGTCGAAAAAGACCTGTAGTTCGAGGTCGAAACCATCGACTTGGGACTGAAATCGAGGTCGAAAAAAGAATGATCGAGGTCGAACGGTCCTGGTCGAAAATGACTAGGAATTTGAGGTCGAATCCTTCGACCTGGGACCATTCCGGGTCGAATTCCTGGTTGAAAAAGACTTGATTCCTGGTCGAATTCCTGGTCGAAAATGACCTAATTTGAGGTAAAAAATGTCCTTAAAAATGGAAAATTTTGGGAAAAAACACATCGTAACTTCTACAAAAACCCCAAGGAGATTTTCCCAGAAGTTGGGGGGCAAATGATATGGACAGAAAATTAATTATAGAAATATAATTGACTATTCAATGGAAAGGCCAATATTTAAGGCCCGACACCCTAATTATTCATTAATTTCGTAATTAATGAATAGGGAAAATATACATCTCATCAAAAGAGACCAAAATATGGTAAATTAATCAAAGAAGGATCCAGAATCCCAATTAATGAGTCATAGCCTTTATCAACAAGGAAAAGACTTATTCAGCAAGCAACACAATGTTTATCCAATAACAAAAAGGAGACTTATTCGCTAAGACTCCTAAACATACCATAAATATTAGGCTCCAGACGCCTATATAAGGTCCCTGATCCTACAATCAGAACTACGTCTTTGGCTTGATTCTCAATAACGAATTAAGATATGTAGGCATCTTGTGAGGACCGATTTAGTCTCGAAACACAAGTGCAGCCATTAAAGCTCGAAGCTCATTAAACCTTAGCATTAAATTCACAAGCACGTTTTTTATTCCACAACAGGTACCATGTATTTTCTTTGAGTTATGATCTGCATCAAAACTCAAATATGAGATAAATTTAACTTACAGTTGTTAAATATGCACATGCATTCTTAAGTTAAACCTAATTTCCTGTAAAAGAAAATATGAAAACTAATAATTTTCTAACCAATTAATATATAATCACAAAATGATAATTATTTCAGACTCGTACATAACAAATTTTCTTGTATATAAACGAATGTACATAAAAGTAAACATAAAAGTAATCACAAAATCTTAACCAAACATAATAATAATAATAATAATAATAATAATAATAATAATGAAAATAATAATAATAATGAAAATTCGTGTTGTAAATATTAAGTAACAAAGAAAAAATAGTGGGAAAAAGATTATTATTATGTTTTAATCTTTTGATGCTTCCCACCCCGGCAATTTCAAACCTATCATCATAAATTATCTACTGAACAAAATTATATACAATCTTAAATTATGATAGCACGCGAAATTTGAAAACATTTTTCGAAAGTGAAAAAAAAATAGGTGGAACTCCCTTCTTACTCGCGCAATTTCCAGTTTTTTCCATCTCTTCCAATTACTAATCCTGCATGTAATAAAAACCTACATGATTCAGTTCAGCCTTGTAATAAAACAAACACATGAATAACAAATATAATCAAGTATCAGCACATTGGTTCACATCGTTGATAAAAATAAACCAAAAAGTTGCAAAACTAATCTAATCTATAATGACATACGATAAACAATGAAAATTAGAGAGACTATGATTGATAAAACTTTGCATTGTATATATAGTGAAAGAAAAACCTGATTAAGATGATAAAAGAGGGAGTTGAAATATATATCAACATCACTACGAAATGGGGGGGGGGGGGAATTAGGAAATGAGAATGAAAGAAAAAAAGGCAATTTTAACTTTTAAAATGTTAAAGAAATTTTTTTAGAAAAATAAATAGATATGATTGTGACGATTTTCCAACACCACCTAAATATAATATATGTACTTTCCTCTATTAGAAGATAGTTAAAATGAAATTAGTAAATAGATTGGTCTTGTAGAGGAAGTTTAGGAAAATATTAACATTACATACTTAGTTTCCTCAATTACAAGATAGTATGAAGGAAATTAAGATTTTTTCTAATATTTACTTATACTTTCCTCCGTTAAAAGATAGTTAAAACGAAATTAGTAAATAAATTGGTCTTGTAGAGAAAGTTTAGGAAATTATTAACATAATATACTTAGTTTCCTCCATTACAAGATAGTATGAAGGAAACTAAGGTTTTTTCTAATATTTACTTATACTTTCCTCTGTTAGAAGATAGTTAAAACGAAATTAGTAAATAAATTGGTCTTGTATAGAAAGTTTAGGAAATTATTAACATAGTATACTTAGTTTCCTCCATTACAAGATAGTATGAAGGAAATTAAGATTTTTTCTAATATTTGCTTATTAGTAATTTAAAATTTTAAGAAAAATAGAAAAATAAATTTAATAGGATATTTAAATTGCATATTTACTTTCCTCTATTAGTAAAGATTTTAAAGGCAAGAATATTATAAATGTAAATTTAGTTTCTTCCATTAGTATAGATTTAAAAGGCAATTGCGTTTTTTAGTTTCCTTCATAGTAAAGATTTTAAAGGCAATTGAGATTTTTTTCTAATCTTTAGTTTCCTCCATAGTAAACATTTTAAAGGCAATTGCGTTTTTTTAGTTTGCTCCATTGGTAAATATTTTAAAGGCAATTGAGATTTTTTCTAATCTTTAGTTTCCTCCATTAGTAATCATTTTAAAGGCAAATGAGATTTTTTTAATCTTTAGTTTCCTCTATTATTAGTAAACATTTTAAAGGCAAATGATAATTTTTCTAATATTTGGTGTTATTAATTCAAGAAATTGAGAAAATTAGAAAAATAGATCAAATCGATTTGAGAGCCGCCACCTCAGCGCCCCGTCTTCTCCTTTATATAAGTACTAGTCAACTAAGTCGCGCTTCGCGGCAGCCCTATAATATTTTTTGTAAAATTTTAAATATTATTATTTAAGAAAACATTCGAGAAAAGTATATATAAAATATCATATAAATATTGAACACTATATTTTACATAGTAAACTTACATAAAAATAAAATAAACTATTTACATATATTTTGTGCCGATTTTGTGTCATTTTCTTGAGCTGACACCCGTTGCAATAAATATATATAAATAAAAAATACTCAAAATATGTAATAATAAAAAAAATTAAATATTAACCACCTCTTCAAACTTCAACCATTCGATGATCACAAATTAAAATTTTCGTAAATATCCATCAAATTTATATGACGATTTTGTGTCATATTTACTTCAGCCGCTGCCCGTTGCACTAAATACATATAAATAAAAAATACTAAAAATATTAAATAATAAAAATTTAAGTATTAACCACCGTTTCAAACTTCAACCATTAGTATTATCACAAAAATTACAAATGTCTTAAATATTGTTGTACTTTATATGTTGATTTTGTGTCATATTTTCTTGAGCCCACGACCATTTCTTAAATATCTCTATACTTTATATGCGATGACATATTTTCTTGAGCCGATGACCATTGCACAAACTACATAAAAATTAAAAATACTAAAAATAAGCAATGATAAAAATTTAAGTATTAACCACCGCGACAAACTTCAACCATTTGTATTATCACATAAATTACAAATTCCTTAAATATCCATATACTTTATATGCCAATTTTGTGTCATATTTTCTTGAGCCGACGCTAGTTGCACTACATAGAAATTGAAAATACTAAAAATAAGCAATAATAAAAATTTAAGTATTAACCACCGCTTCAAACTTCAACTATTCGTATTATCACAAAAATTACAAATTTGTTAAATATCCCTAGACGTTATAATAATTATTTTGGGTACGTACATGTTCATCGTTATGATATAAAAGGTTAATCATGGAAACATAATTGATTTTTATCCAATCATTATCTTCCCTATGAATTTGAATGTAAATAAGAGAATTCAATTTTATTTTAGTTAAGAAAAAAAATTAACATTTGTTTAATTGAATTCTAAAGATGATAGAATTTTATATATTTATTATACTTAGTATGAATTTGAATGTAAATAAAGAAATTGAATTTTCTAAACATGATTAATTAAAAAGCAAATATATAAAAATTTGAAAGTTATCATGTCTCTCATAAAAATGAGATAATAGTATTGAGTATAACTCTAATTAATTATTAAATTCACAAAAAAATATATCAAAAACTATATACAAAGATGACATTCAATAAATTATTATTAGCTACATAAATCAAGTATAACTAATATGTATGTAATGTTAAGATGTTTATCTTTCTTATCATGAGTATGTAGTGTTATTAATGTACACGAAAATACTCGTCATCAAAAGATCCTCAAATAAATCCACAAATATAATAAAGAATAAATTCTAAATAGGATTTAAATAAGGAAATTTAATTTTCTTGAATAGAAATAGAGGAGTTCTACAGAAAAAGAAAAACAAATTCTATTTAATTGAATTCTAAACATGATTGAATTTTATATATTTATTGTTTTTAGTATGAATTCAAATATAAGTAAAGAAATTGAATTCTCTTAACATGATTAATTCAGAAACAAATATATAAAATTATAAAGTTATCATGTCTCTCATAAAAAAATTAATGAGATAATAGTATTGAATATAACTCTAATTAATTCGCAACATCAAAAAAATAATATATCAAAAACTATATACAAAGATGACATTCAATAATAGGATTGACTTTTTTTATTTCTATTGTCTTCTTTAATAATTCGAATGTAAATAAAGATTTTTTTTATTGAATTAAAGTTGTGGAGCTGTAGAAAAATAAATAAATATTTTTTGGACGATCTGAGAGGTACTGAGAGTATATATAGAAGAAGATAAATAAAAGGAGAAAGAAGATAAAAATTGATAAGATAAAAAGATAAAGATGTTGAATATTAAAATAGTATATTTAATTTCCTTCATTATTAAAGATTTTAAAGGAAAGAATATACGGAATTGTTTTCCTAAAAACTCGAATGTAAATAAGGAAATTTAATTTTATTGAATTAAAATTGAGGAGCTCTAGAAAAATAGATAAATATTTTTTGTTACTAATACCTCTCTTTTTCCAAAAATATCACGGACATACCCTTACTTATTTATTTCAAAACATATTTTAATACTTTAAATTATTTAAAAGAATGTATATTTTAACATGACTACTTATTTTTTTAACAAATACAATTAATTAAATATTGAAACGTAAATAATAAACTAACAACTACTAAAAACAATCCGTGCATCGCACAAGGCACGAGCAAAATTGTAACTTTTAAAGGTTTCAATTAGATGTATACTTACCTTTTATACAATTGTTTCTGTTATATAATTTTAAAAAGACTTTGACTTTCTTCTCTAAAAAATAGGATTTAAATAAGTAAATTTAATTTTAAATATTTAAAATTGAGAATCTCTAGAAAATTAGATAAATATGAATCGAGTGATTCTAGAGCTCTTGGGGGTTTTCCTTTATATATATAAAAGATATTGATTATAAATTGTAATAGAAAATATATTTAGAGACCTACTTAGTTTTAAAAAAAATTCATTTAATATCCAACTAATAAAAATATTATAGACAAACACAAATAATAAATTAACAACTATTAAATAATCCGTGCATCACACGAGTTATAGGCTAGTATATTACATGACCAAACTCATATTAATTTTTATCCACATATTTTTACTAATATTTCATGTTACGACATAAAGTGTGGTTGAAATGTTGTTTATCCAAATAGGCATGCAAGTATTAATAAATATAAATTATGTTATTTTGCTAAGAAAATAAATAGTTATAATTAAATATACAATGCATAAAATATTGATTGAACAGATAACTAAAATGTTACCATCATAACAAAATAACATAAAAATACAATATTATAATTTGTTTGAATGTAACATCAAATTTTAAAATAATAAGAATGTTGAACGTCTTAAAATTTTTTAGATGTATACTTCTTATTAACTCGAATATCATTGACGTGGATATATGTTTATTTGTTCCCGATTTTGACTCTAGACTATCATCAATAAAATTATCATTATTAGCTTAATCAGGTATCTGGTTCAAAAAAACACAAAATGGTTGATTTATTAAAAATGAGAAAGGCAAATTTTATGTTGGACAAATATCACAATTAATTATTTTTGTTGAGTATGAGTTTCACATCGAAATAGAATTCTTAGCTTCGTTTTTCTCAGAGAGATACAACTTGAATGATATTGAAAAACTTATAACTGAAAATAAGGAAGCTGTGTATTTATAAAACTACACACATCTTACTTTTAAAAAACTGGTAATGGACAAAAAGGTTACCAAACTCTGTCTATACCATTTTAGTGAAAGTTGGCATCTTGTGAACTTTGTTTTGTCTTACGTACTGCCAGATCCCTATCTTCAGCTATTCCCTTTGACTGTCTCTTTAAGCTTCTTTGTAGACTTTCCATGTGCATACTGCAACTGATTGTGACAATTGCATATGCCTTGGTTTGATCTTGATCCGCGTTCCCAAAACTTTTGTCTGTTGTTAATTCGAAATTCTGCTAAGTTCCCATTCGATATCTCAGAGATACTTGGTTCGACAACTTGACTTCTTAAAGAAGTGTAGACTGACTTCTCGAATGGACTTCTCAAATCAGTATAATACCACTTCTCGAATTAGCTATCTTTCACTTATCGAACCAGTATCACTAGCACTTCTCGAATCAGTATATTGACTTCTGGAATCATGATATCTCGAATCAGTGCTTTTGACTTCACTAATTGAGACATATCGAATTAGTTCATTTCTTCACTTCTCGAACCAATATACTTGACTTCTCGAATCTTCATGCTTACCACTTCTCGAATGGATGATTTCTCGAATCAGTATTTTTGACACTTCTCGAATCATTACTTAGACAAATATCATCCTTCAATGTTGCAACTCATTTATTCCTCACTGTCTTCAAATGTCTTGGGGCATGATCTTGAGATATTCTTCCAAGTCATAATTAGAACTTATTACAGAGTTACATACATTGAAGTTACAAAGTATAGAACCTTTAGGAACAAAGGGATCCCTAGTTAAAGGTCAAGTAAGTGACATAAAGTGACACAATACAATAGGCTTGTTATTTATATGTATTCAGGAATGCCTCCATGGCTAACAATCTCCCCCAATTTGTGAGTAAGGCAGTTAGTCACAAATTCACTCATGATAACAAGCCTATCTACAATTAACAATATAGACATTAAAGTACACATTGCAGAAAATCAACTTGTCATATAAAAGAAAAATATGAACAAGGACGGAGAATTGAGAGAACATAACATTTGAAATTTTTAGGAAGGAGAAGAAGCACTTGTCTTACTACTAGATTGTCTTTCCAGATCATGTAGCTCTTTCTCCTTTCTCTCCCATTCTCTCATTCTTTCCTCAATGTAAGATCCGAGAAATTACGTGTTAATATTTGATGTGAAATGAAATTTTATTTTCATATTAAAATTTTTAAATGTTTTGATATGTGAAAATGTGTGGGGAATTAGAAATTATTTTGAAAAGGATGTCATACTATTTTATTCTATTTTATTTATCGGAAAAAAAATTTGGATCGTTCCCAAATTATTCGGGAAATTGGTATATCGTTCGTACCAATATTTCATTCGTTAAAGTGGGAAGTATTCAGAAATATTCGTAATGGAGGTATTTTGGTTCGTATATCTTTTATTAAACAATACTTGTAGTTATCCGTACTTTATGGATGATTATCGTCTTGTAAAACGTGTATTCTACTTTATTACAGATTTAAAGGGTATATTCTGTTAAATTGTATTTAAAACGATCCATCGGATCAATATCGATCCAAAAATGTCGTTTGGGGTATTATTTTCCGTTTAATATAAAAAGGCGAATCGTACTTTGATTTGCGTATAATAAAGCTTAATTACAGTTAAAAATCTAAAAACCCCTGAAACGTGTTCTTCGTGTTCTTGAGAATCAAACTCAATTTTGAAGGCGTTATCGGAATCCGATTTCGATGTTCTTATAACCAAATCGAATCTCTCATCATCCTCTATCTAAATCCATCATCAAAATTCACGTGGGTATGATTTCTGAGTTTTCTTATTTTTAATTATTTTAATTAATTCGAATTTATTAGATTAAATTGGAGGAATCTTTGTTCTTGATTGTCCTTGTTAATTGATGATTGAAATAGATTGTACAGGTTACCATGAGTGTTTTGATACTCTACTTGTGATTGTTGGTATTGTAAATCGTAATAAATCGAAGTTTTAAAAGTCACCGGAATTTTCTTAGTTTTGCCGGAATTTACATTCGGTTGATTGTTCTTTCATTTGGTTTCCGTAGCTTGATAGATCGTGAGACAAGGAATCGATAGGTGTCAATAGTTTTGAATTTGGTGTTCGCTTTGACTCGTCGAAAAACCGTCGGTTGCCGTGTTCTTCATGAATCGGCCGGCCTTGGTGTTGATTTTCTTCGACTTTTGACATGTTCTAAGCTTGTTTACGTGATGTTGTGAAATTCTGGTCGTTTGGTGATTGAAATCGATGGTTGTGGGGTGAGTTGGGTGGCCGGAGACCGGCCGGTCGGCCGGAACGTTGCCAGAAACCGGCGACTGTTCTTGGCGACCCGGTCGTGTTCTTCGCGACGCGGTTAGCCATCCAATCCGACCCGGTTTCAATCCAAAATTGCCCTAATCCATTTCTGAAAACTGTTTCTGAGAATTATTTTTAAAAATAATTCAAAAATAGTTTAAAAATTCTAAAAAGCATATCTTTGAATTAAACATACATTTTATTATTCAGAAAATTTTATAAATTCATAAATATTTATTTAAATTCGGAAATTGATTAAATTTAATTATTTTAATTATTTTTTATTAATAATTTATTTATTTAATTGATTAATTCTTTTAATCAGTTAATTCTTAATAATTAATTATTAATTAGATTTAATTAATTAAAATTGAGTTTAATTATTTTCTAGCTTGGTTTAATTATTTAAAAATAGTTGGAGTGTTTGGAAATTGTCAATTAATTTTTATATTAATTGATTAGATTGTTTTAATCTTTATATTGGGAGAAATAGTCCGATTTTTGACCTAAAAATATTTTGAGGTTTAAATCCTTTGAAATGAGAGTCGAATATTTTTCTAAAATTATTTCTTAGATGTTACGAGACTTATGTGATTTAATTATCACAATTAAATGACGATATGTGCTATGTGAATTATGTGAGTTATCTGGTTGTTGAGTCATAAATGCGAATAATTGTTTTGAGACTTGTTTAAATGTTTTGGTTGTGTCTAAAATTATCGTGTGGGGTAGTTGGGATAGAAATTTGTCGGTAATGTTAGAAAATGAGATTTACGAGGTCGTTGACTTGGATGTTGACTTTTTATAGTATGGGGATTTTCGTCAAGCGAATTACGTGGATTACTTATGTGGTTGTTTGTGATTGGTCTATCAATTGAAATATGGTTGTCTATGCAACATAGACTATTGGACGAGACGAGTCAGATAATCGAAGTGTGTTAAATAAGAGATATCGGAAAATGATGAGATATTGTTTATGATGGATTGGGTTATTTGTGAGGTGACATAGCACCAAGGGGACGTCAACACTCGTAGAGGACATGTGCGAGTATTTTTCTTCCAACGGAGATATTGGTAAGAATGGCAGACACGTGGATTCAAAATGGTAGGAGCAGGCAAGTGGTATTCACTAGAGCGTTAAAGCAAAGAAGGACGGAAATAGAGTGTTGTGGATTAAAAAACGTACTTGTATATTAATTGCTAGGATTAATGAGCTTTCGAGCTTTAATGGCTGCACTTGTGTTTCGAGACTAAATCGGTCCTCATAAGATGCCTACGTATCTCAAATCGTTATTGAGAATCAAGCCAAAGACGTAGTTCTGATTGTAGGATCAGGGACCTTATATAGGCGTCTGGAGCCTCGTATTTATGGTATGTTTAGGAGTCTTAGCGAATAAATCTCCTTTTTGTTATTGGATAAACGTTGTGTTGCTTGCTGAATAAGTCTTTTCCTTGTTGATAAAGGCTATGACTCATTAATTGGGATTCTGGATCATTCTTTGACTAATTTACCATATTTTGGTCTCTTTTGATGAGCTGTGTATTTTCCCTATTCATTCATTACGAAATTAATGAATAATCAGGGATTTGGGCATTAAATATCGAGCCTTTTCATTGGACCGTCAATTATATTTCTATAATTACTTTTCTGTCCTTATCATTTGCCCCCCAACTTCTGGGAAAATCTCCTTGGGGTTTTTGTAGAAGTTACGACGTGTTTTTTTTTCAAAATTTTCCATTTTAAGGGCATTTTTTGACCTCAAATTAAGTCATTTTCGACCAGGAAATTCGACCAGGAACAGTTCAATTTCGACCAGGAAATTCGACCAGGAACAGTTCAATTTCGACCAGGAAATTCGACCAGGAACAGTTCAATTTCGACCAGGAACAGCTGTGAGGTCGAATCTGTCGACCAGGAATTCCAAGTCTTTTTCGACCTCACCTGTTCGACCTCGTTTCCAATATATCTTCGACCTCGATTGGTTGTGAGGTCGAAGCTGTAGACTTCAATTCACAAGCCATTTTCGACCTCGATGTGTCGACTTCGAAATCGTGTTTTTTCGAACTCGATTGGTTGTGAAGTCGAAGCTGTCGACTTCAATTCACAAGCCATTTTCGACCTCGAAGTGTAGACTTCGAAATCGTGTTTTTTCGAACTCGATTGGTTGTGAGGTCGAAGCTGTCGACTTCAATTCACAAGCCATTTTCGACCTTGAAGTGTCGACCTTGATTCTATATGTTTTCGACCAGGATTTCCTAAGTCATTTTCGACCAGGATTTTATGATTCCTTGGATTTATTTTGGTGCGAGGTCGAACAATACGACCTCAATTTCCAATGTATTTTCGATCTCGTTTGTTCGACCTCAACCCCGTGTCTCTTCGACCTCGTTTTTTTGTGTGGAATCGAATGCTTTGTCCTCATTTTCAAAGTCATTTTTGACTTCGAGCCTTCGAGCTCAATCAAGGGTCTTTTCGACCTTATTTCGGTGCTAGGTCGATTGATACGAGCTTATTTTCTAAGCCATTTTCGACCTCGAGCCTTCGAGCTCAATCAAGGGTCTTTTCGACCTTATTTTTCTAATTTTTGTGCCTTATTTTGGTGCGAGATCGACGAATACGATCTCGATTTTGTGTGTATTTTCGACTTGGGTCTTACGACCTTGATTTAGGGTTTTTTCGACCTTGAATCTTTAATATTTCGACTTTATTTGGGAGCGAGGTCGTTGAATTCGACTTCGTTTTCCCATATATTTTCGACCTCGGTCGTAAGACTTCGATTTAAGGTTTCTTCGACCTCGAATCTTTATTTTTGCCTTGGCTTTATTTCCAATTAGCACGAATTTTTATTTAATTTCCATGCTATTGGGCCTTAATTTGTTGGGCTTCGAATTTGCCTGAGACCCAAATTATTTGGGCTTTTATTTCTATAATCCATAAATGGATTTGTGGGCCTTAACCGGCTATAGACAGTTGCCCTTCCTTAACCGGTTGGGTTTCCAGTCATCTTGATTATAAAGGAGTGATTTTTCACTCTTTTCTTCACTTCATACTTCTTTCTTTCCGAAAATTTCTCTCTAGTCTTCTTAGCTTTTCTCTCCTTTTATTCCGTGGTAAGGCGATTCCCGGCAAGTTTTTTTCACGGTGGTGTTCTTGTTTTTCTGGGACCAATCTTCATCCCTTGAAGATTTCTGGGTTTAATCTTCATCCGTTGAAGATTTCTGGGATTTTTTTTGAAGATTTGAAGATTTGAAGTTTTTTTTGGGATTTCTCCTTGAAGATTTGCTGAGAATTTCTTTGAAGATTTTGAAGATGTCTGACCGAACTGCTCAACGCCTTCAAAAGATGAATCAAGCTTCTAAAAGAGGTATCATCATTCGTTCTTCTCATATGTCTCTTCAAGATATGATTTTAGAACGTAGTGATGAATACCCTTCTGTTTCGCACTTAGATTCATTTGATTGTAGCAATAAATTTCACGAAATCTATTTGATTAGAGATTATAATAAAATGTATAGGGTTAAGTCCCCCTATAGGTTAGTCCCAGCCGGCCCAGGGGACCGTTCCTGCCATTGGCGTCCTGATGCTCTATGCATTTATAAGGATGCCATTGTTGCGGGACTCAGGTTTCCCTTTCATGAGTTCATTCCCAGGCTTTTGGCTGATGTTGGTATTAACCCTTGCCAACTTCCTCCAAACGCCTGGAGAATCATTATTTGTTTCATTGTTCTTTGTTTGAAGAACAATTTTCCTCTTTCTGTTGCTCTATTTAGGAAAATATTCCAGTTAAAAAATAGTTCTGCCGTTACCTTGGGTTGGGTTTATATCAACCATCGTCCTTCCACTCCACCTATTTTTCATCCGAAATCCATCCCCGATAATAACCCGAGATGGAAAAACGAATTTATGTATTTAGTTTGGGAAGGAGGGGATTGGGGCACCCTTTTTCGTAGATCTTTCAGTAGGGTCTCGGACGGTAGCCCTAGTAATATAATTCTGAATGATGAGGAGGCCCATGCCTATGCCGAGCTCACAAAAGATGATTATGCCACAACGGCTAGGGTGCTCCTGGACGAGTTCCAGCTTAAGTCCTTGGGACTTTCAAACGTTTCTGATAAGGGTAATTCTCACCTCATATTTCCTTTATTTATTTAAGATTGACTTATACCAACTATCTCTTTCCTTGTGTTTTTTGCAGCTGCGGTATTTATCAATAAGACCAACGAGCCCCAAGATGGAGAGACAACAAGGATGAAAAGGGCTCGCTTGGGGGGGGAAGGATCCCCGTGCTGCAGGTGTTCCAGCCTTATAAGGCCCCATGTGGACCTTACTGATGAGGTTGAGGGTCCTTCCTCGGCCAAGAGTTCAGTTTGGCGCCCCAATTGGGGGTCTTAGGAAGAAGGACACTGTAGTAGGGGTGTCTAAGCACGCTGTGGAATGGTCCTATCATTCCTTGACTCCTTGTGATTACAAGGATTTTGTTTCTAACTCCACTTTGGAGGGTGTGGAGCATGCAGGCTCTCAGGCGATTGCTGCTGTAAGTTGCTTTCTTCCTTTTTTTTTTTGTAGTTTTAACATGTTTCAAGTTTTATATCTTGTATTGACTTATAACTTGTGCGTAGGCTAATGCCAACTTCCAAGGGGCTATCTTTCAAGCCAAGGCTTGGCGCTCATCTTCTGAGGCCAACCATGGCAAGTTTGAGAAGTCCCAGGAGGAGGTGGGCTCGCTGAAGGCCACACTGGCTAGGAAGGAGAAGGAGTTAGCCGACTCCCAGGCTGAGCTGGTGTCTTTGAGGAAGGGCAAGGATGATTTTATCGACGAGTACCTCGACTCTTCGGAGTACAAGGACTTGATTGATAAGCATGACGAGCTCCTCTGCCCAGTTCAGTATACTAAGGGATGGGATGGCGCTCTTGCTGCTGTTTTGGAGAAGATGCCTGGATCTCTCACCATTTCTGATTTTCCAAGCCCTTACACTCCTACTCCCTTGGAGTTAGCTTTGGCTGGAGAGGATGATATGGAGGAAGATGACATGATCTTCGACCTGGATCATACTTCTCCACCTGGTCAGACCGCCAGGGATGATTATGCTGCCACTCACTCCGGTTTTGCTTTAGAGGGAGAGGAAGAGGAAGAGGAGGACATGGACAAGGCGGATTAGATGATGTAGTTATTTCTTTTATAGTTTTTATTTATGGCCTTTCATGGCTTGTACTGTACTTTCAGCCTACGGGCTTATCTTTTATTTAAGCTTTCGTTCATCCTTTTTACATTATTGACTTAACATGTCTATCAGAATGCATTGCGTATATAATGAAAACATAAGAATATGGAATTCATAACTTTGAAAATGGGTTCAACCCTTACATAATACTCAAGTTTAAAAACTTGGGTTGGTTTTATCAAACCTTATTTCTAGTAGTGAGTCCACTTAGGAAACACCTTAAACATAATAAACTTTCAAATTGGAGGCATGCCAAGTCCTTGGCACCTCATGCCCTTCAAGTTTTTCTAGCTTATATGAGCCTCGACCAAATACGTTCTTGACGCGATATGGTCCTTCCCAATTTGGGGCCAACTTGCCTTTTTGTCGAACTCCGGATGCCTCAATCTTTCGGAGGACTAAATCTCCTTGTCGAAAGAATCTCTCTTTAACCCTTAGGTTGTAATAGAAAGATGCTCGTTTCTGATGCTGAACTATCTTGGCATTTGCCTCATCTCTAACTTCATCAATCAAATCTAAGGCCAGCCTCAAGCCTTCCTCATTTGTTTCAGGCTCATAAGCCTCAACTCTTGGAGAAGTGTGGGTAATCTCCACTGGAACCACTGCCTCTGCCCCATATGCCAACAGAAAAGGGGTAGCTCAAGTGGTGACTTTGCAGGTAGTACGATATGCCCATAGTATAGGGAGCAATTCGTCTACCCAAGTGTTTCTAGAGCGCTCAACTGTTTTCTTCAGTCCATCTAGGATAATTCGATTTGCAACCTCAGCTTGCCCATTTGCTTGAGGATGGGCGACAGAAGTGAAGCGCAACTTGATATCATTCTCATCACAATATTTCTTAAACTCATCGTTGTTAAACTGAGTTCCATTGTCTGTGACCAAGATACGTGGAATCCTGTATCTGCATATCACATTTTCCCAGAAGAAATGCATCACTTGCTTGGTGGTTATCTTGGCTAATGGCTTAGCCTCAATCCACTTGGTGAAGTAGTCGATTGCTACTATCAAGAACTTTCGTTGAGCACTTGCCATTGGAAATGGCCCAAGTATATCCATTCCCCACATGGCAAAGGGGATTGGTGAGTTTATGGATGTCAACATCTCTGGTGGTTGCCTAACCACTGGGGCATGCTTCTGGCACCTTTCACATTTCTTTACGTAGCTTTTAGCATCTGCTAGTATTCTTGGCCAGTAGAAACCTAGACGAGTGATCTTATGGGCAAGGGCTCTGCCCCCCAAGTGCTGCCCACAAATTCCTTCATGCACTTCCTTCAGGGCCAATTCCGCCTCTTGTGGTCTCAAACATTTCAGATATGGAATGATGAAAGACTTCTTGTATAGGATTCCCTCAATCAGGGTATACCTTAATGCTCTGACGTATAGCTTTCGTGCTTCTGAAGTGTCGTTGGGTAACCACCCAGTTTTTAGATGAGATTTGATGGGATCCATCCAACAACTGCCAACATCAATGGGTGCTACTAACTTTCCGTTGATGCTTGGGGTCCTCTGGACTTGGAAGTAGACACTCCGTGCATATTTTTCAATTTCGGAAGAAGCAAATTTAGACAAGGCATCAGCCTTCACGTTTTCTTCCCTTGGAATGTGCTCTACATAGCATTCGTCAAACTGAGTCATGATAGCTTTGACAAGTTTCAAGTACTTGGCCATGACTTCATCTCTGGCCTCAAATTACCCATTTACTTGGGAAACCACTAGCCTCGAATCTCCACATACTTTCAGAGTTTTGACCCTCAAGGCTCTAGCCAGCCCTAAACCGGCTATCATGGCTTCATACTCAGCCTCATTGTTTGTCGTTGGGAAGTCAAGTTTTAGTGCATACTCTATGAGGAATCCATCAAGACTTTGTAGCACTAAACCGGCTCCACTTGATTTTGTTTTTGATGCTCCATCAAAATAGAGCACCCAATATTCTTTGAAATCCATCTCTTTATCTTTCTCATCCTCCACTATTACTTCCTGCCCCCCGACTTCTTGGTTGTCGATGGTACATTCAACCATGAAGTCAGCGAGTGCTTGAGCTTTTATGGCCGTTCGAGGCTTATATTTGATGTCGACTTCACCCAATTCAATGGCCCATTTGATCAATCTTCCACTGACTTGAGGGCTATGCAAGATGTTTCTCAGAGGTTGATCAGTCAAGACCTCTATCTTGTGAGCCTGGAAGTACGGGCGTAGCTTTCTTGAGGCCATTATCAAGGCTAAGGCAAACTTCTCAATCGTTGAGTAGTTTATTTCTGCCCCATGTAGAATCTTACTCACATAGTAGGTGGGTTTCTGAACCTTCAATTCTTCTTTTACCAAAACGGCTCCAAGGGCTGTGCTAGAAACCGCCAAGTACAAATAGAGAATTTCCCATGGCTTGGGCTTTGCCAACAGTGGTGCCTCAGCTGTAATATCCGTGAATTTTATTATTTAAATAAATGATATATTTAATATAAAAATATTTGTTGTGGAGTATTGTAATATTATTAAATGATAATTAGTGTGTGATTATGTGCTAATTGGTGAGTCGGAAGCCCCTTTCAAATATTTCATCATTTGGAATTTTCTTCAAATCTGAGCCCCGTTTTGATAATTCAAGGGCCCCGTTGGAATTTCGTACATTAATTATTATCTCTTCGTCTTTCGTATTCGAATCATTATCGAGAGAGATATTCGTATCATTTCATTCCTACCTATTTGATTCTGCAAGAATAATTCGTTTTGTTCAAAAAGGGAAAAATTGTTCCGAACCCTAATTGCTTAAGGGGACGGATATATCGTTTTATATCAATATTACATTTGTTATAGCCCCAGTATTCTTGAGCATTAGTTATATAATGATATATATATCAATTGGATGATCATCAACCTTTTCAACTGATTATTCCTCGTAAAACGTGTTTTTAACCTAATTAGGGTTTTTAAACGAACCAGTGGATCTATATCGATCCAAAAATGTTGTTTGGGGTATTATTTTTCCAAAAATATAAAAAGACGAATCGAATCTTAAACCTAGCATAATCTGCAGCCCTAATTCTCGAAATAATAAAAAATCCCTGAACCGTGTTCTTCGTGTTCTTGAAGAATCAAACCATTCGTTCAAGGTGTTATTGAAATCCAAATCTGAAGTTCTTGTACTCAAATCAAAGCTCTTGATCTCTAGTTTCAGAATCTTCCAACCTCATCATCATCTGGTAAGTTTTCAATTTTATATGAATTTTTCAATATTCGAATTAAAATTAGGGTTCTTCGTCGATTTGGGGATTTTCAATCTGTTGATTCTCCGTTCAATTGGTTGCTTCTAACATGTTCCTAGGGTTCTAAATAGCAAGAATCCATGATTTAATTTCATGTTTGAGTTCAATTTTGATGGGTTTGATTTTCGGGTTTTGACCCTAATTTTTCTTTTACTTCGTTCGTTCTTGTTGTTGATCTGACATAAGTTTTGATATGGGGCTTTGATTGTGTGAGTTATAAGCTTCATTTTGTGATATTAATCGTAGAGTTTCATGTAGAAATGAGAGAGATCGGGTTTCCGGCCGGAGTCTTCCCCGACGGTTTCTTTGACCGGATTCTGGGCTCGATTCCGGCATGGGACAGATGTAATGGTGTGTTGGTTGTGTTTGTTTTGTGAAGGCGAGCAAAAGCCCTCTAAGTTTGTTTGTGTTTGGACAGAATTGTAGAATTCCGGTCGCCGGACACCAGCCGGATTCTGGAAAACCCAGAATCCGGTGGGTTGTTCTTGGCAACCCGGATTCGTTCTTCCCGACCCGTTTACCCGAAGTTTGACCCGGTTTCAATCTTCAAAACCCTAATTCATTTTTTGAAAACTGTTTTTGGATTTTATTTTTAAATTTAATTCGAAAATAGTTTAAAAACTTTAAAAATTCATATTTTTATTTTAAAAATATATTTTAATATCAGAAAAATTCTGGAAAATTATATTTATTATTTTAAATCTGAAAATTGATTAAACTTAATTATTTTAATTATTTTTAATTAATAATTAGTTTATTAATTAATTGGTTATTTCTTTTAATCGATTAATTCTTAAAAATTAATTATTAATTAGATTTAATTAATTAAAAATTCAGTTTAAATATTTTCAAGCCTATTTATTTATTTAAAAATAGTTTGAGTATTTAAAGAGTGTCAATTAATTTTATTAATTGATTTATTTGCATTTAAAATGTTTATATTGGATTTAAAAATCGGAGTTTTGATTTAAAAATTAATCGTGACTTATTTAAAATTCAAATAAGTTTCGTATGATGTTTTAAAAATGTTTATAAGTGCTATATGGTTCATATTAATTGTGTGTTGTGTTTTATAGTCTGTATATGCCCGTACTAGGGCAAATATCTGAGTTTTAAATATCGTAAATCATACCGGACGTCCGATACGTAACCGGTTACTTGTTTAAATGTGATTATTGATTGAATAAGTGTCGAGAGTAGAACGAGAATAGTTAGACTTATTGTGATGAGTTGTTTAATTATATAATCGAGTTCCCGGAGCAAGGGAAAGGGAAAGGTAGAGTGAGTAGAGTCGATCCGACAGCAACTTAGACCAGACAAGTATATGTGCCTTTACTTGTGATAAAAATTATTATTGTCTTGATTACTTGAATACCGTTATCCCCAGAACAATTCAAATTATCAATCTTTTAGTCGCATTTGGACAACTGATTCCATTTCCTTAGAGATTCTTGATTCTTTGATTTGATATGCATCGGAAACCCTTATTTCCAATTCACTTGATTATTGTTTACCACCATTTATTATTGATTATCATCCTTTGATTATTATTGACAACCATTGATCATTTGACTTCCATCGTTGACTATTGACTACGGTCATCGATTATCGATTACCAATATTGATTTTCTTATTGAATGAGTACACTGTACCGTTGAAATTATTCCATGATTATTTCTCGATCTTCATTTGATACTGAGCAGTTGAAGCTCTTTTGCAATTATTATACATTGAGTTTATCTTATTGAGCATGTTATTGTTTATACCCTATGATAGATTTGGCATGTTTTTAAAATGGACCGGTAATTGGTCGGGCCATATTTATGGTCGGAATAACTTAAGGCCCAGATTGGCCTAGGATCCAGTAGAGGACTATACCGTGAGCTAGTCCGGGGTTGATGCGTGGCTGGCCAGCAGCACAACCTTTGATTTGAATAAAATGTATAAGCCAAATTCTAATTCTTTTTCTTCAGTTGTTATTGATACAAAGCATGTGTTAGCTAAATAATGTTGATTCTAATATCATAAATTCATATCCTTACAACCGTGATAGAAATGATTCATTGATGTTTGCTGAGCAATTTTGGCTCACTCTTGCTTGTTGTTTTCTAACCCTATTCCAGTTAAGCGAGAGTATGAGTCAGCACATCGTGACTGATAGTTCACCGGCAGCTAGGAGAGCCCCTCGTGTGGTTGTCATTGGCAGGGTAGTTGTTGTTTTGCTTTTCTAGATTAGATGTCTAGATTTGAACCTAAGTTGTGATGTAATAACTCTGATAAAACTGGTATTGTATTAATAAAAGATTGTAGTAGCTTGTGCTCATTGCCATAATCTGGATGCGGTCTTGGTTAACGGGTATTTTATGTCTTTATATATATTATGCATATGTTAAATAGTGTCCCATTGGTCGGGTGACTCCTCAAATCTGTACCCCGGGTTTGGAGGGCGTCACAAGAATTGATCAAAGAGAAAGGGCTATACTAAGGGAAGAGTTATGGAAAGAGAAATGGAATGTAATTACGGGAGGGAATGAGAAAGTATAAGGGATAAGAAGGAAATGCAAGGATACGTAAGAGATGTAAAGGAAGGTTAATGTTGGAAAAGTGTCCACATATGTTTGCGCAAGCTGATTCTGAGGACAGAATCCTGTTAAGGGGGAAAGATGTAAGATCCGAGAAATTACGTGTTAATATTTGATGTCAAATGAAATTTTATTTTCATATTAAAATTTTTAAATGTTTTGATATGTGAAAATGTGTGGGGAATTAGAAATTATTTTGAAAAGGATGTCATACTATTTTATTCTATTTTATTTATCGGAAAGAAAATTTGGATCGTTCCCAAATTATTCGGGAAATTGGTATATCGTTCGTACCAAAAATTCATTCGTTAAAGTGGGAAGTATTCAGAAATATTCGTAATGGAGGTATTTTGGTTCGTATATCTTTTATTAAACAATACTTGTAGTTATCCGTATTTATGGATGATTATCGTCTCGTAAAACGTGTATTATACTTTATTAAAGATTTAAAGCGTATATTCTGTTAAATTGTATTTAAAACGATCCATCGGATCAATATCGATCCAAAAATGTCGTTTGGGGTATTATTTTCTGTTTAATATAAAAAGGCGAATCGTACTTTCATTTGCGTATAATAAAGCTTAATTACAGTTAAAAATCTAAAAACCCCTGAAACGTGTTCTTCGTGTTCTTGAGAATCAAACTCAATTTTGAAGGCGTTATCGGAATCCGATTTTGATGTTCTTATAACCAAATCGAATCTCTCATCATCCTCTATCTAAATCCATCATCAAAATTCATGTGGGTATGGTTTCTGAGTTTTCTTATTTTTAATTATTTTAATTAATTCGAATTTATTAGATTAAATTGGGGGAATCTTTGTTCTTGATTGTCCTTGTTAATTGATGATTGAAACAGATTGTACAGGTTACCAGGAGTGTTTTGATACCATACTTGTGATTGTTGGTATTGTAAATCGTAATAAATCAAAGTTTTAAAAGTCACCGGAATTTTCTTAGTTTTGCCGGAATTTACATTCGGTTGATTGTTCTTTCATTTGGTTTCCGTAGCTTGATAGATCGTGAGACAAGGAATCGATAGGTGTCAATAGTTTTGAATTTGGTGTTCGCTTTGACTCGTCGGAAAACCGCCGGTTGCCGTGTTCTTCATGAATCGGCCGGCCTTGGTGTTGATTTTCTTCGACTTTTGACATGTTCTAAGCTTGTTTACGTGATGTTGTGAAATTCTGGTCATTTGGTGATCGAAATCGATGGTTGTGGGGTGAGTTGGGTGGCCGGAGACCGGCCGGTCGGCCGGAACGTTGCCAGAAACCGGCGACTGTTCTTGGCGACCCGGTCGTGTTCTTCGCGACGCGGTTAGCCATCCAATCCGACCCGGTTTCAATCCAAAATTGCCCTAATCCATTTCTGAAAACTGTTTCTGAGAATTATTTTTAAAAATAAGTCAAAAATAGTTTAAAAATTCTAAAAAGCATATCTTTGAATTAAAAATACATTTTATTATTCAGAAAATTTTATAAATTCATAAATATTTATTTAAATTCGGCAATTGATTAAATTTAATTATTTTAATTATTTTTGATTAATAATTAATTTATTTAATTAATTTATTAATTCTTTTAATCAGTTAATTCTTAATAATTAATTATTAATTAGATTTAATTAATTAAAATTGAGTTTAATTATTTTCTAGCTTGGTTTAATTATTTAAAAATAGTTGGAGTGTTTGGAAATTGTCAATTAATTGATTAAATTGTTTTAATCTTTATATTGGGAGAAATAGTCCGATTTTTGACCTAAAAATATTTTGTGGTTTAAATCCTTTGAAATGAGAGTCGAATATTTTTCTAAAATTATTTCTTAGATGTTACGAGACTTATGTGATTTAATTATCACAAGTAAATGACGATATGTGCTATGTGAATTATGTGAGTTATCTGGTTATTGAGTCATAAATGCGAATAATTGTTTTGAGACTTGTTTAAATGCTTTGGTTGTGTCTAAAATTATCGTGTGGGGTAGTTGGGATAGAAATTTGTCGGTAATGTTAGAAAATGAGATTTACGAGGCGTTGACTTGGATGTTGACTTTTTATTATATGGGGATTTTCGTCAAGCGAATTACGTGGATTACTTATGTGGTTGTTTGTGATTGGTCTATCAATTGAAATATGGTTGTCTATGCAACAGAGACTATTGGACGAGACGAGTCAGATTATCGAAGTGTGTTAAATAAGAGATATCGGAAAATGATGAGATATTGTTTATGACGGATTGGGTTATTTGTGAGGTGACATAGCACCAAGGGGACGTCAACACTCGTAGAGGACATGTGCGAGTATTTTTCTTCCAACGGAGATATTGGTAAGAATGGCAGACACGTGGATTCAAAATGGTAGGAGCAGGCAAGTGGTATTCACTAGAGCGTTAAAGCAAAGAAGGACGGAAATAGAGGATCGTGCGATAAGATAGAATAAGGAAGGAATCGTATTATTTCAACTTTACGATATAGCTAAGGACCAGAGGCAAGTGTTTATACCCTTGCTTATTAATTGATTGATATTTCCTTGAGTTATTATTATGCAATTGACATACTTTTCCCTAAAAAAATTTAATGATGACTCTTTTGCATTGAACTGCAAGTATTTTATTTAAACTCGTAAGTTGACGAGTATTCCTTTATACTTTATGAACTTAGATTCATATTTTTATGATTGATTGGAAATATATACTTATTATATTGAAACGTTTGAAAAGATAGTTATGGGCCGTATACTAAGGCTTTCTTTCAAAAGTCATGATTTTAAATATTAGGTTGGAGTATTGCCAACCCAAGATGAGTGGGAACTTGTGAACCTTATGAGGGAAAAATGTTATTTTGAGATTCTGAAGTTGTGGTACTTGTTCTACAAGTATTCAATTTTTTTTTGTCATCTTGTACCTATGCAAACATTGTTATCCTTTTTTGTCACTTACCAAATTGGTGAATCTTAACTAATTCATCCATAATGTGATAAATCATACCGTTGAGGCCATCTAGAGCCTGTTCCTTGAACCTTACTCTATATTGAGCTGTTACACTTTCTCTTGATATCATGTTGTCTGCTTCACATCAGACTTAATCTTGTTGGGCATGTTATTATTGATTCTTCATTATCATTCCAGTTGTGCATCGATCTCGTTGATGTTTATTATATTGCTACTTGTCATGTGCACTCCCTATTGTGTGTCGATCTCGTCGATACTAGATTATATTTCTATTCCTTTATTGATTCTTCATAATTGAGTTGTTTCCTGGAACGTGAGTTTCCAGCAATTGTTGTATTAAGGTTGTCGATTCTTCCGATACCTGGCTGTCGTAAGTAAGGTTGTCAATTGTGCTGACACCTGATATATGTAAAATAGAATTGGAATGTTTTTAAAATGAGGACCAAATTTATGGTCAAAGATAATTAAGGCCAGGATGGCCAAGGATCCAGTGGAGGGCTTTGCTATAAGCAGGTACAGGGTTGATGCGTGGCTGGCCAGCAACTCAACCTTTTATTTGAATGAGATAAATAAAAATCCAATTCTAACATAAGTTCTTATTCTGAGATGAGTTACATCCATACGTTTTGTACTTGTGAGTTATGACCTGATTCTCAGGTTTATTCGTTGCGTGAAGTTGTTGGTTCGTTGATTAGAAATAGTGGTTTCAATCTTGCTGAAATCACTTACTCTTAATACATTTGGATTCCAAATAGTCGAAATCCACTTCCTTGATTCCATTGGCAGTTGTGAGATATCTATCTTGATGAGTTATAATTATTTCATATTTTCTACATACTATTGTAAGTTATTGTTGATTCGGTCACCGTGACGACCAATATAAATCTTTTGTGTTTTAAACTATTCAGTTGCGAAAAACTAAAAGAAAAGTTGTGGTAAATTACTAAGCTTGATTTGAGAATTGCTGAGTTTACAAATGTTCAAAACAGAAGTTTGTTTATTTGAAAAATCCAAAGCTTATTTTGGAAAATTGTATATTATACCTGATAATGCACTTGCTGAGCAATTCTTTCGCTCATACTTGTTTTCTTTATATATATTTTAGCCTGCCAGTAAGAAGGTGTATGGGCGAGAGTTGTCCGCGTAGCTGATCAGAGATGGGGAAGGATGTTAGCGTAAAGACATTTTGATCCAGAGTATTTGGAGATAGTGATAGGTTTTGTATTTAGATGTTTTCTATTGAAAGTTATATTGTATAAGTTAGTTGCCTGGTATACTTCTTTTTGAAGTTATGTAAAAAGTGGTTGTAAAGAAGAAAAATTTTATGTAATGAAAATTTGGATCCTTGTTTCTAGCACTATAACCTTTAAAGATTCTTGGTAGAGTTGGGGTCACAGATATTATTGTTGTGTTGACTTTTTTATTGAACAGGTTGTTTGAATTAAGGGTGCAGTGTGACGACCAAATCCTCTGACCCCGGATTTGGGGCGTTACACTCAGCCCTCTCCATCTTCTTCTTTCCTTTAGCTTTGACAATTTCTGATAGGCCAACCTTCCAGAGCTTGTGAGTTAGACTAGAATTATCTAGGAGACTGATAATCCTAATCAACTCATATATGTTAGTCTCCTTGTTGTTGGAAAGTGTGACCATCTTGAATGTACCATTGTTGAACTTTGCCTTTAGCTTGTTGCCTTCAATCTCCATTTCACAAATTCTATCAGCTACCAATCTTCTCATAGCTGATTTGTCAAATTCAAAGTCCAATGGTTCAACATCCAATCTTTTCACTTCTGGAATCGAAAGGGCTTTCTTCTTTAAGCTTCTTCTGTGAGTGGAGCTCATCTTGATCTTCTTGGAAGTAGCTGTGTTCTCCCTTCTGTCTCCATAAGGCTTAAGTTTGTCTTTCTGTTTTCTTGGGATTTTCTTCCTTATCACTCCATGAGCTGTCAGCTTTACAAAGTATCTTGAAGGAGACTTCTTCTTCCTCACTTCAACTGGAGTTGCCTTCTTTGGAGTTGGGAGTGACAACACAGTTTCAGAAACCATTGAATTTGACTTTTGAGGAACTGTAATAGAGGTATCCACCCTAGACATAGAGTCTTGTGATATGGTGGGAGTGTCACTACTACAGTCTTTGGCTTACTGTTTGCAACTCCTTGAATTGTTACAGGTACAAAGTTAGAGCTTGTGGAAATTTCAACATCTAACTTCTCAGATGCATCTTTAATTGTCTGTTTGATGACTTAGAGATTGAATCTCTATAAGGGGTGAAGAAGCCTCCATTTGCATGGGATGAGTTGCTTCTTGACTCTCAGACCTCTGTGAAGAGATGTTTCCAACCACATTATGAATAATGTGACTGGGAACTGATGCACTCTTGGTCACATGAAGTGAAGTGAAAACCTCTGGAACCCTTGTGGTTGTGATGGTGTCATTAGGATATGCCCCATCATGCATTCCCTGACCATCAAGATGTAGGTCATGGGTGGTGAGCACTGTATCAAGTATAGTGTCACTTGAAATTGACTGATCAAGAGAAGACAATTCTTGATGATCAATGTCCTGAGATTCAAGAATCTCAGTTTCTAAAGAAATATCTCTTGTTTGAAGATTCTAGAAGAAAAGTGGAGGTGGAGATAGAAGAAAAGTAGAAGAGGGAGTCTCAACAGAAATTGTGTGTGCATCTCACAAATTTATTTCACCCAAGTTACTCTTTTGAGAAATTCTACCAAATGTATTTCACTCAAGTCACTCAAGTCACTCTTTTGAGAAGTTCTACTTTCCTTTTACAACTGCATTCAATTGAGTGAATGCAGAAGTGTGCTGTGTTTCACTCACTTATGTTCTCTTATGATCTCCTTACTCACTTCTGACTACTTCTCTTTGTGTGTTGTGTTTAACTCACTTATGTTCTCTTATGATCTCCTTACTCACTTCTGACTAGTCCCTGTCCCTGGGAGAAGTGGAAGGAGTTACTTCTCTTCTTATTAGTGACCTTTCCTCCCCCTTAGGCTTGGAATCAGGCAGCTAGAGGGGAAGAGCTTAAAGAGTGTAGTTCATCCAGATAATAGGTAGAAAGTGAAGACTAGGCCATAGAAATGTAGCCTCCTGTTCAGGTATGAGGATACAAGAACAATTTTGCTTGTTGTCTCAACATCTGAACCAGATGTATGCTTGACAATAGTTCTGAGGGTTGATGTTCAACTAGATTGAACCTCCAATTCAATTGGAGTGGATTTGGATGGCTCCCCCTCAGGATGACCATCCTCAAACCATGGAACCAGTAAAGGTTTATTGCACTTGAAATGTGCAGAGCTGAGCACAGGGTCTTCACTAAAAAGTGATGAAACCCCTGTGTGTTTGTTGACATCATCAATAACTACCTCAGCATGTAGTCTCTAGTCAAGCAAGAAGAGGGTTCTGAGTGGTAAGCTTAATGCAAGCATTAAGTTACTTGAAAAGTTTTGCTTAGTAATGATAAGAAATTGCTAATTTTATTCCAAGAAATTCAATTGCTTGAACACTTGAAATCTATGAGATTGAGAGAGGAAAGTGTGCATAGACATGAGTGTTAGCAACTCTTCTTGAAAGTAGGTAGAGCTTCAAGGTCCATAAGTCATTAAAACAGAGTTGATATTTACCAAGTAGATTTTATTCCAGTTGTTAAAATATTAACTCAGTCTTTTAACTTAGGTTTTTACTTTTACCAAGAGTAAGTAAAAATGCTTCACTGTAAAATTTAACTTAGAACTGATGAAATTAGATTGAATCGAAGAAGTAGGTCTGAATTAAACATGTATCAGTTAAGCACATATGCAAGTGTCAATTGAGTACAAACACCAATATGCATGAAGAGATGAGAGAGACAACATGCATCAAGCACAACATATATTAGATAAGAAGTTCAGTATCAAGAGACAATTTAAACATAAAAGAAGTTCATTTCATTTAAAACTGATGGAGGAAAGGGTTTTACAAGATATTTCGCATAATGCAAAAAGAAACAGAATGGAAGTCCTATCTATTCCTAAGAACTAGATGAGTCATACCTCTTCCGCTTCTTGTTTGCCCTGGCGTAAGATTTTAGACATTGTGGCAGCAAGATGAATGATCTTTTCATGCTCCTCAATGGCTTTGATCCTTTCGGCTTCCAGGTAGTCTTGATATCTGACGTAATCCATCAACATGAACTGAAGTTCGAGTTCTTGCTCCCAGTTCAGTTCATCACTTACAGTAGGTGAAACTGCATTAAACTCGTAGGAAACTCCATCAACACAGATGGTGTAGTTCCTATAGTTGAAGTAAACGTCGTCGATATACTTGGAGTGCACACAAATGGCCATTGTTTGCAAGAATGTGTGTTGACGAAAGGTTAAGAATGAAAGTATGAAAGGAGGTTTTGAATTAAGAGATTTTTGATAAGAAATATGAGAAGAAATGATCACTGGTTTGTATTATAAAGGGAGTTTTTGGCATACGAAGAGACAAAACATTCAGACCCTTGAAATACTCTCCAAACAACAGTTATAAGTGCATGCCGCCTTTTCTAGGAAGGGCTAATCTCTCTCTTAGATTCCCTAGAAAGTGTAATGATTAACCTTGTTTTAAACAAAATTAGATTAATTACCACATGCAAGATTGTTACACACCCAAAACAAAATAATAAAATATATCGAAATAATCTATCACATGTAAGCATGACATATACGTAATCACTTAGCACATTAGTGTTAGTATTTGTGCCCTAGAGACAATACTATAATGTTCTTGTGAAAGACATTTTGATTACTAATAAATATGTTCTATGGATTTTCTTTCTTTATTTAATATATCTTTATTAACTGCGATATAAATATTAGAATAATAAATGTCCTTGGAATATAAGCATGAATTCTATATCTCTAAGTATGTGACTTAGAAATGAGATTATATGAATAGTGTTTATAATCCTAAAGATCCCTAGTCGAGTATTATTATTTGAGGACAATAATAATGCATTAAGACTAGTATGTTTGTTGATAGATGACCACATCTCATTGGTCATTAGTGTTGTTGGTCCTTGTGTATTGCAGAAGGGGGGGGGGGGGATGAATGCAATACTGATAAAATTCAATCTCAGTTTCAACAACCAAACCTAAGATTTAATGTTATCAATAATGAGTATGCATTCACAAACAGTATAATCGAGAAGACAAGATTCACAAAATAAATGTTTTATTTATTTTGCAATGTGTTGCTACAACCTCAAGAGAGAATTCTTGAGCTTCTGTTTTTCTTCAAAGACACTTGCTTGTCTTCGTTACAATTCTAGAATGAATTGATAGTAGGTATAAGACTAATCCTATCACTATCAGTCACGGGTTTGAGAAGCTGCTGTCACTGTCAAGTGGCAGCTTCTTACAGATTGTCTTACCCATGTGACTTTCCTAAATTGCTAACATGTCAGATATACATACAAAGAAAGCAACCTAGTTTCATTCTATTTCCAGCTTAAGCAATTCAGCAAATAAAGACTTGACCTTGCTCTTGAATTGATTCGCTTTTGTTTTGCAGTGCTTGAAGCTTCTGTCGTAGTCTTGCAGACTTGGTGCAGCTTAGGGATACTGCAACACGCCTGTTTCTTGAACATTGAAGCTGTCACGGGATTTGACTGAGAAAGATACCTAGAACATGGATCTTTCTCGAGACAGTTACTTTGGCCATAAAGCTTGCTGTCACAGGAATGTGCTTTTGGTGACAGTAGGAGTTCCCCGCATAATGTGCTATCGAGGTTCCCAAGCTTGCTGTCGAGGGCTAAAGTTGCTGTCGCGTAGTCTTCCGCCAATGTTGCTGTCAGAGTGAATATGCTGTCTTGACTTGCAACATTCTGTCTTCTTGTAATCTTACTGTCGAAGCTTTAGGATAGTAACCTTTATTCATGTTGTCATCTAATTATACATCCTTTGAGGCTTGAACACAACAAGTGAACTTCTTTCAAATTATACAACTAGAATAACATTGCATACTGATTACAAGAACATACTTTGGCTGTGACAGTATGTTCTACTTAATTAAAAATTAAGTACATTCAAAATCAAGTTGTTTCTATGTTATCACCCATAAATCCCAACAATCTCCCCCAATTTGTTTTTATGGAAAATAACAACAAATTTACAATATGTGCTGACAACTTAACTAACAAGATCAGAATGGATTAAGAATTTTTACTTAGCTTGAGATTTCCTCTTCTGCCTTGCTACATCCTCTCTTTTGAGAGCTTCTACCAAGCAGCCTCTTAGACCTTCTATAAGAGAAATTTCAGCAGCAGAAACTGCAGCATCCTCTACTTCTTCAATGATCTTCTTTATAGTAGGGGAGAGAAGAGAACTAGCATCCCTGAGATTCAGCCATTGCTCTATATCATAAGGATAGGTTCTGAAGTGAAGTTCTTCATTAATGAGCTTGAATCTACTTCCAGGATAAGCATTGAGAGTCCTTCTTCTTTGCTTGTCCAGCTTTGAGTCTTCTCCTTTTCTCCCTTCTAATACATTCTCTATTTCATCAGAACAAATCTGCTCCAAGGGATGAATAGATCCAGCTACCATATACTGTAAATCCTTCAGAATAGTTGTTTTTAGCTTGTGAAAGCTGCAAACATAGATTTCTTCTTTTAGATACTTCATTCTTAGGGGATTTTCCAGCATGCATGATTGATAATTTGGAGCTTCACTTTCTGCCTTGTTGGAGACCTTGCATTTTTCCAGTAGTTCAGCTTCCTTCTTATCAAGTTCTGACTTAGTTTGAGAATATTGAGAAGATTCAGGTCTTTTGCTTGGCTTGGGTTCCCTTTCCTGAGTTGGTTGGGTTTGCCCTTCTTCTGTGGGTAAGACCTCAAACTCATAGTACCAATGGTATGGTATAGGAGAAGGTGGGAGATCAGTTAGAATATCAGCATCATCAAAATCTGCAAAATTGTAGCCAAATTTCTGATAGAATTCAGCATCCCTGACAGCCTGATATTCCAAAATATGTTCCATGACAGACTCAGGAACATTATCATAGCATTCCAGCAACTCTACCATTCTTTCTAGGTAGAAGAAGTCAATTCTCCTTTTATCTATGGTTGATGTCCTACCACTGATTGATGTGGACACCAGGTTGAAGTCCTTATCAACCTTGGTAGATCTTGATTCTTCCCACCACAGAATGTACTCAGTGGCCTCTTGATTTGCATCCAATTTAACCTCAACACTCTTGATTTCCCAAGATTGCATCTGTTGAACTTTAAGACTGTTGGGAGGAATTGATTGAATTGGCATCTTCAAATTTCTGCCTAATCCAGTGGCCTTTTCCTTTCCTGAGCACATGTGCTTTCCTGCAGGTTTCTGTCTAGTAAACCATGCCTTAGCTTTAGCTTTCAGTCTCTTGGGCTTGACAGCAGCTTTGGCTTCATTCTTGACAGAACCTTCCTTGACAACACATTTGTCGACAATATCTTCTTTGACAGCATCTTCTTTGACAGTTTCCTTGTCGACAGTACCTTTGGTGACAGCATCTTTTTCTGCATTTATGCAGTCAATAGCACATCTAAGAATGCTTGCCTCCAAAGCTTCCAGTATTCTTGACTCCTCTTCATCTGTTGCACCAGCATCTTTCTTTTTCTGGCTAGGAGTTTCTTCATTGCCTTCATTCTGAGATTGAATACCAGTATTCCCAGAATTACTTGCACCAGCATTTCCAGCATTTCCAGAAGCTTCACCACCTCCAACCTCATCATCATCATCATCATCATCATCATCATGAGGAGGAATGTCATAGAGACAGCTCCCACCTTGATCATTTCTTTTGGCATTGGCTCTAGTGATTAGCTCCTTCATTCTAGCTCCCAGTGCCTTGTCTCTCAACACCAGCATTTTGAAGATCTCTTGAACAACATAAACTCTTCCTGGATTGGCATTTGAACTGAGTATTCCATCTAACACTTTCAGAATTGACTTGGTTTCCATTCTGGATGTGCCAACCAAATTCATGAAGCTGTTTCTTCTTGTGCCATCCTTAGTTACAGATCTGTAGAAAACACTTGGTGGATTTGTGTAGACTTCAGGTAGCTTTTGTGTGAGCAGGTTCTGGATTTGCATATCCAATATTTCATTGAATGGTGTTTGAGTTGCCCTGATCTTTCCCTTCAAAGCACACAACACCTTTGCTGGCAGATTCTGCAATAACTGCATTGTGATGAAATAAGATATGCCAGAAGTGAGATAAATACTGACAGCCCATCTTTTCTCATCATTAACCATTACACTGACACTGGTGATTTGATCCTTTAACAGTTTTGTGGTGTTGGTTGGACGGTTGCTTGGAGCATTCATTGCTTCTTCCACCAAACTGCTAAACTCACTGTCATGATTGTGTAATGTGCTCTCCCTGTAATCCACCATTAGAGTATTGGCTTCTTCTTGATCATACTCAGTACCATTGGACCAATTATTTCCTTTATGGATTGATTCAGGCAGTTTCCCTTTACCTTTCCCAAGTTTGTTTTGTTCCTCCATTTCTCTCCATTTCTTCTGTAGAGCAGTTTCTTGAGTTTCTGGAGTTGGCTCTCTAATTACCACAGGAGGTAGAATTGGATGTCTAGATGCAGGTCTTCTTTGCAATGCATCTTGAGTTGCCTTAGACATCAACACTCTTTCTCCATCCAAGTCAACTTCAACAAGCTCTTCAGCTTTATCCTTTGGTTGTCCACTGCTTGGTTTGACTTGATCCCCCTTTGACATTGCTTTCCTTTTAGCTCCCCCTTTGGTCTTCACAGTTACTGGCTCCCCCTGAGTTCCACCTGATTCCTGAATAGGCAATGATTCTGATCTTGCTACCTTCTCCCCCTTAGTTGAGTTGGCAGCTACTAGGTCAGTAAGGAACTGGATAGAGAGCTGAGTAGCAGCGAAACCATCAACCACCAGTTGAGAGAGAGAGTCCATCTTGGAGTTTAATGTAGCACACCATCCTTCCAGAGCTGCAATCCTGTGACCATAAGTAGCAGAGGGGCCACCATACCTTAACCTTCTTGGAGGGGAAGGAAAAGAAAGGGGCTTGGAGGCTATGGGGGTTCTCACACTCTCAGGGTGTTTTTGAGTGATCTCATCACCCCTCACAGATTGACTCTCAAGGCCTAATGCCTGAACAGTGTGGGCTCCCTCAATATCTCTCTGGACATGCTCAAGTCCCTCTCCTTTTGCCAGCTCATTTGGCTGCCTCTCATTTTTATGCTCACCTCTCTTTTCTTTTATCTCTCTTTTCTTTTGCACACCCTCACTCAACCTAGATGCATGGGTATGAGCAGTACTAACATGCATGGAAGGAGTATATTTAGAATGTACCTTTAAGAGTTTGGCAAGAGGTAGATCATCATCAGAGGCATCCTCAATGATCACAGCATCAAAATCAGGCTGAGGGGACTGGACAGCATCTGTGGCCGGAATGTTACTGTCAGTTGGAGTCTGGACAGCAGGTTCTGGCATGACAGCAACTTTGGGAGGTGGAGTGACAGTAGGTTCTGTAGTGACAGTATCTTTCTCTCCACCCATGACAGCAGCTGTGTCCAGGACAGCAACATTTCCAGTGTCTTTGACAGCAACAGAGGCTGTGACAGCATCTTCCTGAAGGTAAGATGCTCCTTGGAGTTCAGACAAAGTGTTGGCTGTTTCATTTTCTGACAAAATACCACTTTGCCCTAGCTCAGTGTTTGGAGGAGTGGTGTCCATCTCACTTTGAGAAATGGGTTCTTATGGACCACTAGATGGGGGCTCATCCATGATTGGAGATGGATGATCAAAACCTGAAGGGTTGGGACTGTCCCCTTCTCTAGGTTGTGGAGAAGAAACAAAAGAATGTGTAGGGAAGGAAGAAGGTGAAAGTGTAGCAGGGAGTGGGGGCTGATTCACAGATGAAACATGTGAACCATCAATAGGAGTAGAGAAATCCTCACTGTGCCCTAACTCACTGTGTGTTTCTTCAAGTGGGGGTATCTCAGGTTGTGAACCATGAGTTTGTGCAGACTCTGTACAGGGTGCCTTGGGAGACATGCCAATTTCAATAGATGCACCTTGTTGAGAAGGCACATCTAGGGAGGTGTTTGAATCCCTTTCAGTAACTACAGTTTGTTGAGAAACTGCAGCTTGGCTAACAGTGGTTTTGGTCCTCCTAGCTCTCTTCTTCTTAGGCTCAGGGGGAACCACTGGGGGTTCTGTTTGACTACCTTCCTTATTTGCTGCACTAGGTGCAGGGTCTCCCTCTTGACTAACAGAGCTACCACCAACATCAGCTTCTAAGGGTCTTTTTCTGGATTCTTGCAAGGCTTCTCTTTGGGCTTTGGTAAGTCTAGAGGGCCTAGGCTGAGTGTATGGTGTGGAATGTGGGTAACTGAATTTGGGTCTAATTCAGTTTCATTCTCAAGAGTAAAGGAATCATAACCAGAAGGTAATGGATAATCAAGGTTGGACACTTGATCAACCATGTGCTGAGTAAAACAAAGTGGAATATGTGCATTGAGATCCTGTGATGATAACAGTGTGTGTGTGTTCTTTTTCAAGACTGAGCAAGCCTCTAAACGAGGGGCAGTATCATTAAAATCACAGAATGAATTAATGCACATCATAAGAAAGCGAGGGTAGATTGATACCTTCTTACCTATGGCAGCTGTGAGGTGTGCCATGAGAAGAGCTCCAACATTCACCTTGTATCTATGGACAAGAGAATGTGTCAGTTTCTTGATGTAGGAGGGTATTCCATTCCAGCCTGTGGACTTGGTAGAGAACACCTTGACCATTACATCAAGTATCATGCTCCACTCCTTTCTCAGATGCTTCCTATCCATTTCACCAGTTGGATACCATTTGGTAGTCCCCTCTTCGAGAATAGGGCCTGCATACCCAATCTTCAAGAAGAGCTTCTTGAGAGTGTCATCATTGGCAAGTTCAGTAAATCTCTGTCCTGCTTCAAGTGTAATACCAAGAGCAGTGTTGATGACCTCAGCTGTAAGAATGTAGTGTTGCCCAGAGATTTTGAATTGAATACCCGGGTTCTCACCCTCAATTTGAGCAACAGCAGTTCGCCAAAACGCCTCAAGTCTGTCTAAGTCAAGAATGGGGGTTGAGGTAATGGCAGAACCGAGATAGGACTTGTTCAAGAAAAACACGAGTCCTTTGAAACCTTCACCAGCATCATTTGGGGAAAAGATACCAGCAAAGTTTGTTTGAGAGAGAGTCTGTTTGGGTGCCATGGAGATTTCAAGAAAAGAAGAAAGTAAGACAGTTGCTTTTTTGCCCGAAGAAAGGTATTTTGCCTTGAGTTTGATGAGAAAGAGAAAGATATGTCTGAGTAACTGGGGGATAAATAGAGGTATCTCAAACGTTTTGTGCATAAAAAGTGGATTTCAAGAACGTGTCTTAACCCACTCTTAAACACGTGAGTTACTGCCCGTTATTTACTGACCAACGTGGGATAAATATCCAATTTCAACGGTCCACTATTGGTGACAGTAACCTGTGCGCTAGAAACAATCTGTCAGTAATAAGAGGTGGTGACAGTAGGTTTTGCGCGACAGCAACTATTGCGCAAAAACTTGCTGTCACCGTTAAGCATATGAATGACAGTATCCTTTACAAGTCTTGACAGAAAGTCTTTCCCTGTTGTCAAGAAGGTTACTGTCAAGAAACACACGACAGTATCCTTCTTAACGACAGTAACTTCGATTAGGAATTGGTTCTGTCATGAACTTATTAGAATGCTTGATTCATACACTTAACTTAATATTGACAAATTATGGATTTAGCAATGTAATCTTTTGAACACAGATATTAAGCAATTAACACAGACAAATCATAAACTCAATAACCACAAAGACAAGAACTTTTATTATTATTATTATTAATAAAATCATTCAGAATAGAACATTGAGTACATCATTTCATGATTTTATTAACTCGTTCTAAAAGCTCTGCCCTAGCCTCTTCTTCAGTGCGACCTTCTTCCTTGAGAAGTGCCTGAAGCATCTTCTCTTCTTCCTGAGCCTTGGCCTCCTCTTCCTTAGCCTTGGCCTCCTTTTCCTCGTCTATCTCATCCAAGGCGTCCAACAGTATCTCGAAGAGCTCATCGATCTCTTCACTGTCGGGTTCACTATCACATTTCTTTAGACCAACTTCAATTCCTACTTTGTTTTCCATTATTTACTTTAAAACTGAGAGCAGACTGGTGAAACCTAAGGTTAATTTATAGGCAAGACCGTCTAAGGATTAAAGTCTAATGGTCAACAGTTAGAGTACCCATACAACTACCACAAAAGTAATTAATGGTCGTGTCCTCCTTTAATCCTACAGATTAATGCAAAAGGGTGTGAAAGTCCAATGGAACAGATTTTTATCTCTCAAACTTAACAGGTAACCACATTAAAGTCATACACGGTTAAAAAGTATGAGACTGGCACAAAATACTGACATGAAAAGTCAAATCAACACATGCTGTCACATAACAGACATAAACCAAGTAGACAGTAACTTCTCTTGACAGCAGGTTTGAAGTTGCTGTCATGAGCTTCAATAGAGAATTTGGAAATATAGAAAACTGAGTAAATCAACATACCAGGTTCAGCATTCCCAATTCACTTACCAACCTGTTGAAGGTTGCTTCATCCAATGGCTTAGTAAAGATGTCAGCAAGTTTCTTGTCAGTTGGGACATAGATCAGCTTCACAGTTCCTGGTTCAACATGCTCTCTGATAAAGTGATGTCTTATATCAATGTGCTTTGTCCTAGAGTGTTGAACTGGATTGTCTGAAATGGCTATGGCACTAGTGTTGTCACAGTAGATAGGAATTTCTCTCAACACTAGACCATAATCCAGAAGTTGATTCTTCATCCATAGAATTTGTGCACAGCAACTGCCTGCAGCAATATACTCAGCTTCTGCAGTTGAGGTAGAAACTGAATGCTGCTTCTTGCTAAACCATGAGACCAATCTTTCACCAAGAAATTGACAGCTACCAGTAGTACTCTTTCTGTCAATCTTGCATCCAGCATAGTCTGAGTCTGAGTAGCCAATTAGATCAAATCCAGTGTTCTTGGGATACCAAAGACCTAGGTTAGGAGTGCCTTTTAGGTATCTAAAGATTCTCTTGATGGCTACTAAGTGAGACTCCTTTGGATCACTTTGAAATCTTGCACAGAGACATGTAGCAAACATGATGTCAGGTCTGCTAGCAGTTAAGTATAGAAGAGATCCTACCATGCCTCTATAGGTGCTTGAGTCAATTTTCTTCCCTTTAGGATCAAGATCCAGACTGGTTGAGGTGGACATTGGTGTCTTTGCAGGTGATGAATCTTCCAAGTTGAACTTTCTGAGAAGTTCCTTGATGTATTTAGCTTGAAAAATGAAGATTCCATCAAATTGTTGAAGAATTTGCAATCCCAGAAAGAATGACAATTCTCCCATCATACTCATCTCATATTTGTTACTCATGAGAGAGGAAAACTTCTCACACAGTTTCTCATTTGTAGAACCAAAAATGATATCATCCACATAGATTTGTACCAGAATGATGTCCTTGCCATGGTGTTTGTAGAAAAGTGTCTTGTCCACAACTCCTCTAGTAAACTGATTGTCCAGGAGAAAAGTGGAAAGTGTGTCATACCAAGCCCTGGGTGCCTGCTTTAGTCCATACAAAGCTTTGAAAAGTTTGTACACAAAGTCATACACTTCAGCATCCTCAAACCCTGGTGGCTGTTCAACACACACTTCTTCTTCCAACTCTCCATTTAGGAAGGCACTTTTGACATCCATCTGAAATACTTTGAAGTTGCAGTGTGCAGCATAGGCTAGAAAGATTCTTATAGCTTCAAGTCTTGCAACAGGTGCAAATGTCTCATCATAATCTATTCTCTCCTGTTGACAGTAACCCTTAGCCACTAGCCTTGCTTTGTTTCTTGTCACTGATCCATTTTCATCAAGCTTGTTTCTGAAAACCCATTTGGTCTCAATGACTGACTTTCCCTTAGGTCTTGGAACCAGCTTCCATACGTTGTTCCTTTCAAACTGATTTAGCTCTTCTTGCATGGCTATCACCCAGTCAGAATCCAACAATGCTTCATCAGTTGTCTTGGGTTCCATTTGAGACAGAAAGCATGAGAACATGCTGTCAGCAGAGACTTTGTTCCTTGTCCTCACTCCAGAATTAGGGTCACCAATGATGAGGTCACTTGAGTGATCCTTGTTCCACTTGGTGATTCTGGGCAAGCTACTTGACTGTACAGGAACATTTGCTTCAGTTTGTTGAGTTGAATGATCACCAATCCCATTGTCTTCACCATGTTCTTCATTGTCTCCAGAGTCACCACTGTTATGAATGTTAGAGGTTATGGTCTGTGACTGAGCTGGAGTTTGGTTGACAGTAGTGATATTGACAGCATCTTTATCAACTTCAACAACTTGAGTGAAGCTAGGTTCTTCATCCACAATCTCCTCAGCTTCCAAGTATCCTTGATTCTCAAATCTGAATGTCTGCATCTTTCCTTCTTCATGCAATCCTGGAAACTTGGTTTCATCAAATGTGACATTTACACTTTCTTCAATAATCCTGTGTTCCATAACATAAACTCTGTAGGCAGTCCTTTCTGTGCTGTAACCCATGAATAGTCCTTCAAAAGCCTCGGTGTCAAATTTTCCTTTCTTCTCATGGTTATCCTTCATCATAAAGCATTTGCTCCCAAACACATGAAAATATTTGACAGTAGGTTTCTTTCCAGTTAACAGACAGTAAGGTGTACTTGCATGAGTTTTGTTGATCATGGTTCTGTTCTGAGTATAACAGGCTGTGTTGATAGCTTCAGCCCAGAAATATGTTGGCAGTTTGGCATCATGCAACATAGTTCTAGCTGCTTCAATGAGAGTCCTGTTCTTTCTTTCTACAACTCCATTCTGCTGTGGAGTTCTTGCAGCAGAGAATTGTTGTACAATTCCTTCATCTTTACAGAAATTTCCAAGAGTGGCATTTCTGAATTCTGTACCATTGTCACTCCTCAAGATTTGAACTTTCGAGTTTGGAGTTCTATCAAGAACTCTGACTTGATCAATAATCACTTGAGCAGCTTCATCTTTGGATTCAAGAAACTTCACCCAAGTGTACCTTGAGTAATCATCCACCATTACTAAGGCATATCTCTTCTTGGCCATTGATGGTACATTGACTGGTCCAAAGAGATCCATGTGAATCAACTTGAGTGCTTCTATGTTGGTGTTCATTTGCTTAGACTTGTGCACAGCTCTTCTCAGTTTGCCCATTTGACAATCTTCACACAGTCCTTCTTGACAGAATTCCTGTTGGGGCAAACCTCTCACTAACTCCTTCTTCATCAGAATATTCATTGTCTTGAAGTTGAGATGTGAGAGCTTCCTGTGCCAAAGCATACTGTCACCAACAGTTGCTTTACTGTAAAAACAGTAAACCTTATCCTTCTTTGTTGAATTTAAGTCAGCAACAAACAAGCTTCCTTTTCTAACCCCTTTTAGAGAGAGGCTACTATCCTTCTTGTGATAGATGTTACACAGCATCATATCAAAATCAACCTTGAATCCCCTGTCACTGAATTGGCTGACACTGAGTAGATTGTGCTTCAATCCATCCACAAGAGCAATATCTTCAATGACAACATTTCCAATTTCCAGACAGCCATATCCCACTGTGTAACCCTTGCTGTTGTCTCCAAAGGTTATGATTCGGCCAGCTTTCTCAACATAATGTGATAGCAGGGCTTTATCACCTGTCATGTGTCTTGAGCAGCCACTGTCAATGATCCACATGACTTGATCTTTCTTCTTGCCCTGCAAAACAGAATGTGTCTAAGATGCATATGGTACCCAATCCTTGTTGGGTCCTGCAGTTTCAGTGTCTCCTGAGTTTCTTTCAGTCATAAAATCACAAGCATTGTCAGTAATCTTCTGTTTGACTTCTCTTTTCACCCACTTAGGTTTAGAATTGGACTTGGTCCTTTTCTTAGTGGATGGAGCCTTTTTTCTGTTGCCAGCAGGCTCAGAAGTCTCAACAGTGTTTATGTATGAACATTCTTTAGTAGTGAGAATAGGTAAGTTAAAGCATGTACTCATGGCAGTGATTTTGCATGACATACATTCAATGTTATTACAGACACTCATAGTTCTATGCAAAAGGGGGGTTCTGTGTAAGTTACCATTGAGTTCAGTTGCATTGATCTTATTCTCAATTGGTTTCTTACAAACATGTGTTAAGTGATGAGTAGATCCACAGTTATTGCATAGTTTCCTAGAGGCACCTCCAACAGTGTATCCATTTCCTTTATTGACACCTACCTTTCCATTCCTATTCTTAGACTTGGGAGTTACTGGATTGACAGTATGTTCAGAAGTTGCTGTCGAACTTTCCTTGACTGTATCTTTTATTCCTACTGTCTTGACAGAAGGTTTTAAAGTTACTGTCTTGGAACCATTCTTGACAGTATCTTTGGAAGATTCTGTCTTGCCAATTGTGACAGCATCTTTTGACCTTAATGTCTGATTGCTTGGTAAGTTTACTGTCTTGGGGATTGTGACAGTATCCTTTCCATCCTTGAATGTGCTGTCAACACCTTCATCCTCATCAAAAATTCTTGTTTGATGAGCATGGCTTTTTCATCAAACTCAATTTCTGCAACTTTGAAAATAGGAGTTTTAACTTTCTTGAGAATGGCGGGTTTGACAGCAGCACTTCTAGGACAATCTTGAATCACAGTTTCCTTTCCAGGTCTTCTACCATAAGAAAAATCTATACCAACTGACTGATTTTCTGTATGCTTATCATTGTAATCCTGAACTATCTTTGATGAGTTTTTATAAGCCTTGATTTTAAATTCATTTTCAGCAATCTCATTTCTCAGGTATTCCTCAACCTCTTTAGCACATTTCAATTCATTTTTAAGTTTAGCATTCTCCTGAGCTAAAGAGTCTAATGAACTGGTTTTGAGAACAAGAGATTCATTTTCAGACTTTAGTGTTTCATTTAGCTTACTCAGCCTAGTGATCTCCTCATTAGCAGCAGATAAGCTAGTATAGACATTGAACATTTCAGCACTTAAGTCTTTAATGGTTTTCTTATACTCATCAGTGGACATATCAAGTAAGACAAGTGAAGGTACCTGACTTGAAGATGTTGATGTTACTTCATCAGTGCTAGCCATGAGAGTTAGGTTGACATATTCTTCTTCATCTTCATCATCAGACTCATCCCAACACTTTCCTTCAGCCACATAGGCTCTACCTTGATTCTTCTTAGAGTATCCACCAGTTCCTTTCTCAAATCTCTGAACCTGTTTGGGTCTTTTGCACTCAGTAGCAAAATGACCAGGTTCACCACAGTTGTAACACTTGAATTTAGATCTATCCACAAATCCAGTCTTGTATCCTCCTTTGAATGAGCTTCCCACAGCAGACTTTGATGAGCTTCCCTTGGTGAACTTGGATGCTTGGCCTTGGGGCCTGAATGACCTATCCTTCTTGAACCTGAAGTTTTTGAACTTTTTGGCCATGTAAGCCATAGTAGGATTGTCCATGCTTTCCAGTTCCTCCATTGTGTAGAAGTCTTCATCTTCCACATCCTTGAGCTGTAGTACTACTTTCTCATCATCTTCAACCACCTCTTCTATCTTCAAGGATTGTACAGGGGTTGGTTGTGTGATTTGAAGTGCTTCACTAGGTTGTGTGATCCTTGGCACTTGTGCTACTAGGGCACTTGACATGTTAGCCATCTTGTTCCTTGTTCCACTTTGTATGGCTCTCTTTTGAAAGAGTTCAAGTTCATAAGATTTCAGAATGCCATAAAGTGTCTCAAAGGTTATATTGTTGAGATCTCTTCCTTCTCGTATGGATGTTGTCTTGTGTTCAAGATGATCAGGCAGTGTAAGCAAGAACTTGACATTTAATTCTTTTCTGTCATAGTACTTGCCATGTATCTGCAGTTCAGTTAAGAGCTTACTGAACCTTTCAAACATGGAAGTTAAGTCTTCACCAGGCTTGGCCATGAATGCCTCATATTGATATATCAGTATTTGCCTTTGGTTTCCCTTAACTTCTTCACTTCCTTCACAAAGTAAGGCTAACCTGATCCACATCTCCTTGGCTGATGTGCAGCTTATCACACTTCCACACATGGCTTTATCCAACGTGAGAGAATCGAGCAAGATGAGTTGCAAGTGATCATCTAGCACCATTTTCTCCTTCTCAGGTTCCAAAATTTCTGAGAGATCTTTGGGAACCCAATGTGCAGGAATGATCTCACCATTTACTGTTGTGGCTTCAATTTCCTTCCTTGGTATGAAAGGACCATTCTCGAGTATACCTGGGTATAGTGGATTCGCAGCTTTGATAAACAACAAGATCTTTCTTTTCCAAATGCTGTAGTTCTCTTTATCAAAAGCTGGGATCTTGATACTGTTTGATTTCTGCATTGTCGTCGGGATCTCATATATGTATGTTAATCTGAACGCTCTGATACCAGTTGTTGGTCCTTGCGTATTGCAGAAGGGGGGGGGGGGATGAATGCAATACTGATAAAATTCAATCTCAGTTTCAACAACCAAACCTAAGATTTAATGTTATCAATAATGAGTATGCATTCACAAACAGTATAATCGAGAAGACAAGATTCACAAAATAAATGTTTTATTTATTTTGCAAAGTGTTGCTACAACCTCAAGAGAGAATTCTTGAGCTTCTGTTTTTCTTCACAGACACTTGCTTGTCTTCGTTACAATTCTAGAATGAATTGATAGTAGGTATAAGACTAATCCTATCACTATCAGTCACGGGTTTGAGAAGCTGCTGTCACTGTCAAGTGGCAGCTTCTTACAGATTGTCTTACCCATGTGACTTTCCTAAATTGCTAACATGTCAGATATACATTACAAAGAAAGCAACCTAGATTCATTCTATTTCCAGCTTAAGCAATTCAGTAAATAAAGACTTGACCTTGCTCTTGAATTGATTCGCTTTTGTTTTGCAGTGCTTGAAGCTTCTGTCGTAGTCTTGCAGACTTGGTGCAGCTTAGGGATACTGCAACACGCCTGTTTCTTGAACATTGAAGCTGTCACGGGATTTGACTGAGAAAGATACCTAGAACAGGGATCTTTCTCGAGACAGTTACTTTGGCCATAAAGCTTGCTGTCACAGGAATGTGCTTTTGGTGACAGTAGGAGTTCCCCGCATAATGTGCTGTCGAGGTTCCCAAGCTTGCTGTCGAGGGCTAAAGTTGCTGTCGCGTAGTCTTCCGCCAATGTTGCTGTCAGAGTGAATATGCTGTCTTGACTTGCAACATTCTATCTTCTTGTAATCTTACTGTCGAAGCTTTAGGACAGTAACCTTTATTCATGTTGTCATCTAATTATACATCCTTTGAGGCTTGAACACAGCAAGTGAACTTCTTTCAAATTATACAACTAGAATAACATTACATACTGATTACAAGAACATACTTTGGCTGTGACAGTATGTTCTACTTAATTAAAAATTAAGTACATTCAAAATCAAGTTGTTTCTATGTTACCACCCATAAATCCCAACAAGTATGGTGATACTAAAGTCAAAGACATAAGTGTATGTTAGAAAAACATGGCACTGGATTGACCCACCGTGTGAATTCTTCATGGTAAATGTTATCAAGTGTCATAAGTAATTGTCACAGTGATAATGGTGTAATGATCCTTAGACTTGAAATCATTATATTTTTATATGAGAATTAATATACTTTGATTCTACTCAAAGTTACCTTTGACCGGGCAATGATAAAGGTGGACATTGGGTATATTATGAATCATATGAGAAATATGAATGATAGATATAGGATTTAACCCTCCTATTTTAGGAGTGATATTATTGGCCTCTTGATTGAGTGAGACTTTGAAATGCATGGCCATGCTCAAATAGTGATTTGTTTAATAGTCTACTCATTGATCAAGTAAACCGGGATTAAATGTTGAAGATGATGACATAAAGCATGCCTCGAGTTTAATCTATAATATAAGGTTAAAAGGATTATATTACATGGAACATTATTCACGAAAGGTTTAATTGGATCACCAATTATTATTATTATTTGGGTAGCAATAATGTATTACTAGATGCCACTCATTGTTTATAATTTTATTATTAGATATTAAAATTATTGCCAATGTAATAATAACCTAAAGGGTCACACACAAAGAATGTTTTAAACGTAGCTTTAATTAAATTTTGAATTTAAATAAAATATTGTTATTACATTGAATTATAAGATTAATTAAGTGGGACTTGATTAATCATATTATAATCCTAAATTAATAATAATATAACTCAGAATTGGACTGGATTTGTGAAGCCCACTCTAATTAGGGTTAAGCCCAAATTTTTCATCCCTACAAAAACATTATGATGTATTATTTTAGGGTTACTTATTTTATTCATTTTTATTGAAAAACCCTAGCTTCTCCACAACTTGGAGAGGCTAGAGCGGGAGAGAGAAATCGTGAGCTGTTTTTGTGGCTAGTACCATCTCCGTGGATTGTTGGACGATCGAACATTCGTGTGGACTGTTTAGAGCCGTAGATCTTGCAAAAGGGATACGTGGTGATCAAAGCAAGGAGCTCCATTAGTCAACCATTCGTAAAGCTTCAAAAAAGGTACAGTTTTCGATTCTCCATAATTATCCGTATATTATACATGGATCCTGAGTTTGGGTTTCGATTTTTATTTTTAACTACGTGTTTTTCTGCTGCGTTTATGCCTCGAAACCCAACAATGGAATCAGAGCTACTTGTATATTGGGATGATTTGGTTACTCGTTTATTGTATTTGATGCATGTATGTGTGTATATGGATCTGCCATGTTTCTGGTGTGATATAATCTGTTTATATATGTATACATATATGTTTTTTTAAAATATATGATGTTCATAAGGATTGTATAATCATATGATGATTGTATTTTTTTGTATGTATATATGATATACGTTGGTCTTATTGCCTAGATTGTATACGATACGATTTCTGAAAGGATGAGCAGATTTGGTGAAATCTGTGTCCAGTGTCCGAGTTTCGCAAATAATATATGTTTTTTGACTGTAATCGGGTCAAGGAGAAATACTGACTAAGTCACCGACGCGGATATAAGGCGTTTGACGCCGTTTAGAGCCTGAAAACTGCGATTTATTAGTTTCAGAGTTTGATTGCAATTTTCTGATTTTAGCTTATTTGATTTTTGTGATTGGATCATGACAAATATGATGTGGTATGATGACATAATGCAATATGTGATGTTCTTAATTGTTATATGAGCATGGTGTATGGTTATGGCCTTAAGACCCATAGGTTAGAGGTTTTGTGATTATGGTTTTGGTTTCTAAATACGACTTGCATGTCGTTTATTCTTATAATGATTAAATCTCGAATGTAACTCGAGTTCCACTCGTAAGTTATTTAGATTAGATTGTTTCATATTATGTAATGTAATGTAATTGAAGACATGAAGACAATGAGGCATTCCAAGGAGGCAATTAAATGAGTCATTACAAGGAAGCATGAAGACATGTTTTATCTATTGTAATGTATTTGATACCGCCATAGATTGACCTCGATTTTTCCATTAGCTTGGAAAAATCATATAGGATTGGGCCATAACCAAGCACGTTTATCTTATGCACTTTATATATATGATGCATGTGATGTTGATAGGCATGCGTAGTTATAATGATGCATACTTTAATTAGATTAAACATGTATGTATTAGATACGTCACCCATGCCATGTTTGCTAAACAAGATAAAATCTGTAACGATTCAAGATTTTAAAATTGAACAAAAATGAACATGAGATTCCTGTGTTTATGAAACACGGAAATAAGTATGGATTTTCAAATTTTGATATGGAGAGATTTTGACAAAAATACAAGCAGCACTTGTAAGAAAGACGGGTTTTAAGTGAGACCACTGTGTGTCCTCCGACGGACTGGAAATCAAACCATTGATGAATTTTGATTTGAAGTACTTAGTTCAAGGAAAAATTGGGAATCTCTTGATGATGGGATCATGGTCGTTTTAATAATAAAATCCCTAAATTTAAAATATTAAGTCACTTAGATGCCTTCCAATGGGCAACACTCGTCAAGACCTAGATCGAGAAAGAGTGGGTTCGCCAAAGCGAAGCACTCCAATCTATCATGGTATGGCGCGATGAAGTAAATGTGATACTTAACTGTTAGACCATTGGGTTAGACTTAACTAAGTTACCACAATAGGATTGTGAACTTAGAGGCATGGAGTTTGGTATGATTTATTGGATAAATATGGACAAATGTTGTTCTACCAAACTTTCCAAGAGTTATATATGATATAATTGACAAGAGTTGTCTACCTAAATAAATCATGTTTTGGGAGTAAAGCCAAAGCTAACCTTAAGAATGACGAAATATGGATCTTGGCTCACTAGAAAGATTTAGAGAAATGCTTTCCGAATTAATAGTTAGGGCTATTGATTTGATAGAAATAGTGGGAGATATATATTGTGAATATATATTAATAAAACACTTGAACATAATTTTAATAAATCTGCAACTAACTTATTTTATGTATTTTAACATTGTAGATATCTGAAATGGCAAACTCAAACAATTTCTCTGTGTGATCAGTCCTTGAGAAGGAAAAGCTGACAGGAACCAACTTCCTTGATTGGCAAAGGAATTTGAGGATTGTCCTCCGGCAGGAGCGAAAGCTTTATGTCCTTGATATTCCTCACCCTGGACCTCTTGCTGCTGAAGCAACCGAGGCTCAACAAAATGCTTATCAGAAGCATCTTGATGACTCTACGGATGTTTGTTGTTTGATGCTAGCGACTATGAGTCCTGAGCTTCAGAAACAACATGAGCATATGGACGCTTATGACATGATTGAGCACCTAAAAAGGATGTTTGAGGGTCAAGCTCGTCAAGAGAGGTATGATGTAAGTAAAGTGTTGTATGCATGCAAACAGGGAGATCGTGACCCGGTTGGACCGCATGTTCTAAAGATGATAGGGTATTTGGAAACCCTTGAGAATTTGGGTTACCCGGTTTTACTGGAACACCAAGCAGATTTGATCTTGCAGTCTTTGAACATCAACTATACTCAATTTGCCATAAACTATACTATGAATGAGATAGAAAAAGCACCTACTGAACTGTTGGCATTATTGAGAACTACTGAATCCAATATGTCAAAGGTTGTTAATCCCAAATGACCTAACAGAATTGTAGAAGGGGGGGGGGGGTTGAATACAATTCTGGATATTTCTTAAACTTAAAACAACTTACAAATAAAAACTGAACTTAAAGTAAAAATCACAAGCACATAAATAATTTCAGTTGGATTGTTTGATGATCCAACTGAAGTGATTTTTATTGCGGAAATAATCTGTGATACAAAAAGTACACAGCTGCTCAGTTACAAGAATGTAGAGAAGAAAAATGCTCTCAAAGATAGCTAATACAATCTATTTGTTTTTCTTCTCTTACTCTTATTTTTAACTGCTACACTTGGTTATATATTCCCAAGTTTACAAAGCTATTTTTGGCTACACTAAAGTACACTAAAGGTAACCTCCAATAGTTTGCTTTTCATCCCTTTGTCCAGTGGTCTTTGGAGATCCTTGCTTTTGTCTTCATGCTTATTATGATCACTCCCAAGAGCCCAATTGGAAACTGGGATGTTTCCTTATTCCCCATGTCCATTTTAATGGTTTCCAATGCAAAGTACACTTCCACATCACCTTTAGATCTGTTCAGTAACCTGTCACTATCACTTTGTCAACTATTCAGAAAAGCAATAATGATTCGTTGATAGCAGGGAGATGTGTTTCGTTGATACCTTTATTCTCCATTTCGTTGATGAGTGAACTTCATTCCGTTGATGGGTAATCTTCATTCCGTTGACATGTCTTCACTTAGGCAAAATTACAAGGCACAAGATATTTACAATTAACCAACCTATTTTGCCTATCTATCATTTAGTCAACATGACTTAGAAAACCTATCTAATACATACAACAAAATGCATATCAAACTGTGAAGTATTGTACAGTGCACTTGCTACATTACTCATTTCGTTGATGAGCTTCCTGTCAACGGAATGCTGCAAAGCATGCCATTTCGTTGACAGCTACAAAATGACTTAATACAAAATCTACTAAGTGTTTTTATAATTATCATCAAGAACAACATATTCCTAACAATCTCCCCCAATTTATGACTGATAGAATAACAGCCACAAATCAAGAGCCTTGATGATAACAAAAACACTCAGACATATTACACATGATAAAAGTAGAAATTGCATTGAGCTTCATTGAATTTAATTGAAATGCAAAGTAGAAAATCTTACAAAACAAGTGCACAGAGTTGCTCCTCTAGACTGAGCAGATTTTTCATCTTTGCCTCTGTGGTCTTGGTTTCTTCCCTTTTCTTGCATTGTTCTCCTCAATTTGAGCTTGAAGTCTTCTGTAGAAAATCTTCTCTTCTTCATCTTGATTTCCCAACTTGGATTGCATTAACCTTAGAGTTTCATTGGATGCCTTCTCCAGTTGGTCTTCTATTCTGAAGAATCTTCTACAGTTGTCCTTATCTCTGAATTCCATCATCCAAAAAGGTTGGAGATGAATTATCTTTCCTGTTTGAGGGACCTTCAATACTCTGGGAAGTGCACCAGGCTTGTTCCAGCTAGCTTTGATTTGGCAAATCTTGGAGACAACCTCAGACTTGGCTGTTTTGGTAAAACCAAAATCTTTCTTCAAACATTTAAACACAGATAGCAGTGTCTGATAGTCTTCTCCCAGAATTCTGTGTAGAGGCCAAACCTGTTCTCTCCCACCCTTATAGACAAATACCAATCTCTCTGGTAGTTTGTAAGAAGCTGCTATTCCTCTCACTTCAACCAGGTCATCAAGATTGATATGAATGTCAGACTCCTCCCTGATATCAGCAATGTAGATGAAGTCTTCTAAGTTGGTAGGGGGTTTCTCAGCTTGTGGTCTCCTTATCAGAAATGGCTTAGCCTTGGTAGCCCTTTTCTTAGATTTCTTCTTTGGATCCATTTCAAAGAGGAATTTTGGAAAGTTGGCCTCATTAAACTCAATTGGCTCTTCCTTTGGCTCAATTGGCTGATCATGGAAATTTACAGGATGATTAGGATCACAGGCTAACTTTACCTCTGAAACTGGATCAGGACTTGTTGGAGGTGCAATTGGTACAGAAGAGTCTGATGCAGTGTTCTGAAAGTCATCATTCTCAAAGGCTATGTTTCTCCTAGCTCTTGCCTTTGGTTGCCTTGTGCTCTTCTTTGCACTCCTTTCCTCTCTTGCTCTTTCTTCTTGCTGTCTTTCTTCTTCATCAAGAGACTGAGCAACAGCAAGGGCTTGCATTGCTGCTCTTTCTGACTCTTCAGCTTTAGCTTCAGCAAAGTTTGGGTGACCAGCCCAAACACAGATTTGTTGTCCATTCCTGTAGACAATTGCCCTTTGCTTCCTTATCTCATAATCATTGCTTTCCTTGCTTTTTGTGATAAGAAGACCAAGAAGCTTGAGCTCATCTGGATAAGGTGCAGGATAGAAAGTCCTTGCTATATTTTTGCCCTTTGGTTTAGCAGGGGACTTGGGAGATAGGCTTCTTTGGAGTGTAGCTTGTTCCACATCCCTAATGCATGAAGTTTGTCCTTTTTCCTTCCTTAGACCTTGAGTGACTCCATGTAGAAGGGGCTCTACCTTATAGAAAGAATTGGTCTGTGGCTCCCATTCCGTTGACACTAGAACCATGGCATTCGTTGATGGTTGATCCGTTGATGGATTGGAGTCTTTTGTAGTTCCAGCAATTTTCTTGACCCTTGCTTCTATGTTGGACCAATGGTCTTTGATTTGTTCTGCAAGTCTCATCCTCATAGAAGCTTCCTGGATCAGGTCAATACCATCCTTTTTCTTCTTTCCAAACTCCCCCATTGCTAATGGCTCTTCTGGCAAGGAGATGGCTGGGACCAAAACCTTTGTAATTTGTATCTCTAGCTCCTTAGTTTTCTCCCCCTTTTTGTTATCATCAAGTGAGATGATAGGGATTCCTTGAGCTGCCAGAAGCTGGGTGAGTAGGCTAGTTTGCTTCTCCTGTTCCTTCTGCATGTGAGAAAGTGTAGCCTCAACTTTGTCCACTCTAGAGGAAAGAGTTTTCAAATATGAAGACACTTTAGGTTCCTTGGTGAAAAACCTTGACATCTTGGAGACAGTGTGAAGAGGAAGCTTTTCATCTAGCCTCCTGTCAGTAGCATCCCTAAGGTTGCTAATTGAATCCTTAATTTCTATAGCTTCAATCCTTGTCTGCAACATTTGTAGCCTTTGAATTTCCAGAGAATCCATTATGGCCTTATAGAATTTCTTGTCCCTTGCAGTTGCTGACTCATGAGCTAGATATGCCTCATTGTATTGCCTTGTAATAGCAGCATCCAAGTTGGATCTACCATGCATATCTTGAGAAAGCCAGTTTGGTGTAGGAGGCACCACAGAAGTCCCAGTCTGTGTAGTAGTGGCCACCTGTAGATTGCTGTAGCTCCTGGAGGTAGATTGGTCAATGCATCCTTTGCTCTTTGCATTGATGCAGTAGTATGAATTAAGTTGAGTGACCTTTCTGCCTCCACATTGCCCTGTTGAGCCATAATTTGATAGGCTGACACAGGATGAGTAAAGGTCTCAGGATCCAGGGAAATACTATCCAGAGTTTGTTGATAATGCTCTTGGAAGGTAAGTTCCATTTCTCCCTCACTGACCCCCATTAACTCACTTGCAATGGCTTCTTCCTCCCTTATCACTCCTGTAGTCCCTTCTCTCTCTCCACTCTTTTCTTGCATCATGGGCTCCCCATGGCTCACACCTCTCACACCCTCACCTTCACCTACTAAGGTGGTACTCTCAATCTCTCCTTTTTCCTGGCTGGAAGAAATAGCCAGCCTCTCACTCTCAAGCTCTCCTTTTGCATGGCTGCAAGCCAGCCTCTCAATTTCACTCCCTCTCAAACCTAAAAGTGTCTCAACTACCACCAGGTCATCTACACTAGTTGTGGAAACAACTGGATTTTCAATAAGGGGTGTAGATTGACCTATCAACGGAATGGTAGTTTGAACTGTCAACGGTATGGATACCGTTGATGGAGAAACACTTGTCAATGAAAGAAGCTGTTTCGTTGATGAAGTCAATAAAGCACTTTGAGAAAGTGAAATTACAGTAGAATCTGTGGTGATTGATTTTAGAGATTGGTCCACAGATCCTCTTGCAACTTCAGAAAAAATTGGTTGATGGCCCAACAAATCACTTAACAAGTGATGGCCACCAACTTCAGAGTGGGGCTTCTCCAAGATTAGAGTTGGAGAATCAGGAATAGATGTATGGATCATGTCCACATCTAGAGATAAAGTTGGTGAATTTGATGGAGATTGTTCAAGGTTGATGTTTAGAGAATGGGACTGTAACCCCAGAGTAATGATAGGGGTTACATCAAACTGAATTTGTGAAACTGGAAGTGTAGCTTCCAGAGTGTGTGCACCCTGTGAACCCTTGGATTTTTGTTTCACCCTCCTTTGGTATTGGGAAAAAGTAGACTGTGGGCTTGAAGTGTCCCTTACCCTCTTGGAGTGTGCTCTTGGAGAAGAGCTTGTTTCAATAATTACATCCTTTTGGGAGGATGCAATTAGACTTGTGCTTAAATCCATATTACTCATTGTGCCTTGTTGGGAAGACACAATGGGGCTTGGCTGGATCTCACTCATCTTTCCTTCCTTATCCTTAGGGTTTCTTTTATGTTCACCCCTTCCCTCACCTCTCACAGCACCTACAACACTCCCCTTAGGTTGTGTAGTGGATTTTACAACAGGTGCCTTTTGGGAAGCACCTGAGGTTGGCTTGGAGGATTTCTTTGATTTTGGTTTTGTTGCTGGGGTAGGAGCCTGTTGGGTCACAACTACAGACTCCACAGCAACAGTACTGGGTGATACAGTTGAAGTAACAATTGTACTAGAAGAGATAGCAGTAGTTACCTCAATTACTGGCAGATACACCACTGGAACTTCACCATTGTGGTTCAGCCTCAGTATGTCTGTCAATACTCTCTTCTCTTGCACAAAACACTCAAACTTGGAAACAGGGTTAGAAATAACTAATGGTGTTGTACTAACATGATTAGCCAACATCATCAGAAACCTAGCATAATAGATATTCTTTTTCCTATTAGCCTTATCACCCAACTTAGCACCAATTTCATACATAAGTTGGGTGCTAAAGTTGTAATATCTATCAGTTAGGAGCATGGTAAATAGAATTAACATAGAATTGGTCAATGCATCAAAATTGCTAATCTTACCAGAAAATACCTTGATAAATGCATCAGCTAAATAACTATATTCTCTAACCAATCCTCTCCTAATTATTCTACCCAGATTATCAGTAGGCAAAGAGTAGTTTATGGAGTTTAGCAAGTTAACCATTTCAGTATTTGTAGGCAAAGCATTACAGTTATTTTCAGGAATATTTAAACATGCTTGCAATACATCAGAATTAACTATGTACTCTTTACCTTGTATGGTGAATTGTAGTGTGCAGTTTGTTCCACTATACTCACACGAGGTCCAAATCTCCTCGATTATCTCATTATAGAGAGGAGTTGAGTGAAACATTGCATAGCTCAATTTGCAGTTCTTCATGAAGTCCATCATCTTGAAAAAGATACTGTTTGGACCCTCCTTGACAACAAATGGGATTGAGTTGTTCTTTTCATAAATGAACCCTCCTACTGACATAAGCTTGACTATGGGTGCCATTGTTGTGTGAAGAAAAGCTTCGAACTAAATTGCTTGTTAGAGAGAAGAAGAGAGAAAAGCCTTTGGAATTTTTGAGAACAGGTAAAAAGAAAAATAAAGAAAATAGAATTTCTTAAATACTCCCCCAAAAATTCTCAGAAAAAGAGTCCAATAATAAATATAAATTACTGGATTGGCTTAAAAATATAACCGTTACTTTCAAAGAATTACCATGATTTATACTTACAGGGGTGTATGCATAGATCGTGGTAACGGACGTGTCAAGATTCCAACGGTTCAGATTAAAAGCGCTGTATCAACGAATCACAATTGGGCGTTTACGGTCCCGTTTGTTTCGTTGATAAAGCTGCGTTTCATTGATATAAAAGCGCTATCAACGAAACACCCAGAAAAATGCTAAGGCTGTCAACGAAATGGTTCGTTTCGTTGACATAGTAATTTTGACTTAGACAAAATTTCACTTTTTTCTGAGAAAATTAATTCACAGAAAAACATAGCAAGTTTCTGGCTGCATTTTAACTTGCAAAAATCTCAAAATAATTAAGAGAAATTTAACATACCTAGCTCACTTACTAATCTTGAGAATGTGGATTCATCAAGTGGCTTGGTAAAGATGTCTGCAAGTTGTTGTTCACTTGGAACAAAATGTAACTCCATAGTACCATTCATAACATGTTCTCTAATGAAATGGTACTTGATGTCAATGTGCTTGGTCCTTGAATGCTGCACTGGATTTTCAGTAATGGCAATGGCACTAGTGTTGTCACAGAAAATAGGAATTTTCTCAACTCTTATTCCATAATCAAGTAGTTGATTTTTCATCCATAAAATCTGTGCACAACAAATTCCAGCTGCAATATACTCAGCCTCAGCTGTGGAGGTAGAAACTGAGTTTTGTTTCTTGCTGAACCATGAGACAAGCTTGTTTCCTAAGAATTGACAGGTGCCTGTTGTGCTTTTCCTGTCAATTTTACATCCTGCAAAATCTGCATCTGAATAACCAATTAGTTCAAAGCCAGATTCTCTAGGATAGCAAATGCCAAGGTTTGGTGTTCCTTTGAGATATCTGAAAATTCTTTTAATAGCAACTAAATGGGATTCCCTAGGATCAGCCTGAAATCTAGCACATAGACATGTAGCAAACATAATATCAGGTCTCCTAGCTGTTAAATATAAAAGTGAGCCTACCATGCCTCTGTAACCTGAAATGTCCACAGATTTTTCTTTAGTATTCAATTCAAGTTTGGTGGCAGTAGGCATGGGAGTTTTGGCAGGAAAGCATTCCATTAAGTTAAACTTCTTTAATAAATCATGAATATATTTTGTTTGACTAATGAAGATGCCTTCATTAACTTGCTTCACTTGAAGACCAAGAAAGTAAGTTAATTCTCCCATCATGCTCATTTCATATTTACTTTGCATAAGCTTGGCAAACCAGGCTCTAGGTGCTTGTTTTATCTACAGTACCTCTAGTGAAGTGATTCTCAAGGAGGAACTGTGAAAGTGTGTCATACCAGGCTCTAGGTGCTTGTTTCAAACCATAGAGTGCTTTGAGGAGGAAATATACATATTCTGGAAAGTCATCATCTTCAAAACCAGGAGGTTGACTTACATACACCTCCTCTTCCAATTCCCCATTCAGAAAAGCACTCTTCACATCCATTTGATAGACTTTGAAATTGGCATGGGCTGCATAGGCTAGAAAAATCCTTATTGCTTCTAGTCTTGCAACAGGAGCAAAGGTTTCATCAAAATCAATTCCTTCTTCCTGTGAATAGCCTTTTGCAACCAATCTAGCTTTGTTCCTTGTGACTATGCCATTTTCAACCATCTTGTTCCTGAACACCCATTTTGTGCCTATGACACTCCTGTCCTTAGGCTTGGGCACCAGCTTCCAAACATTGTTCCTTTCAAATTGGTTTAGCTCCTCTTGCATAGCCAAAACCCAATCTGGATCTAGAAGTGCATCCTCAACTTTCTTTGGCTCATCTTGAGACATAAAGCTACTATATAGACATTCTTCTTGAGTTGCTCTTCTAGTTTGGACTTTTGAAGACACATCACCTATAATAAGTTCAAAGGGATGATCTTTAGTCCATTTCCTTGAGGGAGGTAGATTTGCTCTTGAAGAGGTAGCTTCATGATCATGATTGCCTTGATTGGATATTTGTCCTTGAGAAACTCCCCCTGAGTTTGTTGTCCCTAAATGATCACTTCTAGAAGCATTTCTATGACTGTCAACGGTATTACCATTTTGACTGTCAACGAAACGCTCATTTTGACTGTCAATGAATCCACCATCATGACTGTCAACGAAATGACCATTTGGTCTGCTAGCAGCTATTCTTTTCAATCTTAATGCAGCAATTTCATCTTCACTGCTGCTTTCATCTGTGCTAGATACAACAACTTTAGGTTGTTTCTCAGTAGCCTTAACATGATTCACTTGATCTCCTTCCTCATTTTCAAAAGAAAGACTTTCATGGAAACCTTCATCACAGAGACCTTGAATTTTGAGATCATCAAAAACAACATGTACAGATTCCATAACAATGTTGGTTCTGAGATTATAGACTCTGTAGGCTTTCCCTGCTGCATATCCCACAAATATTGCTTCATCTGCCTTTGCTTCAAATTTCCCCAAATGCTCAGCTTGATTTCTCAGAACAAAGCACTTGCATCCAAAGACATGAAGAAAATCCAATAGTGGCTTCTTTCTTTTGAGTAGCTGATAAGGGGTCATTCCTTTGGCCTGATTAATCAAAGAAATATTCTGAGTGAAGCAAGCTGTATTAACTGCCTCAGCCCAAAAATAAGTTGGTAACTTTGATTCATCTAGCATTGTCCTTGCAGCTTCAATAAGTGTTCTGTTTTTCCTTTCAACTACACCATTTTGCTGTGGTGTCCTTGCTGCTGAAAACTCATGCAAAATACCATTTTCTTCACAGAACATCTTCATGCTTGAATTCTTGAATTCTGTCCCATTGTCACTCCTAATCCTTCTTACTTTCAAGTCAGGATGATTGTTTACCATCTTGATGTGATTGATAATGATTTCACTTGCCTCATCTTTGGAGAGCAAAAAGAAAGTCCATGTAAATCTAGAAAAATCATCAACAATCACAATACAATATTTCTTCTTTGAAATAGACATGACATTTACAGGGCCAAACAAATCCATATGAAGCAACTCAAGCTGATGGACAATTGATGACTCTGTCTTTCTTTTGAATGATGCCTTCTTTTGTTTCCCTTTTTGACAGGCATCACACAAACCATCCTTGGAAAACTCCACCTGTGGAATTCCTCTAGCAAGATCTTTCCTCACCAAATCATTCATAACTTTAAAATTCAGATGAGATAATTTCTTGTGCCATAGCCAACTTTCATCCTTGCTTGCCTTGCTGAAAAGACAAGTGATGGTTTCTGGACTTGTGCTACTAAAGTCAGCAATGTACACATTCCCTCTTCTGAATCCAGTCATTACCACATTGTTGTTTCCTCCTTTAGAAACAACACATGCTTCTTTAGAAAAAGTAACTAAGAATCCTTTGTCACAAAGTTGGCTGATACTAAGCAAATTGTGCTTAAGACCATCCACCAATGCAACTTCATCTATGATGACATTCTCTTTTGAAATCAAGTCATATCCCTTAGTGTAGCCTTTGCTGTCATCTCCAAAAGCAATACAAGGGCCAGCTCTTTCCTGAAACTCTGTGAGCAGGGTAGAATCACCAGTCATGTGTCTTGAACAACCACTATCCAAGTACCAAAGATTCCTTTTGTCTCCCTGCACACAATAAAACCAAATCAAGTCGATTTTGGTACCCAAGTTACCTTGGGTCCTGTTTTGTTAGCCTTTGCTTTTCCTTTTATATCATTTTTCACCTTGGGCTCAGATTGATTTAAATCAATCTTTATCCTTGGTGTTGGTTTCTGAGGATTGCTCACATTTTCATTCACAGCATGCATAGTTGAAGGAACAAACATGTTATTCATATTCCATGGCATTTGTGGCACATTAAACATATTCATGTATGGATTAGACACAAATGGCATGCTGGCATATGGATTTTGGAATTGTGCATATGGAGCAAACATGTTAGGCATAACAGGCATTGTAGGCATAGAACTATTCATTGCAGGCTTGGGAATTTTCACTTTAACAGTCTTCTTAACAGATTTGCAGTTAGTAGATAAATGACTAACACTTCCACAATTAACACATGTCTTTCTAGGAGCATATTTATCAGGTGTGTAATTGTTGTGTTTGTTAATTCCTACTTTGCCATTCCTGTTATTCTTTTTATTTCCCTTAGCCTCAACTTGAACATTCTTTAACTTATCTTTCAATTGCTTGTTGGACAAGTGACCTACATTAGCTCTCTCAACAGGCTTCTCAACTTTCTTTGATTTACTAGACTCACCTTGAACAAAGTTCTTGGTGACAGGACCATACTTATTATTAAGTCTAGTGAGTTCATCTTTTCTTTTCTCTGTCAACGAAACAGCCTGATCGGTTGATGGTTCATCTGTCAACGAAACATTTCATTCCGTTGACATATCAACCTTCAACAAATGATCATTGTTGTTTGTTGACTCTGTTTCTGATTCTAAGGTTTCACAAACATACCCTAGTTTCTCTTTGTTCTTTTTCCATGATTGTTCACAGAAAGATTCCATACCTTGAACATTAATGATGTTGGTAGCAACATTCCTGGCATCTTTCCATTTAGCAATCACACTTTGTTCTATTTCAAGTTGTGTCTTAAGAATTTCTTCCCTTTGTAACACGTTCTCAAGTTCCTTCTTAGCATCCCTACTAACATATCTCATTTTCTCAAATTCAATGAGATGTGCTTCTAACATTGCATTCCTATCACTTAAGAGCAAATTAGTCTCTTTTATTCTTGAATTCTCTTTGGTAAGTGATTTAAGAGTAACACGTAAATTATATAATACAGTAGACATTTCATTTACTGCACTATCGCATTCCGCTTTAGAAAGCTCAGAAAGATTAGTAATTGTTACCTGGTTGCTTGAGGAGCTTGCTTCCTACTCATGATTGTTAGCCATAAGAGCCAAGTTGACATATTCAACATCATCATCAGAATCTTCACCATTACCAGCCCAATCATACTCCTGAGACATGAAAGCCTTTTCTTTTTGCTTGAGAAGTTCAAAGTATTTCTTTTTATAATCAACAGGTTCAAATTTCCTGTTGCCCTTCTCAATCTTGGGCTTTCTGCAGTCTCCAGCAAAGTGACCAAGCATTCCACAATTGAAACATTTAGATTTAGACTTTTCAATCCAGTTACTTTTGTTAGGTTGAAAGTCTCTCCTTGGTGGCCTTGCTTCTGAGTTTCTCTTGAACTTGAACTTAGAGAATTTTCTTGACAGAAAAGCAATGTGTTCATCAATCTCATCTAAGTCATCCAAGTTGGCTGGTTCTGGTTCTTCTTCTTCTGTCATCTTGCCTTTACCCTTGCTAACATCACTTCTACAACTAGCTCGACTAGTTGTGGCCTTTGCAGCTTCTTCAGTGTCATCTTCCAGTTGGTTCACAGATGCAATCAATGCAATAGATCCACCCTTCTTCTGTACCTTTTCAATTTCTTCATCTTGCTCCATTTCCAACTCATATGTCTTCAAGGTTCCATAAAGCCTTTCAAGAGTGTAGTCTTTGTACTCTTGAGTGTTTCTGAGAGAAACAGTCATAGGCTTCCATTCTTTTGGAAGAGCTCTGAGAAATTTAAGGTTTGAATCCTTGGTTTGATAGATCCTCCCATATAGCTTTAATCCATTCAAAAGCTTCTGAAACCTACTAAACGTGTCATTTAGGGTTTCACCAGCTTTAAAATGAAAATGCTCATATTGTTGTATAAGGAGTTGCATTTTATTTTCCCTAACTTGCTCAGTTCCTTCACAGAGAGTTCTAACGGTGTCCCATACTTCTTTGGAGGTTGTACAGTTGATGACATTGTCAAACATCTCTTGCTCCAAACCATTAAACAGAATGTTCATGGTTCTCTTATCTTTATGGATTTCTGCAAGATCTTCAATAGTCCATTCTGAGACAAGTTTTGGAATTTCTACATCAGGAGTATCATCTGGCACTCCAACTCTAGATGCAAACTTCATGGGAACGTGTGGACCTTTCTCAATGCAGTCTACATATCTCTCATCCATAGACATGAGATGTAAGTGCATCTTTACTTTCCAGTGAAAGTAATTGTCCTTATCAAGAACTGGTATCTTTACACCTGCATCCTTCTTCACCATGGTTACTGTTTTGGTCTTGATCTTTAAACTTCTTGTATGTTAGAAGCTTGCTCTGATACCAATTGTTAATCCCAAATGACCTAACAGAATTGTAGAAGGGGGGGGGGTTGAATACAATTCTGGATATTTCTTAAACTTAAAACAACTTACAAATAAAAACTGAACTTAAAGTAAAAATCACAAGCACATAAATAATTTCAGTTGGATTGTTTGATGATCCAACTGAAGTGATTTTTATTGCGGAAATAATCTGTGATACAAAAAGTACACAGCTGCTTAGTTACAAGAATGTAGAGAAGAAAAATGCTCTCAAAGATAGCTAATACAATCTATTTGTTTTTCTTCTCTTACTCTTATTTTTAACTGCTACACTTGGTTATATATTCCCAAGTTTACAAAGCTATTTTTGGCTACACTAAAGTACACTAAAGGTAACCTCCAATAGTTTGCTTTTCATCCCTTTGTCCAGTGGTCTTTGGAGATCCTTGCTTTTGTCTTCATGCTTATTATAATCACTCCCAAGAGCCCAATTGGAAACTGGGATGTTTCCTTATTCCCCATGTCCATTTTAATGGTTTCCAATGCAAAGTACACTTCCACATCACCTTTAGATCTGTTCAGTAACCTGTCACTATCACTTTGTCAACTATTCAGAAAAGCAATAATGATTCGTTGATAGCTGGGAGATGTGTTTCGTTGATAGCTTTATTCTCCATTTCGTTGATGAGTGAACTTCATTCCGTTGATGGGTAATCTTCATTCCGTTGATATGTCTTCACTTAGGCAAAATTACAAGGCACAAGATATTTACAATTAACCAACCTATTGTGCCTATCTATCATTTAGTCAACATGACTTAGAAAACCTATCTAATACATACAACAAAATGCATATCAAACTGTGAAGTATTGTACAGTGCACTTGCTACATTACTCATTTCGTTGATGAGCTTCCTGTCAACGGAATGTTGCAAAGCATGCCATTTCGTTGACAGCTACAAAATGACTTAATACAAAATCTACTAAGTGTTTTTATAATTATCATCAAGAACAACATATTCCTAACAAAGGTTAACCCTGCTCCCATAATGATGGTGAACAATGGGAATGCCAAAGGAAAGGGGAAGTGGAAAGGCAAGAAGAAGAGTGGATCTAAATCTACTAATCCAAAGCCTGCTTCCAAAAAGGCTTTAAATGTAATATCCCCAAATTTTGTACTTATTTAAGAACCACTGATGAATAGTAATTTTTGTTAAAAACCACTGATGAATAATAACTTTTGTCGTTTAGAAAGTTTTCAGACCACCCTATGTACGGGACAGTATAATGAACTTTCAAAGTCGTATTAGTGATCTACTATGTAAATGATTGAATGCAAAAGCTGTCAGAATCAGAAGAATAGCATTTTCTGTTTTCTCCGAAATTTCACCAATAACTGATGGATTAATCACTATTTGAATATATTGGAGGATTTTAAATTATCAATTCCATGGATATGGATTTATTAAAGGTATTAAGATATCAAGAACTTTTATGGTAAACTACTTCGATAGAACACTTAAGGAATCCTGCGAACGTTCTACGAGATTATGCGGTGACGGAACAACGCGACACTTACAGGATTAAATACAAGCATGGAAGTAACATGTAACAAGATTAATCCAAGGAATGCAACATTTGGATCATCTATGTGAAACCAAACCAAAGATTGCCAAGCAAGATAATTGTAAACACTTTCAAACTTGACCTTTGGTGAAAGATGACACCATTTTTAATACATCATCAATGCTAATACTTATCACATTACTTTAGACATGTATTTTATCAACCAAAATATCAAGAATTGGCAAGAACCAAGCTAACCACTCCCCCCCCACTTGAAGAAGAAACATTCGGCCCATTTCATCATCCAAGGATACATTTTTCAAAGATCATCTTCCAAGCTTCCATAAATCATGATGTTGGATTCAAAGGTTTCATAAATCATAGACTAAGGTATACTCTAATCCCTAGCTTCATCCATGGATTGTAACATGCTTGAATATTAGATCAAAGGTGAGAATGAATAGTGATGTGAATAGTAATCTTTTGTGTTCTTGATTTTGTTCTTAAAGATTAAGCTTGTTAAGGATAGTTTAAGGCTCAAGGAAGGATCATAAGCTATTGTGGGTGTTTATAAAGCATCAAGGAAGGTATAACTCTTGAAACCCTTGGTTATAATTTGATTTATATGGTTAGTTTTAAGTGTAGATTAGTTAGTATGATCATAAGGATGAAAGATTGATTTTGATGAAAGTTTGATGTTGTTTTGATGGTGAATGAGTAGATGTTGGTTTTGACTATGGTTGATGATTATTGTGGATTAGTAATGATGTCGAGGAATGGACTTGATGATTTGGTTGGATTGATCATGTAAAGTTTATGATTTAAACTTTGGAATCATTAAAACATAGCCGTTATAATGCACGATTTTCCTTAACCTTGTTTTGCTTGTAATATTCTAACCTAGTAACTTCTGCCCAAGGATCACCACTGCCATGATAGTGTAGGTCTTGTTTCAAGGTTCGTTTTGGTGCGAAGATCATGTGAATCCGATTTATGGTTTAGGAGAAACAAATGTTTTAATAAAGGATGTTTCGAGAAACCAAACTATACCACTTAGCCAACCTTGAGGCAATGATCAAACCCCTTAAGCGACTTATTGGAATGTGAAACTTTGTTATAACATGCTAAGTACATTTAGGAAGACTCTCGAAAATATTTCGTGTTAAAAGGATTAAATCTCAATTTTACAAAAATGCGTGAGCGAGCATGCATGAGTAGAAGTTCTTAAGGAGTTAGCTTGAAAATGAACTTATTACTTGAGATAGTGTATAATTAGTATGGTGAAAGCGTTTAAGTGATTAATCTTGAACCTTGTGTTGATTCTAGATTACCGGACCAACCCGAGGTTTACCACTGCTTCAGGACTTCCAGGCAAGTTTCCAAAACCTATGACTTTCTACGGTTGTTGTGATGAAAAGTGCTTTCGATTATATTTTGCGTATATTATATTGTTGTGGTACTTAAATCTTTTGAATTGTGATTGGTTTATAAGCTATATGTTATGACAGTTATAAGCCGGATTTTTATAAAGGCTCTTAGAGTAGAGCATGTGTATCGTATTTTGAAACGTAGACCGGGAGTCGGTATATTTTCTTTAGACCATTAAGGTTTATTTTATGATAAGTATATTGAATAGATATATTCATTTATTTCATTATTCAAGGAATATTATTTTAAATATTCACTTAGATTTGATTATCAAATATTTATTGAGCTTTTGATTATTATATAATCAGTTATTAATTGATGAATATTATTTGAATATTTATTATTCTTTTATTTAATTTAAAAGTGATGTATATTGTTTAAAAAGTCATCTTTGACCTTCAATGAGTATGAAGAATATTTACGACCTTTATAATATTTATTTCAATTAAAGTAGGGATTCCCAAATATTATTTCAATTTAAATCTATCTTAAGAGATGATTTAAATATTCGCTGACCACTCAAATGGGACGGGAATACCCTTAAGGATTTCCAAATAGTCTGACTCCCGGGTCGTAATCTTTTAAAGAGAAATCTTATCAAATCCTAAGCGGGACGACAGTGGTCAACCCCTTCCGGTAACTTACTCCTCTATTATCCTAGGAGTAAGTAGGCCAGAACTGTTTTCAAAAGAGAGACAAGTACTAAGTACTTAGGGAAAATAGGATTAACTTCCGTTTTCCGTAACGATGATTTTCATCTGGGGACTGGAATTTATTGTCATACTGGGTGATGAAATAGTCCCTAAACATTATGACCCTATGCTCGGCAATGAAATAGGTGCCCATATAGCATAAAGGGCCCGAATGCGGTCAGGGTGATAACCAGTAGGGAGTCGTCCTTCTACTAGTAGAAAATGTGTTTAATGCGGTAGGTGCGATCGATGATGAGTCTAGCGGATCTTCCAATTAGTTTATGGGGTTATGCTCTGGAAACGGCTGCACACACACTTAACCGCGTTCCTACTAAATCGGTTCAAACCACACCATATGAGATATGGACTGAGAAACGTTATAGCATGTCATTTTTGAAAGTATGGGGATGCGAAGCATTTGTGAAACGTTCAGTCACTGACAAGCTAGGACCAAAAACAAACAAATGTAATTTTGTGGGATACCCAAAAGAAACTAAAAGGGTATTATTTCTATAATTGTACCGAGAGCAAAGTGTTTGTTGCTCGAACTACTGTGTTCCTTGAAAGAGAACTGATTTCTAAGAAAAACAGTGGGAGTATGATAGATCTCGATGAAGTTCGAGAACCACAGAATCACATTGAACCAGAGTTGGAACATGAGCAGGATATACATGAAAATGTTACTGTTCAAGAAACACAGGTTGTTCGTAGATCTGGTAGGATTCACCACGAGTTTGAGAGATATTATGGATTTCTCTTAACTCAGACTGGCGATGTAGTGCTTATGGATAATGATGAGCCTCTTACCTATCAGGATGCTATGAATAGTCCAGATTTTGAGAGATGGCTGGAAGCTATGAAATCTGAGATGGATTCCATGTATGAAAACAAAGTATGGACTTTGGTTGAACCACCTGAAGGGGTAAAACCTATTGGGTGCAAATGGGTTTTCAAGAAGAAAATAGACATGGATGGTAATGTAACGACCTATAAAGCAAGACTAGTGGCGAAAGGTTTCAAACAAATTCATGGTATTGACTACGATGAAACTTTCTCACCAGTAGCTATGGTCAAGTCCATCAGGATTTTGCTTGTGATAGCAACTTACCATGACTATGAAATCTGGAAAATGGATGTCAAAACCGCTTTCTTAAATGGGAGCTTAGAAGAGGATGTGTATATGATACAACCAGAAGGTTTTGTCGATCCGAGATTTTCTAGAATGGTCTGTAAGCTACTACGATCTATTTATGGATTGAAGCAGGCCTCAAGGAGTTGGAACATTCGTTTTGATATAACAGTCAAAGAGTTTGGCTTCATTCAAAATGTAGATGAGCCATGTATTTACAAGAAGGTTAGTGGGAGCAAAGTGGCATTCCTAGTATTATATGTTGATGATATATTACTAATAGAAAATGACATACCTTCGCTTCAGGATGTTAAGACTTGGTTGGGAAAAAGTTTCTCAATGAAAGACTTAGGCGATGCTACCTATATTTTAGGGATCAGGATCTATAGAGATAGATCTAGAAGATTAATCGGCTAAAGTCAGAGTACATACATTGACAAAGTATTGCATCGTTTTGGGATGCAAGAGGCAAAGAGGGGATTTGTCCATGTGTCTCATGGGATAGTGATCTCAAAAGAAAACTGTCTTAAATCATTAGATGATAAGGACCGTATGAAAAAGGTACCATATGCTTCAGCAATTGGTTCAATAATGTATGCAATGATATGTACTCGACTTGATGTTTCATATGCTTTGAGCATGACGAGCAGATACCAGTCTAATCCAGGTGAAGGTCACTAGACGACAGTCAAGAATATTCTTAAGTACCTCAAGAGAACTAAAGATTCATCCTTGGTATATGGAGGAGATGAGAAGCTAGTTGTAAGAGGTTACACTGATGCTAGTTTCCAAACAGACAGAGACGATAATGTGTCTCAATCTGGGTTTATGTTTTGTCTAAATGGAGGTGTTGTAAGCTGGAAGAGTTCAAAGCAAGAGACAATAGCTGATTCTACAATGGAAGCTGAGTATATTGCTTCCAGTGAAGCAGCTAAAGAGGCTGTTTGGCTTCAAAAATTTATTGAGGGACTTGGTGTAGTTCCATCGATCGTGGATCCAGTTGATCTTTATTGCGATAACAATGGAGCTATTGCGCAGGCTAAGGAACCAAGGTCCCATTCCCGAGCAAAACATATACTTAGACGATATCACCTACTTTGAGAGAATATATACATATATGTAAAGTTCATACTAATGATAACATTGCAGACCCACTAACTAAGGCTTTGTCGCAATAGAAGCACGAAGGTCACACTAGTTCCATGGGTATTAGATACATGGGTGATTGGCTCTAGTGCAAGTGGGAGATTGTTAGTATTTGTGCCCTAGAGACAATACTATAATGTTCTTGGGAAAGACATTTTGATTATTAATAAATATGTTCTATGGATTTTCTTTATTTATTTATTATGTCTTTATTAACTGCGATATAAATATTAGAATAATAAATGTCCTTGGAATATAAGCATAAATTCTATATCTCTAAGTATGTGACTTAGAAATGAGATTATATGAATAGTGTTTATAATCCTAAAGATCCCTAGTCGAGTATTATTATTTGAAGACAATAATAATGCATTAAGACTAGTATGTTTGTTGATAGATGACCACATCTCATTGGTCATTAGTATGGTGATACTAAAGTCAAAGACATAAGTGTATGTTAGAAAAACATGGCACTGGATTGACCCACCGTTTCTTCATGGTAAATGTTATCAAGTGTCATAAGTAATTGTCACAGTGATAATGGTGTAATGATCCTTAGACTTGAAATCATTATATTTTTATATGAGAATTAATATACTTTGATTATACTCAAAGTTACCTTTGACCGGGCAATGATAAAGGTGGACATTGGGTATATTATGAATCATATGAGAAATATGAATGATAGATATAGGATTTAACCCTCCTATTTTAGGAGTGATATTATTGGCCTCTTGACTGAGTGAGACTATGAAATGTATGACCATGCTCAAATAGTGATTTGTTTAATAGTCTACTCACTGATCAAGTAAACCGGGATTAAATGTTGAAGAAGATGACATAAACCATGCCTCGAGTTTAATCTATAATATAAGGTTAAAAGGATTATATTACATGGAACATTATTCACGAAAGGTTTAATTGGATCACCAATTATTATTATTACTTGGGTAGCAATGATGTATTACTAGATGCCGCTCATTGTTTATAATTTTATTATTAGATATTAAAATTATTGCCAACGTAATAACAACTTAAAGGGTCACACACAAAGAATGTTTTAAATGGAGCTTTAATTAAATTTTGAATTTAAATAAAATATTTTTATTACTTTGAATTATTAGATTAATTAAGTGGGACTTGATTAATCAAATTATAATTCAAAATTAATAATAATATAACTCAAAATTGGACTAGGTTTGTGAAACCCACTATAAGTAGGGTTAAGCCCAGATTTCTCATCCCTACAAATACATTATGATGTATTATTTTAGGGTTACTTATTTTATTCGTTTTTATTGAAAAACCCTAGTTGTGACGCCCTCCAAACCCGGGGTACAGGTTTGGGGAGTCACTCGACCAACGAAACACAACATACCTGAATCTAACACATGCATAATAATATAATAACATAAAATACCCCTTATCCCAGACCGCATCCAGATTATGGCATGAAACAAACTTCTAAGTCATAATTATTACAAACCAGTTTTCAGAGTTATTACACACTTAATATACAAAGCTAGACATCTAGTCTAACTTCCAAAGTAAAACAACTACCCGTCCAATGACAATCACTCGGGGTGGTCTCCTAGCATCGGGAGAACTGTCACTAGCGCTGTGTCTGCTCATTCTCTCGCTTCACTGGAATAGGGTTAGAAAGAAAACAAGTATGAGCCACATGTGCTCAGCAAGCATGATATATATATATCAATCACAGTTCCATAATGAAAGGAAAGATTTCAATTATCTGAATCAACAATATACAAGTCAAACATAAGTTTTTAACAATCTTTATTGAAGAAAGAGGAATCAGAATTGGACTTCTACATTTTTCAAATACAAAGGTTGAGCTGCTGATTAGTCACGCATCAACCCCGGACTAGCTTATAGCATAGTCCTCCACTAGGATCCATGGCCATCTAGGCCTTAAGTTATTACGACCATAAATATGGCCCGACCATTACTGGTCTCAATTTAAAACATGTCAATTCTATCACAAGGTATAAGCAATAACATGCATAACAAGATAAGTACACAATGACGAGGTGTAATAGTTGCAAAAGAGCTTCAACTATTCAATATCAAGGAAAGTCCGAGAAATAGATTCGGAATGGTTTCAATGGTACAACGTACCCAATTAAGAAAATCAACAATGGTTATCATCAATTAAAAACTGAATTGAAGGTGAGGGTTTCTGATATCCAGCACGATTGTGGATTAAATAAAAAGTTAGGAATATTCAAGGAAATAGCATCAGTGCTCAATACAGCTGAAGGTTGAATAATCTGAATCGTTCTGATGGTAACATACATGTAATTCTGAAGAATAATAACAATGGAATCAACAAGTAAAGGCACAAATACTTGCCTGGTCTACGTCGCTGACGGGATTCTATCTCGTTCAATCTACTTTGCCCTTTCCCTTGCTCCGGGAACTCGATTCTATAATAAACAACTCATTACGGTAAGTCTAACTATCCTCATTCTATCCTCGATATATACTCATAATCATTTTTACATTTAAACAAGTAATCGGGTTCCTATCGGATGCCTGATCTATTTTACGGTAATTAAAACTCAGACATTAGCCCTCGTACGGGCATTTACGGACTATTAAAACACATTAATCGACTCATATAAACCATATAGCACTTATAAATATTTTTAAAACAATATTCGAGGCTTATTTGAATTTAAATAAGTCACAAATAATTTTTAAATAAAAAATCGGATTTTTAATCCCATTATAAGTAATTAAAAAAAATTAAATAAATTCATATAAAATTAATATAATTTTCCAGAATTTTCTGAATTTAAGAATGTATTTTTAAAATAAAAATATGATTTTTATAAATAATTAAACTATTTTTGAATTAAATTTAAAAATAAAATTCAAAAACAGTTTTCTGAAAATGAATTAGGGTTTTGAAGATTGAAACCGGGTCAGAAAACGGGTTACTGGATCGGGTCACGGGTCGCCAAGAACAATCTGGGTCGCGAAGAACAGCCGGAAAATTCCCAGATTCCGGCGACCTTTTCCAGAATCCGGCGAGCCAAAAACACATCAAAAATTGGGGCTTTTGATACCAAAACACTCCTTATAACCATACCAATACATTCCGATCAAAAACAAACCAAAAACATCACCGGAACTTCAAACCCGACTATTTTCCGGCGACCTTAAACCAATTTTCCGATCTACTAAAATCTTACATGAAACTCTACGTTCTTTATGTTAAAATGAAGCTAAGAACACATACAATGAAAGCCCTATACCCAAAATCATGTCAGATCAATAACCAGAATGGACTATTAAAAAGAAGAATTCGGGTCAAAACCCGAAAATCAAACCCGAACAAATTGAACATAAACATGAAATTAAAACATGAATTCCTACTAATTAGAACCCTAGGAACATGTTGGAAGCAATCAATTGAACGGAGAATCAACAGAATGAAAATCCCCAATTCGAATATAAACCCTAATTTTAATTCAAAATTTGAAAAATTCATATAAAATCGAAAAATTACCAGATGATGATAAGATTGGAAGATTCTGAAACTAGAGCTCAAGATCTTTGGATTTGGATTTCAATAACACCTTCGAAATTGATTTTGATTTTCAAGAACACGAAGAACACGGTTCGGGAATTTTATATTTTTGTATATTTTTAATACGGATTATATGAAGTATAATGTACGATTCTCCTTTTTATATTTAGTGGAAAATAATACCCTTAACGACATTTTTGGATCGATATTGATCCACTGGTTCGCTTTAAAACCCTAATAATGTGAAATACACGTTTTACGAGGTGATAGCTATCCAAAAAGACTGATAGTTATCCAAATCAATACATATCATTTATAGAACTAATGCTCAAGAATACTGGGCTATAACAGATGTAGTTATTGATACAGACGATCTATCAATTACCCTAGAAAAATTAGGGTTAGGGTTTAGAATAATTTTTCTTCCTTTAAATAAAACAAATACTATTGATAATATCGGATAATAAGGGCTATAATAATACGAAGAAATCCTCCGATAATGATTCAAACACAAATGACGAAGGAATAATAATGATGAACAAAATTTCAACGGGGCCCTTGAATTATCAAAACGGGGGCTCAAAATTGAAGATATTTTCAAATGATAAGATATTTGAACGGGGCTTTCGACACACCAATTTAACACATAATCACTTAACAACCATTATCATTAAAACTCAAAATACTTCATAATAAGTATTCTACACATATAATACAATTTATATTATTAATAAAGTTCACGGATCTTACAACCGGTGGTGCAATGGGGCTTCACAAGTCCTCGTCCTTGGATATACAAAGTTGTTGATCATCCTTAGATGATGTATCCTTTGTAGGATCTAGAGTTTGAATCTCTAGGAGGGTAGAATCATGCTCTATTAACAGCAGAGATCCTGAAACTTCCTCTAAAGTGTGTGAAGACTTTTCCTCAGTTAACTCCTCAATTAAAATTGATTCATTGTCACCGAGTTGCCGATCTGCACCTACATCAGACCCTTTACCCGCAGGATCCAGATATGTTCCATCTGGGGATCTAGATAATGACCCTTGTAATTGTGCATTTAGGTCAAAACCTTCTCTCGACGTCTTTGAAGACCCTTGGTTCAATTCAGAACCTTCAACCAGTGAACCTGGCCGTAATATGGTCGGAACACCAGTTGCTTCCGTCAATTCTTCTTTATTTGATTGAGCTATTGGTTCAGATATAGCTTTGGTTAGTGTTGCCCAATTAACATCATAAAAATCAGTGAAGGGCTCTTTGGATGTTTGAAATGAAGTTTCAACAGTTGCCTCATTTTCTATTCTTCTCCTTTTAGAGGAAGGCAGAGCTGTTGTTGAAGGGCGTATCTCCTTATGTGGTGTTGCTAAGGCACTATCTCCCTCTACACTCATGGATGTTTGAATGTTAGGTATAGTAGGGGAAGGAGGTTCGTTTATGGTTTCATTTGGCTCGTCCAAAGGCTCTATGACCGTGGTTAGAGATTGTGGGTTTGCAATCTCTTGGTCAGGAATGGCCACCGAGGGCTCTGGATCAACATCCATTGGTTGAGGTTGTGGAGCCACAACAGGTTCAGGAATATTACCTTCTTTTACATGTTCCCCTGGGGGTAGAAGTGGTAGGGGTACCATTCTTAGATATTCAGTGAGAACAGTAGGCACCCCTAGAAGATGATTCTTCTTGATCAGAGCTGTTATAGCATTGCTCTTCATCTTCATATAGTCTATGGTCTTCTCACCTTCAAAAATCTCTCGTTCTTCAGCTGTTAATACATCATTAAGAATTAGCTATAGGAACCTTGGATAGAAACAGAGCACATCATCTATGTCTGTTCTTTCATCCAGTGGTCCCATGCACAGAAGCATTTGATCAATCACTAGCCTTCCAATGTTTATATGCCTATTGTTAGCAATGGCAAACCCTAGTTTCTGAAGAAACAGAGGAATGCTGTAATATCCGTGAATTTTATTATTTAAATAAATGATATATTTAATATAAAAATATTTGTTGTGGAGTATTGGAATATTATTAAATGATAATTATCGTGTGATTATGTGCTAATTGGTGAGTCGGAAGCCCCTTTCAAATATTTCGTCATTTAGAATTTTCTTCAAATCTGAGCCCCGTTTTGATAATTCAAGGGCCCCATTGGAATTTCGTACATTAATTATTATCTCTTCGTCTTTCGTATTCGAATCATTATCGGGAGAGATATTTGTATCATTTCATTCCTACCTATTTGATTCTGCAAGAATAATTCGTTTTGTTCAAAAAGGGAAAAATTGTTCTGAACCCTAATTGCTTAAGGGGACGGATATATCGTTTTATATCAATATTACATTTGTTATAGCCCCAGTATTCTTGAGCATTAGTTATATAATGATATATATATCAAATTGGATGATCATCAACCTTTTTAACTGATTATTCCTCGTAAAACGTGTTTTTAACCTAATTAGGGTTTTTAAACGATCCAATGGATCAATATCGATCCTAAAATGTTTTTTGGGGTATTATTTTTCCAAAAATATAAAAAGACGAACCGTACCTTGAAACTCATAGAAATCTGCAGTTAATTATCCAAAAATTAAAAATTCTCGAACCGTGTTCTTCGTGTTCTTGAAGATTAATCCATTCGTTCAAGGTGTTATTGAAATCCAAATCTGAAGTTCTTGTACTCAAATCAAAGCTCTTGATCTCTAGTTTCAGAATCTTCCAACCTCATCATCATCTGGTAAGTTTTCAATTTTATATGAAGTTTTCAATATTCGAATTAAAATTAGGGTTCTTGGTCGATTTGGGGATTTTCAATCTGTTGATTCTCCGTTCAATTGGTTGCTTCTAACATGTTCCTAGGGTTCTAAATAGCAAGAATCCATGATTTAATTTCATGTTTGAGTTCAATTTTGATGGGTTTGATTTTCGGGTTTTGACCCGAATTTTTCTTTTACTTCGTTCGTTCTTGTTGTTGATCTGACATAAGTTTTGATATGGGGCTTTGATTGTGTGAGTTATAAGCTTCATTTTGTGATATTAATCGTAGAGTTTCATGTAGAAATGAGAGAGATCGGGTTTCCGGCCGGAGTCTTCCCCAACGGTTTCTTTGACCGAATTCTGGGCTCGATTCCGGCATGGGACAGATGTAATTGTGTGTTGGTTGTGTTTGTTTTGAGAAGGCGAGCAAAAGCCCTCTAAGTTTGTTTGTGTTTGGACGGAATTGTAGAATTCCGTTCGCCGGACACCGGCCGGATTCTAGAAAACCCAGAATCCGGTGGGTTGTTCTTGGCAACCCGAATTCGTTCTTCCCGACCCATTTACCTGTTTTCTGACCCGGTTTTAATCTTCTAAAACCCTAATTCAATTTCTGAAAACTGTTTTTTGGATTTTATTTTTAAATTTAATTCCAAAATAGTTTAAAAACTTTAAAAAATTCATATTTTTATTTTAAAAATATATTTTAATATCAGAAAAATTCTGGAAAGTTATATTTATTATTTTAAATCCGAAAATTGATTAAACTTAATTATTTCAATTATTTTTAATTAATAATTAATTTATTAATTAATTGGTTATTTCTTTTAATCAATTAATTCTTAAAAATTAATTATTAATTAGATTTAATTAATTAAAAATTCAGTTTAATTAATTTCAAGCCTATTTATTTATTTAAAAATAGTTTGAGTATTTAAAGAGTGTCAATTAATTTTATTAATTGATTTATTTGCATTTAAATGTTTACTTTGGATTTAAAAATCCGAGTTTTGATTTAAAAATCAACCGTGACTTATTTAAAATTCAAATAAGTTTCGTATGATGTTTTAAAAATGTTTATAAGTGCTATGGTTCATATTAATTGTGTGTTGTGTTTTATAGTCTGTATATGCCCGTACTAGGGCAAATATCTGAGTTTTAAATATCGTAAATCATACCGGACGTCCGATACGTAACCGGTTACTTGTTTAAATGTGATTATTGATTGAATAAGTGTCGAGAGTAGAACGAGAATAGTTAGACTTATTGTGATGAGTTTTTTAATTATAGAATCGAGTTCCCGGAGCAAGGGAAAGGGAAAGGTAGAGTGAGCAGAGTCGATCCGACACCAGCTTAGACCAGGCAAGTATCTGTGCCTTTACTTGTGATAAAAATTATTATTGTCTTGAATACTTGAATACCGTTATCCCCAGAACAATTCAAATTATCAATCTTTTAACCGCATTTGGACAACTGATTCCATTTCCTTAGAGATTCTTGATTCTTTGATTTGATCTGCATCGGAAACCTTTATTTCCAATTCACTTGATTATTGTTTACCACCATTTATTATTGATTATCATCCTTTGATTATTATTGACAACCATTGATCATTTGACTTCCATCGTTGACTATTGATTACGGTCATTGATTATCGATTACCAATATTGATTTCCTTATTGAATGAGTACACTGTACCGTTGAAATTATTCCATGATTATTTCTCGATCTTAATTTGATACTGAGAAGTTGAAGCTCTTTTGCAATTATTATACATTGAGTTTATCTTATTGAGCATGTTATTGTTTATACCCTATGATAGATTTGGCACGTTTTTAAAATGGACCAGTAATTGGTCGGGCCATATTTATGGTCGGAATAACTTAAGGCCCAGATTGGCCTAGGATCCAGTAGAGGACTATGCCGTGAGCTAGTCCGGGTTTGATGCATGGCTGGCCAGCATCACAACCTTTGATTTGAATAAAATGTATAAGCCAAATTCTAATTCTTTTCTTCAATTGTTATTGATACATAGCATGTGTTAGCTAAATATTGTTGATTCTGATATCATAAATTCATATCCTTACAACTGTAATAGAAATGATACATATGATGTTTGCTGAGAAATTTGGCTCACTCTTGCTTGTTGTTTTCTAACCCTATTCCAGTGAAGCGAGAGTATGAGTCGGCATAACGTGACCGATAGTTCACCGGCAGCCAGGAGAGCCCCTCGAGTCATTGTCACTGGCAGGGTAGTTGTTTGTTTTGCTTTTCTAGATTAGATGTCTAGATTTGAACCTAAGTTGTGATGTAATAACTCTGATAAAACTGGTATTGTAATAATAAAAGATTGTAGTAGCTTGTGTTCATTGCCATAATCTGGATGCGATCTTGGTTAAGGGGTATTTGTGTCTTTATATATTATGCATGTGTTATTGAAGGGTTTCGTGCATGAAAACGCAACGGAAAAACGCGTAAAACAGAAAAATTAACGAAACCCTCCGCAGGATCCATGCGAAAAACGATATTTAATTCGTGAATAGAATCATTTACCTTTTGAAGCTTTACGAACGGATGACTAATGGAGGTCCTTTGATATGATCACCACGTGTCCCGCCTTGCGATACACGTCTCTAATTAGTCCACACGAACGCCCGATCGTCCAACGATCACCGGAGTTGGTACTAGCCAAGACCTGCCCTCGGAACTCTCTCTCTCTCTCTCTAGCCTCTCTTTGATGTAGAGCAGCTAGGGTTTTTTAAGAAAAACGTTTTTTCAATTTCTTAATCCTAAAATAATACATCTTAATGTATTTATATGGAGAGAATTCTGGGCCTATACCTAATCTGATTGGGCTTCCAAAACCCAATCTGATTATTAGTAGTATTATTTATTATATTCGAATTATTATATAATTAATCAAGTCCTACTTAATTAATCCAATAATTCAATAATAATAATAATTCAATTAAATTCGAAATTTAATTAATGCTCCGTTTAAAACATTCTTTATGTGTAACCCTTTAGGTTATTATTACGTTGGCAATAATTTTAACATCTCATAATAAAATTATAAACAATGAGCGGCATCTAGTAATACATCACTGCTACCCAAGTAATAATAATAATTGGTGATCCAATTAAACCTTTAATGAATAATGTTCCATGTAATATAATCCTTTTAACCTTATATTATAGATTAAACTCGAGGCATGGTTTATGTCATCCTCTTCAACATTTAATCCTGGTTAACTTGATCGATGAGTAGACTATTAAACAAATCACAATTTGAGCATGGCCATGCATTTCATAGTCTCACTCAATCAAGAGGCCAATAATATCACTCCTAAAATAGGAGGGTTAAATCCTATATCTATCATTCATATTTCTCATATGATTCATAATATACCCAATGTCCACCTTTATCATTACCCGGTCAAAGGTAACTTTGAGTAGAATCAAAGTATATTAATTCTCATATAGAAATATAATGATTTCAAGTCTAAGGATCATTACACCATTATCATTGTGAGAATTGCTTATGACACTTGATAACATTTACCATGAAGAATTCACATGGCGGGTCTATCCAGTGCCATGTTCTGCTAACATGCACTTATGTCTTTGACTTTAGTATCACCATACTTATAACCAATGAGATGTGGTCATCAGTCAACAAACATACTAGTCTTAATGCATTATTATTGTCCTCAAATAATAATACTCGACTAGGGATCTTTTAGGATTATAAACACTACTCATATAATCTCATTTCTAAGTCACATACTTAGAGATATAGAATTCATGCTTATATTCCAAGGACATTTATTATTATAATATTTATATCGCAGTTAATAAAGACATAATAAATAATTGAAAGAAAATCCATAGAACATATTTATTAATAATCAAAATGTCTTCCCTAAGAACATTATAGTATTGTCTCTAGGGCACAAGCACTAACAATCTCCCACTTGCACTAGAGCCAATCACCCATGTATCTAATACCCATGGAACTAGTGTGACCTTCGTGCTTCTGCTGCGACAAAGCCTTAGTCAGTGGGTCTGCAACGTTATCATTAGTATGCACTTTACATATATGTATATCTCCCCTCCTTGTAATCTCTCGAAGTAGATTATATCGTCTAAGTATATGCTTTGCTCGGGAATGGGACCTTGGTTCCTTAGCCTGTGCAATAGCTCCATTGTTATCGCAATAAAGATCAACTGGATCTGCGATCGATGGAACTACTCCAAGTCCCTCAAAAAATTTCCGAAGCCAAACAGCCTCTTTGGCCGCTTCACTGGCAGCAATATACTCAGCTTCCATTGTAGAATCAGCTACTGTCTCTTGCTTCGAACTCTTCCAGCTTACAGCACCTCCATTTAGACAAAATACAAACCCAGATTGAGACACAGTATCGTCTCTGTCTGTTTGGAAACTAGCATCAGTGTAACCTCTTACAACTAGCTTCTCATCTCCTCCATATACCAAGAATGAATCTTTAGTTCTCTTGAGGTACTTAAGAATATTCTTGACTGCCGTCCAGTGACCTTCACCTGGATTAGACTGGTATCTGCTCGTCATGCTCAAAGCATACGAAACATCAGGTCGAGTACATATCATTGCATACATTATTGAACCAATTACAGAAGCATATGGTACCTTTTTCATACGGTCCTTATCATCTAATGATTTAGGACAGTTTTCTTTTGAGATCACTATCCCATGAGACACAGGGACAAATCCCCTCTTTGCCTCTTGCATCCCAAAACGATGCAATACTTTGTCAATGTATGTACTCTGACTTAAGCCGATTAATCTTCTAGATCTATCTCTATAGATCTTGATCCCTAATAAATAGGTAGCATCGCCTAAGTCTTTCATTGAGAAACTTTTTCCCAACCAAGTCTTAACAGCCTAAAGAGAAGGTATGTCATTCCCTATTAGTAATATATCATCAACATATAATACTAGGAATGCCACTTTTCTCCCACTAACCTTCTTGTAAACACAAGGCTCATCTTCATTTTGAATAAAGCCAAAATCTTTGACTGTTATATCAAAACGAATGTTCCAACTCCTTGAGGCCTGCTTCAATCAATAAATAGATCGTAGTAGCTTACATACCATTCTAGAAAATCTCGGATCGACAAAACCTTCTGGTTGTATCATATACACATCCTCTTCTAAGCTCCCATTTAAGAAAGCGGTTTTGACATCCATTTGCCAGATTTCATAGTCATAGTAAGCTGCTATCGCAAGCAAAATCCTGATGGACTTGACCATAGCTACTGGTGAGAAAGTTTCATCATAGTCAATACCATGAATTTGTTTGAAACCTTTCGCCACTAGTCTTGCTTTGTAGGTCGTTACATTACCATCCATGTCTGTTTTCTTCTTGAAAACCCATTTGCACCCAATAGGTTTTACCCCTTCAGGTGGTTCAACCAAAGTCCATACTTTGTTTTCATACATGGAATCCATCTCAGATTTCATAGCTTCCAGCCATCTCTCAGAATCTGGACTATTCATAGCATCCTGATAGGTAAGAGGCTCATCTTCATCCATAAGCATTACATCGCCAGTCTGAGTTAAGAGAAATCCATAATATCTCTCAGGCTCGTGGCGAATCCTACCAGATCTACGAACAACCTGTGTTTCTTGAGCAGTAACATTTTCATGTACTTCGTGCTCATGTTCCAACTCTGGTTCAATGTCATTCTGTGGTTCTCGAACTTCATCGAGATCTATTATACTCCCACTGTTTTTCTTAGAGAACAGTTCTCTTTCAAGAAATACAGCAGTTCGAGCAATAAACACTTTGCTCTCGGTACGATTATAGAAATAATACCCTTTAGTTTCTTTTGGGTATCCCACAAAATTACATTTGTCTGATTTCGGTCCTAGCTTGTCAGTGACTAAACGTTTCACAAACGCTTCACATCCCCATACTTTCAAAAAGGACATGCTATGACGTTTCTCAGTCCATATCTCATCTGGTGTAGTTTGAACCGATTTAGTAGGAACTCGGTTAAGTGTGTGTGTAGCTGTTTCTAGAGCATAACCCCAAAAACTAATTGGAAGATCCGTTAGACTCATCATCGATCGCACCATGTCCAACAAGGTACGATTTCTCCTTTCAGATACACCATTCCACTGTGGTGTTCCAGGAGGTGTGAGCTGTGATACAATACCACACTCCTTTAAGTAATTCTTAAATTCTAAGCTTAAGTACTCACCTCCACGATCAGATCGTAGAGTTTTAATACTTCCGCCTATTTGCTTTTCTACTTCTGCCTTGTACTCTTTGAATTTTTCAAATGATTCGGATTTGTTCTTCAAAAGATACACATATCCGTATCTACTAAAATCATCAGTAAAGGTTATGAAGTAATAAAAGCCACCTCTTGCCATCGTACGCATTGGACCACATACATCACTATGTATGAGTTCTAATCGTTCGGTAGCCCTCTCACCAGTTCCGGTAAAAGGAGCTTTAGTCATTTTTCCAATGAGACAAGGTTCGCATTCTTCGTATGATTCAAAATCAAACTTATCCAAGTATCCATCCTTATGTAACTTGGAAATGCGTTTCTCATTTATATGGCCTAAACGACAATGCCAAAGGTATGTTTGATTTGAGTCATTAGCCTTAATACGTTTATTATTTACATTATAGACAGGAATATCAAGATCAAGAACATATAAACCATTAAATAAACGTGCAACCCCATAGGTAACATTATTCAAACCAAAGGAACAACTATTGTTCTGAATTGTAAAGGAAAAACCTTTCTTGTCCAAACAAGAAACAGAAATAATGTTTCTGCAAATCGCAGGCACGTAAAAACAGTTCTCAAGTTCTAAAATAAGCCCAGTGGGCAACGATAAATTATAAGTACCTACAGCCAAAGCAGCAACCTTTACTCCATTGCCAACGCGTAGGTCGACTTCTCCTTTCGCCAAAGTCCTACTCCTTCGTAGTTCCTGCACATTTATACAAATGTGAGAACCACATCCAGTATCTAATACCCATGATGTAGAAGTAGACAAATTGACTTCTATAACATACATACCTGAATCAGAAATCTTCACAGACTTCATTCCTTTCAGGTTCAAATCTTCCAAATAAGCTTGACAATTATGCTTCCAATGACCCGGCTTCTTGCAAAAGTGACATACATCACCCTTTGCAGCACCTTTTGCAACACCTCCAGTAGGCTTCAAAGCCTTTTTGAAAGCAGGCTTCGGATTAGCAGATTTAGATCCAATCTTCTTCTTGCCTTTCCATTTCCCCTTTCCTTTGGCATTCCCTTTATTCACCATCATTATGGGAGCAGGGTTAGCCTTTGACATATTGGTCTCAGCAGTCCTCAATAATGCCAATAGTTCGGTAGGTGTTTTGTCTATCTCACTCATAATATAGTTTATTACAAATTGAGTGTAGTTGTTGTTCAAAGACTGCAAGATCAAATCTGCTTGGTGTTCCGGTAAAACCGGGTAACCCAAATTCTCAAGGGTTTCCAAATACCCTATCATCTTTAGAACATGCGGTCCAACCGGGTCACGATCTCCCTGTTTGCATGCATACAACGCTTTGCTTACATCAAACCTCTCTTGACGAGCTTGACCCTCAAACATCCTTTTGAGGTGCTCTATCATGTCATAAGCGTCCATACTCTCATGTTGTTTCTGAAGCTCAGGACTCATAGTCGCTAGCATCAAACAACAGACATCCGTAGAATCATCATGATTCTTCTGATAAGCATTTTGTTGAGCCTCGGTTGCTTCAGCAGCAAGAGGTCCAGGGTGAGGAATATCAAGGACATAAAGCTTTCGCTCCTGCCTGAGGACAATCCTCAAATTCCTTTGCCAATCAAGGAAGTTGGTTCTTGTCAACTTTTCCTTCTCAAGGACTGATCGCACAGAGAAATTGTTTGAGTTTGCCATTTAGATATCTACAATGTTAAAAGGCATAAAATAAGTTAGTTGCAGATTAAATTATGTTCAAGTGATTATCCATATATATTCACTGTGACGCCCTCCCAATCTGGGGTCATGATTGGGGGAGTCACTACAACCTCTATACTTATAAATCTGTGAATAAATAATATAAACATGTAGACGTGACCCCAACTCCAACCTGGATCTTTAACAGGTAATGGTATGAAACAAGCATCAACTATCTACTTCATTTTATTACATAATAAAAGTCTCAAAAGTTATTACAACCGTGTCTTAAAAGTTCTACATTCCCTTATACAAAACACCTTCTACAAGTCTTCATCACCTGCCTGAGCTGGCATCCCAAAAATAACCCTATAGGAAGATTTCCTAGCTGACTGAAAAGTGCGTACCGTCTTCTCTTTTAACTGTGGGTTAGAACATGGGAAAGAATGAGCCAAATGCTCAGCAAGTAATAATATATCCAAATAGTTAACCACTGTGAAACAGTAGCCAATATCAATATGTATGTCATGAGTATAGCAGAATCCATCTCAAGGGATTATCAGAACAATGACATGAATATACAATTTCAAAGGATAAACCAATTTCCTTATAAATATATATGATTTCAAGAAAAACAATAAGTAATTTGGAGATTTTTCACAACGCACCGGACAATACGGGTGATCAGCCACGTAAAGTCCCCATACCGGACACACAGTCCCTCTGGTCCTTGTATTGGGTCCCAATAGGCACACATTGGCCTTTAGACTAGTCCATCCCTAGTCCATTTATTATAATTAAAAAGTGCTGGGTCGGCGTCACTCGGCCTCTTACGCCTCCAATCTTAGGAATCCGTGGAAACCATAAATCAGAACTTAAATGAATCCAAACTTTGAAACTTCCTTTCTTTTAAAATCTTTCTTATGAAAGAAATCCTTTGTAAAGCATTGGATGTGTGTTTGTATAGTACCCAAGTGAAGGTTCATGTACTCTCAATTTCAAGTAAGTATGTGATTCATAGGTACAAGTTCAAATCTAATGCAATAGCATCTCAGGTTAAAATGTAAGTATAATCAAAGGATAATGATAAGGTCTGAAGAAAAGTTTAAGCAAGATATGGTTCACAAGACATTGTGTTGTGTCTATAATATTTGTATATAAAAGAGTCTTTTGGGAATTGGATAAGTTCAATCTGATCAATCTGGATTTCTATCAATGGGAAATCAAGAAGTAATTGTCATAGGTATGTTTTGGATATGTACTAAAATGTGAGTTCTGATATATTCACTTTTGGGTGTAAAGGTTCAAAGAAAGAACTAAACATAGTATGGTGTATGAACCAACAAGGTATATGAACAGAAATAAGGATTTACCAAATGAACATGATATGTTTTCAGGATTAAAAGGGTATATAAACAAGATAGCAATTCATATATGTCAAAATGAAATAATGGAATTTAGAAGCGAAAGCAAGTCAGAATTACTTGCCTTGATAGCAAAAAGGGTTATGAGAAATCACTGGTTCTCCACCTTGGTCTTTCCTTTATTTCTAGACTCTACTTCTTTGGATTCTTAAGTAGCTTTTAGAACAAACCGTATTCACTGAATTTCTGCCTTCGCTTTGCCTTTATCTCTATGTTCCACGTCTCGTGACTCTACAAAAGAGTATATTCTATCTTAGTATGCTCTCTCTAAAATGCTAACCTTTATTCTAAACTACCCAACGCATCCTAAGCGCGTAAACACATAATAGTTATATCACATAACATTTACAATCAGGTAATAGGCAACAACTCACGTAAGCGCACATCGCCATTTAAGTACACATAACATACTCCCTTTATATAAATATATATAAATATATAATCTGACTTTCAAATCATACCACACTTGGTATACCCTTAAATCATCTTGATCAATGCTAACCATATCCTTAACACCTTTACAAACAATGTTTTCATCTCAAAAGCTGAAAAATCTGCTGCGCATGCCTTACCAAAACATTTATCATAAATCCAAAAATAATCAAACAAATACCATATTTGATAGGCTACTTCCTGGTTACTAATCCAACTTAGCATAAAACTTTCAAATTCAGAACAGTTCATTTAGACTAAAAACGAACAGGTTTAAAGTGTATACTGAAGCACAGAAAATCCTGCTGCGCAACCTTTAGTAAAACATGCATAACTCTTTACTCGTTAAATTAAATGACACAAGGTTTTCGCGTGGACAAACTAGACTCTGAGTAGAACATTTACATTCTATACCCACTGTCAAAAACAGGGAACAAGCAGTCACGAATTTCCAGAGCAGAACAGGGCAGTTTCTTGACAAACCAACATGATTCTCATCATCTTTTTAATTAAAGTCTAAACACTAAGACCCCTAACACCTATCATTATTATAATAACTGATTTCTCTGCTAAGACCAAACTAATAACCACTGAAATATTAACATGCAATTCATAAGAACTCAAATCATTCACAATCTTCCATTTACACATCAATTCCGGTCAAAGAATTCACATGCAAACTGAAATTGTTCACATAACATAAAAATAACTAACATGCAGAGTTAAAGACATGGATTAAAATCAAGATAGAGCTATTTAACTTCAAATCCAGGCCACCGGCTCACTTCCGATCACCGCCGGTGGCGGTGGTTCACGGTGATGGCCGGAATGGGTCCACACAACCGCACACCACCCCCAATCACAATATCCGTCCTTATTCCTCCACCAATTCACTCAAACACTACCTCTTCACCATTGCATGTCACCCTCCACCTTACACACACACCTCGATACATACATATACACACACCCACACACACATACATGTATACATGGTCATATATATATATATCAATCAATTATGTGGAGAGAAAAGAGAAGAGAAAAGATTTTTAGTGAAAAGAAGAATGGCCGAGAGAGAACAACAAAGAGAGAGAGAGAGAGAGCAGAGGTGTCGACCAAAATAAGAAAAAGGGAGAATGCTGGGTTTGGGGGTTTTATAAGCCCCAAGGGCAAAATAGTAAGTTCACAATTCTAAAATCTGATTTTTAATATAAGAAAACCAATGTAATGCCTTTCTAAAATTCGAAATAAAATGAAGATAATATCTAAAAATCAAAATTTTATTTTTAAAACAAAGAATACGAATTTACAAGCTCACCCATATTTTTAAAATAGTTTTGTGATCAAAATTGAATTAAATATGAATTTTCAAAGTTTTGATCACTTAAATGACATTTAACTCATAAAATCAGTTTTAAATCCTTAAAGCCAGAAATAAATTCCTCCACTAATTTTTGAAAATAATAGAATATAAAATAAAGGTTGTGAAAAAGATTTCACAATAAAAAGAGTCTCCGATGATTTTATAAAATTCCCGGAAGGTAAAAAAGAATTGATTTTTAATAAGAAATTCATATAAAATGCAATTAAAAACATACACATAGATTTTAACCCATACCATTCACCAAGTAAACATCTAATCATCACATTTTCTAATATTCACCTTTCACACAATATTCACATATTATAGATTTCAAATATTATTAAATATTAATACTGTACAAGCGTTTTTCTGAGTCGTTATAACCTTCCCCCCTTAAAAAGATTCTGTCCTCAGAATCTAACCTTATGAAAATAGATGCGGATACTTTTCAAGCATCTCGCTCTCAAGTTCCCAAGTCGATTCTTCAACTCTGGGATTCCTCCACAAAACCTTAACTAACTTAACAGTCTTATTCCTTAGTTTCCTATCCATATAATCCTGAATTTCTACAGGTTGTTCTACATAAGATAAATCTGGCTCAATCTCAATAGGTTCATACTCGATCACGTGATTTGTATCAGGATTAAATCTCTTAAGCATTGACACATGAAAAACGTTATGAATGTGCTCCATGTGTGGTGGTAACGCTAACTCATATGCAACTTTTCCAATACGTCTCAGTATCTCAAACGGTCCTACATATCTTGGGCTAAGTTTCCCTTTCTTGCCAAATCTCGTAACTCCTTTCCATGTCGACACTTTTAGCAACACTTGATCTCCTTCTTCAAAGCTTATATCCTTCCTGTCTTGGTCAGCGTACTTCCGTTGTCTGTCTTGTGCCGTAACTAGTCTTTTCTGAATGATTTCAATCTTTTGTTTCGTTTGTTGTACTAGCTCGGGTCTCAAAACTTTTCGTTCTCCCACTTTTTCCAATACACAGGTGACCTATATTTCCTTTCATACAATGCTTCATACGGGGGTGTTCCAGTACTTGCGTGATAGCTGTTGCGGAAAAAGAATTCCACTAATGGTAAATAATCACCTCAATTGCTTTCAAAATCCATCGCACAAATTCGAAGTATATCTTTGATTGTCTGGATAGTCTATTCACTATGACTATATGCTTAAGGACGATAAACGGTACACATATTTAACTTGGTTTCTGAGCATGTCAAAACTTTCTTCCAAATATTGAATTAAAATGAGGGTCTTGGTAAGATTCGATTGATACTTGAACCTCCTGCTTTACTAATGTCTCTTACAGATAAAACCAATTTATCCAATGAATATTTCTCGTTGATGGAAAAAGGAAATGTACCGACTTGTTTAATCTGTCGAACATGACTCAATTGGCATCATGAGATGTTCCTATTTCAACTCGGGAATTTCTACTGGTTGTAATTATCCACTAGGTCTTTGATGTTCAGTTTCAACTCTCTGACAAGTAAAACACTTACTTACTCATCTATTAATATCTCTTTCATATATGTCCACCAAGATTTTCTTTTAAGCCTTGTTACATCTTCGTATTTCTGGGATGGATTGAATACTTCGAATTCACGTGCATCATTTAGTATTTCATTCTTTAACCATGTCACATTGGGTATCCAATTTCTAGAGAAAAACCTAAAAATTCCTTTATCATCCTTTTGACTCCTTCTACTTTCTCCTGTAAAGTTACTCATGCTATCGTTCATCACTTCTGCTTGACAGTTTTCTAATTTTTTTCTAGCAGCTCAAGTTGAAAAGTCATTGTATATATGTTTATCATCTCCGTCGCTTGATCTGAAATACGAACCTCTCTATTCCTACTTTCTCAAATTCCTTGACCAGTCCTAACCATTTTCTCTACCTTATGTATACAGCTCCTTTTCGGTGAAAATATATTTCAAATACTTATGATCCGAATAGATTTCATACTTTTCTTCCTACAAGTAAGCCTCCAAATCAATGCGAAGACTATTGTGGCTAGTTCTCAGTCATGTGTCGGGTGTTTCCACTCGTGGTTCTTCAGTTGTCTAGAACTATATACAGTCATCTTAACATGTTAAATCAGTCTTGATTCTTAACACAAAGTTGTGTTCTCAATTTAGTTGTTGATATTGTCCTAAGGTACATGAGTCATCATTTTCCAGTAACAATGAATCTATTTTACCATTATGGCTCGACTAAAGAGTTCCGTTCCTCTAGCAATTTAAATACTTCCTTTTCCATTTATCTTAACTCTTGGATGCTTTCTAGTAAGCTTGGTTAATGGTGTGGCTATCTTGGTATAATCCTTGAAAAACCTTCGATAATCTCCATCCAATCTCATAAAACCTCTAACTTTTGTAGGTGTCTTAGACCTTACTCAATTCATTAACGTTTCAACCTTAGCTGGATCCACTTGGATTCCTTCTCTACTAATTACCTGTCCTAGTAATTGTAATTCTTTCAACCAAAACTCGCACTTAGAAAACTTTGCGCACAATATCTCTTTTCGTAAAATTCTAGGGTTATTCTCAAATGATCTGTATGCTCTTCTTCCATCTTTGAATTCCTTAAGATGTCACTTATGAAAACATTCTCAAACTTATCCAAATATTTCTTAAAATTTCTATTCATCATGTTCATAAAAGTGGCAGTTATATCCATCAAACCGAACTCCATCACTACGAACTCGTAGTGTCCATATATATCAGGTTCAGAACGTCGTATAAGGAATATCTTCGGGTTTTATTTTTTAAATGACAGTAACCAAATCATAAATAAATTTTGAAGAACACACTGTGTTCTTTAACTGGTCTGATCATCAATCCTTGACAATGGGTATTTTTTCTTAATGGTCAACTTGGTGCACCCCATGGGAATACACTAGACCTTATAACTCCCTTTTTCCTAAGATCTTGCAATTGAATTGCTAACTCTTTCATTTCTACTTATGCCATTATATATGAAGCCGTCGAAACTGGTTTTGTCCCGGGTGCTAAGTCTTCAACAAATCTACTTCCCTGGCGGGAGGTAAACCTAAAAGATTGTCAGGTAATACAATTTGAAATTCGTTAGCTACTAGAATTTTCTCTGTCCAAGGTGTTTCTTTCCTAACATTTACCTCGTATGACGATAAGCTTTACAACCTTGACACAATAATCTTTTACCTTTGATAGTTAGATACCTCTTCGTCTGCTTTCGGCCTCGGATAACAACTTTTAAATTATCCAGGGCTTGAAATTTCCATTTTCTTCCTACTCTGTTAACCAATCCATTCTTAGAATTTACATCAGAGTTCTATTATATCAATCTCACAGTGAGGACAAGCTAGATTAATCGATATATGCTCCTGAGTAGCTATTCATGTAGCCAAAACTTTACTTAACCGTTGCGTTTTACAGTCCCACTTACGAGCAAATTCTCTGAAAATAAAATACTTTGTGGCTTCGAATCCGTTAACACTTTGGCACTTATGTAGCTAATATGAAACGTATCTGCAACCACATCCTTGTTCTTTACTGTATCACTCATGGTTATATTGAGGATTCTTGTCCTTGGTTACTTAGTGTGTAATGGTCATGTTACCCTTAACATAATGCTTACTGGGTCTAGTGCTTGTAATCTCTTAAGGAATGTCATACCTTCCTACACTTGTTACTCTTGACTCTTGCCTTCGGATTCAGACTCTCATTGGCGTAGTGTCCTCTCTGAGTACACTTGTAACACACCACATTGATCTTATTATGAAATCTCGGTTGCTTCTTTCCATAAGTTTTATATTCCGGTATCGGAGGTTTCAGAGGTCTTTGTTGATCCAAATCTTGTGGACGGTTCCCTTGCCCATCACTTCCAATTTCTGGTCTTCCAAATCCAACATTCCTATTTGACTGAAACTCAGGCCTTATATTGAAATGGTTCTAAAAGTTCCCTATTTGTTGGCTTCCTTCCGGTGTCTCTGGCTTCCCTTTTTCTAGCTTCTTCTGTTTGTGATCAATCACTTTCACTTTTGATTCTCATAGCCTTCCATACCACAACTGTATAAATAGTCAAGTCAATTACAATCACTTTACTCCTAATCCACGACCTCATTTCCCCTATTGGAGTCTCTTAACTCTCTTCTCATCAATATTCACGTATTCAGACACAAACCTGGCCAGATCTATAAATTTTGGTTCAAACCATGTTACGCTGAAGTTATCATGCTTCGGTTCTAAAATTTATGTCCAACATTTGGTCTCAAGACGTTCAAAACCTTGTAATGTTTTAACTACTATATCCAAAGTGAAATATAGGATAAACATGTGCTTATATATACTTTTCTGACAAGTAGAATAATAGTCTTTCATCAACAATAATCAACTCCTTTTTAGTATATCCAATATCACTTTACTTCATACTTCAACATGATTAGTATTCGTATATCCTTTTGTTACCTTCTCCTTGTCCATACCAAACTCTCGGTAATAATAAACCTAGCCTTGACATCATATTGTAAGTCTAATGAGCAAATTTAACTCGACATCCAATCCTCTTTTTTTTTTAAGCAATTTCCCATTTTTTATCAAAACAGTTTCCCGTCAATATAAGTACAGCTTGACACTCAGAATACCGTCATTCGCCTTTGCAATTTCAAATCGCTGATACCTCTAAGAGTTTCCGACAGAATGAATCAATAGATAGGAAGGTGTCAATAGATATGGATATATGACAAGTATGTTTAGTAAGAATTTCTGGTAAAAAGAATCAATACTAAGAGATCGAAATGATCATCGAACTTTATCAGGTTGCATTTGTCAATTTAAACAACAAGGTACAGAAGGTGGCCAACCTTTAGTACTTCCATGACAAACACACCACTGATGGCGTCCCACCAGACTTCTATCACACAGATAGAAAGTACCTGAATCCCCTATATATATATAGGGTTGTTCATCTCAGTTACAACAAGGAGGATAAAAATTTAAGAGGAACATATGAAAGGTTTAAGAGTTTCAAAAGTTTCTATTATATATATATAATATTGGATCAATTAGCCTCTGAACAATAGAGATATTTCGTAAAGGGTAAAATAATAGAAATGAAAAATTGAATCTTTTAAAAAGGTGAATTGAATAAAATCAATGGCTAGTTATGAACCGACTTATTCTTACATCGAACGTATGGAGATAATCATGCCTTGTCTCATGTAGATGGTCCTTAGGGGAGTTAATTTCTAGTTTGAGGTTATAGGTATGTCCCGATAGTAAATCAACTATATGTAATCTTGAATAAAGAAAGAATCTACACTTAGGCCACTTCTCTGGGCAAATGTCTCTATCGCGGGGGAAAATCGTTATTATATCGTAAAGAATCTATCTAAGTGTTTCTAGACGTTATCTTGGGGATTCTACTCTTGCTCAACTCTAACCACACTTGATACGACACCTGGCGTGGTGTTTCCTATAGCTTCCACGGTGCAGCCGAAGTTCTGTAAAGTACATAAGGATCTACAAGTGATGTCTTCCGAACTGGTAGTTTGATTCTCCGATTGATTCCTCCAGCTTCGAATTAGTTTCCTCGTCCGTAACCCGATCTTCAGATGGTTCCAGCGTATACTCGCTCGATATGTCGGAATACTATATAACATGAAAGTGCGTAACTTAAGCTAATATTTCTGTAGAAAATTCGGCATGACCTATTCGTAAAATGGACTATGCCCTGTTTTAAAAATATCTCAAATACTAACTCAATCATCCACACATAATCCATAATCCATTCAATATTCCGTCCATCTCCAATCCCTTTCATTTTATACGTAAAATAAATAAATCTGCCTTGACTTGCAGCTATACTATCAGAAAAGAAATTTACCCAAAGGGTAATGGAAATCTCCACTTGGCCGTGTGCATACACTGATACTGATATTGACGACTCTGGCTTGGGAAAAGGATTCTCAAATGAAGGTTAATCTCTCGAAACAGCCATTATCTGCAACAACACAATAATAAACCAAGAATATACTAAAACGCTAAAGGGTTATCTTAATTCTACTAATACTCATCCTAAACGTAACCTACATCTACAAATCCTATCTTACCTATGAAGCTTAAGTCCTACCTCTCACCTTAAATTCTCTCATTATTGTTATACCTAATCCTGGCTTGTTTCAGTGACCAAAAACTGACCGCTTTGATACCAACCTGTGACGCCCTCCCAATCTGGGGTCATGATTGGGGGAGTCACTACAACCTCTATACTTATAAATCTGTGAATAAATAATATAAACATGCAGACGTGACCCCAACTCCAACCTGGATCTTTAACAGGTAATGGTATGAAACAAGCATCAACTATCTACTTCATTTTATTACATAATAAAAGTCTCAAAAGTTATTACAACTGTGTCTTAAAAGTTCTACATTCCCTTATACAAAACACCTTCTACAAGTCTTCATCACCTGCCTGAGCTGGCATCCCAAAAATAACCCTATAAGAAGATTTCCTAGCTGACTGAAAAGTGCGTACCATCTTCTCTTTTAACTGTGGGTTAGAACAGGGGAAAGAATGAGCCAAATGCTCAGCAAGTAATAATATATCCAAATAGTTAACCACTGTGAAAAAGTAGCCAATATCAATATGTATGTCATGAGTATAGCAGAATCCATCTCAAGGGATTATCAGAACAATGACATGAATATACAATTTCAAAGGATAAACCAATTTCCTTATAAATATATATGATTTCAAGAAAAACAATAAGTAATTTGGAGATTTTTCACAACGCACCGGACAATACGGGTGATCAGCCACGTAAAGTCCCCATACTGGACACACAGTCCCTCTGGTCCTTGTATTGGGTCCCAATAGGCACACATTGGCCTTTAGACTAGTCCATCCATAGTCCATTTATTATAATTAAAAAGTGCTGAGCCGGCGTCACTCGGCCTCTTACGCCTCCAATCTTAGGAATCCGTGGAAACCATAAATCAGAATTTAAATGAATCCAAACTTTGAAACTTCCTTTCTTTTAAAATCTTTCTTATGAAAGAAATCCTTTGTAAAGCATTGGATGTGTGTTTGTATAGTACCCAAGTGAAGGTTCATGTACTCTCAATTTCAAGTAAGTATGTGATTCATAGGTACAAGTTCAAATCTAATGCAATAGCATCTCAGGTTAAAATGTAAGTATAATCAAAGGATAATGATAAGGTCTGAAGAAAAGTTTAAGCAAGATATGGTTCACAAGACATTGTGTTGTGTCTATAATATTTGTATATAAAAGAGTCTTTTGGGAATTGGATAAGTTCAATCTGATCAATCTGGATTTCTATCAATGGGAAATCAAGAAGTAATTGTCATAGGTATGTTTTGGATATGTACTAAAATGTGAGTTCTGATATATTCACTTTTGGGTGTAAAGGTTCAAAGAAAGAACTAAACATAGTATGGTGTATGAACCAACAAGGTATATGAACAGAAATAAGGATTTACCAAATGAACATGATATGTTTTCAGGATTAAAAGGGTATATAAACAAGATAGCAATTCATATATGTCAAAATGAAATAATGGAATTTAGAAGCGAAAGCAAGTCAGAATTACTTGCCTTGATAGCAAAAAGGGTTATGAGAAATCACTGGTTCTCCACCTTGGTCTTTCCTTTATTTCTAGACCCTACTTCTTTGGATTCTTAAGTAGCTTTTAGAACAAACCGTACTCACTGAATTTCTGCCTTCGCTTTGCCTTTATCTCTATTTTCCACGTCTCGTGACTCTACAAAAGAGTATATTCTATCTTAGTATGCTCTCTCTGAAATGCTAACCTTTATTCTAAACTACCCAACGCATCCTAAGCGCGTAAACACATAATAGTTATATCACATAACATTTACAATCAGGTAATAGGCAACAACTCACGTAAGCGCACATCGCCATTTAAGTACACATAACATACTCCCTTTATATAAATATATATAAATATATAATCTGACTTTCAAATCATACCACACTTGGTATACCCTTAAATCATCTTGATCAATGCTAACCATATCCTTAACACCTTTACAAACAATGTTTTCATCTCAAAAGCTGAAAAATCTGTTGCGCATGCCTTACCAAAACATTTATCATAAATCCAAAAATAATCAAACAAATACCATATTTGATAGGCTACTTCCTGGTTAATAATCCAACTTAGAATAAAACTTTCAAATTCAGAACAGTTCATTTAGACTAAAAACGAACAGGTTTAAAGTGTATACTGAAGCACAGAAAATCCTGCTGCGCAACCTTTAGTAAAACATGCATAACTCTTTACTCGTTAAATTAAATGACACAAGGTTTTCGCGTGGACAAACTAGACTCTGAGTAGAACATTTACATTCTATACCCACTGTCAAAAACAGGGAACAAGCAGTCACGAATTTCCAGAGCAGAACAGGGCAGTTTCTTGACAAACCAACATGATTCTCATCATCTTTTTAATTAAAGTCTAAACACTAAGACCCCTAACACCTATCATTATTATAAAAACTGATTTCTCTGCTAAGACCAAACTAATAACCACTGAAATATTAACATGCAATTCATAAGAACTCAAAATCATTCACAATATTCCATTTACACATCAATTCCGGTCAAAGAATTCACATGCAAACTGAAATTGGTCACATAACATAAAAATAACTAACATGCAGAGTTAAAGACATGGATTAAAATCAAGATAGAGCTATTTAACTTCAAATCCAGGCCACCGGCTCACTTCCGATCACCGCCGGTGGCGGTGGTTCACGGTGATGGCCGGAATGGGTCCACACAACCGCACACCACCCCCAATCACAATATTCGTCCTTATTCCTCCACCAATTCACTCAAACACTACCTCTTCACCATTGCATGTCACCCTCCACCTTACACACACACCTCGATACATACATATACACACATCCACACACACATACACGTATACATGGTCATATATATATATATATATCAATCAATTATGTGGAGAGAAAAGAGAAGAGAAAAGATTTTTAGTGAAAAGAAGAATGGCCGAGAGAGAACAACAAAGAGAGAGAGAGAGCAGATGTGTCGACCAAAATAAGAAAAAGGGAGAATGCTGGGCTTGGGGGTTTTATAAGCCCCAAGGGCAAAATAGTAAGTTCACAATTCTAAAATCTGATTTTTAATAGAAGAAAACCAATATAATGCATTTCTAAAATTCGAAATAAAATGAAGATAATATATAAAAATCAAAATTTTATTTTTAAAACAAAGAATACGAATTTACAAGCTCACCCATATTTTTAAAATAGTTTTGTGATCAAAATTGAATTAAATATGAATTTTCAAAGTTTTGATCACTTAAATGACATTTAACTCATAAAATCAGTTTTAAATCCTTAAAGCCAGAAATAAATTCCTCCACTAATTTTTGAAAATAATAGAATATAGAATAAAGGTTGTGAAAAAGATTTCACAATAAAAAGAGTCACCGATGATTTTATAAAATTCCCGGAAGGTCAAAAAGAATTGATTTTTAATAAGAAATTCATATAAAATGCAATTAAAAACATACACATAGATTTTAACCCATACCATTCACCAAGTAAACATCTAATCATCACATTTTCTAATATTCACCTTTCACACAATATTCACATATTATAGATTTCAAATATTATTAAATACTAATACTGTACAAGCGTTTTTCTGAGTCGTTATATTCACAATATATATCTCCCACTATTTTTATCAAATCAATAGCCCTAACTATTAATTCGGAAGGCATTACTCTAAATCCTTCTAGTGAGCCAAGATCCATATTTCGTCACGCTTAAGGTCAGCTTTGGCTTTTCTCCCAAAACATGATTTATTTAGGTAGACAACTCTTGTCAATTATATCATATATAACTCTTGGAAAGTTTGGTAGAACAACATTTGTCCATATTTATCCAATAAATCATACCAAACTCCATGCCTCTAAGTTCACAATCCTATTATGGTAACTTAGTTAAGTCTAACCCAATGGTCTAACAGTTAAGTATCACATTTACTTCATCGCGTCATACCACGATAGATTGGAGTGCTTCGCTTTGGCGAACCCACTCTTTCTCGATCTAGGTCTTGACGAGTGTTGCCCATTGGAAGGCATCTAAGTGACTTAATATTTTAAATTTAGGGATTTTATTATTAAAACGACCATGATCCCATCATCAAGAGATTCCCAATTTTTCCTTGAACTAAGTACTTCAATTCAAAATTCATCAATGGTTTGATTTCCAGTCCAACGGAGGAGTCACAGTGGTCTCACTTAAAACCCGCCTTTCTTACAAGCGCTTCTTGTATTTTTTGTCAAAATCGCCCCATATCAAAAAATCGAAAATTCATACTTATTTCCGTGTTTCATAAACACAGGAATCTCATGTTCGTTTTGTTCAATTTTAAAATCTTGAATCGTTACAGATTTTATCTTGTTTAGCAGGCATGGCATGGGTGATGTATCTAATACATACATGTTTAATCTAATTAAAACATGCATCATTATCACTACGCATACATATCATCATCACATGCATCATATATGTAAAGTGCGTAAAGTAAACGTGCTTGGTTATGGCCCAATCCTATGCGATTTTTCCAAGCTAAGGAAAAACCAAGGTCAATCTATGGTGGTATCAAATACAACATAATAAATTACACATGTCTTCATGCTTCCTTGTAATGTCTCCTTTGATCGCCTCCTTGGCATGCCTCCATGTCTTCATATCATCAATTACATAATATGAAAAGCTAATCTAATAAACTTACAAGAGAAACTCGAGTTACATTCGAGATTTAATCATTGCAAGAATGAACGACATGCAAGTCGTATTTAAAACCAAAACCATAATCAAAAACCACTAACCTATGGGTCTTAGGGCCATAACCATACACCATGCTCAATTAACAGTTAAGAACATCTCATATTGCATCAACATATCATACCATATCATATTTTTCATGATCCAATCACAAAATCAAATAAAGTGTAAATCAGAAAATTAAAATCAGAATTATGAAAACAATGAATCGCTGTTTACAGACAGTAAACGACGTCAAACGCCTTACAGATGAACGAATGACAAAGTCAGTATTGTTCAGACGCCCGTTTCCCTTTCCGAAAAGGTATTTTCGGCGAAATTCTGAAACAGTATGCAAATTTCACCAAATCTGCGCAACCAATCAGAAATCGTACCGAATACGATTCTCATAACAAGAACAAAACTATATCATGTATATATCAGTATACATACAGATTATATGATCATCATATAATCATCTCAATCATCATTATTATACAATTTATGTATATACATCAATACAATATTCATGTTTTCATAAAAACAACGCATCAATCATGATAGTCACAAACATGATTTTATCATCAAAACAGTAAACATATAAACGAATTAAACACTTTTCGCAAGTAGCTCTGATACCATTGAAGAGTTTCGTGCATGAAAACGCAACGGAAAAACGCGTAAAACAGAAAAATTAACGAAACCCTCCGCAGGATCCATGCGAAAAACGATATTTAATTCGTGAATAGAATCGTTTACCTTTTGAAGCTTTACGAACGGATGACTAATGGAGGTCCTTTGATATGATCACCACGTGTCCCGCCTTGCGATACACGTCTCTAATTAGTCCACACGAACGCCCGATCGTCCAACGATCACCGGAGTTGGTACTAGCCAAGAACTGCCCTCGGAACTCTCTCTCTCTCTCTCTCTCTCTCTCTCTAGCCTCTCTTTGATGTAGAGCAGCTAGGGTTTTTGAAGAAAAACGTTTTTTCAATTTCTTAATCCTAAAATAATACATCTTAATGTATTTATATGGAGAGAATTCTGGGCCTATACCTAATCTGATTGGGCTTCCAAAACCCAATCTGATTATTAGTAGTATTATTTATTATATTCGAATTATTATATAATTAATCAAGTCCTACTTAATTAATCCAATAATTCAATAATAATAATAATTAAATTAAATTCGAAATTTAATTAATGCTCCGTTTAAAACATTCTTTATGTGTAACCCTTTAGGTTATTATTACGTTGGCAATAATTTTAACATCTCATAATAAAATTATAAACAATGAGCGGCATCTAGTAATACATCATTGCTACCCAAGTAATAATAATAATTGGTGATCCAATTAAACCTTTAATGAATAATGTTCCATGTAATATAATCCTTTTAACCTTATATTATAGATTAAACTCGAGGCATGGTTTATGTCATCCTCTTCAACATTTAATCCTGGTTAACTTGATCGATGAGTAGACTATTAAACAAATCACAATTTGAGCATGGCCATGCATTTCATAGTCTCACTCAATCAAGAGGCCAATAATATCACTCCTAAAATAGGAGGGTTAAATCCTATATCTATCATTCATATTTCTCATATGATTCATAATATACCCAATGTCCACCTTTATCATTACCCGGTCAAAGGTAACTTTGAGTAGAATCAAAGTATATTAATTCTCATATAGAAATATAATGATTTCAAGTCTAAGGATCATTACACCATTATCATTGTGAGAATTGCTTATGACACTTGATAACATTTACCATGAAGAATTCACACGGTGGGTCTATCCAGTGCCATGTTCTGCTAACATGCACTTATGTCTTTGACTTTAGTATCACCATACTTATAACCAATGAGATGTGGTCATCAGTCAACAAACATACTAGTCTTAATGCATTATTATTGTCCTCAAATAATAATACTCGACTAGGGATCTTTTAGGATTATAAACACTACTCATATAATCTCATTTCTAAGTCACATACTTAGAGATATAGAATTCATGCTTATATTCCAAGGACATTTATTATTATAATATTTATATCGCAGTTAATAAAGACATAATAAATAATTGAAAGAAAATCCATAGAACATATTTATTAATAATCAAAATGTCTTCCCTAAGAACATTATAGTATTGTCTCTAGGGCACAAGCACTAACATTAAATAGTGTTCCGTTGGTCGGGTGACTCCTCAAATCTGTACCCCGGGTTTGGAGGGCGCCACAGGTTGGTATCAGAGCAACAGGTTATGGCAATTGAAACAAGTTAGGACTTAGGGTCCAGGATAACATAGAGAGTTTGGAAATTCACTTAAGGATATTAGGAGGTCAACTAGGGATATTATGCGTAGTAATTAAATGTGGTTATAATTGCAGCCCCCTAGTTCTAGTTCAGACTTAGACCCTTCCGAGGATACGATAGCAGAGATACCTACACCCGTTGAGAGAGCAGGACCGTCTCGGCCAGTTCGATATCAGCCTAGGCATCAGCATCCGGTAGTCAGGAGAGATCAGGTACCTTGTCATGTTCCACTCCGACGAGTAGCCCCAGCACCAGTGTCTCAGGCATCAGTTTGTGGGCCTTTGTATCAGTTATGTGAGCCACCAGTTCCACACCATGAGTATCAGAGGGTGAGTAGAGAGAGGGAGTACCTTTATGGACAGGTTATGGAGATGGGGAGGATTCGTTCGACTGAGGCAGCCGCTATCCGAGAGAGGGACAGACTTAGAGATCAGATAGGGGACATTCAGATGAGGCTTAGGGTTACGAGGACCTTGGTTGAGACTCGATTGCACGGATTAGCTTCTAGTCGAGAGGGAGAGACAGTAGCAGGGATGAGACAGATTTTGGATTATGCGATGAGTGAGATTGCAGAGATTGCATGACCCCCGTTATGGCAGACAGGAGCAGGTGATCTGTGAGCAGGTTTAGGAGTAGACAGATGTGACATGGATGTATGGTTTCTAGATAGTTAGTATATAGATGCATATTGTAGAATCAGCAGTGCACCGGGCTTATAGGAATACCTCGGGTTGTTGTTGCATTTTTGTTGTATTGCTGGTCGGCAGTTATGTTTCAGCCATGATATATTTTCTTTTGAAGCATTCTACGCTTGTACTAACTCTATCTATATATATATGTATGATAAACCTCTTTTATAGAACTGTATTTATTCCCTTGTCATTCATTTCCAGCATCATAACTGTTATTCTACTTGTTACAACGAGTGTACCCATACACCGTTGAGAAGATCTGTAAACCTTCGATATATCAATTGTGATCCTTCCTTCTATTATATGAATTGTTTGATTAAGCCAATTATGGTTTATTCATTAGCGATATGCCTCCTAGACGACAAACCCGTTCAACTGATACCCCTGACCAAGAAGGTCAACAAAATACACCTCCCACGGGCCACATGGACCCGATGGTAATCCAGTTGTTAAATACTCTTACTCAACAGACTGCCGCATTAGCACAGCATCAACAAGCATTTCAGCAACAGCTCTTAGAACAGCAGCAACAACATCAGCATCACCAGCAAGCAGCACCGGCGGTTACGTTCAAATCTTTCCAAGCAGCAAAACCTCCAGAATTTAAAGGATCAGCAGACCCTGTAGAGGCTAAGGCATGGTTGAAGGAGATGGAAAAGGCTTTTGCCTTGATAGAGGTGGTAGAGGATAAGAAGACGGAGTATGCAAGCTATTTTCTGAAGAATGAGGCCAGTTATTGGTGGGAAACGAGTAGGGCTATGGAGCCCGAGGGATTGATTACGTGGGCAAGATTTACAGAGTTGTTTTTGGAAAGGTATTTTCCGGACTATATGAGAGATCAGATGGAATTAAAGTTTTTGGAGTTAAAGCAGGGAAGTATGACAGTGCCCCAATATAAAACAAGGTTTACGGAGTTGTCAAGGTTTGTTCCAACCTATGTGGATACGGAGAAGAAGAAGGCCAAGAGGTTCCAGCAGGGACTGAGGTCTTGGATTCGTAGCAAGTTAGCTATATTGGAGTTGGACACCTATGCAGCGGTGGTCCAAAAGGCAATGATTGCCGAGACAGAGAGTGATTCTTACATGAAAGAGAGGGAGAACAAGAAAATGTTAGGTCCTGATAAGTTTGTAGAAGGGGGGTTGAATACAAACTATACCGTTTTATCGAATTTGTCCTTTGAATAATTTAACAATTAAGAACAAATTAATGCGGAATATAAATGAAACAAGATTCAAGTTAAATATAAACTATATTAAACTTGAAGGGTGTTGCAAATACAGTATGGATTACAAAGTATTTATCTCAAACTAATTAATACAAATTTAGAATAAATTCGACATGAACTTTTCTAATATTTGTAATAAAAAGATCGAATGCTAAAAGCAAAGTTCGAGATAAATTCTAGGGATATAAATCCGCTAGATAATCAAATCAATACAAGTAATCAACTTCTAGTGGTTTGGATTTAACAATACAAACTAGAATTAATTGCTTGAGAAGAAATGAGATCAAATGGCTTCTTCGTTCTTGAGAGAGAAATGTCTGTGTGTTTGATAATTCAGTGTTCTGTCTCTTTTCTGTCCAGCCGAGTTGATATATCACAATTTCATTAGCCTTGTATGACCTGTTAATTAAATCATAATGACTTAATTAAACAATCAACACACTTGTATGACCTGAGATAATCTGCTCGGTAGAACCAAGCTTCATCAATATGACCTGCAGAAAGTGTCCGGTATGACCAAGCATACTTCTACCAACTTTCGGTAGAACCTTAGAAAAGTAATCAATGTGACGGTATGGCCTGAGAAAAGTAATCGGTATGACCTAAGAAATCATTCTGTATGACCTACCAAAGTGCTGAGCAATGATTCGGTATGACCTTATAAATGACTCGGTATGACCTCAAATTATTCGGTATGACCTTAAACTGATTCGGTATGACCTGTTGTTATACCATTAAGTTAATTTCCTTTAATTAAATTAGTTAATTTAAATTCTGAATTAAATTTATTCTTTTCTAGAATTAATTTAATAAATAATTTAAACTAAATTAATTAATTTAATAAATTAATTAATTCTGAAAGAATCAATTTATTAATTAAATTGATTAATAATTTAATTAATTAAAAGAAGATAACTTAAAATCATTGCATTCCTCTATCTTCTGAAAACCACTGAATATAGATGATTTAATTTCACTGATTGATGTCGTCATTCGATGCATTGTCTGGTTTCATGAATAACTGACTTCAATGATAATTCTTCATCTTTAAAACATTTAACGTTGTGGCTTCTTTTCTTTAGCTCTGAATAAACTCTGTATCCTGTACTTCTTCTGTCACCAACTGGAAATCTCTGTCACTGTAGTAAATCCACTTCCTTGAATACTTCACTGAGGCTTGAACAATAAATTGAACTTCTTTCAATGTAGAATAACTTCAAGTCTATAGATGACTTTAATTCTCCATTCTCTTGACAGATAAAACTCTCTGAGATTCCTGTGACCTTTAATCTAATATTTACTTATTACATTCTTGTTTAAGTTGAGTAGAATCCTCGAATTACAAATAGGCTATTTCATATGCCTTTCAGAAAAGGAAAGCAGGGATACCCGATAAGGGACAGCAACAGGGAAGTTTTCAAGGGCAATCAAATAAGAAACCGGGATTTCAGCCCGGAAGGAATACAAGTTTCAGGAAACCAGATACCGGGAGCGTAGGACAAGATAACCGTCTACCAGCCGGCAGTTAGCAGGGACTTTCTAGACCCCCACTACCAGAATGCAAGACATGCAGGAAGCAACATCCAGGGATATGCCATCGATTGAATGTCACATGCTTTAAATGCAATCAGAAGGGACATTATTCCCGGGATTGCAAGATAGGCATTGTGTGTCATCGGTGTAAGAAACCAGGTCACATGATTAAGGACTTCAGAGCACTAGCACCCGTGAACAATATGATTCAGGCAATTGAAGCACCCCCAGTTGTTAATGTCCAGCCGTTAGCCAGGACCTACAATATGTCAATGGGAGAAGCAGTGAGAGATTCCGACGTGGTGGTAGGTACACTTCTAGTAAATTCTATTCCTGCTAAAGTGTTAATAGATTCGGGAGCGACGAAGTCTTTTATTTCTGAAACGTTTGCTCGTTGATTGAATAGCGTAATGAAACCCTTAAGTGGAGTGTTGAATATAGAGATAGCTAATCAGGATCGTATAGCGGTCAGTTCATATTATCCTCGTTGTGAGATAGAGATTTTGGGAAATCGTTTTTATGTTGACTTGTTACCTTTTAAGTTAGGTGAATTTGATGTGATATTAGGGATGGATTGGTTGACTGAGTATGATGCGAGTATTGATTGTAAGAATAAGAGGGTTACTTTGATTACCCTAGAAAAGAAAGAAATAATATTTAGAGGAGAGAGGCAAAGAAAGAGGTTCCTGGCGATGATTCAGGCTAAGAGATTATTAAGGCAAGGTTGTGAGGCGTATTTAGCTTATGTGATAGATATAGAGAAGGAAGTTTCTAAGTTAGAAGATATTCCAGTTGTAAATGAGTTTCCAGATGTTTTTCCAGAAGAATTACCAGGTTTACCTCCAGATAGAGAGATTGAATTTGCGATAGACTTAGTACCAGGCGCGGAGCTAGTATCTAAGGCCCCTTACAGGATGGCACCAGTGGAGATGAAGGAGTTGGCTAATCAACTGCAAGATTTGCTAGAAAAAGGAATTATTAGACCCAGCGTATCGCCGTGGGGAGCACCAGTATTGTTTGTCAAGAAAAAGGATGGAAGCATGAGATTGTGTATAGACTATCGGGAATTGAACAAGATGACCATTAAGAACAAGTATCCGTTACCCCGAATAGATGATCTGTTTGACCAGCTGAAAGGAGCGGTACATTTTTCAAAGATTGACCTACGGTCAGGATGTCACCAACTGAAGATTAAACCAGACGACATACCGAAGACGGCCTTTCGAACAAGGTATGGGCACTATGAATTTTTAGTAATGGCGTTTGGACTAACAAATGCACCCGCAGCTTTTATGGACTTAATGAACAGGATTTTCAAGAGATATTTGGACAAGTTTGTAGTGGGATTCATCGACGACATCTTGATATACTCAAAGACAGAAGAAGAGCATGCAGACCATTTGCGGATTGTGTTGGAAACCTTGAGACAAGAAAGATGTTAGGTCGAATACACAATATATAATCAATATATGTATGAGAATAACAATCAAGAACACTGTTTATGAACAATAAACCGAATTATATTAAATAACTCTTCTCTCAGTGATGTAAAAATCACAGAGAGCTGCTAGGTTACAAGAATAATGTATTCTGTAGTCGCATTCCTTTTAGGGTTAACCTATCTGTGTTTATATAGAACACAGTTACATAATCAATCTCTAATTGATATTCCTATAAATCAGCTATACAATTTATATCAATTTAGGATTGCTTCTGTCTTCTGTCCCGTTTCTTTAGCTATCTCAATATATCTTGCTTCTTTCCATCTTCAAGATATATTGCTTCTAGAATCTTCAAGTATGCACCGACAACTAAATAAACTCTCATCCCGTCAGACTTTAACAAACTCTGACTGGCTTCTAGTGTAAACTCTGATAAGTACCTGTTACTTAAACGCTGATAAACAATCATCAGCAATTATATCTAACAATCTCCCCCAACTTGTGCATAACAAAAATGTACAAGTTAAAAGATAATTGATGATGTCAAAACATATAACAAATGCAGTGTTTATAACATAACAGAGTTTAACTTTTACTTAGAACAAAAAACTTTAAAAACTTACAGTCAGCCTTTACTTAATTTCTTCAATGTCAGGCACTGTCCTGAGATAATCTGCAAGTAGTCTTCTTTCAGCTCTTTCTAGCTCAGCAGTCATAATCTCTTTCAGCTCCTTAAGTTCTGGATCTCTTTCACCAGTCTGATATATGGCAACCCTCAGAGAATAAATGTTGTTTTTATTCATCTCATTTCCAAGTCTTATAAAGAAAGACTTATCAGACTCTAGATTGAATTCTAAGACTCTTATTCCCAGTGCAGTTCTGAACCTTGCACTATTCCTCTTCATCTCTACCAGCTTTCCATGAGCATCTCTATATTTAGGAATATAAGCACTTGAAATTCTGGCTCCAAGCAAAACTTTAGACTTCATCATTCTCTCTTTCAAAACTTGAGCAGCATTATGAGTACTTTGATTTTTCACTTTCAGCAGATACAAAACATACTCCAGCTCTTCCCATAGCTTCAGATGAATGTCAGCTTCTCCAACTCTATCAATTCTTCCATCAGTCATGAAGTATAAAAGAAACTCCTTTTTAATTCCTTTGTGATAGATCATCTGGACAGACTCTAACTTGTCAAGGCTTTCTTGAGTTACCCCAACACCAGGTTCTGCCAGTGATGTATGATCTAAAGGACTGTTATTTATTCTTTTCTCTCTATGTGATCCCAAACCAGATTTATCATAAGATTCCTTTCCTAACACTGATCTGGTTTGAAGAAAATTCACATTTCCTGGCTTCAGAGTTTCATCTCTAGTTGGTTTTCCAAAAATACCTTGGAGTTGTGGAGATATCAATTGAGTTTGTACAACTTGAGCAGTGTCAGAGGTTGTCACAACTTTAGCAGAATTATCAACTTGAGCAACGTCAGTGGTTGATTGATTAGGTCTTGATTCAACTTGAGCCATGTCAGAGGTTGAATGAGCCTTCTTTGATAACTCAGGTTCTTCAATCAATTTACCTTTACCCTTATCAGTGCTTGCTCCAAGAGGCCTCCTTGAGTATTGTAAACTCTGTTGAGAGTTCACATTCTCTTTAATAGAAATTCTTTGTTCCTTTCTCCTTGGAGCCTTGACAGCCTTTTTCTTATAAGTTCCAGCTTCAACCTTCTTCTTATGCTCTTCAGCAAGAATCTGCATTTCAGCATCCATATCTTCAACTGTGGCTTCACCACCATGTTCTTCCAGAAACAGCTTAGCTGCAATCTCTTCATCAGTAATTGGATTAGCTGAAATCACTAGACTTTTAAGTCTTGAAGAAGATTGAGCACCAGAGTTTACTCTACCAGAGTTTGTCAGCTTAGCAGAGTTTGACCTAAGTCTCCCTTGCTCTTGAGCAGATTTTGACCTTTTCTCTGATTCTTTGCTTCCACCATCTGTTGCATCATCCCTCCGTCTCAGAGTTAGAGCCCTTTTGCATTTGTCTTTAGGAACTCTCTCCCCCTTTTTGACATCATCAGGAATAAGTACAGATGTCAGCAATTCTAAAGATGCAACAATAGAATCAATCTTTGTAGCCATTACATCTTGATTTCTCTCAACTGTGCTTAGTCTCTGCTTGATTTCTACCTGATCCTTGATCATAGAGGAATATTGAGCTCTATCATTCTTTAAGGCCAATTCTTTAGCAACACTATCATTCCTCAGGCCTATGACAGCTTTGTGAGTCTCATCAAAGCGATTGTGCAAAGATTTAACTTGAACAATTGTAGCCTTCAAATGTGTCAACATCTCAGGATTTGAAATTTCTTTAGCAGACTTATCAACAAAATCAGCAATCCTTTGTGTAGAGAAAATACAATCTGCCCCTGACCAATTTGCATAGTACATTTCTCTAAAATGAGCTTCAGTTGCATGTTGATTTTCCTTGATAGACTCTGCAGTAGGATCCCTTAGAAAAGGTATTGAGTCATGGTCATCAGAGTCTGAAACTGCAATATTTATCCCAAAGTTTGCATGATCAGAATTTACAGAAGTGTGATCATCACTGTCAAAATCAACTCTGTCGTCATCAACATTTTCTGCTAAAGGCTCTGCAGCTTCTTCAATTATATTCTCTGCTGTAGCTTCATCCATCTTCTCAACAGCAGATTCAACAATCTTCTCAGAAGAGACAGATTTTGCTTCCTGATCAACTTCCTCACCCAATTCAAGAATTTGATTGGTGACAGAGAGAATCTCTGTATGAGTTGCCATGGACTCATCAACTACTAGAGTGGCTTGATCAGCTGCCACATCCTCAGTATCACAAATACTGATTGTAGGATGTGCTTCAAAATCCATGTCCAAAGGATCTACAAAGTTATCAACATCAGCATGTGCAGCATCTGCTCTGGCATCAACAGCATCATTGTCTTCAACCAACTCATCAATATTTACTCTGTCCTCTGTAGGCACAGTAGCTTCAACATTGACATCAGCCTCCTGAGTAACAACATCAGGAGCTTCATTCTGTTTAGCTTCAGGAACAGCTTCAGTATCTAACTCATCAAAAAGATAGTCAGCTACCAATCTTCTTCTTCTTTGATGCAGAGTTTCAGTATCTTCCTCATCATCAGAACGTGGTCTCTTTGCTCTTCTCTTTTTAGATGGACCATCAGACTTTGGCACAGAAGATTTTGACACTCCAACCTCAGTAGTTGGCTTAACAGTCTTTGCAGGTTTAAAAGCCCTGTGTTTGATTCTACCACCTGTCTGAATTGGTTGTGATGTAGATGGAGAAACTTCAGTGTTTATTGGTTCTGGTTGTGGGTCCGTTTGGGTAGAATTATCCAAAAACTGCTGCACTAATGCAGGCAGTAAGAGATCACCTACATCACACTTCTTCACATCTTTGTTCACAAGATCAGAGAATATACGTTTGTGTAATTTAAAGCACGGAATTACATCTGCATCAATAATATCTACCCCACTAACACAGGCAGAAAATAAAAGCTGACAGAATCTAGCAAAGTAAACTACTCCCCTATTCTCATTCATTTTCTCTCCTAAGTTACTTAAAACAAGTCTACCAAAATCAAAATTGGTACCATAGAGAAGAGAATACCCTATTTGTAGACTGTCAGTGGGTATTGCATCCCAGTTTATGCACTTCTTCCCGAACGTTCTTGTTATACAGTCGAAGAAAAAGCTCCACTCCTTCCTCAAGAACGGTCGCTTCAACTGACCTATCTTGGCCAAAGATCCACCATAACCTATCTCCCTCATCATCCTCAGCAACTCAGCATCACCAACAGCAATGGTGTAAGCAGTATGTTCACCAAAGCCCATAGCAGCACGTACCGTACCAGGAGTAATTACATACTCTGTTTCTTGAAACTCGAAAAGAATAGATGTGACGCCCTCCCGATCTGGGGTCATGATCGAGGAGTCACTACAAACTCTATACATAATTAAACCCATAAATAATAATATAAACATGCAGACTAGACCCCAACTCTACCAAAGGATCTCAACAGTTGATGGTGTGAAACAAGCATCCACTATCTAGTTCATTAATACATAAACATAAGTCTCAAAAGTTATTACATCCATGTCTTAAAAGTTCTACGTTCTCTATTACAAAACACCTTCTAGATATGGCCATCACCTACCTGAGCTGTAAGATCCGGGAAAATTACGTGTTATTATATGATGTGAAATGAAATTTTAATTTCATATTAAGAGTTATTAAATGATTTATCTGTTTAAACGTGCTAAGTTATTCGTTAAATGATTGAATATGTGATATTGTGGTGCTATGTGAAATGTGTGGGGAATTTGAAATTATTTTGAAAAGGGTGTCATACTATTTTATTTTATTTTAATTATCGAAAAGAAAATTTGGATCGTTCCCAAATTATTCGGGAGATTGGTATATCGTTCGTACCAATATTTCATTCGTTAAAGTAGGAAGTATTCGAAAATATTCGCAATAAAGGTATTTTGGTTCGTATATTTTGAATTAAACGATACTTGTAGTTATCCGTACTTTATGGATGCTTATCGTCTCGTGAAACGTGTATTCTGCTTTATTAAAGGTTTAAAGCATATATTCTGTTAAATTGTATTTAAAGCGATCTATCGGATCAGTATCGATCCAAAAATGTCGTTTGGGGTATTATTTTTTCGTTTAATATAAAAAGGCAAATCGTACTTTGTTTTGCGTATAATAAATCTTAATTACAGTTAAAAATCTAAAAACCCCTGAAACGTGTTCTTCGTGTTCTTGAGAATCAGACCAACTTTTGAAGGCGTTATCGGAATCCGATTTCGACGTTCTTGTAGTCAAATCGAAGGTCTTGGAATCTAGTTTCATAATCTACCATCAGATTTCGTGTCAGGTAATATTTCAACTTCATACGAAATTTTCTTTAAATCTGGAAAATTAGGGTTCATGTGAAATTTGGGGGTTTTTAATTCTGAGCTTTTTCATGTGATTTGATGGTATGTATAGCTTCGTATGGTTTTAGGGAGTCCAAATATGTGTTCAATTTCATTGTTTGATTCCCGGATTGTCCAATTCGAAAGTTAGGGTTCTTGAGCTCGAAAATTGGGGCTTTTTGATTTAGAGTTTGTCCGTTGATTTTGATGGTTCCTATAGCTTCATATGATCATGGGTAATCGATTTGCATGTTTAATTGAGTCGTTCTATTCCTAGAATTGCTAGAATGAATTGTTAAGTTTTTTCGAATTTTCAAACCTTTAGTTCGTAAAATCTGTTGATTGTTTGTGTATGTGGATATGTGGGTTAGATTGTACGCGTTTCAAGCTTTGTTTTGGTATATAGAACGTTGAGTTTGGTTAAGTTTTGGTGTAGAAACGATTTGGCCGGATTTTGGCCGGAGTTACCGTCGCCGGCGGCCGGTCAGCCATTAAAGCTGGCTTGAAGCTTTCAAGGAAGAAGATGAATAGTGTTTCTGGATTTTTTATTTTTAAAATAATTCAAAAATAGTTTTATAATTCTAAAAAAATCATATCTTTGATTTAAAAATACATTTTATTATTCCGAAAATTTTATAAATTCATAAATATTTATTTAAATTCGAAAATTGATTAAATTTAATTATTTTAATTATTTTTGATTAATAATTAATTAATTTAATTAATTGATTAATTATTTTAATCAGTTAATTCTTAATAATTAATTATTAATTAGATTTAATTAATTAAAATTAAGTTTAATTATTTTCTAGATTGGTTCATTTATTTAAAAATAGTTTGAGCATTTAAAGAGTGTCAATTAATTTTATTAATTGATTTAATTGCATTTAAAATACTTATATTGGATTTAAAAATCCGATTTTTGATTTAAAAATTGTTTGTGGCTTATTTAAATTCAAATAAGCTTCGTGTGATGTTTTAAAAATGGTTATAAGTGCTATATGGTTTGTATGAGTTGTGTAATGTGTTTTATAGTCCGTATATGCCCGTACTAGGGCTAGTGTCTGAGTTTTAAATATCGTAAATTAGACCGGGCGTCCGATACGTAACCGGTTACTTGTTTAAATATGTTATGTGAATGATGTGAATTATCTGTTGTTGAGTCATGCATGCGAATAAATTGTGTTGAGACTTGTTTGAGTATTTGGTCGTGTCTAATATCATCACGAGGGGTAGTTGGGATAGAAATTTGTCGGTTATGTTAGAAAGTGAGATTTACAAGGCCGTTGACTTGGATGTTGACTTTTTATAGTATGGGGATTGTCGTCAAGCGAGTTACGTGGATTACTTATGTGGTTGATTGTGATTGGTCTATCAATTAAAAGGTGGATGTTTATGCAACAGAGATATCGGTAAGATCGGTAAGTGTGTCGAAGTTAAGTTACAATCATTTATGGAATATGAGAATTATACGTTGAGGACTAAGTACCGTCTCATGTTTGACTATCGAGGCTGGCATGTGGATTCGAAATGGTAAAAGCAGACTAGTGGTATTTGCAAGAGCGTTAAAGCAAAGAAGGACGGAGGTAGAGAATCGTGCGACAAGACAGAATAAGGAGGAAATCGTATTGTTTCAGCGTTACGAAATAGCTAAGGACCAGAGGCAAGTGTTTATACCCTTGCTTATTAATTAAGGGATATTATCTTGAATTATTAGTATGCATGTTGAATGCTTATTACTGAATTTTCAAATGTTGATTTCTTTGCATTGAATTGCAAGTATGTTATTTAATCTCGTAAATTGACGAGTACTCTTTTATACCTTTTGAGTTTAGATTCATATTTTCATATTGATTGGAAAGATATACTTATTATATTGAAAAGTTTCAAGAGATAATTATGGGCCGTATACTAAGGCTTTCTTTTAAAAGACATGATTTTAAAACATTAGGTTGGAATATTACCAACCCTAGATGAGCGGGAACTTGTGAGCCCTATGAGGGAAAACTTATTCTGAAATTCTGAAGTGGTGTTGCTTGCCCTTCAAGTATTCCATTTTTCACCTTGCACCTATGCAAACCTTGTTATCCTTTCTTGTTAATGCGATCATCTGATCCATTCCCTGATTCGAATTCATATATGATGTGCATGATTTAGTTTACTTCCTTCAAGTACAAGGCTTATCTATTATAAGTACATGTTCGAAGGACTTGAACTATTTCTGTCAGAAGTTGATAAACCCTTGTTTTCTTCATTTATAAACTTCACCTTGAATTCTTCTTAAACTTGAACTTGACTCTCTTGTCATTTACCAGATTGGTAAACCTTAATTAATTCTTCCATAATGTGATGATTTGAACTATTGAGGCCATCTAGAGCCTGTTCTTTGAACCCTACTCTATATTGACTTGTTACCCTTTTATGTTGATATCATATTGTCTGTTTCATATCAGATTCAATCTTGTTAAGCATGTTATTGTTTATTCTTTGAACCCTACTCTATATTGACTTGTTACACTTTCTGTTGATATCATATTGTCTGTTTCATATCAGACTTAACCTTGTTGAGCATGTCATTGTTTATTCTTCATTGTTATCCAGTTGTTGCATCGATCTCGTCGATATTTATGATGTTGTTACTTGCCATGTGTACTCCCCATTGTTGTGTCGATCTCGTCGATACTAGATTATATTGCTATCCCTTTATTGATTCTTCATAATTGAACTGTTTCCTGGAACGTGAGTTTTCCAGCAATTGTTGTATTAGGTTGTCGATTCTTCCGACACCTGATTGTCGAAGTAAGGTTGTCAATTGTTCTGACACCTGACGTATATAATATAGGATTGGAATGTTTTTTTAAAAATGGACCAATTATTGGTCGGGCCATTTATGGTCGATGTAATTTAGGCCCAGATTGGCCTTGGATCCGTAGAGGACTATGCATGAGCTAGTCCGGGGTTGTTGCGTGGCTGGCCAGCAGCACAACCTTTGATTTGATAAAATGTGAAAATCCAATTCTAGAATAAGTTCTTATTTTTGGGATGAGTTACATCCATATGTTTTGTTCGTGTGAGTTATGACCTGATTCTCAGGTTTATTCGTTGCGTGAAGTTGTTGGTTCGTTGATTAATAATAGTGGTTTCAATCTTGCTGAAATCACTTACTCTTAATACATTTGGATTCCAAATAGTCGAAATCCACTTCCTTGATTCCATTGGCAGTCGTGAGATATCTATCTTGATGAGTTTTATTCATACCGCATATCCAGTCGGTACCATGTTGAAGTCTCGAAGTGCGTTCCTTATTTCTTGACCGAGCGTGTTGGCTCATTCGTACCCCTTGATTATTCTAACCTTCCAGAGTTGTTGGTTTCAGAAAATGTTGTGAATAGATCTGTTATCTTCAAAACTAGTATTTTTGTACAAACTATGGTCTTGAAGACGTATGAGTTATATTTATTTCATATTTTCTACATACTATTGTAGTTATTGTTGATTCGGTCATCGTAACGACCAATATAAATCTTTTGTGTTTTAAAACTATTCGGTTGCGAGAAACTGAATGAGAAATTGTGGTAAATTACCAAACTTAATTTGAAAATTTTAGAGATTTTAATTGTTCAAAAACAAAAGTAGTTATTTGAAAATCCAAAGTTTATTTTGGAAACCTTTCGTATTATATTTAATAATGCGCTTGCTGAGCAATTCATTCGCTCATACTTGTTTTATTTATATATATTTTAGCCTGCCGAAAAGAAGGTGTATTGGCGAGAGTTGTCCGCGTAGCTGATCAGAGATGGGGAAAGATATTAGCGTAAAGACGTTTTGATCTAGAGCATTGGAGCTAGTGAGAGGTTTTGTATATAGATGTTTTATATTGAATAATATATTGTATAAGATTAGTTGCCTGGTATACTTCTTATCGAAGTTATACTAGTGTATTAGAATTTTTGTAAAGAGAATGGTTGTAAGGAAGAAAGATTGTTGTAATGAAATTTGGATTCTTGTTTCTAGCACTATAACCTTTAAAGATTCTTGGTAGAGTTGGGGTCACAGATATTATTATTATTGTGTTGATTTTATATTGAACAGGTTGTTTGGATTAAGAGTGCAGTGTGACGACCAAATCCTTTGACCCCGGATTTGGGGGTGTTACATGAGCTGGCATCCCAAAAACAACCCTATAAGAAGACTTCCTAGCTGTCTGAAATGTACGTACCATCTTCTCGTTTCACTGTGGGTTAGAATAGGGGAAAAAGAATGAGCCAAATGCCCAGCAAGTAATAATATGACCAAACAGTTATCCACTGGGAAACAGTTCCAATATCAATATATATATGGCATGGTTTAAGCAGAATCCATATCAAAGGATTATCAGAACAATGACATAAATATGCAGTTTCAAAGGGTAAACCAATTTCATTATCAAGATATCCGTTTCAAGAAAACAATAAGTAATTTTTGGAGATTTTTCACAACGCACCGGACAATACGGGTGATCAGCCACGTAAAGTCCCCATATCGGACACACAGTCCCTCTGGTCCTTGTATTGGGTCCCATTAGGCAACACATTGGCCTTTAGACTAGTCCATCCCTAGTCCATTTATTATAATTAAAAAGTGCTGGACCGGCGTTACTCGGCCTCTTACGCCTCCAATCTTAGGAATCCGTGGAAACCATAAATCAGAATTTAAATGAGTCCAAACTTTATTCCTTTTAAAACAAGTTCAGATATAAAGAAGTCTTTTGGAAATCAGATAAGTGCAATCAAAACAATCTGGATTTCTATTAGTGGAATATCAGAAATATTTATCATCGGGTCTGTTCTGGAAATGTACTAGAATGAAAGTTAGGTGTATTCACTTTCAGGTATAAAAAGGGAATGCATAAGTATATGATCAAATTCAGGTTATATAATCATAGGTCAATCAGGTTTCAATTCATGGATATGAACAGGGTATAAAGGTTTAAGGATAAAGAACTAAACAAGGGTTTAAGGATAATAAACTAAACAAAGCATGGTATATAGATCAACATGGTATATATGAACAAAGATAAGGGTTATCAATGAACGATAAGTGTTTTCAGAATTAAAGGTATATCAAGGCAAGGTAACAATTCATATATGTCAAAATGAAACAATGGAATCGAAATACGAAAGCAAGTTTGTATTACTTGCCTTAAGTAGCTAAAAAGGGGTAATGAGCAATCACTGATTCTCCACCTTAGTCTTTCCTTTGTCTCTAAGTCCCACTTCCTTGAACTTTCTAAGTTCCACTTCCTTGGACTCTACAAAAGAATATGTTCTATCTTAGAACGCCTGATAAGTGGATTTTTAATCCACTTGGAACGCTTCATACGGCTTAAATTGATGAATTGAACTCAAGTATGTGGTGTGTTTAATGTGTTTTCATTAAGTTTTGCAGAACCAAGAGTTGGAGGTTAATTTTGATTAAAATTCGGATTTTCCGGGTAGGTTGCGCAGTCTTCACTGTTTTGGCCATATCTGGAGTTCTACAAGTCCGATTCTGACGATCTTACAGCTCACGCGAAGAGGACAACATTTTCTATAATTCTAGGCAGAAGGTTCTGCGCGGGCGCCCAGGAATTGTACTGGAATTCTGCGCGGCCGCCCAGGAAGTCAGAACCGCCAGAAATTGCCAGAATTCGATTTTAATTAGGAAAACTTCACAAATTCGACTTCTAATCATTATGGTAATTGCTTGGGGCGGCCAGAAACTTCCAGAATCAGTTGTAAACATGGAATATGCAATTCTTATTGCATTCAAAGATGGAAATTGCCGTAATTCTATTCTAACTCAAAAACGGCAATTGCTTGGAAGAGGGACAACTTGGAGCTATAAATACACACCTTGGGGGGACATAATCAACACATCACAATACATCACAACACACCAGAGATCAGATTCAATATTGGAGCACAAGATCGAGGAGCCAAGAACGAAGAACGTGACTACGAGGAGATCTAGACATAGTTTTTTCTTGTATTCTTCAATTTTGGTGCAACTTTTGGATGCTTCCGGATTTGTCCTCTAAACCTTTAACTCTTATTCATATTTACATCATTGATTTCTTGTTTTTCATCATGCTTTCATCAGAACCCACGATGATGAACGGTTCTATTATGAACTAATCATTGTCGTGGGATTCTAACGGATTTATTTATGGATTTTAGTAGTTAATTGTTTTAAAGATGTGTGTGTGATGGCTAATTGATATCCTAGTTTGGTTGTGCTTATTCTTCTTGGATGCGTAGCTAACATCTAAGATTGTTTGTTAATCTCTATTGAATAAGAAAGTGGATATAGAGGTTTGGAACTTGCCATGCTAGCATAGGTTTATGTATGTTTGTCATGCATGATTCGTAGATGATTTTAACCATCTTACCTGCCCTATGTAATCTGAATGGATAACTTGCTCGTTAAACCGTTATGTTTTCAAATCTTATAGACATATAGGGTCTTAGCATAATTGGTGTCTGCTTAACTTCTATCTATTTTGTGGATGTTTAAGTGGTTTGGTATACGTATACTGAAAGGTAGCGTGTACTGATTTCGTGTTATCCGATTAGTTTTCACAACTGTCACATGCATTGATTAAAGACAAAAGACTCTGAATGTAGTACTTAATGAAGTTGGGATCCCATATTTTATTCTCATATACATAAATCGATTTTAATCCTCTTAGTTAGTTAATTCTTAGTTTAATAATTTGTTCTCTAGTTAATTTTAGATAATCAAACCCAAATTGTTAATTGTCTTAGCAGTGGATAAAAAGCATACATTGTTGCATAGGTACATTAATTGAATTGAACACCTCATTAGATCTCTGTGGGAACGAACTTGACTTATTCGTATATTACTTGTGACCACGTGCGCTTGCGTGATTTTGTGCTAACAAGTTTTTGGCGCCGCTGCCGGGGATCATCGGTGTTTTATTTTAGTTTATGTGCTTGTCATCAGTGGTCGTTAGAGTTCACTGACTCGGATTGTAGTTGTTTGTTCTGTGTGTTTCAGGTACTTGAACGTGTATGCGAACACGTTCTCAGACTCGTAAATTGGAAGAAGAAAGATTAAAGTTAGTAAAGATGGGAGACGTTCCAGAAGGAGTAGCACATGCAGCTAAGGCTTTGAAGGACTATTCTCAGCTAAAGATCAATGATATTCAGTCGAGTATTGTCAGGCCGGCTATTGTAGCTAATACCTTTGAAATCAAGCCTGGCACGATTCAGATGGTGCAGAATTCAGTGCAGTTTGGGGGTGCTCCAACGGAAGATCCTAATATGCATATTAGGGATTTCATCGAGATTTGCGACACCTTGAAGACCAACGGAGTGTCGGAAGATGCCGTGAAGCTGAGACTTTTCCCATTTTCTCTGAGGGATAAGGCTAAGGGCTGGTTGCACTCTCTACCAGCAGGTTCTATCACTACATGGGAGGATCTTGCTCAGAAATTTCTTACTAAATTCTTCCCCATGGCTAAAACTGCTGCGATCAGGAATGCTCTTACTCAGTTTTCTCAGCATTCTGGAGAAACTTTATGTGAAGCTTGGGAGAGATACAAGGAGATGCTTAGGAGATGTCCACATCATGAATTGCCCGACTGGATGGTGATTAATTGTTTTTATAATGGTCTGGGAGCACAATCAAGACCAATGTTAGATGCAGCATCAGGTGGAGCTCTATGGGCTAAGAGCTACGAGGAAGCTTATGAGTTAATTGAGATGATGGCTGCGAATGAATATCAGAATCCTACTCAGAGATTATCACAAGGCAAAGTAGCAGGAGTTCTTGAAGTTGATGCAGCTACAGCTATAGCAGCCCAGTTGAAGGCTTTGACAATGAAGGTGGATTCTTTGACGAATTATGGAGTTCAGCAGGTGGCTAGTGTTTGTGAGCTTTGTGCGGGCGCACATGAGATGAATAATTGTGCCATATCTAGTGAGTCGGCGCAGTTTGTGAGCAACTTTCAGAGACCATCACAGCCAGTTCCAGCCACCTATCATCCCAATAGCCGGAATCATCCTAATTTCAGCTGGAGCGACAATCAACAATCTCAGCAGCCTTATCAGCCATTCCAAGGTCAGCAATTTGGAGCAAAGCCTTACAATCCTCAGAATTTTCAGCAGCATCAAGGGCAGAATTTTCAGCCACAGTATGCTCCTAGGCAACAATTTCAGCCACCAGGATTTCCGCAACAACCTCATGCTAGTGCGGGGCAGTCTTCGAATGAAAAATCTGAATTGGATGAGTTGAGAATGATAGTTAAAAGCCAGGCGGCATCGCTCAAGACTTTGGAGAATCAGATGGGGCAGTTGGCAAGTGCCTTACTCAGCAGAGCTCAGGGAACTCTTCCTAGCGATACGGAGCCTAATCCAGGAAAGACAGTTGTCCAAGAACATGTGAAAGCAGTTCCCTTGAGATCGGGAAAGGTCACGGGCAATCAAAAATCAGTAGTTGAAGAAGAGGAAGAAATTCAGCAGCATCAGGTGGAACCTTCTAAGGAAAAGCCAATTTTTGATTTGTCAGCTAAGCAGTTGGACGGTGAGGCTGAAAAGAGCAAAAATTCTGCTGACAAGTCTACTTCGGAGCAGACTATTTACCCACCTCCTCCATACCCAAAGAGGCTCCAGAAGAAGACTACAGAGAGTAACCAGATCTATCCTCCTCCTCCATATCCAAAGAGGCTACAGAAGCAGAATCTTGACACAAAATTCGTCAAATTTCTCGAGGTTTTCAAGAAGTTACACATCAACATACCTTTTGCAGAAGCTCTTGAACAGATGCCGAGCTATGCTAAGTTCATGAAGGGTATTCTATCTCGGAAGTTGAAACTCGAGGATTTGGACACCGTTGCTTTGACAGAGGAGTGTAGTGCAGTTCTACAGCAGAAATTGCCACCGAAGTTTAAAGATCCGGGAAATTTTACCATACCTTGCACTATTGGCAATCAACTTTTCAGCAAATGCTTATGTGATTTGGGAGCTAGCATTAATCTAATGCCAATGTCTGTTTTTAATCAACTTGGGTTGCCTGAGCCGAAACCAGTTAATATGACCTTACAGTTGGCTGATCGGTCGATCACATATCCAAGGGGTATAGTGGAGGATGTCTTGGTAAAGGTGGATAAGCTGATTTTTCCTGCTGATTTTGTTATTCTTGACTTTGAGGAGGATAAGAAGATTCCTATCATCTTGGGAAGACCTTTTCTGGCTACTGGCCGAGCGTTGATCGATGTTCAGAAAGGAGAGCTCACAATGAGGGTGAGTAATCAAAAGGTCATCTTTAATGTGTTCAAGGCTATGAAATTTCCGACAGAGGAGGAAAAGTGTTTTAGCTTGAAGATGGTTGATACGGGTCAGAGAAAGGAGTTCGATCAGCTGTTGAGCAAAAATTCGGACATGCACAAGTTCGAGCATCACATCAGTGATTCCATTGACAATTCTTCCATTCGAGATCTTTCGAATGTCAAGCTTGGAAAACTTCCACCACATTTGAAGTATGTCCTTCTGAATGATGAGTTGGTAATTTTTAAAGAGTGTGAAGATAATGTGTTGAGAAGGTGGAACAAGGATGATGAGGTAAAAGAGTGTTCTTATCAATCGACAGAGAAGCATAAACACCTTAGAGGTGTAAAGAAGAAAAAGAAAAAATCGATTGGTGGAAAAGTCAAGGTGAAGTTTGATTTGGAAAAGATGTGGGAAGAAAGCAAGAAGGTTATCAAACAATGGGTGAATGGTCCTTCTGCTAAGGACAAGTCAAATGCGATCTTCGAGCCACCATGATTTGATTCACATTTGTCCGGCTAAATGACATTAACAACAGCGCTTCGTGGGAGGCAACCCATGTGTTAGGTATGTTTCTACTATCTTTCTTATTACCTTCAATGAGGGCATTGAATATTCTAAGTTTGGGGGTGATTTGGGGATAAGTAGTGTTGTTGTGTTATGTGTTCATGTAGGAAATCATATTTTGCATGTTTGTGGTAATTCATTCATGTTTTGTTCGTATTTTGCATGTTTGTTTCATGTAGGACATTTTGTTTATGTTTTTATTATATGTGTCATTTTAGTTGCATGGCATGCATATTTCATGATCCCTTAGGACGAGCTATTTCTGTTTAGTAGGTTGATGTTGATTTGATTGTGGTAATCATAAATAGAGGGATGATTTAAGTTCTTATGAAATTGACATGCATGTTATGAAAACAAAATCTTTACACAATTCATCGTTTGCTTTTGGGCTAGATTAGGGTCATGCCTGTTTGGATGTTTTGAGGCTTAATCATTTGTTTATAGTTAAAATGTTCTTTATTCCCTTGATGGCGTAGGAGCACCAAAGTATAAGTTTGGGGGAAAACATGGATTTCATGCTAAGTGTTTTTAGTTGTGTTTAGTTGTTAATAAAGGCTAGGCGTCAAATGGCTAGTAGCCAGCTCATATTTTATGAGTAGTGTAGGATGAATGAGATGGAGCGAAACGCACTCATTCTTGTGTGAAAAAAAAAAGAGAAAAGAAAAAGAAAAAGAAAAAGAAAAGAGTGTTTGTGAGAGTGTGAGTGTGTATAATTGACTAGGGTGAGCTCTTTAATACTCGAGTAATTAAGTCTGAGGGGTACTTGTACCTGGTAACCTAAAGCCCTTTGTGGTTTGGGATTGCCGACCTAACACTCGCTACATGGGTATTATTGTATAAGCCTTTTGGGGTCTCATCCATTGCACGGTCAAATAAACACGTGTGTTATGTTGTTTTGTTATGTGTTGTAGTTGTTAGTAATAAAGCATGAATTCCTGTCTAACTTAAATGATGATGGAGGTGTCTCTGAGTTATGAAGTGTCTAGCGTTCATTCTTTTTATAAACTAGTGATTGCCTTGACGAAGAATGGGTATGATTTTTGGTCTAGTGTTAGGAGTATATATGATGAGTATCGCACACACCACGTTTCCGTTCATGTATTGTTAGTATACGGGGATTTAGTCGAGCTCTGTTTGGAAGTTATTGCATGATTTGAGATGTTTGCTTATTGAATGGTTATGGTTAGTTTAAAGGGGATCTTTGCATTTTTTTCATGTAGTTGCATTCATATAGTTTGCATTGTTAGTTGCATTGTTAGATGGATTTTGTGGGTACATTCTCTATAGGCCCTCACGAGACCTTACTCGTCCACTAGGGCTGCCTAGGGGTTTAAAGGGCTTGTTGCATATGCCAAATGCAACCGTGATCACCTACGGAAGTGGTACTAGTTAGTTGTATATAGTTATATTATTTATGCTTGAGGACAAACATCAGTTTAAGTTTGGGGGTGTGATAAGTGGATTTTTAATCCACTTGGAACGCTTCATATCGGCTTAAATTGATGAATTGAACTCAAGTATGTGGTGTGTTTAATGTGTTTTCATTAAGTTTTGCAGAACCAAGAGTTGGAGGTTAATTTGATTAAAATTCGGATTTTCCGGGTAGGTTGCGCAGTCTTCACTGTTTTGGCCATATCTGGAGTTCTACAAGTCCGATTCTGACGATCTTACAGCTCACGCGAAGAGGACAACATTTTCTATAATTATAGGTAGAAGGTTCTGCGCGGGCGCCCATGAATTGTACTGGAATTCTGCGCGGCCGCCCAGGAAGTCAGAACCGCCAGAAATTGCCAGAATTCGATTTTAATTAGGAAAACTTCACAAATTCGACTTTTAATCATTATGGTAATTGCTTGGGGCGGCCAGAAACTTCCAGAATCAGTTGTAAACATGGAATATGCAATTCTTATTGCATTCAAAGATGGAAATTGCCGTAATTCTATTCTAACTCAAAAACGGCAATTGCTTGGAAGAGGGACAACTTGGAGCTATAAATACACACCTTGGGGGGACATAATCAACACATCACAATACATCACAACACACCAGAGATCAGATTCAATATTGGAGCACAAGATCGAGGAGCCAAGAACGAAGAACGTGACTACGAGGAGATCTATACATAGATTTTTCTTGTATTCTTCAATTTTGGTGCAACTTTTGGATGCTTCCGGATTTGTCCTCTAAACCTTTAACTCTTATTCATATTTACATCATTGATTTCTTGTTTTTCATCATGCTTTCATCAGAACCCACGATGATGAACGGTTCTATTATGAACTAATCATTGTCGTGGGATTCTAACGGATTTATTTATGGATTTTAGTAGTTAATTGTTTTAAAGATGTGTGTGTGATGGCTAATTGATATCCTAGTTTGGTTGTGCTTATTCTTCTTGGATGCGTAGCTAACATCTAAGATTGTTTGTTAATCTCTATTGAATGCGAAAGTGGATATAGAGGTTTGGAACTTGCCATGCTAGCATAGGTTTATGTATGTTTGTCATGCATGATTCGTAGATGATTTTAACCATCTTACCTGCCCTATGTAATCTGAATGGATAACTTGCTCGTTAAACCGTTATGTTTTCAAATCTTATAGACATATAGGGTCTTAGCATAATTGGTGGCTGCTTAACTTCTATCTATTTTGTGGATGTTTAAGTGGTTTGGTATACGTATACTGAAAGGTAGCGTGTACTGATTTCATGTTATCCGATTAGTTTTCACAACCGTCACATGCATTGATTAAAGACAAAAGACTCTGAATGAAGTACTTAATGAAGTTGGGATCCCATATTTTATTCTCATATACATAAATCGATTTTAATCCTCTTAGTTAGTTAATTCTTAGTTTAATAATTTGTTCTCTAGTTAATTTTAGATAATCAAACCCAAATTGTTAATTGTCTTAGCAGTGGATAAAAATCATACATTGTTGCATAGGTACATTAATTGAATTGAACACCTCATTAGATCTCTGTGGGAACGAACTTGACTTATTCGTATATTACTTGTGACCACGTGCGCTTGCGTGATTTTGTGCTAACAACGCCCTTTCTCAAATGCCAATCCTTTACTCTAAACTACCCAACGCATCCTAAGCGCGTAAACACATAATAGTTATACCATAAAACAATTATAACCATGTAATAGGCAATCAATCATATAAACGCACATCGTCATTTAAGTACACATAACATACTCCTTATACATATATATATGATAATATATCTTTCAAATCATACCACACATGGTATTCCTTAAATCAATTTGATCATGCCAACCATATCCTTAACACTTTTGCAACAATGTTTTCATCTCAACAAAAACAGAAAAATCTGATGCGCATACTATACTAAAACATTTTTCATTAATCCAAATATAATCAAACAATTACCAAATTTGACAGGATACTTCCTGATTACTAACTCAACTTAGCATAAAAATGTCAACTTCAGAACACTTTATTTAGATTAAAAACGAACTGTATAAACTAGGTACTGAAACACAGAAAAATCCCTGCTGCGCAACTTTTAGTAAAACAAGCATAACTATTTATTCGTTAACTCTATCGATACAAGGTTAGCGCGTGCACAAACTAGATTCAATTTAGAAAAGTTACATCCTAAGCTCTCTGTCTAAAACGGGCAGCAACATTATGCAAACAATCAAAACAGAACAGGACAGACAGTTTTCTGGAAAATTCAGCATGATGTATGTCTATACAAAACCATTCCACCATTATAATCTTTACCATAAATAACCATCCAATATCAAAACTAGAACTCATGTTCTCAAGAATTTACCCAAAACTTATACATGCATTTATCAAATACCCAAACTAACAAGTTAACAATTCAAATACTTGTAACTTCACTAAAATCCCCAAATCAAAACTTTTAACATCAAAATTTCCGAACTATCTAAACTCAACATAATTAATCAACATGCAATCACTATAAAAATCGAGATTAACAATTAAACATCAACATAAACAAATTTTCAAACCGATTTTATAAAAGGGAAAAATCGAAAATATAAACATGCATTTCGATTTCTTTACATGCAACCAAAATCTTAACTAAACATAGCTATTAATACATGATTTGGACTCAATAACATCATCATCGTCCCCGTCGGCTCGCCGGAGCTCATTGCCGTCGGCGGCATGGTTCGGAGGTGCCCGGAAAATCGGGTTTCCTTCAACAAACCTCACCAATACAAATCAAACAATCTCCTTATCACGGAATCATCACAAAACAAAGGTTCGGGATTGAATCAAAAATCAAAATCGCCAAAATCCTTTGAATGCAAAAACCGATACACACATATACACACGGCCATACACTCACACACATACACGATTATATATATATAATCATCAATATAATTGAGAGAATGAGAGAGAATGAGGGAGAGAGATTTTACAGAGAGAGAGAGATTTTGCCGAGAGAGAAAAGTCGAGAGAAAGAGAGAAGAGAGAGTTGAACGGCAAAGTGGAGAAAGGGGAAAAATGGATGCAGGGGTTTTATAAGCCCAGGGGTAAAATAGTAATTAGCTAATTAAAATCTGATTTTTAATAGACAAAACCAACATAAATACCCTTTCTAAAATTCGAAATAAAATGAAGATAATATCTAAAAATCACAATTTTATTTTTCAAACAAAGAATACGAATTTACAAGCTCACCCATATTTTTAAAATATTTTTATGATCAAAATTGAATTAAATATGAATTTTCAAAGTTTTGATCACATAAATGACATTTAACTCATAAAATCAGTTTTAAATCCTTAAAGCCAAAACTAAATTCCTCCATTAATTTTAGAAAATACTAGAATCTAAAATAAATGTTGTAAAAAAGATTTCACAATAAAAAGAGTCTCCGTTGATTTTATAAAATTCCCGGAAGGTCAAAAAGAACTAATTTTTAATAAGAAATTCATATAAAATGCATTTAAAAGCATACACATATATTTTAATCCATACCATTCACCAAGTAAACATCTAATCATCACATTTTCAAATATCCACCTTTCACACAATATTCACATATCATAGATCTCAAATATTATTTAAATATTAATACTGTACAAGCGTTTTTCTGAGTCGTTATAACCTTCCCCCCTTAAAAAGATTCTGTCCCCAGAATCTAACCTTATGAAAATAGATGCGGATACTTTTCAAGCATCTCGCTCTCAAGTTCCCAAGTCGATTCTTCAACTTTAGGATTCCTCCACAAAACCTTAACTAGCTTAACAATCTTATTCCTTAATTTCCTATCCATACGATCTTGAATCTCTACAGGTTGCTCTACATATGACAAATCAGGTTGAATCTCAAAAGGTTCATACTCGATCACGTGATTTGTATCAGGATTAAATCTCTTAAGCATTGATACATGAAAAACGTTATGAATGTGCTCCATGTGTGGTGGTAACGCTAACTCATATGCAACTTTTCCAATACGTCTCAGTATCTCAAACGGTCCTACGTATCTCGGGCTAAGTTTCCCTTTCTTGCCAAATCTCGTAACTCCTTTCCATGGCGATACTTTTAGCAACACTTGATCTCCTTCTTCAAAGCTTAGATCCTTCCTGTCTTGGTCAGCGTACTTCCGTTGTCTGTCTTGTGCCGTAACTAGTCTTTTCTGAATGATCTCAATCTTTTCCTTCGTTTGTTGTACTAGCTCGGGTCCTAAAACTTTTCGTTCTCCAACTTCTTCCCAGTATACAGGCGATCTACATTTCCTTCCATACAAAGCTTCATACAGTGGCATTCCAATACTCGCGTGATGGCTGTTGTTGTACGAAAACTCTACTAACGGCAAATGCTCATCCCAACTTCCTTTAAAATCCAGTGCACAAGCTCTAAGCATGTCCTCAATGGTTTAAATTGTTCGTTCACTCTGGCCATCAGTTTGTGGATGATAAGCGGTACTCATCTTAAACTTGGTACCCAGACATTCTTGAAATTGTCTCCAAAATCGGGAGTTAAACCTTGGATCACGATCCGACACAATGGTTACTGGAACTCCGTGGCGTGTCACAACTTCCTTCAGATATAGCTGTACTAACCTATCCAGTGAAAATCTTTCATTGATTGGGAGAAAATGTGCAGACTTGGTCAGACGGTCTACAATTACCCATATGGCATCCTGATTAGCTTTTGTCCTTGGTAGTCCAACAATAAAATCCATGGCAAGATGTTCCCACTTCCATTCAGGAATATCCAATGGTTGCAATAGTCCGCTCGGCTTTTGATGTTCGGCTTTGACTCGTTGACATGTATAACACTTACTTATCCATTCGGCAATTTCTCTTTTCATATCCGGCCACCAGAAATGTTCCTTCAAATCTCGATACATTTTCGTGCTACCAGGGTGAATTGAGTACTGTGAACTATGGGCTTCCCGCAAGATTTCATTCTTCAATTCTGTCACATTTGGAATCCATATCCTTGTAGAAAATCTCAAAACTCCTTTGTCATCCTTTTGGGTGCAGATATCTTCACCAGTCAATGTGTTCATCTCTTGGTTCATAAAGAAGAGACCCTATCATGCCTCTATAGTTTGTAATATCTACTGAAGCCCCTGTATCTTTGTCTAGCTTTGTTGCAGTAGCCATGGGAGTTGTGGCAGATGAACTATCAAGCATACCAAATTTCTTGAGAAGATTTCTGGTATATTTTGCTTGATTGATAAAAATCCCATCATCTGTTTGCTTTACCTGCAAGCCTAGAAAATAACTAAGCTCTCCCATCATGCTCATTTGGTACCTGGATTGCATAAGCTTGGCAAATTTCTTGCAGAGTTTGTCATTAGTAGACCCAAAAATTATGTCATCCACATAGATTTGAACTAAAAGCAAATCATTACCAGTATTTAAATAGAACAAGGTTTTATCAATTGTACCTCTAGTGAACCCACTTTCTAAAAGAAATTGAGCCAGAGTTTCATACCATGCTCTAGGTGCCTGCTTTAGTCCATAAGGAGCTTTGTCAAGTCTGTAGACATAATCTGGATGCTTGGGATCTACAAACCCTGGTGGTTGTTCAACAAACACTTCTTCTTCAAGTTTCCCATTGAGAAAAGCACTTTTCACATCCATCTAAAAGACTTTGAACTTTTTGTGAGCAGCATATGCTAGAAAAATTCTTATGGCCTCCAATCTTGCAACTAGAGCAAAGGTTTCATCATAGTCAATTCCTTCATGTTGAGAATATCCTTTTGCCACAAGTCTAGCCTTATTCCTTGTAATTATTCCCTCACTGTCAGTCTTGTTTATGAAAACCCATTTTGTACCAACAATAGATCTGTTTTTGGGTCTTGGTACAAGAGTCCATACTTCATTTCTTTCAAATTCATTTAACTCTTCCTGCATAGCTGTTATCCAGTTAGCATCTTGAAGAGCTTCTTCCACTTTCTTGGGCTCAGTTTGGGATAGAAATGCATGAAACAGACATTCATTTGTTGTTGCACTTCTTGTTCTCACACTTGCATCTGGATCTCCAATTATCAGATCAGGTGTATGAGCTTGTGTCCACCTTCTTGCTGTTGGAAAGTGGCTTCTTTCATCATTATTTGATCTTCCCCCTTGATCCATACTCTCCTGATTTTCTTCTTGACCATCTGCATTCTCTGAGGCTCCCCCTGAATTGGACTGTTCATTATTTGAAATTTCAGAGTTTGACCCAGAGTTTCTATTTGATTCTTCAGCTGACTCATTTTCAGAATGTGAACCATCATGTTGAGATGTTTCTGAAGTATCTTCAAGCTCCCCCTCAACTGGTTCTCTATTTTGTTCTGTCAGAGAAACTCCCTCAGTGTTTACCAGTAGAGGTTCAAAGTATGCTTCGTCAGAGTTTGTTGGATTTGTTTCATCAGAGTTTACGTGATCAGAGTTTAGATCTTCATTTTCAAAGCGAAGTTGATCATGATATTCTTCATCTTCTATTCCAGTTATTTTCTTGTCATCAAATGACATATGTATAGATCCATGATCACTTTAGTTCTCAGATTGTAGACTCTGAATGCTTTAGTTGACAGTGGGTATCCAACAAAAATTCCTTCATCAGCTTTTAAGTCGAACTTGGTCAACTGTTCAGGATGAGTTTTCAACACAAAGCATTTGCACCCGAAAATATGAAAATATTTCAGGTTTGGTTTCTTTTTCTTCACCATCTCATATGGTGTTTTCCCATGCCTATTGATCAGTGTTGCATTTTGAGTAAAACAAGCAGTTTGAACAGCTTCTGCCCAGAAATAAGTTGGCAATTTTGCTTCATCAAGCATTGTTCTGGCAGCTTCGATTAAAGTTCTGTTCTTTCTTTCAACTACACCATTTTGCTGTGGAGTCCCTGGTGCAGAAAATTCTTGCTTCACTCCTCTTTCTTTGCAAAATTCTTCCATTGTTATATTTCTGAATTCAGTTCCATTATCACTCCTTATAATTTTCACTTTATACTGTGATCCTTTATCCAGTAACTTTACATGATCCATCAGAGTTAAGGCAGTTTCATCCTTCTTTGCTAGAAAGTACACCCAAGTGTATCTAGTATACTCATCAACTATGACTAGAGCATATTTCTTTCTGCCTAGAGACATTACATTTACTGGACCAAATAGATCAACATGAAGAAGATGATAAGGATCTATAACTGAAGATTCAGATTTACTCTTGAAAGATGACTTCCTTTGCTTGGCCTTTTGACAAGAATCACACAGACCATCTATGCTGAGTATAGACTTTGGAAGTCCCCTTACAAGATCTTTTCGAATTAGCTCATTGATGTTGTTCAAGTTTAGGTGAGAGAGCTTCTTATGCCATTTCCAACTCTCTTCATTAGACATTTTTGCAGACAGACACACAACTTTTCCTTCAGAGTTTTTTTACCAAACTTGCTTCATAGATATTATTCCGTCTGTGTCCAACTAGAACAACTTTCCCTGTAGATTTGCTGATAACCTCACAGTATTCAGGTTGAAAATCTACATGATAACCTCTATCACAGATTTGACTCACAGATAGCAAGTCATGCTTGAGTCATGGGACTAGAGCTACATTGGTGATGATGACACTTCCAAGATTGATATTGCCATATCCCATAGTACGTCCTATGTTGCCATCTCCATAGGAAACTTTTGGGCCAGCTTTCTCCTCATAATCTGATAGCAGGACTTTATTTCCAGTCATGTGTCCTGAACATCCACTGTCCAAGACTAGGGTACTTTCCCTTATGCCCTGCAATCACAAACAATTACAAAGAGTTAGATTTAAGGATCCAGACTTTCTTGGATCCTTTGGCTTTCTTAATATAGTTAGCTTTTGCAGCGGAATGTTTATCTACAGAGTTTAAGCTAACTGTATCAGAGTTTGCACTATCAGAATTTACACTTGCAGAATCAACTTTAACCCATTTCAAATTTGGCTTCAACTCATAATAATTGTGATAAATAGCATGATAATTCTTGCAAGTATAAATAGAATGCCAAGTACTCCCACAGTGAGTGCATAAAGTGTGTGGTCTAACCCTACTATATTCATTTTTAACTCCAGACTTGGAGGGTAAAGAATTAATATCTTTGTTCTTCCTGCAAAAACTTGCAAGATGGTTAGTACTACCACAATTATGACATGTTTTTCTAGGAGTATCAGCAATAGGCAAATGATTATTACTTCTGTTAATGCCTACTTTTCCATTTCTGTTTTTCCTGGACACTTTCTGTTTTTCAACAGACTTTACCTCTTTGAGCTTATACTTGAATTGTTTCTCCGTCATTAAACCAACATTCACCTGTTTAACACAAGTTTTTACTGATTCTTTCTTAACAGCTTCTTTTTCAAGTACAGAGTTTTGCTTACTAGATTCAGGAACAAATTTCATAGGTTTAAGTTGTGTTTTAACTTTAACTTTATCTTTAAACCTAAGTTCATCTTCCTCACAGTAACCTAACCCAACTGTATCTGTTTGAAAAACTTGATGTGTGTCTTTTCCAGAATTTGTCCAGGTTTTGATTACCTTCCTTTCTTTTTCTAAATCAGATTCTAGTTCCCTAAATTTCTTAAGCAACTCATGTTTAACATAAACAACATCATCTCTTTCCTTTTGAACTTGTTGCATGTTACCAAGTTCTTCTTCAAGAAATTTATGTCTCTCTCTAAGATTTAGATTCTCAGATTTAATTCTCTCATTCTCTAAAGTCTGATCTCTATAACTAACATGTATTCTTTTAAGATAAATTCTCAATTCAGATATATTATCAGTATCATAAGCATAAGTTGTTAGGTGTACCTTATTTTCAGATGTTTCAGATTCATCTTTGACAGTTGCCATGAGAGCATAGTTTACATCCTCATCTGAATCTGAAGTGTCTGCCCAGTCTCTTCCTTTAGTGATGAGTGCTTTTTCAGATTTTCCTTTCTTGCACTCTGGAGCATAGTGACCCATCTCTTTACACTTATAGCACTGGATCTCAGACTTGTCTTTCTTTCCAGGTTTGATATTCCTTCCTTCAGACTTTCTGAAACTCTTTCTTTCAGAGTTTGAATCTTTCCTTGAGAATCTTTTTCCCTTCTTGAAGTTCTTGAAACCCATCTTCTTGAAGGTCTTCACCATCAAAGCAGCCATTTGCATCATTTGTTCTTCATCATCCTCAGATTCAGAAGAAGCATCAGAGTTTGAATCACCATCAGAGTTTGATGACTCATTTTCAGAGTCTATGACCAAAGCTTTTCCCTTAGCTTTCTTCTTTGATGTTTCTTTCTTCATGAGTTTTTCTTCAACTTTGAGAGCAACAGATTTTGTCTTCTTTCCAGATCTTTTGTTTCTTTGTTCTATCTCAAGTTCATGAGTTTTAAGCAACCCATAAATTTCATCAAGATCTGTTTCTGCAAGATCATAATTATCTCTTATTGTTGTTGCCTTTAAATCCCATCTTTCAGGTAGAGATAGTAGAAATTTGAGATTTGACTCTTCAAGGTCATATTCTTTATCAACAAGAGACAAATCAGTCAACAATTTACAGAATCTGTCATATGTATCTGTCAAAGATTCATCAGATCTAGAGTGAAAGTGTTCATACTCCTGTGTTAAAATAGTCTTCCTGTTCTTCTTTATAGCACTTGTTCCTTGACACCTGACTTCTAAAGCATCCCAGATTTCTTTGGCAGTCTTGCAACCAATAACTCTGTTAGACATGACATTATCTAAGGCACTATGAAGAAGATGTCTAACTTTTGCATCCTTTGCAATTGATGAGATGTCCTCAGGAGTCATATCTTTCTTTTCCTTCGGAACAGTCTTTTGTTCTTGACCAGCAACTACAGGAGACAGTTTAGTTGGCATATGAGGACCATCATAGATTCTATCAAGGTATTCTGGATCTGTGGCTTCTAGAAACATGGTCATCTTAACCTTCCATATTGGATATTCCACTGGTTTGAGAATTGGAACCCTGATTGACTCATATCGACTTACAGAAGCAGATTGAACCTTTTGAGCATTAGAACCTCCACTACAACCTGCCTGGGAGTTTTCAGTCATGATTATACTTGTGTTTGGATCAATAAACTGTATATATTAAACAACCTTTGCTCTGATACCAATTGTTAGGTCGAATACACAATATATAATCAATATATGTATGAGAATAACAATCAAGAACACTGTTTATGAACAATAAACTGAATTATATTAAATAACTCTTCTCTCAGTGATGTAAAAATCACAGAGAGCTGCTAGGTTACAAGAATACTGTATTCAGTATTCGCATTCCTTTTAGGGTTAACCTATCTGTGTTTATATAGAACACAGTTACATAATCAATCTCTAATTGATATTCCTATAAATCAGCTATACAATTTATATCAATTTAGGATTGCTTCTGTCTTCTGTCCCGTTTCTTTAGCTATCTCAATATATTCTTCATCTTCTATTCCAGTTATTTTCTTGTCATCAAATGACACATGTATAGATCCATGATCACTTTAGTTCTCAGATTGTAGACTCTGAATGCTTTAGTTGACAGTGGGTATCCAACAAAAATTCCTTCATCAGCTTTTAAGTCGAACTTGGTCAACTGTTCAGGATGAGTTTTCAACACAAAGCATTTGCACCCGAAAATATGAAAATATTTCAGGTTTGGTTTCTTTTTCTTCACCATCTCATATGGTGTTTTCCCATGCCTATTGATCAGTGTTGCATTTTGAGTAAAACAAGCAGTTTGAACAGCTTCTGCCCAGAAATAAGTTGGCAATTTTGCTTCATCAAGCAGTGTTCTGGCAGCTTCGATTAAAGTTCTGTTCTTTCTTTCAACTACACCATTTTGCTGTGGAGTCCCTGGTGCAGAAAATTCTTGCTTCACTCCTCTTTCTTTGCAAAATTCTTCCATTGTTATATTTCTGAATTCAGTTCCATTATCACTCCTTATAATTTTCACTTTATACTGTGATCCTTTATCCAGTAACTTTACATGATCCATCAGAGTTAAGGCAGTTTCATCCTTCTTTGCTAGAAAGTACACCCAAGTGTATCTAGTATACTCATCAACTATGACTAGAGCATATTTCTTTCTGCCTAGAGATATTACATTTACTGGACCAAATAGATCAACATGAAGAAGATGATAAGGATCTATAACTGAAGATTCAGATTTACTCTTGAAAGATGACTTCCTTTGCTTGGCCTTTTGACAAGAATCACACAGACCATCTATGCTGAGTATAGACTTTGGAAGTCCCCTTACAAGATCTTTTCGAATTAGCTCATTGATGTTGTTCAAGTTTAGGTGAGAGAGCTTCTTATGCCATTTCCAACTCTCTTCATTAGACATTTTTGCAGACAGACACACAGCTTTTCCTTCAGAGTTTGTTACCAAACTTGCTACATAGATTTTATTCCGTCTGTGTCCAACTAGAACATATTTCCCTGTAGATTTGCTGATAACCTCACAGTATTCAGGTTGAAAATCTACATGATAACCTCTGTCACAGATTTGACTCACAGATAGCAAGTCATGCTTGAGTCCTGGGACTAGAGCTACATTGGTGATGATGACACTTCCAAGATTGATATTGGCATATCCCATAGTACGTCCTATGTTGCCATCTCCATAGGAAACTTTTGGGCCAGCTTTCTCCTCATAATCTGATAGCAGGACTTTATTTCCAGTCATGTGTCCTGAACATCCACTGTCCAAGACTAGGGTACTTTCCCTTATGCCCTGCAATCACAAACAATTACAAAGAGTTAGATTTAAGGATCCAGACTTGCTTGGATCCTTTGGCTTTCTTAATATAGTTAGCTTTTGCAGCGGAATGCTTATCTACAGAGTTTAAGCTAACTGTATCAGAGTTTGCACTATCAGAATTTACACTTGCAGAATCAACTTTAACCCATTTCAAATTTGGCTTCAACTCATAATAATTGTGATAAATAGCATGATAATTCTTGCAAGTATAAATAGAATGCCAAGTACTCCCACAGTGAGTGCATAAAGTGTGTGGTCTAACCCTACTATATTCATTCTTAACTCCAGACTTGGAGGGTAAAGAATTAATATCTTTGTTCTTCCTGCAAAAACTTGCAAGATGGTTAGTACTACCACAATTATGACATGTTTTTCTAGGAGTATCAGTAATAGGCAAATGATTATTACTTCTGTTAATGCCTACTTTTTCATTTCTGTTTTTCCTGGACACTTTCTGTTTTTCAACAGACTTTACCTCTTTGAGCTTATACTTGAATTGTTTCTCTGTCATTAAACCAACATTCACCTGTTTAACACAAGTTTTTACTGATTCTTTCTTAACAGCTTCTTTTTCAAGTACATAGTTTTGCTTACTGGATTCAGGAACAAATTTCATAGGTTTAAGTTGTGTTTTAACTTTAACTTTATCTTTAAACCTAAGTTCATCTTCCTCACAGTAACCTAACCCAACTGTATCTGTTTGAAAAACTTGATGTGTGTCTTTTCCAGAATTTGTCCAGGTTTTGATTACCTTCCTTTCTTTTTCTAAATCAGATTCTAGTTCCCTAAATTTCTTAAGCAACTCCTGTTCAACATAAACAGCATCATCTCTTTCCTTTTGAACTTGTTGCATGTTAACAAGTTCTTCTTCAAGAAATTTATTTTTCTCTCTAAGATTTAGATTCTCAGATTTAATTCTCTCATTCTCTAAAGTCTGATCTCTGTAACTAACATGTATTCTTTTAAGATAAATTCTCAATTCAGATATATTATCAGTATCATAAGCATAAGTTGTTAGGGGTACCTTATTTTCAGATGTTTCAGATTCATCTTTGACAGTTGCCATGAGAGCATAGTTTACATCCTCATCTGAATCTGAAGTGTCTGCCCAGTCTCTTCCTTTAGTGATGAGTGCCTTTTCAGATTTTCCTTTCTTGCACTCTGGAGCATAGTGACCCATCTCTTTACACTTGTAGCACTGGATCTCAGACTTGTCTTTCTTTCCAGGTTTGATATTCCTTCCTTTAGACTTTCTGAAACTCTTTCTTTCAGAGTTTGAATCTTTCCTTGAGAATATTTTTCCCTTCTTGAAGTTCTTGAAACCCATCTTCTTGAAGGTCTTCACCATCAAAGCAGCCATTTGCATCATTTGTTCTTCATCATCCTCAGATTCAGAAGAAGCATCAGAGTTTGAATCACCATCAGAGTTTGATGACTCATTTTCAGAGTTTATGACCAAAGCTTTTCCCTTAGCTTTCTTCTTTGATGTTTCTTTCTTCATGAGTTTTTCTTCAACTTTGAGAGCAACAGATTTTGTCTTCTTTCCAGATCTTTTGTTTCTTTGTTCTATCTCAAGTTCATGAGTTTTAAGCAACCCATAAATTTCATCAAGATCTGTTTCTGCAAGATCATAATTATCTCTTATTGTTGTTGCCTTTAAATCCCATCTTTCAGGTAGAGATAGTAGAAATTTGAGATTTGACTCTTCAAGGTCATATTCTTTATCAACAAGAGACAAATCAGTCAACAATTTACAGAATATGTCATATGTATCTGTCAAAGTTTCATCAGATCTAGAGTCAAAGTGTTCATACTCCTGTGTTAAAATAGTCTTCCTGTTCTTCTTTATAGCACTTGTTCCTTGACACCTGACTTCTAAAGCATCCCAGATTTCTTTCGCAGTCTTGCAACCAATAACTCTGTTAGACATGACATTATCTAAGGCACTATGAAGAAGATGTCTAACTTTTGCATCCTTTGCCATTGATGAGATGTCCTCAGGAGTCATATCTTTCTTTTCCTTCGGAACAGTCTTTTGTTCTTGACCAGCAACTACAGGAGACAGTTTAGTTGGCATATGAGGACCATCATAGATTCTATCAAGGTATTCTGGATCTGTGGCTTCTAGAAACATGGTCATCTTAACCTTCCATATTGGATATTCCACTGGTTTGAGAATTGGAACCCTGATTGACTCATATCGACCTACAGAAGTAGATTGAACCTTTTGAGCATTAGAACCTCCATTAGAACCTGCCTGGGAGTTTTCAGTCATGATTATACTTGTGTTTGGATCAATAAACTGTATATATTAAACAGCCTTTGCTCTGATACCAATTGTTAGGTCGAATACACAATATATAATCAATATATGTATGAGAATAACAATCAAGAACACTGTTTATGAACAATAAACTGAATTATATTAAATAACTCTTCTCTCAGTGATGTAAAAATCACTGAGAGCTGCTAGGTTACAAGAATAATGTATTCAGTATTCGCATTCCTTTTAGGGTTAACCTATATGTGTTTATATAGAACACAGTTACATAATCAATCTCTAATTGATATTCCTATAAATCAGCTATACAATTTATATCAATTTAGGATTGCTTCTGTCTTCTGTCCCGTTTCTTTAGCTATACAATTTATATCAATTTAGGATTCCAAGAGCAAGTTATGAATGATGATGTGAGTAAGATGACAGGTGAGGAAATATGTAGCCAACCGGACGACAAAGGGATCTTGAGATTTGCTTCTCGGATATGGGTACTTAATGTAGCGGAACTGAAAAGTGAAATTTTGCACGAAGCGCATAACTCGAAGTATTCAATTCATCCAGGGAGTACGAAGATGTATCGAGATCTTAAGACGAACTTTTGGTGGCCAGATATGAAAAGGGAGATTGCTGAATGGGTGAGTAAATGTTTTACATGCCAAAGAGTCAAGGCGGAACATCAGAGACCAAGTGGATTACTTCAACCATTGGAAATTCCTGAATGGAAGTGGGAACACATTGCGATGGACTTTGTGGTAGGATTGCCAAGAACAAAGACTAACCATGATGCCATCTGGGTTATCGTGGATCGATTGACGAAATCTGCGCATTTTCTTCCAATTAACGAAAGATTCTCGCTGGATAAGTTAGTTCATATTTACATAAAAGAAATCGTAGTACGGCATGGAGTTCCAGTATCGATAGTGTCTGATCGAGACCCTCGATTCAATTCAAGATTTTGGAGGAGTTTTCAAGAGTGTTTGGGCACCGAGTTAAGAATGAGTACGGCTTATCACCCGTAGACGGATGGTCAAAGCGAAAGGACAATTCAGACTATTGAAGATATGCTTAGGACATGTGCACTTGACTTTGAAGGCAGTTGGGACGATCATCTACCCTTGGTGGAATTTTCATATAATAATAGTTTTCACGCGAGCATCGGAATTCCACCTTACGAAGCTTTGTATGGACGAAAGTGTCGATCTCCAGTGTATTGGGAAGAAGTTGGTGAACGGAAGATGATAGGACCAGAACTAGTGCAACAAACAAAGGAAGTGATTCAATTGATTCAGAGAAGATTGATAACAGCTCAGGACCGACAGAAAAAGTATGCGGATCTAGCCAGAAAGGATGTGGGATTCGAAGAAGGAGATCAAGTGTTACTAAAGGTTTCACCGTGGAAAGGATTAGTTAGGTTTGGAAAGAAAGGGAAGTTGAGTCCGAGATATGTTGGACCATTTGAGATTTTGAAGAAAGTGGGCAAGGTAGCTTACGAGTTAGCATTGCCGCCGCATATGCAGCACGTTCATAATGTATTTCATGTATCTATGCTTAAGAGGTATCGACCAGATTCGAATCATGTAATAGAGTATGAACCCATAGAGGTCCAGACAGATTTATCTTATGTAGAACGACCGATTCAGATATTGGATCGTAAGGAGAAAGTACTAAGGAATAAGACAGTAGCGTTAGTAAGAGTTTTGTGGAGGAATCCTAAAGTAGAAGAGTCTACCTGGGAGTTAGAGAGTGAGATGTTAGAGAAGTATCCCCAGTTGTTTCCTTGATCTGATTCTGAGGACAAAATCCTATTAAGGGGGAAATGATGTAATATCCGTGAATTTTATTATTTAAATAAATGATATATTTAATATAAAAATATTTGTTGTGGAGTATTGGAATATTATTAAATGATAAATATCGTGTGATTATGTGCTAATTGGTGAGTCGGAAGCCCCTTTCAAATATTTCATCATTTGGAATTTTCTTCAAATCCGAGCCCCGTTTTGATAATTCAAGGGCCCCGTTGGAATTTCGTACATTAATTATTATCTCTTCGTCTTTCGTATTCGAATCATTATCGGGAGAGATATTCGTATCATTTCATTCCTACCTATTTGATTCTGCAAGAATAATTCATTTTGTTCAAAAAGGGAAAAAATGTTTCGAACCCTAATTGCTTAAGGGGACGGATATATCGTTTTATATCAATATTACATTTGTTATAGCCCCAGTATTCTTGAGCATTAGTTATATAATGATATATATATCAAATTGGATGATCATCAACCTTTTTAACTGATTATTCCTCGTAAAACATGTTTTTAACCTAATTAGGGTTTTTAAACGATCCAATGGATCAATATCGATCCTAAAATGTTGTTTGGGGTATTATTTTTCCAAAAATATAAAAAGACGAACCGTACCTTGAAACTCATAGAAATCTGCAGTTAATTATCCAAAAATTAAAAATTCCCGAACCGTGTTCTTCGTGTTCTTGAAGATTAATCCATTCGTTCAAGGTGTTATTGAAATCCAAATCTGAAGTTCTTGTACTCAAATCAAAGCTCTTGATCTCTAGTTTCAGAATCTTCCAACCTCATCATCATCTGGTAAGTTTTCGATTTTATATGAATTTTTCAATATTCGAATTAAAATTAGGGTTCTTGGTCGATTTGGGGATTTTCAATCTGTTGATTCTCCGTTCAATTGGTTGCTTCTAACATGTTCCTAGGGTTCTAAATATCAAGAATCCATGATTTAATTTCATGTTTGAGTTCAATTTTGATGGGTTTGATTTTCGGGTTTTGACCCGAATTTTTCTTTTACTTCGTTCGTTCTTGTTGTTGATCTGACATAAGTTTTAATATGGGGCTTTGATTGTGTGAGTTATAAGCTTCATTTTGTGATATTAATCGTAGAGTTTCATGTAGAAATGAGAGAGATCGAGTTTCCGGCCGGAGTCTTCCTCGACGGTTTCTTTGACCGGATTCTGGGCTCGATTCCGGCATAGGACAGATGTAATTGTGTGTTGGTTGTGTTTGTTTTGAGAAGGCGAGCAAAAGCCCTCTAAGGGGTCATTTGTTTATCTCTTAACATGTCTTAATAGAACTTATCTTAGTAATTAAGACATTGAGATTGTTTGGTTTATATTCTAATTTTTCTTAAGCGTTAAAATTCTTCTTAATCACTAAGAAACACACACCCAACCTAGCCATTAAGAAGCAACTGTTGATTAGCTATTTCCATCACTTTAACATACAGAAAAAACTAAACATCACATCACACTTATTTTTTTAAATAAATTTTATCACCTGTATTCCTTTATTTAAATATTAATTACGAATGATGGTATTGGTTTTAACATATGAATTATTGAAAATTAAAAATTTTATACTAAACAAATATCTTATAAATTATAATCATATAATATTTATTTTATTCAAATAAGTATAAATATTATTTATTCAAAAGAAGAAATTAAAAAATTTGCATCAATTAAAAAATTTGCATCGTTCAGATAATTTCTCAATTTATGTACCAAAAAATATTATTCAATAAGTATTCAGATTAATAAATTATTCAGATATTTTAATGATTAAGATTTTTTTTGTTCAGATTTACCAAATGGCCCCTAAGTTTGTTTGTGTTTGGACGGAATTGTAGAATTCCGGTCGCCGGACACCGGCTGGATTCTGGAAAACCCAGAATCCGGTGAGTTTTTCTTGGCAACCCGAATTCATTCTTCCCGACCCGTTTACCCGTTTTCTGACCCGGTTTTAATCTTCTAAAACCCTAATTCAATTTCTGAAAACTGTTTTTGGATTTTATTTTTAAATTTAATTCGAAAATAGTTTAAAAACTTTAAAAAATTCATATTTTTATTTTAAAAATATATTTTAATATCAGAAAAATTCTGGAAAGTTATATTTATTATTTTAAATCCGAAAATTGATTAAAATTAATTATTTTCATTATTTTAATTATCTTTAATTAATAATTAATTTATTAATTAATTGGTTATTTCTTTTAATCAATTAATTATTAATTAGATTTAATTAATTAAAAATTCGGTTTAATTATTTTCAAGCCTATTTATTTATTTAAAAATAGTTTGAGTATTTAAAGAGTGTCAATTAATTTTATTAATTGATTTATTTGCATTTAAATGTTTACATTGGATTTAAAAATCCGAGTTTTGATTTAAAAATTAATCGTGACTTATTTAAAATTCTAATAAGTTTCGTATGATGTTTTAAAAATGTTTATAAGTGCTATATGGTTCATATTAATTGTGTGTTGTGTTTTATAGTCTATATATGCCCGTACTAGGGCAAATATCGGAGTTTTAAATATCGTAAATCATACCGGACGTCCGATACGTAACCGGTTACTTGTTTAAATGTGATTATTGATTGAATACGTGTCGAGAGTAGAACGAGAATAGTTAGACTTATTGTGATGAGTTGTTTAATTATAGAATCGAGTTCCCGGAGCAAGGGAAAGGGAAAGGTAGAGTGAGCAGAGTCGATCCGACAGCAGCTTAGACCAGGCAAGTATCTGTGCCTTTACTTGTGATAAAAATTATTATTGTCTTGAATACTTGAATACCGTTATCCCCAGAACAATTCAAATTATCAATCTTTTAACCGCATTTGGACAACTGATTCCATTTCCTTAGAGATTCTTGATTCTTTGATTTGATCTGCATCGGAAACCCTTATTTCCAATTCACTTGATTATTGTTTACCACCATTTGTTATTGATTATCATCCTTTGATTATTATTGACAACCATTGATCATTTGACTTCCATCGTTGACTATTGATTACGGTCATTGATTATCGATTACCAATATTGATTTCCTTATTGAATGAGTACACTGTACCGTTGAAATTATTCCATGATTATTTCTCGATCTTCATTTGATACTGAGCAGTTGAAGCTCTTTTGCAATTATTATACATTGAGTTTATCTTATTGAGCATGTTATTGTTTATACCCTATGATAGATTTGGCACGTTTTTAAAATGGACCAGTAATTGGTCGGGCCATATTTATGGTCGGAATAACTTAAGGCCCAGATTGGCCTAGGATCCAGTAGAGGACTATGCCGTGAGCTAGTCCGGGGTTGATGCGTGGCTGGCCAGCAGCACAACCTTTGATTTGAATAAAATGTATAAGCCAAATTCTAATTCTTTTCTTCAATTGTTATTGATACATAGCATGTGTTAGCTAAATATTGTTGATTCTGATATCATAAATTCATATCCTTACAACTGTGATAGAAATGATACATATGATGTTTGCTGAGCAATTTGGCTCACTCTTGCTTGTTGTTTTCTAACCCTATTCCAGTGAAGCGAGAGTATGAGTCGGCATAGCGTGACCGATAGTTCACCGGCAGCCAGGAGAGCCCCTCGAGTCATTGTCACTGGCAGGGTAAGTGTTTGTTTTGCTTTTCTAGATTAGATGTCTAGATTTGAACCTAAGTTGTGATGTAATAACTCTGATAAAACTGGTATTGTAATAATAAAAGATTGTAGTAGCTTGTGTTCATTGCCATAATCTGGATGCGATCTTGGTTAAGGGGTATTTGTGTCTTTATATATTATGCATGTGTTAAATAGTGTTCCGTTGGTCGGGTGACTCCTCAAATTTGTACCCCGGGTTTGGAGGGCGCCACAAATGCCATGCAGATTTGTAAGCTTGGCAGTAAAAACATGGATTAAGGTGTGAAAGAAGAAATTCCATGACTTTGTCAGGTAATGCTTTAGAAACTCTCCCACAAAGAAGTTAGGTTGTTGACTTCTCATTAGAGTGAAGAAAGCATGTATTTCTTCAGTATTGGGATCAGGAACAAGGTTTTCTGTTGGAAAGTGTAAAATCCAATTAAGATCATGTTCCGTCACCCTTATTGTTCTGCCCCCTGGCACAACAAAACTGAAGGAAGATATGTTATTCTCCGATGTGTTAGTGGTTGTTGTGTACAATGCAGTCAATTGATCAATGCAAAGGACCGCAGGAGTACTTAATGCATAAGCCACCAAAGAACGTGTATTCAAGAATTGTGCCCATGCACGAAACTGTAAGTTCATAATGGATTGCACATTCTGAAAAGAGACATGATTAGTCTTGGTTACGATAAATTCTCCGGCCATTGTATTTTCAAAATTTCCATAAAATTTAACTTTAAACCAAAACTATTTTAATTAATTATTTCTAATTAATTATCTTTTTTTAAAAAAAGCCTTTTTTCCTTAATTTCACAAACTCGAACCAAATACAACTTAAATTAAGAACCCTAGATTGTTTAACTTCAAATATTCACTTAAAACACTACGCCATAAATGGCTTTCTACAACGCTTTTGCAAGGTGTTGCCATCTACAAGTGTTGTAATAGCCCTATTAAATCCTACATATTACAACATCTATTCCATGTGTTAGCGTAGACATGATAAAGTGTTGGCATAGTTATTGTACAAAACAAAACTTATATTACTATAAATAAAAATTAAATTAAATAATAATTTTATATAAAAAGTAATAAAATTTATGAAAATGATTTATTTATAAATTTATTGAAATTTGAATTGGAGTGAAGGATAATTTGTTTTTTGTAAATTAATGTATTTTTAATAATCTTAAAACGAATAAATTTTAAAAATAAAATAAATTATGTTTTTGAAGAAAAACTTTATAATATATATTAATAAAAAAATTAAATTAAATAAATAATTACATAAATGCATTTATTAGTTATATTGAAAATGTTATTCCACTAGGAGTTTCATGATGATTTATTTAACAATTTTAAAATGAACAAATTAAAAATTAAAAATGAATATTTTCATAAATTAACGTACTACAAATTCTCATGTAAGGGACAATTGCACGAAAATAGCTGAAATGTTATAGCGGCAAAAAGACCGCCCTTTTTATTTTTTTCATTTCTATCAAAAAACTCAGGCATTCACAATTACCAAACCAAAAAGACTCGCCCGGTCTCTCTCTCTCAGAGGTTCTCTCTCTCAGAGGTTAGTGCTCTTTATCTATCTCATCTTCTCCGTTTTCAATTTTCACTTCAACTTAGGTTATATTTTTCTTGAGATAGAGAAACAATGAACTCAGAAAACACATACCACTCCCCCCTTCTCTCTCATCCTCTCTCTATTAGTTCCACACCCTTTCCTCTTCGATTTTCAGTATGATTTAGGTGATGTTTCTCTTCGATTTAGGTGATTTGTGTTTTTGATCTAGGTGTTTTGCTTATGTTATTATTTAATTTAGAATTTCAGGTATTTTAGCCGTTTGATTGGGGCGTGAATTAGGGTTCCGATTTAGGGGTTTTTCAGGTATTACTCAATTTCCCCCTATTTTTCATGTATAATATTGTGAATCATTGCGTCGTTACATGTTTTATTCCGCAATAAAAAAAATTTGCTTACATTATGCTTACTCTGTTTTTAAGTACTGGTCTTTTGTGCTACAGAGTCTATGTGTGTATGTTTTTACATGTCATATGTATGTGTGTTTGTTATGTACATGTGTGAGTATGTATTACTTATTAATTGCTTACCTTGAATTTGATTAGTTATGTTGTTAATTTGTGTTCTTTTGTGTTTCTGGATTTATTTGTTGTTGTTGTTTTCAGAAGCCACTCTTGTGCATGAGGATTTAAGGGGAAAAGGCTTTTCTTTCTCCTCTTTAGAATGCACTATGTATGATGGCTCTACATCCCTTGTTCTGATTTTTTGTTCTACAGGCAGGAAGTTTTGCTGTTGGACAATGAGATCTCATTTAATGAGGCTATAATTGACGAAAGAGATCAAGGAATCCAAGAAATCCAGGATCGGATTGGAGAAGTAAATGAGATTTTCAAAGATCTATCTGTTCTAGTCCATGAGCAAGGAGTAATGATTGGTGAGACTTCATTCTTCAGGCAATAATGATAATTTGATTATTCAACGTCTTAAATTACCCAGCAACTTGTTAGAGCAGCAAAGACCCAGAAATCAAATTCATCTCTGGTAACATTATACTATCTTCCTTCTGCAATTTTTGCTAGATGCTAACTTAGTGGACTGTCCTGAAGTATTATCATTTTTAGATTGTGAAGGTATTGATAATGAGTAGAAATGTCTTGATACCAAATTTAATGTCCATACAAGATATACCACATCCACCTATTTTTTTCTTTTTGTTGTTAATTTGATGTGTTGCTTATGTACTTGTGTCTTTATAATTATGATATGAAATTTGGAATCTCTCGGATATAATTAAAGAATGCTCTCGCAAAAAGTGGTTTTTCCGTGAGCGACTTCGTGAACACTGCTTCATATCATAAAGAGTACCATGTGATATTATAGATAAATGGATATCTCATTTGGCCACTTCATTTGCTTTCTGGAAATATAAACTAAAAGGTACCTCCCGGAATATTTTTTCCCCTACTAGTACTAGTGTAGTTGGAAACAGTGAACGCCAAAGGAGACCCAAGTCTATTTAATGTTAGAATCCCTTATTGAAACCTTTTTAACAGAAAAACAGCATACCGGTTCATTGAGTAACATGTGATCTTTTGAGGCTGCAATTTTTTTTAATTACCTTCGATCTGAATGACTCACAATAGTACCTTAATATGCATGCAATTAAAACAATAATATTGAGTCTTAACTCAGTTATCTATTCATTAAATTTTATCAGTTCATTTGCTTGTCCTGTTAAAATTAAACCTTAATATTGAGCACTAGCCCTTTTATTTATTATTTGCTATTCCGTTCAGAGTGACTTTAAAAGCTTTATGGGTTCCATGAGCAGAAGACAGTTGCATGTCTAATTGTCTATCATTATTCATTTGCTATGTCTTGTTTATTTTTATGTCTTGTTTGTAGGTATTGATAGTATAAAGAAATTCTTTGATGGTCTGTGGCGTCCTTTGTTTTCCCAAGTGGTGGGTGATGGAATACTACATTCTGCATACATTTAATGTGAAGATTGATTTCCAGAACTACTCCATATTCTGAGATCAGCAGGAAAGTATCTAGTATTGCTCCATTTACGTAACTAAACCATAAAAAATGGGCCTTGAACTTTTTTCTTTGGGTCCTGGTAACGCCACATTTTATTTTTTTTCATTGATGTTTATAGCAGATACGGAAACTGGAGATGTCAAAGCTGCTGGAAAAATTTGTGGTTGTACATGAGAGAATGAATCAGACCTTGCAGCAGATGTACTATTCAAACCAATTCTTCAGAACTAGCAGCTTGTCTTAGTTTTCTTGGATTCTGAAATTTTTATAGATTAAATATATTTTTTTATAGAATTTTTTTCCATAAGTAAGGATCTTTTAGAAGCTTGTAAACCTTCCTTTGATGTTCTTTTTTTGTTTTAGAGTTGAGGATTATGAATTTTGTAATGTCATTGTTGATTATATTTAGTGAAATGAAAAAAAAAAAATTAACCAATCTACTGCATTTATTATTGTGGAAAATAAATATAAAATATACATATGGATAATATCTTATTAAATATATATAAATTGTAAAATATATATATGTGGGGCCCACTTGTGGGTCCACCAGATTGTGGGGCCCACGTGTGGGGCCCAAATTTTTTTTAGCAAAGTCTACTCTATTGCAACATATTTTAATCTGTTGGCATAGGTAGAAAAACGTTGGCATTGACCCCAAAGGCAACGGGGAAAAAACTAACAGTGAAAAAGTGTTGCCTTTGAGATTTTTGAGGCTATGCCAACAAATTTTGAACTTCCGACAACGGTTTTCAAGGGTTGCAGAAGGCCATTTATGGCGTAGTGAAACTAAAGAAATCAATTGTTTATCAATTAATTTCTAAAGATGAACAGGGTTAACCAAACTTAAGATTCAAAAGAGTCACTTTCGATTGTTTTCTTGTAAAACCGAGATCAAAACTTCAATCTAATCACAAACACACAGTAGTTTCACTTTTAAATGAATTTACTGTGGTAAATAATCGATTATCACGGTTAAAAACTAAAGAAACTGTCGAGGTTTGAGTTCTTGTCGTGTATCTATCTGTAAGTATGTAAAATAAAAGCTTAGATCTGAGAATAAGAAGAAAAAAAATGTCTAAGGCAGTGTTTTATACTTTTTGAAACTCAGGGGTATTTTCGTCCTTTCATGTTTGATAGTTTTTAAAATGTATTGTCGATGGTTTTCTCAGAGGGGCAAAAAGGTCAATATCACTTTGATAGTTTTTCAAAAACTATCGAAGTGTTTAAAATCCAGAATTCAAACTGACTTTTTGAAAAACCATCGAAAGCTTTTTCTGTTTAAACCAAAAACTATCGAACCCTATTTTATGAAAACTATCGAGGATTTTAATTATTGGAAAAATATAAATCCCTTCGATACTTTTCACTTCATTTTCAAAATCTATCGAGAAATACCTTTGATATTTTTTCATTTCCTTTCTAAAACCTATCAAAAATTACTTTCGATATATTTCTTCTAGTACTTAGAAAATCTATCGAATTTCCTAATTCGATATTTTTTGCTTCCTGTTTAATTTTAAAACCTGTTCTTGTTTTAAAAATCAAACTTTCTTTTTATTTTCTGTTAATTATGAATTTATTTTAGATTAACATTCTTCTCCAAAAATTCAAAGTTACCAGAAAATTCACAATTTTCTTAGAATAAAATCGACTAAATATCATTAAATGATATTAACCAATTAAAATCCAATAAATTATGTTGCATTAATCTACAATGTTTAAAACAAAGTAAATTAATTCGAATTAAATAGATGCTTAAATATTTAGAACAAATATTAGCACCTAAATAATTTTAGAATTATTAACTAGTTAAATGCCAGAAGATATATCATCCTTAAATATGACATAAAATTAGTACAATAACCCTAACCTACGAGAATTTCTCCTGAAAATAAATTCACGAGTCCTAAGGATATAGAAATTCTTAAACTCATGTATTTACTAGGACTATCTTGCAGTTACCGACTTCTAATCAAAATCAATTAGAAAGATTTAACATCCCAAGTTCACCAACCGGCTTAGAAAAAGTGGATTCATCAAGCGGTTTAGTAAATATGTTTGCAATTTGTTACTCTGTGGGTACAAAATATAACTCCACAGTTCCATTCATGACATGCTCTCGGATAAAATGATACCTGATGTCGATGTGCTTCGTCCTCGAGTGTTGCACTGGGTTTTGGAGATTGCTATGGCACTTGTGTTGTCGCAAAATATTGGAATCTTAGTCAACAAAAGTCCATAGTCACGGAGTTGGTTCCTCATCCACAAGATTTGAGCACAACAGCTACCAGCAGCAATGTATTCAGCTTCAGCTGTTGATGTGGACATTGAGTGATGCTTCTTCCTATACCAAGAAACTAACCTTCTTCCAAGAAACTGACAGCTTCCTGAAGTACTCTTCCGATCAATCTTACAACCTGCAAAATCTGAGTCTGTATATCCAATAAGATCAAATCTTGTATCTTTAGGGTACCAAATTCCAAGATTTGGGGTTCCCTTAAGATATCTAAATATTCGCTTAACAGCTATTAGATGTGATTCTTTAGGATCAGACTGAAACCTAGCACACAAGCATGTTGCAAACATTATATCTGGTCTACTTGCAGTGAGATATAGTAAAAAACCTATCATACCTCTGTAGCTTGTGATGTCAACCTTCTTACCAGTTTCATCCTTATCAAGCTTAGTGGTAGTTGGCATTGGAGTCTTTGTTGTAGATGAGACTTCCATTTGATACTTCTTCAGAAGATCTTTAATGTACTTGGACTAGCAAATGAATATTCCATCTAGCCTTTGATACACTTGCAGTCCAAGAAAGAATGACAATTCACCCATCATGCTCATTTCATATCGACTCTGCATTAACTTAGCAAATCTCTTGCATAGATCATCGTTAGTAGAACCAAATATTATGTCATCAACATATACTTGCACCAATATCAAATCATTTTTGTGTTGTTTGTAAAAGAGAGTTTTATCTACGACACCTCTTGTAAAGTTATTTTCAAGTAAAAATTCAGAGAGAGTGTCATACCATGTCCTTGGAGCTTGTTTGAGTCCATAGAGAGCTTTGAATAAAAAGTACACAAAGTCTGCCAGTTTTGAATCCTCAAATCCTGGAGGTTGTTCCACATAAACTTCTTCTTCTAGCTCCCCGTTCAGAAAAGCACTCTTCACATCCATTTGATATACTTTGTAATTGGAATGTGCTGCGAATTCTAGAAACATTCTGATGGCCTCAAGTCTTGCTACTGGTGCATAGGTTTCAACAAAATCTATACCCTCTTCTTGAGAGTAACCTTTAGCAACCAGTCTGGCTTTGTTTCTCGTTACAATGCCATCTTCATCCAACTTATTTCTGAATACCCATCTTGTTCCTATAACAGATTTTCTTTTAGGCCTGGGTACCAGCTTCCAAACTTTCTTCCTTTCAAACTGATTGAGTTCATCTTGCATTGCAATCACCCAATCAGGATCATCTAGGGCATCTTCAACTTTCTTAGGCTCTGTTTCTGAAAGAAACCCAGAATAGTGACATTCATTTTGTGATGTCCTCCTAGTTCTCACTCATGTGTCCGGATCACCAATGATCAAGTGAAAGGGATGATCTCTATTCCATACCCTTTGTCTTGGCAGATGCGATCTTGATGATTCTCCTTATTCAAAATGTTGTGGAGTGTGACTAGTTGATCCTTCTCCTGCTCCCCATGAGTTGTTGACGGTATGATCTGTTGACCCTGTTGATTGACTAGTGGATCTAGTAGTAGTCTGATGATTTCCACTACTGTCACCACTTGGTCCAGAATCATTATCATTATCATTAATAATTGTAACAACTTTGGGTTCTTCTTCAATGTCAGAGAGATCTCTTGATAGATTTTCAAATACCAAGGATTCAGAGTTCTCTCTAGTTTGCAGGCCTGGTCTTTTGGTGTCATCAAATGTTACATTAAGGCTTTCCAATACCTTCTTATCTTCAATCACATACACCCTGCAAGCTTTAGATTCCAGATAATAGCCCCGAAAAATGCCTCCATCTGCTTTGGCATCAAACTTGCCTAGATTTTCTCCATCTTTTAGTACAAAGCACTTTGCACCAAACACATGAAAGTACTCCAGTGTTGGTTTCTTGTTGGCCATTAACTCATACGGAGTCTTTTCATGATCTTTGTTAATCAGGATTCGATTCTGAGTGTGGCAAGCTGTATTCACTGCTTCAGCCCAAAAGTAAGTGGGAAGTTTTGATTCATTTAACATTGTCCTTGCTGCTTCAACCAAGGTTCTGTTCTTCCTTTCCACTACTCCATTCTGTTGAGGAGTTCTTGGTGCTGAATACTGTCTAGATATTACTTTCTCTGAGCAGAAATCATTAAGAACTGCATTCTTGAATTCAGTTCCATTGTCTGATCTGATTATCCACATAGTTAGCTTAGCTTCCACTTCTATCTTCTTGATGTGATCAATGATAAGTTGTGTTGCTTCATCCTTTGAATGTAAGAATAACACCCACGTGTACTTGGAGTAGTCATCCACCATCACTAATGCATATCTTTTTCTTGAAAGTGACATAACATTGACTGGACCAAATAAATCCATATGAATCAGCTGAAGAGGTTCAGCAATGCTTGTCATTTCTCTGCTTCTGTGTGATGCTTTCTTCGACTTCCCTTTTTCACATGCTTCACATAGTCCCTCCTGATAAAATTCCATCAGGGGCAACCCTCTCACCAACTCTCTCTTTACCAAAGAGTTCATAGTTCTGAAGTTCAAGTGTGAGAGCTTCTTATGCCATAGCCAACTTTGTTCTGAAGATGCCTTACTGTAGAAACATGTAACTTCTCCTTCACTGGTAGAACTTAAGTCAGCTATAAACAAATTTCCTTTTCTCACTTCCAGTAGAGCAAACTTCTCATCCTTCCTGTTTGTGATCAAGCACTTGTCCTTTCTGAAATCCACATTGTATCCTTTATCACAGAATTGACTGATACTTAGAAGATTGTGCTTCAATCCTTCAACAAGAGAGAGGTTTTCAATGATGACATTCCCAATTCTCAGATTACCATACAAGTCAGTCTTAACTTGTTTGGGTCCTGAAGGTTTAGATCCTTTAATTGGAGTAACATACAAGTCAGTCTTAACTTGTTTGACTTTCATGCTGTCTGTGGATTTATCACTTTTAGTATTAGTGCTACTAGATGCATTCATCAACTTAAAATAAGCATGCATGATATTGTATGCACAAAGTAAGCACTCTTTCTTTCCACATGGTTCATGAAGATCAGGCATGTCAGACATGTTATGCATTTCAGAAGTAACAGCAGTTTCTACTTTAACCTTTTTACATGCATGTGTAAGGTGTCCAGTAGAATTACAATTAGTGAACAACTTCATAGATGCAATAGGAGAAGATGAAACAATATTCTGATTAACACTATCTTTCCCATTCCTGTTCTTTTTAGCCTTGCTAACCTTATTGCCTATATCAGTTTTAGGTAATTCGGTTTTTACTGACTTCCTAGGCAACTTAGTCTTTATCTCTTTTTCCTTCAATAAATCCTCCTCAAGCAATTCTTGTCTTATGATTAGATCATCCTCATTAAAAAGTGCTGGAAAAGGCTTAACAAAAACTGGACAATCTACATTCTTAAGAACATGTGGAGTATCCTTCTTGACAGCTGTAGATGTCACAGGAAATTCCACAATCTTCTTTCCAGTTCTTTTGATGTAGTCAAATCATATAACAGTTTTATTCCCTAAGGTCTGAGTATCAATTATTTCCTTAGCAATTAGGGCGGAGTTCTTATATGCATTCAGTTTCAAATCTAGGTCTGAAATCTGCTTCCTGAGGATAGTCTCTATCTCATCATTACACTTGACCTTGTTCTCTAAGTACTCATTCTTTTGTTTAAGATCTTCTAATGTGACAGCTACAAGCATTAGTTCTTCATTCTAGATTCTAGATTTTTAATCTTAAGAACTAATTTAGCATTTTCAATTTCTGATGCTAGCATGCTTGTTTGTACATTAAACAGTTCTACACTAAGATCTTGCACAGTATTCTTGTACTCAGAATTAGACATGTCAATTGTTGTTAAGATAGGTACCTGAGATGATTGTGGTGATTCCTCTGAAGAGTCGGCCATTAGGGCAAGATTTACATACTCTTCCTCATCATTTGAATCAGTATCATCCCAACTTTTACCCTCTGCAATATAAGCTTTTCCTTTCTGCTTTCCAGATAAGGTTTCCAGTTGCTGTTTCAGCTTGGCATTTTCTTTCTTCAACTCCTCATAATAATCTTTCTTCTCATAGACATCTTTCTTGTCTCTTGTTTGACGAGGCTTCCGGCATTCAGTGGCGAAATGCCCTAACTCATTGCAGTTGTAGCATCTTGATTTGCTTCTATCAATCATGTCAGTCTTGTAGCCTCCCTTAAAGCCAGTGCCTGGTGAATACTTGCTCTTCTAAAATCTGTTGGTTGAGCCCTTGAACTTGTACTTAGGGTTTCTCTTGAAACGAATATGGCTAAACTTTGCAGCTAAGTACGCCATGGTTTTGTCTTCCATTTGCTCAAGCTCTTCTAGGGTGTAGTAATCACTTTCATCGACACCCAGATTTACAGAATCCATTTCAGCTTCTATAATCACCTCCTTTCCAGCTCTAGGGGTTTGAACCTGAATATCAGAAGTTGTTGGTTCATCCACTACAAGTGCAGCTGATCTTGCGAGTGCGGAATTCTTGTTGTCCATTGTCCCTGGTCCGTAGATAATCACTCGTTCTTGCTCCATCTCATAAGTTTTAAGCTTGCCATAAATCATCTCCAATGGCATCTTAGTAAAGTCAATTCTTTCCCTTATGGATGAGGACTTGTGTTCTACATGATGGGGTAGTGTCATCATGAAATTCCTGTTTGTCTCTCTCAGAGGATAGGTGTTAGATCAGGATTCAATGATCGTCAGGATCTAGACTCAACTAATCAGGATTGCTGACGGCATCAGTATAGCATGGTCATCGGTATTTGATCAAGCGTCAATATCAGGATTGTCATCAGGATATCTACGTCAGGACTGGGATCAGGATTGATCATCAGAACTGGAAGCTGATCAGGATTTCTATTTCGAGTTATATTTGGAGTCTAGTTAAATAAGGAAGCTTATTTTGTCGGTTCCTTATTTATAGTAATGAAGCTATCAATTTAGGATAGGTTTTCAATCTTTGTAATTGATTAGAACTTATCATGTAATTGATAGAGAAGCTGTGTAGTATATAAACACAGTTTAGGTTTCGATTTATAAAGTGAACATAATCGATCACATACACGAGTATCTTTGCAACCTAGAAGCTCTCAAGAACATCAGAATTTCTTGAGAGAGTTTTGTAACAGTTTTATATCAGAATTAATAAAGCTGTTATTATTCTTTCATATTTGTGATATATACTTTGTTAAGTTGAGAATCTTATACAATTGTATTCAACCCCCCTTCTACAATTGTTTATTACTGGGCAACAATTGGTATCAGAGCAAACTGATTTAAATTTGAATCAGATACGATCTAAGATGTCGACAACCAAGTATGAAAGCATGAAAATTCCCATCCTGAAGAAATCAGAATATCCAACATGGAAGGTAAAGATGTTGATGTACCTGGAGGCTATGGATCCTGATTATTTGGATAGGATTCTTGATGGACCATATATTCCTACCAGGATCATAGAACGAACAGAAACTGTACCAGAACACTATGTGGTCAAGGCCAAGAGTGAATGGACTCAGGGAGGCGAAGATAAAAATATCCTGCACAATAGTCTTGATGCTGTCATGTCCAACAGAGTGATTGCATGCAAGTCTGCCAAAGAAATCTGGGATACTTTGGAAACTCAATGCCAGAGATCTGCATCTATCAAGAAAAACAGAAGGGCTCTTTTAATTCAAGAATATGAACAATTTGATGCAAAACCTGATGAGAGCCTGACTGATTTATATGATAGATTTCTGACACTCATGAACAATCTATCTTTAGTTGGCAAGGAATATGTTTCTGAATATTCAAATACCAAGTTTCTGAGAGCTTTACCTGAAGTATGGGATACTCAGACCTCGATCATTAGACATGAGTATGATCTCAACACTGTGTCTCTTGATGAAGTCTATGGAATGCAAAGAACTCATGATCTTGAAGTTCAACAGAGAAAGAATAAGAAAAGCAGCAAGGCAAAGACCATTGCCTTGAATGTAGAGGCTAAATCAAAAGGAAAAGCTATGGAGGTCTCTAGCAGGAAATCAAGAATAGTTGAGTCAGATCCTGATGACTCTTCATCAGATACTGATGGAAATCCTGATGCCAATATTGATGATGACTCTTCTGACTCAGACATGGAAGAGATGGTTGCTATGATTGTCTGAGGCTTCAAAAAGATGAAGTTCAGGAAGGCTAGAAGACAAGGCAACTTCCAGAAAATGACCTTCAATGCAGACAAAGACAAGTATATCAAAAAGGACAACAAGAGTAGCAAATTTGACAAGTCAAAGGTTAGATGCTACAAGTGTAATGGTATGGGACACTTTGATAATGAGTGCAAGAAGACAAAAGCACTCATCACATCAAGCAAAGATTGGATGGACTCTTCCTCAGAATCTGATACTGAGGTGGTCAACTATGCCCTAATGGCCAATACTGATGATACTGCTATTCCTGATGATAAGGTACCAAATACTGTCTTTGATTTTGATACTGATAATGCTTCTGAGTTAAGACGTTTTCTAAAGTCATTGCATATTAGCTTTAGAAGTCAAACTGTTGAAAATACTAGAATCTTATCTGAGATGTCTGAACTTAGGAAAAGGAATGAGCATTTAGAAGCTGAATTTTCTCTTATGCAAAAAGTACAGATAGAATGTAATAATGCTAAACACATGTACTTAGAGATGAAATTTAAATGTACTGCTCTTGAAAAGGAACTTGAATATGCTAATGAGAAAATCAGAACCTGGACAGACTCTGGTAGAAAATTTCATGGGATTAATACCTCTAAGAATTGGAAAGAGTGTCTAGGGTATAAGTCAGATGAAGATAAGAAATTAAAAGAGAAAATTGTTGTTGATGAGACAGTTAGTCCAAAAACCTATAGACATGTTATAGACAAAATCAAATCTAAGATTACTCCTGTTAATTTTGTTTTTGGTAAGGATTCCAATTCAACTTTTGAAAGGGGATCTTCTTCTGTTCAAAGTGTTAAACTTATTAAGTCTAAACCTGTCATGAGTAAAGTTACTAAGAATGTAGGTTTACTGTCTCAGAAACAACTCAATGATAAGATCTGTGAAGTTATAGATAAAAAGAAGGAACCTAGTGTCAAAAGAAACAGGAATGGTAAAATTGGGATTAATAAAGAAAATGGTTATAAATATGTCCCAAATGCACCTAGAAAATGTTGTTTTAACTGTGGTAATTCTAATCATCTTGCTATTGATTGCAAAAAGAGTTTAAAGAAAATTACTGAAATTTCTATTTTTGATGTCAGGAGTAGATCAGTATTTTATAAACCACAGAATTCCTGTTTTCATTGTGGTAGTAAATGGCATTCTATTTATACATGTGAAGAATACCATGATTTGTACTATAACTTTTATGATCCATTACCTAAGTTTAAAAATAGTGCAATTTCTGGTAGCCTTAAGAATGTCAATGTGAAGCATGCTTTTGTTAATACTGATACTGACAAAGCAAATCCTGATGGAGTTAATCCTGTCAGGACTGCTAAAGTCAGAAAGTCTTCTGCTGCTAAAATTAATAAAATGCATGGAAAAGGAACCCAACAAGTGTGGGTTCCTAAACATTCTAACTAGTGTTTTAACATTCTGATTGCAGGGTAAAAAGCAAAATGTGTTAGTCATGGATAGTGGATGTTCTGTGCACATGACTGGAAACAAGGCCCTGTTATCAGAATATGAGGAAAAAGCTGGCCCAACTGTGTCTTATGGAGATGGAAACATTGGACAAACTTTGGGATATGGCAATATAATCATTGGAAATGTCATCATTGAAAAAGTAGCTCTAGTGAAGGGACTAAAACACAACCTGTTGAGTATTAGTCAAATCACTGACAGAGGTTATCATGTCAATTTCTATTCCACACATTGTGAAGTAGTCAGCAAAGAAACAGGAAAGATAGCACTGACTGGCTACAGGCATGGTAACAATTATGAAGCCAACATTCTCTCAAATACTGATGGCTCCACTACATGTCTAACCAGTAAAGCATCAGTAGATGACAGTTGGAATTGGCACAAGAAGCTTTCTCATCTCAACTTCAACAATATCAATGAGTTGGTTAAGAAAGATTTAGTGAGAGGATTACCTAAAGCTTTGTATACTCCTGATGGACTCTGTGATGCTTGTCAAAAGGCTAAACAAAGAAGGACATCATTCCAGAGTAAATCAGAATCCTCTATTGAAGAACCATATCACATGCTGCATCTTGATCTATTTGGACCAGTCAACATTATGTCCACCAGTAAGAAAAGGTACACTCCTGTAATTGTCGATGAATATTCTAGATTCACCTGGGTGTATTTTCTGCACAGAAAAGATGAAACTCCTGAAATACTGTTGGATCATATGAGAATGATTGAGACAACCACAAAGTACAAAGTCAAGATACTGAGGAGTGATAATGGTACTGAATTCAAGAATTCAAAGATGGAAGAGTTCTGCAAATAAAAAGGAATTATTCAACAATTCTCTGCTCCTGGCACACCTCAGCAAAATGGAGTAGTTGAAAGGGAAAATAGAACTCTTATTGAAGCTGGCAGAACTATGTTGGAAGAAGCTAAATTACCTACATATTTCTGGGCAGAAACAGTCAATACAGCATGCTATACTCAAAATCTCACTTTGATAAACAGACATGGTGTTACTCCTTATCAATCTCTCAAGAAGAAGAAACCAAGTTTGAAGCATCTGCATGTGTTTGGCTGTAAATGTTTTATTCTCAGAACTCATCCTGAACAGCTAGGAAAGTTTGAAACTAAGGCTGATGAAGGAATTTTCATAGGCTATCCTGCATCAAGAGCCTTTAGAGTTTTTAACTTGAGAACAAGAACTGTCATGGATTCAATACACGTATCTTTTTATGATAAGAAGATAATTGGATTGAATGAAGACTCACATGATAGATTGGTTTTTGAAAATGAAGCTACCAAGGAACCTGAAGAAAATGAATCAGATCCTGTCAATTCATCATATACTGATGGGTCACCAAATCCTGATGATCCATTAAATCCTGATGACACACCAATTCATGATGGTGCTAATAATGATGATTCATCTAGTAGTGCAAATGTTGAGGGGGAGCAACAACAAACTGCTACAAATTCTAAGTCTACTCAATCATCAGGACAAAATACTTCAGATACTGATTCAAGTGACAATCCTAATAATCCATCAGGAGGAAATAGAAATAATTCAGGGGAGCTTCTAATGAAACAAATTCTTGTATTCAAGATAAAACCAATCCAAGGGGAGCATCTACATCAAGAAATGACTTACCATCAGCAAGGAAATGGACTGCAAGTCATACTCCTGATTTGATAATTGGAGATCCTGATGTAGGTGTTCAGACAAGAAGTGCAACTCAAAATGAATGTCTATATAATAACTTTCTATCAAAGGAGGTGAAAGGCATATGCTATAGCCTATTTGTAATTCGAGGATTCTACTCAACTTAAACAAGAATGTAATAAGTAAATATTAGATTAAAGGTCACAGGAATCTCAGAGAGGTTTTATCTGTCAAGAGAATGGAGTATTAAATTCATCTACAGACTTGAAGTTATTCTACATTGAAAGAAGTTCAATTTATTGTTCAAGCCTCAGTGAAGTATTCAAGAAAGTGGATTTACTACAGTGACAGAGATTTCCAGTTGGTGACAGAAGAAGTACAGGATACAGAGTTTATTCAGAGCTAAAGAAAAGAAGCCACATATTTAAATGTTTTAAAGATGAAGAATTATCATTGAAGTCAGTTATTCATGAACCAGACAGTGCATAGAATGACGACATCAATCAGTGGAATTAAATCATCTATATTCAGTGGTTTTCAGAAGATAAAGGAATGCAATGATTTTAAGTTATCTTCTTTTAATTAATTAAATTATTAATCAATTTAATTAATAAATTAATTCTTTCAGAATTAATTAATTTATTAAATTAATTAATTTAGTTGTTTAAATTATTTATTAAATTAATTCTAGAAAAGAATTAATTTAATTTAGAATTTAAATTAACTAATTTGATTAAAGGAAATTAATTTAATACTCTGTATGACCTGGCCTGAAGAAATTCTCTGTATGACCTAATTCTTTGTATGACCTCTGCTAGGTCATACCGAGTTCTGCTAGGTCATACCGAGCTCTGCTAGGTCATACCGAGTTCTGCTAGGTCATACCGAGTTCTGCTAGGTCATACCGAGTTCTTCTAGGTTCTACAGAGGCTTTTAACAGCAGGTCATACCGAGTATTATCAACAGGTCATACCGAGTGATTTCAGAGGTCATACTACTCATCCTTGGTTCTACCGAGCAGAATATTACTTGGTCATACAAGTGTTTTGATCAGTTTAATCAGGTCATATTGATTAATCAAATGGTCATACAGGCTAATGAATTGTGGTATTTACCCGAGGCTGGACAAAAGAAGGCAGGAGACAAAAATTATCAGATCTGAAAAGCATTTCTCTCTCAAGAACAAGAAAGCCATTTGATCTCATTTCTTCTCAAGCAATTAATTCTAGTTTGTATTGTTAAATCCAAACCACTAGAAGTTTATTACTTGTATTGATTTGATTATCTAGCGGATTTATATCCCTAGAATTTATCTCGAACTTTGCTTTTAGCATTCGATCTTTTTATTACAAATATTAGAAAAGTTCATGTCGAATTTATTCTAAATTTGTATTAATTAGTTTGAGATAAATACTTTGTAATCCGTACTGTATTTGCAACACCCTTCAAGTTTAATATAGTTTATATTTAACTTGAATCTTGTTTCATTTATATTCCGCATTAATTTGTTCTTAATTGTTAAATTATTAAAAGGACAAATTCGATAAAACGGTATAGTTTGTATTCAACCCCCCTTCTACAAACTTATCAGGACCTAACAATTGGCATCAGAGCCTTTTGATTGATATACAAATCAAAGATCCAATTGTTTTCAGATTTTTTCTTAAATTCTGAAATTTTTATTATTCCTAAAAATCTCAAAAGATGTCTACTACACAGAAAGTGGGTACAGTCAAAATCCCAATGTTCAGCAAGGAGCATTATCCTATGTGGAAGAAGAAAATGCTCCTATTTCTTAAAGTTGCTAATGTTAAATATATTGATGTGCTGAAGAATGGTCCTAAAGTCCCTATGATTGTTGAGGGAGAGCTAATAGAGAATGGGATTGTTACTAGGGCTGCTAGGATGTACCCTAAGGATCCCAAGGATTACACTCCTGGTGAAAAAGAGGATGTTACCTTGGATGCCTGTCTACAGTTGATACTGGTTGATTATCTTGATCCTGTCATGCATAATCATGTCCAAAACTGTTATACTGCCAAACACATTTGGGACACTATAGAGATAATCAATGAGGGGACAGAGGAAGTTAGAGAGAATAAGCTGGAAATTCTCACCTCTTCATATGAGCATTTCAGATCAAACCCTGGTGAAGGTATCTCTGAGGTTTTTGAGAGATACAACAAATTAATCAATGATCTGAATCTCAATGGAAAGCACTACACTATCAAGGAAATTAACAAGAAGTTCCTACTTACACTTCCACGTCATTTGGAGCACAGAATATCTGCCATTAGAGAAGCAAGAGATCTGGGAGAGATTGCTTTGGAAAGACTGTATGGTGTTCTGAAGACCTATGAGCTGGAGCAGATTCAACAGGATGAGTTATATGGAATTGGGAAGATAGTTAGTACTTCTACTGCATTGGCTACTGAAGTCCCACAGAAACTGGAAGTGAAGGCTGTTCAACCTTCCAGTTCTAACATGAATGTTATTGATGCTGAATTTGGATTAACATCCATTGATCAATCTGGTGGTGACTTCTATTCTTTAGAGAAACTTGATCAGCTGGAGGATGGTGATTTGGCTTTGATAGTCAGGAAGTTTGGGAAGTTCAGATTCAAGAGGAATCCCAATCTTAAGTTCAGGCCCAGATTTCAGAGAGGTGGATCTTCCTCTTCAAGTGGCACAAGGGGTGGGTATAAAACTGGAACTGTGGATAGGAACACAATCAGATGCTACAATTGCAATGAGTTGGGTCACTTTGCTACTGAATGCAGAAATCCAAAGCAAGTGACAAGAAACACATTTGATTCTAGCAAGAAGAACAAGATTGGGAAAGCCTATGTTGCTGAAGGAAAGAGTTGGGATGACACTGACAGTGATGAAGAAGCAGGTGAGATTGGGAACCTTGCTTTAGTGGCTAAAGAGGCAAGCACTTCATCTTCATACATGTCAGAGGTAAAGTTCACTGACACTGAAATGATTCGTCATCTTAGTGGTACTATTTCTTGTGCACGCACTGAAAATGATAGAATAATTATTTTGAACACAGCTCTTGAACAGGAGATAAAAGAATTAAAACTAGTGCATGTTAATCAGGATGAACTTACTGAGAAAATAGCATTTCTTGAGAATAGGGTTAAATGTTATATTCAACTGGAAACCATTCTCAAGGATCAGATTAGTGAGCTTAAGACAAAAGCTTATGCCTATTACAACTCTTGTAAGACGGCTAAAGAGATTTTCAACCAACAAGCTATTGGTAATCATGTTAGTATAGGTTATGGTTATAATGAGGCTGTTGGGTTGCTAGGCATTAATACCCCTAATAGAGTCAGTGCTGAAGAAAGGGGTATTCCATATATGCTTAAGGGTATTGAAACACCCTTCTTTAGAGAGTCCCAGGCAGAACCTCTGAATGAATACTCTATCATCATTGCAGAGGAGATACTTGAAGAAGATCTTGCCTGTAAAGTTGAACAATCCAACAAGTGTGTGTCTGACAAACCAGTCAAAGTTGTTGCAACTAAAAAGACTAAATCAGATATCCATAAGTTGGATCAAAACAACTGTAGTACTAACATGCCTGCTGTTAATTCTTCTCATAAAGCATGTGGTGTGGTTAAGTGCATGTCTTGTGCTTTCAATGTTATGTATGCTTATTTTAATAGTAAGCATGTATCTGATAATAAGACTGCTCCACGTCAACATGTTAATAATAAGAAGCATGTTAAAGCTAAGACTACTAGTCCTCCTAAGACTAGAGTGGATTCATTTATCCCTAAGCCTACTCAGAAATGTGTTAAGGCTGGCTATAAATGGAAACGCTCTTTTGTAAAAGAGGTTGAAGTAGTTGTGGCTAAAAAGGTTGTTTTGCCTGACAAAGGCCAGTTCTTTAAGTATGCCGGACCCAATCAAGTTTGGGTTCCGAGGAAGGACTAATCAATTTGATATTGCAGGGAGTTAAACAGGTAAACCGTGTTATGTGGATTCTTGACAGTGGTTGTTCAAGGCATATGACTGGAGATAGAGCCCTGCTATCAGATTTGGTTGAGAAAGCTGGCCCAGTAGTTACCTTTGGAGATAACAGCAAGGGTATTACAAAAGGATAGGGCTGTTTGAAGTTTGGAAATGTTATCATTGAAGATGTATCATTTGTGGAAGGTCTGAGGTTCAATCTTCTCAGCATCAGTCATTTATGTGACAGAGGATATGCTGTTTCCTTTGAAAGAGAGAAGTGTCAGATCCTTCACAAGAAGAATGGAAAGCCTGCTCTTCAAGGAGTAAGGAAAGGTGACTTGTTCATAGCTGATCTGCACTCAGGATCCCAAGATGAAGTTAATTGTTTTTATGCTAAAGCTTCATCAGATGAAAGTTGGCTATGGCACAAGAAGATGTCTCACCTTAACTTCAAAACCATGAACTCTTTAGTCAAGAGGGAATTGGTTAGAGGTTTGCCTCAGATGGAATTTACACAGGAAGGACTGTGTGAGGCATGTCAGAAAGGAAAGTCAAAGAAAGCTTCTTACAAGGGCACTGACACATCATCAATAACTGAACCACTTCAGCTACTGCACATGGATTTGTTTGGTCCAGTTAATGTGATGTCTATGTCAAAGAAACAATATGCACTTGTGATTGTTGATGACTTTTCAAAATATACATGGGTTTTATTCCTACATTCCAAGGATGAGACCCCACACCTGGTGATTGACCATGTAAAGTTGATTGAGCTTGATTCTAGATTCCCTGTTAGAGCCATAAGGTCAGATAATGGTACTGAATTCAAGAATGCAATTCTAAATGACTTTTGTGCTGATAAAGGAATAACAAGACAGTATTCTGCCCCTAGAACTCCTCAACAAAATGGAGTAGTGGAAAGAAAGAATCGTACATTGATTAAAGTTGCTAGGACTATGTTAAGTGAGTCCAAACTTCCAACGTACTTTTGGGCTGAAGCAGAAAATACAGCTTGTTATACTCAGAATCGAACTTTAATCAACAAGGACTTAATGAAGACTCCTTATGAGATCTTGAACAACAAGAAACCAACTGTCAAGTACTTTCATGTATTTAGAGCAAAATGCTTTGTGCTTATAGATGACAATGTGAAACGTGGCAAGTTTGATGCAAAGGCACAAGAAGCTATTTTTGTTGGTTATTCCAGAAGATCTTACAGAGTCTACTTGGTTGGAAGTCATACAGTAAAGGAAAGTGTCAATGTTACTTTTGATGACACTAGGCTCCCTAGTATCCAAAAAGAAGATTCATCTGAGAAACTGAAGTTTGATAACTTGCCATGCTCAGAATCAGATGATGAAGCCCCACCTGGAGTTATTTCTGGTAATGATAATAACAATGATGATAATGATCATGGTGGTGGTGGTGGTGGATGTTGGGTTTTATACTAAACTATTCATTAGTAGTATATAAACATTGTCCATTTTATTGAGAATCTTGATTGCATATTTTTACATTGTCTGTTTATTATATATTGTGGATAATTTAGTATCAAATGGGATAACAGAAGATTAAATTATCAGTGTCTATATATAATATAAAGGGTTCACAGTTTAAGTGGAATTAGACAAACCACTGGAATAACTGAAGTATTATTTGGAATAGTTTATCTTGACTATTAAATAATACTTGTATACTTTGTGTATATTGAACAGGATCGAAATATTAGAATTGTTCTTCTATTCTGACAATAAAGAAGAACTAAGATTCTATGATATTATTAATGCTTAGGTTCTCAATCCAAGTGTAGTGATTGACACTTGTATGCAATGCACATGCTTTGATTCATATGTGATGTAATTAATTGTTAATTACAATATTATGTATTGAGCAATGACATTGCATGCAGAGTGGGATATTAATTACATAAGGAAACCATGTCCTGATAATATTCGGGTTGATGATGTCCTCTTGAAAGCTCATAAAGATAATTATGCTTTAGTCCTGCAGGCAGATTTGTTCTTGCATAATTATAAGGTTGAGTGGATGATCAAGGATAAAAAGATATTAATTAAATTAATTATCAGAAATTAATTTAATTAATGGACATACGATATCTTAAACATGGGGAATTTAATAAGCAAATAATATAGGAGCCGAATTTAATAATAAAGCAATTACGGTATTAGGAAAGGCAGTGCAGATATTAATTCGTTAGTGGATAGAATTAATATTTAATGACATTGGGCTTGACCCAGAATGTCATTGGGAGGCCCGACCTAATTGTCCATGATCCCTACTGGAGCCTATAAATATTCTTGTTCTCCTAAAGGCTGAAAACGTTTTTTCGGTTTTTCATAATTCGAGATTAAAACCTAGGGCAGCCGCAAGGAGCTAGGGTTTTGGGATTTCGAGGCTTTAAGGAGAGGAAACTTCGGGAGATCGAAGGCCACACTTCGCTCGAAGGGAATCAAGGAATTCAGTAGAAGACGTGGATCAGAATCGTATCGATTAAGGTAAAGTTTTCTTTTCGAACTCGTAATCAATCATATAGTAAAACGCAGAACAGTAATCATCCGTTCCAACAATTGGCATCAAGAGCCTGGTTATGCAGTTCTGCGTTTTATGATATGATGTCCATGTCGTAATTATATATGCATGTATATGGTGGTTGCTTGTATTGATTTTGTGATGCAGGTTGTAATCCACTATTATGGTCATGTTTTATTTGATTATGTGATTGGATCCCACGTGGTTTATCGTGGATGTTTGATTGTTGTAAATCACGAGGGTTTATCGTGATAGTTAAGATTATGATCAGATGTATGTAATAGAATAGGTTTGTTTTGCTGTATTATGTTGTATGTAATCGTTTAAACATCGGAGATACGAGAAACAGAGTTCTTCCGCTGCGCCATACTGTTTTCGTGGGAGCTTCGCTGTTTTGGCTGCAGATTTTGCATACGATGTCCGATTTGGGCGAATAAGCACTTTTCGGAAACGGCAGAACGAGACGAACAGGCTGGAATGTATCTAAAGAACCATTCCCCGATTTTTCGACCCATTCTGACGCTGTTTAGGCCTCCAAACGGGCTCCTGAAGATTTCGGGAAATTTTCAACGAAGGAATTCGAAGCTAATTTTCTGGGGCCATAATAGTGGATGTGTTTTATTATGTTTTACATAATTTCTGCTATTTATTTTAATTATTGCAATTTTATATGCCTTACGTGATTATCATGCCATGCAATACTAACCTTAGTATGCTAGAACGACATGGACATAGGGTTATATGTTATGCTTTAATTATGTTGATCGTCATGCCATGTTCTACTATGTTATGTGTTCTTTGTCTTGTTATTATGATAACATGTGGACCTCGAAGAATTAACATAGGACGATGCATGTAGATATAAAAAAAATCCTCAAAGTAAAATACTAAGTGGGAGAGGGAATTAATTTGATATTAGATCCCATGGTCATCCATTATTGGTTGTATGTAATTTAACACTAGGACGATTATGAATTGGATATATGTCACCCATCGTGGCGTATGATTTATGACGTCTGGGTAGTGTTAAGGATATTACTAGGACAATCTTCTTAAGTTAATCACGAATATTGAAAGGTAAGCTCACCCCATCGTGACAAACCAAGTTTCATAGAATTCGAGAAAAAAGTTGGACATTCCTTGATTGATGTTGATAATGGATATTTCTGTCTACGGAGTTGTGTTCTTAAGCGAGTCCGTCTGTGACTTCACCGAAAACACCTGGGATTTATCCATTGATACATCGAACGGATGGGTCTGACTAAAGGCAACTTAAGATCTAAATAATGGTATACACTTAGCTATGAAAGATAATATATAGTCCACCCTAACGTGGCGTATTATTTAGTAGTAGGACCGAAGTAATATTTAAATTTAAATGGTATATATGTCATCCATCATGGCGTACCAGATATTTATGGAATTTAAATATTAGTGCATTAATTTTAATTAATTGTTAGAGGAAACCAATAGGTTTTAAGATATATGCAATTTTCTGATTAAGTGTTATATGCATGATTCTCAGGATAGAATGGGCTTTAATCCACTTTTCACCATACTTAAGGATAACAAACTTACCGGACCTAACTATATTGAATGGAAACGCAATTTGGACATAGTGTTGACTGCTGAAGAGTTCAAATTTTGTACTGTTGAACCCCAACCGGACCAGCCTGCTGCCGATGCTCCGGATGAGGAAAAAGAGTATTTTAAGAAGTGGACTAAGGCAGATGAGATGTCGCGATGTTACATTCTGGCAGCAATGTCGGGTGTTTTGCAACATCAGCATCAGGCCATGACCACTGCTGCAGATATGCTCTTTAATCTCAAGGAGCTTTTCGGAGATCAGAATAGGGCTGCTAGGCAAGTAGCAATGAAGTCTCTAATGAACACTCAGATGGCTGAAAAAACACCTGTAAGGGACCATGTTCTTCTGATGATGTCTCATATAAATGAACTAGAGGTCCTTGGTGCTGATATTGATGCGGAAACGCAGGTCGATATCATACTTATGAGTTTGCCCAAAAGCTTTGAGCCGTTTCGCTTGAATTACAACATGAACAAGAAGTTGTATAGTCTTGCGGAACTTCTGACAGAGCTTCAGGCAGCGGAATCATTATTTCAGCAGCATGTTCAGGTAAATGTGGCTGAGAAAGTTTCTTCTTCAAAGCCGAAAGGAAAGAAGAAGAAGAAGGTTCAGACACAGAAAGTTGTGAAACCATTGGGAGTTCAGAATTCAGTGAAGAAGCCTAAGGGCAAGTGCTTCAAGTGCAAGCAGTCGGGTCACTGGAAAAAGGATTGTCCTCTTTCTAAGAAGAACAATACTGGTATGTCTCTTTCTCTTGTTACGGAAACATATATAGCGGCTATGTCTACGAGCACTTGGTGTGTAGACACAGGAGCCACTGATCATGTTTGTAATTCCATGCAGGGGTTCCAGAAAACCAGGCTGCTTAGAGATGGCGAGATATATGTGTTCATGGGAGATGCTACGAAAGTAGCAGTGGTTGCAGTTGGAGTTATTTCTTTATCTTTTGGTTATGATAGGATTTTGGTTTTGAATAATTGTCTTTATGTACCTTCATTTAGAAGGAATTTAATTTCGGTTTCTAAACTTGCTATGGATGGTTATAATGTTTGTTTGGATCGTAATGTTTCCATTATGATGAATAAACGAGTTATATGTTCTGGTACATTGAAAGACAATTTATATATTATTGATCCTATAGAACCAATGCTGCAACCAAGTGAAATTAATAATACATTTTCTACCTCTAGTAAAAGAAAGGAACCTTCTGGATTGAACCAAACATATCTTTGGCACTTGAGATTAGGTCATATTAACTTGAGGAGGATTCAAAGATTGGTAGTAGATGGGCCTTTAGGCTCGTTGGCAGTGGAGCCATTTCCAGTCTGTGAATCTTGCTTGGAAGGAAAAATGACCAGTAGACCTTTTAAGGCAAAAGGAAATAGAGCCAAAGATGTGTTAGAATTGGTTCATACTGATTTATGTGGACCTATGAATATCCAAGCGAGAGGTGGGTATGAATATTTTGTCACTTTCATTGATGATTATTCGAGATATGGATACATTTATCTGTTGCACCGCAAGTCTGAGTGCTTTGAAAAATTCAAAGAGTACAAAGCAAGTGCGGAGAAGCGACATTCAGGAAAATGTATCAAGTCACTACGATCAGATCGTGGGGGCGAATACCTGCTTGGAGAATTTAGAGAATATTTATCAGAACATGGGATTTCATCCCAGTTGACTGCACCTGGCACACCTCAGCAGAATGGTGTAGCAGAAAGAAGGAACCGGACTCTTTTAGAGAGTGTTAGATCGATGATGAGTTATTCGAATTTACCCAAGTCGTTTTGGGGACATGCTCTAGAAACAGCGGCTTATCTTCTAAACTTGGTACCTTCTAAGTCAGTTCCAAAAACTCCAAAAGAATTGTGGACTAGTACCAAACCTAGTTTGAAACACATTCGGATTTGGGGTTGTCCAGCACATGTGCTGAACAAGAACGTGACTAAGTTAGATTCTCGTACAGAAGTAAGGCTGTTTGTGGGTTATCCCAAGGGAACAAAAGGGTATTTGTTTTATAGTCCTAAGGATCGGGATATCATTGTAAGCACCAATGCTAGATTCTTAGAGGAAGACTATATAATGAATCACAAACCCATGAGTACTGTTGTTTTAGAAGAACTAGTGGGAGGACAAGATAATTCTAATATGCCACCGATACAAGTAGAACAACCACAAGTAAATGAACAACCTATCACTAATACCACTCCAATGCTTCGTCGTAGTGGGAGGGTTGTTAAACAACCTGAGAGGTTCATGTTTTTGGGAGAGTCTTCGGACTTAGTCTCTGGTGAACATGATGAGGATCCCAGGACATACGAAGAAGCAATGCAAGATAAGGATGCAGATCTTTGGCAAAAGGCTATGCAATCTGAGATGGAATCTATGTATTCCAATCAAGTCTGGGATCTCGTGGAACCACCCAATGGTGTAAAACCCATTGGATGCAAGTGGATCTACAAAAGAAAAAGAGGATCTGACAAAAAGGTGAAAGCCTGGAAAGCAAGACTTGTTGCGAAAGGGTATACTCAGAAACAAGGAATTGATTATGAGGAAACCTTTTCTCCGGTAGTCATGCTTAAGTCAATCCGGATTCTTTTATCTATAGCAGCTCATCTCGATTATGAGATTTGGCAAATGGATGTCAAGACAGCTTTCCTAAATGGAAGTCTTGATGAAAACATCCATATGCAGCAACCAGAGGGATTCATCAAAGAGGGCCAAGAGCATCTAGTGTGTAAGCTTAAGAAGTCCATTTATGGACTGAAACAAGCTTCCAGGGAGTGGAACATTCGTTTTGATCAGGCCGTCCAGACAAATGGTTATGATCAGACTCCAAGCGAAGCATGTGTGTATAGGAAAAGTGAAGGAAATGCAGTGGTTTTTCTAGTACTATATGTAGATGACATTTTGCTCATTGGAAACAATGTAGAGATGTTGTCATCTATTAAGGCATGGTTGTTCAAACAATTTGAAATGAAAGACTTAGGTGAAGCCGCATACATTCTTGGGATCAAAGTTATAAGAGATCGCAAGAAAAGAACGTTGGCTTTATCTCAAGAACCGTACATTGATGAGGTATTGGCTCGTTTTAACATGCAGGACTCTAAGAAGGGTAATTTACCTTTTAGAAATGGAGTCTCTCTATCAAAGGAGCAGTGTCCTAAAACACCTAAGGAGATAGAGAACATGAAAGCAGTTCCTTATGCTTCAGCATGTGGAAGCTTAATGTATGTCATGTTATGCACGAGACCTGATATTTGCTTTGCCGTAGGCATGGTCAGTAGATATCAGTCCAATCCAGGTCAGGAGCATTGGAGTGCAGTAAAAACGATACTTAAGTACCTGCGAAGGACTAAGAAGTATATGTTAATTTACAAGGCTTCAGACATGTTTCCTGTAGGATATACCGATTCAGATTTCCAGACAGATAGGGATAAGAGGAAGTCAACCTCGGGGTGTGTTTTTACTTTAGGAGGTGGAGCTGTAATATGGAGGAGTGTGAAGCAGAAATGCATCGCAGACTCAACCATGGAAGCTGAATATGTGGCAGCCTCTGAGGCAGCCAAGGAGGCTATATGGTTCCGGAATTTCCTGCTGGATTTGAATGTAGTTCCTAATTTGCCACGGCAAATCACAATTTATTGTGATAATACTGGTGCTGTTGCAAATACAAAGGAACCACGAGAACATAAGGCAGCAAAACACATTGAGCGTAAGTATCACCTCATACGACAGTTCGTTAAGCGAGGAGATATTATTGTGACTGATATAGCATCAAAGGACAACCGTGCTGATCCTTTCACGAAGAGTTTACCAGCTAAGGTTTTTGAAGAACACGTGGAGGCGATAGGAGTCAGATGTCTGGTCACGGAATAGTTATTTAAATTGGTAGCGGATTATATTAATAAACACTGATATACTCAAAGAATAGCTTGAGTATAAGTGGGAGATTGTTGGGTTTTATACTAAACTATTCATTAGTAGTATATAAACATTGTCCATTTTATTGAGAATCTTGATTGCATATTTTTACATTGTCTGTTTATTATATATTGTGGATAATTTAGTATCAAATGGGATAACAGAAGATTAAATTATCAGTGTCTATATATAATATAAAGGGTTCACAGTTTAAGTGGAATTAGACAAACCACTGGAATAACTGAAGTATTATTTGGAATAGTTTATCTTGACTATTAAATAATACTTGTATACTTTGTGTATATTGAACAGGATCGAAATATTAGAATTGTTCTTCTATTCTGACAATAAAGAAGAACTAAGATTCTATGATATTATTAATGCTTAGGTTCTCAATCCAAGTGTAGTGATTGACACTTGTATGCAATGCACATGCTTTGATTCATATGTGATGTAATTAATTGTTAATTACAATATTATGTATTGAGCAATGACATTGCATGCAGAGTGGGATATTAATTACATAAGGAAACCATGTCCTGATAATATTCGGGTTGATGATGTCCTCTTGAAAGCTCATAAAGATAATTATGCTTTAGTCCTGCAGGCAGATTTGTTCTTGCATAATTATAAGGTTGAGTGGATGATCAAGGATAAAAAGATATTAATTAAATTAATTATCAGAAATTAATTTAATTAATGGACATACGATATCTTAAACATGGGGAATTTAATAAGCAAATAATATAGGAGCCGAATTTAATAATAAAGCAATTACGGTATTAGGAAAGGCAGTGCAGATATTAATTCGTTAGTGGATAGAATTAATATTTAATGACATTGGGCTTGACCCAGAATGTCATTGGGAGGCCCGACCTAATTGTCCATGATCCCTACTGGAGCCTATAAATATTCTTGTTCTCCTAAAGGCTGAAAACGTTTTTTCGGTTTTTCATAATTCGAGATTAAAACCTAGGGCAGCCGCAAGGAGCTAGGGTTTTGGGATTTCGAGGCTTTAAGGAGAGGAAACTTCGGGAGATCGAAGGCCACACTTCGCTCGAAGGGAATCAAGGAATTCAGTAGAAGACGTGGATCAGAATCGTATCGATTAAGGTAAAGTTTTCTTTTCGAACTCGTAATCAATCATATAGTAAAACGCAGAACAGTAATCATCCGTTCCAACAGTGGAAACACTGGTAACAATGGAGATACCACCAACTCTGGAGAAGAATCATCAAGGCAATCAAGCAACAACTCAGGGGAGCAAATGAAGGATCATCTAGTCACTCACAACATCAAAGTGAATTTCAAGGCGAATCATCAAGATCAAATCTTCCAAGACAGACTGTATGGAATAGAGCTCATCCTTTTGAGCTGATCATTGGTGATCCAGATGTTGGAGTTAAAACTAGAAGTGCAACTCAGAATGAATGTCATTATTCAGCATTTCTATCTGAAATGGAGCCAAAGAAAAGTGAGGAAGCACTGACTGATCCAGATTGGGTGATTGCTATGCAAGATGGACTCAATCAGTTTGAACAACAGCAAGTCTGGAAGCTGGTACCCAGGCCAAAGAACAAGAAAGTAGTTGGTACAAGATGGGTATACATGAACAAGCTAGATGAGGATGGCATTGTTACAAGGAACAAGGCAAGACTGGTTGCACAAGGGTATTCTCAAGCTGAAGGCATTGATTATGATGAAACCTATGCACCAGTGGCTAGACTTGAGGCCATCAGGATGTTCTTAGCATTTGCAGCTTACTCCAATTTTAAAGTCTATCAAATGGATGTTAAGAGTGCATTCCTGAATGGTGAGCTTGATGAAGAAGTGTATGTGGAACAACCCCCTGGCTTTGAAAATCAGGAGCTGCTGGACTCTGTGTACTTTCTCTTCAAGGCTATCTATGGTCTCAAACAAGCCCCAAGAAAATGGTATGACACTCTCTCTGGTTTTCTTTTAGAAAATGGTTTTGTTAGAGGTATCATAGACAAAACTCTTTTTTCAAAGAAACACAAAAGTGATATGATATTAGTCCAAGTCTATGTGGATGACATCATATTTGGGTCTACTAATGATGATCTCTGTAAGAGATTTGCTAAGCTAATGCAGAGTAAGTTTGAAATGAGTATGATGGGTGAGCTGAAGTTCTTTCTTGGATTGCAAGTAAGTCAAAGGTCAAATGGTATATTTATTTGTCAATCTAAGTATCTCAAAGAACTCCTCAAGAAGTATCACATGGAGGATTCAGCATCAGCAAGGACTCCATCTTCAACAACCATCAAACTTGGAGCTTCTGACAATTCTATCAAGGTAGATGTTATAAGCTACAGAGGTATGATTGGCTCCTTACTCTATCTTACTGCAAGTAGACCAGATATTATGTATGCTACATGCTTGTGTGCAAGGTTCCAAGCGGACCCTAGAGATTTACATCTCGTTGCTGTTAAAAGAATCTTGAGATATCTTAAGGGTACACCTAACTTAGGTATCTGGTACCCTAAAGATTCTGGTTTTAATCTTGTTGGATATACAGATTCTGATTATGCAGGTAGTGTTTTGGATAGAAAGAGTACCTCTGGGAGTTGTCAATTCCTAGGAGGTAGGTTGATTTCCTGGTATAGCAAGAAACAGCAAACAGTTTCCATTTCAACAGCAGAAGCTGAATATATTGCTGCTGGAAGCTGTTGTGCTCAGATCTTATGGATTAGGAATCAATTAAAGGACTATGGCTTTGCATTAGACAAACTCCCTATTTTATGTGATAATACAAGTGCCATAGCAATCTTCAACAACCCTGTTCAGCACTCGAGAACGAAGCACATTGATATCAGGTATCATTTTATCCGAGAGCATGTCATGAATGGAACTGTGGAGTTACATTTTGTACCCACAGAAGAACAGATTGCAGACATGTGACAACTCGGGTCAAATCCCGAGCCTTTTTCGAAAATCGGGTCAAGTCCCGATTCCGAGTCCGAATAAGTCGAAGCCTACTGGCCCAAACGTAGCCAACTTGGGTAATGACTAGCCCACCATAGGCCCCCAAAAGATCATGATTTTGTTGGTGCTAATTAGTAGTAGTGATTTGCCTTATAAACTGAACAGAAGTCCCAAATCTCCTTGATGTGGGACTGGGGTGTTACAAACTCCCCCACTTAAACTCTTGACGTCCTCGTCAAGCCTGAACGGATGGCCCCATAGGTTCCAAGATCGTTCCTCCCTAGCCATTGTGGGATAATACCGGTTGGCTTCGTGTCCCCACCTCCGGACCTCTGTCCATTGTGGGATAATACCACCAACCTTCGTGTCCCCACCTCTGGCAACTTGACGAATCAAGTTTTCGAGAGTCGGCTCTGATACCATATGTGACAACTCGGGTCAAATCCCGAGCCTTTTTCGAAAATCGGGTCAAGTCCCGATTCCGAGTCCGAATAAGTCGAAGCCTACTGGCCCAAACGTAGCCAACTTGGGTAACGACTAGCCCACCATAGGCCCCCAAAAGATCATGATTTTGTTGGTGCTAATTAGTAGTAGTGTTTTGCCTTATAAACTGAACAGAAGTCCCAAATCTCCTCGATGTGGGACTGGGGTGTTACAAGACATATTCACTAAATCTCTTGACAAATCCACATTTACTAAGTTAGTTAGTAAGTTGGGTATGTTGAACAATCTTAGTGATTGATAATATCTCTGTCATGTTTGTTCTCTTCTAAAAATCATTTTTCTCTTGCTGATATTGAATGATATATTTTGCCAATTCTTGTTTAGAGTATAAAGCTTGTTAATTTAAATATTCTGAATAATTTATTTTCTTTAAAAATATTTTTCTCATTTTTTTTAGTGGAGAAATTTATTTTTATTGAAAATTTATTTATTTAGAATCATTTAAGTTAGTTTCAGATTGTATATAATTTTGTTTAAATTCTTGTGCAAGTTTATATTAATTTTATGCACTTCTATATTATTCTGCATATTTTTTTCTAGGATTTATGGAATTTTCTGTGAATTTTTCTAGTCATGTAAATAGTTTCCTGTAAATATTTTTTCTGTATATATATTATTTTATTTTTTATTTTTATTTTTATTATCTTTTATTTTCTATTTGTCTTAGTTGTTTTTGTAAATATATTGTATATATTATTTCTGATCTAGCTCTTGCTTAGCTGGAACTTCAGTGCCAAATCCAATTCAGGTATTGCTTTCTATCTCTCAATCCACTTCTTTTACTGTTGCTGAACCCAAGTGGTTGTTAGGGCTGACCAAGGGATTGTAGATCCACAATCTCTATCACAGGTCTTAGAGCCAAACAATGAGTCTACAACTTAATTACTTGACCTCTCAGCCTAAACAGAAATCAAATGTTAAACAAAGAAGTATTTTGATTGAAACCGTGAGTGATCCCATAGCTCTGCCTCCTCTAAAGAAATTCAATATATACTGAGGCATCTGTCAGCCCATCTGTATCCTCTCAATAGGATATGGACTTTGAAATGGCCAATGAACTATTTCTAGAGACATTCTCTCAACAGGATGAATCTATTGAAATTTGCCATAGGGCCATGACACTTTGTACTGAGTCAAGCACACTCCTCACAATGGGAGAAGACAATTCCATTAGATGAAACTCAGGACACAGTGAAAGCAGAGCACCTGCAACTGGTTACAGTGCCTACCATTGTTATGGTAGAAGTGCCTTCATAGGCATCTGAGGGAAAATTTGATTCTTTACCAAATCAAATAGAATCATTTTCTCCCCTCCCAGAGTGAACATCTCTGGCTCCCTAAGGGATTTTCCACTCGCAGATTTATCTGGAGAAAGTGGAAGGCAACTTGGTCAGTCTATCACTGAAGCAATTCAGATTTCAAATCCAAGTGATTTGATAGACATGATTGAGGATCGGGATTTGCGAACTCCCATTGCACCACCACTGACCTCTCTTGAAGAGGCTAGGGTGAGTTTAAATGCAGGTACTGATCAAAAAGGAGCAAACAGACAGCTAATGTTGAGTGATAAGAGTCAAACACTGAGTGAAACACATGCACGTGAGATGAGTGATACACTTACAAGAGAAATTCAAGTGATTGCACACACAGACACATACACTGCAATGTAGTTAGCTCACATAGCTGATCTACAAGAACATCTATTCAAAACCCAGGCTGATAAAGAACTTTTGCAAGCACAAGTGGTTGAACGGTCTTCTTCTTCCACCTCTGTCAACAATCAGCTGGGACTACTCAAGGAAATTTTGAAGACAAATTTACTACCCAAGATCAACTCCATCAACTATCTAAACTCCTACTAGCTTCAGAAACTCAAAATGTTATATCTGTAGAGAATTCCTCAACTAAGGGGGAGAAGTTTCTAGAGAAGTTTCTAGAGAAGTTTATAGAGAAGTTTGGAGAAGCTAGGAAGAGGGAGCTGAAAAAGATATAAAAGGAAAAGGAGGAGTTTCAGGGGAGTAAAGGAAAGTTAGCTCTGTTTTATCTATGTTATATGTATAGAGCTTAGGTAAATCAAGACAGGTTCAATGTTATCATATGTTCAGTCTAGAGGAACATCTATCTTGTATTTATCTTTACTATTGAAATCTGGAAATGTCATATTTGATTCAGAACTTTCTAGTATTTACTTAGGCTTAAGAGTCCTATCTTTTTCTTGGTTTTAGTTGAGTGATCCTCTAGGTATACTTAAACAAGAATGTAATAAGTAAATATTAGATTAAAGGTCACAAGAATCTCAGAGAGTTTTATCTGTCAAGAGAATGGAGTATTAAAGTCATCTACAGACTTGAAGTTATTCTACATTGAAACAAGTTCAATTTATTGTTCAAGCCTCAGTGAAGTATTCAAGAAAGTGGATTTACTACAGTGACAGAGATTTCCAGTTGGTGACAGAAGAAGTACAGGATACAGAATTTATTCAGAGCTAAAGAAAAGAAGCCACAGATTTAAATGTTTTAAAGATGAAGAATTATCATTGAAGTCAGTTATTCATGAACCAGACAGTGCATCGAATGACGACATCAATCAGTGGAATTAAATCATCTATATTCAGTGGTTTTCAGAAGATAAAGGAATGCAATGATTTTAAGTTATCTTCTTTTAATTAATTAAATTATTAATCAATTTAATTAATAAATTAATTCTTTCAGAAATTGTTTAAATTATTTATTAAATTAATTCTAGAAAAGAATTAATTTAATTTAGAATTTAAATTAACTAATTTGATTAAAGGAAATTAATTTAATACTCTGTATGACCTGGCCTGAAGAAATTCTCTGTATGACCTAATTCTTTGTATGACCTCTGCTAGGTCATACCGAGTTCTGCTAGGTCATACCGAGCTCTGCTAGGTCATACCGAGTTCTGCTAGGTTCTACAGAGGCTTTTAACAGCAGGTCATACCGAGTATTATCAACAGGTCATGCCGAGTGAATATTAATTGGTTCTACCGAGCAGAATATTACTTGGTCATACAAGTGTTTTGATCAGTTTAATCAGGTCATATTGATTAATCAAAAGGTCATACAGGCTAATGAATTGTGGTATTTACCCGAGGCTGGACAGAAGAAGGCAGGAGACAAAAATTATCAGATCTGAAAAGCATTTCTCTCTCAAGAACAAGAAAGCCATTTGATCTCATTTCTTCTTAAGCAATTAATTCTAGTTTGTATTGTTAAATCCAAACCACTAGAAGTTGATTACTTGTATTGCTTTGATTATCTAGAGGATTTATATCCCTATAATTTATCTCGAACTTTGCTTTTAGCATTCGATCTTTTTATTACAAATATTAGAAAAGTTCATGTCGAATTTATTCTAAATTTGTATTAATTAGTTTGAGATAAATACTTTGTAATCCGTACTGTATTTGCAACACCCTTCAAGTTTAATATAGTTTATATTTAACTTGAATCTTGTTTCATTTATATTCTGCATTAATTTGTTCTTAATTGTTAAATTATTAAAAGGACAAATTCGATAAAACGGTATAGTTTGTATTCAACCCCCCTTCTATAAACTTATCAGGACCTAACACGAGGAGCCAAAGAAAGTTGAAGATGCACTTAAAGATACCGATTGGGTTACTGCAATGCAAGAAGAATTGAATGAATTTGAAAGGAATGAAGTCTGGAAACTGGTGCCAAGACCAAAGAACAGGTCCATTGTTGTTACAAAATGGATTTTCAAAAATAAGACTGATTCAGATGGTGTAATTATCAGAAACAAAGCAAGACTAGTTGTAAATGGGTATTCTCAACAAGAAGGAATTGACTATGATGAAAATTTTGCTCCTGTTGCAAGACTAGAAGCCATCAGGATCTTTCTAGCATATGCAGCTCATAAGAAATTCAAGGTTTTCCAGATGGATGTGAAAAGTGCTTTCTTAAATGGTGAACTGGAGGAAGAAGTTTATGTTGAACAACCTCCTGGTTTCATTGATCCTAAATATCCAAATCATGTTTACAGATTGGATAAGGCACTTTATGGACTAAAGCAAGCTCCAAGAGCATGGTATAAAACTCTAGCTCAATTCTTACTGGAAAGTGGATTCAAAAGAGGTACCATTGATAAAACTCTATTATATTTGAATCATGGTAAGGATTTGCTTTTAGTTCAGATATATGTGGATGATATCATTTTTGGGTCAACAAACAATAAGCTATGTGAAAAGTTTTCTAAGCTTATGCAGTCAAGATATCAAATGAGGATGATAGGAGAAATGAGTTATTTTCTTGGTCTTCAAGTTAAACAGACTAATGATGGCATTTTTATCAATCAGTCAAAATACACAAAGAATTTGGTGAAAAGGTTTAACATGGAAGATTGTGCTACTGCAAGTACTCCCATAGCTACAGCTACCAAACTTGATCCTGATCAAGGTGCTGAGGTAGATGTAACTCACTACAGAGGAATGATTGGCTCTTTGTTGTATCTCACTGCAAGTAGACCAGATATCATGTTTGCAACCTGTCTGTGTGCAAGATTTCCAGCAAAACCTAGGGAACCTCATCTGATTGCAGTTAAAAGAATTTTCAGATATCTCAAAGGCACTCCTTCACTTGGTCTTTGGTATGCAAGGGAATCAGATTTTGGTTTGTGTGGTTATTCAGATGCTGATTTTGCAGGATGCAAAATAGACAGGAAAAGTACTTCAGGAAGTTGTCAGTTTTTGGGTGGTAGACTGGTTTCATGGTTTAGTATAAAGCAAAAGTCTATCTCTACCTCAACGCAGAAGCTGAGTACATTGCTGTAGGAAGTTGTTGTGCTCAGATAATGTGGATGAGAAATCATTTGTTAGATTATGGACTGTCATACTCAAAAATCCCTATTTATTGTGATAACAAAGTGCTATTGCAATGACAGGAAATCCAGTTCAACATTCTCTTACTAAACACATCAGTATTAGATATCACTTTATAAGAGAACAGGTTCTGGAAGGAATAATTGAACTTCACTTTGTTCCTACTGATCAACAACTAGCTGATATATTCACCAAGCCACTGCCTGAAGCTACTTTCAATAAGTTGGTGAATGAACTTGGAATGATGAATTTTGAGAATTTCTGAGGCAAGCTACAGAGAGGAATTCCTGATGACTGTCAAATCCTGATGGTCATTCAGAAAGGTATGTAATTATGATCAAATCCTGATAGGACTCAATCCTGACAGGAAGTCAACTGGTCAATCCTGATGTACAGGTCAATATTTCATTGCTTAATTTGTGCCTAATTTTTCGTCAGTTTCTGATGAGAAACGTTTGAGTTTTTATTGAACAACTGTATGCGCGCGTGTGTCACACTGATAGATATATACATATAGATACACATAAAAAGCGGTGCAGTTATGGTTAATTAAGCACGTAATATGTCCACTAATCATTTTTGCACAAATTATATTTTAACACCTGTCATTGAGAGTAATATTTTGTTTTAACAAAATACATTTGATTTTCTAAATTACCGTTTACTCTCTCATCATCATTTTTCATCTTCTTTCTCTCTCTGTGCTCAAGAACCCTATTTTCTAAATCTCAATTCTCAAGCTTTCTATATTGTTTTAATGGCGTCTTCATCATTCATGAACAAACAGACTGTGATTAGTGGTATTACTTTTGCCACTAATAATTTTTTAGCCGTTTTGAATCATCAGGATTTGCCTTCTGAGTTTCACATCATACAGGATTTTTTAACTTCAAGTCAATTGAAGTATGCTCTAACCGAACCTGCAAGTGTTTCTTTTAAGTCGGTTATGCAGGTATGGAATTCAGTTTCTTTTGATAAAGGGCATTCTGGCTCCTGATGAGCTTTGAATATGACGGGGTTACTCACTATGTGACTCCCGCAATTGTGGAAGAAGCCCTGCATTTGCCTATTCTTGGAGATGCTGTTCCTGATAATGTTTCAGACTCGACTCTTTTTGAGTTTGTTACAAAATTGGGTTACAATGGGGAAGTTAAGAGATATGGAAATCTCTTTAGGACAAAGCTGAAGAAGGAATGGAACTATTTCTTTGACACCATCAGTCGCTGCTTCCTGAACAAGACATCTAATTTTGATGCTCTACCGTCAGGATCACTCAAAATAGGGTATTCTCTTATATACTCTACTGTTTTTTATTCTGAAAGCTTTAAGTGATAGGAAATTAGATAAGTTAGGTTGTGTCTGTTTTCTTAGATTGTTACAGTTGATATTTAATCACTTATGTACTAATGCTGTTTTTGAGAATGATGTGATTCTACCAATTTGTAGAATTACAGAGAACAATATTAAGTCCTTAGTCAACAGTGATAAGGCAAATGGTTTTAAAGGCAATGCTTTTATTCCTGATGAGGTTAGGTTTTTCTTGAAAGAGAAAATGCCTACTTATTATGGATCACTTTCTGATGCTATGGGACAAGGCCAAACACAACTTGTTTCTGACACAAGCATCCCTCCCAAATAGTCTAAACAATTACCAGCCACTTCTATTGTCTCCCAAAAGACTTTAGTTGTAAAAACTATGAAATCAGCTAGATCTGATGTGTTTGGAAGACAATCAGGATCAAAGGATTTTTCCTCTACACCACTCACCAAAAAGAAGAAACAATGGGGTGTACAAGGGGTCCTGGTGAAGAAGGATGCAAAGACTGTTCTTGTCAAGGGAGTTGAGGATGTTCAAGTAAAAAGAAAGTTGATTTTAAGAGATGAAACTGATTCTGAGGATGATATGCCCATCTCTTCTAAATTTAAGATAATCAAGGAAGTTGTTGATACTGCTATTGAAGCTGTGGCACCATCATCTAAGCCACAGAAGAAAACGAAATTATCTAAAAGCAGGTATCATATTCCTTTGGAGACACAGACTACTGATGGTCAGGATCTATCAATTCCTGATGAGCAGTCAAATCCTGATGCTCAAGCTAATCCTGACGTTGGTACTCCTGATGTCACTCCAACAAAAGTTGTCTCTATTTCAGACTCTCCAGCCAAATCCTCTCCCACTACAAGACATGTTGATATTTCATGGGAAAAGTATGGTGCTGCTGATTCCAATCTTGGGTTTCTACATCCATTGGAGAAGAAAAGGAAAGCAGAGAAAAAGGTCATTCAGAGACAGAAGAAGCTGAAAGGATCAAGCCCACAAGAACCTGAATCTCAATGTGATTCAGCAGCTACTGAAGATCCTGCCACACAAGAACCATTCAATCAAAGTTTGAGTGAAGGCTTAGCTATTGGAATGGTCCCACAAGAACCATTTTCTCAAAGGGAGAATGCAGACATTTCTATTCCAGCCACACAAGAACCATCTAAAGATGCAGGCAAAGCTACAGCTTCTGACGAATTTCCTGACAATGCTCAAAGGATTTCTGGTGAAAATGAAAGAATGGTCGAGGACACTGTCAATGAGGGAAGTACACAAGAACCTTTAACTCAAAGTGTTAAAGCATCTTCAGAACCTCATGCTACACAAGAACCATCAATATCAAATCCTGATGCAAGCTTATCTCATTCTGACGGTGTTGCTCCTGACGTTAGTGGTGCTACTGATAAGCCAATCCTGATACAGACACTAAGCTCAAGACCAATGACAGATTCTATCACAGCATCCCAGGATAAGCTAAAAGGTATTGCAATTCCTGATCCTGATGTTACTCTTGATTCTGATGCTGATGATAGTGATGATAGTGATGATGATAATAATGAAGAGAAGGATCAACTTGCCAGAGTTATTAAATCTAGTCTTGGAACCAACTTTGGTTCATCAAGCACATTCATGGCTGGCAAGGCTTCTACTGGAAAAGTGTTGGTTTCGATCGCATATACACAGCGAAAACGGTAAGAAAAAAAATCGAAACCAAGCCCGGATCCATGTATAATATTGGATAATCATGGTAGTAAGAATAGTTTACCTTATTATGAAGCTTTACGTTCACTGCAATGGAGATCCAAGCGTTCTTTGAATCACTAAGCTTCCTCTTCGAAAGCTTCTCTACGGTATCCACACGAACACCTTCAAGATCGTCCCACGTTCTTGCTTGGAAGGGAGGTACTAGCCTCCAATAAAAAGATATGATTTATGTATATTAGGGCTAGGGTTTTTAATTCTGCCGTGTGTCTCTTCAATCACCACTAATCTGCTCCCATCCTTATGTATATATACATGGTAGTGTGGAGCAAAAAGCCCAAGCAAAAACCTAGCCCATATTTGATTTATTAAATAATAGAATAAAATCCTATTATTCAAATAAATAATAATTAAGTCAAACTTAATTACTATAATCAGAAAATCATATCTCATATATCTTTGTATTTTATTATAGCTTAATTAAGTCCCACTTAATTAATATAATAAAATGCAACTAATCATTAATTAATTTTAAATTCATAATTTAAAATTAATACTTCCTTTAAATGTTCTATGTGTGTGACCCTGTAGGTTATTATTCAACTGGCAATAATTTTATTCTCCAATAAAATTATAAACAAGGAGCGGCATCTAGTAATACATCATTGCTACCCAATTAAATAATAATTAAATCGTGATTCGATAAAACCTTTGGTGATTAATGTTCCCGTGTAATATAATCCCTTTAACCAAATATTATAGATTAAACTCGAGGCATGTTTATTGTCATCCTCTTCATAATTTAATCCAGGTTTACTTGATCCATGGGTAGACTATTAAAACAAATCATTATTTGAGCACGGCCATGCATTTTATAGTCTCACTCAATCAAGAGGCCAATAATATCTCTCCTAATAATAGGAGGGTTAAATCCTTTATCTATCATTTATATTTCTCATACGACTCACAATATACCCGATGTCCACTTTTATCATTACCCGGTTAAAGGTAACTTTTAATGTAGTCAAAGTATATTAATCCTCGTACAGAAATATAATGATCTCAAGTCAAAGGATCATTACACCATTATCACTGTGAGTTTTTCTTATGACTTTATTAACATGAAGAATCTCACGGTGGGTCTGTCCAGTACCATGTACTCCTACATGTACCTATGCATTGACTTTAGTATCTCCATACTTATAACCAATGAGATGTGGTTATCTGTCAATCAACATACTAGTCTATTTATGTATTATTATTGTCCTATATATAATAATACTCGACTAGGGACCTTTAAGAATAAGATATATTATATAATCTCAAGTTCAAGTTGTATACTTAAACTATATAATGTGTATCATAATTCTAAGGACATTTATTATGCTAATAAATATATCGCAGTCATTAAAGTCATAATAAATACATTTACTTAATAATCAAATGACATAAGGTTTATCAAAATAAACAATGTATTGCCTCTAGGGCACCTACACTAACAATCTCCCACTTGCACTAGAGCCAATCACCCATGTATCTAATACCCATGGAACTAGTGTGACCGTCGTGCTTCTGCTGCGACAAGCCTTTGGTCAGTGGATCTGCTATGTTATCATTTGTGTGCACTTTACATATGTGTATGTCACCCCTTTCATTGATCTCTCGAATAAGGTGATATCTTCTGAGTATATGCTTGTCTCGGGAGTGAGATCTAGGTTCTTTAGCCTGTGCAATGGCTCCATTATTATCGCAGTACAAGTCTATGGGATCTGCGATCGATGGAACCACTCCCAATTCAGTAATGAATTTTCGAATCCAAACTGCTTCTTTAGCTGCTTCACAAGCTGCAATGTACTCAGCCTCCATTGTAGAATCAGCTACTGTCTCTTGCTTTGAACTCTTCCAGCTTACAGCACCTCCGTTTAGACAAAACACAAAACCAGACTGTGATACAGTATCATCCTTGTCTGTTTGGAAACTTGCATCGGTGTAACCTTTTACAACCAGTTTCTCCTCTCCTCCATACACCAAGAATGAATCTTTAGTCCTTTTCAGGTACTTAAGAATATTCTTGACTGTCGTCCAGTGACCTTCACCTGGATCAGACTGGTATCTGCTCGTCATGCTCAAAGCATACGAAACATCGGGGCGAGTACACACCATTGCATACATGATAGATCCAATTGCTGAGGCATATGGAACTTTACTCATGCGGTCCTTCTCATCCAATGATTTCGGACACTGATCTTTAGAGATCGTTATCCCTTGAGACACGGGGACATATCCCCTTTTTGCATTTTGCATACCAAAACGATGCAAAATCTTATCAATGTATGTACTCTGACTTAGACCGATCATCCTTCTAGATCTATCCCTATAGATCCTCATTCCTAGAATGTAGGATGCATCTCCTAAGTCTTTCATAGAGAAGTTGCTCCCTAACCATGTCTTAACAGCCTTTAGAGTAGGTATGTCATTCCCCATTAGTAGTATATCATCAACATATAATACTATGAATGCCACATGGCTCCCACTAACCTTCTTGTAAACACAAGATTCATCTTCGTTTTGAACAAAACCATACTCCTTGACTGTTTCATCAAAACGGATATTCCATCTCCTAGAGGCTTGCTTCAATCCATAAATGGATCGACGTAATTTACATACCTTACCAACATTCCTTGGATCGACAAAACCTTCAGGCTGTGTCATGTACACATCCTCTTCAAGGCTTCCATTAAGGAAGGCTGTTTTGACATCCATTTGCCAGATTTCATAATCATGGAATGCTGCAATGGCAAGCAAAATCCTTATGGACTTGACCATAGCCACTGGTGAGAAAGTTTCATCATAGTCAATACCATGAATTTGTTTGAAACCTTTTGCAACCAGCCTCGCTTTATAGGTCTGAACATTTCCATCCATGTCAGTTTTCTTCTTGAAAACCCATTTGCACCCTTTGGGTTTTACCCCTTCAGGTGGATCAACCAAAGTCCATACTTGGTTTTCGTACATGGAATCCATCTCGGATTTCATGGCTTCTAGCCATCTCTTAGAGTCTGGACTGTTCATAGCATCTTGGTATGTGAGAGGCTCATCTTCATCTATGAGCATCAATTCACCACATTGAGTTAAGAGAAATCCATATCTCTCTGGCTCATGGCGAATTCTACCAGATCTACGAACAACCTGTGTTTGTTGAGCATTATTATTATCCTGCTCTTGTTCCACCTCAGGTTCAATGTTATTTTCTGGTTCTCGATCTTCATCGAGATCTATAGTTCTCCCACTGTTTCTTTTGGAAACAAAATCTCTTTCCATGAAGACAGCATCTCGAGCAATGAACACTTTCTGCTCAGAAGGACTATAAAAATAATACGCCTTTGTTTCATTAGGGTATCCCACAAAATTGCATTCTTCGGATTTAGGTCCAAGCTTGTCAGATACTTGACGTTTCACAAACGCCTTGCATCCCCAAACTTTCATAAAGCTCATGCCTGAACGTCTCTCCATCCATATCTCATATGGAGTCTTTTGAACCTTCTTAGTAGGAACACGGTTAAGTGTGAAAGCCGCTGTTTCTAGAGCATAACCCCAGAAACTAATTGGAAGATCTGCATGACTCATCATCGATCGCACCATGTCCAACAAGGTGCGATTTCTTCTCTCTGAAACTCCATTCCATTGAGGTGTACCTGGCGGAGTGAGTTGTGATACAATACCATACTCCTTTAAATATTCTTTAAATTCAGTGCTTAAGTATTCACCCCCACGATCAGATCGTAAGATCTTAATACTTGCACCTCCGCCAATTTGCTTCTCTACTTCAGCCTTGTATTCTTTGAACTTTTCAAAAGAATCGGATTTATTCTTCATAAGATATACATATCCATATCTACTGAAATCATCAGTAAATGTTATGAAGTAGTAGTAGCCTCCTCTAGCCATCACACGCATTGGGCCACATACATCACTATGTATTAGCTCCAGACGTTCAGTGGCCCTTTTACCCTTACCAGTGAAAGGGGCTTTAGTCATCTTACCAAGCAAACAAGACTCGCATTCTAGGTATGATTCAAAATCAAACTTATCCAAGTATCCATCCTTATGTAATTTGGATATGCGTTTCTCATTTATATGGCCTAGACGACAATGCCAGAGGTATGTTTGATTTGAGTCATTAACTTTAAGTCGTTTGTTTTCTATATTATAGATAGGATTATCTAAGTCAAGAACATATAAACCATTAAACAAACGTGCAACACCATAGGTTAAATCATTCAAAGCAAAAGAGCAAATGTTGTTCTTTATTGTAAACGAAAAACCTTTCTTGTCCAAACAAGAAACAGAAATAATGTTTCTGCAAATCGCAGGCACGTAAAAACAGTTCTCTAGTTCTAAAACAAGCCCAGAGGGCATAGATAAATAATAAGTTCCTACAGCTAAAGCAGCAACTCTTGCTCCATTGCCAACTCGTAGGTCCACTTCTCCTTTAGCCAATGTCCTACTTCTCTGCATTTCCTGCACATTTAAACAAATGTGAGAAGCACATCCAGTATCCAATACCCAAGATGTAGAAGTAGACAGATTGACTTCTATAACATATATACCTGAAGTAGGAGCTTTCTCAACCTTCTTCTTCTTCAGATCCTCCAAGTAAACTGAACAGTTTCTCTTCCAGTGACCAGTTTTCTTACAGTAGTGACATTCACCCTTAGCAACACCACCTTTAGGCTTGACAGCCTGTTTGGGACCTGACTTTGGCTTGAGTGCAGAATCAGATCCAGTCTTATTCTTACCCTTCCACTTGCCTTTCCCTTTCGCCTTACCTTTATTGCCCACCATCAGTATGGGAGCAGGCTCAGCTGCCTTCATGTTGGTCTCATATGTTCTCAACATAGACAACAATTCAGTAGGTGTTTTGTCAAATTCATTCATATTGTAGTTCACAACAAACTGAGTGAATTTGTTGTTCAAAGAATTCATGATTAGGTCAATACCAGTTTCCGGTCCAACCGGGAAACCCAAAGTTTCAAGGTACTCAATGTAACCAATCATCTTCAGAACATGTGGTCCAACTGGTTCATTTGCCCCTTGTTTGCAATTAAAAAGTGACTTACTCGTGTTGATCCTTTCTTGACGAGTTTGGCTTGCAAACATGCTTTGCAAGTGCTCATAGATAGTATATGCATCCATATGCACATGTTGTCTTTGAAGCTCAGCATTCATAGTTGCCAACATAAGACATGCAACATCATTTGCATCATTCTCATCCTTTGTGTGGGCCGCTCGTTCCTCAACAGTAGCGCCCTCAGGAAGGGGACCTGGCGGAGGGATGTCAATGACATGAAGCTTGCGCTCCTGCCTGAGGACAATCCTCAAATTCCTCTGCCAGTCTAGGAAGTTGTTTCCTCCTGTCAGTTTATCCTTCTCAAGGATTGATCGTACGGATAGTGTGTTTGTGTTATTTGCCATTTCTACAAAGATAAAAACACAAAATAAACATTAGATTGTCTGAGTTATCAATTATTATGTTCAAATGATTATGATATATTCATAATATATCTCCCACTATTTTTTTTTATCAAATTAATAGCCCTTACTATTAATTCGGAAAGTATATCACATAATTCTTTCTAGTGAGCCAAGATCCATATTTCGTCATGTTCTAAGTCAACCACTGGAAGTCCTTAAAAATGATTATTTAGGTAGACAACAGTTGTCAATTATATCACATATAATTCTTGGATAGTTTGGCGAACAACGATTGATCTTATCTATCTAATAGATTTTTAACCAAACTCTATGCTTCTAAGTTCATAATAGTTGAATATAACCGTTTATTTTCACCTTATTATGACGACTCAGTTAAGTTAGACCCAATGATACAACGGCCGAATATAACCGTTTATATTCGTCGCATCTCACCACGATAGATAGGAGTCCCCTGCCACTGACAGCCCTTCCCCTAATCGATCTAGGATTCGATGAGTGTTCATTCATTGGAAAGCATCCGATTAAAACTTAATATTTTGTTAAGGGATTTTATTATTAAAACGACCATGATCCCATCATCAAGAGATTCCCAATTTTTCCTTGAACTAAGTACTTCAATTCAAAATTTATCAATGGTTTGATTTCCAGTCCAGCGGAGGAGTCACAATGGTCTCACTTAAAATCCACCTTTCTTACAAGCGCTGCTTGTATTTTTGTCAAAATCGCCCCATATCCAAAAATTGGAAATTCATACTTATTTCCGTGTTTCATAAACACAGGAATCTCATGTTCGTTTTGTTCAATTTTAAAATCTTGAATCGTTACAGATTTTATCTTGTTTAAGCAGGCATGGCATGGGTGTCGTATCTAATACATACATTCCATCCTACTTATCTATACATCACATGCATAATATGTAAAGTGCATTACAAAATTAAATATTCTATGGTTATGGCCCAATCCTATGCGATTTTTCCAAGCTAATGGAAAAATCAAGGTCAATCTATGGTGGTAATAACTAATTATTACAAAATCTCCTGCTTCGCTTCCAAAGCTGCCTTGATTGCCTCCAAGCTCCTTTTTGAAACATTTTACAAAAGAACTCGAGTTGCATTCGAGATAAAATAATTACAAAAGAAAAACGACATGCAAGTCGTATTTAATTATTACAAACCATAAATTAAAATTAATAAATTAAATTAAAACTAGGTCTTGGGGCCATAACCATGCATCATGCTCACATAGCAATTAAGAGCATCACATATTGTATAATCACAATTTTAATACAACATAAATTAAATATGATCAAATCATAAATAATTAATTAACACATTTTAATATTAATATAGTAATCAAAATTACTAATTAATAAAATTCCGTATTTTCCAGGTTAGGCATCATCGAATATAATTTAACCTAGCATGCATAATCCTAGCTTAATCATAAAAAAAAAAAAAAAAATCCTAGCAGATACGCATTCTGGTTATGAGTATTAGCAGATACGCATCTACAGTATGCGTATCACCTTTACATAATTTTCTGCAGAATTCTCAGAAAAACCAGTTCGATCATTCTCTAATATCTGTGGTTTTTATTGAATCCAAAATGTTTGTTCTGATCTTATTAGACCCTTACCATGTTTACCCAGTCATATAAGAGTATCTTAAACGATTATAAACATCAAACCTAGCAGCAGGGTTGTATGAACATGTATGTAAATATAACACGTGAATAGGCTTGAAAGAACTCAGATTATAAACGTAAATTACGGCTGGTACTGGCATGACAGTAGGATCAGATCACGTTTACAACTTGTTAAAACAAAATAGACGAAACATAACAGATTTCAGAAGCTTAATGACTCAGAACGTAAGTTGCAGAACATGTTGTTAAAAACCACTTGAATGAACCAGATTTTGCAGATTGTAATCTTATTATGCAGACAATAAAACACGTACATATTCATATCAAGCTTGACCAGTAGACGATCATGACAACCCAGACTGTAATCGCTGTTAACAGATCGCATGTTTACAGAAGAAAAACGAAGTCGCCAGAGTATGCTAGAAGCAAGTTTTCCGAAAACTTATAAACACTTAACAGTTAATATTCGCAGTATGACAGATACATGTATCAACTATAGCAGCCTTATATTAACGAATAAACTGAATAGTAATCGTTGTGTTCTTGTCCAGAGATAAGGGTTTTACGGCAACACTTGCATAAGAACGTAAAAACATGTATATACGTATTATATACATCAAATTAAACCAGATTATCCCATTATCCAAGTAGCTCTGATGCCATTGTTGGTTTCGATCGCATATACGCAGCGAAAACGGTAAGAAAAAAAATCGAAACCAAGCCCGGATCCATGTATAATATTGGATAATCATGGTAGTAAGAATAGTTTACCTTATTATGAAGCTTTACGTTCACTGCAATGGAGATCCAAGCGTTCTTTGAATCACTAAGCTTCCTCTTCGAAAGCTTCTCTACGGTATCCACACGAACACCTTCAAGATCGTCCCACGTTCTTGCTTGGAAGGGAGGTACTAGCCTCCAATAAAAAGATATGATTTATGTATATTAGGGCTAGGGTTTTTAATTCTGCCGTGTGTCTCTTCAATCACCACTAATCTGCTCCCATCCTTATGTATATATACATGGTAGTGTGGAGCAAAAAGCCCAAGCAAAAACCTAGCCCATATTTGATTTATTAAATAATAGAATAAAATCCTATTATTCAAATAAATAATAATTAAGTCAAACTTAATTACTATAATCAGAAAATCATATCTCATATATCTTTGTATTTTATTATAGCTTAATTAAGTCCCACTTAATTAATATAATAAAATGCAACTAATCATTAATTAATTTTAAATTCATAATTTAAAATTAATACTTCCTTTAAATGTTCTATGTGTGTGACCCTGTAGGTTATTATTCAACTGGCAATAATTTTATTCTCCAATAAAATTATAAACAAGGAGCGGCATCTAGTAATACATCATTGCTACCCAATTAAATAATAATTAAATCGTGATTCGATAAAACCTTTGGTGATTAATGTTCCCGTGTAATATAATCCCTTTAACCAAATATTATAGATTAAACTCGAGGCATGTTTATTGTCATCCTCTTCATAATTTAATCCAGGTTTACTTGATCCATGGGTAGACTATTAAAACAAATCATTATTTGAGCACGGCCATGCATTTTATAGTCTCACTCAATCAAGAGGCCAATAATATCTCTCCTAATAATAGGAGGGTTAAATCCTTTATCTATCATTTATATTTCTCATACGACTCACAATATACCCGATGTCCACTTTTATCATTACCCGGTTAAAGGTAACTTTTAATGTAGTCAAAGTATATTAATCCTCGTACAGAAATATAATGATCTCAAGTCAAAGGATCATTACACCATTATCACTGTGAGTTTTTCTTATGACTTTATTAACATGAAGAATCTCACGGTGGGTCTGTCCAGTACCATGTACTCCTACATGTACCTATGCATTGACTTTAGTATCTCCATACTTATAACCAATGAGATGTGGTTATCTGTCAATCAACATACTAGTCTATTTATGTATTATTATTGTCCTATATATAATAATACTCGACTAGGGACCTTTAAGAATAAGATATATTATATAATCTCAAGTTCAAGTTGTATACTTAAACTATATAATGTGTATCATAATTCTAAGGACATTTATTATGCTAATAAATATATCGCAGTCATTAAAGTCATAATAAATACATTTACTTAATAATCAAATGACATAAGGTTTATCAAAATAAACAATGTATTGCCTCTAGGGCACCTACACTAACAAAAAGATCTCAGACAAGATTTTTATGTTCCTTCTGAAATTTCTCCTGATGAGGCACTTAGACAATATGAATGGAACAATTCATGGTACAGATCTTCTGAGTCTGTTAGTTATCCATATGATTTGGATCATGCCTATGATGCAGTGAAATTAATTGAGAATCAAGATTTGAAGAATCATTTGAAGGCAACTACTCTCTTATCAAAAGGCCTCAAACATGAAATTGATTCTTTCAAGGCTGCTACAGAATTAGTAAGGACTGACATTTCTCAAAACTTCACAAAGGTGCCTACTGCTCTTCAACTAAGAATAGTGGAATCCCAAGTCAAGTCAGTCATTACTGAACAAATATCAATTAATAGCAGAATTGATTCACTTGATTCTAAGGTAACTGATATTCAAACCTCTCTTGCCTTAATTTTGAATATATTGTCAAATGATGATGTCAAAAAGGGGGAGAAGGTAAGTTCTACAAAATGTACACCTGATCTAGTATTAAGGAATAATGATAATGATACTGGAAATGATGGTGGTGGCAAAGTTCTACAAGGAGAAACCTCTGATGCTGCTGTTATGAAGACTATTCAAACTTCTCAAAGTCAAACAACGCAGTCAACTCATGTTTCTGATTCTGGAGTAAGGACAGTGAGAACATTAGTACAATCTCAGATCCTGACGGAAGAACAAATCCTGACAGGTGATCAAATCCTGATGACTTATCAAATCCTGACGCCTGGTCATGGACATACACTTTCTACAATTCCTGAGGGTGATGAAGATGTAATCATTGAAAATCCTGAAGATGCTGCTAACCTATTCCAGAGGTTCAAAACTCTTGTAGTTCCTGACAGGTCTACTTTTGGTGATGATGGAAATGTTGAAGAAGAACCAGAATTGAGAAGAAAAACAAGAAAATCAACTCTCAGCAAGACAAATCAAATTGAAGATTCTAATCCTGATACTGTTCCTGACACAGTTCAAGATCCTGATGAATCTGATATTCTACAAGAGGTTGATCTGTTAATACTTTCTACTGTGGTGGATTCTCACAACAAGGAAGTAGATGAAGAAGAAGAAGCTAGAAGAAGAGAAATCACAAGAATAACAAATAGAGATTTCAATCTCTATGTACAAAGGCTTAAACTCTCAAACAGAAGGTTGTGGAGAAATCCAAGCAGACAAGAACCTCAACTAGAAAGAAGCTATGCTTATGAGAAGGAAAAAGATAAGAAGTGGAAACACATTGACACACTTAGGTGTGATAGACCTATCAATTTTCAGTCTGGGAGAATTATCACAAGTACCTCAAGTGTTGCTGATTTTTCTGAGTCAGTTAGATCAAAAACACTCTGGTTTCAAATGTTCTCAAATCTGAGGCAAATGGCAAACAATTCAAGAGGAGGTATTGGACACAGGGATTCTGAATATCTGAATACACCTCATGTTGATCCTTAAGCCTTGACTGAAATTGGAGGTATTTTAACTTCTGAAAACCTGAACAATTTATTATCTGTTGATATAGTAATAGATTGTCATGATGGTTCTGAAAAGAAAGAAAAGCTTCTGTATTTTATGAGAGATGGTTCTATGAAGATTCTATCCATTCAAGACTTGTTGGTGAAAACTACAAAGGAACTGAAATATGTTCGTTATCTGTTAAGATGAAAGAATGAAGTGTGCAAAGTGTGAAGTGACATGATCTTGGTAACAATTAGAAGAAGACTGGATGAAAACAGAAATTTCAATGGTAATTATACTCCCATGTACTTAAATCAAAGAGGTCAAGATGTGGAAATTCAAAGGGGCACTGCTGTTAAAGAAGTGACTTTTGGCATGACTCAACTTACTCTCAATCCTAATGGGAAGGAAATTGCTTATCTTTTGCTTGAAGAGCACAGTCTTCAGAGAAGCTCCATACAAAATCTCAGAGCAGCTATCTACCAGATTAATGAGGAAGATGAAGAACTCAGAAATCTTAAGGAAAGACTGATACAAATTCTTGAAGAAAAAGAAGAAAATTTGTTATCCAACTTCTTGAAGATGAATCTGTTCTATCAAAGAATTTAAACAGATAAGTTGCTGCTGTAAATATTTGTACATTTTGTAAATATATTTTTGACATCATTGAATCTAGGAATCTATACTTTATTTCACAAAGTATGAGATTGGGGGAGATTGTTAGATCAGGATTCAATGATCGTCAGGATCTAGACTCAACTAATCAGGATTGCTGACGTCATCAGTATAGCATGGTCATCAGTATTTGATCAAGCGTCAGTATCAAGATTGTCATCAGGATATCTACATCAGGACTGGGATCAGGATTGATCATCAGAACTGGAAGCTGATCAGGATTTCTATTTCGAGTTATATTTGGAGTCTAGTTAAATAAGGAAGCTTATTTTGTCGGTTCCTTATTTATAGTAATGAAGCTATCAATTTAGGATAGGTTTTCAATCTTTGTAATTGATTAGAACTTATCATGTAATTGATAGAGAAGCTGTGTAGTATATAAACACAGTTTAGGTTTCGATTTATAAAGTGAACATAATCGATCACATACACGAGTATCTTTGTAACCTAGAAGCTCTCAAGAACATCAGAATTTCTTGAGAGAGTTTTGTAACAGTTTTATATCAGAATTAATAAAGATGTTATTATTCTTTCATATTTGTGATATATACTTTGATAAGTCGAGAATCTTATACAATTGTATTCAACTCCCCTTCTACAATTGTTTATTACTGGGCAACAATAGGTCTTCCCTTTCATGGTTAATTCATTCAATAACTTAGTATACTTCTCAAAGACCTGAGTTATACTTTCTCCAGGAAGTGACCTAAATGATTCATACTGAGAAGTCAGGATGTCCAATCTGTTTTCCTGCACGTCTTCAGTTCCTTCCATTATCAATTTTATGGTATCCCACATTTGTTTCCCGCTCACACAGTTCATTAACTGATAGCTCATTTCCTTGTCTGCGGAGTCTGTCAATATCAGCATCAAACCTGTATCCAATCGAACCAGTTCTTTATTTGTATCTGTGTACTCAGATAATTCCTTTGGGGTTGAGCCTTGAGGAATTCTGGTGCCATCAGGAGATGATGATTCACCAACTGTGTTAATCCCAAATGACCTAACAGAATTGTAGAAGGGGGGGGGGGGGGGTTGAATACAATTCTTGATATTTCTTAAACTTAAAAACAACTTACAAATAAAAACTGAACTTAATGTAAAAATCACAAGAACATAAATAATTTCAGTTGGATTGTTTGATGATCCAAATGAAGTGATTTTTATTGCGGAAATAATCTGTGATACAAATGTACACAGCTGCTCAGTTACAAGAATGTAGAGAAGAAAATGCTCTCAAGGATAGCTAATACAATCTATTTGTTTTTCTTCTCTTACTCTTATTTTAACTGCTACACTTGGTTATATACATTCCCAAGTTTACAATCCTATTTCTGGCTACACTAATGTACACTAGTAATAACCATCAGTAGCTTGCTTTTCATTCCTTTTGTCCAGTGGTCCTTGGAGATTTTTACTTTTGTCTTCACGCTTATTATTATCACTCCCAAGAGCCTTCTTGGAAATTGGAATGTTTCCTTATTTCCAGTGACCATTTTGATGGCTTCCAATGCACAGTACACTTCCATATCTCCTTTAGATCTGTTCAGTAAACTGTCACTATCACTTTGTCAACTATTCAAAAAGTAATAGTGATTCGTTGATAGTAGGGAGATATGTTTCGTTGATAGCTTCATTCTTCATTTCGTTGATGAGTAAACTTCATTTCGTTGATGATTAAACTTTGTTTCGTTGAAGAGTAAACTCCATACCGTTGACAGAGTAATCTTCATACCGTTGACATGTCTTCACTTAGGCAAAATTACAAGGCATAATATATTTACAATTAACCAACCTATTTTGCCTATCTAGTACTTAGTCAATATGACTTAGAAAACCTATCCAATATCTACAATGAAATGCATATCAAACTAGAAGTACTGTACAGTGCAATTGCTACATCACTCATTTCGTTGATGAGCTACCTGTCAATGGATTGCTACAAAGCATACCATTCCGTTGACAGCTACAAAATGACTTTACACAAATTCTACTAAGTGTTTTATGTTTATCATCAAGAACAACATATTCCTAACAATCTCCCCCAATTTATGACTGATAGAATAACAGTCATAAATCAAGAGACTTGATGATAACAAAAACACTCAGATACATCATAAATTACAAAAGTAGAAAATGCATTAAGCTTCATAATATTTTAGACAAAATACAAGACTTACAAGACTAATGCCCAAAAGTGCTCCTCTAGATTGAGCAAATGATTCATCTGTGTCTTCTTTGTGGCATAGTCTTCTTCCCTCTCTTAGAGTTGTTTTCCTCAATTTGGACCTGTAGCCTTCTGTAAAAGATCTTCTCTTCTTCATATTTATAACCAAGCATGGATTGCATAAACTTTAGAGTTTGATTAGATGCCTTATCCAGTTGGTCTTCCATCCTGAAGAATCTTCTGCAATTGTCCTTGTCCTTAAATTCCATCATCCAGTAAGGTTGAAGATGGATCTTCTTTCCTGTTGAGGGCACTCTAAGCATCCTGGGAAGAGCCTCAGGCTTGTTCCAGCTAGCCTTTATCTGACAGATTTTGGAGACCACCTCAGACTTGGCTGTTTTGGTGAAGCCAAAGTCCTTTTTCAAGCATCTAAACACTGAGAGTAGTGTTTGATAGTCTTCTCCTAAAATTCTGTAGAGGGGCCACACCTGTTCTCTACCACCCTTGAATACAAAGACCAGTCTCTCAGGCAATTTTTGAGAAGCTGCAATGCCTCTTACTTCCACCAGGTTGTCTAAGTCAAGATGTAAACTGGATTCTTCCCTGATGTCAACAATGTACATGCAGTCCTCTGGATTTGTAGGGGGTTTCTGAGGTTGTGGCTTTCTCATAAATACTGGCTTTGCTTTGACAACCCTTTTCTTTGTCTTCGTTGGTTGATCCTTCTCAAATAGAAACTTTGGAAAGTAGGCCTCATCAAATTCAAGAGGCTCCTCTTTTGGCATAATTGGTTGATCATGAAAGTTGACAGGATGTGCAGGATAACAGGCCAACTTTCCTTCAAGAGGTAGTCCAACAGGAATTTGATGTGCACTTTTTGTTGAAGAGTCTTGAGCAGTGTCCTGAGAATCATCTTTGTCAAAATCCAGATTCCTTTTGGCTCTAGCCTTTGGCTGCCTTACACCCTTCCTTTCCTTTCCAGCTTCCTTAGCTTCATCCTTAGCCTTTTCTTCCTGTAGGGTTTCTTCATCTTCAAGTGATTGTGCAACTGCAAGTGCTTGCATTGCTGCCCTTTCAGATTCTTCAGCTTTGGCCTTGGCAAAGTTTGGGTGACCAACCCAAATGCAAATTTCCTTGCTATCCCTGTAGATGATGGCCCTTTGGTTCCTTATGCTTGGATGATTGCTTTCTTTGCTTTCAATAATCAGCTTCCCTAGGATTTTGAACTCATCTGGCTTTGGTGGAGGATAAAATATCCTTGCAGTGTTCTTGCCCTTGGGTTTGACAGGTGATATTGGAGATATCCCTCTTGCATCCACATTCCTAAAGCATGAAGCTTGCCCTTTCTCATTTCTTGAATCTTGAAAGAGTCCATGCTGAAGGGGTTCTATAACATAAGAACTCTTGAACTGTGGCTCCCATTCCGTTGATGTTACAACCATGGCATCCGTTGATGGTTGATCCGTTGATGGATTTGAGTTTATTGCAGTTCCAGCAATTCTCTTGACCCTTGCTTCTATGTTGGACCAGCGATCTTTAATCTGTTCTGCAAGTCTCATCCTCATAGAAGCTTCCTGAATCAGGTCAATACCATCCTTTTTCTTCTGTCCAAGCTCCCCCATTGCTAGTGGCTCATTTGGTAAGGAAATGGCTGGGACCAAAACCTTTGTGATTTGTATATCAAGCTCTTTAGATTTCTCTAGCTCCTTAGATTTCTCCCCTTTTTTGTTATCATCAAAAGAGATAATGGGGAGTCCTTGAGCTGCCAAAAGCTGGGTGAGTAGCTAAGTTTGCTTCTCCTGTTCCTTTTGCATTTGAGAAAGTGTAGCCTCAACTTTGTCCACTCTAGAGGAGAGAGTCTTCAAAGAAGAGGACACTTCAGGTTCCTTGGAGAAAAACCTATTCATTTTGGACACAGTGAGAGAGGGAAGCTTCTCATCAAGCCTCCTGTCTATAGCATCTTTCAAGTTCCCAACAGAGTCCTTGATGTCCCTTGCTTCCACCCTGGTCTGCAACATTTGTAGCCTTTGAATCTCCAAGGAGTCCATAATGGCTTTGTAGAAAGGCTTGTGTTCAACACTAACAGATGCATGAGCCAAGAAGGCTTCATTGTACTGTCTAGTGATTGCAGCATCCAGGTTGATTCTTCCATGAACATCCTGAGAAAGCCAGTCTGGTGTAGGGGGTACCACAGAAGTCCCAGTCTGTGAAGTAGTGGCCACCTGTAGATTGTCACCAAAGCTGTCCTCATCATCAGAAAAATCAAATTCATCACTAGCTGCAGCTCCTGGAGATAGATTGGTCAAGGCATCCTTTGCTCTTTGCATTGATGCAGTTGTATGAATTAGGTTTAGTGACCTCTCTGCCTCCACATTGCCCTGCTGAGCCATAAGTTGATAGGCTGGCACAGGGTGAGTAAAGGTCTCAGGATCCAGAGAAATACTATCCAGAGTTTGTTGATAATGCTCTTGGAAAGTAAGTTCCCTTTCTCCTTCACTGACCTCCATTAACTCACTAGCAATGGTTGCTTCCTCCCTTATTGCTCCTGTAGTCCCTTCTCTCTCTCCACTCTTTTCTTGCATCATGGGCTCCCCATGGCTCACACCTCTCACACCCTCTCCTTCACCTTCTAAGGTGGTACCCTCAATCTCTCCTTTTGCCTGGCTGGAAGAAATAGCCAGCCTCTCACTCTCATTCTCTCCTTTTGCCTGGCTGCAAGCCAGCCTCTCAGTTTCACTCCCTCTCAAACCTAAAAGTGTCTCAACTACCACCAGGTCATCTACACTAGTTGTGGAAACAACTTGATCTTCAATAATGGGTGTAGAATGACCTATCAACGGAATGGTAGTTTGAACTGTCAACGGTATGGATATCGTTGATGGAGAAACACTTGTCAACGAAAGAGGCTGTTTCGTTGATGAAGTCAATATAGCACTTTGAGAAAGTGAAATTACAATAGAATCTGTGGTGATTGATTTTAGAGATTGGTCCACAGATCCTCTTGTAACTTCAGAAAAAATTGGTTGATGGCCCAACAAATCACTTAACAAGTGATGACCACCAACTTCAGAGTGGGGCTTCTCCAAGAAAAGAGTTTGAGAATCAGGAAAAGATGAATGGATCATGTCCACATCTAGAGATTGAGTTGGTGAATTTGGTGGAGATAGTTCAAGGTTGATGTTTAGAGAATGGGACTGTAACCCCAGAGTAACAATAGGGGTTACATCAAATTGAATTTGTGAAACTGGAAGTGTTGCTTCCAGAGTGTGTGCACCCTGTGTACCCTTGGATTTTTGCTTCACTCTCCTTTGGTATTGGGAAAATGTAGACTGTGGGCTTGAAGTGTCCCTTACCCTCTTGGAGTGTGCTCTTGGAGGAGAGCTTGTTTCAATAATCACATCCTTTTGGGAGGATGCAACTAAACTTGTGTTTAAATCCATTTTACTCATTGTGCCTTGTTGGGAAGACACAATGGGGCTTGGTTGGGACACACTATCCTTTCCTTCCTTATTCTTGGGGTTTCTTTGATGTTCACCCCTTCCATCACCTCTTACAGCTCCAGAATCACTCCCCTTAGGTTGTGAAGTAGTTTTTGCAACAGGTGCCTTTTGAGAAGCACCTGATGTTGGCTTTGAGGATTTCTTAGATTTAGGTTTTGCTGCTTGGGCAGGAGCCTGTTGGGACACAGCTACAGACTCCATAGCAACATTGGTAGGGGAAACAATAGAAGTAGCAACTACACTAACAGGGTTAGAAGAAGTTACCTCAATGATGGGCAGATACACCACTGGGACATCACCATTGTGGTTAAGTCTCAGGATATCTGTCGGAACCCTCTTCTCTTGCACAAAACACTCAAACCTGGAAACAGGGTTAGAGATAACTAATGGTGTTGGACTAACATGGTTAGCCAACATCATCAGAAACCTAGCATAATAGATATTCTTTTTCCTATTTGTCTTATCACCCAACTTAGCACCAATTTCATACATAAGTTGGGTGCTAAAGTTATAATATCTATCAGTTAGGAGCATAGTTAAGAGAATTAACATGGAATTAGTTAATGCATCAAAATTACTAATTTTTCCAGAAAATACCTTTATGAATGCATCAGCTAAGTAGCTGTATTCTCTAACCAAACATCTCCTAATAATCTTACCCAAATTATCAGTAGACAATGAGTAGTTTATAGAATTTAGCATGTTAACCATTTCAGTGTATGTAGGTAAAGCATTACAGTTATTTTCAGGAATATGTAAACATGCTTGCAATACATCAGAATTTATTATATACTCATTACCTTGGATGGTGAATTGCAAAGTGCAATTTGTCCCACTATACTCGCATGAGGTCCAAATCTCCTCGATTATCTCATTGTAGAGTGGTGTAGAGTGAAACATTGCATAGCTCAACTTGCAATTCTTCATGAAGTCCATCATCTTGAAAAAGATGATGTTCGGGCTTTCCTTGACAACAAAGGGGATGGAGTTGTTTTTCTCATAGATAAACCCTCCAGCAGACATAAGCTTGACTATGGGTGCCATTGTTGAGTGAGAAAAAGCTTCGAACTGAATTGCTTGTTAGAGAGAAGAAGAGAGAAAAGCCTTTGGAATTTTTGAGAACAGGTAAAAAGGAATTAAAGAAAATAGAATTTCTTAAATACTCCCCCAAAAATTCTCAGAAATAAAGTCCAATAATCAATGTAAATTACTGGATTGGCTTAAAAAATATAACCGTTACTTTTAAAGTATTACCATGATTTATACTTACAAGGGTGTATGTATAGATCGTGGTAAAAGACGTGTCAAATTTTAACGGTTCTGATTAACTGCGCTATATCAACGAATCAGGATTGGGCGGTTAAAGTCCCGTTCATTTCGTTGATAAAGCTGCGTTTCGTTGATACAAAAAGCTATCAACGAAACACCCAGAAAAATGCTAGGACTGTCAACGAAATGGTGCGTTTCGTTGACATAGTAATTTTGACTTAGACAAAATTTCACCTTTTTCCTGAGAAACATAATTCACAGAAAAACATAGCAAATTTCTGGCTACATTTTAACTTGCAAATATCTCAAAAATAATTAAGAGAAATTTAGCATACCTAGCTCACTTACTAATCTTGAGAATGTTGATTCATCAAGTGGCTTGGTAAAGATGTCTGCAAGTTGTTGTTCACTTGGAACAAAATGTAACTCCACAGTACCATTCATAACATGTTCTCTAATGAAATGGTACTTGATGTCAATGTGCTTGGTCCTTGAATGCTGCACTGGATTCTCAGTAATGGCAATGGCACTAGTGTTGTCACAGAAAATAGGAATTTTCTCAACTCTTAATCCATAATCAAGAAGTTGATTTTTCATCCATAAAATCTGTGCACAACAACTTCCAGCTGCAATATACTCAGCCTCAGCTGTGGAGGTGGAAACTGAGTTTTGTTTCTTGCTGAACCATGACACAAGCTTGTTTCCTAAGAATTGACAGGTGCCCGTTGTGCTTTTCCTGTCAATTTTACATCCTGCATAATCTGCATCTAAATAACCAATTAGTTCAAAACCAGATTCTCTAGGATACCAAATGCCAAGGTTTGGTGTTCCTTTGAGATATCTGAAAATCCTTTTAATAGCAACTAAATGGGATTCCCTAGGATCAGCCTGAAATCTAGCACATAGACATGTAGCAAACATAATATCAGGTCTACTAGCTGTTAAATATAGAAGTAAGCCTACCAAGCCTCTGTAACTTGAAATGTCCACAGATTTTTCCTTAGTATTCAATTCAAGTTTGGTGGCAGTAGGCATGGGAGTTTTGGCAGGAGAGCATTCCATTAAGTTAAATTTCTTTAATAAATCATGAATATATTTTGTTTGACTAATGAAAATGCCTTCATTAACTTGCTTCACTTGAAGACCAAGAAAGTAAGTTAATTCTCCCATCATGCTCATTTTATATTTACTTTGCATAAGCTTGGCAAACTTTTGACAAAGTTTCACATCTGTAGACCCAAAGATTATGTCATCTACATAAATTTGAACAAGTATAGTAGAGCCATTCACAACCCTGTGAAAAAGAGTTTTATCTACAGTACCTCTAGTGAAGTGATTCTCAAGGAGGAACTGTGAAAGTGTGTCATACCAGGCTCTAGGTGCTTGTTTCAAACCATAGAGTGCTTTGAGGAGGAAGTATACATATTCGGGAAAATCATCATCTTCAAAACCAGGAGGTTGACTTACATACACCTCCTCTTCCAATTCCCCATTCAGAAAAGCACTCTTCACATCCATTTGATAGACTTTGAAATTGGCATGGGCTGCATAGGCTAGGAAAATCCTTATTGCTTCTAGTCTTGCAACAGGAGCAAATGTTTCATCAAAATCAATTCCTTCTTCCTGTGAATAGCCTTTTGCAACCAATCTAGCTTTGTTCCTTGTGACTATGCCATTTTCATCCATCTTGTTTCTGAACACCCATTTTGTGCCTATGACACTCTTGTCCTTAGGCTTGGGCACCAGCTTCCAAACATTGTTCCTCTCAAATTGGTTTAGCTCCTCTTGCATGGCTAAAACCCAATCTGGATCTAGAAGTGCATCCTCAACTTTCTTTGGCTCATCTTGAGACAGAAAGCTGCTATATAGACATTTCTCTTGAGTTGCTCTTCTAGTTTGGACTTTTGAAGTAACATCACCTATAATAAGTTCAAAGGGATGATCTTTAGTCCATTTCCTTGAGGGAGGTAGATTTGCTCTTGACGAGGTAGCTTCATGATCATGATTGCCTTGATTGGATATCTGTCCTTGAGAAACTCCCCCTGAGTTTGTTGTCCCTAATTGATCACTTCTAGAAGCATTTCTATGATTGTCAACGGTATGACCATTTTGGCTGTCAACGAAACGCTCATTTTGACTGTCAACGAATCGACCATCATGTCTGTCAACGAAATGATCATTTGGTCTGCTAGCAGCTATTCTTTTCAATCTTAATGCAGCAATTTCATCTTCACTGCTGCTTTCATCTGTGCTAGATACAACAACTTTAGGCTGTTTCTCAGTAGCCTTAACATGATTCACTTGAACTCCTTCCTCATTCTCAAAAGAAAGACTTTCATGGAAACCTTCATCACAGAGACCTTGAATTTTGAGATCATCAAAAACAACATGTACAGATTCTATAATAATGTTGGTTATGAGATTATAGACTCTGTAAGCTTTCACTGCTACATATCCCACAAATATTGCTTCATCTGCCTTTGCTTCAAATTTCCCCAAATGCTCAGCTTGATTTCTCAGAACAAAGCACTTGCATCCAAAGACATGAAGAAAATCCAATAGTGGCTTCTTTCTTTTGAGTAATTGATAAGGGGTCATTCCCTTGGCCTGATTAATCAAAGAAATATTTTGAGTGAAGCAAGTTGTGTTAACTGCCTCAGCCCAAAAATAAGTTGGTAACTTTGATTCATCTAGCATTGTCCTTGCAGCTTCAATAAGTGTTCTGTTTTTCCTTTCAACTACACCATTTTGCTGTGGTGTCCTTGCTGCTGAAAACTCATGCAAAATACCATTTTCTTCACAGAACACCTTCATGCTTGAATTCTTGAATTCTGTCCCATTGTCACTCCTAATCCTTCTTACTTTCAAGTCAGGATGATTGTTTACCATCTTGATGTGATTGATAATGATTTCACTTGCCTCATCTTTGGAGTGCAAAAAGAAGGTCCATGTAAATCTAGAAAAATCATCAACAATCACAAGACAATATTTCTTCTTTGAAATAGACATGACATTTACACGGCCAAACAAATCCATATGAAGCAACTCAAGCTGATGGACAATTGATGACTCTGTCTTGCTTTTGAATGATGCCTTCTTTTGTTTCCCATTTTGACAGGCATCACACAAACCATCCTTGGAAAACTCCACCTGTGGAATTCCTCTAGCAAGATCTTTCCTCACCAAATCATTCATAACTTTAAAATTCAAATGAGACAATTTCTTGTGCCATGGCCAACTTTCATCCTTGCTTGCCTTGCTGAAGAGACAAGTGATGGTGTCTGGACTTGTGCTACTAAAGTCAGCAATGTACACATTCCCTCTTCTGAATCCAGTCATTACCACATTGTTGTTTCCTTCTTTAGAAACAACACAGGCTTCTTTAGAAAAAGTAACTAAAAATCCTTTGTCACAAAGTTGGTTGATACTAAGAAAATTGTGCTTACGACCATCCACCAATGCAACCTCATCTATGATGACATTCTCTTTTGAAATCAAGCCATATCCCTTAGTGTAGCCTTTGTTGTCATCTCCAAAAGCAATACAAGGGCCAGCTCTTTCCTGAAACTCTGTGAGCAGGGTAGAATCACCAGTCATGTGTCTTGAACAACCACTATCCAAGTACCAAAGATTCCTTTTGTCTCCCTGCACACAATAAAATCAAATCAAGTTGATTTTGGTACCCAAGTTACCTTGGGTCCTGTTTTGTTAGCCTTTGCTTTTCCTTTTATATCATTTTTCACCTTGGGCTCAGATTGATTTAAATCAATATTTACCTTTGGTGTTGATTTCTGAGGGTTGCTCACATTTTCATTCATAGCATGCATAGTTGGAGGAACTAACATGTTATTCACATTCCATGGCATTTGTGGCACATTAAACATATTCATGTATGGATTAGGCACAAATGACATGCTGGCATATGGATTTTGAAATTGTGCATATGGAGCAAACATGTTAGGCATAACAGGCATTGTAGGCATAGAACTATTCATTGCAGGCTTGGGAATTTTCACATTAGCAGGCTTCTTGACAGATTTGCAGTTAGTAGATAAATGACTAACACTTCCACAATTGACACATGTCTTTCTAGGAGCGTATTTATCAGGTGTATAATTGTTGTGTTTGTTAATCCCTACTTTGCCATTTCTGTTATTCTTTTTATTTCCCTTAGCCTCAACTTGAACTTTCTCTAACTTGTCCTTCAATTGCTTGTTAGACAAGTGACCTACATTTGCTCTCTCAACAGGCTTCTCAACTTTCTTTGATTTATTAGACTCACCATGAACAAAGTTCTTGGTGACAGGACCATACTTGTTATTAAGTCTAGCGAGTTCATCTTTTATTTTCTCTGTCAACGAAACAGCCTGATCGGTTGATGGTTCATCTGTCAACGAAACATTGCATTCCGTTGACATATCAACGTTCAACAAATGATCATTGTTGTTTGTTGACTCTGTTTCTGATTCTAAGGTTTCACCAACATACCCTAGCTTCTCTTTGTTCTTTTTCCATGATTGTTCACAGAAAGATTCCATACCTTGAACATTAATGATGTTGGTAGCAACATTCCTGGCATCTTTCCATTTTGCAATCACACTTTGTTCTATTTCAAGTTGTGTTTTAAGAATTTCTTCCCTTTCTAACACGTTCTCAAGTTCCTTCTTAGCATCCTTACTAACACACCTCATTTTCTCAAATTCAATGAGTTGTGCTTCTAACATTGCATTCCTATCACTTAATAGCAGATTAGCCTCTTTTATTCTTGAATTCTCTTTGGTAAGTGATTTAAGAGTAACACGCAAATTATATAGTACAGTAGACATTTCATTTACTGCACTATCGCATTCCTCTTTAGAAAGCTCAGAAAGATTGGTAATTGTTACCTGGTTGCTTGAGGAGCTTGCTTCCTGCTCATGATTGTTAGCCATAAGAGCCAAGTTGACATACTCAACATCATCATCAGAATCTTCACCATTACCAGCCCAATCATACTCCTGAGACATGAAAGCCTTTTCTTTTTGCTTGAGAAGTTCAAAGTATTTCTTTTTATAATCAACAGGCTCAAATTTCCTGTTGCCCTTCTCAACCTTGGGCTTTCTGCAGTCTCCAGCAAAGTGGCCAAGCATTCCACAATTGAAACATTTAGACTTAGACTTTTCAATCCAGTTAGTTTTGCTGGGTTGAAAGTCTCTTCTTGGTGGCCTTGCTTCTGAGTTTCTCTTAAACTTGAACTTAGAGAATTTTCTTGACATAAAAGCAATGTGTTCATCAATCTCATCTAAGTCATCCAAGTTGGCTGGTTCTGATTCTTCTTCTTCTGTCATCTTGCCTTTACCCTTGCTAACATCACTCCTACAACTAGGTCGACTAGTTGTGGCCTTTGCAGCTTCTTCATTGTCATCTTCCAGTTGGTTCACAGATGCAATCAATGCAATAGATCCACCCTTCTTTTGTACCTTTTCAATTTCTTCATCTTGCTCCATTTCCAACTCATATGTCTTCAAGGTTCCATAAAGCCTTTCAAGAGTGTAGTCTTTGTACTCTTGAGTGTTTCTGAGAGAAACAGTCATAGGCTTCCATTCTTTTGGAAGAGCTCTAAGAAATTTAAGGTTTGAATCCTTGGTTTGATAGATCCTCCCATACAACTTTAATCCATTCAAAAGCTTTTGAAACCTACTAAACGTGTCATTTAAGGTTTCACCAGCTTTAAAATGAAAATGCTCATATTGTTGTATAAGGAGCTGCATTTTGTTTTCCCTAACTTGCTCAGTTCCTTCACAGAGAGTTCTAACAGTGTCCCATACTTCTTTGGAGGTTGTACAGTTTATGACATTGTCAAACATCTCTTGCTCCAAACCATTAAACAGAATGTTCATGGTTCTTTTATCTTTATGGACTTCTGCAACATCTTCAATAGTCCATTCTGAGACAAGTTTTGGAATTTCCACATCAGGAGCATCATCTGGCACTCCAACTCTAGATGCAAACTTCATGGGAACGTGTGGACCTTTCTCAATGCAGTCTACATACCTCTCATCCATAGACATGAGATGTAAATGCATCTTTACTTTCCAGTGAAAGTAATTGTCCTTATCAAGAACTGGTATCTTTACTCCTGCATCCTTCTTCACCATGGTTACTGTTTTGGTCTTGATCTTTAAACTTCTTGTATGTTAGAAGCTCGCTCTGATACCAATTGTTAATCCCAAATGACCTAACAGAATTGTAGAAGGGGGGGGGGGGTTGAATACAATTCTTGATATTTCTTAAACTTAAAAACAACTTACAAATAAAAACTGAACTTAATGTAAAAATCACAAGCACGTAAATAATTTCAGTTGGATTGTTTGATGATCCAACTGAAGTGATTTTTATTGCGGAAATAATCTGTGATACAAATGTACACAGCTGCTCAGTTACAAGAATGTAGAGAAGAAAATGCTCTCAAGGATAGCTAATACAATCTATTTGTTTTTCTTCTCTTACTCTTATTTTAACTGCTACACTTGGTTATATACATTCCCAAGTTTACAATCCTATTTCTGGCTACACTAATGTACACTAGTAATAACCATCAGTAGCTTGCTTTTCATTCCTTTTGTCCAGTGGTCCTTGGAGATTTTTACTTTTGTCTTCACGCTTATTATTATCACTCCCAAGAGCCTTCTTGGAAATTGGAATGTTTCCTTATTTCCAGTGACCATTTTGATGGCTTCCAATGCACAGTACACTTCCATATCTCCTTTAGATCTGTTCAGTAAACTGTCACTATCACTTTGTCAACTATTCAAAAAGTAATAGTGATTCGTTGATAGCAGGGAGATATGTTTCGTTGATAGCTTCATTCTTCATTTCGTTGATGAGTAAACTTCATTTCGTTGATGATTAAACTTTGTTTCGTTGAAGAGTAAACTCCATACCGTTGACAGAGTAATCTTCATACCGTTGACATGTCTTCACTTAGGCAAAATTACAAGGCATAATATATTTACAATTAACCAACCTATTTTGCCTATCTAGTACTTAGTCAATATGACTTAGAAAACCTATCCAATATCTACAATGAAATGCATATCAAACTAGAAGTACTGTACAGTGCAATTGCTACATCACTCATTTCGTTGATGAGCTACCTGTCAACGGATTGCTACAAAGCATACCATTCCGTTGACAGCTACAAAATGACTTTACACAAATTCTACTAAGTGTTTTATGTTTATCATCAAGAACAACATATTCCTAACAAACTGGTTTCATTGGTACAAACGGTTCGTTCTCTAATATGCCAATATACAACAGATTAGATGCCTTGATAAATAACAGCATCTTCATCTTCCACAAACCGAAATCATTTCTAGAGAAGGGGGGGGGGACTTTAATACCAGCAGTTGTCTTTGGAGCACTCATGGTTTCTGAAAATTTCAAACTGTTTAAAATTCAAGAAATTCCAATTAAATGAAAAAAATTGAAAGTTAAATAATTTGCTTCAAATTTTCAAGCCTTGTTTGATTTTGGTCTCATTCACCGGATCTGATTTGTACGTCAATCAAATAGCTCTGATACCAATTGTTAGGTCCAAAGTATCGTAGAAGGGGGGGGTTGAGTACGATACTCACAAATAATTCAATTTCATTCGCGGATAATTCTTTCAGTTCTAATACGAAACCAAATGCACCAAATCAAAACACGAGTCGGGGAATATATCGTTTTATAAATATAAACCGCGAGGGGTGCTACAAATCTAATCCGTAGATTAGCTTCAATGAGTTCAGGTTAACGTAATCAATACAAACAATAGAAATTAAGGCACTATAAATTTTCTTCAGTCAAAGTTCTTGAGCTCTTAAATTCTTCTGTGTAAATATGATCAACTGCCAACCAACTGAATAAGACACTGTCTTCATCTTCGTTTTTGTAGACTTAGTTTGAAAAACTATCGAAACAAAATCCAATCAATCCTGGCCGTCCAATTCCTCAATCAACCTGACAAAATAACATAATGTTCACCTGCTCCTCCTAATAAAAACTATCGAAGGTATTAACTAATTCTTCCTTCGATAGATTTTAAATAAAATCTATCGAATGAAGAATTACTTCTTCAATGGTGTTTGTTTCAAATCTACTTGATCAAATTCGATAGTTTTTCCTAAAGAAAACTATCGAATGCTTTTTTTATGCACTTTGACCCTTGAAGATTTCCTTCCTTTTCAGCAAGTATATTGTATCTCCATTTAAACCTAAACATACCTTGTAATATTCTTTTCATTATCAGGATGTTTCAGATTTAGACTTAAATCAACTTCTTCCGAGACGATAAACATCTTGATCATTTAGGTACTAACAACTAGTGCAACTGGTCTGATTCACAGATGACTAACACTAGATCAATGCTTCCATGTCTTCAATTCAATGTTGTTGATAAGTCCTTTGTCGTTTTGGTTGCTTCAATTAACTCACTGGAATCCTATGGTACTAACTCTTAATCATTCAAATACTTTTGCAATCTTGAAAGTCTTGTTTCTTTATTTGTCACAGAGGCTTGAACATATTAATGAACTTCTTTCCGTGACCTGTTTATGGACTTCAAGAATACATACCATATTTTGATTTTTTGAGTTTACCTTTTCTTCTTTACTTCTGGATTCCTGTGCTTCTGTTAATATTATTGTATGTCTTGTCCTTTGTTGAGTTGTAGTTATCTATGTTACATCTTATGTTACATTATGCTTTACAACTGTTTCCTTGAGAAACACTCAAGAGTATAAGGACTTTACTCTTGAGAGGCTGTATGGAACCCTAAAAACATAGGGTTAAATATCAAAGTGGTCACTGAAGTGAAGACCATATATCATTTTCATCACTGATCTCAACGGGGTATCGTTTCAATCACTAAAGTCATCGTAAACATCAACCAGATAACTATAAATATGTGTTCGAAGAGTAAAAATAACTTTTCTCGAGTTCTACACATATTTGTTCAATACTACTGCAACCAAATGAAAAGTTATGAATTCTAGTATTTCAGATAATTTATTTAGATTTTAAAAAATTCATTTACTATTTATTTTTGAGGTAGGGATCAAGCCCTTTAAAATTGGAATTGGATTGAGATATTAAAATGGATACTAGTATGGACAGTTAGGAAAGGAACCTAGAAGGTTTCGTGTTAAAAAGATGAGTTTGTGATTTTATAAAAATGCGTGAACAAAGGTTGCGTGAGTGAAATGCCCTTAAGGGGATGGTTAAAACGATAAGTTTAGTAATGGTAAAGTACTTGGGTTTTGTGAATGGATTTCCACCCAAACTTTTGACTTAAGAGTTTAAGGAATGTCATAAGGTTATAAGCGGCCAAGAGCGAGACATTTGATGTTCGTTAATAGAACGTTAGTGCTTAAGTTAAATGCACTTTAAATGATTAAGCCAGGGGACTGATCGGGTATTTCTTTGTTTATAGATTTCCCGGCAAGTTCTCGAACCCATAACAACCAAGGACCCGAGGCAAGTTTTCTTATTCCATGCTATGTTTTAAAGTACCATATTCTGATGATGCATATGATAGATGCACGTTTTCAAATGTAATATATGCATACAATATTATGCATGTTTTCAAACCGTACATCGTATATGGATGTGTTTGGATTTAAAACTATGAAGATGTTAATATGCATATGATAGATGCATGCTTTCAAATGTATTATATGCATACAATATTATGCAAGTTTTCAAACCCTATACCATATAATGATGCTGTTGTGATATATGTTGTGGTATCGCTATATATGATGCTTTATGCTGTGAAACGACTTAATAACTGTTTTCGATTTTTAATAAAAAGCGGTATAAGGTATAAGGTTTATATGCTGGCTAAGTACTAGATATATACCAAGGTTAAGGATTAAAGACTCTAAGTATAGAGTACTTGTACGATGGTTTTAAAAAAACTTAGACCGAGAGTCAAATTATTATTTTGTTTTAAACTACTGTCAGAAGCTGGAAGGTTCCAGGGACGGTTATACTTTAAGGGTATATTAAATATTCCAATATCTATATAATTGGATATTTAAGGCGAGATATTTAAATAATATTATAATATATATTATTTGAATATTATTTAATTAAGTGAATATTATTTTGAATATTCACTTAAGTGTTTTATATTGAATAATAATTCAATATTTATTATTTGAATATTATTTAATTAAGTGAATATTATTTTGAATATTCACTTAAGTGTTTTATATTGAATAATAATTCAATATTTATTATTTGAATATTATTTAATTAAGTGAATATTATTTTGAATATTCACTTAAGTGTTTTATATTGAATAATAATTCAATATTTATTATTTGAATATTATTTAAATAAGTGAATATTATTTTGAATATTCACTTAAGTGTTTTATATTGAATAATAATTCAATATATATTATTTGAATATTATTTAATTAAGTGAATATTATTTTGAATATTCACTTAAGTGTTTTATATTGAATAATAATTCAATATTTATTATTTGAATATTATTTAAATAAGTGAATATTATTTCGAATATTCACTTAAGTGTTTTATATTGGGTATTTATTAAATATTCCAAATATGATTTAAAATCATAGAACCTTATTATATGATTAAAGGTTCTATTATTTACACAAAAATATAAATTTCTGATTTTCAGAAAAGGTATTAAAATAGAGATTCCCAACTATTATCTTAAGATAGTTAAAGGTAGTTAAATGCGATTAAATATTTCCTAACTCATCAAAAATTGGGAATCCAGTTTTAAAGGTCGAGCAAATGGTTTTGCTTCTTCTATTCCTCGAGAATACTCGTATCTTGGGTTGCCTTCCCTATCCAATCCGAGTATTCCAATCTCGATAATTTCAGAAAAATTCCGATTAACTCCCAGGTCGTGATTTTAAAAAGGGTTTATGATATATCCTCTGTCAGTTGGCAACGGCCAACCCACATCTTGTTATTACTTCCTCAAAATTTCCGGAAGTAAGTATGATAAAGAGTTTAAACCTATCAACGAGCTAGCATGACGCTCGGGGAACGACGATTAAGTTCGGTTCCGGTTATAATGATAGGATTCATCAAGGGACTGGAGGTGTTATATAAGCAGAGGCATTACGAGTACCGGGACGCACATTCAAATTTAGCAGAGGTACTACGAATGTCGGGACGCAACTTTAGCTGAGGTACTTCGGGTACCGGGACACTAATGATAGCCCGTATGCGGCTGGGGTGATAACCATGAAAAGGTTTTCGTCCACTACTAGTAGAAAGAAATGTTTTGCGATACAGCGACGGATCATCGTGTATCGTGGTGCTCCAGTATATCCCCTTCTTCCACTTGGAATTGTGCTGCACATTGTAATGAAAGCCTAGGTGCAGAGTTACCGATAATGTGACAGAAATTGAACAATGATGTTCCGTGTATAGTATTTGAACTACATTGCATGTTCTGACGAGAAGAGTATCCAATATATCATTCTATATACGAATGAGGTTTTAAAAGCTTTCAGCTATGATATCAGCCCACATATATGATTATGTTGCTATATATTATTGTCGAGCTATAGTGCTCATTCTTGCTTCTTTTATATATCACAACCCAACAGCTTTAAAAAGGTGTTCATTACTGACATTTTACAGTATTTTGAACAGTATGAGATATCTAAATAGATATGCATGTATATATGTTGAGAAGTCATTTAAGATATACAGTATATTGAATTGTATAGTATTTTGAATCAATGGATGGGTTTAAGCCTTGATTCCAATATTAATATCTATTTTAAAAAGAGATGTTTTGAGACTTGGTTTATCATCTTGATACCCAGGATCCCTAAAAGGATTTACGAAAAGTATTTGAGTATGATTATAAATCATACGGTATTTTGAACGATATACTATTTTGGGGGATAAACCCTAGTAGTTTTAAACATGGATCCCATATGGATTATCTTCCTAAAAGGTTTAAAGATTTAAACTGGGATAGATTTCTTGTTGAGCACTATTAGTTCATTCTTGCTTTATTAAATATTTCAGCATGAAGAAAACATTGCCGATTCACCTCGTGTTACGAGAGCAAGGGAATGGAGAGACCACCCTTGAGTTAGTTCAGCAAGATGGATACTGTCGGATTTAGCAGAACAGCTGTAGACTGAGTTAGTAAGAATTGTTTTCGAATAGGTTTGTATTATTAAACCTTGTATAGAATTGTGAGGTCTATTATTTTTAACTTCAGGTAGAGGTTGTAAATGATAGATGAGATCCTGGATAGTACATTTGATTTGTAATAACAAATGTTACTTATTGTTGCTCATTTCCAAGGCTATAACTTGTGTGTGTGCGCGTAAGTGATTGGGGTCTTTTGGAGTTATATTATTAGAATGTTGTAAGTAATACAGGTATTGTATAATTGATGGAGCGTGACAACCCAGATTCCTGACCCCGGGTCTGGGGGTGTTACAGAAATGGTATCAGAGCGTTAAGTTATAAACTTGGATATGAGAGTGTTAAGAGTTATAAGTAAGAGAATGATGCGAGGACTCATATAGAGCTCGTTAAGTGGACTACCGGAAGTAGTGCCATTGAGGATGTCAAGGTTAAAGAGTTTAGTAAAAGACTTGTTGGAGGATCAATAGGATCGTTGAAGACCATCATAATGATGAGACGAATGTCTAGAATTATACCCGGATTATCAAAAACATTAAGATAAGAAGTGGAGCAGAGTCTCTGTGCAGTTGAGGTAAGGTCGGAATGGCCAATACCAATGGATAACTTGACTTAGTGAGAACCTAAGTGTTAGTAGTTCATCGTAGTTGCCACGAGGAGGCAACACATGTGAAGATCAAGACGTTTACATTTCTTGACGCAATCCGGGTTACCAAACTATGTGGGCTAGTTAAGGCATTATCTTGTGTATGAGGTCCAAGCCTTGAGAACAACGATTCCACCAGAGTTGGTGTCTTTTCCGTCAATGGGTATTTTGTTACCTAAGAGGAAGACTTTTGCGTACATATAGTACCAGAACGTTATCGTGAGACGAACGTGCTAAATCATATCGCGAGTATACTTCGTACGATAGGCCATGATGGCTCAACTCGGAAATCAAAGATATGAAGAATGGATAGCGTGATTCTAATAAAGACACGTATGGTTGCAACGAGCAATGCGACAATCTCAGGACCTATGAGGAACGAGACCTATGGTGGCCTGGGGTTGGATTCATTCGATACGACTAGTGTAAGAATTACATATATGTTAATGGAACTCCATCTTTTGAGGATGTGTCGATGCGGCCGTAGGAGGCCCAATCTCTGGACGATTATCGTGGAATGACAAATATGTTCGAACTCCCGACCTATTTAAGGACTTGTACGATTTTAAGGTACCATTGGTTAGTACCCTAAGCCATGAAGGCAGAAAGATAAGATCATCCTCGTACGGGTGATGCTAGAACTTATGATGACCACATTGACTTTTGGTATCTACTTGCTGGTACACTACTCAATCTAAAACTGTTCATGCCCATGTTACCTTGAATAGTTCATGTCAGGTAACCCTTCTAATTTCCTACTTCAACTTGGGATGCATCCAACAATTGTTAAGTATTCATTTTATTTCTTCATATTTGGACTCCTCAGTTGAGTTCATAAATATCTAGCTATGTGTTTAAAACATAGATGATGTATATTTCAGAGACTACTCGTGAATTCTTTTCTTCTATTAAGGAAATATTTGCACATCAGACGTTGAAATCGTAGAAAGGATATCAATTTGATATTGATATTCCGAATTCAATTCTATCGGAGAATTTGACAAAGTTTATGTACGGAGACACCTTTGGGTGGACCGTTTCACTAATGAGAAATGTTGATGGAAGGTTATCGATTGTTCCGATACCAAGGACCATCTATTTTAGACCTTATATTCTATTCAAGGGTTATAATTACCTTGTTCGTCCCAAACTTATTGTTCTTCTTTTCAATTCATTATCCGAGTAGTCAAAAATTTGTTTTCTTCTTTCTTCGACTACGATGTCGAGATTTTGTACTAGTAGATTGAAAATGGCTAATGGTATGTGCCATTATGAGTGACTAGTTAATTGTTCTAACTAGTTGAAATTTTGATGATATGATGAAAATCTAGCTAATCATCCTAGCTAGATGATGCGTCCCAAACTAATCGAACTAGCAAATTTTGTTCAGCTAGTTGTGTAATAGCCCGACTTTTCGGACTATTAATTCTAAATCAAAACTAAAATAAAATACAACTATTCAATGACATTGACAGACGGAAGCGTGACAAAAGTTCTATTACAAAAATAACTATTACAAAAGCGCAGCTAACGATGACAATCCAAGCCAAACTAGTCCAAACCTAAGATCCTCGAACTCGAAAGCACATCCACTCGATCTTAACTCGAACCTGAAAATTGTAAGGAATGAGCTATACAGCCCAACAAGAAACCAATCGATCCAACTAGTTGGGCAAATAACATGTATAGACATAGTACAATACAATATTCAATACGATACGATATACGAAACAAATAACTTTCAATACACATATTCTTATTCTTATTCGATAGATTCGATACCACATAACAACAATAACTTGAAACCCACAATTCATGCCAAGACCACTACAACCCGGTGATAACGGTCCTAAATTTTCAGAAAACTATCACTATAATCCGGTGACAACGGTCCTTATTCTTATTCGATATTTTCACAAACCATGGCACAAATCAGAATCCCAAAATTATCGTATAGACACCACACGGATACAATAACACATATATGTTCAAACTATATCATCACTAAGCCCGAGTTTATATAATCAAAATACACACACAACACATAGTTTCGAAAAACACTAGAAAGAACAATCGGAAACTTACCTCAACGCATCCTAGATCATATATTCAATTCTGACCAGATCTATATTTAGCCTTTCTGACCCTCTAAACGATGTTTTAATGAAAAACTCAAAGGATGAAAGTCGTAGAGAACGAAAAGACCTTTCTGAAAAGATATGACTCATCAGAAACAGACTTATAACGAATCGGGAATTGAATTAAACGTCCGCTGAATTTGAACAAAAACTGAAAAACGAGATCTGGTTGTGTTTTGTGATTTTACAAATAGTTCGGAGCATAATCTGGAAAAACACTGTGAAATACAAGTTGTAGGAAATTGAAAACTATTTCTGAAAAGTCCAGAATCATCAAATTTCGACTTACGATGAATATTCTACGAATTTTCCAAGACAGCTGATTTCTGTATGGAAGAGACCTGCGAATTTTACAAACAAAGACGAAGAAGTAGAAACTGATGTTTATATAACGTAACCAAACCCTAAGTCCAAACCTATTACTTATCTGAACTTAAATCTGATCCATATTTTAGGCCCATTAGTCTAATTTAATCATTAAATCCTATTCTTTTTCAAATTTTAATCCTTTTTTATTATTATTCTTTTATTACTATTAATCTAAAAATTACGGGATATTACATACTACCCTCCTTAAAAAGAATTTGGTCCCCAAATTTACAACAATCCTATCACATGACACGTCTACCCACTAATCTCCTACAAGTCAAACTTAAACTATGGTCCACAGAAACGCATCCTAGGAAGTGTACTAGTCCCATACCTAACACACTCCGAAGGACAGACTGCTCTGATACCAACTGTAATAGCCCGACTTTTCGGACTATTAATTCTAAATCAAAACTAAAATAAAATACAACTATTCAATGACATTGACAGACGGAAGCGTGACAAAAGTTCTATTACAAAAATAACTATTACAAAAGCGCAGCTAACGATGACAATCCAAGCCAAACTAGTCCAAACCTAAGATCCTCGAACTCGAAAGCACATCCACTCGATCTTAACTCGAACCTGAAAATTGTAAGGAATGAGCTATACAGACCAGCAAGAAACCAATCGATCCAACTAGTTGGGCAAATAACATGTATAGACATAGTACAATACAATATTCAATACGATACGATATACGAAACAAATAACTTTCAATACACATATTCTTATTCTTATTCGATAGATTCGATACCACATAACAACAATAACTTGAAACCCACAATTCATGCCAAGACCACTACAACCCGGTGATAACGGTCCTAAATTTTCAGAAAACTATCACTATAACTCGGTGACAACGGTCCTTATTCTTATTCGATATTTTCACAAACCATGGCACAAATCAGAATCCCAAAATTATCGTATAGACACCACACAGATACAATAACACATATATGTTCAAACTATATCATCACTAAGCCCGAGTTTATATAATCAAAATACACACACAACACATAGTTTCGAAAAACACTAGAAAGAACAATCGGAAACTTACCTCAACGCATCCTAGATCATATATTCAATTCTGACCAGATCTGTATTTAGCCTTTCTGACCCTCTAAACGATGTTTTAATGAAAAACTCAAAGGATAAAAGTCGTAGAGAACGAAAAGACCTTTCTGAAAAGATATGACTCATCAGAAACAAACTTATAACGAATCGGGAATTGAATTAAACGTCCGCTGAATTTGAACAAAAACTGAAAAACGAGATCTGGTTGTGTTTTGTGATTTTACAAATAGTTCGGAGCATAATCTGGAAAAACACTGTGAAATACAAGTTGTAGGAAATTGAAAAATATTTCTGAAAAGTCCAGAATCATCAAATTTCGACTTACGATGAATATTCTACGAATTTTCCAAGACAGCTGATTTCTGTATGGAAGAGACCTACGAATTTTACAAACAAAGACGAAGAAGTAGAAACTGATGTTTATATAACGTAACCAAACCCTAAGTCCAAACCTATTACTTATCTGAACTTAAATCTGATCCATATTTTAGGCCCATTAGTCTAATTTAATCATTAAATCCTATTCTTTTTCAAATTTTAATCCTTTTTTATTATTATTCTTTTATTACTATTAATCTAAAAATTACGGGATATTACAAGTTGTTAATGTTTATTGAACTGAACTAGTTATTGTATCACTAAGTTCAACTTTCGGTCAAATTTATATAAGTGAATTCACGATGCATTTGTATGCAGTGAAGTATGGTGGGAAGATTTTCAAACGATAATTTGATTGAGACCTAACCAGGTCGCCCCCTCAGCGAGAATTTTTACAAAGTTTTTTTATATATATATAAAGCATTCAGTTGCTTGAAGTATTCTTGGTACCACGCAAGTATTTTCCTTAGTATTTGGAAAAAGAGTGTGTTGAAGCTTAGAGCTAAAACAAATGAGCCCGATAAATTATGAATCGAAGTTTACGAAAATTGCCAAGGTTTGTTTCGCATGATGCGAATTCAGAATAACGAAGCGTTGAAACGACTGGTTATGTTACCATGGTTAAGGAAATGACTGTGATAGAAATGGCAACAAAGTGGACGAGAAAGAAATGGGCATAAAGAAAACAAAGTATGAAACGCGAATAGATTGAGAAAGAAAGAAGGTAAGAATTCAGATTGTCGGACGAGGGAACGATTGATCTCGAAGGATGTGAAACTTGTTTAGCGACTGTGATGGATACGAAACGGGAAGTACCTAGTGTACAGAATATCCCCGTGGTTAACGAATTCGAGGATGTATTTCCAGAAGATCTCCCAGGGTTACCACCCGATAGAGAAATAGAGTTGCTATAGAATTAGCTCCAAGAACGGCGCCAGTTTCGAAGGCCCCGTACCGACTAGCTCCAGTCGAGATGAAGAAATTAGTCGCTCAATTGTAGAAATTGTTAGGGAAAGGAATGATAAGACCAATTACGTCACTATGGGATACGCCAGTGTTAATTGGTGAAGAAAAAGGGACGACAATATGAGGTTGCGCCTAGACTACCGAGAGCCGAATAGGCTAACGATTAAGAAGTAATACCTCTGCCAAGGATCGATGATTTGTTCGACTAACTACGTGATGCGGTTAAATTTTCGAAGATTGATTTGAGAACTGGATACCACCAATTGAAGATTAAACCCGAGGACGTGCCCAAGACTGCGTTTCGCACTAGGAATGGATACTACGAGTTTTAGTGATATCGTTTGGGCTAACGAATGTCTTGCATCTTTCACAGACGTGCTGAATAGACTTTTCAAGAAGTATTTGGACAAGTGTGTCATAGTTTTATCGATGTTATTTTAGTCTGCTCCTAGACAGAGGAAGAACACGCAGAACGTTTGAAGACGGTGTTAGAAGCAATGCGGAGAGAAAAGTTTCCAAGAATTAAAGAAGAGACTAATCACTGCCCTGTGCTAGTACTGCCAGATGGGAAGAGAGATTTGGTGATCTACAGTGACGCATCGCATAAAGGATAAGGGTGTGTGCTTATGCAGCACGGAACAGTAATTGCGTATGCATCCAGACAGTTAAAGGAGAACGAAATCAGATACCCTACGCATGACTTAGAATTGGCTTATATAAAGCGTCCGGTAGTTATCACAGACCGGAATGAGTAAGTATCGTAATGAAACCTGAGGGTTGAAGAGTCAACCTGGAGACTGGAGATTTCTATATTGAAAGAGTAACCTCGGCTATTTTCTTAGATTCCGGGACGGAATCCTTTTAAGTAGGGGAGACTGTAATAACCCCAAATTTTGGACTTAGTTAAAAAAAAAAATTGATGAATAGTAAAATTGCTCCTGATGAATAGTAAATTTGGTGATGGAAATTTTTTTCAGACCACACTATATAGAAGACATGGAATGAATGTTTCGAAGTTATATTATTGATGTATAAGGAGAATGAGTGAATGTAAACGCGATCAGAACCGGGAGATTCCAACTTTGAATTTTTATCACTATTCATCGGACAATCGAGGGTGTATTGATTTGATCGTTTTGAGAAAGCGTGTAGGATGAGAAATCCATGATCATACCTTAAGCCAAGGAGAGAAATCTAGGATCATATATTAGACAAGGTAATGGAAGGATAAAGGAAGTACCCTAGCTTTGGTACAGAGAAACGTCTTTAGAACCACTGGAAGCTATCGCGAAACAAAAGCGTAATAAATTATGGATTAAACCCTAACCAAAGGAGGAGTATTATATGAGGTCATCAAGTGAAATATATAAAAGAATTGAGGATGCAAAGGATGACATAAGCATGATGCAAGGAGATGACATAAGCATGACAAGTGATGACAAGGTGATGAATCACCACCTTGTCACCACTTTCACCACAACCACAAGCTCAAAATGAGCCTTGTCATTGATGACAAGCACTCTTATTAGCCACACAATTAATCAGCAAAGTATTAGTGTTTATTTGACAAAGCAAAAGAAAAGAAAACCAAAAGAAAAACCAAGCAAATAACCATGTTCTTCATTTTCTTCAAAATCTGCTCAGCTTGACCATGGTGGAAATAAAAATTTATATCTCAGAACCTACTCATCCAAAAATCACCAAATTTTAACCATAGCTCCTTCATTGTATGTAGAACAGACGTTTAAACGTTTATTGCCAACAAAGGAGTATAGCCCTGTCAAATCCCTTCCCCAAGTCGGAGGACAGAAACTGTCCAGTTTTCCCAGATCTGACCACTCACCTTAGAAAGGCAATAAGTTGAGCTTTATGCATCCCCTGGTGATGAGATAGGACTCAAACGAAAGCCCTTGAAGAGTAGAAGGTGTGGTAAAAGGTTGAGAACCAAACTCTCATTTTTCGATTTTATATGGATTTTACAAAGTGATGATGAATAGTAATGAATAGTGCTTTTACTAAGAACATGTTTTTGTTTTGTAGTTTTTAGATTAATTAGCTTAATCAAGGAGCAAGGAAGCCTAATATCCATCTTATATAGCTTGTATTCAGTTCCCAAGAAGGTATAAAACTCCTCCCCTTTGTGGTTAAGTTTTGATTTTTGAAGTTATAGTGATTGTATGAAGTTGATGTTGTTAATGGAGCATGTTTGTATGATTTAAGGTTGTTTAGTATATGATTTGTGGATAAATAGATGGTGGAGTATGAGATCATGTTTAGGCAGATTATAACTAGTATTAGCTTGTGGTTTGATGATTGATGGGTTGGTTGGTTGATTGGTGTTGTTTTGGAGTGTTGAAAACACGGGAATCTTAAAATAGCGCCGTTACCATGTCGGATTTTACTTAGGTAGTTTAGACAGAAACCATGACTGCAAAAAAGGGCATCAACTTGAGGTTTCTGACCATGAGTATGTAGGCTCTGTTTCCTAGATTATTTTAGCGAAAGAATCGTATCGTTTTGATTTACGGTTTAGGAGAAACGACCGTTTTAGTAAAAGCGGTTTCGCGTAACTAGATAGTTCATTGTATGAACTTTGAGGTAGGGATCAAGCCCTTTAAAATTGGAATTGGATTGAGATATTAAAATGGATACTAGTATGGACAGTTAGGAAAGGAACCTAGAAGGTTTCGTGTTAAAAAGATGAGTTTGTGATTTTATAAAAATGCGTGAACAAAGGTTGCGCGAGTGAAATACCCTTAAGGGGATGGTTAAAACGATAAGTTTAGTAATGGTAAAGTACTTGGGTTTTGTGAATGGATTTCCACCCAAACTTTTGACTTAAGAGTTTAAGGAATGTCATAAGGTTATAAGAGGCCAAGAGCGAGACATTTGATGTTCGTTAATAGAACGTTAGTGCTTAAGTTAAATGCACTTTAAATGATTAAGCCAGGGGACTGATCGGGTATTTCTTTGTTTATAGATTTCCCGGCAAGTTCTCGAACCCATAACAACCAAGGACCCGAGGCAAGTTTTCTTATTCCATGCTATGTTTTAAAGTACCATATTCTGATGATGCATATGATAGATGCACGTTTTCAAATGTAATATATGCATACAATATTATGCATGTTTTCAAACCGTACATCGTATATGGATGTGTTTGGATTTAAAACTATGAAGATGTTAATATGCATATGATAGATGCATGCTTTCAAATGTATTATATGCATACAATATTATGCAAGTTTTCAAACCCTATACCATATAATGATGCTGTTGTGATATATGTTGTGGTATCGCTATATATGCTGTTTTATGCTGTGAAACGACTTAATAACTGTTTTCGATTTTTAATAAAAAGCGGTATAAGATATAAGGTTTATATGCTAGCTAAGTACTAGATATATACCAAGGTTAAGGATTAAAGACTCTAAGTATAGAGTACTTGTACGATGGTTTTAAAAAAACTTAGACCGGGAGTCAAATTATTATTTTGTTTTAAACTACTGTCAGAAGCTGGAAGGTTCCAGGGACGGTTATACTTTAAGGGTATATTAAATATTCCAATATCTATATAATTGGATATTTAAGGCGAGATATTTAAATAATATTATAATATATATTATTTGAATATTATTTAATTAAGTGAATATTATTTTGAATATTCACTTAAGTGTTTTATATTGAATAATAATTCAATATTTATTATTTGAATATTATTTAATTAAGTGAATATTATTTTGAATATTCACTTAAGTGTTTTATATTGAATAATAATTCAATATTTATTATTTGAATATTATTTAATTAAGTGAATATTATTTTGAATATTCACTTAAGTGTTTTATATTGAATAATAATTCAATATTTATTATTTGAATATTATTTAAATAAGTGAATATTATTTTGAATATTCACTTAAGTGTTTTATATTGAATAATAATTCAATATATATTATTTGAATATTATTTAATTAAGTGAATATTATTTTGAATATTCACTTAAGTGTTTTATATTGAATAATAATTCAATATTTATTATTTGAATATTATTTAAATAAGTGAATATTATTTTGAATATTCACTTAAGTGTTTTATATTGAATAATAATTCAATATTTATTATTTGAATATTATTTAAATAAGTGAATATTATTTCGAATATTCACTTAAGTGTTTTATATTGAATAATAATTTAATATTTATTATTTGGGTATTTATTAAATATTCCAAATATGATTTAAAATCATAGAACCTTATTATATGATTAAAGGTTCTATTATTTACACAAAAATATAAATTTCTGATTTTCAGAAAAGGTATTAAAATAGAGATTCCCAACTATTATCTTAAGATAGTTAAAGGTAGTTAAATGCGATTAAATATTTCCTAACTCATCAAAAATTGGGAATCCAGTTTTAAAGGTCGAGCAAATGGTTTTGCTTCTTCTATTCCTCGAGAATACTCGTATCTTGGGTTGCCTTCCCTATCCAATCCGAGTATTCCAATCTCGATAATTTCAGAAAAATTTCGATTAACTCCCAGGTCGTGATTTTAAAAAGGGTTTATGATATATCCTCTGTCAGTTGGCAACGGCCAACCCACATCTTGTTATTACTTCCTCAAAATTTCCGGAAGTAAGTATGATAAAGAGTTTAAACCTATCAACGAGCTAGCATGACGCTCGGGGAACGACGATTAAGTTCGGTTCCGGTTATAATGATAGGATTCATCAAGGGACTGGAGGTGTTATATAAGCAGAGGCATTACGAGTACTGGGACGCACATGCAAATTTAGCAGAGGTACTACGAATGCCGGGACGCAACTTCAGCTGAGGTACTTCGGGTACCGGGACGCTAATGATAGCCCGTATGCGGCTGGGGTGATAACCATGAAAAGGTTTTCGTCCACTACTAGTAGAAAGAAATGTTTTGCGATACAGCGACTGATCATCGTGTATCGTGGTGCTCCAGTATATCCCCTTCTTCCACTTGGAATTGTGCTGCACATTGTAATGAAAGCCTAGGTGCAGAGTTACCGATAATGTGACAGAAATTGAACAATGATGTTCCGTGTATAGTATTTGAACTACATTGCATGTTCTGACGAGAAGAGTATCCAATATATCATTCTATATACGAATGAGGTTTTAAAAGCTTTCAGCTATGATATCAGCCCACATATATGATTATGTTGCTATATATTATTGTCGAGCTATAGTGCTCATTCTTGCTTCTTTTATATATCACAACCCAACAGCTTTAAAAAGGTGTTCATTACTGACATTTTACAGTATTTTGAACAGTATGAGATATCTAAATAGATATGCATGTATATATGTTGAGAAGTCATTTAAGATATACAGTATATTGAATTGTATAGTATTTTGAATCAATGGATGGGTTTAAGCCTTGATTCCAATATTAATATCTATTTTAAAAAGAGATGTTTTGAGACTTGGTTTATCATCTTGATACCCAGGATCCCTAAAAGGATTTACGAAAAGTATTTGAGTATGATTATAAATCATACGGTATTTTGAACGATATACTATTTTGGGGGATAAACCCTAGTAGTTTTAAACATGGATCCCATATGGATTATCTTCCTAAAAGGTTTAAAGATTTAAACTGGGATAGATTTCTTGCTGAGCACTATTAGCTCATTCTTGCTTTATTAAATATTTCAGCATGAAGAAAACATTGCCGATTCACCTCGTGTTACGAGAGCAAGGGAATGGAGAGACCACCCTTGAGTTAGTTCAGCAAGATGGATACTGTCGGATTTAGCAGAACAGCTGTAGACTGAGTTAGTAAGAATTGTTTTCGAATAGGTTTGTATTATTAAACCTTGTATAGAATTGTGAGGTCTATTATTTTTAACTTCAGGTAGAGGTTGTAAATGATAGATGAGATCCTGGATAGTACATTTGATTTGTAATAACAAATGTTACTTATTGTTGCTCATTTCCAAGGCTATAACTTGTGTGTGTGTGCGTAAGTGATTGGGGTCTTTTGGAGTTATATTATTAGAATGTTGTAAGTAATACAGGTATTGTATAATTGATGGAGCGTGACAACCCAGATTCCTGACCCCGGGTCTGGGGGTGTTACAAAAATTCTCAAAGCTCAAGTTCAAAAGAAACCCTGATGTGTCCAAATCATTCAGAAAGGACTTTCAATCAAACAAGAATTATGTTGAAAGATCCAAGTTTAAATGTTTTAACTGTGGAATGGGAGGTCACTTTGCCAATGAATGCAGAAAACCAAAAGCTGAGAAGAGTGACAGGAAGTTTGAGCCTGTTGACTACAAGAAGAAATACTTTGATCTTCTCAAGCAAAAGGGTAGAGCGTTCATAACTCGGGACTATGACTGGGCTGAAGATGGGAATGATTATGAGGAGGACACTGAATTTGTGAACCTTGCACTGATGGCTGATTCAAGTGAGCAGGAGGCCAGTTCATCATCCAATCAGGTAATTACCACCAATCTCTCGAGCTTTCTACTGAGGAATGCAATAGTGCAATTAATGATATGTCCACTGAATTATACCATATGCGTACTTCTCTTAAATCACTTACAAATGAAAACACCAGGATTAAAGATGCTAATCAGTTTTTAAGTGATAGGAATGCAGTTCTGGAAACTCAATTTATTGAGTTTGAGAAAATGAGAGTAGAGTGTCAAGTTGCCAATGATGATTTGCTGACTGTGCTGAAAAGAGAAGAAATTCTCAAAGCACAGCTAGCTAGAGAACATGAAACAATAGCTAGATGGATTGATTCCAGGAATGTTGACACAAACATTATTAAGGCTCAAGGTGTGGATACATTCTACAAGGAATCAGCAAGAAAAGATAAAAAGAAGCTAGATGTTGAAAATCTAGGAGATGACACTTCTACGGATAGTGAGAATCCGTTGAAGGGTAATACCTCTACGGATAGTAAGCATCCATTGATGGACAACACCTCTACGGAAGTGACTTGTCCAAAGAAGTGTACATCTAGTGTTAGTCAAGAGAAACTTGAGAAGTTGAACAAAAAGTATGGTCCAACCAACAAAAATTTTGTTCAGGGAGAATGTAGCGAAACCAAAGCTAAGGATGTCAACATAGGTCACTTGTCCAACAAGCAATTGAAGGGCAAGTTAGAAAATATAGAGGTCAAGGCTGAGGTGAAAAAGAAAAAGAACAGAAATGGTAAGGTAGGGATTAACAAGCATAACAACTATACACCTGACAAGTATGCTCCTAGGAAAACTTGTGTAAAGTGTGGTAGTGTTAATCATTTATCTACCAATTGCAAAACTGTTAAAACTCAATCTGTTCAAATGCCAATGCTTGTACCCAATATGCATATGCCTGTTATGCATAACATGTTTGCACATACTGATCAAGCATCAAATTTGTATGCCAACATGCCATTTGTTTCAAATCCTTATATGAATGCATTCACAATGCCACAAATGACATGGAGCATGCCACACATGAATGCTATGTATACACAGAATTCTCAAATGACTGAATCAAACATGTATGCATATGAACATCCTCAGCATGTTGTCTCTCAGAGGTCAACACCCAGGGTCAAGGTTGATTTAACTCAACCTGAGATTAAGGTGCAAAATGACAAGAGAGGCAAAGTTAAAGCTAACAGAAAAGGACCCAAGGAAACTTGGGTACCAAAATCAACTTGATTTGGTTTTGTTGTGTGCAGGGAAACATAAAGAATCTATGGTACTTAGACAGTGGTTGTTCTAGGCACATGACTGGAGATTCTACCCTGCTCACAGAGTTTGTGGAGAAAGCTGGCCCTGGCATTACCTTTGGAGATGACAGCAAAGGTTACACTAAGGGATATGGCTTGATCTCAAAGGAGAATGTCATCATTGATGAAGTAGCACTAGTTGATGGACTTAAGCACAATTTTCTAAGTATTAGTGAATTGTGTGATAGAGGTTTCTCTGTTTCATTCAATCAAGGAGCCTGTGTTGTTTCTAACAAAGAAAACAACAATGTGGTGTTGAAAAGATACAGAAGAGGTAATGTGTATATAGCTGACTTCAACTCAACAAGTTCAGATTCTATCACTTGTCTTTTGAGTAAAGCAAGTAAGGATGAGAGTTGGCTATGGCACAAAAGACTGTCACATTTGAACTTCAAGTCTATGAATGATCTGGTAAGAAGAGACCTAGTTAGAGGACTTCCTCAGTTGGAATTTCCCAAGGATGGACTTTGTGATGCTTGCCAGAAAGGGAAGCAAAAGAAGATTTCTTTCAGAAGCAAGCTGGACTCATCAATTGAGCAACCTCTACAGCTGTTACACATGGATTTATTTGGACCAGTAAATGTCATGTCAATTTCAAAGAAAAGATACTGCCTTGTGATTGTGGATGATTTTTCTAAATTTACATGGACATACTTTCTACACTCCAAAGATGAGGCAAGTGAAATCATAATCAATCACATCAAGGCTGCTAACAATCATCCTGATCTCAAAGTAAGAAGAATCAGGAGTGACAATGGCACTGAGTTCAAGAATTCAACAATGAGGTTGTTTTGTGAGGAAAATGGAATCATTCATGAGTTTTCTGCAGCTAGAACACCACAACAAAATGGAGTGGTGGAAAGGAAAAATAGAACTCTAATTGAGGCTGCAAGAACAATGCTAGGAGAATCAAAGTTGCCCACTTATTTTTGGGCTGAAGCAGTTAACACTGCATGTTTCACTCAAAAAATCTCTTTGATCAATCAAGCAAAAGGGATGACTCCATATCAGCTGCTCAAAGGAAGGAAACCATCCTTGAATTTTATACATGTCTTTGGATACAAATGCTTTGTATTGAGAAACCAAGGTGAACATCTTGGAAATTTTGAGGCAAAGGCAGATGAAGCCACTTTTGTGGGATATACAGCTGGAAAAGCCTACAGGATTTTCAATCACAGAATCAACATTGTTATGGAATCTGTACATGTTGTTTTTTATGATGCCAGAATTCAAGGTCTCACTGATGAGGGTTTTCATGAAACTCCCAGGTTTGAGAATGAGGTGGAAGGTCTATTTTATGATGATGAAGGTGATGATTATGAGGATGAATCCGTCCCTCCAAGAATGACTATTTCAAATATGGATAACTCAAGTTCAAATGATCCATCCATAGAAGGGACAATTGGAGAATCCGTAGGAAGCCAAAATGGAGCATCCGTAGGAAGCCAAAATGGAGCATCTGTAGGAAGCCAAATTGAAGCATCCGTAGGTGGATCACAACACAGAATTACCACCCCAATAAACTTAGGGGGAGTTTCTCTGAGTCATGGATCAACCTCAACTCCACATGATCATGCTTATGAGAATGATGCTACATCTTCAAGACCTACATCTGCAACAAGAAGAAAATGGACAAGGGATCACCCATTTGAACTGATCATTGGTGATGCATCCTCAAATGTCCAAACTAGAAGAGCTACTCAAGATGGATGTTTATACAGCAGCTTTCTTTCTCAAGAAGAACCAAAGAAAGTTGAGGATGCTCTTTTAGATCCAGATTGGGTATTAGCTATGCAAGAAGAGCTAAACCAATTTGAAAGAAACAAAGTATGGAAGCTGGTACTCAAACCTAAAGACAGAAGTGTTATAGGTACAAAGTGGGTATTCAGAAACAAGATGGATGAAAATGGCATTGTCACAAGGAACAAAGCTAGATTGGTTTCTAAGGGTCATTCTCAAGAAGAATGAATAGATTATGATGAAGCATTTGCCCCTGTTGCTAGATTGGAAGCAATAAGGATATTCCTAGCCTATGCAGCCCATGCCAATTTCAAGGTCTATCAAATGGATGTCAAGAGTGCCTTCTTGAATGAGGAACTGGAAGAGGAGGTGTATGTCAGTCAACCTCCTGGTTTTGAAGATCCAAATTATCCAGAATTTGTCTACTTCCTACTCAAGGCACTCTATGGACTGAAGCAATCACCTAGAGCCTGGTATGATACTCTGTCACAGTTTCTTTTAGAAAATCACTTCACTAGAGGTACTGTTGACAAAACTCTTTTCTTTAGAAATGTTAATGGCTCTAGTATACTTGTTCAAATTTATGTAGATGACATAATATTTGGGTCTACAGATGAGAAGCTTTGCAAAAGGTTTGCCAAACTTATGCAAAGTAAATATGAAATGAGCATGATGGGTGAACTTACCTATTTCCTTGGCTTACAAGTTAATCAAGTGAAAGAAGGAATCTTCATTAGTCAAACTAAATACATTTTTGATATATTAAAGAAGTTTGATCTAATGGATTGCTCTCCTGCTAAAACACCCATGCCAACTGCCACTAAGCTTGAATTGAATACTAAGGAAAAATGTGTGAACATTTCAAGCTATAGAGGCATGGTGGGCTCACTTTTATATTTAACAGCTAGTAGACCTGATATTATGTTTGCTACATGTCTATGTGCTAGATTTCAGGCTGATCCTATAGAGTCTCACTTAATTGCTATCAAGAGGATTTTCAGATATCTCAAGGGAACACCAAACCTTGGCATTTGTTACCCTAGAGAATCTAGTTTTGATCTAATTGGTTATTCAGATGCAGACTATGCAGGTTGAAAGATTGACAGAAAAAGTACAACAGGCACCTGTCAATTTCTAGGAACAAGCTTGTTTCATGGTTCAGTAAGAAGCAAAATTCTGTCTCCACTTCTACAGCTAAGGCAGAATATATTGGTGCTGGAAGTTGTTGTGCACAGAATCTTTGGATGAAAAATCAACTAATAGACTATGGTCTAACAGTTAATAAGATTCCAATATTTTGTGACAACACTAGTGCAATTGCCATAACTGAGAATCCAGTGCAACACTCAAGGACCAAGCACATTGACATAAAGTATCACTTCATCAGGGAACATGTGATGAATGGTACTGTGGAACTTCATTTTGTTCCAAGTGAGCAGCAAATTGCACACATTTTTACCAAGCCACTTGATGAATCAGCATTCTCAAGGTTGGTAAGTGAGCTAGGTATGCTTAACTTCTCTTAATTCATTTAAATGTCTGATAATTTGTAATGCAACCAGTGTCAACATGATTTTCATGATTTACCAAGACAAAAAGAAGAATTTTGTCTAAGTCAAAATTTCTCCCTCTACGGATATTTCTATCCATTGATGGTCATTTTATACACTGGATTTTTTTCTACGGATACGATTTTTACACCTCTACGGATGTCGAATCCCAAAAGGTAAAATCCTATCCGTAGATAGTTTAGTTTTAATCGTAACCGTTAAAGTCAATATCCTATCCGTAGTTACATGTGTACAATATATGTATGTAATTGCAGTAAATTCGTGGCTTTACTTTTTAAATCCATTACTTTTAAACGGTTACTTTCTTGCCCAATCAGATAATTTCTTTCAATTATTCTGGTTTTATTAGTGAATTATTTTGGGGGAGTATAAATTGAATTTTACTCTCAATTAATCATTTTCTATCATTTTCCAAAATTCACAAGGCAAGAACTCTTCTTCTCTCTCAAAGCAAAAAAACTCTCTGTATTTCCAAGCTTTACTTCAATGGCACCAACCAACAAGACTATGTCTCTCACTGGGTTCACATATGAGAAGAACAACTTTACTGCTCTGGTGGATTTCGAAGAGAAAAATGCATCATATCACACTATGATGAGGTTTCTCTAGAACTGCAAGCTCTCAAAGGCTATATTCGAAGCCTCAAAACTATACTTTGAGGTAATTGAAGCAATTTGGGAATCTGCTGTGTTCGATTCTGTCAATGCTACAATCACCTTTGTTCTTCAAGGTAAGGAATATGTGATAAATAGTGATATTATTACTGTTGGCTTAAATTTGCCTGAAAACAATAGGTTAGAAAAGCATAGTGATACTGATGTTGTAAACATGATGAACTCAATTAACTATGCTTTTCCTACGGGTAATCTAAGTAAGATCCAGAGAATAGGCATGGTCAAAGAATTGAGCTTTTTCTTTGATGTCATTCTTAAGGTTTTCTCTGGTAAAATTAGCAACTATGATGCTATTACTTTTTCTATGCTCGACATTGCTTACAAGCTTTAGAATGATAGCTTTTATAACCTAGGATCCTTAATTCTTTTTGAACTAGGAGCTAAACTAGGGAATAAAGCATCTAGAAGTAAGAATGTCTATTATGCTAGATTTATCATGTTGCTAGCTAACCATGTAGAGAATAACCTGGTGATCCATTTCCCTGCAAACTCCAAGGAGTGTTGGGTTCAAAATAAGAGAGTCCTTGAGGACTTGAATTGGCTGAACCACAACAATGAGGTTCAATTAGTATATCCACCAGTTTTCAATGCAGCTCAAGAGGCACATGTGAGTCAGATAATCTCCTCAACTGTTCATTCCTCTATTGTCATTTCTTTGATTTCCAGTGCCACCATGGAGGCTGGAACTGTCCAACAGCCTCCTACCCAAGTGGCCACCTCTAGACTTCCTAAATCAAAATCCAGAAATCCAACCTCAGGTGCTTCTCAAAAGGCACCTGTTTTAAAAACTACCCAAACCCTTGAGGGGAGTGTGAAGGAGGTAGTAAGTGGTGAGGGAAGGGGTGAACATCAAAGAAACCCCAAGAACAAGGAGGGTGAGTGTGTGTCCCAGCCTAGCCACCCTGTATCTTCTCAGGTGCTTCTCATAAGGCACCTGTTGTAAAAACTACCCAAACCCTTGAGGGGAGTGTGAAGGAGGTAGTAAGTGGTGAGGGAAGGGGTGAACATCAAAGAAACCCCAAGAACAAGGAGGGTGAGATAAGTGTGTCCCAGCCTAGCCACCCTGTATCTTCTCAAAAAGATGCAGTGGTTGAAAAGGATTTTTTCACATCCCTAGTGGCATCCTCCCAAAAGGATGTTGCTATTGAAAATAGTTCCCAACCAGGGACACAACACAAGAGGGTTAGGGACACCAGAAACCCCACAGATACAACCAAGGCCTATGAAAGGAGAAAGAGGTCTAAAACATCTGGGGTTGCACAGGGATCACACACAGTGTCAATAGCACCATCACAAATTCAGTTTGTTGTGGCTCCAGTACATGTGGAGTCACAACCCCATTCTTTAACTATTGAAACTGAAACAGAAATTCCAAGCTCACCTACTCTTTCTTTGGATGTGGATATGATTCACACATCAATTCCTGATTCTCCATCTTTAACCTTCTTGGAGAAGCCCCACTCTGAAATTGGTCGTCATCATCTTATTGATGATTTGTTGGACCACCAATCTATCATTTCTAAGCTTTTGGCTCCATCTGTGGCTCTTAAATTAAAATCAATCTCCACAGATTCAACCATTGTCTCAATTTCAAAAGCTACTTCTTTTTCTTCATCTACGGATATCTCTCATTCATTGATGAGTGTTTGTCTGTCTATGGATATGCCTCAAATCAGCTATCAGTTGACATATACTTCTACTATCTCTATGGATAATCCTTCCCCACTTGCACTTCAAACTTCAAATATTACAACTTCAAGTGTGGATGAGTTAGTAGTAGTTCAAACACTCTTAGGACTGAGGGAAGGGAGTGAAGCTACTAAGAGTGAGAGGCTGGTTTGCAACCAGGCAAAAGGAGAGGGAGAGAAAGAGGGACAGACTATTTCTTCAAGTCTGGTAAAAATGAGTTCTGAGAGTTCCACCTTAGTAGGTGAAGGTGAGGGGGTGAGAGGTGTGAGCCAGGGGGAGCCCCTTATGCAAGAACAGAGAGAAATTGAGAGAAAGGCAGGTACAAGAGAGATAAGGATGGAAGACTCAACCATTGCAAGTGAGTCAATGAATGTCAGTGATGTAGACAGGGAGAGACTGTTCCAACTTGAATATCAAAATGAGTTGAATCAAGTCAACCTGAATGTTGAGACATTTACTCATCCTGATCCAACCTATCAAGCCTTGGCTGGACAGGGCAATGTGGAGGCAGAAAGGATGTTGAATTTGGTGCACACTACTGAATCAATGTCTAGGGCTAAAAAAGCAATTCAAAATCTGCCTCCGGGAGCTGGTGAAGACTTTGACTATGATGACGATAGTGATGATTCTGAGAGTGGTAAAGGAGAAGATGAAGGCCCTTCCACTCTCCAAGAGATGCCTTCTTGGTTGTTTTCAAATTCCTACATTCACAATGACACCAAGACAGTCATTCTCAGGAATTATCAAAGGGCACATGGTGAAGCTCAAACATCCAATCATTTGCATACCACCACAATTCAGAACTTTGTGGCATCACTTTAGCTTCATTAGGCCCACATCCTACAACAAAGAGCCAACACTGATGACATCAAGGGCCATCTTGATGGGGAAAAGGATGCATTGGAAAGAAGGGTTGATGATGTTGCTCCTTCTACCTCTCAAAGATGCAAACAAGATAAGTTGGTGAAGGATGTGGCTGCCCTTACTGTGAGGATGGATAAGATAGAGAAGTAAATGGACACCTTCCTGGCTAACCAGAATCTACAGACTCAGCTTCTGCAACAGTTACTGCAGGCTACTGGTGTTACTCAAACCCTTGATGATAACAAAAAGGGGGAGAGTGCACTAGTGGTCTGAAACAGTAACCAAAGGTGTGCCATCAAGCCAGGGGGAGCCACCTCAAATCATAGTAAATCCAAGTGAGTTTCAATTCACAAATGTGGTCTCTCCTCAAGCTAAGGATGTTCAAGTCTTTCTCAACTCAAAAAGGTTAATCAAGGAATACATCTTCAAGGTTGTGACTTCATCTTCAACAAGTTCAGTGCCTGTCCACACAACCATCCTGAAAGTTCTCACTCCTGATATCATTATTCTACAAAAAGAATATGATGCTGAACACTCAAGTGTCAATGAGTTTGAACCAATCTTCAGTGGCAGGACTGGATCACCACCAAGACATCATGGCAAGAACAAATTAGAAGTGGACTATCCATTCCCCAAGCCTGATGAGTCTTAGGTGTTAGCAGCCCTTAACACAAATCTCAAGAATACCAATGACATAATGCTGAGACAAGGGTTGGCTGTTATCTACAGAAATGGTAAGGAAATTCACATCACAAGCAGCCATCCTAGGTTCAATGAAGCCAAAGCAGAAGAGATTTCCAGAATAAGGAGAGAAGCCAATTCCCAGGGCTTTGAATCTACACCTGAGAAACAGGCTAGATTGGCCCAAGAAATTATTAGGGAAATGGAGGAAGAAAGTAGTGAGGCTGTAGAGGAAGAGGCCCCTACTAAAAGGAAATTGAAGAAAAGGAAGACAGTGCCTAAGACCAAGCCAACCAGATGGAAGTAGAGATCACATAGGCCTGTCTCTCCTGAGAAAGTAGAAGAGAAGAGAGATACCAGGAGGAGAATTATTTTTGAAGACCCTATTCCAGCTTCAACTCAATCTCAAACCACCTTCCATGAGACTCATGTAGAGCCTAAAGAAGAGCCTGTTGAGTTTGAAAACTTGGTTTTCACTTAGTTCCTAATTGAAGCTGAAAAGAAGTCAAAGAAAAGGGAACAAGTCAAAATAGTTGATATTCTGTGCTCCAGATGAGATGGAAGTGTCAGAAGGAACTTCTTGTTAATCTCCTTGATTGTTTAGTGCTTTCCATGGAGATTCAGATTTTTTAAAAGAATAAAATTATGAAGGTTCTGGAAAAAATCACAAAAAAATGGATCTTTGATTTGTGTATCAATCAAAAGGCTCTGATGCCAATTGTTAGGTCCCGATAAGTTTGTAGAAGGGGGGGGGGGTTGAATACAAACTATACCGTTTTATCGAATTTGTTCGTTTTAGGATTAAACAATTCAAGAACAAATTATGGCGGAATTAAATGAAACAAAATTCAAGTTAAATATAACTTATATTAAACTTGAAAGGTGTTACAAATTTTGGTACTGATTACAAGATTGAATCTCAAACTAATTAAAACAAATCTAGAATAAATTCGACATGAATTTATCTATATTTGTAATAAAAAGATACAACAATAAATGATAGTTCGAGATACGTTCTAGGGATTAAGATCCGCTAGATAGTCAAAGCAGTACAAGTAAATGATTCCTAGTGATTTGGATATAATACTTTGAGCTAGAAATGATTTACTGATCAATAAAAATGTCCACGGCAGTTTCTTGAGTTTTCTTGACATAAAGTTTTTTAAGATGATATGTTTTGATAATCCAACTGACTGTCTTGATCTTTACTTTATGTTAATCCACTTGCCAAAACTCTGCACGTGCATATTCCAGAATGACTATAAAACATAGTCTGGAATGACTATGAAATAAAGCTTGGAATGACTATTCAATTTGCCTGGAATAATTATCAAATATGCATGAATTAAATTAGAATGACTATGAAATGAACTAGGATGACTATCGAGATGACTATCCTTGATAGTCATTCCAGTTCATTTTATCTTAGTCATTCTAGTTATAATTCTAATTATATTTTAAATTAATTCTAATAATTAATTTATTTCATAAATTAATTCTGATGAATTAATTTAATCAATAAATTAATGACTAATTTAAAAGAGAATTTATATCCTTTCATGATAACATACACAATCCTTGAACCACTTGAACTTGATGAAGAATTTCCACTGTATGAAGTTGACACTTGATGTACTGTCCGGTTCATAAGTGACTAACTGCAATGTCTGTTCTTCATCTTTGACTTTAAGTTGTGGTCCATTAGCTACTTTTGACTTTGGTCAACCACCGTAACCTGTACATTTGCTGTCACACATCTGAAATCTCTGTCACTTTAATAAATCCACTTCCTTGAATACTTCACTGAGGCTTGATCAAATAATTGAACTTCTTTCAATGTAGAATTACTTCAAGTCTGTAAGATGACTTTAATCTTCATTCTTTTGACTGATATGATCTTCTGAGATTCCTGTGAGGCGGTGACAATTGAATTATTACTTACTTATTACAAACTTGTTTAAGTTGAGTTGTATCCTCGATGTTAACAAATAGGCCTATACATATGTCTTTCACTGATCATTGGTGATCCAGGTGTTGGAGTTAGAACTAGAAGTGCTACTCAGAATGAATGTCATTATTCAGGGTTTCTTTCTGAGATGGAACCAAAGAAGACCGAGGAAGCACTGAGTGATCCTGATTGGGTGATTGCTATGCAAGATAAACTCAATCAATTTGAACAACAACAAGTCTGGAAGCTGGTACCCAGACCAAAGAACAGGAAAGTAGTTGGTACAAGATGGGTATTCAGGAACAAATTAGATGAGGATGGCATAGTAACAAGAAATAAAGCAAGACTGGTTGCTCAAGGGTATTCACAAGCTGAAGGCATTGATTATGATGAAACCAATGCACCAGTGGCTAGGATTGAGGCTATCAGGATGTTCTTAGCATTTGCAGCTTTCTTCAATTTTAAAGTTTATCAAATGGATGTTAAGAGTGCATTTCTGAATGGTGAGCTGGATGAAGAAGTGTATGTGGAACAGCCCCCTGGATTTGAAAATCAGGAGTTGCTGGACTTTGTGTACTTCCTCTTCAAGGCTATCTATGGTCTTAAACAAGCCCCAAGAAAATGGTATGACACGCTCTCTGGTTTTCTTTTAGAAAATGGTTTTGTTAGAGGTATCATAGACAAAACTCTTTTTTCTAAGAAACACAAAAATGATATGATATTAGTCCAAGTCTATGTGGATGATATCATATTTCGGTCTACTAATGATGATCTCTGTAAGAGATTTGCCAAGTTAATGCAGAGTAAGTTTGAGATGAGTATGATGGGTGAGATGAAGTTCTTTCTTGGATTGCAAGTAAGTCAAAGGTTAGATGGTATATTTATTTGTCAATCCAAGTATCTTAAAGAACTCCTCAAGAAATATCACATGGAGGATTCAGCATCAGCAAGGACTCCATCATCAACAGCTGTCAAACTTGGAGCTTGTGATAATTCTATCAAGGTAGATGTTACAAGTTATAGAGGTATGATCGGCTCCTTACTCTATCTTACTGCAAGTAGACCTGATATTATGCATGCTACATGCTTATGTGAAAGGTTCCAAGCGGACCCTAGAGATTTACATCTCGTTGCTGTTAAAAGAATCTTGAGATATCTTAAGGGTACACCTAATTTAGGTATCTGGTACCCTAAAGATTCTGGTTTTAATCTTGTTGGATATACAGATTCTGATTATGCAGGAAGTGTTGTGGATAGAAAGAGTACCTCTGGGAGTTGTCAATTCCTAGGTGGTAGATTGATTTCCTGGTATAGCAAAAACAGCAAACAGTTTCCAATTCAACAGCAGAAGCTGAATATATTGTTGTTGGAAGCTATTGTGCTCAAATCTTATGGATAAGGAATCAATTGAAAGACTATGGCTTTGTATTGAACAAAATTCCAATTCTGTGTGACAATACAAGTGCCATAGCAATCTCCAACAACCATGTTCAGCACTTGAGAACCAAGCACATCGACATCAGGTATCATTTTATCAGAGAACATGTCATGGATGGTATTGTGGAGTTACACTTTGTACCCACAGAGGAACAAACAACGGATATTTTTACTAAATCTCTTGATTAATCCACATTTACCAGGTTAGTTGGTAAATTGGGTATGTTACATAGTTTTAGTGATTAATATTATTATTCATTGATGTTTGTTCTTAGGTGAATTACAAGTGTTTTGTGTTGTATATACTTTAAAAGGTCACTTGTAATTTATTTTATCAAAACATTTTCCTTCTTGTATGATCTTAAAGTTCTTATAATGCCATTTTTTCTTTTAATTGTTAAGCTTATGAATTTAACTATTTTTAAATAGTTTATTTTCACTAAAAATATTTTTCTCAAATTTTTCTGTTAAAATTTTAGAGAAAGGTATTTTTATTGAAAATTTACCGATTTAAGAATATTTAAATTACTTGCTCAAAAGGTTGTAAATTATATATTGCATTTTTTCATTTTAGATATGCATTTTCTATGAATTTTCTGAATTTATACATATTTTTCTGCATTTTCTGAACAGTTTCTATAATTTTTATCAATTCTGTGCATTTTCTGATAATTAAAATGTGTATTTTCTGGTTTATTTCTATCTTTTTTTGGTAGTACTGTTGATTTTGTACTGGTAGTACTATCGGTAGTACTTTCCCAAAGTACTACTTGATAGTATTTCCAGTTACTTTTTAATATTTATTTTAGTGTTTAACTGGTATGTATTTTTTATTTATTTTTCTAAGTACTGCAAGGGTATTTACACATGTAGTACTTTCGGTAGTACTATCTTTTGGTAGTACTACTAGCTGTTTTTATTTTATTTTACTTTCTTTTATGTTCTTTTATTCTAGTATTACTTTCGTTTTATACTAGTAGTAATATCGGTAGTACTTTCCGATAGTATTGCTAGATAGTACTACTAGTTCTGTTTATAGTTTTTTTTGTTTTGTTTTGTTTTTGTTTATTGTTTATTATTATTTTCTTAGTACTACCCATTTTTTTTTATATATAAACTGTTCATTTTTTTTGTATTCTCATTAGTACTTCCCAGTTCATGTTTTAACATAACTACCTTGTTCATTTTTTTCTCTCCTTGTTTATAATGAACTGCTGCCAATTTCTTTTCATTTTCTGGATTCAATTCTTGCTCGTTTTATAATCTGAAACCATCACTAGATTCGTCTTCTCGAGCCCATTAATTCCAGTACTTAAAATCCAAGTTTCATTTAGTTTTTAAGTTTTTGAGTTTTCGAATTCCAAAGGTTTCTTTAGTCGTTTTTAGTGATTGATAGTGAGTTTTTGAATTCTAAAAATAGCAGTGTGTGTGTGTGTGTGTTTTAGCGTAAGGAACATCTTATTAAAATTTGGTAATTTTTGGAGAAGTTTGAAAATTTGGTTTTTTAATTAATTTCTAATTAATTTTAAAATCCTTAAATTCAAATTATTCAAGATTATTTGCATTTGTGTTTATTTTTTATTAATTTTTGTTTAGTAAATTATGGCTCAGAATTTTGAGGTCGTTAAGAACAATTACCATGGGTATTTTGATCCTTTAAAATGTCATGTTGATCGTTTTCGACCTTGGATTCAGTTTTTAAATACGTAGTGTTGTGTCTGTCGTGCTATATGTTTATCTGCTGATTTAAAAATTGAACCATTACGGTTACTGTGTTCTAGTGCTGTAATAACTAATAATTCTAGGTCTATCAATTTCACCATTGAGCGCACACAGTACATTATTACTGAGGATCTGTTTTGTGAAGTTTTTCAACTTCCTAGGGACAACTTTGATAGGACTCCCTCTGATGTTGAATTAATTCAGTTTTTAACAATATTCATTATCAAGGTCCATTGGAGTTGCCCAAACTTAGTAAAGCAAATTTGGTATGTGAATGGGATGTTTTCTTTGATACTTTGGCCAAGGTTTTCAGCAACTGTATAAAAAGCAAATTTCAAAATATTCCATCTTTGTTACAATATATTGCTTATGCTGCTGTGTTTAATGTTAGACTTAACACTAGTCATCTTATATGGAATCTTATAGTTAGAAGAGTAGCAAATTCCAGGATTGATCATGATAGTGATATGAAAGTCAGATGTTTCTAACCTCGATTTCTCACTATCTTGATCAATCATGTGCTATCTGATGCTCATAAGGAGATGTTTAGAAATGCATTATATGTTCCTTCTCCTACTTCTGATCATAAGTTCTATCAAAGACTTCATACTTCTCTTAAATTAAACATCACTCCAGTGGTAGTCACCCCATTCATGGCACAGTTCATTCATCTTCCTGTTTTTCAACCTTTTGTTCCTGAGCAACAGTAAGCCATTTCAGCTGGATCTTTAGAGGTACTGCCATTACAGGTAATTCATCCTATCCCTGGATCTTCTGGCACCTCTGCTAAAACCCAAGTGGTTGTTAGGGCTGACCAAGAGGTTGTAGATCCACAAACTTTAACCCAGGTCATAGAGCCAAACACAGAGTCAATTCCTTTATCCTTTTAACCTGAAACTGCTTCTCATATGAGACAAAGGACAAGTAGTCAAGATTCAATGAGTGATCCCACAGCTCTGTCTCCCCCTCCAAAGAAGAGAAAAAACCTATATGGAGGCATCTATCAGCCCATCCATATCCTCCCAACAGGATATGGACCTTGAAATGGCCACTGAACAGTCTCTGGAGACATCCTCTCAACAGGATGAATCTATTAAAATTCACCATCGGGTCCTGGCAACTTGTAATGAGTCAATCACACTCCCATTAATCACAATGGGAGATAACATACAAATAAAAGAAACTCAGGACACGTTGTTAGGAGAGCACCTAGGATATTAAACAGTGCCTACCATAGTCACGGTAGAAGTGCCTTCACAGGCATTAGAGGGAAAATCTGATTCTTTGCCCCCTCTTAATAGAATCATTTTCTCCCCTCCCAGAGGGAACATCTCTGGCTCCCCTAAGGGATTTTTCACTCGCAGTTTATACTGGAGAAAGTGAAAGGCAACTAGGTGAGTCTGTCACTGAAGCGATTCAGTTTACAATTCCAAATGTCTTGACAGACTCAACCAGGGATTGGAAATTGCGAACTCCCATTGCACCACCACCGACCTCTCATGAAGGGGCTAGGGTGATTTCTATTGCGGGTACATCTCTCGGTACATCAAATGATAGACAACTAGTGCTAAGAAATGAGAGTCAAACACTGAGCGAAACACATTCACGTGAGTCGAGTGAAACACCAACTAGAGAACTTGAGTTGAGTGCACACACAGACACAAACACTGGTTTGTGGTTAGGTAAAATAGCTGATCTTGAGAAAATTTTGAGAGAGTCCCAGGCTAAAAAAGAATTTTTTAGAGCACAAGCGGTTGAACGGTCTTCTTCTTCCACCTCTGTCAATAATCAACTAGGAATGATTAGGTCTGATGTAGACAATCTGAAGATATATCTGGTACCCAAGATGAACTCCATTCAAGCATCAAATCAACAAGCGACTTCAGCTCTTTCAGATCTCTAGAACTCTCAAAGGGAGATAGATATCATTTCTACTAAGGTGGACTCAATTCAGAAGACGGTAGATGTCAATCAGCTGTTGGATAATAAGAGATTTACTAAGATTGAAGAAGGGATGGAGCATCTCAATGAAGGAATGAAGCACATGTATTTCATGATCAAAAACTCCCATCCACCTAATGCGGAGCAACAGTGTTTCTTTGAAGGAGGTGATAGAGAAGGTGGTCCAGGAGCTGAAGAAGATAGAGGGGGAAATCCTGATGCTGAGAAATTTACATCTGTAGAGGATTCCTCAACTAAGGGGGAAAAGAAAGGAGGAGAAGCTGAAGGAGCTTCGGGAAAAGATAAGGGTAAGCATAAACAATCATTGGAGGAGTCTGCTTTTGATGATGCTTTCTACTACCATGGTGAACAGGGTGATTTTGATAATAATATTTTTGGTGATCCGGAGGAGACCATCCCTGAAGAAAACAATGGTGTAGAAGAAGTTGAAGAAGCAACCAACTTTGATGATTGGGAAGATGAAGATATCTTGTATACTCCTGACCCTTTATTTCAGAAAGAATTGAAGAAGAAACAAGCAGATCTTCAAAGGAGAGAAGAGGAAAGTGCTAAGGTCTCTGACATCATATCTCAAAAGCTAAAAATTCAAAAGACTGAACATGAAGACAAACAACGTCTTCACAGCATTCAAGTCAAGGAAAGGAGGTTAGATGTTAGGATGAAGATGGGAAACAAGTGGGATAGAGCAAGGGAGATGTTTGATATTCCTCAGAGAGGCATAAACAATGATCGTACTTTTCTTCAATTGCTTGAGAAGATCAGAACAGTTAATCCAGATAATTCAGTATACATGAAGGCTTTGAAGGAAGATATCTTAAGGATTACTACTGCATTTGATTAAGTCAGACAAGAATTGTATATCTATGTTTCTAGTGTTCTTGAAGGTTCATTCACAGTTTCTCTTGACTTTCTTGAAAGAAAATCTCTGTCAGAGCTTTGGGTTCTGATGAGCAAAGTGAAAAGATCATCCCGTTTGAATGAGTTGCTTCATGACCGACTTAGAGATTCTGCTATGAAGGCCAGCCCTCAAATTGTACAGTCTCCTTATGAAGTTAAAATCTATAGAGGTACAACCTTGGAGACAGTTGGGCTGGATCCTGATTCTTTGAAGTTATAAACTGCTTTGCAACTGGTGAAGTTGGAGAATCTTCTGAGAACTTCTGGGTTTACTACTGAAGAAAAGTCTGAAGTTGCTGACATGATTTCAGACTATTGCAATGAAAATGTTCCCAGGTATTCTCAGTTGAAGAACAGATTGAAAAGAGTCACTCCTCAACCAGTCAGACAAAGTGGTGTTGGTTCAGAAAGTGATCGTGTCTTTGATAAAGATCTTCTAAACACCTTACAAGATCCTGAAGAAGGTGAGATTAGAGATTAAGGCATGAGGACTAGAGCTCAGTTTTTATTGTAATATGTTTAGAGCATAGGTGAATCAAGATAGGAAAATGTAATCATATGTTCAGTCTAGAGGAACATCTATCTTGTATTTATCTTTATTGTTTGAATCTGGAAATTGTTAAATATAATCCAGAAATTTTTATTATTTACTTGGCTCTTAAAAGTCTTATATTTTCTTGTTTTAGTTGAGTTATCCTCTAGGTATTTGATTGTTATCGTCTAACAAACAAATAGGGGGAGATTGAAAGGCATATGTATAGGCCTATTTGTAAACACCGAGGATTCGACTCAACTTAAACCAAGTATGTAATAAGTAAATAATAACTCAAATAGTCATAGGAATCTCAGTAGATTTTATCAGTCAAAAGAAAGAAGATAAAAGTCAATCTACAGACTTGAAGTGATTCTACATTGAAAGAAGTTCATTTATTTGATCAAGCCTCAGTGAAGTATTCAAGAAAGTGGAACTATTTATAAGTGACAGATATTTCAGAAGTGTGACAGGAAACGTACAGGTTCAGAGTTTGTTAAAGGGAAAGAATAGAACCACAACTTTAAAGTCAAAAGATGAAGAACCGTCATTAAAGTTAGTCACTCATGAACCAGACAGTACATCGAGTGTCAACGTCATTCAGTGAAAGTTCGTCATCAGTTTCAGTGGTTCTTAGAATTATATTTAATTCTCCTTTAATTTATTTTATAAGTTAATTAATTTAATCTTTAAATTAATTCCTTCAGAATTAATTTATATCTTAAATTAATTAATCTAGATTTTAAGTAATTTAATTTATAAATTAATTCTCAAGAATTAATTTATTTGTTAAATTATTTAAGTCACGAAATTAATTTATTTAATTTATAAATTAATTCGTTTAGAATTAATTTATTTATTAAGTCAATTAATTAAGTAAATTAAATCTAGAATTATCTCTAATTCTAATAGTACTTTTAGATAGTACTGCTAAGCTTATTAGCTAGTACTGTCGATAGTACTGCTAGGCCTTTTAGCAAGTACTACCGATAGTACTGCTAGGCTTGTGCATAGTACTACTAGTAGTATTAGTATTAAGGAAAGCTTGGCGCGTGCAGGAGGTGTTGAGTTGACTTATAAAAGAAAAAGGCAAGTGATCAACCAATATATAGACAGAAAGAAAACAACATATCATTCCTATTCTTCTGCCATTAAAAGAGCTAACTGCCGAGCTTTTAATTTGAACATTGTAATCAATTCTAGTCATTACTGTTATATCCAACTTACTAGAAATTGTTTACTTGTATCACTTTGACAATCTAGCGGATCATAATCCCTAGAAATTATATCGAACTACTTTTTAGTATTCGATTCTTTTATTACAAAAATAGATAAATTCATGTCGAATTTATTCTAGATTTGTTTTAACAAGAACTCTGTAATCTGTACTCAGAATTGTAACACCCTTCAAGTTTAATATAAGTTATATTTAACTTGAATCTTGTTTCATTTTATTCCGCAATAATTTGTTATTGAAATTGTTAAATCAAGAACAATACAAATTCGATTAAACGGTACTGTTTGTATTCAACTCCCCCCCCCCCCCTTCTACAAACATATCGGGACCTAACAGAAATAAATGTCCAAGCACCACTGTTTTGGATGTCAACATCAATTGCCAACAACTCAAAAAATCAGTTCCATGACTCTGTATTTTCTGCCTCAACTATTGCCCATGCAATATGATACAAGCCATCATTGGAGTCTATCCCAACTGCAGCTAAAAGTTGCCCTCCATATGCTCCTTTAAGGTGACAACCATCAAGCCCTATGATAGGCCTACATCTAGCTTCGAAACCCCTCTTCACATGACCTAGACATACATAAATTCTCTTGAACCTCCTCCCATCCGGTCCAGGTACAGCATCTTCTAAAACTAATTCAAGGGTACTATCGGGTATGGCCTTTTTCACTTCATTTATGTAGTCCCAAATCAAACCATACTGTTTTTTGTGATCTCCCTTTATCTGTCCCAGTGTCAATCTTTTTGCCCTTCCAACAACATGTATGCTAACTTGACACCTCCAATCATTAACAATTTTCTTTTGTAGAGAAGGTGTTGGCCAGAATGGGTTCAATTTATGTCATTTTCATAATATTTGACAGTCCAAGTATAAGTCATGGCTTTTTGTTTAAATGTTTCACAACAAGTGTGAGTTCTCAGGTTGGTTTTGACTTGGTAACTACATGTGTTTGGCATAGGGGAAGCATAAATCTTCCAACTACAGTTGTTGTCTTCACAAATAAATTTCATCTTACGTCCAAAGTTTCTAAGTTTCTTCACTGCCTTCATGTGTCTAATGGACTGATTTCTTACTACACTTCTGAATATGGGAGCACTACTAAAAACCATTCCAACCTCAAACTTGGGATCAATCATGTCAATGGCTTCATTAATGACAAGGTGTTTCCTTTCATCATCACTATCATCTGCACTATTGGCAACCCATCTTTCTTCATCACTATCATCACACTCACTCAAGTTAGATAAAATCCCCCCAGGTGCCTCGTCCCCCCAATCAATGAAGTTCCCGCTATCAAGAGTAAAGTTAGTCACATTCCTAGATTCCTTACATTTATCTCTAACTTTCTTAACACCAGCAACATCTTCATCAGTACTATCAATATTAGAGCTATCATCACGGAAAGAAACATGATCATCATCATGCTCATCTCCATTCTGAGTTATAACTTGTTGCTCTATAGGATCTTCCACAGTATCATCAGCTGGATCACTAAGTTGTCTAGTAAAGCCCTCTAACTCTAACAATTGTTCTACTTGATCCCTCTTATATTGTGCAGCCTTAGGGTCATCAATGTAATCAAAATTTAACCACAGGGAACAATATAACTTCCATACTAGAAGATGGGTTTTTATAATACAAGTCCAACAAATTAATAGTTTCCCCACACTCATTGAACATCCTAAACACTTCTATGATGTTAATTTGATTAACATCACACATGTCAACATATCTTACGTGGCCATTGACATAGTTTTTAGGGTTTGATTCAAAATTACCCCCAAAATGACACTTAATGGTAAAGTGATCAGGGGCACCTACAAAACCAATCCATACGTGCATGTAAATACCTCAATATTACTCAAGAACACAATTACATATACAACCGAACATATACATCTATATTCAATCACGATTACACATAGCTCTCCAATAATAAAAATTGGAGTAAAATTAGACCAAATTAAACTATTTAAACAGAACATATGTCATCTACACCGTATTAATCATACGTGAACAACAATACAAGATTAAAAGGTAACTACTTTAAGCTTAAACAAACAACTTACGACTATAATCAGGACATTCGTTAGGATAATATGCTAAGTGATCTTCAAATTCTCGAAGAAACCAAGACATGGCTTTTAGGCTTTGAACATTACAGAGACAGTGACTTAGGTGTGTACAAGACAATGACTTCAATATTGCAATTAGGTTATGTGGTGTGTTAATGACACAGGATTTGCATACTTTATTGCGCCATATTACACTCTAGCCACTGAGCTTTAACGTTTCTGTTGGTCCTCGTGTATTGCAGAAGGGGGGGGGGTGAATGCAATACTGATAAAATTCAATCTCAGTTTCAACAACCAAAACTAAGATTTAATGTTATCAATAATATGTATGCATTCACAAACAGTATAATCGAGAAGACAGGATTCACAAAATAAATGTTTTATTTATTTTGCAAAGTGTTGCTACAACCTCAAGAGAGAATTCTTGAGCTTCGGTTTTTCTTCAAGACACTTGCTTGTCTTCGTTACATCCCTAGAATGAATTAATAGTCTAAGTATAAAACTAATCCTATCACTGTCAACACGGGTCTGTGAAGCTGCTGTCATTATCAAGTGGCAGCTTCTTACAAAGTGTCTACCCATGTGACTTTCCTAAATTGCTAACAATGTCAGATATACATTACAAAGAAAGCAACCTAGATTCATTCTATTTCTAGCTAAAACAATTCAGCAAATAGTGTGTTGTCGAGGTTTCCAAACTTGCTGTCGAGGGCTAAAGTTGCTGTCGCGTAGTCTTCCGCCAATGTTGCTGTCAGAGTGAATATGCTGTCTTGACTTGCAACATTCTGTCTTCTTGTAATCTTACTGTCAATGCTTATGACAGTAACCTTTATTCATGCTGTCATCTAATATGCATTCTTTGAGGCTTGAACACAGAAAGTGAACTTCTTCCAAATTACACAATTAAAATAACATTGCATACTGATTACAAGAACATACTTTGGCTGTGACAGTATGTTCTACTTAATTAAAAATTAAGTATATACAAAGTTAAGTTGTTCCTATGCTATCACCCATAAATCCCAACAAACTCCCCCAATTTGTTTTTATGGACAATAACATCAAATTTACAATATATGCTGACAACTTAACTAACAAGATCAGAATGGATTTAGAATGTTTACTTATCTTGAGATTTCCTCTTCTGTCTTGTTACTTCCTCTCTTCTGAGAGCTTCTACCAAGCTGTCTCTTAGACCTTCTACAAGAGAGATTTCAACAGGTGTGACTGCATCATCTTCTATTTCTTCAATGATCTTCTTGATAGTAGGAGAAATAAGAGAACTAGCATCCCTGAGATTCAACCATTGCTCTTGATCAAATGGATAGCTTCTGAAGTGGAGTTCTTCATGAATGAGCTTGAATCTACTTCCTCGATAAGCATTGAGAGACATCCTCCTTTGCTTGTCCAGCTTTGAATCTTCTCATTTTCTCCTTTCCAATAATCTTGTCAGAACAGATCTGCTCCAGGGGATGAATTGATCCAGCAACCATATACTGTAAATCCTTCAGAATAGTTGTTTTTAGCTTGTGCAAGCTGCAAACATAGATTTCTTCTTTTAGATGCTTGATTCTTAAGGGATTTTCCAGCATACATGTTTGATAATTTCACTACGTCAAATTTTGGCTTCCGTCAAATAAAATACGTGTGGCTAAGCACTTTACGTCACGTTTTAATTTTTCAGCAAAGTGTCACCTAAGGTCGGATCATTTTACGCCCCCTACGGCCACACCCCAGATGTGTGGCTGTAACTCAAAACAGAGTGACTAAAGCATACCACCCCTTGGGTCTGACAGCCCCTGTTTTAAGCTCAAAAGTGTGACTAAATACCAGCTTTCAGCCACAGGATGGGTCGTGGCTAAAGATAATTAATAACGTGGCTAAATACCAACATTCATCAAAGGCTTAGTTTTGGTCGCACTATTTATTGGTAAATCGTGGCAAAAAACTTGGGTATGGCCACATTTTATAATTTTTCTGTAGTCGTTTGTATGTTTTATATACTATTAAATAACTGCTTTTAGTCACTAATAATTGTAGTAACTATCCCCCAATATAATATAATAGGTAGTATGGCTGAAGTGTGGTACTAGCCACACATACTTAACCACATCACAAACAGGTTTCATTTGTAATATAAATGACCACGGCCGTACCAAAAAGCCGATACAAATCACAATACCAAAAGGCCACAATCCAATTCAAAAAGGCCACAATATGCAAACAAGTAAAATGCCAAAATACAAGTAAAAAAAATGCCAAATTCCAAACTAGTCCATATTAATCCATAAAATCCATACTAAATCCATGATCCATAACAACGATATGGAGTATAACTCCACAATCCATAAAAACCACATAACCATAACCAGAGTACAGAAAATTAACAACTTATCGAAAAGTTCACAACCAGAAAACCACATTAACATGAGTCAAATTCAGTTTACAATTACACCACCAGCTTCCGCTTCTTCCTCAGCTTGTCTACCTTGTTCGCCTTAGCCTTTGAACGTGTTACTGGGGAACCAGTAATGGTATTACATCTCTTCTTCTCCTTAACTTGATCTGCGCTATGTTCTTCCTTAGCTTGAGCTGCGCTATGTTCTTCCCCTTTCCCATTGGCCGTTGGATTTGGTACCTAGAGTAAAACATGAAAACAAATACGATGATCATTCCAACAGCCCTCAAGTTAAGACCATTCTAACACAAGTAATGTAATAACTTCAACGTTATAACTTCAACTTGATTATGCTTCTGAATTTTACTTGAGATTGTTGATTCCTCTGATTGTCTCTATTGGCGGCATCAGTGATATCTTGTGTTGGGATTAATCTCCAAGAAGGAATTACTAGGGCAAGCTGGGCAAGAACACTTCTCACCATTTGATTTGGTGTTATGGCATCTGCAACCTAGATATTTAGCCAACAAAATCATGTTAAATTATGTACATAATGTACTGATCACTCAAATAATCAGGCATTACAAGCATTTACCATTGCTTGATAGAAACAAGAATCCATCTATGTGTTCTATCGCTTCTGATATATCGAAGAGATAAAAGGATTATATTTCATCTTCAGCAGCCTCGAAACAGAGACATATACACAACAAAACAGATTATTACACATATATGAAAACACACAAATAATGATAATAAATGATTAGACTATGTGCTTGTCGTATAGTACATACACAGGTGACCAATCTTACACTCTACAGAGGGACTACTGCCAACTGCCAGCTTAAAATCAACTAAGTTTCTTACACATAGTACGGGGACTATAGCTCCAAATATATCTATACCTCAGATAAAATTGGAGTCATGAAATTACTCATCATCTCAATGAAATGAAGAAATGGATTGCATAGTATTCAACTGTATTCAGGGAAATAACAAAAAAGTCCGAGGAAAGATCACAGAATACTAACACGATATCAAGCCCAAACACATTTTCCCCCCAATACAACCACAATAACATCAACCACTACACTGAACAACAACTAATTCAACAATCATATATAACAAACAAATCGGCTCAATATCGTATATAATTATAACTTATCACCACAAAAGCATAAATCAATCATACATACATACAATACAATCAAATTTTGAACAAAACATTATCGAAATATTCGAAAACAAAACAATATCGAAACAATCGAAAATGAAACAACATCTCATACCTGCCGACAACAGTAACCAGTAAACAGCGATTGAGAGAGCTTGGGATTTGCTCGATGTATGTGTTCCCTGCTTTTGTCACAAACAGAAATTGATAATCAAGATAATGAAAGCACCTTTATGTTTGTGACAAAAACACGAACACCTACATCTACCAAAATCAACTGACCAACAAACAGATCGGGGCCGGGACTATCTAGCAAAATCAATTTGTATGTGTGTGTTTGATTTGAACTTGAGCCGTGAACATACTGAAATCGAGCTAAGAGCCGTGAACATATGTGTGTGCTGAAAAAGAAGGGGGAAAATGGGGAAATGAAATACTGGGTAGGGAGGGAAGTGAATTATTGGGTACATAGGAGGGAAAGAGGAAGCGGGAAATGAAATATCGTTTAGATTTAGATTTTTATACAACGTCGTACAAGATATATTTAAAGTCGTACAAGATAAATTTAAAGTCGTACAAGATAAATTTAGATTTTTTTTTAAAAATTTTGCATAGCACTAATATAAGTAGTTGTTCACATCCGTACGGTTGGATCGTCCAAAAATAAATTTTAAAAAATAGTTTGTTAAGTGGGTGGTACTCTCGTTTCTCGAAGTAGTACTTTCACTTGATTTTTGTTATAAAGTCGTACAAGATAAATTTAGATTTTTTTTTAAAATTTTGCATATCACTGATATAAGTAGTTGTTCACATCCGTACGGTTGGATCGTCCAAAAATAAATTTAAAAAAATAGTTTGTTAAGTGGGTGGTAGTCTCGTTTCTCGAAGTAGTACTTTCACTTGATTTTTGTTATAAAGTCGTACAAGATAAATTTAGATTTTTTTTTAAAATTTTGCATATCACTGATATAAGTAGTTGTTCACATCCGTACGGTTGGATCGTCCAAAAATAAATTTAAAAAAATAGTTTGTTAAGTGGGTGGTACTCTCGTTTCTCGAAGTAGTACTTTCACTTGATTTTTGTTATAAAGTCGTACAAGATAAATTTAGATTTTTTTTTAAAATTTTGCATATCACTGATATAAGTAGTTGTTCACATCCGTACGGTTGGATCGTCCAAAAATAAATTTAAAAAAATAGTTTGTTAAGTGGGTGGTAGTCTCGTTTCTCGAAGTAGTACTTTCACTTGATTTTTGTTATAAAGTCGTACAAGATAAATTTAGATTTTTTTTTAAAATTTTGCATATCACTGATATAAGTAGTTGTTCACATCCGTACGGTTGGATCGTCCAAAAATAAATTTAAAAAAATAGTTTGTTAAGTGGGTGGTACTCTCGTTTCTCGAAGTAGTACTTTCACTTGATTTTTGTTATAAAGTCGTACAAGATAAATTTAGATTTTTTTTTAAAATTTTGCATATCACTGATATAAGTAGTTGTTCACATCCGTACGGTTGGATCGTCCAAAAATAAATTTAAAAAAATAGTTTGTTAAGTGGGTGGTACTCTCGTTTCTCGAAGTAGTACTTTCACTTGATTTTTGTTATAAAGTCGTACAAGATAAATTTAGATTTTTTTTTAAAATTTTGCATATCACTGATATAAGTAGTTGTTCACATCCGTACGGTTGGATCGTCCAAAAATAAATTTAAAAAAATAGTTTGTTAAGTGGGTGGTACTCTCGTTTCTCGAAGTAGTACTTTCACTTGATTTTTGTTATAAAGTCGTACAAGATAAATTTAGATTTTTTTTTAAAATTTTGCATATCACTGATATAAGTAGTTGTTCACATCCGTACGGTTGGATCGTCCAAAAATAAATTTAAAAAAATAGTTTGTTAAGTGGGTGGTACTCTCGTTTCTCGAAGTAGTACTTTCACTTGATTTTTGTTATAAAGTCGTACAAGATAAATTTAGATTTTTTTTTAAAATTTTGCATATCACTGATATAAGTAGTTGTTCACATCCGTACGGTTGGATCGTCCAAAAATAAATTTAAAAAAATAGTTTGTTAAGTGGGTGGTACTCTCGTTTCTCGAAGTAGTACTTTCACTTGATTTTTGTTATAAAGTCGTACAAGATAAATTTAGATTTTTTTTTAAAATTTTGCATATCACTGATATAAGTAGTTGTTCACATCCGTACGGTTGGATCGTCCAAAAATAAATTTAAAAAAATAGTTTGTTAAGTGGGTGGTACTCTCGTTTCTCGAAGTAGTACTTTCACTTGATTTTTGTTATAAAGTCGTACAAGATAAATTTAGATTTTTTTTTAAAATTTTGCATATCACTGATATAAGTAGTTGTTCACATCCGTACGGTTGGATCGTCCAAAAATAAATTTAAAAAAATAGTTTGTTAAGTGGGTGGTACTCTCGTTTCTCGAAGTAGTACTTTCACTTGATTTTTGTTATAAAGTCATACAAGATAAATTTAGATTTTTTTTTAAAATTTTGCATATCACTGATATAAGTAGTTGTTCACATCCGTACGGTTGGATCGTCCAAAAATAAATTTAAAAAAATAGTTTGTTAAGTGGGTGGTACTCTCGTTTCTCGAAGTAGTACTTTCACTTGATTTTTGTTATAAAGTCGTACAAGATAAATTTAGATTTTTTTAAAAATTTTGCAAATTACTAATATAAGTATTTGTTCATATCCGTACGGTTGGATCACCCAAAAATTAATTTAAAAAAATAGTTTGTTAAGTGGGTAGTAGTCTCGTAGCGGGAAATAGTACTTTCACTTGATTTTTGTTATAAAGTCGTACAAGATAAATTTAGATTTTTTTTTAAATTTTGCATCTGTCTTCTAAATATTCCAAAATGATTTAAAAAAATTAGATGAATTAAATTTGGAGTTTTGGTATTTTAAAATGATTTTTGAAAATTAATTTTCATTTCGAGGTAAAACTTGTAAAAATCATAATAAATTCATTTTTGATCCCAAAATTATTTTAAAAATATGGGAATGAAGCTAATTTTGTGATCTTGTTTTTTTTAATTAAAATTTTGATTTTAGAAATTATCTTCTATTTAAACTTCAGATTAATAAGTGATTAAATTTGATTTTCAGCAAAGTAGTATAATAAATTAGTAAAGTAGAGGGTACATATGGTTATGTTTTTGTCCCTAATTCATTGCTACACACAGCAGTACAGTCGAGTACTGTTAGCCACACTCTCTTCTATTTTGCCGCCTAAAACAAGAACCCCAATCATATCCTTTTTTTCCCTCTTATAGAACAACAATTGGTTCTAGATTTGATTGAAATACCCAAGATTAACAAAGCCCCTTTCTGGAGAAGATGAGCGGAGGCACTGTTCAGTTCAATTGGCATGACACAACACCTTTATGTCTTAACCCTAGGTTTTCACCCCTCTCTGGCGAAGATGATGTCCGGCAATTAGTACCTGTATGTCTCCTCTCTCTCTCTCTCTCACTCTCTCTCTCTGGCTAAATCTATTAAGTCTTGCGTCTATTGGAAATCTAAGTTAATATGATTAACTTAGTTAATGAATGTTTATTTTCTGGAGACTTTAATTTTAGTTTTAATTGATTAACTGACTTTGAGAATATGTTTATTGAAATATTTTGACTAAAACTGTTCGTATTAATCTAAGAGAGTTTATTGCGTCTATTGGGAATCTAAGAGACTACAACTGCATGCAATTATGACATTGATCTCAGTTAATATGAGCGTTGTTTCATATGCCTTACACTCTTCTATTTAAACCATCCCTAGTTAATCCCCTTTCTCATCCTCTCAAACATTCTTAATTGTTATCAAACCCCCCGTCTATCAAATGGCCTTCAACGCTCTCACCATACGTATTGCCAATATAGTGTTCAATTACGAAAACTTCACGATCGTAGTGGAAGGTGCAAGCTTTCCAGTGGACGCTGTTCCAAAGAACATCAGCTCTGAGTTCTCCTATGATCAGCAAATCGAGTGGATGTTTCTGCTGATGCACTTCGATCTAGAGAAGGAGAGGAGGGAGGCGGAGCGTCTCCGGGCCCTGGAGTTGCGTGAGAGGATCATTGGACTGGCTGTCACCATATCCAGAATTTACAAGAGGAGGAGGGAGACTGGTTCTTAGAATTTTGTTATTATTTCTTTGTAATTTTTTTTTGCAATGTTATGCAAGTGTTATGACGTAAGGAGATAGTTGTTATCATGACAGTGTGGAAGTATTTTTATTTTTATCATAACAATTGTTATTTATAGTGTTATGTATGAGTTCTTTTTGTCTTTTTCTATTTTTCAAGAAGGAATAGCTAGGTAAATCTGCATATAAGGTAATTTTTGTAGTAATTGTCATCCCTAATACTCTCTTGTTTGACATGGTCATTGTTCATTATTGGTAGCTTAGATGCATTTGATTTGCAGAAAGAAACATGGTGTATGACGTGCTTAGAGTTTCATTGTTTATTGATCATTAGCTTGTAAGTATGCAGTTGTAGACCTGTAAAAGATGTGTACTTGATGAATGTTCTACAGATTGACTTGCATGATGGTTAAATCTGATTTATGTTTACTCACATATTGAGGTATTTGTTAATGTTACATCAATGTTGACAATCTTCACTGATTTTGACCAAGGGAGATCTCAGCAACATGTAGAGAATACTTGTAATATCAGCAATACTAATACTGGTTTGGGTGCTCCTCAACATGTAGAGAATACTGGTTTCAAGGTTAGTGTATAGTCTGTGATTTAGAAGTATAATTGCTTATTCTTTTTCATATTTTGGGTTGATTTTCATAATGATTTCACTTGCCAGTCCTCGACGCAGGTGGAGCTCACAGAAGCACATTTCTATGTACTGCAAAATACGCCTGAAGTTGTGCCGTATATCGAGTAAGGACTCCTACTGAACATGTTTATTTGTGTTTTTCTTTTATTTAACAGTAGGATCAGATTTGATACTCATTTTTGTACTTGCAGACAACACATGACATTTTTGAAAAACAAACATCCTGGTAAACGACAAGCATGGCTGGAGAAAGAGCATAGCACAACGTTTGGTCACTGGTTACGCAACAAGGTAATATTTAAATCAGTATGATCTTAGTTTTTTCTCAATTGTAATTTGTGCAAGCTGAATCTTATCATTGTTATTGTGTAATTTAGGTTGAAAGCGAGTTATCGATCTCCAACGAAAGTGTATCAGAAACAGTTAAGTGGATCTCACATGGAGCACGCAGAATCGTGAACAAATACGATGTATAATGTTATCATTGTCTTGGTCATTTTCTTTGTTTTTTATTTGATGAAGAATTAATATGTAATGGTGAATTCTAATGTTGGCCGAATGACATGGATTAGTTGAATTGTTCTAGTTTTAAGCTTCATTATCAAGTTTTAAGCTCATCTGGTATGCAACTTGGATAAATCAAGTTTGTGTTTGTCATTTCTGGTTAATCTGCTATACCAATACTTCATGTCCAGTGGTCAAATATTTTGCCACACCCAAATGTAATAATGTGACAGATCAGTTGGAAATGAGGATCCTCAAAACAGAATGCTCTGTTCCTGAAAACAGAGTACTTTTTAGTCACACAATAATACAGTCACTAGTTTTTAGCTGCCTTAGCGAACAAAGATCTGACATAATGCAGAAAACTCTACTTTTTAGTCACATATAAAATGTAGTGACCATAGGTTATTTCACATTTAGCCACATCACCGAAAATGACTGTGACCGTTTGGTAACATTTAGATACAGCAAAGAAGCGTCACTATTTTTTGTCACACTTCTATCTCTCAAGTATGACTATAAATGTTGGATTTGGTCAAAGTCAACAAAAAAAACATGTTGTTTCATCTCTCAATTGTCACACTTTTATAAATTGTGACTAAATCTGCCAAAAAATGTGTTTTCGGTCACTCAAAAAATAATTGTGTGGCTAAAACTTGGGACGATGACCTTTAGCCACTCATTTTTTCCAAAGTGTCACAGCCCTTACTGTACAAAAGAGTGACGAAAGCCCAAATTTGACGTAGTGTTTGGAGCTTCACTTTCTGCCTTGTTGGCAGTCTTGCATCTTTCCAGGAGTTCAGCTTCCTTCTTATCAAGTTCTGACTGATATTGAGCGTATTGAGAAGAATCAGGTCTTTTGCTTGGCTTGGGTTGCCCTTCCTCTGTGGGTTGGGTTTTCCTTTCTTATGTGGGTGAATCATCAAACTCATAGTACCAGTGATATGGTATAGGAGAAGCTGGTAAATCAGTTGAAATATCAGCATCATCAAAATCTGCAAAGTTGTAGCCAAATTTCTGATAGAATTCAGCATCCCTATCAGCTTGATATTTCAGAATATGTTCCATAACAGACTCTGGAACATTATCATAGCTCTCCAGCAACTCTACCATTCTTTCCGGGTAGAAGAAGTCAATTCTTCTTTTATCTAAGGTTGATATCCTACCACTGGTTGATGTGGAGACCAGATTGAAATCCTTATCAACCTTGGTAGATCTTGATTCTTCCCACCACAGAATGTACTCAGTGACCTCTTGATTTGCATCCATATTAACCTCAACACTCATGATTTCTCTAGATTGCATCTGTTGTATCTTAAGACTGTTGGGAGGTATTGATTGAATTGGCTTCTTAAGATTCCTGCCAAATCCAGTGGCCTTTTCCTTTCCTCAGTACTTGTGCTTTCCTTCAGGTTTCTGTCTAGAAAACCATGCTCTTGCTTTGGCTTTCAGTCTTATGGGCTTGACAGTAGCTTTGGCTTCATCCTTGACAGAACCTTTCTTGACAGTACCTTTGTCGACAGTATCTTCTATGACAGCATCTTCTATGACAGTATCCTTGTCGACAGTACCTTTGGTGACAACATCTTTTTCTGCATTTATGCAATCAATAACACATCTAAGAATGCTTGCCTCCAAAGCTTCCAGTATTCTTGGCTCCTCTTCATCTGTTGCACTAGCATCTTTCTTTTCTTGACTAGGAGTTTCTTTATTGCCTTCATTATGAGATTGAATACCAGTATTCCCAGAATTACTTGCACCAGCATTTCCAGCATTTCCAGAAGCTTCACCACCTCCAACCTCATCATCATCATCATCATCATCATCATCATCATCATCATCCTGAGGAGGAATGTCATAGAGACAGCTTCCACCTTGATCATTTCTTTTGGCATTGGCTCTAGAGATTAGTTCCTTCACTCTAGCTCCCAGTGGCTTGTCTCTCAACACCAGCATTTTGTAGATCTCTTGAACAGCATAAACTCTTCCTGGATTGGCATTTGAACTGAGTATTCCATCTAACACTTTCAGAATTGACTTGGTTTCCATTCTGGATGGGCTAACCAAATTCATGAAGCTGTTCCTTCTTGTGCCATCCTTAGTTTTAGATCTGTAGAAAACACTTGGTGGATTTGTGTAGACTTCAGGTAGCTTTTGTGTGATCAGGTTCTGGATTTGCATATCCAATATTTCATTGAATGGTGTTTGAGTTGCCCTGATCTTTCCCTTCAAAGCACACAACACCTTTGCTGGCAGACTCTGCAATAACTGCATTTTGATGAAATAAGATATGTCAGAAGTGAAATAGATACTTACAGCCCATCTTTTCTCATCATTCACCATTACACTGACACTGGTGATTTGATCCTTTAACAGTTTTGTGGTGTTGGTTGGACGGTTGCTTGGAGCATTCATTGTTTCTTCCACCAAACTGCTAAATTCACTGTCATGATTGTGTAATGTGCTCTCCCTGTAATCCACCATTAGAGTATTGACTTCTTCTTGATCATACTCAGTACCATTGGACCAAGTATTTCCTTTATGGATGGATTCGGGCAGTTTCCCTTTACCTTTCCCAATCTTATTCTGTTCCTCCATTTCTCTCCATCTTCTTTGTAGAGCAGATTCTTGAGTTGCTGGAGTTGGCTCTCTGATTGTCACAGGAGGTAGAATTGGATGTCTAGATGCAGGTCTTCTTTGCATTGCATCTTGAGTTGCCTTAGACATCAACACTCTTTCTCCATCCAAGTCAACTTCAACAAGCTCTTCAGCTTTATCCTTTGGTTGTCCACTGCTTGGTTTGACTTGCTCCCCCTTAGATATTGCTTTCCCCTTAGCTCCCCCTTTGGTCTTCATAGTTACTGGCTCCCCCTGAGTTCCACCTGATCCCTGAATAGACATTGATTCTGATCTTGCTACCTTCTGCCCCTTAGTTGAGTTGGCAGCTACTAGGTCAGTAAGGAACTGTATAGAGAGCTGAGTAGCAGCAAAACCATCAACCACCAGTTGAGAGAGAGAGTCCATCTTGGAGTTCAAAGTAGCACACTGTCCTTCCAGAGCTGCAATCCTGTTACCAAAAGTAGCAGAGGGGCCACCATACCTTAACTGTGACACCCTCCCAATCTGGGGTCATGATTAGGGGAGTCACTACAACCTCTATACTTATAAACCTGTGAATAATAATATAAACATGCAGACGCGACCCCAACTTTACCCTGGATCTTTAACAGGTAATGGTATAAAACAAGCATCAACTATCTACTTCATTTTATTACATAATATAAGTCTAAAAAGTTATTACAACCATGTCTTAAAAGTTCTACATTCCCTTATACAAAACACCTTCTACAAGTCTCCATCACCTGCCTGAGCTAGCATCTCAAAAATAACCCTATAGGAAGACTTCCTAGCTGTCGGAAAGTGTGTACCATCTTCTCGTTTAACTGTGGGTTAGAACAGGGAAAAGAATGAGCCAAATGCTCAGCAAGTAATAATATAACCAAATAGTTAACCACTGTGAAACAGTTTCCAATATCAATCTGTATGTCATGGGTATAGCAGAATCCATATCAAGGGATTATCAGAACAATGAAATGAATATACAATTTCAAAGGGTAAACCAATTTCCTTATAAAGATATATGATTTCAAGAAAAACAATAAGTAATTTGGAGATTTTTCACAACGCACCGGACAATACGGGTGATCAGCCACGTAAAGTCCCCATACCGGACACACAGTCCCTCTGGTCATTGTATTGGGTCCCATTAGGCACACATTGGCCTTTAGACTAGTCCATCCCTAGTCATTGTATTATAATTAAAAGTGCTGGACCGGCGTCACTCGGCCTCTTACGCCTCCAATCTTAGGAATCCGTGGAAACCATAAATCAGAATTCAAATGATTATAAATTTTGAAACTTCCTTTCTTTAAAAACCTTTCTTATGAAAGAAATCCTTTGTGAATCATTGGATGTGTGTTTGTATAGTACCCAAGTGAAGGTTCATGTATTCTCAATTTCAAGTAAGTATGTGATTCATAGGTACAAGTTCAAATCTAATGCAATAGAATCTCAGGTTAAAATGTAAGTATAATCAAAAGATAAGGATAAGGTCTGAAGAAGAGTTTAAGCAAGATATGGTTCACAAGACATTGTGTTGTGTCTATAATGTTTGTATATAAAAGAGTCTTTTGGGAATTGGATAAGTTCAATCTGATCAATCTGGATTTCTATTAATGGGAAAACAAGAAGTAAATGTCATCAGGTACATTTTGGAAATGTATTAGAATGAGGGTTCAGATATATTCACTTTCAGGTATAAAAGGAATGCATAAGCAGGTGATCAACTTCAGCTTATAGAATCATAGGTTATTGAGCTTTAATACATTGATATAATCAAGGTATAAAGGTTCAAGGAAAGAAAACTAAACAAAGTAGGGTGTACAGAACAACATGATATATGAACAGAGATAAGGGTTACCAATGAACAATATGTGTTTTCAGAATTAAAAGTATATCAAAGCAAGATAGCAATTCATATATGTCAAAATGAAAGAATGGAATCGAAATACGAAAGCAAGTTAGTATTACTTGCCTTAAATAGCTAAAAAGAGTAATTAGATTCACTGGTTCTCCACCTTTGTCTTGCCTTTATTTATAGGCTCTACTTCTTTGGATTCTTAAGTAGCTTTTAGAACAAACTGTACTCACTGAATTTCTGCCTTCGCCTTGCCTTTATTTCTATGTTCCACGTCTCGTAACTCTACAAAAGAGTATATACTATTTCAGAATGATCCTCTCAAAATTCTAATCCTTATTCTAAACTACCCCACGTTCCCTAAACGCATAAACACATAATATTTATATCACTTATAACTCTTATCCATATAATAAGCACAAAACTCACATAAGCGCACATTGCCATTCAGGTTCACATAACATACTCCTTTAACATATATGTATATATCCTAACTTTCCGTTTATACCACACTTAGTTATCCCTTTAAATCAACTTGATCAATGCTAACCATATCCTTAACACCTTTACAAATAATGCATTCAATCTCAAAAGCTGAAAATTCTCCCGCGCATACTTTACTAAAACATTTTTCATAAATCCAAAAATAATCAAACAATTACCAAATTTGTCAGGCTATTTCCTGATTACTAATCTCACTTAGCATAAAAGTTTAAACTTCATAACAAGTCATTTAGATTAAAAACGAACTGGTTAAAGTAGGTACTGAAGCACAGAAAATTGCTGCTGCGCAACTTTACTAAAACATTTTTCATAAATCCAAATATAATCAAATAAATACCACATTTGACAGGAAGGAGCCTGAATACCCAACCAAATTAGCATAAATATTTCAGCTTCAGAACAGTTTATTAAGATCAAAAACGAATTGGTTAAAATACATACTGAACACAGAAAATTTCTGCCCTGTACCACTCTTAGTAAAACTTGAATAACTTTTTAGTGATTAACTCTATCGATACAAGGTTTGCGCGTGAGCAAACTAGACTCCAACTAGAACAATTTCATCCTAGACTCACTGTATAAAACAGGTAGTAAGCAAACAGAATTATTCCGAACAGAACAGACAGTTTCTGACAATTCAACATAGATCATTCTCCAACATAAACTTTTAAACACCACAAATTCTTATTACATAACACTTGATACAACTAATCAACAATTATTTATACTCAAAACCACATGCAAGTCTCAATACTAACTTCCAATTATCCTACAACCTTAATACACATAATCAAATATATTCATGTCAAGTTTATCTCAAGAATCAAACCGAACTCTAAAATCCGAAAATCACCCAAAGCTCGGCATGCAACTTAGATTAATTACTTACTATCATTAAAACACCTAATCATGAGTTAAATCAACCCATTTTGATCAAAATAACTCAAAAATCCGAAGCCTATATTTTTAAGAAAAAAAATCGAAATTAAACAACAGACATGCAACCTTAATTACCAAGGGGTTTTGTATGAATTCACCCCCAATCGACTCTACAACCACAATTAAACATTTAAACTTCAAGAACACTTGATTCTTGTCAAAAATCCGAAACCCCAAATTTTAAAACCCATTTTTGAATCCTCACTAAACTCAACACTATTGGTATATAAGTGTAGAGTTCGGCAAGAGCTTCGATTTGACTATCTACCCATCAATTTTCATCAACAAAATCAAGAGAAAGATAAGATAGAAGGAAGAGAGATTAGAGAGAGAATTGAGAGAGAGAGAGAGAGAGAGAACAGAGGTGTCAACCGAAAAGAAAAGGGGAAGAAGAATCTGGCGTGAGTATTTTATAATTCCCAAGGGCAAGTTGGTAATTTCCTAATTCTAAAAACTGTTTTATTATAAAAGAAAACCAATAAATTGTATTTCTAAAATCTGAAATAAAATGGAAATAATAATCTAAAAATCAAAATTTTATTTTTAAAATAAAGAATACAATTTTACAAGCGCACACATATTCTCGAAATATTTTTATGATCAAAATTGAATTAAATATGAATTTTCAAAGTTTAGATCACATAAATGACATTTAGCTCATAAAATCGTTTTAAAATCCTTAAAGCCAAAAATAAATTCCTCCACTAATTTTAGAAAATAATAGAATATAAAAGAAAGGTTGTGAAAAAGATTTCACAATAAAAAGAATCTCCGATGATTTTATAAAATTCCCGGAAGGTCAAAAAGAACTATTTTTTTAATAAGAAATTCATATCAAAATGCAATTAAAAGCATACACAGATATTTTAATCCATACCATTCACCAAGTAAACATCTAATCATCAGATTTTCAAATATCCACCTTTCACATAATATTCACATATCATAGATCTCAAATATTATCAAATATTAATATTGTACAAGCGTTTTTCTGAGTCGTTATATTAACCTTCTTGGAGGGGAAGGAAAGAAAGGGGCTTGGAGGCTATGGGGGTTCTCACACTCTCAGGCTGTTTTTGAGTGATCTCATCACCCCTCACAGATTGACTCTCGAGGCCTAATGCCTGAATAGTGTGGGCTCCCTCAAAGTCTCTCTGGACATGCTCAAGTCCCTCTCCTTTTGCCAGCACATTTGGCTGCCTCTCATTTTTATGCTCACCTCTCTTTTCTTTTGCACACCCTCACTCAACCTAGATGCATGGGTATAAGCAGTACTAACATGCATTGAAGGAGAAGATTTAGAATGTACCTTTAAGAGTTTGGCAAGAGGTAGATCATCATCAGAGGCATCCTCAATGAGTACAGCATCAAAATCAGGCTGAGAGGACTGGACAGTATCTTTGGCATGAATGTTATTGTCAGTTGGAGACTGGACAGCAGGTTCTGGCATGACAGCAACTTTGGGAGGTGGAGTGACAGTAGGTTCTGTAGTGACAGTATCTTTCTCTCCACCCATGACAGCAGTTGTGTCCAGGATAGCAACATTTCCAGTGTCTTTGACAGCAACAGAGGCTGTGACAGCATCTTCCTGAAGGTAAGATGTTCCTTGGAGTTCAGACAAAGTGTTGGCTATTTCATTTTCTGACAAACTACCACTTTGCCATGGCTCAGTGTTTGGAGGAGTGGTGTCCATTTCACTTTGAGAAATGGGTTCTTGTGGACCACTAGATGGGTGCTCATCCATGATTGGAGATGGATGATCAAAACCTGAAGGGTTGGGACTGTCCCCTTCTCTAGGTTGTGGAGAAGAAACAAAAGAATGTGTAGGGAAGGAAGAAGGTGAAAGTGTAGCAGAGAGTGGGGGCTGATTCACAGGAGAAACATGTGAATCATCAAAAGGAATAGAGAAATCCTCACTGTGCCCTAACTCACTGTGTGTTTCTTCAAGTGGAGGTTCCTCAGGTTGTGAATCATGAGTTTGTGCAGACTCTGTACAGGGTGCCTTGGGAGACAGGCCAATTTCAATAGATGCACCTTGTTGAGAAGACACATCTAGGGAGGTGTTTGAATCCCTTTCAGGAACCACAGTTTGTTGAGAAACTGCAGCTTGGCTAACAGTGGTTTTAGTCCTCCTAGCTCTCTTCTTCTTAGGCTCAGGGGGAACCACTGGGGGTTCTGTTTGACTAGCCTCCTTATTTGCTGCACTAGGTGCAGTGTCTCCCTCTTGACTCACAGAGCTACCACCAACATCAGCTTCTAAAGGTCATTTTCTGGATTCTTGCAAGGCTTCTCTTTGGGCTTTGGAACGTCTAGAGGGCCTAGGCTGAGTGTATGGTGTTGAATGTGGGTTAACTGAATTTGGGTCTAATTCAGTTTCATTCTCAAGAGTGAAAGAGTCATAACCAGATGGTAATGGTAAATCAGGGTTGGACACTTGATCAACCATGTGCTGAGTGAAACAAAGTGGAATATGTGCATTGAGATTCTGTGAGGATAACAGTGTGTGTGTGTGTGTTCTTTTTCAAAACTGAGCAAGCCTCTAAACGAGGGGCAGCATCATTAAAATCACAGAATGAATTAATGCACATCATAAGAAAGCGAGGGTAGATTGATACCTTCTTACCTATGGCAGCCCTGAGGTGTGCCATGAGGAGAGCTCCAACATTCACCTTGTATCCATGGACAAGAGAATGTGTCAGTTTCTTGATGTAGGAGGGTATTCCATTCCAGCCTGTGGACTTGGCAGAGAACACCTTGACTATCACATCAAGTATCATACTCCACTCCTTTCTCAGATGCTTCCTATCCATTTCACCCGACGGATACCATTTGGTAGTCCCCTCTTCGAGAATAGGGCCTGCATACCCAATCTTCAAGAAGAGCTTCTTCAGAGTGTCATCATTGGCAAGTTCAGCAAATTGTTGTCCTGCTTCAAGTGTAATTCCAAGAGCAGTGTTGATGACCTCAGCTGTAAGAGTGTATTGTTGCCCAGAGATTGTGAATTGAATACCCGGGTTCTCACCCTCAGTTTGAGCAACAGCAGTTCGCCAAAACGCCTCAATTCTGTCTAAGTCGAGAATGGGGGTTGAGGTGATGGCAGAATCGAGATAGGACTTGTTCAAGAACAACACGAGTCCTTTGAAACCTTCACCAGCATCATTTGGGGAAAAGATGCCAGCAAAGTTTGTTTGAGAGAGAGTCTGTTTGGGTGCCATGGAGATTTCAAGAAAAGAAGAAAGTAAGAAAGTGGCTTTTTGCTTGAAGAAAAGTATATTACCTTGAGTTCGATGAGAGTGATATGTCTGAGTAACTGGGGAATAAATAGAGGTATCTCAAACGTTGTGCACAAAAAGTGGAATTAAAGAACGTGTCTTAACCCACTCTTATAACACGTCAGTTACTGCCCGTTATTCACTGACCAACGTGGGATAAATATCCAATTTCAACGGTCCACTATTGTTGACAGTAACCTGTGCGCTAGAAACAATCTGTCAGTAATAAGAGGTGGTGACAGTAGGTTTTGCGCGACAGCAACTATTGCGCAAAAACTTGTTGTCACTGTTAAGCATATGAATGACAGTATCCTTTACAATTCTTGACAGAAAGTCTTTCCCTGCTGTCAAGAAGGTTGCTGTCAAGAAACACACGACAGTATCCTTCTTAACGACAGTAACTTCGATTGAGAATTGGTTCTGTCATGAACTTATTAGAATGCTTTATTCATACACTTAACTTAATATTGATAAATTATGGATTTAGCAATGTAATCTTTTGAGCACAGATATTAAGCAATTAACATAGACAAATCATAAACTCAATAACCACAAAAACAAGAACTTTTATTATTATTAATAAAATCATTAAAATAGAACATTGAGTACATTATTCTATGATTTTATCAACTAGGTCTAAAAGCTCTTCCTTAATCTCTTCTTCAGAGCGACCTTCTTCCTCGAGAAGTGCCTGAAGCTCCTTCTCTTCTTCCTGAGCCTTGGCCTCCTCTTCCTGTTTCTTTTCCTCGTCTATCTCATCGATGGCGTCCAACAGCATATCGAAGAGCTCATCAATCTCTTCACTGTCGGGTTCACTATCGCACCGTTTTAGCCCTACTTCAATTCCTACTTTGTTTTCCATTATTTACTTTAAAACTGATAGCAGACTGGTGAAACCTAAGGTTAATTTATAGGCAAAACCGTCTAAGGATTAAAGTCTAATGGTCAGCAGTTAGAGTACCCATACAACTACCACAAAAGTAATTAATGGCCGTGTCCTCCTTTAATCCTACAGATTAATGCAAAACGGTGTGAAAGTCCAATGGAACAGATTTTTATCTCTCAAACTTAACAAGTAACCACATTAATGTCATACACGGTCTAAAAGTATGAGACTGGCACAAAATACTGACATGAAAAGTCAAATCAACACATGCTATCACATAACAGACATAGACCAAGTAGACAGTAACTTCTCTTGACAGCAGGTTTGAAGTTGCTGTCATGAGCTTCAAAAGAGAATTTGGAAATATAGAAAACTGAGTAAATCAACATACCAGATTCAGCATTCCCAATTCACTTACCAACCTGTTGAAGGTTGCTTCATCCAATGGCTTAGTGAAGATGTCAGCAAGTTGCTTGTCAGTTGGGACATAGATCAGCTTCACAGTTCCTTGTTCAACATGCTCTCTGATAAAGTGATGTCTTATATCAATGTGCTTTGTCCTAGAGTGTTGAACTGGATTGTCTGAAATGGCTATGGTGTTACGACCAAACTCAACACGCAAGTGCACGTGATCTCAAGTAATACAGATAGCAAATAAGGTTCGTTCCTACAGGGACTCGTTGTTTGTCTAGTTAATTCACTCACCAATGTATGATTATTATCCGATGCCAAAACAAATAACAAAGTGGATTTTGTTTATCACTATAATTAATCTAAGAATTATAACTAATTATCAACTACTTGAACTGAGATTTATGTCGAATTACTTATGCGAATAAAACATGGGATTTCAACTTCATTAAACAATCCATCTAAAGTCTCCAATTCTCTAGCCCTTTCATGTGATTTGTAATACCTGATCGAAGACACAAAACTGATATAAGCCAACTTTCGTTGCACAAATACCAACCTAAATAATATCCACAAATAAGATAGAAATCACTTAGTCCCCCAATTATGCTTAGTCCTTATATGTCTATAAAGATTGAAAACATAATGGTTGAAGTACAAGCATTCAATTGATCACATAGTCGTCATAAAACGGTTAGAGTTACGACACTAATTACGAATGATATTCTCACGCATAAACCTATGCTAGCATGGCAAGTTCTAAACTCTTAAATCCACTTTCGCTTCAATAAGAATTAACACACAATTACAGGAGTTAGCTACTCTCCTATAACGAATTAAAGCAACCATGATAGGATATCACATCAATCACACTATAGGCATCGAGAAAATTCAACAAATAAACTTCATGAATAAATCCGCTAAAACCCCATGACAACGAGTTAGTTCATAATCAAACTAATCGTCACCATGGGTTCTAATGTAAACATGATAGAAGAAAACGAATTATAACTGTTATAAATATCAAGGGTTTTAAAGAGTACACCAAATCCAAGCATCCACAAACTAGAAAGAATACAAGAATAAATTGAAACTATCTTCTTCCTCTTCTTCGTGCTTTAAAACTCCATATATAATATGTGGTATGTGTCTCTCTCTTGATCTCTAGGGTTTTTTTCTTCTTTATAAAGGCCTCCAGGTGCAATAATTCGTATGGAATTGACTTTTTTAACTTTCACTCGAAAAATCAGCAATTAGGTCAAAACAGGAATTTTCCGCCAGAGTGCCCGGCGCTGCCGCGCCAAATTTGTATAGGAGCACGGCGCTGCCGCGCCAGGATCACTGCTCAGCTTTTTCTGGTTTTTCTGCAACGGCGCTGCCGCGCCACAGTATAGTGTAAACACGGCGCTGCCGCGCCATATTCTCTGTCCAGGAAAATTGAATTTTTTCCATTTCTTCATTAAAACTCCGAATTGCATTCCAATTGCTCCGCTTTATTCCTAGTACACCTGTGATAAATATACCTGCACAATACCCTTTAAAAGAGATCAAAAATACCACAACTCGAGTACAAACATTCGTTTTAAGCCAAACGGAAACGTTCTAAGTGAATAAAATACCCACTTATCACACCCCCAAACTTAAACCGACGCTCGTCCTCGAGCATAAACAAACTACCACTTCCGTAGGTGATCACGGTTGCATTTGGCATATGCAACAAGCCCTTTAAACCCCTAGGCAGCCCTAGTGGACGAGTAAGGTCTCGTGAGGGCCTATAGTGAATGTACCCACAAAATCCATCTAACAATGCAACTACAAATGCAACTAACTACATGTATGCAACTATATGAAAATGCAAGGACCCCCTTAGACTACCAAAACCATTCATTAGGCAAACATCTCAAATCATGCAACAACTTCCAAACAGAGCTCGACTAAATTCCCGTATACTAACAATACATGCATAGGAACGTGGTGTGTGCGATACTCATCAGATATACTCCTAACACTAGATCAAAAATCATACCGATTCTTAGTCAAGGCAATCACAAGTTTATAAAAAGAATGAACGGTAGACGCATCATAACTTCGAGACACCTCCATACTCATTCAGGTTAACCAGGAATTCATGCTTTATTACCATGACACATACTACTATTCACAACACATATGCTTATTTAACCGTGTAATGAGTGAGACCCCAAAAGGCTTATACAATAATACCCATGTAGCGAGTGTTAGGTCAGTGGATCCCAGACTATAAAAGCCTTAGGTCACTAGGACTAAGTCCCCTCAGACTTAATTACTCGAGTATTAAAGAGCTCACTCGTGGTTAATTTTGCATTTAACTATTTACATGACTCCCTTTTTTTTTCTTTTCTTCCTTTTTTTTCTTCTTTTTTTTTCTCAATTTTTTTTTTATAAACAATCTGGAATGAGAATTCTCACTTCCAACCCTAGACTACTCATATAAATATGAGCCGGCTACTAGCCATTTGACACCTAGCCATAAACACAAACAACTAGCATGAAAATCCTGTTTCCCCCCCAAACTTATACTTTAGTGCTCTTACGTTATCAAGGGAATAAAGAACATTCTAAATATAACCAGGTAATTAAACCTCAAAACATCCAAACAAGCATGACCCCCAATCTAGCCCAAAAGCAAACAATGAGTTGTGTAATTGGTTTTGTCCCCATAACATGCATGTCAATTTCATAGAAACTATAAATCAACCCTCTATTCATGATTACCACACTCAAATCAACATCTACCTGCCAAACAGAAATAGCTCGTCCTAAGGGATCATGAAAATGCATGCCATGCTCATGCAACTATATGAACATAAATAACAAAATAACAGAATGTCCTATATGCTCTAAACTAACATGCAACAAAATGCTCTAAACTAACATGAAATTAACTAACATGCACAAATGCTCCTAATATGCAATACACCTAATATACAAATGCACCTTTCATCCCCACCCCCAAACTTAAAATTTTCAATGCCCACATTGAAGGTAAGAATTAAAAGAGTGCAAAGCATACCTACTCGTCGTCCGAACCACTCCCATTAGGAGTGTCCGGTGGTGGATAGACAGCGCCAACTCCAAAGGACGGAAAAGTCACGTCCACCCCACTTGCACGCAAAGCCGTGCCCAAAGCCTGTGCAAACTGACCAAAATCTGCTGCAAAACCTGCCTGCATATCGTGCACCGCATCGATACGCCTCGTCAATCTCCTATACTGCCGCTGACTAATAAGAGAACCTCCATCCTGAGGTTCCTCCTCCTGCTGCTGCTGCTGCTGCTATTGACCCTCTACTACATAACCAAGACCCCACCAATCCGGCTCACCTCCATCCCACACATTCAGCCTCATTATACTCTGATGATCCAGTGCTGCCTGTGGCTGTTGCACAACCTCCGCTTCTGACCAAATAGCACCACCATCCCTAGCCAACCTAGCAATAACCGAACCATAAGGTATCGCCGCAGTGGTACTCCCTTGCATAAAACGGAGAATCCCCTGGTGGATCAAATTACCCACATCCACCAACTCTCTGCTGCAAATAGCAAACAACAAGATAGCCCTCTCCACTGTCACCTCATTAGAATGCCTAGTAGGGATGAGGTTAGCACAAATGAACAAATGCCAAGTACGCGCATATTGATTCAGCGCCGTCGACATAAACGACGTTGGCTCAGTAGTGCCACGCCTCATGGTCCACTGTGTACCTGGAACACATAACCTCTGAATAATCACCTGAAGGTCCACAGCATCGCGAGTCCTTCCCGACCAATCCTCTTGATTCCTCCTAGGAGTCGGAAGACCAAGAACACGACGAATAGCACGCGGCCGATAATCCACACAAAACCCACGAACTTGGCTAATCCCATTCCTGTCCACACTAGCATTCGCATAAAACTCGCGAACCACCGTCATCGGAACCGGCTCCGGAGCCTCACAAAATAGCTCCCAACCTCTCTCCGCAATATTCTCCAACATATACCCATCCGATGCCGTAGGCAAAAGACCCCTCTCACGGGCAATAGGACGCCCCAACAACTCATTATAAGCATCCCGAGCCTCATTAGAAACAAATTGAGGTCCACCATTACCTCCACCCGAATCAGATGAAGAAGAAGAACGAGGGTGCCTTCCACCAGCCCCACTACCACTAGCACCCTCACTACCACCACCAATTACAACCCGTTGTCGCTTAGATGCCATTGAATCGAATGGAAGAAAGTGTTTAGAGTGTTTGAGAATTTGTGAGATTTGTAAGTAGTGTATGTATAGGTTGTATAGGTAGGGTTATGGGATGTGGGTTTATATAGAGGAGTTTAGGGTTAGTGGGTATGGGTAGTGGGTTAGGATAATGGGCCACTAATTACAACAACACTTTTTTTTTCTCTTTCTTTTTTTTTCAAATTTTCTGTTTTTTTTTTCTCAGCAGACTACACGGCGCTGCCGCGCCAGAACTTCTGCTGAATTTTTTTTTTTTCTATTTTTCTATTTTTCTATTTTTTTTTTTTGAAGAATGATACAATCACACAATCAAGTGGGTTGCCTCCCACGAAGCGCTCTTTTTAAGTCATGAGCTTGACATAGCTCCATCTCCTTACGTTGTGCAAATTAGAACCGCGGTCTCAACTTCGCGATTCAACTTCTCTCCAAAATATGGCTTTAACCGCTGACCATTGACCTTGAACGACTGGTCCGGTGACTTGTCAAAAATCTCCACTGCTCCATGCTGAAAAACTGTTTTAACTGAGAATGGACCTGACCAACGTGACTTCAACTTTCCAGGAAATAACCGAAGTCGAGAGTTGAACAACAACACCAATTGCCCGGGCACAAATGTCTTAAGAACCAACCGACGATCATGCCACCTTTTGACTTTCTCTTTATATAGCTTGTTGTTCTCATAAGCTTGCAATCGAAACTCGTCCATTTCATTCAACTGAACCATACGCTTTTCACCTGCTGCTGTAAGATCAAAATTCAGCTTCTTCAACGCCCAATAAGCCTTGTGTTCTAACTCAGCTGGCAGATGACATGCTTTTCCATACACAAGCTGAAATGGTGACATTCCCAAAGGTGTTTTATAGGCCGTCCGATAAGCCCACACTGCTTCATCAAGCTTCAAAGCCCAATCCTTCCTAGAAGGACTTACCACCTTCTCAAGAATCCGTTTAATTTCACGATTAGACACTTCAGCTTGCCCATTGGTTTGAGGATGATAAGCTGTAGCAACTCGATGATTGATATTGTAGCGTGCCATAAGAGATGTAAACTTCCGATTGCAAAAGTGCGTACCTTCATCACTGATGATAACCCGTGGAGTGCCAAACCGAGTAAATATATTCTTGTGAAGGAAATTAAGCACCACCTTAGCGTCATTCGTTGGAAGTGCCTTTACCTCCACCCACTTAGACACATAATCCACAGCTAACAGAATATACTGATTACCACATGACGGAATGAACGGTCCCATGAAGTCAATTCCCCACACGTCAAAGATCTCTACCTCCAACATGACATTAAGAGGCATCTCGTCCCTACGAGAAATATTACCAACTCGTTGACATCGATCACATCTCAACACAAACTGATGAGCATCCTTGAATAGAGTCGGCCAATAGAAACCTGCTTGAAGAATACGTGTGGCTGTCTTTGCACCCGCATAATGGCCTCCATAAGCTGTAGCATGAAAATCACTAAAAATAGCCTCGGTCTCACTGTAAGGAACACAACGCCTAATAATCTGATCAACTCCTTGCTTGAACAAAAACGGCTCATCCCAAATATACTGCTTGACATCATGTAAGAATTTCTTCTTTTGAGCATAAGAGAGCTCAGGTGGTATGATGTTACTTACTAGATAATTCACAATGTCGGCATACCATGGTTCAACATCTTCCACACTGAATAGTTGCTCATCCGGAAAAAACTCATTAATAACTGTATTATCTTTAGGTGACTTCCCATGATCTTCCAATCTAGAGAGATGGTCAGCTACCTGATTCTCCGTCCCCTTTCTGTCCTTTATTTCCACGTCAAATTCTTGCAACAGAAGAACCCAACGAATCAACCTTGGCTTAGCATCTTTCTTCGCCAGGAGATAGCGAATAGCAGCATGATCCGTATAAACTGTCACCTTAGTACCAAGCAGATAAGAGTGAAACTTTTCAAACCCGTAGACAATAGCAAGTAGTTCCTTCTCAGTGGTGGTGTAATTCATCTGAGCATCATTAAGAGTTTTGCTTGCATAATAAATAACATGAAACACCTTTTCTATCCTTTGGCCTAGAACAGCCCCTAGCGCAAAATCACTAGCATCACACATCAAAGCAAATGGTTGGCTCCAATCAGGAGCTGTAATAACTGGAGCAGAAATTAATTTCTTCTTCAAGATCTCGAATGCATGTAAACAAGACTCATCAAACTTGAACGGAACATCTTTTTCCAAGAGATTGCAAAGTGGCTTAGAAATTTTTGAGAAATCCTTTATGAAACGCCTGTAGAACCCCGCATGACCAAGAAAGCTGCGAATACCCTTGATTGAAACAGGGGCAGGAAGGTTCTCAATAGTCTCCACCTTTGCCTTGTCAACTTCCAAACCTTTACACGAAACCTTGTGTCCCAGAATGACACCTTCTTGCACCATGAAGTGGCACTTCTCCCAATTAAGCACAAGATTTGTCTCCACACAACGTTTTAGAACCAAACTCAAGTTTCCCAAGCACTCATCAAAAGAATCCCCAAAGACTGAGAAGTCGTCCATGAATACTTCCACATTAATTCCGATCATGTCAGAAAAAATGGCCATCATGCATCGCTGAAAAGTAGCTGGTGCTCCACACAACCCGAAAGAAACACGTCTGAATGCAAATGTACCAAATGGACAAGTGAATGTAGTCTTCTCTTGATCCTCGGGCGCTATGCAAATCTGATTGTAACCAGAATACCCATCAAGCAAGCAATAGTACTGATGTCCAGCCAATCTGTCGAGCATCTGATCAATGAACGGAAGTGGAAAGTGATCTTTCCGAGTGGCCTTGTTCAACTTTCGATAATCCATGCAAATCCTCCAACCAGTAACTGTTCGAGTAGGAATGAGCTCGTTCTTTTCATTAGTCACCACTGTCATGCCCCCCTTCTTGGGCACACATTGCACCGGACTCACCCAAGAACTATCAGAGATCGGATAGATAATGCCTGCATCAAGCCATTTAAGAATTTCCTTCTTCACAACTTCCTTCATAACAGGATTCAGTCTCCTTTGATTATCAACTGTAGGTTTAGCTCCCTCTTCCAAAGGAATTTTGTGCATGCAGTAAGAAGGACTAATACCCTTGATGTCTGCTATAGTCCACCCAATGGCTGATTTGAAATCCCTTAGAATTCGCAATAGCTTTTCCTCTTCCATGCCTGAAAGCTTAGATGATATAATAACAGGTAAGGTAGAAGAATCACCAAGATAGGCATACCTTAGATGTTCAGGCAATGGCTTAAGTTCCAATGTAGGTGCTTCCTCGATAGACGGCTTAAGTCTAACATGAGACTTCTTCAGCTCTCACAACCCCAAAGATTCAAACGGAATCTTAAACTTCTTCCATGGAGATGCATTAAGATATTGCAAGTGCTCTTCCTCCTCTTCGTTCTCAATCTCCAAGTCGTTAGCAAGAACTCTTTCCAACACATCAGGTTTGATCAAGTGTTGAGTTGCGGAGTTAACCACCTTGTCCACCATATCAATTTTAAAACACACTTCCTCGTCAGTTGGAAGCTTCATTGCACTGAAAACATTAAAGGTGACATTTTGATCGTGCACCCTCATAGTGAGTTCTCCCTTTTGGACATCAATCAGAGTCCGACCTGTAGCCAAGAATGGTCGTCCCAAGATGATAGGGATCTTCTTGTCTTCCTCAAAGTCAAGAATCACAAAGTCGGCTGGAAAGATAAGCTTGTCGACCTTCACCAAAACATCCTCAACTATTCCTCGAGGATAAGTAACTGAACGGTCCGCAAGTTACAGAGTCATAGTAGTTGGCTTTGGTTCTGGAAGACCAAGTTTCATGAAAACTGATAAGGGCATGAGATTAATACTTGCACCCAAATCACACAGGCATTTACTGAATGAGAGATCTCCAATAGTACATGGAATGGTGAAGCTTCCAGGGTCCTTCAACTTAGGTGGCAACTTTTGTTGCAAGATGGCACTACATTCTTCCGTCAATGCAACTGTCTCTAGCTCCTCAAGTTTCAATTTCTTCGAAAGAATGCCCTTCATAAACTTCGCATAGCTCGGCATTTGCTCAAGAGCCTCTGCAAATGGTATGTTAATCTGAAGCTTCTTGAAGACATCCAAGAACTTAGCAAACTGCTTGTCAAACTTTTGCCTTTGAACTCGTTTTGGGAATGGAGGAGGTGGAAACACCTTTTCTTCTACTTCCTTCAGAGAATTATCAGTTCTAACAGTTTTAGGAGTCGAGGGAGTAGCATTAGGTACCAAATCAGGAACGGAATCGACCCCAGCGTCAAAATTATCATTTTTTTCCTCGGCTGAACTTTCGTCGTTCTGACCTTGTAGAACCTTCCCCGATCGTAAGGTTACTGCCTGGACCTGTTCCTTGTGATCTTTCTTGCCTGGATTCATCTCTGTGTCACTCGGAAGCGTTCCTGGTTGACGGTTCAGCAATGCATTGGCTAGTTGGCCAATCTGATTCTCTAAAGTTTTCAACGACACCGCCTGACTTTTATACATCATTCGCAGCTCTTTCAATTCAGACTTCTCAGACTGATTCAATGAATTCCCTTGAGAGGGTTGAAATCCCGGTGGATTGAATTGTTGCCTTGGAGCATAAGGTGGTGGTTGATAGTTCTGATTATATGGCCTTGCATTGAACTGCTGATTTTGTGGTTGCGGAACACCACCCTGATTGTTGCTCCAACTGAAATTAGGATGATTCCGATTGTTGGGATGATAAGCATTAGGCACTGGCTGCTGAGCTCTTTGAAAATTACTAACAAACTGTGCTGATTCCGATGAGATAGCACACAGATTCGTGTCATGAGCCCCTGCACACAATTCACACACCATAGCAACCTGGCCAGTTCCATGATTAGAAAGGGAATCTACCTTCATTGTCAACGCCTTGAGTTGAGCAGCAATAGCAGTAGCTGCATCCAATTCAAGTACTCCAGCCACTTTAGCAGGTGGCAAGCGTTGAGTAGGATTCTGAAACTCATTGGCTGCCATCATCTCGATAAGATTATAGGCATCCTCATAGCTTTTTGCCCATAGCGCACCTCCAGATGCTGCATCTAACATAGGCCTGGACTGAGCTCCCAACCCGTTATAGAAATTGCTGATTATCATCCAATCCGGCATTCCATGATGAGGACAACGTGCCAAAATCTCCTTGTACCTTTCCCAAGATTCCCCCAAAGATTCCTGGGGTTGCTGAGCAAACTGAGAAATAGAATTCCTATAAGCTGCTGTCTTCGCCATGGAGAAATACTTCGTCAAGAACTTTTGAGCACAGTCTGCCCATGTTCTAATAGATCCTGATGGCATAGAATGTAACCAACTCTTGGCTTTATCCCTAAGAGAGAAGGGAAATAGCCTCAATCTGATTGCGTCATCTGTAACTCCGTTGAATTTGAAGGTGTCACAGATCTCAAGGAAGTCCCTAATATGAGCATTGGGATCTTCAGCAGGACTACCCCCAAACTGAACCGTATTCTGAATCATCTGAATGATGTTTGGCTTAAGCTCGAAATTATTTGCCCCAATAGCTGGACGAACAATGCTGGTATGAATGTCCTCCACCTTTGGCTGAGAGAATTCACTCAAAGCCTTCGCTGGTTGTGCTTCATCTGCCATATCTTCTTTTGATTCACAATTGTTTTCTACACTGATGTTCTCAAAGTCAAGTTTCCTTCGTGCTAGTTCTTCTCTTCTTGCTAATTCTTCTCTACGTGCTCGAGCTCGTGTACGCATACACTCTCAAATAGTACCTGAAATTCACCAACTAGAAATTTGGTGAGAAACGTCCTAGTCACCGAACTTTAATGACCACTGATGGTAAATACTGAAACTAAACAAATAAAACCGAAATCCCCGGCAGCGGCGCCAAAAACTTGTTACGACCAAACTCAACACGCAAGTGCACGTGATCTCAAGTAATACAGATAGCAAATAAGGTTCGTTCCTACAGGGACTCGTTGTTTGTCTAGTTAATTCACTCACCAATGTATGATTATTATCCGATGCCAAAACAAATAACAAAGTGGATTTTGTTTATCACTATAATTAATCTAAGAATTATAACTAATTATCAACTACTTGAACTGAGATTTATGTCGAATTACTTATGCGAATAAAACATGGGATTTCAACTTCATTAAACAATCCATCTAAAGTCTCCAATTCTCTAGCCCTTTCATGTGATTTGTAATACCTGATCGAAGACACAAAACTGATATAAGCCAACTTTCGTTGCACAAATACCAACCTAAATAATATCCACAAATAAGATAGAAATCACTTAGTCCCCCAATTATGCTTAGTCCTTATATGTCTATAAAGATTGAAAACATAATGGTTGAAGTACAAGCATTCAATTGATCACATAGTCGTCATAAAACGGTTAGAGTTACGACACTAATTACGAATGATATTCTCACGCATAAACCTATGCTAGCATGGCAAGTTCTAAACTCTTAAATCCACTTTCGCTTCAATAAGAATTAACACACAATTACAGGAGTTAGCTACTCTCCTATAACGAATTAAACCAACCATGATAGGATATCACATCAATCACACTATAGGCATCGAGAAAATTCAACAAATAAACTTCATGAATAAATCCGCTAAAACCCCATGACAACGAGTTAGTTCATAATCAAACTAATCGTCACCATGGGTTCTAATGTAAACATGATAGAAGAAAACGAATTATAACTGTTATAAATATCAAGGGTTTTAAAGAGTACACCAAATCCAAGCATCCACAAACTAGAAAGAATACAAGAATAAATTGAAACTATCTTCTTCCTCTTCTTCGTGCTTTAAAACTCCGTATATAATATGTGGTATGTGTCTCTCTCTTGATCTCTAGGGTTTTTTTCTTCTTTATAAAGGCCTCCAGGTGCAATAATTCGTATGGAATTGACTTTTTTAACTTTCACTCGAAAAATCAGCAATTAGGTCAAAACAGGAATTTTCCGCCAGAGTGCCCGGCGCTGCCGCGCCAAATTTGTATAGGAGCACGGCGCTGCCGTGCCAGGATCACTGCTCAGCTTTTTCTGGTTTTTCTGCAACGGCGCTGCCGCGCCACAGTATAGTGTAAACACGGCGCTGCCGCGCCATATTCTCTGTCCAGGAAAATTGAATTTTTTCCATTTCTTCATTAAAACTCTGAATTGCATTCCAATTGCTCCGCTTTATTCCTAGTACACCTGTGATAAATATACCTGCACAATACCCTTTAAAAGAGATCAAAAATACCACAACTCGAGTACAAACATTCGTTTTAAGCCAAACGGAAACGTTCTAAGTGAATAAAATACCCACTTATCATATGGCACTAGTGTTGTCACAGTAGATAGGAATGTCTCTTAACACTAGACCATAATCTAGAAGTTGATTCTTCATCCATAGAATTTGTGCACAACAACTGCCTGCAGCAATATACTCAGCTTCTGCAGTTGAGGTAGAAACTGAATACTGCTTCTTGCTAAACCATGAGACCAATCTTCCACCAAGAAATTGACAGCTACCAGTAGTACTCTTTCTGTCAATCTTGCATCCAACATAGTCTGAGTCTGAGTAACCAATTAGATCAAATCCAGTATTCTTAGGATACCAAAGGCCTAGATTAGGAGTGCCTTTTAAGTATCTAAAGATTCTCTTGATGGCTACTAAGTGTGACTCTTTTGGATCACTTTGAAACCTTGCACAGAGACATGTAGCAAACATGATGTCAGGTCTGTTAGCAGTTAGATATAGGAGAGATCCTACCATGCCTCTATAGGTGCTTGAGTCAACTTTCTTTCCTTTAGGATCAAGGTCCAGGCTAGTTGATGTGGACATTGGTGTCTTTGCAGGTGATGAATCTTCCAAGTTGAACTTTTTGAGAAGTTCCTTGATGTATTTAGCTTGACAAATGAAGATTCCATCAGGTTGTTGAAGAATTTGTAATCCCAGAAAGAATGACAATTCTCCCATCATACTCATCTCATATTTGTTACTCATGAGAGAGGAAAACTTCTCACACAGCTTCTCATTTGTAGAACCAAAAATGATGTCATCCACATAGATTTGTACCAGAATGATGTCCTTGCCATGGTGTTTGTAGAAAAGTGTCTTGTCCACAACTCCTCTAGTAAACTGATTTTCCAAAAGAAAAGTGGAAAGTGTGTCATACGAAGCCCTGGGTGCTTGCTTTAATCCATACAAAGATTTGAAGAGTTTGTATACAAAATCATACATTTCAGCATCCTCAAACCCTGGTGGCTGTTCAACATACACTTCTTCTTCCAACTCTCCATTTAGGAAGGCACTTTTGACATCCATTTGAAATACTTTGAAGTTGCAGTGTGCAGCATAGGCTAGAAAGATTCTTATAGCTTCAAGTCTTGCAACAGGTGCAAATGTCTCATCATAATCTATTCCTTCCTGTTGACAGTAACCTTTAGCCACTAGCCTTGCTTTGTTTCTTGTCACTGATCCATTTTCATCAAGCTTGTTTCTGAAAACCCATTTGGTCTCAATGACTAACTTTCCCTTAGATCTTGGAACCAGCTTCCATACATTGTTCCTTTCAAACTGATTTAGCTCTTCTTGCATGGCTATCACCCAATCAGAATCCAACAATGCTTCATCAGTTGTCTTGGGTTCCATTTGAGACGGGAAGCATGAAAACATGCTGTCAGCAGAGATTTTGTTCCTTGTGCTCACACCAGAAGTAGGGTCACCAATGATAAGGTCATTTGTGTGATCCTTGTTCCACTTGGTGATTCTGGGCAAGCTACTTGATTGTACAGGAACAGTTGCTTCAGTTTGTTGAGTTGAATGCTCACCAATCCCATTGTCTTCACCATGTTCTTCATTGTCTCCAGAGTCACCACTGTTATGAATGTTAGAGGTTATGGTCTGTGACTGAGCTGGAGTTTGGTTGACAGTAGTGGTATTGACAGTATCTTTATCAACTTCAACAATTTGAGTGAATCTAGGTTCTTCATCAACAATTTCCTCAGCTTCCAAGTATCCTTGATTCTCAAATCTGAATGTCTGCATCTTTCCTTCTTCATGCAGTCCTGGAAACTTGGTTTCATCAAATGTGACATTTACACTCTCTTCAATAATCATGTGTTCCATAACATAAACTCTATAGGCAGTCCTTTCTGTACTGTAACCCATGAATAATCCTTCAAATGCCTTAGTGTCAAATTTTCCTTTCTTCTCATGGTTATCCTTCATCATAAAGCATTTGCTCCCAAACACATGAAAATATTTGACAGTAGGTTTCTTTCCAGTTAACAGACAGTAAGGTGTACTTGCATGAGTTTTGTTAATCATGGTTCTGTTTTGAGTATAACAAGCTGTGTTGATAGCTTCAACCCAGAAATATGTTGGCAGTTTGGCATCATGCAACATAGTTCTAGCTGCTTCAATGAGAGTCCTGTTCTTTCTTTCTACAACTCCATTTTGCTGTGGAGTCCTTGCAACAGAGAATTGTTGTACAATTCCTTCATCTTTACAGAAATTTCCAAGTGTGGCATTTCTGAATTCTGTACCATTGTCACTCCTCAAGATTTGAACTTTTGAATTTGGAGTTCTATCAAGAACTCTGACTTGATCAATAATCACTTGAGCAGCTTCATCTTTGGCATTACAAAGGCATATCTCTTTTTGGCCATAGATGGTACATTGACTGGTCCAAAAAAGATCCATATGAATCAACTTGAGTGCTTCTATGTTGGTGTTTATTTGCTTGGACTTGTGCATAGCTCTCCTTAGTTTGCCCATTTGACAATCTTCACATAGTCCTTCTTGACAGAATTCCTGTTGGGGCAAACCTCTCACTAACTCCTTCTTCATCAAAATATTCATTGTTTTGAAGTTGAGATGTGAAAGCTTCCTATGCCAAAGCATACTGTCACCAACAGTTGCTTTACTGTAGAAACAGTAAACTTTATCCTTCTTTGTTGAGTTTAAGTCAGCAACAAACAAGCTTCCTTTTCTAACCCCTTTTAGAGAGAGGCTACTATCCTTCTTGTGATAGATGTTACACAGCATCATATCAAAATCAACCTTGAATCCCTTGTCACTGAATTGGCTGACACTGAGTAGATTGTGCTTCAATCCATCCACAAGAGCAATATCTTCAATGACAACATTTCCAATTTCCAGACAGCCATATCCCACTGTGTAACCCTTGCTGTTGTCTCCAAAGGTTATGATTGGGCCAGCTTTCTCTACATAGTGTGATAGCAGGGCTTTATCACCTGTCATGTGTCTTGAGCAACCACTGTCAATGATCCACATGACTTGATCTTTCTTCTTGCCCTGCAAAACAGAATGTATTTAAGATGCATATGGTACCCAATCCTTGTTGGGTCCTGCAGTTTTAGTGTCTCCTGAGTTTCTTCCAGTCATAAAATCACAAGCATCATCAATGATCTCCTGTTTGACTTCTCTTTTCACCCACTTAGGTTTAGAATTGGACTTGATCCTTTTCTTAGTGGATGAGGCCTTCTTGCTGTTGCCAGCAGGCTCAGAAGTCTCAACAGTGTGCATGTATGAACATTTTTCAGTAGTGAGAATAGGTAAGTTAAAGCATGTACTCATGGCAGTGATCTTGCATGGCATACATTCAATGTTATTACAGACACTCATAGTTCTATGCATAAGGGGGCTTCTGTGTAAATTACCATTGAGTTCAGTAGCATTGATCTTATCCTCAATTGGCTTAATACAAACATGTGTTAAATGATGTGAAGATCCACAGTTATTGCATAGTTTCCTAGAAGCACCTCCAACATTAGTGTATCCATTTCCTTTATTGACACCTACCTTACCATTCCTATTCTTAGACTTGGGAGTTACTGGATTGACAGTGTGTTCAGAAGTTGTTGTCGAACTTTCCTTGACAGTACCTTTTATTCCAACTGTCTTGACAGAAGGTTTGGAAGCTACTGTCTTGGAACCATTCTTGACAGCATCTTTGGAAGATACTGTCTTGCCAATTGTGACAGCATCTTTTGAACTTACTGTCTGATTGCTTGGTAAGTTTACTATCTTGGGGATCGTGACAGTATCCTTTCCATCCTTGAATGTGCTGTCAACACCTTCATCCTCATCAAGAATTTCTTGTTTGATGAGCATGGCTTCTTCATCAAACTCAATTTCTGCAGCTTTGAAAATACGAGTTTTAACCTTCTTGAGAATGGTGGGTTTGACAGCAGCATCTCCAGAACAATCTTGAATCACAGTTTCCTTTCCAGGTCTCCTACCATATGAAAAACCTATGCCAACAGTTTGATTTTCTGTATGCTTATCATTGTAATCCCGAACTATCTTAGATGAGTTTTTGTAAGCCTTAATCTTGAATTCATTTTCAGCAATCTCATTTCTCAAGAATTCCTCAACTTATTTAGCACATTTTAATTCATTTTTAAATTTAGCATTCTCCTGAGCTAAAGAGTCTAGTGAACTGGTTTTGAGAACAAGAGATTCATTTTCAGATTTTAGTGTTTCATTTAGCTTACTCAGCCTAGTGATTTCCTCATTAGCAGCAGATAAGCTAGTATAGACATTGAACATTTCAGCACTTAAGTCTTTAATGGTTTTCTTATACTCATCAATGGACATATCAAGTAAGACAAGTGAAGGTACCTGACTTGAAGATGTTGATGTTACTTCATCAGTGCTAGCCATGAGAGCTAGGTTGACATATTCTTCTTCATCTTCATCATCAGACTCATCCCAACACTTTCCTTCAGCCACATAGGCTCTACCTTGATTCTTCTTAGAGTATCCACCAGTTCCTTTCTCAAATCTCTGAACCTGTTTGGGTCTTTTGCATTCAGTAGCAAAATGACCAGGTTCACCACAGTTGTAACACTTGAATTTAGATCTATCCACAAATCCAGTCTTGTATCCTCCTTTGAATGAGCTTCCCACAGCAGCCTTTGATGAGCTTCCCTTGGTGAACTTGGATACTTGGCCTTGGGGCCTGAATGACCTATCCTTCTTGAACCTAAAGTTCTTGAACTTTTTAGCCATGTAGGCCATAGTAGGATTGTCCATGCTTTCCAGTTCCTCCATTGTGTAGAAGTCTTCATCTTCCATATCCTTGAGCTGTAGTACTACTTTCTCATCATCTTCAACAACCTCTTCTATCTTCAAGGATTGTACAGGGGTTGGTTGTGTGATTTGTAGTACTTCACTTGGTTGTGTGATCCTTGGCACTTGTGCTACTAGGGCACTTGACATATTAGCCATCTTGTTCCTTGTTCCACTTTGTATGGCTCTCTTTTGAAAGAGTTCAAGTTCATAAGATTTCAGAATGCCATAAAGTGTCTCAAAGGTTATATTGTTGAGATCTCTTCCTTCTCGTATGGCTGTTGTCTTGTGTTCAAGGTGATCAGGCAGTGTAAGCAAGAACTTGACATTTAATTCTTTTCTGTCATAGTACTTGCCATCTGTAGTTCAGTTAAGAGCTTACTGAACCTTTCAAACATGGAAGTTAAGTCTTCACCAGGCTTGGCCATGAATGCCTCATATTGTGATATCAGTATTTGCCTTTGATTGCCCTTAACTTCTTCACTTCCTTCACATAGTAAAGCTAACCTGATCCACATCTCCTTGGCAGATGTGCAGCTTATCACACTTCCACACATGGCTTTATCCAACGTGAGAGAATCGAGCAAGATGAGTTGCAAGTGATCATCTAGCACTATTTTCTCCTTCTCAGGTTCCAAAAATTCAGAGGGGTCTTTGGGAACCCAATGTGCAGGAATGACTTCACCATTTACTGTTGTGGCTTCAATTTCCTTCTTTGGAATGAAAGGACCATTCTCGAGAATACCTGGGTTTAGTGGATTCGCAGCTTTGATAAACAACAAGATCTTTCTTTTCCAAATGCTGTAGTTCTCTTTATCAAAAGCTGGGATCTTGATACTGTTTGATTTCTGCATTGTCGTTGTGATCTCAGATATGTATGTTAATCTGATAGCTCTGATACCAGTTGTTGGTCCTCGTGTATTGTAGAAGGGGGGGGGGGGATGAATGCAATACTAATAAAATTCAATCTCAGTTTCAACAACCAAAACTAAGATTTAATGTTATCAATAATATGTATGCATTCACAAACAGTATAATCGAGAAGACAGGATTCACAAAATAAATGTTTTATTTATTTTGCAAAGTGTTGCTACAACCTCAAGAGAGAATTCTTGAGCTTCGGTTTTTCTTCAAGACACATGCTTGTCTTCGTTACATCCCTAGAATGAATTAATAGTCTAAGTATAAAACTAATCCTATCACTGTCAACACGGGTCTGTGAAGCTGCTATCATTATCAAGTGGCAGCTTCTTACAAAGTGTCTACCCATGTGACTTTCCTAAATTGCTAACAATGTCATATATACATTACAAAGAAAGCAACCTAGATTCATTCTATTTCTAGCTAAAACAATTCAGCAAATAGAGACTTGACCTTGCTCTTGAATTGATTCGCTTTTGTTTGCAGTTCTTGAAGCTTCTGTCGTAGTCTTGCAGACTTGGTGCAGCTTAGGGATACTGCAACACGCCTGTTTCTTGAACATTGAAACTGTCACGGGATTTGACTGAGAAAGATACCTAGAACAAGGATCTTACTCGAGACAGTTACTTTTGCTGCAAAGCTTGCTGTCACAGGAATGTGCTTTTGGTGACAGTAGGAGTTCCCCGCATAGTGTGTTGTCGAGGTTTCCAAACTTGTTGTCGAGGGCTAAAGTTGCTGTCGCGTAGTCTTCCGCCAATGTTGCTGTCAGAGTGAATATGCTGTTTTGACTTGCAACATTCTGTCTTCTTGTAATCTTACTGTCAATGCTTATGACAGTAACATTTATTCATGCTGTCATCTAATATGCATTCTTTGAGGCTTGAACACAGAAAGTGAACTTCTTCCAAATTACACAATTAAAATAACATTGCATACTGATTACAAGAACATACTTTGGCTGTGACAGTATGTTCTACTTAATTAAAAATTAAGTATATACAAAGTTAAGTTGTTCCTATGCTATCACCCATAAATCCCAACAGTTTCTTTCCATCAATTTAACTGTGAGTTAACGTTCGTACACACGTTGCATTCTTTTGCAAACATTGAGTACACATTATGCATTATCGAAACTTCAGGTACACAATTTGCAACAAGTATAAACTTCATGTACACAATAGGCATTTTACTTTTTTTTGTTAAGGAATTAATTTGCTATTTTTCTTTAAAATTTGCGATCATTTTCACTCCAATTATTTACATGATTGCTAAATGTAGTAATATTTTATTTTATGTAGTAATCAAAAATTACAACTGTATCCCTACCTCATTTTCTACGCAACGCCCAAAACTTAGTCCATTGAATGCATTGATCTGTGTTCTTTCATATATCTACTTTCAACGAATTATCAATATTTATTAGTTTATCACACGCTCTTTTTAATTTATTACTATTGGTATTTATATATGTAAATAAAAGATTATAAAATTTATGTATTACAAGAATTATAGTTTTATTTTGGTTTTGGAATTGTTTTTCTTAAATCAATTTTAGAATTGTTAGTGTTTTTTATTTGATGTTAAAGTTGCTTCAAATTATCAGATAAATTAATTTTTTGCTTAATAAAATTACAAATTATATATATTATTAATTTTGAATTTAAAAAAAGTCAATATTATTGATCTTGGCATTTTTCTTTCTGAAGATAAAACTTTGAAATTTAATATTTATTTTGCCAGTTCCAAAACATAAATGAAACATATTTAATACATATTATTATATTAAAACTATATTTGATCTAGTATAATAATGAAAATTGTGCATTGCACGTATTATAAATTGTGATATAAAAGAAACATTAAAAATTTAAAAGTCAATTGAAAAGACATTTATATGTTATTTTTATGTTAGTTATTATTTTATTAAAACGTGAACTTTGATATTTAAATTTAGTATTTTGGTCTATTATTATAGTTTGAGTTTTTATTATAGCTTGGTTCACGGAGTGATACGGGGCGCGAATCTGAATTCTAATATCATGTGTTTGGTTGAGTGATGGAATTAATATCTTGATTTAAATATTTCTAACTTGTTACTTTTACTTAATTTGAAATATTAATTTAATTATTATTTTAATAAATGTTTGCATCAATAATTTATATTATATTAAAATTTTACATTTTATTTTCTGAGGTTGGAGCCAAAAAAATTGGTACCTAATTTTAGAATACCTCCGAGCAAATGACTTTATTTTCAAAAATTATTCTAATATAACACATTTCTAGGGGTTTTAATATTACAATCTAATTAATAAAAAAATAATAAACCTAACACATACTCCCTCCGTCCCATTGGATTATATACGGGAACGGGGCTCGGCACATTTTAAGGCTTATATAAATTTTAATTTCATAAATTATTTTTTTAAGTTTTTCTTCTAAATTAAAATTTAACATTTAAATTTTTATTCAAAGAAAAAATGATTTAAAAATAAGTTGTAGAACGATACTTTATATAAATCTTAAAATGCGTGCCAAAGAAAAAATTATGTAGAAGAACGGGACGAAGGAAGTAGATATTGTAATTCAAATATGTATTTCAAAATATTTAATTTTAAAAATTATTTATGTATAAATAATAAAAATAATTTGCTTAGGAATTATCTATGAAAAAACAAATTTTAAATGTCAATCGGAAGGAGCAGCCGACACTGATCTGAGATCAAATCATCATTTAATATTTAGCATGTTTGGCACTGATAGGTCAAACATCGTTAGGTCAATTAATACATATGAAGGTTTATTGGTAATTTCTCGTTACTACATAAATTAAAATATTACTCCATCTGTCCCCTTCATTTCTATATACTTACCATTTTGGGATGTCCCTCTCATTTCTATACATTCCAAAAATAGTAATTTTTAATAATATAAAATACTATTACACCCACTACTTTCTCCACTATCTCTATTCTATAATAATACTCGCTCCGTCCCAGTTTTATTGTCCAGAATTTCCTTTTTCGTCCGTCCCAAAAATTGTTGTTCACTTTTAGTTTATATGGTAAATTATATGTTAATTATGTTTTTTTTTTGTCACAATATGTTAATTATGTTAATTTTTATGAAAAACAATACAACTTTTTGGTAACTATCAGTTAATTTCATATGATTGAATAAAAGGTGGGTTTTTGATGATAGACAATAAAAATGGGACGGAGGGAGTATAAAACATTATTACGCCCACTATTTTTATCTATGTCAAATCTATTATTAAATATTGATAAACAAGCTCATTATTTATTGCAGTCGACATCGCCTTTGGATCTCTATGCCAATATCTCTCAACGTTGTAATAATTTCACGAAACAAATTATTCACTCATCACAATCCGGTGCGTCTTCCTTTCAGCTACTTTTTTTTTATAATTGCGTATCATTTCACTTTTATAATTTTGATTTCATGTGTATGTATAAAAATTCGATTCAGGTTCTGTATCTTCGTTTCCTCATGCTTGTTTGAATTGGTCTGTGCGAATGTGTTTTTATAATCATATTCATCCAATTGTTTGTTCATAATTATTTATTATTATCGCTTGTCTCTGATTTTTCAGATTCTAATTGTGTTAAATTATTCTGCAGCTTTTCAGACAAGTGGTGATTGTTAGTGTAGCTTTTAGATAGATTAATACATTCAGTAATACGATTGAGCTACCTTAATCAACATGGAATTTATCTAAAATGAGAATGTTTTAGGATACTTGATCAAGTAAATTGTAATTCTGTTTACACATCTTTTTCGCCAATTGCAACTTTCGGTGACAAGTTTATACCTAATATCATCACAAGTTGTTCTCATGGTTTACTGTATTGGTTCTTGACTATTATCAGTAAAACACACTATAGACATTTACCAAGTACTCCACATGCACACTTACATACTTAATCTTTTTATTTTAAAGAAATTTTAGTGGAAGAACACTATCTAATATATGTCATTTGTTGGAACTTTTCTTAGTAGATGGGAATTCTTTGCTTTTGGCCTGATTTTTAATTCTTTATTTTGTAACAATTCATGTGACTTGTCAGTATATGTAAAGAAGTTCTATACTATAGCAACTCATTTTTATGCTCTGTTTACGTTTCTTTAGGTTGGTTCTAATTCAGACCTTCATTTCCCAAGCTCAAGCACATATATATGCGATAAAAGATCCATGGAACACGTCTGTACACTGTCACAGTTTTTCTAATTCAGAACTCATAGTGAGACCATTTTTAGCTGTTTCTGGACTACATATGCTCAATGGACGACTCATTTCAAAGTCCTGGTCTAGAAAGGAACAATATAGCTACAAATGTGATATCTAGGGAAAAGGTTTCTGGAATACGCTTGGTCTCTTCTAGATCCAAGTCTTTCACTCGTGAATCTTTAGGAAAGCTGGTCACACTTAATGGTGGACAATTTGGAAGTGGGACTTTGGGCCATGTAGCAGTTTTCTTTGTCAAAGTTGCTGTTTTGGAGGCTGTACGGAAGCTCTCAAAATCTAAATATCCATTCATATGGTCTGGGCTGCAAGCGTTACAAGTCATTTCTTATTCACCATTTAAATGGATGCAAAGATGGGTTCCTTTCAGAGTTTTGGCTAATGGCATGAAGGTTTGTCCTTGCAAAACCTAACTTTAGTATTGCAAGTCTTTTTCCCCCCCTGAAAATAAGTCAATACTTGAATCGAGAAAGAAGATTATCTTTTACCCAAATAAATGCATCTATAATTAGGCCAATCACTTCGGTAGAATGATAATTTTCTATGAATTCATGCTTTAAACTTATCATGTCAACACTTAACAACCTGCATGAAGTCGTATTGCCATTTTTCCAGACTGATTGACTGTATAAATCTCATTGTTAGTCAGGTTTGTGTTACGGTTTACTTTCCCTCATAAAATCATTGTAAAGTGTTTATAAAGAATAAGTTGCTATGTTAAAAAAACAAATAATTAACATCTGGCATATTTAACGTCTTCCCCAAATGAAACAGGTGAAGTTTATCACACAAAAATCATGATGCAGTTTATATCATAACATTAAGAGGAGAGAACAGGGCCAGAAATTTTCTAATGGTATGTACTACAGATCTGATATGTCGATTGGGAGTAAATAGAGTGAGGTACTATGCCTGACTTTGTGAAGTGAGATAACGACTATATTTAAAGAGTTTTAAGAAGCTAGCCTTTAGAGCTAACTCAATTTTTTTCTCTTGATTGAAATGGGTTATAATTGAATTGAAATGAATATCTTATTAGGCTTTTGCTTAATCTACCTTTTTAATGAAAGAAGAAAAACACAAAACACACAGAGCTCCGTCTCGTTAAACTAGTCGTATCTTTCTACAAATTTATGACGACAATTAAAAAGCGTATTTTTTTGAGTTTGTTCGGGTTGTTCCCCGGGATTGATTCTTGTCAGCATATCATCTTAACAACTTTACATACAGTCTGTAGTCCACATGAAATAAGAGGAATATGCAGGTGTAAAGATACTTTGAACTTCAATTCAAGGATATGTGCTGCATTTGATAAGATTCATGTCTATTGTTTTATTTTGTAAAATAAAACGACAAAAGCCTGTAGCAGATTCCTAATGCATTAAAATGTACCATGGGTCTCGTCGGTGATGTAGGACGACAATTAAAACAAGAAAAAAGATAGAAATTAAAATAAATAAATCAATAATCGGTTAATATTTAAAAAAAAAAATTAAAAATTAAAAATTTAATAATTAAAGGGATAAAAATAGATGATCTACTTAAGTTGACTATGTGTTTGCATGATATATAGTTTTTTCATCAGTAAAGGGTGAAATATTAGTTTTAATCAAGATACATGAGCTGAGACGAGCTAAACAAGTCGAGATTTGAGCCGAGAAGGTGTGAATCTCGGCTCAAATTCGTTACTTATCAAAGACATTTGTTAGGACCTAAGCGCTTACCACTACACAAAAAGCAAGCAGCTACTTAGTGGATAAGGCGCAACTCTTAACCTTTATAGTTATAGTGTAGCAGCCAGCGCTACGTTTCGATTTAGGGAGATGCTGGACACCCAACAATCCCCAGCATCTGCCAGTTTAACAAGTCCCTTTAACAAGTCCCTGTTAGGAGGAGACAATGGCTGCACAACATGCCTTTTGCATAAATATGCACAACATGGGATTCGAACCCTTGAGTTGCTCTGATACCACTTGTTAGGACCTAAGCGCTTACCACTAAGCAGCTACTTGTGGATATGGCGCAACTCTTAACCTTTATAGTGTAGCAACCAGCGCCACGTTTTGATTTAGGGAGATGTTGGACACCCAACAACATTTTCATGTTTAAACTTGAATTTGGTTAATAAACGAACTGACCCGAACCCACTTAAATGGACCGAACTTGAGTTTTGTTCGCAAACATCTTGGTTCATGTATAACACTACTCAATACTAAAATATGAGAAAAGTGATCTATTTGCTAGTGTTTTTCTCTAAAACAATAGTAACATATTAAGGTGTTAAAGTGTATTCAACTATTTATTTCGTCTTCTTTGTCTCTAAATTTTGTATAGATTATAATAAATAGTTAAAAAAGTCTATACTTTATATTAAAAAATAATTATACAGAAAAAAATAATATTAATTTTGATTAGTGGTCTGATCAATCATTTTGATTATTCACCTATTATAGGACCCTGGACGGTGCCTTCCCCGATTAAGTCCGATTTCCGTTTTTAAACACTGCTCTTCAGGAAATATTTCTGTTAAACTAAGACTGCTAGAAAGTGTTATGTTTTCATGGATTCACAATTAATTGTGTGTATATGCACTTTTTAAGGTGTTGTCCACATTTGACACAATTTCATTCTGGTTGTCTTTAGTTACTCAATACCATTTGGTGTTCTTGAAATGATCTGATAGTTTTAATTTTTCTTTCATTGTAGATGTTATCGAGGCCCTTACTGTTCCTTTCTATTGCAACTGCTTTTACTGATGAATATGGGAGCGATAGTGTAATCCCAGATGCTCTAGAAGAATCTCACGAGTTAAGCAACGTCCAAGAAGTACCCGGAGAAAATTCTGATATTCCTCCTGTACAATCTTTATTAGATACAGAGTATGTGGAAGGGACATCCTAAGTGTATAACTAGTGCATTAGTAGATAATCAATATGAACATAAGAGAGATAAATAAGTCAAGACACGATAGACCACTATTATACTTCTTGCTTTCTATTATGCTAACCACTAAAGGTGCAATGAGTTATAATTACAGTATAATCACATCTACCCCATTAAGATGAATGAGTTATAATTACAGTATAATAACATCTTCCCTATCAAGATGAGTCTAGACTAAGTTTGGGCTTAGATAGTTTCTTTAGTGCAAAATTGAAATATATAGTTTAACTTCAAACACTTTTTCAAAGAAATATAACATTAGTTTACATGTAATTATGTTCTCAATTTAAATATGATTTGATTTATTACATTATCTGTTGTTTATAATGAAAAACAATTCGCTTAATCTGCCTTAAACTGCCTTAAAAGTTAGAACTGATACATTCCTAAGCAAGTTTGAATCTGAACATGCTCACTATGGTCCTCAATCAAACAATTTTTTTTTTCTTTTTAATAAAGCAAACGGGATATTTAAAAGGTCCCCTGCCCCTCCTTATACTTGCCCACACTTTGTCTTATGCAACTATAGGGTCAATCATTAATTTTATCGTTCTGCTTTTCTGTTCAAAAATGAATGCACTTCTCAGGATTAATGATGAAGCAACTCAAAGTCTTCAACCTGCAAGTTGGTTGCAGCGCCTTTACACGGAGTTTGAAAATGAAGGAATTGCTTTACCTGAAAGGTGATCAGCTGGACTCAGAGTACTCTCGTGAATATTAACCTATCAATAAGTAGCATAGTTAAATGGATTTAGTGGGAAAATGTAGTAAAGTTTTATGATGTACACATTCATAAATCTTTTAAGAACACGGCCTTGGTTATATTTTTTGTCTCTGATTTAGTCATAAACTTCAGGTCTAAAAACTCTAAGAAATATGTAAATGTATTTAAGAACAAATAACATACGACCTATAGACTAAAATAAAAAACTGCAGTGGAAAAATCTCCAAATTGACAGAGTAAACTTCCTTTGCATACCTTGTGCTTAAGGGATTATTCCATACATTAGAAGTTTGAGATAGCTGTAGAGTTTTGGTATTTACTATTTAAGTAACAAGTTTGCTACATTAAACACTAACATTGGGTCATACACTTCTTGAAAAAACTTCAGGTGAAGTAAAAACCTATAAACTAAAAAAAATGTATAAGGCTATTCTAGTTCTAGATATAGATTCCACATCTATCTTGGAATTTCGAAATTTGGGAGTTAACATTGTGTCATGTGAAAAAAAGAGTCAAGAGTAGAGCGTAGACTATATTCAAGATCAACCTTTGTAACCTTTGTTGTAGTCTACAAAGAGTAGATGCTTTCGGATGTACTAGGTCTGGCTTACATGTTCAAAACAAAAGTTGATTGAGTACCAAAAAGGAGAAGCAAGATTAGAATTCCTGCATTCCATGTTTAAATGTACTCTTTTAATCATTTTCATCCTGGGATGTCCCAGTTTAAATGTTAAGTTTCTGTAAGTAGTAAAACTGCTACAGAAAATTCCAATATCAAACTTAAATTGATCGGAAATTTGACTATTTCTTAGAGATGTGCGTGTTGGGCACACACTATAAAGATATGATTATTATAGTAAATTTCTAAAAAAAAGGAGTGTATGTGAGAGGGGTACTTCGTTTTTTTATTAACATGCTGAAAATTAGGATGCCGGGAGCTTTGAGTACTATTTAACTTTTATTAAGCCACCTTCATAAATCCGTAAACTTACATTACATTGATGCAAAGTTCACATTTTTGTAGACCGGATATATGGCTTTTCTCGCACAATGTGAATTAAGTTGGTCTTTTCTATTTGCTTTTGTATTATTCCGTTTTAAAATATCTCGCACATAATCAAGTCACATGCTTAATTATTCTCAAGTAATTAAGTTCCTTAGTAATTTGGGTGAATAGCATGGGTACCAGGTTGCTGTTAAAAATATACGTGAAATTGCTGATGAATAGTTAAGCTTAACATTATTGAGAATAAAATAGGAGATACTGTACTGGAGATTTTATCACTACAGATTAATTTTTGCTTTCTAAAATATAAGATATGGAAATCAGATCAAAGTCTTGGGACAAGAGGGTTCATTCTTGTTTATTTATTCCCCTCTCTTTCTGTCTTCACCCCAATATTTCCTCAATTCTTTCCCGTACTGATAATTAGACAATGTTATTGGTCATCTCACCTTATCAAGTTACAGTAATGCGTACTCAGTATTTTTTAGTTTTGAGCTTATTGGAGTTCTGTTTTAGGTTTCCGTAATTTTTTAGTTTCTAGCTTGAGTTTTTCTCCTGAACTACGTGGCTTCTTCTATTGAATAGGAGGATGACATGTTTGTGTGTTTCTGCAGAATTGACGAAGATGAACTCCATATATTTTACACTGCTGCAAATGGTGATTTTACATCCTTCTTATCATCGGTTAAGAAGACAATTCGCTGGAGGGAGACATACAGAATTCTTTCAGTTGAAGAACTTGAGATGTGGTCGAATTTGGTATTCTGGCATGGAACTGATGTGAAACAGAGACCCTGCCTTGTTGTTCGCCTTGGTTTAGCCTGTGTGAGCTTGCCATCTAATGACAGACCTCGCTTTGCTCAAGCAGTAGGTAAGATATAACACATTAAGCATTTAAGCCTCAGCATCTAAATATATGCTCTTCAAATCTTGAATTTGATTGTTATAAAGCCTTTGGACTTCTTCATATGAACCTGCTATCAAATTCGATCAACAACTACAGCTTCTATGCCAAATGAATTCTCAAATTTCAAACCTATATAAATATATGATTTATAGATAAATGTGATTTGCTTTAATATGTCTGCTCGATCCAAAATGCAGTCTATGTCTATCAGTCTCTATTTTGTGTTCTGCTCAAACTCATATCTTCCAAATATCCTAACTATATTTAATTTGGAGATAGGTGACGTACTTGCATGTCATACAAATAAAATGTGGCCTTCCTGGAGTAAAGAGTTGTAGTGTGCCGGGATCTGCTAGAATACAAATTACACAAATAAGGCCAGTGTTGCAAGTCAACAAGTATTAGTACTACTTGGTTGGTCGAAGATTGTTGGCCAAAATTTAGCTTTATAAATTCCAGATTTGATTCGTCATTTTGTTATGTTGAATATGAATGAAATGGACTAGTTCCACAAACCTCTCCCTTCTCTCTCTTTCTCTCTGTCTATCTCAATAACTAAATTCTGATCTATTTTATCTGAAAACCTAAGATACTCAGGTATAATGACATCTGTATCATTTTGCGTTAGATTTATATCCTCTGTTCTTCCCCATTTGTTTTTGCTAAATATGTTCTGTCTTGTTGGCATGGAGTGTCTAATGCATATGTCAATCCCCTGTGCCGTGTTCTAGTGTTGAGTGTTGGCAGAGGTACTTCGTCCACTCAGAAGTCCATATAACATACATGATATTACTTGCGTAATTATTCTTTTGGGAAACTTCAAAATGTCTACTTGACACATGAATTGCACAAGTAATTGGGAGGAGATATTCATCTCTTGTATGGGTTTGGAAGTAAATGCACACATACAAGTACTCAGATTGCTGGTCCCCGTTGTGCATTTACAGTATCTCATACCTGCCACGAAAGATTAACTAGAGGTTCTGGTTTCTTAATGCAGTATCTCAAGTAGAGTTTGGGGTCTTGCATCTGGTTGACAACCAAAATCCTCAAATTACAGTTTTGGTGGATTGTGAAGGGTTGACTTCTCTGGGATTTCCCATGCAAATGATGCGATCGTGTTCTATACTTCTGCAAGATAATTTCCCAAACCGTCTTGGTTGTCTGTTTGTTATACGACTTCCTCCGGTAGCCCGAGTTATTGCACAAACTGTTATTCAGGTAAAAACATTCTCAATCTAAAATATGAATTTGATATAATTTAAAATACAATCATAATCAACCAGTTCTTGTATAGTGTTGCAATTCCTACCTATGAATATTTTTGAATTCTTCAGGTTCTGAAACCTATTACTCGCCAAAAGTTGAATGTCATTGGAGGGATGTACCAAAACATTCTTCATTCACATCTCCAAACACTTCCATCATATCTTGGAGGAGTATGCATTTGCAACACATGTGCGAACCTCAACATCTGGTCAATGCAGCCGCCTCGTATAAATGAGGCATCTACCAGTCAACAGAGAAATGAAGATAATGATAGCAGCGAAAATTTTCTATTACCGCATCCTAGTACTCCAATCGATACCTACACAAATGGTAACTATGACCAGGTCTTGAGAACTGCGGTAATAAGCATCCTCATCATCTGGGCTTTGATTGCATTTTTAAGTGGCCTAACTGAAACTTGAAGTCTTTCCTGTGAGGCACGAGTCTTACGGATACATCTCACAGGGGTCACCAACTTGTCAGAGCTGCATGCTTATGTATGTGAAAGAATTAGCTGTTGTCTGTTGCCATTTATTGTTCAATATCAATACTTAGATTTGTGTCATAATAATATGCGTATTTCTGGACTCTAGTTGTTTTGTATTGTTCTGATATTATTAGAAGAGATATGTAAGCCTGGACTTCACTGACTTGAGATGTTCTGTAGCTTAAAATAGCTTAAAATAGTAATGTTTGAAAGTTCCTTTTACTCTTGATTTGGTCAAATAAAAATGTAAAGGGATATCAATGTGCACGGTGCACCTGCCCATATATCGAACAAAAAAATTGAATAACGTTTGATTGCTGTCAATGGCTTGTGTTGGATAATAGTATCATTGGATAATTTTCTGTTTGTCTTATTTCTGCTGTTGTTAATCGTTGGTTGTGTAGTGTGAGTTCCAATGTGTTTTCAGCCTTCTTCTTAACTTTTCAATAAAAGTGGTCAAAGACAGGCTTGAAAAGTGTAGTTAGTACTCAAAGGAATTACTAATAGGTAAGATTCAGAGCTTGTAATAAAACAAGTAAAGTTGAAATTTCAGTAATAAGGGAAAGTGAGTCGACAAAACAAATAACTCGTAATTTGGCCAAAAATAAATGGCAGACTAGCTACTAGTAAGAGTATTGCTTGGCCACTATCGGAAAGTAAAAAAAGGTTGGTAGTGTGGCCTTTGAGGCTTCTCAAGAGTAGCAGTGACGTGGGGAACAAAAACTTGTACATCAACTTGATAGGTTATCACTATTAACTTCTCTTCTCTGTGCTTTTTTTATGCACAGACCTAATTTTATTTTATTTTTATTTTCTATTTGGGTTGAATCCACATCATTTTAGTCGCCTAATTGGACCATAAAAATTAGAAAATCAACAGGGGTAATCATAATGTTTAGTGTGCGTGTAGTTTTTTTTGCCTGAGATCCATGCTTAGACTGCTGCTAGTGGTGGACATTGCACTCTATTTGTTGAAACAATATTGCTATCACGTTTGTTTCTGCTCTGGCTTAATTTTTAGTAATGCTGTGCATACTCTTTATTTCTATGTTTTTTACTCATCTTATTAATGTCAGCGTACATCTCACCTTTCCCGGACCTCTTCTTCGTAAATATGTTTGGTTAGGTTTCTATTACACATAATTGTTTGTTTCTCTAGTTCCACAATTGCAGCTGTGGATTAAGTGCAAGTAGTCTGAAATGCAAATTACAAACACTCATTGTTTGGTTCAATATGTATCGTATAGTTGTTTTGCAATGTTATATTTAGTGTCAATGGCTTCAAATTCACACTCCTCAAAATTTGTAAGATTTGTTGGATGCTAGTATAACCGAAAATCCAAAAATACGCTAAACTTAAATTATGAGCAACATATAATGCCAAATAGTTGATGAATTCTTTCAAATGCAACGGAAATAGAGCGATTCAAAGCATCATCTTGTTACCGTGAAAGTTGAAAACCGAAACTCATAAACTTGTCGTCGGGGAAAAAGGTGGGCATATAAGCCTTTAAGCATAAAATTGTCCCCTGAATGCAAATTTTGATGCCAACTGAACGCAGCAAACCCTGAAGACAGAGACCCTGATTTTGCCATTACATTGAGGGCTGCATCATCATGGTGGCTTTGTCAGGAAGTGACGCGGCCATTTTCAACAAAAACCTTTCTTTCTTGTGTTATCTTTTCAAGTCACCCACATATATAAAGCAATCTCTGTTTACGATTTTGTTGTTAATGATATATCGTATCACCAAGTAAATTATACTATACTATACTAACAAAAACCTAAGACCTAATATAAATTACTCTAAAGTGGCTTTTGTTCGTTCACTAAACAAGGAATTAAAGATGCTTACATTCTTTCGCTTAATTCTTAGGATCAACTTTATAAGCATGTAAAGATTAAGACAAGTGGGATGATCACAATTCACACATTCTACTTTAACTAATTTCTTGGAGATTTTCAGGCAAATATGAAATACCCCACTTGACCCTTGCTTCTCCTCAAGGGATCTAATGGGACATTATATATACAAGGGGCCTCTAAAAGTAGCAATATTAGTAATGGAGATCCCAAGTATAACCCACTTCTTTTAACTGTCTGCTAATTACGACTGTTAATTACCCAATAAATCCAGATTTTATTCTTGTCATTGTCAAGTGTTGATCCAATGGGAATACTGTTTATTGTTACGGATTGTCTCATCACATTTGCTTGCCCTTTTCTGTATAACCTAAAGACAACATGATAAAAGATGCAATCTGCCCAAACTTCTTGCTCATTTAACTCTAACTGTTTTTGTCAATATATAGGCTACCTCACTTTCATCAATCCGTCTAACACGTACACTATAAGCAAGTGGCCAAGTCCAATAAATTAATTATTCATCCTCTTAACTTCATTTTAACGAATGCGATCAAAAATTCTGCTTCTTAAATTACTAACTAGTGTAATGTAAATAAGCTATTATAATTACTAGCTTATAACACGTGCCAAGCACGGGCCGAGCATGAGTCGACATTAAAATATTAGTATTAATAAATTATTAATGAATATTTTTTAAAAATGTATTTTTCGAGAATTGAATTGTAAAAAATATATAATAAATAAATAACTATTTAATTCTGTAGTTATAGACAATCGAACGTGCATAAAGCTAATTAAATTAAATTAAATAAATAAATCTTGTAAGATTACGTAGCTGTAAAGAATCTAACGCTCCATGAAATTATTGAATTTAAAGTAAATAAATAAATCTTGTATAATTACGTAGTTGTAAGGAATCGAATCCTGGATGAAGTCAAAGAATTTAAATTAAATAAATCTTGTATAATTATGTAGTTGTGAGGAATTGAACCCGGGTCAAGTGATAACCAAATTTGGTACTTTGGTACTTGAATTTAAAGTAAATAAATAAATCTTGTATAATTACGTAGTTGTAAGGAATCGAACCCTGGATGAAGCCAAAGAATTTAAAGTAAATAAATCTTGTATAATTATGTAGTTGTGAGGAATTGAACCCGGGTCAAGTGATAACCAAATTTGGTACTTCGGTACTTTGGTACTTTTTAGTACCGCGCGTCATTTTTACATTGTTTTGCTTATTAATAAAGAGTATAGATTTGTTGTCACGCTTAAATTTGATTTATTTGCTATAGGTGAGCGATATGTAAAAATAATTGTTTGAGTTTATTATGATTGACAAATCTTATTGAAATAGGGTAATAATCACATCATACAATAACATAATGTACATTTTGTAAATCACAAATATACCAAATTGAAATTTTGCGAGTTTAAAAGAATTAACATGTGTTCAAGTTACTCAAATCAACTTTTATAAAAGATATTTTTTTGTTTCTGAGCAAGAGAAGCTTAGATATTTACGGTCTCTATGTGCATAATTGTCCCCTTTTTTATGATAGCTAGTGAGAGTCATGCTAATATATTGTTAACAGTCTCAATCATTACAATATGAATGAAAGAGAAACTATAAAAGCATAATGTAATCCGAATGCGACTAAATTTTTCAAAATTTTAAAGTAGAATATAACTAAATTTGTCAAATTCTAAGAGCCTGCTATATCATGAAACACCTTCCCTACGTCACCCACGTTCATGTATTTGCCTTGTTATTTCCGTAAAACTGTTGTTTCATTGGCTGTTCAACCCTTTGCTCGCTCAACTACAAGTATCATTTCATTGTTAAAGATGAATAAGCGCTAATGTAGTATGACCCATAATTTCAAGTTAGTAGCGTCATTATCTGTCTCATAAATTAATACACTGAAATAATTATAAAAAATTATTAATAATACATGACTCATATAAATACTATTAATACTCAAGCAAAAAAATAATATAATTTGATTTCGAAGTACATGTTATAACTCAATCATTATACATTATAGTAAGAATAAATTTTAAAAACTCATTTTAACTCAAATTCAATTATTTAAAATGCTTTTTTGAAAAATTCATGCATTTTACTTAATATTGTTTAATAGTTTCATAATACACATTAATAATCTCTAAATTAACTATAAGATATCTTAAGAAATATATTATTTTTAATACTAAAAAATCATTGAAAATTATTATATATGTAATAACTTTTGAAATGTTCAGTGATTCTTCATATATTTAGAATTTCATTTATCAAACTAAATTTTATGATATAATACATCAATTAAATGACATAATACATCAGTTTTACATAAAAATTTGTAGTATCATATTTTATAGTTGAGTTATAATTTGATTGGGCATTACTAATAAATAGCTCTTTAGCCCGTGCAATGCACGAGCATACTCTAAATATGAGTAAATAATTAGTTTGTTCGGAATAGTTTTAGTACATTTGCGTATTAAAGTAGCAATTTATAAGTTATTACGACAAGTAACGTTAGTACAAGTTTGTATTACGCTTATATACATAATTGTTTTTATTATTATTTTGTGTTGATTTGAACATATTTGTGCCATGCAAATATAATACTTAAAAATATGTCAGAGATAATATATAGTTTGATTTATTAGAGATATAAATAACTACAATTCACATGTATGCTTAATATATAAATTTTACTCAAATAATTTTTTTTTTTACAATATTTAGTTCAGAAAAAATTTATTATAAATCTAAACAATAGTATAATGACAAATGTTATATGTTAGCATATATGATCATACATTTATATAAATATATTTGTTAATGTATATGTGTATGTATGTATGCACGAGTATGCAATCAAAAAATTAAAATCGTTTAGTGAAATATTATCATATATTCACATAAATGTATGCATGTATGTATGTATATATTTGTTTATGTATATGTGTAGGTATGTATGAATATGTGTATGTATGTATGTATATTAATTTTTTAGCATTTAATAATATGTATTAAATATATTAATGTTAAAAGATCAAAATAATCCTGAAAAGATATAATAGAAATGAGGGTAAAATGATCCAGAGGAATTAAATTGCTTAGCTAAACCATTTGTTGATGTATTAGATATAGAATCGATTAGTGCAATTTTATAATATTCATGATAAAAAAATCATATCTATGTTCATCTAACATTGCATATTAATTACGTTATTTACTCAAAAGTTAAAATTAAAAAGAGAAAATATGATAATAAGAGAATATGTGATTTATCTAATAATATTTTTAGAATAAACTCAACAAAGTATTGTGTTAATCCCAAATGACCTAACAGAATTGTAGAGGGGGGGGGGGGGTGAATACAATTCTAGATATTTTTAAACTTTGACAGAGAAAATCAAAACACACAAGCAAATATAAAATTTCAGTTGGATGTTTTGTAGATCCAACTGAGATGTTTTTATTGTGGGAATAATCTGTGTTACAAACGTAGCACAGCTGCTCAGTTACAAATGTAGAGTGAGAGTGATCTTCAAAGAAAGCTAATACAAAATTATTCTATCTCACTTCTCTACAATAAAATGAACTGCTACACTTGGTTATATATCCCAAGTTTACAATGCTATTTTTGGCTACACTAAAAAGTACTAAAGGTAACCGCCAACAACTTGATTTTCATTCATTTTATCCAATGGTCCTTGGAGATCTTGTCTTTTGTCTTCATGCTTATTATGATCCCACTCAAGAACTCTATTGGTAATTGGAATGTTTCCTCATTCCCAGTAACCATTTTAATGGCTCCCAATGCAAAGTACACTTCTACATCACCTTTTGATCTTTCAGGAAACTGTCACTATCACTTTGTCAACTGTTCAGAAAAGTGATAGTAATCCGTTGATAGTAGTGAGATGTATTCCATTGATAGCTTTATTCTTCAATCCGTTGATGGTACATTCTTTAATCCGTTGATAGTGTAATCTCCATTCCGTTGACATGTCTTCATTTAGGCAAAATTACAAGGCACATTATATTTACAATTAACCAACCTATTTTGCCTATCTAGTACTTAGTCAACATGACTTAGAAAACCTATCTAATACCTACAACAATTGCCTATCAACTAGTGAAGTATTGTACAGTGCAATTGCTACATTACTCATTCCGTTGACGAGACTCATTCCGTTGATGAGCTACCTGTCAACGGATGCTGCAAAGCATACCATTCCGTTGACAGCTACAAAATTGACTTAACACAAAATCTACTAAGTGTTTTTATAATTATCATCAAGAACAACATATTCCTAACAATCTCCCCCAATTTATGACTGATAGAATAACAGCCATAAATCAAGAGCCTTGATGATAATAAAAACACTTAAACAAATTACAAATTACAAAAGTAGAAATTGTATTGAACTTCATGATACTTTAAAAATTTATTGAAAACAAAGTAGAAGTTTGTTGGTCCTCGTGTATTGCAGACGGGGGGGGGGGGGGGGGGGGATGAATGCAATACTGATAAAATTCAATCTCAATTTCAACAACCAAAACTAAGATTTAACGTTATCAGTAATATGTATGCATTCACAAACAGTATGGTCCAAAGACAAGTTTCACAAAATAAATGTTTTTATTTATTTTGCAAAGTGTTGCTACAACCTCAAGAGAGAATTCTTGAGCTTCGGTTTTCTTCAAGACACTTACTTGCTTGCATTCCACATCCCTGGAATGAATTGATAGTCTAAGTATAAAACTAATCCTATCACTATCAACACGGGTTTGTGAAGCTGCTGTCATTATCAAGTGGCAACTTCTTACAAAATGTCTACCCATGTGACTTTCCTAAATTGCTAACATGTCAGATATACATTACAAAGAAAGCAACCTAGATTCATTCTATTTCCAGCTAAAACAATTCAGCAAATAGAGACTTGACCTTGCTCTTGAATTGATTCGATTTTGTTTTGTAGTGCTTGAAGCTTCTGTCGTAGTCTTGTAGACTTGGTGCAGCTTAGGGATACTGCAACACGCCTGTTTCTTGAACATTGAAACTATCACGGGATTTGACTGAGAAGATACCTAGAACAAGAATCTTTCTCGAGACAGTTACTTTTGCCGCAAAGCTTGTTGTCACAGGAATGTTCTTTTGGTGACAGTATGAGTTCCCCACACAGAGTGCTGTCGAGGTTTCCAAACTTGCTGTCGAGGGCTAAAGTCGCTGTCGCGTAGTCTTCCGCCAATGTTGCTGTCAGAGTGAATATGCTGTCGTGACTTGCAACATTCTGTCTTCTTGTAATCTTACTGTCAATGCTTATGCCAGTAACCTTTATTCATACTGTCATCTAATATGCATTCTTTGGGGCTTGAACACAGCAAGTGAACTTCTTCCAAATTACACAACTAAAATGACATTGCATACTGATTACAAGAACATACTTTGGCTGTGACAGTATGTTCTACTTAATTGAAAATTAAGTACATACAAGGTTAAGTTGTTTCTATGCTATCACCCATAAATCCCAACAATCTCCCCCAATTTGTTTTTATGGATAATAACAACAAATTTACAATATATGCTGACAACTTAACTAACAAGATCAGAATGGATTAAGAATTTTTACTTAGCTTGAGATTTCGTCTTTTGTCTTGCTACATCCTCTCTTTTGAGAGCTTCTACCAAGCAGCCTCTTAGATCTTCTACAAGAGAGATTTCAGCAGGAGTGACTGCAGCATCTTCTATGTCTTCAATGATCTTCTTGATAGTAGGAGAGATAAGAGAATTAGCATCCCTGAGATTCATCCATTGCTCTTGATCATATGGATAGCTTCTGAAGTGGAGTTCTTCATGAATGAGCTTGAATCTACTTCCAGGATAAGCATTGAGAGACATCCTCCTTTGCTTGTCCAGCTTTGAACTTTCTCCTTTTCTCCTTTTCTCCTTTCCAATATTTCCTCTATCTCATCAGAACAAATCTGCTCCAAGGGATGAATTGATCCAGCTACCATATACTGTAAATCCTTCAGAATATTTGTTTTTAGCTTGTGCAAGCTGCAAACGTAGATTTCTTCTTTTAGGTACTTGATTCTTAAGGTATTTTCCAGCATACATGTTTGATAATTTGGAGCTTCACTTTCTGCCTTGTTGGCAGTCTTGCATCTTTCCAGGAGTTCAGCTTCCTTCTTATCAATTTCTGACTGATATTGAGAATATTGAGAAGAGTCAGGTCTTTTGCTTGGCTTGGGTTGCCCTTCCTGAGTTGGTTGGGTTTGCCCTTCTTCTGTGGGTAAATCATCAAACTCATAGTACCAGTGATATGGTATAGGAGAAGCTGGTAGATCAGTTAAAATATCAGCATCATAAAAATCTGCAAAATTGTAGCCAAATTTCTGATAGAACTCAGCATCCCTATCAGCCTGATATTTCAGAATATGTTCCATGACAGACTCTGGGACATTTTCATAGCTCTCCAACAACTCTACCATTCTTTCAAGGTAGAAGAAGTCAATTCTCCTTTTATCTATGGTTGACATGCTACCACTGGTTGATGTGGCTTCCAGATAGAAGTCCTTATTAACCTTGGCAGATCTTGATTCTTCCCACCACAGAATGTACTCAGTGACCTCTTGATTTGCATACAGCTTAATCTCAACACTCTTGATTTCTTTAGATTGCATCTGTTGTATCTTAAGACTGTTAGGAGGTACTGATTGAATTGGCTTTTTAAGATTCCTGCCAAATCCAGTGGCCTTTTCCTTTCCTGAGTACTTGTTCTTTCCTTTAGGTTTCTGTCTAGAAAACCATGCTTTTGCTTTTGCTTTCAGTCTTTTGGGATTGACAGTAGCTTTGGCTTCATCCTTGACAGAACCTTCCTTGACAGTACCTTTGTCGACAGTATCTTCCATGACAGCATCTTCTATGACAGTTTCCTTGTCGACAGTATCTTTGGTGACAGCATCCTTTTCTGCATTTATGCAGTCAATAGCACATCTAAGAATGCTTGCCTCCAAAGCTTCCAGTATTCTTGGCTCCTCTTCATCTGTTGCATCAGCATCTTTCTTTTCTTGACTAGGAGTTTCTTCATTGCCTTCATTCTGAGATTGAATACCAGTATTCCCAGAATTACTTCCACCAGCATTACCTGCATTTCCAGAAGCTTCACCACCTCCAATCTCATCATCATCATCATCTTGAAAAAGAATATCATAGAGGCAGCTTCCACCTTGATCAGCTCTTTTGGCATTGGCTCTAGTGATTGGCTCCTTCACTCTAGCTCCCAGTGCCTTGTCTCTCAACACCAGCATTTTGTAGATCTCTTGAACATCATAGACTCTTCCTGGATTGGCATTTGAGCTGAGTATTCCATATAACACTTTCAGAATTGTCTCAGTTTGCATCCTGGATGGACTGATCAAATTCATGTAGCTGTTCCTTCTTGTGCCATCCTTTGTAGTAGATCTGTAGAAAACACATGGTGGATTTGTGTAGACTTCAGGTAGCTTCTGTGTGATCATGTTCTGGATTTGCATATTCAATGTTTCATTGAATGGTGTTTGAATTGCCTTGATCTTTCCCTTCATAGCACACAACACCTTTGCTGGCAGACTCTGCAATAACTTCATTGTGATGAAATAAGATATGCCAGAAGTGAAAAAGATACTTACAGCCCATCTTTTCTCATCATTCACCATTACACTGACACTAATGATTTGATCCTTTAACAGTTTTGTGGTGTTGGTTGGACTGTTGCTTGGTGCATTCATTGCTTCTTCCACCACACTGCTAAATTCAGTGTCATGATTGTGTAATGTGCTCTCCTTGTAATTCACCATTATAGTATTGGCTTCTTCTTGATCAAACTCAGCACCATTGGACCAAGTATTTCCCTTATGGATGGATTCAGGCAGTTTCCCTTTACCTTTCCCAAGCTTGTTTTGTTCCTCCATTTCTCTCCATCTTTTCTGTAGAGCAGTTTCTTGAGTTGCTGAAGTTGGTTCTCTAATTGTCACAGGAGGTAGAATTGGGTGTCTAGATGCAGGTCTTCTTTGCATTGCATCTTGAGTTGCCTTAGACATTAACACCTTTTCACCATCCAAGTCAACTTCAACAAGATCTTCACCTTTATCCTTTGGTTGTCCACTGTTTGGTTTGACTTGCTCCCCCTTTGTCATTGCTTTACTCTTGATTCCAGAAACTTGTTTTTCTCCCCCTTTGGTCTTCACAATTACTGGCTCCCCCTGAGTTCTACCTGATTCCTGAATAGATATTGATTCTGATCTTGCTACCTTCCCCCCCTTAGTTGAGTTGGCAGCTACTAGGTCAGTAAGGAACTGGATAGAGAGCTGAGTAGCAGCAAAACCATCAACCACCAGTTGAGAGAGAGAGAGTCCAGTTTGGAGTTCAAAGTAGCACACTGTCCTTCCAGAGCTTCAATCCCGTTACCAAAATTTGCAGAGGGGCCACCATTCCTTAACCTTCTTGGAGGGGAAGGAAAAGAAAGGGGCTTGGAGACTATGGGGGTTCTCACACTCTCAGGGTGTTTTTGAGTGATCTCATCACTCCTCACTGTTTGACTCTCAAGGCCTAATGCTTGAATAGTGTGGGCTCCCTCAAGATCTCTCTGGACATGCTCAAGTCCCTCTCCTTTTGCCAGCTCATTTGGCTGCTTCTCATTTTTATGCTCACCTCTCTTTTCTTTTATCTCTCTTTTCTTTTGCACACCCTCACTCAACCTAAATGCATGGGTATGAGCAGTACTAACATGCATGGAAGTAGAAGATTTAGAATGTACCTTCAAGAGTTTGGCAAGAGGTAGGTCATCATCAGAGGCATCCTCAATGGTTACAGCAGCAAAATCTGGCTGAGAGGACTGGACAACATCTTTTGCAGGAATGTTACTGTCAGCTGGAGCGTATACATCAGGTTCTGTCATGACAACATCTTTGGGATGTGGAGTGACAGTAGGTTCTGTGTTGACAGTAGCTTTCTCTCCACCCATGACAACAGCTGTGTCCAAGACAGCAACATTTCCAGTGTTTTTGACAGCAACAGAGGCTGTGACAACATCTTCCTGAAGGTAAGATGCTCCTTGGAGTTCATACAAAGTGTTGGCTGTTTCATTTTCTGGCAAAATACCACTTTGCCCTTGCTCAGTGTTTAGAGGAGTGGTATCCATTTCACTTTGAGAAATGGGTTCTTGTGGACCACCAGATGGGGGCTCATCCATGATTGGAGATGGATGATCAAAACCTGAAGGGTTGGGACTGTACCCTTCTCTTGGTTATGGAGAAGAAACAAAAGAATGTATAGGGAAGGAAGAAGGTGAAAGTGTAGCAGAGAGTGAGGGCTGATTCACAAGAGAAACATGTGAACCATCAATAGGAATAGAGAAATCCTCACTGTGCCCTAACTCACTGTGTGTTTCTGCAAGTGGGGGTTCCTCAGGTTGTGAACCATGAGTTTGTGCAGACTCTGTACAGGGTGCCTTGGGAGACATGCCAATTTCAATAGATGCACCTTGTTGAGAAGGCACATCTAGGGAGGTGTTTGAATCCCTTTCAGTAACCACAGTTTGTTGAGAAACTGCAGCTTGGATAACAGTGGTTTTGGTCCTCCTAGCTCTCTTCTTCTTAGGCTCAGGGGAAACCACTGGGGGTTCTGTTTGACTACCTTCCTTATTTGCTGCACTAGGTACAGTGTCTCCCTCTTGACTAACAGAGCTACCACCAACACCAGCTTCTAAGGGTCGTTTCCTGGATTCTTGCAAGGCTTCTCTTTGGGCTTTGGGAAGTCTAGAGAGCTTAGGCTGAGTGTATGGTGTTGAATGGGGGTTAACTGAATTTGGGTCTAATTCAGTTTCATTCGCAAGAGTGAAAGAGCCATAACCAGAGGGTAATGGAAAATCAAGGTTGGACACTTGATCAACCATGTGCCGAGTGAAACAAAGTGGAATATGTGTATTGAGATTCTGTGATGATAATAGAGTGTGTGTATTCTTTTTCAAAACAGAGCAAGCCTCTAAACGAGGGGCATCATTATTAAAATCACAGAATGAGTTGATGCACAACATAAGAAAGCGAGGGTAGATTGATGCCTTCTTACCTATGGCAGCCCTGAGGTGTGCCATGAGGAGAGCTCCAACATTCACCTTGTATCCATGGACAAGAGAATGTGTCAGTTTCTTGATGTAGGAGGGTATTCCATTCCAGCCAGTGGACTTGGTAGAGAACACCTTGACCATCACATCAAAGATTATACTCCACTCCTTTCTCAGATGCTTCCTATCCATTTCACCAGACGGATACCATTTGGTTGTTCCCTCTTCGAGAATAGGGCCTGCATACCCAATCTTCAAGAAGAGCTTCTTGAGAGTGTCATCATTAGCAAGATTAGCAAAATTGTGGCCTTCTTGAAGTGTAATTCCAAGAGCAGTGTTGATGACCTCAGCTGTAAGAATGTAGTGTTGCCCATTGAGTGTGAATCAAATAGATGGGTTTTCACCCTCTGTTTGAGTAACAACAGTTTGCCAAAATGCCTCAATTCTGTCTAAGTCGAGAATGGGTATTGAGGTAATGGCAGAACCAAGATAAGACTTGTTCAAGAAAAACACTAGTCCTTTGAAACCTTCACCAACATCATTTGGGGAAAGGATGCCAGCAAAGTTTGTTTGAGAGAGAGTCTGTTTGGGGGCCATGGAGATTCAAGAAAAGAAGAAAGTAAGAAAGTAGCTTTTTGCTTGAAGAAAAGTATTTTGCCTTGAGTTTGATGAGAATGATTAGTAACTGGGGAATAAATAGGGGTATCTCAAACGTTTGTGCACAAAAAGTGGATTTAAAGAACGTGTCTTAACCCTCTCATATAACACGTGAGTTACTGCCCGTTATTCACTGTCAAACGTGGGATGAATATCCAATTTCAACGGTCCACTATTGTTGACAGTAACCTGTGCGCTAGAAACAATCTGTCAGTGATAAGCGGTGGTGACAGTAGGTTGTGCGCGACATCAACTATTGCGCAAAAACTTGCTATCACCGTTAAGCATTTGAATGACAGTATTCTTTAAAAGTCTTGACAGAAAGTCTTTCCCTGCTGTCAAGAAGGTTGCTGTCAAGAGACACAAGACAGTATCCTTCTTAATGACAGTAACTTAGTTGGGGAATTGTTTCTGTCATGAACTTACCAGAATGCTTTATTCATAAACTTAACCTAAAATTAACAGAGTATGGATTTAGCAATTTAATCTTTTGAACACAGATACTATGCAGTTAACACAGACGAAACAAAGACTCAATAAACACAACAACAAGAAGCTTTATTCTTATTAATAAAATCATTTAAACATAGCATTGAGTACATCAGTTTTTGATTTTATTAACTAATTCTAAAACTTCTTTCTTAATCTCCTCTTCAGTGCAACCTTCTTCCTTGAGAAGTGCCTGAAGCTCTTCCTCTTGAATCTTCCATTTTTCTTCTTCCTGTGCTTGAATGGCTTGAGACTGTTCATTTTCCTCATGAAGCAAGTCGTCAAGTTCATCAAACAGGGCTTCCATTTCTTCGAGAAGGGGAGAATCACACGAGACTTTTGGCCTGTACTCTATTCCTACTTTGTTTTCCATGATTTACTTTAAAACTGAGAGCAAACTGGTGAAACCTAAGGTTAATTTATAGGCAAAACCGTCTAAGGATTAAAGTCTAATGGTCAACAGTTAGAGTACCCATACAACTACCACAAAAGTAATTAATGGTCGTGTCCTCCTTTAATCCTACAGATTTATGCAAAAAAAAGTGTGAAAGTCCAATGGAACAAATATTTATCTCTCAAACTAAGCAAATAACCACATTAATGTCATACAGGGTCTAAAAGTATGAGACTGGCACAAAATACAGACATGTATAGTCAAATCAACACATGCTGTCACGTAACAGACATAGACCAAGTAGACAGTAACTTCTCTTGACAGCAGGTTTGAAGGTGCTGTCATGAGCTTCAAAAAAAAATTGGAAATTCAGAAAACTTAGTAAATTAACATACCAGATTCAGCATTCCCAATTCACTTACCAACCTGTTGAAGGTTGCTTCATCCAATGGCTTAGTGAAGATGTCAGCGAGTTGCTTGTCAGTTGGGACATAGATCAGCTTCACAGTTCCTTGTTCAACATGCTCTCTGATAAAGTGATGCCTTATATCAATGTGCTTTGTCCTAGAGTGTTGAACTGGATTGTCTGAAATGGCTATGGCACTAGTGTTGTCACAGTAAATAGGAATGTCTCTTAACACTAGACCATAATCCAGAAGTTGATTCTTCATCCATAGAATTTGTGCACAGCAACTACCTACAGCAATATATTCAGCTTCTGCAGTTGAGGTAGAAATTGAATGCTGCTTCTTGCTAAACCATGAGACCAATCTTCCACCAAGAAATTGACAGCTACCAGTAGTGTTAGGCTCAAGACATGTCTGAATACCACTATTAACAAGCCTACACTATGTGACTATGTCACATTACATGACCTAGTGAGTTCTATCACTAGGATATAGTATAGGTCTCTAAATGTACTTGTCTTGTTCTCATGAACATTAGCTTGATCATGTATGCTCAAAGTTATAATGAGCTTAGTAAAGTTTCTTGCATCTAGATTGTATATAGGCCATTGAATAATTGTCCTGGTAGAAGTTCAGAAGTGTTCATGCAGCAGGATAGAGATAAATAAGGCTATGAAGAAATAAGTTGCAGAAATTTGTCTAAGGCATTATATAGCAAAGTCAGAAGAAAGCTATGTCGTGAAGTCACCAATATCCATGTCGTGAAGTACTATATCGCATAGTCCATTTTGTACTATGTCGAGAAGTCCTCAAGACACATGTCGTGAAGTGTTGAAGTCAGCAAAGTCAAAGAAGCCTAGATCGTGAAGTCCTCAGAAGCCCTATGTCGCATAGTCTTCAAATGACCTATGTCGCATAGTCTTCACATGACCTATGTCGCATAGTCTTCAAATGACCTATGTCGCAAAGTCTTCAAAGGCTATATCGCGAAGTCCTCACAAGTGAGATCGCGAAGTCAGGAATGAAGTGGAGTTCACGATATCAACACTTAGCCGTTTACAACAAGACAAATCAAGGTACAGAATCAAGAATCAAAAGAGACAAATACTGAAGCATTTGTTCTGGCAAGGTGGTCCAAAGAACAGATGGCAAATCTACAGCTAAACTTGGAGAGAAAGATAAGAGACAAGCAGCTACAGAAACGGGAAAGACTCCGAAAAGCAGGTGGTCCTTCCTGACACAGTTAACGTCTTATGGCAGGACAAGTTGGACTTTCAGCAAGGGGTAACTGTGTAAAAATAGGTGTGTGCACTAGTTTGTATAGGGCTTATATATATCATGCACATCCTATTGTTAGCTGTAAGAGAGATACACATAGTTATTTGCTAAGCTCTTTTCTCTGTAAGCAAGCAAGTTTAAACTGTTCTTGTTTAGAAGCCAGAAATTCTATTGTGAATTTCTTGGAAAGCTGTAGTATTTAATTTGCTTATACAAAGTAGATTAAAGTGATTGTGTGTGTTATTTACTTTCTGCATATTACATATCATAATCATATACAGTCTGTTACATAGTTTTCAAGAATCGAAAAATATATCAAACTATCCATTCACCCCCCCCTCTGTCTAGTTTCTAGTAGTATTCATTTCTAACAAGTGGTATCAGAGCGTAGGCTGTTAACGTACAAACAGGAAAAGATCAAGAATGAGTTCACAGAAACTAAGCAGTATCAAGATTCCTCCCTTTAACAAGGAGCACTACAGTTTATGGAAGAAGAAGATGTTGCTTTTCATCAAAGCTTCTAACCCCATGTATTTAGATATTCTAAAGCATGGTCCCTTCATTCCAATGATCGAGATTGGTGAAACAACCATTGGCACTGAGATTGTACCAGCAAAACATGTGCCCAAAGATCCCTCAAAATACACTGATCCTGAAAAGGAAAAAGTTGCACTGGATGGACATCTTCAACTTATCATTTGTGAATCTATGGACTTCAACATGTATGGCACTGTTGCTCATTGTACTAGTGCCAAGAAGATGTGGGATCTTATAGAAGTGCTCTGTGAAGGAACTACTGAAGTAAGAAAGAACAAGAAGCAGATTCTTGTTTCACAATATGAAGCCTTCATGGCTCAGCCAAAAGAGGGAATCACAGAAGTGTTTGAGAGATTCAACAAGCTGATAAACGAGCTCAAACTCTATGACAAACACTATGAAACAGAAGAGCTCAATATGAAGTTTTTACTAACTCTTCCAGATCACTTGGAACCAAGAATCTCTTCCCTTAAAGAAAGAGATCTAACAAAGATTGGTTTTGATGTGTTGTATGGTGTTTTAAAGACATATGAGTTAGAGCTGTTTCAAAAGAGATCTATTCAAGCAAAGCAAGGATTAGTGGCAAATACCTCCTGTGCACTTATTGCTGACAACCTAAGTCAAAGAATGGACTCTTTTAAAATCAGTCAGGTCAAGATTGAGGAACTGGAAGTTGAAGACACTGGTGATGAAACTCAGGTTGTGTATGATTTACCTGAAGAGGATGAGTTCTACAGTATAGATGAGCTGGACAAAATGGAAAACAAATCTTTTGCTTATATGGCTAGAAGGTATCCTAACATAAGGTTTAAAAGAAAGCAACCATTTAGATCCAAGTTCAATAATGGAAACACTGGTGGATCTAGTGGCTCAAACACCTTCAATAAAGGAAAAGGGATTGCTGGTGCTGCTAAAGGTGGATACAAGACAGGAAGTGTGGATAGGACCAAAATAAGATGCTATAACTGCAATGAACTTGGGCATTTTGCCACTGAGTGCAAAAAGCCTAAACAAGTCAAGAAGGACAAAGCATACTTAGAGCTTGAAGCTAAGTATGAGGCTCTACTCAAGAAACAACAGGGCAAATCTTTTATTGCTGAGGGAAAATGCTGGGATGACTCTGATGAAGAAGAAGAACAAGAGTACTCAAACTATGCCTTGATGGCATTTTCTGATGATGGTGATTCAAGTCAGGTACCCATTCTTACTTCTCTTGATATGACTCCCCTTCAATATAAGCAAACTGTTGAAGATATGAGCACTGAGATGTTTAATATTCATACTAGCATGTTAGTAGCTAATGAAGAAATTGATAGACTAACTGCTAAGAATGTTGAGCTTACAGAAAAGAATGAGAAACTTGAGTTAATGGCTGTGAACCTGGATGGTTTGAAAAAGGAGGTTGAGTATCTTAAAAACAAAGTGATTTGTGCTGAGCAGATAGAGAAAGCCCTTAGGGAACAAATTGCTGAAACTGAACTGAAACTAAGAAGCTTCAAAAACTCCTCTGAACTTATTCAAACCTATCACAAGGAACACACTGAAGACTGCAAGGTTGGAGTTGGTTTTGACTATGATAATGACAAGGGAAGGAAGAAGGTCAAGGGCAAAGGAAAGGAAACTTTTACAAACAAAAATGCCCCAACCATACTGTCAAGTGTTGAACAACCCATCTTCAGAAAGAGTGCTGTTGAGTTTGATGAGGAACTACTGATCATCAAGCAACAACTACTTGAAGAAGATGAGGCTGCTAAGAACACTTCTTCCTTTCCTGAACTTGTCAATCAGAAAGAGACCAAAGACAATCTTGTCAAAAGTCCTAAAGCAAAGAAAGAAGTTGTTAAGAAAAGGAAACAAAACAGAAATGGTAAAATGGGTGTTAACAAGGGAAACAACTATGCTTATGTGCCAAATGCTCCCAGGAAACAATGTCAAAAATGCCTATCTGTTAATCATTTGACTCATAAGTGTAATAAGCCTGATATTGTTGAAGTTGACAACCTGAGTAACCATTCTGCTAGCATAAATTCTAGTCATGATTCTTTCTGTGGTAAGCCAAACTGCATGACATGCTATGTGACTGTGATTGCTAACTGTTTATCTCTTAAACATAAACTTGACTCTGCACAATCAGGTGAATCACACACACATATGCATTCTCATAGGACAGGGTCCCCAATCAGGGTTGAGAGGGTGAAAACTTCATGTGAGCCTAAGAGTGTAAACTCCAAAGCCACAGAAAAAGTGAAGTCTCCTACTATGAGAAATGCAATTTATGACAGAAGAATTATTAATCAAAATGTTTCTAAATCAACTGGACCCTACCAAGTGTGGGTACCAAAAACAACTTAGTCATTTTGTGAATGCAGGGCAACATGAATAAAAGAGTCATATGGATCTTGGACAGTGGATGCTCAAGTCACATGACTGGTGATATAGCCCTGCTATCACATTTTGAGGAAAAGGCTGGCCCATCAGTAACCTTTGGAAATGACAACATTGGTTATACAATGGGATATGGCAGTGTTAAATCTGGAAATGTCATTATTGAAGATGTAGCATTTGTTGAAGGACTGAAGCATAATCTCTTGAGTATTGGACAATTCACCAACAGAGGTTTCAAAGTGGAATTTGATGAAGACCTTTGTTCAATCTCAAAAAGGGAAAGTGGTGAAGTTGTTCTAACTGGTGTGAAGAAAGGAAGCTTGTTTGTAGCTAATCTCAAGGCTGCAGATAAGGGAGAAATCTGCTGTTTCTACACTAAAGCCACAAATGAGGAATTCTGGCTATGGCACAAGAAGCTGTCTCACTTGAATGTTCAGGCAATGAACTCTCTAACCAAGAGAGAACTTATCAGGGATTTGCCTGCCTTGGAGTTTGTGCAAGATGGAGCATGTGAAGCTTGTCAGAAAGGAAAAATTAAAAGATACAGTCACAAGAACAAGTTGCTCAATACAAACTCAAAACCTCTGCAGCTAATTCACATGGACTTATTTGGCCCTGTAAATGTAATGTCCCTCTCCAAAAAGAAATATGCTCTAGTGATGGTAGATGACTATTCAAGATATACTTGGGTGGAATTCCTATTCTCCAAGGATGAAGCACCCCAAGTCATAATAGAGCATATCAAGAGAGTTGATAAAGAAGCACAAAGCACTGGTTCCTCTGTAGTTGCTTTGAGAAGTGATAATGGGACTGAGTTCAGAAATTCAACATTGTATGAGTTTTGCAAAGATAAAGGAATTTCTCAACAATTCTCAGCTCCTAGAACACCTCAACAAAATGGAGTAGTTGAGAGAAAGAATAGAACTCTCATTGAAGCTGCAAGGACAATGCTGCTGGATGCAAAGCTACCCACTAGATTTTGGGCTGATGCTGTTAACACAGCATGCTATGTGCAAAATAGAACATTAATCAATAAGAAGTCTGGCAAAACTCCTTACTCATTAATGACTGGAAAAAGAGCATCCTTCAAGCACCTGCATGTGTTTGGAAGCAAGTTCTTTGTGATGAAAGATACCTCTGAGCATGTTGGAAAATTTGATGCAAAAGCATTTGAAGGTATCTTCATTGGATACTCTCTGGAAAGGACAGCATACAGAGTATTTGTACCTGAGCAACACAAAGTCATGGAAAGCATGGATGTTACCTTTGATGACAAGAAAACTCCTGGACTGAAAACAAGTGATCAAGACAGTGTGCCATTGAGATTTGAGAATCAAGGTTATCTTGAGGATTCTGAAAGTGAAGATGAACCCCCTGTTCAAACTGTTCTAGAGAATGAAATCCTTGAAGTTGACAATCTTCTTCAAACACCTGTGCAAGGGTTCACAAACACAGGGGGAGAAGAAGAGAATGCACCTATCAACCAAAATGAGTTTGGAACAGATCAAGGAAATGAACAGGGGCACACAAGGAAATGGGACAGAGCCCACACTAGGGATCAAATCATTGGAGATCCTAGTGAGGGAGTTAGAACAAGAAGGGCAACATTAAATACATGTCTGTATAGCTGCTTTCTGTCACAAGAGGAACCTAAATTAATTGAAGAAGCTTTGAAGAATTCTGATTGGATTGTTGCCATGCAAGAAGAGTTGAATCAATTTGAGAAAAACAAAGTATGGGAACTAGTACCTCCTCCAAAAGGAAAGAATGTTATTGACACCAAATGGGTGTTCAGAAACAAAATGGATGAAGAAGGAGTGGTAATAAGAAACAAAGCAAGACTGGTTGCCAAAGGATACTGTCAGCAGGAAGGCATTGACTATGATGAGACATTTGCACCTGTAGCTAGACTGGAAGCCATCAGAATCTTCCTGGCTTTTGCAGCTCACTCAGATTTTAAGGTGTATCAAATGGATGTGAAAAGTGCATTTCTCAATGGTGATCTTGCTGAAGAAGTTTATGTGTCTCAACCACCTGGCTTTGAAAGTGAAGACTTCCCAAACTTTGTGTATAGACTGCTCAAGGCACTCTATGGACTCAAACAGGCACCAAGAGCCTGGTATGAAACTCTATCTCAATTCCTTCTTGAGCATCAATTTACCAGGGGTACAATTGACAAAACCCTATTCTTCAAGAAGCATGGAAATGATATCATTCTTGTTCAAATCTATGTGGATGATATCATCTTTGGCTCTTTAAATGAAAAACTCTGTGAAAGGTTCTCTAAGTTGATGCAAAGCAAATATGAGATGAGTATGATGGGAGAGTTAACCTACTTTCTAGGCCTGCAAGTACATCAAAGGGAGGATGGCATCTTTATAAACCAATCTAAGTATGTCAAAGATCTTTTAAAGAAATATGGTTTAGAAGAGTCATCCCCAGCTAAAACTCCTATGTCTACTGCAATCAAGCTGGATGAAGACAAGAAAGGCAAGAGAGTTGATATCAAGGTCTATAGAGGAATGGTTGGATCCTTACTCTATCTCACAGCTAGCAGGCCAGACATCATGTTTGCCACATGCCTTTGTGCAAGGTTCCAGTCTGATCCCAAGGAATCTCACATGATGGCTATCAAAAGAATCTTCAAGTATCTGAAGGGGACTCCTAATCTTGGGCTATGGTATCCAAAGGGCACTGGGTTCAACCTGGTTGGTTACACAGATTCTGATTATGCTGGATGCAGAATTGACAAGAAGAGCACCTCTGGAAGCTGTCAATTCCTAGGTCAAAGGTTAGTGTCCTGGTTTAGTAAGAAACAACAGTCCACAGCAACATCCACAGCTGAGGCTGAATACATTGCTGCTGGAAGTTGCTGTGCTCAATTGCTTTGGATTAGAAATCAACTCATGGATTATGGGCTAGTGTTAGAACACATTCCTCTAATGTGTGATAATACTAGTGCAATATCCATAGTTGCCAATCCTGTTAATCATTCTACTACAAAGCACATTGAGATCAGGTACCATTTCATTAGGGAACATGCTGCAAATGGTACCATAGAAGTCTCTTATGTTCCCACTGAGAAACAATTAGCTGACATATTTACTAAACCTCTGAATGAAGCAGTCTTCAACAGACTTGTGAGTGAAATTGGAATGCTCAATCCTTCATTTAGTTGCTCTAAGTAAGTATACCAGTAAATTATTGCAGCAGTAAATTTTCACTGTATTTAAATGCTCTATTTGTTTGGAGTGAAAATTAGCTGAGATATGATTTATAAATATTTCAGTATTTTACTGCAAATTTTTCAAAATCATTTGTTAGTAAAGTTGTGAGCTTTTGAGACATCTCGATATAGATGATTTTCAGAGTTCACGACACAGTTCAAATAAAACAGACTTATATCGCAAACTGTTGAGATTGTGAGACTTCGCGACATAGTTCATTTCATGAGTTTGCGACATAGTTCATTTTATGACTTCGCGACTTAGAATAACTATATCGACAAGTCTCCACATTTGACAGAATTTTGATTTAAATTAATTTTATTTCAAAATGTGATAAAAGTCTGACAATTTGCTTGATATTCCTAAAAGAGAGCTTTAGACAGGGTATTTCTACTATATCGCAAAGTCTCCCCGATCCTTTCATCTTGAGGACTTTGCGACATAGTTCATTTCTGAGACTATGCGATATACTGTGCAAGACTTTGCGGTACAAGCCATTTTTTGACTTCGCGACATACAAATAGACTGTACAAATTCATAACTCCATATCGCAGTGTCTCTATCATATAAATACCCTTTTCTAACCGTTCACAACTTTTCATCTTGTCTATTGCTCTCAAACTCTCAAACCTAAGCACAAATTCTCTACTCTCTTTTTCACTCTCTCTCTCGAAATGGCACCCAAATCTCAAACAGTATCATCTTCTATCCCTTTAACCATTCCCAAAGAAACCAATCTTCTCACCATTCCCTCTGAGGCTGAGGCTAACCCAAGGTACAAGTGTTTTGTACGGTTCTTGAACACTTCCTACCTAAGCCAAGCCCTAACCCTGAACCCTACCTTGTATGTCGATGTGTTGGAAGGATTCTGGAGAACGGCGTTGGTATCAATAATGGCTAGGGAAGATGGAACCTCATTCCAGGAGGTTAGTTGTTCAATTGGAGGCAAACACTTTCAGTTTGGTGAAAGGGAAATCAATGAAGCTTTGGGGTTCAAGGTTGAGGGTCATGACCAAGAAGCTACAGATGCTCAAATCGTAGATTTCATGACCTTCATTCGGTATGCTGAAGAGATAGATACTGGAAAGCTAAATAAGAAGTTTGTGAGAAGGGAGTGGTCATTTCTGTTTGACGCACTCCAGAAGGTGTTTCTCTGCAGGAAGACAGGATGGGACCATATCAGTCACATTGCTGTGAAGCTAGCCTACTCCTTGGCCAACAACCAGGAGATCAATGTGGGAGCCATAATTCTCAAAGAATTGGCTCAGAGGCTAGGCAGGACTGTTCGTGGTAGAGGTAATGACATCTTTTACCCTCGTTTCCTTCAAGTAATTTTAAATTTTCTTGATGCAAATGTCCATGAATTAGAGGGTATAGATAAAACTAAAATGGCTTATTCCAAGTCCATGTCCAAAGTTCTATTTGGCTCATTGGACACAAGGAATCAAGTGGATGTGATTCTAAGTGTGACCAAGCATATGCATGACACATTTGAGTCTTATCCACTTGATAAGCCAATATACCATGCTCTTTCCTGGACAGGGGAGGCTGAGATTGAAGGAGCTACACAGTCTAACCCCAGCCTTCCCATCCCATCCAGTAACCCCACTGTAAACAGTACCATAGAAGTTAGGCAGCCAAGTGCATCAATCTCTCAAAAGATTGGTGTTACTAAAAAGAAGTCAAAGAAGAGAGCCCTAGCAGTGATAAATGAATCTGTAGAGATAGCTAGTGAGACTCCTGAGTCACCTCTCACCAGACAAAGTAAGAAATCCAAATCCAAACCTACCACTGGATCCTCCCAACAGGATTCAGATGTGGAAAAAGGGGTACACCTGTTACTGTCCATGGCCTCTCAACAGGTCATTGGCATTGAAAAGAGCAGTCTCCCCACTGCACCCTGTACAGAGTCTGCACAGGGTCAAGAACTCACTCTTGACCCTAGGAGTGATAAGGCTGATCATACACAGAGTGGAGAGCACATCACTGTTGAAACTCCTCCTATTTCTCAGGGGGAGTTGCCACAATCTAATCTAAACCCCACTTCTCTCTCAGATTCTTCCATAAAAATTTCTTCTGAACAAGAGAGTCATTCCAATGACAATCTTGCCTTTGATCAATCACAATTCTCTCCTGTGATTGAGCCAATTTCAAGTGACATGGTGCATGACACTATGCTCACCACCCAGGACCCACATCTAGTTGGTCAGGGAATGCATGCTGGGGCATATCCTAATGACACCAACAAAAACATGGAGGATTCACCAGTTTTCACTGGAGACTCTATGCCAAATTCTCCCATCCTTAGGGATGTGGAACTGTCTTCACAGACAAATAGGGCTGATGTTGTAACACATCCCATTTCAATGGAGACAACATCAGACCCTACAGCCATTCCAAGGCTGGAGGAGACTCAAAATCCTACATCTCATGAAGTGCCTAGCACTAGCTCTCACTTGGCTCAGGCCACTATGTCAGAATGGCTGAAGCCTGTGCACCATGACAGTCCTTCAGGATCATCATCTGTGCCTTCCAAAATGACAGAAGAAGCCATACAAGATCTCCATGTGGCACAGATTGATGAGTTCTCAAAGATAGCTCAACATCTCCTCACCTCAAATCTCCCAAATGCTGATTATGAAGCCATTTTACTCTGCCACAAGGAGGATGTTGAAGCTCAGCAGGAGAAGATAGTGGATGCAGCTGAACCAGAGGGAAATGTGGATGCCTGGTTGGATGCTAAGAGGACTCTCAAGCTCAAGGATGCCCTAGCTTTTCTAAGAGAAGAATACCTAACTTCTCTGGGCTCCAATGCAAAGGATCTCTCTCCTGCTGCCATCTATGATGCTGTTAATGATGTCTACAGGAATCAATTAAAGGCTCTGCACTATCTTGGGAAAGGGCTTCAATCAGAGATTTCTTCTATCCAGGAGGCGACAGACAGATCTCTCACTCAGCTCAGAAATTCATATCTCTCTGATTTTCCCAAGGTGGAAGGCATCCTTAAAGAAATCCAGAAGACAAACTCTACTGTAAGCATGATGGACCTCTCTCTGGCCATGGTCACAGACAACATCAGGAAGCTGGCTACAACCCTGGAAAATCAAGTCAAGGCCAATATCAACTCAAATGCAATGCTGAATGTAATTTGGAAGAATCAGTATGGTGACAAATTGGTGGATGAGGTCCCTCTGTCAAACATCTCCAAATTTGACTTTGCCAAGCTCAAGGAGCAATCTCTCAATTATTTCAAGTCTCAACAGCTATTCTCAAAGGTGGATGGTCTTGAAAGAGAAGTGGCCTCTCTGAAAGATGAAAACAAGGAGCTTGCCAACTCTCTAAAACAGCTCAATGACAAACTGGATGACCAAGGCAACAACACCTCCAATATCCTGCTGGTGCAACAACAGATGCTGACTTCAATGATGAAACAAATGAACCTGCCTATCCCTGGGGAAGCTCAAGTCATCTTGTCTGATCCCAAGCCTAAGGGGGAGAAACAAAAGGAGGTCATTCTGAAACAAAGAGGGGGAGTACCTGCCAAGCAGTCAAAGCATAAGGGCAAGGGCATACTCATTGAAGAAACCATAAAGCCAATCATTCTTCCCCCTGTAGAGGTCATAAGTGCAGAAGGTCAGAAGAGCACAATCTCAACCACCTACTATCCATCAACAATGCCTAAAGATATCTCAAATCCTCAACCTACTCAACCTACTTCCAATGCTAAACCTGTCAAAGCTGATATAATCACAGAGGCCAAGCTACAGGAAGTTGCCAACTCAAACATCTATCATAATGAGGCCTTTCTGGAGTTTCTGAAAGCCATCTACAGCAGTGCTCAAGGAGATGCAAGGATGTACAGACAGAAGATCAAGGAAAGCATCAAGTATTTCACAGTGGCAGTAAGGAAAATCAAGGATGTCCATCTAAGAGAGATAATCATGGTGTGCAAGGACAACTGCTTGTGGCACCTAGCTTTTCAAACTCTAGAGAAACTGAGATTTACTGAGCTGTCAATCATTCTGGAGTTGATTGAAAAGCATGGGATGAACAATGAAAGTCTTTATAATGACTTGAAGATGGACCAGAATAAAAGATTGCCTGAGGTTATATCCAAGCCAAGGACAATAATTTACCAAAGCCTATCTCAAGACAGTAGTATTGACCAACTAGTAATTCCCTCAGACCTTTTAATGAAGAACAATGCAAAGATCAACCAGGTGCTGCAAATGCTGAGAGCTAAGAGAGGAGCTAGGACAGCTGAGGAACTAGAGATGATTCGAACTCTACAATCTTTTCTGATTCATGGAGTCATTCCTGAATCTGTCAAAGAAAAGAGCAAAAAGAAGGATGGGGAGGATGATGATGAGGAGAAAACCTATGAAAGGAGATCTCAGACAAGGAGAAATAAGGATGGATCTAGTGAGAGCAGCAGGAGCAAATATCAAAAGAAATCAAAAGATGTTGGTGATGACAAGAGGGACTCAAAAGGGACAAAGGAAACAACCAGGAAAACAAGAAGTGGAATTCAGCAAGTCAAGGACATTGCCAGCAGTACTTTAACCACAACACAAGACTCTAAGTCTAGGGTGGGTACTGTTAGCAATGATCCTCCAAAATCATTATCCATGACTTCTGAACCTGAATTGCCACAAAAGAAAGATGAAGCCACTAAAGTAATTTCAAGAAAACACTTCCACAAAGTTACAGCTAGTGGAGTGTTACAGTGGATGAAGGGGAAAGGAATGAAGCTACTTCCAAGTGATGTGGCACTGAAGACTAATTCTCTTGTGAAGCATTTGAAGATCAAGAGTGTACCCAAAAGGATAAGGATAACAAAGAAGACTGGAAAACTCACAAATGTTATTGGCATCAATGTGCTTCCACTAGATGAGGACTATGATGAAGATGCCCTAGCATTTTTGAGGGCTCAAAGGATCTTTGAAGTCAAAGTGAAGTTGGATCATCTAGAGATCAAGTACACTGATGGAAGAGAAAGGATAATGAAGCAAGGAAGCTGGCAATATTTCTATAAGTATGAGCTTGAAAGGATAAATGCCTTACTGAATTTTGAAGAAAAAGAAGAAAGAACATGGAAGATAGATATTGCCAGGTACTTAAAGATGCATGCTGATTATGAAGAAAACATGAGGAAAGAGAATGAAGAGAAAAACATACAGAGAGAGAAAGAAATGGCTGAGATGGAGAAGAGGGCTAAGGAGCTAAGGCAGAAAGGGATGTGCAGGGTCAAGCAAAATCCTTACATTGTGGAGTACAAAAACTCACATGGAGGTCAAAGCAAAATAAGGATGGAGTTTCTTGATTCCTATGTAGAGAGTGCACTCAAGGCTGCAATTGATGACTTGAAAGGCTCACCTCTCATTGAAGAACTGATTGCAAGAGAAGAACTTCAAGAAGCCATCATAGACATGAAGAGAAAAAAAGAGATAAGGAAAAAGAAGATATATGATGATTTGCTAGAGAAGCAATTGGAAGCTGAAGCTGCTGAGCAACAAAAGTAATCTGTAAGCTTTCAATTTTTCTATGAAATCAAATTTCTGATCTCAATGTTCATGAATTGTTCTCTCTGTTACTAAATTTCCTTTTATGTAAGTTAGGCTTGTTATCAGACATGAAATTGTGCCTAAGGATCTTACTCACAATTTGGGGGAGATTGTTAGGCTCAAGACATGTCTGAATACCACTATTAACAAGCCTACACTATGTGACTATGTCACATTACATGACCTAGTGAGTTCTATCACTGGGATATAGTATAGGTCTCTAAATGTACTTGTCTTGTTCTCATGAACATTAGCTTGATCATGTATGCTCAAAGTTATAATGAGCTTAGTAAAGTTTCTTGCATCTAGATTGTATATAGGCCATTGAATAATTGTCCTGGTAGAAGTTCAGAAGTGTTCATGCAGCAGGATAGAGATAAATAAGGCTATGAAGAAATAAGTTGCAGAAATTTGTCTAAGGCATTATATAGCAAAGTCAGAAGAAAGCTATGTCGTGAAGTCACCAATATCCATGTCGTGAAGTACTATATCGCATAGTCCATTTTGTACTATGTCGAGAAGTCCTCAAGACACATGTCGTGAAGTGTTGAAGTCAGCAAAGTCAAAGAAGCCTAGATCGTGAAGTCCTCAGAAGCCCTATGTCGCATAGTCTTCAAATGACCTATGTCGCATAGTCTTCACATGACCTATGTCGCATAGTCTTCAAATGACCTATGTCGCAAAGTCTTCAAAGGCTATATCGCGAAGTCCTCACAAGTGAGATCGCGAAGTCAGGAATGAAGTGGAGTTCACGATATCAACACTTAGCCGTTTACAACAAGACAAATCAAGGTACAGAATCAAGAATCAAAAGAGACAAATACTGAAGCATTTGTTCTGGCAAGGTGGTCCAAAGAACAGATGGCAAATCTACAGCTAAACTTGGAGAGAAAGATAAGAGACAAGCAGCTACAGAAACGGGAAAGACTCCGAAAAGCAGGTGGTCCTTCCTGACACAGTTAACGTCTTATGGCAGGACAAGTTGGACTTTCAGCAAGGGGTAACTGTGTAAAAATAGGTGTGTGCACTAGTTTGTATAGGGCTTATATATATCATGCACATCCTATTGTTAGCTGTAAGAGAGATACACATAGTTATTTGCTAAGCTCTTTTCTCTGTAAGCAAGCAAGTTCAAACTGTTCTTGTTTAGAAGCCGGAAATTCTATTGTGAATTTCTTGGAAAGCTGTAGTATTTAATTTGCTTATACAAAGTAGATTAAAGTGATTGTGTGTGTTATTTACTTTCTGCATATTACATATCATAATCATATACAGTCTGTTACATAGTTTTCAAGAATCGAAAAATATATCAAACTATCCATTCACCCCCCCCCTCTGTCTAGTTTCTAGTAGTATTCATTTCTAACAAGTAGTACTCTTTCTGTCAATCTTGCATCCAGCATAGTCTGAGTCTGAGTAACCAATTAGATCAAATCCATTGTTCTTAGGATACCAAAGGCCTAGGTTAGGAGTGCCTTTTAAGTATCTAAAGATTCTCTTGATGGCTACTAAGTGTGACTCCTTTGGATCACTTTGAAACCTTGCACAAAGACATGTAGCAAACATGATGTCAGGTCTGCTAGCAGTTAGGTATAGGAGAGATCCTACCATGCCTCTATAGGTGCTTGAGACAACTTTCTTTCCTTTAGGGTCAAGATCCAGACTAGTTGATGTGGACATTGGTGTCTTTGCAGGTGATGAATCTTCCAAGTTGAACTTTTTGAGAAGTTCCTTGATGTATTTAGCTTGACAAATGAAGATTCCATCAGGTTGTTGAAGAATTTGTAATCCCAGAAAGAATGACAATTCTCCCATCATACTCATCTCATATTTGTTACTCATGAGAGAGGAAAACTTCTCACACAGCTTCTCATTTGTAGAACCAAAAATGATGTCATCCACATAGATTTGTACCAGAATGATGTCCTTACCATGATGTTTGTAGAAAAGTGTCTTGTCCACAACTCCTCTAGTAAACTGATTTTCCAAAAGAAAGGTGGAAAGTGTGTCATACCAAGCCCTGGGTGCTTGCTTTAGTCCATACAAAGCCTTGAAGAGTTTGTACACAAAATCATACACTTCAGCATCCTCAAACCTTGGTGGCTGTTCAACATACACTTCTTCTTCCAATTCTCCAATTAGGAAGGCTCTTTTGACATCCATCTGAAATACTTTGAAGTTGCAGTGTGCAGCATAGGCTAGAAAGATTCTTATAGCTTCAAGTCTTGCAACAGGTGCAAATGTCTCATCATAATCTATTCCTTCCTGTTGACAGTAACCTTTAGCCACTAGCCTTGTTTTGTTTCTTGTCACTGATCCATTTTCATCAAGCTTGTTTCTGAAAACCCATTTGGTCTCAATGACTGACTTTCCCTTAGGTCTTGGAACCAACTTCCATACATTGTTTCTTTCAAACTGATTTAGCTCTTCTTGCATGGCTATCACCCAATCAGAATCCAACAATGCTTCATCAGTTGTCTTGGGTTCCATTTGAGACAAGAAGCATGAAAACATGCTGTCAGCAGAGACTTTGTTCCTTGTCCTCACTCCAGAAGTAGGGTCACCAATGATAAGGTCATTTGTGTGATCCTTGTTCCACTTGGTGATTCTGGGCAAGCTACTTGTTTGTACAGGAACATTTGCTTCAGTTTGTTGAGTTGAATGCTCACCAATTCCATTGTCTTCACCATGTTCTTCATTGTCTCCAGAGTCATCACTGTTATGAATGTTAGAAGTTATGGTCTGTGACTGAGCTGGAGTTTGGTTGACAGTAATGGTATTGACAGTATCTTTGTCAACTTCAACAGTTTGAGTGAAGCTAGGTTCTTCATCAACAATTTCCTCAGCTTCCAAGTATCCTTGATTCTCAAATCTGAATGTCTGCATCTTTCCTTCTTCATGCAGTCCTGGAAACTTGGTTTCATCAAATGTGACATTAACACTTTCTTCAATAATCCTGTGTTCCATAACATAAACTCTGTAGGCAGTCCTTTCTGTGCTGTAACCCATGAATAGTCCTTCAAATGCCTTGGTGTCAAATTTTCCTTTCTTCTCATGGTTATCCTTCATCATAAAGCATTTGCTCCCAAACACATGAAAGTATTTAACAATAGGTTTCTTCCCAGTTAGCAGACAGTAAGGTGTACTTGCATGAGTTTTGTTAATCATGGTTCTGTTTTGAGTATAACAAGCTGTGTTGATAGCTTCAGCCCAGAAATATGTTGGCAGTTTGGCATCATGCAACATAGTTCTAGCTGCTTCAATGAGAGTCCTGTTCTTTCTTTCTACAACTCCATTCTGATGTGGAGTCCTTGCAGCAGAGAATTGTTGTACAATTCCTTCATCTTTACAGAAATTTCCAAGTGTGGCATTTCTGAATTCTGTACCATTGTCACTCCTCAAGATTTGGACTTTTGAGTTTGGAGTTCTATCAAGAACTCTGACTTGATCAATAATCACTTGAGCAGCTTCATCTTTGGATTCAAGAAATTTCACCCAAGTGTACCTTGAGTAATCATCCACCATTACTAAGGCATATCTCTTTTTGGCCATAGATGGTACATTGACTGGTCCAAAGAGATCCATGTGAATCAACTTGAGTGATTCTATGGTTGTGTTCATTTGCTTGGATTTGTGCACAGCTCTCCTTAGTTTGCCCATTTGACAATCTTCACACAGTCCTTCTTGACAGAATTCCTGTTGGGACAAACCTCTCACTAACTCCTTTTTCATCAAAATATTTATTGTCTTGAAGTTGAGATGTTAGAGCTTCCTGTGCCAAAGCATACTGTCACCAACAGTTGTTTTACTGTAAAAACAGTAAATTTTATCCTTCTTTGTTGAGTTTAAGTCAGCAACAAACAAGCTTCCTTTTCTGACCCCTTTTAAAGAGAGGCTCCCATCCTTCTTGTGATAGATGTTACACATCATCATATCAAAATCAACCTTGAATCCCCTGTCACTGAATTGGCTGACACTGAGTAGATTGTGCTTCAATCCATCCACAAGAGCAATGTCTTCAATGACAACATTTCCAATTTCCAGACAGCCATATCCCACTGTGTAACCCTTGATGTTGTCTCCAAAGGTTATGATTGGGCCAGCTTTCTCTACATAGTGTGATAGCAGGGCTTTATTGTAATAACCTGAATTTTTGGTAGAATTAAAACTTTTCTTATTATGATTAAGTGCATCAGTGAATAGTGAATTTGGTGGATGAATAGTGATTTTGAGAATTAACAAAGTTTTTCATGCCACCTATGTACGAGACGTAGTGTGGATATTCCGAAGTCATATTAGTAATCTACGGAGTAAATAAGTGAATGCAAAGACGATCGGAATTCAGAAATTCCAAATTTAATTTTGGTGAAGTATTTGACCGGGCAGTGAATTATATATTATTATATTCAAGAAATGAGATATTAAATTAAGGATTTGAGGATTTAATATTTTGGAATTTTATTATATTTGATTTGAGAATTTAGAACGAAAACCACTGAGACAGTGAAACGAAGATACTAGAAACCGCTGATACTTTATAACGAGATTAAGCGATTAAGAGAACGAATAATGGATTAAGGATTGAAATTATGACAGGATTAAATAAAGACATGGAAGTAACATGTAACAAGATTAATTCGAGAAATGCAACATTTGGATCATCCATGTGAAAAGAAACGAACTAGTAAAGCTACTTTAACCAAACGCGTGCATGCGCGACACGTGTCCCGGTGACTCACCAAAAGGTGATGACTCACCACTTTTTAAACACAAAAATCAGCATCCTTATCATTATTATCAAGACAAAAAGAAAAGAAAAGAAAGAAGAAAATTCGGGAGGAGAAAAGAGGAGAAAAATGGGAGAGAAAGAAACGATGGTAACTCGAGATTCCGTGGTCCGTTTTTGGCGTTCTACCACTCAAATCGAAGCTCTCGAGAAGCCCGACGTAACCATGGTAAGCAATCACCTCAACCCTGTGATTTACCCCTTCGATTTCAGTGATTAACAGTCGGAGAAGATGATGAATAGTAACTTGTGTTTTGTTTTGTTTTTGGATATTGAGTTTGTAGCTTCCAAAGGTTGTATTAAGCAAGGATCTAAGGTTACATAAGGTATATAGCAGCAAGCAAGCTTGGAGAAGGTATAAAACCTCTGCCCCTTTTGTTTGTATGAGTTTCGAAATGGTTTTGATGTTTATGTAGAGTTAAAAGCATGATTAAGTAATTAGATAAATTGTTGGTTGAGTTTGGAGGATGGGTTATGAATTTTGTTGTGATTATTCCTGGAGGATTTGACTGAGTGGAGGGTGTATAAGGTGGATGGTGAGTTTGGAATTGATTGGTATTGATTTGGGTGTGTTTTGAAAATGGAAAACGTTACGATTATAGCCGTCGTAATACCCATTTGATTTAGGGCTGTTTTGAGCAAGAATTACGAACTGGTCTGGTAATATTTTTGAACAGAACTGACCATGTAAATGTAGGTCTTGTTTTAAGGTTTGTTTTGGTATAAAGATCATGTCTATACGATTTACGGTTTAGGAGAAAAGTGAGTTTTAGTAAACGCCGTTCGGAAGAATGACTCATCTCTGTCCAGCAACTTTGAGGCTATATTTGGACCCCTTCGGAGCCGTATTAAAATGTGTACGTTTGAGGAATAATACTAGAGACAGTTAGGAAGGCTCACGAAAACGATTCGTATTAAAAAGATTATTTTTCGATTTTATAAAAATGTTTTAGTCGAGGTCGCGCAAGTGAAAACCACTAAGAACATGACTCAGAAACCAATGTTGTAAATGATTAGGTATAACTTGTATTCGAGGATCGATTTCGGACTAAACCTACGACTTAAGAAATTGTCGATTAACATGGACTTAGTATGAGCCTATAACGAGCTAGTAATGCCTTGGTTGTGTTTCGCTTACGTGTTTAAGCATTGAGCAAGTGGATTATCCAGGGGATTAATCGTACGTTTTCTTTGACTTTGTCTAGATTATCCGGCATCGTCGCGAACCCCTATCACTTCTCGAGCATCAGGCAAGTTTACTAAACCTTACTCTATTGTTCAGAGTAGGTATATTTTCAAATATTCAATACTTGTGTATTCCCAAGTTATATATATCAAATCTTAGTTGTGAGTATTGGGCAAGTTTCCTAATTCTATACTTTGAAGTATTGATTATATATTACTGTTGTTGCCATGTGAGGAGTTATACAGTTTTGCGATACATGTTATATATCGTGTTCAATAAGATTTGACTTTTGGATATGATACGAGCTGTGAGATAATGTACTTATGAACCGGTATACCTCGTAGCTCTATAGATAAGAGCATGTTTATTGTTTCGACTCTAGACCGGGAGTCGATATTTGTGTTATATAGATAGTCGTGGAGACCCGGAGGGATTCCAGCGGCAGAGTACTATTCATCTTGAGGAATATTATTATTAAACATTAATTATATTTCTAGAAAGTATTAGTTACCTGGAAATGATTTGAGGAATGTTATTTGAATATTACCTCATTCGAAGGTTATTATTTGAAAATGATTTGGTAATTGGCTTATATGTTAAATATGGGATATCAGTTATAAGCCAGTATTCTTATATATGCCCTAGGATAAGGGCGTGTGATTTTCATTAAGGATCAGAAGTGATTGTATTTCTGTATATGCTAAAGATTATTTTTCCGATAAAGACATCGGGTGACTGTTATTTGAGATTTATTAATTAATGAATATGATTTATGTATATTCATTTGAGGCTTACTTGTTCGAGGGTTAATTATGTATTTAATGAACATTATTTATGTATATTCATTTGAGGACTATTGACTTTAAGAATATTATTGTGAATATTCATTCGAGGATTATTTATTTATTTAATGAATATTAGTTTTGAATATTCATTCGAGGATTATTTATTTATTTAATGAATATTAGTTTTGAATATTCATTCGAGGATTAATTATTTATTTAATGAATATTGCTTTTGAATATTCATTTGAGGCTTATTTATTTAATGAATATTATTTCCTAATATTCATTTGAGGTTTATTTATTTAATGAATATTATTTTAGAATATTCATTTAAGAGTTATTTATTTAATGAATATTACCTTTGAATATTCATTTAATCTATATTTACTTAATGAATATTATTTTCGAATATTCATTTAATCAGTATTTACTTAAGGAATATTATTCCGAATATTCATCTAAGCTTTACTTACTTAATCAATGTCATTGATTATTTTTAAAATCAAAAGAGGTTCCCAAAACAATGTTTTCCATTTAAATCCGTCTTTTAAGAAGATTCAAATGCTCGCTCAACTATCAAAAATACGGGAAACCTGATTTAAGTGACTACTACTCTTTTTAAACTCTCAATTCAAAAACTGTCAAGGGACATATATTTTCTTGGAGCAATTTAATTGCTGCCAGTCTAATGTTGTGTTACCACCTCAATGATCGAGGGGTAAATTCATGGAACAAGTCGATATCCATTAACAAGCATAGCTTGGGAAATATTGGAGAATCTTCCTTTCCAACCTAGATATAACTACTTAGTGGAGTCGTATCAACAAGTGTTACACTTGGGGAAAGGAGGACGATCTTTACGTTTCAGAGTCATGGATTTCATCTGAACTAGGAGTGGTGTAAGTGGTCAAGTTGCGTGGGCCCATCCAACTTTTATATTGCCCCAAATGGGTCGGGAGGTCATAGTAAGGCGGTAGACAATGTCAGGCCGTCGTGATACTTCCATCTACATGTAGAAAACTATTTGAGCGGTGCGACCTGCTACTGATCATAGTAAGGTTAGGCACAGCGGACGCGGTAGCAACTCCAGTATTAGTTCATCATCCAATTTGGATATTTCCTGCAACATGTATTGGGGTGAAGAACCAACCATGTTGGCAGGGGGTTGAAAAGTGTTTGGAAATGAAGTGACAATAAATTTGTGCAACTCCATCTTTTACTTTTGAGTTATGACTCTGATAAAACCTGATTAAAGATATATATGCATAAGTGGAGTTTGGGTTACGGAAATATTATATTAATTTTCCTCGTAACTTCATCGTTTATATTATACTAGTTTCTTATCTGCTTAAAGCATATCATATGACTCTGTGGATACCCTACATAACATGAGTTATGGTAAGGGAGTTGCTTATATTGAATTTTCCTTATAACTTCATCTTTTAAGTTATATGTTGATATTCTGCTTATATAGCAGATAATTTTTGGAAAGGTTATATTTGGTTTATTTTGAAACCTCATCTTGTATACAAGAACTTTGTTCATAATATAGCAAAGAGTTGCAGAAATATTATGAAATGATATTTGAATTACAATAAAGGTACTATTTTTGGAATATCTTCCGATAAGGAAATAATTTCAGTATCGGGATATTTTGACAAATTATTGTCTTATACCCGCTTTATTCTGGGTTGAGTTAAAGGCAGAATTAGGCCATACTTTCATTACCTTGCTGAGCTATCGCTCACTCTTGCTATTGTTTTATATATATTATATAGCAGCGAAGCAGGATGCCAATGGGACGGCACATACCCCGCAAGGCGTTTCCACAAACAGTTTCTAGCAGTGATCCCGAGAATAGTACGAACCAATCGAATCAGGCTACAGCTTTTGGTATTCAACTTATGTATAGATATGAATGGTATGAGAGGATTGTGAGCATCAGAAGGCTAAGTTGGTAATGTAACCTTACTTAGAAATTGTATCAGTGACAGATTCAAAGACATTTGGGTATTGTAATAAAGATTATTTATTCCACAGTTGTTGTATTGTGTCGTTTCTGAGACTCTAACCTGTGTGTGTGTGTGAGACATATATTGTGGGGTCATGAGCAGGTGAATTATGCACGGTGTGAGTAATACAGATAAGGCAAGGAGTAAATGGATCGTGACTACTCTAAATCCCTGACCCCGGATTTGGGGTTGTTACAGAAATGGTATCAGAGCGTTAGGTTACAGTCCTCAGAAACGATAGGAGATCGAGTCTTACAATACCCTTAAGAATGATAAGAACATCTAGAGCCCAAATTGAGTTCGTAGTCGGGTTAGAGGACATGACCCTGACTGTTTAAGATGAAGCCCGAGATGGGACTTCTTCTGGGAAACTGTACTTAGGACTTCATGGTTAGTCACCTCGATTCGTATGAGTTATAGAGTGATGGGATTCTGAGATACCAGACCCCGAGGCCTTCGAGTAGGCAATTGATGATGCGTTCCTTGAAATGGACGGAGACCCGATAAAGGAAGATCCATAGGAGGATCTAGAGGAAGACCCCATAGTGGGTCAAGGAAAGAATCTTGTAGAGAACGTGTTGATTGATAAAGATGTAGTATGTTACTTGAGGTCGTATAATAAAGACCGGACGAACCTTCAGAGGATAAATAAGTGACGAGACGAGAGTCTAAGGATCGTTCATGATTTATCAAGAGATATGACAAAGAAGATGGAGTGGAATCTCCAAAGCAGAAGAGGTAGAGGCAGTATAGCCAGTATCAGTGGATTGATTCGACTCGAACGAAACCTGTTACTCGTAGTCAGTTATAGTTGCCCATAAGGAGGTAGCATACGTAAGAACCAAGATGTTCAGATTTTCACGAACGATTAAGGGTACTTAGTTGCCTAGAATAGTGAAAGGTATTTCTTTGGCTATGAGGTTTCAATCCCCCACGACCAGCGATTCCATTGGAAATAGTGTCTATTACATCATTGAGGGATTTTATTATCTCAAGGAGAATTTTGGGTATATGTACCATGCAAATGTTATTATAAGACAAGCACGCTAAGGCAGAATCGAGAACAAGATTTACCACCCTCAGGAAACCAGGAAGGAATTATGAGGATAGAACCTAAAGGTCGGAAATCATATTCGAGCATTACTAGTAGGTAAATAGATTGATCGAGTTTCCCTGATTTTGGAAAGAAATTCAGCAAATTTTGGCAAACCTTGTCTTTCTGATTACCAGAGGATGTCACCAAAGAGAGTGGAAACTAGAGCGAACCCTGTGGATTGGGTAAGATAGCCGTTATATGGGTTGGTGGACAGACCCTGATTGCTATAATTGATTGTGGAGATAAAATGATGAAGTTGAGATTGGACGGTAAAGGCGAAATATATTTAAGGACCAAGACAGACTGAGAAGTTCCGGGATTGACTTAAATGAAAAGGCTATTGTGCCAAAAGTGTTAAGCTTATGTAGCACACGGGATTGATATGGGAAAAAGGAATATTGGATATAATGATGATTGAATTAGAGACCGGGTTTAAGCTTGTAGTTTCTAACGAGCTTCCGTAGTACTGCCCAGTCGACATGTGGAATTGTCATTGCTATGGGCAACAACGGTATCGAAGTCTTCTTATAGAACAGAACGCTTACTTGAGATGTTGCGTCTAGTCGAATAGAACTCCCTACGATTGCAAATGTTGATGGTTGAATTCTTAGCGACTATTATAAGTCGGCAATGACGTAAGTATCGAACACCTTAGGGTGCGTGGAAAAGAAAAGCTTTGGAATTGAACGATTATCCATCAGAGGAGCCGACATAAAAAGGCATCCGTAGAGACCTTGGTAGTACCCTCCCCATTTGCAAATTATGTGGGATATTTCCCCAATCTATGATCTATCTTGACCTCTTTCCAAGAAAGAATTCTGATAAAGGGTATATTCCCTCTTCGAAGTTATTTTATAACACTTGTGCTAAACCATATTCAGTTTCACTTGTGCCAGAGGCTGTCACAATGCCTGCTTTCAGGTTTTCGAAGCCCTGTCAAATGATGTTATTTAAGCTTTCACTTTTCTTCAAATAATGAATGACCCTATGGTGATACCTCACCACTTGTTTGTTAAAGTACCAATATCTTTTTGGTTATTCTTTTCCTTGTATTTTATTTAGAAACCGCACCTTTGGAATCTGTTCAATTTTAATCCGAGGTGTTCCTTTGAGAAATATTGTCGAAAGACGATAATCATTAAATTGATCTCGAATTGCTTTCGTACTTTTCAACTTCCACTGAGACGAACAACCCTATACTTATAGGGGCTACAAGGACTATCTGTCTATGTGATAGAAGTCGGATGGGACGCCATCACTTGTAAGTTGTGAAATACAAGAAGGCTAATTACCTTTAGTAATGTCTCAATCGAGGCACACAACGTTGAGTTCTTATGATCATGTTGATCTCTTGGTAAATTCTCTTACCTCCAATAAGGTTACCTTAAAACTCATAACCTTATGATCACCAGTGTGTGACGTTTTCCTTGATATGGGAGCTGTCTTTTCAAGGCCCCATGATTTTTGTTATCCTCATTGAATTCTAAGGGGAGGCGAACCAGGTCAAATAAGTCAAAATTCGCTGATAGGAATTAGATTCGCAACGAAATCGCCTATGACAGGAGCGAATCCCTAAGACGAATAGAATGTTAGTGACGTATCAACGAAATTGGGTTATTCTTCCAAGGATGTTATGATAATGGAAAGCGTGTCAATCGACATGTGTGAAAGGAATAGCGATGTGTCGTGTACTCCAGTGACAACGGTGTTAGATAGATGCCCTATAATGGAATTAAGATTTTGGAGGAGTTGTTTACGAATGGACACTACCTCTGGGTTAGCAAGATAAGTACCGGCGATGGAGTCAGAGGGAGCTGGTATTGTGACTTGGGAGAAGTTGATATTATTATAAGGATGGGTTGGTTGACACCCAATGGAGTCCAGACTGATTGTAAGAGAGAGAGAGAGTAATAAATAAAGGATGGAGATAGATTCAGAGATTCTTGAATATAGTTTAAACTAAGAAACTATTACGCCAGAAATGCGAGGCTTAATTAGCTCTTATGGTTGCCGCCAAGAAAAGAGATACCAAGTATTAAGGGAACTACAATGGTTTTGGGAGATTGTACAAGGTTTTAAGGAGCTACCAGATATCGATTTGGATGACATGAGAATGAATACCGAGTATTCCGAGTATATTGGGAATGAAAGAGTTAGTGACTCAGTTACAAGAATGGTTGGGCAAGAATATGATAAGACCCATTGTACCACCGTGGAGAGCCCGGTGTTGTTGTGAGAGAGAAGGATATTAGCACAAGATTATGCATCGAACCTCGAGAGTTGTATGAGTTCGACGTGGAGCATAGGTACCCTTGTAAACGATTGTTAGATCAGCGAAAGAACGCTGTGTATTTCCAAATTTATTTAAGAACTAGATATCACCGGTTGGAAGTTAAATCCGAGAATATACCCAAGATTGCGATTCGTATTAGGAATAGGCACTTCGAGTTTTCAGCGAGGTTGTTTTGGGGTGATTAATGCACCCACAAATTTTATGGAATGTAATGAATTGGCTTTGGGTTACCCGTGATAGTAGATAACATGAGATGGAGAAATGGCTAAAATTGACCTAGGATTATGACTGTGAGATACACTACCATCCGGGAAAGGCCAATGTGGTGGCCGATACCCTTAATTAAAATGAGACTGAGATGGATTCCGAATGATCGGGAATTAAAGGATGAGATTTTACACAAAACCCAAGTTAGTCCGACAAACTAGAAAGACAGAAGATTTCACCAACAGGCGGCTAGTAACAGCCAAGACAGACAGAGAAAGTATGCGGACTAAGCCCGCGAGTATAGAGATAGTACTGCTATTGATGAGCTAAATGGCATGTGGATGGATGACAAGCAAGTTTATGATTGGTGTATTTTCTGTGTAAACAAGATAGAGGATATGAGGTTAGAAATTCGTGATGCTAAAAGATATCCTCGTGGGAAGAATTAATGAGATTTGGAAAGAAAGGGAAGTTGAGCCCGAGATTCACTGGGCCATCTGAGATTTTAAAACGCGTCAGGAAGGTGGCCTACGAGCCAGCCTTACCCCCCCAAACTTGTAGAATGGTCACAACGGGGTTCATGTGTCGATGCTACGTTAGTATACTATAGATGCCCGTCATATGTTAGAATACGAGCAGGTAGATATACAACCTGGTCTGACTTACAAAGAACAACCTGTGGAAATCACGGATAGAAATGAACAAGTGCTAAAAGACGAGGTTGCCAAGATAGTGAGAGGTTTGTGGAAAATCAAGAAGTGGGAGAATCCACTTGGGAGTTAGGAAGTGCAATGGGAGAGAAGTACCCCCAGTTATTCCTAAGCTGATTCCGGGACGGAATCCTTTTAAGGAGGGGAGACTGTAATAACCTGAATTTTTGGTAGAATTAAAACTTTTCTTATTATGATTAAGTGCATCAGTGAATAGTGAATTTGGTGGATGAATAGTGATTTTGAGAATTAACAAAGTTTTTCATGCCACCTATGTACGAGACGTAGTGTGGATATTCCGAAGTCATATTAGTAATCTACGGAGTAAATAAGTGAATGCAAAGACGATCGGAATTCAGAAATTCCAAATTTAATTTTGGTGAAGTATTTGACCGGGCAGTGAATTATATATTATTATATTCAAGAAATGAGATATTAAATTAAGGATTTGAGGATTTAATATTTTGGAATTTTATTATATTTGATTTGAGAATTTAGAACGAAAACCACTGAGACAGTGAAACGAAGATACTAGAAACCGCTGATACTTTATAACGAGATTAAGCGATTAAGAGAACGAATAATGGATTAAGGATTGAAATTATGACAGGATTAAATAAAGACATGGAAGTAACATGTAACAAGATTAATTCGAGAAATGCAACATTTGGATCATCCATGTGAAAAGAAACGAACTAGTAAAGCTACTTTAACCAAACGCGTGCATGCGCGACACGTGTCCCGGTGACTCACCAAAAGGTGATGACTCACCACTTTTTAAACACAAAAATCAGCATCCTTATCATTATTATCAAGACAAAAAGAAAAGAAAAGAAAGAAGAAAATTCGGGAGGAGAAAAGAGGAGAAAAATGGGAGAGAAAGAAACGATGGTAACTCGAGATTCCGTGGTCCGTTTTTGGCGTTCTACCACTCAAATCGAAGCTCTCGAGAAGCCCGACGTAACCATGGTAAGCAATCACCTCAACCCTGTGATTTACCCCTTCGATTTCAGTGATTAACAGTCGGAGAAGATGATGAATAGTAACTTGTGTTTTGTTTTGTTTTTGGATATTGAGTTTGTAGCTTCCAAAGGTTGTATTAAGCAAGGATCTAAGGTTACATAAGGTATATAGCAGCAAGCAAGCTTGGAGAAGGTATAAAACCTCTGCCCCTTTTGTTTGTATGAGTTTCGAAATGGTTTTGATGTTTATGTAGAGTTAAAAGCATGATTAAGTAATTAGATAAATTGTTGGTTGAGTTTGGAGGATGAGTTATGAATTTTGTTGTGATTATTCCTGGAGGATTTGACTGAGTGGAGGGTGTATAAGGTGGATGGTGAGTTTGGAATTGATTGGTATTGATTTGGGTGTGTTTTGAAAATGGAAAACGTTACGATTATAGCCGTCGTAATACCCATTTGATTTAGGGCTGTTTTGAGCAAGAATTACGAACTGGTCTGGTAATATTTTTGAACAGAACTGACCATGTACATGTAGGTCTTGTTTTAAGGTTTGTTTTGGTATAAAGATCATGTCTATACGATTTACGGTTTAGGAGAAAAGTGAGTTTTAGTAAACGCCATTCGGAAGAATGACTCATCTCTGTCCAGCAACTTTGAGGCTATATTTGGACCCCTTCGGAGCCGTATTAAAATGTGAACGTTTGAGGAATAATACTAGAGACAGTTAGGAAGGCTCACGAAAACGATTCGTATTAAAAAGATTATTTTTCGATTTTATAAAAATGTTTTAGTCGAGGTCGCGCAAGTGAAAACCACTAAGAACATGACTCAGAAACCAATGTTGTAAATGATTAGGTATAACTTGTATTCGAGGATCGATTTCGGACTAAACCTACGACTTAAGAAATTGTCGATTAACATGGACTTAGTATGAGCCTATAACGAGCTAGTAATGCCTTGGTTGTGTTTCGCTTACGTGTTTAAGCATTGAGCAAGTGGATTATCCAGGGGATTAATCGTACGTTTTCTTTGACTTTGTCTAGATTATCCGGCATCGTCGCGAACCCCTATCACTTCTCGAGCATCAGGCAAGTTTACTAAACCTTACTCTATTGTTCAGAGTAGGTATATTTTCAAATATTCAATACTTGTGTATTCCCAAGTTATATATATCAAATCTTAGTTGTGAGTATTGGGCAAGTTTCCTAATTCTATACTTTGAAGTATTGATTATATATTACTGTTGTTGCCATGTGAGGAGTTATACAGTTTTGCGATACATGTTATATATCGTGTTCAATAAGATTTGACTTTTGGATATGATACGAGCTGTGAGATAATGTACTTATGAACCGGTATACCTCGTAGCTCTATAGATAAGAGCATGTTTATTGTTTCGACTCTAGACCGGGAGTCGATATTTGTGTTATATAGATAGTCGTGGAGACCCGGAGGGATTCCAGCGGCAGAGTACTATTCATCTTGAGGAATATTATTATTAAACATTAATTATATTTCTAGAAAGTATTAGTTACCTGGAAATGATTTGAGGAATGTTATTTGAATATTACCTCATTCGAAGGTTATTATTTGAAAATGATTTGGTAATTGGCTTATATGTTAAATATGGGATATCAGTTATAAGCCAGTATTCTTATATATGCCATAGGATAAGGGCGTGTGATTTTCATTAAGGATCAGAAGTGATTGTATTTCTGTATATGCTAAAGATTATTTTTCCGATAAAGACATCGGGTGACTGTTATTTGAGATTTATTAATTAATGAATATGATTTATGTATATTCATTTGAGGCTTACTTGTTCGAGGGTTAATTATGTATTTAATGAACATTATTTATGTATATTCATTTGAGGACTATTGACTTTAAGAATATTATTGTGAATATTCATTCGAGGATTATTTATTTATTTAATGAATATTAGTTTTGAATATTCATTCGAGGATTATTTATTTATTTAATGAATATTAGTTTTGAATATTCATTCGAGGATTAATTATTTATTTAATGAATATTGCTTTTGAATATTCATTTGAGGCTTATTTATTTAATGAATATTATTTCCTAATATTCATTTGAGGTTTATTTATTTAATGAATATTATTTTAGAATATTCATTTAAGAGTTATTTATTTAATGAATATTACCTTTGAATATTCATTTAATCTATATTTACTTGATGAATATTATTTTCGAATATTCATTTAATCAGTATTTACTTAAGGAATATTATTCCGAATATTCATCAAAGCTTTACTTACTTAATCAATGTCATTGATTATTTTTAAAATCAAAAGAGGTTCCCAAAACAATGTTTTCCATTTAAATCCGTCTTTTAAGAAGATTCAAATGCTCGCTCAACTATCAAAAATACGGGAAACCTGATTTAAGTGACTACTACTCTTTTTAAACTCTCAATTCAAAAACTGTCAAGGGACAGATATTTTCTTGGAGCAATTTAATTGCTGCCAGTCTAATGTTGTGTTACCACCTCAATGATCGAGGGGTAAATTCATGGAACAAGTCGATATCCATTAACAAGCATAGCTTGGGAAATATTGGAGAATCTTCCTTTCCAACCTAGATATAACTACTTAGTGGAGTCGTATCAACAAGTGTTACACTTGGGGAAAGGAGGACGATCTTTACGTTTCAGAGTCATGGATTTCATCTGAACTAGGAGTGGTGTAAGTGGTCAAGTTGCGTGGGCCCATCCAACTTTTATATTGCCCCAAATGGGCCGGGAGGTCATAGTAAGGCGGTAGACAATGTCAGGCCGTCGTGATACTTCCATCTACATGTAGAAAACTATTTGAGCGGTGCGACCTGCTACTGATCATAGTAAGGTTAGGCACAGCGGACGCGGTAGCAACTCCAGTATTAGTTCATCATCCAATTTGGATATTTCCTGCAACATGTATTGGGGTGAAGAACCAACCATGTTGGCAGGGGGTTGAAAAGTGTTTGGAAATGAAGTGACAATAAATTTGTGCAACTCCATCTTTTACTTTTGAGTTATGACTCTGATAAAACCTGATTAAAGATATATATGCATAAGTGGAGTTTGGGTTACGGAAATATTATATTAATTTTCCTCGTAACTTCATCGTTTATATTATACTAGTTTCTTATCTGCTTAAAGCATATCATATGACTCTGTGGATACCCTACATAACATGAGTTATGGTAAGGGAGTTGCTTATATTGAATTTTCCTTATAACTTCATCTTTTAAGTTATATGTTGATATTCTGCTTATATAGCAGATAATTTTTGGAAAGGTTATATTTGGTTTATTTTGAAACCTCATCTTGTATACAAGAACTTTGTTCATAATATAGCAAAGAGTTGCAGAAATATTATGAAATGATATTTGAATTACAATAAAGGTACTATTTTTGGAATATCTTCCGATAAGGAAATAATTTCAGTATCGGGATATTTTGACAAATTATTGTCTTATACCCGCTTTATTCTGGGTTGAGTTAAAGGCAGAATTAGGCCATACTTTCATTACCTTGCTGAGCTATCGCTCACTCTTACTATTGTTTTATATATATTATATAGCAGCGAAGCAGGATGCCAATGGGACGGCACATACCCCGCAAGGCGTTTCCACAAACAGTTTCTAGCAGTGATCCCGAGAATAGTACGAACCAATCGAATCGGGCTACATCTTTTGGTATTCAACTTATGTATAGATATGAATGGTATGAGAGGATTGTGTGCATCAGAAGGCTAAGTTGGTAATGTAACCTTACTTAGAAATTGTATCAGTGACAGATTCAAAGACATTTGGGTATTGTAATAAAGATTATTTATTCCGCAGTTGTTGTATTGTGTCGTTTCTGAGACTCTAACCTGTGTGTGTGTGTGAGACATATATTGTGGGGTCATGAGCAGGTGAATTATGCACGGTGTGAGTAATACAGATAAGGCAAGGAGTAAATGGATCGTGACTACTCTAAATCCCTGACCCCGGATTTGGGGTTGTTACATTTATCACCTGTCATGTGTCTTGAGCAACCACTGTCAATGATCCACATGACTTGATCTTTCTTCTTGCCCTGCAAAACAGAATGTGTTTAAGTTGCATATGGTACCCAATCCTTGTTGGGTCCTGCAGTTTTAGTGTCTCATGAGTTTCTTCCAGTCATAAAATCACAAGCATCATCAAAAACCCCCTGTTTGACTTCTCTTTTCACCCACTTAGGCTTAGAATTGGACTTGATCCTTTTCTTAGTGGATGAAGCATTTTTGCTGTTACCAGCAGGCTCAGAAGTCTCAACAGTGTGCATGTATGAACATTTTTCAGTAGTGAGAATAGGTAAGTTAAAGAATGTACTCATGGCAGTGATCTTGCATGGCATACATTCAATGTTATTACAGACACTCATAGTTCTATGCATAAGGGGGGTTCTGTGTAAGTTACCATTGAGTTCAGTAACATTGATCTTATCCTCAATTGGTTTCTTACAAACATGTGTTAAATGATGTGAAGATCCACAGTTATTGCATAGTTTCCTAGAAGCACCTCCAACATTAGTGTATCCATTTCCTTTATTGACACCTACCTTACCATTCCTATTCTTAGACTTGGGAGTTACTGGATTGACAGTGTGTTCAGAAGTTGCTGTCGAACTTTCCTTGACAGTACCTTTTATTCCAACTGTCTTGACAGAAGGTTTGGAAGTTACTGTCTTGGAAACATTCTTGACAACATCTTTGGAAGATTCTGTCTTGCCAATTTTGACAACATCTTTTGAACTCACTGTCTGATTGCTTGGTAAGTTTACTGTCTTGGGGATTGTGACAGTATCCTTTCCATCCTTGGATGTGCTGTCAACACCTTCATCCTCATCAAGAATTTCTTGTTTGATGAGCATGGCTTCTTCATCAAACTCAATTTCTGCAGCTTTGAAAATAGGAGTTTTAACCTTCTTGAGAATGGTGGGTTTGACAGAAGCATTTCCAGAACAATCTTGAATCACAGTTTCCTTTCCAGGTCTTCTACCATATGAAAAACCTATACCAACTGTCTAATTTTATATATGCTTATCATTGTAATCCTGAACTATCTTTGATGAGTTTTTATAAGCCTTAATCTTGAATTCATTTTCAGCAATCTCATTCCTCAGGAATTCCTCAACCTCTTTAGCACATTTTAATTCATTTTTAAGTCTAGCATTCTCCTGAGCTAAAGAGTCTAGTGAGCTGGTTTTGAGAACAAGAGATTCATTTTCAGACTTTAGTGTTTCATTTAGCTTACTCAGCCTAGTGATTTCCTCATTAGCAACAGATAAGCTAGTATAGACATTGAACATTTCAACACTTAAGTCTTTAATGGTTTTCTTATACTCATCAGTGGACATATCAAGTAAGACAAGTGAAGGTACCTGACTTGAAGATGTTGATGCTACTTCATCAGTGCTAGCCATGAGATCTAGGTTGACATATTCTTCTTCATCTTCATCATCAGAGTCATCCCAACACTTTCCTTCAGCCACATAGGCTCTACCTTGATTCTTCTTAGAGTATCCACCAGTTCCTTTCTCAAACCTCTGAACCTGTTTGGGTCTTTTGCATTCAGTAGCAAAATGACCAGGTTCACCACAGTTGTAACACTTGAATTTTGACCTATCCACAAATCCAGTCTTGTATCCTCCTTTGGTTGAACTTCCCACAGCAGCCTTTGATGAACTTCCCCTGTTGAACTAGGATGCTTGGCCTTGGGGCTTGTATGACCTATCCTTCTTGAACCTAAAGTTCTTGAACTTTTTGGCCATGTAAGCCATAGTAGGATTGTCCATGCTTTCCAGTTCCTCCATTGTGTAGAAGTCTTCATCTTCCACATCCTTGAGCTGCAGTACTACTTTCTCATCATCTTCAACAACCTCTTCTATCTTCAAGGATTGTGCAGGGGTTGATTGTGTGATTTGTAGTACTTCACTTGGCTGTGTGATCTTTGGCACATGTGCTACTACGGCACTTGACATATTAGCCATCTTGTTCCTTGTTCCACTCTGTATGGCTCTCTTTTGAAAGAGTTCAAGTTCATAGGATTTCAGAATGCCATAAAGTGTCTCAAAGGTTATATTGTTGAGATCTCTTCCTTCTCGTATGGCTGTTGTCTTGTGTTCAAGGTGATAAGGCAGTGTAAGCAGGAACTTGACATTCAATTATTTTCTGTCATAGTACTTGCCATGTATCTGTAGTTCAGTTAAGAGCTTACTGAACCTTTCAAACATGGAAGTTAAGTCTTCACCAGGCTTGGCCATGAAAGCCTCATATTGTGATATCAGTATTTGCCTTTGGTTGCCCTTAACTTCTTCACTTCCTTCACATAGTAAAGCTAACCTGATCCACATCTCCTTGGCAGATGTGCAGCTTATCACACTTCCACACATGGCTTTATCCAACGTGAGAGAATCGAGCAAGATGAGTTGCAAGTGATCATCTAGCACCATCTTCTCCTTCTCAGGTTCCAAAATTTCCGAGGGATCTTTGGGAACCCAATGTGCAGGAATGATTTCACCATTTACTGTTGTGGCTTCAATTTCCTTCCTTGGAATGAAAGGACCATTCTCGAGAATACCTGGGTATAGTGGATTCACAGCTTTGATAAACAACAAGATCTTTCTTTTCCAAATGCTGTAGTTCTCTTTATCAAAAGCTGGGATCTTGATACTGCTTGATTCCTGCATTGTCGTCGTGATCTCAGATATGTATGTTAATCTGTATGCTCTGATACCAGTTGTTGGTCGTCGTGTATTGCAGAAGGGGGGGGGGGGGGATGAATGCAATACTGATAAAATTCAATCTCAATTTCAACAACCAAAACTAAGATTTAACGTTATCAGTAATATGTATGCATTCACAAACAGTATGGTCCAAAGACAAGTTTCACAAAATAAATGTTTTTATTTATTTTGCAAAGTGTTGCTACAACCTCAAGAGAGAATTCTTGAGCTTCGGTTTTCTTCAAGACACTTACTTGCTTGCATTCCACATCCCTGGAATGAATTGATAGTCTAAGTATAAAACTAATCCTATCACTGTCAACACGGGTTTGTGAAGCTGCTGTCATTATCAAGTGGCAGCTTCTTACAAAATGTCTACCCATGTGACTCTCCTAAATTGCTAACATGTCAGATATACATTACAAAGAAAGCAACCTAGATTCATTCTATTTCCAGCTAAAACAATTCAGCAAATAGAGACTTGACCTTGCTCTTGAATTGATTCGATTTTGTTTTGTAGTGCTTGAAGCTTCTGTCGTAGTCTTGCAGACTTGGTGCAGCTTAGGGATACTGCAACACGCCTGTTTCTTGAACATTGAAACTATCACGGGATTTGACTGAGAAGATACCTAGAACAAGAATCTTTCTCGAGACAGTTACTTTTGCCACAAAGCTTACTGTCACAGGAATGTTCTTTTGGTGACAGTATGAGTTCCCCGCACAGAGTGATGTCGAGGTTTCCAAACTTGTTGTCGAGGGCTAAAGTTGCTGTCGCGTAGTCTTCCACCAATGTTGCTGTCAGAGTGAATATGCTGTCGTGACTTGCAACATTCTGTCTTCTTGTAATCTTACTGTCAATGCTTATGCCAGTAACCTTTATTCATGCTGTCATCTAATATGCATTCTTTGGGGCTTGAACACATCAAGTGAACTTCTTCCAAATTACACAACTAAAATGACATTGCATACTGATTACAAGAACATACTTTGGCTGTGACAGTATGTTCTACTTAATTGAAAATTAAGTACATACAAGGTTAAGTTGTTTCTATGCTATCACCCATAAATCCCAACAATCTCCCCCAATTTGTTTTTATGGATAATAACAACAAATTTACAATATATGCTGACAACTTAACTAACAAGATCAGAATGGATTAAGAATTTTTACTTAGCTTGAGATTTCCTCTTCGGTCTTGCTACATCCTCTCTTTTGAGAGCTTCTACCAAGCAGCCTCTTAGATCTTCTACAAGAGAGATTTCAGCAGGAGTGACTGCAGCATCTTCTATGTCTTCAATGATCTTCTTGATAGTAGGAGAGATAAGAGAATTAGCATCCCTGAGATTCATCCATTGCTCTTGATCATATGGATAGCTTCTGAAGTGGAGTTCTTCATGAATGAGCTTGAATCTACTTCCAGGATAAGCATTGAGAGACATCCTCCTTTGCTTGTCCAGCTTTGAACTTTCTCCTTTTCTCCTTTCCAATATTTCCTCTATCTCATCAGAACAAATCTGCTCCAAGGGATGAATTGATCCAGCTACCATATACTGTAAATCCTTCAGAATAGTTGTTTTTAGCTTGTGCAAGCTGCAAACATAGATTTCTTCTTTTAGGTACTTGATTCTTAAGGGATTTTCCAGCATACATGTTTGATAATTTGGAGCTTCACTTTCTGCCTTGTTGGCAGTCTTGCATCTTTCCAGGAGTTCAGCTTCCTTCTTATCAAGTTCTGACTGATATTGAGAATATTGAGAAGAGTCATGTCTTTTGCTTGGCTTGGGTTGCCCTTCCTGAGTTGGTTGGGTTTGCCCTTCTTCTGTGGGTAAATCATCAAACTCATAGTACCAGTGATATGGTATAGGAGAAGCTGGTAGATCAGTTAAAATATCAGCATCATCAAAATCTGCAAAATTGTAGCCAAATTTCTGATAGAACTCAGCATCCCTATCAGCCTGATATTTCAGAATATGTTCCATGACAGACTCTGGGACATTTTCATAGCACTCCAACAACTCTACCATTCTTTCCAGGTAGAAGAAGTCAATTCTCCTTTTATCTATGGTTGACATGCTACCTCTGGTTGATGTGGCTTCCAGATAGAAGTCCTTATTTACCTTGGCAGATCTTGATTCTTCCCACCACAGAATGTACTCAGTGACCTCTTGATTTGCATCCAGCTTAATCTCAACACTCTTGATTTCTTTAGATTGCATCTGCTGTATCTTAAGACTGTTAGGAGGTACTGATTGAATTGGCTTCTTAAGATTCCTGCCAAATCCAGTGGCCTTTTCCTTTCCTGAGTACTTGTGCTTTCCTTTAGGTTATTGTCTAGAAAACCATGCTTTTGCTTTAGCTTTCAGTCTTTTGGGCTTGACAGTAGCTTTGGCTTCATCCTTGACAGAACCTTCCTTGACAGTACCTTTGTCGACAGTATCTTCCATGACAGCATCTTCTATGACAGTTTCCTTGTCGACAGTATCTTTGGTGACAGCATCCTTTTCTGCATTTATGCAGTCAATAGCACATCTAAGAATGCTTGCTTCCAAAGCTTCCAGTATTTTTGGCTCCTCTTCATCTGTTGCATCAGAATCTTTCTTTTCTTGACTAGGAGTTTCTTTATTGCCTTCATTCTGAGATTGAATACCAGTATTCCCAGAATTACTTCCACCAGCATTACCTGCATTTCCAGAAGCTTCACCACCTCCAATCTCATCATCATCATCATCTTGAAAAGGAATATCATAGAGGCAGCTTCCACCTTGATCAGCTCTTTTGGCATTGGCTCTAGTGATTAGCTCCTTCACTCTAGCTCCCAGTGCCTTGTCTCTCAACACCAGCATTTTGTAGATCTCTTGAACAACATAGACTCTTCCTGGATTGGCATTTGAGCTGAGTATTCCATATAACACTTTCAGAATTGTCTCAGTTTGCATCCTGGATGGACTGATCAAATTCATGTAGTTGTTCCTTCTTGTGCCATCCTTTGTAGTAGATCTGTAGAAAACACATGGTGGATTTGTGTAGACTTTAGGTAGCTTATGTGTGATTATAGTGGATTCACAGCTTTGATAAACAACAAGATCTTTATTTTCCAAATGTTGTAGTTCTTTTTATCAAAAGATGGGATCTTGATACTGCTTGATTTCTGCATTGTCGTCGTGATCTCAGATATGTATGTTAATCTGTATGCTCTGATACCAGTTGTTGGTCCTCGTGTATTGCAGAAGGGGGGGGGATGAATGCAATACTGATAAAATTCAATCTCAATTTCAACAAACAAAACTAAGATTTAATGTTATCAGTAATATGTATGCATTCACAAATAGTATGGTCCAAAGACAAGTTTCACAAAATAAATGTTTTTATTTATTTTGCAAAGTGTTGCTACAACCTCAAGAGAGAATTCTTGAGCTTCGGTTTTCTTCAAGACACTTACTTGCTTGCATTCCACATCCCTGGAATGAATTGATAGTCTAAGTATAAAACTAATCCTATCACTGTCAACACGGGTTTGTGAAGCTGCTGTCATTATCAAGTGGCAGCTTCTTACAAAATGTCTACCCATGTGACTCTCCTAAATTGCTAACATGTCAGATATACATTACAAAGAAAGCAACCTAGATTCATTCTATTTCCAGCTAAAACAATTCAGCAAATAGAGACTTGACCTTGCTCTTGAATTGATTCGCTTTTGTTTTGTAGTGCTTGAAGCTTCTGTCGTAGTCTTGTAGACTTGGTGCAGCTTAGGGATACTGCAACACGCCTGTTTCTTGAACATTGAAACTATCACGGGATTTGACTGAGAAGATACCTAGAACAAGAATCTTTCTCGAGACAGTTACTTTTTCCGCAAAGCTTGCTGTCACAGGAATGTTCTTTTGGTGACAGTATGAGTTCCCCGCACAGAGTGCTGTCGAGGTTTCCAAACTTGCTGTCGAGGGCTAAAGTTGCTGTCACGTAGTCTTCCGCCAATGTTGCTGTCGTGACTTGCAACATTGTGTCTTCTTGTAATCTTACTGTCAATGCTTATGACAGTAACCTTTATTCATGCTGTCATCTAATATGCATTCTTTGGGGCTTGAACACAGCAAGTGAACTTCTTCCAAATTACACAACTAAAATGACATTGTATACTGATTACAAGAACATACTTTCGATGTGACAGTATGTTCTACTTAATTGAAAATTAAGTACATACAAGGTTAAGTTGTTTCTATGCTATCACCCATAAATCCCAACAAAGTTCTTACAACACAGGTGCACAGAGTTGCTCCTCTAGCCTGAGCAGATTTACCATCTTTGTCTCAGTGGCCTTGTTTTCTCCCCCTTCTTAGCATTGTTCTCCTCAATTTGAGCTTGGAGCCTCCTGTAGAAAATCTTCTCTTCTTCATCTTGTTCACCCAACTTGGATTGCATAAATCTTAGAGTTTCATTAGATGCCTTTTCCAATTGGTCCTCTATTCTGAAGAATCTCCTACAGTTGTCCTTGTCTCTGAATTCCATCATCCAAAAGGGTTGGAGATGAATTTTATTTCCTGTTTGAGGGATTTTTATAACTCTGGGAAGTGCATCAGGCTTGTTCCAGCTAGCTTTTATTTGACAAATCTTGGAGACAACCTCAGACTTAGCAGTTTTGGTGAACCCAAAATCTTTCTTTAAGCACTTGAACACCACTAGCAATATCTGATAATCCTCTCCTAGAATTCTGTGTAGAGGCCTGTTAGGTCCTGATATGTTTGTAGAAGGGGGGTTGAATACAAACAGTACCGTCTAATCGAATTTGTATTGATAGTGGATTTAACAATTACAATAACAAATTATATGCGGAATAAAATGAAACAAGATTCAAGTTAAATAAAACTCTATTGAACTTGAAGGGTGTTACAATTCTGTGTACAGATTACAGAGTTCTTGTTAAAACAAATCTAGAATAAATTCGACATGAATTTATCTATATTTGTAATAAAAGGATCGAATACTAAAAAGTAGTTCGATTGAAATTCTAGGGATTATGATCCGCTAGATTGTCAAAGCAGTACAAGTAATTGAATTCTAGTTGATTGTATATAACTTTGATGGCTAGAATTTATTACAAGAATTAAATGAAGCTTTGAAGTTGGCTTGCGTTTAATGGCAGAAGAAATGAAGATGTAATGTTTTTGTTTGCTTCTGTCTGTTGTTTTTGTGATACACTGCCTTGTTTGATCAAACAAGTATTTAACAAAAGTCACAGAGCATCTTTTCCACGCGCCAAACCAATTCATTTAGATTTATACTTGGTAGTACTATCCAATATACTTGGTAGTACTATCGATAGTACTATCCAATTATATTGGTAGTACTATCGGTAGTACTATCAAGGGATAGTATTACTAGTACAAAATAATCAGAAATAAAACTGTTTTAATATATTCTACTTTTAACTGATTTAATAAATGAATTAATTTATTTAGAATTAATTCACTGATTAAATAAATTAAATAACTGACTCAAATAATTTCATAAATAAATTAATTCTGGAGAATTAATTTATATATTAAATTCCTTAAGATCTGGATTGATTAATTTAATATATGAATTAATTCTGGATTAAATTAATTATATTAAAGAATAATATTAAAAAAGAATTAAACTAATTCTTAGAACCACTAAAACTGATGAAGAACTTCCACTGGCTGACGTTGACACTCCATGTATTGTCTGGTTCATGAGCGACAAACTTTAATGGTTGTTCTTCATACTTTGAATTTATGCTGTGGTTCTTTTCTCCTTCTATTTAAACAAGGACTGTAACCTGTACTTTTCTCCGTCACACTTCTGAAATCTCTGTCACTCTTAATAAATCCACTGAGCTTGAATACTTCACTGAGGCTTGATCAGCAAATTGATCTTCTTTCAATGTAGAATCACTTCAAGTCTGTAGATGACTTTAATCTTCATTCTTTGACAGATATAATCTTCTGAGATTCCTGTGACATTTTATTTTTATTATTTACTTTTTACATCTTAATTAAAGTTGAGTAGAATCCTCGGTGTTTACAAATAGGCCTAGACATATGCCTTTCAATCTCCCCCTATTTGTTTGTTAGACAATAACAACCAAATACCTCTAGAGGATAACTCAACTAAAACAAGAAAAGATATGACTTTTAAGAGCCAAGCAAATAATAAAAAGTTCTGGAATAAATATAACAATTTCCAGATTCAAACAATAAAGATAAATACAAGATAGATGTTCATCTAGACTAAACATATGAATACATTTTCCTATCTTGATTTACCTAGCTCTAAACATTTAACATTTACAAATTGAGCTAAACCTATCATGTCTTAGTCTCTAATTTCACCTTCTTCAACTTCTTGCAAGGTGACTAGAAGATCTTTGTCAAGGACACGATCACTTTCAGAAACCACACCACTTGGCATTATTGGTTGAGTGGTGATCTTCTTCAATCTGTTCTTCATCTGAGCATACCTTGGAACTTTCTCCGTGAAGTAGTCTGAAATCATATCAGCAACTTCAGACTTCTCTACAGTAGTAAACCCAGAAGTTCTCAGAAGATTCTCCAACTTCACCAGTTGCATAGCAGTCTGTAGCTTCAAAGAATCAGGATCCAGCCTTACCGTCTCCAAAGTTGTACCTTTATAGATTTTAACTTCATAAGGAAAGTGCACAACTTGAGGGCTGGCCTTCTCAGCCAGTCATACAGAAGCTCGTTCAAGCAAGAAGATCTCTTTACCTTGCTCATTAGAATCCACAATTCAGAGAGAGATCTTCTTTGGAGTAGTTCAAGAGAGACGGTGAATGACCCTTCAAGAGCACTTGAGACATAAATGTACAGTTCTTGCCTCACTTGATCAAATGCAGACATAATCCTTAGAATATCTTCCTTCAATGCCTTCATGTATAATGAATTGTCTGGATTAACAGTTCTAATCTTCTCAAGCAACTTCAGAAATGTAGCATCATTGTTTGTGCTTCTCTGAGGGATATCAAACATCTCCCTTGCCTTATCCCAATTGCTTCCCTGCTTCATCCTCACATCTAATCTCCTTTCTTTGACATGAATACTATGAAGACGTTGTTTGTCTTCATGTTCAGCCTTTTGAATCTTTAGCCTTTGAGATATGATGTCGGAGACCTTAGCATTCTCATCCTCCTTTCTCCTTAACTCTGATTACTGCTTCTTCAACTCCTTTTGAAACAAAGGGTCAGGTGTATATAATTCAGCTTCATCTTCCCAATCATCAAAGTTGGCTGCCTCCTCAACCTCCTCCTCACCAAAAGCTTCTTCAGGTATGGTCTTCTCCAGATCACCAGATGTGTCAAATTGGAAGTCATCCTGTTCACCATGGTAGTAGTAGGCATCATCAAAAGCAGACTCCTCCATTGATTGTTTACCTTTCCCCTTATCTTTTCCAGAAGCTCCTCCAGCTTCTCTTCCTCTTTCTTCTCCGTTCTTCTCCCCCTTAGTTGAGGAATCCTCTACAGTTTGAACTTTAGAAGTTCTAGGAATCACCTCAGTTGTTCCCCTTATATCTCCTCTTTTTCTACTTTCTTCCCTATCTCCTCCTTGATCAACATCGTCATCTCCCTCAAAGAATGTTCTTTGTTCAGCTGTAGGTTGATGTGAATTCTTTATCATATAGTACAGATGCTTCATCCCTTCGTTCAGATGCTCCATTCCACCTTCAATTTTAGAGAATCTTTGATCATTAAACCACTGATTTTCATCAACAGTTTGTTGAATAAAATCCACTTGAGCAGTAATGGTAGCAAACTGATCAACATTTGACGTTGTAAGATCAGAGATGTCCGAAGCCAAAAGTACTTGAGATTGCTGAACATCATTGATCTTTGGTAGGAGAGAAGTCTTCAAACCTTCAATATCATCTTTAATCATACCCAGCTGATTTGTTACAGAGGTGGAAGAAGAAGACCGTTCAACCACTTGTGCTTTAAGAATATCCTTCTCAGCCTGGGTTTCTTGCAGTTGTTTCTGTAGAGTAGCTATTTGAGCTAACAAAGAAGCAGTGTTTGTGTCAGTGTGTGCACTCACTTCAATTTCTCTCAGTGGTGTTTCACTCAACTCACGTACTTGTGTATCACTCTCTGTTTGATATTGATCTCTAATCACTAGTTGTCTAGCCAAATTCTCAAATGATGTACCTGCAATAGAAATCACCCTAGCCCCTTCAAGAGAGGTCAGTGGTGGTGCAATGGGAGTTCGCAATTCCCGATCCCTGGTTGAGTCTGTCAAAATATTTGACGTTGTATACTGAATTGCTTCAGAGACAGACTCACCTGGTTGCCTTTCACTTTCTCCAGTAAAAACTGTGAGTGAAAAATCCCTTAGGGGAGCCAGAGATCTGGGAGGGGAGAAAATGATTCTATTAAAAGTGGCAAAGAATCATATTTTCCCTCTGATGCCTGTGAAGGCTCTTCTACCGTGACAATGGTAGGCACTGTTTCAGATCCTAAGTGCTCTCCTAACAACGTGTCCTGAGTTTCTTCTATTTGGATGTCTTCTCCCATTGTGAGTAATGGGAGAGTGCTTGACTCATTACAGGTTTCCATGGCCCGATGGCGAATTTCAATAGATTCATCCTGTTGAGAGGATGTCTCCAGAGACTGTTCAATGGCCATTTCAAAGTCCATATCCTATTGGGAGGACATGGATGGGCTTACAGATGTCTCTCTATAGGTTTTTCTTTTCTTTAAAGGTGGAGACAGAGCTGTGGGTGCCCTCAGTGTTTGTTCACTACTTGACCTTTGTCTTATTAATGAAACAGTTTCAGGTTGAAAGGTTAAAGGATTAGACATTGTTTTTGGCTCTCTGACCTGGGTTAGAGATTGTGGTTCTATAACCTCTTGGTCTGTCCTATCAACCACTTGGGTTTCATCAAAGGTGCCAGATGATCCAGAGATAGGATGTATTACCTGTATTGGCAGTTCCTCTGAAGTTCCAGCTGCAATGACTAGTTGTTGATCAGGAACAAAAGGTTCAAAAGTAGGAAGGTAAATGAACTGTGCCATGAATGGGCTGACTACCACTGGTGTCATGTTCAATTTAAGAGAAGTATGGAGTCTTTGATAGAACTTACGATCAGTAGTAGGAGAAGGAACAAATAAAGAATTTAAAAACATCTCCTTGTGAGCATCAGATAGCACATGATTGATTAAGATAGTGAGAAATCGAGGATAGAAACACCTGACTTTTCTACCACTATCATGATCAATCCTGGCATTTGATACTCTTCTAACTATAAGACTCCATATAAGATGACCAATGTTAAGTCTAACATTAAACACAATAGCATAAGCAATGTACTGCAACAAAGATGGAATATTTTGAAAATTGCTTTTAGTACAATTGCTGAAAACTTTAGCTAAAGTATCAAATACGACATCTCATTCACAGACCAAATTAGATTTACTGAGTTTGGGCAACTCCAAAGGACCTTGATAATGAATTCTGTTGAAAAACTGAGTTAATTCAATATCAGAAGGAGTCCTATCAAAGTTATCCCTAGGAAGTTGAAAAACTTCACAAAGCAAACCCTCAGTAATAGTGTATTGTGTGTGCTCAATTGTGAAATATATAGAATTCAAATCATCAGTAATTACAGCACTAGAACACAATAATCTCAGTGGTTCAATCTTTAAATCAGCAGATAAACATATAGCACGACTAACACAACACTGCGAATTTAAAAATTGAATCCAAGGTCGAAAATGATCAACCGGGCATTTCAAAGGATCAAAATACCCAATATAATTGTTTTTAACAACCTCAAAATTCTGAGCCATAATTAACTAAGCAAAGATTAACACAGAAAATAAAAAACTCAAATAATTATGAATAATTCGAATTTAAGGATTTTAAAATTAATTAAAAATTAATTAAAAATCCAAAATTTCAAAGTTCTCCAAAAATTACCAAATTTTAGTATGTTAATCCTTGACACAAACCACACACACTAATATTTTTAGAATTCAAAAACACCTATTAAAACCCTAAAAACGAATGAATAAACCTTTGAAATTCAAAAACTCAAAAATTTAAAACTTGATGAAACTTTGAGTTTAAGATCTTGAATTAAAGGTCTTGAATAGATCCGTTTAGTGATGGTCTTAGATTCTAACACAAGCAAGAAACGAATCTGGAAATCGAAAAAGAAATGGACAGAGCTTCGTTTCTTGAAGAATAAACGAGAGAGAATGAAAATGCAGTTAAGTTAAAACTTGAACTGTAGAAGTACTCAGTAAAAATAAAAAAAATAAAAACTGATATAAATACACTGATAGTACTATGGTAAAAACAAATAAAACTAATAGTACTAAGGTAAAAAGAACGGTAGTACTATCAGTAATAAAACAAAAAAAACAAAAAAAATAGCCTGATAGTACTAATAAGACTGCGGTAATACTATCAATAGTAAAAAAAACAGAAAAGGCTTAGTAGTACTAATGAATAAAAAGAAAAAAAAAAAACAAAATAAAAAAAATAAAAATAAAAAGAATGCTGATAGTACTAAGGAAAATGAACTAGTAGTACTATCAATGGATAGTACTACTAGTTCAAAACTAGTAATACTAACGAAAATCGGATTTAAATAAAAAGAAAAATGCTGAGAATTAATAAACTTTACAGAAAATGAATAAAAATGCATAAAAAATAGATACAAGTCTAGAAAAATTCACAGAAAATTCCATAAATCCTAGAAAAATATGCAGAATAATAGAGAAATGCATAAAATTAATATAAACCTGCAGAAAAATTTAAACAACAATATTTACAATCTGAAACTCATCTAAATAATTCTGAAGAAATATATTTTCAATAAAAATACATTTCTCCACTTAAAAAATATGAGAAAAATATTTTTAAAAAAAAATAAAATTTTCAGAAACATTTAAATTAACAAACAAGCAATTTCAAACAGGAATGAGCAGTAATATCACTTATTAATCAACAAGAGAAAATGATTTTTGTTGAGAACAAACATAACAAATATATTTTCAATCACTAAGACTGTTTAACATACCCAATTTACCAACTAACCTGGTAAATGTGGATTCATCAACAGATTTAGTGAATATATCTGCAGTTTGTTCTTCTGTGGGTACAAAGTGTAACTCCACAGTTCCATTCATGACATGTTCTCTGATAAAATGATACCTGATATCAATGTGCTTCGTTCTCGAGTGCTGAACAGGCTTGTTGGAGATTGCTATGGCACTTGTATTAACACACAAAATGGGAATTTTGTCTAATACAAAGCCATAGTCCTTTAATTGATTCCTAATCCATAAGATCTGAGCACAGCAGCTTCCAGCAGCAATATATTCAGCTTCTGCTGTTGAATTGGAAACTGTTTGCTGTTTCTTGCTATACCAGGAAATCAATCTACCTCCTAGGAATTGACAACTTCTAGAGGTCCTCTTTCTATCCACAACACTACCTGCATAATCAGAATCTGTATATCCAACAAGATTAAAACCAGAATCTTTAGGGTACCAGATACCTAAATTAGGTGTACCCTTAAGATATCTCAAGATTCTTTTAACAACAACGAGATGTAAATCTCTAGGGTCCGCTTGGAACCTTGCACACAAGCATGTAGCATACATAATATCTGGTCTACTAGTAGTAAGATAGAGTAAGGAGCCAATGATACCTCTGTAGCTTGTAATATCTACCTTGATAGAGTTATCACAAGCTCCCAGTTTGACTGCTGTTGAAGATGGAGTCCTTGATGATGCTGAATCCTCCATGTGATACTTCTTGAGGAGTTCTTTGAGATACTTGGATTGACAAATAAATATACCATTCGACCTTTGACTTACTTGCAATCCAAGAAAGAACTTCAGCTCACCCATCATACTCATTTCAAACTTACTCTGCATTAGCTTAGAAAATCTCTTACAGAGATCATCATTAGTAGACCCAAATATGATGTCATCCACATAGACTTGGACTAATATCATATCACCTTTGTGTTTCTTTGAAAAAAGAGTTTTGTCAATGATACCTCTAACAAAACCATTTTCTAAAAGAAAACCAGAGAGAGTGTCATACCATTTTCTTGGGGCTTGTTTGAGACCATAGATAGCCTTGAAGAGAAAGTACACAAAGTCCAGCAGCTCCTGATTTTCAAAGCCAGGGGGCTGTTCCACATAAACTTCTTCATCAAGCTCACCATTCAGGAATGCACTCTTAACATCCATTTGATAGACTTTAAAATTGGAATAAGCAGCAAATGCTAAGAACATCCTAATGGCCTCAAGTCTAGCCACTGGTGCATAGGTTTCATCATAATCAATGCCTTCAGCTTATGAATACCCTTGTGCAACCAGTCTTGCCTTGTTCCTTGTAACAATGCCATCCTCATCTAGCTTGTTCCTGTATACCCATCTTGTACCAACTACTTTCTTGTTCTTTGGTTTGGGTACCAGTTTCCAGACTTGCTGTTGTTCAAACTGATTGAGTTCATCTTGCATAGAAATCACCCAATCTGGACCAGTCAGTGCTTCCTCAGTTTTCTTTGGCTCCATTTCAGATAGAAATGCTGAATAATGACATACATTCTGAGTTGCACTTCTAGTTTTAACTCCAACATCTGGATCACCAATGATCAGCTCAAAAGGATGAGCTCTATTCCATACAGTCTGTCTTGGAAGATTTGATCTTGATGATTCGCCTTGAAATTCACTTTGATGTTGTGAGTGACTAGATGATCATTCATTTGCTCCCCCTGAGTTGTTGCTTGATTGCCTTGATGATTCTTCTCCAGTGTTGGTGGTATCTCCATTGTTACCAGTGTTTCCACCACCACCACCATGATCATTATCATCATTGTTATTATCATTACCAGCAATAACTTCAGGTGGGGCTACATCATCTGATTCTGAGTCTGGCAAGTTATCAAACTTTAGTTTTTCAGATGAGTCTCCTTTTTGGTTACTAGGGAGCTTAGTGTCTTCAAAAGTAACATTGACACTTTCCTTTATTGTGTGACTGCCAGCCAAGTAGACCCTGTAAGATCTTCTGGAATAACCAACAAAAATAGCTTCTTGTGCCTTGGCCTCAAACTTGCCACGTTTCACATTGTCATCTATAAGCACAAAGCATTTTGCTCCAAATACATGAAAGTACTTGACAGTTGGTTTCTTGTTGTTCATGATCTCATAAGGAGTCTTCATTAAGTCCTTGTTGATTAAAGTTCGATTCTGAGTATAACAAGCTGTATTCGCTGCTTCAGCCCAAAAGTACGTTGGAAGTTTAGACTCACTTAACATAGTCCTTGCAGCTTCAATCAATGTACGATTCTTTCTTTCCACTACTCCATTTTGTTGAGGAGTTCTAGGGGCAGAATACTGTCTTGTTATTCCTTTATCAGCACAAAAGTCATTTAGGACTGCATTCTTGAATTCAGTACCATTATCTGACCTTATGGCTCTAACAGGGAATCTAGAATCCAGCTCAATCAACTTTATATGGTCAATCACCAGGTGTGGGGTCTCATCCTTGGAATATAGGAATAAAACCCATGTATATTTTGAAAAGTCATCAACAATCACAAGTGCATATTGTTTCTTTGACATGGACATCACATTAACTGGACCAAACAAATCCATGTGCAGTAGTTGAAGTGGTTCAGTTATTGATGATGTGTCAGTGCCCTTGTGAGAAGCTTTCTTTGACTTTCCTTTCTGACATGCCTCACACAGTCCTTCCTGTGTAAATTCAATCTGAGGCAAACCTCTAAACAATTCCCTCTTGACTAAATAGTTCATGGTTTTGAAGTTAAGGTGAGACATCTTCTTGTTCCATAACCAACTTTCATCTGATGAAGCTTTAGCATAAAAACAATTAACTTCATCTTTGGATCACGAGTGCAGATCAGCTATGAACAAGTCACCTTTCCTTACTCCTTGAAGAGCAGTGTAACAGCCCCAAATCCGGGGTCAGGGATTTAGGGTAGTCACGATCCATGTACTCCTTGCCTTACCTGTATTACTCACACCATTCATAATTCACCTGCTCATGACCCCACAACATATGTCTCACACACACACACACACAGGTTAGAGTCTCAGAAACGACACAATACAACAACTGCGGAATAAATAATTTTTATTACAATACCCAAATGTCTTTTGAATCTGTCACTGATACAATTTCTAAGTAATGTTACATTACCAACTTAGTCTTCTGATGCTTACAATCCTCTAATACCATTCATGTCTATACATAAGTTGAATGCCAAAAGCCGTAGCCTGATTCGATTGGTTCGTACTACTCTTCGGGATCACTGCTAGAAACTGTTTATGGAAACGCCTTGCGGGGTAGGTGCCATCCCATTGGCATCCTGCTTCGCTGCTATATAATATATATAAAACAATAGCAAGAGTGAGCGATAGCTCAGCAAGGTAATAAAAATATGGCATAATCATGCCTGTAACTCAACCCAGAATAAAGCGGGTATAAGACAATAATTTGTCAAAATATCTCGATACTGAAATAATTTCCTTATCGGAATGTATTCCCAAAAACAATGCCATTATTGTACTTCAAATATCATTTTCATAATATTTCTGCAAACTTGTGCTATATTATGAACAAAGTTCTAGTATAAAAGATAAGGTTTCAAAGTAAACCAAATATAACCTTTCCGAAAAATATCTGCCATGTAAGCAGAATATCAACATATAACTTAGAAGATGAAGTTATAAGGTGATTCAGTATAAACAACTTCCTTACCATAACTCCTGTTATGTAAGGTATCCACAGAGTCATATGATATAAAAGATGAAGTTATATGGATTTATTGTCACTTCATTTCCAAACACTTTTCGACCCCCTGCCAACATGATTGGTTCTTTATCCTAATGCATGTTGCAAGAATATCCAAATTGGATGATGAACTAATACTGGAGTTGCTACCGCGTCCGCTGTGCCTAACCTTGCTATGATCAGTAGCAGGTCGCACCGCTCAAATAGTTTTCTACATGTAGATGGAAGAATCACGACAGCCTGACATTGTCTACTGCCTTTCTGGATCTCCCGGCCCATTTGGGGCAATAAAAGTTGGATGGGCCCACGCAACTTGACCACTTACACCACTCCTAGTTCAGATGAAATCCATGACTCTGAAACGTAAAGATCGTCCTCCTTTCCCCAAGTGTAACACTTGTTGATACGACTCCACTAAGTAGTTATATCTAGGTTGGAAAGGAAGATTCTCCAATATTTCCCAAGCTATTGCTTGTTAATGGATATCGACTTGTTCCATGAATTTACCCCTCGATCGTTGAGGTGGTAACACAATATTTGACTTGCAGCAATTACATTGCTTTGAGAAAATATCTGTCCCCTGACAGTTTTTGAATTGAGAGTTTAAAAAGAGTAGTAGTCACTTAAATCAGGTTTCCCATATTTTTGATAGTTGAGCGAGCATTTAAATCCTCTTTAAAAGACAGATTTAAATGGAAAAACATTGTTTTGGGAACCTCTTTTTGATTTTAAAAATACCTAATAATATTTATTAAATAAGTAAATCTTAAATGAATATTTGAAAATAATATTCATTAAGTAAATAAAGATTAAGTGAATATTCAAAGATAATATTCATTAAATAAATAAGGATTAAATGAATATTTAAAATAATATTCATTAACTAATAAACCCCGAATGAATATTCAAGATAATATAAACCTCGAATGAATATTCAAATTAATGTTCCTAAAATAAGTAAACCTCAAATGAATATTCAAAATAATATTCATTAAATAATTAAGTCTCAAATGAATATTCGAACATAATATTCATTAAATAATCCCCAGATGAATATTCACAATAATATTCTTAAAGTCAGTAATCCTCAAATGAATATAAATAATATCCTTTAAGTCAATAATCCTTAAATGAAGATTCATAAACAATATTCATTAAATAAATAATTAACCCTCGAATAACAGTTATCCGATATCTTTATCGGAAAATAACCTTTAATATATACAAAAAAAATATAATTACTTCTGATCTTAGAGAAAATCACCCGCCCTTTTCCTAGGGCAAATATAAAATCCTGGCTTATAGCTGATATCCCATATCTAACTCATAAGCCCCAACTTCAAGTCATAACCTCAAGTATTGCTATACATAGCAATTCGAAGACAAGTATGCAATAACACATGTATACTTCTCATTTGCATATATAACTGAAATAGTATTCAAATAGTATTTCTCGACCGAGATAATACTCAAATAACATTCCTCAAAACACATAGTATTCTGCCGATGGAATCCCTCCGGGTTTCCACGGCTATCTACATATCTCAAAATATCGACTCCCGGTCTAGAGTCGAAACAATAAACCTGCTCTTATCTATAGAGCTACAAGGTACACCGGTTTATAACTACTTTGTCTCAAAGCTCATATATAAACCAAAATCAAACTCTATTTTATACAATATATAACATGTATCGCAAAACTGTATAACTCCACACATGGCAAAAGCAGTAATATATAATCAATACTTCAAAGTATAGATTTAGAAAACTTGCCACAATACTTGCAACAAAGATTTGGTATATAAATTGGGAATACACAAGTATTGAACATTGGAAAATATGCATACTCTGAATAATAGAGTAAGGTTTAGTAAACTTGCCTGATGCTCATGAAGTGATAGGGGTTCGCGACGATGCTGGACAATCTAGACAAAGTCAAACGAAAACACACGGTTAATCCCCTCGATAATCCACTTGTACTCAATGCTTAAACACGTAAGCGAAACACAACCATGGAATTACTAGCTCGTTATAGGCTCATACTAAGTCCACGTTTAGTCGACAATTACTTAAGTAGTAGGTTTAGTCTGAAATCGATCCTCGAATACAAGTTATACTTAACCATTTACAACATTGGTTTCTAAGTCATGTTCTTAGTGGTTTTCACTTGCGCGACCTCGGCTACAACATTTTTATAAAATCGAAAAATAATCTTTTGGACTCGAAACCTTCGTACAAACCTTCGTAACTGACCTTGACACTTCAATACAAAATTTCATATTTTAAAACAACTCTTAAGGGTCTCAAACATAGCCACAAAGTTTGTACATTTCTGCAATCTCATTCCTTGAACCACTTTCACTAAAATGGTCATATCTCATAAACCGTAATTCGTATAGACATGATCTTTATACCAAAACAAACCTTAAAACAAGACCTACATGTTCATGGTCAGTGTTGTTCAAAAATAATCCAAGACCAGTTCGTAATTCTTGCTCAAAACAGCCTTAAATCAAATGGGCATTACGACGGCTATAATCGTAACGCTTTCCATTTTCAAAACACACCCAAATCAATACCAAACAATCCCAAACTCACCATTCACCTTATACACCCTCCACTCAGTCAAATCCTCCATGAATAATCACAACAAATTCATAACCCATCCTCCAAACTCAACCAAAAATTCATATAATCACTTAGTCATGCTTTTAACTTTACATAAACATCAAAACAATTTCAAAACTCATATAACAAAAAGGGGCAGAGGTTTTATACCTTCTCCAAGCTTGCTTGCTGCTATATTCCTTATGTAACCTTAGATCCTTGCTTAATACAACCTTTGGAAGCTACAAACTCAATATCCAAAAACAAAACAAAACACAAGTTACTATTCATCATCTTCTCCGACAATCACTGACATCGAAGGGGTAAATCACGGGGTTGAGGTGATTGCTTACCATGGTTACGTCGGGCTTCTCGAGAGCTTCGATTTGAGTGGTAGAACGCCAAAAACGGACCACGGAATCTCAAGTTACGATCATTTCTTTCTCTCCCATTTTTCTTCTCATTTTTCTCTCCCGAATTTTCTTCTTCCTTTTCTTTTCTTTTTGTCTTGATAATAATGAAAATGCTGATATTTGTGTTTAAAAAGTGGTGGGTCATCACCTTTTGGTGAGTCACCGGGACACGTGTCGCGCATGCATGAGCTTAGCTAAAGTAGCTTTACTGGTTCGCTTTTCTTTCACATGGATGATCCAAATGTTGCATTTCTCGAATTAATCTTGTTACATGTTACTTCCATGTCTATATTTAATCCTGTCATAATTTCAATCCTCAATCCATGATTCGTTCTCTTAATCGCTTAATCTCGTTATAAAGTATCAGCGATTTCTAGTATCTTCGTTTCACTGTCTCAGTGGTTTTCGTTCTAATTTCTCAAATCAAATATAATAAAATTCCAAAATATTAAATCCTCAAATCCTCAATTTTAATATCTCATTTCTTGAATATAATAATATATAATTCACTGCCCGGTCAAATACTATACCAAAATAAAATTTGGAATTTCTGAATTCTGATCGTCTTTGCATTCACTTATTTACTCCGTAGATCACTAATATGACTTCGGAATATCCACACTACGTCTCGTACATAGGTGGCATGAAAAATTTTCTTAACCCTCAAAATCACTATTCATCCACCAAATTCACTATTCACTGATGCACTTAATCATAATAAGAAAAGTTTTAAATTTTACCAAAAATCCGGGTTATTACAGTCTCCCCTCCTTAAAAGGATTCCGTCCCGGAATCAACTTAGGAGTAACTGGGGTACTTCTTTTCCATTGCACTTTCTAACTCCCAGGTGGATTCTTCCACCTCTTGATTTTCCACAACCTCTCACTAGCTTGGCAACCTCGTCACTTAGCACTTGCTCTTTTCTATCCGTGATTTCCACAGGTTGTTCTTTGTAAGTCAGATCAGGTTGTATATCTACCTGTTCGTACTCTAATATATGCCGGGCATCTATAGTATACTGACGTAGCATTGACACATGAACCCCTTTATGACCATTCTACAAGTTTTGGGGGGAAAAACAAGGCTGGCTCGTAGGCTACCTTCCTGACGCATTTTAAAATCTCAGACGGCCCAATGAATCTCGGGCTCAACTTCCCTTTCTTTCCAAATCTCATAAATTCTTTCCATGAGGATATCTTTAGCATCACGAATCTCTAACCTCATATTCTCTATCTTGTTTGTACAGAAAATACACCCACCTAAACTTGCTTGCCATTCATCATCATGCCATTTAGCTTATCAATAGCAGTACTATCTTTATACTCACGGGCTTAGTCCGCATGCTTCCTCTGTCTATCTTGGATGTTACTAGCCTCTTGTTGGTTAAATCTTTTGTCTTTCTAGTTCGTTGGACTAACTTGGGTTTTGTGTAAAATCTCATCCTTTAATTCCTGATTATTCGGAATCCATCTCTGTCTCATTTTAATCAAGGGTATCGGCCACCACATTGGCCTTCCCCGGATGGTAGTGTATCTCACAGTCATAATTCTAGGTCAATTCTATCCATTTCTCCATCCCATGTTATCTATTATCACGGGTAACTCAAAGCCAATTCATTACATTCCCTAAAATTTGTGGGTGCATTAGTCAACCCAAAATAACCTCACTGAAAACTCGAAGTGTCTATTCCAAGTACGAATCGCAGTCTTGGGTATATCCTCGGATTTAACTTCCAACTGGTGATACCCAGTTCTTAAATAAATTGGAAATACACATCGTTCTTCCGCTGATCAAACAATCATTTACAAGGGTACCTATTCCCCCTGTCGAACTCATTCAACTCTCGAGGTTCGATGCATAATCTTGTGCTAACATCTTTCTCTCTTACAACGACACCAGGCTCTCCACGGTGGTACACTGGGTCTTATCATATACGTGCCCAACAATTCTTGTAACTGAGTCTCTAGCTCTTTCATTCCCACTATACCCTGAATACTCAGTATTCATTCTCATGTCATCCAAATCGATATCTGGTAGCTCATTAAAACCTTGTACAATCTCCCAAAACCATTGTAGTTCCCTTTATACTTGGTATCTCTTTTCTTGGCGTCAACCATAAGAGCTAATTAAGCCTCGTATTTCTGACGTAATAGTTTCTTAGTCTGAACTATATTCAAGAATTTCTAAATCTGCCTCCATCCTTTAATTATTACTCTCTCTCCCTTACAATCAGTCTGGCTCCATTGGGTGCCAACCAACCCATCCTTATTATAATATCAACTTCTCCCAACTTGAAAGGGATCAGGTCTATCAAAAGTGTCGACCTCATATTTCTAGTTCACAACCTGGATGTACCAGTCTTATGGGAAAATCCCTCGAATGGCTATTTCTACTTGTAATTATTCCCTTAGTGGCTCGGCCTTCAGGTTTAATTGTCATGCAACTTCTTGATATACAACGATGCATTAGCTCTGTCTAAATAGTATAGAATGGTATCTGCTATTTAAAGGTCCTGACAGTGGGCTGCTTGTTGGAGGTAGCCCTGGTTGAAACCTACTGGCTTTCTTTCCTTCTGTGTTCACAAACTCCGGAACAAACCTCGATAACTCGGAAAACTTGGCCTCATACTCGGTCACAGTCATGGTTTCTTGTTTTAACTCTTTAACTTTCATTTTCATCCGGGTCTCCATATATTTCCAAAAATTATTCCTCTAAAACAACACACGATGCACCTCTCCCAAGTCACAATACCAGCTCCCTCTGACTCCATCGTCAGTACTTATCTTGCTAACCTAGAGGTAGTGTCCATTCGTAAACAAGTCCTCCAAAATCTCAATTCCACTATAGGGCATCTATCTAACACCGTTGTCACTGGAGTTCACGGCACATCGCTATTCCTTTCACATATATCGATTGACACGCTTTCCATTATCATAACATCCTTGGGAGAATAAACCAATTTCGTTGATATGTCACTAACATTCTATTCGTCTTAGGGATTTGCTCCTGTCATAGGCGATTTCGTTGCGAATCTAATTCCTATCAGCGAATTTTGACTTATTTGACCTAGGTGGCCTCCCCTTAGAATTCAATGAGGATAACAAAAATTATGGGGCCTTGAAAAGACAGCTCCCATATCAAGGAAAACGTCACACACTGGTGATCATAAGGTTATGAGTTTTAAGGTAACCTTATTGGGGGTAAGAGAATTTTACCGAGAGATCAATATGATCATAAGAACTCAACGTTGTGTGCCTCGATTGAGACATTACTAAAGGTAATTAGCCTTCTTGTATTTCACAACTTACAAGTGATGGCGTCCCATCAGACTTCTATCACACAGACAGATAGTCCTTGTAGCCCCTATAAGTATAGGGTTGTTCGTCTCAGTGGAAGTTGAAAAGTATGAAAGCAATTTGAGATCAATTTAATGATTATCGTCTTTCGACAATATTTCTTAAAGGAACACCTTGGATTAAAATTGAACAGATTCCAAAGGTGCGGTTTCCAAAGAAAATACAAGGAAAAGAATAACCAAAAAGATACTGGTACTTAACAAACAAGTGGTGAGGTATCACCATAGGGTCATTCATTATTTGAAGAAAAGTGAAAGCTTAAATAAAATCATTTGACAGGGCTTCGAAAACCTGAAAGTAGGCATTGTGACAGCCTCTGGCACAAGTGAAACTGAATATGGTTTAGCACAAGTGTTATAAAATAACTTCGAAGAGGGAATATACCCTTTATCAGAATTCTTTTCTGGAGAGAGGTCAAGATAGATCATAGATTGGGGAGGTACCCCACATAATTTGCAAATGGGGAGGGTACTACCAAAGTCTCTACGGATGCCTTCTATGTCGGCTCCTCTAATGGATAATCGTTCAATTCCAAAGCTTTTCTTCTCCATGCACACCCTAAGGTGCTCGATACTTACGTTATTGCCGACTCATAATAGTTGCTAAGAATTACACCATCAACATTTGCAATCGCAGGGAGTTCTATTCGACTCGGCGCAAACATCTCAAGTAAGCGTTCTGTTCTATAAGAAGACTTCGATACCGTGGTCGCCCGTAGCAATGACAATTCCACATGTCGACTGGGCGGTACTTCGGAAGATCGTTAGAAACTACAAGCTTAAATACGGTCTCTATTTTAATCATCCTTATACCCAATATTCCTTCTCCCATATCAATCCCGTGTGCTACATAAACTTAACACTTTTGGCACAATAGCCTTTTCATTTAAGTCAATCCCGGAATTTCTCAGTCCGTCTTGGTCCTTAAATATATTTCGCCTTTACCGTCCAATCTCAACTTCATCATTTTATCTCTACAATCAATTATAGCAATCAGGGTCTGTCCACCAGCCCATATAACGGCTATCTTACCCAATCCACAGGGTTCGCTCTAATTTCCATTCTCTTTGGTGACATCCTCTGGTAATCAGAAAGACAAGGTTTGCCAAAATTTGCTGAATTTCTTTCCAAAATCAGGGAAATTTGATCAATCTATTTACCTACTAGTAATGCTCGGATCTGATTTCCGACCTTTCTGTTCTATCCTCATAATTCCTTCCTGGTTTCCTGAGGGTGGTAAATCTCGTTCTCGATTCCGTCTTAGCGTTCTTGTCTTACAATAACATTTGCATGGTACATATATCCAAAATTCTCCTTGAGATAATAAAATCCCTCAATGATGTAATAGACACTATTTCCAGTGGAATCGCTGGTCGTGGGGGATTGAAACCTCGTAGCCAAAGCAATTCCTTTCACTATTCTTAGGCAACTAGGTACCCTTAATCGTTCGTGATAATCTGAACACCTTGGTTCTTACGTATGCTGCCCCCTTATGGGCAACTATAACCGACTACGAGTAACAGGTTTCGTTCAAGTCGAATCAATCCACTGATACTGGCTATACTGCCTCTACCACTTCTGCTTTGGAGACTCTACTCCATTTTATTTGTCATACCTCTTGATGAATCATGAACGATCCTTAAACTCTCGTCTCGTAACTTATTTATCCCTTGAAGGTTCGTCCGGTCTTATTATTAGACCTTAAGTAACACACCACATCTTTATCAATCGGCACATTTTCTACAAGATTATTCCCTTGACCCACTACGGGGTCTTCCTCTAGATCCTCCTATGGATCTTCCTTTATCGGGTCTTCGTCCATCTCAAGAAGCGCATCATCAAATGCCTACTCGAAGGCCTCGGGATCTGGTATCTCAGAATCCCATCCATCTATAACTCATACGAATCGAGGTGCCTAACCATGAAGTCCTAAGTACGGTTTCCCAGAAGAAGTCCCTTCTCGGGCTTTATCTTAAACAGTCAGGGTCATGTCTTCTAACTCGACTGCGAACTTAATTTGAGCTCTAGATGCTCTTATCATTATTAAGGGTATTGTAAGACTCGATCTCCTATCGTTTCTGAGGACTGTAACCTAACGCTCTGATACCATTTCTGTAACAGCCCCAAATCCGGGGTCAGGGATTTAGGGTAGTCACGATCCATGTACTCCTTGCCTTACCTGTATTACTCACACCATTCATAATTCACCTGCTCATGACCCCACAACATATGTCTCACACACACACACACATGTTAGAGTCTCAGAAACGACACAATACAACAACTGCGGAATAAATAATTTTTATTACAATACCCAAATGTCTTTTGAATCTGTCACTGATACAATTTCTAAGTAATGTTACATTACCAACTTAGTCTTCTGATGCTTACAATCCTCTAATACCATTCATGTCTATACATAAGTTGAATGCCAAAAGCCGTAGCCTGATTCGATTGGTTCGTACTACTCTTCGGGATCACTGCTAGAAACTGTTTATGGAAACGCCTTGCGGGGTAGGTGCCGTCCCATTGGCATCCTGCTTCGCTGCTATATAATATATATAAAACAATAGCAAGAGTGAGCGATAGCTCAGCAAGGTAATAAAAATATGGCATAATCATGCCTGTAACTCAACCCAGAATAAAGCGGGTATAAGACAATAATTTGTCAAAATATCTCGATACTGAAATAATTTCCTTATCGGAATGTATTCCCAAAAACAATACCATTATTGTACTTCAAATATCATTTTCATAATATTTCTGCAAACTTGTGCTATATTATGAACAAAGTTCTAGTATAAAAGATAAGGTTTCAAAGTAAACCAAATATAACCTTTCCGAAAAATATCTGCCATGTAAGCAGAATATCAACATATAACTTAGAAGATGAAGTTATAAGGTGATTCAGTATAAACAACTTCCTTACCATAACTCCTGTTATGTAAGGTATCCACAGAGTCATATGATATAAATGATGAACTTATATGGATTTATTGTCACTTCATTTCCAAACACTTTTCGACCCCTGCCAACATGATTGGTTCTTTATCCTAATGCATGTTGCAAGAATATCCAAATTGGATGATGAACTAATACTGGAGTTGCTACCGCATCCGCTGTGCCTAACCTTGCTATGATCAGTAGCAGGTCGCACCGCTCAAATAGTTTTCTACATGTAGATGGAAGAATCACGACAGCCTGACATTGTCTACTACCTTTCTGGATCTCCCGGCCCATTTGGGGCAATAAAAGTTGGATGGGCCCACGCAACTTGACCACTTACACCACTCCTAGTTCAGATGAAATCCATGACTCTGAAACGTAAAGATCGTCCTCCTTTCCCCAAGTGTAACACTTGTTGATACGACTCCACTAAGTAGTTATATCTAGGTTGGAAAGGAAGATTCTCCAATATTTCCCAAGCTATTGCTTGTTAATGGATATCGACTTGTTCCATGAATTTACCCCTCGATCGTTGAGGTGATAACACAATATTTGACTTGCAGCAATTACATTGCTTTGAGAAAATATCTGTCCCCTGACAGTTTTTGAATTGAGAGTTTAAAAAGAGTAGTAGTCACTTAAATCAGGTTTCCCATATTTTTGATAGTTGAGCGAGCATTTAAATCCTCTTTAAAAGACAGATTTAAATGGAAAAACATTGTTTTGGGAACCTCTTTTTGATTTTAAAAATACTTAATAATATTTATTAAATAAGTAAATCTTAAATGAATATTTGAAAATAATATTCATTAAGTAAATAAAGATTAAGTGAATATTCAAAGATAATATTCATTAAATAAATAAGGATTAAATGAATATTTAAAATAATATTCATTAACTAATAAACCCCGAATGAATATTCAAGATAATATAAACCTCGAATGAATATTCAAATTAATGTTCCTCAAATAAGTAAACCTCAAATGAATATTCAAAATAATATTCATTAAATAATTAAGTCTCAAATGAATATTCGAACATAATATTCATTAAATAATCCCCAGATGAATATTCACAATAATATTCTTAAAGTCAGTAATCCTCAAATGAATATAAATAATATCCTTTAAGTCAATAATCCTTAAATGAAGATTCATAAACAATATTCATTAAATAAATAATTAACCCTCGAATAACAGTTATCCGATATCTTTATCGGAAAATAACCTTTAATATATACAAAAAAAATATAATTACTTCTGATCTTAGAGAAAATCACCCGCCCTTTTCCTAGGGCAAATATAAAATCCTGGCTTATAGCTGATATCCCATATCTAACTCATAAGCCCCAACTTCAAGTCATAACCTCAAGTATTGCTATACATAGCAATTCGAAGACAAGTATGCAATAACACATGTATACTTCTCATTTGCATATATAACTGAAATAGTATTCAAATAGTATTTCTCGACCGAGATAATACTCAAATAACATTCCTCAAAACACATAGTATTCTGCCGATGGAATCCCTCCGGGTTTCCACGGCTATCTACATATCTCAAAATATCGACTCCCGGTCTAGAGTCGAAACAATAAACCTGCTCTTATCTATAGAGCTACAAGGTACACCGGTTTATAACTACTTTGTCTCAAAGCTCATATATAAACCAAAATCAAACTCTATTTTATACAATATATAACATGTATCGCAAAACTGTATAACTCCACACATGGCAAAAGCAGTAATATATAATCAATACTTCAAAGTATAGATTTAGAAAACTTGCCACAATACTTGCAACAAAGATTTGGTATATAAATTGGGAATACACAAGTATTGAACATTGGAAAATATGCATACTCTGACTAATAGAGTAAGGTTTAGTAAACTTGCCTGATGCTCGTGAAGTGATAGGGGTTCGCGACGATGCCGGACAATCTAGACAAAGTCAAACGAAAACACACGGTTAATCCCCTCGATAATCCACTTGTACTCAATGCTTAAACACGTAAGCGAAACACAACCAAGGAATTACTAGCTCGTTATAGGCTCATACTAAGTCCACGTTTAGTCGACAATTACTTAAGTAGTAGGTTTAGTCCGAAATCGATCCTCGAATACAAGTTATACTTAACCATTTACAACATTGGTTTCTAAGTCATGTTCTTAGTGGTTTTCACTTGCGCGACCTCGGCTACAACATTTTTATAAAATCGAAAAATAATCTTTTGGACTCGAAACCTTCGTACAAACCTTCGTAACTGACCTTGACACTTCAATACAAAATTTCATATTTTAAAACAACTCTTAAGGGTCTCAAACATAGCCACAAAGTTTGTACATTTCTGCAATCTCATTCCTTGAACCACTTTCACTAAAATGGTCATATCTCATAAACCGTAATTCGTATAGACATGATCTTTATACCAAAACAAACCTTAAAACAAGACCTACATGTTCATGGTCAGTGTTGTTCAAAAATAATCCAAGACCAGTTCGTAATTCTTGCTCAAAACAGCCTTAAATCAAATGGGCATTACGACGGCTATAATCGTAACGCTTTCCATTTTCAAAACACACCCAAATCAATACCAAACAATCCCAAACTCACCATTCACCTTATACACCCTCCACTCAGTCAAATCCTCCATGAATAATCACAACAAATTCATAACCCATCCTCCAAACTCAACCAAAAATTCATATAATCACTTAGTCATGCTTTTAACTTTACATAAACATCAAAACAATTTCAAAACTCATATAACAAAAAGGGGCAGAGGTTTTATACCTTCTCCAAGCTTGCTTGCTGCTATATTCCTTATGTAACCTTAGATCCTTGCTTAATACAACCTTTGGAAGCTACAAACTCAATATCCAAAAACAAAACAAAACACAAGTTACTATTCATCATCTTCTCCGACTGTTAATCACTGACATCGAAGGGGTAAATCACGGGGTTGAGGTGATTGCTTACCATGGTTACGTCGGGCTTCTCGAGAGCTTCGATTTGAGTGGTAGAACGCCAAAAACGGACCACGGAATCTCAAGTTACGATCATTTCTTTCTCTCCCATTTTTCTTCTCATTTTTCTCTCCCGAATTTTCTTCTTCCTTTTCTTTTCTTTTTGTCTTGATAATAATGAAAATGCTGATATTTGTGTTTAAAAAGTGGTGAGTCATCACCTTTTGGTGAGTCACCGGGACACGTGTCGCGCATGCATGAGCTTAGCTAAAGTAGCTTTACTGGTTCGCTTTTCTTTCACATGGATGATCCAAATGTTGCATTTCTCGAATTAATCTTGTTACATGTTACTTCCATGTCTATATTTAATCCTGTCATAATTTCAATCCTCAATCCATGATTCGTTCTCTTAATCGCTTAATCTCGTTATAAAGTATCAGCGGTTTCTAGTATCTTCGTTTCACTGTCTCAGTGGTTTTCGTTCTAATTTCTCAAATCAAATATAATAAAATTCCAAAATATTAAATCCTCAAATCCTCAATTTTAATATCTCATTTCTTGAATATAATAATATATAATTCACTGCCCGGTCAAATACTATACCAAAATAAAATTTGGAATTTCTGAATTCTGATCGTCTTTGCATTCACTTATTTACTCCGTAGATCACTAATATGACTTCGGAATATCCACACTACGTCTCGTACATAGGTGGCATGAAAAATTTTCTTAACCCTCAAAATCACTATTCATCCACCAAATTCACTATTCACTGATGCACTTAATCATAATAAGAAAAGTTTTAAATTTTACCAAAAATCCGGGTTATTACAAGCAGGCTTTCCATTCTTCTTGTGAAGGATCTGACACTTCTCTCTTTCAAAGGAAACAACATATCCTTTGTCACAGAAATGACTGATGCTGAGAAGATTGAACCTCAGACCTTCCATAAATGATACATCTTCAATGATAACATTTCCAAACTTCAAACAACCATATCTTTTCATAATACCCTTGCTGTTATCTCCAAAGGTAACTACTGGGCCAGCTTTCTCAACCAAATCTGATAACAGGGCTCTATCTCCGGTCATATGCCTTGAACAGCCACTATCAAGAATCCACATAACACGGTTTACCTGTTTAACTCCCTGCAATATCAAATTGATTAGTCCTTCCTCAGAACCCAAACTTGATTGGGTCCGACATACTTAAAGAACTGGCCTTTGTCAGGCAAAAAAACATTTTTAACTAAAACTACTTCAACCTCTTTCACAAAAGAGCGTTTCCATTTATAGCCAGCCTTAACACATTTCTGAGTAGGCTTAGGGATAAATGAATCCACTCTAGTCTTAGGAGGACTAGTAGTCTTAGCTCTAACATGCTTCTTATTATTAACATGTTGACGTGGAGCAGTCTTATCACTAGATACATGCTTACTATTAAAATAAGCATACATAACATTGAAAGCACAAGACATGCAATTAATCACACCACATGCTTTATGAGAAGAATTAACAGCAGGCATGTTAGTACTACAGTTGTTTTGATCCAACTTATGGATATCTGATTTAGTCTTTTTAGTTGTAGCAACTTTGACTGGAATATCAGATATACACTTGTTGGAATGTTCAACTTCAAAAGCAAGATCTTCTTCACGTATCTCCTCTGCAATGATGATAGAGTATTCATTCAGAGGATCTGCCTGGGACTCTATAAAGAAAGGTTTGTCAATACCTTTAAGCACATCTGGAATACCCCTTTCTTCAGCACTGACTCTATTAGGGGTATTTATGCTTAATTTACCAATAGACTCATTGTAGTCATAGCCTATGCCAACAGACTGACCAATGCTTTGTTTATTGATAATTTCTTTAGCCGTCTTACAAGAGTTGTAATAGGCATTAGCTTTTGTCTTAAGCTCACTATTCTTTTCCTTGAGAATGGTTTCCAGTTGAATATAACATTTAACCCTATTCTCAAGAAATGCAATTTTCTCAATAAGTTCATCCTGATTAACATGCACAAGTTTTAATTCTTTTATCTCTTTTTCAATAGCTGTGTTCAAAAGAATTATTCTATCATTTTCCGTGCGTGCACAAGAAATAGTACCACTAAGATGATAAATCATTTCAGCATCAGTGAACTTTACCTCTGACATGTATGAAGATGAAGTGCTTGCCTCTTTAGCCACTAAAGCAAGGTTCCCAATCTCACCTGCTTCTTCATCACTGTCAGTGTCATCCCAACTCTTTCCTTCAGCAACATAGGCTTTCCCAATCTTGTTCTTCTTGCTAGAATCAAATGTGTTCCTTGTCACTTGCTTTGGATTTCTGCATTTAGTAGCAAAGTGACCCAACTCATTGCAATTGTAGCACCTGATTGTGCTCCTTTCCATAGTTCCAGTTTTGTAGCCACCCCTTGTGCCACTTGAAGAGGAAGATCCACCTCTTTGAAATCTGGGTCTGAACTTAAGATTGGGATTCCTTTTGAATCTGAACTTCCCAAACTTCCTGACTATCAAAGCCAAATCACCATCCTCCAGCTGATCAAGTTCCTCTAAAGAATAGAAGTCACCACTAGATTGATCAATGGATGTTAATCCATATTCAGCATCAATAACATTCATGTTAGAACTGGAAGGTTGAACAGCCTTCACTTCCAGTTTCTGTGGGACTTTAGCAGTCAATGCAGTAGAAGTACTAACTATCTTCCCAGTTCCATATAGCTCCCTTTGTTGAATCTGCTCCAGCTCATAGGTCTTCAGAACACCATAAAGTCTTTCCAAAGCAATCTCTCTCAAATCTCTTGCTTCTCTGATGGCAGATATTCTGTGCTCCAGATGAATTGGAAGTGTCAGAAGGAACTTCTTGTTAATTTCCTTGATAGTGTAGTGCTTCCCATTGAGATTCAGATCATTGTTTAATTTGTTGTATCTCTCAAAAACCTCAGAGATACCTTCACCAGGGTTTGATCTGAAATGCTCATATTGAGAGGTGAGAATTTCCAGCTTATTCTCTCTAACTTCCTCTGTCCCCTCATTGATTATCTCTATAGTTTCCCAAATGTGTTTAGCAGTATCACAGTTTAGGACATGATTATGCATGATAGGATCCGATCAAGACAATCAACAAGGATCAATTGTAGACAGGAATCCAAGGTAACATCCTCTTTTTCATCAGGAGTGTAATCCTTGGGATCTTTAGGGTACATCCTAGCAGCCCTAGTAACAACCTCATTCTCTATTAGTTCTCCCTCAATAATCATAGGGACTTTGGGACCATTCTTCAGCACATCAATGTATTTAGCATTTGCAACTTTAAGAAATAGGAGCATTTTCTTCTTCCACATAGGATAATGCTCCTTGTTGAACATTGGGATTTTGACTGTACCCACTTTCTGTGTAGTAGACATCTTTTGAGATTTTTAGGAATAATAAAAAATTCAGAGTTTAAGAAAAAAAATCTCAAAACAATTGGATCTTTGATTTGTATATTAATCAAAAGGCTCTGATGCCAATTGTTAGGTCTTGATATGTTTGTAGAAGGGGGGTTGGATACAAATAGTACCGTCTAATCGAATTTGTATTGATAGTAGATTTAACAATTACAATAACAAATTATCTACGGAATAAAATGAAACAAGATTCAAGTTAAATAAAACTCTATTCAACTTGAAGGGTGTTACAATTCTGTGTACAGATTACAGAGTTCTTGTTAAAACAAATCTAGAATCAATTCGACATGAATTTATCTATATTTGTAATAAAAGGTTCGAATACTAAAAAGTAGTTCGATTGAAATTCTAGGGATTATGATCCGCTAGATTGTCAAAGCAGTACAAGTAATTGAATTCTAGTTGATTGTATATAACTTTGATGGCTAGAATTTATTACAAGAATTAAATGAAGCTTTGCAGTTGGCTTGCGTTTAATGGCAGAAGAAATGAAGATGTAATGTTTTTGTTTGCTTCTGTCAGTTGTTTTTGTGATACACTGCCTTGTTTGATCAAAAAAGTATTTAACAAAAGTCACAGAGCATCTTTTCCACGCGCCAAACCAATTCATTTAGATTTATACTTGGTAGTACTATCCAATATACTTGGTAGTACTATCGGTAGTACTATCCAATTATATTGGTAGTACTATCGGTAGTACTATCAAGGGATAGTACTGCTAGTACAAAATAATCAGAAATAAAACTGTTTTAATATTTTCTACTTTTAACTGATTTAATAAATGAATTAATTTATTTAGAATTAATTCACTGATTAAATAAATTAAATAACTGACTCAAATAATTTCATAAATAAATTAATTCTGGAGAATTAATTTATATATTAAATTACTTAAGATCTAGATTGATTAATTTAATATATGAATTAATTCTGAAAGAATTAATTCATAGATTAAATTAATTATATTAAAGAATAATATTAAAAGAGAATTAAACTAATTCTTAGAACCACTAAAACTGATGAAGAACTTCCACTGACTGACGTTGACACTCCATGTATTGTGTTGGGTTTCGGGGCAACAAACGCAGCGAAAACAGTCGTAAAACAATAAAAAAATCCGAAACCCTAACCATAGGATCCGTGTACAAGACATGGCTGATTATGGAGAAACGAAATCATACCTTAATTGAGCTTATAAAATTCAGAAAGATGGAGGTCCTTGTTGAAACCACCACGCAACCCTTGTTCAAGATCTGCGTCGCCAAAGTAGTCCACACGAACGCACGATTACGGAGTTGGTACTAGCCAAAAGAACCGCCCTCGAAAAACCTTTCTCTCCTGTCTCTAGCCTCTCTAATATGCAGAGCTGCTAGGGTTTTGTGTGAAAAACGTATTTTATCACATAACCTAAAAACAATACATCATTATGTATTTCTGTGGAGAGGGATATTGGGCCTATACCTAATCTGATTGGGCTTCCAAAACCCAATCTGATTATTAGTAGTAATAGTTATTATATTCGAATTATTATACAATTAATCAAGTCCTACTTAATTAATCCAATAATTCAATTAAATTCGAAATTTAATTATTGCTCCGTCTAAAACGTTCTTTATGTGTAACCCTTTAGGTTATTATTATGTTGGCAATAATTTTAATATCTCATAATAAAATTATAAACAATGAGCGGCATCTAGTAATACATCATTGCTACCCAAGTAATAATAATAATTGGTGATCCAATTAAACCTTTCGTGACTAATGTTTCCGTGTAATATAATCCCTTTAACCAAATATTATAGATTAAACTCGAGGCATGTTATTAGTCATCCTCTTCAACATTTAATCCAGGTTTCCTTGATCAATGAGTAGACTATTAAAACAAATCAATATTTGAGCATGGCCATGCATTTTCATAGTCTCACTCAATCAAGAGGCCAATAATATCTCTCCTAATAATAGGAGGGTTAAATCCTATATCTATCATTCATATTTCTCATACGACTCATAATATACCCGATGTCCACTTTTATCATCACCCGGTCAAAGGTAACTTTTAATGTAATCAAAGTATATTAATCCTCGTATAGAAATATAATGATCTCAAGTCTAAGGATCATTACACCATTATCACTGTGAGCTATTCTAATGACTTTATTACCATGTAGAATATCACTGTGGGTTAATCCGGTGCCATGTAGAATATTACATGCACCTATGTTCTTGACTTTAGTATCACTATACCTATGACCAATGAGATGTGGTCATTTAGTCAACGATCATACTAATCTTTATGCATCATAATTGTCCCAATTCATAATGCTTAATTAGGGATAATTTAGGAATATAAACACTATTCTTATAATCTCATTTTTAAGTCACATACTTAAAGATATAGAATACGTGTTCGATATTCCAAGGACATTTATTACTCTAACATTAATATCGCAGTAAATAAAGACATAATAATTGTTGTCGAATAATCAATAGAACATAATCATTATTAAATAACAAAATAGTGTTTCCCAGAAGTACAATTGTATTGTCTCTAGGGCACTAATACTAACATATTGTCTGGTTCATGAGCGACAAACTTTAATGGTTGTTCTTCATACTTTGACTTTATGCTGTGGTTCTTTTCTCCTTCTATTTAAAGAAGGACTGTAACCTGTACTTTCCTCCGTCACACTTCTGAAATCTCTGTCACTCTTAATAAATCCACTGAGCTTGAATACTTCACTGAGGCTTGATCAGCAAATTGATCTTCTTTCAATGTAGAATCACTTCAAGTCTGTAGATGACTTTAATCTTCATTCTTTGACAGATATAATCTTCTGAGATTCCTGTGACATTTGATTTTTATTATTTACTTTTTACATCTTAATTAAAGTTGAGTAGCATCCTCGGTGTTTACAAATAGGCCTAGACATATGCCTTTCAAGGCCAAATATGTTCCCTTCCACCCTTGTAGACAAACACTAATCTCTCTGGTAGTTTATGAGTAGCTCCTATTCCTCTCACTTCCACCAAGTCATCAAGATATAGTTTTAAGTCTAACTCCTCCCTTATATCTGCAATGTAGATAAAGTCCTCTGGGTTTGTAGGTGGTTTTTTAACCTGTGGCCTTCTCACAAAAACTGGTTTAGCCTTAGTAGCCCTCTGCTTTGATTTCTTCTTTGATTCCATTTCAACCAGAAATTTGGGAAAATTAGATTCATCAAACTAAAATGGCTCCTCATTTGGCTCAATTGGTTGGTCATGAAAATTGATTAGATGTTCAGGATTACAAGCTAATTTTGCTCCAAAACCTAGATCAGAAAAAGTTAAAGGCACAGTTGTTACAGGTACATCTGTTACAGTGCTTTGAGAATCATCCTTATCAAAAGCCAAGTTTCTTTTAGCTCTTGTTTTAGGTTGCCTTGTACTTTTTCTTTTTCCTTTTGCTTGTTCAGCTTCAGCTCTAGCTCTTTCTTCTTGCAATCTTTCCTCTTCATCTAGAGCTTGGGCAACTGCAAGAGCTTGCATGTCTGCCCTAGCTGATTCCTCAGCTTTAGCTTCAACAAAATTTGGGTGACCAGCCCAAACACAGATCTCTTGTCCATTCCTGTAGACTATTGCTCTTTGATTCCTAATTTCAGGCTTATTGCTTTCCTTTCATTTTATAATAAGTTCACTCAGAACCTTGAGCTCATATGGAAATGGAGGAGGATAGAAGGTTCTAGCAATATTCTTGCCCTTTGATTTAGCTGGGGATTTTGGAGATAAGCATCTTGGAAAAGTAGTTGGGTCCACATCTCTAATACATGAAGTTTGTCCCTTTTCTTTCCTTGGACCAGGAATCACTCCATGTAGAAGAGGCTTTAGATCATATGAGAATTTAATCTGTGGCTCCAAATCCGTTGACACTAAGACTATGGCATTCGTTGATGATGGGATGGGCTCATCCGTTGACGCTATAGTTCTGAGATCCGTTGATGTAGAAGTAGCTTGATCCGTTGATGGATGTTTATTTCTTGCATTTTCAGCTATCTTCTTAGCCCGTGCATCTATATCCTTCATTTGCTCTTTTATCTGTTCTGCAAGTTGTAGTCTCAGAAATGCACATTGAATCAGGTCAATTCCATCCAATTTATCTTTGATATACTCCCCCATAGCTAGTGGCTCCTGTGGTAAAGAAATGGCTGGGACCATAACTTTTGTGACTTGAATATTAAGCTCCTTTGATTTCTCCCCCTTTTTGTTATCATCAAGAGTGATGAGAGGGAGACCTTGAGCTGCCACTAACTGAGTCAATAACTGAGTTTTCTTCTCCTGTGCTTGTTGCATATGAGTTAATGTGGCTTCCACTTTGTCCACCCTATCAGTAAGGGTTTTCAAAGTGGTTGCCACCTCATGATCCCTTCTGAAGAATTTGTCCATTTTGGTCACAGTGATAAGAGGAAGTCTTTCATCAAACCTCCTATCAGTGGAGTCCTTGAAGCTTTCAATGGTGTCCTTGATTTCCCTGGCCTTAATTCTTGTCTGTAGCATTTGGAGCCTCTGGATTTCTAGAGAGTCCAAAATTGCCTTGTAGAATTTCTTTTCATTTGGAGGTGCAGACTCATGAGCCAAGTAAGCTTCATTATACTGCCTTGTGATTGCAGTATCCAAATCATGAAATCCAAGTGAATCTTGATAAAGCCATCTTGGCTTAGGAGGCATCATAGATGTCCCAGTCTGTGTAGTAGTAGCCACCTCTTGTAAATCAGCATCAAGACCATCATCACTTAAAGATTCAACAACATGATCACTTCCACCAGCTTCTGGAGACAAATTGGCAAGTGCATCCTTAGCCCTCATCATGGATGCAGTTTTATGAATTAGATTTAATGTCTTCTCTGCCTCCACATTGCCCTGTTGAGCCATGATTTGATATGCTAGCACAGGGTGAGTAAAGGTTTCAGGATCCAGAGAAATGCTATCCAGAGTTTGTTGATAATGCTCTTGGAAAGACAATTCTCTTTCTCCCTCACTAACCTCCATTAACTCACTTGCAATGGTTGTTTCCTCCCTTAGAGCTCTTGTAGTCCCTTCTCTCTCTCCTCCATTTTCTTGCATCATGGGCTCCCCATGGCTCACACCTCTCACACCCTCACCTTCACCTACTAAGGTGGAACTCTCAATCTCTCCTTTTGCCTGGCTAGAAGAAATAGCCAGCCTCTCACTCTCATTCTCTCCTTTTTCCTGGCTGCAAGCCAGCCTCTCAGAGTCACTCCCTTTCAATCCTAAAAGTGTTTCAACTACCACTAGGTCATCTGCACTAGTTGTGTGAACAACTGGATTTTCAATAATTGGTGCAGAATGAGCTGTCAACGGAATGGTAGTTTGAACTATCAACGGATTTTCCGTTGATGGGGAAACACTTGTCAACGGAAGAGATAATTCCATTGATGAAGTCAATAAGGAGTTTGAGAAATTGAAATTACAGTAGAATCTGTGGTGATTGATTTTAAATATGGGTCCACAGATCCTCTTGTAGTTTCAGAAAAGAATGATTGGCGGCCCAACAAATCACTTAAAAAGTGATGACCACCAATTTCAGAGTGGGGCTTCTCCAAGAATAGAGATGGAGAATCAGGAATAGATGAATGGATCATATCCACATCTAATGAGTGTGAAGGAGAATTTTGTGGAGTTGTCTCAATATTAATATTGAGGGAGTGGGACTATAACCCCAGAGTAATAATTGGGGCTACATCAAACTGAATTTGAGAAACTGGAATTGTTGCTTCCAGTGTGTGTGCACCCTCTGTGACCTGGGATTTCTGTTTCACCCTTCTTTGGTAGTGGGAAATAGATGTTTGGGGGCTAGATGTGTCCCTTACCCTTTTGGTGTGTGCTCTTGGAGGAGAGCTTGTTTCAATAACTACACCCTTTTGAGAGGATGCAGTTAGACTTGAGCTAATATCCATGTTACTCATTGTGCCTTGTTGGGAAGATACAATGGGGCTAGTCTGGGCAACACTCACCTCTCCCACCTTATCCTTGGGGTTTCTTTGATGTTCACCCCTTCCCTCACCACTCACCACACCTGCTTCACTCCCCTTAGGCTGTGTAGTGGATTTTACAGAAGCACCTGAGGTTGGCTTGGTAGAATTAGACTTTTTAGATTTAGGTCTAGTTGCAGGGGCAAAAGCCTGTTGGGTCACAGCTACAGGCTCCATTGCAACAACAACAGTTGTAGTAGCAGAAATTGAAGTAACATTTAAATTAACAGGTTGAGAAAGTGTTACCTCAATGACTGCAAGTACACCATTGGGACATCACCATTGTGATTGAGCCTCAAGATGTCTGTTAGTACCCTCTTCTCTTGAACAAAACAGTCAAACTTGGAATTGGGGTTAGAGATAACCAATGGTGTTGGACTAACATGGTTGGCCAACATCATTAGAAATCTAGAATAATAAATATTATTTTTCCTAGTTTTCCTATCACCCAACTTAGCACCAAGTTCATACATTAATTGGGTGCTAAAGTTATAATATTTATCAGTGAGAAGCATGGCAAACAAAATTAGAATGGAGTTACTTAAAGCATCAAAATTACTGATTTTTCCAGAAAACACTTTAATAAAAGCATCTGCTATATAGCTCCACTCCTTTACCAAACCTCTCCTAATAATCTTACCCAAATTCACAGTTGACAAAGAGTAATTAATAGTGTTAAGCATGTTAACAATTTCAGAATTTGTGGGTAAAGCTAAGCAGTTATTCTCAGGAATATGAAGGCATGCTTGCAAAACATCTGAATTAACAATATACTTTTTACCTTGAAGTGTGAATTGCATAGTGCAGTTAGTTTCACTGAACTCACAAGAGGTCCAAATCCCCTCGATGATTTCATGATAAAGTGGAGTGGAGTGAAACATAGCATAACTAAGCTTGTAGTTCACCAAGAAATCCATCATCTTGTGAAAGATTTCGTTCGAGCTTTCCTTGTCAACAAATGGTATGGAGTTGTTCTTCTCATAAATGAACCCTCCAGCAGACATAAGTTTCACTATGGGCGCCATTGTTGAGTTGAGTTGAGTTCGAACAGTGTTTTGCTTTGAGAGAGAAGAAGTGAGAAAGCCTTTGGAAATTTGGAGAGTAAGATAAAAAAGAATTAAAGAAAGCAAAAAGCTTAAATACTCCCCCAAAATTTCTCAAAAATTAAGTCCAATAACAATTGTAAATTACTGGATTGGCTTAAAATTTGACCGTTACAATTAAAACATGACCATGATTTATACTTACAGGGGTGTATGCATAGATCGTGGTAAAAAGGCGTGCAAATCGACGGTTTAGATTAACAGCGCTATATCAACGGATTAGAATTGGGCGTATAAGATCCAACCTATTCCGTTGATAAAGCTGCATTCCGTTGACATAAAAGAGCTGTTAACGGAATACCCAGAAAAATGCTAAGACTGTCAACGGATTAAGACAATCGTTGACATAGTAATTTTGACTTAGACAAAATTTCACTTTTCTGAGAAAATTAATCCACAGAAAATCATAGCAAATTTCTGGCTGCAATTTTTAACTTGCAAAAATCTCATAAATAATTAAGAAAAATTTAGCATACCTAGCTCACTTACAAATCTTGAGAATGTTGATTCATCAAGTGGCTTGGTAAAGATGTCTGCAAGTTGTTGTTCACTTGGAACAAAATGTAACTCCACAGTACCATTCATAACATGTTCTCTAATGAAATGGTACTTGATGTCAATGTGCTTGGTCCTTGAATGCTGCACTGGATTCTCAGTAATGGCAATGGCACTAGTGTTGTCACAGAAAATAGGAATTTTCTCAACTCTTAATCCTTAATCAAGTAGTTGATTTTTCATCCATAAAATCTGTGCACAACAACTTCCAGCTGCAATGTACTCAGCCTCAGCTGTAGAGGTAGAAACTGAGTTTTGTTTCTTGCTAAACCATGACACAAGCTTATTTCCTAGGAATTGACAGGTGTCAGTTGTGCTTTTCCTGTCAATTTTACATCTTGCATAATCTGCATCTGAATAACCAATTAGTTCAAAGCCAGATTCTCTAGGATACCAAATGCCAAGGTTTGGTGTTCCTTTGAGATATCTGAAAATTCTTTTAATAGCAACTAAATGGGATTCCCTAGGATCAGCTTGAAATCTAGCACATAGACATGTAGCAAACATAATATCAGGTCTACTAGCTGTTAAATATAAAAGTGAGCCTACCATGCCTCTGTAACTTGAAATGTCCACAAATTTTTCCTTAGTATTCAATTCAAGTTTAGTAGCAGTTGGCATGGGAGTTTTGGCAGGAGAGCACTCCATTAAGTTAAATTTCTTTAACAAATCATGAATGTACTTTGTTTGACTAATGAAAATGCCTTCATTAACTTGTTTCACTTGGAGACCAAGGAAATAAGTTAATTCTCCCATCATGCTCATTTCATATTTACTTTGCATAAGCTTGACAAACTTTTGACAAAGTTTTTCATCTTTAGACCCAAAAATTATGTCATCTACATAAATTTGAACAAGTATAGTAGAGCCATTCACAATCCTATGAAAAAGAATTTTATCTACAGTACCTCTAGTGAAGTGATTCTCAAGGAGGAACTGTGAAAGTGTGTCATACCAGGCTCTAGGTGCTTGTTTCAAACCATAGAGTGCTTTGAGGAGAAAGTACACATACTCTGGAAGATCATCATCTTCAAAACCAGGAGGTTGACTCACATACACCTCCTCTTCCAATTCCCCATTCAGAAAAGCACTCTTCACATCCATTTGATAGACCTTAAAATTGGCATGGGCTGCATAGGCTAGGAAAATTCTTATTGCTTCTAGTCTTGCAACAGGAGCAAAGGTTTCATCAAAATCAATTCCATCTTCCTGTGAGTAGCCTTTAGCAATCAATCTAGCTTTGTTCCTTGTGACTATGCCATTTTCATCCATCTTGTTTCTGAACACCCATTTTGTGCCTATAACACTCCTGTTTTTAGGCCTGGGCACCAGCTTCCAAACTTTGTTTCTCTCAAATTGGTTTAGCTCTTCTTGCATAGCTAAAACCCAATCTGGATCTAGAAGTGCATCCTCAACTTTCTTTGGCTCATCTTGAGATAGAAAGCTACTATATAGACATTCATCTTGAGTTGCTCTTCTAGTTTGGACTTTTGAAGAAACATCACCTATGATGAGTTCAAAGGGATGATCTTTAGTCCATTTCCTTGAGGGAGGTAGATTAGCTCTAGAAGATGTAGCTTCATGATCATGATTGCCTTGATTAGATGTTTGTCCTTGAGAAACTCCCCCTGAGCAACGGAATTTCTATGACTGTCAACGGAATGAGTTCAAAGGGATGATCACTCCTAGAAGCATTTCTATGACTGTCAACGGAATGCTCATTTTGACTGTCAACGAATCATCCACCATGATTGTCAACGGAATGACCAATTGGTCTGCTAGCAGCTATTCTTCTCAATCTTAATGCAGCAATTTCATCTTCACTACTGCTTTCATCTGTGCTAGACACAACAACTTTAGGTTGTTTCTCAATAGCCTTAGCATGATTCATTTGATCTCCTTCCTCATTCTCAAAATAAAGACTTTCATGGAAACCTTCATCACAGAGACCTTGAATTCTAAGATCATCAAAAACAACATGTACAGATTCCATAACAATGTTGGTTCTGAGATTATAGACTCTGTAAGCTTTCCCTGCTGTATATCCCACAAATATTGCTTCATCTGCCTTTTCTTAAAATTTCCCCAAATGCTCAGTTTGATTTCTCAGAACAAAGCACTTGCATCCAAAGACATGAAGAAAATCCAATAGTGGCTTCTTTCTTTTGAGTAGTTGATAAGGGGTCATTCCCTTGGCTTGATTAATCAAAGAAATATTTTGAGTGAAGCAAGCTGTGTTAACTACCTCAGCCCAAAAATAAGTTGGTAACTTTGATTCATCTAGCATTGTCCTTTCAGCTTCAATGAGTGTTCTGTTTTTCCTTTCAACTACACCATTTTTCTGTGGTGTCCTTGCAGCTGAAAATTCATGCAAAATACCATTTTCTTCACAGAACATCTTCATAGTTGAATTCTTGAACTCTGTCCCATTGTCACTCCTAATCCTTCTTACTTTGAAATCAGGATGATTGTTTACTATCTTGATGTGATTGATAATGATTTCACTTGCCTCATCTTTGGAGTGCAAAAATAAAGTCCATGTAAATCTAGAAAAATCATCAACAATCACAAGACAGTATTTCTTCTTTGAAATAGACATGACATTGACAAGGCCAAATAGATCCATATGAAGCAACTCAAGCTGTTGAACAATTGATGACTCTGTCTTGCTTTTGAATGATGCCTTCTTTTGTTTCCCTTTTTGACAGGCATCACACAAACCATCCTTGGAGAATTCCACCTGTGGAATTCCTCTAGCAAGATCTTTCCTCACCAAGTCATTCATAACCTTGAAATTCAAATGAGACAATTTCTTGTGCCATAGCCAACTTTCATCCTTGCTTGCCTTGCTGAAAAGACAAGTGATGGTGTCTGGACTTGTGCTACTAAAGTCAGCAATGTACACATTCCCTCTTCTGAATCCAGTCATTACCACATTGTTGTCTCCACCTTTAGAAACAACACATGCTTCTCTTGAAAAAGTAACTAAAAATCCTTTGTCACAAAGTTGGCTGATACTAAGCAAATTGTGCTTTAGACCATTCACTAATGCAACCTCATCAATGATGACATTTTCTCTTGAAATCAAGCCATATCCCTTAGTGTAGCCTTTGTTGTCATCTCCAAAAGCAATACAAGGGCCAGCTCTTTCCTGGAACTCTGTGAGCAGGGTAGAATCACCAGTCATGTGTCTTGAACAACCACTATCCAAGTACCAAAGATTCCTCTTGTCTCCCTGCACACAATAAAACCAAATCAAGTTGATTTTGGTACCCAAGTTTCCTTGGATCCTGTTTTGTTAGCCTTTAATTTTCTCTTCACATCATTTTTCACCTTGGGCTCAGATTGAGTTAAATCAACCTTTACCTTTGGTGTTGATTTCTGAGGGTTGCTCACATTTTCATTCATAGCATGCATATTTGGAGGAACAAACATGTTATTCACATTCCATGGCATTTGTGGCACATTAAACATATTCATGTATGGATTAGGCACAAATGGCATGCTAGCATATGGATTTTGAAATTGTGCATATGGAGCAAACATATTAGGCATAACAGGAATTGCAGGCATAGAGGCATTCATTGCAGGCTTAGGCATTTTCATATTAGTAGGCTTCTTAACAGATTTGCAATTAGCAGATAAATGACTAACACTACCACAATTAACACATGTTTTTCTAGGAGCATACTTATCAGGTGTGTAATTGTTATGTTTGTTAATCCCTACTCTGCCATTTCTGTTATTCTTTTTATTGCCCTTAACCTCAACTTGAATTTTCTCTAACTTGTCTTTCAATTTCTTGTTAGACAAGTGACCTACATTAGCTCTCTCAACAGGCTTCTCAACTTTCTTTGATTTACTAGACTCACCTTGAACAAAGTTCTTGGTGACAGGACCATACTTGTTATTAAGTCTAGTGAGTTCTTCTTTCTTTTCCTCTGTCAACGGAACAGCATGATCCGTTGATGGTTCATCTGTCAACGGAAGCTTGCATTCCGTTGACGCATCAACCTTCAACGAATGATCATTGTTGTTTGTTGACTCTGATTCTGATTCTAAGGTTTCAACAGCATACCCTAGCTTCTCTTTGTTCTTTTTCCATGATTGCTCACAGAAAGATTCCATACCTTGAACATTAATGATGTTGCTAGCAACATTCCTGGAATCTTTCCATTTTGCAATCAATCTTTGTTCTATTTCTAGTTGTGTTTTAAGAATCTCTTCCTTTTTTAACACTTTCTCAAGTTCCAGCTTAGCATCCCTATTAACACACCTCATTTTCTCAAACTCAATGAGCTGTGCTTCCAACATGGCATTTCTATCACTTAAAAACAAATTAGTCTCTTTAATTATTGAGTTCTCTTTGGTAAGTGATTTAAGAGTAACACGTAAATTATACAATACAGTAGACATTCCATTAATTGTACTATTGCATTCCTCTTTAGAAAGCTCAGAAGGAATAGTAGTTGTTACCTGGTAGCTAGAGGAACTTGCTTCCTGCTCATGATTGTTAGCCATTAGAGCCAAGTTAACATACTCAACATCATCATCTGAATCTTCACCATTACCAGCCCAATCATACTCTTGAGACATGAAAGCCTTTTCTTTTTGCTTGAGAAGTTCAAAGTATTTCTTTTTATAATCAACAGGCTCAATTTTCCTGTTGCCCTTCTCAGCTCTAGGCTTTCTGCAATCTCCAGCATAGTGACCAATCATTCCACAGTTGAAACATTTAGACTTAGACTTTTCAACCCAATTATTTTTGCTAGGTTGAAAGTCTCTCCTTGGTGGCCTTGCTTCTGAGTTTCTCTTGAATTTAAACTTAGAAAATTTTGTTGAAAGAAAGGCAATGTGCTCATCAATCTCATCTAAGTCATCCAAGTTGGCTGGTTCTTCTTCTTCTTCTTCTTCTGTCATCTTGCCTTAACCCTTGCTAACATCACTCCTACAACTAGCTCAACTAGTTGTGGCTCTTGCAGCTTCTTCATTGTCATCTTCCAGTTGGTTCACAGATGCAATCAATGCAATAGACCCACCTTTCTTTTGCACCTTCTCAATTTCTTCATCTTGTTCCATTTCCAGCTCATATGTCTTTAAAGTTCCATAAAGCCTTTCAAGAGTATAGTCTTTGTACTCTTGAGTGTTTCTCAGAGAAACAGTCATAGGCTTCCACTCTTTTGGAAGAGCTCTAAGAAATTTGAGGTTTGAATCCTTGGTTTGGTAGACCCTCCCATACAACTTTAATCCATTCAAAAGCTTTTGAAACCTACTAAATGTATCATTTAGGGTTTCACCAGCTTTAAAATGAAAGTGCTCATATTGTTGTATGAGGAGTTGCATTTTGTTCTCCCTTACTTGCTCAGTTCCTTCACAGAGTGTTCTAACAGTGTCCCATACTTCTTTAGCAGTTGTACAGTTGATAACATTGTCAAGCATCTCTTGCTCCAAGCCATTGAACAAAATGTTCATGGTTCTTTTATCTTTATGGACTTCTGCAACATCTTCAACAGTCCATTCTGAGACAGGCTTTGGAATTTCCACATCTTCAGCATCATCTGGCAGTCCAACTCTAGATGCAAACTTTATGGGAACGTGTGGACCTTTCTCAATGCAGTCTACATATCTCGCATTCATAGAAATGAGATGTAGATGCATTTTTACTTTCCAGTGAAAGTAATTGTCCTTATCTAGAACTGGTATCTTTACACCTATATCCTTCTTCACCATGGTTTCTGTTTTGGCCTTGATCTTTAAACTCCTTGTATGTTAGAAGCTTGCTTTGATACCAATTGTTAATCCCAAATGACCTAACAGAATTGTAGAAGGGGGGGGTTGAATACAATTCTAGATATTTTTAAACTTAAAACAACTTTTAAATAACTTGACAGAGAAAATCAAAACACACAAGCAAATATAAAATTTCAGTTGGATGTTTTGAGGATCCAACTAAGATGTTTTTATTGTGGGAATAATCTGTGTTACAAACGTAGCACAGCTGCTCAGTTACAAATGTAGAGTGATAGTGCTCTTCAAAGAAAGCTAATACAAAATTATTCTACCTCACTTCTCTACAATAAAATGAACTGCTACACTTGGTTATATATCCCAAGTTTACAATGCTATTTTTGGCTACACTAAAAAGTACTAAAGGTAACCGCCAACAACTTGCTTTTCATTCCTTTTATCCAATGGTCCTTGGAGATCTTGTCTTTTGTCTTCATGCTTATTATGATCCCACTCAAGAACTCTATTGGTAATTGGAATGTTTCCTCATTCCCAGTAACCATTTTAATGGCTCCCAATGCAAAGTACACTTCTACATCACCTTTTGATCTGTCAGGAAACTGTCACTATCACTTTGTCAACTGTTCAGAAAAGTGATAGTAATCCGTTGATAGTAGTGAGATGTATTCCGTTGATAGCTTTATTCTTCAATCCGTTGATGGTACATTCTTCAATCCGTTGATAGTGTAATCTCCATTCCGTTGACATGTCTTCATTTAGGCAAAATTACAAGGCACATTATATTTACAATTAACCAACCTATTTTTCCTATCTAGTACTTAGTCAACATGACTTCGAAAACCTATCTAATACCTACAACAATTGTCTATCAACTAGTGAAGCATTGTACAGTGCAATTGCTACATTACTCATTCCGTTGATGAGACTCAATCCATTGATGAGCTACCTGTCAACGGATGCTGCAAAGCATACCATTCCGTTGACAACTACAGAATTGACTTAACACAAAATCTACTAAGTGTTTTTATAATTATCATCAAGAACAACATATTCCTAACACATTGTAGCACAGTGGTTATGATGTTAATTTTGTAAGAGGAGGTCAACGATTTGATTCCTAAAAGCAACCCAAATTCAAATTTTTTTTACATAAATAATAGAGGGATGTCAATTTTGAAATTTTAAACAAATTAGGACAAAATTGTAATTTCACAGGTATTAAACTGGCTCAATATGCTCCTAGTCGCCATTTAATATATAGAAGTAGATAGTATTACTTAACTACTTATTTTTGAGGATAAAAATGAGAAATATCATCTATCTCTCCTACTTTAAATGAAACAATGTACTTTTAGTAGTAAAATATTAAGAAAGCAATGCGTTTAAAGAGTATTATTCAAGACAAAATTACTTATTTATGTCCTAAACTACTAAGAACCAATTTTTATGTTATATATAAGGAGTGAGTTAAGAGACTATTAGACTTGCTCTAAGCCGCTATATATAATTTTTATGTAAGAGAATAATTACTTTTATATCAGGATAAAATTTCAGTTTTCTACGCCTCTCGAATAACTAATCAAGATATTTGGATTAATAATTTTCGTACGTTTATATAATTCAGATGCTATCTTAGAGCATCTCCAATTATCCAAATTACTTAGCTAAAAATTCACGTGACATATTATAAATAAAAAATATAGATAATATAGGAAAAAAATTACACACGAGACATTCACCTACATAAAATTTTAGCCAAGCACGTAATATTGACTATATTTGCTATACTCAGGGAAACTTGTCCCAAAATTTTACATTATTTGCTATACTTGAGAAGACTTGTCGCAAAATTTTACATTATCTCTTAATATATTGAAATGATAGATTCTATTTGTAGAAAATATAAATAATAATGACATGCCATTTTAAATATATAATTGACCATTATAATCAACTCCATTGTAGTACAACACGTTACATATTCGGCACATTCTAAATAATTGCTATTTCATATTATTTTATAACCATTTTAGTAATCATTATTTTATATTATTTAAAGACTTAATTGTAGTTCGATGGTCTTAAATATATATTTTTTGCACAAAAATGATTCTTTTATAATTGACATTTTATGTACCAAACTATTATTTATTTATTTTACAGATGATTGCATTCTGTCAAATTTTTTTAACGGACATTAATGGATTCACTTTTTTATTTTTATTAATGCATTTTGATGGCTCGGCTGTTATTATTTTTGAAAAAAATGACTATTTTATATATGTTGACAGTTTATTAATCAAACTATTATTTAAAAGTAAGTTAACTAAATTATATTTATAGAATACCCAACTGAATTTGAGATTTTGTTTATTATATAATTATTGTACATGATTTTGAGGCACTTGTACTAGAACAAAATAAATTGGAAAATTGAATATTTTAAAAATCAAATTGTTAAATAATTCCGACATATGAAAGTTGAAAAATATAATATGATAATTGATGACAAACTCATTAGATTTTCCATCTTTAATATTTCAAACCCATTCAAAAATTTACTTTTTACATTTTTCAGTTTCTCTTGGTGTTCTAGTAGCAGTGCTTAAAAATTATGTAAAATAGTTACACAATAAAAAATCTCAAAGTCAGTTGAGTATTCTAAAAGTATAATTTAGTTACATTTTATTTATATAATACTTTAGTTAAAAAAAGGTCAACACATATAAAAACTAATTTTTTGGCAAAAAAAATGTAATAGTTGAGCCATCAAAGTACAATAATTAAAATTTAAAAGTGAATTCATTAACACTCGTTAAAAAAATTGACGAAATGCAATCATATGTTAACAAAATAATAGTTTGGTACATAAAATATTAACAATTATAAAAAAAATCATTTTTTGTGCAAAAATATAATAGTTGAGGCCATCAAACTGCAATTAAGTCTTATTTAAATTAGGGTGTAAAGTCTATGTTAGGTCCTTATAATTTTGTAGAAGGGGGGGTTGAATACAAGCCTTACCGTTTTATCGAATTTGTTCGTTTTAGAATAAAACAGTTTAAGAACAAATTATGGTGGAATTAAATGAAACAAAATTCAAGTTAAATATAACATATATTAAACTTGAAAGGTGTTAACAAATATGTTATTGATTACAAGATTGAATCTCAAACTAATTAAAACAAATCTAGAATAAATTCGACATGAATTTATCTATTTTTGTAATAAAACGATATAACAATAAATGATAATTTGAGATACGTTCTAGGGATAAAAATCCGCTAGATAGTCAAAGCAGTACAAGTGAATGAATTATATTGGTTTAGATTTAACACAATGATTTTAGAATTAATTTACTGATCAAATTTTCAACGGCAGAGTTCTTGACAAGTTCTTGACAGTAGTTTTCTTTTGATATTATGTTGATAATTGTAAACTGCTGTCTTGATCTTTCTGTTAATGCTAATCCACTTGACAATAATCTGCACATGTATTGCTTTTCATTCCACTTGGAATGACTATCAAAATAGTCATGAAAGACTATTTTTAAGCCTGGAATGATTATGAAATAATACTAGAATGACTATCTTAATTTACATGAATTAAAAAGCATTTCTTGAAATGTACTAGGATGACTATCGGGATGACTATCCCTTGATAGTCATTCCAGTTCATTTTTATTTAAGAAATATTAAATTAATTCTACTTCTAATTTAAATTAATTCTGATAATTAATTTATTTCATAAATTAATTCTGATGAATTAATTACTTAATTTTTTCAATAAATTAAATACTTAATTTATTTGTTAAATTAATTCAGAAGAATTAATTTAATAAATAAATTAATAACTAATTTAAAAGAGAATGTAAATTCTTACAAGATAGTAAAACTAGTCCTTGAACCACTTGAACTTGATGAAGAATATCCACTGGATGTAGTTGTCAATTGATGCACTGTCTGGTTCATAAGTGACTAACTGAAATGTCTGTTCTTCATCTTGACTTTAAGTTGTGGTCCATTGTCTGCTTTTGACTGTTGTTCAACCTTTGTAACCTGTACATTTGCTGTCACACATCTGAAATCTCTGTCACTTTAATAAATCTACTTCCTTGAATACTTCACCGAGGCTTGAACAATAAATTGAACTTCTTTCAATGTAGTATTTCTTCAAGTCTGTAGGATGAATTTAAATTGTATTCTTTTGACTGATGTGATCTTCTGAGATTCCTGTGATACTGTGACAATTGAATTATTACTTACTTATTACAAACTTGTTTAAGTTGAGTTGAATCCTCGATGTTAACAAATAGGCCTAAACATATGCCTTTCAATCTCCCCCTATTTGTTTGTTAGAGAATAACAAGCAAATATCTAGAGGATAACTCAACTAAATAAAAAGTAAAAATAAGACATTAAAAGCTAAGTAAATAATAAGACAAAGTTATGGATTTCATTAAACATTTTCCAGATTCAAACATTAAAGATAAATACAAGATAGATGTTCCTCTAAACTGAACATTTGTATACATTGATCCTATCTTGATTTACCTAAGCTCTATACATATAACATTTACAAAACAGAGCTAGTGATCACAATTCTTGATCACTCATTTCACCTTCCTCCAGAGCATCCAACAAGTCTTTCTCTAGGACACGATCACTTTCAGTTGTGAGATTTGTTGGTCTGACTGGCAAAGTTGTGACTTTCTTCAATCTATTCTTCAACTGATGATACCTTTTGATGTTGGCAATACAATAGTTTTGAATGATGTCAGCAACTTCAGTCTTCTCTTCTGAAGCAAATCCAGTAGTCCTTAGCATATTCTCCAGCTTGATCAGATGCATTGCAGGATAGATCTTTAAAGAAACATGATCCATTCCACAGGTTTGTAGTGCTCTTCCCTTGTAAAATTTAACTTCAAATGGAACACTAACAACTGAGGACTGGCCCTTACAGCAAACTCCTTGAGCTTTTCATGCAGCAACACATTCAAATAAGAATCTCCTTTAACTCTGCTCATGAGAATCCACAGCTCTGACAATGATCTACTTGCAAAGCAATCCAGAGAAACATTGATAGTTCCTATGTAATAAATGCCCAAGTTTCTTTTGGGTCCCAATTCCAATAGGACCCCCATGCTTTGGAAAGACACATAGATGATCATTTCATTTCTCACCCTGTCAAATCCAGCAGTAATCCTTAAGATTTCTTCTTGTAAAGCCTTCATGTACACTGAATTATCTGGATTGACCTTCATGAATTTCTGAAGAAGGCTAATGAACTCCTTATCATTGTTTGACCCTTTCTGAGGAAGAGTAAACATATCTTTAGCTTTAGCCCAATTTTCACCCTTCTTCAGTCTAATGTCCAGCTTCCGATCTTTGACTTGCAAACTATGAAGACGTTGTTTTTCTTCATGCTCAGCTTTTTGAATTTGAAGTTTTTCAGATATAATCTGAGAGACCTTGACATTCTCATCCTTCTTCCTCCTTATCTCTTCTTGTTGTTTCTTCAGTTCCTCCTCAAAAGCAGGATCAGGATTGAATAGATAATCTTGATCATCCCATTCTTCAAAATCAGCTTCCTTCTCAATCTCCTCCTCACCAAAGATGTCTTCATCACCAGATACTTGAAAATCTTCATCATTAAGTACATCTTGGAAGTAAAAATCATCTTGAATTAGCTTTCATTTCCCCTTATCCTTCTGAGTACCAGAACCAGAAACTCCTCCTTGTACATCTTCTACCTTCTTTCCTTCCTTCTCCTTCTCCTTCTCCTTATTCTCCCCCTTAGTTGAGGAATCCTCTACAGATTTGACTTTGTCAGCTTTAGGATCCTCCTTCTTACTTCTTCCTTCTCCTCCTTCATCCTTGCCATCATCATCCTCATCATCATCATCATCACCCTCAAAGAATTTCTTCTGTTCAGCATTGGGTTGATGTGAATTTTTTATCATGTTGTACAGATGCTTCATGCCTTCATTTAGATGCTCCATCCCTCCTTCAATCTTGGCAAACTTCTGATCATTAAACCACTGATTTTCATCAACAGTCTGTTGAATGTAGTCCACCTGAGTTGAAATGGTAGCAATCTGCTTGACACTCTCTATTATCTCAGCATTTGAATTTATAATCTCAGAGATGTCTGAAGCCACTAACACCTGGGACTCCTGAATAGCATTCATCTTGGGGAGTAGAGTAGTCTTTAATCCTTGAATTTCATCCTTGATAGTACCCAGCTGATTAGTTACAAAGGTGGAAGAAGAAGACTGTTCAACCACTTGTGCTTGAGAATATCTTTTTTAGCCTGGGTTTCCTGAAGCTGTTTCTGTAGACCAGCTATTTGAGCCAATAATGAAGTAGTGTATGTGTTAGTGTGTGCACTCACTTCAATTTCTCTCAGTGGTGTTTCACTCATCTCACGTTCTTGTGTATCGCTCTGTGTTTGACTATCAGTTCTTAACACTAGCTGTCTATCCATGTTTTCTGTTGATGTACCTGCAGGAAAAATCACCCTAGCCCCTTCTAGAGAGGTCAGTGGTGGTGCAATGGGAGTTCACAATTCCCAATCCCTAGTGAAATCCAACAAGTCTGTTGAATTTGAAACTGAATTGCTTCAGTGTTGGATCCACTAGGTTGCCTTCCACTTTCTCCAGTAAAAACTGTGAGTGGAAAATCCCTTAAGGGAGCCAGAGATGTTCCCTCTGGGAGGGGAGAAAATGATTCTATTTGAGTTGGCGAAGAATCAGATTTTTCCTCAGATGCCTGTGAAGGCACTTCTACCGTTACAATGGTAAGTATTGTTTCATATCCTAAGTGCTCTCCTAGCAAAGTGTCCTGAGTATCATCTATTGGTATGTCTTCTCCCATTGTGAGTAACAGGAGTATGCTAGACTCAGTACAAGATGCCATGGCCCTATGGCGAATTTCAATAGATTCATATTGTTGAGAGGATGTCTCCAGAGACTGTGTAATGGCCATTTCAAAATCCATATCCTGTTGGGAGGATACATATGGGCTTACAGATATCTCCCTATAAGTTTTTCTTTTCTTAGGAGGTGGAGATAGAGTTGCGGGATCACTCATTGTTTCTTCATCACTGTCATTTCTGTTTCTCACATTGAGATTAGGTTCAAGTTGATTTGTGAAAGGAATTGACTCTGTGTTTGGCTCTATGACCGGGGATAGAGTTTGTGGTTCTACAAACTCTTGGTCAGCCCTATAAACCTATTGGGTTTCAGTTTCAGTACCAGAAGAACCAGGGATAGAAGTTAATACATGTGATGGAGTTACTTCTTCAGTTCTAGCTGTTGTAAAAATCCTTTGCTCAGGAACTGGTGGTTCAAATGATGGAAGGTTGATGAAGTTTGTCATGTAGGTGGATATGAGAACTGGAACATTGAGAAATCTGAAGGATGTTTGTAACCTTTGATAGAACTTTCTGTCAGTGGTCGGAGAAATGAAAAAGCGACCATTCCTGAACAGTTCTTGATGCTCATTAGAAAGTAAAGAGTTAATGACAAGTGATAGAAAACGAGGATAATAACATATAATCTTTCTACCACTGTCAAATTCCCTTCTAGCATTAAACACCCTCCTGTCAACAATATCCCACAAAAGGTGGCCATAATTGAGTCTTTTGTTGAAGACAATTGCATAACCAATAACTTTTAAAAGATAAGGAATATTCTGAAAGTTATTTTTAGTGCAATTGCCAAAGACTTTGGCTAGTGTATCAAAGAATAGATCCCATTCACACACAAGATTTCCCTTGATCAATTTGGTCATGTTCAGGGGATCTTGATAGTGAATATTGATGAAAAATTGAGTTAACTCCTCATCAGTGGGCATTCTATCAAAATTGTCCTGAGGAAACTGCAAGACATTACAAAATGTTTCCTCGGTAATTGTGTACTGTGTGTCCTGAATATTAAATGAGATAGTTGAGAAATCAGTAGTAGAACAAAGTAAATATAAAGGATCAATTTTCAAATCAACATTAGAACATATAGCATAATTAACACATGAATGTTGATTAAGAAAAGAAATCCAAGGTCTAAAACGTTCAAGTGAACATTTAAGGGGATCAAAATAGCCATGGTAGTTAGTAAAAACAATTTCAAATTGCTGGGCCATTTTAACACAAATTAATATAGTTAATTTTAGATTAATTTCAATTTTGGGAATAAATTCCAAAAATAAAAACTAGATCAGAAATTAATTAAATCAAAATATGTTGATCCAAAAAAAATAATGCGCACAAAAAAAAAATGACAGCACCTAGTTCACTTTAGAGAATAAAAAGCAAACTAGAGAAATGTAAGTTTTGTAAAAATAAGAACTTGAGAATGAATGAAAAAGTTTCCAAGTACAGAACATCTATTTATAGGAAAATACATTATACCTGGAATGACTACTGGGATGACTACCAGGTAGTCATACAGATAGTCATTCCAGTATTAAACTGAGAATGACTAGAATCTAAACAGTTTACAGCATAAAAATAATTAATAAAACAAACTAATTAGAATACTATTTGAATGACTACCGGGATGACTATCCTGGATAGTCATGCCGATAGTCATTCCAGTACAAAATATTAATACTAAAATATAAATCGAAAAACTATTCTAATTAAACTAAATTCTAATAAACCTAGAATGACTACTGGAATGACTATGTAAGATAGTCATTCCGATAGTCATGCTAGTACAAACTAGCACAGACTTACAAATTTAATAAATCGAAATGCAAAAACCTGTTAAACAAAAATAAGTAAAATAAACAGAATAAAATAAATAAAACTGCAAATCAGTTACAGAAAAATGCAACTAACAAAATAAAATAAAATACAACCTAATATTCACAGTTCAAACATTAAATTGCAGAATAAAAATTAAGCAACAAAATATTTTTACAGAAAATGCAATAAATTTACAGAAAGTGCAAAATTAAGGAGAAAATTATGCACATACATAATAAAATTGCAGAATATTATAGAAATGCAATAAAAATATATATAAACCTGCAGAAAAATTCAAACAACAATATATACAATCTGAAACTAACTTAAATGATTCTAAATAAGTAAATTTTCTATAAAAATAAATTTCTCCACTTAAAAAAATATGAGAAAAATATTTTTAAAGAAAATAAATTATTAAGAATATTTAAATTAACAAGCTTTACACTTCAAACACGAATATGCAATCTTTAACATTTAATAATCAGCAATAGAAGATGATTTTTTATAAGAACAAACAAGACAGAGATATTGTTAATCACTAAGACTGTTCAATATACCCAATTTACCGACTAACCTGGTAAATGTGGATTCGTCAAGAGATTTAGTAAATATATCTGCAGTCTGTTCTTCTGTGGGTACAAAGTGTAACTCCACAGTTCCATTCATGACATGCTCTTTGATAAAATGATACCTGATATCAATGTGCTTCGTTCTCGAGTGCTGAACAGGGTTGTTGGAGATTGCTATGGCACTTGTATTATCACATAAAATAGGAATTTTGTTTAATACAAAGTCATAGTCCTTCAATTGATTCCTTATCCATACGATCTGAGCACAGCAGCTTCCAGCAGTAATATATTCAGCTTTTGCTGTTGAATTGGAAACTGTTTGCTGTTTCTTGTTATACCAGGAAATCAATCTATCTCCTAGGAATTGACAACTCCCCGAGGTACTCTTTCTATCCACAACACTACCTGCATAATCAGAATCTGTATATCCAACAAGATTAAAACCAGAATCTTTAGGGTACCAGATACCTAAATTAGGTGTACCCTTAAGATATCTCAAGATTCTTTTAACAGCAACGAGATTTAAATCTCTGGGGTCCGCTTGGAACCTTGCACACAAGCATGTAGCATACATAATATCTGGTCTACTTGCAGTAAGATAGAGTAAGGAGCCAATCATACCTCTGTAGCCTGTAACATCTACCTTGATAGAATTATCACATGCTCCAAGTTTGACAACTGTTGAAGATGGAGTCATTGATGATGCTGAATCCTCCATATGATACTTCTTGAGGAGTTCTTTGAGATACTTGGATTGACAAATAAATATACCATTTGACCTTTGAATTACTTATAATCCAAGAAAGAACTTCAGCTCACCCATCATACTCATTTTAAACTTACTATGCATTAGCTTAGCAAATCTCTGACATAGATTATCATTAGTAGACCCAAATATGATGTCATCCACATAGACTTGGACTAATATCATATCACTTTTGTGTTTCTTTGAAAAAAGAGTTTTGTCTACGATACCTCTAACAAAACCATTTTCTAAAAGAAAACCAGAGAGAGTGTCATACCATTTTCTTGGGGCTTGTTTGAGACCATAGATAGCCTTGAAGAGAAAGTACACAAAGTCCAGCAACTCCTGATTTTCAAAGCTAGGGGCTGTTCCACATACACTTCTTCATCCAGCTCACCATTCAGGAAGGCACTCTTAACATCCATTTGATAGACTTTAAAATTGGAGTAAACTGCAAATGCTAAGAACATCCTGATGGCCTCAAGCCTAGCCACTAGTGCATAGGTTTCATAATAATCAATGCTTTCAGCTTGTGAATACCCTTGAGCAACCAGTCTTGCCTTGTTTCTAGTAACAATGCCATCCTCATCTAGCTTGTTCATGTATACCCATCTTGTACCAACTACTTTCCTGTTTTTTGGTCTGGGTACCAGCTTCTAGACTTGCTGTTGTTCAAATTTATTGAGTTCATCTGGCATAGCAATCACCCAATCTGGATCAGTCAGTGCTTCCTCAGTCTTCTTTGGCTCCATCTCAGATAGAAACCCTGAATAATGACATTCATTCTGAGTAGCACTTCTAGTTCTAACTCTAACATCTGGATCACCAATGATCAACTCAAAAGGATGAGCTCTATTCCATACAATCTGTCTTGGAAGATTTGATCTTGATGATTCGCCTTGAAATTCATTTTGATATTGTGAATGACTAGTTGACCCTTCATTTCCTCCCCCTGAGTTGTTGCTTGATTGCCTTGATGGTTCTTCTCCAATGTTGGTGGTATCTCCATTGTTACCAATGTTTCCACCACCACCACCAAGATCATTATCATCATTGTTATTGTCATTACCAGCAGCAACCTCAGGTGGAGCTTCATCATCTGATTCTGAGTCTGGCAAGTTATCAAACTTCAGTTCTTCAGATGAATCTTCTGTTTGGATACTAGGGAGTTTAGTGTCATCAAATGTAACATTGACACTTTCCTTCACTTGGTGACTATCAATCAAGTACACCCTGTAAGATCATTTGGCATAACCAACAAATATAGCTTCATATGCCTTGGCCTCAAATTTTCCACGTTTAACATCTCCATCTTTAAGCATAAAACATTTTGCCCCAAATACATGAAAGTATTTGAGTGTTGGTTTCTTGTTGTTCATGACCTCATAAGGAGTCTTCATTAAGTCCTTGTTGATTAAAGTTTGATTCTGAGTATAACAAGCAGTATTCACAGCTTCAGCCCAAAAGTACATTGGAAGTCTTGATTCACTTAACATAGTCCTTGCAGCTTCAATCAATGTATGATTCTTCATTTCCACCACTCCATTCTGTTGAGGAGTTCTAGGGGCTGAATATTGTCTTGTTATTCCTTTATCTGCACAAAAGTCATTTAGGACTGCATTCTTGAATTCAGTTCCATTATCAGACCTTATAGCTCTAACAAGGAATCTAGAGTCCAGCTCAATCAACTTTATATGATCAATCACCATCTGTGGGGTCTCATCCTTGGAATGTAGGAATAAAACCCAAGTATATTTGGAATAGTCATCAACAATCACAAGTGCATATTGTTTCTTTGACATGGACATCACATTAACTGGACCAAACAAATCCATGTGCAGTAGCTGATGTGGTTCAGTTATTGATGATGTGCCAGTGCCCTTGTGAGAAGCTTTCTTTGACTTTCCTTTCTGACATGCCTCACACAGTCCTTCCTGTGTAAATTCCATCTGAGGCAAACCTCTTACCAATTCCCTCTTGACTAGAGAGTTCATGGTTTTAAAGTTAAGGTGAGACATCTTCTTGTGCCATAGCCAACTCTCATCTGATGAAGCTTTAGCATAAAAACAAGTAACTTCATCTTTGGATCCATAGTACAGATCAGCTATGAACAAATCACCTTTCCTTACTCCTTGAAGAGCAGGCTTTCCATTATTCTTGTGAAGGATCTGACACTTCTCTTTCTCAAAGGAAACAACATATCTTCTATCACAGAAATGACTGATGCTGAGAAGATTGAACTTCAGACCTTCCACAATGGATACATCTTGAATGATAACATTTCCAAACTCCAAACAACCATATCCTCTGGTAATACCCTTGATGTTATCTCCAAAGGTAACTTATGGGCCAGCTTTCTCAACCATATTTGATAGCAGGGCTCTATCTCCGGTCATATGCCTTGAACAACCACTGTCCATAATCCACACAACACGGTTTACCTGTGCCACACCCTGCATTATCAAATTGATTAGTCCTTCCTCGGAACCCAAACTTGATTGGGTCCGGCATACTTAAAGAACTGGCCTTTGTCAGGCAAAACAACATTTTTAACTTTAAGTACTTCAGCCTCTTTCACCACACCACATGCTTTATGAGAAAGATTAACAGCAGGCATGTTGGTTCTACAGTTGTTTTGATCCACTTTATGAATGTCTGACTTAGTCTCTGTTGCTGAAACAACTTTGACTTTATTATTAGACATACACTTGTTGGACTGATCAAGTTCAAAAGCAAGATCCTCAATACGCATTTCCTCTTGGATAATGATGGAATATTTATTAAGAGGTTCTGCCAAGGATTCTCTAAAGAAGGGTGTTTCAATACCCTTAAACACATATAGTACACCCCTTTCTTCAACACTGACTCTATTAGGGGTGTTTATGCTTAACTCTCCAATAGACTCATTATAGTCATACCCTATTCCTACATTATGACCAATAACTTGTTTATTGATGATTTCTTTAGCAGTCTTACAAGAATTATAGTAAGCATTAACCTTGATTTTAAGTTCACTGATTTGATCCTTAAGAATGGTTTCTAGTTGAATATAACAATTAACCCTATTCTCAAGAAATGCTATTTTCTTAGTGAGTTCATCCTGATTAACATGCACAAGTCTTAATTCTTTTACCTCCTTTTCAAGAGCTATGTTCAAAAGAATTATTCTATCATTTTCACTACGTGCACAAGAAACAGTACTACTAAGATGATAGATCATTTCAGAATCAGTAAACTTTACCTCTGACATGAATGATGAAGTGCTTGCCTCATTAGCCATTAAAGCTAGGTTTCCAATTTCACCAGCTTCTTCATCACTATCTGTATCATCCCAACTCTTTCCCTCGGCAACATAAGCTTTCCCAATCTTATTCTTCTTGCTAGAATCAAATGAGTTCCTTCTCACTTGCTTTGGCTTTTTACATTCTGTAGCAAAGTGACCCAACTCATTACAATTGTAGCACCTGAATGTGCTTCTGTCCACGGTTCCAGTTTTATAGCCACCCCTTGTGCTATTTGAAGAGGAAGAACCACCTCTCTAAAACCTGGGCTTGAACTAAAGATTAGGATTCCTTCTGAATCTGAATGTGCCAAACTTCCTCACTATCATTACCATATCCTCATCCTCCAGCTGATCAAGTTCTTCCAAAGAATTGAAGTCACCACCAGATTGATCAGTGGATGTTAGGCCATATTCAGCCACAATAACATCCATGTCAGAACTGGAAGGTTGAAAAACCTTCACTTCCAGTTGTTGTGGGACTTCTGTTGCCAATGCAGTAGAAGTACTAACTACCTTTCCAGTTCCATAATTCTCCTTTTCTTGAATCTGCTCTAGCTTATAGGTCTTCATAGCACCATAGAGTCTTTCCAAAGAAATCTCTCCAAAATCTCTTGCTTCTCTAATTGCAGATATTCTGTGCTCCAAATGAGATGGAAGTGTCATAAAGAACTTCTTGTTAATCGACTTGATAGTATAGTGCTTTCCATGGAGATTCAGATCATTTATCAATTTATTGTATCTCTAAAAAACCTGAGAGATACCTTCACCAGGGTTTGATCTGAAATGTTCATAAGAAGAGGTGAGAATTTCCATCTTATTCTCTCTGACTTCCTCTGTCCCCTCATTGATTATCTCTATAGTGTCCCAAATGTGTTTGGCAGAAACACAGTTTAGAACATGATTATGCATGACAGGATCAAGACAATCAACCAGTATCAACTGTAAACAGGCATCCAGGGAAGCATCCTCTTTCTCATCAGCTGTGTAGTCCTTGGGATCCTTGGGGTACATCCTAGAAGCTCTAGTAACAACATCATTCTCTATCTGCTCTTCCTCAACAATCATAGGAAGTTTAGGACCATTTTTCAGCACTCCAAGATATTTAACATTTGCCACTTGAAGAAACATGAGCATCTTCTTCTTCCTCATAGGATAATGCTCCTTACTGAACATGAGAATCTTCACTGTACCAACCTTCTGTGTAGTAGACATTTTTGAGATTTTTAAAGAAGAATAAAAATTTCAGAGTTTAAGAAAAATTCAAAAAAAATGGATCTTTGATTAGTGTATCAATCAAAAGGCTCTGATACCAATTGTTAGGCCCTGATAAGTTTGTAGAAGGAGGGGTTGAATACAAACCTTACCGTTTTATCGAATTTGTTCGTTTTAGAATAAAATAGTTTAAGAACAAATTATGGAGGAATTATATGAAACAAAATTCAAGTTAAATATAACTTATATTAAACTTGAAAGGTGTTACAAATATGGTACTGATTACAAGATTGAATCTAAAACTAATTAAAACAAATCTAGAATAAATTCAACATGAATTTATCTATGTTTGTAATAAAAAGATATAACAATAAATGATAATTTGAGATACGTTCTAGGGATAAAAATCCGCTAGATAGTCAAAGCAGCACAAGTGAATGAATTCTATTGGTTTAGATTTAACACAATTATTTTAGAATTAATTCACTTATCAAATTTTCAACGGCAGAGTTCTTGGCAAGTTCTTGACAGTAGTTTTCTTTTGATATTATATTGATAATTGTAAACTGCTTTCTTGATCTTTCTGTTAATGCTAATCCACTTGACAATAATCTGCACGTGTATTGCTTTTCATTCCACTTGGAATGACTATCAAAATAATCATGAAAGACTATTTTTAAGATTGGAATGACTATGAAATAATACTAGAATCACTATCTTAAGCATTTCTTGAAATGTTCTAGGATGACTATCGAGATGACTATCCCTTGATAGTCATTCCAGTACATTTTTATCCAAATGGCTTGGAATGACTACCGGGATGACTATCCTGGATAGTCATTCCAGTTCATTTTTATTTAAGAAATACTAAATTAATTCTACTTCTAATTTAAATTAATTCTGATAATTAATTTATTTCATAAATTAATTCTGATGAATTAATTTATTCAATAAATTAATTACTTAATTTATTCAATAAATTAATTACTTAATTTATTTGTTAAATTAATAACAAATTTAAAAGAGAATGTAAATTCTTACAAGATGGTAAAACCAGTCCTTGAACCACTTGAACTTGATGAAGAATATCCACTGGATGTAGTTGTCACTTGATGCACTGTCTAGTTCATAAGTGACTAACTGAAATGTTTGTTCTTCATCTTGACTTTAAGTTGTGGTCCATTGTCTACTTTTGACTGTTGTTCAACCTTTGTAACCTGTACATTTACTGTCACATATCTGAAATCTCTGTCACTTTAATAAATCCACTTCCTTGAATATATCACCGAGGCTTGAACAGTAAATTGAACTTCTTTCAATGCAGTATTTCTTCAAGTATGTAGGATGACTTTAAACTGTATTCTTTTGACTTATGTGATCTTCTGAGATTCCTGTGATACTGTGATAATTGAATTATTACTTACTTATTACAAACTTGTTTAAGTTGAGTTGAATCCTCGATGTTAACAAATAGGCCTAAACATACGCCTTTCAGTCTAGAAGATAACTCACCAACTATTGAAAATGAGTTGGTTAGAAGAGATGAATTAAAAATAAAGAAGGATGAAGACAAGGAAATGACAAGACTGAAGAAAGAGAAGGAAACTGAAGAACATGCGAGGTTGGCTGTTGAGTTCAAAGCACAAGGCAAATGTAGAAACAAACATAATTCTTCTAAGGTGGAATTCAAAGACAAGTATAAAGATACAATGATGGCAAAACTTGATTTTTTTTCACTACTACTCAGCGGACAAGCTTCCTAAAATTATAGATGAGTTTGAAGGATCACCTCTAGCTGAAGAATTAATTGTTAGAGAAGACTGCGTTAAAATTCCGGATGTTGCAATGGTTAAATCTACTCAAGTACCTCCTCCACCCTGAAAATAACTAAAATCTCAATTCTTAATCTTTCCTTATAAAAACTTGTTTTAGTTGTATTGGCAAGTTAATTTCTACAATCTGAGTATTACTGCTTTGTTTCAGTTGAATTGTAGATAGGCTTGTTATCAGACATGAATTTGTGACTAACGTTCATACTCACAAATTGGGGAAGATTGTTAGGTACAGAAGCATGCGTATATACATCTAATAACAAGTCTATTTTAATGTAATACCTTGCATTAAATACATGATCCCTTAATTTGGGGAACCTTATGTCTTGTAGTTGTTTTTATAATTGTTAGGAATCATGCTGATTCTTGATGATAACTTTACACTCATCAAATTTGTATAAGTCAAATTGTAGTTGTCAATGGATAACATGTTTGTACAGTATCCGTTGACAGGTAGCTTATCAACAGATAACTTTTGTAACATGTTCATTTTGATTCCTGATAGTAGTTGATAGTATAATTGATAGGATTGAACAAGTCATGTTGATTATCAATGAATATGCAGAATAGGTTAGCCAATTGTAAATGTTCTATGCTTTATCATTCTGTATAAGTGAAGATGTCATCAACGGATGTAATTCAACTATCAACGGATGTAGTCCATACAATTATCAACGGATATGAGCCAAGCTATCAACGGATACAAGTCTGATCAACCTCAACGGATATGAATTACATGATTAGCAGTTGACAAAGTGATTTGATAGGCCTGATAGATCACATGGGTTGTTGGAACAAAAAGGAACATGGAAACCAGCAATTTTGGTAACTCTGGAGAAAATGAAGCATTCTATTTTCATCTGGTCAATAGATATTATTAGAAAAGGATAATCAACTAAAGGCAAATCATCAGAGGAACCAATAGACTTAGAATGTCAAAGCAACTTACTAGACTTAATCTATTGTGTATTTGAGTAGTTTAGTAAAGTTGTAAACTTGAAATATATAATCAAGTGTATCAGTATTTTTAAGAGCTAATAAATTAAGAAAGAATTCAAGTATTTTTGCTTAGAGCTCTTAGGAAAATTGTAAAGCAAAAAACTGTAATTACAGTTGTGTGTTTGTAACTAAACATCATAGAGATTTCTTCAAATAAAATCTCTCAGGTGGAATTCAATCCACCTAAAATTTTTAAGTATTGTGTTCTTAATTTCTACACTAAAAAATTATGTTCATTGTTTTATTTTGTTGTTTGGCTAAAAATTGTAAGAATTTTTACAGATTTTATTCAACCCCCTCCCCTTCTACAATCTAGTGATTACATTGTTTCGGTATAACAATCATACTTAGTGTATTCTAACCCAAAATTATTGTAATGTCATGTACATAAGCCATAAGAATAATATCTGGAAGAAGATCAATTGATCATGCCCTTGGAAGTGTTGAAGAAGGTTATTAAATAATGTATTTACAGAAATGAAGGTGAAAAATGTTCTAAGTCAAGATTCGAGATGTCCATGTATATTTGTTAGAGAAGTCCAGATTCGAGAAGTCAAATTATGCTGATTCGAGAAGTCATGTGTATTGATTCGAGGAATCAAGAATACTGATTCGAGATGTCTGGGTTAGAGAAGTCAAGTATACTAATTTGAGATATCTAAGATTAGATAAGTCAAAATACTCTAATTCGAGATGTCTGGGATTAGAAAAGTCTAAATACATTAATTTGAGATCCCCAGAATTAGAGAATACACTGATTCGAGAATTAAATAAAGCAAATTCTAGATGTCAAGAAATAGCTGATTCGAGAAGTCAAACAAAACTATTTGAGATGTCAACTCATCAATCAACCATTCATCAAAGATATTGAACCATGGACCTAGCCAAATTTTAAATCAATAACATGCAAACTATTGGAAGATTTTCAAGACAAAATATCAACAAACCATCCAATATTATTGCAATGTTCACATGGCAAACCTACAATGAAACTTGAGGAGAAATTTAAGAAAGGTACAACTAAAGAAATGGGTATGTATTTAGGAAAAAAAAAGAAGAAGTGGATATATGTTTCTTAAGGTGGAAACTTATACAAAATTAGCATAAACATATTTAGTTAATCAAATTTATCTTATGTTAAGTATTTTCCATATATGTAAAAGTGAGTTGTGCATGATTTGTATAAGTGTACAAACCTCTTCTTTAGTTAAAAAGTTTTTCATTGTGCATTTTAGAATTCTCTCTCAAGAAAAATAAGAAGCTGAGAATACATTTTGTATTCACAGATGGTAGAAACGTTTTGATCTAATAAAATATTAGATTTAAAGTATATATTTGTATTTCAGCTTTTCCATTCCACATACAAATCTTAAACACAAATACAGTTCCTTACACAAGAAGATTCAAAATAATATAAGTAAGAAAAAATGGCAATACATTCACCCCCCCCCCCCCCTTTGTATTACTCTGTACTTCAACATTCATATCCAACAATATATAATATACGCATTTTTGATATTAAATTTATGTTCTATATTGCAAATACATCATAAAAGAATATGTATATATGGAGTAAAAATAATCTTGATTATCGAAAGCAGTATATATTTAGTTATTTTTCATCTAAAGCAATATTGATTTATTAATTCTAAAAGTGAAACTGTCACTATAAAAAGAAACAACTATAAATATAGTATACAATATATTATCTGATGAAAGTAGATATTTTGTCTTTCCTTACCCATTCTTGGCCTCCCATTCTCAAGATTCTGCACTTATCTTATCTTCTTAATTTATATGTATCCCCGTTTCTCTCCATCTACATCTCCCTCCTTCTTTCAACAATCATAATATTTTACAGCTTTTCATCGGTTCGATTCATCAGTTAAATTCCTCGAACTTGAAGCAGGATTTAACGAGTCCTACCTCAGACTCTACTTCTCGATAAATTCTCAACACGAACATGTCGTTCATAAACTCGAGAAATGTAACACAATCACACATCATGGTACTTCAACCGTGGACATATTTCTTTCTGTCAACAATTAGAATGAGACATTTACTCAAGGTAAAAAGATTATTTGATGGACTAGTGATGTTCAACATGGGCAAAAGTTCGTCTCATATTGAACAATTGGAGGAGGATGTGTACCAATCCTTTCATCCCTAGAGAACGTTGCTCAAAATACAAAGATTTTTAGTGCTTCTAATATTCAGGTCAACTCTTTACCTAATTTTATGTTAAGTAAGCTTAATTTTTATTTGACGAATGCTACCAAATTATTTATCTTGTATCATAATAAAGAGAACTAAACACGATAGCACCTTAACTCACATGAGTCATAATTTGGTAGATACCTTGTCGGTGAAACGATGATTATTTAGATGCTTAGTATAGTGGTAGTGGTTACTTTATTTATAAATTTATATCTACTAAGTATATGATATTTATGCTTTATGATCCACTAGAGAAAGAACCCTTATGAGGTTAACCGTGGCCATCTATGTCAAGTCCTGAATCGTTTTTGAAAATCGGGTCATTCTCCATTCTGAATTCAAAATAAGTTAAATATATTGAACCAAATGTAACAACTTGAATAATTGGAAAGTCCAACAAACCCCCCAACTCACCCCCACCAAAAAAAAATCATAATTTATTAGTGTATTTCGTAGTAATAATTCACATTATTAACTAAACTATTGTCTACACATGTCTTGATATGGAACAAATGTGTTACATTAATTTCTTAGCTAAATTTTCTTTCGCTTTGAATTCATGTGTTCAATATTTATGCTCTTAGACGTTACTGTTGGGTTTTATACTATACTATTCATTTGTAGTATATAAACATTGTCCATTTTATTGAGAATCTTGATTGCATATTTTTACATTGTCTGTTTATTATATATTGTGGATAATTTAGTATCAAATGGGATAACAGAAGATTAAATTATCAATGTCTATATATAATATAAAGGGTTCACAGTTTAAGTGGAATTAGACAAACCACTGGAATAACTGAAGTATTATTTGGGAATAGTTTATCTTGACTATTAAATAATACTTGTATACTTTGTGTATATTGAACAGGATCGAAATATTAGAATTGTTCTTCTATTCTGACAATAAAGAAGAACTAAGATTCTATGATATTATTAATGCTTAGGTTCTCAATCCAAGTGTAGTGATTGACACTTGTGTGCAATGCACATGCTTTGATTCATATGTGATGTAATTAATTGTTAATTATAATATTATGTATTGAGCAATGACATTGCATGCAGAGTGGGATATTAATTACATAAGGAAACCATGTCCTGATAATATTCGGGTTGATGATGTCCTCTTGAAAGCTCATAAAGATAATTGTGCTTTAGTCCTGCAGGCAGATTTGTTCTTGCATAATTATAAGGTTGAGTGGATGATCAAGGATAAAAAGATATTAATTAAATTAATTATCAGAAATTAATTTAATTAATGGACATACGATATCTTAAACATGGGGAATTTAATAAGCAAATAATATAGGAGCCGAATTTAATAAGCAAATAATTACGGTATTAGGAAAGGTAGTGCAAATATTAATTCGTTAGTGGATAGAATTAATATTTAATGACATTGGGCTTGACCCAGAATGTCATTGGGAGGCCCGACCTAATTGTCCATGATCCCTACTGGAGCCTATATATATTCTTGTTCTCCTAAAGCTGCAAAAAAAAGAATTCGAGATTAAAAACCTAGGGCAGCCGCAAGGAGCTAGTGTTTTGGGATTTCGAGGCTTTAAGGAGAGGAAACTTCGGGAGATCGAAGGTCACACTTCGCTCGAAGGGAATCAAGGAATTCAGTAGAAGACGTGGATCTGAATCGTAGCGATTAAGGTAAAGTTTTCTTTTCGAACTCGTAATCAATCATATAGTAAAACGCAGAACAGTAATCATTCGTCCCAATAATTGGCATCAGAGCCTGGTTATGCAGTTCTGCGTTTTATGATATGATGTCCATGTCGTAATTATATATGCATGTATATGGTGGTTGCTTGTATTGATTCTGTGATGCAGGTTGTAATCCACTATTATGGTCATGTTTTATTTGATTATGTGATTGGATCCCACGTGGTTTATCGTGGATGTTTGATTGTTGTAAATCACGAGGGTTTATCGTGATAGTTAAGATTATGATCAGATGTATGTAATAGAATAGGTTTGTTTTGATGTATTATGTTGTATGTAATCGTTTAAACATCGGAGATACGAGAAACAGGGTTCTTCCGCTGCGCCATACTGTTTTCATGGGAGCTTCGCTGTTTTGGCTGCAGATTTTGCATACGATGTCCGATTTGGGCGAATAAGCACTTTTCGGAAACGGCAGAACGAGACGAACAGGATGGAATGTATCTAAAGAAACATTCCCCGATTTTTCGACCCATTCTGACGCTGTTTAGGCCTCCAAACGGGCTCCTGAAGATTTCGGGAAATTTTCAACGAAAGAATTCGAAGCTAATTTTCTGGGGCCATAATAGTGGATGTGTTTTATTATGTTTTACCTAATTTCTGCTATTTATTTTAATTATTGCAATTTTATATGCCTTACGTGATTATCATGCCATGCAATACTAACCTTAGTATGCTAGAACGACATGGACATAGGGTTATATGCTATGCTTTAATTATGTTGATCGTCATGCCATGTTCTTCTATGTTATGTGTTCTTTGTCTTGTTATTATGATAACATGTGGACCTCGAAGAATTAATATAGGACGATGCATGTAGATATAAAAAAATCCTCAAAGTAAAATACTAAGTGGGAGAGGGAATTAATTTGATATTAGATCCCATGGTCATCCATTTTTGGTTGTATGTAATTTAACACTAGGACGATTATGAATTGGATATATGTCACCCATCGTGGCGTTTGATTTATGACGTCTGGGTAGTGTTAAGGATATTACTAAGACAATCTTCTTAAGTTAATCACGAATATTGAAAGGTAAGCTCACCCCATCGTGACATACCAAGTTTCATAGAATTCAAGAAAAAAGTTGGACATTCCTTGATTGATGTTGATAATGGATATTTCTGTCTTAGGGGTTGTGTTCTTAAGCGAGTCCGTCTGTGACTTCACCGAAAACATCTGGGATTTATCCATTGATACATCGAACGGATGGGTCTGACTAAAGGCAACTTAAGATCTAAATAATGGTATACACTTAGCTATGAAAGATAATATATAGTCCACCCTAACGTGGCATATTATTTAGTAGTAGGACCGAAGTAATATTTAAATTTAAATGGTATATATGTCACACATCATGGCGTACCAGATATTTATGGAATTTAAATATTAGTGCATTAATTTTAATTAATTGTTAGAGGAAACAAATAGGTTTTAAGATATATGCAATTTTCTGATTAAGTGTTATATGCATGATTCTCAGGATAGAATGGGCTTTAATCCACTTTTCACCATACTTAAGGATAACAAACTTACCGGACCTAACTATATTGAATGGAAACGCAATTTGGACATAGTGTTGACTGCTGAAGAGTTCAAATTTTGTACTATTGAACCCAAACCGGAACAGCCTGCTACCGATGCTCCGGATGAGGATAAAGAGTATTTTAAGAAGTGGACTAAGGCAGATGAGATGTCGCGATGTTACATTCTGGCAGCAATGTCGGGTGTTTTGCAACATCAGCATCAGGCCATGACCACTTCTGCAGATATGCTCTTTAATCTCAAGGAGCTTTTCGGAGATCAGAATAGGGCTGCTAGGCAAGTAGCAATGAAGTCTGTAATGAACACTCAGATGGCTGAAAAAACACCTGTAAGGGACCATGTTCTTCTGATGATGTCTCATATAAATGAACTAGAGATCCTTGGTGCTGATATTGAAGTGGAAACGTAGGTCGATATCATACTTATGAGTTTGCCAAAAAGCTTTGAGCCATTTCGCTTGAATTACAACATGAACAAGAAGTTGTATAGTCTTGCAGAACTTCTGACAGAGCTTCAGGCAGCGGAATCATTATTTCAGCAGCATGTTCAGGTAAATGTGGCTGAAAAAGTTTCTTCTTCAAAGCTGAAAGGAAAGAAGAAGAAGAAGGTTCAGGCACAGAAAGTTGTGAAACCATTGGGAGTTCAGAATTCAGTGAAGAAGCCTAAGGGCAAGTGCTTCAAGTGCAAGCAGTCGGGTCACTGGAAAAAGGATTGTCCTCTTTCTAAGAAGAAAAATGCTGGTATGTCTCTTTCTCTTGTTACGGAAACATATATAGCGGCTATGTCTACGAGCACTTGGTGTGTAGACACAGGAGCCACTGATCATGTTTGTAATTCCATGCAGAGGTTCCAGAAAACCAGGCTGCTTAGAGATGGCGAGATATATGTGTTCATGGGAGATGCTACGAAAGTAGCAGTGGTTGTAGTTGGAGTTATTTCTTTATCTTTTGGTTATGATAGGATTTTGGTTTTGAATAATTGTCTTTATGTACCTTCATTTAGAAGGAATTTAATTTCGGTTTCTAAACTTGCTATGGATGGTTATAATGTTTGTTTGGATCGTAATGTTTCCATTATGATGAATAAACGAGTTATATGTTCTGGTACATTGCAAGACAATTTATATATTATTAATCCTATAGAACCAATGCTGCAACCAAGTGAAATTAATAATACACTTTCTACCTCTAGTAAAAGAAAGGAACCTTCTGGATTGAACCAAACATATCTTTGGCACTTGAGATTAGGTCATATTAACTTGAGGAGGATTCAAAGATTGGTAGTAGATGGGCCTTTAGGCTCGTTGGCAGTGGAGCCATTTCCAGTCTGTGAATCTTGCTTGGAAGGAAAAATGACCAGTAGACCTTTTAAGGTAAAAGGAAATAGAGCCAAAGATGTGTTAGAATTGATTCATACTGATTTATGTGGACCTATGAATATCCAAGCGAGAGGTGGGTATGAATATTTTGTCACTTTCATTGATGATTATTCGAGATATGGATACATTTATCTGTTGCACCGCAAGTCTGAGTGCTTTGAAAAATTCAAAGAGTACAAAGCAAGTGCGGAGAAGCGACATTCAGGAAAATGTATCAAGTCACTACGATCAGATCGTGGGGGCGAATACCTGCTTGGAGAATTTAGAGAATATTTATCAGAACATGGGATTTCATCCCAGTTGACTGCACCTGGCACACCTCAGCGGAATGGTGTAGCAGAAAGAAGGAACCGGACTCTTTTAGAGAGTGTTAGATCGATGATGAGTTATTCGAATTTACCCAAGTCGTTTTGGGGACATGCTCTAGAAACAGCGGCTTATCTTCTAAACTTGGTACCTTCTAAGTCAGTTCCAAAAACTCCAAAAGAATTGTGGACTAGTACCAAACCTAGTTTGAAACACATTCGGATTTGGGGTTGTCCAGCACATGTGCTGAACAAGAACGTGACTAAGTTAGATTCTCGTACAGAAGTGAGGCTGTTTGTGGGTTATCCCAAGGGAACAAAAGGGTATTTGTTTTATAGTCCTAAGGATCGGGATATCATTGTAAGCACCAATGCTAGATTCTTAGAGGAAGACTATATAATGAATCACAAACCCATGAGTACTGTTGTTTTAGAGGAAATAGTGGGAGGACAAGATAATTCTAATATGCCACCGGTACAAGTAGAACAACCACAAGTAAATGAACAACCTATCACTAATACCACACCAATGCTTCGTCGTAGTGGGAGGGTTGTTAAACAACCTGAGAGGTTCATGTTTTTGGGAGAGTCTTCGGACTTAGTCTCTGGTGAACATGATGAGGATCCCAGGACATATGAAGAAGCAATGCATGATAAGGATGCAGATCTTTGGCAAAAGGCTATGCAATCTGAGATGGAATCTATGTATTCCAATGAAGTCTGGGATCTCGTGGAACCACCCAATGGTGTAAAACCCATTGGATGCAAGTGGATCTACAAAAGAAAAAGAGGATCTGACAAAAAGGTGAAAGCCTGGAAAGCAAGACTTGTTGCGAAAGGGTATACTCAGAAACAAGGAATTGATTATGAGGAAACCTTTTCTCCGGTAGTCATGCTTAAGTCAATCCGGATTCTTTTATCTATAGCAACTCATCTCGATTATGAGATTTGGCAAATGGATGTCAAGACAGCTTTCCTAAATGGAAGTCTTGATGAAAACATCCATATGCAGCAACCAGAGGGATTCATCAAAGAGGGCCAAGAGCATCTAGTGTGTAAGCTTAAGAAGTCCATTTATGGACTGAAACAAGCTTCCAGGGAATGGAACATTCGTTTTGATCAGGCCGTCCAGTCAAATGGTTATGATCAGAGTCCAAGCGAAGCATGTGTGTATAGGAAAAGTGAAGGAAATGCAGTGGTTTTTCTAGTACTATATGTAGATGACATTTTGCTCATTGGAAACAATGTAGAGATGTTGTCATCTATTAAGGCATGGTTGTTCAAACAATTTGAAATGAAAGACTTAGGTGAAGCCGCATACATTCTTGGGATCAAAGTTATAAGAGATCGCAAGAAAAGAACGTTGGCTTTATCTCAAGAACCGTACATTGATGAGGTATTGGCTCGTTTTAACATGCAGGACTCTAAGAAGGGTAATTTACCTTTTAGACATGGAGTCTCTCTATCAAAGGAGCAGTGTCCTAAGACACCTAAGGAGATAGAGAACATGAAAGCAGTTCCTTATGCTTCGGCATGTGGAAGCTTAATGTATGTTATGTTATGCACGAGACCTGATATTTGCTTTTCCGTAGGCATGGTCAGTAGATATCAGTCCAATCCAGGTCAGGAACATTGGAGTGCAGTAAAAACGATACTTAAGTACCTGCGAAGGACTAAGAAGTATATGTTAATTTACAAGGCTTCAGACTTGTTTCCTGTGGGATATACCGATTCAGATTTCCAGACAGATAGGGATAAGAGGAAGTCAACCTCGGGGTGTGTTTTTACTTTAGGAGGTGGAGCTGTAATATGGAGGAGTGTGAAGCAGAAATGCATCGCAGACTCAACCATGGAAGCTGAATATGTGGCAGCCTCTGAGGCAGCCAAGGAGGCTATATGGTTCCGGAATTTCCTGCTGGATTTGAATGTAGTTCCTAATTTGCCACGGCAAATCACAATTTATTGTGATAATACTAGTGATGTTGCAAATACAAAGGAACCACGAGAACATAAGGCAGCAAAACACATTGAGCGTCAGTATCACCTCATACGACAGTTCGTTAAGCGAGGAGATATTATTGTGACTGATATAGCATCAAAGGACAACCGGGCTGATCCTTTCATGAAGAGTTTACCAGCTAAGGTTTTTGAAGAACACGTGGAGGCGATAGGAGTCAGATGTCTGGTCACGGAATAGTTATTTAAACTGGTAGTGGATTATATTAATAAACACTGATATACTCAAAGAATAGCTTGAGTATAAGTGGGAGATTGTTTGGTTTTATACTATACTATTCATTTGTAGTATATAAACATTGTCCATTTTATTGAGAATCTTGATTGCATATTTTTACATTGTCTGTTTATTATATATTGTGGATAATTTAGTATCAAATGGGATAACAGAAGATTAAATTATCAGTGTCTATATATAATATAAAGGGTTCACAGTTTAAGTGGAATTAGACAAACCACTGGAATAACTGAAGTATTATTTGGGAATAGTTTATCTTGACTATTAAATAATACTTGTATACTTTGTGTATATTGAACAGGATCGAAATATTAGAATTGTTCTTCTATTCTGACAATAAAGAAGAACTAAGATTCTATGATATTATTAATGCTTAGGTTCTCAATCCAAGTGTAGTGATTGACACTTGTGTGCAATGCACATGCTTTGATTCATATGTGATGTAATTAATTGTTAATTATAATATTATGTATTGAGCAATGACATTGCATGCAGAGTGGGATATTAATTACATAAGGAAACCATGTCCTGATAATATTCGGGTTGATGATGTCCTCTTGAAAGCTCATAAAGATAATTATGCTTTAGTCCTGCAGGCAGATTTGTTCTTGCATAATTATAAGGTTGAGTGGATGATCAAGGATAAAAAGATATTAATTAAATTAATTATCAGAAATTAATTTAATTAATGGACATACGATATCTTAAACATGGGGAATTTAATAAGCAAATAATATAGGAGCCGAATTTAATAAGCAAATAATTACAGTATTAGGAAAGGTAGTGCAAATATTAATTCGTTAGTGGATAGAATTAATATTTAATGACATTGGGCTTGACCCAGAATGTCATTGGGAGGCCCGACCTAATTGTCCATGATCCCTACTGGAGCCTATATATATTCTTGTTCTCCTAAAGCTGCAAAAAAAAGAATTTGAGATTAAAAACCTAGGGCAGCCGCAAGGAGCTAGTGTTTTGGGATTTCGAGGCTTTAAGGAGAGGAAACTTCGGGAGATCGAAGGCCACACTTCGCTCGAAGGGAATCAAGGAATTCAGTAGAAGACGTGGATCTGAATCGTAGCGATTAAGGTAAAGTTTTCTTTTCGAACTCGTAATCAATTATATAGTAAAACGCAGAACAGTAATCATTCGTCCCAACAGTTACATGGTCTTATCCCTTTTGCTAAAGTATTGGAAAGACCTTTGAAACTTAATAACAATACCATTACATCTTTGCTAGACGTACAAAATAAATTTGTCGGAACTTACATCATATTATTTAATCATGCCAACAGTCTAATTAAACTGCGAGTAGTCTCTACTGCCCTTGAACTTCAACTAAAAATAGCAACATAATATTTATTTTTTGTTAGGGTTGATACATTTGGAATGATGATAACAAAATACTCAAGACAAGAATTTGATCATGATACCGAAGCTGATTGTCAGAAAGCTAGTTCACAGAAGCTGATAAATCAGGAAGCTAACTATAAGGCATTTTATCTATCCAAGGTCTAAAAGCCACATCAAATATATGGAAGATATTCTGTCATAAAGTTAGGAAGCAATTCAGAAGCAAGCCAACAGACGTCTAATCAAGCACCAAGTGTTTCAGTGGTAAGCCTGCCTAAACAACTCAGTAATGGTAAATCAATAAGGATGACAAGATGTTTTATCTAACGATGAAGCTAAGTGTATATTTTCTATGGATAAAGCTATAGAAATCTTATTTCATCTACGGATAAGAGCTGAAATCATCAAATGCCATCAACGGATAGAAGCTGAGGACATCTTATCTCATTAACGGATAGAAGCTGAGATCATCTTATCTCATCTACGGATAAAAGCTGAGGACATCATATCTACGGATAAAAGCTGAAGGAAGTCGATCTATAGATACAGCTAAGGATGTCATGTTTTATCTATGGATGCAGCTAAGGAGGTCATGGTCTATCTATGGATGCATCCAAGAATGTCATGTCCCATCTATGGATACAGTTATGGAATATTACTTCTACGGATATTCTGAGATTACCTTTCTACGGATAACTGAAGAAGAATAGTAATCTACGGATAAAGAATTAATACGCCTACTGATATTCATCCCATTCAAGAAAAGCAAATCTATGTAAAGGAATCTTTTGAAGTTTTCTTTATTTAACAGGTTGAATGGAGGACAGTCTCAGAGATCATCATTACACACTCGTGACTAAAAGATGGTGGATAACGCCGCAAAAGATGTATGGAATAGGGAGTCAAATTGTAAATATTTGAAGGCTCAAATTCCTACAAATGAAATGTGAAATCATCCATTATCTTCTATGTCTCGATGGATAAATAAGAGTTAAATCAGCTACCTAGAAGTTTACCTTCTAACTAGACGCAAAGGAAAAGCTTGACGAGCAAGAAGACCTATATGCAATACTACATGTTCACTTATCTCAGCTGATAGTGACTTGACAGTCGGCTAACCAAGGAAAGGTCTCTTTCATGCAGATGTCACATGGTCTTGGAAGCTAGGTCAATTGCATGGACTTAGTAACTCTTGAAGAGAGAAGCACACTCAATCAGAAATCACCATTTGTGACTATACAAGTTTATCTGTGATGCCAGCCAAGGCATTTCCCGAATAGGATAGTTTCTGAGACGAGCATGTGAACAAGCAGAACCAAAAATGTAATATTTTATTATGTTGTAGGTTTTGTTTGTAACATACAGTTGATGTATATAAGACTGTGTGGAGTAGCATAGAAAGGTATGTGAAGAGAGCACAAAGCTGAATGTAAAACACTTAGGCTCTCTTTTATCATCTGTGTAAAACAACTGGAGTTTGTTGAAAAACAAAACCAGAGAATTCTTCAATATACACCTCAGGTGGAATTTTTCCGAGAAACCCACCTGAAAAGTTTTTAAAGTTTGCTTTTCTCCTGCATTTCTTTTTAACTCGAAGAATTCATTTATGTTCACGGTTTTGAGTGGATTTTAGTTAATTTGCAAACACATATGTTCATACTGTAAGAGGTTTCAATTTTTTTGTAAAATTAACTAGATTGTATTCAACCCCCCCCCCCCTTCTACAATCTAGGTTGCATTGTTCTGGGAATAACAATTGGTATCAGAGCAAGCTTCAAACATACCTGAAGTTTAAAGATCAAAAGCAACTGCAACCATGGAGAGAGGTGACAACAAAGAAGCTGGTAAAGATGAATCAGTTCCAAGTGTTCTTCTCAAATGTTCTAAAGACACAAGAGGAATTAGAGACGAGGGCAGCAAGATTACTCTTAATAATCTTGTCCATGGCATGCATGAAGATTTCCTGAGCCTCAAATCTCATATCAATCGAAGGGATATCATTCATACAAATCATGCAGAAACTGAGCAAGTCCAAGATAACAGATTGTGCCTACTCACACAGAAACCTGAAGTGTTTCGCTATGAAGAGGGTGAAGAGTTGTCTGATTTTCTTTCAAGATTTCAGAGATCTTTACAAGATTCAGAAAAGTGTGGGAAGGAGTTTTCAAGCAATGACTCAAACTTATTGTTTGCAAAATCTTTACCCAGAAAATGGAAGCATATCTCTGTGTTTATCAAAAACACCCTTGAGACCAAAGATCTAAATCTTAGCGATCTGTTAAGCACTCATGAAGGCATTAATCTTGAGGCTATGCAGGATGCAAGGATTATCAGTGAAGAAGGGGAGATAGAAACCAGAGATGTGGTCATCTCCAACCAAGATTTGAAAGAAGAGGAGAGAACAGATGCAGCAAGCTCGACATTCAACTTGAATATCTGTGAATGTATCAGAACCACATCAGACAAGGGCAAGGAAGGAATGGCACTGGAAGATGAAGTCCTTTTTGAACAAAGGGTTTCAGCTGAAGAGGGTTGTTCAACATCAACAGAGGAATCTATCAACCTTGTACCTACGACCTATGAAAATCAAGAAGCAAGTTCGACCAGAAATCAGGTATTTTCTCTGGAGCCAACTAAGCATGTTAAAGAAGTATGTTGCAGCACTGCAATGAGTTTATTTGATGAATTACATGTTGTGCTTATTTCCTTTAACAATCTCATTGAAGAAAATGTCAGACTCAAAGCAACTAATGTTATGCTTAGTGAGATAAATGCTATGTTGGAAACTCAAGTCTCTGAGTTTGAGAAAACACTTGTTGATTGCATGAATGCTAAACAAGAACTTGAGGATGTCTTAAGAAGAGAAGTGGTTTAGAAAGAGCAGCTGAGAAAGGAACAAGAGGTTATTGCAAGATGGAATAATTCCAGTTACATTGTGTCCAATATTATCAAATCTCAAGGAATGGACACATTTTGTAAAGAGACCTGGAATTTCAATAACAAGAAGCTAGAGGATGTGGAGACTGCTCCAAAGATGGTAAAACCATTTAGGAGTAATCAGACTCTAGAGAAACTGAGCAATAAGGTTGGACCAGGTTTCAAAAACCGTGTTCAATCACTAAGAAGCAAAACCATAAAGGAAAAAGAGTCAGAGGCATATTTAGAGGAAAGCATGAATGAACCAACAATGATTGACTGTAATAGTAACTACTCATCAGAAGAAGGTACTTCCAAAAGGCCCTGCATTCGATGTGGTAGAGTTAATCACTTGTATACTTCTTTCAAATTTGTTCAAACAAGGTCTACTCAACTGCCTATGACTGATATGCCTGTCATGCATCACATTTTTGCTCACAATGCTCGAGATTCAACAAGATATGCTAACATGTCATTTGTTCCTCATCCATATTGGTATGAATTCAATATGCCTCAAATGTCATGGAGCATGTCTGACTTGAATGATCTGTATGCTCAAACATTTCCTTGTTGAGCATCAAACTTTGATATTTTAGAGCAACATGTGGATGCTAATCTTCCAAATCCAGTACCAAGGAATGAAAATGGTTTGAAATCCTTGAAGCCCAAAGATCAGAAAGAGAAGATGACAGTCATAAAAGCTAAAAAGCCAAAGCTCAAGGAAACTTGGGTACCTAAGCCTGCTTGATTTGGTTTTGAAAGTGTGCAGGAGGAAGATATGGAAGCTCTAGACTCCTACTAGAGTTTCTATCCTGCTCACTGAATGCTCAGAGGAACGTAGCCCCTCTACTTGTATGTAGAGATGATATTTGTAGTCATGATTAAGGAATGAAGCATGACTTTGGCAAACAATATCATCAGTTAGGGTTGAAGCACTAGTTGATGGATATAAGCATAACTTGCTGTGTATCAATCAAGCATGTGACAAAGGAAACTTTGTATTTGTAGCCTGCATTGTCTAACAATAGAAAGACAATGAAGTGGTAAGCACTGGACACTTGAGTATGCAGCTGATTACAATTCTGCTTTGGTGGATTGTGTGCCTTGATCTCTTTGTGATAAGGCAAAATCAGGACAACAGTAACCAGTGCATAAGAAGCTGTCTGAAGGAAGAATCTTGATTAGAGGAACCCTAGGTTTTGCCAAGGTTGGGCTAAAGGATGCATGTCATTAAGGGAAGCAATAGAAGACCTCTATCAAGAACGGGACAGATCATACGTTTGATAAACTCTTTCAGCCACTACACATAAAATCTCCTCAAATGACTTAGCTCAAGAATTCATTGTGAAGCTAAACTAAGCTTATCAATAATTATGAGAAGTTATCCTCTTATCTATATTATATATATACTAATTATATTATAGCCGAAATATTGAAAGTTTTGATTTTCGGTCATTTATTTTATTTAATAAATAATATAAAAATAATAAGTAGCTGATTGTCTTTTACAATTAAAACATGTTACTTTTTAATGAAAATATATTACCTTTTATAAACATCCTTAAAAACACCAATTAGCATAATATATCTTTCAATCATTAATATTGACTTTTTATAATTAAAATATGTTATCTTTAAATTAAATTCATGTTATCTTTTATAAACACACCTAAGATGTTAATTATATTACATTATACTCACTCCGTTCCACAAATACTGACGTTTTATAAAATTTTAAAGTCAAACTAACTTAACTTTGACCAGTAATTAATTTATTTTGTTAGACACAAAAATTATAAAAAAATATATTATTGAAAAGTATATTTGATTTTCTATCATATGTAATTTTTAAATCTACAAAATTACAAACTAATAATGTATAATATGTGGCCAAACTCAAATAGATTTGACTTTCAAAAATTGTATACCGCCATTTATTTAGGAACGGAGGTAGTATATGTTTAAAAAATTATATATGTCAAATCATTTTAAAAGATTTAGCCTATAAAATTTATGTCTTAAAATTTTCAGTAACAAATTAAATAAAAAATTATATTACATTGAAGAAAATCCATTTATCGAAACATTGAAAGTTTTGGTTTTCACCCTATTTAATAAATAATAAAATAGTACTTTGACCCATATCTTAAAAAAATTTCACGTTATCTTTTCATTAAAACAATTACCTCTTATAAACACACCCAAATTAATGGTCACCTTTCTAATTTAAACACTAGTTACCTTTTAATTAAAACAAATTACCTTTACTAAACACACACAAATAAAAAAAATATAATTAAATAATAACATTACTTATTTATAATCAGTTACCTTTTTCAGCTAAACACATTATTTTTTCCTTTTTTTGTAACAAAATCTCCTCAGTTTCTAAAAATATAACGAACAATTATCTTTTTCAACTAAAACATGTAACCTTTTCTATTGTTCCTCCTGCTACTTTTTCAAAAATATCACGGGCAACACTTACTTATTTCTTTTAAAACCTATTTTAATAATTTTAATAATTTTAATTATTTAAAAAAGTTTACTTATTTTAACACGCCTACTTAATTTTTTTTAACAAATGCAATTAATAAAATATTAAAACGTAAATAATAAATTGCACGGGTTTTAAGCTAGTATCTATACTAGATCTTATACTAAATAACCAAACATGGGTATAATTGTTGGTAGTTTGGCTCAATCATCAAAAGAATTATGACCCTTAGATCAAAAGAATTATGACCCTTAGATCTGTAATAAATAAATAAATAAGAACCATTAGATCTTATACTAAAGAATGTTCTCTTTTTAAACTCCTCAACTAAATAACTCATGTTCGAATCCCGTCAACAACGTATGAAATTTAAGAATTTTTAAACTCCTCAACTAAAGAACTCAGGTTCGAATCATGTCAACAACATATCAAATTTAAGAATTTATATTTTTAGTTTTAAACTATACATGTCATTAGTTAAACTAATATTAAATTAAAATTAAAATAAGATATATAAAGTAATTATAAAAAAAGACACTTGTGCATCGGATGGGTTATAAGCTAGTATTATTAAAATCGAAATATTAAAAGTTTGGTAGTTGGACGGTAGTCGATGTATTGGATTGGACTTTATGTACTTTAATAACTCATTTATCAGACCATTATTTCTGATTGGTTCTAAATTAAATTTTAATCCAAGTTTTACTTTAATAACTCAAATATCAAAATGTTAACATATATTGCATCTTAAATTATATTTTAACCCAAAAAAAGACTACCCATAAAATTTATAAAATAAAAATATTATTACATGTTAAAAGAAGCTGGTGCATGACACGGGTTATAAGCTAGTTAAAGTAGAACCACTCTATAAGGATACTCTATACACGAATAACCACCATGTAAATATAAAAACAATTACGGTCCCAACACTATATAATCAATTTACAAATTACCTATATTTAGGAATAACCTCTATATAATAATATATTTCTTCCGGTTCCAACGCTATTATTTTATAGAGGTTCTACTATATACATATTCTATTATATAATAAGAGTAAGAGGAATAATAACATAGTACTATCATAGATCAATGGATCAATTCTCATTTACGATATATTAAATATATTTTTTTATAAATCAAGATCTCTCCATAGTTAAAAATCATATCCTCTATATATAAAGAGGGATAATATGAAATTACTAACAAAGGTCAGGTATACAATACTCTTTAACAATATATTTAAAATTAATATTACAATTTTATTGTGTAAGAGCATCTCCAACAATTCAAAACCTTTAGCTAAAAGTGTGTGTGGCATACCAAAAATAAATATTTTAGAGAATATGTAAAAAAAAATTCATCCCCAACAGGACATTGCTTGTTAGGTCCCGATAAGTTTGTAGAGGGGGGGGGGGGGGGGGGTTTGAATACAAACTATACCGTTTTATCGGATTTGTTCTTCGTAGAATTATACAATTCACGAACAAATAATTGCGGAATAAAATGAAACAAAATTCAAGTTAAATATAACATATATTAAACTTGAAAGGTGTTACAAATATTGTACGGATTACAAAGATTGAATCTCAAACTAATTAAAACAAATTTAGAATAAATTCGACATGAACTTATCTATTTTTGTAATAAAAAGATAGAATGATAAATGATAGTTCCAGATAAATTCTAGGATAGTTAAAGCAGTACAAGTAAATGATTTTCAGTGACTTAGATATAACTATCAATACTAGAAATCAATACTATGAATTTAAGGCTCAGACAGTTTCTTTAGTAGAGAGCATAGAGAAAAATATGATCTTGAGTTCTTTCTGTCTTGTTTTTGATGATAAGTCACTTTCTGTATTGAATGCTACTTGAATTTGTACGCATGTTTTTTGATCTAGCATGACTATGCATTTAACTTAGAATGACTATAAGAAATGGCTTGGAATGACTACCTTTTTTGTCTGGGATGACTATCAGAATATTTAAACTAAATTGCAATGACTATCTATTTGAACTGGGATGACTATCGGGATGACTATCCTTGATAGTCATTCCAGTTCATTTTTATGAGAAAATAACCTAGCATGACTATCGGGATGACTATCCTTGATAGTCATTGCAGTTCATTTTTCATAGTCATTGCAGTTCAATTCTAATTCTAATTTAATTAATTCTTATAATTAATTAATTTAATAAATTAATTCATCATAATTAATTTATTAAATAAATTAATTATTTTAATAATTAATTAAAAGAGAATTAATATTCTTCCTTGATAGTAGAAACAATTCTTGAACCACTTGAATTAATGAGGATCTTCCACTGTATGGTGTAGACACTCGATGTACTGTCTGGTTCATGAGTGACTAACTTCAATGACGGTTCTTCATTTTTGAACTTTAAGTTGTGGTCCTTTTCTTTTCCCTTTATCAAAGCATTGTAATCTGTACACTCACTGTCACACTTCTGAAACCTCTGTCAATTTAATAAATCCACTTTCTTGAATACTTCACTGAGGCTTGATCAAATAATTGAACTTATTTCAATGTAGAATTACTTCAAGTCTGTAGGATGACTTTAATCTTCATTCTTTTGACTGATATAACCTTCTGAGATTCATGTGACAATTGAATTATTATTTACTTATTACATACTTGATTAAGTTGAGTCGTGTACCTGTTTTTTTCTATTGTACTTGCCTTTGGTACCTGTTTTTTGGTACGGTAATTGCCTTATTTAATTATTTTTTACATAATATTTTTATTACTATCTTATAATAGTCGAAATAACAAAATTCGCTACTTTTCCAAAAAAATCACGGGCAATTACCTTTTTAAATTAAAATATGTTACATTTTCTATTTGTCCTTACTAAAATCTCTCCTTAAATATGATATTATAAAAAAATATAAAAAAATATATAAAAATATTATATTATATTTTTACTATAAAAGAAATATTATAATATAATTCACTTCTTTCCAAAAATATCACGGGCAATTACCTTTTTCAATTAAAATATGTTGCATTTTCTATTTATCCTTACTAAAATCTCTCCTTTTTTCAAAAATATTATATTATATTTTTACTATAAAAGAAATATTACAATATATTAACAGAAGTTCGCATACCCAGGGGAATGATAAAAAGATAACAAAAAGTTGCAACACATTAAGCACATGAATTACATACATTATTTTACAGAAAACGCATCTATCAATCAAACATGTAGAGTGCGATAGTAATATTAGAAAAACAAGATTTCTCGCGTGACCCAATTCATAAAAATATAAACCACCTAATTTGTTGGAGGAATGTTAAACATGTAACACCAACTCCAAATCAACACACCTGGCAAATCAGGTTCTTAATTAATAATTAATCAAGTACTAGATTCTCCAAACTCTAGCTTAGATTAGCTATTGTTGGAACCTGTTTTCTGTCGGGTCGGACTCCGAGTATCCCTTCGGGCTAACCTGTCAAAAGAGAAGAATGTGAGGGGTTTGGCCCCCGATTCACCTCCGGTATGAGAATAAGTTAGAGGTTCCGGTAAGGTTTAATTGAACGTGCAAGTGTTTGTGTATGTAAAAATGAGTATTATCTTGAATATGAAACATGTTATGTGCTTTTATAGGCACTTTGGTACCGGCTCGCCCGGATTCTTCGGGGGCAACCGTCCACATACATGGTCCTGTTCTTCCGCTTGAATAGTCGGGTGACTTGGTCAAGCAACGGTCAGATCCAACGGACCTAGCCGAAGAAGTGGGATGTGACCTTTCGGCCCAATCACTATTCGGCCCAATCCTAGTCGGGCCTCCAACATGTCCCTGGACTTCGGTCGGATGTTAATGCGTTCGGAGTCCTAGCTCTTCACTTCTCTTCGGGATAGATTCCAACGGTTTCGTGTCTATCCGTTGTGACACGTCACCTAGAGAATCGTGCCGTAATCAATAATGATAGCCGTAATTTCTTGAGATTAGTGCTGGATCATCACCGTTGAATCCCAAACGACTTTGATCGTACGATCGAGATTAAATGTTCGTGTTTTACTGTCCAAACGTCACATATCCTTCTGTATAAATATAAAAAATTCACCCCAAACATCGTCAATTATACATTCAAAAGTAACTCCATTTTGCCAGTTTCTTTCCAGCCCGTCCATTTGCAGTTATCAACGATTTCCATTGCCAAGTTCAAATCCTCCTCAGGTTCTTATCACAAGTAAGTTTCATGTATCCTTTTGTGCGATTCACCATTTTGTATTTAGCCTGTATGTCTTCCTCACTGAATGTGTTCACCACTGTTTAGGCATAATAGTATTTTTGTTTGGGATATACTTGCTTACGAAAATGTGCCCGTAACTAGGTTTGTAGACAAACCAGTAGATAGATTTATCCTAAGAGCAGTTACTGAGACCAACTTGTCCCTAGAATTATCTTCGGGGCGGATTTATCCTTAGAACAATCTTCGGGGTGAATTTATCCTTAGAACAATCTTCGGGGTGAATTTATCCTTAGAACAATCTTCGGGGTGGATAGTGCCTTAGAGGTCCCTCTTAGCTCTTCCTTTAGGCGTTAGTGATTTCCCGACCGGTCCCAGCCCTCTGTACTCGGCTTTTCTACTTTTCTTTTCTTCTTTCTTTGATCCTGTCCGAGTACACGGCTAATTTCTTCATCCATTGATGCAGGAAATATGGATCGGTCGCCTTCTGGATCTGGTCAATCGCCCAGATCTATATCTCCGGAGAGGTATCCATTCTTTAACGCTGAAGAATTTCCTGCGGCGAACCATCCCACTCGGCTATCCGAAGAGTACGTAGCCAAGTTTCCCAAAGAATTAGAGATCCCGACGGGCGCTTGGCACACATACCTGCCCAGGGCTGCTGACCGTATATGGTACAATCCGCCCGTCCCCAAGGGTTACGGGACCGTATATGGTACAATCCGCCCGTCTCCGAAGCTGCCTTGAAATGCGGCTTTCGGGTCCCCATGCTCCCGTTAGTCAAGCAACTGTTCGCCCAGATAGGGATTGCCCTGGGCCAGATGGATCCCAACGGGTTTCTGCATATGAACGGCTTCCAATGCCGATGTCTCGTAGCTAACGTCGATCCAACTCCCGCCTTGTTTTGGCACCATCACGACTTTCGGAAGAACGGTAAGAGCAAAGGCTTTTACTCCATCGCCCGTCGCACCAACAGGGTAGAATGGGTAGAAACCAACTCCAATAATAAGGGTAGCCACGATAAGTGGTGTTATATTTCGGGCCCGAAGATAAGGGCTTTGTCTTAATGGCGTGTGGTCGATCCCACTGTTCAGGTGGTTAAACCCGTGCTATCGGGTGCCGAATTGTACGAGTACCAACGTTTATGTGACTTTGACATGGGCCGAATCCCTTTAGAGGACCTTCGGGATAGGCAGTGGCTTTTCGCCCTTTGGGGTAATGGTAACATACTTCACCCTTTTTATTATTTTTTTCTATTACTGTACTCCTGTCTGCCTGTTGATACTTTTGATTATAATGTTTAACCCTTTTCTTTTCTTCTTACAGTGTCTTCTCGTTAAGCCATCGTTGAGAGGAAAAGGGCTAAGTTTGAGGCTGAGCAGGCAGCTCTGGGGGCTAAAGCGGCTGAAGCGACCGGGGCGGGTGCTGCTTCCAACGATGGTCGCCAGGAGGGCGATAAACGGACGCCTGAGCAATCGGCCCCGACATCTCCCCCTCCAACCGACCATGCGGAGCAGGCGACCGGGTCTGCCCAGGTTAGAAAAAGGGCTCGGCGGGGGGACGTTTGGAAGACATACGTCCCTCAGTGGGCGATCTTAGAGTCTGATGCCATCGCAATGGCCGACCCTAAGGCGATCAAGGAGATAGCTCCTGATTTGTGTCGGGCCTTGGTGCTTCCGGCTGATCGCTCTACCTACGATCAGTTGGGCATCGCCGATGCTTGAGCCGACCTGATGGCCTTCCTTTCCAAGGTAGTATAGTTAATTTTCCTCTTAATTTCCTGTCTTTTCAGCTTTTTAACCAAGTTCCCTTTCCTTGTTTTAGGCGACGCAGGGTTCGAGCCGTGAGATCGGAGACTGCTCTCCGCCAAGCTGTCGGCGATGTGGAGAGGCTGGAAGGCCAGTCTGCGGCGCTAAGGGCTGACCGAGAGGAAATGCAGAAAGAACTCGACTCCCTTCGGGCCAGGCTGACCCAGCGGAATCTGTCCCTCAAGGCTTCGAGGAAGATGGCCCGCAAGGAAACCAAGCTGTGGCTGAACGCCGAGGAACGGTGTTACCAGATGGGCCACGACGAGGTCGTGAGGAGGGCGGCTGCCATGGGCTTAGAGCATCAGGCCTTGATAGAGCCCGGCTTCAGCGATCCCGTCGGTCGTCCCGATGATGACGAGCCTCCGGTTGTCTCCTCTGGCGAGGATGAAGATTTGTCAGATTAGGCCTTCGGGCATTTTAGTTTTCCTTTATGTATTTGTACTTCATTAAGCCTTCGGGCCTTAAACCTTTGTAGCCTTCGGGCCTTGCGGTACTTGTTAGTGAATTTTCTTTGTCTTTTCGTCCATATTTGTCATTTATTTATGTGTCTTCGGCTTTATTTTGCCTTAACATAATTTTAAACAAAATTTATGTCTTTTCGGCTTCTATCTTCGCCTTTACGTAATTAAATCAGTTTTGCGTCTCTTCGGCTCCAATTGCCTTGACGTAATTTTATCATTTATTTATGTGTCTTCGGCATCATTTCACCTTGACATAATTTTTAACGAAATTTATGTCTCTTCGGCTTCTATCTTCGCCTTAACATAATTGAATCAGTTTTATGTATCTTCGGCTTCATTTTGCCTTAACATAATTATCACAAAATTTATGTATCTTCAGCTTCTGATCTTCGCCTTAACATAATTACAACGGGTTTTAAACAAACTTATGCGTCTTCGGATTCGAATTCTGCCTAACATAAACATTGCTTTCTATTTCGCCTAAACATGGCCTGGATTCCCCTAAGTTTGGCTGTTTGGCTAGCCAATCGCCAAATTCATGGAATAATATTCGGAAAGCCTTGCGACATATATCGTTTTTGATCATCCCCAGATAAATGTCCGACTTGTAAAATTATAAAATGAACTGATAAAATAAGTAGAAGAAGGGAACATGCATTTTATTGATAGACTTATTCACTTATACATGCTTTTGCTTAAAAAAGAAACTCGGAACAGGGATTGAATAACAGCTTAAGTGGCGAGGACCTTTTGTTCGGCGGTGTTCCTTTAGGCTGGGCGAAGGCTACTGGTAGTACCTTCGTAATCGAGAGGCGCGCCATGTGTTCTTGATCGGATCGCCAGACATGGTTGTCAATTTGTAGGTACCGGGGTGAATCACTTCAGTCACTTTATACGGGCCTTCCCAGTTAGGCATTAGTTTTCCCTGCTTAGCTGGCATAGAGGTCGCCAATTCTCGCAGCACCAGGTCTCCCACCATGAAGGTTCTTTTCTTCACTCCGGCGTCGTAGTATTGAGCCGCCTGAAGCTGATATTTCAGGTTCCTTAGGTGAGCCGCCTCTCTTTCTTCTTCCAACAAATCCACATTGGCCCGAAGGCCGAATTCATTTGTTTTGACGTTGAATATCTCTGTTCGGTAGGAGTCCAGTCCGACCTCTACGGGAACCAGGGCGTCTGTCCCGAATGCCAACTTGAAAGGCGTTTCTCCTGTCGATGAACGTGGGGTCGTTCGGTACACCCACAACACCCAGTTTAACTCTTCTGCCCAAAGCCCCTTGGCGTCTCCCAGTCGCTTTTTTATCCCATTGAAGATGATTTTGTTTGCAGCTTCGATTGCTCCATTTCCTTGAGGATGACCGACCGAGCTGAATTTCTGTTGTATTCCAAAATGTGTCAAGAATTTTCGGAACTTGTTCCCGATGAATTGGGTCCCATTGTCGGATACACAGACTTTCGGGATCCCGAACCTGAGTATGACCTGCTCCAACATGAACTTTTTCGCCGCTTCTTCGGTTATGGTCACCAGCGGTCTTGCTTCAACCCACTTGGTCATATAGTCGATCGCCACGATGCAGTACTTGGCTTGTTTCGTGCTTTTGGGTAAGATTCCAACGATATCTACAGCCCACATGGCGAAAGGAATGGGACTTAGGACTGATGCCATTTCTTCTGGTGGTTGCTTCGGAATTGTACTGAATAACTGGCACTGTCGACACTTTTTTGCGTAATCGGCCGCATCTGCTCGCAAAGTCGGCCAATAAAACCCTTTCCTGAGGATTTTAAAAGCAAGTGACCGACCGGCAGGATGTTCTCCACATATCCCTTCGTGAACTGTTTCCAAAGCCAGTAGTTGTTCTTCGGGATCCAAACATCGAAGAAGAGGTTCTGTCGCCGACCTTCTATACAGCTTGTTCCCGACAATGGTATAGCTTGCTGCCCTGTACTTCACTTTTTGGGCCTCTTTCTGGTCTAGGGGCAAAGTACCTTTTTCCAGGTAGGCCCTGATCGGGGTCATCCAGTTGATGCCTTGGTGGATTTCCATGCATTGTTGCTTGACGATTGAAGGGATCTTTACTTCAGTCAGGTAGATGGATCCTGTGAGGTTGTGAGTTTCGGCCGAAGCCAACCTTGACAAAGCATCGGCACGGCTATTATCCTCTCTTCCCACTTGGCTCAACTCGAAGGATTCGAATGAGACCGATGAGTCCTTTACCTTTGTATCATAAGCTTTTAGTCGAGGCTCCCTTTGTTCGTACTCTCCTGAAAAGTGCTTCACCACTAACATGGAATCACTGAATGCTCGTAAATTCCTTACCTCGAGATTCTTGGCCAGGTTTAGTCCAGCTAACAGTGCTTCGTATTCGGCCTCGTTATTTGTTAACGGGAAAGAGAATCTTATCGCCTGGCAGATTTCGAACCCATCTGGGCTTGAAAGAATTAATCCTGCCCCACATTTTGATCCGGCTACCGACCCATCTACGAACAATTTCCACCTTCCTGGCGATCGGATCAACTGCTCTTCGGGAGCTTGGTCCTGAAAAATGGCATTCGACCATGAAGTCTGCCAATGCTTGTGCCTTAATGGACGTTCTGGGGATGTACTCCAAGTCATACTCCCCCAATTCGATGGACCAGGCCACCACTCTTTCGGACGCCTCCGGCCTTGTCAAAATTTTCTTCAGGGGTTGATCGGTTATGATTTGTACCGTTCACCCTTGGAAGTAATGACGTAGCTTTCGAGTCGCCATTATGAGGCCATATGCGAACTTTTCTGCATTTGGATATCTTGTTTCCGCATCTTTCAACATATGGGATACGTAGAACACTGGGTGTTGAGAATTTTTATGTTCTTTCACCAATACTGCTCCAAGTGTTCGGTCGCTCACTGCCAAGTATAACTGTTATGTTTCCTTCGGGTCTGGTCTCATCAAGAGAGGCGCCTTGGTGAGGTATTCCTTCACGTCTTCGAATGCCTTCTGGCAATTTGGTCCCCATTCAAAATTCTTCGATCCTCGGAGTGCTTCAAAGAAGGGTAGTGCCTTTTCTGCTGATCGGGAAATAAATCTTCGCAGGGCCGCCATGCGGCCGGCCAACTTCTGTACATCCCGGACTGTCTTCGGTTGTTCCATGTCGATTACCGCTTGTATCTTTTCTGGGTTCGCCTCAATCCCTCGAGCACTGACCATATACCCCAAGAACTTTCCACTGGAAACTCTGAATGTACACTTGTTCGGATTAATCTTCATGTTGTGCTTCCTTAGTGTTTCGAAGCACTCTTGGAGGTCCTTCATATGGTCTTCGAACTGAGATTTAACGATCATGTCATCTACATAGCATTCCATATTTCTTCCGATTTGTTTGTGGAAGATCCGGTTGACCACTCTTTGGAATGTGGCCCCTGCATTCTTCAGGCCGAAAGGCATTTTGATGTAGGCGTATGTTCCTTTCGGAGTGATGAATGTTGTCTTCGGAATATCCTCGGCATTCATTGTTATCTGATGGTATCCTGAAAAAGCATCTAAAAAACTGAGTACCTGATATCCTGCAGTGGCGTCTGTCAGCTGGTCAATGCTGGGTAGCGGATAGTGGTCCTTCGGACAGGCTTTGTTTAAATCGGTATAGTCAACACACATTCGCCATTTTTTGTTTGCTTTATTCACTACTACCACGTTGGCTAGCCAGTCTGGGTACTCGATTTCCTCAATGAATTTTGCTTCTAATAGTTTTTCCACTTCGGCTTCGATGATTTTCTGTCTTTCCATGGCGAATGTTCTCTTCCTTTGCTTTACTGGCTTTGCCTCGGGCTTAACATTAAGACAATGCCTCGCCGTCTTTGGATCCAAACCAGGCATGTCCTCGGGCCCCCAGGCGAAGACGTCGTGGTATTGTCTGACCAATTCAATCACTTTCTTCTTCAGGTCGGGCTCCATATTTTTTCGATTCGAACCATCTTTCCCGAACAACCTGCATATAGCTCCACCTCTTCGGTTTCTGCTGCTGGTTTGGCAATTGGGCTAGATAGGTCTGCCCCAAACTTTTCTAACTCGATGTTCATGGTTTGGCGACTTCCGCTAGACTCGCCTTCAGTCCTCTTTCTCTTACCCCCTTCGGTTAGCTCAAAATCCTGATCTTTGTCTAGATCGTCTAACATGATGATTCGGGCGGTTTTTTGATCGCCTCTCATTTCCCCGATGCCATGCTCAGTCGGGAATTTCAATTTGAGATGAGGTATCGACGCCACCGCCTGGAAGGAGGTGAGGGCTGGCCTTCCGAGAATAGCATTGTAAGGGCTTTCTACCCGAACCACGTAGAATTTAACCTGATTTTCCACAGTATATGGAGCTTTACCCAAAATAATAGATAGAGTGATGGTACCTTCGATAGGTACTGGCTGATTCCCGAAGCCGTAAAGAGGTGCTTCGTGGCAGGGCTCCAGCTGTTCGCCTCCAAGGTTCATTTTGCTATACGTCCGATAATATAGAATGTTCACCGAACTTCCACCATCTACCAAAGCTTTTCATATCTTGTTTTGGCCGATCACCGGGTTGTTGAGCAAGGGATCTTCGTGAGGCCAAATCACATCCTCATAATCATCTTCGGTGAACATGATTGGCATCGCCTGCTTGGCGGATTGAAACTGGTATAAGTTGTAGACCTGTTTTGCATACCTTTTCTTTGTCGTCTTACTGTCTCGTCCTAGGGTGCTTCCGTCGAATATAGTCTTTACTTCGCCCCTGTACCTTTCAACCTCTTCGGACTCTTTTCGTTTGTCTTCCTTCGGGGCTAGCTTATCCCTCAGGTCTTTGACAAATTTATTCAGTTCTCCCTCCTTGATCATCTTTTCTATCAGTTTTTTTAAATGGTAACACTCGTCAGTGTTGTGACCCTTGTCCTGATGATAATCGCAATACTTGTTGCCATTCTTCTTATAATCGGGCATCTTCATTCGTGTTGGGCGAACGAATCCAGGATTTCCTTTTATCTCATGGAGAATCTTCGAGATTGGTGCATTTAGAGGGGTAAATGTTGTGCCATCTCTATCTCTCCTTCGTTCGGTAGCTTTATCGCGACCCTTCGCCTCATCTCGCCTATCATCGAATCTTCGCCCTGAATCGTACATGTCATACCCTTTTCTCCCCATGTCTTCTCTCCTGACTTCTTTATACCCCCCCCCCCCCCCCCCGATGGATTCCATCTTCCTTCGGATGCTCTCACCCCTCAAGTATATATCATTCAGGGATTTAGGGGGAATATCGTAAAGAGAAGATCTGAGTTTTTTACCTTTGATGGGGTCTAGTCCTGCTGATAAGAACCCAGCGGCCTTTACTTTGTCCAAATTTGTCACCATTCCAGCTTCTTCCTTAAACCTAGCCAAATAATCTCCCAACTCTTCGTTCGGCCTTTGTCTACAGTGGATCAAAGCTTCGGTGTCCTTCTATCTTCGGCACAAGTGCGAATAGTGCCTCAAGAATTTCCTTTTTAGCTGGTCGTAAGAGCATATCGACCTTGGTTTCATTGACCTGTACCACATGGTAGCTGGACCCTTCAGATATGTCTTGAACATCTTACAAAGCATGACGTCACAGTGTCCCATTCCTGTCATAAGGGACTCATACTTCTCGCAGTGGTCTTCAGGATCACCTTTCCCATTGAATTCGTTCATCTTCGGGAATTGTCTTCCAGGGGGAGGTCTATTCTGCTCAATTTCCTCCGACACTACTGGCTCGTGACTAATTCTACGATCGCTGAACATCGCCTTCTCCATTCGGCTCAGCCTGTCTTTCATGCGATGATCTCCTTCCTCGTCGGTGTCCGATCGTACGGTCACCTTTGAACGGATCCTTCGGGGGTGTGATTCAGAGTCCGAAGATCCATCTTCATCATTATGCACCCTTTTTTCTCTCCTGTGACTGGTCTGTACCAGTATTTGTTCTCCGGTCTTCACAGCACCTTGGAGAGCCTTTTCCTCAGCATCGAGCTCAGCCCTTCTCCTTTTAATTGCTTCCAGCTTAGCGAGTTCCTCCTCCCTCTTCTTCGCCCTAGCTTGGGCTTCGGCTTCCAGCCTTTCCTTTTCCCTCTACTTTCCTCCTCTGGCAGCAGCTTCCTCACGCCATTTAAGAATCATGGCCTTTTGCTCTTCGGGAGTAGGCATTGGTCCCTCCTCCAACTCATCATCGAAATTGAGAATTCGATTAATAGGAGGCGTAGTCGTAGAGGGACCTTGGCGATGAGTCTCAGCAAAACCGAGAGCCCTATCTTCAGAACTATCAATTGCCATCGTTCTCAGCTAATGTCACAAATTTGCTTACACGTGTCCCACAGACGGCGCCAAATGTTGGAACCTGTTTTCTGTCGGGTCGGACTCCGAGTATCCCCTCGGGCTAACTTGTCAAAAGAGAAGAATGCGAGGGGTTTGGCCCCCGATTCACCTCCGGTGTGAGAATAAGTTAGAGGTTCCGGTACGGTTTAATTGAACGTGCAAGTGTTTGTGTATGTAAAAATGAGTATTATCTTGAATATGAAACCTGTTATGTGCTTTTATAGGCACTTTGGTACCGGCTCGCCCGGATTCTTCGGGGGCAACCGTCCACATACGTGGTCCTGTTCTTCCGCCTGAATAGTCGGGTGACTTGGTCAAGCAACGGTCAGATCCAACGGACCTAGCCGAAGAAGTGGGTTGTGACCATTCGGCCCAATTACTACTCGGCCCAATCACTATTCGGCCCAATCCTAATCGGGCCTCCAACAGCTATATATTTATTATAATTAGCAAAGTATATATACCCTTAAGCTATTAACCACATGTAACATATGAAATCAAATATTTTGATATTTCCTCGGATAAATGTAGAGTTAAATTGTCCAAAATTTAATTGGAATTTTATAATTATTAGTTTCCTATTTTTTAAAAAATTATAGTGATAATATAACTTTTATAATATATTTTTTTTACTAGTATTCATTATTCTACATTTAAGGGATATGTTTATTTTAAGATTAGCTAACTTGAAAAATTATCTGTCTACGAAAATATTTAAATATCAAAAAACAAAATTAACAATTAGCTAGAATTTTTATTTCTAGTTTCCGGAATACACTTCTATAAATTTAGAAAAGGTAATATTGGACTTGCGATTTTCATAAAAAAAAAATCGGAATAACACATTTCACCCCTTAAAGTGGTTTCCTACTCAAAATATAATGAGTAAAACCTAAAAACCTAGATAGTAGTAGGGGAGTGCCACTCAAGTAAGTTGTATCATCGTACATTCCCACCCCAAATCTAGGCAGCTAGCTACTCTACAAGGGAATTTTTATTAGAGCATCTACAACGGTGTTAGTTAAATTGCTTTGCTAAAATAATATAATATATTGATTATGTAAAATTTGTTGAACCTGTATGGTGATGTGCTTCAACGGAGTTGGCTATTTCAGTTGACTATATTTTGAAATAGTATGTTTTCATTATTAAAGTTGTTATAAATAGAATATTTATTATCTCAATATGGTAATAGATGATGTGGAGGTTTGTTACATGTCGTTATAGGTTCGACAAATATAGCCAATATTATAAGGTTGGCTATAATTTTACGTAAAGGCTATGTTCCATTGAAGTACATCTTTGTTTTACAAATTCTCTATAATTCTAATTATGCTGTGTCACGTAGATATTTACCTATGGGTTCTCTAATGTTGGAGATGCTCTTAGCCTTTTATTATGTCAAACACTCCAATGTTCGCCCAGTCGGCGAAAAACCGAAAATTTTGGGGGCAAAAAACAATAAACAAGAAACAAAAAAAAGTGGGTCGCTGCTTAAATATTTTCTATCATCTCCCAAAGTTTTTTAAGGAGAATTAATTCAATAATGAAAAATCATACAAAATCTATAAAAATAATCGAGTCGAATAAATATAAAATATATCATATCGCTGATTAATCCAGTTTTCTTCATGGATGGAGAGACGATCAATAGATTTGTTGAAATTGATATATGTACATGTACTGTTACGTCACAATCAGTTTGAGTTATCGACTGTAATTGCAATTACATAAAAATCTTTATCACTAAGTCAAAACCTTGAAAATCTCGTAGATATAACATTCCGAACATTAAAATCACGCCAAAACACACCTATTCTTTTTTACACCAAAACACATCTATCTCTCAGAAGAAGATAAAACAAAATCCAAATAAATTGAGAACAAAACTCATTAAAAAGAAATTTAGTTAAACAAAAATAATCTAAACGACAAAAATCCTTACTCACGAAAGAGAATTATTGAAATAACAAGAACAAATCAAAGAAATTAACTAATTTAAGAATTTATAGATAAAATTCTCGGACAAATGCTACCAAAAGAAAAAAGAAGGCGGCTAAGAGAGAGAATACCTAAAGACCCCTAATTCATCTCCCAAAATTAGTTTGTCCCATCCCTGTACATGTTAACTCTTTCAATATTATTAGCGATAATAACATCAACTAAAATATTTACATTCAATTTTATCGTAAGTCGAAAATTCTTCCAATTCAAAAATTGACACAGTAGGATACACAAGATATGAAATAGGGATTTAAAATTTATCAAATTGGATGATAAATTATTGATATACAATGTTATGAAATATCCGGTCCGAGAAAATGGAATGAAATTAACTCCTTATATATAATAAGCGTAAGGGAGATCTTATCCAAAACTTTGGTTGGTCACTGTACTACCAAAAGTATACGATCCGTTGGATTATTAAACTATAAATCTTCAAATCAATGAGGACCGTCAGATATAATATTAAAAATTGTATTTGATTATTAATAGGATAGTATTTAAATACTAAAATATGTATTTTGATAATTTAAACCAATTATAAATAGGTTTTCTATATTGAATAGAAATCCTTATGTAAAAATTCGTAATTATCTTTTCTCTTTAGTTTATGGATAGTTCCAGTTAGATAATAATTATTAAACCATCATTAAATTAAAGATAATTTTGTAAGCTTCGCGTGGGCCGTAAAATCGTTAAAATCTGTTGTCTAAAACTCAAGCTAGAACTCAAACAGTAAAGTTATTATCTAAATTTTAATAAATATATTTTTATTATTGTAGCACCAATTTAATTTTTTTTCCTAATTCTTTTAAATTTATAAATTCTATTTTTATTTCAATAAAATATTAAAATCAATTTAAGAAAAAATTAAAATCGATCGTCCGTGTACGATTACGACCAAATTAATAATTATAGTTAGATCTTAAATAGATCGATGAGAATTGTTAGATCTAATATTAAAAAAGTGTATCTGATTAATAATAGAATTATATTTAAATACTAAAAAGTGTATTTTGATAATTTAAAATTTTTCTATGTAAAAATTCTTAAATATCTTTTCTTTTGAATTATGCATAGTTCCAGTTAGATAATAATTATTAAACCAAATATCAAGATAACAATTCATATCGATTACAATGATACACGTGGACCCTACGTTGAGAACTCCTGTACATGAATAAATTTAAACACTTTTTTTTCTAAAGGAACATAACAATTTGATTAATCCAAATTATAATTATATTATTTTACATATAACAAACATAAAAGGATAATATCAAAATTTTATTAAAATATTGAGGGTTTCATATTCATAAACGATAATTTTGAATATAATACGTATATTAAAATGTGTATTTGATTAAAGGTAGGATTATATTTAAATAATAAGAAGTGTGCTTTGATAATTTAAAAATTGAATTGATTTTCTATATTGAATTGAATTCTTTATGTAAAACTTCTTAACCATCTTTTCTTTTCAGTTTATTTTATTAGTAGGTCAACTGGCCAAGTTAGATAATAATTATTAAACCATCATTAAATTAAAGATAATTTCGTTAGTTTCGCATGGGTTGTAAAATCGTCAAAATTCAATTTCTAAAATTCAGAATAGAACCCAAATAGTAAAGTGTGTATCTAAATTTTAGTAAATATTTTTTTATTATTGTAGCACCAATTTATTTATTTTTCCACTAATTCTTTTAAATATAGAGAAATTTTATGTTTCTTTCAAAAAAGTATAAAAATTAATTAAGAACAAATTCAAATCGATAAAGAATATAATAATATGAGAATAAAATTTTATATAATCATAACATAATTTTTATTCTGTTTAATAATTTTTAAGTAATAATGTATTTTAAAATTTTATATACACTGTAAATAAAACCGAAACATTAAAAGTAAAAGCCGTTAGTAAGATACTTATATCAGTATATACTTGATATTCTTATTATATTAAATCCTTATATATAATAATCATAATAGGGATCTTATCCAAAATTTTGGTCGTAGACAACCAAATTAATAAGGATCATTAGATCTTAACTAGATAAATGAAAATCGTTAGATCAAATATTTAAAAAGTGTGTTTTATTAATAATAGAATTATAATTAAATTCTAAAAGGTGTATTTTGATAATTTAAACCAAATATAAATAAGTTTTCTATATTCAATAGAATTCTCCATGTAAAAAATTCGTGACTTTCTTTTCTATTCCATAGATAATTCCAGTTAGATAAAAATTGTTAAACCGTCTTTTAATTAAATATAATTTAGTTATCTTCATGTGGGGTATAAAATCGTCAAAATCTGATTTTTGAAACACAAGATAAAGCCCAAATTAGTAAAGTGAATATTTAAATTCTAATAATAATTATTATGTCATCATTATTTTAATACCAATTTAATTACTTTTTTCTAACTATTTTAAATTTAGAAATCTATGTTCAAAAATTAAAATCAATCTAAGAAAAATTCAAATCAACAAAGAATATAATAAAACGAGGATAAAATTGTATAAAATTGTGCATATTTTTAATCCTATTTTATTAAGTTTTAGATCATAACTAATCAAATATTATTTATTATTAAATAATAAATTATACGTAAATGGTGATTTTGTTTTATAAGAACTCATAGATACCTAATTTCATTGTTAGCAGGACTATATTCATATTAAAAAAAACCGTATTTTGAAATTTTAGACTCAGCTACAGAGGCCAAACTTTTTTAACATATATACATTGTAAATTATTAAATTCGAAACTTTAAAAGTTTCTTAATCAATTAGTATAGTACTTTTCTGAAAAATCGTACTTTACAAAAAATATTATCAAATAACCTATGTCTGCAAGAAAAAAAATGAAAAAATTCTTTATTTAAAAAAAAACCTATAAATTTTAATATGTTGTTGGTAGATTCAAAACTTAGATCATTCTACATGATATTTTTCAACAATTTAATTTGAAACATCCAACGATTATGGATTGAGTGATCAAACAAAGCGACCAAACTTATAAGGAAACTTTCATTATTTAGTATTTAATATAATAACATAGATATTTCTAGGATATAATATAAAAAATGAATTTTATACAGAATTTTGATCGTCACAGTGTACTACTTTAAAAGAAAAACTATTACAAAAAAAAAATATTTTAATTGATAATTTATTTTTCTCAAAAGTTCAAAGTTCACGCATCTTTAACATATTACAAAAAAGAGTATATTATATTTTAGCAATAAATATTTAAAAAAATTAAAAATTAAAAATATTATAAATATTAATAAAAATTAATGATGTTATCATGGTAGTTTGTTTCTAAATACCGTCAAAACATTCTCAGTCGTTAGATCCAATACTTTTAAAAATAGATGATCAAGATTATATTATATAAAAAAAAGTTATTGTCTAAAAATGATATAAGTTAAAAGATATTATATTAGGACTGGATTTTCTAAAAAGTCAAAACATAAAAATAGTTGTAATTAAATAAGGAAACTCATTTAATACCAAAATAATCAAAATCGTTTAATGTTAAATAGATAGATGAAAACCGTTAGATTTAACATTAAAAACTGTATTTGGTTAATGAAGGGTATTCTAATAATCTAAACTACATATAAGTAGATTTCCTAAATCGAATAGAATTCTCAACATTAAATTTCGTCACTTTATTCTCTTTTTAGTTTTAGAATAGTTTAGCGTGTAAAATATAATAAATATCAAATAATTAACTATAATATTTTTGGCTAAATCTTTTTTAACAATAATTTAATCATGTAAACTAATAACTTTTAAATATTAAAATATTCATAAATAAATATAATTATAAATATTTAAAAAAGTGTTGCATGGATAATAAAAATATAATTATAAACAGAATAATTATACATAAAATTTAAGTAACCGTGCATCGCACGGGCTATAAGCTAGTATATGATTATTTGTAGGTATACTAGCTTATATCCTGCGCGATGCACGGTTAATTAAAATTTTATTTATAATTATTTTGTTTATAATTATATTTTTTTATTATTCATGCAACATACGACTGTTTTTTTAATATTTATAATTATATTTATTTATGAATATTTTAATATTTAAAAGTTATTAGTTTACATGATTAAATTATTGTTAAAAAAGATTTAGCCAAAAAAATTATACTTAAAAATTTGATATTTATTATATTTTACACGCTCAATTTAATATTTGTTTATATTGAGTTATAAAAATTATATTTTGCCAATTTTATAGTCCACATGAAATTCACAAAATAATCTTTAATTTACTTGTGGTTTAATAGTTCTTTTTCAATTAAAAACTATCAATCAATACTATTATATAAAGGAGAAGATGGGGGCGGTTAGGTGTCGCTCTTAGATCGCTTCGTTCTATTTTTCTAATTTTCTCAATTTTTTGAATTAATAATATTAAAAATTCGAAAAAATCTTAATTACTTTTTAAATACTTACTAATAGAGGAAACATATAATATTTTGGCATCAATACTATTATATAAAGGAGAAGATGGGGGCGGTTAGGTGGCGCTCTTAGATCGCTTCGTTCTATTTTTCTAATTTTCTCAATTTTTTGAATTAATAATATTAAAAATTTGAAAAAATCTTAATTACTTTTTAAATATTTACTAATAGAGGAAACATATAATATTTTGGCATTTAAAATCCCTAATAATGGAGAAATTAAATATACAATAGATCTTTACTAATGAAGGAAACTAAATACCACTAACGGAAGAAACTAAATATTCAATTATAATATTCTTGCCTTCAAAATATCTAAATTAGAAAAAAAGTGTATTACCTTACATTTTTTTGAACTTTCCTATATTATTATCTAAATATTCTCATAATACTTTTTTAATGAAATTACTATCTTAAAATACTGATCTCCTAAACTTTCTTTTTTATGTAATATAATATAAAATACAAGAACGTTTTGGTAACTAAGAATTCAATAAATTAGATCGGTCTTGCATAAGAAATTAAGTAATTAATACCAAAAACTAGAAAAAATCTCAATTGCCTTTTAAATATTTACTAATGGAGAAAACTAAATATACAATTTCAATATTCTTGCATTTAAAATCTCTACTAATAGAGAAAATTAAATATAATATTCTTGCATTTAAAATCTCTACTAATACAGAAAGTAAATATACAATAGATTTTTACTGATGGAGGAAACTAAATATCACTAAAAGAGGAAACTAAATATTCGATTATAATATTTTTGCCTTCAAAATATCTAAATTAGAAAAAAAGTGTATTACCTTACATTATTTTGAATTTTCCTCTATTATTATCTAAATATTCTCATAATAATTTTTTAATGAAATTAATATCTTAACATACTGCTCTCCTAAACTTTCTTTTTTATGTAATATAATAGAAAATACAGGAACGTTTTGGTAAATAAGAATTTAATAAATTAGATCGGGTTTGCATAAGAAATTAAGTAATTAATACTAAAAACTAGAAAAAATCTCAATTGCCTTTTAAATATTTACTAATAGAGAAAACTAAATATACAATTTCAATATTCTTGCATTTAAAATCTCTACTAATAGAGGAAAGTAAATATAATATTATTGCATTTAAAATCTCTACTAATAGAGAAAGTAAATATACAATAGATCTTTACTGATGGAGGAAACTAAATATCACTAAAAGAGGAAACTAAATATTCGATTATAATATTCTTGCCTTCAAAATATCTAAATTATAAAAAAAAAGTGTATTACCTTACATTATTTTAAACTTTCCTCTATTATTATCTAAATAATCTCATAATATTTCTTTTCAAATGAAATTAACATCTTAACATTCTTTTCTCCTAAACTTTCTTCTTTTTTATGTGATATAATAGAAAATACATGAACGTTTTGGTAAATAAGAAGTTAAGAAATTAAATCGGTCTTGCATAAGAAATTAAGTAATTAATACCAAAGATTAGAAAAAAAACTTAATTGCCTTTTAAATATTTACTAATGCAGGAAACTAAATATACAATTTCAATATTTTTGCATTTAAAATCTCTACTAATGGAGGAAAAGTAAATATAATATTCTTGCATTTAAAATCTTTACTAATGCAGAAAGTAAATATACAATAGATCTTTACTAATTGAGGAAACTAAATATTACAAATAGAGGAAACTAAATATTCAATTATAATATTCTTGCCTTCAAATATCTAAATTAAAAAAAAAAGTGTATTACTTTACATTATTTTGAACTTCCCTTTATTATTATCTACATATTTTCATAATATTTCTTTTCAAATGAAATTACCATCTTAACATTCTACTCTCCTAAACTTTTTTTTTAATGTAATATAATAGAAAATACAATAACATATTGGTAAATAAGAAGTTGAGAAATTAGATCGGTCTTGCAGAAGAAATTAAGTAATTACTTGGTAAATAATTAATTACCTTTAATACTTTCATACAAACAACTAATTAATATTATAAATATACACCTAAACTCTGTTAATTGTCTACTGCAATTTTTGTTGTCAACATTGTTCTTTATTTTTTTTTTTTGTTCATGTTAAAAGTGTGTATATGAGTACATGAGTATGAGACCTTTTACTTTGTATTATTTATCTTATTACGTTTGTTTGCAAGATCATATTAAAATCTTTGACAAGATAAGTTATTTGCTATTAGTGTTCATTGAGTTAAGACATGAATTAATAAGGAGGGGGATTCATCAGCTAAAATAACAGGCCCGAGCAAGGTGATTTTCACGTACATTCAGTTGTGAATTGATTTAAATGTTTATGTGTGTACGTTATTAGTTTTAAATTTATAGTTAAAAGTTGATACACTTGTATACAAGGTAACTCGAAGTGGAGAATTCATCATGTCTTCATAAACAAATTTTATCATTGTTTTTTAACGTTTAGATAGTTATTGCTCTAATTTTTATGAGAAAAGATTATATCTTTTAGTAAAATATTTTATGTAATTCATACACGAAAATTCAAAGATAAAAATTATATATTAAGAAATTTATAGTGTATGTATTTCGAAAATATCATGTTAAGATTTATTCGACTGAAGAATTTATTTAGTGTGTACATTGAGAAGAGGTCATTAATATTTTTTTTTAAAAGGAAGAGGTTGTTGTTGTTTTTGTTGTTATTTGTTTTGATAAAAAGAGATCATTATTAATAAAAAATTCTCCCAGCAACAAAAAGGATGTGTGTTCATATTTTTTGATTTTTTTTCTTACTGGGAGTAGATTTGGAGGTAGTGAAAATTTTAATAGCTCTGAAGGTATAATTTTAGTTTTTGATTAAACGATCTAGAACTTTATATATATACTAGCTTAAAACTCGTGCGATGCACGGATTGTTAATTGTTATTTTATTATTATTTTTTTAATATTTTATAAATTGTAATTGTGCAAAAATAAGTAGGCATGTTAAAATAACTAAACACTTTTAATTAATTAAAAACATTAAAAAAGATTTTAAAATAAATAAGTATGGGTTTGCCTGTTATATTTTTGGAAAATGAGGAGGTTTAGTAAGAAAAAATAAAAAATGTAACATATATTTAGTTTAAAAAGGTAAATGCCTGTGATATTTTTGGAAAATGAGGTTTTAAAATTTAGTAAATAAAAGTATTTAAATACGTTTTAAAATAAATAAGTAAAGGGTTTCTTGTGATATTTTTGGAAAAAGAATGGATTTTAGTGAGAAAAATAGAAAAAGTAAATTGTAAAAGGCAATTTCCCGTGATATATTTAGAAAATGATGGACTTTGTTAGAAAAAATATATAATGTGTTTTAGCTGAAAAGATAATTGGTTATAAATAGGTATTTGATTATTTATATTTTAATATTTTTAGTAATTGCATTTGTTAAGAAAAATAAGTAGACATGTTAAAATAGGTAAATTTTTAAAAAAATAATTATAATAGTAAAATAGGTTTTAAAATAAATAACTAAACGTTTGTCGCTGATATTTTTGGAAAAGAGGGGTTTTAGTAAAGAAAAATAGAAAAACAAACATGTTTTAGTTAAAAAAGGTAATTGTCCATGATATATTTGAAAAAGTAGGGGAATTTGTTAGAAAAAATAATGTATTTTAGGTGAAAAATGTAATTGGTTATAAATATGTAGTATTATTATTTAATAAAATATTTCTATAAATAAGTAAGGTTAATTAAGTAAAAACACGAAGTACAGTTAATTAAGAGCAATTAAGTAAAAATCACAACATACCATACCGACCAACCAAACTTTTAATGTTTCGTCTATTATATAATAGTATTGATATATATATATAATTCAAAACAAAAATTAATTTTATATTAGAAATATTATTTTATTTAAAAACGTATTTTATAGAATATATTTTGAGAAAATTTAGAGATATTATTATAAAGCCGCTGCGAAGCGCGGCTTAGTAAACTAGTTCTAAAACTAAAAAGAGAGAATAAAGTGACGAAATTTAATGTTGAGAATTCTATTCGATTTAGGAAATCTACTTATATGTAGTTTAGATTATTAGAATACCCTTTATTAACCAAATACAGTTTTTAATGTTAAATCTAACGGTTTTCACCTATCTATTTAACATTAAACGATTTTTATTATTTTGGTATTAAATGAGTTTCCTTATTTAATTACAACTATTTTTATGTTTTGACTTTTTAGAAAATCCAATCCTAATATAATATCTTTTAACTTATATCATTTTTAGATAATAACTTCTTTTTATATGATATAATTTTGATCATGTATTTTTAAAAGTATTGGATCTAACGGTTGAGAATGTTTTGGCGGTACTTAGGACCAAACTACCATGATAACATCATTAATTTTTCTTAATATTTATAATTTTTTTAAATATTTATTGCTAAAATATAATATACTCTTTTTTGTAATATGTTAAAGATGCGGGAACTTTGAACTTTTGAGAAAATAAATTATCAATTAAAATAGAATTTTTTTTTGTAATAGTTCTTCTTTTAAAGTAGTACACCGTGATCAATATTCTGTATAAATTTCATTTTTTTATAGTATATCCGGTAAATATCTATGTTATTATATTAAAGACTAAATAATGAAACCTTTCTTATAAGTTAAGTTTGGTCGCTTTGTTTGATCACTCAATCCATAATCGTTGAATCTTTCAAATTAAATTGTTGAAAAACGTTAGATATAATAGTAAAATTATCATGTAGAATGATCTAAGGTTTGAATTTACCAACAACATATTAAAATTTATAGGTTTTTTTGAAAAATAAGAATTTTTTCATTTTTTCTTGCAGACATATGTTATTTGATAATATTTTTTGTAAAGTACGATTTTTCAAAAAAGTACTATACTAATTGATTAGCAAACTTTTAAAGTTTCGAATTTAATAATTTACAATGTATATAGGTTTAAAAAGTTTGGCCTCTTCTGTAGCTGAGTCTAAAATTTCAAAATAAGTTTTTTTTTTAATATGAATATAGTTATGCTAATAATGAAATTAGGTCTCTATGAGTTCTTATAAAACAAAATCACCATTTACGTATAATTTATTATTTAATAATAAATAATATTTGATTAGTTATGATATAAAACTTAATAAAATAGGATTAAAAATATGCACAATTTTATAAAATTTTATTCTCGTATTATTATATTCTTTGTTGATTTGAATTTTTCTTAGATTGATTTTAATTTTTAAACATAGATTTCTAAATTTAAAATAGTTAGAAAAAAATAATTAAATTGGTGTTAAAATAATGATGACATAATAATTATTATTAGAATTTAAATATTCACTTTATTAATTTGGGCTTTATCTTGTGTTTTAAAAATCAGGTTTTGACGATTTTACACCCCACATGAAGATAACTAAATTATCTTTAATTAAAAGATGGTTTAACAATTTTTATCTAGGTGGAATTGTCCATGGAAGAGAAAAGAAAGTCACGAATTTTTTACATGGAGAATTCTATTCAATATAGAAAACTTATTTATATTTGGTATATTTGGTTTAAATTATCAAAATACACTTTTAGAATTTAAATATAATCCTATTATTAATAAAATAAACTTTTTTAATATTTGATCTAACGATTTTCATTTATCTAGTTAAGATCTAATGGTCCTTATTAATTTGGTTGTCTACGACCAAAATTTGGGATAAGATCTCTATTATGATTATTATATATAAGGATTTAATATAATAAGGATATCAAGTATATACTGATATAAGTATCTTACTAACTGCTTTTACTTTTAATGTTTCGGTTTTATTTACGGTGTAAATAAAATTTTAAAATACATTATTACTTAAAAATTATTAAATAGAATAAAAATTATGTTATGATTATATAAAATTTTATTCTCATATTATTATATTCTTTATCGATTTGAATTTGTTCTTAATTAATTTTGATACTTTATTGAAAGAAACATAAAATTTCTATATTTAAAAGAATTAGTGGGAAAATAAATAAATTGGTGCTACAATAATAAAAAAAATATTAAAATTTAGATACTCACTTTAATATTTGGGTTCTATCCTGAGTTTTAGAAATTGAATTTTGACGATTTTACAACTCATGCGAAACTAACGAAATTATCTTTAATTTAATGATGGTTTAATAATTATTATCTAACTTGACCAGTTGACCTACCCATAAAATAAAATGAAAAGAAAAGATGGTTAAGAAGTTTTACACAAAGAATTCAATTCAATATAGAAAACCAATTTATAATTGGTTTAAATTATCAAAGCACACTTCTTAGTATTTAAATATAATCCTACATTTAATCAAATACACATTTTATCAAAATACACCTTTTAGTATTTAAATACTATCCTATTATTAATCAAATACAATTTTTAATAGTATATCTGACGGTCCTCATCGATTTGAATATTTATAGTTTTATAATCCAACGGATCGTATACTTTTGGTAGTACAGTGACCGACCAAAGTTTTGGATAAGATCTCCCTTACGCTTATTATATATAAGGAGTTAATAAGTCTAAATATTAAAAAAATTACTAAAAATATTATATATTTAAGTTTTCTTTACGATTTTACTATCTTCTAAATTTTTTTTTGTGAAAATACGATTTGCAACCAAAAGCAACTAAATACAACCTAGTTTCACGCTTTTATGAAAAATAATTGAATTGATTGCATCCTATTGTATTTGGTTACAAAATCGTATTTTTGCAAAAAAAACAAAATTCAAAAAATAATGTATTTTTGAAAAACAAATTAAAAAAATCGTATTTTTCGAAAGCCTCTTAAAAAATGAACGAGTAAAAGTTCTCCTTTTGATGATAACTAGTTTACTACGCGCTTCACAACGGTTTTGAAATAATTTCTCTAAATGTTTCTAAAAAATATTCTATAAATTATATTTCTAGATTAAATTAAGGTTTATTTTGAATTTCCCGTTTCGTCTCGATCATTTACCGAAATTTTGAATAAATATTGAAAATGTCAATTGTTTAAAAATTCTGATATGGGCTAAAAATAACCCTAAAAATATAATTAATGACATATTAATTAGACCCGAATTGGTCCAAGAACACGGCCCAATATTCAAGGCCCGAAACCCTGATTATTCATTAATTTCGTAATTAATGAATAGGGAAAATATACAGCTCATAAAAAGAGTCCAAATTATGGCAAATTGGTCAAAGAAGGATCCAGAATCCCAATTAAAGGCAATTAATGAGTCATAGCCTTTATCGACAAGGAAAAGACTTATCCTGCAAGCAATACAATGCTTATCCAATATCAAAAAGGAGACTTATTCGCTAAGACTCCTAAACATACCATAAATACTAGGCTCCAGACGCCTATATAAGGTCCCTGATCCTACAATCAAAACTACATCTTTGGCTTGATTCTCAACATTAATTGAGATACGTAGGCATCTTGTGAGGACCAATTTAGTCCGGAAACACGAGTGCAGCCATTAAAGCTCGAAACTCATTAATCCCAGCATTAAATTCGCAGGCTCAGTTTTTAATCCACAACATTTGGCGCCGTCTGTGGGAAGACAACATCAACCATGGCAAACACGCGAAGAACAGCTCGGGATAATAAAACTCCTGAGGATCGCCCTATCACCTCTGAGGCTGATCAGTCACCGCCGACTACTGGCACTGAAGGGGCGAATATCCCCACCAACACTCAAGGACCGGAAATCCCGATTCGGTTGAAGGGACGAATCCCCTGCAGATGGTCATTCATGGATCTAATCCACAAGAGACCGTCCACCAGCAACCAATCACGACCTCCCCGCTGCTCATGAGTGCACCAAGGAGCCTTCAACTCCATACTACTGATCTCCCTCAATACACGAATCAGACTTTGGGGATGCCAAGCTATGGCATGCCCCCTCGACCCATGGCGGGCGGTAGTGGAACTAATCCAATCTACCATGAGGCATATGTGCCCCCTTATATTCAAGGTCTGAGACCCCAAACTCGTCAGACCCCTTTCGTTCAAGATTACTCGGGCCCATACACCGAGGATGAGGGTTATACAACTGGGGAGGATGTCGCCCCAAGAAGGAGACATTCTTCCCAGACCAATCGGGAACAATCCCAAACTACTAGGGAGAAACTTGCAGCCCATGAGGCAGAGACTGCAAGGCTCAAAAAACTCCTTGCTGAGGAGGAGGCCGCTCAATCTCGAGGCCGAACAACTGAAGGGATCCCAATAATCAACTTGGATCCACCGGCAAGAAGGACCAAGAGGGCCGAAGCCCCAAGGGGTGATCCTAGTATTCTGTTGCCCCTAGGAGATCCTGATGATCCTACACCACCGTTTACTCAAGACATCATGAAAACGACTATATCCAGAAAATTCAAGATGCCAACGATCAAGGCTTATGATGGAACGGGAGATCCCGCTAACCATGTGAGAACCTTCTCCAACGCACTGCTGTTGCAGCCAACCAATGATGCGGTTAAGTGCCGAGCGTTTCCGCAAACCCTTGCGGGCATGGCACAACGTTGGTACAGCCGTTTGCCTCCCAATTCTATTGGATCCTTCAAAGAGTTGAGTAAGGCGTTCATCAACCAATTTGTAAGTGGGAGGGTGCATGAGAAACGTTCTGCATCCCTCATGGGAATCAGGCAAGGTGAGAATGAATCCTTGAGGGAATACATAAATCGATTCACTAAGGAGGCTCTGAAAGTCCCGGACTTGGAGGACAAAGTAGCTATGATAGCCCTACAACAAGGAACTACTGATGATCACTTCAAAAGGTCGTTAGCAAAGCATCCACCCGAAAACATGTTGAAACTCCAAGATAGAGCCGGAAAGTATATCAAGGTCGAGGAAAGTATGAAGAAATATGAACCCACTGTTGAGGGAAGTGAAAACGGAAAAAAGAGAACGGAGACTTAAGAGTATGACGCTAGGGACAAATATCCCAGGACAGCGAAGGATTCTGACTCTCCACCTAAAAGGAACAACTTTGGACCCAGGTTCAATGAGTATGCAAGATTGAACACTCCCAGGAGTCAAATTCTGATGGATATTGAGAAGGAAGAAGATCTTCGATGGCCAAAGCCACTAAGATCCGACTTGGAGAAACGAAACAAGAATCAATTCTGTCATTTCCATAAAGAAGTTGGTCATGACACCGACGATTGTAGACAACTGAAAGATGAAATCGAGTTCTTAATCCGAAGAGGAAAACTCGATAAGTTCACTAAGGATGGGAATCGAGGAAATCAACAAGGAAACTATGAAAGGAAAGACTATGATATGAGGGACAACGACCAAGATCGTAATCCTAAGCCCCGAGGGCATGTCATCAACATGATATTTGGAGGATCGACTGCTGCTGGGTCCTCCCGAAACTCAAGGAAAGCTTATGCCCGAGAGGTAATGACTGTTGTAGGAGAAGCACCGAAACGTGCCAAGACAGAAGTGGCTATTAGCTTTGATGATTCTGATCTTGAAGGGGTGAAATTCCCCCATGACGACCCGTTGGTCATTATACCTGTAATAGGCAACTCTAAAACTAAGAGGGTTCTAGTAGATAATGGAGCTTCCGTGGACATCCTGTTCCATGACGCCTTCATCAAGATGGGATATACCGATTCACAACTGACTCCTTCAAACATGCCCGTATATGGGTTCAATGGGGTTGAATCCAAAGTAGAGGGAACTATTCAGCTCCCTATGACAATAGGGCAAGGTTCACAAACAGCAACTCAAATGCTGAACTTCGTGGTGATAAAGGCAACCTCGAATTATAATGCAATCCTTGGTAGGACAGGCCTTCATGCATTCAAGGCTGTTGCCTCAACTTACCATTTGAAAATCAAGTTCCCAACAAGGAACGGGGTTGGTGAAGAACAAGGAGATCAAAAGATGGCTAGGAATTGCTATGTAGCCGCGTTAAGGCCTGATGGAGTCGGGGGGCAGGTTCTCCCAATCGAGGTTATGAATTCAAAAGACGATGAAGAAAGAAGGGGAAAGCCAGCCGAAGATCTAAATCCTATTCCCCTAATCCCGGGAGAACCAGACAAAGTCACTTACATTGGAGCATTGTTGCCTGAACCCTTGAAGGGATGAGGTGCCAAAAACTTGGCATGCCTCAAATTTAAAAAGTTTATTATGTTTAAGTGTTTCCTTAAGGGATCCACTAATAGTACAAGTAGCAATAAGGTCGACGAAACCATTCTGAGCTCTTAAGCTCTTAGTAGGAAGTAAAGCACTATGTAAGGGTCGAACCCTCTTTTTCAAAGGAAATATTTCAAGTTCTCATTCACTATTTTATTACTTATCTTTGTTTGAGTATTTCCTTATTGTTCTACTAAAGAACAAGTTGTACCAATAACACTTGATCAAAGTGCCAGCCCATTCAAGAGGCCAAGTACTAGGAATTGCCTTACAAAAGAAAAGCTAAATAAATATAAGTGAATGCAAGAACGAAGAAACATAATATGCATAAATAACATGCATGGATAGAAGATCCCGAAGGATCAAAGAGTTATGTTACAAGCTCAACTAAAAGCCTAAAGAGGCCTATTGGAAGAAGGTTAATATAAGGGTTGAAACCCCTGAAAATTCGAGGAAGTAGAGCTCAGAACGAGCTTCGATTCGATATACTGGAAGCTCAAATTAAAGAAACAAGTGAAACATTATGTCTGTCTTCGTTCATGAAGACCTCTCGATGTGAAAATTAAGATGTTGAACCTCAAAATCAGGTCCTCTACCTATAAGCCACGTTTGGCGTTGTTGAAACCTCAAATGAGGTCTAAGGTGTTAGAACTCAAGTTAGTTCTTGTATCTGTAAGCCAAGTTTGGCGTTGTTGAAACCTCAAATGAGGTCTAAGGTGTCAGAACTCAAGTTAGTTCTTGTATCTGTAAGCCACGTTTGGCGTTGTTGAAACCTCAAATGAGGTCTAAGGTGTTAGAACTCAAGTTAATTCTTGTATCTATAAGCCACGTTTGGCGTTGTTGAAACCTCAAATGAGGTCTAAGGTGTTAGAACTCAAGTTAATTCTTGTATCTATAAGCCACGTTTGGCGTTGTTGAAACCTCAAATGAGGTCTAAGGTGTTAGAACTCAAGTTAGTTCTTGTATCTATAAGCCACGTTTGGCGTTGTTGGAGCCAACCGAGGTCGAAGAAACTCTACACTGAATACAAGGTAATTTGAGGATAATATTAAGATGATAATTTGACTTAAGAAAAAAGTTTAGGAGAATACAAGGTAATTAAGATTTTCATTACTGGAAGATTTAAAAGACAATTTAGATATTTTATAACCTTTAATATTATTCATTCAAAATTTTGAGAAAAATTAGAAAAATAGATCAAGGCAAATTGAGAGGCGCCTCTCAAATCGTGTGACACATCTCTTATTATAATATCCATGAACTTTATTAATAATATAAATAATATTTTATGTGTAGAATAATTATTGTGGAGTATTTGGAGTCTTAATGGTTAAGGTTATTGAGTAATAATATGTTAATTGCTGTGTCGAAACCCCCTTTCGAATATCTTTTCATTTAGAAATATCTTCAGTTGTGAGCCCCGTTTTGAAAATTCAAGGGCCCCGTTAAAATTTTGTACATCATTATTATTCCTTCGTCTTTCGTATCCGAATCATTATTGGAAGATTTCTTCGTATTATTATATCCTTTGTTATCTGATACTATCAATAGTATTTGTTTATTCAAAAAAAAGAGAAAAATTATTTCGTACCCTAATTGTTTAGGGTGATTGATATATCGTTCATATCAATAATACGTATGGTATAGCCCCAGTATTCTTGAGCATTCGTTATATAGATGATATGTATTGATATGGATAGTTATCAGTCCTTGTGGATAACTATCACCTCGTAAAACGTGAACTTTACTTTATTAAAGGTTTAAAGCGATCCAGTGGATCGATATCGATCCAAAAATGTCTGGGGTATTATTTTCCACTAAGTATAAGAAGACGAATTGTACATTATCCTTCGTATAATCCGTATTACATATATACAAAAATATAAAAATTCCCGAACCGTGTTCTTCGTGTTCTCGAAGATTAAAATTAATCTTGAAAGTTTTATTGGAATCCAAATCTCAAGTTCAAGTACTCAAATCAAAGCTCTTGATCTCTAGTTTCAGAATCTTCAAACCATATCATCATCTGGCAATTTTTCAATTTAATATGAATTTTTCAATATTCGAATTAAATTAGGGTTCTTGTTCGAATTGGGGATTTCTTTTCTGTTGATTCTCCGTTCAATTGATTGCTTCTAACATGTTCCTAGGGTTCTAAATAGTAGGAATCCATGCTTTAATTTCATGTTTGTGTTCGTTTTTGAAGAATTTAATTTTCGGGTTTGTACCCGAATTTTCTTTTTAATAGTCTGTTCTTGTTATTGATCTGAAATGATTTTGGATAGAGGGATTTGATTGTGTGTGTTCACAGCTTTGATTTAACACCAAGAACGTAGAGTTTCATGTAAGATTTAGTGAGATCGTGTTTTGGCCGGAAAAACCAAACCCGGTTGGGTTGACCGGATTTTTGGAACGATTCTGTGATGTTTGTGGTATGATATGATGTGGGTTGTGTTTGTTTTGTTGTCCTGAGCAAAAGCCCTCAAAGAAACGTAAGTTTTTGTACGTTTTTGGCCGAGAACGGAATCCGGTGGCCGGACGACCGGCCGGATTCTGGAAAACCCAGTTTCCGGCGGGTTGTTCTTGGCGACCCGGAAATGTTCTTGGTGACCCATTTTGAAACCCTAACCCGACCCGGTTTCAATCTTCAAAACCCTAAATTATTTTCAGGAAACTGTTTTTGGATTTTATTTTTAAAAATAATTCGAAAATAGTTTAAATATTTATAAAAAAATCATATTTTTATTTTAAAATTACATTTTTAAATTCAGAAAATTCTGAAAAATTATAATTATTTATTTAAATTCGAAAACTGATTAAATTTAATTATTTTAAATATTTTTTATTAATAATTAATTTATTTGATTAATTGATTTATTTTATTAATCAGTTAATTCTTATTAATTAATTATTAATTAGATTTAATTAATTTAAATTAAGTTTAATTATTTTCTAGCTTGATTTAATTATTTAAAAATAGTTTGAGTGTTTGGAAATTGTCAATTAATTTTATATTAATTGATTTAATTGTTTTTAAATACTTATATTAGGATTAAAAAATCCGATTTTTGATTTAAAAATTATTTGTGACTTATTTAAATTCAAATAAGCATAGAATATTGTTTTAAAAATGTTTATAAGTGAAGTGGTGACAACAAAGATACTGGTTAAAGAGTTCTTGAATGAGAAGGAAGTGAATCACTGCTTAAAGTTAAACAGATAAAGAACAGACATTGTCGTTTGTCACTCATGAACCAGACCGTGCATTGAGTGTCAACGTACTAATATGTTTATTCTTTATCTAAGTTTTAAGTGATTCTGAAATTAATTGAGATGTCAACTAATTCTATTTATTCTCTTATAAATAATTAATACTATTAAGTAAATTATTTATTAAATTAATTCTGTAAAGAATTAATTTAATACATAATTTATTTAGTTGATTATTTAAATTAGAATAAAAATGAACTAGGAAGACTTAGGTTTGAACTAGGAAGACTCAGTTTCCCGATTGTCTTCCTAGTATAAATCATTGTCTTCCCGATTGTCTTCCCTTCACATTCCTTGTCTTCCCGAAAGTCTTCCAAGCATAAATGGATTGTTTTTCTGTTTGTCTTCCTAGTGCAAAATATCCTTCTATCAAGTGGATGTGCACGTGATTTACAAAAGGAAATGCAGTGATTTAAATACAAGGCAATTCGAAGACAAGAGAGACAATTACATTACAACACAACAAAAATTAAAAGACACAGAGCTTCAACATTCTATCTTCTGTCTTTACTTCTTCAAATGGAAAGCATTAATTTATTGTCAGAGAATTCATTCTTGATTTGATCTTAACATTTAATTCATAAGAATCATTTCTCTTGTACTGATTTAACTTTCTAGCGGATCATAATCCCTAGATTTTATATCGAACTACTTTTTAGTATTCGATCCTTTTTATTACAAATATAGATAAATTCATGTCGAATTTATTCTAGATTTGTTTTAATAAGAACCCTTGTAATCAGTGATCAAATTGTTAAATCTTTAAAAGGACAAATTCGATTAAACGGTATAGTTTGTATTCAACCCCCCTTCTACAAACTTATCAGGACCTAACAATTAGTATCAGAGCCTTTTGATTGATATACTAATCAAAGATCCAATTGTTTTGAGATTTTTTCTTAAACTCTGAATTTTTTAATTCTTCAAAAATCTCAAAAATGTCTACAACTAAGATAGTTGGTACTTCTACTGCATTGACAACAGTAGTCCAACAGAAATTGGAAGTGAAGGTTGTTCAACATTCCAGTTCTAAATTGGCTGTTATTGATGCTGAATATGGTTTAACATCCATTGATCAATCTGGTGGTGACTTCTATTCTTTGGAAGAACTTTATCAGTTGGAGGATGGTGATTTGGCAATGATAGTGAGGAAATTTGGAAAATTCAGATTCAGAAGAAATTCCAATCTTAAGTTCAAGCCCAGGTTTTAGAGAGGTGGTTCCTCATCTACTAATAGCACAAGGGGTGGTTATAAAACTGGAACTGTGGAAAGAAGCACAATCAGGTGCTACAATTGTAATGAGTTGGGTCACTTTGCAACAGAATGTAAAAAGCCAAAGCAAGTGAGAAGGAACTCATTTGATTCTAGAAAGAAGAATAAGATTGGGAAAGCTTATGTTGCCGAAGGAACGAGTTGGGATGATACTGATAGTGATGAAGAAGCGGGTGAAATTGGAAACCTAGCTTTAATGGCTAATGAGGCAAGCACTTCATCAACATTCATGTCAGAGGTAAAGTTTACTGATACTGAAATGATCTATCATCTTAGTACTACTGTTTCATGTGCACGTAGAGAAAATGATAGAATAATTCTTTTGAACACAGCTCTTGAAAAGGAGGTAAAAGAATTAAAACTTGTGCATGTTAATCAGGATGAACTTACTAAGAAAATAGCATTTCTTGAGAATAGGGTTAAATGTTATATTCAACTGGAAACCATTCTTAAGGATCAGATCAGTGAACTTAAGGTCAAGGCTAATGCTTACTATAACTCTTGTAAGACTGCTAAAGAAATCATCAATAAACAAAGTATTGGTCATACTGTAGGAATAAGGTATGACTATAATGAGTCTATTGGTGAATTAAGCATAAACACCCCTAATAGAGTCAGTGCTGAAGAAATGGGTGTACCATATGTGCTTAAGGGTATTGAAACACCTTTCTTTAAAGAATCCTTGGCAGGACCTCTAAATGAAAATTCTATCATTATTCAAGAGGAGATGTGTATTGAGGATCTTGCTTTTGAACTTGTTCAGTCCAACAAATGTATGTCTGACAAACCAGTCAAAGTTGTTTCAGCAATAGAGACTAAGTCAGACATCCATAAAGTGGATCAAAACAACTATAGAACCAACATGCCTGTTGCTAATCTTTCTCATAAAGCATGTGGTGTGGTTAATTGCATGTCTTGTGCTTTCAATGTTATGTATGCTTATTTTAATAGTAAGCATGTATCTGATAATAAGACTGCTCCACGTCAACATGTTAATAATAAGAAGCATGTTAGATCTAAGACTACTAGTCCTCCAAAGACTAGAGTGGATCCATTTATCCCTAAGCCTACTTAGAAATGTGTTAAGGCTGGCTATAAATGGAAACGCTCTTTTGTGAAAGAGGTTTATGTAGTTAAGGTTAAAAATGTTGTTTTGCCTGACAAAGGCCAGTTCTTTAAATATGCCGGACCCAATCAAGTTTGGGTTCCGAGGAAGGATTAATCAATTTGATACTGCAGGGTGTGGCACAGGTAAACCATGTTATGTGGGTTCTTGACAGTGGTTGTTCAAGGCATATGACCGGAGATAGAGCCCTGCTATCAAATATGGTTGAGAAAGCTGGCCCAGTGCTTACCTTTGGAGATAACAGCAGGGGTATAACTGAGGATATGGCCTGTTTGAAATCAAGAAATGTTATCAGTCAATAAGAACATCAATGTTACATTTGATGACACCAAACTCCCTAATATCCAAACATAAAATCCATCTGAGAATTTGAAATTTGATGACATGTCAGATTCAGATGATGAGAATCCACCTGAGCTTGTTGCTGGTGATAACAATGACAATGATGATAATGATCATGGTGGTGGTGGTGGAAACATTGGTAACAATGGAGATACCACTAACACTGGAGAAGAATCATCAAGGCAATCAAGCAACAACTCAAGGGGAAGAAATGAAGGGTCAACTAGTCATTCACAACACCATAATGAAAAACAAGGCGAATCATCAAGATCAAATCTTTTGAGCTGATTATTGGTGATCCAGGTGTTGGAGTAAGAACTAGAAGTGCTACTCAAAACGAATGTTATTATTTAGGGTTTCTTTCTGAAATGGAGCCAAAGAAGACTGAGGAAGCATTGACTGATCCAGATTGGGTGATTGCTATGCAAGATGAACTCAATCAATTTGAACAACAACAAGTCTGGAAGCTGGTACCCAAACCAGATATTATGTATGCTACATGCTTGTGTGCAAGGTTCCAAGCGGGCCCTAGAGATTTACATCTCGTTGCTGTTAAAAGAATCTTGAGATATCTTAAGGGTACACCTAATTTAGGTATCTGGTACCCTAAAGATTCTGGTTTTAATCTTGTTGGATATACAGATTCTGATTATGCAGGTAGTGTTGTTGATAGAAAGAGTACCTCTGGGAGTTGTCAATTCCTAGGAGGTAGATTGATTTCCTGGTATAGCAAGAAACATCAAACAGTTTCCAATTCAATAGTAGAAGTTGAATATATTGCTGCTGGAAGCTGTTGTGCTCAGATCCTATGGATAAGGAATCAATTGAAGGACTATGGCTTTGCATTAGACAAAATTCCCATTTTGTGTGATAATACAAATGCCATAGCAATCTCCAACAACCCTGTGCAACACTCGAGAACGAAGCACATTGATATAAGGTATCATTTTATCAGAGAGCATGTCATGAATGGAACTGTGGAGTTACACTTTGTACCCACAGAAGAACAGACTGCAGATATATTCACTAAATCTGTTGACGAATCCACATTTATCAAGTTAGTTGGTAAATTGGGTATGTTAAACAGTCTTAGTGATTAACAATATCTCTCTCATGTTTGTTCTTTCAAAAATTCATTTTCTCTTGTCATTTAAATGATATTTATTGCTTATTCTCATTTAATATTACATGCTTGTTAATTTAAATATTTCTGAATAATATATTTTCTTTAAAAATATTTTTCTCATATTTTTTAAGTGGAGAAATGTATTTTTATTGAAAATGTAATTATTTAGAATTATTTAGATGTTTTTCAGATTGTAAATATTGTTGTATAAATATTTCTGCAAGTTTATACAATTAAAATCAGATAAGGAAAACCTAGGAATCCGAATCCATTAATCAATCACAATTAATATCAACTCGCCCTAAAATCAATTCTCTTTCCTTCACAAATAAGATATATCAATTAACGAGACAAGCATATACTATGAAACTTGTTATCTAACAATAACCTATCAAAACTTCATGGAGCAAGCATAAGCTATGAAAAATAAATCCGGTAACAATAATATATCAAAATCACTTTGTCAATTGACCAATTAAGCACCAAGAAAAATTATGAGAATCAATTAATAGGAACAAGAAGATATCAACAATAATCAAATTAACTTCATCTTCATCCTAGGAGAATTAACTTAGCTAGACATGGTAGAAGAAACAAAACAATTAAATATAAAGAATGCAAGCAAAAGTGTTTGAATAGAATAAATAACTTGTATTGTATTGAAAGACAATAATAAATCTATCATACTCCTAATTATCAGATCTAGTCTAAATTCTAGGTGTCTAAATTATAGGTGTCTCAAATTCTAGGTGTAAATTTTTTAGGTGTCTCAAATTCTAGAGGGGAGATATATATATATAGGAAAAATAATGGGCTTGGGTTCTTTGACTACAAATCGGATTCTAGAAATATTTCCTCAATTCCTTTTTCTTCTCCGATAAGTTTTCCAATTTTTCTCCAATTTCCTTTTGACTTCAAGTATTTCCATCTCCTTGCCTTTTTCACCTTTTTCTGCTTGAAATATGATTTTATTTATTTTCCTACAAAACAAAAAAAACAATTTATTAAATAATAAAATTACGAAAACAAACATAAAATAGGTATTAAAAATGTATTAATTATGGACCTATCAAATGCCCCCATACCTATCTTTTGCTCGTCCTCGAGAAAAACTAATATATTATAAACTACTATATAATAGATAATACCACTTTCGTAGGTTATCTAATTTTATGCAATTCTATATTATTCTGCATATTTTTCTAGGATTTATGGAATTTTCTGTGAATTTTTCTAGACTTATATATATTTTTCATGTTTTTTTATTACTTTTCTGCATTTTTCTGTAAATATTTTAATTTAATTCTAAGTTTTCCTAAGTCTTCCCAGTTTTATACTAGGAAGACTACCGGGAAAACTAAAAAATTTTCTTTTTGTTTTTTTTGTTTTTTCCTTTTATTTTTAAGTCTTTTCCTAAGTCTTCCCAGTTTTTGAACTAGGAACACTATCGGGAAGACTTAGCTTTATTTGTTTTAATTTCTGTTTTTCTGTTTTAATTTAATTCGGAAGACTTTCTAGTTTGTACTAGGAAGACTACCAGGAAGACTATCCCAAGTCTTCCCGATTGTCTTCCCAGTACAATCTTAAATAAAAACGTTTGACTTGTCTTTTGTTTTGAATTTTAACACTTTATTTTTATCTTATATATATATATATATATATATATATATACACATTACATACGTTTTTTTTATTTTCAGTGTTCCTTCGCAGTTTTCTTTTGTCTTCACAAAACCCCCTTTCGAATTCTATCTTATTCTGCAGAATCTTTGATCTTGTTTAGTTCTTGCTCAAGTATTTACTTAGCAAATCAATACTGGTCTTTCAAAATCAAACATTACAAGTCGAATTGCTGTTGAAATTTTCAATTTTTTCAAGTATTTTCGATTTGAGGAGTTTTGAATTGTTAAGTAAATCGTTTGTGTTGGTTGATCAAAGCAGGTTCTGTGTGTTCTGTGTGTTCTGTATGTGTGTGTTCTTGACAATCATTTGCCCATTCAGTTTGCATTTCAAAGTTTTTAGTTCGAATTTTTGGATTAAAATTTTAATTTTGGTTAATTTTAATAGAATTGTGATTTTGTGGATTTTAAGTAATTTTAATTAATTCTAAAAATCCCTAAAATACTAATTTTATTTTAAGTTAATCAAAATTTCTTGTTTTATAAAAATGGATCCTAATTTTGAACTTGTCTTAAATAACTATGTTGGGTATTTTGATCCGTCTAAATGTAAGATGAAACTTTTTAAACCTTAGATTCAATTTTTAAATAGCGAGACTTGTGTTAGTCATGCTATTTGTGCCACTGCACTTCTTAAAATTGATCCTTTGAGGTTTTTATGTTCAAGTGTTGTTATTGCTGGAGATTCAAAATCTTTTACGTTCAATATTTTAAACCAGCAATATATAGTCACTTTTGAGTTATTTTGTGATGTTTTACAATTTCCTAAGGACAGGTTTGATCCTTTACCCACTGATGATGAGTTATCACAGTTCTTTGTGAATATTCATTATCAGGGTCCCTTACAAATGGTTAAATTGTCTAAGAGTTTTCTTGTAAGGGAATGAGATCTGTTCTTTGATACAATAACAAGAGTATTTGGTAATTGCACAAAAACAAATTTTCATGGCATTACTAGTCTTAATCAATATATTTCTTATGCTATTGTATTTGGTCGTAGATTAAATTTTCCTGAAATTCTGCGGAACTTAATGCTTAACAGGTTTGCTCACTCTAGGAGAGATTCTGATAATCATGTGAAAGTGAAGTGTTGGTACCCTCGCTTTCTCACTCTTATCATTAATCATCTTCTCACTGCTGAGCAGGTAGAACTGTTTCGAGAAACCAGATTTGAAACCTCTCCAACCACAGATACTAAATTCTACACCAGACTTGATGTCTCATCCAAATTCCTCAACATACATGTTCTTGTCTCACCATTGATGAGTCAATTCATTAATCTTCCTATCTTTGGTGAACAAGTTCCTGAGCCACATCCAGTTCCACTACAGGTAGTTATTCCTAACCCTGGATCTTCTTCTGGTACAATAATTCAAACCCAAGTGGTTGTTAGGGCTGACCCAGAGATTGTAGAACCACAATCTCTGACCCAGGTCATAGAGCCAAACAGAGAGTCAAACACTCCTGATACACAACCTGAGCCAAATGTACAAACCAGTTCAAGAAGAGTTAGTGAAATAGCTGAAAAGAGTGCTCCCACAGCTTTGTCTCCGCCCTTAAAGAAAAGAAGAACCTATAGGGAGGCATCTATAAGCCCATATGTATCCTTTCAAAAGGATATGGACATTGATATGGCCACTGAACAGTCTCTGGAGACATCCTCTCAACAGGATGAATCTATTGAATTTTGCCATCGGGCCATGGCATCTTGTACTGAGTCAAGCACTCTCCCATTACTCACAATGGGAGAAGATATCCAAATAGATGATTCTCAGGACACTATGCAAGGAGAGCACTTTACTTTTGACTTTGAAACAGTGCCTACCATAGTTACGGTAGAAGTGCCCTTCACATGCATCAGAGGAAAAATCTGATTCTTCGCCACCAATAATAGAATCATTTTCTCCCCTCCCAGAGGGAACATCTCTGGCTCCCCTAAGGGAGTTTTCACTCGCAGTTGGGGCTGAGCAAAACCGAACCGAAACCGAAAAACCGATCCGAACCGAAATATTTCGGTTCGGTTTGGATTGAGTTTTTTCGAAGATTTCAGTTATTTCGGTTTTTCGAATTAAACCGAAGTAAAATCGGTTCGGTTCGGTTTTCAGAATTATGGTTCGGTTAAAAACCGAAAAACCGAAATATTTTTATATGTTTTTTAAAATTATATATATTAGCTTAAAACCCGTGCGATGCACATATTGTTTGTAATAATTGTTACTTTTATGTTTTAATAGGTATTAAAATAAATAAGTAAGGATTTGTCCGTGATATTTTTGAAAAAGAAAGTATTTAAGTACAGAAAAATAGAAAAATTAACATGTTTTAGTTGAAAAAGTGTAATTCTCTGTATTTTTTTTAGAAAAAGCGGGAATTTTGTTTGAAAAAAATCATGTATTTTAGTTGAAAAGGTAATTGAATATAAATAATGTTACTATTTAATAATAATTAATAATTTTTTAAAAAATTGTTTTTAAATTTCGGTTTTTTTATAAACCGAACCGAAAAACCGAATTATTTCGGTTCGGTTTTCGGTTCGGTTTTAATAAAACTTCGGTTCGGTTCGGTTTCACAAAATCGATATTTCGGATTTTCGGTTTTCCAAATTCGGTTCGGTTTTTAACCGAATTAACCGAATGATCAGCCCTACTCGCAGTTTATACTGGAGAAAGTGAAAGGCAACCTGGTGAGTCTGTCTCTGAAGCAATTCAGTATACAATGTCAAATATTTTGACAGACTCAACCAGGGATCGGGAATTGAGAACTCCCATTGCACCACCACTGACCTCTCTTGAAGGGGCTAGGGTGATTTTTCATGTAGGTACATCTACTGAGAACTTAGACAGACAGTTAGTTGTGAGAGATGTGAGTCAAACACAGAGTGATACACAAGCACGTGAGTTGAGTGAAACACCACTGAGAGAAATTGAAGTGAGTCCACACACTGACACAAACACTGCTTTGTTGAATCAGCTAGCTGATCTACTGAGAAAGTTACAAGAAACCTAGGCTGAGAACAATCTTCTAAAAGCACAAGTGGTTGCACAATCTTCCACCTCTGTCTCTAATCAGCTGGGTATTGTTAAAGATGACCTGCAAGGATTGAAGAATAATCTACTTCGGAGGCTGAATTCAAATTATATATTCAGTTTTCTCCATTAGTAAAGATTTTAAAGGCAAGAATATTGAAATTGATTCCTCCCTTGGTAAGGATTTTAAAGACAAATGAGATATTTTCGAATTTTTAAAATTAATATTTCAAAAAATGAGAAAAAAAAAATTGAAGCGATTTGAGATACGTCACCTCATAAAGTATATTGATTGATTGATTGATGATTGTGAAAAATAAGTGGTAAGAAATAGAAAAATAATGATATTTTGAAATATAGAACCATTATATAGTTTAAAATTTGTTCGATCCATCTATCTATCTATCTATTACTTCTATTACTTCTATCTATCTATTACTATATATTATATGCCAACACAAGGGCAAAGTTTACTATTTTAATGCTTGTGAATTTACAATTTTACCCCTATTTTTTAAAAAATAACAAAAATACCTCTGTTATATTATTATGCAAAAATATGTTAATGTTTGTTAATGTAGAGAATCGAACCTCCAACCTACTTCTAAGAAGTCCAAAGTCTAACCACTATGCTACAATGCTTTTTGAGTTTACTTTAAAGATTTTATTAGATAAGTCACATTATTCCCTCTAATTCTATATTCTTTTTTTTTTTATTTTGAACCTTTGAGTAAAGAAAATATTGGTCCATATTATTTATATAAATCTGTATTTTTTATTTACGTTATATATATATATATATATATATATATATATATATATATATATATATATATATATATATATATATATATATATATAGGTAAATGATCAATCATCGTTTTAAATTTTTATTAGAGTTGTATATTTTTGATTAAATATACTTTAGTTATGTTGTTGAAAATTCATTTTTTTATATCATATTATCTATCACTATTTTACATTATTAGAATTAATTAATTATACATAAAATATAGTAAGGAACTTGATCTAATATAAGAACTATTTTATATGTTATATATCTCATTATTTGTTAAGTCTATAATTTAAAATTAAAAAATTAGCATCAAAATTATGTAATGCTAATGTTTATACACTATGTTCGTCACATTCATTTCTTAACAAATTTCTTTTCAAAATGAACACTTCATTTGTTGATATTTTCTAATATTACATGTCATTCTTTATTAACTTCGGCATATCTCTAATTTACTCATTTTTTTCGTTAATTTTTTCACGTTTTCCACCATTTTAATACCCCGGTTGATGTCCGAGTCAAAAATCGGGGTGATGATTTAAAATGTAGAATATTACGGAGTATATAATTACAAAAAATGTTTTCTTTCATTATAAATGATAAATGTAAAAATAAAATCTTTACACTCTCTATGTCATGATAAATGATGAGTATGGAAAATAAAATTTATATGATATAATTTCACATGTTACACATGAATGTAAATTATTCCGGATAAAAAAATATTTTCATTTTCATTTTTCTCTTTGAATATATATAAATGTATTATACTATTTAAATAAAAATATATAAATTCTATCTATAAAATCATACATAATATATAACTACATCAAAGTATGAACTATTTATCATAATTTTTAAGTATATAAAATATCAAATATTTGAGTTAAATTAGAAATGTTTTATTGATCAAACATTTAGACTTTGAGGGGTTTAAATGTATAATTCGACTAAAAAGATAAATATTTGAAAATGTAGAAGATACAATTGAATTGATTCCAAAAAGACGATAACTCAAAAACATGATCTATATTTTAAATAAAAAATCAACATGATTAATATGCAATAGATGAAAATAAGATATGATTTTTCTCGATCATAAAATTATAAAATTGTCTAACTATTAATGAAGACCAGTTAGACTATAAGTTTTAACAATAAAAATTCAAATTGTATGTAAAAAATTATTGAATGATATTAAAAAAAAGTATAAGTCTTTAATAATAATAGAATTATATATAATATATTAATTGGATGCGTAATATCATAAAATCTTGATAAATGAAATTCTAAATAGGGTTTGTGGGCTTTGAGGACATCGTCGAATTACAACACTGAAGCTAATACACAATAAAATACAAGTAAAGTTTATTTTTTGTATATGAAAAGGTTGAGTTTATTATTACAAAAATGTCATTCAAAATTTGTATTGAAAAAACTGTATAACCTCGTATAAGTCTTCAGGTCAAAATCATGGTTATTTTTCACTTTTAAATAGATGAATAATCCTTGAACATTTATAAAGTTATCACATTTACATTACTTTTAAAAAAAATAGTCTTAAAAATGATATATTTATTAGTATATATTTATTTATAACATGTTCAAAGCACGAGTTATTTTTTTTATTTTTTTACTTTTTTATTTAAATTATTATAATCAAATTAAATATAGTAACGAGTGGTTCACGTATTTTACCTTTATTTATGTTTTTAATTTTTGAGTTGTTCTGCCGGATCAGCCGTTCAGAGTAAATGTTAATTTTAATATATTTGTAATAAATGTTTATTTTAATATGTTGTTAGTGAGAGTCGAACCTTAAACTTCTATGTAGCATAACTTTTAGTAATACACTAGATGTTTCAATCAATTTGACTTCAAAGACCCATCAGTATCGATTGTGATTGAAAAAGATAACCAATATGAGTTGTGAACCAAATGATAAATTATACCCCATTTTGTTTATTATAGTTTAGTATAGATTATAATTGATTCAGAATTCATTAATTTGTACCATATATTTATAAAATTATATAACTGAGCAAAATACATGAATTTTGAGAAATATATATAAGAGAATTCAATTTGAGTTATATATGAATTTTTAAAATTTAGGATTTCAATTATTTATGATGATTGAGTTGAAACATTTACTTACGTCATTATAACATGAACCTACTCTATATGAAGGGAAAAAAAGATGGAACCAAAAAATAGTTGTTTGGAAATTATATATATGCACAAGTCATTAATGTTGTCTAATCATTCTTACATCGATAAAAATAATCATGTGCCTTTTATCATATAGATATTAGTTGAATATTATGAAATCTAATCAAATTTACAAGTATTTGATTCATGAAAATGGTACGCAATATTAAAAATTTACGATAAATTGCAAATATTATCATCTATTGTATTTTTAATTATAAAATTATTTCGATATATGAACAAATTCAGTGAAAAATTATTTAATTAATATATGAACAAGTCTCAAAACCTGACAAAGGTACGTTCATCATTCAAAGTAGTTACATTATTCGCCAACAAAATTTCTTACTACTCTGCACAACTCACACTTTTCATCTTACACGATCAAACTTACGATTACACAAACCTCACGTTAATAAATCGACCGTCTCGCAAAAAAAAATATTGACGTTTCTATGCAGGCCCGTGCCTTGCACGGGCTGTTACGCTAGTTACTATATATAATAGGCCAACACAAGGGCAAAAGTTGTCAATTAAATGGCCGCGAAATTACCGTTTTACCCTTTTCTTTTGAAAAATAACAAAAATGCCACTCGTATATTATTATACAAAAAAAATTTAATAGATGTGTTACTACAGAGATTCGAACCTCCAACCTCCTTCCAAGATATCCATGGACTTAACCACTATGCTACATGTCTTTTTGAATTTATTTCAAAAAACTTATTAGATAACCCACGTCTTTTATCTCTTATATTTTTTTTTTACTTTGATGTTTGAATAAATAAAATGTTGGTTTGAATTATTTATATAAATTTGTTTTTCTTTTTTCCTTTTTAGCAAAATTACCGTTTTACCCTTTTTTTGAAAAATAACAAAAATGTCACTCGTATATTATTATACAAATTTTTTTTAATAGATGTGTTACTACAGAGATTCGAACATCCAACCTCCTTCCAAGATATCCATGGGCTTAACCACTATGCTACATGCCTTTTTGAGTTTATTTCAAAAAACTTATTAGATAACCCACGTCTTTTATCTCTTATATTTTTTTTTACTTTGATGATTGAATAAATAAAATGTTGGTTTGAATTATTTATATAAATTTGTTTTTCTTTTTTCCTTTTCGTAATTTTATATATCTATATATTCAATCACTATATATTATTGTAGTTGTATGTTTTCAATTTAATATATATTAATTATGTTGATTATAATTCATAATTTATATTATACTTTATTTGAATTAAATTAATTATTCATGCATAAAATATATTATTAAAATTCGATCTAATATAAGAAATATTATACACATTATATCTCTCATTATTAGTTATTTCTATAATTTTTAAATTAAGAACATTAGCATTCAAATTATACAAAAAATTCGTCTACCTACTCTGTTCGTCGCATCCATTTCTTAACAATTTTCTTTTCCAGAATGTATTGTTCATTTGTTAACATTTTCTAAAGTAACATGTCATTCTTTATTAACTTATCTATATTTTTTTTCACCTTTCTAACCCCCTCCCCTTCAACCCCAGTGACGTTCGTGTCAAAAATTGGGGTGAGTTTTTAAAATATAGGATGTTACATAGTATATAATTACATAATGATCACTCAGACTGTTAGTAGACGATAAAGTTTGGGAAAAATGAAAATTACAAGTTTTGAAAATAGAATTTCAAATTGTATTCCAAAAATTATTGTACGATGTTAAAAAAAAGTATAATCTTTCATAATAATAATAGAACTTTATAGAATACATTAAATTGATTCATAATGTCATTAATCATTTTGATAAAATGAAATTCTAAATAGGGTTTGTGGGTCCTTGACGACATCCTCTACAACATATACAATATTTCTTATATTAGGTCGAATTTCAATAGTATATTTTATGTATGAATAATTAGTTTAATTCAAATAAAGTATAATAAAGATATATAATATAAAAGTATGAATTTTAAACAACATAATTAATATATATTTAATCGAAAACATACAACTGTAATAAAATTCAGTGATTGAATATATAGGTATATAAAATTACAAAAATAAGCCTTCGGGCCTGTAGATGAGTTGGTGAGAGCACTGGTTATTGACCAAAGCATTCAAGGTTTGATTCATGGGAGCGTGGGGAATTCTTCTTGCACTCTAGGGTCTGGCGTGATACCGGTTGGGGTGTCCGAAAAATAAAATTTTTGACCAAAATTACGAAAATATGAAAAGAAAAACTGATTTATATAAATAATACAAACCAATATTTTATTTATTTAAACATCAAAGTAAAAATAATATAAGAGAAGAGAAGAAAGACGTGGATTATCTAATAAATGTTTTGAAGTAAACTCAAACAGACATGTAGAATAGTGGTTAAACCCATGAACATCTTAGAAGGAGGTTGGAGGTTTGTTTCTTTGTACTAACAACTATTAATATATTTTTGCATAATAATATATGAGTGACATTTTTTTGACGACCATTTAATTGGAAATTTTTGCCCTTGTGTTGAGATTTAATATATAGTAATAAATTGGATTAAAATGTGTAATTGTAAAACGATATTCCAAACACATTTTTAATGCATTTACTAAGTGTGTTAATATAATTTAATATAAAGATGAACACATGAGAGGAGTGCAGAATCAGTTCCTAAGTAAAAAACCAAAAACAAATAGGTGACATGAATACTCCAAACTGTAATAGGTGTTCATCTCCCAAGGTGTTTATCACAAACTTGGGTGATGTGAGGGTGTGCAAAGATGCGTCGGCCTTCAGCTTCTTTTTAAAATCCTCTATTTCATTCATGCATGTTCGATTATATTACAACAACATTGCATGCATATAACCTATTCATAACCTAGATTGCAAAAAAAAAAAACCAATCAATTCCCGAAAAACATATAACAACCGCTCTCTAACGCAAATTACCAATCTACAAACTATCCTTTCTCTGACACACAAAACACAGGTAAACCTGCTTATAATCACAAGAAGAACAATAGTACATTCGTGCTTCAAATTCTACATTATTTCAATCTGGTCTCAAAATCAATAATAGTCACTATAAACAAGTCTTAGAGCCTTGGCATAGTTACGTTTGTGATTCAAAGTAATTACATTATTCGCCAAAAAAATTCTTTACTCCTCACTATGCATGAACCATACTTCTCATTTTACGCTCTCAAACTTAAGACTACACAATCCTTAATCTAATAAATCGATCACGACCAACTTTTTCACGATAAAAATTATTGACATCTCTATGCAGGCCCGTGCCTTGCACGGACTGTTACGCTAGTTTATTAGTATATGACAAATGCGATTAGGATTTTACAAAAGCAGCGACGGAGTCTCTTGCTTGCTATATATACCTCTCTTTCACGAATATTCTAAATAAAGCCACAAATATTTAGAGGCTCTGATACACCGTGTTAATTGTCAATGTTTAAACGTTTGGGATATGCACATATTCATTGTACTAATCAGTTAGCAGCCGGACCAGAAGCAATAATACACCCAGCCAAAATCTGCTGAAACGTTTATAACGCCTAGAATACAAACACTAACTCTATCTGCTTGTCCAATTAAGAGAAAGATGAATAGTTGTAATATGAATAGTGTTTGACGCATCTGCATCTCACTACGTTATAGATGACCGAATTCAATACTATTAAATTGCAATGCACACTTTACAATTAATACATATTTATTGAACTACGAGACAATGTGACATTACACATAAATATTTGCAGTAGAATATACTCTATTGCAGAAGAATCATTGTGTTACTATATATTGGCATTTGTTTATAATTAAAAAAATAATTGAAAAATAATTAAATTTTAACTAAAAATAATTAAGAGAAAGATGAATATAGTTATAATATGAATAGTATTTGATGCATCTGCATCTATATATATTAGTAATATACTTAATTTTGAAGTATGACGTTATAAGTCTTAACTAGAGTCGTTCGTGAACAAGCTCGAGCTCGGCTCGTTAAGGGCTCGACTCGGCTCAGTTTGTTAAGAATTCGAGCTTGAGCTCGAACACAAAAAATTGTTCGTTAAGAAAACGAGCTCGAGCCGAGCTATTAGTGAGCTCGATTCGAGCTCGACTCAAACTCGTTCGGCTCGATAAAGCTCGAAAAAATTAAGATATATTCGACATATATCTTCTATATATAATAGGAGAACACAGGGGTAATTTGAGCAAGAAAATCCCTTGTGAAATTACTGATATACCCTTTCATGTTACAAAATTACATGCATATGCCACTCACTTATTTGATTTGAAAAAAGAAGTTAATTTTGTTTAAGTGGTTATTTGAACCACTAACCTCCTCTAAACAATTCATACTTCCAACCATTGTGCTACATTGTCATTTGGTTTCTATTTTAAAATCGTTTTAGATAAACCCGACCTCTTATTTGTCATTTACTTTAAAGTAAAAATAAGGGTGATTCACATTATTTTTAAAATTTTGTATATTAGTTTTCTAATATGGTACGTAAAATCAATTTCGAAAACAAATTTTCACTCTCTTATTTAATGGAAAAAATGAGTTAATTTACTTCTTGTGGTAAACTAAACCGCTAATCTCATTTAAATAATTCTTCCTTCTAATCATTGTGTTACATAATTTTCTAATTTTGAATTAAAAATTCTTTTACATAAATCCAACATGTATCTTGTTTTTACTATTACTTTAACATTTGAGTAAAATGATGTTATGTTTAAAATTTTCTATTTTTAAAAGAAATATGGTATGTGATTATGTATTCTACCAATTTCAAAAATATTGATAATAATATCACGTAATGTAAATTTGTCTTACCATATTTTTAGTTAATATTAATCTGAATTTATATAGTAATTTTATCAAAGAAAAATAGATTGATTAGTCAGAATCGAATTAATCAATAAATGTAACTATGTTTGAAAAAGTTATTTGGTCATGAGGTAAAATAATTAAAAGATGAGATTCTTAAAAATATTAGATAGTAACAAAAAAGGTCGTTAAATGAATCTTATATAAATCAAAAAAAGGATCATATATAATATATAATAGGACAAAATATAAAAATTAATCTATATGTACATTGATTATAATGTCGGATAATATGCACTTAGAAATTTTGGTTGGAAATTAAAGATAATAAACTTTGAAAATATTGGATTAAAATAGTCAAGTTAACAAGAATCAATACATTTTAGAAAATAGGATAACGCATGACAGACACGTACACAAAATATTATGGTCGATCAACCACATTATACCTATGAGTAAGTTAAATTATTAATAATTTAACAAATATTATTAATTTTTCTCATTTTGATTGAAAGACATCTCAACCGCTTCTCAACATTATGTTGATAAATAGTTTGTTTCTTGAGGTGTCAAAATTATAACTGATATAAGATCAAAATATGTCATCCTTGTACAACTCATTTATATTGTAACTGTGTTTTCAGATATACCTTGGAAAAGAAAGAAATTAAAATATTAAATAACTTCATTCTAAAATTTAATTTGTGTCGATGAAAAACTCTAAGAAGAACAAAAAAGAAAAACACTCTTAATTTTAAACTGTATGTTCTCTTGCCCAGAGTTCGGAGTTATTATAAAATCAAATTACTAGATGTTTTCTACTTAGGACGTAAATTTGAACATATTAAAAGAATTGGTCTATTTCTGTTAGTTTGTACAATAAGCTATAAAATATCTTATTTTTAATGCTTATATGAACAAGTAAGTCAAATTATATGTAAATTAAAACAAGGACATTATAACTAAACATGTATAAACAAAAAATATATAATTACACTCAAATATATCTTTTAAGTCACAAAAATAAACGAATTATGTCAATTGCTACTGTTCCCTATAGAAAAGATGTGTATCAAACTAATATCAAGCACTGTGATGCGGAAAGTTCACAACATCGGAGGAATAGTACAATTAGTATTGATGAATTTTATACAGTTAGGACACACTACTGCACTGTTGAGGGACATGCTGTATTGCCTGGGGCAGACTATTTCTACATATGTGGTTGACTCTTGGTGCTTTATAAAGCGCACTAGGTTACTCTGGGTTGAAAAATATCGGTCTTTAATTATGTCAGATCTTTATAACAATATTATTGATAGTCTCAAGCTTTATTATGTAATTGTTAGATGTTGGTCGCCGTGTGATCTTGCACTTGAGTTTCATTAGGGGATATAAGTACATGCAACAAAATTTTCAGGAAATTATTTCATTCAAACCGTTTAAAATTAAAAATAATATATGTTTTGGTATAATGCTAGAGAATGGCCATTGCCTCGCACGGGCTATTATGCTAGTTACTATATATTAAATGACAACACAAGGGCAAAAAGTGCCAAAAACTTGCCTGTGAAATTTCTATTATACCCTTATTTATTCAATAATTATAAAAATGCCATTATAGTTCTATTAACAATAAAAAAAAATGAAATTATGTGTGGAGAATTTAACCCATGACCTTAGACTTACAAGTAGGGGTGGCAATTTCGGGTAATGGGTCGGGTTCGTGTCGGGTTTGCTGTACCCGTTCCTATTTTTGAGTCAACCCGAACCCGACCCGAACCCAAAACGGGTTAAATTTTCTCAACCCGAACCCGACCTGTTAGTACCCGATCAACCCGAAAATGACCCGTTTAACCCGAAATAATTAAAAATAATTATTTATCTATAAAAAAATTAAATTTTATTTATAAAATATTAAAAATATATAATAAAAAATTTATTATATAATATATGAATTAAAATCATTTAAATATTATGAAGATATATCACATATGTCTATAAATTATGTAATATAAATTCATATATTTTAAATAATTTATTATATATATTTTTCGGGTCGGGTTCGGGTATTTTGGGTCAACCCGAAACTGACCCGAATATTTCGGGTAAATTTTTACCCAACCCGAACCCGACCCGAAACTCAAAATACTCAACCCAAATTCGTACTTTTCCGTGTCGGGTTCTTGTCGGGTTTCGGGTCGTGTTAAATTTTGTCACCCCTACTTACAAGTAACAATCTCAGCCACTATGCCACAATCTTGCTTTGATGAAAATGTTAAAATTCCTCATCCATAAGTGCGAATGTCCAGCCATTATATTCTGTTGATTGATTTGTTCTCTTCTTGTAATTCTACTCAAGTAGGAATTCGATTTACACAAATGCCTTAAGTACATGTTTTTAATTATTCTTTTGCAAGTATAACCATGCTAAAAGAAAAGATCAAGAAAAAATAATCAGCTACGTAAAATATTATAAATTTGACCCCTAAAAACTAGACTATTTTAATATTATAAATTATATTTATTTGCAAATGTATAATGGCTTGGATTTTATGTCTTATTAGGTTACAAGTTGCATCATCTACCATAACAATTTCTCTATAAATATGTATACTCAACAATTTTACGTAATTTGTTGTTATAATGTTAATTTTAAAAAAACATTGGTGTAGGGAGTTGACCCATAACCTTCAAATTAGAATTGACCATCTCAAACTACACTAAAAACTCGTTTTGATAAAATTTTGAAATTTATTATCAATAAGTGCGAATACCCAAGATGTTATATCGGTTGTTTTTTGATTTTTTCTTGTAATTTATACGAAAAATAGGAAATCAATTTACACAAGTGCTTTACATAGATGTTTTTAGTAATTTTTTTTGCAAATCTAATCATACTAAATGAAAAAATCGGAGAAATATAACCAACTACATAAAATATTATAAATTCGACCAGTAAAAAATATGTACTATTTTAGTATTGTAAATTATATTTATTTGCATTATATATATAATGGCCCTGACTTTATATCGTATTAAATTACAAATTGCATCGTCTATCGTAAAAATTTCACCATAAATTAATATGCTCGACAATTTTTACGTCATCTTTTCATATATATGATTGAACTTGAGATTTTTTTTTTAAATAAATAATGTAAATTTAAGGACGTTTGGGTCGAAAATATATATAACCGAATGTTTTAATCTTTTTTAACATTTTTAAAAATAATAGACGAATGTTTTCATCTCTATCATGTTTTTAACATGTATTTTGCAAATGTAACCATACTGGAAGAAAATATCACATTAAAAAATTAGGTATACAAAATACTTTAAAATTGACACGTTAGAAATTAGATTATTTTAACATTATAAATTATATATACTAGCCTATAACCCGTGCAAGGCATGAGCCTTAAAAAATAATAAACTAAAAAATTTAATGTAAACCGAAAATATTAAATAAAATAAAAATTAATATGATAAATTATAAAATAAAAAACTTAAATATTAATTGGAACATAAAAAAATATAAACAAATACAGATGGGGTTGAGGAAGATAAATGAGGTATTATTAATAATATTTTATAATAAAATAATATTAATAATAAGGACAGATAGAAAATCTAACATGTTTTAATTAAAAAAATAATTGCCCGTGATATTTTTAGAAGTGTTTTAATTATATTAACTGTATTTATTAAAAAAATACGTTGACATGTTAAAATAAGTAAGTTTTTTTAATAAGGACAAATAGAAAAGCTAACATATTTTAATTGAAAAAAGTAAATGTCCATAATATTTTTAGATGTGTTTTAATTATATTAATTGTATTGTTTTTAAATACGTTCACTTATTAAAATAGGTAAATTTTTTTAAATAATTAAAAGTATTAAAATAGGTTTTAAAATATATAAGTAAGGGTTGCACTTGATATTTTTGGAAAATAGAGATTTTAGTCGTAACAAATATAAAAGGTAATATATTTTAATTTAAATGTAATTTCCCGTGATATTTTTGGAAAATAAGTAAATTTTGTTAGAAAAAAATGTTTTAACTATAAAAGGCAATCAGTTGGTTACTATTTTTATATTATTTTATTATTTATTAAATATAGTATTAAAATAGGTTTTAAAATAAATAAGTAAATATTGCAACTCATATTTTTGGAAAATAGAGATTTTAGTGATAACAAATATAAATGATAATATATTTTAATTTAAAGGTAATTGTCGTGATATTTTTGGAAAATGAGTAGATTTTGTTAGATTTTTTTTTTAAATTATAAAAGACAATCAGCTAGTTACTATTTTTATATTATTTTATTATTTATTAAATAGAGTATTACAATCAGTTTTAAAATAAATAAATAAGGATCGCACCTCATGTTTTTGGAAAATAGAGATTTTAGTGATAACAAATATAAAATGTAATATGTTTTAATTTAAAGATAATTGCTATGATATTTTTGGAAAAGGAGTAGATTTTGTTAGAAAAAAAAATATTTTTATTATAAAAGACAATCATCTAATTACTATTTTTATATTTTTTTATTATTTATTAAATAGAATAAAAGACCGAAAACCAAAAATCGACCGAAAACTGAAAACCAAAACTTTCAATGTTTCGGCTATAATAATATAGTATAGATGTGTGTGTATATATATATGCATATGGTTTAGATTTTATATATTATAAATTACAAATTGCATCATCTATCGTACTAATTTATACATAACTTAATACATTTTACAATTTTTACATAATTGTTTTATTTACATGATTGGATCTATGATTTTAAAAAAAAAATGAAATATTGAAAAACAAGTCATTCACAACCACTAATATTTAAATTTTGGACTCGATATTGGTTATCAGTTGAATTAACACATACAAATAAATATTTTAAAAAACACAACATATAAAGATAAGTAAGTATACAAAATGTTATAAAATTGGTCTAAAAACAATATGATTACTTTAATATTGTAAATCATATTTATTTGTATCAAGTAGATAATGACTCAGATTTTGCATCATCTATCATATCAATTTCTACATATGTTAATATACTTCAAAAAATTTATGTAACCTTTTTTCATTTGTACGGTTAGATTTACGATTTCAAAAAAAAAATATAATGTGAATTTAAGGTGTTTGGGTCGCCTATATATAATCAAATTAATCGATATGAGATTTGAATTTTGGACTCGATATTAGTTATCGCTTCAATAATTACATAAAATACATACACACACACACACATATATATATATAACTGTTTTAAAATAAATTTTAAAATAAATTAATAACTGTTTACCCGTGATATTTTTGGAAAAAGAGGGGTCTTAGTAAGAAAAAATAGAAAAAGTAACATGTTTTAGCTGAAAAGGTAAGTGTCCGTAATTAAAAGTATTTAAATAGGCTTCACAATAAATAAGTAAGGATTTGTCCAGAATATTTTTGGAAAATGAGGGGTTTAGTAAAGAAAAATCAGAAAGAGTAACATGTTTTAGTTGAAAAAGGTAATTGCCCATGATTTTTTTAGAAAAAGAGAAGATTTTGTTAGAAAAGATAATGTATTTTAGCTAAAAAGGTAGTTGGTTATAAAAATGTTATTATTTAATAATAATTTTTTAGAAAATGAAAAAATAGAAAAAATAACATAATTAAAAGTATTAAAATAGATTTTAAAATAAATAAGTAAGGATTTGCCCGTGATATTTTTGGAAAATGAGGGATTTTAGTAAGAAAAAATAGAAAGAGTAACATGTTTTTTGTTAAAAAAGATAATCGCTAGTGTTTTTTTAGAAAAAGAGAGGATTTTGTAAGAAAAATAAAATAAAAAAGGTAATGTATTTTAGCTGAAAAGGTAATTGGTTATAAATAATGTTATTATTTAGTGATAGTTTTTAAAAAAAAAAAATAAGTAAGGGTAATTAAGTAAAATCACTAAGTACCGACCGTCCGTCTATCCGACTACCAAACTTTAAATGTTTCGTTTTTAATAATATAGCTTAAAACCCGTACGATGCACAGGTTGTTTTTAATAATTGTTAATTTTTTTATTTATATTATATATTTTATTAATTGCATTTATTAAAAAAAATAAGTAGGCTTGTTAGACATTTTAAAATAATTAAAAGTATTAAAATGAATGTTAAAATAAATAAGTAACGGTTTGTCCGTGATATTTTGGAAAAAGAGGGGGTTTAGTAATAAAAATAGAAAGTAACGTGTTTTCGTTGAATTTTAAAATATAAAAGTAACGATTTGTCTGTCATATTTTTGAAAAAAGAGGGGGTTTAGTAAGAAACATAGGAAATGTGACATGTTTTAGTTGAAAAATGTAATTGTCAAATAAAAGTATTAAAATAGATTTTAAAGTAAATATGTAAGGGTTTTCTCGTGATATATTTGAAAAATGAAGGATTTTAGCAAAGGAAATAGAAAAAGTAACCTGTTTTAGCTGAAAAGGAAATTGCCCCTGATTTTTTAAGAAAAAAATGGTAATATAATTTAATTGAAAGAGTAACTGATTATAATAATTAAATAAACAATTAAATAAGGCAAATATCGTATCAAAAAATAGGTACAAAAAAACAGGTACCAAAACTTTCAATGTTTCGTCTTTGATAATATAGTTTAGATAGAGAGATATATTCATAATATTAGTATTTTATGCTACTAAATGGAATAGCCCGTGATATTTTTGAGGACATTGTTAAGAGAAATATTAGTTAGAAAATATAAAAAAAATATATGTTTTGAAAAAAAAAACTAATCGGTTAGTCATTAATAATTATAATATTATTATTTTATTTTATTAAATAGAACTATTCGTGATATTTTTGGAAAATTAGAGGTTTTATTTAGGAAAAATAGAAAAGTAGAAATTTTAGTTAGAAAATATAAAAAAGAATATACACTTTGGCTAAAAATGGTAATGAGTTATTTATTAGCAATTATAACCTTATTATGTTATTTTATTAAATGAAACTGTCTGTGATATTTTTGGAAAATGAGATGTTTTAGTTAGGAAAAATATAAAAGATATTCTATATACTAATTTTAATATTTTATCTAACGGTTCTCAATGATTTGATCAAAAATATCTAACAGTTATGAATGGAGTGACCAGACTACAAAAATTTTCATGACCAGACTACAAAACTTTCAATGTTTCGTCTTTAATATAATAATATATATATATATATATATATATATATATATATATATATATATATATATATATATATATATATATATATATATATATATATAGTCAAGTTAAAACACATTATTACAAAAACGATGATCATATATAAAAAAAATTAGATTAAAATTTGTAACCGTAAAACGATATTCCAAACACATTATTAAAGAATTTACTAAGTGTGTTCATATAATTTAATATAGCGACGAATACTGAGTGCAGAATGAGTTTCCAGGTAAAAAAAGAGAAACAAATAGGTTACATAAAATGCTCTAAACTACAATTGGTACTCATCGCCTAAGTGTTTATCACAAACTCAGGTCTTGCGGGGGTGTGCATGGGCGCGCCGACCTTCCGCTTATTTTTAAAATCCTTAATCTCATTCATGTGTGTTCTATTATATTACAACAACATTGTGTGCATTTAACCATTCATAATCTAGATTATAAAGAAAAAAAAAACCCAAACCAATCGATCGCTGAAAAACTGACAATAACCGCTTTCTAAGGTAAAATTCCTATCTACAAATTGTACTTTCTCCAAAACACAAAACTCTGGTAAACCTGCTTATAATCGCAAGGACAACATTAATAGTCCACTCGCTTTTCAAATTCTACAATGTTTCAATCTGTTCTCAGATTCAATATGTTCTCAAAATCAATAATACTCACAATGAACAAGTCTCGTAACCTTGGCGCAATTACGTTCGTGATTTAAAGTAATTACACTATTCATCAACAAAATTTCTTACTCTTTATTATGCACAACCATGCTTCTCATCTTACACTTAAGACTACATAATCCTCAAGTTAATATATCGATCTCGACCGGCTTTCTTATCACAAAATTATTGATGTTTTTATGTAGGCCTGCACGGGCTGTTAAATTAAAGATAAAATTAAGGGGTATTTAATTTGGATTTTGATGAATTACTAATAACTTATTAATTTTATAATACTGTTGCGAATTTTAAATTTAGGCGGATTCTTGTAGATTTATTGTAAAATCCAATAAAATAAAATTTTAAAATTCACCATGTTATTAAATTCAAAGATTTTTGAATACGGTTTGATTTTAATGAATTTTTCAAATTCAAATTTAATACACCTAAAGTTTAAAAAACCATTTTAGAATTCGAATTGAATACAACAAGATTTTAAATAATATTTTACAATCCAAATTAAATATCATAAATTTATAAATAATTATTTAAATTCAAATTAAATATCCTTGAATTTAAAAAATCCAAAAAAAAAAAACAAATTAGAATGGTATTAAATACACCCCGTTAATTAGTAATTAATGTGGAAATGCAACTTTTTTGTCAGTCCTCAGTAGTTTGTTGCATCTCCACCCTCTACAAAAACCCCTCACCACCCTCAAAAATCAAAATATAGTACATCTCCTATTCCTCTTCTCCCTGATTCATTCTCAACACTCAAGCTTCCTTCATTAGTATTGCTCTATAATATATTCAAGTTGTAAGAGTTTGTACTAAAAATGCAAATCCTGAGCTTCAAATCCGAAAGATCTAGAGCTTTCTGGACTTCATGTCTAGCCTCAGCTTTCCGAACAGCCTTAGCTTGTGCCATAGTTGGTGGCATCACCCTTTTCGGTCCCATTTCAATCCGACGTCAAATTACATTGCCTGCATTTTCATATGTGACAGTCATCATCATCATTATTGATGCTACCTTAGGTGACACTTTTAGAGGTTGCTGGTATGCACTTTATGCGACGATTCAAGGAGTTTGTCCAGCTATTTTGTGGTTATGGGTGCTCGGTCCAGCACGTCTTACGACGTTTATTACGTCTATGTTGGTGGCGGTGAGTGCATTCGTGGTGGTCTTGCCAGAAAACACACACATGATAGCTAAAAAAATAGCTTTGGGACAGATTGTGTTGGTGTATGTTTTAGGCTATATTAACGGTGTGAGTACTGAGCCTGTTATGCATCCTATTCACGTCGCAACTAGTACAGCAGTTGGAGTGTTTGCTTGTGTCTTGGCCCTCTTGTTTCCTGTTCCAAATTTGGCTTGTGTTGAGGTACCCAACTACTCTTTCTAGTTTAGTACAGTTTTAAGGTAATAGACTTTAGATGTCCAAATAGAATACTATTAAGATATGCATGTAGAGTTTCAAGAAAATTCCTCAAATATTGGAGTATCTTCTACAAGTATAAATCAATTGATATATTGTTTGTTTTATAATTCCAGGTAAAACAGAGTTGCAAACTTATTGCAGATAATTATTCAGAGAGGCTAAAGCTATTGGTGAAGGCATTCTCTGAAGAAGATAAAAAATCAGCTTTAGCATTCATGTCTCAAGCCAAGTCCATGGCTACTGCAGGAACCAAACTTCTCCAAAATATCAAATCCAAGCAAGTAAGCATCCTCACAATTTTTATTTATCATAACTTTAAACCTTCTTAAGCTTTTTCAGAATGAGAATCAATCAATATCTAATGTGTATATTTTTTGTTCTAAACAGGAAAGCATGCAATGGGAGAGATTCGGAATCAAATTCTTGAAACCTTATTGCTCAACTCCAGGACAGAGATTCCAAGAGTTAGAAGCACCATTGATGGGAATGTCAATGGCTTTATCCAGTTGTCAGAAATTTCCGATGAAATTGCTAAATCCAGAGCTCAAAGATGGTCTGCATAAGCTAGAAGAGCACATTAACCTAAACTTTGCACAGATGAAGACTAGCCTTCCATTTGATTTAGCCACTGTTGCAGAATCAAACACAGATGATGTAGCAGACACCCTTCAGACGCTACAATCTGTACCAACAGAACAGAAAGATTTGCCTTCGTTTTTCTTCTTATTTTGCTTAAAACTCCTTAAAAATAAACTACTTGGCACCGCAACAAATAATTCTCCCAAGAAGTCAGCAAAATCAGATGATTCACACAACAAAATAATTCAAGAAGGCAGCATTTGGAGCGGTGCAAAAAGGTTGATGCCAGCCTTTAAATGTTCACTTTCTTTATTTCTTGCAGTGCTCTTTGGTTTAACATATAGCAAAAACGATGGATACTGGTCAGGTCTTCCAGTAGCTATTACTTTTGCAGCATCAAGAGAAGCAACATTTAAGGTTGCTAATCTTAAAGCTCAAGGGACTGTTCTTGGAACCGTGTATGGAGTACTGGGGTGCTTTCTTTTCGAAAGATACATAAAAATAAGGTTCATTTCTCTTTTTCCTTGGTTTGTTGTCACTGAACTTCTGAGGCGGAGTAAAATGTATGGCCAAGCTGGAGGGATTTCAGCTGTCATTGGAGCAGTACTTATATTGGGAAGAAACAGTTTCAGATCTCCTAGTGAATTTGCCATAGCTAGAATTGTGGAAACTTTTATTGGATTATCTTGTTCTATATTGGTAAATATTGCATTTCAACCTACAAGAGCTTCAACACTAGCTAAAACTCAACTCTCCACAAGTCTCAAGTCCTTGCATGAATGTGTTGAGACTATAAATCTATCTTTTTCAAGCATATCCAAGTTTCGAGAAAGCCAAAAGGGGCTTAAATATAGTGTTGCGGAGCTACGAAAATTCATTTTGGAGGCTGAAGTTGAGCCAGACTTCTGGTTTTTGCCATTTCATGGTGTAGCCTACAATAGGCTCTTAAAATCATTATCAAAGATGGTGGATGTGTTACATTTTGGAGCCGAATCAATCGTATTCATAGAACAAGAACTAGAAGGATCAGAATGTGACGTCTACGTAGAGATTTTGACAGAACTGGATAGTGATATTCAGGTTTTAAAGGAAAAGGTTGGATCTTCATTAAAATGTTGTGAGGAAATGACATTGATAAAATCAGTAGCAGCTCTCGAAAAAGTGATTCAAAAGAATGATATTGGTTGTGATGTTGAGGTGGGAAAAGCATCCATTCCAAGTATGTTCATGTCTTCTGATTACAATTTGGATAACAAGATTGAAAAAATCATCAGTTCTTATCTTGGAAATGTTAAAGAGATGATTGATAAAGATGGAGGGAAGGTGAAGAAGCAGATAGTTTTGGGATTGAGTGGTCTGGTATTTTGTATGGGAATTTTAGTTGCAGAAACAACAGAGGTTGAGAAGGCAATAGAAGAAGTTGTGCAGTGGGAGAATCCTTGTAGGCATGTGAACTTGCATGAAATTTCTTGTAAAATAAATGCTCTACAGAATATGTGATGGAAACTGTAACCACACTCGGATTTGAATTTTGATAATGCAGTCTGTATCTTTTGACATGACAAAATTTATTTTATTTTGAGAGAACTTGAAGATAATAACTAGTATTCACGTATTTTTTTTATTTATAAAATATTTGATCTAACAACACTCAGGTTGGTATATTCGAGTATATATATGTTAATAATTTTGAGCGGATCCATTTCATTGTTTGAAATTTTCATTTGTTTTTGGTAACTAACAAAGTTAAGTTAAGTACTCCATAGGCAAATGTTGAGATGAAGACATCATTAGTGCAGTACAATGTATTTTTCACTTCACTTGTATAACAATACTGAAATTGCAGTACAATCAATTTAAAAAAAGATTAACTGAAACTGAAGAGTAGCATTACGAGGCTAGAGTTGCGTTGGGAGGAAACAATAAAATCTCTTAATAAAATCTGTGAATATCCCAACAATAATAAAACACAAACAGTTGATGGTTTCAGAATAAGCAGAGAAGAATGTATATGCTTATGAGTTGGAGGGCCAACTGGTTTCATACCACCAGTTCCACTTGTTCATCACACAACAAGGAATAATAATTGAAAAAATAAATTGTGGCTGCTGGGATTCGAGCCCAGGTCTCCACGGCCACAACGTGGAATTCTGACCACTAAACTACAGCCACAAGGAATGTTAATAAGTTGGTTGAATTTGTTTGTATAAATAAAGAAGAGGGGATAATGTTTGAATAATAAAAAGGAGAGAGGAAGAAGGTAAAGTAAAAAGAGGGGTATGGTATTGTATTGGTTGGTGATTGAATCAAAACTGAAAACACAGACAGAGGGGTCGTGAATTGATTGGCGTCCAGACTGGTAAGTAACAGATTTGTCTGAAAATCACGATTTCTGATTCACTAACTTACACCCCGTAGCCTAGATCCGCATCTCTGTTTTTTGTTTAATCTTAAAATTAACTAGACATATTATATTTATTCTACTCATCGTCATCATCATCGTAATTGTTTCTTGATTTTGAAGCATCCAATTTGGTAACCCCATTTACTTTACATAATTTTATTCCATTCTTAATACTTACTCCTTCAATGGCCCCTATATATATATATCTAACACACACCACACACAATTCACAAACACCTTTGCTTTATATTCTTCTCTCAGTAAGGGTTTGTGTGTTTTATCTCTAAATATGTCTACTTTTTCTGTTCAATTTTGTAATTTCATTTGTTTGTCTTGTGGTAGCTATACAACAACACTGTGTAAGTGGAGGTCTCATTAATGGCTGCTGCTGCTGATAATGCTTCCAATTCCTCTAGTCTACATACCACTAAACCAGCTCCCACTCCATCACCTCTCCGTGCCTCCAAATTTTATCAGGTATACTATCATGTTTTCTTATCAACATCACCCCTTTTATGTTTGTCTTGCTGTTATGTTTCAATGTTTATCAATTCTCATACTTCTTTTATTGCTTCTATTCCATTGTTCAATAACCTTAAATCCAAATTTAGGACCCATCTTCTTTTACCACTCTGTCCTTTACCTGTTAGCTACACTGTCAAATTAAGTCATCAATTCACTTATTTACGAATTAATAAGTAAAATCCAAAACTCTTAGCGCGTCATTATTCCGCTTATCCTGCAATAGTTCCACTTTTTTCAGTTACCTAATCTTCTAACACTGTCAACTGTCAATAGAAAAGCTCAGTTCTTTGGCCAAACACAGCTTCTCGGTAAAATCAGGCCGTTTACTTAGGAAACAAGATTATCCATCTTTTATGCATCAAACGTAGAATATACTAGTTCTTGTAGACAAAAACAAAGAGTACTTGTGCGATCTAGCAAAGCCATTTACTAGCCGCTTTATGTGTCCCCCTCTTTTTATATTCTTATTGTATATATAATATCACTAAAGTGCTGCAAATTTTTGCTTTTGTTTTATATTCATAGGGATTATTTCAAATTTATATTCTGCTAATGCAGGCCAACATGAGAATTCTTGTTACTGGGGGAGCAGGGTTCATTGGTTCCCACTTAGTTGACAAGTTGATGGAAAATGAAAAGAACGAGGTTAGAGCGACATTATGTTATATCGTGCACCTTACAACTGCTTTTATATGCATACATTTCCAAAATGTTTAAATGTTTCAGTCACGAGTAGATATCTGTCATAACAGTAGTTTCTGATACAGGTAATTGTTGTGGATAATTATTTCACTGGCTCAAAGGACAATCTCAGAAATTGGATTGGTCATCCAAGATTTGAGCTTATTCGTCATGGTAATTTGTCATTTTTCTTGCTTCTATTATGTATTGGTCATCCATATTTATATCTTCCCAGGGTAAATGCCTCCAGAATATGGCTGGATGGTTATTCCTCACCGTAAAGTACCCATTTATACTGCAAAGAACCTCATATAGATATAGCTGCAGGCATCCTATATGACCGGTATATTGAAAGACATATTTTATTCCATACTCGTGGACAAATCAGAGTAGGTCAAACCATGATTCTGATGTATATAGTGTGAGCTAGTTGACATCATTGAGCCTTCTCTGTCTGTATTTCTAATAATGTAATTATAAAATTCTAATAATTCATGTTTGTATTTCATTCTTATGGATTTTATTTTTTTAGTTTTGACATCTAGAGCAAAAAATATTAGAATGTTAAAGATAAACTTCTTTGTTGCATGTGAATTGGAATTGAAAGGTTGACCAATATATGGATTAAAAACAATTAAAAGTGTACTGTATGTTGCTTAGATGAAGAGGTAGTGCTGAACTTAGAAATTCCTTAAAACCTTTGGTATGGATTGTAAAATTCTAAATTTGATGTGTTCCTCGTCATTTTATCTCAAATTCTCAGAATCACCGATTCTTGTGCTGTTAGTTGTTTGATTGAGCATTTTCATCATGTCATAGTCTTCAGTAAGGTCTTGAGAGGTTTTCTTTACCTGTTTTAAGTTCACTGCGGTATCAGAAGCTTTGCTAAAGATAATTAATTTATGCAATTTCACATTATGCAGATGTCACAGAAACACTGTTGGTTGAGGTTGATCAGATATACCACCTTGCCTGCCCGGCTTCTCCAATATTCTATAAACACAATCCCGTAAAGGTGTTTGTTTTGTATTAATGTTAATATAAGACTTTCACTATTTATTCTCTTTTTTCTTTTCTTAAATTTAAATATGATAAAAAGGTTGCTATCTTCAATGATTTACTTAGACTGTAACTCTATGAATTGTCTTCTTTTTTAAACAATAAATTTATGCATACCTCTCCTCCCATTTGAACTGCAACTGCAATGAGTTCACACTTGAGAAATTTTCTTTCTGATAGACAATAAAGACAAATGTGATGGGCACGTTGAACATGCTGGGTCTTGCCAAGAGAGTTGGAGCAAGGTTATAAATTTTATTTTGCGTAGTCTGGCCTCCATAGAGTTGTATGCATGTATCCTATTAGTTCATGACATTGTCAACTGGTTTACAGAATTTTGCTTACCTCAACATCAGAGGTTTATGGCGACCCTCTTGTGCATCCCCAGCCTGAGAGCTACTGGGGTAATGTTAACCCAATAGGTAAGCCTGCTAAATTTTTAAATGGTATCCTGATACAAAATGCTTCTCACATGTGCTCCTTTTAATGGAAAGAACTTGTTGTGTAAACACATGATTATTGCTTTAGTTTTCAAAAAAAATGAAAGAAAATTTTGGTTGACATGCATTATTAATATGAAATTTGCATATGTTAAGGAGAGAACGCACTGTTGTAAAGAATTTGTAGTCTCACTTAGTATAATTTAAGAAAGGCGCCAGGATCAGGGCTGTCCGTTACTGATTAAAATTGTCGATTCTCGATTATGAAGAAATTATAAAGTTTTGCAAATGAAATATGCCCGTATTTTCGGTGGCCCCTTTTGTTTCCATATTCTCACAAGTCATTCACATTTTTTCCTCCTTTTGTTCCTAGGCACCATGCTAAAGGGTTTGATGCATATAGAACATTAACATATTACTTGTGCTGCAACCTTTCTCACTTTCTTAGCGAGCTTATGATTGGAAAACTGCATGTAAAGCATATAAATTAGTTTTTAGATACTTAACTACTAGTAAAATGAGAACATAATCTTAATGAAGATATGTCTTACCTAATTTAGGTGTTCGGAGCTGCTATGACGAAGGGAAGCGTGTGGCCGAGACTTTGATGTTTGATTATCATAGGCAGCATGGCATCGGTGAAATTTTATTTTCTACTGATATCAGGTTTCTGCATAGTACTCAATTCAATTTGCTGCAGCCTTATCTTTGTCATCTCTGTCCTACAGAAATACGAATTGCTAGAATCTTTAACACATATGGTCCCCGGATGAATATTGATGATGGGCGCGTAGTCAGCAATTTTATTGCTCAAGCACTTCGGTAACTCCTTTATGAAATTCACAGCTTTGCTCATCTACATTCGAATGACTTATGTGTCTTCTTTAGTATATAGAAAAACGAGTATTCCGCATAGTAGCACTTGACTGTACCTCAACTGAACAAGGCACTTGAGTGCACCTTAACCTACTAATCACTCTACTTGTGTCCTCACATGGCTCCTATGGATGAGTTTTCCTTAGATGTTTAGTATAATTAATCCAACTTGTGTGCAAAAGAGAAATTGTTGATATACTGTGCACGGAGAAGTATAAGTGCAAAAGCAAAACAAATAAGACATGTATGTAGTCTATGCAGCAATCCTGCTGTTCGTCCTTGTTCAATAAACTATTAACTTTTCTTTAGTTGCACTTCAGTAATTTTATATTATTAATAACGTTGGTGATTTCAGTTCTATATTGATCACAACTTTCTAAACCTTCAACTCAATAATACAATAATCAATTTCTCTCACTGTGAATTTTGGTTTCATAGATTCACATTTTAAGTAGGTTCTTCTCTTCTCACAAACAAGAAGTTTTCATCTGATTCCAAAATTGGTAGTAAGGATTAAGAGAGAACACAATTTAATTCAGTTAGATGCACAAATATCTACTGGTTGCTACTTGCTAGCAATTTATCTAATTTGAGGTGTTAAGGAAAGTAATGCTGAATGTGCTATTTAGTATAGACATATGACTTATATATTGGATAATTGGTACATCCAATAGAGGAAATTGTGAAGATAAATGAGGACGGATCATTTTGTTTTGTTTAGAAATCGTAAGACATTGTAATTTCAACAAATTTTCATCTTTTTTTCTCTGTTACAATACCAGTGATGAACCATTAACAGTTCAAGCCCCTGGGACACAGACGCGAAGCTTCTGTTATGTCTCTGATATGGTATGTAGTCTGAAACTATTTAATTTTAATGAATAAGTGAATTTGGTTCTTTGTGTGACCCTCCTCTGTGAGACCGTGACCCTGCCAAACATTAATGTAATATGCTTAGCAAAAAATCAATAATAATGTGATCTGTGCGTCTGTGTGTGTTCAAACTTCAAGGTTGATGGCCTCATGCGGCTCATGGAAGGGAAACACACTGGGCCAATCAACATTGGAAACCCAGGTATTTTACAACTGGGAACTAAAAATTATCATGACATGGTTTCTTCTGTTATCTGAAACACTTTTATGCATATAGGCGAATTCACAATGCTTGAACTTGCTGAGACAGTGAAGGAGGTCAGTTCATTGCCAACATCTCTTTTCTCGCTGAATCTGATCTACTAAACTTTACTAGGTCTTTTGGGAAAATATCAATCACGATTGAGAAATAGCCAAAACAGTTGATCAAATTTTAAGATACTTTTCTTTCTCTCTTTCCCTACATGATATACTTGGAGCGGATTGCTGGATTAACCATAACCATAGTTTTTCATCTGTTGGAGCATGTCAATGTAGCCTCTGAAAGCGAGCTTGTTTTTTATTATATAATTTTTTTTTTTTTGCTAAGTTGATAAGCAAGCGGGATTTCTCCCTCTTTCGAAGGCCACTATGACCTTCTAGAGACTAGACTACAGGCTGGACCTCGTTGGATCTATTACCCGCCTAGCACTCTTTTGTACCTCTGAGACGAGATACCAAAGAAATCCCCTTCGGGGAGATCCCTAATAAGCCTTTTAACGTCTTTGCTCAGGACCATTATTCTATAACTTTACACTCTGTTAGGATAAAGATCATTGCTGAATCATTGTGGATTGCTGTTAGGATATTATATTCAGTTGCATAATAATAATAATATTAATAATAATAATAATAATACTGACAAAATTATAATAATTAAGCGTGGACCGACAGTCTAACACTATTTATACTACCAGATTGTTAATCCTAAGGTGGAGATAAAAATGGTGGAAAACACTCCTGATGATCCAAGACAAAGGAAACCAATTATAGCACAGGCGAATAAATCCCTCGGATGGGAGCCAAAAGTGAAGCTGCGAGATGGACTTCCCCTTATGGTGGAGGATTTTCGTCAAAGGCTTGGAGTTCCCAAGAAGAACTGAATCAAATATTGCTGGGACTGCTTTCAAGCCAGTTCTACTTTTAAGTGAGGATTCTTTGAGAGGCTTCATCACTGTTTTTACATCCATCATATCTGTTTGTTTTATCAATTTTATACATTGTTGTTTTTTAAGATAAGACTGTTTTTCACTTGCGATTCTCAGAAGTGTTATGAATTTTGAGAAGCCTATTATATTAAGTTTTGGTTCTTTTAAATGATATTTTTCTGTTTTTGCATAATTACCTTGAAGTATGTATGAAAGTGTGCAGCTGTACTTAAATCCCTCCCTCGATCTCTCTCTCTCTCTCTCTCTCTCTCTCTCTCTCTCTCTGTGTGTGTGTTTTATACTATATATTGTAATAACCGAACATGAGATCTTTCGGCTCTATACGCAAACCTGATATATTTTGCAAATTGCGATGCTGTTACATGCACTTGAAAATAGAGGACGGGTGCCATGGGGCCCAAGCGTCGAGAGTTTATCATTTGTTGTTTTAGAGCTTATAAGCTATACTCAAAGACTGCAACTGATGATTATTTATGCTCTCAAGAGGCGGGAAGGACTCTGTATACTGAGCACGACCTACAAATGTGCTGTAGAAGTTGTCGAAGAGGCAGGGGAGGATTCTGTACAGTGAGAAATAGCTTCTCTGGTTAGCCTTTCTTTATCATGTTTGATCCCCAACCCAAATGATCACCTTGTACAATTTTGTTCAAAACACGTAGCGTCCTTATGCTTTAAGATTATTGAATTCTCTGTTTGTTCAACAAGTATCTGTTACTCATTTTTTTCTTGGATTTAGAAATTTAGAAACTTATTTGAAAAATAACTGTTACTCAGAAGTCGGTCAAATAACAATTTTGCAGCAAACTTAATCCTCCATGTACTCGAGGAAAGGCAGGAAAAAACCTGCCAACTAATGATTTATTTAAACATAACATTGTAAACAAGCACATCAGAGAGCTAATAAAGAGCAAGTTACCACTTGACTCCATGTTCCATTTTACTGTACAAAAAACACTTACTTAAATCCCGACTAAATTCCTCCAAAAATGCATGCAACTCTTGCACAATAACTAAGAACCAGCACATTGCCACCTCAGCCTAAAGCAAATGCATGCGCTCAACATAAGATTGTAGTAACCATCTATTAAGAGTCTCCCCACATCCTACGAAACACCCAGAGTTGCCATTCTCTGTATAGAAAGGAAACTGGAACATGTTTAGCAATTCGTGCACCGACTGCCTCACCAGAGAAGATCCTGTCACCCTGCTCCTCCTGCCCCACCCTGTCACTATATCAATGCGGCCTGGGCAGATTCCAGAAACAAGCATCTGCCTCCGGAACCAGGCAAGTGTCCTTGAGAGTGCAGTCACTGCAGTTCCATCAGACATAACATGTAGGTTTATCAGCCAATAACATGAGCTTTTCTCTCTCACCGCATCTGGATAGACATTCTTATGTGCAGCCACCTCCCAAACAGATCCAGCCTCTTCCTTCAGTCCCGACTTGTGCAGAAAATCAATCACTGCATCTACAAGCCCCCTCTTGCTCTCCCTATCCTCACTATGCATCAACTCCAGAAAGCAGCTCATGTGATCCTTCACATTCTGCCCATCGGGCCCAGCTGCTGGCATAGACATAAGAAATGTATGTGCAGGGTGGCCCGTGACAGCCATTAGCTTACCACAAAATGTCATGTCAAATGCTGTTTGTGCTTCAGTACAACAGCTAATGAGCAATGTGTACGTTTGCAAAGAAGGATTAAGACCCAAGTTGAGCATGCTCTGCAGTAAGTTATATGCATCTGAAAGACGGTGCACCCTAAGGAAAGCACTGAGCAGGGAATTGCAGGTTGGCACATTAGGACGCAAACCCGCATTGAGCATGGCACAATACCATTCCCAGGCCTTTCCAGCATTTCCAACTTTTCCCCACAGATCTACTAAAAGGCCGTACACAGGCTCATCAGGAACCCAGTTCTTCCTTTTCATTTCAGCAAAAACTGCTTCTGCTTCTTCAAGATAGCCACAATGACCATATACTTCCATAATTATGCTATAAGTTACCTTGTCAGGCTCAAATCCAGCATTCTGCATGTCATGGTATAGCTGTAATGAAGTTTGATAGTTCCTTGCCTTGGCATGCAACGCGATCATAATGTTGAAAGTCACCAAGTTGGGCACACACCCTTGACCAACCATCTCACAGAAAAGCTTGTCTGCAGCTGTCAAATGGCCAGCTTTGCCAAGACAATTAATGATAACACTGTACGTGAAGGTGTCCGGACTAAGTCCAGCCTCTTGCATCCTCTGATACATGTCCATTGCAACATCAAGGTACCCAGATTTTGCATGGATGTCGATTAATGTACAATAGGTTACACGGTCAGGGTTACATCCTGCATCTTGCATCCTATTGAAAACATTGAAAGCTTCATTCAAATAGTTTGCACGGCCATAACTATGAATAAGACGATTATATGTCACAACATTTGGTTTTAATCCATCCCTAACCATTTGGTCAAGCAATTTGTTTATAGCCCCAAATTGTCTAGCACGTCCTAATATGCCTACCATGGTGGTATAAGTATGCTCATCATGCCTGAATCCTGGTCTTTGTTTCAACCAATAGAAAAAGCCAAGAGCTGATGAATAATCTTGCATCTTTTTAAGGACTTGGTTAGCTTGATAAGGATCCATCGAACAGTTCAGTTTTCCTAAAGCCACCTCAGCTGCAGGACTCCAATTTAGCTGTCGCAATATATGAGAAACACTTTCCACCACATTCCCAGACCTTGTGAACTGCCTAGCCATCGAAGAAACAGCTGTTGATTGTTTAGCCAACTTTGGACGCCTATTATAATCTTCACTGACCTCTCCCACAAACTTTCCTTCTGCAGGCAATACATTTGGAACAAACCGATTTGAACTAGCTTTTACTTGCTGAGGCATAGTCCTCCTCTTGTCATGAAAGTTTGATTGCCTATCACTCTCTGCTGGTTGTGACGCCTTCTTTTGAAAACTATGGTTGACACCATTAACTGAACCAATATTTTGAGCACTACCTTTTGCTTCATGGGCGTTGCTCTTGGACTTTGTTCCTGGTTCTGTCCCAGATGAAGACTTCCCGTCAATCTTTTCTCTGCCCAACACTTTAACATTTGAGGCTTTGATAGTAGAGGAAAGGGGCCTTACACGTTCAACTACGTGACTCTGTTGCGAGCTAAGAATTCCACTGCCTTCTGATGTAGGAATTTTATAACTCACAATATCAGAAAGGAAACTGACTGCTGCAATACCCGCCTTAACAAACTGATCAGACATAGGAGGTGAAGGATGCATCATATCATTTTGAACACAATCAGCACCATTAGCATAAGTGACTGTACCTATTCTTCCTAAATTGCTAGGAGTGGATATGACTTGTGGGGAAGAAGCAGGAGGGCCTACAACATCCCCAGAGATTAAAGAACTAACTTTTACAGAAGTTTTTGGTGTTAAGGCAGATGGTGCTTGTGGATCTCGAACTGCATTTTTTGTATTTTGCTTTCTTGAAATGCAAGTTTCGTCTTCTGCGCATGTGCATGAATTTCCATCACCTGCATTACATCGTGATCCATTGAGGAAAAACCTAGCCGACTGGGAGAGAGTGCCCAATTGCTTAGTACGCAACATATCTGCGCATTAAAAAAACACCCCTTTCATTAGTCAAGTTACAAAACTTGTGCAAAAGCAAGCGCCAGTATAATCCATCATTGGAAATTTATGAAAAACAATAGATGCACTATTACTAGTGTAATTTTTCTTAATATATAGAGGAGTACTGTAAACCTGTACTACAATAACTTTAAAAAAAATAAAAATCTTAAAAAACTACACCAAAGAAAGTGCAAGATAAAAGGAAAATACCACGAGCTAATTTACAGAAGTACTATCTTCCGGTGGTTCATTCAGGTAAACCCAGAAAAAGGAGATAACATCAATCTAAACTCAAAACTGAACTATACTTGTAATACTATCACATATGTGTCCATCTATTTACTCTTTGCAAAAAAAGGAGGTAACAGTCAAAAGAATAAAAATAAAAAAAAGGCCACCGACTCATACATATTCGAGCTTTGATATCTGGATAGGAAATATACCTCAACACTGTATCTACAAATTTATCTACATAAAACTGGAGAGGTTACAAAGATAAAATAAATTAATAACAAATATACAGGGTAATTCTTTATTCCTTTCATCCATCGAAACTTGATACATGGACAAGGGTGACAAACTAGACGACTGAAAACAAGTCAACCAGACCAACCCTATCAAAATCCGATGTACATAATAAAGTACATCAGCAGGAATAGAAGGGACAGAAGTGAAACTATGTTTTTTCAAAAAACCCCTTGCATAGAACTCGAATCGTAGATATTTCAATACATATCTTGGGAGTACAAGTGCAATGTCAACAGATTTACATAATTAACTAAACATAAATCGATGGGTAGCAGGGGCAATCCAAAGAATGCTAACCTCAGTTTGGGTGGTGATGCAGCTAAGTGGATTGGTTGGAGCAAAAAGCACAAACAATAAGTACTAACATTTACACATAGCATCATCATGTAGTCAAACCTTGTAGATAAAAACATCATTTCCCCAATAAAACAATCAAAGTTTACACCTTTGGACTGAAAACCATAGAAATTATTCTGACCGCTTAAAACCAAGCCAAAACAGTAAAGGACCAAGTAAGTTTCAGCATCCGAAACTCAAAAAAACATCACATTTATACACATACAAAACACAAGACATGGCATCACTATGTAGTGAAACCTACGAGATAAGAACATCATTCCCCCAATAAAACAATCAAAGCTAACACTTAAAATCATCAAAATCAATCATATAATTTAGAACCCCTCCAACACAGTAAAAATCCAAGCCAAGAAAACATCACCTTGATAGTATCATCAAGGCCCAGAGTCATAAATCATCATAAAAATGTAATATTTATGAAATAAACCAAGCAGTGTTGAAAACTTTATGACAAAACAAGAAAGTAAAACAAATGCCCACATCATAAATAACTAAAACAAACCCAATAAACACAACACATAGCAAAAGAATCAAAATCTTACCGGAAATGCAAAAAGGGTATGAAGAACAAGTGAAAAAATAGATAAAAATTTATAGAGAGAGAAACTAAAAATAGGGTTGAGGAGGAGAGGCGGCTCTTCTCACTTCTCTCTCTACTGTTAACAAAACATGACTAGTTTCCAAGTAAATTGGGGCTGGAGGAGACACAAATCTTTTCATTTTTATATTAATATTTTTATATTTTATTTTTATCTTTAAATAAAGTTTGAAACTTTCTCTCTTTTTATTTATTTTAGGCTTGGGTTCTCTGCTAATTTCTTCATACACGTGTATACCTTTTTTATCTGACAAAATATGAAGCTTCGTGTAATTGTTTTAATTATTTAAAGATTATTAGTACTATGTCTTTTCTCCCAAATTTGAAATGGTAATTACATTTACAGGGTCTAATGTTTATCTTATCCTGTCATTTCAGCGTCAACAGATAATGTTTTTTACTTTATGTATTTTGAGTCACAGTTACATAATTATTCATTTCATTTTTCCTCAGCAATCTGTTAATTGCATTTATTAATGCTTAATTGCTTCCAATATACTACTATCTAATCTATCGCCACGACTGTAAGGTATTAAAAATTATCCGTGGCTGTAGTTTCATTTATTTATTTTAATATTTACACACCTTTTTTTTTCTTTTATTACCGCATATGTTCTTTTAGTCGTGACATTTATTTTTTACATATAGGAGTACTAGTTTAAAACACGTGTAATAATTGTTAATTTTATAATTTACATTTTAATATTTTATTATTTGGATTTGTTAAAAAAAATGAACATGTTAAGATATGTAAATTTTTTTTAAATAGAAAATAGAAAATGTAACATGTTTTAGTTGAAAAAGGTAATTTGTCCGTGAAATTTTTGCAAAATGAAGTAATTTTATTAAACAAATAAAAATTATGTTTTAATCTATACTATATTATTAAAGCCGAAACATTGAAAGTTTTCGTTTTCGGTTTTCGCTCATTTATTCTATTTAATAAATAATAAAATAATATAAAAAATAATAACTAAATGATTGCCTTTTACAATTAAAACACTTTTTTCTAACAAAATCTATTACTTCCAAAAATATTACGGACGATAATCTTTAAATCAAAATATATTACCTTTTATATTTGTTCTCACTAAAATCTATATTTTCCAGAAATATCAGGTGCAGCCGTTACTTACTTATTTTAAAACTTATTTTAATGCTTTTAATTATTTAAAAAGCTTATCTATTTATTTTAATTATTTTACTTATTTTATAATTTAATATATTGATTTTTATTCTTTATTTAATATTTTATGTTCCTATTTTTTTTTTTAATTTGTCATTTTTTAATCTCTTTTTGACGGCCCTTAGGTTTTCGGTTTTCGGTCGGTTTTCGATTTTTTATTCTATTTAATAAATAATAAAAATAGTAACTAGATATTGCCTTTTATAATTAAAATATTTTTTTTCTAACAAAATCTACTCCTTTTCCAAAAATATCATAGCAATTATCTTTAAATTAAAACATATTACCTTTTATATTTTTTATCACTAAAATCTCAATATGAGGTGCAATCCTTACTTATTTATTTTAAAACCTATTTTAATACTCTATTTAATAAATAATAAAATAATGTAAAAATAGTAACTAGCTAATTGTCTTTTATAATTAAAAAATAATTCTAACAAAATCTACTCTTTTTCCAAAAATATCACGACAATTACTTTTAAATTAAAAGATATTATCTTTTATATTTGTTATCACTAAAATCCCTATTTTTCAAAAATATGAGTTGCAATCCTTACTTATTTATTTCAAAACCTATTTTAATACTCTATTTAATAAATAATATAAAAATAGTAATAGTTGATTGCCTTTTATAGTTAAAACATTTTTTTCTAACAAAATCTACTTCTTTTCCAAAAATATCACGGACAATTACCTTTAAATTAAAATATATTACTTTTTATATTTGTTATCACTAAAATTTCTTTTTTCCAAAAATATCAAGTGCAACCCTTACTTATATATTTTAAAACATATTTTAATACTTTTAATTATTTAAAAAAACTTACCTATTTTAACAAGTGAGCGTATTTTTTTAACAAATACAATTAATATAATTAAAACACATCTAAAAATATTACGGGCAGTTATTTTTTTTTAATTAAAACATGTTAGTTTTTCTATTTGTCCTTATTAAAAAAACTTACTTATTTTAACATGTCAACGTATTTTTTTAATAAATACAATTAATATAATTAAAACACTTCTAAAAATATCACGGACAATTACTTTTGTAATTAAAAACATGTTAGATTTTCTGTATGTCCTTATTATTAATATTATTTTAATAATATTAATAATACCTCATTTATCTTCCTCAGCCCCATTGTATTTTTTTTATATTTTTTTTATGTTCCAATTAATATTTAAGTTTCTCATTTTATAATTTATCATATTAATTTTTACTTTTATTTTAATATTTTCTATTCACATTAAATATTTTAGTTTATTAATTTTTAAGGCTTGTACCTTGCACGAGTTATAGGCTAGTATTTTATTAATTATATTTGTTAAAAAAATAAGTACGCATGTTAAAATATGTAAACCTTTTTAAAAACTAAAAAACTTAAAATAGATTTTAAAGAAATAAGTAAGATTTGAACATGATATTTTTGAAAAATGAGAGGTTTGAGTAAGAAAAAATAATATTATTATACTTGTACTTAAGGTTTGCGGTACACAAAACTTTCTTATTTACTAATAATTTTTTTTGTAAATAAGTAAAGTTATTTTACTATTTATGTTTTAATATTTTATTGATTGTATTTGTAAAAATACTCTTTCCGTTCTTCAAAAAGTGGCGGTATATAAATTTTAAAAGTCAAACTCATTTATGTTTGACCGTCAATTATATCTTGCTAATATAAAATTTTACAAATGTAAAAATTAAATGTGATAGTAATACGAGTGTACCTTTTAATGATATTTGTTTTCATAATTTTTATGTCTCACAATATTTATTAATTATCGGTCAAAATTAGATTAGTTTGACTTTGATATTTAATAAAACGCTAGTTTTTATGGAATCGAGGGAGTAATAAATAGACATGTTAAAATAGGTAAATTTTTCTAAATAATTAGAAGTATTAAAATAGATTATAAAATAAATAAGTAAGGAGTGTCCGTGATATTTTTGGAAAATGATGGGTTTTTAGTAAGCCATAATATTAAAGGTAACATGTCTTGAAAAAATAATTGTCCGTGATATTTTTGGATTACGAGGAGATTTTGTTAGAAAAAATTGAAAAAGTAATGTATTTTACCTGAAAAAAGGCTATTAGTTATAAATAAGTAATGTTCTTATTTAATAATAATTTTTATAAATAAGTAAGGGTAATTAAGTAAAAATACGAAGTACCAAAAAACTGATATTGTACCGATCAACCAAACATTTAATATTTCGTTTATTATATAATAGTATAGATTTTATCAAAATATAATATCGACGTAAATCTAATCAAGGAGATTAGTTTTTCTCATTCAATAAAGTTTATAATCAAACTTAAAAATATGAATAAATATCCTGATAATTTAGATAATAAAATTTTAATTACTGGACAGAACTACTAAAAGTTCTTGAAATTTAAATTTTACAACAAAATAAGTTTCAAAAATTTGTTATAAAATTTTTAAATAACAACAATACGAAATATCAAGGTAAAAACATAATCAAAAGAGATTCTTCATTATAAACCTATATTTATATTGCATATCAAAATAATATTTACCTATTTATACATGAAAAATACATATTATTAGGAAATTAAAAGCAGAAGATATCATACTTTGCTACCAAATACAATTTAAGCCATCTCACTATGAGTATAAGGTATTAAAAAAAGAATAAAGTGCACTTTGTGTACTCACACTTAATAATATAATTTAAGACACCAGTGCAGTACTCTAGTTCATACTCTAGTTCAAAAAAGAGGTAAAATGCATTTTGTGTACTCGCACTTTACTCAAGATATTACTTGCAAAACTCTAATTCAAAATTTAGAGTTTAGTTCAAATACATAAAATGTACTTTAAAGTAAACTATGAGCACACAAAGTGCACTTTACGACCTAAATTACCAACGGAGTTAACCCAAGTTAGCGAAATTTAATAAAGTGTAATGAAAATACAAATATTGATATTTCAAGTGCTCGATTTTGAAATAGAGTATTGCAAGTGGTGTATTCAATAAAGTGTAAGTACACAAAATGCACTTTACTCTTAAAAAAATAAGTGTGTGAAGTGTGATTTATTTCTTTTAACATTTACCGACTCTTTTTTCTTCATATACAGCTTAGTTTTTTTTTTTTTTTTTAAAGAGTAACTTTTTCGTTGATGAATAATACCGAAATACAAAATCCAAAGTAAACGATTTTCCTACATCCATCAAACTTATCATCTAACTGAAAGCACGAAAGTACCTCCAGAAGTTAAGATAATAATATCTCAATGTCTGAAAAGGAAGAACCCACATGAAAGAAATGCCTTGTTAAAACCCCACAATAGCAAAACCCTATGGGAAAAAAGCTTAAGGAGGAAAGAGAGTGTCATCTAAGAAAATACATCATTTCACAAAGAGTATACTAAAAACCGATTAAGGCTTCTTATTGCTATGTGATTTACCATTGTCCTCTGTTTTTCCTGCAGCCTTGCCTTTTTTTTTTTGCTCAGCTCCTTGACTGCTCCTTTACTTCATTAAGAAAGTCAAATCTTAAGTTTTCTTTTGTCACTCTTAAAATGTTGGACATAAAACTATAATGTCTGAAATCACCAACATAAAAGAACAGAATTAGTCTCAACATAATAATTATATTTATTCTTTACATACTATAAAATAACCGGTATAAATCTAACCAAAGGGAGCCCCTTTGATTAGATACCTAATTTTATAAATTATGACAATGTAATTGATTATATAAATTCAACCTCCAACATCAAAGAAAATTTATCACAAATTAATAATTCAAAATAATTAAAGAACCAATAATTAACTCCAATAGAAAATATGTGTGTATATATGACTAATATAACTTAATAAACATCAACAAATTAAAGAAAATTTGTTACTCTAGACTCGTTAAAGGAATTTCCTTTAGCTAGATACAATATTAATATTAGCATTCTTTATTAATTTCCTTCTAATATTTATGAAAAGTTTATAAAGACTTTTTGAGTAAACTTTATATATTTGTAAGTTCATTAATGCAATTTATTATAGGGATTTGGTCTCCAGTCACCTATGGATATCAACCACCTACCGCTATGTTTCATAGTGACTACCGTTATGTTTCATTGCGGGAGTTGATTGATGTCGCTATGTTTCATTGCGGGAAGTGACTGGTATCTCACGGTGGCTGTGAAAGAGCACCCTTTATTATATGAAGTGTAAACATGCATATTTAATTAAAATATTAAATAAGTTAAAATTTAAAAGTTGGAATCGTTGGTAAGTAAGATGTATTGAATTAAAGATTTTTATAAAATTAAAATTTAAAAGTTGGATTCATTAATAAGTAAAATTAATAAACCATAGTACTAAAATTCATTTATATACTTATTTTAACACTTAGTTTTTGCTCTGTTTTCGAAACAAATCAAAATTCCAGGTTCTGGTGATCATGTAGACTTATGAGTGCCTATAGTGTTGTATGAGATTTTTAACCGACTTAGTTTTCTTCTTAAACCAGCTTATGTTTTGTCTTTCTACTTGTAGATTTTAATGACTATAATTTTTTGTTGGGTATAATTCTAAACTACACAACAATAATAGAGCAGTTATTGTAAAGCATAATGTAACATAATATGTAACAGAGATAACTTCAACTCAACAAAGGAACAAGACAGACTATAATATTAACTGAAGCACAGGAATTCAGAAGAACAGAAGAAACGATAAACTCGAAAAATCAAAATATGGTATGTATTCTTGAAGTCCGTAAACAGGTCACTGAAAGAAGTTCATTAATATGTTCAAGCCTCAGTGACAAATAAAGAAACAAGACTTTCAAGACTAAAGAAGTATTTGAATGATAAAGAGTTAGTACCAGAGGATTTCAGTGATTTAATAATGAAGCAACCAGAACGACAAAGGACTTATCAACTGTATTGTATTGAAGACGTATAGGTATTGATCAAGTGTTAGTCATCTGCGAACCAGACTAGTTGCACTAGTTGTTAGCACTAAGAAGATCAACATGTTTATCGTCTCGGAAGAAATTGATTTAAGTCAGACCTGAAACATCCTGGAAGTTAAAAGAAATTGATAAGGTATGTTTAGGTTAAGTTGAAGTGCAATATGCTTGCTGCATGAAGATAGAATCTTCAAGGATCAAACTGCAAATAAAGACATACGATGGTTTTCATTTATGAAAAACTATCGAGAGAAGAAAAGAAGGTTTGCTAACAACTATCAAGGAAGGAAAAACCAATTCGACAGTTTCTTTTTCAGAAACCATCGAAGTGGAAAAAATGTGTTAGTTTGATAGTTTTATTTATAAAACTATCGAACTAGTTTCAAAGAAACAAGTTATACTTTTCGATATATTTTATTTAAATCTATCGAATGAAAAGTAGAAACTTGTCTTCGATAGTTTTTAATTATGTAGCAGGTGATATGCATTGAAGGCTTGTCAGAGGTTGGTGAAGGAAATGGACGGCTAGGATTTAATCATGGCCTTCGATAGATTTCCAAAAAGCCTACAATTTGAGAATTGATGACAATGTCTTCTTCAGTCAGTTGTTAACAGAAGATCAATTACGGAGAAGAAGTTAAGAGCTTGAAATTTGATAGAGAAATTAATAATGCCTTAAATTCTATCATTTGTATTGATTACTGTAACCTGAACTCATTGAAGCTAATCCTACGGATTAGAATTGTATCACCCTTCGTGGTTTATATTTATAAAACGATATATTCCCTGACTCGTGTTTTGATTTGGTTGATTTGATTTCGGACAAGAACACATATAATTATCCGCAAACGAAATCGAATAAATTGTGAGTATCGTATTCAACCCCCCCCCCCCCACCCCTTCCCCCTTCTACAATACTTTGGACCTAACCGTTATATATATTTATATTAATAAGAACAGACAGATAAAGCTAATTAACAAAATAAACACGAAAGTCGAAACAAGAATATAATTAGAGACTGTAAATAACAAGATAAGAAAGTAAACTTATCTCTGTCACTTTAACAAATATTGTAAAGAACAGAACAGCTAAGTCGCCAAGCCTTTCGAGAAGTCTTGACTGTTCTTGAAGAGATTATTGCCCCACTTACGCTGTGTTGGGTTGCAGCAATATCACTTCGAGGATAAAATAGCACAGATCAATCCGCTCACAGTAACGACAATGATCAACAGCGACCCGCACCTCAGTTCGCCTGAGGACTATGTATATAATCTGTATGTTTTGAGAAAGAGCAAAGAAGAAGATATGACATTTAATACTAAATATTCTGATTTAATATCTGTTACAGCTGCCATCGGGATTTAATCCTATCAGGATTTGACGCACTCTGGCCCATCAGGATTCAGGCCATCAGGACTTAACCCACTTGGAGCCATCAGGATTTGACGCTACTCTTGCACATGTTTTTATATAAAACCACCAACCTCTCATTGTCAATTCTATGCGGGACAAAAAAAAATTCAACTTAAACAACCCACATAACCCATTTCAAACAACCTATTTCTAACTCAATTTATTTGTGGATTCCACTATGAAAATGTCTTAGATCCAAACATGAAAGTTTAAGTTCTCATAACAAGGAACAACATTCAATTGTTAATTTCCGGAAATTTCATCAAGAACATATATAAAATATGCCTCGAATTTTTCATTTTCTAACATTTTTGTAACAGTTTAATTATAGATTCAAATGGTCTAGCATCTCACAAATTTTAATAGAATATTTATATAAAATATCATGACTTATTCTTTTTCAATAAAAAGGACATATTTGTTTTGTTATTCAAGTGAACTTCTCTTCTGTCTTCTCTCGAAATCAGAAAGAACAATTTAAAAGTAACAAATGGTGTAGTTTAAAGTTTAAACTGGTTACTACCATTATTACATAATGACATTAAAGTTAGAAGTCAGAAATTCATTAAAAAAAAGAGTTAAAAACCCGAAATGAATTTTTTAAGAAAAAGATTGGGGGAAGCTGAGATATATATCATGTAACTCTATTGAGACGTGAACTAAAATCATATCATATTATAAAAAAAATTATATATCAAATAATATTTTAAAACATTGAGTATATTCAACAAGATTGAGTATATCAAAAAGATTGGATTTATCAAAAATATATTGTTTTTATTCACCTCTCACGAAAGTTAACTGTGATGTATGTCAGGTTTCATTTTCTCTTTAAGAAATTAACAAAAGACTATTTTTCAAATTTTGTATGCAATTGTACAATTTTCCTGAAAATGTTTACAAGATTACGGCATCAACACAATCAAAAACAAATCTTCACATTTTTTCTGGAAATAAATTATGGGTGCATTTTGTTGATTTTGATTGAAAGTTTTTTTATACTTTTACTACTCCCGCTTGCAAAACAAAAAATATTTTGGATACATTTATCATCGTGTTGTTTCTTTTTCATTTGTGTTCAGCTTGAAAATTAAACTTATCTAATTAATTAATGTTCTTGTCAAATTCGATGTGGCATCGTGTTGTTTCTTTTTCATTTGTGTTCAGCTTGAAAATTAAACTTATCTAATTAATTAATGTTCTTGTCAAATTCGATGTGGCATGACACTCTTGGATGCCTTTCTATTAGAGTTATAAAGGTACTCAAGAAGTGCCAAGAGAAGTTGTCAACTTTTGGCACACTTTCTGAATGAAAAATCCTAAATACTAGTACCAAAAGTACATAGGGTCCATTTCTATTATATTGTATCTAGTTTTAATATTATTTATTTAGAGACCGTCTAAGCACCTTACATGTGGTGCAAACTATTGGACTTGAAGGGTGTTAGATTTGATATAAACTAGTTTTTTACCCGTGCTTCGCACCGAGATTTTTTTTCTTTTTGGGTCTCATTTTGCTCTAATTGTTTTTATAAGAATTACAATTATTATTAATTTACAATATTGTTATTTTAATTAGTAATATTTATTTAACACATAGACTGAAATTTGTAATTGTGATTTAATGTTATCACTTATCATTAACGAATGTACTTGAAAAATTATATTAGACAAAAAATTTTGGAAATACATAATTAAAGAATTTTTTTTTAAATATATGACAATGTGATAAAAGTAGTTCAACATCTTAACATAACACCAATAAAAAAAAATTAGAAATGCATAACATTCTAACCATCCTAAAATTCACAACATCATTTCATTTCATGCATCATTGTTAGGACTATCATATCCAGTAACTTCAAGCCTGAAAAAAAAAAGACATAGAATATGAATAGGTTGAAAAAATAAGATATGTTGAAAATTGAATTTTTAAAATATTCTTACCAGTATCTCATAGAGAAAACCTCATACAGATTGATGTATATTTTCGATGATGCATGGTAGATTGGTTATTGAAACTGAACCTGAGATTAAATGCAGTAGATAAGTAATTAATTTACACAAATCTAATTTTATTATATTATTGTATTTTTTTAAAAATTTGAAAGTAAAATCTTACCCTTGTATATCTCCACTTTAGCACTTGAAAAAATAATTATCATATATGTTTCTAATACTTCTTCATATAACGGATTCATACTCTCTGTCAGTTCTCCCTATATATGAACTCTTGCATAGTACCTTGTATTGAACATATACAATGGTATTTTATTTTTTATTTTTATTTTTCAATATGAATAATAAAACTGACAAATAAACACCGAAAATAATTTTTGGTACCTTCCATGACCTATGCTGAATTTTACCAGAGGTTTTAAGCCAAATATTGTATTTTGATGCTCCACCGGTTGAAGATTTTCAACTACTCCTATAACATCTGTAAATTTGTCATAGTTATCAAAACTTTAGAAGTGTTTAATAATAGTTATTATGCATGAAGTAAATGTTGAGAAGTTTAATCTACGTATAGCGAAAGAATGATCTTTATCATAAGTAACAATATTTTCTATCATATTTGACAGTTGCACAATTTCAAATTTATGTCTGGGTATCGTCCAGTCATTTTCAAAAATCCTGAGAACCATACACTACTGTTATTTTGTGCAAGTATCATACCTCAACATTAACTCCCAAAATGTTCTTGACATTCTTTGATGTTAACCTTCGTATTTCACGGTCAAAGAATATAACCCAAATTGTTTCAGTTGAATCACTGACATTAGTCATAACATGGAACCTATAGTGATACATAAAAAAAATTAGTTTGGTGAATTTGAGTATACACATATACACATAAAAATCAAATTATGATACCTTTTATCAGGATATGAGACAATTTCTTTACAATCATCACATCTATAAAAATTATCAACCACCACCAATTCAGCAAAGCACGAATCACAACCGTAATACCACCATTTCTCGGAATCATCAATTTTTGCGATTTTAGCAAAACACATTATTTCCATATATATAATACAATAATAGTGGACAGTCACGTAAAAACATTAATGACAAAAATTATAACTACATACATGTGCGTATTTTCTCTTACCTCTGTCACATCCTTAGATCGCAACATGTTTATTTCACTCATTGTGTAAGAACTGAGAATGTCTTCGGACTCTCTATCAATGTATTCAGTTGTAACATGTACATCTTGCGATGGGGACAACTTTTCACGCATATCATTCACAGCTTCATAGTCTAAATCTAGACAATATTTTGAGGAACCATATTAACTTATTTGAAGCATACCTGAAAAAATAAAGAAAGATAAGATTTTGTGTGACTGATTTATTGATGGACTAAAGAATATGTTTAACTTATAAAGAGATAATAAATATGTTACTTACTATTGTATGTAGTTATTTTGCATCCGGTAAGAATAATGATTGGATGGTGACCTTGTAAGTTCTCTAGATCAAGCCGTAACTTGTCTGCAAGTTTATCTATAAATTTGAAAAATAATTAGAGATACATCCTCAATATGTTATGTCATTAAATTCACCAATGTGCAAGTACCTTCCATCAACGATGTCAAACATATATATGTTTTTTGACCCGTATTGAGTGTTGCGTGATGTTGTTGTAACCAGACCCTCATAAACTCCAATAACATCTGCATTGTAGTAAGATTAGAGATATATTAGAATTAGTAGCAATATAGATATAGGTTTGTCAATAAAAAATGTGCATACCAGTAAGAACTTTGGATTCACCAACTCTTGCATGTAAACATCCAAGAGAGACCAATTCAAACTTGTGACGTGGTATCATTTTATCCTCGATCGTTATTGGTTCCATCTGAGTATATTTTTGAAAAAATATACACTTCTTGTTGATAATAGAAGAATTGTTAAGCTTTGAGTTCGCAACATTGAAATTTGAAATTTCATAAAGACGTCCTTCTAAAGGTTCCGAATCTTGCTCGTTACAAAATTCAGGTCCAACGTACGCATGAATGTGAGTTTTCTGTATTTGACAAATACAATTAATTATATTGAACAAAGTTTTATGAATCTATCTTTTTTATGTGTGGCACTAAATTTGTGTATGAGTAAAAAGAGTAATTACGTCATCGTCAAGTAAGATTAGATTGAGCTCTTTGAACTAACCCGTAGTGCTATTGATTCCAGGCCACATCCTAGTCAAGCGTACTTTGATTCGCCAGTTTGTCTTGTCACATATCAAGGAATCAATACGATTAAAGCGAGCTCCTTGCATTTTGAACGTAGAGATGATGTTTGGGTTAGACTGGTGATTTTTATAAATAATACACGTAGATCTATTTATAGGTATAAATACATATATTTTGGAAGATCTTAATTAATCAAATATCAATTATCATTAAAAAATATATTGCATTTTAATTGTTTGATACTATAAATCAGCCTCAAATCAATTATCATTGAGAAATATCTTACCAGATATTTTTTATTTTTTTGATAAACATAAATCAATCTAAAATCAATTATCATTGAGAAATATCTTACCGGTTTTTTTTTTTATTTTTTATAAACATAAATCAATCTAAAATCATGTATAACTGAAAAAGATCTTGTAAGATATGCATGATATTGTAAAATTAAATAGTTGTCATTTCTTGGATGCAAATACAATTCAATTATATTTTTAATCAATCTAATCAATTAAACGATTTGATTAGTAACACATACATTAATTTGAATTTTATTCATATTAGAGCATTTACCAAAAATACTATCTTTCAAAAATATTTACGAAAATTTGGTTTGAAACAAAAAGATATTTTTTTACGATGTACAACGCAAAAATATTGTGCATGATTATTATTATTATTATCATTATTATTATTATTACTATTATTATTATTATTATTATTATTATACTATTGTTATTTCTAAATTTCAAAGTACACAATCTATCGTTATATATGATAATGCTCATAATTGTCGACACCATCAATCAACAATCTTTTTATTTGATAAATATATTAACTACCATATATAGAAAACAGTAGTTAATGACTAACCTAATTTAGTTAACATCCTAGTAAATCAATCTAAAATTAATTATCATTGAAAAATATCTTTCCGGATCTTTTTTATTTTTTTGATAAACATAAATCAATCTAAAATCATGTATAACCGAAAAAGATCTTGTAAGATATGCAGGATATTGTAAAATTAAATAGTTGTCATTTCTTGGATGCAAATACAATTCAATTATATTTTTAATAAATCTAATCAATTAAACGATTTGATTAGTAACACATATATTAATTTGAATTTTATTCATATTAGAGAATTTACCAAAAATATTTACGAAAATTTGGTTTGAAACGAAAAGATATTTTTTTTACGATGTACAACGCAAAAATATTGTACATGATTATTATTATTATTACTAGCCTATAACCCGTGCAAGGCACGGGCCATAAAAAATAATAAACTAAAAAATTTAATGTGAACGGAAAATATTAAAATAAAAATAAAAATTAATATGATAAATTATAAAATGAGAAACTTAAATATTAACTGGAACGTAAAAAAAATATTAAAAAATAGAGATGGGTCTGATGAAAAATAAATGAGGTATTATTAATATTATTTTATAATAAAATAATATTAATAATAATGACAAATAGAAAATCTAACATGTTTTAATTAAAAAAAATAATTGCCCGTTATATTTTTAGAAGTGTTTTAATTATATTAATTGTATTTATTTAAAAAATACGTTGACATGTTAAAATAAGTAAGTTTTTTTTAATAAGGACAAATAGGAAAGCTAACATGTTTTAATTAAAAAAAAGTAACTACCTATAATATTTTTAGATGTGTTTTAATTATATTAATTGTATTTGTTAAAAAAATACGTTCACTTGTTAAAATAGGTAAGTTTTTTTAAATAATTAGAAGTATTAAAATAAGTTTTAAAATATATAAGTAAGGGTTGCACTTGATATTTTTGAAAAAAAAGAGATTTTAGTGATAACAAATATAAAAGGTAATATATTTTAATTTGATGGTAATTGTCCGTGATATTTTTGGAAAAGTAGTAGATTTTGTTAGAAAAAAAATGTTTTTATTATAAAAGGCAATCAGCTAATTAATATTTTTATATTATTTTATTATTTATTAAATAGAGTATTAAAATATATTTTAAAATAAATAAGTAAGGATTGCACCTTTATATTTTTGGAAAATAGAGATTTTAGTGATAACAAATATAAGAGATATTATGTTTTAATTTAATGGTAATTGTCGTGATATTTTTGGAAAAGGAGTAGATTTTGTTAAAAAAAAATTAATTATAAAAGGCAATCCGTTAGTTATTATTTTTATATTATTTTATTATTTATTAAATAGAGTATTAAAATAGGTTTTAAAATAAATAAGTAAGGATTACACCTCATATTTTTGGAAAACATAGATTTTAGTAATAACAAATATAAAAGGTAATGTGTTTTAATTTAAAGATATTTGTAATGATATTTTTGGAAAAGGAGTAGATTTTGTTAGAAAAAATATATTTTAATTATAAAAGCCAATCATCTAGTTACTATTTTGGAAACTTGACAATAATACAATTCCATAAAAGATTGATTTGTAGTAGCTTTCGTTATCCGAAGTATATTTGTAGCGGTATATCCTAAATTTAAACAAATTAGATCCACATTTCCATTTTTCAGATTAGATTTCAATATTATTTGATTTTTATGTAGTAAAATATAGTGAAATATTAATGTAGAATAAAAATTACCCGAATTTTGATTATATTATTAATTTATTAATTAGAAAAAGTACCGAAAACCAAAAATTAACCGAAAACCGAAAACCAAAACTTTCAATGTTTCGGCTTTCAAGGCACGAACATTAAAAATAATAAACTAAAAAATTTATTGTGAACGGAAAATATTAAAATAAAAATAAAAATTAATATGATAAATTATAAAATGAGAAACTTAAATATTCATTGGAACATTAAAAATATAAAAACAAATACAAATGAGGTCGAGGAAGATAAATGAGGTATTGTTAATATTATTTTGTAATAAAATAATATTAATAAATGAGGTATTGTAATGATATTTTTGAAAAAAAAGAGATTTTAGTGATAACAAATATAAAAGGTAATATATTTTAATTTAAAGGTAATTGCCCGTAATATTTTTGGAAAAGAAGTAGATTTTGTTAGAAAAAAATGTTTTAACTATAAAAGGCTATCAGCTAGTTACTATTTTTATATTATTTTATTATTTATTAAATAGAGTATTAAAATAGGTTTTAAAATAAATAAGTAAGGATTGCACGTCATATTTTTGGAAAATAGGGATTTTAGTGATGATGTGTTTTAATTATATTAATTATATTTGTTAAAAAAAATACGTTCACTTGTTAAAATAGGTAAGTTTTTTTTAAATAATTAAATGTATTAAAATAAGTTTTAAAATATATAAGTAAGGGTTGCACTTGATATTTTTGGAAAATAGAGATTTTATTGATAACAAATATAAAAGGTAATATATTTTAATTTAAAGGTAATTTTCCTTGATATTTTTGGAAAATAAGTAGATTTTGTTAGAAAAAAAATGTTTTAATTATAAAAGGCAATCAGCTAGTTAATATTTTTATATTATTTTATTATTTATTAAATAGGGTATTAAAATAGATTTTAAAATAAATAAGTAAGGATTGTACCTCATATTTTTGGAAAATAGAGATTCTAGTGATAACAAATATAAAAGATATTATGTTTTAATTTAAAGGTAATTGTCGTGATATTTTTGGAAAAGGAGTAGATTTTGTTAGATTTTTTTTAATTATAAAAGGCAATCAGTTAGTTACTATTTTTATATTATTTTATTATTTATTAAAGATAATATTAAAATAGGTTTTAAAATAAATAAGTAAGTATTGCAACTCATATTTTTGGAAAACATAGATTCTAGTAATAACAAATATAAAAGGTAATATGTTTTAATTTAAAGATAATTGTAATGATATTTTTGGAAAAGGAGTAGATTTTGTTAGAAAAAAAATATTTTAATTATAAAAGTCAATCATCTAGTTACTATTTTGGTAACTTGACAGTAATACAATTCCATAAAAGATTTGATTTGTAGTAGCTTTCGTTATCATAGAAAGAAGTATATTTGTAGTAGTGTATCCTAAATTTAAACAAATTAGATCAAACATTTTCATTTTTTTTTATTTGATTTCAATATTATTTAATTTTTATGTAGTAAAAATATAGTGAAATATTAATGTAGAATAAAAATTTCCCGAATTTTGATTATATTATTAATTTATTAATTAGAAAAAATACCGAAAATAAAAAACTAACCGAAAACCAAAACTTTCAATGTTTCGGCTTTAATGGCACGGGCCATCAAAAAGAGATTAAAAAATGACAAATTAAAAAACATTAATGGGAACAGAAAATATTAAATAAAGAATAAATATTAATATGATAAATTATAAACCGGGAAACTTAAATATAAATTGGAACATATAAATAAATAAATAAATAATACAAATGGGCCATTATTAATATTATTTTATTATTTATTAAAATAATATTAATAATAAGGACAAATAGAAAAGCCAACATGTTTTAATTAAAAAAAAATAATTGCCCGTGATATTTATAGAAGTGTTTTAATTATATTAATTGTATTTGTTAAAAAATACGTTGGCGTGTTAAAATAGGTAAGTTTTTTTAAATAATTAAAAGCATTAAAATGTCTTTTAAAATAAATAAGTAAGGATTCCACATATTTTTGGAAAAGAGATTTTAGTGAGAGCAAATATAAAATGTACTATGTTGTTGTTTTTTTTTTTTTGTGCCAAAAGCTAAGAAAATTCATTAAAACTTCAAATCATCCATCATTACATGGTAGAAATCCAGAAAAACATCCCCTTTCTTCCGGATACGTTCAGCTTATGTGTTAAAAAAATACGTTCACTTGTTAAAATAGGTAAATTTTTTTAAATAATTAAAAGTATTAAAATAGGTTTTAAAATATATAAGTTGCACTTAATATTTTTGGAAAAGAGATATTTTAATGATAACAAATATAAAAGGTAATATATTTTAATTTAAAGGTAATTGCCCGTGATATTTTTGGAAAAGAAGTAGATTTTGTTAGAAAAAAATGTTTTAACTATAAAAGGCAATCAGCTAGTTACTATTTTTATATTATTTTATTATTTATTAAATAGAGTATAAAAATAGGTTTTAAAATAAATAAGTAAGGATTGCACCTCATATTTTTGAAAAATAGGGATTTTAGTGATGATGTGTTTTAATTATATTAATTGTATTTGTTAAAAAAAATACGTTCAATTGTTAAAATAGGTAAGTTTTTTTTAAATAATTAAAAGTATTAAAATAAGTTTTAAAATATATAAGTAAGAGTTGCACTTTATATTTTTTGAAAATAGAGATTTTAGTGATAACAAATATAAAAGGTAATATATTTTAATTTAAAGGTATTTGCCCGTGATATTTTTGGAAAAGAAGTAGATTTTGTTAGGAAAAAATGTTTTAATTATAAAAGGCAATCAGCTAGTTAATATTTTTATATTTTTATATTATTTATTAAATAGAGTATTAAAATAGATTTTAAAATAAATAAGTAAGGATTGCACCTCATATTTTTGGAAAATAGAGATTTTAGTGATAACAAATATAAAAGATATTATGTTTTAATTTAAAGGTAATTGTCGTGATATTTTTGGAAAAGGAGTAGATTTTGTTAGATTTATTTTTTAATTATAAAAGGCAATCAGTTAGTTACTATTTTTATATTATTTTATTATATATTAAATAGAGTATGAAAATAGGTTTTAAAATAAATAAGTAAGGATTGCACCTCATATTTTTGGAAAACATAGATTTTAGTAATAACAAATATAAAAGGTAAAATATTTTAATTTAAAGATAATTGTAATGATATTTTTGGAAAAGGAGTAGATTTTGTTAGAAGAGATATTTTAATTATAAAAGCCAATCATCTAGTTACTATTTTGGTAACTTGACAATAATACAATTCCATTAAAAATTTGATTTGTAGTAGATTTCGTTATCCTAAAAAGAAAGAAGTATATTTGTAGCAGTGTATTCTAAAATTAAACAAATTAGATCCCACATTTCAATTTTTTTGATTAGATTTCAATGTAGTAAAATATAGTGAAATATTAATGTAGAATAAAACTTTCCCGAATTTTGATTATATTATTAATTTATTAATTAGAAAAAGTACCGAAAACCAAAAATCGACCGTTAACCGAAAACCAAAACTTTCAATGTTTCGGCTTTAATAATATAGTATAGATTATTATTATTATTATTATTATTATTATTATTATTATTATTATTATTATTATTATACTATTGTTATTTCGAAATTTCAAAGTACACAATCTATCGTTATATATGGTAATGCTCATAATTGTCGACACCATCAATCAACAATCTTTTTATTTGGTAAATATATTAACTACCATATATAGAAAACTGTAGTTAATGACTAACCCAGCTTAGTTAACATCCTAGTTAAAAATATATAAAAGGAAATGTTTTGGTGAATTCTGATTGGTTGAATTTAAAATACTCGCTTCTAATTGGTTGAAAATTATGAGAAATTCTCTGATTGGTTAACCACATGGTGTGGTAGACTGAACTTTTATAAAGAAAGATAAATGAAAAAATAAAAAATTATTATTTATGATTAGTTGACATGTTTGTAGTGTGCCAGAAAGATGCTCTTAAGTGCCCTAAATATGTAGTAATTAAGAGCATTTTTCTGTTATTTTATTCATAATCTCAAAGCACAATCCAAACATATGGTTAAGACGTAAACATTGGTCTCTATTTTTGGGAGGCATCTAGTGTTATAATTGTGAACGTTAATTCAATTGGAGCAATTAATCTGTTAAACATGTCACCAATCATTTTCAGATTTCACGAGTTAAGCGAAATTCATTATGTTTTGTTCGGAATGATTTGACGCTATGGCGTAAAAGACAAGTAACAGAAGAGTTTCGACGTGGAGTGATGAAAACCATGTTGTGACCGTTTATTGTCCATGAGACAATAGAGTTTTATGTACAGGCATTACTGCCTTTGCAATGATGGAGATTTATACAGCAAGGACTACTAATTAAGAGACGTAATGACGGTTGGCTCTACTAAGAAAGTGAACAAGAGTCACGGTGAGTAAGAGAGGTTTCCAGAAAAGAGACAGGTGAGGAGGTACAGTCCAAACAAATAACACACGAGAATTCAACAGTCTGCTGGCTAAACCCAATCCCAAAATGTTCCACGGAGGGGAAATTTTGAGTGCCAACAGCTGGGAAACACACTGTCAAATCGTTCACGGAGAAGAACTCTTGATCAAGCAGGCTGTTAAGGAATTTAGACGACGAATATGATTCAAGTCGGAAGTTTAAGAGCCTAAAGAGTGCGCAGAAATGGGATTCGGTGCCCTTGAAACATTACGGACGGGTATTGGATGGTGGATCTTGGGTAATATTTGTTGACAAAGTTGCTCATTGCTCAAACTAGGATCTAATGACCTTTGAACAATCATGAAATTAGTTTGTGCATTTGTCCAGCATTTGTGTAATAACAGTAAACAGTTGTCACACAATGTTCATGGTAAAGTAACATACTAAATTTAACATAGCTGTTGTCCTCAAATAGATCTCTCTCCTACGTATCAACTTGTTTAACTTGCTCAAATTATATTTTTATATTTCCAGACGTCAATAATTAAGATCTCCAAATTTATAAACACTGTCTTACAAGTACATACTCCCCCCGTCCCATCCATTTGTTAACGTTTGGGATGAAAATCTCGACATGTATTCTAAAGCTCTTATAAAATATAATTTAATTACTTATTTTTTAAAAAATTCTTTTTTGAATAAAAATCCAAACATTAAATTTTTATTCAGAAGAAAAAAAAATTAAAATAATTAATAAAACTATACTTTATAAGAGCCTTAAAATGTGTGTCCAGCCCTCCATTTCAAATGTTAACAAATGAATGGGACAGAGGGAATATACAGATATTGAGTACCTATTTCCCTGCCAATTTGCTCTACAGAAGTACCTAAATCCAAGAATCTGCCCATTAGAATATATCCTTCAACTTAAACTAGAAAAAAAACATGTGTTTCATAGTTTGCCGTTCCAAAAACTTTCAAGTAATTGCTGAAGAATATAAGAACCCAGCCTTCTTACAACCGAAGGTTCAGAAGTTAAAACTTCAAATAACAAAGCCTCGTTGTGCCTTTGTTCAAAACATCATCAAACAAAGAGAACTTCTAATACTAACATCACAGGTTGATGACAATCCCCAGGTCCAAGTATCAACACATGGCATTAAGATTGTAAATGGAATTTCCAGCTTCAGAAGTCAAACTACTACGAAGAAATGTATTCAACTGACCGAAAGAGACTGTAACAGGTTGGCCGCATAATCAAAACATTTAGTCAGAGGCACATGTATGATTTGACATTGTGCATTGTGCTTCTTCTATGTTTATAGTGATGCATGTGCCTGTTCTAAAATACCATTTCTGTAGGACTTCGGCTATTGAATCAAACCCCATAAACTGAGTCGTGTAGAAGCAGGGGATGACCAGATATGTAAAGTGAAGTAATTGAATTCAGAAAGATGTTCACGAGAAAACTACCTCAGTATTGATGTTCCGAGAACGAGATGATAGTCTGGGACTTTGAAAGAGTAGCTCAGACTTTCGGTGCCACTAATCCAAATCTCAGTCTCCACTATAACTCCATTGAATTGAGTTTGAGTGACGATAGAAGAACCATTTTGAAGCTATGCGATTCCAAGTCCAGAATAAACCAGGAACATAAATTAATGATACCCAAGTATTGAGAAGTTGAATAAATCTTATCCATCAATACAAAACATCCCAAATGAAAAGAATATCAAGATTAAAAGCCCAAACTCCACAAACCAAGGGTCTACAAGCTGTTCTACTAGAGTAGTACTTTCTTTCTTGTCACTGTTACTAGTTGGATAATAAGATACAGAATTGTTGGTAGAGGCACAAAAACCACGCAATTGCTACGGCAACAGGTGTAATCTTCTCGTCAACCACCAGATGGTACTTCAGTTAATCTGCATTGAACTTGCATGATACTTCTCTAAATCGGCATCAAGATCATCTGAAGATAACTTCTCGCCACGTCCTCTTCCACTTCCACGTCCCCTCCCAGATCCACGACCCCGACCACCACCACCACCACCACCACGCGATCTTCCAAATCCACCTCTTTCTTGGTTACTGTTCCAATGTACAATTTAACCAGGCATGAGAGTTTAAGAAGAAACAACTTCACGAAGCAAGGAGCTAATGCACAATTTAAGATACCCTAAAAATCGACAACCAATGCATACTCTAAGCTTTACATGCAAACATTCCCGCTTAAAAATGAATTTTCCACAGAACTGAAAAAGTACATTTCAGTAACAGGATATTAAAAGTATAAAAGGTTATTGTTTCTAATTGTCATTTTGGGCCTGATGATCCACTATCTGGTAAACACAAGTACTAAACCTTTAATTAGCTTAAAAACACACCGAAATGCAAAATTACCAACTCAAAAGCTTAAAATCAAAGCAAGATGAGATAGCTCAAGTGGTAAGAGCTTATTTCTTGTTGTCCCAGGAAATGGGTTCGATTCTTGCTTACCCCAAGATATCTGAGAACATATACTTAATTGTAAGGCATATAGGCCTAAAAATTCAAAAAAAAACTTAAAATTAAGAAGACAACAAACTCTAAGGCACTTTCAGTCTTAAGGACCAAAAAGAAAGGAAAAGTCTACCGCCTAAATCTTCTCCATTGTTTCAGCATTTAGATTAAAAGTTATATGTTTGTTATGCATTCAATAAGTCTGATTAATATAACTTCCATCTAGGTTAATTTAGACTGAAACTTTGATCATAAGGTACCAGTTTCTCCGGTAAAAATTCCCATTTTCATATTTTCCAATGCCATCCTTAAACATAAAGGTGTTGGGAAGAGAGCCATTAAATGATTTAGCAAAAAAAAAAAGCGCCATTAAATAGGTTATATATATTTTGAAAAAATGTACTTTCATTCCTTTCTCACTCACATATCATACTTTGTTCCTTTTCATTACCTCCACCCTTCCATTACACCTTTAATTTTTCAAATTTTCGTTACATTCTCACCTCCACTCCAAATCCAAACATAGCGTAAGGATAAAACTTAATATCAGGAATATGTGGCAAACTGCATTCACAGGACAATAAAGTTAGATGATAAATATATGTTGCTTTTTAAAGTTTTTAATCTTTCAAGGTACAAACTCTATACTTATAAAACTCGTAACCTTTTGCTTCAGCTTTGATAATATTACTTGTCTATACATATGTGTACTTTCTAGCTGCAGTATACATGGGTGATAAAGAAAAGATCTAGTAGTACAGCAAGATATGTGTGCCCATCACCCTCCCTTGGAGTGAGATATACCGGGCATGATTTAACAGCACTCGGTAATCAAGAATAGGAAAGAAAAAACAAGAGACGTCACGGACCAACAACCCATAACATGAATGTGCAACTTGCAACAGGATGACAAATTATATTAACCAATTTGAATCTGTATTTAAATATTTATGGTTTTACTGCAATCATAGAACTAGTTAAAAGAGAAATTTAGAGTTATAGGTATAAAAGAGCGAGAGTATATAAAATCATAAAGAAAATGAATGAAGTGCCAACCACATCCATTTTGAATCCAAAAAGCCGTATAGGCTACTAAATTAGAATATGAGCATATACCTCCGTGGAACTCCATTGAAGTTTGAAACATTGCTGTTTGCAAATGGTGGTCCAGCTGCAGGAGTCACAATGTTTGTTCCAACAATTTCCACTTTCATTGGCTTCCCATCAAGCTGGACATTATTGTACTTGACAACAGCTGATAATGCATCTTGACGCCGTGAAAAGACAACTTCAGCCGTTCCCTGTACATAAAATATTTTCTAAACTCACAGAAGGACAGACCAGTGTTCTATTAGACCACATACATTTGCCAAATTTGAATATATACCTTTGATCTTCCACTTCGATCATAATGTACAACTGATCGTTTCAAATCGCCAATTTCGGCAAAGAGCTCCTGCATAAAGTTCCGAGGTCATTTCAATAGTCAATATTAGACACAACATTACAACTCATTTTGCAAGATAGTAATACCATGAAAACAATATAAGCCCTTGTAGTTGGACATAAGCACATGCACGGAAAAGAACTTGAAAGATAAGAGAAATCACATTCTTGGAACACTTAAAACGCACATACATCAATAATAACCACAAGATAAGGTAACTGTTCTATAACCAATCTATACTACTCTGTGGCCACTTGCATCAAATTAAATAATTGAGAAAAGTCACTACTTCAATTTATTTAACTAGAAACTTACAGATGAAGCAGATACATTAAAGTTAAGATTATGAAACTAGTTTTTTGGTCCTGAAAAGTAGATGGAAACTAACATGAACTGCAAACTTGATATGCTGTCAAAAGAAAATATACAAGAAGCTATGACTGTAATCTCAAGGTTATAAACAGATATAAAAGTTGCCATTGTCAGGCACAAAAGGGCTACCAAACTATTCTTGTCAAGCTACACATCGACAGGCAACAAAAGATGCATTTGATTGGAAATAAAACAAGAACGGAAAGATTGCATAAGCAATCATGCTCTTAAGAAAATGCTTCTAAACTAAAAATGATCAACTTACCACCAATGCACCAACTCTAGAATATAGTGGAGTGGAAAGAACATAATGGACATTGAACTCAACAAATAATCTGACACATATATCAAAGTCTAAATTAAATAAAAGCTAGCAAATATACTTAATTCGACTGGAATAACATTATACATCAAAGGGTCTCATTCCTTTATTTATCAAGTATAATCTAGGACATGTCCAACAAGATTACCCCAACTTTAGAGTATCACAGAAGAGCACAAGAAAGCCAATTAACCATAGTAGAGGAAAATATTAAATTGTAGGAATGTCATTTTTCTTGAGGCTTTGACATTAGTTATCCATCGTTTTATCCTCATAAGTATTCAACACCTTGTCCATTGATAAAAAGAAACATAATAATTACAAACAAACACACATTCAAAAGACATGTAAATCACCTCTGTTTGAATAGAATGTATCGAAAAGGGGAAACAAGGAATTACCTTGATATCCTCCTGAGAAACACCAAAATCAAGATTAGAAATATAAAGCTTGGTTCCGGTTTCGATAGATGAAGCTCGATTACGGTCCACGTATCCCTGATTGGCCATCGCCTGATCCGAACTAAACATATCATGCTGCCATGCTGAATCTGGAGCCTATAAACATAACCTAACTCAATCAACTTATACACACACACACACACACACATATATATAAAAGATGAATCTAAATACAAAAATTGAAACCTTGGATGAATATGGAGCGGGTCGATAGGAAGAGCGATTGTTGGAGCGGCGAGCTGGACCGGGACCGAAAGAACGGCCTCTGCCTCGACCGGAGCGGCTGGATTTCTTGTTGTCGTTGATCAGATCGTCCAGAGATTTGTCTAAAGCAGACATCTTTGTTTGTGATTTCGATGTAGATCTATTATTGTTTCAATACTCAATACAATACAATTAGGGTTGGAGAATAATTGGATCGGGTTCGGGTTCACCACATGAGAGCCAGAGATTTTGACTTGGCCTTTTATTCATTTTGCTTATCTTCAAATTATTCATTTTTTATTTCAAATAAATAAGTGTATTATAAATTATTTCTTGAAACTTATTTTAGATATTCATATAATTTTATTTGTCTTTGATAAAATATAAATTTAAATTTAACATAAACATTTAAAGTTCAAAATAAAGTATGTCAAATGTAATTACCTTTTTTTATATTTTACAAAATGTGATAATATGCTTTCCATTCACATATTTTTTTATCTTTTTGACATAACTAGTTGAAAAAGCCGCGCTTCGCGGCAGCGTAATAATTTTTTTTAAAAACTCTATCAATTAAATTACAAAAATCGCTCGGTCCTCGCTAATAAGTCGTTCTCCCGTGAAACACGCTACCATTTTTAATATCAAATTGAATATATACTTGTCTTATATATTAATTTTTATGTTAACATACTCCTTTCTAATTAGCCGTTCTTTCGTTGAAAAAACATCTATATAACTTCACATATTCTACTTCAAATAGAACTTTTAGTTACGTATTACAAACGTTTATTCTACTTCCAATAGAACTTTTAATTTCAAGTACTTCTTTTATATTTGAACTTTTCTCCTCTATAAATTGAAACACCTATTCTACTTCAAATAGAACTTTGCAAGTACTTTTTTTATATTTGAACTCTCCCCCTCTACAAATTCAAACTCATATTCTACTTCAAATAGAACTTTTAATTATATGTATTCGCTATAAATTCGAACTCTTATCCTCAATAAATTCGAACACCTATTCTACTTCTAATATGTTAAAGGATATTTTTTGATTTATTAGTATCTAAAATTTAAAAATTCTAGAAAATTAGAAAAATAGATTGAGACAATTTTAGGGGCACCACCTAACCTCCCGCGTATCCTCATTTATATATATATATATATATATATATATATATATATATATATATATATATATATTGATTATTACATAAATCATCAATATCTTTATATATAAAGAAAAATCCCCGAGCGCTCTCAAATCGTCTAAAATATATTTATATATTTTTTTCTAAAACTCCTCAATTTTAATTCAATAAAATTGAATTTCCTTATTTACATTTAAAAATCAATCATGTTTAGAATTTATTTAACCTTATTTAGAATTTAATTAATCATGTTTAGAATTTAATTAAATATAGATTACCTTTTTTCAACTAACTTAAATCCTATTTATAATTTAAATCTTTATATATATAAAGGAAAAACCTCCGGGCGCTCTCAAATCGTCTGAAATATATTTTTCTTTTTTTCTAGATCTTCTCAATTTTAATTCAATAAAATTGAATTTCCTTATTTACTTTCAAAAAACAATCCTATTTAGAATTTATTTAACCTTATTTAAAATTTAATTAATCCTGTTTAGAAATTAATAAAATATATATTGCCTTTTTTCAACTAACTTAAATCCTATTTATAATTTAAATCTTTATTTTTATATTATATAAAGGAGAATACCTGACACCCTCGAATCGTTTAATCTAATTTAACTGATTTTCTGTTTATTAGTTCTATAATAGATTTTTTTATTGATGGTGTTACATGTTTATGTTGCAATATTTATGAATTTTTTTATAATATTTGTAATTTTGTTGTTTTGTGATAATGTTTATGTTTTGCTATTTCAATAATTTTTACTGTCTCTTAATTTTTTATTTACAGGTTGTCCATACTTGAGCTGGTAGTTGTGGTGGCCTGGTGGGGAGTTATTAGTCGTGGTGGCTTGACAGGAGATTATTAGCATCTGATTTTTCTTTTGCATGAAGCTATGTACAATATGTTGCTTCCATAAATTATTTCTTTTCTTTATAAATTTTCTTAATATATTGCATGCTTTCAATGAATAAGCGAAAAAGAATACATTTTCTCTTAGAATTAAGTTTTATAAAGCAAATATTTCTTTTAAAAATAATAATATAAATAACCTGTTTAGATCTCTATGCCGTGTTTGAGTTTAATAGGGTTTAGCACAAGTTATGAATATATAGCATGTTTAGGTATCTATCCAGTTTGATAGGGTTTAACATTACATATGGGTATACAATTTTTGTAGTTGATTTCTATATCTAATAATAATTATATTGAATGTGTTAGTCCTTGTGTATTGCAGAAGGGGGGGGGGATGAATGCAATACTGATAAAATTCAATCTAAATTTCAACAACTAAAATCAAGATTAAACGTTATCAGCAATATATGCAATCACTAACAGTATTTAGTAAGAACAAGATTCACAAAATAAATGTTTTATTTATTTTGCAAAGTGTTGCTACAACCTCAAGAAAGAATTCTCGAGCTTCGGGTTTTCTTCAAAGACACTTGCTTGTCTTCGTTACTATTCTAGAATGAGTTGATAGAAGGTATAGGACTAACCCTATCACTATCAGTCACGGGTTTGTGAAGCTGCTGTCACTGTCAAGTGGCAGCTTCTTACAGATTGTCTTACCCATGTGACTTTCCTAAATTGCTAACATGTCAGATATACATTACAAAGAAAGCAACCTAGATTCATTCTATTTCCAGCTAAACCAATTCAGCAGATAAAGACTTGACCTTGCTCTTGAATTGATTCGCTTTTGATTTGTAGTGCCTTGAAGCTTCTGTCGTAGTCTTGCAGACTTGGTGCATCTTAGGGATGCTGCATCACGCCTGTTTCTTGAACATTTAAACTGTCACGGGATTTGACTAAGAAAGATACCTAGCATAAGGATCTTTATTGAGACAGTTACTTTTGCCGCAAAGCTTGCTGTCACAGGAATGATCTTTTGGTGACAGTATGAGTTCCCCGCATAGAGTGCTGTCGAGGATCCCAAACTTGCTGTCGAGGGCAATAGTTGCTGTCGCGTAGTCTTCCGCCAATGTTGCTGTCAGAGTGAATATGCTGTCGTGACTTGCAACATTCTGTCTTCTTGTAATCTTACTGTCACAGCTTTAGGACAGTAACCTTTATTCATGTTGTCATCCAAAAAGCATTCTTTGAGGCTTGAACACATAAGTGAACTTCTTTCAAACAATACAACTAGAATAACATTACATACTGATTACAAGAACATACTTTGGCTATGACAGTATGTTCTACTTAATTTAAAAAAATTAAGTACAATCAAAGTTAAGATGTTTCTATGCTATCACCCATAAATCCCAACAATCTCCCCCAATTTGTTTTTATGGAAAATAACAGCAAATTTACAATATGTGCTGACAACTTAACTAACAAGATCAGAATTCAAGAATTTTCACTTAGCTTGAGATTTCCTCTTCTGTCTTGCTGCATCCTCTCTTTTGAGAGCTTCTGCCAAGCAGCTTCTTAGACTTTCTACAAGAGAAATTTCAGCAGCAGACACTGCATCATCCTCTACTTCATCAATGATCTTCTTTATGGAAGGGGATATGAGAGAGCTAACATCCCTGAGATTCAGCCATTGCTCTATATCATATGGATAGGTTCTGAAATGAAGTTCTTCATTAATGAGCTTGAATCTTCTTCCAAGATAAGCATTGAGAGACTTCCTTCTTTGCTTGTCCAGCTTTGAGTCTTCTCCTTTTCTCCCTTCCAATAACTTCTCTATCTCATCAGAACAAATCTGTTCCAAGGGATGAATTGAACCAGCTACCATATATTGTAAATCCTTCAGAGTGGATGTTTTAAGCTTATGCAAGCTGCAAACATAGATTTCTTCTTTTAGGAACTTGACTCTTAGGGGATTTTCCAGCATATATGGTTGATAATTTGGAGCTTCACTTTCTGCCTTGTTAGAGGCCTTGTGAATTTCTAGTAATTCAGCTTCCTTCTTATCAAGTTCTGTCTGAGCTTGAGAATATGCAGAAGATTCAGGTCCTTTGCTTGGCTTGGGTTGCCCTTCCTGAGTTGGTTGGGCTTGCCCTTCTTCTGTGGGTGAGTCATCAAACTCATAGTACCAGTGGTATGGTATAGGAGAGGCTGGGAGATCAGTAAGAATATCAGCATCATCAAAATCTGCAAAGTTATAGCCAAATTTCTGATAAAATTCAGCATCCCTATCTGCCTGATATTTTAGAACATGTTCCATGACAGCCTCTGAAACATTATCATAGCTCTCCAGCAACTCTACCATTCTTTCCAGGTAGAAGAAATCAATTCTTCTTTTATCTATGGTTGATGTGCTGTTCTTGGTTGATGTGGCTACCAGATTGAAGTCCTTGTCAATCTTGGCAGACCTTGATTCTTCCCACCACAGAATGTACTCAGTGGCCTCTTGATTTGCATCCAGCTTAACCTCAACACTCTTAATTTCTTTTGATTTCATTTGTTGAATCTTAAGACTGTTGGGAGGAATTGATTGAATTGGCTTTTTGAGATTCCTGCCAAATCCAGTGGCCTTTTCCTTTCCTGAGTACTTGTGCTTCCCTGTTGGTTTCTGTCTAGTAAACCATGCCTTTGCTTTAGCTTTCAGTCTCTTGGGCTTGACAGCAGCTTTGGTTTCATCCTTGACAGAGCCTTCCTTGACAGTATCCTTGTCGACAACATCTTCCAAGACAGCATCTTCTATGACAGTATCTTTGTCGACAGTACCTTTGGTGACAGCATCTTTTTCAGCATTTATGCAATCAATAGCACATCTAAGAATGCTTGCCTCCAAAGCTTCCAGTATTCTTGACTCCTCTTCATCTGTTGCACCAGCATCTTTCTTTTCCTGGCTAGGAGTTTCTTCATTGCCTTCATTCTGAGATTGAATACCAGTATTCCCAAAATTACTTCCACCAGCATTTCCAGCATTTCCAGAAGCTTCACCACCTCCATCCTTACCATCTTCATCATCATCATCATCATCATCATGGGGAGGAATGTTATAGAAGCAACTTCCACCTTGATCATTTCTTTTGGCATTGGCTCTAGTGATTAGCTCCTTCATTCTAGCTCCCAGTGCCTTGTCTCTCAACACCAGCATTTTGTAGATTTCTTGAACAGCATGAACTCTTCCTGGATTGGCATTTGAACTGAGTATTCCATCTAGTACCTTCAGAATTGACTTGGTTTCCATTCTGGATGGGCTACCAATATTCATGAAGCTGTTCCTTCTTGTGCCATCCTTAGTTTCAGATCTGTAGAAAACACTTGGTGGATTTGAGTAGACTTCAGGTAGCTTCTGTATGATCAGGTTCTGGATTTGCATATCCAATATTTCATTGAATGGTGTTTGAGTTGCCCTGATCTTTCCCTTCAAAGCACACAACACCTTTGCTGGCAGACTCTGCAATAGTTGCATTGTGATGAAATAAGATATGCCAGAAGTTAGATAAATACTTACAGCCCATCTTTTCTCATCATTCACCATTACACTGACACTGATAATTTGTTCCTTTAACAGTGTTGTGGTGTTGGTTGGACGGTTGCTAGGAGCATTCATTGCTTCTTCCACCAAACTGCTAAACTCACTGTCATGGTTGTGTAATGTGCTCTCCCTGTAATCCACCATCAAGACATTGGCTTCCTCTTGATCATACTCGATACCATTGGACCAAGTAGTTCCTTTATGGATGGATTCAGGCAGTTTCCCTTTACCTTTCCCAAGTTTGTTTTGTTCCTCCATTTCTCTCCATTTCTTCTGTAGAGCAGTTTCTTGAGTTTCTTGAGTAGGTTCTCTAATCACCACAGGAGGCAAGATTGGATGTCTAGATGCAGGTCTTCTGTGCAATGCATCTTGAGTTTCCTTTGACATTAACACCCTTTCTCCATCCATTTCCATTTCAACAGGCTGTTCAGCTTTATCCTGTGGTTTTGCACTGCTTGGTTTGACTTGCTCCCCCTTAGACATTGCTTTCCTTTTAGCTCCCCCTCTGGTCTTCACAGCTACAGGCTCCCCCTGAGTTCCACCTGATTCTTGAATAGGCAAAGATTCTGATCTTGCTACCTTCTCCCCCTTAGTTGAGTTGGCAGCTACCAGGTCAGTTAGGAACTGAATAGAGAGTTGAGTAGCAGCAAAACCATCAACCACCAGTTGAGAGAGAGAGTCCAGTTTGGAGTCCAAAGTAATACACTGTCCTTCAAGAGCTGCAATCCTGTCACCAAAAGTAGCAGAGGGGCCACCAGACCTTAACCTTCTTGGAGGGGAAGGAAAAGACAGGGGCTCGGAGGCTATGAGGGTTCTCACACTCTCAGGGTGTTTTTGAGTGATCTCATCACCCCTCACAGTTTGATTCTCAAGGCCTAGGGCCTGAATAATGTGGGCTCCCTCAATATCTCTCTGGACATGCTCAAGTCCCTCTCCTTTTGCCAGCTCATTTGGCTGCCTCTCATTTTTATGCTCACCTCTCTTTTCTTTTATCTCTCTTTTCTTTTGCACACCCTCACTCAACCTAGATGCATGGGTATGAGCAGTACTAACATGCATGGAAGGAGAAGATTTAGAATGTACCTTTAGGAGTTTAGCAAGAGGTAGGTCATCATCAGAGGCATCCTCAACCAGTACATCATCAAAATTAGGCTGGGAGGGCTTGACAGCATACTGAGTAGGAATGTTACTGTCAGTTGTAGTCTGGACAGCAGGTTCTGGCATGACAGCATCTTTGGGAGGTGGAGTGACAGTATGTTCTGTAGTGACAGTATCTTTCTCTCCACCTTTGACAGTAGCTGTGCCCAGGACAGTAGCATCCCCAGTGTCTTTGACAGCAACAGAGGCTGTGACAGCATCTTCCTGAAGGTAAGATGCTCCTTGGAGGTCAGACAAAGTGTTGGTTGTTTCATTTTCTGACAAAATACCACTTTGCCCTAGCTCAGTGTTTGGAGGAGTGGTGTCCATCTCACTTTGAGAAATGGGTTCTTGTGGACCACTAGATGGGGGCTCATCCATGATTGGAGATGGATGATCAAAACCTGAAGGGTTGGGACTGTCCCCTTCTCTAGGTTGTGGAGAAGAAACAAAAGAATGTGTAGGGAAGGAAGAAGGTGAAAGTGTAGTAGAGAGTGGGGGCTGATTCACAGAAGGAACATGTGAACCATCAATAGGAGTAGAGAAATCCTCACTGTGCCCTAACTCACTGTGTGTTTCTTCAAGTGGGGGTATCTCAGGTTGGGAACCATGAGTTTGTGCAGACTCTGTACAGGGTGCCTTGGGAGACAGGCCAATTTCAATAGAAGCACCTTGTTGAGAAGGCACATCTAGGGAGGAGTTTATTTCCCTGGTTTCCTCTACAGTCTTTTGGGAGACTGCAGGGTGGCTGACAGTGGTTTTGGTCCTCCTAGCTCTCTTCTGCTTAGGCTCAGGGGGAACCACTGTGGGTTCTGTGTGACTACCTTCCTTATTTGTTGCACTAGGTGCAGTGTCTCCCTCTTGACTAACAGAGCTACCACCAACATCAGCTTCTAAGGATCTTTTTCTGGATTCTTGCAAGGCTTCTCTTTGGGCTTTGGGAAGTCTAGAGGGCCTAGGCTGAGTGTATGGTGTTGAATGCGGGTTAGCTGAATTTGGGTCTAATCCAGCTTCATCCTCAAGAGAAAACGAATCATAACCAGTAGGTAATGGATAATCAAGGTTGGACACTTGATCAACCATGTGCTGAGTGAAGCAAAGTGGAATATGTGCATTTAGATCCTGTGAAGATAACAGTGTGTGTGTGTTCTTTTTCAAGACAGAGCAAACCTCTAGACGAGGGGCATCATTATTAAAATCACAGAAAGAATTGATACACATCATAAGAAAGCGAGGGTAGAGTGATACCTTCTTACCTATGGCAGCTTTGAGTTGTGCCATGAGGAGAGCTCCAACATTCACCTTGTATCCATGGACAAGAGAATGTGTCAGTTTCTTGATGTAGGAGGGTATCCCATTCCAGCCTGTGGACTTGGTAGAGAACACCTTGACCATTGCATCAAATATCATGCTCCACTCCTTCCTTAGATACTTCCTGTCCATTTCACCAGACGGGTACCACTTGGTTGTTCCCTCTTCGAGAATAGGGCCTGCATACCCAATCTTCAAGAAGAGTTTCTTCAGAGTGTCATCAGTAGCAAGTGGAGCAAAGTGTTGTCCTTGTTCCAGTGTAATGCCAAGAGCAGTATTGATGACCTCAGCTGTGAGAATGTATTGTTGCCCATTTATCTTGAATTCAATAGCTGGGGTTTCACCCACAATGAGAGCAACAGCAGTTCGCCAAAATTCCTCAAGTTTGTCTAGGTCGAGATGTGGAGTTGAGGTAATGGCTGAACGAAGATAGGACTTGTTCAAGAAAAACACCAGTCCTTTGAAATCTTCACCAGCATCATTTGGGGAAAAGATGCCAGCAAAGTTTGTTTGAGAGAGAGTCTGATTGGGGGCCATGGAGATTTCAAGAAAAGAAGAAAGTGAGAAAGTAGCTTTTTGCTTGAGGAAAAGTATTTTGCCTTGAGTTTTGTGAGAGTGATATGTCTGAGTAACTGGAGAATAAATATGGGTTTCTCAAACGTTTGCTCAAAAAGTGGAGTTAACGGACGTGTCTTAACCCACTCTCTTAACACGTGAGTTACTGCCCGTTATTCACTGTCAATCGTGGGGTGAATATCCAATTGCAACGGTCCACTATTGTTGACAGTAACCTGTGCGCTAGAAACAATCTGTCAGTAAGAAGTGGTGGTGACAGTAGGTTTTGCGCGACAGCAACTAGTGCGCAAAAACTTGCTGTCACCGTTAAGCATATGAATGACAGTATCCTTTACAAGTCTTGACAGAAAGTCTTTTCCTGCTGTCAAGAAGGTTGCTGTCAAGAAACACATGACAGTATCCTTCTTAACGACAGTAACTTCGATTAGTAAATGGTTCTGTCATGAACTTATTAGAATGCTTGATTCATACACTTAACTTAATATTGACAAATTATGGATTTAGCAATGTAATCTTTTGAACACAGATATTAAGCAATTAACACAGACAAATCATAAACTCAATAACCACATAAACAGGAACTTTTATTATTATTAATAAAATCATTAAAATTGAGCATTGAGTACATCATTCTATGATTTTATCAACTAGTTCTAAGACTTCTTCCTTAATCTCTTCTTCAGAGCGGCCTTCTTTTTCAAGAAGTGCCTGAAGCTCCTTCTCTTCTTCCACAGCCTTGGCTTCTTCTTCCTTAGCCTTGGCCTCCTTTTCCTCGTCTATCTCATCCATGGCGTCCAACAATATTTCAAAGAGCTCGTCGATCTCTTCATTGTCGGGTTCACTATCACACTTCTTTAGACCAACTTCAATTCCTACTTTGTTTTCCATTATTTACTTTAAAACTGAGAGCAGACTGGTGAAACCTAAGGTTAATTTATAGGCAAAACCGTCTAAGGATTAAAGTCTAATGGTCAACAGTTAGAGTACCCATACAACTACCACAAAAGTAATTAATGGTCGTGTCCTCCTTTAATCCTACAGATTAATGCAAAAGAGTGTGAAAGTCCAATGGAACAGATTTTTAACTCTCAAACTTAACAGATAACCACATTAAAGTCATACATGGTTTAAAAGTATGAGACTGGCACAAAAATACTGACATGAGAAGTCAAATCAACACATGCTGTCACATAACAGACATAAACCAAGCAGACAGTAACTTCTCTTGACAGCAGGTTTGAAGTTGCTGTCATGAGCTTCAATAAGAATTGAAAATTTAGAAACCTTAGTAAATTAACATACCAGATTCAGCATTCCCAATTCACTTACCAACCTGTTGAAGGTTGCTTCATCCAATGGCTTAGTGAAGATGTCAGCAAGTTGCTTGTCAGTTGGGACATAAATCAGCTTCACAGTTCCTTGTTCAACATGCTCTCTGATAAAGTGATGTCTTATATCAATGTGCTTTGTCCTAGAGTGTTGAACCGGATTGTCTGAGATGGCTATGGCACTAGTGTTGTCACAGTAAATAGGAATTTCTCTTAACACTAAACCATAATCTAGAAGTTGACTTTTCATCCATAGAATTTGTGCACAGCAACTGCCTGCAGCAATGTACTCAGCTTCTGCAGTTGAGGTAGAAACTGAATGCTGCTTCTTGCTAAACCATGAGACCAATCTTCCACCAAGAAATTGACAGCTACCAGTAGTACTCTTTCTGTCAATCTTGCATCCAGCATAGTCTGAGTCTGAGTAACCAATTAGATCAAATCCAGTATTCTTAGGATACCAAAGGCCTAGGTTAGGAGTGCCTTTTAAGTATCTAAAGATCCTCTTGATGGCTACCAAGTGTGACTCCTTTGGATCACTTTGAAACCTTGCACAGAGACATGTAGCAAACATGATGTCAGGTCTGCTAGCAGTTAGGTATAGGAGAGATCCTACCATGCCTCTATAAGTGCTTGAGTCAACTTTCTTTCCTTTAGGGTCAAGATCCAGACTGGTTGCTGTGGACATTGGTGTCCTTGCAGGAGATGAATCTTCCAAGTTGAACTTTTTGAGAAGTTCCTTGATATACTTAGCTTGACTTATGAAGATTCCATCAGTTTGTTGAAGAATTTGTAACCCTAGAAAGAATGACAATTCTCCCATCATGCTCATCTCATATTTGTTACTCATGAGATGGGAAAACTTCTCACACAGCTTCTCATTTGTAGAACCAAAAATGATATCATCCACATAGATTTGTACCAGAATGATGTCCTTGCCATGATGCTTGTAGAAAAGTGTCTTGTCCACAACTCCTCTGGTAAACTGGTTTTCCAGAAGAAAGGTGGAAAGTGTGTCATACCATGCCCTGGGTGCTTGCTTTAGTCCATACAAAGCTTTGAAGAGTTTGTACACAAAGTTATGCATGTCAGCATCCTCAAACCCTGGTGGCTGTTCCACATACACTTCTTCTTCCAGCTCTCCATTTAGAAAGGCACTTTTGACATCCATCTGAAATACTTTGAAGTTGCAGTGTGCAGCATAAGCTAGAAAGATTCTTATAGCTTCAAGTCTGGCAACAGGAGCAAATGTCTCATCATAATCTATTCCCTCCTGTTGACAGTAACCTTTAGCCACTAGCCTTGCTTTGTTCCTTGTCACCAATCCATTTTCATCAAGTTTGTTTCTGAAAACCCATTTGGTCTCAATAACTGACTTTCCCTTAGGTCTTGGAACCAATTTCCATACATTGTTTCTTTCAAACTGATTTAGCTCTTCTTGCATGGCTATCACCCAATCAGAATCCAACAATGCTTCATCAATTGTCTTGGGTTCCATTTGTGACAGGAAGCATGAGAATATGCTGTCAGCAGAGACTTTGTTCCTTGTCCTCACTCCAGAATTAGGATCACCAATTATAAGGTCATTTGTGTGATCCTTGGTCCACCTGGTGATTCTGGGCAAGCTACTTGATTGAACAGGAACATTTGCTTCAGCTTGTTGAGTTGAATGCTCATCAATTCCATTGTCTCCACCATGTTCTTCATTGTCTCCAGTGTCAACACTGTTCTGAATGTTAGATGTTATGGTGTGTGATTGAGCTGGAGTTTGATTGACAGTAGTGGTGTTGACAGCATCTTTGTCAACTTCAACAATTTGGGTGAAGCTAGGTTCTTCATCTACAATCTCCTCAGCTTCCAGGTATCCTTGATTCTCAAATCTGAATGTCTGCATCTTTCCTTCTTCATGCAGTCCTGGAAACTTGGTTTCATCAAATGTGACATTAACACTTTCTTCAATAATCCTGTGTTCCATAACATAAACTCTGTAGGCAGTCCTTTCTGTGCTGTAACCCACGAATAATCCTTCAAAAGCCTTGGTGTCAAATTTTCCTTTCTTCTCATGGTTGTCTTTCATCATAAAGCATTTGCTCCCAAACACATGAAAATATTTGACAGTAGGTTTCTTTCCAGTTAACAGACAGTAAGGAGTACTTGCATGAGTTTTGTTGATCATGGTTCTGTTCTGAGTATAACAGGCTGTGTTGATAGCTTCAGCCCAGAAATATGTTGGCAACTTAGCATCATGCAACATAGTTCTAGCTGCTTCAATGAGAGTCCTGTTCTTTCTTTCTACAACTCCATTCTGCTGTGGAGTTCTTGCAGCAGAGAATTGTTGTACAATTCCTTCATCTTTACAGAAATTTCCAAGTGTGGCATTTCTGAATTCTGTACCATTGTCACTCCTCAAGATTTGAACTTTTGAGTTTGGGGTTCTATCAAGAACTCTGACTTGATCAATAATCACTTGAGCAGCTTCATCTTTGGATTCAAGAAATTTCACCCAAGTGTACCTTGAGTAATCATCCACCATTACCAAGGCATACCTCTTTCTGGCCATAGATGGTACATTGACTGGTCCAAAGAGGTCCATGTGAATTAACTTGAGTGCTTCTGTGTTGGTGTTTACTTGCTTGGACTTGTGCACAGCTCTTCTCAGTTTGCCCATTTGACAATCTTCACACAGTCCTTCTTGACAGAATTCCTGTTGGGGCAAACCTCTCACTAACTCCTTCTTCATCAGAATATTCATTGTCTTGAAGTTGAGATGTGAGAGTTTCCTGTGCCAAAGCATACTGTCACCAACAGTAGCTTTACTGTAAAAACAGTAAACTTTATCCTTCTTTGTTGAGCTTAGATCAGCAACAAACAAGCTTCCTTTTCTGACCCCTTTTAGAGAGAGGCTTCCATCCTTCTTGTGATAGATGTTGCAAACCATCATGTCAAAGTCAACCTTAAATCCTCTGTCACTGAATTGGCTGACACTGAGTAGGTTGTGCTTCAATCCATCCACAAGAGCAATATCTTCAATGACAACATTTCCAATTTCCAGACAGCCATATCCCACTGTGTAACCCTTGCTGTTGTCTCCAAAGGTTATGATTGGGCCAGCTTTCTCTACATAATGTGATAGCAGGGCTTTATCACCTGTCATGTGTCTTGAGCAACCACTGTCAATTATCCACATGACCTGATTTTTCTTCTTACCCTGCAAAACAGAATGTTTCTAAGTTGCATATGGTACCCAATCTTTGTTGGGTCCTGCAGTTTCAGTGTTTCCTGAGTTTCTTTCAGTCACAACATCACAAGCATTATCAAAGACTTCCTGTTTGACTTCTCTTTTCACCCACTTAGGTTTAGAATTGGACTTGGTCCTTTTCTTAGTGGATGAAGCCTTTTTGCTGTTGCCAGCAGGCTCAGAAGTCTCAACAGTGTTTAGGTATGAGCATTTTTCAGTAGAGAGAACAGGTAAGTTAAAGCATGTACTCATGGCAGTGATTTTGCATGGCATACAATCAATGTTATTACAGACACTCATAGTTCTATGCATAAGGGGGGTTCTGTGTAAGTTACCATTGAGTTCAGTTGCATTGATCTTATCCTCAATTGGTTTCCTACAAACATGTGTTAAGTGATGTGTAGATCCACAGTTATTGCATAGTTTCCTAGAAGCACCTCCAACATTAGTGTATCCATTTCCTTTATTGACACCTACCTTACCATTCCTGTTTCTAGACTTGGGAGTTACTGGATTGACAGTATGTTCAGAAGTTGCTGTCGAACTATCCTTGACAGTATCTTTTATTCCTACTGTCTTGACAGAAGGTTTGAGAGTTACTGTCTTGGAATCATTCTTGACAGTATCTTTGAAAGATTCTGTCTTGCCAATCGTGACAGCATCCTTTGAACTTACTGTCTGATTGCTTGGTAAGTTTACTGTCTTGGGGATTGTGACAGTATCCTTTCCTTCCTTGAATGTGCTGTCAACACCTTCATCCTCATCAAGAATTTCTTGTTTGATGAGCATGGCTTCTTCATCAAACTCAACTTCAGCAGCTTTGAAAATAGGAGTTTTAACTTTCTTGAGAATGGTGGGTTTGACAGCAGCAACTCCAGGACAATCTTGAATCACAGTTTCCTTTCCAGGTCTTCTACCATAAGAAAAACCTATACCAACAGACTGATTTTCTGTATGCTTATCATTGTAATCCTGAACTATCTTTGATGAGTTTCTATAGGCCTTAATCTTAAATTCATTTTCAGCAATCTCATTCCTCAGGAATTCCTCAACCTCCTTAGCACATTTTAATTCATTTTTAAGTTTAGCATTCTCTTGAGCTAAAGAGCCTAGTGAACTGGTTTTGAGAAAAAGAGAATCATTTTCAGACTGAAGTGTTTCATTTAGCTTACTTAGTCTAGAGATCTCCTCATTAGCAGCAGATAAGCTAGTATAGACATTGAACATTTCAGCACTTAAGTCTTTAATGGTTTTCTTATACTCATCAGTAGACATATCAAGTAAGACAAGTGAAGGTACCTGACTTGAAGATGTTGATGCTACCTCATCAGTACTAGCCATGAGAGCTAGGTTAACATATTCTTCCTCTTCTTCATCATCAGAATCATCCCAACACTTTCCTTCAGCCACATAGGCTCTACCTTGATTTTTCTTGGAGTATCCACCAGTTCCTTTCTCATATCTTTGAACCTGTTTGGGTCTTTTGCATTCAGTAGCAAAATGACCAGGTTCACCACAGTTGTAACATTTGAACTTTGATCTATCCACAAATCCAGTTTTGTATCCTCCTTTGGTTGAACTTCCCACAGCAGCCTTTGATGAGCTTCCTTTGCTGAACTTGGATGCTTGGCCTTGAGGCTTGTATGACCTATCCTTCTTGAACCTAAAGTTCTTGAACTTCTTGGCCATGTAAGCCATCGTAGGGTTGTCCATGCTTTCCAGTTCCTCCATTGTGTAGAAGTCTTCATCTTCCACATCTTTAAGCTGTAGTACCACTTTCTCATCATCTTCAACCACCTCTTCTATCTTCAAGGTTTGTGTTGGGGTTGATTGTGTGATCTGTAGTACTTCACTTGGCTGTGTGATCCTTGGCACATGTGCTACTAGGGCACTTGACATATTAGCCATCTTGTTCCTTGTTCCACTTTGTATGGCTCTCTTTTGAAAGAGTTCGAGTTCATAAGATTTCAGAATACCATAAAGTGTCTCAAAGGTTATAGTGTTGAGATCTCTTCCTTCTCGTATGGCTGTTGTCTTGTGTTCAAGGTGATCAGGTAGTGTGAGCAGGAACTTGACATTTAATTCTTTTCTGTCATAGTACTTGCCATGTATCTGTAATTCAGTTAAGAGCTTACTGAACCTTTCGAACATGGAGGTTAAGTCTTCACCAGGCTTGGCCATGAATGCCTCATATTGAGATATTAGAATTTGCCTTTGGTTGCCCTTAACCTCTTCACTTCCTTCACAGAGTAAGGCTAACCTGATCCACATCTCCTTGGCTGATGTGCAGCTTATTACACTTCCACACATGGCTTTATCCAGCGTGAGAGAATCGAGCAAGATAAGTTGCAAATGATCATCTAGCACCATTTTCTCCTTTTCAGGTTCCAAGATTTCTGAGGGATCTTTGGGAACCCAATGTGCAGGAATAATCTCACCATTCACTGTTGTGGCTTCAATTTCCTTTCTTGGAATGAAAGGACCATTCTCGAGTATACCTGGGTATAGTGGATTTGCAGCTTTGATAAACAACAAGATTTTTCTTTTCCAAATGCTGTAGTTCTCTTTATCAAAAGCTGGGATCTTGATACTGTTTGATTTCTGCATTTTCTCCGGGATCTCAGATATGTATGTTAATCTGAAAGCTCTGATACCAGTTGTTAGTCCTTGTGTATTGCAGAAGGGGGGGGGGGGGATGAATGCAATACTGATAAAATTCAATCTAAATTTCAACAACTAAAATCAAGATTAAACGTTATCAGCAATATATGCAATCACTAACAGTATTTAGTAAGAACAAGATTCACAAAATAAATGTTTTATTTATTTTGCAAAGTGTTGCTACAACCTCAAGAAAGAATTCTCGAGCTTCGGGTTTTCTTCAAAGACACTTGCTTGTCTTCGTTACTATTCTAGAATGAGTTGATAGAAGGTATAGGACTAACCCTATCACTATCAGTCACGGGTTTGTGAAGCTGCTGTCACTGTCAAGTGGCAGCTTCTTACAGATTGTCTTACCCATGTGACTTTCCTAAATTGCTAACATGTCAGATATACATTACAAAGAAAGCAACCTAGATTCATTCTATTTCCAGCTAAACCAATTCAGCAGATAAAGACTTGACCTTGCTCTTGAATTGATTCGCTTTTGATTTGTAGTGCCTTGAAGCTTCTGTCATAGTCTTGCAGACTTGGTGCAGCTTAGGGATGCTGCATCACGCCTGTTTCTTGAACATTTAAACTGTCACGGGATTTGACTAAGAAAGATACCTAGCATAAGGATCTTTATTGAGACAGTTACTTTTGCCGCAAAGCTTGCTGTCACAGGAATGATCTTTTGGTGACAGTATGAGTTCCCCGCATAGAGTGCTGTCGAGGATCCCAAACTTGCTGTCGAGGGCAATAGTTGCTGTCGCGTAGTCTTCCGCCAATGTTGCTGTCAGAGTGAATATGCTGTCGTGACTTGCAACATTCTGTCTTCTTGTAATCTTACTGTCACAGCTTTAGGACAGTAACCTTTATTCATGTTGTCATCCAAAAAGCATTCTTTGAGGCTTGAACACATAAGTGAACTTCTTTCAAACAATACAACTAGAATAACATTACATACTGATTACAAGAACATACTTTGGCTATGACAGTATGTTCTACTTAATTTAAAAAAAATTAAGTACAATCAAAGTTAAGATGTTTCTATGCTATCACCCATAAATCCCAACAGAATGTTATCTTTGTATACAGTTTTTGATATATTCTTTTTGTGATTTTGGAAATTAATTAGTTATATTCAATACAATTATGTCATAATTTTTTTACGAGAGACATGATAGATTTACAATTGTATATATTTGTTTCTTAATTAATCATGTTTAGATAATTGAGTTTCTTTATTTATATTCAAATTCATAGCAATAATAATAAATATATAAAAGTCAATTCTGTTCAAACAAATATTAATTTTTTTCTTAACTAAAATAAAATTGAATTCCCTTATTTACATTCAAATTCACCGGGAAGACAATGATTAAATAAAAATCAATTATGTTTCCATGATGAACCTTTAATATTATAATGATACACATGTACGTACTAAAGATAATTATTCAAACGTCTAGGGATATTTAAGAAATTTATAATTTTGTGATAATACGAATCATTGAAGTTTGAAGCGGTGGTTAATACTTAAATTTTTATTATTGCTTAATTTTAGTATTTTTAATTTATATGTATTTTGTGCAATGGGTGTCAGCTTAAGAAAATATGACACAAAATCGGCATAAAAGTCTAGGGATATTTAAGAAATTTTTAATTTTTGTTATAATACTAATGGTTGAAGTTTGAAGCGGTGGTTAATACATAAATTTTATTTTTGCATATTTTTAGTATTTTGTATTTATATGTACTTACTGTAACGGGGCGTCGGCTCAAGAAAATATGACACAAAATCGGCACATAATGTCTAGGAATATTTAAGAAATTTGTATATATTTAAGCGCGACTTAGTCGACTAGTCTTTATATATATATATATAGGAAAAACCCGGGAGCTCCTCTATTTTAAATAATTAAAATTAAAACTTTCTTATTTAGCTCCTATTTTTTAGAGAAAAAAATCGAAAGCTTTTAATATTTTCCTTTATAACTCCTACTTATAAAAGACAAGTCCTCTAAAATTTATAAACCTAATCAAATTATATCTTTGGTCAATAACTAGTGCTCTCACCAACTCAGCTACACGTCCGGAGACTCAAATTATCTCTTTATCTTTATATTGTATAAAATAAAGTTCCTGGGCAATCTAAAATCATCCGGATTGTATTTATTTATTTCTCTAGAGCTCCTCTATTTTAATTCAATAAAAATAAATTTCCTTATTTACATTCAAATTCATAGGAAAGACAATCATCAATATACATAGATAAAGGAGGATACACGGGAGGTTAGGTGTCGCATCTCAAATCGTCTTAATCTATTTTTATAATTTTCTTGGAGTTTTAGAATTTTTAAATATTAATGAATAAAAAATATTCTTTAACATATTAGAAGTAGAATAGGTGTTCGAATTTGTAGAGGAGAAGAGTTCGACTATAAAGGAGACGTGTTCGAATTTACGTTTAAAAAATATCTTGTAATATATTAGAAGTAGAATATGTGTTCGAATTTATAGAGGAGAAGTGTTCGAATTTACGTATAATTAAAATCAATATACATATATAAAGGAGGATACGCGGGAGGTTAGGTAACGTCTCCCAAATCGTCTTAATCTATTTAAAATCTATTGAAAGTAAAATAGGTGTTTCAATATTTAAAGCAAAAAATATATTTAAAAATGATCGTCTACGTGACTATCCTCTCTATAGGATGTATTTGATTTTTTTGATCTGCCATGATACTAATCTATTACTTTTATTATGCAGGAAAATTGAAAAGTCCATCCATGACCAACTGATAAAAGATAAAGAGACAAACTTTTCATGATGAGATCTCTAATAATATGATTCGGACTTCAATTTTGTGACCAATATATAACTTCGTACCATAGTTATTGTACGTGTCAATATATGTCTTTACATTAAGTTTTTCATAATTATTTGTAAAGTATTATTTTTTGTTAGAATTTTTTATATGAATCAATTTCTGCCCGACTTAAGGTTAGATTCGATCATCAATATAAGGTTATGTGACGCCTATAAAATTATCTCAATCTATTTTTCTAATTTTATAGAATTTTAAAATTTAAAATATTAATAAAAAAATAAAAAAAATTAACATATTAGAAATAGAATAGGTGTTCGAATTTATAAAAGAGAAGAGCTCGATTTAATATAAAAGAACTATACTTTTAACACTAACATATTAGAAATAAAATAGGTGGTCGAATTTATAAAGGAGAAGAGTTCAAATTAATATAAAAAAAAATCTTGTACAAAATAGAATTAAATATATACATGTCTAAGATGTCCAATTTTTAAAGAAGATGACACACTTTGCAGGGAGAAAGGCTATCACATTATTTACGTCAATATGTATACAAAAAATAGAGGCCCGAGTTTCGTTGGCATTATTTTAGGATCTGTTTGGCGTTGCTGTTGCAAATTGCAGTAGCTGTGAAAAAAAGTTCTGTTAAAAAAAGTGTTGTTTTGAGAATCTGAGTCTGTTTGGTAAAGTTAAGATGTTTGAGTAAAAGCTGGAAAAAACTGCTTGGTAATTTATTTTTTCTGAATATGCTGTTAGAGTTATATAGTTATATACAAAATAATTTTGTACAATTTATCTGCAAACACGTATATTTTTCTGAATGTGCTTTTAGAAAAATTGAATTAAAATTCAATAGAAAAAATTGTTATAATTATTGCATCAAACTAAAGTAACTCATACAGTCTGCATCATTAAACTATGAGCTATTTGATTGCGAACTATGTTCATTTCCATTGATCTATCACTTCTTTGACTTTGTGCTGAAGCTTGTGATTGACGATCTGAAAAAATATCTCTTGACACAAAATCTGGATGTCTATCAAATTCGTGAAAAATGGTGTCTTTGATGGAGCTCAATCTAATGTAATTATGCAACGCCATTGACGCCACAACGATATTTCTTTGAGATTCAAAAGAATATTGAGGCATATTTGCCAAAATCTTCCATCTTTTCTTCCAAACTCCAAATGTTCTTTCAATACAGCTTCTAAGGGATGAATGTGCTTTATTAAATATTTCTTGGTAACCTTCTGGTGCTTGTCGACGACGAAAATCAGCAAGATAGTATGTAACTCCTTTGAATGGGCCAAGATATCCTAATGTTTGTGGATATCCGGCATCTACCAAATAATACTTTCCTGTATAGTTAAAAATGAATATAATCATATCTATAAACACTTACATGTGTGTGCGTGTGTGTATTGATAAATCTTACCAGGTGGTGGAGATGGAAAATTTAAATGTGGCGTGTTAACTGCAGCATTAAAAATGCGAGTATCATGAGCTGTGCCCTCCCAGCCTGCTAAAACAAATGTAAATCGCATATCAAAGCTACAAACAACCATCACATTTTGTGTTGGCAGGTTCTTTCGTCCTACAAACCGCACTTGATCATTTACGGGTACACATGCATGTACATGAGTGCCATCAATAGCGCCAATACAATCCTATAGATAAAATATTTCACAAAAATGATAAACAATGAATCAAAATTAGGAATGTTGTCATATTTTTATCTCAAGAAAATGACATTGAAGTTTAAAAGAAAAGTAAACCTTAAAATGAGGCATATATCTATCATCGTTTAGTATATGTGATGGAATATTCTGAAATTCTCTGTAATTGCAGCAGTTGCATAAACTATCAAATCCCAGATATCATCAGTATCATCGACCATCTCATCAGTGAACTCATCCTGGGTACTCAGGTCATTCATATCTATAAATTTAAAAAATAGAAATTAAATTAGCACACAACTAATATGCATTAACAATAAAAAATATATGTATTAAATATAATAATATGCCAAAACACAAGTGCAGTAGTTATGTAATGAAACATTAAAGCAAATAAACTTAAACTCCTAAACAATTATTTAAGTCTAGCAATATATTCCGTGATAGTTATTTAATCTAATTTTTTGGGTTCCTCGCATCTTGTTGTTGTTTCTGATATTTTAACCCGCCAAGTTTAGCCTCTGTAGTCTCCAAGTGTTTCCACAGCTCTCTTTTAACCTTTTGCTCAAACATCGTCACAGCAAAAAAATATAATTCACTATTTTTAGTGATATCTGGAATGGCATGCAAATCATCCATGACTTCCTTTATAGTGCAACCAGCTTCTGAGCTAGAACTTCTTTTCTCAACAGTCTCCACCAATTTAGATATATCTGCTCTTAATTTTGCTGCGCCACTTAATCTTTGTTTTTTAGCACCAGCTTTTCCTTTCATATTTGTACTCACTTTTTGGGCAGATTCAGCTTTTTCCTTGCCTGTCTTTCGTCGTTTACAAATATTTGAATTATCATCTGAAATTGTATCATCTTCTTCTTGTATAAATCTGTCCATACTCTTTTGTAATGGATCATCCTCTGACTCATTTAAACTAATAATATCATCCTCATTTGGACCACTGTATGCTGACACATCTGCGTTAGATGACGGGGTCCAAGCAAACTCTCTGGTCGCAACTGTAGTGCCGAACATCAAATCATTTTTCAATACCAATTCAGGATCTAATCATTTCTTTTGAAATTTAGCATAATCTTTGTTCATCTGCATATATAATTAGAAGGATATCAACTGATATATATTTCAATCACATAAAAAATTATGGAAAGTTAGATAAAAAATAATTAACCTGAATTTTTACATTCCACCATTCAGGAGTTGCATCCACCGTCTCTAATCTTGGATCCCAACCCAATCCGTTCTCTTTACCTATTAATTCCTTCCAAAGCTTCCACTCCGTTCTCAATGAGTCCCACTTATTTTTTAGTTGTGGTTTCCAGTATACTAACCCAGATAATTTTTGAAAATTTGAAACAACAAATTCCCATCCTTTTGTGTTAAAATGTGTAGAAGGTCGCAATCCTTTGTTGATAGCAGTTACACAGACATCACAAAATATATGTGTTGTGTTTGAATTCCATTTTGCTTTTGTTCAGGAAGAGTCTTGTGAATTCTCAACGGACTTCTTTTGTGTGTTATGTGCCATATTTTAGTCTATTACAAATGAAAACATACCAGTAAAGGAGTGACACTATTTTTCAGGTTATATGACACAGATGACACAAAAAATAATTGTAATATTATCTATATGCATGTACCAGAGTGTAGCTAAACAGAGCCTACAACATTAAAAAACTCAGTTAATGCAAAATAGTTAACATTATTTTGTCAAAATAGTTAACAAAATTATAATACAAGCGCACTCTACCAAAATTTGTAATAAAGCATTCAACAGTGTGACACTTGTGTTGAGAGCCCAAAATGTGCCTTCCACTTCGACTGGCCTTGAAGCCTTCAGAATTAAATTGCCAACAAGAATAAGAATAATATCATCTCTCAAATCACTGATCATCTATGTTTTGACTACTCTCACTCGAGTCATATTATAAATGCAGAACCTCTTCACGACTACACTGGTACTCTATGTGCAAACTGCAAACTTCATTTCCAGATTAATGTATCTTAGGTATCAAGGAATGACTTTTTTTTCCTATTCAAACACATGCACACGATCAAGGAATGACTTGCTAAACTATTTATTGTTTATCGTCGTGGCTGCTAATTTTGTAGAAATTACGCTATAGGCAGGCGGCAACCTGCAACACTAGTTCATAATCTGAGACAGACTGTAAAAATCGACTACCCCACAAACAATTTCTTGAGCAGAACTATGCTCTTGTAGCTATTCTACCCAAATCTTGGCGTGTTTTAGTTAGTTTAATGCTTCTTCTTTGATGTGTTAATTACCATTGCTGGCTTAAGTAATATCTAATGTGGCTTAGCTGTAGTTGAGTTACAGGTTTAATGTGGTTACTGTTCTATTTGGCTTTCAACAATTATATAACTCTTAACCAAACTACACTTGCTAGCTACCATCAATGAACATCAAGAACAACAAATATATCTTCAGACTCCTAACTCTACAAGTAATTAGCCCAGAAAAAAAAAACTCTACAAGTTAAAAACTACACAAAAGGTAGAATATAATCAAATTATTAAAACTGCCAAGCCACTCATGATTTTTTTATAATCGGTGTATTATAATACTCATGATTTGTAAGGGCTTGGCCCAAAAGAGGGAAGCTAAAGCAAGAACTTGTTCTCGACAAGTCAAAACCATTTGCACAGAGCAGAGATGATCCACACCGGAAATAGTGTAGTAAAACCGATATGAACACATATGTCCACACCGGAAACCAACATATCTGATATGATCCGGAACTTAACATACATACATGGACATAGAATAATAAGGAGTTTATATCATTATATACATACATGCATAAGTTTGTATCAACATATAAAAGCAAGAAGAGAATTACTTGTTGCTCTCGGGGGCTCTCTCTAGCCTCTCAACTTACAAAACACCTAGCAGCTTCAAAAACCCTAATATAATAATCATGTTTGACATGTATATATTATATTGTTATTTGGTTGTACACGTAAATTTGTTTTTGTTTTTAATTAAAATACGTTTTTATGTGTATGCATCGCTAGTTTTTGTTCTGATATAGAAGTCTATGTAAAATTGTAAAAAAAATGTATTTGCTGGGGTTTGATACCATGACCTATAATTGCTGCCCGCAAAAGCAGTTTTTCTGAAAAGCATAGGGGGCCTACTTTTTGTAAAAGCAGCTTTTAAGCCAAAAGCGTTGTTTTAAAAAGTAGCTTTTAAATTTACCAAACAGTTCAAGACCCGCTTTTCAGAAAAAAGCTGCTGTAGCTGTCTGCAACAGCAACGCCAAACAGACAGTTAATTCTCAAGCTCCGTTTTTTTCCTTTTTGCATGAATGGATTTACATAGCTAGATTTACAATTATTTTCATGCATGTAGCTATATGCTCTAAATTTTATGGAGTTATTTTCTGTTTTTATATACAAACTTTCGAATCATAAGATATGATAATATTTGCATGCTTCTGTTTTATAAGTTTATAGCTTTTTAATGGTACAATTATTTTTAAATTTGACAATTATTCTTTATTTTGATTGTAATAATTCTTCATTTTTAGCTCTTGAGACGGGATGCATAATAGGAACCAAGTTGGATATATGTTGATGGTCTGCATGACCGCACCTACGGGCTACAAATCTAATTCCAAGTTTTATCTGGTACTACTATGACTACCAAATGTGTTCTAAAAGTCGGTGATTAATCAGGATTAATCGCCGATTAATCGTTAGACGGCGGGCCACCGAACTGATTAAGCGAAAATCCGTCAATTAATCGTTTTTCATAAAAACGGTCAAAAATCGGTTGAATCGGTCAAAAATCGGATTAATCGGTCAAAAATCGGGCTAATTATTAAAAAATAGTTAAAATAATAAAAAATAATAAAAAATTTAATACGTAGAAACTTGATTAAACAATAGGAAAAAACATTATTTTTGTACATATAATTATAATTTTAGATGCCTAAATCGTAAATTTTCTTAAGTTTTTCTCTTAAATTGATCTCTAATTGAAAAGTTAAACCTTCAAAATTTTATTTATTACAATTATATAACATTTTTAACATATTTGCATAAATATATGATAATAACATATGTTTAGTTGAAATAACGAAACAATTTTATAATTGTATATAAAAAATATTATTAAATTTATTTCGATTAATGATCCGATTAATCATTCCGATTAATCCCCGATTACCCGATTAATCCCTAGACGGTGCCTTCACCGATTAACTTCGATTCCCGCTTTTTACAACACTGCTACCAATTAGTAAATTAACACTATCCAATCTATATGATGTGCATCATTTTGCAAAAATAAGTCACAAAGCAGCCCCCTCCTCTCTTCCTCTCTGCCGCCGCCCCTTCCCCCTTCCCCATTTTCTTCTTTAACGTGACCGGCGGGGGCTTCCATCGGTTTATCTCCGGTGGAAAGCCCCAATCCTTTTCTTTTTTTTAATTTGTTTTTTAATAATCTTCTTTTTTGGATCTAAGATCTTTTCATTTGGATTTTTAGTTTGCAATTTCAATATTGTTTTTCTCTCCATGGTGAGTGGGTGTTGTTTTCTCTCCTTTATTGTGAGTGTTGGTTTTGATTTAGTGATAAAAGTTTGTATGGAATTGCAATCATGGTCGATAGCTCAAACAAGTTACGATGAAGCGGGTGAAGTAAGGAAAGCGGGTATATGTAAATACATCATCTTCAACAAATTGCTAGACTATCTTTTCAGGAGGATATGCAATTGTTTCGATTTTAAGTTTGTTCGACTCGACTATCTTTGTAGATGCCGTATGGCTTTTTATTAATGAATTGATTCCATTGTTCTTCAAAAAACACTATCCAATCTATTTTTTTTAAAAATTGTTTTAGACTTTTTAGCGATGATTAATTTTTTTTTATTTTTTTATTTTTCTTATGCTACTTCAGTTTTATACATCTGATCATTCAGCATTTCAATAAATCTAATTTTCTAATTTTTTAGAATTTTAAATACTACTTAATAAAAAATAACCTTTTAACATATTAGATATATAATACGTGTTCGAAATTATAGAGGAGAAGAAGTTATAATTGAATTATATTAGGTGTTTGAATTTATAAAGGTGAATATTTCAAATTTATAGGTTAAACATATAATTAAAGTTGTATCGGAAGTAGAATAGGTTTTCGAATTTTATGAAGTAGAAGAGTTCGAATTTATAAGAAATACATACAATGAAAAGTTCTATTGACAGTAGTATATGTGTTTATAGGACATGGTTAAAAGTTCTATTAGCGGTAAAATAGGACTGCAAATTTATATAGATGTTTTTTCAACGAGAGAGCGGCTCATTAGAAGGGAGTATGTTAACATGAAAATTAATATATAAGATAGCTATTAAATATATTAAAATTTCAATTTTGATCTTAAAGAGGGGATCTTAATTAGGGAAGCGTGTTTAACGGGAGGACGACTTATATGGAAGAATGAATAATTGTTTCAATCTAAAAAAATATCATTTAACATATTAAAAGTAGAAAAGATGTTCTAATTTATAAAGGAGAACAATTCGAATTTATAGGGAAGACTGGAAGCTGATCAGGATTCCTACTTCGAGTTATATTTGGAGTCTAGTTAAATAAGGAAGATTATTTTGTCGGTTCCTAGTTTGTAGTAATGAAGCTATCGATTAAGGATAGGTTTCAATCTTTGTAATTGATTAGGACTTATCATTGATAGAGAAGCTGTGTAGTATATAAACACAGTTTAGGTTTTGATTTTATATCAATCGCATACACGAGTATATTGTAACATAGAAGCTCTCAAGAACATCAGAATTTCTTGAGAGAGTTTTTGTAAACTAGCAGCTCTCAAGAACACAGAATTTCTTGAGAGAGTTTTGTAACAGTTTTATATCAGATTTAATAAAGCTGTTATTATTCTTTCATATTTGTGATTCATATCTTATTAAGTCGAGAATCTTATACAATTGTATTCAACCCCCCTTCTACAATTGTTTATTACTGGGCAACAATTGGTATCAGAGCAAACTGATTTAAATTTGAATCCGATACGATCTAAGATGTCGACAACAAAGTATGAAAGCATGAAAATTACCATCCTGAAGAAATCAGAATATCCAACATGGAAGGTAAAGATGTTAATGTACCTGGAGGCTATGGATCCTGACTATTTGGACAGGATTCGTGATGGACCATATATTCCTACAAGAATTGTAGAACGAACAGACACTGTACCTGAACATTATGTGGTCAAGGCCAAGAGTGACTGGACTCCAGAAGAAAAAGCTCATGTACTCAGAGAACCAAAGATAAAGAACATCTTGCACAGTAGTCTTGATGCTGTCATGTCCAACAGAGTAATTGCATGCAAGTTTGCTAAAGAGATCTGGGATACCTTGGAGACTCAGTGCCGGGGATCTGCATCTATCAAGAAGAACATAAGGGCTCTTTTGATTCAAGAATATGAACAATTCGATGCTAAACCTGATGAGAGCCTAACTGATTTATATGATAGATTTCTGACACTTCTAAACAGTTTATCTTTAGTTGACAAGGAGTATGAAACTGAAGATTCAAACACCAAGTTTCTAAGAGCTTTACCTGAAGAATGTGATACTCAGACCTCGATCATTAGAAATCAGTATGATCTCAACACTGTATCTCTTGATGAAGTCTATGGAATGTTAAGAACTCATGATCTTGAAGTTCAACAGAGAAAGAATAAGAAAGGCAGCAAGGCAAAATCTATTGCTTTGAAAGCAGAGGCTAAATCAAAAGGAAAAGCTGTGGAGGTCTCTAGAAGGAAATCAAGAGTAGCTGAGTCAGATCCTGATGACTCTTCATCAGATACTGATGGCAATCCTGATGCCAATACTGATGATGACTCTTCTGACTCAGACATTGAAGAGATGGTTGCTATGATAGTCAGAAGCTTCAAAACGATGAAGTTCAGGAAATCTAGGAGACAAGGCAACTACCAGAAAAGGACCTTCAATGCAGATAAAGACAAGAACATCAAAAAGGATATCAAGGGTAGCAAATTTGACAAGTCAAAGGTTAGATGCTACAAGTGTAATGGTATGGGTCACTTTGCCAGTAAGTGCAAGAAGACAAAGGCACTAATTACATCAAGCAAGGATTGGATGTACTCTTCCTCAGAATCTGATACTGAGGTGGTCAAATATGCATTGATGGTCAATATTGATGATACTGCTATTCCTGATGATAAGGTACTTAATATTGTCTTTGATTTTGACACTGATAATGCTTATGAGTTAAGACGTTTTATAAAGTCATTGCATTTTAGCTTTAGAAGTCAAACTGCTGAGAATACTAGGATCTTATCTGAGATGTCTGAACTTAGGAAAAAGAATGAGCATTTAGAAGCTGAATTTTCTCTTATGCAAAAAGTACAGATAGAATGTGATAATGCTAAACACATGTATTTAGAGATGAAACTTAAATGTACTGCTCTTGAAAAGGAACTTGAGCATGCTAATGAGAAAATCAGAACCTGGACAGATTCTGGTAGAAAATTTCATGAGATTAATACCTCTAAGAATTGGAAAGAGTGTCTAGGGTATAAGTCAGATGAGGATAAGAAACTTAAGGAGAAAATTGTTATTGATGAGACAGTTAGTCCAAAAACCTATAGACATGTTATAGACAAAACCAAATCTAAGATTACTCATGTTAATTTTGTTTTTGGTAAAGATTCCAATTCAACTTTTGAAAAGGGATCTACTTCTGTTCAAAATATTAAAGTTATTAAGTCTAAACCTGTCTTGAGTAAAGTCACTAAGAATGTAGGTTTACTGTCTCAGAAACAACTTAAGGATAAAATCTGTGAGGTTACAGATAGGAAAAAAGAAGCTACTGTTAAGAGAAACAGGAATGGTAAAATTGGGATCAATAAAGAGAATGGTTATAAGTATATCCCAAATGCACCTAGAAAATGTTGTTTTAACTGTGGTAACTCTAATCATCTTGCCATTGATTGTAAAAAGAGTTTAAAGAAAAGTACTGAAATTCCTATTTCTGATGTCAGGAGTAGATCAGTATTTTATAAACCACAGGAGTCCTGTTTTCATTGTGGTAGTATATGGCATTCTATTTATACTTGTAAAGATTATCATGATTTGTACTATAACTTTTATGATCCATTGCCTAAGGTTGATAATAGTACAAAGTTTGATAGAGTTGATAATGTCATTGTGAAGCATGGTTTTATTAATAATAAAACTGACAAAGCAAATCCTGATGGAGTAAATCCTGTCAGGACTGCTAAAGTCATAAAGTCTTCTGCTGCTAAAATTAATAAATTGCATGGAAAAGGAACCCAACATGTGTGGGTTCCTAAATGTTCTAACTAGAATGTTTCTATTCTGATTGCAGGGAAAAAGGAAAAATGTGTTAGTCATGGATAGTGGATGTTCTGTGCACATGACTGGAAACAAAGCCATGTTATCAGAATATGAGGAAAAAGCTGGCCCAACTGTGTCTTATGGAGATGGCAACATTGGACAAACTTTGGGATATGGCAATATAATCATTGGAAATGTCATCATTGAAAAAGTAGCTCTAGTGAAGGGACTAAAACACAACCTGTTGAGTATTAGTTAAATCACTAACAGAGGTTATCATGTCAACTTCTATTCCACTCATTGTGAAGTAGTCAGCAAAGAAACAGGAAAGATAGCACTGACTGGATACAGGCATGGTAACATTTATGAAGCCAACATTCTCTCAAATACTGATGACTCCCCTACATGTCTCATAAGTAAAGCATCAGTAGATGAAAGTTGGAATTGGCACAAGAAGCTTTCTCATCTCAACTTCAGCAATATCAATGAGTTGGTTAAGAAAGATTTAGTTAGAGGATTACCAAAAGTGTTATATACTCCCGATGGACTCTGTGATGCATGTCAAAAAGCAAAACAAAGAAGGACATCATTCCAGAGTAAATCAGAATCCTCTATTGAAGAACCATATCACATGCTGCATCTTGATCTATTTGGACCAGTCAACATCATGTCCATCAGTAAGAAAAGGTACACTCTTGTAATTGTTGATGAATATTCTAGATTCACCTGGGTGTACTTTATGCACTGAAAAGATGAAACTCCTGAAATACTGTTGGATCATATGAGAATGATTGAGACAACCACAAAGTACAAAGTCAAGATACTGAGGAGTGATAATGGTACTAAATTCAAGAATTCAAAGATGGAAGAGTTCTGCAAATACAAAGGAATTATTCAACAATTCTCTGCTCATGGCACACCTCAGCAAAATGGAGTAGTTGAAAGGAAAAATAGAACTCTTATTGAAGTTGGCAGGACTATGTTGGAAGAAGCTAAGTTACCTACATTTTCTGGGCAGAAGCAGTCAACACATCATGCTATACTCAAAATCTCACATTGATAAACATACATGGTGTTACTCCTTATCAATCTCTCAAGGAGAAGAAACCAAGTTTGAAGCATCTTCATGTGTTTGGTTGTAAATGTTTTGTTCTCAGAACTCATCCTGAACAGCTAGGAAAGTTTGAAACAAAGGTTGATGAAGGAATTTTCATAGGTTATCCTGCATCAAGAGCCTTTAGAGTTTTTAACTTGAGAACAAGAGCTGTCATGGAGTCAATATATGTATCTTTTGATGATAAGAAGATAATTGGATTGAATGAAGACTCACATGATAGACTGATTTTTGAAAATGAAGTTACCAAGGAACCTGAAGAAAATGAATCAGATCCTGTCAGTTCATCAGATCCTGATGGGTCACCAAATACTGATGACACATCAAATCCTAATGACACTTCAAATGTTAATTCTGATGATGCAAACAATAGTAATACTACTAATAGTGCTAGTGTTGAGGGGGAGCAACAACATTCTACTACAAGTTCAGAGTCAACTCAATCATCAGGACAGAATTCTTCAGATACTGATTCAAATGGTGATCCTGATAATTCATCAGGAGGAGATAGTAATACTTTAGGGGGAGCTTCTAATGAATCAAATTCTTCTAATCAAGATAACACCAATTCAGGGGGAGCATCTACATCAAGGAATGACAGACCATCAGCAAGGAAATGGACTGGAAGTCATACTCCTGATTTGATAATTGGAGATCCTGATGCAGGTGTTCAGACAAGAAGTGCAACTCAAAATGAATGTCTATATAATAACTTTCTGTCAAAGGAGGAGCCAAAGAAAGTTGAAGATGCACTCAAAGATGCTGATTGGGTTACTGCAATGCAAGAAGAATTGAATGAATTTGAAAGGAATGAAGTCTGGAAACTAGTACCAAGACCAAAGAACAAGTCAATTGTTTGTACAAAATGGATTTTCAAGAATAAGACTGATTCAGATGGTGTAATTATCAGAAACAAAGCAAGACTAGTTGCAAAGGGGTATTCTCAACAAGAAGGAATTGACTATGATGAAACTTTTGCTCCTATTGCAAGACTAGAGGCCATCAGGATCTTTCTGGCATATGCAGCTCATAAGAAATTCAAGGTTTTCTAGATGGATGTGAAAAGTGCTTTCTTAAATGGTGAACTGGAGGAAGAAGTCTATGTTGAACAACCTCCTGGTTTCATTGATCCAAAATATCCAGATCATGTTTACAGATTGGATAAGGCACTTTATGGACTAAAGCAAGCTCCAAGAGCATGGTATGAAACCTTAGCTCAGTTCTTACTAGAAAGTGGATTCAAAAGAGGTTCTATTGATAAAACTCTATTCTATTTGAATCATGGTAAGGATTTGCTTTTAGTTCAGATTTATGTGGATGATATCATTTTTGGGTCAACAAACAATAAGCTGTGTGAAAAGTTTTCCAAGCTTATGCAGTCAAGATATCAAATGAGCATGATGGGAGAAATGAGTTATTTTCTTTGTCTTCAAGTTAAACAGACTGATGATGGCATTTTTATCAATCAGTCTAAATATACAAGGAATTTACTGAAAAGGTTTAACATGGAAGACTATGCTACTGCAAATACTCCCATTGCTACAGCTACCAAACTTGATCCTGATCAAGGTACTGAGGTAGATGTAACTCACTACAGAGGAATGATTGGCTCTTTATTGTATCTCACTGCAAGTAGACCAGATATCATGTTTGCAACCTGTATGTGTGCAAGATTTCAAGCAAAACCTAGGGAACCTCATCTGATTGCAGTTAAAAGAATTTTCAGATATCTCAAAGGCACTCCTTCACTTGGTCTTTGGTATGCAAGGGAATCAGATTTTGGTTTGTGTGGTTATTCAGATGCTGATTTTGCAGGATGCAAAATAGACAGGAAAAGTACTTCAGGAAGCTGTCAGTTTTTGGGTGGTAGACTAGTTTCATGGTTTAGCAAAAAGCAAAAGTCTATCTCTACTTCAACAGCAGAAGCTGAGTACATTGCTGCAGGAAGCTGTTGTGCTCAGATAATGTGGATGAGAAATCAGTTGTTAGATTATGGCCTGTCATACTCAAAAATCCCTATTTATTGTGATAACCAAAGTGATATTGCAATGACAGGAAATCCAGTTCAACATTCTCTTACTAAACACATCAGTATTAGATAACATTTCATAAGAGAACAAGTTCTGGAAGGAACAATTGAACTTCACTTTGTTCCTACTGATCAACAACTAGCTGATATATTCACCAAGCCACTGCCTGAAGCTACATTCAATAAAATGATGAACTTTGAGAATTTCTGAGAAAAGATACAGAGAAGAAATCCTGATGACTGTCGAATCCTGATGGTCATTCAGAAAGGTATGTATTTTTGATCAAATCTTGATAGGACAAAATCCTGACAGGAAGTCAACTGGTCAATCCTGATGCTCAGATACTGAAGCTGGTGTGAAAACCAGATGTTTTTAAGACAAATTGGACAACAACAGTGCTGGTATTCTCTGGAAAATATAAGCAATACTTAGTTACTGATTAAGTATTAAGTCTTATTTTTACATTTCAAATTATTGTCTAAGAGATTACTATTCATCATGATATGTATCAAATGCATTGTTACTAACAATTTATGCAGGACGAAGCTTAAGAAGGAATGGAATTTCTTCTTTGATACAATCAGTCGTTGTTTCCTGAACAAGACATCAAATTTTGATGCTCTTCCATTAGGATCTCTCAAAATTGGGTACTCTCTTATCCATTCTACAATTGTTTATTACTGGGCAACAATTGGTGGTGACAAAATTCTACAAAGAGAAACCTCTGATGCTGCTGTTATGAAGACAATTCAAACTTCTCAAAGTCAAACAACGCAGTCAACTCATGTTTCTGATTCTGGAGTAAGGACAGTAAGAACATTGGTGCAATCTCAGATCCTGACGGAAGAACAAATCCTGACATGTGATCAAATCCTGATGTCTGGTCATGAACAGACTCTTGCTACAATTCCTGAAGGTGATGAAGATGTGATTATTGATAATCCTGAAGATGCATCAAATCTATTCCAGAAGTTCTCTACAAAAGATGGCAGAATTGTTACTCTATATCACACTGATAAAAGAGTTCAACAATTATTTGCAAGAAAAGCACTCTCTACAGCAAGTGAAGAATATCCTGATCTCTCACATGAAGAATTCTTAAGACAACAGAGAGAAATGATGGAAAGCTTTAATAACCCTGCTCATGCTAGAGGTAGAGGAGGCAGAGGTAGGAGAGGAGCTAGAAGAGGTAGAAGAGGTTCTTCAACTCAAACAATGCCTAGACAGACAAGGTCTAGAGGTTTATTAATAGAAGAAATTCCTGAACCTACTCAAACTTTAGTAGTTCCTGACAGGTCTACTTTTGGTGATGATGGAAATGTTGAAGAAGAACCTGAATTGAGAAGAAAGCCAAGACAATTAATTCTCTGCAATACAAATCAAATTGAAGATTCTAATCCTGATATTGTTCCTGACAATGTTCAAGATCCTGATGAATCTAAAATTCTGCAAGAGATTGATTTGTTAATCTTATCTACTGTGGTTGATTCTCACAACAAGGAAGTGGATGAAGAAGAAGAAGCCAGAAGAAGAGAAATCACAAGATCAACAAATAGAGATTTCAATCTCCATGTACAAAGGCTTAAACTCTCAAACAGAAGATTGTGGAGAAATACAAGCAGACAAGAATCTTTACTAGAAAGAAGCTATGCTTTTGAAAAAGAAAAAGATAAGAAGTGGAAACACATAAGTACACTGAGGTGTAACACACCTATCAATTTTCAGAATGGAGGAATTATAACAAGTGCTTCAAGTGTTGTTGATTTATCTGATATGATTAGATCAAAAGCACTCTGGCTACGAATGTTTTCAAATCTGAAGCAATTGACAAGTAATTCAAGAGGAGGTATTGGACACAGGGATGCTGAATATGTCATATGTTGATCCTTACTCCTTGACTGAAATTGGAGGTACTTTAACTTCTGAAAACCTGAACAATTTATTAGCTGTTGATATAGTTATAGATTGTCATGATGGTATTGAAAAGAAAGAAAAGCTTCTGTACTTCATGAAAGATGGTAGTGTGAAGATTCTGCGCATTCAAGATCTGCTGATGAAAACTACACAGGAACTGAAATATGTTCATTATCTGTTAAGATGGAAGAATAAAGTGTGCAAAGAATGGAGTGACATGATCTTGTCAACAATAAGAAGAAGACTGAATGGAAACAAAAATTTCAATGGTGATTATACTCCCATGTACTTAAATCAAAGAGGTCAAGATGTGGAAATGCAAAGGGGCACTGCTGTTAAAGAAGTGACTTTTGGCATGACTCAACTTACTCTCAATCCTGATGGGAAGGAAATTGCTTATCTTTTGCTTGAAGAGCACAGTCTAAAAAGAAGCTCCATACAGAATCTCAGAGCAGCTATTTACCAGATTAATGAGGAAGATGAAGAACTCAGAAATCTTAAGGAAAGACTGATTCAAATTCTTGAAGAAAAAGAAGAAAATTTGTTATCCAACTTCTTGAAGATGAATCTGTTTTATCAAAGAATTTAAACAGATAAGTTGCTGCTGAAGATACTTGTACATTTTGTAAATATGTTTTTGACATCATTGAATCTTAGGAATCTATACTTTATTTCACAAAGTATGAGATTGGGGGAGATTGTTAGATCAGGATTCAATGATCGTCAAGATCTAGACTTCAACTGATCAGGATTGCATGGTCGTCAGGATCAGAATGAATATCAGGACTGGGATCAGGATTGATTATCAAGACTGGAAGCTGATCAGGATTCCTACTTCGAGTTATATTTGGAGTCTAGTTAAATAAGGAAGATTATTCTGTCGGTTCCTGGTTTGTAGTAATGAAGCTATCGATTAAGGATAGGTTTCAATCTTTGTAATTGATTAGGACTTATCATTGATAGAGAAGCTGTGTAGTATATAAACACAGTTTAGGTTTTGATTTTATATCAATCGCATACACGAGTATATTGTAACATAGAAGCTCTCAAGAACATCAGAATTTCTTGAGAGAGTTTTTGTAAACTAGCAGCTCTCAAGAACACATAATTTTTTGAGAGAGTTTTGTAACAGTTTTATATCAGATTTAATAAAGCTGTTATTAATCTTTCATATTTGTGATTCATATCTTATTAAGTCGAGAATCTTATACAATTGTATTCAACCCCCCTTCTACAATTGTTTATTACCGGGTAACAAGTTGAAAAATAAGGTTGGTAGGTAATGATTTCTTATTCTCTTACATATCTGTAATGCATGCAGCCAGTGATTTCAATCTCTGGAATTATTTGTTTATTTTATGTGTTTTGTTTGTTTGCTTTTATTTTGGTTATCATGACAAGTCAATACAATTGAATGATGTTATGCACTAAGTAAAGTCGTCTAGAAATGATCTTCTGAGTAATATTCAATGAGATAGCAAGCTACTTTTCTCACTGATATTAAATAGTTGATCATCTCTAGACATTAACAAGCTAAGTGCATTGCTGTTCTTTGATTTTTCCATGGATAAATATTCAGGGATATCATTTGTCAAATGTCATACATTTAATGAATGATGTCAGCTGAATAAGTGTCTCGAAAATTCAAATAACTCGCTTGCTACATTATTCAAAAGATATTGATTTTCTTGCATGTCTCTTGTCTAAAGATTTTAGTTTAATATTATTTAGCTGAACATATATATGACCAGCTATTTAGTTTTATTCTTAACTTTATTCAAAATATCTGTGTCATGATAATTTTTGTAATCTGAGTTGAGGCACATTTTTCACTCTAGGAACTCGGGTAGTCTCTTCATTTTCACTAGAGTGATTTAATGTATGTCTCTTCGGTTCTCGTAACCCCCCGTTTAACCCTAGTTAAACACACGGGTTATCTAGTTACCCCCTGCCTATTTAAAGGCACAATAGTACCTCATCGTCTCATCATCATCTTTTTAAAATAATAATCACTCAAAATGGTTCCTGGTATTCTTGACATTACTCCTGAAAAGTACCACCGGTTATCCAGAGTCAGCAAGATCCTTCTCCTACAGGAGAAGGTTGAGCAGCTCCTTCAAGAGGAAAAGAACGAGGTTGATGTGATGAGGGCAGCCCTAGTTGCCCTGACAGCCCGCAACAGGCGTCGAGGTCCCGGAGGAGGCCCTAATGGAGCTCCCGGGGGACCAGCAGTAGCAGCTTAGCTGTTGTTTAGCTGCTTCTCCGGTTGAGAGGGCATGGACTTAGTGGGGGGGGGGGGGGGTGGAATGTTATGTTCCAGTCTTTTTGTTTTTTTTAAAGTTTTTTTTATATGTAATTTATTTTTTTTTTAAAATAAATTTAGGGGGTTTCCCCCTTTGTTTGTTATATTGTTATGTGATGCGATTGTTTAGTCCTTTTCTTTCTGCATTTGAATTCATTAACTTGTTTATCCTTTTAAAAATGGCTTGCATGTTAACTGGATTCATTTTCTAACAAAAAGAAACCCTTGACAAACGTCTCGAATACACAAACAATAAAGATTAATTACATACTTTTCTTTTCGATGAATTGATCAAAGGTTGAATCATAAAATCTATTTGCTTAAGGATCAACTTTGATTAACTTGTCAAGAAGCCCTAATTGTTCAACTAACAGACTAGTGAGCTCTCTGAGCAACACAAAAACTGTTTCATCTGTTTTGCATGAACTCAATGAAGAAACATCAGAAGAAAAACTTGAAGGAATTTGAAAGAAATTGACAATCTATCAAGTTAAGGTATTTACAGCTTCTAATAGTCTTTATGAGGATGTTGTAACAATTAACGGGAAAACTGGTAATCTTGGACTATTAGGAGAATAAACCTTCAATGGAGAAGGCTCTTAAAAGTTAATCTATGATAAAGGGAAGGTAATCATCTAATCTTTATCAAACTCTCACTTGCTACAATCTATATCATTTTCTTTGCCTTTTCAAAAACTGAGATGAGAACTGATTGGAATGACCCCCAAGTTCTCTACCCTATCAGTTACACCCTAAATGTGATCAACAACTCCTAACCCACTCTATAGTTTCTCGACAAACTGTAGTTGCAAAATTCTAGAAAATCTTAACCAGTGGGGAGTGATGAAGGAGTTAAGTGAGGGTGAGGGCAATGGTGAACATCAAGAAACCACTAGAAGAAAGGTGATGGTGAGATTACCAGCCAAACTGCCTTATGTCTTTTCAAAAAGGCATAATGGTCAAAAAGGATTAGCTCTTTTCTGGTTGTAGTCTCTCAAAAGACTATGATCATTGAAAAATGCTCTGATCCAGGAGCACTAATGAGGGTTTGGGACACTGTGTGCATTATGTGGAGTATTATCATTTCTGTTTTTTTGAAGTAGGAAGAAAATATGCACAGGCACAAGGGGAGCACACATTATTCTTAAATTCAGTTTGATGCATCCTCTTCAAATGTGAGGATGCAGTCCCCAGTTCATTTCATCTCATTAAGTGATAAATGCAGCATTCAACTCATCAGTACTTGATTCTCCATTTTCTGAACTCTTGGAGAAGCTCCATTCACCTAGTGATCAGTCTCTTTTAGAGAATTTGTTGGATCACTAGTCTCTTTTTGATGATCTTGATGTAAGCACTGTGCACTTAAATGTCACATTCAATCGTCACAGAACTTACATCAATTTCTACTTCACAAGCCCATTCTTCAAAATCCTCTACGGATATCCTTCATCCATAGAAAGGTGTCTCTCAATCTACGGATAAGCCTAACCATCGATTATCCGTAGACCAACAATATTGATTTCCATGATTCTTTCTTGAAAAATCATTCGGCTCATTCCAACTGAGTATCAATGAATTCAATATAGTTGAGACATCTATAGGTTTGTGGGAAGGGAGTTAGTGGAGTGGCTGGCTTGAGACCAGGCAAAAGGAGAGGGAGAGAATGAGAGGCATGCTAATTCTTCCAGCATGGAAAAATGAGAGATTTTTTTTGAGTACCCCTTTAGTAAGGGAAGGTGAGTTGTGTGAAGTGAGCCAGGATGAGATCCTGATGCAAGAATAGAGAGATTCCTGAGAGAAATCTTTCAATCCTTGGAGTGTTGGATTCCTGTACCAAGATATCTTATTCAGTAACTAAGATTATGCCTCTTCTATCCTAATTGCTGATAACAAAAAGGGGGAGAAGTTAGAGAAGATAGGTTGTTCTCAGGGGGAGTTAGAAGGAGATCTCAGACTTTAGAATTTCTCTACTCTCGATTACAATCTATTGGAACCCCTTAGAAGAAGGTATAGACTAAGTTACACGAAAGTATATGGAATCTGACAGCTTCAAGTTGTTATTTTTGTTTTTGCAGCATCATCAAATTATGTCCAGTATTAATCTCTATCTGAGGATCACTGAGAACATTGAAGGGTTTTGTTATCATCAACTAAGGATTTATACCAGTTCTAACAGTCATAAATAGAGGGAGATTGTTAGGGTTGACCCATTTGGAATGATGATAACAAAATGCTCAAGACAAGAATTTGATCTTGATACCGAAGCTGATTGTCAGAAAGCTAGTTCACAGAAGCTGATAAATCAGGAAGCTAACTAGAAGGCATTTTATCTATCCAAGGTCTAAAAGCCACATCAAATGATTGGAGGATATTCTGTCATCAAGTTAGGAATCAATCCAGAAGCAAGCCAACGGACGTCTAATCAAGCACCAAGTGTTTCAGTGGTAAAGTCTGCCTAATCAACTCAGTAATGGTGAATCAATAAAGATGACAAGATGTTTTATTTAGAGATGAAGCTAAGTGTATCCGTTCTATGGATCAAGATATGAAATATTATTTCATCTATGGATACGAGCTGAAAACATCATGTGCCATCAACGGATAGAAGCTGAGGACATCTTATCTCATCAACGGATCGAAGCTGGGAACATCTTATCTCATCTACGGATAAAAGCTAAGGACATCACTTCTAAGGACAAAAGCTGAACTAAGTCGATCTACAGATACGACTGAGGATGTCATGTTTTATCTATGGATGAGTTAAGGAGGTCATGGTCTATCTATGGATGTAGTCAAGAATGTCATGTCTCATCTATGGATATAGTTATGGAATATTACTTCTACGGATATTCTGACATTACCTTTCTACGGATAACTGACAACCTTTCTACGGATAACTGACATAGAATGGTAGTCTACAGATATGGAATTAATATGCCTACTGATGTTCATCTCATTCAACATGGAAAACAAATCTATGTAACTGAATCTTTTGAAGGTTTCTTTATTTAACAGGTTGAATGGAGGACAGTCTCAGAGATCATCATTACACACCCGTGACTAAAAGATGTTGGATAACGACGCAATAGATGTATGGAATAAGGAGTCAAAATTGTAAATATTCGAAGGCTCAAATTCCTACAAGTGAAATGTGAAGTCATCTATTGTCTTTTATGTCTCGATGGATAAATAAGAGTTAAGTCAGCTACCTAGAAGTTTACCTTCTAACTGGACACAAAGGAAAAGCTTAACAAGCATGAAGACCTATATGCAATACTACATGTTCACTTATCTCAGATGATAGTGACTTGACAGTCGGTTAACCAAGGAGAGGTCTTTTTCATGCAGATGTCACATGGGCTTGGAAGCTAGGTCAATTGCATGGACTTAGTAATTTTTGAAGAGAGCAGCACACTCAATCAGAAAGCACAATTTGGGATTATACAAGTTTATCTGTGATGTCAGCCAAGGCATTTCCCGAATAGGATAGTTTCTGAGACGAGCATGTGATCAAGCAGAACCAAAATGTAATATTTTATTATGTTGTAGGTTTTGTTTGTAACACACAGTCGATGTATATAAGACTGTGTGGAGTATCATAGAAAAAGTATGTGAAGAGAGCACAAAGCTGAATGTAAAAACACTTAGGCTCTCTTTCATCATCTGTGTAAGCAACTGGAGTTTATTGAAAAACAAAACCAGAGAATTCTTCAACATACACCTCAGGTGGGCTTTTTCCGAGAAACCCACCTGAAAAGTTTAAAAAGTTTGCTTGTCTCCTGCATTTCTTTTTAACTCGAAGAATTCATTTATGTTCATGGCTTGACTCAATTCTTAGTTAATTTACAAGCTCATATATTCATACTGTAAAAAGTTTGAAAGTTTGAAAAGTTTTGTAAAATTAACTAGATTGTATTCAACCCCCCCCCCCCCCTCTACAATCTAGGTTGCATTGTTCTGGGAATAACAAGGAAGAACAGTTTTAAGCCTGTTAGCAAGGACTTTCGCTAAAATCTTGTACAACACATTACACAAAGCTATGGGTCGAAGCTCTGACATTTTCTCTGCTTTCTCCTTTTTTGGTATAAGAACCAGCGTCGTATCATTCACATCTGATGGAAAAGTGCCTTCAGTCAGCCACTCCTTGCAACACTTGTAAACTTCTATCCCAAGAAGGTCCTAGAAATGCTGAAAAAATGCTGGACTAAAACCATCAGGGCCAACACTTTTATCCGGGTGCATTTGTTTGAGAGCTAGGGTGAACTCTACAAAACTAATTTCAGCTGTGAGCTTAGCATTTTGAGAGTCGCTTATGACTCGAACATCTTCTACTAGGAGCTGATCATTGGTGCTGACTTCCCCTGTAAAAACATTCCTGAAATAATCCACCACTACATTGCACATTTCGTCATGGTTATCGATCACTACATTCTCATTAGTAACAAGATGAGAAATATGATTGATTTTCTTTCTCTTTGAGGCTACATCATGAAAAAATTTAGAATTAGTGTCCCCTTCAGTCAACCAGAAAGCTTTAGCTCTCTGTTTCCAATACAGTTCCTCGTGTAATAGTAATTCCTCCAATTTCCTCTTCTCCTCAAAGTAGCTTTTAACCCCTGCTTCATCACTTCGATCAACCAGAGCATTAAGAATAGCTTTTTGTTTTTTTTGATTTTATCTCTAAATTTATGGAAAAAATTTCTACCCCATTTTGCCATAAAGGAAGAAATAGATAACAACTTTGGAAGCAAATGAACTTTAGGAATATCATTCCAGTAATTAGCAACCTCCACTTGAAAACTCTGTTCATGTAACCAAGTATTTTCAAATTTAAATCTAAACTGCTTCCTAGAGAACTCAACATGCATAGGCTCACGCATAATAGGGTCGTGATCAGATTTAATAGAATGAAAAACAGATAGCTTACAAAGAGGAAATTTTCTCCACCATAAAGCATCAGCAAAAGCTCTATCCAAACGTTCTCGCACCCAATTTTCTGTTCCCGTACTCTTCTTCCAAGTATAATCGCCCCCATCAAGTCTAACTCCATGAGCCCAAAATCTTCAATAGCGGCTTTAAATCCATCTAATAACGATTGAGGATGCACATGAGGACCATATTTATCATTAGCAAACAACATGTCATTAAAATCACCATATATGCACCAAAGAATGTTATCTTGCTCCACCAGACTTCTGATAAAGTTCCACGACTCCTGACATCGGCTCCGTTATGGAAATCCATAAAAGCAGGTCGACCTCCATGTTACAACCGATCTCTCCATCACATGAACATCAATATGGTTATTCGAATGATCAACCACTTTACAGCCAACAGACCGTTTCCACATTATCGCCAAACCACCCCATCTCCGTACTTTGTCTACTGCAAAAACAATCAAAGAAGCCAAACTTTTCCACTAACTCTTTTATTACTTTCGACTCAACTAAAGTCTCTGATAAAAACACAAAGTCGGGGTTATGAGATTTCAAAACATCTCCAAAAATTCGAACTGCACGGAGGCTCCCCATACCTCTGCAGTTCCAACTTAAGAAATTCATAATGGACGGCTAGCTTGCATTGCAAGCGTAGCCATATCAGATTTGTTGGATACTGTATAATCAACATCAGAAAATGTAGTTTCCTTATTTTGCTCCATACTGTAACTAGTCTCCAGTCCTGGAAATCGATCGTTTGTGTCCATACTAGCTTTAGACTCTGGCCCAGTACGTTTTCTTTTCCTTTCTTCAATATCCAGCCCATCATCCTCCTCTAAACCCAACCCATAGTTCCCCTTTTCTATTAAACTAGGCCCATGTAAATAGTTCCCGCATTGTATTATCATTAGAGATTTGTTTTTTTAAAATTTCCCCCCTATTACTCCTACTATCGCGCCTCCTTTCTGCATCCTTATCATTATCTCCCTGAAAAATAGGCCAGTTATTTTCCCCGCCAACTCTCTCCGTCCATCCAACGCCGTCCTCCCCCCTTAACCATTTACTACCTCCCTGACCACCTCTATGGGATTGTGCGCGTAACCACGTCCCCCACTCCTGAACTCCACCTTCACTCCTTGCATCTATGAACTTCCGGCAAAATCTTTCTGTATGTGTAACCAAACCACAAGCAAAGCAAAAGTCACCTAATCTCTCATATTTGCATGAAATTACAAACTCCGTTCCATTCTTCCTTTTGATTTTATTCTTCTGTTTTAACGCCTTTCGAACATCCAACCTTATTTTGATTCTCATAAATTCCCTCCATATACTACTGTTATTCTTAGGATCATATGCAATGAATTCGCCAAAAAAATCTCCCAACTGGTGCCCTACAGCCTCAGACATGAACCCACTCGGCAAATCATGAATCTGGATCCATATATTTAACCACCATAAAGGGACCTTTAATGGGTCTTCTCCTGCAGGTATCGGTTCCAATAAGAGCATTGCGTTGTCAAAATTCCACGGTCCTCCGTTCATCACCCACGACCTATCTTCTTTATGATAAAACTGGAACAGATAGATGCCTGACTCCGGTTCTTTTATATTGATTCCCATCGTAGGTTTTCATATGTCGGCAATTTTCGTCTTCATGGCTCTCGTATTGATGTTCTTCTCCGTTAAAAACCTACCAACCAAGCATAAATCATACTTATTGACTTCCTCCTCAACATCACCTTCAAAGATCAGGTCTTCGTTCTCCTCGTCCTCCACACTAAGATCTGCTAACTGCTCATTGAGATTCTGATAGCGTGCTACTGAATAAAGAAACTCACACTAATCTGATAATCAGATAAGGAGAGAAAAACCAACTCTCACATGAATGAATGGAGAGAAAAAAAACTAACTGATTTTATTATTGATATAGGGGTTCTGATTCTTGCAAATTGTAAAAACGCTCAAAAATTGTAGAGGCTTTTGTTGAAATAAAATTTAACAAAATGTGGTTAATTATCCAATAAGGTTTGCAGTTTGACTTTTTATAGTTGATTTTAATTCTTAAAATTTTCTTCCTTATTATTCTTGAAGGGTTCAATTACATAAATTACAAGCAAAATAAAATATTTTATATTGCTTGGTTTTGTTGATACAATTTGTATCCAGAACAATTATTGGTAACTATAATTTGGCGCAGTCTGTTGCTAATTTGCTATGAACCTACTAGCTGCTACTATGCTAGCCAGTTTGATTGCCATGATGAGACATGAATACTAGTCACGAGACGATCTAACACTAGCTTTAACATGGTTCTAATAATTTCTGCTTCCTTTTTGTAAATTTCATTACAAGATTAAAAAATGGAATTTTCGTTTATAACTCCTAACTTATAGAAAATGTAATATTTATAAAAATTAAGTCCTCTAAAAATTATAAATCTAATCAAATTCTAAAAATAATTATCCATACTTATTATATTTCTGGTTTCAAAAATTAATTAGAACGGGTCAGATTAATTATTATAAAATTCATAATATATATTCATATAAAGGATAACATGAAAGAAAGCATTTATATTTGAGTTTTTATATTTTTATTATTTGAATTGAAAAGAAAATTAGGAGAAAATTAATTTTCTTATATATTTGTTACAGGCGTCAGCACAAGTAAACGAGAAACAAATATATATAAATGAAAGAAAAATATAAATATTTAATTTAATTTCAAAATTTGTATCTTAAATAAATTTTATTTAAAAATTTAAGAAGACATATCTTTATATAAAGTAAAATCCCCATACGGTTTAAAATAACCCGGATTCTATTTTATTTATCTATTTTTCTAGAGCACTTCTATTTTAAATATTAAAGAATTTGATATCCTTTTATAACTCTTAATTTGTTGAAAAGATAATACTTAATTATAAGATATAAAACGAGTCCTCTAAAGTTTATAAACCCAAATTATATAACTAAATAACCATGTTTATAATCCTATGTAAAGCGATTATTTCAAAAAAAAAAAGTAATATTCATAAATTAACAGTAATCTAAAAATATGTTAAATATATTTTTGACATATTCAAAATTCAAATTCTTTCGGCTTTTACAAAATAAATTTAAATTCGAATTCCAAAATTTTGAGTAGAGTAAAAGTTGGTGGGAACGGATCGGGTACCCGTCAGATCGATTAATTTTGACATCCATTAAATATCTTCGTATAAATGATAAGATTCGAGAAATATTGATATTTTAGTTTTTGAAATTTAATTACAATTAGTATTAACGTCCAGGGATATTTAAGAAATTTGTAATTTTTGTGATAAAGAATCTTTGAAGTTTGAATCGGTGTTAAATACTTAAATATTATTATTGCTTATTTTTAGTATTTTTAATTTATATGTATTTAGTGCAATGTGCGTCGGCTCAAGAAAATATGGCACAAAACCGACATATAAAGTAAGGGGATATTTAATAAGTTTGTAATTTTTGTGATAATACTAATGGTTGAAGTTTGAAGCGGTAGTTAATATTTAACTTTTTATTATTGCATATTTTTAGTATTTTTTATTTATATGTATTTAGTGCAACGGGCGTCGACTCAATAAAATATGACACAAAATCGGCATATAAAGTCTAGATTATTTTTGAAATTTGTAATTTTTGTGATAATACGAATCGTTGAAGGTTGAAACGGTTGTTAATACTTAATTTTTTTTATTATTTCATACTTTTATTATTTTTTATTTATATGTATTTAGTGCAACTAGTGTCGGCTCAAGAAAATGACACAAAATCGGCATAAAATTATGTAAATAGTTTATTTCATTGTTTATGTATATTTACTTTGTAAAATATTGTGTTCACTATTTATATGATATTTTTTGTATTTGTTTCTCAATTTTTTCTTTAATAGTTAATATTTAAGATTTTATAATAAAAAATATAGGCCCACCGCGAAGCGCGGCTTAGTCGACTAATATCAATATATATATATATATATAAAGGAGGATACACGGGAGGTTAGGTGGCGCCCCTAAGATTGTCTCAATCTATTTTTTCTAATTTTCTAGAATTTTTGAATTTTAGATACTAATAAATCAAAAAATATCATTTAACATATTAGAAGTAGAATATGTGTTCGAATTTATTGAGGAGAATAGTTCGAATTTATAGCGAAGTTCGAAGTTCTATTTGAAGTAGAAAGGTGTTTGAATTTGCAATGTTACTTTATTTGCATTTTATTTTCTGAACAGTTTTGTTTTTCTGCTAGTAAATATTCTGTTATTTTGTTTGCTAACAGGTTTTTTTGTTTGTTTTTGGTTTATATTAATTCGACTGGTCTTCTGTGACTTTATGCTTCTGTACTAGCATGACTATCGGAATGACTATCTTACATAGTCATTCCAGTAGTCATTGTAGTTTAGTTTTATTTTAATTCGTTTTTATTACTTTTTCTGCCGTTTATTTCAGTACTTTGATTTTTGTACTGGAATGACTATCGGTATGACTATCCCATAGTCATCCCGATAGTCATTCTAATAGTAGTTTATTTATTTTTTTTATGCTGTAAACTGCTTAGCTTTTGTTTGAGTAAGTTAAAATGAATTATTTTCTCTAAAAATATTTTTCTCAAATTTTACAAGTTAAAATTGTAGAGAAATCTATTTTTATTGAAAATCTTTTATTTTAAAATATTCGTAGTTTCCTGTAAATATTTTTTTTATTATTATTATTATCTTTTATTTTCTATTTGTCTTAGTTATTTTTGTAAATATATTGTATATTTATTATTGTTGATCTAGCTCTTGCTTAGCTGGAACTTCAGTGCCGAATCCAATTCAGGTATTACTTTCTATCTCTCAATCCACTTCTTCTACTGTTGCTGAACCCAAGTGGTTGTTAGGGCTGACCAAGGGATTGTAGATCCACAATCTCTATCCCAGGTCTTAGAGCCAAACAATGAGTCTACAACTTAATTACTTGACCTCTCAGCCTGAACAGAAATCAATGTTAAATAAAGAAGTATTTTGATTGAAACAGTGAGTGATCCCACAGCTCTGCCTCCTCTAAAGAAATTCAACATATACTGAGGCATCTGTCAGCCCATCTGTATCCTCTCAATAGGATATGGACTTTGAAATGGCCAATGAACTGTTTCTAGAGACATTCTCTCAACAGGATGAATCTATTGAACTTTGCCATAGGGCCATGGCACGTTGTACTGAGTCAAGCACACTCTCATTACTCACAATGGGAGAAAACAATTTCATTAGATGAAACTCAGGACACAGTGAAAGCAGAGCACCTGCAACTGGTTACAGTGCCTACCATTGTTACGGTAGAAGTGCCTTCATAGGCATCTGAGGGAAAATTTGATTCTTTGCCAAATCAAATAGAATCATTTTCTCCCCTCCCAGAGTGAACATCTCTGGCTCCCTAAGGGATTTTCCACTCGCAGATTTATCTGGAGAAAGTGGAAGGCAACTTGGTCAGTCTATCACTGAAGCAATTCAGATTTCAAATCCAAGTGATTTGATAGACATGATTGAGGATCGGGATTTGCGAACTCCCATTGCACCACCACTGACCTCTCTTGAAGAGGCTAGGGTGAGTTTCAATGCAGGTACTGATCAAAAAGGAGCAAACAGACAGCTAATGTTGAGTGATAACAGTCAAACACTGAGTGAAACACATGCACGTGAGATGAGTGATACACTTACAGGAGAAATTCAAGTGAGTGCACACACAGACACATACACTGCAATGTAGTTAGCTCACATAGCTGATCTACAGGAACATATATTCAAAACCCAGGCTGATAAAGAAATTTTGCAAGCACAAGTGGTTGAACGGTCTTCTTCTTCCACCTCTGTCAACAATCAGCTGGGACTACTCAATGAAATCTTGAAGACAAAGTTACTACCCAAGATCAACTCCATCAACTATCTCAACTCCTACTGGCTTCAGATACTCATAAAGTGAAATCTGTAGAGAATTCCTCAACTAAGGGGGAGAAGTTTCTCAGGGGGAGAAGTTCCTAGACAAGTTTCTACAGAAGTTTGGGGAGAAGTTTCTGTTTCTAAGGGGAAGAAGTTTCTAGAGACTTGTGAAGCTAGTAAAAGGGGAGCTGAAAAAGATATAAAAGGAAAAGGAGGAGTTTCAGGGGAGTAAAGGTAATTAGCTCTGTTTTGTAAATGTTATATGTATAGAGCTTAGGTAAATCAAGACAGGTTAAATGTTATCATATGTTCAGTCTAGAGGAACACCTGTCTTGCATTTATCTTTACTGGTGAAATCTGGAAATGTCATATTTGATCCAGAACTTTCTAGTATTTACTTAGGCTTAAGAGTCTTATCTTTTTCTTGGTTTTAGTTGAGTGATCCTCTAGGTATTTGGTTGTTATTCTCTAACAAACAAATAGGGGGAGATTGAAAGGCATATGCTATAGCCTATTTGTAATTCGAGGATTCTACTCAACTTAAACTAGAATGTAATAAGTAGATATTAGATTAATTATCACAGTCATAGAAATCTCAGAAGATCATATCTGTCAGAAGAATACAGATTAAAGTCATCCTACAGATTTGAAGATATACTACATTGAAAGAAGTTCAATTATTTGTTCAAGCCTCAGTGAAGTCTTCAAAGAAGTGGATTTATTAAAGTGACAGAGGTTTCAGATTTGTGATAGCAAATGTACAGGTTACAAAGATTGATCAACAGTCAAAAGCAGACAATGGACCACAGCTTAAAGTCAAGATGAAGAACAGACATTGAAGTTAGTCATTTATGAACCAGACAGTGCATCAAATGACAACCTCAGACAATGGATTTTATTCATCAAGTTCAAGTGGTTCTAGAAGTGGTTTTGCTATCTATTAAGAATTTAAATTCTCTCTTAAATTAGTTATTAATTTATTTATTAAATTAATTCTTCAAGAATTAATTTAACATATAAATTAAATAATTAATTTATTGAATAAATTAATTCATCAGAATTAATTTATGAAATAAATTAATTAAGTAATTAATTTATTGAATAAATTAATTCATCAGAATTAATTTATGAAATAAACTAATTAAATAATTAATTTATTGAATAAATTAATTCATCAGAATTAATTTATGAAATAAATTAATTAAGTAATTAATTTATTGAATAAATTAATTCATCAGAATTAATTTATGAAATTAATTAATTATTAGAATTAATTTAAAGAAGAATTAGAATTTAATTTAGAATTCTTAATTAAAATAAGCCTGGAATGACTACCCCGGATAGTCATACCGGTAGTCATACCGGTAGTCATCCCGGTAGTCATCCAAGCTTATTTTAATTAATTCTAATTAAATTGTCTTAAATTCACATAGTCATTGCAAGCCATTTGATAGTCATACAAGGCAATTTGATAGTCATTCCAGGCTTAAAAATAGTCTTTTTTAGACTATTTTGATAGTCATTCCTAGTGGAATGAAAAGCAAGAAACGTGCAGGCTTATCAAGTGGATTAAAAGTACAAAAGGAAAGAAAAGCAAAGAAGAAAGATACTGAACATTATATTATCAAGAACATCTTCTGTCAACAAAAGAAAAGAAACTGCCGTGCTAATTTCTTCAGTGAATAAATTCTAGAAAATCTTGGTGTCAAATCTAAACCACTAGAATTCATTTACTTGTACTGCTTTGACTATCTAGCGGATTTTTATCCCTAGAACGTATCTCAAATTATCAAATATTGTTATATCTTTTTATTACAAAAATAGATAAATTCATGTCGAATTTATTCTAGATTTGTTTTAATTAGTTTGAGATCCAATCTTGTAATCAGTATCATATTTGTAACACCCTTCAAGTTTAATATAGTTTTATTTAACTTGAATTCTGTTTCATTTATTTCCGCCATAATTTGTTCTTAAATTGTTTGATTCTAAACAGAACAAATTCGATAAAACGGTATAGTTTGTATTCAACCCCCCTTCTACAAACTTATCAGGACCTAACAGAAGTCGTGGAACTTCTCTTGATTTTTGACATTCATGCCTAAGCATCCTCTTGGATTTTGAAGTGTGAGAGTAAGGAGGAATATACTAGGATTCACACATTTGGAAACTTTTGCCAGATCTGCACATGTTTGATCATGGTGAGAAGGTTTGTCCTGATGGGACATATTGGAACCACTTATATTGTACTTAGTGCTGAAGTGTTCAGTGGATTATGAGACTTGAGATATCCTTTTAGTTATATGTATGAATCTCTCTTTTTGTTCTGTATATATCTACAGCTCTGCTTATGAGGATGGAATGTTCTGCGAGTCGTTCCATTTAAATGCTTCGGGTTGGAGGTGTTGCGAGTCCTGTGGAAAGGTCAGCAGTAGATTTCCTTACTCTTTTGTATAATATTAAATAGTTTAATCTGGATCATATGAAATACATTTCATATCTTTACTTTTGAAGGGACTATAATTCGTGTTCTAAATATTATTGTTCTTTTAATGCAGCAAATACATTGTGGATGTATTGTTTCATTTCATATGTTTGTACTACTGGATGCAGGAGGGATTGAATGTATGGGTTATTCCAGGAAAAGTTTTATTCTGGTAATACTTTATAGTTCAGTTCAGTAATATTTTATAGTTCACTATTAATCATGCTATTATTTGTATCGTTCTACTTTTATAATTTTCTTGTTGATGTTCTGTGATATAGGATTCATTTTGTTTATGCTTTACAGTGTACTTTTTATTCATATCTTGAACCTATACCTATATAATAAAAATGTGAAATTACTAATTTTAGGAGTGCTGAAAAATTGGGAAATAAACATCAGGTGCTAAAGGAAAGAAAAAATGGAGGTAGATCAATTTAAATTTTGGTCATACCAGACCTTGCTTGATTTTTAAATGTTAAGTTGCAAGCTTCCTATTGGCAGAGTTGTATTGTAGTTTTAAAGATAATGCAATAAATCAAGGTGCTCCGGTGGTAGTGTTTTTAAAGTTTTGTTGCTGAGTTACTGGTTACAATGTAAGGTTTGAGCAAATGTTTTTTTTAATATGGAGCATACTAGCAAAAAAAGTTATAAAATACTCCTCATTTACCATTGTGCCAGGAGTAAGGGATCTTTCTTTATTCATAATGCACAACGGTGAATCACAGATTGGATTTAGTTATCGATATCTGTGGAGGGCACTACTTTCCTCTGCGTTCCTTGTTGTTCTAGTAGGGCTAGTTTGGTTCTTGTTCTGCCTGATTGATGGCGGATTTCAGATGAAGATGGAGACTACAGATTTTTGTGATAGGAAAGCTGGTGTCTTGCATGGGCATTTCAATGTTAGCAAAGAAGAATTTGATGTCTTGACCTCTTCTTTCTATGAATTGGATCAGGTACTGTTTCACTTTTTCTCTTCAAGTTTACTTTTTAATACTTGGGATGATGCGCAAAAAGAATTATCTTTTCAAGATACGTAACGTTGGATTATGAAGCACATTTTCAGTGATTTACTAATCCATATATATTAAAACTTCTATCTAAAGTTTGTAGCGCTTAAGCCTTTATTTTGATTTATTTTTTTCTCTTTTATGCACATCCATACCAGTTTTTAAGCAAGTATGTTGCATATGCAACACTTACTCTTATGTTCCATGATGGTGGTTCTGGGGAGGACTTCTCTAAAGATTCCATTGAGCATGATAAAAGGCGTCTTACTGAACTTGGTCGTAGGACAATTGAAATATTTATGATTGTATGGTGCATTTGTTTTACTACTTTTAGATAAGTTATACCAAACTGGCCAAAATTGCTTTTGTGACTGATACAATTTTGGATGATCCTGAATATCATCACTATGAAATTTAATTATCAGTGGGCAACTCTAATAATCTTCTACTCGTATGTGAGATGTAAACCTACACAAGCAGAGACACTACAAACTATCTAAATGTTACTCCTCATTGCTAAATAATCATTTCATCATCCAACACGCTGACTTATATTATTTGATAAATTCATCACCACTCAATATAATAGTGTCATTCTGATCCAGTTTTTATTTTTATTTTGTTGTTTGATTAGTAACACCCAGATGTTGCCTTCATGTTTAAATTTCATTTTTCTCCCTATTGTTGCTGCAGTAAGATAGAAGTTGCGTACCAGGAGGCTGTTGTTTTGAAAAGACAAGAGGAGCTGATCCGTGAAGAGGAGGCAGCCTGGTTAGCTGAAACTGAACAAAAACTGAGATGCGGTACAGCTGATAAGGAAAAAAGATCGAAAAAGAAGCAGGTTAGCTAGTACTTGCATGGTCACACACGTGATTTTTTTTTTGTGTACAAGTATATCAAGGTACCACAATTAATGTATACGGTATATCTGCCTTCCACTCAGTTTTCGTAACTTTGTGCACAGGGATACCACTATTTTTGCGACCTATGTAGCAAGTTTTAGTCAATTATTTGCAACAAACTGGTAATTACTTCAATTCCCTGCTTGATATTAGAAGACTGTCCAGATTTGTCTTTTATGTGCTTTAGCAGTTTAGGAAAAAGCTGAATGTATTCATTGACATATATTGGCACCGATTTTGCAAACAGCATAAAAATTTTCCTCACTGACCTGTATTAGAGTACTATTGGACATTTAGTTATTGAAAGGTTATAGATGTCATTTTAGAATATAAAGTAGTTCAATTTTTTTGAGTTTAGGATATATTTATAAATACAAATATTAATGGGATATAATTGTAGACCAATATTTAAAATGGAAATATGAATAAAAAAACCCAAAAGAAATGGAAATTATTGGTATAATCTTGTGTGGTCATGTAGCTCCTCTTGTCTACTTGGCAGGTTCATTAGGAAAAAGGAACCAAAGGAAAAGCCTACAACAACATGTGGCGCTTCTGATCAGTACATGGCAGACTTAACGGCAAAGATTCGGGCTGAACTAACACAAGAGATGGAGGAGAAAGTTGACAAAAAAGTTCAAGAAGTTATGAAAAAGTTGGCAAATTAAGTTGGCTGAGAAGAATCCGGGGTTGAAGTTTAACATTGGCGAGTCAAGCGTTTTTGGTGGAGATGACTGGTCTGCTTTTGAAAGTTTATTTAAGTAGTATTTTCTGACCAATATTGTGATGGTACTTTTGTGAACAATATTGTGATGTTACTTTATTAGTGTGACTGTAAAACTAAGTAGCAACTACTTTTGGAAATTTGTTCTTGTTTGTAAATGTATGATGTTAAACAAATTAATTTTGCAATAAAGTAAAATGGTGTTGCCAAAATACAAAAAAGTGTTTCACAAAAAAATGTTGGAATAGAATACTGGGTGTTGCCAATTAAGAAAATATTAGTATAGTGCTAGGTATTGCAACACATGTTTTATCAAGTACTTGTGTTGGAAAAGGGTCTATTCCAACGCTTTTCTTAGTGTTGGCAAAGACAAGAAAATATTGCCATTGGGGTATACGATAACAGTTTTTCAATGTGTTACTGCAGGTTCATCAAGTGTTGGCATAGACCCCTACGGCCACGGTGCAAAGTCCAACACTTCGAAAATTGGGAAAAGTGTTGGCGTAGGCTATTTTTTTGCTTCCAGCAACACTATTTATGATTTTTCACACTTTTTTTAGGTGTTGGCAAATATCATATATGGTGTAGTGCCAATTGTTGCCCAGTAATAAACAATTGTAGAAGGGGGTTGAATACAATTGTATAAGATTCTCGACTTAATAAATTATGTATCACAAATATGAAAGAATAATAACAGCTTTATTAAATCTGATATAAAACTGTTACAAACTCTCTCAAGAAATTATGATGTTCTTGAGAGCTTCTAGGTTACAAAATACTCGTGTGTGTGATCGATATAAATCGAAACCTAAACTGTGTTTATATACTACACAGCTTCTCTATCAATTACATGATAAGTCCTAATCAATTACAAAGATTGAAACCTATCCTAAATTGATAGCTTCATTACTATAAATAAGGAACCGACAAAATAAACTTCCTTATTTAACTAGACTCCAAATATAACTCTAAGTAGGAATCCTGATCAGCTTCCAGTCCTGATGATCAATCCTGATCCCAGTCCTGATGATAATCCTGATACTGACGCTTGAGCAAATACTGATGACCATGCAATACTGATGACGTCAACAATCCTGATCAGTTGAGTCTAGATCCTGAAGATCACTGAATCCTGATCTAACAGACTACAATCTCAACACATTGTATTTTCTCCTTATTTCAACATACAAGGATATCACTACTACTGCTACTTCTATCTCTTGAATAGTGGATTCGCAAAATCGAACTTGACAGTGAGAAGCGCAACATTATCTACACAAAGGCGCTCATTCTCGTACACTTGCAAGACTACTGGTACTCGCATATTAAAGGCACATCATGTTGTCTCCCTCGCATCTACAGGCAAATCACGGGTACCTATGTGCTTCATATTATTCACTTATCTTCTACTCCTAGTTGTTTCAGTGACTCGGGAAATTCGGAAGATCAAAGCACGCTTAGTTCTCCAATCCATCAAGCTGCACTGAAGAACTGGGGGTAGTTGTTACGCCATATTTTCGGTTGCCTCAATTATCTCCTAATTTCCCAATATTAATCTAATAATAATTAATTACATAATTCCCAAGTTAGTAATATCCTCTCTCTGAAACGAGGAAAGAATCAATATCAATCAATCAATAACGAAAAATATCTCCAAACGATTCTTTCAGGAAAGAATCACAATGCTAATATAACTCTAAAAAGATAAAATCAACTTATCTCAAGATATCCCTTAACAATCACAGGGATTAAAAACACTATCCTATCACAGAACTGCGTTGACTTGATCCCTATATATAAACAGGGTATGCAGACATCTTGGAATATGATCCGACACATCTAACAAGTCGAGACACCTTTCAAGTCCAGCCCCAAACATCCAAAAACTCCAAATCCCCCATTATCATAATTTCATTATTCCAGCAATCCCCGAAATTTGTTATCATAAAATTCCTCCGTTAACATTTTCTATTAAAGTAATTCTTTGAGGTGTGTTGGTGTTGTTGTGAAGAGGACGTCAAGTGATGAGGGCAATGTAATGCATCCTCGCTTACCTTCCGCCGTTGCAATTTCTTTTGATCAGTGTTGTATTCTATTCACCAAGAAATATTTTTTTAGTATGTTTTAAAATTAGGTTTTTTTTAAAGGATAAACTTCAATATTAGAAATAAACAAAGAGGTACAGTTTGACACGACCATTATTGTAATAGCCCCAGATCCGGGGTCGGGGATCCGGTCGTTACGGTCTCAATTCCCATCAATGATACTTGCACTTGAATCAAAACAATTAAACTGCATGCTGTGACCCCACAATAACAACACCACACACACAACTAGTTATAGTCCCAGAGATGAAATTGGAATAAGTATCTAGTTATAGGATCCACAAGTTATAAGTTATTACAAACCCAAAAGATTACAGAGTACACTTAATAGTTCTTGCCGTTGCTTACATTAATCATAAATATAAATAAGTCTGATACACAAAAGCTGTAGCTTAGACTACTGGTTACTACTACCTCAGCTATGGCGGCTACGACCTCTATTAGTGCTTGTTCCCTAGAGACAATACTATAATGTTCTTAGGGAAGACATTTTGATTATTAATAAATATGTTCTATGGATTTTCTTTCAATTATTTATTATGTCTTTATTAACTGCGATATAAATATTAGAATAATAAATGTCCTTGGAATATAAGCATGAATTCTATATCTCTAAGTATGTGACTTAGAAATGAGATTATATGAGTAGTGTTTATAATCCTAAAAGATCCCTAGTCGAGTATTATTATTTGAGGACAATAATAATGCATTAAGACTAGTATGTTTGTTGACTGATGACCACATCTCATTGGTTATAAGTATGGTGATACTAAAGTCAAAGACATAAGTGCATGTTAACAGAACATGGCACTGGATAGACCCACCGTGTGAATTCTTCATGGTAAATGTTATCAAGTGTCATAAGCAATTCTCACAATGATAATGGTGTAATGATCCTTAGACTTGAAATCATTATATTTCTATATGAGAATTAATATACTTTGATTCTACTCAAAGTTACCTTTGACCGGGTAATGATAAAGGTGGACATTGGGTATATTATGAATCATATGAGAAATATGAATGATAGATATAGGATTTAACCCTCCTATTTTAGGAGTGATATTATTGGCCTCTTGATTGAGTGAGACTATGAAATGCATGGCCATGCTCAAATTGTGATTTGTTTAATAGTCTACTCATCGATCAAGTAAACCGGGATTAAATGTTGAAGAGGATGACATAAACCATGCCTCGAGTTTAATCTATAATATAAGGTTAAAAGGATTATATTACATGGAACATTATTCATTAAAGGTTTAATTGGATCACCAATTATTATTATTACTTGGGTAGCAGTGATGTATTACTAGATGCCGCTCATTGTTTATAATTTTATTATGAGATGTTAAAATTATTGCCAACGTAATAATAACCTAAAGGGTTACACATAAAAAATGTTTTAAACGGAACATTAATTAAATTTCGAATTTAATTGAATTATTATTATTATTGAATTATTGGATTAATTAAGTAGGACTTGATTAATTATATAATAATTCGAATATAATAAATAATACTACTAATAATCAGATTGGGTTTTGGAAGCCCAATCAGATTAGGTATATGCCCAGAATTCTCTCCATATAAATACATTAAGATGTATTATTTTAGGGTTAAGAAATTGAAAAAACGTTTTTCTTAAAAAACCCTAGCTGCTCTACATCAAAGAGAGGCTAGAGAGAGAGAGAGAGAGTTCCGAGGGCAGTTCTTGGCTAGTACCAACTCCGGTGATCGTTGGACGATCGGGCGTTCGTGTGGACTAATTAGAGACGTGTATCGCAAGGCGGGACACGTGGTGATCATATCAAAGGACCTCCATTAGTCAGCCGTTCGTAAAGATTCAAAAGGTAAACGATTCTATTCACGAATTAAATATCGTTTTTCGCATGGATCCTGCGGAGGGTTTCGTTAAATTTTCTATTTTACGCGTTTTTCCGTTGCGTTTTCATGCCCGAAACCCTTCAACCTCAGCGGGTAAATCTCTGACGGCTGCTACCTGCTTGCGCAGAGTGTGCCTGTTGCGGGCCATCTGCTCTAGCTGTTGTTGTGATATAAATAAATAAAGCAAGGGTGAGTAATAGAGCCCACCAAAATAGTTTATGATAGATCAACAGTATGTAACAGTTCGAAAATATTTTTGTAACCACATGCTATACATTAAACGGATAAGATACTAGTATAATATAAAAGAGGAAGTTACGAGGAAAATTAATATAATGTTTCCGTAGCCCAAAATCCAATTATGCATATAAAATCTGAGTAAGATTTTATCAGAGTCATAACTCATAAAATAAAAGATGAAGTTACAAGGATTTATTCCAACTTCATTTTCTTTGAACACTTTTCGACCCCCTGCCAACATGATCGGTAAACCTGTACCACGGTGTCATCCTTAGTCCCTTTCAATACATGTTGCAGAACCCCCTGCCAACATGATCGGTAAACCTGTACCAAGGATGTCATCCGTAGTCCCTTTCAATACATGTTGCAGAATTATCCAAAATGGATGATGAACTAATACCGGAGTTGCTACCGCGCCCGTCGTACCAACCTTACTATGATCAGTAGCAGGTCGTACAACAAAAATATGTTTTCTACATGTAGATGGAAGAATCACGATAGCCTGACCTTGTCTACTGCCTTCCCGGATCTCCCGGCCCATTTGGGGCAATAAAATGGATGGGTCGGCGCAACTGGACCACTTACACCACTCCTAGTTCAGATGAAATCCATGACTCTGAAACGTAAAGTGTTAGGCCGAATACACAATATATAATCAAATATACGTATGAGAATAACAATAAGAACACAGTTTATAGATAATAAACTGAATGGAATTAAAAACTTCTCTCTCAGTGATGTAAAATATCACAGAGAGCTGCTAGGTTACAAGAATGATAATTCACGTATTTTTCATCCCTTTTAGGGTTAACCTATCTGTGTTTTTATAGTACACAGCTACATACAATCTTCTAATTGATATTCCTATAAATTAGCTATACAATCAATATCAAATTAGAATTGCTTCTTTCTTCTGTTCCGTTTCCTTAGCCATCTCGATATCTCTTTGCTTCTTTCCATCTTCAAAGAATATCGCTTCTAGAATCTTCATTGTCTTTGCACTGACAGCTAAACAAACTCTGACCATCAGACTTTAACAAACTCTGACTAGCTTCCAACTAAACTCTGATAAGTCCTCCAGCTAAACTCTGATAGTTTCCTGGTACTTTAAACACTGATAAACAAACATCAGCAATTATATCTAACAATCTCCCCCAACTTGTTCATACTAAAATGTACAAGTTAACATATAATTGATGATGTCAAAACATATAACAAATGCAGTGTTTATGAAATCACAGAGTTTAAATTTCTAGTTAAAACATAAAACTTTTTAAAAAAAACTTACAGACATCCTTTACTTAATTTCCTCTACTTCAGGCACAGTCCTGCGGTAGTCTATGAGTAGTCTTCTTTCAGCTTTTTCTAGCTCATCTACCATGATTTCCTTCAACTCCTTTAACTCTGGATCACTCTCTCCAGTCTGATAGATGGCAGCTCTCGGAGAATAGATGATATTCCTCCTCATCTCATTCCCTAGCCTGATAAAGTAAGACTTGTCTGATTCCAGGTTGAATTCCAAAACTTTAATACCAAGTGCTGTTCTGAATCTAGAACTGTTCCTCTTCATTTCCACTAGATTTCCATGGCAGTCTCTGTACTTAGGAACATAAGCACTTGCTATTGTTGCTCCACTAAGAACTTTGGATTTCATCATTTTGCTTCTCAAGACTTCAGCTGCTTTCTGAGTACTAAAGTTTTTAACTTTGAGTAGATATAACACATACTCCAGTTCTTCCCATAACTTCAGATGTATGTCAGATTCTCCAACTCGATAAACTCTTCCATCAGCCATGAAGTATAAGAGAAAATCCTTCTTCAAACCTCTGTGGTAGATCATTTGAACTGACTCCAGTTTGTGAAGCTTTTCTTGAGTTACCCCAATGCCTGGTTCTGCTAGTGAAGTATGATCTACAGGACTATTATTCACTCTTTTCTCTCTGTGTGAACCCAAGCCAGATCTATCATAGGATTATTTTCCCAACACAGTTCTGCTTTGTAGAATGTTTACAGTTCCTTGACTCAGAGTTTCAGGTAATACAGATCTTGGAAAAGTACTTTGAAGTTGTGTAGACAACAACTGAGTTTGTACAACTTGAGCAGTGTCAGAGGTTGCAACAATTTCCATTGATTTATCAACTTGAGCTTTGTCAGAGGTTGATTGATTTAGAACAGATTCAACTTGAGCAATGTCAGAGGTTGAATAGTTTTTCTTGGTCACTGTATCTTCTATCAACTTTCCTTTGCCCTTACCAGAGACAGTATCTGTTGACCTTCTTGAGTATTGTATACTCTGTTGAGAATTTTCCTTGATAGAGATACCCAGTTCTTTCTTCCTTGGAGCTTTTACAGCTTTCTTCTTGTATCTACCAGAAGCAATCTTCTTTCTATGCTCTTCAGATAGCATCTTCATTTCAGCTTCCATATCCTCAACTGTAGCTTCACCATCATGCTCTTCTAAAAATAGCTGAGCTGCAATCTCTTCATCTGTAGTTGGTTGAGAAGAAACCAATAGACTTTTAGCTTTTGAAGTAGATTGAGCTTCAGTGTTTGCTCTTCCAGAGTTTGTCAGATTTCTAGCAGAGTTTGACCTAAGTCTCCCTTGCTCTTGAATAATTTTTGACCTTTTCTCAGCTTCCTTGCTTCCACCATCAGTTGCATCATTCCTCTGTCTCAGAGTTTGAGTTCTCTTGCATTTGTCCTTAGAAACTCTCTCCCCCTTTTTGACATCATCAGGAATTAGCACTGATGTCAGCAATTCCAAAGAAGTAGCAATTGAATCAATCTTTGCAGTCATAGCAGTCTGATTCTCTTCCACTTTGCTCAGCCTTTGCTTGAATTCCACCTGATTTGCAAACAGATTAGAATAGAGAGCTTTATCATTCTTCAAAGTCACCTCTCGAGCAACTATATCATTTCTCAACCCAGTAACTAATTTGTGAGTATCATCAAAGCGATTGTTAAGAGACTTCACTTGTACTATTGTAGCCTTCAAGTGACTAAGAAGCTCTGGATTGGTAATTGATTCAGCAGACTTTGCCACAAAGTCAGCAGCCCTGTTAGCAGGAAAAATACAGTCTGCCCCTGACCAATTTGCAAAGTACATCTCCCTATAATGAGCTTCAGTTGCATGTTGATTTTTCTTGACAGACTCTGCAGTAGGATCCCTTAGAAAAGGTATTGAGTCATGGTCATCAGAGTCTGAAAGTGTAATATTTATCCTAGAGTTTGCATGATCAGAATTTATAGAAGTGTGATCATCACTGTCAGAAACAACTCTGTCTTCATCAACATTTTCTGCTATAGGCTCTGCAGCTTCTTCAACTATATTCTCTGCAGTAGCTTCATTTATTGTCTGAGCAGCTTCTTCAGTATGTTCTTCAGCTATGTGAATAGCCTCAACAATAGGTTCTACTGCAGCTTCAGGATCAGCATCTTGAATTATAGTCTCTGCAGTATCTTCAAAGATTTTCTCAGAAGAAACTGTTCTTGTTGCCTGATCAACCTCTTCACCTGTTTCAATAACCTGGTGAGTAACAGAGAGAATCTCTGTATGAGTAGCCAAAGACTCATCCATAACCACTGTTGGTTGATCAGCTGCCACATCCTCAGTACCTCCAACACTGCCCAACTCCTCAAAAGTTGCAGTAGGATGTGCTTCAATTTCCTCTTCAATATCCATCTCCAATATAGGTTCAAGAAAATCATCATTAACAGCAGTATTATCATCAGCATTTGCAGAATGATCTTCAATCACAACCTCAGGAGCTTCAACATTTGTAGAGTCAGGAACCAATCCACCAAAAAGATACTCAGCAACAAGCTTCCTTTTCTTAGCATTAGCAGATTCATTTTCATCAGAAGGCACATTAGCATCAGAAACAGGTCTGTTTGACCTCTTCTTTCTCCTTGAAGTACCAATAGAGTTTGGTAAATCAGCATCAGTATTTAAAGATTTAGCAACAGGAACAGCCTTGAAAGCTCTGTGCTTAGTCCTACCACCAGTCTTTGGTCTTTTAGCAGCTTGACTATCAGTGTTTACCTGTTGGGACTGGGGTTCTGGTTGCTGTGGTTCTGGTTGTTGTTGTTGGGACTGAGTTTCTGGTTGTGGTTCAAGAAAATATTGAATAACAGCTGGAAGTAACAACTCACCAGCGTTCCCTTTCTTGCCATCCTTGTTTATCAAATCAGAGAATATTCTTTTGTGCAATTTAAACGCAGAAATCACATCATTTGCAGTAATTTCAACCGCAGGAATTCAAGCAGTAAATAGTAGTTGACAAAAACATGCAAAGTAAACAACTCCCCTATTCTCTGTCATTTTCTCCCCTATATTACTCAAAACCAGTCTAGCAAAATCATAATTAGTATTATAAAGAAGAGAATACCCGATTTGCAGACTATCAATTGGAATTGCATCCCAATTGGTACACTTCTTTCCAAAAGCTCGTGTAATGCAATCGAAGAAGAAACTCCACTCCTTCCTCAAGAATGGTCGCTTTAGTTGGCCAATCCTTGCTATAGGTCCACTGTATCCAATCTCTGTCATCTTTCTTTGAAGATCAACATCACCCACAGAGATTGTATAAGTAGTGAATTCTCCAAATCCCAAGGCTGCACGAACAGTACCAGGAGTTACCACATACTCCTGTTCTTCAAATTCGAAGACTATAGAAGGAGTTCCAGTCTCGCCTCCATCATCATAAACACCCGTCTCCCAGAAAGCTTTAATTTGCAATCCAGAAAGCTGTGCTGGTTCCACAAGAGCATGCCCAATTGCAGATTGAGCAAGAAAATTCTGAAACAGATGAAACGCCTCCGGTGCGTTCTGAGTAGATAAAGGTGCTGCATAGTTATTAGGAACGAATTCTAGACCAACAGAGTGAAACATTGTGGTTGCCATTAGAAACAATTTGGAATAGATCAGAGTTTGCTTAGAAAACTGTTCGAAAACTTGATGCAGAAAAGGTGTTTGGGTAAATGTGTGTGTAACAAGTTCTGTGAATGAATAAGTGTGTAAAGAATGTAACCGTTTGTGTGTATAGAGATTTAAATATCAAATACAATGAATTAAAACTCAAGAGTTTTAATCATTAAGACACACAACTGGCTCTCTTGTAAAATGTGTGAGTGGGACAGGTGTCACACATGCATTAACTGACAACACTTATCACGGTAGTTTCCAACACGCATGCGCAGTAAAAATAGGCAATAATTACTGCTATTTACACGCTTCTCTATTTTCAAAACACATACAAACCGTTTTCAATCATACTCTCTATTTTCAAAAATAATGTTCCTCAAAAATTATGAAATGCCTGAAACACACTTATTTATTTTAATCATTAAAGATTAAAAATAAATTACCTCGGTGTAGAGTACACAGTTCATCAGTGTTTATCAATTCTCCACCTTCATTAATAATCTATTTTCTCTAAGTGCACAGTTGTGAGAAATTGTGTGTAAATAGCAGAGTTTACTGAATATAAATATTTAGAGCATCTCAAAGTGCATAAAATCCACAAATTAAATCAGTAAGAACTGGTTGCCCAAACTCTCATGTATAAAACAAAATATGATATCATCTAAACTCTGTACCTATAAATTTATTATTTTCACCCCCTTTTTTTATTATTATTATTTTTCCAGTAATCAGTGGTTGGCACTAGTCACCAAAAATCAAAAATTTTAGCCCTTATTTCATACAATAAGTTCCTGGGTCTTCCTAGGCACAACATGATCTCAAAGGAATTTGTGCATATTTTTGCATCTTTTGATTTGAGCGTGAAATATTAGCAACTAATTATCAGAGTTTAGACTTCCATCAGTTAACACAATTAATTTATGAGAGAAAGTGCAAACAGCTAATACAGACTCAGTGTATAGGATCAATAAACTAAGAGATGCTATAAATATAGAGACAGTATCATGCTGTGTAAAATTTCTGCACACATTTGAGATCAGATTTTATATAACTCAGAAAGATTCATGATTACTTACTGAGAATCATGCTTCATACAATTTTCTTCATCGGCCCATATGATTCAGACATTATCACAATCAGAGTATAGCATCAGAGTTTATCATCAGAGTATGCTTCCAAAGTTTATCAACATGATTTGAATGACAGTTAACATATGCAGAAAAACATGAGCATAATATCATAGAAGAGTGGATTTTGAGTCTAACCAGTATCTCTTAGTCAGAACCAGAGACCATTCCTAGTTCATTTACCAGTCTTGTAAATGTAGCTTCACTGAAAGGCTTGGTGAAGATATCTGCAAGTTGTTGTTCTGTAGACACAAAATGAAGCTCAATATCTCCTTCCTCCACATGTTCCCTGATAAAGTGATACCTTATGCTGATGTGCTTGGTCATGGAATGTTGTACTGGGTTACCTGTCATAGCAATAGCACTTTGATTATCACAGAAAATAGGTATTTTAGAGTACCTTAACCCATAATCCAGTAATTGATTCTTCATCCATAGAATCTGTGCACAACAGCTACCAGCAGCAATATACTCTGCTTCTGCTGTGGATGTGGAAATTGATTTCTCTTTCTTGCTGTACCAAGAAACTAATCTGTCACCTAGAAATTGACAGCTTCCACTTGTGCTCTTTCTGTCAATCTTACAGCCTGCAAAGTCTGCATCAGAGTAACCAATTAATTTAAACTCTGATTCTCTAGGATACCACAAACCTAAGGTTATGGTTCCTTTGAGATATTTGAAAATCCTTTTCACAGCTGTTAGATGAGGCTCTCTGGGATCTGCTTACAATCTTGCACAAAGACATGTTGCATACATAATGTCAGGTCTACTTGCAGTCAAATAAAGAAGAGACCCTATCATGCCTCTGTAGTTTGTTATATCTACTGAAGTTCCTGTGTCTTTGTCTAGCTTTGTTGCAGTTGCCATAGGAGTTGTGGCAGATGAACTCATACCAAATTTCTTGAGAAGATTTCTGGTATATTTTGCTTGATTGATAAAAATCCCATCATCTGTTTGCTTTACCTGCAAGCCTAGAAAAGAACTAAGCTCTCCCATCATGCTCATTTGGTACTGGACTGCATAAGCTTGGCAAATTTCTTACAGAGTTTGTCATTAGTAGACCCAAAAATTATGTCATCCACATAAATTTGAACTAAAAGCAAATCATTACCAGTATTGAAATAGAACAAGGTTTTATCAATTGTACCTCTAGTGAACCCACTTTCTAAAAGAAATTGAGCCAGAGTTTCATACCATGCTCTAGGTGCCTGCTTTAGTCCATAAAGTGCTTTGTCAAGCCTGTAGACATAATCTGGATACTTGGGATCAACAAACCCTGGTGGTTGTTCAACAAACACTTCTTCTTCATGTTTCCCATTGAGAAAAGCACTTTTCACATCCATCTGAAAGACTTTGAACTTTTTGTGAGCAGCATATGCTAGAAAAATTCTTATAGCTTCCAATCTTGCAACTGGAGCAAAGGTTTCATCATAGTCAATTCCTTCTTGCTGTGAATATCCTTTTGCCACAAGTCTAGCCTTATTCCTTGTAATTATCCCCTCACTGTCAGTCTTGTTTCTGAAAACCCATTTTGTACCAACAATAGATCTGTTTTTGGGTCTTGGTACAAGAGTCCATACTTCATTTCTTTCAAATTCATTTAACTCTTCCTGCATAGCTGTTATCCAGTTAGCATCTTGAAGAGCTTCTTCCACTTTCTTAGGCTCAGTTTGGGATAGACATGCATGAAACAGACATTCATTTGTTGTAGCACTTCTTGTTTTCACACTTGCATCTGGATCTCCAATTATCAGATCAGGTGTATGAGCTTGTGTCCACCTTCTTGCTGTTGGAAAGTGGCTTCTTTCATCATTATTAGATCCTCACCCTTGATCCATGCTCTCCTGATTTTCTTCTTGACCATCTGCATTCTCTGAGGCTCCCCCTGAATTGGATTGCTCAGAATTTGAACTTTCAGAGTTTGATCCAGAGTGTGTGCTAGATTCTTCAGTTGACTCACTTTCAGAATTTGAGTCATCATTTTGAGATGTGGCTGAAGTATCTTCATGCTCCCCCTCAACTGGTTTTCTATTTTGTTCTGTCAAAGAAACTTCCTCAGTATTTACCAGTAGAGGTTCAGAGTATGCTTCGTCAGAGTTTGTTGGATTTGCTTCATCAAAATTTACATGATCAGAGTTTAGATCTTCATTTTCAAAGCGAAGTTGATCATGATATTCTTCATCTTCTATTCCAGTTATTTTCTTGTCATCAAATGACACATGTATGGATTCCATGATCACTTTAGTTCTCAGATTGTAGACTCTGAATGCTTTAGTTGACAGTGGGTATCCAACAAAAATTCCTTCATCAGCTTTTAAGTCAAACTTGGTCAACTGTTTAGGATGAGTTTTCAACACAAAACATTTGCACCCGAAAATATGAAAATATTTCAGGTTTGGTTTCTTTTTCTTCACCATCTCATATGGTGTTTTCCCATGCCTATTGATCAGTGTTGCATTTTGAGTAAAACAAGCAGTCTGAACAGCTTCTGCCCAGAAATAAGTTGGCAATTTTTCTTCATCAAGCATTGTTCTGGCAGCTTCTATTAAGGTTCTGTTCTTTCTTTCAACTACACCATTCTGCTATGGAGTTCCTGGTGCAGAAAATTCTTGTTTCACTCCCCTTTCTTTGCAAAATTTTTCCATTGTTGCATTTCTGAATTCAGTACCATTATCACTCCTAATAATTCTTACTTTAAACTGTGATCCTTTGTCCAGCAGCTTTACATGATCCATCAGAGTTAAGGCAGTTTCATCCTTCTTTGCTAGAAAGTACACCCAAGTGTACCTAGTATATTCATCAACTATGACTAGAGCATATTTCTTTCTGCCTAGAGACATTACATTTACTGGACCAAATAGATCAACATGAAGAAGATGATAAGGATCCATAACTGAAGATTCAGATTTACTCTTGAAAGATGACTTCCTTTGCTTGGCCTTTTGACAATAATCACACAGACCATCTAAGCTGAGTATTGACTTTGGAAGTCCCCTTACAAGATCTTTTCCTTTGACATTTTTGCAGACAAACACACAGCTTTTCCTTCAGAGTTTGTTACCAAACTTGCTTCATAGATATTATTCCGTCTGTGTCCAACTAGAACAACTTTCCCTGTAGATTTGCTGATAACCTCACAGTATTCAGGTTGAAAATCTACATGGTAACCTCTGTCACAGATTTGACTCACATATAGCAAGTCATGCTTGAGTCCTGGGACTAGAGCTACATTTGTGATGATGACACTTCCAAGATTTATATTGCCATATCCCATAGTACGTCCTATGTTGCCATCTCCATAGGAAACTTTTGGGCCAGCTTTCTCCTCATAATCTGATAGCAGGGCTTTATTTCCAGTCATGTGTCCTGAACATCCACTGTCCAATACTAGGGTGCTTTCCCTTATGCCCTGCAATAAAAAACAATTACAAAGAGTTAGATTTAAGGATCCAGACTTGCTTGGATCCTTTGGCTTTCTTAATATAGTTAGCTTTTGCAGCGGTATTCTTATCAACAGAGTTTAAGCTAACTGTATCAAAGTTTACACTATCAGAGTTTACACTTGCAGAATCAACTTTAACCCATTTCAAATTGGGCTTCAACTCATAATAGTTGTGATAAATAGCATGATAATTCTTGCAAGTATAAATAGAATGCCAAGTACTCCCACAGTGAGTACATAAAGTCTGTGGTCTAACCCTAACATATTCATTCTTAACCCCAGACTTGGAGGGTAAAGAATTAATATCTTTGTTCTTCCTGCAAAAACTTGCAAGATGGTTAGTACTGCCACAATTATGACATGTTTTTCTAGGAGTATCAGTAATAGGCAAATGATTATTACTTCTGTTAATGCCTACTTTTCCATTTCTGTTCTTCCTGGACACTTTCTGTTTTTCAACAGAATTTACCTCTTTGAGCTTATACTTGAATTGTTTCTCTGTCATTAAACCAACATTCACCTGTTTAACACAAGTTTTTACTGGTTCAATCTTAACAGCTCCTTTTTCAAGTACAGAATTTTGCTTACTGGATTCAGGAACAAATTTCATAGGTTTAAGTTGTGTTCTAACTTTAACCTTATCTTTAAACCTAAGTTCATCTTCCTCACAGTAACTGTAACACCCATGTCCCACATCGAGGAGATTTGGGACTTTAGTTCAGTTTATAAGGCAAATCACTACTACTAATTAGCACCAACAAATCATGATCTTTTGGGGGCCTGTGGTGGGCTTGTCGTTACCCAAGTTGGTTGTAGTTGGGCCAGTATGCTTTGACTTATTCGGACTCAGAATTGGGACTTGACCCGATTTTCGAAAAAGACTCGGGATTTGACCCGGGTTGTCACATATGGTATCAGAGCCGACTCTCGAAAGCTTGTCGAGGCAAGTTGCCGGAGGTGGGGACACGAAGGCTGGTGGTATTATCCCACAATGGACAGAGGTCCGGAGGTGGGGACACGAAGCCAGCCGGTATTATCCCACAATGGCTAGGGAGGAACGATCTTGGAACCTATGGGCTATCCGTTCAGGCTTGACGAGGACGTCAAGAGTTTAAGTGGGGGAGTTTGTAACACCCATGTCCCACATCGAGGAGATTTGGGACTTTAGTTCAGTTTATAAGGCAAATCACTACTACTAATTAGCACCAACAAATCATGATCTTTTGGGGGCCTGTGGTGGGCTTGTCATTACCCAAGTTGGTTGCAGTTGGGCCAGTATGCTTTGACTTATTCGGACTCGGAATCGGGACTTGACCCGATTTTCGAAAAAGACTCGGGATTTGACCCGGGTTGTCACAGTAACCTAACCCAACTGTATCTGTTTGAAAAACTTGATGTGTGTCTTTTCCAGAATTTGTCCAGGTTTTAATTACCTTCCTTTCTTTTTCCAAATCAGATTCTAGTTCCCTAAATTTCTTAAGCAACTCCTGTTCAACATAAACAGCATCATCTCTTTCCTTTTGAACTTGTTGCATGTTAACAAGCTCTTCTTCAAGAAATTTATTTCTCTCTTTAAGCTTAAGATTCTCAGATTTAATTCTCTCATTTTCTAAAGTCTGATCTCTATAACTAACATGTTAGATATAATTGCTAATGTTTGTTTATCAGTGTTTAAGCAACAGGTACTGACAAGAGTTTATCAGAAGCCAGTCAGAGTTTAGTTAAACTCTGACAGGGTGAAGAGTTTAATTGAAGCCGGTCAGAGTTTATTTAAAGTCTGACAGGGTGATAGTTGAATTAGCTGTCGGTGCTGAATTGAAGATTCTAGAAGCAATATATTCTGAAGATGGAAAGAAGCAGAATATATTGATACAGCTAAGGAAACGGAATAGAAGATAAGAAGCAATCCTTAATTGATAAGTTTTGTATAGCTAACTTGTAGGAATATCAATTAGATAAGGATTGTATGTAGCTGTGTACTATATAAACACAGATAGGTTATCCCTAGAAGGGACACACGAATATTGATACATTATTCTTGTAACCTAGAAGCTCTTTGTGATTCATTAACATCATAAAGAGAGAAGCTGTTAATATAAATACAGTTTATTGATTCATAAACAGTGTTCTTAATTATCGTTATTCTCATACATACTTGATTATATTGTGTATTCGGCCTAACAATTGGTATCAGAGCCAAGGCTGTTTAATATATACAGTTTTACGATTCAAACACAGTATTAATCATGTCTGAAGAAAATCAAACTGCTCCTAAGGCTGAACAGGTTAAGCCCAATTCTGTGAGTCGATATGAAACAATCAGGGTTCCAATTCTCAGGCCAGTAGAGTATCCGATTTGGAAGGTGAAGATGACCATGTTTCTGGAGGCTACAGATCCAGAATACCTTGACAGAATTAATGATGGTCCTCATATGCCAACTAAATTGTCCCCTGTTGTTGATGGTCAAGCACAAAAGACTGTTCCAAAGGAAAAGAAAGATATGACTCCTGAGGATATCTCATCAATTGCAAAGGATGCAAAGGTTAGACATCTTCTCCACAGTGCTTTAGATAATGTAATGTCTAACAGAGTAATTGGCTGCAAAACTGCCAAAGAGATATGGGATGCTTTAGAAGTCAGATGCCAGGGAACAGGTGCTATTAAGAAGAACAGAAAAACAATACTCACACAGGAGTATGAGCACTTTGATTCAAGAACTAATGAAACCTTGACTAAGACTTATGACAGATTTTGCAAACTGTTGAATGATCTGTCTCTGGTAGATAAGGAATATGAACTTGAAGAGTCAAATCTCAAGTTTCTGTTATCTCTACCTGAAAAGTGGGATTTAAAGGCAACAACAATCAGAGATAATTATGATCTTGCTGATACAGATCTTGATGAGATCTATAGATTGTTAAAAACTCATGAACTTGAGATAGAACAAAGAAACAGGAGGTCCAGCAAGAAAACAAAATCTGTTGCTCTCAAAGTCGAGGAGAAGCCCATCAAGAAGGAATCATCAAGGAAGAAAGCCAAGGGAAAGGCTTTAGTTATTAAATCTGAGAGTGAGTCATCAAACTCTGATGATGACTCAAACTCTGATGAAGCTTCTGACTCTGAGGATGATGAAGAGGAGTTGATGCAAATGGCTGCATTGATGGTGAAGACCTTTAAGAAGATGGGATTCAAGAACTTCAAGAAAGGAAAGAGATTCTCAAGGAAAGATTCAAACTCTGAAAGGAGAAGTTTCAGAAAGTCTGATGGAAAGGAGACCAAGTCTGGCAAGAAGGATAAGTCTCAAATCCAGTGCTACAAGTGTAAGGAGATGGGTCATTATGCTCCAGAGTGCAAGAAAGGCAAATCTGAGAAAGCACTCATCTCTAAAGGCAGAGACTGGGCAGATACTTCAGACTTTGATGATGGAGAAAACTATGCTCTTATGGCAACTGTCAGAGATGAGACTGAATCTTCTGAAAATAAGGTACCCCTAACTACTTATGCTTATGATACTGATAATATATCTGAGTTAAGAGTATATCTGAAAAGTGTTCATGTTAGTTATAGGGATCAGACTTTAGAGAATGAGAGGATTAAATCTGAGAATCTTAGTCTTAAAGATAGAAACAAGTTTCTTGAAAGAGAACTTGAGAATATGAAGCAGATTCAAAAAGAAAGAGATGATGCTGTTTATGTTGAACAGGAGTTGCTTAAAAGGTATAAGCAACTAGAATCTGATTTAGAAAAAGAAAGAAAAATAATCAAGACTTGGACAGATTCTGGAAGAGACACTCATCAAGTGTTTCAGACTGATTCTGTAGGTTTAGGTTATTGTGAAAACGATGAACTTAGGTTTAAAGACAAAGTTAAGGTTAAACCACAACTTAAACCTGTGATATTTGTTCCAGAATCCACCAAGCTAAAATCTGTAGTTGTGAAAGAAGCTGTTATGGAGCCAGTTGAAGCTTGTGTTGAACAAGTAGATATTGAATCTAAAACAGAGAAGCTTGTTGAGCTAGAAGCTGTTAAAGAACCAATTAGAATCTGTGAGAAGCAGGTTAATGTTGGTTTAATGACAGGAAAACAGTTTAAACATAAGCTCAAAGAGGTTAAGTCTGCCATGAAAACTAAAGGGTCCAAGAGAAATAGGAATGGAAAAGTAGGCATAAATAATAGAAATAATCATATGCCTAATGCTAGTGCCTCAAGAAAAACATGTTATAATTGTGGTAGTTCTAATCATCTTGCTAGATTTTGCACTAAGAACAAACATATTAATTCTTTACCTTCTACTTCAGAAGTAAAGAATGATTATGTTAGAGTAAGACCACAGACTTTATGCAAACATTGTGGGAGCACTTGGCATTCTATTTACACATGTAAGAGTTATCATGCAATTTATCATAACTATTATGAGCTAAAACCCAACTTGAAATGGGTTAGAGCAAACTCTGCTAGTGTAAAATCTGACAATATTAGTTTAAACTCTGATAATACAGATTCCGCTGCAAAAACTAACACTGTTAAGAAAGACAAAGGATCCAAGCAAGTCTGGATCCTCAAAACTAACACTTAGTGTTTGTTTGTGATTGCAGGGTATAATAGAGAGCACACTTATCTTAGACAGTGGATGCTCAGGACATATGACTGGAAATAAAGCCCTGCTATCAGACTTTGAGGAGAAGGCTGGCCCAAAAGTTTCCTATGGAGATGGCAACATAGGACACACTCTGGGATATGGCAATATTAATCTTGGAAGTGTCATCATCACAAATGTAGCTCTAGTCTCAGGACTCAAGCATAATCTGTTATCTGTGAGTCAAATCTGTGACAGAGGAAACCATGTAGATTTTCATAGTGAATACTGTGAAGTTATCAGTAAATCTACTGGGAAAGTTGTTCTAGTTGGACACAGGCGCAACAATATTTATGAAGCAAGTTTGGTAACAAACTCTGATGGAAAAATAGTGTGTCTGACTGCAAAAATGTCAAATGAAGAGAGTTGGAATTGGCACAAGAAGCTCTCTCATCTCAATTTGAACAACATAAATGAGCTTATTAGAAAGGATCTTGTAAGAGGACTTCCAAAATCAATACTCAATCTAGATGGTCTATGTGATTCTTGTCAAAAGGCCAAGCAAAGGAAGTCATCTTTCAAGAGCAAATCTGAATCTTCAGTAGTGGAACCTTATCATCTTCTACATGTTGATCTCTTTGGACCAGTGAATGTAATGTCCATGGGCAGAAAGAAATATGCTCTAGTAATTGTTGATGAATATACTAGATATACATGGGTGTATTTCTTGTCAAAGAAGGATGAAACTGCTCAAACGTTGATGGATCATGTAAATCTACTGGACAAAGGATCACAGCACAAAGTCAAAATTATAAGGAGTGATAATGGAACTGAATTCAGAAACTCAATCATGGAAGCTTTCTGCAAGGAAAGAGGAGTCAAACAAGAATTTTCTGCACCTGGAACTCCACAGCAAAATGGTGTAGTTGAAAGAAAGAACAGAACCTTAATTGAAGCTGCCAGAACTATGCTAGATGAAGCAAAATTGCCAACTTATTTCTGGGCAGAAGCTGTTCAAACTGCTTGTTTTACTCAAAATGCAACTCTGATCAACAAGCATGGAAAAACACCATATGAAATGGTGAAAAACAAGAAGCCAAATTTGAAATATTTTCACATATTTGGATGCAAATGCTTTGTGTTGAAGACTCATCCTGAACAGTTGACCAAGTTCGAGTTAAAAGCTGATGAAGGAATCTTTGTTGGCTATCCATTGTCAACAAAAGCATTCAGAGTTTACAATCTGAGAACAAAGGTGATCATGGAATCCATACATGTGTCGTTTGATGACAAGAAAATAATTGGACTTGAAGACAAGGATGGATATGATCAACTACGTTTTGAAAATGAAGATCTATTCTCTGATGATATAAACTCTGATGAAGCAGGGTTGACAAACTCTGACGAAGCATACTCTGAACCTCTATTGGTAAATACTGGAGAAACTGGAAATTCTCAAATTGAACAAAATAGAGAACCAGTTGAGGGGGAGCGTGAAGAAGCTCAACAAGACACAGCAAGTGAGTCAGTTGAGGAAACTGATTCAAACTCTGACAGCTCAAACACTGAGCCATCCAACTCAGGGGGAGCCTCAGATAATGCAGAAAGTCAACATATGAATCAGGAGAGCATGGATCAAGGGGGAGGATTCAATAATGATGCAAGAAACCACTTACCAACAGCCAGAAAGTGGACACAGGCACACACACCTGATCTCATAATTGGAGATCCTGATGCTAGTGTGAGAACTAGAAGTGCAACAAACAATGAGTGTCTGTATCATGCTTTCTTGTCTCAAACAGAACCAAAGAAAGTGGAGGAAGCTCTTCAAGATGCTAATTGGATTACAGCAATGCAAGAAGAGTTAAATGAATTTGAAAGAAATGAAGTCTGGACACTTGTACCTAGACCAAAGAATAGATCAATTGTAGGTACAAAGTGGGTTTTCAGAAACAAGACTGACAGTGAAGGTGTGATTACAAGAAACAAGGCTAGACTTGTGGCTAAAGGTTATTCACAACAGGAAGGAATTGACTATGATGAAACCTTTGCTCCAGTTGCAAGACTGGAGGCCATAAGAATTTTTCTGGCCTATGCTGCACACAAGAAGTTTAAAGTCTTTCAGATGGATGTAAAAAGTGCTTTTCTCAATGGGAAGCTTGAAGAAGAAGTGTTTGTTGAACAACCACCAGGATTTGTAGATTCCAAGCATCCAGATTATGTCTACAGGCTTGACAAGGCATTATATGGACTAAAGCAAGCACCAAGAGCATGGTATGAAACTCTTGCTCAATTTCTTTTAGAAAGTGGGTTCACAAGAGGTACAATTGATAAAACCTTGTTTTATTTCAATTCTGGTGATGATTTGCTTTTAGTTCAAATTTATGTGGATGATATTATTTTTGGATCTACTAATGACAAACTTTGTAAGAAGTTTGCAAAGCTTATGCAATCCAGGTATCAAATGAGCATGATGGGAGAGCTTAGTTATTTTCTAGGCTTACAGGTCAAGCAAACAGATGATGGGATTTTTATCAATCAAGCAAAGTATACCAGAAATCTTCTAAAGAAATTTGGTATGCTTGATAGTTCATCTGCTACAACTCCCATGGCTACAGCAACGAAGCTTGACAAAGACACAGGAGCCTCAGTAGATTTGACTAACTACAGAGGAATGATAGGGTCTCTACTGTATCTTACTGCAAGTAGACCTGATATCATGTATGCAACATGTCTTTGTGCAAGATTTCAAGCAGATCCCAGAGAGCCTCATCTAACAGCTGTAAAAAGGATCTTCAAATATCTCAAAGGAACCATAACCCTGGGTTTGTGGTATCCTAGAGAATCAGAGTTTAAGTTAATTGGTTACTCTGATGCAGATTTTGCAGGCTGTAAGATAGACAGAAAAAGTACAAGTGGAAGCTGTCAATTTTTAGGTGACAGATTAGTTTCTTGGTACAGCAAGAAACAGAAGTCAATCTCCACATCCACTGCTGAAGCAGAGTATATAGCAGCTGGTAGCTGTTGTGCACAGATTTTATGGATGAAGAATCAACTGCTGGATTATGGGATAAGGTACTCTAAAATACCTATTTTCTGTGATAACCAAAGTGCTATTGCTATGACAGGTAATCCAGTACAGCACTCCATGACCAAGCACATCAGCATAAGATATCATTTTATCAGAGAACATGTGGAAGAAGGGAACATTGAGCTTCATTTTGTGTCTACAGACCAACAACTTGCAGATATCTTCACCAAACCTTTGAGTGAAGCTACGTTTACAAGATTGGTAAATGAACTTGGAATGATCTCTGGTTCAGACTAGAGATACAGGTTAGACTCAAAATCTATCCATGTTTGATTGTTTAATGCTCATGATTCCTTGCAAATGTTAACTGTTATGTGAACCAGCATGTTAAACTCTGATGATAAACTCTGTGAAGTGTCTGTCATACACCGAAAGTAAACTCTGATGGTAAACTCTGTTGGTCATACTCTGATAGTTACAGTTTAATGTTATACTCTGATTGTAATTTTGTCTGAAACATTTGGACCAATGAAGAAATTTGTATGAAGCATAATTCTCAGTAAGTAATTGTGAATCCTTAAGAGTTGATAGATTCTGATCTCAAATATGTGCAGTAAGCTAACACAGCATGATACTGTCTCTATATTTATAGCATCTCTTAGTTTATTGATCCTATACACTGAGTCTGTATTAGCTGTTTGCATCTTCTCTCATAAGTTAATTATAATTACTGATGAAAAGTCTAAACTCTGATTATTTAATGCAAATAATTCACCCTCACATCAAAAGATGCCAAACAGAGCACAAATTCCTTTGAGATCATGTTGTGCCTAGGAAGATCCAGGAACTTATTGTATGAAATAAGGGCTAAAATCTTTGATTTTTGGTGACTAGTGCCAACCACTGATTACTGGAAAAAAAAAAAATTAAATAATAATAATAATAAAGGGGGTGAAAAATAAAAGACATATCCAAATGAAAGGATATCAGTAATACAGAGTTTAGATAGAAAAATCAGTGTCTATGTTATACATGAGAGTTTAGGCAACCAGTTTTTACTACTTTAGTTTGTGGATTTTATGCACTTTGAGATGATCTAAATACTGATTTCGGTAAACTCTGCTACTACACACACATATTTTCACAACTGTGCAGATTAAGAAAAGAGTTTATTAACAAAGAAGGACAAATGGTAAACACTGATGTATTGTGTGAAATACGCCGAGGTTACTTTGTTTTAATTTCTAATGGTTAAAATAATCTCTTTGTTTCAGACATTTTATAATTTTGAGATTAGCCATTTGTTTTTCGGAAAAAGTATGATTGAACGGAGAAAAGAAAGAGTGTGTTTGATAAGTCCTGATAGTGATTCGTAATGCTGCTGAGTATGTTAGTTTATTGTTTAAAGTGATATCATTTCTTTCACTTTACAATTACTATGCAAAATTGATAATACTGATATGTAAAGAAACAAATTTTTTTCATTAATTGATTCAAATTTACATTCAGACCATTTCATACTCATGTTTAGCTAAACTTTCTGGTACATACTAATCACTATGGTTACAAAAGAGAAGATCTATTTAACCAGGACAAGTATCTGAATGCTACATCTGAAGCAGAAGAGCTAGAGCCAGAAGTTATTGTGCTCTACTACTTCTGATGATCGCTACCCAGTTGTTTAACTGATCATTATACCATCTGGGATTGCTTGACAACATCCTGAAGATGAATCATCATCATCATCTTCCTGGATTCTCTTTCTGCTTTGCAGCTTGCAGGATTCCAAGAAGATTGTCTCCTCAGTACCCATCAGGAAGCTCTGCTGGAAGAGTATCATACAAATCTCCATAGTATGATCGTCTGCCAGGATGGGCACATCATATGGACCGGGACGGATGATGTACACATAAGGATTAGAGATTGGTCCTTCTGCTATTTCATCATCTGCTATAAGACCTTCATCATTCAGAAAAGACAGAACAAAAAACTCATCGATGATATAGTTTTCTTGTTGCTGCCAGTTCATGTTCATGAATGATTCTACATCCATGAATTCAAAGGTTCCTGCCATTTGGTGTATGGTAATTTTAAGATATGAAGCCTGTTGTTACAATGCTTCGGTTTTTAAAGCATTCAACAGGGTAACTGAAAGGTTTTTACTTGAATCGAAGCGCTTGGGATAATAAGGTGCGGAGTTTCAAGACAGTCATTATTATTCTGACTGTTGAGCTCCTTTGTACTTTATTATTAAAATTGATAATTTTATTATTATTAATTTTTTTTAAGCGGATATTTTGAGTGTTATATGTGATGCCAGGTGTCTTCCCGTCTGCACGTGTGTATTGGAAGTTGTTAGATACAGCTGTCAGCGTATCCACGTCTGACATCTGTCCCACTAACATACTTCTAATCTTTACAGTTATTATTTAATACACTACATACACACGATTCAATCTTTTACGCACCTCATCTTTTCATAAGCTTTTACTCACACACAAACACTCAAACACTTTCAAAGCCCAGTTCTTCTTATTTTCAAATCTTACTAATGGCCACTACAGCGTTTATTGCTTCTGAATTAGAATTTGTTCCCAACAATTATTCTGCTCCTGTAGCAAATGAGAACGCACCGGAGGCGTTTCATTTGATTCAGAGGTTCTTGTTACACTCTGATATCGGTACTGCTCTAACTGCACCATCGAAGCTGTCTGCGACTCAAATTCGAACTTTTTGGCAGACAGGTACTTATGATAATGGAGGAGAGTCTGGATCGCCATCTATAATTTTTGAGTTTCAAGGAGATGAATTTGTTGTTACTCCTACTACTGTTCGTGATGCTTTGGGTCTTGAAGATTTCAATGCATTCACAATCTCTGTTGGAGATTTTGAGCTAGTCAGAATGATGGGCGAGATAGGCTACACTGGACCTTTGACAAAGATAGGTCAACTCAAAAGGCCATTTTTGCGCAAGGAGTGGAGCTTCTTTTTCGATTGCATTACTCGGGCTTTTGGAAAGAAGTGTACCAATTGGGATGCGATTCCCACGGATAGTCTACAGATCGGGTATTCCCTTCTCTCTGGCAGTCATTTTGATGTTGCTAGATTAGTTTTAACTAATATTGGTGAGAAAATGCTAGAGAATAGAAATGTTGTTTATTTCTCTAGGTTTTGTCAATTGATATTCAATTTTTGCTGTCCAAATGTTGAGATAGTAGAGGATGATGTTATACTTTCGTTTAAACTGCACAAACGTATATTTTCTGACCTTATCAACAAGGACAACAAGAAAGGAGAAGTTGGTCCTTTAATGTTGCCTGCATCAGTGCAACAATTTCTTGACAACTTACAACAACAACAAGTATCAACTGCTGAAGCTGGACCTTCTGTGTCTCAACCACAGAGGTCAAAGAGATCCGAAGTTCGAGCAGTTAAGTCTGGTTTGCAACAACCTGAAGCTGAGGTATCAAATGTTGATGCTGTGCCTCAGAGAAAAAGAATGAAGAAAAGGCGAGCCCAAAGGGCAAAGTCTGTTGCTGCTGATTCTATTGTAGACTCAGAAACTGAAGCTGATGAAGAGACTCTTCATCAGAGAAAGAGAAGACTAGTTGCTGATCAACTTTTTGGTGATATCATTGCCAATATGGACAAAGAACCTGAGGACACTGAAGCTCCTACATCAGAGAATGAGGAGATTGTGATTACAACTGTACCTTCAAGTACTCCTGCAATTGTTGTTGAGGAGGATATTCTAACTGCTGAGGATGCTGCAAATCCTGAAACTATTCTGATGGATTTTGAACCAGAAGCTCCTACATCAAAAGCTGATGATGTAGTTGAGGAAGCTGCTGCATACTCTGACAGCAGGATTATTGATCATGAAGATACTGTACTGGAAGCTGATCAAGCTACTACTGAATTAGTAGAACCTATTGCTTCTCACACAGATATCATTTCTCTTGATTTTGAGAAAGGTGAGGAAGTTGATCAGATTAGAGTTGATCCAGTTCCAGAAGCTGTTGCTGTACATGTTGATGCAACAGATAATGATCATGAGGATATTGTTTTACTTGAAGCTTTGCAACAATCAGTTGTCGAGATTGTTCAGAGAGAAGCAGAGGTTACTGCTCCAGCAAACTCTGATGTTCCTCAAACTGTAGCAGATCAAGTACCTGATGCCACTGCACAGTTAATTGATGAAATCACTGCTGAAAATGTGCTTGAAGATATTCACAGCGAGGATGACAATGCTGAAGCTAGTCCTGCTCATTCAAACTCTGATATTCAAGTGGAAATTTCTGATCTTCAAGCAAATTCTACTGAAGAGAGGGAAGTTCAAAGGGCTGCTTCTGAGCATTTTCAGAATATGTACTACAATGCATGGGCTAATGCAGATTGTGTCTTTCCAGCACAACGGGCTGCAGATTTTCTATCTGATTCTGTTAAGAAGATTACAAATCCTGATGTCCTTACAAGCTTACAGGCAACTGTTATTCAAGTCAAATCTCTCAATAATAGATTTGATGAGAATCAACAAATGCTTACAAAATTGAGGAATGAAGTAAGTCTGAGGGATCTTACTTTAAAGGCTGACAGAACTTCTTACTATGCCATGTTCAAGCAGCAAGCCAGGGATTCTGAAGAAATCAAGAAGAGGCTTGGGACAGTTGAGGACAACCAGAATGCTATGTCTGCTCAACTGACTTCCATTTCTACTGCGCTTGAATTGCTGACATCAGTACTACTTTCTGATGATGTCAAAAAGGGGGAGAGTATACCTAAAGACAAATGCAAAGATACTCAAACTCTGAGACGGAAGGATGATTCTACTGATGGGGGAAGCAGAGGAAATGAAAGAAGGATTTCTGCTCAAAGGCAAAGACGTGTAATAAACTCTGGTGGTCAATCTACTTCTGGTGGTCAATCTACTTCAAAACTCAACAAAAGTTTAGTTGTTTCAGCTAACCCATCTACTGATGAAGAGATTGCTGCTAGGATCTTTATTAAAGAGCATGGAAAGGAAGTTACTATTGAAGATATCCAGGCTGAAGAACAGATGCTTGCTGAAGAACACAAGAAAAATCTTGAAGCTGGAATCTACAAGAAACAGGAAATCAAGGCTCCTAGAAAGAAAGAAGTTGGTATTTTTATCAAAGAGAATACACAACAGAGTATACAATATACAAGGAGACCTATGATTAGAAACTCTGATAAGGGTAAAGGCAAAATGATTGAAAAGCCTAACCTGAAGAAGAAAGATAATTCAACCTCTGACATTGCTCAAGTTGAAACAAGATTAGCAAAATCAACCTCTGACGCTGCTCAAGTTGATGATACTATTGAAGTTAAGCCAGCCTCTGACAAGGCTCAAGCTGTGCAAACTCAGCTAGCTCCTCAACTCAAAGGTTTCTTAAGACCTGTACTCTCTGAAACTCTGACACTTCAACCTGTGGATTTTTCTCAAACCAGGACTGTACTTGGAAAAGAATCTTATGATAAGTCTGGTTTAGGTTCACATAGGGAGAAGAGAATAAATAACAGATCTCAAGACAATATTTCACTGGCAGGATCTGGTATTAGGGATACACAAGAAAATCTTGATAAGTTAGAATCTGTTCAGTTGATTTTTCACAGAGTCTTGAAGAAGCAGTTTCTGTTATACTTCATGAGTGATGGAAGTGTTTATAGAATTGGAGAATCTGATGTAAATCTCAAATCATGGGAAGAACTTGAATATGTACTTTATCTGTTGAAAGTTAAGAACAGACACACCCATAATGTTGCTCAAATCTTAAGAGAAAAGATGCTGAGATCAAAAGTGATGCTTGGAGGAGGAGAAGTCTCAAATGCTTATATTCCAAAGTATAGAAATCATGCTGGAAAGTTGGTGAAGATGAAGAAAAACAGTGCTAGATTTACAACTGCACTTGGAATAAAAGTCTTAGAATTCAACTTAGAGTCAGATAAAGCTCAGTACATTCGGTTAGGGAATGACATGAAGAAGAACAGTATCTATTCTCTGAGGGCTGCCATATATCAAACTGATGAAGGAGATCCAGAGTATAAGGAGCTGAAAGAGATTATGATAGCTGAACTTGAGAATGCTGAGAGAAGACTGCTGATTGATTATCTCAGGACTGTACATGATATTGAAGAAGTCAAGTAAAGTCTGACTGTAAGTTTTTAATATTTTCTATTCTAAGTCAAATTTAAACTCTGTTTTAAATTAAACTCTGTTATATGTTAAACACTGCATTTGTTAAATGGTTTTGACATCATCAATTATATGTTTAACTTGTACATTTTATTATGAACAAGTTGGGGGAGATTGTTAGATATAATTGCTAATGTTTGTTTATCAGTGTTTAAGCAACAGGTACTGACAAGAGTTTATCAGAAGCCAGTCAGAGTTTAGTTAAACTCTGACAGGGTGAAGAGTTTAATTGAAGCCGGTCAGAGTTTATTTAAAGTCTGACAGGGTGATAGTTGAATTAGCTGTCGGTGCTGAATTGAAGATTCTAGAAGCAATATATTCTGAAGATGGAAAGAAGCAGAATATATTGATACAGCTAAGGAAACGGAATAGAAGATAAGAAGCAATCCTTAATTGATAAGTTTTGTATAGCTAACTTGTAGGAATATCAATTAGATAAGGATTGTATGTAGCTGTGTACTATATAAACACAGATAGGTTATCCCTAGAAGGGACACGCGAATATTGATACATTATTCTTGTAACCTAGAAGCTCTTTGTGATTCATTAACATCATAAAGAGAGAAGCTGTTAATATAAATACAGTTTATTGATTCATAAACAGTGTTCTTAATTATCGTTATTCTCATACATACTTGATTATATTGTGTATTCGGCCTAACATAACATGTATGCTTTTAAGATAAATTCTTAATTCAGATATGTTATCAGTATCATAAGCATAAGTTGTTAGAGGTACCTTATTTTCAGATGAGTCAGATTCATCTTTGACAGTTGCCATGAGAGCATAGTTTACATCCTCATCTGAATCTGAAGTGTCTGTCCAGTCTCTTCCTTTAGTGATGAGTGCTTTTTCAGATTTTCCTTTCTTGCACTCTGGAGCATAGTGACCCATCTCTTTACACTTGTAGCACTGGATCTCAGACTTGTCTTTATTTCCAGATTTGATATCCCTTCCTTCAGATTTTCTGAAATTCTTCCTATCAGAGTTTGAATCTTTCCTAGAGAATCTTCTTCCTTTCTTGAAGTTCTTGAAACCCATTTTCTTGAAAGTCTTCACCATCAAAGCAGCCATTTGCATCATTTGTTCTTCATCATCCTCAGATTCATAAGAAGCATCAGTGTTTGAGTCATCAGCAGAGTTTGATGACTCAATTTCAGAGTTTATGACCAAAGCTTTTCCCTTAGCTTTCTTCTTTGATGTTTCTTTCTTCATGAGTTTTTCTTCAACTTTGAGAGCAACAGATTTTGTCTTCTTTCCAGATCTTTTGTTTCTTTGTTCTATCTCAAGTTCATGAGTTTTAAGCAACCCATAGATTTCATCAAGATCTATTTCTGCAAGATCATAATTATCTCTTATTGTTGTTGCTTTTAAATCCCATCTTTCTGGTAGAGATAGAAGAAACTTGAGATTTGACTCTTCAAGATCATATTCTTTATCAACCATAGACAAATCATTCAACAGTTTACAGAATCTGTCATATGTATCTATCAAGGTTTCATCAGATCTCGAGTCAAAGTGTTCATACTCCTGTGTTAGAATAGTCTTCCTGTTCTTCTTTATAGCACTTGTTCCTTGACACCTGACTTCTAAAGCATCCCAAATTTCTTTGGCATTCTTGCAGCCAATAACTCTGTTAGACATTAAATTATCTAAGGCACTATGGAGAAGATGTCTACCTTTTGCATCCTTTGCAATTGATGAGATGTCCTCAGGAGTCATATCTTTCTTTTCCTTTGGAACAGTCTTTTGTTCTTGACCAGCAACAACATGAGACAGTTTAGTTGGCATATGAGGACCATCATTGATTCTATCAAGGTATTCTGGATCTGTGGCTTCTAAAAACATGGTCATCTTTACCTTCCATATTGGATATTCCACTGGTCTGAGAATTGGAACCCTGATTGTCTCATATCGACTTACCGAAGTTGGTTGAACCTTTTGAGCAATAGAACCTGCCTGGGTGTTTTCAGCCATGATTATACTCGTGTTTAGATAAAAAAACTGTATATATTTAACAGCCTTGGCTCTGATACCAATTGTTAGGCCGAATACACAATATATAATCAAATATACGTATGAGAATAACAATAAGAACACAGTTTATAGATAATAAACTGAATGGAATTAAAAACTTCTCTCTCAGTGATGTAAAATATCACAGAGAGCTGCTAGGTTACAAGAATGATAATTCACGTATTTTTCATCCCTTTTAGGGTTAACCTATCTGTGTTTTTATAGTACACAGCTACATACAATCTTCTAATTGATATTCCTATAAATTAGCTATATAATCAATATCAAATTAAAATTGCTTCTATCTTCTGTTCCGTTTCCTTAGCCATCTCGATATCTCTTTGCTTCTTTCCATTTTCAAAGAATATCGCTTCTAGAATCTTCATTGTCTTTGCACTGACAGCTAAACAAACTCTGACCATCAGACTTTAACAAACTCTGACTGGCTTCCAACTAAACTCTGATAAGTCCTCCAGCTAAACTCTGATAGTTTCCTGGTACTTTAAACACTGATAAACAAACATCAGCAATTATATCTAACATAAAGATCGTCCTCATTTCCCCAAGTGTAATACTTGTTGATACGACTCCACTCAGTAGTTATATCTAGGTTGGAAAGGAAGATTCTCCAATATTTCCCAAGCTATTGCTTGTTAATGGATATCGACTTGTTCCATCAATTTACCCCTCGATCGTTGAGGTGGTAACACAACATTTGACTTGCAGTAATTAAATTGTTCCGAAAAAATCTGTCCCCCTACAGTTTTGAGTTGAGAGTTTAAAAAGAGTAGCAGTCACTTAAATCAGTTTTCCCATATTTTTGATAGTTGAGCGAGCATTTAAATCCTCTTAAAAGACAGATTTAAATGGAAAAACATTGTTTTTGGGAACCTCTTTCTGATTTAAAAATAATTAATAATATTTATTAAATAAGTAACCTTAACGAATATTTGAAAATAATAATCATTAAGTAAATAATGATTAAATGATTATTTAAAAAAAAAATTCATTAAACAAATAAGGATTGAATGAATATTCAAAATAATAGTCGTTAAATAAATAAACCTTAAATGAATATTCAAAAATAATATTCATTAAATAAATAAACCTTAAATGAATATTCAAAAATAATATTCATTAAATAACTAAACCCTTAAATGAATATTCAAAAATAATATTCATTAAATAAATAGTCATCGAATAACAGTTACCCGATATCTTTATCGGAAAATAATCTTTAACATATACAGAAAATATAATTACTTCTGATCTAAAGGAAAATCACACGCCCTTATCCTAGGGCATTTATAAAAACATGACTTATAGCTGATATCCCATATCTAACTTATAAGCCTCAACATCAAGTCATAACCTCGAGTATCGCTATACATATAGCAGTTCGAAAACAAGCATGCAATTCATATATCGCAATGTACTTGGGAATAAAACATGTATACTTCTCATTTGCATATCATATATGAAAACAGTTTATTATCACAACAACAGTAAGCATAGGTTTCGAAAACTTGCCTGGTGGTGAGGTAGGGGTAGTGTGCCTCGGGTTGATCCGGCGATCTATACATAGTCAAAATATCTGAGGTTAATCACTTAACACTTTCATGATACTAAGTACGTACTATCTCAAGTAACAAGTTCATTTTCAAGTTAACGCTTTAAGAACTTCCACTCGCGTAAGTTTGTTCACGCATTTTTATAAAATTGAGATTTAATCCTCTTAATACGAAATCTTTTCGAGGGTCTTCCTAAACGTACCTAGCATGTTAACACAAAGTCTCACATTCTAATTAGTCGCTTAAGGGGTTTGATCATTGCCTCAAAGTTGGTTAAGTGGTATAGTTTGGTTTCGCGAAACATCCTTTACTAAAACACTCGTTTCTCCTAAACCGTAAATCGGATTCACATGATCTTTGTACCAAAACGAACCTCGAAACAAGACCTACACTATAATGGGCAGTGGTGATCTTGGACAGAAGTCATTATGTTCGAATACCACAAAAAAAACAAGGTTAAGGAAAATCGGGCATTATAACGGCTATGTTTTAATGATTCCAAAGTTTAATCATAAACTTTACATGATCAATCCAACCAAATCATCAAGTCAATTCCTCAACATCAAAACTAATCCATAAACATCATCAACTGTAACAGCCCCAAATCCGGGGTCAGGGATTTAGAGTAGTCACGATCCATGTACTCCTTGCCTTACCTGTATTACTCACACCATTCATAATTCACCTGCTCATGACCCCACAATATAAGTCTCACACACACACACACACACACACAGGTTAGAGTCTCAGAAACGACACAATACAACTGCAAAATAAATAATTTTTATTACAATACCCAAGTGTCTTTTGAATCTGTCACTGATACAATTTCTAAGTAATGTTACATTACCAACTTAGCCTTCTGATGCTCACAATCCTCTCATACCATTCATATCTATACATAAGTTGAATACCAAAAGCTGTAGCCTGATTCGATTGGTTCGTACTACTCTCGGGATCACTGCTAGAAACTGTTTACGGAAACGCCTTGCGAGGTATGTGCCGACCCATTGGCATCCTGCTTCGCTGCTATATAATATATATAAAACAATAGCAAGAGTGAGCGATAGCTCAGCAAGGTAATGAAAGTATGGCATAACTCTGCCTTTAACTCAACCCAGAATAAAGCGGGTATAAGACAATAATTTGTCAAAATATCTCGATACTGAAATTATATCCCTATCGGAATGTATTCCCAAAAACAGTACCATTATTGTACTTCAAATATCATTTCCATAATATTTATGCAAACTTTTGATATTCAAACTATGGACAAAGTTCTAGTATAAAAGATGAGGTTTCAAAGGAAACCAAATATAACCTTTCCAAAAGTATCTGCTATGTAAGCAGAATATCAACACATATTTTAAAAGATGAAGTTATAAGGTGATTCAGTATAAACAACTCCCTTACCATAACCCATGTTATGTAAGGTATCCACAGAGTCATAACTCATAAATAAAAGATGAAGTTGCATGAATTTATTGTCACTTCATTTTGAAACACTTTCGACCCCCTGCCAACATGATTGGTTTTTCATTCCAATACATGTTGCAGGAATATCCAGATTGGATGATGAACTAATACTGGAGTTGCTACCGCGCCCGCTGTGCCTAACCTTGCTATGATCAGTAGCAGGTCGCACCGCTCAAATAGTTTTCTACATGTAGATGGAAGAATCACGACGGCCTGACATTGTCTACCGCCTTCCAGTGACCTCCCGGCCCATTTGGGGCCATAAAAGTTGGATGGGTCAATCGCAACTGGACCACTTACACCACTCCTAGTTCAGATGAAATCCATGACTCTGAAACGTAAAGGTCATCCTCCTTTCCCCAAGTGTAACACTTGTTGATACGACTCCACTGAGTAGTTATATCTAGGTTGGAAAGGAAGATTCCCCAATATTTCCCAAGCTATGCTTGTTAATGGATATCGACTTGTTCCATGAATTTACCCCTCGATCATTGAGGTGGTAACACAACATTAGACTGGCAGCAATTAAATTGCTCCAAGAAAATATCTGTCCCTTGACAGTTTTTGAATTGAGAGTTTAAAAAGAGTAGTAGTCACTTAAATCAGGTTCCCCATATTTTTGATAGTTGAGCGAGCATTTAAATCTTCTTAAAAGACAGATTCAAATGGAAAAACAATGTTTTGGGAACCTCTTTTTGATTTGAAAATAATTAATAATATTTATTAAATAAATAAACCTTAGACGAATCTTTGAAAATAATATTCATCAGGTAAATAGTGATTAAATGAATATTCAAAAATAATATTTCTCAAATAAGTAAACCTCAAATGAATATTCAAAATAATATTCATTAATTAATAAATCTCAAATGAATATTCGAAAATAATATTCCTTACATAATTAAGTCTCAAATGAATGTTCAAAAGTAATATTCATTAAGTAAATAATCTTTAAATGAATATTCATAAATAACATTCTTTAAGTCAATAATCCTCAAATGACTATTCATAATTAATATTCTTTAAGTCAATAATCCTCAAATGAATATAAATAATAATATTCATTAAATAAATTATCCTCAAATGAATATTCAAAATAATATTCATTACATAATTAATCCTCAAATGAATATTCAAAATAATATTCATTACATAAATAATCCTCAAATGAATATTCTAAAATAATATTCATTACATAAATAATCCTCAAATGAATATTCTAAAATAATATTCATTACATAAATAATCCTCAAATGAATATTCTAAAATAATATTCATTAAATAAATAATCCTCAAATGAATATTCAAAAATAATATTCATTAACTAAATAATCCTCAAATGAATATTCAAAATAATATTCATTAAATAAATAATCCTCAAATGACAGTTACCCGATATCTAGCTTATAAGCCAATTACCAAGTCATTTCCAAGTAATAAATACTTTCCGGAACATAAATAATGATTATTAATAATATTCCTCAAGATGAATAGTAATCTGCCGCTGGAATCCCTCCGGTTTCCACGACTACCTATATAACAAAAATATCGACTCCCGGTCTAGAGTCGAAACAATGAACATGCTCTTACCTATAGAGCTACAAGGTATACCGGTTCGTAAGTACATTATCTCAAAGCTCGTATAATATCCAAAAGGCAAATTCTATTAACACGATATAATCATTTATCTCAAAACTATACAACACTATACAGAAATATAATTACTTATGATCTTAGAGAAAATCATCCGCCCTTATCCTAGGGCATTATATATAAAACTGGCTTATAACTGATATCCCATATCTAGCTTATAAGCCCCACATCAAGTCATATCCTCGGATATCGCTATATATATAGCAGTTCGAAAACAAGTATGCAATTTATATATCGCATCTACATATCATATATGAAAACAATTTATTATCACAACAACCGTAAGTATAGGTTTTGAAAACTTGCATCTAGTATGTGCATACATCAGAATATGGTACTTTAAAATACAGCATGGAAAGAGAAAACTTGCCTGATGCTCGAGAAGTGATAGGGGTCGCGACGATGCCGGACAATCTAGACAAAGTCAAAGAAAACGCACGATTAATCCCCTGGATAATCCACTTGTACTCAATGCTTAAACACGTAAGCGAAACACAACCAAGGCATTACTAGCTCGTTATAGGCTCATACTAAGTCCATGTTTAGTCGACAATTACTTCAGTCGTAGGTTTAGTCCGAAATCGATCCTCGAATACAAGTTATACTTAACCATTTTCAACATTGGTTTCTAAGTCATGCTCTTAGTGGTTTTCACTTGCGCAACCTCGGCTAACACATTTTTATAAAATCGGAAAATAATCTTTTGGACTCGAAACCTTCGTACAAACCTTCGTAACTGCCCTTGACACTTCAAAACAAAATTTCATATTTTAAAACAACTCTTAAGGGTCTCAAACATAGCCACAAAGTTGGTACATTTCTGCAATCTCATTCCTTGAACCACTTTCACTAAAATGGTCATATCTCATAAACCGTAAATCGTAATGACATGATTCTTGCGCTCACGTAAACTAGAAACAAGGCTCTACACACTCATGTTAATCACTGAACCAAAAGAGGCAGTTGAGTGTTCGGATTCTAGGCAGTTTATAGAGTTACCGAAAATCGGGCATTACGACGGCTTAAAATCGAATAATCCAATTTTGTCACAACATAACCAAGCCACACCGGGCATACCATACATCCACAACCTCAACAAACAACCAAACTACACCTCTAAGATCAGTGGTGAGGCTCAAATCCAACACCCATCATTTTACACATTTAAACAAATCCAAACAATCACTAAATCACTTAATCATGATCTTAACTTTACATGAACATCAAAACCACTTTAAAACTCATATAAAACTCATATAAAACTCAAAGGGGCAGAGGTTTATACCTTCCTCCAAGCTTGCTTGCTGCTATAGTCCTTATGTAACCTTTAGATCCTTGCTTAATACAACCTTTGGAAGCCACAAACTCAATATCAAAAGCAACAAAGCAAAATACAAGTTACTATTCATCATCTTCTCCAACTGTTACTCACTGAAATCGAAGGGTAAATCACAGAGGTGAGGCGATTGCTTACCATGGTTACGTCGGGCTTCTCGAGATCTTCGATTTGAGTGGTGGAACGCCAAAAACGGACCACGGAATCTCAAGTTACGATCACTTCTTTCTCCCCCATTTTTCTCCTCATTTCTCCCTCGGGTTTTCTCTTCAAAATGGATGAATTCTTCTTTTCTTTTTTGTTTTGGCCAATTAATGATAAGGCTGATATTTTGTATTAGAAAGTGGTGAGTCACCACACTTTGGCTAGTCATAGGGACACGTGTCGAGCTATGGAGGGTCATGGTGGCAAGCAGGGACACATGTCAAGCACTGGAGGGTCATGGTGGCAAAGCAGCTTTACTAGTTTGTTTCTTTTCACATGAATGATCCAAATGTTGCATTCCTCGAATTAATCTTGTTACATGTTACTTCCATGTCTATATTTAATCTCGTACGTGTTTCGTTGTTCCGTCTCCGTTTAATCGCGTAGAATGTTCGCAGGGTTTCTTAAGTGTTCTATCGAAGTAGTTTATCGTATTTGTTCTTAATATCTCTAATTCTTTTATTAAATCCATATCCATGGAATTGATAATTTAAATCCTCAATTATTCTCAAATAATAATTAATCCGTCTGTTATTGGTGAAATTTCGGAGAAAACAGAAATGCTATTTTTCCGATTCTGACAGCTTTTGCATTCCTTCATTTACATCGTAGATCACTAATACGCCCTTGAAAGTTTATTATATCGTTCCGCATATGGGGTGGTCTGAACAACTTTTTAAACGACAAAAATTTACTATTCATCAAAAGTTACTATTCATCAGTGGTTTTTCTATAATCCTTTGGTTCAATATCCGATCCAATATTCCTGGTTTATTTCTCTTTACTTCTTGCACTTAGAAATGTTCTAGTGCTTTCTCGGGCACACGCTATCTTGTTTACGGAGTTGTCGGATGTATACCAGATATCGATTTGGATGACATAAAAATATTTTCCTTCCTTGGAATATTGTATTCTTATTCCCCAGAGAGATTATTCTTATCTATATGTTCAGTCCATTCTTACTATTCTCAAAATGTTTGAAAACCGAAATTCATATTCATTTCATAACTTGATTCTCAAAGTCATTGCCACTATCCATATTTACATCAACATATAATAAAAGTTTTAATTCTACCCAAAATCTGGGGTCTTACATCAACCATAGTCAAAACCAACATCTTCTTATTAATCCTCAAAACAACATCAAACTTTCATCAAAATCAAACAATCATCCTTGTGATCATACTAACTAAACTATACTTAAAACTAACCATATAAATCAAATTATAATCAAGGGTCTCGAGAGTTATACCTTCTTTGGAGTGTATATGAGCTTAATAAGCCTTGTATAGTCCTTCTATAACCTTAAGATAGCTTGAATCAACCAAAGAAATCAAGAAACACAAGTTAGTTCTTGAAGTTACTATTCATGCCTAAACTTTGCACAAAGATTTGATCATGCTAACCTTAATGGATGATGATGAAACTTGGTGTTCTTCTTAATCCATCCTAGAGCTTTCCAAAGAGCTATTACTTGTGATTTATGGATGATTGAAAGGTTGATTCTTGAAAAAGTATCTTTGTTTTGGAAGAAATGGCCGAATGGTATGTTCTTCAAGTGGGGAGAGTTCTTGCTTTTTGCCTTGGTGACTTTTGATGATTATCTTGATATTTTGTAGTCAAAGTGGTGAGTCATCACAATAAGCCTCATCATCGGGACACTTGTCGAGCAACGGGATACCATAGTGCAAAGCAACTTTACTAGTTTGTTTCCTTTCACATGGATGCTACAATTGTTGCATTCCTTGGATTAATCTTGTTACATGTTACTTCCATGCCTATATTTAATCCTGTAAATGTCGCGTTGTTCCGTCACCGCTTAATCTCGTAGAATGTTCGCAGGGTTTCTTAAGTGTTCTATCGAAGTAGTTTACCGTAAACGTTCTTAATATCACTAATTCTTTTATTAAATCCATATCCATGGAATTGATAATTTAATCCTCCAATATTTTCAAATAATGATTAATCCATCCGTTATTGGTGAAATTTCGGAGAAAATAGAAATGCTATTTTTCCGATTCTGACAGCTTTTGCATTCCTTCATTTACATCGTAGATCACTAAAATGACTTTGAAAGTTCATTATACTGTCCCGTACATAGGGTGGTCTGAAAACTTTTTAAAATGAAAAAGTTACTATTCATCAGTGGTTTTTTAATAACAAAAGTTACTATTCATCAATAGTTCTTAAATAAGTAGAAATTTGGGGATATTACAATTATGTAGAATGCACCACTCAAAAACACCCAATTAGACTTTCAGAGAATTAACCACAAACGATAAGGAAAAACTAATATCCACTACACACATCCATCCCTTGCACCCAATACTACTTAAACAAACCAAAACACCACTATAAAAAGACTCCTACCATTGCCTTGCATAACGTACTACTAATCTTCAAGCATCAACCTCTGCAACCTGACCATCGACTACCTCTCCTGCTTCATCAACCACTACTTGGCCATCCAAATCTTTATCATACATAGCCACAAATTGATCATCCACCGGCCCCAACCCCATATCATTACTCCAAATTTCATTTATCCTACCAAAAGTATGCGTAATGATAACCATCCTGGTATGTTCTCAGCCCCCATGCCTTGCAAGGTATTTAGCCATCTCATTAGAGTCCATGTTGATGCCCCTTATAACGAGAGATAGGTTATCATCCGCTTTTCTTTGATTCAATTGTTGGACCAGGTTAGATATGACTGCGAACGAAAGGTAATACAGAGGAGGGTGAATGTATTATCATCGATTTCTTGAATGAACAAAAACAAGTAACTCTATGTGTGATAATGTTTACGGAAATTTAAAGAACAACCGAGATTACTTTTCAATCTAATGGTGTTTTATAAGATTGTGTGTTGCTACAACCTGTGATTACAAAAGTATTCTCAGCTCCGTTTTTCTCAGAGAGATAGTTCTTGATTTACACTTGAAAAAAACATTAACAGCTAAAGTGTGTGACCTGTGCACTTATAGAGACATGCACAGTTCACTTTTACAGATTAGGAATGTGACAAACTGTCCTAACCGTCTATGTCTAACCAAAATTTGCATAAGAGATTCTTCGCTGACATAGATCCACTCCTTTTGACAGACCACCTTTGACTTCTCTCTTTGAGCTGCTCTGTAGACTTCCCATGCGCCTCTGCAAAGTGTTGGACCACTTATAGAAGTACAAGGCTTACTAACTCTTTGTCCTGATGTTCAGAATTTTTCTTTTTTAGTTAGCTTAAATTCCGCATTCGATAACTCTGGTTATGGCTGACTCGACAACTGGACTTCTCGAATCAGTCATTTTCCTTATGTTAGATCCAAAGTATCGTAGAAGGGGAGGGGTTGAATACGATACTCACAAATTACTCGATTTTGTTCGCGTATAATTAATTGTGTTCTTCTCCGAAATCAAATTTACCAAATCAAAACACGAGTCGGGGAATATATCGTTTTATAAATATAAACCACGAAGGGTCATACAATTCTAATCCGTAGGATTAGCTTCAATGAGTCCGAGTTAGAGTAATCAATACAAAAGATTAAATTTAAGGCACTATTAATTTCTTTTGTAGAATTTGTTCAAGATCTTAAATTCATCAAAGTAAATGATCTTTGTAACTCTCTGCTGAAGAAGACACTGTCTTCAATTCTCACAATTGTAGTATTTGGAAATCTATCGAAAGCCAAGAGACAATCCTAGTCGTCCATTTCCTTCATCAACCTGACAAGTATGAATACTTTTCACCTGCTCCTTGATTAAAAAACTATCGAAAAAAAAATTTCTTTTTCCTTCGATAGATTTTATTATCTTTGTTTCTTTGAAAGAAGTTCGATAGTTATATAAATAAAACTATCACACAATAGAGTTTTGTCCACTTCGATAGTTTCTATAAAAGAAACTATCAAATTAGTTTTCTACTATTTCGATAGCTTTTTGTCATGCCTTCTTTATCTCTTTCGATAGATTTTCATAAATGAAAATTATCGACTGTCTTTAATAGCATTTTGATCCTTGAAGATTCTATCTTTTTGCAGCAACCATATTGCACTTCAATTTAACCCAAACATACCTTATAAATTTCTTTTCACTTCCAGGGTGTTTCAGGTCTGACTTAAATCAATTTCTTCCGAGACGATTAACATCTTGATCTTTTTAGTACTGACAACTAGTGCAACTGGTCTGGTTCACAGATGACTAACACTTGATCAATACCTCTACGTCTTCAATACAATACAGTTGATAAGTCTTTTGTCGTTCTGGTTGCTTCATTAAAATCACTGAAATCCTTTGGTACTAACTCTTTATCATTCAAATACTTTTGTAGTCTTGAAAGTCTTGTTTCTTTATTTGTCACTGAAGCTTGAACATATTAATGAACTTATTTCCGTGACCTGTATACGGACTTCAAGAATACATACCATATTTTGATTTTTTGAGTTTACCGGTTCTTCTTTTCTTCTGGATTCCTGTGCTTCAGTTAATATTATAGCATGTCTTGTTCCTTTGTTGAGTTGTAGTTATCTCTGTTACATATTATGTTACATTATGCTTTACACCTTACTTCTCGAATCACGTCAAGTTGGACTTCTCTAGTGCAGACTTCTCGAATCATCATTCAGGCTTAACTAATCCTGGACAACTCGAATTAGTTCTCTTGACTTCTCGAAGTTGCTTGTCTGGACTTCTCTAATCTTCCTTCTTGACTTCTCGAATTTGGACTTCTCTAATCTGACAATTCCGAACTTTTCTAACCTTTGCCTTAGAACATTTTCACTTCAACTCTTGTAACTTCTTTATTAAAGGCCTTCTTTCTGAACATAAGGAGCATGATCAAAGATGATCTTCTTCCTAGACATTCTTATTACTTCTTGCCTATGTACAACTAGCTACAGGAGTTGCAGCTACATAGTCCAGGCATACAATTAAGCATAATGATCAGGACTAAAGAGTTTCTCAGCTAGGAACATGACATTCCAGTATTATAGGCTTGTTGTGTAAACTGTGTTCAGACATGCCTCTGTAACTAACAATCTCCCCCAATTTATGAGTAAGATCATTAGTCACAAATTTATGTCTGATAACAAGCCTATTAAAGATAAAAGGATTCATGGATGAGTAGATATGACATTTGAGCATCTGCAAAGAGTTCAGGACTTGGATATCTTACAAGTAGAAGACTCATTAACCATGTTTCTTCTGATAATCATGTATGGCCATGATTAAGTCATCTTCTGCTTGGTTTCTTTGCTCTCCTTTGCATTTCCATCTATGAACATTTTGATATCTCCTAGCACAGTTGTCCATCTCCTTCTATACCAGCATTGGGAAATTCTGCTGCGAGGAGCTTATTGTTAGGTCCAAAGTTTCGTAGAAGGGGGGGGTTGAATACGATACTCACAAATAATTCAATTTCGTTCGCGGATAAATCATTCAGTTCTATAACGAAATCAAACACACCAAACCAAATCAAGTTTCGGGGAATATATCTTTTTATAAATATAAACCTCGAGGGGTGCTACAATTTCTAATCCGTAGATTAGCTTCAATGAGTTCTAGGTTAAACACAATCAATACAATGATCAAATTCTGAGCACTATTAATTTTTCTGATCTTCTCCGGCTCAAACTTCTCTCTCAGTAATTGCTTCTGTGTTAATAACCAGACTGAGGAAGACACTGCCTCTCTCTTAGTAATTGTAGGCTTTGATTTAGAAAACTATCGAACCTTAATTGTTAAAACAATCTTGGCCGTCCAATTTTCAATCAACCTGACAAACAAAGAAAACTTTTCACCCACTTTACAAATTGAAAACTATCGAATGAATAAAGTAGATATTCTATTCGATGGTTTTTAAATAAAAACTATCGAATGGAACATTCACTTTATCATAGTTTTCATTTCCTTAATACTTTTCATTCGATGGTTTTCTAAATAGAAAAACCATCGAAACTTTTCTTTTTGTTAGCCTTTTAGAAAAGTTTCAGGGTGTTTAAGTTTTAGACTGTATAAATTTCTTCTGAGACGATAAAACAACTTGATCTTTGTAGTGCCGTCAACTAGTGCAACTGGTCTGGTTCACAGATGAATAACACTTGATCAATTCTTCTTTTATGTCTTTAATTCAATGTTGCTGATAAGTCCTTTGTCGTTCTGGTTGCTTCGTTTAAATCACTGGAATCCCGTGGTACTTAACCCTAAATCATTCACATACTTCTGTCGTCTTGAATGTCTTGTTTCTTTTGCTGTCATTGAGGCTTGAACATTTTCATGAACTTCTTTCCGTGACCTGTTTACGGACTTCAAGAATACATAACGTATTTTGATTTTTTGAGTTTACCTTTTCTTCTTTGATTCTGGATTCCTGTGCTTTTGTTAATACTATTGTCTGTCTTGTCCTTTGTTGAGTTGTAGTTATCTCTTTTACATCTTATGTTACATTATGCTTTACAATCTCCCCCTATTTGATTGGATAGAGTTCGACAAGCAAATACTTCGAGGATAACTCAACTAACTAAGGAAACATTAAACTAATTAAAGTAAGACAGCGTAATAATATTAAATGCATTCTGGATCAGATATCTATACATTTCCAGATTTCATAAATAAAAAAACAATAAAACTTTATACAATGAAGTTGCTCCTCTAGTCTGAGCTGATAGTTCTTTTGTTCTTTGCTTCAATCTTCAGTCCATTCCAATCTCACCTTCTTCAATCATTGGATCGGAGTTAGCAGCTTGATAATCAATCACTGACAGATAGTGCAGTGGTTCTCCAGGTTTAAGGATTGCTCCTTGGATGCGTCTTCCAATAAATTCAACCTCTTGACCCACTCCAGCCCATAACCATGCAATGTTAACATCTTCCTTGTTTAGCTTTGGCATGTTTGGTAATCTGGTATGCACTTCCAATCCTCTTTCCACTCTTTTCCTATAGTAAGGAACATTCTCCGTTAGAAATCTTCTAAGAGTGTCTGCTGCTTTGTCCTTCTCCGTTGATGTGAATCCAGTGGATCTAAGATACTTCTCAACTGAGATTAGATAGTTGCTTGGGTAGTCTCTCAGTTTGTCCTCAGCCAAATAGCAGATTCTGAACAAGTCATTCGTCATGAATCTAACCATTGGGGGATCTTCAGTAATCTCTGGACCGACTTTCATCAAGATCTCCTTAACATGCTCACGGAGCAGTTCATTTAGCCTTGTCGTCCTTTGAATCTTGATGAAAATAACCTGCAACTCTGTGTATGTCCTCTGTTCTAAAAACTTAGTGGAAATCACAAATGTACCTTTCTCCAGAAAATTTATCAATAAGCTCCAGGCACCATTTACTTTAACCCCAGCTTTCAGAAAGATCATAGAGTTTCTCAATGCTTTGAAGTAAGTCTGATCTTCAAGATTGGCACTTCTGATGTCCTGAATGATAACTTCCACCTCAGCATTGTCGTTGACTTCTAATCCGTCTTCAACTCCGCAAAAGGTTTTATAAGCCATCTCCCATTCATTACCTTCTTTCTTTGCCAGATCTATCATCTTCTTCCTCCTCACTTCATTATACACCTTGAATCTCTTCAGTTTTTCACTCCTCAGAATTGCTTGTTGTTTCTCTTTCTCAGCTTGCCTGGCATCTACTGCAGCTCTCTGAGCTCTTATTGCTTCCAAGGCAGCTTCTTCTTCAGGTGATAGAGAATTTGCTTCTTCTTCCATAATATCCTCCCATATTGGATGTTCAACGGGCTCTGGATAATATGGCTCATGCTCCTCCTCAATTGGTTGCTCTTTCATGACCTCAAATTCCTCTTCACTCTTCTCTTCTTCTTCATGTACAAGTTCTTCTATCCAGTACTGTCTGATTGGAATAGCTTCAACTGTTTCCCAAACTCCCCATCCATCCTTAGGCTTCTCTTTCTCCCCTTCTCCAACTTTTTCCCCCTTAGTTGAGGAATCCTCGACGAAAGCATCCTCAGCATAAAAGGTAGTAGAAGGATCAGGTTGCTGATTTGAAGGACCAGGTTGGCCAGTTTGTTGGTTCTTCAGCATAGTCCAGATCGACTGTACTCCATCACTTTGATTTTGCATGAAATCCAATAGATCCTTATTCATCTCTTGCATAGAAGCCAGCTTCAGGTCAATGTCATCCAATCTGGAGTTGGTAGTCTTCTCAATCTTGTCCAATCTCTGGTTCAGCTTAGACTCCACTCTAGAAAGGGTGTTCATTGCATCTTTTACCCTAGCTTGACCATCCCGGATAACCAGAACGTCTTCTCTCAAAGCTTCTTGTCCTTGCGACAAAGCATCTACTTCATTCATGAATCAATCTTTAAGTTCCTTGACGTCCGTCCTCAACTCGATCAGTTCGTCCATAGCTTTCTTCTTTAAGGAGTCCACTGCCTGCTTCGTACCTGTTATAGTGCCAGATGCACTGCCAATGACCCTGAATGTTCTTCTGGAATCAGCTGCAGCCAAGTCAACCTTCTCTTGAATAGATTTTAAAGAAGCATTGGCTTGACTAGATGAGATCCCTTGGTCAAAGGAAGGTCACAGTGGAACCTTGAATAGTGGATTTCCTTCTTTGTCACGAACTGTCATCTCCTTAAGGGTAGATTGAACTTGTAACTCTCTTTCTGTAGGCAGTAGCTGATCATCTATATTTGGAAGGGTTAGGGTGTCACTCCTCACGTTTGGCTCTGGGTGTACACTCAACGTTTCTGTCGGTGTTTCACTCGTTTTTCCTTTCCCACTCAGGCCAGGTGTAAGTGTTTGTGTTTCACTCAATCCCTTTGTGCTAGTTGTACCTGCAGAAGAAAACACCGTAGCCGTCCTTAAGGAGGTCACCGGTGGTGCAATGGGGCTTCGCAAGTCCCCGTCCTTGGTTAAACCAAGTTGCTGATCATCCGTAGATGATATATCCTTTGAAGGATCTAGAGTTTGAATCTCTAGGGGGTTAGAAACAGGCTCTTTTAACAACAGAGATCCCGAATCTTCCCCAATAGTCTGTGAAGACTTTATCTCAGTTGACTCCTCAATAGTAATTGATTCATTGTCACCGAGTTACCGATCTGCACCAACGTCAGACCCTTTACCCGCAGGATCCAGATATGTTCCATCTGGGGAGGTAGACAATGACCCTTTAGATTGTGCATTTAGGTCAAAGCCTTCTCTCGACGTCTGTGAAGACCCTTGGTTCTTAGAACCTTCAACCAGTGAACCTGACCGTAATATGGTCGGAACACCAGTTGCTTCCGTCAATTCTTCCTTACTTGATTGAGCTATTGGTTCAGATATTGCTTTCGTTAGCGCGGCCCAATCAGCATCAGAAAAATCAATAAAGGGCGTTTTGGAAGTTTGAAATAAAGTATCAACAGTTGCCTCAGTTTCTGTTCGTCTCCTTTTAGAGGAAGGCAGAGATGCTGTTGAAGGGTGTATCTCCTTATGTGGTGCTGCTAAGGCACTATCTCCCTTTACACTCACGGATGTCTGAATATTGGGTATAGGAGGGGAAGGAGGTTCGTTTATTGTTTCATTTGGCTCTTCCAAAGGCTCTTCGACCGTGGTTAGAGGTTGTGGGTTTGCAACCTCCTGGTCAGGAATGGGCACTGAGGGCTCTGGATCAACATCCATTGGTTCAGGTGCCATTTCAGGTTGAGGTTGAGGAATATTACCTTCAATTACCTGTTCCCCTGGGGGCAGAAGTGGTAGGGGCACCGTTCTTAGATAATCTGTGAGAACAGTGGGTACCCCTGGAAGATAGTTGTTCTTCCTTATCAGAGCTGTTATGGCATTGCTCTTCATGTTCATGCACTCCTGGGTGGCTTCACCTTCAAATATCTCCCGTTCATTATCTGTTAAGACATCATTGAGAATGAGCTGTAGGAACCTAGGATAGAAACAAAGCACATCGTCCATGCCTGTTCTTTCATCCAGTGGTCCCATGCATAGAATTACTTGATCAATCAATAACTTTCCTATGTTTATATGCCTATTGTTAGCAATGGCAAACCCTATCTTTTGAAGGAATAAGGGAATACCATGCAGATTTGTAAGCTTAGCAGTAAACACATGGATTAAAGTATGAAAGAAAAAGTTCCATGACTTTGGCAAGTAATGCTTCAGAAACTCTCCCACAAAGAAGTTAGGTTGTTGACTTCTTATGAGGGTGAAGAAAGCATGTATCTCCTCAGTTGTGGGATCCGGAACATGGTTTTCTGTTGGAAAACGAAGTATTCTGTTAAAGTCATGTTCCGTCACCCTTATTGTTCTGCCCCATGGCAAAACAAAACTGAAGGACCTTACGTTATTCTCAGTTGTGTCCGTGGCGGTTGTGTACAACGTAGTCAATTGATCGATGCAAAGGACCACGGGAGTACTCACAGCAAATGCCACTAATGAACGTGTGTTCAAAAACTCTGCCCATGCACGAAACTGTAAGTCCATTATGGCTTGCAGGTTTTGAAACGAGACATGATTAGTTTTGGTAACAATAAATTCTCCAGCCATTTTAAATTTCCAGAAAATTTAAATAAACCAAAAACTAATTTTTCACTTAAAATTTAATTAATTATTTCTAATTAATCAAACTTAACCAAAATCACCCCTGTTCCTGAATACACAAACTAATAACAAATTTTTAAGAACCCTAACTGTTGTCTTCGAAGATCCTTTTATAACAAAACAAACAGAAATCAATTATCAACCAATCAATTTCTTAAAGCAAACAGTTAAGAATCCTTAGTTCTAAAATATCACTTTCGATGGTTTCTTCTTCAAAGAAAGAATAAAAACTCAAGGTAATCACAATTGTACGGTTAAAAACACTTTACTGTCGACAAACTGTGATTATTTCAAGTTTTAATCGGTAAAAAACTCAAGAAACTATCGATGGTGTTCTTCTTAGATTGTGTCTATTCTTGTAAGTATTTTAAACGAGAGCTCAGCTTTTTCAGATCTGTAAAAATGAAAAGAAATTACCAAGGCAATGTTTTATACTACATGAAACTGACAAGGGCACTTTAGTCATTACAGTGTTCGATAGATTTTTAATCAACCTTCGATATGTTTTCTAGAGGGGTAATAAATTCAAAAGCCCTTCGATAGTTTTTGAAAAACTATCGAAGTCTATATAATTTGAATCCCAACAGACTTTATCAGAAAACTATCGAAAGTAATTAGAATTCAAAACCAAAAACTATCGAACTGCCTTTTTGAAAAACTATCGAGGAGTTTAATTATTGAAAAATTAAATCCTCCGATATATTTTTCATTTTAATTTCAAAAACTATCGAAACTTGTATTTCGATGGTTTTTCTTTTCCAACTCAAAAACTATCGAATTTTAAGTTCGATGGTTTTTAATTAGTACTTAGAAAAACTATCGAATTTTCTAAATTCGATGGTTTTTGCCTCTTTCCAAATTTTAAAACCTGTTCATGTTCTAAAATTCAGAAATTTTTATTTCCTGTCAAGTTTTAATTTTAATAAATCTTTTCAAATTTACCAAAATCAATTCTTAACAGAAAATTCACAATTTTCTCAGAATAAAATCAACTGAATATCATTAAGTGATATTAATCAATTAAAATCCAATCAATTATGCTGCATTAATCTACAATGTTAAAAACAAAGTAAATTAATTCAAATTAAATAAATGCTTGAATATTTAGAACAAATATTAGCACTTAAATAATTTTTAGAATTAATAACCAATTAAATGCCAGAAGATATATCATCCATAATTATGACATAAAATTAGTACAAAAATCCTTACTACGAGAATTGCTCCAGAAAATAAATTCACGAGTCCTAAGGATATAGAAATTCTTAAACTCATGTATTTACCAGGACTATCTGCAGTTACTGACTTCTAATCAAAATCAATTAGAAAGATTTAACATCCCAAGTTCACCAACCAGCTTATTGAAAGTGGATTCATCAAGCGGTTTAGTAAAGATGTCTGCAATTTGATCCTCTGTGGGTACAAAATGTAACTCCACAGTTCCATTCATGACATGTTCTCGGATAAAATGATACCTGATGTCGATGTGCTTCGTCCTCGAGTGTTGCACTGGGTTGTTTGAGATTGTTATGGCACTTGTGTTGTCGCAAAATATTGGAATCTTTGTCAACAAAAGCCCATAGTCACGGAGTTGGTTTCTCATCCACAAGATCTGTGCACAGCAGCTACCAGCAGCAATGTATTCAGCCTCAGCTATTGATGTGGACACTGAATGCTACTTCTTGCTATACCAGGAAACTAACCTTCTTCCAAGAAACTGACAGCTTCCTGAAGTACTCTTCCGATCAATCTTACAACCTGCAAAATCAGAGTCTGTATATCCAATAAGATCAAATCCTGTATCTTTAGGGTACCAAATTCCAAGATTTGGGGTCCCCTTAAGATATCTAAATATTCGCTTAACAGCTATTAGATGAGATTCTTTAGGATCAGACTGAAACCTAGCACACAAGCATGTTGCAAACATTATATCTGGTCTACTTGCAGTGAGATAAAGTAATGAGCCTATCATACCTCTGTAGCCTGTGATGTCAACCTTCTTACCAGTTTCATCCTTATCAAGCTTAGTGGCAGTTGGCATAGGAGTCTTTGCTGTAGATGAGTCTTCCATTTGATACTTCTTCAGAAGATCTTTGATGTACTTGGACTGACAAATGAATATAACATCTTGTTTTTGGTATACTTGCAGTCCAAGAAAGAATGAAAATTCACCCATCATGCTCATTTCATAACGACTCTGCATTAACTTAGCAAATCTCTTGCATAGATCATCATTAGTAGAACCAAATATTATGTCATCAACATATACTTGCACCAATATCAAATCATTTTTATGCTTTTTGACAAAGAGAGTTTTGTCTACGACACCTCTTGTAAAATCATTTTCAAGTAAGAATTCAGAGAGAGTGTCATACCATGTCCTTGGAGCTTTTTTGAGTCCGTAGAGAGCTTTGAATAGAAAGTACACAAAGTTTGCCAGTTTTGAATCCTCAAAACCTGGAGGTTGTTCCACATACACTTCTTCTTCTAACTCCCCGTTCAGAAAAGCACTCTTCACATCCATCTGATATACCTTGTAATTAGAATGTGCAGCAAATGCCAGAAACATTCTGATAGCCTCAAGTCTTGCTACTGGTGCATAGGTTTCATCATAATCAATTCCCTCTTCTTGAGAGTAACCTTTAGCAACCAGTCTGGCTTTGTTTCTCGTTACAATGCCATCTTCGTCCAACTTATTTCTGAATACCCATCTTGTTCCAATAATAGATTTTCCCTTAGGCCTGGGTACCAGCTTCCAAACTTTCTGCCTTTCAAACTGATTGAGTTCCTCTTGCATAGCAATCACCCAATCTGGATCATCTAGAGCATCTTCAACTTTCTTAGGTTCTGTTTCTGAAAGAAACCCAGAATAGTGACATTCATTTTCTGATGTTCTCCTAGTTCTCACTCCTGTGTCCGGATCACCAATGATCAAGTGAAAGGGATGATCTCTATTCCATACCCTTTGTCTTGGCAGATGCGATCTTGATGATTCTCCTTGTTCTAGATGTTATGGAGTGTGACTAGTTGATTCTTCTCCTGCTCCCCCTGAGTTGTTGACGGTTTGATCTGTTGATTCTGAAGACTGACTAGTGGATCCTGTAGAATTTTGAGGATCTCCACTTTGGTCACCACTTTGTCCAGAATCATTATCATTATGATTATTATTTATAACTGTAACAACTTCAGGTACTTCTTCATTGTCAGAGAGATCTCCTGATAGATTTTCAAATACCAAGGATTCAGAGTTCTCTCCAGTTTGCAGGCCTGGTCTTTTGGTGTCGTCAAATGTTACATTAAAGCTTTCCAACACCTTCTTATCTTCAATCACATATACCCTGAAAGCCTTAGATTCCAGAGAATAGCCCAGAAAAATGCTTTCATCTGCTTTGGCATCAAACTTGCCAAGATGTTCTCCATCTTTAAGTACAAAGCACTTTGCACCAAACACATGAAAGTACTTCAGTGTTGGTTTCTTGTTGGCCATTAACTCATACAGAGTCTTTTCATGATCTTTGTTGATCAGGGTTCGATTCTGAGTGTAGCAAGATGTGTTCACTGCTTCAGCCCAAAAGTAAGTGGGAAGTTTTGATTCACTCAACATGGTCCTTGCTGCTTCAACCAAGGTCCTGTTCTTCCTTTCCACTACTCCATTCTGTTGAGGAGTTCTTGGTGCTGAAAACTGTCTTGATATTCCTTTCTCTGAGCAGAAATCATTAAGAACTGCATTCTTGAATTCAGTTCCATTGTCTGATCTGATTGTCCGCACAGGTAGCTTAGCTTCCACTTCTATCTTCTTGATGCGATCAATGATTAGTTGTGTTGCTTCATCCTTTGTTTGTATGAACAACACCCACGTGTACTTGGAGTAGTCATCCACCATCACCAATGCATATCTATTTTTTGAAAGTGACATAACATTGACTGGACCAAATAAATCCATATGAATCAGCTGTAATGGTTCAGTAATGCTTGTCATTCCTTTGCTTCCATGTGATGCTTTCTTTGACTTCCCTTTTTCACATGCTTCACATAGTCCCTCCTGATTGAATTCCATCAGGGGCAACCCTCTCACTAACTCTCTCTTTACCAAAGAGTTCATAGTTTTGAAGTTCAGATGTGAGAGCTTCTTGTGCCATAGCCAACTTTGTTTTGAAGATGCCTTTGCATAGAAACATGTAAGTTCTCCTTCACTGGTAGAACTTAAGTCAGCTATAAACAAATTTCCTTTTCTCACTCCCAGTAGAGTAAGCTTCTCATCCTTCCTGTAGGTGATGTTTTCAATGATGACATTTCCAGCTTTCAATTTACCATATCCCGTAGTGTATCCTTTGTTGTCATCTCCAAAGGTTACAATCGGGTCGGTCTTCTTAACCACCTCTGTAAGCAGGGACTCTTCACCTGTCATGTGTCTAGAACAACCACTATCCAGAATCCACACGACCTTTGAGCTTTTAACCTTACCCTGCAATCACAGATTGATTAAGCGGACTTTGGTACCCAAAATTGTTTGGGTCCTGAAGGTTTAGATGGTTTAACAGGAGTAACATTCAATTTAGTCTTACCCTGTTTGATATTCATAGTATCTGTGGATTTAACATTAACAGTGCTATTGCTACTATCAGACATCAACTTAAAATAAGCATGCATGATGTTGTATTACATAGCAAACACTCTTTCTTTCCAAAGGGTTCATGAAGATCAGGCATGTCAGACATGTTATGCATTTCAGAAGTAATAGCAGTTTCTACTTTAACCTTTTTACATGCATGTGTAAGGTGTCCAGCAGAATTACAAATAGTGCACAACTTCCTAGATGCAATGGGAGAATATGGAACCATTTCCTGATTAACAATCTTCTTCTTCCCATTCCTGTTCTTTTTAGCATTACTAACTACGTCACCTACTTCAGTTTTAGGTAAATCAGGTTTAGGTAATTCATTTTTTACTGATTTCCTAGGCAACTTAGTCTTTACCTCTTTTTCCTTCAACAAATCCTTCTCAAGCAATTCTTGTCTTATGAAAAGGTCATCCTCATGAAAGAGTGGTGGAAAAGGCTTAACAAAAACTGGAGAATCAACATTCTTAAGAACATGTGGAGTATTCCTTTTGACAACTGAAGGTGTCACAGGGAATTCCACTATCTTCTTACCAGCTTTCTTGTCATAGTCAAATCCTATAGCAGTTTTATTCCCTATGGCCTGAGTATCAATGATCTCCTTAGAAATCAGGGCGGAATTCTTAAAAGCATTCAGCTTCAAATCTAAATCTGAAATCTGCTTCCTGAGGATAGTCTCTATCTCAGCATTACACTTGACCTTGTTCTCTAAGTACGCATTCTTTTGATTAAGATCTTCTAATGTTACAACTACAAGCTCTAGTTCTTCATTTTTAGATTCTAACTTTTTAATCTTAAGAACTAGTTTAGCATTTTCCATTTCTGATGCTAGCATGCTTGTGTGTACATTAAACAATTCTACACTAAGATCTTGCACAGTTTTCTTGTACTCAGAATTAGACATATCAATTATAGTTAAGATAGGTACCTGAGATGATTGTGGTGATTCCTCTGAAGAGTCAGCCATTAGAGCAACATTTACATATTCCTCCTCTTCATCCGAATCAGTATCATCCCAGTGCTTTCCCTCTGCTATATAAGCTTTCCCTTTCTTCTTTCCAGAGAATGCCTCCAATTGCTGTTTAAGCTTGGCATTCTCTTTCTTCAACTCATCATAAGAATCCTTCTTTCCATAGACATCTTTCATGTCTCTCGCTTGACGAGGCTTCCGGCATTCAGTGGCGAAATGCCCTAACTCATTGCAGTTGTAGCATCTTGATTTGCTTCTATCAATCATGCCAGTCTTGTAGCCTCCCTTAAAGCCTGTACTAGGTGTATAATTGCTCTTCTGGAATCTATTGGTTGAACCCTTGAACTTGTACTTAGGGTTTCTTTTGAAACGAATGTGACTAAACTTTGCAGCTAAGTACGCCATGGTTTTGTCTTCCATTTGCTCAAGCTCTTCTAGGGTGTAGTAATCACTTTCATCAACACCCAGATTCACAGAATCCATTTCTGCTTCTATTATAACCTCCTTTCCAGCTCTAGGGGTTTGAACCTGAATCTCAGAAATTATTGGTTCATCCACTACAAGTGCTGCTGATCTCACAAGTGTATTGTGCTTGCTGTCCACTGTCCCTGATCCGTAGATTATCACTCTTTGTTCCTGTTCCATCTCATAGGTCTTCAACTTCCCATAGATCATCTCTAATGATATCTTTGTGAAGTCAATTCTTTCCCTTATGGATGATGACTTGTGTTCTACATGATGGGGCAGCGTCATCATGAACTTCCTGTTTGATTCTCTCAGTGGATAGGTCTTTCCTTTCATTGCCAATTCATTGAGGAGTTTAGTATATTTCTCAAAGACCTGAGTTATACTTTCTCCTGGCAGAGACCTAAACGCTTCGTATTGAGAAGTCAGGATGTCCAATCTGTTTTCTTGCACGTCTTCAGTTCCTTCCATTATCAAGTTAATGGTATCCCACATATGTTTCCCGCTTGTACAGTTCATGAACTGATAGCTCATTTCCTTGTCTGCGGAGTCCGCCAATATCAACATTAAACCTGTGTCCAATCGAATCAGTTCTTTGTCAGAATCTGTATACTCAGTAATATCCTTAGGTTGGGTGCCTGGAGGAATCCTGCTACCATCAGGGGATGTAGATTCATCAACTGATTTCATTGGTACATATGGTCCGTTTTCTAATATGCCCATATACAACGGATTAGATGCCTTCATAAATAATAGCATCTTCGTCTTCCACAAACCGAAATCATCTCTAGTAAACGGGGGAACTTTAATACCAGCGGTTGTCTTTGGAGCACTCATGGTTTCTGAAAATTTCAAATTGTTTAAAATTCAAGAAATTCCAATTAATTGAAAAAATTTGAAAGTTAAAAAATTTGCTTCGAATTTTCACGCTACGTTTGATTTTGGTCTCATTCACCGGATCTGATTTGTATATCAATCAAGTAGCTCTGATACCAATTGTTAGGTCCAAAGTATCGTAAAAGGGGGGGGGGGGGGTTGAATACGATACTCACAAATAATTCAATTTCGTTCGCGGATAAATCATTCAGTTCTATAACGAAATCAAACACACCAAACCAAATCAAGTTTCTGGGAATATATCTTTTTATAAATATAAACCTCGAGGGGTGCTACAATTTCTAATCCGTAGATTAGCTTCAATGAGTTCTAGGTTAAACACAATCAATACAATGATCAAATTCTGAGCACTATTAATTTTTCTGATCTTCTCCGGCTCAAACTTCTCTCTCAGTAATTGCTTATGTGTTAATAACCAGACTGAGGAAGACACTGCCTCTCTCTTAGTAATTGTAGGCTTTGATTTAGAAAACTATCGAACCTTAATTGTTAAAACAATCTTGGCCGTCCAATTTTCAATCAACCTGACAAACAAAGAAAACTTTTCACCCACTTTACAAATTGAAAACTATCGAATAAATAAAGTAGATATTCTATTCGATGGTTTTTAAATAAAAACTATCGAATGGAACATTCACTTTATCATAGTTTTCATTTCCTTAATACTTTTCATTCGATGGTTTTCTAAATAGAAAAACCATCGAACCTTTTCTTTTTGTTAGCCTTTTAGAAAAGTTTCAGGGTGTTTAAGTTTTAGACTGTATCAATTTCTTCTGAGACGATAAAACAACTTGATCTTTGTAGTGCCGTCAACTAGTGCAACTGGTCTGGTTCACAGATGAATAACACTTGATCAATTCTTCTTTTAGGTCTTCAATTCAATGCTGCTGATAAGTCCTTCGTCGTTCTGGTTGCTTCGTTTAAATCACTGGAATCCCGTGGTACTTAACCCTAAATCATTCACATACTTCTGTCGTCTTGAATGTCTTGTTTCTTTTGCTGTCACTGAGGCTTGAACATTTTCATGAACTTCTTTCCGTGACCTGTTTACGGACTTCAAGAATACATAACGTATTTTGATTTTTTGAGTTTACCTTTTCTTCTTTGATTCTGGATTCCTGTGCTTCTGTTAATACTATTGTCTGTCTTGTCCTTTGTTGAGTTGTATTTATCTCTTTTACATCTTATGTTACATTATTGTTTACACTTATCCATCTGATCCACACTTGAGCTTTGAAGAGTTGCAACCGTAAAATGTGGTGGAACATATGATGATCCTGGGAGACTGTCATGTTGCACTGACCCCCGGTTGAGTAAGAGGAGCTGGGCTCCTCGGGATGGAATGACATTTGATTCTCAGAATCCAGCTGTTGAGTAGATGTAGATTCTGATGCTGTCTCCATTGAAATGGGATGTGTTACAACATCAATTCTATAGGCATGTGAAGGCATTTCCAAATCCAAGAAGATTGGAGAAATATTCACAGAGTATCCAGTAAGACTGGTGAAACCTCTGTGCTTTTGATGGTGTCATTAGAATATGCCCCAACATGCATTTCCTGACCATCTAAATGGAGGTTCTGGGTGGTGAGCAAAGTGTCAAGAACTAAGTCACTTGAAATAATTGGCTCCACAGGGAAAAAAAAATCACGTGGATCAATTCCTTGCTTCTCAATTACTTGAGTTGCAGGTTGAGAAGAAATATAGAGTGTATTAGGTTCTGGATGAGAAGTGTTTGTAGAGATTGATTTTGGTTAAGGGAAAAGTGAAGAAAAAGAAACAGTAGCTCAGTCATGCTAGAAGATTGGTACCAAGTTAGAGCTAGGACAATTAGTGAAACCTCCTGTTCATGTATCAAGATACAAGAACAGTTGAGCTTGTTGTCTCAACATATGAAACAGATGAATCGTTGACAACAATTGTGAGGTATTGTTGTTCAGTAAATGAACCTCCAATGGAATTGGAGTGGATTTGAATGGCTCCCCCTCAGGATGACCATCCTCAAACCATGTAACCAGTGAAGGTTTATTGCACCTGAAATGTGCAGATCTGATCACAGGGTCTTCACTAAAAATTGATGAAACCCCTGTGTTTTTGTTGACATCATCAAGAGCTACCTCAGCATGTAGCCTCTAGTCAAACAAGACGAGGCGTCTGAATGGTAAGCTTAATACAAGCATTAAGTTACTTGAATATCTTGGCTTAGAAAAGAAAAGAAAATGCTAATTTTATCCAAGAAATTCATTTTCTTGAACACTCGGGGTCTATGAAATGTATGAGATGTGAGAGAAGTGTGCATAGAGAAGGAGTGTTAGCAACTCTTCCTAAAAGTAGGTAAATCTTCAAAGTCCATAAATCTTAAAACATAGTCGATTCTTAGCAAGCAGATTTTAATGCAATTGTTAAAAATTGACTTAGTCTTTTGATTCAGGTTTTCATTTTACCAGGAGCAAGTAAAATTCTTTATTTAAAATGTAATCTGAAGATGCTATTTGAGTTACCCCTGTGTCTTAACATTGAATCTTTTGTTAAAATGTAAGAATTGATCACAGATTCAATTAAAATTTAAGTACAAGTAACAAAGGTAAGTAAAAATAGAAAATTCAACACACAAACAAGTATCAAAGGAAAACATTCGAAAGGATTAAGCAAACAAGGTTTATTTAAATGACAATTGGCAAGAAGAAATACACAAGAGAATTCATTAAATAAGGCAAATATCATTTCATTCATTTTTAGAAGAAGGTTTATAAGATATTCAAAAACACAATAAGAAACATTTAACGAAAGTCCTATCTATTCCTAAGAACTAGACGAGTCATCTCTCTTTCGCTTCTTGTTGGCTGCCTCCTTCTTCCTGTGAAGGATCTTAGACATTGTGATTGCAAATCCTATGATCCTTTCACGCTCCTCAATGGCTCTTATCCTTGCTTGTTCTTGTCTCTCATGTTCCAAGTCATAGGTGATTTGCAGGTATATCATTTCAATGTCCTGTTCATGGTCCAGCTCATACTTGATAGCTTATGGAACCTCATGAGCCACGTAGCTTACTTCATTGATAACAACGGTGTAGTTTCTATAGTTGAAGTAAACTCTGTCGATGAACCTTGATCTAACGCAAATGGCCATTTTTGGAGAAGGAAATGGGGTTGCAGAAGGATTGAGAAAGAATGAAAAGTGTTTGGGAAGATGAGAAGTGATTAACACTAGAGTGGTTTAAATATAGGGGGTTTAGAAATATGAAGAGACGCAGACACACCCTCAAAAGGCACTCTCTAAACACCAGTCATTATTGCATGCAAAAATTACTAATCTCTCTCTTAGATTTCCTAGAAAGTGTCATGATTAATCTTATTTAAAAAAAAAATTAGACCAACTATCATACGCAAGACTGTTGCACGCAGAATAAAAATATATCCGAAATAATCTAGCACACGTAAGCATGACACATATAGAATCAATCAGCACATTAGCATGCATGCACATAGATCATGACAAATAATTTTATTACCACATAACTCGTAACAGAATATTAGAATAAAATCAGATATTCTATTATAAGCTTCTAAGACTTGGTCGAAGTTGTACTTAGCTGTATGTGAGAGATGAACCTTGCTAAGTATCAAACCAAGTGAGCTTCACCTCTTTCTTGAAACCTGCCAATTACTTTAAGTAATCTACAAAATCAAACTGTCATTTGAAAATTAAGGTTCTAGAGAGAGAAGAGTATTTGCACTTGAGAAAAAAAATGAAAACAATTTTATTGAGTTGTGCAATATCTTTTTTTTTTAAATTAGCAGCAAATTTTCTTCCGAAAAATAAGAGTAATGATGATAATGGAACAGATTTCGTGTAAAAATGACTATACACGATTTCTGAGGCACACGTGATTATAGCATAATACACACATCCTGTGTATATATCAGCGCGTGAAAAACACGCGTGTTGACACCTGTCAATCAGGAACTCAAAATTTCGTTAAGAAATAATCCCTGCAATAATATCAACACTGGAAGAAATTAAAATCAAATAAGATATTGATTTTAAATTCTTTTTCCTCGCAAGCCGAAAATAGAATCTGAAATGATTTCAGCCGTTTAAGCTGTCTTGGGACTCCACAGTTTACACACTCTCCAGAGTGAAACCCTGTCATCACTGAACAAGACTCTTAACATGTGACGCCCTCCAAACCCGGGGTACAGATTTGGGGATTCACCCGACCAACGGTACACAATATAAACCTGATCTAACACATGCATAATAATATAATAACATAAAATACCCCTTATCCAAGACCGCGTCCAGATTATGGCATGAATCAAGCTTCTAAGTCATAATTATTACAAACCAGTTTTCAGAGTTATTACACACTTAATATACAAAGCTAGACATCTAGTCTAACTTCCAAGATAAACAACTACCCGTCCAATGACAATCACTCGGGGTGGTCTCCTAGCATCGGGAGAACTGTCACTAGCGTTGTGTCTGCTCCTTCTCTCGCTTCACTGGAATAGGGTTAGAAACAAAACAAGTATGAGCCACATGTGCTCATCAAGCATGATATATATATATATATATATCAATCACAGTTCTATAATGAACGGAAAGAATTCAATTATCTGAATCAACAATACACAAGTCAAACATATGCTTTTAACAATCTTTAATGAAGAAAGAGGAATTAGAATTGGACTTCTACATTTTTCAAATACAAAGGTTGTGCTGCTGATCAGTCACGCAACAACCCCGGACTTGCTTATAGCAAAGTCCTCTACTGGATCCTAGGCCAATCTGGGCCTTAAATTATTCCGACCATAAATATGGCCCGACCATTACTGGTCTCATTTTTAAAACATTCCAATTCTATCACAAGGTATAAGCAATAATATGCATAACAAGATAAGTACACAATAACGGGGTGTAATAGTTGCAAAAGAGCTTCAACTATTCATTATCAAAGAAAGTCCGAGAAATAGATTCGGAATGGTTTCAACGGTACGTTGTACTCGTTCTAGAAGGTAATCAGTAGTTGTAATCAATAATCAATGAATGTAATCAATAGTCAATGATAGAATCAAACAATCAATGGTGGTAGGCAATAATCAAATGATGATAATCAACAATCAATGGTTGTAGACAAAATCAGATGAATTTGGAAATAAGGGTTTCCGATGCGGATCAAATCAAAGAGTTAAGAAAATTTATGAAAATGAAATCAGTTGCCCAAGTACGGGTAAGGATTGATAATATAAATTGTTCTGGGGTAATAACATGTAAGTATTGAAGACAATAACAATTTATCACAAATAAAGGCACAGATACTTGCCTGGTCTACGTCGCTGTCGGTTTTCTATCTCGTTCACTCTACTTTCCCCTTTCCCTTGCTCTGGGAACTCGATTCTATAATAAACAACTTATAACAGTAAGTCTAACTATCCTCATTCTATCCTTGACACACAATCATAATCATTATCGCATTTAAATAAGTAACCGGTTATGTATCGGACGTCCGGTCTAAATTACGGTATTTAACATTCAGACACTAGCCCTCGTACGGGCATTTACGGACTATAAAACATATTACATAACTCATACGAACCATATAGTACTTATAAACATTTTTAAAACATCACACGAAGCTTATTCGAATTTAAATAAGTCACAAATAATTTTTAAATCGAAAATCGGATTTTTAATCGCATTACAAGTATTTAAAAGTAATTAAATCAATTAATATAAAATTAATTGACACTCTTTAAATGCTCAAACTATTTTTAAATAATAAATCAGGCTTGAAAATAATTAAACTGAATTTTAAATTAATTAAATCTAATTAATAATTAATTTTTAAGAATTAACTGATTAAAAGAATTAATCAATTAATTAAATAAATAAATTATTAATTAAAAATACTTAAAATAATTAAGTTGAATAAAATTTTGAATTTAAAATAATAAAAATAATTTTCCAGAATTTTTCTGAATTAAAAATATATTTTTAAAATTAAAATATGAATTTTTAAAGATTTTAAACTATTTTCAAATTATTTTTAAAAATAAAATTCAAAAACAGTTTTCTGAAAATGAATTAGGGTTTTGAAGATTGAAACCGGGTCAGAAAACGGGTGGCCAAGAACAGAAACGGGTCACCAAGAACAACCGGAATTTTTCCAGAATCCGGTGACATTTCCAGAATCCGGCGAGCCAATAACACGACCAAATTTAGGGCTTTTGATACCAAAACATTCCAAATAACCATACCAATTCATTCCGATAAAAAACAAACCAAAAACATCACCGGAACTCCAAACCCGACTATTTTCCGGTGACCTTAAACAAATTTTCCAATCTACAAATTTTGTACATGAAACTCTACGTTCTTTATGTTAAAATGAAGCTTATAACTCACACAATGAAAGCCCTCTATCAGAATTCATGTCAGATCAACAACAAGAACGGACTGTTCAAAAGAAGAATTCGGGTCAAAACCCGAAAATCAAACCTGTAAAAATCGAACATAAACATGAAATTAAGACATGGATTCCTGCTAATTAGAACCCTAGGAACATGTTAGAAGCAACCAATTGAACGAAGAATCAACAGAATGAAAATTCCCAATTCGAACATAAACCCTAATTTAATTCGAAAATTGAAAAATTCATAATAAATCGAAAAATTACCAGATGATGATGAGTTGGAAGATTCTGAAACTAAAACTCAAGATCTTTGATTTGAGTACTTGAACTTTGGATTTGGATTTCAATAACACCTTCAAAAGTTGGTTTGATTATTCAAGAACACGAAGAACACGGTTCGGGAATTTTGTATTTTTATATATTTGTAATACGGATTATATGAGGTATAATGTACGATTCTCCTTTTTATACTTAGTGAAAAATAATACCCTAAATGACATTTTTGGATCGATATTGATCCACTGGTTCGTTTAAAACCCCTAATTAGGTTAAAAACACGTTTTACGACAAGATAATCATCTACAAAGACTGATAATTATTCAAATCAATTCATATCATTATATAACTAATGCTCAAGAATACTGGGGCTATAACAGATGTGTTTATTGATACGGACGATATATCAATTACCCTAGAAAAATTAGGGTTAGGGTTTTGAATAATTTTTCTTCCTTTGAATAAAACAATTACTAGTGATCCTATCAGATAATAAGGGATTTAATAATATGAAGAAATCCTCCGATAATGATTCGAACACAGATGACGAAGGAATAATAATGATGTACAAAATTTCAACGGGACCCTTAAATTTTCAAAACGAGGCTCAAAATTGAATAAGATTTCAAATGATGAAATATTTGAAAGGGGCTTTCGACTCACTACATAACACATAAACACTTAACAATACTTATCATTATAACTCAAAATACTTCATAATAAGTATCCCACACATATAATACAATTTATATTATTAATAAAGTTCACGGATCTTACATAACATGCCCCAACTCCAGTCTATAAATGACTCCTGTTTTCCTCATCAAACCACACACTTCAGCCTTTCCAGTTTCTCTTGTAATTTCTCAAAACTTTTTTTTTTCTTTTTCACATCCATGGCAGGAACATTCGAATTCATGCCTATCGAAGAGTTTCTTGACATGGAATGGGAGTCACAGACAAATTATCTGATTGACGAGTTATGTGCACTCGTCTTTCTCGATAGAGAAGGGCTCATAGCTGATGATGAGATAGCCGAGGGTCCTATTTCAAACCCTTATATTAATATCATTCACCCTGGTCCTTATGATGTGCATGTTCTGGCAGAGGATGTGGCTGCTGAGGCTTGTTTCTTGCTCCTTCGAAGAAGCTACTTGGAAGGAATAGAAGAAGAGGATGTTCTTGATTCCTGCAAAATGCAAGAATGAAAAAGAAAACGATATGATGATGATGACTCAACATCAGGAGGATGTCAAGCAATTGACATTCCTTCTGTCATCCTTTCCAACTGAATATGCACATAACGCCATCAGAAGGGTAGCTACACAATAGCTTCTGACTTTATCTGTGCTCCTTCTGATGAGCAAATTACTATAACCTGTAACTCTCTGCAGCAACAACGTTAGACAAGATCCAAGAGAGAGATTAGCTAGACAGAGTTGTATGATAGTCTTTTCGTATAGAGTCAAATGTATGAAATATTTTGAATCAATGAATGAAAGGACTCAAAGATTTCTTTGTTTATTCATGTTTTTAACTTTACCGTTATGAGCAAAATGTCAGTACTTGATGAATGCATGTATGAATAAAACTAATTACTTAAGCAAAAGTAATTGAATTAATCAACTATAGCAATTGAAATATCATCAATGTCTGAAAAACTATCAGTACATTGACTATCAAATCCTGACCACCTGTATATAAATGAATTAACTACAAAGTCAAAGAGAAGATATCACTTAATGCAGTTAATTTATGATAAAAATATAGGTCATGAAAACATCAGTACTAACCATCAGTAGTTACTCACCTATAATCATTCCAAGTTCATTTACCAGTTTAGTAAATACTGCTTCTGCTAGTGGCTTGGTGAAAATATCAGCCAATTGTTGATCAGTAGGAACAAAATGAAGTTCAATTGTTCCTTCCATCACATGTTCACGTATGAAGTGATACCTAATGCTGATATGCTTGGTCAACGAATGTTGGACTGGATTTCTTGTCATTGCAATAGCACTTTGATTATCACAATAAATAGGGATTTTAGAAAAGTGCAAACCATAGTCCAGCAATTGATTTTTCATCCATAGTATATGAGCACAACAACTTCCAGCAGCAATGTACTCAGATTTAACAGTTGATGTTGAGATTGACTTCTGTTTCTTTCTAAACCATGAAACCAATCTTCCTCCCAAGAACTGGCAACTGCCTGATGTACTTTTCCTGTCTATCTTGCATCCAGCAAAATCAGCATCTGAATAGCCTATCAGATTAAAGTCTGATGCTCTGGGATACCATAAACCCAAATTTGGTGTCCCCTTTAAGATATCTGAATATCCTTTTTACTGCTATCAGATGTGGTTCTGTAGGTTGTGACTGAAACCTAACACAAAGACATGTAGCAAACATGATATCTGGTCTGCTTGCAGTGAGATAGAGGAGGGAGCCAATCATTCCTATGTAGCTTGTCACATCTACTTCAATTTATTCTTTAGAATCAAGCTTGGTGGCAGTAGCCATGGGAGTATTTGTAGTAGCACTGTCTTGCATGTTAAACTTCTTGAGAAGATTCCTTGTATACTTAGACTGATTGATTATAAAGATTCCTTCTTCAGTCTGTTTCACTTGCAATCCCAAGAAATACCTCATTTCTCCCATCATACTCCTTTGATATCTCGACTGCATTAACTTAGCAAACTTCTGACACATCTTGTCATTAGTAGACCCAAAAATGATATCATCAACATAAATCTAAACTAAAAGAAAGTCTTTACCCTTTTGTATATAAAACATAGTTTTATCAATGGTACCTCTTGTGAAACCACTTTCAAGAAGAAACTGTGTAGGTGTTTCATACTATGCTCTTGGTGTTTGCTTAAGTCCATAAAGTGCTTTATCCAGTCTGTAGACATGATCTGGATATTTTGGATCAACAAAATCTGGAGGTTGTTCAACATAGACTTCTTCCTCCAATTTTCCATTTAGAAAAGCACTTTTTACATCCATCTGGAAAACTTTAAACTTCATATGTGAAGCATATGCCAGAAATATTCTGATAGCCTCAAGTCTTGCCACATGAGCAAAGGTTTCATCATAGTCAATACCTTCTTGCTGAGAATAACCCTTTGCTACAAGCCTTGCTTTATTCCTGGTAATAATTCCATCAGAATCAGTCTTATTTCTGAGGACCCATTTTGTCCCAACAATAGACCTGGTTTTGGGTCTTGGAACAAGTTTCCAGACTTCATTTCTTTCAAACTCATTCAGTTTTTCTTGCATTGCAGTTACCCAGTCAGCATCTTTTAATGCATCTTCAACTTTCTTAGGTTCCACTTGAGATATAAAGTTGTGAAATAAACATTCATTTTGAGTTGCATTCCTAGTTAGAACACAAGCATCATGATCTCCTATTATCAGATCAGGAGTATGAGCTTGAGTCCATCTTCTTGCTGTTGGTAACTGAGTTCTTGAACTTGATTGTAACGCCCCAAATCCGGGGTCAAAGGATTTGGTCGTCACTCTGCATTCTCAAATAAAACAACCTGTTCAATATTAAACCAATACAATTATATCATCTGCGACCCCAACTCTACCAAGAATCTCTAAAGGTTATTGTAACAATCCGGATTTTCAGGAATTATTATTATTATTTAGATATTTTATTGATTCTCAATAGAGGAGGTGTTGAGAAATAAGACATTTGCTTTACTAAAAATTTTGTCGAAGAATCATAAGGTTGAAGAGTTAACCTAGGAACCTGAAAGCGAAATGCTTGAAAAGTATCCTTACGTATTTAGATAGGCTTATTCCGAGGACAAAATCCTGTTAAGGGGGAAAGAATGTAACAACTGCGAATTTTGAGGTATAAATATTTTGATGATTAATATAAATTAGTACGCATTATTCCACTTTGGTACATTTCCGTCTTTAAGTAGTATAATAGTTCGTTCTGTGGTACTATGTGATACCGCCTATTTTATTCATTAGTTATTTTTAAAAATCGATCATTTTATCGATATTATGAAGCTGAGTTTGTTTTATGATTTTATGGATCAATACGGTATTTTATTTGTGCCAAATTTTATTTGTACAAATTACAAGAAATTTCCAAAATATTGTATTCTCGCAATTTTAATAAATGTTAGATTTTTAAAATATTTGAGAATACTTATTTTAAATATTTGCAAACTAAAAATTTATTATTTTACCTCTAGTTATTTAAGTAGCAATTTTGGAGCTAATCAAGTAAGATATGTGTCAGAATAATTTTGGGAAGTTATTTTAAAAAATATGAAGAGTTTATATTTTTAAGAAGAAATGAAAATTATGTTATAATTATCTTAACATCATTTTGGGGTAAAAAGATTTTTATTATTTTATGAAATAGATTTAAGAATTATCTATCCTAGAAATAGAATTATTAAAATTAGAATATTGGAATTTTAGAATTTGAATTTCAGAAACTAGGATTTGGAGATAAGAAGTAGAAGGCTTATATTAGAAGCTTATAATTAATATAAATTATTTAGCCAAACTTAGGGGTTAAGTTTAGCTTTTAAAGAAAAGGAAAAGCAAGCAAATAATCAGACATCATCTTCTTTTTCTTCATTCCTGCCGAGAGAAAATATGAGAGAATGGGGGAGAAAGTTTGTTTTTATTTGATCATTCCTTAGTATAAAAACTTGCAAAATCATACCCATCTCTTAAAACACTTGCCCACAATTTTATAGTTTGTTTCATCCATCAAAACCCACCAAAACACAAAGATTACAACCATAATTTCTTGAACAAAAATCTGGCCTTATCTCTTAGAAGGCTTGGTTGGTGATCAGAGAGTTTGCCTTGTGTTGTAGGAGCTAATCAATCGATGAATCATTAGTATTTTCGTTTTAAAGGTATAACCTCGTAATCTCGTAATCATAGTTTATATTTGGTTATTTTGCAAAGTTTTGATTAGTGATTGGATTGGGTTTGTTGGATGAGTTTCATAATTGGTTATGAGTTGAATTATGAGTTGAACATGATAAATAAAAGAGGTTGGAGTCGAAATGAACATGAGAATTAGCTAGCGTTCTTAGGATTGTTGATTTCAGTCTAGCTACTGCCCTAACTGTAGCAACATATTTGGAGGATGTAAAACCCTATTTTGGGAAGTTTCTTTCTGTGTTTATGTTCTAGAAAATTTGTAGATCGTGTATGTGAAAACCTGATGTTATTTGAGTTTACGGTCAAAAAAGTTATTAAAGTTTTAGTGGAATTATAGCTCACTTAAAGAACTCACTGCACTGCCTCTGTTTTTAGTGATTATTCAGACAAATTACTGCCATTTTTAAGAAGTGGGTTTGTGTAGTTTATGTTCAATTTAGTCTCTAGTTTATGCACGCGAAAGAATCGTGTCATTTCGATTAACGAGCTAAGAGAAATCAAGGCTTTAGTTGAACTTGCGCAGAATTGACAAAACTCTCGGGTTATTGATTTTGAAACAGTATTTTACCCATTTAAACTCTTTAATTCAAGTTCAAATTTTTACTGAATATAGGGAAGGGGTGCAGGGTGATCCAAGAGAAATTTCATGTAAAAATCTTAATTTTTCTATTTATTAAAGATGTTAAAGTACAGGTTGTGCAAAATCGACTACTCTGTTTTTGAACCAACTTTGAGGCAGCCCATGACTTAGATAGGCTAACTATTTCAAACTGAAATTTTTATGGAAGAAAGATATAATTTTCAGGTTTGTAAGAAAAGAATCTTTGTGTTGAAATGATGGTTTTCCAATTTATTAAAATTGTTAGACTGCAAGCTGCGTAGAACTAACAAAATTGTTTTTGCTCTAAGTTTAGGTGGCGCTTGTTCTAGTTAAAATGATCATTTTGAACCAAATTTTTTTACGATAGGTAGATATAGTGTTCGAGATGTTATTAGAATAGGTTTCATGTTAAAGTGTTGATTTTGTTTCATTTTATTAAAAATGTTTGTGAACAAGGCACGTAATAGGGAGTCTCGAGGAGTCAACTTTTAGCATACCATTTTGTGTGTCAATTTTGATCATGTTAGAGAACTCATTTCTAGATGGTCAAAGAACGAAAGTTGTTGATGGGAGGATTAATTGTGGTATTTATATTTCTTTTCTCGAGGACTAGAGTTATTGTCTGTATGATTAATTATTGATGGTTGAGTTTGACTTAAGAATGTCAATGGAGTTGTAGTTGAGAATGATGGATGATTGATGGTTGGAGATGGAATGGAGTTAAGGACTATCGATTAAAAATTGGAGATGTTGTGGATTGTTATAGATAAATTGTGATTTGTATTTGAGATGTTTTTAAACAGGGCAAAGTTCATTTTACGAATAGGTAATGCCCAATTTTCTGTAGAAAATACATTCGCTTAAGTTTATAAACATTTATATTATGTAGAAATTGAATTCCGAAGATTAAGTACATCTTATATCTAACTATAGGAATAGTTGGGCGTGCACGATCTCGGTAGTGCAGACTCGTAGCAACCGCATATGCGCCGGACCCAAGAGTTATCAGAATAGAAGATTGTGATGTCGTGGGACGGAAGAAGAAGAGATTCATAGTACTTTAGCTTTACATAATAGCTAAGGACCAAAGGCAAGTTTACTAACTCATACTCTTTTGTTCGGAGTATCATAGCAAATTATATACCCTTCACTTATTGTTCAAGTGACATGTTTCTTTCACTATTATGCTAATATTATTCTCAACCCATAATGCAAGTTTTATATCTCTCACTTATTGTTAAAGTGACATGATTCCACCACAATTATTCAAGTATTACTTTCAAATCATATAGCAAGTGACAATTGCTACTATACTATTATTAAACAAATGTTTTATCATACAAACCGTATATTATGCTGCATTTCAGTATTTTACGGGAAACATAAAGTATGATTATTATGTTGTTACGAAATGAAATGTTTACCCTGATAATATATTCACGGTAATTAGGCCATTTCCTTTTTGGATAAAAACTTGTTAAATTTCTAAAGCAAGTTTGATAATGATTTCTGGAAATGAAAGATATATAATGGATAAGTAGCGGGATAATTGAAATCATGTGCTACAGTTTTTGTATGTAAAGTGGAATGAGTTTGCGTAAGAGGACTACTTGACACCCAGCCCAGCCCTGTATTAAAGCCAATGTCAATAAGTGCTACCGGATCCAAATTATTATGAACACTTTGTTATACTAATATCGTGTTAGAGAGGTTATGCGTGACTGATCATCAGCATAACCTGTGTCAATTATATCCACTTTATACATTCAAAATGGGCCAATGTTTTGATAAGAATTGAACTATATTCAATAAATATACTTTTAAATGTTCAAGAAATGCATGATTCTAGAAAGAATACCTTATAAACCATTCCTGATTTCAGATCTAAGTATATGTAAATTACTACCATGATCGTTGGTTTACAAATGTGAAATGTACATTTTACTTAAAAGTTTTATTCATCAAAAGCTTGTTAAATTTCTAAAATGGACACCATTTATCATAAAAGTATCTTTCTTATTGTATCTTATTATTATCTTGCTGAGCATTTCTTCCGCTCATACTTGCTTGTTTCATTTTGTTAACCCTCAAGTGAAAGATAGAGTGACATGATTAAATCGTATAAGTTTGGAATGCGAAGAGACAAGATGCTTTTATGAAGATGAATTGATGTAGAGTATCTGGATCTAGTATAAGGCTATTTGTATAAAGTTCATTTCTATTAAATATTATTATGTATATAATTAGTTTGGCCTGGTATACTTCTCATCGAAGTTATACTAGCGTTATAGGATTTATGCAAAAAGATTATTGTAGAGATGAACATTTTTATTTATTGGGATTTTGGATTTTTGTTTCTAGCACTATAACATAAAAGATCTTGGTATTGTTGGGGTCATAGATGTTACTTTTCAATTGTTAAACAATTACAGGTGGAAGTTTAAGATTTAACAGGTTATTTAAATTGAGATTTCCGCGTGACGACCAAATTCCCTGACCCCGGATTTGGGGGCGTTACAGTGCTAGAAACAAGAATCCAAAATTCCATTACACAAAATTTTCTTCTTTACAACAATTCTCTTTACATAAATCCTATAACACTAGTATAACTTCGACAAGAAGTATACCAGGCAAATCTAATCTGATACAACATAGTATTTAATAAAAATTCACTTTATACAATAACCTTACACTAGTTCTAAATACTCTGCATCATAACGTCTTTACACTAACATCTTCTTCCTTCTCTGCCCAGCTACGCGAATAACTCCCGCCAATATGCCTTCTTACTGAAAGGCTAAAAATATAAAGAAAGCAAGTATGAGCGAAAGAATTGCTCAACAGGTGCATTATCAAGTATAATATGAAAAGTTTCCAAAATAAGCTTTTGGTTTAAACCTTTGTAATCTCTAAACTTTAAAATCAAGTTTGGTAATTCGCCATAATTTCTCATTCAGCTTCTAGCAACTGAATAGTTTAAAACACGAAGGAATTTATATTGGTCGCCACGGTTACCCGAACCAAAATATCTACAATAGTATGTAGAAAATATGTAATAAATGTAACTCATACGTCTTCAAGACCATAGTTTATACAAAAATACTATTTTTAAAAATAACAGTTCCATTCACAACATCTTCTGAAACCAACAACTTCAAGCAAACGAATCAACATGAATATCAGGTTATAACTCACAAGTACGGAACATATGAATGAAATCAATCTCAGATATAAGAAGTGATATTAGAATTGGATTTTTATACTTTTATAAATCACAAAGGTTGAGCTGCTGATCAGTCACGCATCAACCCCGGACCCGCTTATAGCAAAGTCCTCCCCTAGGATCATTGGCCATCTTGGCCTTAATTAATTCCGACCACGAATCTAGTCCGACCATTTTTGGTCCATTTAAAAACATTCCAATTCTATTTTCTATACGTCATGTGTCAATACAATTGACAACCTTACTACGATAGCCAGGTGTCGGAAGAATCGACAACCTTAATACAACAATCGCTAGAAAACTCACGTTCCAGGAAACAACTCGACTATGAAGAATCCATCAAGGAATAACAATACAATCTAGTATCGACGAGATCGACACAATAATGGGAGGTGCACATGAAAAGTGACAATATAATAAACATCGACGAGATCGATGCAACAACTGGGATGATAATGAAGAGTAAGCAATAACATGCTCAATAAAATTAAGTCTGATGTGAAATAGGCATTATGAGTTCGAATCAAGGACTAGATCAGATAATCGCATCAACAAGAAATGATAATAATACTTGTATATGTGCAAGATGGAAAAATAGAATACTTGTAGAACAAGTACCACAACTTCAGAATTTAAAATAACATTTTTACCCTCATCGGGTTCACAAGTTCCCACTCATCTAGGGTTGGCAACATTCCAACCTAATATTTTTAAATCAAGATTTTTGAAAAAAGCCTTAGTATAAGGCCCATAACTATCTTTTAAATCGTTTCAATACAATAATTATATTTTTCCAATCAACATGGAAATATGAATCTAAACTCAAAAGGTATGAAAGAATACTCGTCAATTTACGAGATTAAATAAAATACTTTCAATTCAATGCAAAAGAGTCATCATTTAAAATTTAGTGAAGAGTATGCCAATTGCATAATAATAATTCAAGAGAATATCACTCAAATAATAAGCAAGGGTATAAACACTTGCCTCTGGTCCTTAGCTATTTCGTAAGGCTGAGATAATATGATTCCCTCCTTATTCTGTCTTATAGCACGATTCTCTATTTCTGTCCTTCTTTGATTTAACGCTCTTGCGAATACCACTAATCTGATCCTACCGTTTTGAATCCACGCGTTAGTCTTACCGATATCTCCGACTTCCTTCAATTAACATATCTTGGTAATCTGGCTCGTCTTGTCCAATAGCCCTTGTTGCCTAGATAACCATATTCAATAGATAGAATAATCACAATTAACTAAATAAATAACCCACGTATCACGTTCGTCGAAAATCTATATACTATAAAAGTCAGCATCTAAGTCAACGGTCTTGTAAATCTCATTTTATAATAATACTAACAAATTTCCATTCCAACTACCCCTCGTGATAATATTAGACACGACCAAAATATTTAAACAAGTCTCCAATCACTTATTCGTATTTATGACTCAATAAACAAATAATTCACATATTTCACGCAACACACATTGTCATTTAATTGCGATAAATAAATCACATAAGTCTCGTAACGTCCAAGAAATAATTTTAGAAAAATATTCGACTATCGTTTCAAAGGAATTAAATCCTCAAAATATTTTTAGATCAAAAATCGGATCATTTATCCCAATATAAAGATTTAAAAACAATTTAATCAATTAATATAAAATTAATTGACTAATTCCAACACTTAAACAAATTTGTATTAATAAAACCAAGCCAAGAAAATAATTAAATCTAATTTAAATTAATTAGATTTAATTAATAATTATTTAATAGAATTAACTGATTATTAAAATTAATCAATTAATTAAATTAATTAATTATTAATCAAAAATAATTAAAATAATTAAATTTAATCAATTTTTGAATTTAAATAAATATTTATAAATTTGTAAAATTTTCTGAATAATAAAATGTATTTTTAAACTAAAAATATGATTTTTAGAATTTTTAAACTATATTTGAATTATTTGAAAATAATAATCCAAAAACATTTTTTAGAAAAAGGAATTAGGGTTTTCTGGATCAGAACCGGGTCGGGTTAGGTCTGAAAACGGGTTGCCAAGAAATTTTCCGGGTCGCCAAGAACGACAACAGAAATCGAAATTGAGACCTAGAGCAGCCGCACGAAGCTAGGGTTTTGGAATTTCGTGGCTTTGAAGAGAGGAAACTTTTGGAGTTCGAAGGCCACGCTTCGCTCAAAGGGAATCAAGGAATTCAGTAGAAGACGTGGAATTGAATCGCTTGCGTCGTAGCGATTAAGGTTAATCTTCTTTTCGAACTCTTTAATTTATATCATAAAATGCAGTCCTATATATCGTACGTTCCAACAATTGGCATCAAGAGCCTGATTCTTGGGTTCTGCGTTTTATGATATGATGTCCATGTCGTAATTATATATGCATGTATAAAGTGGTTGCTTGTATGTATTTTGTGATGCAGGTTGTTATCCGCTATTATGGCCAGGTTTTATAATTATATAATTGGATCCCACGTGGTTTATCGTGGTTATTTATTATGCGATTGGATCCCACGTGGTTTATCTTGGTTATTAATTTATGCGATTGTAAATCACGAGGGTTGATCGTGTATGTTCTTTTGATTTGTGTTATTGGTTTGTAAACTTGTAATTGAAGGGTTTCGAGCACATAAACGCAACGGAAAACGTGAAAATAAATCAAAATTCGAAACCCCTCCGCAGGATCCATGCGAAAACAAAAGATTTAATTCGGAGATTAAGAACAAATACCTTAAGAAGCTTTAACAGTTCATTAATGGAAGATTAATGAAGATCCAAAGCTTGTTTAATCACCACGTATCCCGCTCTCGCGATCTACGCTCTACGGTATCCACACGAACGCTTTTCTTGAAGGATTGATGTGTACTAGCACCCGAAAACTGTTTGTTTCTCTCTCTCTCTCTTCTTGCTCTCATAAGCGGCTAGGGTTTTAATAAAAAAAATGTTTTTCATCATAAAATCAGCCCTCTTTGAGAGTTTATATAGAGAGGAAAATAATTTTTCTAATTATAATCCAATTATAATAAAATACTAATCCGAAATTCCAATTTATTATTTAATTAAGTCGCACTTAATTAATTAATAACTAATTTCAGAATTAGTTTAAGTAATTCCATTTTCTATTTAAATAATTAATCAAGTCATACTTAATTAATATTATAAATAGAATAAATTACTTATTTAAATTTAAATTCATAATTTAAATTATTTCTCCTTCAAGCGTTCTTTGTGTGTGACCCTGTAGGTTATTATTGCGTTGGGAACAATTTCAATAACTAATTAAAATTGTAAACAATGAGCGACATCTAGTAATACATCATTGCCACCCAAGTAATAATAATTAAATTGGTGATTCAATTAAGCCTTTCGTGAATAATGTTCCATGTAATATAATCCCTTTAACCTTAATATTATAGATTAAACTTGAGGCATGTAATGTGTCATCCTCTTCATAATTTAATCTTAGTTTTCTTGATCGATGAGTAGACTAATAAATCAAATCAACATTTGAGCACAACCGTGCATTTCTTAGTCTCACTCAAACAAGAGGCCAATAATATCGCTCCTAAAATTAGGAGGGTTAAATCCCATCTAGATCATTCATATTTCTCATACGATTCATAATATACCCAATGTCCACTTTTATCATCACCCGGTCAAAGGTAACTTTTAATGTAATCAAAGTATATTAATTCTCGTATAAAAATATAATGATTTCAGGTCTAAGGATCATTACACCATTATCACAGTGAGAATTACTTATGACACTATTAACATGTGTAATCTCACGGCGGGTCAATCCAGTGTCATGTAATCTTACATACACCTATGTTTTGACTTTAGTATCACCATACCTATGACCAATGAGATGTGGTCATCAGTCAACAAACATACTAGTCTCCGTGCATTATTATTGTCCTTAAATAATAACACTCGACTAGGGATATTTAGGAATAAAGATACTATTTATATAATCTCATTTTTAAGTCACATACTTAAAGATATCGAATACGTATCATAATTCTAAGGACATTTATTATGCTAACATTTATAACGCAGTAAATAAAGACATAATATAATAATAACAATAATCAATAAAACATAATTTATAATAATAAAATGTTTTCTTTAAAACATAAAAGTATTGTCTCTAGAGCACTAATACTAACAATCTCCCACTTGAACTAGAGCCAATATCCCATGTATCCAATACATTTGGAACTAGTGTGATTTACATGCTTCTGCTGCGACAATGCCTTAGTTAGTGGTTCTGTAATATTATCAATAGTATGCACTTTACATATAAGTATATCTCCTTGATCATTAATCTCATTAATAAGGTGATATCGCCTTGGTAAATTTCCAAAACATCCCTTTTAGCTACTTCGCTAGTATCTATATACTAAGCCTCGATTGTAGAATCATTTACAGTTCTTGCTGTGAACTATTCTAGATTACAACACATTTTTTTAGACAAAACACAAATCCAGACGAAGACACAAAAACCGTCATGTCTGTCTAGAAACTAACATCCGTGTAACATTTTACATCCAGTTTCCCATCTCCTCCATATACCAAGAATGAGTCTTTAGTCCTCTTCAGGCACTTAAGAATATTCTTGATTCCAATCAAGTGACCATCACTTGGATTAGACTGGTACCTGCTTGTCATGCTTAATGCATATAAGACAACATGACGAGTACATATCATCACATACATTATGAAACCATTTATTTTAGACCATTTATTTTGAGATCACTATCTCATAGACATGGGAACATTTCCCTTTTAGCCTCTTTGCATCCCTAATTGGGGCAATACATTGTCAATGTATGTACTCTGACTTAAGCCGAAAAATCTTCGTGATCTATCTCTATAGATCCTGATCCCTAAGATATAGGACACATCTCCTAAGTCTTTCATCAAGAAACTATTTCTCTACCAAGTCTTAACAGTCTGTTGAGAAAGAATGTCATTCCTTATCTGTAATATATTATCTACATATGATACTAGGAATGCCACATGGCTCCCACTAACCTTCTTGTAAACACACGGTTCATCTTTATTTTGAATAGAGCCAAACTATTTGACTGTTTCATCAAAACGTATATTCCATCTCCATGAGGCTTACTTTAATCCATAAATGGATCGAATTCTCTTATAAACCATTCTATCAAAACTTGGATCTACAAAACCTTTAGGTTGAGTCATGTACACAACCTCTTCTACGCTCTCATTTAAGAAAGTAGTCTTGACATCCATTTGCCAGATTTCGTAGTCATAGTAAGCAAGCAAAATCCTGATGGACTTGACCATTGCCACTGGTGAGAAAGTTTCATCATAGTCAATACTATGAATTTACTTGAAACCTTTTGCCACCAGTCGTGCCTTATAGGTCTGTATTACTATCCATGTCAGTTTTCTTCTTGAAAACAAACTTGTACCTTATAGGTTTTACCCCTTTAGGTGGATCAACCAAAGTCCATACTTGGTTTTTCATACATGGAATCCATCTTAGATTTCATGGCCTCCTGCCAACTTTTAGATCTGGGAATGCTCATAGCGTCTTGGTAGGTAAGAGGCTCATTATCATTATTCACAAGCATTACATCACCATCCTGAGTCAAGAGAAATTCATAATATCTCTCGGACTCATGGTGAATTCTACCAGACCTACGAACAACCTATGTTTCTTGAGCAGTATTGTCATTAACATTTTCTTGTACATTCTGCTCTTGTTCCAACTTCGGTTCAATGTTATCTCGTGGTTCTCGATCCTCATCGAGATCTATTTTCCTCCCACTATTTCTTTTAGAAAGAAATTCTCTCTCAAGAAATACAACAGTCCGAGCAACAAACACTTTGTTCTCTGGACGATTAAAGAAGTAATACTCCTTTTGTTTTAATTTGGTATCCCACAAAATTACATTTATCTGATTTTGGTCTTAGCTTGTCTGAGGTTAAACGTTTCACAAACGTTTTTCATCCCCTAATTTTCATAAATGACATGCTATAACTTTTCTCAGTCCATATCTTATATGGTGTCTCCTGGACCATTTTAGTAGGAACATGGTTTAGTGTATATGCACCTGTCTCTAGGGTATAACCCCATAAACTTATTAGAAGATCCACTTGACTCATCATCCATCGCACTATGTCCAACATAATGTGATTTCAGCTCTTAGAAACTCCTTTCTTTGAGCCTTTTTACTTCAGCTTAATATTCTTTGAACTTTTCAAACAATTCGGATTTGTTCTTCAAAAGATATCCATTTTCGTATCTACTGAAATCATCAGTAACCGCTATGAAGTAGTAAAACCTACCTCTACTGTAACAGCCCCAAATCCGGGGTCAGGGATTTAGGGTTGTCACAATCCATGTACTCCTTGCTTTACCTGTATTACTCACACCATTCATAATTCACCTGCTCATGACCCCACAACATATGTCTCTCACACACACACACACACAGGTTAGAGTCTCAGAAACGACACACTACGACAACTGCAGAATAAATAATTTTTATTACAATACCCAAATGTCTTTTGAATCTGTTACTGATACAATTTCTAAGTATTGTTACATTTCCAACTTAGCCTTCTGATGCTCACAATCCTCTAATACCATTCATGTCTATACATGAGTTGAATACCAAAAGCCGTAGCCTGCTTCGATTGGTTCGTACTATTCCCGGGATCACTGCTAGAAACTGTTTATGGAAACGCCTTGCGAGGTATGTGTCGTCCCGTTGGCATCCTGCTTCGCTGCTATATAATATATATAAAATAATAGCAAGAGTGAGCGATAGCTCAGCAAGGTAATGAAAGTATGGCATAATTATGCCTTTTATTCAACCCAAAAATAAAGCGGGTATAAGACAATAACTTGTCAAAATATCTTGATACTGAAATCATTTCCTTATCGGAATGTATTCCAAAAATACCATTGTTGTATTTCAAATATCATCTCCATAATATTCTGCAAACTTTCGATATTCATACTGAGAACAAAGTTCTAGTATAAAATAAAAGATGAAGTAGAAAGATAACTCAGTATATCCTTTTCGTAAAATATCTGCTATATAGAATATAAGCAGACTGTCAACATATAACTTAAAAGATAAAGTTATAAGGAAAATTCAATATAAGGTTTCCATAACCCAAAATCCACTTATGCATATATATCCTTAATCAGGTTTTATCAGAGTCATAACTCATAAAATAAAAGATGAAGTTGTAGGAATTTCCAAATATCATCTTTCATATCAAACATTTATCTCATATCATATCCTGGAAATAAAGACAAGGCAAAATATTTCCAATCCACTTTCGAAACTCGTCTGATTCCATATACCCTTAATCAAAACAATCATATACCTTTTTGTAATCTCATATGCTTTCTGATAAACGCATATACTAGAATAAACTTGAATACTCTTGAGTAAACTTTCTTTCTTTGAAAACTTGCATATAACAGAATAACTTGAATAAACTTTCTTTCTCTGAAAACTTGCATGAAACATGCTCTTTCATGGATGCTGAACTGTAAACGGAGATTCTGGGCGCCGAGGATACCCCTACGATGATCAGTCGCAAGCTGTATCCCCCTGATCTTTTTCTACGTAGAAGGGAAGAATAGACAGTATCTGACTGACCTACCTCCCCGCCAATCGGTTGTAGGCAGGAAGTACAGACCCGTTTCACCAGTCCGTCGGCCTGTGACTCTCCTATGAGGAAGAAAAGACCCGTTTCACCAGTCCGTCGGCCTGTTGCTCTCCTCTTTCCTATGGTTGGGCAATTTCTGATAAACTAAGGGAAGAACAGACCCGTTCACCAGTCCGTCTGCCATATTGTAATTCCCTTAGGGGACCGGCGCTACTCAGTCCCTTACATACTCTCCAAGTTCGAGTAAATCCATAACACTGAAACATGAAGTTCCTTTCCCTTTTTCCCCAAGAATACAACTCCACAAAGTAGTCATATCTGGTTGGAAAGGAAAATTCACCCATATTTCCCAAGCCGACGCTTGTTAATGGATGCAACTAATTCCACTGATCTTACCCCTCGAATCTTGCGGAAGTAATCAAAATCATTTTGATGGTAGTAAACCAGACTGATAAATTCATTGATTTAAAAAGGCTTTGGACCGGGCAGTCCACTGGAAACATACATAAAATCTTGAGAAAGGTCCCATGCATTTGTAGTTTGAGCGAACATTTAAGTCTTTCTGAATATAGACTTAAACGGGAAATAGATTTGGGAACCCTCTCTATTTATAATAAAAATTGACTGAAATATACTTTATTAGCTATCTAGGGTTTAAAATAGTTTTCACAAAATACCTCCTTAAGAAGTAGGGCTTTAAATAATTAATGCAAATTATATTTAATAAAGAATATTTATTTAGAAATAATTCTCAAGTACTTTCTTATCAAAAAGGGTAGATAACAACTATTCACCATATATTTAAAATATACCCTTAATAGATTACACTCCAAATGATCTTTAATTTGTAAACCACTTATCGAGATTAATTGTAATAACACAATAAAATAACCCTAGATAGCAACTGATACCATTCTTAGTATGTAAAATAAATATAGAGAATATATAATATATCTCTAGATAACAACTGATACCATTCCCGGTCCAAAGTATAAATGCAGAGTATATTCCCCCTACTGAGGGTTTTGCTTAGCACATCAGCTCCAAAATATTACTATATCCATAGCTTATAAGTTCAACTTGTATCAATACCTTTGACTTAGCATCATAGAAATCATTTCGAAATCATACACATATAGCATATATCTCAAAATCTTTAGTTATCACCACAACAGTTTTTAAAAAGGTATAGGTTTGAAAACTTGCCTCTATCATATGCATATACTATAGTCTCAATAGTTTGAATACTATCACATCTATATACGATGTGAGGTTTGAAAACATGCATCTAGTATATGCATACTTCAAAATATGGTTTTAGAAACTTGCACGATACTTGGAACAAAGAATATATATACATAGATATATTTCTGAATCAACAAGTATTAGACATTCGAAAATATGCCCACTCTAACAATAGAGTAAGTGTTAGTAAACTTGCCTGATGCTCGAGAAGTGATAGGGGTTCGCGACGATGCCGGACAATCTAGACAAAGTCAAAGAAACGCACGATTAATCCCCTGGATAATCCACTTGTACTCAGTGCTTAAACACGTAAGCGAAACACAACCAAGGAATTACTAGCTCGTTATAGGCTGATACTAAGTCCATGTTTAATCGACGATTACTTAAGACGTAGGTTTAGTCCGAAATCTATCTTCGAATACAAGTTATACTTAACCATTTACAACATTGGTTTCTAAGTCATGTGCTAAGTGGTTTTCACTTGCGCGACCTCGGCTAAAACATTTTTATAAAATCGAAAAATAATCTTTTTAATCCGAATCTTTTTCGTGAGCCTTCCTAACTGTCTCTAGTATTATTCCGCAAAGTTTCACATTTTAATATGGCTTCTAAGTGGTCCAAATACAGCCTCAAGGTGACTGACCAGAGAGGGGTTGTTCCTCCGAACGATGTTTACTAAAACTCACTTTTCTCCTAAACCGTAAATCGTATGGACATGATCTTTATACCAAAACAAACCTTAAAACAAGACCTACATTTTCATGGTCAGTTCTGTTCAAAAATATTCCAATACCAGTTCGTAATTCTTGCTCAAAACAGCCTTAAATCAAATGGGCATTACGACGGCTATAATCGTAACGTTTTCCATTTCCAAAACACAACCAAATCAATACCAATTAAGCCCAAACTCACCATCCACCTTATACACCCTCCACTCAGTCAAATCCTCCATGAATAATCAAAACAAATTCATAACCCATCCTCCAAACTCAACCAACAATTCATATAATTACTTAATCATGATCTTAACTTTACATAACCATCAAAACCACTTGAAACTCATATAAACAAAAGGGGGCAGAGGTCTTTATACCTTCCTTGAATCCTTAAACACACCACAAGAGCTTGTAAGCCTCAAAAGAGTCTTCATCCATGGTTATCATCCTTAAACTTGCAAAAGAAAATCAAGAACAAGTTATGAATTCTCGGAGTTACTATACACCGGTTTAAAGAACTGGAAAACTGAAGGTCTTACCTTGCTCAAATGAAAGCAACTCGTGAAATAGGAAATGTAGAGTATCTCAAGATCTTTTCAACGAGCTATAGATCGCCATTTTCCACCAAGAAATGAAGTAGCTATGATCTTTACAATCTGGCAGTTTCCTTTTTGCCGAAAATGAAGAAAAGAGAATGGTTTTACTTTTTGGTTTGGTTGACTTGATAATTATGATAAGAATGCTGATATTTTTGTGTTAAAAAGGTGGTGAGTCATAGCTCTAATGGCCTTAGCTTGTGACACTTGTCCAACATGCATTGGTTTAGCTAAAGTAGCTTTACTGGTTCGCTTTCCTTTCACATGGATGATCCAAATGTTGCATTTCTCGAATTAATCTTGTTACATGTTACTTCCATGTCTATATTTAATCCTGTCATAATTTCAATCCTTCATCCATGATTCGTTCGCTTAATCGCTTAATCGCTTAATCTCGTTATAAAGTATCAGCGGTTTCTAGAACCTTCGTTTCACTGTCCCAGTGGTTTTCGTTCTAAATTCTCAAATCAAATATAATAAAATTCCAAAATATTAAATCCTCAAATCCTCGAATTTAATATCTTATTTCTTGAATATAATAATATATAATTCGCTGCCCGGTCAAATACTACACCAAAATAAAATTTGGAATTTCTGAATTCCGATCGTCTTTGCATTCACTTATTTACTCCGTAGATCACTAATATGACTTCCGAATATCCACACTACGTCTCGTACATAGGTGGCATGAAAAACTTTGTTAATTCTCAAAATCACTATTCATCCACCAAATTCACTATTCACTGATGCACTTAATCATAATAAGAAAAGTTTTAAATTTTACCAAAAATTCGGGTTATTACATTCTCCCCTCCTTAAAAGGATTCCGTCCCGGAATCAACTTAGGAGTAACTGGGGTACTTCTCTTCCATTGCACTTTCTAACTCCCAGGTGGATTCTTCCACCTCTTGATTTTCCACAAACCTCTCACTAGCTTGGCAACCTCGTCACTTAGCACTTGCTCTTTTCTATCCGTGATTTCCATAGGTTGTTCTTTGTAAGTCAGACCAGGTTGTATATCTACCCTCATATTCTCTATCTTGTTTGCACAGAAATACACCAACATAAACTTGCTTGTCATTCATCAACTTGCCATTTAGCTTATCAACAACAGTACTATCTCTGTACTCGCGGGCTTAGTCCGCATACTTTCTCTGTCTGTCTTGGTTGTTACTAGCCACTTGTTGGTGAAATCTTTTGTCTTTCTAGTCTGTTGGACTAACTTGGGTTTTGTATAAAATCTCATTCTTTAATTCCCGATCATTTGGAATCCATTTCTGTCTCATTTTAATCAAGGGTATCGGCCACCACATTGGCCTTCCCCGGATGGTAGTGTATCTTACAGTCATAATTCTAGGTCAATTCTAGCCATTTCTCCATCTCATGCTATCTACTATCACGGGTAACTCAAAGCCAATTCATTACATTCCATAAAATTTGTGGGTGCATTAGTCAACCCAAAATAACTTCGCTGAAAACTCGAAGTGTCTATTCCTAGTACGAATCGCAGTCTTAGGCATATCCTCTGATTTAACTTCCAACTGGTGATACCCAGTTCTTAAATAAATTTGGAAATACACAGCGTTCTTCCGCTGATCAAACAATCATTTACAAGGGTACCTATTCTCCATGTCGAACTCATACAATTCTCGAGGTTCGATACATAATCTTGTGCTAACATCTTTCTCTCTGACAACAACACCAGGCTCTCCATGGTGGTACACTGGGTCTTATCATACCCTTATACAACAACTCTTGTAACTGAGTCACTAACTCTTTCATTCCCCCTATACCCTGAATACTCGTTATTCATTCTCATGTCATCCAAATCGATATCTGGTAGCTCATTAAAACCTTGTACAATCTCCCAAAACCATTGTAGTTTCCTTTATACTTCGTGTCTCTTTTCTTGGCGTCAACCATAAGAGCTAATTATGCCTCATATCTCTGGCATAATTTATTTATTTATTTATTTATTTATTTTTTTAGTCTAAACTATATTCAAGAATCTCTGAATCTGTCTGCATTCTTTATTTATTCCTCTCTCTCCCTTACAATCAATCTGGGCTCCATTGGGTGTAAACCAACCCATTCTTATTATAATATCAACTTCTCCCAACTTGAAAGGAATCAGGTCTATCAAAAGTGTCGACCTCATATTTCTAGTTCACAACCTGGATGTACCAGTCTTATGGGAAAATCCCTCGATGGATTATTTCTACTTGTAATTATTCCCTTAGCAGCTCGGCCTTAAGGTTTAATCGTGATGCAACTTCTTGATATACAACGATACATTAGCTCTGTCTAAACAGTATAGAAGGGCACCTGCTACTTAAAGGTCCCGATAATGGGCTGCTGGTTGGAGGTAGCCCTGGTTGAAACCTACTGGCTTTCTTTTCTTCTGTGTTCACAAACTCCGGGACAAACCTTGATAATTCGGAAAACTTGGCCTCATACTCGGTCACAGTCATGGTTCCTTGTTTTAACTCTTTAACTTTCATTTTCATCCGGGTCTCCATATATTTCCGGAAATTATTCCTTTAAACAACACACGCTGCACCTCTCCCAAGTCACCATATCAGCTCCCTCTGACTCCATCGTCAGTACTTATCTTGCTAACCCAGAGGTAGTCTACATTCGTAACCAACTCCTCCAAAATCTCGATTCCACTATAGGGCATCTGTCTAACACCGTTGTCACTGGAGTTCACGGCACATCGCTATTTCTTTCACGTATATCGATTGACACGCTTTCCATTATCATAATATCCTTGGGAGAATAAACCAATTTCATTGATATGTCACTAATATTCTATTCGTCTTAGGGATTCGCTCCTGTCATAGGTGATTTCGTTGCGAATCTAATTCCTTATCAGCGAATTTTGACTTATTTGACCTGGTTGGCCTCCCCTTAGAATTCAATGAGGATAACAAAATCATGGGGCCTTGAAAGATAGCTCCCATATCAAAGAAAACGTCACACACTGGTGATCATAAGGTTATGAGTTTTAAGGTAACCTTATTGGAGGTAAAAGAATTTACCGAGAGATCAACATGATCATAAGAACTCAACGTTGTGTGCCTCAATTGAGACATTACTAAAGGTAATTAGCCTTCTTGTATTTCACAACTTACAAGTGATGGCGTCCCATCCGACTTCTATCACACAGACAGATAGTCCTTGTAGCCCCTATAAGTATAGGGTTGTTCGTCTCAGTGGAAGTTGAAAAGTATGAAAGCAATTCGAGATCAATTTAATGATTATCGCCTTTCGACAATATTTCTCAAAGGAACACCTTGGATTAAAATTGAACAGATTCCAAAGGTGCGGTTTTCCAAAGAAAATACAAAGAAAAGAATAACCACAAGATACTGGTACTTAACAAACAAGTGGTGATGTATCACCATAGGGTCATTCATTATTTGAAGAAAAGTGAAAGCTTAAATAACATCATTTGGCAGGGCTTCGAAAACCTGAAAGTAGGCATGGTGACAGCCTCTGGCACAAGTGAAACTGAATATGGTTTAGCACAAGTGTTATAAAATAACTTCGAAAAGGGAATATACCCTTTATCAGAATTCTTTCCTGGAGAGAGGTCAAGATAGATCATAGATTGGGAAGGTCTGCCAAGGTCTCAACGGATGCCTTTTATGTCGGCTCCTCTAACGGATAATCGTTCGATTCTAAAGCTCTTCTTCTCCAGGCACACCCTAAGGTGCTCAATACTTACGTCATTGCCGACTTATAATAGTCCCTAAGAATTCAACCATCAACATTTGCAATCGCAGGGAATTCTATTCGACTAGGCGCAAACATCTCAAGTAAGCGTTCTATTCTATAAAAAGACTTCGATATCGTTGTTTCCCGTAGCAATGACAATTCCACCTGTCGACTGGGCGGTACTCCGGAAGATCGTTAGAATCTACAGGCTTAAATCCGGTCTCTATTTCAATCATCCTTATACCCAATATTCCTTCTCCCATATCAATCCCGTGCGCTACATAAGCTTAACACTTTTGGCACAATAGCCTTTTCATTTAAGTCAATCCCGGAATTTCTCAATCCGTCTTGGTCCTTAAATATATTTCGCCTTTACCGTCCAATCTCAACTTCATCATTTTATCTCTACAATCAATTATAGCAATCCGGGTCTGTCCACCAACCCATATAACGGCTATCTTACCCAATCCACAGGGTTCGCTCTAATTTCCACTCTCTTTGGTGACATCCTCTGGTAATCAGAAAGACAAGGTTTGCCAAAATTTGCTGAATTTCCCTCCAAATCTGGGAAATTTGATCAATCTATTTACCTACTAGTAATACTCGGATCTGATTTCCGACCTTTCTGTTCTATCCTCATAATTCCTTCCTGGTTTCCTGAGGGTGGTAAATCTCGTTCTCGATTCCGTCTTAGCGTGCTTGTCTTACAATGACATTTGCATGGTACATATAACCAAAATTTTCCTTGAGATAATAACATTCCTCAATGATGTAATTGACACTAGTTCCAGTGGAATCGCTGGTCGTGGGGGATTGAAACCTCATAGCCAAAGCAATTCCTTTCACTATTCTAGGCAACTAAGTACCCTTAATCGTTCGTGAAAATCTGAACATCTTGGTTCTTACATATGCCGCCTCCTTATGGGCAACTATAACCGACTACGAGTAACAGGTTTCGCTCAAGTCGAATCAATCCACTGATACTGGCTATACTGCCTCTACCTCTTCTGCTTTGGAGACTCTACTCCATTTTCTTTGTCATACCTCTTGATGAATCATGAACGATCCTTAAACTCTCGTCTCGTCACTTATTTATCCCTCGAAGGTTCGTCCGGTCTTATTATTAGACCTCAAGTAACGCACCACATCTTTATCAATCAACACGTCCTCTACAAGATTCTTTCCTTGACCCACTATGGGGTCTTCCTCTAGATCCTCCTATGGATCTTTCTTTATCGGGTCTCCGTCCATTTCAAGGAGCGCATCATCAAATGCCTACTCGAAGGCCTCGGGATCTGGCATCTCAGAGTCCCATCCATCTATAACTCATACGAATCGAGGTGACTAACCACGAAGTCCTAAGTACTGTTTCCCAAAAGAAGTCCCCTCTCGGGCTTCATCTTAAACAGTCAGGGTCATGTCCTCTAACCCGACTACGAACTCAATTTGAGCTCTAGATGTTCTCATCGTTACTAAGGGTATTGTAAGACTCGATCTCCTATCGTTTCTGAGAACTGTAACCTAACGCTCTGATACCATCTCTGTAACAGCCCCAAATCCGGGGTCAGGGATTTAGGGTTGTCACAATCCATGTACTCCTTGCTTTACCTGTATTACTCACACCATTCATAATTCACCTGCTCATGACCCCACAACATATGTCTCACACACACACACACACACAGGTTAGAGTCTCAGAAACGACACACTACGACAACTGCGGAATAAATAATTTTTATTACAATACCCAAATGTCTTTTGAATCTGTTACTGATACAATTTCTAAGTATTGTTACATTTCCAACTTAGCCTTCTGATGCTCACAATCCTCTAATACCATTCATGTCTATACATGAGTTGAATACCAAAAGCCGTAGCCTGCTTCGATTGGTTCGTACTATTCCCGGGATCACTGCTAGAAACTGTTTATGGAAACGCCTTGCGAGGTATGTGCCGTCCCGTTGGCATCCTGTTTCGCTGCTATATAAATTATATAAAATAATAGCAAGAGTGAGCGATAGCTCAGCAAGGTAATGAAAGTATGGCATAATTCTGCCTTTTATTCAACCCAAAAATAAAGCGGGTATAAGACAATAACTTGTCAAAATATCTTGACACTGAAATCATTTCCTTATCGGAATGTATTCCAAAAATACCATTGTTGTATTTCAAATATCATCTCCATAATATTCTGCAAACTTTCGATATTCATACTGAGAACAAAGTTCTAGTATAAAATAAAAGATGAAGTAGAAAGATAACTCAGTATATCCTTTTCGTAAAATATCTGCTATATAGAATATAAGCAGACTGTCAACATATAACTTAAAAGATGAAGTTATAAGGAAAATTCAATATAAGGTTTCCATAACCCAAAATCCACTTATGCATATATATCCTTAATCAGGTTTTATCAGAGTCATAACTCATAAAATAAAAGATGAAGTTGTAGGAATTTCCAAATATCATCTTTCATATCAAACATTTATCTCATATCATATATCCTGGAAATAAAGACAAGGCAAAATATTTCCAATCCACTTTCGAAACTCGTCTGATTCCATATACCCTTAATCAAAACAATCATATACCTTTTTGTAATCTCATATGCTTTCTGATAAACGCATATACTGGAATAAACTTGAATACTCTTGAGTAAACTTTCTTTCTTTGAAAACTTGCATATAACAGAATAACTTGAATAAACTTTCTTTCTCTGAAAACTTGCATGAAACATGCTCTTTCATGGATGCTGAACTGTAAACGGAGATTCTGGGCGCCGAGGATACCCCTACGATGATCAGTCACAAGCTGTATCCCCCTGATCTTTTTCTACGTAGAAGGGAAGAATAGACAGTATCTGACTGACCTACCTCCCCGCCAATCGGTTGTAGGCAGGAAGTACAAACCCGTTTCACTAGTCCGTCGGCCTGTGACTCTCCTATGAGGAAGAACAGACCCGTTTCACCAGTCCGTCGGCCTGTTGCTCTCCTCTTTCCTACGGTCGGGCAATTTCTGATAAACTAAGGGAAAAACAGACCGTTCACCAGTCCGTCGGCCATATTGTAATTCCCTTAGGGGACCGGCGCTACTCAGTCCCTTACATACTCTCCAAGTTCGAGTAAATCCATAACACTGAAACATGAAGTTCCTTTCCCTTTTTCCCCAAGAATACAACTCCACAAAGTAGTCATATCTGGTTGGAAAGGAAAATTCACCCATATTTCCCAAGCTGACGCTTGTTAATGGATGCAACTAATTCCACTGATCTTACCCCTCGAATCTTGAGGAAGTAATCAAAATCATTTTGATGGTAGTAAACCAGACTGATAAATTCATTGATTTAAAAAGGCTTAGGACCAGGCAGTCCACTGGAAACATACATAAAATCTTGAGAAAGGTCCCATGCATTTGTAGTTTGAGCGAACATTTAAGTCTTTCTGAATATAGACTTAAACGGGAAATAGATTTGGGAACCCTCTCTATTTATAATAAAAATTGACTGAAATATACTTTATTAGCTATCTAGGGTTTAAAATAGTTTTCACAAAATACCTCCTTAAGAAGTAGGGCTTTAAATAATTAATGCAAACTATATTTAATAAATAATATTTATTTAGAAATAATTCTCAAGTACTTTCTTATCAAAAAGGGTAGATAACAACTATTCACCATATATTTAAAATATACCCTTAATAGATTACACTCCAAATGATCTTTAATTTGTAAACCACTTATCGAGATTAATTGTAATAACACAATAAAATAACCCTAGATAGCAACTGATACCATTCTTAGTATGTAAAATAAATATAGAGAATATATAATATATCTCTAGATAACAACTGATACCATTCCCGGTCCAAAGTATAAATGCAGAGTATATTCCCCCTACTGAGGGTTTTGCTTAGCACATCAGCTCCAAAATATTACTATATCCATAGCTTATAAGTTCAACTTGTATCAATACCTTTGACTTAGCATCATAGAAATCATTTCGAAATCATACACATATAGCATATATCTCAAAATCTTTAGTTATCACCACAACAGTTTTTAAAAAGGTATAGGTTTGAAAACTTGCCTCTATCATATGCATATACTATAGTCTCAATAGTTTGAATACTATCACATCTATATACGATGTGAGGTTTGAAAACATGCATCTAGTATATGCATACTTCAAAATATGGTTTTAGAAACTTGCACGATACTTGGAACAAAGAATATATACACATAGATATATTTCTGAATCAACAAGTATTAGACATTCGAAAATATGCCCACTCTAACAATAGAGTAAGGGTTAGTAAACTTGTCTGATGCTCGAGAAGTGATAGGGGTTCGCGACGATGCCGGACAATCTAAACAAAGTCAAAGAAACGCACGATTAATCCCCTGGATAATCCACTTGTACTCAATGCTTAAACACGTAAGCGAAACACAACCAAGGAATTACTAGCTCGTTATAGGCTCATACTAAGTCCATGTTTAATCGACGATTACTTAAGTCGTAGGTTTAGTCCGAAATCTATCTTCGAATACAAGTTATACTTAACCATTTACAACATTGGTTTCTAAGTCATGTGCTTAGTGGTTTTCACTTGCGCGACCTCGGCTAAAACATTTTTATAAAATCGAAAAATAATCTTTTTAATCCGAATCTTTTTCGTGAGCCTTCCTAACTGTCTCTAGTAGTATTCCTCAAAGTTTCACATTTTAATATGGCTTCTAAGTGGTCCAAATACAGCCTCAAGGTGACTGACCAGAGAGGGGTTGTTCCTCCGAACGATGTTTACTAAAACTCACTTTTCTCCTAAACCGTAAATCGTATGGACATGATCTTTATACCAAAACAAACCTTAAAACAAGACCTACATGTTCATGGTCAGTTATGTTCAAAAATATTCCAATACCAGTTCGTAATTCTTGCTCAAAACAGCCTTAAATCAAATGGGCATTACGACGGCTATAATCGTAACGTTTTCCATTTCCAAAACACAACCAAATCAATACCAATTAAGCCCAAACTCACCATCCACCTTATACACCCTCCACTCAGTCAAATCCTCCATGAATAATCAAAACAAATTCATAACCCATCCTCCAAACTCAACCAACAATTCATATAATTACTTAATCATGATCTTAACTTTACATAACCATCAAAACCACTTGAAACTCATATAAACAAAAGGGGGCAGAGGTCTTTATACCTTCCTTGAATCCTTAAACACACCACAAGAGCTTGTAAGCCTCAAAAGAGTCTCCATCCATGGTTATCATCCTTAAACTTGCAAAAGAAAATCAAGAACAAGTTATGAATTCTCGGAGTTACTATACACCGGTTTAAAGAACTGGAAAACTGAAGGTCTTACCTTGCTCAAATGAAAGAAACTCGTGAAATAGGCAATGTAGATTATCTCAAGATCTTTCCAACGAGCTATAGATCGCCATTTTCCACCAAGAAATGAAGTAGCTATGATCTTTACAATCTGGCAGTTTCCTTTTTGCCGAAAATGAAGAAAAGAGAATGGTTTTACTTTTTGGTTTGGTTGACTTGATAATTATGATAAGAATGATGATATTTTTGTGTTAAAAAGGTGGTGAGTCATAGCTCTAATGGCCTTAGCTTGTGACACTTGTCCAACATGCATTGGTTTAGCTAAAGTAGCTTTACTGGTTTGCTTTCCTTTCACATGGATGATCCAAATGTTGCATTTCTCGAATTAATCTTGTTACATGTTACTTCCATGTCTATATTTAATCCTGTCATAATTTCAATCCTTAATCCATGATTCGTTCGCTTAATCGCTTAATCTCGTTATAAAGTATCAGCGGTTTCTAGAACCTTCGTTTCACTGTCCCAGTGGTTTTCGTTCTAAATTCTCAAATCAAATATAATAAAATTCCAAAATATTAAATCCTCAAATCCTCGAATTTAATATCTTATTTCTTGAATATAATAATATATAATTCGCTGCCCGGTCAAATACTACACCAAAATAAAATTTGGAATTTCTGAATTCCGATCGTCTTTGCATTCACTTATTTACTCCGTAGATCACTAATATGACTTCCGAATATCCACACTACGTCTCGTACATAGGTGGCATGAAAAACTTTGTTAATTCTCAAAATCACTATTCATCCACCAAATTCACTATTCACTGATGCACTTAATCATAATAAGAAAAGTTTTAAATTTTACCAAAAATTCGGGTTATTACATCTACCATCGTACATATATAACCACATACATCATCATGTATAAGTCCTAATCGTTCGATGGCCCTTTCGCCATTTTCAGTAAAAAGGGCTTTTGTCCTTTTGCCAAATAAACCAAGATTCACATTCTTCGTATGATTCATAATCAAACTTATCCAATCATCCATCATTATGTAAATTGGAAATGCATTTCTTATAATATGGCCTTAATTACAGTGCCAAAGGTAATGTTTGATTTGAGTCATTTTAGAACATATAAATTGTTAACTAATTGTGCAACATCATTAACCTTTTCATTGAAATGTAATAAACAACATTGTGGTGCCTGAGGACGATCCTCAAGCATTTATTTCGTTGTTCACTAACTAATTGAGAATAGTTATTGTTCATAGATTTGTATGATCAAATCATTCTGAGTCTCTAGACCAATCTTGAAACCCAAAAAAATAATAATCAAGGTACTCGTTATACCCTATCACCTTTAGAACATCTGGTCCAACCGAATCTCACATTCCTTACTTGTAGGTGTATGGTGCCTTGCTATTGTCAAATCCCTTTTGACGAGCCTTTTCCTCAAACATCTTTTAAGGTGCTCAAATATCTCATAAGCATCCATATGCTCATATTGTTTCTTAATCTCAACACTCGTAGTTGCAAGCATGAGACATGAAACATCATCAGTCGAATCATCAATTTGCTTCCAATAAGCATTATGTTCGGCACATGTTACATTCTCAGCTAAAAGGTAAGGGAAGAATTTGACTAACATTGTGGTGCCTGAGGACGATCCTCAAGCTCCTATATCAGTCGAGGAAATTTGTTCCTATCAGCTTCTCCTTCTCAAGGACTGATCGCATAGAGAAGTTGTTTGTGTTATTTGTCATTTGATAGCTACAATATTAAAGTGCATAAAATTAATCTAGGTTGCAAATTTATTAATTATTATGTTTAAGTGATTATGGTATATCATTATATACCTCCCACTATCTTTATCAAATAAATAGCCCTAACTATTAATTCGGAAAGTATTTCTCTTAAATCTTTCTAGTGAGCCAAGATCCATATTTTGTCATGCTTAAGGTCATCTTTGGCTTTACTCCCAAAACATGATTTATTTAGGTAGACAACTCTTGTCAATTATATCATATATAACTCTTGGAAAGTTTGGTAGAACAACATTTGTTCACATTTATCTAATAAATCATACCAAGCTCCATGCCTCTAAGTTCACAATCCTATTGTGGTAACTTAGTTAAGTCTAACCCAATGGTCTAACAGTTAAGTATCACATTTACTTCATCGCATCTTACCACGATAGATTGGAGTGTTTCGCTTTGGCGAACCCACTCTTTCTCGATCTAGGTCTTGACGAGTGTTGCCCATTGGAAGACATCTAATTGACTTAATATTTTAACTTTAGGGATTTGTTTTTATTAAAACGACCATGATCCCATCATCAAGAGATTCCCAATTTTTCCTTGAACTAAGTACTTCAAATCAAAATTCATCAATGGTTTGATTTCCAATCCGTCGGAGGAATCACACTGGTCTCACTTAAAACCCGCCTTTCTTACAAGCGCTGCTTGTATTTTTGTCAAAATCACCCCATATCAAAATTTGAAATTCATACTTATTTCCGTGTTTCATAAACACAAGAATCTCATGTTCGTTTTTGTTCAATTTTAAAATCTTGAATCTTTACAGATTTTATCTTGTTTAGCAAACATGGCATGGGTGACGTATCTAATACATACATGTTTAATCTAATTAAAGCATGCATCATTATAACTACGCATACATATCATCATCACATGCATCATATATGTAAAGTGCGTAAAGTAAACATGTTTGGTTATGGCCCAACCTAAGTGATCTTTCCAAGCTAATGGAAAAATCAAGGTCAATCTATGGTGGTATCAAAATACAATACAATGTTACAAGTCTTCAAGCTTTAACTTGCCTCCTTGATTGCCTCCTTGTAATGCTTCCTTGGTTCTCCATCTTGGATGTCTTCATATATATTACATAAATAAAACAACCTATCCTACTGAACTTACAAGTAGAACTTGTTGCCCAGTAATAATCTATTGTAGAAGGGGGGGTTGAATACAATAGTATAAGATAATCGACTTCTTAATGTATATATCACAAATATGAAAGAAAGATAACAGCTTTATTAAATCTGATATAAAACTGTTACAAACTCTCTCAAGAAATTCTGATGTTCTTGAGAGCTGCTAGCTTACAAAAACTCTCTCAAGAAATTCTATGTTCTTAAGAGCTTCTATCTTGATTCATACCGAACCAAAACCAAAACTGTGTTTATATACTACACAGCTTCTCTATCAATGATAAGTCCTAATCAATTACAAAGATTGAAACCTATCCATAATTGATAGCTACATTCTACAAACCAGGAACCGACAGAATAAACTTCCATGTTTAACTAGACTCCAAATATAACTCGAAGTAGGAATCCTGATCAGCTTCCAGTCCTGATGATCAATCCTGATCCCAGTCCTGATATGTATCTTGATCCTGACGACCATGTAATCCTGATGACGTCAGCAATCCTGATCAGTTGAGTCTAGCTCCTGACGATCAATGAATTCCGATCTAACAATCTCCCCCAATCTCATACTTTGTGAAATAAAGTATAGATTCCTAAGATTCAATGATGTCAAAAACATATATACAAAATGTACAGAATCTGCAGCAACAACTTATCGGTTTAAATTCTTTGATAGAACAGATTCATCTTCAAGAAGTTGGATAACAAATTTTCTTCTTTTTCTTCAAGAATTTGAATCAGTCTTTCCTTAAGATTTCTGAGTTCTTCATCTTCCTCATTAATCTGGTAGATAGCTGCTCTGAGATTCAATATGGAGCTTTTCTGAAGACTATGCTCTTCAAGCAAAAGATAAGCAATTTCCTTACCATCAGGATTGAGAGTAAGTTGATTCATGCCAAAAGTTACTTCTTTAACAGCAGTACCCCTTTGCATTTCCACATCCTGACCTCTTTGATTTAAGTACATGGGAGTATAATTACCATTGAAATTACTATTTCCATCCAGTCTTCTTCTTATTGTTGACAAAATCATGTCACTCCATTCCTTGCACATTTGATTTTTCGATCTCAAAAGATAATGAACATATTTCAGTTCCTGTGTAGTTTTCATCAGCAGATCTTGAATAGGTAAAATCTTCACAATACCATCTTCCATGAAGTAAAGAAGCTTTTCTTTCTTGTCAAAACCATCATAACAATCTATAACTATATCAACAGCTAGTAAATTGTTCAGGTTTTCAGAAGTTAAAGTACCTCCAATTTCAGTTAAGGAGTAAGGATCAACATATGACATATTTTTATATATTCAGCATCCCTGTGTCCAATACCTCCTCTTGAATTACTTGTCAATTGCTTCAGATTTGAAAACATCTTTAACCAGAGTGCTTTTGATCTAACCATCCCAGATAAATCAACAACACTTGAAGCGTTTGTAATAATTCCTCCAGACTAAAAATTGATAAGTGTATCACAACTTAGTGTGCTAATATGTTTCCACTTCTTATCCTTTTCCTTTTCAAAGGCATAGCTTCTTTCCAGTGAAGATTCTTGTCTACTTGAGTTCCTCCACTTTCTTCTGTTTGAGAGTTTAAGCCTTTGTACATAGAGATTGAAATCTCTATTTGTTGATCTTGTAATTTCACTTCTTCTGGCTTCTTCTTCTTCATCTACTTCCTTGTTGTGAGAATCAACCACGGTAGATAAAATTATCAAGTCAATCTCTTGCATAATTTCAGAATCATCAGGATCTTGAATATTATCAGGAACAACATCAGGATTAGATTCTTCAATTTGATTTGTATTTCATAGAGTTGATTTTCTTGATTTTCTTCTCAATACAGGTTCTTCTTCAATATTTCCATCATCACCAAAAGTAGATCTGTCAGGAACTACTAGAGTTTGAATAGGTTCAGGAATTTCTTCAATTCTTAACCCTCGAGACCTTGTCTGTCTAGATATTTTTTGAGTTGAAGAACCTCTTCTACTTCTTCTAGCTCCTCTCATACCTCTGCCTCCTCTACCTCTAGCAGGAGCAGGATTATTAAAGCTTTCCATCATTTCTCTCTATTGTCTTAAGAATTCTTCATGTGAGAGATCAGGATATTCTTTACTTGCTGTAGAGAGTGCTTTTCTTGCATATAATTGTTGAACTCTTTTATCAGTGTGATATAGAGTAACAATTCTGCCATCTTTTGTAGAAAACTCTTGGAATAAATTTGATGCATCTTCAGGATTATCAATAAAAATATCTTCATCACCTTCAGGAATTGTAGCAAGAGTATGTCCATGACCAGGTGTCAAGATTTGTTCTTCAGTCAGGATCTGAGATTGCACCAACGTTCTTACTGTCTTAACTCCAGAATCAGAAACATGAGTTGACTGCGTTGTTTGACTTTGTGAAGTTTGAATTGTAGACTTCATAATAGCAGCATCAGAGGTTTCTCCTTGTATCACTTTATCACAACCATCATCTCCAGTATCATCATCATTATTCCTTAATACTAGATCAGGTGTGCATTTTGTCTGACTAACCTTCTCCCCCTTTTTGACATCAGGATTGGACAATAAATTCAAAATTAAGTAAAGAGAGGCTTGAATGTCAGTTACCTTGGTATCCAGAGAATCAATCCTTCTGTTGATAGAGGTTTGTTCAGAAATAACAGATTTCACTTGGGATTCTACTACCCTTAGCTGAAAAGCAGTAGGCACCTTTGTAAAATTTTGAGAAATATCATTCTTCACCAACTCAGTTGAGTTCTTGATAGAATCAATCTCACTTTTTAGACTTTTGGATAACAAAGTTGTAGCCTTCAGATGATTCTTCAAGTCTTGATTCTCTATAGATTTCACTGCATCATAGGCATGTTCCAAAGCAGAAGAATAACTTACAGATTCAGCAGATCTGTGCCATGAATTGTTCCATTCATTCTGTCTAAGTGCCTCAGCAGGATTAAAGGAAGGAATAGAAAAATCTTGTCTCTGATCTTTCCCAGTGGAAGCTTTGCCAGCCATATATGTACTTGATGAACCAAAATTAGTTCCAAGACTAATTTTGAGTGCTGTAGCAAGCTGTTCCTTCTCTTTTTGATTCTCATCATCATCACTATCATCAGAGTCATCATTATCAGTACTATGAGTAACATCAGGATCAGAAATAGATACACCTTTCATTTTATCCTATGAATCTGTGATAGGATGATCCATTGGTCTTGAACGAAGTGGCTGTATCAGGATAGGTTCAACATCAGGAGCACCACTAGCGTCAGGATGAACACTGTCAGGATTTGATATGCTTGCATTAGTATTTGCTACCAATGGTTCTTGTGGAGCTTGAGGTTCAGAAGCTTCTTCAACACTTTGAGTCAAAGGTTCTTGTGTGCTTCCCTCATTGACAGTTTTCTCGACCAATCTTTGAACTTCATCTGCACCAGAAATCCCTTGAGCATTGTCAGGAAATTTCTCAGAAACTGTAGCTTGGCCTGCATCTTCACTTTGAGAAGATGGTTCTTGTGTAGCTGGAATGTCGATGTCTGCATTCTCCCTTTGAGAAAATGGTTCTTGTGGGACCATTCCACTAGCTAAGCCTTCACTCAAACTTTGATTGAGTGGTTCTTGTGTGGCTGGATCATCAGAAAGAGCTGCTGAACCACTTTGAGGTTCAGGTTCTTGTGGGCTTGATCCTTTCAGTTTCTTCTGTCTCTGATAGACTAACTCTTCTGCCTTCCTTAGCTTTTCCATTGGATGTTTTATCCCAAGATTGGAAGCAGCACCATACTTCTCCCATGAAATATCAACATGTCTTTTTGTTGGAGAGTCCTGTGCTGGAGAGTCTGAAATATTAACCACTTGACTTGGTGCAGTATCAGGAATACTAACATCAGGATTTGCTTGAGCAGTTGAAACTGATTGCTCATTCAGAATAGAAGTGACCTGTACATCAGTATCCTGCTTCTTTTCTAAAGGAATATGATACCTGCTTTTTGATAACTTCCTTTTCTTCTGTGGTGTAGACAATGGAACCACAGCTGCAGTAGCAGTATCATCAACTTCCTTATTCACATTAATCACAGAGGATATAGGTAAGTCATCCTCTGAATCAGTCTCATCCCTGAGAACTAATTTTCTTTTAACAGAAACAGCCTCACCTCCCTTTGCAGCTTTCTTCACCAGGACCCCTTGTACACCCCCTTGTAACTTCTTTTTAGTGATAGGTGTAAAGGAAAAATCCTTTGAACCTGATTGCCTTCCTGACACATCAGTTCTAGCTGACTTCTTTGCTTTTACAACTAAAGTCTTTTGAGAGACATTAGAGGTGGCAGTTGACTGTTTAGACTGTTTAGGATGAATGCTTGGGTTAGGAACAAGGTGTGATTGGCCTTGCCCCATAGCATTAGAAATTAAACCATAACGAGTAGGCATTTTCCTATGTAAGAAAAATCTAACCTCATCAGGAATAAAAGCATTTCCTATGAAACCATTTGCCTTATCAGGATTGAAAAAAAATATTTAAAATGAAGTAAAATAAAATTTTATTTAAGAAAACAAAATTTATTTTGATAATCCTGATAAGTGCTATTTTTTTTTAAAAATGATTACAAAAACAAATAGCATAATACCCATGTAACCATTCTTACCAATTACCGAGGCAAAGTAATTATGAGAAACTGAACAGTCGCCTCGATATTGAGAAAATGACCTGCATCCTTAACACACATTCTCTATAAAATAGAACTGTTAAGCATAAACATCATATATCTATTAAAACACAAACCCTCTCCAGAGAAAAACTTACGAAAACCTTTCACCTTCTTTGTTTTTCAATGGCTGCCAATCAACAACAAAACAACATACCTGATGCTGAGCTCGATATCATATGGCAAGAGATGGAAGAGGCTCTTGCTGACATTGAGCCACAACCAATTCCTGACCCTCAGGAACATGAAGCGTTTGTTAACGCAATGTTTGATGTGGTTTGGCACAACTTCCTGCAAGCCAATCCGGACTGGAATCCGCTTGATAACCTCATCTATGAAGAGGATGAGGATGATGAAGAGGATGAGGATGAAGATGATGAAGAGCTCATCCGAGAGCTTGAGAAAAGAAAGAAGAGAATTTGTAATGCTTGTATGTCATGCAAGTTGGAGGCACGAAAGAGTCCCGGTGGGCACGGTGACGATCCGCCTTCAAGTGAATCAGCTCCTCTTCTTGTCTCTTAAGGATGGAACAAGAGAAGCCCTAGATGGATCAAATCCTGGTTATGATCCATCAGGAGTGTTCATGCTTATCTGCAGGGCACGTGTTCCTGAGTAGAAAAGTAGACTAGGAAAAGAATATGTAATTTCCATTTTCATTTGTAAAGAATCTTCAAGATTTAATGAAAACTATCAATTTGCTCAATTGTTCTTGTCCTTCTTACTTTTCCTGCACAATTTGTTAGTAACACTGCATTTGATACATAATATAACGAATAGTAATCGCTGACAAAAATATAATTGTAATTGAAAATTAAGACTTAATAACTTAATCAAAGACTAAGTAATGATCTTATTTGTCAGAGTTTACCAGGAGTGTTGTTGACAAATTGTCTTAGAACTTCTGGTTTTCATACCAACTTCAACATCTGAGCATCAGGATTTGACCAGTTGACTTCCTGTCAGGATTGCATCCTATCAGGATTTGATCAAAGAAAACATACCTTTCTGAATAACCATCAGGATTGGACAGTTATCAGGATTTCCTCTCTGTAGCTTTCCTCAGAAATTCTCAAAGTTCATCATTCCAATTTCATTCACCAATTTATTGAAAGTAGCTTCAGGTAGTGGCTTGGTGAATATATCAGCTAGTTGTTGATCAGTAGGAACAAAGTGAAGTTCAATTGTTCCTTCCAGAACTTGTTCTCTTATGAAGTGATATCGAATACTGATGTGTTTACTAAGAGAATGTTGAACTGGATTTCCTGTCATTGCAATAGCACTTTGGTTATCACAATAGATAGGGATTTTTGAGTATTACAGGCCATAATCTAACAACTGATTTCTCATCCACATTATCTGAGCACAACAACTTCCTGCAGCAATGTACTCAGCTTCTGCAGTTGAAGTGGAAATGGATTTTTGCTTTTTACTGAACCATGAAACTAGTCTTCCACCCAAAAATTGACAGCTTCCTGAAGTACTTTTCCTGTCTATTTTGCATCCTGCAAAATCAGCATCTGAATAACCACACAACCCATAATCTGATTCCCTTGCATACCAAAGGCCAAGTGAAGAAGTGCCTTTGAGATATCTGAAAATTCTTTTGACTGCAATCAGATGGGGTTCTCTGGGTTTTGCTTGAAATCTTGCACACAGACAGGTTGCAAACATGATATCTGGTCTACTTGCAGTGAGATACAATAAAGAGCCAATCATTCCTCTGTAGTGAGTTACATCTACCTCAGCACCTTGATCAGGATCAAGTTTGGTAGCTGTAGCTATGGGAGTTGTAGCAGGAGAACTATCTTGCATGTTAAACCTTGTCAATAAATTCCTTGTATATTTAGACTGATTGATAAAAATCCCTTCATCAGTCTGTTTAACTTGAAGACCAAGAAAGTAACTCATTTCTCCCATCATGCTCATTTGATATCTTGACTGCATAAGCTTGGAAAACTTTTCATAAAGCTTATTGTTTGTTGATCCAAAAATGATATCATCAACATAAATCTGAACTAAAAACAAGTCCTTACCATGATTCAAATAAAATAGAGTTTTATCAATGGCACCTCTTTTGAATCCACTTTCCAGTAAGAATAGAGCTAAAGTTTCATACCATGCTCTTGGAGCTTGCTTTAGTCCATAAAGTGCCTTATCCAATCTGTAGACATGATCTGGATAGTTAGGATCAATGAAACCAGGAGGTTGCTCAACATAGACTTCTTCCTCCAGTTCTCCATTTAAGAAAGCACTTTTAACATCCATCTGGAAAACCTTGAATTTCTTATGTGCTGCATAAGCAAGAAATATCCTGATGGCTTCTAGTCTTGCAACAGGAGCAAAAGTTTCATCATAATCAATTCCCTCTTGTTGAGAATACCCCTCTGATAATTACTCCATCAGAATCAGTCTTGTTCTTGAAAATCCACTTTGTACCAACAATTGATCTATTCTTTGGTCTTGGTACCAGTTTCCAGACTTCATTTCTTTCAAATTCATTCAGTTCCTCTTGCATTGCAGTAACCCAATCAGCATCTTTAAGTGCATCTTCAACTTTCTTTGGCTCCTCCTTGGATAGAAAGTTATTGTATAGACATTCATTCTGAGTTGCACTTCTTGTTTGAACACCTGCATCAGGATCCCCAATGATCAAATCAGGAGTATGACTTGCAGTCCATTTCCTTGCTGGTGTTAAATTGTTTCTTGAAGTAGATGCTCTCCCTGGATTGGTGTTATCTTGATTTGAAGAACTTGCTTGTCTTGAAGCTCCCCCTGAATTATTGTTATTTCCTCCTGATAAGTTATCAGGATCATCACTTGAATCAGTATCTGTAGAATTTTGTCCTGATGATTGAATTGACTCTGAACTTGTAGTAGAATGATGTTGCTCCCCCTCAACATTAGCACTACTAGAAGTATCACTATTGATTGCATCATCAGGATCTGGTGACCCATCAAGATCTGATGTATTGACAGGATCTGATTCACTTTCTTCAGGTTCCTTGGTAGCTTCTTTTTCAAAAATCAATCTATCATGAGAGTCTTCATTGATTCCAGCTATCTTCTTGTCATCAAAAGATACATTTATTGACTCCATGACAGTCCTTGTCCTCAAATTAAAAACTCTGAAGGCTCTTGATGCAGGATAGCCTATGAAAATTCCTTCATCAGCCTTTGTTTCAAATTTCCCTAGCTGTTCAGGATGAGTTCTGAGAACAAAACATTTACAGCCAAACACATGCAAATGCTTCAGACTTGGTTTCTTCTCCTTGAGTGACTGATAAGGAGTAACACCATGCCTGTTTATTAATGTGAGATTTTGAGTGTAGCATGCTGTGTTGACTGCTTCTGCCCAGAAATATGTAGGTAATTTTGCTTCTTCCAACATAGTTCTGCCAGCTTCAATAAGAGTTCTATTTTTCCTTTCAACTACTCCATTTTGCTGAGGTGTGCCAGGAGCAGAGAATTGTTGAATGATTCCTTTGTATTTGCAGAACTCTTCCATCTTTGAATTCTTAAATTCAGTACCATTATCACTTCTCAGTATCTTGACTTTGTACTTTGTGGTTGTCTCAATCATTCTCACATGATCCAACAGAACTTCAGGAGTCTTATCTTTTCTGTACAGAAAATAGACCCAGGTGAATCTAGAATATTCATCAACAATTACAAGAGTGTACCTTTTCTTACTGATGGACATGATGTTGACTGGACCAAATAGTTCAAGATGTAACATGTGATATGGTTCTTCAATAGAGGATTCTGATTTACTCTAGAATGATGTCCTTCTTTGTTTTGCTTTCTGACATGCATCACAGAGTCCATCAGGAGTATATAACACTTTTGGTAATCCTCTCACTAAATCTTTCTTAACCAACTCACTGATATTGCTGAAGTTGAGATGAGAAAGCTTCTTGTGCCAATTCCAACTTTCATCTACTGAAGCTTTACTGATCAGACAGGTAGGGGAGTCATCAGTATTTGATTGAATGTTGGCTTCATATATGTTCCCATGCCTGTAGCTAGTCAGTGCTATCTTGCTTGTTGCTTTACTGACTACTTCACAATGAGTGGAATAGAAGTTGACATGATAACCTCTGCCAGTGATTTGACTAATACTCAACAAGTTGTGTTTCAGTCCCTTCACTAGAGCTACTTTTTCAATGATGAAACTTCCAATGATTATATTGCCATATCCCAAAGTTTGTCCAATGTTGCCATCTCCATAGGACACAGTTGGGCCAGCTTTTTCCTCATATTCTGATAACAGGGCTTTGTTTCCAGTCATGTGCACAGAACATCCACTATCCATGACTAACACATTTTTCTTTTTACCCTACAATCAGAATAGAAACACACTAGTTAGAACATTTAGGAACCCATACTTGTTGGGTTCCTTTTCCATGCAATTTATTAACTTTCACAGCAGAAGACTTTATAACCTTAGCAGTCCTGACAGGATTTACTCCATCATGATTTACTCTGTCAGTATCAGTATTAACAAAAGCATGTTCCAACTTGACATTCTTAATGCTACCAGAGTTTGCACTATTTTTATCAACTTTAGGCAATGGATCATAAAAGTTATAGTACAACTCATGATAATCTTTACAAGTATAAATAGAATGCCATATACTACCACAATGAAAACAGGACTTCTGTGGTTTATAAAATACTGATCTATACCTAACATCAGACTTAGAAATATCAGCAATCTTCTTCTTACTCTTCTTACAATCAATAGCAAGATGATTAGAGTTACCACAGTTAAAACAACACTTTCTAGGTGCATTTGGGATATATTTGTAACCATTCTCTTTATTGATCCCAACTTTACCATTCCTGTTTCTCTTAACAGTAGCTTCCTTTTTCTTATCTGTCACCTCACAGATTTTATCCTTAAGCTGTTTCTGAGACAATAGACCTACATTCTTATTGACTTTATTCAAGACAGGTTTAGACTTTATGATTTTAATTCCTTGAGTAGAAGTAGATCCCTTTTCAAAAGTAGAATTGGAATCCTTACCAAAAACAAAATTAACAGGAGTAATCTTAGATTTGGTTGCATCTATAACATGTCTATAGGTCTTTGGACTAACTGTCTCATCAATGACAATTTTCTCTTTCAATTTCTTATCCTCATCTGACTTATATCCTAGACACTCTTTCCAATTCTTAGAGGTATTAATCTCATGAAATTTCCTACCAGAGTCTGTCCAGGTTCTGATTTTCTCATAAGCATATTCAAGTTCCTTTTCAAGAGCAGTACATTTGGATTTCATCTCTAAATACATGTGATTAGCATTATCACATTCTTTTTGTACTTCTTGCATACGAGAAAATTCAGCTTCTAATATATCATTCCTTTTTCTTAGTTCAGACATCTCAGATAAGATCCTAGTATTTTCAGCAGTTTGACTTCTAAAGCTAATATGTAATGACTTTAGAAAACGTCTTAACTCAGAAGCATTATCAGTATCAAAATCAAAGATAGTATTTAGTACCTTATCATCAGGAGCAGCAGTTACATCAGCATTGGCCATTAGAGCATAGTTGACCACCTCAGTATCAGATTCTGAGGAAGAGTCCATCCAATCCTTGCTTGATGTGATAAGTGCCTTTGTCTTCTTGCACTCAGAAGCAAAGTGACCCATACCATTGCACTTGTAGCATCTAACCTTTGACTTGTCAAATTTACTACCCTTGCTGTCCTTTTTGATATACTTATCTTTGTTTGGATTGAAAGCCTTTTTCTGAAAGTTGCCTTGTCTTCTACTCTTCCTGAACTTCATCCTTCTGAAGTTTCTGACAATCATAGCAACCATCTCTTCCATGTCTGAGTCAGAAGAATCATCATCAGTATTGGCATCAGGATTGCCATCAGTATCTGATGAAGAGTCATCAGGATCTGACTCAACTATTCTTGTTTTACTTCTAGAGACCTCCATAGCTTTTCCTTTTGATTTAGCCTCTGCTTTCAAAGCAATTGATTTTTCCTTGCTGCTTTTCTTGTTCTTTCTCTGTTGAACTTCAAGATCATGAGTTCTGAGCATTACATAGACTTCATCAAGAGACACAGTGTTAAGATCATACTGATGTCTAATGATCGAGGTCTGAGTGTCCCATTCTTCAGGTAAAGCTCTTAGAAACTTGGTGTTTGAATCTTCAGTATCATATTCCTTGTCAACTAAAGATAAACTGTTCAATAGTGTCAGAAATCTATCATATAGATCAGTTAGGCTCTCATCGGGTCTTGTATCAAATTGTTCATATTCTTGAATCAAAAGAGCCCTTCTATTTTTCTTGACAGATGCAGATCCCTGGCACTGAGTTTCCAAAGTATCCCAGATTTCTTTTGAAGACTTGCATGCAATCACTCTGTTTGACATGACAGCATCAAGACTACTGTGTAAGATATTTGTTATCTTTGGTTCCCTGAGTACATGAGCTTTTTCTTCTGGAGTCCATTCACTTTTAGCCTTGACCACATAATGTTCAGGTACTGTATCTGTTCGTTCTACAATCCTTGTAGGAATATATGGTCCATCACGAATCATGTCCAAATAGTCAGGATCCATAGCCTCCAGGTACATCAGCATCTTTACCCTCCATGTTGGATATTCTGATTTCTTCAAGATGGGAATCTTCATGCTTTCATACTTGGTTGTCGACATCTTTAGATCGTATCTAATTCAGAATTAAATCAGTTTGCTCTGATACCAATTGTTGCCCAGTAATAATCTATTGTAGAAGGGGGGGGGGTTGAATACAATAGTATTAGATAATCGACTTCTTAATGTATATATCACAAATATGAAAGAAAGATAACAGCTTTATTAAATTTGATATAAAACTGTTACAAACTCTCTCAAGAAATTCTGATGTTCTTGAGAGCTGCTAGCTTACAAAAACTCTCTCAAGAAATTCTATGTTCTTAAGAGCTTCTATCTTGATTCATACCGAACCAAAACCAAAACTGTGTTTATATACTACACAGCTTCTCTATCAATGAGAAGTCCTAATCAATTACACAGATTGAAACCTATCCATAATTGATAGCTACATTCTACAAACCAGGAATCGACATAATAAACTTCCATGTTTAACTAGACTCCAAATATAACTCGAAGTAGGAATCCTGATCAGCTTCCAGTCCTGATGATCAATCCTGATCCCAGTCCTGATATGTATCTTGATCCTGACGACCATGTAATCCTGATGACGTCAGCAATCCTGATCAGTTGAGTCTAGCTCCTGACGATCATTGAATTCTGATCTAACAGAACTCGAGTTACATTCGAGATTTAAACATTACAAGGAATAACGACATGCAAGTCGTATTTAGAAACCAAACCATTAAAACAAAACCTCTATCTTATGGGTCTTTAGGCCATAACAAATCACCATGCTCATATAACAATTAAGAACATCTCATATTGCATTAACATATCATACCATATCATATTTCTCATGATCCAATCATAGAAATCAAATAAAGTGTAAATCAGAAAATCAAAATCAAAATTCTGAAAACATTAAATCGCTGTTTACGGATAGTAAACGACGTCTAACGCCTTACAGACGAACGAGTGACATTTTCAGTTTTGTTCAGACGCCCGTTTCCCTTTCTGAAAAGGTATTTTCGGCGAAAATCAGACACAGTGTGCAAATTTCACTAAATCTGCGCAGCGTGTTCAGAAATCGTATCGAATACGATTCTCATAACAAGAACAAACATATATCATGTATATATCAGTATACATACAGATTATATGATCATCATATGATCATCCCAATCATCATTAATGTAAAGTTTATGCATATACATCAATGTTATCATCAAAACAACACATCAATCATGATAATGGCAAACATGCTTATATATACATCAAAACTTTAAACATATAACCGAATTAAAACGTTTTCGCAAGTAGCTCTGATGCCATTGAAGGGTTTCGAGCACATAAACGCAACAGAAAACGTGAAAATAAACCAAAATTCGAAACCCCTCCGCAGGATCCATGCGAAAACAAAAGATTTAATTCGGAGATTAAGAACAAATACCTTAAGAAGCTTTAACAGTTCATTAATGGAAGATTAATGGAGATCCAAAGCTTGTTTAATCACCACGTATCCCGCTCTCGCGATCTACGCTCTACGGTATCCACACGAATGCTTTTCTTGAAGGATTGATGTGTACTAGCACCCGAAAACTGCTTGTTTCTCTCTCTCTTTTCTTGCTCTCATAAGCGGCTAGGGTTTTAATATAAAAACGTTTTTCATCATAAAATCAGCCCTCTTTGAGAGTTTATATAGAGAGGAAAATAATTTTTCTAATTATAATCCAATTATAATAAAATACTAATCCGAAATTCCAATTTATTATTTAATTAAGTCGCACTTAATTAATTAATAACTAATTTCAGAATTAGTTTAAGTAATTCCATTTTCTATTTAAATAATTAATCAAGTCATACTTAATTAATATTATAAATAGAATAAATTACTTATTTAAATTTAAATTCATAATTTAAATTATTTTTCCTTCAAGCGTTCTTTGTGTGTGACCCTGTAGGTTATTTTTACGTTGGTAACAATTTCAATAACTAATTAAAATTGTAAACAATGAGCGGCATCTAGTAATACATCATTTCCACCCAATTAATAATAATTAAATCGGTGATTCGATTAAGCCTTTCGTGAATAATGTTCCACGTAATATAATCCCTTTAACCTTAATATTATAGATTAAACTCGAGGCATGTAATGTGTCATCCTCTTCATAATTTAATCTTAGTTTTCTTGATCGATGAGTAGACTAATAAATCAAATCAACATTTGAGCACGGCCGTGCATTTCTTAGTCTCACTCAAACAAGAGGCCAATAATATCGCTCCTAAAATTAGGAGGGTTAAATCCCATCTAGATCATTCATATTTCTCATACGATTCATAATATACCCAATGTCCACTTTTATCATCACCCGGTCAAAGGTAACTTTTAATGTAATCAAAGTATATTAATTCTCGTATAAAAATATAATGATTTCAGGTCTAAGGATCATTACACCATTATCACAGTGAGAATTACTTGTTGGGATTTATGGGTGATAGCATTGAAACAACTTAACTTTTTATGTACTTAATTTTTAATTAAGTAGAACATACTATCACAGCCAAAGTATGCTCTTGTAATCAGTATGCAATCTTATTTTATTTGTGTAATTTGGAAGAAGTTCACTTTCTGTGTTCAAGCCTCAAAGAATGCATATTAGATGACAGCATGAATAAAGGTTACTGTCATGAGCATTGACAGTAAGATTACAAGGAGACAGAATGTTGCAAGTCACGACAGCATATTTACTCTGACATCAACATTGGCGGAAGACTACGCGACATTAACTTTAGCCCTCGACAACAAGTTTGGAAACCTCGACAGCACTCTATGCGGGGAAATCATACTGTCACCAAAAGTACAGTCCTGTGACAGCAAGCTTTGCGGCAAAAGTAACTGTCTCAAGAAAGATCCCTGTTCTAGGTATCTTCTCAGTTAAATACCGTGATAGTTTCAATGTTCAAGAAACAGGCGTGTTGTAGTATCCCTAAGCTGCACCAAGTCTGCAAGACTACGACAGAAGCTTCAAGCACTACAAAACAAAAGCGAATCAATTCAAGAGCAAGGTCAAGTCTCTATTTGCTGAATTGTTTAGCTGGAAATAGAATGAATCTAGGTTGCTTTCTTTGTAATGTATATCTAACATGTTAGCAATTTAGGAATGTCACATGGGTAGGCAATTTGTAAGAAGCTGCCACTTGATAATGACAGCAGCTTCACAGACCCGTGTTGACAGTGATAGGATTAGTTTTATACTTAGACTATTAATTCATTCTAAGAGAGAAAAACGAAGACAATCAAGTGTCTTGAAGAAAAACCGAAGCTCAAGAATTCTCTCTTGAGGTTGTAGCAACACTTTGCAAAATAAATAAAACATTTATTTTATGAATCTTGTCTTCTCGATTATACTGTTTGTGAATGCATACATATTATTGATAACATTAAATCTTAGTTTTTGTTGTTGAAACTGAGATTGAATTTTATCAGTATTGCATTCATCCCCCCCCCCCCCCCGTTCTGCAATACACGAGGACCAACAACTGGTATCAGAGCAAACAGATTAACATACATATCTGAGATCACGACGACAATGCAGAAATCAAACAGTATCAAGATCCCAGCTTTTGATAAAGAGAACTACAACATTTGGAAAAGAAAGATCTTGTTGTTTATCAAAGCTGCGAATCCACTATACCCAGGTATTCTCGAGAATGGTCCTTTCATTCCAAGGAAGGAAATTGAAGCCACAACAGTAAATGGTGAAGTCATTCCTGCACATTGGGTTCCCAAAGATCCCTCTGAATTTTTGCTACCTGAGAAGGAGAAAATGGTGCTAGATGATCACTTGCAACTCATCTTGCTCGATTCTCTCACGTTGGATAAAGCCATGTGTGGAAGTGTGATAAGCTGCACATCTGCCAAGGAGATGTGGATCAGGTTAGCTTTACTATGTGAAGGAAGTGAAGAAGTTAAGGGCAATCAAAGGCAAATACTGATATCACAATATGAGGCATTCATGGCCAAGCCTGGTGAAGACTTAACTTCCATGTTTGAAAGGTTCAGTAAGCTCTTAACTGAACTACATATACATGACAAGTACTATGACAGGAAAGAATTAAATGTCAAGTTCCTGCTTACACTACCTGATCACCTTGAACACAAGACAACAGCCATACGAGAAGGAAGAGATCTCAACAATATAACCTTTGAGACACTTTATGGCATTCTGAAATCCTATGAACTTGAACTCTTTCAAAAGAGAGCCATACAGAGTGGAACAAGGAACAAGATGACCAATATGTCAAGTGCCCTAGTAGCACAAGTGCCAAGGATCACACAACCAAGTGAAGTACTACAAATCACACAACCAACCCCTGTACAATCCTTGAAGATAGAAGAGGTTGTTGAAGATGATGAGAAAGTAGTACTACAGCTCAAGGATGTGGAAGATGAAGACTTCTACACAATAGAGGAACTGGAAAGCATGGACAATCCTACTATGGCTTACATGGCCAAAAAATTCAAGAACTTTAGGTTCAAGAAGGATAGGTCATACAAGCCCCAAGGCCAAGCATCCAAGTTCAACAGGGGAAGTTCATCAAAGGCTGCTGTGGGAAGCTCAACCAAGGGAGGATACAAGACTGGATTTGTAGATAGGTCAAAATTCAAGTGTTACAACTGTGGTGAACCTGGTCATTTTGCTACTGAATGCAAAAGACCCAAACAGGTTCAGAGGTTTGAGAAAGGAACTGGTGGATACTTTAAGAAGAATCAAGGTAGAGCCTATGTGGCTGAAGGAAAGTGTTGGGATGAGTCTGATGAAGAAGAAGAAGAAGAAGAATATGTCAACCTAGCTCTCATGGCTAGCACTGATGAAGTAACATCAACATCTTCAAGTCAGGTACCTTCACTTGTCTTACTTGATATGTCCACTGATGAGTATAAGAAACCCATTAAAGACTTAAGTGCTGAAATGTTCAATGTCTATACTAGCTTATCTGCTGCTAATGAGGAAATCACTAGGCTGAGTAAGCTAAATGAAACACTAAAGTCTGAAAATGAATCTCTTGTTCTCAAAACCAGTTCACTAGACTCTTTAGCTCAGGAGAATGCTAGACTTAAAAATGAATTAAAATGTGCTAAAGAGGTTGAGGAATTCCTGAGGAATGAGATTGCTGAAAATGAATTCAAGATCAAGGCTTATAAAAACTCATCTAAGATAGTTCAGGATTACAATGATAAGCATACAGAAAATTAGACAGTTGGTATAGGTTTTTCTTATGGTAGAAGACCTGGAAAGGAAACTGTGATTCAAGATTGTTCTGGAAATGCTGCTGTCAAACCCACCATTCTCAAGAAGGTTAAAACTCCTACTTTCAAAGCTGCAGAAATTGAGTTTGATGAAGAAGCCATGCTCATCAAACAAGAAATTCTTGATGAGGATGAAGGTGTTGACAACACATTCAAGGATGGAAAGGATACTGTCACAATCCCCAAGACAGTAAACTTACCAAGCAATCAGACAGTAAGTTCAAAAGATGCTGTCACAGTTGGCAAGACAGTATCTTCCAAAGATTCTGTCAAGAATGGTTCCAAGACAGTAGCTTCCAAACCTTCTGTCAAGACAGTTGGAATAAAAGGTACTGTCAAGGAAAGTTCGACAGCAACTTCTGAACACACTATCAATCCAGTAACTCCCAAGTCTAAGAATAGGAATGGTAAGGTAGGTGTCAATAAAGGAAATGGATACACTAATGTTGGAGGTGCTTCTAGGAAACTATGCAATAACTGTGGATCTTCACATCATTTAACACACGTTTGTAAGAACCCAATTGAGGATAAGATCAATGCTACTGAACTCAATGGTAACTTACACAGAACCCCTCTTATGCATAGAACTATGAGTGTCTGTAATAACATTGAATGTATGCCATGCAAGATCACTGCCATGAGTACATGCTTTAACTTACCTATTCTCACTACTGAAAAATGTTCATACATGCACACTGTTGAGACTTCTGAGCCTGCTGGCAACAGCAAAAAGGCCTCATCCGCTAAGAAAAGGATCAAGTCCAATTCTAAACCTAAGTGGGTGAAAAGAGAAGTCAAACAGGAGATCATTGATGATGCTTGTGATTTTATGACTGGAAGAAACTCAGGAGACACTAAAACTGCAGGACCCAACAAGGATTGGGTACCATATGCAACCTAAACACATTCTGTTTTGCAGGGCAAGAAGAAAGATCAAGTCATGTGGATCATTGACAGTGGTTGCTCAAGATACATGATAGGTGATAAAGCCCTGCTATCACACTATGTAGAGAAAGCTGGCCCAATCATAACCTTTGGAGACAACAGCAAGGGTTACACAGTGGGATATGGCTGTTTGGAACTTGGAAATGTTGTCATTGAAGATATTTCTCTTGTGGATGGATTGAAGCACAATCTACTCAGTGTCAGCCAATTCAGTGACAGGGGATTCAAGGTTGATTTTGATATGATGCTGTGTAACATCTATCACAAGAAGGATGGAAGCCTCTCTCTAAAAGGGGTTAGAAAAGGAAGCTTGTTTGTTGCTGACTTAAACTCAACAAAGAAGGATAAATTTTACTGTTTCTACAGTAAAGCAAATATTGGTGACAGTATGCTTTGGCATAGGAAGCTCTCACATCTCAACTTCAAAACAATGAATATTTTGATGAAGAAGGAGTTAGTGAGAGGTTTGCCCCAACATGAATTCTGTTAAGAAGGACTGTGTGGAGATTGTCAAATGGGCAAACTAAGGAGAGCTGTGCACAAGTCCAAGCAAATGAACACCAACATAGAAGCACTCAAGTTGATTCATATGGATCTTTTTGGACCAGTCAATGTACCATCTATGGCCAAAAAGAGATATGCCTTAGTAACGGTGGATGATTACTCAAGGTACACTTGGGTGAAGTTTCTTGAATCCAAAGATGAATCTGCTCAAGTGATTATTGATCAAGTCAGAGTTCTTGATAGAACTCCAAACTCAAAAGTCCAAATCTTGAGGAGTGACAATGGTACAGAATTCAGAAATGCCACACTTGGAAATTTCTGTAAAGATGAAGGAATTGTACAACAATTCTCTGCTTCAAGGACTCCACAGCAGAATGGAGTTGTAGAAAGAAAGAACATGACTCTTATTGAAGCAGCTAGAACTATGTTGCATGATGCTAAACTACCAACATATTTCTGGGCTGAAGCTATCAACACAGCTTGTTATACTCAAAACAGAACCATTATTAAAAAAACTCATGCAAGTACACCTTACTGTCTGCTAACTGGGAAGAAACCTACTGTCAAATATTTTCATGTGTTTGGGAGCAAATGCTTTATGATGAAGGATAACCATGAGAAGAAAGGAAAATTTGACACTAAGGCATTTGAAAGACTATTCATGGGTTACAGCACAGAAAGGACTGCCTACAGAGTTTATGTTATGGAACACAGGATTATTGAAGAGAGTGTAAATGTCACATTTGATGAAACCAAGTTTCCAGGACTGCATGAAGAAGGAAAGATGCAGACATTCAGATTTGAGAATCAAGGATACTTGGAAGCTGAGGAAATTGTTGATGAAGAACCTAGCTTCACTCAAATTGTTGAAGTTGACAAAGATACTGTCAATGCCACTACTGTCAACCAAACTCCAGCTCAGTCACAGACCATAACTTCTAACATTCATAACAATGATGACTCTGGAGACAATGAAGAACATGGTGAAGACAATGGAATTGGTGAGCATTCAACTCAACAAACTGAAGCAACTGTTCCTGTACAATCAAGTAGCTTTCCCAGAATCACCAAGTGGAACAAGGATCACACAAATGACCTTATCATTGGTGACCCTACTTCTGGAGTGAGGACAAGGAACAAAGTCTCTGCTGACAGCATGTTTTCATGCTTCCTGTCTCAAATGGAACCCAAGACAACTGATGAAGCATTGTTGGATTCTGACTGGGTGATAGTCATGCAAGAAGAGCTAAATCAGTTTGAAAGAAACAATGTATGGAAGTTGGTTCCAAGACCTAAGGGAAAGTCAGTCATTGAGACCAAATGGGTTTTCAGAAACAAGCTTGATGAAAATGGATTAGTGACAAGAAACAAAGCAAGGCTAGTGGCTAAAGGTTACTGTCAACAGGAAGGAATAGATTATGATGAGACATTTGCACCTGTTGCAAGACTTGAAGCTATAAGAATCTTTCTAGCCTATGCTGCACACTGCAACTTCAAAGTATTTCAGATGGATGTCAAAAGTGCCTTCCTAAATGGAGAGTTGGAAGAAGAAGTGTATGTTGAACAACCACCAGGGTTTGAGGATGCTGAAATGTATGATTTTGTGTACAAACTCTTCAAGGCATTGTATGGACTAAAGCAAGCACCCAGGGCTTGGTATGACACACTTTCCACTTTTCTTTTGGAAAATCAGTTTACTAGAGGAGTTGTGGACAAGACACTTTTCTACAAACACCATGGCAATGACATCATTCTGGTACAAATCTATGTGGATGACATCATTTTTGGTTCTACAAATGAGAAGTTGTGTGAGAAATTTTCCTCTCTCATGAGTAGCAAATATGAGATGAGTATGATGGGAGAATTGTCATTCTTTCTGGGATTACAAATTCTTCAACAACCTGATGGAATCTTCATATGTCAAGCTAAATACATCAAGGAACTTCTCAAAAAGTTCAACTTGGAAGATTCATCACCTGCAAAGACACCAATGTCCACATCAACTAGTCTGGACCTTGATCCTAAAGGAAAGAAAGTTGACTCAAGCACCTATAGAGGCATGGTAGGATCTCTCCTATATCTAACTGCTAGCAGACCTGACATCATGTTTGCTACATGTCTCTGTGCAAGGTTTCAAAGTGATCCAAAGGAGTCACACTTAGTAGCCATCAAGAGAATCTTTAGATACTTAAAAGGCACTCCTAATCTAGGCCTTTGGTATCCTAAGAATACTGGATTTGATCTAATTGGTTACTCAGACTCAGACTATGCTGGATGCAAGATTGACAGAAAGAGTACTACTGGTAGCTGTCAATTTCTTGGTGGAAGATTGGTCTCATGGTTTAGCAAGAAGCAGCATTCAGTTTCTACCTCAACTGCAGAAGCTGAGTATATTGCTGTAGGCAGTTGCTGTGCTCAAATTCTATGGATGAAGAATCAACTTCTGGATTATGGTCTAGTGCTAAGAGACATTCCTATTTACTGCGACAACACTAGTGCCATAGCCATTTCAGACAATCCAGTTCAACACTCTAGGACAAAGCATATTGATATAAGACATCACTTTATCAGAGAGCATGTTGAACAAGGAACTGTGAAGCTGATCTATGTCCCAACTGACAAGCAACTTGCTGACATCTTCACTAAGCCATTGGATGAAGCAACCTTCAACAGGTTGGTAAGTGAATTGGGAATGCTGAATCTGGTATGTTAATTTACCAAGTTTTTCTGCACTTTCAAATGTTTTTTTTTGAAGCTCATGACAGCAACTTCAAACCTGCTGTCAAGAGAAGTTACTGTCTACTTGGTCTATGTCTGTTATGTGATAGCATGTGTTGATTTGACTTTACATGTCTGTATTTTGTGCCAGTCTCATACTTTTAGACCCTGTATGACATTAATGTGGTTAATTGCTATGTTTGAGAGATAAATATCTGTTCCATTGGACTTTCACACCTTTTTGCATAAATCCATAGGTTTAAAGGAGGACACGGCCATTAATTACGTATGTGGTAGTTGTATGGGTAATCTAATTGTTGACCATTAGACTTTAATCCTTAGACGGTTTTGCCTATAAATTAACCTTAGGCTTCACCAGTCTGCTCTCAGTTTTAAAGTAAATCATGGAAAACAAAGTAGGTATTGAGTGCAAGCCTAAAACTTGGTGTGAATCCTCCATTCGCGATGAAGTGGACGCCCTCTTTGACACTCTTGAGGATGAACTTGAGAAGGAATATGAAGAGGCTGAAGCCCTTCAAGCCAAGGAAGAAAAGAAATGTGTAAAACAGGAAGAAGAATTTTAGGCACTTCTCAAGGAAGAAGGTCGCACTGAAGAAGAGATTAAGAAAGAACTTTTAGAACTAGTTGATAAAATCATAGAATAATGTACTCAATGCTCTATTTCAATGATTTTATTAATAAAAATAAAAGTTTCCTGTTTTTGTGGTTGTTGAGTTTTTGTTTTGTCTGGATTAACTGCATAGTATCTGTGTTCAAAAGATTACATTGCTCAATCCATAATCTGTTAATTTTAGGTTAAGTTTATGACTACAACATTCTAGAAAGTTCATGACAGAAACAATTTCCCATCTAAAGTTACTGTCATTAAGAAGGATACTGTCTTGTGTCTATTGACAGCAACCTTCTTGACAGCAGGGAAAAACTTTCTGTCAAGACTTTTAATAGATACTGTCATTCAAGCGCTTAACGGTGACAGCATGTTTTTGCGCAATAGTTTCTGTCGCACATAACCTACTGTCACCACATCTTATTACTGACAGATTGTTTCTAGCGCACAGGTTACTGTCAACAACAGTGGACCGTTGGAATTGGATATTCACCCCACGCTTGACAGTGAATAACGGGCAGTAACTCACGTGTTATAAGAGTGGGTTAAGACATGTTCTTTAATTCCACTTTTTGTGCACAACGTTTGAGATACCTCTATTTATTCCCCAGTTACTCAGACATATCACTCTCATCGAACTCAAGGCAAAATACTTTTCTTCAAGCAAAAAGCCACTTTCTTACTTTCTTCTTTTCCTGAAATCTCCATGGCACCCAAACAGACTCTCTCTCAAACAAACTTTGCTGGCATCTTTTCCCCAAATGATGCTGGTAAAGGTTTCAAAGGACTAGTGTTTTTCTTGAACAAGTCCTATCTTGGTTCTGCCATTACCTCAACACCCATTCTCGACTTAGACAGAATTGAGGCATTTTGGCAAACTGTTGTTGCTCAAACGGAGGGTGAGAACCCATCCATTCAATTCACAATCAATGGACAACACTACATTCTTACAGCTGAGGTCATCAACACTGCTCTTGAAATTACACTTCAAGAAGGCAGAAATTTTGCTGAACTTGCTAATGATGACACTCTCAAGAAGCTCTTCTTGAAGATTGGGTATGCTGGCCCTATTCTCGAAGAGGGCACAACCAAATGGTATCCGTCTGGTGAAATGGATAGGAAGTATCTGCGAAAGGAGTGGAGCATGATACTTGATGTGATGGTCAAGGTGTTCTCTACCAAGTCCACGGGCTGGAATGGAATACCCTCCTACATCAAGAAACTGACACATTCTCTTGTCCATGGATACAAGGTGAATGTTGGAGCTCTCCTCATGGCACACCTCAGGGCTGCCATAGGTAAGAAGGTATCAATCTACCCTCGCTTTCTTATGATGTGCATTAATTCATTCTGTGATTTTAATAATGATACCCCTCGTTTAGAGGCTTGCTCAGTTTTGAAAAAGAACACACACACTGTTATCCTCACAGAATCTCAATGCACATATTCCACTTTGTTTCACTCAGCACATGGTTGATCAAGTGTCCAACCCTGATTTACCATTACCCTCTGGTTATGACTCTTTCACTCTTGAGAATGAAACTGAATTAGACCCAAATTCAGTTAACCCACATTCAACACCATACACTCAGCCTAGGCCCTCTAGACTTCCCAAAGCCCAAAGAGAAGCCTTGCAAGAATCCAGAAAAAGGCCCTTAGAAGCTGATGTTGGTGGTAGCTCTGTTAGTCAAGAGGGAGACACTGCACCTAGTGCAACAAATAAGGAGGCTAGTCAAACAGAACCCCCAGTGGTTCCCCCTGAGCCTAAGAAGAAGAGAGCTAGGAGGACTAAAACCACTGTTAGCCAAGTTGCAGTTTCTCAACAAATTGTGGTTACTGAAAGGGATTCAAACACCTCCCTAGATGTGCCTTCTCAACAAGGTGCATCTATTGAAATTGGCCTGTCTCCCAAGGCACCCTGTACAGAGTCTGCACAAACTCATGGTTCACAACCTGAGGAACCTCCACTTGAAGAAACACACAGTGAGTTAGGGCACAGTGAGGATTTCTCTATTCCTTTTGATAATTCACATATTTCTCCTGTGAATCAGCCCCCACTCTCTGCTACACTTTCACCTTCTTCCTTCCCTACCCATTCTTTTGTTTCTTCTCCACAACCTAGAGAAGGGGACAATCCCAACCCTTTAGGTTTTGATCATCCATCTCCAATCATGGATGAGCCCCCATCTAGTGGTCCACAAGAACCCATTTCTCAAAGTGAAATGGACACCACTCCTCCAAACACTGAGCAAGGGCAAAGTGGTATTCTATCAGAAACTGAAACAGCCAACACTTTGTCTGAACTCCAAGGAGCATCTTACCTTCAGGAAGATGTTGTCACAGCCTCTGTTGCTGTCAAGGACATTGGAAATGTTGCTGTCATGGACACAGTTGCTGTCATGAGTGGAGAGAAAGATACTGTCAACACAGGACCTACTGTCACTCCACATCCCAAAGATGCTGTCATGCCAGAACCTGCTGTCCACACTCCAACTGACAGTAACATTCCTGCCAAAGCTGCTGTCCAGTCCTCTCAGCCAGATTTTGATGCTGTACTGCTTGAGGATGCCTCTGATGATGACCTACCTCTTGCCAAACTCTTGAAGGTACATTCTAAATCTTCTCCTTTAATGCATGTTAGTACTGCTCATACCCATGCATTTAGGTTGAGTGCGGGTGTGAAAAAGCAAAGAGAGATAAAAGAAAAGAGAGGTGAGCCTAAAAATGAGAGGCAGCCAAATGAGTTGGCAAAAGGAGAGGGACTTGAGCATGTCCAGAGAGATCTTGAGGGAGCCCACACTATTCAGGCATTAGGCCTTGAGAGTCTATCTGTGAGGAGTGATGAGATCACTCAACAACACCCTGAGAGTGTGAGAACCCCCATAGCCTCCAAGCCCCTTTCTTTTCCTTCCCCTCCAAGAAGGTTACGGAATGGTGGCCCCTCTGCCCTTTTTGGAAACAGGATTGAAGCTCTGGAAGGACAGTGTGCTACCTTGAACTCCAAGATGGACTCTCTCTCTCAACTGGTGGTTGATGGATTTGCTGCTACTCAACTCTCTATCCAGTTCCTTACTGACCTAGTAGATGCCAACTCAACTAAGGGGGAGAAGGTAGCAAGATCAGAATCAATATCTATTCAGGGATCAGGTGGAACTCAGGGGGAGCCAGCAGCTGTGAAGACCAAAGGGGGAGCACAACTAGTTTCAGGAGTCAAGAGTAAATCAATGACAAAGGGGGAGCAAGTCAAACCAAGCAGTGGACAACCAAAGGATAAAGCTGAAGAACTTGTTGAAGTTGACTTGGATGGAGAAATGGTGTTGATGTCTAAGGCAACTCAAGATGCACTGCAAAGAAGACCTGCATCTAGACACCCAATTCTACCTCCTGTGACAATTAGAGAACCAACCTCAGCAACTCAAGAAACTGCTCTACAGAAAAGATGGAGAGAAATGGAGGAACAAAATAAGCTTGGGAAAGGTAAAGGGAAACTACCTGAAACCATCCATAAGGGACATACTTGGTCCAATGGTACTGAGTTTGATCAAGAAGAAGCCAATACTATAATGGTGGACTACATGGAGAGCACATTACAGAATCATGACACTGAATTTAGCAGTCTAGTGGAAGAAGCAATGAATGCTCCAAGCAACAGTCCAATCAACACCTCAAAACTGCTAAAGGATCAAATCATCAGTGTTAGTGTAATGGTGAATGATGAGAAAAGATGGGCTGTAAGTATCTATCTCACTTCTGGCATATCTTATTTCATCACAATGGAACTACTGCAGAGTCTGCCAGTAAAGGTGTTGTGTGCAATGAAGGGAAAGATCAAGGCAACTCAAACACCATTCAATGAAGTGTTGAATATGCAAATCCAGAACATGATCACAGAGAAGCTACCTGAAGTCTACACAAATCCACCATGTGTTTTCTACAGATCTACTACACAGGATGGCACAAGAAGGAACAACTTTATGAATTTGATCAGTCCATCCAAGATGCAAACTGAATCAATTCTGAGAGTGTTAGATGGAATACTAAGCTCAAATTCCAATCCAGGAAGAGTCTTTGCTGTTCAAGAGATCTACAAAATGCTGGTGTTGAGAGACAAGGCACTAGGAACTAGAGTGAAGGAACTAATCTCTAGAGCCAATGCCAAAAGAGCTGATCAAGGAGGAAGCTGCCTCTATGATATTCCTCTTCAAGATGATGATGATGATGATGAGATTGGAGGTGGTGAAGCTTCTGGAAATGCAGGCAATGCTGGTGGAAGTAATTCTGGGAATACTGGTATTCAATCTCAGAATGAAGGCAATGAAGAAACTCCTAGTCAGGAAAAGAAAAATGCTGATGCAACAGATGAAGAGGAGCCAAGAATACTGGAATCTTTGGAGGCAAGCATTCTTAGATGCGCTATTGATTGCATAAATGCAGAAAAAGATGTTGTCACCAAAGGTACTGTCGACAAGGAAACTGTCATAGAAGATGCTGTTATGGAAGATAGTGTCGACAAAGGTACTGTCAAGAAAGGTTTTGTAAAGGATGAAACCAAAGCTACTGTCAAGCCCAAAAGACTGAAAGCTAAAGCAAAAGCATGGTTGTCTAGACAGAAACCTGAAGGAAAGCACAAGTACTCAGGAAAGGAAAAGGCCACTGGATTTGGCAGGAATCTTAAGAAGCCAATTCAATCAATACTTCCCAACAGTCTTAAGATACAACAGATGCAATCTAGAGAAATCAAGAGTGTTGAGGTTAAGATAGATGCAAATCAAGAGGTCACTGAGTACATTCTGTGGTGGGAAGAATCAAGATCTACCAAGGTTGATAAGGATTTCAATCTGGTATCCACATCAACCAGTGGTAGGATATCAACCTTAGATAAAAGGAGAATTGACTTCTTCTACCTGGAAAGAATGGTAGAGTTGCTGGAGAGCTATGATAATGTTCCAGAGTCTGTTATGGAACATATTCTGAAATATCAAGCTGATAGGGATGCTGAATTCTATCAGAAATTTGGCTACAACTTTGCAGATTTTGATGATGCTGATATTTCAACTGATTTACCAGCTTCTCCTATACCATATCACTGGTACTATGAGTTTGATGATTCACCCACAGAAGAAAGGCAAACCCAACCCACAGAGGAAGGGCAACCCAAGCCAAGGAAAACACCTGACTCTTCTCAATACTCTCAATATCAGTCAGAACTTGATAAGAAGGAAGCTGAACTCCTGGAAAGATGCAAGACTGCCAACAAGGCAGAAAGTGAAGCTCCAAATTATCAAACATGTATGCTGGAAAATCCCTTAAGAATCAAGCATCTAAAAGAAGAAATCTATGTTTGCAGCTTGCACAAGCTAAAAACAACTATTCTGAAGGATTTACAGTATATGGTAGCTAGATCAATTCATCCCCTGGAGCAGATCTGTTCTGATAAGATAGAGGAATTATTGGAAAGGAGAAAAGGAGAAGATTCAAAGCTGGACAAGCAAAGGAGGATGTCTCTCAATGCTTATCGTGGAAGTAGATTCAAGCTCATTCATGAAGAACTCCACTTCAGAAGCTATCCATTTGATCAAGAGCAATGGTTGAATCTCAGGGATGCTAGTTCTCTTATCTCTCCTACCATCAAGAAGATTATTGAAGAAATAGAAGATGCTGCAGTCACTCCTGCTGAAATCTCTCTTGTAGAAGGTCTAAGAGGCTGCTTGGTAGAAGCTCTCAAAAGAGAGGATGTATCAAGACAGAAGAGGAAATCTCAAGCTAAGTAAAAATTCTTAATCCATTCTAATCTTGTTAGTTAAGTTGTCAGCACATATTGTAAATTTGTTGTTATTGTCCATAAAAACAAATTGGGGGAGATTGTTGGGATTTATGGGTGATAGCAGTGAAACAACTTAACTTTTTATGTACTTAATTTTTAATTAAGTAGAACATACTATCACAGCCAAAGTATGCTCTTGTAATCAGTATGCAATGTTATTTTATTTGTGTAATTTGGAAAAAGTTCACTTTCTGTGTTCAAGCCTCAAAGAATGCATATTAGATGACATCATGAATAAAGGTTACTGTCATGAGCATTGACAATAAGATTACAAGGAGACAGAATGTTGCAAGTCACAACAGCATATTTACTCTGACAGCAACATTGGCGGAAGACTACGCGACATCAACTTTAGCCCTCGACAGCAAGTTTGGAAACCTCGACAGCACTCTATGCGGGGAACTCATACTGTCACCAAAAGTACATTCCTGTGACAGCAAGCTTTGCGGCAAAAGTAACTGTCTCAAGAAAGATCCCTGTTCTAGGTATCTTCTCAGTCAAATACCGTGATAGTTTCAATGTTCAAGAAACAGGCGTGTTGCAGTATCCCTAAGCTGCACCAAGTCTGCAAGACTACGACAGAAGCTTCAAGAACTACAAAACAAAAGCGAATCAATTCAAGAGCAAGGTCAAGTCTCTATTTGCTGAATTGTTTAGCTGGAAATAGAATGAATCTAGGTTTCTTTCTTTGTAATGTATATCTGACATGTTAGCAATTTAGGAATGTCACATGGGTAGGCAATTTGTAAGAAGCTGCCACTTGATAATGACAGCAGCTTCACAGACCCGTGTTGACAGTGATAGGATTAGTTTTATACTTAGACTATTAATTCATTCTAAGAGAGAAAAACGAAGACAAGCAAGTGTCTTGAAGAAAAATCGAAGCTCAAGAATTCTCTCTTGAGGTTGTAGCAACACTTTGAAAAATAAATAAAACATTTATTTTGTGAATCTTGTCTTCTCGATTATACTGTTTGTGAATGCATACATATTATTGATAACATTAAATCTTAGTTTTGGTTGTTGAAACTGAGATTGAATTTTATCAGTATTGCATTCATCCCCCCCCCCCCCTTCTGCAATACACGAGGACCAACATTACTTATGACACTATTAACATGTGTAATCTCACGGAGGGTCAATCCAGTGTCATGTACTCTTACATACACCTATGTTTTGACTTTAGTATCACCATACCTATGACCAATGAGATGTGGTCATCAGTCAACAAACATACTAGTCTCTGTGCATTATTATTGTCCTTAAATAATAACACTCGACTAGGGATATTTAGGAATAAAGATACTATTCATATAATCTCATTTTTAAGTCACATACTTAAAGATATCGAATACGTATCATAATTCCAAGGACATTTATTATGCTAACATTTATAACGCAGTAAATAAAGACATAATAAAATAATAACAATAATCAATCAAACATAATTTATAATAATAAAATGTTTTCTTTAAAACATAAAAGTATTGTCTCTAGAGCATTAATACTAACAGTAATCCGATGTATATTCGAGTTAGATTATGATTTATTGTAATATAATAGGTTTTACAATTAGATTGCATTAGCCCTATTTTATTTGTAATCGTTATTGAATTTGTGTATCCATGTATTGCTTACGATTGCAAAGAATCGTGGTTTGGAGCCGAATTTTAACTGATTTTCTGCCCATAATTTCTACTGCTGGATGGCTGGTTCTGCTGCTGTGCCACTGTCCAGAATTTACAAACAATGTCGGATAAGGGCATGTAATATCTTTTCGGAAAGGAAACGAGCTACTTTTCAAAACAAATAGCAAAGCTATCATCTATGACATTTTTTGGCCATTCGAGCTCGTTTAGGCCTCCAAACAGCAACCCGAAGTTTTCACCGAATGATTTTCGGGCAATTTTCTTTGGACCATAATAGTGGATGGTTTATTAATATGTTTTACATATTGATTATCCACTTGTTTTGATTATTGCTATTATACGTGCCTTATATGTGTTTCATGCCATGTGATACTAACCTTAGTATTCTAGAACGACATGGACATAGGGTTATTGTTAGATATAATTGCTGATGATTGTTTATCAGTGTTTAAGTAACAGGTACTCATCAGAGTTTATACTAGAAGCCAGTCAGGGTTTGTTAAAGTCTGACGGGGTGAAAGTTTGCTGAAGCTGTCGGTGCTAATATGAAGATTCTAGAAGCAATATATCTTGAAGATGGAAAGAAGCAAGATATATTGAGATAGCTAAGGAAACGGAACAGAAGACAGAAGCAATCCTAATTTGATATAAATTGTATAGCTGATTTCTAAGAATATCAATTAGAGATTGATTATGTAGATGTGTACTATATAAACACAGATAGGTTAACCCTAAAAGGGATACGAATACTGAATACATTATTCTTGTAACCTAGCAGCTCTCTGTGATATTTTACATCACTGAGAGAAGAGTTATTTAATATAATTCAGTTTATTGTTCACAAACAGTGTTCTTAATTGTTAATTCTCATACATATCTTGATTATATTGTGTATTCGGCCTAACAATTGGTATCAGAGCCAAGGCTGTTTAATATATACAGTTTATTGATCTAAACACAAGTATAATCATGACTGAAAACTCTCAAGCGGGTTCTAATGGAGGTTCTAATGCTCAAAAGGTTCAATCTGCTTCTGTAAGTCGATATGAGACAATCAGGGTTCCAATGCTCAAACCAATGGAATATCCAATATGGAAGGTTAAGATGACCATGTTTCTAGAAGCCACAGATCCAGAATACCTTGATAGAATCTATGATGGTCCTCATATGCCAACTAAACTGTCTCCTGTAGTTGCTGGTCAAGAACAAAAGACTGTTCCGAAGGAAAAGAAAGATATGACTCCTGAGGACATCTCATCAATTGCGAAGGATGCAAAAGTTAGACATCTTCTTCATAGTGCCTTAGATAATGTCATGTCTAACAGAGTTATTGGTTGCAAAACTGCCAAAGAAATTTGGGATGGTTTAGAAGTCAGATGCCAAGGAACTAATGGAGGTTCTAATGCTCAAAAGGTTCAATCTGCTTCTGTAAGTCGATATGAGACAATCAGGGTTCCAATGCTCAAACCAATGGAATATCCAATATGGAAGGTTAAGATGACCATGTTTCTAGAAGCCACAGATCCAGAATACCTTGATAGAATCTATGATGGTCCTCATATGCCAACTAAACTGTCTCCTGTAGTTGCTGGTCAAGAACAAAAGACTGTTCCGAAGGAAAAGAAAGATATGACTCCTGAGGACATCTCATCAATTGCGAAGGATGCAAAAGTTAGACATCTTCTTCATAGTGCCTTAGATAATGTCATGTCTAACAGAGTTATTGGTTGCAAAACTGCCAAAGAAATTTGGGATGCTTTAGAAGTCAGATGCCAAGGAACTAGTGCTATAAGGAAGAACAGAAAGACCATACTGACACAGGAGTATGAGCACTTTGACTCTAGATCTGATGAAACTTTGACAGATACATATGACAGATTTTGTAAACTGTTGAATGATTTGTCTCTTGTTGATAAAGAATATGACCTTGAAGAGTCAAATCTCAAGTTTCTACTATCTCTACCTGAAAGATGGGATTTAAAGGCAACAACAATAAGAGATAATTATGATCTTGCAGAAACAGATCTTGATGAAATTTATGGGTTGCTTAAAACTCACGAACTTGAGATAGAACAAAGAAACAAAAGATCTGGAAAGAAGACAAAATCTGTAGCTCTCAAAGTTGAAGAAAAACTCATGAAGAAAGAAACATCAAAGAAGAAAGCTAAGGGAAAAGATTTGGTCATAAACTCTGAAAGTGAGTCATCAAACTCTGATGGTGATTCAAACTCTGATGCTTCTTCTGAATCTGAGGATGATGAAGAACAAATGATGCAAATGGCTGCTTTGATGGTGAAGACCTTCAAGAAGATGGGTTTCAAGAACTTCAAGAAGGGAAAAAGATTCTCATGAAAAGATTCAAACTCTGAAAGAAAGAGTTTCAGAAAGTCTGAAGGAAGGGATACCAAGTATGGAAAGAAAGACAAGTCTGAGATCCAGTGCTACAAGTGTAAAGAGATGGGTCATTATGCTCCAGAGTGCAAGAAAGGAAAATCTGAGAAAGCACTCATCACTAAAGGAAAAGACTGGGCAGACACTTCAGATTCTGATGAAGATGTTAGCTATGCTCTTATGGCAACTGTTGAAAATGAATCTGAAACATCTGAGAATAAGGTACCTCTAACAACTTATGCTTATGATATTGATAATATATCTGAATTGAGAATTTATCTTAAAAGCATACATGTTAGTTATAGAGATCAGACTTTAGAAAATGAGAGAATTAAAACTGAGAATCTTAAGCTTAAAGATAGAAATAAATTTCTTGAAGAAGAGCTTGTTAACATGCAACAAGTTCAAAAGGAAAGAGATGATGCTGTTTATGTTGAGCAAGAGTTGTTAAAGAGATTTAGACAACTAGAATCTGATTTGGAAAAAGAGAGGAAGGTAATTAAAACCTGGACTAATTCTGGAAAAGACACACATCAAGTTTTTCAAACAGATACAGTTGGGTTAGGTTACTGTGAGGAAGATGAACTTAGGTTTAAAGATAAAGTTAAAGTTAAACCACAACTTAAACCTGTGAAATTTGTTTCTGAATCTAGTAAGCAAACCTCTGTACTTGAAACAGAAGCTGTTAAAGAATCAGTAAAAACTTGTGTTAAACAGGTGAATATTGGTTTAATGACAGAGAAACAATTCAAGTATAAGCTCAAAGAGGTAAAGTCTGTTGAAAAACAGAAAGTGTCCAGGAAGAATAGGAATGGAAAAGTAGGCATTAATAAGAGAAATGATTATCTACCTAATTCTGATGCTCCTAGAAAGACATGTCATAGTTGTGGTAGTACTAACCATCTTGCAAGTTTCTGCACGAAAAACAAAGATATTAATTCTTTACCCTCCAAGTCTGGAGTGAAGAATGATTTTGTTAGGGTTAGACCACAGACTTTATGCACACACTATGGGAGCACCTGGCATTCCATTTATACTTGTAAAAATTACCATGTTATTTATCACAACTATTATGAGTTAAAACCCAACTTGAAATGGGTTAGAGCAAACTCTGCAAGTGTAAAGTCTGACACAGTTAGCTTAAACTCTGTTGAAAGTTTTTCCGCTGCAAAAGCTAACTATGTTAAGAAAGCCAAAGGATCCAAGCAAGTCTGGATCCTTAAATCTAACTCTTGGTAATTGGTTGTGATTGCAGGGCATAAGGGAAAGCACCCTAGTCTTGGACAGTGGATGTTCAGGACACATGACTGGAAATAAAGCCCTGCTATCAGACTATGAGGAGAAGGTTGGCCCAAAAGTTTCCTATGGAGATGGCAACATAGGACGTACTATAGGATATGGCAATATCAATCTTGGAAGTGTCATCATCACAAATGTAGCTCTTGTCCCAGGACTCAAGCATGATCTACTATATGTGAGTCAAATATGTGACAGAGGATATCATGTAGATTTTCAACCTGAATATTGTGAGGTTGTTTGTAAATCTACAGGGAAAGTTGTTCTAGTTGGACACAGACGTAACAATATCTATGAAGCAAGTTTGGTAACAAACTCTGAAAGAAAAGCTGTGTGTATGTCTGCAAAAATGTCAAATGAAGAGAGTTGGAAATGGCATAAGAAGCTCTCTCACCTAAACTTGAACAACATCAATGAGCTAATTCGAAAAGATCTTGTAAGGGGACTTCCAAAGTCAATACTCAGCTTAGATGGTCTGTGTGATTCTTGTCAAAAGGCCAAGCAAAGGAAGTCATCTTTCAAGAGTAAGTCTGAATCTTCAGTTATGGATCCTTATCATCTTCTTCATGTTGATCTATTTGGTCCAGTCAATGTAATGTCTCTTGGCAGAAAGAAATATGCTCTTGTCATTGTTGATTAGTACACTAGGTACACTTTAGCAAAGAAGGATGAAACTGCTTTAACTCTGATGGATCATGTAAAGCTACTGGACAAAGGATCACAGTATAAAGTGAAAATTATCAGGAGTGATAATGGTACTGAATTCAGAAATGCAATAATGGAAGAATTTTGCAAAGAAAGAGGAGTGAAGCAAGAATTTTCTGCACCAGGGACTCCACAGCAAAATGGTGTAGTTGAAAGAAAGAACAGAACCTTAATCGAAGCTGCCAGAACAATGCTTGAAGAAGCAAAATTGCCAACTTATTTCTGGGCAGAAACTGTTCAAACTGCTTGTTTTACTCAGAATGCAACACTGATCAACAGGCATGGGAAAACACCATATGAGATGGTGAAATAAAAGAAGCCAAATTTGAAATATTTTCATATTTTTGGATGCAAGTGCTTTGTGTTGAAAACTCATCCTGAACAGTTGACCAAGTTTGACTTAAAAGCTGATGAAGGAATTTTTGTTGGATACCCACTGTCAACTAAAGCATTTAGAGTCTACAATCTGAGAACTAAAGTGATCATGGAATCTATACATGTGTCATTTGATGACAAGAAGATAACTGGAATAGAAGATGAAGATTATCATGATCAACTTCGATTTGAAAATGAAGATCTAAACTCTGTTGATGTAAACTCTGACGAAGCAAATCCGACAAACTCTGATGAAGCACACTCTGAACCTCTACTGGTAAACACTGAGGAAGTTTCTCTGACAGAACAAAATAGAGAACCAGTTGAGGGGGAGCGTGAAGATACTTCAGCAACATCTCAAAATGATGACTCAAATTCTGAAAATGAGTCAGCTGAAGAATCTATCCCAAACTCTGAGTCAAACACTGAAAATCCAAACTCTGAGCAGTTCAATTCAGGGGGAGCCTCAGATAATGCAAATGGTCAAGAAGAAAATCAGGAAAGCATGGATCGAGGGGGAGGATCTAATAATGATAATAGAAGCCAATTACCTACAGCAAGAAGGTGGACACAAGCTCACACACCTGACTTGATAATTGGAGATCCAGAAGCTAGTATGAGAACTAGAAGTGCTACAACTAATGAATGTTTGTTTCATGCATTCTTGTCTCAAACTGAGCCCAAGAAAGTGGAAGAAGCTCTTCAAGATGCTAACTGGATAACAGCTATGCAGGAAGAGTTAAATGAATTTGAAAGAAATGAAGTCTGGACACTTGTACCAAGACCAAAGAACAGATCTATTGTTGGTACAAAGTGGGTTTTCAGAAACAAAACAGACAGTGATGGAGTGATTACAAGGAATAAAGCTAGACTTGTGGCAAAAGGATATTCTCAACAGGAAGGAATTGACTATGATGAAACCTTTGCTCCAGTTGCAAGATTGGAGGCCATAAGGATTTTTCTAGCATATGCTGCTCACAAAAAGTTCAAAGTCTTTTAGATGGATGTGAAAAGTGCTTTTCTAAATGGGAAACTTGAAGAAGAAGTCTTTGTTGAACAACCACCTGGATTTGTGGATCCCAAACATCCAGATTATGTCTACAGGCTTGACAAAGCTCTTTATGGACTAAAGCAAGCACCTAGAGCATGGTATGAAACTCTGGCTCAATTTCTTTTAGAAAGTGGGTTCACTAGAGGTACAATTGATAAAACCTTGTTCTATTTCAACATTGGTAATGATCTGCTTTTAGTTCAAATCTATGTGGATGACATAATCTTTGGGTCTACTAATGATAAACTCTGTAAGAAGTTTGCAAAGCTAATGCAGTCAAGATATCAAATGAGCATGATGGGAGAGCTTAGTTATTTTCTAGGCTTACAAGTAAAGCAAACAGATGATGGGATTTTTATCAATCAAGCAAAATATACCAGAAATCTTCTCAAGAAATTTGGTATGCTTGATAGTTCATCTGCAACAACTCCTATGGCAACTGCAACAAAGCTAGACAAAGACTCAGGAGCCTCAGTAGATATGACAAACTACAGAGGAATGATAGGGTCTCTTCTTTATCTCACTACAAGTAGACCAGATATCATGTATGCAACATGCCTTTGTGCAAGATTTCAAGCAAACCCCAGAGAGCCTCATCTAACAGCTGTGAAGAGAATTTTCAAATATCTCAAAGGAACCATAACTCTTGGTTTGTGGTATCCTAGAGAATCAGAGTTTAGATTAATTGGGTACTCTGATGCAGATTTTGCAGGCTGTAAGATTGATAGAAAGAGCACAAGTGGAAGCTGTCAATTTTTAGGTGACAGATTAGTTTCTTGGTACAGCAAGAAACAAAAGTCAATTTCCACATCCACAGCAGAAGCAGAGTATATTGCTGCTGGTAGCTGTTGTGCACAGATTTTGTGGATGAAGAATCAATTGTTGGATTATGGATTAAGGTACTCTAAAATACCTATTTTCTGTGATAATCAAAGTGCTATTGCTATGACAGGTAATCCAGTACAGCATTCCATGACCAAGCACATCAGCATAAGGTATCATTTTATCAGGGAAAATGTGGAGGAAGGAGATATTGAGCTTCATTTTGTGTCTACAGAACAACAGCTTGCAGATATCTTCACCAAGCCTTTGAGTGAAGCTACATTTACAAGACTGGTAAATGAACTAGGAATGGTCTCTGGTTCTGACTAGAGATACTGGTTAGACTCAAAATTTACTCTTTTGTGATATGTTGCTCATGTTTTTCTGCATATGTTAACTGTTATTCAAATCATGTTGATAAACTCTGGAAGCATACTCTGATGATAAACTCTGATGTTAATCTTTGATTGTGAAATTGTCTGAATCATATGGACCGATGAAGAAAATTGTATGAAGCATGATTCTCAGTAAGTAATCATGAATCCATCTAAGTTATATATGATCTAATCTCAAATGTGTGCAGAAACTTAACACAGCATGATACTATCTCAATATTTATAGCATCTCTTAGTTTATTGGTTCTATTCACTGATTCTGTATTAGTTGTTTGCACTTTCTCTCATAAATTCTAAAAGTGTAAGATGTCAGTTTAAACTCTTATATATTTTTACTTGATGAAATTTCACCCCTGATGCAAAATATGTACAAAAATGTACAAATTCCTTTGAGATCAAGTTGTGCATAGGAAGATCCAAGACCTTATTGTGGGCATAAGGGCTAAAATTTGAAATTTTTGGTGACTAGTCAAAAAGACTGGGACGATCCAGGAACTTATTGAAAAGATAAGGGCTAAAATTTCTAAGTTTTTGGTGACTAGAGCCAACCTCTGATTACTGGAAAAGAAAAGAAAAGAAAAGAAAAAGAAAAAGAAAAGTGAAAAATAATGAAGGGGGTGAAAACAATAGAAATATCCAAATGAAAGGATATAAGTGACAGAGTTTAGATGACATCAGAATTTATTTTAAAAATGAGAGTTTGGGCAACCAGTTTTGTAACGCCTTAGAATTTTTGACTTGTAAATTATTATCAATATGTAAATACCATTAATTTTGTATGTGTATGATAATTGTTTAATAGGCTCTTTGTGCTAATTTGAGTAGCCTTAAATTTATTTTGTTAATAAGAGCTATTTAAAAATTATTTTATATTTATTGCTAGTAATAGCCATTGAGATTTTATTCTTGAAATTGTAGTTAGCAATGATGATCTTGGTATAATGTGATTTATGTGTAAATTCATATTTTAGTCATACTTATTTGAGATAAAAATAATTATTTGATATAGTCCCATGATTTTGAAATTTCTTTATGTGCCATAATTGTTATGTGCTTAAAATGTGAATTATGTGCGTGGTGAAAAATTAATTAATTATGAATGTGGTTTCTAAATTTTATTCAAGTGCTCTGAAAATTTATTTGGGTCATATAATATTTATATTAAATTTAGAGTATGCTAAATTATTTAATTAGTAGCATGAAATATTTCTTAGCATTATTTTTATTTTATTTTAGTGTTAAACTCATGATTTAAATTTTATAATCACTTAATTATTTTAAATATTTATTTTGAGGGATGCTATACCTTCTAGATTATTTATTTTCAGTGGGTAATTTATTTATTTACCTAGAGAATGGTAAATTTTTATTTAAAATTATTTTTGAGATAAAAAGACATTTTATTTGATTATTTCTATGTAAATAAAATTTTAATTATCTAATCTACAAAAGATATTTGTAGAATAATATTTCTACTTGATCTAGAAATGGGATTATGAATTTACATGAAAACCCTTGATTTTTATCATGTTGGTATTTTATTCTATTGGACATTTTTGTCATTTAATAAGTAAATAACTAAAAAGTGTTTACTTTTACATTACTTTTAGCTCCCCTATAAAAACCCTACCCACCCCATCAGCCCCCACCCGTTCTCTCTTCTTCTTCTTCTTCTCCTTCTTCTTCTCTCCCCAACACCCATTTCTCTCTCTTGTTCTTCATCTCTTACAAAATTAAAACCCCCATAACTTGTGATTCTCTCATCCAAATTACAAGTGTGAGTAACCAAAACACTCCTCTCTCAAAGCTCTACAACCCTCTTGTACTAATTTCAAGTTTTATCATGATTTCAAAATCTGGAATTTTCGGATTTAAGGGTCTTTATGCTTAAAGCTTACATGCAAAGGTCGATTGTGTGTATTTAGGGTCACTCTCGATGAGACCCATTGTTTTGGGCACATCCGAGAAGAAACCCGACCATGGCAATGATCCTTGTGAGCCATGGTCTTGATTTTTATGTTTAAAAGTTGAACTCAAGTTCATTTTGTTGATGCATGTCACTATTTTTATGATCCATGATGATTTTGATTAAAGTTTGTTAGTGGGTCTTGATTTTTATTAACTATATATGTTGTATGTGATGTGGGTAGTAAGAATTTGAAATATTATAAGTTGCATGTTAGTTTAAAAGAAAGTATGATTTTATTGTGTTTATAGATGTTAATGGCAATTAAAACATTTGTTGATTGAACTTTGGCTTGAGGTTGTAATGGTTGTGGTTTGAAGGATGGGAGTTAAGGTGGAAGGAGGATAGTTAAAAAGAGAAAGAGAGAGAGAGGCCGGGAGAGGGAGAGGCCGAGAGAGAGAGAGAGAGGGAGAGAGAGGCCGAGAGAGAAAGAAAGGGAGAGAGATGAAGTTAGAAGGGAAGGATTTGATTTAAAAACTTTGAGTTTGGAAGTGTGATTTTCAAGATGTATAAATAGGTGTGTGTATTTTCAAAATAAATAGGGGTGTGTATTTTCAAAATAAATAGGTGTGTGTATTTTCAAAATAAATAGGTGTGTGTATTTTCAAAATAAGTAGGTGGGTGTATTTTCAAAGAAGTGTTCATAAGTATGTATTTTCAAAATATATGGTGTGTGTGAGGGGGTGAGTGACTAAAAGAGTGATTTTCAAGGTGTGCGTGAGGATAAAAATGTAAACTTGGGTGATGTGTGTTTTCGCAAAGGTTGTGTAATTTGAGTTAGTGTATGTATGTGTGTGCATAGTCTTTTAAAATATGTTTAGTGTGAGTATGTCTTTTTCTAAAATTATGTGTTCTTGTGTGAGAAAGGTGAGTATGAGAGATGGAAGGATATGAGTGTGTGTTGTTCAAGTGCGTGTGTTTAGGTGTGTTTGGTTTTGGTTTAGAGGCCGAGAGGCCGAGAAGAGAGAGATAAAGAGAGAGAGAAGGAAGTAGAGCAGAGAAGATTGGTTGAGTTGGTGGCGTAGTATAGTAGTTTGTTAATTGATGATCTTATGTGGAATACATGGTCAATTATGTGTTAGTTGCTTAATTGTATTTTAATTGGTATAAGACGTCGCTATGATGTAATTTGAATAATTACATATGTGCTAAACCAATATGGTTGTCTTTAATTAGAATTAGCATTGCTATAGTAACTTGAATCTAGACTTGGTTAGTCAACTATAAATTGGTCGTAAGTTGTTATGTATTGGTTAACTAAACATGTTGTGAGTATAAGTGGCTTTATGTGATCAAGTGTTATTTATGGTCAAAAAGGAACTAGATAGAAATGTTAGAAGTCTTTATCTTGAGGCCTTTCATCAATATGTTGAGGAAAGTCATGTGACGTCATATGGTACGTGTCAAATGATTAAAGGTCGGTTATGTCGTAGAGGTTGAATGTGTTGAAAGTCTATATGGTCATTTTGACTAGAATTGTTGATGTCATTAAGCAAATATGTGTTAAGTGACTACATGTCTAAGTGTTAATTAAAGTTGTGAAGACACTATGTACTTCTTGATTGTATATATATATATAAGTACATGTGATTGTATGACGATGGGGTAGAAGTACTTAGAGTTACGTAAACAAAGCTGAGGTACTAAGTGATAAAGACTAAGACGGTATTATACCTTTATATAGGTACAAGTAGGAGGCCAGGAAAGGAGCCCGTGTACGTAAAGTCAGAGTGGTGTACAAGTTATTGAGTTAGTTTATCGGCTTTTGAGGCAAGTGTCTATTCCCTCCACTTATCTTTCAAGTGGTAGTTTTCTTAAATTATGATGCAAATGATACCTTTTGATTATGTTACAAGTATACGTATAACCTTTACTTATCCTTTACCATTATGATGCAATCGTTTGTTATACCATTGTACCCTTACACCTTGCTCTTTATTTACAAACTCTACATTTGATCCCTTATCTTCATGTAACTCGTATAATGCCTTTACCATGTTCATATGATACCTTTATCTTGAACTATCCCCTGAACTTTCTTGTTAACCGTTAAATCCCTGATACGTACTTATTTCCTTGTTGACTTATTTACCATGCTTAATCGCACCTTTATCTTGACTTATACTTTGTTGACCTCTATTAACTTTTGAATACCCAAAGCTTACTTATTCCTTTGCTCACTTACTTACCATGCCTTTCAATTGTTCATTCTTTAAACCCTTGCAATAAAATATTGAAATTTCTTATACCCTGAAGTGAATATCGGAAATGTTGAAAGCCTCTTGTTCATTAATCCCTTTGTTAAATTACTTATGAATGGAACAAACTTTGACCGTGGCGGCGGTCCTGGTTACTTATGTATGTATTTTATGGCCAATGTGTGCCTATGGATCCTGAATGTTAGGACCTTGTGAAAACATGGTCTGGAGCTTTACGTGGCTGATCACCCGTATAGCTCGTACCGTCTTACCGGAAGTTCCAATTCAATTGCTTAATCTTATTCTTTGAACAGAAATGTATATCTTGAAACTTGTTACCATGTTGAATACCATTTGATTATCATTTGATTACCAGTTGAGTACCATGTGATTTCCTATTGATTACCAATTGATTACCATTCGATTACTAATGAATTTCTAGTTGATGGATTTATCTAATGAAAACTGCTTACATTGATTTCACTTGCTGGGCAATTTTTGGCTCACTCTTGTTTTTATTATTCCCTAACCTTTCAGTTAGGAATGGAGTATGCCGTTTTCGAGTAACTGCTAAGAGGACCATGAGAAGGCTTGATTCGAGAATTTAGGCTCCATGTTGCCAGACAGATAGAATTCATGATTAGTTCTCACCAATGCTTAGATGGTGGCTTATGGTTTGTAATAAAACTGAATTAGATGTTGTAATAAACTTTGATATTTTAGATTCTTGTTTCATACCATAACCTGTGATCGATCCTTTGTTGAGGGGTCGTCTGTATAAATTATGTTTTATTCAGAGCGATAGTGGCACCAAATCCTGACCCCGGATTTGGGGGCGTCACAGGTTGGTATCAGAGCCACAAGTTATTGGTCATTGAAACAAGAATAGGTAGAAGAGTCTAAGATAGGAAAAACAATGAGAAAACTCACATAGAGTTTAAGTTAGGATCTATGAATATAGTTTTGACCAATAGGATAGGTTCGCTCTAGAACTTAAGCTTCATAGGAAAGATAGGATTTGTAGATGTAGGTTACCTTTAGGATGAGTATTAGTAGAATTAAGATAACCCTTTACCGTTTAAGTATCTTCTTGGTTTATTATTGTGTGGTTACAGATAATGGCTGTTTTGAGAGTTAACCTTCAACTGAGATTCCTTTTCCTAAGCCAGAGTCGTCAATATCAGTATCAGTGCATGCACCCGACCAAGTGGAGATTTCCATTACCCCTTGGGTAAATTATTTTCTTATAGTATAGCTGCATGTCAAGGCAGAGTTATTTCTTACGTGTAGAATGAAAGGGATTAGAGATGGATGGAATATTGAACGAATTATGGATTATGTGTGGATGATTGAGTAAGTATTTGAGATATTGTTATAACAGGGCATAGTCCATTTTATGAATAGGTCATGCCGAATTTTCTGTAGAAATATTAACTTAAGTTACGCACTTCCATGTTATATAGTATTCCGACATATCGAGAGAGTATACGCTTGAACCGTTTGAAGATCGGGTTACGGACGGGCCAACTAATTCGAAGCTGGAAGAGTCAATCGGAGCGTCAGAGCTACCAGTTCAGAAGACATCACCTGTAAATCTTTATGTACTTTCCGAATTTCATCTGCGACTTCGGCTACATCGCGAACGCTATAGGAAACACCGCGCAGAGTTCCGAACCAAGTATAGTTAGAGTCGATTGAGAGTAGAAGCTCTAAGATAACGTCTAGAAAGACTTAGATAGATTCTTTGCGATAAGATAACGATTTTACCCCCGTGATAAGGACATTCATCCAGAGGAGCGGCTAAAGTGTAAATTCCTTCTTTATACAGATTGCACGAGTTGATTTAATAGCGGGACATACCTATAAGCTCAGACTAGAAATTTACTTCCCTAAGAACTACCTACATAAGACAAGGCGTGATTACCTCCATTCGTTCGATGTAAGGATAAGTCTGTTCACAACTAGTCATTGATTTTATTCAATTTACCTTTTTCAAAGATTCAATTTTTCACTTCTATTATTTTGTTCTTTACGAAATACCTCTCTTGTTCAGGGGCTACTTGATCCAATATTTTATGAACTTTTGAAACTCTTAAACCTTTCATATATTCCTCTTAAAAAATTTTGATCCTCCTTGTTGTAACTAAGATGAACAACCCTATATATATTGGGGATTCAGGTACTTTCTATCCGTGTGATAGAAGTCTGGTGGGACGCCACTGGTTGTGTGTTTGTCATGGAAGTACTAAAGGTTGGCCACCTTCTGTACTGTATTGTTTCAAATGGCAAATGCAACCTGATAAAGTTCGAAGATCATCTTGATCTCTTAGTTAAATTCTTTTTACCATAAATTCTTACTAAATATGCTTGTTATATTTCCATATTTATTGACACCTTCGTATCTATTGGTTCATTTTGTCGGAAACTCTTACGACTCTTAGAGGTATCAAAGATTGGAAGTCGCAAAGGAAAAAAATGACGGTATTCTGAGTATTAAGCTGTGCCTACATTGACTGGAAATTTGTTTTGATCGAGTTTAGGAAATTGTTTTAAAAGGAGGACTGAACGTCGAGTCAGATTGTTCATTAGACTTACAACACGATTACAAGGTTTATTATTAACGAGAATTTGGTATGTATAAGGAGAAGGTAACAAGGATATACTAATACTAATCATGATGAAGTATGAAATAAAGTGATAGTGGAGAGGCATTGGTTATTGTTTATAGAGGACTGTTATTCTACTTGTCGGGCAAGTATATATATGTAAGCACCCATTTATTCTATATTTCACTTTGAGTATGGTAGTTAGATCATTACAAGGTTTTGAACGTCTTGAGACCACATGTTGGATGTAAACTTTAGAACTGAAGCAGGATAAGTTGAGCATAGCGGAGTATGAAGCAAAGTTTATAGAGCTAGCCAGGTTTGTGTTCGAATATGTGAATATCGATGAGAAGAGAGTTAGGAGACTCCAACATGAAGTAAGATCATGGATTAGGAGTAAAGTTATTGATTACAAACAAAAGAAGCTAGAAAAGGGAAGGCAGAGACACAGGAAGAAGACCAATAATTAAGGAATTTTCAGAACTGTTTCAATATAAGGCCTGAGTATCAGTCAAATAGGAATGCTGGATATAGAAGAATAGAAATTGGAAGTGATGGTCAAGGGAACCGTCCATTAGATTTGGATCAACAAAGACCTATGAGACCTCCGATACCAGACTCTAGAACTTGTGGAAATAAACAACTGGGATTTTGTAATAAGATCAATATAGTACGTTACAAGTGTAATCAGAGAGGACATTACGCCAATGAGAGCTATAAACCGAAGGCTAGAGTTACGTGTAACAAGCGTTGAGAGGTGTGACGTTTCTTAAGAGATTGCAATCGTTAAGTCCAGTAAGCAAAATGTTAAGGATGAATGGACCACCATTTACTAAGCAACCAAGGACAAGAACCCTTAATATGACCATGAGCGATATAGTGAAAATAAGGATGTAGTTACAGATACGTTTCAAATAGATTACGGAAATGCCAAAGTGTTAATTTATTTTGGAGCTACCAAGTCTTTTATCTTTATAAAATTTGCTCATAAGCCGCGTTGTATGATTCAACTACTAAGTAAAGCTTTGACTATAGGAATATCTAATCAGGAGCGTATATCGATTCAACTAGTTTTTCCTCACTGTGAGATTGATATGACAGATCACCATTTTCTTAGGATTACTTGATTCCCGTCAAGTTAGGGAGATTTGATGTAAAATTCTAAGAATGGATTGGTTAACAGAGTATGGGAAAATGGAAATAGAGTTTGTTGTAGACTTAGCACCCGGATTAGAACGAATTTCAAAGGCACCATATAGAATGGCACCAGTAGAAATGTAAAGGTTAACAATTCAATTGCAAGATCTTAGGAAAAAGAGGATTTAAGTTGGTTTTGTGTGTGTAAATTTAAAATGTACTTTTGTGTGTTTTCAAAATACGATTTTAAAAGTGTGTGTGTAATCTTTCATGAAGGTGTTGAGGTGTGGGTGTTGTTTAAAGAAAGTAGTAAGTTTTTTTTTTAAAAAGAGTTTTCTTAAAGGTATACTCTTAGGTAGAAATCTAAAGATGGGATTTTGAGTGAGTAGGTAGGTGTACTTTCAAAATGTGTTTTTGGGTGTGTGTGTACTTTAAAACATGATTTTCTAAAGGTGTGAGTGTGTTATTCAAAAATAAGATTTTATGAGTATGATTTAAAATACGATTTAAAAATGTGTGTGTGCGTATTCTTTTAAACGTGTTCTTTTCACAAATGTGACTTTGTGTGTGTGTGTGTCATTCAAAAACGTAATCTTGTAAAAGTGTGAGGGTGTTATTTCAAAATATGATTTCGTATGAGTAAGTGTTTCACCTGTTAGAGAGTTAAAACCGAACATCAGAGACTTAGTGGATTATTACAACCATTAGAAATTCCTCAATTTAAGAATGAACATCTCATGATGCCATTGAGTTATGATCGACGGATTTACCAAGTTGGTACCTTTCTTTCCCATCAACGAGAAACTTTCATTAGATAAATTGGTTTATCGACTACAAGAGATAGTAGTGAGGCATATGATTCAAGTATTAATCGAATTTGACCAAGACCCGCAATTTTATTCAAGATTTTGGAGAAAGATGTTGGCATGTTCATAAACCAAGTTGAACATGTGTACCACGTATGGTCAAAGTTAATAGACTATTCAGACAATCGAAGACAAATTTAGAGTTTGTACGATGAATTTTGAAGACAATTGAGATGATCGTTTGACATTAGTGGAATTCTTTTACCGCAATAGCTATCACGCGAATATTGAAATGCCAGCTTATGAAGCCTTGTACGGAGAAAGATGTAGATCTTCAATAGGTTGAAAAGAAGTTGATAAATGCACGAGATTGGAACCAGAGTTAATGTATCAGACCAAAGAACTATTGAGCTCATCCAGAAAGGATTAATAGCTACTCGGAATCGACGACTGTAATATGATGATTAAACCAGGGAAGGTATAGATTATAGAGTAAGAGAGTCAGTCATATAAAGTGTCACCATGGAAAACGGAATTTGGTAATTAAGGAAAGCTTAGTCCAAAATTAGTTAGACCTTATAAGATATTGAAGTGCATGGGTAAGATTGTGTATGAGCTAGCCTTATGCAACATATCCATAATGTATTTCACGTGTCTATGCTTAAGACGTATTATTTCGATTCCAACCATATAATAGAATACGAGTCGATAGAGATTCAAACTTATTTGTACTATGTTGAGCAAACAGTAGAAATTTTAGACCGGAAAGAGAAAGTGCTTAGAGATAAAATAGTTGTACTAGTAAGAGTGTTGTGGAGAAACCCAGGGTTGAAAAATCAACTTGGGAGTTAGAAACTAAAATGTTAGAAAAGTACTCTCAGCTGTTTACGTAGTAGATTCTGAGGACAGAATCCTTTTAAGGGGGGAAGGTTGTAACGCCTTAGAATTTTTGACTTGTAAATTATTATCAATATGTAAATACCATTAATTTTGTATGTGTATGATAATTGTTTAATAGGCTCTTTGTGCTAATTTGAGTAGCCTTAAATTTATTTTGTTAATAAGAGCTATTTAAAAATTATTTTATATTTATTGCTAGTAATAGCCATTGAGATTTTATTCTTGAAATTGTAGTTAGCAATGATGATCTTGGTATAATGTGATTTATGTGTAAATTCATATTTTAGTCATACTTATTTGAGATAAAAATAATTATTTGATATAGTCCCATGATTTTGAAATTTCTTTATGTGCCATAATTGTTATGTGCTTAAAATGTGAATTATGTGCGTGGTGAAAAATTAATTAATTATGAATGTGGTTTCTAAATTTTATTCAAGTGCTCTGAAAATTTATTTGGGTCATATAATATTTATATTAAATTTAGAGTATGCTAAATTATTTAATTAGTAGCATGAAATATTTCTTAGCATTATTTTTATTTTATTTTAGTGTTAAACTCATGATTTAAATTTTATAATCACTTAATTATTTTAAATATTTATTTTGAGGGATGCTATACCTTCTAGATTATTTATTTTCAGTGGGTAATTTATTTATTTACCTAGAGAATGGTAAATTTTTATTTAAAATTATTTTTGAGATAAAAAGACATTTTATTTGATTATTTCTATGTAAATAAAATTTTAATTATCTAATCTACAAAAGATATTTGTAGAATAATATTTCTACTTGATCTAGAAATGGGATTATGAATTTACATGAAAACCCTTGATTTTTATCATGTTGGTATTTTATTCTATTGGACATTTTTGTCATTTAATAAGTAAATAACTAAAAAGTGTTTACTTTTAAATTACTTTTAGCTCCCCTATAAAAACCCTACCCACCCCATCAGCCCCCACCCGTTCTCTCTTCTTCTTCTTCTTCTCCTTCTTCTTCTCTCCCCAACACCCATTTCTCTCTCTTGTTCTTCATCTCTTACAAAATTAAAACCCCCATAACTTGTGATTCTCTCATCCAAATTACAAGTGTGAGTAACCAAAACACTCCTCTCTCAAAGCTCTACAACCCTCTTGTACTAATTTCAAGTTTTATCATGATTTCAAAATCTGGAATTTTCGGATTTAAGGGTCTTTATGCTTAAAGCTTACATGCAAAGGTCGATTGTGTGTATTTAGGGTCACTCTCGATGAGACCCATTGTTTTGGGCACATCCGAGAAGAAACCCGACCATGGCAATGATCCTTGTGAGCCATGGTCTTGATTTTTATGTTTAAAAGTTGAACTCAAGTTCATTTTGTTGATGCATGTCACTATTTTTATGATCCATGATGATTTTGATTAAAGTTTGTTAGTGGGTCTTGATTTTTATTAACTATATATGTTGTATGTGATGTGGGTAGTAAGAATTTGAAATATTATAAGTTGCATGTTAGTTTAAAAGAAAGTATGATTTTATTGTGTTTATAGATGTTAATGGCAATTAAAACATTTGTTGATTGAACTTTGGCTTGAGGTTGTAATGGTTGTGGTTTGAAGGATGGGAGTTAAGGTGGAAGGAGGATAGTTAAAAAGAGAAAGAGAGAGAGAGGCCGGGAGAGGGAGAGGCCGAGAGAGAGAGAGAGAGGGAGAGAGAGGCCGAGAGAGAAAGAAAGGGAGAGAGATGAAGTTAGAAGGGAAGGATTTGATTTAAAAACTTTGAGTTTGGAAGTGTGATTTTCAAGATGTATAAATAGGTGTGTGTATTTTCAAAATAAATAGGGGTGTGTATTTTCAAAATAAATAGGTGTGTGTATTTTCAAAATAAATAGGTGTGTGTATTTTCAAAATAAGTAGGTGGGTGTATTTTCAAAGAAGTGTTCATAAGTATGTATTTTCAAAATATATGGTGTGTGTGAGGGGGTGAGTGACTAAAAGAGTGATTTTCAAGGTGTGCGTGAGGATAAAAATGTAAACTTGGGTGATGTGTGTTTTCGCAAAGGTTGTGTAATTTGAGTTAGTGTATGTATGTGTGTGCATAGTCTTTTAAAATATGTTTAGTGTGAGTATGTCTTTTTCTAAAATTATGTGTTCTTGTGTGAGAAAGGTGAGTATGAGAGATGGAAGGATATGAGTGTGTGTTGTTCAAGTGCGTGTGTTTAGGTGTGTTTGGTTTTGGTTTAGAGGCCGAGAGGCCGAGAAGAGAGAGATAAAGAGAGAGAGAAGGAAGTAGAGCAGAGAAGATTGGTTGAGTTGGTGGCGTAGTATAGTAGTTTGTTAATTGATGATCTTATGTGGAATACATGGTCAATTATGTGTTAGTTGCTTAATTGTATTTTAATTGGTATAAGACGTCGCTATGATGTAATTTGAATAATTACATATGTGCTAAACCAATATGGTTGTCTTTAATTAGAATTAGCATTGCTATAGTAACTTGAATCTAGACTTGGTTAGTCAACTATAAATTGGTCGTAAGTTGTTATGTATTGGTTAACTAAACATGTTGTGAGTATAAGTGGCTTTATGTGATCAAGTGTTATTTATGGTCAAAAAGGAACTAGATAGAAATGTTAGAAGTCTTTATCTTGAGGCCTTTCATCAATATGTTGAGGAAAGTCATGTGACGTCATATGGTACGTGTCAAATGATTAAAGGTCGGTTATGTCGTAGAGGTTGAATGTGTTGAAAGTCTATATGGTCATTTTGACTAGAATTGTTGATGTCATTAAGCAAATATGTGTTAAGTGACTACATGTCTAAGTGTTAATTAAAGTTGTGAAGACACTATGTACTTCTTGATTGTATATATATATATAAGTACATGTGATTGTATGACGATGGGGTAGAAGTACTTAGAGTTACGTAAACAAAGCTGAGGTACTAAGTGATAAAGACTAAGACGGTATTATACCTTTATATAGGTACAAGTAGGAGGCCAGGAAAGGAGCCCGTGTACGTAAAGTCAGAGTGGTGTACAAGTTATTGAGTTAGTTTATCGGCTTTTGAGGCAAGTGTCTATTCCCTCCACTTATCTTTCAAGTGGTAGTTTTCTTAAATTATGATGCAAATGATACCTTTTGATTATGTTACAAGTATACGTATAACCTTTACTTATCCTTTACCATTATGATGCAATCGTTTGTTATACCATTGTACCCTTACACCTTGCTCTTTATTTACAAACTCTACATTTGATCCCTTATCTTCATGTAACTCGTATAATGCCTTTACCATGTTCATATGATACCTTTATCTTGAACTATCCCCTGAACTTTCTTGTTAACCGTTAAATCCCTGATACGTACTTATTTCCTTGTTGACTTATTTACCATGCTTAATCGCACCTTTATCTTGACTTATACTTTGTTGACCTCTATTAACTTTTGAATACCCAAAGCTTACTTATTCCTTTGCTCACTTACTTACCATGCCTTTCAATTGTTCATTCTTTAAACCCTTGCAATAAAATATTGAAATTTCTTATACCCTGAAGTGAATATCGGAAATGTTGAAAGCCTCTTGTTCATTAATCCCTTTGTTAAATTACTTATGAATGGAACAAACTTTGACCGTGGCGGCGGTCCTGGTTACTTATGTATGTATTTTATGGCCAATGTGTGCCTATGGATCCTGAATGTTAGGACCTTGTGAAAACATGGTCTGGAGCTTTACGTGGCTGATCACCCGTATAGCTCGTACCGTCTTACCGGAAGTTCCAATTCAATTGCTTAATCTTATTCTTTGAACAGAAATGTATATCTTGAAACTTGTTACCATGTTGAATACCATTTGATTATCATTTGATTACCAGTTGAGTACCATGTGATTTCCTATTGATTACCAATTGATTACCATTCGATTACTAATGAATTTCTAGTTGATGGATTTATCTAATGAAAACTGCTTACATTGATTTCACTTGCTGGGCAATTTTTGGCTCACTCTTGTTTTTATTATTCCCTAACCTTTCAGTTAGGAATGGAGTATGCCGTTTTCGAGTAACTGCTAAGAGGACCATGAGAAGGCTTGATTCGAGAATTTAGGCTCCATGTTGCCAGACAGATAGAATTCATGATTAGTTCTCACCAATGCTTAGATGGTGGCTTATGGTTTGTAATAAAACTGAATTAGATGTTGTAATAAACTTTGATATTTTAGATTCTTGTTTCATACCATAACCTGTGATCGATCCTTTGTTGAGGGGTCGTCTGTATAAATTATGTTTTATTCAGAGCGATAGTGGCACCAAATCCTGACCCCGGATTTGGGGGCGTCACAAGTTTTTACTGATTTAGTTTGTGGATTTTTATGCACTTTGAGATGTTCTCAATATTTATATTCAGTAAACTCTGCTATACACACACAAAAATCACAACTGTACATTTTGGGAAAAGAGATTATTAATAAAGTTGGAGAATTGATAAACGCTGCTGAACTGTGTACTCTACGACCGAGGTAATTTATTTTTAATCTCTGATGATTAAAATAAATATGTGGTTCAGACATTTCGAAATTTAAGGAGGAACATTATTTTTGAATATAGAGAGTATGATTGATAATGGGTTGTTGAAGTTTTGAAAATGATAAAAGATGTCTTGAAAATAGGCGGTAATTATTGCTCTTTTTACTGCGCATGCGCATTGGAAACTGCCATTTACTGCTGTCAGTCACTGCATGTGTGCCACGTGTACCACTCACACGTTTCACGGAGTAAAATAGTTATGTGTATTGATTAGAAACTGTTCAGTTTTTAATTTTTAATTTTGTATTAATATACAATACACATATTTGTTTAAACTTTTCACAACTTACTCCAATTCAAACTTTACTGTCACACACACATTTTCTCAAACACTGTTGCCCAGTAAATAACAATTGTAGAAGGGGGTTGAATACAATTGTATAAGATTCTCGACTTTATATAACACAAATATGAAAGATCAATAACAATAACAATAACAGCTTTATTAACTTTGATATAAAACTGTTACAAACTCTCTTAAGAAATTCTGATGTTCTTAAGAGCTGCTAGCTTACAAAAACTCTCTCAAGAAATTCTGTTCTTAAGAGCTTCTCTCCGATTATGTTCTCTCTCTGATAAGTACATAAATCGAAACCAAAACTGTGTTTATATAGTGCACACAGCTTCTCTATCAATAACAAGATAAGTCCTAATCATAACAAAGATAGAAACATATCTTTAATCGATAGCTGCATTCTACAAACCAGGAACAAACTTCCATGTTTATCTAGACTCCAAATATAACTCGAAGTAGGAATCCTGATCAGCTTCAAGTCCTGATGATCAAACCTGATCATAGTCTGAGTAGGAATCCTGATGATCAATAAGATACTGACGCTTGATCAAATACTGATGACCATGTAATACTGATGACGTCAGCAATCCTGATCAGTTGAGTCTAGCTTCTGACGATCATTGAATTCTGATCTAACAATCTCCCCCAATCTCATACTTTGTGAAATAAAGTATAGATTCCAAATATTCAATGATGTCAAAAACATGTATCAAAATGTACGAGTATCTTCAGAAACAACTTATCTGTTTAAGCTTTGTGATAGAACAGATTCATCTTCAAGAAGTTGGATAATAAACTTTCTTCTTTTTCTTCAAGAATTTGAATCAGTCTTTCCTTAAGATTTCTGAGTTCTTCATCTTCCTCATTAATCTGGTAGATAGCTGCTCTGAGATTCTGTATGGAGTTTCTCTGTAGACTGTGCTCTTCAAGCAAAAGATAAGCAATTTCCTTCCCATCAGGATTGAGAGAAAGATGAGTCATGCCAAAATTTACTTCTTTAACAGCAGTACCCCTTTGCATTTCCACATCCTGACCTCTTTGATTTAAGTACATGGGAGTAAAATTACCATTGAAATTACTGTTTCCATCCAGTCTTCTTCTTATAGTTGACAAAATCATATCACTCCATTCTTTGTACACTTGGTTCTTCCATCTTAACAGATAGTGAACATATTTCAGTTCCTGTGTAGTTTTCATCAGCAGATCTTGAATAGATAGAATCTTCACACTATCATCTTTCATGAAGTACAGAAGCTTTTCTTTCTTTTCAAAACCATCATGACAATCTATAACTATATCAACAACTAATAAATTGTTCAGGTTTTCAGAAGTTAAAGTACCTCCAATTTCTGTCAAGGAGTAAGGATCAACATATGACATATTCAGATATTCACCATCTCTATGTCCAATACCTCCTCTTGAATTACTTGACAATTGCTTCAGATTTGAAAACATCTTTAACCAGAGTGCTTTTGATCTAACCATATCAGACAAATCAACAACACTTGAAGCGCTTGTAATAATTCCACCAGACTGAAAATTGATAGGTGTATCACAACTTAATGTGCTAATATGTTTCCACTTCTTGTCTTTTTCCTTTTCAAAAGCATAGCTTCTTTCCAGCGAAGATTCTTGTCTGCTTGAGTTCCTCCACACTCTTCTGTTTGAGAGTTTAAGCCTTTGTACATAGAGATTGAAATCTCTATTTGTTCTTCTTGTAATATCTCTTCTTCTGACTTCTTCTTCTTCATCTACTTCTTTGTTGTGACAATCAACAACAGTAGATAAGATTATCAAATCAACCTCTTGCAGAATTTCAGATTCGTCAGGATCTTGAATATTGTCAGGATTAGAATCTTCAATTTGATTTGTATTGCTGAGAGTTGATTTTCTTCTCAATTCAGGTTCTTCTTCAACAATTCCATCATCACCAAAAGTAGATCTGTCAGGAACTACTAGAGTTTGAATAGGTTCAGGAATTTCTTCAATTCTTAACCCTCTAGACCTTGTCTGTCTAGATAATATTTGAGTTGAAGAACCTCTTTTACTTCTTCTAACACCTCTCCTACCTCTGCTTCCTCTACCTCTAGCAGGAGCAGTATAGCTTTCCATTGTCTCTCTTTGTAGTCTCAAGAATTCTTCATGTGAGAGATCTGGATATTCTTCACTTGCTGTAGAGAGTGCTTTTCTTGCATATAATTGTTGAACTCTTTTATCAGTGTGATATAGAGTAACAATTCTGCCGTCTTTTGTAGAAAACTTCTGGAATAAATTTGATGCATCTTCAGGATTAATAATCACATCTTCATCACCTTCAGGAATTGTAGCAAGAATTTGTCCATGACCAGGTGTCAGGATTTGATCTTCCGTCAGGATCTGAGATTGCACCAATGTTCTTACTGTCTTAACTCCAGAATCAGAAACATGAGTTGACTGCGTTGTTTGACTTTGAGAAGTTTGGATTGTCTTCATAACAACAGTGTCTTCATAACAACAGCATCAGAGGTTTCTCCTTGTATCGCTTTGTCACCACCATCATCTCCAGTATCATCATCATTATTCCTTAATACTAGATCATGTGTACATTTTGTCTGAATAACCTTCTCCCCCTTTTTGACATCAGGATTTGACAATAATTGCAAAATTAAGGAAAGAGAGGCTTGAATTTCAGTTACCTTAGTATCCAGAGAATCAATTCTTTGATTGATTGAGGTTTGTTCTGAAACAACAGATTTCACTTGGGATTCCACTACCCTTAGTTGAAAAGTAGTAGGCACCTTTGTAAAATTATTAAAGATATCAGTCCTCACTTTATCAGTTGAACCCTTGATAGAATCAATCTCACTTTTCAGGCTTTTGGATAACAGAGTTGTAGCCTTCAGATGATTCTTCAAGTCTTGATTCTCTATAGACTTCACTGCATTATAGGCATGTTCAATAGCAGAAGAAAAACTGATAGATTCATCAGATTGGTGCCATGAATTGTTCCATTCATTCTGTCTAAATGCCTCTGCAGGATCAAAGAAAGGAGTAGAAAAATCTTGTCTCTGATCTTTCCCAGTGGAAGCTTTGCCAGCCATATATGTACTTGATGAACCAAAATTAGTTCCAAGACTAATCTTGAGTGCTGTAGCAAGCTGTTCCTTCTCTTTTCTATTCTCATTATCATCATCACTATCATCATCAGAATTATCATCATCAGAACCATGAGATATATCAGGATCAGGAATTGCAATACCTTTCAGTTTATCCTGTGATTCTGAGATAGGATGATCCATTGGTCTTGAACGAAGTGGCTGTATCAAAATAGGCTCAGTATCAGGAGCACCACTAACGTCAGGATGAACATCGTCAGGATTTGATATGCGTGCATCAGTATTTGCTACCAATGGTTCTTGTGGAGCTTGAGGTTCAGAAGCTGCTTCAACACTTTGAGCTAAAGGTTCTTGTGTGCTTCCCTCATTGACAATGTTCTCGACCAATCTTTCAACAGAAGCTGTAGCTTTGCCTGCATCTTCACTTTGAGAAGATGGTTCTTGTGTAGCTGGAATGTTGATGTCTTCATTCTCCCTTTGAGAAAATGGTTCTTGTGTGACCATTCCACTAGCTAAGCCTTCACCCAAACTTTGATTGAGTGGTTCTTGTGTGGCAGGATCAACAGTAGCTGCTGAATTACTCTGAAATTCAGGTTCTTGTGGGCTTGATCCTTTCAGCTTCTTCTGTCTCTGATAGACTAACTCTTCTGCATTCCTCTTTTTCTTTGATGTAGGTGTAAGACCAACCAAGAAAGCAGTTGTAGAAACCTTCTCCAAAGAATGTCCTCGAATCTGAGATGGAGAGGCTGGAGAGTCTGATATAGAGACAACTTTTGTTGCTGCATCAGGAATACTAACATCAGGATTTGATGTCTGAATATCAGTATCCTTCATTTGCACTGTCAAAGGAATATGATACCTGCTCTTTGATAATTTCCTTGTCTTTTGTGGTTTTGATGAAGGTACCACAGCTTTAGTAGCAGTATCAGCAACTTCCTTGTTCACATTCATCACAGAGGATATAGGTAAGTCATCCTCTGAATCACTTTCATCAATCAACCTTAACTTCCTTTTCACAGGAACATTTTTAACAACCTCATCAGCTTTCTTCACCAGGACCCCTTGTACACCCCCTTGTATCTTCTTCTTAGTGAGTGGTGTAGAGGAAAAATCCTTTGAACCTGATTGCCTTCCAGACACATCAGTTCTAGCTGATTTCTTTGATTTTACAACTAAAGTCTTTTGAGAGACAGTAGAGGTGGTTGTTAACTGTTTAGACTGTTTAGGTTGCATGCTTGTGTCAGGAACAAGGTGGGTTGGTCCTTGTACCATAGCATTAGAAAGTAGTCCATAACGAGTAGGCATTTTCTGATGTAAGAAAAACCTAACCTCATCAGGAATAAAAGCATTTCCTATAAAACCATTTGCCTTATCACTGTTGACTAAGGACTTAATATTATTCTCAGTAATTCTACAGATTGGTAGAACTACATCATCCTAAAAAACAACATTAGGACATAAGTGATTAAATATCAACTGTAAAAATCTAAGAAAACAGACAGAACCCAACTTATCTGATTTCCTATCACTTAAAGCTTTTAAGATAAAAGAGCCATAATCAAACACTGTAGAATGGATGAGAGAGTACCCAATTTTAAGAGATCCTGATGGAAGAGCATCAAAATTTGATGTCTTGTTCAGGAAACAGCGGCTGATTGTATCAAAGAAGAAATTCCATTCCTTCTTAAGCTTTGTCCTAAAGAGATTTCCATATCTCTTTACTTCTCCATTGTAGCCCAGTTTCTTGACAAACTCAAATAGAGCAGAGTCTGAAATCACCCTAGGGACTTTTTCACCCAGAATAGGCAAATGCAGTGCCTCTTCTATAACAGCAGGGGTGACATGATGAGTGACCCCATTTGATTCGAACTGCATCAGAATGGTTCCTGTAGAACTTTGACCAAAAACAACTGTGTTCCAAACCTGCATTACAGACTTAAAAGAAACACTTGCAGGCTCTGTTAAAGCATACTTCAATGGACTTGAAGTAAGAAAATCTTGAATTATATGGAACTCAGGAGGCAATTCTTGATGGTCTAGAATGGCTACAAAGTTATTAGTGGCAAAAGTAATATCACGAATTACTGTTTGTTTGTTCATGAATGATGAAGACGCCATTATAATGCTTTTGAGAACTCGAGAATTAAGATTTGAAGCAATTAGGGTATGAAAGCACAGAGAGAGATAAAAACGAAAAACTGATGATGAGAGAGTAATGAAAGATGTAAAACAATGAAAAATATTTTGTTAAAACAAAATATTACTCTCAATGACAGGTGGCAAAATATGATTTGTGCATAACTAATTAGTGGACAGATTACGTGTATCATTAAATAAAACTGCACCGCTTTTTATGTGTATGTATAGATATAACTATAAGAGAGCAACACACGCGCGTATACAGTTGTCCTACTAAAACTCAATCGTCTATTAGCAGATACGGACGAAAAATTAGGCACAAATTTAGCAATGAAAATACTGACCTGTACATCAGAATTGACCAGTTGACTTCCTGTCAGGATTGAGTCCTATCAGGATTTGATCAAAGAAAACAAACCTTTCTGAATAACCATCAGGATTTGACAGTTATCAGGATTTCCTCTCTGTAGCTTTTCCTCAGAAATTCTCAAAATTCATCATTCCAAGTTCATTCACCAACTTATTGAAAGTAGCTTCAGGTAGTGGCTTGGTGAATATATCAGCTAGTTGTTGATCAGTAGGAACAAAGTGAAGTTCAATTGTTCCTTCCAGAACCTGTTCTCTTATAAAGTGATATCTGATACTTATGTGTTTAGTAAGAGAATGCTGAACTGGATTTCCTGTCATTGCAATAGCACTTTGGTTATCACAATAAATAGGGATTTTTGAGTATGACAGGCCATAATCTAACAACTGATTTCTCATCCACATTATCTGAGCACAACAACTTCCTGCAGCAATGTACTCAGCTTCTGCAGTTGAAGTGGAAATAGATTTCTGCTTTTTACTGAACCATGAAACTAGTCTTCCACCCAAAAACTGACAACTTCCTGAAGTACTTTTCCTGTCTATTTTGCATCCTGCAAAATCAGCATCTGAATAACCACACAACCCAAAATCTGATTCCCTTGCATACCAAAGGCCAAGTGAAGGAGTGCCTTTGAGATATCTGAAAATTCTTTTGACTGCAATCAGATGTGGTTCTCTAGGTTTTGCTTGAAATCTTGCACATAGACAGGTTGCAAACATGATATCTGGTCTACTGGCAGTGAGATACAATAAAGAGCCAATCATTCCTCTGTAGTGAGTTACATCTACCTCTTCACCTTGATCAGGATCAAGTTTGGTAGCTGTAGCTATGGGAGTTGAAGCAGGAGTACTGTCTTGCATGTTAAACCTTGTCAGTAAATTCCTTGTGTATTTAGACTGATTAATAAAAATCCCTTCATCAGTCTGTTTAACTTGAAGACCCAGAAAGTAACTCATTTCTCCCATCATGCTCATTTGATATCTTGACTGCATAAGCTTGGAAAACTTTTCACACAGCTTATTGTTTGTTGACCCAAAAATGATATCATCAACATAAATCTGAACTAACAGCAACTCCTTACCATGATTCAAATAAAATAGAGTTTTATCAATTGTACCTCTTTTGAATCCACTTTCCAGTAAGAATTGAGCTAAGGTTTCATACCATGCTCTTGGAGCTTGCTTTAGTCCATAAAGTGCCTTATCCAGTCTGTAGACATAATCTGGATATTTAGGATCAATGAAACCAGGAGGTTGTTCAACATAAACTTCTTCCTCCAGTTCACCATTTAAGAAAGCACTTTTAACATCCATCTGGAAAACCTTGAATTTCTTATGTGCTGCATAAGCAAGAAATATCCTGATGGCTTCTAGTCTTGCAACAGGAGCAAAAGTTTCATCATAGTCAATTCCCTCTTGTTGGGAATACCCCTTTGCAACTAGTCTAGCTTTATTTCTGATAATGACTCCATCAGAATCAGTCTTGTTCTTGAAAATCCACTTTGTACCAACTATTGATCTATTCTTTGGTCTTGGTACCAGTTTCCAGAATTCATTCCTTTCAAATTCATTCAGTTCTTCTTGCATTGCAGTAACCCAATCAGCATCTTTAAGTGCATCTTCAACTTTCTTAGGCTCCTCCTTGGATAGAAAGTTATTGTATAAACATTCATTCTGAGTTGCACTTCTTGTTTGAACACCTGCATCAGGATCTCCAATTATCAAATCAGGAGTATGATCTTTAGTCCATTTCCTTGCTGGTGTCAAATTGTTTCTTGAAGTAGATGCTCCCCCTGGATTGGTGTTATCTTGATTGAAAGAATTTGATTGATTTGAAGCTCTCCCTGAATTATTGCTATGCCCTCCTGATGTGTTATCAGGATCTTCACTTGAATCAGTATCTGAAGAATTCTGTCCTGATGATTGAGTTGACTCTGAACTTGTAGTTGAATGCCGTTGCTCCCCCTCAACATTAGCACTACTAGTTGTATTACTGTTGTTTGCATCATCAGTATTAGCACCATCAGTACCTGGTGAGTCATCAGGATTTGGTGACCCGTCAGTACTGGATGAATGGACAGCTTCTGATTCACTTTCTTCAGGTTCCTTGGAAGCTTCATTTTCAAATAACAATCTATCATGCGAGTCTTCAATTATTCCAGTTATCTTCTTATCATCAAAAGATACATGTATTGACTCCATGACAGTTCTTGTTCTCAAATTAAAAACTCTGAAGGCTCTTGATGTAGGATAGCCTATGAATATTCCTTCATCAGCCTTTGTTTCAAATTTCCCTAGCTGTTCAGGATGAGTTCTGAGAACAAAACATTTACAGCCAAACACATGCAAATGCTTCAGACTTGGCTTCTTCTCTTTGAGAGACTGATAAGGAGTGACACCATGCCTGTTTATCAATGTAAGATTTTGTGTATAGCATGCTGTGTTGACTGCTTCTGCCCAGAAATATGTAGGTAATTTAGCTTCTTCCAACATAGTTCTGCCAGCTTCAATAAGAGTTCTATTCTTCCTTTCTACTACTCCATTTTGCTGCGGTGTGCCAGGAGCAGAGAATTGTTGAATGATTCCTTTGTATTTGCAGAACTCTTCCATCTTTGAATTCTTAAATTCAGTACCATTATCACTTCTCAGAATCTTGACTTTGTACTTTGTGGTTGTCTCAATCATTCTCACATGATCCAACAGAACTTCAGGAGTTTCATCTTTTCTGTGCAGAAAATACACCCAGGTGAATCTAGAATATTCATCAACAATTACAAGAGTGTACCTTTTCTTACTGATGGACATGATGTTGACTGGACCAAACAGATCAAGATGTAGCATGTGATATGGTTCTTCAATAGAGGATTCTGATTTACTCTGGAATGATGTCCTTCTTTGTTTTGCTTTTTGGCATGCATCACAGAGTCCATCAGGTGTATATAAGACATTAGGTAATCCTCTTACTAACTCTTTCTTAACCAACTCATTGATGTTGCTGAAGTTGAGATGAGAAAGCTTCTTGTGCCAATTCCAACTTTCATCTACTGAAGCTTTACTGATGAAACATGTAGGGGAGCCATCAGTATCTGAGAGAATGTTGGCTTCATATATGTTACCATGCCTGTAGCCAGTTAGTGCTATCTTCCCTGTTGCTTTACTGACTACTTCACAATGTGTGGAATAGAAATTGACATGATAACCTCTGTCAGTGATTTGACTAATACTCAACAAGTTGTGTTTTAGTCCCTTCACTAGAGCTACTTTTTCAATGATGACATTTCCAATCATTATATTGCCATATCCCAAGGTTTGTCCAATGTTGCCATCTCCATAAGACACAGTTGGGCCAGCTTTTTCCTCATATTCTGATAACAGGGCTTTGTTTCCAGTCATGTGCACAGAACATCCACTATCCATGACTAACACATTTTTCCTTTTACCCTGCATCAGAATAGTAAAACACTAGTTAGAATGTTTAGGAACCCACACTTGTTGGATTCCTTGTTCATGCATTTTATTAAATTTAACAGCAGAAGACTTTTTGACTTTAGCAGTCCTGATAGGATTTACTCCCTCAGGATTTGCTTTGTCAGTATCAGTATTAACAAAAGCATGCTTCACTATAACATTTTCAGTTTTATCAGACTTTGTACTACTTTCAAACTTAGGCAATGGATCATAAAAGTTATAGTACAAATCATGATACTCTTTACATGTATAAATAGAATGCCATAGACTACCACAATGAAAACAGGACTTCTGCGGTTTATAGAGTACTGATCTATTCCTTACATCAGACTTAGGAATATCAGTAATCTTCTTCTTACTCTTCTTATAATCAATAGCAAGATGATTAGAGTTACCACAGTTAAAACAACACTTTCTAGGTGCATTTGGGATATATTTATAACCATTCTCTTTATTGATCCCAACTTTACCATTCCTGTTTCTCTTAACAGTAGCTTCCTTTTTCTTATCTGTAACTTCACAGATTTTATCATTAAGCTGTTTCTGAGACAATAGACCTAGATTCTTAGTGACTTTGTTCATGACAGGTTTAGACTTTATAATTTTAATTCCTTGAGTAGAAGAAGATCCCTTTTCAAAAGTAGAATTGGAATCCTTACCAAAAACAAAATTAACAGGAGTAATCTTAGATTTGGTTGAGTCTATAACATGTCTATAGGTCTTTGGACTAACTGTCTCATCAATGACAATTTTCTCTTTCAATTTCTTATCCTCATCTGACTTATATCCTAGACACTCTTTCCAATTCTTAGAGATATTAATCTCATGAAATTTCCTACCAGAGTCTGTCCAGGTTCTGATTTTCTCATTAGCATATTCAAGTTCTTTTTCAAGGGAAGTACATTTAGATGTCATCTCTAAGTGCATGTGTTTAGCATTATCACATTCTTTTTGTACTTCTTGCATACGAGAAAATTCAGCTTCTAATATCTCATTCCTTTTTCTAAGGTCAGACATCTCAGATAAGATTCTAGTATTCTCAGCAGTTTGACTTCTAAAGCTAATATGTAATGACTTTAGAAAACGTCTTAACTCAGAAGCATTATCAGTATCAAAATCAAAGATAGTATTTAGTACCTTATCATCAGGAGCAGCAGTTACATCAGCATTGGCCATTAACGCATAGTTGACTACCTCAGTATCAGATTCTGAGGAAGAGTCCATCCAATCCTTGCTTGATGTGATGAGTGCCTTTGTCTTGTTGCATTCAGAAGCAAAGTGACCCATACCATTACACTTGTAGCATCTAACCTTTGACTTGTCAAATTTGCTACCCTTGCTGTCCTTTTTGATATACTTGTCTTTGTCTGCTTTGAAGGTCTTTTTCTGAAAGTTGCCTTGTCTTCTATTCTTCCTGAACTTCATCCTTCTGAAGTTTCTGACAATCATAGCAATCATCTCTTCCATGTCTGAATCAGAAGATTCATCACCAGTATTGGCATCAGGATTGCCATCAGTATCTGATGAAGAGTCGTCAGGATCTGACTCAGCTACTCTTGCTTTCCTTCTAGAGACCTCCATAGCTTTCCCTTTTGATTTTGCTTCTACATTCAAAGCAATTGACTTTGCCTTGCTGCTTTTCTTGTTCTTTCTCTGTTGAACTTCAAGATCATGAGTTCTTAGCATCCCATAGATCTCATCAAGAGACACAATGTTTAGATCATACTGGTGTCTAATGATTGAGGTCTGAGTATCCCATTCTTCAGGTAAAGCTCTAAGAAATTTGGTGTTTGAATCTTCAGTTTCATATACTTTGTCAACTAAGGATAAGCTGTTCAATAGTGTCAGAAATCTATCATATAGATCAGTCAGGCTCTCTTCAGGTCTTGCATCGAATTGTTCATATTCTTGAATCAATAGAGCCCTTCTGTTTTTCTTGACAGATGCAGATCCCTGGCACTGAGTTTCCAAAGTATCCCAGATTTCTTTTGAAGACTTGCATGCAATCACTCTGTTTGACATAACAGCATCAAGGCTATTATGCAAGATATTCTTTATCTTTGGTTCCCTGAGTACATGAGCTTTTTCTTCTGGAGTCCATTCAGCTTTAGCTTTGACCACATAATGTTCTGGTACTGTATCTGTTCGTTCTACGAACTTTGTTGGTATATATGGTCCATCACGAATCCTGTCCAAGTAGTCAGGATCCATAGCCTCCAGGTACATCAGCATCTTTACCCTCCATGTGGGATATTCTGATATCTTCAAGATGGGAATCTCCATGCTTTCATACTTGGTTGTCGACATCTTTAGATCGTATCTGATTCAGAATTAAATCAGTTTGCTCTGATACCAATTGTTGCCCAGTAAATAACAATTGTAGAAGGGGGTTGAATACAATTGTATAAGATTCTCGACTTTATATAACACAAATATGAAAGATCAATAACAATAACAATAACAGCTTTATTAACTTTGATATAAAACTGTTACAAACTCTCTTAAGAAATTCTGATGTTCTTAAGAGCTGCTAGCTTACAAAAACTCTCTCAAGAAATTCTGTTCTTAAGAGCTTCTCTCCGATTATGTTCTCTCTCTGATAAGTACATAAATCGAAACCAAAACTGTGTTTATATAGTGCACACAGCTTCTCTATCAATAACAAGATAAGTCCTAATCATAACAAAGATAGAAACATATCTTTAATCGATAGCTGCATTCTACAAACCAGGAACAAACTTCCATGTTTATCTAGACTCCAAATATAACTCGAAGTAGGAATCCTGATCAGCTTCAAGTCCTGATGATCAAACCTGATCATAGTCTGAGTAGGAATCCTGATGATCAATAAGATACTGACGCTTGATCAAATACTGATGACCATGTAATACTGATGACGTCAGCAATCCTGATCAGTTGAGTCTAGCTTCTGACGATCATTGAATTCTGATCTAACAAACACTCTTACTGCAAACTTTCTCAAATACTCTCTAAGCCATTCTCTGTTTATTTCTTAATCGTACTAATGGCTTCTACTGCTTTTGTATCTTCTGGGCTTGAATTTGTTCCTAATAATTATGCTTCTCCATTGATTAATGCGAACGCACCGGAGGCGTTTCATCTGATGCAAAACTTTCTTGCCCAATCTCCCATTGGGCGTGCTCTTGTAGAACCACAGAAGCTTTCTGTGTCACAAATCAAAAGCTTCTGGGAAACTGGTGTCTATGATGATGGTGGTGATTCTGGAAAACCATCCATTGTTTTTGAATTTCAAGAAACAGAGTATGTCATTACTCCTGGTACTGTTCGTGCTGCAATGGGATTTGGTGACTATACTGCTTACACCATTGCTGTTGGTGATGCTGAGTTGGTGAGAATGATGAGGGAAATAGGATATGGTGGATCTTTGACTAAGATAGGTCAGTTGAAGCGACCGTTCTTGAGGAAAGAGTGGAGCTTTTTCTTTGACTGCATAACAAGAACGTTCGGGAAGAAGTGCACCAACTGGGATGCGTTACCCACTGACAGTCTCCAAATTGGGTATTCTCTTATCTATGGTACTCATTTTGATTTTGGTAGACTAGTTCTGATTAATATGGGTGAAAAAATGACTGAAAATAGGGGAGTAGTTTACTTTGCTAGGTTTTGTCAGCTTTTATTTTCATACTGTGTTAGTGGGGTAGACATTCTTGATGAAGATGTTATTCCTTGTTTTAAATTACACAAGCGAATATTCTCTAATCTTGTCAACAAGGATGTTAAGAAGGGTAATGTAGGTGATCTTTTACTGCCTGCATTAGTGCAACAGTTTTTGGATGATTCTATCCAAGCAGACCAACAACCAGAACCTATAAACACTGAAGTTCCTCCATCCACATCACAACCAATCCAGAAAAGTGGCAGAGTCAAACACAGGGCTTTTAAACCAGCAAAGTCTGTTAAGCTAGCTACTGAGGTTGGGGTATCTAAGACTTCTGTGCCAAACTCTGTTGGACCTGAAAATGCACACCTAGAGGGATTGAATAGGTGTATATGGCAAACTATGACCAATTTTAATGTTTTACCAGAAATGGCTCACTAAGTTCAATTTATGCAGACTTAAATGGCATGCTGACTATTACCAATGCAGACACAAATGGCACGCTGATTGTAAATAAATGCAGTACGGTAAGTAAGGCATAAAAGTAAAAAAACACAATAACTTTTAGCCAGGTTCGACCCCTAATCCTATGGTCTACGTCCTGGTCCCTTACCAACCCGGTAAGAGAATATATTATTGATCAATGAAATAAACCAATTACAAGATACAATAATATACCACCCTTCTTCCCGGTTGCTGACAAATGGCTTGCTGAACACCTGTTATAGAACTTGCTCTCTAAGCTATACTTCCCAAGTACACTTCTCAAGCAACGTTCACTAAACCCTTGTTCCCTAGCCAATATATCCAGCAACTAATAGTTACAAATCAAACAATACAAATCAAGGATATGAATACAACTCAAAACCTATGAACTCTCTAAGATATAACACGTATATGATATATTAAGAGCTCGAGAGAATTTGTTTGGATATAGCAAAGTAAAACTGAGTTGTGTGTGTTCTTGTTGTGCTTGAATCTCTTTTAAACGAATTGAACACAAGAACATGTTTATAAAGCCTCACAAGCAACGTCCAAAAATCAATCCAATCAATTACCAACGGCTAGAATCCAATTCTAACGTTCAATTGGTTAGAGAGATTTCTTCAACGTTATTGTGACCGTTTGACAGAAGGTTTGGAGAAGATAGAGCGAATAAAAACTCATCCCTTATGTTTGTATGTATATAAAACGTGTATAGCAGATTTTGAAAGAGAGAATCTTTTAAAAACAATAAACTCCTATAATTTAGGAAAATAATATCAAAACAGATTTTGATAAAAGATTTGAGCTCTATAATATATTATGTACGAATTATATCATAAAGAGCCCTCACAATATATTTCCTGAAATAAATCCATGAGTATCAAACTTGATCTTTATCTTTAGAAAATCTGGACAGTTGGAATTGGCTTGCTGTTTGCGTACTGACTGTGTACAATTGGCTTGCCAGACTGTCTCGGTGTAGCACCAAATGGCTTGCTGTTTAGATAAACTGGCATACATATCAGTAAGCTATTTTGCCCTGCAAAACCAAGTTATTACATATGATAATGGCATGCTATTTTATATGCACTGATATATCATATCAGTAAGCCATCTTTCCCTGCAACAACAAGTTAGGATAGAGCATATAGCTTGCTGCTTTACATCTATAAATACAAACATCTTTGCCACTATGTGATCAACAAAATTCATAGAGTTTCAATCTCCCCCTTTTTGATGATAATATATCCATATGTGATTGAGCTAAAAGCTCCCCCTCAATTAAAGCATCAAGCAAAACAAGTTAACAAAATAACAAGCTAATATATTCAATGACAAGCAATCAGCTTGGTGTTATGTGTCATCATCAAAACTAATAGGGTTTCAATCTCCCCCTTTTTGATGATTACACACCAATATTTAGGAGCTAAAAACTCCCCCTAAATTTATGCTTCTCCTGCAAAAATATTAGCAATGTAGACAAGGAGATAAACAATATCTTGGTTTTGTGTCACATGAACATTTAGCATTATGAAACCAAACAAAGTAAATGAAATAGAGAATCAATACTTTCTCCCCCTTAATCAGTAATCAATACTTCCTGCAAAACAAGATTAGATAATCAAGCATGAAATATTCATAAGCAACATTTGTATTCATCATCAAAACATCACGCCAACAATCTCCCCCTTTTTGATGATGACATACTTGAATACATCGGAGAGACTATGTTGTTCCCATAAAGCAATGATCCCCCTGATTAATATAATATCTCAACATAGAATCAGGTTAGCATAATTCATCATATGCAATACAAACGTGACTCATCCCTGCATAAAACATTAGTTTATAAATGCAAACATGTAACATTGTAACCCTTTTTATCACATGTATTCATGTTCTTCTCCCCCTATGACATCATCAGAAAAGGGATTAACAAAATAAGCATAAAACATGTAGTAAACATTTAACAAACAGTAGGCTAGTTATAATGATAAAGTTTGATAAATCAAACCAGCATGCTGAATACATGTATTCTGGTTTTCTTCCATACCAATTGTTCTACTGAAATGTAAGATAGCTTGCTGATTGAAGAGTGCACATTCCAAAAAATCATGAATGTGGTTTACACCTTTATCACCAATCAAACAACCGAAATAGTATTCTCCTTTTTCAATTCCTGCACAAACTATATATACGTATATATGTCCCATCTATATACTAGAGGAATCTTGTTAGTACCAAAATAATAATATAATCATATTTAAATAAATGTACGCGAAAAAATAGCATACTTACTACTTGGGTACCCAAATTTGGTAGGATCCACCATGGTCAGTAGATAGATCATAAAGAACATGTAGATCAGATTTCTTAATCCACTTCTGAATCACTTTTGGAGCTTGATTCCTTCTCTGTTGTTTTCTGTCAGACGGATGGTAAGTTGTTTGTTGTCTGCCAAAGCCCTGTTGGTAAGCTGACTTCTGTCGATAAGTCTTATTCTGAGGAGATTCTTTGTTTTTCTGATTGACTTGAGAGGTACAGTGTCTTTCAAGATGTCCTTTTCCTCCACATTTGTTGCACGTCTTCCAAGGCATGGCATAGTTGTAAGGTATGCCATTTCTTCCTTCATATTTGATGTTTTTGCCCTTTTTGTTGGAGTTCATTCCCAATCCTTCTCTGTCCAATGGAGCATTTGTGTTTTTCATCATTGATTTTAGACCTTCTTCTCCTTGGATAAATGATCCCATACCCTGCTTGAGATCCTTGACTTCCTTTTCCAAGGTAATGATCATTTCAGCTTGCTGACTGGCCGTTTCAGCTTGCTGACTAACGGTTTCAGCTTGCTGAGATACCATTTCAGATGTTTTGGAAGATTCTGCTAGATTTGATTCCTTCAGTTTGTATGAATCTAATGCTTCCACTATAGATTTGTTATCTGATCTCAGATCATTGATCTCTTCAGTTAAGGTCTTGTTCATCTTTTCAAGTGCTTTGATAATAGCCTCCAATTGACTATTTTTAGCATTTAGTTCCTTGATCTCTGTAGCCTTACTTGATGAGGTTGTATCCCATTCTTCAATTTTTGGCAGCAAATCTTTAATCATATTAGATAGATAGGAATTCTTCTCAGATAGCTTGCTGAGTTCAGCCTTTAGTGCCATATGTTCTTCTATGGTCACACTTTTTGATTCATGCATTGTTAGTGATTCCATAATAATATTTTTAGATGTTTTCCTAGAATAAAAAGAGTTTACCTCACTTGTATCTGATTCCGAATCGGAAACATCAGTTTCAAATAAAACTTCTTCCGTTTTCTCTTGAAAGACTTCATCATCAAGCCCAACAAAAGCTGAATGATTTGTGTCTTCATTCAATTTCACAACAGAAGTTGATACATCATCATTGTATGTCAAGTGATCACTTCCTTTCTTTTCAAATTTCAAAATGGTAGGTTGTTTGGAATTGAAACAAACTTCCTTCAATTTTGTTGTATCTTTATACAAAATTTTTAACTTGTCCCATACCTCCTTTGCTGTGATGCACCAAGACACCTTGTCATAATCTGAAATTGAAAGACCACATATTAGTGTGTACCTGGCTCTTGCATTATTTCCCATTTTTATCAATTCTTCCTCATTAAGATCATCTGTGACGCCCCAAATCCGGGGTCAGGATTTGGTGCCACTATCGCTCTGAATAAAACATAATTTATACAGACGACCCCTCAACAAAGGATCGATCACAGGTTATGGTATGAAACAAGAATCTAAAATATCAAAGTTTATTACAACATCTAATTCAGTTTTATTACAAACCATAAGCCACCATCTAAGCATTGGTGAGAACTAATCATGAATTCTATCTGTCTGGCAACATGGAGCCTAAATTCTCGAATCAAGCCTTCTCATGGTCCTCTTAGCAGTTACTCGAAAACGGCATACTCCATTCCTAACTGAAAGGTTAGGGAATAATAAAAACAAGAGTGAGCCAAAAATTGCCCAGCAAGTGAAATCAATGTAAGCAGTTTTCATTAGATAAATCCATCAACTAGAAATTCATTAGTAATCGAATGGTAATCAATTGGTAATCAATAGGAAATCACATGGTACTCAACTGGTAATCAAATGATAATCAAATGGTATTCAACATGGTAACAAGTTTCAAGATATACATTTCTGTTCAAAGAATAAGATTAAGCAATTGAATTGGAACTTCCGGTAAGACGGTACGAGCTATACGGGTGATCAGCCACGTAAAGCTCCAGACCATGTTTTCACAAGGTCCTAACATTCAGGATCCATAGGCACACATTGGCCATAAAATACATACATAAGTAACCAGGACCGCCGCCACGGTCAAAGTTTGTTCCATTCATAAGTAATTTAACAAAGGGATTAATGAACAAGAGGCTTTCAACATTTCCGATATTCACTTCAGGGTATAAGAAATTTCAATATTTTATTGCAAGGGTTTAAAGAATGAACAATTGAAAGGCATGGTAAGTAAGTGAGCAAAGGAATAAGTAAGCTTTGGGTATTCAAAAGTTAATAGAGGTCAACAAAGTATAAGTCAAGATAAAGGTGCGATTAAGCATGGTAAATAAGTCAACAAGGAAATAAGTACGTATCAGGGATTTAACGGTTAACAAGAAAGTTCAGGGGATAGTTCAAGATAAAGGTATCATATGAACATGGTAAAGGCATTATACGAGTTACATGAAGATAAGGGATCAAATGTAGAGTTTGTAAATAAAGAGCAAGGTGTAAGGGTACAATGGTATAACAAACGATTGCATCATAATGGTAAAGGATAAGTAAAGGTTATACGTATACTTGTAACATAATCAAAAGGTATCATTTGCATCATAATTTAAGAAAACTACCACTTGAAAGATAAGTGGAGGGAATAGACACTTGCCTCAAAAGCCGATAAACTAACTCAATAACTTGTACACCACTCTGACTTTACGTACACGGGCTCCTTTCTGGCCTCCTACTTGTACCTATATAAAGGTATAATACCGTCTTAGTCTTTATCACTTAGTACCTCAGCTTTGTTTACGTAACTCTAAGTACTTCTACCCCATCGTCATACAATCACATGTACTTATATATATATATACAATCAAGAAGTACATAGTGTCTTCACAACTTTAATTAACACTTAGACATGTAGTCACTTAACACATATTTGCTTAATGACATCAACAATTCTAGTCAAAATGACCATATAGACTTTCAACACATTCAACCTTTACGACATAACCGACCTTTAATCATTTGACACGTACCATATGACGTCACATGACTTTCCTCAACATATTGATGAAAGGCCTCAAGATAAAGACTTCTAACATTTCTATCTAGTTCCTTTTTGACCATAAATAACACTTGATCACATAAAGCCACTTATACTCACAACATGTTTAGTTAACCAATACATAACAACTTACGACCAATTTATAGTTGACTAACCAAGTCTAGATTCAAGTTACTATAGCAATGCTAATTCTAATTAAAGACAACCATATTGGTTTAGCACATATGTAATTATTTAAATTACATCATAGCGACGTCTTATACCAATTAAAATACAATTAAGCAACTAACACATAATTGACCATGTATTCCACATAAGATCATCAATTAACAAACTACTATACTACGCCACCAACTCAACCAATCTTCTCTGCTCTACTTCCTTCTCTCTCTCTTTATCTCTCTCTTCTCGGCCTCTCGGCCTCTAAACCAAAACCAAACACACCTAAACACACGCACTTGAACAACACACACTCATATCCTTCCATCTCTCATACTCACCTTTCTCACACAAGAACACATAATTTTAGAAAAAGACATACTCACACTAAACATATTTTAAAAGACTATGCACACACATACATACACTAACTCAAATTACACAACCTTTGCGAAAACACACATCACCCAAGTTTACATTTTTATCCTCACGCACACCTTGAAAATCACTCTTTTAGTCACTCACCCCCTCACATACACCATATATTTTGAAAATACATACTTATGAACACTTCTTTGAAAATACACCCACCTACTTATTTTGAAAATACACACACCTATTTATTTTGAAAATACACACACCTATTTATTTTGAAAATACACACACCTATTTATTTTGAAAATACACACCCCTATTTATTTTGAAAATACACACACCTATTTATACATCTTGAAAATCACACTTCCAAACTCAAAGTTTTTAAATCAAATCCTTCCCTTCTAACTTCATCTCTCTCCCTTTCTTTCTCTCTCGGCCTCTCTCTCCCTCTCTCTCTCTCTCTCTCGGCCTCTCCCTCTCCCGGCCTCTCTCTCTCCCGGCCTCTCTCTCTCTTTCTCTTTTTAACTATCCTCCTTCCACCTTAACTCCCATCCTTCAAACCACAACCATTACAACCTCAAGCCAAAGTTCAATCAACAAATGTTTTAATTGCCATTAACATCTATAAACACAATAAAATCATACTTTCTTTTAAACTAACATGCAACTTATAATATTTCAAATTCTTACTACCCACATCACATACAACATATATAGTTAATAAAAATCAAGACCCACTAACAAACTTTAATCAAAATCATCATGGATCATAAAAATAGTGACATGCATCAACAAAATGAACTTGAGTTCAACTTTTAAACATAAAAATCAAGACCATGGCTCACAAGGATCATTGCCATGGTCGGGTTTCTTCTCGGATGTGCCCAAAACAATGGGTCTCATCGAGAGTGACCCTAAATACACACAATCGACCTTTGCATGTAAGCTTTAAGCATAAAGACCCTTAAATCCGAAAATTCCAGATTTTGAAATCATGATAAAACTTGAAATTAGTACAAGAGGGTTGTAGAGCTTTGAGAGAGGAGTGTTTTGGTTACTCACACTTGTAATTTGGATGAGAGAATCACAAGTTATGGGGGTTTTAATTTTGTAAGAGATGAAGAACAAGAGAGAGAAATGGGTGTTGGGGAGAGAAGAAGAAGGAGAAGAAGAAGAAGAAGAGAGAACGGGTGGGGGCTGATGGGGTGGGTAGGGTTTTTATAGGGGAGCTAAAAGTAATGTAAAAGTAAACACTTTTTAGTTATTTACTTATTAAATGACAAAAATGTCCAATAGAATAAAATACCAACATGATAAAAATCAAGGGTTTTCATGTAAATTCATAATCCCATTTCTAGATCAAGTAGAAATATTATTCTACAAATATCTTTTGTAGATTAGATAATTAAAATTTTATTTACATAGAAATAATCAAATAAAATGTCTTTTTATCTCAAAAATAATTTTAAATAAAAATTTACCATTCTCTAGGTAAATAAATAAATTACCCACTGAAAATAAATAATCTAGAAGGTATAGCATCCCTCAAAATAAATATTTAAAATAATTAAGTGATTATAAAATTTAAATCATGAGTTTAACACTAAAATAAAATAAAAATAATGCTAAGAAATATTTCATGCTACTAATTAAATAATTTAGCATACTCTAAATTTAATATAAATATTATATGACCCAAATAAATTTTCAGAGCACTTGAATAAAATTTAGAAACCACATTCATAATTAATTAATTTTTCACCACGCACATAATTCACATTTTAAGCACATAACAATTATGGCACATAAAGAAATTTCAAAATTATGGGACTATATCAAATAATTATTTTTATCTCAAATAAGTATGACTAAAATATGAATTTACACATAAATCACATTATACCAAGATCATCATTGCTAACTACAATTTCAAGAATAAAATCTCAATGGCTATTACTAGCAATAAATATAAAATAATTTTTAAATAGCTCTTATTAACAAAATAAATTTAAGGCTACTCAAATTAGCACAAAGAGCCTATTAAACAATTATCATACACATACAAAATTAATGGTATTTACATATTGATAATAATTTACAAGTCAAAAATTCTAAGGCGTTACAACCTTCCCCCCTTAAAAGGATTCTGTCCTCAGAATCTACTACGTAAACAGCTGAGAGTACTTTTCTAACATTTTAGTTTCTAACTCCCAAGTTGATTTTTCAACCCTGGGTTTCTCCACAACACTCTTACTAGTACAACTATTTTATCTCTAAGTACTTTCTCTTTCCGGTCTAAAATTTCTACTGTTTGCTCAACATAGTACAAATAAGTTTGAATCTCTATCGACTCGTATTCTATTATATGGTTGGAATCGAAATAATACGTCTTAAGCATAGACACGTGAAATACATTATGGATATGTTGCATAAGGCTAGCTCATACGCAATCTTACCCATGCACTTCAATATCTTATAAGGTCTAACTAATTTTGGACTAAGCTTTCCTTAATTACCAAATTCCGTTTTCCATGGTGACACTTTATATGACTGACTCTCTTACTCTATAATCTATACCTTCCCTGGTTTAATCATCATATTACAGTCGTCGATTCCGAGTAGCTATTAATCCTTTCTGGATGAGCTCAATAGTTCTTTGGTCTGATACATTAACTCTGGTTCCAATCTCGTGCATTTATCAACTTCTTTTCAACCTATTGAAGATCTACATCTTTCTCCGTACAAGGCTTCATAAGCTGGCATTTCAATATTCGCGTGATAGCTATTGCGGTAAAAGAATTCCACTAATGTCAAACGATCATCTCAATTGTCTTCAAAATTCATCGTACAAACTCTAAATTTGTCTTCGATTGTCTGAATAGTCTATTAACTTTGACCATACGTGGTACACATGTTCAACTTGGTTTATGAACATGCCAACATCTTTCTCCAAAATCTTGAATAAAATTGCGGGTCTTGGTCAAATTCGATTAATACTTGAATCATATGCCTCACTACTATCTCTTATAGTCGATAAACCAATTTATCTAATGAAAGTTTCTCGTTGGTGGGAAAGAAAGGTACCAACTTGGTAAATCCGTCGATCATAACTCAAATGGCATCATGAGATGTTCATTCTTAAATTCAGGAATTTCTAATGGTTGTAATAGTCCACTAAATCTCTGATGTTCGATTTTAACTCTCTAACAGGTGAAACACTTACTCATACGAAATCATATTTTGAAATAACACCCTCACACTTTTACAAGATTACGTTTTTGAATGACACACACACACACAAAGTCACATTTGTGAAAAGAACACGTTTAAAAGAATACGCACACACACATTTTTAAATCGTATTTTAAATCATACTCATAAAATCTTATTTTTGAATAACACACTCACACCTTTAGAAAATCATGTTTTAAAGTACACACACACCCAAAAACACATTTTGAAAGTACACCTACCTACTCACTCAAAATCCCATCTTTAGATTTCTACCTAAGAGTATACCTTTAAGAAAACTCTTTTTAAAAAAAAAACTTACTACTTTCTTTAAACAACACCCACACCTCAACACCTTCATGAAAGATTACACACACACTTTTAAAATCGTATTTTGAAAACACAAAAAAGTACATTTTAAATTTACACACACAAAACCAACTTAAATCCTCTTTTTCCTAAGATCTTGCAATTGAATTGTTAACCTTTACATTTCTACTGGTGCCATTCTATATGGTGCCTTTGAAATTCGTTCTAATCCGGGTGCTAAGTCTACAACAAACTCTATTTCCATTTTCCCATACTCTGTTAACCAATCCATTCTTAGAATTTACATCAAATCTCCCTAACTTGACGGGAATCAAGTAATCCTAAGAAAATGGTGATCTGTCATATCAATCTCACAGTGAGGAAAAACTAGTTGAATCGATATACGCTCCTGATTAGATATTCCTATAGTCAAAGCTTTACTTAGTAGTTGAATCATACAACGCGGCTTATGAGCAAATTTTATAAAGATAAAAGACTTGGTAGCTCCAAAATAAATTAACACTTTGGCATTTCCGTAATCTATTTGAAACGTATCTGTAACTACATCCTTATTTTCACTATATCGCTCATGGTCATATTAAGGGTTCTTGTCCTTGGTTGCTTAGTAAATGGTGGTCCATTCATCCTTAACATTTTGCTTACTGGACTTAACGATTGCAATCTCTTAAGAAACGTCACACCTCTCAACGCTTGTTACACGTAACTCTAGCCTTCGGTTTATAGCTCTCATTGGCGTAATGTCCTCTCTGATTACACTTGTAACGTACTATATTGATCTTATTACAAAATCCCAGTTGTTTATTTCCACAAGTTCTACATTCTGGTATCGGAGGTCTCATAGGTCTTTGTTGATCCAAATCTAATGGACGGTTCCCTTGACCATCACTTCCAGTTTCTATTCTTCTATATCCAGCATTCCTATTTGACTGATACTCAGGCCTTATATTGAAACGGTTCTGAAAATTCCTTAATTATTGGTCTTCTTCCCGTGTCTCCACCTTCCCTTTTCTAGCTTCTTTTGTTTGTAATCAATAACTTTACTCCTAATCCATGATCTTACTTCATGTTGGAGTCTCTTAACTCTCTTCTCATCGATTTTCACATATTCGAACACAAACCTGACTAGCTCTATAAACTTTGCTTCATATTACGCTATGCTCAACTTATCCTGCTTCAGTTCTAAAGTTTACATCCAATATGTGGTCTCAAGACGTTCAAAACCTTGTAATAATCTAACTACCACATTCAAAGTGGAATATAGAATAAACAGGTACTCATATATATACTTGCCCAACAAGTAGAATAACAGTCCTCTATTAAACAATAACCAATGCCTCAACAATATCACTTTATTTCATACTTCATCATGATTAGTTTTGGTATATCCTTGTTACCTTCTCCTTATCCATACCAAATTCTCGGTAATAATAAACCTTGTAATCGTGTTGTAAGTCTAATAAGCACTCCGACTCGACGTTCAGTCCTCCTTTTAAAACAATTTCCCAAACTCGATCAAAACAAATTTCCAGTCAATGTAAGTACATCTTAACACTCAGAATACCGTCATCTTCGCCTTTGCGACTTCCAATCTTTGATACCTCTAAGAGTCGTAAGAGTCTCCGACAAAATGAACCAATAGATACGAAGGTGTCAATAAATATGGAAATATAACAAGCATGTTTAGTAAGAATTTCTGGAAAAAGAATTTAACTAAGAGATCAAGATGATCATCGAACTTTATCAGGTTGCATTTGTCACTTTAAACAACACAGTACAGAAGGTGGCCAACCTTTAGTACTTCCATGACAAACACACAACCAGTGGCGTCCCACCAGACTTCTATCACACGGATAGAAAGTACCTGAATCCCCTATATATAGGGTTGTTCATCTCAGTTACAACAAAAAAATTTAAGAAGAACATAGGAAAGGTTTAAGAGTTTCAAAAGTTTATATAATATTGGATCAAGTAGCCCCTGAACAAGGGAGGTATTTCGTAAAGAACAAAATAATAGAAGTGAAAAATTGAATCTTTGAAAAAGGTAAATTGAATAAAATCAATGACTAGTTGTGAATAGACTTATCCTTACATCGAACGAATGGAGGTAATCACGCCTTGTCTCATGTAGGTAGTTCTTTAGGGAAGTAAATTTCTAGTCTGAGCTTATAGGTATGTCCCGCTAGTAAATCAACTTGTGCAATCTTGTACAAAGAAGGAATTTACACTTTAGCCGCTCCTCTGGATGAATGTCCCTATCATGGGGGTAAATTCGTTATCATATCGCAAAGAATCTATCTAAGTCTTTCTAGACGTTATCTTAGAGCTTCTACTCTCAATCGATTCTAACTAAACTTGGTTCGGAACTCTGCGCGGTGTTTCCTATAGCGTTCGCGATGTAGCCGAAGTCGCAGATGAAATTCGGAAAGTACATAAAGATTTACAGGTGATGTCTTCTGAACTGGTAGCTCTGACGCTCCGATTGACTCTTCCAGCTTCGAATTAGTTGGCCCGTCCGTAACCCGATCTTCAAACGGTTCAAGCGTATACTCTCTCGATATGTCGGAATACTATATAACATGGAAGTGCGTAACTTAAGTTAATATTTCTACAGAAAATTCGGCATGACCTATTCGTAAAATGGACTATGCCCTGTTTTAACAATATCTCAAATACTTACTCAATCATCCACACATAATCCATAATTCGTTCAATATTCCATCCATCTCCAATCCCTTTCATTCTACACGTAAGAAATAACTCTGCCTTGACATGCAGCTATACTATAAGAAAATAAATTTACCCAAGGGGTAATGGAAATCTCCACTTGGTCGGATGCATGCACTGATACTGATATTGACGACTCTGGCTTAGGAAAAGGAATCTCAGTTGAAGGTTAACTCTCAAAACAGCCATTATCTGTAACCACACAATAATAAACCAAGAAGATACTTAAACGGTAAAAGGTTATCTTAATTCTACTAATACTCATCCTAAAGGTAACCTACATCTACAAATCATATATTTCCTATGAAGCTTAAGTCCTAGAGCGAACCTATCCTATTGGTCAAAACTATATTCATAAATCCTAACTCAAACTCTATGTGAGTTTTCTCATTGTTTTTCCTATCTTAGACTCTTCTACCTATTCTTGTTTCAGTGACCAATAACCTGTAGGCTTTGATACCAACCTGTGACGCCCCAAATCCGGGGTCAGGATTTGGTGCCACTATCGCTCTGAATAAAACATAATTTATACAGACGACCCCTCAACAAAGGATCGATCACAGGTTATGGTATGAAACAAGAATCTAAAATATCAAAGTTTATTACAACATCTAATTCAGTTTTATTACAAACCATAAGCCACCATCTAAGCATTGGTGAGAACTAATCATGAATTCTATCTGTCTGGCAACATGGAGCCTAAATTCTCGAATCAAGCCTTCTCATGGTCCTCTTAGCAGTTACTCGAAAACGGCATACTCCATTCCTAACTGAAAGGTTAGGGAATAATAAAAACAAGAGTGAGCCAAAAATTGCCCAGCAAGTGAAATCAATGTAAGCAGTTTTCATTAGATAAATCCATCAACTAGAAATTCATTAGTAATCGAATGGTAATCAATTGGTAATCAATAGGAAATCACATGGTACTCAACTGGTAATCAAATGATAATCAAATGGTATTCAACATGGTAACAAGTTTCAAGATATACATTTCTGTTCAAAGAATAAGATTAAGCAATTGAATTGGAACTTCCGGTAAGACGGTACGAGCTATACGGGTGATCAGCCACGTAAAGCTCCAGACCATGTTTTCACAAGGTCCTAACATTCAGGATCCATAGGCACACATTGGCCATAAAATACATACATAAGTAACCAGGACCGCCGCCACGGTCAAAGTTTGTTCCATTCATAAGTAATTTAACAAAGGGATTAATGAACAAGAGGCTTTCAACATTTCCGATATTCACTTCAGGGTATAAGAAATTTCAATATTTTATTGCAAGGGTTTAAAGAATGAACAATTGAAAGGCATGGTAAGTAAGTGAGCAAAGGAATAAGTAAGCTTTGGGTATTCAAAAGTTAATAGAGGTCAACAAAGTATAAGTCAAGATAAAGGTGCGATTAAGCATGGTAAATAAGTCAACAAGGAAATAAGTACGTATCAGGGATTTAACGGTTAACAAGAAAGTTCAGGGGATAGTTCAAGATAAAGGTATCATATGAACATGGTAAAGGCATTATACGAGTTACATGAAGATAAGGGATCAAATGTAGAGTTTGTAAATAAAGAGCAAGGTGTAAGGGTACAATGGTATAACAAACGATTGCATCATAATGGTAAAGGATAAGTAAAGGTTATACGTATACTTGTAACATAATCAAAAGGTATCATTTGCATCATAATTTAAGAAAACTACCACTTGAAAGATAAGTGGAGGGAATAGACACTTGCCTCAAAAGCCGATAAACTAACTCAATAACTTGTACACCACTCTGACTTTACGTACACGGGCTCCTTTCTGGCCTCCTACTTGTACCTATATAAAGGTATAATACCGTCTTAGTCTTTATCACTTAGTACCTCAGCTTTGTTTACGTAACTCTAAGTACTTCTACCCCATCGTCATACAATCACATGTACTTATATATATATATACAATCAAGAAGTACATAGTGTCTTCACAACTTTAATTAACACTTAGACATGTAGTCACTTAACACATATTTGCTTAATGACATCAACAATTCTAGTCAAAATGACCATATAGACTTTCAACACATTCAACCTTTACGACATAACCGACCTTTAATCATTTGACACGTACCATATGACGTCACATGACTTTCCTCAACATATTGATGAAAGGCCTCAAGATAAAGACTTCTAACATTTCTATCTAGTTCCTTTTTGACCATAAATAACACTTGATCACATAAAGCCACTTATACTCACAACATGTTTAGTTAACCAATACATAACAACTTACGACCAATTTATAGTTGACTAACCAAGTCTAGATTCAAGTTACTATAGCAATGCTAATTCTAATTAAAGACAACCATATTGGTTTAGCACATATGTAATTATTTAAATTACATCATAGCGACGTCTTATACCAATTAAAATACAATTAAGCAACTAACACATAATTGACCATGTATTCCACATAAGATCATCAATTAACAAACTACTATACTACGCCACCAACTCAACCAATCTTCTCTGCTCTACTTCCTTCTCTCTCTCTTTATCTCTCTCTTCTCGGCCTCTCGGCCTCTAAACCAAAACCAAACACACCTAAACACACGCACTTGAACAACACACACTCATATCCTTCCATCTCTCATACTCACCTTTCTCACACAAGAACACATAATTTTAGAAAAAGACATACTCACACTAAACATATTTTAAAAGACTATGCACACACATACATACACTAACTCAAATTACACAACCTTTGCGAAAACACACATCACCCAAGTTTACATTTTTATCCTCACGCACACCTTGAAAATCACTCTTTTAGTCACTCACCCCCTCACATACACCATATATTTTGAAAATACATACTTATGAACACTTCTTTGAAAATACACCCACCTACTTATTTTGAAAATACACACACCTATTTATTTTGAAAATACACACACCTATTTATTTTGAAAATACACACACCTATTTATTTTGAAAATACACACCCCTATTTATTTTGAAAATACACACACCTATTTATACATCTTGAAAATCACACTTCCAAACTCAAAGTTTTTAAATCAAATCCTTCCCTTCTAACTTCATCTCTCTCCCTTTCTTTCTCTCTCGGCCTCTCTCTCCCTCTCTCTCTCTCTCTCTCGGCCTCTCCCTCTCCCGGCCTCTCTCTCTCCCGGCCTCTCTCTCTCTTTCTCTTTTTAACTATCCTCCTTCCACCTTAACTCCCATCCTTCAAACCACAACCATTACAACCTCAAGCCAAAGTTCAATCAACAAATGTTTTAATTGCCATTAACATCTATAAACACAATAAAATCATACTTTCTTTTAAACTAACATGCAACTTATAATATTTCAAATTCTTACTACCCACATCACATACAACATATATAGTTAATAAAAATCAAGACCCACTAACAAACTTTAATCAAAATCATCATGGATCATAAAAATAGTGACATGCATCAACAAAATGAACTTGAGTTCAACTTTTAAACATAAAAATCAAGACCATGGCTCACAAGGATCATTGCCATGGTCGGGTTTCTTCTCGGATGTGCCCAAAACAATGGGTCTCATCGAGAGTGACCCTAAATACACACAATCGACCTTTGCATGTAAGCTTTAAGCATAAAGACCCTTAAATCCGAAAATTCCAGATTTTGAAATCATGATAAAACTTGAAATTAGTACAAGAGGGTTGTAGAGCTTTGAGAGAGGAGTGTTTTGGTTACTCACACTTGTAATTTGGATGAGAGAATCACAAGTTATGGGGGTTTTAATTTTGTAAGAGATGAAGAACAAGAGAGAGAAATGGGTGTTGGGGAGAGAAGAAGAAGGAGAAGAAGAAGAAGAAGAGAGAACGGGTGGGGGCTGATGGGGTGGGTAGGGTTTTTATAGGGGAGCTAAAAGTAATGTAAAAGTAAACACTTTTTAGTTATTTACTTATTAAATGACAAAAATGTCCAATAGAATAAAATACCAACATGATAAAAATCAAGGGTTTTCATGTAAATTCATAATCCCATTTCTAGATCAAGTAGAAATATTATTCTACAAATATCTTTTGTAGATTAGATAATTAAAATTTTATTTACATAGAAATAATCAAATAAAATGTCTTTTTATCTCAAAAATAATTTTAAATAAAAATTTACCATTCTCTAGGTAAATAAATAAATTACCCACTGAAAATAAATAATCTAGAAGGTATAGCATCCCTCAAAATAAATATTTAAAATAATTAAGTGATTATAAAATTTAAATCATGAGTTTAACACTAAAATAAAATAAAAATAATGCTAAGAAATATTTCATGCTACTAATTAAATAATTTAGCATACTCTAAATTTAATATAAATATTATATGACCCAAATAAATTTTCAGAGCACTTGAATAAAATTTAGAAACCACATTCATAATTAATTAATTTTTCACCACGCACATAATTCACATTTTAAGCACATAACAATTATGGCACATAAAGAAATTTCAAAATTATGGGACTATATCAAATAATTATTTTTATCTCAAATAAGTATGACTAAAATATGAATTTACACATAAATCACATTATACCAAGATCATCATTGCTAACTACAATTTCAAGAATAAAATCTCAATGGCTATTACTAGCAATAAATATAAAATAATTTTTAAATAGCTCTTATTAACAAAATAAATTTAAGGCTACTCAAATTAGCACAAAGAGCCTATTAAACAATTATCATACACATACAAAATTAATGGTATTTACATATTGATAATAATTTACAAGTCAAAAATTCTAAGGCGTTACATCATCAACGTCTTTCGGCTTGCCGTCTTTGTCTAGAAAAGTAAATGGACCCTTCTTAACAACTCTCCATTCAATTGCATCATCTCTGTTAAGAAGCACCTTCATTCTCCGTTTCCAAAAATCATAATTTTCAGTCCCAATGAGAAGTGGTGGCATGTCTAATGATTCTCCACCTACATAGTGTGCCATAGGATCTGTACTTTCCTGTTACAGAATTGTTAGTACACCAATGCTCTGATACCAATTGATAATGCACACCTAGAGGGAGTGAATAGGTGTATATGGCAAACTATGACCAATTTTAATGTTTTACCAGAAATGGCTTACTAAGTTCAATTTATGCAGACTTAAATGGCATGCTGACTGTTACCAATGCAGACACAAATGGCATGCTGATTGTAAATAAATGCAGTACGGTAAGTAAGGCATAAAAGTAAAAAAACACAATAAACTTTTAGCCAGGTTCGACCCCTGATCCTATGGTCTACGTCCTGGTCCCTTACCAACCCGGTAAGAGAATATATTATTGATCAATGAAATAAACCAATTACAAGATACAATAATATACCACCCTTCTTCCCGGTTGCTGACAAATGGCTTGCTGAACACCTGTTATAGAACTTGCTCTCTAAGCTATACTTCCCAAGTACACTTCTCTAGCAACGTTCACTAAACCCTTGTTCCCTAGCCAATATATCCAGCAACTAATAGTTACAAATCGAACAATACAAATCAAGGATATGAGTACAACTCAAAACCTATGAACTCTCTAAGATATAACACGTATATGATATATTAAGAGCTCGAGAGAATTTGTTTGGATATAGCAAAGTAAAACTGAGTTGTGTGTGTTCTTGTTGTGCTTGAATCTCTTTTAAACGAATTGAACACAAGAACATGTTTATAAAGCCTCACAAGCAACGTCCAAAAATCAATCCAATCAATTACCAACGGCTAGAATCCAATTCTAACATTCAATTGGTTAGAGAGATTTCTTCAACGTTATTGTGACCGTTTGATAGAAGGTTTGGAGAAGATAGAGCGAATAAAAACTCATCCCTTATGTTTGTATGTATATAAAACGTGTATAGCAGATTTTGAAAGAGATGTTGCCCAGTAAATAACAATTGTAGAAGGGGGTTGAATACAATTGTATAAGATTCTCGACTTTATATAACACAAATATGAAAGATCAATAACAATAACAGCTTTATTAACTCTGATATAAAACTGTTACAAACTCTCTTAAGAAATTCTGATGTTCTTAAGAGCTGCTAGCTTACAAAAACTCTCTCAAGAAATTCTGTTCTTAAGAGCTTCTCTCCGATTATGTTCTCTCTCTCTGAGTACATAAATCGAAACCAAAACTGTGTTTATATAGTGCACACAGCTTCTCTATCAATAACAAGATAAGTCCTAATCATAATAAAGATAGAAACATATCTTTAATCGATAGCTGCATTCTACAAACCAGGAACAAACTTCCATGTTTATCTAGACTCCAAATATAACTCGAAGTAGGAATCCTGATCAGCTTCAAGTCCTGATGATCAAACCTGATCATACCCTCTCCAGAGAAAAACTTACGAAAACCTTTCACCTTCTTTGTTTTTCAATGGCTGCCAACAATCAAAACAACATACCTGATGAAGAACTTGATAGAATTTGGCAACAAATGGATGAGGCTCTTGCTGAGATGGAGCCACAACCAGTTCCTGACCCTCAGGAACATGAAGCGTTTATAAACGCTATGGTTGATGTGGTGTGGCGCGACTTTGTGCAAGCCAATCCTGGCTGGAATCCTCTTGAGAATCTCATCTATGAAGAGGATGAAGACGATGAGGATGATGAAGAGGATGAGGACCTCGTTGAAGAGCGAGAGAGGAGAAGAAGGAAAGTGCTTGATGCAAGTGCTTCATGCACGGTGGAGGCAAGGAAGCATCCCGGTGATCACGATGACGATCCGCCGTCAAGTGCATCAGCTCCTCTTCTTGTCTCTTAAGGATGAAACAAGAGACCTTCCAGTTCTGATGAACTGTGAAGCTGCTCAGGAGCATTCATGCTAATTTGCAGGGCACGTGTTCATGCTTATCTGTAAAGCACGAGTTCCTGAGTAGAAAATAGACTAGGAAAACAAATATGTAATTTCCATATTTCATGTGTAATGTATCTTCAAGTATTAATGAAATTTGTTTATTTTCTCAATTGTTTTCTTCATGTTCTTGCCTGCAAAATTTGTTAGTAACACTCATAGTGATATAGAGATGATAAATAATAAACTCTGATAATAATGAAATTGAGATTGATAATTAAGACTGAAAACTTAATCAAAGACTAAGTAATAATCTAATTGTCCAGAATTTACCAGGAGTGTTGATGACAAATTAGCATAGAACCTCTGGTTTTCATACCAGCTTCAATCATCTGAGCATCAGGATTTGACCAGTTGACTTCCTGTCAGGATTGAGTCCTATCAGGATTTGATCAAAGATACATACCTTTCTGAATAACCATCAGGATTTGACAGTTATCAGGATTTCCTCTCTGTAGCTTTTTCTCAGAAATTCTCAAAATTCATCATTCCAAGTTCATTCACCAACTTATTGAAAGTAGCTTCAGGTAGTGGCTTGGTGAATATATCAGCTAGTTGTTGATCAGTAGGAACAAAGTGAAGTTCAATTGTTCCTTCCAGAACCTGTTCTCTTATAAAGTGATATCTGATACTTATGTGTTTAGTAAGAGAATGCTGAACTGGATTTCCTGTCATTGCAATAGCACTTTGGTTATCACAATAAATAGGGATTTTTGAGTAGGACAGGCCATAATCTAACAACTGATTTCTCATCCACATTATCTGAGCACAACAACTTCCTGCAGCAATGTACTCAGCTTCTGCAGTTGAAGTGGAAATAGATTTCTGCTTTTTACTGAACCATGAAACTAGTCTTCCACCCAAAAACTGACAACTTCCTGAAGTACTTTTCCTGTCAATTTTGCATCCTGCAAAATCAGCATCTGAATAACCACACAACCCAAAATCTGATTCCCTTGCATACCAAAGGCCAAGTGAAGGAGTGCCTTTGAGATATCTTAAAATTCTTTTGACTGCAATCAGATGTGGTTCTCTAGGTTTTGCTTGAAATCTTGCACATAGACAGGTTGCAAACATGATATCTGGTCTACTGGCAGTGAGATACAATAAAGAGCCAATCATTCCTCTGTAGTGAGTTACATCTACCTCTTCACCTTGATCAGGATCAAGTTTGGTAGCTGTAGCTATGGGAGTTGAAGCAGGAGTACTGTCTTGCATGTTAAACCTTGTCAGTAAATTCCTTGTGTATTTAGACTGATTAATAAAAATCCCTTCATCAGTCTGTTTAACTTGAAGACCCAGAAAGTAACTCATTTCTCCCATCATGCTCATTTGATATCTTGACTGCATAAGCTTGGAAAACTTTTCACACAGCTTATTGTTTGTTGACCCAAAAATGATATCATCAACATAAATTTGAACTAACAGCAACTCCTTACCATGATTCAGATAAAATAGAGTTTTATCAATTGCACCTCTTTTGAATCCACTTTCCAGTAAGAATTGAGCTAAGGTTTCATACCATGCTCTTGGAGCTTGCTTTAGTCCATAAAGTGCCTTATCCAGTCTGTAGACATAATCTGGATATTTAGGATCAATGAAACCAGGAGGTTGTTCAACATAAACTTCTTCCTCCAGTTCACCATTTAAGAAAGCACTTTTAACATCCATCTGGAAAACCTTGAATTTCTTATGTGCTGCATAAGCAAGAAATATCCTGATGGCTTCTAGTCTTGCAACAGGAGCAAAAGTTTCATCATAGTCAATTCCTTCTTGTTGGGAATACCCCTTTGCAACTAGTCTAGCTTTGTTTCTGATAATGACTCCATCAGAATCAGTCTTGTTCTTGAAAATCCACTTTGTACCAACAATTGATCTATTCTTTGGTCTTGGTACCAGTTTCCAGACTTCATTCCTTTCAAATTCATTCAGTTCTTCTTGCATTGCAGTAACCCAATCAGCATCTTTAAGTGCATCTTCAACTTTCTTAGGCTCCTCCTTGGATAGAAAGTTATTATATAAACATTCATTCTGAGTTGCACTTCTTGTTTGAACACCTGCATCAGGATCTCCAATTATCAAATCAGGAGTATGATCTTTTGTCCATTTCCTTGCTGGTGTCAAATTGTTTCTTGAAGTAGATGCTCCCCCTGGATTGGTGTTATCTTGATTGAAAGAATTTGCTTGAGATGAAGCTCTTCCTGAATTATTGCTATGTCCTCCTGATGTGTTATCAGGATCTTCACTTGAATCAGTATCTGAAGAATTCTGTCCTGATGATTGAGTTGACTCTGAACTTGTAGTTGAATGCCATTGCTCCCCCTCAACATTAGCACTACTAGTTGTATTACTGTTGTTTGCATCATCAGTATTAGTACCATCAGTACCTGGTGAGTCATCAGGATTTGGTGACCCGTCAGTACTGGATGAATGGACAGCTTTTGATTCACTTTCTTCAGGTTCCTTGGAAGCTTCATTTTCAAATAACAATCTATCATGCGAGTCTTCAATGATTCCAGTTATCTTCTTATCATCAAAAGATACATGAATTGACTCCATGACAGTTCTTGTTCTCAAATTAAAAACTCTGAAGGCTCTTGATGTAGGATAACCTATGAATATTCCTTCATCAGCCTTTGTTTCAAATTTCCCTAGTTGTTCAGGATGAGTTCTGAGAACAAAACATTTACAGCCAAACACATGCAAATGCTTCAGACTTGGTTTCTTCTCTTTGAGTGACTGATAAGGAATGACACCATGCCTGTTTATCAATGTGAGATTTTGTGTATAGCATGCTGTGTTGACTGCTTCTGCCCAGAAATATGTAGGTAAGTTAGCTTCTTCCAACATAGTTCTGCCAGCTTCAATAAGAGTTCTATTCTTCCTTTCTACTACTCCATTTTGCTGAGGTGTGCCAGGAGCAGAGAATTGTTGAATGATTCCTTTGTATTTGCAGAACTCTTCCATCTTTGAATTCTTAAATTCAGTACCATTATCACTTCTCAGAATCTTGACTTTGTACTTTGTGGTTGTCTCAATCATCCTCACATGATCCAACAGAACTTCAGGAGTTTCATCTTTTCTGTGCAGAAAATACACCCAGGTGAATCTAGAATATTCATCAACAATTACAAGAGTGTACCTTTTCTTACTGATGGACATGATGTTGACTGGACCAAACAGATCAAGATGTAGCATGTGATATGGTTCTTCAATAGAGGATTCTGATTTACTCTGGAATGATGTCCTTCTTTGTTTTGCTTTTTGGCATGCATCACAGAGTCCATCAGGTGTATATAAGACATTAGGTAATCCTCTTACTAACTCTTTCTTAACCAACTCATTGATGTTGCTGAAGTTGAGATGAGAAAGCTTCTTATGCCAATTCCAACTTTCATCTACTGAAGCTTTACTGATGAAACATGTAGGGGAGCCATCAGTATCTGAGAGAATGTTGGCTTCATATATGTTACCATGCCTGTAGCCAGTTAGTGCTATCTTCCCTGTTGCTTTACTGACTACTTCACAATGTGTGGAGTAGAAATTGACATGATAACCTCTGTCAGTGATTTGACTAATACTCAACAAGTTGTGTTTTAGTCCCTTCACTAGAGCTACTTTTTCAATGATGACATTTCCAATGATTATATTGCCATATCCCAAGGTTTGTCCAATGTTGCCATCTCCATAAGACACAGTTGGGCCAGCTTTTTCCTCATATTCTGATAACAGGGCTTTGTTTCCAGTCATGTGCACAGAACATCCACTATCCATGACTAACACATTTTTCCTTTTACCCTGCATCAGAATAGTAACACACTAGTTAGAACACTTAGGAACCCATACATGTTGGGTTCCTTTCTCATGCAATTTATTAATTTTAACAGCAGAAGACTTTTTGACTTTAGCAGTCCTGACAGGATTTACTCCATCAGGATTTGCTTTGTCAGTATCAGTATTAACAAAAGCATGCTTCATTATGACATTTTCAGTTCTATCAGACTTTGTACTACTTTCAAACTTAGGCAATAGATCATAAAAATTATAGTACAAATCATGATACTCTTTACATGTATAAATAGAATGCCATAGACTACCACAATGAAAACAGGACTTCTGCGGTTTATAGAGTACTGATCTATTCCTAACATCAGACTTAGGAATATCAGTAATCTTCTTCTTACTCTTCTTACAATCAATAGCAAGATGATTAGAGTTACCACAGTTAAAACAACACTTTCTAGGTGCATTTGGGATATATTTATAACCATTCTCTTTATTGATCCCAACTTTACCATTCCTGTTTCTCTTAACAGTAGCTTCCTTTTTCTTATCTGTAACATCACAGATTTTATCTTTAAGCTGTTTCTGAGACAATAGACCTACATTCTTAGTGACTTTGTTCATGACAGGTTTAGACTTTATAATTTTAATTCCTTGAGTAGAAGAAGATCCCTTTTCAAAAGTAGAATTGGAATCCTTACCAAAAACAAAATTAACAGGAGTAATCTTAGATTTGGTTGAGTCTATAACATGTCTATAGGTCTTTGGACTGACTGTCTCATCAATGACAATTTTCTCTTTCAATTCCTTATCCTCATCTGACTTATATCCTAGACACTCTTTCCAATTCTTAGAGGTATTAATCTCATGAAATTTCCTACCAGAGTCTGTCTAGGTTCTGATTTTCTCATTAGCATATTCAAGTTCTTTTTCAAGGGAAGTACATTTAGATGTTATCTCTAAGTGCATGTGCTTAACATTATCACATTCTTTTTGTACTTCTTGCATACGAGAAAATTCAGCTTCTAATATCTCATTCCTCTTTCTAAGGTCAGACATCTCAGATAAGATTCTAGTATTCTCAGCAGTTTGACTTCTAAAGCTAATATGTAATGACTTTAGAAAACGTCTTAACTCAGAAGCATTATCAGTATCAAAATCAAAGATAGTATTTAGTACCTTATCATCAGGAGCAGCAGTTACATCAGCATTGGCCATTAACGCATAGTTGACTACCTCAGTATCAGATTCTGAGGAAGAGTCTATCCAATCCTTGCTTGATGTGATGAGTGCCTTTGTCTTGTTGCATTCAGAAGCAAAGTGACCCATACCATTACACTTGTAGCATCTAACCTTTGACTTGTCAAATTTGCTACCCTTGCTGTCCTTCTTGATATACTTGTCTTTGTTTGCTTTGAAGGTCTTTTTCTGAACGTTGCCTTGTCTTCTATTCTTCCTGAACTTCATCCTTCTGAAGTTTCTGACAATCATAGCAACCATCTCTTCCATGTCTGAATCAGAAGATTCATCACCAGTATTGGCATCAGGATTGCCATCAGTATCTGATGAAGAGTCGTCAGGATCTGACTCAGCTACTCTTGCTTTCCTTCTAGAGACCTCCATAGCTTTCTCTTTTGATTTTGCTTCTACATTCAAAGCAATTGACTTTGCCTTGCTGCTTTTCTTGTTCTTTCTCTGTTGAACTTCAAGATCATGAGTTCTTAGCATCCCATAGATCTCATCAAGAGACACAATGTTCAGATCATACTGGTGTCTAATGATTGAGGTCTGAGTATCCCATTCTTCAGGTAAAGCTCTAAGAAATTTGGTGTTTGAATCTTCAGTTTCATATACTTTGTCAACTAAGGATAAGCTGTTCAATAGTGTCAGGAATCTATCATATAGATCAGTCAGGCTCTCTTCAGGTCTTGCATCGAATTGCTCATATTCTTGAATCAATAGAGCCCTTCTGTTTTTCTTGACAGATGCAGATCCCTGGCACTGAGTTTCCAAAGTATCCCAGATTTCTTTTGAAGACTTGCATGCAATCACTCTGTTTGACATAACAGCATCAAGACCATTGTGCAAGATATTCTTTATCTTTGGTTCTCTGAGTACATGAGCTTTTTCTTCTGGAGTCCATTCAGATTTAGCTTTGACCACATAATGTTCTGGTACAGTATCTGTTCGTTCTACGAACTTTGTTGGTATATATGGTCCATCACGAATCCTGTCCAGATTGTCAGGATCCATAGCCTCCAAGTACATCAGCATCTTTACCCTCCATGTGGGATATTCTGATATCTTCAAGATGGGAATCTTCATGCTTTCATACTTGGTTGTCGACATCTTTAGATCGTATCTGATTCAGAATTAAATCAGTTTGCTCTGATACCAATTGTTGCCCAGTAAATAACAATTGTAGAAGGGGGTTGAATACAATTGTATAAGATTCTCGACTTTATATAACACAAATATGAAAGATCAATAACAATAACAGCTTTATTAACTCTGATATAAAACTGTTACAAACTCTCTTAAGAAATTCTGATGTTCTTAAGAGCTGCTAGCTTACAAAAACTCTCTCAAGAAATTCTGTTCTTAAGAGCTTCTCTCCGATTATGTTCTCTCTCTCTGAGTACATAAATCGAAACCAAAACTGTGTTTATATAGTGCACACAGCTTCTCTATCAATAACAAGATAAGTCCTAATCATAATAAAGATAGAAACATATCTTTAATCGATAGCTGCATTCTACAAACCAGGAACAAACTTCCATGTTTATCTAGACTCCAAATATAACTCGAAGTAGGAATCCTGATCAGCTTCAAGTCCTGATGATCAAACCTGATCATAGTCTGAGTAGGAATCCTGATGATCAATAAGATACTGACGCTTGATCAAATACTGATGACCATGCAATACTGATGACGTCAGCAATCCTGATCAGTTGAGTCTAGCTTCTGACGATCATTGAATTCTGATCTAACAAGAGAGAATCTTTTAAAAACAATAAACTCCTATAATTTAGGAAAATAATATCAAAACAGATTTTGATAAAAGATTTGAGCTCTATAATATATTATGTACGAATTATATCATAAAGAGCCCTCACAATATATTTCCTGAAATAAATCCATGAGTATCAAACTTGATCTTTATCTTTAGAAAATCTGGACAGTTGGAATTGGCTTGCTGTTTGCGTACTGACTGTGTACAACTGGCTTGCCAGACTGTCTCGGTGTAGCACCAAATGGCTTGTTGTTTAGATAAACTGGCATACATATCAGTAAGCTATGAATGGAGCTGTGGAGTCTATGGCAACTCAAACAGAGATTCTCTCTGTCACCAATCAAATTCCTGAATTGGGTGAAGATGTTGATCAGGAAGCAAAATCTGTCTCATCTGAGAAGATTGTTGAAGTTGAGAAGATGGCTGAAGCTACAGCAGAGACTCTTGAAGAACATATTCTTGTTGCAAATTTTGTTCCACATGCTGTTCTAGAAGAAGAAAAAGTTGCTGAGGACGTAAACTCTGAGAGGAATGAAGATGTTGCAGAGCATATTCATGATGAAGCTGCATAGTCAAATATTGAAGCTACTGCAGAGAATGTAGTTGAAGAAGCTGCAGAAAATGTTGATGAAGAAAGAGTTGATTTTGATGATAATACTTCTGTACATTCTATTCATGCAAACTCTGGAATTAATGTTGGACATTCAAACTCTGATGATCATGATTCCATACCTTTTCTAAGGGATCCTACTGCAGAGTCTATCAAAGAAAATCAACATGCTACTGAAGCACATTTTCAGGACATGTATTATGCAAATTGGTCAAATCATGACTGTATCTTCACTTCACAAAGGGCAGCTGATCTTGTGAAAAAGGTTGCCTCTACTATTGTTAATCTTGAGCTTCTTGCAAATTTTCAAGCTACAATTGTTCAAGTGAAATCTCTTCACAATCGTTTTGATGAAACTCAGAAAGAAGTTACTGGGTTGAGGAATGATGTGACTGCAAGGGAGCTAACTTTAAAGCATGAGAAAATTTTCTTATCCAGAGAACAAGATGCCATGAAGAACAGATTAAGTAAGATTGAAGAGAATCAGACTGAAATGTCTACAAAGATTGATTCAATTGCTGCATCTTTGGAATTGCTGACATCAGTACTTATTCCTGATGATGTCAAAAAGGGGGAGAGAGTTCCTAAAGACAAATGCAAAAGGACTCATACTCTGAGACGGAGGGATGATGCAACAGATGGTGGAAGCAAGGAATCAGAGAGAAGGTCAAAAATTATTCAAGAGCAAGGGAGACTTAGGTCAAACTCTGCTAGAAATCTGACAAACTCTGAAAGAGCAAACACTGAAGCTCAATCTACTTCAAAAGCTAAAAGTCTATTGGTTTCTTCTCAACCAACTACAGATGAAGAGATTGCAGCTCAGCTATTTTTAGAAGAGCATGGTGGTGAAGCTACAGTTGAGGAAATGGAAGCTGAATTGAATATGCTATCTGAAGAGCATCGAAAGAAAGTTGCTTCTGGTAAATACAAGAAGAAAGCTGTAAAAGTTCCAAGGAAGAAAGAATTGGGTATCTCTATCAAGGAAAATTCTCAACAGAATATACAATACTCAAGGAGGCCAACAGATACTGTTTCTGGTAAGGGCAAAGGAAAGATGATAGAAGATACAGTGACCAAGAAATATCATTCAACCTCTGACATTGCTCAAGTTGAATCTGTTCTAAATCATTCAACCTCTGACAAGGCTCAAGTTGATGATTCTGCTAAAGTTGTGACAACCTCTGACACTGCTCAAGTTGTACAAACTCAATTGATATCTCCACAACTCCAAGGTACTTTTCGAAGACCATCTAAATATGAAACTCTGAAGCCAGAAAATGTGAACATTCTACAAAGCAGAACTGTGTTAGGAAAGGAATCCTATGATAGATCTGGTTTGGGATCACATAGAGAGAGAAGAATAAATAACAGTCCTTTAGATCATACATCTCTGGCAGAACCTGGTGTTGGGGTAACTCAAGAAAGCCTTGACAAGTTAGAGTCTGTTTAGATGATCTATCACAGAGGAATCAAAAAGGAGTTTCTGTTATATTTTATGGCTGATAGAAGAGTTTATAGAGTTGGAGAAGCTGACATTCATCTAAAACTATGGGAAGAGCTGGAGTATGTTTTATATCTGCTAAAAGTGAAAAATCAAAGTACTCACAATGCTGCTCAAGTTTTAAGAGAGAGAATGATGAAGTCTAAAGTTTTGTGTGGAGCCAAAATTTCAAGTGCATATATTCCTAAGTACAGAGATTACCATGGAAATCTGGTAGAAATGAAGAGAAACAGTGCTAGATTCAGAACAGCACTTGGTATTAAAGTTTTGGAATTCAATTTGGAATCAGACAAGTCTTGCTATATCTGGCTAGGGAATGAGATGAATAAAAACAGCATATATTCTCTGAGGGCTGCCATATATCAGACTGCTGAAAAAGACCCAGAACTTAAGGAGATGAAAGAGATTATGACTACTGAACTAGAAAGAGCTGAAAGAAGACTTCTAACAGATTATCTCAAGACAGTGCCTGACATTGAGGAAATTAAGTAAAGACTGTCTGTAAGTTTTTAAAGATTTCTGTTCTAAGTAAAAGTTAAACTCTGTTATGTTATAAACACTGCATTTGTTATATGTTTTGACATCATCAATTATCTTTTAAACTTGTACATTTTTGTTATGCACAAGTTGGGGGAGATTGTTAGATATAATTGCTGATGATTGTTTATCAGTGTTTAAGTAACAGGTACTCATCAGAGTTTATACTAGAAGCCAGTCAGAGTTTGTTAAAGTCTGACGGGGTGAAAGTTTGCTGAAGCTGTTGGTGCTAATATGAAGATTCTAGAAGCAATATATCTTGAAGATGGAAAGAAGCAAGATATATTGAGATAGCTAAGGAAATGGAACAGAAGACAGAAGCAATCCTAATTTGATATAAATTGTATAGCTGATTTATAGGAATATCAATTAGAGATTGATTATGTAGTTGTGTACTATATAAACACAGATAGGTTAACCCTAAAAGGGATGCGAATACTGAATACATTATTCTTGTAACCTAGCAGCTCTCTGTGATATTTTACATCACTGAGAGAAGAGTTATTTAATATAATTCAGTTTATTGTTCACAAACAGTGTTCTTAATTGTTAATTCTCATACATATCTTGATTATATTGTGTATTCAGCCTAACAGTTATGTTTATTATGCTTAATCATGATGTGTATCTACTATGTTATACGTGGTTTGTATTGTTCTTTGTGATACATGTGGACTTCGAAGAAATAACATAGGACGATGCATCTAGATTAAAATCTTCATAAGTAAAATACTAAGTGGGAGAGGGGTTTAATTTGATATTAAGTCCCATGGTCATCCATTATTATTTATATATAATTTAACACTAAGACAATTATGAATTGTATATATGTCACCCATCGTGGCGTATGATTTATGGTGTCTGGTAGTGTTAAGGATATTACTAGAACAAACTTCTTAAATTAATCACGAATATTGAAAGGTAAGATCACCCCAACGTGACATATATACCAAGTTTCATAGAATTCGAGAAACTAATTGGACACTCCTTGATTGATGTTGATAATGAATATTTCTGACTAGGTTGTTGGGTATTAAGCAAGACCGATGTGACTTCTCCAAAAATATATGGGATTTATCCATTGATACATCAAACGGAAAGGTCTGATTTAAGGGATCAATTTAAGATTTAAATAATGGTATACACTTAGCTATGAAAGGTAGTAAGAGACCACCCTAACGTGGCATACTATTTAGTAATAGGACCAAAGTAACATTTAAACAAATATAGGTGGTATATATGTCACCCATCGTGGCGTACCAGATACTTATGGTGTTTAGGTGATAGTACATTAATCTTAATTAATATTTAGAGGAGTCTATAGGTATTAAGTTTTTATGTGCGACATTATAATTATGTGTTATATGTATGATTCTCAGGATATAATGAGCTTTAATCCACTTTTCACCATACTTAAGGATAACAAACTTACCAGACCTAACTATATTGAATGGAAACGCAATTTGGACATAGTGTTGACTGCTGAGGAATACAAATTTTGTGCTATTGAATCCAAACCGGATCAGCCTGCTGCCGATGCTCTGGATAAGGATAAGGAGTATCATAAGAAGTGGATTAAGGCAGATGAGATGTCGCGATGTTACATTCTGGAAGCAATGTCGGGTGTTTTGCAGCATCAGCATCAGGCCATGGCCACTGCTTGGGATATGCTTTTTAATCTCAAGGAACTTTTCGGAGATCAAAATAGGGCTGCTAGGCAAGTAACAATGAAATCTCTAATGAACACTCAGATGGCTGAAGGAACACCTGTAAGGGACCATGTTCTTTTAATGATGTCTCATATAAATGAACTGGAGGTCCTTGGTGCTGAGATTGATGTGGAAACACAAATCGATATCATCCTTATGAGTTTGCCCAAAGGTTTTGAGCAGTTCCACTTGAATTACAAAATGAACAAGAGGTCGTATAGTCTTGTGGAACTTCTGACAGAGCTTTAGGCAACTGAAGGATTGTTTCAGCAGAATGTTCAAGTGAATGTGGATGAGAAAGGTTCTTCTTCTAAACCGAAAGGCAAGAAGAAGAAGAAAAAGGTTCAAGAACAGAAAGTTGTGAACCCATTGGGAGTTCAGAATGTTGTGAAGAAGCCTAAGGGCAAGTGCTTCAGGTGCAAGCAGTCGGGTCACTGGAAACAGGATTGTCCTCTTTCTAAGAAGAACAAAACTGGTATGTCTTTTTCTCTAGTTACGAAAACATATATATCGGCTATATCTACGAGCACTTGGTGTGTAGATACATGAGCCACTGACCATGTTTGTAATTCTATGCAGGGGTTCCAACAATCCAGAATGCTTAGAGATGGCGAGATATATGTGTTCATTGGTGATGCTACGAAAGTAGCAGTAGTTGTAGTGGTAGACGTTACTTTATCTTTTGGTTGTAATAAGATTTTAGTTTTGAACAATTATCTTTATATACCTTCTTTTAGAAGGAATTTGATTTCAGTTTCTAAACTTGCTTTGGATGGTTATAATGTTTGTTTGGATCGTAATGTTTCTATTATGATGAATAAACAAGTTATATGTTCTGGTACATTACAAGACAATTTGTACATTATTAATCTTAGACAACCTGCACTGCAACTGCAACATAGGGTATTAAATAACACATCTTTTATCACTAATAAAAGAAAGGAATCTTCTAGTTTGAACCAAACACTTCTTTGGCACTTAAGATTAGGTCATATTAACTTGAGGAGGATTCAAAGACTGGTAGTAGACGAACCTTTAAGCTCATTGGCAGTGGAGCCATTTCCAGTATGTGAATCCTTCTTGGAAGGTAAAATGACTAACAGGCCTTTTAAGGCAAAGGGGAATAGAGCTAAAGAAGTTTTAGAGTTGGTTCATACTGATTTATATGGACCTATGAATATCCAAGGAAGAGGTGGTTATGAGTATTTCATCACTTTCATTGACAATTATTCCAGATATGGGTACATTTTCTTGTTGCGCCGTAAGTCTGAGTGCTTTGATAAATTCAAGGAGTAAAAAGCTAAAACGGAGAAACGACTTGGTAAAATTATCAAGTCACTATGATCAGATCGTAGTGGCGAATACCTGCTTGGAGAATTTAGGGAATATTTATCAGAACATGGGATCACATCCCAGTTGTCTGCACCTGGCACACCCCAGCAGAACGGTGTAGCAGAGAGAAGGAACCAGACTCTGTTGGATAGTGTTAGATCGACGATGAGTTATTCGGATTTACCCAGGTCATTTTGGGGACATGCTTTAGAAACAATGGCTTACCTTCTGAACCTAGTACCTTATAAGTCGGTTCCTAAGACTCTGATAGAATTGTGGACTGCTGACAAGCCAAGTCTAAGACATATTCGGATTTGGGGTTGTCCAGCACATGTGCTGAACAAGAACGCGACCAAGTTAGATTTTCGTAAAAAAGTGAGGTTGTTTGTGGGCTATCCCATGGGAACGAAAGGCTAGTTGTTTTATAGTCCTAAGGATCGGGATGTCATTGTTAGAACCAATTCTAGATTCTTAGAGGAAGACTATATAATGAACCACAAACCCATGAGTACTATTGTTTTAGAGGAATTAGTGGGAGGAACAGATAATCCTAATGTACCGATAGTACAAGTAGAACAACCACAAGTAAATGCACAATCTATCACTAATACCGCACCAGTACTTCGTCGTAGTGGGAGGGTTGTTCAACAACCTAAGAGATTCATGTGTTTGGGAGAGTCTTCGGACTTAGTCTCTAGTGAACATGATGAGATTCAAAGAAAATGTATGCTCTAGTAATGGTTGATGATTTCTCAAGGTACACTTGGGTTGAATTTCTGGCTACCAAAGATGAAGCTCAAAAGATAATCATTGAGCATATCAAGAAGCTGGATTAAGATACAAAGATTAGAGATGCAAATGTAGTGGCATTCAGGAGTGATAAAGGAACAGAATTCAGAAATGCCAAAGTTGAAGCATTCTGCAAAGAGAATGGCATTTTTCACCAATTCTCAGCTCCTAGAACTCCACAACAAAATGGAGTGGTTGAGAGAAAGAACAGAACCTTGATAGAAGCTGAAAGAACAATGATCTTGGATGCAAAGATGTCCACATGCTTTTGGGCTGAGGCTGTTAACACTGCATGCTACATTCAAAACAGAACAATCATCAACAAAGACACTGGGAAGACAACCTACAATGTGTTGTTTGGAAAGAAGCCCACTCTCAAGCATATTCATGCTTTTGGATACAAATGCTTTGTGTTGAAGGATAATTCTGAACATGTTGGCAAATTTGATGCAAAGGCATTTGAAGGCATTTTTCTTGGCTATACAATGTCTGCATAAAAGATCTACATAATTTCGCAAAAGAAAGTGATGGAAAGCACAAATGTGACCTTTGATGACAACAAATTTCCTGGTCTAGAAGAAGCAACTGATCAAGACAAAGATCATCTACAATTTGAGAATTTGGACAACTTTGAAGAAGTTGGAATTGAAGTTGAGATTGGAGCTCAACAAGCTCAAGTGAATGTGATTATTGATGAAGAAATTGTGCCAATTTAGTCATAGAGGCATTCCTGAACACATATAAATAACAAGCCTATAGTATTGTGTCATTTTGTGTCACTTACTTGACCCTTTAACTAGGGGATCCCCTTGTTCCTAAAGTGTTATTCCCAAATGACCTAACAGAATTGTAGAAGGGGGGGGGGGGGTTGAATACAATTCTTGATATTTTCTTGAAACTAAACACTTTATGAAATTAAACTGAACTGAATAAATAAAAACACAAGATATAAATAATTCAGTTGGATTGTTTGATGATCCAACTGAAGTGTTTTTATTGCGGAAATAATCTGTGATACAAATGTTCACAGCTGCTCAGTTACAATGTTGTAGAGAAGAAATGCTCTCAAAAATAGCTAATACAATCTATTTGTTTTTCTTCTCTCATTCTAAAGTGACTGCTACACTTGGTTATAAATCCCAAGTTTACAATTCTACATTTGGTTAAACTAAAGAATAATAGAAGTAACCATCAGTAGCTTGCTTTTCATTCCTTTTGTCCAATGGTCCTTGGAGATCTTTGCTTTTGTCTTCATGCTCATTATAATCATTCCCAAGAGCCTTATTGGAAATTGGAATGTTTCCTTATTTCCAGTAACCACTTTGATGGTTTCCAATGCAAAGTACACTTCCATATCTCCTTTTAGATCTGTTCAGTAAACTGTCACTAATCTTTGTCAACTGTTCAAAAAGCAACATTGATTCGTTGATAGCAAGGAGATGTGTTTCGTTGATAGCTTCATTCTTCATTCCGTTGATGGTGTTTCCCTCGTTTCGTTGATGGGTAAACTCCATACCGTTGACAGAGTAATCTTCATACCGTTGACATGTCTTCACTTAGGCAGAATTACAAGGCATAACATATTTACAATTAACCAACCTATTTTGCCTATCTAGTACATAGTCAACATGACTTAGAAAACCTATCTAAAACATATAATAGAATGCCTATCATACTTTGAAGTATTGTACAATGCAATTGCTACAACACTCATTTCGTTGATGAGCTTCCTGTCAACGAAACACTGCTAAGCATGCTATTTCGTTGACAGCTACAAAATTGACTTTACATAAATTCTACTAAGTGTTTTATGCTTATCATCAAGAACAACATATTCCTAACAATCTCCCCCAATTTATGACTGATAGAATAACAGCCATAAATCAAGAGACTTGATGATAACAAAAACACTCAGATACATCATAAATTACAAAAGTAGAAAATGTATTAAGCTTCAAAACTTTATAGACAAAATATAAGACTTACAAGACTAATGCCCACAAGTGCTCCTCTAGTCTGAGCAAATGTTTCATCTGTGACTTCTTTGTGGCATAGTCTTCTTCCCTCTCTTGGAGTTGTTTTCCTCAATCTGGACCTGTAGTCTTCTGTAGAAGATTTTCTCCTCTTCATCTTGATCACCAAGCTTGGATTGCATCAGCTTTAGAGTTTGATTAGATGCCTTCTCCAGCTGGTCTTCCATTCTGAAGAATCTTCTGCAATTGTCCTTGTCCTTAAACTCCATCATCCAATAAGGTTGAAGATGGATTTTCTTTCCTGTTGAGGGAACTCTAAGTATCCTTGGAAGAGCCTCAGGCTTGTTCCAGCTAGCCTTTAACTGACAGATTTTGGAGACCACCTCAGACTTGGCTGTTTTGGTGAAACCAAAGTCCTTTTTCAAGCATCTAAACACTGAGAGTAGTGTTTGATAGTCTTCTCCTAAAATTCTGTAGAGAGGCCACACTTGTTCTCTACCACCCTTGAATGTGAACACTAGTCTTTCAGGCAACTTTTGAGAAGCTGCAATTCCCCTTACTTCCACCAGGTTGTCTAAGTCAAGATGTAGACTGGATTCTTCCCTGATGTCAGCAATGTACATGCAGTCCTCTGGGTTTGAAGGGGGTTTTTGAGATTGTGGCTTTCTCACAAAAACAGGCTTTGCTTTGACAGGCCTCTTCTTTGTCTTCATTGGTTGGTCCTTTTCTAACAGGAACTTTGGAAAGTATGCCTCATCAAAATCAATTGGTTCCTCTTTTGGCATGATTGGTTGATCATGAAAATTGACAGGATGTGCAGGATCACAGGCCAACTTTCCCTCAAAAACTGGATTAGCAATTGTTGGAGGTGCAATAGGTATAGAAGAGTCTGATGCAGTACTCTGAGAATCAGCACTCTCAAAGTCTATGTTTCTCCTAGCTCTCTCTTTGGGTTGCCTTGTGCTCTTCTTTGAACTCCTTTCCTCTCTAGTGCTTTCCTCTTGCTTCCTTTCTTCTTCATCTAGAGCTTGAGCTACTGCAAGAGCTTGCATAGCTGCTCTTTCTGATTCCTCAGCCTTGGCTTCAGCAAAGTTTGGATGACCAGCCCAAACACAGATTTGTTGTCCATTCCTGTAGACAATTGCCCTTTGCTTCCTTATCTCATAATCATTACTTTCCTTGCTTTTTGTGATGAGTAGACCAAGAAGCTTGTGCTCATCTGGATAAGGTGCAGGATAGAAAGTCCTTGCTATGTTTTTGCCCTTTGGTTTAGCAGGGGACTTGGGAGATAGGCTTCTTTGAATTGTAGCTTGTTCCACATCCCTAATGCATGAAGTTTGTCCTTTTTCCTTCCTTGGTCCTTGAGTGACTCCATGTAGAAGGGGCTCTTGGTGATAGAAAGAATTTGTCTGTGGCTCCCATTCCGTTGATGCTAGTGCCATGGCATTCGTTGATGGCTGTTCCGTTGATGGATTTGAGTCCTTATCTTCAGTAATCTTCTTGAACTTTGCTTCTATGTTGGACCAATGTTCTTTGATTTGTTCTGCAAGTCTCATCCTCATAGAAGCTTCTTGTATAAGGTCAATACCATCCTTTTGCTGCTTGCCAAGCTCCCCCATTGCTAATGGCTCCTTTGGTAGGGAAATGGCTGGGACCATAACCTTGGTAATCTGAATGTCTAGCTCCTTATATTTCTCCCCCTTTTTGTTATCATCAAAAGAGATGGCTGGGAGTCCTTGAGCTGCCACTAGCTGGGCCAATAGTTGAGTTTGTTTCTCCTGTTCCTTTTGCATCTGTGATAGAGTGGCTTCCACCTTGTCCACTCTAGAAGAGAGAGTCTTCAAGGAGGAATCCACTTCAGGTTCTTTAGAGAAAAACCTGTTCATCCTGGACACAGTGAGAAGAGGAAGCTTTTCATCTAGCCTCCTATCATTAGCAGCCCTAAGGTTGCTGATTGAATCCTTGATCTCTGTAGCCTCAATCCTTGTCTGCAACATTTGTAGCCTTTGAATTTCCAGAGAATCCATTATGGCTTTGTAGAATTTCTTGTCCCTTGCTCCTGCAGACTCATGAGCTAGATATGCTTCTTTGTACTGCCTTGTGATAGCAGCATCCAAATTGCTTCTACCATGCATATCTTGAGAAAGCCAGTTTGGTGTAGGAGGCACCACAGAAGTCCCAGTCTGTGCAGTAGTGGCCACCTGTAGAGTGTCACCAAAGCTATCCTCATTATCAGAAAAATCAAAGTCTCCACTTGCTTCAGCTCCTGGAGGTAGATTGGTCAAGGCATCCTTTGCTCTTTGCATTGATGCAGTTGTGTGAATTAGTTGTAGTGACCTCTCTGCCTCCACATTGCCCTGTTGAGCCAAAATTTGATAGGCTGACACAGGATGAGTAAAGGTCTCAGGATCCAGGGAAATACTATCCAGAGTTTGCTGATAAACCTCTTGGAAAGTAAGTTCCCTTTCTCCCTCACTGACCTCCATTAACTCATTAGCAATGGCTGCTTCCATCCTTATTTCTCCTGTAGTCCCTTCTCTCTCTCCACTCTGTTCTTGCATCATGGGCTCCCCATGGCTCACACCTCTCACACCCTCACCTTCACCTTCTAAGGTGGAACTCTCAATCTCTCCTTTTGCCTGGCTGGAAGAAATAGCCAGCCTCTCACTCACATTCTCTCCTTTTGCCTGGCTGCAAGCCAGCCTCTCAGTTTCACTCCCTATCAGTCCTAGAAGTGTCTCAACTACCACTAGATCATCTGCACTAGTTGTGGGAACAACTTGATTTTCAATTAAAGGTGCAGAGTGAACTATCAACGGAATGGTAGTTTGAACTGTCAACGGTATGGATACCGTTGATGGAGAAACACTTGTCAACGAAATAGACTGTTTCGTTGATGAAGTCAAGAAAGCACTTTGAGAATGAGAAATTACAGTAGAGTCTGTGGTGATTGATTTTAGAGATTGGTCCACAGATCCCCTTGCAATTTCAGGAAAAATTGGTTGATGGCCCAACAAATCACTTAGCAAGTGATGGCCACCAGCTTCAGAGTGGGGCTTCTCCAAGATTAGAGTTGGAGAATCAGGAATAGATGTATGGATCATGTCCACATCCAAAGATTGAGTTGGTGAATTTGATGGAGATAATTCAAGATTGATGTTTAGAGAAGAGGACTGTAACCCCAGAGAAATGATAGGGGTTACATCAAACTGAATTTGAGAAACTGGAAGTGTTGCTTCCAGTGTGTGTGCACCCTGTGTACCCTTGGACTTTTGCTTCACTCTCCTTTGGTATTGGGAAAATGTAGACTTTGGGCTTGAAGTGTCCCTTACCCTTTTGGACTGTACTCTAGGAGGAGAGCTTGTTTCAATAATCACATCCTTTTGGGAGGATGCAATTAGACTTGTGTTTAAATCCATGTTACTCATTGTGCCTTGTTGGGAAGACACAATGGGGCTTGGCTGGTACACACTAACCTGTCCTTCCTTATCCTTGGGGTTTCTTTGATGTTCACCCCTTCCCTCACCTCTCACAACTCCAGACTCACTCCCCTTAGGTTGTGTGGTAGTTTTTACAACAGGTGCCTTTTGAGAAGCACCTGAGGTTGGCTTGGAGGATTTCTTTGTTTTTGGTTTTGTTGCTAGGGTAGGAGCCTGTTGGGTCACAGCTACAGACTCCATAGCAACATTGGAAGGTAAAACAGTAGAGGTGTTAGCTACACTAACAGGGATAGTAGTAGTTACCTCAATGATTGGCAGATACACCACTGGAACATCACCATTGTGGTTCAGCCTCAGTATGTCTGTCAATACTCTCTTTTCTTGCACAAAGCACTCGAACCTGGCATTAGGGTTAGAGATAACTAATGGTGCTGGACTAACATGGTTAGCCAACATCATCAGAAACCTAGCATAATAGATATTTTTCTTCCTATTTGCTTTGTCACCCAACTTAGCACCAATTTCATACATAAGTTGGGTGCTAAAGTTGTGATATCTATCATTTAGAAGCATGGTTAGGAGAATTAACATAGAGTTAGTTAATGCATCAAAATTACTAATCTTTCCAGAAAAGACCTTAATGAATGCATCAGCTAAATAACTGTATTCCCTAACCAAACCTCTCCTAATTATTCTACCCAGATTATCAGTAGGCAAAGAGTAGTTTATAGAATTTAACATGGTAGTTATTTCAGTGTTAGTAGGCAAAGCATCACAGTTATTATCAGGAATATGTAAACATGCTTGCAAAACATCAGAATTAACTATGTACTCATTACCTTGAAGAGTGAATTTTAGTGTGCAGTGTGTTCCACTATACTCACATGAGGTCCAAATTTCCTCGATTATCTCATTGTAGAGTGGTGTAGAGTGAAACATTGCATAGCTCAACTTGCAATTCTTCATGAAATCCATCATTTTGAAGAACAGTCTGTTCGGGTTTTCCTTGACAACAAAAGGGATGGAGTTGTTCTTCTCATAGATGAACCCTCCAGCAGACATAAGCTTGACTATAGGTGCCATTGTTGATTAAAGGAAAGCTTCGAACTGAATTGCTTGTTAGAGAGAAGAAGAGAGAAAAAGCCTTTGGAATTTTTGAGAACAGGTAAAAAGAAATAATGAAAATAAAATTTCTTAAATACTCCCCCAAAAATTCTCAGAAAATGAATCCAATAATAAATGTAAATTACTGGATTGGCTTAAAAATATAACCGTTACTCTTAAAGTATTACCATGATTTATACTTACAGGGGTGTATGCATAGATCGTGGTAAAAGACGTGTCAATTTTTTAACGGTTCAGATTAAAAGCGCTTTATATCAACGAATCAGAATTGGGCGTTTAAGGTCCTGTCTATTTCGTTGATAAAACTGCGTTTCGTTGATACAAAAGAACTATCAACGAAACACCCAGAAAAAGTGCTAAGACTGTCAACGAAATGGTGCATTCCGTTGGCATAGTAATTTTGACTTGGACAAAATTTTACCTTTTCCTGAGAAAATTCATTCACAGAAAAACATAGCAAATTTCTGGCTGCATTTTAACTTGCAAATATCTCAAAAATAATTAAGAGAAATTTAGCATACCTAGCTCACTTACTAATCTTGAGAATGTTGATTCATCAAGTGGCTTGGTAAAGATGTCTGCAAGTTGTTGTTCACTTGGAACAAAATGTAACTCCACAGTACCATTCATAACATGTTCTCTAATGAAATGGTACTTGATGTCAATGTGCTTGGTCCTTGAATGCTGCACTGGATTCTCAGTAATGGCAATGGCACTAGTGTTGTCACAGAAAATAGGAATTTTCTCAACTCTTAATCCATAATCAAGTAGTTGGTTTTTCATCCATAAAATCTGTGCACAACAACTTCCAGCTGCAATATACTCAGCCTCAGCTGTGGAGGTAGAAACTGAGTTTTGTTTCTTGCTGAACCATGACACAAGCTTGTTTCCTAGGAATTGACAGGTTCCAGTTGTACTTTTCCTGTCAATTTTACATCCTGCAAAATCTGCATCTGAATAACCAATTAGTTCAAAACCAGATTCTCTAGGATACCAAATGCCAAGGTTTGGTGTTCCTTTGAGATATCTGAAAATTCTTTTAATAGCAACTAAATGGGATTCTCTAGGATCAGCCTGAAATCTAGCACATAGACATGTAGCAAACATAATATCAGGTCTACTAGCTGTTAAATATAAAAGTGAGCCTACCATGCCTCTGTAACTTGAAATGTCCACAGATTTTTCCTTAGTATTCAATTCAAGTTTGGTGGCAGTAGGCATAGGAGTTTTGGCAGGAGAGCATTCCATTAGGTTAAACTTCTTTAATAAATCATGAATGTATTTTGTTTGACTAATGAAAATGCCTTCATTAACTTGCTTTACTTGAAGACCAAGAAAGTAAGTTAATTCTCCCATCATGCTCATTTCATACTTACTTTGCATAAGCTTGGCAAACTTTTGACAAAGTTTCACATCTGTAGACCCAAAGATTATATCATCTACATAAATTTGAACAAGTAAAGTAGAGCCATTTACAACCCTGTGAAAAAGAGTTTTATGTACAGTACCTCTAGTGAAATGATTCTCAAGGAGGAACTGTGAGAGAGTGTCATACCAGGCTCTAGGTGCTTGTTTCAAACCATAGAGTGCTTTGAGAAGGAAGTACACATAGTCTGGAAAATCATCATCTTCAAAACCAGGAGGTTGACTTACATACACCTCCTCTTCCAATTCCCCATTCAGAAAAGCACTCTTCACATCCATCTGATAGACCTTGAAATTGGCATGGGCTGCATAGGCTAGGAAAATCGTTATTGCTTCTAGTCTTGCAACAGGAGCAAAGGTTTCATCAAAATCAATTCCTTCTTCCTGTGAATAGCCTTTTGCAACCAATCTAGCTTTGTTCCTTGTGACTATGCCATTTTCATCCATCTTGTTTCTGAACACCCACTTTGTGCCTATAACACTCCTGTCATTAGGCCTGGGCACCAGCTTCCAAACATTGTTTCTCTCAAATTGGTTTAGCTCTTCTTGCATGGCTAAAACCAAATCTGGATCTAGAAGTGCATCCTCAACTTTCTTTGGCTCATCTTGAGACAGAAAGCTACTATATAGACATTCTTCTTGAGTTGCTCTTCTAGTTTGGACTTTTGAAGAGACATCACCTATAATAAGTTCAAAGGGATGATCTTTAGTCCATTTCCTTGAGGGAGGTAGATTTGCTCTTGAAGACGTAGCTTCATGATCATGATTGCCTTGATTGGATATTTGTCCTTGAGAAACTCCCCCTGAGTTTGTTGTCCCTAAGTGATCACTTCTAGAAGTATTCCTATGACTATCAACGGTATGACCGTTTTGGCTGTCAACGAAACGCTCATTCTGACTGTCAACGAATCCACCATCATGACTGTCAACGAAATGACCATTTGGTCTGCTAGCTGCTATCCTTTTTAACCTTAATGCAGCAATTTCATCTTCACTGCTGCTTTCATCTGTGCTAGATACAACAACTTTAGGCTGTTTCTCAGTAGCCTTATCATGATTCACTTGATCTCCTTCCTTATTTTCAAAAGAAAGACTTTCATGGAAACCTTCATCACAGAGACCTTGGATTTTGAGATCATCAAAAACAACATGTACAGATTCCATAACAATGTTGATTCTGAGATTATAGACCCTGTAAGCTTTCCCTGCTGCATATCCCACAAATATTGCTTCATCTGCCTTTGCTTCAAATTTCCCCAAATGCTCAGCTTGATTTCTCAGAACAAAGCACTTGCATCCAAAGACATGAAGAAAATCCAATAGTGGCTTCTTTCTTTTGAGTAACTGATAAGGGGTCATTCCTTTGGCCTGATTAATCAAAGAAATATTTTGAGTAAAGCAAGCTGTGTTAACTGCCTCAGCCCAAAAATATGTAGGTAACTTTGATTCATCTAGCATTGTCCTTGCAGCTTCAATAAGTGTTCTGTTTTTCCTTTCAACTACACCATTTTGCTGTGGTGTTCTTGCTGCTGAAAACTCATGCAAAATACCATTTTCTTCACAGAACACCTTCGTGCTTGAATTCTTGAATTCTGTCCCATTGTCACTCCTAATCCTTCTTACTTTGAAATCAGGATGATTGCTTACCATCTTGATGTGATTGATAATGATTTCACTTGCCTCATCTTTAGAGTGCAAAAAGAAAGTCCATGTAAATCTAGAAAAATCATCAACAATCACAAGACAATATTTCTTCTTTGAGATGGACATAACATTTACAGGGCCAAATAGGTCCATATGAAGCAATTCAAGCTGCTGGACAATTGATGACTCTGTCTTGCTTTTGAATGATGCCTTCTTCTGTTTTCCCTTTTGACAGGCATCACACAAACCATCCTTGGAGAACTCCACCTGTGGAATTCCTCTAGCAAGATCTTTCCTCACCAAATCATTCATAACTTTGAAATTCAGATGGGATAACTTCTTGTGCCATAACCAACTTTCATCCTTGCTTGCCTTGCTGAAAAGACAAGTGATGGTGTCTGAACTTGTGCTACTAAAGTCAGCAATGTACACATTCCCCCTTCTGAATCCAGTCATTACCACATTGTTGTTTCCTCCTTTAGAAACAACACAGGCTTCTCTAGAAAAAGTAACTAAAAATCCTTTGTCACAAAGTTGGCTGATACTAAGCAAGTTGTGCTTAAGACCATCCACCAATGCAACCTCATCTATGATGACATTCTCTTTTGAAATCAAGCCATATCCCTTTGTGTAGCCTTTGCTGTCATCTCCAAAAGCAATACAAGGGCCAGCTCTTTCCTGAAACTCTGTGAGCAGGGTAGAATCACCAGTCATGTGTCTTGAACAACCACTATCCAAGTACCAAAGATTCCTTTTGTCTCCCTGCACACAATAAAACCAAATCAAGTCGATTTTGGTACCCAAGTTTCCTTGGGTCCTGTCTTGTTAGCCTTTGCATTCCCTTTTGTACCATTTTTCACTTTGGGCTCAGATTGATTCAAATCAATCTTTACCCTTGGTGTTGATTTCTGAGGGTTGCTCATATTTTCATTCATAGCATGCATAGTTGGAGGAACAATCATGTTATTCATGTTCCATGGCATTTGTGGCATGTTAAACATATTCATGTAAGGATTAGACACAAATGGCATGCTAGCATATGGATTCTGAAATTGTGCATATGGAGCAAACATGTTAGACATAACAGGCATTGTAGGCATGGAACTGTTCATTGCAGGCTTGGGCATTCTCACATTAGGAGTTTTCTTAACAGATTTGCAGTTAGTAGACAAATGACTAACACTTCCACAATTAACACATGTCTTTCTAGGAGCATATTTATCAGGTGTGTAATTGTTGTGTTTGTTAATTCCTACTTTGCCATTCCTGTTATTCTTTTTATTTCCCTTAGCCTCATTATGAACTTTCTCTACCTTGTCTTTCAATTGCTTGTTAGACAAGTGACCTACATTAGCTCTCTCAACAGGCTTCTCAATTTTCTTTAAAATACTAGACTCACCTTGAACAAAGTTCTTGGTGACAGGACCATACTTGTCATTAAGTCTAGTGAGTTTATCTTTTCTTTTGTCTGTCAACGAAACAGCCTGATCGGTTGATGGTTCATGTGTCAACGAAACATTGCATTCCGTTGACATATCAACCTTCAACAAATGATCATTGTTGTTTGTTGACTCTGTTCCTGATTCTAAGGTTTCACCAACATACCCTAGCTTCTCTTTGTTCCTTTCCCATGATTGCTCACAGAAGGATTCCACGCCTTGAACATTAATTATGTTGGTAGCAACATTCCTGGCATCCTTCCATTTTGCAATCACACTTTGTTCTATCTCAAGTTGTGTTCTAAGAATTTCTTCCCTTTGTAACACGTTCTCAAGTTCCTTCTTAGCATCCCTACTAACACATCTCATTTTCTCAAATTCAATGAGCTGTGCTTCTAACATTGCATTCCTATCACTTAAGAGCAGATTGGTCTCTTTTATTCTTGAATTCTCTTTAGTAAGTGATTTAAGAGTAACACGCAAATTATATAATACAGTAGACATTTCATTTACTGCATTGTCGCATTCCTCTTTAGAAAGCTCAGAAAGATTAGTAATTGTTACCTGGTTGCTTGAGGAACTTGCTTCCTGCTCATGATTGTCAGCCATAAGAGCCAAGTTGACATACTCAACATCATCATCAGAATCTTCACCATTACCAGCCCAATCATACTCCTGAGACATGAAAGCCTTTTCTTTTTGTTTGAGAAGTTCAAAGTATTTCTTTTTATAATCAACAGGCTCAAATTTCCTGTTGCCCTTCTCAACCTTGGGCTTTCTGCAGTCTCCAGCAAAGTGACCAAGCATTCCACAATTGAAACATTTTGACTTAGACTTTTCAATCCAGTTTGTTTTGCTAGGTTGAAAGTCTCTTCTTGGTGGCCTTGCTTCTGAGTTTCTTTTGAACTTGAACTTAGAGAATTTTCTAGACAGAAAAGCAATGTGTTCATCAATCTCATCTAAGTCCTCCAAGTTGGCTGGTTCTGATTCTTCTTCTTCTGTCATCTTGTCTTTACCCTTGCTAACATCACTCCTACAACTAGATCGACTAGTTGTGGCCTTTGCAGCTTCTTTATTGTCATCTTCAAGTTGGTTCACTGATGCAATCAATGCAATAGATCCACCCTTCTTCTGTACCTTTTCAATTTCTTCATCTTGCTCCATTTCCAGCTCATAAGTCTTCAAGGTTCCATACAGCCTTTCAAGAGTGTAGTCTTTGTACTCTTGAGTGTTTCTGAGAGAAACGGTCATAGGCTTCCATTCTTTTGGAAGAGCTCTAAGAAATTTAAGGTTTGAATCCTTGGTTTGATAGATCCTCCCATACAACTTTAATCCATTCAAAAGCTTTTGAAACCTACTGAACGTGTCATTTAGGGTTTCACCAGCTTTAAAATGAAAATGCTCATATTGTTGTATAAGGAGTTGCATTTTATTTTCCCTGACTTGCTCAGTTCCTTCACAGAGTGTTCTAACAGTATCCCATACTTCCTTAGAGGTTGTACAGTTGATAACATTGTCAAACATCTCTTGCTCCAAACCATTAAACAGAATGTTCATGGTCCTTTTGTCTTTATGAACTTCTGCAATATCTTCAACAGTCCATTCTGAGACAGTTTTTGGAATCTCTACATCAGGTGCATCATCTGGCAGTCCAACTCTAGAGTCAAGCTTCATGGGAACGTGTGGACCTTTCTCAATGCAGTCTACATACCTCTCATCCATAGACATGAGATGTAAATGCATCTTTACTTTCCAGTGAAAGTAATTGTCTTTATCAAGAACTGGTATCTTCACACCTGCATCCTTCTTCACCATGGTTTCTGTTTTTGGTCTTGATCTTTAAACTTCTTGTATGTTAGAAGCTTGCTCTGATACCAATTGTTATTCCCAAATGACCTAACAGAATTGTAGAAGGGGGGGGGGTTGAATACAATTCTTGATATTTTCTTGAAACTAAACACTTTATGAAATTAAACTGAACTGAATAAATAAAAACACAAGATATAAATAATTCAGTTGGATTGTTTGATGATCCAACTGAAGTGTTTTTATTGCGGAAATAATCTGTGATACAAATGTTCACAGCTGCTCAGTTACAATGTTGTAGAGAAGAAATGCTCTCAAAAATAGCTAATACAATCTATTTGTTTTTCTTCTCTCATTCTAAAGTGACTGCTACACTTGGTTATAAATCCCAAGTTTACAATTCTACATTTGGTTAAACTAAAGAATAATAGAAGTAACCATCAGTAGCTTGCTTTTCATTCCTTTTGTCCAATGGTCCTTGGAGATCTTTGCTTTTGTCTTCATGCTCATTATAATCATTCCCAAGAGCCTTATTGGAAATTGGAATGTTTCCTTATTTCCAGTAACCACTTTGATGGTTTCCAATGCAAAGTACACTTCCATATCTCCTTTTAGATCTGTTCAGTAAACTGTCACTATCACTTTGTCAACTGTTCAAAAAGCAACATTGATTCGTTGATAGCAAGGAGATGTGTTTCGTTGATAGCTTCATTCTTCATTCCGTTGATGGTGTTTCCCTCGTTTCGTTGATGGGTAAACTCCATACCGTTGACAGAGTAATCTTCATACCGTTGACATGTCTTCACTTAGGCAGAATTACAAGGCATAACATATTTACAATTAACCAACCTATTTTGCCTATCTAGTACATAGTCAACATGACTTAGAAAACCTATCTAAAACATATAATAGAATGCCTATCATACTTTGAAGTATTGTACAATGCAATTGCTACAACACTCATTTCGTTGATGAGCTTCCTGTCAACGAAACACTGCTAAGCATGCTATTTCGTTGACAGCTACAAAATTGACTTTACACAAATTCTACTAAGTGTTTTATGCTTATCATCAAGAACAACATATTCCTAACATAAAGGTTCTATACTTTGTAACTTCAATGTATGTAACTCTGTAATAAGTTCTAATTATGATTTGGAAGAAAATCTCAAAGATCATGCCTCAAGACATTTGAAGGCAGTGAGGAATAAATGAGTTGCAATATTGAAGGATGATATTTGTCTAAGTAGTGATTCAAGAAGTGTCAAATATACTGATTCTAGAAGTCATCCATTCGAGAAGTGCTAAGCATGAAGATTCGAGAAGTCAATTATATTGGTTCGAGAAGTGAAGAAATGAACTAATTCGATATGTCTCAATTAGTGAAGTCAAAAACACTGATTCGAGATATCATAATTCCAGAACTCAATATCCTGATTCGAGAAGTGCTAGTGATACTGGTTCAAGAAGTGAAAGATAGCTAATTTGAGAAGTGGTATTATACTGATTCGAGAAGTCCATTCGAGAAGTTAGTCTACACTGCTTTGAGAAGTCAAGTTGTCGAACCAAGTATCTCTAAGATATCGAATGGGAACTTAGCAGAATTTCGAATTAACAACAGACAAAAGTTTTGAGAACGTAGATCAAGTTCAAACCAAGGCATATGCAATTGTCACAATCAGTTGCAGTATGCACATGGAAAGTCTACAAAGAATCTTAGAGAGACAGTCAAAGAAATAGCTGAAGATAGGGATCTGGCAGTACGTAAGACAAAGCAAAGTTCACAAGATGCCAACTTTCACTAAAATGGTATAGACAGAGTTTGGCAACCTTTTTGTCCATTACCAGTTTTGTAAAAGTAAGATGTGTGTAGTTTTATAAATACACAGCTTCCTTATTTTCAGTTGTAAGTTTTTCTCACAATCATTCAATTTGTATCTCTCTGAGAAAAACGAAGCTGAGAATTCTATTTCGAATTCACAGTTTGTAGCACCTTTCGATCTAATACAACATTAGGTTAAAAGTGAATTTGTGTGTTGTTTCATTCTGCATTATTTAGTTTACAACAAACAAGATTCAAGCTACATTAAAAGTCGAATCAAAACGAAGATAATCAAAGAAACGTCAGATAATATATTCACCCCCCTCTATATTATCTTCGAGTGAAACTCATACTCAACAATTATAAAATAATCCGTGTTTTTTGTTTTTTATTTGAAAATATTTTAATTTTTTTAAAATAATATTTAATTTTTTTTAAAAAAAAAGACTGAATTGTACAATTTTTATAGTTGATGGGCAAAAATGTATGATTTTTTTGTTTAAGAATTTACGTGTAAAATGTTTCATACTTTTAGGATTAAAATATAATCTTGTATTACTAGTTTCCTAAATTATTCCTCACTTTTCCAATGGTAGTAGTGAAAATAGACGGAAGGGGTGCACAATACCGCATCAGAAATAGTAAAGGGATGCATAGTGCAAGTATGCAAAATATGGGTAAAAAAGTGCATTTGATTGAAACTAAAGAGATGTGAAACAGAATTAACTCTATTTTCATTTAGCAAAAAAAACTAGCAGCAGCAAATGTTTTTCTTCAGCCTTTCTCTCTGTATTCGTAGGTAGAGTATTCAGCTTCTGATTTTAACTTGATCCTTGAAGTTGTTCTAAAAGAACTTGCACCTAAGTTTGTAAAATAAACACTTGTGAATTTAATTTTCATATAGAACAGTACTATAAAATGACATAAGCAAAATGGGCCCCCTATATTTGGCATCAGTGCATCACATATTTACATGTATGTGGGGTTTGGCTTTTGTTCATGAGTATGATTAGAAAACTCAAAAATATATTCGAAAATTTGTCACAAAATGATGCGACATAATATTATGATGACTAGGAATTTGAAAACTTTTGCATATCTGTTTGCTCACGAAGGACAGATTATTTAGCACAACCTGACAAAAGTGCTGCCTTTTTGTAGTGAAGACAACTCACCGATACATTAGGCATAATTTGGGCCCATCATCCCATGCCGACGGACAAATGGGTTCAAGCACTGTGACGAAAATAATACACTGAGTTAGTACATATATATATATATATCTTGGATGCAATGATACTACAGTTCGTACAAGTCAAGTTATAATGAAGAGACATCCAAATTATAAATTATAGCACACATCCCATGTTCTTCAAGTTTGGTATTACCAATTGCACGATCTTCGCATTTCTAAATAATCTTACTCCTTTTATGTAAATTACTTCCCTCGCATCTTCTACATTACTTGCCTTTGATTCAAATATTCTTGTCGTTCCAATCTGAGGAGAGGATGATGATTAAAGCTTCATTCCGATTTCTCTTGGTGGGGATTTTGCTGGCCGCATTGCAGCCTCATTTTGCCATCTTATGTCAAGTTAATGCTCTGAGATCCGGTGAGTACTATTCTCATCCTTGCTGATTTTTTCAACTTCACTAGAACATTATTAATAAGGTAGACCCTAGTTAGGATTGATTTTTAAGATGACACGATACAGTAGTAAAATTACTGTTGATTGTCTAAAGCACCTCATATATTTGGAGTCTAAATTCCTCATAGGTGATTTAACACCCATGCATCGGAACTCAAAGATGATATCTGGCCATGTTTCAACAACTCAGGTGATCAAAAGAGTAGCTGCTGTCTTTCTTCTCTAGTGATGCAAATATGTCTGAAGAACATCATATCTATGTTAAATACTCTGTGCAGGTAAAACAGACAAAGATTGCTAAAAGGCCATCTGCACCAAACCCTGTGGGAAATCATCGTCCGCCATCAACAAAATAAATCTAATACTAAAATTTCAGGCAAACATCCACTTTGAAGAAGAGCAGTATGTTTGGTGGCACTAGCATCAAATATGAACCTTTAATATTTGTTAGTTTCTTTTCAGTTTCTCCGATTTAAAGAGTAGAATTCTACATTACAAGGTCGTGCCTATATCAGCTAATTTTACTAATTTGCAACAAGAAACTATCAAATGACACCATGAAAGTGCTTGCTTCAACCTTAAGTATATATACACCAGAAATGTTGTTAGACACTTAAAAATATTTGCATAACTCTGCATCTGGTCCAAATTTGTATGAAAAAAGAGGGATCTCTAACAAGAGAGTCGAAATATTCTATATATATGTGTGTATTAAATCGATATAGAAATGAATGTAAGTGTTGTCCGCTCATACATTATCATGTGTACGGTTAAAAAATTTAAATTGTTGAGCGTTACAATCAAAATTCAGTATTGGATTTTTAGGGTAAATTCGGTTCAAGTAATAATCAATTGGGGATATCCAATTTGCAATTAGGGATTGAATTGGTAAAAGGAAAGCTCAGGGCTCGTCCTCATAGGAAAGATGGCGCGCCCCTTGGTCGTCCAACCCCTGAGGACGCGTCCTCTTGGTGTGACTGACAACTTCACATGAATGGATGACTTGACAGATAATAAGAGCTACATTGACATTGGACTGACACAAGGAAGCTTACTACAAGAAATTTGTCATTTACCTACTAATTGTAAGGGTAGGTAAAAGTAATATATTGGTAGGTGAAGACTTTTACCTACCAATATCATATTGGTAGCGAGTGGTAGGTAAAAGTTAGTAAAGAAAGAGTCTTTATCTACAATTGTTGATATTGGCAGGTAAAATATTATGTGGGTCCCATTCTCTTAGATAATCAGTGTTGAGTCATCAGCTGACGTGTCACCAGCCTATATGGACATGGTCATCTATGTGGCAGATTACATGTCATCCACGTGGCATCACATTAGTGGTCTACATGGCATCCCATTAACGATCTATGTGGCAGCAAAACAAGTGGCACACGTGACATTTACGGGATAGATCACTTGGAATTTTACTAGCAATCCACGTGGCACCTCCCGGATAATCCATGTGGCATATATTTATTGCAGGAGAAATAAAAAGAAAATTGTAATATAAAGATTCTTTTTTTTGTAAATAAACAAATTGAAAGAAGCTCAATCTATATTTTTTATTGCTCATAAATAACACATAACACTGTACATTCTATATAAAATTAATAATTTTCGGATATATAACTTCTACAAGATAATTTTGTCACAATTACAAATTGTACAGATGAATCAAATTATAAAGTTTCATAATTTCGTCTAAAACTTGTTCTTTCGTAGAAGAAGGGATGCCCCTTCTCATTTCTGAGCCTTCACTCCTTAAAAAACTTTGTCCCTCCGCTTGAACCAAATTACCTGTAAAAACAAGAGAATTCACAAAAAGGAGTACGAAAGTGAGGAATAATGCCTTTACAGAGACACTACTACGGCAATAATCAGCACAAAAATTGACTTATATGTGGGGAACCGAGAAATTTAAAACAAATAATTTCAGTAAGTTAATAAGTTGTATGTCGAAAATATGACTATACAACATATATGTATTTTACTATACTAAAATCACCTACAAGCTACACATATTATTGTAGCAACCCGAAACATTAAAGTAACTTTAGTTTTAGTACTACTGTCCCCAGCAAAGTCTTTAAAACATGATATTAGTGAAATTGCTAGCTATTCACTCGTGGTATTTTTTTTTAATACAATTGTTGTTTATAAAACTTAATGCTATCTACTACAGTGATTTATATAAGAACTTAATAAATTGTTAAGTTATAAATTGTTAGAAAGCTTGAGTATGCAGAAGCTCCATTAAAACACTATGAATATCACAACATCAAAGGCTTACTTATTTCTTGTATAAGAACAATACACAATACATCTACTCTCAACCTACATTACTGAAAAGAAATGAATACAGCACATAATTGTTCTTTGTCTAAGTAAGTAAAAAGAAGTAGAATCTATAGTCTTTATATATGGAAATGATGGAGGAATGACAGTTGTGTTTGTAATAGAATTTTGTAACTGATTCTTGCTGATGTGGCATTCTCTAGGCATGGTTCTTTATTTTGCTTTCCACACTCTCACTAATCTTAACATCCCCCCTCAAACGAGGCTGACATTCAGACATGCCGAGTTTGAGTAGCAACTCCTGATAGTGAATGGAAAGAAGAACCTTCATAAAGACATCTGCAAGCTGAGACTCTATAGGTACATATGCCAATTGAATCAACCCTTCTAGCACCTTATCTCGCGTAAAGTGAACATCAATTTTGATGTGTTTTGTTCTCTCATGCTGAACTGGGTTTTTAGCAATATGGATAGAGATTTGATTATCACAGTAAAGAGCTACAGGTTTTAACTGTGTCATCCCTAGTTCTTCAAGTAAACATACAAGCCATGTGATTTCTGAGGCTGCTACAGACATAGCTCGATATTCTGCTTTTGCAGAGCTCTTCGAAACAATGCCTTGTCACTACTAGAAAAACGGCATTAGACATCGGCTAAAAACCGATGTCTATTGAAAAAGAGAAGCGATGTCTTTGCATGTGTAGAGAAAGGTAGGGGTATTAGACATCGGTTTTTAGCCGATGTCTATGTTAATCTTTAACATCGGGTTTTTAATAAGCAACAGATGTCTATGTTCCTTTTTAACATCGGTTTCTTAATAAGGAACTGATGTCTATGTTCCTTTTTAACATCGGTTTCTTAATACGGAACTGATGTCTATATTTCTCTTTTACATCGGTTTCTATTCTTTAGACATTAGTGTTCTGATGTTACTTGTGATATTTAACATCGGTTTTTTGCGAAAGTGATGTAAGTTTTGTATTTTTTTAATACATGGATGCCCTATTTGACATGACCAAAAACCAAAACCAAATGACCAAAATCAAAAAGCCAAACCAAAACCAAATATCGAAATCAAAAGGCCAATATATACTAAAACCAAATATAAAATTCAATAGGTCAACTACATTATCCAATTCATATCGAAACTAACTACATAATCCAAACCATCCAAATATCAAAACTACATTCATATAAAAACTTCTGTTAATGCTACATCTCTAGTTGTGGTGTGGCTTTCCTTACGCTAGCAATATGCCAAGACAAAGCCATCCTCCTTCATTCTTCTTCCCTTTGATTTCACTTTTAACTACTTAGAACAACAATAACCCTGCAATAAAGAGAGATATGATCAATCTAACTGAACCAATACATAGTATGAACCAATAAAGATAATTACTTCCCTATTGCATGCCAATATTCATTGGTTTCCTCGTGAAATAAATCAGTATCTTTATAAGCATATAGTGAAACTTAATTACAAAATAGTGAGGGAATGACTGTTTCGTTTCTAAATGATCACGTTTTCCATTGCTAAAGTATTCTTCAAAGACAAAACCTAAGAAACACACCATGGAGTAAATTTTCAGGTTAAAAAGTTAAAAACTGAACGTTGCAGCATCCTGCAGCAATTGGTATATTATCCTTATTTTTCATAAAGAATTTGTTTTTAGGAAAGAAAAATTACCCTCCTAAAAAGATCTTTTCCCAGACATAGCGAATAGTGAAATCAACACCCCACCAGAAATCTATGGTATCCTTGAAACCAATATATCTTTTACTGGCCGTGCAAATAAACAACAGTACAACTTTAAATTCCAAATGAGATTTTCCTCTCTTGAAATGGAGAAATAAGGAAACTTTACAACTATAAGCTGAACAACGTTGGCTTTACCTATAATTGGTACAAGTTTTAGCTTGTTCAGCAGCATTCACCTTGTGCACTAATTTTGAATCTCCACAAAATTTGATCAAGAATCCTTAGAAGTAATGTCTTTGATTAGTTGTGGACTGAGATCCTTTTGCAGCAGATATGATGAAAGAAAATATGGAACTACGACTGCCAGCCCTAAACAAATGACACCCAAGCATAAGAGATTTAAACAGAAAAGTAGATACCAACATTATGTACATCGTAAAAAATTATATATTGATTCAGTAAAATCTTAATCTCTGAGTAGAGGACCGCAAATATGTCTAAGACGAAATGGGTGAAACTATGCATAGACTTAATACAAGGGAATGTCAAGTTCCCGAAGATGCAGTTTTTGCAGGACAAGTATCATATATAAATATTTTTATTGTTTACAGAATAAGCTTATGCAATGACATTCTAATCTTTGAGAGTAAATGATTTGCCTAGTGGTGCAACTTAAATATATATAATTGTTAATGATGTAATAAGTGTCTAACATTGAACAGCCCATAGAAATACACTACACCATATTTGACCTATTGCAAGCCCATAATATGTTTGTGTTGCATAAAATGTTGCTATAGATAAGAAACTTGCATATTTATTGTAATACTTTCACAAAGTGTTGTATAAAATAGAAAAGTGTTGCAAGGCTAAGAAGCAGTTCGGTAATTTTAGAATTATTGCAATACTTCAGAAAAGTGTTACAATAACATATCACTTTTTTGGTCAATTTGACCGAATAGTGTAGGCGGGAGTTCAATTTTTTCATTGGGCGGGCGGTTTTAGTGCCAAATATTTTGGTACCAAAATTGTTATTTACACGAAAATAAATTTTAGAACACAAAATACTAGCCCCTCTCTCAAACATCCCTCACCATCTCTCTCTCTCTCGACCATCCCTCTCTCTCGACCATCTCTCTCCACCACACCCCTCTCGACCTCCCTCTCTCTCGACCATCTCTCTCGACCTCACCTCTTTCGACCTCACTCATGTCTCACACCTCTCTCAAACTCGTAAAATCGACTTCAAAACCCCAAAACCCCAAATCTGATTAGAGAAAGATTTAGAGTAAATATTCAATTAAAGCTTCAATTAGAGGTAATATACTTAACTTTTTTCTATTTTGTTGGATTATACATGTATATATGTGTATACATGTGAAATTTTTAGATTATATGTTCGATTCGATTATATGTTCGATTGTATGTGTTCATAATTTTTGTTTGATTAGAACAAGTATTAAGTGTTAAAATAGTAGGGATTTTGTACTAATTAGTACAATTTTTGTGTTAAATTTGTGGGAAATTTGTGTTAATTTGTGGAAATTTGTGTTAAATTTGTGGGAAATTTGTGCTCACTGGTAGCTTTTCCGAGCTTATACAGAATGGAGAAATTACTACGTGTACTATCAGCATTCACCCATAACCATAATTCTTGCTTACATTATGGTTTTTGTGCTTTTATGAAGTTCAAATATGTTTCTGTCTTGGCACGTGTAAGCAGCCATGGTCCGTCAAATATGATGTCTATTGTTTATTCTCACTGCCCTGGCTATGTGTTGTGTCAAATATAATTCACAAAGATGACTGCAAATAAATACTATATATCTGAGACTTGTGCCTGCACAATGCTATACACTGCATTCTCTCACTGATCGATAATTCTAAAGACGACTTTGCTTATGCAGCTCATAAGTGTCGGCTACTTTGTATGCTTCGATTCATTTCTATCAATCGTTACCGTAATGCCTATAAGACTTGTCATGGTTGCTTGGAGGAGTCTGAATGCAAGGTTAGCTTTTAGTTTTTCCATTCTTTAAGCATATATTAAATTGCACCAAAGATATATGTTGTCCTGCTTTTGTTTTGAATCTGAACGCCGTATAGATAATGTGCGACAAAGAAGAAAAACTGCAAAGTATCATTGGTCTGAGAGTATTTTGGCAAACAAATTGTTAAGTTATTTACCTACACATTTGCTACTTACATTTAATTAGTTAAAGTGGTGTAATTAGTCAAATATCCTTGTCTTCATTGTTATATCATTGTTCATTTGGTGCTAAAATAGTTATTTTATACGCTACCTAAATTTTTATTCCTTAACTATTTATACTAGTTCATTCATTTGTATTTGTTGTTTCCTTTATGTATTTGTCAGAAGAGTACGGAAGAGGACCGTTCCCTTCTCATCAGGGGTAAATAATTCCAACCTGAAAGTTCGAAGATATACTGAGGCCTGATTAATATCATGTCTGCTGATGAATTGAAATTCCCTTTAAGTCGGTGTCGTGTAAGAATCCAATAGTAAGTGTATAGTTTTCCACTCTGTTACTTTCTTTTTCTGATGCTATTTTATATTTTATCTATCAAACTATAATAAACACATCTAGAGAAGCTTTTTCAATACATGCACTATGCCTTAATTTATAACATCTCGAGTACGTATATATCTTATTCAAACTCTATTTAATTGGAGATACCAATTCCGAAAACTAGTGGCTTTGATGAATGTGCAAATCTTCAATATCTGGGATTACTACGTCATGTTTCTCATTAATATAGAAACACCATAAATTTAGAATACTAAATATAGATATTAAATTCCTGGTATATTACAAATGGTAGTTATGTTGTTTCCATCACTCTGATTGATGAAATTAAAAACATGGTATCCAAAGTAGTACGATTTGTCTTATAAATATGCATTATATTTCTTTTCAACATCTTTGTTAATAAAGTTTTGCCTGATAAAGTTACTTTTTTGGCTTTGTTATCTGGTTGCAGCCATGGAGGGATGTAAAATAAAGGACTGGAATTCTTTGATGAGATGGTGAGTGGAAAAACTGGTTTTCGGCCAGATATTGAACATTATGGGACTGTTGTTGATTGGCTTGGGCGTTGTTGGACAAATAGAGAAGGCATTTAAATTTGTTAAGGATATGCCATTTGAACCTATTGGTGCAATTTGGGATTCACTCTTAGGTGCATGTAGTGTTCACCAGAATGTTGAAATTGGACAGTATGTTGGTAGTCGACTATTAGAAATAGAACCTGAAAATGCTGGTAACTATGTAGTTCTTTCAAATCTGCTTGTTTCTGCAGGAAGGTGGAATGAAGTAAGAGTGATAAGGGATAGTATGATGGAGAAGGCTATAATAAAGGAGCCAGGAAAGAGCTGGATTGAACTGGATAAAACCCTTCATACTTTCCACGCAGCTGATCGATCACATCCACGGATGGAAGAGGTATATGTGAAAAGCTGGCTTTAGCTTTTGCACTAATTTGCACTCCTCAAAACATGCCTGTTCGAGTAATGAAAAATCTCCGTATCTGTGTTGATTGCCATAATTCTAAAGGTGCGCTTACTGTAATCTTGAGTGATATTGTTTCTGTGACCAGTGTTTGTCTCAAGGCTCAAAAAGTAGATTTTTTATGAAATTTCTTTTTAGATTTCTGTTTGTGAAAATCTATTGACTTACTCATTCATTTTAAAGGTTCTGAACGTGTGATCCTTTTTGTGTTTTACCAGTCCTTATTTACAAAAAGTAAATTAAATATTCATTTCATTTTTGCAAGATGTCATATATCAACTCCAAGCTAAGCGCAACATGGGCAAGTGAAGTGTGATTAGTTGCAGAGTTTTCTCAATCTTTTTTTTTTTATTTTATGCATCATATTTAAGAGTAAGAACATGTTATCACAAAGGCATTAAGACAAGTTGATGAAGGGAAGGCCTCTGCTAAAGCTGAGGCTGCTGAATTGAAGTGTAAATGTGAAATCGAGAGGCTGCTGGTGGTTTTTTGTTGTTGTCTTCTCTTGAAGGTGTTGTGTGCAGAGTCCTTGGTGATTTGTAATGGTCATCGTGCTGTTAAGGGTGAATAACGAAGTTGCTCTCTTCCATGGAACCACCAATGTGATGAACCACCAAAGGCCGAAGAATGTGATGAAGGTGAAGACAAGGACGTGGTCCTAAAAGGAGTTTTGTGATATAATTGCTCGTTCATACTTATTTTTCGTATATGTGTACACCTTTGGTTGGATATTTTAACTTAAAACACCAAGTTCCTTGTGAATTGTGGTGTAAGTCGAATGTGTTTCGACTTTAGACTTAAATACTAGATATAAGATGATGTTGCGGTATAAGCCGACTTTGTTTGGGCTTGTTTGACTTTTGTTTTGTTTTCAAGAAAATTTTAAATATCATTTTTGGTTTGGTATGCCTTTGTGCATTGTATATTAAGTTTTAAAACAATATATTGCAATCTAGACAAAAAAAAAAGTGTTGCAAATATGTGTTGCCAAAAAGATATATTACTTTACAATAGGGATAAAAATGTTGTAGATAAATGTTACTAAAAAACCAAAAACATTACAATAGCCATCAAAATGTTGCATCATAATGTTGCAAAAATGTGTTGCATAATTCTATTGTAACACCTTAAATGTGTTACTAAAACAGACAAAGTGTTGCAATAAAACGCTATTGTAATACATGACAAATGTTGCAATAAGTACATCAAAGTGTTACTATATGGGTTCGTAGGCAACGGCCGCAAATGCAACACCGATTTTTGGCTAAAGCGTTACAAAAACCTCTATTGTAACACATATGGGGTCTAATGATACACTTTTTTGGGCTTGCAATAGGTCAAATATGGTGTAGTGATATATCATATTACCATCTCATATGCTTCCAAGTTCTAATCATTAAATAAAAAATACCTTAATGAAATCAAACCTAATAATATAGAGTTGCATCGTACCCAAAAGACTATGCTTCAATTGTATGGCCCGCTTCCCTCCAAGGAAAAGAAAACATTAACTAGAAGTACGTATTGTATGTAGTTCAGATTGTCTAACATCAGAAACATTAAAATTTTGCTACTGAGAGTGTCCCTTGTTTTTGATATATTCGTCTTCTTCCATCGCATTCCTATCAACTATTCTTGATTCTTCCTCTCTTTAGCCTTCTAACTTTATTTTCAAATTCAGTGTGCTATGCAAATGACCGGACAGTTGATCCTATGATATTGAGAACTACTTGAGATTAAATCACAGGAGCTCCATGTATAACCTTTGAGCATAGTCAAGTCGAAACTTACACAGATAACATTACTTAGGTGGAAACTTACACAGAAACTTCCAAAGCAGTAAAGCACAACCCCATTCAATCACCAAAACAGGAATATTAATTATCCAGACAAAATAACGTGGAAATGAACCTAACTAGGTGCCTGCTTAGGTGATGAGAAATCAAGAAAATTGCTTAGGTGCTCGTAATGCAAATACGTTGCTTAGTATTAACTTATGGTAGGACCCTTGGATGATACAAGTACAAGTGACAAATTACTGACTTCAGTACTATCCTGAAGAGCTCATAACTACATTTGATGAAACCCAAGTAGAAAGCGAAAAACCATTTCATATAACACCAGAAAGTTCTAAATAAATAAATAATTAAATATATGAACACCTGAATAATATGTAAAATTGCTATCTAAAACAGTGAGGTAGAATTTATACGATAACTACCTTGTTCTTTTCAATAGCTGCTGCTTGGGCATTGGCAACTAATTGGGCACAGAAACTCCTACACAACAATAACAACAATTCCAAAAATTAACAAACAGTAAATATACCAATTGCATAAAACAATAACATCAATAATATGTACTGTTTTTAAACATTACAACAATTCTGAAAATCCTTCTGACAGCTAAACAGAACAATTCCTTAAACTCAGTAATATTCAAGAACTTAATCAATAATGTGGAAATTCATTTCCTTAAAAACAATAAATATAATTCAAGAACTTTTTGAATATGTATGTGAGTAGATACCTGGTGACAGGGCGAGAGACTTGAGGGAGTTTCTTCCCATCAATTCCTCTAACAGTGACAAGATTTCCGATATCACCAAGTGCACGACGATTCTTCACCTCTCCCGCTGCTGCCATTTTCTTTTGCTTCCCTACTCCAGCTGCCTCTGCTAGATACAACATAATACAAATCACCAACATATAACAAAAACCCCCCAAAATTTAAACCAAAAATCCAATTACACAATTCACAAAGATTCTGAAGAAAATCAATCAAATTATAAATCTTGAATGCAACATGGTACTAAACAATCAAAACCAATATTTTATAAAATCAAAATATAAAACAGAGAAATAAACCCAACTCTAGGGTTTGTAAATTCATCAAACGTAAACAACCCCTTCTTGTATCATAATCTCTCTCTCTCTCTCTCTCTCTCTCTCTCTCTCTCTCTCTCTCTCTCTCTCTCTCTCTCTCTCTCTCTCTCTCTCTCTCTCTCTCTCTCTCTCTCTCTCTCTCTCTCTCAATCAAGCCAATATTCAATACTTAAGCCTCCAACAATGGATCCAAACGGAACATACATGTAGAGAGAATCGAACTAATAATATTGAATAAATTGAAGGGGGTAGAGACAATCGACCTAATATTGAATAAATTAAAAAGGGTAGAGAGAATCGAATAATTTGAAAGGCTAATTGAAACCTTTTGTTGAAAGAGTAGGTTAGGGTTCTTGAGAAAAGAGGGACGGGGGTGTTTGATTTTAATGTTTTTGATTTGGGGGGGGGGGGGGTGGTGGGTGGGTTTAGTATTTTTATGTTTTTGATTTTTTATGTTTAAGGGACAGACGGGGAGGTGAATTTGGCTAGGGGGAATATTTTGTTAAAAGAGGGGGAAAGGAAAAAGAGGAAGCGCGTGTTTTTTTTTTGAAAAATAAGGCTCAGACATTGTTTATTCAAGTAAGCGATGGGTAGATTACTATTAGACATCGGTTTTAGTTTTATCGATGTAAGAGATACTTTTGACATCAGTGGCTTTTCTACCTGATGTCTAAAGTGTGATGTCTAATCTAGTTTTTCTAGTAGTGTGTTTCTTAGATTTCCAGCTTATTGGTGACTTTCCAAGCATCATGACATACCCTGAAATTGATCTTCGAGTATCTTGACAAGCTCCCCAGTCCGAGTCAGTAAAGGCTTGTAAAACTAATTGATCTGTAGCATTTAGAATAATACCTTATCATGCTATACATTCTACATAGTTTAAAGTGTGCAACAAGGCTTGATAATGTGGAACCCTGGGATTTTGTAAAAACTGACTCAAATGCTGCACAATGAAGGATAAATCTGGTCGAGTGTGAGTTAAGAAATTTAACTTGCCCACTAAACACCTGTAAAGTGTAGGCTCAGAGAAAAGCTCTCCTTCATCTGCTCTAAGTTTAATGTTGAGTGGCAATGGTGTTACAGTGGATTCAGGAGTAGAAATATTGGCTTCTTTCAACAATTCTCTTGTAAACTTAGCTTGAGACATAGAGATACTAGAGGCTAGATAATTGATCTCAATACCAAGAAAAAAACTTAACTTTCCTAAATCTTTGATACTGAACACAAGGTGCAAATGATCCTTCAGCTCCTAAATTTCTACAAGATTGTTCCCGGTCAAAATAATATCACCGACATACACAGCAAGAATGGTTGTAGATAATCCATCTCTTTTGATAAACAAAGAGTAGTCATTTTTGGATTGTATAAAACCTCTAATCTGTAATTCCCCTAGTAGCTTAGCAAACCACTGTCGTGAAGCTTGTTTCAAGCCATAGAGTGATTTGATGAGCTTACAAACAAGGTTGTGAGGATTATCAAAGCCTTCAGGAGCTTGCATGTATACCTCTTCTGTTAAATATCCATGCAAAAAGGCGTTGTTGATGTCAAGCTGATGTAAATCCCAGTGTTTAGAAGCAACAATAGCTAACAAACATCTCACATTTGTCATCTTAATGACTGGAGAAAATGTTTCTTCATAATCGATTCCCCATTTCTGATTGTACCCTTTGGCAACTAATGTAAGATCCGGGAAAATTACGTGTTAATATTTGATGAGAAATGAAATTTTATTTCATATTAAGATTTATTAAATGTTTTATCTGTTTAAATGGGTTAAGTTATTCGTTAAATGATCGAATATATGACATTGGGATGCTATGTGAAAATGTGTGAGGAATTAGAAATTATTTTGAAAAGGATGTCATACTATTTTATTCTATTTTAATTATTGAAAAGAAAATTCAGTTCGTTCCCTAATTATTCGGGAAATTGGTATAACGTTCGTACCAATATTTCATTCGTTAAAATGGGAAGTATTCGAAAATATTCGTAATAGAAGTATTTTGGTTCGTATATCTATTATTAAACGATACTTGTAGTTATCTGTACATTCTGGATGATTATCGTCTCGTAAAACGTATATTCTGCTTTATTAAAGGGTTAAAGCATATATTCTGTTAAATTGTATTTAAAACGATCCATCGGATCAATATCGATCCAAAAATGTCGTTTGGGGTATTATTTTCCATTTAGTATAAAAAGGCGAATCGTACTTTGTTTTGCGTATAATAAAGCTTAATTACAGTTAAAAATCTAATAACCCCTGAAACGTGTTCTTCGTGTTCTGGAGAATCAAACTCAATTTTGAAGGCGTTATCGGAATCCGATTTCGATGTTCTTGTAACCAAATCGAATCTCTCATCATCCCCTATTCAAATCCATCATCAAAATCTGTGTGGATATGATTTATGGGTTTTTCTTTTTTTTAATTATTTAAATATTTCGAATTTCAGGTTAAAATTTGGGGGAATCTTCGTTTCTGATTGTTCTTGATAATTGATGATATGAATAAGTTGTATATGATGTGGTGAGTGTGTTGGTGATTTTTAGAACCTTAAATCGAGCAAATCGGAGAAAAATTGAGGTCACCGGACTTTTCTCTGTTTGGCCGGAGAATGGATTCCCGATTGCTAGCAATGTTTTTAAGGTTGCAGATGGATAGATCGGATCATTTAGAACTGGTTAACGTAGTTAGTTTAAAATTTGGTGTCTGTTTTTGAGTTGGCCGGAAAACGGAACTCGTCGTCGACGGTGAGGATTTCCGGACAGTTTTGTAAACATTTTGAGCAGTTTTTGGTTGAGTTTTGTTAAGAATTAGAAGGCAGAGAGATTGGTGTAGCTAACGGCAGGTTTGGTGAAGGTTCGGGGCTTGGTCGGACGTTTCCCGGTGGCCGGACGTCGGCCGGAAACTGGGAAACCCAGTTTCCGGTGACGTGTTCTTGGCGACCCGGGAACTGTTCTTCACGACCCGTTTCGTAACCCTACCCGACCCGGTTTCGATCCAAAATTTCCCTAATTCAATTTCTGAAAAGTGTTTCTGAGATTTATTTTAGAAATAAATCAAAAATAGTTTAAAAATTCTAAAAATCATATCTTTGATTTAAAAATACTTTAATTATTTATTTAAATTCGAAAATTGATTAAATTTAATTATTTTAATTATTTTTGATTAATAATTAATTAATTTAATTAATTGATTAATTCTTTTAATCAGTTAATTCTTAATAATTAATAATTAATTAGATTTAATTAATTAAAATTAAGTTTAATTATTTTCTAGCTTGGTTTATTTATTTAAAAATAGTTTGAGTGTTTGGAAATTGTCAATTAATTTTATATTAATTGATTAAATGGTTTTTAAATCTTTATATTGGGAGAAATAGTCCGATTTTTGACCTAAAAATATTTTGAGGTTAATTTCCTTGAAACGAGAGCCAAATGTTTTTCTAAAAATTACTTCTTAGATGTTACGAGACTTATGTGATTTATTTGTCGCAATTAAATGACGGTATGTGCTAAGTGAATTATGTGAATTATCTGTTGTTGAGTCATGCATGCGAGTAATTGTGTTGAGACTTGTTTAAGTATATTGGTCGTGTCTAATATTATCACGAGGGGTAGTTGGAATAGAAATTTGTCAGTATTATTAGGAAATGAGATTTGCGAGACCGTCGACTTAGATGTTGACTTTTATAGTATGGGGATTTTGTCAAGCGAGTTACGTGGATTACTTATGTAGTTAATTGTGATTATTCTATCGATTGAAATATGGTTGTCTATGCAACAGAGGCTATTGGACGAGATGAGTCAGATTATCGAAGTATGTTAAATAAGAGATGTCGGAGGAGTCTGAGATATTGTTTACGACTAATTGAGCTATTCGTGAGGCGACGTAAAACCAAGGGAACGTCAACACTCGTAGAGGACATATGCAAGTATTTTCTTCCAACAGAGATATCGACACGTGGATTCGAATTGGTAGGAGCAGACTAGTGGTATTCACAAGAGCGTTAAAGCAAAGAAGGACGGAAATAGAGAATCGTGCGATAAGACAGAATAAGGAGGGAATCGTATTATTTCAGCGCCTTACAAAATAGCTAAGGACCAGAGGCAAGTGTTTATACCCTTGCTTATTAATTGATTGATATTTTCTTGAATTAATATTATGCAATTGGCATACTTTTCCCTAAATATTAAATGATGACTCTTTTGCATTGAACTGCAAGTATTTTATTTAATCTCATCAATTGACGAGTATTCATTTATACCTTATGAGCTTAGATTCATATTTTTATGTTGATTGAAAAGATATACTTATTTGAAACGATTGAGAAGATAGTTATGGGCCGTATACTAAGGCTCTCTTTCAAAAATCTTGATTTAAAAATATTAAGTTGGAAAATTGCCAACCCTAGATGAGTGGGGACTGGTGAACCCTATGAGGGTAAAAAGGTTATTTTGAAATTCTAAAGTTGTGCTACTTGTTCTTCAAGTATTCTATTTTCCATCTTGCACCTATGCAAGTATGATTATCAATTCTTACTAATGCGATTATCTGATCCAGTCCCTGATTCGAATTCATATATGCTATGTATGATTTAGTTCATTTCCTTCAAATATAAGGATTATATATTATAAGTATATTTTCGAAGGACTTAAACTATTTCTGCCAGAAGTCGGTAACCCATTATTTTCCCTATTTATAAACTTCACCTTAAATTTCCTTAAACTCAAACTTGACTTTTTGTCACTTACCAGATTGGTGAATCTTAACTAATTCTTCCATAATGTGATGATTTGAACTGTTGAGGCCATCTAGAGCCTGTTCTTTGAACCCTACTCTATATTGAGCTGTTGCAAATTCTGTTGATATAATAATGCATGTTTCATATCAGACTTAATCTTGTTGAGCATGTCATTGTTTATTCTTCATTACTATCCCAGTTGTTACATCGATCTCGTCGATGTTTATTATATTGTCACTTTTCATGTGCACCTCCCAATATTGTGTCGATCTCGTCGATACTAGATTATATTGTTATTCCTTGATGGATTCTTCATAGTTGAATTGTTTCCTGGAACGTGAGTTTTCCAGCGTTTGTTGTATTAAGGTTGTCGATTCTTCCGACACCTGATTGTCGAAGTAAGGTTGTCAATTGTTCTGACACCTGACGTATATAATATAGGATTGGAATGTTTTTAAATGGACCAGTAATGGTCGGACCATATTTATGGTCGGAATAACTTATGGCCCAGATTGGCCAAGGATCCAATAGAGGACTTTGCTATAAGCAAGTCCGGCGTTGATGCGTGGCTGGCCAGCAGCACAACCTTTGATTTGATAAATGTGAAAACTCCAATTCTAATATCAATTCTTATTTCTGAGATGAATTAAATCCATATGTTTTGTACTTGTGAGTTATGACCTGGTACTCAGGTTTATTCGTTCGCTCGAAGTTGTTAGTTCGTTGATTGATAAGTAATGGTTTCAATCTTGTTGAAATCATTTACTCTTAATATATTGGATTCCAAATAGTCGAAATCCTCTTCCTTGATTCCATTGGCAATCGTGAGATATCTATCTTGATGAGTTTTATTCATACCACATATCCAGACGGTACCATATTGAAGTTGTAATAACCCGAATTTTTGGTAAAATTAAAACTTTTCTTATTATGATTAAGCGCATCAGTGAATAGTGAATTTGGTGGATGAATAGTGATTTTGAGGATTACGAAAAAAATTTCATGCCACCTATGTACGAGACGTAGTGTGGATATTCCGAAGTCATATTAGTGATCTACGGAGTAAATAAGTGTATGCAAAGATGATCGGAATTCAGAAATTCCAAATTTTATTTTGGTGTAGTATTTGACCGGGCAGTGAATTATATATTATTATAATCAAGAAATGAGATATTAAATTTGAGGATTTAATATTTTGGAATTTTATTATATTTGATTTGAGAATTTAGAACGAAAACCGCTGATACTTTATAACGAGATTAAGCGATTAAGCAAACGAATCATGGATTAAGGATTGAAATTATGACAAGATTAAATATCCTACATGATCATCAAGAGAATTATATCAAGTGGATTCAAGGATTTAAACAAAAAGGAAGCTAACCAAGAGTTAAGGAACTCTATAAAAAGAGATTGAGAATATTCGAAGAAACGCGAGAACCTTTTCTAAGAACAAGGAATAAAGAGGGATGTTGGAGTTAATATTGATTTAAGAGATTGTGCCACAGTGGAGCAATAAAATGCAACATATAAGCTGTAATGTATTGATTTTATTAAAAGGACACAAAGAGAATCAAATTGGTGGAAGCAGAGAAACCAAAGTATCATGCTTGAAAGTCAACTATAACAAGGATGACCCTTTTGCATTTAACCAAAAAGTGGGAAGTGTTATGTAAGGCCAACACTTGGACCAATGAAGTGTTGACAACACAAAAGTAGAAGATGCATCCAAAGATTAATACATAATATACATGTATTAATTCATTTCATAACAACAAAACAAACAAACAATTCTGCCCATCAGAAACCAAGCTCAAAGCAAAATTCATATCTCCACTTCTGTCCATCCTTAAATCACCAAATTTTAACCATAGCTCTTTCACTCCATGGGTAACATTCGTTCAAAATTTCATGGTCAACAAAGGAGTGTAGCCTAGCCAAATCGCTTCCCAAAGTTGGAGAACCCAATCTGTCCAGTTTCTGTCCAGCGGAAAGATGGGGCTCAAAACCCTAGCTAGGAAGCTTCAAATTTGATGATCTATAACTCAAAAGAAATATTATGAAGAGCACAAGGTCTGGTAAAAGTTTTATCACCAAACTCTTATTTTTCGATTTGTTATGAATCTTACAAGATGAGGATGAATAGTAACTTCAAGTGGTTTTCTTGTTTTGATCTTAAGGATTTAGCACTTAAGGACCATCTAAAGCTTGTTAAAGGTTTATAAACACTTGATAGTGTTGTTAGAGCATCCAAGGAGGTAAAACCCTAACCCACCCTTTGGGTTCATGTGAGTTTTGATGACTGTTTCGATGTTATAAGCTTAAGAGATCATGTTTAAGTATTTTAGTTGTTATTTAACTTTGTAAAATATGAAAAACGGTGGGTGTTGGATTGTAACCACACCACTGAACTTAGAGAAGTAAAAAGGTGCTTGTTGAGGTTGTGGATGTATGGTATGCCCGGTGTGGCTTGGTTATGGTTGTGACAAAATGGAAATGCTCGATTTAGAGCCGTCGTAATGCCCTTTTTTTTGTACTGTCTTGACAGTAGTCACCCGAGACCATAACTGTGTCTAAAGAGTAAGAACTGCATATGATTGTGTAGATATTGTTGTCTAGTTTGACAGTAGTCACCCTTCATGACTGTGTTTGAGACCCTTACAAGTGATTATAAAAGATGAGATTTCGTGGTAAAGTGCTAAGGTCAGTTGGAAAGAGGTGTGCGAAGGTTTCGAGTCCAAAAGATTATTTTTCGATTTTATAAAAATGCGACAGCAGAGGTTGCGCAAGTGAAAACCACCAAGAACCCGACTTAGAAACCAATGTTATAAATGGTTAAGTATAACTTGGATTTGAGAATCGATTTCGAACCAAACTTACGACTTAGGTATTTGACGAGTAGCATGGACTTAGTACGTGGCTAGATTAAGCCATTAAGTGCTATGATTGTGATTCGCTTACGTGTTTAAGCATTAAGTTATAAGTGGATTATTTAGGGGATTAATCGTACGTTTTCTTTGACTTTGTCTAGATTGTCCGACATCGTCGCGAACCCCTACCACTTCTCGAGCATCAGACAAGTTTTCGAAACCTATGCTTACTGTTGTTGTGATAATAAACTGCTTTCATATATGATATGCAAATGAGAATTATACATGTTTTATTCCCAAGTACATTGCAATATATAAATTGCATGCTTGTCTTCGAACGGCTATATATAGTGATACTCGAGGTTATGATTTGATTATAGGCTTCTAATCTAGATATGGGATATTAGTTAGAAGCCAGACTTTTTATAAATGCCCTAGGTAAAGGGCGTATGATTTTTATTCTTTAGGCCGGAAGTAGTTATATTTTCTGTATATGTTAAAGATTATTTTTCCGATAAAGATATCGGGTAACTGTTATTCGATGATTATTTATTTAATGAATATTATTTTGAATATTCATTTAATCCTTATTTATTTAATGAATATTATTTTGAATATTCATTTAATCCTTATTTATTTAATGAATATTATTTTGAATATTCATTTAATCCTTATTTAGTTAATGAATATTATTTTGAATATTCATCCAATCATTATTTATTTAATGAATATTATTTTTGAATATTCATTTAAAGTTTACTTACTTAATAAATATTTTTCGATTATTTATTAAATACTTTAAACACGTTTGAAAATGAGTTATATTATTTAAAGTTTATCCTCGACCTTCAATAACTATGAAGGATATTCTAAGCTGTATTATTAATTATTTTAAATCAAGGGGAGGTTCCCAAACACTGTTTTTCCATTTAAATCTATCTTTTAAGAGGATTTAAATACTCGCTCAACTACCACAAATATGGGAAACCTGATTTAAGTGACTGCTGCTCATTTTAAACTCTCAACTCAAAACTATCAGGGGACAGATATTTTCTCGGAGCAATTTAATTGCTGCAAGTCAAATGTTGTGTTACCACCTCAACGATCGAGGGGTAAATTGATGGAACAAGTCGATATCCATTAATAAGCAATAGATTGGGAAATATTGGAGAATCTTCCTTTCCAAACTAGATATAACTACTTAGTGGAGTCGTATCAACAAGTATTACACTTGGGGAAAGGAGGACGATCTTTACGTTTCAGAGTCATGGATTTCATCCGAACTAGGAGCGGTATAAGAGGTCGAGTTGCGCCGACCCATCCATTATTTTTATTGCCCCAAATGGGCCGGGAGATCCAGAAAGGCGGTAGACAATGTCAAGCTGTCGTGTTCTTCCATCTACATGTAGAAAACATTTTTAGTTGTACGACCTGCTACTGATCATAGTTGTAAGATCCGGGAAAATTACGTGTTATTATATGATGTGAAATGAAATTTTAATTTCATATTAAGAGTTATTAAATGATTTATCTGTTTAAACGTGCTAAGTTATTCGTTAAATGATTGAATATGTGATATTGTGGTGCTATGTGAAATGTGTGGGGAATTTGAAATTTTTTTGAAAAGGATGTTATACTATTTTATTTTATTTTAATTATTGAAAAGAAAATTTGGATCGTTCCCAAATTATTCGGGAGATTGGTATATCGTTCGTACCAATATTTCATTCGTTAAAGTGGAAAGTATTCGAAAATATTCGTAATGGAAGTATTTTGGTTCGTATATTTGGTATTAAACGATATTTGTAGTTATCCGTACTTTATGGATGCTTATCGTCTCGTGAAACGTGTATTCTGCTTTATTAAAGGTTTAAAGCGTTTATTTTGTTAAATTGTATTTAAAGCGATCTATCGGATCAGTATCGATCCAAAAATGTCGTTTGGGGTATTATTTTCTGTTTAATATAAAAAGGCAAATCGTACTTTGTTTTTCGTATAATCAAAGCTTAATTACAGTTAAAAATCTAAAAACCCCTGAAACGTGTTCTTCGTGTTCTTGAGAATCAAACTCAATTTTGAAGGCGTTATCGGATTCCGATTTCGATGTTCTTGTAACCAAATCGAATCTCTCATCATCCTCTACCTAAATCCATCATCAAAATCTATGTGGGTATGATCTTTAAACTTTTCCGATTTTTAACTAATTTATTTATTTCAAATTTTTGATTTAATTTGGGGGAATCTGTATTTGTGATTGTTCTTGATAATTGATGATGTGAATAAGTTGTATGTGATGTGGTGAGTGTGTTGGTGATTTTTATTTGATTTTTAGAACCTTAAATCGAGCTATACGAAGTTTTAAAGTTCGCCGGAAAAGCTTGAGATTTGGCCGGAGTTTGAGTTCGGGCAAGTGGTTCTTAGTGATGTTGATGCCATTAAGTAGATCGTGCAAAGTGGAGTCGATGTGTGTAATTTATTTTGAAGTTGGAAGTCGTTTTCTTGACGACCGAAAAAAGTTCCGTCGCGGCGGCGGGGGTGTTTTCCGGCCGATTCTGGGATTGATTTCGTTGATGTTAGCCTTGTTTGTGCTTAATTCAGTGTCAGGATTGTTGCTGGGTTTGTTTAGAGTAAAAGCCGTGCGTTTGGAGAAGGTTGCGGTCGCCGGAACGCGACCGGCCGCCGGAACGGCGCCGGAAACTGGCGAATGTTCTTGGCGACCCGGTCGTGTTCTTCGCGACCCGATTAGCCACCCAACCCGACCCGCTTTTGATCTGTTAAAACCCTAATGTCATTTCAGAAATATGTTTCTGGACTTTTATTTTTAAAATAATTCAAAAATTGTTTTAAAAATTCTAAAAATCATATCTTTGATTTAAAAATACATTTTATTATTCCGAAAATTTTATAAATTCATAAATATTTATTTAAATTCGAAAATTGATTAAATTTAATTATTTTAATTATTTTTTATTAATAATTAATTAATTTAATTAATTGATTAATTCTTTTAATCAGTTAATTCTTAATAATTAATTATTAATTAGATTTAATTAATTAAAATTAAGTTTAATTATTTTCTAGCTTGGTTTATTTATTTAAAAATAGTTTGAGCATTTAAAGAGTGTCAATTAATTTTATTAATTGATTTAATTGCATTTAAAATACTTATATTGGATTTAAAAATCCGATTTTTGATTTAAAAATTGTTTGTGGCTTATTTAAATTCAAATAAGCTTTGTGTGATGTTTTAAAAATAGTTATAAGTGCTATATGATTCGTATGAGTTGTGTAATGTGTTTATAGTCAGTATGTGCCCGTACTAGGGCTAGTGTCTGAGTTTTAAATATTATAAATTAGACCGGGCATCCGATACGTAACCGGTTACTTGTTTAAATGTGTTATGTGAATGATGTGAATTATCTGTTGTTGAGTCATGCATGTGAATAAATTGTGTGGAGACTTGTTTGAGTAATTAGTTGTGTCTAATGTTATCACGAGGGGTAGATGGGATAGAAATTTGTCGGTTATGTTAGAAAGTGAGATTTACGAGGCCGTTGACTTGGATGTTGACTTTTTATAGTATGGGGATTGTCGTCAAGCGAGTTACGTGGATTACTTATGTGGTTGATTGCGATTGGTCTATCAATTGAGATGTGGATGTTTATGCAACAGAGACATCGGTAAGATCGGTAAGTGCGTCGAAGTTAAGTTACAATCATTTATGGAATATGAGAATTATACGTTGAGGACTAAGTACCGTCTCATGTTTGACTATCGAGGCTGGCACGTAGATTCGAAATGGTAGAAGCAGACTAGTGGTATTCGCAAGAGCGTTAAAGCAAAGAAGGACGGAAGTCGAGAATCGTGCGATAAGACAGAATAAGGAGGGATCGTATCGTTTCAGCGTTACGAAATAGCTAAGGACCATAGGCAAGTGTTTATACCCTTGCTTATTAATTAAGGGATATTATCTTGAATTATTAGTATGCATGTTGAATGCTTATTACTGAATTTTCAAATGTTGATTTCTTTGCATTGAATTGCAAGTATGTTATTTAATCTCGTAAATTGACGAGTACTCTTTTATACCTTTTGAGTTTAGATTCATATTTTCATATTGATCGGAAAGATATACTTATTATATTGAAAAGCTTGAAGAGATAATTATGGGCCGTATACTAAGGCTTTCTTTTAAAAGACTTGATTTAAAAATGCTAAGTTGGAATATTACCAACCCTAGATGAGCAGGAACTTGTGAACCCTATGAGGGAAAACTTATTCTGAAATTCTGAAGTGGTGTTGCTTGCCCTTCAGGTATTCCGTTTTTCACCTTGCACCTATGCAAACCTTGTTATCCTTTCTTGTTAATGCGATCATCTGATCCATTCCCTGATTCGAATTCATATATGCTGTGCATGATTTAGTTTACTTCCTTCAAGTACAAGGCTTATCTATTATAAGTACATGTAAGAAGGACTTGAACTATTTCTGTCAGAAGTTGATAAACCCTTATTTTCTTCATTTATAAACTTCACCTTGAATTCTTCTTAAACTTGAACTTGACTCTCTTGTCATTTACCAGATTGGTAAACCTTTATTAATTCTTCCATAATGTGATGATTTGAACTATTGAGGCCATCTAGAGCCTGTTCTTTGAACCCTACTCTATATTGACTTGTTACCCTTTTCTGTTGATATCATATTGTCTGTTTCATATCAGATTCAATCTTGTTAAGCATGTTATTGTTTATTCTTTGAACCCTACTCTATATTGACTTGTTACACTTTCTGTTGATATCATATTGTCTGTTTCATATCAGACTTAACCTTGTTGAGCATGTCATTGTTTATTCTTCATTATATCCCAGTTGTTACATCGAACTCGTCGATGCTTATTATAGTGTCACTTTTCATGTGCACCTCCCCATATTGTGTCGATCTCGTCGATACTAGATTATATTGTTATTCCTTAATGGATTCTTCATAATTGAACTGTTTCCTGGAACGTGAGTTTTCCAGCAATTGTTGTATTAGGTTGTCGATTCTTCCGACACCTGATTGTCGAAGTAAGGTTGTCAATTGTTCTGACACCTGACGTATATAATATAGGATTGGAATGTTTTTTTTAAATGGGCCAATTATTGGTCGGGCCATTTATGGTCGATGTAATTTAGGCCCAGATTGGCCTTGGATCCGTAGAGGACTATGCATGAGCTAGTCCGGGGTTGTTGCGTGGCTGGCCAGCAGCACAACCTTTGATTTGATAAATGTTAAAAATCCAATTCTAATATTAGTTCTTATTTCTGAGATGAGTTACATCCATATGTTTTGTACTTGTGAGTTATGACCTGATATTCAGGTTTATTCGTTGCGTAAAATTGTTGGTTGTTGATTAATAAATGGTGGTTTCAATCTTGCTGAAATCACTTACTCTTAATTCATTTGGATTCCAAATAGTCGAAATCCATTTCCTTGATTCCATTGGCAGTCGTGAGATATCTATCTTGATGAGTTTTATTCATACCGCATATCCAGTCGGTACCATGTTGAAGTCTTGAAGTGTGTTCTTTATTCCTTGACCGAGCGTGTTGGCTCATTCTTACCCCTTGATTATTCTAACCTTCCAGAGTTGTTGGTTTCAGAAAATGTTGTGAATAGATTTGTTATCTTCAAAACTAGTATTTTTATACAAACTATGGTCTTGAAGACGTATGAGTTATATTTATTTCATATGTTCTACTTACTATTGTAGATATTGTTGATTCGGTCATCGTAACGACCAATATAAATCTTTTGTGTTTTAAAACTATTCAGTTGAGAGAAACTGAATGAGAAATTGTGGTAAATTACCAAACTTAATTTGAAAATTTTAGAGATTTTAATTGTTCAAAAACAAAAGTTGTTATTTGAAAATCCAAAGTTTATTTTGGAAACCTTTCGTATTATATTTAATAATGCGCTTGCTGAGCAATTCATTCGCTCATACTTGTTTTATTTATATATATTTTAGCCTGCCGGAAAGAAGGTGTATTGGCAAGAGTTGTCCGCGTAGCTGATCAGAGATGGGGAAAGATATTAGCGTAAAGACGTTTTGATCCAGAGCATTGGAGCTAGTGAGAGGTTTTGTATATAGATGTTTTCTATTGAATAAGATATTGTATAAGAGTAGTGGCCTGGTATACTTCTTATCGAAGTTATACTAGTGTTTTAGATTGTATGTAAAGAGAATGATTGTAAAGAGGAAAGTTGTTGTAATGAAATTTTGGATTCTTGTTTCTAGCACTATAACCTTTAAAGATTCTTGGTAGAGTTGGGGTCACAGATATTATTATTATTGTGTTGATTTTATATTGAACAGGTTGTTTGGATTAAGAGTGCAGTGTGACGACCAAATCCTTTGACCCCGGATTTGGGGGCGTTACAGTTGGTATCAGAGCGAGGTTTATAGTAAAACTAGAAACGAGAGTGTGTGGGAGTGTATATAGTTATATAAGGAACGTCAGAGCTCATTTAGAGTTCGTATTGGACTATTGGATATAGTACCGCTGAGTGAGTTGAGATGGAGGTATTTGATTGAGATAGTTGTGCTGAAATGGATAGAACTTCTTGCGTTTGTAGACGTCTATGGCGGAATCTTCGAGGACTATTACGAGTCGACGACGACGTACGATATTGATAACCTTGCGACGTGGAAAAGAAGGGCTGAAATCGAATAACGTGGAGAAGAAGGGCTGAAATCGAATAACGAGTTATCGAAGGAGTCGACGGAGGAGTCATATGTGAAGACCTTGGTAATACCTTCCCATCCTAAGGAAATATTTGACATTTCTTTAAGCGAAGCTGTGTTGGTGAATATATTCCACCTTTTGACCTTGTACTTGATACTTTTGATCAATCATGATTGCAATTGCATCAGAGGTTGTTGTGACATCTATTTCAAATTGTGAAGCCTGTTGAAAATATGTTATTTAAATTCCAACTCCTTTATTCTTCCGGAGTGGATAACTCTAATTGTGATGTAACACTATTTGTTGATACTTCCTTTCTGATTGTTTTTCTTTTCTGCAAATAACACCTTTGGAATCTATTCAATTTCAATCCAAGGTGTGTATTTGAGAATTCTTATCGAAAGGCCCTGGTTGTCATTCCGACTCTAAATTTCTTTCATATTTCTCTACTCCAACTGAGGTAAACAACCCTATTTATAGGGGACACAAGGACTATCTGTCTATGTGATAGAAGTCTGACGGGACGCCGTCACTTGTGTGTTGTGAAATACAAGAAGGCTAATTACCTTTAGTACTGTCTTAATAGAGACACACAACATTGAGTTCATGTGATCAAATTGGTCTCTCAGTAATTCTTTCACTTCCAATAATGTTTGCCTTGGAATATGCAGATTTGGTAACCCCAATTGTGGGACATTTGCTACGATATAGAATCTTTTCACTTCAAAATATCATGAATTTTGTTATACCAAATAATCTGGGAGGTATGCCATTAGGGTGAACTGAAATTTACCCTACCATAATGAACGAAGAATTTGCGATTGAATTACCACGAGCGAAAGCGGATTACGATGCGATTAGAATACTAGTAACATATAACGGAGCCAGTTGTTCTCTTTCTATCGATTAACGTTACGATATGGAAAGGTGAAGTTAGATAATTCAAGAGTTGATTGGAAATTGGGGAAAAATGTGTAGTTGTGCTGATGATATCCCATGTTGTGGAAGATGAACATAATAGATTTTTGTCTCAAGGAGAAGAACTTTTAAAATTTGATGATAGGCTAATAATGGAGAATGAGTTGATCTTTGAGTATTTCAGGATTGTATGATATGGTTGCAAGTCTTTTGCTCACGATAGTTAAGGTAGATCTTGCCAGTCAATGTGGATGTATAGAATGAGAATCAAGATAATGACGTTGAGTTGATCAAGCTGTTTGGGAATTGAGATGGAACCACGGAAAAGGTGTCCTAAGTGTTACTGTGAATGTATCTTCTGATTTTTTTTTTTTTAGGAATCAGATGGAGAGCAATTAAGTTATTGGAACTAAGTAGAACAATTTTTAAAGATATGGATTAAGTCACCAAGCTGATAAGGAATATTCTCACAATTATAGATAGGGAAAGAAGATGAAGAGGTGTTGATAAGGATTTAAAGACAATGGATGAGGTAATGAGTGATTGTTTTAAACTGAATATTTGTTTGGCACGGAAGGTATGCAATCGTTGAAAGCAGTTGTTAAATATATTGGAGGTGGATAAAGTTGACCCAAGAATATGGATGGCTGATAGTATGAGTAGAAAAAAAAGAAGAAGAGAGAATTGAGATGTAAATATCTTCGGTACAAGGATTAGAAAGGATGGAGTTTTAAGGTTATAATAACAAGAGATCAACTAGAAGGAATGACGGAATTAAGGATTCAACCAGGATTGATTAAAGAGAAAGGGCTACATAAAGGAAAGAGTTATGGAAAGAGAAATGGAATTCAATTACAGGAAGGAGCGAGAGAATATAATGGATAAGAAGGAAATGTAAGGATATATAAGAGGTTTAAAAAGGATATTAATGTTGGTGAGTATTTAAGTGCTTGGGGTGCTAGAAAATGAAGACAGAATAACAGAGATATAGTAGACGATTACAACTAAAGAGATTCCTGAATGGAAGTGGAAACATATTAAGATAGACTTTGTAGTAGAGTTGCTAAGGCTTAGAGCTAATCATGATGTTATTTGAGTTATTATTGACCGATTAACGAGAGATATTTATTAGATGAATTGGTTCATCTCTAGCTATTTGAATGAGGTAATAGTACGGCATGGAATGACGGGTTCAAATGTATGTGACAGAGATCCGCGACTTAATTAAATAATTCAGACAGACTATGGTTGTGTACTAAATTTTTAAGGTAATTGGAAGGACCATTTACCGTTGATTAGATTTTCTTACGACAACAGTTATTATGACAATTTTGAATTGCTACCTTATGTCGGTTTACTGCGTGTCAGGAAAGTTGCGTATAAGTTTGTGTACCACTCCATGAGTGGTGTATTCATAGTGTATTTCATAAAATACGAACCTATAGAGAGTTAGTTAAATTGTTCTATGTTGAGTAACCAATTGAGATATTGAGTCAGTATGAGAGAGTGATAAGTAATAGAGGAGTCAAATTAGTAAGAGTATGAGGAGAAATCCTAAGGTTGAAGAGTCAACCTAGGAATTTGAGAATGAGATGTTGGAAAAATATCCACCTATGTTTGCATAAGCTGATTCTGAGGACAGAATCCTGTTAAGGGGGAAAGGATGTAAGATCCGGGAAAATTACGTGTTATTATATGATGTGAAATGAAATTTTAATTTCATATTAAGAGTTATTAAATGATTTATCTGTTTAAACGTGCTAAGTTATTCGTTAAATGATTGAATATGTGATATTGTGGTGCTATGTGAAATGTGTGGGGAATTTGAAATTTTTTTGAAAAGGATGTTATACTATTTTATTTTATTTTAATTATTGAAAAGAAAATTTGGATCGTTCCCAAATTATTCGGGAGATTGGTATATCGTTCGTACCAATATTTCATTCGTTAAAGTGGAAAGTATTCGAAAATATTCGTAATGGAAGTATTTTGGTTCGTATATTTGGTATTAAACGATACTTGTAGTTATCCGTACTTTATGGATGCTTATCGTCTCGTGAAACGTGTATTCTGCTTTATTAAAGGTTTAAAGCGTTTATTTTGTTAAATTGTATTTAAAGCGATCTATCGGATCAGTATCGATCCAAAAATGTCGTTTGGGGTATTATTTTCCGTTTAATATAAAAAGGCAAATCGTACTTTGTTTTTCGTATAATCAAAGCTTAATTACAGTTAAAAATCTAAAAACCCCCGAAACGTGTTCTTCGTGTTCTTGAGAATCAAACTCAATTTTGAAGGCGTTGTCGGATTCCGATTTCGATGTTCTTGTAACCAAATCGAATCTCTCATCATCCTCTACCTAAATCCATCATCAAAATCTATGTGGGTATGATCTTTAAACTTTTCCGATTTTTAACTAATTTATTTATTTCGAATTTTTGATTTAATTTGGGGGAATCTGTATTTGTGATTGTTCTTGATAATTGATGATGTGAATAAGTTGTATGTGATGTGGTGAGTGTGTTGGTGATTTTTATTTGATTTTTAGAACCTTAAATCGAGCTATACGAAGTTTTAAAGTTCGCCGGAAAAGCTTGAGATTTGGCCGGAGTTTGAGTTCGGGCAAGTGGTTCTTAGTGATGTTGATGCCATTAAGTAGATCGTGCAAAGTGGAGTCGATGTGTGTAATTTATTTTGAAGTTGGAAGTCGTTTTCTTGACGACCGGAAAAAGTTCCGTCGCGGCGGCGGGGGTGTTTTCCGGCCGATTCTGGGATTGATTTCGTTGATGTTAGCCTTGTTTGTGCTTAATTCAGTGTCAGGATTGTTGCTGGGTTTGTTTAGAGTAAAAGCCGTGCGTTTGGAGAAGGTTGCGGTCGCCGGAACGCGACCGGCCGCCGGAACGGCGCCGGAAACTGGCGAATGTTCTTGGCGACCCGGTCGTGTTCTTCGCGACCCGATTAGCCACCCAACCCGACCCGCTTTTGATCTGTTAAAACCCTAATGTCATTTCAGAAATATGTTTCTGGACTTTTATTTTTAAAATAATTCAAAAATTATTTTAAAAATTCTAAAAATCATATCTTTGATTTAAAAATACATTTTATTATTCCGAAAATTTTATAAATTCATAAATATTTATTTAAATTCGAAAATTGATTAAATTTAATTATTTTAATTATTTTTGATTAATAATTAATTTATTTAATTAGTTGATTAATTCTTTTAATCAGTTAATTCTTAATAATTAATTATTAATTAGATTTAATTAATTAAAATTAAGTTTAATTATTTTCTAGCTTGGTTTATTTATTTAAAAATAGTTTGAGCATTTAAAGAGTGTCAATTAATTTTATTAATTGATTTAATTGCATTTAAAATACTTATATTGGATTTAAAAATCCGATTTTTGATTTAAAAATTGTTTGTGGCTTATTTAAATTCAAATAAGCTTTGTGTGATGTTTTAAAAATAGTTATAAGTGCTATATGATTCGTATGAGTTGTGTAATGTGTTTATAGTCTGTATGTGCCCGTACTAGGGCTATGTCTGAGTTTTAAATATTATAAATTAGACCGGGCGTCCGATTCGTAACCGGTTACTTGTTTAAATGTGTTATGTGAATGATGTGAATTATCTGTTGTTGAGTCATGCATGTGAATAAATTGTGTGGAGACTTGTTTGAGTAATTGGTTGTGTCTAATGTTATCACGAGGGGTAGATGGGATAGAAATTTGTCGGTTATGTTAGAAAGTGAGATTTACGAGGCCGTTGACTTGGATGTTGACTTTTTATAGTATGGGGATTGTCGTCAAGCGAGTTACGTGGATTACTTATGTGGTTGATTGCGATTGGTCTATCAATTGAGATGTGGATGTTTATGCAACAGAGACATCGGTAAGATCGGTAAGTGCGTCGAAGTTAAGTTACAATCATTTATGGAATATGAGAATTATACGTTGAGGACTAAGTACCGTCTCATGTTTGACTATCGAGGTTGGCACGTGGATTCGAAATGGTAGAAGCAGACTAGTGGTATTCGCAAGAGCGTTAAAGCAAAGAAGGACGGAAGTCGAGAATCGTGCGATAAGACAGAATAAGGAGGGATCATATCGTTTCAGCGTTACGAAATAGCTAAGGACCAGAGGCAAGTGTTTATACCCTTGCTCATTAATTAAGGGATATTATCTTGAATTATTAGTATGCATGTTGAATTCTTATTACTGAATTTTCAAATGTTGATTTCTTTGCATTGAATTGCAAGTATGTTATTTAATCTCGTAAATTGACGAGTACTCTTTTATACCTTTTGAGTTTAGATTCATATTTTCATATTGATCGGAAAGATATACTTATTATATTGAAAAGCTTGAAGAGATAATTATGGGCCGTATACTAAGGCTTTCTTTTAAAAGACTTGATTTAAAAATGCTAAGTTGGAATATTACCAACCCTAGATGAGCAGGAACTTGTGAACCCTATGAGGGAAAACTTATTCTGAAATTCTGAAGTGGTGTTGCTTGCCCTTCAGGTATTCCGTTTTTCACCTTGCACCTATGCAAACCTTGTTATCCTTTCTTGTTAATGCGATCATCTGATCCATTCCCTGATTCGAATTCATATATGCTGTGCATGATTTAGTTTACTTTCTTCAAGTACAAGGCTTATCTATTATAAGTACATGTAAGAAGGACTTGAACTATTTCTGTCAGAAGTTGATAAACCCTTATTTTCTTCATTTATAAACTTCACCTTGAATTCTTCTTAAACTTGAACTTGACTCTCTTGTCATTTACCAGATTGGTAAACCTTTATTAATTCTTCCATAATGTGATGATTTGAACTATTGAGGCCATCTAGAGCCTGTTCTTTGAACCCTACTCTATATTGACTTGTTACCCTTTTCTGTTGATATCATATTGTCTGTTTCATATCAGATTCAATCTTGTTAAGCATGTTATTGTTTATTCTTTGAACCCTACTCTATATTGACTTGTTACACTTTCTGTTGATATCATATTGTCTGTTTCATATCAGACTTAACCTTGTTGAGCATGTCATTGTTTATTCTTCATTATATCCCAGTTGTTACATCGAACTCGTCGATGCTTATTATAGTGTCACTTTTCATGTGCACCTCCCCATATTGTGTCGATCTCGTCGATACTAGATTATATTGTTATTCCTTAATGGATTCTTCATAATTGAACTGTTTCCTGGAACGTGAGTTTTCCAGCAATTGTTGTATTAGGTTGTCGATTCTTCCGACACCTGATTGTCGAAGTAAGGTTGTCAATTGTTCTGACACCTGACGTATATAATATAGGATTGGAATGTTTTTTTTAAATGGGCCAATTATTGGTCGGGCCATTTATGGTCGATGTAATTTAGGCCCAGATTGGCCTTGGATCCGTAGAGGACTATGCATGAGCTAGTTCGGGGTTGTTGCGTGGCTGGCCAACAACACAACCTTTGATTTGATAAATGTTAAAAATCCAATTCTAATATTAGTTCTTATTTCTGAGATGAGTTACATCCATATGTTTTGTACTTGTGAGTTATGACCTGATATTCAGGTTTATTCGTTGCGTAAAATTGTTGGTTGTTGATTAATAAATGGTGGTTTCAATCTTGCTGAAATCACTTACTCTTAATTCATTTGGATTCCAAATAGTCGAAATCCATTTCCTTGATTCCATTGGCAGTCGTGAGATATCTATCTTGATGAGTTTTATTCATACCGCATATCCAGTCGGTACCATGTTGAAGTCTTGAAGTGCGTTCTTTATTCCTTGACCGAGCGTGTTGGCTCATTCTTACCCCTTGATTATTCTAACCTTCCAGAGTTGTTGGTTTCAGAAAATGTTGTGAATAGATTTGTTATCTTCAAAACTAGTATTTTTATACAAACTATGGTCTTGAAGACGTATGAGTTATATTTATTTCATATGTTCTACTTACTATTGTAGATATTGTTGATTCGGTCATCGTAACGACCAATATAAATCTTTTGTGTTTTAAAACTATTCAGTTGAGAGAAACTGAATGAGAAATTGTGGTAAATTACCAAACTTAATTTGAAAATTTTAGAGATTTTAATTGTTCAAAAACAAAAGTTGTTATTTGAAAATCCAAAGTTTATTTTGGAAACCTTTCGTATTATATTTAATAATGCGCTTGCTGAGCAATTCATTCGCTCATACTTGTTTTATTTATATATATATTTTAGCCTGCCGGAAAGAAGGTGTATTGGCAAGAGTTGTCCGCGTAGCTGATCAGAGATGGGGAAAGATATTAGCGTAAAGACGTTTTGATCCAGAGCATTGGAGCTAGTGAGAGGTTTTGTATATAGATGTTTTCTATTGAATAAGATATTGTATAAGAGTAGTGGCCTGGTATACTTCTTATCGAAGTTATACTAGTGTTTTAGATTGTATGTAAAGAGAATGATTGTAAAGAGGAAAGTTGTTGTAATGAAATTTTGGATTCTTGTTTCTAGCACTATAACCTTTAAAGATTCTTGGTAGAGTTGGGGTCACAGATATTATTATTATTGTGTTGATTTTATATTGAACAGGTTGTTTGGATTAAGAGTGCAGTGTGACGACCAAATCCTTTGACCCCGGATTTGGGGGCGTTACAATAGTGAGGTTGGGACAACTGGCGCGGTGATTACTCCAGTATTGGTTCATCATCCAATTTTGGATATTCCTGCAACATGTATTGGGGAGACGAACCGATCATGTTGGCAGGGGGTTGAAAAGTGTTCAAAGATGAAGTTACAATAAATCCTTGCAACTTCATCTTTTATTTTATGAGTTATGACTCTGATAAAACCTTACTCAGATTATATATGCATAAGTGGATTTTGGGTTACGGAACATTATATAAATTTTCCTCGTAACTTCATCTTTTATATCATATGACTCTGTGGATACCTTACATAACATGAGTTATGGTAAGGGAGTTGTAATAACCCCAAATTTTGGACTTAGTTAATTTTTTTTTGATGAATAGTAAAATACTGATGAATAGTAATTTTTGTCGTTTAAAAGATTTTCAGACCACCCTATGTACGAGTCGGGATTATGAACTTTCGAAGTCGTATTAGTGATCTACGGAGTAAATAAGTGTATGCAAAGACGATCGGAATTCAGAAATTCCAAATTTTATTTTGGTGTAGTATTTGACCGGGCAGTGAATTATATATTATTATATTCAAGAAATGAGATATTAAATTTGAGGATTTGAGGATTTAATATTTTGGAATTTTATTATATTTGATTTCAGAATATTCGAAGAAACGCGAGAACCTTTTCTAAGAACAATGAATAAAGAGGTAATAGATAAGGGATGTTGGAGTTAATATTGATTTAAGGGATTGTGCCACAGTGGAGTAATAAAATGCAACATATAAGCTGTAACATATTGATTTTATTAAAAGGACAAAAAGACGATCTAATTGGTGGAAGAAGAAAAACCAAGGTGTCATGCATGAAAGTCAACCAGAAAGCTAATGGTGTATTTGCAACATTGGCAAAAATGGAGTTGTTTGATGAGAGGCCAACACTTGGACTAATGAGGGAGCAACAAGTGGACCAATGGGTGGTTAACAACACAAAAGAAAAGATGCATCCAAGTTGAAAAACAAAAACAAAAGTAAGATGAGCAAAAGCTCTCCAATCTGCCAAACAAGAGCACAACTCAAAGAAAAATTCATATCTCCACTTCTATCCATCCATAAATCACCAAAATTTTACCGTAGCTTCTCCACTCCATGGGTAAGGTTCGTTCAAAATTTCATGGCAAACCAAGGGGTGTAGAGCTTAAAACGCCCATAAGTAGAGCTTCAAGCATTACCTGGTGATGATATAGGACTCAAAAGAAAGCCCTTGAAGATCAGAAGGTGTGGTAAAAGATTTGAGAACAAAACTCTTAATTTTCGATTTTATATGATTTTTACAAGATGGTGTGTTCTAGGATGATTAGTTACTAACTTAGTTTTCATATTTTGTTTCTTGATGGTTTGCCTTCCAAAGGATGTTCTAAGCAAGGTTTAAGAGTTGTAAAGTCTTTAGAGCACTTATAAGCTTCAAGCCAAGGTATAAATCTTTGGAAACCTCTTTGATGAATATTGTGTTTTAATGGAGTTTTGATGTGGTATGCATGTTTAGAGGCATGAATCTTGTGTGGTTGTTATGAAAATGGAAAAATAAGTATTGTAGCTCCAAGACCTGTTGAGGCAGTGAGGAATATGATGAATGGTGTATATGAGTCTTGGTTGTTGGTTGAATGCTTATTTGGGTTGGTTAAAAATTGGATTATTCGATTTTAAGCCGTCGTAATGCCCGATTTTCGATAACTCTAAAAACTGCCTAGAATCCGAAAACCTAACTGCCTCTTTTGGTTCAATGATGAAGATGAGTGTGTAGAGCTTTGTTTCTAGTTTACGTGAGCGCAAGAATCATGTCATTACGATTTACGGTTTAGGAGAAACATGTGTTTTAGTGTAAGGCGTTCGTAAAACCAAACCGTGCCACTTAGTCAACTTTGAGGCTATGATCGAACCACTTAGAGGTCATAATAAAATATGAAACTTTGTGATAACATGCTAGGTATGTTTAGGAAGACCCTCGAAAAGATTTCGTGCTAAAAGGATTAAATCTCAATTTTATAAAAATGCGTGAGCGAGCATGCTCGAGTAGAAGTTCTTAAGGAGTTAACTTGAAAATGGACTTTGTACTTGAGATAGTATATACTTAGTATGGTGAAAGCGTTTAAGTTATTAATCTTGAACCTTGTGTTGATTCTAGATTACTGGACCAACCTGAGACTTATTGCTAATTCGGGATTTCCAGGCAAGTTTACTAAAACCTTACTCTATTGTTCAGAGTAGGTATATTTTCAAATGTATAATACTTGGTTATTCAAATGTTTATGTGTACTCTTTTTTCCAAGTATCGTGCAAGTTTCTAAATCTATACTTTGAAGTATTGACTATATAATACTGCTTTTGCCATGTATAAAATTTGACAGTTTTGCGATATATCTTATTTCTTGTTGAAATAGATTTGACCTTTGGATTATATAAAATCTTTTGAGTTAAGTAGTTATGAACCGGTTTACCTGGTAGCTCTAAATATAAGAGCATATTCATTGTTTTTGACTCTAAATCGGGAGTCGGTATTTTGAGATATGTAGATAGCCGTGGAAACCCGGAGGGATTCCATCGGCAGAATACTATGTATTATGAGGATTGTTATTTGAGTATGATATCATTCGAGGAATGATATTTGCTTACTATATCTTTCAAGGAATGTTATTTGAGTATTATCTCAGTCGAGAAATACTATTTGAATACTATTTCAGTTATATATGCTAATGGAAGGCATAACTGTTTTCGAAAGTATATTGTGATACTTGCTTTATGATTTGATTATGGTCTTCTAAGCTAGATATGGGATATTAGTTAGAAGCCAGTCTTTTTATAAATGCCCAAGGTAAAGGGCGTATGATTTATTCTTTAGACCGGAAGTAGTTATATTTTCGGTATATGTTAAAGGTTATTTTCCGATAAAGATATCGGGTAATTATTATTCGATGATTATTTATTTAAGAAATATTATTTTAAATATTCATTTAATCATTATTTATTTAATGAATATTATTTTGAATATTCATTCAAGGTTTATTTATTTAATGAATATTATTTTGAATATTCATTTAATCATTATTTATTTAATGAATATTATTTTGAATATTCATTTAATCCTTATTTATTTAATGAATATTATTTTGAATATTCATTCAATCATTAATTATATAACGAATATTTTGAATATTCGTTTAAAGTTTATTTACTTAATAAATATTATTCGATTATTTATTAAATACTTATAACACGTTTTAAAATGGGTTATATTATTTAAAGTTTATCCTCGACCTTCAATACCTATGAAGGATACTCTAAGCGGTATTATTAATTATTTTAAATCAAGGGGAGGTTCCCAAACACGGTTTTCCATTTGAATCTACCTTTTAAGAGGATTTAAATACTCGCTCAACTACAAAAAATATGGGAAACCTGATTTAAGTGACTGCTACTCATTTTAAACTCTCAACTCAAAACTGTCAGGGGACAGATATTTTCTCGGAGCAATTTAATTGCTGCAAGTCAAATGTTGTGTTACTACCTCAACGATCGAGGTGTAAATTGATGGAACAAGTCGATATCCATTAACAGGCAATAGCTTGGGAAATATTGGAGAATCTTCCTTTCCAACCTAGATATAACTACTTAGTGGAGTCGTATCAACAAGTATTACACTTGGGGAAAGGGGGACGATCTTTACGTTTCAGAGTCATGGATTTCATCCGAACTAGGAGCAGTGTAAGAGGTCGAGTCGCGCCGACCCATCATTTTTATTTCCCCAAATGGGCCGGGGAGATCCAGAAAGGCGGTAGACGATGTCAGGCTGTCGTGTTCTTCCATCTACATGTAGAAAAAAATTTAGTTGTACGACCTGCTATTGATCATAGTGAGGTTGGGACAACTGGCGCGGAGATTACTCCAGTATTGGTTCATCTTCCAATATGGATAATTCTGCAACATGTATTGAAAGGGACTAAGGATGACATCCTTGGTACAGGTTTACCGATCATGTTGGCAGGGGGTTTTCTGCAACATGTATTGAAAGGGACTAAGGATGACATTCTTGGTACAAGTTTACCGATCATGTTGGCAGGGGGTTGAAAAGTGTTCAAAAATGAAGTTACAATAAATCCTTGCAACTTCATCTTTTATTTTATGAGTTATGACTCTGATGAAACCTTACTCAGACTATATATGCATAAGTGGATTTTGGGTTACAGAAACCTTATATTAATTTTCCTCGTAACTTCATCTTTTATATTATGCTAGTATTTATCCGTTTAATGCGTAGCATGTGGTTATAAAGATATTGAACTGTATGGTATTTTGAATCAATAAGGCTTTAAGCCTTGATTCTAATGTTAATCTCTATTTTAAAAAGATATGTCTTGAGTCTTGGTTTACCATACTGATACCAAGGATTTCCAAATGATTACGAAGAGTATATGAGTATGATAATAAGTCATACGGTATTTTAAACGGTATACTATTTTGGGGTTAGACCCTAGTAGTGATAAAAGCTTTGATCCCATATGGATTATCTCCCTAAAAGGTTTAAAGATTTAAACTGGGATAAATTTCTTGTTGAGCACTATTAGCTCATTCTTGCTTTATTAAATCTTTCAGCCTGAGGAAAACATTGCCGAATCCACCTCATGTTACGAGAGCAAGGGAATGGAGAGACCACCCTGGAGTTAGTTGATGCAGGATGGATACTGTCGGTGTGAGCAAAATAGTTGTAGCTTGAACTAGTGAGAATTATTTTGAGTGGGTTTGTATTACTAAACCTTGTATAGAATTGTGAGGTCTATTATTGTAACTTCAGGTAGAGGTTGTAAATAATAGATGAGATCCTGGAAAGTACATTTGGGTTGTAATAACAAATGTTGATAATTGTTGCTCATTTCCAAGGCTATAACTTGTGTGTGTGTGCGTAAGTGATTGGGGTCTTTGGAAGTTGTATTATGAGAATGTTGTAAGTAATGCAGGTATTGTATCATTGATGGAGCGTGACAACCCAGATTCCTGACCCCGGATCTGGGGATGTTACATTGTGGGTTAGAAGCTTGCTCTGATACCAATTGTTATTCCCAGACAATGAACCAAGATTGTAGAGGGGGGGGGGGGGGGTTGAATACAATCTTTAAAAATTCTTTAGTTCTTGACATGAGAGATATGAAAGTAAATTCAAGAACAGAAAACAAACAAATAAAACTAGTACAATAATTAAAAATTAAGGTGGATTGATTTGTCCACCTGAGAGATTTTATTTAGAAGAAATCTCTGTGATGTTTATGAATAAACACACAGCTGCATACACACTATTCTAGCTTCGGCAATTTACAAAGGATATTGCTCTGAGCTCTCTAAATTGCCTAACTGATTTCTCTGTTTCTAGAATAATGCTACACTTGGTTATATATGTTAGAAATGAATACTACTAGAAACTAGACAGAGGGGGGGTGAATGGATAGTTTGATATATTTTTCGATTCTTGATAACTAAGTAACAGACTGTATATGATTATGATATGTAATATGCAGAAAGTAAATAACACACACAATCACTTTAATCTACTTTGTATAAGCAAATTAAATACTACAGCTTTCCAAGAAATTCACAATCGAATTTCTGGCTTCTAAACAAGAACGGTTTGAACTTGCTTGCTTACAGAGAAAAGAGCTTAGCAAAATAACTATGTGTATCTCTCTCTTTTACTAACAATAGGGTGTGCATCATATATATAAGCCCTATACAAACTAGTGCACACACCTATTTTTACACAGTTACCCCTTGCTGAAAGTCCAACTTGTTCTTCCATAAGACGTTAACTGTGTCAGGAAGGACCACCTGCTTTTCGGAGTCTTTCCCGTTTCTGTAGCTGCTTGTCTCTTATCTTTCTCTCCAAGTTTAGCTGTAGATTTGCCATCTGTTCTTTGGACCACCTTGCCAGAACAAATGCTTCAGTATTTGTCTCTTTTGATTCTTGGTTCTGTACCTTGATTTGTCTTGTTATAAACGGCTAAGTGTTGATATCGTGAACTCCACTTCATTCCTGACTTCGCGATCTCACTTGTGAGGACTTCGCGATATAGCCTTTGACGACTTTGCGACATAGGTCATTTGAAGACTATGCGACATAGTTCATTTGAAGACTTCACGATCTAGGTTCCTTTGACTTTGCTGACTTCAACACTTCACGACATGTGTCTTGAAGACTTCTCGACATAGTACAAAATGGACTATGCGATATAGTACTTCACGACATGGATATTGGTGACTTCACGACATAGCTTTCTTCTGACTTTGCTATATAATGCCTTAGACAAATTTCTGCAACTTATTTCTTCATAGCCTTATTTATCTTTATCCTGCTGCATGAACGCTTCTGAACTTCTACCAGGATAATTATTCAATGGCCTATATACAATCTAGATGCAAGAAACTTTACTAAGCTCATTATATCTTTGAGGATACATGATCAAGCTAATGTTCATGAGAACAGGACAAGTACATTTAGAGACCTATACTATATCCCAGTGATAGAAATCACTAGGTCATGTAGTGTGACATAGTCACATAGTGTAGGCTTGTTAATAGTGGTATTCAGGCATGTCTTGAGCCTAACAATCTCCCCCAAATTGTGAGTAAGACCCTTAGGCACAATTTCATGTCTGATAACAAGCCTAACTAACATAAAAAGAACAGATATAAAGGAAGATACAGTTAAGCACAGAGTTTGATAACAACTTGGAATTTTAGGCTTACAGAATTTTCCTTGAGCTACATAGCTTCTGTTTCCAGTTGTTTCTCTAAGAAATCATCATAGACCTTCTTCTTCCTTATTTCTTCATTCTTCTTTATTTCAGAGATGGCCATTAGAATTTCATCTCTAGCAATCATTTCTTCAATGAGAGGAGAATCCTTTAGATCTTCAGCTGCTGTTCTGAGGGCACTTTCCACATAAGAATGTATAAACTCCATCCTTATCTTGCTTTTTCCTCCATAAAGATTTTTGTACTCCACAGTATAAGGATTTTGCTTTACCCTGCACAGCCCTTTCTTCCTCAGCTCCTTTGCTCTTTCATCCATCTCAGCCATCTCCTTCTCTTTCTGACACCTCTTTTCTTCATTCTCTTTCCTTAGGTTTTCTTCATAATCAGCATGCATTTTCAAGAACCTGGCAACATCTATTTTCCATGTCCTTTCTTCCTTTTCTTCAAAATTCAGTAAGGCATTTATCCTTTCAAGCTCATATTTATAGAAGTGTTGCCAGCCTCCTTGCTTCATAACCTTTTCTCTTCCATCAGTGTACTTGATCTCTAGATGATCTAGCTTCACCTTGACTTCAAAGATTCTTTGAGCTCTCAAGAATGCTAGGGCATCTTCATCATAGTCTTCATCAAGAGGAAGCACTTTGATCCCTACAACATTAGTGATTACCCCATTCTTCTTTGTTATCCTTGTCCTCTTAGCTGCCCTCTTGATCTTCATATGCTTTACTTGAGGTAGCTTTGTGGAGCAGGGAGAATTAGTCTTCAGTGCCACATCACTTGGAAGTAGCTTCACTCCCTTTCCCTTCATCCACTGTAACACTCCACTGGCTGTGACCTTGTGGAAGTGTTTTCTTGATATTCCTTTTGTGGCTTCATCTTTCTTCTGTGGCAATTCAGGTTCAGAAGTCTTAGATAATGATTTTGGAGGATCATTACTAATAGTACCCACCCTAGACTTAGAGTCTTGTGTTTTGGTTAAAGTACTACTAGCAATGTCCTTGAGTTGCTGAATTCCACTTCTTGTTTTCTTAACTGATTCCTTTGCCCCCTTGTCATCCCTCTTGCTATCATCGGCATCCTTTGATTTCTTTGAGTATTTGCTCATTTCCTTATCTCTCCTTGACTGAGATCTCCTTTCATAGGTTTTCTCCTTATCATCATCATCATCTCTATCCTTCTTTTTGCTCTTTTCTTTGACAGATTCAGGAATGACTCCATGAATCAGAAAAGATTGTAGAGTGTGAATCATCTCTAGTTCCTCAGCTGTCCTGACTCCCCTCTTGGCTCTTAGCATTTGCAGCACCTGGTTGATCTTTGCATTATTCTTTCTTGTCAAATCTGAAGGGATCACCAATTGGTCAATGCTGCTGTCTTGAGATAGACTTTGGAAGATTATTGTCTTTGGCTTTGAGATAACCTCAGGCAGTCTTTGATCTTGATCCATCTTCAAGTCATCAAACAGTCTCTTGTTGTTAGCCCCACCTTGTTCTATTAAGTCCATTATTGTTGACAGCTCAGTGAATCTCAGTTTCTCTAGAGTTTGAAAAGCTAGGTGCCACAAGCAGTTGTCCTTGCACACCATGATTATCTCTCTTAGATGGACATCCTTGATTTTCCTTACTGCAACTGTGAAGTACTTAATGTTTTCCTTGAGCTTCATTCTATAAGTCCTTGCATCTTCTTGTGCATCTTTGTAGGTGGCTTTCAGAAACTCCAGGAAGGCCTCATCATGATAGATGTGAGAATTGGCAACTTCCTGTAGCTTGGCCTCTGTGATTGTTGTAGCTTTGGCAGGTTGAGCATTGGAAGTAGGTTGAGCAGGTTGAGGAGTTGAGATATCTTTAGGCATTGTGGATGGATAGAAGGTGGTTGAAATAGTGCTCTTTTGACCTTCTGCACTGATGACCTCTACAGGGGGAAGAATTATTGGCTTTATTGTTTCTTCAGAAATTTTGCCCTTAAGCTTCTGTTGCTTGGCAGGTACTCCCCCTTTCTTTTTCAGAATGACCTCCTTTTCTTTCTCCCCCTTAGGCTTGGAATCAGACAAGATGTCTTGAGCTTCCCCAGGGATAGGCAGGTTCATATGTCTCATCATTGAGGTCATCATTTGTTGTTGCACCAACAAAATGTTAGAAGTGGAGTTGGTTTGATCATCCATCTTAGCATTAAGCTGCTCCAAGGAGTGAGATAGTCCTTTGTTTTCTGCTTTCAGTTCAGCTACCTCTCTTTCCAAGCTGTCCACTTTTGAGAAAAGTTGTTGAGATTTGAAGGAGTTAAGGGATTGATCCTTGAGTTTGGAGAATTCAAACTTGGAGATATCAGAAATAGGAACCTCATCAACAAGCTTGTTCCCATACTGATTCTTCCAGAGTACTGTAAGCATGGAGTTTGAGTTGATGTTGGCCTGCACCTGATTATCTAGCTTGGTAGAGAGCTTCTTCATATTATCTGAAACCATAGCTAGGGTGCAGTCCATTGTGGTGACATTTGAGGCAGTTTTCTGGACTTCCTTAAGAATGCCATCTACCTTGGGAAAGCTTGAAAGAAAACAATTCTTGAGTTGAGCATTAGAATGAGCTGTTTCTTCCTGAATGGTGGAGATTTCTGACTGAAGACCCTTCCCAAGAAAATGCATAGCCTTAAGTTGGCTCTTGTAGACATCATTAACTGCATCATAGATTTCAGCAGGAGAGAGACCTTTGGCATTTGACCCCAAGGATGTAAGATAGTCCTCCCTGAGAAAAGCTAGAGCCTCCTTAAGCTTGACTGTCCTTTTGCCATCCAGCCAAGCATCCACATTTCCAGCTTGCTGGGCTTCATCCACAATTTTGTCCTGTTGTGCTTCAACATCCTCCTTATGAGTGAGAAGAATAGCCTCATAGTCAAAATTTGGGAGATTTGCAGTGAGGAGATGTTGAGCAATCCTAGAGATCTCATCAATCTGTGCCACATGAAGATCTTGTAATTCTTCTTCCGTCAATTGTGGTAGCACAGAGGATGATCCTGAAGCCCTGTCATGTTGCACAGGTTTCAGCCATTCATTGATTGTGGCCTGAGCCAAGTGAGAGCTAGTGCTTGGCACTTCATGAGATGTAAGGTTTTGAGTCTCCTCCAGCCTTGGAATGGCTGTAGGGTCTAATGTTGTCTCCATTGAAATGGGATGTGTTACAACATTAGCCCTATTTGTCTGTGAAGACAGTTCCACATCCCTAAGAATGGGAGAATTTGGCACAGAGTCTCCAGTGAAAACTGGTGAATCCTCCATGTTTGTGTTGGTGTCATTAGGATATGCCCCAGCATGCATTCCCTGACCAACTAAATGTGGTTCCTGGGTGGTGAGCATAGTGTCATGCACCATGTCACTTGAAATTGGCTCAATCACAGGAGAGAATTGTGATTGATCAAAGGCAAGATTGTCATTTGAATGACTCTCTTGTTCAGAAGAAATTTTTATGGAAGAATCTGAGAGAGAAGAGGGGTTCAGATTAGATTGTGGCAACTCCCCCTGAGAAATAGGAGGAGTTTCAACAGTGATGTGCTCTCCACTCTGTGTATTGTCAGCCTTATCACTCCTAGGGTCAAGAGTGAGGTCTTGACCCTGTGCAGACTCTGTACAAGATGCAGTGGGGAGGCTGCTCTTTTCAATGCCCATGACCTGTTGGGAGGCCATGGACAGTAACAGGTGTACCCCTTTTTCCACATCTGAATCCTGTTGGGAGGATCCAGTGGTAGGTTTAGATTTGGATTTCTTCTTTTGTCTGGTGAGAGGTGACTCAGGATTCTCACTGGTTAACTCTACAGATTCATTTATTACTTCTAGGGCTCTCTTCTTTGACTTCTTTTTAGTAACACCAACCTTTTGAGAGATTGATGCACTAGGTTGCCTAGCTTCTATGGGACTATTTGCAGTGGGGTTGCTGGATGGGATGGGAAGGCTGGGGTTAGACTGTGTAGCTCCTTCAGTCTCAGCCTCCCCTGTCCAGGAAAGTGCATGGTATATTGGCTTATCAAGTGGATAAGACTCAAATGTGTCCTGCATATGCTTGGTCACACTTAGAATCACATCCACTTGATTCCTTGTGTCCAATGATCCAAATAGTACTTTGGACATGGACTTGGAATAAGCCATTTTACTGTTATCTATACCCTCCAATAGATGGACATTTGCATCAAGAAAATTTAAAATAACTTGAAGGAAACGAGGGTAAAAGATGTCATTACCTCTACCATGAATGGTCCTGCCTAGCCTCTGAGTCAATTCTTTGAGAATTATGGCTCCCACATTGATCTCCTGGTTGTTGGCCAAGGAGTAGGCTAGCTTCACAGCAATGTGACTGATATGGTCCCATCCTGTCTTCCTGCAGAGAAACACCTTCTGGAGTGCGTCAAACAGAAATGACCACTCCCTTCTCACAAACTTCTTATTCAGCTTTCCAGTATCTATCTCATCAGCATACTGAATGAAGGTCATGAATTCTATGATTTGAGCATCTGTAGCTTCTTGGTCATGACCTTCCACCTTGAACCCCAAAGCTTCATTGATTTCCCTTTCACCAAATTGAAAGTGTTTGCCTCCAATTGAACAGCTAACCTCCTGGAATGAGGTTCCATCTTCCCTAGCCATTGTTGATACCAACGCCGTTCTCCAGAATCCTTCCAACACATCGACATACAAGGTAGGGTTCAGGGTTATGGCTTGGCGTAGGTAGGAAGTGTTCAAGAACCGTACAAAACACTTGTACCTTGGGTTAGCCTCAGCCTCAGAGGGAATGGTGAGAAGATTGGTTTCTTTGGGAATGGTTAAAGGGATTGGGGATGATACTGTTTGAGATTTGGGTGCCATTACGAGAGTGAGAGTGAGAAAGAGAGTAGAGAATTTGTGCTTAGGTTTGAGAGTTTGAGAGCAATAGACAAGATGAAAAGTTGTGAACGGTTAGAAAAGGTATTTATATGATAGAGACACTGCGATATGGGGTTATGAATGTGTACAGTCTATTTGTATGTCGCGAAGTCAAAAATGGCCTGTACCGCAAAGTCTTGCACAATATATCGCATAGTCTCAGAAATGAACTATGTCGCAAAGTCCTCAAGATGAAAGGATTGGGGAGACTTTGCGATATAGTAGAAATACCCTGGCTAAAGCTCTCTTTTAGGAATTTTAAGCAAATTGTCAGACTTTTATCAAATTTGAAATAAAATAAATTTAAATCAAAATTCTGTCAAGTGTGGGGACTTGTTGATATAGTTATTCTAAGTCGCGAAGTCATAAAATGAACCATGTCGCAAACTCATGAAATGAACTATATCGCGAAGTCTCACAATCTCAACAGTTTGCGATATAAGTCTGTTTGATTTGAACTGTGTCGTGAACTCTGAAAAACATCTATATAGAGATGTCTTAAAAACTCACAACTTTACCAACAAATGTGATTTTGAAAAATATGCAGTAAAATACTGAAATATTTATAAATCATATCTCAGCTAATTTTCACTCCAAACAAATAGAGCATTTCAATACAGTGAAAATTTACTGCTGCAACAATTTACTGGTATACTTACTTAGAGCAACTAAATGAAGGATTGAGCATTCCAATTTCACTCACAAGTCTGTTGAAGACTGCTTCATTCAGAGGTTTAGTAAATATGTCAGCTAATTGTTTCTCAGTGGGAACATAAGAGACTTCTATGGTACCATTTGCAGCATGTTCCCTAATGAAATGGTACCTGATCTCAATGTGCTTTGTAGTAGAATGATTAACAGGATTGGCAACTATGGATATTGCACTAGTATTGTCACACATTAGAGGAATGTGTTCTAACACTAGTCCATAATCCATAAGTTGATTTCTAATCCAAAGCAATTGAGCACAGCAACTTCCAGCAGCAATGTATTCAGCCTCAGCTGTGGATGTTGCTGTGGACTGTTGTTTCTTACTAAACCAGGACACTAACCTTTGACCTAGGAATTGACAGCTTCCAGAGGTGCTCTTCCTGTCAATTCTGCATCCAGCATAATCAGAATCTGTGTAACCAACCAGGTTGAACCCAGTGCCCTTTGGATACCATAGCCCAAGATTAGGAGTCCCCTTTAGATACTTGAAGATTCTTTTGATAGCCATCATGTGAGATTCCTTGGGATCAGACTGGAACCTTGCACAGAGGCATGTGGCAAACATGATGTCTGGCCTGCTAGCTGTAAGATAGAGTAAGGATCCAACCATTCCTCTATAGACCTTGATATCAACTCTCTTGCCTTTCTTGTCTTCATCCAGCTTGATTGCAGTAGACATAGGAGTTTTGGCTGGGGATGACTCTTCTAAACCATATTTCTTTAAAAGATCCTTGACATACTTAGATTGGTTTATAAAGATGCCATCCTCCCTTTGATGTACTTGCAGGCCTAGAAAGTAGGTTAACTCACCCATCATACTCATCTCATATTTACTTTGCATCAACTTAGAGAACCTTTCACAGAGTTTTTCATTTGAAGAGCCAAAGATGATATCATCCACATAGATTTGAACAAGAATGATATCATTTCCATGCTTCTTGAAGAATAGGGTTTTGTCAATTGTACCCCTGGTAAATTGATGCTCAAGAAGGAATTGAGATAGAGTTTCATACCAGGCTCTTGGTGCCTGTTTGAGTCCATAGAGTGCCTTGAGCAGTCTATACACAAAGTTTGGGAAGTCTTCACTCTCAAAGCCAGGTGGTTGAGACACATAAACTTCTTCAGCAAGATCACCATTGAGAAATGCACTTTTCACATCCATGTGATACACCTTAAAATCTGAGTGAGCTGCAAAAGCCAGGAAGATTCTGATGGCTTCCAGTCTAGCTACAGGTGCAAATGTCTCATCATAGTCAATGCCTTCTTGCTGACAATATCCTTTGGCAACCAGCCTTGCTTTGTTTCTTATCACCACTCCTTCTTCATCCATCTTGTTTCTGAACACCCATTTGGTGTCAATAACATTCTTTCCTTTTGGAGGAGGTACTAGTTCCCATACTTTGTTTTTCTCAAATTGATTCAACTCTTCTTGCATGGCAACAATCCAATCAGAGTTCTTCAAAGCTTCTTCAATTAATTTAGGTTCCTCTTGTGACAGAAAGCAGCTATACAGACATGTATTTAATGTTGCCCTTCTTGTTCTAACTCCCTCACTAGGATCTCCAATGATTTGATCCCTAGTGTGGGCTCTGTCCCATTTCCTTGTGTGCCCCTGTTCATTTCCTTGATCTGTTCCAAGCTCATTTTGGTTGAAAGGTGCATTCTCTTCTTCTCCCCCTGTGTTTGTGAACCCTTGCACAGGTGTTTGAAGAAGATTGTCAACTTCAAGGATTTCATTCTCTAGAACAGTTTGAACAGGGGGTTCATCTTCACTTTCAGAATCCTCAAGATAGCCTTGATTCTCAAATCTCAATGGCACACTGTCTTGATCACTTGTTTTCAGTCCAGGAGTTTTCTTGTCATCAAAGGTAACATCCATGCTTTCCATGACTTTGTGTTGCTCAGGTACAAACACTCTGTATGCTGTCCTTTCCAGAGAGTATCCAATGAAGATACCTTCAAATGCCTTGGCATCAAATTTTCCAACATGCTCAGAGGTATCTTTCATCACAAAACACTTGCTTCCAAACACATACAGGTGCTTGAAGGATGCTCTTTTTCCAGTCATTAATGAGTAAGGAGTTTTGCCAGACTTCTTATTGATTAATGTTCTATTTTGCACATAGCATGCTGTGTTAACAGCATCAGCCCAAAAGCTAGTGGGTAGCTTTGCATCCAGCAGCATTGTCCTTGCAGCTTCAATGAGAGTTCTATTCTTTCTCTCAACTACTCCATTTTGTTGAGGTGTTCTAGGAGCTGAGAATTGTTGAGAAATTCCTTTATCTTTGCAAAACTCATACAGTGTTGAATTTCTGAACTCAGTCCCATTATCACTTCTCAAAGCAACTACAGAGGAGCCAGTGCTTTGTGCTTCTTTATCAACTCTCTTGATATGCTCTATTATGACTTGGGGTGCTTCATCCATGGAGAATAGGAATTCCACCCAAGTATATCTTGAATAGTCATCTACCATTACTAGAGCATATTTCTTCTTGGAGAGGGACATTACATTCACAGGGCCAAATAAGTCCATGTGAATTAGCTGCAGAGGTTTTGAATTTGTATTGAGCAATTTGTTCTTGTGACTGGATCTTTTAATTTTTCCTTTCTGACAAGCTTCACAAGCTCCATCTTGCACAAACTCCAAGGCAGGCAAATCCCTGATAAGTTCTCTCTTGGTTAGAGAGTTCATTGCCTGAACATTCAAGTGAGACAGCTTCTTGTGCCATAGCCAGAATTCCTCATTTGTGGCTTTAGTGTAGAAACAGCAGATTTCTCCCTTATCTGCAGCTTTGAGATTTGCTACAAACAAGCTTCCTTTCTTCACACCAGTTAGAACAACTTCACCACTTTCCCTTTTTGATATTGAACAAAGGTCTTCATCAAATTCCACTTTGAAACCTCTGTTGGTGAATTGTCCAATACTCAAGAGATTGTGCTTCAGTCCTTCAACAAATGCTACATCTTCAATAATGACATTTCCAGATTTAACATTGCCATATCCCATTGTATAACCAATGTTGTCATTTCCAAAGGTTACTGATGGGCCTGCCTTTTCCTCAAAATGTGATAGCAGGGCTATATCACCAGTCATGTGACTTGAGCATCCACTGTCCAAGATCCATATGACTCTTTTATTCCTGTTGCCCTGACTTGAATCACCATCATCAGAAAATGCCATCAAGGCATAGTTTGAGTACTCTTGATCTTCTTCTTCATCAGAGTCATCCCAGCATTTTCCCTCAGCAATAAAAGCTTTGCCCTGTTGTTTCTTGAGTAGAGCCTCATACTTAGCTTCAAGCTCTAAGTATGCTTTGTCCTTCTTGACTTGTTTAGGCTTTTTGCACTCAGTGGCAAAATGCCCAAGTTCATTGCAGTTATAGCATCTTATTTTGGTCCTATCCACACTTCCTGTCTTGTATCCACCCTTAGCAGCACCAGCAATCCCTTTTCCTTTATTGAAGGTGTTTGAGCCACTAGATCCACCAGTGTTTCCAGTATTGAACTTGGACCTGAATGGCTGCTTTCTTTTAAACCTTATGTTAGGATACCTCCTAGCCATATAAGCAAAAGATTTGTTTTCCATTTTGTCCAGTTCCTCCATGCTGTAAAACTCATCTTCCTCAGGCAAATCATAGATGACCTGGACCTCATCACCAGTGTCTTCAACTTCCAGTTCCTCAATCTTCACTTGACTGACTTTAAGAGAGTCCATTCTTTGACTTAGGTTGTCAGCAATAAGTGCACAGGAGGTATTAGCCACTAATCCTTGCTTTGCTTGAATAGATCTCTTTTGAAACAGCTCCAACTCATATGTCTTCAAAACACCATATAACACATCAAAACCAATCTTTGTTAGATCTCTTTCTTTAAGGGAAGAGATTCTTGGTTCCAAGTGATCTGGAAGAGTTAGTACGAACTTCATATTGAGCTCTTCTGTTTCATAGTGTTTGTCATAGAGTTTGAGCTCGTTTATCAGCTTGTTGAATCTCTCAAACACTTCTGTGATTCCCTCTTTCGGCTGAGCCATGAAGGCTTCATATTGTGAAACAAGAATCTGCTTCTTGTTCTTTCTTACTTCAGTAGTTCCTTCACAGAGCACTTCTATAAGATCCCACATCTTCTTGGCACTAGTACAATGAGCAACAGTGCCATACATGTTGAAGTCCATAGATTCACAAATGATAAGTTGAAGATGTCCATCCAGTGCAACTTTTTCTTTTTCAGGATCAGTGTATTTTGAGGGATCTTTGGGCACATGTTTTGCTGGTACAATCTCAGTGCCAATGGTTGTTTCACCAATCTCGATCATTGGAATGAAGGGACCATGCTTTAGAATATCTAAATACATGGGGTTAGAAGCTTTGATGAAAAGCAACATCTTCTTCTTCCATAAACTGTAGTGCTCCTTGTTAAAGGGAGGAATCTTGATACTGCTTAGTTTCTGTGAACTCATCCTTGATCTTTTCCTGTTTGTACGTTAACAGCCTATGCTCTGATACCACTTGTTAGAAATGAATACTACTAGAAACTAGACAGAGGGGGGGTGAATGGATAGTTTGATATATTTTTCGATTCTTGATAACTAAGTAACAGACTGTATATGATTATGATATGTAATATGCAGAAAGTAAATAACACACACAATCACTTTAATCTACTTTGTATAAGCAAATTAAATACTACAGCTTTCCAAGAAATTCACAATCGAATTTCTGGCTTCTAAACAAGAACGGTTTGAACTTGCTTGCTTACAGAGAAAAGAGCTTAGCAAAATAACTATGTGTATCTCTCTCTTTTACTAACAATAGGGTGTGCATCATATATATAAGCCCTATACAAACTAGTGCACACACCTATTTTTACACAGTTACCCCTTGCTGAAAGTCCAACTTGTTCTTCCATAAGACGTTAACTGTGTCAGGAAGGACCACCTGCTTTTCGGAGTCTTTCCCGTTTCTGTAGCTGCTTGTCTCTTATCTTTCTCTCCAAGTTTAGCTGTAGATTTGCCATCTGTTCTTTGGACCACCTTGCCAGAACAAATGCTTCAGTATTTGTCTCTTTTGATTCTTGGTTCTGTACCTTGATTTGTCTTGTTATAAACGGCTAAGTGTTGATATCGTGAACTCCACTTCATTCCTGACTTCGCGATCTCACTTGTGAGGACTTCGCGATATAGCCTTTGACGACTTTGCGACATAGGTCATTTGAAGACTATGCGACATAGTTCATTTGAAGACTTCACGATCTAGGTTCCTTTGACTTTGCTGACTTCAACACTTCACGACATGTGTCTTGAAGACTTCTCGACATAGTACAAAATGGACTATGCGATATAGTACTTCACGACATGGATATTGGTGACTTCACGACATAGCTTTCTTCTGACTTTGCTATATAATGCCTTAGACAAATTTCTGCAACTTATTTCTTCATAGCCTTATTTATCTTTATCCTGCTGCATGAACACTTCTGAACTTCTACCAGGATAATTATTCAATGGCCTATATACAATCTAGATGCAAGAAACTTTACTAAGCTCATTATATCTTTGAGGATACATGATCAAGCTAATGTTCATGAGAACAGGACAAGTACATTTAGAGACCTATACTATATCCCAGTGATAGAAATCACTAGGTCATGTAGTGTGACATAGTCACATAGTGTAGGCTTGTTAATAGTGGTATTCAGGCATGTCTTGAGCCTAACAATATATACCCAAGTTTTCAAGATATTTCGAACAGTCAATAATACAAAAAGTAAATCTGTTCAAGATCCTTGTTTTTCCATTCTGGGTAGTGGTCCATGTGTTGGTAGCTTGCCCTTCTTGGCTGATTATCTTTTATAGAAATGCTACTTTTGACTAGACAAAACAAAATGCTGCTTCTTCTCGTGAGTTTCCAGAAATACTGGTTTCCATGCTCTGTGAATTCTGTCAACCCATGTGCACTGTCTGAACTATCCTTTTCAAAGTACAGTGTGTATCCGTAGAAGCCATTTGAGTTGTATCCGTTGAGAGTATCTTGATCACATCCATAGACAGTTGGTACTGCTATCCGTAGGCAGGACATTGTCCACATCCGTAGAAGGCTAATGTTGCTATCTGTAGACAGTCAATTTCACTTATGTAAAATTACAAGGCATAGACTATTTATAATTAGCCTCCCTATTCTACATATCCATTGAAAGTCAACATGACTTATTCAGCCTAAAAACTAATACTTCAACTTCAACATCAGGATTATAAATCAGGAATACACATCAGGACTGCACATCAGGATTACACAAGCATGTTACATTGAGTCTTATCCGTAGATAAGCTACCCTTCTACGGATACTGCAAAAGCATGCTATCCGTTGATGGATACATTTTTACTTATACAATTTTCACTAAGTTAATCTAGTTATCATCAAGAAACAACATAGTTCCTAACAGGGATACACTTCCAATCCTCGTTCCACTTTCTTCCTATAGAAAGGCATATTCTCCATGAGATAGTTCCTTAGAGTGTCTGCAGCTCTTGTCTTCTCTGGTGTGCTAAATCCAGTGGATCTCAAGTACTTTTCAACTGATATTAGATAGTTATTTGGGTAATTCTTCAGTTTTTCCTCATCCAGATAGCAGATTCTGAACATGTCGTTCTTCATAAATCTTACCATTGGAGGGTCTTCAGTTACTTCTGGACTGACTTTCATCAAGATCTCCTTAACATGCTCACGGAGCAGTTCATTTAGCTTTGTGCTCCTTTGGATCTTGATGAGTATCACCTGCAGATCTGTATCTGTCCTTTGTTTAAAAAACTTCATGGAGATCACAAATGTACCTCTATTGATGAAACTGATTATTATGTTCCAGGCACCACTTGCTTTAACTCCAGCCTTCAGGTAGATTATAGATTGTCTCAATGCTGTGAAATAAGTTCGAGTGTCCTGATTTGCACTTCTTATGTCCTGAATGATCACTTCCACATCAGCGTTGTCGTTGACTTCTAATCCGTCTTCAACTCCACAAAATGTTTTGTAAGCCATCTCCCAGTCCTTTCCTTGTTTTTGTGTCAAATCTAACAACTTCTTCTTCCTTATCTCACTATACATCTTGAACCTCTTTAGCTTCTCACTTCTCAGAACTGCTTGGTGCTTCTCTTTTTGAGCTTGCCTTGCTTCTCTTTCAGCTCTTTCGGCTTTTAATCTCTCCAAGGCATCTTCTTATTCGATTGACAGAGGGTTTGCTTCAGCAGCTTCTTCCATAATATCATCAATGATTGGATGATCAATTGGCTCTGGATAATATGGTTCATGCTCTTCTATTATTGGCTCATTCACAATGTCAAACTCCTCTTCAATTTATTCCTCAAGTTCTTCTATCCAGTATTGTCTTATCGGAATAGGTGTTTCCATTACTGCTCCCTTCTCCCCCTTAGTTGAGTAATCCTCCGTAAATTTATCCTCCGCATAGTGGGTTGAGGGGCCGGCTTGTTGATTTTTAAGCATATTCCAGATAGACTCCAGACCGTCACCTTGATTTTCTATATAAAGAGCAATGTCTTTTGTCATCTCTTCCATCACATCAAGCTTTTTGTCCATGTTGTCTAGTCTTGAGTTTGTCGTCTGCTCGATTCTATCCAATCTTTTATTGAGGCGAGACTCCACCCTTGACAAACTATTCATAGCATCTTTGACCTTTACTTGTGCGTCCCGGATAACCGAAACATCCTCCGTTAGAGATTCCTGACCTTGATGTATTACATGGACTTCATTTGGAATCCATCTCTTAGGTCTTTGACGTCCGCTCTGAACTCGATGAGTTCTTCCATTGTATTCTTTTTCAGTGAGTCCACGGCCTCTTTTGTGCCCGTAATTGTGTCCGATGCACTACTCAAAGCTCTATACGTTCTTCTGGAATCAGCTGCAGCCAAGTCAATTTTCTGTTGAATTGAAGATAAAGAGCTATCAACTTGAACGGAGGAGATCCCTTGAGCAAAGGAAGGTCTGAGAGGGACTTTGAATAAAGGTTTTCCTTCCCTGTTATGGACTTTCATCTCCTTAAGAGTAGATTGAACTTGAATTTCCTTGTCCGTTGGTGGTAGCAGATCATCAACATTTATTAGGGTTTGGGTGTCACTCCTCACATTTGGCACTGGGTGTTCACTCAACGTTTCTGTTGGCGTTTCACTCATTTTTCCTTTCCCAATCAGGCCAGGTGTAAGTGTTTTTGTTTCACTCAAATCATTCGCTCTTTGTGTACCTGCAAGTGAAATCACCGTAGCCGTCCTTAAGGAGGTCACCGGTGGTGCAATGGGGCTTCACAAGTCCTCGTCCTTGGTTAAACCAAGTTGCTAATCATCTTGCGATGATTTATCCTGAACATGATCTAGAGTTTGAATCTCTGGGTGGTTAGAATGAGGCTCTATTGATAGGAGAGACTCGGAAACTCCCTCTAAAGTCTTTGAAGACATTTCCTCAAGTAACTCCTCAAATGAAATTGATTCATTGTTACCGAGTTGCCGATCTGCACCTATGTCAGACCCGGTACCCGCAGGATCCAGATATATTCCATCTGGGGAGTTAGGCAATGACCCTTCAGATTGTCCATTTAGGTCAGAGCCTTCTCTCAACGTCTGTGAAGACTCTTGGTTCACTAAGGAACCTTCATCCAGTGGTCCTGACCGTAATATGGTCGGAGAACTAGATGTTTCCGTCAATTTTTCTTCCTTAGATTGGGTTAGGGGTTCAGATATTGCTTTGGTTATTGCTGCCCAATCAGCTTCAGAAAAATCAGTTAGGGGCTCAGTGAAAGATGGTAATGAAGATTCAACAGTTGCCTTGGTTTCAAGTTTTCTTCTTTTAGCAGAAGGCAGAGCTGTTGTTGAAGGGTGTTTCTCCTTATTTGGTGCTCCTCTGGCACTTTCTCCCTCTACACTCTCAGTTATTGGAAAGGTTGGTATAGTAGGGGTAGGAGTTTCTGTTTCATTTGGCTTTTTCAAAGGCTCTAGGACCGTGGTTAGAGGCTGTTGATTTTCAACCTCTTGGTCAGGAATGGCCATTGAGGGCTCTACTACTAGATCTACATCCATGGTTGCAGCTTGTGGAGGAACAACATGTTCAGGATTCATACCTTGGTTTACCTGTTCCCCTGGGGGTAGAAGTGGTAGGGGTACCGTTCGAAGATAATCAGTCAGAACAGTAGGTACCCCTGGAAGATGATTCTTCTTTATGAGAGCTGTTATGGAATTGCTCTTCATCTTTATACACTCCTTCCTCTCCTCGTCTGCAAAGATCTCTCTCTCTTCATCTGTCAACACGTCATTCAAAATTAACTGTAGAAACCTTGGATAGAAACAAAGCACATCAAATTGCCCTGCTCTTTCTTCCAAAGGTCCCATACATTGGATAATCTGATCAATCACTAACCTACCTATGTTAATCTGCCTATTATGAGCAATAGCCAATCCTAATTTCTGAAGAAATAAAGGAATGCCATGCAAATTTGTGGTCTTTGCAGTAAACACATGGATAAGTGTGTGAAAGAAGAAATTCCAGTGCTTAGTTAAGTGATGCTTCAAAAACTCTCCTACGAAGAAGTTGGGTTGTTGACTTCTTATAAGAGTGAAGAAAACATGTATATCTTCAATGGTGGGATCAGGAACAAGATTTGCAGTCGGAAAACGAAGAATTCTATTCACATCTTGTTCTGTCACCCTTATTGTTCTGCCCCTTGGCACAACAAAACTGAAGGCCAACACATTATCTTCTGACGTTTCAGTGGCATTGGTGTACAATGCAGTTAATTGATCAACACAAAGAACCGCTGGAGTACTTAATGCATATGCCACTTGTGAATGTGAGTTCAAAAATTGTGCCCATGCACGAAAGTGTAAGTTCGTGATGGATTGCACATTTTGAAACGAGACGTGATTAATCTTGGTAATAATAAATTCTCCGGCCATTGAATTTTCACAAAGTCCAGAAAATTAAAAATTAAAAATTAAAACAAAAAATAAACCCAATTAATTATTGCTAATTAATTTACTTTAAATATTCCTTTTTACGAAATTAAAAACCTAACAAAAAAATCCCAATTCGAGAACCCTAAAATTTTTTAATTCGAAAACTTTCAATTAAAACCAAACTCAAGAACTTAACTAGATAACAATTAATTCTAAAGTATGAAGAACAGTAATCAAATCTTTAAGGTTTGAATAGAGACACTTGATTGTTTTCTTTGAAACCCCGAATTGAAAACACAATACAAACACAAACACACAACACTTACACAGTTGTAAATAATGACGTTCTTAGTAATTCAAGGTTAAAAGGAGAAAAAGTGTCGAGAGTTCTTGATGGTTCTGTATCTCAATGTAAGTATATATTTCGAAAACTTAGATATGTGAATAAGAAAAAAAACGTCTAAGTGCTACTTTTATATTTACTTAACTGTCAAGGGTATTTTTAGTAATTTCATGTTCGATAAATTTTAAAATGTACTGTCAATAGTTTTTATTCAGGGGCATAAAAGTTGATATTTTAAAAAACTAAAAACTATCGAACACTGAACTGACTGAAAAACTATCGAAAATTAAGAATATGAACAAAATAGAATTGTTCGATAGATTTCTGTCCTTTTTCAAAATTTATCGAAAAAATACTTCGATAGTTTTTACTTCCTTTTTTAAAAACTTATTGAGATGAATTTCAGTCACTTCGATAGTTTTTGATAAAGTACTTTAAAAACTATCAAAAGTGATATTTCGATAGATTTTGCTACCTTTTCATTTTTAAACCTGTAACCTGTTTAAAAACAACCTTTTTATTTCCTGTGAATTTCTAAGTATCAAAAATTCATTTAAATTCACAGAAATTAAAATTCACAATTAACTTAGAATAAAATTGACTAAATATCATTAACTGATATAAATCAATTAAAATATAATTAATTATGCTGCATCATTTTACTTTGTTTGAAACAAAATAAAATAATTCGAATTAAATAAAAGCAAAGTATTTAGAACAAATATTAACACTTAAATAATTTTAAAATTACTTGCTAATTAAATGCCATAAGATATATTATTTATAAATATGACATAATTAATAAGATAATTCTAACTTACGAGAATTACTCCTGAAAATAAGTTCACAAGTCCTAAGGATATGGAAATTCTTAAACTCATGGACTTATTAGGATTGTCTTGCAGTTATTGACTTCTAATTAATCAATTAGAAAGATTTAACATCCCAAGTTCACCAACTAGCTTAGAAAAAGTGGATTCATCAAGTGGTTTAGTAAAGATGTCTGCAATTTGTTCCTATGTGGGTACAAAATGTAACTCCACAGTTCCATTCATGACATGCTCTCGGATAAAATGATACATGATATCGATGTGCTTGGTTCTCGAGTGCTGAACTGGGTTGTTGGAGATTGCTATGGAGCTTGTGTTGTCGCAGAATATTGGAATCTTGTTCAATAAAAGCCCATAGTCACGGAGTTGGTTTCTCATCCACAAGATTTGAGCACAACAGCTACCCGCAGCTATGTATTCAGCTTCAGCTTTCGATGTGGATACTGAGTGCTGCTTCTTGCTATACTAAGAAACTAACCTTCGTCCAAGAAACTGACAGCTTCCTGAAGTACTCTTCCGATCAATCTTACAACCTGCAAAATCTGAGTCTGTATAGCCAATAAGATCAAATCATGTATCTTTAGGGTACCAAATTCCAAGATTTGGGGTTCCCTTAAGATATCTAAAGATACGTTTAACAACTATAAGATGAGATTCTTTTGGATCAAACTGAAACCTAGCACACAAGCATGTTGCAAATATAATGTCTGGTCTACTTGCAGTGAGATAAAGTAAGGAGCTTATCATACCTCTGTAGCTTGTGATGTCAACCTTCTTACTAGTTTCATCCTTATCAAGCTTATTGGCAGTTTTCATTGGAGTCTTTGCTGTAGATGAGTCTTCTATTTGATACTTCTTTATAAGATCCTTGATGTACTTGGACTGACAAATGAATATATTATCTTGCCTTTGATACACTTGTAGTCCAAGAAAGAATGACAATTCACCCATCATACTCATTTCATATCTACTCTACATTAACTTCGCAAATCTCTTGCATAGATCATCATTAGTAGAACCAAATATAATGTCATCAACATATAATTACACTAATATCAAATCATTTTTGTGTATTTTGTAAAAGAGAGTTTTATCTATGCCACCTTTAGTAAAGTTATTTTCAAGTAAAAATTCTAATAGAGTGTCATACCATGTCCTTGGAGCTTTCTTGAGTCCATAGAGAGCTTTGAACAGAAGATATACAAAGTCCAGCAGATTTGAATCATCAAAGCCTAGAGGCTGTTCCACATATACTTCTTCCTCTAGCTCCCCATTCAGAAATGCACTCTTCACATCCATTTGATATACCTTGTAATTGGAGTGTGTTGCGAATGCTAGAAACATCCTGATAGCCTCAAGTCTTCCTATACATTGATACTACATGCATATAATACAAAACTTGAACGGATTTTAGAACTTATCAAAGCAATATTAGATGTCACTGTGACAATATCAATGCTTGTAGAAGTTACTTTTGACTTGAAACATAATCGACGCTATGCTAATGAATTATCAATTGAATGGAACATGTCGATTATTTAGATAATTTAAAAGTCAAGTCCCCAAGAAAAAGTAGATCTATGATATATGCTGCATATGAGGTCGATGTATCCGTGGGACAGGTAGTATATAAGATATATGAGAGAAGAGTTAACATTTGAATTAGCTTCACAAGGTATTTATATACAGTACATTACATAGATAGATTAAGAAAGCCTATAAATTAGGAACTGATATTTACTAAACTAAACTAACAGACTAACAGAGGCTACCATATAGCATATCTATATCCGTTCATATAACTATAATATGAGAGATAACTACTAGACTTAGTTATCTTTATCATGCCCCCGCAAGTTGGACGGTCGGAGGGAAAGACCAATCTTGGACAGGAGCATTTGTAGTCGAGTTCGAGACAAAGGCCTGGTTAGCGCATCTACAAGCTGGTCATCATTTGCTACTGGTACAACACGTAAAATGCCAGCTTGAACATGTTCACGGATAAAATGATAATCGACACCAAGATGCTTCATTCGGGATTGAAAGACAAGATTTGCACTAAGTTTTGTAGCACCTATATTATCATAGTAGATGTCTGGTTGATTTGTACAGGGCACACCAAGCTCACACAACAAATGAGTAATCCAAGCAAGCTCAGCTGCGGTTTGTGCAACAGAACGGTATTCTGCTTCAGTGGAAGAACGAGCAACAAACTTTTGTTTCTTGGAGCTCCATGAAATAACACTTTTTCCCAAAAACACAATGTATGCACCAGTGGATTTATGGTCATCAGTATCACCCGCCCAATCTGCGTCAGAAAAAGCATGAAGAGTAAGAGGAGATCCGTTGTAGAGAGTGATACCCAGTTCAGTAGTGCCCTTAAGATAACGAAGTAAACGTTTTAGAGCATGCCAATGCACAGTAGTAGGACGATGCATAAACTGGGACAACTTATTCACAACAAAGGCAATGTCCAACCGAGTTAGTGAGAGATATTGCAATCGACCAACCAAAGCACGATATTCAGTAGGATTTTGAAGGATAGTTCCATCTTCTAAAGTGAGTTTCACATTAGGATCCAAGGGGGAATTGACAGGTTTGGCTTCCGACATAGATGCACGTAAAAGTAGGTCAGTGATATATTTGCGTTGGCTTAAAAATAATCCATGAGAACAAGGTTGTACCTCCACCCCCAAGAAGTAATTTAACTCACCCAGGTCCTTCAGAGAAAACCGCAGAGCAAGCTGATTAATTAACTTGGATACAGTGTTGGAACATGGGCCTGTGACGATTATGTCGTCCACATATACAAGTACATAGATGGGTGTCTGCGTACCTTTGGTGAAAAATAGAGAAGTATCCATGACGGAGTTCGTAAAGCCATTTTTAAGAAGAAAATTTCGGAGTTCATTATACCAAGCTCGAGGGGCTTGTTTCAGTCCATAGATTGCTTTACGTAAACGACATACATAATGAGGTTTCTCCTTGTCAACAAACCCTTGAGGTTGAGCCATGTAGACATCTTCAGTTAAGGTTCCTTGTAAAAAGGCATCATTGATATCAAGTTGTCGCATATTGCATCCATTTCAGACAGCAAGAGTCAGTAATATATGAACAGTTGATGGTTTAATGACAGGACTAAATGTTTCTGTCTGAATAAGCCTTACAGGCCAGGACGTTGATGAAACCCTTTAGCCACTAAATGAGCCTTTAGTCGTTCAAACTGGACATCTTTTGTGTATTTAGTTCGAAAAACCCACTTACAACCTACTAAATTCTGAGATGGAGAAGGAGGGACAAACTCCCATGTACCGTGATCAACAGGAGCTATATACTGTAATTCCATTGCATTTTTCCATTCTGGGTTACAAGGGCTTGTTTAATAGTTGAGGGCTCAACTGATGTACGTTGCGCAGAAAGATTTAACTTATTAATGGGCTTGGTAAATGAGTGAGTTGAAGGAGGAGGAGGTGTAGGTTGGTGTGTGTGATTTCTGGGCGGAACAGTTTGCTGAGTAGGTTGGATAATAGTGTGACTAGATGAGGGTGGGGACTCTTGAAAATTAGTGGGAGATTGTACATTGGATAATGATACAGGAATGCCAAGGTTAAAACTACACCATTCATCTAACATATCACGTGGGGGAGGTGCAGAAGTATTAGTGACATTAGCGAATGGGTAAACATTCTCTACAAACCTAATATGGCGAGATGAGTATACTCAAAGAGTGGTAGGATCGAGGCAGAGATAGGCATGTTGGGCAGGGAGGTATCCAATAAAAACACATGCAATAGACTTGGGTGCCAATTTGTGAGGAGTGTATGGTCGAAGCACCGGATAACAAAGACATCCAAAATTATGAAGATTATCATATTTGGGTTTGATACCAAATAACTTATGATAAGGAGATTGATTTTGAAGAGTATGAGTTGCCATTCGATTAATCAAGTACACAGCTGTTTGGATAACAACATACCAAAATTTGAGAGGCACAGATGCATGAGTGAGGAGTGATAAACTAGTCTCTACTATATGTAAGTGTCTGCGTTCTGCATATCCGTTATGTTGAGGAGTGTGAGGAGGACTTGTGAGGTGAGAAATGCCATGATGGGCGAGAAAAGGGGTTAATTTTTTATACTCTCCACCGTTGTCGGAATATAAAGTTTTGATTGGCTTATCAAATTGTTTTTTCACAAGGGCTTTGAATTTTGGAAATATAGTGCCGGTGTCGGATTTATTTTTGATAGGATAAATCCATATATATTTGGTATAATGGTCTACAAAGACTACATAATATTTAAAGTTATCAAAAGAATAAATTGGAGATGACCAAACATCAGTAAAAATAACTTCAAGAGGAGATGATGTAGTGAGTGTAGATATGCCAAAAGGAAGTTTATGACTTTTATTGATCAAACATGAATTACAATGAGAATCTTGATTATGAGAAATTTCTAAACTAGAGAGCAATTGCTTAAATATTGAAACTGATGGATGTCCTAGGAGATGATGCCAGTCGACTTGTTTGGTGGTGTGGAAGACTCGAGATGGCTGAAGAGGGGATGTTGGCCACTCATAAACTCCGTCCTTAGATTGTCCTTTAAAAATTATTGCCCTCGTACTACAGTCCTTGATACAAAAGAGAGAGGATGAGAACTCAATAGTCACATTATCAATGCAAAATTGATTGATAGAAATTATATTTCTATGCATAGAGGGAACACATAGTACATTATTTAAAGAAAAGGATTTAGAGGATGAAGGGAGAAGAGTACAACCAATGTGAGAGATGGGTAGACCAGAGCCATCACCGATAACAATTTCATATGTACCATCATAAGGAGAGTGAAGAGACAAGTTCACTAAATCCGTTGTGACATGGTGGCTTGCGCCGCTGTCCAGTAACCAGCCCGGAGTTGTTTGCGAGGATGCTGCATCCTGGGCGCCAATAGAGATATTTGATGTGGCAACATTGGCACGTGGATTGTTGGTGCGGAAGTTGCGGGGAGGCATGGTAATAGATGGATGCACCTCTCTGAAATTTGGGCAATAGGCAAGAACATGTCCCTTTACATTACACCACTGATATTTACCAGCAAAAGGCATAAAGTGCTTAGGAGGTTGAGGACTGTCCAAGATGGCAGTAAGAGGTGATGTGCATTGCACAGAACGATTTTGGCCATAGTTGGAATTCCAGCGTGTGTTAGTTGGATGTGCAGTAGCTGGAAAGATAGGGAGTTTTCCTGTGCAATGGCGGCATTAATGAGAAGCTCTTTGTTGATGAGTTTCTCGTGAAGCTCTTCAAAGGAGATTGGGGTATCTCGAGCATGGACAACGTCAATAACAGACTGGAAGGTGGGATCAAGTCCTTCAAGGATTCGGTCAAGAACATCCTCATGGGGGATTATAGTACCTAAAAGAAAGTTCATCCACAATACGCTTTAGTTGTTGCATAAAATCAGAAACATAAAGATTACCCTTGGAGATATGTCGGAGTTGCGCCTTGAGTTGTTTGACATGACCACGAGAAGGATTGGCGTAAGTGTTTGCAAGTATGTCCCAAGCAGCTTTTGTAGTAGAGGCACGAGTGATAAGCGGACTAATATTGGTGGAGAGAGTTCCAGCAAGAGCACCAAACAATAGTTTGTCTTGACGTACCCAAGTATTGTATGCTGGGTTAATCTCAATAGCATCACCCTTGGATAAGGTTTTGGGAGGAGAAGGATGAGTGCCATCAATAAAATGATATAAATCATACCCAATGAGGAGAGCTTCAACTTGCGACTTCCATGTAAGATAGGTGGATGGGGTTAGCTTTTGCATGGAATGAACATTCACAACCACCAGAGGTTTGGAGGGTTCGCTTGCATTTGGGATGGTGTTACTGCTGTTGTTGGTATTCATGGTGAGGGAAGAATAGGGGAAAAAAAAATTAATTGAGGAGAGAAGGATCAAGAGGCTCTTGATACCATAACAGGTAGTATATAAGATATATGAGAGAAGAGTTAACATTTGCATTAGCTTCACAGGGTACTTATATACAGTACATTACATAGATAGATTAAGAAAGCCTATAAATTAGGAACTGATATTTACTGAACTAAACTAACAGACTAACAGAGGCTACCATATAGCATATCTATATCCGTTCATATAACTATCACATGAGAGATAACTACTAGACTTAGTTATCTTTATCAGTCATGCCCCAATGTTATTACTGAGCCTCTACAAAAAAATTCAATCGAAGCCAAAAAAACCAGTATTTCACCCCTGAAATTCCATATGCTGGCTTGCGCATATCTTTACAAAGCAACGCCGAACCAGTACAGACCCTGCAGTGCAATACATTTTTCAGCTACCTGGATGAGGCCTTGTGCTGATAATGTGCAGTGTTACATTACACCTCTAAAACGCAAATCACCTACTCTTTCTTTTCTTTTAAATGTGGTGAGAAAGGAATCCAGTTATACGTCATGATCAACATCTATTCTATATTTATATAATAATCTCGAATGTGTCTTCGCTGGATTTTGTTATCTGTGTAGCATTTGTGATAAATTTGTTGGTTTTTCTAATTACAGTATATCCAGTTCATGCAAATGCAATATATTCAGACAGATGATTGGTTACACTACGGAGCAGAGCTCTTATAAAGATCTTGATTCTTGAGGCAAAAGGTCCTTGTAGCTGCCTCTGAAGAGGAGAAGTTCCTGAAGCGGAACCTGGCTCGAGAGAGAAGGATAATCCTTGGCGAGGAGGACATTGCTGTGAAGTCTGGCAAGATGGCTAGTTTAATTATCGTAGTTATTGTTCCTATTATTCATAGGAACATTAAGATGAACTGTAAGTGTTTTAAGCTGTTTTCACTAGACCTTACTCCATGATTTCATGGAGTCGGAGGAGGTTTCATTAGAAGCTTAGGCCTTTATCCATTCAGAAAACGAAGCTTAACAAAAATAAATAAATTATATACAAACATATGCCACGTCACTAAATATTAAGACAGCAGTCCTTGTACGTTATGGGGTCATAACTCATAAGATACATGTCAAGCTGTCCATATGTATAGGTTATTAATTTATTTAACTCCAGTCAATTAATGGTTTACGTTTTACTGTCATAACTAACAATTCTCATCCATCAATGTCTTCAACTATTCATACACAGACATGTATTATGCATTATGTTTTTGTTTCAAAATAGAAGAAAGAAATAATAGTCAAATTTTGCACATTTGCAGTTTTCTGTCAATGCATGTGTCTTTCTTTTCATAAGTAAGTGGTATATAAACAACAGGGCAATCTGTATACAACTATTGTGGTACATTTTTAGGTAATAACAAGACAGCAGGTCAATCGGATGAATAATCGATTGCAGAAGTTGTTCAGCTCATGATCGGCCAAATTCGAGGTTGATTTTGGCTGGATGCACGCCAACAAGACCCGGAGATAAAAATATAGGTAGACATTCTTTGTTACCTAATGTTACTTTTATACCTTCTTCAATCCTTCTAAATAGTGTTAATAATATTTTTTTCAAAAGAATTCTGCTAAATATAATTTAACCTAAGAACTACAGATTGATGATTGTATTAGTGACTTGGGCGAGTTGTAGTATTTTCAACGATGATTAGTAGAGTATGTAGGTTAAGATGATTTGTACAGGAACCTGACCTTTATCTCTACATGGTTTAAACATTTACAAACAAAACTAAATGCCCAAACTTCAACATTTGTTTTTTTTTTTGAATTTTAATTAACAGGCCCGGAAGAAAATGTTCCGGCAATTTCTAGCAGTTCTGTTAGTCTTGTTCTTGCTGGTGGATTCGGTCCTCGCAAAGAAATCCAAAGTACAGAAAGTTGGTGCAGGGCCGCAAGGACCCCCACCCACTTCCAAGAAATTCTTGACTTTGAGTGGTAATGTACATGCGTATTCTTCTCAGTATTCTTCTGTGTACACTCTCCTCATATTTCAAAACCTTAGGTTAATTGTTTCCGTATGTAACTTAGTCTGGTCTGAATTTGTGAGTGCAGGTGGTCCTCCAGATATAATAGCAAACGGTGGATACTCGGGCATATTTCCAGATTCGAGCCAATTTGCATATAACTTTGCCCTGGAAACGAGTCTTCCAGATAGTGTCATGTACTGCGATCTTCAACTTACAAGAGACAATTTGGGAGTTTGTGTCTCCAATGTCAATATTGATTTTTCAACAACAGCAGCTATGGCTTATCCTAAAGGAGAAAAAACTTTCAATGTGAATGGGCAGGATCTTCGTGGCTGGTACGCTTTGGATTATAACTTGGAGGATCTGAAAAATACTACATTTTGTAAGTGTTGCAACAATTATGATCATGACAACAATGACCAGGTCTTGTGTGGCTCTAATGTTGTTTGTTTTACTTGACAGATGTACAAGGTGTAGTAAGTCGACCAACTGCATTCGATGGAATGTTTCCAGTTTTTGCACCAGATGATATTGCAGGACTTAATGCTACCAGAATGTGGCTAAATGTTGAGGTGATTTCTGTTATCATCCCTTTTTGTGATTTAAATATCATCCACAAAAAGAGTTGGTAGTCTTATAAAATCTTATTTACTTCATGTAGAATGATATGTTCTACAACGACCATAAGTTAAGTGCAGCAAAATACATACAAGATTCAGCACAATATTGGGTAGCAAGTCATATTTCATCACCTGAGATTGGTTTCTTGAAATTTATGAGTGGTCAAGTAGACAAAACCAAAACAAAGCTCATCTTCAAATTCCACCTCAAAGATGAGATTGAACCGACAAACAGAGAAAAATATGGTGCAATACTGAACAATCTTGCCTCTATTAAACCATTTGCAGCTGGTATCCTTGTCCCTAAAGAGTACATTTTTCCACTTACACCGGAGCAGTATTCTGACCCCCCAACGACACTTGTGTCTGATGCCCATAAACAAGGTTTTGAAGTATATGCTTATGGTTTTGCAAGCGATGTAATGACAAGCTACAATTACAGTTATGATCCAGTTCAGGAGTACCTTCAATTCATCGACAATGGCCATTTTTCTGTTGATGGAATCGTCACAGATTTCCCCTCCACTGCGTCGAATGCTGTCGGTACGTGAAATCACTTTTATTTCTTATTATAGTCCGATGTTTCCACAAAAGCCTCATAGTCCATGTCTGTCACTGAACGCTCTTCATTTGCAGCATGCTTTGCTCAGAGCAAAAACCTTACCACCAAGGTTGTTAAAGGTGAGGAGGCCGAACTTTCATACTAACCTTCTTCTAAGTTGTTGTATATAACATCATTTATTTTGCAAATAGGTGATGCATATTTGCCTTCTTGATTAATAGGTCTGGTAATATCTCATAATGGAGCAAGTGGAGATTACCCTGGCTGCAGTGACCTTGCCTATCATAAGGCCATCGCAGATGGGGCGGATATAATAGACTGCACTGTCCAGATGTCAAAAGATAAAGTAGCCTTCTGCTTGGCTAATATTGATCTCTCTGCAATAACTACTGCTCTGACTACCTATATGGACAGATCTGCAACTGTCCATGAAATCCAAGCACAGAATGGAATTTTTGCATTTGACCTTGACTGGAGTGAGATTGAAGCTCTCAAGCGTAAAGTTTCAAAACCAAAAAATTTCATACTTGAGTTTGACATTTTTAATCTTGAGCTAACCATTTGTCTGAATAACATTGCCATTGCAGCTACTATAGAAATTCCTTGGAAAGATAGTGGCTTGGTGAGAAACCCGAAAAACAAGAACAAAGGGAAGTTTGTGACTCTTGCTAGCTTCTTGGACCTTGCCAAAGCAAATAAAACTGGAGGAGTTTTGATTAATATCCAAGTGAGCTTTCATGTTCTTTTGCATATTGAACTCCAAATTAAAAAGGATGATAAGCACATAACAATATTTGGCAATTCTTTTGTTCAGAATGCTGCATTTTTAGCATCAAAGAAGGGTATTGGTGTAGTAGATGCTGTCACAAAAGCTTTGACCAACGCTAGCTTTGACAAGCCATCTGAGCAAAAGGTTCTGATTCAGTCAGACGATAGCTCTGTCCTAGCAGCATTCAAGGATAAGCCAAATTACCAAAGAGTACTGACAATCAAAGATACAAAAAGTGATGCTCCCAAGTCAGTTGTCGACGAAATCAAGAAAAATGCAGATGGGGTTGTAGTTGACAGAGAGACGGTTGTCCAACAAAATTCAGGATTCTTTACCACGGCCTTTACCAAAGTTGTGGAGGAAATGCATGCTTCAAATATATCAGTATATGTCGCACCTCTGAGAAATGAATTTGTCTTCCTCAATTTCGATTACCTCTCAGATCCTTATTTGCAGCTTGCTACATACTTCTCTTCGCAAATGTTAGATGGTGTCATAACTGACTTCCCAGCTACTGCAGTTGCATATATGAGTAAGTTTACTATCAAAAATTAAAACCACATGCATTCTTTGGCAATGGTCATAAATAGTTCTTTGATGTGGTATTAATATAATTGTGCAGTATGCAAACATATATGAGTCAGTCTATCATCAAATATAAGGTTCATGTAATTTTCTTTACAATAATCACACTATTTCGTTAAATGTAGCCTTAATTGTCACTTGTGGTACGCAGGAAATCCATGTTCGGATGTAAACAATCCGAACATTGTACTTCCAGTAAGGCCAATAGAGGCAGGGGATTTGGCTAAACAGATTGATCCAGTGGCATTGCCACCTGCTTTACCACCTAAACCAGCTCTAGAGAGTTCAGATGTGAATGATCCACCGCTACCTCCTGTAGCCAAGATAGATCATGCGAAAGCACCTTCTCCGGGCGGTGATGAGAATTCCGGTGCATCAAGAAATGTTGATATATGGTACATGATCATTTCGAATGTAGTCTTTGCATTACTCCCACTATATTGAAGCAGTAAATTTAACTTCATTTTTTCCAGATAAGTTTTGACTAGTAGTTCATTGTATAGGGATATAGAATTTTTACTTAGGAGTGTAGAAGAATTTTGATGTACATTGGCGAACTGTTTTTAAGTGTCTGGGGAGCTTATTGATCAGTCAAATGGTTGGTTATATTTCTTATCTCTTCCTCTTGATGCTCGTTTGTGATTGTCCCTGGCCCATGGGGTGTTACTATCTAACCCGAATCGAACCTGTCCTAACTTACAACCCGATTTATTAAAACAAGACTCGAAAATGATCCGTCAACTCAAAAGTGACCCGATATAAGTCTATTTTAGAATTTTATTCTTTTACACTAGATATTTAATTTCATCTAATTTTAGATGATTTTAGTTTGACCCAAACTTTTATATTAGGGTCTACATGTTTAGAGCTGATTATAACAAATAACTTAAGACAAGAATTTTCTCAAGGCATTGCAACTGATTGATGGATAGTTAGTATGGTAGTAGCCATTGATCAGGGAGCTAGCTAAGATGCATTTACTCATCCATGATTCAAGCTATATTCATTAAAGGATAGTATTTATGTGATTTTTTAGTTGAGGTATTGACAATCAAGTGGTACTTCTGCAAAATAACTCAAGTAGGTGATTCTGTGGATTCGAGAAGTTAAGGAATGCAGATTCGAGAAGTCTATATGGTGACTTGTTTGAGAAGTCTAAATTCATATTCGAGAAGTCCAGAACTCACACACTCGAGAAGTTAATAAAATGGTCTATTCGAGAAGTCTACAAAATGGGTTATTCGAGAAGTCTATGAAATGGCTCAATCGAGAAGTCCAGAATTCACGCACTCGAGAAGTCTCTGAAATGACTTATTCGAGATGTCCTGAATTCACTCATTCGAGGAGTCACACTACACTCCCATGACTGATAGACAGTGGTCGAAGACACAAAGGATGTAAAGAATATGGTGCAAAATTGTAAATAATTGAAGGCTCAAATTCTTACAAGTGAAATGTGAAATCAATCACTATATACCCAGTCTCAAGGCACAATAACAGTTGAAGCAGCTAGCCTAAAGATTGCTTTTCAAATTGTTTCATTCAAGGATAGCTCAACAAGTGCAAAGACCTATTGAATGACAAATTACTCTCATATCTCACTTGACAACAACTTGACAGTTCGAACAGAACAAATTCAAACAAAAGGCATCTTTGCAAAGATATCACATGGGCTTCGAAATTAAGTCAATTCACGAACTTAGTCATTTCTTGAAAACAACAGCGTGTACAGATTTAAAGTATTTATGGAATTACCAAGTTTACAAGCAAAGACTTTCAAGGCATTTCCTGAAATGGTGAAACTTTAATGGTGAGCATGTGACAAACTTTATTAAAAATGTATTTTCCATTTTATGTAAATTGTTTGTTACATATAGTATATAACTATTGTATTAGTAGCATAGAGAAGTTTGGTTGTTGCAAGTCTTTCAACACAATTGCTTTTGTTGGTGAGTAGCAAAAAATTTCTGTAAGGCAAAAGCAATTCAATCTATGTAGGCAGCTGTGAGTTTTTAACTTCACGGAATTTTCAAGAAATACAAAAAACCTCTCAGGTGGATTATTAACAAACATCCACCTGAAATTTTTAAACGTGCTTCTTGTTACATTGTTTTATCTTTTATTTTGTTGTTCTTTAAACAAAGATTATTTTGATAACCATTTTTGAAAGAAAATCTGATATCGTATTCAAACCCCCCCCCCCCCCCCCCACCCCCACCCCCTTCTACAATATCTTAGTCTCAGTTAGTCTGGGAATAATAATTTGTATCAGAGCAAGCTTCTAACAAAACTGAAGTTTAAAGATTAAACACTAAAATGGGACATAAAGATACTGGAATCAAAATTCCTATACTAGAGAAGGAGGATTACTTTCACTGGAAAGTAAAGATGCATTTACATCTTATGGCGCTTGATAAGTCCTATGTTAACTGCATAGAGCTTGGTGTAAATCAACCAATGAAGGTGGTCACTCAGCACAATGCAAGTGGTGAAGAAGTCAATGTGGACATTCCAAAACCTCTGAATGAATGGACATCAACAAATGAAGCTGAAGTGCACAAAGACAAAAAGGCCATGAATATTTTGTTCAATGGTCTAGACAAGGATATGTTTGACAATGTCATCAGTTGTACAACTGCCAAGGAGGTTTGGGATCAACTCAGAATCTTGTGTGAAGGAACTGAACAAGTTAGAGTAATTCAAAAATATGAAGCCTTTCACTTTAAACAAGATGAATCTTTGTTATTCCCAAACAATATGATCACAGGATTTTAGGGGGGGGGGGGGTTGAATACAATCCTTTAAAAATTACCAATTCTTTGAAGACAAGAGATACTTAAGAACAAAAATTGAAATTGCAATAAACAAAAATACAAGAATTAAAAATTCAGGTGGATTGATTGTTTCACCTGAGAGATTTTTATTTGAAGAAATCTATGTGTTGTTTGGAACAAACACACAGCTGTAATTACAATTTTTTTGCTTCAGCAATTTACAAGAGAATATTGCTTAAGCTCTCGAAAACTAATGACAGATTTCTTACTCACAAAAACATTGTTACACTTGGTTATATACTCCAAGTTTACAAGCCTAATTGAACTACATAAAATATTCAGTAGGTAAAGTCCAAAAGCTTTCATTTCCACTCTAAGTCCAATGGTCCTTGAAATGATTTGTCTTTTTGCTAAATATCCTTCTTCAATCATCTCTATTGACCAGATGAAAATAGAATGTTTCCTTTTCTTAAGGGTTTCCCAAAATGCTGGTTTTAATGCTCTTTTTTGTTCCATCAACCCATGTGACTTGTCAGAACTGTCCCTATCACACTTTCAACTGCTAATTATTGGCCTTGTATCGATTGAGGTTGATTTGTCAAGCATCCGTTGAAGGTGTATTGGTTGCATCTGTTGAAGGCCGAATTGTATCCGTTGAAGTACATTTCACTTATGTAAAATTATAAGGCATCAAATATTTACAATTAGCCTTCCTATTCTACATATCAATTGATAGTCAACATGACTTATGCAACCCTAACACTTATACTTTCAACTGCTATCAAAACTAAAGGAACATGTTATAGAGAGTCTTATCAATTGATAGGCTACCCTTCAACGGATACTGTATACACATGCTATCCGTTGAAGGCTACATTTTTACTTGTACAAATTTTACTGAGTTAATTTGGTTATCATCAAGAATCAACATAATTCCTAACAATCTTTGAATGATACATATAGAAGGTTTCAAAAGTTGTTAAATGAGTTGAAACTCTATGGAAGAACTTATGCATCTAGAGACACATGCATGTTAATGAAGATATTTTGATGTGAAAAATTGTTCAATATTAAGATAGGTTAATATTGTGATCTTTGTATTTTCAGGCTAATAAAAAAACACAGTTACCATGTAACAACCAACACTTTTTTAGACTATTATTCTAAATCAAACTAAAATAAAATACAATAATTCAATGACAATGACAAACGGAGGCATGACAAAAGTTCAATTACAAAATATCTATTACAAAAGCGCAGCTAACAATGATCCAAAAGTCAATCTATTCCAAATCTAAGCTCGTCGAACTCCAACGTTATCCAACTCGATCTTACACCAAACCTGAAATATTAAAAGAATGGGATGTGAAGCCCAACAAGCAACTATTGTCCGACGGCTCAAAATATTATTTTTATCTTTTCAAAAACATAACTTGAACATGTAACACATAGTATCTATCATGTAATATCACACAAAATTCTCGATATATTCTATAACAATTATCAAATCGATGCACACAATAATTTCAATAATCCACATAATCAAAATTCTTAATCAATACATAAATCGTAACATCAAATTCTTATTTAAATTCCGTGTAAAGCATAATGTAACATAATATGAAACATAGATAACTACAACTCAACACAGGAACAAGACAGACAATAATATTAACTAAAGCACAAGAATCCAAAAGAAAAGAAGACATGGTAAACTCAAGAAATCAAAATATGGTATGTATTCTTGAAGTTCATAAATAGGTCATGGAAAGAAGTTCATTAATATGTTCAGGTCTCGGTGACAAATAAAGAAACAAGACTTTCAAGACTACAGAAGTATTTATATGATATAGAGTCAGTACCAGAGGATTTCAGTGATTTTATAATGAAGCAACCAAGACGACAAATGACTTATCAATTGGATTGTATTGAAGACATAGAGGTTTTGATCAAGTGTTAGTCATCTGTGAACCAGACCAGTTGGACAAGGTGTCAGCAAAACTAAGAAGATCAACATATTTATCGTCTCAGAAGAAATTGATTTAAGTCAGACATGAAACATCCTAGAAGTTAAAAGAAATTTATAAGGTATGTTTAGGTTAAATTGAAGTGCAATATGCTTGCTGCAAAAGGGTAGAATCTTCAAGGATCAAACTGCAAGAAAAGGAATTCGATAGTTTTCCTTTTTGAAAACTATCAAAAGAGAAAAGAAGATTTTGGTAAAAACCATCGAAGTGGGCAGAAAGATAAAGTTTGATATTTTTATTTTTAAAACTGTCGAATTTATCTAAGGAAAACAAGTTATTTCTTTCGATAAATTTGTTTTAAAATCTATCGAATGAGACAAATATCTTATCCTCGATAGTTTTTCAAATTGAGCAGGTAGTATGCATTCAAAGATGTCAGAAGGTTGGTGAGGAAATGCACGACCATGATTTAATCTAAGCCTTCGATACTTTTTCCTAAAGACTACAATTTGAGAATTGAAGACATTGTCTTCATCAGTTGTTGTTGCAGAAGATAATTTACGAGAAGAAGTTAAGAGCTTGAGAATTACACAGAGAAATTAATAGTGCCTTAAATTCTATCATTGTATTGATTATTGTAACCCGAACTCATTGAAGCTAATCCTACGGATTAGAATTGTAGCACCCTTCGTGGTTTATATTTATAAAACGATATATTCCCCAACTCATGTTTTGATTTGGTTAATTTGATTTCAGACAAGAACACAAATAATTATCCGCAAACGAAATCGAATAATTTGTGAGTATCATATTCAACCCCCCTTCTACGATACTTTGGACCTAACAATTGGTATCAGAGCTTGTTGTTTGACGTACAAATCAGATCCGGTGAAAAAGACCAAACACAAACAAGTTCTTGAAAATTAGGATCGAATTTTTTAATTTTCAAAATTTTCATATTATTGGAATTTTTTGAATCTTAAATAATTTGTAATTTTCAGGAACCATGAGTGCTCCAAAGACAACTGCTGGTATCAAAGTTCACCCTTTTAAGAGAGATGATTTCGGTCTGTGGAAGATGAAAATGCTATTATTTATCAAAGCGTCAAATCCTTTGTATCTTGGCAATTTAGAGAATGGACAATTTGTACCAATGAAACCAGTGAGAGAATCTACAAATCCTGATGGTACTAGAGTTCCTCAAGGTTCAACCCCAAAGGAACTGACTGAGTACACAGATACGGATAAGGAATTGGTTCGATTAGATACGGGTCTAATGTTGATATTGACTGACTTCGCAGACCAAGAAATGAGCTATCAGATAATGAGCTGTACAAACGGGAAACATATATGGGATACCATAAATCTAATAATGGAAGGTACTGAAGACGTGCAGGAAAATTGACTGAATATCCTGACATCTCAATATGAATCATTTAGGTCACTTCTCGGAGAAAGTATAACTCAGGTCTTTGAGAAATATACTAAGCTGTTAAATGAATTATCAATGAAAGGGAAAACCTATCCTCTGAGAGAGACAAACAGGAAGTTCATGATGACACTGCCCCACCATGTAGAACACAAGTCTTCATCCATAAGGGAAAGAATAGATTTTACCAAGATGTCACTAGAGATGATCTATGGCAAGCTTAAGACTTATGAGATGGAACAAGAACAAAGAGTAATAATCTATTGACCAGGGACATTGGACAACAAAAATACTACACTCGCAAGATCAGCTGCACTTGTAGTGAATGAACCAACAACTTCTGATATTCAGGTTCATACCCCTAAAGCTGGAAAAGAAGAGGTAATAGAAGTTGAGTTGGATTCTGCAAATCTAGGTGCTGATGAAAATGATTACTACACCTTGGAAGAACTTGAGCAAATGGAAGACAAAACCATGGCGTACTTAGCTGCAATGTTTAGTCATATTCGTTTCAAGAGAAACCCTAAGTACAAGTTCAAGGGTTCAGCAAATAGATTTCAGAAGAACAAGTATTCTTCAGGCTCTGGCTCTAAGGGAGGCTACAGGACATACATGATTGATAGGAGCAAATCAAGGTGTTACAACTACAATGAGCTAGGGCATTTTACCACTGAATGCAGGAAGCCTCGTCAAGCAAGACATAAGAAAGGTGTCTATGAGAAGAAGGATTCTTATGAGGATTTGAAAAGAGAAAATGCAAAGCTGAAACAACAACTGGAAGCAATATCTGGAAAGCAGAAAGGTAGAGCTTATATTGCAGATGGTAAAAGCTGGGATGATACTGATTCAGATGAAGAGGAAGAGTATGTAAATCTTGCCCTAATGGCCGACTCTTCAGAGGAATCACCACAATCATCTCAAGTACCTATCCTAACTACAATTGACATGTCAAATTCTGAGTACAAGAAAACGGTGCAAGATCTAAGTGTAGAATTGTTTAATGTACATACAAGCATGCTAGCATATGAAATTGAAAATGCTAAACTAGTTCTTACGATTAAAAATCTAGAATCTAAAAATGAAGAACTAGAGCTTGTAGTTGTCACCATAGAAGATCTAAAACAGAGGAATTAGTACTTAGAGAACAAGGTCAAATGTAATGAAGAGATAGAGACTATCCTTAGGCAGCATATTTTAGACTTAGAGTTGAAACTGAATGCATATAAGAACTCCTCCCTAATTGCTAAGGAAATTATTGATAATCAGACCTTAGGGAACAAAGCTGCTATAGGATTTGACTACAATAGGAAAACTGGAAAGAAGCCAGTGGAGTTTCCTATGACACTTCCACCTGTGAAGGGGAATATTCCACACATTCTTAAGAATGTTGGCTGTCCAATTTTCACTAAGCCTGTTTCAGAACCAATCAATGAAGGAGACTTGATCATAAGACAAGAATTGCTTGAAAAGGATTTACAGAAGGAAGTAGAGGTAAAAACTGAGTTGCCTAGGAAATCAGTAAAAGCTGAATTACCTAAAACTGATATGGGCAATAAAGTAGGAAAGGCTAAAAAGAACAGGAATGGTAAAGCAGGTGTTATTAAACAGAATGATTCTACATCCTCTCCCATTGAATCTAGGAAATTTTGCAATAATTGTAATTCTGTTGGTCACCTTACACATGCATGTAAAAAGGTTAAAGTAGAAAATGTTGCATCTTCTGACATGCCTAGTCTTCATGAACCCTGTGGTAAGAAAGAATGCTTACTTTGTGCATGCAATATTATGCATGCTTATTTTAAGTTAATGAATGCATCTGGTAGCACTAGTACTGAAACTAAGAAAGCCACAATCAACGTGAAAACTAAACAGGTTAAGATTGAAACAAATGTTACTCCTGTTAAAGTTCCCAAACCTTCTGGACCCAAACATGTTTGGGTACCAAAGTCCGCTTAATCAATATGTGATTGCAGGGTAAGGTTAATAATGCAAAGGTCGTGTGGATTCTGGATAATGGTTGTTCTAGGCACATGACATGAGAAAAGTCCATGCTTACAGATGTGGTTGAGAAGACCGGCCCGACAGTAACCTTTGGAGATGACAACAAGGGATTCACTACGGGATATGGTAATCTGGAAATTGGGAATGTCATCATTGAAAATATCTCTCTTGTTGAAGGATTAAAGCACAATCTACTAAGTATCAGTCAGTTCTGTGACAAAGGATATAATGTGGATTTCAGAAAAGATAAATGCTTGATCTCAAACATGAAAGATGAGAAGCTTACAAGGAGTAAGAAAAGGAAATTTGTTTATAGCTGACTTAAGTTCTTCCAGTGATGGAGAAGTCAAATGTTTCTACAGCAAGGCTTCAACAGATCAAAGTTGGTTATGGCATAAGAAGCTCTCACACTTGAACTTCAAAACTATGAACTCTTTGGTAAAGAGAGAGTTAGTGAGAGGGTTACCCCTGATGGAATTTCATCAGGAGGGACTATGTGAAGCATGTGAAAAAGGGAAGTCTAAGAAAGCATCACACAGAAGCAAAGATCTGACAAGCATTTCTGAACCTCTTCAGCTGATCCATATGGATTTATTTGGTCCAGTAAATGTCATGTCAATCTCAAGGAAAAGATATGCATTAGTGACGGTTGACGACTACTCCAAGTACACGTGGGTGTAATTCTTACAATCAAAGGATGAATCAACATAGTTAATCATTGATCACATAAAGAAGATAAAAGTAGAAGCTAACCTACCTGTACGGACAATCAGATCAGCCAATGGAACTGAATTAAAAAATGCAGTTCTAAATGACTTCTGCACGGAGAAAGGAATATCAAGACAGTATTCAGCACCAAGAACTCCTCAACAAAACGGAGTAGTGGAAAGGAAGAATAACTTCCCACTTATTTTTGGGCTGAAGCCGTAAATACAGCTTGCTAAACTCAGAATCGTACCTTGATTAACAAAGATCATGAAAAGACTCCGTATGAGTTAATGGCCAACAAGAAACCATCACTGAAGTACTTTCATGTGTTTGGTGCAAAGTGCTTTGTATTGAAAGATGGAGAACATCTAGGCAAGTTTGATGCCAAAGCAGATGAAGGCATTTTTCATTTGTTTATGTGATTGAAGATAAGAAGGTTGTGGAAAGCCTAAATGTAACATTTGATGACACCAAAAGACCAAGCCTGCAAACAGGAGAGAACTCTGAATCCTTGGTATTTGAAAATCTATCAGGAGATCTCTCTAATAATGAAGAAGAACATGTAGTTGTTCCTGGTTATAATAATAATGACAATGATAATGATTCTGGACCAAGTGGTGGAGATCCTCAAACTACCACTGGATCCACTAGTCAAACAACAGGGTCAACAGATCATACCAGCAACAACTCAGGGGGAGCAGGAGAAGGATCAACTAGCCACACTCAAAAAAATTATGAACAAGGAGAATCATCAAGATCGTATCTGCCAAGACAAAGGGTATGGAGTCGAGCACATCCCTTTCACTTGATCATTGGTGATCCAGACTCAGGAGTGAGAATTAGAAGGACATCACAAAATGAATGTCACTATTATGGGTTTCTTTCAGAAACAGAACCTAAGAAAGTTGAAGATGCCCTGGAAGATCTAGATTGTGTGATTGTAATGCAAGATGAACTCAATCAGTTTGAAAAGCAGAAAGTTTGGAAGTTGGTACCCATGCCTAAAGGAAAATCTATTATAGGAACAAAATGGGTATTCAGAAATAAATTGGATGAAGATGGCATTGTAACGAGAAACAAGGCCAGACTGGTTGCTAAAGATTACTCTAAAGAAGAGGGTATAGATTATGATGAAACTTATGCACCAGTAGCAAGACTTGAGGCTATCAGGATGTTTCTGGCATTCGCAGCACATTCCAATTACAAGGTATATCAAATGGATGTGAAGAGTGCATTTCTAAATGGGGAGCTAGAGGAAGAAGTTTATGTGGAACAACCTCCAGGATTTGAAGATTCAAATCTGGTGGACTTTGTATATTTTCTGTTCAAAGCTCTCTATGGACTCAAGCAAGCTCCAAGGACATAGTATCACACTCTATCAAAATTTTTACTTGAAAATAACTTTACTAGAGGTTTCATAGATAAAACTCTCTTTTACAAGATGCACAAAAATGAATTGATATTAGTGCAAGTATATGTTGATGACATAATATTTGGTTCTACTAATGATGATCTATGCAAGAGATTTGCTAAGTTAATGCAGAGTCGATATGAAATGAGCATGACGGGTGAATTGTCATTCTTTCTTGGGCTGCAAGTGTATCAAAGACAAGATGGAATATTCATTTGTCAGTCCAAGTACATCAAGGATCTTCTAAAGAAGTATCAAATGGAAGACTCATCTACAGCAAAGACTCCAATGCCAACTGCCACTAAGCTTGATAAGGATGAAACTGGTAAGAAGGTTGACATCACAAGCTACAGAGGTATGATAGGCTCATTACTTTATCTCACTGCAAGTAGACCAGACATTATGTTTGCAACATGCTTGTGTTCTAGGTTTCAGTCTGATCCAAAAGAATCTCATCTTATAGTTGTTAAGCGAATATTTAGATATCTTAAGGGAACCCCAAATCTTGGAATTTGATACCCTAAAGATACAGGATTTGATCTTATTGGCTATACAGACTCAAATTTTGCAGGTTGTAATATTGATCGAAAGAGTACTTCAGGAAGCTGTCAGTTTCTTGGAAGAAGGTTAGTTTCCTGGTATAGCAAGAAACAACACTCAGTATCCACATCGACAGCTGAAGCTGAATACATAGATGCGAGTAGCTGTTGTGCCCAAATCTTACGGATGAGAAACCAACTCCGTGACTATGGGCTTTTGTTGAACAAGATTCCAATATTCTACGACAACACAAGTGCCCTAACAATCTCCAACAATCCAGTTCAGCACTCGAGGACCAAGCACATCGATATCAGGTATCATTTTATCCGAGAGCATGTCATGAATGGAACTGTGGAGTTACATTTTGTACCCACAGAGGAACAAATTACAGACATCTTTACTAAACCGCTTGATGAATTCACTTTTTCTAAGCTGGTTGGTGAACTTGGGATGTTAAATCTTTCTAATTGATTTTAATTAGAAGTCAGTGACTGCAAGGAAATACTAATAAATCCGTGAGTTTAAGAATTTCTATATCCTTAGGACTTGTGAATTTATTTTCTGGAGTAATTCTCGTAAGTTAGAATTATCTTACTAATTTTATGTCATATTTATGAATGATATATCTTCTGGCATTTAATTAGCGAATAATTCTAAAATTATTTAAGTGCTAATATTTGTTCTAAATATTATGTGTTTATTTAATTCAAATTATTTTATTCTATTTTGAACATTGTAAAATAATGCAGCATAATTGATTAGATTTTAATTGATTTACATCAGTCTATGATATTTAGTCGATTTTATTCTGAGAAAATTGTGAGTTTTTCTGTTAAACTGTGAATTTAGATGAATAAAAGTCTGATATGAAGAAGTTCCCAGAAAACAGAAAACAAAAGGTTGGTTTTAAAACTAGTAACTGCTTTAAAATTAAAAAGGAAGCAAAATCTATCGAAAAAGAATTTTCGATAGTTTTTCAAGTACTTTGACAAAACTATCGAAGTGATTAAAAATCATCTTGACAGGATTTTGAAAAAGGAAAGTGAAAACTATCGAAGGAGTTTTTCGATAAGTTTTTGAAAGAAAACTGAAATCTATCGAATAATTCAAATCTTTTAATATTCGAAAATCTCGATAGTTTTTCAGACAGGACAAATGTTCGATGGTTTTTAGTTTTTGAATTATAGACGTTCGATAGTTTTTATGTAAAAGTCGGTTTAAATTATGATTTAATCCACTTTGATAGTTTTTCTAAAACTATCGAAGTGTGATTTGACTTTTATGCCCCTAAAGAAAAACTATTGACAATACATTTTTAAAACTATCGAACATGAAATGTCAAAAATACCCCTGCAATACCGTGGGTATATAACTGACACTTAGATCTAAGTTGATTTTATATATACTTATATATACTTACAACCAAGAACAAGAAAACACGATACTTTTCTTCTGTTTAACCGTGAATCACTTCAGGAAATCCGTTTTTACCACAGTAAATTATATTTAACCGTGAAAGTACTGTGTATTCGTGATTATTTGGAGTTTACAATACAATCTCCATAGAAAACAGTCGAGTGTGTAATTTCGAACCTTAAGATTTGTTAACTGTACTTGAGTAGTGAAATTTAGTTGCAAACTAATTCGATTCCAGAATTTAGTTTCAATTAAGTTAAAATCTATGGGTTATAAAATTAGGGTTCTTGAAATTGGGCATTTTGTATGGTTTGGTTGTTAATTTAGTAAAAAGGGATATTTTATGTGAATTAATTAGTAATAATTAATTCGGATAATTTTTGGTCTTAATTTTAATTTTCTGGACTTTGTGAAAAATACAATGGCTGGAGAATTTGTTATCACCAAAACTAATCATGTCTTGTTTCAAGACGTGCAATCCATCACGAACTTACAGTTTCGTGCGTGGGCACAGTTTTTGAACTCACATTCACTAGTGGCTTATGCACTAAGTACTCTCGCTGTTCTTTGCGTTGATCAATTAACTGCACTGTACACCACTGCCGCTAACACATCAGAAGATAATGTGTGGTTATTCCCAGAACAACGCAACCTAGATTGTAGAATGGGGGGAGGTTGAATACAATCTAGTTAATTTTACAAAACATTTTCAAACTTTTTACAGTATGAACATATGTGCTTGTAAATTAACTAAAAATTGAGTCAAGCCTTGAACATAAATGAATTCTTCGAGTTAAAAAGGAATGCAGGAGACAAGAAAACTTTTTAAACTTTTCAGGTGGGTTTCTCGGAAAAAGCCCACCTGAGGTGTATATTGAAGAATTCTCTGGTTTTGTTTTTCAACAAACTCCAGCTGCTTACACAGATGATGAAAGAGAGCCTAAGTGTTTTACATTCAGCTTTGTGCTCTCTTCACATACATTTCTATGCTACTCCACACAGTCTTATATACATCGACTGTATGTTACAAACAAAACCTACAACATAATAAAATATTACATTTTTGGTTCTGCTTGGTCACATGCTCGTCTTAGGAACTATCCTATTCGGGAAATGCCTTGGCTGGCATCACAGATAAACTTGTATTATCCCAAATGGTGCTTTCTGATTGAGTGTGATGCTCTCTTCAAAAATTACTAGGTACAGGCAATTGACCTAGCTTCCAAGCCCATGTGACATCTGCATGAAAGAGACCTTTCCTTGGTTACCCGACTGTCAGGTCACTATCAGCTGAGATAAGTGAACATGCAGTATTGCATATAGGTCTTCATGCTTTTCCAACTTTTCTTTTGTGTCCAGTTAGAAGGTAAACTTCTAGGTAGCTGCTTTAACTCTTATTTATCCATCGAGACATAAAGGACAATACATGACTTCACATTTCACTTGTAGGAATTTGAGCCTTCAAATATTTACAATTTTGACTCCCTATTCCATACATCTTTTGCATCGTTATCCAACATCTTTAAGTCACAGGTGTGTAATGATGATCTCAACCTATTAAATAAAGAAACCTACAAAAGATTATGTTACATAGATTTGTTTTTCATGTTGAATGAGATGAACATCAGTAGGCGTATTAATTCCTTATCCGTAGATTACCATTCTACGTTAGTTATCCGTAGAAAGGCAATCTCAGAATATCCGTAGAAGTAATATTCCATAACTGTATCCATAGAAGGGACATGAAATTCTTGGCTGCATCCATAGATAGACCATAACCTCCTTAACTACATCCATAGATAAAACATGACATCCTTAGATGTATCTGTAGATCAACTTCCTTCAGCTTTTATCCATAAATATGATGTCCCCAACTTTTATCCGTAGATGAGATAAGATGTCCTCAGTTTCTATCCGTTGATGAGATAAGATGTCCTCAGCTTCTATCCGTTGATGGCATTTGATGTTTTCAGCTCGTATCCATAAATGAGATAAGATTTCCATAGCTTTATCCGTAGAACGGATATACTTAGCTTCATCCTTAGATAAAACATCTTGTCATCTTTATTGATTCACCATTACTAAGTTGTTTAGGTAGGCTTACCACTGAAACACTTGGTGCTTGATTAGACATCTGTTGGCTTGCTTCTGAATTGCTTCCTAACTTGATGACAGAGTATCTTCCATTCATTTGATGTGGCTTTTTAGACCTTGGATAGATAAAATGCCTTCTAGTTAGCTTCCTGATTTATCAGCTTCTGTGAACTAGCTTTCTGACAATCAGCTTCGGTATCAAGATCAAATTCTTGTCTTGAGCATTTTGTTATCATCATTCCAAATGTGTCAACCCTAACAATCTCCCCTATTTATGACTGTTAGAACTGGCATAAATCCTTAAGTTGATGATAACAAACCCCTTCAATGTTCTCAGTGATCTTCAGATAGAGATTAATACTGGACATAATTTGATGATGCTGCAAAAAGAAAAATAAACAAATTGAAGATGTCAGATTCCATATACTTTCCTGTAACTTAGCATATACCTTCTTCTAAGGGGTTCCAATAGATTGTAATCGAGAGTAGAGAAATTCTGAAGTCTGAGATCTCCTTCTAACTCACCCTGAGAACAACCTATCTTCTCTAACTTCTCCCCCTTTTTGTTATCAACAATTAGGATAGATGAGGCATTAACTTAGTTACTGAATAAGATATTTGGGTACAGGAATCCAACACTTCAAGGATCGAAAGATTTCTATCAGGAATCTCTCTATTCTTGCATCAGGATCTCATCCTGGCTCACTTCACACAACTCACCTTCCCTTACTAAAGGGGTACTCAAAAACTCTCCTTTTGACATACTGGAAGAATTAGCATGCCTCTCATTCTCTCCCTCTCCTTTTTCCTGGTCTCAAGCCAGCCACTCCACTCTCTCCCTTCCCACAAACCTATAGATGTCTCAACTATATTGAATTCCTTGATACTCAGTTGGAATGAGCCGAATGATTTTTCAAGAAAGAGTCATGGAAATCAATATTGTTGGTCTACGGATAATTGCTGGTTAGGCTTATCCGTAGATTGAGAGACATATTTCTATGGATGAAGGATATCCGTAGAGGATTTTGAAGAATGGGCTTGTGAAGTAGAAATTGATGTAAGTGCTGTGAAGATTGAATGTGACTTTTAAGTGCATAGTGCTTACATCAAGATCATCAAAAAGAGACTAGTGATCCAACGAATTCTCTGAAAGAGAATGATCACTAGGTGAATGGAGCGTCTCCAAGAGTTCAGAAAATGGAGAATCAAGTACTGATGAGTTGAATGCTGCAGTTATCACTTAATGAGAAGAAATGGACTGGGGACTGCATCCTCACATTTGAAGAAGATGTATCAAACTGAATTTAAGAATAGTGTGTGCTCCCTCTGTGCCTGTGCATATATTTTCTTTCTACTTCAAAAAAAATGATAATAAACCACATTATGCACACAGTGTCCCAATCCCTCATTAGTTCTCATGGATAAGAGCAGTTTTCAATGATCATAGTCTTTTGAGAGACTACAACCAGAAAAGAGCTAATCCTTTTTAACCATTATGCCTTTTTGAGAAGACATAAGGCAGTTTGGCTGGTAATCTCACCCTCACATTTCTTCTAGTGGTTTCTTGATGTTCACCACTGACCTCACCCTCACTTAACTCCTTCATCACTCCCCACTGGTTAAGATTTGCTGGAGTTTTGCAACTACAGTTTGTTGAGAAAATGTAGAAGGGGTTAGGAGTTGTTGATTACATTTAGGGTGTAACTGATAGGTTAGAGAACTTGGGGGTCATTCCAAACAGTTCTCATCTCAGTTTTTGAAAGGGCAAAGAAAATGATATAGATTTTAGCAAGTGAGAGTTTGATAAAGATTAGATGAATACCTTCCCTTTATCAGTGATGAATTTTTAAGAGCCTTCTCCACTGAAGGTTTATTCTCTTAAAGTCCAAGATTACCAGTTTTCCCGTTAATTGTTAAAACCTCCTCATAAGGACCATCAGAAGCTGCAAATGCCTAACTTGATTAGATTGTCAAATTCTTTCAAATTTCCTCAAGTTTTCTTCCGATGTTTCTTCATTGAGTTCATGCAAAACAGATGAAACAATTATGTGTTGCTCAGAGAGCCCACTAGTCTGTTAGTTGAACAATTAGGGCTTCTTGATAACTTAATCAAAGTTGATCCTTAAACAAATAGATTTTATGATTCAACCTTTGATCAATTCATCGAAAACAAAAGAAATATGTGTAATTAATCTTCTTTTTTTTTTGTGTACATGAGACATTTGTTAAGGGTTTCTTCTTGTTAGATAATGAATCCAGTTAACATGCAAGCCATTTTTAAGAGGATAAACAAGTTAATGAATTCAAATGTAGAAAGAAAAAGACTAAACAATCGTATCACACAACAATATAATAAACTAGGGGGGAAACCCCCAAATTCATTAAAAAAAATTAATTACATCATATAAATAAAAAAAAACTTAAAAACAAAAAGCTGGAACATAACATTCCAGCCCCCCCCCCCCACTAGGCCCCTGCCCTCTCAACCGGAGAAGCAGCTAAACAACAGCTAAGCTGTTACTGCTGCTCCCCCAGGAGCTCCATTAGGGCCTCCTCCGGGACCTCGACGCCTGTTGCGGGTTGTCAGGGCAACTAGGGCTGCCCTCATCACATCAACCTCATCCCTTTCCTCTTAAAGGAGCTGCTCAACCTTCTCCTGCATAAGAAGGATCTTGCTGACTCTGGATAACCGGTGGTACTCTTCAGGATTAATGTCAAGAATATCAGGAACCATTTTGAGTGATTATTTTTTAAAAGGATGATGATGAGACAATGAGGTACTATTGTGCCTTTAAATAGGCAGGGGGTAGCTAGATAACCCGTGTGTTTAACTAGGGTTAAACGGGGGGTTACGAGAACTGAAGAGACATGCATTAAATCACTCTAGTGTAAATGAAGAGACTACTCGAGTTCCTAGAGTGAAAAATGTGTCTCAGCTCAGATTACAAAGATTATCATGACAGAGATATTTTGAATAAAGATAAGAATAAAACTAAATAGCTGGTCATATATATATTTTCAGCTAAATAATATTAAACTAAAATCTCTGGACAAGAGACAAACAAGAAAATCAATATCTTTTGAATAATGTAGCAAGCGAGTTATTTGAATTTTCGAGACACTTATTCAGCTGACATCATTCATTAAATATATGACATTTGACAAATGATGTCCCTGAATATTTATCCATAGGAGAAATCAAATAACAGCAATGCATTAGCTTGTTAACGTCTAGAGACGATCAACTATTTAATATCAGTGAGAAAAGTAGCTTTCTATCTCATTGAATATTACTAAGAAGATCATTTCTAGACACCTTTACTTAGTGCATAACATCACTCAACTGTATTGACTTGTCATGATAACCAAAACAAAAACAAACAAATAAGACACACAAAATAAACAAATAATTCCAGAGATTGAAATCACTGGCTGCATGCATTTAACACAGATATGTAAGAGAATAAGAAATAATTACCTACCAACCTCATTTGTCAACTCAAGTGAGTTGCTACATTAAGAGCATTGGCAAGATATCTGGTTAAATGTTGTTCCCTTGGAACATAGTGTAGTTCCACTACAACATGCACATCACTTCTTCCAATAGCATGGTGCATGAGGTTTGTGTACTTGACTCTTTTGAGAAATGCTTGGATGCTTCAGCTGCATCTTTTGATTTGACATTAAGCTAAGCATTTCTTCTGAGCCATGACCTGAACTCATTTCCTTGGAGTTGGCAAGAATTATGCTATGTCTTCTTGATTAGGAGATTATCCTGCAAGTATCAACATCTAGGCAACCAATTAGAGCATAACAAGTATCTCTTGGATTATCAAGTACTGAATGGTTGATAATCACTTGAGATACAACAAAGATTCTAGGAAAAGTTAAGGTACTAGTACATAAACAAGTGGTTAACATAATTTCTATCATTCTGTTACTTAGTCATGAGAGAGATCACCAACTAACTTTTCAAAACATGGATTTCCTACCAAGGAATTCAATTCAGTTGTGTCAATAATTGGTATGAGAATTCTTAAAAGAATACTCACTCATCTCCTCAGAACTACTTTGCATGAGCCTTTCAGCTTAACAGCAAAGCTACTGATCAGTGATGCTAGATATTACGTAAACTACACGTATCTCAGCTAAGGATATATGACTTAGAAAGGCTGAGATTTAGATTTTAATTTTCTACATACATAGATACTTCCTTTGCACTATCCGTAGAGGAGAAAAAGTGGTATCCATAGAAGTAGAAAATTATCTACGGATAATCAGTATCCATAGACAAAGCAAAGAAACTAATCCAGTGTTATGAATGACTATCCACAGATAAGAATATCCATCGATAAAGTAAATTTTGACTTAGACAAAATTTTCACTTTTTCTAGAAAACTTAGTTTTCAAGAAAGTCATTTAAACACTGGCTGCATTTGAGACATAAAGAAAAATAAGGGAGTTTTATTCATACCTCACTTACTTACCATTCTGGAGAGGATGGTTGACAAGTAGCTTGGTACTGATGTCTTCTTTACCTAGTCACACTTGGATCAAAAAGTATTTCCACTGTACTGTTCAACACAGAATCCCTCTAGAGAAAATCCTTGAAGAACCTGATCTGAGCATAGTAGATTTAGAGATTTGCAAGGCAGATGTTCCACTCATTTCTTTAACCAAGACTTTAACTCAAGGAGAAAGATTAGATGTCCAGGAAGTAGACATGGAGAATTGTATGAGCTGAAAAATCATGCCTTGATCCAAGTGGACACCTTATTCCTTTTACCCAATAAATGTCTTCAAGAGGACTTTCTTCTGGATTTTGGAACAAGCTTCTTATGGTAGGTGTAGGTCTTGAAGATGCAATAATATTCTCATCAGTATGATTATGTGAGGTTGATCTTTGACTCAGAGAAACTCCCCCTAAGTTCATTAGGGTGATAACTCAGAGTTGTGATCCACCTGCGGATGCTTCATTGTGGCTTCCTACGGATGCTCCATTTTAGCTTCCTACGGATGCTCCATTTGGCTTCCTACGGATGCTCCATTTGGATTCTAATCAGATGCTCCATTTGTCCTTTCCATAGATGACTCATTTGGGCTTGAATAATTCATAGTCTTAGACAATTACTCGTGGAGGTACTGATTCATCCACATAATCATCATCTTCTTCATACCAAAAACCACCTTCCACCTCAAACTTAAATCTGAGAACTCCAGAAAATCTCTCATCAATAAGTTTGATTTATCTGGCATCATCAGAAACAACCTGCGTTGACTCCATAACAGTGTTGATTAAATGACTTAAAGCCTTGTAGGCTTTTCCAGCTACGTGCACCCTTTTTGAGTTGCTTACCCAAACTGGGCTACTGAGTAGAAAAAAGATTTGATCTTTGACATGATGTCTTCTTGAAGTTGCAGAAGTAGATTAACGCTTTCTGAGAAATGCTCCCCCTGAGCAGATGTTCCAAACAGAAAACCTTTCAGAGAAGAACATAAGATACCATGGATGGCTGCTTATTTTCCTCTACAAATGATTGCCATTTCTTATGGAAGATAGTCAGAAATGCATATAGAAGAAACCACCACTCTCATCTTCACTTCTACTTCTAGTAGCAAAGATCTTTACTTCTACTCATGAATTACTTGAAAATATTTATCCAGATGTCAGTTAAACTTAATAATTGTGAAATGTTAAGTATTCGATCATGGACTAGATGTTCTTCAAGTAATTTCCCACACAGATTCTAACGATGAAGCGAAGCCAATTCCGGCCTAGACAAGTTCTGACGACAATATTCTAAACACCCTCCACCAAAGGGATCATCTGCTACCCTCCACCACCGGAATCATCTACTCTTTCATTGGCGGCAAATCAAATCCATAGATCATACTTGGAATGGAATCAACTATTATTAACGATTAAGTTGTGCGGGAGATACATTAACAAGGTATAATTCTGTTTTTGTGTGTATGTATTCTAATCTTAAGAGGATTTTGTGAATTTTGAAAACAACGATTTAATTATAACTCAACTTATCTGCCTTCAACTCAAACAGGATCCGATACTGGAATTTTGGGCGTCTTCCAACTTATATGCTCTCCCAATATGTGAGTCTCCACAATTTATTAAAATCAGTTTCAAACTTTTTTATGATTTTGTGTTGTTGGAAAATTAAATAACTCTGCTTTTATTGAGATTGGTCTTGAAATTTATTTAGTAATTGAATAAAGATTTATAAATCTCACAAGTTTGTTTTGCTCTACCTATATCTTCCTCTGTGTTAAGAATGCTTGATTTTGAAGGAGCAACTCCATTAATTATAATTATTTTATTTATTATTATTTTGTTAGTATGATACTTTCTTTGAAAATTCCTTTACCCACACCGTTTTTTTGAATTAGAAAGTAGATCACCAGATCTTTCGAATGGTTTATGATTCACACTTCCCCTTGTGATCATAATGAAATTTTCTGCAACGTCAAGTCTAGATAGCATCCCGTCACTAAAACAACCATAACTTTCTTTCACTACAACACATTAGGCTTTTTATGACCGATTTTTTGCACTGAATCCGTAAAAAATGGAGTCATTTTTGACGGATTTTATCCGTCCATTATAGTCTTGTCTAAAGGTTGTTTTTTTGTAACAAGTTCGGAATTTTGTCACAACATCATGTATGGGTCCCAATGACATTAAACAAATATTTTTTAAACTTTTGACAAATTTATAGTCAAAAGGTGATTATTTTATCATATTTACTTTGACTAAAATAAAAATAAATTAAAATTTAAAATCAATCTTGTGACAAATAGTCGTCAAATGCTCATTATTTTGTTATTTAAACTTTTGATGGAATAAAAAATGGAAAACATATTAAATAATTCATTTCACGGAATGATGGTCAAAAGTTCAATTTAGAATAAATGAAAATAAAAAAAATAGAAAACTTTTGACAAAATTTGATAAGAACATTAGTAAAAAATATGGGTTGTAAATTATATAACAAGGACTCCATAAATAAAAAACCACATACTTTTGTATACATTTTATTCTGTTTTTGCTATACAATTTTACTACAGCCAATCCAAAAACCCCTATAAAGAGAGATAGCTAAAATCCACCACCAAATACTATACACATATACTATAGAAAGTGTATCTACAAACCAAAATTATCAAGATTGGATGAGGAATCACAGATTTAGAGTAGCACAAGATTTCATCATTAACTTTCTTCTTCCAATTGACACAGACGGTTAACATTATTAAATTTCTACACAATTGCAACAATAAAGGGTCTCAGTCTTTTCTTCCTAAATATACAATTGGCTTTCTTAATATTCACCGCACGAGCATTCTTGTATATTGATCTTCTTCTAGACAGCAGCTTCTTCTTCCTATCTTTTTCTTTCCTTGGAAATCATTTTTTATAATTATACATTCAAGTCCGTGTGCATGGACTATGGAGAATTGAGTACATAAGATAATTGAAGATGTACATTTGTGTATGTGTATAGTTATGTAATTGAGGTGGAGGTGGAAAGGGATGCAGTAGAGAGAACAGAAAGAAGCACACGAACTATACTGTAAACTGTATATTAGATTTGTAAAGCTTAGATGAAATGAATACACTCTCAGACTATTTATTCTACTCTCAACTTAACAATTATCTAACAACTTTCTAACTAACTCTTGCTGAGTTGTCACTGCTGAGCTGTCACACTGCTGTAGCTTAGTTGTCATTTCTGTTGAGTTGCTGGCACCATAGAACTAACAGAAGTGAGGGGGTGAAGACCGAAGAGTGATGGAAAAGTGAGCACATCCGCTCATTCCCATTACTTCCTTTACTAATCCAACGGTTGTAACATGATTACAGAATGACAATCTGTGTTACTAAAGAATGACGACCCGTGTGCTATGTAGTCCCCCAATAAGATCTTGCCACATACTCTGTGTTCAAATATAACCGTGTTTCTATTTTATGTTGGGGCAATAAAAAAGAGACCTTGGTATTTACATATTTTAAGTACTGAAATAATAAATTTTAAAAATGCTTCAAAATTAAGGGTATGAGTATCAATTCAAAAGATAAGGAATATAAATTACTCATATAGTTTAATTCCAAGTTGATCATTACTAATAAATAATTATGTCGTTGTTATCCAACAAATAAATAAATAATAATTAGACAAAAGATACTACAATGATTTATTTAAAATAATTACAACAATGATTATCGGTAGATTTTAGGTCAAATTAAATTATAACATAATGAACACACATGCTTGTAAATAAATAAGTAACGATTTGCTCGTGATATTTTGGAAAAAGAGAGGTTTTAGTAAGAAAAATTAGAAAAAATAACATGTTTTCGTTGAATTTAAAATATGAAAGTAACAGTTTGTCCCTGATATTTTTGGAAAAATAGGAGGTTTAATAAGAAAATATAGAAAAAGTCACACATTTTAGTTGAAAAAGGTAATTGTCAATTAAAAGTATTAAAATAGTTTTTAAAATAAAGAAAAAAAGGGTTTGTCCGTGATATATTTGGAAAATGAGGGATTTTAGTAAGTAAAATAGAAAAAGTAACATGTTTTAGCTGAAAAAGGTAATTGTGCGTGATTTTTTTAGAAAAAGATGGGAAATGTAATTGCCAATTAAAAGTATTAAAATAGGTTTTAAAATAAATAAGTAAGGTTCTGATCGTGATGTTTTCTTGGAAAAATATATTTTTTAAAATATATTCTTTAAAATATATTTTTGACCGTGATATTTTTGGAAAACTGAGGGGTTTTAGTAAGAAAAAATATAAATGGTAACATGTTTTAATTGAAAAAGGGTAACTGCCCGTAATATTTTTGGAAAAAGAAAATATTTTGTTAGAAAAAAATAGAAAAGCTAATGTGTTTTAGTAGAAAAAGAAAATTGGTTATAAAAAGTAAGGGTAATTAGGTAAAATCACGAAGTACCAAAAAAACAGGTAACAAAAAACATGTACCAAAAAACTGGTACCGTACCAGCCAAACCTTTTAATATTTCGTCTTTAATAATATAGTATTAATATCATCGATAACTAAAATTTTGTAAATACTAATTTGCAAATAAATTATTTAATACTTGTAATGCTTTAAAATCAAGTTCATAATTTGTAATAGATGATGAATATAATTAAGTAATATCTTTTAAATTTAAAATTGTTGATATAAATTAAGTATATAATATTCATTTCTATGATAAAAATTAGTAATTCCATCCATATATATGTACACTAATAAATATTAAGTTTTATTCTCCGATCCTTGCCTATATCAATATATGTTGAACAGATACTAATTAGTATCTTTTGAGTTAATAAGAAAAAATAGTATTATTCTTTACAAATTTTGAAAGAGGATAAAGAGTGTGTGATAATTTCAAAGGAGATTAGTAGATTATTTATAACTTTGGAATAAATATTCAATTAATTATAACTTACTGTTCTTAAAATTTTTAAATATTTAATAAGTATACAAGGAAAATCATTCAAAGAGTGTTTTAAACCCGAACCAATCCATGACCATCCCTACATATATATAGATATCTCGATTATTTCACTAAATTAATGATTTTTGTATTTGTTGATCACAAAATGTCACATTGACATTGTGAAATGTAATACAATAATTGATAATTTTTTTTGTTTGTATCATTTAGGATAATAATCGTTATCACTCTATACCATGCCATCGTTTATTTTTTCACTAAATATCCTCGTTATACATTAGTTCGTTATAATATGCATAGCCATACATAAGCAAAATAAATTTTAATTTTTTTTAAAGTTTTGAAAATTTCCAGAACCTTTGACGGATACAAGAGCAACCGTCACAACAAATGAAAATGTTGCGTGCTTTTGACAGATCCTTAAGATTCCGTCACAACTACCGGAAATATTTCAGTTCACTTGACTCAATGAAGAACATCTGTTCAAAGTACTTGGAGATTCTCAACCTTTCAAGGTTAATATCTGGTGAACGCGACAATATTTTAAAAATAAAAAATATTAAAGATTTGACGGCAATATATAATCCGTCGTTTGTATGGAACTTGTGACAGAATGTCAACACGTTGTCAAAAGTGCTAGTTAACGCAAAAAATTTAAGAATTAAAAAAATGTTGAGCTTTTGACCGAAATATAGAATTCGTCATTTGCATGGAATTTATGACGGAAGGTCGATAGGTCGTCAAAAGTAAATTTTGACGCGGGAATATTTCGGAATTAAAAAAGGTTAAGCGCCAAAAAAAAAAAAGAATATAAAATACATCTTTGGACTGATTTCTTCATCTGTCTAAAACAAGCCGTCAAAAGATAAATTTCTGTCAAATGTTCTAGCTCCCGCCCAATCCGTCAAAAGATGGTCGTCCAAAAAGGCTAGAAGTGTTGTAGTGTTTAGAAAAATCCTTTTTACGCACTATTTTTTGCATAAGAAAGTAGACTCCGAGATCTTTGTAATGGTATATGATTCACTGCCCAAGAGTTCCTAGATGAAAGCAGTTTATTATGTAAAGTTAGACATTCTGCAGAACATTTTCTGCAACGTCAAGTCCTGTCACTAAAAGAACCATAACTTTCTTTAGAAAAATCCTTTTTATGCACCGTTTTTTGCATAAGAAAGTAGACTCCGAGATCTTTGTAATGGTATATGATTCAATGCCCAGGAGTTCCTAGATGAAAGCATTTTATTATGTAAAGTTAAACATTCTGCAGAACGTCAAGTCTTGATAGCTAGATATCCTGTCACTAAAAGAACCATAACTTTCTTTAGAAAAATCCTTTTTACGCATCGTTTTTTGCATAAGAAATATTTGTAATGGTATATGATTCACTGCCCAGGAGTTCCTAGATGAAAGCAGTTTATTATGTAAAGTTAGACATTCTGCAGTTCCCATGTTTTCAGATTTAAAGTTTAGTGTCAACTGACTCAACTCTGCTTATATTACCTTTTAATTTGCTTTCAAAATAAAATTTAACTTTTTAATATTGTCAAACTCTAACATTGTGTGAATAAAGACAAAATTTAAAACAAGAATCACATTTAATATGTAAAATTAAAAAACTTCTAATATAGTCAAAATACCAAAAAAAAAACTATCTTTTCAAAAATAAATTCAAGTAACTTCCTAATATACAATTATATTTTATTTTTAAAAAAAACATACAATTAAATTTTTGTATAAATGTTTTGTTATTTCAACTATATATATATACTAGCTTAAAACCCGTGCGATGCACGGATTGTTAATTTTTATTTTATTATTATTTTTTAATATTTTATTAATTGTAATTGTGCAAAAAATAAGTAGACATGTAAAAATAGCTAAACACTTTTAATTAATTAAAAACATTAAAACAGATTTTAAAATAAATAAGTATGGGGTTGCCCATTATATTTGTGAAAATGAGGGGTTTTAGTTAGAAAAAATAAAAAATGTAACATATATTTAGTTTAGAAAGGTAAATGCCCGTAATATTTTTGGAAAATGAGGTTTTAAAATTTAATAATTAAAAGTATTTAAATACGTTTTAAAATAAATAAGTAAATGGTTTCTTGTGATATTTTTGGAAAAAGAATGGATTTTAGTGAGAAAAATAGAAAAAGTAAATTGTAAAAGGCAATTTCTCGTGATATATTTAGAAAAGAAGGAACTTTTTAGAAAAAATATATAATGTATTTTAGCTGAAAAGGTAATTGGTTATAAATAGGTATTTGATTATTTATATTTTAATATTTGTAGTAATTGCATTTGTTAAGAAAAATAGGTAGACATGTTAAAATAGGTAAACTTTTAAAAAATAATTATAATATTAAAATTGTTTTAAAAATAAATAACTAAACGTCCGTGATATTTTTGGAAAAGGAGGGGTTTTAGTAAAAAAAGAAGAAAAACTAATATTTTTTAGTTAAAAAAAGGTAATTGCCCCTGATATATTTGAAAAAGTAGGGGAATTTATTAGAAAAAATAGAAAAAATAATGTATTTTAGGTGAAAAAGATAATTGGTTATAAATATGTAATATTATTATTTAATAATATATTTTTATAAATAAGTAAGGTTAATTAAGTAAAAACACAAAGTACAGTTAATTAAGGGCAATTAAGTAAAATCACAACGTACCATACCGACCAACCAAAATTAAGGGCAATTAAGTAAAATCACAAAGTACCATACCGACCAACCAAACTGTTAATGTTTCGTCTATTATATAATAGTATTGATATATATATATATATATATATATATATATATATATATATTATATTTATGGCAATATATTAAAAAAATTATATAATTGTAATAAATATAATTTTCAAGATTAATTTTTGAATTAGTGATTAATTTGAGTGTAAAAATTAAGAGAATTTATGATTTAGGAATCTAAAATAAAAATATACCAATATATAACCGATCACAAATAAAAATATTGTACAAATCTCAATTTCAAATACTTGATTATCGTGCCATACAGTTTAGAAGACAATGCCAAAATAACACCATTTATTACAAGAAAATATCCAATTCAAATAACAATTTTTCTCTACCGTATATATATTAACAACAAACTGAAGAGTCTTATTAAAGGTAACACCAAATCATAACGCCAAGTTTAAAATAATGAGTTGATGCCTGTTTTAATTTTTTAAACACATACAGCAGAATATATTGTCTGCTTAAACATATAAAAGATTACCACTTATGATCAATATCTAAATTATACTCTGAATAAACCTTAAAACTCATAATACATTGCAAAAACACAAGGCATAAGGACAACATGAAGCATAGAAAAGATACTGACGATGTTGAGTTCCAAAAACAAAGTCAAAAAACCAGACAAACATCAAAGTCAAAAACAAGGAGCATAATTTCTCAGGTTATTAAACATATATATCACCTTGTTGTATTGATAATCATAGATTATTTTTTAATCCTCAAACTTTAAATATATTGTACACCACAACCAAATTTCTTTGGTATCTTTGTTTTAAAGGTAGAGCATAATATATTATATATCTCAGAAAGCAAACCAACTTATCTAAAAAAATTTAAAACATAATTTTTTAACTACTTTATGTTTAAATTTGCAAGTACGTGGAATTCATCATAAAAGGACTCATAAATCACCAGCAAAGCGAAAAGTGAAAAGGATCTATCAATGGAACGACCTATCACCAGACCTACTGAGATTGGTGATCGACAAGCTTAACTATGAGGAACGAATTCGTTTTCGTGTTGTTTGCAAGGGTTGAAGCTTCATTAAAACTTCTACCAGCGATTTCATTCACGACATTCCATTAAATGTTGTAGTAGCAATACTCATGAGATTGTCGGTCACCAAGTTCAAAGATTTCTTCAACTTTTATATTTATTGGATAAAAAGATAGACTGATACAACTACAAAAGCTTTATTAGATCGGATACCCATACAACAGTTGTATTTATGGGGAAACAAAGTATACATAAACCAAGAAACTATGTTCACGTACTTCATGAATATATGTCAATGTCTTCGGAACGATGATGCTGAATTTTATTGGGCATCGAAAATCATTATTTTAAGGCATCATAATAATTATGATATTCTAGAATGTTCTTATGCAATTATCAACTCCATCTCTGCAAAGGGTCACCTGATTTCAATTCTGTTCAAGAATATGCTCGGCATATATTTCTTTCCTGAAAAAAGGAAAGATGGTGTGACTGCTCTGATCAACATGATAACTACCCCAGGAATAAAAATACCATAACCGGAATGATAATGGCTTTAAGAAGCATAACTGATGAAATTTATCCATAGGCAATATTTGGCCCACTAAGTATGCCTATTTGCAATTATTCACATCGGATAGAGGACAAACAATATGAACCTGATGGATATGCCGTCAATCCAGAACAAATAGATTAATATACATGTCTAGAGTGCAAAGTTGCATTGTTGTTTGGATGCCTTTCGGTTGATCTTATTTATCTTATCTCTTGATCTCCAAATCAATTGTTAACCAAGAGAATGAAGGTGAATCAAATCGGTCAACAAGCCACAATTCAAGACTCTTATTTAAGAAAATTTAAGTTCATTATGAACTAATATGTAGTTTTAGAGAAATAGCATGGCAAAAATTAAGAGAAACAATGTCTCTGATTATATTTACGTAATGCTCTGTTTTTCTTGGAAACAATTTACCATTGTATATACTAATCTTCATCATATGTAGTTTTAATACTTTTTACCAATTTTTCTATTCACTTTGGCATGTTTTTTAAGGACACAAATGAGTCTCCTACTGCTAAGCATTAACAATACCAAACAACCATCTCCTGTTATTTTCTCTGACTTGGACCTATCACAATTCTTGAATATTAACGAGTTTGTGGACAACCTCTACCTCCAGCTTCAGACTTTCTACATTACATAATCATATACTATTATAAAACAAAGAAGCCTTTTGTTCAATTAGTAAAACTTTATTAATAACTTGAAATATCCTCAACAAATCAATCATCACACATGTCTCCAACTTTCCTGGATGCAAATTCTGTTATATTTTCAATATGTAGGATATATCATTTCACTATAATATTTATTTTTGTGAATGATTTGAAACGCGCACAATGGAAAATAGTTTTAGATGTATTGCAAGTTAGTTCTACTTGGTTAGCTAAATAGAGGAATCAGTTTATTACACTCTATAATTTTCAAAAATATTTAAATTCTAAAACTTACTATTCCTTCTAAACTATATTATAGCTGCTTTAGCTGCAGCTTCCTCTCTCAAATTCTTCTTTCTTTCACTATTTACCTCAAAAAATTAGGCTGAAAAAAAAAGAAAAACAAAAATAAACCTAAAAAATAAAGATTAAAGCAACTAATTAATTACAAAAAGAAAAACTATATGATTAATACATAAATATATGCTAGCCCGTGCTTTTGCACGGGTTATAGGCTAGTATATTATTGAAGACGAAATATTAAAAGTTTTGGTACCTGTTTTTTGGTACGGTACGGTACTTGCCTTATTTAATTGTATGTACTTAATTATTTTACTTAATTACTCTTACTAAATTATTAACAAACACTTTAATATTTATTTTTTGACACGATATTATTTTACTTAGTTACTCATAATATTTAGACTTATTTATTATTCATATCTATATTTATACACATATGGGATATATAAATAAAATTTCTAAATGAACTTATTTTTTCTTAACAAAATTCAATTAATATCATATACTTGGTTCGAGTAACAGCCCTATTTATTTTTAAACCTATTTTAATGACCTAATTATTTTAAAATTTTATAATAATTAAAATAAATTTAACTAATCTAATTATTAAATAATTAAAAAAATTAAAATTAGTTTTAAAATAAATAGGCCTGTAAACTAGTCCTGGTAAATAGGTCTTAATGGATTGAATTAGTATTTAATGACATTGGACTTGACCCGTAATGTCATTGGAAGGCTCGACCTAATTGTCCATGATCCCTACTGAAACCTATATATATTTTCGTTCTACTTAAAGCTGGTTACACAACAGAAATCGAAATTAAGACCTAGGGCAGCCGCACGAAGCTAGGGTTTTGGAATTTTGAGGCTTTGAGGAGAGAAAACTTTGGGAGATCGAAGGTCACACTTTGCTCAAAGGGAATCAAAGAATTCAGTAGAAGACGCGGAATTGAATCACTTGCGCCGTAGAGATTAAGGTTAATCTTCTTTTCGAACTCTTTAATTGTTAGGTCCCGATATGTTTGTAGAAGGGGGGTTGAATACAAACTATACCGTTTTATCGAATTTGTCCGTTAATGAATAAAACAGTTCAATGACAAATTGGTGCGGAATTAAATGAAACAAAATTCAAGTTAAATATAACTTATATTAAACTTGGAAGGTGTTACAATTTTTGGTACTGATTACAGAATAAAATCTCAAACTAATTAAAACAAATCTAGAATAAATTCGACATAAATTTATCTATTTTTGTAATAAAAAGATATAACGATAAATGATAATTTGAGATTCGTTCTAGGGATAAAGATCCGCTAGATAGTCAATACAATACAAGCAAATGATTTCTAGTGGTTTAGAATTCAACATTGATGTTCTAGAAATATTTCTTGTTCTTCAATTTGATTCGGTAGAAGTATTGTGTTCTTGATAGAAAGCTTTTGAAAGATGTAATGTTCTCGATAATAATAAATTTTGTCTTGATCATGTACTGTATATCTAATCCACTTGATTAGTTTACAATCTGCACGTGTAATCTGCTTTAATAAAGTAGAAAGACTATTAAATTAAAGCAGAAAGACTATTTCATTTATCAAAAAAACTGTTTTGATAATAGAAAGACTATTTCTAATTTAAGAAAGACTATCCTTAAGTCTAAAAAGACTTTCAGTAGGACTTTCTTAATTATATAAATAATTTCTGAATTATCATATAAAGTCAGTAAGACTTTCGGCAAGACTATCATTGATAGTCTTACTGGCTTTACTTTTAGTCTTTCTGATTTTAGAAGTTTAGAATTAATTCTAAATTAATTATCTACTTAATTAATTTACCAAATAAATTAAATCTTAGTTAAATTAATTAAATGACATAGATAATTAAAGGAGAATAAAAACTAATTTCCTAAATAAATAAATAGTCCAGAGAACCACTTTAATTAATGATAAACTACCACTGACTGTTGTTGACGCTTGATGTACTGTCTGGTTCATGAGCGACTAACTTCAATGGATGTTCTTCATTTTTGACTTTGAAAACTCTGATTCTCTTCTCTTTAACTCTCTTCAATGAACCACTATAACCTGTACCTTTGCTGTCACACTCTACAAATCTCTGTCACTTTAATAAATCCACTTTCTTGAAAAAATCACTGAGGCTTGATCAAATTAATGAACTTCTTTCAATATAGAATAATTTCAAGTCTGTAGATGACTTTTATCTTCATTCATCTGATAGTTATAATCTTCTGAGATTCCTGTGACAATTTGAATTATTACTTACTTATTACAGACTTGTTTAATGTTGAGTTAATTCCTCGATGTAAACAAATAGGCCTAAACATATGCCTTTCAATCTCCCCCTATTTGTTTGTTAGAGAATAACAAGCAAATACCTAGAGGATAACTCAACTAACTAAACCAGTAAAAATAAGACATTAAAAGCTAAGTAGGTAATAACACAAAGTTCTGGATTTCATTTAACATTATCCAGATTCAAACATTAAAGGTAAGTACAAGATAGATGTTCCTCTAGACTGAACATATGAATACATTTATCCTATCTTGAATCACCTAAGCTCTAAACATTTAACATTTACAAACAGAGCTTCTTCAATTGTCTTTATCCAACATATCTCCTTCTTCAAGTGCTTCAAGCAAATCCTTGTCCAGAACACGATCAGATTCAGAAGTAATGCCACTAGGTCTGACAGGTTGAGTTGTGACTTTCTTCAGCCTATTCTTCAATTGATGATACCTTGGTATATTGGCTATACAATAGTCTTGAATCAAATCAGCAACTTCTGTCTTCTCTTGTGTAGCAAATCCTGAAGTCCTCAACATGTTCTCCAAGTAGACAAGATGCTTGGCAGGAAAATCTTTCATAGAGATTGGATCCACACCAGAAGTCTGAAGTGCCCTTCCTTTGTAGAATTTAACTTCATAGGGCACTTCCACCACTTGTGGACTAGCTTTCATTGCAAAGTCTTTTAGTTGGTCATGCAGCAACTCAGCTAATGGAGAAGTTCTTTTCACCTTGCACATGAACACCCATAGTTCAGAGAGAATTATGCTTTCCAGAAGATTGAGAGAAACTAGAAAGGTTCCCTCATTATGAGTGTAGACATAGATCTTCAACTCCTCTCTAACTCTGTCAAATCCAGTTGTGATCCTTGAAATCTCTGCATGAAGAGCTTTCATATATAATGTGTTGTCTGGATTGACCTTCTTGTATCTTTCTAACATCCCAAGAAACTTTCCATCATTGTTAGTTCCTTCTTGATGTGCAAACATCTCTCTAGCCTTGTCCCATTCTTCTCCTAGCTTCAACCTCACATTCAATTTTCTTTCACTAACCTTCAGATTGTGAAGCCTTTGCTTTTCTTGTTGTTCAGCTTTTTGAATGACAAGATTGAAAGGCATATGTTTAGGCCTATTAATATTCCGAGGAAACAACTTAATTTAAACGAGTATGTAACAAGTAAATAATAAGTTAAATATGTCACAGGAATCTCAGAGAGTTTAATCTGTCAAGAAAATGAAGAACCAAAGTCATCTACAGACTTGAAGTTATTCTACATTGAAAGAAGTTCAATTTATTGTTCAAGCCTCAGTGAAGTATTCAAGAAAGTGGATTTACTACAGTGACAGAGATTTCCAGTTGGTGACAGAAGAAGTACAGGATACAGAGTTTATTCAAAGCTAAAGAAAAGAAGCCACAGCTTTAAATGTTTTAAAGATGAAGAATTATCAATGAAGTCAGTTATTCATGAAACCAGACAGTGCATCGAATGACGACATCAATCAGTGGAATTCAATCATCTATATTCAGTGGTTTTCAGAAGATAGAGTATTGCAAGGATTTTAAATTATCTTCTTTAATTTATTAATTAAATTTAATTAATAAATTAATTCTATCAGAATTAATTTATTTATTAAATTAGTTATGATTAGTAGTTTAAATTATTTAATCTAGAATTTAATCTATCTAAATAAATTAAAAGGATTTTCTTATAAAATCTCGGTATGACCTGTTTAGTAAACTCGGTATGACCTAGTGTTTTAACACCTTAGGTTCTACCGAGTTATATTCAGGTCATATCATTCAATTTGTGTCAGGTCATACAGGTTAATTTCCTAGGTTCTACCAGTAGTGGTTAGAATAACCCTAGGTCATACCGGACACTTTTGTCAGGTCATATTGATCATTCAAGGTTCTACCGAGCTTGTTTTGCAGGTCATACAAGTGTATGATTTGTTTTATTAAATCTTTATGATTTATTTAAACAGGTCATACAAGGCTTATTCATTTGGTATTAACTTCTTGGCAGAACAGACAGACAATGCAGTTGAACAAAAAGAAAAGACATTGAAGCAATTTACTCTCAAGAACACAGAAGCCATTAATATCATTTCTTCTCAAGCAATTAATTCTAGTTTGTATTGTTAAATCCAAACCACTAGAAGTTGATTACTTGTATTGCTTTGATCATCTAGCGGATTTTTATCCCTAGAATTTATCTCGAACTTGCTTTTAGCATTCGATCTTTTTATTACAAATATTAGAAAAGTTCATGTCGAATTTATTCTAAATTTGTATTAATTAGTTTGAGATAAATACTTTGTAATCCATATTGTATTTGCAACACCCTTCAAGTTTAATATAGGTTATATTTAACTTGAATCTTGTTCCATTTATATTCCGCATTAATTTGTTCTAAATTGTTAAATTATTCAAGAACAAATTTCGATAAAACGGTATAGTTTGTATTCAACCCCCCTTCTACAAACTTATCAGGACCTAACAATTGGCATCAGAGCCTTTTGATTGATATACAAATCAAAGATCCAATTGTTTTGAGATTTTTCTTTTAAACTCTGATTTTTTATCTTATTCCTAAAAATCTCAAAAGATGTCTACAACACAGAAAGTTGGTACGGTCAAAATCCCAATGTTCAGCAAGGAGCATTATTCTATGTGGAAGAAGAAAATGCTCCTATTTCTTAAGGTTGCAAATCCTAAATACATTGATGTGCTGAAGAAAGGTCCCAGACTTCCTATGATTATTGAGGAAGAATTAAAAGAGGATAACGTTGTTACTAGGCCTGCTAGTATGTACCCTAAAGATCCCAAGGATTACACTCCTGATGAGAAAGAGGATGTTACCTTGGATTCCTGTCTTCAGTTGATCCTTATTGAGAGTCTTGATCCTATCATGCATAATCATGTCCTAAATTGTGAAACTGCCAAAGACATTTGGGGAACCATAGAGATAATCAATGAGGGGACAGAGGAAGTTATGGAGAATATGCTGGAAATTCTCACTTCACAATATGAGCATTTCAGATCAAACCCTGGTGAAGGTATCTCTCAGGTTTTTGAGAGATACAACAAATTAATCAATGATCTGAATCTCAATGGGAAGCACTACACCAACAAGGAGATTAACAAGAAGTTCCTTCTTACCCTACCACCTCATTTGGAGCACAAAATATCTGCCATTAGAGAAGCAAGAGATATGAATGAGATTGCTTTGGAGAGATTGTATGGTGTGCTGAAGACCTATGAGCTGGAGCAGATTCAACAAAGGGAGCTTTATGGAACTGGGAAGATTGTTGGTACCTCTACTGCATTGGCTGCTGAAGTCCCACAGAGACTGGAAGTGAAGGCTGTTCAACCTTCCAGTTCTAACATGAATGTTATTGATGCTGAATATGGATTAACATCCATTGATCAATCTGGTGGTGACTTCTATTCTTTAGAAGAACTTGATCAGCTGGAGGATAGTGATTTGGCTTTGATAGTCAGAAAGTTTGGGAAGTTTAGATTCAAGAGGAATCCCAATCTTAAGTTCAGACCCAGATTTCAGAGAGGTGGATCTTCATCTTCAAGTGGCACAAGGGGTGGCTACAAAACTGGAACTGTGGAAAGGAGCACAATCAGATGCTACAATTGCAATGAGTTGGGTCACTTTGCTACTGAGTGCAGAAAGCCAAAGCAAGTGACCAGAAACACATTTGATTCTAGCAAGAAGAACAAGATTGGGAAAGCCTATGTTGCTGAGGGAAAGAGTTGGGATGACACTGACAGTGATGAAGAAGCAGGTGAGATTGGGAACCTTGCTTTAATGGCTAAAGAGGAAAGCACTTCATCCAGATACATGTCAGAGGTAACCTTTACTGACTCTGAAATGATTCATCATCTTGGTGGCACCATAAGTTGTGCACGCACTGAAAATGATAGAATAAATCTTTTAAACACAAATCTTGAAAAGGAAATAAAAGATTTAAAACTAGTGCATGTCAATCAAGATGAACTTACTAATAAGGTAGCAGTTCTTGAGAAAAGGGTTAAATTGTATCAACAACTGGAAACCATTCTCAAAGATCAGATTAGTGAGCTTAAGACCAAAGCTAATGCTTATTTCAGTTCTTGTAAGACTGCTAAAGAAATTCTCAATAAGCAAGCTGTTGGTAATCATGTCAGTATAGGGTATGATTATAATGAGGCTATTGGACTGCTTGGAATTAATTCCCCTTGTAGATTCAAATCTGAAGGAAAGGTTGTTCCATATATACTTAAGGGTATTGAAACACCCTTCTGTAAGGAGTCTGAGGCAGAGCCTATGAATGAATACTCTATCATTATTGCTGAGGAGATTCATGAAGAAGATGTTGCTTTGTAAGCTGAACAGTCCAAAAAGTGTATATCTGATATTCCAGTCAAAGTTGTTTCAACTAAAAAGACTAAATCAGATATCCATAAGTTGGATCAAAACAACTGTAGAACTAACATGCCTGCTGTTAATTCTTCTCATAAAGCATGTGGTGTGATTAATTGCATGTCTTGTGCTTTCAATGTTATGTATGCTTATTTTAATAGTAAGCATGTATCTAGTGATAAGACTGCTCCACGTCAACATGTTAATAATAAGAAGCATGTTAAAGCAAAGACTACTAGTCCTCCTCAGACTAGAGTGGATTCATTTATCCCTAAGCCTACTCAGAAATGTGTTAAGGTTGGCTATAAATGGAAACGCTCTTATGTGAAAGAGGTTGAAGTAGTTTTGGCTAAAAATGTTGTTTTGCCTGACAAAGGCCAGTTCTTTAAGTATGCCGGACCCAATCAATTTTGGGCTCCGAAGAAGGTCTAATCAATCTGATATTGCAGGGAGTTAAACAGGTAAACCGTGTTATATGGATTCTTGACAGTGGTTGTTCAAAGCATATGACCGGAGATAGAGCCCTGCTATCAGATGTGGTTGAGAAAGCTGGCCCAGTAGTTACCTTTGGAGATAACAGCAAGGGTATTACGAAAGGATATGGCTGTCTGAAGTATGGAAATGTTATCATTGAAGATGTTTCTTTTGTGGAAGGTCTGACGTTCAATCTTCTCAGCATCAGTCAGTTCTGTGACAGAGGATATGCTGTTTCCTTTGAAAGAGAGAAGTGTCAGATTATTCACAAGAAGAATGGAAAGCCTGCTCTTCAAGGAGTAAGGAAAGGTGACTTGTTCATAGCTGATCTGAACTCTGGATTCAAAGATGAAGTTAATTGTTTTTATGCTAAAGCTTCATCAGATGATAGTTGGCTATGGCACAAGAAGATGTCTCACCTTAACTTCAAAACCATGAACTCTTTAGTCAAGAGGGAATTGGTTAGAGGTTTGCCTCAGATGGAATTTACACAGGAAGGACTGTGTGAGGCTTGTCAGAAAGGAAAGTCAAAGAAAGCTTCTCACAAGGGCACTGACACATCATCAATAACTGAACCTCTTCAGCTACTGCACATGGATTTGTTTGGTCCAGTTAATGTGATGTCCATGTCAAAGAAGCAATATGCACTTGTGATTGTTGATGACTTTTCAAAATATACATGGGTTTTATTCCTACATTCCAAGGATGAGACCCCATTTCTGGTGATTGGCCACATAAAGTTGATTGAGCTGGATTCTAGATTCCCTGTTAGAGCCATAAGGTCAGATAATGGTACTTAATTCAAGAATGCCATTCTAAATGACTTTTGTGCTGATAAAGGAATAACAAGACAGTATTCTGCCCCTAGAACTCCTCAACAAAATGGAGTAGTGGAAAGAAAGAATCGTACATTGATTGAAGCAGCTAGGACTATGCTAAGTGAGTCCAAACTTCCAACGTACTTTTGGGCTGAAGCAGTGAATACAACTTGTTATACTCAGAATCGAACTTTAATCAACAAGGACTTAATGAAGACTCCGTATGAGATCATCAACAACAAGAAACCAACTGTCAAATACTTTCATGTATTTGGAGCAAAATGCTTTGTGCTTATAGATGACAATGTGAAACGTGGCAAGTTTGATGCAAAGGCACAAGAAGCAATTTTTGTTGGTTATTCCAGAAGATCTTACAGGGTCTACTTGGTTGGCAGTCACACAGTAAAGGAAAGTGTCAATGTTACTTTTGATGACACTAAGTTCCCTAATATCCAAAAAGAAGACTCATCTGAAAAGCTGAAGTTTGATAACTTGCCAGACTCAGAATCAGATGATGAAGCCCCACCTGAAGTTATTGCTGGTGATGATAATAACAATGATGATAATGATCATGGTGATGGTGGTGGAAACACTGGTAACAATGGAGATACCACCAACACTGGAGAAGAATCATCAAGGCAATCAAGAAACAACTCAGGGGGAGCAAATGAAGGATCAACTAGTCACTCACAACATCAAAGTGAATTTCAAGGTGAATCATCAAGATCAAATCTTCCAAGACAGACTGTTTGGAATAAAGCTCATCCTTTTGAGATGATCATTGGTGATCCAGAGGTTGGAGTTAAAACTAGAAGTGCTTCTCATAATGAATGTCTTTTCTCAGCTTTTCTATCTAAAATGGAGCCAAAGAAAACTGAGGAAGCACTGACTGATCCAGATTGGGTGATTGCTATGCAAGATGAACTCAATCAATTTGAACAACAACAAGTCTGGAAGCTGGTACCCAGGCCAAAGAACAAGAAAGTAGTTGGTACAAGATGGGTATACAGGAACAAGCTAGATGAGGATGGCATTGTAACAAGAAACAAGGCAAGACTGGTTGCACAAGGGTATTCACAAGCTGAAGGCATTGATTATGATGAAACCTATGCACCAGTGGCTAGACTTGAGGCCATCAGGATGTTCTTAGCATTTGCTGCTTACTCCAACTTTAAAGTCTATCAAATGGATGTTAAGAGTGCATTCCTGAATGGTGAACTTGATGAAGAAGTGTATGTGGAACAGCCCCCTGGCTTTGAAAATCAGGAGCTGCTGGACTTTGTGTACTTTCTCTTCAAGGCTATCTATGGTCTCAAACAAGCCCCTAGAAAATGGTATGACACTCTCTCTGGTTTTCTTTTAGAAAATGGTTTTGTTAGAGGTAACATAGACAAAACTCTTTTTTCAAAGAAACACAAAAGTGATATGATATTAGTCCAAGTCTATGTGGATGACATCATATTTGGGTCTACTAATGATAATCTCTGTAAGAGATTTGCTGAGCTAATGCAGAGTAAGTTTGAAATGAGTATGATGGGTTAGCTGAAGTTCTTTCTTGGATTACAAGTAAGTCAAAGGTCAAATGGTATATTTATTTGTCAATCCAAGTATCTCAATGAACTCCTCAAGAAGTATCACATGGAGGATTCAGCATCAGCAAGGACTCCATCTTCAACAGCCATCAAACTTGGAGCTTCTGACAAATCTATCAAGGTAGATGTTACAAGCTACAGAGGTATGATTGGCTCCTTACTCTATCTTACTGCTAGTAGACTAGATATTATGTATGCTACATGCTTGTGTGCAAGGTTCCAAGCGGACCCTAGAGATGTACATCTCGTTGCTGTGAAAAGAATCTTGAGATATCTTAAGGGTACACCTAATCTAGGTATTTGGTACCCTAAAGATTCTGATTTTAATCTTGTTGGATATACAGATTCTGATTATGCAGGTAGTGTTGTGGATAGAAAGAGTACCTCTGGGAGTTGTCAATTCCTAGGAGGTAGGTTGATTTCCTGGTATAGCAAGAAACAGCAAACAGTTTCCAATTCAACAGCAGAAGCTGAATATATTGCTGCTGGGAGCTGTTGTGCTCAGATCTTATGGATAAGGAATCAATTAAAGGACTATGGCTTTGCATTAAACAAAATTCCCATATTTTGTGATAATACAAGTGCCATAGCAATCTCCAACAACCCTGTGCAACACTCGAGAACGAAGCACATTGATATCAGGTATCATTTTATCAGAGAGCATGTCATGAATGGAACTGTGGAGTTACATTTTGTACCCACAAAAGAACAAACTGCAGATATATTCACTAAATCTGTTGACGAATCCACATTTATCAAGTTAGTTGGTAAATTGGGTATGTTAAACAGTCTTAGTGATTAACAATATCTCTGTCATGTTTGTTCTCTCAATAATTTCATTTTCTCTTGTCATTTAAATGATATTCACTGCTAATTCTCATTTAATTTAATTTTACATGCTTGTGTATTTAAATAGCTCTGAATATGTTATTTTTTTTAAAAATATTTTTCTCATATTTTTAAGTGGAGAAATGTATTTTTATTGAAAATATATTTATTTAGAATTATTTAGATATTTTTTATTATAAATATTGTTGTTCAGATTATTCTGCAGGTTTATAGTAGTTTTTTTTGTTCGTGTATATTTTTATGCAGAAGGTTTCAGGTGTATTAGAATTTTATGTGAATATTTTATGTTTTGCTGCTTCTGTTAGTATATATTTCGGTATGACCTTTTAGTTTGGTCATATTGGTATGCTTTTCTTATTTTTGTTAATAGTTTATTTGTTAATAGAATTCGGTATGACCTTAGGTTTGGTCATATTAGAATTTATTTTGTTTATTAGAACTCCCAGGTCTTTGTAGAACTCGGTATGACCTATCTTAGAGGTCATACTGGTTTTTTATTTATTTTTATTTTTATTAAGTATTTTTTCAGTTTTTAATTCAGTATTCTCGGTATGACCTGAAGAAAGCTCGGTATGACCTGGTACAAAAACTCGGTATGACCTGCCTTTAGGTCATACCGAGCTCAGCAGAACCCTCCTCTATAAATACCCGGTCATCTTAGGTTCTTTTGCTTTCATTCCTTTCTAACTCAAGTTTTTACTTAGTTAACTTTGCTCTAGTTTGTGTTTTATTCCTAGAACAACGAACTATTGCAAATTTTTCTTGTGAATTACTTGGGATTTTATTTCTTTTCTGATTACTATTATTATTAATTGCTGTTTTATTCTAGTAATATTTTTATTTTATTATTAATTTTCAAATGGCTGCTGAGTTTGTTGTTGAACGTTTTAATAATTATGTTGGCTATTTTGATCCCCTTAAGTGTTCTGTTGAACGTTTTAGGCCGTGGATTCATTTTTTAAATCAACAATCAATTGTTAGCTATGCTATCACAACTTCTATTGATTTAAAGCTTGAACCCCTTCGTCTATTATGTTTAACTGCTGTTGTTGCTGACGATATGCAATCTTTCACATTCACTATTTCTGATCATCAGTACACAGTAACTAAGGAGATCTTTTGTCAAGTACTTCATTTTCCACTTGATAATTTCGTTGGATTCCCTACTGATGACGAGTTAGTTCAATTTTTCTCTAGTATTGGTTACCCAGGAAATATTGTTCTTCCTCGTCTGAATAAGGGTAATCTAGCATGTGAGTGGGATTTGTTCTTTGACTGTCTAGCCAAAGTTTTTAGTAATTGTACCAAAAACAACTTTCCAGTCATCACTTCTGTTTTACAAAACATTGCCTATGCTGCTGTTTTCAACCTGAGATTGGATATAGGAACTCTTGTGTGGGATCTCTTGATAAGGAGGATTTTCAATTACACTAGAGGTATTGAAAATGGAAAGAGAGTTAGATGCTTTTATTCCCGTTTCCTTTCTCTAGTGTTGAATCATGTTCTTTCTGATGAACATAAAACACTTTTTCAAAACACTCCTATTCAAGTCCCCGCACACACTAATCCTCTCATATACTCAACTTTGTCCACCAGTTCTAAGTCTGGAAGGATACCCGTAGTTCCACAATCATATCTTCGAAGGATTCTGCAACCACAATTACCTCTCCTCTTTATTGAACATCCAGTGGTTGGATCCTCGTCAGCAGGAACTTCAATGGTGCCTCCTAACACCATGGCACTTCAGGTAATATATCCTATCTCAACTGCTCCACTAACCCAAGAGGTTCTTAGGATTGATCAAGGGGTTGTAGAACCACAACCTCTGTCCCCGGTCATAGAGCCACACACAGAGTCAAATCCATTGACCGCTCCCCTAGAACAACCGGCTACAACAAGATTGAATCAACAAGTTGGAGTAGATATTAATGAGAGTGATCCCACAGCTCTGTCTCCACCACTAAAGAAGAGAAGAACACTCCTTGAGGCATCTGTTAGCCAGTCTGTATCCTCCCAAAAGGATATGGATTCTCAAAAGGCCAATGAACAGTTACTAGAGACATCCTCTCAATAGGATGAATCTATTGAAATTCGCCCTCAGGCCATGGCATTCTGTACAGAGTCAAGCACTCTCCCATTACTCACAATGGGAGCAAACACTTCTGAAACAATAGTAGAGACTCATAAACAGGACACTCTGAGAGGAGAGCACATAGGAATGCTTGCTGAAACAGTGCCTACCATTGTCACGGTAGAAGAGCCTTCACAGGCTTCAGAGGGAAAATCTGATTCTTTGCCACCTATAATAGAATCATTTTCTCCCCTCCCAGAGGGAACATCTCTGGCTCCCCTAAGGGATTCTTCACTCGCAGTTTTAACTGGAGAAAGTGAAGGGCAACCTGGTGAGTCCATTACTGAAGCAATTCAGTTTTCCGTCTCGGATTGTTTTTTGGACTACACCGGGGATTGGGATTTGCGAACTCCCATTGCACCACCAGTGACCTCTCAAGAAGGGGCTATGGTGATTTTTTCTGCAGGTACTTCAACTCCACACATGGATAAACAGCTAGTGATTAGATCTGAGAGACAAACACAGAGCGATACACAAGCACGTGAGGTGAGTGAAACACCATCGAGAGAAATTGAGATGAGTGCACACAATGACACATACACTGCTTCATTATTGGCTCAAATAGCTGGTTTACAGAAACAACTTCAAAAGACCCAGGCTGAAAAAGAAATTCTCAAAGCACAAGTGGTTGAACAAGCTTCTTCTTCCACCTCTGTAACTAATCAGCTGGGTCATATTAGAGATGAGATAGAAGGAGTGAAGGTCTCATTGATCCCCAAGATAAATGCTGTTCAAGAATCACAGGTGCTAGTGGCTTCAGACATCTCCGAGCTGACAATTTCAAATGCTGAGATCAGGGAGAGTGTCAAGAAGATTGCTTTCATTTCAACACAGGTGAACTCTATTCAGGAAACTGTTGATTACAATCAGTGGTACAATGACCAGAGGTTCTCAAATCTTGAAGGAGGGATGGTACATTTGAATGAAGGCATGAAACATCTGTACAATATGATCAAGAGTTCACATCAACCCAATGCTGAGCAAAGGAAATTCTTTGAGGGTGATGATGATGCTGATGACAAGGATGGAGAAGGAGGCAATAAAGATGAGGATCCTAAGGCTGATAAAGTCAAATCTGTAGAGGATACCTCAACTAAGGGGGAGAATAAGGAGAAGGAGATACAAGGAGGAGAAGAAGTGAGAGATCAAGGAGGAGAAGCTGGAGGTTCTGGTTCTGGAAAGGACAAAGGGAAGCAGAAGTTAACCTTTTCTGATGCTAACTACTATCAAGGTGAACAGGGAGATTTTGATGATATTGAATCTGGAGAAACCCCTGAAGATATCTTTGGTGAAGTGGAGGTTGAAGAAGAGGCTGATTTTGCTGACTGGGTAGATGAACCTGAAGTGGATCCTGCCTTTGAAGCTGAGCTGTTAAGACAGAAAGCTGATCTAAAGAGAAGAAAAGATGAGAATGCTAAAGTGTCTGACATAATCACAAAGCATCTAGTTATCCAAAAAGCTGAACATCAAGAAAAGCAAAGGCTTCATGATTTAAAAGTCAAAGACAGAAAGTTATATGTGAGGCTGAAGCTTGGAGAAGAATGGGATAGAGCTAGAGAGATGTTCTCACATCCGACAGGGTCAGACAATGATGGAAGGTTCTTTAGCATGTTGGAAAGGTACAGAAAGGTCAATCCAGACAACACAATATATATGAAAGCTCTTCATGCGGAGATTTCAAGAATTACTACTGGATTTGACAGAGTCAGAGAGGAGTTGAAGATCTACATCTACACTCATAATGAGGGAACTTTCATAGTTTCTCTTAATCTTCTGGAAGGTAGAACTCTCTCTGAGCTTTGGGTATTCATGTGCAAAGTAAAAAGAACTTCTCCATTAGCTGAGCTGCTGCATGATCAGCTTAGAGATTTTGCTATGAAAGCTAGCCCTCAAGTTGTGGACGTGCCATATGAAGTTAAATTTTATAAAGGAAGGGCACTTCAAACTTGTGCTGTGGATCCCATCTCTTTGAAAGATTATCCTGCCAAGCATCTTGTCTATATGGAGAACATGTTGAGGACAACAGGGTTTGCTACACAAGAAAAGACAGAAGTTGCTGATTTGATTCAAGACTATTGCATTGCCAATATCAAGAGATATCATCAAATGAAGAATAGGCTGAAGAAAGTCACAGCTCAACCTGTCAGACCTAGTGGCATTACTTCTAAATCTGATCGTATTCTGGACAAGGATTTGCTTGATGCACTTGAAGAAGGAGAGATGTTTGAGTCTGAAATTTAAAGAAGCTCTGTTTGTAAATATTAAATGTTTAGAGCTTAGGTGATTCAAGATAGGATAAATGTATTCATATGTTCAGTCTAGAGGAACATCTATCTTGTACTTACCTGTAATGTTTGAATCTGGAAAATGTTAAATGAAATCCAGAACTTTTCTTGTTATTTACTTGGCTCTTAAAAGTCATTTCTATTTCTTGTTTAAGTTAGTTGAGTTATCCTCTAGGTATTTGATTGTTATTCTCTAACAAACAAATAGGGGGAGATTGAAAGGCATATGTTTAGGCCTATTAATATTCCGAGGAAACAACTTAATTTAAACAAGTATGTAACAAGTAAATAATAAGTTAAATATGTCACAGGAATCTCAGAGAGTTTAATCTGTCAAGAAAATGAAGAACCAAAGTCATCTACAGACTTGAAGTTATTCTACATTGAAAGAAGTTCAATTTATTGTTCAAGCCTCAGTGAAGTATTCAAGAAAGTGGATTTACTACAGTGACAGAGATTTCCAGTTGGTGACAGAAGAAGTACAGGATACAGAGTTTATTCAAAGCTAAAGAAAAGAAGCCACAGCTTTAAATGTTTTAAAGATGAAGAATTATCAATGAAGTCAGTTATTCATGAAACCAGACAGTGCATCGAATGACGACATCAATCAGTGGAATTCAATCATCTATATTCAGTGGTTTTCAGAAGATAGAGTATTGCAAGGATTTTAAATTATCTTCTTTAATTTATTAATTAAATTTAATTAATAAATTAATTCTATCAGAATTAATTTATTTATTAAATTAGTTATGATTAGTAGTTTAAATTATTTATTAAATTAATTCTATAAAAGAATTAATTTAATCTAGAATTTAATCTATCTAAATAAATTAAAAGGATTTTCTTATAAAATCTCGGTATGACCTGTTTAGTAAACTCGGTATGACCTAGTGTTTTAACACCTTAGGTTCTACCGAGTTATATTCAGGTCATATCATTCAATTTGTGTCAGGTCATACAGGTTAATTTCCTAGGTTCTACCAGTAGTGGTTAGAATAACCCTAGGTCATACCGGACACTTTTGTCAGGTCATATTGATCATTCAAGGTTCTACCGAGCTTGTTTTGCAGGTCATACAAGTGTATGATTTGTTTTATTAAATCTTTATGATTTATTTAAACAGGTCATACAAGGCTTATTCATTTGGTATTAACTTCTTGGCAGAACAGACAGACAATGCAGTTGAACAAAAAGAAAAGACATTGAAGCAATTTACTCTCAAGAACACAGAAGCCATTAATATCATTTCTTCTCAAGCAATTAATTCTAGTTTGTATTGTTAAATCCAAACCACTAGAAGTTGATTACTTGTATTGCTTTGATCATCTAGCGGATTTTTATCCCTAGAATTTATCTCGAACTTGCTTTTAGCATTCGATCTTTTTATTACAAATATTAGAAAAGTTCATGTCGAATTTATTCTAAATTTGTATTAATTAGTTTGAGATAAATACTTTGTAATCCATATTGTATTTGCAACACCCTTCAAGTTTAATATAGGTTATATTTAACTTGAATCTTGTTCCATTTATATTCCGCATTAATTTGTTCTAAATTGTTAAATTATTCAAGAACAAATTTCGATAAAACGGTATAGTTTGTATTCAACCCCCCTTCTACAAACTTATCAGGACCTAACAAAGATGCTTAAAAATGATGTCAGATACCTTTACATTCTCCTCCTCTCTTCTTTTCAGATCAGCCTTCTGTCTTACTAACTCAGCTTCAAAGACAGGATCAACATTTGACTCATCTTCCCAGTCAGCATAATCAGCTTCTTCTTCAACCTCCACATCACCCTCAAAGAATTTCTTCTATTCAACATTGGGTTGATGTGAATTCTTGATCATGTTATTCAAGTGCTTCATCCCTTCATTAAGATGCTCCATCCCTCCTTCTATCCTTGACATACTTTCTTCATTAAACGTTTGATTTTCATCAGTTGTTTGCAGAATAAAGTTCACCTTGGCAGAAATGGTAGCAATCTCCTTGACACTCTCTGATATCTGAGTATTTGAAGTTGTAAGATCAGAGATGTCTGAAGCCACAAGTACTTGAGACTGTTGGATGGCATTCAGCTTCGGGAGTAGAGTACCCTTCAATCCTTCCAAATCATCCTTGACAGTACCCAGCTGATTAGTTACAGAGGTGGAAGACTGTTCAACCACTTGTGCTTTGAGAATGTTGTTTTCAGCCTGGGTTTCTTGCAACTGTTTCTGTAGAGCAACTAATTGGGTTAACAACAAAGCAGTGTTTGTGTCAGTGTGTGCACTCACCTCAATTTCTCTCAGTGGTGTTTCACTCAACTCACGTACTTGTGTATCACTCCGTGTTTGTCTCTCAGATCTCAACACTATCTGTCTTTCCAGATTATCAGAAAATGTACCTGCATGAAAAATCACCCTAGCCCCTTCTTGAGAGGTCAGTGGTGGTGCAATGGGAGTTCGCAAATCCCAATCCCTAGTGAAGTCCAAGAAGTGATTTGAACTTTGAAACTGAATTGCTTCAGTGTTGAACTCACCAAGTTGCCTTCCACTTTCTCCAGATAAATCTGCGAGTGGAAAATCCCTTAAGGGAGCCAGAGATGTTCCCTCTGGGAGGGGAGAAAATGATTCTATTTGTGTTGGCAAAGAATCAGATTTTCCCTCAGATGCCTGTGAAGGCACTTCTACTGTAACAATGGTAGGCACTGTATCAAACCCTATGTACTCTCCTGACAAGGTGTCCTGAGTATCATCTATTTGGATGTCTTCTCCCATTGTGAGTAATGGGAGTGTGCTTGACTCAGTACAAATTGCCATGGCCCTTGTTAATCCCAAATGACCTAACAGAATTGTAGAAGGGGGGGGTTGAATACAATTCTTGATATTTTCTTAAACTTAAAACACTTTATAAAATAAAACTGAACTGAATAAATAAAAACACAAGATATAAATAATTCAGTTGGATTGTTTGATGATCCAACTGAAGTGTTTTTATTGCGGAAATAATCTGTGATACACAAGTACACAGCTGCTCAGTTACAGAGTTGTAGAGAAGAATGCTCTCAAGGATAGCTAATACAAACTATTTGTTTTTCTTCTCTTACTCTATCTTAACTGCTACACTTGGTTATATATTCCCCAAGTTTACAATACTATTTTTGGCTACTCTAAAGTACACTAAAGGTAACCGCCAATAGTTTGCTTTTCATCCCTTTGTCCAGTGGTCCTTGGAGATCCTTGCTTTTGTCTTCATGCTTATTATGATCACTCCCAAGAGCCCAATTGGAAACTGGGATGTTTCCTTATTCCCCATGTCCATTTTAATGGTTTCCAATGCAAAGTACACTTCCACATCACCTTTAGATCTGTTCAGTAAACTGTCACTATCACTTTGTCAACTATTCAGAAAAGCAATAATGATTCGTTGATAGCAGGGAGATGTGTTTCGTTGGTAGCTTTATTCTTCATTCCGTTGATGGTGTTTCTCTCGTTTCGTTGATGAGTAAACTCCATACCGTTGATGGTGTATCCTTGTTTCGTTGATAGAGTAATCCTCATACCGTTGACATGTCTTCACTTAGGCAAAATTACAAGGCATAACATATTTACAATTAACCAACCTATTTTGCCTATCTAGTACTTAGTCAACATGACTTAGAAAACCTATCTAGTACATACATCAAATGCATATCAAACTGTGAAGTATTGTACAGTGCAATTGCTACAACACTCATTCCGTTGATGAGCTTCCTGTCAACGAAACACTGCAAAGCATGCCATTCCGTTGACAGTTACAAAATGACTTAATACAAAATCTACTAAGTGTTTTTATAATTATCATCAAGAACAACATATTCCTAACAATCTCCCCCAATTTATGACTGATAGAATAACAGCCATAAATCAAGAGCCTTGATGATAACAAAAACACTCAGTCAAATTACACATGATAAGAGTAGAAATTGCATTTAGCTTCATTGAATTAAAATACAAAGTAGAAAATCTTACAAAACAAGTGCACAGAGTTGCTCCTCTAGACTGAGCAGATTTTTCATCTTTGCCTCTGTGGTCTTGTTTTCTTCCCTTTTCTTGCATTGTTCTCCTCAATCTGAGCTTGAAGTCTTCTGTAGAAAATCTTCTCTTCTTCATCTTCATTCCCCAACTTGGATTGCATTAATCTTAAAGTTTCATTGGATGCCTTCTCCAGTTGGTCTTCTATTCCGAAGAATCTTCTACAGTTGTCCTTGTCTCTGAATTCCATCATCCAAAAAGGTTGGAGATGAATCTTCTTTCCTGTTTGAGGGACCTTCAATACTCTGGGAAGTGCACCAGGCTTGTTCCAGCTAGCTTTGATTTGGCAGATTTTGGAAACAACTTCAGACTTAGCTGTTTTGGTAAAACCAAAATCTTTCTTCAGGCATTTGAACACAGAAAGCAGTGTCTGATAGTCTTCTCCCAGAATTCTATGTAGAGGCCAAACCTGTTCTCTCCCACCCTTATAGACAAACACCAATCTCTCTGGTAGTTTGTAAGAAGCTGCAATTCCTCTCACTTCAACTAGGTCATCAAGAATGATGTGTAGGTCAGACTCCTCCCTGATATCAGCAATGTAGATGAAGTCTTCTGGGTTGGTAGGAGGTTTTTCAGCTTGTGGTCTCCTTACTAGAATTGGCTTAGCCTTGGTAGCCCTTTGCTTAGATTTCTTCTTTGGATCCATCTCAAAGAGGAATTTTGGAAAGTTGGCCTCATCAAACTCAATTGGCTCTTCCTTTGGCTCAATTGGCTGATCATGGAAATTAACAGGATGTTTAGGATCACAGGCTAACTTTTCCCCTAGAGCTGGATCAGGAATTGTTGGAGGTGCAGTTGGTACAGAAGAGTCTGATGCAATACTCTGAGAGTCATCATTCTCAAAGGCTATATTTCTCCTAGCTCTTGCCTTTGGTTGCCTTGTGCTCTTCTTTGCACTCCTTTCCTCTCTGGCTTTTTCTTCTTGCTGTCTTTCTTCTTCATCAAGAGATTGAGCAACTGCAAGTGCTTGCATTGCTGCTCTTTCTGACTCTTCAGCTTTAGCTTCAGCAAAGTTTGGGTGACCAGCCCAAACACAGATTTGTTGTCCATTCCTGTAGACAATTGCCCTTTGCTTCCTTACCTCATAGTCATTGCTTTCCTTGCTTTTTGTGATGAGAAGACCAAGAAGCTTGTGCTCATCTGGATAAGGTGCAGGATAGAAAGTCCTTTCTGTATTTTTGCCCTTTGGTTTAGCAGGAGACTTGGGAGATAGGCTTCTTTGCAATGTAGCTTTTTCCACATCCCTAATGCATGAAGTTTGTCCTTTCTCCTTCCTTGATCCTTGAGTGACTCCATGTAGAAGGGGCTCTACCTTATATGAAGAATTGGTCTGTGGCTCCCATTCCGTTGACACTAAAACCATGGCATCCGTTGATGGCTCTGTTGAAGAAGCTTGATTCGTTGATGGATCTGAAGTCTTTTTAGAATCAGCTAACTTCTTGATTCTTTCATCTATCCTGGACCAGTGGTCTTTAATCTGTTCAGCAAGCTGTAGCTTCATAGATGCTTGCTGAATCAGGTCAATGCTGTCCAGTTTAGCTTTGCCTGACTCCCCCATAGCTAGTGGCTCCTTTGGCAGGGAAATGGCTGGGACCATAACCTTTGAGATTTGAATGTCTAGCTCCTTAGATTTCTCCCCCTTTTTGTTATCATCAAGAGAGCTGACTGGGAGTCCTTGAGCTGCCACTAGCTGGGCCAACAGTTGTGTCTGCTTCTCCTGTTCCTTTTGCATCTGAGATAAGGTAGCTTCCACCTTGTCCACTCTAGAAGAGAGAGTCTTCAAGGAGGTAGCCACCTCAGGTTCCTTAGAGAAAAACCTGTTCATCTTAGACACAGTGAGAAGAGGAAGCTTTTCATCTAGCCTCCTGTCATTAGCATCCTTGAGATTGCTAATTGAGTCCTTGATTTCTCTAGCCTCAATCCTTGTTTGCATCATCTGTAGCCTTTGGATTTCCAGTGAATCCATAATAGCCTTGTAGAATTTCTTGTCATTGGCATTTGCAGACTCATGAGCCAGATAGGCCTCATTGTACTGCCTTGTGATTGCAGCATCCAGGGAGATCCTTCCTTGTAAATATTGAGAAAGCCAGTTTGGTGTAGGAGGCACCACAGAAGTCCCAGTCTGTGAAGTAGTGGCCACCTGATTGTCACCAAAGCTGTCCTCATCATCAGAGAAATCAAACTCACCACTTGCTGCAGCTGCTGGAGATAGATTGGTCAAGACATCCTTTGCTCTTTGCATTGATGCAGTTGTATGAATTAGTTGTAGTGACCTCTCTGCCTCCACATTGCCCTGTTGAGCCAAAACTTGATAGGCTGACACATGATGAGTAAAGGTCTCAGGATCCAGAGAAATACTATCCAGAGTTTGTTGATAATGCTCTTGGAAGGTAAGTTCCCTTTCTCCCTCATTGACCTCCATTGACTCACTAGCAATGGCTGCTTCCTCCCTTATGACTCCTGTAGTCCCTTCTCTCTCTCCTCTATTTTCTTGCATCATGGGCTCCCCATGGCTCACACCTCTCACACCCTCACCTTCACCTACTAAGGTGGAACTCTCAATCTCTCCTTTTGCCTGGCTGGAAGAATTAGCCAGCCTCTCACTCTCATTCTCTCCTTTTGCCTGGCTGCAAGCCAGCCTCTCAGTTTCACTCCCTCTCAATCCTAAAAGTGTCTCAACTACCACCAGGTCATCTACACTAGTTGTGGAAACAACTAGATTTTCAATAAGGGGTGTAGAATGACCTATCAACGGAATGGTAGTTTGAACTGTCAACGGTATGGATACCGTTGATGGAGAAACACTTGTCAACGAAATAGACTGTTTCGTTGATGAAGTCAAGAAAGCACTTTGAGAATGAGAAGTTACAGTAGAGTCTGTGGTGATTGATTTGAGAGTTTGGTCCACAGATCCCCTTGCAACTTCAGAAAAAATTGGTTGATGGCCCAACAAATCACTTAACAAGTGATGACCACCAGCTTCAGAGTGGGGCTTCTCCAAGATTAGAGTTGGAGAATCAGGAATAGATGTATGGATCATGTCCACATCTAGAGATAGAGTTGGTGAATTTGATGGAGATAGTTCAAGGTTGATGTTTAGAGAATGGGACTGTAACCCCAGAGTTATAATAGGGGTTACATCAAACTGAATTTGAGAAACTGGAAGTGTTGCTTCCAGTGTGTGTGCACCCTGTGAACCCTTGGACTTTTGCTTCACTCTCCTTTGGTATTGGAAAAATTTAGACTGTGGGCTTGAAGTGTCCCTTACCCTTTTGGACTGTGCTCTAGGTTGAGAGCTTGTTTCAATAATTACATCCTTTTGGGAGGATGCAATTAGACTTGTGCTTAAATCCATTTTACTCATTGTGCCTTGTTGGGAAGACACAATGGGGCTAGGCTGGGAAACACTTACCTCACCTTCCTTATCCTTGGGGTTTCTTTGACTTTCACCCCTTCCCTCACCTCTCACAACTCCAGACTCACTCCCCTTAGGTTGTGTGGTAGTTTTTACAACAGGTGCCTTTTGAGAAGCACCTGAGGTTGGCTTGGAGGATTTCTTAGATTTTGGTTTTGTTGCTGGGGCAGGAGCCTGTTGGGTCACAGCTACAGACTCCATAGCAACTGGGTTGGATGAAACAATGGAAGTAACAGCTATACTAACAGGGATAGCAGTAGTTACCTCAATGATTGGCAGATACACCACTGGAACATCACCATTGTGGTTCAGCCTCAGTATGTCTGTCAATACTCTCTTCTCTTGTACAAAGCACTCAAACCTGGAAGTAGGGTTAGAGATAACTAATGGTGCTGGACTAACATGATTAGCCAGCATCATCAGAAACCTTGCATAATAGATATTTTTCTTCCTATTTGCCTTATCACCCAACTTAGCACCAATTTCATACATAAGTTGGGTGCTAAAGTTGTAATATCTATCATTTAGAAGCATGGTTAGGAGAATTAACATAGAGTTAGTTAATGCATCAAAATTACTAATCTTTCCAGAAAAGACCTTAATGAATGCATCAGCTAAATAACTGTATTCCCTAACCAAACCTCTCCTAATTATCTTACCCAAGTTATCAGTAGGCAAAGACTAGTTTATAGAATTTAGCATGGTAGTTATTTCAGTGTTAGAAGGCAAAGCATCACAGTTATTATCAGGAATATGTAAACATGCTTGCAAAACATCAGAATTAACTATGTACTCATTACCTTGAAGAGTGAATTGCAGTGTGCAGTTTGTTCCACTATACTCACATGAGGTCCAAATCTCCTCGATTACTTCATTGTAGAGTGGTGTAGAGTGAAACATCGCATAGCTCAACTTACAGTTCCTCATGAAATCCATCATTTTGAAAAAGATGCTGTTCGGACTCTCCTTAACGACAAATGGAATGGAATTGTTCTTCTCATAGATGAACCCACCAGCAGACATAAGCTTGACTATGGGTGCCATTGTTGAGTGAGGAAAAGCTTCGAGCTGTATTACTTGTTGGAGAGAAGAAGATAGAAAAACTTTTGGAATTTTTGAGAACAGGTAGAAATGAAATAAAGAAATTAAAATTTCTTAAATACTCCCCCAAAAATTCTCAGAAATTAAGTCCAATAATTAATCTAAATTACCTGATTGGCTTAAAAAGTAACCGTTAGAATTAAATATTACCACGATTTATACTTACAGGGGTGTATGCATAGATCGTGATAAAGAACGTGCAGTTTCAACGGTTCAGATTAAAAAGCGCTACATCAACGAATCAGATTGGGCGGTTAAATTCCCGTCTTATTTCGTTGATAAAGCCGCGTTTCGTTGATATAAAAGAGCTATCAACGAAACACCCAGAAAAATGCTAAGACTGTCAACGGAATGGTGCGTTTCGTTGACATAGTAATTTTGACTTAGACAAAATTTCACCTTTTCCTGAGAAAATCAATTCACAGAAAAATTATAGCAAGTTCCTGGCTGCATTTTAACTTGCAAAAATCTCAAAATAATTAAGAGAAATTTAGCATACCTAGCTCACTTACTAATCTTGAGAATGTGGATTCATCAAGTGGCTTGGTAAAGATGTCTGCAAGTTGTTGTTCACTTGGAACAAAATGTAACTCCACAGTACCATTCATAACATGTTCTCTAATAAAGTGGTACTTGATGTCAATATGCTTGGTCCTTGAATGCTGCACTGGATTCTCAGTAATGGCAATGGCACTAGTGTTGTCACAGAAAATAGGAATTTTCTCAACTCTTATTCCATAATCAAGTAGTTGATTTTTCATCCATAAAATCTGTGCACAACAACTTCCAGCTGCAATATACTCAGCCTCAGCTGTGGAGGTGGAAACTGAGTTTTGTTTCTTGCTGAACCATGATACAAGCTTGTTTCCTAGAAATTGACAGGTTCCTGTTGTGCTTTTCCTGTCAATTTTACATCCTGCATAATCTGCATCTGAATAACCAATTAGTTCAAAACCAGATTCTCCAGGATACCAAATGCCAAGGTTTGGTGTTCCTTTGAGATATCTGAAAATTCTTTTAATAGCAACTAAATGGGATTCCCTAGGATCAGCCTGAAATCTAGCACATAGACATGTAGCAAACATAATATCAGGTCTACTAGCTGTTAAATATAAAAGTGAGCCAACCATGCCTCTGTAACTTGAAATGTCCACAGATTTTTCCTTAGTATTCAATTCAAGTTTGGTGGCAGTAGGCATGGGTGTTTTGGCAGGAGAGCATTCCATTAAGTTAAACCTCTTTAACAAATCATTAATGTACTTGGTTTGACTAATGAAAATGCCTTCATTAACTTGCTTTACTTGAAGACCAAGAAAATAAGTTAACTCTCCCATCATGCTCATTTCATACTTACTTTGCATAAGCTTGGCAAACTTTTGACAAAGTTTTTCATCTATAGACCCAAAAATTATGTCATCTACATATATTTGAACAAGTATTGTAGAGCCATTCACAATCCTATGAAAAAGAGTTTTATCTACAGTACCTCTAGTGAAGTGATTCTCAAGGAGGAACTGTGAAAGTGTGTCATACCAGGCTCTTGGTGCTTGTTTCAAACCATAGAGTGCTTTGAGGAGGAAGTATACATATCCTGGAAAATCATCATCTTCAAAACTAGGAGGTTGACTTACATACACCTCCTCTTCCAATTCCCCATTTAGAAAAGCACTCTTCACATCCATTTGATAGACCTTGAAATTGGCATGGGCTGCATAGGCTAGGAAAATCCTTATTGCTTCTAGTCTTGCAACAGGAGCAAAGGTTTCATCAAAATCAATTCCTTCTTCCTGTGAGTAGCCTTTTGCAACCAATCTAGCTTTGTTCCTTGTGACTATGCCATTTTCATCCATCTTATTTCCGAACACCCATTTTGTGCCTATGACACTCCTGTCCTTAGGCTTGGGCACCAGCTTCCAAACATTGTTCCTTTCAAATTGGTTTAGCTCTTCTTGCATAGCCAAGACCCAATCTGGATCTAGAAGAGCATCCTCAACTTTCTTTGGCTCATCTTGAGACAGAAAGCTGCTATATAGACATTCTTCTTGAGTTGCTCTTCTAGTTTGGACTTTTGAAGACACATCACCTATAATAAGTTCAAAGGGATGATCTTTAGTCCATTTCCTTGAGGGAGGTAGATTTGCTCTTGAAGAAGTAGCTTCATGATCATGATTGCCTAGAATAGATATTTGTCCTTGAGAAACTCCCCCTGAGTTTGTTGTCCCTAATTGATCACTCCTGGAAGCATTTCTGTGACTGTCAACGGAATGACCATTTTGACTGTCAACGAAACGCTCATTCTGACTGTCAACGGAATGACCATTTGGTCTACTAGCAGCTATTCTTTTCAATCTTAATGCAGCAATTTCATCTTCACTGCTGCTTTCATCTGTGCTAGATACAACAACTTTGGACTGTTTCTCAATAGTCTTATCATGATCCATTTGTTCTCCTTCCTCATTCTCAAAAGAGAGACTTTCATGGAAACCTTCATCACAGAGACCCTGAATTTTGAGATCATCAAAAACAACATGTACAGATTCTATAACAATATTGGTTCTGAGATTGTAGACTCTGTAGGCTTTCCCTGCTGCATAACCCACAAATATTGCTTCATCTGCCTTTGCTTCAAATTTCCCCAAATGCTCAGCTTGATTTCTCAGAACAAAGCACTTGCATCCAAAGACATGAAGAAAATCCAATAGTGGCTTCTTTCTTTTGAGTAGCTGATAAGGGGTCATTCCTTTGGCCTGATTAATCAAAGAAATATTCTGAGTGAAGCAAGCTGTATTAACTGCCTCAGCCCAAAAATAAGTTGGTAACTTTGATTCATCTAGCATTGTCCTTGCAGCTTCAATAAGTGTTCTGTTTTTCCTTTCAACTACACCATTTTGCTGTGGTGTCCTTGCTGCTGAAAACTCATGCAAAATACCATTTTCTTCACAGAACACCTTCATGCTTGAATTCTTGAATTCTGTCCCATTGTCACTCCTAATCCTTCTTACTTTCAAGTCAGGATGATTGTTTACCATCTTGATGTGATTGATAATGATTTCACTTGCCTCATCCTTGGAGAGCAAAAAGAAAGTCCATGTAAATCTAGAAAAATCATCAACAATCACAAGACAATATTTCTTCTTTGAAATAGACATGACATTTACAGGGCCAAACAAATCCATATGAAGCAACTCAAGCTGATGGACAATTGATGACTCTGTCTTGCTTTTGAATGATGCCTTCTTTTGTTTCCCCTTTTGACAGGCATCACACAAACCATCCTTGGAAAACTCCACTTGTGGAATTCCTCTAGCAAGATCTTTCCTCACCAAATCATTCATAACTTTAAAGTTCAGATGAGATAATTTCTTGTTCCATAGCCAACTTTCATCCTTGCTTGCCTTGCTGAAAAGACAAGTGATGGTTTCTGGACTTGTGCTACTAAAGTCAGCAATGTACACATTTCCTCTTCTGAATCCAGTCATTACCACATTGTTGTTTCCTCCTTTAGAAACAACACAAGCTTCTTTAGAAAAAGTAACTAAAAATCCTTTGTCACAAAGTTGGCTGATACTAAGCAAATTGTGCTTAAGACCATCCACCAATGCAACTTCATCTATGATGACATTCTCTTTTGAAATCAAGCCATATCCCTTAGTGTAGCCTTTGCTGTCATCTCCAAAAGCAATACAAGGGCCAGCTCTTTCCTGAAACTCTGTGAGCAGGGTAGAATCACCAGTCATGTGTCTTGAACAACCACTATCCAAGTACCAAAGATTCCTTTTGTCTCCCTGCACACAATAGAACCAAATCAAGTCGATTTTGGTACCCAAGTTTCCTTGGGTCCTGTTTTGTTAGCCTTTGCTTTTCCTTTTATATCATTTTTCACCTTGGGCTTAGATTGATTTAAATCAATCTTTATCCTTGGTGTTGATTTCTGAGGATTGCTCACACTTTCATTCTTAGCATGCATAATTGGAGGAACAAACATGTTATTCATATTCCATGGCATTTGTGGCACATTAAACATATTCATGTATGGATTAGACACAAATGGCATGCTGGCATATGGATTTTGAAATTGTGCGTATGGAGCAAACATGTTAGGCATAACAGGCATTGTAGGCATAGAACTATTCATTGCAGGCTTGGGAATTTTCACTTTAACAGTCTTCTTAACAGATTTGCAGTTAGTAGATAAATGACTAACACTTCCACAATTAACACATGTTTTTCTAGGAACATATTTATCAGGTGTGTAATTGTTGTGTTTGTTAATTCCTACTTTGCCATTCCTGTTATTCCTTTTATTTCCCTTAGCCTCAACTTGAACATTCTCTAACTTATCTTTCAATTGCTTGTTAGATAAGTGACCTACATTAGCTCTCTCAACAGGCTTCTCAACTTTCTTTGATTTACTAGACTCACCTTGAACAAAGTTCTTGGTGACAGGACCATACTTGTCATTAAGTCTAGTGAGTTTATCTTTTCTTTTGTCTGTCAACGAAACTCCCTGATCGGTTGATGGTTCATCTGTCAACGGAACATTGCATTCCGTTGACATATCAACCTTCAACAAATGATCATTGTTGTTTGTTGACTCTGTTTCTGATTCTAAGGTTTCACAAACATACCCTAGTTTCTCTTTGTTCTTTTTCCATGATTGTTCACAGAAAGATTCCATACCTTGAACATTAATGATGTTGGTAGCAACATTCCTGGCATCTTTCCATTTAGCAATCACACTTTGTTCTATTTCAAGTTGTGTCTTAAGAATTTCTTCCCTTTGTAACACGTTCTCAAGTTCCTTCTTAGCATCCCTACTAACACATCTCATTTTCTCAAATTCAATGAGCTGTGCTTCTAACATTGCATTCCTATCACTTAAGAGCAAATTAGTCTCTTTTATTCTTGAATTCTCTTTGGTAAGTGATTTAAGAGTAACACGCAAATTATACAATACAGTAGACATTTCATTTACTGCACTATCGCATTCCTCTTTAGAAAGCTCAGAAAGATTAGTAATTGTTACCTGGTTGCTTGAGGAGCTTGCTTCCTGCTCATGATTGTTAGCCATAAGAGCCAAGTTGACATATTCAACATCATCATCAGAATCTTCACCATTACCAGCCCAATCATACTCCTGAGACATGAAAGCCTTTTCTTTTTGCTTGAGAAGTTCAAAGTATTTCTTTTTATAATCAACAGGCTCAAATTTCCTGTTGCTCTTCTCAACTTTGGGCTTTCTGCAGTCTCCAGCAAAGTGACCAAGCATTCCACAATTGAAACATTTAGATTTAGACTTTTCAATCCAGTTTGATTTGTTAGGTTGAAAGTCTCTTCTTGGTGGCCTTGCTTCTGAGTTTCTCTTGAACTTGAACTTAGAGAATTTTCTTGATAGAAAAGCAATGTGTTCATCAATCTCATCTAAGTCATCCAAGTTGGCTGATTCTGGTTCTTCTTCTTCTGTCATCTTACCTTTACCCTTGCTAACATCACTTCTACAACTAGCTCGACTAGTTGTGGCCTTTGCAGCTTCTTCAGTGTCATCTTCCAGTTGGTTCACAGATGCAATCAATGCAATAGATCCACCCTTCTTCTGTACCTTTTCAATTTCCTCATCTTGCTCCATTTCCAGCTCATAAGTCTTCAAGGTTCCATAAAGCCTTTCAAGAGTGTAGTCTTTGTACTCTTGAGTGTTTCTTAGAGAAACAGTCATAGGCTTCCATTCTTTTGGAAGAGCTCTTAGAAATTTAAGGTTTGAGTCCTTAGTTTGGTAGATTCTCCCATACAACTTTAATCCATTCAGAAGCTTTTGAAACCTACTAAACGTGTCATTTAGGGTTTCACCAGCTTTAAAGTGAAAGTGCTCATATTGTTGTATAAGGAGTTGCATTTTGTTCTCCCTTACTTGCTCAGTTCCTTCACATAGTGTTCTGACAGTGTCCCATACTTCTTTGGAGGTTGTACAGTTTATGACATTGTCAAACATCTCTTGCTCCAAACCATTAAACAGAATGTTCATGGTTCTCTTATCTTTATGGATTTCTGCAAGATCTTCAATAGTCCATTCTGAGACAAGTTTTGGAATTTCTACATCAGGAGCATCATCTGGCACTCCAATTCTAGATGCACACTTCATGGGAACGTGTGGACCTTTCTCAATGCAGTCTACATATCTCTCATCCATAGACATGAGATGTAAATGCATCTTTACTTTCCAGTGAAAGTAATTGTCCTTATCAAGAACTGGTATCTTTACACCTGCATCCTTCTTCACCATGGCTTCTGTTTTTGGTCTTGATCTTTAAACTTCTTGTGTGTTAGAAGCTTGCTTTGATACCAATTGTTAATCCCAAATGACCTAACAGAATTGTAGAAGGGGGGGGTTGAATACAATTCTTGATATTTTCTTAAACTTAAAACACTTTATAAAATAAAACTGAACTGAATAAATAAAAACACAAGATATAAATAATTCAGTTGGATTGTTTGATGATCCAACTGAAGTGTTTTTATTGCGGAAATAATCTGTGATACACAAGTACACAGCTGCTCAGTTACAGAGTTGTAGAGAAGAATGCTCTCAAGGATAGCTAATACAAACTATTTGTTTTTCTTCTCTTACTCTATCTTAACTGCTACACTTGGTTATATATTCCCCAAGTTTACAATACTATTTTTGGCTACTCTAAAGTACACTAAAGGTAACCGCCAATAGTTTGCTTTTCATCCCTTTGTCCAGTGGTCCTTGGAGATCCTTGCTTTTGTCTTCATGCTTATTATGATCACTCCCAAGAGCCCAATTGGAAACTGGGATGTTTCCTTATTCCCCATGTCCATTTTAATGGTTTCCAATGCAAAGTACACTTCCACATCACCTTTAGATCTGTTCAGTAAACTGTCACTATCACTTTGTCAACTATTCAGAAAAGCAATAATGATTCGTTGATAGCAGGGAGATGTGTTTCGTTGATAGCTTTATTCTTCATTCCGTTGATGGTGTTTCTCTCGTTTCGTTGATGAGTAAACTCCATACCGTTGATGGTGTATCCTTGTTTCGTTGATAGAGTAATCCTCATACCGTTGACATGTCTTCACTTAGGCAAAATTACAAGGCATAACATATTTACAATTAACCAACCTATTTTGCCTATCTAGTACTTAGTCAACATGACTTAGAAAACCTATCTAGTACATACATCAAATGCATATCAAACTGTGAAGTATTGTACAGTGCAATTGCTACAACACTCATTCCGTTGATGAGCTTCCTGTCAACGAAACACTGCAAAGCATGCCATTCCGTTGACAGTTACAAAATGACTTAATACAAAATCTACTAAGTGTTTTTATAATTATCATCAAGAACAACATATTCCTAACAGCCCTATGGCGAATTTCAATAGATTCATCCTGTTGAGAGGATGTCTCCAGAGATTGTTCAATTGCCATTTCTAAATCCATATCCTGTTGGGAGGATACAGACGGGCTAACAGATGTCTCCCTGTATGTTCTTCTCTTTTTGAGTGGTGGAGACAGAGCTGTGGGTTCTCTCATAGAATCTTCTCCACTACCATGACTGATATGTACATTAAGCTCAGGTTGAGTGGTTATTGTAGTTGACTCAGTGTTTGGCTCTATGACCTGGGATAGAGTTTGTGGTTCTACAAACTCATGGTCATCCCTATGAACCTCTTGGGTTTCAGTAATATTATGAGATGAAGAGCCTGGGTTAGGAAATAATACATGTAATGTAGTTGCATCTTCAGTTCCAGCATGGGTGGATTGATCCAATGGAGGTTGTTGCTCAGGGACTGGCACTCCAAAAGCAGGGAGTTGAATAAACTGGGTCATAAAAGGTGTAATGACCACAGGGACTCTGAGATATTTGAAGGTGGTGTTTAGTCTTTGAAAAAATTTGACATGAGTAGTGTGACAGGGTTCAGACATACCAAGACTAAACAACTGTTTGTGTTCATCAGTGAGTACATGGTTAATCATTAGAGTGAGAAAGCGAGGATAAAAACATTTTACTTTCCTACCATTAGAATGATCACTCCTGGCCATTAGAACTCTTCTAGCCAAATGATTCCAGATGAGATGGCCAAAATTGATACGAAGATTATTAGCAACTGCAAAACCAATATTCTGAAGAAGAGAAGGAATATTGTGAAAATTGGTTTTGGTGCAGTTGCTGAAGACCTTAGCCAAAGTGTCAAAGAAAAGATCCCACTGACTAACTAGATTGCTCTTGGATAACTTAACCAAATCTACAGGACCTTGGTAATTGATGTTTGTGAAAAATTGAATCAGGTCTACTTCAGAAGGTAGATTCACAAAGTTATCCCTGGGAAAATGAAGAGCATCACAAAGAATATCTCTATTGAGAGTATAGTGCGTGTCACCGACAGAGAATGTGATAGAAGATAAATCAGTGGACACTATAGCAGTAGAACATAAAATCCTCAAGGGTTCATGTTTTAAAGGAACATTCATTGTAATAGCAGGACTAATAATGGAATGCTCGTTTAAAAATTGAATCCAAGGCCTAAAATGTTCAACGGAACATTTTAGAGGATCAATATAACCTAAAAAATTGTTTTTAGCAATTTCAAAAGCCATATTAGAGAAATAAATAATTAATAAAAATTAATAAGAATTTTAAGGATTTTAAGTATTGAAAACAAATAATCCACAAAATTCAAATCAATTTAACACAGAAATTGGTTCAGTTAAAATCAGAAAAGAAATGCTTGAAAAGATTTAATCAGAAAAAAACTGGCAACACTTCTTTTAGAAAAAGAATTAAAAGAACCAAGGGAGAGAGAGAAGCTAAGTAAAAACTTGAGCTTGAAAAGACTAAGTGAATAATGAATAAAAGCTGAGAAGGTATTTATAGAAAACTCGGAAAGACTATCGGGAAGACTATTAGGGATAGTCTTACCGGTAGTCTTTCTGACTCAAAAGACTAAAAACAAAAAACAAAAAACTGTTAATCTAATTAATAAAAAATTCAGAAAAATTGTCAGTAAGACTATCCAGAATAGTTCTACCGATAGTCATTCTGGTTTAAAACTAGAAAGACTAAAAAATAATAGCAGTTAAAATCTAATTAACCAAAGGAAATGAAATAAAATTAAAGAAAAACACATAGTAAATTAAATTTCTATTTCAATAATACTATCGGTAATACTATTAAGTAGTCTTTCCGGTAGTCTTTTTGAAAAAGAAATTCAAAAAACTGTTACAGAATTAAGTAAAAACAAGCAGAAATGCAGAAAAAATAGCAGAAAATTAAGGAAAAATGCAAGGAAAATTCCTAAAAATACAAGAAAAAATATATAAACAGTCTGACAATTATTTAAATATTTCTAAATTCATCAATTTGTAGAAAAAATAAATTTCTCAATAGAAAAATCTGATAAAAATATTTTTAGAGCAAATAAACTATTTAAAAATACTTAACCTAGAAACTCTAACAAACTAGATTGCAGCATGAAACTAAAGATCAGTAAATTATATAGCAACTAAGAAAATGTTTTGATAAACTAAAATACAAGTGAGTTTCAGAAAATATACAGCACATAACACTTGTATTTCAATCAAGAACAAACATTAAACAAACATCAGTTCTAATCACTAAAGCTATTTAACATACCCAATTTACCAACTAACCTGGTAAAAGTGGATTCATCAACAGACTTAGTGAATATATCTGTTGTTTGTTCCTCTGTGGGTACAAAATGTAACTCCACAGTACCATTCATGACATGCTCTCTGATAAAATGATACCTGATGTCAATGTGCTTTGTTCTCGAGTGCTGAACATGGTTGTTGGAGATTGCTATGGCACTTGTATTATCACATAAAATAGGAATTTTGTTCAATACAAAGCCATAGTCCTTTAATTGATTCCTTATCCATAAGATCTGAGCACAGCAGCTTCCAGCAGCAATATATTCAGCTTCTGTTGTTGAATTAGAAACTGTTTGTTGTTTCTTGCTATAGCAGGAAATCAATCTACCTCCTAGGAATTGACAACTCCCAGAGGTACTCTTTCTATCCACAACACTACCTGCATAATCAGAATCTGTATATCCAACAAGATTAAAACCAGAATCTTTAGGGTACCAGATACCTAAATTAGGTGTACCCTTAAGATATCTCAAGATTCTTTTAACAGCAACGAGATATAAATCTCTAGGATCCGCTTGGAACCTTGCACATAAGCATGCAGCATGCATAATATCAGGTCTACTTGCAGTAAGATAGAGTAATGAGCCAATCATACCTCTATATCTTGTAATATCTACCTTGATTGAATTGTTACAAGCTCCAAGTTTGACAACTGTAAATGATGGAGTCCTTGCTGATGCTGAATCCTCCATGTGATACTTCTTGAGGAGTTCTTTAAGATACTTGGATTGACAAATAAATATACCATCTGACCTTTGATTTACTTGTAATCCAAGAAAGAACTTCAGCTCACCCATGAAAGTCATTTCAAACTTACTCTGCATTAGCTTAGCAAATCTCTTACAGAGATCATCATTAGTAGACCCAAATATGATGTCATCCACATAGACTTGGACTAAAATCATATCATTTTTGTGTTTCTTTGAAAAAAGAGTTTTGTCTATGATATCTCTTACAAAACCATTTTCTAAAAGAAAACCAGAGAGAGTGTCATACCATTTCCTTGGGGCTTGTTTGAGACCATAGATAACTTTGAAGAGAAAGTACACAAAGTCCAGCAACTCCTGATTTTCAAAACCATGGGGCTGTTCCACATACACTTCTTCATCCAGCTCACCATTCAGGAATGCACTCTTAACGTCCATTTGATAGACTTTAAAATTAGAGTAAGCTGCAAATGCTAAGAACATCCTGATGGCCTCAAGCCTAGCCACTGGTGCATAGGTTTCATCATAATCAATGCTTTCAGCTTGTGAATACCCTTGAGCAACCAGTCTTGCCTTGTTCCTTGTAACAATGCCATCCTCATCCAACTTGTTTCTGTATACCCATCTTGTACCAACTACTTTCTTGTTCTTTGGCATGGGTACCAGCTTCCAGAGTACTTGCTGTTGTTCAAATTGATTGAGTTCATCTTGCATAAAAATCACCCAATCTGGATCTTTCAGTGCTTCCTCAGTCTTCTTTGGCTCCATCTCAGATAGAAACCCTGAATAATGACATTCATTCTGAGTAGCACTCCTAGTTCTAACTCCAACACCTGGATCACCAATAATCAACTCAAAAGGATTATCTCTATTCTACACAATCTGTCTTGGAAGATTTGATCTTGATGATTCGCCTTGAAATTCATTTTGGTGTTGTGAATGACTAGTAGACCCTTCATTTCCTCCCCCTGAGTTGTTGCTTGATTGCCTTGATGATTCTTCTCCAGTGTTTGTGGTATCTCCATTGTTACCAATGTTTCCACCACCACCACCATGATCATTATCATCATTGTTATTATCATTACCAGCAACATTCTCAGGTGGAACTTCATCATCTGATTCTGAGTCTAGCAAGTTATCAAACTTCAGTTCTTCAGATGAATCTTCAGTTTGGATACTAGGGAGCTTAGTGTCATCAAATGTAACATTGACACTTTCCTTCACATAGTGACCATCAATCAAGTACACCCTATAAGATCTTCTTGAATAGCCAATAAAAATAGCTTCTTGTGCCTTGGCCTCAAACTTTCCATGTTTCACTTTGTAATCTTTAAGCACAAAGCATTTTTCTCCAAATACATGAAAGTATTTGAGAGTTGGTTTCTTTTTGTTCATGATCTCATAAGGAGTCTTCATTAAGTCCTTGATGATTAAAGTTCGATTCTGAGTATAACATGCAGTGTTCACAGCTTCAGCCCAAAAGTACATTGGAAGTCTTGATTCACTTAACATAGTCCTAGCAGCTTCAATCAATGTACGATTCTTCCTTTCCACCACTCCATTCTGTTGAGGAGTTCTAGGGGCAGAATACTGTCTTGTTATTCCTTTATTTGCACAAAAGTCATTTAGGACTGCATTCTTGAATTCAGTTCCATTATCTGACCTTATAGCTCTAACAGGGAATCTCGAATCCAGCTCAATCAACTTTATATGATCAATCACCATCTGTGGGGTCTCATCCTTGGAATGTAGGAATAAAACCCGTGTATATTTGGAATAGTCATCAACAATCACAAGTGCATATAGTTTCTTTGACATGGACATCACATTAACTGGACCAAACAAATCCATGTGCAGTAGCTGATGTGGTTCAGTTATTGATGATGTGTCAGTGTCCTTGTGAGAAGCTTTCTTTGACTTTCCTTTCTGACATGCCTCACACAGTCCTTCCTGTGTAAATTGCATCTGAGGCAAACCTCTAACCAATTCCCTCTTGACTAAAGAGTTCATGGTTTTGAAGTTAAGGTGAGACATCTTCTTGTGCCATAGCCAACTTTAATCTGATGAAGCTTTAGCATAAAAACAAGTAACTTCATCTTTGGATCCAGAGTGCAGATCAACTATGAACAAATCACCTTTCCTTACTCCTTGAAGAGCAGGCTTTCCATTCTTCTTGTGAAGGATCTGACATCTATCTTTCTCAAAGGAAACAACATATCCTCTGTCACAAAAATGACTGATGTTGAGAAGATTGAACTTCAGACCTTCCACAATAGATACATCTTGAATGATAACATTTCCAAACTTTAAACCGCCATATACGCTGGTAATACCCTTGATGTTATCTCCAAAGGTAACTCCTGGGCCAACTTTCTCAACCACATTTGATAGCAGGGCTCTATCTCCGGTCATATGCCTTGAACAGCCACTGTCAAGAACCCACATAACACGGTTTACCTGTTCCACACCCTGCAGTATCAAATTGATTAGTCTTTCCTCAGAACCCAAACTTGATTGGATCCGGCATATTTAAAGAACTGGACTTTGTCAGACAAAACAACATTTTTAACTTTAACTACATAAACCTCTTTCACAAAAGAGCGTTTCCATTTATAGCCAGCCTTAACACATTTCTGAGTAGGCTTAGGGATAAATGGATCCACTCTAGTCTTTGGAGGACTAGTAGTCTTAGATCTAACATGCTTCTTATTATTAACATGTTGACGTGGAGCATTCTTATTATCAGATATATGCTTAATATTAAAATAAGCATACATAACATTGAAAGCACAAGACATGCAATTAACCACACCACATGCTTTATGAGAAAGATTAATAGCAGGCATGTCGGTTTTACAGTTGTTTTGATCCACTTTATGAATGTCTGACTTAGTCTCCGTTGTTGAAACAACTTTGACTGGTTTGTTAGACTTACACTTGTTGGACTGATCAAGATCAAAAGCACGATCCTCCATACGTATCTCCTCTTCAATAATGATAGAGTATTCATTTAGAGGATCTGCCAAGGATTCTCTAAAGAAAGGTGTTTCAATACCCTTAAGCACATATGGTATACCCCTTTCTTAAGCACTGACTCTATTAGGGGTGTTTATGCTTAATTCACCAATAGACTCATTATAGTCATACCCTATTCCTCTTGTATGACCAATCCTTTTTTTATTGATCATTTCTTTAGCAGTCTTACAAGAGTTATAGTAAGCATTAGCCTTGACCTTAAGTTCACTAATCTGATCCTTAAGAATGGTTTTCAGTTGAATATAACATTTAACCCTATTCTCAAGAAATGCTATTTTCTTAGTAAGTTCATCCTGATTAACATGCACAAGTTTTAATTCTTTTACCTCTTTTTCAAGAGCTGTGTTCAAAAGAATTATTCTATCATTTTCTCTACGAGCACATGAAAGAGTAGTACTAAGATGATAGATCATTTCAGTATCATTAAACTTTACCTCTGACATGAATGTTGATGGCTTGCCTCATTAGCCATTAAAGCTAGGTTTCCAATTTCACCTGCTTCTTCATCACTATCAGTATCATCCCAACTCTTTCCTTCGGCAACATAAGCTTTCCCAATCTTATTCTTCTTGCTAGAATCAAATGAGTTCCTTCTCACTTGCTTTGGCTTTTTACATTCTGTAGCAAAGTGACCCAACTCATTACAATTGTAACACCTGATTGTGCTTCTTTCCACAGTTCCAGTTTTATAGCCACCCCTTGTGCTATATGTAGATGAGGAACCACCTCTCTGAAACCTGGGCTTGAACTTAAGATTGGAATTTCTTCTGAATCTGAACTTCCCAAACTTCCTGACTATCAAAGCCAAATCACCATCCTCCAGCTGATCAAGTTCTTCTAAAGAATAGAAGTCACCACCAGATTGATCAATGGATGTTAATCCATATTCAGCATCAATAACATTCATGTTAGAACTGGAAGGTTGAACAGCCTTCACTTCCAGTTTCTGTGGGACTTCTGTTGTCAATGCAATAGAAGTACTAACTATCTTTCCAGTTCCATATATCTCCTTTTGTTGAATCTGCTCCAGCTCATAGGTCTTCAGAACACCATACAGTCTTTCCAGAGAAATCTCTCCAAGATCTCTTGCTTCTCTGATTGCAGATATTCTGTGCTCCAAATGAATTGGAACTGTAAGGAGGAACTTCTTGTTAATCTCCTTGATAGTATAGTGCTTTCCATTGAGATTCAGATCATTGATCAATTTGTTGTATCTCTCAAAAACCTCAGAGATACCTTCACCAGGGTTTGATCTGAAATGCTCATATGAAGAGGTGAGAATTTCCAGCTTATTCTCTCTTACTTCCTCTGTCCCCTCATTGATTATCTCTATAGTGTCCCAAATGTGTTTGGCAGTAGCACAGTTTGGAACATGATTATGCATGACAGGATCAAGACAATCAACCAGTATCAACTGTAGACAGGCATCCAGGGTAGCATCCTCTTTTTCATCAGGAGTGTAGTCCTTGAGATCCTTAGGGTACATCCTAGCAGCTCTAGTGACAACATCATTCTCTATCTGCTTTAATAAAGAAGAAAGACTATTTCAATTGTCAAAAAACTGTTTTGATAATAGAAAGACTATTTCTAATTTAAGAAAGACTATCCTTAAGTCTAAAAAGACTTTCGGTAAGACTTTCTTAATTATAGAAATAATTTCTGAATTATCATATAAAGTCAGTAAGACTTTCGGTAAGACTATCATTGATAGTCTTACTGACTTTACTTTTAGTCTTTTTGATTTTAGAAGTTTAGAATTAATTCTAAATTAATTATGTACTTAATTAATTTACCAAATAAATTAATTCTTTCAGAATTAATTTATTAGTTAAATTAATTAAATGACATAGATAATTAAAGGAGAATAAAAACTAATTTCCTAAATAAAGAAATAGTCCAGAGAACCACTTTAATTAATGATAAACTACCACTGACTGTTGTTGACGCTCGATGTACTGTCTGGTTCATGAGCGACTAACTTCAATAGATGTTCTTCATTTTTGACTTTGAAAACTTTGATTCTCTTCTCTTTAACTCTCTTTAATGAACCACTGTAACCTGTACCTTTGCTGTCACACTCTAGAAATCTCTGTCACTTTAATAAATCCAGTTTCTTGAAAACTTCACTGAGGCTTGATCAAATTAATGAACTTCTTTCAATGTAGAATAACTTCAAGTCTGTAGATGACTTTTATCTTCATTCATCAGACAGTTATAATCTTCTGAGATTCCTGTGACAATTTGAATTATTACTTACTTATTACAGACCTGTTTAATGTTGAGTTAATTCCTCAATATAAACAAATAGGCCTAAACATATGCCTTTCGTTAATTTATATTATAAAACGCGGTACCCTATATCGTACGTTCCAACAATTGGCATCACGGGCCTGGTTCTAGGGTTCTGCGTTTTATGATATGATGTCCATTTCGTAATTATATATACATGTATATAGTGGTTTCTCGTATATATTTTATGATGCAGGTTGTTATACACTATTATGGCCATGTTTTATAATTATATGATTGGATCTCACGTGGTTTATCGTGGTTATTTGTTATGCGATTGGATCTCACATGGTTTATCGTGGTTATTAATTTATGCGATTGTAAATCACGAGGGTTGATCATGTATGTTCTTTTGATTTGTGTTATTGGTTTGTAATCTTGTAATCCGATGTATATTCGAGTTAGATTATGATCCGTTGTAATAGAATAAGTTTTACAATTAGATTGTATTAGCCCTATTTTATTTGTAATCGATATTGGATTTGTGTATCCATGTATTGCTTACGATTTTAAAGAATCATGATTTGGAGCCGAAAAGAGGACAATTTTCTGCTGTGTTTTAACTGATTTTCTGCCCAGAATTTCTGTTGTTGGTTGGCTGATTCTGCTGCTGTGCCACTTTCTAGAGTTTGCAAATAGTGTCGAATAGGGGCATGGAATAACTCTTCGGAAAGGAAACGAGTTACCTTTAAAAACTGATAGAATAGCTATCATCCATGACATTTATTGGCCATTCGAGCTCGTTTAGGCTTCCGAACAGCGACCCGAAGTTTTCACCGAATGATTTTCGGGCAATTTTCTTTGGGCCACAATAGTCGATGGTTTATTAATATGTTTTACATATTTTCCAGTTGTTTTGATTATGCTAATTTATGTATCTTATGGGTGTTTTCATGTCATGTGATACTAACCTTAGTATTCTAGAACGACATGGACATAGGGTTATGTTTATTATGCATAATCATGATATGTATCTTGCTATGTTATACGTGGTTTGTATTGTTCTTTATGATACATGTTGACTTCGAAGAAATAACATAGGACGGTGCATCTAGATAAAATCCTCAAAAGACAAATACTAAGTGGGAGAGGGAATTAATTTGGTATTAAATCCCATGTTCATCCATTATTGGTTGTATGTAATTTAACACTAAGACAATTATGAATTGTATATGTCACCCATCATGGCGTATGATTTATGGTTTCTAGATAGTGTTAAGGATATTACTAGGACAATCTTCTTAAGTTAATCACTAATATTGAAAGGTACGATCACCCCATCGTGACATACCAAGTTTCAGGGAATTCAAGATAAAAGTTGGACATTCCTTGATTGATGTTGAGAATGGATATTTCTGGCTAAGAGTTGTGTTCTTAAGCGAGTCCGTCTGTGACTTCACCGAAAATACCTGGGATTTATCCATTAATATATCAAACGGATGGGTCTAACTAAATGCAACTTAAGATCTAAATAATGGTATACACTTAGCTATGAAAGGTAGTAAGAGACCACCCTAATGTGGCATATTATTTAGTAATAGGACCAAAGTAACATTTAAACAAATATAGGTGGTATATATGTCACCCATCGTGGCGTACCAGATACTTGTGGTGTTTAAGTGTTAGTGCATTAATCTTAATTAATAGTTAGAGGAGTCTATAGGTATTAAGTTTTATGTGCGACCTTCTAATTATGTGTTATATGTATGATTCTCATGATAGAATGGGCTTTAATCCACTTTTCACCATACTTAAGGATAACAAACTTACCGGACCTAACTATATTGAATGGAAACGTAATTTGGACATAGTGTTGACTGCTGAGGAGTACAAATTTTGTACTTATGAACCCCAGCCGGATCAGCCTGCTGTCGATGCTTCGGATGAGGATAATGAGTTATTTAAGAAGTGGAAAAAGTCAGATGAGATGTCGTGATGTTACATTCACGGCATCTATGTTAGGTGTTTTGCAACATCAACATCAGGCCATGGACATTGCTTCGGGTATGCTCCTTAACCTCAAGGAGCTTTTCAGAGATCAGAATAGGGCTACTAGGCAAGTAGCAATGAAATATCTAATGAACACTCAGATGGTTAAAGGGACACCTGTAAGGGACCATGTTCTTTTGATGATGGCTCACATAAATGAACTAGAGGTCCTTGGTGCTGAGATCGACGGGGAAACTCAGATCGATCTCATCCTTATGAGTTTGTCCAAAAGCTTTGAGAAGTTTCGCTTGAATTACAACATGAACAAGAGGTTGTATAGTCTTGTAGAACTTCTGACAGAGCTTCAGGCGGCTGAAGGATTGTTTTAGCATAATGTTCAAGTGAATGTGGCTGAGAAAGGTTCTACTTCTAAACTGAAAGGCTTAAAGAAGAAGAAAAAGGCTAAGACATAGAAAGTTGTGAAACAATTGGGAGTTCAGAATGCTGTGAAGAAGCCTGAGGGCAAGTGCAAGTTGTGAAACATAGAAAGTTGTGAAACAATTGTCCTCTTTCTAAGAAAAATAAAACTGTTATGTCTCTTTCTCTAGTTACGGAAACATATATAGCGGCTATATCTACGAGCACTGGTGTGTAGATACATGAGCCACTGACCATGTTTGTAATTCTATGCAGGGGTTCCGGCAAATATGATGATCAAAGTCTTACCATTTTCAATAAAAACATGGTGTCTTTTCTATGTTTTCTTACTAAAACCCCTCTTTTTCCAAAATTATCCTGGTCTATAAAAAGATCATTAAATAATAATATAATCTATTTATTTTCTAACAAAATACTTTCATTTTCCAAAAATATCACGGGCAATTACTTTTTTTGATTAAAACATGTTACTTTTTCTATTTGTTTTTTTACTAAAACCCCTCCTTTTTCCAAAATATATTATGATTAAAGTCTTACCTTTTTCAATTAAAACATGTTGTTTTTTCTATTTTTTTCTTACTAAAACCCCTCATTTTCCAAAAATATACCAGTCTATAAAAAGATCATAAAATAATAATATAGGGCCTGTTTGGCTTATCTTTTAAGGTGTAACTTATGCATTATAAGTTGATAAGAGCTTATGAGTGGTGTTTGTGTACTCAGCTTATTTGATAACTTATAACTTATAAATTGATAAGTTGAATGTTAGAAATCACTAACATTTTACTTAACTTATCAACTTATTCTTTGATTTCTTTATTTTTCTAATATTTTATATTTTTACATTTGTGTTTTTAATTTTTTTTTTAAATTTAAAATACAAGTGTTGAAATCATAGTATTTAAAAAATATTTTTTCAAATTTAATTTAGAGAATTCTTCACTAACTTAGAAGTAAAATCCAAACACCCATATAACTTATAAGAATTCATCAACTTTTCATTTATATAACACTTACTAATTTTAAGTTATAAGTCAAATTTTTTGTGATACCCCAAACACGCACATAATCTATTTATTACCAATTATCTTTTTCAACTAAAACACATTACTTTGTCTATTTTTTTCTAACAAGATCCTATACTTTTCCAAAAATATCACGGAAAATTACATTTTTCGATTAAAACATGTTCCCTTTTCTATATTTTCTTACTAAAACCCCTCCCTTTTCCAAAAAATACCGCGATCAAAACCTTACCTTTTTCAATTAAATATGTTACTTTTTCTATTTTTTCTTACTAAAACCCCTTCTTTTCCAAAAATATCACGTTCAAAACCTTACTTATTTATTTTAAAACATATTTTAACGCTTTTAATTATTTAAAAAAGTTTACCTATTTTAACATGCCAACTTTTTTTTGACAAATACAATTAATAAAATATCAAAATATGAATACTTAAATAATAATTATTAATACAATATGTGCATCACATGGGTTTTAAGCTACAATTTATAATTAAAACACATATATTTAAAAAAAACACTATTAAATATTTTATATATAATATAATATATATATATATATAATATTTATTAGAAATATTATATATAATATATATTAAATATTATATATATATCTATATATATATAATATATATATATATATATATAATATTTATTAGAAATATTATATATAATATATATTAAATATTATAGATATCTCTCTCTCTATTAACTCCTTATATATAATAAGCGTAAGGGAGATCTTGTTAGATCAGAATTCAATGATCGTCAGAAGCTAGACTCAACTGATCAGGATTGCTGACGTCATCAGTATTGCATGATCATCAGTATTTGATCAAGCGTCAGTATCTTATTGATCATCAGGATTCCTACTCAGACTATGATCAGGTTTGATCATCAGGACTTGAAGCTGATCAGGATTCCTACTTCGAGTTATATTTGGAGTCTAGATAAACATGGAAGTTTGTTCCTGGTTTGTAGAATGCAGCTATCGATTAAAGATATGTTTCTATCTTTGTTATGATTAGGACTTATCTTGTTATTGATAGAGAAGCTGTGTGCACTATATAAACACAGTTTTGGTTTCGATTTATGTATTCATTCGAGAGAGAACATAATCGAATAGAAGCTCTTAAGAACAGAATTTCTTGAGAGAGTTTTTGTAAGCTAGCAGCTCTTAAGAACATCAGAATTTCTTAAGAGAGTTTGTAACAGTTTTATATCAAAGTTAATAAAGCTGTTATTGTTATTGTTATTGTTATTGATCTTTCATATTTGTGTTATATAAAGTCGAGAATCTTAAACAATTGTATTCAACCCCCTTCTACAATTGTTATTTACTGGGCAACAATTGGTATCAGAGCAAACTGATTTAATTCTGAATCAGATACGATCTAAAGATGTCGACAACCAAGTATGAAAGCATGAAGATTCCCATCTTGAAGATATCAGAATATCCCACATGGAGGGTAAAGATGCTGATGTACCTGGAGGCTATGGATCCTGACAATCTGGACAGGATTCGTGATGGACCATATATACCAACAAAGTTCGTAGAACGAACAGATACTGTACCAGAACATTATGTGGTCAAAGCTAAATCTGAATGGACTCCAGAAGAAAAAGCTCATGTACTCAGAGAACCAAAGATAAAGAATATCTTGCACAATGGTCTTGATGCTGTTATGTCAAACAGAGTGATTGCATGCAAGTCTTCAAAAGAAATCTGGGATACTTTGGAAACTCAGTGCCAGGGATCTGCATCTGTCAAGAAAAACAGAAGGGCTCTATTGATTCAAGAATATGAACAATTCGATGCAAGACCTGAAGAGAGCTTGACTGATCTATATGATAGATTCCTGACACTATTGAACAGCTTATCCTTAGTTGACAAAGTATATGAAACTGAAGATTCAAACACCAAATTTCTTAGAGCTTTACCTGAAGAATGGGATACTCAGACCTCAATCATTAGACACCAGTATGATCTGAACATTGTGTCTCTTGATGAGATCTATGGGATGCTAAGAACTCATGATCTTGAAGTTCAACAGAGAAAGAACAAGAAAAGCAGCAAGGCAAAGTCAATTGCTTTGAATGTAGAAGCAAAATCAAAAGAGAAAGCTATGGAGGTCTCTAGAAGGAAAGCAAGAGTAGCTGAGTCAGATCCTGACGACTCTTCATCAGATACTGATGGCAATCCTGATGCCAATACTGGTGATGAATCTTCTGATTCAGACATGGAAGAGATGGTTGCTATGATTGTCAGAAACTTCAGAAGGATGAAGTTCAGGAAGAATAGAAGACAAGGCAACTTTCAGAAAAAGACCTTCAAAGCAGACAAAGACAAGTATATCAAGAAGGACAGCAAGGGTAGCAAATTTGACAAGTCAAAGGTTAGATGCTACAAGTGTAATGGTATGGGTCACTTTGCTTCTGAATGCAACAAGACAAAGGCACTCATCACATCAAGCAAGGATTGGATGGACTCTTCCTCAGAATCTGATACTGAGGTAGTCAACTATGCGTTAATGGCCAATGCTGATGTAACTGCTGTTCCTGATGATAAGGTACTAAATACTATCTTTGATTTTGATACTGATAATGCTTCTGAGTTAAGACGTTTTCTAAAGTCATTACATATTAGCTTTAGAAGTCAAACTGCTGAGAATACTAGAATCTTATCTGAGATGTCTGACCTTAGAAAAAGGAATGAGATACTAGAAGCTGAATTTTCTCGTATGCAAGAAGTACAAAAAGAATGTGATAATGCTAAACACATGCACTTAGAGATGACATCTAAATGTACTTCCCTTGAAAAAGAACTTGAATATGCTAATGAGAAAATCAGAACCTGGACAGACTCTGGTAGGAAATTTCATGAGATTAATACCTCTAAGAATTGGAAAGAGTGTCTAGGATATAAGTCAGATGAGGATAAGAAATTGAAAGAGAAAATTGTCATTGATGAGACAGTCAGTCCAAAGACCTATAGACATGTTATAGACTCAACCAAATCTAAGATTACTCCTGTTAATTTTGTTTTTGGTAAGGATTCCAATTCTACTTTTGAAAAGGGATCTTCTTCTACTCAAGGAATTAAAATTATAAAGTCTAAACCTGTCATGAACAAAGTCACTAAGAATGTAGGTCTATTGTCTCAGAAACAGCTTAAAGATAAAATCTGTGAGGTTACAGATAAGAAAAAGGAAGCTACTGTTAAGAGAAACAGGAATGGTAAAGTTGGGATCAATAAAGAGAATGGTTATAAGTATATCCCAAATGCACCTAGAAAGTGTTGTTTTAACTGTGGTAACTCTAATCATCTTGCTATTGATTGTAAAAAGAGTAAGAAGAAAATTGCTGAAATTCCTAAGTCTGATGTTAGGAATAGATCAGTATTTTACAAACCACAGAATTCCTGTTTTCATTGTGGTAGTCTATGGCATTCTATTTATACATGTAAAGAGTATCATGATTTGTACTATAACTTTTATGATCCATTGCCTAAGTTTGAAAGTAGTACAAAGTCTGATAAAACTGAAAATGTCATAGTGAAGCATGCTTTTGTTAATACTGATACTGACAAAGCAAATCCTGATGGAGTAAATCCTGTCAGGACTGCTAAAGTCAAAAAGTCTTCTGCTGTTAAATTTAATAAAATGCATGAACAAGGAATCCAACAAGTGTGGGTTCCTAAACATTCTGACTAGTGTTTTACTATTCTGATGCAGGGTAAAAGGAAAAATGTGTTAGTCATGGATAGTGGATGTTCTGTGCACATGACTGGAAACAAAGCCCTGTTATCAGAATATGAGGAAAAAGCTGGCCCAACTGTGTCTTATGGAGATGGCAACATTGGACAAACCTTGGGATATGGCAATATAATCATTGGAAATGTCATCATTGAAAAAGTAGCTCTAGTGAAGGGACTAAAACACAACTTGTTGAGTATTAGTCAAATCACTGACAGAGGTTATCATGTCAATTTCTATTCCACACATTGTGAAGTAGTCAGTAAAGCAACAGGGAAGATAGCACTAACTGGCTACATGCATGGTAACATATATGAAGCCAACATTCTCTCAGATACTGATGGCTCCCCTACATGTTTCATCAGTAAAGCTTCAGTAGATGAAAGTTGGAATTGGCACAAGAAGCTTTCTCATCTCAACTTCAGCAACATCAATGAGTTGGTTAAGAAAGAGTTAGTAAGAGGATTACCTAATGTCTTATATACACCTGATGGACTCTGTGATGCATGCCAAAAAGCAAAACAAAGAAGGACATCATTCCAGAGTAAATCAGAATCCTCTATTGAAGAACCATATCACATGCTACATCTTGATCTGTTTGGTCCAGTCAACATCATGTCCATCAGTAAGAAAAGGTACACTCTTGTAATTGTTGATGAATATTCTAGATTCACCTGGGTGTATTTTCTGCACAGAAAAGATGAAACTCCTGAAGTTCTGTTGGATCATGTGAGAATGATTGAGACAACCACAAAGTACAAAGTCAAGATCCTGAGAAGTGATAATGGTACTGAATTTAAGAATTCAAAGATGGAAGAGTTCTGCAAATACAAAGGAATCATTCAACAATTCTCTGCTCCTGGCACACCTCAGCAAAATGGAGTAGTAGAAAGGAAGAATAGAACTCTTATTGAAGCTGGCAGAACTATGTTGGAAGAAGCTAAATTACCTACATATTTCTGGGCAGAAGCAGTCAACACAGCATGCTATACATAAAATCTTACATTGATAAACAGGCATGGTGTCACTCCTTATCAGTCTCTCAAAGAGAAGAAGCCAAGCCTGAAGCATTTGCATGTGTTTGGCTGTAAATGTTTTGTTCTCAGAACTCATCCTGAACAGCTAGGGAAATTTGAAACAAAGGCTGATGAAGGAATATTCATAGGCTATCCTACATCAAGAGCCTTCAGAGTTTTTAATTTGAGAACAAGAACTGTCATGGAGTCAATACATGTATCTTTTGATGATAAGAAGATAACTGGAATAATTGAAGACTCGCATGATAGATTGTTATTTGAAAATGAAGCTTCCAAGGAACCTGAAGAAAGTGAATCAGAAGCTGTCCATTCATCCAGTACTGACGGGTCACCAAATCCTGATGACTCACCAGGTACTGATGGTACTAATACTGATGATGCAAACAACAGTAATACAACTAGTAGTGCTAATGTTGAGGGGGAGCAACGGCATTCAACTACAAGTTCAGATTCAACTCAATCATCAGGACAGAATTCTTCAGATACTGATTCAAGTGAAGATCCTGATAACACATCAGGAGGGCACAGCAATAATTCAGGAAGAGCTTCATCTCAAGCAAATTCCTTCAATCAAGATAACACCAATCCAGGGGGAGCATCTACTTCAAGAAACAATTTGACACCAGCAAGGAAATGGACAAAAGATCATACTCCTGATTTGATAATTGGAGATCCTGAAGCAGGTGTTCAAACAAGAAGTGCAACTCAGAATGAATGTCTATATAATAACTTTCTGTCCAAGGAGGAGCCTAAGAAAGTTGAAGATGCACTTAAAGATGCTGATTGGGTTACTGCAATGCAAGAAGAACTGAATGAATTTGAAAGGAATGAAGTCTGGAAACTGGTACCAAGACCAAAGAATAGATCAATAGTTGGTACAAAGTGGATTTTCAAGAACAAGACTGATTCTGATGGAGTCATTATCAGAAATAAAGCTAGACTAGTTGCAAAGGGGTATTCCCAACAAGAGGGAATTGACTATGATGAAACTTTTGCTCCTGTTGCAAGACTAGAAGCCATCAGGATATTTCTTGCTTATGCAGCACATAAGAAATTCAAGGTTTTCCAGATGGATGTTAAAAGTGCTTTCTTAAATGGTGAACTGGAGGAAGAAGTTTATGTTGAACAACCTCCTGGTTTCATTGATCCTAAATATCCAGATCATGTCTACAGACTGGATAAGGCACTTTATGGACTAAAGCAAGCTCCAAGAGCATGGTATGAAACCTTAGCTCAATTCTTACTGGAAAGTGGATTCAAAAGAGGTGCAATTGATAAAACTCTATTTTATTTGAATCATGGTAAGGAGTTGCTGTTAGTTCAGATTTATGTTGATGATATCATTTTTGGGTCAACAAACAATAAGCTGTGTGAAAAGTTTTCCAAGATTATGCAGTCAAGATATCAAATGAGCATGATGGGAGAAATGAGTTACTTTCTGGGTCTTCAAGTTAAACAGACTGATGAAGGGATTTTTATTAATCAGTCTAAATACACAAGGAATTTACTGACAAGGTTTAACATGCAAGACAGTACTCCTGCTTCAACTCCCATAGCTACAGCTACCAAACTTGATCCTGATCAAGGTGAAGAGGTAGATGTAACTCACTACAGAGGAATGATTGGCTCTTTATTGTATCTCACTGCCAGTAGACCAGATATCATGTTTGCAACCTGTCTATGTGCAAGATTTCAAGCAAAACCTAGAGAACCACATCTGATTGCAGTCAAAAGAATTTTCAGATATCTCAAAGGCACTCCTTCACTTGGCCTTTGGTATGCAAGGGAATCAGATTTTGGGTTGTGTGGTTATTCAGATGCTGATTTTGCAGGATGCAAAATAGACAGGAAAAGTACTTCAGGAAGTTGTCAGTTTTTGGGTGGAAGACTAGTTTCATGGTTCAGTAAAAAGCAGAAATCTATTTCCACTTCAACTGCAGAAGCTGAGTACATTGCTGCAGGAAGTTGTTGTGCTCAGATAATGTGGATGAGAAATCAGTTGTTAGATTATGGCCTGTCATACTCAAAAATCCCTATTTATTGTGATAACCAAAGTGCTATTGCAATGACAGGAAATCCAGTTCAGCATTCTCTTACTAAACACATAAGTATCAGATATCACTTTATAAGAGAACAGGTTGTGGAAGGAACAATTGAACTTCACTTTGTTCCTACTGATCAACAACTAGCTGATATATTCACCAAGCCACTACCTGAAGCTACTTTCAATAAGTTGGTGAATGAACTTGGAATGATGAATTTTGAGAATTTCTGAGGAAAAGCTACAGAGAGGAAATCCTGATAACTGTCAAATCCTGATGGTTATTCAGAAAGGTATGTATCTTTGATCAAATCCTGATAGGACTCAATCCTGACAGGAAGTCAACTGGTCAAATCCTGATGCTCAGATGATTGAAGCTGGTATGAAAACCAGAGGTTCTATGCTAAGTTGTCATCAACACTCCTGGTAAACTCTGGACAATTAGATTATTACTTAGTCTTTGATTAAGTTTTCAGTCTTAATTATCAATGTCATTATTATCAGAGTTTATTATTTATCATATTTATATCACTATGAGTGTTACTAACAAATTTTGCAGGCAAGAACAAGAAGAAAACAATTGAGCAAATAGACAAATTTCATTAATACTTGAAGATACATTACATGAAATATGGAAATTACATAATTGTTTTCCTAGTCTATTTTCTACTCAGGAACTCGTGCTTTACAGATAAGCATGAGCACGTGCCCTGCAAATTAGCATGAATGCTCCTGAGCAGCTTCACAGTTCATCAGAACTGGAAGGTCTCTTGTTCCATCCTTAAGAGACAAGAAGAGGAGCTGATTTACTTGAAGGCGGATCGTCACCGTGACCACCGTGACGCCTCCGTGCCTCCAACTTGCATGACATACAAGCATCACGGATTCTCTTCCTCCGTTTCTCAAGCTCTCGGACGAGCTCTTCATCATCTTCATCCTCATCCTCTTCATCATCCTCATCGTCTTCATCCTCTTCATAGATGAGATTCTCAAGAGGATTCCAGTCAGGATTGGCTTGCACAAAGTTGTGCCACACCACATCAACCATAGCGTTTATAAACGCTTCATGTTCCTGAGGGTCAGGAACTGGTTGTGGCTCCATCTCTGCTAGAGCCTCATCCATTTGTTGCCAAATTCTATCAATTTCTTCATCAGGTATGTTGTTTTGATTGTTGGCAGCCATTGAAAAACAAAGAAGGTGAAAGGTTTTCGTAAGTTTTTCTCTGGAGAGGGTTTGTGTTTTAATAGATATATGATGATTATGCTTAACAGTTTTCTTTTATAGAGAATGTGTATTAAGGGTGCAGGTCATTTCTACAATCTCAAGGAGACGGTTCGGTTTTCCATAAATATTTTTGCCTCGTTTGCTGGTAAGTGTGTTTTAATTCTATGACCATTAATTTGGTTATTTTTCTTAAACCAAAACGCTATTCAGGATTGTTAAAATAAATTTTGTTTTCTCAAATAAAATTTTATTTTACTCTTATTGAATATTTTTTTAATCCTGATATGGCAAAATATTTTGTGCGGAAAATGCCTACTCGTTATGGACTACTTTCTAATGCTATGGTACAAGGTCCAACCCACCTTGTTCCTGACACAAGCATGCAACCTAAACAGTCTAAACAGTTAACAACCACCTCTACTGTCTCTCAAAAGACTTTAGTTGTAAAATCAAAGAAATCAGCTAGAACTGATGTGTCTGAAAGGCAATCAGGTTCAAAGGATTTTTCCTCTACACCACTCACTAAAAAGAAGATACAAGGGGGTGTACAAGGGGTCCTGGTCAAGAAAGCTGATAAGGTTGTTAAGAATGTTCCTGTGAAAAGGAAGTTAAGGTTGATTGATGAAAGTGATTCAGAGGATGACTTACCTATATCCTCTGTGATGAATGTGAACAAGGAAGTTGCTGATACTGCTACTAAAGCTGTGGTACCTTCATCGAAACCACAAAAGACAAGGAAATTATCAAAGAGCAGGTATCATATTCCTTTGACAGTGCAAATGAAGGATACTGATATTCAGACATCAAATCCTGATGTTAGTATTCCTGATGCAGCAACAAAAGTTGTCTCTATATCAGACTCTCCAGCCTCTCCATCTCAGATTCGAGGACATTCTTGGGAGAAGGTATCTACAACTGCTTCCTTGGTTGGTCTTACACCTACATCAAAGAAAAAGAGGAATGCAGAAGAGTTAGTCTATCAGAGACAGAAGAAGCTGAAAGGATCAAGCCCACAAGAACCTGAATTTCAGAGTAATTCAGCAGCTCCTGTTGATCCTGGCACACAAGAACCACTCAATCAAAGTTTGGGTGAAGGCTTAGCTAGTGGAATGGTCACACAAGAACCATTTTCTCAAAGGGAGCATGAAGACATCAACATTCCAGCTACACAAGAACCATCTTCTCAAAGTGAAGATGCAGGCAAAGCTACAGCTTCTGTTGAAAGATTGGTCGAGAACATTGTCAATGAGGGAAGCACACAAGAACCTTTAGCTCAAAGTGTTGAAGCAGCTTCTGAACCTCAAGCTCCACAAGAACCATTGGTAGCAAATACTGATGCAAGCATATCAAATCCTGACGATGTTCATCCTGACGCTAGTGGTGCTCCTGATAATGAACCTATTTTGATACAGCCACTTCGTTCAAGACCAATGGATCATCCTATCTCAGAATCTCAGGATAAACTGAAAGGTATTGCAATTCCTGATCCTGATATATCTCATGATTCTGATGATGATAATTCTGATGATGATAGTGATGATGATAATGAGAATAGAAAAGAGAAGGAACAGCTTGCTACAACACTCAAGATTAGTCTTGGAACTAATTTTGGTTCATCAAGTACGTATATGGCTGGCAAAGCTTTCACTGGGAAAGATCAGAGACAAGATTTTTCTACTCCTTCCTTTGATCCTGCAGAGGCATTTAGACAGAATGAATGGAACAATTCATGGCATAATTCTGATGAATCTATCAGTTTTTCTTCTGCTATTGAACATGCCTATAATGCAGTGAAGTCTATAGAGAATCAAGACTTGAAGAATCATCTGAAGGCTACAACTCTGTTATCGAAAAGCCTGAAAAGTGAGATTGATTCTATCAAGGGTTCAACTGAAAAAGTGAGGACTGATATATTTACTAATTTTACAAAGGTGCCTACTACTTTTCAACTAAGGGTAGTGGAATCCCAAGTGAAATCTGTTGTTTCAGAACAAACCTCAATCCATCAAAGAATTGATTCTCTGGATACTAAGGTAACTGAAATTCAAACCTCTCTTTCCTCAATTTTGCAATTATTGTCAAATCCTGATGTCAAAAAGGGGGAGAAGGTTATTCAGACAAAATGTACACCTGATCTAGTATTAAGAAATAATGATGATGATACTGGAGATGATGGTGGTAACAAAGTGATACAAGGAGAAACCTCTGATGCTGCGATTTTGAAGTCTACAATTCAAACTTCTCAAAGTCAGACTACGCAGTCAACTCATGTTTCTGATTCTGGAGTTAAGACAGTAAGAACATTGGTGCAATCTCAGATCCTGACGGAAGATCAAATCCTGACATCTGGTCATGGACAAATTCTTGCTACAATTCCTGAAGGTGATGAAGATGTGATTATTGATAATCCTGAAGATGCATCAAATTTATTCCAGAAGTTTTCTACAAAAGACGGCAGAATTGTTACTCTATATCACACTGATAAAAGAGTTCAACAATTATATGCAAGAAAAGCACTCTCTACAGCAAGTGAAGAATATCCAGATCTCTCACATGAAGAATTCTTGAGACTACAAAGAGAGACAATGGAAAGCTATACTGCTCCTGCTAAAGGTAGAGGAAGCAGAGGTAGAAGAGGTGCTAGAAGAAGTAAAAGAGGTTCTTCAACTCAAACAGTACCTAGACAGACAAGGTCTAGAGGGTTAAGAATTGAAGAAATTCCTGAACCTATTCAAACTCTAGTAGTTCCTGACAGATCTACTTTTGGTGATGATGGAATTGTTGAAGAAGAACCTGAATTGAGAAGAAAATCAAGTAAATCAACTCTCAGCAATACAAATCAAATTGAAGATTCTAATCCTGACAATATTCAAGATCCTGACGAATCTGAAATTCTGCAAGAGGTTGATTTGATAATCTTATCTACTGTTGTTGATTGTCACAACAAAGAAGTAGATGAAGAAGAAGAAGCCAGAAGAAGAGATATTACAAGAAGAACAAATAAAGATTTCAATCTCTATCTACAAAGGCTTAAACTTTCAAATAAAAGACAATGGAAAAATTCAAGCAGACAAGAATCTTTACTTGAAAGAAGCTACGCTCATGAAAAGGAGATATACAAGAAGTGGAAACATATTAGCACATTAAGTTGTGATACACCTATCAATTTTCAGTCTGGTGGAATTATTACAAGCGCTTCAAGTGTTGTTGATTTGTCTGATATGGCTAGATCAAAAGCACTCTGGTTAAAGATGTTTTCAAGTCTGAAGCAATTGTCAAGTAATTCAAGAGGAGGTATTGGACACAGAGATGGTGAATATCTGAATATGTCATATGTTGATCCTTACTCCTTGACAGAAATTGGAGGTACTTTAACTTCTGAAAACCTGAACAATTTATTAGCTGTTGATATAGTTATAGATTGTCATGATGGTTTTGAAAAGAAAGAAAAGCTTCTGTACTTCATGAAAGATGATAGTGTGAAGATTCTATCTATTCAAGATCTGTTGATGAAAACTACACAGGAACTGAAATATGTTCACTATCTGTTAAGATGGAAGAACCAAGTGTACAAAGAATGGAGTGACATGATTTTGTCAACTATAAGAAGAAGACTGGATGGAAACAGTAATTTCAATGGTAATTTTACTCCCATGTACTTAAATCAAAGAGGTCAGGATGTGGAAATGCAAAGGGGTACTGCTGTTAAAGAAGTAAATTTTGGCATGACTCATCTTTCTCTCAATCCTGATGGGAAGGAAATTGCTTATCTTTTGCTTGAAGAGCACAGTCTACAGAGAAACTCCATACAGAATCTCAGAGCAGCTATCTACCAGATTAATGAGGAAGATGAAGAACTCAGAAATCTTAAGGAAAGACTGATTCAAATTCTTGAAGAAAAAGAAGAAAGTTTATTATCCAACTTCTTGAAGATGAATCTGTTCTATCACAAAGCTTAAACAGATAAGTTGTTTCTGAAGATACTTGTACATTTTGATACATGTTTTTGACATCATTGAATATTTGGAATCTATACTTTATTTCACAAAGTATGAGATTGGGGGAGATTGTTAGATCAGAATTCAATGATCGTCAGAAGCTAGACTCAACTGATCAGGATTGCTGACGTCATCAGTATTGCATGATCATCAGTATTTGATCAAGCGTCAGTATCTTATTGATCATCAGGATTCCTACTCAGACTATGATCAGGTTTGATCATCAGGACTTGAAGCTGATCAGGATTCCTACTTCGAGTTATATTTGGAGTCTAGATAAACATGGAAGTTTGTTCCTGGTTTGTAGAATGCAGCTATCGATTAAAGATATGTTTCTATCTTTGTTATGATTAGGACTTATCTTGTTATTGATAGAGAAGCTGTGTGCACTATATAAACACAGTTTTGGTTTCGATTTATGTATTCATTCGAGAGAGAACATAATCGAATAGAAGCTCTTAAGAACAGAATTTCTTGAGAGAGTTTTTGTAAGCTAGCAGCTCTTAAGAACATCAGAATTTCTTAAGAGAGTTTGTAACAGTTTTATATCAAAGTTAATAAAGTTGTTATTGTTATTGTTATTGATCTTTCATATTTGTGTTATATAAAGTCGAGAATCTTAAACAATTGTATTCAACCCCCTTCTACAATTGTTATTTACTGGGCAACAGATCTTATCCAAAACTTTGGTCGGTCCTGTACTACCAAAAGTATATGATCCGTTGGATTATAAAACTATAAATATTCAAATAGATGAGGACCGTTAGATATAATATTAAAAGTTGTATTTGATTAATAATAGGATAGTATTTAAATACTAAAAGGTGTATTTTGATAATTTAAACCAATTATAAATAGGTTTTCTATATTGAATAGAAATCTTTATGTAAAAAATCGTAATTATCTTTTCTATTTAATTTATGGATAGTTCCAGTTAGATAATAATTATTAAACCATCATTAAATTAAAGATAATTTTGTTAGCTTCGCGTGGGCTATAAAATTGTTAAAATCTGTTGTCTAAAACTCAAGATAGAGCCCAAACAGTAAAGTGATTATCTAAATTTTAATATTTTTTTTAATTTAAACCAATTATAAATAGGTTTTCTATATTGAAGAGAAATCTTTATGTAAAAAATCGTAATTATCTTTTCTCTTTAGTTTATGGATAGTTCCAGTTAGATAATAATTATTAAGCCATCATTAAATTAAAGATAATTTTGTTAGCTTCGCGTGGGCTGTAAAATTGTTAAAATCTGTTGTCTAAAACTGAAGATAGAGCCCAAACAGTGATTATCTAATTTTAATAATTTTTTTATTATTGTAGCACCAATTTAATTTTTTTCCTAATTCTTTTAAATTTATAAATTCTATGTTTATTTCAATAAAATATTAAAATCAATTTAAGAAAAAATTAAAATCGATCTGGTACGTGTACGACCACTATACGACCAAATTAATTATTACAGTTAGATGTTAAATAGATCGATGAGAATTGTTAGATCTAATATTAAAAAGTGTATCTGATTAATAATAGAATTATATTTAAATACTAAAAAGTGTATTTTGATAATTTAAAATTTTTCTATGTAAAAATTCTTAAATATCTTTTCTCTTTAATTTATGTATAGTTCGAGTTAGATAATAATTGTTAAACCAAATATCAGATTACAATTCATATCGATTACAATATTAAAAATTATCAATATAATGCTCATGTATATCATATAACAATGATACATGTGGACTCTTGTGTTATAAGAGACTTTGGAGAACTCAAGTACATGAATAAATTTAAACATTTTTTTTCTGAAAGAACATAACAATTTGATTAATCCAAATTATAATTATATTATTTTACATATAACAAACATAAAAGGATAATATCAAAATATTATTAAAATATTGAGGGTTTCATATTCATAAACAATAATTTTGAATATAATACTTAACCATCTTTTCTTTTCGGTTTATGGGTAGGTCACTGGTCAATTTAGATAATAATTATTAAATCATCATTAAATTAAAGATAATTTCGTTAGTTTCATATGGTTGTAAAATCGTCAAAATTCAATTTCTAAAACTCAGGATAGAACTCAAATAGTAAAGTGAGTATCTAAATTTTAATAAATATTTTTTTATAATTGTAGCACCAATTTATTTATTTTTCCACTAATTCTTTTAAATATAGAAATTTTATCTTTCTTTCAATAAAGTATTAAAATAAATTAAGAACAAATTCAAATCGATAAAGACTATAATAATATGAGAATAAAATTTTATATAATCATAACATAATTTTTATACTGTTTAATAATTTTAAAGTAATAATGTATTTTAAAATTTTATATACACTATAAATAAAACCGAAACATTAAAAGTAAAAGGAATTAATAAGATACTTATATCAGTATGTACTTGATATCCTTATTATATTAAACTCTTTTATATAATAAGCATAATAGGGATTTATCCAAAATTTTAATCGTGACCACCAAATTAATAAGTACTATTAGATCTTAACTAGATAAATGAAAACCGTTTGATCAAAAATTAAAAAAGTGTATTGTATTTATAATAGGATTATATTTAAATTCTAAAAAGTGTATTTTGATAATTTAAACCAAATATACCAAATATAAATAAGTTTTCTATATTGAATAGAATTCTCCATGTAAACAATTTGTGACTTTCTTTTCTCTTCGATGGACAATTCCAGTAAGATAAAAATTGTTAAACCATCTCTTAATTAAAAATAATTTAATTATCTTCACGTGGGGTGTAAAATCGTCAAAATCTGATTTTTAAAACACAAGATAAAGCCCAAATCAGTAAAGTGAGTATTTAAATTCTAATAATGATTATTATGTCATCGTTATTTTAACGCCAATTTAATTTTTTTTTTTCTAACTATTTTAAATTTAGAAATCTATGTTCAAAAATTAAAATCAATCTAAGAAAAATTCAAATCAACAAAGAATATAATAATACGAGGATAAAATTTTATAAAAATTGTGCATAATTTTTATCCTATTTTATTAAGTTATAGATCATAACTAATCAAATATAATTTATTATTAAATAATAAATTGTACGCAAATTGTGATTTTGTTTTATAAGCACTCATAGAGACCTAATTTCATTGTTAGCAGGACTATATTCATATTAAAAAAAATCGTATTTTGAAATTGTAGACTCAGCTACAGAACGGACCTAACTTTTTTAACCTATATACATTGTAAATTATTAAATTCGAAACTTTAAAAGTATGTTAATCAATTAGTATAGGCCTATTTGTAAACACCGAGGATTCTACTCAACTTTAATTAAGATGTAATAAGTAAATAATAAAAATCATATGTCACAGGAATCTCAGAAGGTTATATCTGTCAAAGAATGAAGATTAAAGTCATCTACAGACTTGAAGTGATTCTACATTGAAAGAAGCTCAATTTATTGATCAAGCCTCAATGAAGTATTCAAGCTCAGTGGATTTATTAAAGTGACAGAGATTTCAAGTGGTGACAGAAAAAGATACTGATTACGGAGTTCTTGAATGAGAAGGAAGTGAATCATTGCTTAAAGTCAAACAGATAAAGAACGGACATTGTCGTTAGTCACTCATGAACCAGACCGTGCATTGAGTGTCAACTTACTATTGTGTTTGTTATTTATCTAAGTTTTAAGTGATTCTGGAATTAATTGAGAAGTCAACTAATTCTATTTATTCTCTTATAAATAGTTAATATTTTTAAGTATATTATTTATTAAATTAATTCTGCAAAGAATTAATTTAATACATAATTTATTTAGTTAATTATTTAAATTAGAATATATTTGAACTAGGAAGACTTAGGATTGAACTAGGAAGACTTAGTTCTTTGAACTAGGAAGACTACCAAGGCTGTCTTCCCGATTGTCTTCCTAAGTCAAATCCTAGTCTTCCCGGTTGTATTCTTAGTTCAATGGCTGTCTTCCCGAAAGTCTTCCAAGAACAAAATGTTTGTTTTCCTCTAAGTCTTCCCAAGGCAAATTGCATTCTGTTGAAGTGACTTGCACGTGGGTTTACCAAAAAGAAAAGCAATGTTATATATACACGGATCAGAAGACTTGGACCATTATTATTACTACAACAAAAAGAAGAACAAAAAGACACAGCAACATATATTCCATTCCTCTGTCTTCATTACTTCTTGAACTGCAAAGCTTTGAATTTCTGCCAGAGATTTAATTCTTGTATTGATTGTTAACATTTCATCCATAAGAATTGTATCTCTTGTACTGCTTTGACTTTCTAGCGGATCATAATCCCTAGATTTTATATCGAACTACTTTTTAGTATTCGATCCTTTTTATTACAAAAATAGATAAATTCATGTCGAATTTATTCTAGATTTGTTTTATTAAGTTCTTTGTAATCAGTGATCAAAATTGTAACACCCCTCAAGTTTAATAGAGTTTCTATTTAACTTGAATATTGTTTCAGTTTTTATTCCGCATTAATTTGTTCTAATTGGTTTATTCTTAAACGAACAAACTTCGATAAAACGGTATAGTTTGTATTCAACCCCCCTTCTACAAACTTATCAGGACCTAACATTTGGCATCAGAGCCTTTTGATTGATATACAAATCAAAGATCCAATTGTTTTGAGATTTTTCTTTTAAACTCTGATTTTTTATCTTATTCCTAAAAATCTCAAAAGATGTCTACTACACAGAAAGTTGGTACTGTCAAAATCCCAATGTTCAGCAAGGAGCATTATCCAATGTGGAAGAAGAAAATGCTTCTATTTCTTAAGGTTGCAAATCCTAAATACATTGATGTGCTGAAGAACGGTCCCAAAGTCCCTATGATTATTGAGGGAGAACTCATTGAGAATAATGTTGTGACTAGGGCTGCTAGAATGTACCCTAAAGATGCCAAGGATTATACTCCTGATGAGAAAGAGGATGTTACCTTGGATTCCTGTCTTCAGTTGATCCTTATTGATTGTCTTGATCCAATCATGCATAATCATGTTCTCAACTGTGATACTGTTAAACACATTTGGGCAACTATAGAGATAATCAATGAGGGGACAGAGGAAGTTAGGGAGAATATGCTGGAAATTCTCACCTCACAATATGAACATTTCAGATCAAACCCTGGTGAAGGTATCTCTCAGGTTTTTGAGAGGTATAATAAATTAATCAATGATCTGAATCTCAATGGGAAGCACTACACCAACAAGGAGATTAACAAGAAGTTCCTTCTTACACTTCCACCTCATTTGGAGCACAAAATTTCTGCCATTAGAGAAGCAAGAGATATGAATGAGATTGCTTTGGAGAGATTGTATGGTGTTCTGAAGACCTATGAGCTGGAGCAGATTCAACAAAGGGAGCTGTATGGAACTGGGAAGATTGTTAGTACCTCTACTGCACTGGCTGCTGAAGTCCCACAGAAACTGGAAGTGAAGGCTGTTCAACCTTCCAGTTCTAACATGAATGTTATTGATGCTGAATATGGATTAACATCCATTGATCAATCTGGTGGTGACTTCTATTCTTTAGAAGAACTTGATCAGCTGGAGGATGGTGATTTGGCTTTGATAGTCAGGAAGTTTGGGAAGTTCAGATTCAAGAGGAATCCCAATCTTAAGTTCAGGCCCAGATTTCAGAGAGGTGGATCTTCCTCTTCAAGTGGCTCAAGGGGTGGCTACAAAACTAGAACTGTGGAAAAGAGCACAATCAGATGCTACAATTGCAATGAGTTGGGTCACTTTGCTACTGAATGCAGAAAGCCAAAGCAAGTGACTAGAAACACATTTGATTCTAGCAAGAAGAACAAGATTGGGAAAGCTTATGTTGCTGAAGGAAAGAGTTGGGATGACACTGACAGTGATGAAGAAGCAGGTGAGATTGGGAACCTTGCTTTAGTGGCTAAAGAGGCAAGCACTTCATCTGCACACATGTCAGAGGTAATGTTTACTGATACTGAAATGATTCGTCATCTTGGTGGCACCTTAGAATGTGCTCGCACTGAAAATGATAGAATAATTCTTTTAAACACAAATCTTGAAAATGAGATAAAAGAATTAAAACTAGTGCATGTTAATCAGGATGAACTTGTTGAGAAAATAGCTTTTCTTGAGAATAGGGTTAAATGTTATATTCAACTGGAAACCATTCTTAAGAAAGAGATTAGTGAGTTGAAGACTAAAGCTAATGCCTATTTCAGCTCTTGTAAGACGGCTAAAGAGATTCTCAATAAACAAGCTATTGGTAATCATGTCAGTATAGGTTATGGTTATAATGAGGCCATTGGATTGCTTGGAATTAATTCCCCTTGTAGATTCAAATCTGAAGGAAAGGTTGTTCCATATGTGCTTAAGGGTATTGAAACACCCTTCTGTAAGGAGTCCGAAGCAGAACCTCTGAATGAAGACTCTATCATCATTGCAGAGGAGATTCGTGAAGAAGATATTGCTTTGGAAGTTGAACAATCCAAAAAGTGTATATCTGATATTCCAGTCAAAGTTGCTACAACTAAAAAGACTAAATCAGATATCCATAAGTTGGATCAAAATAACTGTAGAACTAACATGCCTGCTGTTAATTCTTCTCATAAAGCATGTGGTGTGAGTAATTGCATGTCTTGTGCTTTTAATGTTATGTATGCTTTCTTTAATAAAAAGCATGTATCTAGTGATAAGACTGCTCCACGTCAACATGTTAATAATAAGAAGCATGTTAAAGCAAAGACTACTAGTCCTCCTCAGACTAGAGTGGATTCATTTATCCCTAAGCCTACTCAGAAATGTGTTAAGGCTGGCTATAAATGGAAACGCTCTTATGTGAAAGAGGTTGAAGTAGTTTTAGTTAAAAATGTTGTTTTGCCTGACAAAGGCCAATTCTTTAAGTATGCCGGACCCAATCAAGTGTGGGTTCCGAGGAAGGACTAATCAATCTGGTATTGCAGGGAGTTAAACAGGTAAGCCGTGTTATATGGGTTCTTGACAGTGGCTGTTCAAGGCATATGACCGGAGATAGAGCCCTGCTATTAGATTTGGTTGAGAAAGCTGGCCCAGTAGTAACCTTTGGAGATAACAGCAAGGGTATTACGAAAGGATATGGCTGTTTGAAGTATGGAAATGTTATCATTGAAGATATGCTGTCTGACGTTCAATCTTCTCAGCATCAGTCAGTTCTGTGACAGAGGATATGCTGTTTCCTTTAAAAGAGAGAAGTGTCAGATCCTTCACAAGAAGAATGGAAAGCCTGATCTTCAAGGAGTAAGGAAAGGTGACTTGTTCATAGCTGATCTGAACTCGGGATTCAAAGATGAAGTTAATTGTTTTTATGCTAAAGCTTCATCAGATGATAGTTGGCTATGGCACAAGAAGATGTCTCACCTTAACTTCAAAACTATGAACTCTTTAGTCAAGAGGGAATTAGTTAGAGGTTTGCCTCAGATGGAATTTACACAGGAAGGACTGTGTGAGGCATGCCAGAAAGGAAAGTCAAAGAAAGCTTCTCACAAGGGCACTGATACATCATCAATAACTGAACCTCTTTAGCTAATGCACATGGATTTGTTTGGTCCAGTTAATGTGATGTCCATGTCAAAGAAACAATATGCACTTGTGATTGTTGATGACTATTCAAAATACACATGGGTTTTATTCCTACATTCCAAGGATGAGACCCCATTCCTGGTGATTGGCCACATAAAGTTGATTGAGCTGGATTCTAGATTCCCTGTTAGAGCCATAAGGTCAGATAATGGTACTGAATTCAAGAATGCCATTCTAAATGACTTTTGTGCTGATAAAGGAATAACAAGACAGTTTTCTGCCCCGAGAACTCCTCAACAAAATGGAGTAGTGGAAATAAAGAATCGTACATTGATTGAAGCAGCTAGGACTATGCTAAGTGAGTCTAAACTTCCAACGTACTTTTGGGTTGAAGCAGCGAATACAGCTTGTTATACTCAGAATCGAACTTTAATCAACAAGGACTTAATGAAGACTCCGTATGAGATCATGAACAACAAGAAACCAACTGTCAAGTACTTTCATGTATTTGGAGCAAAATGCTTTGTGCTTATAGATGACAATGTTAAACGTGGCAAGTTTGATGCAAAGGCACAAGAAGCTATTTTTGTTGGTTATTCCAGAAGATCTTACAGGGTCTACGTGGTTGGCAGTCACACAGTAAAGGAAAGTGTCAATGTTACTTTTGATGACACTAAGTTCCCCAGTATCCAAAAAGAAGACTCATCTGAAAAGCTGAAGTTTGATAACTTGCCAGACTCAGAATCAGATGATGAAGCTTCACCTGAAGTTATTGCTGGTGATGATAATAACAATGATGATAATGATCATGGTGATGGTGGTGGAAACACTGGTAACAATGGAGATACCACCAACACTGGAGAAGAATCATCAAGGCAATCAAGCAACAACTCAGGGGGAGCAAATGAAGGATCAACTAGTCACTCACAACATCAAAGTGAATTTCAAGGTGAATCATCAAGATCAAATCTTCCAAGACAGACTGTTTGGAATAGAGCTCATCCTTTTGAGCTGATCATTGGTGATCCAGATGTTGGAGTTAAAACTAGAAGAGCTTCTCAGAATGAATGTCTTTTCTCAGCATTTCTATCTAAAATGGAGCCAAAGAAAACTGAGGAAGCACTGACTGATCCAGATTGGGTGATTGCTATGCAAGATGAACTCAATCAATTTGAATAACAGCAAGTCTGGAAGCTGGTACCCAGGCCAAAGAACAAGAAAGTAGTTGGTACAAGATGGGTATACAGAAACAAGCTAGATGAGGAAGGCATTGTTACAAGGAACAAGGCAAGACTGGTTGCTCAAGGGTATTCACAAGCTGAAGGCATTGATTATGATGAAACCTATGCACCAGTGGCTAGACTTGAGGCCATCAGGATGTTCTTAGCATTTGCTGCTTACTCCAATTTTAAAGTCTATCAAATGGATGTTAAGAGTGCATTCCTGAATGGTGAACTTGATGAAGAAGTGTATGTGGAACAGACCCCTGGCTTGGAAAATCAGGAGCTGCTGGACTTTGTGTACTTTCTCTTCAAGGCTATCTATGGTCTGAAACAAGCCCCAAGAAAATGGTATGACACTCTCTCTGGTTTTCTTTTAGAAAATGGTTTTGTTAGAGGTATCATAGACAAAACTCTTTTTTCAAAGAAACACAAAAATGATATGATATTAGTCCAAGTCTATGTGGATGACATCATATTTGGGTCTACTAATGATAATCTCTGTAAGAGATTTGCTGAGCTTATGCAGAGTAAGTTTGAAATGAGTATGATGGGTGAGCTGAAGTTCTTTCTTGGATTGCAAGTAAGTCAAAGGACAAATGGTATATTTATTTGTCAATCCAAGTATCTTAAAGAACTCCTCAAGAAGTATCACATGGAGGATTCAGCATCAGCAAGGACTCCATCTTCAACAGCAATCAAACTTGGAGCTTCTGACAAGTCTATCAAGGTAGATGTTACAAGCTACAGAGGTATGATTGGCTCCTTACTCTATCTTACTGCTAGTAGACCAGATATTATGTATGCTACATGCTTGTGTGCAAGGTTCCAAGCGGACCCTAGAGATGTACATCTCGTTGCTGTGAAAAGAATCTTGAGATATCTTAAGGGTACACCTAATCTAGGTATCTGGTACCCTAAAGATTCTGGTTTTAATCTTGTTGGATATACAGATTCTGATTATGCAGGTAGTGTTGTGGATAGAAAGAGCACCTCTGGGAGTTGTCAATTCCTAGGAGGTAGGTTGATTTCCCGGTATAGCAAGAAACAGCAAACAGTTTCCAATTCAACAGCAGAAGCTGAATATATTGCTGCTGGAAGCTGTTGTGCTCAGATCTTATGGATTAGGAATCAATTAAAGGACTATGGCTTTGCATTAGACAAAATTCCCATATTTTGTGATAATACAAGTGCCATAGCAATCTCCAACAACCCTGTGCAGCACTCGAGAACGAAGCACATTGATATTAGGTATCATTTTATCAGAGAGCATGTCATGAATGGAACTGTGGAGTTACATTTTGTACCCACAGAAGAACAGACTGCAGATATATTCACTAAATCTGTTGACGAATCCACATTTATCAAGTTAGTTGGTAAATTGGGTATGTTAAACAGTATTAGTGATTAACAATATCTCTGTCATGTTTGTTCTTTAAAAATTCATTTTCTCTTGTCATTTAAATAATATTCACTGTCAATTCTCATTTAGTAGTACATGCTTGTGTATTTAAATAGCTCTAAATATTTTATTTTCTTTAAAAATATTTTTCTCATATTTTTTAAGTAGAGAAATGTATTTTTATTGAAAATATATTTATTTAGAATTATTTAGGTATTTTTCAGATTGTAAATATTGTTGTTTGAATTTTTCTGCAAGTTTATATTAATTTTATGCATTTCTATAATATTTTGCATATTTTTCTAGGATTTATGAAATTTTCTATGAATTTTTCTAGGTTTTTATATATTTTTCATGCATTTTTATAAGTTTTTCAGCATTTTTCTGTAAATTTCGAATTTAATTCTGAGTTTTCTTTAAGTCTTCCCAGTTTTGTACTAGGAAGACTACCTGGAAAACAAGGAATTTTTTATTTTATTTTTCTGTTTTCCTTTTAATTTTAAGTCTTTTTCTAAGTCTTCCCAGTTTTTTGAACTAGGAAGACTATCGGGAAGACTTAGAATTAATAGTTTAATTTCTGTTTTTTTTTAATTTTTAATTTATTGTATTTTCCGGAAGACTTTCTAATTTGAATTAGGAAGACTACCGGGAAGACTATCCTAAGTCTTCCCGATTGTCTTCCCAATTCAAATTAAAATAAAACCGTTGCAATTCTTTTCTTTTACAGTTTATTTATTTTATTCATATATATATAGATACACACACGCACATATTCATTTTCTGCCTTTACAGTTTTCATTTTTCTTTCAGTTTTTGAACTCAACCCTTTCGAGTTCTCACATTCTTTCTGCAGGATCGTTGCGTTAATCAACTTGCTCAAGTATTTACTTAGCAAATCAATTACTGTTCTTTTAAAATCAAACCTTTTGAGTCGAAGTGCTGTCAAAATTTGTTTTTTTTTCCTTTCGATTTAAGTGTTCTTGATTGTTGCTAAGTATTTTGGGTATCTTACTGATCTTGGAGAAGTTTCTGTGTGTGTGTTTTGAACTGTATGTGTTTAGCAGTTTGTGTGTGTGTTCTTGAAATCACTTACCCATTTCATTTCGAGTTTTCAAGGTTTTAAGTTCGGAATTTTAGGGAATATTCGGGTCAAGTAATAATCAATTGAGGATATCCGGGGTGCAATTAGAGATTGAACTAGTACAACGGAGGCTCAGGGCTTGTCCTCATAGGGGTGAGAGCGCGCCCTCCGGCCGTCCCACCCTTGAGGACGCGTCCTCTTGGTGTGGATTGACAACTTGACATGAATGGATGACTTGACACAGAATAACAGCTAGATTGACATGGGATTAGTATATGGAAGACTTAGGGCTTGCCCTCATAGGGGTAAGGGCGCGCTCCTTTATGCCGTCCACCCCTTGAGGGCGCGCCCTCATGGTAATGAAAACTTGATGGATGATTTGACAAAGGATAAGAACTATATTGACATGGCATGACGTGAGGAAGATTCAGGACTTGTCCTCTTAGGGGAGAGGGTGTGTCACTTTGGCCATCTAACCCCTAAGGACGCGTCCTCTCGGTGTGGACTGACAACTCTACATGAATAGAAGACTTGGCGGAGAATAATAACTTCATTTGACACAAGGAAGACTTAGGGCTTGTCCTCAGGGGGTGAGGGCACGCCCTTAGGCCATCCACCCCTTGAGGGCGCGTCCTCTTGGTTTGAAGTTGCAACTTGATAATGAAGGATGGTTCCCTTGGCTTGGTATTGGCAAAATATTGAAGAATTCCCTCCTAGGATGTGCCCTAGGAGGGGGATGTCCGTGGCTGAAGGCCTCCTCATGTATTCAATGGGCGTGCCCTCATTGGGGATGTGGGGTTAATCTTGGTGTGTGCTTTGGGAGCTCTGTTCCTGTACTCAATGGGCGCGTCCTCTTTGGGGAACTTTGGAGTAATCTTGCACTTTGCACCCAAACACTTGGGATCACTTATCCATGAAGTCCCGACGTCATAGACGAGCCTTGGGCATTTGTGACTAGGCCCTATCGTTAGACATTCCTAAAGTGAGCTAAAATTCTAAGTATGGAAAGCGGTGGAAGAGTCCTACGTCTAAGTATGGAAAGCGGTGGAAGAGTTCTACGTCTAAGTATGGAAGGCGGTGGAAGACCTCGACTGGGCCTCGAAGATCAGAGACCAAGACAATGGAGGAAACTTCCTCCCCAAGAACTAAGTTGGCTTGATCCCCTATATAAAGGGGTACGTAGGCACATTGTAAGGGGTTGGAAGCGAGAGCTCTGAGGCAGCCACCACTAACCCTAAGCAATCTCAGCCACCAATTACACACAACCACCATACTCCGCCGAATTCACCACCCAAGAACCACCGTTGTAGATCTTGATTCCGGCGACGAACCTCAAACTTTGTTAATACCAAATTCCTCCGTTAACAGGGAGTTAGAAGAAGAAGTGTATGTGGAACAACCTCCAGGGTTTGAGGATTCAAAACTGGCAGACTTTGTGTACCTTCTATTCAAAGCTCTCTATGGACTCAAACAAGCTCCAAGGACATGATATGACACTCTCTCTGAATTCTTACTTGAAAATGACTTTACAAGAGGTGTCGTAGACAAAACTCTCTTTTATAAAAAGAATAAAAATGATTTGATATTGGTGCAAGTATATGTTGATGACATAATATTTGGTTCTACGAATGATGATCTATGCAAGAGATTTGCTAAGTTAATGCAGAGTCGATATGAAATGAGCATGATGGGTGAATTGCCATTCTTTCATGGACTGCAAGTATATCAAAGGCAAGATGGTATATTCATTTGTCAGTCCAAGTACATCAAAGATCTTCTGAAGAAGTATCAAATGGAAGACTCATCTACAGCAAAGACTCCAATGCCAACTGCCACTAAGCTTGATAAAGATGAAACTGGTTAGAAGGTTTCCATCGCAGGCTACAGAGGTATGATAGGCTCATTACTTTATCTCACTGCAAGTAGACCAGATATAATGTTTGCAACATTCTTGTGTGCTAGGTTTTAGTCTGATCCTAAAGAATCTCATCTAATAGCTGTTAAGCGAATATTTAGATATCTTAAGGGGACCCCAAATCTTGGAATTTGGTACCCTGAAGATACAGGATTTGATCTTATTGGATATACAGACTTAGATTTTGCAGGTTGTAAGATTGATCGGAAGAGTACTTCAGGAAGCTGTCAGTTTCTTGGAAGAAGGTTAGTTTCCTTGTATAGCAAGAAGTAGCATTTAGTGTCCACATCAACAGCTGAGGCTGAATACATTGCTGCTGGTAGCTGCTGTGCTCAGATCTTGTGGATGAGAAACCAACTCCGTGACTATGGGCTTTTGTTGACAAAGATTCCAATATTTTGTGACAACACAAGTGCCATAGCAATCTCTAACAACCCAGTGCAACACTCGAGGACGAAGCACATCGACATCAGGTATCATTTTATCCGAGAGCATGTCATGAATGGAACTATGGAGTTACATTTTGTACCCACAGAGGAACAAATTGCAGACATCTTCACTAAACCTCTTGATGAATCCACTTTTTCTAGGTTCGTTGGTGAACTTAGGATGTTAAATCTTTCTAATTGATTTTGATTAGAAGTCAGTAACTGCAAGATAGTCCTAGTAAATACATGAGTTTAAGAATTTCCATATCCTTAGGACTCGTGAATTTATTTTCTGGAGCAATTCTCGTAGTTAGGATTATTATACTAATTTTATGTCATAATTATGGATGATATATCTTCTGGCATTTAATTGGTTATTAATTCTAAAAATGATTTAGGTGCTAATATTTGTTCTAAATATTTAAGTATCTATTTAATTTGAATTAATTTACTTTGTTTTAAGCATTGTAGATTAATGCAACATAATTTATTGGATTTTAATTGGTTAATATCATTTGATGACATTTAGTCGATTTTATTCTAAGAAAATTGTGAATTTTCTGTTAACAATTGATTTTGGTAAATTTGAAAAAGTTTATTCAAATTAAAAGTTCACAGAAAAACAAAGGTTTGATTTTTGAAACATGAACAGGTTTTAAAAAATTGAACAAAAGCAAAAACCATCGAATTTAGAAAATTCGATAGTTTTTCTAAGTACTAAATGAAAACCATTGAAGTAAAATTCGATAGTTTTTGAAAGGGAAAAGAAAAACCATCGAAAACACATTTCGATAGTTTTTGATATTGATTTGAAAATATATCGAAGTGAATTTACTTGACTTAATATTTAAATTCTCGATAGTTTTTTGTTTTACACATAAACAACCTTCGATAGTTTTTCAGAAAAGCGTTTTAAATTATGATTTTCAAACACTTCGATAGTTTTTCAAAAACCATCGAAGTGAAGTTGACCTTTATGCCCCTCTGAAAAATACATCGAAGGTACAAATTAAAACTATCGAACACTGATTTTACTAAAATACCCCTGTCAGTTCAAATGTATAAAAGAACCCCTTAGACGTTTTTCTGTCTCTATTCTTCAGATATAAGGTTATTTTATATATACTTACAGTTAAACACAGCCAAGAACAAGAACCATTCGATAGTTTCTTCAGTTCACTGATTATTCACTTATAAAACTCATTTTCACCACAGTAATTTCACTTTAACCGTGAAACTTCTGTTTGTTTGAGAATTGGTTGAGGTGAAAGTTCAGTTTTAAGAAAAGCTATCGATAGTGATAATTAGAACTTTAAGTATTTTGATAATACTAAGCTTTGTTGAGATTGTATTGGTTAGCCAATTGATTTCTTCAGATTAAGGACAAGTTAAAAGTTATCAATTTACAATTTAGGGTTCTTGATTTCGAAAATTGTTTTTGGTTAAGGTTTTCACAAGGTAAAAAGGGTTATTTTCGTTAAGTTTAATTAATTAGAAATAATTAATTGAAAAATTAGTTTTGGTTTAAATTTAATTTTCTGGAAATTTGAAATAAAATGGACGGAGAATTTATCGTAAACAAGACTAACCATGTCTCGTTTCAGAATGTTCAATCCATTACGAACTTACAGTTTCGTGCATGGGCAGAATTTCTGAACACACGTTCATTAGTGACATATGCACTGAGTACTTCCATGGTCCTTTGCATCGATCAATTGACTGCGTTGTACACATCCGCCACTGACACATCTGAGAACAATGTAAGTGCCTTCAGTTTTGTTGTGCCAGGGGGCAGAACAATAAGGGTGACGGAACATGACGTTAATAGGGTTTTACATTTTCCAACAGAAAACCTTGTTCCAGATCCCACAACTGAGGAAATACATGCTTTCTTCACTCTCATAAGAAGTCAACAACCAAACTTCTTTGTGGGAGAGTTCCTTAAGCATTATCTGACTAAGTTGTGGAATTTCTTCTTTCATACTTTGATCCATGTTTTTACTGCTAAGCTGACAAATCTGCATGGTATTCCCTTATTTTTTCAGAAAACAGGGTTTTCCATTGCTAACAATAGGCATATAAACATAGGAAAATTGGTGATTGATCAGATTATTCTATGCATGGGACCACTGGATGAAAGAACAGGCATAGATGATGTGCTTTGTTTCTATCCTAGGTTCCTACAGCTAATTCTAAATGATGTGTTAACAGATGATGAACGAGAGACATTTGAAGGCGAGGAGACCATGGAGTGCATGAGGATGAAGAGCAATGCAATAACCGCTCTGATAAGAAAGAATCATCTTCCAGGGGTACCCACTGTTCTAACTGAATATCTAAGAACGGTGCCCCTACCACTTCTACCCCCAGGGGAACAGGTAAACGAAGGTAATATTCACGAACCCGTACTGGCTCCTGAACCACAACCAATGGATGTAGATCCAGAGCCCTCAACGGCCATTCCTGACCAAGAGGTTGCAAACCCACAATCTCTAACCACGGTCATAGAGCCTTTGTAAGAGCCAAATGAAACCGTAAACGAACCTCCTTCCCCTACTATACCCATCATACAGACATCCATGAGTGTAGAGGGAGATAGTGCCAAAGCAACATCACATAAGGAGATACACCCTTCATTAGTAGCTCTGTCTTCCTCTAAAAGGAGAAGAATAGGAAACGAGGCAACTGTTGAAACTTCATTTCAATCATCCAAAGCGCCCTTTATTGATTTTTCTGATGCTGATTGGGCTACATTAACCAAAGCTATATCTGAACCTATAGCTCAATCAAGAAAGGAGGAATTGACGGAAGCAACTGGTGTTCCGACCATATTATGGTCAGGTTCACTGGTTGAAGGTTCTAAGAACCAAGGGTCTTCACAGACGTCGAGGGAAGGTTCTGACCTAAATTCAAAATCTATAGGGTCATTGCCAAGCTCCCTAGATGGAACATATCTGGATCCTGCGGGTAAAGGGTCTGACGTAGGTGCATATCGGCAACTCGGTGACAATGAATCAATTTCAATTGAGGAGTTAACTGAGGAAAAGTCTTCACAGACTTTAGAGGGAGTTTCAGGATCTCTGCTGTTAATAGAGCCTGATTCTAGCCTCCTAGAGATTCAAACTCTAGATCCTTCAAAGGATACATCATCTACGGATGATCAACAACTTGGTTTATCCAAGGACGGGGACTTGCGAAGCCCCATTGCACCACTGGTGACCTCCTTAAGGATGACTACAGTGTTTTCTGATGCAGGTACAAAGAGCAATATGGGATTGAGTGAAACCCAAACACATACACATGGCCTGAGTGAGAAAGGAAAAATGAGTGAAACACCAACAGAAACGTTGAGTGCACACCCAGAGCCAAATGTGAGGAGTGACACCCTAACCCTGCCAAATATTGATGATTTGATACTACCTACTGAAAGAGAGTTACATGTTCAATCCACTCTCAAGGAGATGACGGTTCATGATAAGCAAGGAAATCCACTATTCAAGGTTCCACTGAGACCTTCCTTTGACAAAGGGATCTCCTCCGGTCAAGCCAATTCTTCTTTAATGTCTATTCAAGAGAAGGTTGACTTGGAGGCGGCTGATTCTAGAAGAACTTACAGGGTCTTAGGCAGTGCATCTGGCACTATTACAGGTACTAAGCAAGCAGTGGACTCCTTGAAGAAGGAAACAGTGGAAGAACTAGTCGACTTGAGAACAGATGTCAAAGAGCTTAAGGATGGATTCATGAATGAAGTAAATGCTCTACAACAAGGACAAGAAGCTTTGAAAGAAGACGTTCTGGTTATCCGGGATGGTCAAGCTAGGGTAAAAGATGCAATAAACACCCTGTCAAGAGTGGAGTCTAAGCTTAACCAGAGATTGGATAGAATTGAAAAGACTACCAAATCGAGACTGGATGACATTTACCTGAAGCTAGCTTCTATACATGAGATGAATAGAGACATTTCTGACTTCATGGAGAATCAAAGTGATGGAGTGCAGTCTATATGGAATATGTTGAGGAACCAACAACCCGGACCATCAAATCAACAACCTGATCCTACTACGAACTTTTATGCTGAGGATAAATTCATCGAGGATTCCTCAACTAAGGGGGAGAAAGTTGGAGAATGGGAGGCAAATGGATGGGGATTATGGGAAACCAATGAAACTATTCCGGTTAGACAGTACTGGATTGAGGACATGCAAGAAGAGGAGAGTGAAGAGGAATTTGAAGTCATGCATGAGCAACCACAATAAGAAGAGCATGAGCCATATTATCTTGAGTCTATAGAACATCCTATCTTGGATGATGATATGGAAGAAGAAGCAAATTCTCTGTCACTAGAACAGGAAGCTGCCTTGGAGATATTGAAAGCTGAAAGAGATGCCAGGCAAGCTGAGAAGGAAAGACACCAAGCAGTTCTAAGGAGTGAGAAGCTAAAAATATTCAAGGTGTATGCTGAAGTGAGGATGAAGAAGATGATGGATTTGGCAAAGAAACAAGGTATTGACTGGGAGATGGCTTATAAAACCTTCTGTGGAGTTGAAGACGGATTAGAAGTCAACGACAATGCGGAGGTGGAAGTTATCATTCAGGACATCAGAAGTGCAAATCTTGAAGATCAGACTTACTTCACTGCACTGAGAAATTCTGTGATCTTTCTGAAAGCTGGAGTTAAAGCAAATGGTGCCTGGAACATATTGATCAATTTTCTTGAGAAAGGTACATTTGTGATTTCTACTAAGTTTTTCGAACAGAGAACATACACGGAACTGCAGGTGATGCTCGTCAAGATTCAAAGGACTCCAAGGCTAAATGAACTGCTCCGTGAGCATGTTAAAGAAATCTTGATGAAAGTCAGCCCAGAGATTACTGAAGATCCTCCAATGGTTAGATTCATGATGAATGACTTGTTCAAAATCTGCTATTTGACTGAGGACAAACTGAAGGATTATCCAAGTAACTATCTGATATCAGTGGAGAAGTATCTTAGATCCACTGGATTCACATCAACGGAGAAGGACAAAGCAGCCGACACTCTGAAAAGATTTCTAATGGAGAATGTTCCTTACTATAGGAAAAGAGTGGAGAGAGGATTGGAAGTGCGTCCCAGACTACCAAACATGCCAAAGCTAAACAAGAAAGATGTTAACATTGCATGGTTGTGGGCTGGAGTGGGACAAGAGGTTGAATACATTGGAAGACACATCAAAGGAGCAATCCTTAAACCTGAAGAACCACTGCACTATCCTTCCGTGATTGATTATCAAGCTGTTAACTCCAATCCAATGATTGAAGAAGGTGAGATTGAGATGGACTGAAGAACAGAAGCAAAGAACAAAAGAACTATCAACTCAGTCTAGAGGAGCAACTTCATGTATAAAGTTTTAATGTTTTTTGAATTATGAAATCTGGAAATGTATATTGTTAGGAATATGTTGTTCTTGATGATAAACATAAAACACTTAGTAGAATTTGTGTAAAGTCATTTTGTAGCTGTCAACGAAATGGCATGCTTTGGAGCATTCCGTTGACAGGAAGCTCATCAACGAAATGAGTGTTGTAGCAATTGCATTGTACAATACTTCTCAAATGATAGGCATTCTGTTATATGTATTAGATAGGTTTTCTAAGTCATGTTGACTAAGTACTAGATAGGCAAAATAGGTTGGTTAATTGTAAATATATCATGCCTTGTGATTTTGCCTAAGTGAAGACATGTCAACGGTATGAAGATTACTCTGTCAACGGTATGGAGTTTACTCATCAACGAAACGAGGGAAACACCATCAACGGAATGAAGAATAAAGCTATCAACGAAACACATCTCCCTGCCATCAACGAATCATTATTGCTTTTCTGTATAGTTGACAAAGTGATAGTGACAGTTTACTGAACAGATCTAAAGGTGATGTGGAAGTGTACTTTGCATTGGAAACCATTAAAATGGACATGGGGAATAAGGAAACATCCCAGTTTCCAATTGGGTCTTGGGAGTGATCATAATAAGCATGAAGACAAAAGCAAGGATCTCCAAGGACCACTGGACAAAGGGATGAAAAGCAAACTATTGGCGGTTACTCTTTGTACTTTTAGTGTAGCCAAAAATAGGGTTGTAAACTTGGGGATATATAACCAAGTGTAGCAGTTACTTTAAAGAATAGAGAAGAAAAACAAATAGTTTGTATTAGCTATCTTTGAGAGCATTCTTCTCTACAACCTTATAACTGAGCAGCTGTGTACTTTTGTATCACAGATTATTTCCGCAATAAAAATCACTTCAGTTGGATCATCAAACAATCCAACTGAAATTATTTATGTGCTTGTGATTTTTACTTTAAGTTCAGTTTTTATTTGTAAGTTGTTTTAAGTTTAAGAAATATCAAGAATTGTATTCAACCCCCCCCCCCCTTCTACAATTCTGTTAGGTCATTTGGGATTAACAATTGGTATCAGAGCGAGCTTCTAACATATAAGAAGTTTAAAGATCAAGACCAAAACAATAACCATGGTGAAGAAGGATGCAGGTGTAAAGATACCAGTTCTTGATAAGGACAATTACTTTCACTGGAAAGTAAAGATGCACTTACATCTCATGTCTATGGATGAGAGATATGTAGACTGCATTGAGAAAGGTCCACACGTTCCCATGAAGTTTGCATCTAGAGTTGGACTGCCAGATGATGCTCCTGATGTGGAAATTCCAAAACTTGTCTCAGAATGGACTATTGAAGATGTTGCAGAAGTCCATAAAGATAAAAGAACCATGAACATTCTGTTTAATGGTTTGGAGCAAGAGATGTTTGACAATGTCATCAACTGTACAACCTCCAAAGAAGTATGGGACACCGTTAGAACTCTCTGTGAAGGAACTGAGCAAGTTAGGGAAAATAAAATGCAACTCCTTATACAACAATATGAGCATTTTCATTTTAAAGCTGGTGAAACCCTAAATGACACGTTTAGTAGGTTTCAGAAGCTTTTGAATGGATTAAAGCTGTATGGGAGGATCTATCAAACCAAGGATTCAAACCATAAATTTCTCAGAGCTCTTCCAAAAGAATGGAAGCCTATGACTGTTTCTCTCAGAAACACTCAAGAGTACAAAGACTACACTCTTGAAAGGCTTTATGGAACCTTGAAGACATATGAGTTGGAAATGGAGCAAGATGAAGAAATTGAAAAGGTACAGAAGAAGGGTGGATCTATTGCATTGATTGCATCTGTGAACCAACTGGAAGATGACACTGAAGAAGCTGCAAAGGCCACAACTAGTCGAGCTAGTTGTAGAAGTGATGTTAGCAAGGGTAAAGGCAAGATGACAGAAGAAGAAGAACCAGAACCAGCCAACTTGGATGACTTAGATGAGATTGATGAACACATTGCTTTTCTGTCAAGAAAATTCTCTAAGTTCAAGTTCAAGAGAAACTCAGAAGCAAGGCCACCAAGGAGAGACTTTCAACCTAACAAAAGTAACTGGATTGAAAAGTCTAAATCTAAATGTTTCAATTGTGGAATGCTTGGTCACTTTGCTGGAGACTGCAGAAAGCCCAAGATTGAGAAGGGCAACAGGAAATTTGAACCTGTTGATTATAAAAAGAAATACTTTGAACTTCTCAAGCAAAAAGAAAAGGCTTTCATGTCTCAGGAGTATGATTGGGCTGGTAATGGTGAAGATTCTGATGATGATGTTGAATATATCAACTTGGCTCTTATGGCTAACAATCATGAGCAGGAAGCAAGCTCCTCAAGCAACCAGGTAACAATTACTAATCTTTCTGAGCTTTCTAAAGAGGAATGCGATAGTGCAGTAAATGAAATGTCTACTGTATTATATAATTTACGTGTTACTCTTAAATCACTTACCAAAGAGAATTCAAGAATAAAAGAGACTAATTTGCTCTTAAGTGATAGGAATGCAATGTTAGAAGCACAGCTCATTGAATTTGAGAAAATGAGATGTGTTAGTAGGGATGCTAAGAAGGAACTTGAGAACGTGTTACAAAGGGAAGAAATTCTTAAAACACAACTTGAGATAGAACAAGGTGTGATTGCAAAATGGAAAGATGCCAGGAATGTTGCTACCAACATCATTAATGTTCAAGGTATGGAATCTTTCTGTGAGCAATCATGGAAAAAGAACAAAGAGAAACTAGGGTATGTTTGTGAAACCTTAGAATCAGAAACAGAGTCAACAAACAACAATGATCATTTGTTGAAGGTTGATATGTCAACGGAATGCAATGTTTCGTTGACACATGAACCATCAACCGATCAGGCTGTTTCGTTGACAGACAAAAGAAAAGATAAACTCACTAGACTTAATGACAAGTATGGTCCTGTCACCAAGAACTTTGTTCAAGGTGAGTCTAGTAATTCAAAGAAAGTTGAGAAGCCTGTTGAGAGAGCTAATGTAGGTCACTTGTCTAACAAGCAATTGAAAGACAAGTTAGAGAAAGTTCAAGTTGAGGCTAAGGGAAATAAAAAGAATAACAGGAATGGCAAAGTAGGGATTAACAAACACAACAATTACACTCCTGATAAATATGCTCCTAGAAAGACATGTGTCAATTGTGGAAGTGTTAGTCATTTATCTACTAACTGCAAATCTGTTAAGAAAACTGCTAAGGTGAAAATGCCCAAGCCTGCAATGAATAGTCCTATGCCTACAATGCCTGTTATGCCTAACATGTTTGCTCCATATGCACAATTTCAGAATCCATATGCTCACATGTCATTTGTGCCTAATCCATACATGAATATGTTTAGTGTGCCACAAATGCCATGGAATATGAATAACATGTTTGTTCCTCCAAATGTGCATGCTGTAAATGAAAATGTGAGCAACAATCAGAAATCAACACCAAGAGTAAAAATTGATTTAAATCAATCTGAGCCCAAGGTGAAAAATGATATAAAAGGAAAAGCAAAGGCTAACAAAACAGGACCCAAGGAAACTTGGGTACCAAAATCGACTTGATTTGGTTTTATTGTGTGCAGGGAGACAAAAGGAATCTTTGGTACTTGGATAGTGGTTGTTCAAGACACATGACTGGTGATTCTACCCTGCTCACAGAGTTTCAGGAAAGAGCTGGCCCTTGTATTGCTTTTGGAGATGACAGCAAAGGCTACACAAAGGGATATGGCTTGATTTCAAAAGAGAATGTCATCATAGATGAGGTTGCATTGGTGGATGGTCTTAAGCACAATTTGCTTAGTATCAGCCAACTTTGTGACAAAGGATTTTTAGTTACTTTTTCTAAAGAAGCCTGTGTTGTTTCTAAAGGAGGAAACAACAATGTGGTAATGACTGGATTCAGAAGAGGGAATGTGTACATTGCTGACTTTAGTAGCACAAGTCTAGACACCATCACTTGTCTTTTCAGCAAGGCAAGCAAGGATGAAAGTTGGCTATGGCACAAGAAACTGTCTCATCTGAATTTCAAAGTTATGAATGATTTGGTGAGGAAAGATCTTGCTAGAGGAATTCCACAAGTGGAGTTTTCCAAGGATGGTTTGTGTGATGCCTGTCAAAAAGGGAAACAAAAGAAGGCATCATTCAAAAGCAAGACAGAGTCATCAATTGTCCATCAGCTTGAGTTGCTTCATATGGATTTGTTTGGCCCTGTAAATGTCATGTCTATTTCAAAGAAGAAATATTGTCTTGTGATTGTTGATGATTTTTCTAGATTTACATGGACTTTCTTTTTGCACTCCAAAGATGAGGCAAGTGAAATCATTATCAATCACATCAAGATGGTAAACAATCATCCTGACTTGAAAGTTAGAAGGATTAGGAGTGACAATGGGACAGAATTCAAGAATTCAAGCATGAAGGTGTTCTGTGAAGAAAATGGTATTTTGCATGAGTTTTCAGCAGCAAGGACACCACAGCAAAATGGTGTGGTTGAAAGGAAAAACAGAACACTCATTGAAGCTGCAAGGACAATGCTAGATGAATCAAAGTTACCAACTTATTTTTGGGCTGAGGCAGTTAACACAGCTTGCTTCACTCAGAATATTTCTTTGATTAATCAGGCCAAGGGAATGACCCCTTATCAACTACTCAAAAGAAAGAAGCCACTATTGGATTTTCTTCATGTCTTTGGATGCAAGTGCTTTGTTCTGAGAAATCAAGCTGAGCATTTGGGGAAATTTGAAGCAAAGGTAGATGAAGCAATATTTGTGGGATATGCAGCAGGGAAAGCTTACAGAGTCTATAATCTCAGAACCAACATTGTTATGGAATCTGTACATGTTGTTTTTGATGATCTCAAAATTCAAGGTCTCTGTGATGAAGGTTTCCATGAAAGTCTCTCTTTTGAGAATGAGGAAGGAGATCGAGTGAATCATGTTAAGGCTACTGAGAAACAGCCTAAAGTTGTTGTATCTAGCACAGATGAAAGCAGCAGTGAAGATGAAATTGCTGCATTAAGATTGAAAAGAATAGCTGCTAGCAGACCAAATGGTCATTTCGTTGACAGTCATGATGGTGGATTCGTTGACAGTCAAAATGAGCGTTTCGTTGACAGCCAAAATGGTCATACCGTTGACAGACATAGAAATGCTTCTAGAAGTGATCAGTTAGGGACAACAAATTCAGGGGGAGTTTCTCAAGGACAAATATCCAATCAAGGCAATCATGATCATGAAGCTACCTCTTCAAGAGCAAATCTACCTCCCTCAAGGAAATGGACTAAAGATCATCCCTTTGAACTTATTATAGGTGATGTGTCTTCAAAAGTCCAAACTAGAAGAGCAACTCAAGAAGAATGTCTATATAGTAGCTTTCTGTCTCAAGATGAGCCAAAGAAAGTTGAGGATGCACTTCTAGATCCAGATTGGGTTTTGGCTATGCAAGAGGAGCTAAACCAATTTGAGAGGAACAATGTATGGAAGCTGGTGCCCAAGCCTAAGGACAGGAGTGTCATAGGCACAAAATGGGTGTTCAGGAACAAGATGGATGAAAATGGCATAGTCACAAGGAACAAAGCTAGATTGGTTGCAAAAGGCTATTCACAGGAAGAAGGAATTGATTTTGATGAAACCTTTGCTCCTGTTGCAAGACTAGAAGCAATAAGGATTTTTCTAGCCTATGCAGCCCATGCCAATTTCAAAGTCTATCAAATGGATGTGAAGAGTGCTTTTCTGAATGGGGAATTGGAAGAGGAGGTGTATGTAAGTCAACCTCCTGGTTTTGAAGATGATGATTTTCCAGAATATGTATACTTCCTTCTCAAAGCACTCTATGGTTTGAAACAAGCACCTAGAGCCTGGTATGACACACTTTCACAGTTCCTCCTTGAGAATCACTTCACTAGAGGTACTGTAGATAAAACTCTTTTTCACAGGGTTGTGAATGGCTCTACTATACTTGTTCAAATTTATGTAGATGACATAATCTTTGGGTCTACAGATGTGAAACTTTGTCAAAAGTTTGCCAAGCTTATGCAAAGTAAATATGAAATGAGCATGATGGGAGAATTAACTTACTTTCTTGGTCTTCAAGTGAAGCAAGTTAATGAAGGCATTTTCATTAGTCAAACAAAATATATTCATGATTTATTAAAGAAGTTTAACTTAATGGAATGCTCTCCTGCCAAAACTCCCATGCCTACTGCCACCAAACTTGAATTGAATACTAAGGAAAAATCTGTGGACATTTCAGGTTACAGAGGCATGCTAGGCTCACTTTTATATTTAACAGCTAGTAGACCTGATATTATGTTTGCTACATGTCTATGTGCTAGATTTCAAGCTGATCCTAGGGAATCCCATTTAGTTGCTATTAAAAGAATTTTCAGATATCTCAAAGGAACACCAAACCTTGGCATTTGGTATCCTAGAGAATCTGGCTTTGAACTAATTGGTTATTCAGATGCAGATTTTGCAGGGTGTAAAATTGACAGGAAAAGCACAACAGGCACCTGTCAATTCTTAGGAAACAAGCTTGTCTCATGGTTCAGCAAGAAACAAAACTCAGTTTCTACCTCCACAGCTGAGGCTGAGTATATTGCAGCTGGAAGTTGTTGTGCACAGATTTTATGGATGAAAAATCAACTACTTGATTATGGAATAAGAGTTAAGAAAATTCCTATTTTCTGTGACAACACTAGTGCCATTGCCATTACTGAAAATCCAGTGCAGCATTCAAGGACCAAGCACATTGACATCAAGTACCATTTCATTAGAGAACATGTTATGAATGGTACTGTGGAGTTACATTTTGTTCCAAGTGAACAACAACTTGCAGACATCTTTACCAAGCCACTTGATGAATCCACATTCTCAAGATTAGTAAGTGAGCTAGGTATGTTAAATTTCTCTTAATTATTTTGAGATTTTTGCAAGTTAAAATGCAGCCAGAAACTTGCTATGTTTTTCTGTGAATTAATTTTCTCAGGAAAAAGTGAAATTTTGTCTAAGTCAAAATTACTATGTCAACGAAACGCAGCTTTATCAATGAAATAAGACGGGACTTTAACCGCCCAATCCTGATTCGTTGATTTAGCGCTTTTAATCTGAACCGTTGAAATTTGACACGTCCGTTACCACGATCTATGCATACACCCCTGTAAGTATAAATCATGGTAATTCTTTAAAAGTAACGGTTATATTTTTAAGCCAATCCAGTAATTTATATTTATTATTGGACTCTTTTTCTGAGAATTTTTGGGGGAGTATTTAAGAAATTCTATTTTCTTTAATTTCTTTTTACCTGTTCTCAAAAATTCCAAAGGCTTTTTTCTCTTCTTCTCTCTAACAAGCAATTCAGTTCGAAGCTTTTCTTCACACAACAATGGCACCCATAGTCAAGCTTATGTCTGCTGGAGGGTTCATCTATGAGAAGAACAACTCCATTCCATTTGTTGTGAAGGAGGGTCCAAACAGTATCTTTTTCAAGATGATGGACTTCATGAAGAACTGCAAATTGAGCTATGCAATGTTTCACTCAACTCCTCTCTATAATGAGATAATCGAGGAGATTTGGACCTCGTGTGAGTATAGTGGAACAAACTGCACACTACAATTCACCATACAAGGTAAAGAGTACATAGTTAATTCTGATGTATTGCAAGCATGTTTACATATTCCTGAAAATAACTGTAATGCTTTGCCTACAAATACTGAAATGGTTAACTTGCTAAACTCCATAAACTACTCTTTGCCTACTGATAATCTGGGTAGAATAATTAGGAGAGGATTGGTTAGAGAATATATTTATTTAGCTATATCAAGGTATTTTCTGGTAAGATTAGCAATTTTGATGCATTGACCAATTCTATGTTAATTCTATTTACCATGCTCCTAACTGATAGATATTACAACTTTAGCACCCAACTTATGTATGAAATTGGTTCTAAGTTGGGTGATAAGGCTAATAGGAAAAAGAATATCTATTATGCTAGGTTTCTGATGATGTTGGCTAATCATGTTAGTCCAACACCATTAGTTATTTCTAACCCTGTTTCCAAGTTTGAGTGTTTTGTGCAAGAAAAGAGAGTATTGACAGACATACTGAGGCTGAACCACAATGGCGAGGTTCCAGTGGTGTATCTGCCAGTAATTGAGGTAACTACTGCTATCCCCTCTAGTATAATTGTTACTTCAACTGTATCACCCAATCCTGTTGCTGTGGAGTCTGTAGTTGTGACCCAACAGGCTCCTGCCCCAGCAACAAAACCAAAATCAAAGAAATCCTCCAAGCCAACCTCAGGTGCTTCCCAAAAGGCACCTGTTGTAAAATCCACTACACAACCTAAGGGGAGTGTTTCTGGAGCTGTGAGAGGTGAGGGGAGGGGTGAACATAAAAGAAACCCTAAGGATAAGGAAGGACAGATGAGTGAAATCCAGCCAAGCCCCATTGTGTCTTCCCAACAAGGCACAATGAGTAAAATGGATTTAAACACAAGTCTAATTGCATCCTCCCAAAAGGATGTGATTATTGAAACAAGCTCTCCACCTAGAGCACAGTCCAAAAGGGTAAGGGACACTTCAAGCCCACAGTCTACATTTTCCCAATACCAAAGGAGAGTGAAGCAAAAGTCCAAGGGTACACAGGGTGCACACACACTGGAAGCAACACTTCCAGTTTCTCAAATTCAGTTTGATGTAACCCCTATTATTACTCTGGGATTACAGTCCCATTCTCTAAACATTAATCTTGATTTATCTCCATCCAATTCACCAACTCAATCTTTAGATGTGGACATGATCCATACATCTATTCCTGATTCTCCAACTCTAATCTTGGAGAAGCCCCACTATGAAGCTGGTGGTCATCACTTGTTAAGTGATTTATTGGGCCATCAACCAACTTTTTCTGAAATTCCAAGAGGATCTGTGGACCCCAATCTCAAATCAATCACCACAGATTCTACTGTAATTTCTCATTCTCAAAGTGATTTCTTGACTTCATCAACGAAACAGCTTCTTTCGTTGACAAGTGTTTCTCCATCAACGGTATCCATACCGTTGACAGTTCAAACTACCATTCCGTTGATAGGTCAATCTACACCCCTTATTGAAAATCCAGTTGTTTCCACAACTAGTGTAGATGACCTGGTGGTAGTTGAGACACTTTTAGGTTTGAGAGGGAGTGAAATTGAGAGGCTGGCTTGCAGCCAGGCAAAAGGAGAGTCTGAGAGTGAGAGGCTGGCTATTTCTTCCAGCCAGGCAAAAGGAGAGATTGAGAGTACCACCTTAGTAGGTGAAGGTGAGGGTGTGAGAGGTGTGAGCCATGGGGAGCCCATGATGCAAGAAAAGAGTGGAGAGAGAGAAGGGACTACAGGAGTGATAAGGGAGGAAGCAGCCATTGCAAGTGAGTTAATGGGGGTCCGTGAGGGAGAAAGGGAACTTACCTTCCAAGAGCATTATCAACAAACTCTGGATAGTATTTCCCTGGATCCTGAGACCTTTACTCATCCTGTGTCAGCCTATCAAATTATGGCTCAACAGGGCAATGTGGAGGCAGAAAGGTCACTCAACTTAATTCATACTACTGCATCAATGCAAAGAGCAAAGGATGCCTTGACCAATCTACCTCCAGGAGCTGCAGCAAGTGAAGACTTTGAGTTTTCTGATGATGAGGACAACTATGGTGATAATCTACAGGTGGCCACTACTTCACAGACTGGGACTTCTGTGGTGCCTCCTACACCAAACTGGCTTTCTCAGGATATGCATGGAAGAGTCACTCTAGATGCTGCTATCACAAGGCAGTACAATGAGGCCTATCTAGCTCATGAGTCTGCAAATGCAAGGGACAAGAAATTCTACAAGGCCATCATGGATTCTCTGGAAATTCAAAGGCTACAAATGATGCAGACAAGGACTGAGACTACAGAGATCAAGGACTCCATTAGAAATCTAAGGGATGCTAACTACAGAATGCTAGATGAAAAGCTCCCTCTTCTCACTGTGTCCAAGATGACCAAGTTTTTCTCTAAGGAACCTCAGGTGGCTACATCCTTGAAGACTCTCTCTTGAAGAGTGGACAAGGTGGAAGCTACACTTTCTCAAATGCAGAAGGAACAGGAGAAGCAAACTCAGCTACTCACCCAGCTTCTGGCAGCTCAAGGACTCCCTTGTTGGGTTTTATACTAAACTATTCATTAGTAGTATATAAACATTGTCCATTTTATTGAGAATCTTGATTGCATATTTTTACATTGTCTATTTATTATATATTGTGGATAATTTAGTATCAAATGGGATAACAGAAGATTAAATTATCAGTGTCTATATATAATATAAAGGGTTCACAGTTTAAGTGGAATTAGACAAACCATTGGAATAACTGAAATATTATTTGGGAATAGTTTATCTTGACTATTAAATAATACTTTTATACTTTGTGTATATTGAACAGGATCAAATTTAGAATTGTTCCCTTAAACTGATTAAGAAGGTGAACTAAGATTCTATGTTATTATTAATGCTTAGGTTCTTAATCCGGATATAGTAATTGACACGTGTATATTATTTACATGCTTTGATTTATATATGAAATAATTCTTTTGAATTATATCATTATATTTTGGGTGATGGAATAATATATATGGTGAATATTATTTATTGAAGGAATCCGTGTCCTGATAATATTCGGGTTAATGATGTCCCCTTGAAAGCTCAAAAGGATTTAATTATGTGAAACCCTGCAGGTGGATTTATTCCGGCATAATTAAATAAAGGTAGAGTGGATGATCAAGGATATAAGATGTTAATTAAATGAATTATCAGTAATTTATTTAATTAATGGGCATGCGCTATTTTAAACATGGGGAATTTAATAAGCAAATAATATTGGAACCGAATTAATTAATTAAGTTGCGGTATTAGGAAAGGTAGTGCAAATATTAATTCTTTAGTGGATTGAATTAATATTTAATTACATTGGGCTAGGCCCAAGATGTAATTAAAAGGCCCAACCTAATTATCCATGATCCCTATTGTAGCCCTATATATATTCTTATTCTCTTCTTGCTAAGGTTGGTTAAGAAAAATATTGTAGCCACCTAGGAGCAAGAAGAGAGGTTAACTTGAGAAGACGGAGGCCACACTTCGCTCAAGGGAATTTGGGAATACAATAGAAGAGCGTGGAATCAACCGTTAACAAGGTGATTTTCTTTTCGCACTTCTTAATTGTGTATCATAAATTGTAGTAGAACCCCAAGTCCGTGGTTCCCAACAATTGGTATCAAGAGCCTGGTTATGGGTTCTATGTTTTATGATATGATGTCCATGTCGTAATTAAAATTGGTTATGTATGTATAGTGGTATGCTTGGATAATAATCTTTTGCAGGTTGTTTAGTATCCACTATTATAGCCTCGTTTTATTTTAATTATGTGTTTGGATCCCACGTGGTTTAATCGTGGTTATTTTTTGTTTTGGTTTCCACGTGGTTTATCGTGGTTGTAAATCAAGAGGGTTGATCGTGCTAGTTTTGTTTTCTATTATGATTTTGTAATCTTGTAATCATGATTTGTATTCATGTTAGATTATGATCTGATGTAATAGAATAGGTATGTTATGTTGTATGTAACTATTTGATCGACGGAGTTGCAAGAAAACAAAGTTCTTCCGCTGATGCTACAAGATTTCGCCTATGCAACTTCGAACTGTTGTAACTTTTGCATACGGTGTCGGATTTCGATGAGTAATACCTTTTCGGAAAGGGATTTCGATGTTCTACACGATTGAAAAGTGATGTTGACAAAGTTTCATGTGCGTCTGAGCTCGTTTAGACCCTCAAACAGCGAGTTGAAGTTTTCGCAGGATTTTCGGATGAAATTTTTTTTTTGGCCATAATAGTGGATTTATTTTTTATTTTAATTTTTCTGCTATTTAATTTTAATTATTGCATTAAATAATTATTATGTGTGTTGTTAATTATGTGTGTAATTTTAATTGCATGGTTAACATAAATAGGACGACATGGACATAAATTTTCATTTATTGCTTTAATTAAATGTTTTATGTTATTAAATTATGTGTGTATTTGGAATGCATGTTAGACATAATTATAATGACATAGGCCCCATTTAATTATGTAGAGATGCATGCTATGCTATGTTATGTGTTCTTTGTATTGTTATTTTGATAACATGTGGACCTCGAAGAAATAACATAGGGCGATGCATCTAGATAAAATTACTCATGCTAAAATACTAAGTGGGAGAGGGAATTAATTTGATATTAGATCCCATGGTCATCCATTATTGGTTGTATGTAATTTAACACTAGGACGATTATGAATTGGATATATGTCACCCATCGTGGCGTATGATTTATGACGTCTGGGTAGTGTTAAGGATATTACTAGGACAATCTTCTTAAGTTAATCACGAATAATGAAAGGTAAGCTCACCCCATCGTGACATACCAAGTTTCATAGAATTCGAGAAAAAAGTTGGACATTCCTTGATTGATGTTGATAATGGATATTTCTGTCTTAGGGGTTGTGTTTTTAAGCGAGTCCGTCTGTGACTTCACCGAAAACACCTGGGATTTATCCATTGATACATCGAACGGATGGGTCTGACTAAAGGCAACTTAAGATCTAAATAATGGTATACACTTAGCTATGAAAGATAATATATAGTCCACCCTAACGTGGCGTATTATTTAGTAGTAGGACCGAAGTAATATTTAAATTTAAATGGTATATATGTCATCCATCATGGCGTACCAGATATTTATGGAATTTAAATATTAGTGTATTAATTTTAATTAATTGTTAGAGGAAACAAATAGGTTTTAAGATATATGCAATTTTCTGATTAAGTGTTATATGCATGATTCTCAGGATAGAATGGGCTTTAATCCACTTTTCACCATACTTAAGGATAACAAACTTACCGGACCTAACTATATTGAATGGAAACGCAATTTGGACATAGTGTTGACTGCTGAAGAGTTTAAATTTTGTACTGTTGAACCCAAACCGGACCAGACTGCTGCCGATGCTCCGGATGAGGATAAAGAGTATTTTAAGAAGTGGACTAAGGCAGATGAGATGTCGCGATGTTACATTCTGGCAGCAATGTCGGGTGTTTTGCAACATCAGCATCAAGCCATGACCACTGCTGCAGATATGCTCTATAATCTCAAGGAGCTTTTCGGAGATCAGAATAGGGCTGCTAGGCAAGTAGCAATGAAGTCTCTAATGAACACTCAGATGGCTGAAAAAACACCTGTAAGGGACCATGTTCTTCTGATGATGTCTCATATAAATGAACTAGAGGTCCTTCGTGCTGATATTGATGCGGAAACGCAGGTCGATATCATACTTATGAGTTTGCCAAAAAGCTTTGAGCCGTTTCGCTTGAATTACAACATGAACAAGAAGTTGTATAGTCTTGCAGAACTTCTGACAGAGCTTCAGGCAGCGGAATCATTATTTCAGCAGCATGTTCAGGTAAATGTGGCTGAGAAAGTTTCTTCTTCAAAGCCGAAAGGAAAGAAGAAGAAGAAGGTTCAGACACAGAAAGTTGTGAAACCATTGGGAGTTCAGAATTCAGTGAAGAAGCCTAAGGGCAAGTGCTTCAAGTGCAAGCAGTCAGGTCACTGGAAAAAGGATTGTCCTCTGTCTAAGAAGAACAATGCTGGTATGTCTCTTTCTCTTGTTACGGAAACATATATAGCGGCTATGTCTACGAGCACTTGGTGTGTAGACACAGGAGCCACTGATCATGTTTGTAATTCCATGCAGGGGTTCCAGAAAACCAGGCTGCTTAGATATGGCGAGATATATGTGTTCATGGGAGATGCTACGAAAGTAGCAGTGGTTGCAGTTGGAGTTATTTCTTTATCTTTTGGTTATGATAGGATTTTGGTTTTGAATAATTGTCTTTATGTACCTTCATTTAGAAGGAATTTAATTTCGGTTTCTAAACTTGCTATGGATGGTTATAATGTTTGTTTGGATCGTAATGTTTCCATTATGATGAATAAACGAGTTATATGTTCTGGTACATTGCAAGACAATTTATATATTATTAATCCTATAGAACCAATGTTGCAACCAAGTGAAATTAATAATACACTTTCTACCTCTAGTAAAAGAAAGGAACCTTCTGGATTGAACCAAACATATCTTTGGCACTTGAGATTAGGTCATATTAACTTAAGGAGGATTCAAAGATTGGTAGTAGATGGGCCTTTAGGCTCGTTGGCAGTGGAGCCATTTCCAGTCTGTGAATCTTGCTTGGAAGGAAAAATGACCAGTAGACCTTTTAAGGCAAAAGGAAATAGAGCCAAAGATGTGTTAGAATTGGTTCATACTGATTTATGTGGACCTATGAATATCCAAGCGAGAGGTGGGTATGAATATTTTGTCACTTTCATTGATGATTATTCGAGATATGGATACATTTATCTGTTGCACCGCAAGTCTGAGTGCTTTGAAAAATTCAAAGAGTACAAAGCAAGTGCGGAAAAGCGACATTCAGGAAAATGTATCAAGTCACTACGATCAGATCGTGGGGGCGAATACCTGCTTGGAGAATTTAGAGAATATTTATCAGAACATGGGATTTCATCCCAGTTGACTGCACCTGGCACACCTCAGCAGAATGGTGTAGCAGAAAGAAGGAACCGGACTCTTTTAGAGAGTGTTAGATCGATGATGAGTTATTCGAATTTACCCAAGTCATTTTGGGGGCATGCTCTAGAAACAGCGGCTTATCTTTTAAACTTGGTACCTTCTAAGTCAGTTCCAAAAACTCCAAAAGAATTGTGGACTAGTACCAAACCTAGTTTGAAACACATTCGGATTTGGGGTTGTCCAGCACATGTGCTGAACAAGAACGTGACTAAGTTAGATTCTCGTATAGAAGTGAGGCTGTTTGTGGGTTATCCCAAGGGAACAAAAGGGTATTTGTTTTATAGTCCTAAGGACCGGGATATCATTGTAAGCACCAATGCTAGATTCTTAGAGGAAGACTATATAATGAATCACAAACCCATGAGTACTGTTGTTTTAGAGGAACTAGTGGGAGGACAAGATAATTCTAATATGCCACCGGTACAAGTAGAACAACCACAAGTAAATGAACAACCTATCACTAATACCACTCCAATGCTTCGTCGTAGTGGGAGGGTTGTTAAACAACCTGAGAGGTTCATGTTTTTGGGAGAGTCTTCGGACTTAGTCTCTGGTGAACATGATGAGGATCCCAGGACATACGAAGAAGCAATGCAAGATAAGGATGCAGATCTTTGGCAAAAGGCTATGCAATCTGAGATGGAATCTATGTATTCCAATAAAGTCTGGGATCTCGTGGAACCACCCAGTGGTGTAAAACCCATTGGATGCAAGTGGATCTACAAAAGAAAAAGAGGATCTGACAAAAAGGTGAAAGCCTGGAAAGCAAGACTTGTTGCGAAAGGGTATACTCAGAAACAAGGAATTGATTATGAGGAAACCTTTTCTCCGGTAGTCATGCTTAAGTCAATCCGGATTCTTTTATCTATAGCAGCTCATCTCAATTATGAGATTTGGCAAATGGATGTCAAGACAGCTTTCCTAAATGGAAGTCTTGATGAAAACATCCATATGCAGCAACCAGAGGGATTCATCAAAGAGGGCCAAGAGCATCTAGTGTGTAAGCTTAAGAAGTCCATTTATGGACTGAAACAAGCTTCCAGGGAGTGGAACATTCGTTTTGATCAGGCCGTCCAGACAAATGGTTATGATCAGAGTCCAAGCGAAGCATGTGTGAAAAGGAAAAGTGAAGGAAATGCAGTGGTTTTTCTAGTACTATATGTAGATGACATTTTGCTCATTGGAAACAATGTAGAGATGTTGTCATCTATTAAGGCATGGTTGTTCAAACAATTTGAAATGAAAGACTTAGGTGAAGCCGCATACATTCTTGGGATCAAAGTTATAAGAGATCGCAAGAAAAGAACGTTGGCTTTATCTAAAGAACCGTACATTGATGAGGTATTGGCTCGTTTTAACATGTAGGACTCTAAGAAGGGTAATTTACCTTTTAGACATGGAGTCTCTCTATCAAAGGAGCAGTGTCCTAAGACACCTAAGGAGATAGAGAACATGAAAGCAGTTCCTTATGCTTCAGCATGTGGAAGCTTAATGTATGTCATGTTATGCACGAGACCTGATATTTGCTTTGCCGTAGGCATGGTCAGTAGATATCAGTCCAATCCAGGTCAGGAACATTGGAGTGCAGTAAAAACGATACTTAAGTACTTGCGAAGGACTAAGAAGTATATGTTAATTTACAAGGCTTCAGACTTGTTTCCTGTGGGTTATACCGATTCAGATTTCCAGACAGATAGGGATAAGAGGAAGTCAACCTTGGGGTGTGTTTTTACTTTAGGAGGTGGAGCTGTAATATGGAGGAGTGTGAAGCAGAAATGCATCGTAGACTCAACCATGGAAGCTGAATATGTGGCAGCCTCTGAGGCAGCCAAGGAGGCTATATGGTTCCGGAATTTCCTGCTGGATTTGAATGTAGTTCCTAATTTGCCAACCGGGCTGATCCTTTCACGAAGAGTTTACCAGCTAAGGTTTTTGAAGAACACGTGGAGGAGATAGGAGTCAGATGTCTGGTCACGGAATAGTTATTTAAACTGGTAGCGGATTATATTAATAAACACTGATATACTCAAAGAATAGCTTGAGTATAAGTGGGAGATTGTTGGGTTTTATACTAAACTATTCATTAGTAGTATATAAACATTGTCCATTTTATTGAGAATCTTGATTGCATATTTTTACATTGTCTATTTATTATATATTGTGGATAATTTAGTATCAAATGGGATAACAGAAGATTAAATTATCAGTGTCTATATATAATATAAAGGGTTCACAGTTTAAGTGGAATTAGACAAACCACTGGAATAACTGAAATATTATTTGGGAATAGTTTATCTTGACTATTAAATAATACTTGTATACTTTGTGTATATTGAACAGGATCAAATTTAGAATTGTTCCCTTAAACTGATTAAGAAGGTGAACTAAGATTCTATGTTATTATTAATGCTTAGGTTCTTAATCCGGATATAGTAATTGACACGTGTATATTATTTACATGCTTTGATTTATATATGAAATAATTCTTTTGAATTATATCATTATATTTTGGGTGATGGAATAATATATATGGTGAATATTATTTATTGAAGGAATCCGTGTCCTGATAATATTCGGGTTAATGATGTCCCCTTGAAAGCTCAAAAGGATTTAATTATGTGAAACCCTGCAGGTGGATTTATTCCGGCATAATTAAATAAAGGTAGAGTGGATGATCAAGGATATAAGATGTTACTTAAATGAATTATCAGTAATTTATTTAATTAATGGGCATGCGCTATTTTAAACATGGGGAATTTAATAAGCAAATAATATTGGAACCGAATTAATTAATTAAGTTGCGGTATTAGGAAAGGTAGTGCAAATATTAATTCTTTAGTGGATTGAATTAATATTTAATTACATTGGGCTAGGCCCAGGATGTAATTAAAAGGCCCAACCTAATTATCCATGATCCCTATTGTAGCCCTATATATATTCTTATTCTCTTCTTGCTAGGGTTGGTTAAGAAAAATATTGTAGCCACCTAGGAGCAAGAAGAGAGGTTAACTTGAGAAGACGGAGGCCACACTTCGCTCAAGGGAATTTGGGAATACAATAGAAGAGCGTGGAATCAACCGTTAACAAGGTGATTTTCTTTTCGCACTCCTTAATTGTGTATCATAAATTGTAGTAGAACCCCAAGTCCGTGGTTCCCAACATCCCTATCATCTCACTTGATGATAACAAAAAGGGGGAGAAAACTAAGGAGCTAGAGATACAAATCACAAAGGTTTTGGTCCCAACCATCTCCTTACCAGAAGAGCCATTAGCAATGGGGGAGTTTGGAAAGAAGCAAAAGGATGGTATTGATCTAATTAAGGAAGCCTCTATGAGGATGAAACTTGCAAAACAAATCAAAGATCACTAGTCCAACATAGAAGCAAGGTTCAAGAAGATTTCTGAATCTTCAAAGACAGATCAGCCATCAACAAATGCAATGGTGACAGTACAAATGGAGCCACAGTTCAAGAGCTCTTATGCTATAGAGCCCCTTCAGCATGGAATCCTTCAAGATTCAAGAAATGAGAAAGGCCAATCTTCATGCTTTAGGAATGTGGATGCAAGAGGGATATCTCCAAAGTCACCTATCAAACCCAAAGGCAAGAACACTGAAAGGATATTTTATCCTCCACCAAAGCCAGATCAGTTCAAAGTCCTAGGGAAGCTGATCATTGAGAGCAAGGAAAGCAATCATCCAAGCATAAGGAATCAAAGGGCCATCATCTACAGGGACAGCAAGGAAATCTGCATTTGGGTTGGTCACCCAAATTTTGCTAAGGCCAAAGCTGAAGAATCTGAAAGGGCAGCAATGCAAGCATTGGCAGTTGCTCAAGCACTTGAAGATGAAGAAACTCTACAGGAAGATAAAGCCAAGGATGGAGCTAAGGAAGCAAGGAAAAGTATAAGGCAACCAAAGGCTAGAGCAAAGAGGAATCTGGACTTTGATAAGGAGGATTCTCAGGACACTGCTCAAGCCTCTTCCACAACAAGTGCACATCAAATTCCTACTGGTCTACCTATTGAAGGAAAGTTGGCCTGTGATCCTGCACACCCTGTCAACTATCATGATCAACCAATCATGCCAAAGGAGGAGCCTATTGAATTTGATGAAGCCTATTTTCCAAAATTCCTATTTGAAAAGGATCAGCCAATGAAGACAAAGAAAAGGGCTGTCAAGGCAAAGCCAATATTTGTGAGAAAGCCACAACCTCAGAAACCCCCTTCAAATCTAGAGGACTGCATGTACATTGCTGACATCAGGGAAGAATCTAGCTTACATCTTGATTTAGACAACCTGGTGGAAGTAAGGGGCATTGCAGCTTCTCAAAAGATGCCTGAAAGATTAGTTTTCACATTCAAGGGTGGTAGAGAACAAATATGGCCTCTCTACAGAATTTTAGGAGAAGACTACCAAACACTACTCACAGTGTTTAGATGCTTGAAGAAAGACTTTGGCTTCACCAAAACAGCCAAGTCTGAGGTGGTCTCCAAAATATGTCAAATAAAGGCTAGCTGGAACAAGCCTGAGGCTCTTCCCAGGATGCTTAGAGTGCCCTCAACAGGAAAGACGATCCATCTTCAACCTTACTGGATGATGGAATTTAAGGACAAGGACAACTGCAGAAGGTTCTTCAGGATGGAAGACCAGCTGGATAAGGCATCTAATCAAACTCTAAAGCTTATGCAATCCAAGCTTGGTGATCAAGATGAGGAAGAGAAGATCTTCTACAGAAGGCTACAGGTCCAGATTGAGGAAAACAACTCTAAGAGAGGGAAGAAGACTATGCCATAAAGAAGACAAAGATGAATCATTTGCTCAGTCTAGAGGAGCACTTCTGGGCATTAATCTTGTAAGTCTTGTATTTTGTTCAAAATATTATGAAGCTTAATGCATTTTCTACTTTTGTAATGTATAATGTATCTGAGTGTTTTTGTTATCATCAAGTCTCTTGATTTATGGCTGTTATTCTATCAGTCATAAATTGGGGGAGATTGTTAGGAATATGTTGTTCTTGATGATAAACATAAAACACTTAGTAGAATTTGTGTAAAGTCATTTTGTAGCTGTCAACGAAATGGCATGCTTTGCAGCATTCCGTTGACAGGAAGCTCATCAACGAAATGAGTGTTGTAGCAATTGCATTGTACAATACTTCTCAAATGATAGGCATTCTGTTATATGTATTAGATAGGTTTTCTAAGTCATGTTGACTAAGTACTAGATAGGCAAAATAGGTTGGTTAATTGTAAATATATTATGCCTTGTGATTTTGCCTAAGTGAAGACATGTCAACGGTATGAAGATAACTCTGTCAACGGTATGGAGTTTACTCATCAACGAAACGAGGGAAACACCATCAACGGAATGAAGAATAAAGCTATCAACGAAACACATCTCCCTGCCATCAACGAATCATTATTGCTTTTCTATATAGTTGACAAAGTGATAGTGACAGTTTACTGAACAGATCTAAAGGTGATGTGGAAGTGTACTTTGCATTGGAAACCATTAAAATGGACATGGGGAATAAGGAAACATCCCAGTTTCCAATTGGGTCTTGGGAGTGATCATAATAAGCATGAAGACAAAAGCAAGGATCTCCAAGGACCACTGGACAAAGGGATGAAAAGCAAACTATTGGCGGTTACTCTTTGTACTTTTAGTGTAGCCAAAAATAGGGTTGTAAACTTGGGGATATATAATCAAGTGTAGCAGTTACTTTAAAGAAAAGAGAAGAAAAACAAATAGTTTGTATTAGCTATCTTTGAGAGCATTCTTCTCTACAACCTTGTAACTGAGCAGCTGTGTACTTTTGTATCACAGATTATTTCCGCAATAAAAATCACTTCAGTTGGATCATCAAACAATCCAACTGAAATTATTTATGTGCTTGTGATTTTTACTTTAAGTTCAGTTTTTATTTGTAAGTTGTTTTAAGTTTAAGAAATATCAAGAATTGTATTCAACCCCCCCCCCCCCCCCCTTCTACAATTCTGTTAGGTCATTTGGGATTAACATATATATCTCATCCAGAATGCATTTAATATTATTAAGCTGTCTTACTTTAATTAGTTTCATGTTTCCTTAGTTAGTTGAGTTATCCTCGAAATATTTGCTTGTCGAACTCTATACAATCAAATAGGGGGAGATTGTAAAGCATAATGTAGCATAAGATGTAAAAGAGATAACTGTAACTCAACAAAGGACAAGACAAACAATAATATTAACAGAAGCACAGGAATCCAGATTCAAAGAAGAAAAGGTAAACTCAAAAAATCAAAATATGGTATGTATTCTTGAAGTCCGTAAACAGGTCACAGAAAGAAGTTCATGAAAATGTTCAAGCCTCAGTGACAATCAAAGAATCAAGATTTTCAAGACTACAGAAGTATGTGAATGATTTAGGGTTAGTACCACAGGATTCCAGTGATTTATTTGAAGCAACCAGATCGACAAAGGACTTATCAGCAACATTGAATTGAAGACATAGAAGAATTGATCAAGTGTTATTCATCTGTGAACCAGACCAGTTGCACCAGTTGACGGCACTTAAAAAGATCAAGTTGTTTTATCGTCTCAGAAGAATTTGATACAGTCTAAAACTTAAACACCCTAAAGCTTAGAAGTTTTTCTAAAAGATCAAGGACAAGAAAATGGCTCGATGGTTTTTCTATTTAGAAATCCATCGAATGTGATTCAAAGAAAACAAAAGAAAACTAAAGTAAGTTAATTTCTCATTTGATAGTTTTATTAAAAAAACCATCGAATGGAAAATTAACTTTATTCATTCGATAGTTTTCTAATTGGAGGAGCAGGTGGAAAAGTGTTTGTTTGTCAGGTTGATTAGAAGATGGACAGCCAGGATTGTTTGTTCAACTTTGGTTCGATAGTTTTCTAAACAAAGTCTACAATTAATACAGAGTAAAGGAGAGTGTCTTCCTCAGTTAAGGCAGAACACAGAGACATTACTGAGAGAGAAGTTTGAGCCGGAGAAAATCATCAGAGAAATTAATAGTGTTCAAAATTTTTTCATTGTATTGAATTTGTGTAACCTTGAACTCATTGAAGCTATTCTACGGTGTATATTTATAAAACGATATATTCCCCGACTCGTGTTTTGATTTGGTGCATTTTATTTCGTTATAGAACTGAATGATTAATCCGTGAACGAAATTAAATAATTTGTGAGTATCGTATTCAACCCCCCCCCCCCCTTCTACGATACTTTGAACCTAACAATTGGTATCAGAGCTACTTGATTGACGTACAAATCAGATCCGGTGAATGCGACCAAAATCAAACATAGCTTGAAAATTCGAAGCAAATTTTTTAACTTTCAAATTTTTTCATTTGATTAGAATTTCTTGAATTTTAAACAATTTGAAATTTTCAGAAACCATGAGTGCTCCAAAGACAACTGCTGGTATTAAAGTTCCCCCGTTTAAAACTCGAATGGAAATCTCCTGATTCTGATAGCGTTTGCATTCACTTATTCTCCTTATACATCAATAATATAACTTCCAAACATTCATTCCATGTCTTCCACATAGTGTGGTCTGAAATTATTTTCATCAGCAAATTTACTATTCATCAGGGTTTCAAATATTACAAAATTTTGGGATATTACAGTCTCCCCTACTTAAAAGGATTCCGTCCCGGAATCAAGTCAAAATAGATGAGGGTACTTTTCTAGCATTGCGCTCTCTAGTTCCCAAGTGGATTCTTCAACATTCTAGTTTCTCCACAAAACTCTTACCAACTTTATAACCTTGTTCCTTAGCACTTGGTCCTTGCGGTCGATGATCTCCACCGGTTGCTCTATGTACGACAGGTCTGGTTCTATGTCTACTTGCTCGTATTCTACCACGTTTCTGGCATCCGGATTGTACTTCCTTAACATGGACACATGGAACACGTTGTGAACTTGCTGCAGGTTTGGGGGCAAGGCTAGCTCGTAAGCTACTTCCCCGATACGTCTCAAGATCTCGAATGGTTCAATATATCTGGAGCTTAGTTTCCTTTTCTTTCCGAATCTCATCAATCCTTTCCACAGGGATACCTTTAACAGCACAAGATCTCCCACTTCATATTGCTTGTCTTTTCGGGCCAAATCTGCATATTTATTTTGTTTGTCCTGGGCTACTACCAGCCGTCCTCTGATAAGGTCTAATGCATCCTTAGTCCATTGGACCACTTCGGGCCCGGGCATCTTTCGCTCTCCAACTTCATCCCAGTACAAGGGGGATCGACATCTTCTTCCATACAAGGCCTTATACGGGGGCATCCCGATGCTTGCATGAAAACTGTTGTTGTAGGAAAACTCAATCAGGGGTAGGTGATCATCCCAATTTCCTTTGAAATCTATGGCACAAACTCTCAACATATCATCTAATTTTTGGATAGTCTTTTCACTTTGCCCATCCGTCTGGGGATGGTAGGCAATACTCATGTTTAGTTTGGTTCCCACACATTCTTGAAAGCTTCTCCAAAATCTGGAGTTAAATCTAGGGTCTCGGTCTGACACAATGGCGACGGGGACTCCATGTCGCACCACAATCTCTTTCATGTAAATATCCACTAGTCTATCAACAGTGTACCTTTCATTGATCGGAAGAAAGTGGGCTGACTTCGTCAACCGGTCTACGATTACCCATATGGCATCATGATTAGCTTTGGTTCGTGGCAACCCTACTACAAAGTCCATGGCTATTTGTTCCCATTTCCACTCTGGAATCTCTAGGGGTCGTAAGAGTCCACCGGGTCTCTGGTGTTCCGCCTTTACTCTTCGAAAGGTCAAGCATTTGCTTACCCACACTGTTACGTCCTTTTTCATGTTATGCCACCAATAATATTCCTTTAGATCCCTATACATCTTGGTACTTCCTGGGTGAATTGAATATCTTGAGCTATGACTCTCATGTCAAATCTCATCTTTTAACTCCCGATCATTAGAAACCCAAATTCGGTAAGTATACCTCAAGATTCCTTTATCATCCTTTTCAGTCCTTAATTCCTCTCCCGTCATTAGCTCTTTCCCTTCACTCATCATACGTTCTTGACTTAACTTGATCTTTTGTAGCAATTCCAATTGTAGTGCGATTTCAAATAATTTCTCCGTACCATCTCCGATTATTTTAACCTCAATCTCCATCTTTTCGAACTCTTGGATTAACTTCTCTGAGGAGGTTATCATTTTGAGTCTCTCTTTCCTACTAAGGGCATCGACCACCACATTGGCCTTCCCTGGGTGGTAAAGAATCTCGCAATCATAATCTTTGATTAACTCTAACTATCTCCTCTGTCTCATATTGAGCACTTTCTGAGTGAAAATGTACTTAAGGCTCTTATGGTCTGTGTAGATCTCGCACTTTTCTCCATGTAAATAGTGCCTCCAAATCTTTAAGGCGAAAACTATTGTTGCTAATTCCAAATCATAGGTAGGGTATCTACTCTCATATTCTTTTAACTGCCTGGAAGCATATGCAATCACCCTTTCGTGTTGCATAAGCACACATCCTAACCTTTTGTGTGATGCGTAACTGTAGATTACGAAATTCCCCTTTCCGTCTGGCAGTGCCAGTACAGGGGCAGTAACTAGCCTCCTTTTCCATTCCTGAAAACTCTTCTCGCATTTCTCAGTCCATTCAAACTTCTCAGTCTTTCGGGTAAGTCGGGTCAGTGGGGCTGCTATTCTAGAAAAATCTTGCATAAATCTCCGATAATAGCCGGCTAAGCCTACAAAACATCTCACCTTAGTCGGGGTGGTTGGTCTTTCCCAATTTGAAACGGCTTCTATCTTAGCAGGGTCAACCAGTACTCCTTCACTGCTGACCACATGACTTAGAAACTGTACTTCCCTTAGCCAAAACTCACACTTGGAGAACTTGGCATATAACTTTTCCTTTCTCAGCGTCTCTAACACTATCCTCAAGTGTTCTGTGTGTTCTTCCTCTGTCTTAGAGTAGAATAAAATATCATCGATAAAAACTATGACACACTTGTCCAAATACTGCTTGAAGACTCTATTCATTAGGTCCATGAAAGCTGCTGGGGCATTCGTCAGCCCAAACGACATTACTAACAACTCGTAGTGTCCATAACTAGTGCGAAATGCAATCTTGGGTATATCCTCAGGTTTTATCTTTAACAGGTGATATCCAGTCCTTAGGTCAATCTTGGAGAAGTGAACCGCATCTTTCAACTGGTCAAACCAATCATCAATCCTTGGCAAAGGATATCGGTTCTTAATGGTTAACTTGTTTAGTTCTCGATAGTCTATGCACAATCTCAAGCTACCATCCTTCTTTTTCACAAACAACACTGGTGCACCCCATGGTGACACACTGGGTCTTATCATTCCCTTGTCTAACAATTCTTGCAATTGAATGGCTAACTCTTTCATCTCCACTGGAGCTAATCGGTACGGGGCCTTCGAAACTGGCGCCGTCCCTGGAGCTAATTCGATAGAGAATTCTATCTCCCTATCGGGTGGTAATCCCGGAAGGTCTTCTAGAAATACGTCTTCAAATTCATTAACAATAGGAATATTTTGTAACTTAGGAATCTCTCGATTTGTATCTATCACATAAGCTAAGTAAGCCTCACACCCATGCCGCAACAACCTCTTGGTTTGGGCCATGGTTAAAAACTTACGGGTTTGTCATTGTCACATGAACACGACCTCCCGTCCTTTGGATATTTTGAACTTAATTTTCTTTCTTTCACAATCGATCTGAGCGCCATTGCTCGACAGCCAATCCATTCCCAGAATGACATCGAATTCCCCTAATTTAAATGGGATCAAATCTACACGGAACTGTTGACCTTCTATCTCTAGACTACAGTCTAAGTGTATCTTATCAACTGGAATTACTTCCCGGTTTGCTATCTCTACCTTTAACACTTCTTTTAATGGTTCCACTCTAAGTCTTAACTTACTCGCGAAATCCCTTGAAATAAAAGACTTGGTAGCTCCCGAATGAAATAAAACATTTGCATTGATGGTGTTGAGTAGAAGGGTACCTGTTATCACATTTGGGTCCCTCATGGCATCCTTCATAGTCATGTTGAAAGTTCTAGCAGTCGGGGGCTTGTTAGAGGCAGCTCCACTGATTCTTGAGCGGGCGGGGTTTGCCATAGGGCAATCTCTTTTCAGGCGTCCTAATTTCCCACACTGAAAACACTTCTGATTGTTTTGAGGGCATATTTTGGAGTAGTGCCCCGTCTTTTTGCACTTGAAGCAGATTACCGACTTTAGGGTACATTCTCCCAGATGTTTTCTTCCGCAAGTCTTGCAGTCAGGTAGTGGGGGTCAGGGTTAACTAAAATGGGACACTCCTATCTGCTTGCCGCCCTGGCTTAGGCTCCTATTCTCAGTTCTCCTGAATTCAGAACTCCTTAAGGGTTGGGACCTGGTTCCTCCAAATGGCTTTACTGGGAAACTCCTGTTCACAGATCTTCCTTCTTGACTACCAAACTTTCTCTTCTTCTCCTCTCTTCCTTTCTGACTCTGCTCACTACCTGCTTCCACTATGGTTGCCTTTTGCACTAGCGAGGCATAGTCCGTTATTTCCAACACAGCTACTATATTCTGAATCCATTGCTTTAACCCTTGCTGGAACCTCCTTGACCTCTTCAAGTCGGTGTTGACAAATTCTGGCACAAATCTAGACAACTCAGTAAACTTGGCTTCATATTCCGCCACGGTTATGTTATCCTGTTTCAGTTTCAAAAACTTTCGCTCCATTTGTGCTTCCATGAATACAGGAAAATACTTTTCCAGAAATAAGGTAGTAAACCTTGCCCAGGTAATAATGGCATCTGTTTCTAGGTTCCTCTTCGATTCCCACCAGTAGTTAGCCTCTCCTTTCAGGAGGTAAGTAGCAAAGATGGTCTTTTGGTCCATCGGGTTTCCACCGGGGACCTCCACATTCTGAGTACTTTCATACTCTTCCTCTTCGTAGTCCTGATCATCAAACTCATTATAATCATCATCCTCTCCGCTTCCTTCATACTCACCTTCCTCATAATTCTTTTCTCCCAACTCGTGGAAGTCTGGGTTTTCATTATGAAAGTTTTGCCCTATATCTCTCTGGTTAACACTGCCCTGAGCCGCAGGATTGGCAGGGCGTGCTCGTGTTCCCATACGTCGGGGTGGCATTTTCCTGATATTTTTAAACAAGAACTTTTATTAAAACCATTTGTTCTTTCAAAATAGGCGGATGGATCCGTTGAGTTCATTGGTGAAAATCCTGGAAATCATCATTTCGCAAAGTGTATATATATATATCTATATATATATATATTTAAAACGAGTGTTGCACAGTTTATATGTCAAGACTAGTAACTTGTAAAACTGTTGAAATAGCAGGGTATATCAAATTTAAAACTGAAAGCTTTAAAGAAACTGAAATGCACGAATATATACATAAGTGACATAAAGTCACGAGATACTGAAAGTCAAGGTTTCAACAAAAGCGAACATGTCGCTGAAATACATCATCCGTACAACAGTCAAAAGCGAAGTACCACCAGTCAACCGTCAACATCTACTAACGTTAGTCTGATCAGCCTATCTCTAACCCATAAAGGATACTACTATACAATGGAACCATCCCACAAAATTGGCACTACTAACGCCCATCTGAGATTAGAGAACTAAGCTATCTGTCACCCATCAAAGCTCCTCCTCTGGGCGGGTCAGGCTCATGACACGCGACATGGCATCTGTCCAAATCATCTCTATGGCCCGTCGGGATACCAGTCCCTCAGGAACAACAGACAGGCCTCTCACGCGGACCATAGCTCGCAACTCAATGCTAGAAATCTCACGTCTCATCTCCCTAGGAGTCATAAACCTCATCCCGTCCTGATTGGAACGACGGGTCTCTCTCTCTGCAGCCAACTGTCTCCTCACCTCATCCGGCCAAGTCAGTGGTCATCCGGCCAATCATCCAATCATGGATCACAGTAGGTACTCCAGTAGGTGAGGGAGGAGGTGTGTCCGGATCAGTCAGGGGCTGGTCCTCCTCATATCCCTCAGGGGCGAGGTCATAGTCATCGTCTGATGGTAACGGGCTCAGTGGGGGCACAGAAGGGGTAAGGGCTCTCACAGTAGGCAGAAGGTACATCTTGATGCCTCCTCGGCTAGCGCTGTCCTCAGAAGTCTCATCGTCCTCCATGGTAACTACATCAGGCACAACCTGATCCCTCTCAGTGGAATCATCATCCCCAGTAGACTCTCCATCAATAGTGGGAGCAGGAGAAGTAGGAAAGTCAAGCACAGTCACGGGGTCCTCTTCCGGATCCTCGTTTAGATCCTCCATGGGGTCGTCCATGGGGTCGTCCTCAGCCGCCAGCAGAGCATCGTCATACTGGGTCTCAAAGTCATCAGCCTCTTCGGCCGCAAACACCTATACAAACAAAAGCGAGGTTACTTTACTGTGGAATAAAAGTTCCATTGCGGGTTTTAACGGTCAGTGCTACATCCGGTAGCACAACCATGAACTCGATGGGAGTTCTCATTATTATTATATTTGCATTTATTATTCCTAACGCCCTATCGTTTTTGAGATTAATAACTATAGGCTCTGATACCATTTCTATAACACCCCCAGATCCGGGGTCGGAGATCCAGGTTGTCACGTTCCTTATTCCATACAAACACTTGATACTTGAATCATAATAAAATAAATCAACACATATGGTGTAATAACCCCAAATTTTGGACTTAGTTAAAAAAAATTTGATGAATAGTAAATGTTGATGAATAGTGAATTTGCTGATGAAAAATATTTCAGACCACACTATATGGGAGACATGGAATGAATGTTTCAAAGTTATATTAGTAATGTATAAGGAGAATAAGTGAATGTAAACGCGATCAGAATCAGAAGATTTCCATTCGAGTTTTAAATCACTATTCACTGGACAATCAAGGATGTATTGATTTGATCGTTTTGAGAAAGTATGTCGAATGAGAAATCCATGATCATATCTTAAGCCAAGGTGAGAAATCTAAGATCATATATTAAACCAAGGTGATGGAAAGATCAAGGAAGTATCCCCTAACATTGGTACAGAGAAACGTTTTTAAAATCACTTGAAACTATCGCGAAATAAAAGCGTAACAAATTATGGATTAAACCCTAACCAAAGGAGGAGTATCATATAAGATCATCAAGTGCAATATATAAGAGGATTGAGGATACAAAGGATGACATAAGCATAATGCAAGAAGGTGACATAGGGATGACATGTTGATGACAAAGTGATGACAAGGTGATGAATCACCACCTTGTCACCACTTTCACCACAACCACAAATTCAAATGGCATGTATCATTGGTGACAAAACTTGTTTATGACCACACAATTAAAAAGAGAAGTAATTAAGAGTATTTAGACAAAACAAAAAATCAAAGAAAACAAATCAAATCAAAAGAGATGCATTCTTGAAGATGAAACATTCGGCTATTTCTTCTTCTTCCAAACCTTAAGAAATTTTCCTCCACTTTCACTCAACCATAATTCATGTTCTTGGGCTCTAAATCACCCTCATTCATAAACTAATGTAAATCCTTGATATTAGCTTCATCCATGATTGATAGCATGCTCAAAAATGGAATCAAAGTTGATGATGAATAGTAGAAATGAATAGTAATTCTTGATTTCTTGTTTTGATCTTGAAGTTCTAGGCTTGTAAAGGATAATCAAGGATCAAAGAAGGTTATACTACCCATTGCTAGGCTATACTAAGTACCAATGAAGGTATAAACCCTCTCACACTTTTACTTATGATTTGATATTAGTGAGTAAATGGATGATTGTTAGTTATAGTATGATGTAGAGATGCTTTGCATGATATGTATGATGTTTAATGGAGTATGTGATGGTTGAACTAGTGGTTAGTGTTATGAGCTTGTGTAGACAGAAATAAAGTGGTGTGGATGAGATCCTTGGGTTGTTATTGTTGGTTGTGGATTGATGAATTGATTAGAGTGTTTTAAACACGGGAATCGCGTTTAAGCGTCGTTACCATGTCGAATTTTACTTAGGAAGATTGGACAGAGATCATGAATACTTTAAAGGGCATAAACATAAGGTTTCTGACCATGATCATGTAGGCCCTGTTTCCTAGTTTGTTTTAGCGAAATAATCGTATCGTTTCGATTTACGGTTTAGAGAATCGTCTGTTTTAGTGAAAGCAGTTTCGAGTAACTAAGTAGTTCATTGCATGAACTTTGAGATAGGTATCAAGCCCTTTAAAAATGGAATTGGGTGGAGATATTAAAATTGATACTATCATGGATTGTTAGGAAGGAAACCTAGAAGGTTTTGTGTTAAAAAGATAAGTTTGTGATTTTATAAAAATGCGAGAACAAAGGTTGCGCGAGTGAAATACCCTTAAGGGGATGGTTAAAAACAAGAAGTTAGTAAAGGAAAAGTACTTGGGTTTTGTGAATAGATTTTCCACCCAAACTTTTGACTTAGAAGTTACGGAATGTCATAAGGTTATAGATGACCGAGAGTGAGACATTTGATTTTCATTGATAGAACTTTAATGCTTAAGTAATAGCACATTAATTGGTTCTAGGGGACTGACTATGAATTATGTATCTTGTTATAGATCGACGAGCACACTCTCAAGCCCCCACTACCACACCACCGAGACACCAAGGCAAGTTTCCAAACCCTACATCATATAAGTGATGCTGTTGTGATTACTGTTGTGTTTGTGATATATTCTGTTTTAATACTGTGAAAAGAAGTTATAACTGATTATGCTTGGTAAAAAGCTTTGTGTTATATAAGGATTTATATGCTAAGTAAATATTAGATATAAACCGAGGTGTTATAGAGGCTCTAAGGGTAGAGCACTCGTACGTGAATTTTAAAACTTCGACCGAGAGTCAAATTAGTATTTTGGTCTTGATTATACTGTCAGAAGCTGGAGGGTTCCAGGGACAGTTATTTTTTAAAAAAAATGTTGATTAAATATTCCAATATATATTATTGGATATTTAATGTGAGATATTTAAATAATATTATTATAAATATTAATTGGATATTTATTTAATTAAGTGAATATTATTTGGAATATTCACTTAAGTGGAAATTTTATTGAATAATAATTCAATATTTATTATTTGAATATTATTTAATTAGGTGAATATTATTTTGAATATTCACTTAAGTAGAATTTTATTGAATAATAATTCAATATTTATTATTAGAATATTATTTAATTAAGTGAATATTATTTTGAATATTCACTTAAGTAGAATCTTATTGAGTAATAATTCAATATTTATTATTTGAATAATCATTTAATTAAGTGAATATTAATTTGAATATTCACTTAAGTGGATTTATAGTGAATAATAATTCAATATTTATTATTTGAATATTTATTAAATATTCCAAAAATGATTTAAAAATCATAGAACCTTATTTAAATATTACGCAAGGTTCCAATAGTTATTTAAAATATTTTCTGATCTCAAAAAAGATTTATGTGACTATAGTAGGGGTTCCCAACTACTTTTAAATTATTTATCTCAAATGATGATTTTGATTTGAACTTATCAAAAATTGGGAATCCATCTCAGGAAGTGAACATATGATTTCACTTGCCTCTTTCATTAAAAGTGTTATATTTTGGGTATCTGAGTTATCAGAACTAAAGATATTTTACCAAAACTCCCGGGTCGTGATTGCGAAATGATTTACTCGAGGATCGAAGTCAGTTGACAATAGTCAACCCACATAGTATTATTACTTCCTCAAAATTTCCGGAAGTAAGTATGGTAATAAGTTCATACCTATCCATGAGCTAGTCTACGCTCGGGGAACAACGATTTAAAATCTGTTCCAGATATAAGGATAAGATTCATCATGGGACTGGAAGCAACTCATACTCGACAATGAAACAGGTGTCAGGTAGTATGAGGTCATACTCGGCAATGAAACAGGTGCTAGGTAGTATGAGATCATACTCGGCAATGAAAAAGGTGCCAGGTAGTATGACCATATGCTCGGCAATGAAACAGGTGCCAGGTAGCATAATAAGCCCGTATGCGGCTAGGGTGATAATCGTGTTAAGATGTCGTCCATCTACTAGTAGAAAAGCGTGAGTACGATACAACGATTGATCCTCGTGTATCGTGGTGTGCTCAAGAAGGTCCCTTCCCTCCAATTGGAGTTATGCTGCACATTGTAACAAAAGCTTTGGCGCTGAGTTGCTGATAATGTGACAGTGATGAGTAATGATGTTCCTCATACAGTAGTTGTATTGTAGTAACCCGAATTTTCAGGGTTTATTAATATTATTATTTAAAAATTTTATTGTTTTTGTCAAAGAAGAGGAAAGGAATTATGTGTGTATTTTATTTAAAAATTTCGTGAAAGCTGATTATTTTATCGACATTGTCGAATTGAGTATGTTTTAGAATTTTGGGGATCAAACCGGCATTTTAGTTGCACCAAAATTTTATCCGATATTTTATGCGGATTCAAAGTTTTATTTTGTTTAAATTATGAAAATATTCCAAAAGTTAGTATTTTTATATTTTTGGGAGATTTAGAATATTTGGAAATTTTTGGTATCAAAGTTGTATTTTATTAGTACCAAAATTTTTACCCGGTATCTTATCTGTGCCAATTGGTATTTGGGTGAGATATAAAAGTATTCAAAAATTCAATATTTTTATATTTCTGTAAAATCCGGGCTTTATAGAAATTTTGTGCATAATTATTTCAATTTTAGAGTAAATAATTTTTTTTTACATTTATCCGCTAATTGAGTGGAAGTTATAATTTCGTGCTAAAAATATTTTAGTGGTTGAGAGGTATTTTTATATTATCAAGTATTCTTTTTTTTAGAATAATTTTCGTTCGTTAAAGATCGTTCAGTATCGAGCAATTGGCGTTAGGTTTAGGTTTTTGTGTTAATTACTAACACCCACCAAACCTCACCTAACCTCACCTAACCTCATCTATATCTTAATTCTATTACTACCTAAACAACACACACACACACACATACATAAAAAAGAAAGAAAATCAAGAAAACCACTGTCTGCCTCCCCCCCGGTTCTTCTCTTTTCGCGCGAGTCAACGCCATCGGGCCACCGCATCAGTCGTCGCCTTCCGGCCAGAAACGCGACCATACCCACCGTTTTCGAAGCCGCCAATCATTCCCCTTCACTGTAACAGCTCAGAAATCGCATTTGGGTGAGGTTCGAGTTCGAAAAATTCTGATTTCCAAAGTGGAAAGCTCGAGTTTTGTTCTGTTTTGGTGAGCTCCGAACCCAGCTTTGTAATTACAGTTCGATTATTCATGTATTGATATGTTGGAGATTGTTTAGTGCAGAATTTGGTTTGATAATGATTTAAGTTTAATTTAGTTTCGGTGTTTTCCGAGTTGGGGGAATTTATTTATAATTGAATATATACGCATTATTATGTTTAAATTGTTTTAAAGGCCTAATTCAATTTTAATATTATTATGATTTTAGTAAGTTAGTTAATTTGAATTGGGAAGTTCGTTTTAGCCTCGTTTATATATGTGTATGGTGATATTCGAAATTATTTATGCAAGTTCAAATTTTAGTTCGCGATTTTAGTTGTTTCGAGTTGTTATGGCTCGTTTATGTATAATTGTGATGTTTAAATTTGTTTTTAGTATAGAGTTTAATTCTGGGTAGTAAGTTTAATAATGTGTAGTAATTCCCTAATCGATATATATATATATATATATATATATATATATATATATATATATATATGTATATATATATATTGTTATGTTTAAATTGTTTTAGAGCACTATTTAATTTTATGTTATTATGATTTTAATGTAGTTAGTTACATTTTAAATGGGGAGTTTGTATATAGCTCGTTGTACGCGCTAATATGTGGAGTTTGTTTTTAGTACTAAAATTTGATTTTGTTAACAATTTCAGTTACTTTCGTTTAATTTCAAATTTGGGGATTTTGTTAAAGTTCGAGGTTTTGTGGAGTTTATTGTTGATGATTGAAGTTTGTTAAACAGGATATATAGTTGTTGGTGTTGTACTGTGATGTTCGTCCTGTGCCTGGGGGCGCAACATAGTACATGCAAATTTTGGGATAGTCCTATTTACGAATGGGTCATGCCGAAATTTCGTAAAATCTAAGTATTTATTTTGTTATTTGTTTTAAAACCCTTAGAGTTAAAGAGTAATTGAATTTGATTATTTTAATCAATTTTAAATAATAATGAAATTAATTTAATTAACCAATTAATGTAATAGTTAATTGGTGAATTTTATTAATTGGATATTATTTAATTTTGATTATTTATAAATCAAATTTGATTATTATTTTCAAAATATTTTATTATTTTAGTATTTATTTATTCATTATCTGTTTGACTTGATTGATTTAGTCGAGTAAATGAGTTGTTTGATTTTAATGAATTATTTCTGACTTTGTGTTATATATATATATATATATATATATATATATATATATATATATATATATATATATATATATATATATATATATATATATATAGACACACACACACATATACGTGATTAAATGCTACGTGCTATTATGTATGTTAATAAGTTAAGTGTTTAATCAGTATGCTAGTGTTGAGTAAATGCATGATCACCTGCTATCTGCTATGTGTATTTATCGTTTAAACTAGTTATAATTGGTTAGATTGCGATGGGTAGGTAGTGATAGAATTAAGTTGTGGCTATTGGTTGGTTTTGATTGATTTTATTAATCGAGTGATAATTAGATTTAAGGTTTAATGATTGTTTTTCGATCCATAGATGTTATATTCAAATCTTTATAAAAGGAAGACCAATTTTTTTCCAAAAAGAGTTTCAACTTATTGCGTGTTATGTGGCTTGGGTAATTTGTTGTGGAGTCGTGAATGTATTATGCTGATCTTTGGATGTGATATGTATTTAGATGATATATGGGGTTGAGTATGTTATTTTAAAATTGTGAGTTCAGATTGATTAAGTTAAGTTATGTAAATCTGTTAGTTTGTAAATTGATTCTTGGCTATTGATATTAGTTTAAAACAGGTGGATTGTTATATAAATAGAGGAAGTGTTGTCGAATTTCCGGTAGAACTATTAAATGAATATTATTGGAATTGGTATATGATATGATATGCTAGTCTAAATGCATACGTGAATGAAAGGTGTTTATGTGTTAAGTGTGTAGCTATTAAATGTGTATAATTATAAGAGTTATCGGTCCAAGAATGTGCTATATGTTATCTGAAGTATATGAAATTATGTGAATTAGATGATGGACGTGCTATGTGATGAATGTTGTACGTGATTGCTTATTCTAAATAGAGCTATTGCAAGTCAAGGCAGGATTATGTTCTTATATGTTTTATGCAAGTTGAAGCAAAATTATTTTCTTATATATTTACTGCAAGTCAATGCAGGATTATTTTCTTATATGTTTACTGCAAGTCAATGCAGGATTATTTTCTTATATGTTTACTGCAAGTCAATGCAGGATTATTTTATTATATGTTTACTGCAAGTCAAGGCAGATTATTTGAGTATTAAATAAATTGTGGATTAAATTGTGGATGATTGAGTTAGTATTGTTGGTATTTTTAAAAACAGGGCAATGTCCACTTTACGAATAGGTCATGCCCAATTTTCTGTAGAAAATACATGCGCTTAAGTTTATAAGCATTGATATATTATATAGAAGTTAAAGTACGAAGGCTAAAGTATATCTTATATTTAACTAGTGAATAGTTGGGCGGGCACGACCTCGATAGTGCAGACTCGTAGCAACCGCATATGCGCCGGAACCAAGAGTTATCAGAATAGAAAATTGTGATGACATAAGATAGAAGAAGATGAGAATCATATTACTTCGGCTTTACGTAATAGATAAGGACCAAAGGCAAGTTTGCTAACTCGTACTCTCTTGTTCAGAGTATCGTATTAAGATTCATGTTTTCAATTCTTAATTTATTTATTGTTTCATAACCAGATTCTTTTATTATCCTGAGATTGAGACAACCCATTGTTCTTTATTTGAAGAATTCTATTTCATTTCATAACTTATACCTTGCAGCACCTTGTATTGTCAGATTTTACCTGGATTCCTTATGATGGGAAATTTAATTCTTACGCATTTGTTTTACCCTAATCCAGTTGATAAAGTTAATCAGACAGTTGAAAGTAATAGTTTGAATTATTGAGGTGGTCGATTGTTCCGACACCTAACTCCCAGTATTAAGTTTGAATTGGAAGTTTTTAATTAAAATGAAATGTTTTTAAGGACTGCAGACTCCAGTCAGAGTATCAGTATTATGTAGGCCAAAGTGGCCTTGGATCCAGTTCAGTATTTGGACATACCGTGGGTATGGTCCGGAGTTTTAGTGTGACTGATCATCCACTATAACTCATTGCGTCACAGTAAAAATCCAATTCTAACTTACATTTGATATTGATTATTATTATTGTTCATTTTTCCAGTTAAATTGATTCTCTCATATATTGCCATTTTCTTGGCCAGCTGAGTTCATTTTTATACGTATTGTTATTATTGCATCATTATTTGATCTTGTGCAGTACTATATACTTGCTGAGCTTCTTTTGCTCACTCTTGCTTGTTTTACCTTTTAACCCTCCAGTGAAAAGGTAGATTGCCAGTATTTAATTGCATACTATGGAGCGAGATGATTCAAGATGACTTTGGGAAGATGAGTTGATGCAGAGCATGTGGACCTAGTGTAAGGGTATTGTATAGAGTTGATTTCTAGTAAATATTATATTGTATAAATTTAGTTTTGCTTGGTATACTTCACATCGAAGTTATATCAGTGTTATAGATTTTATGTAAAGAGTATTGTTGTAAAAAGGAAGTTAAAGTTTAGTAAACTTTTGGATTCTTATTTCTAGCACTATAACCTTTAAAGATTCTTGGTAGAGTTGGGGTCATAGATGTTATATTTGTTTTGGTTATATTTAACAGGTTGTTTTAAATTGATATTTTAGCGTGACGACCAAATCCACTGACTCCGGGATTTGGGGTCGTCACAGTTGGTATTAGAGCGGAGTTATAGTAAACTAGAAACAAGAGTGTGTAGGAGTGTGTATAGTTATGTGAGGAACGTCAGAGCTCATGTAGAGTTCGTGTTGGACTATTGGATATAGTACCAATGAGTAAGTTAAGATAGAGATACTCGTTTGAGATAGTTGAGCATAGTTGGGTTGAGTTGGATAGAAATCCTTGTGACTATAGATATAGGTGATGGAATCTTCAGAGACTATTGCGGGTCGACGATGACGTATGATATCGATAACCGTAGGACGTGTAGCATAAGAACTTAGAATCGAATGACGAGTCGTCAGAGGAGCTGATAAAGAAGACATACTTAAAGACCTTGGCAATATTTCCCATCTTATTGAATTATGTGACACTCCTTTAAATTTTTAAAACCCTGTCAAGTTGTCATATTTTAACTTCTACTTTTCCTCAATCAGGAATAACTCTATTATTAATAAATCATCATTCCTCGTATTGTGCCAGCAATTTCTTTCTAGTTATTCTTTTCCCCGGAAGTAGTACATTTGGAATCTGTTCAGTTGTAATCCAGGGGTGTATCTGAGAATTTCTCATCAAAATGCCTTAATTGTTAGTTTGATTTTGGACTTCTTTTAATATTCTCTACTCTAGCTGAGAGGAACAACCTATTATTAGGGGACACAAGGACTCTCTGTCTGTGTGATAGAAGTTGGATGGGACGCCATCACTTGTGTGTTGTGCAACACAAGAAGGTTAATTACCTTTAGTAATGTCTTAACAAAGACACGCAACATTGGTTCATCTGATCATATTGGTCTCTTAGTGATTCTTTTATTTCAGAAATATTTGTTTTGAAAATTTTAATTCGATAACCAAAATTGTGGGACACTCGTTATGATATGACATCTTTTCACTTCAAAATATCATGAATCTGATTATCTCAAAATAATCTTGGAAGTATGCCAAGAAGGTTGGAATTAGTTAACTTTTGCGGTGGGATTACCAAGAGTCAAAGCGGATCAAGATGCGATTAGAATACTAGTAACACGTAGCGTGTAGTGGTACAACCGGGTTTGCCCTATATAGAGGAACTGGTAGAATACCATACTAGAAAGCACAAGTACCAAAGAGTAAAGAATTAGTATTATTGAGGATGCAACCAGAGTTAAAAGTTATTAAAAAGAACCTTAGTGACACCTTCAGCTGATTCCGAGGACGGAATCCTTATAAGATGGGTAGATTGTAGTAACCCGAATTTTCAGGGTTTATTAATATTATTATTTAAAAAATTTATTGCTTTTCTCAAAGAAGAGGAAAGGAATAATGTGTATATTTTATTTAAAAAATTTGTGAAAGCTGATTATTTTATCGACATTGTCGAATTGAGTATGTTTTAGAATTTTGGGGATCGAACCGGCATTTTAGTTGCACCAAAATTCTATCTGATATTTTATGCGGATTCAAAGTTTTATTTTGTTTAAATTATGAAAATATTCTAAAAGTTAGTATTTTTATATTTTTGGGAGATTTAGAATATTTGGAAATTTTTGGTATCAAAGCTGTATTTTATTAGTACCAAAATTTTACCCGATATCTTATATGTGCCTATTGGTATTTGGGTGAGATATAAAAGTATTCAAAAATTCAATATTTTTATATTTCTGTAAAATCCGGGCTTTATAAAAATTTTGTGCATAATTATTTCAATTTTTAGAGTAAATAATTTTTTTTTATATTTATCCGCTAATTGAGTGGAAGTTATAATTTCGTGCTAAAAATATTTTAGTGGTTGAGAGTTTTTTTTATATTATAAAGTATTCTTTTTTTTTAGAATAATTTTCGTTCGTTAAAGATCGTTCAGTACCGAGCAATTGGCGTTAGGTGTAGGTTTTTGTGTTAATTACTAACACCCACCTAACCTCACCTAACCTCATCTATATCTTAATTCTATTACTACCTAAACAACACACACACACACACACATATACATAAAAAAGAAAGAAAATCAAGAAAACCACTATCTGCCTCCCCCCCCCCCGGTTCTTCTCTTTTCGCGCGAGTCAACGCCATCGGGCCACCGCATCAGTCGTCGCCTTCCGGCCAGAAACGCGACCCTACCCACTGTTTTCGAAGCCTCCAATCATTCCCCTTCACTGTAACAGCTCAGAAATCGCATTTGGGTGAGGTTCGAGTTCGAAAAATTCTGATTTCCGAAGTGGAAAGCTCGAGTTTTGTTCCGTTTTGGTGAGCTCCGAACCCAGCTTTGTAATTACAGTTCGATTATTCATGTATTGATATGTTGGAGATTGTTTAGTGCAGATTTTGGTTTGATAATGATTTAAGTTTAATTTAGTTTCGGTGTTTTCCGAGTTGGGGGAATTTATTTATAATTGATTATATACGTATTATTATGTTTAAATTGTTTTAAAGGCCTAATTCGATTTTAATATTATTATGATTTTAGTAAGTTAGTTAATTTGAATTGGGAAGTTAGTTTTAGCCTCGTTTATATACGTGTATGGTGATATTCGAAATTATTTATGCAAGTTCAAATTTTAGTTCGCGATTTTAGTTGTTTCGAGTTGTTATGGTTCGTTTATGTATAATTGTGATTTTAAATTTGTTTTTAGTATAGAGTTTAATTCTGGGTAGTAAGTTTAATAATGTGTAGTAATTCCCTAATCGATATATATATATATATATATATATATATATATATATATATATATATATATATTGTTATGTTTAAATTGTTTTAGAGCACTATTTAATTTTATGTTATTATGATTTTAATGTAGTTAGTTACATTTTAAATGGGGAGTTTGTATATAGCTCGTTGTACGCGCTAATATGTGGAGTTTGTTTTTAGTACTAAAAGTTGATTTTGTTAACAATTTCAGTTACTTTCGTTTAATTTCAAATTTGGGGATTTTGTTAAAGTTCGAGGTTTTGTGGAGTTTATTGTTGATAATTGAAGTTTGTTAAACATGATATATAGTTGTTTGTGTTGTACTGTGTTGCTCGTCCTGTGCCTGGGGGCGTAGCATAGTACATGCAAATTTTGGGATAGTCCTATTTACGAATGGGTCATGCCGAAATTTCGTAAAATCTAAGTATTTATTTTGTTATTTGTTTTAAAACCCTTAGAGTTAAAGAGTAATTGAATTTGATTATTTTAATCAATTTTAAGTAATAATGAAATTAATTTAATTGACCAATTAATGTAATAGTTAATTGGTGAATTTTATTAATTGGATATTATTTAATTTTGATTATTTATAAATCAAATTTGATTATTATTTTCAAACTATTTTATTATTTTAGTATTTATTTATTCATTATCTGTTTGACTTGATTGATTTAGTCGAGTAAATGAGTTGTTTGATTTAAATTAATTATTTCTGACTCTGTGTTATATATATATATATATATATATATATATATATATATATATATATATATCTAAATATATACACACACATATATACGTGATTAAATGCTACGTGCTATTATGTATGTTAATAAGTTAAGTGTTTAGTCAGTATGCTAGTGTTGAGTAAATGCATGATCACCTGTTATCTGCTATGTGTATTTATTGTTTAAACTAGTTATAATTGGTTAGATTGCGATGGGTAAGTAGTGATAGAATTAAGTTGTGGCTATTGGTTGGTTTTGATTGATTTTATTAATCGAGTGATAATTAGATTTAAGGTTTAATGATTGTTTTTCGATCCATAGATGTTATATTCAAATCTTTATAAAAGGAAGACCAAATATTTTCGAAAAAGAGTTTCAACTTATTGCGTGTTATGTGACTTGGGTAATTTGTTGTGGAGTCGTGAATGTATTATGCTGATCTTTGGATGTGATATGTATTTAGATGATATATGGGGTTGAGTATGTTATTTTATAATTGTGAGTTCAGATTGATTAAGTTAAGTTATGTAAATCTATTAGTTTGTAAATTGATTCTTGGCTATTGATATTAGTTTAAAACAGGTGGATTGTTATATAAATAGAGGAAGTGTTGTCGAATTTCCGGCAGAACTATTAAATGAATATTATTGGAATTGGTATATGATATGATATGCTAGTCTAAATGTATACGTGAATGAAAGGTGTTTATGTGTTAAGTGTGTAGCTATTAAATGTGTATAATTATAAGAGTTATCGGTCCAAGCATGTGCTGTATGTTATCTGAAGTATATGAAATTATGTGAATTAGATGATGGACGTGCTATGTGATGAATGTTGTACGTGATTGCTTATTCTAAATAGAGCTATTGCAAGTCAAGGCAGGATTATGTTCTTATATGTTTTATGCAAGTTGAAGCAAAATTATTTTCTTATATGTTTACTGTAAGTCAATGCAGGATTATTTTCTTATATGTTTACTGCAAGTCAATACAGGATTATTTTCTTATATGTTTACTGCAAGTCAATGCAGGATTATTTTCTTATATGTTTACTGCAAGTCAAGGCAGATTATTTGAGTATTAAATAAATTGTGGATTAAATTGTGGATGATTGAGTTAGTATTGTTGGTATTTTTAAAAACAGGGCAATGTCCACGTTACGAAGAGGTCATGCCCAATTTTCTGTAGAAAATACATGCGCTTAAGTTTATAAGCATTGATATATTATATAGAAGTTAAAGTACGAAGGCTAAAGTATATCTTATATTTAACTAGTGAATAGTTGGGCGGGCACGACCTCGATAGTGCAGACTCGTAGCAACCACATATGCGCTGGAACCAAGAGTTATCAGAATAGAAAATTGTGATGACATAAGATAGAAGAAGATGAGAATCATATTACTTCGGCTTTACGTAATAGCTAAGGACCAAAGACAAGTTTACTAACTCGTACTCTCTTGTTCAGAGTATCATATTAAGATTCATGTTTTCAATTCTTAATTTAATTATTGTTTCATAACCAGATTCTTTTATTATCCTGAGATTGAGACAACCCATTGTTCTTTATTTGACGAATTCTATTTCATTTCATAACTTATACCTTGCAGCACCTTGTATTGTCAGATTTTACCTTGATTCCTTGTGATGGGAAATTTAATTCTTATGCATTTGTTTTACCCTAATCCAGTTGATAAAGTTAATCAGACAGTTGAAAGTAATAGTTTGAATTATTGAGGTGGTCGATTGTTCCGACAGCTAACTCCCAATATTTAGTTTGAATTGGAAGTTTTTAATTAAAATGAAATGTTTTTAAGGACTGCAGACGCCAGTCAGAGTATCAGTATTATGTTGGCCAAAGTGGCCTTGGATCCAGTTCAGTATTTGGACATACCGTGGGTATGGTCCGGAGTTTTAGTGTGACTGATCATCCACTATAACTCATTGCGTCACAATAAAAATCCAATTCTAACTTACAGTTGATATTGATTATTATTATTGTTCATTTAGCCAGTTAAATTGATTCTCTCATATATTGCCATTTTCTTGGCCAGCTGAGTTCATTTTTATACGTATTGTTATTATTGCATCATTATTTGATCATGTGTAGTACTATATACTTGCTGAGCTTCTTTTGCTCACTCTTGCTTGTTTTACCTTTTAACCCTCCAGTGAAAAGGTAGATTGCCAGTATTTAATTGCATAACTATGGAGCGAGATGATTCAAGATGACTTTGGGAAGATGAGTTGATGCAGAGTATGTGGACCTAGTGTAAGGGTATTGTATAGAGTTGATTTCTAGTAAATATTATATTGTATAAATTTAGTTTTGCCTGGTATACTTCACATCGAAGTTATATCAGTGTTATAGATTTTATGTAAAGAGTTTTGTTGTAAAAAGGAAGTTAAAGTTTAGTAAAATTTTGGATTCTTGTTTCTAGCACTATAACCTTTAAAGATTCTTGGCAGATTTGGGGTCGTAGATGTTATATTTGTTTTGGTTATATTTAACATGTTGTTTTAAATTGAGATTTTAGCGTGACGACGAAATCCACTGACCCCGGGATTTGGGGGCGTCACAGTTGGTATCAGAGCGGAGTTATAGTAAACTAGAAACGAGAGTGTGTAGGAGTGTGTATAGTTATGTGAGGAACGTCAGAGCTCATGTAGAGTTCGTGTTGGACTATTGGATATAGTACCAATGAGTAAGTTAATATAGAGATACTCGTTTGAGATAGTTGAGCGTAGTTGGGTTGAGTTGGATAGAAATCCTTGCGACTATAGATGTAGGTGATGGAATCTTCAGAGACATTGCGGGTCGACGATGACGTATGATATCGATAACCGTAGGACGTGTAGCAGAAGAACTTAGAATCGAATGACGATGACGTATGATATCGATAACCGTAGGACGTATGATATCGGTGAACAAAAGTTTTCCAGCAAGGCCATTTGGAGGAACCAGGTCCCAACCCTTAAGGAATCCCGAGTTCAGGAAAATTGAGAATAAGAGCCTAAGTCAGGGCGACGGACAGATGGGAGTGTCCCATTTCAATCAACCCCGACCCCCACTACCTGACTGCAAGACGTGTGGGAGAAAACATATGAGAAAATGTACCCTAAAGTCGGTAATCTTCTTCGAGTGCAACAAGACGGGGCACTACTCCATAACATGCTCTCTGAACAATCATAAGTGTTTTCGGTGTGGGAAATTAGGACACCTGAGAAGAGACTGCAGTATGGAAAACCCCGCCGACTCAAGAATCAGTGGAGCCGCCTCTAACAAACCCCCGACTGCTAGAACTTTCACATGACTGTGGAGGATGCCGTGAGGGACACAAATGTGATAGCAGGTACCCTTTTACTCAACACTGTCAATGCAAATGTATTATTTGATTCGGGAGCTACCAAGTCTTTTATTTCGAGGGATTTCGCGAGTCAGTAAGGCTTAGAGCGGAACCATTAAAAGAAGTATTAGAGGTAGAAATAACAAATCGGGAAGTAATTCCGGTTGATAAGATACATTTAGACTATAGTCTAGATATAGAAGGTCAACAGTTTCGTGTAGACTTGGTCCCATTTAAATTAGGAGAATTTGATGTTTGTTAATAGGACGTTTAGAATTGTACCCGGATTATCAAAGACATTAAGATAAGATCATCCTCGTACGGGTGATGTTAGAAACTGTGATGACCATTGACTTTTTGGTATCTACTTGTTGGTACACTACTCAATCTAAAAATGTTCCTGCATGTGTTACCTTGAATAGTTCATGTCAGGTAACCCTTCTAGTTTCCTACTTCAACTTGGGATGCAACCAACAACTCTTAAATATTTATTTTATTTCTTCATACTTGGTGTAATATCCCAAATTTTTGTAATAATTAAAACCTTGATGAATAGTGAATTTCCACTGATGAATAGTAAATTTGCTGACGAAAAGTTTTTCAGCCCACACTATGTAGACGACATGGAATGAATGTTTCGAAGTGATATTATTGATGTATAGGAAGAATAAAAGAATGTAAACGCGATCAGAATCAGAAGATTCCCCTCCGAGTTTTAAATCACTATTCACTGGACAGTTAAGGATGAATTGGTTTGATCGTTTTGAGAAAGTATGTGGAATGAGAAATACATGATCATATCTTAAACCAAGGTGAGAAACCTAAGATTATATATTAGACAAAGGTAATGAAAGGATAAAGGAAGTACCCTAGCTTTGGTACAGAGAAACGTCTTTAGAACCACTGGAAACTATCGCGAAACAAAAGCGTAATAAATTATGATTTAAACCCTAACCAAAGGAGGAGTATTATATGAGATCATCAAGTGCAATATATAAAAGAATTGAGGATGCAATGGATGACATAAGCATGATGCAAGGAAATGACATAAGCATGACAAAGTGATGACAAGGTGATGAATCACCACCTTGTCACCACTTTCACCACCACCACACATCCAAAATGAGCCTTGTCATTGGTGACCAAGCTTGTTTTTAACCACACAAATTAATTACAAAGTCTTGAGGTTAATTAGACAAAGCCAAAAGAAATGAAAAACAAAACAAAACAAAACCAAAAGAGAAGTATCAAGAAGCATCAAACATTCAGCCTCTTTCTTCTTCAAAGTCCTTAAAATTTTTGCTCATACTTCCACTCAACCATAATTCTTGATCTTGGGCTCTAAATCACCCTCATCCTATATCCAAGGTAGATCTCTAATCTTAGCCTCATCCATGGATCATAACTTGATCAAAAATGGATTCAAAGTTGATGATGAATAGTGATGTGAATAGTAACCTCATAGAATCTTGATTTGTTTTGATGATCTTAGGTTTGATTTACATAGTTAAGGAGCAAGGAAGGATATATCATCAATATATAGTCTTTGTTAAGCTCCAAGGAAGGTATAAAACTTCTTACTTTCTAAGATTATGTTTTGATCTAGTAAGTTAGAAGTGTTTGATTAGAACTATGTTAAGATGAAGCATGTATGCATGATTTTAAACATGTTTAATGGTTGATTTGTGGATGAACTTGTGGAATAGAGTGTGACCTTATTTGGGCAGATAAATGGTAGTATAAACTTGAGTTTGATTGGTGGTTGGTTAATGGTTGATTGTAGTTTGGTTGGAGTGTTTTAAAACACGGGAAGTACGCGTAAGCGCCGTTACCATGGCGGATTTTACTTAGGTAGTTTATACAGAATCCATGACTGCAAAACAGGGCATACACTTGAGGTTTCTGACCATGAGCATGTAGGCTCTGTTTCCTAGAGTATTTTAGTGAAAGAATCGCATCGTTTTGATTTACGGTTTAGGAGAAACGTCCGTTTTAGTAAAAGCGGTTTCGCGTAACGAGATAGTTCATTGTATGAACTTTGAGCTAGGGATCAAGCCCTTTAAAATTGGAATTGGGTTGAGATGTTAAACTGGATACTAGTATGTATAATAAGGAAAGGAAGCCTAGAAGGGTTCGAGTTAAAAATATGAGTTAGTGATTTTATAAAAATGCGCGAACGAAAGTTGCGCGAGTGAAATACCCTTAAGGGGATGGTTTAAAACAAGGAAATGGTAAAGTAAAAGAACTTGGGATTTGTGAATGGTTTTCACCCAAGCTTTTGACTTAGAGGTTTACGGAACGCCACGAGGTTATAGATGACCAAGAGCGAGACGTTTAATTTTCATTGGTAGAACTGTAGTGCTTAAGTTATAGCACATTAAATGGTTCAAGGGGACTGACTGTGAATTATGTATCTTGTTATAGATCGACGCGCACCCTCTCAAGCCCCCACTACCACACCACCAAGACCCCAAGGCAAGTTTTCAAACCCTACACCATATAATGATGCTGTTGTGATATATGTTGTGGTATTGCTATATATGCTGCTTTATGCTGTGAAATAACGTAAAACTGTTTTTGCTTTGTAAAAAGCTGTATAAGGTATGAGGTTTATATGCTAGCTAAGTACTAGATATATACCAAGGTTAAAGATTAAAGACTCTAAGTATAGAGCACTTGTACGATGGTTTTAAAACTTAGACCGGGAGTCAAATTATTAATTATTTTTAAACTACTGTCAAAAGCTGGAAGGTTCCAGGGACAGTTATGTTTTAAATGTTTATTAAATATTCCAATATCTATATTATGGGATATTTAAGGTGAGATATTTGAATAATATTATAATAAATATTATTTGAATATTATTTAAATAAAGTGAATATTATTATTTTTAAATATTCACTCAAGTGTTTATATTGAATAATAATTCAATATTTATTAATTGATTATTATTTAATTAAGTGAATATTATTTTGAATATTCACTTAAGTAGTTATATTGAATAAAAATTTAATATTCATTATTTGAGTATTTATCAAATATTCCAAAAATGATTTAGAATCATAGAACCTTATTATATGATCCAAGGTTCTATTATTTACACAAAAATATAAATTTCTGATTTTCAGAAAAGGTATTAAAATAGAGATTCCCAACTATTATTTTAAGATAGTTAAAGGTAATTAAATGCAAACAATATTATTTCCAACTCCTCGAAAACTGGGAATCTAGTCAAGAATTCGAGGACAGTGATTTACTTCCGCGGTTCCTCTAAAGTATCTATAACTAGGGGATTGCTCCCCCATTCAAATAAGAGTTTTTCAACTCACTGAACTCTGATATTTCAATAAACTCCCTGGTCATGATTTCAAAATATGTAGTAATCATCGGTAGTCTCGTTGACTAATGTCAACCCACACTTGGACTTACTCCTTTCAATTACTCTGGAGTAAGGTCGCCTGAACGGTTACAAAAGTTTTGACAAGTATTTGTACTCGGGAAAAATGGGATTAAATTTCCGATTTCCGTTTCATTAATATTTTTCATCATGGGAATTGGAAAGGTCTACACGGCAATGAAATAGGTGCCGGGGTAGTGCCAAAACTATCAAGGCTTACCCGGTGATGAAATAGGCCCGAGGTAGTGATCTCTTGCGTGCTAAGGCTTACCCGGTGATGAAATAGGCCCGGGGTAGTGATCTCTTAGCACAATGGCCCGTATGCGGTCAGGGTGATAACCGAACAGGAAGTCGTCCTTCTACTAGTAGAAAAGAAAAGTTACGATACAACGGCTGATCACCGTGTATCGGGTGTTCCAGTACATTCCCTTCCCTCCAATTGGAGTTGAGCTGCACATTGTAACAAAAGCCTATGCGCTGAGTTACTGATAATGTGACAGTAATGAATAATGATGTTCCTCATACAGTAGTCGTACTATATGGTATGTTTTTGATGAAAAGAGAAATAAATATATCATTCTGTATACGAATGAAGTTTTAAAGGTTTTCCTTTATGATATAAGCTTACTTATATGCTTACGCTGTATTGTATTATTGTTGGGCCGAGTGCTCACTCTTGCTTTTCTTTCTATACATATATATCACAACACCACAGCTAGAGTAGATGGCCAGGATTCGCCGTACCGCTCGGAAGCGCGTCAGAGCTATACAGGCCGCCCGTAACATGGTTGTTACAGAGGATCAGGTAGAAGTCCTGAGTTGGTTCGGAGTGTAACTTTTGTTGCTCCGGTTTAATTATAAGTATCACTTATGTATATTAATGAACAAGAACAAACTTTTGCGCTACCATATGGTTTCACATAGAAATCATACTGGTAGTAGGTTGCAGTATTTTACTTTTGAGTTGTAATAACTTTAATTTGTGGATCATATGACTACTGTATTGTAAGTTCGTTTCTGAGGCATAACTGGTGTGAGTATATTGATGGTGGGGTCACCATGTGTGATGATTCATTGTTTTATAGTTCAAGTATTAAGTAATTGTACGGAACAAGGGATCGTGACAACCCAGATCTCCGACCCCGGGTCTGGGGGTGTTACAAAAATGGCATCAGAGCCTATAGTTATTAATCTCAGAAACGATAGGGCGTTAGGAATAATAAATGCAAGTATAATAACAAGAAGAACTCCCATCGAGTTCATGGTTGGGCTACCGGATGTAGCACCGACTGTTAAAACCCGCAAGGGAACTTTGATTACACAATATAGTAACCTAGTTTTCGCTTGTATAGGCATTCGCGGCCGAGGAGGCTGATGACTTTGAGACCCAGCATGACGAGGCTCTGCTGGCGGCTGATGACGACCCCATGGACGACCCCATGGAGGATCCCGAGGAGGATACTGAGGACCCGGACGAGGATCCGGAAGAGGACCCCACGACTGTGTTTGACTTTCCTACTTCTCCTATTCTCTCTTTTGAGGGATATTCGACTGATGATGATGATTCCACTGAGGGGGATCAGGTTGTACCTGAGGTAGTCACTACGGATGATGATGAGACTTCTGAGGATAGTGCTAGCCGAGGAGGCGTCAGGATGTACCCTCTGCCGACTATGAGAGTCCTTACCCCTCCTGTGCCCCCATTGAGCCCGCTACCATCACACGATGACTATGATCTTGCCCCTGAGGGATATGAGGAGGACCAGGCTATTACTGATCCAGACACACCTCCTCCCTCACCTACTGGAGTACCTACTGTGATCCATGACTGGATGATTGGCCGGCTGACCACTGACGTGGCAGCGGCAGAGGCTAGAGCTGATGAGCTGAGGAGACAGTTGGCAGCGGAGAGAGAGATCCGTCGTTCTTATCAGGACGGGAAGAGGTGTATGACTCCTATGGAGATGAGACTTGAGATTTCCCGCATCGAGTGGCGAGCTATGGTCCGCATGAGAGGCATGTCTGTTATTGCTGAGGGACTGGTACCCCGACTAGCCACAGAGAGGATTTGGGCAGATGCTATGGCGCGTGTCAGGAATCTGACCCGCTCGGATGGGGAGACTTGATAGGTGATAGATAGCTTAGTTCTCTAAACTCATATGGCCGTTAGTAGTGCCAGTTTTTGTGGATGGTTCCGATGTATAGTAGTATCCTTTCTGAGTTAGAGATAGGCTAATCAGACTGACATAGCAGATGTTGACAGGTTGATTGGTAGTACTTAGCTTTTGACTGTTGTACGGACGATGTATTTCAGCGATGTATTCGCTTTTGTTGAAACTTAGTTTCAGTACCTCGTGACTTTATGTCACTTATGTATATATTCGTACCTTTCAGTTTCTTTAAAGCTTTCAGTCTTAAATTTGATATCCCCTGCTATTTCAATTGTTTTACAAGTTATTAGTTTTGACATATAAACTGTGCAAACCCCCATTTGGAAAAAAAATATAAATATATTTTTTATTTATTTACAAAAAAAAAAAAAGTTTTGTGTGAGCAAGGATGATTCCTAGATTTTCACCAAGGACTCAATTGATTCAACCAAATGTTTTGTAAAAAGAAACAAATGGGTTTAATAAAAGTTTTGTTTAAAAACATCAGGAAAATGCCACCCCGACGTATGGGAACCTGAGCACGCCTTGCCAATTCTGCGGCTCAGGGTAGTGTTAACCAGGGAGATGAAAGGCAAGATTATCGTAATGAGGGAGAAAACCCAGACTTCCACGAGATGGAAGAACAAAACCGTGAGGAAGGTGAGTATGAAGGAAGCGGAGAGGATGATGATTACAATGAGTTTGATGATCAGGACTACGAAGAGGAGGAGTATGAGAGTACTCAGAATGTAGAAGTTCCCGGTGGAAACCCGATGGACCAATTTATGCACCTACTCCGACAGAATTTGAACCAACACCCACCGCCACCACCACCAGGCCCCAATACTGCGGGGCATAGTGCTTTTAAGGCTTTTAAGTCCTTAGGACCCCCGGAATTTCAGGGATCTGCTGACCCTGTTGAGGCAAGAGCTTGGTTGAAGGAAATGGAAAAATCTTTTGAAATCCTAGGTATTGAGGAAGCCCAAAAGACCGTCTTTGCTACTTACCTCCTGAAAGGGGAGGCTAACTACTGGTGGGAATCAAAGAAGAACCTAGAAACCAATACCGTTGTTACCTGGGCAAGGTTTACTACTTTATTTCTGGAAAAGTATTTCCCTGTGTTCATGGAAGCACAAATGGAAATGAATTTTTTGGAACTGAAACATGATAACATGACTGTGGCAGAATATGAGGCCAAGTTTACTGAGTTGTCTAGGTTTGTGCCAGATTTTGTAAATACTGACTTGAAGAGGTCAAGAAGGTTTCAGTAAGGGCTGAAACAATGGATTCAGAATAGAGTAGCAGTGTTGGAATTAACGGACTATGCGTCGCTAGTGCAAAAGGTAACCATAGTGGAAGCAGGTAGTGAGCAAAGTCAGAAAGGAAGAGAAGAGAAAAAGAGGAAGTTTGGTAGTCAAGGAGGAAGCTCGGTGAACAAGAGCTTTCCAGCAAGGACATTTGGAGGGACCCGGTCTCAGCCATTAAGGAATTCAGGATTCAGGAAACCTGAGAATAAGAGTCTAAGCCAGGGCGGCAGACAGACTGGAGTGTCCCGTTTTAATCAACCTCGACCCCCACTACCTGACTGCAAGACTTGTGGAAGAAAACACATGGGAGAATGTACCCTAAAGTCGGTAACCTGCTTCACGTGCAACAAAACAGGGCATTACTCCCACACCTGCCCCCAAAATGATCAGAAGTGTTTTCGATGTGGAAAATTAGGACACGTGAAAAGAGTCTACTCTATGGCAAACCCTGCCGGCTCGAGAATCAGTGGAGCCACCTCTAACAAACCCCCAACTGCTAGAACTTTCAATATGACGGTGAAAGACGCCGTAAGGAACACTAATGTGATAGCAGGTACCCTTTTACTCAACACCGTCAATGCAAATATTTTATTTGATTCGGGAGCTACCAAGTCTTTTATTTCGAGGGATTTCGCGAGTCAGTTAAGACTTAGGGCGAAACCATTAAACGAAGTATTAGAGGTAGAAATAGCGAATCAGGAAGTAATTCCAGTTGATGAAATACACATGGACTGTAGCCTAGTAATAGAAGGTCAACAGTTTCGTGTAGATTTGGTTCCATTTAAATTAGGGGAATTTGATGTTATTTTGGGAATGGATTGGTTGTCGAGCAATGGTGCTCAGATAGATTGTGAAAGAAAGAAAGTTTGGATGAAAACGTCCGAAGGGCGGGAGGTTGTGTTCAAGGGACAACGACAAACCCGTAAGTTTTTAACCATGGCCCAAACCAAGAGGTTGTTGCGGCATGGGTGTGAGGCTTATTTAGCCTATGTGATAGATACAAATCGAGAGGTTCCTAAGCTACAAAATATTCCCATAGTTAATGAATTTGAAGACATATTTCCGGAAGACCTTCCGGGATTACCACCTGATAGGGAGATAGAATTTGCTATCGAATTAGCTCCAGGGACGGCGCCAGTTTCAAAGGCCCCGTACAGGTTAGCTCCGGTAGAAATGAAAGAGTTAGCTAGTCAATTGCAGGAATTTCTAGATAAGGGAATGATAAGACCCAGTGTGTCACCCTAGGGTGCACCAGTACTGTTTGTGAAAAAGAAGGATGGTAGTTTGAGATTGTGTATAGACTACCGCGAACTAAACAAGTTGACCATTAAGAACCGATATCCTTTACCAAGAATTGATGATTTGTTTGACCAGTTGAAAGATGCGGTTTACTTCTCCAAGATTGACCTGAGGACTGGATATCACCAGTTAAAAATAAAACCTGAAGATATACCCAAGACTGCATTTCGCACGAGGTATGGACACTATGAGTTCTTAGTAATGTCGTTCGGGCTGACAAATGCCCCAGCAGCCTTCATGGACCTAATGAATAGAGTCTTTAAGCAATACTTAGACAAGTGCGTCATAGTTTTTATTGATGATATTTTAGTCTACTCCAAGACAGAGGAGGAACACGCAGAACACTTGAGAATAGCGTTAGAGACTTTGAGAAAGGAAAGACTTTATGCTAAGTTTTCCAAGTGTGAATTTTGGCTGAGAGAAGTACAGTTTCTAGGCCATGTAGTCAGCAGTGATGGAGTGCTAGTTGACCCTGCTAAGATAGAAGTCGTTTCAAATTGGGACAGACCGACCACCCCGACTGAGGTGAGAAGTTTTATAGGCTTAGCCGGGTATTATCGAAGATTTGTGAAAGATTTCGCCAAGATAGCAGCCCCACTGACCCGACTGACCCGAAAGACTGAGAAGTTTGAGTGGACTGAGAAATGTGAAAAGAGTTTTCAGGAATTGAAAAGGAGGCTAGTTACTGCCCCTGTACTGGCACTGCCAGATGGAAAAGGAAATTTTGTGATTTATAGTGACGCATCACACAAAGGGTTAGGATGCGTGCTTATGCAACACGAAAGGGTGATTGCATATGCTTCTAGGCAGTTAAAAGAATATGAGAGTAGATATCCTACCCATGATTTGGAATTAGCAGCAATAGTTTTTGCCTTAAAGATTTGGAGGCATTACTTATATGGAGAAAAGTGTGAGATCTACACAGACCATAAGAGCCTTAAGTACATTTTCACTCAGAAAGAGCTCAATATGAGACAGAGGAGATGGTTAGAATTAATCAAAGATTATGATTGCGAGATTCTTTACCACCCAGGGAAGGCCAATGTGGTGGCCGATGCCCTTAGTAGGAAGGAGAGACTCAAAATGATAACCTCCTCAGAGAAGTTAATTCAAGAGTTTGAAAAGATGGAGATGGAGGTTAAAATAACCGGAGATGGCACGGAGAAATTATTTGAAATCGCACTACAATCAGATTTGTTGCAAAGGATCAAATTAAGTCAAGAATGCATGATGAGCGAAGGGAAAGAGCTAATGACGGGAGAGGAATTAAGGACTGAGAGAGACGGTTAGGGAGTCATGAGGTATACTTACCGGATTTGGATTCCTAATGATCAGGAATTAAAAGACGAGATTCTACATGAGAGTCATAGCTCAAGGTATTGAATTCACCCGGGAAGTACCAAGATGTATAGGGATTTAAAGGAATATTATTGGTGGCCTAACATGAAAAGGGACGTAACAGAGTGGGTAAGCAAATGCTTGACCTGCCAAAGAGTAAAGGCAGAACACCAGAGACCCGGTGGACTTTTAAGACCCCTAGAGATTCCAGAATGGAAATGGGAACAAATAGCCATGGACTTCGTAGTAGGATTACCACGAACCAAAGCTAATCACGACGCCATCTGGGTAATAGTAGACCGGCTGACAAAGTCAGCCCACTTCCTTCCGATTAATGAAAGATACACTGTCGATAGGCTAGTGGATATTTACATGAAAGAAATTGTGGCAAGACATGGAGTTCCAGTCTCCATTGTGTCAGACAGAGACCCTAGATTTAACTCCAGATTTTGGAGAAGCTTTCAAGAATGTGTAGAAACCAAGCTAAACATGAGTACCGCTTACCATCCCCAGACGGATGGGCAAAGTGAGAGGACTATCCAAACCTTAGAGGATATGTTGAGAGTTTGTGCCATAGATTTCAAAGGAAATTGGGATGATCACCTACCCCTGATAGAGTTTTCCTACAACAACAGTTTTCATGCAAGTATCGGGATGCCCCCGTATGAAGCCTTGTATGGAAGAAGATGTCGATCACCCTTGTATTGGGACGAAGTTGGAGAGCGAAAAATGCTCGGACCCGAAATGGTCCAACAAACTAAGGATGCAATAGACCTTATCAGAGGACGGCTGGTAGCAGCCCAAGACAGACAGAAGAAATATGCAGACTTGTCCCGAAAGGACAAGGAATACGAAGTGGGAGATCTTGTGATGTTGAAAGTATCTTCGTGGAAGGGATTGATGAGATTCGGAAAGAAAGGGAAATTGAGCCCCAGATATATTGGACCGTTTGAGATCTTGAGACGCATCGGGGAAGTAGCTTACGAGCTAGCCTTGCCCCCAAACCTGCAGCAAGTTCACAACGTGTTCCATGTGTCCATGTTAAGGAAGTACAATCCGGATGTCAGACACGTGGTAGAATTCGAGCAAGTAGATATACAACCAGACATGTCATATATAGAGCAGCCGGTAGAAATCATTGACCGCAAGGATCAAGTGCTAAGGAATAAAGTTATAAAGCTGGTAAGAGTTTTGTGGAGAAATCATAATGTTGAAGAATCCACTTGGGAACTAGAGAGCGCAATGCTAGAAAAGTACCCTCATCTATTTTGACCTGATTCCGGGACGAAATCCTTTTAAGTAGGGGAGACTGTAATATCCCAAATTTTTGTAATAATTAAAACCTTGATGAATAGTGAATTTCCACTGATGAATAGTAAATTTGCTGACGAAAAGTTTTTCAGCCCACACTATGTAGACGACATGGAATGAATGTTTCGAAGTGATATTATTGATGTATAGGAAGAATAAAAGAATGTAAACGCGATCAGAATCAGAAGATTCCCCTCCGAGTTTTAAATCACTATTCACTGGACAGTTAAGGATGAATTGGTTTGATCGTTTTGAGAAAGTATGTGGAATGAGAAATACATGATCATATCTTAAACCAAGGTGAGAAACCTAAGATTATATATTAGACAAAGGTAATGAAAGGATAAAGGAAGTACCCTAGCTTTGGTACAGAGAAACGTCTTTAGAACCACTGGAAACTATCGCGAAACAAAAGCGTAATAAATTATGATTTAAAACCTAACCAAAGGAGGAGTATTATATGAGATCATCAACTGCAATATATAAAAGAATTGAGGATGCAAAGGATGACATAAGCATGATGCAAGGAAATGACATAAGAATGACAAAGTGATGACAAGGTGATGAATCACCACCTTGTCACCACTTTCACCACCACCACACATCCAAAATGAGCCTTGTCATTGGTGACCAAGCTTGTTTTTAACCACACAAATTAATTACAAAGTCTTGAGGTTAATTAGACAAAGCCAAAAGAAAAGAAAAACAAAAGAAAACAAAACAAAAAGAGAAGTATCAAGAAGCATCAAACATTAGGCCTCTTTCTTCTTCAAAGTCCTTAAAATTTTTGCTCATACTTCCACTCAACCATAATTCTTGATCTTGGGCTCTAAATCACCCTCATCCTATATCCAAGGTAGATCTCTAATCTTAGCCTCATCCATGGATCATAACTTGATCAAAAATGGATTCAAAGTTGATGATGAATAGTGATGTGAATAGTAACCTCATAGAATCTTGATTTGTTTTGATGATCTTAGGTTTGATTTACATAGTTAAGGAGCAAGGAAGGATATATCATCAATATATAGTCTTTGTTAAGCTCCAAGGAAGGTATAAAACTTCTTAGTTTCTAAGATTATGTTTTGATCTAGTAAGTTAGAAGTGTTTGATTAGAACTATGTTAAGATGAAGCATGTATGCATGATTTTAAACATGTTTAATGGTTGATTTGTGGATGAACTTGTGGAATAGAGTGTGACCTTATTTGGGCAGATAAATGGTAGTATAAACTTGAGTTTTATTGGTGGTTGGTTAATGGTTGATTGTAGTTTGGTTGGAGTGTTTTAAAACACGGGAAGTACGCGTAAGTGCCGTTACCATGGCGGATTTTACTTAGGTAGTTTATACAGAAACCATGACTGCAAAACAGGGCATACACTTGAGGTTTCTGACCATGATCATGTAGGCTCTGTTTCCTAGAGTATTTTAGCGAAAGAATCGTATCGTTTTGATTTACGGTTTAGGAGAAACGTCCGTTTTAGTAAAAGCGGTTTCGCGTAACGAGATAGTTCATTGTATGAACTTTGATCTAGGGATCAAGCCCTTTAAAATTGGAATTGGGTTGAGATGTTAAAATGGATACTAGTATGTATAATAAGGAAAGGAAGCCTAGAAGGGTTCGAGTTAAAAATATGAGTTGGTGATTTTATAAAAATGCGCGAACGAAAGTTGCGCGAGTGAAATACCCTTAAGGGGATGGTTTAAAACAAGGAAATGGTAAAGTAAAAGAACTTGGGATTTGTGAATGGTTTTCACCCAAGCTTTTGACTTAGAGGTTTACGGAACGCCACGAGGTTATAGATGACCAAGAGCGAGACGTTTAATTTTCATTGGTAGAACTGTAGTGCTTAAGTTATAGCACATTAAATGGTTCAAGGGGACTGACTGTGAATTATGTATCTTGTTATAGATCGACGCGCACCCTCTCAAGCCCCCACTACCACACCACCAAGACCCCAAGGCAAGTTTTCAAACCTACACCATATAATGATGCTGTTGTGATATATGTTGTGGTATTGCTATATATGCTGCTTTATGCTGTGAAATAACGTAAAACTGTTTTTGCTTTGTAAAAAGCTGTATAAGGTATGAGGTTTATATGCTAGCTAAGTACTAGATATATACCAAGGTTAAAGATTAAAGACTCTAAGTATAGAGCACTTGTACGATGGTTTTAAAACTTAGACCGGGAGTCAAATTATTAATTATTTTTAAACTACTGTCAAAAGCTGGAAGGTTCCGGGGACAGTTATGTTTTAAATGTTTATTAAATATTCCAATATCTATATTGTGGGATATTTAAGGTGAGATATTTGAATAATATTATAATAAATATTATTTGAATATTATTTAAATAAAGTGAATATTATTATTTTTAAATATTCACTCAAGTGTTTATATTGAATAATAATTCAATATTTATTAATTGATTATTATTTAATTAAGTGAATATTATTTTGAATATTCACTTAAGTAGTTATATTGAATAAAAATTTAATATTCATTATTTGAGTATTTATCAAATATTCCAAAAATGATTTAGAATCATTGAACCTTATTATATGATCCAAGGTTCTATTATTTACACAAAAATATAAATTTCTGATTTTCAGAAAAGGTATTAAAATAGAGATTCCCAACTATTATTTTAAGATAGTTAAAGGTAATTAAATGCAAACAATATTATTTCCAACTCCTCGAAAACTGGGAATCTAGTCAAGAATTCGAGGACAGTGATTTACTTCCGCGGTTCCTCTAAAGTATCTATAACTAGGGGATTGCTCCCCCATTCAAATAAGAGTTTTTCAACTCACTGAACTCTGATATTTCAATAAACTCCCTGGTCATGATTTCAAAATATGTAGTAATCATCGGTAGTCTCGTTCACTAATGTCAACCCACACTTGGACTTACTCCTTTCAATTACTCTGGAGTAAGGTCGCCTGAACGGTTACAAAAGTTTTGACAAGTATTTGTACTCGGGAAAAATGGGATTAAATTTCCGATTTCCGTTTCATTAATATTTTTCATCATGGGAATTGGAAAGGTCTACACGGCAATGAAATAGGTGTCGAGGTAGTGCCAAAACTATCAAGGCTTACCCGGTGATGAAATAGGCCCGAGGTAGTGATCTCTTGCGTGCTAAGGCTTACCCGGTGATGAAATAGGCCCGGGGTAGTGATCTCTTAGCACAATGGCCCGTATGCGGTCAGGGTGATAACCGAACAGGAAGTCGTCCTTCTACTAGTAGAAAAGAAAAGTTACGATACAACGGCTGATCACCGTGTATCGGGTGTTCTAGTACATTCCCTTCCCTCCAATTGGAGTTGAGCTGCACATTGTAACAAAAGCCTATGCGCTGAGTTACTGATAATGTGACAGTAATGAATAATGATGTTCCTCATACAGTAGTCGTACTATATGGTATGTTTTTGACGAAAAGAGAAATAAATATATCATTCTGTATACGAATGAAGTTTTAAAGGTTTTCCTTTATGATATAAGCTTACTTATATGCTTACGCTGTATTGTATTATTGCTGGGCCGAGTGCTCACTCTTGCTTTTCTTTCTATACATATATATCACAACACCACAGCTAGAGTAGATGGCCAGGATTCGCCGTACCGCTCGGAAGCGCGTCAGAGCTATACAGGCCGCCCGTAACATGGTTGTTACAGAGGATCAAGTAGAAGTCCTGAGTTGGTTCGGAGTGTAACTTTTGTTGCTCCGGTTTAATTATAAGTATCACTTATGTATATTAATGAACAAGAACAAACTTTTGCGCTACCATATGGTTTCACATAGAAATCATACTGGTAGTAGGTTGCAGTATTTTACTTTTGAGTTGTAATAACTTTAATTTGTGGATCATATGACTACTGTATTGTAAGTTCGTTTCTGAGACATAACCGGTGTGAGTATATTGATGGTGGGGTCACCATGTGTGATGATTCATTGTTTTATAGTTCAAGTATTAAGTGATTGTACGGCACAAGGGATCGTGACAACCCAGATCTCCGACCCCGGGTCTGGGGGTGTTACACTTGGACTCCTCAGTCGAGTTCATAAATATCTCGCTATTTGTTTAAAACAGAGATGATATATATTTCAGAGACTACTCGTGAATTCTTTTCTTCTATTAAGGAAAGATTTACACATCAGACGTTGAAATCGTGGAAAGGATATCAATTTGATATTGATATTCCGAATTCAATTCTATTGGCGAATTTGACAAAGTTTATGTACGGAGACACCTTTGGGTGGACCGATTCACTGATGAGAAATGTTTGGTGGAAGGTTATCGATTGTTCCGATACCAAGAACTTTCTATTCAGACCTTATATTCTATTTAAGGGTTATAATTACCTTGTTCGTCCCAAACTTAATTACTCTTCTTTTCAATTCATTATCCGAGTAGTCAAAATTTTGTTTTCTTTCTTTCAAAGGCTAGATGTTAAGATTTTGTGCTAGCAGATTGAATCTGTCTAGTTATATACGCTATTAAGAATGACTAGTTAATCGTTCAAACTAGTTGAGATTTTAAACACTATGATAAAGATCTAGGTAATTGCCCTGGCTAAATATTACGTTTCAACCCAGTTGAACTAGCCAATTTTGTTCGGCTAATTGCTAATGATTCTTGAAGTGGACTAGTTATTGTATCACTAAGTTTAACTTTCGGTCAAATTTATGTAAGTGAATTCACGATGCATTTTGTATGCAGTGAAGTACGATGAGAAAATTTTCAAAGGATAATTTGATTGAGGCCTAACCAGGTCGCCCCCTCAGCGAGAATTTTTACAAAGTTTTATATATATATATATATATATATATATATATATATATATATATATAAAGCATTCTGTTGCTTGAAGTATTCTTAGTACCATGCAAGTATTTTCCTTAGTATTTGGAAAAAGAGAGTGTTGAAGCTTGGAGCTAAAACAATTGAGTCCGATAAGTTTTGAATCGAAGTTTACGGAAATTGCCAAGGTTGTTTCGCATGATGCGAATTCAGAATAACGGAGTGTTCGAAATGACTAATTATGTTACCTTGGCTAATGAAACAACTGTGATAGAAATGGAAGCAAAGTGGACGAGAAAGAAATGGGCATAAAGAAAGTAGAGTATGAAACACGAATAGATTGAGAAAGAAAGAAAGTAAGAATTCAGATTGTCGGACGAGGAAACGTTTGACCTCCAAGAAGATGAAACTTGTTTAGCCTCGGTGATAGATACGAAACGGGAAGTACCTAGTGTACAGAATATCCCTGTTGTCAACTAATTCGAGGATGTATTTCCAGAAGATCTCCCAGGGTTACCACCCGATAGAAAAATATAGTTTCCTCTAGAATTAGCTCCAAGAACGGCACCAGTTTCGAAGGCCCCGTACCGACTAGCTCCAGTCGAGATGAAGAAATTAGTCGCTCAATTGTAGGAATTGTTAGAGAAAGGAATGATAAGACCAAGTGCGTCACCGTGGGATGCACCCGTGTTATTGGTGAAGAAAAAGGACGGCAGCATGAGGCTGTGCATAAACTATCGAAAGCTGAATAGGCTAACGGTTAAGAATGAATACCCCTGCCAAGGATCGGTGATTGGATCGATCGGCTGTATGATGCAGTTAAATTCTCAAAGATTGATTGAGAACAGGATACCACCAGTTGAATATTAAACCTGAGGACGTACCCAAGACTGTGTTTTGCACCAGGGTTGGACACTACGAGTTTTTAGTAATGTCGTTTGGGCTGACGAATGCCCCTGCAACTTTCATGGACTTGATGAATCGAGTTTTCAAGAAGTATTTGGATAAGTGTGTCATAGTGACATCGAAAATATTTTGGTTTACCTCAAAGACCGAGGGAGAACATGCAGAACATTTGAGGATAGTGTTAGAGACACTGAGAAGGAAAAAGTTATATGCCAAGTTCTCAAAGTGCGAGTTTTGGCTAAAGGGAGTACAATTTTAGGACATGTGATCAACAGTGAAGGAGTACTGGTTGACCCTGCTACGATAAAAGTTGCTTCGCACTGGGAAAGACCAACCACACCAACCGAGTTGGGAAATTTTGTGGGTTTAGCCGGATATTACCGGGGATGTGTACAAGATTTCGCTAAAATAGCAGCCCCGCTGATCCGACTACTCGAAAGACTGAAAAGTTGAATGGATCGAGAAATGTGAGAAAATTTCTAGGAATTAAAGAAGAGACTAGTCACCGCCCTGTGCTGGTACTGCCAGACGGGAAGGGAGATTTTGTGATCTATAGCGACGCATCGCATAAAGGATTAGGGTGCGTGTTTATACAGAACAGAAAGGTAATTACATATGCATCCAGACAATTAAAGGAATATGAATTTAGATACCCTACGCATGACTTAGAATTGGCAGTGATAGTTTTCGCTTTAAAGATTTGGAGGCACTACTTGTATGAAGAGAAGTGCGAGATTTATACACAATCATAAGAGCATTAAATACATTTTCCCAGAAAGAACTTACCATGAGAATAGAAAAGGTAGCTAAAGCTAATCAAGGATTATGACTGTGGGATTCCTTACCACCCAGGGAAGGCCAATGTGGTGGCCGATGCCCTTAGTAGGAAAGAGAGACTTAAGATGATAACATCATCGGTTAAAGTTAATTCAAGGATTTGAGAAAATGGAAATTTAGGATAAGATAACTGGAAAGGGTATTAAGAGACTATTTGAGATTGCAATGCAACCGGAATTGCTACATAAAATCAAGTTATGTCAAGAACGAAGGACGAGTGAAGGTATAAAGTCAATGTTGAAGAAAGAATTAAAGACTGAGAAAGATGATAAAGAAATCATGAGGTATTTTTACCGAGTTGGGTTCCCACTGTTCAAGAGATAAAGGATGCTAAATTTTTTTGAATGGCTAATAAGAGGAATTGGAAGGATGAAGTTTGAAGTTAAGAGTACGACAAGGATTATTTAAAGGTCCTGATTGAGTCAGAATAAATTAAAGAAAGTTAAGGAAATGTTATAAGTGGTCGGATATATAAAAAAGATTTATCGATTGTTAAGTAAATATTGGATATGTCAGAAAATGAAGGCAGAACAAAGACCTAGTTGACTATCGCAGTTAGTAGAGATTCCTGATTAGGAATGTAATTTACTGTAATGGATTTTGTGATAGGATCAACAAGAATCAATTCGGACTATGACGTCAATTGAGTTATAATTGATGGATTAAATGAGTCTACTCATATTTTGTTTTTAGCGAGAGATCTTTAATCGAAGAGTTACGAAAAAGATAGTTGGGTGACGTGGAGTTCCAGTCACCATCGTGTCAGATAAGGACCAATGATTGAACTCCCGATTCGGGAGGAGTTTTCCAAACGTGTTTGGCAACGAGATTGAATGCGAGCACTATGTAGGACCCACAGACCGACAGACCGACCGGAAGAAACATTTCAGAGAACCGAAGTTACGATAAGCGTTGTACCGCCGATTGCAAGAATAATCAGATGTTGATAGAAAATGGGTGTATAAGAGTACAACCAGTATTGTCTTATATAAAGCGTCCGGTAGATATCACAGACCGGAATGAGTAAGTGTTGTAATGAAACCTGAGGGTTGAATAGTCAACCTAGAAACTGGAGATTACTATATTGGAAGAATAACCTCGACTATTTTCTTAGATTCCAGGACGGAATCCTTTCAAGTAGGGGAGACTGTAATAACCCCAAATTTTGGACTCAGTTAAAAAAAATTTGATGAATAGTAAATGTTGATGAATAATGAATTTGTTGATGAAAAATATTTCAGACCACACTATATGAGAGACATGGAATGAATGTTTCAAAGTTATATTAGTAATGTATAAGGAGAATAAGTGAATGTAAACGCGATCAGAATCACAAGATTTCCATTCGAGTTTTAAATCACTATTCACTGGACAATCAAGGATGTATTGATTTGATAGTTTTGAGAAAGTATGTCAAATGAGAAATCCATGATCATATCTTAAGCCAAGGTGAGAAATCTAGGATCATATATTAAACCAAGGTGATGGAAAGATCAAGGAAGTATCCCCTAACATTGGTACAGAGAAACGTTTTTAAAATCACTGGAAACTATCGCGAAACAAAAGCGTAACAAATTATGGATTAAACCCTAACCAAAGGAGGAGTATCATATAAGATCATCAAGTGCAATATATAAGAGGATTGAGGATACAAAGGATGACATAAGCATAATGCAAGAAGGTGACATAGGGATGATGTTATTCCCAAATGACCTAACAGAATTGTAGAAGGGGGGGTTGAATACAATTCTTGATATTTTCTTAAACTTAAAACACTGATAAAATAAAACTGAACTGAATAAACAAAAACACAAGATATAAATAATTCAGTTGGATTGTTTGATGATCCAACTGAAGTGTTTTTATTGCGGAAATAATCTGTGATACAAAAGTACACAGCTGCTCAGTTACAGAGTTGTAGAGAAGAATGCTCTCAAAGATAGCTAATACAAACTATTTGTTTTTCTTCTCTTACATTCTTTCTAACTGCTACACTTGGTTATATATTCCCAAGTTTACAATACTATTTTTGGCTACTCTAAAGTACACTAAAGATAACCGCCAATAGTTTGCTTTTCATCCCTTTGTCCAGTGGTCCTTAGAGATCCTTACTTTTGTCTTCATGCTTATTATGATCACTCCCAAGAGCCCAATTGGAAACTGGGATGTTTCCTTATTCCCCATGTCCATTTTAATGGTTTCCAATGCAAAGTACACTTCCACATCACCTTTAGATCTGTTCAGAAACCTGTCACTATCACTTTGTCAACTATTCAGAAAAGCAATAATGATTCGTTGATAGCAGGGAGATGTGTTTCGTTGATAGCTTTATTCTTCATTTCATTGATGGTGTTTCTCTTGTTTCGTTGATAGAGTAATCCTCATACCGTTGACATGTCTTCACTTAGGCAAAATTACAAGGCATGATATACTTACAATTAACCAACCTATTTTGCCTATCTAGTACTTAGTCAACATGACTTAGGAAACCTATCTAATACATACATCAAATGCATATCAAACTGTGAAGTATTGTACAGTGCAATTGCTACAACACTCATTCCGTTGATGAGCTTCCTGTCAACGAAACACTGCAAAGCATGCCATTTCGTTGACAGTTACAAAATAACTTAATACAAAATCTACTAAGTGTTTTTACAATTATCATCAAGAACAACATATTCCTAACAATCTCCCCCAATTTATGACTGATAGAATAACAGCCATAAATCAAGAGCCTTGATGATAACAAAAACACTCAGACATATTACCCATGATAAAAGTAAAAATTGCATTGAGCTTCATAAAGTTTTAGACATAAAACAAGACTTACAAGACTAATGCCCAAATGTGCTCCTCTAGACTGAGCAAATGATTCATCTTGGTCTTCTTTGAGGCATAGTTTTCTTCCCTCTCCTAGAGTTGTTCTCCTCAATCTGGACCTGTAGCCTTCTGTAAAAGATCTTCTCTTCTTCATCTTGATCACCAAGCTTGGATTGCATGAACCTTAGAGTTTGATTAGATGCCTTATCCAGCTGGTCTTCCATCCTGAAGAACCTTCTGCAGTTGTCCTTGTCCTTAAATTCCATCATCCAGTAAGGTTGAAGATGGATCTTCTTTCCTGTTGAGGGCACTCTTAGCATCCTGGGAAGAGCCTCAGGCTTGTTCCAGCTAGCCTTTATTTGACATATCTTGGAGACCACCTCAGACTTGGCTGTTTTGGTGAAGCCAAAGTCTTTCTTCAAGCATCTAAACACTGTGAGTAGTGTTTGGTAGTCTTCTCCTAAAATTCTGTAGAGAGGCCATATTTGTTCTCTACCACCCTTGTATGTGAAAACCAATCTTTCAGGTAACTTTTGAGAAGCTGCAATGCCCCTTACTTCCACCAGGTTGTCTAAATCAAGATGTAAGCTGGATTCTTCCCTGATGTCAGCAATGTACATGCAGTCCTCTGGATTTGTAGGGGGTTTCTGAGATTGTGGCTTCCTCACAAATACTGGTTTTGCCTTGACAGCCCTTTTCTTTGTCTTCATTGGTTGATCCTTTTCAAATAGGAACTTTGGAAAATAGGCTTCATCAAATTCAATAGGCTCCTCCTTTGGCATGATTGGTTGATCATGAAAGTTGACAGGGTGTGCAGGGTCACAGGCCAACTTTCCTCCAATAGGTAGATCAATAGGAATTTGATGTGCACTTGTTGTGGACGGGGCTTGAGCAGTGTCCAGAGAGTCCTCTTTTTCAAAGTTCAGATTCCTCTTAGCTCTAGCCTTTGGTTGCCTTACACTTTTCCTTGCTGGTTCAGCTTCATTAGCTCCATCCTTGGCTTTTTCTTCCTGAAAGGTCTCTTCATCTTCAAGTGCTTGAGCAACTGCCAATGCTTGCATTGCTGCCCTTTCAGATTCTTCAGCCTTGGCCTTTGCAAAATTTGGGTGACCAACCCAAATGCAGATTTCCTTGCTGTCCCTGTAGATGATGGCCCTTTGATTCCTTATGCTTGGATGATTGCTTTCCTTGCTCTCAATGATCAGCTTCCCTAGGACTTTGAACTCATCTGGCTTTGGAGCAGGATAAAATATCCTTTCAATGTTCTTGCCTTTGGGTTTGGCAGGTGATATTGGAGACATCCCTCTTGCATCCACATTCTTAAAGCATGAAGATTGACCCTTCTCATTTCTTGAATCTTGAAGGATTCCATGCTGAAGGGGCTCTATAGCATAAGAGCTCTTGAACTGTGGCTCCATTTGTACAATCACCATTGCATTTGTTGATGGCTGATCTGTCTTTGAAGATTCAGTAATGTTCTTGAACCTTGCTTCTATGTTGGACCAATGATCTTTGATTTGTTCTGCAAGTTTCATCCTCATAGAAGCTTCCTGGATCAGGTCAATACTATCCTTATTCTTCTTTCCAAACTCCCCCATTGCTAGTGGCTCCTGTGGCAGTGAAATGGCTGGGACCAACACCTTTGTGATTTGAATGTTTAGCTCCTTAGATTTCTCCCCCTTTTTGTTAGCATCAAGAGAGATGACTGGGAGTCCTTGAGCTGCCACTAGCTGAGTGAGTAGCTGAGTTTGCTTCTCCTGTTCCTTCTGCATTTGAGAAAGTGTAGCTTCCACCTTGTCCACTCTTGTAGAGAGAGTTTTCAAGGATGTAGCCACCTCAGGTTCCTTAGAGAAAAACCTGGTCATCTTGGACACAGTGAGAAGAGGGAGCTTTTCATCTATCATCCTGTAGTTAGCATCCCTGAGATTGCTAATGGAGTCCTTGATTTCTGTAGCCTCAATCCTTGTCTGCATTATTTGTAGCCTTTGAATTTCCAGAGAATCCATGATGGCCTTGTAGAATTTCTTGTCCCTTGCATTTGCAGACTCATGAGCTAGATAGGCCTCATTGTACTGCCTTGAGATAGCAGCATCTAGAGTGACTCTTCCATGCATACCCTGAGAAAGCCAGCCTGGTGTAGGAGGCACCACAGAAGTCCCAGTCTGTGAAGTGGTGGCCACCTGTAGATTATCACCATAGCTGTCCTCATCATCAGAAAACTCAAAGTCTCCACTTGCTGCAGCTCCTGGAGGTAGATTGGTCAAGGCATCCTTTGCTCTTTGCATTGATGCAGTAGTATGAATTAAGTTGAGTGACCTTTCTGCCTCCACATTGCCCTGTTGAGCCATAACTTGATAGGCTGGCACAGGATGAGTAAAGGTCTCAGGATCCAGGGAAATACTATCCAGAGTTTGTTGATAATGCTCTTGGAAAGTAAGTTCCCTTTCTCCCTCACTGACCTCCATTAACTCATTAGCAATGGCTGCTTCCACCCTTATTGCTCCTGTAGTCCCTTCTCTCTCTCCACTCTTTTCTTGCATCATGGGCTCCCCATGGCTCACACCTCTCACACCCTCACCTTCACCTACTAAGGTGGTACTCTCAATCTCTCCTTTTGCCTGGCTGGAAGAAATAGCCAGCCTCTCACTCTCATTCTCTCCTTTTGCCTGGCTGCAAGCCAGCCTCTCAATTTCACTCCCTTTCAAACCTAAAAGTGTCTCAACTACCACCAGGTCATCTACACTAGTTGTGGAAACAACTTGATTTTCAGTAAAAGGTGTAGAATGACCTATCAACGAAATGGTAGTTTGAACTGTCAACGGTATAGGTACCGTTGATGGAGAAACACTTGTCAACGAAAGAGGCTGTTTCGTTGATGAAGTCAATAAAGCATTTTGAGAAAGTGAAATTACAGTAGAATCTGTGGTGATTGATTTGAGATTGGGGTCCACAGATTCTCTTGCAGTTTCAGAAAAACTTGGTTGATGGCCCAACAAATCACTTAATAAGTGATGACCATCAGCTTCAGAGTGGGGCTTCTCCAAGATTAGAGTTGGAGAATCAGGAAAAGATGTATGGATCATGTCCACATCTAAAGATTGAGTTGGTGAATTGGATGGAGATAAATCAAGATTAATGTTTAGAGAGTGGGACTGTAACCCCAGAGTAATAATAGGGGTTACATCAAACTGAATTTGAGAAACTGGAAGTGTTGCTTCCAGTGTGTGTGCACCCTGTGAACCCTTGGTCTTTTGCTTCACTCTCCTTTGGTATTGGGAAAATGTAGACTGTGGGCTTGAAGTGTCCCTTACCCTTTTGGACTGTGCTCTAGGTGGAGAGCTTGTTTCAATAATCACATCCTTTTGGGAGGATGCAATTAGACTTGTGTTTAAATCCATTTTACTCATTGTGCCTTGTTGGGAAGACACAATGGGGCTAGGCTGGGAAACACTTACCTCACCTTCCTTATTCTTGGGGTTTCTTTGATTTTCACCCCTTCCCTCACCTCTCACAACTCCAGACTCACTCCCCTTAGGTTGTGTGGTAGTTTCTACAACAGGTGCCTTTTGAGAAGCACCTGAGGTTGGCTTGGAGGATTTCTTTGATTTTGATTTAGTTGCTGGGGCAGGAGCCTGTTGGGTCACAACTACAGACTCCATAGCAACAAGGTTGGAGGAGACAATAGAAGTAACAGCTATACTAACAGGGATAGTAGTAGTTACCTCAATGATTGGCAGATACACCACTGGAACATCACCATTGTAGTTCAGCCTCAGTATGTCTGTCAATACTCTCTTTTCTTGTACAAAGCACTCAAACCTGGCATTAGGGTTAGAGATAACTAATGGTGCTGGACTAACATGATTAGCCAGCATCATCAGAAACCTTGCATAATAGATATTTTTCTTCCTATTTGCCTTATCACCCAACTTAGCACCAATTTCATAAATAAGTTGGGTGCTAAAGTTGTAATATCTATCATTTAGAAGCATGGTTAGGAGAATTAACATAGAGTTAGTTAATGCATCAAAATTACTAATCTTTCCAGAAAAGACCTTAATGAATGCATCAGCTAAATAACTGTATTCCCTAACCAAACCTCTCCTAATTATTCTACCCAGATTATCAGTAGGCAAAGAGTAGTTTATAGAATTTAGCATGGTAGTTATTTCAGTGTTAGTAGGCAAAGCATCACAGTTATTATCAGGAATATGTAAACATGCTTGCAAAACATCAGAATTAACTATGTACTCATTACCTTGGAGAGTGAATTACAGAGTGCAATTTGTTCCACTATATTCACATGAGGTCCAAATTTCCTCAATTATTTCATTGTAGATTGGTGTAGAGTGGAACATTGCATAGCTCAACTTGCAATTCTTCATGAAATCCATCATTTTGAAGAAAAGTCTGTTCGGGTTTTCCTTTGCAACAAAAGGGATGGAGTTGTTCTTCTCATAGATGAACCCTCCAGCAGACATAAGCTTGACTATGGGTGCCATTGTTGAGTGAGATAAAGCTTCGAACTGAGTTGCTTGTTAGAGAGAGAAAGAGAGAGAAAAGCCTTTGGAATTTTTGAGAGCAGGTAAAAAAAAATTAAAGAAAATAGAATTTCTTAAATACTCCCCCAAAAATTCTCAGAAAATGAGTCCAATAATAAAAGTAAATTACTGGATTGGCTTAAAAATATAACCGTTACTCTTAAAGTATTACCATGATTTATACTTACAGGGATGTATGCATAGATCGTGGTAAAAGACGTGTCAGTTTTCAACGGTTCAGATTAAAAGCGCTAAATCAACGAATCAGAATTGGGCGTTTAAAGTCCCGTCTGTTTCGTTGATACAGCTGTGTTTCGTTGACATAAAAGAGCTATCAACGAAACACCCAGAAAAATGCTAAGATTGTCAACGAAATGGTTTGTTTCGTTGGCATAGTTATTTTGACTTAGACAAAATTTTACTTTTTCCTGAGAAAATTAAATCACAGAAAATCATAGCAAATTTCTGGCTGCATTATGACTTGCAAATATCTCAAAAATAATTAAGAGAAATTTAGCATACCTAGCTCACTTACTAATCTTGAGAATGTTGATTCATCAAGTGGCTTGGTAAAGATGTCTGCAAGTTGTTGTTCACTTGGAACAAAATGTAACTCCACAGTACCATTCATAACATGTTCTCTAATGAAATGGTACTTGATGTCAATGTGCTTGGTTCTTGAATGCTGCACTGGATTCTCAGTAATGGCAATGGCACTAGTGTTGTCACAGAAAATAGGAATTTTCTCAACTCTTAATCCATAATCAAGTAATTGATTTTTCATCCATAAAATCTGTGCACAACAACTTCCAGCTGCAATATACTCAGCCTCAGCTGTGGAGGTGGAAACTGAGTTTTGTTTCTTGCTGAACCATGACACAAGCTTGTTTCCTAAGAATTGACAGGTGCCTGTTGTGCTTTTCCTGTCAATTTTACATCCTGCATAATCTGCATCTGAATAACCAATTAGTTCAAAACCAGATTCTCTAGGATACCAAATGCCAAGGTTTGGTGTTCCCTTGAGATATCTGAAAATCCTTTTAATAGCAACTAAATGGGATTCCCTAGGATCAGCCTGAAATCTAGCACATAGACATGTAGCAAACATAATATCAGGTCTACTAGCTGTTAAATACAAAAGTGAGCCTACCATGCCTCTGTAACTTGAAATGTCCACAGATTTTTCCTTAGTATTCAATTCAAGTTTGGTGGCAGTGGGCATGGGAGTTTTGGCAGGAGAGCATTCCATTAAGTTAAATTTCTTTAATAAATCATGAATATATTTTGTTTGACTAATGAAAATGCCTTCATTAACTTGCTTCACTTGAAGACCAAGAAAGTAAGTTAATTCTCCCATCATGCTCATTTCATATTTACTTTGCATAAGCTTGGCAAAATTTTGACAAAGTTTCACATCTGTAGACCCAAAGATTATGTCATCTACATAAATTTGAACAAGTATAGTAGAGCCATTCACAATCCTGTGAAAAAGAGTTTTATCTACAGTACCTCTAGTGAAGTGATTCTCAAGAAGAAACTGTGAGAGTGTGTCATACCAGGCTCTAGGTGCTTGTTTCAAACCATAGAGTGCTTTGAGGAGGAAGTATACATATTCTGGAAAATCATCATCTTCAAAACCAGGAGGTTGACTTACATAGACCTCCTCTTCCAATTCCCCATTCAGAAAAGCACTTTTCACATCCATTTGATAGACTTTGAAATTGGCATGGGCTGCATAGGCTAGGAAAATCCTTATTGCTTCTAGTCTTGCAACAGGAGCAAATGTTTCATCAAAATCAATTCCTTCTTCCTGTGAGTAGCCTTTTGCAACTAGTCTTGCTTTGTTCCTTGTGACTATGCCATTTTCATCCATCTTGTTTCTGAACACCCATTTTGTGCCTATTACACTCCTGTCCTTAGGCTTGGGCACCAGCTTCCAAACATTGTTCCTTTCAAATTGGTTTAGCTCTTCTTGCATAGCCAAAACCCAATCTGGATCTAGAAGTGCATCCTCAACTTTCTTTGGCTCATCGTGAGACAGAAAGCTGCTATATAGACATTCTTCTTGAGTTGCTCTTCTAGTTTGGACTTTTGAAGAAACATCACCTATAATAAGTTCAAAGGGATGATCTTTAGTCCATTTTCTTGAGGGAGGTAGATTTGCTCTAGACGAGGTAGCTTCATGATCATGATTGCCTAGATTGGATATTTGTCCTTGAGAAACTCCCCCTGAGTTTGTTGTCCCTAAATGATCACTTCTTGAGACATTTCTATGACCTTCAACGGTATGACTGTTTTGGCTGTCAACGAAACGCTCATTTTGACTGTCAACGAAACCACCATCTTGACTGTCAACGAAATGACCATTTGGTCTACTAGCAGCTATTCTTTTCAATCTTAATGCAGCAATTTCATCTTCACTGTTGCTCTCATCTGTGCTAGATACAACAACTTTAGGCTGTTTCTCAGTAGTCTTAACATGATTCATTCGATCTCCTTCCTCATTCTCAAAAGAGAGACTTTCATGGAAACCTTCATCACAGAGACCTTGAATTTTGAGATCATCAAAAACAACATGTACAGATTCCATAACAATGTTGGTTCTGAGATTATAGACTCTGTAAGCTTTCCCTGCTGCATATCCCACAAATATTGCTTCATCTGCCTTTGCTTCAAATTTCCCCAAATGCTCAGCTTGATTTCTCAGAACAAAGCACTTGCATCCAAAGACATGAAGAAAATCCAATAGTGGCTTCTTTCTTTTGAGTAGTTGATAAGGGGTCATTCCCTTGGCCTGATTAATCAAAGAAATATTCTGAGTGAAGCAAGCTGTGTTAACTGCCTCAGCCCAAAAATAAGTTGGTAACTTTGATTCATCTAGCATTGTCCTGGCAGCTTCAATAAGTGTTCTGTTTTTCCTTTCAACTACACCATTTTGCTGTGGTGTCCTTGCTGCTGAAAACTCATGCATAATACCATTTTCTTCACAGAACATCTTCATGCTTGAATTCTTGAATTCTGTCCCATTGTCACTCCTGATCCTTCTTACTTTCAAGTCAGGATGATTGTTTACCATCTTGATGTGATTGATAATGATTTCACTTGCCTCATCTTTAGAATGTAAAAAGAAGGTCCAAGTAAATCTAGAAAAATCATCAACAATCACAAGACAATATTTCTTCTTTGAAATAGACATGACATTTACAGGGCCAAACAGATCCATATGAAGTAACTCAAGCTGATGGACAATTGATGACTCTGTCTTGCTTTTGAATGATGCCTTCTTTTGTTTCCCTTTTTGACAGGCATCACACAAACCATCCTTGGAAAACTCCACCTGTGGAATTCCTCTAGCAAGATCCTTCCTTACCAAATCATTCATAACCTTGAAATTCAGATGAGATAATTTCTTGTGCCATAGCCAACTTTCATCCTTGCTTGCTTTGCTGAAAAGACAAGTGATGGTGTCTGGACTTGTGCTACTAAAGTCAGCAATGTACACATTCCCTCTTCTGAATCCAGTCATTACCACATTGTTGTTTCCTCCTTTAGAAACAACACAGGCTTCTTTTGAAAAAGTAACTAAAAATCCTTTGTCACAAAGTTGACTGATACTAAGCAAATTGTGCTTAAGACCATCCACCAATGCAACCTCATCTATGATGACATTCTCTTTTGAAATCAAGCCATATCCCTTTGTGTAGCCTTTGCTGTCATCTCCAAAAGCAATACAAGGGCCAGCTCTTTCCTGAAACTCTGTGAGCAGGGTAGAATCACCAGTCATGTGTCTTGAACAACCACTATCCAAGTACCAAAGATTCCTTTTGTCTCCCTGCACACAATGAAACCAAATCAAGTTGATTTTGGTACCCAAGTTTCCTTGGGTCCTGTTTTGTTAGCCTTTGCTTTTCCTTTTATATCATTTTTCACCTTGGGCTCAGATTGATTTAAATCAACTTTTACTCTTGGTGTTGATTTCTGATTGTTGCTCACATTTTCATTTACAGCATGCATATTTGAAGGAACACACATATTATTCATATTCCATGGCATTTGTGGCATACTAAACATATTCATGTATGGATTAGGCACAAATGATATGTTAGCATATGGATTCTGAAATTGTGCACATGGAGCAAACATGTTAGGCATAACAGGCATTGTAGGCATAAGATTATTCATTGCAGGCTTGGGAATTTTCACATTAGCAGTTTTCTTAACAGATTTGCAGTTAGTAGATAGATGACTAACACTTCCACAATTGACACAAGTCTTTCTAGGAGCATATTTATCAGGTGTGTAATTGTTGTGTTTGTTAATTCCTACTTTGCCATTCCTGTTATTCCTTTTATTTCCCTTAGCCTCAATTTGAACATTCTCTATCTTATCTTTCAATTGCTTGTTGGACAAGTGACCTACATTAGCTCTCTCAACAGGCTTCTCAACTTTCTTTGATTTACTAGACTCACCTTGAACAAAGTTCTTGGTGACAGGACCATACTTATTATTAAGTCTAGTGAGTTCATCTTTTCTTTTCTCTGTCAACGAAACACCCTGATCGGTTGATGGTTCATGTGTCAACGGGACATCGCATTCCGTTGACATATCAACCTTCAACAAATGATCATTGTTGTTTGTTGACTCTGTTTCTGAATCTAAGGCTTCACAAGCATACCCTAGTTTCTCTTTGTTCTTTTTCCATGATTGTTCACAGAAAGATTCAATACCTTGAACATTAATGATGTTGGTAGCAACATTCCTGGCATCTTTCCATTTAGCAATCACACTCTGTTCTATTTCTAGTTGTGTCTTAAGAATTTCTTCCCTTTGTAACACGTTCTCAAGTTCCTTCTTAGCATCCCTACTAACACATCTCATTTTCTCAAATTCAATGAGCTGTGCTTCTAACATTGCATTCCTATCACTTAAGAGCAAATTAATCTCTTTAATTCTTGAATTCTCTTTGGTAAGTGATTTAAGAGTAACACGCAAATTATATAATACAGTAGACATTTCATTTACTGCACTATCGCATTCCTCTTTAGAAAGCTCAGAAAGATTAGTAATTATTACCTGGTTGCTTGAGGAGCTTGCTTCCTGCTCATGATTGTTAGCCATAAGAGCCAAGTTGACATATTCAACATCATCATCAGAATCTTCACCATTACCAGCCCAATCATACTCCTGAGTCATGAAAGCCTTTTCCTTTTGCTTGAGAAGTTCAAAGTATTTCTTTTTATAATCAACAAGCTCAAATTTCCTGTTGCTCTTCTCAATCTTGGGTTTTCTGCAGTCTCCAGCAAAGTGACCAAGCATTCCACAATTGAAACATTTAGATTTAGACTTTTCAATCCAGTTACTTTTGTTAGGTTGAAAGTCTCTCCTTGGTGGCCTTGCTTCTGAGTTTCTCTTGAACTTGAACTTAGAGAATTTTCTTGACAGAAAAGCAATGTGTTCATCAATCTCATCTAAGTCATCCAAGTTGGCTGGTTCTGGTTCTTCTTCTTCTGTCATCTTACCTTTACCCTTGCTGACATCACTTCTACAACTAGCTCGACTAGTTGTGGCCTTTGCAGCTTCTTCAGTGTCATCTTCCAGTTGGTTCACAGATGCAATCAATGCAATGGATCCACCCTTCTTCTGTACCTTTTCAATTTCCTCATCTTGCTCCATTTCCAGCTCATAAGTCTTCAATGTTCCATACAGTCTTTCAAGAGTGTAATCTTTGTACTCTTGAGTGTTTCCTAGAGAAACAGTCATAGGCTTCCATTCTTTTGGAAGAGCTCTTAGAAATTTAAGGTTTGAGTCCTTAGTTTGGTAGATTCTCCCATACAACTTTAATCCATTCAGAAGCTTTTGAAACCTACTAAACGTGTCATTTAGGGTTTCGCCAGCCTTAAAGTGAAAGTGCTCATATTGTTGTATAAGGAGTTGCATTTTGTTCTCCCTTACTTGCTCAGTTCCTTCACATAGTGTTCTGACAGTGTCCCATACTTCTTTGGAGGTTGTACAGTTTATGACATTATCAAACATCTCTTGCTCCAAACCATTAAACAGAATGTTCATGGTTCTCTTATCTCTATGGATTTCTGCAAGATCTTCAATAGTCCATTCTGAGACAAGTTTTGGAATTTCTACGTCAGGAGCATCATCTGGCACTCCAACTCTAGATGCAAACTTCATGGGAACGTGTGGACCTTTCTCAATGCAGTCTACATATCTCTCATCCATAGACATGAGATGTAAATGCATCTTTACTTTCCAGTGAAAGTAATTGTCCTTATCAAGAACTGGTATCTTCACACCTGCATCCTTCTTCACCATGGTTTCTGTTTTGGTCTTGATCTTTAAACTTCTTGTATGTTAGAAGCTTGCTCTGATACCAATTGTTATTCCCAAATGACCTAACAGAATTGTAGAAGGGGGGGTTGAATACAATTCTTGATATTTTCTTAAACTTAAAACACTGATAAAATAAAACTGAACTGAATAAACAAAAACACAAGATATAAATAATTCAGTTGGATTGTTTGATGATCCAACTGAAGTGTTTTTATTGCGGAAATAATCTGTGATACAAAAGTACACAGCTGCTCAGTTACAGAGTTGTAGAGAAGAATGCTCTCAAAGATAGCTAATACAAACTATTTGTTTTTCTTCTCTTACATTCTTTCTAACTGCTACACTTGGTTATATATTCCCAAGTTTACAATACTATTTTTGGCTACTCTAAAGTACACTAAAGATAACCGCCAATAGTTTGCTTTTCATCCCTTTGTCCAGTGGTCCTTGGAGATCCTTGCTTTTGTCTTCATGCTTATTATGATCACTCCCAAGAGCCCAATTGGAAACTGGGATGTTTCCTTATTCCCCATGTCCATTTTAATGGTTTCCAATGCAAAGTACACTTCCACATCACCTTTAGATCTGTTCAGAAACCTGTCACTATCACTTTGTCAACTATTCAGAAAAGCAATAATGATTCGTTGATAGCAGGGAGATGTGTTTCGTTGATAGCTTTATTCTTCATTTCGTTGATGGTGTTTCTCTTGTTTCGTTGATAGAGTAATCCTCATACCGTTGACATGTCTTCACTTAGGCAAAATTACAAGGCATGATATACTTACAATTAACCAACCTATTTTGCCTATCTAGTACTTAGTCAACATGACTTAGGAAACCTATCTAATACATACATCAAATGCATATCAAACTGTGAAGTATTGTACAGTGCAATTGCTACAACACTCATTCCGTTGACGAGCTTCCTGTCAACGAAACACTGCAAAGCATGCCATTTCATTGACAGTTACAAAATAACTTAATACAAAATCTACTAAGTGTTTTTACAATTATCATCAAGAACAACATATTCCTAACAGATGACATGTTGATGACAAAGTGATGACAAGGTGATGAATCACCACCTTTTCACCACTTTCACCACAACCACAAATTCAAATGGCATGTGTCATTGGTGACAAAACTTGTTTATGACCACACAATTAAAAAGAGAAGTAATTAAGAGTATTTAGACAAAACAAAAAAGAAAACAAAACAAATCAAAAGAGATGCATTCTTGAAGATGAAACATTCGGCTATTTCTTCTTCTTCCAAACCTTAAGAAATTTTCCTCCACTTTCACTCAACCATAATTCATGTTCTTGGGCTCTAAATCACCCTCATCCATAAACTAAGGTAAATCCTTGATCTTATCTTCATCCATGATTGATAGCATGCTCAAAAATGGAATCAAAGTTGATGATGAATAGTAGAAATGAATAGTAATTCTTGATTTCTTGTTTTGATCTTGAAGTTCTAGGCTTGTAAAGGATAATCAAGGATCAAAGAAGGTTATACTACCCATTGCTAGGCTATACTAAGTACCAATGAAGGTATAAACCCTCTCACACTTTTACTTATGATTTGATATTAGTGAGTAAATGGATGATTGTTAGTTATAGTATGATGTAGAGATGCTTTGCATGATATGTATGATGTTTAATGGAGTAAGTGATGGTTGAACTAGTGGTTAGTGTTATGAGCTTGTGTAGACAGAAATAAAGTGGTTTGGATGAGATCCTTGGGTTGTGATTGTTGGTTGTGGATTGATGAATTGATTAGAGTGTTTTAAACACGGGAATCGCGTTTAAGCGTCGTTACCATGTCGAATTTTACTTCGGAAGATTGGACAGAGATCACGAATACTTTAAAGGGCATAAACATAAGGTTTCTGACCATGATCATGTAGGCCCTGTTTCCTAGTTTGCTTTAGCGAAAGAATCGTATCGTTTCGATTTACGGGTTAGGAGAAACGTCCGTTTTAGTGAAAGCGGTTTCGAGTAACTAAGTAGTTCATTGCATGAACTTTGAGATAGGGATCAAGCCCTTTAAAAATGGAATTGGGTGGAGATATTAAAATGGATACTAGCATGGATTGTTAGGAAGGAAAACTAGAATGTTTTGTGTTAAAGAGATAAGTTTGTGATTTTATAAAAATGCGAGAACAAAGGTTGAGCGAGTGAAATACCCTTAAGGGGATGGTTAAAAACAAGAAGTTAGTAAAGGAAAAGTACTTGGGTTTTGTGAATAGATTTTCCACCCAAACTTTTGACTTAGAAGTTACGGAATGTCATAAGGTTATAGATGACCGAGAGCGAGACATTTGATTTTCATTGATAGAACTTTAATGCTTAAGTAATAGCACATTAATTGGTTCTAGGGGACTGACTGTGAATTATGTATCTTGTTATAGATCGACGAGCACACTCTCAAGCCCCCACTACCACACCACCGAGACACCAAGGCAAGTTTCCAAACCCTACATCATATAAGTGATGTTGTTGTGATTACTGTTGTGGTTGTGATATATTCTGTTTTAATACTGTGAAAAGAAGTTATAACTGATTATGCTTGGTAAAAAGCTTTGTGTTATATAATGGTTTATATGCTAAGTAAATATTAGATATAAACCGAGGTGTTATAGAGGCTCTAAGGGTAGAGCACTCGTACGTGAATTTTAAAACTTAGACCGGGAGTCAAATTAGTATTTTGGTCTTGATTATACTGTCAGAAACTGGAGGGTTCCATGGACAGTTTTTAAAAAAAAAAATGTTGATTAAATATTCCAATTTATATATTATTGGATATTTAATGTGAGATATTTAAATAATATTATTATAAATATTATTTGGATATTTATTTAATTAAGTGAATATTAATTGGAATATTCACTTAAGTGGAAATTTTATTGAATAATAATTCAATATTTATTATTTGAATATTATTTAATTTAGTGAATATTATTTTGAATATTCACTTAAGTAGAATCTTATTGAGTAATAATTCAATATTTATTATTTGAATAATCATTTAATTAAGTGAATATTAATTTGAATATTCACTTAAGTAGAATCTTATTAAGTAATAATTCAATATTTATTATTTGAATAATCATTTAATTAAGTGAATATTAATTTGAATATTCACTTAAGTGGATTTATATTGAATAATAATTCAATATTTATTATTTGAATATTTATTAAATATTCCAAAAATGATTTAAAAATCATAGAACCTTATTTAAATATTACGTAAGGTTCCAATAGTTATTTAAAATATTTTCTGATCTCAAAAAAGATTTATGTGACTATAGTAAGGGTTCCCAACTACTTTTAAATTATTTATCTCAAATGATGATTTTGATTTGAACTTATCAAAAATTGGGAATCCATCTCAGGAAGTGAACATATGATTTCACTTGCCTCTTTCATTAAAAGTGTTATATTTTGGGTATCTAAGTTATCAGAACTAAAGATATTTTACCAAAACTCCCAGGTCGTGATTGCGAAATGACTTACTCAAGGATCGAAGTCAGTTGACAATAGTCAACCCACATAGTATTATTACTTCCTCAACATTTCCGGAAGTAAGTATGGTAATAAGTTCATACCTATCCATGAGCTAGTCTACGCTCGGGGAAAAACGATTTAAAATCGGTTCCAGATATAAGGATAGGATTCATCATGGGACTGGAAGCAACTCATACTCGACAATGAAACATGTGTCAGGTAGTGTAATAACCCCAAATTTTGGACTTAGTTAAAAAATAATTGATGAATAGTAAATTTGCTGATGGAAAATTTTTCAGACCACACTATGTGGAGGATACGGAATGAATGTTTCGAAGTTATATTAGTGATGTATAAGGAAAATAAGTGAATGTAAACGCGATCAGAATCGGGAGATTCCAACTTTAAATTTTGATCGCTATTCATCGGACAATCAAGGATTTATTGATTTGATCGTTGTGAGAAAGTATGTAGAATGAGAAATCTAGGATCATACGTTAAGCCAAGGAAATAAAAGATCAAGAGGATATCCCCTAGCATTAGTGCAACGAAACGTTTTCGGAATCGCTCAAACTTATAACAAGATTAGCAACGAAGCAAAAGCATGACGAATTATGGATTAAACCCTAACCAAAGGAGAAGTATCATATAAGATCGTATGTGGGACTCGTTGGAATTTGGGAATAAGTAATTCTGGAATTTAGATGATTTAAGCGATCAAAAACGATCCCAAATGGATAGTAAAAATTTCCGGACTCCGAACGATTTGAAATTTCAGAGAAAGCTTTGTGGAGTTAAATGATGACTAAGTTTTCAATCGGAATTTGAAAATGAGATCAAGGACTCGAGAAAGTAGAATAAAAACGAGTGCACGGAAGATGTGGTGCTTAACGAGCCACGTGAGAGCATTGTTGGCTTGTTGTGAGCCACACAACTTTTCCACCACACAAATGCAAACACATCACCACCTTGTCACCATTTTCTTCAAAGAATCACCCAATGGATGACACTTGACATTGGTGACTTAACCATTCTTCCACACAAATTAGAAGTGTGTAATTAAGTTTTATTACACAAAAAGAAAGAAAAGAAAGAAAGTATTCATCTCCCCCATTTCTCCCAATTTCTGATCAGCATGAACATGGTTGAAAGAACAATTCATAACTCAAGTTCTATCCATCCTTAAATCACCAAATTTTAACCATAGCTTCTCCACTCCATGGGTAACATTCTTTCAAAATTTCATGGTAAACAAAGGAGTGTAGCCTAGCCCAATCTCTTCCCCAAGTTGGAGAACCCAATCTGTCCAGTTTCTGTCCAGCGGAAAGATGGGGCTCAAAACCCAAAACCCTAGCTAGGAAGCTTTAAATTTGATGATCTATAACTCAAAAGAAACCTTATGAAGAGAAAAAGGTCTGGTAAAACGTTTAGCACCAAACTCTTATTTTTCGATTTGTTATGGATTTTACAAGATGATGATGAATAGTGATGTGAATAGTAAACTCATAAGATCTTGTTTTGTTTTGATGATTTTAGGTTTGATTAGCATAGTTAAGGAGAAAGGAAGGATATACCATCCATAGATAGCCTTTTTAAAGTTCCAAAGAAGGTATAAAACTTCTTTCCTTTTTGAGATTTTGCTTGATCTAGTAGTTATAAGTGATTGGTTAAGAACTATGTAGTAATGAAGCATGTATGCATGATTTTAAGCATGTTTAATGGTTGATTTGTGGATGAACTTATGAACTAGAGTATGACCATGTTTGGACAGAAATCGCCGTTACCATGTCGAAATTTTCTTAGGTAGTTTGGACAGAGATCACGAATACTCTAAAGGGCATAAACATGCGATTTCTGACCATGATCATGTAGACCCTGTTTCCTAGTTTGTTTTAGCGAAAGAATCGTATCGTTTTGATTTACGGTTTAGGAGAAACGTCCGTTTTAGTGAAAGCGGTTTCACGTAACTAAGTGGTTCATTATATGAACTTTGAGATTGTGATCAAGCCCTTTAAAAATGGAATTAGGTCATGATATTAAAATGGGTACTAACATGGACAGTTAGTAAGTGAATCGAGAAGGGTTCGGGTTAAAAAGATAATTTTTCGATTTTATAAAAATGTCGGAACCAAAGCTACGCGAGGAGTAAGTGGTTCTGCACTCTACTGCCTAAACCTGCTGCTCTCGGGATTTTGATCCCCTTAAGCAGAAAAACATTTTAAAGCATTTTGTTCTATTCTTTTTCTAGATCGCGCACGCGAAAACGGTGTGTTATTTCGATTAACGGTCAAGGAGATATGAGCGTTTTAGTGAAAGGCGTGCGAATAGTAACTTTCCGTAGCTCATCCAAGTTTGAGAATACATTTCACCAAGTGAAACCCCTGTTTTGAGATCGAAACTTTTATGATAAATATTATAAATACTCAAGATGATTTTAGAAGTGGTCTCGTATTTAAATACGAGTTTTCGGATTTATTAAAAGTGTTAGAGTACGAGTCGCGTAATAGTAACTCTATGAAAAGTCAACTCTAGAGTACTACTTTGACCAACCATTGCGACTAAGATAAAAGGAGTATTTCGAGTCGATTAAAATACGAACCTTGTTGAGGAATAACGTGTCTACATGATGTGTTTAACATATAGTTGACTTTAAATGAGTGTTATAAACGAATGATTACGTTAGGGGACTGATCAAGTAATTCTTTGTTTATAGATTTGCGACAAGACTCGAACCCCTAATACCAAGGACTCAAGGCAAGTTTTCTTATTCCATGCTATGTTTTAAAGTACAATATTCTGATAATATGCATATGATAGATGCATGCTTTCAAACCTCACGTCGTATATAGATGTGATGGTATTAACATTGTTGAGATGAAAAATATGCATATGATAGATGCATGCAAGTTTTCAAACCCTACACCATATAATGATGCTGTTGTGATATATGTTGTGATATTGCTAAATATGCTGCTTTATTGCTGTGAAATGATTTATAAACTGTTTTCACTTTTAATAAAAAGATGTATCAGGTATAAGGTTTATATACTAGATAATACTGGATATAAACCAAGGTTCAAGGTTAAAGACTCTAAGTAAAGAGTACTTGTACGATAGTTTTAAAACTTAGACCGGGAGTCAAATTTTTATTTTGTTTTAAACTATTGTCAGAAGCTGGAAGGTTCCAGGGACAGTTATATTTTAAGGATTTATTAAATATTCCAATATCTATATAATTAGATATTTAAGGTGAGATATTTAAATAATATTATAATAAATATTATTTGAATATTATTTAACTAAGTGAATATTATTTTAAATATTCACTTAGGTGGTTTTATATTGAATAATAATTTAATATTTATTATTTGAGTATTTATTAAATATTCCAAATATGATTTAAAATCATAGAACCTTATTATATGATTAAAAGTTCTATTATTTACACAAGTATATAAATTTCTGATTTTCAGAAAAGGTATTAAAATAGAGATTCCCAACTATTATCTTAAGATAGTTAAAGGTAATTAAATGCGGATAGGGTTTTCTAACTCATCGAAAATTTGGGAATCTAGTTCAAGAATTCGAGGACAGAGTTTTTCTTCCATTGTTCCTCTAGAATATCTATAACTAGGGGATGGCTTCCCCATTCAAGTAGAGTATTTCAAACTCGCTGAACTCTGAAATTTCAATAAACTCCCTGGTCACGATTTCAAAATACGTAGTAATCATCGGTAGTCTCGTTGACTAATGTCAACCCACACTTTGACTTACTCCTTTCAATTTCTCTGGAGTAAGGTGTTCTAAACGGTTACAAAGTTTTGACAAGTATTCGTACTTGGGAAATGTGGAATTAAATTCCGATTTCCGTTTCATTAATGTTTTTCATCATGGGAATTGGAAAGGCCTACACGACAATGAAATAGGTGCCGGGGTAGTGCCAAATTTATCAAGGCTTGCCCGGTGATGAAAAATAGGCGCCGAGGTAGTGATCTCTTGAGTGCTAAGGCTTGCCCGGTGATGAAAAATAGGCACCGAGGTAGTGATCTCTTAGCACAATGGCCCATATGCGGTCAGGGTGATAACCGAACAGGAAGTCGTCCTTCTACTAGTAGAAAAGAAAAGTTATGATACAACGGCTGATCACCGTGTATCGGGTGTTCCAGTATATTCCCTTCCCTCCAATTGGAGTTGTGCTGCACATTGTAACAAAAGCCTAGGCGCTGAGTTACTGATAATGTGACAGTGATGAGTAATGATGTTCCTCATACAGTGGTTGTACTGTATGGCATGTTTTGACGAAAAGAATATTTAAACATATCGTTCTATATAAGAACGGAGTTTTAAAGGTTTTCCTTTATGATATAAGCTTACATATATGATTAAGCTGCTATATCTGATTGTCGAGCTATAGTGCTCATTCTTGCTCTTTTATAAAAAGGTGTTCATTACTGATATTCTACAGTATTTTGAACAGTATGAGATATCTAAATAGATATGCATGTATATATGTTGAGAAAGTATTTAAGATATACAGTATATTGAACTGTATAGTATTTTGAATCAATGGATAGGCTGTAAGCCTTGATTCCATTATTTGATATCTATTTTAAAAAGATATGTGTTGAGTCTTGGTTATCATACTGATACCAAGGATTTCCAAATTATTACGAAAAGTTATTGAGTATGATTATAAGTCATACGGTATTTTGAACGATATACTATTTTGGGGTTAGACCCTAGTGGTGTTAAAAACTGTGATCCCATATGGATTATCTTCCAAAAAGGTTTAAAGATTTAAACTGGGATAGATTTCTTGCTGAGCGCTATTAGCTCATTCTTGCTTTATTTATACTTTCAGCATGAAGAAAACATTGCCGATTCACCTCGTGTTACGAGAGCAAGGGAATGGAGAGACCACCCTTGAGTTAGTTCAGCAAGATGGATACTGTTGGATTTAGCAGAACAGCTGTAGACTGAGTTAGTAAGAATTGTTTTCGAATAGGTTTTTATTATTAAACCTTGTATAGAATTGTGAGGTCTATTATTTTAACTTCAGGTAGAGGTTGTAAATGATAGATGAGATCCTGGATAGTACATTTGATTTGTAATAACAAATGTTACTTATTGTTGCTCATTTCCAAGGCTATAACTTGTGTGTGTGTGCGTAAGTGATTGGGGTCAATTGGAGTTATATTATTAGAATGTTGTAAGTAATACAGGTATTGTATAATTGATGGAGCGTGACAACCCAGATTCCTGACCCCGGGTTTGGGGGTGTTACAGGTAGTATGAGGTCATACTCGGCAATGAAACAGGTGCCAGGTAGTATGAGGTCATACTCGGCAATGAAACAGGTTCCAGGTAGTATGACCATATGCTCGGCAATGAAACAGGTGCCAGGTAGCATAATAAGCCCGTATGTGGTTAGGGTGATAATCGTGTTAAGATGTCATCCATCTACTAGTAGAAAAGCGTGAGTACGATACAACGACTGATCATCGTGTATCGTGGTGTGCTCCAGAAGGTCCCTTCTGTAACAGCCCCAAATCCGGGGTCAGGGATTTAGAGTAGTCACGATCCACTTAGTTCTTGCCTTGCCTGCTTTACTCACAATAGACACAATTCATCTGATTATGACCCCACAATGTATATATCTCTCTCACACACACACAGGTCAGAGTCTCAGAAACGACACAAATACAACAATTGCGGAATAAATAATCTTTATTACAATACCCAAATTTCTTTTGAATTTGCTAATGATACAACTCCTAAGTAATGGTACATTACCAACTTAGCCTTGTAATACTCACCACCCTCTCATATTATTCATATCTATACATAAGATGAATACCAAAAGCTCCAGCTTGATCTGATTGGTTCACACTACTTCCAGGATCACTGCTAGAAACTGCTCATGAGAATGCCTTGCGCTTACCACTCGCCTGAGGGATGTGCGCCGAATCCTTGATATCCTACTTCGCTGCTATATAATATTTATAAAACAATAGCAAGAGTGAGCGATAGCTCAGCAAGGTAATTAAAGTCTAGCATAATCCTGCCTTTAACTCAACCCAGAATAAAGCGGGTAAAAGACAATAATTTGTCAAAATATCTCGATACTGAAATTATTTCCTTATCGGAATGTATTCCAAAAACAGTACCATTGTTGTATTTCAAATATCATTTTCATAATATTTCTGCAAACTTTTACTATATTATGAACAAAGTTCTAGTATAATATAAAAGATGAGGTTTCAAAGTAAACCAATATAACCTTTCCGAAAAATATCTGCTATGTAAGCAGAATATCAACATATAACTTAAAAGATGAAGTTATAAGGTGATTCAGTATAAACAACTCCCTTACCATAACTCATGTTATGTAAGGTATCCACAGAGTCATATGATATAAAAGATGAAGTTACGAGGAAAATTTCATATAATGTTCCGTAACCCAAAATCCACTTATGCATATATAATCTGAGTAAGGCTTCATCAGAGTCATAACTCATAAAATAAAGATGAAGTTGCAAGGATTTATTGTAACTTCATTTTTTGAACACTTTTCAACCCCCTGCCAACATGATCGGTAAACCTGAACCAAGGGTGTTAGCCTTAGTCCCTTTCAATACATGTTGCAGAATTATCCAAATTGGATGATGAACCAATACTGGAGTAATCACCGCGCCAGTTGTCCCAACCTCACTATGATCAGTAGCAGGTCGTACAACTAAAAATGTTTTCTACATGTAAATGGAAGAACACGACAGCCTGACATTGTCTACCGCCTTTCTGGATCTCCCGGCCCATTTGGGGCAATAAAAATGATGGGTCGGCGCGACTCGACCTCTTATACCGCTCCTAGTTCGGATGAAATCCATGACTCTAAAACGTAAAGATCGTCCTCCTTTCCCCAAGTGTAATACTTGTTGATACGACTCCACTAAGTGGTTATATCTAGGTTGGAAAGGAAGATTCTCCAATATTTCCCAAACTATTGTTTGTTAATGGATATCGACTTGTTCCATCAATTTACTCCTCGATCGTTGAGGTAGTAACACAACATTTGACTTGCAGCAATTAAATTGCTCAGAGAAAATATCTGTCTCCTGACAGTTTTGAGTTTAGAGTTTAAAATTGTTGCCCAGTAAATAACAATTGTAGAAGGGGGGTTGAATACAATTGTATAAGATTCTCGACTTTATATAACACAAATATGAAAGATCAATAACAATAACAATAACAATAACAGCTTTATTAACTTTGATATAAAACTGTTACAAACTCTCTTAAGAAATTCTGATGTTCTTAAGAGCTGCTAGCTTACAAAAACTCTCTCAAGAAATTCTGTTCTTAAGAGCTTCTCTTCGATTATGTTCTCTCTCGAATTAATTGTACATAAATCGAAACCAAGACTGTGTTTATATAGTGCACACAGCTTCTCTATCAATAACAAGATAAGTCCTAATCATAATAAAGATAGAAACATATCTTTAATCGATAGCTGCATTCTACAATGTTAGATATAATTGCTAATGTTTGTTTATCAGTGTTTAAGCAACAGGTACTGACAAGAGTTTATCAGAAGCCAGTCAGAGTTTAGTTAAACTCTGACAGGGTGAAGAGTTTAATTGAAGCCGGTCAGAGTTTATTTAAAGTCTGACAAGGTGATAGTTGAATTAGCTGTCGGTGCTGAATTGAAGATTCTAGAAGCAATTTATTCTGAAGATGGAAAGAAGCAGAATATATTGATACAGCTAAGGAAACGGAATAGAAGATAAGAAGCAATCCTTAATTGATAAGTTTTGTATAGCTAACTTGTAGGAATATCAATTAGATAAGGATTGTATGTAGCTGTGTACTATATAAACACAGATAGGTTATCCCTAGAAGGGATGCGAATATTGATATATTATTCTTGTAACCTAGAAGCTCTTTGTGATTCATTAACATCATAAAGAGAGAAGCTGTTAATATAAATACAGTTTATTGATTCATAAACAGTGTTCTTAATTATTGTTATTCTCATACATACTTGATTATATTGTGTATTCGGCCTAACAATTGGTATCAAAGCCAAGGCTGTTTAATATATACAGTTTTACGATTCAAACACAGTATTAATCATGTCTGAAGAAAATCAAACTGCTCCTAAGGCTGAACAGGTTAAGCCCAATTTTGTGAGTCGATATGAAACAATCAGGGTTCCAATTCTCAGGCCAGTAGAGTATCCGATTTGGAAGGTGAAGATGACCATGTTTCTGGAGGCTACAGATCCAGAATACCTTGACAGAATTAATGATGGTCCTCATATGCCAACTAAATTGTCCCCTGTTGTTGATGGTCAAGCACAAAAGACTATTCCAAAGGAAAAGAAAGATATGACTCCTGAGGATATCTCATCAATTGCAAAAGATGCAAAGGTTAGACATCTTCTCCACAGTGCTTTAGATAATGTAATGTCTAACAGAGTAATTGGCTGCAAAACTGCCAAAGAGATATGGGATGCTTTAGAAGTCAGATGCCAGGGAACAGGTGCTATTAAGAAGAACAGAAAAACAATACTCACACAGGAGTATGAGCACTTTGATTCAAGAACTAATGAAACCTTGACTGAGACTTATGACAGATTTTGCAAACTGTTGAACGATCTGTCTCTGGTAGATAAGGAATATGAACTTGAAGAGTCCAATCTCAAGTTTCTGTTATCTCTACCTGAAAAGTGGGACTTAAAGGCAACAACAATCAGAGATAATTATGATCTTGCTGATACAGATCTTGATGAGATCTATGGATTGTTAAAGACTCATGAACTCGAGATAGAACAAAGAAACAGGAGGTCCAGCAAGAAGACAAAATCTGTTGCTCTCAAAGTCGAGGAGAAGCCCATCAAGAAGGAATCATCAAGGAAGAAAGCCAAGGGAAAGGCTTTAGTTATTAAATCTGAGAGTGAGTCATCAAACTCTGATGATGACTCAAACTCTGATGAAGCTTCTGACTCTGAGGATGATGAAGAGGAGTTGATGCAAATGGCTGCATTGATGGTGAAGACCTTTAAGAAGATGGGATTCAAGAACTTTAAGAAAGGAAAGAGATTCTCAAGGAAAGATTCAAACTCTGAAAGGAGAAGTTTCAGAAAGTCTGATGGAAAGGAGAACAAGTCTGGCAAGAAGGATAAGTCTCAAATCCAGTGCTACAAGTGTAAGGAGATGGGTCATTATGCTCCAGAGTGCAAGAAAGGCAAATCTGAGAAAGCACTCATCTCTAAAGGCAGAGACTGGGCAGATACTTCAGACTCTGATGATAGAGAAAACTATGCTCTTATGGCAACTGTCAGAGATGAGACTGAATCTTCTGAAAATAAGGTACCCCTAACTACTTATGCTTATGATACTGATAATATATCTGAGTTAAGAGTATATCTGAAAAGTGTTCATGTTAGTTATAGGGATCAGACTTTAGAGAATGAGAGGATTAAATCTGAGAATCTTAGTCTTAAAGAAAGAAACAAGTTTCTTGAAAGAGAACTTGAGAATATGAAGCAGATTCAAAAAGAAAGAGATGATGCTGTTTATGTTGAACAGGAGTTGCTTAAAAGGTAAAGTTATCAGTAAATCTACTGGAAAAGTTGTTCTAGTTGGACACAGGCGCAACAATATTTATGAAGCAAGTTTGGTAACAAACTCTGATGGAAAAACAGTGTGTCTGACTGCAAGATTGTCAAATGAAGAGAGTTGGAATTGGCACAAGAAGCTCTCTCATCTCAATTTGAACAACATAAATGAACTTATTAGAAAAGATCTTGTAAGAGGACTTCCAAAATCAATACTCAATCTAGATGGTCTATGTGATTCTTGTCAAAAGGCCAAGCAAAGGAAGTCATCTTTCAAGAGCAAATCTGAATCTTCAGTAGTGGAACCTTATCATCTTCTACATGTTGATCTCTTTGGACCAGTGAATGTGATGTCCATGGGCAGAAAGAAATATGCTTTAGTAATTGTTGATGAATATACTAGATATACATGGGTGTATTTCTTGTCAAAGAAGGATGAAACTGCTCAAACGTTGATGGATCATATAAATCTACTGGACAAAGGATCACAGCACAAAGTTAAAATTATAAGGAGTGATAATGGAACTGAATTCAGAAACTCAATCATGGAAGCTTTCTGCAAGGAAAGAGGAGTCAAACAAGAATTTTCTGCACCTGGAACTCCACAGCAAAATGGTGTAGTTGAAAGAAAGAACAGAACCTTAATTGAAGCTGCCAGAACTATGCTTGATGAAGCAAAATTACCAACTTATTTCTGGGCAGAAGCGGTTCAAACTGCTTGTTTTACTCAAAATGCAACTCTGATCAACAAGCATGGAAAAACACCATATGAGATGGTGAAAAACAAGAAGCCAAATTTGAAATATTTTCACATATTTGGATGCAAATGCTTTGTGTTGAAGACTCATCCTGAACAGTTGACCAAGTTCGAGTTAAAAGCTGATGAAGGAATCTTTGTTGGCTATCCATTGTCAACAAAAGCATTCAGAATTTACAATCTGAGAACAAAGGTGATCATGAAATCCATACATGTGTCGTTTGATGACAAGAAAATAATTGGACTTGAAGACAAGGATGGATATGATCAACTACGTTTTGAAAATGAAGATCTATTCTCTGATGATATAAACTCTGATGAAGCAGGGTTGACAAACTCTGACGAAGCATACTCTGAACCTCTACTGGTAAATACTGGAGAAACTGGAAATTCTCAAATTGAACAAAATAGAGAACCAGTTGAGGGGGAGCGTGAAGAAGCTCAACAAGACACAGCAAGTGAGTCAGTTGAGGAAACTGATTCAAACTCTGACAGCTCAAACACTGAGCCATCCAACTCAGGGGGAGCCTCAGAAGCTGCAGAAAGTCAACACATGAATCAGGAGAGCATGGATCAAGGGGGAGGATCCAATACTGATACAAGAAGCCACTTACCAACAGCAAGAAAGTGGACACAGGCACATACACCTGATCTTATAATTGGAGATCCTGATGCTAGTGTAAGAACTAGAAGTGCAACAAATAATGAGTGTCTGTATCATGCTTTCTTGTCTCAAACAGAACCAAAGAAAGTGGAGGAAGCTCTTCAAGATGCTAATTGGATTACAGCAATGCAAGAAGAGTTAAATGAATTTGAAAGAAATGAAGTCTGGACACTTGTACCTAGACCAAAGAATAGATCAATTGTAGGTACAAAGTGGGTTTTCAGAAACAAGACTGACAGTGAAGTTGTGATTACAAGGAACAAGGCTAGACTTGTGGCTAAAGGTTATTCACAACAGGAAGGAATTGACTATGATGAAACCTTTGCTCCAGTTGCAAGATTGGAGGCCATAAGAATTTTTCTGGCCTATGCTGCACACAAGAAGTTTAAAGTTTTTCAGATGGATGTAAAAAGTGCTTTTCTCAATGGGAAGCTTGAAGAAGAAGTGTTTGTTGAACAATCACCAGGATTTGTAGATTCCAAGCATCCAGATTATGTCTACAGGCTTGACAAGGCATTATATGGACTAAAGCAAGCACCAAGAGCATGGTATGAAACTCTTGCTCAATTTCTTTTAGAAAGTGGGTTCACAAGAGGTACAATTGATAAAACCCTGTTTTATTTCAATTCTGGTGATGATTTGCTTTTAGTTCAAATTTATGTAGATGATATTATTTTTGGATCTACTAATGACAAACTCTGTAAGAAGTTTGCAAAGCTTATGCAATCCAGGTATCAAATGAGCATGATGGGAGAGCTTAGTTATTTTCTAGGCTTACAGGTCAAGCAAACAGATGATGGGATTTTTATCAATCAAGCAAAGTATACCAGAAATCTTCTAAAGAAATTTGGTATGCTTGATAGTTCATCTGCTACGACTCCCATGGCTACAGCAACGAAGCTTGACAAAGACACAGGAGCCTCAGTAGATATGACTAACTACAGAGGAATGATAGGGTCTCTACTGTATCTTACTGCAAGTAGACCTGATATCATGTATGTAACATGTCTTTGTGCAAGATTTCAAGCAAATCCCAGAGAGCCTCATCTAACAGCTGTGAAAAGGATCTTCAAATATCTCAAAGGAACCATAACCCTGGGTTTGTGGTATCCTAGAGAATCAGAGTTTAAGTTAATTGGTTACTCTGATGCAGATTTTGCAGGCTGTAAGATAGACAGAAAAAGTACAAGTGGAAGCTGTCAATTTTTAGGTGACAGATTAGTTTCTTGGTACAGCAAGAAACAGAAGTCAATCTCCACATCCACTGCTGAAGCAGAGTATATAGCAGCTGGTAGCTGTTGTGCACAGATTTTATGGATGAAGAATCAACTGCTTGATTATGGGTTAAGGTACTCTAAAATACCTATTTTTTGTGATAACCAAAGTGCTATTGCTATGACAGGTAATCCAGTACAGCACTCCATGACAAAGCACATCAGCATAAGATATCATTTTATCAGAGAACATGTGGAAGAAGGGAACATTGAGCTTCATTTTGTGTCTACAGACCAACAACTTGCAGATATCTTCACCAAACCTTTGAGTGAAGCTACGTTTACAAGATTGGTAAATGAACTTGGAATGATCTCTGGTTCAGACTAGAGATACGGGTTAGACTCAAAATCTATCCATGTTTGATTGTTTAAATGCTCATGATTCCTTGCACATGTTAACTGTTATGTGAACCAGCATGTTAAACTCTGATGGTAAACTCTGTTGATCATACTCTGATAGTTACAGTTTAATGTTTTACTCTGATTGTAATTTTGTCTGAAACATTTGGACCAATGAAGAAATTTGTATGAAGCATAATTCTCAGTAAGTAATTGTGAATCCTTAAGAGTTGATAGATTCTGATCTCAAATATGTGCAGTAAGCTAACACACCATGATACTGTCTCTATATTTATAGCATCTCTTAGTTTATTGATCCTATACACTGAGTCTGTATTAGCTGTTTGCATCTTCTCTCATAAGTTAATTACAATTACTGATGAAAAGTCTAAACTCTGATTATTTAATGCAAATAATTCACCCTCACATCAAAAGATGCCAAACAGAGCACAAATTCCTTTGAGATCATGTTGTGCCTAGGAAGATCCAGGAACTTATTGTATGAAATAAGGGCTAAAATCTTTGATTTTTGGTGACTAGTACCAACCACTGATTACTGGAAAAATAAAAAAAAAAAAAAAAATAATAATAATAATAAAGGGGGTGAAAAATAAAAGACATATCCAAATGAAAGGATATCAGTAATACAGAGTTTAGATAGAAAAATCAGTGTCTATGTTATACATGAGAGTTTAGGCAACCAGTTTTTACTACTTTAGTTTGTGGATTTTATGCACTTTGAGATGATCTAAATACTGATTTCGGTAAACTCTGCTACTACACACACATATTTTCACAACTGTACAGATTGAGAAAAGAGTTTAGTGACAAAGAAGGACAAATGGTAAACACTGATGTATTGTGTGAAATACGCCGAGGTTACTTTGTTTTAATCTCTAATGGTTAAAATAATCTCTTTGTTTCAGACAGTTTATAATTTTGAGATTAGCTATTTGTTTTTCGGAAAAAGTATGATTGAACGGAGAAATGAAAGAGTGTGTTTGATAAGTCCTGATAGTGATTCGTAATGCTGCTGAGTCTGTTAGTTTATTGTTTAAAGTGATATCATTTCTTTCACTTTACAATTACTATGCAAAATTGATAATACTGATATGTAAAGAAACAAATTTTTTTTCATTAATTGATTCAAATTTACATTCAGACCATTTCATACTCAAGTTTAGCTAAACTTTCTGGTACATACTAATCACTATGGTTACAAAAGAACAGATCTATTTAACCAGGATAAGTATCTGAATGCTACATCTGAAGCAGAAGAGCTAGAGCCAGAAGTTATTGTGCTCTACTACTTCTGATGATCGCTACCCAGTTGTTCAACTGATCATTATACCATCTGGAATTGCTTGACAACGTCCTGAAGATGAATCATCATCATCATCATCTTCCTGGATTCTCTTTCTGCTTTGAAGCTTGCAGGACTCCAAGAAGATTGTCTCCTCAGTACCCATCAGGAAGCTCTGCTGGAAGAGTATCATACAAATCTCCATAGTATGATCGTCTGCCAGAATGGGCACATCATATGGACCGGGACGGATGATGTGCACATAAGGATTAGAGATTGGTCCTTCTGCTATTTCATCATCTGCTATAAGACCTTCATCATTCAGAAAAGACAGAACAAAAAACTCATCGATGATATAGTTTTCTTGTTGCTGCCAGTTCATGTTCATGAATGATTCTACATCCATGAATTCAAAGGTTCCTGCCATTTGGTGTATGGTAAGTTTAAGATATGAAGCCTGTTGTTACAATGCTTCGGTTTTTAAAGCATTCAACAGGGTATCTGAAAGGTTTTTCCTTGAATCGAAGCGCTTGGGATAATAAGGTGCGGAGTTTCAAGACAGTCATTATTATTCTGACTATTGAGCTCCTTTATACTTTATTATTAAAATTGATAATTTTATTATTATTAATTTTTTTTCTTTTAAGCGGATATTTTGAGTGTTATATGTGATGACAGGTGTTTTCACGTCTGCACGTGTGTATTGGAAGTTGTTCGATACAGCTGTCAGCGTATCCACGTCTGACATCTGTCCCACTAACATACTTCTAATCTTTACAGTTATTATTTAATACACTACATACACACGATTCAATCTTTTACGCACCTCATCTTTTCATAAGCTTTTACTCACACACAAACACTCAAACACTTTCAAAGCCCAGTTCTTCTTATTTTCAAATCTTACGAATGGCAACTACAGCGTTTATTGCTTCTGAATTAGAATTTGTTCCCAACAATTATTCTGCACCTGTAGCAAATGAGAACGCACCGGAGGCGTTTCATTTGATTCAGAGGTTCTTGTTACACTCTGATATCGGTACTGCTCTAACTGCACCATCGAAGCTGTCTGCGACTCAAATTCGAACTTTTTGGCAGAAAGGTACTTATGATAATGGAGGAGAGTCTGGATCGCCATCTATAATTTTTGAGTTTCAAGGAGATGATTTTGTTGTTGCTCCTACTACTGTTCGTGATGCTTTGGGTCTTGAAGATTTCAATGCATTCACAATCTCTGTTGGAGACTCTGAGCTCGTCAGAATGATGAACGAGATAGGCTACACTGGACCTTTAACAAAGATAGGTCAACTCAAAAGGCCATTTTTGCGCAAGGAGTGGAGTTTCTTTTTCGATTGCATTACTCGGGCTTTTGGAAAGAAGTGTACCAATTGGGATGCGATTCCCACGGATAGTCTACAGCTCGGGTATTCTCTTCTCTATGGCAGTCATTTTGATGTTGCTAGATTAGTTCTAACTAATATTGGTGAGAAAATGCTAGAGAATAGAAATGTTGTTTATTTCTCTAGGTTTTGTCAATTGATATTCAATTTTTGCTGCCCAAATGTTGAGATAGAAGAGGATGATGTTATACTTTCGTTTAAACTGCACAAACGTATATTTTCTGACCTTATCAACAAGGACAACAAGAAAGGAGAAGTTGGTCCTTTACTGTTGCCTGCATCAGTGCAACAATTTCTTGACAACTTACAACAACAACAAGTATCACCTGCTGAAGCTGGACCTTCTGTGTCTCAAACACAGAGGTCAAAGAGATCCAAAGTTCGAGCTGTTAAGTCTGGTTTGCAACAAACTGAAGCTGAGGCATCAAATGTTGATGCTGTGCCTCAGAGAAAAAGAATGAAGAAAAGGCGAGCCCAAAGGGCAAAGTCTGTTGCTGCTGATTCTAATGTAGACTCAGAAACTGAAGCTGATGAAGAGACTCTTCATCAGAGAAAGAGACGACTAGTTGCTGATCAATTTTTTGGTGATATCATTGCCAATATGGACAAAGAACCTGAAGACACTGAAGCTCCTACATCAGAGAATGAGGAGATTGTGATTACAAATGTACCTTCAAGTACTCCTGCAATTGTTGAGGAGGATATTCTAACTGCTGAGGATGCTGCTAATCCTGAACCTATTCTGATGGATTTTGAACCAGAAGCTCCTACATCAAAAGCTGATGATGTAGTTGAGGAAGCTGCTGCATACTCTGACAGCAGGATTGTGGATCATGACGATACTGTACTGGAAGCTGATCAAGCTACTACTGAATTAGTAGAACCTATTGCTTCTCACACAGAAATCATTTCTCTTGATTTTGAGAAAGGTGAGGAAGTTGATCAGATTAGAGTTGATCCAGTTCCAGAAGCTGTTGCTGTACATGCTGATGCAACAGATAATGATCATGAGGATATTGTTTTACTTGAAGCTTTGCAACAATCAGTTGTTGAGATTGTTCAGAGAGAAGCAGAGGTTACTGCTCCAGCAAACTCTGATGTTCCTCAAACTGTAGCAGATCAAGTACCTGATGCCACTGCACCGTTAATTGATGAAGTTACTGCAGAAAATGTGCTTGAAGATATTCACAGAGAGGATGACAATGCTGAAGCTAGTCCTGCTCATTCAAACTCTGATATTCAAGTGGAAGTTTCTGATATTCAAGCAAATTCTACTGAAGAGAGGGAAGTTCAAAGGACTGCTTCTGAGCATTTTCAGAATATGTACTACAATGCATGGGCTAATGCAGATTGTGTTTTTCCAGCACAACGGGCTGCAGATTTTCTATCTGATTCTGTTAAGAAGATTACAAATCCTGATGTCCTTACGAGCTTACAGGCCACTGTTATTCAAGTCAAATCTCTCAATAATAGATTTGATGAGAATCAACAGATGCTTACAAAATTGAGGAATGAAGTAAGTCTGAGGGATATTACTTTAAAGGCTGACAGAACTTCTTACTATGCCATGTTCAAGCAGCAAGCCAGGGATTCTGAAGAAATCAAGAAGAGGCTTGGGACAGTTGAGGACAACCAGCATGCTATGTCTGCTCAACTGACTTCCATTTCTACTGCGCTTGAATTGCTGACATCAGTACTTCTTTCTGATGATGTCAAAAAGGGGGAGAGTGTATCAAGTGACAAATGCAAAGACACTCAAACTCTGAGACGGAGGGATGATGGTAATGATGGTGGAAACAAGGGAGGAGATGGAAAGAGCTTAAGATCAAATGATGATAGAAGATTACTTTCAAGAAGATCAAACTCTGATAAAAGATCAAACTCTGGAAAGGGACATGTAAACTCTGCCAGTGGTTCAAGATATAAAAGTTTGATAATCTCTGATAAGCCATCTACTGATGAGGAAATTGCTGCTAAGATGTTTATGGCAGAACATGGAAAAGATGTTACAATTGAAGATATCCAAGCTGAAGAGCAAATGCTTGCTGAAGAACACAAGAAGAATGTTGAAGCTGGAATCTACAAAAAGAAGGAAATCAAGGCTCCTAGAAAGAAAGAAAAAGGAATTGTTATCAAAGAGAATGTAAACTCTGATCAGAGTTTACAGTACTCAAGGAGGCCTGTGATTAAAAATGCTGACAAAGGAAAAGGTAAACTGGTAGAAGAAGAACAGTTACCTAAGAAGATTTATTCAACCTCTGACATTGCTCAAGTTGAAACAAGATTAGCAAAATCAACCTCTGACGCTGCTCAAGTTGATGATCCTATTGAAGATAAGCTAGCCTCTGACAAGGCTCAAGCTGTGCAAACTCAGCTAGCTCCTCAACTCAAAGGTTTCTTAAGACCTGTACTCTCTGAAACTCTGACACTTCAACCTGTGGATTTTTCTCAAACCAGGACTGTACTTGGAAAAGAATCTTATGATAAGTCTGGTTTAGGTTCACATAGGGAGAAGAGAATAAATAACAGATCTCAAGACAATATTTCACTGGCAGGATCTGGTATTAGGGATACACAAGAAAATCTTGATAAGTTAGAATCTGTTCAGTTGATTTTTCACAGAGTCTTGAAGAAGCAGTTTCTGTTATACTTCATGAGTGATGGAAGTGTTTATAGAGTTGGAGAATCTGATGTAAATCTCAAATCATGGGAAGAACTTGAATATGTACTTTATCTGTTGAAAGTTAAGAACAGACATACCCATAATGTTGCTCAAATCTTAAGAGAAAAGATGCTGAGATCAAAAGTGATGCTTGGAGGAGGAGAAGTCTCAAATGCTTATATTCCAAAGTACAGAAATCATGCTGGACAGTTGGTGAAGATGAAGAAAAACAGTGCTAGATTTACAACTGCACTTGGAATAAAAGTCTTAGAATTCAACTTAGAGTCAGATAAAGCTCAGTACATTCGGTTAGGAAATGACATGAAGAAGAACAGTATTTATTCTCTGAGGGCTGCCATATATCAAACTGATGAAGGAGATCCAGAGTATAAGGAGCTGAAAGAGATTATGATAGCTGAACTTGAGAATGCTGAGAGAAGACTGCTGATTGATTATCTCAGGACTGTACCTGATATTGAAGAAGTCAAGTAAAGTCTGACTGTAAGTTTTTAATATTTTCTATTCTAAGTCAAATTTAAACTCTGTTTTAAATCAAACTCTGTTATATGTTAAACACTGCATTTGTTAAATGGTTTTGACATCATCAATTATATGTTTAACTTGTACATTTTATTATGAACAAGTTGGGGGAGATTGTTAGATATAATTGCTAATGTTTGTTTATCAGTGTTTAAGCAACAGGTACTGACAAGAGTTTATCAGAAGCCAGTCAGAGTTTAGTTAAACTCTGACAGGGTGAAGAGTTTAATTGAAGCCGGTCAGAGTTTATTTAAAGTCTGACAAGGTGATAGTTGAATTAGCTGTCGGTGCTGAATTGAAGATTCTAGAAGCAATTTATTCTGAAGATGGAAAGAAGCAGAATATATTGATACAGCTAAGGAAACGGAATAGAAGATAAGAAGCAATCCTTAATTGATAAGTTTTGTATAGCTAACTTGTAGGAATATCAATTAGATTAGGATTATATGTAGCTGTGTACTATATAAACACAGATAGGTTATCCCTAGAAGGGATGCGAATATTGATATATTATTCTTGTAACCTAGAAGCTCTTTGTGATTCATTAACATCATAAAGAGAGAAGCTGTTAATATAAATACAGTTTATTGATTCATAAACAGTGTTCTTAATTATTGTTATTCTCATACATACTTGATTATATTGTGTATTCGGCCTAACATACAAACCAGGAACAAACTTCCATGTTTATCTAGACTCCAAATATAACTCGAAGTAGGAATCCTGATCAGCTTCAAGTCCTGATGATCAAACCTGATCATAGTCTGAGTAGGAATCCTGATGATCAATAAGATACTGACGCTTGATCAAATACTGATGACCATGCAATACTGATGACGTCAGCAATCCTGATCAGTTGAGTCTAGCTTCTGACGATCATTGAATTCTGATCTAACAATCTCCCCCAATCTCATACTTTGTGAAATAAAGTATAGATTCCAAATATTCAATGATGTCAAAAACATGTATCAAAATGTACGAGTATCTTCAGAAACAACTTATCTGGTTAAGCTTTTTGATAGAACAGATTCATCTTCAAGAAGTTGGATAATAAACTTTCTTCTTTTTCTTCAAGAATTTGAATCAGTCTTTCCTTAAGATTTCTGAGTTCTTCATCTTCCTCATTAATCTGGTAGATAGCTGCTCTGAGATTCTGTATGGAGTTTCTCTGTAGACATTGAAATTACCGTTTCCATCCAGTCTTCTTCTTATAGTTGACAAAATCATGTCACTCCATTCTTTGTACACTTGGTTCTTCCATCTTAACAGATAGTGAACATATTTCAGTTCCTGTGTAGTTTTCATCAGCAGATCTTGAATAGATAGAATCTTCACACTACCATCTTTCATGAAGTACAGAAGCTTTTCTTTCTTTTCAAAACCATCATGACAATCTATAACTATATCAACAGCTAATAAATTGTTCAGGTTTTCAGAAGTTAAAGTACCTCCAATTTCAGTTAAGGAGTAAGGATCAACATAAGTCATGTTTAGAAATTCAGCATCCCTGTGTCCAATACCTCCTCTTGTATAACTTGACATTTGCTTCAGATTCGAAAACATCTTTAACCAGAGTGTTTTTGATCTAGCCATATCAGACAAATCAACAACACTTGAAGCGCTTGTAATAATTCCACCAGACTGAAAATTGATAGGTGTATCACAACTTAATGTGCTAATATGTTTCCACTTCTTGTATTTCTCCTTTTCATGAGCGTAGCTTCTTTCAAGTAAAGATTCTTGTCTGCTTGAATTTCTCCATTTTCTTTCATTTGAAAGTTTAAGCCTTTGTAGATAGAGATTGAAATCTTCATATGTTCTTTTTGTAATATCTCTTCTTCTGGCTTCTTCTTCTTCATCTACTTCTTTGTTGTGACAATCAACAACAGTAGATAGGATTATCAAATCAACCTCTTGCAGAATTTCAGATTCGTCAGGATCTTTAATATTGTCAGGATTAGAATCTTCAATTTGATTTGTATTGCTGAGAGTTGATTTTCTTGATTTTCTTCTCAATTCAGGTTCTTCTTCAACAATTCCATCATCACCAAAAGTAGATCTGTCAGGAACTACTAGAGTTTGAATAGGTTCAGGAATTTCTTCAATTCTTAACCCTCTAGACCTTGTCTGTCTAGGTACTATTTGAGTTGAAGAACCTCTTTTACTTCTTCTAGCACCTCTTCTACCTCTGCTTCCTCTACCTCTAGCAGGAGCAGTATAGCTTTCCACTGTCTCTCTTTGTAGTCTCAAGAATTCTTCATGTGAGAGATCTGGATATTCTTCACTTGCTGTAGAGAGTGCTTTTCTTGCACATAATTGTTGAACTCTTTTATCAGTGTGATATAGAGTAACAATTCTGCCATCTTTTGTAGAAAACTTCTGGAATAAATTTGATGCATCTTCAGGATTATCAATAATCACATCTTCATCACCTTCAGGAATTGTAGCAAGAATGTGTCCATGACCAGGTGTCAGGATTTGATCTTCCGTCAGGATCTGAGATTGCACCAATGTTCTTACTGTCTTAACTCCAGAATCAGAAACATGAGTTGACCGCGTAGTTTGACTTTGAGAAGTTTGAATTGTAGACTTCAAAACCGCAGTATCAGAGGTTTCTCCTTGTATCGCTTTGTCACCACCATCATCTCCAGTATCATCATCATTATTTCTTAATACTAGATCAGGTGTACATTTTGTCTGAATAACCTTCTCCCCCTTTTTGACATCAGGATTTGACAATAATTGCAAAATTAAGGAAAGAGAGGCTTGAATTTCAGTTACCTTAGTATCCAGAGAATCAATTCTTTGATTGATTGAGGGTTGTTCTGAAACAACAGATTTCACTTGGGATTCCACTACCCTCAGTTGTAAAGTAGTAGGCACCTTTGTAAAATTATTAAAGATATCAGTCCTCACTTTTTCAGTTGAGCCCTTGATAGAATCAATCTCACTTTTCAGGCTTTTGGATAACAGAGTAGTAGCCTTCAGATGATTCTTCAAGTCTTGATTCTCTATAGACTTCACTGCATTATAGGCATGTTCAATAGCAGAAGAAAAACTGATAGATTCATCAGAATTGTGCCATGAATTGTTCCATTCATTCTGTCTAAATGCCTCTGCAGGATCAAAGGAAGGAGTAGAAAAATCTTGTCTCTGATCTTTCCCAGTGAAAGCATTGCTAGCCATATATGTACTTGATGAACCAAAATTAGTTCCAAGACTAATCTTGAGTGCTGTAGCAAGCTGTTCCTTCTCTTTTCTATTCTCATTATCATCATCACTATCATCATCAGAATTATCATCATCAGAACCATGAGATTTATCAGGATCAGGAATTGCAATACCTTTCAGTTTATCCTGTGATTCTGAGATAGGATGATCCATTGGTCTTGAACGAAGTGGTTGTATAAAAATAGGCTCAGTATCAGGAGCACCACTAACGTCAGGATGAACATCGTCAGGATTTGATATGCGTACATCAGTATTTGCTACCAATGGTTCTTGTGGAGCTTGAGGTTCAGAAGCTGCTTCAACACTTTGAGCTAAAGGTTCTTGTGTGCTTCCCTCATTGACAATGTTCTCGACCAATCTTTCAACAGAAGCTGTAGCTTTGCCTGCATCTTCACTTTGAGAAGATGGTTCTTGTGTAGCTGGAATGTTGATGTCTTCATTCTCCCTTTGAGAAAATGGTTCTTGTGTGACCATTCCACTAGCTAAGCCTTCACCCAAACTTTGATTGAGTGGTTCTTGTGTGGCAGGATCAACAGTAGCTGCTGAATTACTCTGAAATTCAGGTTCTTGTGGGCTTGATCCTTTCAGCTTCTTCTGTCTCTGATAGACTAACTCTTCTGCATTCCTCTTTTTCTTTGATGTAGGTGTAAGACCAACCAAGGAAGCAGTTGTAGAAACCTTCTCCCAAGAATGTCCTCGAATCTGAGATGGAGAGGCTGGAGAGTCTGATATAGAGACAACTTTTGTTGTTGCATCAGGAATACTAACATCAGGATTTGCTAGAGCATCAGGAGGAGATGACTCTTCAGGATTTGATGTCTGAATATCAGTATCCTTCATTTGCACTGTCAAAGGAATATGATACCTGCTCTTTGATAATTTCCTTGTCTTTTGTGGTTTTGATGAAGGTACCACAGCTTTAGTAGCAGTATCAGCAACTTCCTTGTTTACATTCATCACAGAGGATATAGGTAAGTCATCCTCTGAATCACTTTCATCAATCAACCTTAACTTCCTTTTCACAGGAACATCCTTAACAACCTTATCAGCTTTCTTGACCAGGACCCCTTGTACACCCCCTTGTATCTTCTTTTTAGTGAGTGGTGTAGAGGAAAAATCCTTTGAACCTGATTGCCTTCCAGACACATCAGTTCTAGCTGATTTCTTTGATTTTACAACTAAAGTCTTTTGAGAGACAGTAGAGGTGGTTGTTAACTGTTTAGACTGTTTAGGTTGCATGCTTGTGTCAGGAACAAGGTGGGTTGGTCCTTGTACCATAGCATTAGAAAGTAGTCCCTAACCTCATCAGGAATAAAAGCATTTCCTATAAAACCATTTGCCTTATCACTGTTGACTAAGGACTTAATATTATTCTCAGTAATTCTACAGATTGGTAGAACTACATCATCCTCAAAAACAACATTAGGACATAAGTGATTAAATATCAACTGTAAAAATCTAAGAAAACAGACAGAACCCAATTTATCTGATTTCCTATCACTTAAAGCTTTTAGGATAAAAGAGCCATAATCAAACACTGTAGAATGGATAAGAGAGTACCCAATTTTAAGAGATCCTGATGGAAGAGCATCAAAATTTGATGTCTTGTTCAGGAAACAGCGGCTGATTGTATCAAAGAAGAAATTCCATTCCTTCTTAAGCTTTGTCCTAAAGAGATTTCCATATCTCTTTACTTCTCCATTGTAGCCCAGTTTCTTGACAAACTCAAATAGAGCAGAGTCTGAAATCACCCTAGGAACTTTTTCACCCAGAATAGGCAAATGCAATGCCTCTTCAATAACAGCAGGGGTGACATGATGAGTGACCCCATTTGATTCGAACTGCATCAGAATGGTTCCTGTAGAACTTTGACCAAAAACAACTGTGTTCCAAACCTGCATTACAGACTTAAAAGAAACACTTGCAGGCTCTGTTAAAGCATACTTCAATGGGCTTGAAGTAAGAAAATCTTGAATTATATGGAACTCAGTAGGCAATTCTTGATGGTCTAGAATGGCTACAAAGTTATTAGTGGCAAAAGTAATATCACGAATTACTGTTTGTTTGTTCATGAAAGATGAAGACGCCATTGTAATGCTTTTGAAAACTCGAGAATTAAGATTTGAAGCAATTAGGGTATGAAAGCACAGAGAGATAAAAACGAAAAACTGATGATGAGAGAGTAATGAAAGATGTAAAACAATGAAAAGTATTTTGTTAAAACAAAATATTACTCTCAATGACAGGTGGCAAAATATGATTTGTGTATAACTAATTAGTGGACAGATTACGTGTGTCATTAAATAAAACTGCACCGCTTTTTATGTGTATGTATAGATATATCTATAATAGAGCAACACACGCGCGTATACAGTTGTCCTACTAAAACTCAATCGCCCATTAGCAGATACGGACGAAAAATTAGGCACAAATTAAGTAATGAAATACTGACCTGTACATCAGGATCGACCAGTTGACTTCCTGTCAGGATTGAGTCCTATCAGGATTTGATCAAAGATACATACCTTTCTGAATAACCATCAGGATTTGACAGTTATCAGGATTTCCTCTCTGTAGCTTTTTCTCAGAAATTCTCAAAATTCATCATTCCGAGTTCATTCACCAACTTATTGAAAGTAGCTTCAGGTAGTGGCTTGGTGAATATATCAGCTAGTTGTTGATCAGTAGGAACAAAGTGAAGTTCAATTGTTCCTTCCAGAACCTGTTCTCTTATAAAGTGATATCTGATACTTATGTGTTTAGTAAGAGAATGCTGAACTGGATTTCCTGTCATTGCAATAGCACTTTGGTTATCACAATAAATAGGGATTTTTGAGTATGACAGGCCATAATCTAACAACTGATTTCTCATCCACATTATCTGAGCACAACAACTTCCTGCAGCAATGTACTCAGCTTCTGCAGTTGCAGTGGAAATAGATTTCTGCTTTTTACTGAACCATGAAACTAGTCTTCCACCCAAAAACTGACAACTTCCTGAAGTACTTTTCCTGTCTATTTTGCATCCTGCAAAATCAGCATCTGAATAACCACACAACCCAAAATCTGATTCCCTTGCATACCAAAGGCCAAGTAAAGGAGTGCCTTTGAGATATCTGAAAATTCTTTTGACTGCAATCAGATGTGGTTCTCTAGGTTTTGCTTGAAATCTTGCACATAGACAGGTTGCAAACATGATATCTGGTCTACTGGCAGTGAGATACAATAAAGAGCCAATCATTCCTCTGTAGTGAGTTACATCTACCTCTTCACCTTGATCAGGATCAAGTTTGGTAGCTGTAGCTATGGGAGTTGAAGCAGGAGTACTGTCTTGCATGTTAAACCTTGTCAGTAAATTCCTTGTGTATTTAGACTGATTAATAAAAATCCCTTCATCAGTCTGTTTAACTTGAAGACCCAGAAAGTAACTCATTTCTCCCATCATGCTCATTTGATATCTTGACTGCATAAGCTTGGAAAACTTTTCACACAGCTTATTGTTTGTTGACCCAAAAATGATATCATCAACATAAATCTGAACTAACAGTAACTCCTTACCATGATTCAAATAAAATAGAGTTTTATCAATTGCACCTCTTTTGAATCCACTTTCCAGTAAGAATTGAGCTAAGGTTTCATACCATGCTCTTGGAGCTTGCTTTAGTCCATAAAGTGCCTTATCCAGTCTGTAGACATGATCTGGATATTTAGGATCAATGAAACCAGGAGGTTGTTCAACATAAACTTCTTCCTCCAGTTCACCATTTAAGAAAGCACTTTTAACATCCATCTGGAAAACCTTGAATTTCTTATGTGCTGCATAAGCAAGAAATATCCTGATGGCTTCTAGTCTTGCAACAGGAGCAAAAGTTTCATCATAGTCAATTCCCTCTTGTTGGGAATACCCCTTTGCAACTAGTCTAGCTTTATTTCTGATAATGACACCATCAGAATCAGTCTTGTTCTTGAAAATCCACTTTGTACCAACAATTGATCTATTCTTTGGTCTTGGTACCAGTTTCCAGACTTCATTCCTTTCAAATTCATTCAGTTCTTCTTGCATTGCAGTAACCCAATCAGCATCTTTAAGTGCATCTTCAACTTTCTTAGGCTCCTCCTTGGACAGAAAGTTATTGTATAAACATTCATTCTGAGTTGCACTTCTTGTTTGAACACCTGCATCAGGATCTCCAATTATCAAATCAGGAGTATGATCTTTTGTCCATTTCCTTGCTGGTGTCAAATTGTTTCTTGAAGTAGATGCTCCCCCTGGATTGGTGTTATCTTGATTGAAAGAATTTGATTGATTTGAAGCTCTCCCTGAATTATTGCTATGCCCTCCTGATGTGTTATCAGGATCTTCACTTGAATCAGTATCTGAAGAATTCTGTCCTGATGATTGAGTTGACTCTGAACTTGTAGTTGAATGCCGTTGCTCCCCCTCAACATTAGCACTACTAGTTGTATCACTGTTGTTTGCATCATCAGTATTAGCACCATCAGTACCTGGTGAGTCATCAGGATTTGGTGACCCATCAGTACTGGATGAATGGACAGCTTCTGATTCACTTTCTTCAGGTTCCTTGGAAGCTTCATTTTCAAATAACAATCTATCATGCGAGTCTTCAATTATTCCAGTTATCTTCTTATCATCAAAAGATACATGTATTGACTCCATGACAGTTCTTGTTCTCAAATTAAAAACTCTGAAGGCTCTTGATGTAGGATAACCTATGAATATTCCTTCATCAGCCTTTGTTTCAAATTTCCCTAGCTGTTCAGGATGAGTTCTGAGAACAAAACATTTACAGCCAAACACATGCAAATGCTTCAGACTTGGTTTCTTCTCCTTGAGTGACTGATAAGGAGTGACACCATGCCTGTTTATCAATGTGAGATTTTGTGTATAGCATGCTGTGTTGACTGCTTCTGCCCAGAAATATGTAGGTAATTTAGCTTCTTCCAACATAGTTCTGCCAGCTTCAATAAGAGTTCTATTCTTCCTTTCTACTACTCCATTTTGCTGAGGTGTGCCAGGAGCAGAGAATTGTTGAATGATTCCTTTGTATTTGCAGAACTCTTCCATCTTTGAATTCTTAAATTCAGTACCATTATCACTTCTCAGAATCTTGACTTTGTACTTTGTGGTTGTCTCAATCATCCTCACATGATCCAACAGAACTTCAGGAGTTTCATCTTTTCTGTGCAGAAAATACACCCAGGTGAATCTAGAATATTCATCAACAATTACAAGAGTGTACCTTTTCTTACTGATGGACATGATGTTGACTGGACCAAACAGATCAAGATGTAGCATGTGATATGGTTCTTCAATAGAGGATTCTGATTTACTCTGGAATGATGTCCTTCTTTGTTTTGCTTTTTGGCATGCATCACAGAGTCCATCAGGTGTATATAAGACATTAGGTAATCCTCTTACTAACTCTTTCTTATCCATCTCATTGATGTTGCTGAAGTTGAGATGAGAAAGCTTCTTGTGCCAATTCCAACTTTCATCTACTGAAGCTTTACTGATGAAACATGTAGGGGAGCCATCAGTATCTGAGAGAATGTTGGCTTCATATATGTTACCATGCCTGTAGCCAGTTAGAACTATCTTCCCTGTTGCTTTACTGACTACTTCACAATGTGTGGAATAGAAATTGACATGATAACCTCTGTCAGTGATTTGACTAATACTCAACAAGTTGTGTTTTAGTCCCTTCACTAGAGCTACTTTTTCAATGATGACATTTCCAATGATTATATTGCCATATCCCAAGGTTTGTCCAATGTTGCCATCTCCATAAGACACAGTTGGGCCAGCTTTTTCCTCATATTCTGATAACAGGGCTTTGTTTCCAGTCATGTGCACAGAACATCCACTATCCATGACTAACACATTTTTCTTTTTACCCTGCATCAGAATAGTAAAACACTAGTCAGAATGTTTAGGAACCCACACTTGTTGGATTCCTTGTTCATGCATTTTATTAAATTTAACAGCAGAAGACTTTTTGACTTTAGCAGTCCTGACAGGATTTACTCCATCAGGATTTGCTTTGTCAGTATCAGTATTAACAAAAGCATGCTTCATTATGACATTTTCAGTTCTATCAGACTTTGTACTACTTTCAAACTTAGGCAATGGATCATAAAAGTTATAGTACAAATCATGATACTCTTTACATGTATAAATAGAATGCCATTGACTACCACAATGAAAACAGGACTTCTGCGGTTTATAGAGTACTGATCTATTCCTAACATCAGACTTAGAAATATCAGTAATCTTCTTCTTACTCTTTTTACAATCAATAGCAAGATGATTAGAGTTACCACAGTTAAAACAACTCTTTCTAGGTGCATTTGGGATATACTTATAACCATTCTCTTTATTGATCCCAACTTTACCATTCCTGTTTCTCTTAACAGTAGCTTCCTTTTTCTTATCTGTAACGTCACAGATTTTATCTTTAAGCTGTTTCTGAGACAATAGACCTACATTCTTAGTGACTTTGTTCATGACAGGTTTAGACTTTATAATTTTAATTCCTTGAGTAGAAGAAGATCCCTTTTCAAAAGTAGAATTGGAATCCTTACCAAAAACAAAATTAACAGGAGTAATCTTAGATTTGGTTGAGTCTATAACATGTCTATAGGTCTTTGGACTAACTGTCTCATCAATGACAATTTTCTCTGCTAATTTCTTATCTTCATCTGACTTATATCCTAGACACTCTTTCCAATTCTTAGAGGTATTAATCTCATGAAATTTCCTACCAGAGTCTGTCCAGGTTCTGATTTTCTCATTAGCAAATTCAAGTTCTTTTTCAAGGGAAGTACATTTAGATGTCATCTCTAAGTGCATGTGTTTAGCATTATCACATTCTTTTTGTACTTCTTGCATACGAGAAAATTCAGCTTCTAATATCTCATTCCTTTTTCTAAGGTCAGACATCTCAGATAAGATTCTAGTATTCTCAGCAGTTTGAGTTCTAAAGCTAATATGTAATGACTTTAGAAAACGTCTTAACTCAGAAGCATTATCAGTATCAAAATTAAAGATAGTATTTAGTACCTTATCATCAGGAGCAGCAGTTACATCAGCATTGGCCATTAACGCATAGTTGACTACCTCAGTATCAGATTCTGAGGAAGAGTCCATCCAATCCTTGCTTGATGTGATGAGTGCCTTTGTCTTGTTGCATTCAGAAGCAAAGTGACCCATACCATTACACTTGTAGCATCTAACCTTTGACTTGTCAAATTTGCTACCCTTGCTGTCCTTCTTGATATACTTGTCTTTGTCTGCTTTGAAGGTCTTTTTCTGAAAGTTGCCTTGTCTTCTATTCTTCCTGAGCTTCATCCTTCTGAAGTTTCTGACAATCATAGCAACCATCTCTTCCATGTCTGAGTCAGAAGAATCATCACCAATATTGGCATCAGGATTGCCATCAGTATCTGATGAAGAGTCGTCAGGATCTGATTCAGCTACTCTTGCTGTCCTTCTAGAGATCTCCATAGCTTTCCCTTTTGATTTTGCTTCTACATTCAAAGCAATTGACTTTGCCTTGCTGCTTTTCTTGTTCTTTCTCTGTTGAACTTCAAGATCATGAGTTCTTAGCATCCCATAGATCTCATCAAGAGACACAATGTTCAGATCATACTGGTGTCTAATGATCGAGGTCTGAGTATCCCATTCTTCAGGTAAAGCTCTAAGAAATTTGGTGTTTGAATCTTCAGTTTCATATACTTTGTCAACTAAGGATAAGCTGTTCAATAGTGTCAAAAATCTATCATATAGATCAGTCAGGCTCTCTTCAGGTCTTGCATCGAATTGTTCATATTCTTGAATCAATAGAGCCCTTCTGTTTTTCTTGACAGATGCAGATCCCTGGCACTGAGTTTCCAAAGTATCCCAGATTTCTTTTGAAGACTTGCATGCAATCACTCTGTTTGACATAACAGCATCAAGACCATTGTGCAAGATATTCTTTATCTTTGGTTCTCTGAGTACATGAGCTTTTTCTTCTGGAGTCCATTCAGATTTAGCTTTGACCACATAATGTTCTGGTACAGTATCTGTTCGTTCTACGAACTTTGTTGGTATATATGGTCCATCACGAATCCTGTCCAGATTGTCAGGATCGATAGCCTCCAGGTACATCATCATCTTTACTCTCCATGTGGGATATTCTGATATCTTCAAGATGGGAATCTTCATGCTTTCATACTTGGTTGTCGACATCTTTAGATCGTATCTGATTCAGAATTAAATCAGTTTGCTCTGATACCAATTGTTGCCCAGTAAATAACAATTGTAGAAGGGGGGTTGAATACAATTGTATAAGATTCTCGACTTTATATAACACAAATATGAAAGATCAATAACAATAAAAATAACAATAACAGCTTTATTAACTTTGATATAAAACTGTTACAAACTCTCTTAAGAAATTCTGATGTTCTTAAGAGCTGCTAGCTTACAAAAACTCTCTCAAGAAATTCTGTTCTTAAGAGCTTCTCTTCGATTATGTTCTCTCTCGAATTAATTGTACATAAATCGAAACCAAGACTGTGTTTATATAGTGCACACAGCTTCTCTATCAATAACAAGATAAGTCCTAATCATAATAAAGATAGAAACATATCTTTAATCGATAGCTGCATTTTACAAACCAGGAACAAACTTCCATGTTTATCTAGACTCCAAATATAACTCGAAGTAGGAATCCTGATCAGCTTCAAGTCCTGATGATCAAACCTGATCATAGTCTGAGTAGGAATCCTGATGATCAATAAGATACTGACGCTTGATCAAATACTGATGACCATGCAATACTGATGACGTCAGCAATCCTGATCAGTTGAGTCTAGCTTCTGACGATCATTGAATTCTGATCTAACAAAAATGAGTCGCAGTCACTTAAATCAGGTTTCCCATATTCTGGATAGTTGAGCAAGTATTTAAATCCTCTTCAAAAGATAGATTCAAGTGGAAAACTGTGTTTTGGGAACCTCTCCTTGATTTAAAATAATTAATAATACAGCTTAGAATATCCTTCATAAATGTTGAAGGTCAAAAATAACTTTAAATAATACAACTCAATTTAAAAATGTGTTAAAAGTATTTAATAAATAATCAAATAATATTTATTAAGTAAATAAACCTTTAAATGAATATTTAAAAATAATATTCATTAAATAAATAGTGATTAAATGAATATTCAAAATAATAATCATTAAATAAATAAACCTTGAATGAATATTCAAAATAATATTCATTAAATAAAAAATGATTAAATGAATATTCAAAATAATATTCATTAAATAAATAATGATTAAATGAGTATTCAAAATAATATTCATTGAATAAATAAGCCTTAAATGAATATTCAAAAATAATATTCATTAAATAAATAATCATCGAATAACAATTACCCGATATCTTTATCGGAAAAATAATCTTTAACATATACCGAAAATATAACTACTTCCGGTCTAAAGAATAAATCATACGCCCTTTACCTAGAGCATTTATAAAAAAAACTGGCTTCTAACTAATATCCCATATCTAGCTTAGAAGCCCATAATCAAATCATAAAGCAAGTATCACAATATACTTTCGAAAACAGTTATGCCTTCCATTAGCATATATAACTGAAATAGTATTCAAATAGTATTTATCGACTGAGATAATACTCAAATAACATTCCTTGAAAGATATAGTAAGCAAATATCATTCCTCGAATGATATCATACTCAAATAACAATCCTTAAAATACATAGTATTCTGCCGATGGAATCCCTCCGGGTTTCCACGGCTATCTACATATCTCAAAATACCGACTCCTGATTTAGAGTCGAAAACAATGAATATGCTCTTATATTTAGAGCTACCAGGTAAACCGGTTCATAACTACTTAACTCAAAAGATTTTATATAATCCAAAGGTCAAATCTATTTCAACATGAAATAAGATATATCGCAAAACTGTCCAATTTTATACATGGCAAAAACATTATTATATAGTCAATACTTCAAAGTATAGATTTAGAAACTTGCCTGATGCTCGAGAAGTGATAGGGGTTCGCGACGATGTCGGACAATCTAGACAAAGTCAAAGAAAACACACGATTAATTCCCTGGATAATCCACTTGTACTCAACACTTAAACACGTAAGCGAAACACAACCAAGGCATTACTAGCTCGTTATAGGCTCATACTAAGTCCAGGTTAATCAAAAATTACTTAATTCGTAGCTTTAGTCCGAAATCGATCCTCGAATACAAGTTATACTTAACCATTTACAACATTGGTTTCTAAGTCATGTTCTTAGTGGTTTTCACTTGCGCAACCTCGGCTAACACATTTTTATAAAATCGAAAAATAATCTTTTGGACTCTAAACCTTCGTAAAAACTTTCATAACTGACCTTGGCACTTCAATACAAAATTTCATATTTTAAAACAACTCTTAAGGGTCTCAAACATAGCCACAAAGTTGGTACATTTCTGCAATCTCATTCCTTGAACCACTTTCACTAAAATGGTCATATCTCATAAACCGTAAATCGTAATGACATGATTCTTGCGATCACGTAAACTAGAAACAAATCTATACACACTCATGTTCATCACTGAACCAAAAGAGGCAGTTAGGTTTTCGGATTCTAGGCAGTTTTTAGAGTTAATGAGAATCAGGCATTACGACGGCTTAAAACTTAACGTTTTCCATTTTCAAAACACAACCAAATCAATACCAATCAATCCCAAACTCACCATCCACCTTATACTCCCTCATCTCAGTCAAATCCTCCATGAATACTCAAAACAAATTCATAACCCATCCTCCAAACTCAACCAACAATTCATCCTTATAATTAAAACAACTAAGCATAACATATACTAAGCATAAACACTTTCATCTTTCAATTATAAGCAATTTTTTCTTGAAAAACACTATTCATCATCTTATTTAACTTAATAAATGAGCATGCTAGAGATGGTGGGTGTTGCAGATGTTACCATTAAAAGAACGAGTTTGATTCTATCTTTCTTTTAGCCACGGTTTTTCTTGAAGAAAATGGGTGTGAGAGGCTGCTACTTTATGGAAATTTGTGTGGATAAGGTGTGGTGGATGTGTGTTATGTGTGTGGTGTGTTTTGTTTACCAAAGTTGCAAGTTAGTCCCTCAAGTTTGCTAAGTTACAAAGCTTGTTCCACACAATTCTTCCACCCACTCTTTTTCTTTTAATACATATATTCTTCTTTAATTCCTAAGTTATAATACGTCCAAGGTTTCTCCTTCAAGCGGATTTTAGATTCTCGTTTTCGTTTGCGATTTCTGACTACACGATTAGTAACCGTTTATTATTCCTGAACTTCCGCTGAAATATAGGTTCAATCGGAGACTATAAAATTTTACTATTCACCTTGGAGTACTATTCATCAATGTTACTATTCATCCTTGTTGTTGTTCCTCTTGAAACGATTCGAAAATATTTCCTAAAAAGAGCGAATAAAATTCTACGCGATTCTCGCAGTGAATAGTAACTATTCACTCCAACAATCGAATCCTTACATCGACTTTAATAAAATAATAAAATATAAAATCCTTGGATTCTCAATTTAAATAAATCACTCTCTTGATCTCATCGATATGCTCTTCACTGCCCGGTCAAATATTCCATAACAATAAAGTTTGGATTTTCTGAATTCCGATCATCTTTACATACACTTATTTACTTCGTAGATCACTAATATGACTTCGGAATATCCACACTACGTCTCGTACATAGGTGGCATGAAAATTTTTCTTAACCCTCAAAATCACTATTCATCCACCAAATTCACTATTCACTGATGCACTTAATCATAATAAGAAAAGTTTTAATTTTACCAAAAATTCGGGTTATTACACCTTCCCTCCAATTGGAGTTATGTTGCACATTGTAACAAAAGCCTAGGCGCTGAGTTTCTGATAATGTGACAGTGATGAGTAATGATGTTCCTCATATAGTAGTTGTATTGTATGGCATTTTTTGACGAAAAGATTATTCTAAACATCATTCTGAATACGAATGAGATTTCAAATATTCCAACTGATATATGATTTTGCAGAATTTTATATAAGCTGCTATATATAAGATTGTCGAGCTATAGTGCTCATTCTTGCTTCTTCTATAAAAGGTGTTCGTTACTGATATTCTACAGTATATTGAACTGTATAGTGTGTTGGAATCAATGAATAGGCTTTAAGCCTTGATTCCAATATTAATATCTATTTTAAAAAGATATGTTTGAGACTTGGTTTATCATATTGATACCAAGGAATTCTAAATGATTTACGAATAATAAATATATCATTCGGTAGATGAATGAAGTTTCTAAAGGTTTTCCTTTATGATATAAGCTTACATATATGCTTATGCTGCTTTATATTAATGATGGGCTTAGTGCTCACACTTGTTTTCTTTTATTTATATCACAACACAACAGCTAGAGTAGATGGCCAGGATTCGTCATACCGCTCGGAAGCGCGTTTGGGTCGCGCAGACCGCCCATAGGATGACAGCTGCAGCACCTCCGGTAGAAGTACTGAGTTGGTTCAGAGTGTAACTCTTGTTGCTCCAGTTTATTTATAAGTATCACCTATGTATCTTAATGAACAAGAACAAACTTTTGCGCTGCCTTTCTGGTTTCACATAGAAATCATACTGGCAGTAGGTTGCAAGTATTTTACTTTTGGGTTGTAATAACTTAAATTTATGGATCATATGACTACTGTTTTTGAAAATTCGTTTCTGAGACATAACTGGCGTGAGTATATTGATGGTGGGGTCACCATGTGTGTTGATTTATTATATTATGATTAAAGTATTAAGTGTTTGTACGGAATAAGGGATCGTGACAACCTAGATCTCCGACCCCGGATCTGGGGGTGTTACATATGGTGACCCCACCATCAATCTACTCACGCCATTTATGTCTCAGAAACGAAATTGCAAAAGCAGTAGTCATATGATCCATAAGTTAAAGTTATTACAACCCAAAAGTAAAATGCTTAAAACCTACTGCCAGTATGATTTCTACTTGAAACTAGAAAGGCAGCGCAAATGTTTGTTCTTGTTCATTAATATACATAAGTGATACTTATAAATAAACCGGAGCAACACGAGTTGCACTCCGAACCAACTCAGTACTTCTACCTGAGGTGCTGCAACTGCCATCCTATGGGCGGTCTGCGCGACCAGATGCGCTTCCGAGCGGTATGACGAATCCTGGACATCTACTCGAGCTGTTGTGTTGTGATATATATAAAAGAAAACAAGAGTGAGCACTAAGCCCAGCAATAATATAAAGCAGCATAATCATATATGTAAGTTTATATCATAAGGGAAAACTTTTAAAACTTCATTCATATACAAAATGATATTTTGAAATATTCTTTTCGTCAAATCATGCTATACAGTTCAACTATTGTACGAGGAACATCATTGTTCAATCACTGTCACATCATCGGTAACTCAGCACCTAGGCTTTCGTTACAATGTGCAACACAACTCCAATTGGAGGGAAGGGACTTTCTGGAGCACACCACGATACAAGATGATCAGTCGTTGTATCGAACTCACACTTTTCTACTAGGAGATGGACGATATCTTAACACGATTATCACCCCATCCGCATACGGGCTTTGTATCTGCTGGACTGTCCCACAGCCTCCTACGCGAGATAGTTGTTGGACTGCCCCGCAGCCTCTTACCTTATATAATTTGATGGACTGTCCCACAGCCTCTTACACGTTTCCTCCTAGTCCCGGATGATAAATCAATAAAATGGGAATCGGAATTTAATCCTGGTTCCCCAAGTACAAATTACTTGTCAAAACTTTGCAACAGTTCAGATTTTCTTACTCCGGAATGTTTGAAAGGAGTAAGTCACAACAAAACAACAAACGATTACCAAATATTTTAAAAATCATGACCTGGGAGTTTTTTTAAAACATCTTTAGTTCTGATAATTCAGAAACCCAAAATATACTCACTTTTAATGAAAGAGGCAAGTGAAATCATATGTTCACTTCCTGGAATGGATTCCCAATTTTTGATAAGTTCAAAACCATAGTCATCAATTGAGATAAATAATTAAAAGTGGTTGGGAACCCCTACTATACTCAAATAAATCTTCTTGAGATCAGAAAATATTTTAAATAACTATTGGAACCTTACGTAATATTTAAATAAGGTTCTATGATTTTTAAATCATATTTGGAATATTTAATAAATATTCAAATAATAAATATTGAATTATTATTCAATAAAATTCCACTTAGGTAAATATCCAAAATAATATTCACTTAATTAAATAAATATTAAAATAATATTTATAATAAAATTATTTAAATATCTCGCATTAAATATCCAATAATATATATATTGCAATATTTAATCAACATTTTAAAATATAGATGTCCCTGGAACCCTCCAGCTTCTGACAGTATAACCAAGACAAAATAATAAATTGGACTCCTGGTCTAATGTTTTAAAATCATCGTACGAGTGCTCTACCCTTAGAGCCTTTAAAAACCTCGGTTTATATCTAGTATTTACTTAGCATATAAACCTTATATCTTACAAAGCTTTTTATCAAAAGCGTAATAGTTTATAATTCTTTTCACAGCATTAAAGCAGAATATATCACAAGCATAACATTAAATCAAAACAACATTTCTATAAGACGTAGGGTTTGAAAACTTGCCTTGGTGTCTGGTGAAGTGGTAGTGGGGGCTTGGGAGTGTGCTCGTCGATCTATAATAAGATACACAATACACAATCAGCCCCCTAGAACAAATTAATGTGCTATTAACTTAAGCACTAAAGTTCTATTAATGAAAATCAAATGTCTCGCTCTTGGTCACTTATAACCTCATGACATTCCGTAAACTCCTAAGTCAAAAGTTTGGGTGGAAATCTATTCACAAAACCCAAGTACTTTACCATTACTAACTCATCGTTTTAACCATCCCCTTAAGGGTATTTTACTCGGGCAACTTTTGTTCCTGCATTTTTATAAAATCGAAAAATCATCTTTTTAACACGAAACCTTCTCGGTTCCATTCCTAACTGTCCATGATAGTATCCACTTTAATATAACGACCCAATTCTATTTTTAAAGGGTTTGATCACAAGCTCAAAGTTCATATAGTGAACTACTTAGTTATCCGAAACCGCTTTCACTAAAACGGGTGTTTCTCCTAAACCGTAAATCGAAACGATACGATTCTTTTGCCAAAACAAACTATGACACAAGACCTACATGATCATGGGCAGAAAGTCTTATGGTTATGTCAGGAAGGTAACCGTGGTCTCTGTCTAAACTTCCTAAGGAAAATCTGACATGGTAACGACGCTTAATCGTGATTCCCGTGTTAAAAAGACTCCAATCAATCCACCAAGCAATCATAACTCAAAGTTCTCATCTAAACCAACTTATTTGTGTCTAAACATGTTCATACCATCATTAACAAGTTCAACCATCAACCAATCCACTAAACATAATTCTTAACAAGCATATCACTTCTACATCACACTATCACTAATCATTATCAATTTAATCACTAATATCAAAGTATAAGTAAAAGTGTGAGAGGGTTTATACCTTCCTTGGTACTTAATATGGACTATAGATGGCTAGTATACTCTTCCTTGCTCCTTGATTATCCTTGACAAGCCTTAAACTTCAAGATCAAAACAAGAAAATCAAGAATTACTTTTCATTTCACTATTCATCATCAACTTGAGCTCATGATTTGAGCATGATAACATCCATGAATGAAGCTAGGATCAAGGAGTTACCTTAGTCTATGGATGAGGATGCTTTAGAGCCCAAGATCATGATTTTTGGTGGAGTAGAACTTGAGGAAAAATTTCCTTATCTTTGATGAAGAAAAGGGCCGAAAGTTTTGAATGTTTCTTGGTGCTTCTTCTTTGATTTTATTTTCTTTTCTTTTTGTCTAATTAACACTTATTACAAGACATTTAATTGTGTGGTCTTTAATTGGTTTTGTCACCCAAGGACACATGTCAAGCCTTGGCTAATTGTGTGGTGAAAGTGGTGACAAGGTGGTGATTCATCACCTTGTCATCACTTTGTCATCCTCCTGTGTCATGCTTATGTCATAATTTGTGTCATCAATCCTCTTATATGTTGCACTTGATGATCTTATATGATACTTCTCCTTTGGTTAGGGTTTAATCCATAATTCGTTACGCTTTTGTTTTGTCGCTAAGTTTTGAGATAGGTTCAAGGGATTTTGAAAACGTTTCTCTGTACCAATGCTTGGGGATACTTCCTTGACCTTTTTATAACCTTGGTTTAATATGTGACTATGGATTTCTCATTCTACATACTTTCTTGAAACGATCAAATCAATGTGTCCTTGATTGTCCAGTGAATAGTGATTTAAAACTCGAATGGAAATCCCCTGATTCTGATTGCGTTTGCATTCACTTATTCTTCTTATACATCAATAATATAACTTCGAAACATTCATTCCATGTCTTCCACATAGTGTGGTCTGAAATTATTTTCATCAGCAAATTTACTATTCATCAGGGTTTCAAATATTACAAAATTTTGGGATATTACAGGCAAGGGCTCTCATAGTAGGCAGAGGGTACATCCTGATGCCTCCTCGGCTAGCGTTGTCCTCAGAAGTCTCATCGTCCTCCGTGGTAACTACATCAGGCAGAACCTGATCCCTTTTAGTGGAATCATCATCCTCAGTCGACTCTCCATCAATAGTAGGAGCAGGAAAAGTAGGAAAGTCAAGCACAGTCACGGGGTCCTCTTCCGGATCCTCGTCCGGGTCCTTTGTATCCTCCTCGGGATCCTCATCTAGATCCTCCATGGGGTCATCCATGGGGTCGTGCTCAGCCGCCAGCAGAGGATCGTCATGCTGGGTCTCAAAGTCATCAGCCTCCTCGGTCACAAACACCTATACAAACGAAAGCTAGGTTACTTTACTGTGGAATAAAAGTTCCCTTGCGGGTTTTAACGGTTAGTGCTACATCCGGTAGCACAACCATGAACTCGATGGGAGTTCTCATTATTATTATTGTTGCATTTATTATTCCTAACGCCCTACGTTTCTGAGATTAATAATTGTAGGCTCTGATACCATTTCTGCAACACCCCTAGATCCGGGGTCGGAGATCCAGGTTGTCATGTTCCTTATTCCATACAAACGCTTGATACTTGAATCATAATAAAATAAATCAACACACATGGTGACCCCACCATCAATATACTCACGCCAGTTATGTCTCAGAAACAAAATTGCAAAGCAGTAGTCATATGATCCATAAGTTAAAGTTATTACAACCCAAAGTAAAATGCTTGAAACCTACTACCAGTATGATTTCTACTAGAAACCAGAAAGGCAGCGCAAATGTTTGTTCTTGTTCATTAATATACATAAGTGATACTTATAAATAAACCGGAGCAACAAGAGCTGCACTCCGAACCAACTCAGTACTTCTACCTGAGGTGCTGCAACTTCCATCCTATGGGCGGTCTGCGCGGCCCAGACGCGCTTCCGAGCGGTATGGCGAATCCTGGCCATCTACTCTAGCTGTTGTGTTGCGATATATATAAAAGAAAACAAGAGTGAGCACTAAGCCCAGCAAAATAATAAATTGGACTCCCGGTCTAATGTTTTAAAATCATCGTAGGAGTGCTCTACCCTTAGAGCCTTTAAAAACCTCAGTTTATATCTAGTATTTACTTAGCATATAAACCTTATATCTCACAAAGCTTTTTATCAAAAGCATAATCAGTTTATAATTCTTTTCACAGCATTAAACTAGAATATATCACAAGCACAACATTAAATCACAACAGCATCTCTATAAGATTTAGGGTTTGAAAACTTGCCTTGGTGTCTCGGTGAAGTGGTAGTGGGGGCTTGGGAGTGTGCTCGTCGATTTATAATAAGATACACAATACACAATCAGTCCCATAGAACCAATTAATGTGCTATTAACTTAAGCACTAAAGTTATATTAATGAAAATCAAATGTCTCGCTCTTGGTCACTTATAACCTCATGACATTCCGTAAACTCCTAAGTCAAAATTTGGGTGGAAATCTATTCACAATACCCAAGTACTTTACCATTACTAACTCATCGTTTTAACCATCCCCTTAAGGGTATTTCACTCGCGCAACTTTTGTTACCGCATTTTTATAAAATCGAAAACTTATCTTTTTAACATGAAACCTTCTCGGTTACTTTCCTAACTGTCCATGCTAGTATCCAATTTAATATCACGATCCAATTCTATTTTTAAAGGTTTTGATCACAAGCTCAAAGTTCATATAGTGAACTACTTAGTTATCTGAAACTGCTTTCACTAAAACGGGTGTTTCTCCTAAACCGTAAATCGAAACGATACGATTCTTTCGCCAAAACAAACTACGACACAAGACCTACATGATCATGGTCAGAAAGTCTTATGTTTATTTCTATAATGTAGCCGTGGTCTCTGTCTAACCTTCCTAAGGAAAATCGGACATGGTAACGACGCTTAATCGTGATTCCCGTGTTTAAAACACTCCAATCAATCCACCAATCAATACCCAAGCAATCATAACTCAAAGTTCTCATCTAAACCAACTTATTTATGTCTAAACAAGTTCATAACATCATTCACAAGTTCAACCATCAACCAATCCACTAAACATCATTCTTAACAAGCATATCACTTCTACATCACACTATCACTAATCATTATCAATTTAATCACTAATATCAAAGTATAAGTAAACGTGTGAGAGGGTTTATACCTTCTTGGTACTTAATATGGACTATAGATGGCTAGTATACTCTTCCTTGCTCCTTGATTATCCTTGACAAGCCTTAAACTTCAAGATCAAAACAAGAAAATCAAGAATTACTATTCATTTCACTATTCATCATCAACTTTAGCTCATGATTTGAGCATGATAAAATCCATGGATGAATCTAGGATCAAGGATTTAGCTTAGTCTATGGATGAGGATGATTTAGAGCCCAAGATCATGATTTTTGGTGGAGTAGAACTTGAGAAAAAAATTTCTTATCTTTGATGAAATAAAAGGACCGAAAGTTTCATGCTTCTTCTTGTTCTTCTTCTTGATTTTTCTTTTCTTTTCTTTTTGTCTAAGAAACATTAATTACAATCCTTTTAATTTGTGTGGTCTTTAATTGGTTTTGTCACCCAAGGACACATGTCAAGCTTTGACAATTTGTGTGGTGAAAGTGGTGACAAGGTGGTGATTCATCACCTTGTCATCACTTTGTCATCACCTATATCATCCTCATGTGTCATGCTTATGTCATAATTTGTGTCATCAATCCTCTTATATGTTGTACTTGATGATCTTATATGATACTTCTCCATTGGTTAGGGTTTAATCCATAATTCGTTACGCTTTTGTTTTGTCGCTAAGTTTCGCGATAGGTTCAAGTGATTTTAAAAACGTTTCCCTGTACCAATGCTAGGAGATACTTCCTTGACCTTTTTATTACCTTGGCTTAATATGTGATCATGGATTTCTCATTCTCCATACTTTCTGAAAACGATCAAATCAATACATCCTTGATTGTCCGATGAATAGTGATTTAAAACTCGAATGGGAATCTCCTGATTCTGATTGCGTTTGCATTCACTTATTCTCCTTATACATCAATAATATAACTTCGAAACATTCATTCCATGTCTTCCACATAATGTGGTCTGAAAATATTTTCATCAGCAAATTTACTATTCATCAGGGTTTCAAATATTACAAAATTTTGGGATATTACAGATCCATAACAAGTAAGCATTTTCTCTTGCAAGAAAAGCCTGACCTCATCAAGAATAATGGCATTGCCTGTGAAACCATTTGCCTTATCACTGTTGACTAAGGACTTAATATTATTCTCTATAATTCTACAAATTGGTAGAATCACATCCTCTTCAAAAGTAACATTAGGACATAAGTGATTAAAAATTAGCAGGAAAAATCTAAGAAAACAGACAGAGCCTAACTTATCTGATTTCCTATCACTTAAAGATTTTAAAACAAAAGTACCATAATCAAACACTATAGAATACCCAATTTTGAGAGATCCTGATGGCAGAGCATCAAAATTTGATGTCTTGTTCAGGAAACAACGACTGAAGGTATCAAAGAAGAAATTCTACTCCTTCTTAAGCTTTGTCCTGAAGAGGTTTCCATACCTCTTAACTTCCCCATTCTAGCCTAGCTTTGTAACAAACTCAAAGAGTGTCGAGTCTGTAACATTATCAGGAATACTATCACCCAGAACAGGCAAATGAAGAGCCTCTTCAACAACAGTATGAGTGACATGTTAAGTAACACCTGTGAATTCAAAATTCATCAGTATTGTTCCCGTTAGCCCTTTGCCAAAAACAGCCGTATCCCACACCTGCATTACCGACTTAAAACACTACGCCATAAGTGAGCATACGCAATGCTTTTAGTGAGCGTTGCCACCAAAGCGTGTCAATAGCTCTGCTCATGTTTGGTCTTTTGCAACGCTGCTCAAATAGTGTTGCAATAGACATACATTTGGTGTTGCATGGGATTAGTGGTGTTTCAAGGTGCAATGCATATTTCATGGTGTTGCATTAGATTTAAATTTTTATAATTATTAAAGCTAAATATTTATTTCCAAGAAAATGAAATTTAAATTTTCTTATGTTACTTACTTTTCGAGTTTGATATATAATATATGATAAATATATACCTATTTAACGTATATTTAATATAAATAAATATCACATTTTTTATTTTATAATTAATTAAAAATATAAAAGTTTTTTTATAGTTATTTGTTGAATATTATAAAAAAAATACAAATATTATTAGAGAAAGACAAAACTTTGATATATCATAGATTTTAAATTTTAAGAAATTTTAATTTGTATTACAAATATTTATTACAAATACATATTATATTATTATTAAAAAATTAAAATTTTTAATTAAAAAATTTAAAATCATTTTAAGACAACACTGATGAAAAAGAAAGACACATGCTAAGATCCCGCTCATAATTTTGCTCCTTTTGTTTTCAACTTTTCATCATCCGCTCATGCTCTCCTACACAACTCTTGATAATTATCCTAATAATTATCCTTTTTTAAAATTGAAAGTTAAAAAATTAAACTTAAAAAGTTATAATTGTAGTTAAAAAAATAAGCAGCAATGAATAATGCGTACATAACACCTGGAGAAGATAACTATAATATTTTTTGTGTCAAAACTATAAAATTAATTTGAAATAGAAGTAATATTGTATTTAATAATAAACAGAAACCAGCTAGGCGGCTAATTATCCCGCTCTTGACTCTATCATTTTCATTCTGAGCCCACCCAATACTTTTCAACACATCCCTCCTAAAACACTCTCTATTAGCCGATTTAGGAATCTCTCTAAGTCACACTCTTCGTACTCTCTTTGTCTATTTCAACTACATACATGTTTTTTAATTTAGGGTTTTTGGGTATTTAGTTGGGGCTCCGATTTAGGATTTTAATTTGATGCTTCGATTTAGGGTTCTTATTTTGAGTTTGAATTTGGGGGTTTTTATTCATATTTGTGACAACTGACGAGGTGAACTTCTGTTTCTTGTTTCTTGTTTCACTCTATTTACTTTTGCTTGGTGAATTTTATCTGGTTATAGATGTGTTGATTATAGATATGCTTTGCCACTTCCACGGTGATTATAGATCTTATTGGGCTCTCTCTCTCCCATTCCCTTCAATCTCTCAGGTATGTCTGTAATTCTGCTCCCTACATTTTTTAAACTTTCAAACAACAGTAATTTCCTTTATTACCCTCCTCATTTTCACTCTATTTCTTCATACATATTTGTGCCGGTGTGTGTAATTTTGCTTGATTAAAGTTCATGAAGCTGAATATATAATTATTAATATTTGTGTTTGTGCTATGCAGATCTTTTGAGTTTTGCTTTGTCTTTTTCATGTCTAATTAGTCTTTATTTTGTTGTTAGTTCAATGCCTAGATCTCATTTTAAATATAATTAATTAATAATTTAATATTTAGCTTGTACCATTTCTTTTTATTTAATTATTTTATGTATACATTTATCTTGCAGTTCTGTGTTTGTAATTGTATGCATCTGAAAATTACGTCATTGGTTTCCGGTCACCTGCCGTGTATGGAAATGGAATTTATTAGTTTGTCGAAGGCTCGAAGTATTTACAGAGAAAATCAACTTATTGTCACCATCATTGTAATTATTTTACTTACTAATCTCTGTTGTTAGTTATTCTTACTGATGTTGTTGGCGCGTTTTGAGTACTTAGTACAATGTATTCATATTTTAGTGAATGATTCAAAGTTTTTCATCTATATTGTTGATATAATTCTAATTTTGGGAACTTGCCTACAAGTTGGTGGTAATAGTCTACTTAATTTAGAAATGAGCTTTAGCATCGTGTGTCTTATTTTTGTTACTCTTCCAGGGAATTCTTCTTGGTGTGTTATACTTAACACTTGGATTGTGGACTTTTACATTGGCTTTGTGTGAACAGATGGATCAGATGCCCTTTACATGAAATAGTTAAGAAGAGTGTACAACTTAGTGAGGAACGTGGATTAAGTTTAAAATTAATGATTTAAGACACATTGGGTTTGAACCGACATGAAGAAATGGTATGTGGGTATTCAATTTGCATCCAGTCTAATGTTATTAGTTCTGGGGTACTGTGTCATGAAAAATCCTGTCATGGAAAGTTATCATGCAAGTCCCGTATACTTCAATACTACAAATCCTCTTGAATGGATCAGTTCTACAGGTCCACTTCCAGGGGAACCAGATCCACCTGTAATTTTTCACTACAATGTTAGGCTTCATGGCGATAAAGTTACTGAGGATCCTGTAATTGTTCAAAACACTTGGACTGTTGCCCATGACTGAGGAGATGAGGAACGTTGCCCATCTCCTGATCCTGATAAGAATAAGAAAGGTACAATATTTAAATTTTATTCATTTGTGTTTATGTGTGTGTCTTGTCTGCAATTCTGTAATTTATGGCTGCTTCACACAGACAATTTATAGCTAGTAGTAATAACAGTGGTTGCTCGTTTCCTCATGATCTTTTTATCTGGAACAGTGGGGATTGTGCATTGTGCTTAGTTAATAAATTATATTTAACTTACTTGTGCAAGTATGCAAACCGAGGCGGTCGTGAAGTTGATATGCAAGTAAATTACAGTGTTGTGATGAACTTGCAGATACAATGTTTCTCTTGACATAAACACTGGTGGACCAAGTAGAAATACTGAGACTAAATTGTTTTTCTTCCTTACAGTTTTTTGTATAAATAGATAAGAACTTGCTACTGTTACTTACAATGTAGATAGTTTGAATATGGTGCATGCAGCTTATGTTAATGGACAGTGGAGAGGCATTAGCATTAACTGCACATCTCTTATGTGGTTTGAATTGCCTTAATTGGATTGATTTAGTGTAGTAGCAGTGATTTAGAGTTTGGTTGTTGTTAGAGTAATCCACTTCCTAACTGTTTGGTCCACATCTGTAATGTGGTCTAAACTGACTCACCTGGGATTGATTTAATCATTTCATAGTGATTTCGAGTTTTCTATAATTCTTTTTCGTTTATTATTTGTATTAGCATTCAGTATCTCTATCTTCACTCAGACACTACTTTCTGCTTCAAACAAATCTCTATAAGTGCACATATCTTTTTTAAGCGATTTGTTAATATTCACATGTGACATCTGGTGCACATGAGAGTTAGGTCTTCACTTCTGAATTCTGATATATCAAGTGATCTGGCTAGTTGAGTTAGGCTCATTAAGACTGTGAGATACTACTCTCAGATGACACAAGATGTAACGATTCTAAATTTCGACTTAAATATTTTAATGAAACGTACATTTTATTGTTAAGTGTTTATTATGTGCAATAATTGTTATGTGCTTAGAATTGTGAATTATTCACTTTGTGAGTAATTAGTTAATTGTGTATCTGGTTTCTAAATTTTATTTAAGTGCTCTGTAAATTTATTTAAGTCATATAATAATTATATTAAATTTAGAGTATGCTAAATTATTTAATTAAGTAGCATAAAATATTTCTTAGCATTATTTATATTTTAATTTAGTTTTAAACTCATGATTTAAATTTTTATAACCACTTCATTATTTTAATTAATTATTTTGAGAGATGCTACACCTTCTAGATTATTTATTTTCAATAGGTAATTTATTTATTTACCTAGTGAATGGTAAGATTCTATTTAAAATTTATTTTTGGGATTTAAAAGACATTTTATTTGATTATTCTTTGTAAATGTAATTTTATTTAACTAATCTACAAAAGTTATTTGTAGAATAATATTTCTATTGGATCTAGAAATGGGATTATGAATTTACATGAAAGCCCTTGATTTTTATCATGTTAGTATTCTATTTAATTGGACATTTTTGTCATTTAATAATTAAATAACTAAAAAGTGTTTACTTTTACATTACTTTAAGTCCCCTATAAAAACCCCTACCCACCCCCCATCGGCTCCCCCACCCCGTTCTCTCTCTTCTTCTTCTTCTCTCCCCAACACCCATTTCTCTCTCTTGTTCTTCATCTCTTACAAAATCAAAACCACCATAACTTGTGTTTCTCTCACCCAAATTACAAGTGTGAGTAACCAAAACACTCCTCTCTCAAATCTCTACAACCCTCTTGTACTAATTTCGAGTTTTATCATGATTTCAAAATTTGGAATTTTCGGATTTAAGGGTCTTTATGCATAAAGCTTACATGCAAAGGTCGATTGTGTGTATTTAGGGTCATTCTCGATGAGACCCATTGTTTTGGGCTCATCTGAGAAGAAACCCGACCATGGCAATGATCCTTGTGAGCCATGGTCTTGATTTTTGTGTTTAAAAGTTGAACTCAAGTTCATTTTGTTGATGCATGTCACTAATTTTATGATCCATGATGATTTTGATTAAAGTTTGTTATTGGGTTTCGATTTTTATTTATTATGTATGTTGTATGTGATGTGGATAGTAAGAATTTGAAATATTATAAGTTGCATGTTAGTTTAAAAGAAAGTATGATTTTATTTTGTTTATAGATGTTAGTTGCAATTAAAACATTTGTTGTTTGAACTTTGGCTTGAGGTTGAAATGATTGTGGTTTGAAGGATGGGAGTTAAGGTGGAAGGAGGATAGTTAAAAAGAGAAAGAGAGGGAGAGAGAGAGAGGCCGGGAGAGAGAGAGGCCGAGAGAGGGAGAGAGAGGCCGAGAGGCCGAGAGAGAGAGAGAGGGAGAGAGAGGCCGAGAGAGAGAGAGAGGGAGAGAGATGAAGTTAGAAGGGAAGGATTTGATTTAAAAACTTTGAGTTTGGAAGTGTGATTTTCAAGATGTATAAATAGGTGTGTGTATTTTCAAAATAAGTAGGTGGGTGTATTTTCAAAGAGTGTCCATAAGTATGTATTTTCAAAATATATGGTGTATGTGAGGGGGTGAGTGACTAAAAGAGTGATTTTCAATGTGTGCGTGAGGATAAAAATGTAGACTTAGGTAATGTGTGTTTTCGCAAAGGTTGTGTAACTTGAGATTAGTGTATGTGTGTGTGTGCGTATTCTTTTAGAATGTGTTCACCATTGTGTTCTTGTGTGGGTGTACTTGTTCGTGTGTGTGATTAGGTGTTAGTGTAGTGAGAGAGTGAGAAAAAGGAGAAAGGCCGAGAGGCCATGAAGAGAGGAAGAAAGAAAAGAGGAAGTGTTGAGGGTAGTGTGGTAATGTCATAATTTTATTTATCTTAAGTGGTATACATGGTCCCTTCTATGCTAATTGTTTAGTTGAACTTTAATTGAGATAGGTTGTCGTCAATGGAATAAGTATGTGGTATAATTCTTGATGTATGTATACATGGCTTATATGATTAAGTGTTAAGGATGTCATGTGATGTTAAGTGACTACATGATTAATGTTAATTGAGTCGTTAAAGTATTATGTGCTTCCTAAGTGATTACTTGGTTAAATATATATATAAGAATATATGATTGTATAACGATGGGGTAGAAATACTTAGAGATACGTAAACAAAGCTGAGGTACTAAGAATTAGAGGCTAAGACAGTATTATATTCTTGTATAGGTTCCAGTAGAAGGCTAGGCAAAGAGCCAGTGGAAGTGAAGTTGGAACCCTGAGATTCAGATACTGAGATATTTTCAGCTTAAGGCATGTATACGTTAAACTCTTACTTGTCCTTTAAATTATTATTATGCAATCAATTTCCATACTACGTTATTGTATCCCTTTTTACCTTACCCTTTTTATAAAACCTACAATTGTTCCTTTAACTTTGCTTTGTCCATATAAGCCTTTTTCCTTGACTTATACCTTGTTGGCCTCTGTTAACTTTTGAATACCCGGAGCATACTTATTCCTTTGTTCACTTATTTACCATGCCTTTCAATTGTTCATTCTTTAAGCCCCTGCAATAAAATCTTGAAATAGCTTATGCCCTGAAATGAATATCGGAAATGTTAACAGCCTCTTGTTCATTTAATCCTTTTGTTTGAATTACTCATGAATGGAACAAACTTTGGCCGTGGCGGCGGTCCTGGTTACTTATGTATGTATTTTTAGGCCAATGTGTGCCTATGGATCCTGAATGTTAGGACCTTGTGAAAACATGGTCTGGAGCTTTATGTGGCTGATCACCCGTATAGCTCGTACCGTCTTACCGGAAGTTCCAATTCCATTCCTTAAATCTTTTCCTTTGAATAGAAATGTATATCTTGAAACTATTGATTACCAGTTGATTACCATTTAATTACCATTTGACTACCAGTTGATTTCCATTTGATTACTAATGGATTTCTAGTTACATATGTTGTTGATTATACTTGCTGAGCATTCTTTGGCTCATTTTCTCGTTTTTACCTTAACCTTTCAGTGAAGTCAGAAGATGGTCCGTACATTCCGCACTGCTAGGAAGTCTTTTGCTAGAGAGTTTGCTGCTAGGAGCGGCCCGTGGTTTGGGTTCCCGACCCATGCACAGGTTTTAGAAGCTTAAGTACTTTTGATTTCCTAATAGACTTAAGGCATTTGGTTTAAGTTGTAATATTTAAATCGTTTAGACTTGTAAAACTTAATTAGTAACTCATTTAAATGTTGGAACTTAGATACGTTGTTTCATACTTCGACCTGGTAGCGATCTTGGCTTGGGGTATGGTTTCCATTTATTAGATGCATGCCTAGGTTGTATGTTATATTATGTTATATTATGTAAATGTTCGTGACACTGGTTTGGGGGTGTCACACAAAACACAGAGAAGATTGGATAATGGTCTGTAAGTAATAAAATTGAACCAATTTCAATATACATAAAATTGCAGTTACAGTATTTTCCACCAAGTAATGAGGGATTGTCATGTGATATTTTTAAACAATGTTGTATAAAAACCATATATTTACAGAACATCTAACCTAAGGTTATTCTTCTTCTGTTTCTGAGGCTCATGTGAACCATATCGACTTTGATTACATGTAGTACGCGAGACAGAGGTTTGCACAGTACTGGATGAGGAAGCCCCAGCTTATGGCGGCTACGAAGAGCATCTCCAGCATATCCGTGATTACAATAATTTTAATAATCAAGCATATATGCATCCACCGAATCTTGGATCCTCGGCCTCAATTTTCATGGTCATTAGTTTATAATGTTTTAGAAGTATCTCCAGCATTACAATTAGAATTAGAATAATATAGAAATTTGACGCTAGTGCACGAGGTATATCATAAGTTAACGACAGTCTGGTAATTCAAAACTTTATGATACATTCTTATCTATTAACTATACACATTGTATCTAATTTTTAATCCTTTACATTATTCAGGACATGGTGGAAGTGATGGGTTACATGCTTATGTTCAGTCTCTTGACTCAAGATTGGTGAAATCAGATTGGACGATAATGGTACTCCATTGACTCAAGGTGGCACAACTTCGTAGGGATTTTATTCTGTAACTTTTAGTAGTAGTATAACTTGGTTATTTCGTACTTTTGAAGTTTGAATTGGCGTACATTGAAGTTAGAATTAGTGCCTGTGCTTGGTTTTAGTACATGTTGGTAAGAATTTGTAAAACATCAGTATTTTTGTTGGCTGCATCCTTGGCCAGTTGTTGGTTTGGACATTCAATTTTTTGTTGGCTTGGTTGGACATGATGGATTTATGTATAAACAAAGCAGCTATTTTGAAATTTTTATAAAAAACTGTTTCATTTGACTCTATTTGTGTTCCAGTATCATAGACATGATGTTGCTAAAAAAACATTTGATGTTGCAATAAAAAAATATGGTGTTGCATTTAAAAGGATTGATGTTGCTTAAACACAAAAAGTAGTGTTGCAATAGACTACACTAGTGTTGCATTACACAGTGGTCCCCATTGCTGACGTGCACCATGTGGGCTCCATTGTTGACGTGGCACCTTGGTGGGCCCCATGTTGACGTGGCACCTTGGTGGGCCCCATGTTGACGTGGCACCTTGGTGGGATCCACTACTGACGTGGCACCATGGTTGGCCCCACTGCTGAAGTGGCTTCAAATCTTATGCAACACCATGTGGTGTTACCTTTATGTGCTTTTGGTGTTGCAATATAGGCCTTACGCAATACTTTCATGGCGTTGCAATAGCTAGTAAAAGCGTTGCGTTAGAGGTCTTAGGCAACGGCCGTATTGGCAACATGCACTTGGTGTTGCATTTTAAGTTTGGCAACACTACTTGGGCCTATAGCAAATATAAAAAAGCATTGCCTATGAGCACTTATGGCGTAGTGAAAGAAACACTTGCAGGTTCTGTTAGTGCAAACTTCAATGGACTTGAAGTTAAGAAATCTTGAATAACATGGAATTCATTTGGCAATTCCTGATGATCTAAAACATCCACAAAATTATTAGTGGCAAAAATAACACCACTAATTACTGTTTGTTTATTCATGAATGATGAAGACGCCATTGATACTGTGTAGAAAGCTTGAGAATAGAGATTAAGAAAATAGGGTTCGAGAGCACAGAGAGAAGATGAATAGCAAAAACTAATGATGAGAGTAATTAGAAATTTGGAAAATCAAATGTATATTGTTAAAACAAAATATTACTCTCAATTACAGGTGGCAAGCCGTGATTTGTGCAATAATAATTAGTGGACCAAATTTCGTGTGTAATTAAACATAACTGCACCGCTTTTATGTGTATCTAGGTGTATATATCTATCAGTGTGACACACGCGCGCATACACCTGTCCAACTAAAACTCAAACGTTTCTCATCAGTTACTGACGAAAAATCATGCACAAATTAAGAAATGAAATACTGACCTGTGCATCAGGATTGACCAGTTGACTTCCTGTCTGGATTGTGTCCTATCAGGATTTGATCAAAATTGCATACCTTACTGAATGACCATCAGGATTTGATAGCCATCATGTTTTCTTCTTTGTCGCTTTCCTCAGAAATTCTCAAGGTTCATCATCCCAAGTTCATTCACCAATTTATTGAAAGTAGCTTCAGGCAGTGGCTTGGTGAATATATCAGCTAGTTGTTGATCAGTAGGAACAAAATGAAGTTCAATTTTTCCTTCCAGAACCTGTTCTCTTATGAAATGGTACCTGATACTGATGTGCTTAGTAAGAGAATGCTGAACTGGATTTCCTGTCATTGCAATAGCACTTTGGTTATCACAATAAATAGGGATTTTTGAGTATGACAGGCTATAATCTAACCACTGATTTCTCATCCACATTATCTGAGCACAACAACTTCCTGCAACAATGTACTCAGCTTCTGCAGTTGAAGTAGAGATATACTTTTGCTTTTTACTAAACCAAGAAACTAGTCTACCACCCAAAAACTGACAACTTCCTGAAGTACTTTTCCAGTCTATTTTGCATCCTGCAAAATCAGCATCTGAGTAACCACACAAACCAAAATCTGATTCCCTTGCATACCAAAGACCAAGTGAAAGAGTGCCTTTGAGATATCTGAAAATTCTTTTTACTGCTATCAGATGAGGTTCCTTGGGTTTTGCTTGAAATCTTGCACAAAGACAGGTTGCAAACATGATATCTGGTCTACTTGCAGTGAGATATAATAGAGAGCCAGTCATTCCCTTGTAGTGAGTTACATCTACCTCAGCACCTTGATCAGGATCCAGTTAGGTAGCTGTGGCTATGGGAGTACTTGAAGTTGCACTATCTTGCATATTAAACATTTTCAATAAATTCCTGGTATATTTGGACTGATTGATAAAGATACCATCATCAGCCTGTTTAACTTGGAGACCAAGAAAGTAACTCATTTCTCCCATCATGCTCATTTGATATCTAGACTGCATAAGTTTGGAAAACTTTTCACACAACTTATTGTTTGTTGACACAAAGATGATATCATCAACATATATTTGAACTAACAGCAAATCCTTACCATGATTCAAATAAAACAGATTTTTATCAATAGTACCTCTTTTGAATCCACTTTCCAGTAAGAATTGAGCTAAGGTTTCATACCATGCTCTTGGAGCTTGCTTTAGTCCATAAAGTGCCTTATCCAATCTATAGACATGATTTGGATATTTTGGATCAATGAAGCCAGGAGGTTGTTCAACATAAACTTCTTCCTCTGGTTCACCATTTAAGAAAGCACTTTTAACATCCATCTGGAAAACCTTGAATTTCTTCTAGAGACCTCCACAGCTTTTCCTTTTGATTTAGCCTCTACATTCAAGGCTATAGACTTTGCCTTGCTGCTCTTCTTATTCTTTCTTTGTTGAACCTCAAGATCATAGGTTCTTAGCATTCCATAAACCTCATCAAGAGACACAGTGTTTAGATCATACTGGTGCCTAATAATTGAGGTTTGAGTGTCCCATTCTTCTGGTAAAGCCCTCAGAAACTTGGTGTTTGAGTCTTCAGCTACATACTCTTTGCCAACTAGAGATAGATTGTTCAGAAGTGTCAAGAATCTATCATATATGTCAGTAACACTCTCATCAGGTCTAGCATCAAATTGTTCATACTCTTTAATCAGTAGAGCCCTTCTGTTTTTCTTGACAGATGTAGATCCTTGGCATTGAGTTTCCAAAGTGTCCCAAATTTCCTTTGCAAACTTGCATGCAATTACCCTGTTAGACATGACAGCATCAAGACTGTTGTGCAGGATATTCTTTATCTTAGCATCTCTGAGAACGTCAGCTTTTTCTTCTGGAGTCCACTCACTTTTTACCTTGACCACGTAGTGTTCAGGTACAGTATCTGTTAGGTCCTGATAAGTTTGTAGAAGGGGGGTTGAATACAAACTATACCTTTTAATCGAATTTGTCCTTTTAAGATTTAACAAATTAGAACAAATTATTGCAGAATAAAACTAAAAAAATATTCAAGTTAAATAAAACTCTATTAAACTTGAAGGGTGTTACAATTCTGATCACTGATTACAATGAACTTGATAAAACAAACCTAGAATAAATTCGACATGAATTTATCTATTTTTGTAATAAAAAGTATCGAATACTAAAAAGTAGTTCGATATAAAATCTAGGGATTATGATCCGCTAGAAAGCTAAAGCAGTACAAGTGAAATGATCCTTATGAATTTAATGATAAGAACTTGTCAAGAATTAAATCACTGAAGAAAATTAATTGCTTTGCTGTTGAGGAAGTAAAGACATAGAGAATGAAAAGTTAAATGCTTTTGTGTCTTTTTTTTGTTCTTCAATTGTAATTTGTGTCTATCTTCGAATTGTCTTGTCTTTAAATACACTGCATTACTTTTCTTTTAGTCCACTTGCAAGCCACTTGACAGATTGTAGAAATGCCTTGGAAGACTAGAAGAAAAACTATGCTTTTACTCTTGGAAGACTTTCGGGAAGACAACCATTGTGCATGGAAGACAACCGGGAAGACAAGGGTTTTTCCTAGGAAGACAATCGGGAAGACTCACTTGTGAGTCTTCCTAGTTCATTTTTCTAAGTCTTCCTAGTTCATTTTCATTCTAATTTAAATAATTAATTAAATTAATTATGTATTAAATTAATTCTTTACAGAATTAAATTAATAAATAATATACTTAATAATATTAATTATTTATAAGAGAATAAATAGAATTAGTTGACTTCTAAAACAATTCCAGAATCACTTAAAACATAGATAAATAACAAACACAATAGTACGTTGACACTCAATGCACTGTCTGGTTCATGAGTGACTAACGACAATGTCTGTTCTTTATCTGTTTGACTTTAAGCAGTGATTCATTTCCTTCTCATTCAAGAACTCCGTAATCAGTATCTTTTTCTGTCACCACTTGAAGTCTCCGTCACTTTAATAAATCCACTGAGCTTGAATACTTCATTGAGGCTTGATCAATAAATTGAGCTTCTTTCAATGTAAACTCACTTCAAGTCTGTAGATGACTTTAATCTTCATTCTTTGACAGATATAATCTTCTGAGATTCCTGTGACAATTTGAATTATTACTTACTTATTACAGACTTGTTTAATGTTGAGTTAATTCCTCGATGTAAACAAATAGGCTTAAACATATGCCTTCCAATCTCCCCCTATTTGTTTGTTAGAGAATAACAAGCAAATACCTAGAGGATAACTCAACTAACTAAACAAGTATAAATAAGACATTAAAAGCTAAGTAAATAATAACACAAAGTTCTGGATTTCATTTAACATTATCCAGATTCAAACATTACAGGTAAGTACAAGATAGATGTTCCTCTAGACTGAACATATGAATACATTTATCCTATCTTGAATCACCTAAGCTCTAAACATTTAATATTTACAACCAGAGCTTCTTCAAATTTCAGACTCAATCATCTCTCCTTCTTCAAGTGCTTCAAGCAAATCCTTGTCCAAAACACGATCAGATTCAGAAGTAATGCCACTAGGTCTGACAGGTTGAGTTGTGACTTTCTTCAGCCTATTCTTCATTTGATGATATCTTTTGATATTTGCTATGCAATAGTCTTGAATCCAATCAGCAACTTCTGTCTTCTCTTGTGTAGCAAATCCTGAAGTCCTCAACATGTTCTCCAAGTAGACAAGATGCTTGGCAGGAAAATCTTTCAGAGAGATTGGATCCACACCACAAGTCTGAAGTGCCCTTTCTTTAAAAAATTTTACTTCATAAGGCACTTCCACCACTTGTGGACTAGCTTTCATTGCAAAGTCTCTTAGCTGATCATGCAGCAGCTCGGCTAATGGAGAAGTTCTTTTTACTTTGCACATGAAGACCCATAGTTCAGATAGAGTTCTGCTTTCCAGAAGATTGAGAGACACTAAGAAAGTTCCCTCATTATGAGTGTAAACATAGATCTTTAACTCCTCTCTAACTCTGTCATATCCAGTTGAGATCCTTGAAACCTCTGCATGAAGAGCTTTCATATATACTGTGTTGTCTGGATTGACCTTCTTGTATCTTTCCAACATCCCAAGAAACTTTGCATCATTGTTAGTTCCTTCTTGATGTGCAAACATCTCTCTAGCCTTGTCCCATTCTTCTCATTGCTTCAGCCTCACATACAATTTTCTCTCATTGACCTTCAGATTGTGAAGCCTTTGCTTTTCTTGTTGTTCATATTTTTGAATGACAAGATGCTTAGAAATGATGTCAGATACCTTTACATTCTCCTCCTCTCTTCTTTTCAGATCAGCCTTTTGTCTCACTAACTCAGCTTCAAAGACAGGATCAACATTTGACTCTTCTTCCCAGTCAACATAATTAGCTTCTTCTTCCACCTCCACATTACGAAAGATATCTTCAGGGGCTTCTTCTACATAGTCAAAATCTCCCTGTTCACCTTGATAATAGTCAGCATCAGAAAAAGTTAACTTCTGCTTCCCTTTGTCCTTGTTTGAGCCTCCGGCTTGATTTCCTCCTTGTTTCTCCACATTCTCCCCCTTAGTTGAGGAATCCTATACAGATTTTACTTTAGTAGCTCCAGGATTCACCTCACTTCTTCCCCTTATAGCTCCTTTATCATCTCTATTTCCTCCATCTCCTCCTTCATCATCCTCACCCTCATCATCATCATCTCCCTCAAAGAATGTTCTTTGCTCTTCAGTAGGTTGATGTGATTTCTTTATCATATTATACAAGTGCTTCATACCTTCATTCAGATGCTCCATTCCTCCTTCTATCCTTGAAATCTTTTCTTCATTAAACGTTTGATTTTCATCAGCTGTTTGCAGAATAAAGTCCACCTTGGTAGAAATGGCAGCAATCTCCTTGACACTTTCTGAAATCTGAGCATTTGACGTTGTTAATTCAGAAATGTCCGAAGCCACTAGTACTTGGGATTGTTGGATGGAATTCAGCTTTGGGAGTAGAGTATTCTTTAATCCTTCCAGGTCATCTTTCACAGTACCCAGCTGATTTGATACAGAGGTGGTAGATTGTGCAACCACTTGTGCTTTTAGAAGAGTGTTCTCAGCCTGGGTGTCTTGTAACTTCCTTTATAGATTAGCTAGCTGTTTCAATAAAGCAGTGTTTGTGTCAGTATGTGCACTCACTTCAATTGCTCTCAGTGGTGTTTCACTCAACTCACGTGCTTGTGTATCACTCGGTGTTTGACCCATATCTCTCACCACTAACTGTCTTTCTAGATTTTCAGAAGATGTACCTGCATGAAAAATCACCCTAGCCCCTTCAAGAGAGGTCAGTGGTGGTGCAATGGGAGTTCGCAATTCCCAATACCCAATGAAATCCAAATCAGATTGAATTTAAAACTGAATTGCTTCAGTGTTGGATTCATTAGGTTGCCTTCCACTTTCTCCAGTAAAAACTGTGAGTGGAAAATCCCTTAATGGAGCCAGAGATGTTCCCTCTGGGAGGGGAGAAAATGATTCTATTTGATTTGGCAAAGAATCAAATTTTCCCTCAGATGCCTATGAAGGCACTTCTACCGTAACAATGGTAGGCACTGTTTCAAAATCAAAATTTAAGTGCTCTCCTTGCATAGTGTCCTGAGTGTCATCTATTTGGTTATCTTCTCCCATTGTGAGTAATGGGAGAGTGCTTGACTCAATACAAGATGCCATGGCCTGATGGCGAATTTCAATAGATTCATCCTGTTGAGAGGATGTCTCCAGAGACTGTTTAGTGGCCATATCAATGTCCATATCCTTTTGAGAAGATACAGATGGGCTTACAGTTGCCTCCCTATAGGTTCTTCTTTTCTTTAGGGGTGGAGACAGAGTTGTGGGAACACTCATTGCAGCTATATCACTAAGTCTTCTTGAACTGGTTTGAATATTAGGCTCAGGTTGTGTATCAGGAGTGTTTGACTCACTGTTTGGCTCTATGACCTGGGTCAGAGATTGTGGTTCTACAACCTCTGGGTCAGCCCTAACAACCACTTGGGTTTCAATTGAAGTATCAGAAGAAGAACCAGAGATAGGAATAACTACCTATAGTGGAACTGGATGTGGTTGAGGAACTTGTTCACCAAAGATAGGAAGATTAATGAATTGAGTCATCAATGGTGAAACAAGAACAGGTATATTGAGGAATTTGGATGAGACATCAAGTCTGGTGTAGAATTTGGTGTCTGTGGTTGGAGAGGTTTCAAATCTAGCTTCCCTAAACAGTTCTACCTGCTCAGCAGTGAGAAGATGATTAATGATAAGAGTGAGAAAGCGAGGGTACCAACACTTCACTTTCACATGATTATCAGAATCTCTCCTAGAGTGAGAAAGCCTGTTAAGCATTAGGTTCCACAGAATCTCAGCAAAATTCAATCTACGACCAAATACTATAGCATAAGCAATATATTGATTAAGACTGGTAATGCAATGAAAATTTGTTTTTGTGCAGTTACCAAATACTCTTGCTATAGTATCAAAGAACAGATCCCAGTCCCTAACAACAAAGCTTTTGGACAATTTAACCATTTGAAAGGGACCCTGATAATGAATATTCACAAAGAACTGTGATAACTCATCATCAGAGGGTAAGGGATCAAACCTGTCCTTTGGAAAATGCAACACATCACAGAATAACTCAAAAGTGACTGTATATTGCTGGTTTAAAATATTGAAAGAAAAATATTTAGAATCTTCAGCAATAACATCACTTGAACATAAAAACCTTAACGGATCAATTTTAAGAAGTGCATTGGCACAAATAGCATGACTGACACAAGTCCCGCTATTTAAAAATTGAATCAACGGTCTAAAACGTTCCACTTTACACTTTGACGGATCAAAATACCCAACATAATTATTTAAAACAAGTTCAAAATTAGGATCCATTTTGATAAAACAAGACATTTTAATCAATTTAAAATAAAATTAAAATTTTAGGGATTTTTAGAATTAATTAAAATTACTTAAAATCCACAAAATTAAATTTTATCAAAATTAATCAATTTTAAATATTGATCCTAAAATTCGAACTTAAACTATGAAAAGCAAGAAGGAATTGGGCAAATGAATCTCAAGAACCACACACAGTTAAAAATACACAGTAAATCCTCTTAACAAACTTAAAATCAATCCCTTAAACACTTTAACAACAAACTAAACCAAACAAAAATCGAAAAGATTTGAAAAAAAATGAACAGAGATTCGACTTAGTTTGATTGAATTCGAAAGTAAAGATTGATTGAATTTGCTAAGTAAGAACTTGAGCAATAATAACAATGATCAAAGCTTTTCTGCAGAAATGAATGGATTCGAAGGGGGGGGGGGGTTTTGAAAAACTGAAAGGAATAAAAAAAAACTGCTAAGGAGAAAAAAAAATAAGGAGTGCGTGTATGTACTGTGTATGTATCTATATATATAAAATAAAATAAATAAAAACTGAAAAGAAAAGAATACTTACCGTTTGTATTGGGAAGACAATCGGGAAGACTTAAGATAGTCTTCCCGGTAGTCTTCCTAGTACAAACTAGAAAGTCTTCCGGAAAGAAATAAAACAAAAAATAAAATAAAACTAATAAATCTAAGTCTTCCCGATAGTCTTCCTAGTTCAAAAAAAAACTGGGAAGACTTAGGAAAAGACTTAGAATAAAAAGGAAAAAACAAAAAAACAAAAAATAAAAGGAAAAATCCTAAGTTTACCCGGTAGTCTTCCTAGTGTTAAACTGGGAAGACTTAGAATAAACTTAGAATAAAATAAAAATAATTAGAGAAAAATGCCTAGAATTTATAAAAATGCATGAAATATTTATAAAAAAAACTAGAAAAATTCACAGAAAATTCCATAAATTCTAGAAAAATATGCAGAATAATATAAAATTGCATAAAAATAATATAAACTTGCAGAATTATTTAAAAAACAATATATACAATCTGAAAAACATCTAAATAATTCTAAATAAATATATTTTCAACAAAAATACATTTCTCCACTTAAAAAATATGAGAAAAATATTTTTAAGGAAAATAAAATATTCAGATCTATTTAAATATACAAGCATGTAATATTAAATGAGACTTGGCAAAAAAAATATCATTAAAATGACAAGAGAAAATGATTTTTTTTTAAAGAAACAAACATGACATAGATACTGTTAATCAATAAGACTGTTTAACATACCCAATTTACCAACTAACTTGATAAATGTGGATTCGTCAACAGATTTAGTGAATATATCTGCAGTCTGTTCTTCTGTGGGTACAAAGTGTAACTCCACAGTTCCATTCATGACATGCTCTCTGATAAAATGATACCTGATATCAATGTGCTTCGTTCTCGAGTGCTGTACAGGGTTGTTGGAGATTGCTATGGCACTTGTATTATCACACACAATGGGAATTTTGTCTAATGCAAAGCCATAGTCCTTTAATTGATTCCTAATCCATAAGATCTGAGCACAACAGCTTCCAGCAGCAATATATTCAGCTTCTGCTGTTGAATTGGAAACTGTTTGTTGTTTCTTGCTATACCAGGAAATCAATCTACCTCCTAGGAATTGACAACTCCCAGAGGTACTCTTTCTATCCACAACACTACCTGCATAATCAGAATCTGTATATCCAACAAGATTAAAACCAGAATCTTTAGGGTACCAGATACCTAAATTAGGTGTACCCTTAAGATATCTCAAGATTCTTTTAACAGCAACGAGATGTACATCTCTAGGGTCCGCTTGGAACCTTGCACATAAGCATGTAACATACATAATATCTAGTCTACTAGCAGTAAGATAGAGTAAGGATACAATCATACCTCTGTAGCTTGTAACATCTACCTTGATAGAATTGTCAGAAGATCCAAGTTTGATGGCTGTTGAAGATGGAGTCCTTGCTGATGCTGAATCCTCCATGTGATATTTCTTGAGGAGTTCTTTGAGATACTTGGATTGACAAATAAATATACCATTTGACCTTTGACTTACTTGCAATCCAAGAAAGAACTTCAGCTCACCCATCATACTCATTTCAAACTTACTCTGCATTAGCTCAGCAAATCTCTTACAGAGATTATCATTAGTAGACCCAAATATGATGTCATCCACATAGACTTGGACTAATATCATATCACTTTTGTGTTTCTTTGAAAAAAGAGTTTTGTCTATGATACCTCTAACAAAACCATTTTCTAAAAGAAAACCAGAGAGAGTGTCATACCATTTTTTTGGGGCTTGTTTGAGACCATAGATAGCCTTGAAGAGAAAGTACACAAAGTCCAACAGCTCCTGATTTTCAAAGCCAGGGGGCTGTTCCACATAAACTTCTTCATCAAGCTCACAATTCAGGAATGCACTCTTAACATCCATTTGATAGACTTTAAAATTGGAGTAAGCTGCAAATGCTAAGAACATCCTGATGGCCTCAAGTCTAGCCACTGGTGCATAGGTTTCATCATAATCAATGTCTTCAGCTTGAGAATACCCTTGTGCAGCCAGTCTTGCCTTGTTCCTTGTAACAATGCCATCCTCATCTAGCTTGTTCCTGTATACCCATCTTGTACCAACTACTTTTTTGTTCTTTGGCCTGGGTACCAGCTTCCAGACTTGCTGTTGTTCAAACTGATTGAGTTCATCTTGCATAGCAATCACCCAATCTGGATCAGTCAGTGCTTCCTCAGTTTTCTTTGGCTCCATTTCAGATAGAAATGCTGAATAATGACATTCATTCTGAGTTGCACTTCTAGTTTTAACTCCAACACCTGGATCACCAATGATCAGCTCAAAAGGATGAGCTCTATTCCATACAGTCTGTCTTGGAAGATTTGATCTTTATGATTCGCCTTGAAATTCACTATGATGTTGTGAGTGACTAGATGATCCTTCATTTGCTCCCCCTGAGTTGTTGCTTGATTGCCTTGATGATTCTTCTCCAGTGTTGGTGGTATCTCCATTGTTACCAGTGTTTCCACCACCACCACCATGATCATTATCATCATTGTTATTATCATTACCAATAACAACTTCATGTGGGGCTACATCATCTGATTCTGAGTCTGGCAAGTGATAAAACTTCAGCTTTTTAGATGAGTCTTCTTTTTGGATATTAGGGAACTTAGTGTCATCAAAAGTAACATTGACACTTTCCTTTACTGTGTGACTGCCAACCAAGTAGACTCTGTAAGATCTTCTGGAATAACCAACAAAAATAGCTTCTTGTGCCTTTGTATCAAACTTGCCACGTTTAACATTGTCATCTATAAGCACAAAGCATTTTACTCCAAATACATGAAAGTACTTGACAGTTGGTTTCTTGTTGTTCATGATCTCATAAGGAGTCTTCATTAAGTCGTTGTTGATTAAAGTTCGATTCTGAGTATAACAAGCTGTATTTCCTGCTTTAGCCCAAAAGTACGTTGGAAGTTTGGACTCACTTAACATAGTCCTAGCAGCTTCAATCAATGTACGATTCTTTCTTTCCACTACTCCATTTTGTTGAGGAGTTCTAGGGGCAGAATACTGTCTTGTTATTCTTTTATCAGCACAAAAGTCATTTAGAATTGCATTCTTGAATTCAGTACCATTATCTGACCTTATGGCTCTAACAGGGAATCTAGAATCAAGCTCAATCAACTTTATATGGTCAATCACCAGGTATGGGGTTTCATCCTTGGAATGTAGGAATAAAACCCATGTATATTTTGAAAAGTCATCAACAATCACAAGTGCATATTGTTTCTTTGACATGGACATCACATTAACTGGACCAAACAAATCCATGTGCAGCACCTGAAGTGGTTCAGTTATTGATGATGTGTCAGTGCCCTTGTGAGAAGCTTTCTTTGACTTTCCTTTCTGACATGCCTCACACAGTCCTTCCTGTGTAAATTCCATCTGAGGCAAACCTCTAACCAATTCCCTCTTGACTAAAGAGTTCATGGTTTTGAAGTTAAGGTGAGACATCTTCTTGTGCCATAGCCAACTTTCATCTGATGAAGCTTTAGCATAAAAACAATTAACTTCATCTTGGGATCCTGAGTGCAGATCAGCTATGAACAAGTCACCTTTCCTTACTCCTTGAAGAGCAGGCTTTCCATTCTTCTTGTGAAGGATCTGACACTTCTCTCTTTCAAAGGAAACAACATATCCTCTGTCACAGAAATGACTGATGCTGAGAAGATTGAACCTCAGACCTTCCACAAATGATACATCTTCAATGATAACATTTCCAAACTTCAAACAACCATATCCTTTCGTAATACCCTTGCTGTTATCTCCAAAGGTAACTACTGGGCCAGCTCTCACAACCAAATCTAATAGCAGGGCTCTATCTCCGGTCATATGCCTTGAACATCCACTGTCAAGAATCCACATAACACGGTTTACCTGTTTAACTCCCTGTAATATCAAATTGATTAGTCCTTCCTCGGAACCCAAACTTGATTGGGTTCGGCATACTTAAAGAACTAGCCTTTGTCAGGCAAAACAACCTTTTTAGCTACAGCTACTTCAACCTCTTTCACAAAAGAGCGTTTCCATTTATAGCCAGCCTTAACACATTTCTGAGTAGGCTTAGGGATAAATGAATCCACTCTAGTCTTAGGAGGACTAGTAGTCTTAGCTTTAACATGCTTCTTATTATTAACATGTTGACGTGGAGCAGTCTTATTATCAGATACATGCTTACTATTAAAATAAGCATACATAACATTGAAAGCACAAGACATGCAATTAATCACACCACATGCTTTATGAGAAGAATTAACAACAGGCATGTTAGTACTACAGTTGTTTTGATCCAACTTATGGATATCTAATTTAGTCTTTTTAGTTGCAACAACTTTGACTGGTTTATCAGACATACACTTGTTGGACTGTTCAACTTCAAAAGCAAGATCTTCTTCACGAATCTCCTCTGCAATGATAATAGAGTATTCATTCAGAGTATCTGCTTGGGACTTTCTAAAGAAAGGTTTATCAATACCCTTAAGCACATCAGGAATACCCCTTTCTTCAGGACTGACTCTATTAGCGGTATTTATGCTTAATTTACCAATAGACTCATTATAGTCATACCCTATTCCTACGGTTTGACTAATACTTTGTTTATTGATAATTTCTTTAGCAGTCTTACAAGAGTTGAAGTAAGCATTAGCTTTAGTCTTCAGCTCACTAATCTGATCCTTGAGAATGGTTTTCAGTTGAATATAACATTTAACCCTATTCTCAAGAAATGCTATTTTCTCAGTAAGTTCATCCTGATTAACATGCACTAGTTTTAATTCTTTTATCTCCTGTTCAAGAGCTGTGTTCAAAAGAATTATTCTATCATTTTCAGTGTGTGCACAAGAAATAGTACCACTAAGATGACGAATCATTTCAGTGTCAGTGAACTTTACCTCTGACATGTATGCAGATGAAGTGCTTGCCTCTTTAGCCACTAAAGCAAGGTTCCTAATCTCACCTGCTTCTTCATCATTGTCAGTGTCATCCCAACTCTTACCTTCAGCAACATAGGCTTTCCCAATCTTGTTCTTCTTGCTAGAATCAAATGTGTTTCTTGTCACTTGCTTTGTTATCTCCAAAGGTAACTACTGGGCCAGCTCTCACAACCAAATCTAATAGCAGGGCTCTATCTCCGGTCATATGCCTTGAACATCCACTGTCAAGAATCCACATAACACGGTTTACCTGTTTAACTCCCTGTAATATCAAATTGATTAGTCCTTCCTCGGAACCCAAACTTGATTGGGTTCGGCATACTTAAATAACTAGCCTTTGTCAGGCAAAACAACCTTTTTAGCTACAGCTACTTCAACCTCTTTCACAAAAGAGCGTTTCCATTTATAGCCAGCCTTAACACATTTCTGAGTAGGCTTAGGGATAAATGAATCCACTCTAGTCTTAGGAGGACTAGTAGTCTTAGCTTTAACATGCTTCTTATTATTAACATGTTGACGTGGAGCAGTCTTATTATCAGATACATGCTTACTATTAAAATAAGCATACATAACATTGAAAGCACAAGACATGCAATTAATCACACCACATGCTTTATGAGAAGAATTAACAACAGGCATGTTAGTACTACAGTTGTTTTGATCCAACTTATGGATATCTAATTTAGTCTTTTTAGTTGCAACAACTTTGACTGGTTTATCAGACATACACTTGTTGGACTGTTCAACTTCAAAAGCAAGATCTTCTTCACGAATCTCCTCTACAATGATAATAGAGTATTCATTCAGAGTATCTGCTTGGGACTTTCTAAAGAAAGGTTTATCAATACCCTTAAGCACATCAGGAATACCCCTTTCTTCAGGACTGACTCTATTAGCGGTATTTATGCTTAATTTACCAATAGACTCATTATAGTCATACCCTATTCCTACGGTTTGACTAATACTTTGTTTATTGATAATTTCTTTAGCAGTCTTACAAGAGTTGAAGTAAGCATTAGCTTTAGTCTTCAGCTCACTAATCTGATCCTTGAGAATGGTTTCCAGTTGAATATAACATTTAACCCTATTCTCAAGAAATGCTATTTTCTCAGTAAGTTCATCCTGATTAACATGCACTAGTTTTAATTCTTTTATCTCCTGTTCAAGAGCTGTGTTCAAAAGAATTATTCTATCATTTTCAGTGTGTGCACAAGAAATAGTACCACTAAGATGACGAATCATTTCAGTGTCAGTGAACTTTACCTCTGACATGTATGCAGATGAAGTGCTTGCCTCTTTAGCCACTAAAGCAAGGTTCCTAATCTCACCTGCTTCTTCATCATTGTCAGTGTCATCCCAACTCTTACCTTCAGCAACATAGGCTTTCCCAATCTTGTTCTTCTTGCTAGAATCAAATGTGTTTCTTGTCACTTGCTTTGGCTTTCTGCATTCATTAGCAAAGTGACCCAACTCATTGCAATTGTAGCATCTAATTGTGCTTCTATCCATAGTTCCAGTTTTGTAGCCACCCCTTGTGCTACTTGAAGAGGAAGATCCACCTCTCTGAAATCTGGGCCTGAACTTAAGATTGGGATTCCTCTTGAATCTGAACTTCCCAAACTTCCTGACTATCAAAGCCAAATCACCATCCTCCAGCTGATCAAGTTCCTCTAAAGAATAGAAGTCACCACCAGATTGATCAGTGGATGTTAATCCATATTCAGCATCAATAACATTCATGTTAGAACTGGAAGGTTGAACAGCCTTCACTTCCAGTTTCTGTGGGACTTCAGCAGCCAATGCAGTAGAAGTACTAACTATCCTCCCAGTTCCATATAACTCATCCTGTTGAATCTGATCCAGCTCATAGGTGTTCAGAACACCATACAGTCTTTCTAAAGCAATCTCTCCCAGATCTCTTGCTTCTCTAATGGCAGATATTCTGTGCTCCAAATGACGTGGAAGTGTAAGTAGGAACTTCTTGTTAATTTCCTTGATATTGTAGCGCTTCCCATTGAGATTCAGATCATTGATTAATTTGTTGTATCTCTCAAAAACCTCAGAGATACCTTCACCAGGGTTTGATCTAAAATGCTCATATTGAGAGGTGAGAATTTCCAGCTTATGCTCTCTAACTTCCTCTGTCCCCTCATTGATTATCTCTATAGTCTCCCAAATGTGTTTGGCAGTATCACAGTTTAGGACATGATTATGCATGATATGATTAAGACAATCAACAAGGATCAACTGAAGACAGGCATCCAAGGTAACATCCTATTTTTCATCAGGAGTGTAGTCCTTGGGATCCTTAGGGTACATCCTAGCAGCCCTAGTAACAACCTGATTCTCTATTAGTTCTCCCTCAATAATCATAGGGACTTTGGGACCATTCTTCAGCACATCAATGCATTTAACATTAGCAACTTTAAGAAATAGGAGCATTTTCTTCTTCCACATAGGATAATGCTTCTTGCTGAACATGGGGATTTTGACTGTACCCACTTTCTGTGTAGTAGACATCTTTTGAGATTTTTAGGAATAATAAAAAATTCAGAGTTTAAAAAAAATCTCAAAACAATTGGATCTTTGATTTGTATATCAATCAAAAGGCTCTGATGCCAATTGTTAGGTCCTGATAAGTTTGTAGAAGGGGGGTTGAATACAAACTATACCTTTTAATCGAATTTGTCCTTTTAAGATTTAACAAATTAGAACAAATTATGGCAGAATAAAACTGAAACAATATTGAAGTTAAATAAAACTCTATTAAACTTGAAGGGTGTTACAATTCTGATCACTGATTACAATGAACTTGATAAAACAAACCTAGAACAAATTCGACATGAATTTATCTATTTTTGTAATAAAAAGGATCGAATACTAAAAAGTAGTTCGATATAAAATCTAGGGATTATGATCCGCTAGAAAGCTAAAGCAATACAAGTGAAATGATCCTTATGAATTTAATGATAAGAACTTGTCAAGAATTAAATCACTGAAGAAAATTAATTGCTTTGCTGTTGAGGAAGTAAAGACAGAGAGAATGAAAAGTTAAATGCTTCTGTGTCTTTTTTTTGTTCTTCAATTGTAATTTGTGTCTATCTTCGAATTGTCTTGTCTTTAAATACACTGCATTACTTTTCTTTTAGTCCACTTGCAAGCCACTTGATAGATTGTAGAAATGCCTTGGAAGACTAGCAGAAAATCTATGCTTTTACTCTTGGAAGACTTTCGGGAAGACAACCATTGTGCATGGAAGACAACCGGGAAGACTAGGGTTTGGCCTAGGAAGACAATCGGGAAGACTCACTTGTGAGTCTTCCTAGTTCATTTTTCTAAGTCTTCCTAGTTCAAACCTAAGTCTTCCTAGTTCATTTTCATTCTAATTTAAATAATTAATTAAATAAATTATGTATTAAATTAATTCTTTACAGAATTAAATTAATAAATAATATACTTAATAATATTAATTATTTATAAGAGAATAAATAGAATTAGTTGACTTCTAAAAAATTCCAGAATCACTTAAAACTTAGATAAATAACAAACACAATAGTACGTTGACACTCGATGCACTGTCTGGTTCATGAGTGAATAACGACAATGTCTGTTCTTTATCTGTTTGACTTTAAGCAGTGATTCACTTCCTTCTCATTCAAGAACTCCGTAATCAGTATCTTTTTCTGTCACCACTTGAAGTCTCCGTCACTTTAATAAATCCACTAAGCTTGAATACTTCATTGAGGCTTGATCAATAAATTGAGCTTCTTTCAATGTAGACTCACTTCAAGTCTGTAGATGACTTTAATCTTCATTCTTTGACAGATATAATCTTCTGAGATTCCTGTGACAATTTGAATTATTACTTACTTATTACAGACTTGTTTAATGTTGAGTTAATTCCTCGATGTAAACAAATAGTCTTAAACATATGCCTTTTAGTATCTGTTTGTCCAAAAAGTCTCGTAGGGATATATGGTCCATCACAAATCCTGTCCAGATATTCAGGATCCATTGCTTCAGGATGGGAATCTTCATGCTTTCATACTTGGTTGTCGACATCTTTAGATCGTATCTGATTCAAATTTAAATCAGTTTGCTCTGATACCAATTGTTACCCAGTAATAAACAATTGTAGAAGGGGGTTGAATACAATTGTATATGATTCTCGACTTAATAAATTATAAATCACAAATATGAAAGAATAACAGCTTTATTAATTCTGATATAAAACTGTTACAAACTCTCTCAAGAAATTCTGATGTTCTTGAGAGCTTCTAGGTTACAATATACTCGTGTATGTGATTGATACAAAATCAAAACTTAAACTGTGTTTATATACTACACAGCTTCTCTATCGATTACAAGATAAGTCCAAATCAATTACCAACTATATTGAAACATATCCTAACCGATAGGTACATTCCTATTTACTAGGAACCGACAAAATAAACTTCCTTCTTTAACTGGATTCCTTAAATAACTCGAAGTTATAATCCTGATCAGCTTCCAGTCCTGATGATAAATCCTGATCACAGTCCTGATAGAAATCCTGACAGCAATCCTAATACTAACGCAATAGTGATGACGTCAGCAATCCTGATCAGTTTAATCCAGATCCTGATGATCATTGAATCCTGATCTAACATATCATTTTATAAATATAAACCGCGAGGGGTGCTACAAATCTAATCCGTAGGATTAGCTTCAATGAGTTCAGGTTATCGTAATCAATACAAACTGTAGAAATTAAGGCACTATAAATTTTCTTCTGTCTATGTTCTTGAGCTCTTAAATTCTTCTGTCTATTTTGATTAACTGCCAACAACCAACTGAAGAAGACACTGTCTTCATCCTCGTAAATGTAGACTTCTTTGACAAACTATCGAACCATTTTGTGGAATAATCTTGGACGTCCAATTTTTCATCAAACTGGCAAAGTGAAGAAATCTTTCACCTGCTCCTAATTTAAAAACTATCGAAGGGATTAGTTTTTACTTCATTCGATAGATTTTAAATAAAATCTATCGAATGGAAAAGCTTTCCTTCGATAGTTTTTTGTTCAACTTCAATTGATCCACTTCGATGGTTTTTCTAAAAAGAAAACCATCGAATCCTTTCTTTTTTCACTTTGACCCTTGAAGTTTCTTTTCTTTTTCAGCAAGTGATTTGTACTTCCATTTAAACCTAAACATACCTTGTAATATTCTTTTCACTTTCAAGATGTTTCAGATTTTGACTTAAATCAACTTCTTCCGAGACGATAAACATCTTGATCTTGTAGGTGCTGACAACTGGTGCAACTGGTCTGGTTCACAGATGACTAACACTCGATCAATACTTCCATGTCTTCAATTCAATGTTGTTGATAAGTCCTTTGTCGTTCTGGTTGCTTCAATAAAATCACTGGAATCCTATGGTACTATCTCTTAATCATTCAAATACATCTGAAGTCTTGAAAGTCTTGTTTCTTTATTTGTCATTGAGGCTTGAACATATTACTGAACTTCTTTCCGTGACCTGTTTACGGACTTCAAGAATACATACCATATTTTGATTTTTTGAGTTTACATTTTCTTCTTTACATCTAGATTCTTGTGCTTCTGTTAATATTATTGTATGTCTTGTCCTTTGTTGAGTTGTAGTTATCTCTGTTACATCTTATGTTATATTATGCTTTACACAACAGAATTGGTTCTGGTTTCTTTTAGACAAGTCAGTCCTTAGTGGCTTCGGCCATCGGAGATCTTCTTCCTTTGCTATTTCCATTAGAATTTGGCTCCTGGGAGTATTCAATCTTGCATACTCCGTGAACCTTGGCCCGAAATTGTTCTTCTTAGGTGGAGAATCAGAATCTTTTGATGTTCTAGGAAACTTTTCCTTAACATCGTATTCCTGGGTTTCTTTTCTTTTCTTTGAATTTCCACTTCCACCAGTAGTGGGTTCATACTTCCTCATGCTTTCCTCTGCCTTGATGTATTTTTCGGCTCTATCTTGGAGCTTCAACATACTTTGGGGTGGATGCTTTGCCAAGGACTTCTTAAAGTGATCATCAGTGGTTCCTTGTTGTAGGGCTATCATAGCTACTTTGTCTTCCAAGTCCGGGACTTTCAAAGCCTCCCCAGTGAATCGATTTATATAGTCTCTTAAGGCCTCATTCCTTCCTTGCAGGATTCCCATGAGCGATGCAGAACTCTTCTCATGCACCCTTCCACTAACAAATTGGTTGATAAATGCCCGCTAGGGTTTGTGGAAACGTTCTGCACTTAACCGCATCATTGGTTGGCTGCAACAACAATGCATTAGAGAAAGTTCTCACGTGATTTGCGGGATCTCCTGTTCCATCATAAGCTTTGATGGTTGGCATCTTGAATTTCCTAGATATACTAGCTTTCATGATGTCCTGAGTGAAAGGTGGTGTAGGATCATCAGGGTCGCCTAGGGGTAACAAGACACTAGGATCTCCTCTTGGGACTTCAGCCCTCTTGGTTCTTCTCGGTGTCGGATGTAAATTAATCACCGAGACTCTTTGTGCTTTTGCTGCTTCTTCTTCTGTCAATAATTTTTTGAGTCTTGCAGCCTCTGCCTCATGGGCCGCAATCCTTTCCTTAGTAGTTTGGGGTTGTTCCCGATTCGTTTGGGAAGAACTTCTTCTCCTTGGGGAAACATCCCTCTCTTCCCCAGTTGAGTAATTATCATCCTCAGTATAAGGTCCTGAGTAGTCTTGAATCAAGGGGGTCTGTCGGGTTTGAGTTTGTTGGTTTTGGGGTCCCAGACCTCGAATGTAAGGGGGAACATATGTTTCATGGTAGTTTGGATTGACACCACTGCTGCCCACTGTGGGTCGAGGTGGCATACCATAAGTTGGCATCCCGAGAGTTTGAGTTGCGTATTGCGGGAGATCTGTGGTGTGAAGTTGAAGGCCATGTGGTGCATTCACGAGCAGTGGGGAGGTTGTGATTGGTTGTTGGAGAGCGGTCTCTTGTGGATCAGGTCCATCAACGACCATTTGTAGGGGATTCGTCCCTTCAACCGAAATCGGGATTTCCGGTCCTTGAGTGGTGGTGATTGGAGGTGGCTGGCTTCCTTGAGCACCTGCCTCAGAGGTGAGAGGAAGCCCTTCAGAAGTTTGAGTATCTCGAGTCGTTCTTCGTGTGTTTGCCATGGTTGATGTTGTCTTCCCACAGACGGCGCCAAAATGTTATGGAATAAAAAACGTACTTGTAAATTGACTGTTAGGGTTTAAGAGCTATCGAGCTTTAATGGCTGTTCTCGTATTTCGTGACTAAATTTGTCATCACAAGATGCCTACGTATCTCAATTCGTTATTGAGAATCAAGCCAAAAAGGTAGTTCTGATTGAAGGATCAGGTCCTTTATATTGGCGTCAGGAGCCTTGTATTTAGGGTATATTTGGGAGACTTAGCGAATAAGTCTCCTTCTTGACGGTGGATAAGTATTGTATTCCTTGGTGGGCAAGTCTTTTCCTTATCGTAGGATAAGGACTGTGACTAGTTATTTCCTTTGATTGAGATTCTAGATCTTTCTTTGTAGAAGGCAGACTTTTTTGATGATTTTATGAGCTGTATATTTTCCCTATTTATTCATTACGAAATTAATAAATAATTAGACTTTCGGGCCTTGTTTACCGGGCCGCATTCTTGGACCAATCTAGGTTTAATTAATACATCATTAATCACATTTCTAGGATTACTTTTCTGTCCATATCACCCTACTTATTTATTTTAAAACCTATTTTAATACTTTTAATTGTCCTGTTTTTCTTACTAAAACCCATCTTTTTCCAAAAATATCACAGGAAAACCGTTACTTCTATATTTTAAAATTCAACAAAAACATGTTAGTTTCTATTTTTTTCTTACTAAAACCCCTATTTCTCCAAACTGTCACGGGCAAACCATTAATTATTTATTTTAAAATATATTTTAATACTTTTAATTATTTTAAAAAGTTTAACACGCCTACTTATTTTTTTAACAAATGCAATTAATAAAATATAAAATATAAATAATAAAATTTACAATTATTAAAAAAATATGTGCATCGCACGGGTTTTAAGCTCGTCTATACTATCTTATAATAGACGAAACATTAAAAATTTGGTTGGTCGGTCGGTACATAGTGATTTTACTTAATTACCCTTACTTAGTTTTAAAAAATATTATTAAATAATAACATTATTTATAACCAACTATCTTTTCAGCTAAAATACATTACTTTTTCTATTTTTCTAACAAAATACCCTCTTTTTCTAAAAAAATCACGGGCGATTACCTTTTTCAATTAAAATATGTTATGTTGTTAGGAGAATTTCGTACAACAGTGTGTTGGAGGTTTATGGAAAGTTGTGGCTGGACTTGTATGATGACTCCTCAGAAATTGAATAGAGAATGGGTTTTTTCTCTTGCTCTTGCCGAGTGTCAATTGTGTATCATACAAGGTGCCTACGTACCCCTTTATATAGGGATCAAGCCTCACGTAGTTCTTGGAGAACAAGTGATTGAATAAGCCCATTCAGTCCAAGCCCATAAAATAGTCAGGATTTATGTTCCCATAAATATTTCAAGGATTATCAATCCACTTCATATTCCCATAAATAGTCCCAAGGATTATCAATCCTCTTCATGTTCCCATAAATAGTCTAAGGATTATCAATCCTCTTCATGTTCCCATAAATAGTCTGGTCGTCACACGTTTTCCTACAATCTCGCGGCATCTCCGCATTTCTTCCCGTGATTGCAGGTCTGTCCCGTGTCAACCAAGCTTTACTCACTTCGTGAACAGGAATTTCCATATTTTGGGCTTCACCCACGATGCGAGCTGGCCAGGCTCGCATCGCACAAATCATATGAAAATTATCCTTTCGTAGTTTAAGTGGTGCGAGCTCACCTATGTTCAAATATTCTTATTTCTGACAAGTACCACGAGCCCATTACTTCATAATGGTGAGAGCCCATAAGCTTATAGTGAGAGTCTATTAATGGAGATGCGAGCTCATCATGGTGAACTCATAAGAAAGAGAGCCCAATTTTCATTTTAGCGAAGCGAGCCCAATTATGATGAGATCCTTGTGAGAACCCTTGCTTAAGATGAGAACTCATAAGGACAGGTGCTCACCACAAGTTAATGATGCGAGCCCAGTTAATGATGCGAGCCCACCATACTTGGAAGGATTTTGGGCTCAACATAGTTCATGGTGCGAGCCCACCATACTTGGAAGGATTTTGGGCTCAACATAGTTCATGGTGCGAGCCCGACCCCAGTTTACACCAATCTGTCCCAAAACATAATTCATTTCCAAGCCCAAATCACTTAGGGACCTGTCTAGGGCCCATTACCGAAAATCCAGTATAACAACTTCCCCCCAAAATTCCTTAGTAATCTTAGATAAGGAATTTTTCATTTGCTTCAACTAACACGATGCGAGCTCAATTTCCAGCTCGCATAACATCCAGTGTGCTCACTATTGTTAGATGCGTGTTCAGCCAACCGTTTGACAGCTGTTCATGAAAAGACGTGCCATCCATTCAAATTTGGACACATGTCTCTTATATTCTCTCTCCTATCCTCTATGAATACCTCAAAATTTCATTTCATAAACTCATTATATCAAAAACAGTAAGGAAACTCTGCCCAATTTTGCTCAAGGATCAAACACGGCGAGAATTATCATAACTTCCCGGCTTTCGTCCGCATCCTCCTCGAATTCTTCAAGTTCATCCACCAGTTCTTCACAAAGTAAGCATTTTAATCTTTAGGATTACTTTCCTTTATGTTTTTCTGTGTTTCTATAATGCATGTTTGTTCGAACCTATAAAGTTGCGAACTGAATTCCCTCATCGAGGCAAACTCATAACCACGGTTCGAGCTGAACCTGGATCTAATACGAGAACGAGACCTGTGTTCGCATCGAACAGTAGTGTCAAATTGTTCGTGCGAAGCGAGGACACTTAGGATTCTTTTTTTTTTATTTTTTAGAGGCACACACTAATTTTCACCATCTTTTTCAGATGTCGAGTGCGACCCCCTCTCCATCTGCCGGTTCGCTCAATAACACCCCGAGCCCGGCTCGTTCTTCTGCCACCCCATCTCCTTTGAATCAATATCCTCCTGAGCTCAGGGGTTCCAAGGAGTTCCAGCGTGAATTGACATCTATCTCGGGTCGCTTAAGCCAGCCCATCTCTCCCAATTCAGCCATTTCTCCTGAAGGAGCTGCTAACATCGCACGGGTAGAAAGTGCGATGCGAGCTAGTGGTTCCAGTTCGTTGGGAATTCAGCTCGATCCCAACTCCACACCAGAAGACTATAATAGGGAGAAAAATCTATATTCCTGGAAAAACAAGAAAACAGGACCAAGTGTCCCTAGCTCGTTTGACCTTGACGATCTTTTTAGTCGTCCATTGCCACCTATGAGTGAAGAGGAAGCTAATGCTCGCATAAATCAACTGCTTCAAGAAATAAAGGCAAAGCTTCGCCTCGCCTCAGATTCTGTACATGTTCCTATTGAAATTTCAGAGTCGTCTACAGATAGTTCCCTAGGAAGCGCTTTCTATACTAGAAACAAAGGTAAGGCTGTGGCTCGCATCGCATCTCCTCATGATGAATTTGAAGATGATGAGGGCGAGGAAACTAGCTCATATTGGTCATATGACAGCCCCGCTAGTGAGGAAGTGGCAGATGTATCCAAAGAAGTGGATTTCTGTAATTACTCTTATTTTCCCGAACCGTCTCCTGTGCCATATGAACCTATCCAACAGCCCGAGCTTGAAGGAGTGGTTTTCCTTAAGAAACGAATAATTCCAGATGGCGATGAGAGCTCATCTTCCTTTCATGAGGATGGGAAGATTCTAGCTTGCCGAGACATGTCCACCTCGCTGACCGAGGACAATCTTCGTGACCTAGTGAATCAATTTAGGCCAGAGGGCCGTATAATTCTCCCCGCACCGCACATGAGGTGTTACCAATTCAATCATCAAGAAAATGGAGGTCGGGCTCCCCGAATGGTTCTTTCTTCTTTTCTGTTGAAGTTAGGCATTAGTGCACCCCTCCATCCTTTCATTCAAGAGGTTTTGGAGTATTATGGGCTCGCACCGTTACAAATCAACCCTAACGGCTATAGGTCTGCCATTGCTTTGTACATTCTCTACAAAAAACAAGGCTACCCTACTCTCACCTCCAGGCAGCTGGGATATTTCTTAAATTTGAAGCACTCGGCCGAGTTTGGTTACTGTTAGATATAATTGCTGACGTTTGTTCATCAGTGTTTAAGCAACAGGTGATAATCAGAGTTTACATTGAAGCCAGTCAGAGTTTGTTAAAGTCTGACGTGGTGATAGTTGAATTAGCTGTCGGTGCTGAATTGAATATTCTAGAAGCAATATATTCTGAAGATGAAAAGAAGCAGAATATATTGATACAGCTAAGGAAACGGAATAGAAGATAAGAAGCAATCCTTGATTGATATGAATTGTATAGCTAACTTATAGGAATATCAATTAGAGATGGATTGTATGTAGCTGTGTACTATATAAACACAGATAGGTTATCCCTAGAAGGGATGCGATTATTGATATATTATTCTTGTAACCTAGTAGCTCTTTGTGATTCATTAACATCACTAAGAGAGAATTATTTAATATAATTCAGTTTGTTGATTTATAAACTTGTGTTCTTGATTGTTATTCTAATACATACTTGATTATATATTGTGTATTCGACCTAACAATTGGTATCAGAGCACAGGATCTCCTGTTTCTTTGTTCTATCTCAAGTTCATGAGTCTTTAACAATCCATATATCTCATCAAGATCTGTATCTGCAAGATCATAATTATCTCTGATTGTTGTCGCCTTTAAATCCCATATTTCAGGTAGGGATAAGAGAAATTTGAGATTTGACTCTTCAAGCTCATATCCTTTATCAACCAGAGACAGATCATTCAATAGTTTGCAAAATCTGTCATAAGTCTCAGTCAAGGTTTCATTAGGTCTTGAATCAAAGTGCTCATACTCCTGTGTGAGTATTGTTTTCCTGTTTTTCTTTATAGCAGTGGTTCCTTGACACCTGACTTCCAAAGCATCCCAGATTTCTTTTGCAGTTTTGTAACCAATTACTCTGTTAGACATAACATTATCTAAAGCACTGTGGAGAAGATGTCTAACCTTTGCATCTTTTGCAATTGATGAGATGTCCTCAGGAGTCATATCTTTCTTTTCCTTTGGAACAGTCTTTTGTTCTTGACCATCAACAACATGAGACAATTTAGTCGGCATATGAGGACCATCATTGATTCTGTCAAGATATTCTGGATCTGTAGCCTCCAGAAACATGTTATAATTGTGGTAGTACTAACCATCTTGCTAGATTTTGCAATAAGAACAAAGATATTTATTCTTTACCTTCTATATCAGGAGTAAAGAATGATTATGTAAGGGTTAAACCACAGACTTTATGCACACACTGTGGGAGCACTTGGCATTCTATTTATACTTGTAAGAGTTATCATGCTATTTATCACAACTACTATGAGCTAAAACCCAATCTGAAGTGGGTTAGAGCAAACTCTGTAAGTGTAAAGTCTGACAATGTTAGTTTAAACTCTGTTGATAGTGATTCCGCTGTAAAAGCTAACAATGTTAAGAAAGGCAAAGGATCCAAGCAAGTCTGGATCCTTAAAACTAACTCTTTGTAATTGGTTGTGATTGCAGGGCATAAAAGAGAGCACCCATATCTTGGACAGTGGATGCTCAGGACACATGACTGGAAATAAAGCCCTGCTATCAGATTTTGAGGAGAAGGCTGGCCCAAAGTTTCCTATGGAGATGGCAACATAGGACGTACTATGGGATATGGCAATATCAATCTTGGAAGTGTCATCATCACAAATGTAGCTCTAGTCTCAGGACTCAAGCATAATCTGCTATCTGTGAGTCAAATCTGTGACAGAGGAAACCATGTAGATTTTCATACTGAACACTGTGAAGTTATCAGTAAATCTACTGGAAAAGTTGTTCTAGTTGGACACAGGCGCAACAACATTTATGAAGCAAGTTTGGTAACAAACTTTGATGGAAAAACAGTGTGTCTGACTACAAGAATGTCAAATGAAGAGAGTTGGAATTGGCATAAGAAGCTCTCTCATCTCAATTTGAACAACATCAATGAGCTAATAAGAAAGGATCTTGTAAGGGGACTTCCAAAATCAATACTCGGTCTAGATGGCCTATGTGATTCTTGTCAAAAGGCAAAACAAAGGAAGTCATCTTTCAAGAGCAAATCTGAATCTTCAGTAGTGGAACCTTATCATCTTCTACATGTTGATCTCTTTGGACCAGTGAATGTGATGTCTATGGGCAGAAAGAAATATGCTCTAGTAATTGTTGATGAATATACTAGATATACATGGGTGTATTTTTTATCAAAGAAGGAAGGAACTGCTCAAACTCTGATGGATCATGTAAATCTACTGGACAAAGGATCACAGCACAAAGTCAAAATTATAAGGAGTGATAATGGAACTGAATTCATAAACTCAATCATGGAAGCTTTCTGCAAGGAAAGAGGAGTGAAACAAGAATTTTCTGCACCTGGAACTCCACAGCAAAATGGTGTAGTTGAAAGAAAGAACAGAACTCTAATTGAAGCTGCCAGAACAATGCTTGATGAAGCAAAGTTACCAACCTATTTCTGGGCAGAAGCTGTTCAAACTGCTTGTTTTACTCAAAATGCTACACTGATCAACAAGCATGGGAAAACACCATATGAGATGGTGAAAAATAAGAAGCCAAATTTGAAATATTTTCATATATTTGGATGCAAATGCTTTGTGTTGAAGACTCATCCTGAACAGTTGACCAAGTTCGAGTTAAAAGCTGATGAAGGAATCTTTGTTGGCTATCCATTGTCAACAAAAGCATTCAGAGTCTACAATCTGAGAACTAAAGTGATCATGGAATCCATACATGTGTCATTTGATGACAAGAAAATAACTGGACTTGAAAATGAATATGATCAACTACGTTTTGAAAATGAAGATTTATTCTCTGATGATGTAAACTCTGATGAAGCTGGTCTGACAAACTCTGACGAAGCATACTCTGAACCTCTACTGGTAAATACTGGAGAAACTGGAAATTCTCAAATTGAACAAAATAGAGAACCAGTTGTGGGGGAGCGTGAAGAAGCTCAACAAGACACAGCAAGTGAGTCAGTTGAGGAAACTGATTCAAACTCTGACAGTTCAAACTCTGAGCCATCCAATTCAGGGGGAGCCTCAGATGCTGCAGAAAGTCAACATATGAATCAGGAGAGCATGGATCAAGGGGGAGGATTCAATAATGATGCAAGAAACCACTTACCAACAGCAAGAAAGTGGACACAGGCACATACACCTGATCTTATAATTGGAGATCCTGATGCTAGTGTAAGAACTAGAAGTGCTACTACAAATGAATGCCTGTATCATGCTTTCTTGTCTCAAACAGAACCAAAGAAAGTGGAAGAAGCTCTTCAAGATGCTAACTGGATAACAGCAATGCAAGAAGAGTTAAATGAATTTGAAAGAAATGAAGTCTGGACACTTGTACCTAGACCAAAGAATAGATCAATTGTAGGTACAAAGTGGGTTTTCAGAAACAAGACTGACAGTGAAGGTGTGATTACAAGAAACAAGGCTAGACTTGTGGCTAAAGGTTATTCACAACAGGAAGGAATTGACTATGATGAAACCTTTGCTCCAGTTGTAAGATTGGAGGCCATAAGAATGTTTCTGGCCTATGCTGCACATAAGAAGTTTAAAGTCTTTCAGATGGATGTGAAAAGTGCTTTTCTCAATGGGAAGCTTGAAGAAGAAGTGTTTGTTGAACAATCACCAGGATTTGTAGATTCCAAGCATCCAGATTATGTCTACAGGCTTGACAAGGCATTATATGGACTAAAGCAAGCACCAAGAGCATGGTATGAAACTCTTGCTCAATTTCTTTTAGAAAGTGGGTTCACAAGAGGTACAATTGATAAAACTTTGTTTTATTTTAATTCTGGTGATAATTTGCTTTTAGTTCAAATTTATGTAGATGATATTATTTTTGGATCTACTAATGACAAACTTTGTAAGAAGTTTGCAAAGCTTATGCAGTCCAGATACCAAATGAGCATGATGGGAGAGCTTAGTTATTTTCTAGGCTTACAGGTCAAGCAAACAGATGATGGGATTTTTATCAATCAAGCAAAGTATACCAGAAATCTTCTAAAGAAATTTGGTATGCTTGATAGTTCATCTGCTCCAACTCCCATGGCTACTGCAACAAAGCTAGACAAAGACACAGGTGCTACAGTGGATATGACAACCTACAGAGGCATGATTGGGTCTTTACTGTATCTCACTGCAAGTAGACCTGATATCATGTATGCCACATGTCTTTGTGCAAGATTTCAAGCAGATCCCAGAGAGCCTCATCTAACAGCTGTAAAAAGGATTTTCAAATATCTCAAAGGAACCATAACCTTGGGTTTGTGGTATCCTAGAGAATCAGAGTTTAAGCTAATTGGTTACTCTGATGCAGATTTTGCAGGCTGTAAGATAGACAGAAAAAGTACAAGTGTAAGCTGTCAATTCTTAGGTGACAGATTGGTTTCTTGGTATAGCAAGAAACAGAAGTCAATTTCCACATCCACTGCAGAAGCAGAGTATATAGCTGCTGGTAGCTGTTGTGCACAGATTCTGTGGATGAAGAATCAGTTGCTGGATTATGGGTTAAGGTACTCTAAAATACCTATTTTCTGTGATAACCAAAGTGCCATTGCTATGACAGGTAATCCAGTACAGCACTCCATGACCAAGCACATCAGCATAAGGTATCATTTTATCAGGGAACATGTGGAAGAAGGGAACATTGAGCTTCATTTTGTGTCTACAGACCAACAACTTGCAGATATCTTCACCAAACCTTTGAGTGAAGCTACCTTTACAAGATTGGTAAATGAACTTGGAATGATCTCTGGTTTTGACTAGAGATACGGGTTAGACTCAAAAACTATACATGTTTGATTTTTATGCTCATGATTCCTTGCATGTGTTAACTGTTATGAGTACCAGTGTCATAAACTCTGAAAGTAAACTTTGATGCTAAACTCTGTTAGTCATAAAGTGTTGGTCATACTCTGATAGTTACAGTCTAATGCTATACTCTGATTGTAATTTTGTCTGAAACATATGGACCAATGAAGAAATTTGTATGAAGCATAATTCTCAGTAAGTAATTATGAATCCTTAAGAGTTGTATAGATTCTGATCTCAAATATGTGCAGTAAGTTAACACAGCATGATACTGTCTCTGTATTTATAGCATCTCTTAGTTTATTAATCCTATACACTGAGTCTGTATTAGCTGCTTGCACTTTCTCTCATAAATTAATGGTATTAACTGATGAACAGTCTAAACTCTGCTAATTAAAAGCAAATATTTCACCCTCATATTAAAAGATGCCAAAAAGAGCACAAATTCCTTTGAGATCATGTTGAGCCTAGGAAGATCCAGGAACTTATTGTATGAAATAAGGGCTAAAATCTTTGATTTTTGGTGACTAGTGCTAACCACTGATTACTGGAAAAATAAAAAAAAATTAAAAAAAAATTAAAAAAAAATAAAATATATATATATATATATATATATATATATATATATATATATATATATATATATAAAGGGGGTGAAAAATAAAAGATATATCCAAATGAAAGGATATCAAAATACAGAGTTTAGATATAAAAATCAGATTTTATGTTAGATGAGAGTTTGAGCAATCAGTTTTTACTGTTTTAGTTTGTGGATTTTATGCACTTTGAGATGATCTAAATATTGATTTCGGTAAACTCTGCTATTGCACACACAATTATTCACACCTGTACAGTTTGAGAAAAGAGTTTATTGACAAAGAAGGACAAATGGTAAACACTGATGTATTGTGTGAAATACGCCGAGGTAACTTTGTTTTAATCTCTGATGGTTAAAATGATTTCTTTGTTTCAGACATTTTATAATTTTGAGATTAGACATTTGTTTAGAAATTCGAAAGAGTATGATTACAAACGGTTCATATTTGTATTAAACAGAGGAGAGAGAGGTTGAGTGTTTTGAACAGTGTGACAAGCGGTAATTATGGATATTTTTACTGCGCGTGTGTATTGGAAGTTGTTACATACAGCTGTCAGCGTATGTATGTTGGACATCTGTCCCACTCACACATTTTTCAAAGATGCCTGTTGTGTGTAGTAATGATTAAAACGATTGGGTTTTAATTTTCACAGTTATTATTTAAACTTACTACACATAAACGGTTCATTCTTTTACACACTTCATCGTTTCATAAGTTTTTACTCACAAACACTGTCTCAAACACTTTCACTGCATACATTCTACACTTTTCTCTGTCTTATTCCTTGCTTACTTCTAAACTTTTCTAATGGCTACTACAATGTTTACTGCTTCTGGGTTAGAATTTGTCCCTAATAACTATTCAGCTCCATTGGCAAATGAGAACGCACCAGAGGCGTTTCATTTGATTCAGGATTTCTTGTCAAACTCTGATATTGGCACTGCTCTCACCGCACCATTGAAGCTGTCTGCATCTCAAATCAGGACTCTTTGGCAGACAGGCACTTATGATAATGGAGGAGAGTCTGGGTCTCCGTCCATAATCTTTGAATTTCAAGGAGAAGAATTTACAGTTACTCCATCAACTGTTCGTGATGCTTTGGGTCTTGAGGATTTCAATGCTTTCATAATCTCTGTTGGCGATTCTGAGTTGGTTAGAATGATGAGAGAAATAGGCTACTCTGGACCATTAACAAAGATTGGTCAACTGAAAAGGCCGTTTTTGCGCAAGGAATGGAGTTTCTTTTTCGATTGCATCACCAGGGCTTTTGGAAAGAAGTGCACAAACTGGGATGCAATTCCCACTGATAGTCTGCAAATCGGGTATTCTCTTCTTTATGGAGGTAATTTTGATGTTGCTAGGCTAGTTCTAAATAATATAGGTGAGAAAATGACTGAAAACAGAGGTGTAGTCTATTTTGCAAGATTCTGTCAATTGATATTCTCTGAATGTGTTTCTGAAGTAGAGATAGTTGAGAATGATGTGATTCCCTGTTTTAAATTACATAAACGCATATTCTCTGATCTAACTAATAAGGATAACAAGAAAGGGGATGTTGGTGTCTTGTTGCTACCTGAGTTTGTGCGACAATTTCAAGTAAATTCAGAACAACAACAACTTGCAAATGCTGAAGCTGGACCTTCCGTGTCTCAATCACAGAGGTCAAAGAAGACTAAGTTAAGAGCTGTTAAGTCTGCTAGAGTGAATCCATCAAATACTGAAGCTGGGGTATCAAACACTGATGATATGCCTCAGAAGAAAAAGTTAAAGAAAAGAAGGGCCAACAGGGCAAAGTCTGATGATGTTGATGAGGAGAGTGAAACTGATGATGAAACTCTTCATCAAAGGAAAAGAAGACTGGTGGCTGCACATCTGTTTGGTGCATCCAATGTAAATGCTGAAGCAGCACCTTTGCCTGAAATGGTAAGTGCTGATATAGAAGCTCCTACATCAAAGGCTGATGATGTAGTTGAGGAAGCTGCTGATCATTCTGACAGCAGAGTTTTTGAGAAAATGGATTTCTTTGTTGATAATGATATTCTAGATGCACATCCTACTATCAGTATTTGTGATACTGAGGATGTAGCAGCTGATCAAGCCACCTTGGTCATTGAAGACTCTGTTGCTTCTCACACAGAGAATCTTTCAGTTCACAATTTACATTCTGACAACGATGAGGAGGTTGATCAGAGGATAGCAGTTGCTACAGAGACAATTCTTGATGAAGCTGTAGCAGAGAATGTACAAGAGGCTGCTGATCAGCTAAACTCTGAGGATATTATTCTTGAAGCTTTGCAACAATCTGTTGTTGAGATTGTTCAAAAAGAAGCAGAGTTTGATACTAATGCCCACTCCGATAATCCAGAAAGAATGGCAGAGAATGTTCCTGCAGAGAATACAGCAGAGGATGACAATGTTGAAGATAGTTCTGCTCATTCACATCCTGATATACCAGAGTTATCTGATATTCGATTAAACTCTGATGAGGAAAGAGAGGTCAATCGAGCTACTGCTGAGCATTTTCAGGATATGTACTACAATCGATGGGCTGCTGCAGATTGCATCTTTTCTGCACAGAGGGCTGCTGATTTTCTTAATGACTCTGTGAAGAAAATTTCAAACTCTGATGTTCTTACAAGTCTAAAGGCCACTGTGGTTCAAGTCAAAGCCTTAAACAATAGGTTTGATGAAACACAAACAGTGGTTACAAATCTTAGGAATGAAGTTGGTCTAAGGGATCTTACCTTAAAGATTGATAGGTCTTATTATTCTGCCATGTTCAAGCAGCAAGCCAAGGATTCTGATGACATTAAGAAGAGGCTTGGGAAAGTTGAGGAGAATCAGACTGCAATGTCTACACAATTGAATTCTATTTCTACTGCTATAGAATTGCTGACATCAGTACTACTTTATGATGATGTCAAAAAGGGGGAGAGTGTACCTAATGATAAATGCAAAGACACTCAAACTCTGAGACGGAGGGATGATTCTACTGATGGTGGAAGCAAGGAAAGTGAGAGGAAGCAAATTTCTGCTCAAGGGCAAAGAAGATCAAGATTAAATTCTGATAGGTTGACAAACTCTGGTAAAGGAATCTCAAACTCTGCCAGTGGTTCAAGACTTAAGAGTTTAATTATTTCAGCCAATCCATCTACTGATGAAGAAATTGCTACAAAAATGTTTCTAGAAGAACACGGTAATGAAGCTACAGTTGAAGACATGGAAGCTGAAATGCTGAGTCTTGCTGAGGAGCATGAGAAGAAATTGAAGGATGGTACTTACAAAAAGAAAGCTGTCAAGGCTCCTAGAAAGAAAGAAACTGGAATTTTTATCAAGGAAAATACTCAACAGAGTATACAATACACCAGGAGGCCTGTGATAGCAAACGCTGATAAGGGCAAGGGTAAACTGATAGAAGAAAGACAGTTACCAAGGAAGAATTATTCAACCTCTGACATTGCTCAAGTTGAATCAAAATTTATTAAATCAACCTCTGACGCTGCTCAAGTTGATGTTTCTACTAAAGTTGTAACAACCTCTGACAATGCTCATGTTGTGCAAACTCAACTAGCACCTCAACTCCAAGATACTTTTAGAAGACCTATACTTCCTGAAACTCTGAAGCCAGAAACTGTTAACTTCTCAGAAACCAGAACTGTGTTAGGTAAAGAATCTTATGATAAATCTGGATTAGGTTCACACAGGGAGAAGAGAATAAACAACAGGTCTGGACATCAATCATCACTGGCAGTATCTGGTATTTTTACTCAAGAGAGTCTTGATATGCTAGAATCTGTTCAGATGATATTTCATAAAGTGTTAAAGAAAGAGTTCTTGTTGTATTTTATGGCTGATGGAAGAGTTTACAAGGTTGCAGAGTCCGACATCAATCTCAAATCTTATGAAGAATTGGAGTATGTTCTGTATTTGTTAAAAGTCAAAAATAGAAGTACTCATGATGCTTCTTTAGTTATCAGAGAAAGGATGCTGAAATCAAAGATAATGCTTGGAGGAGGAGTCTCGAGTGCATATATTCCTAAGTACAGAGATGCTTATGGAAAGATTGTAGAAATGAAAAGAAACAGTGCAAGACTAAGGACTGATCTGGGAGTTAAAGTCTTAGAATTCAATCTAGAATCTGATAAATCATATTTTATTAGGCTAGGGAATGAGATGAGGAAAAATTCCATCTATTCTTTGAGAGCTGCAATTTATCGGACTGGAGAATCTGATCCAGAGTTAAGAGAGTTGAAGAAAGTTATGGTTGAAGAGCTGGAAAGAGCTGAAAGAAGACTTCTCATGGATTATCTCAGAACTGTTCCTGATATTCAAGAAATCAAATAAAGTCTGACTGTAAGTTTTTTTTTAAAGTTTTCTATTCTAAGTTAAAGTTAAACTCTGATATATTAAACACTGCATTTGTTATATGTTTTGACATCATCAATTATCTGTTTAACTTGTACATTTTTATTATGCACAAGTTGGGGGAGATTGTTAGATATAATTGCTGACGTTTGTTCATCAGTGTTTAAGCAACAGGTGATCATCAGAGTTTACATTGAAGCCAGTCAGAGTTTGTTAAAGTCTGACGTGGTGATAGTTGAATTAGCTGTCGGTGCTGAATTGAATATTCTAGAAGCAATATATTCTGAAGATGAAAAGAAGCAGAATATATTGATACAGCTAAGGAAACGGAATAGAAGATAAGAAGCAATCCTTGATTGATATGAATTGTATAAATAACTTATAGGAATATCAATTAGAGATGGATTGTATGTAGCTGTGTACTATATAAAAACAGATAGGTTATCCCTAGAAGGGATGCGATTATTGATATATTATTCTTGTAACCTAGTAGCTCTTTGTGATTCATTAACATCACTAAGAGAGAATTATTGAATATAATTCAGTTTGTTGATTTATAAACTTGTGTTCTTGATTGTTATTCTAATACATACTTGATTATATATTGTGTATTCGACCTAACAGTTACTTCTACCTTTCACTATGGCCCTACTACAACACAAAAAAATTAAACTTTGGGGGCCCAAGCAACTCGGGAAAATGGAAAGATCCCTTCTTCTATGTACATGAAGTTCCTCAAGTCCAGACTCATTTCTATTATGATCCTGGTAAGCATTTTATTTCGAACTCGCAACGTTTCCTTACCACCTCGCATCGATTTTTTTTGAGCTCGCATCGTATTCACAGTTTATTTCCATTCATTCAGAACCTCCCGTGAGAACTTCTTTGCAAGGCCAAGAGAAGTTAAATGCTGATAATCTTTTAAGGATTCCCGTCTCAGAACGGAATATCAGAAAATTGATCACCACAACCAATCTCGTCGAATACGGTTTCCTAAAAGAAGGGACTAGACTAACCCCTAGCAAAAAATCTAAGAAAAAAGGAAAAAGTAAGTTTTACTCGATGCGAGCCTTAAGCTCGCATCGCTTTACTTTTTTCTGGCACTTTTATTTAATTGTATACTAACTCCCTTGTCCTCATTGTTTTTCAGGAATGACAATTTCTCCTCCTCCCTTTTTGGATGACCCAGAGGTCCAGATTCGCATCGTTCCTTCTGGCAGCCAGGCCGGCTCGCATGCAGAGGGTTCGAATAAAGTTATTCATACAAAAGAGATCCCTCCCCGAAAAACCACTATCACAGAATATTTGGCTACTGGGGGGGTCTCTCCTCTGAAAAGGAAGAACAAGCATGCCAAGGACTCTGCTCATGAGCTCGATGTTGTGAAGCGGGCTCGCAAGGATCTCCCCCCAAATCCTCAAGGAAACGTCGTGGCGAGTACTCTGGTGCGTCTTGGAGCCCCACACGTTTCTGAGAGTGACCTAAGGGCATGGACCTCGGGCTCGTTCGAGGCCAACAACGATGCCCTCTCTAGCCACTGCTGAGGTTTTTATAAGGCAGATCAATAGGCATAGGGAGCTTCGCTCGATGGGCTAGGCCTCTGCCCGCTTGGATAAGGATAACAGAAACTTGAAGACAAAGCTTGATGAAGCGAGGAGAGCCAATGTGGCCTTGGTTGAGGAGTCAAAACAAAGTATTCTTGATGCGACCACAAGTCTCGAGAAGGACTTGCGCGAGGCTAACGCACTTGTGGAGAAAATGAAGGGAGAACATTCCAATGCTCTAACTGATACTACCTCCGAGATCAATTCTCTAAAAGCCCGAGTTGCTGAGGCTGAAGCTAAAATGGCTGCCCAGGATGCTGAATTCGAGGCCAAGTTCTCAATGTTAGAGACGAGCTGGGTTGGAGAGGTCAGGGATGCAAAGGCCCTAGGGTCCAAGAACTTCATTAAGGGCTTCATGTCGAAGGTCCCTGAGTTCGATTGGAGTCCTTTGGGTGCAGCCACTGTTGCCTATGCTAAAAAGCTGCGAAGAGAGATGGAGGAGGAGGCTACAGAGAGGGCTTGCATCGCGGACGATGCCCAGCCCGTTCCAGAGTCTCCACCTGCTACCAGGGCGAATGAGGAAACTCCTCAGGCTTAGTTGGTTTGTTTAATTATCTTTCTTTGGGGATGCGGGCACCCCGTTTGCCTCGCATTTGTAAACATTCGATAATCTTGGTCCCATAACACTTAACATTTTATCGAGTATTTTTGTGTTCGCCCATGATTTTGTATATTTTCCTGTTCATGTCTTTACTTTTCTTTACATATTAGTATTTCTTTACACAACTCCCACCAGGTTTACTCCGCATAGGACTACTTCACCTAACGGTGCGAGGTCTCTCCTCGCATCATATTTTAATCCCACCTCGCACAAAGTTCCACATCGCACAAAATTCCACATCGCACAGAGTTCCACTTCGCACAAAGTTCCACCTCGCACAAAGTTCAAGTTCAATTTTTATTTTCCAACTTGCCTGAGCTCGTTTCTAGAGAGGGCTCGCCTCCCAAGTCTTTTTCTCATAATTGATGGGTCGATGCCCAATCCCTTATAAAACATGGACAAATGTGTGTCTTAGAGCAAATAAAATTTACTTAATACACAATAAACTTCAACTTTATTTAGATAATAAGGCTTCCAACTTCTTAGATAATAACAGACTTAGACTTATTACATTGTACGTCTCAGGGAGGTGTCTATATGACGCTACCCTCCGAGACTTAGGATAAATATCAATGCATGCTAAGTCTTAAAATAGATAAAGACTACTGATAATATCTCCTCAGGTGCTCAGCATTCCAGGCCCTTGGTATGAGCTTTCCCCGTATGTCATTGAGATGATAAGTTCCCTCCCATAGAACTGATTTGATCTGATATGGGCCTTCCCAATTTGCACCAAATACTCCATGATTAACTACCTTGGTGTTAGGCATGACTCGACGGAGAACCAAGTCCCCTACCCGGAAAGGTCGGGCTCTCACCTTGCGGTTATAATGCCTGGCAGTTCTCTGATGATATGCTAGCAGCCTTGCTTGGGAATCAACCCGTGTTTCTTCAATCATGTCCAAGTAAAGACGATGATTCTTCTCACTATTCTCTGGATCATAATGAGCTCTCCTAAAAGATCCAGCTCCTACTTCCACCGGGACCATAGCCTCACATACATACACCAAGGAGAATGGGGTCTCGCCCGTTGTTGTTCGGGGAGTGGTGTTATAAGACCATAAGACTTGTGGAAGTTCCTCTGGCCAATTTCCTTTAGCATCCTCTAGCTTTGCCTTCAACGTGTGCTTCAAAATTTTGTTGATTGCCTCAGTCTGACCATTCGTCTGTGGATGGCTCACTGCACTGAAACTCTTCAGAATCCCTAACCGATCACAAAATTCTCTCATCTCCTTACTGTCAAACTGTTTACCATTATCTAAGATCAACTTGTAGGGTACTCCAAATCGACAAACAATAGCCCGATACACAAAATCAATGAGCTTCTTTGGAGTTATTGTGGCTAAGGGCTCGGCCTCTGCCCACTTAGTGAAATAATCCACCGCAACCACGGCATACTTCACACTTCCTTTAGCCTTAGGCAGTTCTCCAATCAAATCTATTCCCCACATGGCAAAGGGCCAAGGGCTCATGAGTGAGGTTAAAGGTGCCACCGGGCTGTTATGTAAATTTGCATACCTTTGGCACTTGTCACAAGCTCTAGCAAACTCGAAAGCATCTTTCTTGAGAGACGACCAGTAGTATCCTTGACGAAGTATCTTTTGTGCCAATGAGCTACCCCCCGAGTGATTACCACAGATGCCTTCATGAACTTCCCTTAGTATATAGTTGCACTCGTCTCCATCAACACACTTGAGTAGGGGCACATTGAAGCCTCTCCTATATAAGTCTCCATCATATATTGCATACCTTGCAGCCATATACCGTATCCGCCGTGCTTCATTCTTGTCATCTGGTAAAATACCATCTTTGATATAGGCCAAGAGTGGGGACATCCATGTTGCCCCATCATCTACCACCATAAGCTCTACCTCTGGCACACTAGGCCTCCTCTGTATTTCCAAGGGTGTTGACCCTAACAGAGTGGTCTCACGACGTGACCCGAACTTAGCAAGCTCGTCCGCCGTCTCATTCTGGCCCCGAGGGATGAGCTCCAGGCTGACTTCATTAAATAACTTGATTAACCTTTCTGCACAACGCAAATACAACTCCGTTCTAGGCCCTCGTGCCTGATACCCCCCATTTATCTGGTACACTACAATCATGGAGTCACTAAAAGCGTTAAGGTTTTCCACCTTTAATTCCAATGCCAACTTGAATCCGTTGATCAAGGCCTCATACTCAGCATCATTGTTTGTTGCATGGAAAGTGAAGTGAACAACCCTCTTCACCCTACATCCTTCTGGGCTCACTAACTCGAATCCAGCTCCAGCTCCATCTCCATTAGATGCCCCATCAACATATAAGCTCCACCAAGGGGCGCTATTCTGATTTTCCTCTGTTGGCACCTCTGGGTAAATTTGCAAGGCCCTAGAGTCCTCTTCTACCTGAGGTGAAAATTCCAACACAAAGTCTGCTAGAGCTTGTCCTTTAATCGCGACCCGAGGCTTATACTCCACATCGAACTGCCCTAGTTCGACCGCCCATTTCAACATCCTTCCTGAAGTTTCTGGTTTGTGCAACACTTGCCTAAGAGGATAGGCTGTTCTCACCTCGATCTTATGAGCTTCGAAGTAGGGACAAAGCTTCCTTGAGGCGAGGATTAGAGCATACACCAGTTTTTCCATGTTCAAGTACCGAGTTTCTGCACCGACTAGCCTTTTGCTCATATAGTATATAGGGAGCTGAGCGTCGCCTTCCTCTCAGACTAGCACCGCACTTACTGCATATTCAGACACAGCCAAGTAAAGCACCAGTACCTCCCCCTGTTGTGGGTTAGACAATAAGGGTGGTGTGCTCAGATGCTTCTTGATATTCTGAAAGGCCTCTTCACATTCATCTGTCCATTGAAAATTCTTGCCCACCTTTTTAATGGCTTTAAAGAACTCATGGCACTTGTCAGAAGATTTGGAGACAAATCTGTTCAATGCCGCGATCCTCCCGGTGAGGCTCTGGACATCTTTCACCTTTCGAGGTGACTTCATCTCTAATAGAGCCTTAATTTTGGCTGGGTTAGCCTCAATTCCCCGGTGATTGACAATGAATCCAAGAAACTTCCCCGACTCTACCCCAAACACACATTTATGGGGGTTGAGCTTCATTCTATAGATACGCAAAATGGTGAACATCTCTGCCAAATGCCGGATGTGGTCTTTGGCCTCCTTCGATTTAACGAGCATGTCGTCAACATACACCTCCATTGTCTTCCCAATGTGATCTTTAAACATCTTGTTCACCAGTCTTTGATAAGTTGCTCCCGCATTCACTAGCCCGAAAGGCATCCCAATGTAACAGTATAGGCCTCGATCAGTGATGAACGAAGTGTGTTCTTGATCTGGTCCATACATAGGAATTTGATTATAGCCTGAGTAGGCATCCATGAAGCTTAACAATGCATGTCCTGCAGTGGCATCCACAAGCTGGTCGATACGAGGAAGAGGGAAGCTATCCTTTGGACAAGCTTTGTTCAAGTCGGTGAAGTCCACGCAAGTTCTCCATTTTCCATTTGGCTTCTTCACCAATACAGGATTAGCCAACCAAGTCGGGTAGAATGACTCCTTGATGAGCCCGACTTCCATTAACCTGTCCACCTCTTCTCTAAGGGCCTCCACCCTCTCTCCACTAACAGGTCTCCTTTTCTGCCTTATTCCCTTCTTGCTAGGATCCAGGTTCAGCCTATGGCACATCACTTCTGGGTTGATCCCTATCATGTCAGCGTGAGACCATGCAAACACATCCAAGTTCTCCTTAAGGAATGAGACGAGGCTGTTCCTTATGTTGGGGCCGAGATTCGCTCCGATTCTCAAAACTTTAGCCGAGTCATTTGGGTCCACCAAAATAGGAATGATGTCCTCGAATGTCCCAGCTCCGTCTGGTAGGGGAGGCATCCTTGGGTCCAAATCTTCGCCGAAACTTACATCGCTGCTAGGCTCTCCTATCTCAGTGACACTAAGATGACCCTCATTGTTGATGGATTTCACTGGTTCTCCCTGTGGGATGTTCCCTTATATTGTTATAGTGACTTCTCGTGAGACCCCGGTTGGTAGGTTTACCAAGATTGAAGTTTCCTTCCTCACCCACTTGCCTTTACTCATCCTAGCGGCCATCTGTTCTGGGCTCTCCTCATCATCGCTAGCCTCCTCTACTATACCTTCCTGCAATGCCATAATAGGTTGAGAGGGTTCCATCATTAGGGCCCCGGGCCGAGGCTCCACCTCAATTCCCAAACTTTCAAAGTAGTCTTCCGGGAGCTCCTCTATAGATATCATGTTACAAACATCTGGCATGAGAGTGTCCACACGCTTCCTTTTCTTCTCTTCACCATCTTTCACGGGCTCTTGTTCTCTAAGGTCTGCCACCTCTCGTAGAACATCTAACTTCTCTGCCCCCTTTATTGCTTGGTTGTAGCATACCCTGGAGTTATATTGACATCCCTTCACTCGTCCGATGCCCGTGGGGGTTGGAAATTTCATGGTTAAGTGATAGATAGAGGTGACTACCTTCATCTCCTTCAGGATTGGCCTCCCAATGATGGAATTATAAGCACACGGTTGGTCCACCACAGTAAAAGTGACAATTTGTGTGGCCACGTGGGGGTTGTCCCCTAAACTGATCGGGAGCTGAATTGTGCCTCGAATTCCTACAGAAGCCCCTGTGAACCCGTAAAGTTGGTTCTCGCTTGAGACTAGTTCTATGTCTAAGAATCCAAGCCTTTTGTATGTGTCGTAGGTTAAAACATTTACAGCTCTCCCATTGTCCACCAATACCCGATGTACATTGGTGGACCCGATTTTCATCCTTACAACAAGAGCATCAGCATGTGGGTGGTGCACCCATTTGGCATCTTCTTCGCTAAACATAATGTCATCTCTCTCTTTTGTAAATAGATGGGGAGGCCTTTGTTCAAGGCGATGAACGTTGGTTAGATGATGGTCCTTTGCCTCTCGGGCATATCTCTCCATGGCCTTCTTGCTATCTCCTCCCACATGAGGTCCTCCAATAATAACGTGAATGCTATCTTCCCTAGCAGTCCTCTTTGTGTCATCCTCCTTTGCTATCGGAGGTGGAGGGGGCACCTGATGGTACTCAGACTTATGTTTCCGTACTTCCTTTACGACCCATTCCGTTAGCTTTCCCTGTCGAATCAGGCTCTCGATTTCATCCTTCAATTGTCGGAAATCGGTCGTGTGATGTCCTGTAGATTCATGGTAAGCACAGTATTTAGAGGTGTCCCTTTTACTATATTCCGTCAGAGGGGTGGCTTTCTTAAATACCCCATTCCCAGCGTAAGTGGCATATATATGATCAATGGAAGCCACCAAAGGGGTATGATTCTGCCATTTTGTTGTGTAAGGCCTTCCAGTCTCTTTATTTTCCTTGGTCTTGTTAAACTTCTTTGGGCTAGGGCTCCTTCTGAAAGTCTTTCTCCTTTCTTCTGGACTAGAAGATCTTCCTCTCTTCTCCATCCTTCGGCCACTGCTTCTTAGATCTCTCATAGATTTCTCTACCCTTTTGTGAGGCTCCGCTTGTTCATAAAATTCGGCCAAAGTTTCCGGTTCCCTAGCCTGTAGAGTCTTCCAGAATTTAGAGCCCTCCCTCAATCCAGCAATTAGGAAATTCTTCTGGGCTTCTTCTGTTGCTCCTCGGACTCTAGGAACCTCAGCATTAAATCGCATGAAATAGTCCTGCAGGGACTCTGCTTCTCCCTGCTTAATGTTTGCAAGGGTAGCCACCGGGGGGGCATAATGAAGAGTGGACTGAAACTGCCTTAGAAATAGATCTCCCAAATGTCTCCACGTGCTAATGCTAGTTGGTCCTAGCTTAGTAAACCACTGTTGGGCACTCCCCCTTAACGAGGCAGCGAATAATCGACAACGAGTTAGGTCAGGAACCTGGTAAACCTCCATCTCGGTATTGAAACGGGCCAAGTATTCAGCAGGATCCGCATCTCCATTGAAGGCAAGCTCGAGGTTACTTCTAAATGCCGGGGGCAGAGGGGGCATCCTTATTGCAGGAGTAAAAGGGGATGGGGCCGTAGCAGGGGGTGGGGCTCTCTTCTCATGTTCCATTTGCACCAGCAGGCGCCTCAGATCACCAACCCTTAGGTCTCCAATTCTCTCGTCCGACCCCTCTTCACTAGCATGGTGAGAGGAAGTCCTCTCCCTTCGCTCCCTTCTATGAGTTCGAGGCGGAGTCCTCTCTCTTCTTTCTGTTCTAGGTGGAGCCCTCTCCCTTCGCTCTGTTCTAGGTGGAGTCCTCTCCCTTCGCTCTGTTCTAGGCGGAGTCCTCTCCCTTCGCTCTGTTCTAGGTGGAGTGCTCTCTGGCGCCTCCTTCCGTGCCTTAGATTTTTCCAATCTAAGTCTTAGATCGTGCTCAGTTAGCTTCTTCCCAATTCGATCCAAAACACTAGTGGATCTAGCCTCGGACGAAGCTGGCTCATGCCGCGGCTCGCTCGGAGCCTGGCTGCCTCGCTCCTCCTGGCTTGGAGATATCTCATCTGTCTCAAGAGACCCTGTTTTCTTTAGCCCATCAGCTACCTCGTCGAACTCGTGTATGAGTTTTTTAGAGGTTTTATCCTTCTTGTCCCTAGTGCCCTTGAGCCTTTGAGCCTTCCTCTTCGCATTCTTGATTGAGTTCTGCTCGACCTTAGCTAGCCGGGCGTTCATAGTTTTGAATTGGAGCTCGATCCCCTCGAGGTAGCCTAGGATCTTCTGGCCATCTAGTGTAACCGGTGCGACTTGAGGCATGACAGGGGTGATTTTGCTTGGTCCTCCCTCTCCGTGGGGTGGTGGATCCGTCCTTGCTCCTTGTGGTGTGGAATCCTTCTTGTGCACAATCCCCTTGTCATCGTTCTTGTTGTTCTTCGACATACTTCTCCTTAAGATGTAGTGCTCAATGAGCCCCCTCCTTCTAGCGCCAATTGTTGTTAGGAGAATTTCGTACAACGGTGTGTTGGAGGTTTATGGAAAGTTGTGGCTGGACTTGTATGATGACTCCTCAGAAATTGAATAGAGAATGGGTTTTTTCTCTTGCTCTTGTCGAGTGTCAATTGTGTATCATACAAGGTGCCTACGTACCCCTTTATATAGGGATCAAGCCTCACGTAGTTCTTGGAGAACAAGTCATTGAATAAGCCCATTCAGTCCAAGCCCATAAAATAGTCAGGATTTATGTTCCCATAAATATTTCAAGGATTATCAATCCACTTCATATTCCCATAAATAGTCCCAAGGATTATCAATCCTCTTCATGTTCCCATAAATAGTCTAAGGATTATCAATCCTCTTCATGTTCCCATAAATAGTCTAAGGATTATCAATCCTCTTCATGTTCCCATAAATAGTCTGGTCATCACACGTTTTCCTACAATCTCGCGGCATCTCCGCATTTCTTCCCGTGATTGCAGGTCTGTCCCGTGTCAACCAAGCTTTATTCACTTCGTGAACAGGAATTTCCATATTTTGGGCTTCACCCACGATGCGAGCTGGCCAGGCTCGCATCGCACAAATCATATGAAAATTATCCTTTCGTAGTTTAAGTGGTGCGAGCTCACCTATGTTCAAATATTCTTATTTCTGACAAGTACCACGAGCCCATTACTTCATAATGATGAGAGCCCATAAGCTTATAGTGAGAGTCTATTAATGGAGATGCGAGCTCATCATGGTGAACTCATAAGAAATAGAGCCCAATATTCATTTTAGCGAAGCGAGCCCAATTATGATGAGATCCTTGTGAGAACCCTTACTTAAGATGAGAACTCATAAGGACAGGTGTTCACCACAAGTTAATGATGTGAGCCCAGTTAATGATGCGAGCCCACCATACTGGGAAGGATTTTGGGCTCAACATAGTTCATGGTGCGAGCCCACCATACTTGGAAGGATTTTGGGCTCAACATAGTTCATGGTGCGAGCCCGACCCCAGTTTACACCAATCTGTCCCAAAACATAATTCATTTCCAAGCCCAAATCACTTAGGGACCTGTCTAGGGCCCATTACCGAAAATCCAGTATAACATGTTACTTTTTCTATTTTTCCTTACTAAAATCCCTCATTTTCCAAATATATCACCGGCGAACCCTTAATTATTTACTATTTTAATACTCTTAATCACGGGCAATTGTCTTTTTCAACTAAAACATGTCATTTTTTAATTTTTTCTTACTAAAACCCCTCTTTTTACAAAAATGTCACGGGCAAACCGTTACTTATTTATTTTAAAATATGTTATAATACTTTTAATTATTTAAAAAGTTCAACACGCCTACTTATTTTTTTAAAAAATACAATTAATAAAATATTAAAACATAAATAATAAAAATAACAATTATTAAAAACAATATGTGTATCGCACGGTGTTTTAAGCTAGTCAATACTATATTATTAAAGACGAAACATTAAAAGTTTGGTCGGTACGGTACCAGTACCTATTTTTTGGTACTTCGTGCTTTTACTTAATTACTCTTATTTATCTATAAAAAGATTATTAAATAATAATATAATATATTTATAACTAATTATCTTTTTCACCTAAAATAAATTCCAAAAATATCACGGAAAATTACATTTTCCAAAAATATCACGGGCAATTACCTTTTTCGATTAAAACATGTTACTTTTTCTATTTTTCTTATTAAAACCCCTTCTTGTTCCAAAAAATATAATGGTCAAAGTCTTACCTTTTTTCAATTAAAACATGTTGTATTTTCTATTTTTTCTTACTAAAATTCTATTTTTTCCAACAAAATCCATTCATTTTCCAAAAATATCACGGGAAATTACTTTTTTCGATTAAAACATGTTACCTTTTCTATTTTTTCTTACTAAAACCGCTCCTTTTTCCAAAAAAAAAATATGATGATCAAAGTCTTACATTTTTCAATTAAAACATGTGTCTTTTCTATTTTTTCTTACTAAAATCCCTCTTTTCCCAAAAATATCCCGGTCTATAAAAAGATCATTAAATAATAATATGATCTATTTATTTTCTAACAAAATCCTTTCATTTTCCAAAAATATCACGAACAATTACTTTTTTCGATTAAAACATGTTAATTTTTCTATTGTTTTTTACTAAAACCCCTCCTTTTTCGAAAAAATATCATGATCAAAGTCTTACCTTTTTCAATTAAAACATGTTGTTTTTTATATTTGTTTCTTACTAAAACCCCTCATTTTCCAAAAATATCCCGATCTATAAAAATATCATAAAATAATAATATAATCTATTTATTACCAATTATCTTTTTCAACTAAAACACGTTATTTTTTCTATTTTTTTCTAACAAATCCTTTACTTTTCCAAAAATATCACGGAAAACTACCTTTTTCAATTAAAACATGTTTCCTTTTTCCAAAATATACCGCGGTCAAAACCTTACCTTTTTCAATTAAATATGTTACTTTTTCTATTTTTTCTTACTAAAACCCCTCATTTTCCAAAAATATCACGTTCAAAGCCTTACTCTTTTATTTTAAAACATATTTTAATGATTTTAATTATTTAAAAAAGTTTACCTATTTTAACATGTCAACTTATTTTTTTGACAAATACAATTAATAAAATGTCAAAATATGAATAATTAAATAACAATTATTAAAACAATACGTGCATCGCACGGGTTTTAAGCTAGTATTATTAAAGACGAAACATTAAAATATTTTGGTACCTGTTTTTTGGTACGGTCCGTACGGTACTTTCCTTATATAATTGTTTTACTTAATTATTTTTCTTTATCTATTTATAAAATAATAACATTACCTATTTATAACCAATTACCTTTTTGAGCAAAAACACATTTTTATTTATATTTTTTTTAACAAAATCCTCTCTTTTCCAAAAATATCACGGAAAATTACCATTTTCAACTAAAACATGTTACTTTTGTATTTTGTCTTACTAAAACTCCTCATTTTCCAAAAATATCACGGGCAAACCTTTACATATATTTTTAAAAACCTTTTTAATGTGTTTAATTATTTTAAAAAGGTTATCTATTTTAACATGTCTACTTATTGTTTTTTAAAATGCAATTAATAAAATATTGAAAATGAAATAACAATTATTAAATCAATTACCATTTTTAGTTAAAACACATTATTGTTTTAATTTTTTTAACAAAATCCCCTCTTTTTCAAAAATACCACGAACAATTACCTTTTTCAAGTAAAACATGCAACTTTTTTTTATTTTTCCTTAATATTCTCTCATTTTTCAAAAACATCGTGAGCAAACCCTTGCATATTTATTTTAAAACTTTTTTAATGCGTTTAAATATTTTATAAAGGTTACATATTTTAATATGTCTACTTATTTTTTTTAACAAATGAAATTAATAAAATATTAATAATAAAATAATAATTATTAAATATAATTCATGCATCGCACAGATTTTAAGTTAATCAATACTATTATATAATAGACGAAACATTAAAAGTTTGGTTGGTCGGTATGGTACGTTGTGATTTTACTTAATTGCCCTTAACTTATTTATAGAAATATATTATTAAATAATAATATTACCTATTTATAACAAATTACTTTTTTCACCTAAAATACATTATTTTTTCTAACAAATTCCCCTACATTTTCAAATATATCACAGACAATTACTTTTTTTAACTAAAAACATGTTAGTTTATATATTTTTTCTTACTAAAATCCCTCCTTTTCCAAAAATATCACGGACAAACATTTAATTATTTATTTTTAAACCTATTTTAATATTATAATTATTTTTTAAAAGTTTACCTATTTTAACATGTCTACTTATTTTTCTTAACAAATGCAATTACTAAAAATATTAAAATATAAATAATCAAATAACTATTTATAACCAATTACCTTTTCAGCTAAAACACATTATATATTTTTTCTATCAAAGTCCCTCCTTTTCTAAATATATCACGGGAAATTGACTTTTACAATTGACTTTTTCTATTTTTCTCACTAAAATCCATTATTTTTCCAAAAATATCATAGGAAACCCTTTACTTATTTATTTTAAAACGTATTTAAATACTTTGAAGTATTAAATTTTAAAACCTCATTTTCCAAAAATATCACGGGTATTTACCTTTTTAAACTAAATATATGTTACATTTTTTTTATTTTTTCTTACTAAAATCCCTCATTTCCAAAATTATAACGGGCAAACCCATACTTATTTATTTTAATATCTGTTTTAATATTTTTAATTAATTAAAAGTGTTTAGCTATTTTAACCTGTCTACTTATTTTTTGCACAATTACAATTAATAAAATAACAATTAACAATCTGTGCATCGCACAAGCTAGTATTACTAAAATATAAACAAGATAAACCAAACAAATGTTGTTCACTATCGCAATACCCCGATTATATGAAAAACATGAAAGAGATATAATGTGATTAGTCAATCAAATATTTAAATTATTGACATCGATAGTAAATGAAAAACGACAAGAAGCAAATTATGTATTTGAACTAAAATTTTTTATAAAAAAAATAAAAAAATTGAGATCGTATCTAGGCACAATTAAGATTTTCTATAATTAAATTGATATTTCAATTGATTTGATATTTTAAAAAAGTTTGATATTTACTACGCACACAATTATATAAACTCCTTAATTCATGCTACTGATTTCATCAAATGAATAAACAATTTAAATATGCGGCCATTGGATATCAATCTTAATTTTTGAAAATGACGGATGTGAAAATTTATTTCAAATCTCTACATTCATTTAAATCAAGATATATCGTGTCATTTTTTTACCTTAAATTTTTTTGAATATCTTTGCATTATTTCAAATTAAGGTAACAAATAATATATTGAATTATTCATTAATTTTTAAATAAGGCAGGTCATCAATCAAAAATATTGAAATAATATACTATAAAATATAGATTAATAAAATAGACTAAAATAAAATAATATATGTGGTTGATAAGATTTTATCTTTATGTATATTTTTAAAAATAATATAATTAATTTTAATTTTAATATATTGTTGGTAGGGCTGAGCAGAACCGAACCAGAACCGAATGCTAATAAAATAATATTAATTTTACAATTTCGGTTGGTTCAGTTCGGTCCGGAAAAAAATTATAATTCGATTTTTGATTTATTTGGTTCAGTCTGATTCTGAATCGAACCGAACCAATGCTCATCCCTAATTGTTGGCGATGTGAAAAACCTTTTTATTGTATAATTATTAGTACTAAATCTATCTGTTTCCATTCATTTAACTTGAAAGATTTGGTCATTATTTTTGAAAAATGAGATATGAATTCAATTACAAATATTATTCTATTCAATTTATTATAGATTAGTAAAGATTATAGGTGAACGTTAATTGGGATTTGAGTGGGAGACTTAACGTATACTCCCTCCGTCCCCTCAATTCTTTACATTGAGGGGACGCCACGAATGTTAAGAAAAAATTAATACTATTATATAATAGACGAAACATTAAAAGTTTGGTTGGTCAGTATGGTACGTTGTGATTTTACTTAATTTCCCTTAACTGTATTTCGTGTTTTTACTTAATTAACCTTAATTATTTATAGAAATATGTTATTAAATAAGAATATTAAATATTTATAACCAATTACTGTTAGGCTCAAGACATGTCTGAATACCACCATTAACAAGCCTACACTATGTGACTATGTCACACTACATGACCTAGTGAATTCTATCACTGGGATACAGTATAGGTCTCTCTGTACTTGTCTTGTTCTCATGAACATTAGCTTGATCATGTATGCTCATAATTATAATGAGCTTAGTAAGTTTCTTGCATCTAGAATGTACATAGGCCATTGAATAATTATCCTGGTAGAAGTTCAGAATTGTTCATGCAGCAGGATGGAGATGAATAAGGTCCTGAAGAAATAAGTTGTAGAAATCTGTCTTAAGGCATTATATAGCAAAGTCAGAATAAAGCTATGTCGTGAAGTCACCAAAATCCATGTCGAGAAGTGCTAGATCGCATAGTCCAATTTGTACAATGTCGTGAAGTCTTCAAGACTCATATCGTGAAGTGTTGAAATCAGCAAAGTCAAAATGTTCTAGATCGTGAAGTCCTCAAATAGCCTATTCCGCGAAGTCCTCAAATTGCCTATGTCGCATAGTCCTCAAATAGCCTATGTCGCATAGTCCTCAAATAGCATATGTCGCGTAGTTCTCAAAAGGCTATATCGCGAAGTTCTCAAAAAGGCTAGATCGCGAAGTCTTCAAATGGCTTATGTCGCAAAGTCCTCAAAGGCCATATCGCGTAGTCTTCCCAAGGGACATCGCGAAGTCAGGAATGAAGTGGAGTTCACGTTATCAACATTTAGCCGTTTACAACAAGACAAATGAAGGTACAAGATCAAAGTCAATGGAGACAAATACTGAAGCATCTGTATTGGTCAGGTGGTCCAAAATACAGATGGTAAATCTACAGCTAAAATTGGAGAGGAAGAAGGAAGACAAACAGCTACAGATAAGGGAGAGGACCACATAAAGCAAGTGGTTCTCCCTGACACAGCCAACCTTTTATAGAACGACAAAATGGAGTTGCAGGAAGGGTAGCTGTGTAATTAGGTGTGTGCACTAGTTTTGTATAGGACAATATATATATTGTGCACACCCTACTGTTAGCTGTAAGTGAGCATATCATAGAATTATATTGAAGCACTTCTTTCTCTGTAAGAAAAGCAAGAAAACACTATTCTTGTTTAGAAGCCAGAATTTATCTTGTGAGATTTTGGAAGCTGTAGTATTTAATTTGCTTAATACAAAGTAGATTAAAGTGATTGTGTGTGTACTGTTTATTTCATTCCGCATTTTCTTACTACACAATCTGTTACAGCAATTTAGTTTCAAGAAAGCGAAAATCAATCAAACTATCCATTCACCCCCCCCTCTGTCTAGTTTCTTAGTGGTATTCATTACTAACAAGTGGTATCAGAGCAGGCTGTTAACACTACAAGAAATGGCACATTTAACAACAGATAATTCCGTTGGCAAAGCTGGAATTCCGTTGGTATTTGAGGATGGCGACGGAATTGGCAACGGAAATATCTCTAGCTAAAAACCCCGTAGCAAAACATTTAACAACGGAATTTTGTTCCGTTGTCAATTTACTAACAGAATCATAACGACTTACCAATAGTTTATTGTCACTGTTGACCAATTTGATGGACAAAATAACAACAGAATGACAACTTATCAGCAATGAATTTACTACATATATTTCCGTCAGTGATTACTAACAAAATTGGTAACAGATTTTTTGTTGAGAAAACCCATTTTATTTTTATTTTTAGTATGCTTTCAGTGATAATCACATCGCTAATTTCATTGCATCATTTTCCAAATGTCAATTCTTTTAATTATATATAAAAACAACTAGATCAAATGAAGCAAAAACATAAAATTAATAACTAATTGACAATTACATCAATGACAAATAACAAAGGCAATTAAGTTTTGTTAATACATAAAAACATAATAGTTTGGCAGTTAGTTTCACTCATACATAAAATAGAGTTTGATTGTTAAGCTAAACTAGTCTGCCATGGTCATGCATTACATTGTCCACCTTATTTTCACTAATTCTGTTTACTGGAAATTGTTGCCAATTGAGCCTTCAGCTCCAGCATCTGCTGCTTCATATGGTCCATTTCTTGCATCTGCTGTTTCACTTGATCCATCTCCTGCATTCGGTCTTTCATCTCTTGTAGTTCCGCCTGCATCTTCTGGTAATCTTCAATGTTAGGCTGGGAGGTGCTGCTGCTGTTATAGTAGGAGACTACATTGCTACGTGACTCATAGAAAATGTCATGCGATGACCCAATGCCATAAATTCGATTCCTCTTGTTACGGCCACCAACGCTTCATAAAAAAGCTAATTTTCATCAACTGGTTGGGGTATTGAGCCCTCGATAGGCTGGGAACGCTCGACACGTAAAACTTTCAACTTTTCCTGTATAGATGCAATTTTACTGTGTCCGCTTCCCAATATCTTTTATGTTTGCAATTAAAACAAGGACATTGAATATTTGTCCCATTCAATGAAGATGGTTGAGATATAACATGTTGCATAAATTCTTCTAATCCGGCAAGAAAAGCTTTACTTAAGTGCCCCGCTCTATCCTTTCTTTCATACATCCATGACCGGTTATTGTTCAAATTCATGCTAGCAATAATCTAGAAACATATAACGAGCTAAATTAACAAAATGATCGTTCATTAAATATTTATAAATTTGTCAACCTATATCAACTAAATACACAGTGGCTATTCGACAAAAATAAATAAAATCAACAACATATATAATTTACAAAGTAAAATGACTAAGATTAGCACTACAAACATATGATGATTTAACTTACATGTATAACAATGTAAACATGAATAAATAATTCTAACAAGTAAATAAACTAGCATGTAACATTACCGATATGAATGATTATTATCAAAAAATTAAAAGTAAAAAGCAATAATATATAATTGAACTAACCTTAAAATTTAGAAGAAGACGGTGTGGATTTGTGATGAGAAATGGAGAAATTGTATGCTGGAAGAGATGGATACAGGAGATAAAAATGAGCCAAAGGAGATAGAACTGAGACCGGCCAAAAAAGTGTAAAAGGGTTGATATGTTCAATTAATATCGGTTGGTATGGTGAATTAATATTTGTTTGATTTATCAATGGTTTAGCAACGAAATGGTAACGGAATTCAACTACTACAGATCTAAAATAGTGACAGTTTAGCAACGGAAATTTACCAACAGAATTGCGTTGCTAATTCGTTGGGAAATGCTAGTGGAATAAATTAACACCAAACTTAGCTACGGAATAATTCCGTTGTTAATATTAGTTGTAATTCCGTTGCGATTCTCTTAAACAAATATTACACATTTAGGCGCGAAATATTGGCGCTTCTTTTAGCAACGGAATATTTTCGTAGCTATATTTCCGTTATAAATTCGTTATTCTTCGGTTAGTAGTTGGGTTGACTTGTAATAAGCTAAATTCCGTTACCAATCTGATGTTAATTACCAACGGAACTCAGTCCGTCGCTAATTTCCGTTGTTAAATGTGTCATTTCTTGTAGTGTAACATACAAACATGAAAAGATCAAGAATGAGTTCACAGAAACTAAGCAGTATCAAGATTCCTCCCTTTAACAAGGAGCACTACAGCCTTTGGAAGAAGAAAATGTTGCTTTTTATCAAAACTTGAAATCCCATGTACTTAGATATTCTAAAGCATGGTCCCTTTATTCCAATGATTGAGATTGCTGAAACAACTGTTGGCACTGAGATAAAACCAGCGAAACATGTTCCTAAAGATCCTTCCAAATACACTGATCCTGAAAAAGAGAAAGTAGCACTAGATGGACATCTCCAACTTATCATCTGTGAATCTATGGATTTCAACATGTATGGCGATGTTGCTCACTGTAGTAGTGCAAAGAAGATGTGGGATCTTATAGAAGTGCTATGTGAAGGAACTCCAGAAGTTAGAAAGAACAAAAAGCAGATTCTGGTCTCCCAGTATGAAGCTTTCATGGCAAAGCCAAAGTAGGGAATCACAGAAGTGTTTGAGAGATTCAACAAGCTGATAAATGAGCTCAAACTCTATGACAAACACTATGAAACAGAAGAGCTCAACTTGAAGTTCTTACTGACTCTACCAGACCACTTGGAGCCAAGAATCTCTTCTCTCAAGGAAAGGGATCTAACCAAGATTGGTTTTGATGTGTTGTATGGTGTTTTGAAGACTTATGAGCTAGAATTGTTTCAGAAGAGAGTCATTCAAGCAAAGCAAGGATTAATGGCCAACACCTCTTGTGCCCTAATTGCTGACAATTTAGGTCAAATAATGGAATCTCTGAAAGTCAATCAGGTCAAGATTGAAGAGCTGGAAGCTGAAGACACTGGTAATGAAGCACACGTTGTCTATGATTTGCCTGAGGAAGATGAGTTTTACAGCATAGAAGAACTGGACAAGATGGAAAACAAGTCCTTTGCTTATATGGCTAGGAGATATCCCAACATAAGTTTTAAGAGGAAGCAACCATTTAAGTCTAAGTTCAACAATGGAAATGCTAGTGGATCAAGTGGTTAAAGCACTGTCAACAAGGGTAAAGGAATTGCTGGTGCTGCTAAAGGAGGATACAAGACTGGGAGTGTGGATAGGACCAAGATAAGGTTCTATAACTGCAATGAACTTGGGCACTTTGCCACAGAGTGCAAGAAGCCCAAACAGGTCAAAAAGGACAAAGCATACTTAGATCTTGAAGCTAAGTATGAAGCTCTACTCAAGAAACAGTAGGGTAAAGCTTTTATTGCAGAGGGAAAATGCTGGGATGATTCTGATGAAGAAGAAGAACAGGAGTACTCAAACTATGCCTTGATGGCATTTTCTGATGATGGTGATTCTTCAAATCAGGTACCCATTCTTACCTCTCTTGATATGACTCCCTTTCAATATAAGAAAACTGTTGAAGATATGAGTACTGAGATGTTCAATATTCATACTAGCATGTTAGCTGCTAATGAAGAAATTGATAGGCTAACTGCTAAAAATCTTGAGCTTACAGAAAAGAATGAGAAACTTGAGTTAATGGTTGTGAGCCTTGATGGTTTGAAGAAAGAGATTGAGTACCTTAAGAACAAAGTGGTTTGTGCTGAACAAATAGAAAAAGCTCTTAGAGAACAAATTGCTGAAAATGAATTAAAGCTAAGAAGTTTTAAGAACTCCTCTGAGCTTATTCAAACCTATCACAAGGAACACACTAAAGACTGCAAGGTTGGAGTTGGTTTTGATTATGAGAATGATAAGGGAAGGAAGAAGGCCAAGAGCAAAGGAAAAGAATCTTTTACAAACAAAAATGCCCTAACCATTTTGTCAAGTGTTAAAAAGCCCATTTTCAAAAAGAGTATTGTTGAGTTTGATGAAGAACTATTGGTCATCAAACAACAACTACTTGAAGAAGATGAGGTTGCTAAAGACACTTCTTCCTCTCCCAAGTCTGTTGTTCAGAAAGAAACCAAAGACAACCTTGTCAAGAGTCCTAAAATCAAGAAAGAAGTTGTTAAGACGAAGAAACAAAACAGAAATGGTAAGATAGGTGTCAACAAGAGTAACAATTATGCTTATGTGCCAAATTCTCCTAGGAAACAGTGCCAGAAATTCTTATCTGTGAATCATTTGACTCATAAGTGTAATAAACCTGTAAATGTTGAAGTTGATAACCTAAGTAACCATTCTGTAGGCATGAACTCTGTCCATGATTCCTTCTGTGGTAATTCTAACTGCATGACATGCTATGTGACTATGATTGCTAATTGTTTATCTCTAAAGCATAAACTTGACTCTACACAATCTTGTGAATCACACACACATATGCACACTCACAGGACATGATCCCCAATCAAGGTTGAGAGGGTGAAAACTTCATGTGAGCCTAAGAGTGTAAACTCCAAAGCCACAAACAAAGTGAAGTCTCCTACTGTGAAGAAAGCTGTTTCTTCTAGAAGAATCATTAACACAACTGTTTCTAAATCAACTGGACCCTCATAAGTGTGGGTACCAAAAGCAACTTAGTCATTTTGTGAATGCAGGGATATGGAAATCACATTTTGAGGAGAAGGTTGGCCCATCAGTAACCTTTGGAAATGACAACATTGGTTATACAATGGGATATGGCAGTGTAAAATCTGGGAATGTCATTATTGAAGATGTAGCATTTGTTGAGGGACTGAAGCACAACCTTCTGAGCATTGGACAATTCACCAACAGGGGTTTCAAGGTGGAATTTGATGAAGATCAGTGTCTAATCTCCAAAAGAGGTAGTGGTGAAGTTGTTTTGACTGGTGTGAAGAAAGGAAGCTTGTTTGTAGCTAACCTAAAGGCTGCAGACAAGGGTGAAATATGTTGCTTCTACACAAGAGCCACAAATGAAGAATTTTGGCTATGACACAAGAAACTGTCTCACTTGAATGTTCAGGCAATGAACTCTCTAGCTAAAAGAGATCTCATCAGAGACATGCCTGGCTTGGAGTTTGTGCAAGATGGAGTATGTGAAGCTTGTCAAAAAGGAAAAATAAAAAGGACAAGTCACAAGAACAAGCTGCTCAACTCAAACTCAAAGCCTCTGCAGCTAATTCATATGGATTTATTTGGCCCTGTGAATATAATGTCCCTTTCCAAAAAGAAATATGCTCTAGTCATGGTTGATGACTATTCAAGATACACTTGGGTGGAATTCCTGTTCTCCAAGGATGAAGCACCTCAAGTAATTATAGAGCATATCAAGAGAGTTGATAGAGAAACACAAAGCACTGGTTCCTCTGTAGTTGCCTTGAGAAGTGATAATGGGACTGAGTTCAGAAATTCAACATTGTATGAGTTCTGCAAAGATAAAGGAATTTCTCAACAATTTTCAGCTCCTAGAACACCTCAACAAAATGGAGTAGTTGAGAGAAAGAATAGAACTCTCATTGAAGCTGCAAGGACAATGTTGTTGGATGCAAAACTACCTACTAGCTTTTGGGCTGATGCTGTTAAAACAGCATGCTATGTGCAGAACAGAACATTGATTAATAAGAAGTCTGGAAAAACTTCTTACACATTGATGACTGGAAAAAGAGCATCCCTCAAGCATCTTCATGTCTTTGGAAGCAAGTGTTTTGTGATGAAAGATACTTCTGAGCATATTGGAAAATTTGATGCTAAGGCATTTGAAGGTATCTTCATCGGTTACTCTCTGGAAAGGATAGCATACAGAGTGTTTGTACCTGAGCAACACAAAGTGGTGGAAAGCATGGATGTCACCTTTGATGACAAGAAATATCCTGGACTTGCATCAAGAGAAAAAGACAGTGTGTCATTAAGATTTGAGAATCAATGATATCTTGAGGATTCTGAAGGTGAGGATGAACCACCTGTTCTAACTGTTCCACATGCTGAAACACCTGAAGTTGATGATCTTCTTCAAACACCTGTGCAAGGGAACACCAACACAGGGGAGAAGAAGAGAATTCAACTACAAATCAAAATGACCATGAGGCAAGTCAAGAAGAAGAACAGGGTCACACAAGAAAATGGGACAGAGCCCACACTAGGGATAAAATCATAGGTGATCCTAGTGATGGAGTCAGAACAAGGAGGGCAACTATAAATACATGTATGTATAGCTGCTTTCTGTCACAAGAAGAACCAAAAGCAATTGAAAAAGCTTTGAAGAATTCTGACTGGATTGTTGCCATGCAAGAAGAGTTAAATCAATTTGAGAAAAACAGGGTTTGGGAATTAGTACCACCTCCTGAAGGAAAGAATGTCATTGACACCAAATGGTTATTCAGGAACAAGATGGATGAGGAGGGTGTGGTGGTAAGAAACAAAGCAAGGTTGGTTACCAAAGGATACTGTCAGCAAGAAGGCATTGACTATGATGAGACATTTGCACCTGTAGCTAGACTGGAGGCCATAAGGATTTTCTTGGACTTTGCAGCTCACTCAGATTTCAAGGTTTATCAAATGGATGTGAAAAGTGTTTTTCTCAATGATGATCTAGCTGAAGAAGTTTATGTGTCCCAACCTCCTGGCTTTGAGAATGAAGACTTCCCAGACTTTGTGTATAGATTGCTCAAAGCACTCTATGGACTCAAACAAGCACCTAGAGCTTGGTATGAGACTCTATCTCAATTTCTTCTTGAACATCAATTCACCAGAGGCACAATTGATAAAACCCTATTCTTCAAGAAGCATGGAAATGATATCATTCTAGTTCAAATCTATGTGGATGATATCATCTTTGGCTCTTCAAATGAAAAAGCTTTGTCAAAGGTTCTCTAAGTTGATACAAAGCAAATATGAGATGAGTATGATAGGAGAGTTGACCTACTTCCTAGGTCTGCAAGTACATCAAAGAGAGGATGGCATCTTCATAAATCAATCAAAGTATGTCAAAGATCTTTTGAAGAAATATGGTTTAGAAGACTCATCCCCTGCAAAAACTCCCATGTCCACTGCTATCAAGGTTTATGAAGACAAGAAAGGCAAGAGAGTTGACATCAAGGTTTACAGAGGCATGGTTGAATCATTACTCTATCTCACAGCTAGCAGGCCTAATATCATGTTTGCCACATGCCTATGTGCAAGGTTCCAATCTGATCCAAGGGAATCTCACATGGTGGCCATCAAAAGAATCTCCAGGTATCTGAAAGGGACTCCTAATCTTGGCTTATGGTATCCAAAGGGCACTGGGTTCAACCTGGTTGGTTATACATATTCAGACTATGCATGATGCAGAATTGACAAAAAGAGCACTTCAGGAAGCTACCAATTCTTAGGCCAAAGGTTAGTGTCATGGTTTAGTAAGAAACAACAATCCACAGCAACATCTACAGCTGAGGCTGAATATATTGTTGCTGGAAGTTGCTGTGCTCAATTGCTTTGGATTAGAAATCAACTTATGGATTATGGACTAGTGTTGGAACACATTCCCCTGATGTGTGACAATACTAGTGCAATATCCATAGATTCCAATCCTGTTAATCATTCTACTACAAAGCACATTGAGATCAGGTACCATTTCATTAGGGAACATGCTGCAAATGGTACCATAGAAGTCTCTTATGTTCCAACTGAGAAACAATTAGTTGACATATTTACTAAACCTCTAAATGAAGCTGTCTTCAACAGACTTGTGAGTGAAATTGGAATGCTCAATCCTTCATTTAGTAGTTCTAAGTAAGTATGACAGTTATTTGTTGAAGCAGTAAATTTTCACTGTTCTTAGGTGTTCTATTTAATTGGAGTGAAAATTAGCTGAGATATGATTTATAAATATTTCAGTATTTTACTGCAATTTTTAAAAATCATGTTTGTGTGGGAGTGATCGTGATCTCTTAAAACATCTCTACATAGGTGATTTTGAGAGTTCACGATTTAGTTCAAATAAAACAGACTTATATCGCAAACTGTCAAAATTGTGAGACTTCGCGACATAGTTCGTTTCTTGAGTTCGCGACATAGTTCATTTTATGACTTCGCGACCTAGAATAACTATATCGACAAGTCTCCACATTTAACAGAATTTTGATTTAAATTAATTTTAATTCAAATTCTGGTATAAGTCTGACAAATCGATTGAAATTCCAAAAAGAGAGTTTTAGACAAGGTATTTAAACTATATCGCAAAGTCACCTCATTTTTCCTACCTTTGAGACTTTGCGACATAGTTCATTTTAAGACTCTGTGATATCATTTTCAAGACTTTGCGATACAGGCTATTTTGAGACTTCGCGACATAAAAATAGCCTGTACATATTCATAACTCCATATCGCAGTGTCTCTATCATATAAATACTTTTTGGCCAACGGTTCATAACTTTTCATCCTGTCTATTTCTCTCAAACTCTCAATCTCTCTAATCTAAACTCAAACTCTCTTCTATCTTCTTCAATCTCAAATTCAAATGGCACCCAAATCTCAAACAGATTCTTCTTCTAACCCTCTAACCATTCCCAAAGAAACCAATCTTCTCACCATTCCATCTGAAACCGAGGCTAACCCAAGGTACAAGTGCTTTGTACGCTTTCTGAACACCTCGTATCTTTGTCAGGCGTTGACGATGAATCCTCCCATGTATGTTGATATTCTTGAGGCGTTTTGGAGAACTACCAATTGCACTTTCATGGGAAGGGAGGATGGCACTTCATTCTATGAGGTAACCTGCAGTATTGAAGGAAAGGAGTTGGTTTTCGGGGAGAAAGAAGTCAATGAAACATTTGAATTTAAGACGGAAGGGCATGATGCTGAAGCCAGTGACCAGGAAATGGTGGATTTCTTAACACTGATAAAGTATGCTGATGAGATAGATATGGGAAAGCTGACCAAGAAGCATGTAAGGAGGGAGTGGTCGTTCTTGTTTGATGCTCTGCAGAAGGTGTTTCTATGCAGAAAGACTGGGTGGGATCAAATCAGCCACATTGCAGTGAGGCTTGCTCATTCCCTGGCCTACAACCGGGAAATCAATGTAGTAGCAATCATTGTAAGGGAGTTGGCTCAAAGGTTGGGTAAGTCTCCGCGCAACAGAGGTACTGAAATTTTCTACCCTCGTTTTATTCAATGCATTTTAAATCATTTAGATTCTCATTTGCATGAATTAGAAGGAGTAGACACATCAAAATTGGCTTATCCTAAGTCCATGTCCAAAGTTCTATTTGGTACATTGGACACTAGGAATCAGGTTGATGTAATTTTTAGTGTGATTGAGCATATGCAAAACACATTCAAAACTTACACACTTGATCAGCCTATATATCATGAACTTTCTTGGAAAGGAAAGACTAAGACTGATCAAGCTACAGAGTCTAACCCAAGGCTTCCTAACCCATCCAATGACCCTCCTGCAAACAGTACAATAGTGATTAGGGAGCCAAGTACACCAATCTCTCAAAAGATTGGTGTTACTAAAAAGAAGACAAAGAAGAGAGCCCTAGCAATTATCAATGAATCAATAGAGTTAGGTAGTGAGGTTCCTGAGTCACCTCTCACCAGACAAAGTAAGAAATCCAAATCTTTGCCTACCACTGAATCCTCCCAACAGGATTCAGAAGTGGAAAAAGGGGTACACCTGCTACTATCAATGGCCTCTCAATAGGGCATTGGTATTGAAAAGAGTAGTCTCCCCACTACATCCTGTATAGAGTCAACACAGGGTCAAGAACTCACTCTTGACCCCGGTGGAAATAAGGGTGATGAAACACTGAGTGGAGAGCACATCAATATTGAAACTCCTCCTATTTCTCAGGGGGAGTTGCCAACATCTAATCTAAACCCCACTTCTCTCTTAGATTCTACATTACAAATTTCTTCTGAACAAGAGAGTCATTCTCATGACAATCTTGCTATTGATCAATCACAATTTACATCTGTGATTGAGCCAATCTCAAGTGACATGGTGCATGCCACTGTGCTCACCACCCAGGAACCACATTCAGTTGGTCAAGGAATGCGTGTTGGGGCATCCCATTCCTTATGGACTTGGATTTGCCTTCAAAAGCACATAGAGATGATGCTGTAACACATCCCATTTCAATGGAGACAGCATCAGACTCTACAGTCATTCCAAGACTGGAGGAAACTCACTCACCTATTCCCCATGAAGTGCTTAGCACTATCTCTCACTTGGCGCAGGCCACCATGTTAGAATGGCTGAAACCTGTGCAACATGACAGGGCTTCAGGATCATCCTCTGTGCCACCACAATTGACGGAAGAAGAACTTCAAAATCTTCATGTGGCACAGATTGATGAGATCTCTAGAATTGCTCAACATTTCCTCACTGCAAATCTCCCAAACTCTGACTATGAGGCTATTCTTCTCACTCATAAGGAGGATGTTGAAGCACAGCAAGATAAGATTGTGGATGAAGCCCAGCAAGATGGTAATGTGGATGCTTGGCTGGATGGCAAGAGAACTGTGAAGTTGAAGGAGGCTCTAGCTTTTCTCAGGGAGGACTATCTTACTACTTTGGGGTCAAATGCTAAAGGTCTCTCTCCTGCAGAAATCTATGATGCTGTAAATGAAGTCTACAAGAGCCAGCTAAAAGCTATGCATTTCCTTGGGAAAGGTCTTCAGTCAGAAATCCCCACAATTCAGGAAGAGACTGGTCGTTCAATAGCTCAGCTAAAGAACTGTTATCTCTCTGACTTTCCCAAGGTAGATGGTATTCTCAAGGAGGTTCAGAAAACAGCTTCTAATGTCTCAATAATGGACTGCACCCTAGCTTTGGTCTCAGATAATATGAAGAAGCTTTCTACCAAGCTAGACAATCAGGTGCAGGCCAATATCACCTCCAACTCAATGCTCACAGTGCTGTGGAAAAATCAGTATGGGAACAAGCTTGTAGATGAAGTTCCTATTTCTGACATCTCCAAATTTGACTTCTCCAAAATCAAAGACCAATCCCTCAACTCTTTCAAATCTCAACAACTATTCTCAAAGGTGGATAGCTTGGAAAGGGAGGTTGCTGATCTTAAGGCTGACAACAGAGTGCTATCTCAATCCTTGGAGCAGCTCAATGAAAAGTTGGATGACCAAAGCAATGCCACATCTAATATTTTGCTAGTCCAACAACAAATGATGACAACCATGCTCAGAAGCATGAACCTTCCTGTTCCTGGAGAAGCTCAAGACATCTTGTCTGATCCCAAGCCTAAGAGGGAGAATGGAAAGGAGGAGGTCATTGTGAAACAGAGAGGGGGAGTACCTGCCAAGCAACAAAAGCTTAAGGGCAAAATCACTGAAGAAACTTTAAAGCCAATCACTGTTCCCTCTGTGGATGTCATCAATGCACAAGGCCAAAGAAGCACAGTCACTACCACCTACTATCCCTCTACAATGCCAAAGGCTATCTCAGCTCCTCAAACAACATCAAGTGCCAAACCTGTCAAAGCTAACATTATCACTGAGGCCAAGCTACAGGAAGTTGCCAACTCTCACATCTATCATGATGAGGCCTTCCTGGAGTTTCTGAAAGCCATCTACATCAATGCTCAAGAGGATGCCAAGATCTACAGGGAAAGGCTCAAGGAAAGTATCAAGTACTTCACTATGGCAGTCAGGAAAATCAAGGATGTTCATCTAAGAGAAATTATGGTATCCAAGGATAATTGCTTGTGGCATCTATCCTTTCAAACTCTAGAGAAACTAAAGTTTACTGAGCTGACCACAATTCTGGAGTTGATTGAGAAGCATGGGGAGAATAACAAGAGGCTACATGAAGATTTGAGGATAGACCAATTTCAAAGATTACCTGAAGTTATCTCTAACCCAAGGACAATAATCTTTCAAAGTCTAAGCCAAGCTGAATGTATTGATCAACTGGTGATTCCTGCAGATTTGAAAATGAAGAATAATGTCAAAATAAATCAAGTGCTTCAAATGCTAAGAGCCAAGAGAGGGGTTAGAACAGCAGAGGAGCTAGAGATAATTCAAATTCTCCAATCTTTCTTGATTCGTGGAACTATTCCTGAGTCACTCAAAGAAAGAAGAAAGATGATGAGGAGAAAACCTATAGAAAGAGAAGTCAACCAAGGAGCAATAAGGATGGAGCAAGTGACAGAAGCAAGGGCAAATCTTCCAAGAAATCTAAAGATGCTGGTGAAGACAAGGACTCCAAGGGAAACAAAGAAATTGTCAGGAAGAGGAGTGGAAATCAGCAAGTCAAGGACATTGCTAGCAGTACCTTAACCACAACACAAGACTCTAAGTCTAGGGTGGGTACTGTTGGTAGTGATCCTCCAAAATCAATACCTAAGACTTCTGAACCTGATTTGCCACAGAAAAATATTGAAGCCACTACAACAAAATCTAAAAGACACTTTCACAAAGTCACAGCTAGTGGAGTGTTACAGGGGATGAAGGGGAAAGGGTTGAAGCTACTTCCAAATGATGTGGCACTGAAGACTAAATCTCCCTGCTCCAGAAAGCTACCTCAAGTGAAGCATTTGAAGATCAAGAGTGTAGCCAAAAGGACAAGGATACCAAAGAAGACTGGAGTAATCACAAATGTAGTAGGGATCAATGTTCTTCCCCTTGATGAAGATTATGATAAAGATGAGCTCAAAGGATTTTTGAAGTCAAAGTGAAGAACAATCATCTTGAAATCAAATACACTGATGGAAGGGAGAAAGAATTGAAGCAAGGCAGCTGGCAATATTTTCCTACATATGAACTTGAAAGAATAAACGCTCTTTTAAACTTTGAAGAAAAGGAAGAAAGGATGTGGAAAATAGAGATAGCCAGATTCATGAAGATGCACTCTGATTATGAAGAAAGTCTAAGGAAGCTAAATGAAGAAAAGAGATGTGTGAAAGAAAAGGAGATGGCTGAAATGGAGGAAAGAGCAAAGGAGCTGAGGGAGAAAGGGCTGTGCAGGGTAAAACAAAATCCTTATATTGTGGAGTACAAAAATCATTATGGAGGAAAAATCAAGATAAGGATGGAGTTTATTGATTCATATGTGGAAAGTGCCCTTAGAACAACAGCTGAAGATTTAGAAGGCTCTCCTCTCATAGAGGAGTTGATTGCAAGAGATGAAATTCTACTGGCCATTTCTGAAATAAAGAAGAATGAAGAAATAAGGAAGAAGAAGGTTTATGATGATTTCTTAGAGAAACAATTGGAAACTGAAGCTATGTAGCTCAAGGAGAAATTCTGTGAGCCTAAATTTCCAAGTTGTTATCAAATTCTGTTCATCCTTTTATCTTTTTTATATTTGTTTCTTTTTATGTTAGTTAGGCTTGTTATCAGACATGAAATTGTGCCTAAGGGTCTTACTCACAATTTGGGGGAGATTGTTAGGCTCGAGACATGTCTGAATACCACCATTAACAAGCGTACACTATGTGACTATGTCACACTACATGACCTAGTGAATTCTATCACTGGGATATAGTATAGGTCTCTATGTACTTTTCTTGTTCTCATGAACATTAGCTTGATCATGTATGCTCAGAATTATAATGAGCTTAGTAAGTTTCTTGCATCTAGAATGTACATAGGCCATTGAATAATTATCCGGTAGAAGTTCAGAATTGTTCATGCAGCAGGATGGAGATGAATAAGGTCCTGAAGAAATAAGTTGCAGAAATCTGTCTAAGGCATTATATAGCAAAGTCAAAATAAAGCTATGTCGTGAAGTCACCAAAATCCATGTTGAGAAGTGCTAGATCGCATAGTCCAATTTGTACTATGTCGTGAAGTCTTCAAGACTCATATCGTGAAGTGTTGAAATCAGCAAAGTCAAAATGTACTAGATCGTGAAGTCCTCAAATAGCCTATTCCGCGAAGTCCTCAAATTGCCTATGTCGCATAGTCCTCAAATAGCCTATGTCGCATAGTCCTCAAAAGGCTATATCGCGAAGTCCTCAAAAAGGCTAGATCGCGAAGTCTTCAAATGGCTTATGTCGCAAAGTCCTCAAAGGCCATGTCGCGTAGTCTTCACAAGGGACATCGCGAAGTCAGGAATGAAGTGGAGTTCACGATATCAACACTTAGCCGTTTACAACAAGACAAATGAAGGTACAAGATCAAAGTCAATGGAGACAAATACTGAAGCATCTGTATTGGTCAGGTGGTCCAAAATACAGATAGTAAATCTACAGCTAAACTTGGAGAGGAAGAAGGAAGACAAGCAGCTACAGATAAGGGAGAGGACCACAGAAAGCAAGTGGTTCTCCCTGACACAGCCAACCTTTTATAGAACGACAAAATGGAGTTGCAGGAAGGGTAGCTGTGTAATTAGGTGTGTGCACTAGTTTTGTATAGGACAATATATATATATATATATATATATATATATATATATATATATATATATATTGTGCACACCCTACTGTTAGCTGTAAGTGAGCATATCATAGAATTATATTGAAGCACTTCTTTCTCTGTAAGAAAAGCAAGAAAACACTGTTCTTGTTTAGAAGCCAGAATTTATCTTGTGAGATTTTGGAAGCTGAAGTATTTAATTTGCTTAATACAAAGTAGATTAAAGTGATTGTGTGTGTACTGTTTGTTTCATTCCACATTTTCTTACTACACAATCTGTTACAGCAATTTAGTTTCAAGAAAAGCGAAAATCTATCAAACTATCCATTCACCCCCCCCCCCCCTCTGTCTAGTTTCTAAGTGGTATTCATTACTAACAATTACCTTTTTCCCTAAAATACATTATTTTTTCTAACAAATTCCCCTATTTTTTCAAACATGGCAATTACCTTTTTTAACTAAAACATGTTAGTTTTTCTATTTTTTTACTAAAACCCCTCATTTTCTAAAAATATCACGGACAAACTTTTAGTTATTTATTTTTAAACCTATAATATTATAATTATTTTTTAAAAGTTTACCTATTTTAACATGTCTACTTATTTTTCTTAACAAATGGAATCACTAAAAATATTAAAATATAAATAATCAAATACCTATTTATAATCAATTACTCTAAAATACATTATAGAATTTGTTTTCTAACAAAGTCCCTTCTTTTCTAAATATATCACGGGAAATTGTCTTTTATAATTTACTTTTTCTATTTTTCTCACTAAAATTCATTTTTTCCCAAAAATATCATATGAAACCCTTTACTTATTTATTTTAAAACGAATTTAAATACTTTTAATTATTAAATTTTAAAACCTCATTTTCCAAAAATATCACGGGCATTTACCTTTTTAAACTAAATATATGTTACATTTTTTATTTTTTCTTATTAAAACTCCTCATTTTCCAAAAATATAACGGGCAAACCCTTACTTATTTATTTTAAAATCTGTTTTATTGTTTTTAATTAATTAAAAGTATTTAGCTATTTTAACATGCCTACTTATTTTTTTAACAAATACAATTAATAAAAAAATAAAAATATAATAATAAAATAATAATTAACAATCCGTGTACCGCATGGGTTTTAATCTAGTATAAATTAATAGGGAAAATTAAGAAAAATGAGTAAAGTGGTGGGATCAATCAATATTTAATGTATAAAGTGGATATAAAGTAGGTATAGTGGAGGAAAGTAGTGAATGTGATTGGATTTTATATTATAAAATGTTACTATTTTTGGTATGTAAAGAAATGAGAGGGACGTACCAAAAAGGAAAGTGTAAAGAAATGAGTGGGATAGAGAGAAATATGATTTGAAAGTGAAGCAAGTAAGCAATCTGATATACTCCTCTGTCCCATTTTTCTTGTCCAGCATCAAAAATTCACATTTTATTTAATCATGTAAAATAAACAGATAGTTACCAAATAATTGTATTATTTTTCATAAAAGTTAACATAATTAATACACAATTTATCATATTAATCAGTTTTGGACAATTATTTTGGGACAATCCAAAAAGGAAATAGTGGACAATAAAAAATGGAACGGATGGAATAAGAAATACTCCTTCCGTCCCACCATTTGTTTACATTTGGGTTAGGCACGAAGATTAAGAAAATGTATAAAATAGTGTAGAAAAGTAAGAAAAGTTAGTAAAGTAATGGGATGTTGCCCAGTAAATAACAATTGTAGAAGGGGGTTGAATACAATTGTATAAGATTCTCGACTTTATATAACACAAATATGAAAGATCAATAACAATAACAATAACAGCTTTATTAACTTTGATATAAAACTGTTACAAACTCTCTTAAGAAATTCTGATGTTCTTAAGAGCTGCTAGCTTACAAAAACTCTCTCAAGAAATTCTGTTCTTAAGAGCTTCTCTTCGATTATGTTCTCTCTCGAATGAATACATAAATCGAAACCAAAACTGTGTTTATATAGTGCACACAGCTTCTCTATCAATAACAAGATAAGTCCTAATCATAACAAAGATAGAAACATATCTTTAATCGATAGCTGCATTCTACAAACCAGGAACAAACTTCCATGTTTTATCTAGACTCCAAATATAACTCGAAGTAGGAATCCTGATCAGCTTCAAGTCCTGATGATCAAACCTGATCATAGTCTGAGTAGGAATCCTGATGATCAATAAGATACTGACGCTTGATCAAATACTGATGACCATGCAATACTGATGACGTTAGCAATCCTGATCAGTTGAGTCTAGCTTCTGACGATCATTGAATTCTGATCTAACATGGGACCAATCAATAATTAATGTATAAAGTGAGTATAGTGGTTGAAAGTAGTGGGTGTAGTTGATTTTTATATTATAATTTTTTTACTATTTCAGGAAATTTTAGAAATATAAAAAATTGGAGGGACATCAAACAAAGAAATGGATGAGACAAATAGAGTAGTAATTAGGTCAAAATTTATGTACAAAATACATGTACACGGTTTTAGAGCATCTCTGAGGGTGGGCGGCAAGAGGATGCCAACACCATGACACTCTTATTAGCATTCTTTTGGAATTGTTGGGATGTAATTAGGATGTCAAGTAATGTAGCATGAGATGCCAAAAATTGACATATATAAAGTTTGGAGTTGCCAAAAGTTGGCATATGGTGCTAACTTCTTTGTGGTCCCAATAGTGTATAAAATAGTATTTCCATGATATCTTTATATTATTCATTTTTTTTTAATTTGGCATTTATGGGTGCCAATCATTGGAGTATTTTTAAAAGAAAGATGCTAAAAATGATGTGAAAAAAAATATAAAAAAAATATTTTTAATTATGTGACAAAGTTGACACATTTTAAGAGTATGCTCTTAGCCAACCATAACCCTGTAAACAGTCACCGGTGGGAATCCAGTCTTAAAATTTATACGTTCCTGGCTTGCTATATATTAAATTCCCCACCGAAAGATTTTCCAATTTCGTTACATTTTGTACCATACATTGTTTTGCTTAATAGGAAAACTATTTATATCAAATTTTCCACCTCAATATTTCACGTAGCTACAAAATTTGCAAAAAAGTAACACTATATACACGACACAAATATACAGTACATACAAGGTCCGTCCACAAGTGGTCAGGACATGTTTGTTATCTGCATGTGAACTTGAGTAGAGGTCTCATCAGGTCTGTTCAAATCTTGTGGGTCTCTGTCTCTCTGAAACAAGCTCTTCAGCAGTGGTCTTTTTCTATCCCCCCCTCAATTTTTAGCTTGCTTAATCTTTTTGGAATCTGTGTGTTATTATTACAGTATTCAATATTTTTGAAAATTCAAATTAGACAGAGTGAAATTCTTGGTTTGTGCAAGTTGTTGACTAATCATGTTCTTTCATGTAAGTTTATATTGAAATAGGATGGGATCTTTAAGTCATTTAGGGATAGGTTTGAGTTTCTTGTTTGGTTGTCTTCTCTTAGGCCTTATTGCAGAACTTTACTATGTTATATACTGGAAAAAGAGATACACAAACATGGAAATGCAAGATTCTTCTCACCCTACCAATGCTACTTCAGAGATTTCATATTTGTTTTGTTGGAAAAGTTCCATTATTAGTAGAAAACAACAACTGCCCACATCTGTAAAAAATGGCCATGACCAAGATTTGCAGATGCTGAAAATTTATAATGGTGAAGAAGGTGTAGAGTCAGAGTTAATGAGGCTACACAACTTGTGTGGCCCACCCAGGTTTCTCTTCACAATCAAAGAAGAAACTAAAGAAGATTTGGAATCTGAAGATGAGAAATCAAGAGGTGAAAGAAGCATTAGTCGAAAAGGGTCAAGAAATAAGAGCTTGGCTGAGCATTTGGCTTGTGTTGAGACACCTAATAATTTGACACCTTTGGCTTCACCAATCATGAAAAAGTCTCAATCTTTGGATTGTTACAGTCACCATGGATTCAATCCTTTCTTTGAATCTTGGACAGATGTAGAGATTAACAAGTTGAGATTATCACCGCCTCCGAAAATCAAGTTCTTGAAGGATGCTGAGGAGAAACTGATGAAGAAATTGATGGAAGATGGTGAGAGAAAGTGGCATGAGAAAGATTCTTCTTTTGTTACAGTTGTTGTGAGTGAAAGCAACCAATCAGAGTCTCATTCTACTTGTCCTCCAGCATTGGAAAGAAATCCAATGTGCAATTAATGCCTTGGAGTTTTGTTGTTAATTCTTGTTTTTAATTCATCTGTTTACTCAAGTTACTGTCTTACAGATCATCAGTTCTATACTTGTGTCTTAGTTTTAAATTCATCCGTTTTAGAGAATATAATTTGTTTAATATTGGTTATGAACAGTCAGTCATACAGTAGTATATAAACGGAAATCAAATTTCAAGTTAAAAGAGAATCGTTTGAGGTACAAAGATAATCAAAGTTAGGCTCTAAACGAACAGATTCGAGCCGAGTTTTGTCCGAATCAAGCCGAGTTTGTTTTTTTTTTAAAACGAACCGAGTCGAGTCGAGCTTTCTAATCGAACGAAAAGTGATGTTCAAGATCGGCTCATTAATAAACGAGCCGAACACGAGTTTGTTTACGAACATTTCGAGTCGAGCCGAACACAAACCGAACTCGAGTCGAGTCGAGTTGTTCACTTATAGTTGGTACTTTTATACTCAACCAAATCCAATTTTTAAAATTACTTACTTGATTTACAGTCTGACGCCTAAAATCACATCTTAAGAATACACGATTATGTTTGAATTTCAATACTAAAAGTTAATTTATTTTCTTCTAATAATCATATTAGGTTCATATTTGTATTTATGAGTAATCAAACCTTACTCACTTCACCTAATAACAATAGTTAAAATAAAACAATTTTATCACTAACTTATAGCCTCTCTAAGAGCCTCTTTATCTTGGCTCTTAACTTGAAATTTGAGGAGGTTTACAATTTTTTTTCTCCAAGATACTCTTATTAACCTTAAATTCACTAAAATTCTCATCTTTAACCTCAATTTTAAGAGGTACGAGCCAATTTTAAATAATATTATATAATAAATTAATAAGACAAACTTTCTTTCTCTATTCACTTTATTTTGTAATTTTATGAATGCAACTTATAAATTTTAATAATGAAAAGCTAATTTGAATTGGATATAAAGAGTTTAACTTTTGGTAGTACGTTGATGTTGTACCTTTTAGATATAACAAATACAATTCTATAATAGATCGTAATTAAGTTTTATTTAACATATTCAAATTGGTAAGGATCTTATGAAATTCACAAATTTATAATTAGTTAAACGAATCTAGCCGAGTTTAACGAGCTCGAGCCGATCCCGAGCAAAACGAGCCGAGTTCGAGTCCAACAGGTGTAAAGCTCAGCTCAAGCTCATTTACTAACCGAACACATTTTCATGTTCAAGCTCGTGTTCATTTAATAAATGAACCGAACTCAAGTTTTGTTCACGAACGGCTTTGTTCGCTTACGACCCTAATCAAAGTGATTGCTGTATTTAAGTAGATGTTTTGTGGGGTTGTTTTAGTTAATATAATCAGTGTCAGGTTGGAGTGTTGGACCTGCACATAGAAATCAAGTTGTTTTTGAATTAAATTGAGAGTGAGATACAGGCGGACACTGAGTAGCACATACAATTTGGTGGCACCGTAATTTCTGAATATATGTAGCTGATGCTACATATTAATACCCTCCCGGAAGAAGTCTCTTGGCCCGGAAGAAGTCTCTTTGCCCGGAAGAAGTCTCATTGGTCCGGAAGAAGTCTCATCGCCCGGAAGAAGTCTCTTAGCCCGGAAGAAGTCTCTCTGCCCGGAAGAAGTCTCTTTGCCTGCCTGGTACGACTACGTCCCGGAAATATTCAATGGACAACTTGTCACACCAAAGTGGACTAAGGAAAATAAGTGAAGGCAATACTTTCTCTTCCGGACCAAAGATAGTTCATTCCTCCAGCACCTTCCACCTTTTGGGAAAAAGCTGCTCCCTTCTCCAACACTCTTACATCAACTCACACCTGTCACAAGGAAGGGAGCATCCTTCCGGACCAGGGGACAAAGGAAGGTAACACTAAACCTTATAAATACTCAAGCAGCCTCACATATGCACGGGTTCTAATTTTTACATTCATTCACACACATTCACTCTCACCTTTCACAAAAACACTCTCTAAATTCAGTCACCGGTAATACACTTTCCGATATTGTTTCTTGTTACTCTCACGCCGGAGGTGCTTGACGGCCACCACCCCCGATCAGGCATTGTTTTGTAGAGTCCCGACCGACAGTACACCACATTCCCGATCAAGCATTGCCGGAAGAGGGACAAGTACGGTAGAGTGGAGTAAGGAGCATTATCACTACACATGTGGATAAAAAATCCGAGAAGTATAATGTGTATGTATCAGTAGATTTTGTATCGTTGATGATGTTGTCGATGGAGTAGTGAAGAATGAAGATGCTTCTTACCTACCTTAAGTACAAACTTTTTGGTCCTTTGTTAAGCTACCCCCACCTTTATACCATTATTTGCTACAATCATTTTCACAGCTTTATATATTGAATTGCCTCCATTTCTTTAGTAAATTATACATCATTTTTTACTACATATTATATATATATATATATGATATATGATACTATAAATTATATATATATATATATATATATATATATATATATATATATATATATGTTACTTTTATCTTGTTTACAGGGCTCAAAACAAATTCCATAAGAAATGGTATGTTCAGAGAAGGGGATACATTTGTATCGTTCCAACATTTAAAATTTGAACGACAATGAGGTTCTTCAAAGAGGGGTTGTAATTTTGGATAGACTGGTCTTAAGCAGTGGCCAAGCATTATCACTGAATTTGAATCAGCTCATTAATGTTTGTGAACTTGCAACTTGCTCCTTGTGATATCGATTTCATAAAATCTTGTCGATTTCATTCATCTTTTTTTCCCCCGAATCTACAACTTTCATATATGTTTTGAGCATTCTATGTGTGTTTGCGGTATCACAAAAAAGTTGATTTATAATTTAAAATGAATAAGTGTCGTATAAATGATAAGTTGAGTTATGGATATTTGGATAAATTTACTTATAAGTTAGTGAAATTTTTGCAAAATTAAATTTGAAAAAATAATTTTTAAATACAATTATTTTAACAATTGTATTTTAAATTAAAAAATATTTAAAAACACAAATATAAAATATAAAATATTAGAAAAATAAAGAAATCTATACTATTATATTAAAGACGAAACATTGAAAGTTTTGTAGTCTGGTCATGAAAGTTTTTGTAGTTTGGTCACTCCATTCATAGCGTCAGATATAACCTTAGATAAAATATTAAAATTATTATATAGAATATCTTTTCTATTTTCCCTAACTAAAACATCTTATTTTCCAAAAATATCGCAGATAGTTTCATTTAATAAAATAATATAATGAGGTTATAATTGCTAATAACTAACTCATTACCATTTTTTCCCAAAGTGTATATTCTTTTTTATATTTTATAACTAAAATTTCTACTTTTCTATTTTTTCTAAATAAACCTCTCATTTTCCAAAAATATCACGAACAGTTCTATTTAATAAAATAAAATAATAATATTATAATTATTAACGACTAACCGATTAGTTTTTTTCCAAACGTATATTTTTTTATATATTTTCTAACTAATATTTCTCCTAACTAAAATATCAAAAATATCACGGGCTATTCCATTTAGTAACATAAAATACTAATATTATAAATCTATCTATCTATCTATACTATATTATTAAAAACGAAACATTAAAAGTTTTGGTACTTGTTTTTTTGTACCTGTTTTTTGGTACGGTACTTACCTTATTTAATTGTTTATTTAATTATTATAAAAATTATTATAACCAGCTACCCTTTCAGTTAAAATACATTACCATTTTTTTCTAAAAACATCACGCGCAATTTCCTTTTCAATTAAAACATGTTACTTTTTTCTATTTTCCTTACAAAAATCCATCATTTTTCAAATATATCACGAGCAAACTCTTACTTATTTATTTTAAAATCTATTTTAGTACTTTTAATTGGCAATTACTTTTCCCTTCTTTTTCTAGAAAAAACACGGGTAATTACCTTTTTCAAATAAACCATGTTATATTTTCTATTTTCGTTACTAAAATCCCACCTTTTCTAAATATATCACTAGAAAACCCTTACTTATTTACTTTAAAATCTATTTTAATACTTTTAATTAACAATTACCTTTTTCAACCAAAACATGTCCCCTTTTCTTTTTTTCTTACTAAAACCCCTCTTTTTTCAAAAATATCACGGACAAATCGTTACTTTTATATTTTAAATTCAACGAAAACATGTTACTTTCTATTTTTCTTACTAAAACCACTCTTTTTCCAAAATATCATGGACAAACAGTTACTTATTTATTTTAAAACCTATTTTAATACTTTTAATTATTTAAAAAATTTTAACACGCCTACTTATTTTTGTTTAATAAATGCAATTAATAAAATATAAAATATAAATAATAAAATTAACAATTATTGAAAACAATCTATGCATCGCACGGGTTTTAAGCTATATTATTAAAGACGGGACATTAAAAGTTTCGTAGTTGGACGGACGGAACATTAAAAGCTATATTATTAGCTATATAGTGATTTTACTTAATTACCATTACTTATTTTTTTAAACTATCACTAAATAATAACATAATTTATAACCAATTACATTTTCAGCTAAAATACATTACCTTTTTTTTATTTTTTTTCTAACAAAATCCTCTCTTTTTCTAAAAAAACACGGACGATTATCTTTTTTAACAAAAACATGTTACTCTTTCTATTTTTTGTTACTAAAACCCCTCATTTTCCAAAAATATCACGGGAAAACCCTTACTTATTTATTTTAAAATATATTTTAATACTTTTAATTATGAGCACTTTTTTCGCTGAAACGTGTTACTTTTTCTATTTTTTCATTTTCTAAAGAAATTATTATTAAATAATAACATTTTTATAACCAACTACCTTTTCAGCTAAAATACATTACCTTTTCTAATTTTTCTAAAAAAATCACGGACAATTATCTTTTTCAACTAAAACATGTTATTGTTTCTATTTTTCCATCTAAAACCCCTCATTTTCCAAAAATATTCCGCGCAAATCATTATTTATTTATTTTTAAACCTATTTAAATTCTTTTAATTACAGACACTTACCTTTTTGAGCTAAAACATGTTACTTTTTATATTTTTCTTTACTAAGACCCCTCTTTTCCAAAAATATCACAGGCAAACAATTATTATTTTATTTTAAAATCTATTTTAATACTTTTAATTATTTAAAACAATTTAACAGGCCTACATATTTTTTTAGCAAATACAAATTAATAAAATATTAAAACATAAATAATAAAATTAATTATTATTAATAACAATCCGTGCATCACACGGGTGGGTTTTAAGCTAGTCAAAGAATAAGTTGATAAATTAAGTAAAATGTTTATAAATTATCAAATAAGCATAAATTGTTGTTGCCAAATAGAGCCTATGTTAGATCAATTAAAGCATTTGTGAGTTGTGAACTTCAGAATAATGTAAGTAGACATTTACAGTGGTACAACATTTATAAAACATTAGTCAAGTTCAACTATAGTATAAGGTTAGAGATAAGAGATGACGATTTTTTATATCAACTAACAGAAGATGTATGGCAGCCTCAATATAATGCTCCACAGAAATTATGAAAATCATGCAATTTCCTACCATAATCGTGAGCGACTTCCAATCAAAACTCACCAAACAACTAAATACTCAACAATCCTTTGGAAACAAACATGAATAAAAGGAAAATGAACGAGAGTAACACGAACCTAAAGCTTAATCTACTTCCTCAATCTTAGGACCAGCACCCCCACTTGCGCCACTAGAAGGAGCATCATCAGTTCCAGCTCCACCTGCATCACCGCCTGCACTGTACATCTTGGCAATGATTGGGTTGCAGATACCCTCAAGCTCCTTCATCTTATCCTCAAACTCCTCAACCTCTGCCAGTTGATTATTATCAAGCCATGTAATAGCCTGATCGATAGAATCTTCAATTGTTTTCTTGTCAGCTGCACTGAGCTTGGATCCAATTTTCTCATCCTTGATAGTGTTTCTCATGTTATATGCATAGTTCTCCAGAGAGTTCTTCGCCTCCACTTTCTTCTTATGCTCTTCATCCTCTGCCTTGTACTTCTCCGCTTCCTGGACCATCTTTTCTATTTCCTCTTTCGAAAGCCTGCCCTTGTCATTTGTGATTGTGATTTTGTTCTTCTGCCCTGTGGTTTTGTCCTCTGCTGAAACATTTAGAATGCCATTGGCATCAATGTCGAAACAGACAGTGATCTGAGGCACACCCCTAGGAGCAGGTGGAATTCCAGACAACTCAAATTTACCCAACAAGTTATTGTCTCTTGTTCTAGTCCTCTCCCCTTCAAAAACCTGAATCAACACTCCGGGTTGATTATCAGAGTATGTAGAGAATACTTGCTCTTTCTTGGTTGGAATTGTAGTGTTTCGTTGAATTAAGACAGTCATGACTCCTCCAGCAGTTTCCAAACCAAGGGACAAAGGAGTAACATCCAGCAACAGCAAATCTTGTACCTTCTCATTTCCTTCGCCACTGAGAATAGCAGCTTGAACTGCTGCACCATAAGCAACTGCCTCGTCAGGGTTTATGCTCTTGCAAAGCTCTTTACCATTGAAAAAATCTTGCAACAGCTGCTGTACTTTAGGAATCCTAGTTGAACCACCGACCAGAACAACATCGTGGACAGTACTCTTGTCCATTTTTGCATCTCTCAAGCATTTCTCCACCGGTTCCATACACTTTCTGAAAAGATCCATGTTCAGCTCCTCAAATCTTGCACGTGTTATTGTTGAGTAGAAATCAATCCCCTCAAAAAGAGAATCAATCTCAATGGTGGTCTGTGCAGTAGAGGACAAAGTCCTTTTAGCCCTCTCACAAGATGTCCTTAATCTCCTCAAAGCTCTCGGATTACCACTAATGTCTTTCTTGTTCTTTCTTTTAAACTCCTGTACAAAGTGATTCACCATTCTGTTATCAAAGTCCTCTCCCCCAAGGTGAGTATCACCAGCAGTAGCTTTAACCTCAAAAATACCCTCTTCAATTGTAAGTAATGACACATCGAAAGTGCCACCTCCAAGATCAAATATAAGCACATTCTTCTCACCAACGCTAGTAGCTTTCTTGTCAAGGCCATAGGCAATTGCAGCAGCAGTTGGCTCGTTGATGATACGCATAACATTAAGGCCAGATATGACACCAGCGTCTTTGGTAGCCTGGCGTTGTGAATCATTAAAGTATGCCGGAACAGTGACAACAGCATTCTTAACAACCGTTCCCAAAAAAGTCTCCGCAATTTCTTTCATCTTCACAAGTACCATTGAAGAAACTTCTTCAGCAGCAAACTGTTTTTCTTCACCCTTGTAGTTGACAACAATCATTGGCTTGTCTGCTTGACCAGCAATTACCTTGAAAGGCCACATCTTAATGTCATCCGCAACAGAGGAATCACTGTGACGTCTGCCGATTAAACGTTTTGCATCTGATGATCATCCATGATAAAAAATATAAATACATATATGAACAATTAGTATATTGAAATAAGCAGTCTAACACACAACTGGCACTACACAGTTCATATATCACTAAAATATCATACCCTACAAAATCATTATCAGCAAAAATCAGCAATACAGGAGTGGCATAACCTTGATTCTGAAATAGCCGGAGTTAAAATGAAATATCAATAATTTTTGGATGTTAGCCCGGGCTTAATGTTGATTTTTTTACTCATTTTTAACTAAAACTCGGGTTTTTTGAATAAAAAATTAGATTAAATTTCTAGCTCAGCCAGGCCTTCCGTATAGGTTACTCCCTGGTTCATCCCCGATCTTAAACACCCAAAATTAGTGTTATACTCGGAAATCAAACAGTGACATTAGCTATAACATACAGCCCTTGACACTTAACAGCAGGGGTGTAGCTACCTTGTATTCATCAGGGTCGATTGACACCTAAAGCAATTACACGTATATGTTTATATTCCCTTAATATTTATGCTTAAACTTAAACATTTAAACCTGAATTTGCTTGCCAACACACCATAGTCTAATTAAGATGACTTCTTTCTTAAAGCTTTATTATATCTAAATTAAGCCATGTCACACATGCATGCATGCATGCCTTGAGATTTAATTATCATCCGGATTCAGCCAGATTAACAACTACACCGTAGCCAGTCAAGAAATACATTCTATACAAAAACTATAAAGAATAAAAAATTCAAATGCAAGATAGCAGCTGGTAAGTGTTAGATTAAAACAAAACCAGAGATAGATAGCATGTTTACCGAAGACAGTGTTAATGGGATTCATGGCGACTTGATTCTTAGCAGCATCACCAATCAATCGTTCAGTATCAGTGAAAGCAACGTACGACGGGGTGGTCCTATTGCCCTGATCATTGGCTATGATCTCCACACGGTCATGTTGCCACACACCAACACATGAATATGTTGTTCCAAGATCAATCCCAATAGCAGCTCCTTCTCCTTTTCCAGCCATGCTATCAAGTAGAAGATTTTACTAATCCAATAAGAAACAATGTTAACTTAGAAACTAAAATAAACCTGCTTAAGTTCTGGTTTATTTAAACATGAATCTCTCGATATATAATAAGGTTTGAGTAACTGTATTCCAGAATGTTCTTAACAAAATGAGTGACCAGCGATTTTGAAGGAAAATCAGGTAGATTTCTGGACTCTACTTGATCCTATTTCAGTGCTTCCCACTCTAACTACATCTGACCAAGTCATTATTCCACTGCTCGAATATTAAGCATTTATCTCCTCTATAAAGTCAACCTTTTACATAAATTATAAAAAAAACTAGCTTATAGCCCGTGTAAAGTAGGACTTTTAATTTCGGGTTACGGGTCGTGTTCGTGTCGGGACATATCTTAAGTGTTAATTTAAGATACGATACTAACCCAACTCGATAAAATATTGACCCGCAAAACCTTGATACTAACCCGACCCGCTGATTAAACGGGTTACCAATAACACGGGTGCATCCCACGGTGACGTACTTGGTCTTATCATTCCTTCCCCTAACAATTCCTATAATTGAGCGACTAGTTTCTTCATCTTGACCGGAGCTAGTCAGTACGGGGCCTTCGAAACTGGCGCCGTTCTTGGAGCTAATTCTATAGCAAACTTTATTTCTCTATCGGGTGGTAACCCCGGAAGATCTTCTGAAAATACATCATCGAATTCGTTGACAACATGGATTTTCTGTACACTAGGTACTTCCCGTATCGTATCCATCACAGTCGCTAAACAAGTTTCACATCCTTGGAGGTCAATCGTTCCCTCGTCCGACAATCTGAATTCTTACTTTCTTTCTTTCTCAATCTATTCGCGTTTCATACTCTATTTTCTTTATGCCCATTTCTTTCTCGTCCACTTTGCTTCCATTTCTATCACAGTCGTTTCATTAGCCAATGTAACACAATCAGTCTTTTCGAACACTCCGTTATTCTGAATTCGCATCTGCGAAACAAACCTTGGTAATTTCCGTAATCTTCGATTCATAATTTATCCGGCTCATTTGTTTTAGCTCTAAGCTTCAACACTCTCTTTTTCCAAATACTAAGGAAAATACTTGCATGGTACCCGAAATGTTTCAACAACATAATACTTTATATATATATATACATAAAAAAAACCTTGTAAAATTCTCGCTGAGGGGGCGACCTGGTTAGGTCTCAATCAAATTATCGTTTGAAAATCTTCTCATCATACTTCACTGCATACCAAATGCATTGTGACTTCACTTATATAAATTTGACCGAAGGTTGAACTTAGTGATACAATAACTAGTCCACTTTAAGAATCATTAGAAATTAGCCGAACAAAATTGGCTAGTTAAACTGGATTGAAACGTAACATCTAGCCAGGGCAATTAGCTAGATCTTTATCATAGTGTTTAAAATCTCAACTAGTTTGAACGATTAACTAGTCATTCTTAATAGCGTATATAACTAGACAATTTCAATCTGCTAGCACAAAATCTTAACATCTAGCCATTGAAAGAAAAAAAACAAAATTTTGACTACTCGGATAATGAATTGAAAAGAAGAGTAAATAAGTTTGGGACGAACAAGGTAATTATAACCCTTGAATAGAATATAAGTTCTTAATAGAAGGTTCTTGGTATCGGAAATAATCGATAACGTCCCACCAAACATTTCTCATCAGTGAAACAGTCCACCCAAAGGTGACTCCGTACATAAACTTTGTCAAATTCTCCGATAGAATTGAATTCGGAATATCAATATCAAATTGATATCCTTTCCACGATTTCAACATCTAATGTGCAAATCTCTCCTTAATAGAAGAAAAGAATTCACGAGTAGTCTCTGAAATATATATCATATCTGTTTTAAACAAATAGCTAGATATTTATGAACTCGACTGAGGAGTCCAAGTATGAAGAAATAAAATAAATATTTAACAGTTGTTGGTTGCATCCCAAGTTGAACTAGGAAACTAGAAGGGTTACCTGACATGAACTATTCAAGGTAACATAGGCATGAACAGTTTTAGATTGAGTAGTGTACCAGCAAGTAGATACCAAAAAGTCAATGGTCATCATAAGTTCTAATATTACTAGTACGAGGATGATCTTATCTTTCTGCCTTTATGGCTTAGGGTACTAACCAACGGTAACTTAAAATCGTACAAGTCCTTAAATAGGTCGGGAGTTCGAAACATTTTTGTCATTCCCCGATAGTCGTTCCGAGCTCGGGCCTCCTACGGTCGCATCCACACATCCACAAAAGATGGAGGTCCATTAACGTATATGTAATTTCTTAACACTAGTCGTATCGACTGAATCCAACCCCAGGTCACCATAGGTCTCGTTCCTCGTAGGTCCTGAGATTGTCGCATTGCTTGTCGCAACCATACGTGTCTTTATCAGAATCACGCTATTCATTCTTCATATCTTTGATTTCTAAGTGGAGCCATCATGGCCTATCGTACGAATTATACTCGCGATGCGATTTAGCGCGTTCGTCTCACGATAACGTTCTGGTACTACATGTACGCAAAAGTCTTCCTCTTAGGTAACAAAATACCCATCGACGGAAAAGACACCAACTCTGGTGGAATCGTTATTCTCAAGGCTTGGACTCCATACACAAGATAATGCCTTAACTAGTCCACGCAATTTAGTAATCCATATCGCGTAGAGGACTGTAAACGTCTTGATCTTCACATGTGCTTCCTTCTCGTGGGAAAATTACGATGAACTACAAACACTTAGGTTCTTACTAAGTCAAGTTACCCATTGGTATTGGCCATTCCGCCCTTACCCCAATTGTAACTGAGACTCTGATCCGCGTCTTATCTTAATGTCCTTGATAATCCGTGTACAATTCTAAACGTTCTATTAACAAACATCAAATTCCCCTAATTTAAATGGGACCACATCTACACGAAACTGTTTACCTTCTATCTCTACCTCTAATACTTCTTTTTAATGGTTCCGCTCTAAGTCTTAACTGACTCGCGAAATCCCTCGAAATAAAAGACTTGGTAGCTCCCGAATCAAATAAAATATTTGCATTGACGGTGTTGAGTAGAAGGGTACATGCTATCACATTTGTGTCCCTCACGGCATCTTTCACAGTCATGTTGAAGGTTCTAGCAGTCGGGGGCTTGTTAGAGGCGGCTCCACTGATTCTTGAGCCGGCGGGGTTTGCCATACGGCAGTCTCTTTTCAGGTGTCCTAATTTCCCACACTGAAAACACTTCTGATTGTTTAGAGAGCATGTTCTGGAGTAGTGCCCCGTCTTGTTGCACTTGAAGTAGATTACCGACTTTAGGGTACATTTTCCCAGATGTTTTCTCCCACACGTCTTGCAGTCAGGTAGTGGGGGTCGGGGTTGATTGAAACGGGACACTCCCATCTGTCCGCCGCCCTGACTTAGGCTCTTATTCTCAGTTTTCCTGAATTCGGAATTCCTTAAGGGTTGTGTAACACCCCCAGATCCGGGGTCAGGAATCTGGGTTGTCACGCTCCATCAATTTTACAATACCTGCATTACTTACAACATTCTAATAATACAACTCCAAAGACCCCAATCACTTACGCACACACACACAAGTTATAGCCTTGGAAATGAGCAACAAAAGTAACATTTGTTATTACAACTCAAATGTACTATCCAGGATCTCATCTATTATTTACAACCTCTACCTGAAGTTACAATAATAGACCTCACCGTTCTATACAAGGTTTAATAATACAAACCTACTCCAAAATAATTCTTACTAATTCAGTCTGCAACTATTCTGCTCGCACCGGCAGTATCCATCCTGCTGAACTAACTCAAGGGTGGTCTCTCCATCCCCTTGCTCTCGTAACACGAGGTGAATCGGCAACTTTTTCTTCATGCTGAAAGTTTTAATGAAGCAAGAATGAGCTAATAGCGCTCAGCAAGAAATCTATCCCTGTTTAAATCTCTAACTTTTAAGGTAGATAATCCATAAGGATCAAAGTTTTAACACTACTAGGGTTTGACCCAAAATAGTATATCGTTCAAAATACTGTATGACTTATAATCATACTCAAATACTTTTCGTAAATCATTTAGAAATCCTTGGTATCGATATAATGAACCAAGATTCAAACCATATCTTTTAAAATAGATATCAGATATTGGAATCAAGGCTTAAAGCCTATCCATTGATTCAAAATATTATACAGTTCAACATACTGTATATCTTAAATACCTTCTCGACATATATACACACACATATCTATTTAGATATCTTATACGGTTCAAAATACTGTAAAATATCAGTAATGAACACCTTTCGACTCTGTTGTGTTGTGGTATATAAAAGAAGCAAGAATGAGCACTATAGCTCGACAATAAGATAGAGCATCATAATCATATATGTAAGCTGATATCATAATTGTAAACCTTTGAAACTTTGTTCATATACAGAACGATATGTTTAAATATTCTTTTCGTCAAAACAGACCATACAGTACCACTATTGTATGAGGAACATCATTACTCATCACTACTACATTATCAGTAACTCAGCACCTAGGCTTTCGTTACAATGTGCAACACAACTCCAATTGGAGGGAAGGGACCTTTTTCCGGAGCACGCCACAATACACGATGATCAGTCGTTGTACCGTACTCACACTTTTCTACTAGTAGATGGACAACATCTTAATATGATTATCACCCTAGCCGCATATGGGCTTTGTATCTGCTGGATTGTCCTACAGCCTCCTACGCGAGATAAGTGCTGGACTTCCCAGCAGCCTCTTACGCTATAATCAGAGGTACTGTCCAACAGCCTCCTTCGCGTTTCCTTCTGGTCCCGGATGAAAATCAATGAAACGGGAATCAGAATTTAATCCTATTCCCCCAAGTACATATACTTGTCAAAAACTTTGCAATAGTTCAGATTTCCTTACTCCATAGTATTTGAAGGGAGTAAGTCACAGTGTGGGTTGACATCAGTCAACGAAACTACGAATGATTACCACGTATTTTGAAATTACGACCCGGTAGTTTTGTAAAATACCTTTAGTTCTGATAAATCAGAACCCGAGAACATACTCACTTATAATGAAAGAGGCAAGTGAAATCATATGTTCACTTCCTGAGATGGATCCCAATTTTTGATAAGTTCAAATCAAAATCATCATTCGAGATAAATAATTAAAGTAGTTGGGAACCCCTACTATACTCTCATAAATCCTTTTTAGATCAGAAAACATTTGCGTAAATACTAGAACCTTAAATAATAATATAACAAGGTTCTATGATTTTTAAATCATTTTTGGGAATATTTAATAAATATTCAATTAATAAATATTGAATTATCATTCAATAAGATTCCACTTAAGTGAATATTTAAAATAATATTCACTTAATTAAATAAATATTCAAATAATAAATATTGAATTATCATTCAATAAGATTCCACTTAAGTGAATATTTAAAATAATATTCACTTAATTAAATAAATATTCAAATAATATTTTTAATAATATTATTTAATATCACACATTAAATATCCAATAATATATATATTGGAATATTTAATCAACATTTTAAAATATAACTGTCCCTGGAACCCTCCAGCTTCTGACAGTATAATCAAGACCAAAATAGTAATTTAACTCCCGGTCTAATATTTTAAAATCATCGTACGACTGCTCTATACTTAGAGCCTTTAAAAACCTCGGTTTATATCTAGTATTTACATAGCATATAAACCTTATATCTTATACAGTTTTTTTTTATCAAAAGCGTAAACAGTTCATAAATATTTTCACCGCATGAAAGCAGAATATATATCACAAACACAACATATATCACAACAACATCACTTATATGATGTAGGATTTGAAAACTGACATGTATCTATCATATGCATATACTACATCTCAACAATTTTATTACTATTACATCTATATACGATGTAAGGTTTGAAAGCATGCATGATATCCTATCATATGCATATACTACATCTCCACATTTGTAATACCATTACATCTATATAAGATGTAAGGTTTGAAAGCATGCATCTATCATATCATACATTACATCTATATAAGTAATGGAAAACAGCATGGGATGAGAAAACTTGCCTAGGGTCCTTGGTTGTTATGGGTTCGAGAACTTGCCGGAAAATCTATAAACAAGGAAATACTTGATCAGTCCCCTGGCTTAATCATTTAAAGTGCATTTAACTTAAGCACTAACGTTCTATTAACGAACATCAAATGTCTCGTTCTTGGTCACTTATAACCTCATGACATTCCGTAAACTCTTAAGTCAAAAGTTTGGGTGGAAATCTATTCTCAAAACCCAAGTATTTTATCATTGCTAACTCTTTGTTTTTAACCATCCCCTTAAGGGTATTTCACTCGCGCAACCTTTGTTCCCGCATTTTTATAAAATCACAAACTTATCTTTTTAACACGAAACCTTCTAGGTTCCTTTCCTAACAATCCATGCTAGTATCCGTTTTAATATCTCGACCCAATTCCATTATTAAAGGGCTTGATCCCTATCACAAAGTTCATGCAGTGAACTACTTAGTTACTCGAAACCGCTTTAACTAAAACAGGTGTTTCTCCTAAACCGTAAATCGAAACGATACGATTCTTTCGCCAAAATAAACTACAAAACAGAGTCTACCTGATCATGGTCATAAAACCTCATTGTTATGTCTACAAGGTAACCGTGGTCTCTGTCCAAACTTCCTAAGTGAAATCCGACATGGTAACGATGCTTAAACGTGATTCCCGTGTTTAAAACACTCTAATCAATTCACCAATCCATAACCAAGCAATCACAACCCAAGGATCTCATCTAAACCATCTTATTTCTGTCTAACATGCTCATCACATCATTCACAAGTTCAACCATTATTTAATCCACTAAACACCATGATTATCATGCAAATCATCTCTACATCATACTATCATTAATCATTCTTAACATAATCACTAATAACAAAGTATAATCATAAGGGTGAGAGGGTTTATACCTTCCTTGATGCTTGGTAAAGACTATCAAGAGCTTATATATCCTTGTTTGATCCTTAAACATTCTTAACAAGCCTAAAACTTCAAGAACAAATCAAGAATCCAAACATTACTATTCATTTCTACTATTCATCATCAACTTTGATTCAATTTTTAAGCATGATAACAACCATGGATGATGATGAGATCAAGGATTTACCTTAGTCTAGGGATGAGGGTGATTTAGAGCCCAAGAACTTGAATTATGGTTGAGTAGAAATAGAGGAAAATTTCTTAAGCTTTCTTGAACAAGAAATAGCCGAATGTTGCTTCATCTTGTTCTTCCTCTTGGATTTTCTTTTCTTTTCCTTTCTTTTCTTTTTGTTTAATTAATTCCTAATTAGATGCATCCAATTTTGTGTGGTCTTTGTTTGGTTTTGTCATTCCATGCCACATGTCAACTTGTTGTGGTCTTGTGGTGAAAGTGGTGACAAGGTGGTGATTCATCACCTTGTCATCACCTTGTCACACCTATGTCATCCTTCTGCATCACGCTTATGTCATAATTTGTGTCATCAATCCTCTTATATGTTGCACTTGATGATCTTATATGATACTTCCCCTTCGGTTATGGTTTAATCCATAATTCGTTACGCTTCTGTTTCGCGATAGGTTCAAGTGATTTTGAAAACGTTTCTCTGTACCAATGTTAGGAGATACTTCATTGATCTTTCCATTTCCTTGGCTTAATATATAATCCTAGATTTCTCACCTTGGCTTAAGATATGATCGTGGATTTCTCATTCTACATACTTTCTCAAAACGATCAAATCAATACATCTTTGATTGTCCGATGAATAGTGATCAAAATTTAAAGTTGGAATCTCCCGATTCTGATCGCGTTTGCATTCACTTATTCTCCTTTTACATCACTAATATAACTTCGAAACATTCATTCCATGTCTTATATATAGTGTGGTATGAAAATATTTTTCATCAACAAATTCACTATTCATCCACATTTACTATTCATCAATTTTTTTTTTAACTAAGTCCAAAATTTGGGGTTATTACATTCTCCCCTCCTTAAAAGGATTCCGTCCCGGAATCTAAGAAAATAGCCGAGATTACTTTTCCAATATAGAAATCTCTAGTTTCCAGGTTGACTCTTCAACCCTCTGGTGCATTACAACACTTACTCATTCCGGTCTTTGATATCTATCGGGCGCTTTATATAAGCCAATTCTGGTTGTATTCTTATACACCCATTTTCTATCAACATCCGACTACTCTTGCAGTCGACGGTACAATGCTTACCGTAACTTCGGTTCTCTGAAATGTTTCTTCTGGTCGGTCCGTCGGTCTGCGGATCCTACGTAGTACTCGCACTCAAACTCGTCGCCAAACACGTTTGGAAAACTCCTCCCGAATCGGGAGTTCAATCATTGGTTCTTATCTGACACGATGGTGATTGGAACTCCACGTCACCCAACTATCTCCTTCGTAACTCTTCGATTAAAGACCTCTCGCTAAAAACAAAGTATGAGTAGACTCATTTAATCCATCAATTATAACTCAATTGACGTCATAGTCCGACTTGATTCTTGTTGATCCTATCACAAAATCCATTACAGAAAATTACATTCCTAATCAGGAATCTCTACTAACTGTGATAGTTAACTTGGTCTTTGTTCTGCCTTCATTTTCTGACATATCCAATATTTGTTTATCAATCGATAATATCTTTTTTATCTATCCGACCACCTATAACATTTCCTTAATTTTCTTTAATTTATTCTAACTCAATCAGGACTTTTAAATAATCCTTGTTGTACTCTTAACTTCAGACTTCATCCTATCAGTTCCTCTTATTAGTCATCCTGAAAAATTAGCATCCTTTATCTTTTGAACATTAGGAACCCAAACTCAGTAAAAATACTTCATGATTCCTTTATCATCTTTCTCAGCCTTTAATTCTTTCTCCAACATTGACTCTATACCTTTACTCGTCATTTGCTCTTGACATAACTTGCTTTTCTGTAGCAATTCCGGTTGCATTGCAACCTCAGATAGTCTCTCCGTACCATTTCCGGTTATCTTAACCTCAATTTCCATTTTCTCAAATCCTTGGATTAACTTTATCCAATGATGTTATCTTCTTAAGTCTCTGACTAAGGGCATCGACCACCACATTGGCCTTCCCTGGGTGGTAAAGAATCCCACAGTTATAATCCTTGATTCTCTTTAGCTATCTTTTTTGTTCTCATATTAAGTTCTTTCTGGGAAAGTGTATCCAATGCTCTTATGATTTGTATAAGTCTCGCACTTCTTTCCATACAATTAGTGCCTCCAAAACTTTAAAGCGAAAATTATCGCTGCCAATTCTAAGTCATGTGTAGGGTATCTAAATTCATATTCCTTTAATTGTCTGGATGCATACACAATTACCTTTCCGTGATGCATAAGCACACACCCTACTCCTTTATGCGATGCGTCGCTATAGACCACAAAATCTCCCTTCCCGTCTGGAGGTACCAGTACAGGACGGTGACTAGTCTCTTCTTTAATTCCCGGAAACTTTTCTCACATTTCTCGGTCCATTCAACTTTTCAGTCTTTCGAGTAAGTCTGGTCAGTGGGGCTGCTATCTTAGAAAAATCTTGTACACATCTTCGGTAATATCCGGCTAATCCCACAAAATTTCTCACCTCAGTTGGGGTGGTTGGTCTTTCCCAGTTTGAAACGGCTCCTATTTTAGCAGGGTCAACCAGTACTCCCTTACTGTTGAACATATGTCCTAAAATTGTACTTCCTTTAGCCAAAACTCGCACTTTGAGAACTTGGCATATGACTTTTCCCTTCTCAGTGTCTCTAACACTATCCTCAAACGTTCTACATGTTCTTCCTCGGTCTTTGAGGTAAACCAAAATATTGTCGATGTCACTATGACACACTTATCCAAATACTTCTTGAAAACTTGATTCATCAAGTCCATGGAAGCTGCAAGGGCATTCTTCAGCCCAAACGACATTACTAAAACTCGTAGGGTCCATACCTGGTGCGAAACGCAGTCTTGGGTACGTCCGTAGGTTTAATATTCAACTGGTGGTATCCCGTTCTCAATCAATCTGCGAGAATTTAACTGCATCATGCAGCCGATCGATCCAATCACCGATCCCTGGGTAGGGGTATTCATTCTTAATAGTTAGCCTATTTAGCTTTTGATAGTTGTTGCACAGCCTCATGCTGCTGTCCTTTTTCTTCACCAATTAACACTGGTGCGTCCCACGGTGACACACTTGGTCTTATCATTCCTTTCTCTAAAAATTCCTACAATTGAGCGACTAATTTCTTCATCTCGACTGGAGCTAGTCGGTACGGGGCCTTCGAAACTGGCGTCGCTCTTGGAGTTAATTCTATAGCAAACTTTATTTCTCTATCGAGTGGTAACCTGGAAGATCTTCTGGAAATACATCCTCGAATTCGTTGACAACAGGGATATTCTGTACACTAGGTACTTCCCGTATCATACCCATCAAAGTCGCTAAATAAGGTTCACATCCTTGGAGGTCAAACATTCCCTCGTTCGACAATCTGAATTCTTACTTTCTTTCTTTCTCAATCTATTCTCGTCCACTTTGCTTCCATTTCTATCACAATCGTTTCATTAACCAAGGTAACATAATCAGTCGTTTCAAACACTTCGTTATTCTAAATTCGCATCATGCGAAACAAACCTTGGCAATTTCCGTAAACTTCAATTCATAATTTGTCGTACTCATTTGTTTTAGCTCTAAGCTTCAACACTCTCTTTTTCCAAATACTAAGGAAAATACTTGAATGGTACCAGAAATGTTTCAACAACAGAATACTTTATATATATATATATATAAAACCTTGTAAAATTCTCACCGCGGGGGTGACCTGGTTAGGTCTCAATCAAATTATCGTTTGAAAATCTTCTCATCATACTTCACTGTATACCAAATGCATCGTGAATCCACTTATATAAATTTGACCGAAAGTTGAACTTAGTGATACAATAACTAGTCCACTTCAAGAATCATTAGCAATTAGCCGAACAAAACTAGCTAGTTCAATTGGTTTGGGACGCAGCATCTAGCTAGGATAATTAGCTAGATTTTCATCATATCATTAAAATTTCAACTAGTTAGAATAATTAACTAGTCACTCATCATGGCACATGCAATTAGCCATTTTCAATCTACTTGTACAAAATCTCAACGTTGTAGCCAAAGAAAGAAAGAAAACAAAATTTTGACTATTCGGATAATGAATTGAATAGAAGATTAAATAAGTTTGGGACGAACAAGGTAATTATAACCCTTGAATAGAATATAAGATCTGAATAGAAAGTTCTCGGTATCGGAACAATCGATAAACTTCCACCAAACATTTCTCATCAGTGAAACGGTCCACCCAAAGGTGTCTCCGTACATAACTTTGTCAAATTCTCCGATAGAATTGAATTCGGACGACCAATATCAATTTGATATCCTTTCCACGATTTCAACGTCTGATGTGCAAATCTCTCCTTAATAGAAGAAAAGAATTCACGAGTAATCTCTGAAATATACATCATCTATGTTTTAAAAACATAGCTAGATATTTATGAACTCAACTGAGGAGTCCAAATATGAAGAAATAAAATGAATACTTAAAAATTGTTGGTTGCATCCCAAGTTGAAGTAGGAAATTAGAAGGCTTACCTGACATGAACTATTCAAGGTAACACAGGTAGGAACAATTTTAGATTGAGGAGTGTACCAGCAAGTAGATACCAAAAATTCAATGGTCATCATAATTTCTAACATCACCCGTACGAGGATGATCTTATATTTCTACCTTTATGGCTTAGGGGACTAACCACGGTACCTCAAAATCGTACAAATCCTTAAAGAGGTCGGGAGTTCAAAACATATTCGTCATTCCCCGATAGTCGTCCATAGATTGGGCCTCCTACGGCCGCATCAACACATCCACAAAAGATGAAGGTCGATTAACGTATATGTAATTTCTTAACACTAGTCGTATCGAATGAATCCAACCCCAGGTCACCATAGGTCTCGTTCCTCGTAGGTCCTGAGATTGTCGCATTGCTCGTCGCAACCATACGTGTCTTTATCAGAATCACGCTATCCATTCTTCATGTCTTTGATTTCTGAGTCGAGCCATCATGGCCCATCTTACGAAATATACTCGCGATGCGATTTAGCGCGTTCGTCTCACGATAAGATTCTAGTACTACACGTACGCAACAGTCTCCTTCTTAGGTAACAAAATACCCATCGACGGAAAAGACACCAACTCTGGTGGAATCGTTGTTCTCAAGGCTTGGACCTCATACACAAGATAATACCTTAACTAGTCCACGCAATTTAGTACTTCAGATCGCGTAAAGGACTGTAAACGTCTCAATCTTCACATGTGCTGCCTTCTCGTGGCAAACTACGATGAACTACAAACACTTAGGTTCTTACTATGTCAAGTTATCCATTGGTATTGGCCATTCCGACCTTACCCCAACTGCAACCGAGACTCTGCTCCGCGTCTTATCTTAATGTTTTTGGTAATCCGTGTACAATTCTAAACGTCCTTCTCATCATTATGATGATCTTCAACGGTCCTATCGGTCCTCCGATAAGTCCCCACTAAACTCTTTAACCATGACATCCTCAATGGCACTACCTCCGGTAGTCCACTTAATGAACTCTATATGAGTCATCTCGTCATTCTCTTACTTAGACATAACTCTTAACAGTCTCATAACCAAGTTTATAACTTATTGCTCTGATACCATTTCTGTAACACCCCCAGATCCGGGGTCAGGAATCTGGGTTGTCACGCTCCATCAATTATACAATACCTGCATTACTTACTACATTCTAATAATACAACTCCAAAGATCCCAATCACTTACGCGCACACACACAAGTTATAGCCTTGGAAATGAGCAACAAAAGTAACATTTATTATTACAACTCAAATGTACTATCCAGGATCTCATCTATTATTTACAACCTCTACCTGAAGTTACAATAATAGACCTCACCGTTCTATACAAGGTTTAATAATACAAACCTACTCTAAAACAATTCTTACTAATTCAGTCTGCAACTATTCTGCTCACACCGGTAGTATCCATCCTGCTGAACTAACTCAAGGGTGGTCTCTCCATCCCCTTGCTCTCGTAACACGAGGTGAATCGGCAACGTTTTCTTCATGCTGAAAGTTTTAATGAAGCAAGAATGAGCTAATAGCGCTCATCAAGAAATCTTTCCCATTTTAAATCTCTAACTTTAATGGTAGATAATCCATATAGGATCAAAGTTTTAACACTACAAGGGTTTGACCCAAAATAGTATATCGTTCAAAATACTGTATGACTTATAATCATACTCAAATACTTTTCGTAAATCATTTAGAAATCCTTGGTATCGATATAATGAACCAAGATTCAAACCATATCTTTTAAAATAGATATCAGATATTGGAATCAAGGCTTAAAGCCTATCCATTGATTCAAAATACTATACAGTTCAACATACTGTATATCTTAAATACCTTCTCGACATATATATACACACATATCTATTTAGATATCTTATACGGTTCAAAATACTGTAAAATATCAGTAATGAACACCTTTCGACTCTGTTGTGTTGTGGTGTATAAAAGAAGCAAGAATGAGCACTATAGCTCGACAATAAGATATAGCATCATAATCATATATGTAAGCTGATATCATAATTGAAAACCTTTGAAACTTTGTTCATATACAGAACGATATGTTTAAATATTCTTTTCGTCAAAACAGACCATACAGTACAACTACTGTATGAGGAACATCATTACTCATCACTGCCACATTATCAGCAACTCAGCACCTAGGCTTTCGTTACAATGTGTAGCACAACTCTAATTGGAGGGAAGGGACCGTTTTCCGGAGCACGCCACAATACACGATTATCAGTCGTTGTATCATACTCACACTTTTCTACTAGTAGATGGACGACATCTTAACACGATTATCACCCTAGCCGCATACCGGCTTTGTATCTGCTGGACTGTCCTACAGCCTCCTACGCGAGATAAGTGCTGGACTGCCCAGCAGCCTCTTACGCTATAATCAGAGATACTATCCAATAGTGTCCTTCGCGTTTCCTTCTGGTCCCGGATGAAAATCAATGAAACGGGAATCGGAATTTAATCCTATTCCCCCAAGTACATATACTTGTCAAAAACTTTTCAACAGTTCAGATTTCCTTACTCCATTGTATTTGAACGGAGTAAGTCACAGTGTGGGTTGACATCAGTCAACGAAACTACGAATGATTACCACGTATTTTGAAATTACGACCCGGGAGTTTTTTAAAATACCTTTGGTTCTGATAAATCAGGACCCGAGAACATATCACTTCTAATGAAAGAGGCAAGTGAAATCATATGTTCACTTCCTGAGATGGATTTCTAATTTTTGAGAAGTTCAAATCAAAATCATCATTCAAGATAAATAATTAAAGTAGTTGGGAACCCCTACTATACTATCATAAATCCTTTTGAGATCAGAAAACATTTGCGTAAATACTAGAACCTTAAATAATAATATAACAAGGTTCTATGATTTTTAAATCATTTTTGGGAATATTTAACAAATATTCAAATAATAAATATTGAATTATCATTCAATAAGATTCCAGTTAAGTGAATATTTAAAATAATATTCACTTAGTTAAATAAATATTCAAATAATATTTTTAATAATATTATTTCATATCACACATTAAATATCCAATAATATATATATTGGAATGTTTAATCAACATTTTAAAATATAACTGTCCCTGGAACCCTCCAGCTTCTGACGGTATAATCAAGACCAAAATAGTAATTTAACTCCCGGTCTAATATTTTAAAATCATCGTCCGACTGCTCTATACTTAGAGCCTTTAAAAACCTCGATTTATATCTAGCATTTACATAGCATATAAACCTTATATCTTATACAGTTTTTTTTATCAAAAGCGTAAACAGTTCATAAATATTTTCACCGCATGAAAGCAGAATATATATCACAAACACAACATATATCACAACAGCATCACTTATATGATGTAGGGTTTGAAAACTGACATGCATCTATCATATGCATATACTACATCTCAACATTTTTATTACCATTACATCTATATACGATGTAAGGTTTGAAAGCATGCATGATATCCTATCATATGCATATACTACATCTCCACATTTGTAATACCATTACATCTATATACGATGTAAGGTTTGAAAGCATGCATCTATCATATCATACATTACATCTATATAAGTAATGGCAAACAGCATGGGATGAGAAAACTTTCCTAGGGTCCTTGGTTGTTATGGGTTCGAGAATTTGCCGGAAAATCTATAAACAAGGAAATACTTGATCAGTCCCCTGGCTTAATCATTTAAAGTGCATTTAACTTAAGCACAAACGTTCTATTAACGAACATCAAATGTCTCGCTCTTGGTCACTTATAACCTCATGACATTCCGTAAACTCTTAAGTCAAAAGTGTGGGTGGAAATCTATTCTCAAAACCCAAGTATTTTATCATTGCTAACTCTTTGTTTTTAACCATCCCTTTAAGGGTATTTCATTCGCGCAACCTTTGTTCCCGCATTTTTATAAAATCACAAACTTATCTTTTTAACACGAAACCTTCTAGGTTCCTTTCCTGACAATCCATGCTAGTATCCGTTTTAATATCTCGACCCAATTCCATTTTTAAAGGGCTTGATCCATATCTCAAAGTTCATGGAGTGAACTACTTAGTTACTCGAAACCGCTTTCATTAAAACGGGTGTTTCTCCTAAACCGTAAATCGAAACGATACGATTTTTTCGCCAAAATAAACTAAAAAACAGAGTCTACATGATCATGGCATAAATCCTCATTGTTATGTCTACAAGGTAACCGTGGTCTCTGTCCAAACTTCCTAAGTGAAATCCGACATGGTAACGACGCTTAAACGTGATTCCCGTGTTTAAAACACTCTAATCAATTCACCAATCCATAACCAAGAAATCACAACCCAAGGATCTCATCTAAACCATCTTATTTCTGTCTAACATGCTCATCACATCATTCACAAGTTCAACCATTATTTAATCCACTAAACACCATGATTATCATGCAAATCATCTCTACATCATACTATCATTAATCATTCTTAACATAATCACTAATAACAAAGTATAATCATAAGGGTGAGAGGGTTTATACCGTCCTTGATGCTTGGTAAAGACTATCATAAGCTTATATATCCTTGCTTGATCCTTAAACATCCTTAACAAGCCTAAAACTTCAATAACAAATCAAGAATCCAAACATTACTATTCAAATCTACTATTCATCATCAACTTTGATTCAATTTTTAAGCATGATAACAACCATGGATGATGATGATATCAAGGATTTACCTTAGTCTAGGGATGATGGTGATTTAGAGGCCAAGAACTTGAATTATGGTTTAGTAGAAATGGAGGAAAATTTCTTAAGCTTTCTTGAACAATAAATAGCCGAATGTTGCTTCATCTTGTTCTTCCTCTTGGATTTTCTTTTCCTTTCTTTTCTTTTTGTTTAATTAATTCCTAATTAGATGAATCCAATTTTGTATGGTCTTTGTTTGGTTTTGTCATTCCATGCCACATGTCAACTTGTTGTGGTGTTGTGGTGAAAGTGGTGACAAGGTGGTAATTCATCACCTTGTCACACCTATCATCACGCTTATGTCATAATTTATGTCGTCAATCCTCTTATATGTTGCACTTTATGATCTTATATGATACTTCCCCTTCGGTTAGGGTTTAATCCATAATTCGTTACGCTTCTGTTTCGCGATAGATTCAAGTGATTTTGAAAATGTTTCTCTGTACCAATTTTAGGAGATACTTCCTTGATCTTTCCATTTCCTTGGCTTAATATATAATCCTAGATTTCTCACCTTGGCTTAAGATATGATCATGGATTTCTCATTCTACATACTCTCTCAAAACGATCAAATCAATACATCCTTGATTGTCCGATGAATAGTGATCAAAATTTAAAGTTGGAATCTCCCGATTCTGATCGCGTTTGCATTCACTTATTCTCCTTATATATCACTAATATAACTTCGAAACATTCATTCCATGTCTTCTATATAGTGTGGTCTGAAAATATTTTTCATCAGAAAATTCACTATTCATCCACATTTACTATTCATCAATTTTTTTTTAACTAAGTCCAAAATTTGGGGTTATTACAGGTTGGCACCTGGTTCCTCCAAATGGCCTTGCTGGAAAACTTTTGTTCACCGAGCTTCCTCTTTGACTACCAAACTTTCTCTTTTTCTCCCTAGGAGTCATAAGCCTCATCCCGTCCTGATAGGAACGACGGGTCTCTCTCTCTACCGCCAACTGTCTCCTCAGCTCTAGCCTCTGCCGCTGCCAAGTCAGTGGTCAGCCGGCCAATCATCCAATCATGGATCACAATAGGTACTCCAGCAGGTGAGGGAGGAGGTGTGTCCGGATCAGTCATGGGTTGGTCCTCCTCATATCCATCAGGGGCGAGGTCATAGTCATCGTCTGATGGTAACGGGCTCAGTGGGGGCATAGGATGGGTAAGGGCTCTCACAGTAGGCAGAGGGTACATCCTGATGCCTCCTCGGCTAGTACTGTCCTCAGAAGTCTCATCGTCGTCCGTGGTAACTACATTCGGCACAACCTGATCCCTCTCAGTGGAATCATCATCCTCAGTCGACTCTCCATCAATAGCGGGAGTAGGAGAAGTAGGAAAGTCAAACACAGTCATGGGGTCCTCTTCCGGATCCTCGTCCGGGTCCTCTGTATCCTCCTTAAGATCCTCATCTAGATCCTCCATGGGGTCATCCATGGGGTCTTCCTTAGCCGCCAGCAGAGCATCGTCAATCTGGGTCTCAAAGTCATTAGCCTCCTCGGCCGCAAACACATATACAAGCGAAAACTAGGTTACTTTACTGTGGAATAAAGGTTCCCTTGCGGGTTTTAACAGTCAGTGCTACATCCGGTAGCCCAACCATGAACTTGATGGGAGTTCTTCTTATTATTATAGTTGCATTTATTATTCCTCACGCCCTATCGTTTATGAGATTTATAACTATAGGCTCTGATACCATTTCTCTAACACCCCCAGATCCGGGGTCGGAGATCTAGGTTGTCACGTTCCTTTATTCCGTACAAACACTTAATACTTGAATCATAACAATATAAATCAACACACATGGTGACCCCACCATCAATATACTCACGCCAGTTATGTCTCAGAAATGAAATTGCCATGCGCAGGATCCATGCGAAAAACGATATTTAATTTGTGAATAGAATCGTTTACCTTTTGAAGCTTTACGAATGGCTGACTAATGGAGGTCCTTTGATATGATCACCACGTGTCCCGCCTTGCGATACACGTCTCTAATCAGTCCACACGAACTCCCAATCATCCAACGATCACCGGAGTTGGAACTAGCCAAGAACTGCCCTCGGAACTCTCTCTCTCTCTCTCTCTCTCTCTCTCTCTCTCTCTCTCTCTCTCTCTCTCTCTCTCTCTCTCTCTCTCTCTCTCTCTCTCTCTCTCTCTCTCTCTCTCTCTCTCTCTAGCCTCTCTTTAATGTAGAGCAGCTAGGGTTTTTTAAGAAAAACGTTTTTTCAATTTCTTAACCCTAAAATAATACATCTTAATGTATTTATATGTAGAGAATTCTGGGCCTAAACCTAATCTGATTGGGCTTCCAAAACCCAATCTGATTATTAGTAGTATTATTTATTATATTCGAATTATTATATAATTAATCAAGTCCTACTTAATTAATCCAATAATTCAATAATAATAATAATTCAATTAAATTTGAAATTTAATTAATGCTCCATTTAAAACGTTCTTTATGTGTAACCCTTTAGGTTATTATTACGTTGGCAATAATTTTAACATCTCATAATAAAATTATAAACAATGAGCGGCATCTAGTAATACATCACTGCTACCCAAGTAATAATAATAATTGGTGATCCAATTAAACCTTTAATGAATAATGTTCCATGTAATATAATCCTTTTAACCTTATATTATAGATTAAACTCGAGGCATGGTTTATGTCATCCTCTTCAACATTTAATCCCGGTTTACTTGATCGATGAGTAGACTATTAAACAAATCACAATTTGAGCATGGCCATGCATTTCATAGTCTCACTCAAACAAGAGGCCAATAATATCACTCCTAAAATAGGAGGGTTAAATCCTATATCTATCATTCATATTTCTCATATGATTCATAATATACCCAATGTCCACCTTTATCATTACCCAGTCAAAGGTAACTTTGAGTAGAATCAAAGTATATTAATTCTCATATAGAAATATAATGATTTCAAGTCTAAGGATCATTACACCATTATCATTGTGAGAATTGCTTATGACACTTGATAACATTTACCATGAAGAATTCACACGGTGGGTCTATCCAGTGCCATGTTCTGCTAACATGCACTTATGTCTTTGACTTTAGTATCACCATACTTATGACCAATGAGATGTGGTCATCAGTCAACAAACATACTAGTCTTAATGCATTATTATTGTCCTCAAATAATAATACTCGACTAGGGATCTCTCTAGGATTATAAACACTATTCATATAATCTCATTTCCAAGTCACATACTTAGAGATATAGAATACATGCTTATATTCCAAGGACATTTATTATTCTAACATTTATATCACAGTTAATAAAGACATAATAAATAATTGAAAGAAAATCCATAGAACATGTTTATTAATAATCAAAATGTCTTCCCTAAGAACATTATAGTATTGTCTCTAGGGCACAAGCACTAACAATCTCCCACTTGCACTAGAGCCAATCACCCATGTATCTAATACCCATGGAACTAGTGTGACCTTCGTGCTTCTGCTGCGACAAAGCCTTAGTCAGTGGGTCTGCAACGTTATCATTAGTATGCACTTTACATATATGTATATCTCCCCTCCTTGTAATCTCTCGAAGTAGATGATATCGTCTAAGTATATGCTTTGCTCGGAAATGAGACCTTGGTTCCTTAGCCTGCGCAATAGCTCCATTATTATCGCAATAAAGATCAAATGGATCTGCAATCGATGGAACTACTCCAAGTCCCTCAATAAATTTCCGAAGCCAAACAGCCTCTTTGGCCGCTTCACTGGCAGCAATATACTCAGCACATTGTAGAATCAGCTACTGTCTCTTGCTTTGAACTCTTCCAGCTTACAGCACCTCCATTTAGACAAAACACAAATCCAGATTGAGACACAATATCGTCTCTGTCTGTTTGGAAACTAGCATCAGTGTAACCACTTACAACTAGCTTCTCATCTCCTCCATACACCAAGAATGAATCTTTAGTTCTCTTGAGATACTTAAGAATATTCTTGACTGACGTCCAGTGACCTTCACCTGGATTAGACTGGTATCTGCTCGTCATGCTCAAAGCATACGAAACATCAGGTCGAGTACATATCATTGCATACATTATTGAACCAATTGCAGAAGCATATGGTACCTTTTTTCATACTGTCCTTATCATCTAATGATTTAGGACAGTTTTCTTTTGAGATCACTGTCCCATGAGACACAGGGACAAATCCCCTCTTTGCCTCTTGCATCCCAAAACGATGCAATACTTTGTCAATGTATGTACTCTGACTTAAGCCGATTAATCTTCTAGATCTATCTCTATAGATCTTGATCCCTAATATATAGGTAGCATCGCCTAAGTCTTTCATTGAGAAACTTTTTCCCAACCAAGTCTTAACAACCTAAAGAGAAGGTATGTCATTCCTATTAGTAATATATCATCAACATATAATACTAGGAATGCCACTTTGCTCCCACTAACCTTCTTGTAAACACAAGGCTCATCTTCGTGCTCATGTTCCAACTCTGGTTCAATGTCATTCTGTGGTTCTTGAACTTCATCGAGATCTATCATACTCCAACTGTTTTTCTTAGAGAACAGTTCTCTTTCAAGAAATACAGCAGTTCGAGCAACAAACACTTTGCTCTCGGTACGATTATAGAAATAATACCCTTTAGTTTCTTTTGGGTATCCCACAAAATTACATTTATCTGATTTCGGTCCTAGCTTGTCAGTGACTAAACGTTTCAAAAACGCTTCGCATCCCCATAATTTCAAAAAGGACATGCTATGACGTTTCTCAGTCCATATCTCATATGGTGTAGTTTGAACCGATTTAGTAGGAACTCGGTTAAGTGTGTGTGCAGCCGTTTCCAGAGCATAACCCCAGAAACTAATTGGAAGATCCGCTAGACTCATCATCGATCGCACCATGTCCAACAAGGTACGATTTCTCCTTTCAGATACACTATTCCACTGTGGTGTTCCAGGAGGTGTGAGTTGTGATACAATACCACACTCCTTTAAGAAATTCTTAAATTATAAGCTTAGGTACTCACCTCCACGATCAGATCGTAGAGTTTTAATACTTCCGCCTATTTGATTTTCCACTTCTGCCTTGTACTCTTTGAATTTTTCAAATGATTCGGATTTGTTCTTCAAAAGATACACATATCCGTATCTACTAAAGTCATCAGTAAAGGTTATGAAGTAGTAAAAGCCACCTCTTGCCATCGTATGCATTGGACCACATACATCACTATGTATGAGTTCTAATCGTTCGGTGGCCCTCTCACCAATTCCGGTAAAAGGAGCTTTAGTCATTTTTCCAATGAGACAAGGTTCGCATTCTTCGTATGATTCAAAATCAAACTTATCCAAGTATCCATCCTTATGTAACTTGGAAATGCGTTTATCATTTATATGGCCTAAACGACAATGCCAAAGGTATGTTTGATTTGAGTCATTAGCCTTAATACGTTTATTATTTACATTATAGACAGGAATATCAAGATCAAGAACATATAAACCATTAAATAAACGTGTAACCCCATAGGTAACATTATTCAAACCAAAGGAACAACTATTGTTCTGAATTGTAAAGGAAAAACCTTTCTTGTCCAAACAAGAAACAGAAATAATGTTTCTGCAAATCGCAGGCACATAAAAATAGTTTTCAAGTTCTAAAATAATCCCAGTGGGCAACGATAAATTATAAGTCCCTACAGCCAAAGCAGCAACCTTTGCTCCATTGCCAACGCGTAGGTCGACTTCTCCTTTTGCCAAAGTCCTACTCCTTCGCAGTTCCTGCACATTTATACAAATGTGAGAACCACATCCAGTATCTAATACCCATGATGTAGAAGTAGACAAATTGACTTCTATAACATACATACTTGAATCAGAAATCTTCACAGACTTCATTCCCTTCAGGTTCAGATCTTCCAAATAAGCTTGACAATTACGCTTCCAATGACCCGGCTTCTTGCAAAAGTGACATACATCACCCTTTGCAGCACCTTTTGCAACACCTCCAGTAGGCTTCAAAGCCTTTTTGAAAGCAGGCTTCGGATTAGCAGATTTAGATCCAATCTTCTTCTTGCCTTTCCATTTCCCCTTTCCTTTGGCATTCCCTTTATTCACCATCATTATGGGAGCAGGGTTAGCCTTTGACATATTGGTCTCAACAGTCCTCAATAATGCCAATAGTTCCGTAGGTGTTTTGTCTATCTCACTCATAATATAGTTTATAACAAATTGAGTGTAGTTGTTGTTCAAAGACTGCAAGATCAAATCTGCTTGGGGTTCCGGTAAAACCGGGTAACCCAAATTCTCAAGGGTTTCCAAATACCCTATCATCTTTAGAACATGCGGTCCAACCGGGTCACGATCTCCCTGTTTGCATGCATACAACGCTTTGCTTACATCAAACCTCTCTTGACGAGCTTGAACCTCAAACATCCTTTTGAGGTGCTCTATCATGTCATAAGCGTCCATACGCTCCTGTTGTTTCTGAAGCTCAAGACTCATAGTCGCTAGCATCAAACAATAGACATCCGTAGAATCATCAAGATGCTTCTGATAATCATTTTGTTGAGCCTCGGTTGCTTCAGACCACGATAGATTGGAGTGCTTCGCTTTGGCGAACCCACTCTTTCTCGATCTAGGTCTTGACGAGTGTTGCCCATTGGAAGGCATCTAAGTGACTTAATATTTTAAATTTAGGGATTTTATTATTAAAACGACCATGATCCCATCATCAAGAGATTCCCAATTTTTCCTTGAACTAAGTACTTCAATTCAAAATTCATGAATGGTTTGATTTCCAGTCCAACGGAGGAGTCACAGTGGTCTCACTTAAAACCCGCCTTCTTACAAGCGCTGCTTGTATTTTTTGTCAAAATCGCCCCATATCAAAAAATCGAAAATTCATACTTATTTCCGTGTTTCATAAACACAGGAATCTCATGTTCGTTTTGTTCAATTTTAAAATCTTGAATCGTTACAGATTTTATCTTGTTTAGCAGGCATGACATGGGTGATGTATCTAATACATACATGTTTAATCTAATTAAAACATGCATCATTATCACTACGCATACATATCATCATCACATGCATCATATATGTAAAGTGCGTAAAGTAAACGTGCTTGGTTATGGCCCAATCCTATGCGATTTTTCCAAGCTAAGGAAAAACCAAGGTCAATCTATGGTGGTATCAAATACAACATAATAAATTACACATGTCTTCATGCTTCCTTGTAATGTCTCCTTTGATCGCCTCCTTGGCATGCCTCCATGTCTTCATATCATCAATTACATAATATGAAAAGCTAATCTAATAAACTTACAAGAGAAACTCGAGTTACATTCGAGATTTAATCATTACAAGAATGAACGACATGCAAGTCGTATTTAAAACCAACACCATAATCAAAAACCACTAACCTATGGGTCTTAGGGCCATAACCATACACCATGCTCAATTAACAGTTAAGAACATCTCATATTGCATCAACATATCACACCATATCATATTTTTCATGATCCAATCACAAAATCAAATAAAGTGTAAATCAGAAAATTAAAATCAGAATTATGAAAACAATGAATCGCTGTTTACAGATAGTAAACGACGTCAAACGCCTTACAGATGAACGAATGACAAAGTCAGTATTGTTCAGACGCCCGTTTCCCTTTCCGAAAAGGTATTTTCGACGAAATTCTGAAAGAGTATGCAAATTTCACCAAATCTGCGCAACCAATCAGAAATCGTATAGAATACGATTCTCATAACAAGAAAAAAGGTATATCATGTATATATCAGTATACATACAGATTATATGATCATCATATGATCATCTCAATCATCATTATTATACAATTTATGTATATACATCAATACAATATTCATGTTTTCATAAAAACAACGCATCAATCATGATAGTCACAAACATGATTTTATCATCAAAACAGTAAACATATAAACGAATTAAACACTTTTCGCAAGTAGCTCTGATGCCATTGAAGGTTTTCGGGCATGAAAACGCAACGGAAAAATGCGTAAAACAGAAAAATTAACGAAACCCTCCGCAGGATCCATGCGAAAAACGATATTTAATTTGTGAATAGAATCGTTTACCTTTTGAAGTTTTACGAACGGCTGACTAATGGAGGTCCTTTGATATGATCACCACGTGTCCCGCCTTGCGATACACGTCTCTAATCAGTCCACACGAACTCCCAATCGTCCAACGATCACCGGAGTTGGTACTAGCCAAGAACTGCCCTCGGAACTCTCTCTCTCTCTAGCCTCTCTTTGATGTAGAGCAGCTAGGGTTTTTTAAGAAAAACGTTTTTTCAATTTCTTAACCCTAAAATAATACATCTTAATGTATTTATATGGAGAGAATTCTGGGCCTAAACCTAATCTGATTGGGCTTCCAAAACCCAATCTGATTATTAGTAGTATTATTTATTATATTCGAATTATTATATAATTAATCAAGTCCTACTTAATTAATCCAATAATTCAATAATAATAATAATTCAATTAAATTTGAAATTTAATTAATGCTCCGTTTAAAACGTTCTTTATGTGTAACCCTTTAGGTTATTATTACGTTGGCAATAATTTTAACATCTCATAATAAAATTATAAACAATGAGCGGCATCTAGTAATACATCACTGCTACCCAAGTAATAATAATAATTGGTGATCCAATTAAACCTTTAATGAATAATGTTCCATGTAATATAATCCTTTTAACCTTATATTATAGATTAAACTCGAGGCATGGTTTATGTCATCCTCTTCAACATTTAATCCCGGTTTACTTGATCGATGAGTAGACTATTAAACAAATCACAATTTGAGCATGGCCATGCATTTCATAGTCTCACTCAAACAAGAGGCCAATAATATCACTCCTAAAATAGGAGGGTTAAATCCTATATCTATCATTCATATTTCTCATATGATTCATAATATACCCAATGTCCACCTTTATCATTACCCAGTCAAAGGTAACTTTGAGTAAAATCAAAGTATATTAATTCTCATATAGAAATATAATGATTTCAAGTCTAAGGATCATTACACCATTATCATTGTGAGAATTGTTTATGACACTTGATAACATTTACCTTGAAGAATTCACACGGTGGGTCTATCCAGTGCCATGTTCTGCTAACATGCACTTATGTCTTTGACTTTAGTATCACCATACTTATGACCAATGAGATGTGGTCATCAGTCAACAAACATACTAGTCTTAATGCATTATTATTGTCCTCAAATAATAATACTCGACTAGGGATCTCTCTAGGATTATAAACACTATTCATATAATCTCATTTCCAAGTCACATACTTAGAGATATAGAATTCATGCTTATATTCCAAGGACATTTATTATTCTAACATTTATATCGCAGTTAATAAAGACATAATAAATAATTGAAAGAAAATTCATAGAACATGTTTATTAATAATCAAAATGTCTTCCCTAAGAACATTATAGTATTGTCTCTAGGGCACAAGCACTAACAGAAACATCATTGTTCAATTACCGTCACATTATCGGTAACTCAACACCTAGGCTTTCGTTACAATGTGCAGCACAATTCCAAGTGGAAGAAGGGGATATACTGGAACACCCGATACACGGTGATCAGCCGTTGTATCGTAACGTAACTTTTCTACTAGTAGAAGGACGACTTCCTATTCGGTTATCACCCTGGCCGCATTCGGGCCCATTATGCTACCTGGCACCTATTTCATTACCGAGCATAGGGTCATACTACCTGGCACCTATTTCATTGCCGAGTATGACTTCGTACTACCTGGCACCTATTTCATTGCCGAGCACGATTTCGTACTACCTGACACCTATTTCATTGCCGAGCATGGATTATTTCCAGTCCCCTGATGAATCGTATCCTTATATCTGGAACCGAATTTAATCGTTGTTCCCCGAGCGTAGACTAGCTCGTTGATAGGTATGAACTTATTACCATACTTACTTCCGGAAATGTTGAGGAAGTAATAATACTATGTTGGTTGACTATTGTCAACTGACCTCGATCCTCGAGTAAATCATTTCGCAATCACGACCCGGGAGTTTAGGAAAATATCTTTAGTTCTGATAATTCAGAAACCCAAAATATATCACTTTTAATGAAAGAGGCAAGTGAAATTATATGTTCACTTCCTGAGATGGATTCCCAATTTTTGATAAGTTCAAATCAAAATCATCATTCGAGACAAATAATTAAAGTAGTTGGGAACCCCTATTATACTCTCATAAATCCTTTTGGGATCAGAAAATATTTGCGTAAATACTAGAACCTTAAATAATAATATAACAAGGTTCTATGATTTTTAAATCATTTTTGGAAATGTTTAATAAATATTCAAATAATAAATATTGAATTATTATTCAATATAATTCCACTTAAGTGAATATTTAAGTTAATATTCACTTAATTAAATAAATATCCAAATAATAAATATTGAATTATCGTTCAATAAGATTCCACTTAAGTGAATATTCAAAATAATATTCACTTAATTAAATAAATATTCAAAATAATAGTTTTAATAATATTATTTAAATATCTCACATTAAAATATCCAATAATATATATATTGGAATATGTAATCAACATTTTAAAAATATAACTGTCCCTGGAACCCTCAAGCTTCTGACAGTATAATCAAGATAAAATCGTAATTTAACTCCCGGTCTAATATTTTAAAATCATCGTACGAGTGCTCCATCCTTAGAACCTTTAAAACCTCGGTTTATATCTAGTATTTACATAGCATATAAACCTTATATCTTATAAAGCTTTTTATCAAAAGCGTAAACAGTTATAAATCTTTTCACAGCATTAAAGCAGAATATATATCACGTACACAACAGTAAATCACAACAGCATCACTTATAGGATGTAGGGTTTGAAAACTTCCCTTCTTGTCTCGGTGAAGTGGTAGTGGGGGCTTGGGAGTGTGCTCGTAGATCTATAATAAGATACACAATACACAATCAGTCCCCTAGAACCAATTAATGTGCTATAACTTGAGCACTAAAGTTCTATTAATGAAAATCAAATGTCTCGCTCTTGGTCACTTATAACTTCATGACATTCCGTAAAATCTTAAGTCAAAAGTTTGGTTGGTAATCCATTCACAAAACCCAAGTACTTTACCATTGCTAACTCATGGTTTAAACTATCCCCTTAAGGGTATTCCACTTGCGCAACTTTGATTCTCGCATTTTTATAAAATCGAAAAATCATCATTTTAACACGAAACCTCCTCGGTTCCCTTCCTAGCTGCCCATACTAGTATCCATATTAATATCTCGACCCAATTCCATTTTTAAAGGGTTTGATCACAATCTCAAAGTTCATGCAGTGAACTACTTAGTTATCCGAAACCGCTTTCACTAAAACGGATGTTCCTCCTAAACCGTAAATCGAAACGATACGATTCTTTCGCTAAAACAAACTAAAAAACAGAGTCTACATGATCATGGTCAGAAAGCCTTATGGTTATGCTTAGAAGGTAACCGTGGTCTCTGTCCAAACTTCCTAAGTGAAATCTGACATGGTAACGACGCTTAAACGTGATTCCCGTGTTTAAAACACTCAAATTCATTCATCAATCAATCCCCAAGCAATAATAACTCAAGGATATCATCTAAACCGACTTATTTCTGTCTAAACATGCTCATAACATTATTCAGAAGTTCAACCATCATTTAATCCACTAAACATCATACATATCATGCATATCACTTCTACATCACACCATCCTTAATCACTATCATTTAAATCACTACTATCAAAGTATAAACACAAGTGTGAGGGGGTTTATACCTTCTTTGGTACTTAATATAGACTAGAAATGGTTAATATGCCTCTCCTTGCTCCTTGATTATCCTTTACAAGCTTAAAACTTCAAGATCAAATCAAGAACACTAAAAGTTACTATTCATTTCACTATTCATGCTCATCTTTTAATCAAGATTTGAACATGATATCATCCATGGATGAAGCTAGGATTAAGAGATTACCTTAATTTGGAAATATGAAAGCTTTAGAATCCATTCTTGCAATTTTTGGAGAAGTGGAAGTGGTAACAAAAATCTTAAGACCTTGATGGTACTATTATTTTGGCCGAATGTTCTTCATGGAAATGGGGATGGTATTTTCTTGCTTTTCTTTTTCTTTCTTTTTGTCAAATAATGCTAATGGATGCATCTCTTTTTGTGTGGTCTGTATTTGGTTTTGTCACCCCCATGCCACATGTCAAGCCATGTGTGGTTTTGTGGTGAAAGTGGTGACAAGGTGGTGATTCATCACCTTGTCATCACTTTGTCACACCTATGTCATCCTCCTGCATCATGCTTATGTCATAATTTGTGTCGTCAATCCTCTTATATGTTGCACTTGATAATCTTATATGATACTTCCCCTTCGGTTAGGGTTTAATCCATAATTCGTTACGCTTCTGTTTCGCGATAGGTTCCAGTGATTTTGGAAACGTTTCTCTGTACCAATGTTAGGGATACTTCCTTGATCTTTCCATTACCTTGGCTTAATATATGATCATAGATTTCTCACCTTGACTTAAGATATGATCATGGATTTCTCATTCTACATAATTTCTCAAAACGATCAAATCAATATGTTAGATATAATTGCTGATGATTGTTTATCAGTGTTTAAGCAACAGGTACTCATCAGAGTTTACTAGAAGCCAGTCAGAGTTTGTTAAAGTCTGACGGGGTGAAAGTTTGGTTTAGCTGTCGGTGCTAATATGAAGATTCTAGAAGCAATTGTTAGGAATATGTTGTTCTTGATGATAATTATAAAAACACTTAGTAGATTTTGTATTAAGTCATTTTGTAACTGTCAACGGAATGGCATGCTTTGCAGTGTTTCGTTGACAGGAAGCTCATCAACGGAATGAGTGTTGTAGGAATTGCACTGTACAATACTTCACAGTTTGATATGCATTTGATGTATGTATTAGATAGGTTTCCTAAGTCATGTTGACTAAGTACTAGATAGGCAAAATAGGTTGGTTAATTGTAAGTATATCATGCCTTGTAATTTTGCCTAAGTGAAGACATGTCAACGGTATGAGGATTACTCTATCAACGGAACAAGGATACACCATCAACGGAATGAAGTTTATTCATCAACGAAATGAAGTTTACTCATCAACGAAATGGAGAATAAAGCTATCAACGGAACACATCTCCCTGCTATCAACGAATCATTATTGCTTTTCTGTATAGTTGACAAAGTGATAGTGACAGTTTACTGAACAGATCTAAAGGTGATGTGGGAGTGTACTTTGCATTGGAAACCATTAAAATGGACATGGGGAATAAGGAAACATCCCAGTTTCCAATTGGGCTCTTGGGAGTGATCATAATAAGCATGAAGACAAAAGCAAGGATCTCCAAGGACCACTAGACAAAGGGATGAAAAGCAAACTATTGGCGGTTACCTTTAGTGTAGCCAAAAATAGTATTGTAAACTTGGGAATATATATATAACCAAGTGTAGCAGTTAAAATAAGTGTAAGAGAAGAAAAACAAATAGTTTGTATTAGCTATCTTTGAGAGCATTCTTCTCTACAACTCTGTAACTGAGCAGCTGTGTACTTTTGTATCACAGATTATTTCCGCAATAAAAACACTTCAGTTGGATCATCAAACAATCCAACTGAATTATTTATATCTTGTGTTTTTACTTATTCAATTCAGCTTTATTTTATAAGTGTTTTAAGTTTAAGAAAATATCAAGAATTGTATTCAACCCCCCCTTCTACAATTCTGTTAGGTCATTTGGGAATAACAATTGGTATCAGAGCGAGCTTCTAACATACAAGAAGTTTAAAGATCAAGACCAAAACAGAAACCATGGCGAAGAAGGATGCAGGTGTGAAGATACCAGTTCTTGATAAGGACAATTACTTTCACTGGAAAGTAAAGATGCATTTACATCTCATGTCTATGGATGAGAGATATGTAGACTGCATTGAGAAAGGTCCACACGTTCCCATGAAGTTTGCATCTAGAGATGGAGTGCCAGATGATGCTCCTGATGTAGAAATACCAAAACTTGTCTCAGAATGGACTATTGAAGATCTTGCAGAAATCCATAAAGATAAGAGAACCATGAACATTCTGTTTAATGGTTTGGAGCAAGAGATGTTTGACAATGTCATAAACTGTACAACCTCCAAAGAAGTATGGGACACTGTCAGAACACTATGTGAAGGAACTGAGCAAGTAAGGGAGAACAAAATGCAACTCCTTATACAACAATATGAGCACTTTCACTTTAAAGCTGGTGAAACCCTAAATGACACGTTTAGTAGGTTTCAAAAGCTTCTGAATGGATTAAAGTTGTATGGGAGAATCTACCAAACTAAGGATTCAAACCTTAAATTTCTAAGAGCTCTTCCAAAAGAATGGAAGCCTATGACTGTTTCTCTAAGAAACACTCAAGAGTACAAAGATTACACTCTTGAAAGGCTGTATGGAACATTGAAGACTTATGAGCTGGAAATGGAGCAAGATGAGGAAATTGAAAAGGTACAGAAGAAGGGTGGATCCATTGCATTGATTGCATCTGTGAACCAACTGGAAGATGACACTGAAGAAGCTGCAAAGGCCACAACTAGTCGAGCTAGTTGTAGAAGTGATGTTAGCAAGGGTAAAGGTAAGATGACAGAAGAAGAAGAACCAGAACCAGCCAACTTGGATGACTTAGATGAGATTGATGAACACATTGCCTTTCTGTCAAGAAAATTCTCTAAGTTCAAGTTCAAGAGAAACTCAGAAGCAAGACCACCAAGGAGAGACTTTCAACCTAACAAAAGTAATTGGATTGAAAAGTCTAAATCTAAATGTTTCAACTGTGGAATGCTTGGTCACTTTGCTGGAGACTGCAGAAAGCCCAAGATTGAGAAGAGCAACAGGAAATTTGAGCCTGTTGATTATAAAAAGAAATACTTTGAACTTCTCAAGCAAAAAGAAAAGGCTTTCATGTCTCAGGAGTATGATTGGGCTGGTAATGGTGAAGATTCTAGTGATGATGTTGAATATGTCAACTTGGCTCTTATGGCTAACAATCATGAGCAGGAAGCAAGCTCCTCAAGCAACCAGGTAACAATTACTAATCTTTCTGAGCTTTCTAAAGAGGAATGCGATAGTGCAGTAAATGAAATGTCTACTGTATTATATAATTTGCGTGTTACTCTTAAATCACTTACCAAAGAGAATTCAAGAATAAAAGAGACTAATTTGCTCTTAAGTGATAGGAATGCAATGTTAGAAGCACATCTCATTGAATTTGAGAAAATGAGATGTGTTAGTAGGGATGCTAAGAAGGAACTTGAGAACGTATTACAAATGGAAGAAATTCTTAAGACACAACTAGAAATAGAACAAAGTGTGATTGCTAAATGGAAAGATGCCAGGAATGTTGCTACCAACATCATTAATGTTCAAGGTATGGAATCTTTCTGTGAACAATCATGGAAAAAGAACAAAGAGAAACTAGGGTATGTTTGTGAAACCTTAGAATCAGAAACAGAGTCAACAAACAACAATGATCATTTGTTGAAGGTTCATATGTCAACGGAATGCAATGTTCCGTTGACAGATGAACCATCAACCGATCAGGGTGTTTCGTTGACAGAGAAAAGAAAAGATGAACTCACTAGACTTAATAATAAGTATGGTCCTGTCACCAAGAACTTTGTTCAAGGTGAGTCTAGTAAATCAAAGAAAGTTGAGAAGCCTGTTGAGAGAGCAAATGTAGGTCACTTGTCCAACAAGCAATTGAAAGATAAGTTAGAGAATGTTCAAGTTGAGGCTAAGGGAAATAAAAGGAATAACAGGAATGGCAAAGTAGGAATTAACAAACACAACAATTACACACCTGATAAATATGCTCCTAGAAAGACATGTGTTAATTGTGGAAGTGTTAGTCATTTATCTACTAACTGCAAATCTGTTAAGAAGACTGTTAAAGTGAAAATTCCCAAGCCTGCAATGAATAGTTCTATGCCTACAATGCCTGTTATGCCTAACATGTTTGCTCCATATGCACAATTTCAAAATCCATATGCCAGCATGCCATTTGTGTCTAATCCATACATGAATATGTTTAATGTGCCACAAATGCCATGGAATATGGATAACATGTTTGTTCCTCCAATTATGCATGCTGTGAATGAAAATGTGAGCAATCCTAAGAAATCAACACCAAGGATAAAGATTGATTTAAATCAATCTGAGCCCAAGGTGAAAAATGATATAAAAGGAAAAGCAAAGGCTAACAAAACAGGACCCAAGGAAACTTGGGTACCAAAATCGACTTGATTTGGTTTTATTGTGTGCAGGGAGACAAAAGGAATCTTTGGTACTTGGATAGTGGTTGTTCAAGACACATGACTGGTGATTCTACCCTGCTCACAGAGTTTCAGGAAAGAGCTGGCCCTTGTATTGCTTTTGGAGATGACAGCAAAGGCTACACTAAGGGATATGGCTTGATTTCAAAAGAGAATGTCATCATAGATGAAGTTGCATTGGTGGATGGTCTTAAGCACAATTTGCTTAGTATCAGCCAACTTTGTGACAAAGGATTTTTAGTTACTTTTTCTAAAGAAGCCTGTGTTGTTTCTAAAGGAGGAAACAACAATGTGGTAATGACTGGATTCAGAAGAGGGAATGTGTACATTGCTGACTTTAGTAGCACAAGTCCAGAAACCATCACTTGCCTTTTCAGCAAGGCAAGCAAGGATGAAAGTTGGCTATGGCACAAGAAATTATCTCATCTGAATTTTAAAGTTATGAATGATTTGGTGAGGAAAGATCTTGCTAGAGGAATTCCACAAGTGGAGTTTTCCAAGGATGGTTTGTGTGATGCCTGTCAAAAAGGGAAACAAAAGAAGGCATCATTCAAAAGCAAGACAGAGTCATCAATTGTCCATCAGCTTGAGTTGCTTCATATGGATTTGTTTGGCCCTGTAAATGTCATGTCTATTTCAAAGAAGAAATATTGTCTTGTGATTGTTGATGATTTTTCTAGATTTACATGGACTTTCTTTTTGCTCTCCAAAGATGAGGCAAGTGAAATCATTATCAATCACATCAAGATGGTAAACAATCATCCTGACTTGAAAGTAAGAAGGATTAGGAGTGAGAATGGGACAGAATTCAAGAATTCAAGCATGAAGGTGTTCTGTGAAGAAAATGGTATTTTGCATGAGTTTTCAGCAGCAAGGACACCACAGCAAAATGGTGTAGTTGAAAGGAAAAACAGAACACTTATTGAAGCTGCAAGGACAATGCTAGATGAATCAAAGTTACCAACTTATTTTTGGGCTGAGGCAGTTAACACAGCTTGCTTCACTCAGAATATTTCTTTAATTAATCAGGCCAAAGGAATGACCCCTTATCAGCTACTCAAAAGAAAGAAGCCACTATTGGATTTTCTTCATGTCTTTGGATGCAAGTGCTTAGTTCTGAGAAATCAAGCTGAGCATTTGGGGAAATTTGAAGCAAAGGCAGATGAAGCAATATTTGTGGGATATGCAGCAGGGAAAGCCTACAGAGTCTATAATCTCAGAACCAACATTGTTATGGAATCTGTACATGTTGTTTTTGATGATCTCAAAATTCAGGGTCTCTGTGATGAAGGTTTCCATGAAAGTCTCTCTTTTGAGGATGAGGAAGGAGAACAGATGGATCATGATAAGACTATTGAGAAACAGTCCAAAGTTGTTGTATCTAGCACAGATGAAAGCAGCAGTGAAGATGAAATTGCTGCATTAAGATTGAAAAGAATAGCTGCTAGTAGACCAAATGGACATTCCGTTGACAGTCAGAATGAGCGTTTCGTTGACAGCCAAAATGGACAATCCGTTGACAGTCACAGAAATGCTTCCAGGAGTGATCATTTAGGGACAACAAACTCAGGGGGAGTTTCTCAAGGACAAATATCTAATCAAGGCAATCATGATCATGAAGCTACTTCTTCAAGAGCAAATCTACCTCCCTCAAGGAAATGGACTAAAGATCATCCCTTTGAACTTATTATAGGTGATGTGTCTTCTAAAGTCCAAACTAGAAGAGCAACTCAAGAAGAATGTCTATACAGCAGCTTTCTGTCTCAAGACGAGCCAAAGAAAGTTGAGGATGCACTTCTAGATCCAGATTGGGTCTTGGCTATGCAAGAAGAGCTAAACCAATTTGAAAGGAACAATGTTTGGAAGCTGGTGCCCAAGCCTAAGGACAGGAGTGTCATAGGCACAAAATGGGTGTTCAGAAACAAGATGGATGAAAATGGCATAGTCACAAGGAACAAAGCTAGATTGGTTGCAAAAGGCTATTCACAGGAAGAAGGAATTGATTTTGATGAAACCTTTGCTCCTGTTGCAAGACTAGAAGCAATAAGGATTTTCCTAGCCTATGCAGCCCATGCCAATTTCAAAGTCTATCAAATGGATGTGAAGAGTGCTTTTCTGAATGGGGAATTGGAAGAGGAGGTGTATGTAAGTCAACCTCCTGGTTTTGAAGATGATGATTTTCCAGAATATGTATACTTCCTCCTCAAAGCACTCTATGGTTTGAAACAAGCACCTAGAGCCTGGTATGACACACTTTCACAGTTCCTCCTTGAGAATCACTTCACTAGAGGTACTGTAGATAAAACTCTTTTTCACAGGGTTGTGAATGGTTCTACTATACTTGTTCAAATTTATGTAGATGACATAATCTTTGGGTCTACAGATGTGAAACTTTGTCAAAAGTTTGCCAAGCTTATGCAAAGTAAATATGAAATGAGCATGATGGGAGAATTAACTTACTTTCTTGGTCTTCAAGTGAAGCAAGTTAATGAAGGCATTTTCATTAGTCAAACAAAATACATTCATGATTTATTAAAGAAGTTTAATTTAATGGAATGCTCTCCTGCCAAAACTCCCATGCCTACTGCCACCAAACTTGAATTGAATACTAAGGAAAAATCTGTGGACATTTCAGGTTACAGAGGCATGGTAGGCTCACTTTTATATTTAACAGCTAGTAGACCTGATATTATGTTTGCTACATGTCTATGTGCTAGATTTCAGGCTGATCCTAGGGAATCCCATTTAGTTGCTATTAAAAGAATTTTCAGATATCTCAAAGGAACACCAAACCTTGGCATTTGGTATCCTAGAGAATCTGGTTTTGAACTAATTGGTTATTCAGATGCAGATTTTGCAGGATGTAAAATTGACAGAAAAAGCACAACAGGCACCTGTCAATTCTTAGGAAACAAGCTTGTCTCATGGTTCAGCAAGAAACAAAACTCAGTTTCTACCTCCACAGCTGAGGCTGAGTATATTGCAGCTGGAAGTTGTTGTGCACAAATTTTATGGATGAAAAATCAACTACTTGATTATGGAATAAGAGTTGAGAAAATTCCTATTTTCTGTGACAACACTAGTGCCATTGCCATTACTGAGAATCCAGTGCAGCACTCAAGGACCAAGCACATTGACATCAAGTACCACTTTATTAGAGAACATGTTATGAATGGTACTGTGGAGTTACATTTTGTTCCAAGTGAACAACAACTTGCAGACATCTTTACCAAGCCACTTGATGAATCCACATTCTCAAGATTAGTAAGTGAGCTAGGTATGCTAAATTTCTCTTAATTATTTTGAGATTTTTGCAAGTTAAAATGCAGCCAGGAATTTGCTATAATTTTTCTGTGAATTGATTTTCTCAGGAAAAGGTAAAATTTTGTCTAAGTCAAAATTACTATGTCAACGAAACGCACCATTTCGTTGATAGTCTTAGCATTTTTTTCTAGGTGTTTCGTTGATAGCTCTTTTATATCAACGAAACGCAGCTTTATCAACGGAATAGAAGGAACCTAAAATTCCTAATTCTGATTCGTTGATGTAGCGCTTTTAAATCTGAACCGTTGAAATTGCACGTTCGTTATCACGATCTATACATACACCCCTGTAAGCATAAATCGTGGTAATATTTAATTCTAACGGTTACTTTTTAAGCCAATCAGGTAATTTAGATTAATTATTGGACTTAATTTCTGAGAATTTTTGGGGGAGTATTTAAGAGATTTTAATTTCTTTATTTCATTTCTACCTGTTCTCAAAAATTCCAAAAGTTTTTCTATCTTCTTCTCTCTAACAAGCAATACAGCTCGAAGCTTTTCCTCACTCAACAATGGCACCCATAGTCAAGCTTATGTCTGCTGGTGGGTTCATCTATGAGAAGAACAATTCTATTCCATTTGTTGTTAAGGAGAGTCCGAACAACATCTTTTTCAAGATGATGGACTTCATTAGGAACTGTAAGTTGGGCTACGCGATGTTTCACTCTACACCACTCTACAATGAAGTAATCGAGGAGATTTGGACCTCATGTGAGTATAGTGGAACAAACGGCACACTGCAATTCACTCTTCAAGGTAATGAGTACATAGTTAATTCTGATGTTTTGCAAGCATGTTTACATATTCCTGATAATAACTGTGCTGCTTTGCCTACTAACACTGAAATAACTACCATGCTAAATTCTATAAACTACTCTTTGCCTACTGATAACTTAGGTAAGATAATTAGGAGAGGTTTGGTTAGGGAATACAGTTATTTAGCTGATGCATTCATTAAGGTCTTTTCTGGAAAGATTAGTAATTTTGATGCATTAACTAACTCTATGTTAATTCTCCTAACCATGCTTCTAAATGATAGATATTACAACTTTAGCACCCAACTTATGTATGAAATTGGTGCTAAGTTGGGTGATAAGGCAAATAGGAAGAAAAATATCTATTATGCAAGGTTTCTGATGATGCTGGCTAATCATGTTAGTCCAGCACCATTAGTTATCTCTAACCCTACTGCCAGGTTTGAGTGCTTTGTGCAAGAGAAGAGAGTATTGACAGACATACTGAGGCTGAACCACAATGGTGATGTTCCAGTGGTGTATCTGCCAATTATTGAGGTAACTACTGCTATCCCTGTTAGTATAGCTGTTACTTCCATTGTTTCATCCAATCCAGTTGCTATGGAGTCTGTAGCTGTGACCCAACAGGCTCCTGCCCCAGCAACAAAACCAAAATCTAAGAAATCCTCCAAGCCAACCTCAGGTGCTTCTCAAAAGGCACCTGTTGTAAGAACTACCACACAACCTAAGGGGAGTGAGTCTGGAGTTGTGAGAGGTGAGGGAAGGGGTGAAAGTCAAAGAAACCCCAAGGATAAGGAAGGTGAGGTAAGTGTTTCCCAGCCTAGCCCCATTGTGTCTTCCCAACAAGGCACAATGAGTAAAATGGATTTAAGCACAAGTCTAATTGCATCCTCCCAAAAGGATGTAATTATTGAAACAAGCTCTCAACCTAGAGCACAGTCCAAAAGGGTGAGGGACACTTCAAGCCCACAGTCTACATTTTCCCAATACCAAAGGAGAGTGAAGCAAAAGTCCAAGGGTTCACAGGGTGCACACACACTGGAAGCAACACTTCCAGTTTCTCAAATTCAGTTTGATGTAACCCCTATTATCACTCTGGGGTTACAGTCCCATTCTCTTGATATCAATCTTGAACTATCTCCACCAAATTCACCAACTTTATCTCTAGATGTGGACATGATCCATACATCTATTCCTGATTCTCCAACTCTAATCTTGGAGAAGCCCCACTCTGAAGCTGGTGGCCATCACTTGTTAAGTGATTTGTTGGGCCATCAACCAATTTTTTCTGAAGTTGCAAGGGGATCTGTGGACCAATCTCTCAAATCAATCACCATAGACTCTACTGTAATTTCTCATTCTCAAAGTACTTTCTTGACTTCATCAACGAAACAGTCTATTTCGTTGACAAGTGTTTCTCCATCAACGGTATCCATACCGTTGACAGTTCAAACTACCATTCCGTTGATAGGTCATTCTACACCCCTTATTGAAAATCTAGTTGTTTCCACAACTAGTGTAGATGACCTGGTGGTAGTTGAGACACTTTTAGGATTGAGAGGGAGTGAAACTGAGAGGCTGGCTTGCAGCCAGGCAAAAGGAGAGAATGAGAGTGAGAGGCTGGCTATTTCTTCCAGCCAGGCAAAAGGAGAGGTTGAGAGTTCCACCTTAGTAGGTGAAGGTGAGGGTGTGAGAGGTGTGAGCCATGGGGAGCCCATGATGCAAGAATATAGAGGAGAGAGAGAAGGGACTACAGGAGTCATAAGGGAGGAAGCAACCATTGCTAGTGAGTCAATGGAGGTTAATGAGGGAGAAAGGGAACTTACTTTCCAAGAGCACTATCAACAAACTCTGGATAGTATTTCCCTGGATCCTGAGACCTTTACTCATCCTGTGTCAGCCTATCAAGTTTTGGCTCAACAGGCAATGTGGAGGCAGAGAGGTCACTACAACTAATTCATACAACTGCATCAATGCAAAGAGCAAAGGATGCCTTGACCAATCCATCTCCAGGAGCTGCAGCAAGTGGTGAGTTTGATTTCTCTGATGATGAGGACAGCTTTGGTGACAATCAGGTGGCCACTACTTCACAGACTGGAACTTCTGTGGTGCCTCCTACACCAAACTGGCTTCCTCAAGATTCACAAGGAAGGATCTCTCTGGATGCTGCAATCACAAGGCAGTATAATGAGGCCTATCTGGCTCATGAGTCTGCAAATGCCAATGACAAGAAATTCTACAAGGCTATTATGGATTCACTGGAAATCCAAAGGCTACAGATGATGCAGACAAGGATTGAGGCTAGAGAAATCAAGGACTCCATTAGCAATTTCAGGGATGCTAATGACAGGAGGCTAGATGAAAAGCTTCCTCTTCTCACTGTGTCCAAGATGAACAGGTTTTTCTCTAAGGAACCTGAGGTGGCTACCTCCTTGAAGACTCTCTCTTCTAGGGTGGACAAGGTGGAAGCTACTTTATCTCAGATGCAAAAGGAACAGGAGAAGCAGACTCAACTGTTAGCCCAGCTAGTGGCAGCTCAAGGACTCCCAGTCATCTCTCTTGATGATAACAAAAAGGGGGAGAAATCTAAGAAGCTAGACATTCAAATCACAAAGGTTATGGTTCTAGCCATTTCTCTACCACAGGAGCCACTAGCTATGGGGGAGTCAGGAAAAGCTAAACTGGACAGCATTGACCTGATTCAGCAAGCTTCTATGAAGCTACAGCTTGCTGAACAAATTAAAGACCACTGGTCCAGGATAGATGAAAGAATCAAGAAGTTAGCTGGTACTGCAAAGAGTTCAAATCCATCAACGGATCAAGCTTCCTCTACAAAGCCATCAACGAATGCCATGGTTTTAGCATCAACGGAATGGGAGCCACAGACCAATTCTTCATATAAGGTAGAGCCCCTTCTACATGGAGTCACTCAAGGTTCAAGGAAGGAGAAAGGACAAACTTCATGCATTAGGGATGTGGAACAAGCTACATTGCAAAGAAGCCTATCTCCCAAGTCTCCTGCTAAACCAAAGGGCAAAAATACAGAAAGGACTTTCTATCCTGCACCTTATCCAGATGAGCACAAGCTTCTTGGTCTACTCATCACAAAAAGCAAGGAAAGCAATGATTATGAGATAAGGAAGCAAAGGGCAATTGTCTACAGGAATGGACAACAAATCTGTGTTTGGGCTGGTCACCCAAACTTTGCTGAAGCTAAGGCTGAAGAGTCAGAAAGAGCAGCAATGCAAGCTCTAGCAGTTGCTCAATCTCTTGATGAAGAAGAAAGACAGCAAGAAGAAAAGGCCAGAGAGGAAAGGAGTGCAAAGAAGAGCACAAGGCAACCAAAGGCAAGAGCTAGGAGAAATATAGCCTTTGAGAATGATGACTCTCAGAGTATTGCATCAGACTCTTCTGTACCAACTGCACCTCCAACAATTCCTGATCCAGCTCTAGGGGAAAAGTTAGCCTTTGATCCTAAACATCCTGTTAATTTCCATGATCAGCCAATTGAGCCAAAGGAAGAGCCAATTGAGTTTGATGAGGCCAACTTTCCAAAATTCCTCTTTGAGATGGATCCAAAGAAGAAATCTAAGCAAAGGGCTACCAAGGCTAAGCCAATTCTAGTAAGGAGACCACAAGCTGAAAAACCTCCTACCAACCCAGAAGACTTCATCTACATTGCTGATATCAGGGAGGAGTCTGACTTATATATCAATATTGATGACCTAGTTGAAGTAAGAGGAATAGCAGCTTCCTACAAACTACCAGAGAGATTGGTGTTTGTCTACAAGGGTGGGAGAGAACAGGTTTGGCCTCTACATAGAATTCTGGGAGAAGACTATCAGACACTGCTATCTGTGTTTAAATGCCTGAAGAAAGATTTTGGTTTTACCAAAACAGCTAAGTCTGAAGTTGTTTCCAAAATCTGCCAAATCAAAGCTAGCTGGAACAAGCCTGGTGCACTTCCCAGAGTATTGAAGGTCCCTCAAACAGGAAAGAAGATTCATCTCCAACCTTTTTGGATGATGGAATTCAGAGACAAGGACAACTGCAGAAGATTCTTCAGAATAGAAGACCAACTGGAGAAGGCATCCAATGAAACTCTAAGATTAATGCAATCCAAGTTGGGGAATGAAGATGAAGAAGAGAAGATTTTCTACAGAAGACTTCAAGCTCAGATTGAGGAGAACAATGCAAGAAAAGGGAAGAAAACAAGACCACAGAGGCAAAGATGAAAAATCTGCTCAGTCTAGAGGAGCAACTCTGTGCACTTGTTTTGTAAGATTTTCTACTTTGTATTTTAATTAAATTCAGTGAAGCTCAATGCAATTTCTACTTTTATCATGTGTAATTTGACTGAGTGTTTTTGTTATCATCAAGGCTCTTGATTTATGGCTGTTATTCTATCAGTCATAAATTGGGGGAGATTGTTAGGAATATGTTGTTCTTGATGATAATTATAAAAACACTTAGTAGATTTTGTATTAAGTCATTTTGTAACTGTCAACGGAATGGCATGCTTTGTAGTGTTTCGTTGACAGGAAGCTCATCAACGGAATGAGTGTTGTAGCAATTGCACTGTACAATACTTCACAGTTTGATATGCATTTGATGTATGTATTAGATAGGTTTCCTAAGTCATGTTGACTAAGTACTAGATAGGCAAAATAGGTTGGTTAATTGTAAGTATATCATGCCTTGTAATTTTGCCTAAGTGAAGACATGTCAACGGTATGAGGATTACTCTATCAACGAAACAAGGATACACCATCAACGGAATGAAGTTTACTCATCAACGAAATGAAGTTTACTCATCAACGAAATGGAGAATAAAGCTATCAACGGAACACATCTCCCTGCTATCAACGAATCATTATTGCTTTTCTGTATAGTTGACAAAGTGATAGTGACAGTTTACTGAACAGATCTAAAGGTGATGTGGGAGTGTACTTTGCATTGGAAACCATTAAAATGGACATGGGGAATAAGGAAACATCCCAGTTTCCAATTGGGCTCTTGGGAGTGATCATAATAAGCATGAAGACAAAAGCAAGGATCTCCAAGGACCACTGGACAAAGGGATGAAAAGCAAACTATTGGCGGTTACCTTTAGTGTACTTTAGTGTAGCCAAAAATAGTATTGTAAACTTGGGAATATATATATAACCAAGTGTAGCAGTTAAAATAAGTGTAAGAGAAGAAAAACAAATAGTTTGTATTAGCTATCTTTGAGAGCATTCTTCTCTACAACTCTGTAGCTGAGCAGCTGTGTACTTTTGTATCACAGATTATTTCCACAATAAAAACACTTTAGTTGGATCATCAAACAATCCAACTGAATTATTTATATCTTGTGTTTTTACTTATTCAGTTCAGCTTTATTTTATAAGTGTTTTAAGTTTAAGAAAATATCAAGAATTGTATTCAACCCCCCCCCCCCCCGCTTCTACAATTCTGTTAGGTCATTTGGGAATAACAGCAATATATTCTGAGGATGGAAAGAAGCAGAATATATTGAGATGGCTAAATAAACGGGACAGAAGACAGAAGCAATCCTAGATTGATATAAATTGTATAGCTGATTTATAGGATATCAATTAGAGATTGATTATGTAACTGTGTATTATATAAACACAGATAGGTTAACCCTAAAAGGGATGCGAATACTGAATACATTATTCTTGTAACCTAGCAGCTCTCTGTGATTCTTTAACATCACTGAGAGAAGAGTTATTTATATAATTCAGTTGTTGATTCATAAACAGTGTTCTCAATTGTTATTATCATACTTATATTGATTATATATTGTGTATTCGGCCTAACAATTGGTATCAGAGCCAAGGCTGTTAAATATATACAGTTTTCGATCTAAACACAAGTATAATCATGGCTGAAAACATCCAAGCAGGTTCTAATGCTCAAAAGGTTCAATCAACTTCTGTAAGTCGATATGAGACAATCAGGGTTCCAATTCTCAGACCTGTGGAATATCCAATATGGAAGGTAAAGATGACCATGTTTCTAGAAGCCACAGATCCAGAATACCTTGATAGAATCAATGATGGTCCTCATATGCCAACCAAACTGTCTCCTGTTGTTGATGGTCAAGAACAAAAGACTGTTCCAAAGGAAAAGAAAGATATGACTCCTGAGGACATCTCATCAATTGCAAAAGATGCAAAAGTTAGACATCTTCTCCACAGTGCCTTAGATAATGTCATGTCTAACAGAGTCATTGGCTGTAAAACTGCCAAAGAAATTTGGGATGCTTTAGAAGTCAGGTGTCAAGGAACAAGTGCAATAAAGAAGAACAGGAAGACTATTCTCACACAGGAGTATGAACACTTTGATTCAAGACCTGGTGAATCTTTGACTGAGACATATGACAGGTTTTGTAAACTGTTGAATGATCTGTCTCTGGTTGATAAGGAATATGAACTTGAAGAATCAAATCTCAAGTTTCTTCTATCCCTACCTGAAAGATGGGATTTGAAGGCGACAACAATACGAGACAATTATGATCTTGCAGAAACAGATCTTGATGAAATCTATGAGTTGCTTAAAACTCATGAACTTGAAATAGAACAAAGAAACAAAAGATCTGGAAAGAAGACAAAATCTGTTGCTCTTAAAGTTGAAGAAAATCCTGTCAAGAAGGAATCATCAAGAAAGAAAGCCAAGGGAAAGGCTTTAGTCATTAAATCTGACAGTGAGTCATCAAACTCTGATGATGGCTCAAACACTGATGATGAAGCTTCTGATTCTGAGGATGATGAAGAAGAGATGATGAAAATGGCTGCTTTGATGGTGAAGACCTTCAAGAAGATGGGATTCAAGAACTTCAAGAAAGGAAAGAGATTCTCTAGGAGAGATTCAAACTCTGATAAGAGAAATTTCAGAAAGTCTGATGGAAGAGATACCAAGTCTGGAAAGAAAGACAAGTCTGAGATCCAGTGCTACAAGTGTAAAGAGATGGGTCATTATGCTCCAGAGTGCAGGAAAGGAAAATCTGAGAAAGCACTCATCACTAAAGGCAAGGACTGGGCAGACACTTCAGACTCAGATGAGGGAGTCAATTATGCTCTCATGGCAACTGTTAAAGATGAAGCTGAGTCATCTGAAAACAAGGTACCCCTAACAACTTATGCTTATGATACTGATAATATATCTGAATTAAGAATTTATCTTAAAAGCATACATGTTAGTTATAGGGATCAGACTTTAGAGAATGAAAGAATCAAATCTGAGAATCTAGGTCTTAAAGAGAGGAATAAATTTCTTGAAGAGAGACTTGTTAACATGCAACAAGTTCAAAAGGAGAGAGATGATGCTGTTTATGTTGAACAGGAATTTCTTAAAAGATATAGGCAAATATAATCTGAGTTGGAAAAAGAGAGGAAAGTGATTAAAACCTGGACTAATTCTGGAAAAGACACACATCAAGTTTTTCAGACAGATACTGTAGGATTAGGTTACTGTGAGGAAGATGAACTTAGGTTTAAAGATAAAGTTAAAATTAAACCACAACTTAAACCTGTGAAATTTGTTCCTGAATCCAGTAAGCTAAAATCTGTAGTTGTGAAAGAAGCTGTTATGGAGCCAGTTGAAACTTGTGAAAAACAGGTTAATGTTGGTTTAATGACAGAAAAACAATTCAGTCATAAACTCAAAGAAGTAAAATCTGTCATGAAACAGAAAGGGTTCAAGAAGAACAGGAATGGAAAGATAGGCATAAATAAAAGGAATAATCATTTGCCTACTACTGTTGCTCCAAGAAAAACATGTCATAACTGTGGAAGTACTAACCATCTTGCTAGTTTTTGCAGGAAAAACAAAGATATTAATTCTTTACCCTCCAAGTGTGGAGTAAAAAATGATTATGTTAGGGTTAGACCTCAGACTTTATGCACACTGTGGGAGCACTTGGCATTCCATTTATACTTGCAAGAGTTATCATGCTATTTATCACAACTATTATGAGCTAAAACCCAACTTGAAATGGGTTAGAGCAAACTCTGCAAGTGTAAAGTCTGACAATGTTAGTTTAAACTCTGTTGATAGTGATTCCGCTGCAAAAGCTAACAATGTTAAGAAAGCCAAAGGATCCAAGCAAGTCTGGATCCTTAAATCTAACACTCAGTGATTGTTTGTGATTGCAGGGCATAAAAGAGAGCACTCTTATCTTGGACAGTGGATGCTCAGGACACATGACTGGAAATAAAGCCCTGCTATCATATTTTGAGGAAAAAGCTGGCCCAAAAGTTTCCTATGGAGATGGCAACATAGGACGTACTCTAGGATATGGCAATATCAATCTTGGAAGTGTCATCATCACAAATGTAGCTCTAGTCTCAGGACTCAAGCATGATCTGCTTTCTGTGAGTCGAATCTGTGACAGAGGATACCATGTAGATTTTCATACTGAACACTGTGAGGTTATCAGTAAATCTACCGGAAAAGTTGTTCTAGTTGGACACAGGCGCAATAACATTTATGAAGCAAGTTTGATAACAAACTCTGAAGGAAAAACTGTGTGTCTGTCTGCAAAAATGTCAAATGAAGAGAGTTGGAAATGGCATAAGAAGCTCTCTCACCTAAACTTGAACAACATCAATGAGCTGATTCGAAAAGATCTTGTAAGGGGACTTCCAAAGTCAATACTCAGCTTAGATGGTCTGTGTGATTCTTGTCAAAAGGCCAAGCAAAGGAAGTCATCTTTCAAGAGTAAATCTGAATATTCAGTTGTGGAACCTTATCATCTTTTACATGTTGATCTTTTTGGTCCAGTGAATGTAATGTCAATGGGCAGAAAGAAATATGCTTTGGTAATTGTTGATGAATACACCAGATACACCTGGGTGTACTTCTTAGCAAAGAAGGATGAAACTGCCTTAACTTTGATGGATCATGTGAAGCTATTGGACAAAGGATCACAGTACAAAGTGAAAATTCTAAGGAGTGATAATGGTACTAAATTCAGAAATTCTGAAATGGAAGCTTTCTGCAAGGAAAGAGGAGTGAAGCAAGAATTTTCTGCACCTGGAACTCCACAGCAAAATGGTGTAGTTGAAAGAAAGAACAGAACTCTAATCGAAGCTGCCAGAACAATGCTTGAAGAAGCAAAATTGCCAACTTATTTCTGGGCAGAAGCTGTTCAAACTGCTTGTTTTACTCAAAATGCTACACTGATCAACAAGCATGGGAAAACACCATATGAGATGGTGAAAAATAAGAAGCCAAATTTGAAGTATTTTCATATTTTTGGATGCAAGTGCTTTGTGTTGAAAACTCATCCTGAACAGTTGACCAAGTTTGACTTAAAAGCTGATGAAGGAATTTTTGTTGGATACCCACTATCATCTAAAGCATTCAGAGTCTACAATCTGAGAACTAAAGTGATCATGGAATCTATACATGTGTCATTTGATGACAGGAAAATAACTGGAATAGAAGATGTAGAATATCATGATCAACTTCGCTTTGGAAATGAAGATCTAAACTCTGATGATGTAAACTCTGATGAAGCAAATCCAACAAACTCTGACAAAGCATACTCTGAACCTCTACTGATAAACACTGAGGAAGTTTCTCTGACAGAACAAAATAGAGAACCAGTTGAGGGGGAGCGTGAAGAAACTTCAGAAACTTCTCAAAGTGATGACTCAAATTCTGAATTTGAGTCAAATGCAGAATCAAACAGAAACTCTGAGTCAAACCCTGAAAGTTCAAATACTGAACAGTCCAATTCAGGGGGAGCCTCAGAGAATGCAAATGGTCAAGAAGAAAATCAGGAGAGCATGGATCAAGGGGGAGGATCTAATAATGATGAAAGAAGCCACTTTCCAACAGCAAGGAGGTGGACACAAGCTCATACTCTTGATTTAATTATTGGAGATCTAGATGCAAGTGTGAGAACAAGGAGTGCTACAAATAATGAATGTCTATTTCATGCATTCTTATCTCAAACTGAGCCCAAAAAAGTGGAAGAAGCTCTTCAAGATGCTAACTGGATAACAGCTATGCTGGAAGAGTTAAATGAATTTGAGAGGAATGAAGTCTGGACACTTGTACCAAGACCAAAGAACAGATCTATTGTTGGTACAAAGTGGGTTTTCAGAAACAAAACAGACAGTGATGGAGTGATTACAAGGAATAAGGCTAGACTTGTGGCTAAAGGCTATTCACAGCAGGAAGGAATTGACTATGATGAAACCTTTGCTCTAGTTGCTAGATTGGAGGCAATAAGGATTTTTCTGGCCTATGCTGCTCACAAGAAGTTTAAAGTCTTTCAAATGGATGTGAAAAGTGCTTTTCTCAATGGGAAACTTGAAGAAGAAGTGTTTGTTGAACAACCACCAGGGTTTGTAGATCCCAAACATCCAGATTATGTCTACAGGCTTGACAAGGCATTATATGGACTAAAGCAGGCACCTAGAGCATGGTATGAAACTCTAGCTCAATTTCTTTTAGAAAGTGGGTTCACTAGAGGTATAATTGACAAAACCTTGTTCTATTTTAATTCTGATGATGATTTGCTGTTAGTTCAAATATATGTGGATGACATAATTTTTGGGTCTACTAATGACAAACTCTGTAAGAAATTTGCCAAGCTTATGCAGTCAAGATACCAAATGAGCATGATGGGAGAGCTTAGTTATTTTCTAGGCTTGCAAGTAAAGCAAACAGATGATGGGATTTTTATCAATCAAGCAAAATATACCAGAAATCTTCTCAAGAAATTTGGTATGCTTGATAGTTCATCTGCCACAACTCCCATGGCTACTGCAACAAAGTTAGACAAAGATACAGGAGCTTCAGTAGATATGACAAACTACAGAGGCATGATAGGGTCTCTTCTTTATCTTACTACAAGCAGACCAGATATCATGTATGCAACATGTCTTTGTGCAAGATTTCAAGCAGATCCCAGAGAGCCTCATCTAACAGCTGTGAAGAGAATTTTCAAATATCTCAAAGGAACCATAACTCTTGGTTTGTGGTACCCTAGAGAATCAGAGTTTAAATTAATTGGTTACTCTGATGCAGATTTTGCAGGCTGTAAGATAGACAGAAAAAGCACAAGTGGAAGCTATCAATTTCTAGGTGACAGATTAGTTTCTTGGTACAGCAAGAAACAGAAATCAATTTCCACATCCACAGCAGAAGCAGAGTATATAGCTGCTGGTAGCTGTTGTGCACAGATTTTATGGATGAAGAATCAATTGCTGGACTATGGATTAAGGTACTCTAAAATACCTATTTTCTGTGATAATCAAAGTGCTATTGCTATGACAGGTAATCCAGTACAGCACTCCATGACAAAGCACATCAGCATAAGGTATCATTTTATCAGGGAACATGTGGAAGAAGGAAATATTGAGCTTCATTTTGTGTCTACATACCAACAGCTTGCAGATATCTTCACCAAACCTTTGAGTGAAGCTACCTTTACAAGACTGGTAAATGAACTTGGAATGGTCTCTGGTTTTGACTAGAGATACTGGTTAGATTCAAAATCTATACATAATTGATTTTATGCTCATGGTTCTTTGCATGTGTTAACTGTTATTTGTACCAGTATGTTAAACTCTGATAGTAAACTCTGTTAGTCATAAAGTGTCAGTCATACTCTATCGGTTCAAGTCTGAAGTTAATCTCTGATGTTATACTCTGATTTTGATATTGTCTGAAACATATGGACCGATGAAGAAACCTGTATGAAGCATGATTCTCAGTAAGTAATCATGAATCTTTCTGAGTAATATATGATCTGATCTCAAAATGTGCAGAAATTTTACACAGCATGATACTGTCTCTATATTTATAGCATCTCTTAGTTTATTGATCCTATACACTGAGTCTGTATTAGCTGTTTGCACTTTCTCTCATAAATTAATTGTATTAACTGATGAAAAGTCTAAACTCTGATAATTAGTTGCAAATATTTCACCCTCCAATCAAAAGATGCCAAAAAGTGCACAAATTCCTTTGAGATCATGTTGTGCCTAGGAAGACCCAGGAACTTATTGTATGAAATAAGGGCTAAAATCTTTGATTTTTGGTGACTAGTGCCAACCACTGATTACTGGAAAAAATTAAAAAAATAAAAAAATAAAAAAATCGAAGGGGGTGAAAAGAATAAATTGTATAGTACAGAGTTTAGATGAGAACAGATTTTATTTTATACATGAGAGTTTGACAACTAGTTTTTACTGATTTATTGTGTGGATTTTATGCACTTTAAGATGCTCTAAATATTTATATTCAGTAAACTCTGCTATTCACACGCAATTTTTTCATAACTGTGCATTGAGAGAAAAGAGATTATGAATAAAGGAGGAGGATTGGTAAACACTGATGAACTGTGTACTCTACGCTGAGGTAATTTTATTTTAATCTCTGATGATTAAAATTAATTATTTGTTTCAGACAGTTAACAATTTTGCGAAAACATTCTTGAAAACAAAAGAGTATGATTGGTAACGGTTCTAATTTGTATTAAACAGAAGAAAAAGGTTGCGTGTCTAGGAAAGTGTAAAAGGCGGTAATTATTGATGTTTTTACTGCACATGTGCATTGGAAACTGCCAATTACTGCTGTTAGTCATTGCATGTGTGCCACGTGTCCCACTCACACGATTAACGGAGTAAGACAGTTGTGTATTAATGATTAAAAACTGTTCAGTTTTTAATTTTGAATTTCATATTTAAACAATACAGATACATACATTTAAACCTTTCACATCTTACTCCAATTCACATCTATTGTCACACACACATATTCACAAACACTTTTCTACTTTCAAACTCTTTCGAGCTTTTGCATCTGATTCTCTGTTATTCTTTCAAATCTTACTAATGGCGACTACAGCGTTTGTTTCTTCTGGGTTAGAGTTCGTTCCTAACAATTATGCAGCACCACTAAACACTGCCAACGCACCAGAGGCGTTTCACATGATTCAGAAATTTCTTGCTCAGTCAGCGATTGGGCGTGCTCTAGTAGAACCAACAACACTTTCTGGTTCGCAAATCAAGGCTTTCTGGGAGACGGGTACTTATGATGATGGTGGTGATTCTGGCAACCCATCTATAATCTTTGAATTTCAAGAAGCAGAGTATGTAATTACTTCTGGTACAATTCGAACTGCAATGGGGTTTCCTGAGTTTTCTTCATATACAATTGGAATGGGTGACACTGATTTGCTAAGGATGATGCGAGAGATTGGGTATTCTGGGCCCTTGACAAAGATAGGACAGTTGAAGCGACCGTTCTTGAGGAAGGAGTGGAGCTTCTTCTTTGACTGCATAACAAGAACGTTCGGAAAGAAATGCACCAACTGGGATGCTATTCCCACAAACAGTCTGCAAATCGGGTATTCTCTTTTATATGATAATCATTTTGATTTTGCAAGACTTGTCTTAACTAATTTAGGGGAGAAAATGACAGAGAATCGAGGGGTAGTTTACTTTTCTAGATTTTGTCAGATTTTATTCTCTGCCTGTGTTCAAGGGGTAGAAATAGTTGATGAAGATGTTATTTCTTGTTTTAAATTACACAAGAGGATCTTCTCTGATCTTATCAACAAGGATGTTAAGAAAGGGGTTGTTGGAGATTTGTTCCTTCCTGCATCTGTGCAACAGTTTGTAAATGATCAAATCCATACACAAACACAAACTCCTTCTCAATCAGAACCCCAACCAGAACCTTTACAAACAGAACTTCCTCCATCTACATCTGTCAAACATATATCCAGTGGTAGGACTAAGCATGTTGGTTCCAAACCTGTAAAGTCTGTTAGACCAGCTACTGAAGTGGGAGTGTCCAAGTCTTCTGTGCCAAAGGGTGTTGGTCATTCTAAGAAGAGAAGAGCAAATAGACCAAAAACTGATGATGAGGATGATGTTGATAATGAAACTCTTCATCAGAGGAAAAGAAGATTAGTAACTAATTATCTTTTAGATAATTTGGATGAATCTACACCAGACACTGAAGCTGTCCAGGATGAAGCTCCAGAAGTTGTAGTTCAGGAGTCTGCTGTAAATGATGATAATGAGGACAGGGTCTTTGTGGATAATGAAGCTCCTGAAGTTATTATTCAGGAGGCTACTGAAGATGTTGAAGCAGCCACTGTGCCTGACATGGCAAATGCTGATACAGAGGCTGAAATGTTTGAGCAAGATGCTTTATTTGCTGATTTTGATATGGATAAAATTTTTGAAGCACATCCTAGTATCAGTGTTTGTGATACTGCGGATGTGGCAACTGATCAACCCACCCTGATTATTGAAGAGTCCCTTGCTACTCATACAGAGAATCTCTCTGTTACTAATCAAATTCCTGATATGGGTGAGGAGGTTGATCAGGTAGTTGAAGCTACAGCAGAGACTCTGAAAGAGAATACTGTTCAAACAGAAGAAGTTGTTGCAGAGTCTATTCCTGTAGAAGCAGAGGTTCTTGTAAATGCAAACTCTGAGATTCATGAAGCTGCACAGATAAATGCTGAGGCTACTGCAGACAATGTTGCTGAAGAAATTGCAGAGCAGATAGCAGAAAATGTTAATGAAGCTAGAGTTGATTTTGATAATGCTGATCACACATCTGAAAATTCTGATCATGCAAACTCTGGGATCAATGCTGCACTTTCAAACTCTGATGATAATGAGTCAATACCTTTTCTAAGGGATCCTACTGCAGAGTCTATCAAAGAAAATCAACATGCAACTGAAGCTCATTACAGGGAAATGCATTATGCAAACTGGTCAGGAGCTGATTGTATCTTCTCCAAGCAAAGGACTGCTGATTTTGTTGCTCAATCTGCACAGGAGATTTCAAATCCTGAGTTGTTGACACATTTCAAGGCTACAGTTGTTCAAGTCAAATCATTGCACAATCGCTTTGATGAGACTCACAAAGCTGTCATTGGATTGAGTAATGATATTGCTGCTAAGGAGTTGGCTTTGAAGAATGATAGAACTAGATTATCTTCCATGATCAAGAATCAAGTGGAAATAAAGCAAAGGCTAAGCAAGGTGGAAGAGAATCAGACTGCTATGTCTTCTCAACTTACTTCTATTGCTACATCACTAGAGTTGCTGACATCAGTTTTTATTCCTGATGATGTCAAAAAGGGGGAGAAAGTACCTAAAGACAAATGCAAAAGGACTCCAACCTTGAGACTGAGGGATGATTCTAATGATGGTGGAAGCAGAGGAGCAGAGAAAAGGTCAAAGTCTTCTCAAGAGCAAGGGAGACTTAGATCAAACTCTGCTAGACAGACATACTCTGAAAGAGTAAACTCTGGTGGACAATCCTCTTCAAAACTTCAAAGAGTAGTGATTTCAGATAATCCAATTACTGATGAAGAGATTGCTGCTAAAATCTTTTTAGAAGAACATGATGGTCAAGTCACAGTAGAAGATATAGATGCTGAGATGAAGCTTCTTGCTGAAGAACACCAGAAGAAGGTTGAAGCTGGTACTTACAAGAAAAAGGCCAAGGCTCCTAGGAGAAAGGAACTGGGAATTTCTATTAAAGAAAATGTGAACTCTCAACAGAGTTTACAATACACAAGGAGGCCTGTGATTTCAAATACTGATAAAGGAAAAGGTATACTGGTAGAAGAAGGACAGTTTTCAAAGAAGAATTATTCAACCTCTGACGTTGCTCAAGTTGAATCAAGGATAAATCAATCAACCTCTGACGTTGCTCATGTTGATATTTCTACTAAAGTTGTGACAACCTCTGACAATGCTCAAGTTGTACAAACTCAGCTAGCTCCACAACTCCAAGGTTTCTTAAGACCTGTACTTTCTGAAACTCTGAAGCTAGAAGCTGTGGACTTTTCTCAAACCAGAACAGTACATGGAAAGCAATCTTATGATAAATCTGGTTTGGGTTCACACAGAGAAAAGAGAATCAATAACAGTTCTTTTGACCATTCATCACTGGCAGAACCTGGTGTTGGGGTATCTCAAGAGAGCCTTGATAAACTAGAGTCTGTTCAGATGGTGTATCATAGAGGATTAAAGAAAGAGGTTCTGTTATACTTTATGTCTGATGGAAGAGTATACAGAGTAGGAGAAGCTGATGTTCAATTGAAACTATGGGAAGAGCTTGAGTATGTTCTATATCTTCTCAAAATCAAAAATAGAAGTACTCATAATGCTGCTCTAGTTCTAAGAGATAGGATGCTGAAAACAAAAGCTATGCTTGGAGGAGGTGTTTCAAGTGCATATATTCCTAAGTACAGAGATGCTTATGGAAAGATTGTTGAAATGAAAAGAAACAATGCCAAGTTCAAGACAGCACTGGGGATAAAGGTTTTGGAATTTAACCTAGAGTCAGATAAATCTTACTTTATTCGGCTAGGGAATGAAATGAGAAAGAACAGCATTTATTCTTTGAGAGCTGCTATCTACCAGACTGGAGAAAGTGATCCAGAGCTTAAGGAATTGAAAGAAATCATGGTGGAAGAGCTAGAAAAAGCTGAAAGGAGGCTACTCATTGATTATCTCAGGACAGTGCCTGATATTGAAGAAATTAAGTAAAGTCTGACTGTAAGTTTTTAAAGTTTTCTGTTCTAAGTTAAAGTTAAACTCTGTTATATTTTAAACACTGCATTTGTTATATGTTTTGACATCATCAATTATCTATTAACTTGTACATTTTTATTATGCACAAGTTGGGGGAGATTGTTAGATATAATTGCTGATGATTGTTTATCAGTGTTTAAGCAACAGGTACTCATCAGAGTTTACTAGAAGCCAGTAAGAGTTTGTTAAAGTCTGACGGGGTGAAAGTTTGGTTTAGCTGTCGGTGCTAATATGAAGATTCTAGAAGCAATATATTCTGAAGATGGAAAGAAGCAGAATATATTGAGATGGCTAAATAAACGGGACAGAAGACAGAAGCAATCCTAGATTGATATAAATTGTATAGCTGATTTATAGGATATCAATTAGAGATTGATTATGTAACTGTGTATTATATAAACACAGATAGGTTAACCCTAAAAGGGATGCGAATACTGAATACATTATTCTTGTAACCTAGCAGCTCTCTGTGATTCTTTAACATCACTGAGAGAAGAGTTATTTATATAATTCAGTTGTTGATTCATAAACAGTGTTCTCAATTGTTATTATCATACTTATATTGATTATATATTGTGTATTCGGCCTAACACAATACATCCTTGATTGTCCGATGAATAGTTATCAAAATTTAAAGTTGGGATCTCCCGATTCTGATCGCGTTTACATTCACATACTTTCCTTATACATCACTAATATAACTTCAAAACATTCATTTCATGTCTCCCACATAGTGTGGTCTGAATAAATATTTTTCATCAGCAAATTCACTATTCATCAACATTTACTATTCATCAAAATTTTTTAACTAAGTCCAAAATTTGGGGTTATTACAAAAGTCATCCTACAGACTTGAAATAATTCTTCATTGAAAGAAGTTTAATTTACTGATCAAGCCTCAGTGAAGTGTTCAAGGAAGTTGATTTATTAAATTGACAGAGATTTCAGAAGTGTGACAGCAAGAGTACAAATTACAGTGGTTGACCAAAGTCAAAAGCAACAAATGAACCACAGCTTAAAGTCAAAGATATGAAGAACCGACATTGTAGTTAGTCACTTATGAACCGGACAGTACATCAAGTGTCAACTTCATTTAGTGGAAATTTTTCATCAAATTCAAGTGGTTCAAGGATTGTTTATGCTATCAAGAAAGGATATAAATTCTCTTTTAATTAGTTATTAATTTAATGAATAAATTAATTCATCAGAATTAATTTATTAAATAAATTAATTATTAGAATTAATTTAAAAGTAGAATTAGAATTAAAGCTAGAATGACTATGATAAATGAACTGGAATGACTATCAAGGATAGTCATCCCGATAGTCATGCCAGGTCATTTTATCATAAAAATGAACTGGAATGACTATCAAGGATAGTCATCCCGATAGTCATCCCAGTTCAAATGATAGTCATTCTAATTTAATTCTAATATTTTGATAGTCATTCCATGCCAAATTGATAGTCATTCCAGGCTAAAATTGATAGTCATTCCAAGTCTTTTTGATAGTCATTCCAAGTCTTTTTGATAGTCATTCTGGATCAAAAGAAACGTGCAGAATTGACAGGATATTATCAAAAGGCATTCAAGACAGTTTCTATCTATACAGAACATACAATCTTTCAAGAACTCTACCTTAACTGCACATCAACTGCCAGAATTCAATTAAATCAGTAAATTCATTTCTAGTACAGATTGTTATATCCAAGCCACTAGAAATCATTTACTTGTACTGCTTTGACTATCTAGCGGATCTTTATCCCTAGAAATTATCTCGAACTATAATTTATCGTTCTATCTTTTTATTACAAAAATAGATAAGTTCATGTCGAATTTATTCAAAATTTGTTTTAATTAGTTTGAGATTCAATCTTGTAATCAGTACAAAATTTGTAACACCTTTCAAGTTTAATATAAGTTATATTTAACTTGAATTTTGTTTCATTTAATTCCGCATTAATTTGTTCTTGAATTGTATTATCTAAAGAAAAACAAATTCGATTAAACGGTATAGTTCGTATTCACCCCCCCCCCCCTTCTACAAACTTATCGGGACCTAACAATTGGCATCAGAGCCTTTTGATTGATACACAAATCAAAGATCCAATTTTTGTGATTTTTTCAAGAACATTCATATTTTTATTCTTCTAAATTTTTTTTCAAAATGTCTACACAGAAAGTTGGTACAGTAAAGATTCCTATGTTTAGTAAGGAACATTATCCCATGTGGAAGAAGAAGATACTTCTGTTTCTTGAGGTGGCAAATTCTAAGTACCTAGGTGTTTTGAAGAAAGGAACAAATATTCCAATGGTTGTTGAGGAAGAACGCATTGAGAATAATGTGGTTGTTCAAGCTGCAAGGATGTATCCCAAAGAACCTAAAAATTAAACAGCTAATGAAAAGAAAGATGCTTCCTTGGATGCTAGCTTGCAGTTAATCCTAGTTGACTGTCTGGATCCAGTTATGCATAATTATGAGCTAAATTGTAAAGATGATAAGCATATCTGGGAAATAATAGAAATCATCAATGAAGGGACAGAGGAAGTAAGAGAGAACAAGTTGGAAATCCTTACTTCTTCTTATGAACACTTCAGGTCCAATCCAGGGGAAGGAATATCTGAAGTTTTTGAGAGATATAATAAATTGATCAATGACCTGAACCTTCAAGGAAAACATTATACCATCAGGGAGATCAATAAGAAATTCCTTTTAACACTTCCAATTCATCTGGAACACAGGATTTCAGCTATACTGGAAGCAAGAGACTTAAGTGAGATTTCTCTTGAAAGACTCTATGGGGTACTGAAAACCTATGAATTGGAACAAATTCAACAAAGGGAAATCTATGGAACAGGAAAAATGGTCTGTACGTCTACTACACTTATAGCAGAAGTTCCTCAGAAACTGGAGGTGAAGGTTGCTCAACCCTCCAGTTCAGACAAGGATGTAACTGTAGCTGAATATGGCTTTACATATACTAGTCAATCTGATGGAGACTTCTATTCCATGGAAGAGCTTGAGCAATTGGAAGATGAGTAAATGGCTATGATAGTGAAGAAATTTGGAAACTTTAGATTCAGAAGGAATCCAAATCTCAAATTTAAGCCAAGGTTCCAGAGAGGTAGTTCTTCTTCCTCTAATAGCACAAGGGGTGGCTATAAAACTGGAACTGTGGACAGGAGCACTATCAGATGCTTTAACTATAATGAGTTGGGACACTTTGCTACAGAATGTAAAAAGCCTAGACAAGCAAAGAAGAACTCATATGACTCAATCAAGAAGAACAGAATTGGGAAGGATTATCTTGAAGAAGGAAAGAGCTGGGATGATACTGACAGTGATGAAGAAGATGGAGAAGTTGGCAATCTTGCACTTATGGATATTGAGGGCAGTTCTTCATCTCCTAAGTCTGAGGTAACTTTTACTGATGCAGAAATGGTGTATCATCTTAGCAGTACTTTATCATGTGCACGTAGTGAAAATGATCGAATAATTATTCAGAACAATGCTCTAGAAAAAAAGGTTAAAGAATGAAGACTAGTGCATATTAATCAGGATGAACTAAAAGATAAAGTAGTTTTTCTTGAGAATAGGGTTAATTGCTATAAACAACTAGAAACTATTTTTAAGGATAATATCACTGAACTGGAAACCAAGGTAAGAGCCTACTACAATTCTTGTAAAGAGGCTAAAGAGTTTTTCAACAAGCAAGCTACAGGCAAAACTGTTAGTATAGGTTTTGGCTATAATGAGGCTGTTAGAATGTTAGGCATCAATACCCCTAACAAAGTCAGTGCTATAGATAGGGGTATACCACAGGTGCTTAAGGGTGCTAAAGACCCTCTCTTTAGAGAATCAGTAGCAGAACCTTTGAATGCATTATCCATCATTATTCAAGAGGAATTGTGTACCGAGGACCTTGTCAATGAAGTTGCACAGTCCAACATATATGTGTCTGAGGGTTCTGTCAAAGTTGTTCCAGCAACAGAAACCAAACCAGGCATTCATAAAGTGAAACAAAACAACAACAAGTCTAACATGCCTATTGTTAATCTGTTTCATAAAGCATGTGGTGTGGTGAATTGCATGTCTTGTGCATTTAATGTTATGTATGCTTATTTTATTAGTAAGCATGTATCTGATAATAAGACTGCTCCTCATCAACATGTTAATTATAAGAAGCATGTTAGATCTAAGACTGCTAGTCCTCCCAAAACTAGAGTGGACACATTCATACCTAAGCCTTCTCAGAAATGTGTTAAGGCTGGTTATGAATAGAAACGCTCTTTTGTTAAAGAGGTTGAAGTAGTTAAAATCAAGAGTGTTGTTTTGCCTGACAAAGGTCAATTTTTTAAGTATGCCAGACCCAATCAAGTTTAGGTTCCGAGGAAGGACTAATCAATTTGATATTGCAGGGTGTGGAACAGGTAAACCGTGTTGTGTGGATTCTGGACAGTGGATGTTCAAGGCATATGACCGGAGATAGTGCCCTGCTATCAAATGTGGTTGAGAAAGCTGGCCCAGTGGTTACCTTTGGAGATAACAGCAAAGATTTAACTGAAGGATATAGCTGTTTGGAAGCTGGAAATATTATCATTGAAGATGTATCTATTGTGGAAGGTCTTAAGCACAATCTTCTCATTATCAGTCAATTCTGTGACAGAGGATATGCTGTTTCATTTGATAAAGAAAAGTGCCAGATCCTTCACAAGAAGAATGGAAAGCCTGCTCTTCAAGGAGTTAGGAAAGGGAACTTGGTCATAGCTGATTTATATTCTGGATGCAAAGATGAAGTTAATTGTTTTTATGCTAAAGCTTCATCAGATGAAAGTTGGCTATGGCACAAGAAGATGTCTCACCTGAACTTCAAAACAATGAACTCCATAGTCAAGAGGGAATTGGTGAGAGGTCTGCCTCAGATGGAATTTACACAGGAAGGACTGTGTGAGGCATGTCAGAAAGGAAAGTCAAAGAAAGCATCTCACAAGGGCACTAACACATCATCAATAACTGAACCACATCAGCTACTGCACATGGATTTTTTTGGTCCAGTTAATGTGATATCTATGTCAAAGAAACAATATGCACTTGTGATTGTTGATGACTATTCCAAATATACATGGGTTTTATTCCTACATTCCAAGGATGAAACTCCACAGATGGTGATTAATCACGTGAAGTTGATTGAGCTGGATTCTAGATTCCCTGTTTAGAGCTATAAGGTCAGATAATGGAACTGAATTCAAAAATGCAGTCCTAAATGACTTTTGTGCAGATAAAGGAATAACGAGACAATATTCAGCCCCTAGAACTCCTCAACAGAATGGAGTGGTAGAAAGGAAGAATCGTACATTGTGTTAGATCAGGATTCAATGATCATCAGGATCTGGACTACTGATCAGGATTGAGATGCTAACGTCAACAGGATTGCATATCGTCAGTATCAGGATTGCTATCAGGACTGAGATCAGGATTATCATCAGGACTGGAAGCTGATCAGTATTACTTCAAGATAACTATCGAGTCCGGGAAAATAAGGAAAGTTGATTTGTCGGTTCCTAGTTTATAGGAATGCATATGTCGGTTAGGATATGTATCAATATAGTTTGTAATTGATTTAAACATATCTTGTAATTGACAGAGTATCTGTGTAGTATATAAACACAGTTTAGGTTTTGCATATTGCAATAGCTTACACGAATATTATTGTAACCTTGCAGCTTTCAAGAACATCAGAATTTCTTGAGAGAGTTTTGTAACAGTTTTATATCAGATTTAATAAAGCTGTTATTATTTTCATATATGTGTTTATTAGTCTAGAATCTTATACAATTGTATTCGCCCCTCCCCCCCCCCCCCTCTTCTACAATTTTTAATTACTGGGCAACAATTGGTATCAGAGCAAACTGATTTAATCTAAATCAGAAACGATCTAAGATGTCGACAACCAAGTATGAAAGCATGAAGATTCCCATCCTGAAGAAAACTGAATACCCTACATGGAGGGTAAAGATGTTGATGTACCTGGAAGCCACATATCCTGATTATCTGGACAAGATTCGTGATGGACCATACATCCCTACGAGAATTGTTGGTCGAACATATACTGTACCCGAACACAACGTGGTGAAGGTAAAAAGTGAGTGGACTCCAGAAGAAAAGGCTCATGTTCTCAGGGATGCTAAGGTAAAGAATATACTGCATAATAGTCTTGATGCTGTCATGTCTAACATGGTGATTGCATGCAAGTCTGCAAAGGAAATTTGAGACACCTTGGAAACTCAATGCCAAGGATCTGCATCTGTCAAGAAGAACAGAAGGGCTCTATTGATTCAATAGTATGAACAATTTGATGCAAGACCTGATGAGAGCCTTACTGATATGTATGATAGATTCCTGACACTACTGAATAATCTATCTCTAGTTGGCAAAGAGTATGTTACTGAGGACTCGAACACCAAGTTTCTAAGAGCCTTACCTGAGGAATGTGATACTCAAACCTCTATCATTAGGCATCAGTATGATCTAAACACTGTGTCTCTTGATAAGGTGTATGGGATGCTGAGAACCTATGATCTTGAGGTTCAACAAAGAAAGAACAAGAGAAACAGCAAGGCAAAGAAAAGGAACAGATGTGGAGGTCTCTAGAAGAAGGACAAGAGTAGTGGAGTCATCTCATCAGATACTGATGGCAATCCTGATACCAATACTGATGATGATTCTACTGACTCTAACATATGTTGTTATGAGGATTCGAACCTTATATCTTTAGTAGAGTAACTTAAATATAAAAAAAATCTCTGATATGGATCTAACAGCTCTCGTTAATTTACTTAATATCTAACACTTATATAATAATGACTTGTATTGGTAAAAACTAATAATATAAATCCTTAAGTTTTATATGTTGTTGTTAGGATTCGAACCTTAGACTTTTAGTAGAGTAACTTAAATATAAAAAAATTCTGTACTATGGATCTAACGGCTTTTATTTATTTACTTAATATCACGGTCAATATACTTTGGTTGAACCAAACTACCAACGATTATAGTCCTGTTTTCTTATTATAGTTTAGTTTTAATCTATACTAAACTATAATAAGCAAACATGACTATAATTGTTGGTAATTTGGTTCAACTAGTAAAAAAAATAATTATATAATAATGACTTGTATTGGTTAGAGGTAATAATATAAATTCTTAAGTTTTATATGTTGGTGTGAGTATTCGAACCTTAAACTTTCATTAGAGTAACTTAAATATAAAAAAAATTCTCTACTATGGATCAAACGCTCTCGTTTATTTACTTAATCTCTAAGGGTTAATATGTTTTGGTTCAACCAAATTACCAACAATCATAGCCATGTTTGCTTATTTTAATTTAAGTATAGATTATAAAATAAATTGTGGTAGTGATTTAGGACGGAGAGAGAGAGAGAGTGGAGAAAAAGATGGATATGAATATTGTATTTCAAATAAATTTCTTGTTCGGTCCGGGACCTCCGGGCTTACAATTGACAGTATGTATATAGGCTAGATACATCATCCAACCAAGCATCACTTTAAATTTTTTCGGTTATTCGATGAATGTAGAGTGAGCATGTGTGAGAGAGAGATTGTGTAGAGTTAAAAAGCTTCAAAAATTATTCTTCTCACGTTCACAAAAATGTGTGTCTGTGTGCGCGAGAAAGAAGAGAGTTGCTTTTTGCATGAAAGTTAACAAAAACAGCAAAAGAAAAGCTGGTATCTGCATGCCAAGGCCAAGGGAATTAGATTCTTCACCAGTACTCGCCAACTCCCATAAATCTCAGATCCCAGATTCACTACTTAATACATTAGTGTAAATTTTTAGACTTCAATTAGTAACCCGAAATTTTTAATCCAAGGTCAATGTTTTTTGCCCTAAAACTATAAGTTGAATATAATGCAGGATTTAGGACCTGTTAAGTTTATCTTATAATTTATATGCCCAAAAATGTATGCACTTTCCAGATTTTATAAGGAACGCCAAGCACTATTTCAGTTGTATTCTTGATCATATTAGGGAGTATATCTTATGAAAAATGTTTTGTCACGTCACAGCCCTAATTAATGTAGCTCTCACACTGATGGGACCAGCTATACGGGACAGAATCTTTGATGTTCGGACATCACACTAGCAGTACATTAGTAACCATCTTCAGTTACTTCACCAGATCATTTTATTACTCCATGCAGTAAGCTTTAGAATTATGCTTTAGAATTATGCTTTAGAATTATACTAGCCTAAAAGCTGTAAGAGCGCGGGCATGTATATATATATATGTTCATGTAATTTTTTGTACAGATATTTATATATACTAGCTTAAAATCGTGCTATACACGGATTGTTTTTAATAATTGTTAATTTTATTATTTAGTATATTTTATTAATTGCATTTGTTAAAAAAAATAAGTATGTGCATTAAATTTTTTAAAATAATTAAAAGTATTAAAATATATTTTAAAATAAATAAGTAATGGGTTGCCCGTGATATTTTGGAAAAATAGGGGTTTTATTAAGAAAAAAATAGAAACTAACATGTTTTCGTTGAATTTTAAAATATAAAAGTAACGGTTTGCTAGTGATATTTTTGGAAAAAGAGAGCTTTAGTATGAAAAATAGAACAATTAAAAGTATTAAAATAGGTTTTAAAATAAATAAGTAATGGTTTGCCCGTGATATATTTGGAAAATGAGGTATTTTAGTAAGGAAAATAGAAAAAATAACATATTTTAGCTGAAAAATGTAATTGTCCGTGATTTTTTTATAAAAAGAGCGGAAATATAATTTCCAGTTAAAAGTATTAAAATAGGTTTTAAAATATATAAGTAAGGGTTTTCCCGTGATATATTTGGAAACGAGGGATTTTAGTAAGTAAAATAGAAAAAGTAACATGTTTTAGCTGAAAAAGGTAATTGCCCGTGATTTTTTTAGAAAAATAGGGTTTTTGTTAAAAAAAAATAGGAAAAAGTAATGTATTTTAACTCAAAGGGTAACTGATTATAATAATGTTTATAATAATTAAATAAACAATTAAATAAGGCAAGTACCGTACCAAAAAACAAGTACCAAAACTTTTAATGTTTCGTCTTTAATAATACTAACTTATAACCGGTGTGAAGCAAATGCTTCTTTTAATATTTATTTTATAGTAAAAATATAATATAATATTTTTATATATTTCTGGTAGGTCCAGTGAAGAGAGAGTGACACGATCGATTTTTATCCTGATTCGTGATGGCGCAACTAGTAACAGATTCGCTCACCCCTACTCCAATCCCCGAGTTCCTCGCCGGACTCGAGATTTTTCACTATAAAGAAACTCCTTTATAGTAGGCGGAGAAGCCTTTACAAACTAACCACTATCTATGGAAGCGTTACACACCCATAACCTCCTCAAAATAAAATAGCAAAATACCTTTGTAGACTATGTACTTCTACAACTTTGCGGATCTTGGAGCTTTGGTCTTAGGTCTCGGGTCTTTTCTTTTCTTCACCCGTTCAAAGACTACTAACTCCCCATTAGTATGCCTAGGACACGGGTCTTAGTTACCTTTAAACTTATAACCAGTGTGATGCACGGTTAACATTTAAATTTGTTATCTTCTTTGTATTTTAATGTTTTATTTTATTTTATATTTATTTTTTTATTAACATGATTTAAATTTAAATAGTTACATGCAATTGTTGAACTCGACATGATTGACTTAGGTACTGTTTGTCTTTGATCGTGACTAAATTTTGTTTCCAAAATTTTGTGTTAAATAATATTGTAGAAATATATTTTGATGAAAATTGATATTTTTAAAAAATTAAGGTATTTTGATTAAAATTGATATTCTTAAAAAATTAAGGCCAAATTGAAATTAAAGAGACTAAAATACAAATATCAAAATACAAGTATCATATGAACCGACTGACAAATTTTTAATGTTACAGCTATTATAATATAGTAAGTAAGTATAGTATATATATTTTAATTTTGTTAATTTTAGTTATATCTATACTATCTATACTATATTATTAAAATCGAAACATTGAAAGTTTTGATTTTCGGTTTTCGGTACTTTTTCTAATTAATAAATTAATAATATAATCAAAATTCGGGAAAGTTTTATTCTACATTAATATTTCACTATATTTTACTACATAAAAATTAAATAATATTAAAATCTAATAAAAAAAATGAAAATGTGGGATCTAATTTGTTTAAATTTAGGATACACTTCTACAAATATACTTCTTTCTTTTTATGATAACGAAAACTACTACAAATCAAATCTTTTTAATAATCTATTTAATAAATAATAATATAATATAAAAATAGTAAATAACTGATTGACTTTTATAATTACAAAAAACTAACAAAATCTACTACTTTTCCAAAAATATTATGACAATTACCTTTAAATTAAAACATAATATCTTTTATATTTGTTATCACTAAAATCTCTATTTTCCAAAAATATGAGGTGCAATCATTACTTATTTATTTTAAAATCTATTTTAATACTCTATTTAATAAATATTATAAAAATATAAAAATATTAACTAGTTGATTGCCTTTTACAATTAAAACATTTTTTTTCTAACAAAATCTACTTCTTTTCCAAAAATATCACGACAATTACCTTTAAATTAAAATATATTACCTTTTATATTTTTTATCACTAAAATCTCTATTTTCCAAAAAATATCAAGTGCAACTCTTACTTATATATTTTAAAACTTATTTTAATACTTTTAATTTCTAAAAAAACTTACCTATTTTAACAAGTGAACGTATTTTTTTAACAAATACAATTAATATAATTAAAACACATCTAAAAATATTATAGGTAGTTACTTTTTTTTAATTAAAACATGTTAGATTTCCTATTTGTCCTTATTAATAAAACTTACTTATTTTAACATGTCAGCGTATTTTTTTTAATAAATACAAGTAATATAAATAAAACACTTCTAAAAATATCACAGACAGTTACTTTTTTTTAATTAAAACATGTTAGATTTTCTATATGTCCTTATTATTAATATTATTTTATTATAAAATAATATTAATAATACATCATTTATCTTCATCAGTCCCATCTGTATTTTTTAATATTTTTTTTACGTTCCAATTAATATTTAAGTTTCTCATTTTATAATTTATCATATTAATTTTTACTTTTATTTTAATATTTTCCGTTCACATTAAATTTTTTAGTTTATTATTTTTTAAGACCTCTGCCTTGCACGGGTTATATAGGCTAGTATTATTAAAGCCGAAACATTGAAAGTTTTGGTTTTTGATTTTCGGTCGGTTTTCGGTCTTTTATTCTATTTAATAAATAATAAAAAAATATAAAAATAGTAACTAGATGATTGCCTTTTATAATTAAAATATTTTTTTCCTAACAAAATCTACTCTTTTTTCAAATATATCATGGAAATTATCTTTAAATTAAAATATATTACCTTTTATATTTGTTATCACTAAAATCTCTGTTTTCCAAAAATATGAGGTGCAATCCTTACTTATTTATTTTAAAACCTATTTTAATACTCTATTTAATAAATAATAAAATAATATAAAAATAGTAACTAGATGATTGCCTTTTATAATTAAAATATTTTTTTCCTAACAAAATCTACTCCTTTTCCAAAAATATCACGACAATTACCTTTAAATTAAAACATATTATCTTTTATATTTTTTATCACTAAAATCCCTATTTTCCAAAAATATGAGATGCAATCCATACTTATTTATTTTAAAACCTATCTTAATACTCTATTTAATAAATAATAAAATAATATAAATATAGTAACTAGCTGACTGCCTTTTATAGTTAAAACATTTTTTTCAAATAAAATCTAATTATTTCCCAAAAATATCACGGGCAATTACATTTAAATTAAAATATATTACCTTTTATATTTGTTATCACTAAAATCTCTCTTTTCCAAAAATATCAAGTGCAACCCTTATTTATATATTTTAAAACATATTTTAATACTTTTAATTATTTAAAAAAACTTACATATTTTAACAAGTGAACGTATTTTTTTAACAAATACAATTAATATAATTAAAACACATCTAAAAATATTACGGGCAGTTACTTTTTTTTAATTAAAACATGTTAACTTTTCTATTTGTTCTTATTAAAAAAAACTTACTTATTTTAATATGTCAACATATTTTTTTAATAAATACAATTAATATAATTAAAACACTTCTAAAAATATCACGGGAAATTACTTTTTTTAATTAAAACATAAAATAATATTAATAATACCTCATTTATCTTCCTCAACCCAATATGTATTTTTTAATATTTTTTTATGTTCCAATTAATATTTAAGTTTCTCATTTTATAATTTATCATATTAATTTTTACTTTTATTTTAATATTTTCTATTCACATTAAATTTTTTAGTTTATTATTTTTTAAGATCCGTATCTTGCACGGGTTATAGGCTACTAATTAACTAATAATGAGATACATATTATATATAATATGTGACTTATATATTATATTATATATAATATTATATTCTATGTACCAATACTTGACTAAAATACGAATAAGATAATAAATTTAAATGTCAATCGTGTGTAATGGGATTAAACTTTAAGTACAAGAAAAGGTATAGTATTATAAAAAGTATAATAATTAACAATAATTGATGTATATATCATCAAAAAAAGTATAAGTATAATAAAGATTTATGAAGATGAATGAGACATGGTTATATATAAAGATACAATAACTAAAAATGGAATTATATAAATCTATTAAATTAATATTTTATTTTAATCTAAAGTTAAAATGAAATAAATTAAGATAACATGAGAATAGGTAGCTTATCTAATAAATTTTTTAAAGTGAATTCAAAGAGTAATGTAGCACAATAGTTAAAACATTAATACCCTTCAATAATACAATAATAAAAATTACAATAAATACCCTTCAGATTGTAAAAAGACATTTCAATGCTTATTCTATTTATTTCATATAAATGTCTTCATTATTAATACATTATACATCTTAATATATGTGATCATTAATAACTAATATTCATTCTATTTATTTTGTAATTAATACTTACATATAAATGTACATATATATTATTTTATATAGTATATAATTTAAAATTTTAATAAAATATAATTAAAAAGATTATGATATTGGAATAACTAATAATATGACATGAATTTGTGATAACAAATTCTTAGTAATATGACATGATTTCATGTCATATTTAATTGTTATTTAAATGATTAACGAAATATAGTTTTTTATCACCAACTAATTTAGAGTATGCATGCAAAATTGTATTGAGTTATATTTTGTTAAATTTATTAACATTTAACATGGTCATTCATGTATCTTACCCACAAATCGATAATAATCTACTAGAGAATTAGAGAGTTTAATGAGTCAATTTATTACATGAAAGGATAGTTATACTCTCCTAATTGCAAAGTGATATTTTTAATGTCTATCCTAAGAGATGCCAATGTCTCCATTATTAGTACATTTTAGTATCTACGCCCATTTAAAAACTAATCTTGAAAGTACACCATTGTTTTGTAATGAATATATACGTCTATACATGTTTTGGAATAAAAAACGTATTTTCGAATTTAAAACTAGGGTTTGAGAGCTTTCGAGCTTTAATGGTTGGTCTCGTATTTCGTGACTAAATCTGTCCTCACAAGATGCCTACGTATCTCAATTCGTAATTGAGAATCAAGCCAACAAACGTAGTTCTGATTCGAAGGATCAGGGTCCTTATATAGGCGTCAGGAGCCCTGCATTTAGGGTAGAATTAGGTGAATTGGGGGCCAAGTCACCTTCTTAGAATAGGATTGTGAATCCTATTTTGTAGGAGGCTGACTCCTATTAGGTTTGTATGCCTTGGTGGCTAATCTTTGAAGAATTTGACACACTTTGGACTCTTTTTATGAGCTGCACATTTTCTCCTTTTATTAATTAGGGTTTCGGGCTTCATTTATTGGGCTTAATTCTTGGACCAATCTAGTTCTAATTAATACGTCATTAATTATATTTTTAGGGCTGTTTCTGGCCCATATCATTTGCCTCCCAACTTCTAAGAAAATCTTTTTAGATTATCATAGAAGTTATTTTGACCTTCTTCGAGATTTAAAGGGTCTTTTTCGCATTTTGACCTTCTTCGAATTTTGATGTTAAATCACCTCCTAGTCGAACAGCTTCGACCAGGATTGAGGTCGATATTTTCGACCTCGATTGAGGTCGATTTTTGGTGTCATTTTGGCTCTTGGTCAAACACCTTCGACCAGGAATGAGGTCGTGTGATTTCGACCAGGATTGAGGTCGAAATATTGGTCCATTTTGGCTCCTGGTCGAACACCTTCGACCAGGAATGAGGTCGTGGGTTTTCGACCAGGATTGAGGTCGAAATATTGGTCCATTTTGGCTCCTTGTCGAACACCTTCGACCAGGAATGAGATCGTGGACTTTCGACCTTGATTGAGGTCGAAATATTGGTCCATTTTGGCTCCTGGTCGAAAACCTTCGACCAAGAATGAGGTCGTGGAATTTCGACCTTGATTGAGGTCGAAATATTGGTCCATTTTGGCTCCTGGTCGAACACCTTCGACCAGGAATGAGGTCGTGGACTTTCGACCTTGATTGAGGTCGAACTTTTGGTCCATTTTGGCTCATGGTCGAACACCTTCGACCAGGAATGAGGTTATGGACTTTCGACCTTGATTGAGGTCGAACTTTTGGTCCATTTTGGCTCGTGGTCGAACACCATCGACCAGGAATGAGGTCGTGGACTTTCGACCTTGATTGAGGTCGAACTTTTGGTGTATTTTGGCTCCTGGTCGAACATCTTCGACCAGGAATGAGGTCGTGGACTTTCGACCTTGATTGGAGTCGAAATATTGGTCCATTTTGGCTCTAAGTCGAACTACTTCGACCAGGATTGAAGTCGTGGGCTTTCGACCTCATAACTCGTGAGTTTCTTCAAGTTGTACCTCTTGTGTTCTTTAAGGTTTATTTTGACTTCTTCAAAAATGTTGATATTTATTTTTGAGCTATTTATTTTTGTTGGGCCTAAATTGGGCCCAAGATTTTTACCCACTTTTTTTGGGCTAAATTATGATCCGGCTCATTATAGTTTTTGGGCTTTCATGGGCTATACCGGTTAGTGCCGGTTGCACTTCCTTTAACCGGCCCATTGACAGGCTACTCTTTCTATAAAAGAGTAGAATTTCATTTCTTCATTTCTTCATTCCTCACATTTCAACTTTCATCTCATACAGTTACTCTACTAAATTATTCTCTCAAAATTTTCTTTGTAAAGCTCTGCTAGGGTTCCGTGGTAAGGCGATTTCCAGCGAGCTTTTCCGATTGATATTCATCAGTTTCTGGGTTTTTACCTTTGAAGACTTGAAGATTTCTGGGTTCATCTTTGAAGATTTGAAGATTTTCTGGGTTTTCGTTAAAGATTTGAAGATTTGAAGAATTTTTCTAGGTTCTCAACTTTCAAATGGCTGATCGTGCTTCCCAACGTTTTAAAAAAATGAATTCTGCATCCAAACGAGGTACCCACATTTCTATTCGTTCCAAGTACATGTCTTTACATGATATGATCAATGAACGTGGGGATGAATACCCGTCTATTTCTGCTCTAGATTCGTATGATTGTTGTAATAGATTTAATGATGTTGACAAAATTAGGGATTATAATAAAATGTATAGGGTTAAGGCTCCCTTAAAATTAGTCCCCGCCGGTCCTGGTTGTAACAGCCCCAAATCCGGGGTCAGGGATTTAGAGTAGTCACGATCCACTTACTTCTTGCCCTGTCTGTTTTACTCACAATAGACACAATTCATCTGCTTATGACCCCACAATGTATATATATCTCACACACACACACACAGGTTAGAGTCTCAGAAACGACACAAATACAACCATTGCGGAATAAATAATTTTTATTACAATACCCAAATGTCTTTTGAATTTGCTACTGATACAACTCCTAAGTAATGGTAAATTACCAACTTAGCCTTGTAATACTCAGCACCCTCTCAGACCATTCATATCTATACATTAGATGAATACCGAAAGCCTCAACTTGATCTGACTGGTTCACACTACTTCCAGGATCACTGCTAGAAACTGCTCATGAGAATGCCTTGCGCTTACCACTCGCCTGAGGGATGTGCGCCGAATCCTTGGTATCCTACTTCGCTGCTATATAATATTTATAAAACAATAGCAAGAGTGAGCGATAGCTCAGCAAGGTAATAAAAGTATGGCCTAATCTTGCCTTTAACTCAACCCAGAATAAAGCGGGTATAAGACAATAATTTGTCAAAATATATCAATACTGAAATTATTTCCTTATCGGAATGTATTCCAAAAACAGTACCATAGTTGTATTTCAAATATCATTTTCATAATATTTCTGCAAACTTTTACTATATTAAGAACAAAGTTCTAGTATAAAAGATGAGGTTTCAAAGTAAACCAATATAACCTTTCCGAAAAATATCTGCTATGTAAGCAGAATATCAACATATAACTTAAAAGATGAAGTTATAAGGTGATTCAGTATAAACAACTCCCTTACCATAACTCATGTTATGTAAGGTATCCACAAAGTCATATGATATAAAAGATGAAGTTACGAGGAAAATTCAATATAAGGTTTCCGTAACCCAAAATCCACTTATGCATATATAATCTGAGTAAGGTTTTATCAGAGTCATAACTCATAAAATAAAAGATGAAGTTGCAAGGATTTATTGTAACTTTATTTTTGAACACTTTTCGACCCTCTGCCAACATGATCGGTAAACCTGTACTAAGAGGGCTACCCTTAGTCCCTTTCAATACATGTTGCAGAATTATCCAAATTGGATGATGAACCAATACCGGAGTTGCTACCGCGCCCGTCGTACCAACCTTACTATGATCAGTAGCAGGTCGTACAACAAAAATATGTTCTCTACATGTAGATGGAAGAATCACGATAGCCTGACATTGTCTACCGCCTTTCCGGATCTCCCGGCCCATTTGGGGCAATAAAATGGATGGGTCGCCGCAACTGGACCTCTTACACCACTCCTAGTTCAGATGAAATCCATGACTCTAAAACGTAAAGATCGTCCTCCTTTCCCCAAGTGTAATACTTGTTGATACAACTCCACTAAGTAGTTATATCTAGGTTGGAAAGGAAGATTCTCCAATATTTCCCAAGTTATTGCTTGTTAATGGATATCGACTTGTTCCATCAATTTATCCCTCGATCGTTGAGGTGGTAACACAAAATTTGACTTGCAGCAATTAAATTGCTTCGAGAAAATATCTGTCCCCTGACAGTTTTGAGTTGAGAGTTTAAAATGAGTGGCAGTCACTTAAATCAGGTTTCCCATATTTTTGGTAATTGAGCGAGTATTTAAATCCTCTTTAAAAGATAGATTTAAAGCGAAAAACAGTGTTTGGGAACCTACCCTTGATTTAAAATAATTAATAATACAACTTAGAATATCTTTCAAAATTATTGAAGGTCGAGGATAAACGTTAAATAATACAACTCATTTTAAAACGTGTTAAAAATATTTAATAAATAATCAAATAATATTTATTAAATAAATAAACTTTAAATGAATATTCAAAAATAATATTCATTAAATAACTAGTGATTGAATAAATATTCAAAATAATATTCATTAAATAAATAAACCTTGAATGAATATTCAAAATAATATTCATTAAATAAATAATGATTAAATGAATATTCAAAATGATATTCATTAAATAAATAAGGATTAAATGAATATTCCAAATAATATTCATTAAATAAATAATGATTAAATGAGTATTCAAAATGATATTCATTAAATAAATAAGAATTAAATGAATATTCAAAATAATATTCATTGAATAACTAAGCCTTAAATGAATATTCAAAAATAATATTCATTAAATAAATAATCATTGAATAACAGTTACCTGATAGCTTTATCGGAAAAATAATCTTTAACATATACAGGAAATATAACTACTTCCGGTCTAAAGAATAAAAATCATACGCCCTTTACCTAAGGCATTTATAAAAACCTGGCTTCTAACTAATATCACATATCTAGCTTAGAAGCCCATAATCAAATCATAAAGCAAGTATCACAATATACTTTCGAAAACAGTTATGCCTTCCATTAGCATATATAACTGAAATAGTATTCAAATAGTATTTCTCGACTGAGATAATACTTAAATAACATTCATTGAAAGATATAGTAAGCAAATATCATTCCTCGAATGATATCATACTCAAATAACAATCCTCAAAATACATAGTATTCTGCCGATGGAATCCCTCCGGGTTTCCACGGCTATCTACATATCTCAAAATATCGACTCCCGATTTAGAGTCGAAAACAATGAATATGCTCTTATATTTAGAGCTACCAGGTAAACCGGTTCATAACTACTTAACTCAGAAGATTTTATATAATCCAAAGGTCAAATCTATTCCAACAAGAAATAAGATATATCGCAAAACTGTCCAAATTTTTATACATGGAAAAAGCAGTATTATATAGTCAATACTTCAAAGTATAGATTTAGAAACTTGCCTGATGCTCGAGAAGTGATAGGGGTTCGCGACGATGTCGGACAATCTAGACAAAGTCAAAGAAAACGCACGATTAATCCCCTGGATAATCCACTTGTACACAATGCTTAAACACGTAAGCGAAACACAACCAAGGCATTACTAGCTCGTTATAGGCTCATACTAAGTCCATGTTAATCGACAATTACTTAAGTCGTAGGTTTAGTCCGAAATCGATCCTCAAATACAAGTTATACTTAACCATTTACAACATTGGTTTCTAAGTCATGTTCTTAGTGGTATACACTTGCGCAACCTTGGCTAACACATTTTCATAAAATCGAAAAATAATCTTTTGGACTCGAAACCTTCGTACAAACTTTCGTAACTGACCTTGGCACTTCAATACAAAATTTCATATTTTAAAACAACTCTTATGGGTCTCAAACATAGCCACAAAGTTGGTACATTTCTGCAATCTCATTCCTTGAACCACTTTCACTAAAATGGTCATATCTCATAAACCGTAAGTCGTAATGACATGATTCTTGCGCTCACGTAAACTAGAAACAAATCTCTACACACTCATGTTCATCACTGAACAAAAATAGGCAGTTAGGTTTTCGGATTCTAGGCAGTTTTTAGAGTTAACGAGAATCGGGCATTACGACGGCTTAAAACTTAACGTTTTCCATTTTCAAAACACAACCAAATCAATACCAATCAATCCCAAACTCACAATCCACCTTATACTCCCTCATCTCAGTCAAATCCTCCATAAATATTCAAGATAATTTCATAACCCATCCTCCAAACTCAACCAACAATTCATCTAATCACTTAAAACATCAACCCATTACATATACTACACATACATGCTTTCAAACTTAAATTATAAACACAAAAATTTTTGAAAACACTATTCATCATCTTCTTCATATCAAGAAAAGATCATGCTAGAGTTAGTGGGTATGGGAGATGTTACCTTAGTTAGAACAAGCTTGATTTACTCTTTCTTTTAAGCCTAAGAACTCAAGGTTTGGTGGAGGTTTGCTAGCTTTGCCATCTCCTTTCTTCATCTTGCTCTCCATTCGGTTTTTCTTCAAGAAATGGGGGAGGAGGCTGTTGATTTTTGTGTAGGAGAGGTGTGGCACATGTGTGGTTATAAGTTTTAGATATTTGTTTTCCAAAATGCAAGTTAGTCACTGCAAACTAGTCCCTCAAGTTTGTTAAGTTACAAAGCTTCTTCCACACACTTTTTCCACCCATTCTCTTTCTTTTAATACATATCTTCTCCTTTATTTCCTAATTTATAATATGTCCAAGGTTGCTCCTTCGAACGGATTTTCGATTCTCGTTTTCGTTTGCGATTTCTGACTACGGGATTAGTAACCGTTTATTATTCCTGAACTTCCGCTGAAATATAGGATCAATCGGAGACTATAAAATTTTACTATTCACCTTGGAGTACTATTCATCAATGTTACTATTCATCCTTGTTTTTGTTCCTCTTGCAAAGATTCGAAAAAAATTCCTAAAAAGAGCGAATAAACTCTACGCGATTCTCGTAGTGAATAGTAACTATTCACTATTCACTCCAACAATCGAATCCTTAAATCGACTTTAATAAAATAATAAAATTCCAAAATATTAAATCCTTAAATCCTAAAATTTAATATCTCATTTCTTGAATATAATAATATATAATTCACTGCCCGGTCAAATACTACACCAAAATAAAATTTGGAATTTCTGAATTCTGATTGTCTTTGCATTCACTTATTTACTCTGTAGATCACTAATATGACTTCGGAATATCCACACTACGTCTCGTACATAGGTGGCATGAACAATTTTCCTATTTCCGTCCCTTTGTTTAGAAAAATATTCCAGTTTAAGAATAGTTCTGCCAGTAACTTAGGTTGGGTATACATTAACCACCGAGTTGGCCTTCCTTTCATTTTCCACCCAAAATCTATTTATGATAACAATCCTAGGTGGAAAAATGAATTCATGTACCTCGTTTAGGAAGGTGGGGATTGGGGAACCTTATTCCGCCAATCATTTGGTAGAGTTGTGGACGGTAGTCCCAACAACATAATTTTGAATGATGAGGAGTCCCATGCTTATTCTGAGCTAATCAAGGACAATGGGACTACTGTGGCTTGGGAGCTTCTAGACGAATTTGTCCTCAAGTCTGTTGATCTTTCAAGTGTATCAGACAAGGGTAAATTTCCTTAATTTCTTTGTTTATTCTTTTCCTTTTTGAAATTTCTTATACCCATTCTTGTTTGTTTTTATATTTACAGTCGCGGCCTTTATTAACAAGACTAATGAGCCCAAGGACGATGAGATTGCCATGATGAAGTGGGCTAGTGTTATGGATTAAAAAGTGTACTTGTAAATTAATTGCTGGGATTTAAGAGAGCTTCGAGTTTTAATGGCTGCTCTTGTGTTTCGTGACTAAATCGGTCCTCACAAGATGCCTACGTATCTCAATCAGTGCTGAGAATCAAGTGAAGACTCGTATTTAGAGTAAGTTTAGGAGACTTAGCGAACAAGTCTCCTTTTTGATAATGGATAAACATTGTATTTCTTGATGGACAAGACTTTTCCTTGTTGATAAGGACTGTGACTCATTATTTCTTGTAATTGGGATTCTGGATCCTTCTTTGATGAATTTACCATATTTTGGACTCCTTTGATGTGTTGTATATTTTCCCTATTTATTAATTACGAAATTAATAAATAATTAGGGTCTTGGGCCTTGTTTATTGGGCCGTATTCTTGGACCATTCTAGGTCTAATTAACGTATCATTAATTATATTTCTAGAATTACATTTCTGTCCATATCATTTTCACCCCAACTTCTGGGAAAATCTTCCTGGGGTTTTCTTAGAAGTTATTGCGTATTTTTCCTCAAAATCGACCTCAATTTAGGTCATTTTCGACCAGGATTTCGACCTCAAATTAGGTCATTTTCGACCAGGATTTCGACCTCAAACTGGTATGTGGTCGAAGGATTCGACCTCATTTCTCAGTTCTTTTTCGACCTCAAGTCTTCGACCAGGAATCCATTTATTTTCGACCTCGAATCCATTTATTTTCGACCTCGAATCCATTTATTTTCGACCTCATTTCGGTACGAGGTCGATGGATTCGATCTCGTTATTCCGTATGTTTTCGACTTCGAGCCTTCGACCAGGAATCCATTTATTTTCGACCTCATATCGGTATGAGGTCGATGGATTTGATCTCGTGCTTCCGTGTATTTTCGACTTCGATCGTTCGACCTTGATCTAAGGTCTTTTCGACCTCAAATCTATTGCTTTTCGACCTCAAATGGGTGCGAGGTCGATGGATTCGTTCTCGATTCTTTGTGTAGTTTCGACCTCACTTCTACGATCTCAGTTAGCTCTTTTTCGACTTCAAGCTTTTTACTTTTCGACCTCAAATTGGTGCGAGGTCGATGGATTCGACCTCGATTTCCCATATATTTTCGATCTCAAATGTTCGACCTTGATCTAACGTCTTTTCGACCTCAAACCCATTACTTTTCGACCTCAAATGGGTGCGAGGCCGATGAATTCGACCTCGGTTTCTCATATATTTTCGATCTTAATTGTTCGACCTCGATTTAAGGTCTTTTCGACCTCAAACCTATTGGGCTCTGATTTCGCCTTAGGCTTAAGTTTTATTGGGCCTTAATTTTGCCTAAGCCTCAAATTGTTTTTGGGCTTTTAAATTTGCCTGAGCCTCAAATTGTTTTTGGGCTTTAATTTTTGAAGTCCAATAAAAGGTTTATGGGCCTTGACTGGCCATAGTCGGTTGCCCTTCCCTTGGTCGGTTGGGTGACCGGCTGTTTAGGTTATAAAAGAGTGGGATTTCCATTTCATTCTTCATTTCATACCTTCAATTTCTAAAAATTTCTCTTTAGCTTTTCTCTCTAGTTACTTCGTGGTGAAACGATTTCCGGTGAGTTTTCCTCAGCCGTATTCAACTTTTTCTGGGTTTTATCTTCATGGTTTGAAGATTTTCTGGGTTTGTCGTTGAAGATTCGAAGATTTTCTGGGAAGTTTTGAAGATTCTGGAAATTTTTCTTGAAGTTTTCTGAGTTTTTACTTTGAAGTTTTGAAGATTCTGGAAATTTGCTTTGAAGATTTGAAGATGTCTGATCGCGCTGCCCAACACCTTCAAAAAATGAATCAAGCTTTGAAGAGAGGTATCACTATTTGTTCTTCTCATATGTCTTTACAAGATATGATTATTGAACGTGGTGACGCTTATCCCTCCGTGTCCCATCTAGACTCTTTTGATTGCAGTAACAAATTCCATGAAGTTGATAAAATTATGGACTATAACAAAATGTATAGAGTTAAAACCCCCTATAGACTTATCCCAGCTGGCCCAGGAGATCGTTCCTGCCATTGGCGTCCTAATGCTCTCTGCATTTATAAGGACACCATTGTTGCAGGACTTAGGTTTCCTTTTCACGATTTCATTCCCAAACTGCTAGCAGACGTTAGGATTAATCCTTGCCAACTTCCTCCCAATTCTTGGAGGATTATAATGATTTTTATAGTTATTTGTTTAAAGAACAACTTTCCTCTTTCTGTAGCTTTATTTAGGAAAATATTTCAGTTTAAAAATAGTTCCGGAATTTCCCTGGGTTGGGTTTACATTAACCATCGCCCTTCAACACCTCCCATTTTCCACCCAAAATCCATTCCTGATAACAACCCGAAATGGAAAAATGAGTTTATGTATTTGGTTTAGGAAAGAGGGGATTGGAGCACCTTATTCCGTAGATAATTCAGTAGGGTCTCGGATGGTAGCCCAAATGATATTGTCCTGAATGATGAGGAGGCTCATGCTTATGCCGAGCTCACTAAGGACAATTATGCTACACTGGCCTGGGAGCTCCTGGATGAGTTTCGGCTTAAGTCCCTGGGACTTTCAAGCGTATCGGACAAGGGTAACTCCCATTCCAAACTTTCTTTTATTTATCTAAGATTTTCTTATACCCACCGTTTCTTTTCGTGTGTTTTTGCAGATGCGGCCTTTATAAATAAATCCAACGAGCCCTTAGATGGAGAATCTGCGAGGATGAAAAGGGCTCGCTTGGGAGGCAAAGATCTTCAGGCAGCTTCAAGTATCCCAGCCTTTTTAAGGCCTCATGAGGACACAGTTGAGGAGGTTGAGGCTCCTCCCTCAGCCAAGAGCTCTGTTTGGCGCCCCAACTGGGGTATCAGGAAGAAGGACACAGTTGTTGGGGTGTCCAAACATGCTGTTGAGTGGTCTTATCACTCTCTCACTCATTGTGACTACAAGGACTTTGTTTCTAACTCTACTCTGGAGGGAGTGGAGCATGCAGGCTCTCAGGCCCTAGCTGCGGTAAGCTTTTATTTCCTTTTCATCTTGTAGTTTACTTAATATGTTACAAATTTCTTTTTTGACTTGTACCTTGTTTGCAGACTAATGCTAACTTCCAAGGGGCTCTCTTTCAAGCCAAGGCTTGGCACTCATCTTCCGAGGCCAACCAAGGCAAGTTTGAGAAGTCTCAGGAGGAGGTTGTCTCTCTTAGGGCTACCCTGGCTAGGAGGGAGAAGGAGCTGGCTGACTCCCAAGCTGAGCTGGTTTCACTTAGGAGGGGCAAGGATGACTTTATCGATGAGTACCTTAACTCCCAGGAGTACAAGGACTTAATTGGTAAGCATGACGAGCTCCTCTTTCCATTTCAGTTCACTAAGGGATGGGACGACGCCTTAGCTGAAGTTCTGGAGAAGATGCCTGGATCACTTATCCTTTCTGACTTTCCAAGCCCTTATGCTCCTACCCCATTAGAGGTGGCTTTGGCTGGAGAGGATGATATGGAAGAGGACGACAAGATTCTGGATCTAGGGCATTCCTCTCCTCCTGGTCAGACAGCCGGTGCTGATTCTGCAGCTACTCGCTCTGGTTCTGGTTCTGACTCAGAAGAAGAAGAGGATGACAACGTCGACAAGGGAGGAGAAGCCTAGCTTATGTAATCTTTTCTTTTGTAGCTGTTTTGTGGCTTTTACTTATGTATTATTTGCCTTCGGGCATAACTTAACTCTTGTAAGTTTTAATTTATCATTTCGTGATTTTCCTTGAATTTTCTTGAATGTTTGACAATACTCAATGCATAAACTTATCATAAAAACATGAAAATTCTGAATTGAATTATAACTTGAAAATGGGTTCGACCCTTACATAATACTCAAGTTTTAAAAACTTGGATTGATTTCATCGACCTTATTTCTACTTGTCCTAGTAGTGAGTGAGTCCAGTTAGGAAACACTTTAAACATAATAGACTTTCAAGTTTGAGGCATGCCAAGTCCTTGGCACCTCATGCCCTTCGAGGGTTTCTAGCTTATATGAGCCACGTCCAAATACATTCTTAACTCGATATGGTCCTTCCCAATTTGGAGCTAACTTTCCTTTCTGTCCAACTCCGGATGCCTCAATCTTTCGGAGGACTAAGTCTCCTTGTCGAAAGAACCTTTCTTTAACCCTTAGGTTGTAATAGAAAGATTCTCATTTCTGATGTTCAACTATCTTGACATTTGCCTCATCTCTAACTTCATCAATTAGATCTAAAGCTAGCCTCAAGCCTTCTTCATTTTCTTTTGGCTCATAAGCCTCAACTCTTGGAGACGTGTGAGTAATCTCCAATGGAACCACTGCCTCTGCCCCATATGCCAACAGAAAGGGGGTTGCTCCAGTGGTGACTTTACAAGTAGTATGATATGCCCATAGTATGGGGAGCAATTCATCTACCCAATTGTTTCTAGAGCGTTCAACTCTTTTCTTCAGTCCATCCAGGATAATTCGATTGGCAACCTCAGCTTGCCCATTTGCTTAAGGGTGGGCAACAGAAGTGAAGCGTAACTTGATATCATTCTCGTCACAATACTTCTTGAATTCATCGTTGTTAAACTGAGTTCCATTGTCTGTGACCAAGATACGTGGAATCCCGTATCTGTATATCACATTTTCCCAGAAGAAATGCATCACCTGCTTGGTGGTTATCTTGGCTAAAGGCTTAGCCTCAATTCACTTGGTGAAGTAGTCGATTGCTACTATCAAGAACTTTCTTTGCGCACTTGCCATTGGAAATGGTCCAAGTATATCCATCCCCCACATGGCGAATGGGATAGGTGAGTTTATGGATGTCATCATCTCTGGTGGTTGTCTAACCACCGGCGCATGCTTTTGGCAGCGTTCACATCTCTTTACATAGCTTTTAGCATCTGCAAATATGCTTGACCAATAGAAGCCTAGATGAGTGATTATATGAGCAAGGGCTCTGCCCCTCAAGTGCTGCCCACAAATTCCTTCATGCACTTCCCTTAGGGCCAATTCTGCCTCTTGGGGCCTCAACCACTTCAGATAAGGAACAATGAAAGATTTTTTGTATAGGATTCCCTCAATCAGGGTATACCTTAGTGCTCTCACATACAACTTTCGTGCTTCTGAGGTGTCGTTGGGTAACCAACCAGTTTCCAGATGAGATTTGATGGGATCCATCCAATAGCTAGCAACATCAATAGGTGCTACCAACTTTCCATTGATGCTTGGGGTCTTCAAGACTTGGAAGAATACACTTCCTGCGTAGTTCTCAATTTTAGAAGAAGCAGATTTAGACAAGGCATCGACCTTCATGTTCTCTTCCCTTGGAATGTGTTCCACATAGCATTCATCAAACTGAGTCATGATGGCCTTGACAAGTTTTAGGTACTTGGCCATGACTTCATCCCTGGCCTCAAACTCCCCATTTACTTGGGAAACCACTAGCCTCGAGTCTCCACACACTTTCAGAGTTTTAACTCTCAAGGCTCCAGCCAGCCCTAAGCCAGCTATCAGGGCTTCGTACTCAGCTTCATTGTTTGTCGTTGGGAAGTCCAGTTTTAGTGCGTACTCTATGAGGAATCCATCAGGACTTTGAAGCACCCAACATTCTTTGGACACCATGTCTTCATCTTTCTTGTCTTCATCTATTACTTCATGCCCCCCGACTTCATGGTTGTCAATAGTGCATTCAACCATGAAGTCCGCGAGTGCTTGAGCTTTTATGGCCATTCGAGGCTTGTAAATGATGTCAAATTCTCCCAATTCAATAGCCCAAACCTTCCACTAACTTGAGGGCTATGCAAGATGTTTCTTAGAGGCTGATTGGTCAAGACCTCTATCTTGTGAGCCTGGAATTATGGGCGTAGCTTTCTTGAGGCCATTATCAAGGCTAAGACAAACTTCTCAATCGTAGAGTAGTTTATTTCTGCCCCATGTAGGCTCTTTCTCACGTAGTAAATGGGTTTCTGAACCTTCAATTCTTTTTTTACCAAAACGGCTCCAAGGGCTGTGTTAGAAACCGCCAAGTACAATAGAGAATTTTTCCTGGCTTTGGCTTTGCCAACAGTGGTGCCTCAGCCATGTATTTCTTCAGGGCCTCAAAGGCCTCTTGGCTTTCAGTTGTCCACTCAAAAATTTTCACGTTCTTGAGTGCTTTGAAGAAAGGTAAACACTTCTCACCCGACTTGGAGATGAACCTTCCCTATGCTGCCACTCTTCCCGTTAGTTTCTGGACATCCTTAATAGTCCGTGGTGGTTCCATGTCTAGAATTGCTTTGATTTTGTCGGGATTAGCCTCGATTCCTCTCTTGGAAACCATCAGGCCTAAGAACTTTCCCGAGCCTACACCAAAGGCACACTAAGCTGGATTCAACATCATCTTGTGGTGCCTCAGCACTTCAAACGCTTCCCGTAGATGGTTTATATGATCGGCCTTATCGAGGTTTTTAACCAACATGTCATCCACATAGACCTCCATAGTTTTTCCAATTAGGTGTTCAAAGATTTTGTTCACCAATCTTTGGTACCTGCATTCTTAAGTCAAAATGCCATGACTAGATAACAAAAAACACCAAAGTCAGTGATGAATGATACCTTGGAGATTTTATCTTTGTGCATTTTGATTTGGTTGTATCCACTGAAGCCATCCATGAAACTCAGCATCTCGTGCCCAGCTGTGCCATCTATTAAGGCATCAATCCTTGGTAAGGGAAAACAATCCTTAGGACATGCATCATTCAAATCAGTGAAGTCCACACATATCCTCCATTTTCCATTGGCCTTTTTTACCATCACTGGGTTGGCCAACCATTCCGGAAATTTTATTTCTTCAATGAACCCGGCCTCCAAAAGCTTTTCTACTTCTTTTTTAATGGCCTCTTGCCTCTCTGAAGCAAAATTTCTCTTCTTCTGTTTCACCGTCTTCCTTTCAGGATCCACATTCAATTTGTGAGTTATCAATTAGGGATCAATTCCTGGCATGTCAGCCACTGTCCAAGCAAAAACGTCATTGTTCTCTTGAAGAAAAGATATGAACTTGCTTTTCAATGGTTCAGGCAATAGTGCTCCAACATAAGTCACCTTCTCCGGTTCACTAGTACAAAAATGACCTTTTACATCGGTTAAATAAGTAATATACGTCGGTTAAAAAGCGACATGTAGCGGGGGGACGTATATAGTAATGCCATCTTTTACGTCGAGTAAAACAACGACGTAAAAAGTAGAATATACGTCGACTTTCTAACCGACGTAAAAAACCAAAAAAACCGACGTATAAAGTCATCATAGCCGATATATAAAAAATAAAAGCCGACGTATATTGTTAGCTTTTTCGTCGGTTCACTTAGACAACCGACGTATATAAATTATATTTTATATGTCGCCCATGTGAGAACCGACGTATATTGTCCAAATATATATATATATATATATATATATATATATATATATATATATATTTATTTATTTATTTGGTTTCTCTGTACCCATACCTAGAAACCTGTTCAACAATTAAAAAATATGTTTTAACAAAATTTTGTGCAGCCGGAAACTAAAATAACCCAAACTTTCTGGCTTTCAAATTCAATTAGAATATAATCATAGACTAAAAAACATAATTACAAAAGACTATGAAGAAATGTATGTTGGTAGGTTACCATTTACAAATTACCCACTATGGCTTGGTACAGTTTCAGGGTCTTTCTGTTTCGCTCATAACAATTTAATTAAGTACTCGGTATCAGTCCCCTGGTCTTAGAATTATCAGGAACTCTTCTCTGCCTGATATGAAAATAAAGATCACCATAATTGTCAAAAAGTTCAAGACTTTGAGAGTATTCTTGTAAAAAGAAACCTCCCCTGAATATCATTGAGCACATGCTGAGATTGCAAATTTCTTTAAACTTTATCAGTACTCTAGAAATCGATAAAGCACCTACAATAAAAAAGATAACTTTTACATGATAATTTAATATATAAGTACCGAAAACTTAACATTAAGGGTGTACATAAACAGGAGTTCAGAGTAACCCACTGATTTGTTCATTGTTAGCAACAGAGAGAATTATTGCAATAGAAAGTATGTATAAAACATCTGCACGGGTGAGAGAAAATCAAGAATCAACAAAAAGGAGGTGTGTTAAAGACAAGGAAAAAGTAGGAAATCATTTTTCATCACAGAAGTAAATCAAACAAGAATAACCCACAACTTCCAATCTATGCTTATAGACAGTGGCTGATTAAAATAACTTGTACAAGCCGCTTTCTTTCCATCTTTGGCCCTACCTATAACACATGTAATCCCAGGGTTGTCTATACAGACTTTTGGTCATTGTTCTGCAAGGTGCATAACAAATAAAAATAACATTAACATGGAAGAATGAGCTATCTAAAAGTACAAGTGATTAACTTAATGACATATAAGCATTAACAACATCTAACATTACATTAAATCTGCGACAAGAAAGAATGTCTAAAAGATCCAAACTTTACAAGGAAGAAGAAGCAGTAGTTCTCAACTGATTCAAATAAACCTCAAAGGTACGAACTGAAGAGGACTGAATAATATTTGAACCCAGACTGGCCTTGTTGTGCACAACCATAATCATAGTATTTACAAGAAGGAAAAGAGCGTACAGGACTGCATAAGTTTACATCCTGTCCAGAACTATTTAAGCAGGTTTTTGACATAGAACTTATGAAAGTATGGCAGGATAATCATTGTCAAACTGTAGAATATTTCACAAGGTTTACGAAACATCTTAAATCGTAGAAATCGGACACTCGAAGCTCAAGATATGAATTTTTAAAGTTGAGTTATAATTCCTAAAATTCTGAATTCTGCATTGTTGTAAAAGTTGATGTCATATCTTAGTTCGCTACAACTAGATTAGAATTCACTCCAGATAAGATATATTGAGGCTCCTCGTATTTTCCAAGCCTTTTGAGATATACAAGAATGGTTAGAAAGAGATTTAAAATGTAGATGACAATCACTTTTAGGGACAAAGTTCTGGTATAGACTAAAATTTACGTGATGCCATACAATGTGACTCCAATATAGGAACTCTTTTACCCTTTGCAATATCCATACAATGTGACTCCAATATTAAAACTCTTTTACCCATTGCAATTCACAAAATAAAGTAAACGTTAGATTAATCAACCAAATAAAGAACTTAGCAGATGATTGTCATATAATAGACAAGAGGTAGGGTGGCTAATTAAGAAGTGAAGTAATATATACCAGAATAGAGGGAATAAATTCATTTGTTATATATGCTAGTCCTTTCTATTAAAGATACGCTCATAACTCCAGTTGTCCTATCTGGTATCTACAGATTTTATGTTTTGAAAGTTATACTTGTGTCCATTAGAAGCATTTTAAGAGCACGGTTTTTGTAAAGATGCACCAAAAGATGATATAATCTATAAAATTTCTCTTCAGGCCACCAACTAAAACCTCGGTCTATGTTCAACTAAATCAGTAGCTGATGCAATCTACAGATGCTAGAAGATTCAGAAACATGGGGAATTCTTTTAAATATTTCATGATATTCAAAAGGGAGCATGTATGAATAACTGTATTACTTCCACTTTCTTCCGTTATACCTCATGCTCCAATTCGTCTCTATATTCTTTATGGCACATGCCTTTGTTTGAGTTCATAGATTTCTACTTATCTTGGAGCAATTTTTCCACATTTATCTACATATCGGATTGTTTAATTACTAAATATAATCAGCAATGATAAAACTAACACATTGTAAAATATTCTTAACAAACACAAGTTGCACCCATTATGTGGCTAGTAACAGGCGGCAATTGTTTACCCAATCTACTACTTTAGACAACTAGGAACCAGTTAGAAAAGGACAGAAGGTGCTCAAACGAAGCCAATCCTAAACTATATCAGAATTTCTTTTATGACTGAGAATAAATAACAAAAGGAGACATATGAATTAGCCGATAAACAATAAGCAAATCGACACACACACACACACACTAACACATATACATAAAATTAGATTTAAAAATGGATATATACACACATACATATTCATATACAGTCATATATACCTGAATTACGGACCTAGACTAGAGCAGAGTGAAGTAGCCAATTGCAATTGAAGAACAGAGTGTATGAATCCAGTTCGATAGAACCAGCATCCATATTCCACGGCATCAGTTAATCTACTAATCCTACGAAATAATCCAATTAGGGCACGAACCCAATTAGAGTATGGGTTACAGATTTGAACCCAATTAGCATCTAGATTTGCAAATGTTGAGAGACAGTGTTTCTAGGGCTTGAATTGAATTGACAGAGACCTAACTTACGCAAGTTTAAGTTTGGGCTTTACTTTAGTCGAGGGTGAGACTGTGAGAATATATCGAGTCAAATTTAAATAATTATAGTATGTTAAGTTAAGTTAAAATCTTTTTTACGTCAACAAAAAAGCCGTCGTATAAATTAGTATCTTGTATGTCGGCCTTTAAAGAGTGTCGTAAAAAGTTGTTTTATACGTCGGCTTTTTATGAACCGACGTATATAATTAATATATACGTCGATTAATTAATAAACCGACGTAAAAAACACTCATAAAAGGCTAATATATGTCGGTTTTAGGATAATCCGACGTATAAGAGTAGTATATACATCGGTCTTATTTAAGTGCGACGTATAATAGACGACGTAAAAAATCATTTTTGTACTAGTGGGAATTGGGATTAAATCCTCAGCTAGTTTCCCTCTTCGGTCCTCATTATCACTGGTATCCATGTCTTCAATGGGGAGAACCTGCCCCCCGATTCCATCAGGCCTTAAAGCGGCTATATAACAGCTTCTAGCTATCTTTTAATCTCCCCGTTCTTCACCAATTCCATTCATCGTTGGGAACTTGATTTTCAGATGATAAGATGAGACAACAGCCTTGAACACATGAAGACCCGTCCTTCCCAGGATTGCATTGTAGGTCGAAGTTGCCTTTATAACTATGAAGTTCAACATCTGAGTAGACGTATTCGACCCTTGCCCCCATTGTCATTGGGAGTTGGATAGTACCTTCCACCTTTGATTCCACTCCATTGAATCCATAAATGGGCATATTCGAGGGTGTCAACTGAGAGTGAGTATAGCCCATCTTGATAAAAGCATCATGGAACAAGATGTCCACCGAAGCTCCATTGTCGACCAAAACTCTCTTTGTTTCAGAATTCCCTATCATGGGTATGATGACTAAGGGATCATCGTGGGGAAACTTCACTCCCTCCAAGTCAGAATCATCAAAACCTATTAATACTTCTGTTCGGGCATGTTTCGGTGCTTCTCCGACCACAGTCATTACCTCTCAGGCATATGCTTTCCTTGAGTTTCGGGAGGACCCAGCAGCGGTTGGTCCTCCGAATATCATGTTGATGACTAGCCCTCGGGGCTTGGGATTATGATCTTGATTATTGTCCCTTCTGTCATAATCCTTCCTTTCATAGTTTCCTCTTTGACTCCCTTGATTTCTGTCCTTGGTGAATTTATTGAGTTTTCCTCTCCGTATCAGAAACTCTATCTCATCTTTCAATTGTCTACAATCGTCGGTATCGTGACCGACTTCCGACTTCCTTGTGGAACTGGCATAATTGATTTTGATTCCGTTTAGCCATATCAGTCCTTAGTGGCTTCGGCCATCGGAGTTCCTCTTCCTTTGCTATTTCCATCAGAATTTGGCACTCGGGAGTGTTCAATCTTGAATACTCCGTAAACTTTGGCCCAAAATTGCTCCTCTTGGGTGGAGAATCAGAATCCTTTGATGTTCTAGGAAACTTTTCCTTGATGTCATACTCTTGTGTTTCCTTCCTTTTCTTTGAATTTCCACTACCACCAGTATTGGGTTCATACTTTCTCATGCTTTCCTCAGCCTTGATGTACATCCCGGCTCTATCTTGGAGCTTCAGCATGCTCTCGGGTGGATGTTTTGCCAATGATCTTTTGAAGTGATCATCGGTGGTTCCTTGATGCAGGGCTATCATAGCTACTTTGTCCTCCAAGTCCGGGGCTTTCAGAGCCTCCCGGGTAAATCGGTTGATGTAATCCCTTAAAGCTTCATTCTTTCCTTGCTGGATTCCCATGAGTGATGCAGAACTTTTTTCGTGCACCCTTCCGCTAACAAATTGGTTGATGAATGCTTTGCTTAGTTCCTTGAAAGACCCAATAGAGTTGGGAGGTAGACGACTATACCAACGTTGGGCCATGCCTGCCAAGGTTTGTGGAAACGCCCTACACTTGACCGCATCATTGGTTGGCTGTAACAACAGTGCATTAGAGAAGGTTCTTACATGATTCGCGGGATCTCCCGTTCCATCATAAGCTTTAATCGTTGGCATCTTAAATTTTCTGGATATGGTAGCTTTCATGATGTCTTGAGTGAATGGTGGTGTAGGATCATCAGGATCTCCTAGGGGCAACAAAACACTAGGATCACCCCTTGGTGCTTCAGCCCTCTTGGTTCTTCTTGGTGTCGGGTCCAAATTAATCACTGGGACTCGTTCTGCTTTTGTTGCTTCCTCCTCTGCCAATAATTTTTTGAGCCTTGCAACCTCTGCCTCATGGGCCGCAATATTTTCCTTAGTAGTTTGGGATTGTTCCCGATTTGTTTGAGAAGAACGCCTTCTCCTTGGGGCAACATCCCTTTCTTCTCCAATTGAGTCATTCTCATCCTCGGTATAGGGTCCCGAGTAATCTTGAATCAAAGGGGTCCTTCGAGTTTGAGTTTGTAGATTTTGGGGTCCTAGACCTTGTATATAAGGAGGAACGTATGCCTCGTGGTAGGTGGGATTGAGACCACTACCGCCCACCATGAGTCGAGGGGGCATGCCATAACTTGGCATCCCCAAAGTTTGAGTTGCGTATTGAGAAAGATCAGTAGTATGGAGTTGAAGACCAGTTGGTGCATTCATGAGCAGTGGGGAGGTCGTGATTGGTTGCTGGTGAGCGGTCTCTTGTGGATTAGATCCATGAATGACCATCTTCAGGGGATTCGTACCTTCAATCTAAATTGGGATTTCGGGTCCTTGAGTGGTGCTGAGGGGGATATTCGCCCCTTGAATGCCAGTAGTTGGCGGTGGTTGATTTCCGAGAGTATCACCCTCAGAGGTGATAGGAAGCTCCTCAGAAGTTTGAGTATCTCGAGTTGTTCTTCGTGTGTTTGCCATGGTTGATGTTGTCTTCCCACAGACTGTGTAACACCCCCAAACCCGGGGTCAGGAATCTGGGTTGTCACGCTCCATCAATTGTACAATACCTGTATTACTTACAACATTCTAATAATATAACTCCAATTGACCCCAATCACTTACGCACACACACACAAGTTATAGCCTTGGAAATGAGCAACAATAAGTAACATTTGTTATTACAAATCAAATGTACTATCCAGGATCTCATCTATCATTTACAACCTCTACCTGAAGTTAAAATAATAGACCTCACAATTCTATACAAGGTTTAGTAATACAAACCTACTCAAAAATAATTCTCACTAATTCAGTCTGCAACTGTTTTGCTAACTCCGACAGTATCCATCTTGCTGAACTAAGTCAAGGGTGGTCTCTCCATTCCCTTGCTCTCGTAACACGAGGTGAATCGGCAATGTTTCCTTCATGCTGAAAAATTTAATAAAGCAAGAACGAGCTAATAGCGCTCAGCAAGAAATCTATCCCAGTTTAAATCCTTAAACCTTTCAGGTAGATAATCCACATAGGATCCATTTTTAAAACTACTAGGGTTTATCCCCAAAATAGTATATCATACAAAATACCGTATGATTTATAATCATACTCAAATACTTTTCGTAATTCATTTAGAAATCATTGGTATCGATATACTGAACCAAGATTCAAAACATATCTTTTTAAAATAGATATCAAATGATGGAATCACGGCTTAAAGCCTATCCATCGATTCAAAATACTATACGGTTCAACATACTGTATATCTTAAATATCGTTTCCACGTATATACTCACATATCTATTTAGATATCTCATACTGTTCAAAATACTGTAGAATATCAGTAATGAACACCTTTTGTAAAAGAAGCAAGAATGAGCACTATAGCTCGACAATCAGATATAGCAGCTTAATCATATATGTAAGCTTATATCATGACAGAAAACCTTTAAACTTCATTCGTATACAGAATGACATTTTATTATTCTTTTCGTCAAAACATGCCATACAGTACAACTACTGTATGAGGAACATCGTTACTCATCACTGCCACATTATCAGTAACTCAGCACCTAGGCTTTCATTACAATGTGCAGCACAACTCCAATTGGAGGGAAGGGAATGTACTGGAACACCCGATACACGGTGATCAGCCGTTGCATCGTAACTTTTCTTTTCTACTAGTAGAAGGACGACTTCCTGTTCGGTTATCACCCTGACCGCATACGGGCCACTGTGCTAAGAGATCACTACCTCGGGCCTATTTCATCACCGGGTAAGCCTTGATAATTTGGCACTACCCCGGCACCTATTTCATTGCCGTGTAGGCCTTTCCAATTCCCATGAAGAAAAACATTAACGAAACGGAAATCGGAATTTAATTCCACATTTCCCAAGTACGAATACTTGTCAAAACTTTGTAACCGTTTAGAACACCTTACTCCAGAGTAATTGAAAGGAGTAAGTCAAAGTGTGGGTTGACATTAGTCAACGAGACTACCGATGGTTACTGCGTATTTTGAAATTATGACCAGGGAGTTTATTGAAATATCAGAGTTCAGAGAGTTTGAAAAACTCTTATTTGAATGGGGGACCCATCCCCTAGTTATAGATACTTTAGAGGAACAGTGGAAGTAAATCACTGTCCTCTAATTCTTGAACTAGATTCCCAGTTTTCGATGAGTTGGAAAAATACTATTCGCATTTAATTACCTTTAACTATCTTAAGATAATAGTTGGGAATCTCTATTTTAATACCTTTTCTGAAAATCAGAAATTTATATTTTTGTGTAAATAATAGAACCTTTAATCATATAATAAGGTTCTATGATTTTAAATCATATTTGGAATATTTAATAAATACCCAAATAATAAATATTAAATTATTATTCAATATAAACCCACCTAAGTGAATATTCAAAATAATATTCACTTAGTTAAATAATCCTCAGATAATAAATATTGAATTATTATTCAATATAAAACACTTAAGTGAATATTCAAAATAATATTCACTTATTTAAATAATATTCAAATAATAAATATTGAATTATTATTCAATATAAAACACTTAAGTGAATATTCGAAATAATATTCACTTATTTAAATAATATTCAAATAATAAATATTGAATTATTATTCAATATAAAACACTTAAGTGAATATTCAAAATAATATTCACTTAATTAAATAATATTCAAATAATATATATTATAATATTATTTAAATATCTCACCTTAAATATCCAATTATATCGATATTGGAATATTTAAAATACCCTTAAAGTATAACCGTCCCTGGAACCTTCCAGTTTCTGACAGTAGTTTAAAACAAAATAATAATTTGACTCCCGGTCTAAGTTTTTAAAACCATCGTACAAGTACTCTATACTTAGAGTCTTTAATCCTTAACCTTGGTATATATCTAGTACTTAGCTAGCATATAAACCTTATATCTTATACCGCTTTTTATTAAAAAGCGAAAACAGTTTATAAGTCATTTCACAGCATAAAGCAGCATATGTATCAATATCACAACATCATCATTATATGGTGTAGGGTTTGAAGACTTGCATGCATCTATCATAGGCATACATCACATCTCATCATTTTTAATGCCATCACATTTATATACGATGTGAGGTTTGAAAGCATGCATAATATCGTATGCATATATTACTTTTGGAAAGCATGCATCTATCATATGCATATTATCAGAATATTGTATTTTAAAATACAGCATGGGATGAGAAAACTTGCCTTGGGTCCTTGGTTGTTATGGGTTCGAGAACTTGCCGGGAAATCTATAAACAAAGAAATACCCGATCAGTCCCCTGGCTTAATCATTTAAAGTGCATTTAACTTAAGCACTAACGTTCTATTAACGAACATCAATTGTCTCGCTCTTGGTCATCTATAACCTCATAACATTCCGTAAACTTCTAAGTCAAAAGTTTAGGTGAAAACCTATTCACAAATCCCAAGTATTTATCCTTTACCATTTCCTTGTTTTAAAGCATCCCCTTAAGGGTATTTCACTCGCGCAACCTTCGTTCACGTATTTTTATAAAATCACCAACTTATCTTTTTAACTCGAACTCTTCTAGGCTTCCTTTCCTTATTATACATACTAGTATCCATTTTAATATCTCAATCCAATTCCAATTTTAAAGGGCTTGATCCCTATCTCAAAGTTCATACAATGAACTATCTCGTTACGCGAAACCGCTTTTACTAAAACGGACGCTATTCCTAAACCGTAAACCAAAACGATACGATTCTTTCGCCAAAGTAATCTAGGAAACAGAGCCTACATGCTCATAGTCAGAAACCTCAAGTTTATGCCCTGTTTTGCAGTCATGGTTTCTGACTAAACTACCTAAGTAAAATCCGACATGGTAACGGCGCTTATGCGTACTTCCCGTGTTTTTCAAACACTCATCCAAACTACAATCAACCATTAACCAACCACCAATCAAACTCAAGTTTATACTACCATTTATCTGCCCAAATAAGGTCACACTCTATCCCACAAGTTCATCCACAAATCAACCATTAAACATGTTTAAAATCATGCATACATGCTTCATCTTAACATAGTTCTAATCAGACACTTCTAACTTACTAGATCAAAACATAATCTTAGAAAGTAAGAAGTTTTATACCTTCCTTGGAGCTTAACAAAGACTATATATTGATGATATATCCTTCCTTGCTCCTTAACTATGTAAATCAAACCTAAGATCATCAAAACAAATCAAGATTCTATGAGGTTACTATTCACATCACTATTCATCATCAACTTTGCATTCAATTTTGACCAAGCTATCATACATGGATGAAGCTAAGATTAGAGATCTACCTTGGATATTGGAAGGGGGTGATTTAGAGCCCAAGATCATGATTTTTGGTGGAGTGGAAGTTGGAGCAAAAGTTTTAAGGACTTGAATGAAGAAAAGAGCCGAAAGTTGATGTTCTTCTTGTTCATCTTCTTTTGTTTTGTTTTGTTTTGTTTTTATTTTCCTTTTGTTTGTCTAATAAACCTTTAACACTTTGTCATCTGATTTGTGTGGCTAAGACAAGGTTTTGTCATCAATGACAAGGCCAAAATGAACTTGTGGTGGTGGTGAAAGTGGTGACAAGGTGGTGATTCATCACCTTGTCATCACTTTGTCATGCTTATGTCATCCCCTTGCATCATGCTTATGTCATCCTTTGCATCCTCAATTCTTTTATATATTGCACTTGATGATCTCATATAATACTCCTCCTTTGGTTAGGGTTTAATCCATAATTTGTTACGCTTTTGTTTCGCGATAGTTTCTAGTGGTTTTAAAGACGTTTCCCTATACCAAAGCTAGGGTACTTCCTTTATCCTTCCATTACCTTGGTTTAATATATGATCCTAGATTTCTCACCTTGTCTTAAGATATGATCATGTATTTCTCATTCCACATACTTTCTTAAAACGATCAAATCGATACGTTCTTGATTGTCCAGTGAATAGTGACTTAAAACTCGGATGGGAATCTTCTGATTCTGATCGCGTTTACATTCACTTATTTTTCCTATACATCAATAATATAACCTCGAAACATTCATTCCATATCATCCACATAGTGTGGTCTGAAAAAATTTCCATCAGCAAATTTACTATTCATCACATTTACTATTCATCAAAATTTTTTAACTAAGTCCAAAATTTGGGGTTATTACAGACTGCGCCAAATGTTATGGATTAAAAAGTGTACTTGTAAATTAATTGCTGGGATTTAAGAGAGCTTCTAGCTTTAATGGCTGCTCTTGTGTTTCGTGACTAAATCGGTCCTCACAAGATGCCTACGTATCTCAATCAGTGCTGAGAATCAAGCCAAAGACGTAGTTCTATTGTGAAGGAGCTGGGTCCTTATATAGGCGTCTAGAGCCTCGTATTTAGAGTAAGTTTAGTAGACTTAGCGAATAAGTCTCCTTTTTGATAATGGATAAACATTGTATTTCTTGATGGACAAGACTTTTACTTGTTGTTAAGGACTGTGACTCATTATTTCTTGTAATTGGGATTCTGGATCCTTCTTTGATGAATTTACCATATTTTGGACTCCTTTGATGTGCTGTATATTTTCCCTATTTATTAATTACGAAATTAATAAATAATTAGGGTCTTGGGCCTTATTTATTGGATCGTATTCTTGGACCATTCTAGGTCTAATTAATGTATCATTAATTATATTTCTAGAATTACTTTTCTGTCCATATCCGCTAGGATAGAAGATGATCCTCGTGGGAAACTTGATGTTCCCAGTTTTCTGATCCCGTCTCAGATTCCTGTTGAGGAGGCAGAAACTCCTGTATCTTCAAAGTCCTCTGTTTGGCGCCCCAACTGGGGTATTAGGAAGAAGGACACCATTACTGGGGTGTCCAAGCATGCTATTGAGTGATCATACCACTCACTCACTCCCTGCGACTACAAGGATTTTGTTGCAAACTCTACTATCGAGGGAGTTGAGCATCTGGGCGCTCAAGCCATAACTGCGATACTTTTCTTTCTTTGTTCTATTTAATCCTTCTTCTTTTTATGCAATCAGTATCTTACTTTGAATTCCTTTTTGTTTGGCAGAGTAATGCCAACTTTCATGGGGGCCTTTTTCAGGCTAAAGCTTGGCGTACCTCTTCTGAGGCCAACATGCTAAGCTTGATAAATCTGAGGAGGAGGTGAAGTCTTTGAAGGAGGCTTTAGCGAGTGACTCCCAGGAGTACAAGGACTTAATAGAGAAACATGATGAAATTCTTTTCCCAGTCCAGTATTCTGCAGGATGGGAGGATGTTGTTCAGGCCATCTCAGCTAAGCATCCTGAAGCTTTTGATCCTGCTCAATTTCCATGTCCTCACCCTCCTACTCCTCTAGAGAGCATTTTGGCTGAGAAAGTTAGCATGGAGGAGGATTATAGGATTCTAGATCCTGAGCATTCCTCACCTCCTAGTGACACGTCTGTCAATGATCCCGAGGCTACTGACTCCAGTTCTAGTTCCAGCTCGGAAGAAGAGACTGATACTGGGAGCAAAGATGGGGGTGAATAGTTCTAGATATGTCTCTATTTATATGGCCGCATGTGGCTATTTTATCTATTGTTTATTTTCAGCCTTCGGGCTTAACTTAAACTCTTTATGTAAGTTCAACTTAATATCTTTTGGTTTCTTTAAGATTACATACTTATCAATGTTTGTCAAATACAAGTTGTCATAAAAATGTCGAATAAGAATATCTTTCATAAATAACTGGAAAATGGGTTCGACCCTTACATAATACTCTAGTTCCTAGCTCAAGTTAAAAACTCGGACTGGTTTCGTCGACCTTATTTCTACTTGTCCTAGCAGTGAGTCCAGTTAGGAAACACTAAACATAATAAAATTTTAAATTCGCAGCATGCCAAGTTCTTGGCACCTCAATCCCTTCAAGGGTTTCCAACTTGTATGAGCCTCGCCCAAACACATTCTTGACCCGGTATGGCCCTTCCCAATTTGGAGCCAACTTTCCTTTCTGTCCAACTCCGGATGCTTCAATCTTTCAGAGAACTAAATCTCCTTGACGAAAGAATCTCTCTTTAACCCTTAAGTTATAATAGAAAGATGCTCGTTTCTGATGTTCAACTATCGTAGCATTTGCTTCATCTCTAACTTCATCAATTAGATCTAAGGCCAGCCTCATGCCTTCTTCATTCGCTTCTGGATCGTAGGCTTCCACTCTTGGAGAAGTGTGAGTAATCTCAACTGGAACCACTACTTCTGCTCCATATGCTAACAGAAACGGAGTTTCCCCAGTGGTGACTTTACAAATGGTACGATATGCCCACAGTATGGGGAGCAATTCATCCACCCAAGTATTCCTAGAGCATTCAACTCTCTTCTTCAGTCCATCCAGGATAATTTGAGTTGCTAATTCAGCTTGCCCATTTGCTTGAGGATGAACAACAGAAGTGAAACTTAATTCGATATCATTTTCTCCACAATACTTCTTGAAATCTTCATTGTTAAATTGAGTTCCATTATCCGTGACCAAGATTCATCGGATCCCATATCTGCAAATTACACTTTCCCACAAGAATTGCATTACTTGCTTAGTGGTTATCTTGGCTAGGGGTTTAGCCTCAATCCACTTAGTGAAGTAGTCAATTGCCACTATCAAAAACTTCCTTTGTGCACTTGCCATTGGAAATGGACCAAGTATGTCCATTCCCCACATGGCAAATGGAACAAGTGAATTTATGGATGTTAACATCTCAGGTGGTTGTCTAACCACTAGTGCATGCTGTTGGCATCGTTCACACCTCTTCACATAGACTTTTGCGTTTGCAAGCATATCTAGCCAATAGAATCCTAGACGAGTGATTTTATGAGCAAGGGCCCTGCCCCCCAAGTGCTGCCCACAAATCCCCTCATGTAATTCCCTTAGGGCTAACTCTGCCTCCTGGGGTCTCAAACACTTCAAGTAGGGGACAACGAAAGACTTTTTATACAAGATTCCCTCAATCAAGGTGTACCTTAGTGCTCTCACATATAATTTTCGTGCCTCTGAAGTATCGTTAGGTAGCAGACCAGTTTCTAGATGAGACTTGATGGGATCCATCCAACATCTAGCAACATCAATAGGTGTTATTAACTTTCCATTGATGCTTGGGGTCTTCAAGACTTGAAAGTATACACTTCCTACATAGTTCTCTATTTCAGAAGAAGTAAACTTGGACAAGGCATCAGCCTTCATGTTTTCTTCTCTAGGAATGTGTTCCACATAACATTCATCAAATTAAGTCATGATGGCTTTGAAAAGTTTCAGATACTTAGCCATGACTTCATCTCTAGCCTCAAATTCTCCATTCACTTGGGAAACTACCAGCTTTGAATCTCCACATACTTTGAGAGTCTTAACTCTCAAGGCTCCAGCCAACCCCAAGCTAGCTATCAGGGCTTCAAACTCAGCTTCATTGTTTGTCGTTGTGAAGTCCAGCTTGAGTGCATACTCTATGAGAAATCCATCTGGACTTTGCAGCACCAAACCTGCTCCACTTGATTTTGTTTTTGATGCCCCGTCAAAATAGAGCACCCAACATTCTTTGGACACCATGTCTTCATCTTGCTTCTCTTCTTCTTTTCCTTCCAATACTGTTTCCTGCCCCCTGACTTCCTGGTTATCAATAGTGCATTCAACCATGAAGTCAGCAAGTGCTTGATCTTTTATTGTCGTTCGAGGCTTATACTTAATGTCAAATTCTCCCAACTATATAGCCCATTTGATCAATCTTCCACTAACTTGAGGACTGTGCAAGATGTTTCTTAGAGGTTGATTGGTCAAGACTTTTATCTTGTGCGCCTGGAAGTATGGGCGTAGCTTTCTCAAGGCCATGATCAGGGCTAATGCAAACTTCTCTATCATAGAGTAGTTTATTTCTGCTCCATGTAGAATCTTACTAACGTAGTAGATGGGTTTCTGAACTTTCAATTCTTCCTTAACCAAAACGGCTCCAAGGGTAGTGTTCGAGACTGCCAGGTATAAGTAGAAAATCTCTCCCAGTTTTGGTTTTTCCAACAATGGTGCCTCGACCATGTATTTTTTTAAGGCCTCAAAGGTTTCCTGGCTTTCTGCCGTCCATTCAAAATTTTTCATGTTTTTCAGAGCTTTGAAGAAAGGTAAGCACTTCTCCCGTGATTTGGAGATGAATCTCCCTAAAGTTGCTACTCTCCCTGTTAGTTTTTGAACATTCTTGACGGACCGTGGTGGTTCCATGTCCAGAATGGCTTTGATTTTATCGGGGTTAGCCTCAATTCCTCATTTAGAGACCATCAGGCCTAAAAACTTTCCTGATCCTACGCCGAAGGCGCACTTAGCTGGATTTAACATCATCTTATGGAGCCTCAGCACCTCAAATGCTTCCCGAAGATGATTTATATGATCTGCCTTATCGAGGCTCTTAACCAACATGTCGTCTACATAGACTTCCATAGTCTTTCCAATCAGGTGCTCAAAAATTTTGTTCACCAACCTTTGATATGTTGCACCTGCATTCTTGAGCCCAAATGACATAACCAAATAACAGTAAAAACCAAAGTCAGTGATGAAAGATACCTTGGAGATGTCATCCTTGTGCATTTTGATCTGGTTGTATCCACTGAAGCCATCCATGAAACTCAACATCTCGTTCTCAGCCGTGGCATCTATTAGAGTATCGATCCTTGACAAAGGAAAACAATCCTTAGGACATGCGTTATTCAAGTCTGTGAAGTCTACACACATCCTCCATTTTCCATTGGCTTTCTTGACCATTACCGGGTTAGACAACCATTCAGGGAATTGGATTTCTTCAATGAACCCTGCTTCCAAGAGCTTATCTACTTCTCTGGAGCAAAGTTTCTCTTAACTGGGGATCAATCCCTGGCATATAGGTCGCTGTCCAAGCAAAAACATCATTGTTTTCTTGAAGAAAAGATATGATCTTGCCCTTCAAGAGTTCAGGTAACAATGCTCCAACGTAAGTAACCTTTTCTGGTTCGCTAGGAACTAAGGGAATTGGAATTAAATCCTCAGTCGGTTTCCCTCTTCTTTCTTCATCATCTCTGGCATCCATGTCTTCAATGGGGAGAATCTGCCTCCGACTCCGTCAGGCCTTAATGCAGCTACATAACAACTCCTAGCCATTTTTTGATCACCTCGCTCCTCACCAATTCCATTCCTTGTTGGAAACTTGATTTTCAAATGGTAAGTCGAGGCAACAGCCTTGAATGCATGAAGACCCGTCCTTCCCAGGATTGCATTGTAAGTCGAAGTTGCCTTAATGACTATAAAGTTCAGCATTTGAGTGGTTTTCTTCGAACCTTGCCTCATTGGCATAGGAAGTTGGATTGTAACTTCCACCTTTGATTCCACTCCATTGAATCCATATATGGACATATTCGAGGGTGTCAGCTGAGAATTAGTGTAGCCCATCTTGATGAAAGTATCATGGAACAAGATGTCTACTGAAGCTCCATTATCAACCAAAACCCTCTTTGTTTCAGAATTGCATATCACATGTATGATGACCAGGGGGTCGTCATGGGGACCCAGCAGCAGTTGGTCCTCCAAATATCATGTTGATGATAGGCCCTCGGGTTTTGGGTTTGGGATTACGATCTTGATCGTTGTCCCTTTCGTCATAATCTTTCCTTTCATAGTTTCCTCATTGATTTCCTCGATTCCCATCCTTAGTGAACTTATCGAGTTTTCCTCTTCGTATTAAGAACTCGATCTCATCTTTCAACTTCCTGCAATCATCTGTATCATGACCAACTTCTTTGTGGAATCGACAGAATTGATTCTGATTCCTTTTAGACAAGTCAGTCCTCAATGGCTTCGGCCATCGGAGATCTTCCTCCTTCACAATTTCCATCAGAATTTGGCTTTTGGGGGTGTTCAATCTCGCATACTCCGTGAACCTTGGTCCAAAATTGTTCTTTTTAGGTGGAGAGTCAGAATCCTTTGATGTCCTAGGATACTTTTCCTTAACATCATATTCTTGAGTATCCTTTCTTTTCTTTGCGTTCCCGCTTCCGCCGGTAGCAGGTTCATATTTCCTCATGCTTTCTTCAGCCTTGATATATTTTCCAGCCCAATCTTGTAACTTTAACATGCTTTCAAGTGGATGCTTAGCCAAAGACCTTTTAAAATAGGACCTTCAAAGCCTCTCTAGTGAATCGATTTATGTAGTCCCTCAAGGCTTCATTCTTACCTTGTTGGATTCCCATAAGGGATGTAGAACTCTTCTCATGCACCCTTTCACTGACAAACTGATTGATAAACGCCTTGCTCAGTTCCTTAAAAGATCCAATAGAATTGGGAGGGAGACGACTGTACCAATGTTGATCCATGCCCGCCGGGGTTTGTGGAAACGCTCTGCATTTGACTGCATTATTGGTAGGCTGCAACAACAGTGCATTAGAGAAAGTTCTTACATGATTTGCTGGATCTCCTGTTCCAACATAAGATTTGATGGTTGGCATCTTGAATTTTCTGGATATATTATCTTTCATGATATCCTGAGTAAAAGGTGGTGTAGGATCATCAGAATCTCCTAAGGGTAACAACACAGTAGGATCACCCTTTGGAGCTTCAACCCTCTTGGTTCTTCTTGGTTCAGGATCTAAATTGATCACCAGGACTCTCCCGGTTGCTTGATTTTGTGCTTTTGCAGCCTCTTCTTCTGCCAATACTTTCTTAAGTCTTGCAGCCTCTACCTCATAAGCCGTAATCTTTTCCTTAGTGGTTAGGGGTTGTTCCTGATTTTTTTTGGGAAGAACGCCTCCTTCTTGGGGGTACATCCTTTTCATCATCGGAATTATAATCGTCTTCCTCAGTATAAGGTGTTAGATATAATTGCTAATGTTTGTTTATCAGTGTTTAAGCAACAGGTACTGACAAGAGTTTATCAGAAGCCAGTCAGAGTTTAGTTAAACTCTGACAGGGTGAAGAGTTTAATTGAAGCCGGTCAGAGTTTATTTAAAGTCTGACAAGGTGATAGTTGTATTAGCTGTCGGTGCTGAATTGAAGATTCTAGAAGCAATATATTCTGAAGATGGAAAGAAGCAGAATATATTGATACAGCTAAGGAAACGGAATAGAAGACTGAAGCAATCCTTAATTGATATAAATTGTATAGCTGATTTATAGGAATATCAATTAGATAAGGATTGTATGTAGCTGTGTACTATATAAACACAGATAGGTTATCCCTAGAAGGGACGCGATTATTGATATATTATTATTGTAACCTAGAAGCTCTTTATGATTCATTAACATCATAAAGAGAGAAGTTGTTAATATAAATACAGTTTATTGATTCATAAACAGTGTTCTTAATTATCGTTATTCTCATACATACTTGATTATATTGTGTATTCGGCCTAACAATTGGTATCAGAGCCAAGGATGTTTAATATATACAGTTTTACGATTCAAACACAGTATTAATCATGTCTGAAGAAAATCAAACTGCTCCTAAGGCTGAACAGGTTAAGCCCAATTCTGTGAGTCGATATGAAACAATCAGGGTTCCAATTCTCAGGCCAGTAGAGTATCCGATTTGGAAGGTTAAGATGACCATGTTTCTGGAGGCTACAGATCCAGAATACCTTGACAGAATTAATGATGGTCCTCATATGCCAACTAAATTGTCCCCTGTTGTTGATGGTCAAGCACAAAAGACTGTTCCAAAGGAAAAGAAAGATATGACTCCTGAGGATATCTCATCAATTGCAAAGGATGCAAATGTTAGACATCTTCTCCATAGTGCTTTAGATAATGTAATGTCTAACAGAGTAATTGGCTGCAAAACTGCCAAAGAGATATGGGATGCTTTAGAAGTCAGATGCCAGGGAACAGGTGCTATTAAGAAGAACAGAAAAACAATACTCACACAGGAGTATGAGCACTTTGATTCAAGAACTCATGAAACCTTGACTGAGACTTATGACAGATTTTGCAAACTGTTGAACGATCTGTCTCTGGTAGATAAGGAATATGAACTTGAAGAGTCCAATCTCAAGTTTCTGTTATCTCTACCTGAAAAGTGGGATTTAAAGGCAACAACAATCAGAGATAATTATGATCTTGCTGATACAGATCTTGATGAGATCTATGGATTGTTAAAGACTCATGAACTTGAGATAGAACAAAGAAACAGGAGGTCCAGCAAGAAGACAAAATTTGTTGCTCTCAAAGTCGAGGAGAAGCCCATCAAGAAGGAATCATCAAGGAAGAAAGCCAAGGGAAAGGCTTTAGTTATTAAATCTGAAAGTGAGTCATCAAACTCTGATGATGACTCAAACTCTGATGAAGCTTCTGACTCTGAGGATGATGAAGAGGAGTTGATGCAAATGGCTGCATTGATGGTGAAGACCTTTAAGAAGATGGGATTCAAGAACTTCAAGAAAGGAAAGAGATTCTCAAGGAAAGATTCAAACTCTGAAAGGAGAAGTTTCAGAAAGTCTGATGGAAAGGAGACCAAGTCTGGCAAGAAGGATAAGTCTCAAATCCAGTGCTACAAGTGTAATGAGATGGGTCATTATGCTCCAGAGTGCAAGAAAGGCAAATCTGAGAAAGCACTCATCTCTAAAGGCAGAGACTGGGCAGATACTTCAGACTCTGATGATGGAGAAAACTATGCTCTTATGGCAACTGTCAGAGATGAGACTGAATCTTCTGAAAATAAGGTACCCCTAACTACTTATGCTTATGATACTGATAATATATCTGAGTTAAGAGTATATCTGAAAAGTGTTCATGTTAGTTATAGGGATCAGACTTTAGAGAATGAGAGGATTAAATCTGAGAATCTTAGTCTTAAAGAAAGAAACAAGTTTCTTGAAAGAGAACTTGAGAATATGAAGCAGATTCAAAAAGAAAGAGATGATGCTGTTTATATTGAACAGGAAGTGCTTAAGTTAAATAAGCAGCTAGAATCTGAACTTGAAAAAGAAAGAAAAATAATTATGACTTGGACAAACTCTGGAAGAGACACTCATCAAGTGTTTCAAACAGATTCTGTAGGTTTAGGCTATTGTGAAAACGATGAACTTAGGTTTAAAGACAAAGTTAAGGTTAAACCACAACTTAAACCTGTGATATTTGTTCCAGAATCCACCAAGCTAAAATCTGTAGTTGTGAAAGAAGCTGTTATGGAGCCAGTTGAAGCTTGTGTTGAACAAGTAGATATTGAATCTAAAACAGAGAAGCTTGTTGAGCTAGAAGCTGTTAAAGAACCAATTAGAATCTGTGAGAAGCAGGTTAATGTTGGTTTAATGACAGGAAAACAGTTTAAACATAAGCTCAAAGAGGTTAAGTCTGCCATGAAACCTAAAGGGTCCAAGAGAAATAGGAATGGAAAAGTAGGCATAAATAATAGAAATAATCATATGCCTAATGCTAGTGCCTCAAGAAAAACATGTTATAATTGTGGTAGTTCTAATCATCTTGCTAGATTTTGCACTAAGAACAAACATATTAATTCTTTACCTTCTACTTCAGAAGTAAAGAATGATTATGTTAGAGTAAGACCACAGACTTTATGCAAACATTGTGGGAGCACTTGGCATTCTATTTACACATGTAAGAGTTATCATGCAATTTATCATAACTATTATGAGCTAAAACCCAACTTGAAATGGGTTAGAGCAAACTCTGCTAGTGTAAAATCTGACAATGTTAGTTTAAACTCTGATAATACAGATTCCGCTGCAAAAACTAACACTGTTAAGAAAGACAAAGGATCCAAGCAAGTCTGGATCCTCAAAACTAACACTTAGTGTTTGTTTGTGATTGCAGGGTATAATAGAGAGCACACTTATCTTAGACAGTGGATGCTCAGGACATATGACTGGAAATAAAGCCCTGCTATCAGACTTTGAGGAGAAGGCTGGCCCAAAAGTTTCCTATGGAGATGGCAACATAGGACACACTCTGGGATATGGCAATATTAATCTTGGAAGTGTCATCATCACAAATGTAGCTCTAGTCTCAGGACTCAAGCATAATCTGTTATCTGTGAGTCAAATCTGTGACAGAGGAAACCATGTAGATTTTCATAGCGAATACTGTGAAGTTATCAGTAAATCTACTGGGAAAGTTGTTCTAGTTGGACACAGGCGCAACAATATTTATGAAGCAAGTTTGGTAACAAACTCTGATGGAAAAACAGTGTGTCTGACTGCAAGAATGTCAAATGAAGAGAGTTGGAATTGGCACAAGAAGCTCTCTCATCTCAATTTGAACAACATAAATGAGCTTATTAGAAAGGATCTTGTAAGAGGACTTCCAAAATCAATACTCAATCTAGATGGTCTATGTGATTCTTGTCAAAAGGCCAAGAAAAGGAAGTCATCTTTCAAGAGCAAATCTGAATCTTCAGTAGTGGAACCTTATCATCTTCTACATGTTGATCTCTTTGGACCAGTGAATGTGATGTCCATGGGCAGAAAGAAATATGCTCTAGTAATTGTTGATGAATATACTAGATATACATGGGTGTATTTCTTGTCAAAGAAGGATGAAACTGCTCAAACGTTGATGGATCATGTAAATCTACTGGACAAAAGATCACAGCACAAAGTCAAAATTATAAGGAGTGATAATGGAACTGAATTCAGAAACTCAATCTTGGAAGCTTTCTGCAAGGAAAGAGGAGTCAAACAAGAATTTTCTGCACCTGGAACTCCACAGCAAAATGGTGTAGTTGAAAGAAAGAACAGAACTTTAATTGAAGCTGCCAGAACTATGCTTGATGAAGCAAAATTGCCAACTTATTTCTGGGCAGAAGCTGTTCAAACTGCTTGTTTTACTCAAAATGCAACTCTGATCAACAAGCATGGAAAAACACCATATGAGATGGTGAAAAACAAGAAGCCAAATTTGAAATATTTTCACATATTTGGATGCAAATGCTTTGTGTTGAAGACTCATCCTGAACAGTTGACCAAGTTCGAGTTAAAAGCTGATGAAGGAATCTTTGTTGGCTATCCATTGTCAACAAAAGCATTCAGAGTTTACAATCTGAGAACGAAGGTGATCATGGAATCCATACATGTGTCGTTTGATGACAAGAAAATAATTGGACTTGAAGACAAGGATGGATATGATCAACTACGTTTTGAAAATGAAGATCTATTCTCTGATGATATAAACTCTGATGAAGCAGGGTTGACAAACTCTGACGAAGCATACTCTGAACCTCTACTGGTAAATACTGGAGAAACTGGAAATTCTCAAATTGAACAAAATAGAGAACCAGTTGAGGGGGAGCGTGAAGAAGCTCAACAAGACACAGCAAGTGAGTCAGTTGAGGAAACTGATTCAAACTCTGACAGCTCAAACACTGAGCCATCCAACTCAGGGGGAGCCTCAGATACTGCAGAAAGTCAACATATGAATCAGGAGAGCATGGATCAAGGGGGAGGATTCAATAATGATGCAAGAAACCACTTACCAACAGCCAGAAAGTGGACACAGGCACACACACCTGATCTCATAATTGGAGATCCTGATGCTAGTGTGAGAACTAGAAGTGCAACAAACAATGAGTGTCTGTATCATGCTTTCTTGTCTCAAACAGAACCAAAGAAAGTGGAGGAAGCTCTTCAAGATGCTAATTGGATTACAGCAATGCAAGAAGAGTTAAATGAATTTGAAAGAAATGAAGTCTGGACACTTGTACCTAGACCAAAGAATAGATCAATTGTAGGTACAAAGTGCGTTTTCAGAAACAAGACTGACAGTGAAGGTGTGATTACAAGAAACAAGGCTAGACTTGTGGCAAAAGGTTATTCACAACAGGAAGGAATTGACTATGATGAAACCTTTGCTCCAGTTGCAAGATTGGAGGCCATAAGAATTTTTCTGGCCTATGCTGCACACAAGAAGTTTAAAGTCTTTCAGATGGATGTAAAAAGTGCTTTTCTCAATGGGAAGCTTGAAGAAGAAGTGTTTGTTGAACAACCACCAGGATTTATAGATTCCAAGCATCCAGATTATGTCTACAGGCTTGACAAGGCATTATATGGACTAAAGCAAGCACCAAGAGCATGGTATGAAACTCTTGCTCAATTTCTTTTAGAAAGTGGGTTCACAAGAGGTACAATTGATAAAACCTTGTTTTATTTCAATTCTGGTGATGATTTGCTTTTAGTTCAAATTTATGTAGATGATATTATTTTTGGATCTACTAATGACAAACTTTGTAAGAAGTTTGCAAAGCTTATGCAATCCAGGTATCAAATGAGCATGATGGGAGAGCTTAGTTATTTTCTAGGCTTACAGGTCAAGCAAACAGATGATGGGATTTTTATCAATCAAGCAAAGTATACCAGAAATCTTCTAAAGAAATTTGGTATGCTTGATAGTTCATCTTCTACAACTCCCATGGCTACAGCAACGAAGCTTGACAAAGACACAGGAGCCTCAGTAGATATGACTAACTACAGAGGAATGATAGGGTCTCTACTGTATCTTACTGCAAGTAGACCTGATATCATGTATGCAACATGTCTTTGTGCAAGATTTCAAGCAGATCCCAGAGAGCCTCATCTAACAGCTGTAAAAAGGATCTTCAAATATCTCAAAGGAACCATAACCCTGGGTTTGTGGTATCCTAGAGAATCAGAGTTTAAGTTAATTGGTTACTCTGATGCAGATTTTGCAGGCTATAAGATAGACAGAAAAAGTACAAGTGGAAGCTGTCAATTTTTAGGTGACAGATTAGTTTCTTGGTACAGCAAGAAACAGAAGTCAATCTCCACATCCACTGCTGAAGCAGAGTATATAGCAGCTGGTAGCTGTTGTGCACAGATTTTATGGATGAAGAATCAACTGCTGGATTATGGGTTAAGGTACTCTAAAATACCTATTTTCTGTGATAACCAAAGTGCTATTGCTATGACAGGTAATCCAGTACAGCACTCCATGACCAAGCACATCAGCATAAGATATCATTTTATCAGAGAACATGTGGAAGAAGGGAACATTGAGCTTCATTTTGTGTCTACAGACCAACAACTTGCAGATATCTTCACCAAACCTTTTAGTGAAGCTACGTTTACAAGATTGGTAAATGAACTTGGAATGATCTCTGGTTCTGACTAGAGATACGGGTTAGACTCAAAATCTATCCATGTTTGATTGTTTAATGCTCATGATTCCTTGCATATATTAACTGTTATGAGTACCAGTGTCATAAACTCTGTCGGTTAAACTCTGATGCTAAACTCTGTGAGTCATAAAAAGTTGGTCATACTCTGAATGTTACAGTTTAAATGCTATACTCTGATTGTAATTTTGTCTGGAACATATGGACCAATGAAGAAATTTGTATGAAGCATAATTCTCAGTAAGTAATTGTGAATCCTTAAGAGTTGATAGATTCTGATCTCAAATATGTGCAGTAAGCTAACACAGCATGATACTGTCTCTATATTTATAGCATCTCTTAGTTTATTGATCCTATACACTGAGTCTGTATTAGCTGTTTGCATCTTCTCTCATAAGTTAATTATAATTACTGATGAAAAGTCTAAACTCTGATTATTCATTGCAATTAATTCACCCTCCAATCAAAAGATGCCAAACAGAGCACAAATTCCTTTGAGATCATGGTGTGCCTAGGAAGATCCAGGAACTTATTGTATGAAATAAGGGCTAAAATCTTTGATTTTTGGTGACTAGTGCCAACCACTGATTACTGGGAAAAAAAAATATATATATATATATATATATATATATATATATATATAATAAAGGGGGTGAAAAATAAAAGACATATCCAAATGAAAGGATATCAGTAATACAGAGTTTAGATAGAAAAATCAGTGTCTATGTTATACATGAGAGTTTAGGCAACCAGTTTTTACTACTTTAGTTTGTGGATTTTATGCACTTTGAGATGATCTAAATACTGATTTCGGTAAACTCTGCTACTACACACACATATTTTCACAACTGTACAGATTGAGAAAAGAGTTTATTGACAAAGAAGGACAAATGGTAAACACTGATGTATTGTGTGAAATACGCCGAGGTTACTTTGTTTTAATTTCTGATGGTTAAAATAATCTCTTTGTTTCAGACATTTTATAATTTTGAGATTAGCCATTTGTTTTTCGGAAAAAGTATGATTGAACGGAGAAGAGAAAGAGTGTGTTTGATAAGTCTTGATAGTGATTCATAATGCTGCTGAGTATGTTAGTTTATTGTTTAAAGTGATATCATTTCTTTCACTTTACAATTACTATGCAAAATTGATAATACTGATATGTAAAGAAACAAATTTTTTTTTCATTAATTGATTCAAATTTACATTCAGACCATTTCATACTCATGTTTAGCTAAACTTTCTGGTACATACTAATCACTATGGTTACAAAAGAGAAGATCTATTTAACCAGGACAAGTATTTGAATGCTACAACTGAAGCAGAAGAGCTAGAGCCAGAAGTTATTGTGCTCTATTACTTCTGATGATCGCTACCCAGTTGTTCAACTGATCATTATACCATCTGGGATTGCTTGACAACATCCTGAAGATGAATCATCATCATCATCTTCCTGGATTCTCTTTCTGCTTTGCAGCTTACAGGATTCCAAGAAGATTGTCTCCTCAGTACCCATCAGGAAGCTCTGCTGGAAGAGCATCATACAAATCTCCATAGTATGATCGTCTGCCAGGATGGGCACATCATATGGACCGGGACGGATGATGTGCACATAAGGATTAGAGATCGGTCCTTCCGCTATTTCATCATCTGCTATAAGACCTTCATCATTCAGAAAAGACAGAACAAGAAACTCATCGATGATATAGTTTGCTTGTTGATGCCAGTTCATGTTCACGAATGATTCTACATCCATGAATTCAAAGGTTCCTGCCATTTGGTGTATGGTAATTTTAAGATATGAAGCCTGTTGTTAAAATGCTTCGGTTTTTAAAGCATTCAACAAGGTAACTGAAAGGTTTTTCCTTGAATCGAAGCGCTTGGGATAATAAGGTGCGGAGTTTCAAGACAGTCATTATTATTCTGACTGTTGAGCTCCTTTGTACTTTATTATTAAAATTGATAATTTTATTATTATTAATTTTTTTTTAAGCGGATATTTTGAGTGTTATATGTGATGCCAGGTGTCTCCACGTCTGCACGAGTATTGGAAGTTGTTAGACACAGCTGTCAGCGTATGCACGTTTGACATCTGTCCCACTAACATACTTTTAATCTTTACAGTTCTTATTTAATACACTACATACACACGATTCAATCTTTTACGCACCTCATCTTTTCATAAGCTTTTACTCACACACAAACACTCAAACACTTTCAAAGCCCAGTTCTTCTTGTTTTCAAATCTTACTAATGGCAACTACAGCGTTTATTGCTTCTGAATTAGAATTTGTTCCCAACAATTATTCTGCTCCTGTAGCAAATGAGAACGCACCGGAGGCGTTTCATTTGATTCAGAGGTTCTTGTTACACTCTGATATCGGTACTGCTCTAACCGCACCATCGAAGCTGTCTGCGACTCAAATTTGAACTTTTTGGCAGACAGGTACTTATGATAATGGAGGAGAGTCTGGATCGCCATCTATAATTTTTGAGTTTCAAGGAGATGAATTTGTTGTTACTCCTACTACTGTTCGTGATGCTTTGGGTCTTGAAGATTTCAATGCATTCACAATCTCTGTTGGAGACTCTGAGCTAGTCAGAATGATGAGCGAGATAGGCTACACTGGACCTTTGACAAAGATAGGTCAACTCAAAAGGCCATTTTTGCACAAGGAGTGGAGCTTCTTTTTCGATTGCATTACTCGGGCTTTTGGAAAGAAGTGCACCAATTGGGATGCGATTCCCACGGATAGTCTACAGATCGGGTATTCTCTTCTCTATGGCAGTCAATTTGATGTTGCTAGATTAGTTTTAACTAATATTGGTGAGAAAATGCTAGAGAATAGAAATGTTGTTTATTTCTCTAGGTTTTGTCAATTGATATTCAATTTTTGCTGCCCAAATGTTGAGATAGTAGAGGATGATGTTATACTTTCGTTTAAACTGCACAAACGTATATTTTCTGACCTTATCAACAAGGACAACAAGAAAGGAGAAGTTGGTCCTTTAATGTTGCCTGCATCAGTGCAACAATTTCTTGACAACTTACAACAACAACAAGTCTCAACTGCTGAAGCTGGACCTTCTGTGTCTCAACCACAGAGGTCAAAGAGATCCAAAGTTCGAGCAGTTAAGTCTGGTTTGCAACAAACTGAAGCTGAGGTATCAAATGTTGATGCTGTGCCTCAGAGAAAAAGAATGAAGAAAAGGCGAGCCCAAAGGGCAAAGTCTGTTGCTGCTGATTCTATTGTAGACTCAGAAACTGAAGCTGATGAAGAAACTCTTCATCAGAGAAAGAGAAGACTAGTTGCTGATCAACTTTTTGGTGATATCATTGCCAATATGGACAAAGAACCTGAGGACACTGAAGCTCCTACATCAGAGAATGAGGAGATTGTGATTACAACTGTTCCTTCAAGTACTCCTGCAATTGTTGTTGAAGAGGATATTCTACCTGCTGAGGATGCTGCAAATCCTGAAACTATTATGATGGATTTTGAAACAGAAGCTCCTACATCAAAAACTGATGATGTAGTTGAGGAAGCTGCTGCATACTCTGACAGCAGGATTGTGGATCATGAAGATACTGTACTGGAAGCTGATCAAGCTACTACTGAATTAGTAGAACCTATTGCTTCTCACACAGAAATCATTTCTCTTGATTTTGAGAAAGGTGAGGAAGTTGATCAGATTAGAGTTGATCCAGTTCCAGAAGCTGTTGCTGTACATGCTGATGCAACAGATAATGATCATGAGGATATTGTTTTCCTTGAAACTTTGCAACAATCAGTTGTTGAGATTGTTCAGAGAGAAGCAGAGGTTACTGCTCCAGCAAACTCTGATGTTCCTCAAACTGTAGCAGATCAAGTACCTGATGCAACTGCACAGTTAATTGATGAAATCACTGCTGAAAATGTGCTTGAAGATATTCACAGAGAGGATGACAATGCTGAAGCTAGTCCTGCTCATTCAAACTCTGATATTCAAGTGGAAGTTTCTGATCTTCAAGCAAATTCTACTGAAGAGAGGGAAGTTCAAAGGGCTGCTTCTGAGCATTTTCAGAATATGTACTACAATACATGGACTAATGCAGATTGTGTCTTTCCAGCACAACGGGCTGCAGATTTTCTATCTGATTCTGTTAAGAAGATTACAAATCCTGATGTCCTTACGAGCTTACAGGCAACTGTTATTCAAGTCAAATCTCTCAATAATAGATTTGATGAGAATCAACAAATGCTTACAAAACTGAGGAATGAAGTAAGTCTGAGGGATCTTACTTTAAAGGCTGACAGAACTTCTTACTATGCCATGTTCAAGCAGCAAGCCAGGGATTCTGAAGAAATCAAAAAGAGGCTTGGGACAGTTGAGGACAACCAGAATGCTATGTCTGCTCAACTGACTTCCATTTCTACTGCGCTTGAATTGCTGACATCAGTACTACTTTCTGATGATGTCAAAAAGGGGGAGAGTATACCTAAAGACAAATGCAAAGATACTCAAACTCTGAGACGGAAGGATGATTCTACTGATGGGGGAAGCAGAGGAAATGAAAGAAGCATTTCTGCTCAAAGGCAAAGACGTGTAATAAACTCTGGTGGTCAATCTACTTCAAACCTCAACAAAAGTTTAGTTGTTTCAGCTAACCCATCTACTGATGAAGAGATTGCTGCTAGGATCTTTATTAAAGAGCATGGAAAGGAAGTTACTATTGAAGATATCCAGGCTGAAGAACAGATGCTTGCTGAGGAACACAAGAAAAATCTTGAAGCTGGAATCTACAAGAAACAGGAAATCAAGGCTCCTAGGAAGAAAGAAGTTGGTATTTCTATCAAAGAGAATACACAACAGAGTATACAATATACAAGGAGACCTGTGATTAGAAACTCTGATAAGGGTAAAGGCAAAATGATTGAAGAGCCTAACCTGAAGAAGAAAGATAATTCAACCTCTGACATTGCTCAAGTTGAAACAAGATTAGCAAAATCAACCTCTGACGCTGCTCAAGTTGATGATACTATTGAAGTTAAGCCAGCCTCTGACAAGGCTCAAGCTGTGCAAACTCAGCTAGCTCCTCAACTCAAAGGTTTCTTAAGACCTGTACTCTCTGAAACTCTGACACTTCAACCTGTGGATTTTTCTCAAACCAGGACTGTACATGGAAAAGAATCTTATGATAAGTCTGGTTTAGGTTCACATAGGGAGAAGAGAATAAATAACAGATCTCAAGACAATATTTCACTGGCAGGATCTGGTATTGGGGGTACACAAGAAAATCTTGATAAGTTAGAATCTGTTCAGTTGATTTTTCACAGAGTCTTGAAGAAGCAGTTTCTGTTATACTTCATGAGTGATGGAAGTGTTTATAGAGTTGGAGAATCTGATGTAAATCTCAAATCATGGGAAGAACTTGAATATGTACTTTATCTGTTGAAAGTTAAGAACAGACACACCCATAATGTTGCTCAAATCTTAAGAGAAAAGATGCTGAGATCAAAAGTGATGCTTGGAGGAGGAGAAGTCTCAAATGCTTATATTCCAAAGTATAGAGATCATGCTGGAAAGTTGGTGAAGATGAAGAAAAACAGTGCTAGATTTAAAACTGCACTTGGAATAAAAGTCTTAGAATTCAACTTAGAGTCAGATAAAGCTCAGTACATTCGGTTAGGAAATGACATGAAGAAGAACAGTATCTATTCTCTGAGGGCTGCCATATATCAAACTAGTGAAGGAGATCCAGAGTATAAGGAGCTGAAAGAGATTATGATAGCTGAACTTGAGAATGCTGAGAGAAGACTGCTGATTGATTATCTCAGGACTGTACCTGATATTGAAGAAGTCAAGTAAAGTCTGACTGTAAGTTTTTAATATTTTCTATTCTAAGTCAAATTTAAACTCTGTTTTAAATTAAACTCTGTTATATGTTAAACACTGCATTTGTTAAATGGTTTTGACATCATCAATTATATGTTTAACTTGTACATTTTATTATGAACAAGTTGGGGGAGATTGTTAGATATAATTGCTAATGTTTGTTTATCAGTGTTTAAGCAACAGGTACTGACAAGAGTTTATCAGAAGCCAGTCAGAGTTTAGTTAAACTCTGACAGGGTGAAGAGTTTAATTGAAGCCGGTCAGAGTTTATTTAAAGTCTGACAAGGTGATAGTTGTATTAGCTGTCGGTGCTGAATTGAAGATTCTAGAAGCAATATATTCTGAAGATGGAAAGAAGCAGAATATATTGATACAGCTAAGGAAACGGAATAGAAGACTGAAGCAATCCTTAATTGATATAAATTGTATAGCTGATTTATAGGAATATCAATTAGATAAGGATTGTATGTAGCTGTGTACTATATAAACACAGATAGGTTATCCCTGGAAGGGACGCGATTATTGATATATTATTATTGTAACCTAGAAGCTCTTTGTGATTCATTAACATCATAAAGAGAGAAGTTGTTAATATAAATACAGTTTATTGATTCATAAACAGTGTTCTTAATTATCGTTATTCTCATACATACTTGATTATATTGTGTATTCGGCCTAACATAAGGACCTGAGTAGTCTTGAATCAAGGGGGTCTGTCGAGTTTGAGTTTGTTGATTTAGGGGTCCCAGACATTGGATATAAGGGAGCACACATAAGCTTCATGGTATGTTGGATTAATACCACTACTCCCCACTGTGGGTCGAGGTGGCATACCATAGGTTGGCATCCCGAGAGTTTGAGTCGTGTATTGGGGAAGATCCGTGGTGTGAAGTTGAAGGCCACGTGATGCATTTAGAAGTAATGGGGAGGTTGTGATGGGTTGTTGGAGAATAGTCTCTTGAGGATTAGGTCCATGAACAACCATTTGCAGGGGATTCGTCCCTTCAACCGAAATTAGGATTTCTGGTCCTTGAGTAGTGATGAGGGGGATACTCTCCCCTTGAGTGCCAGTAGTTGGTGGTGGTTGGCTTCCATGAGTCTCTGTTTCAGAGGTAAGAGGAGTCCTTCAGAAGTATGAGTTTCTTGATTTGTTCTTCGTGTATTTGTTATGGTTGATGTTGTTTTCCCACAGACGGCACCAAATGTTGTGGAATAAAAAAATTACTTTCGAATTTAATGCTAGGGTTTGAAAGCTTTTTTGCTTTAATGGTTGGTCTCGTGTTTCGTGACTAAATCTATCCTCACAAGATGCCTACGTATCTCAATTCGTAATTGAGAATCAAGCCAAAAAACGTAGTTCTGATTCGAAGGATCAGGGTCCTTATATAGGCGTCAGGAGCCCTGCATTTAGGGTAAAATTAGGTGACTTGGGGGCCAAGTCACCTTCTTAAATCAGGATTGTGAATCCTATTTTGTAGGAGGCTGACTCCTGTTAGGTTTGTATGCCTTGGTGGCTAATCTTTGAAGAATTTGACACACTTTGGACTCTTTTTATGAGCTGCACATTTTCTCCTTTTATTAATTACGAAATTAATAAATAATTAGGGTTTCGGGCTTCATTTATTGAGCTTAATTCTTGGACCAATCTAGATCTAATTAATATGTCATTAATTATATTTTTAGGGTTCTTTCTGGCCCCTATCAATACATATATTATTTTAAGTTATTTAATAAAATAATAAATATAATTAAAAAAATTAGTGATATTGGAATAGTTATAAATATGATATGATTTTGTGAAAGCGAAATTTTAGTAATATGACATGTAATAGTTAATTATCCTTTAAGTGTTGGAAGAAAGATAGTTATTCATCACAAACTAATTTAAAGTACGCATGCAAAATTATATTGAGTAATAAATTATAATTAATTAACATGTATTATAGTTACTCATGTACCTTAAAAACATATTACGTAGCATCAAATATTATTATGAAATCCATAACAATTTACTCAAATCTAAATTATAGCTGTATTTGCATAAAAAATTCACTAAATGATACAAGATTTAGTCTCACAACAGTCACTACAAATATGTTGAAATTAATAACATACTACACAATATTCTAAAACATACCTACATGGGTTACAAAGATTGACTTTAAAAATTCACATATATTTGTGACGTAATTATAAAATAATGACATTTTTGCAATTTTTAGTGAATATATCAAGAGCTTTATAATTATAATTTTAGTTTTTTAATAATAGAACACAAAAGAAAATAAAAGTTCTGAATGATCAATTTAATACCAATTACGTAATTTTTTTATAGGACACAAAAAACACAAATTGAACAGATACATGTACGTAGATTACTGAGTTTACGTGACATGCAGGTCTCTTACATCTTTTCTTCTGCTTTGATCACTCGCGGCCCCCAAATTTATCACGCAAATGTCCTAGTGCTTTGAATGCTACATTTGGGATACATTTGCTTATTATGTCTTTTTTATTCAATAGTCTACGTAATAATTCATGATTTTTTTTCAGTTATTTTTATTATTTCAATAATACATATCTTTTTTTTGAAATTAAAAACTATATATCAAGGTACGTACGTGACATCAAGGTACGTACGTGATAAAGATGGTATAGAAAATTAAAATGTGATTTTAAATATTAATAAAATTAAGGTTTAGAAAGTTCTTATTTATAAATAATATTTATATTTGTATAATGTATGGGATGCTTTTAAAAACATTATTTATAAATTTTATTAAAATTATCTTTAAATTGTTTGAACAAAATTTCAAAATAATGTTTGCAAACTGCTTTTAAATTGATGATACTTATAATATTAACATTAATTTTTATTATTTTTTTACTGAAAATTTCATGTTTCCTTAATTTTAAAAATTACTTATTTTAATTTATATATTTTTTCGCTCAATAGCTTTATTATACTACATACAATAAATTTCTAAATATTTTTAACAAATTGCAATACGAATTTATAAACACAATTCATAATTTTGCAAAAGAGTGTACAACTTAAAATATTTTTAATTCAAATTTAATATATTTAAAAATCTAATTATTAATTATACAGAATAATGACCCGGTTGACCTCGGCATTGTACTTAAGGTTAAATGACTTTTAGTATATTACCTTATAGTCCGGGCAATGCACGATATTTTTTAATATTTTTTATTATATTAATTCATAATTTTATTAGTATTTATATTCTTTTTAAATTTTAAATTTACTAATTTTTATAATTCTAAAATATATATTTTTTAATATATTATTGACGAATTTCGAATCTTGGTCTTTTACAAAAATAATTTATCTATTTACATATAAAATATTACTTGAAATTATATTAAACGGTTCTAATTTATTTATTTTCAGATCCAAAGATACTTACTTTTTGTAGTATTATCGTCCATTAACGACCAAAACTCTGAACTTTTTTTTTTAAAATATTTAGATATAAAAATATTAATTTTTATATTTGATAAATCGTTGATATATGGAGTTCAAACACCTCACGATTATCATCTATTTATTTTAAAGTTGAACTATTCTATTTTTTTATGCTATTGTACGGTGACGAGCAAAATTATGGATAAAATATACTCACTCTGTCCAAAAGATTGTCAACACTTTCCTTTTTAATATGTCTCATCCAATTATTAATATTTCATAAAATAGTATATTTTTCTTCATTAATTTTAGCAAGTGTCACCAACTTATCCACTTTTTCTTCCATTTTCTTTACATTTTTTTAATTTATTTTCGTTTCCCCACACAAATGTTGACAATTGGGTGGGACGGAGGGAGTGTAAGGATATATTTTTGGATAAATTATTGTGTGTCGCATTTACCGTGTGCAAAGGACATATATTTTATGTGTATTTATTCAAATTTATATTAATCCAAATTGTAATTCTTTGTGAATTTTTGAAATATATAATATTAATATGTTATTGAGATGATTCGAAACTTAAATTTTTGTTATTATGTTATGATATGAGAATAAAGATCCCGACTCATGAGGTAGTAATTGATCATTTGAGTGTATTATATCAATTATCTAATTGCTCACTTTTCTAATTTATAAATAAATGAAAATATATATTAGGTAAATATTTAACAATAGATGATTAGATTTATTTGTTTACATATGTTGCGATCTTAGGAAAATTATGGTGAAATTAACCTCATGATCTTTTTTCTCTATAAATATTATATTTAAAATTATCGTTAATAAATATAAAACTCTCAATTTTTAATAATATTTAAATTTTTCCTTTAATATTTGTTATATGTAAAATAAGATAATATAATTTGGATGAATCAAATTGTTTGTCCCAAGTGTTATGTTAATATTAATTAACTAATTCGTTTTACTTATAATTTCTACAATAAAATTTGCAACATAAATGCATGTACATGAATTTTCTTATGTTTCTCTTATAACATATGGTGCATGTGTATTATTGGTAGTCATGGTATATGAGCATTATATTGAAAAAATTTTAATAATGTAATTGATATGATTTTTAGCTTTGGTATACATGAGCATTATACTGAGAAATTTTTAATAATATAATTGATATGAATTGATTTCTAAAAATTTGGTTTAACAGTTATTATCAAACTGGAAATACTCATAAATTTAAGAGAAAAGAGAGTTACAAATTTTTACATAGAGAATCCTATATAATATAGAAAACCCAATTATATTTTGGTTTATATTATCAAAATACACTTTTTAGTTTTTAAATATAATCCTACTATTAATCGAATACACTTTTTAATTTTAATATAATCGTAATATTAATCAAGTACAATTTTTAATATTAGATCTAACTATTCGCATCCATCATTTAAAATCTAACGATCCTTATTGATTTGGTTGTACAATGATCGTAGAGGGACCGGACTACCAAAGTTGGATTGTTAATTGTTGTTTTATTGTTTACTTTGTAATATTTTATTAATTGTATTTGTTTTTTTGTTTTTTGACAAACAAAAGAAACTTTCATTAATGAGAAGAATCAGACACAATCGTTTCCAACACTATTGGCGGAGAAAACATAAACAGATTGTAGCAATCTAACAAACAAGGAACTTTATCCAATAAATGTGCTACCGTATTTGCTTGCTTCCGAACATGACGTATGACAAGATCACCCTCTGGTTAAGGATAGAGCGACAAACATCCAAAGTACTTCCTACTTCCGGTTGATACTCCTGGTTCTGCAGCAAGGCATTGACTACCTGAACAGAGTCACACTCTATCACTACTTTGTGTGCTGAACATTCCTCGACCCAACGGAGCGCCTCATAAACTCCAGTAGCCTCTGCTTCCATCACACTAACAGTCCCAGCAAGCCTCAGATTTTTGCCTCGCATAAACCTCCCTTCCTCATCATGAAGAACCATTCCTAGAGCAAAAGATGTAGCCCCACTGGAAACCGAAGCATCCACATTCACCTTAAGCCAACCTGGGTCAAGAGCCACCCATTTTGGACTCTCTTTATCTTTTACACCTGCAATACCTATGATGTGTGATTGTTTTTTCTTCATTGCTTCTTGCCAATCTACAATCTGCTTAGAACTCAGTTCAACTGTTAAACCATGAGAGATTTCTTTATTATCCCAGACTTTCATGTTCCTAGCAAACCACACTCCATAAAACTGTGACAATCTTCACTAAATTCTCATACTTGTCTATACTGAGTTTATGGATTAGCCATTCTGAGGCCGACTCTACCTCCCACATATCATATACCTGACCAATGTTATGCCAGTATTGAGACGCAAAATTGCAATCGAAAAAGACATGAAGCAGGTGTTCAACATCACCTTCACACATTGGGCAACCAATTGGAATCGAGACTCCTTAACAAATTCCTGACCAGGATATTATTCCTACAAAATCTATAGACAAAGATTTTGATCTTGTATAGAATATTCAAACACCAAATGCGATTCCACCCCACAGAATTAGTATTGACAGTCGGAATGTGTCTATGTTCATACCAAAAGTGATACCCTGATTTAACACTATAACTGCCATTGTTTGAATGCATCCAGGCCACTCTATCCTTTACATGATTATGAGGTATACGAGTTTGTAAGATTACCTGACTGTCTTCCTCTTGAAATATTTGATGCACGTTCCAGGCTTTACTGTTTGGAAGAAAGTAACCGCAAACTTTATCATTTCTGATAGCATTCAAGTGATGATCTTCAACACAAAAGTCCCTATTTCCCCTCAACCATGGGTCAGTGAAAATATTTATGTCTTCCCCATTCCTCAGTACCCATTTGTACCCCTTATAAAGTTGTTCTTTAGCCTCCCAAACACCTGTCCATATGAAACTGGAATCGGTCCCTTTTGATGCATTAAGAATATGAAATCCCGAAAAATATCTCGCCTTAAAAACTCGAGAAACTAAAGAAGTAGGATTAGCCATAAAGTTCCACACATGTTTACCCATAAGAGCCAAATTAAACCCATGCAGATTGTGGGAACCCAACCCACCTTTGCTCTTTGACATACTCATACCATCCCACGCCAACCATCTAACACCTTTATTGTTGTTACTATTGGAACTCCACCAATACCCATTCATCATTCTTTCTATTTCTTGACATAGAGTTTTCGAAATGAGGAAGCACGACATACAATATGACAGGATTGACTGTGCAACATTTTTAATTAGAATAGTCTTGCCACCTCTCGAAAGTAACTTATTGCTCCAACCTTGAATCTTTTTCCACACCCTTTCCTTCACGAAATTGAAAATAACTTTCTTCGAGCGGCCAATTAACGAGGGAAGTCCCAAATACTTACTCTCACTCAAATCATTAGTCACTCCCAAAACTCCTGTTATTTCTTGTTGTTTATCCCTTCTCACATTGGCACTAAAGAATACTCTCGATTTCTGAAAGTTTATTGTTTGTCCTGAGGAAGACTCATATGAGTTCCGAACAACTTTAATACATTGAGCCTCTTCCTTCGTTGCTCGAAAAAACAAAAAACTATCGTCAACAAACAAAAGGTGTGTAATAGTCGGGCCTGACGAACTTATTTTACATCCAAGTATGTTCCCATCTGCTGCAGCAATGTTTAGGGAATGAGATAAGCCCTCAACACAAAGTAGAAAAAGGTACGGTGACAGCGGGTCACCTTGACGTAACCCTCTACTCGGAGTTATTGGACCAACTTGAGTACCATTAAAACTAACTTTGTACTCCACTGTAGATACACACAACATAATCCATTTGATCCATTTCTCAGAAAAACCCATGATTTGCATTCTCTGTCTCAGATACTGCCAACTAACCCGATCATAAGCTTCACTAATGTCAAGCTTTAAAGTAACTTTCCCCTCATGGCCCATATTCTTAGATTTCATATGATGTATGACCTTAAAAGCAATAAGCACATTATCAGTAATGCTTCTCCCGGGTACAAACGCTGATTAATTTTCAGAGATTGTGATTGGAAGCATAACTTTTAGACGATTTGCCAGTACTTTTGCTAAAATTTTATACAACACATTACAAAGTGCAATGAGGCGTAAATCTGTCATCATCTCAACATTGTCTTTCTTCGGGATCAGAACTACTGTTGTGTTATTTAAATCAGCTGGAAAAGAGCAACTGTCAAGCCATTTCTTATAGCATTGGAATACTTCTTTACCAATCAGCTCCCAAAAATGTTGGAAGAAGGTTGGACTAAAACCATCGGGCCCAGATGCTTTATCTGGGTGCATTTGTGTGACAACAGTCGAGAATTCTTCGTACGTGAGTTCCGTAGTGAGTTTAGCATTCTGAGTAGCTGTTACTACTTCATTCTTTGTGGAGGAATTAGAACTGCCTCCTCTACTGGATTCTTTAAAAATCTCACTGAAGTAGTTCTTTACCATGTCACACATACCTTCATGATTATCCACAATCTCCCCTTCTACTGACTTCAAATGAGATATGTGGTTCAATTTTTTCCTCGACGATGCTACAACATGAAAAAACCTGAAGTTGGTATCTCCTTCTGTAAGCCAAAAAGCCTTCGCATGTTGCTTCCAATACATCTCCTCATGAATCAATAACTCATTGAGTTTGTTCTTTTCTTCAAAATACTTTCTGACGCTATCATCATCAACTTTGTTCACAAAATAATTAAGAATCTCTTTTTGTTTTTTCACCTTGCTTGTGAACTTGTGAAAAAAATTCCTCCCCCACTTGGCCATAAACGAGGAGACAGAAATTAATTTAGGTAACAAATGAATTGTCGGTAGGTCTTTCTAGACCTTCGAAACCTCTAGATGGAAATTAGGTTCCTTAAGCCAAGTATTTTCATACCTAAACCGAAATTGTTTTCTAGATAAAGACACATTTAACAGTTCCAACATGATAGGATCATGGTCGGAATAAAAAGAGTGAGTAACATAAATGTTAAATATAATTGCTGACGTTTGCTCATCAGTGTTTAAGTATCAGGTGTTAATCAGAGTTTACATTGAAGCCAGTCAGAGTTTGTTAAAGTCTGACGTGGTGATAGTTGAATTAGCTGTCGGTGCTGAATTGAATATTCTAGAAGCAATATATTCTGAAGATGAAAAGAAGCAGAATATATTGATACAGCTAAGGAAAAGGAATAGAAGATAAGAAGCAATCCTTAATTGATATGAATTGTATAGCTAACTTATAGGAATATCAATTAGAGATGGATTGTATGTAGCTGTGTACTATATAAACACAGATAGGTTATCCCTAGAAGGGATGCGATTATTGATTATTATTCTTGTAACCTAGAAGCTCTTTGTGATTCATTAACATCATAAAGAGAGAAGCTGTTAATACAATTACAGTTTATTGATTCATAAACAGTGTTCTTGATTATTGTTATTCTCATATATATATTTGATTATATTGTATTCGGCCTAACAATTGGTATCAGAGCCAAGGCTGTTTAATATATACAGTTTTCGATCAACAATACAAGTATAATCATGACTGAGGAAAATCAAGTTGTTGCTCCAAAGACTGAACAAGTGAAACCTGCTCCTGTGAGTCGATATGAGTCAATCAGGGTTCCAATTCTCAGGCCAACAGAATATCCAATTTGGAAAGTGAAGATGACCATGTTTCTGGAAGCCACAGATCCAGAATACCTTGATAGAATCTATGATGGTCCTCATAAGCCAACTAAGTTGTCAACAGTTGTTGCTGGTGAAGATCAGAAGACAATTCCAAAGGAGAAGAAGGACTATACTCCTGAAGACATCTCATCGTTTGCAAAGGATGCAAAGGTTAGACATCTACTCCATAGTGCTTTAGATAATGTTATGTCTAACAGAGTTATTGGATGCAAAACTGCAAAAGAGACCTGGGATGCTTTGGAAGTTAGATGTCAAGGAACCTCTGCTATAAAGAAGAACAGGAAAACTATACTCACTCAGGAGTATGAGCACTTTGATTCAAGAGCCAATGAAACCTTGACTGAGACATATGACAGATTCTGTAAACTGTTGAATGATTTATCTCTAGTTGATAAAGAATATGATCTTGAAGAATCAAATCTCAAATTTCTCTTATCTTTACCTGAAAAATGGGATTTGAAGACAACAACTATAAGAGATAATTACGAACTTGCTGAAACTAAACTTGATGAGATTTATGGGTTACTGAAAACTCATGAATTGGAGATAGAACAAAGAAATAGAAGATCAAGCAAGAAGACAAAATCTGTTGCTCTCAGAGTCGAGGAGAAGCCCATCGAGAAGAAAATCTCAAGGAAGAAAGCCAAAGGAAAAGCATTGGTCGTAAACTCTGACAGTGAGTCATCAAACTCTGATGATGGCTCAAACACTGATGATGAAGCTTCTGATTCTGAGGATGATGAAGAAGAGATGATGAGAATGGCTGCTTTAATGGTAAAGACTTTCAAGAAGATGGGATTCAAGAACTTCAAGAAAGGAAAAAGATTCTCTAGGAAAGATTCAAATTCTGAAAGAAAGAATTTCAGAAAGTCTGATGGAAGGGATACCAAGTCTGGAAAGAAAGACAAATCTGAGATCCAGTGCTACAAGTGCAAAGAGATGGGTCACTATGCTCCAGAGTGCAAGAAAGGAAAAACTGAAAAAGCACTCATCTCAAAAGGCAAAGACTGGGCAGACACTTCAGACTCAGATGAGGGAGTCAATTATGCTCTCATGGCAACTGGTAGAGATGAAGCTGACTCATCTGAAAACAAGGTACCCCTAACAACTTATGCTTATGATATTGATGATATATCTGAATTAAGAATTTATCTTAAAAGCATACATGTTAGTTATAGGGATCAGACTTTAGAGAATGAGAGAATAAAATCTGAGAATCTAGGTCTCAAAGAAAGAAATAAATTTCTTGAAGAGAAGCTTGTTAACATGCAACAAGTTCAAAAGGAGAGAGATGATGCTGTTTATGTTGAACAGGAATTGCTTAAAAGATATAGGCAAATAGAGTCTGAGTTGGAAAAAGAAAGGAAAGTGATTAAAACATGGACTAATTCTGGAAAAGACACACATCAGGTTTTTCAAACAGATACTGTAGGTTTAGGTTACTGTGAGGAAGATGAACTTAGGTTTAAAGATAAAGTTAAAGTAAAACCACAACTTAAACCTGTGAAATTTGTTCATGAATCCAGTAAGCTAAAGTCTGTAGTTGTAAAAGAAGCTGTTATGGAGCCAGTTGAAGCTTGTGTTGAACAAGTGGATATTGAATCTACAACAGTGAAGCCTATTGAGCAAGAAGCTGTTAGAAAACCAGTAAAAATCTGTGAAAAACAGGTTAATATTGGTTTAATGACAGGAAAACAGTTCAATCATAAGCTCAAAGAGGTAAAATCTGCCATGAAACCAAAAGGGTCCAAGAAGAATAGGAATGGAAAAGTAGGCATAAATAAAAGGAATAATCATCTGCCTACTTCAGTTGCTTCAAGAAAAACATGTTATAACTGTGGTAGTGCTAACCATCTTGCCAGTTTTTGCAATAAGAACAAAGATATTAACTCTTTACCCTCAAAATCTGGGGTAAAGAATGATTATGTTAGGGTTAGGCCACAGACTTTATGCACACACTGTGGGAGCACTTGGCATTCCATATATACTTGCAAGAGTTATCATGCTATTTATCACAATTATTATGAGCTAAAACCCAACTTGAAATGGGTTAGATCAAACTCTGCAAGTGTAAAGTCTGACACTGTTAGCTTAAACTCTGTTGATAAAGATTCCGCTGCAAAAGCTAACACTGTTAAGAAAGACAAAGGATCCAAGAAAGTCTGGATCCTTAAAACTAACACTTAGTGTTTGTTTGTGATTGAAGGGTATAAAAGAGAGCACACTTATCTTGGACAGTGGATGCTCAGGACATATGACAGGAAATAAAGCCCTGCTATCCGACTTTGAGGAGAAAGCTGGCCCAAAAGTTTCCTATGGAGATGGCAACATAGGACGTACTCTGGGATATGGCAATATCAATCTTGGAAGTGTCATCATCAAAAGTGTAGCTCTTGTCTCAGTACTCAAACATGATCTGCTATCTGTGAGTCAAATATGTGACAGAGGATATCATGTAGATTTTCATACTGAACACTGTGAAGTGATCATTAAATCTACTGGAAAAGTTGTTCTAGTTGGACACAGGCGCAACAACATCTATGAAGCAAGTTTGGTAACAAACTCTGATGGAAAAACTGTGTGTCTGACAGCAAGAATGTCAAATGAAGAGAGTTGGAAATGGCATAAGAAGCTCTCTCATCTAAATTTGAACAACATCAATGAGCTGATAAGAAAAGATCTTGTAAGGGGACTTCCCAAGTCAATACTTAGCTTAGATGGTCTGTGTGATTCTTGTCAAAAGGCCAAGCTAAGGAAGTCATCTTTCAAGAGCAAGTCTGAATCTTCAATTGTGGAGCCATATCATCTTCTACATGTTGATCTCTTTGGTCCAGTAAATGTAATGTCTATGGGCAGAAAGAAATATACTCTAGTAATTGTTGATGAGTATACTAGATACACTTGGGTGTATTTCTTGGCAAAGAAGGATGAAACTGCTCAGACACTGATGGATCATGTAAATCAACTGGATAAAGGATCACAGTACAAAGTAAAGATAATAAGAAGTGATAATGGAACTGAATTCAGAAATTCAGTAATGGAAGCTTTCTGCAAGGAAAGAGGAGTGAAGCAAGAGTTTTCTGCACCAGGGACTCCACAACAAAATGGTGTAGTTGAAAGAAAGAACAGAACTCTAATCGAAGCTGCCAGAACAATGCTTGATGAAGCAAAGTTACCAACCTATTTCTGGGCAGAAGCTGTTCAAACTGCTTGTTTTACTCAGAATGCAACATTGATCAACAAGCATGGAAAGACACCATATGAGATGGTGAAGAACAAGAAGCCAAATTTGAAATATTTTCATATATTTGGATGTAAGTGTTTTGTTCTGAAGACTCATCCTGAACAGTTGACCAAATTTGAGTTAAAAGATGATGAAGGAATTTTTGTTGGCTATCCATTGTCAACAAAAGCATTCAGAGTATACAATCTGAGAACAAAGGTGATCATGGAGTCTATACATGTGTCATTTGATGACAAGAAAATAACTGGACTTGATGACTTAGATGAATATGATCAACTGCGCTTTGAAAATGAAGATTTATTCTCTGATGATGTAAACTCTGATGAAGCAGTACCGACAAACTCTGATGGAGCGGTTCTGATAAACTCTGACGAAGCATACTCTGAACCTTTACTGGTAAATAATGGAGAAACTGAAAATTCTCAAAACAGAGAACCAGTTGAGGGGGAGCGTGAGGCAGCTCAACATGGTGACTCAAACACTCAAAGTGAGTCTGTTGAGGAAGCTGATTCAAACTCTGAAAGCTCAAACTCTGAGCAGTCCAATTCAGGGGGAGCCTCAGAAGCTGCAGAAAGTCAACACATGAATCAGGAGAGCAAGGATCAAGGGGGAGGATCCAATACTGATACAAGAAGCCACTTACCAACAGCAAGAAAGTGGACACAGGCACATACACCTGATCTCATAATTGGAGATCTTGATGCTAGTGTAAGAACTAGAGGTGCTACTACAAATGAATTGTATAGCTAACTTATAGGAATATCAATTAGAGATGGATTGTATGTAGCTGTGTACTATATAAACACAGATAGGTTATCCCTAGAAGGGATGTGATTATTGATTATTATTCTTGTAACCTAGAAGCTCTTTGTGATTCATTAACATCATAAAGAGAGAAGCTGTTAATACAATTACAGTTTATTGATTCATAAACAGTGTTCTTGATTATTGTTATTCTCATATATATATATATTTGATTATATTGTATTCGGCCTAACAATAAAGCTTACAGAGAGGGAATTTATGACACCACGATGTAGTTTCAAAAGCCCTATCTAGTCGTTCCCTTACCCAGTTCGGTGATCCTTTGCTCTTCTCTCATGTGTACTGACCTCCCACAAGATCCCATTCTGATAACAAACATTCATCAATCGCTGAACGAAAACCATCAAATAACGATTGTGGGTGAGCATTTTTGCCCATCTTGTCTGATGCATAGAGCATATCGTTGAAATCCCCAAAAATGCACCACGGGAGATGGTCATTTTGAGCCAAATGTCGTAAAAAAATTCCAGGATTCCTGCCTACGACCTCGTTCAGGAAATCCATAAAAAAATGCCAGACGCCATACATGAACAGCTCTTTCTAGGACATGAACATCAATATGATTTGACGACGAATCCACAACCTTGGCAGTAAAACTATCCTTCCACCTAACAGCTAAACCTCCACCTCTACCAACTTTATCTACTGCAAAACTATTAGAAAATCCAAACTTTACACTAAGATCAACAATGACACTTGCATTAACTAGAGTTTCAGATAAAAACACCAGGTCAGGGTTACGAGAATTAAGTAAGGGTAATTTACGAGAATTACATCTTGTTTGGTGATTAGGTGCAATCTAGGTATTTGTTTTTAATTTTTTTAATTAAAACTGATATGTATGAATCAGTCTACTAATTTGATTTTGTAAAAATATCCATTTTTTGCTATTTTTGGATCAATTTTTGGTTATTTTGTCATTATTCAAATGATTTGCATATTTTTTTTGTTAAATTCAAGTAGAATAACTCTTATCCTTTGTACGTTTTCCGCAAAGTTACAAATTGTAAATTATACGAATACATTATACTTTTGTGGTGATTTATCAATATTTCAAGTAATTATTATCTTTATATATAGGTGCTAGCAACGGTGATTCTTCACATCTTAGCTGACTCATTAATGATAGTATTTCATATTCTGTTAATGGTTCCACTGATCATTCTAGTTCGAATGCAAGCGATGATGCAATTTTGAAGTGTACCGTCACACCAGGTGGCAGGAGATATTATGTTCCTATATCTATTGATGAAGCTTGCATACCAGTTGTTAATAAGTTGTTTGATTGCATGAAGGAATGTATGGAATTTTATCTAGCATATGGTAAGTTATCTGGTTTTAACACCCGTCGGAGTACGGATGATTACATTGTTAGCAAATATGTGGTTTGTAGTAGGACTGAATTTAATGAGAAGAAATTGATTGTGTCTAATAAGAAGAGTAGATAAGTAAAATGGCGCAAAACTGTTTTTAATAGGTGTGGCTGTGGTGCAAAGATAATTTTGAGAATCGTATCTGGTAAGACATACAGTACATTTATTGACGAACATAATCATGATCTTGTCTCAAAAGTGGTAGCCAGTTTATGAGAGTCAATCGTCAAATGTCTATTATTTCATGAAAATTTGTGTTTGATGCTACCAATGTTAACATAGGAGTAAACAAATCTCATAGTTTTATGAAGGAGCAGGTTGGAGGCTATGCTAATGTGGCTTCTACAGTGAGAGACTTTAGAAATTTCAGTCGAGACTTAAAGGCGTGTGTGGGGGAACGTGATGCACAAATGATAATCAACAAATTTAAAGCGAAACATGAGAGTTGTGAGTCCTTTTATTATGAGTATGATGTTGATTCTGAAGACCATTTGACCAAACTATTTTGGGCGAACGCAGTTGCTAGGAGGAATTATGAGCTGTATGGTAAAGTTGTTTCTTCCGCGACATTTGATACCAATATTGAAAGTCATATATATAGGCCTATTTGTAAACATCGAGGATACAACTCAACTAAAACAAGAATGTAATAAGTAAATAATAATTCAATTGTCACAGGAATCTCAAAAGGTTATATCAGTCAAAAGAATGAAGATTAAAGTCAACCTACAGACTTGAAGTAATTCTACATTGAAAGAAGTTCAATTATTTGATCAAGCCTCAGTGAAGTATTCAAGAAATTGGATTTATTAAATTAACAGAGATTTCTACATTGTGACAGCAAATGTACAGGTTACAGTGTTTGTTAAAGTCAAAAGACAAAGGACCACCGCTTAAAGTCAAAAGATGAAGAACAGCCATTGCAGTTAGTCACTCATGAACCAAACAGTACATCGAGTGTCAACATCATTCAGTGAAAGTTCGTCATTAATTTCAGTGGTTCAAAGATTGATTCTGATATAAAGAAATAATATTAATTCTCTTAATTAATTATATCAGTTAATTAATTTATCCAGTAAATTAATTCTTCAAGAATTAATTAATTCTTTAAATTAATTATGAGATTAATTAAGTATTATAGAATTAATATATATTTATTTATATATATATGACTTACTAAATACACTAGTATGACTGTTAGAAGGACAGTCATACAAGCTTTGTTGACTGTCATACCGACAGTCATACAAGGCTTGTGTGACTATCATACCGACAGTCATACAAGGCTGTATGACAGTCATATGAGTATTATTTCCTAAGTCATACAAGGCTTATTGGTGTCATGCAAGTATCTTTTAATCAAGTCATACAAGTATTTCTAAAAAGGGCAAGGCGGCCAATGCAGTTAGAAAGTAATCAATACAAAGTGATCAAGACAGAAAAAGAAACAGAACAACATTACATCAACATACTGTCTTAAACAACCTCAACTTCCGGAATCAATTCTGATCAAGTGAATTTATTTCTAGCCTTGATTGTTATATCCAAACCACTAGAAATCAATTACGTGTACTACTTTGACTATCTAGCGGATCTTTATCCCTAGAATTTATCTCGAACTATCTTTTAGCGTTCTATCTTTTTATTACAAAAATAGATAAGTTCATGTCGAATTTATTCTAAATTTGTTTTAATTAGTTTGAGATTCAGTCATTGTAATCCTTACTGTATTTGTAACACCTTTCAAGTTTTATATAAGTTATCTTTAACTTGAATTTTGTTTCATTTAATTTCGCAGTAATTTGTTCTTGGATTGTAAAATCAAAAGCCAAACAAATTCGATAAAATGGTACTGTTTGTATTCAACCCCCCCCCCCCCCTCTCCCTCTTCTACAAACTTATCAGGACCTAACAAATATGTATGTGATATTCAATACTGTGACGCCCCCAAATCTGGGGTCAGGGAATTTGGTCGTCACGCTAAAATCTCAATTTAAAACAACCTGTTAAATATTAAACCAATACAAATATAACATTTGCGACCCCAACTCTACCAAGATCTTTAAGGCTATTTTGCTAGAAACAAGAACCCAAACTTTACTAAACTATAACTTCCTTTACAAGAATACTCTTTGCACAAATTCTATAACACTAGTATAACTTCGATAATAAGTCTATCAGGCAAACTAATCTTATACAATATAGTATTTACTAGAAATCAACTTTATACAATAACCTTACACTAGATCCAAATGATCTCCATCAACTCGTCTTCCCAACGTCATCTTGACTCTTCTCGTTCCAAAATTATACAATTTAATACTGTCAATCTACCTTACACTGGAAGGTTTAAAAGGTGAAACCATCAAATATGAGTGGAGACGTCTTCTCGCTTTACTTAAATATCAAGGGTAACAAGCAAGAGTGAGCAAAAGAAGCTCAACAAGTATATAGTACTGCACAGGATAACTAATAATGCAACAATAGAAATGTATGAAAAGAAATCAACTCAACTGGGGGTAAGATAATAATGCAATGATAACAATGTATGAAAATCAGCTCAACTGGCAAAATGAACAATGATAATAATCAGTGTCAAACTTTAAATTAGAATTGGATTTTTACTGTGACGCAACGAGTTAAAGTGGATGATCAGTCACACTAAAACTCCGGATCATACCCTACGGTATGTCCAAATACTGAACTGGATCCAAGGCCACATTGGCCACATAATAATACTCATACTCTGACTGGCGTCTGTAGTCCTTAAAACATTTCATTTTAATAAAAACTTCCAATTCCAATCTAATACTCAGATTAGGTGTTGGAACAATCGACTACCTACTTAACTCAAATTAATGCTTTCAAATGTCTGACTCGGATTCTCAGACTAGGTTAGGTAAACACAATTACAAATGAATCAAATTTGTAATGGTAAAGAACCAGAATTAAATCTGGTAACCACAAGATACTGCAGGATATGAATTATGAACTGAATAAAATTGTCAATTTATAAATAGATAGGTTGCCTTAAATGCAGGAAATGAATAGGAACTGGTTATACAACAAGTAATTGAAATAAGAATTGCAAAACATGAATCTTACTACGATACTCCGAACAAAAGAGTACGAGTTAGTAAACTTGCCTTTGATCCTTAGCTATTACGTCAAGCCGAAGTCATACAATTATCTTCTTCTTCTGTCCCATGGCATCACAATCTTCTATTATGATAATAACTCTTGGGTCCGGCGCATATGCGGTTGCTACGAGTCTGCACTACCGAGATCGAGCCCGTCCAACTATTCCTATAGTTAAATATAAGACGTACTTTAGCCTTCGGACTTCAACTTCTACATAATATAAATATTTATAAACTTAAGCGAATGTATTTTCTACAGAAAATTGGGCATGACCTATTCGTAAAGTGGACGTTGCCCTGTTTTAAAACACTAAAAATTTCAATCCCAATCATCCATAAACAATCCACAACTTATTTCAATACTCCACTCATCTGCCTTGACTTGCAGTAAACATATAAGAAAATAATTTTGCCTTGACTTGCACTAAACATATAAGAAAATAATTCTGCCTCCTTGCAGTTACTTTTTCCAAAAATAAACAATCATGTACAACATTTATCACGTAGCAATCAAATAACTAATTCACATAATTTGTTGATGGAATGTCAACGATAATTGCAAAGCTTAAAAATATCTTTCCATACTGATATAACTCATCAACATATAACTGCACATAGCATTTAATCACACATTTATAGTTGCGTATAGAATACAAGATTTAAACAATCATTCATACTTTAAATTCGACTATCACTAGATTAAATAGAATTAATCAAAATTAATCAATTCAGTTAATCAAGCAATTAATCAAGTCAGGTAAATAATAAAATAATTTTTGAAAATATTAATTAAATTTGATTTATAATTAATCGAGATTAAATAATAATTAATTAATAAAATTCACCAATTAATCATTCAATTAATTGATCAATTAAATCAATTACATTATTATCTAAAACCGATTAAAAATAATCAAATCTAATTACTCTTCGAGACACCAATAATAAAATACAAGTAATAAGTATATAGATTTTACAAAATTTCGGCATGACCCATTTGTTTATAGGACTATCCACAAAAATAGCATGTACTATGCTGCGTCCCCAAGCACAGGACGAACAACACAGTACAGCACCAACAAAACATCATGTATAAACAACATTCACTAATCAACATAAACTCCACAAAATATCGGACTTTAACAAAATCCCCAAATTTGAAATTAAACGAAAGTAAACTGAAATTATTATCAACAATCAATCTTCAGCACTTAAATATATATCAACCATTTAACACTTATAATAACGAGCTACAAACTAATCCCTATTTAAAAATTTAACTAACTATACTAAAATCATAACAAAACTAAAAATCAAATTATGCCCTTAACAAATTTCAGTCTTAGACCGACTAGAAATGAGTTCTCTAAAATGATCAAAATCGACACACAAACTTGTATGTTAAAAGTTGACTCCTCGAGACTCCCTATTACGCGCTTTGTGTCTTAACATAATTAATAACTTGAAAAATCAGTATTTTGCCGCAAAAACTTTTTTTATTATACTATCTTGAACACTATATATATTTGACATAAAAATTTTGATTGAAAATAATCACTGTAGTTGGGCCAAATGCCAAACCAAACTTGGCAGAAAACAGCTTTGTTAGTTCTGCACAGCTTGCAGTCTAACAATTTTAATAAATTGGAAAACCATCTTTTGGATACAAAACTTCTTTTCTTACGAACATGAACATTATATCTATCTACCATAAAAAGTTTGATTTAAAATAGTTAGCCTATCTAGGTCATGGATTGTCTCAAAGTTGGTTCAAAAACAAAGTAGTCCATTCCGTACTACTCACACTCAAACATTTTTAATAAATCGAAAACAAAATATCATTAAATGAAATTTTTCAGAGATCTCCCTGAACCACCCCTCTATTCTCAGTAAAACTTTCAGCTTAAAATACAAAGCTGAAGTACGTAAAATATTGCCTCAAAGTTTGAAACCCGAGACTGCCATAGGTTCTGCGCAAGCTACACTAAAACCTTAATATCTCCTAGCTTGCTAATCGGAATAACATGAAATTTTCGAGGGCTTAAACTAGACTCCGAATAGAATATAAAATACACAAATCTCCTGCCTAAATATGGCAGCAAGTTGTCCGAATACCCTGACCAAAACAGAGGCAGTGCAGAAAATAAAATCCAACGCCAAAACGACTCAATAACTTTACTAATCCATTTTACTTTCATACCAAACCAACCACCAATATAAAAACCAACAACATGACGAAACCAACCAAAAATTTGATTACCACCAAAAGAAACGAAAAATCCGGCAGAGCAACCCGAATTCCAATCAAACGGCAACCATGGCCAAAAACTCGCATGCAAACATCCACTCAACTCGTTTTTTATCTAAACAAACACGTTTTTATCTAAACAACACAATCACAAACTCAATTTTCACATATAATCATCTAACAACTAGTTTCGATCAAAATTTAAAATTTAACACAACCACAATTCCAACTATCATCAAAAACTTTACTCCAATCTAACATGTAAGCTTAAAAACGTATGTATAAACATCGAATACAACACATATCATCAACCCATGAGCACCAGCTTACCGGAGTTCATCGCTGGTGATCGGTTTTTCAGTTGCAAGTCCCGAAACTCGGAATCCTGCTGCTACTAAACCCCCGTACAATCCCCAACATCAAACCCATCAATTATAACATCAATTATACACCAAAAATGAAACCCCCAAATAAATCCCGATTTTTGAACTTCCTAAAAACCCCCACACAAATGATATAATCGTGTAGAGATTCAAGAGATCTTCGATTTGGTTACTAATACAACGAATTTGGATGAAAAATCATAAGAAAATGTAGGTTTTAATTTCGAAAATAGAGAGAGAGAGAGAGAGAGAGAGAGAGAGAGAGAGCTATGTACGGGAGCAAGAGAGAGATATGAGATGTGTGGTGGGGGAAAAGAAGTGGGTAGATTTAGGAATATAAAGATTTTAGTTAATAAAATTAGTGCCACACCCCACTTTGGCCCCTAATTAATCTAATTAGCTCCCAAAAGTATCAACTAAATAATTACGGGTAAAACTAATAAATTTTATTTCGTGAATGAAATAAATAAATACTCTCCAAAAATTATTTTTAGTACAAAATTATAACTTCCACTCAATTAGCCGATAAATATTAAAAATTTATTTACTCTAAAAATTGAAATAATTATGCATAATTTTTTTTATAAAGCCCGGATTTTACAAAATTGCAAAAATATTGAATTTTTGAATACTTTTATAACTCACCCAAATACCAATGGGGCACAGATAAGATACCGGGTAAAATTTTGGTACTAATAAAATACCACTTTCATATCAAAAATTACCAAATATTCTAAATCTTCCAAAAATGTAAAAATACTAACTTTTGGAATACTTTCATAATTTACACAAAATAAAACTTTGAACCCGAATTAAATATCGGATAAAATTTGACGCAACTAAAATACCGATTCGATCCCCAAAATTCTAAAACATACTCAATTCGATAATATCGATAAAATATTCAGCTTTCACAAAATTTTTAAATAAAATACACATAATACTATTCCTCATTTTTGAGAAAAGCAATAAAATATTGAAATAATAATATTAATAAACCCTGAAAATTTGGGTTACTACAAATACTTTTTTCATGCTAACATGTTTTAGACTTTGGTGCTTTGTAGTAGTCAATTTTGGTGATTTGTGTATGTTGGCTCCAATAACATGTATAATATGGTGTTCTGTCCATTTACCGGGGTTGATAAACATGATAGATGTGTTACTTTTGGATTTTCCCTTCTCTTTAAGGAAGATATTCCATATTTTTAATGGGCTTTTGATCATTTTATAAAAGCAATGGGTCGTAATCCGGTGGTTATTGTAACTGATCAGTGTCCAGCTATGAAGCAAGCTATCCCTATTTCTTGTGCTGCAACTAATGAGTTTCCAGCTATGAGACATCGTCTATGTATGTAGAACATAATGGAAAATTTTCCAATAAAGGTGTGTATATTTAATTGCCCTTAAAATTCAGTTTGTATCATAGTTCATGTTTATTTATATGTTGTCCTTTTTTTACATCTTTGGAATTATTTGTGTAAGAAAACTAATTTCATGGAAAAAATGAAAAAGTATATCTGGTCTTCCACTTTAGAGCTTGCTGAGTTTGAAAAAGGATGGAAATCAGTATTAAAAGAGTTCAAATTGGAAGGTAATAGATGGCTTTGGGAGATGTTTGTTAGTAGAACTTCATGGATCCCGGCTTTTTTTAGAGATAAACCTATGTTTGGACTAATAAGGACAACATCGAGCTCTGAAAGTGAAAACAATTTCTTTAGTCAGTTTCATAGGCAAAGTGATTCGTTATGCGAGTTTTATCTTCGTTTTAGAAGTGCAATGAATAAACAAATATATGAGTATGCTCGTTTGAATCAGGAGGACTTATCTGCAATACCTTCGACAGTTTCGAAGTTGTTTATTGAGGTTGATGTTGCCCAGTTATATACCCACCCAATTTTTTACAAAATCCAATAAGAGATTATTTTTTTTCTTTCTCTTTTTCTTTGCATTTAGCTTAGTAAATGCCATTGACTCATCTCTGGCTGCTAATACAGCGGCTGGGCGAGCAAAAAGTAGGCTGAAGGTCGATGGCGGTTATCTGTTCCTGGTTCTGGTTCAAATCATGTCCCCGTAACGAACCTCTTTCTTTGCCTCACCAATGGATTTCCCTCATGTAAGTAATCAGCAACCTGTTATGACATGAGAATCTAGGTTATTGGTCCATTGGTAGATGGAGTGAAATGTTATATAATGAAAGACGTGCTAATGTAAGACAAATTGTTTTAGGTAATCACTTCATTTATTTTAAATCTTACATTTTACTCCAGTATACATTTATATGTGCATGTTAATCAATTTTTTATATTTAATTGATGTTTCTCCACTGTAGCCATGATTTTATAACTAGTAAGTTTTAGAATTTGTAAGTTATTTTTGAGTGACTTGTAGTCCCATTGCCTACCAATTTCAGTTTAAAGTCAGTTGAAACCATGATGAGTGCTCTTGTAAAAAGTTTGTGATGTGTGGCATTCTTTGCCGACATGCTTCGTGTGCCCTTAACCATTTTGAAGTGGTTAAAATACCAAGACTTCGTATGCTAAATAGATGGAGCAGGACTGTTGAAAATAGACCCTCTTCTTTAAAGTTTGTTGTGGTTTCCTACGATTTTAGACAGATGGGAACCGTATCTCTTACAGTGAGTACCATATGGTATAATTTTCAAAAATCTATGAACAAGGGTAAGTGTGGATGTTGATAAGCTTTCTTACATGGATAAGTAGTGAAACAATTAAATTCAGATCTTGGTGATGGAAGTGGTTTAACAAAGAAAGATAATATGAAAGTGATGATGGGGTCACAACCAATGGAAGACTTTACTATTCATGCGCCAAATCAATGTAAAAACAAGGGTTCTGGTTTGAAGAGGTTTGTCAGTCAAAGGGAGAAGGCAATAAAAGAAGGAAACAAAAGACCTAGGAAGTACAAGTTGTGTTCTTCAAGTGTGCATGATTACATAACTTTTCTAGGAAAAAATAAGTCTAGTATAGTGGATGCTGAGAAAAACAAGTCTGGTACAGTGGATGCTAAGAAAAATAAGTCTGGTACAGTGAATGTTACAAAGGATGTTGAGGTTGATTCAACACATGAAGATTGAGTAAAAAACAAATGATTTCTTTTGTATTTTTGTATAGAGAACCTTCTGCTAGTATAGGAATTGTATTTTTTTTATAATTGAAACCTTTGGTTAGCCAAAAAACAAGAATTTGTAGGAAATTTCATTGCAATTATTTTAAATGTTTTGTGTTTTTTTAAATTTAATTTTTCATTGACTTGCCTATATAAGGAAAATTTGATTTTTGTATTTTTAGAAAAGGTTATTTTTTTATGTATTTTTTCTGACTTTTTACAAAAAAAAAAGGTGATTTGAATTTAAAATAGGTGCAGTTTTAGGTGATTTGTGACTAAATATTTAATTTTTTTAAATGTCATGTGTTTTTAAAATTTATTTTTTTAGTGAGTGCCTATATAAGAAAATGGGTGATTTTTGTGTTTTAGAAAAGGTTATTTGTTTATATATTTTTTATGACTTTTTATCAAAAAAGGTGATTTGTATTTATTTCAGGTGATTTGTGACTAAATAAGTAACCTCATTTGCTTGTGGTTGATATGAAACATGTGTTTTTCGAGGCATTGTATCATTTGCATGTTTCGTAAGACATATTACAAGTATGATTATGCTTGCAAAACATATCAATTGCACATTATAGTGATAAAATAAAGCACCAAAAATAAAATGAAGATCATCAAGTATATTGTCCTAATCTACCTTTTGTGTTGGATCACATTGTCTAGAAGGTGAAACACATGTCAATCCATCATTTTCCTATTTCATAAGATAATTAAGAGAAAAGCAGAAAAATCAGTGTGTCCAAATCAATAAGAAAAATTAGTGATTTGCTAAAGTAGATTCCACAGTAAATTACATTTTTCCTTGTTTGAGCTTTTGAAGTTTGTTCCTTTTCTCCGGCTGATGTAAATCCAACATTTTCATACATAACCTAATATCCATAAGTAAAATTAGATAAATTGATTCAGATTAAAAATATGTGCCAAACCAAAAAACAAAAAAGAAATCAACATAAATGTAATTAAGGTTAGCAACTTTTTTTCATAATGTACCTCATTTGCTTGTGGTTGACATGAAACAAGTGTGTTTCTAGCCATTGCATCCATAGACGAAATGATTCAATATCTATAGAAATGTAATTAAGCATACTAATAACAAAAAGATACAACAATATTAATAAAATTTGAACTTACCTGGATTATTTGGATCCATAAATGAATTGATAGAATATCTTGAAACATTAATTAACACTCGATTAGTACATAAAACCTAAAAATGTAAATAAACATAAAATAATTAGTGATTCGAGTAATATAATGAAGAATGTAGTGCGTATATAGTTTAATTTTGTATATTAGTGATTCGAGTACAATAACAAAGAATCGCTATTGCATGTAGTGAGTGATTCAAACTAACCTTTAATGTGTCAAAAACTGAAGAATTTTACAACATATTGATCGAAATAATGAAAATAAGATGCTTCAATACCGATATCGTGTTAATGTCTAAAGTTTAGTATCGTTTTTGATTATTTTGAATTACTTTTGGTAGTGATTCGGGGGTGATAGGTGATGAACAACAAAAGAGATGGGGGACAGGTGGTTGAGTGGTTTGCTTGGGGAAGGGTGTAGAATGAATAATATTACTCAACAGTTTTTCGCTTTTTTATTTTTCTGTCCAAAACCCGGTACATGTTCTTTGGGCTTTTTTTTTTTTGCCCAGATGCAGTTCTCACTAGAATAAGCCTATATATATATATATATATATATATAGGGTCATACTCCAATAGAAACCACTTTTAGACTATAAACTAGAAACTAAATAAAATTATATATATATATATAGTTAAGTTCTATGGAGTTCACATTTTTTGTGGAGACCTGGAGACCACATATGTTCTGCAATCTAAATTTGGCAAAATAGATTATATTTTGTAATAAAAAATTTGCAAAACGTACTGTTTTGCAAAGTATATTATATGAAAATCACTATTTCATTGAAAATCTTGAAAATCATGTAAGTTCCGCAAACTAAACATGAATGTTCTGCAAACCGAACATGTTTTGCAGAACAATATGTTTTGTTGTGTTTTAGTTGCAAAACATATATAATTTTAAAGATTTTAAATGAAAATAGTTATTTTCATAGAACATAATTTATAAAATATTATATTTTGCTAAATTTAGATTGCAGAACGTATGTGTTCTCCAGGTCTCCACAAAAAAGGTGGTATTCATAGAAATTAACTATATATATATATATACCAACTTTAGCAACTGCGGAAGAAAGCGTAACTGCGGAAGAACTAAAATATGGAAATATAAGTAAGCAAACAAACTCAGCACATGAGTAAGAGAGGAAAAGAAAGTAGAATTCTTATTGCGTAAAAACAAGCGTGTTCTGAACTGATACAAAATTCTCTTTATATAGAGAATTCAATGGCTCTACTATTCAAGCCAGGACAATAAACTTTTACAAAATTCAAAATAAAACAAACAACTTTAAAAAAGATAAAGAGAAAGTAAACATTATTGATACCGGGTGCTCTTTGGGCCCCATCGACATATCAAATAATGAATCTTTAACACAATCAAACAAAAGACTTTTTTAAAAAGCAAATTAAAGCAAACATTTTTGCTGGACGTGGAGGGCCATATTCTCCACTAAATATTTCAGAAAATATTCTTTCTGATCTTCATCCTGTGATGTTGATATTATCCAACCATCTTTTCTTCAAATTAGTTCTAGATTTCCTCAAATCATAAATTGTGAGGAGAGTTCTTCGCATATTCTGAAAGTCATCTCTAATTTCTTCAACAGATCTTTCTTTAACGGAGGACATGTTAGCTCTCCGGGATTCTGGAGTTCGATTATATATTTTGTAGAAATGATCAATTTCTTTGTCTAGCATATAAAGCCGATTGTCGTAGTATTTTATACTTTTGAATTTCTCGTAAAAATCAAAATGATCTAGATTCATGCTGGAGCTTTACCGTTTTTTTGTTGTGAAATTGACCCTATAAGGGCGTCCCAAAAATCTTCTGGAGTAGGCTCTGAAGTAGATTCTTCTGCTTGAGATTCGCCTGTTGAAGGCGTTAGAATCCATGGATCCCTGGGATGAATTATATTTCATAGATTCGTCTTCTTTTGACGCTTGATTTGGAAAAGTGTTAAAAAATTGATTTTTCATTTGATCAAGGATTCTGACCATAATTTGATCTTCAGAATCATTTCGATATTTTTTCTGAAAGTATTCTTTCATTTTTGCCATATACTGCTGCTGGAATCCTGCATCTTTTGTTCCAGTCTTTTCGTCATTATCAATGACTGATTGAATGTTATTCCTGATATCTTTAATATTTTCAGGACTCATCTTGTTCCACCATTTGAAGAAGAAATTTCTTCGTAACATTGGAATTTCCAAATTATCTTTAGAGACAGAAATGGTCCATCTCCATATCCAGGGAATTTGGAATTTAACAAAGAAAAAGAAGGGACATTGTCCATAGATTAAATTTTCAGATGGCCTTTTTAAGACCAAAGGACTATTTTTACACCATGGTTCATATAATTCCATAATTTCTTCGGGAAGAATTTCCAAAGAAGGACCAAACATTGCCCACCATTTGTAAAACCAATTTGAAACTGATTTATCCAGAATTTCTGGATTTATAGAGAAAAAACTAAGAATGTTTATTCTTGGGATTTTGATAATAAAAAGCTTTAGAAAAAGCCTGGATAGAATCCCAATAATTGAAGTAAATATATTTACCTTCAGCAACTTTGATGGCCTTTTCTCCATTGGGGTTTATTCCCCATTCTCTTGGAAGGAGAACTTTATTGACGTGACACTTACTGAAGCTTATGAAGCTTTCAGGGTTATTATTTTGGAAATGATGGGTTATTGTTACCGATTCGGTAATTGTTAGAAGAATTTCTAAATGTTGTCTGGCTTTACCCTGAAGCGCAGCATAGCCTCTTGTTTCAAGGTATCTTGTCTTTAAAGACCATCCATCATTTGGATTTAATTGAAGATCTTCATCTTCTAGATACATAATATGTTCTACAACAGGATTCTCAAAGTATTCTTGCTCCTGTATGGCCTCATTGGCAACAACATCTTTAAAAGTTGGCAATTTATTAGAAGAGGAAGATGCTTCCTTTTGAGGAGGTGCAGGTAATTGCTGCAATGGTCTATTTTTACCATGATAAACTGTCCAATCCCCTATTATAGGAACTGTGACATCTGGACGAGGTAACATATTGTTACTCTCGTAGGCTCCTCTGCCACGGTTATAACCGCGACCTCTTCCCCTATAAGGGGTTGTCATATTCCCTGTAAAAATTCTCGGGTCAAAAAATCTGCAAGATAATTATTTTCTCCTTTTATATATTGGATATCAAATTCAAAGGCAGATAATTGAGCTTGCCAATTTGCAAAGATTTGCTTTGCTACTAGATTCTTTACATCCTTTTCAATAATTGATTTTGCTGAACTACAATCAATTCTCAGCAAGAATTTTTTATTTAATAAATCATCTTGAAATTTAGATATGCATTTTATAATCGAAAGCATTTCTTTCTTTACAGTCGAATATTTTGACTGAGTAGGATTCCATTTTCCTGAAGTAAATCGAACTAATACTTCTTTAGAATTATTTGGATTTACTTGTTTTAAAATACCAACATACCCTATATTAGAGGCATCTGTTTCTACTATTTTGAAATAGGCTGGATTTGCTAGAGATAAAAAAGGCAAATATTTTACCTTGGCCTTTATTATTCTGACATCCTGAGAATGTTTTTCAGAAAATGGCTCGGGATTTTTCTTAAGCCTAGAATATAATATAGCAGTATATCTTTTGCTAGATTTTCGTAATAATCTGCAATATAATTGAGACTTCCTAGGAATCTTTGTAACTGCTTAGTATCAGTTATTATATAAGGGAATTTAGAAGCGAATTCAATACTTCTATCTATAGGAATAATTTTTCCTTGATTTATTAAATGTCCTAAAAATCTAACCTGAGTTTGGAATAACTTCATCTTTGGGGCAGATATAACTAACCCATTTTGTTTTATTAGATTTTTAAATATTTTTAAATGTTTTATATGTTGATCTATTGTTTTAGAAAATACTAAAACATCATCAATATAAACAATAATAAACTCTGAATAAGGGTTGAAAATGTCATTCATTATGTTCTGAAATTCAGAAGGAGCATTCTTTAAACCAAAAGATAAAACTTTCCATTCATAATGTCCAAATGGGACTGTAAAAGCAGTTTTATATTTGTCAGATTCTTTTATCTGGATCTGCCAGTATCCTGATTTCATGTCAAACTTTGAAAATATTACAACATTGTTTAATCTGTCTAATAAATCTTTTTTATTAGGAATTGGGTATCTAATCCATTTTAGTACCTTATTAAGAGGTGTATAGTTAATTACTAATCTTGGAATACCTCTTTCTTTTTCAGCTGCATTATTAACATAAAATGCAGTACAACTCCAGGGGGATTTAGATTTTATAATTAATCCTTTTTCTTGGAGAGAAGTTATTTCTTTCTTGCATAGCTCTAAATATTCATGATTCATTTGAGCTGGCCTAGCTTTAGTAGGAATTTGATTTTCATTAAATTCTTCTATATAAGGTAAAGAAATAACATGTTTCTTTCTATCCCAGAAAGCATTAGGTAAGTCATTACAAACCTCAATTTTAAATTGATTCTCTAATAATTTTATTTTATTCTGAATCTCACTCTTTTTGAGTTGTTCATTAATATTTAATATTTCAACTTCTTCTTTAAGAAAACATAATTTGTTTTCTTTATTAAGAAGAATATTTCTAACCTCATTAATTAATCTAGTTTGGGGATCTGTTATAAATTCAAAAATAATTTTTCTACCATTTATTATAGTAGATATACCATTTTGATCAATATTAGTCATTGGCATGGTCTTATGAAGAAATGGAGTTCCTAATATAATTCTATGGGTAAGATTCTTAACCATAATAAAAGGTGTTGGAAGACAAATATCTTGATTACAGATGTATGCATCTGATAATTTATATTTTACTTGAAGTTTATCTCCTCCTGCTTGAGTCAGAGATTGAGTAGTTTTAGAAAAATACTTAGAAGGAATTATTCCTTCTTGAATGCAATTAAGATCGGCTCCACTATCTATAAGAGCTATCTCATTTTCTAAAATAAAATCTCTGCTAATTGCTAGAGTTATTTTCACATACCATTTTTGTGATGTAACTTGGTCTAATAAATTAAGATAATCATTATTATCTGGTTTACTAGTACAAATAATTTTTTTATTATCTTCAACCTTTGAGGGAGACTTTGTTTCTAACAAAGTTATTCTTTGAGATAATTTTTCATTATTATTCTTAATCTGAGAAATTTCAGATTTTAAAAGATTAACTTCACTACGTAAATCATTAATAGAAACAGGTGTTTTTTTGGTATTAGATTGTTGAAATCTACTTAAAACTTCACTTAATTGGTAATGCGCTTCCATTATTAAAGGAGATTCTTTTTTAGCATTTGAATTTTCTATAAGAGTTTCTATCATTTTACGCTTTAGATCAGGATCTGTAATAGCTTCTATTACCTTTAAAGCTTTGTCTTGATCTGCTGTTAAAACATTTAATCCATTCATTTCTACAATGGATTTCCAGTAATTCATTTCATTACATGACAATCATTGTTGTTAGGAGACAAAGACTCTTCTGAAGAATCCGAAGAGGTTTCATAAATTAACTCTAAATCTCCTTCATTAGAAGATTCTTTTTCTGAGTCAGAACTATTGATCATAATTTTCTCTAACTGTGAGCGTAATTGTTCATCCTCTATCTTATTAAGAGCTTTTTTCGTCCAACATTGAATGGCATAATGGCCAATCTTACCACACTTATGGCAACTAATATCAAGCTTTTTAGCTTTTCTTTTTCCTTTATTAGGAACAAAAGATTTTTCTTTTTGTTTATTATTGTAATAATTTCTTTTATATCTTTTTTTATAAGGTTTTTCATAGTATTTTGTCTTATTTTTATAAGATTTATAGGGTTTATTGTTTTTATAAACAATTTTTTTCTTTTTATTTTTATCATCAGGAAATTTAGGATTTCCTAAGTCAAAAGCAAATTGTTCACAGAATTCTCCAAGTTGGTGTTTTTCTGAAAGATTCTGCTTTTTTAGTTGATTTTTAAGTTTTATGTCATTACATAAATTTAAACCTTCATTAATACAGGTACAAATAATTTGACCATATGTCAAGTCAGAGTAATTGATATTTACTCCATCATTTTTAGTTCTTAACGATTGTCGCACCTTTTCAGCGAAAAGATGTGGTAATCCATCTACAAATTTGGATTTCCAATGAGTAGAATTAGGGTTTGTTAGTTGATAAACCCTGGATAAGAAAGTATCCTTATACCATCTAAAATGAGTTAAAGATGGACATCTAAGGTTTTGTAGGAGTCTTTGCAATTTTTCTCCTATAGGGGCTGTAGTCCCTACAAAATGTTGTAGAATGGAAAGACACAGTGTATAAACTGCATCTTCTTCTCCCGTAGTCCTAATTTGACTAGTACTAGGATTTTTATCCTCGATTTTAACCAATTTTTTGTGAGTTAAAATCTCTGTTTTTTGGGTTTCATTAAGATAAGAATCCCACCATCCTCTTAATTGACCTACAAATCCAGTAGTTATAAAGGATGCTATAGCACTATCACTATTTCCATGTTGTTTACAAATAGTGGAATACATAATCATTCTGTGTATTACATCTATGATTTGTTTGTCATTAAGACCATCTATATTCCATTCATAGATATATTTTTCCATTATAAGAATTTTGAAAAGATTCAGGTTCTTCAAAAAGAAGATCCATGGGAGAAGATCTCTTGTAATAATATTTGTCAAGAGGTTTTGAATCATAAATATGGTTTAATTCATTATTAATATTTTGGTTAGCAAACATTTTTTCTAGTTGGTCTATATCTTCTAGATCTTCAGAGGGTTCATAACACTCTGATTGGTTAGCCGAGTCAATCTGAGATAAAACTCCTAGATGAAATTTTTTTAATTTATTCTCAAGAATTTTAATAAATTCATCTTTGTCATTTTCCATTTTAAATCCTGTAATTGGAGTAGGAGGTTGAATAAGCGGGGTCTCTGGGACTTCCGGAATCACTAATTTTGTTTTTGAGGAAGAAGTCAAGTTTGACTTACTTAATTGATTAACAATAGTTTGTTGTAGAGCTATTTGTTCTTCTATTAATTTTTCAATAGTCATTAATTGGTCACCTAGGCATATTAAAAAGGTTTTCGTATAATTTTGCGATTTTATTATCGTATTTAATTCCTTAATAGTTATCTGAGCATTTTCAAATTTTTGAAGACTCAAATAAACAGTAGCTTCTGTGTTAACATCCAAACTAATTGTTTGTTCTGGAGGAAATGGAGATTTAATAATTTCTCCCCTAGCAGTCTTCCAAGATCTTTGTAAGACTAAAATTTCATTATTAATATTATTAATATAATTGTTTACGAACCATTGAATAAATGATATATAATCTTCTGTTTTCTCTAAAGAAAGATAATATTCTTTTTTAAATGTTTGTAATTCCTCATCTGAGTATTTATTAAAATACCAATTCCTAAATTCTTTATGTTTTTCTTGGTAAAATTCCTTATTAAGGATTTCCCTCATTATACTTCCTGGGGATAAATCAATTATTTAAATGGAAGCTCATTTCAGATTGAGTAGGGGATTCTCTACTCTGAAACTCTTGTTTCTGATAAATTCCCTGAGAAATTTTATTTTGACTCATTCTTATTGTTTCCACAGTTTCTAGCTCTTCTCTAATTTGAGGAGTAGATGTAGATGCTCTAGAAGTGGAGGCTGTACCTGGCTCTATTTGAGCAGTGTAGTAGTCACTTGCTGTGGAATATCTAGAAGATAACGATCTGGGTATCCTAATAATTCTTTGAGGCGTAAATTTTATTTCTACGTCGCCTTCAATAGTTTGAATTATTTGATCAATGTCTTTATTGATTATTGGTTCTCGTTCTACTTCATTAGGAAGAGACCAGGTTGTTGGGAAGTTAATTTCATCCCATTTTATTAACCTATTGGTTACTATTGTTAGAAATGAATACTACTAGAAACTAGACAGAGGGGGGGTGAATGGATAGTTTGATATATTTTTCGATTCTTGAAAACTAAGTAACAGACTGTATATGATTATGATATGTAATATGCAGAAAGTAAATAACACACACAATCACTTTAATCTACTTTGTATAAGCAAATTAAATACTAAAGCTTTCCAAGAAATTCACAATAGAATTTCTGGCTTCTAAACAAGAACAGTTTGAACTTGCTTGCTTACAGAGAAAAGAGCTTAGCAAATAACTATGTGTATCTCTCTCACAGCTAACAATAGGATGTGCATGATATATATAAGCCCTATACAAACTAGTGCACACACCTATTTTTACACAGTTACCCCTTGCTGAAAGTCCAACTTGTCCTGCCATAAGACGTTAACTGTGTCAGGAAGGACCACCTACTTTTCGGAGTCTTTCTCGTTTCTGTAGCTGCTTGTCTCTTATCTTTCTCTCCAAGTTTAGCTGTAGATTTGCCATCTGTTCTTTGGACCACCTTGCCAGAACAAATGCTTCAGTATTTGTCTCTTTTGATTCTTGATTCTGTACCTTGATTTGTCTTGTTGTAAACGGCTAAGTGTTGATATCGTGAACTCCACTTCATTCCTGACTTCGCGATCTCACTTGTGAGGACTTCGCGATATAGCCTTTGAAGACTTTGCGACATAGGTCATTTGAAGACTATGCGACATAGGTCATTTGAAGACTATGCGACATAGGTCATTTGAAGACTATGCGACATAGGGCTTCTGAGGACTTCACGATCTAGGCTTCTTTGACTTTGCTGACTTCAACACTTCACGACATGTGTCTTGAGGACTTCTCGACATAGTACAAAATGGACTATGCGATATAGTACTTCACGACATGGATATTGGTGACTTCACGACATATCTTTCTTCTGACTTTGCTATATAATGCCTTAGACAAATTTCTGCAACTTATTTCTTCATAGCCTTATTTATCTCTATCCTGCTGCATGAACACTCCTGAACTTCTACCAGGACAATTATTCAATGGCCTATATATAATCTAGATGCAAGAAACTTTACTAAGCTCATTATAACTTTGAGCATACATGATCAAGCTAATGTTCATGAGAACAAGACAAGTACATTTAGAGACCTATACTATATCCCAGTGATAGAACTCACTAGGTCATGTAATGTGACATAGTCACATAGTGTAGGCTTGTTAATAGTGGTATTCAGACATGTCTTGAGCCTAACAATCTCCCCCAAATTGTGAGTAAGATCCTTAGGCACAATTTCATGTCTGATAACAAGCCTAACTTACATAAAAGGAAATTTAGTAACAGAGAGAACAATTCATGAACATTGAGATCAGAAATTTGATTACATAGAAAAATTGAAAGCTTACAGATTACTTTTGTTGCTCAGCAGCTTCAGCTTCCAATTGCTTCTCTAGCAAATCATCATATATCTTCTTTTTCCTTATCTCTTCTTTTCTCTTCATGTCTATGATGGCTTCTTGAAGTTCTTCTCTTGCAATCAGTTCTTCAATGAGAGGTGAGCCTTTCAAGTCATCAATTGCAGCCTTGAGTGCACTCTCTACATAGGAATCAAGAAACTCCATCCTTATTTTGCTTTGACCTCCATGTGAGTTTTTGTACTCCACAATGTAAGGATTTTGTTTAACCCTGCACATCCCTTTCTGCCTTAGCTCATTAGCCCTCTTCTCCATCTCAGCCATTTCTTTCTCTCTCTGTATGTTTTTCTCTTCATTCTCTTTCCTCATGTTTTCTTCATAATCAGCATGCATCTTTAAGTACCTGGCAATATCTATCTTCCATGTTCTTTCTTCTTTTTCTTCAAAATTCAGTAAGGCATTTATCCTTTCAAGCTCATACTTATAGAAATATTGCCAGCTTCCTTGCTTCATTATCCTTTCTCTTCCATCAGTGTACTTGATCTCCAGATGATCCAACTTCACTTTGACTTCAAAGATCCTTTGAGCCCTCAAAAATGCTAGGGCATCTTCATCATAGTCCTCATCTAGTGGAAGCACATTGATGCCAATAACATTTGTGAGTTTTCCAATCTTCTTAGTTACCCTTATCCTTTTGGGTACACTCTTGATCTTCAAATGCTTCACAAGAGATACCTTTCTGGAACAAGGAGAATTAGTCTTCAGTGCCACATCACTTGGAAGTAGCTTCATTCCTTTCCCCTTCATCCACTGTAACACTCCACTAGCTGTAACTTTGTGGAAGTGTTTTCTTGAAATTACTTTAGTGGCTTCATCTTTCTTCTGTGGCAATTCAGGTTCAGAAGTCATGGATAATGATTTTGGAGGATCATTGCTAACAGTACCCACCCTAGACTTAGAGTCTTGTGTTGTGGTTAAAGTACTGCTAGCAATGTCCTTGACTTGTGAATTCCACTTCTTGTTTTCCTGGTTGTTTCCTTTGTCCCTTTTGAGTCCCTCTTGTCATCACCGGCATCTTTTGATTTCTTTGGATATTTGCTCCTGCTGCTCTCACTAGATCCATCCTTATTTCTCCTTGTCTGAGATCTCCTTTCATAGGTTTTCTCCTCATCATCATCCTCCCCATCCTTCTTTTTGCTCTTTTCTTTGACAGATTCAGGAATGACTCCATGAATCAGAAAAGATTGTAGAGTTCGAATCATCTCTAGTTCCTCAGCTGTCCTAGCTCCTCTCTTAGCTCTCAGCATTTGCAGCACCTGGTTGATCTTTGCATTGTTCTTCATTAAAAGGTCTGAGGGAATTACTAGTTGGTCAATACTACTGTCTTGAGATAGGCTTTGGTAAATTATTGTCCTTGGCTTGGATATAACCTCAGGCAATCTTTTATTCTGGTCCATCTTCAAGTCATTATAAAGACTTTCATTGTTCATCCCATGCTTTTCAATCAACTCCAGAATGATTGACAGCTCAGTAAATTTCAGTTTCTCTAGAGTTTGAAAAGCTAGGTGCCACAAGCAGTTGTCCTTGCACACCATGATTATCTCTCTTAGATGGACATCCTTGATTTTCCTTACTGCCACTGTGAAATACTTGATGCTTTCCTTGATCTTCTGTCTGTACATCCTTGCATCTCCTTGAGCACTGCTGTAGATGGCTTTCAGAAACTCCAGGAAGGCCTCATCATGATAGATGTTTGAGTTGGCAACTTCCTGTAGCTTGGCCTCTGTGATTATATCAGCTTTGACAGGTTTAGCATTGGAAGTAGGTTGAGTAGGTTGAGGATTTGAGATATCTTTAGGCATTGTTGATGGATAGTAGGTGGTTGAGATTGTGCTCTTCTGACCTTCTGCACTTATGACCTCTACAGGGGGAAGAATGATTGGCTTTATGGTTTCTTCAATGAGTATGCCCTTGCCCTTATGCTTTGACTGCTTGGCAGGTACTCCCCCTCTTTGTTTCAGAATGACCTCCTTTTGTTTCTCCCCCTTAGGCTTGGGATCAGACAAGATGACTTGAGCTTCCCCAGGGATAGGCAGATTCATTTGTTTCATCATTGAAGTCAGCATCTGTTGTTGCACCAGCAGGATATTGGAGGTGTTGTTGCCTTGGTCATCCAGTTTGTCATTGAGCTGTTTTAGAGAGTTGGCAAGCTCCTTGTTTTCATCTTTCAGAGAGGCCACTTCGCTTTCAAGACCATCCACCTTTGAGAATAGCTGTTGAGACTTGAAAGAATTGAGAGATTGCTCCTTGAGCTTGGCAAAGTCAAATTTGGAGATGTTTGACAGAGGGACCTCATCCACCAATTTGTCACCATACTGATTCTTCCAAATTACATTCAGCATTGCATTTGAGTTGATATTGGCCTTGACTTGATTTTCCAGGGTTGTAGCCAGCTTCCTGATGTTGTCTGTGACCATGGCCAGAGAGAGGTCCATCATGCTTACAGTAGAGTTTGTCTTCTGGATTTCTTTAAGGATGCCTTCCACCTTGGGAAAATCAGAGAGATATGAGTTTCTGAGCTGAGTGAGGGATCTGTCTGTCGCCTCCTGGATAGAAGAAATCTCTGATTGAAGCCCTTTCCCAAGATAGTGCAGAGCCTTTAATTGATTTCTGTAGACATCATTAACAGCATCATAGATGGCAGCAGGAGAGAGATCCTTTGCATTGGAGCCCAGAGAAGTTAGGTATTCTTCTCTTAGAAAAGCTAGGGCATCCTTGAGCTTGAGAGTCCTCTTAGCATCCAACCAGGCATCCACATTTCCCTCTGGTTCAGCTGCATCCACTATCTTCTCCTGCTGAGCTTCAACATCCTCCTTGTGGCAGAGTAAAATGGCTTCATAATCAGCATTTGGGAGATTTGAGGTGAGGAGATGTTGAGCTATCTTTGAGAACTCATCAATCTGTGCCACATGGAGATCTTGTATGGCTTCTTCTGTCATTTTGGAAGACACAGATGATGATCCTGAAGGCCTGTCATGGTGCACAGGCTTCAGCCATTCTGACATAGTGGCCTGAGCCAAGTGAGAGCTAGTGCCAGGCACTTCATGAGATGTAGGATTTTGAGTCTCCTCCAGCCTTGGAATGGCTGTAGGGTCTGATGTTGTCTCCATTGAAATGGGATGTGTTACAACATCAGCCCTATTTGTCTGTGAAGACAGTTCCACATCCCTAAGGATGGGAGAATTTGGCATAGAGTCTCCAGTGAAAACTGGTGAATCCTCCATGTTTTTGTTGGTGTCATTAGGATATGCCCCAGCATGCATTCCCTGACCAACTGGATGTGGGTCCTGGGTGGTGAGCATAGTGTCATGCACCATGTCACTTGAAATTGGCTCAATCACAGGAGAGAATTGTGATTGATCAAAAGCAAGATTGTCATTGGAATGACTCTCTTGTTCAGAAGAAATTTTTATGGAAGAATCTGAGAGAGAAGTGGGGTTTAGATTAGATTATGGCAACTCCCCCTGAGAAATAGAAGGAGTTTCAATAGTGATGTGCTCTCCACTCTGTGTATGATCAGCCTTATCACTCCTAGGGTCAAGAGTGAGTTCTTGACCCTGTACAGACTCTGTACAGGGTGCAGTGGGGAGACTGCTCTTTTCAATGCCAATGACCTGTTGAGAGGCCATGGACAGTAACAGGTGTACCCCTTTTTACACATCTGAATCCTGTTGGGAGGATCCAGTGGTAGGTTTGGATTTGGATTTCTTACTTTGTCTGGTGAGAGGTGACTCAGGATTCTCACTAGCTATCTCTACAGATTCATTTATCACTGCTAGGGCTCTCTTCTTTGACTTCTTTTTAGTAACACCAATCTTTTGAGAGATTGATGCACTTGGCTGCCTAACTTCTATGGTACTGTTTACAGTGGGGTTGCTGGATGGGATGGGAAGGCTGGGGTTAGACTGTGTAGCTCCTTCAGTCTCAGCCTCCCCTGTCCAGGAAAGTGCATGGTATATTGGCTTATCAAGTGGATAAGACTCAAATGTGTCCTGCATATGCTTGGTCACACTTAGAATCACATCCACTTGATTCCTTGTGTCCAATGAGCCAAATAGAACTTCGGACATGGACTTGGAATAAGCCATTTTAGTTTTATCTATACCCTCTAATTCATGGACATTTGCATCAAGAAAATTTAAAATTACTTGAAGGAAACGAGGGTAAAAGATGTCATTACCTCTACCACGAACAGTCCTGCCTAGCCTCTGAGCCAATTCTTTGAGAATTATGGCTCCCACATTGATCTCCTGGTTGTTGGCCAAGGAGTAGGCTAGCTTCACAGCAATGTGACTGATATGGTCCCATCCTGTCTTCCTGCAGAGAAACACCTTCTGGAGTGCGTCAAACAGAAATGACCACTCCCTTCTCACAAACTTCTTATTTAGCTTTCCAGTATCTATCTCTTCAGCATACCGAATGAAGGTCATGAAATCTACGATTTGAGCATCTGTAGCTTCTTGGTCATGACCCTCAACCTTGAACCCCAAAGCTTCATTGATTTCCCTTTCACCAAACTGAAAGTGTTTGCCTCCAATTGAACAACTAACCTCCTGGAATGAGGTTCCATCTTCCCTAGCCATTGTTGATACCAACGCCGTTCTCCAGAATCCTTCCAACACATCGACATACAAGGTAGGGTTCAGGGTTAGGGCTTGGCGTAGGTAGCAAGTGTTCAAGAACCGGACAAAACACTTGTACCTTGGGTTAGCCTCAGCCTCAGAAGGAATGGTGAGAAGATTGGTTTCTTTGGGAATGGTTAAAGGGATAGAAGATGATACTGTTTGAGATTTGGGTGCCATTTCGAGAGAGAGAGTGAAAGAGAGAGTAGAGAATTTGTGCTTAGGTTTGAGAGTTTGAGAGCAATAGACAAGATGAAAAGTTGTGAACGGTTAGAAAAGGGTATTTATATGATAGAGACACTGCGATATGGAGTTATGAATTTGTACAGTCTATTTGTATGTCGCGAAGTCAAAAAATGGCATGTACCGCAAAGTCTTGCAAAGTATATCGCATAGTCTCAGAAATGAACTATGTCGCAAAGTCCTCAGGATGAAGGGATTGGGGAGACTTTGCGATATAGGGAGATACCATGTCTAAAGCTCTCTATGAGGAATTTTAAGCAAATTGTCAGACTTTTATCAAATTTTGAAATAAAATGAATTTAAATCAAAATTCTGTCAAATGTGGAGACTTGTCGATATAGTTATTCTAAGTCGCGAAGTCATAAAATGAACTATGTCGCAAACTCATGAAATGAACTATTTCGCGAACTCATGAAATGAACTATGTCGCGAAGTCTCACAATCTCAACAGTTTGCGATATAAGTCTGTTTGATTTGAACTGTGTCGTGAACTCTGAAAATCATCTATATCGAGATGTCTCAAAAGCTCACAACTTTACCAACAAATGTGATTTTGAAAAATATGCAGTAAAATACTGAAATATTTATAAATCATATCTCAGCTAATTTTCACTCCAAACAAATAGAGCAGTTAAATACAGTGAAAATTTACTGCTGCAACAATTTACTGGCATACTTACTTAGAGCAACTAAATGAAGGATTGAGCATTCCAATTTCACTCACAAGTCTGTTGAAGACTGCTTCATTCAGAGGTTTAGTAAATATGTCAGCTAATTGTTTCTCAGTGGGAACATAAGAGACTTCTATGGTACCATTTGCAGCATGTTCCCTAATGAAATGGTACCTGATCTCAATGTGCTTTGTAGTAGAGTGATTAATCGGATTGGCAACTATGGATATTGCACTAGTATTATCACACATTAGTGGAATGTGTTCTAACACTAGCCCATAATCCATGAGTTGATTTCTAATCCAAAGCAATTGAGCACAACAACTTCCCGCAGCAATGTATTCAGCCTCAGCTGTGGATGTTGCTGTGGACTGTTGTTTCTTACTAAACCAGGACACTAACCTTTGACCTAGGAATTGACAGCTTCCAGAGGTGCTCTTCCTGTCAATTCTGCATCCAGCATAATCAGAATCTGTGTAACCAACCAGGTTGAACCCAGTGCCCTTTGGATACCATAGCCCAAGATTAGGAGTCCCCTTCAGATACTTGAAGATTCTTTTGATAGCCATCATGTGAGATTCCTTGGGATCAGACTGGAACCTTGCACAAAGGCATGTGGCAAACATGATGTCTGGCCTGCTAGCTGTGAGATAGAGTAAGGATCCAACCATTCCTCTATAGACCTTGATATCAACTCTCTTGCCTTTCTTGTCTTCATCCAGCTTGATTGCAGTAGACATAGGAGTTTTAGCTGGGGATGACTCTTCTAAACCATATTTCTTTAAAAGATCCTTGACATACTTAGATTGGTTTATAAAGATGCCATCCTCCCTTTGATGTACTTGCAGGCCTAGAAAGTAGGTTAACTCTCCCATCATACTCATCTCATATTTGCTTTGCATCAACTTAGAGAACCTTTCACAGAGTTTTTCATTTGAAGAGCCAAAGATGATATCATCCACATAGATTTGAACAAGAATGATATCATTTCCATGCTTCTTGAAGAATAGGGTTTTGTCAATTGTACCCCTGGTAAATTGATGCTCAAGAAGGAATTGAGATAGAGTTTCATACCAGGCTCTTGGTGCCTGTTTGAGTCCATAGAGTGCCTTGAGCAGTCTATACACAAAGTTTGGGAAGTCTTCACTTTCAAAGCCAGGTGGTTGAGACACATAAACTTCTTCAGCAAGATCACCATTGAGAAATGCACTTTTCACATCCATTTGATACACCTTAAAATCTGAGTGAGCTGCAAAAGCCAGGAAGATTCTGATGGCTTTCAGTCTAGCTACAGGTGCAAATGTCTCATCATAGTCAATGCCTTCCTGCTGACAGTATCCTTTGGCAACCAGTCTTGCTTTGTTTCTTATTACCACTCCTTCTTCATCCATTTTGTTTCTGAACACCCATTTGGTGTCAATAACATTCTTTCCTTTTGGAGGAGGTACTAGTTCCCATACTTTGTTTTTCTCAAATTGATTCAACTCTTCTTGCATGGCAACAATCCAATCAGAATTCTTCAAAGCTTCTTCAATTAATTTAGGTTCCTCTTGTGACAGAAAGCAGCTATACAGACATGTATTTAATGTTGCCCTTCTTGTTCTAACTCCCTCACTAGGATCTCCAATGATTTGATCCCTAGTGTGGGCTCTGTCCCATTTCCTTGTGTGCCCCTGTTCATTTCCTTGATCTGTTCCAAGCTCATTTTGGTTGATAGGTGCATTCTCTTCTTCTCCCCCTGTGTTTGTGAACCCTTGCACAGGTGTTTGAAGAAGATTGTCAACTTCAAGGATTTCATTCTCTAGAACAGTTTGAACAGGGGGTTCATCTTCACTTTCAGAATCCTCAAGATAACCTTGATTCTCAAATCTCAATGGCACACTGTCTTGATCACTTGTTTTCAGTCCAGGAGTTTTCTTGTCATCAAAGGTAACATCCATGCTTTCCACGACTTTGTGTTGCTCAGGTACAAATACTCTGTATGCTGTCCTTTCCAGAGAGTATCCAATGAAGATACCTTCAAATGCTTTTGCATCAAATTTTCCAACATGCTCAGAGGTATCTTTCATCACAAAGCACTTGCTTCCAAACACATGCAGGTGCTTGAAGGATGCTCTTTTTCCAGTCATTAATGAGTAAGGAGTTTTGCAAGACTTCTTATTGATTAATGTTCTATTTTGCACATAGCATGCTGTGTTAACAGCATCAGCCCAAAAGCTAGTGGGTAGCTTTGCATCCAGCAGCATTGTCCTTGCAGCTTCAATGAGAGTTCTATTCTTTCTCTCAACTACTCCATTTTGTTGAGGTGTTCTAGGAGCTGAGAATTGTTGAGAAATTCCTTTATCTTTGCAAAACTCATACAATGTTGAATTTCTGAACTCAGTCCCATTATCACTTCTCAAAGCAACTACAGAGGAACCAGTGTTTTGTGCTTCTTTGTCAACTCTCTTGATATGCTCTATTATGACTTGGGGTGCTTCATCCTTGGAGAATAGGAATTCCACCCAAGTATATCTTGAATAGTCATCTACCATCACTAGAGCATATTTCTTTTTGGAGAGGGACATTACATTTACAGGGCCAAATAAGTCCATGTGAATTAGCTGCAGAGGTTTTGAGTTTGTATTGAGCAACTTGTTCTTGTGACTGGATCTTTTAATTTTTCCTTTCTGACAAGCTTCACATGCTCCATCTTGCACAAACTCCAAGGCAGGCAAATCCCTGATAAGTTCTCTCTTGGTTAGAGAGTTCATTGCCTGAACATTCAAGTGAGACAGCTTCTTGTGCCATAGCCAGAATTCCTCATTTGTGGCTTTAGTGTAGAAACAGCAGATTTCTCCCTTATCTGCAGCCTTGAGATTAGCTACAAACAAGCTTCCTTTCTTCACACCAGTTAGAACAACTTCACCACTTTCCCTTTTTGAGATTGAACAAAGGTCTTCATCAAATTCCACTTTGAAACCTCTGTTGGTGAATTGTCCAATACTCAAGAGATTATGCTTCAGTCCTTCAACAAATGCTACATCTTCAATAATGACATTTCCAGATTTAACACTGCCATATCCCATTGTATAACCAATGTTGTCATTTCCAAAGGTTACTGATGGGCCAGCCTTTTCCTCAAAATGTGATAGCAGGGCTATATCACCAGTCATGTGACTTGAGCATCCACTGTCCAAGATCCATATGACTCTTTTATTCCTGTTGCCCTGCATTCACAAAATGACTAAGTTGTTTTTGGTACCCACACTTGGTAGGGTCCAGTTGATTTAGAAACATTTTGATTAATAATTCTTCTGTCATAAATTGCATTTCTCATAGTAGGAGACTTCACTTTTTCTGTGGCTTTGGAGTTTACACTCTTAGGCTCACATGAAGTTTTCACCCTCTCAACCCTGATTGGGGACCCTGTCCTATGAGAATGCATATGTGTGTGTGATTCACCAGATTGTGCAGAGTCAAGTTTATGTTTAAGAGATAAACAGTTAGCAATCACAGTCACATAGCATGTCATGCAGTTTGGCTTACCACAGAAAGAATCATGACTAGAATTTATGCTAGCAGAATGGTTACTCAGGTTGTCAACTTCAACAATATCAGGCTTACTACACTTATGAGTCAAATGATTAACAGATAGGCATTTTTGACATTGTTTCCTGGGAGCATTTGGCACATAAGCATAGTTGTTTCCCTTGTTAACACCCACTTTACCATTTCTGTTTTGTTTCCTTTTCTTAACAACTTCTTTCTTTGCTTTAGGACTCTTAACAAGATTGTCTTTGGTCTCTTTCTGATTGACAAGTTCAGGAAAGGAAGAAGTGTTCTTAGCAGCCTCATCTTCTTCAAGTAGTTGTTGCTTGATGATCAGTAGTTCCTCATCAAACTCAACAACACTCTTTCTGAAGATGGGCTGTTCAACACTTGACAGTATGGTTGGGGCATTTTTGTTTGTCAAAGTTTCCTTTCCTTTTCCCTTGACCTTCTTCCTTCCCTTGTCATTATCATAGTCAAAACCAACTCCAACCTTGCAGTCTTCAGTGTGTTCCTTGTGATAGGTTTGAATAAGTTTAGAGGATTTTTTGAAGCTTCTTAGTTTCAGTTCAGTTTCAGCAATTTGTTCCCTAAGGGCTTTCTCTATCTGCTCAGCACACATCACTTTGTTTTTAAGATACTCAACCTCCTTTTTCAAACCATCCAGGTTCACAGCCATTAACTCAAGTTTCTCATTCTTTTCTGTAAGCTCAACATTCTTAGCAGTTAGTCTATCAATTTCTTCATTGGCTACTAACATGCTAGTATGAATATTAAACATCTCAGTGCTCATATCTTCAATAGTTTGCTTATATTGAAGGGGAGTCATATCAAGAGAAGTAAGAATGGGTATCTGACTTGAATCACCATCATCAGAAAATGCCATCAAGGCATAGTTTGAGTACTCTTGTTCTTCTTCTTCATCAGAGTCATCCCAGCATTTTCCCTCAGCAATAAAAGCTTTGCCCTGTTGTTTCTTGAGTAGAGCCTCATACTTAGCTTCAAGCTCTAAGTATGCTTTGTCCTTCTTGACTTGTTTAGGCTTTTTGCACTCAGTGGCAAAATGCCCAAGTTCATTGCAGTTATAGCATCTTATTTTGGTCCTATCCACACTTCCTGTCTTGTATCCACCCTTAGCAGCACCAGCAATCCCTTTTCCTTTATTGAAGGTGTTTGAGCCACTAGATCCACCAGTGTTTCCAGTATTGAACTTGGACCTGAATGGCTGCTTTCTTTTAAACCTTATGTTAGGATACCTCCTAGCCATATAAGCAAAAGATTTGTTTTCCATTTTGTCCAGTTCCTCCATGCTGTAAAACTCATCATCCTCAGGCAAATCATAGACGACCTGGACCTCATCACCAGTGTCTTCAACTTCCAGTTCCTCAATCTTGACCTGACTGATTTTAAGAGAGTCCATTCTTTGACTTAGGTTGTCAGCAATAAGTGCACAGGAGGTATTAGCCACTAATCCTTGCTTTGCTTGAATAGATCTCTTTTGAAACAGCTCCAACTCATATGTCTTCAAAACACCATATAACACATCAAAACTAATCTTTGTTAGATCTCTTTCTTTTAGGGAAGAGATTCTTGGTTCCAAGTGATCTGGAAGAGTTAGTAGAAACTTCATATTGAGCTCTTCTGTTTCATAGTGTTTGTCATAGAGTTTGAGCTCGTTTATCAGCTTGTTGAATCTCTCAAACACTTCTGTGATTCCCTCTTTTGGCTGAGCCATGAAGGCTTCATATTGTGAAACAAGAATCTGCTTCTTGTTCTTTCTTACTTCAGTAGTTCCTTCACAGAGCACTTCTATAAGATCCCACATCTTCTTGGCACTAGTACAATGAGCAACAGTGCCATACATGTTGAAGTCCATAGATTCACAAATGATAAGTTGAAGATGTCCATCCAGTGCTACTTTTTCTTTTTCAGGATCAGTGTATTTTGAGGGATCTTTGGGCACATGTTTAGCTGGTACAATCTCAGTGCCATTGGTTGTTTCACCAATCTCGATCATTGGAATGAAGGGACCATGCTTTAGAATATCTAAATACATGGGGTTAGAAGCTTTGATGAAAAGCAACATCTTCTTTTTCCATAAACTGTAGTGCTCCTTGTTAAAGGGGGGAATCTTGATACTGCTTAGTTTCTGTGAACTCATTCTTGATCTTTTCATGTTTGTACGTTAACAGCCTACGCTTTGATACCACTTGTTAGAAATGAATACTACTAGAAACTAGACAGAGGGGGGTGAATGGATAGTTTGATATATTTTTCGATTCTTGAAAACTAAGTAACAGACTGTATATGATTATGATATGTAATATGCAGAAAGTAAATAACACACACAATCACTTTAATCTACTTTGTATAAGCAAATTAAATACTAAAGCTTTCCAAGAAATTCACAATAGAATTTCTGGCTTCTAAACAAGAACAGTTTGAACTTGCTTGCTTACAGAGAAAAGAGCTTAGCAAATAACTATGTGTATCTCTCTCACAGCTAACAATAGGATGTGCATGATATATATAAGCCCTATACAAACTAGTGCACACACCTATTTTTACACAGTTACCCCTTGCTGAAAGTCCAACTTGTCCTGCCATAAGACGTTAACTGTGTCAGGAAGGACCACCTGCTTTTCGGAGTCTTTCCCGTTTCTGTAGCTGCTTGTCTCTTATCTTTCTCTCCAAGTTTAGCTGTAGATTTGCCATCTGTTCTTTGGACCACCTTGCCAGAACAAATGCTTCAGTATTTGTCTCTTTTGATTCTTGATTCTGTACCTTGATTTGTCTTGTTGTAAACGACTAAGTGTTGATATCGTGAACTCCACTTCATTCCTGACTTCGCGATCTCACTTGTGAGGACTTCGCGATATAGCCTTTGAAGACTTTGCGACATAGGTCATTTGAAGACTATGCGACATAGGTCATTTGAAGACTATGCGACATAGGTCATTTGAAGACTATGCGACATAGGGCTTCTGAGGACTTCACGATCTAGGCTTCTTTGACTTTGCTGACTTCAACACTTCACGACATGTGTCTTGAGGACTTCTCGACATAGTACAAAATGGACTATGCGATATAGTACTTCACGACATGGATATTGGTGACTTCACGACATAGCTTTCTTCTGACTTTGCTATATAATGCCTTAGACAAATTTCTACCAGGACGATTATTCAATGGCCTATATACAATCTAGATGCAAGAAACTTTACTAAGCTCATTATAACTTTGAGCATACATGATCAAGCTAATGTTCATGAGAACAAGACAAGTACATTTAGAGACCTATACTATATCCCAGTGATAGAACTCACTAGGTCATGTAATGTGACATAGTCACATAGTGTAGGCTTGTTAATAGTGGTATTCAGACATGTCTTGAGCCTAACAACTATGTTAGAGGTTAATAAATTAGTTTGTACTACAGTAGTAGTTCCTGGAAAGGATATTTGCCTAGCCTTAGGATTTAAAGTATTTAATACTTTATAATAAATTCTATAGGATATTGCTATGATTTCACTTCCTTGTTTAAAATTATAGTCGTTTGTGTGAATTGTTAGTTGCATAGCATCTAACAAATTATCATCAAATAAAGATAAATTTAAATTTGGAGACACATCAAAATAGACGGGTCCGTGACATAAACTCGTTTCTATTAACGCAGCTAGAGAAGGCTTAAAGTCTTTACATCTACCATCTCTAACATAAGCCATTATACTAGAGTTTAAACCTAACAGTGTTAAAGGTTTAAAAGAAATTTGAATTAATCCAATATGGATAAAACTATAATCCCTAAAAGGTACCAAGTCTTTCTTGGTAAGCAACCTAATTGTTTGATTTTCTCGAGATATTCTGATTGTTTGCTCTATTTTTTTATAGCAAATCTAGATTTTAAATCAAATAAACCAATATTATAAATTTTGGTTCTAGGAATAGTAGGAATTGTCCATTTATTAAGCTTATCCAAATTGTTTGGATATTCTACCAATTCGGCATTTTTAATGTTTTCATTATCTCTATCAGATATTTCCATCATAGATGAAAGCTTAATAATGTTGTGGTTGGGTCAGATATCGAAGCGTAGTCTGAGTAGATCTATTTTATTAGAAATTTAAAAGACTTGAAAATTACAATCTTTTTGTTATCTTTGCAAATGATTTCTCATTTAACTATCAACCCTAAGGGATAGATGGATTTCTCCAAAATCAAAGATGGAAAAAATGTTTTTTAGCAAAAATCTTCTCTTTTTCTTATCATCATAAAAACACCCTTTCTTCATCGGGATAAAAGATGATCTTTGAGAAAACACTAAAAACATTTTCATTTTTTCAAATTTTTACTCTTTTTTTTATATAAAACTCAGACATACTCAGACTACTGATATCCTACCACCCACAACAGCCATTCGAGCCCTGGTGACACAGGTATATATCTCTATTTATTCTTTTTAAACAAATGTGTAGCTAATCTATTTGTTGTGGGTGGTAGGATGTCAGTAGTCTGAGTAAGTCTGAGTAAAAAAATTGAAAAATGAAAATGTTTTTAGTGTTTTCTCAGAAATCATCTTTTATCCCGATGAAGAAAAAGGGTGTTTTTATGATGATAAGAAAAAGAGAAGATTTTTGCTAAAAAGCATTTTTTCTATCTTTGATTTTGGAGAAATCCATCTATCCCCAAGGGTTGATAGTTAAATGAGAAATCATTTGCAAAGATAACAAAAAGATTGTGTTAGAAAAATTGATAGTTTAAGGATATAATTAAGTATATTTTTTATGTTAATTCAAATTTCTATTGATTGGAAGTTGTTCCTTGCTATGGGAACTTAAACTTTCATGTATGGGTTTAATAATTTTCTTGTTTAAATCCATAAGAGAAATTGAGATGAAGGTAGTAGGTTGAAAAAGCTTGTGATAATGATGTTCATTTGTCCCACATAGAAAAGATTAAGGGGACTTGGTGGCTTTATATAGCATTACACACATGAGTAGTATACAACTACTAAGGTGTGTGATAGTGCATGGTGTTAGTGTGTGCTTCACGCCCACACACACACACACACGCGCGCCGCCGCCCGCCTCGCCACGCCACGCACCGCACCGCACCGGACCGGGTCGGGTCGGGTCGAAGGGCGATTTGGGCGAATGTCTCGGCGTCTCGCGTACGCGAGGCGACCTGGGCGAGAGTTTTTATCTATGTGATTTAATATTTTATTAGAATTAATTTATCAAATTGGGCTGGGTTATCAGTTGTCAAATTGGGTTGGGTTATCAGAATTTAACTAGTAAACTCCGATGGAGTTGGTTTATCAGTATTTAACTAGTAAACTCTGATGGAGTTGGTTTATCAGTATTTAACTAGTAAACTCTGATGGAGTTGGTTTATCAGTAAACTCTGATGGACAACTAGTTAAACTCTGATGGACAACAAGTTAAACTCTGACGAACAACAAGTTAAACTCTGATGGTCAACAGAAACTAAACTCTGATGGGCAACAGAAACTGATATGAACCTGGACATGATTTGATGGATATGTTTAAAATAAATATTAAATCTGTATATGTGGATAAACATGAAAAAGATGTAACAGCTCAGGTTATTAAATTTAAATCAAAAACGTTTATTCATTAAATGGTCAGTTTTTATTTTTTTTATTTAATATGATCAGCTGTTACGGAAAGAATTAATGTGTCTGCTTCAGTTACAGAAAGGAACCACTATAAATAGTGGCCCTTGTAGCTCAGTTGAAGACACACAGAAGTTTGCAAAACACACTTCTCTCAAAAACTCTCTCTGCCCTCCCTCTCCATATAGTATTCTCTGTAGTTTTCTGGTTCTCCGGCGACTGAGGTGCTGGTCGTAGTTAAGCGTTGTTGTTGCTGTGAACACCTTGCTTGGAGCTGTTTTATCCTGGAAGTAGTATCTCGCCGACAACCTGACACAGTAAGTGGGGGCGAATAACTCTTCAAGAACAGTCAGGGTTTCTCGAAGTCCTGACGACTCAGCTGTTGCTTTGATATTTCTGTTCTTATACACTGTTAAGCTATGTCTACAGGTACTGTTTCTGTCTCCCTGGTTATTTATCAGTTTCTGATATGCATGCTTTCGACCTTCATGCTTTGTTTTGTTAATTTTGGTCTTGGCCTGTCAATGCTATATCATTTATATAACTGCCTCCATGTTGCTGTAGTACTTGTTATTTCCAACATTCTTGAAGAGTTATTCTGTTATATAATATTTAGCATTATGGTTAATAAAACTAGAGTTACTGTAGATGGTAGTACATCTAATGTGTCTGCTGGGGTCATTGATTGGACCACTTACCGTTTCCCACAACCCGTTGAACTAACGGGCTTACCTGAGAAATTCAACGGTGGTGTCGGCTTTTCACGCTGGCAGAAAAAGATGAAATTGTGGTTAACTGTAAAGGGTCTGTGGCCTGTTATGGAGTATGAGAAACCGGTGGTGGTTCAAGAAAAAGCTGAAACAGTTAAGGCTTATGCAATGTGGGCTGAGAAGGATGGGGTGGCTAGGGCAGCCATTCTGGCAGCCTTAACAAACACTCTGTTTGATGTTTATTCATCTGATGCCTATAGTGCTAAGCTCTTATGGGAGAAGCTGGACCTCACTCACAATACTGACTCTCAAGGTCTGGAGAAGTATTCTGTAGCGAGGTTCCTTGAATTTAAGCTGGTAGACAACAAATCCATGATTGAGCAGGTGCATGAGTTCGAGATGATAGTGCATGCTTTGAAGGAATCCGGCATGGATCTCCCTGATAAGTTCAAGGTTATGAGCGTGATTGAAAAGCTTCCGAAGTCTTGGGAAGAGTTCGCTCTCTCCCTGAAAAGACAGAAAGGAGAGATCACATGGACCAACCTTATGCTGGACATCTCGGTGCAAGAACAACACAAGTCCAAACAGGGACATGTGATGCCATCTGAACACGGTAGCTCGAAGGTGAATGTAGTAACCGTAGGATAGAAAAGGAAGGCTGTTGCTAAGAAGGGTAATGTTAATAAACCTAAGATAGACAAGGATAAGGCCAAGAAACCAAAGGCAAACAAACCATGTTGGTCTTGTGGGCAGGTTGGGCACTGGAGTAAGGACTGTCCTACAAAGAAAGCGAAGAAAACCGAGGTGGTAGCGCAAGCGAATGCTGTACTTGGAACCACAAGTGGGCCTGTAGTGAACATGGTTGTTGGTGAGGCTTCGGCTTCTGAAACCAACGAAAACCGGTATGTGACCTACAACCCTGTACTATTTTCCACTTATCTGTCAAATGAATGGTTGATTGATACTGGAGCTAATGTGCATATTTGTGCTGATATTAGTTTGTTTGTATCTTATCAACAGAGTCATAGCATGACAGTGACGATGGGGAATGCGAGTGCCGCTCAAGTTCATGGAGTGGGAGACGTGGACCTGAAGTTTCCTTCGGGGCGTATTCTATCCCTGACAAGAGTGCATCATGTTCCCGACATGCGTAGAAATATAATAAGTGGAAGTCGTTTAGTTACGAATGGTTTTGAAATTTCCTTAAGATGTAATAAAGTAGTTCTTATTCACACTGGTACTTTCTTTGGCAAGGGTTACTTGTCAAATGGTTTATTTGTTATAAATGCTGAGCCTGTTTTGGGCACTTCCTTTAATGAAATTATACCTTCTGTTAACTGTGTAGAATCATCCAACTTATGGCATGCTAGACTTGGTCACTTAAATTTTGGTGCTCTTAAAAATATGATGAACTTAGAGTTGATTCCAAAACATACTATAGAAAAGAATTCTAAATGTCAAGTATGTGTGTCTGCTAAACAAATAAGGAAACCTTTTCATAATGTTGTTAGGGATTCAGACTTGTTAGATTTAGTACACACTGATATTTGTGAATTTGGTGGTATGTTAACTAAGGACCATTTTAGATACTTCATTACTTTTATAGATGATAGTAGTAGATACTGTTATGTTTATTTACTTAAACATAAGGATGAAGCACTTAGCAAATTCATGATTTATAAAACTGAAGTTGAGAAACAAACTGGTAAGGTACTTAAAAGGTTGAGATCAGATAGAGGTGGTGAGTATACGAGTAACTCCTTTAATGAATTTTGCGCAAGCAATGGAATAGTTCATGAAGTTACTCCACCATACACACCTGAGTCTAATGGGGTCGCTGAGCGAAAGAACAGAACGTTCAAAGATATGATTAACAGTATGCTTATTAACTCTGGGTTGCCTAAATACATGTGGGGAGAGGCTCTGAATACGGCTTGCCATATTCTGAACAGAGTCCCTCTGAAACACATGGATAAGACACCTTATGAGTTATTGAAAGGCAAAAGGACTAGTCTCAAGTATCTTCGAGTGTGGGGGTGCCTTGCAAAGGTACTTGTCCCTGAACACAAGAGGAAGAAACTAGGTCCGAAGACGGTTGATTGTATCTTTCTGGGCTATCTTGAAACCACTACAGCTATGAGATTTTTGGTAATAAAATCTGACATAGATGGTATAGTGGCTAACACGATAGTTGAATTTCGTGATGCTACATTCTTTGAGGATGTCTACCCTATGAAGACTGGTATACCTCAAGGTACTTCTGAGGAAGATCTCACTCACACATCAAGTTCTATTCCTGATCATGTGGAAAAGATGACAAATGTGGGGGCGGAACCTGGTAGTAGCTCTACTCCTATGGCGGAAGAGGAACCTAGGAGGAGTAAGCGTGCAAAGGTAGTCAAGGACTTTGGAAGTGATTTCATCACTTACAATGTCAAGGATGAACCTTTAACTTTCCGACAAGCTATGGACTCCTCGGAGTCTAGGCACTGGAAGGGCGCTGTAAAGAGTGAAATTGACTCTATTGTTTCTAACGGAACATGGGAGTTAGTTGATCTCCCTCCTGGGTGTTCTACTATTGGGTGCAAGTGGATCTTTAAAAGGAAGTTGAACCCTGATGGCTCAATAGAGAAGTACAAGGCTAGACTGGTGGCTAAGGGTTTTAAGCAAATGGAAGGAATTGATTTCTTTGATACATACTCTCCTGTTGCCAAAATGATAACAATCCGAATGCTTGTAGCATTGGCTTCCGTACATGGTCTGATCATCCATCAAATGGATGTGAAGACAGCTTTTCTTCATGGTGAACTTGAAGAAGAGATTTATATGGATCAGCCTGAGGGGTTTGTTGCATCTGGCAACGAAAGGAAAGTATGTAAGTTAATCAAATCTATTTATGGCTTAAGACAAGGTCCCAGGGACTGGCACAAGAAGTTCGATGAAACGATTGTGACATTCAGTTTTGTTAGTAATGATAGCGATAAGTGTGTCTACTCAAAAGTTAAAGGTAGTGAATGTGTCGTATTATGCTTATATGTGGATGACATACTACTGTTTGGAACCAATATTGAGATTATTAACGAGACAAAGGATTTCTTGAAAAGGCACTTTGAGATGAAGGATATGGGTGAAGCTAGCGTGATTCTTGGTATCAAGCTGACTCAGTCAGCTGATGGAATAACCCTATCGCAATCTCATTATATAGAGAAATCTATACTTGAGAAATATGGTTATTCACAATGTAGAATCGCTAGTACACCCTATGATCCTAAAGTTGCCCTTGTCAAGAATAGTTCAGGAGTCCCTGTGTCTCAGTTAAGGTATTCTCAGATTATTGGAAGCTTGCAGTATCTTGCTAACTGTACTAGACCAGATATATCATATTCTGTGTCTAAGCTAGCTAGATATACAAGCTGTCCGAACAGAACTCATTGGGATGCTCTTGATAGAGTGCTTAGATATCTGAAAGGCACAATGTACCTTGGATTACACTATAGGAGATTTCCTGGTGTACTTGAAGGGTACAGTGATGCAAGTTGGATAGCTAAGAAGTCTGGTTCCAATGGAGTGACTGGATACGTGTTCACCCTAGGGGGTGGAGCAATATCCTGGAAGTCGACAAAACAGACTATAGTAACTCGGTCTACTTTTGAGGCTGAGTTGTGTACACTTGATGCCACTGGGACGGAGGCTGAATGGTTACACGGACTGATGTCCGTGATACTTGTAGTAAGCAGACCGCTTCCTGCTATTGCTATTCATTGTGATAGTCGAACAACTATCGACAAGATTAGCAGTAAAAAGTACAATGCTAAAACAAAGAGACACGTCCAAGTTAGACTTAAGTCTATAAGGGGATTAGTGTCTGATAGGATTATAGCTGTAGAGTTCATTGGAACTCAGGAAAATATAGCTGATCCTTTGACTAAAGGACTGGAACCTGCAGTGGTCCTTAAGTCGAGGTTGGGGATGGGACTGACAACCCATCACGACTCATCAACAGTGGGAACCCAATACACATGAGAGGAGATCCCTCGAAGTGTATTCAATGTGGTAATAACAAGCTGTAAGGATGAGTTGGGAGTACCTTGATACATAGATGATACTTAGTATCTGAGTCTATCCCCTGTAAACCTATAAGGTACTGAAACTGCTGAATAGTAAGAGTTTAAGAACTCTGAATGGGGTCAAGTCATTTGACGAGATGGTTGCAGTACATCTCCGGAGATGCCCAGCTAAGCGAATGTGATTGTGAGGTCGCAATTAGAGGAAAGGGTTATTCCTTGAAGCATTCGACGAACAGGATCGAGACAAGACCATTAATGTCTCAAAGCCGTAGATTGGCACCATAGCCTTTGACTTGTCGTCGTCTATGGAGAATGGTTACACTTAACGGATTAAGATTCAAGGTGAAATAATTCCATCTGAATCCGGTAGCCATCGAAGTAGGGGACTTAGGAGGGTTCAAACCCGGAAGGGTACCGACTCTGATAAACCAAGTCATGTTAAGAACCTGTCTACAATTCTATATGGATTTGTGGGGGATTGTTAGAAAAATTGATAGTTTAAGGATATAATTAAGTATATTCTTGATGTTAATTCAAATTTCTAATGATTGGAAGTTGTTCCTTGCTATGGGAACTTAAACTTTCATGTATGGGTTTAATAATTTTCTTGTTTAAATCCATAAGAGAAATTGAGATGAAGGTAGTAGGTTGAAAAAGCTTGTGATAATGATGTTCATTTGTCCCACATAGAAAAGATTAAGGGGACTTGGTGGCTTTATATAGCATTACACACATGAGTAGTATACAACTACTAAGGTGTGTGATGGTGCATGGTGTTAGTGTGTGCTTCACGCCCACACACACACACACACGCGCGCCGCCGCCCGCCTCGCCACGCCACGCACCGCACCGCACCGGACCGAGTCGGGTCGGGTCGAAGGGCGATTTGGGCGAATGTCTCGGCGTCTCGCGTACGCGAGGCGACCTGGGCGAGAGTTTTTATCTATGTGATTTAATATTTTATTAGAATTAATTTATCAAATTGGGCTGGGTTATCAGTTGTCAAATTGGGTTGGGTTATCAGAATTTAACTAGTAAACTCTGATGGAGTTGGTTTATCAGTATTTAACTAGTAAACTCTGATGGAGTTGGTTTATCAGTAAACTCTGATGGACAACTAGTTAAACTCTGATGGACAACAAGTTAAACTCTGATGAACAACAAGTTAAACTCTGATGGTCAACAGAAACTAAACTCTGATGGGCAACAGACACTGATATGAACCTGGACATGATTTGATGGATATGTTTAAAATAAATATTAAATCTGTATATGTGGATAAACATGAAAAAGATGTAACAGCTCAGGTTATTAAATCTAAATCAAAAACGTTTATTCATTAAATGGTCAGTTTTGATTTTTTTTATTTAATATGATCAGCTGTTACGGAAAGAATTAATGTGTATGCTTCAGTTATAGAAAGGAACCACTATAAATAGTGGCCCTTGTAGCTCAGTTGAAGACACACAGAAGTTTGCAAAACACACTTCTCTCAAAAACTCTCTCTACCCTCCCTCTCCATATAGTATTCTCTGTAGTTTTCTGGTTCTCCGGCGACTGAGGTGCTGGTCGTAGTTAAGCGCTGTTGTTGCTGTGAACACCTTGCTTGGAGCTGTTTTATCCTGGAAGTAGTATCTCGCCGACAACCTGACACAGTAAGTGGGGGCGAATAACTCTTCAAGAACAGTCAGGGTTTCTCGAAGTCCTGACGACTCAGCTGTTGCTTTGATATTTCTGTTCTTATACACTGTTAAGCTATGGCTACAGGTACTGTTTCTGTCTCCCTGGTTATTTATCAGTTTCTGATATGCATGCTTTCGACCTTCATGCTTTGTTTTGTCAATTTTGGTCTTGGCCTGTCAATGCTATATCATTTATATAACTGCCTCCATGTTGCTGTAGTACTTGTTATTTCCAACAGATTGTAATTTTCAAGTCGTTTAAATTTATAATAAAATAGACATACTCAGACTACGATTCGATATCTGACCCAGCCACAACATTCTAAAGCTTTCATCAATGATGGAAATATCTGATAGAGATAATGAAAACATTAAAAATGCCCAATTGGTAGAATATCCAAACAATTTGGATAAGCTTAATAAATGGACAATTCCTACAACCAAAATTTATAATATTGGTTTATTTGATTTAAAATCTAGATTTGCTGTAAAAACAATAGAGAAAACAATCAGAATATCTCGAGAAAATCAAACAATTAGGTTGCTTACCAAGAAAGACTTGGTACCTTTTAGAGATTATAGTTTTATCCATATTGGATTAATTCAAATTGCTTTTAAACATTTAACACTGTTAGGTTTAAACTCTAGTATAATGGCTTATGTTAGAGATGGTAGATGTAAAGACTTTAAGCCTTCTCTAGCTGCGTTAATAGAAACGAGTTTATGTCACGGACCCGTCTATTTTGATGTGTCTCCAAATTTAAATTTATCTTTATCTGACGATAATTTGTTAGATGCTAAGCAACTAACAATTCACACAAACGGCTATAATTTTAAACAAGGAAGTGAAATCATAGCAATATGCTATAGAATTTATTATAAAGTACTAAATACTTTAAATCCTAAGGCTAGGAAAATATCCTTTCCAGGAACTACTACTGTAGTACAAACTAATTTATTAACCTCTAACATAGTAACCAATAGGTTAATAAATTGGGATGAAATTAACTTCCCAACAACTTGGTCTCTTCCTAATGAAGTAGAACGAGAACCAATAGTCAATAAAGACATTGATCAAATAATTCAAACTATTGAAGGCGACGTAGAAATAAAATTTACGCCTCAAAGAATTGTTAGGATACCCAGATCGTTATCTTCTAGGTATTCCACAGCAAGTGACTACTACACGGCTCAAATAGAGCCAGGTAGAGCCTCCACTTCTAGAGCTTCTACGTCTACTCCTCAAATTAGAGAAGAACTAGAGACTGTAGAAACAATAAGAATGAGTCAAAATAAAATTCCTCAGGGAATTTATCAGAAACAAGAGTTTCAGAGTAGAGAATCCCCTACTCAATCTGAAATGAGCTTCCATTTAAATGATTGATTTATCCCCAGGAAGTATAATGAGAGAAATCCTTAATAAGGAATTTTACCAAGAAAAACATAAAGAATTTAGGAATTGGTATTTTAATAAATACTCAGATGAGGAATTACAAACATTTAAAAAAGAATATTATATTTCTTTAGAAAAAACAGAAGATTATATATCATTTGTTCAATGGTTCGTAAACAATTATATTAATAATATTAATAATGAAATCTTAGTCTTACAAAGATCTTGGAAGACTACTAAGGGAGAAACGATCAAATCACCCTTTCCTCCAGAACAAACAATTAGTTTCGATCCTAGCACTGAAGCTACTGCTTATTTGAGTATTCAAAAATTTGAAAGTGCTCAAGTAACTATTAAAGAATTAAATACGATAATAAAATCACAAAATTATACTAACACCTTTTTAGTTTGTTTAGGTGATCAATTAATAAATATTGAAAAATTAATAGAAGAGCAAATAGCTCTACAACAAACTATTGTTAATCAATTAAATAAGTCAAACTTGACTTCTTCTTCCTCAAATACAAAATCAGTGATTCCGGAAGTCCCAGAGACCCCGCTTATTCAACCTCCTACTCCAATTACAGGATTTAAAATGGAAAATGACAACGAAGAATTTATTAAAATTCTTGAGAATAAATTAAAAAAAATTCATCTAGGAGTTTTATCTCAGATTGACTCCACTAACCAATCAAAGTGTTATGAACCCTCTGAAGATCTAGAAGACATAGATCAATTAGCAAAAATATTTGCTAACCAAAATATTAATGAATTAAACCATATTTATGATTCAAAATCTCTTGATAAATATTACTACAAGAGACCTTCTCCAATGGATCTTCTTTTTGAAGAACCTGAATCTTTTCAAAATTCTTATAATGGAAAAGCTATCTATGAATGGAATATAGATGGTCTTAATGACAAACAAATCATAGATGTAATACACAGAATGATTATGTATTCCACTATTTGTAAACAACATGGAAATAGTGATAGTGCTATAGCCTCCTTCATAACTACTGGATTTGTAGGACAGTTAAGAGGATGGTGGGATTCTTATCTTAATGAAACCCGAAAAATAGAGATTTTAACTCACAAGAAATTGGTTAAAGTCGAGGATAAAAATCCTAGTACTAGTCAAATTAGGACTACGGGAGAAGAAGATGCAGTTTATACACCGTGTCTTTCTATTCTACAACATTTTTTAGGAACTACAGCCCCTATAGGAGAAAAATTGCAAACACTCCTTCAAAACCTTAGATGTCCATCTTTAACTCATTTTAGATGGTATAAAGATACTTTCTTATCCAGGGTTTATCAACTTACAAACCCTAATTCTACCCATTGGAAATCCAAATTTGTAGATGGATTACCACATCTTTTCGCTGAAAAGGTGCGACAATCGTTAAGAACTAAAATGATGGAGTAAATATAAATTACTCTGACTTGACATATGGTCAAATTATTTGTACTTGTATTAACGAAGGATTAAATTTATGTAATGACATAAAACTAAAAAATCAACTAAAAAAGCAAAAGCTTTCAGAGAAACATCAACTTGGTGAATTCTGTGAACAATTTGCATTTGATTTAGGAAATCCTAATTTTCCTAATGATAAGAATAAAAAGAAAAAGATTGTTTATAAAAATAAAAAACCTTACAAAAATAAATCTTATAAAAGTAAGATAAAATATTATGAAAAACCTTACAAAAAAAAGGTATAAAAGAAATTATTATAAACAAAAAGAAAAACCTTTTGTTCCAAATAAAGGAAAACGAAAAGCTAAGAAACTTGATATAAGTTGCCATAAGTGTGGTAAAATTGGCCATTATGTCAATCAATGTTGGACTAAAAAAGCCCTTAATAAGATACAGGATGAACAATTACGTTCACAGTTAGAAAAAATTATGATTAATAGTTCTAACTCGGAAAGAGAATCTTCTAATGAAGAAGATCTAGAGTTAATTTACGAAACCTCTTCGGATTCTTCAGAAGAATCTTTGTCTCCTAACAACAATAATTGTCAATGTAATGAAATACATTACTATAAATCCATTGTAGAAATGAATGGATTAAATGTGTTAACAGCAGATCAAGACAAAGCTTTAAAGGTAATAGAAGCTATTACAGATCCTGATCTAAAGCGTAAAATGATAGAAACTCTTATAGAGAATTCAAATGCTAAACAAGAATCTCCTTTAATAATGGAAGCACCTTACCAATTAAGTGAAGTTTTAAGTAGATTTCAACAATCTAATACCAAAGAAACACCTGTTTCTATTAATGATTTACGTAGTGAAGTTAATCTTTTAAAATATGAAATTTCTCAGATTAAGAATAATAATGAAAAATTATCTCAAAGAATAACTTTGTTAGAAACAAAGTCTCCCTCAAAGGTTGAAGATAATAAAGAAATTATTGGTACTAGTAAACCAGATAATAATGATTATCTTAATTTATTAGACCAAGTTACATCACAAAAATGGTATGTGAAAATAACTCTAGCAATTAGCAGAGATTTTATTTTAGAAAATGAGATAGCTCTTATAGATAGTGGAGCCGATCTTAATTGCATTCAAGAAGGAATAATTCCTTCTAAGTATTTTTCTAAAACTACTCAATCTCTGACTCAAGCAGGTGGAGATAAACTTCAAGTAAAATATAAATTATCAGATGCATACATCTGTAATCAAGATATTTGTCTTCCAACACCTTTTATTATGGTTAAGAATCTTACCCATAGAATTATATTAGGAACTCCGTTTCTTCATAAGATCATGACAATGACTAATATTGATCAAAATGGTATATCTACTATCATAAATGGTAGAAAAATTATTTTTGAATTTATAACAGATCCCCAAACTAGATTAATTAATGAGGTTAGAGATATTCTTCTTAATAAAGAAAAACAATTATGTTTTCTTAAAGAAGAAGTTGAAATATTAAATATTAATGAACAACTAAAAAAGAGTGAGATTCAGAATAAAATAAAATTATTATAGAATCAATTTAAAATTGAGGTTTGTAATGACTTACCTAATGCTTTCTGGGATAGAAAGAAACATGTTATTTCTTTACCTTATATAGAAGAATTTAATGAAAATCAAATTCTTACTAAAGCTAGGCCAGCTCAAATGAATCATGAATATTTAGAGCTATGTAAGAAAGAAATAACTTCTCTCCAAGAAAAAGGATTAATTAGAAAATCTAAATCCCCCTGGAGTTGTACTGCATTTTATGTTAATAATGCAGCTGAAAAAGAAAGAGGTGTTCCAAGATTAGTAATTAACTATAAACCTCTTAATAAGGTACTAAAATGGATTAGATACCCAATTCCTAATAAAAAAGATTTATTAGACAGATTAAACAATGCTTTAATCTTTTCAAAGTTTGACATGAAATCAGGATACTGGCAGATCCAAATAAAAGAATCTGACAAGTATAAAACTGCTTTTACAGTCCCATTTGGACATTATGAATGGAATGTTTTACCTTTTGGTTTAAAGAATGCTCCTTCTGAATTTCAGAACATAATGAATGACATTTTCAACCCTTATTCAGAGTTTATTATTGTTTATATTGATGATGTTTTAGTATTTTCTAAAACAATAGATCAACATATAAAACATTTAAAAATATTTAAAAATCTAATAAAACAAAATGGGTTAGTTATATCTGCCCCAAAGATGAAGTTATTCCAAACTTAGGTTAGATTTTTAGGACATTTAATAAATCAAGGAAAAATTATTCCTATAGATAGAAGTATTGAATTCGCTTCTAAATTCCCTGATATAATAACTGATACTAAGCAGTTACAAAGATTCCTAGGAAGTCTCAATTATATTGCAGATTATTACGAAAATCTAGCAAAAGATACTGCTATATTATATTCTAGGCTTAAGAAAAATCCTGAGCCATGGTCTGAAAAACATTCTCAGGCTGTTAGAATAATAAATGCCAAGGTAAAATGTTTGCCTTGTTTATCTCTAGCAAATCCAGCCTATTTCAAAATGGTAGAAACAGGTGCCTCTAATATAGGGTATGGTGGTATTTTAAAACAAGTAAATCCAAATAATTCTAAAGAAGTATTAGTTAGATTTACTTCAGGAAAGTGGAATCCTACTCGGTCAAAATATTCGACTGTAAAGAAAGAAATGCTTTCGATTATAAAATGCATATCTAAATTTCAAGATGATTTATTAAATAAAAAATTCTCGCTGAGAATTGATTGTAGTTCAGCAAAATCAATTATTGAAAAGGATGTAAAGAATCTAGTAGCAAAGCAAATCTTTGCAAATTGGCAAGCTCAATTATCTGCCTTTGAATTTGATATCCAATATATAAAAGGAGAAAATAATTCTCTTGCGGATTTTTTGACCCGAGAATTTTTACAGGGAATATGACAACCCCTTATAGGGGAAGAGGTCGCGGTTATAACCGTGGCAGAGGATCCTACGGGAGTAAAAATATGTTACCTCGTCCATATGTCACAGTTCCTCTAATAGGGGATTGGACAGTTTATCATGGTAGAAATAGACCATTGCAGCAATTACCTGCACCTCCTCAAAAGGAAGCATCTTCATCTCCTAATAAATTGCCAACTTTTAAAGATGTTGTTGCCAATGAGGCCATACAGGAGCAAGAATACTTTGAGAATCCTGTTGTAGAACATATTATGTATCTAGAAGATGAAGATCTTTAATTAAATCCAAATGATGGATGGTCTTTAAAGACAAGATACCTTGAAACAAGAGGCTATGCTGCGCTTCAGGGTAAAGCCAGACAACATTTAGAAATTCTTCTAACAATTACCGAATCGGTAACAATAACCCATCATTTCCAAAATAATAACCATGAAAGCTTCATAAGCTTCAGTAAGTGTCACGTCAATAAGGTTCTCCTTCCAAGAGAATGGGGAATAAACCCCAATGGAGAAAAGGCCATCAAAGTTGATGAAGGTAAATATATTTACTTCAATTATTGGGATTATATCCAGGGTTTTTCCAAAGCTTTTTATTATCAAAATCTCAAGAATAAACATTCTTGGTTTTTCTCTATAAATCCAGAAATTCTGGATAAATCAGTTCCAAATTGGTTTTACAAATGGTGGGCAATGTTTGGTCCTTCTTTGGAAATTCTTCCCGAAGAAATTATGGAATTATATGAACCATGGTGTAAAAATAGTTCTTTGGTCTTAAAAAGGTCATCTGAAAATTTAATCTATGGACAATTTAATCCATAGATTCCATAATTTAATCTATGGACAATTATTTAAAGTTGGTATAATGAATGGACAATGTCCCTTCATTATTCGTTGGTTCACTACGCCATAGATTGCTTCTAGCAACCCCCAAACTGTGTTACCATAGACCCGTTTTAAAGTTACCATAGGCCAAAATTGGGCTATAGTAACACCAAAGCTGTGTTACGTTCTCAGCAGTAACTACAGGTATCTAAGCTAACATAAAACCACAGCCTATGGTAACATAGCAAATGTGGTTGCAAAAAACCTCTATAGTAACATCTTAAACATTCTATAGTAACATAGTTTGTGTGTTACAATAGATGATACAAATTTGCACAACAATGGGACCCACACGTGGGGCCCACACGTGGGGCCCACATGTGGGGCCCACTTCTGGGTAGGGGCCACATGCGGGGCCCACTTTTTGTGCCTGCAGTGGGGCCCACCTGCTCACTGTTCAAGGTCTATTGTAACACCTAATATTACCTACTGCAACACCTAATATTATCTAATGCAACACATACAGTGATAAATATAATAGCCTATTGCAACACACATTTTACCTATTGTAACACCGTAAATGTAACCAAATAAAAATGCACCAACAGAATATTTAATTCCCATAAAACAAACCAACAACAATTCTAATCCAAAAGCAACTACATCAAAATCCAAACCAACAATTCAAATCCACCAGCAATACATCAAATCCACCAGCAGTTTTATACATAACTAAAATAGACAAAGCAATAGAAGTCTAAGAGCTAGGTCCATTGGTCATAGGAGTACCATCACCTTCAGATCCACATTTTCATCAATGCCTTGTGAATTTTTGATCAATGCCGACTTCTGAGCAATTTTCTCTTCAACAGATTTTGGCTTCTGCTTGAGGGCTACATCAATGATTTCTGGTCTAGCACCAACCAGGCGTGCCGAGTTCCTAGCACTAGTGACTTCGGCTTCACCCCTGCCTTCACGTTGATTTTTTAAAAGTTCCGGCTTCCGAGAACTCTTAACTTGATTTGGAATTGTGACTTGTGCATTATTCAGCCGTGCTGACTTCCTAGGAGTGTAGACAAGGACAACTTTCTATATAGACCTTGACAGCAGGTATATCTGTCACATAATACATGAAATTCAAATACAAAACTAACACAAAATGCTGGCATAACCATTTATTAAAAGTTGTGAATCCACTTCTATGTTAACAATCAGTTTACGTCATGTTTAGCATAATGGCAAAAAAAACGTTATCAATTAAAATTTAAAATATAGAATTTGTACTTGACCGTTGTAGTTAAAATATAGAATTCGTACTTGACCGTTGGAATCAAATATTCTGGATACATACGCGCTACCCTGCTTCAATGAAGCGCTCAGCCATTACAGCATTTTGGCAGGTAAATTCACCTAAGAGTGGAATTCTGCGGAGAGACCGAGACAGGGGGATAATTTACATAATGGAAGTACAAATGATCTATCAACAGAAAAAAGAAAAGAAAAACAGAATATGTGTTTCAGAAACAGACAGCCTACGCAATTAGAGAGGGGAGAGAGATACAGAGAGAGAGATAGAAAGCAGGGGAGAGTGAGATGGAGAGAGAGAGTTATATACAATACAAATCTAAGCATATAAAGAGAGATTTATACCATATCAAACACCATCGAACATAAACCTCGCTTCCATTAACCCTAATTGAATCCTTCCACCAAGCCTTGATTAACCCAACTCAAACCCTAATTGAATTCTTGAGCCAAGTTTCGATTAAACCAGCCTCAACACTAATTGAATCCTTGAACCCAATTTGAACCCTAATCAGTGAGAGAGACGTGAGAACTGAGAGAAGAGAGAGGTGTATTTGCCCCTAATTATTTCCCCCAACTTGTGATTTATCCTGATTCTAAATTTTTGTTTTGCCGCTATGTGTTTTTATTTGCCGCTCAGTTCATTTCAATAATTAGGTGTACTTTTCCTATTTCATTTTGCCGCTCGTGTCTCCTTTTTTTTTGCTAAGTTTGCCGCTCGTGTTTTGCCACTCAGCACAGTATTTACTTTCTTTTTTTAATTTTGTAAATATTATCAATTTATTTTAATTTCTTGAAATTAAAATATAATGTTAAATTTATTATTTTCATAATTTTGTAATAATTCACAATTTATACATAACTTAGTTTTCCTTATACATAATTTATTAAATTTTTTAATGAATTTAGGTTAAATTTAATAATTTTTTGATATTATTTTATTTAAAAACCTTTTTATTTGAAATTTATAAACAAAAGGTAATATTTATGAAAAATCAATAATTTAATTATTTGATGGAATATTATGTTTTAAAATGATAATTTCAACAATTTTGTCAAAATTAATTATTTTCTAAATTCAAATAATTATTAAATCATTAATTTTAAATAACATAAAAATTTTGTTTATGAATACCCTATGGTAACACATCACATGGTGTTACCCACTGTTAACACCATTATAGCTATAGTAACATACTTTTGAGGATTTGGTAACACCACAATCACAAGGTTGCGATAGCTCAAAAATGTCATACCTATGGTAACATCCTTAGTGGTAACACCCATGCCCAAAAGTTGCAATAGGTCATCTATGGCGTAGTGGTTATAAAGTTTTAAATTAAGAGAAATATTTTTATAATTATTATCAATACCTTTAATCCATTCATTTCTTAACAATTTTATTTTCGGAATGTATACTTCATTTTTTATTATCTTCTAAAATGGCATGCCTTGAGTATTTACAATTGCGTTGAGACGGATTTAGCAACTAAGTCACCTATTTTACAATTATGATTTTCACTGATTTTATTCTTTTCAAGTTTCATTTCTCGCCCTATGAGTCAACAATTTGGTAAGATTGAGTAAGTAATCTAATAATCTATATAGATAATATTTATTTGATTCATAATAATTACTTCAAATTAATATTGCTACATTATTTAAAACTAGTCGACTAAGTCGCGCTTCGCGGCGACCCTATAATATTTTTTGTAAAATTTTAAAAATTACTATTTAAGAAAAAATTCGAGAAAAGTATATATAAAATATCATATAAATAGTGAACACTATATTTTACATAGTAAACTTACGTAACAATAAAATAAACTATTTACAGATATTTTGTGTCATTTTCTTGAGCTGACACCCGTTGCAATAAATACATATAAATAAAAAATACTCAAAATATGTAATAATAAAAAAATTAAATATTAACCACCGCTTCAAACTTCAACCATTTGATGATTTCAAATTAAAATTTTCGTAAATATCCCTCAACTTTATATGACGATTTTGTGTCATATTTACTTCAGCCGCTGCCCATTGCACTAAATACATATAAATAAAAAAAACTAAAAATATTAAATAATAAAAAATTAAGTATTAACCATCATTTCAAACTTCAACCATTAGTATTATCACAAAAATTACAAATGTCTTAAATATTGTTGTACTTTATATGCCGATTTTGTGTTATATTTTCTTGAGCCCACGATCATTTCTTAAATATCTCTATACTTTATATGTGATGTCATATTTTCTTGAGCCGACGACCATTGCACAAAATACATAAAAATTAAAAATACTACCGCGACAAACTTCAACCATTTGTATTATCACATAAATTACAAATTTCTTAAATATCCATATACTTTATATTCCAATTTTGTGTCATATTTTCTTGAGCCGACGCTAGTTGCACAACATAGAAATTGAAAATACTAAAAATAAGTAATAATAAAAATTTAAGTATTAACCACCGCTTCAAACTTCAACTATTCGTATTATCACAAAAATTACAAATTTGTTAAATATCTCTAGACGTTATAATAATTTTTTTGGGTACATGTGCATCGTTATGATATAAAAGGTTAATCATGAAAACATAATTGATTTTTATCTAATCATTGTCTTCCCTATGAATTTGAATGTAAATAAGAGAATTCAATTTTATTTTAGTTAAGAAAAAAATTAACATTTGTTTAATTGAATTCTAAAGATGATTGACTTTTATATATTTATTATTATATTTAGTATGAATTTGAATGTAAATGTAAATAAAGAAATTGAATTTTCTAAACATGATTAATTAAAAAACAAATATATAAAATTTTGAAAGTTATCCTGTCTCTCATAAAAATGAGATCATATTATTGAATATAACTCTAATTAATTATTAAATTCACAAATAATATCAAAAACTATATACAAAGATGACATTCAATGAATTATTATTAACTACAGAAATCAAGTATAACTATATGTATGTAATGTTAATCGTCACATGCTTACATGCAGTATTACAATAGATCTAGATGTTTATCTTCTTAACATGAGTATGTAATGTTATTAATGTACACGAATATACTCGTGAGAAAAACAAATCAGCCATGATTTTTATAGACAATTTAAGATATAAAAAATATAATAAAGAATAAATTCTAAATAGGATTTAAATAAGGAAATTTAATTTTCTTGAATAGAAATAGAGGAGTTCTACAGAAAAAAGAATTTTTTTTTTTAATTGAATTCTAAACATGATTGACTTTTATATATTTATTGTTTTTAGTATGAATTCGAATATAAATAAAGAAATTGAATTCTCTAAACATGATTAATTGAGAAACAAATATATAAAATTATAAAGTTATCATGTCTCTCATAAAAAAATTAATGAGATAATAGTATTGAATATAACTCTAATTAATTTGCAACATCAGAAAAATAATATATCAAAAACTATATACAAAGATGACATTCAATAATAGGATTGACTTTTTTATTTCTATTGTCTTCTCTGATAATTTGAATGTAAATAAGGAATTTTTTTAATGAAGTAAAGTTTTGGAGCTGTAGAAAAATAAATAAATATTTTTTGGACGATCTGAGAGCTCCTGAGAGTTTCCTTATATATATATAAAGTGAAAATGCACACCTAGAGGGGGGGTGAATAGGTGTTATGGTCAACTATATCCAATTTTAAAGTATTACCAAATAATTAACTGCTAACTAGTCAGCTAGCTAAGATGAACAGAATGTAGTCTGTCAGCTAGCTAAGATAAACAATGCAATGCAGAATTGAAATAGCAGTAAGTAAAAAACACCAAGAGTTTTAGCCAGGTTCGACCCCTATTCTCTATGGTCTACGTCCTGGTCCCCTACCAAACCTGGTAAGAGAATATATTATTAATCACTATAAAAACCGATTACAAGATTAATACATATATCTCCCTTCTTCCCTGTCACTGATAGCAGCTAGCTGACACCCTTGTTCCCTGAATCAAATGACCTCTAAGTACTATACTTCCAAAGTATAAACTTCTCTATCAAACTAATTCCCGAACCCTTGTGTCCTAGCTTGCAACTCAGTAACAAACCTTACAATCTGAACAATACAAACAATTAAGAGTAATACAACTCAAACTATGAACTCTTGATTAGAATATAAACGTATATGTAATAGTAGAGCTCAAGTAAAAAGATTTGAAAGTAGGTACTGAGTTGTTCTTGTGTGTTCTTTAAGGTGTTCAACCGAAAACAGCTACACAAGTATTTATAAAGAACAATTAACGTTCGAATTAACCAATCAAACTCCAACGGTCTTGAAACCTTTTCTCACGTTTAGTTTGTTTGATAAATTCGTTCATCAACGTTCACATAACGTTAACATACTGAAGTTTAGAGAAAAAGACGTTTGAGATATAAAACCTTCAGTATATAAACTAAAAACATGTTTAGAGAGTTTGTATAGGATAAAACTTTTGAAATAAACAAACTCCTAAAAGATAGGAAAACTGTTTTGAAAAAGTCTTTGTGAAAAACTGAGCTCTAAAATTATATATATTACGTTTATATAATTTATAAAGTCCTTACATATCCTGTCCTATAAAATCTCCACGAAATTAGGACTTCTGTTTTGACTTGGACAGTTTCTGGCGGAACAGTCTTAGCTTGCTGAAATACACTGTTACTTCAAAGTTAGCTTGCTAAGATACTTGTAATCCTGCAATGTTAGCTGACTGATAACAAGTAATATAAAGCCTGCAGTCTTAGCTTGTTGAAATGTTCTGTTACTGCACTGTTAGCTTGCTAAGATACTCTGTGTCTGCACTGTTATCTTGCTAACAACAAGTAATATAAAGCCTGCAACAATTGTTAAACCAATATAGATAAAAACACTAGCATTTCTCATACTAACAGCTTGCTAACATTAATATCATCAAAATTAAAAGAGTATCAATCTCCCCCTTTTGATGATTATTAACTCATCTATTTAGGAGAATTAAACTCCCCCTAAATACCTGCATAACAACTTAAAACAACACTGAAATGCTAATATAACAGAACTAATACAATCACAATATATCCAGCTTGCTTATTATGTGTTATCATCAAAATCAACATGGTTTCAATCTCCCCCTTTTTGATGATTACACACCAACATTCAGGAGCAAAATACTCCCCCTAAAATTATGTTTCCCCTGCAAAAAGATTAGCATTCTATACAAGCAGCTAAGCATATTGTCATGGAATCACATTAACATTTAGCTTTACAAAATCATATGAGCTAAAAAAGTAACTCCCCCTAAATCACACATACTATGATCCTGAATTTTCTCCCCCTTATTCATCAAAAAGGTTATCCGCATGTTATCATTGAAAGAAAATTCAAATAAGCATGGATAATATTACCAGACATCCGAAGTCAGCTTGCTGTCTAGACATTGCACATGCCAATTTCCCTACGAAGAACAAAAATCTTTCTTCGATCAATGGCTTAGTGAAGATGTCAGCTCGCTGGTATTCTTCTGTAGTGAATAATGCAACAGAAGCTTGCTTCTTGCTTTGCCAAGACACCAAACTCTGTCCTAAAAATGCACAAACACCCCTTGTACTCTTGCGGTCAGTTTGACAACTCAAGTGAGACTCTTTTGGTTTATCCGCCCTTGTCTTGATTCCTTCTAATTTATCACCAATGATCAACTCTGGAGGATGGTTCTTCACTGTTCTTGTTGACTTTGGCAATGAATTTTGAGCTATGATTTCCTCATGTACTCGAATTCGCTTGGACGGAGGAGATGCTTCACCACCTTCATAGATATGCATCTTTTCTTGAGATCTTTGCCCTCTTGGACCTTCCAAGGTGAGCCTTGATAACTGATCAATAGTTTCATCCACTGGGGAAGAAGTTTCAGCTGGCTTTTCAGCTGCTTGAGTTGCATCAGACTTGTTGTCAGCTTGCTGAGATGCTGAAATTTGTCTTGTCAGCTCGCTGTCATGACCTGTTCCTGTAATATCTTCCTCATCCCTTGACAGATCAACATTAGATTCTTGAAATGAAACATCTATAGACTCTTCAACAATACATTTAGATATATTATAAACTCTATAAGAACGACTTGTTAAAGAATAACCCAGAAATATTGCTTCGTAAGATTTGGAATCAAATTTACCATCTCGATCAATAGTTTTGAGTACAAAACACCTGGAGCCAAAGACTTTGAAATATCCAATGTTTGGCTTCTTATTCCTCATCAATTCATATGGAGTTTTGTTGAGTATAGGCCTGATAAGCACCCTGTTAAGAACATATCTAGCTGTGTTGACAACTTCTGCCCAGAAACTCCTTGGCAGCTTGCTTTCTTGCAGCAAAGTCCTCGCAGTTTCTTGCAAAGATCTGTTCTTCCTCTCCACAACTCCATTTTGTTGAGGTGTCCTTGGAGCAGAGAATTCATGTGTAATACCTCTTTCTTCACAATAGGCAATGAAGTCTTTTGAAATGAATTCACCTCCTCTATCACTTCTTATACCTACAAGTCTTGTATTCAACTTGTTCTCAAGTAAGGTGATTAGCTTCTCAAATTCACTAAAAGCACAATCTTTAGTACGAAGAAACAATACCCATGTATATCTAGAATAATCATCTACAATTACAAATGCATATTGTTTACCTCCAATACTTTTATAGGCTTCCGGACCAAATAAATCCAAATGTAGAAGCTCTAAAGGTTTAGTAGTTGATACCATTTTCTTTGACTTATGTGGAGTCCTGATTTGTTTGCCTAATTGACAAGCCGAACAGGTTTCCGTCTTGACATACTTCAATTTAGGCAGTCCTCTAACTAGCTTCTCGGAAGACAGCTTGCTGAGTAGATCCATATGATCATGTCCAAGCCTTCTATGCCAAAGATCTGGATTTGTATCAACAGTAGCTAAGCAACAACCTACTTCCTGCATCTCAAAGTCCAACATATATATATTCCCTTCCCTTCTAGCAACTAGGGGGACTTTGTTAGTACCAACATTAATAGTACATTTCTCTTTATCAAAAACAACAGTATGTCCATCATCATATAATTGACTTATACTAAGCAAATTGTACTTAAGACCTTGAACATATTGAACTTTATCAATAGAGATGTTACTATTACCAATTTTTCCTTTGCCAAGTATGCGGAGTGTTTTGCTATCACCAATTGTAACACTTCCACCCTTTTTCATTTTGAGACTAAGGAACTGAGATTTGTCACCACACATATGTCTTGTACATCCACTATCCAATATCCATTGATTTGCATTGACTTTAACCACAAGACATACCTACAAACAAAGAACAAACAACTCAACGTTTTGGTACCCAAATTTGGTTGGGTCCTGCATGGTTAGTTGATAGAATATAGATATTATTCAATTCAGATCTCTTGATCCACATTTGGACCACTTTTGATGTTCGTTTTTCTGTTCTTCCTGTTCTGTCAGCTGGATGCCTATAGGCTGTTTGTCTGTTCCAGCTTGCTGGTTTAGCATTCTGACTTGAGCAGTGATGTGATAAGTGACCTTTCTTTCCACATTTGTAACAAATTTTCCAAGGCATAGCATAATTATATGGAATACCCTGTTTGCCTTCATATTGAAAAGCCTTGTTCTTAGAAGTAGAAGCCATTCCAAGTCCTTCTTTATCCATAGGAACCTTTGTTTGTTTCATAATTGTCTTTAATACTTCCTCTCCTTGAACAAATTTTCCCATGCCTTTCTCCAGCTTTGCAACCTCAGCTTCCAATTCCTGTATCTTCTCAGCTTGTTGATTTGCTTCAATTGAGATGGATTCTCTAATTTTAAACGTCTCAAGACATACATCTCTTGCTTCAATTTCTGCACGTAGCTCGCTGAGTTCCTTCATCAATGTGTCATTTCTTTTGAGGAGCAACTTGTTAAACCCTTCAAGTTGTGTTAGCTTTTCCTTTAAATCAGAAATGAGATCTTCATGATTGTTTGATGGAGTCTTTTCAGCCATTAGCTCAGAAATCATTTTTCGAAGAGAAGCATTCTTCTTTTCAAGCTCGTTGTTCTCATTCTTTAATTCCATGAACTCCACAATAGATATAGTACTATGTCTCTGCAAGGTTAGTTCATCTAATGAATGATTACTAGAATTTGAATCAGAATTTATAGAGTTTACCTCACTATTATTGTCATCCGCATCTGAAGTATCACTTTCTACAAGGCCATCTTCCGTGATTCCTCGTATTGTATCTTCATCATCAAGACCAACAAGAGCTAAGTTCACCATCTCATCACCTGATTCATCATCAGAAGCTGAATCCTCATTGTCACTCCATGTCAAAAGAGCTTTAGACTTCTTTCTGTCCCTTGAGGTAGCTAGCTGCTTTGGCTTGTTCTTCAACTTGTAGCAGTCCCTTTTGAAATGTCCTTTCTTGCCACATTCAAAGCATGCATCATCCTTTGAATCCCTTGACTCTCTTTTTGCACCAAAAGCCTTTCCTTTCTTTAGTTTATCCCTCTTTTCAATCATCTTCTTGATTTTTCTGGACATAAGAGCCAATTCTTCATCTGATTCTGATTCTGCATCTGAAGTCAGCTTGCTGCTACTAGAATGTAGAGCTAGATTCTTCATCTTTTCAACTGGAGCTTTCACAGATTCCACTTTACTTTCATGTATCTTGGTTTCAAACTGTTCTAACTCAGCAAAAATAGATAGATGATCCATAGTGTCAAGATTTGATGAAGACTCCAAGGAGGTAACTTTTGGTTCATAGATGAATGGTACCGCACTTAGAACTTTCATGTTTATTTCGTCTTGAGGGATCTTTTTGCCAAGTCTCTCAAGTGCATTGATGTTCACTTGAAATCTAGCTTGACTTTCTTTGATAGTTTCACCTTCCCTGAGTTTAAAATTTCCAAACTCATTCATTAGCTTGCTGAGTTTGACTTTCTTCAAAGATGTTGAGCCTTCATGATAGGTTTCCAATGCATCCCACATCGCCTTTGCTGATTTAAGAGATGATACTTTGTCATGCTCAGCTTGATTTAGCCCATTCATGAGAGAATTCCTTGCTTTTCCATTATAGCCAATTTTGATCAATTCATCGGCAGTAAGATCATCAATATCCTTATCTTTGCCATCTTTATCAAGGAACACATATGGACCCTTCTGAACAACCCTTAGCACAAGTGGATCTCTAGATAGAAACGTTTCCATGCGCCCTTTCCACCAGTTGTAGTTGTCTGTTCCAGTGAGGAGAGGAGCTCGGTAGTCAGATTTTCCTTCGGGATAATTATCAGCCATTTGATCGATACTTTTCCTGTTACAGAAATATTAGTATACCTTCTCTGATACCAAATGAAAATGCACACCTAGAGGGGGGGTGAATAGGTGTTATGGTCAACTATATCCAATTTTAAAGTATTACCAAATAATTAACTGCTAACTAGTCAGCTAGCTAAGATGAACAGAATGTAGTCTGTCAGCTAGCTAAGATAAACAATGCAATGCAGAATTGAAATAGCAGTAAGTAAAAAACACCAAGAGTTTTAGCCAGGTTCGACCCCTATTCTCTATGGTCTACGTCCTGGTCCCCTACCAAACCTGGTAAGAGAATATATTATTAATCACTATAAAAACCGATTACAAGATTAATACATATATCTCCCTTCTTCCCTGTCACTGATAGCAGCTAGCTGACACCCTTGTTCCCTGAATCAAATGACCTCTAAGTACTATACTTCCAAAGTATAAACTTCTCTATCAAACTAATTCCCGAACCCTTGTGTCCTAGCTTGCAACTCAGCAACAAACCTTACAATCTGAACAATACAAACAATTAAGAGTAATACAACTCAAACTATGAACTCTTGATTAGAATATAAACGTATATGTAATAGTAGAGCTCAAGTAAAAAGATTTGAAAGTAGGTACTGAGTTGTTCTTGTGTGTTCTTTAAGGTGTTCAACCGAAAACAGCTACACAAGTATTTATAAAGAACAATTAACGTTCGAATTAACCAATCAAACTCCAACGGTCTTGAAACCTTTTCTCACGTTTAGTTTGTTTGATAAATTCGTTCATCAACGTTCACATAACGTTAACATACTGAAGTTTAGAGAAAAAGACGTTTGAGATATAAAACCTTCAGTATATAAACTAAAAACATGTTTAGAGAGTTTGTATAGGATAAAACTTTTGAAATAAACAAACTCCTAAAAGATAGGAAAACTGTTTTGAAAAAGTCTTTGTGAAAAACTGAGCTCTAAAATTATATATATTACGTTTATATAATTTATAAAGTCCTTACATATCATGTCCTATAAAATCTCCACGAAATTAGGACTTCTGTTTTGACTTGGACAGTTTCTGGCGGAACAGTCTTAGCTTGCTGAAATACACTGTTACTTCAAAGTTAGCTTGCTAAGATACTTGTAATCCTGCAATGTTAGCTGACTGATAACAAGTAATATAAAGCCTGCAGTCTTAGCTTGTTGAAATGTTCTGTTACTGCACTGTTAGCTTGCTAAGATACTCTGTGTCTGCACTGTTATCTTGCTAACAACAAGTAATATAAAGCCTGCAACAATTGTTAAACCAATATAGATAAAAACACTAGCATTTCTCATACTAACAGCTTGCTAACATTAATATCATCAAAATTAAAAGAGTATCAATCTCCCCCTTTTTGATGATTATTAACTCATCTATTTAGGAGAATTAAACTCCCCCTAAATACCTGCATAACAACTTAAAACAACACTGAAATGCTAATATAACAGAACTAATACAATCACAATATATCCAGCTTGCTTATTATGTGTTATCATCAAAATCAACATGGTTTCATAAAGAAGAAGATAAATAAAAGGAGAAAGAAGATAAAAATTGATAAGATAAAATGATAAAGATGTTTAATATGAAAATAGTATATTTACTTTACTTCATTATTAAAGATTTTAAAGGAAAGAATATAAAAATTGTATATTTAGCAAAGAAAGTTCTATCAAGTTTTAAAAATTCGAAAATAATAAGGAAGTTGTAATTTTCTAAATCAAAGAAAATTCTATAAAGTTTGAAAATAATAAAAAAAGTTCTATCAAGCCTACAAATTCGAAAATAATAAAGAAGTTGTAATTTTTTAAATCAAAGAAAGTTCTATCAAGTCCTACAAATTCGAAAATAATAAGGAAGTTGTAATTTTCTAAATCAAAAATTTTTCTAAATCAAAGAAAGTACTATCAAGTCCTACACATTCGAAAATAATAAGGAAGTTGTAATTTTTTAAATCAAAGAAAGTTCTATCAAGTTTGAAAATAATAAAAGAAAGTTCTATCAAGCCTACAAATTCGAAAATAATAAGGAAGTTGTAATTTTCTAAATCAAAAAAAGTTCTATCAAGTCCTACAAATTCGAAAATAATAAGGAAGTTGTAATTTTATAAATCAAAGAAAGTTTTATCACGTTTGAAAATAATAAAAGAAAGTTATATCAAGTTTGAAAATAATGAAGGAAGTTGTAATTATTAAAATTAAAAATTGTGAAAAATTGAGAAAATTAAAAAAATCGAACGAAGCGATTCTAGAGGCGCAACCTCACCGCCCCGTCTTCTCCTTTATATAAGTATATTGATAGTAATTCTTTGATTTATATTTGATTAGCGAATTATCAGTTAATATTGATATGGTTTGTTCATACTAATGTTGTGTTTAGTTGAAGAGAATGGAATGAAATGGAATAAGCAAAATTAATGAAAAATTATGGAGTTGAGGCAAGATTTGCGGAAAAAAATGTGAGCGCAAATTTGTTTTGATAGGATCGGTAAAGAAAATGGATATGAGAATGAATGCAGTATTCGTTCTCAAAATGGGGTGTTTGAATTTTGCTTTCAGTGATTGTGATGGAATGGTGGAAGGGATGAATAATGTGAACAAATACATATAATATAGTTCAAATTTCATTCCATTTAGGGATGAATAATATGAACAAATACATATAATATAGTTCAAATTTCATTGCATTTCTTTCATTTTCTTTCATCCCAACTAAACACACCATAATTACCTTCACTCAGGTAGTAGCTCGACTACATGAAAAAACTGGAGCCTGTTGTTAACGGAAAGTTGCCATCGCCATTTATAACAATCATTTATTATAATATATAATAAATCGCCATACAATTTCAGCCACCATTAATTTTGAAAAACCTCCAAATTCACGTTATTATTGATTTTCTCCAGCAACATATATAATGTCATATTAAACCTAATTAAGTTAACTAAGAAGATGGGTCATTTGCTATACAAAACAATCTGCACATACAATATACTGTATACATATACGTTCTCTTTCTCTCTCTTCCCTGCATGAGAAGTCACATTGTCACAAATCACTTTTTTCTCGAGCACTAAGACGCGCGCAGACCACAGCATCATATAATGGAGACAATCCTTAAAGGCTAAGAAACTTCGGGCGCACTGAGCTCAAAAACCCTAACTAAAAATATTATAATAAAACAAAAAGAGATGGAGAAGAAAAATATGTATATAATAATAAATATAAAAAGAATTAAAAGCCTCACTCACCTCCTCTCCTTTCATCTCATTTCTCATCTTTTCACTTCCAATTCTCTTTATCTTTCTCTTGTTGGCTCTCTCTGGTAGTATTCTCTACCCAACATATAGCTTGATTCTCCACCATATATTTACAAAAAAAAAAAACTAACTCATCAAACTTTTACAAAAGGATACATATAAAGCCATGGCCTTCTCATCTTCTGTTCCTGCTTACAACTTGGATCATCACACCAATTGGCATCATCAGGTAAACTAAGTCTTCTTCTTCCTAAAAAGACCAAGCATAATGAAATTCAAAAGAAAGATCATATATTCTCCTCTTTACAAATTATCTTCTTGAATATACCATATAAATTATTGCTAACTTTTGTTACTCTTGTTACATTTTCAGTTGCAGCAACAACCACCTAATAACCATCAACAACTTCTTCAAAATCCCCATCTTCCACCGCAGCCACCTCAAGTTATTGATCAAGGCTCTATCAGACCTGGCTCCATGGTTGACCGAGCCCGGATAGCCAAGCTACCACTCCCTGAGGCAGGATTGAACTGCCCACGCTGTGATTCAACTCAGACTAAGTTTTGTTACTTCAACAACTACAGCCTTACGCAGCCGCGCCACTTCTGTAAAACCTGCAGGCGTTACTGGACTCGCGGTGGTGCCTTAAGGAGCGTTCCTGTGGGTGGCGGCTGCAGGAGGAACAAAAGAAGCAAAAGTAGAACCTCCAAGTCTCCAAACATCACAAACAACAACCAGAAAGGGCCTAGTAGCAGTAACAATATTAGTACCGAAAGCCCATCAAGATCAGCTGACCAAATGGTGGCTAACCATAATAATCCATTTTCGTCACAAGTACCTCTCATGGCTGCTTTACAAAATCTCAACAGTCAGTATGGAGCTGCAGCTGGAACTGCCTACGGTGGATTTCAGATGGGAAATGGAAGTTCGGGTCCATCCGATATGGGTTTTCAATTAGGTCATAATAACACCTCCAATCCAACCAACAACATTTTAACAAGTGGAGGAGCTCAAGGTACATGGAGATTACCAATTTTAACTGGTTTTGAACAACCGTCTGGTTCAAATTTATTTTCGTATCAAGGAGAAGGAATCGAAGCAGCATCAGGTGGTCCAGTGAAAGTTGAAGAGACTCGAGGAGGAGGAGGATTAAATTTATCAAGGCAGTTCTTGGGTGCTTCGGATCAGAACATTAATACTAATACTAATAATAGTAACAGTAATCAGTACTGGGGTAGTGGTGGTGGAAACTCATGGACTACAGATTTCACCTCTCACATTAACAACACTTCTTCTGGTAGTACTCCTTTCCTGTAATTCGAGATCTAATTTCATATTTTTGGGATTGAGATCTCCTTGAAGCTTCCTTTCTCCGTGCGTGCTTCATGGAAGAGTACAATATTGAGATGCAAAGCCCGGTGGAGATGAAAGTTTCGAGAATCAAGAGACAAAACATTGATCGATAATTCCGTCAATGCTATATATAGTATGGTACTAGAATTATATATGATAATACTTATTATCTTGTTTATGTTTGGTTGAAGAAGCTTTTCTTTTGCGAAATGTTTTTTAGGATAAGTAAATGTAGCCAAGAAGAAGCTTGTTATTACTTGTGTGTGTAGAGGTTAAGTGTTTGCGAGTTTGCTATATATGTGTGATGAATCGGCCGGTCTTAATATTTATGAAGTCCTCTTTATATATAAATACTATGACAAATTAACGTTTATCTATGTTACAATTATAAAAAAGACGATTCATGCATCTTGCTTATACTTGTTATATACCTGTACTGTAGGTATATATATGTATACTATGTCATTTATACACTATATACGAGATTACAATTAAGCTCATGATCGATTTAATGTATTCAGTTTCCATTAATTTGTCTGTGTTTTGAATATATTAATGTTGTTGCCTGAGGCTCTGGGCCAATGTACAAATTGATAGAAAATGCTGCAAATTTATATTTGAGACGAGGTTAGAGATCTGAGTTGCTTGCGCATGTGTGCGAGTGGCAAGGTTAATCTCTAGATACTGTCCACAGTCCACCCAGCGACAAAATGTGCATGTATATTCATTATATACATAGACGATGTAAGTATAATTAACTAAAAGAGAACAAGTTAGATCGAGTTTTGAAGATGCATGCAGTTGTATCCAAAATCTTTGTCCGATCAATGAATTCTAGTGCAGCTTGATCCAATTATTTACTGCAGAACCAGAATTTTACTAAATTTTCCAGCTCAGCCGAGCCTTCAACTTAGGTACCCCTTAGTGGTTGGTTCAATCAGGTGTCCAGATATTTTTACAGTATAGGACTTAAGTGTTAGGAGAAGTAGTTGAGGATCCCAAAGTTTACCTGATTGAAGGAAGTAGAGGGAAAAAATAAAGGTAGAGGAGCATGCAGCAGCAGTAGTAGCTAGCATTTGGTAAACAGAATTTGGTTTCCCCAAGAAAGCTGTTGTGTACATGAGAGCATATTCTACATCACATTCTCTCACTTGATTGTATGTTTCGAAGGTAACATACATATGTTATCACATCTGGACTCAATGATTTTGTAATTATGAGAGCTATATATATATATATATATATATATATATATATATATATATATATATATATATATTCTACTTGAACTATACATAGGAAGCAAGGACAAATGTACTTGTATCACATTGGCTAGCTAGTATTTAAGAGAGAACCAAAGTCGATGAGACGAGAAGATAATAAGGACAACACATTTTTATAATTAGGGTTGAAAGACGCCAAAGCTCCCCTCAAAACCGTACCATGCATGATGATGATTGCAAATAAATTGATAACCCATACAATGCACACGTAGTCAATTAAATTGTTCTCATCCTTCCCATAAACTTTAGAGCTTCTTCTAGGTACTTAATTCTCTAACTTAACTTTGTTTAGTTTAATATTTAGTTTACTATTTATACGAATATCTTGGAAAAGGCTACAAGCAGTGTAAGTATATATGGATTCATTGAGGGTTATATTTCAAGTGTTCTGGACTTGTTTTGCATGTGCTTGAAGGGTACGGAATGGGGCTGTGATTCACGTCGAACCAAACTAAATATTCACTAAACGAGTTTGAGTCATCTAATAAATGAGTCGAGTCAATCCACTCGTTTAAGTTAAACGAACTCAAATCTCTAACTGAACCCGACTTGTTTAAACGAGTCAAGCTGAGTCGAGCCGAGTTTACTCGCAAGCTCAACAATTAAAAATATAAAAAACCTAATTTTTACTATTTCAATAATTAAAATAATTTTTAATAATTTTTTTATTAAAAATTATAAACGACTTGGAGCTCAAGCCGAGCCGGGTTTTCAAGTTTTGACCTGGGTTTAAGCGGGTTGAGCACATACTCGGTTGAACTCATTTAACTAAATGAGCTCAAACTTGTGTTCGAGCTCGAGTGAAGCAGAGTCCTAATAAATGAGTTCGAGCTCGAGCGGCTCACGAGCAACCCGACTCGAGTTACAACTAGAGTATGGAGCATATGTACAACGTAAATTAACTTTTGAAGCCTCCAATCTGATAGCAGCTGAAATTTCAAAGAGTAACTCGCGCGGTTGATGAAATGAAGATGGTTTAAGGAGCAAATCATGGAGAAGGGAAAGTAATAATTAGACATACGTAGGGGAAAGCAATATAGTACATAGAAAATAATGGATTAGGTTGATAGTCCAAATTAAAAAGAAAAGGGGGAATCCAGAATATAAATGACATGATGATATTTGCTTTTGCAAGGACCAAGAAGGCTATCCTATTGAGACCGAATAAAGCAATTCGAACCTGTAACAGTAGTCAGCTTGTATGTATCAATGACAATAAAGTTAGCTCCCCCAACTCTTTCCTCCTCCTCTCTTCACATATTTATAGATACTACATGATTACATGTTTATTGATATTGAAATGTAGTCAAGCTTCTCAGTGAAAACTAACAGAACAACAGTTACTGCACATAACATGGATGGGTCGGGTCAATGACACATGGGGACGGCTCTGAAGTTGAGGGGACCCTGGATAAAATCAATTTTCGAGGTCCTGAATCATACGTGAACTGAATAATGTGTTTATTTTTATAATAAAGGATTTAGAAGTTTCGGGGTCCTTACGTATTAAAGCTCAATCACAAATTTTGCTCAAGCACAAAGTGTTACATCATCAAAACAATTGTACCATATAATATTTACTTTTTATGTAAAAAGGAGTCCCTTTATCCGTATTCAGCTTGGAATAAGGATACTAGTATTGTAATCTTAACCGTATAAAACATTATAAGTATGTTATAACAATCGTCTATTCTAGATCGAAATACTATAAATTAATATATAGGACCTCTTAAAAAGAGAGAGAGAGATGATTTGTAAAGGAGGTCCGTAGTGAGTTGTAGGTGTTGGTGGTGGCCTGTAGGGACTGAAGTGTGGGATGTGGGAAGGGTGATTTAAGGACAAAACAACAAGGGCTCGGAAATCCAAGGGAGCTTATGTATCCATCCATTGGTAAGAGTGAAATGTTCTCTCTAATTTTACGCTCAACAGATCTACCTGCCTTGCTCTTGTTTGTTTTCTACCGCCAGCTTTAGCCTTTTCTTTTTTCTACGTTGGCCCCGGTTTGCTTTTCTTTCCCTTGTCATGCATTCCCATCTAGCTTAATTCCTTAATTAAGTACGTGGCCACATCACAACATTATAGCCAGAGGTAATAAGGATTTTGATTTGAGAGAACCAGATTGACCGATAATATTTTGATGGATTCATTCAATGTTATTTCAAAAAAATTCAAAATTTTATATTAAAATTTCTATAATTTTGGACAGTTAACGACGGGGAGAAGACTCACTTTGATCCCCTAGTTCCGTTCCTTGATTACAAATTTATAACCATATTTTACCCTAATTTATTTATCACATAATTATAAAAAAATAAACTATAATCAACTTGTCTAATGCACCTACTATTGACAAAGTTAATTCGTATCTTTTCACACATTTTCGTATCTATAACTACTAACTGGTCTTACTACAGTATTGTATATATCAACGTTTAGATTTCTTTTTTAGTTCCTCCCCTGCACGCAGACCATTCAAACATTAATATTTTCTGAGTTCTACAAAGTTTCAGGAGTTGCTTCGTGTCGTGGGCGTATGTGTGTGTTTGTGATTTTGGAAAGCGATCACCGAATTATCGAAAGGGCACATTGAGTGGTAGAATAGACTGAGTAGTTTTGTTTGATGAAATTACAGGGTTTTTGACGTTCAGCACGTAATGATATTACGCTTAACACTTAAAATTATAATTACAGTCTAATCGATCAGTTGTGTAACAGTGGTAATTACTAATTAATTAGCTATCTGCATATGTTTGGCCTAAGCAGTTCAAATTTGATGCTGAGTATATAAAGACATCTAAACTATATTGGTATTATGGCATTTAATTAATTTATAACTTGTATAATATTATTTAAAAAGGTGCACACCAATAAATTCAAAATTTAAAATACAATTAATTTAATTTGCAGAATTATTAAATTCGATTCGATCATGAGAATTTGTTGAAAAAGATATTGTAGATCTTCGGAAAGATAATTGTAAGTAACTCGATAATCATCAATCATCAATCAATATACTTATATAAAGGAGAAGACGGAGGCGGTGAGGTGGCGCTCTAGAATCGCTCCGTTCTATTTTTCTAATTTTCTCAATTTTTCACAATTTTTAATTTTAATAATTACAACTTCCTTTATTATTTTCGATTTTGTAGGAAGAAAATTGAAAATTACACTTTTATTATTTTCAAACTTGATAGAACTTTATTTTATTATTTTCAAACTTGATAGAACTTTCTTTGATTTAGAAAATTACAACTTCCTTATTATTTTCGAATTTGTAGCACTTGATAGAACTTTCTTTGATTTAGAAAATTACAACTTCCTTATTATTTTCGAATTTGTAGGCTTGATAGAACTTTCTTTGATTTAAAAAATTACAACTTCCTTATTATTTTCGAATTAGTAGAACTTGATAGAACTTTCTTTGATTTAGAAAATTTCTTTTTCCTTATTATTTTTGAATTTTTAGGATCTTATGTTAATAATTGCAATTTTCTCTTTTATTATTTTCAATCTTGATAAAACTTTCTTTTATTATTTTCAATCTTGATAGAACTTTCTTTTATTACTTTCAATCTTGATAGAACTTTCTTTTATTACTTTCAAACTTGATAGAAATTTCTTTGATTTAGAAAATTACAACTTCCTTATTATTTTCGAATTTGTAGGCTCTTATGTTAATTATTGCAATTTTCTCTTTTATTATTTTCAATCTTGATAGAACTTTCTTTTATTATTTTCAAACTTGATAGAACTTTATTTGATTTAGAAAATTACAATTTCCTTATTATTTTTGAATTTTTAGGATTTTATGATAATATTAAATCGCTTCAATCTATTTTTCTAATTTTCTTAATTTTTTGAATTAATTTGATTTAGAAAATTACAACTTCCTTATTATTTTCGAATTTGTAGGCTCTTATGTTAATAATTGCAGTTTTCTCTTTTATTATTTTCAATCTTGATAGAACTTTCTTTTATTATTTTCAAACTTGATAGAACTTTCTTTGATTTATAAAATTACAACTTCCTTATTATTTTTGAATTTTTAGGATTTTATGATAATATTAAATCGCTTCAATCTATTTTTCTCAATTTTTTGAATTAATAATACCAAAGATTAGAAAAAATCTCATTTACCTTTAAAATGTTTACTGTAGAAAACTAAATATTAGAAAAAATCTCATTTGCCTTTAAAATCTTTATTAATGAAGGAAACTATAAAAACACAATTACCTTTAAAATCTTTATCATGAAGGAAACTAGATATTAGAAAAAATCTCAATTGCCATTAATTTTTTTACTAATGGTGGAAACTAAAAACAAATCAATCAATCAATACTATTATATAAAGGAGAAGACAGGGGCGGTGAGGTGGCGCTCTCAGATCGCTTCGTTCTATTTTTCTAATTTTCTCAATTTTTTGAAATAATAATATTAAAAATTCGAAAAAATCTCAATTATTTTTTTAAATTCTTACTAATAGAGGAAACATATAATATTCTTGCATTTAAAATCTCTACTAATGGAGAAAGTAAAAATACAATAGATCTTTACTAATGGAGGAAACTAAATATCACTAATGGAAGAAACTAAATATTCAATTATAATATTCTTGCCTTCAAAATATCTAAATTAAAAAAAAAAGTGTATTACCTTACATTATTTTGAACATTCTTGCCTTCAAAATATCTAAATTATAAAAAAAAAGTGTATTACCTTACATTATTTTAAAGAAAAAAATCTCAATTATCTTTTAAATTCTTACTAATAGAAGAAACATATAATATTCTTGCATTTAAAATCTCTACTAATGGAGAAAGTAAAAATACAATAGATCTTTACTAATGGAGGAAACTAAATATCACTAATGGAAGAAACTAAATATTCAATTATAATATTATTGCCTTCAAAATATCTAAATTAAAAAAAAAGTGTATTACCTTACATTATTTTGAACATTTTTGCCTTCAAAATATCTAAATTATATAAAAAAAAGTGTATTACCTTACATTATTTTAAACTTTCCTCTATTATTATCTAAATATTCTCATAATATTTCTTTTCAAATGAAATTAACATCTTAACATTAGTTTCTTCCATTAGTGATATTTAGTTTCCTCCATTAGTAAAGATCTATTGTATTTTTACTTTCTCCATTAGTAGAGATTTTAAATGCAAGAATATTATATGTTTCCTCTATTAGTAAGAATTTAAAAGATAATTGAGATTTTTTTCTTTAAAATAATGTAATGTAATACACTTTTTTTTATAATTTAGATATTTAATGTTCTAAATTAAAAACAAATGTATTACTTTACATTATTTTGAACTTCCCTTTATTATTATCTAGATATTCTCATAATATTTCTTTTCAAATGAAATTACCATCTTAACATTCTACTCTCCTAAACTTTCTTTTTTAATGTAATCAACACTATTATATAATAGACGAAACATTAAAAGTTTGGTTGGTCGGTATAATAATATTACATATTTATAACCAATTACTCTTTTCACCTAAAATACATTATTTTTCTATTTTTTCTAACAAATTCCCCCACTTTTTCAAATATATCACGGACAATTACCTTTTTTAACTAAAACATGTTAGTGTTTCTATTTTTCCTTACTAAAACCCCTCATTTTCCAAAAATATCACGAACAAACATTTATTTATTTATTTTTAAACCTATTTTAATATTATAATTATTTTTTTTAAAGTTTACCTATTTTAACATGTCTACTTATTTTTCTTAACAAATGCCTTTTATAATTTATTTTTTCTATTTCTCTCACTAAAATCCATTTTTTCCCCAAAAATATCACATGAAACCCTTTACTTATTTATTTTAAAACATATTTAAATACTAAATATATCATTTTCCAAAAATATCACGTGCATTTACCTTTTTAAACTAAATATATGTTACATTTTTTATCTTTTCTTACTAAAACCCCTCATTTCCAAAAATATAACGGGCAAACCCATACTTATTTATTTTAAAATCGGTTTTAATGTTTTTAATTAATTAAAAGTGTTTAACTATTTTAACATGTCTACTTATTTTTTGCACAATTACAATTAATAATATATGAAAATAAAAAATAAAATAACAATTAACAATCCGTGAATTGCACGTATTGGTAAATAAGAAGTTAAGAAATTAGATCGGTCTTGCATAAGAAATTAAGTAATTACTTGGTAAATAATTAATTACCTTTAATATTTTCATACAAACAACTAATTAATAGTATAAATATACACCTAAACTCTGGTAATTGTCTACTGCAATTTTTGTTGTCAACATTGTTCTTCTTTACTTTTTTGTTTGTTCATGTTAAAAGTGTGTATATGAGTACATGAGTATGAGACTTTTTCCTTTATGTTATTTATCTTATTACGTTTGTTTGTATTCTAATGCAAGAGCATATTAAAATCTTTGACAAGACAAGTTATTTGCTATTAGTGTTGATTGAGTTAAGACATGGATTAATAAGGAGGGGGATTCATCGGTTAAAATAATAGGTCTATACAAGGCAACTCGAAAGTGGAGAATTCATCATGTCTTCAAAAACAAATTTTATCATTGTTTTTTAATGTTTAGATAGTTATTGCTCTAATTTTTATGAGAAAAGAATATATTTTTAGTAAAATATTTTATGTAATTCATACACGGAAATTCAAAGATAAAAATTGTATATTAAGAAATTATAGTGTATGTATTTCAAAAATATAATGTTAAGATTTATTCGATTGAAAAATTTATTTAGTGTGTGCATTTTTAACAAAATTCAATAAGTCGGTGCATCTATAACAAAAGTCATACAAGAATAAGAAACATTGAGAAGAGGTCATTAATTTTTTTTTTAAAGGAAGAGGTTGTTGTTGTTTTTGTTTTGACAAAAAGAGATCATTATTAATAAAAAAATTCTCCCAGCAACAAAAAGGATGTTTGTTCATATATTTTGAATTTTTTCTTACTGAGAATAGATTTGGAGGTAGTTAAAATTTTAATAGCTCTGAATGTATAATTATAGTTTTTGATTAAACGATCTAGAATTTTATATATATATATAATTCAAAACAAAAATTAATTTTATATTAGAAATATTATTTCATTTAAAAACGTATTTTGTAGAATATATTTTGAGAAAATTTAGAGATATTATTATAAAACCGCTGCGAAGCGCGGCTTAGTAAACTAGTATATATAAAGAAGAAGTCGGAGGCGGTGAACCCTCTCAAATCGCTTCGTTTTATTTTTCTAATTTTCTCAATTTTTCATAATTTTTAATATTAATAATTACAACTTCATTTATTATTTTCAATTTTGTAGGAAAAAAATTGAAAAATTACAACTTCCTTTATTATTTTCGATTTTGTGGAAAGAAAATTGCAAAATTGCACGTTCTAATGTCAATATGTTTATTCCTTTCGAACTTTTACGATATAATTCATTATCATTTAGAACTTTCTTTATTATTTTCAAAGTAGATAGAACTTTCTTTTATTATTTTCAAACTTGATAAAATTTTCTTTTATTATTTTCAAATTTGTAAGAATGAAGAAATTAGAAAATTATAACTTCCTTATTATTTTTGAATTTGTAGGATCTTATGTTAATAATTGCAATTTTCTCTTTTATTATTTTCAAACTTGATAGAACTTTCTTTTATTATTTTCAAACTTGATAGAACTTTCTTTGAATTAAAAAATTACAACTTTATTATTATTTTCGAATTTGTAGGATCTTATGTTAATAATTGCAATTTTCTCTTTTATTATTTTCAAACTTGACAGAACTTTCTTTTATTATTTTCAAACTTTATAGAACTTTTTTTTATTATTTTCAAATTTGTAAGATTGGAGGAATTAGAAAATTACAACTTCCTTATTATTTTCGAATTTGTAAGATCTTATGTTAATAATTGCAATTTTCTTTTTTATTATTTTCAAACTTGATAGAACTTTGTTTTATTATTTTCAAACTTGATAGAACTTTATTTTATTATTTCGAATTTGTTGGATCTTATGTTAATAATTGCAATTTTCTCTTTTATTATTTTCAAACTTGATAGAACTTTCTTTTATTGTTTTTAAACTTGATATAACTTTCTTTTATTATTTTCAAATTTGTAATATCGGAGAAATTAGAAAATTAAAATTTCCTTATTATATTCAAATTTTAAGGATCTTATATATGTTAAAACTTTCTTATTATTTTCAAACTTGATAGAACTTTTTTTTATTATTTTCAAACTTGATAGAACTTTCTTTGAATTAAAAAATTACAACTTCCTTATTATTTTCGAATTTGTAGGATCTTATGTTAATAATTGCAATTTTCTCTTTAATTATTTTCAAACTTGATAGAACTTTCTTTTATTATTTTCAAACTTGATAGAACTTTTTTTTATTATTTTCAAATTTGTAAGATTGAAGGAATTAGAAAATTACAACTTCCTTATTATTTTCGAATTTGTAGGATCATATGTTAAAACTTCCTTACACTAGTACAAAAATGACTTTTTACATCGCCTATTTTACGTCGCACTTATAAAAAAGCGATGTATATGCTATTATTATACGTCGGGTTGTTAATAAGCTGACGTATATTACATTTTATATTTATGTTTTATGTCGGTTCAAGAAAATAATCGACGTATATAATTATCATATACGTTGGTTCAGCAAACATCGATGTATAAAAATCCTTTTTATGTCGTCTTTTTTAAGACCCGACGTATAAGATTATAACTTATATGACACTTTAGTGTTAGCCGATGTATAAAAGTTTTAAAGGAATATATAAAAATTAAAAAGAAAAGTTCTGTTTTTCTTTAATTTAAACGTACTGGTATGTACTCTCGACTATTATTACCCCGTCATCCCATACTTGACTATCCCCAAATCAAACTCTGTCTCTCAAACTTCTTCTAAACTTTAGCCCCTAATTTCAACTCCAAACGCAGCTTCTCACACGAAGAACCCTGCTTTTCTCTGAATTTTATCAAGCCCTAATTAGGTTCGGGTCTAGTGAGGCAAGGGCTCTGCTAGGTAATATATCTCGTGCCCTAACTGAAACGCTACTCTTCAATCATGATTGATTACTTATTTTACAGACACCTGCTAATTGGGTTCGGATTTTACCTCAAGGTTCTTACTTTATGTATATGTGACTTTATATTACACACACATATGATTGCATATGTATGTGTGCATATCGTTTTTTGCTTATTTTTAATTATATAATTATTATATTTTTCTAAGAGAATATGGTTGATTATATGACTGTGTACGATTGCATATGGATGGGTTCAATTATCTCGATCTTCTAATTAATATGATTCATTATTCTCCCTTTTTAGGTGCACAAGGAATGGCTTGTAAGATGATCCTGCTACCCTTTTTCATTGTTATTTTGCTTTTTTCTGTCTTGTGCACTTCTTATTTATTTGTTTAATCTAATTCTTAGTTAACTACTGATGATTCATGTTCTAACTTTTGACTACAAATGCTGATATGTCCAGGAAAACAAAGGAGATGTCGGAACCAATCCTAAACAGAAAAAGAAACTCGGAGGAGTAAAATCTGCTCTGTTTATATATGGTACTTTCTACTTTGTTTTCTTAATACTATACAATAATAGTTTTGTTAAGTTTTTCCTAATTTTCTCGATCTTGGGTGTGAATTCTATGTTTTGATTTTGCAGTGGCGATGGGGCTTGAGAACGTCGCGTTTATAGGGAATGCAGTGAGCATATTTACTTACTTCTTTGGATACATGAACTTTAGCTTGACCAAATCAGCCACATGCTCACGAATTACATGGGGACTTCTTATTTACTTTCATTATTTGGAGGATTTGTATGCGATACATACTTGTCTAGATACAGAAGTTCTATCCTCTTTGGATCCGTAGAAGTCTTGGTATGTCGTCTGCACTTTTAGTTCCCCTATAATTTGAAAGAAATTTTATTACTCCCATAATAGGGAGTAGGGATTTTTTAGATTGATGAATGAATAAAATTGTTTGAACCAAGGGTATTCATTGATCAAGGTTTTTAGTTATATTACTAGTTACTTTCAAGTTCTTTGGTTTGCAAAAATACCTGATCAAGAATCTGTTATCCATCAGGGTTATGCCGTCCTAGCAGCACAGGCATTCTTCAAAGAGCTGAGACCTTCTCCTTGCAAGGATGTTCCACCACTACTAATGAATCAATGTGAATCTTCAGACAGTGGCCAAGTTGCCATGCTATACATAGGTCTCTATCTTGCAGCAATCGGGACAGGTGGCCTCAAAGCAGCGGCTCCCTTATTGGGAGCTGATCAGTTTGACGAGGAAGATCCTGAAGAGGCAGCATCCCTTTCCTTATATTTTAACTGGTTATTTTTTCCACTGTTACTGGAGCTATCTTTGGTGTTACTTTCTTGGTCTGGGTTAATACATTTCAAGGTTGGAACTGGGGGGTTTTGGTGTCTACTCTAGCAGTTCTAGTTGCGGTTTTGTGTTTGTACACTGGAAAATCTTTGTATCGACAAGAAGTTCCGGAAGGAAGTCCACTCGCTCGGATATTGCAGGTATTTGTGGTTGCAATTATAAACCGAAATCTTTCTTTCCCAGAAACTGCTGACGGCTTCCATGACATAAAACATGGAACAGGAGATGAGATTCTCAAGAAAACAGTGCAGTTCAAGTAAGTGATTGATGCAATATGTTATAATGCATCGTCCTAGCTGGCTTGTACTAGTACTTAACGGGAAATTTTAATTATACGCATTTTCTATTAACAGAACTAACATTATTATGAACCAAATGTGGCAGGTTCTTTGATCGTGCAACAATTATCAGGAACACAGACTCATCCAATTCTTGTGCACTTTTGATTGGTTATGTGATAGATTCCTGTATCATTGTATGTGTTGCAGTGAAAAAGCTCGAGTCCTCCGGTCTCAGGTTACTCCATTTACATGTAGGGGAGATGCGAGTAATCAGCCAAAAAAAGCTTGAATTTTTGTTGTGGTGATTACAGAGATTCCTGTAGGAGAGGTGTAAGAGGAAAAAAGGGTGAACAATAGTTGCCACTACATCATCGCAACTTTACTTGTATTGTCTCTCTTGTAGGACATGGTCAGTGCCTTGTACCGAGAATTTTTAAACATTGTTCATGTGCAGATTGTGCATTTTTTAAATTATGTAATTTTTAAACATTGTGCATTTTTTAAAGTATGTAATTTATAATTTTGTTAATTGTGCTCATATTAAATTTGAAAGCTGGAAAATATTGGTTATCGTTTGTCTTTAGTTGTTCAGATTTTGGTTCGATTAATTTGGTAATTATTCAATAGGTTCATGGGCATTGAGAAACTAAAAAAATAGTTTTAAATTTTTTTTTGATAATATACGTCGGTTCTCTATGGGCGACGTATAAATAGGTATATACGTCGGTTGTTTTGTCTTTATACGTCGCCTTTTTTGTATCATATATGTCGGTTTTTTGGGCTTTTTACGATCGGTTAACAGTCGACATTTATTCTACCTTTTACGTCGCTTTTTTAGCCGACGTAAAAGACCTCTAAGTTTATACGTCCCCCTTCTATACGTCGCCATTTAGCCGACGTATATGACCTATTTAACCGACGTAAAAGGTCATTTTTGTACTAGTGTTATTATTTTCAAATTTGTAGGATCTTATGTTAATAATTAAAATTTCCTTTCATTATTTTCAAATTTGTAAGAATGGAATTGGAAAATTGCAAATTTGTAAGATTTAATGTTAATTTATTTTTTACTTTCAAATTTTTAGGATCTAATGCATTATTATTTACAACTTTCTTTTCTATTTTTAGAATTTGCAATAATTATTCATATAAGGACCCTAACTCAAACAGTTTATTTCCTTCCTCATCATCTTCATTAACGACTAAAGAGTATGCTTATAAGAAAAGTTGTATAACTTTTACAAATTAACTTAATATCTGAAAGGTAAGTTACTATTTAATACTTTTTGACTTTTAAACATAATGGATTTCCATGTTATTCACCTTACAAACACCTATAAATTAAAGGTCATTCATAACAAAAAAAATCTACACCGAAACTTTTTTACATAGCTCCAAATCTTTACAATCATATTTACAATCAATATAACTATGACCTACACCATGTTGGATGCTTTGAATGACAACAACTATACCTGGATGAAAAGAGTATGATTGTGTAGAATGTGGGAATCTGTCAATCCAAATACTGAAGAACTGATCAGTCTTGACATGATTCTGATCGATGAAAAGGTTAATAAATCATTATACTTATAACTTATTAGTTTGTCAGATTGTATGATGTTATTAACTTTTCTAAGATATCTTGTATGACAGAAAAATTTGATCCATGCTACGATCCCAAAGATTCTGGTCTCTCGGTTCAAAGATCTTTTAGAGGAAGGCTCTGTGTACATCATCAAAAATCTGAAAGTTGTTTCAAGTACAGGGAAATATAGACCACTATCACATGGGTCTAAATTTCTCTTCATACGCATAACGTCGTCTAAGAGATTGGAAGAAGGCATCGTCAACTGTTAGGATTTATGGGTGATAGCTATGAGACAACTAAACTAGATATTTTAAATGCTTAATTTTATTAAGTATGAACATACTGTCACAGCCAGAGTATGTCTTTGTAACTATTTTGTTTATTGCAAATAAGATTCTAGTACATCTTGGTAGAAGTTCCTTTATTTGTTCAAGTCTCAAGAAGTGCTCAAGATGGATAGCAAGAATAAATGTTACTGTCACAGCATTGATAGTAAGGTTACAAGAAGACATCATGTTGAAAGTCACGACAGTACATTCACTCTGACAGCAACATTGGCGGAAGCCCTCAGACAACAACTTTACCATAGCCTGACATCAAGCTTGGAAATCCTGACATCACCTTATGCGGGGATTTCTTACTGTCACCAAAAGCGCATTCTTGTGATAGCAAGCTTAGCCATCATGATACTGTTATGAAGGGATAATATTTGTATTGGGGTTCTACCCAGTCAAACATGTGACAGTTTGGATGTTCACGAAACAGGCGTGTTGCAGTATCCCAACACTGCATCAGGTCTGCAAGACTACGACCGAAACTTGAGAGATCATATGACAAAGCTCACCAATTCAAGAGTATGACAAATCAACATCTACTGAATTGTGTTAGCTAAATATAGAATGTATCTAGATTGCTTTTCCCAGTAATGTTAATCTTTTTTGTATAGTAATTTAGGTAATGCTCACTGGTAGACAATTGTTAAGAAGCTGCCACATGAAAATGACATCAGCTTCACAAACCCGTGATGTAACAGCCCCAAATCCGGGGTCAGAGATTTAGAGTAGTCACGATCCACTTACTTCTTGCCTTTCCTGCTTTACTCACAATAGACACAATTCATCTGCTTATTACCCCACAATGTATATATCTCTCTCACACACACACACAGGTTAGAGTCTCAGAAACGACACAAATACAACCATTGCGGAATAAATAATCTTTATTACAATACCCAAATGTCTTTTGAATTTGCTACTGATACAACTTCTAAGTAATGGTACATTACCAACCTAGCCTTGTAATACTCACCACCCTCTCATACCATTCATATCTATACATAAGATGAATACCAAAAGCTCCAGCTTGATCTGACTGGGTCACACTACTTCCAGGATCACTGCTAGAAACTGCTCATGAGAATGCCTTGCGCTTACCACTCGCCTGAGAGATGTGCGCCGAATCCTTGGTATCCTACTTCGCTGCTATGTAATATTTATAAAACAATAGCAAGAGTGAGCGATAGCTCAGCAAGGTAATAAAAGTATGGCATAATCCTGCCTTTAACTCAACCTAGAATAAAGCGGGTATAAGACAATAATTTGTCAAAATATCTCGATACTGAAATTATTTCCTTATCGGAATGTATTCCCAAAAACAGTACCATTATTGTATTTCAAATATCATTTTCATAATATTTCTGCGAACTTTTTCTATATTATGAACAAAGTTCTAGTATAATATAAAAGATGAGGTTTCAAAGTAAACCAATATAACCTTTCCGAAAAATATCTGTTATGTAAGCAGAATATCAACATATAACCCATAATCCAGCAATTGATTCTTCATCCACAGAATCTGTGCACAACAGCTACCAGCAGCAATATACTCTGCTTCTGCTGTGGATGTGGAAATTGATTTCTGTTTCTTGCTGTACCAAGAAACCAGTCTGTCACCTAGAAATTGATAGCTTCCACTAGTGCTCTTTCTGTCAATCTTACAGCCTGCAAAATCTGCATCAGAGTAACCAATTAACTTAAACTCTGATTCTCTAGGATACCACAAACCCATGGTTATGGTTCCTTTGAGATATTTGAAAATCCTCTTCACAGCTGTTAGATGAGGCTCTCTGGGATCTGCCTGAAATCTTGCACAAAGACAGGTTGCATACATGATGTTTGGTCTACTTGCAGTCAGATAAAGAAGAGACCCTATCATGCCTCTGTAGTTTGTCATATCTACTGAAGTTCCTGTGTCTTTGTCTAACTTTGTTGTAGTTGCCATAGGAGTAGTTGCAGATGAACTATCAAGCATACCAAATTTCTTGAGAAGATTTCTGGTATATTTTGCTTGATTGATAAAAATCCCATCATCTGTTTGCTTTACTTAAAAGCCTAGAAAATAACTAAGCTCTCCCATCATGCTCATTTGGTACCTGGACTGCATAAGCTTGGCAAATTTCTTACAGAGTTTGTCATTAGTAGACCCAAAAATTATGTCATCCACATAGATTTGAACTAAAAGCAAATCATTACCAGTATTGAAATAGAACAAGGTTTTATCAATTGTACCTCTAGTGAACCCACTTTCTAAAAGAAATTGAGCCAGAGTTTCATACCATGCTCTAGGTGCCTGCTTTAGTCCATAAAGTGCTTTGTCAAGCCTGTAGACATAATCTGGATACTTGGGATCCACAAACCCTGGTGGTTGTTCAACAAACACTTCTTCTTCAAGTTTCCCATTGAGAAAAGCACTCTTCACATCCATCTGAAAGACTTTAAACTTCTTGTGAGCAACATATGCTAGAAAAATTCTTATGGTTTCCAATCTTGCAACTGGAGCAAAGGTTTCATCATAGTCAATTCCTTCCTGTTGTGAATATCCTTTTGCCACATGTCTAGCTTTATTCCTTGTAATTACTCCCTCACTGTCAGTCTTGTTTCTGAAAACCCACTTTGTACCAACAACAGACCTGTTCTTTGGTCTTGGCACAAGTGTCCATACTTCATTTCTTTCAAACTCATTCAATTCCTCTTGCATAGCTGTTATCCAGTTAGCATCTTGAAGAGCTTCATCCACTTTCTTAGGCTCTGTTTGAGATATGAATGCATGAAACAGACATTCATTTGCTGTGGCACTTCTTGTTTTCACACTTGCATCTGGATTTCCAATTATCAGATCAGGTGTATGAGCCTGAGTCCACCTTCTTGTTGTAGGTAAGTGGCTTCTTTCATCATTATTGGATTCTCCCCCTTGATCCATGCTTTCCTGATTCTCTTGTTGACCATCTGCATTCTCTGAGGCTCCCCCTGAATTTGACTGCTCAGTGTTTGAACTTTCAGAGTTTGTGTTAGACTCTTCAGCTGACTCACTTTCTGAATGTGAGTCATCATTTTGAGATGTTACTGAAGTATCTTCATGCTCCCCCTCAACTGGTTCTCTATTTTCTTCTGTCTGAGAAATTTCCTCAGTGTTTACCAGTAGAGGATCAGAGTATGCTACATCAGAGTTTGTTGGATTTGCTTCGTCAGAGTTTATATCATCAGAGTTTAGATCTTTATTTTCAAAGCGTAGCTGATCATGATTTTCTTCATCTTCAAGTCCAGTTATTTTCTTATCATCAAATGACACATGTATAGATTCCATGATTACTTTAGTTCTCAGATTATAAACTCTGAATGCTTTAGTTGATAGCGGATATCCAACAAAAATTCCTTCATCAGCTTTTAAATCAAACTTGGTCAACTGTTCAGGATGAGTTTTCAACACAAAGCATTTGCACCCAAAAATATGAAAATATTTCAGGTTTGGTTTCTTATTCTTCACCATCTCATATGGTGTTTTCCCATGCCTGTTGATCAGTGTAGAATTTTGAGTAAAACAAGCAGTTTGAACAGCTTCTGCCCAGAAATAAGTTGGCAATTTTGCTTCATCAAGCATTGTTCTGGCAGCTTCGATTAAAGTTCTATTCTTTCTTTCCACTACACCATTTTGCTGTGGAGTCCCTGGTGCAGAAAATTCTTGCTTCACTCCTCTTTCTTTGCAAAATTCTTCCATTGTTGCATTTTTGAATTCAGTACCATTATCACTCCTGATAATTTTCACTTTAAACTGTGATCCTTTGTCCAGTAGCTTCACATGATCCATCAGAATTAAGGCAGTTTCATCCTTCTTTGCTAGAAAGTACACCCAAGTGTATCTAGTATACTCATCAACAATGACTAGAGCATATTTCTTTCTGCCTAGTGACATTACATTTACTGGACCAAATAGATCAACATGAAGAAGATGATAAGGATCCACAACTGAAGATTCAGATTTACTCTTGAAAGATGACTTCCTTTGCTTGGCCTTTTGACAAGAATCATACAGACCATCTAAGCTAAGTATAGACTTTGGAAGTCCCCTTACAAGATCTTTTCGAATTAGCTCATTGATGTTGTTCAAGTTTAGGTGAGAGAGCTTCTTATGCCATTTCCAACTCTCTTCATTAGACATTTTTGCAGACAGACACACAGCTTTTCCTTCAGAGTTTTTTACCAAACTTGCTTCATAGATATTATTCTGTCTGTGTCCAACTAGAACAACTTTCCCTGTAGATTTGCTGATAACCTCACAGTATTCAGGTTGAAAATCTACATGGTAACCTTTGTCACAGATTTGACTCACAGATAGCAAGTCATGCTTGAGTCTTGGGACTAGAGCTACATTGGTGATGATGACACTTCCAAGATTGATATTCCCATATCCCATAGTACGTCCTATGTTGCCATCTCCATAGGAAACTTTTGGGCCAGCTTTCTCCTCATAATCTGATAGCAGGGCTTTATTTCCAGTCATGTGCCCTGAACATCCACTGTCCAAGACTAGGGTGCTTTCCCTTATGCCCTGCAATCACAAACAATTACAAAGAGTTAGATCTAAGGATCCAGACTTGCTTGGATCCTTTGGCTTTCTTAACATTGTTAGCTTTTGCAGCGGAATTCTTATCAACAGAGTTTAAGCTAACAGTATCAGAGTTTACACTTGCAGAATCAACTTTAACCCACTTCAAATTTGGCTTCAACTCATAATAGTTGTGATAAATGGCATGATAATTCTTGCAAGTATAAATAGAGTGCCAAGTACTCCCACAGTGAGTGCATAAAGTCTGTGGTCTAACCCTAACATAATCATTCTTAACTCGAGACATGGAGGGTAAAGAATTATTATCTTTGTTTTTCTTGCAAAAACTTGCAAGATGGTTAGAACTACCACAATTATGACATGTTTTTTCTAGGAGCATCAGTGATAGGCAAATGATTATTGCTTTTATTAATGCCTACCTTTCCATTTCTATTTTTCCTGGACACTTTCTGTTTCTCAACAGACTTTACCTCTTTGAGCTTGTACTTGATTTGTTTCTCTGTCATTAAACCAACATTAACCTGTTTAACACAAGTTTTTGCTGGTTCTTCCTTAACTGTTTCTTTTTCAAGTACAGAGTTTAGTTTACTGGATTCAGGAACAAATTTCATAGGTGGAAGATGTGTTCTAACTTTAACCTTATCTTTAAACCTAAGTTCATCTTTCTCACAGTAACCTAACCCTACTGAGTCTGTTTGAAACACCTGATGTGTGTCCTTACCAGAGTTTGTCCAGGTTTTAATTATCTTTCTTTCTTTTTCCAAATCAGATTCTAATTGCCTAAATTTCTTAAGCAACTCTTGTTCAACATAAACAGCATCATCTCTTTCCTTTTGAACTTGTTGCATGTTAACAAGTTCTTCTTCAAGAAATTTATTTCTCTCTTTAAGCTTTAGATTCTCAGATTTAATTCTCTCATTTTCTAAAGTCTGATCCCTATAACTAACATGTATGCTTTTAAGATAAATTCCCAATTCAGATATATTATCAGTATCATAAGCATAAGTTGTTAGGGGTACCTTGTTTCCAGATGAATCAGATTCATCTTTGACAGTTGCCATGAGAGCATAGTTGACATCCTCATCTGAATCTGAAGTGTCTGCCCAGTCTTTTCCTTTAGTGATGAGTGCTTTTTCAGATTTTCCTTTCTTGCACTCTGGAGCATAGTGACCCATCTCTTTACACTTGTAGCACTGGATCTCAGACTTGTCTTTCTTCCCAGATTTGATATCCCTTCTTTCAGACTTTCTGAAATTCTTTCTTTCAGAGTTTGAATCTCTCCTTGAGAATCTCTTTCCTTTCTTGAAGTTCGTGAAACCCATCTTCTTGAAAGTCTTCACCATCAAAGCAGCAATTTGCATCATCTTTTCTTCATCATCCTCGGTTTCAGATGATTCATCAGCATTTGAGTCATCATCAGAGTTTGATCACTCACTTTCAGAATTTATGACCAAAGCCTTTCCTTTAGCTTTCTTCTTTGATGTTTCTTTCTTAAGAAGTTTTTCTTCAACTTTGAGAGCAACAGATTTTATCTTCTTTCCAGATCTTTTGTTTCTTTGCTCTATCTCAAGTTCATGAGTTTTAAGCAAACCATATATTTCATCGAGATCTGTTTCTGCAAGATCATAATTATATCTTATTGTCGTCGCCTTTAAATCCCATCTTTCAGGTAGAGAAAGAAGGAATTTGAGATTCGACTCTTCAAGTTCATATTCTTTATCAACAAGAGATAAATCATTCAACAGTTTACAGAATCTGTCATATGTCTCAGTCAAAGTTTCATCAGGTCTAGAGTCAAAGTGTTCATACTCTTGTGTAAGAATAGTCTTCCTGTTCTTCTTTATAGCACTTGTTCCTTGACATCTGACTTCTAAAGCATCCCAAATCTCTTTGGCAGTTTTGCAGCCAATAACTCTGTTAGACATGACATTATCTAAGGCACTATGGAGAAGATGTCTAACCTTTGCATCCTTTGCAATTGATGAGATGTCTTCAGGAGTCAAATCTTTCTTTTCTTTTGGAACGCTCTTTTGTTCTTGACCAGCAACAACTGGAGACAGTTTTTGTAACGCCCCCAAATCTGGGGTCAAAGGATTTGGTCGTCACACTGCACTCTTAATCCAAACAACCTGTTCAATATAAAATCAACACAATAATAATAATATCTGTGACCCCAACTCTACCAAGAATCTTTAAAAGTTATAGTGCTAGAAACAAGAATCCAAAATTTCATTACAACAATCTTTCTTCTTTACAACCATTCTCTTTACACAAATTCTAATACACTAGTATAACTTCGATAAGAAGTATACCGGCAACTAATCTTATACAATATATTATTCAATAGAAAACATCTATATACAAAACCTCTCACTAGCTCAAATGCTCTGGATCAAAACATCTTTACGCTAATATCTTTCCCCATCTCTGATCAGCTACGCGGACAACTCTTGCCAATACACCTTCTTTCCGGCAGGCTAAAATATATATAAATAAAACAAGTATGAGCGAATGAATTGCTCAGCAAGCGCATTATTAAATATAATATGAAAGGTTTCCAAAATAAACTTTGGATTTTCAAATAAACAAGCCTTTGGCTTAAACATTTGTAATCTCTAATATTTTCAAATCAAGTTTGGTAATTTACCACAATTTCTCATTCTTCTTCTCTCATTTGAATAGTTTAAAACACAAAAAGATTTATATTGGTCGCTACGGCGACCGAATCAACAATATCTACAATAGTAAGTAGAACATATGAAATAAATATAACTCATACGTCTTCAAGACCATAGTTTGTATAAAAATACTAGTTTTGAAGATAACAAATCTATTCACAACATTTTCTGAAACCAACAACTCTGGAAGGTTAGAATAATCAAGGGGTAAGAATGAGCCAACACGCTCGGTCAAGGAATAAAGAACGCACTTCAAGACTTCAACATGGTACCGACTGGATATGCGGTATGAATAAAACTCATCAAGATAGATATCTCACGACTGCCAATGGAATCAAGGAAGTGGATTTCGACTATTTGGAATCCAAATGTATTAAAGAGTAAGTAATTTCAGCAAGATTGAAACCACTATTATTAATCAACGAACCAACAACTTCACGCAACGAATAAACCTGAGAATCAGGTCATAACTCACAAGAACGAAACATATGGATGTAACTCATCTTAGAAATAAGAACTTATTCTAGAATTGGACTTTCACATTTTATCAAATCAAAGGTTGTGCTGCTGGCCAGCCACGCAACAACCCCGGACTAGCTCATGCATAGTCCTCTACGGATCCAAGGCCAATCTGGGCCTAAATTACATCGACCATAATTGGCCCGACCAATAATTGGTCCATTTTTAAAAACATTCCAATTCTATTTTATAAACGTCAGGTGTCAGAACAATTGACAACCTTATTTCGACAATCAGGTGTCGGAAGAATCGACAACCTAATACAACAATTGCTGGAAAACTCACGTTCCAGGAAACAGTTCAATTATGAAGAATCAATAAAGGGATAGCAATTTAATCTAGTATCGACGAGATCGACACAACAATGGGGAGTACACATGGCAAGTAACAACATCATAAATATCGACGAGATCGATGCAACAACTGGGATAACAATGAAGAATAAACAATGACATGCTCAACAAGGTTAAGTCTGATATGAAACAGACAATATGATATCAACAGAAAGTGTAACAAGTCAATATAGAGTAGGGTTCAAAGAATAAACAATAACATGCTTAACAAGATTGAATCTGATATGAAATAGACAATATGATATCAACAGAAAAGGGTAACAAGTCAATATAGAGTAGGGTTCAAAGAACAGGCTCTAGATGGCCTCAATAGTTCAAATCATCACATTATGGAAGAATTAATTAAGGTTTACCAATCTGGTAAATGACAAGAGAGTCAAGTTCAAGTTTAAGAAGAATTCAAGGTGAAGTTTATAAATGAAGAAAATAAGGGTTTATCAACTTCTGACAGAAATAGTTCAAGTCCTTCGAACATGTACTTATAATAGATAAGCCTTGTACTTGAAGGAAGTAAACTAAATCATGCACAGCATATATGAATTCGAATCAGGGAATGGATCAGATGATCGCATTAACAAGAAAGGATAACAAGGTTTGCATAGGTGCAAGGTGAAAAAGGGAATACTTGAAGGGCAAGCAACACCACTTCAGAATTTCAGAATAAGTTTTCCCTCATAGGGTTCACAAGTTCCCGCTCATCTAGGGTTGGTAATATTCCAACTTAGCATTTTAAATCAAGTCTTTTAAAGAAGGCCTTAGTATACAGCCCATAACTATCTTTTCAATCATTTCAATATAATAATTATATCTCTCCGATCAATATGAAAATATGAATCTAAACCAAAAATGTATAAAAGAGTACTCGTCAATTTATGAGATTAAATAACATACTTGCAATTCAATGCAAAGAAATCAACATTTGAAAATTCAGTAATAAGCATTCAACATGCATACTAATAATTCAAGATAATATCCCTTAATTAATAAGCAAGGGTATAAACACTTGCCTCTGGTCCTTAGCTATTTCGTAATGCTGAAACAATACGATCCCTCCTTATTCTGTCTTATCGCACGATTCTCGACTTCCGTCCTTCTTTGCTTTAACGCTCTTGCGAATACCACTAGTCTGCTTCTACCATTTCGAATCCACGTGCCAGCCTCGATAGTCAAACATGAGACGGTACTTAGTCCTCAACGTATAATTCTCATATTCCATAAATGATTGTAACTTAACTTCGACGCACTTACCGATCTTACCGATGTCTCTGTTGCATAAACATCCACATCTCAATTGATAGACCAATCGCAATCAACCACATAAGTAATCCACGTAACTCGCTTGACGACAATCCCCATACTATAAAAAGTCAACATCCAAGTCAACGGCCTCGTAAATCTCACTTTCTAACATAACCGACAAATTTCTATCCCATCTACCCCTCGTGATAACATTAGACACAACCAATTACTCAAACAAGTCTCCACACAATTTATTCACATGCATGACTCAACAACAGATAATTCACATCATTCACATAACACATTTAAACAAGTAACCGGTTACGTATCGGACGCCCGGTCTAATTTATAATATTTAAAACTCAGACACTAGCCCTAGTACGGGCATATACTGACTATAAAACACATTACACAACTCATACGAATCACATAGCACTTATAACTATTTTTAAAAGATCACACAAAGCTTATTTGAATTTTAAATAAGCCACAAACAATTTTTAAATCAAAAATCGGATTTTTAAATCCAATATAAGTATTTTAAATGCAATTAAATCAATTAATAAAATTAATTGACACTCTTTAAATGCTCAAACTATTTTTAAATAAATGAACCAAGCTAGAAAATAATTAAACTTAATTTTAATTAATTAAATCTAATTAATAATTAATTATTAAGAATTAACTGATTAAAAGAATTAATCAATTAATTAAATAAATAAATTATTAATCTAAAATAATTAAAATAATTAAATTTAATCAATTTTCGAATTTAAATAAATATTTATGAATTTATAAAATTTTCAGAATAATAAAATGTATTTTTAAATCAAAGATATGATTTTTAGAATTATAAAACTATTTTTGAATTATTTTAAAAATTAAAATCCCAGAAACAGTTTTCTAAAACGAAATTAGGGTTTGAAGAATCAAAACCGGGTCAGGTCAAAAGCTAAACGGGTCGCCAAGAACAACCCGCCGCCGGCGGTGTTCCGGCAACCCAAACCCAGAATCCGGCGACCAAATCCGGCCAGCCTAACACTACAAATCACATCAAAACATGGGGCTTAGATCCCCACCTAAACCAACAGCTAATTTACATCAAAAACCGGCACAAAACGAACCAAAAACCAAGTCGGAAATTTACCGCCGGCGAACTACAATTTTCCGGCCGACCAAAAACGAACACTAAATTGAAAACTGAACACATGAAACGGTTCTAATTAACACGATCTATACATCTGCAATCTTAAAAACTCTGTCAGCAATCGGGAATCCATTCTCCGTCCAAACTACCAAGAACTCCGGCGACTGTACTGTTTTCCGATTAGCTCGAAAACGAACTCCAAATTCAAATTAAAAATCACATACATGCTCAACATCTCATAACAAACACAACCACACCATCAATTAGCAAGAACAATCAATCAAACGATTTCCCCCAAATTAACCCTAAAAATTCGAAATAAATAAATTAATTAAAAATAAGAAAATTTTAGAAATCATACCCACATGAATTTTGATGGTGGATTCGGATAGAAGATGATGAGAGATTCATTTTGATTAAAAGAACATCGAAATCGGATTCCGATAACGCCTTCAAAAGTTGGTTTGATTCTCAAGAACACGAAGAACACGTTTCAGGGGTTTTTAGATTTTTAACTGTAATTAAGCTTGATTATACGAAAACAAAGTACGATTTGCCTTTTTATATTAAATGGAAAATAATACCCCAAACGACATTTTTGGATCGATACTGATCCGATAGATCGCTTTAAATACAATTTAACAGAATATATGCTTTAAACCTTTAATAAAGCAGAATACACGTTTCACGAGACGATAAGCATCCATAAAGTACGGATAACTACAAGTATCGTTTAATTCAAAATATACGAACCAAAATACCTTTATTGTGAATATTTTTGAGTACTTCCCACTTTAACGAATGAAATATTGGTACGAACGATATACCAATTTCCCGAATAATTTGGGAACGATCCAAATTTTCTTTTCGATAATTAAAATAAAATAAAATAGTATGACACCCTTTTCAAAATAATTTCAAATTCCCCACACATTTCACATAGCACCACAATATCACATATTCAATCATTTAACGAATAACTTAGCACGTTTAAACAGATAAATCATTTAATAACTCTTAATATGAAATTAAAATTTCATTTCGCATCACATAATAACACGTAATTTTCCCGGATCTTACAGTTTTGTTGGCATATGAGGACCATCATTGATTCTATCAAGATATTCTGGATCCGTGGCTTCCAGAAACGTGGTCATCTTCACCTTCCATATTGGATATTCCACTGGTCTTAGAATTGGAACCCCGATCGTCTCATATCGACTTACAGAAGTTGGTTGAACCTTCTGAGCATTAGAACCTGCCTGGGTATTTTCAGCCATGATTATAACTTGTGTTTGGATCAAAAACTGTATATATTAAACAGCCTTGGCTCTGATACCAATTGTTAGGCCGAATACACAATATATAATCAAGTATATGTTTGAGAATAACAATAAGAACACTGTTTATGAATAATAAACTGAATGGAATTAAAAACTCCTCTCTCGGTGATGTAAAATATCATAGAGAGCTGCTAGGTTACAAGAATGATAATTTACGTATTCGCATCCCTTTTAGGGTTAACCTATCTGTGTTTATATAGTACACATCTACATACAATCATTAATTGATATTCCTATAAATTAGCTATACAATCAGAATCAATTAAGTATTGCTTCTGTCTTCTGTTCCGTTTCCTTAGCCATCTCGATATCTCTTAGCTTCTTTCCATCTTCAAAGAATATCGCTTCTAGAATCTTCATTGACTTCACCGACAACTAAGTAAACTCTGACCATCAGATTTTAACAAACTCTGACTGGTCCTTCAGCTAAACTCTGATAGTTTCCTGGTACTTTAAACACTGATAAACAAACATCAGCAATTATATCTAACAAGAAGTATACCAGGCGAATCTAATCTTATACCACATAGTATTTAATAAAAAAATTCACTTTATACAATAACTTTACACTAGTTCCAAATACCCTATATCATAACGTCTTCATACTAACATCTTCTTCCTTCTCTGCCCAACTACGCGGATAACTCCCGCCAATATGCCTTCTTACTGAAAGGCTAAAATATAAAGAAAGCAAGTATGAGCGAAAGAATTGCTCAGCAAGTGCATTATCAAATATAATAGAAAAGTTTCAAAATAAGCTTTGGATTTTCAAATCAACAAGCCTTTGGTTTAAACATTTGTAATCTCTAAAAATCTCAAATCAAGTTTGGTAATTTGCCACAATATCTCATTCAACTTCTAGAAACTGACTAGCTTAAAACACGAGGAAAGTTATATTGGTCGCCACGGTTACCCGAACCAAAATATCTACAATAGTATGTAGAAAATATGAAATAAATATAAACTCATCAAGGTAGATATCTCACAACTTCCAATGGAATCGAGGAAGTGGATTTTGACTAATTGAAATCCATTATACTACGAGTAAGTGGTTTCAGCAGGCTTGAAACCCCTTCTTATTCATCAATGAACCAACAATTTTAAGCAAACGAATAAACCTGAATATCAGGTTATAACTCACCAGTACAGAACATATGAATGAAATCAATCTCAGATATAAGAAGTGATATTAGAATTGGATTTTTATACTTTTATAAATCACAAAGATTGAGCTTCTGATCAGTCGCGCATCAACCCCAGACCCGCTTATAGCAAAGTCCTCCCCTAGGATCCTTGGCCATCTTGGCCTTAATTAATTGCGACCACGAATCTGGTCCAACCATTATTGGTCCATTTAAAAAAACATTCCAATTCTATTTTCTATACGTCAGGTGTCAGTACAATTGACAACCTTACTATGACAGCTAGGCGTCGGAAGAATCGACAACCTTAATACAACAATCGCTGGAAAACTCACGTTCCAGGAAACAACTCGACTATGAAGAATCCATCAAGGAATAACAATACAATCTAGTATCGACGAGATCGACACAATAATGGGAGGTGCACATGAAAAGTGACAATATAATAAACATCGACGAGATCGATGCAACAACTGGGATGATGATGAAGAGTAAGCAATAACATGCTCAATAAAATTAAGTCTGATATGAAACAGGCATTATGAGTTCGAATCAAGGACTGGATCAGATAATCGCATCAACAAGAAATGATAATAATACTTGCATAGGTGCATGATGGAAAGATAGAATACTTGTAGAACAAGTACCACAACTTCAGAATTTAAAATAACATTTTTACCCTCATCGGTTTCACAAGTTCCCACTCATCTAGGGTTGGCAACATTCCAACCTAATATTTTTAAATCAAGGTTTTTGAAAGAAAGCCTTAGTATAAGGCCCATAACTATCTTTTAAATCGTTTCAATACAATAATTATATTTTTCCAATCAACATGGAAATATGAATCTAAACTCAAAAGGTATGAAATAATACTTGTAATAACCCCAAATTTTGGACTTAGATAAATTTTTTTGATGAATAGTAAATGTGATGAATAGTAAATTTGCTGATGGAAAATTTTTCAGACCACACTATGTGGATGATATAGAATTAATGTTTCGAGGTTATATTATTGATGTATAGGAAGAATAAGTGAATGTAAACGCGATCAGAATCAGGAGATTCCAACAATAAATTTTGTTCACTATTCATCGGACAATCAAGGATTTATTGATTTGTTCGTTTTGAGAAAATATGTAGAATGAGAAATCCAGGATCATATATTAAACCAAGGTAGTGGAAAGATCAAGGAATTATTCCCTAGCTTTGGTACAGAGAAACGTTTTTAAAATCATTTGAAACTATCGCAAAACAAAAGCGTAACAAATTATGGATTAAACCCTAGCCAAAGGAGGAGTATTATATAAGATCATCAAGTGCAATATATAAAAGGATTGAGGATACAAATTATGACATAAGCATGATGCAAGAGGATGAGAAGATGATGACCAAGTGATGACAAAGTGGTGAATCCACCACCTTGTCACCACTTTCACCACAACCACACAATCAAAGATGATGTGTCTTGGATGACAAAACCAAATAAAGACCACACAATTATATGGCTGGTATTTAGCATCATTTGGACAAAGAAAAGAAAAGAAAAAGCAAGCAACTATCCATCTCCCTCATTTCTCAGATTTTATGCCCAGCATGAGCAAGGAGCAAAGAAAAATTCATAACTCAAGTTATACTCATCCTAAAATCACCAAATTTGAACCATAGCTCCCTCACTATATACCCAAGGTACGTTCCAAAGTTCATGGCCATCAAAGAATTGTAGCATGGTTAAATATTGGATCAAATTTGAGGCATGAATAGTAAAACTCATAAGATCTTGTTTTGTTTTGATGTTTTTAGGTTTGATTAGCATAGTTAAGGAGCAAGGAAGGATATACCATCCACATATAGCTTTTTTTAACTTCCAAGGAAGGTATAAAACTTCTTCCCTTTTTGAGATTATGCTAGATCTAATAGTTATAAGTGGTTGTTTAAGAGTTATGTAGTAATGAAGCATGTATGCATGATTTTAAGTATGTTTAATGGTTGATTTGTGGAAAAACTTATGAACTAGAGCATGACCATGTTTGGACAGAAAAGTGTAGTATTAACTTGAGGTTTGATTGGTGGTTGGTTGATTGTGGATTGGTGATTGTAGTGAGTGTTTAAAAACACGGGAATCGCGTTTAAGCGCCGTTACCATGTCGAATTTTACTTAGGTAGTTTGGACAGAGATCACGAATACTCTAAAGGGCATAAACATACATTTTCTGACCATGAACATGTAGGCCCTGTTTCCTAGTTTGTTTTAGCGAAAGAATCGCATCTTTTTGATTTACGGTTTAGGAGAAACGTCCGTTTTAGTAAAAGCGGTTACGGATAACTAAGTAGTTCATTGTATGAACTTTGAGATTGTGATCAAGCCCTTTAAAAATGGAATTGGGTCGAGATATTAATAAGGATATTGTTATGGACAGTTAGGAAAGGAACCTAGAAGGTTTTGTGTTAAAAAGATAATTTTTCGATTTTATAAAAATGTCGGAACCAAAGCTGCGCGAGGAGTAAGTGGTTCTGCACTTCACTGCCAAAAATCTGCTGCTCTCGGGAATTTCACCCCCTTAGGCAGAAAAACATGTTCAAGAATTTTGTTCTATTCTTTCCCTAGATCGCGCACGCGAAAACGGTGTGTCATTTTGACTAACGGTTAAGGAGATATGAGCGTTTTAGTGAAAGGCGTGCGAATAGTAACTTTCCGTAGCTCATCCAAGTTTGAGAATACATTTCACCAAGTGAAACCCCTGTTTTGAGATCGAAACTTTTATGATAAATATTAAAAATACTCAAGATGATTTTAGAAGTGGTCTCGTATTTAAATACGAGTTTTCGGATATATTAAAAGTGTTAGAGTACGAGTCGCGTAATTATAACTTTATGAAAAGTCAACTCTAGAGTACTACTTTGACCAACCATTGCGACTAAGATAAAAGAAGTATTTCGAGTCGATTAAAATACGAACCTTGTTGAGGAATAACATGACTACATGATGTGTTTAACATATAGTTGACTTTAAATGAGTGTTATGAGCGAATGATTACGTTAGGGGACTGATCGAGTATTTCTTTGTTTATAGATTTGCGACAAGACTCGAACTCCTAATACCAAGGACTCAAGGCAAGTTTTCTCATTCCATGCTATGTTTTAAAGTACAATATTCTGATAATATGCATATGATAGATGCATGCTTTCAAATGTAATATATGCATACAATATTAAGCATGCTTTCAAACCTCACGTCATATATAAATGTGATGGTATTAACATTGTTGAGATGAAAAATATGCATATGATATATGCATGCTAGTTTTCCAACTCTACATCTGATATAAGATGCTGTTGTGATATATACTGTTTTAAATCGTTAAAAAGGACTATGTATTGATGTACGCTTTTGGTTAAAAGCTTTCGTAAGATGGATGGTTTATATGCTATGATTACATTAGATATAAACCGAGGTTTTATAAAGACTCTAAGTATAGAGTACTTGTACGATGGTTTTAAAACTTAGACCGGGAGTTAAAGTATTATTTTGTTTTGATCCTACTGTCAGAAGCTGGAAGGTTCCAGGGACAGTTATATTTTAAAGATTTATTAAATATTCCAATATTATGGGATATTTAAGGTGAGATATTTAAATATTATTATAATAAATATTATTTGAATATTATTTAATTAAGTGAATATTATTTTGAATATTCACTTAAGTGGTTTTATATTGAATAATAATTTAATATTATTATTTGGGTATTTATTAAATATTCCAAATATGATTTAAAAATCATAGAACCTTATTATATGATTAAAGGTTCTATTATTTACACAAAATATAAATTTCTGATTTTCAGAAAAGGTATTAAAATAGAGATTCCCAACTATATTCTTAAGATATTTAAAGGTAATTAAATGCGAATAGTGTTTTCTAACTCATCGAAAATTTGGGAATCTAGTTCAAGAAGTCGAGGACAGAGTTTTACTTCCACTGTTCCTCTAGAATAACTATAACTGGGGATGGCTCCCCCATTCAAGTAAAGTATTTCAAACTTGCTAAAATCTGAAATTTCAATAAACTCCCTGGTCATGATTTCAAAATACGTAGTAATCATCGGTAGTTTCGTTGACTAATGTCAACCCACGCTTTGACTTACTCCTTTCAATTACTCTGGAGTAAGGAATTCTGAACGGTTACAAAGTTTTTGACAAATAATTGTACTTGGGGAAAACAGGATTAACTTCCATTTCCCGTGACGTTGATTTTCATCTGGGGACTGGAATTAACTCGTGCTCGGCAATGAAACAGGTGTTAGTATAGTACGAAGTCATGCTCGGCAATGAAATAGGTGCCAGTATAGTATGACTCCATGTTCGGCAATGAAATAGGTGCCAGTATAGCATGAAGGGCCCAAATGCGGCCAGGGTGATAACCGAATAGGAAGTTGTCCTTCTACTAGTAGAAAAGTTAAGTTGCGATATAACGGCTGATCACCGTGTATCGTGTATTCCGGTATATCCCCTTCTTCCACTTGGAATTGTGCTGCACATTGTAACGAAAGCCTAGGTGCTGAGTTACCGATAATGTGATAGAAATTGAACAATGATGTTCCGTGTATAGTATTTGAACTACATTGCATGTTCTGACGAAAAGAGTATCCAATATATCATTCTATATACGAATGAGGTTTTAAAAGTTTCCAGCTATGATATCAGCTCACCTATATGATTATGTTGCTATATATTATTGTCGAGCTATAGTGCTCATTCTTGCTTCTTTTATATATCACAACCCAACAACTTCAAAAAGGTGTTCATTACTGATATTTTATAGTATTTTGAACAGTATGAGATATCTAAATAGATATGCATGTATATATGTTGAGAAGTCATTTAAGATATACAGTATATTGAATTGTATAGTATTTTGAATCAATGGATGGGTTTAAGCCTTGATTCCAATATTAATATCTATTTTAAAAAGAGATGTTTTGAGACTTGCTTTATCATCTTGATACCAAGGATCCCTAAAAGGATTTACGAAAAGTATTTGAGTATGATTATAAATCATACGGTATTTTGAACGATATACTATTTTGGGGATAAACCCTAGTAGTTTTTAAACATGGATCCCATATGGATTATCTTCCTAAAAGGTTTAAAGATTTAAACTGGGATAGATTTCTTGCTGAGCACTATTAGCTCATTCTTGCTTTATTAAATCTTTCAGCATGAAGAAAACATTGTCGATTCACCTCGTGTTACGAGAGCAAGGGAATGGAGAGACCACCCTTGAGTTAGTTCAGCAAGATGGATACTGTCGGATTTAGCAGAACAGCTATAGACTGAGTTAGTAAGAATTGTTTTCGAATAGGTTTGTATTATTAAACCTTGTATAGAATTGTGAGGTCTATTATTTTAACTTCAGGTAGAGGTTGTTTCCTGACCCCGGATCTAGGGGTGTTACAATACTCGTCAATTTACGAGATTAAATAAAATACTTGCAATTCAATGCAAAAGAGTCATCATTTAAAATTTAGTGAAGAGTATGCCAATTGCATAATAATAATTCAAGAGAATATCACTCAAATAATAAGCAAGGGTATAAACACTTGCCTCTGGTCCTTAGCTATTACGTAAAGCTGAATCACATGACTTCCTCCTTAATCTGTCTTATAGCACGATTCTCTATTTCAATCCTCCTTTGATTTAACGCTCTTGTGATTACCATCAATCTGATCCTTACGATTTTGAATCCACGCATCTGCCTCGATAGTCGAACATGAGACGGTACTTTAGTCTTCAACGTATGATTCTCACATTCCATAAACGATTGTAACTTAACTCTGACGCACTTACTAGTCTTACCGATATCTCCGTTGGAATACAATACTGACCAATTTCTGTTCTAAATACCCCTCGTGATAATATTAGACACGACTAAAATATTTAAACAAGTCTCCAATCACTTATTCGTATTTATGACTCAATAAACAAATAATTCACATATTTCACCTAACACACATTGTCATTTAATTGCGATAAATCAATCACCTGAGTCTCGTAACATCCAAGAAATAATTTTAGAAAAATATTCGACTCTCATTTCAAAGGAATTAATACCTCAAAATATTTTTAAATCAAAAATCGGATCATTTATCCCAATTAAAATTTAAAAAAACAATTTAATCAATTAATATAAAATTAATTGACTAATTCCAAACACTTAAACAAATTTGTATGAATAAAACCAAGCCAAGAAAATAATTAAATCTAATTTAAATTAATTAGATTTAATTAATAATTATTTAATAGAATTAACTGATTATTAAAATTAATCAATTAATTAAATTAATTAATTATTAATCAAAAATAATTAAAATAATTAAATTTAATCAATTTTCGAATTTAAATAAATATTTATCAATTTATAAAATTTTCTGAATAATAAAATGTATTTTTAAATCAAAAATATGATTTTTAGAATTTTTAAACTATTTTTGAATTATTATTTTTTAAAATAAAATCCAAAAACAGTTTTCTGAAAATGAATTAGGGTTTTCTGGATCAAACCGGGTCGGGTCAGGGTTTGAAAACGGGTTGCCAAGAACAAACCGCCGGAAACTGGTTTTTCCAGAATCCGGCCGGTGTTCCGGCCAAACTCCGACCAACCCAAACTATACCAAACTCTGCGTTCTTTACAGGAAAACCACAAGGACAACTTGGCAATACCAACACCAGCTGAAATCGACTTAAACACGAAGAAAGAAACTCCGATTCGATCAAAAGGAACCCGCCGCCAGCGATGGTCCTTTTCTCCGGCCAATCGAAAACAATTACTAACCTCAAAATCAATTACATGAATCAATTCTGCAGCTCACAATCTACTTAATGGTGTAAACATCAACCATAACCAATTAACCGAACAAAAATCCGGCCAAAAACTATAAAACTCCGGCGAGTTAATAACTTTCCGATTTGCTCGAAATCTTACTCAAAATCCAAATTAAAAATCACACACATACTCTACATCACATAATAAACACAACCATGCCATCAATTTACAAGAACAATCAATATTAAGATTTCCCCCAATTTTAAATAAAAATTCGGAATATTAAAAATAAGAAAAATTCAGAAATTATACCCACACGAATTTTGATGATGGATTTGGATAGAGGATGTTGAGAGCGTCGAAATCGGATTCCGATAACGCCTTCAAAAGTTGGTTTGATTCTCAAGAACACGAAGAACACGGTTCAGAGATTTTTAGATATTTAACAATAAATAAGCTTAATTATACGCAAAATAATGCACGATACGCCTTTTTATATTAAACGGAAAATAATACCCCAAACAACATTTTTGGATCGATATTGATCCAATGGGTCGTTTTAATATGAATAAATAGAATACACGTTTTACGAGACGATAATTATCTAGAATATATGGATAACTACAAAAATCGTTTAATAATAGATATACGAACCAAAATACCTCTATTAAGAATGTTTTCGAATATTTTCCACTTTAACGAATGAAATATTGGTACGAACGATATACCAATTTCCCGAATAATTAGGGTACGGAATAATTTTTCTTTTCGATAATTAAAATAAAATGAAATAGAATGACATCCTTTTAAAATAATTTCTAATCACCACAAATATCCACATAACATCTCAACATCACATCTTTGACCATTTAACGAATAACTCAACGCATTTAAACAGATAAAACATTTAATAAATTTTTATATGAAAATAAAATTTCATTTCACATCAAATATTAACACGTAATTTTCCCGGATCTTACATCCGTCCCCCCTTAAAAGGATTCTGTCCTCAGAATCAGCTTATGTAAGAAGATGTGGATACTTTTCCAACATCTCACTCTCACATTCCTAGGTTGACTCTTCAACCTTAGGATTCCTCCACCAAACTCTTACTAATTCGACTGTTTTATTACTTAAGACTTTCTTATATCGACTTAATATCTTAATCGGTTGCTCAACATAACGCCCCAAATAACTTGATCAAATCGACATCATCTTGATTCTCATTCTATACATCCACGTTGACTGGTAAGATCTACCTTAACTATAATGAGCAAAAGACTTGCAACCATATCATTTAATCCTGAAATATTCAAAGATCCAATCATTCTCCATTATTAGCCTATCATTGAAATTAGAAGTTCTTCTCATTGAGACAAAAATCTATTATGTCCATTTTCCACAACCTGGGATAACATCAGCACAATTACACATTTTTCCCAATTTCCAATCAACTCCTTGAATTACCTAACTAACGTAAATGGTTACTGAGGCTTCATAGCGCGTTGTAGTTCTTTCAAATATTATTTCTTCTCCAAATACTGTCGTTTCTGTCAAATAAAAGTTGACCCACTCTTCCACATCGTAACGTTAATCGATAGAGAGAGAACAACTGGCTCCGTTATATGTTACTAGTATTCTAATCGCATCGTAATCCGCTTTCGCTGGTGATAATTCAATCGCAAATTCTTTGTTCATTATGACCAGGTGAACTCATTCCACCCTGATGGCATACCTTCCAGATTATTTGAGATAACAAGAATTCATGATATTTTGAAGTGAAAAGGTTCTGCATCATAGCAAATGCCCCACAATTATGGTTATCAAATTTACATATTCTAAAGCGAACAGTATTGGAAATAAAAGAATCACTGAGAGATCAATTCGATCACATGAACTCAATGTTGCGTGTCTTAATTAAGACATTACTAAAGGTAATTAGCCTTCTTGTATTGCACAACACACAAGTGACGGCGTCCCATCAGACTTCTATCACATAGACAGATAGTCCTTGTGTCCCCTATAAATAGGGTTGTTTGTCTCAGTTGGAGTAGAGAAATACGAAAGAAATTTAAAATCAAAGTAACAACCAAGGCCTTTCGATAAGAAATCTCAGATACAGACCTTGGATTGGAACTGAGTAAATTCCCAAAGGTGTTACTTCCGAAAAGAGGAATAACCAGAAAAGAAAGTATCGAACAAAAAGTGTTCCATTACAACTAGAGTTATCCACCCCTGAAGAATGAAGGAGTTGAAATTCAAATAATAAATTTTCAACAAGCCTCAAAATATAAAATAGATATCACAACAACCTCTGACGCAATTGAAAACATGATTGATCAAAAGTATCAAATACAAAGTCAAAAGGTGGAATATCTTCACCAACACAAATTTCGCTTAAAGGAATGCCAAATATTTCATTAGGATGGAAAGGTATTACCAAGGTCTCCACATATGCCTCCTCTGTCGACTCCTTCGATAGCTCGTTATCCGATTCTAAGCCCTTCTTTTCCACGTCGTAAAGTTATCAATATCGTATGTTGTCGTCGACTCGTAATAGTCCTTGAAGATTCCGCCGTAGACATCTACAACCGTAAGAAGTTCTATCCATCTTAGCTCAATCATCTTAATCGAATACCCCTATCTTAACTCACTCATTGGTACTATATCCAATAGTCCAACATGAACTCTAAATGAGCTCTGACGTTCCTTATATAACAATATACACTCCTACGCACTCTCGTTTCTAGTTTTACTATAACCCTGCTCTGATACCAACCTGTAACGCCCCAAATCCGGGGTCAAAGGATTTGGTCGTCACTCTGCATTCTCTAATAAAACAACCTGTTCAATATTAAACCAATACAATTATATCATCTGCGACCCCAACTCTACCAAGAATCTTTAAAGGTTATAGTGCTAGAAACAAGAATCCAAAATTCCATTACATAAAATTTTCTTCTTTACAACCATTCTCTTTACATAAATCCTATAACACTAGTATAACTTCGACAAGAAGTATACCAGGCGAATCTAATCTTATACCACATAGTATTTAATAAAAAAATTCACTTTATACAATAACCTTACACTAGTTCCAAATACCCTATATCATAACGTCTTCATACTAACATCTTCTTCCTTCTCTGCCCAGCTACGCGGATAACTCCCGCCAATATGCCTTCTTACTGAAAGGCTAAAATATAAAGAAAGCAAGTATGAGCGAAAGAATTGCTCAGCAAGTGCATTATCAAATATAATAGAAAAGTTTCAAAATAAGCTTTCGATTTTCAAATCAACAAGCCTTTGGTTTAAACATATGTAATCTCTAAAAATCTCAAATCAAGTTTGGTAATTTGCCACAATATCTCATTCAACTTCTAGCAACTGACTAGTTTAAAACACGAGGAAAGTTATATTGGTCACCACGGTTACCCGAACCAAAATATCTACAATAGTATGTAGAAAATATGAAATAAATATAAACTCATCAAGGTAGATATCTCACAACTGCCAATGGAATCGAGGAAGTGGATTTTGACTAATTAAAATCCATTATACTACGAGTAAGTGGTTTCAGCAGGCTTGAAACCCCTTCTTATTCATCAATGAACCAACAATTTTAAGCAAATGAATAAACCTGAATATCAGGTTATAACTCGCCAGTACAGAACATATGAATGAAATCAATCTCAGATATAAGAAGTGATATTAGAATTGGATTTTTATACTTTTATAAATCACAAAGGTTGAGCTGCTGATCAGTCACGCATCAACCCCGGACCCGCTTATAGCAAAGTCCTCCCCTAGGATCCTTGGCCATCTTGGCCTTAATTAATTCCGACCACGAATCTGGTCCGACCATTATTGGTCCATTTAAAAAAACATTCCAATTATATTTTTTATACGTCAGGTGTCAGTACAATTGACAACCTTACTATGACAGCCAGGCATCGGAAGAATCGACAACCTTAATACAACAATCGCTGGAAAACTCACGTTCCAGGAAACAACTCGACTATGAAGAATCCATCAAGGAATAACAATACAATCTAGTATCGATGAGATCGACACAATAATGGGAGGTGCACATGAAAAGTGACAATATAATAAACATCGACGAGATTGATGCAACAACTGGGATGATGATGAAGAGTAAGCAATAACATGCTCAATAAAATTAAGTCTGATATGAAACAGGCATTATGAGTTCGAATCAAGGACTGGATCAGATAATCGCATCAACAAGAAATGATAATAATACTTGCATAGGTGCAAGATGGAAAGATAGAATACTTGTAGAACAAGTACCACAACTTCAGAATTTAAAATAACATTTTTACCCTCATCGGTTTCACAAGTTGCCACTCATCTAGGGTTGGCAACATTCCAACCTAATATTTTTAAATCAAGGTTTTTGAAAGAAAGCCTTAGTATAAGGCTCATAACTATCTTTTAAATCGTTTCAATACAATAATTATATTTTTCCAATCAATATGGAAATATGAATCTAAACTCAAAAGGTATGAAATAATACTCGTCAATTTACGAGATTAAATAAAATACTTGCAATTCAATGCAAAAGAGTCATCATTTAAAATTTAGTGAAGAGTATGCCAATCGCTCAAATATTTAAATAATAAGCAAGGGTATAAACACTTGCCTCCGGTCCTTAACTATTACGTAAAGCTGAATCACATGACTTCCTCCTTAATCTGTCTTATAGCACGATTCTCTATTTCAATCCTCCTTTGATTTAACGCTCTTGTGATTACCATCAATCTGATCCTTACGATTTTGAATCCACGCATCTGCCTCGATAGTCAAACATGAGACGGTACTTTAGTCTTCAACGTATGATTCTCACATTTCATAAACGATTGTAACTTAACTCTGACGCACTTACTAGTCTTACCGATATCTCCGTTGGAATACAATACTGACCAATTTCTGTTCTAAATACCCCTCGTGATAATATTAGACACGACTAAAATATTTAAACAAGTCTCCAATCACTTATTCGTATTTATGACTCAATAAACAAATAATTCACATATTTCACGTAACACACATTGTCATTTAATTGCGATAAATCAATCACCTGAGTCTCGTAACATCCAAGAAATAATTTTAGAAAAATATTCGACTCTCATTTCAAAGGAATTAATACCTCAAAATATTTTTAGATCAAAAATCGGATCATATATCCCAATATAAAGATTTAAAAAAACAATTTAATCAATTAATATAAAATTAATTGACTAATTCCAAACACTTAAACAAATTTTTATGAATAAAACCAAGCCAAGAAAATAATTAAATCTAATTTAAATTAATTAGATTTAATTAATAATTATTTAATAGAATTAACTGATTATTAAAATTAATCAATTAATTAAATTTATTAATTATTAATAAAAAATAATGAAAATAATTAAATTTAATCAATTTTCGAATTGAAATAAATATTTATCAATTTATAAAATTTTCTGAATAATAAACTGTATTTTTAAATCAAAAATATGATTTTTAGAATTTTTAAACTATTTTTGAATTATTTTTTTTTAAAATAAAATCCAAAAATAGTTTTCTGAAAATGAATTAGGGTTTTCTGGATCAAACCGGGTCGGGTCAGGGTTTGAAAACGGGTTGCCAAGAACAACCCGCCGGAAACTGGGTTTTTCCATAATCTGGCCGGTGTTCCGGCCAAACTCCGACCAACCCAAACTATACCAAACTCTGCGTTCTTTACAGGAAAACCACAAGGACAACTTGGCAATAACAACACCAGCTGAAATCGACTTAAACACGAAGAAACAAACTCCGATTCGATCAAAAGGAACCCGCCGCTGGCGGTGGTCCTTTTCTCCGACTAACCGAAAAAAATTACTAACCTCAAAATCAATTACATGAATCAATTCTACAACTCACGATCTACTTAATGGTGTAAACATCAACCATAACCAATTAACCGAACAAAAATCCGGCCAAAAACTATAAAACTCCGGCGAGTTAATAACTTTCCGATTTGCTCGAAATCTTACTCAAAATCCAAATTAAAAATCACACACATACTCTACATCACATAATAAACACAACCATGTCATCAATTTACAAGAACAATCAATATTAAGATTTCCCCCAAATTTAAATAAAAATTCGAAATATTAAAAATAAGAAAAATTCATAAATTATACCCACATGAATTTTGATGATGGATTTGGATAGAGGATGTTGAGAGCTTTAATTTGACTACTAGAGCATCGAAATCGGATTCCGATAATGCCTTCAAAAGTTGGTTTGATTCTCAAGAACACGAAGAACACGGTTCAGAGATTTTTAGATATTTAACAATAAATAAGCTTGATTATACACAAAATAATGCACGATACGCCTCTTTATATTAAACGGAAAATAATATCCCAAACAACATTTTTGGATCGATATTGATCCAATGGGTCGTTTTAATATGAATAAATAGAATACACGTTTTACGAGATGATAATTATCCAGAATATATGGATAACTACAACAATCGTTTAATAATAGATATACGAACCAAAATACCTATATTACGAATGTTTCCGAATATTTCCCACTTTAACTAATGAAATATTGGTACGAACGATATACCAATTTCCCGAATAATTAGGGTACGGAATAATTTTTCTTTTTGATAATTAAAATAAAATGAAATAGAATGACATCCTTTTAAAATAATTTCTAATCACCACAAATATTCACATAACATCTCAACATCACATCTTTGACCATTTAACGAATAACTCAACGCATTTAAACAAATAAAACATTTAATAAATTTTGATATGAAAATAAAATTTAATTTCACATCAAATATTAACACGTAATTTTCCCGGATCTTACAGGAAAGAAAAGATGTCTGAGTACATCTTGTCAGGAAACACATGGAGTGAAGGAACAGAGTTCAGTCAGGAAGAAGCTAATGCTTTGATGGTTGACTACAGGGAAAACACTCTGAAGAATCATGATGAGGACTTCTACAGGATAGTTGAGAGAGCTATGTTGGAGCCTAGCAGAAGGTTGAGTAACTACTCAACTTTGCTAAAGGAGAAAATCACTAGTGTATGTGTGAAGATCAATGAAGAATGGAGGTGGGCTATTGATGTGTACCTGAACACTGGAATATCTATATTCATCACTATGCAGCTGTTGTAGAGCCTTCCAGCAAAGGTGATAACTGTGATGAAGAACAAAATCAAGGCAAACCATACATCCTTCAATGAGATTCTGCACCTGCAAATGCTGAACTTAATCTCAGAGAAACTTCCAGAAGTCTACACCAATCCATTTTGTGTCTACTATGAAAGTATCACTAAAAGTGGTAGCAGGAGATGTGCATACATGAGTCTAGGAGACACTTCAACAATGGAGTCAAAGTCAATATTGAAGGTGTTGTGTTAAACATGATTCTCAACTCTAAAGCCAACAAGGAAAGAGTTCTTGCTGTCAATGCAATCTATGACTTTCTAGTGAAAAGAGACAAGGAACTGAGCTCTACAATAAAGAAGATGATCTCCAAAGCAAACTCTAACAGAGCTGAACAAGGAGAAAGTTGTTCATATGATGTTCCTTTTGGTGATGATGATGAGTTGGATGGTAGTGGAGGAACTGGAGAAGCATGAAATACTAGTGGAAGTACTTCTGGGAATGTTGGAACTAAATCCCAGGAGGAAAATGAAAAAGAAGCTCCTGTGCAAGAAAAAAAATATGCTGGAGTTACAGAAGAAGAGGAGTCTGAATTAATTGAAGCTTTGGAGGCAAATATCTTAAGATGTACTATAGAAAGTATAAATGCTGAAAAAGATACTGTCACCAAAGAAGCTGTCACAGAAGACACTGTCCTCAAGGAAGCTGTCACGAAAGAAGCTGTCACAGAAGACACAGTCAAGGAAGATACTGTCATGGATGACACTGTCAACAAAGATGCTGTCAAGGATGAAATCAAGCCTAGTGTCAAATCTAAAAGGACAAAATCTTTAGCAATGGCTTGGCTTTCTAGACGGGAACCTGAACCTGAGAAGACTAAAAAAGCAAGGAAAGGAAAACACAAGTACTCAGGAAAGGAGAAAACTACTGGGCTTGGCAGGAAACTGAGGAAGCCATCCAAACAAAACTTTACAGCTCTTTGGATCTTTTGGAAAAAGAAGCTCAACAAATCAAGAATGTTGAGGTGAAGTTGGATAACAACAAAGAAGCAACTGAGTATGTTCTTTGGTTTGATGCATCAAGGTCTGTGATAGTTAAAAAGGATTTTACCATGGAGGTGATATCACATGATGTATCAAAGACTCTTTCATACAGTAGGAGAACAGAAACAAGGATAATTGAATACTTCTATTTGGTAAGGATGGTCGATCTAATTCAAGGTTATGACAATGTTCCTGAGAAAGTCATGAACCATGTTTTGGCATACAAAGCTGTGAGAGATGAAGAATTCTATCAGAAATTTGGGGAATGGTCACTGTTTGATGATGCTGACATTGCTCATTTGCTTGAATATTCTGATGAAGAAATAGCTGAGTATGAAGATGATCTTCCTGAAGAAGAGGTGCAAACTCAACCAAGTCATGAAGAATCCTCAAAGCCTACAGGAAGAGAAACCGCTGAAGATATGGAAGATTCATTCTTGGATAAAAGCAGAGAAGCCAACAAGGTGGAGAGTGAAGGACCCAATTACCAATCTTGTATGCTTGAGAATCCTCTGAGAATCAAGTTCATATGGGAAGAGATTCCTGTGAGAAGCTTTCATAAACTAAAAACCAGTGCCCTGAAAGACTTACTCTACCTGGTGATTGGATCAATTCATCCATTGGAACAACTATGCTCTTCTAAGACAATTACGGTCGCACTACTATACGTTCATATTCTATCGCATTCCCATTATCCGTGTTAAATCTTCGTATCATAGACACGTGAAATACATTATAGACACGTTCGAATTCAGAAGTAACATCGTCGTCTTCTTTGTTCGTTGAACTCGCGCGGTTCTCGATATCCTTCTCTTCGTGATAAGCTCCATGGGACGGCATCCCTAGGTTCCCACGGTAACTACCTTTATACGAAAATCCTATCAGCGACAAGTGATCACTCCCCACTGCTCTGAGAAATTCGATGCACAGACGCATAACATATCTTTAATTGCCTAGGCATTCGCTTTCTCGATTCGCTGGCATGCGGGCCGTAATTAGTGCTCATTCTTGATCTCGTCATCAACATTGTTGAAAACTCTTCTAGCATCTTGGATTTCTAGATGTCGTAATCATTACGGGGAATCCACGCGCATCCCTCAACTAATCGTCATCGCTTGAACCGTTCTTTGGTAATTCTACTACAAACTTCATTGTCATAACTCATATTCTCATTCAGGAATCTCTACGGGTCGTAATGGTCTACTAGATTTCTGTTGTTCTGCTTCCATTTTTTTTTGTGTGTCCAACATTTACTTAACAATTGCCAATATCACTTCTCAAATTCAGTCACCAACAATATTTCCTTAAATTTCCATTCATCGTTGTACCCTCGGGTGAATATGATACTTATACTATGGACTTCTTTCAAGATCTCATCTTTTAATTCTTGAATGATGGGAATCTGAACTCTGTAAGCATATTCTACCGTTCCTTTCTCATCTGTATGCATGTATTCAAACTTTTGCATGACTTATTTTTTATTCGAGATTTGAAGTTTGAACTATTGTATTCACATTTCATACTTGTATTTCATTAGCTAATATTTTTATTTTTAGAAAAATCATTTCTCTTTTTGAAATATGATTTTTTTATTTGAAATTTTTTCGATTCTTTTATGAAAGAACCGAACCGAATAGCATTATTTCGGTCTATTCAGTTCAGTCTGGTTCTGGACCGAACCGACCAAATGCTCAGCCCTACCCACAATTCTAATAATCAGTATCTTGCATTTAACAAAAAAAAGTTCTAACAACACGATAAATCTTATTCAATAAATTACATCAAATCACGTAGCACGAAATTCACAAGTTCACATCCATATTCTCAATAAACTTCCAGAATGTACAAACCTGAAATATTATAAAAGAGTGAGCTACACAGCTCAGCAAGTAACAAATTGACTTATAGATATTCTCAAAAATCATTGGGTGTTTTTAGTAAAACAGATTTTCTCAAAAGAATAATAATTTTAAAAATCTTTGCGAAAAATGATTGAACCCAAAGTTTATATTTTAAAATCTAGAAAAGAAACAAAATAAAAATAGAAACGAAATTCTTATAAATACCATAGTATTGCTCTACGGCCATACTTTCCCAAAAGCCGGGATCTTATTCTTATTTGTCACACTTTTCCACTGATCGGCATCTAAAATTCAATAATTACGTGCCATTAATAGTTTTCTAAAGTTGCACACCTGTGCGCCTACCAAGGGTATCTAAGATAATTCCGGAACCATAGCGTAAATTACGAACGGGTTTGATAACGTAAAGACTCAGGGATTCGAAGATTCTTGTATCTTATATTTTATACATTTCGAAACAATATTCCTATATCTTATATGAAAATTGAAAACAGAATATCAATATTTTTTCGGAAAATAAAACTAAGTCAAAAAGTACTTACCTCAATATCGACCGAATATTAAACACGAGCAAATCCTAAAATTATATTTTAATAAAACATAATACAGTTAATAATCAATTTCAAGCTAATACTCAACCAAACAGATAGATATATACTTCAATATATATATAAAGAAGGATACGCGTGAGATTAGGTGGCGCTCCTAAAATTGTCTTAATCTATTTTTCTAATTTTCTAAATTTTTTGAATTTTAGATACTAATAAATTAAAAAATATCCTTTAACATATTAAAAGTAGAATATGTGTTCGAATTTATTGAGGTGAAGAGTTTGAATTTATAGCGAAGACATATAATTAAAAGTTTTATTTGAAGTAGAATAGGTGTTTGAATTTGTAGAGGGGAAGAGTTCAAATATAAAAGAAGTACTTGCAAAGTTCTATTTGAAGTAGAATAGTTGTTTCAATTTATAGAGGAGAAGAGTTTGGATATAAAAGAAGTACTTGCAATTAAAAATTCTATTGGAGGTAGAATAAATGTTTGCAATACATAATTAAAAGTTCTATTTGAAGTAGAATATGTAAAGTTATATGGTGCTATGGCGTAACATAAAAATTAATATATAAGACAATTATATATTCAATATATTAAATTTGAGATTTTGATATTAAAAAGGAAAGAAGTTTTATTTGAAGTAGAATATGTAAAGTTAACGAAAGAGTGGCTCATTAGAAAGGAGTATGGTAACATAAAAATTAATATATACGACAAGTATATATTCAATATATTAAATTCGAGATTTTGATATTAAAAAGGAAAACATATTTCACGAGAGGACGGCTTATTAGCGAAGACCGAATAATTTTCGTAATTTAATTGATAAAGTTTTTCTTGCATCATAATTATTAGTCACTTGACTCACTTCATCAAGATGACTCAAATTAATTGGTTCACTCAGCTATTATTAGCGGGCCCATGTTCTATATTATTGAGCAGGCTGTATCCCAGTTGGCCCAAATAGTAAGCCCACTTCAAATCGGGACCTGGCAATCTGGCATTGTAGATTTATTTTTCTAGAAAGCATCTGTCTGTGTAGACCCATATACTATATTCAAGATTTTCAGTGGGGAACAATGTTTTCTCAAGAAGCAGCACAAGCTCTAGCCTGTAGGACAACTTGTATTGCACAAATCTTTCCTGGCGCCTGCTTATGCTGCATTAGGTCCAGATGTTTTTCTTATATTAACAAATTTAATTGGACATCTCATAATTCTATGAATTATATATCTATTCTTTGCAAACTTGCCAATATGCAAAGGTACTTCAAATTTTCCATTTCTTTCTGTAAACGAGCCAAAATATGTAAATTGTAAACACAGAAAGGTCTCTGGATCTACATGCTATTACAATGGCACACTCAAATACATGTCATGTTATAGCCCTCTTTTCTTTCACCTCTCCTTTGATGGCTATCCATATCTTTTCACAATTAAAACCCAACGAAAAGAAATTTGAAAATTATAGAAGTGGCTGGTGATTTTCCGATTTTCCACCAGAGCCTTGTCAAACAGAATGCCCTGGAACAGCTTGATGAAACCTAGAAACAAGCCAACATGATGGAAAAAAATATCAGCTATCAACAAAATGTGCAGATAAGGATGGTCGCGACTGCTGGGTCTGAGCCGGAGCGGGAATCGTAGATGGAGCCGGAGCAGGAACCGGAGATGGAGACGGAGCAGGAACAGGAGATGGAGCCGGAACTTGAAATTGAGACTCATTTAGCGCCTGAGCTTGAGACTCATTTAGCGCCTGAGCCTGATTCTGCTGCTTGATACGCTCAAGCAACTGTCCAGCCTTACGCTTACCCCTATCAGTGCCATTTTGCACTAAATCAACTAATGAGGACATCACCCCAAGTTCTTGAGCTTCTACCAAATATTGTTGGTCAGCAGAACAGAGGTGAACTAAAACAGCAGCTGCATTCTCCTTATTCCTTGGAGACCCACTGCCAATTACTGCAACCAAGACTGGCAGAGCCTCTGCAGATCCAATGGCTGCCCTCCCTTCAGAATGACTAGCCAGTATAGCTAGAATGGCTAGCGACTCGTCCACCATTCCACCTTGGGGTTCTGTAAGTAACTTCATCAATGTGGGCACAATTCCAGCCCTCACGGCTTTTCCCTTGTTACCTTGGTATATGCACAAATTGAACAGTGCTGTTGCAGCATCCTTCTTCCCCCTCTGGTTACCTTCACTTAGTAGTGTCACAAGTGGTGGAATAGCTCCAAAACCACCAATAGTAACTTTATTTTCATCCACAACTGAAAGGCTAAACAAGGTGGCAGCTGCATTTTCCCTTGCTTCCATACTTCCCTTCTTCAACACATAAACTATACCAGGAACTGCACCAGAAGATACAATGCTTCCTTTGTTGTCCTCACAAATGGAAAGGTTGAGGAGTGCAGTAACGGCATGCTCCTGGGTGCGTGAATCTGGAGTTGAAAGGAGACCTACAAGTAATGGAATGGCACCAGCTTCAGCAAGTGCCACACGATTGTCAGCATTCCGCTTGGCAAGAAGGCGGATTTCACCTGCTGCAAACCGCTTGTCCTCAGGGTTTACAGATGTAAGCTTGTGAAGAAGAGTATCTATCTTGGAACGTTCAGCAGGTGAGCATGCAGATTTAGTCTTACTGAGTCGAGCTGATCGTTTTGGTGGTTCAACCCCGTTTGCTTCACACCACTGGGCTATGAGACTGCGTAACACATAGTTGGGTGTAAGAGAGAGGCTAATAAGAGTTTGTTGTGTCTTGGGACAAGTGCCATGCCCTGCTTCCAGCCACTTCTCAATGCAAGACCGTTCGTAGGTCTACATCAGATAATAGTATGAATTGTTAAAAGTGAACACTTAAATCTTGAACAAAAATTTCTATTATGTGTCATAGTGAACATACAAAATAGGGTTATTTACATTTTGGCCCTAGCAGTATTCACTTTTGTACTCATAAACTTTCAAAGTTTACAATGCCCTCGATGTTTGTCGCTTGTACACCATAACCCTTTTTCTATATTTTTCTTCCAAACTTTCCCTTCACCGCAAAACAAATATATAATTCCAAATTACTTTTGTTCACCGGGAAAAATTGCAGGAGAATGTAGGGTTTCTATCTACTATCTGTCCAATGTCCTGCTATTTTACGGAATTGATAAGGGGTTATATCTCCAATTCGCGATAAGGGTATTTTTGGAATAAAATTATAGAAAAAAGGGTACATGTGTACAAATGAAAAACTACGCATGTATGTTCTTAAACTTTGAGGGTTTATGTGTACAAAGGCGAATATTGTTAGGCCTAAAATATTAATAACCCTCTAAAAATATTATACAGAAGTAAAAGGAATCAGACAACCGCTTCAGAAATAGCCATATGACAGATAGAATTCAATTGTTTGTGCAAAACAGAAATAAAGAACTTGTTCAATGGAAAGTTTTGTGTAATAAATTCTCGTAGCATCTGCTGCATTTTTTAGAATTAGACTTCTAAAGGTTCAATATGATTTCGTTATTCTAACAATATCATAGGAAGGTCGTACTGAGTATAAATGCTCACATGATGTATCAGTTCAAACTCATGACCCAGCGAATAGCAAGTGGACACTTGACCATCACGTCAAGCACAAGCTTTTTACAAAGTTCATACATTATAATAGTGCTGTAATTAGTCCAGTAGATACTGAGCTTATCTTGGCCAGGAATTTCGTGGTTCATAGGAAAAAAACCTTGTTTAACTAAAGTTTTAATGAACAATGCAAGTGTGCCTACACATATCTCGACAGCTTAGATTTGTGCCTTTAAATGGTCACTTCTGTTTAGTTATGCATCAGAGAGTTAATAAGGAAACCAAAGTTTAGCAGAGGTATACCTGTCCTGTTGAAACAATGACCGGGTCAACCATCAACTCCAGGGATATAGGACAGCGGAAATCTTCAGGTATTTTCTTAATTCCGTCGGTGGCTGCTTGTACACTGCCGCTTTCCATTACAGGAGATTCTATATTTAGATCCTCTGTCTGAACGAAATCCTTGATTTTTTTTAGTAGCATTGACATCTTTTCAATGCTCTCCCCTGGATCTCTTCCACTAGTAGAAACCATTTCATGCAAAGCTAGTGATTCTTGCGTGAGATCAGTTATTCCATTAAGCTGCAGATTATCCACTAATCTCCTTAGGACAGCTGAATCTGCAACAGCATCAGGTTTCATGTTGTAAAGCGATGATAGATCCTCATACAGTTCAACATTAGGTGCATCAATCCTTCCTTTAGCTCTTCTGAACTGAGCAAGAACCAGCTCAACCTGGAAGCAAATTAGAAAGGAAAAGTTATTTAAAAATAACGATTATAAACCTTTGAGTCTCTGACTTTTCCAGTTTATAGAGGTCCCACTCAGCATACACTTTACCACTTCGAATCCTTTTTGGTCATCACCACATTTGTAGCCTTTGTATTGATTTATTAAATTTCAAGATGACCAAGAATAATTCAAGGCTTCACATTTAAAGATATTAAATGAACAAAGAAACACAAGGCATGCCTTTTCAGTATTCAGAAGGATATAAAGTTATCTTACACAATTTAGACACACAGTTACTACCTGTTCCTGAATTTCATCCGATATATCAAGTTGCTCAAACGATATTCCACTCAAAGCATTTTCTAACTGAGCTGTCACTTCCTGTAAATTTTTCATGATTTGTTCCCTTTCAAGAACCTATCAGCAGAGCAAAAGAAAAGAACCTGTTAGCTTTTCACATGTTACTTTACTAATTATAATCTGCAACAAGAAAAAACAATGATGGACAGTTAGATAAATAACTGTGGTGATGATTTGAATAAGTATCACTGCTTCAGAAAAGTTACTTCTCCTATGAGGAAATTTCTTTGACTATAGACTGGGTTTAAAGCTCCTGTTTTTAAACAGAAACTGCTAGCTCTCTTTATAATATGTGGATCTGTGCCCAGTAAAACAAACCACAAAAAAAACAGCAGCCAACAAAAGGACTTAACATACTAGTCCAATAATTGTTACCAATAGAACATTACAAGGAAAAGGCCAGACGGATGAAAGAATATTGCCAGTGCAGCTTACAGTATCTAAGAGTTAGTCACAAGGTGAAATAAGTTGTCCAATCCCCAGTAATTAATAAACGTCCGACTCCAAGATCAAGTTAGAGTCAAATTTAAAATTTTTGAATATGTAGTTGTAAGGAATTGAGACAAAATATATGTGTCTGGCGGGAAAACTTTATTCTAATTAATTTTAATTCAAGTTAATTTCAGTTTGTAATTCCCAAACCAGTAGTTGTACCCAAAAATTAATGGACTTGATAAATCTACGCTGCATATATATATCTAGATCAGAGCGACCCCAAAAGATCATATCTAATAGAAGCTTTCATTTGCATTTTATGTTAAAAACAAAATCCAACGTGTCATTTCATCTAATATCTTAGTATATCAGAGAGCTACTTCTGTTGGTAATAGCAAGCAACTTACCCGCGCAAGACTAGCGGAACAAGTAGTGATTGTATATTTCTACGACGGAAAAAAAATATAACATGATATGCATTTAAAGAAATTTGACCAGTGAACACAGACAAGGAAGATCAGTTGCGATGGACCTAGAGTTTGAATCAGAGTCATAGTAACCGTATATGGAAAAGCAATGAAATTGTAACCGAAGCAACAGCAATAATAAACTCACTAGTCATTTTATACAACTGCAACACAAATTGAAAGACCCTTGGACCCTAAAATGTCTAGTGCTATAAACCCTCGGAAAAAACTAGACGCACATAGCAACTCTTAGTAGTTAAAAAAAGAATCTTTATATAAAAACTCCGTTTTACTTGATCAATCAAAGCATAAACCAAAAATTTACTTGTATAACTTACTAAAACCATCATCCTTAAATTCCTATGTATTGACTAGCTAAATAACACAATCAAGTAAAAAAACGACACCAAAATGCATTGTAATAATGAATTAGGGCAAATAATGGCATAAAACAAACCAATACCGAAATGCATCAATCCAAGTCAACAAACCGATGAAAGCAATTACACAATCAAACTAACAAAAATAACCGCAATCAAAATACTAATAACACATACGCACCAAATAGATCTTACTCCCTTGGCTTCCGAATCGCAACAACTCCAAAGCTAACAACATTGCATCTTTCAACTTACTTAGCTGATCCACCGAAACTCGATTAACTTTCTCCTCACTATCTCGAATCTCTTCGAACATCGGCGTCAACAATTTCAACCTTCTACCTAAATTACAGTACTGTTTCTTCACACTAGACCTGTAATCCGAAATCTCCGCTATTTTACTAACCAATTCGATCATCTCCTTAACGACAGCTCGTCCTGCGTCATCGTCTTCCATAACTTACTTGCTTTTCACCTCCAGATCTGTGGATTGACTAGCTAGTGAAAGTAGTTGTTATCATCGTGAATATGTGTGTGTATGTGTATAGATGAAGATTTCAGTTTGATTTTAGAAAGGTTGATTTTCCGGTGATCCGAGAGAGTTGCCGGCGTTAGAGAGAGAAATTTATTGTGGTGGGAAAGTCTGAGAGAGAGTCACGAGTGTAGAGAGAGAAAGACATGTTTTTTCAGTTTCTTGCAGGCACGGTTAGATTATTGTTTCCCTCAAAATTATAGAGATACAACTTGTTTATTTTAGCAACTATGTGTAAATTGTACTAATAAATTACTCCATTTGCTTTTATAAATTGATTTACATGATTACAAAAGTACTAGTTGTTGTTTTTCTTTTCTTTTCTTTTTTTGGTTAACCCCTAGTGCTTGTCTTTGGGCATTCTTATCTTCATACAAAATTAGTAAAAAAGGAAAGATGAATTATCAACAAAATTAATAAAAATTTGTTTCCTAAAATTAAAATTATTATTTATGACTTAAAGTGATAACTAAAAGTAATTTTTTTTTTGTAACATTTTTTATATTAAATAAAAAACATCATAAAAAGTTCCTTCAGAGAAGACAACATCACAAAGATTACTAAACAAGAATAGTCATCTTTCTAAGTCGCCAATCATACAAATCAACTATCAACCATGACATCAACCAACGAACATCTAACATCTAAGCTATAAATATAAGAAGGAACAAAGTGAAGGAAGCTATAAATATAAGAAGGAACAAAGTGAAGGAGGCAGACAGTTAGCCCTAAAAGAAAGCTAGGCTGAGGATCGGACTCTTCTTCGAATGTCCACAGCGATACAATGGAAAAGCTCATCAGGTGATAACAAATCCCCATCGTGCCTCTTTTAATTCCGCCGTCTCCAAATGTGATAACAATGAACCTGAAAAACCAAGCCAATGATAACGAGCATAGGTTTGTTAAGGTTCAGCAGCGCCAGAAAAGAATGAACAAGTTGAAGCCACGAGGTATACTGCTGACAAACATCCAGACCACAAGCAAGAATCAGCCTTCTCAAAATGAACTTTGTGTAAGGACAGAGGAGAAGAATATGATCTTGTGTTTCCCTTCCCGAGATATAGAAAGTGAAAGACATATGTATAGGTCTATTTGTAAACATCGAGGATACAACTCCACTTAAACAAGTTTGTAATAAGTAAATAATAATTCAATTGTCACAGGAATCTCAGAAGGTTATATCAGTCAAAAGAATGAAGATTAAAGTCAACCTACAGACTTGAAGTAATTCTACATTGAAAGAAGTTCAATTATTTGATCAAAACTCAGTGAAATATTCAAGAAAGTGTATTTATTAAATTGACAGAGATTTCAGAAGTGTGACAGCAAGTGTACAAATTATAGTGGTTGATTAAAGTCAAAAGCAACAAATGGACCACAGCTTAAAGTCAGATATGAAGAAGAGACATTGCAGTTAGTCACTTATGAACCAGACAGTACATCAAGTGTCAACATCATTCAGTGGAAGTTCTTCATCAATTTCAGTGGTTCAAGTCAAGGAAGCTCTCAAGAGGTTAAATTAATTCCCTTTTAATTAACCAAATCCATAGTTAATTTAATCAATAATTTAATTCAAAATGAATTAAATTATTCCTTAAATTAATTGATGAGTTAATTAAATTAGAAATAATTTAATCAGGAATGGTATTTAATTCTATTTTAATTAATCATATCATTTAATTAATTTATTTAGTTAATTAATTTATCCAAAATTAATTCACTATTTAAATTAATTAACAGATTAATTGATTTCGAATTTATATACTAGTATGTGTAATAATCCCAAATTTTGGACTTAGTTAAAAAAAAAAATTGATGAATAGTAAATGTTGATGAATAGTGACTTTGCTGATGAAAAATATTTCCAGACCACACTATGTGGGAGACATGGAATGAATGTTTCGAAGTTATATTAGTGATGTATAGGAAGAATAAGTGAATGTAAACGCAATCAGAATCGGGAGATTCCAACTTTAAATTTTAAATCACTATTCATCGGACAATCAAGGATTTATTGATTTGATCGTTTTGAGGAAGTATGTAGAATGAGAAATCCGTGATCATATCTTAAACCAAGGTGAGAAATCTATGATCATACGTTAAGCCAAGGTAATGGAAAGATCAGGGAAGTATCCCCTAGCATTGGTACAGAGAAACGTTTTTAGAATCACTTGAACCTATCGCGAAACGGAAGCGTATCGAATTATGGATTAAACCCTAACCGAAAGGGAAGTATCATATAATATCATCAAGTGTAACATATAAGAGGATTGAGGACACAAAATATGACATAAGCATGACACATGAGGATGACATAGGGATGACAAGTGATGACAAAGTGGTGAATCACCACCTTGTCACCACTTTCACCACCAAACCACAAGCTATTGACATGTGGCAAGGGGTGTGAAAGGCATATGATATAGCCTATTTGTAATTCGAGGATTCTACTCAACTTAAACAAGAATGTAATAAGTAAATATTAGATCAGATGTCACAGGAATCTCAGAAGATTATATCTGTCAAAGAATGAAGATTAAAGTCATCTACAGACTTGAAGTTATTCTACATTGAAAGAAGCTCAATTTATTGATCAAGCCTCAATGAAGTATTCAAGCTCAGTGGATTTATTAAAGTGACGGAGATTTCAAGTGGTGACAGAAAAAGATACTGATTACGGAGTTCTTGAATGAGAAGGAAGTGAATCACTGCTTAAAGTCAAATAGATAAAGAACAAACATTGTCGTTAGTCACTCATGAACCAGGCAGTGCATCGAGTGTCAACGTACTATTGTGTTTGTTATTTATCTAAGTTTTTAGTGATTCTGGAATTAATTGGGAAGTCAATTAATTCTATTTATTCTCTTATAAATAATTAATACTATCAAGTATATTATTTATTAAATTAATTCTGTAAAAGAATTAATTTAATACATAATTTATTTAGTTAATTATTTAAATTAGAATAAAAATGAACTAGGAAGACTTAGGTTTGAACTAGGAAGACTTAGGAAAATGAACTAGGAAGACTCACAAGTGAGTCTTCCCGAAAGTCTTCCTAGGCAAAGCCTTGTCTTCCCGAATGTCTTCCATGAACAAGTGTTGTCTTCCCGGTTGTCTTCCCTTCACAACCATTGTCTTCCCGAGAGTCTTCCAAGAGCAAAAACATTGTTTTTCTGCTTGTCTTCCTAGTACAAAATTAGATTCTATCAAGTGGATTGGCAAGTGGACAAAAGCAAAAGCAATGCAGGTCGTTATAATATAACACAATTCGAAGACATTACAAGTACAACACAGAAGAAAAAGAGACACAACATATTATCATCAAATTCACTCTGTCTTTACTTCTTCCTGAACTGCAAAGCATTAATTTCTTCAGAGAATTAAATCTTGATTAGTTCATAACATTTAATTCATAAGAACTGATTCTCTTGTATTGCTTTAGCTTTCTAGCGGATCATAATCCCTAGATTTTATATCGAACTACTTTTTAGTATTCGATCCTTTTTATTACAAAAATAGATAAATTCATGTCGAATTTATTCTAGATTTGTTTTATCAAGTTCATTGTAATCAGTGATCAGAATTGTAACACCCTTCAAGTTTAATAGAGTTTTATTTAACTTGAATATTGTTTCAATTTTATTCCGCACTTATTTGTTCTAAACAGTTAAATCTTTAAAAGGACAAATTCGATAAAACGGTATAGTTTGTATTCAACCCCCCTTCTACAAACTTATCAGGACCTAACAATTGGCATCAGAGCCTTTTGATTGATATACAAATCAAAGATCCAATTGTTTTGAGATTTTTCTTAAACTCTGAATTTTTATTTTTCCTAAAAATCTCAAAAGATGTCTACTACACAGAAAGTGGGTACAGTCAAAATCCCAATGTTCAGCAAGGAGCATTATCCAATGTGGAAGAAGAAAATGCTCCTATTTCTTAAGGTTGCAAATCCTAAATACATTGATGTGATGAAGAGTGGTCCCAAAATCCCTATGATTATTGAGGAATAGCTAAAAGTGGATAACATTGTTACTAGGGCTGCTAGGATGTACCCTAAGGATCCCAAGGATTTCACTCCTGGTGAAAAAGAGGATGTTACCTTGGATTCCAGTCTACAGCTGATCCTTATTGATTGTCTTGATCCTATCATGCATAATCATGTCCTAAACTGTGATACTGCCAAACACATTTGGGAAACCATAGAGATAATCAATGAGGGGACAGAGGAAGTTAGGGAGAATATGCTGGAAATTCTCACCTCACAATATGAGCATTTCAGATCAAACCCTGGTGAAGGTATCTCTCAGGTTTTTGAGAGATATAACAAATTAATCAATGATCTGAATCTCAATGGGAAGCACTACACCAACAAGGAGATTAACAAGAAGTTCCTTCTTACACTTCCACCTCATTTGGAGCACAAAATATCTGCCATTAGAGAAGCAAGAGATATGAATGAGATTGCTTTGGAGAGATTGTATGGTGTTCTGAAGACCTATGAGCTGGAGCAGATTCAACAAAGGGAGCTGTATGGAACTGGGAAGATTGTTGGTACCTCTACTGCATTGGCTGCTGAAGTCCCACAGAAACTGGAAGTGAAGGCTGTTCAACCTTCCAGTTCTAACATGAATGTTATTGATGCTGAATATGGATTAACATCCATTGATCAATCTGGTGGTGACTTCTATTCTTTAGAGGAGCTTGATCAGCTGGAGGATGGTGACTTGGCTTTGATAGTCAGGAAATTTGGGAAGTTCAGATTCAAGAGGAATCCCAATCTTAAGTTCAGACCCAGATTTCAGAAAGGTGGATCTTCCTTTTCAAGTGGCACAAGGGGTGGCTACAAAACTGGAACTGTGGAAAGGAGCACAATCAGATGCTACAATTGCAATGAGTTGGGTCACTTTGCTACTGAATGTAAAAAGCCAAAGCAAGTGACAAGGAACTCATTTGATTCTAGCAAGAAGAATAAGATTGGGAAAGCGTATGTTGCTGAAGGAAAGAGTTGGGATGACACTGACAGTGATGAAGAAGCAGGTGAGATTGGGAATCTTGCACTCATGGCAATAGGAGACAAACTCTTTCAGTCCATGTTATCTTCACCCAACATGTCTGAGGTAAAGTTCACTGATACTGAAATGATTCGTCATCTTGGTGATACTTTAAGTTGTGCACGCACTGAAAATGATAAAATAATTCTTTTGAACACAAATCTTGAAAATGAGATAAAAGAATTAAAACTAGTGCATATTAATCAAGATGAACTCACTAAAAATGTAGCAGTTCTTGAGAATAGGGTTAAATTGTATCAACAACTGGAAACCATTCTCAAAGATCAGATTAGTGAGCTTAATACCAAAGCTAATGCCTATTACAACTCTTGTAAGACGGCTAAAGAGATTATGAACAAACAAGCTATGGGTAATCATGTCAGTATAGGTTATGGTTATAATGAGGCCATTGGATTGCTTGGTATTAATACACCTTGTAGAGTCAGAGAAGAAGGAAAGGTTGTTCCTTATATACTTAAGGGTATTGAAACACCCTTCTGTAAAGAATCCATAGCAGATCCTATGAATGAATACTCTATAATCATTGCTGAAGAGATTCGTGAAGAAGATATGGCTTTGGAAGTTGAACAGTCCAAAAAGTGTATATCTGATATTCCAGTCAAAGTTGCTACAACTAAAAAGACTAAATCAGATATCCATAAGTTGGATCAAAACAACTATAGAACTAACATGTCTGCTGTTAATTCTTCTCATAAAGCATGTGGTGTGATTAATTGCATGTCTTGTGCTTTCAATGTTATGTATGCTTATTTTAATAGTAAGCATGTATCTAGTGATAAGACTGCTCCACGTCAACATGTTAATAATAAGAAGCATGTTAAAGAAAAGACTACTAGTCCTCCTCAGACTAGAGTGGATTCATTTATCCCTAAGCCTACTCAGAAATGTGTTAAGGCTGGCTATAAATGGAAACGCTCTTATGTGAAAGAGGTTGAAGTAGTTTTAGTTAAAAATGTTGTTTTGCCTGACAAAGGCCAGTTCTTTAAGTATGCCGGACCCAATCAATTTTGGGCTCCGAAGAAGGTCTAATCAATTTGATATTGCAGGGAGTTAAACAGGTAAACCGTGTTATATGGATTCTTGACAGTGGCTGTTCAAGGCATATGACCGGAGATAGAGCCCTGCTATCAGATTTGGTTGAGAAAGCTGGCCCAGTAGTTACCTTTGGAGATAACAGCAAGGGTATTACGAAAGGATATGGCTGTTTGAAGTACGGAAATGTTATCATTGAAGATGTTTCATTTGTGGAAGGTCTGACGTTCAATCTTCTCAACATCAGTCAGTTCTGTGACAGAGGATATGCTGTTTCCTTTGAAAGAGAGAAGTGTCAGATCACTCACAAGAAGAATGGAAAGCCTGCTCTTCAAGGAGTAAGGAAAGGTGACTTGTTCATAGCTGATCTGAACTCGGGATTCAAAGATGAAGTTAATTGTTTTTATGCTAAAGCTTCATCAGATGATAGTTGGCTATGGCACAAGAAGATGTCTCACCTTAACTTCAAAACCATGAACTCTTTAGTCAAGAGAGAATTGGTTAGAGGTTTGCCTCAGATGGAATTTACACAGGAAGGACTGTGTGAGGCTTGTCAGAAAGGAAAGTCAAAGAAAGCTTCTCACAAGGGCACTGACACATCATCAATAACTGAACCTCTTCAGCTACTGCACATGGATTTGTTTGGTCCAGTTAATGTGATGTCTATGTCAAAGAAGCAATATGCACTTGTGATTGTTGATGACTTTTCAAAATATACATGGGTTTTATTCCTACATTCCAAGGATGAGACCCCATACCTGGTGATTGGCCATATAAAGTTGATTGAGCTGGATTCTAGATTCCCTGTTAGAGCCATAAGGTCATATAATGGTACTGAATTCAAAAATGCCATTCTAAATGACTTTTGTGCTGATAAAGGAATAACAAGACAGTATTCTGCCCCTAGAACTCCTCAACAAAATGGAGTAGTGGAAAGAAAGAATCGTACATTGATTGAAGCTGCACGAACTATGTTAAGTGAGTCCAAACTTCCAACGTACTTTTGGGCTGAAGCAGCGAATACAGCTTGTTATACTCAGAATCGAACTTTAATCAACAAGGACTTAATGAAGACTCCGTATGAGATCATGAACAACAAGAAACCAACTGTCAAATACTTTCATGTATTTGGAGCAAAATGCTTTGTGCTTATAGATGACAATGTGAAACGTGGCAAGTTTGATGCAAAGGCACAAGAAGCTATTTTTGTTGGTTATTCCAGAAGATCTTACAGGGTCTACTTGTTTGGCAGTCACACAGTAAAGGAAAGTGTCAATGTTACTTTTGATGACACTAAATTCCCTAATATCCAAACAGCAGATTCATCTGAGAATCTGAAGTTTGATAACTTGCCAGACTCAGAATCAGATGATGAAGCCCCACCTGAAGTTATTGCTGGTAATGATAATAATAATGATGATAATAATCCTAGTGGTGGTGGTGGAAACATTGGTAACAATGGAGATACCACTAACACTGGAGAAGAATCATCAAGGCAATCAAGCAACAACTCAGGGGGAGCAAATGAAGGATCAACTAGTCACTCACAACATCAAAGTGAAATTCAAGGCGAATCATCAAGATCAGATCTTCCAAGACAGACTGTATGGAATAGAGCTCATCCTTTTGAGCTGATCATTGGTGATCCAGATGTTGGAGTTAAAACTAGAAGTGCAACTCAGAATGAATGTCATTTTTCAGCATTTTTATCTAAAATGGAGCCAAAGAAAACTGAGGAAGCACTGACTGATCCAGATTGGGTGATTGCTATGCAAGATGAACTCAATCAGTTTGAACAAAAACAAGTCTGGAAGCTGGTACCCAGGCCAAAGAACAAGAAAGTAGTTGGTACAAGATGGGTATACAGGAACAAGCTAGATGAGGATGGCATTGTTACAAGGAACAAGGCAAGACTGGTTGCACAAGGGTATTCACAAGCTGAAGGCATTGATTATGATGAAACCTATGCACCAGTGGCTAGACTTGAGGCCATCAGGATGTTCTTAGCATTTGCGGCTTATTCCAATTTTAAAGTCTATCAAATGGATGTTAAGAGTGCATTCCTGAATGGTGAACTTGATGAAGAAGTGTATGTGGAACAGCCCCCTGGCTTTGAAAATCAGGAGCTGCTGGACTTTGTGTACTTTCTCTTCAAGGCTATCTATGGTCTCAAACAAGCCCCAAGAAAATGGTATGACACTCTCTCTGGTTTTCTTTTAGAAAATGGTTTTGTTAGAGGTATCATAGACAAAACTCTTTTTTTAAAGAAACACAAAAATGATATGATATTAGTCCAAGTCTATGTGGATGACATCATATTTGGGTCTACTAATGATAATCTCTGTAAGAGATTTGCTGAGCTTATGCAGAGTAAGTTTGAAATGAGTATGATGGGTGAGCTGAAGTTCTTTCTTGGATTACAAGTAAGTCAAAGGTCAAATGGTATATTTATTTGTCAATCCAAGTATCTTAAAGAACTCCTCAAGAAGTATCATATGGAGGATTCAACATCAGCAAGGACTCCATCTTCAACAGCCATCAAACTTGGAGCTTCTGACAAATCTATCAAGGTAGATGTTACAAGCTACAGAGGTATGATTGGCTCCTTACTCTATCTTACTGCTAGTAGACCAGATATTATGTATGCTACATGCTTGTGTGCAAGGTTCCAAGCGGATCCTAGAGATGTACATCTCGTTGCTGTGAAAAGAATCTTGAGATATCTTAAGGGTACACCTAATCTAGGTATCTGGTACCCGAAAGATTCTGGTTTTAATCTTGTTGGATATACAGATTCTGATTATGCAGGTAGTGTTGTGGATAGAAAGAGTACCTCTGGGAGTTGTCAATTCCTAGGAGGTAGGTTGATTTCCTGGTATAGCAAGAAACAGCAAACAGTTTCCAATTCAACAGCAGAAGCTGAATATATTGCTGCTGGAAGCTGTTGTGCTCAGATCTTATGGATACGGAATCAATTAAAGGACTATGGCTTTGCCTTAGACAAAATTCCCATATTTTGTGATAATACAAGTGCCATAGCAATCTCCAACAACCCTGTGCAGCACTCGAGAACGAAGCACATTGATATCAGGTATCATTTCATCAGAGAGCATGTCATGAATGGAACTGTGGAGTTACACTTTGTACCCACAGAAGAACAGACTGCAGATATATTCACTAAATCTGTTGACGAATCCACATTTATCAAGTTAGTTGGTAAATTGGGTATGTTAAACAGTCTTAGTGATTAACAATATCTCTGTCACGTTTGTTCTCTCAAAATCATTTTCTCTTGCTGATATTGAATGATATATTTTGCCAATTCTTGTTTTTGTATAAAGCTTGTTAATTTAAATATTCTGAATAATTTATTTTCTTTAAAAATACTTTTCTCATATTTTTTAAATAGAGAAACCTATTTTTATTGAAAATTTATTTATTCAAGAATCATTTAAGTTAGTTTCAGATTGTAAATATTGTTGTTTAAATATTTATGCAAGTTTATATTATTTTTATGCACCTCTATATTATTCTGTATAGTTATTGCATGTAAATAGTTTCCTGTAAATATTTTTTTTAATTATTATTTTTTATTGCTTATTATTTATTATCTTTTATTTTCTATTTGTCTTAGATGTTTTTGTAAATATATTGTATATATTATTTTTGATCTAGCTCTTGCTTAGCTGGAAATTCAGTGCCAAATCCAATTCAGGTATTACTTTCTATCTCTCAATCCACTTCTTTTACTGTTGCTGAACCCAAGTGGTTGTTAGGGCTGACCAAGGGATTGTAGATCCACAATCTCTATCCCAGGTCTTAGAGCCAAACAATGAGTTTACAACTTAATTACTTGACCTCTCAGCCTAAACAGAAATCAAATGTTAAACAAAGAAGTATTTTGATTGAAACAGTGAGTGATCCCACAGCTCTGCCTCCTCTAAAGAAATTCAATATATACTGAGGCATCTGTCAGCCCATCTGTATCCTCTCAATAGGATATGGACTTTGAAATGGCCAATGAACTGTTTCTAGAGACATTCTCTCAACAGGATGAATCTATTGAAATTTGCCATAGGGCCATGGCACTTTGTACTGAGTCAAGCACACTCCCATTACTCACAATGGGAGAAAACAATTTCATTAGATGAAGCTCAGGACACAGTGAAAGCAGAGCACCTGCAACTGGTTACAGTGCCTACCATTGTTACGGTAGAAGTGCCTTCATAGGCATATGAGGGAAAATTTGATTCTTTGCCAAATTTAAATAGAATCATTTTCTCCCCTCCCAGAGTGAACACCTCTGGCTCCCAAAGGGATTTTCCACTCGCAGATTTATCTGGAGAAAGTGGAAGGCAACTTGGTCAGTCTATCACTGAAGCAATTCAGATTTCAAATCCAAGTGATTTGATAGACATGATTGAGGATCGGGATTTGCGAACTCCCATTGCACCACCACTGACCTCTCTTGAAGAGGCTAGGGTGAGTTTCAATGCAGGTACTGATCAAAAAGGAGCAAATAGACAGCTAATGTTGAGTGATAAGAGTCAAACTCTGAGTGAAACACATGCACGTGAGATGAGTGATACACTTACAAGAGAAATTCAAGTGAGTGCACACACAGACACATACACTGCAATGAAGTTAGCTCACATAGCTGATCTACAGGAACATCTATTCAAAACCCAGGCTGATAAAGAAATTTTGCAAGCACAAGTGGTTGAACGGTCTTCTTCTTCCACCTCTGTCAACAATCAGCTGGGACTACTCAAGGAAATTTTGAAGACAAAGTTACTTCCCAAGTTCAACTCCATCAACTATCTCAACTCCTACTGGCTTCAGATACTCATAAAGTTAAATCTGTAGAGAATTCCTCAACTAAGGGGGAGAAGTTTCTAGAGAATTTTGAAGAAGCTAGTAAAAGGGAGCTGGGGCTGAAAAAGATATAAAAGGAAAAGGAGGAGTAAAGGGGAGTAAAGGTAATTAGCTCTGTTTTGTAAATGTTATATGTATAGAGCTTAGGTAAATCAAGACAGGTTCAATGTTATCATATGTTCAGTCTAGAGGAACATCTGTCTTGTTTTTATCTTTACTGGTGAAATCTGGAAATGTCATATTTGATCCAGAACTTTCTAGTATTTACTTAGGCTTAAGAGTCTTATCTTTTTCTTGGTTTTAGTTGAGTGATCCTCTAGGTATTTGGTTGTTATTCTCTAACAAACAAATAGGGGGAGATTGAAAGGCATATGATATAGCCTATTTGTAATTCGAGGATTCTACTCAACTTAAACAAGAATGTAATAAGTAAATATTAGATCAGATGTCACAGGAATCTCATAAGATTATATCTGTCAAAGAATGAAGATTAAAGTCATCTACAGACTTGAAGTTATTCTACATTGAAAGAAGCTCAATTTATTGATCAAGCCTCAATGAAGTATTCAAGCTCAGTGGATTTATTAAAGTGACGGAGATTTCAAGTGGTGACAGAAAAAGATACTGATTACGGAGTTCTTGAATGAGAAGGAAGTGAATCACTGCTTAAAGTCAAATAGATAAAGAACAAACATTGTCGTTAGTCACTCATGAACCAGGTAGTGCATCGAGTGTCAACGTACTATTGTGTTTGTTATTTATCTAAGTTTTTAGTGATTCTGGAATTAATTGGGAAGTCAATTAATTCTATTTATTCTCTTATAAATAATTAATACTATTGAGTAAATTATTTATTAAATTAATTCTGTAAAGAATTAATTTAATACATAATTTATTTAGTTAATTATTTAAATTAGAATAAAAAGAAATTAATTGAGAAGTCAACTAATTCTATTTATTCTCTTATAAATAATTAATACTATCAAGTATATTATTTATTAAATTAATTCTGTAAAAGAATTAATTTAATACATAATTTATTTAGTTAATTATTTAAATTAGAATAAAAATGAACTAGGAAGACTTAGGTTTGAACTAGGAAGACTTAGGAAAATGAACTAGGAAGACTCACAAGTGAGTCTTCCCGAAAGTCTTCCTAGGCAAAGCCTTGTCTTCCCGAATGTCTTCCATGAACAAGTGTTGTCTTCCCGGTTGTCTTCCCTTCACAACCACTGTCTTCACGAGAGTCTTCCAAGAGCAAAAACATTGTTTTTCTGCTTGTCTTCCTAGTACAAAATTAGATTCTATCAAGTGGACAAAAGCAAAAGCAATGCAGGTTGTTATAATATAACACAATTCGAAGACATTACAAGTACAACACAGAAGAAAAAGAGACACAACATATTATCATCAAATTCACTCTGTCTTTACTTCTTCCTGAACTGCAAAGCATTAATTTCTTCAGAGAATTAAATCTTGATTAGTTCATAACATTTAATTCATAAGAACTGATTCTCTTGTACTGCTTTAGCTTTCTAGCGGATCATAATCCCTAGATTTTATATCGAACTACTTTTTAGTATTCGATCCTTTTTATTACAAAAATAGATAAATTCATGTCGAATTTATTCTAGATTTGTTTTATCAAGTTCATTGTAATCAGTGATCAGAATTGTAACACCCTTCAAGTTTAATAGAGTTTTATTTAACTTGAATATTGTTTCAATTTTATTCCGTACTTATTTGTTCTAAACAGTTAAATCTTTAAAAGGACAAATTCGATAAAACGGTATAGTTTGTATTCAACCCCCCTTCTACAAACTTATCAGGACCTAACAGGGTGACTAAACTAAACCAAGGCCACACAATTGAGATGCATCCAAATTAAGTGCAATTATACAAAAACAAAAAGAAAAGAAAAATCAAAGAAGAAGCATCAAGAAAGCTTCAAACTTTCGGCCAAAATAGTACTTCAATTCCTTAAAGATTTTGCTACCACTTCCACTCCACCAAAAATCAAGATTATGGGCTCTAAATCTTCCTCTTCCATAAAATAAGGTAGATCATTAATCTTAGCTTCATCCATGATTGATATCTTGTTCAAAAATGGATTCAAAAATGGATACTAACATGGACAGTTAGTAAGTGAATTGAGAAGGTTTCGGGTTAAAAAGATAATTTTTCGATTTTATAAAAATGTCGGAACTAAAGCTGCGCGAGGAGTAAGTGGTTCTGCACTTCACTGCCAAAAATCTGCTACTCTCGGGAATTTCACCCCCTTGGGCAGAAAAACATGTTCAAGCATTTTGTTCTATTCTTTCCCTAGATCGCGCACGTGAAAACGGTGTGTCATTTCGATTAACGGTTAAGGAGATATGAGCGTTTAGTGAAAGGCGTGCGAATAGTAACTTTCCGTAGCTCATCCAAGTTTGAGAATACATTTCACCAAGTGAAACCCCTGTTTTGAGATCGAAACTTTTATTATAAATATTAAAAATACCCAAGATGATTTTAGAAGTGGTCTCGTATTTAAATACGAGTTTTCGGATTCATTAAAAATGTTAGAGTGCGAGTCGCGTAATAGTAACTTTATGAAAAGTCAACTCTAGAGTACTACTTTGACCAACCATTGCGACTAAGATAAAAGGAGTATTTCGAGTCGATTAAAATACGAACTTTGTTGAAGAATAACGTGACTACATGATGTGTTTAACATATAGTTGACTTTAAATGATTAATCCAGTGGACTGTTCAGGTATTTCTTTGTTTATAGATTTCCCGGCAAGTTCTCGAACCCCTAACAACCAAGGACCCGAGGCAAGTTTTCTCATTCCATGCTTTATTTTAAATTATAATATTCTGATGATGCATGTGATATGTGTTATGCATGCTTCCAAACCTCACATCGTATATAGATGTGATGGTATAAAATTGTTGAGATGAACTATATGCATATGGTAAGATGCATGCTTTCAAACCTCACATCGTATATAGATGTGAAGGTATTAAAAATGTTAAGATATAATATATGCATATGATAGATGCATGCAAGTTTTCAAACCCTACATCATATAAATGATGCTGTTGTGATTTGTGTGATTGATATATATATATATATATATATATATCTATTCTGCTTTAATGCTGTGAGAACTTATTATAACTATTTACGCTTTTGATAAAAAGCTTTGTAAGATATAAGGTTTATATTCTATGTAAATACTAGATATAAACCGAGGTTTTAAAGACTCTTAGAGTAGAGCAGGTGAATCGTGTTTTTAAACTTAGACCGGGAGTCGGTATATTTTCTTTAAACCGTTAAGGTTTATTTTCTGATAAGTATATTGAAGAGATACATTCAATTATTTCATTATTCAAAGAATATTATTTTAATGTTCACTTAGATTTGATGATCAAATATTTATTGAGCTTTTGATTATTATTTAATCAATTATTAATTGATGAATATTATTTGAATATTTATTACTCTTTTAATTAATTTAAAAATGATGTATATTGTTTAAAAAGTCATCATTGACCTTCAATGAGTATGAAGAATATTTCTGAACTTTATAATATTTATTTTAATTAAAGTAGGGATTCTCAAATATTATTCTAATTTAAATCTATCTTAAGAGATGATTTAAATATTCGCTGACCACTCAAATGGGACGGGAATACCCTTAAAGATTTCCAAATAGTCTGACTCCTGGGTCGTAATCTTTTAAAGAGAAATCTTATCAAATCCTAAGTGGGACGACAGTGGTCAACCCCTTCCGGTTACTTACTCCTCTATTATCCTAGGAGTAAGTAGGCCAGAAACGTTTTCAAAAGAGAGACAAGTACTCAGTACTTGGGGAAAATAGGATTAAATTCCGATTCCCGTTTCATTGATTTTTCATCCAGGACCAGCAGGAAACGCGAAAGAGGTTGTTGGACAGTACCTCTGGTTATAGTGTAAGAGGCTGCGAGGCAGTCCAGCACTTATCTCGCATAGGAGGCTGTAGGTCAGTCCAGCAGATACAAAGCCCGTATGCGGCTAAGGTGATAATCGTGTTAAGATGTCGTCCATCTACTAGTAGAGAAGTGTGAGTACGATACAACGACTGATCATCGTGTATCGTGTGTGTGCCCTGAAAAAGGTCCCTTCCCTCCAATTAGAAGTTGTGCTGCACATTGTAATAAAAGCCTAGGTGCTGAGTTACTGATAATATGGCAGTGACGAGTAATGATGTTCCTCATACAGTAGTTGTACTGTATGGCATGTTTTGACGAAAAGAATAATAAAATATCATTCTGTATACGAATGAAGTTTAAAGGTTTTCCTTTATGATATAAGCTTACATATATGATTATGTTGCTATATCTCATTTTCGAGCTATAGTGCTCGTTATTGCTTCTTTTACATACCACAACACAATAAAGTCGAAAAGGTGTTCATTACTGATATTTTACAGTATTTTGAACAATATGAGATATCTAAATAGATATGTGAGTATATATGTTGAGAAGGTATTTAAGATATACAGTCTATTTAACTGTATAGTGTTTTGAATCAATGAATAGGCTTTAAGCCTTGATTCCAATATTTGATATCTATTTTAAAAAGATATGTTTTGAGTCTCGGTTTATCATACGGATGCCAAGGATTTCCAAATGATTACGAAGAATATATGAGTATGATTATAAGTCATACGGTATTTTGAACGGTATACTATTTTGGGGTTAGACCCTAGTAGTGTTAAAAACTTTGATCCCATATGGATTATCTTCCTAAAAGGTTTAAAGATTTAAACCGGGATAGATTTCTTGCTGAGCGCTATTAGCTCATTCTTGCTTTATTAAAACTTTCAGCATGAAGAAAATGAAAATGCACACCTAGAGGTGTATATGGCTAACTATGACCGATTTTAATGTTTGAAATAATTTGAAACTTCTAACAATCATTTTTGAGATATATACAATTGTATATATATAAGACTTCAATTTCCAACAGCTATAAAAAGATATGAACGAATCTTGGCTGTTTTGGAAATGTTAAGATATGGTAGAGATTGAGTAAATCTGTTTTAAGTGGATAAAGAAAGGTAAATCATAATCCCAATAAAATAGGAACTGATTTTCAACTTGATTTGAGCTCTATTAATTATATAAACTATATATTATATAATAGAGTTCTTACATATATAATCCTAGCCAATCTCTGATATCCTTAAGCAATCTCCAAGAAATCTTCAAGATCAAAATTGACTTAGAACAGCTTCTGGCGAGTCCATGTCAGCTTGCTGTTCTTCCCTGTCAGCTTGCTGTTTTGGTATTGAACATGTGAAGTTGGCTTGCCAAACTGACTCAGTCCAGCACTAATGGCTTGCTGTTTAGATAAACTGACATTCATATCAGTAAGCTATTTTGCCCTGCAAAACCAAGTTAGTACATATGATAATGGCATGCTATTTTATATGCAGTGATATTTCATATCAGTAAGCCATCTTTCCCTGCAACAACAAGTTAGGATAGAGCATATAGCTTGCTGCTTTACATCTATAAATACAAACATCTTTGCCACTATATGATCATCAAAATTCATAGAGTTTCAATCTCCCCCTTTTTGATGATAATATATCCATATGTGATTGAGCTAAAAGCTCCCCCTCAATTAAAGCATCAAGCAAAACAAGTTAACAAAATAACAAGCTAATATATTCAATGACAAGCAATCAGCTTGCTGTTATGTGTCATCATCAAAACTAATAGGGTTTCAATCTCCCCCTTTTTGATGATTACACACCAATATTCAGGAGCTAAAAACTCCCCCTAAATTTATGCTTCTCCTGCAAAAATATTAGCAATGTAGACAAGGAGACAAACAATATCTTGGTTTGGTGTCACATGAACATTTAGCATTATCAAACCAAACAAAGTAAATGAAATAGAGAATCAATACTTTTTCCCCCTTAATCAATACTTTCTCCCACTTAATCAATAATCAATACTTCCTACAAAACAAGATTAGATAATAAAGCATGAAATATTCATAAGCAACATTTGTATTCATCATCAAAACATCACGCCAACAATCTCCCCCTTTTTGATGATGACATACTTGAATACATCAGAGAGACTATGTTGTTCCCATAAAGCAATGATCCCCCTGATTAATATAATATCTCAACATAGAATCAGGTTAGCATAATTCATCATATATAATAAGATACAAACGTGACTCATCCCTGCATAAAACATTAGTTTATAAATTCAAACATGTAACATTATAACCCTTTTTATCACATGTATTCATGTTCTTCTCCCCCTATGACATCATCAGAAAAGGGATTAACAAAATAAGCATAAAACATGTAGTAAACATTTAACAAACAGTAAGCTAGTTATAATGATTAAGTTTGATAAATCAAACCAGCATGCTGAATACATGTATTCTGGTTTTCTGCCATACCAACTGTTCTACTGAAATGTAAGATAGCTTGCTGATTGAAGAGTACACATTCCAAATAATCATGAATGTGGTTTACACCTTTATCACCAATCAAACAACCGAAATAGTATTCTCCTTTTTCAATTCCTGCACAAAACTATATATACGTATATATGTCCCATCTATATACTAGAGGAATCTTGTTAGTACCATAATAATAATATAATCATATTTAAATAAATGTATGCGAACAAATAGCATACTTACTACTTGGGTACCCAAATTTGGTAGGATTCACCATGGTCAGTAGATAGATCATAAAGAACATGTAGATCAGATTTCTTAATCCACTTCTGGATCACTTTTGGAACTTGATTCCTTCTCTGTTGTTTTCTGTCAGACGGATGGTAAATCATAATCCCAATAAAATAGGAACTGATTTTCAACTTGATTTGAGCTCTATTAATTATATAAACTATATATTATATAATAGAGTTCTTACATATATAATCCTAGCCAATCTCTGATATCCTTAAGCAATCTCCAAGAAATCTTCAAGATCAAAATTGACTTAGAACAGCTTCTGGCGAGTCCATGTCAGCTTGCTGTTCTTCCCTGTCAGCTTGTTGTTTTGGTATTGAACATGTGAAGTTGGCTTGCCAAACTGACTCAGTCCAGCACTAATGGCTTGCTGTTTAGATAAACTGACATTCATATCAGTAAGCTATTTTGCCCTGCAAAACCAAGTTAGTACATATGATAATGGCATGCTATTTTATATGCAATGATATTTCATATCAGTAAGTCATCTTTCCCTGCAACAACAAGTTAGGATAGAGCATATAGCTTGCTGCTTTACATCTATAAATACAAACATCTTTGCCACTATATGATCATCAAAATTCATAGAGTTTCAGAAAACGTTGCAGATTCACCTCGTGTTACGAGAGCAAGGGAATGGAGAGACCACCCTTGAGTTAGTTCAGCAGGATGGGATACTGCCGGTGTGAGCAGAATAGTTGCAGACTGTATTAGTAAGAATTGTTTTCGAGTAGGTTGTATTATTAAACCTTGTATAGAATTGTGAGGTCTATTATTTTAACTTCAGGTAGAGGTTGTAAATAATAGATGAGATCCTGGATAGTACATTTGAGTTGTAATAACAAATGTTACTTATTGTTGCTCATTTCCAAGGCTATAACTTGTGTGTGTGTGCGTAAGTGATTGGGGTCTTTGGAGTTGTATTATTAGAATGTTGTAAGTAATTCAGGTATTGTATATTGATGGAGCGTGACAACCCAGATTCCTGACCCCGGATCTGGGGGTCTTACAGAAATGGTATTAGAGCGTTAAGTTATAAACTTGGATATGAGAGTGTTAAGAGTTATAACGAAGTGAGAGAATAACGTGAGGACTCATATAGAGTTCGTTAAGTGGACTACCGGAAGTAGTGCCATTGAGGATGTTAAGATTAAAGAGTTTAGTTGAGGATTATCGGAGGACCGATAGGACCGATGAAGACCATCATAATGATGAGATGAATGTCTAGAATTATACCCAGATTATCAAGGACATTAAGATAAAACGCGGAGCAGAGTCTCGGTTGCAGTTGGGGTAAGGTTGGAAGGGCCAATACCAATGGATAACTTGACTTAGTAAGAACCTAAGTGTTTGTAGTTCATCATAGTTGCCCACGGGAAGGCAGCACATGTGAAGATTGAGACGTTTACAATCCTTTACGCAATCCAAATTACTAAATTGTGTGGACTAGTTAAGGCATTATCTTGTGTATGAGGTCCAAGCCTTGAGAACAACGATTCCACCAGAGTTGGTGTCTTTTCCGTCGATGGGTATTTTGTTACCTAAGAGGAAGACTTTTGCGTACGTGCAGTACCAGAACGTTATCGTTAGACGAACGTGCTAAATCGCATCGCGAGTATATTTCGTACGATAGGCCATGATGGCTCGACTCAGAAATCAAAGACATGAAGAATGGATAGCGTGATTCTGATAAAGACACGTATGGTTACGGCGAGCAATGCGACAATCTCAGGACCTACGAGGGACGAGACCTATGGTGGCCTGGGGATTGGATTCGTTCGATAAGATTGGTGATAAGAAATTAAATATACGTTAATCGACCTTCATCTTTTGAGGATGTGTTGATACGGCTGTAGAAGGCCCAATCTCTGAACAATTATTGGGGAATGGCGAATATGTTTCGAACTCCCGACCTATTTAAGGACTTGTACGTTTTTGAGGTATCGTTGGTTAGTGCCCTAAGCCATAAAGGCAGAAAGATAAGATCATCCTCGTACGGGTGATGTTAGAAATTATGATGACCATTGACTTTTGGTATCTACTTGCTGGTGCACTACTCAATCTAAAACTGTTCATGCTCGTGTTACCTTGAATAGTTCATGTCAGGTAACCCTTCTAATTTCCTACTTCAACTTGGGATGCAACCAACAATTGTTAAGTATTCATTTTATTTCTTCATATTTGGACTCCTCAGTTGAGTTCATAAATATCTAGCTATGTGTTTAAAACATAGATGATGTATATTTCAGAGACTACTCGTGAATTCTTTTCTTCTATTAAGGAAAGATTTGCACATCAGACGTTGAAATCGTAGAAAGGATATCAATTTGATATTGATATTCCGAATTCAATTCTATCGGAGAATTTGACAAAGTTTATGTACGGAGACACCTTTGGGTGGACCGTTTCACTAATGAGAAATGTTTGGTGGAAGGTTATCGATTGTTCCGATACCAAGGACCATCTATTCAGACCTTATATTCTATTCAAGGGTTATAGTTACCTTGTTCGTCCCAAACTTATGTACTCTTCTTTCAATTCATTATCCGAGTAGTCAAAATTTTGTTTTTCTTTCTTTCTTTGGCTACGATGTCAAGATTTTGTACTAGTAAGACTGAAACTGGCTAATTGTATGTGCCATTATGAGTGACGAGTTAATTGTTCTAACTAGTTGAAATTTTAATGATATGATGAAAATCTAGCTAATCATCCTAGCTAGATGTTGCGTCCCAAACTAATCGAACTAGCAAATTTTGTTCAGCTAGTTGCTAATGATTCTTGAAGTGGACTAGTTATTGTATCACTAAGTTCAACTTTTGGTCAAATTTATATAAGTGAATTCACGATGCATTTGTATGCAGTGAAGTATGGTGGGAAGATTTTCAAACGATAATTTGATTGAGACCCAGCCGGGTCGCCCCCTCAGCGAGAATTTTACAAAGTTTTTTTATATATAAAGCATTCTGTTGCTGTAGTATTCTTGGTACCATGCAAGTATTTTCCTTAGTATTTTAAAAAAGAGTGTGTTGAAGCTTAGAGCTAAAACAAATGAGTCCGATAAGTTATGAATCGAGGTTTACGGAAATTATCAAAGTTTGTTTCGCATGATGCGAATTCAGAATAACGGAGTGTTCGAAACGACTGATTATGTTACTTGGTTAATGAAACGACTGTGATAGAAATGGAAGCAAAGTGGACAAGAAAGAAATGGGCATAAAGAAAGTAGAGTTTGAAACGCGAATAGATTGAGAAAGAAAGAAAGTAAGAATTCAGATTATCGGACGAGAGAACGTTTGACCTCCAAGGAGATGAAACTTGTTTAGTCTCGGTGATAGATACGAAACGGGAAGTACCTAGTGTACAGAATATCCCTGTTGTCAACGAATTCGAAGATGTATTTCCAAGAAGATCTCCCAGGGTTACCACCCGATAGAGAAATAGAGTTGCTATAGAATTAGCTCCAAGAACGGCGCCAGTTCGAAGGCCCCGTACCGACTACCTCCAGTCGAGATGAAGAAATTAGCCGCTCAATTGTAGGAATTGTTAGAGAAAGGAATTATAAGACCAGGTGCGTCACTGTGGGATGTACCCGTGTTAATCGGTGAAGAAAAAGGACGGCAGCATGAGGCTGTGCATAAACTATCGAAGGCTGAATAGGCTAACTGTTAAGAATGAATACCTCTGCCAAGGATCGGTGATTTGATCGATCGGCTGCATGATGCAGTTAAATTCTCGAATATTGATTGAGAACTGGATACCACCAGTTGAATATTAAACCTGAGGACGTACCCAAGACTGCGTTTCGCTCCAGGTATGGACACTACGAGTTTTAGTAATGTCGTTTGGGCTGACGAATGCCCTTGCAGCTTTCATGGACATGATAAATCAAATTTTCAAGAAGTATTTGGATAAGTGTGTCATAGTGACATCGACAATATTTAGGTTTACCTCAAAGACCGAGGAAGAACATGCAGAACGTTTGAGGATAGTGTTAGAAGCACTGAGGAGAGAAAGGTTATATGCCAAGTTCTCAAAGTGCAAGTTTTGGCTAAGGGAAGTACAGTTTTTAGGACATGTGGTCAACAGTGAAGAGGTGCTGGTTGACCCTGCAAAGATAGAAGCCATTTCAAACTGGGAAATACCAACCACCTCGACTGAGGTGAGAAGTTTTGTAGGCTTAGCCGAGTATTATCAGAGGTTTGTGCAAGATTTTGTTAGAATGGCAGCCCCACTGACTCGACTTACTCTAAAGACTGAAGAGTTGAATGGACCGAGAAATGTGAGAAAATTTCCAGGAATTAAAGAAGAGGCTAGTCACCGTCATGTGCGGGTACTGCCAAACGGGAAGGGAGATTTTGTGATTTATAGCGACGCGTCGCATAAAGAAGTAGGGTGTGTGCTTATGCAGCACGGAAAGGTAATTACGTATTTGTAATAACCCGAATTTTTGGTAAAATTAAAACTTTTCTTATTATGATTAAGTGCATCAGTGAATAGTGAATTTGGTGGATGAATAGTGATTTTGAGGGTTAAGAAAATTTTCCATGCCACCTATGTATGGGACATAGTGTGGATGTTCCGAAGTCGTATTAGTGATCTACGATGTAAATGAAGGAATGCAAAAGCTGTCAGAATCGGAAAAATAGCATTTCTGTTTTCTCCGAAATTTCACCAATAACGGACGGATTAATCATTATTTGAGAATATTGAAGGATTTAAATTATCAATTCCATGGATATGGATTAATAAAAGAGTTAAAGATATCAAGAACATTTACAGAAAACTACTTCGATAGAACGCTTAAGAAACCCTGCGAACATTTTACGAGATTAAGCGGTTACGGAACAAGGCAACATTTACAGGATTAAATATAGACATGGAAGTAACATGTAACAAGATTAATTCGAGGGATGCAACATTTGGATCATCCATGTGAAAGGAAACGAACAAGTAAAGCAAACCCGTAAAGCTACTTTAGCCAACCTCCTGCATGCTTGACACATTTCCAATGACTAAGCAATAAAGGTGATGACTCACCACTTGGATTAAAAAATATCTAGATAATTATCAATCAACTAAGACAAAAAGAAAAAGAAAAACTCTCCCCATTTGGAAGAAGAAAACCGAGAGGAAATGAGGAGGAAAATGGTGGAGAAAGAATTGATCATAACTTGAGTTTCTCTTGGCGGTTTTTGGCGTTCCACCACTCAAATCGAAGCTCTCGAGAAGCCCGACATAACCATGGTAAGCACTCTCCTCACCCTTGTGATTTAGCCAGTCGATTTTAGTGATTAAGGAAGATGATGAATAGTAACTTCTTGGTTTTTGATTTTTGTTTCCATGAGATTAAGTTTTATAAGGATCATCCAAGCACCCCCAAGCCTATTTAAGCCATTGTTGACCCTTGTGAAGCTTCAAAGAAGGTATATTACCTCTGCCCTCTTAATATGTATGAGTTTTCATGCTTGGATTTAAAGATATAGTCCTTTTGCATGTGTTAATGGTGAATAAATGTATTAAGTGGATTTAATGATTAATTTTGGATGGATGGTCCATACATATGAGCTTTGATTATGTTGGAGATCTTGAGCTAGCTTAGATGATGAAAATTGTGATCTTGTTGATTGGGAGTTGTTTGGTTTGATGTTGAGGTTGATTATAAATTTTGGAATCGTTAAAACATAGCCGTTGTAATGCCCGATTTTCGGTAACGCTATAAACTGCCTAGAATCCGAAAACCTAACTGCCTCTTTTGGTTCAATGATGAACATGAGTGTGTAGAGCCTTGTTTCTAGTTTACGTGAGCACAAGAATTATGTTAATCCGATTTACGGTTTAGGAGAAAAGTGAGTTTTAGTAAACGTCGTTCGGAGGAACAACCCATCTCTGGTCAGTCACTTTGAGGCTATATTTGGACCACTTAGAAGCCATATTAAAATGTGAAACTTTTATGAATAATACTAGAGACAGTTAGGAAGGCTCCCGAAAAAGATTCGTATTAAAAAGATTATTTTCGATTTTATAAAAATGTGTTAGCCGAGGTTGCGCAAGTGAAAACCACTAAGAACATGACTTAGAAACCAATGTTGTAAATGGTTAAGTATAACTTGTATTCGAGGATCGATTTCGGACTAAACCTACGAATTAAGTAATTGTCGATTAACATGGACTTAGTATGATCCTATAACGAGCTAGTAATGCCTTGGTTGTGTTTCGCTTACGTGTTTAAGCATTGAGTACAAGTGGATTATCCAGGGGATTAATCGTGCGTTTCTTTGACTTTGTCTAGATTGTCCGGCATCGTCGCGAACCCCTTTCACTTCTCGAGCATCAGGCAAGTTTCTAAATCCATACTTTGAAGTATTAATTATATAACACTGCCTTTGCCATGTATAGTGTTGTATAGTTTTGAGATAAATGATTATATCGTGTTAAATAGAATTTGACTTTTGGATATTATACGAGCTTTGAAATAATGTACTTACGAACCGGTATACCTTGTAGCTCTATAGATAAGAGCATGTTCATTGTTTCGACTCTAGACCGGGAGTCGGTATTTTTGTTATAAAGATAGTCGTGGAAACCCGGAGGGATTCCAGCGGCAGATTACTATTCATCTTGAGGAATATTATTAATAATCATTATTTATGTTCCGGAAAGTATTTATTACTTGGAAATGATTTGGTAATTGGCTTATAAGCTAGATATCGGGTAACTGTTATTCGAGGATTAATTATTTATTTAAAGAATATATTTATGAATATTCATTTGAGGATTATTGACTTAAAGAATATTATTGTGAATATTCATCTGAGGATTATTTAATGAATATTATTTTGAATATTCATTTGAAGATTATTTATTTATTTAATGAAGATTAGTTTTGAATATTCATTCGATGATTATTTATTTATTTAATGAAGATTAGTTTTGAATATTCATTTGAAGATTATTTATTTATTTAATGAATATTAGTTTTGAATATTCATTCGATGATTATTTATTTATTTAATGAATATTAGTTTTGAATATTCATTTGAAGATTATTTATTTATTTAATGAATCTTAGTTTTGAATATTCGTTCGAAGATTATTTATTTATTTATTTAATGAATATTATTTTTAAATATTCATTTGAGGATTATTTATTTAATGAATATTTTTTTTAAATATTCATTTGAGGATTACTTACTTAATGAATATTATTTTCAAATATTCGTTTAAGGTTACTTATTTAATAAATATTGTTAAGTATTTTTCAAATCAAAAAGAGGTTCGCATAACAATGTTTTCCCATTTAAGTCCGTCTTTTAAGAGGATTTAAATGCTCGCTCAACTATAAAAAATATGGGAAACCTGATTTAAGTGACTGCTACTCATTTTAAACTCTCAACTCAAAACTGTCGGGGGACAGATATTTTCTCAAAGCAATTTAGTTGCTGCAAGTTAAATATTGTGCTACCACCTCAACGCTCGAGGGGTAAATTCATGGAACAAGTCGATATCCATTAACAAGCATCGCTTGGGAAATATTGGAGAATCTTCCTTTCCAACCTAGATATGACTACTGAGTGGAGTCGTATCAACAAGTATTACACTTGGGGAAAAGAGGGCGATCTTTACGTTTCAGAGTCATGGATTTCATCTGAACTAGGAGCAAGTGTAAGAGGTCGAGTCGCGCCGATCCATCATTTTATTGCCCCAAATGGGCCGGGAGATCCAGAAAGGTGGTAGACAATGTCAGGCTGTCGTGATTCTTCCATCTACATGTAGAAAACATATTTTTGTTGTACGACCTGCTACTGATCATAGTAAGGTTGGTACGACGGGCGCGGAGAAGGCTCCAATATTGGTTCCTCATCCAATTTGGATATTCCTGCAACATGTATTGGGGTGAAGAACCGATCATGTTGGCAGGAGGACGAAAAGTGTTTGGAAATGAAGTGGCAATAAATTCATGCAACTTCATCTTTTATTTTATGAGTTATGACTCTGATAAAACCTTACTCAGATTATATATGCATAAATGGATTTTGGGTTGCGGAACGTTATATGAAATTTTCCTCGTAACTTCATCTTTTATATCATATGACTCTGTGGATACCTTACATAACATGAGCTATGGTAAGGGAGTTGTTTATACTGAATCACCTTATAACTTCATCTTTTAAGTTATGTGTTGATATTCTGCTTATATAGCAGATATTTTTGGAAAGGTTATATTGGTTTACTTTGAAACCTCATCTTTTAAATTATACTAGAACTTTGTTCATAATATAGCAAAAGTTTGCAGAAATATTATGAAATGATATTTGAAATACAACAATGGTACTATTTTTGGAATACCTTCCGATAAGGAAATAATTTCAGTATCGAGATATTTTGACAAATTATTGTCTTATACCCGCTTTATTCTAGGTTGAATTAAAGGCAAAATTATGCCATACTTTCATTACCTTGCTGAGCTATCGCTCACTCTTGCTATTGTTTTATATATATTATATAGCAGCGAAGCAGGATGCCAATGGGACGGCACATACCCCCTAAGGCGTTTCCATAAACAGTTTCTAGCAGTGATCCCGAGAGTAGTACGAACCAATCGAATCAGGCTACAGCTTTTGGTATTCAACTTATGTATAGATATGAATGGTATGAGAGGATTGTGAGCATCAGAAGGCTAAGTTGGTAATGTAACATTACTTAGAAATTGTATCAGTGACAGATTCAAAGACATTTGGGTATTGTAATAAAAATTATTTATTCCGCAGTTGTTGTATCGTGTCATTTCTGAGACTCTAACCTGTGTGTGTGTGTGTGAGACATATATTGTGGGGTCATGAGCAGGTGAATTATGCACGGTGTGAGTAATACAGGTAAGGCAAGGAGTAAATGGATCGTGATTACTCTAAATCCCTGACCCCGGATTTGGGGCTGTTATAGAAATGGTATCAGAGCGTTAGGTTACAGTCCTCAGAAACGATAGGAGATCGAGTCTTACAATACCCTTAATAATAAGAACATTTATAGCTCAAATTGAGTTCGTAGTCGGGTTAGGGGACATGACCCTGACTGTTTAAGATGAAGCCCGAGAGGGGACTTCTTCTGGGAAACCGTACTTAAGACTTCATGGTTAGTCACCTCGATTCGTATGAGTTATAGATGGATGGGATTCTGAGATACCAGATCCCGAGGCCTTCGAGTAGGCATTTGATGATGCGCTCCTTGAGATGGACGAAGACCCGATAAAGGAGGATCCATAGGAGGATCTAGAGGAGGACCCCATGGCGGGTCAAGGAAAGAATCTTGTAGAAAATGTGCTGATTGATAAAGATGTGGTGTGTTACTTGAGGTCTTATAATAAGACCGGACGAACCTTCAAGGGACAAATAAGTGACGAGACGAGAGTTTAAATATCGTTTATGATTCATCAAGAGATATGACAAAGAAAATGGAGTAGAATCTCCAAAGCAGAAGGGGCAGAGGCAGTATAGCCAGTATCAGTGGATTGATTTGACTCGAACAAAACCTGTTACTCGTATTCGGTTATAGTTGCCCATAAGGAGGCGGTATACGTAAGAACCAAGATGTTCAGATTTTCACCAACGATTAGGGGTACTTAGTTGCCTAGAATAGTGAAAGGAATTGCTTTGGCTATGAGGTTTCAATCCCCCACGACCAGCGATTCCACTGGAAATAGTGCCTATTAAATCATTGAGGGATTTATCAATTGGTAAGTAAATAAAGAGACAGCTACACCGAGAGTACAAAAAGGTAAAGAAAGTTAAGGAAATGGATAAGTGGCCGGATAGATAAAAAGGATTTATCAATTGGTAAGTAAATATTGGATATGTCAGAAAATGAAGGCAGAACAAAGACCTAGTTGACTATCACAGTTAGTAGAGATTCCTGATTAGGAATGTAATTTTACTATAATGGATTCTGTGATAGGATCAACAAGAATCAAGTCGGACTATGACGTCAATTGAGCTATAATTGATGGATCAAATGAGTCTACTCATATTTTGTTATCAGCAAGAGATCGTTAATCGAAGAGTTACGAAAGAGATAGTTGGGTGACGTGGAGTTCCAGTCACCATCGTGTCAGATAAGGACCAATGAATGAACTCCCGATTCGGGAGGAGTTTTCCAAACATGTTTGGCGACGAGTTTGAGTGCGAGCACTACGTAGGATCCGCAGACCGACGGACCGACCGAAAGAAACATTTCAGAGAACCGAAGTTACAGTAAGCGTTGTACCACCGATTGCAAGAATAATCGGATGTTGATAGAAAATGGGTGTATAAGAATACAACCAGAATCGGCTTATATAAAGCGTTCGGTAGATATCACAGACCGGAATGAGTAAGAGTTGTAATGAGACCAGAGGGTTGAAGAGTCAACCTGGAAACTGGAGATTTCTATATTGAAAGAGTAACCTTGGCTATTTTCTTAGATTCCGGGACGTAATCCTTTTAAGTAGGGGAGACTGTAATAACCCCAAATTTTGGACTTAGTTAAAAAAAAAAATTGATGAATAGTAAATGTTGATGAATAGTGACTTTGCTGATGAAAAATATTTCCAGACCACACTATGTGGGAGACATGGAATGAACGTTTCGAAGTTATATTAGTGATGTATAGGAAGAATAAGTGAATGTAAACGCAATCAGAATCGGGAGATTCCAACTTTAAATTTTAAATCACTATTCATCGGACAATCAATGATTTATTGATTTGATCGTTTTGAGGAAGTATGTAGAATGAGAAATCTGTGATCATATCTTAAACCAAGGTGAGAAATCTATGATCATACGTTAAGCCAATGTAATGGAAAGATCAAGGAAGTATCCCCTAGCATTGGTACAGAGAAACATTTTTAGAATCACTTGAACCTATCGCGAAACGGAAGCGTATCGAATTATGGATTAAACCCTAACCGAAAGGGAAGTATCATATAAGATCATCAAGTGTAACATATAAGAGGATTGAGGACACAAAATATGACATAAGCATGACACAGGAGGATGACATAGGGATGACAAGTGATGACAAAGTGGTGAATCACCACATTGTCACCAGTTTCACCACCAAACCACAAGCTATTGACATGTGGCAAGGGGTGACTAAACTAAACCAAGGCCACACAATTGAGATGCATCTAAATTAAGTGTAATTATACAAAAACAAAAAGAAAAGAAAAAGCAAAGAAGAAGCATCAAGAAAGCTTCAAACTTTCGGCCAACATAGTACTTCAATTCCTTAAATATTTTGCTACCACTTCCACTCCACCAAAAATCAAGATTATGGGCTCTAAATCTTCCTCTTCCATAAACTAAGGTAGATATTTAATCTTAGCTTCATCCATGATTGATATCTTGTTCAAAAATGGATTCAAAGTAGATGATGAATAGTGAAATGAATAGTAATGTTTGATTTTCTTGGTTTGTTCTTGAAGATTTAGGTTGGTTAAGGATGTTTAAGGATCAAGCAAGGATATATAAGCTATTAATAGTCCTTACCAAGCATCAAGGAAGGTATAAACATCTCAAACCCTTAGTTATAATTCGATTTTTATGATTAGTTTGATGGTTGTTTGAGATAGTGTGGATTAAAGGATGAATCTTGGGCTATAATGATTGTTAGTGATTATCTTGATGATTGAACTAGTGATTAATATTATGAGAATGTTTAGACAGTGATAAGATGATATGAATGAAATCCTTGGGTTGTGATTGCTTGATTATGGATTGAGGAATGAATTTGAGTGTTTTTAAACACGGGAATCGCGTTTAAGCGTCGTTACCATGTCATATTTTCCTTAGAAAGATTTGACAAAGACCACGGCTACCTTCTAGGCATAACAATGAAGGTTTCTGACCATGAGCATGTAGGCCCTGTTTCCTAGTTTGTTTTAGCGAAAGAATCGTGTCGTTTCGATTTACGGTTTAGGAGAAACGTCCGTTTTAGTGAAAGCGGTTTCGCGTAACTAAGTAGTTCATTGCATGAACTTTGAGAATATGATCAAGCCCCTTAAAAATGGAATTAGGTCATGATATTAAAATGGATACTAACATGGACAGTTAGTAAGTGAATCGAGAAGGTTTCGGGTTAAAAAGATATTTTTTAGATTTTATAAAAATGTCGCAACCAAAGCTGCGCGAGGAGTAAGTGGTTCTGCACTTCACTGCCAAATATCTACTGCTCTCGGGAATTTCACCCCCTTGGGCAGAAAAACACGTTCAAGCATTTTGTTCTATTCTTTCCCTAGATCGCGCACGCGAAAACGGTGTGTCATTTCGATTAACGGTTAAGGAGATATGAGCGTTTTAGTGAAAGGAGTGCGAATAGTAACTTTCCGTAGCTCATCCAAGTTTGAGAATACATTTCACCAAGTGAAACCCCTGTTTTGAGATCGAAACTTTTATGATAAATATTGTTAGGAATATGTTGTTCTTGATGATAATTATAAAAACACTTAGTAGATTTTGTGTTAAGTCAATTTTGTAACTGTCAACGGATTGGTATGCTTTGCAGCTTCCGTTGACAGGTAGCTCATCAACGAAATGAGTGATGTAGCAATTGCATTGTACAATACTTCACAGTTTGATATACATTTTGTTGTAGGTATTAGATAGGTTTTCTAAGTCATGTTGACTAAGTATTAGATAGGCAAAATAGGTTGGTTAAGTGTAAATATATTGTGCCTTGTAATTTTGCCTAAGTGAAGACATGTCAACGGAATGAAGATTACTCTATCAACGGAATGTAGATCACACCATCAACGGAATGAAGAATATACCATCAACGGAATGAAGAATAAAGCTATCAACGAAACACATCTTCCTGCTATCAACGAATCATTATCACTTTTCTGAATAGTTGACAAAGTGATAGTGACAGTTTTCTGACAGATCAAAAGGAGATGTAGAAGTGTACTTTGCATTGGAAGCCATCAAAATGGTCACTGGAAATAAGGAAACATTCCAATTCCCAATCAGGTTCTTGAGTGTGATCATAATAAGCATGAAGACAAAAGCCAAGATCTTCAAGGACCATTGGACAAAAGGAATGAAAAGCAAGCTACTGGAGGTTACCTTTAGATTAATTTAGAGTAGCCAAAAATAGCATTGTAAACTTCGGTTATATAACCAAGTGTAGCAGTTCATTTTAAGATGAGTGAGTGAGATAAAAATAGTTTGTATTAGCTTCTTTAAAAGAGAACTCTCACTCCAAATCAGGAACTGAGCAGCTGTGATACTTTTGTAACACAGATTATTTCCGCAATAAAATTATCTCAGTTGGATCATCAAAACATCCAACTGAAATTTTATACTTGTTTGTGTTTTTATTTTCAGTACTGTTTTATTTGAAAGATTGTTTTAAGTTTTGAGAAATATCTAGAATTGTATTCAACCCTCCCCTTCTACAATTCTGTTAGGCTATTTGGGATTAACAAATATTACAAATACCCAAGATGATTTTAGAAATGGTCTCGTATTTAAATACGAGTTTTCGGATTCATTAAAAATGTTAGAGTGCGAGTCGCGTAATAGCAACTTTATGAAAAGTCAACTCTAGAGTACTACTTTGACCAACCATTGCGACTAAGATAAAATGAGTATTTCGAGTCAATTAAAATACGAACTTTGTTGAGGAATAACGTGATTACATGATGTGTTTAACATATAGTTGACTTTAAATGATTAAGCCAGGGGACTGATCGGGTATTTCTTTGTTTATAGATTTCCCGGTAAGTTCTCGAACCCCTAACAACCAAGGACCCGAGGCAAGTTTTCTCATTCCATGCTTTATTTTAAATTATAATATTCTAATGATGCATGTGATATGTGTTATGCATGCTTCCAAACCTCACATCGTATATAGATGTGATGGTATAAAATTGTTGAGATGAACTATATGCATATGGTAAGATGCATGCTTTCAAACCTCACATCGTATATAGATGTGATGGTATTAAAAATGTTAAGATATAATATATGCATATGATAGATGCATGCAAGTTTTCAAACCCTACATCATATAAATGATGCTGTTGTGATTTATGTGATTGATATATATATATATATATATATATATATATATATATATATATATATATTTTGCTTTAATGTTGTGAGAACTCATTATAACTGTTTACGCTTTTGATAAAAAGCTTTGTAAGATATAAGGTTTATATTCTATGTAAATACTAGATATAAACCGAGGTTTTAAAGACTCTTAGAGTAGAGCAGGTGAATCGTGTTTGTAAACTTAGACCGAGAGTCGGTATATTTTCTTTAAACCGTTAAGGTTTATTTTCTGATAAGTATATTGAAGAGATACATTCAATTATTTCATTATTCAAGGAATATTATTTTAATATTCACTTAGATTTGATGATCAAATATTTATTGAGCTTTTGATTATTATTTAATCAATTATTAATTGATGAATATTATTTGAATATTTATTTTTCTTTTAATTAATTTAAAAATGATGTATATTGTTAAAAAAGTCATCATTGACCTTCAATGAGTATGAAGAATATTTCCGAACTTTATAATATTTATTTTAATTAAAGTAGGGATTCCCGAATATTATTCTAATTTAAATCTATCTTAAGAGATAATTTAAATATTCGCTGACCACTCAAATGGGACGAGAATACCCTTAAAGATTTCCAAATAGTCTGACTCCTGGGTCGTAATCTTTTAAAGAGAAATCTTATCAAATCCTAAGTGGGACGACAGTGGTCAACCCCTTCCGGTTACTTACTCCTCTATTATCCTAGGAGTAAGTAGGCCAGAAACGTTTTCAAAAGAGAGACAAGTACTCAGTACTTGGGGAAAATAGGATTAAATTCCGATTCCCGTTTCATTGATTTTTCATCCGGGACCAGCAGGAAACGCGAAAGAGGTTGTTGGACAGTACCTCTGGTTATAGCGTAAGAGGCTGCGAGGCAGTCCAGCACTTATCTCGCATAGGAGGCTGTAGGTCAGTCCAGCAGATACAAAGCTCGTATGCGACTAGGGTGATAATCGTGTTAAGATGTCGTCCATCTACTAGTAGAGAAGTGTGAGTACGATACAACGAATGATCATCGTGTATCGTGTGTGTGCCCTGAAAAAGGTCCCTTCCCTCCAATTGGAAGTTGTGCTGCACATTGTAATGAAAGCCTAGGTGCTGAGTTACTGATAATATGGCAGTGACGAGTAATGATGTTCCTCATACAGTAGTTGTACAGTATGGCATGTTTTGACGAAAAGAATAATAAAATATCATTCTGTATACGAATGAAGTTTAAAGATTTTCCTTTATGATATAAGCTTACATATATGATTATGATGCTATATCTCATTTTCGAGCTATAGTGCTCGTTATTGCTTCTTTTACATACCACAACACAACAAAGTCGAAAAGGTGTTCATTACTGATATTTTACAGTATTTTGAAAAATATGAGATATCTAAATAGATATGTGAGTATATATGTTGAGAAGGTATTTAAGATATACAGTCTATTGAACTGTATAGTGCTTTGAATCAATGAATAGGCTTTAAGCCTTGATTCCAATATTTGATATCTATTTTAAAAAGATATGTTTTGAGTCTTGGTTTATCATACGGATGCCAAGGATTTCCAAATGATTACGAAGAATATATGAGTATGATTATAAGTCATACGGTATTTTGAACGATATACTATTTTGGGGTTAGACCCTAGTAGTGTTAAAAACTTTGATCCCATATGGATTATTTTCCTAAAAGGTTTAAAGATTTAAACTGGGATAGATTTCTTGCTGAGCGCTATTAGCTCATTCTTGCTTTATTAAAACTTTCAGCATGAAGAAAACGTTGTCGATTCACCTCTTGTTACGAGAGCAAGGGAATGGAGAGACCACCCTTGAGTTAGTTCAGCAGGATGGATACTGCCGGTGTGAGCAGAATAGTTGCAGACTGTATTAGTAAGAATTGTTTTCGAGTAGGTTTTTGAAAGGCATATGTCTAGGCCTATTTTTAAACACCGAGGATTCTACTCAACTTTAATTAAGATGTAATAAGTAAATAATAAAAATCAAATGTGACAGGAATCTCAGAAGATTATATCTGTCAAAGAATGAAGATTAAAAGTCATCTACAGACTTGAAGTGATTCTACATTGAAAGAAGCTCAATTTATTGATCAAGCCTCAATGAAGTATTCAAGCTCAGTGGATTTATTCAAGTGACGGAGATTTCAAGTGGTGACAGTAAAAGATACTGATTACGGAGTTCTTGATTGAGAAGGAAGTGAATCACTGCTTAAAGTCAAACAAATAAAGAACAGACATTGTCGTTAGTCACTCATGAACCAGACCGTGCAATTGGATTGTTTTTCTCTAAGTCTTCCAAAGGCAATTTCCATTCTGTTTAAAGTGGCTTGCACGTGGACTAAAGAAAAGCTATGTTGTGTTCAAATAGAAAAGCAAGGCAGAAGACTTTTAGATATTACAATACACAGAAGCAAGAAGACACAGAACCTGAACATTACATTCTCCTGTCTTAACTTCTCAACTGCAAAGGCATTCATTTCTTCAAGTGAAATTTATTCTTGATCTGTTCCTCGCATTAAATTCATAAGGATCATTTCACTTGTACTGCTTTAGCTTTCTAGCGGATCATAATCCCTAGATTTTATATCGAACTACTTTTTAGTATTCGATCCTTTTTATTACAAAAATAGATAAATTCATGTCGAATTTATTCTTGGTTTGTTTTATCAAGTTCATTGTAATCAGTGATCGGAATTGTAACACCCTTCAAGTTTAATAGAGTTTTATTTAACTTGAATATTGTTTCAGTTTCATTCCGCACTAATTGGTTCTAAACAGTTAAATCTTTAAAAGGACAAATTCGATTAAATGGTATAGTTTGTATTCAACCCCCCTTCTACAAACATATCAGGACCTAACAATTGGTATCAGAGCCTTTTGATTGATATACAAATCAAAGATCCAATTGTTTTGAGATTTTTTTCTTAAACTCTGAAATTTTTATTATTCCTAAAAATCTCAAAAGATGTCTACTACACAGAAAGTGGGTACAGTCAAAATCCCCATGTTCAGGAAGGAGCATTATCCTATGTGGAAGAAGAAAATGCTCCTATTTCTTAAAGTTGCTAATGTTAAATACATTGATGTGCTGAAGAATGGTCCCAAAGTCCCTATGATTATTGAGGGAGAACTAATAGAGAATCAGATTGTTACTAGGGCTGCTAGGATGTACCCTAAGGATCCCAAGGACTACACTCCTGATGAAAAAGAGGATGTTACCTTGGATGCCTGTCTACAGTTGATGTAACGCCCCCAAATCTGGGGTCAAAGGATTTGGTCGTCACACTGCACTCTTAATCCAAACAACCTATTCAATATAAAATCAACACAATAATAATAATATCTGTGACCCCAACTCTACCAAGAATCTTTAAAGGTTATAGTGCTAGAAACAAGAATCCAAATTTCATTACAAACAATCTTTCTTCTTTACAACCATTCTCTTTACACAAATTCTAATACACTAGTATAACTTCGATAAGAAGTATACCGGTAACTAATCTTATAAAATATATTATTCAATAGAAAACATCTATATACAAAACCTCTCACTAGCTCCAATGCTCTGGATCAAAACGTCTTTATGCTAATATCTTTCCCCATCTCTGATCAGCTACGCGGACAACTCTCGCAAATACACCTTCTTTCTGGCAGGCTAAAATATATATAAATAAAACAAGTATGAGCGAATGAATTGCTCAGCAAGCGCATTATTAAATATAATACGAAAGGTTTCCAAAATAAACTTTGGATTTTCAAATAAACAAGCCTTTGGCTTAAACATTTGTAATCTCTACTATTTTCAAAATAAGTTTGGTAATTTACCACAATTTCTCATTCTTCTTCTCTCATTTGAATAGTTTAAAACACAAAAAGATTTATATTGGTCGCTACGGCGACCGAATCAACAATATCTACAATAGTAAGTAGAACATATGAAATAAATATAACTCATACGTCTTCAAGACCATAGTTTGTATAAAAATACTAGTTTTGAAGATAACAAATCTATTCACAACATTTTCTGAAACCAACAACTCTGGAAGGTTAGAATAATCAAGGGGTAAGAATGAGCCAACACGCTCGGTCAAGAAATAAAGAACGCACTTCAAGACTTCAACATGGTACCGACTGGATATGCGGTATGAATAAAACTCATCAAGATAGATATCTCACGACTGCCAATGGAATCAAGGAAGTGGATTTCGACTATTTGGAATCCAAATGTATTAAAGAGTAAGTAATTTCAGCAAGATTGAAACCACTATTATTAATCAACGAACCAACAACTTCACGCAACGAATAAACCTGAGAATCAGGTCATAACTCACAAGAACGAAACATATGGATGTAACTCATCTTAGAAATAAGAACTTATTCTAGAATTGGACTTTCACATTTTATCAAATCAAAGGTTGTGCTGCTGGCCAGCCACGCAACAACCCCGGACTAGCTCATGCATAGTCCTCTACGGATCCAAGGCCAATCTGGGCCTAAATTACATCGACCATAAATGGCCCGACCAATAATTGGTCCATTTTTAAAAACATTCCAATTCTATTTTATAAACGTCAGGTGTCAGAACAATTGACAACCTTACTTCGACAATCAGGTGTCGGAAGAATCGACAACCTAATACAACAATTGCTGGAAAACTCACGTTCCAGGAAACAGTTCAATTATGAAGAATCAATAAAGGGATAGCAATATAATCTAGTATCGACGAGATCGACACAACAATGGGGAGTACACATGGCAAGTAACAACATCATAAATATCGACGAGATCGATGCACCAACTGGGATAACAATGAAGAATAAACAATGACATGCTCAACAAGGTTAAGTCTGATATGAAATAGACAATATGATATCAACAGAAAGTGTAACAAGTCAATATAGAGTAGGGTTCAAAGAATAAACAATAAAATGCTTAACAAGATTGAATCTGATATGAAACAGACAATATGATATCAACAAAAAAGGGTAACAAGTCAATATAGAGTAGGGTTCAAAGAACAGGCTCTAGATGGCCTCAATAGTTCAAATCATCACATTATGGAAGAATTAATTAAGGTTTACCAATCTGGTAAATGACAAGAGAGTCAAGTTCAAGTTTAAGAAGAATTCAAGGTGAAGTTTATAAATGAAGAAAATAAGGGTTTATCAACTTCTGACAGAAATAGTTCAAGTCCTTCGAACATGTACTTATAATAGATAAGCCTTGTACTTGAAGGAAGTAAACTAAATCATGCACAGCATATATGAATTCGAATCAGGGAATGGATCAGATGATCGCATTAACAAGAAAGGATAACAAGGTTTGCATAGGTGCAAGGTGAAAAAATGGAATACTTGAAGGGCAAGCAACACCACTTCAGAATTTCAGAATAAGTTTTCCCTCATAGGGTTCACAAGTTCCCGCTCATCTAGGGTTGGTAATATTCCAACTTAGCATTTTTAAATCAAGTCTTTGAAAGAAGGCCTTAGTATATAGCCCATAACTATCTTTTCAATCATTTCAATATAATAATTATATCTCTCCGATCAATATGAAAATATGAATCTAAACCAAAAAGGTATAAAAGAGTACTCGTCAATTTACGAGATTAAATAACATACTTGCAATTCATTGCAAAGAAATCAACATTTGAAAATTCAGTAATAAGCATTCAACATGCATACTAATAATTCAAGATAATATCCCTTAATTAATAAGCAAGGGTATAAACACTTGCCTCTGGTCCTTAGCTATTTCGTAACGCTGAAACAATACGATTCCCTCCTTATCCTGTCTTATCGCACGATTCTCTACTCCCGTCCTTCTTTGCTTTAACGCTCTTGCGAATACCACTAGTCTGCTTTTACCATTTTGAATCCACGTGCCAGCCTCGATAGTCAAACATGAGACGGTACTTAGTCTTCAACGTATAATTCTCATATTCCATAAATGATTGTAACTTAACTTCGACGCACTTACCGATCTTACCGATATCTCTGTTGCATAAACATCCACAATTCAATTGATAGACCAATCGCAATCAACCACATAAGTAATCCACGTAACTCGCTTGACGACAATCCCCATACTATAAAAAGTCAACATCCAAGTCAACGGCCTCGTAAATCTCACTTTCTAACATTACCGACAAATTACTATTCCAACTACCCCTCGTGATGATATTAGACACGACCAAATACTCAAACAAGTCTCAACACAATTTATTCGCATGCATGACTCAACAACAGATAATTCATATCATTCACATAGCACATTTAAACAAGTAACCGGTTACGTATCGGACGCCCGGTCTAATTTACGATATTTAAAACTCAGACACTAGCCCTAGTACGGGCATATTCGGACTATAAAACACATTACACAACTCATACAAACCATATAACACTTATAACTATATTTAAACCATCACACGAAACTTATTTGAATTTAAATAAGCCACAAACAATTTTTAAATCAAAAATCGGATTTTTAAATCCAATATAAGTATTTTAAATGCAAATAAATCAATTAATAAAATTAATTGACACTCTTTAAATGCTCAAACTATTTTTAAATAAATAAACCAAGCTAGAAAATAATTAAACTTAATTTTAATTAATTAAATCTAATTAATAATTAATTATTAAGAATTAACTGATTAAAAGAATTAATCAATTAATTAAATAAATTAATTATTAATCAAAGATAATTAAAATAATTAAATTTAATCAATTTCTGAATTTAAATAAATATTTATGAATTTATAAAATTTTCGGAATAATTAAAATGTATTTTTAAATCAAAGATATGATTTTTAGAATTATAAAACTATTTTTGAATTATTTTAAATATAAAAACCTAGAAACACTTTTCTAAAACGAAATTAGGGTTTTCTAGATCAAACCGGGTCGGGTTAGGGTTTTGAAAACGGGTTGCCAAGAAATTTCCGGGTCGCCAAGAACAACCCACCGGAAAACTGGGTTTCCCAGTTTCCGGCCGGCGTCCGGCCAACCCACCAGTTTTCGGCGACCAAAACCATTCCAAACACACGCTTTCTTTTGGGGAAAACACAGGAACAATTAGGGGACATTAACTTAGCTAAAATCGAACTCAAAACATGTCACAATAAGCCGGAATCGATCCGCGAACCACCGGCGGCGGCGACGGTCGATTTTCCGACGACTCGAAACTGAACACCAACCCCAACAATGATTACATGAACACGTTCCTCTTTCTACGATCTATTTAATGGTATAAACAAAATCAAGAAACAGTTCTTAGGATTAAAAATCCGGCAAAAGCTCAAGAACTCCGGTGAGCTTCGAATTTCCCGATCTGCTCGATTCCGAGCTCCAAAAATCAGTTAAAAATTATCAACAAACTCCTTACAACATACACAGTCTAATTATACAACCAATTAACAAGAACAACGAAGATTAAAGATTCCCCCAAATTAAATCAAAAATTCGAAATAAATAATTAAATTAAAAATCGAAAAAACTTAGAAATCATACCCACATGAATCTTGATGATGGATTTAGGTAGAGGATGATGAGAGATTCATTTTGATTACAAGAACATCGAAATCGGATTCCGATAACGCCTCCAAAAGTTGGTTTGATTCTCAAGAACACGAAGAACACGTTTCAGGGGTTTTTAGATTTTTAACTGTAATTAAGCTTTATTATACGCAAAACAAAGTACGATTTGCCTTTTTATATTAAACGGAAAATAATACCCCAAACGACATTTTTGGATCGATACTGATCTGATGGATCGCTTTAAATACAATATAACAGAATATATGCTTTAAACCTTTAATAAAGCAGAATACACGTTTCACGAGACGATAAGCATCCATAAAGTACGGATAACTACAAGTATCGTTTAATTCAAAATATACGAACCAAAATACTTCTATTACGAATATTTTCGAATACTTCCCACTTTAACGAATGAAATATTGGTACGAACGATATACCAATTTCCCGAATAATTTGGGAACGATCCAAATTTTCTTTTCAATAATTAAAATAAAATAAAACAGTATAACATCCTTTTCAAACTAATTTCAAATTCCCCACACATTTCACATAGCACCACAATATCACATATTCAATCATTTAACGAATAACTTAGCACGTTTAAACAGATAAATCATTTAATAACTCTTCATATGAAATTAAAATTTCATTTCACATCATATAATAACACGTAATTTTCCCGGATCTTACAGCCTTTCCCCCTTAACAGGATTCTGTCCTCAGAATCAACTTGCGCAAACATAGGTGGATATTTTCCAACATCTCATTCTCAAATTCCTAGGTTGACTCTTCAACCTTAGGATTTCTCCTCATACTCATACTAATTTTAACTCCTCTATTACCTAAAACTTTCTCATACTGACTCAATATCTCAATTGGTTACTCAACATAGAACAAATTAACTAGATCTCTATAGGTTCGTATTTTTTGAAATACACTATGAATACACCACTCATGGAGTGGTACGCAAACTTATACGCAACTTTCCCAACACACAGTAAACCGACATAAGGTAGCAATTCAAAATTGTCATAATAACTGTTGTCGTAAGAAAATCTAATCAACGGTAAATGGTCCTTCCAATTACCTTAAAAATTTAGTACACAACCATAGTCTGTCTGAATTCTTTAATTAAGTCGCGGATCTCTGTCAAATACATTTGAACCCGTCATTCCATGCCGTACTATTACCTCATTCAAATAGCTAGAGATGAACCAATTCATCTAATAAATATCTCTCGTTAATCGGTCAATAATAACTCAAATAACATCACGATAAGCTCTAAGCCTTAGCAACTCTACTACAAAGTCTATCTTAATATGTTTCCACTCCCATTCAGGAATCTCTTTAGTTGTAATCATCTACTATACCTCTGTTACTCTGTCTTCATTTTCTAGCATCCCAAGCACTTAAATACTCACCAACATTAATATCCTTTTTAAACCTCTTATATATCCTTACATTTCCTTCTTATCCATTATACTCTCTCGCTCCTTCCTGTAATTGAATTCCATTTCTCTTTTCATAACTCTTTCCTTTATGTAGCCCTTTCTCTTTAATCAATCCTGGTTGAATCCTTATTTCCGTCATTTCTTTTAGTTAATCTCTTGTTATCATAACCTCAAAGCTCCATCCTTTCTATTCCTTGTACCGAAGATATTTACATCTCAAATCTCTCTTTTACTACTCATAATGTCAACCTCTAATATAATCTCTTGGTTAATTCTATTTACTCCCAATATATCTAACAACTGCTCTCAACGATCATATACCTTCCGTGCCAATTAACTCTTCAGCTTAAAACAACCCATCATTACCTTATCCATTGTCCTTAAATCCTTATTAACACCTCTTAATCTTCTTTTCCTATCTACAATTGTGAGAATATTCCTTATGAACTTGGTGACTTAGTCCCACATCTTTAAAAATTGTTCTACTTAGTCCTAAGAACTTAATTAATCTCCATCTGATTCCCAAATAATTTAGAAGATACATTCACAGTAACACTCAGGACACCTTTTCCATGGTTCCATCTCATTTCCCAAACAGCTTGATCAACTCGACATTATCTTGATTCTCATTCTATACATCCACATTGACTGGCAAGATCTACCTTAACTATCGTGAGCAAAAGACTTGCAACCATATCATACAATCCTGAAATACTCAAAGATCAACTCATTCTCCATTATTAGCCTATCATCAAGTTTTTTTATTTTTTTTTATTTTTAAGTTCTTCTCATTGAGACAGAAATCTATTATGTTCATCTTCCACAACATGGGATATCATCAGCACAATTACACATTTTTCCCAATTTCCAATCAACTTTTGAATTATCTAACTTCACCTCTTCCACATCGTAACGTTAATCGATAAAGAGAGAACAACTGGCTCCGTTATATGTTACTAGTATTCTAATCGCATCGTAATCCGCTTTCGCTCGTGGTAATTCAATCGCAAATTCTTCGTTCATTATGGTAGGGTAAATTTCAGTTCACCCTAATGGCATACCTCCCAGATTATTTGGTATAACAAAAATTCATGATATTTTGAAGTGAAAAGATTCTATATCGTAGCAAATGTCCCACAATTGGGGTTACCAAATCTGTATATTCCAAAGCAAACATTATTGGAAGTGAAGGAATTACTGAGAGACCAATTTGATCACATGAACTCAATGTTGTGTGTCTCTATTAAGACAGTACTAAAGGTAATTAGCCTTCTTGTATTTCACAACACACAAGTGACGGCGTCCCGTCAGACTTCTATCACATAGACATATAGTCCTTGTGTCCCCTATAAATAGGGTTGTTTACCTCAGTTGGAGTAGAGAAATATGAAAGAAATTTAGAGTCGGAATGACAACCAGGGCCTTTCGATAAGAAATCTCAAATACACACCTTGGATTGAAATTGAATAGATTCCAAAGGTGTTATTTCAAAAAAAGAAGAACAACCAGAAAGGAAGTATCAACAAATAGTGTTACATCGCAATTAGAGTTATCCACTCCGGAAGAATGAAGGAGTTGGAATTTAAATAACATATTTTTCAACAAGCCTCAAAAATTTTGAAATAGGTATCACAACTTCCTCTGATGCAATTGCAATCATGATTGATCACAAGTATCAAATACAAGGTCAAAAGGTGGAATATATTCACCAACACAAGTTTCGCTTAAAGCAATGTCAAATATTTCATTAGGATGGGAAGGTATTACCAAGGTAAGAACTTATTCTAGAATTGGACTTTCACATTTTATCAAATCAAAGGTTGTGCTACTGGCCAGCCACGCAACAACCCCGGACTAGCTCATGCATAGTCCTCTACGGATCCAAGGCCAATCTGGGCCTAAATTACATCGACCATAAATGGCCCGACCAATAATTGGTCCATTTTTAAAAACATTCCAATTCTATTTTATAAACGTCAGGTGTCAGAACAATTGACAACCTTACTTCGACAATCAGGTGTCGGAAGAATCGACAACCTAATACAACAATTGCTGGAAAACTCACGTTCCAGGAAACAGTTCAATTATGAAGAATCAATAAAGGGATAGCAATATAATCTAGTATCGACGAGATCGACACAACAATGGGGAGTACACATGGCAAGTAACAACATCATAAATATCGACGAGATCGATGCAACAACTGGGATAACAATGAAGAATAAACAATGACATGCTCAACAAGGTTAAGTCTGATATGAAACAGACAATATGATATCAACAGAAAGTGTAACAAGTCAATATAGAGTAGGGTTCAAAGAATAAACAATAACATGCTTAACAAGATTGAATCTGATATGAAACAGACAATATGATATCAACAAAAAAGGGTAACAAGTCAATATAGAGTAGGGTTCAAAGAACAGGCTCTAGATGGCCTCAATAGTTCAAATCATCACATTATGGAAGAATTAATTAAGGTTTACCAATCTGGTAAATGACAAGAGAGTCAAGTTCAAGTTTATGAAGAATTCAAGGTGAAGTTTATAAATGAAGAAAATAAGGGTTTATCAACTTCTGACAGAAATAGTTCAAGTCCTTCGAACATGTACTTATAATAGATAAGCCTTGTACTTGAAGGAAGTAAACTAAATCATGCACAACATATATGAATTCGAATCAGGGAATGGATCAGATGATCGCATTAACAAGAAAGGATAACAAGGTTTGCATAGGTGCAAGGTGAAAAAATGGAATACTTGAAGGGCAAGCAACACCACTTCAGAATTTCAGAATAAGTTTTCCCTCATAGGGTTCACAAGTTCCCGCTCATCTAGGGTTGGTAATATTCCAACTTAGCATTTTTAAATCAAGTCTTTGAAAGAAGGCCTTAGTATACAGCCCATAATTATCTTTTCAATCATTTCAATATAATAATTATATCTCTCCGATCAATATGAAAATATGAATCTAAACCAAAAAGGTATAAAAGAGTACTCGTCAATTTACGAGATTAAATAACATACTTGCAATTCAATGCAAAGAAATCAACATTTGAAAATTCAGTAATAAGCATTCAACATGCATACTAATAATTCAAGATAATATCCCTTAATTAATAAGCAAGGGTATAAACACTTGCCTCTGGTCCTTAGCTATTTCGTAACGCTGAAACAATACGATTCCCTCCTTATCCTGTCTTATCGCACGATTCTCTACTCCCGTCCTTCTTTGCTTTAACGCTCTTGCGAATACCACTAGTCTGCTTTTACCATTTTGAATCCACGTGCCAGCCTCGATAGTCAAACATGAGGCGGTACTTAGTCTTCAACGTATAATTCTCATATTCCATAAATGATTATAACTTAACTTCGATGCACTTACCGATCTTACCGATATCTCTGTTGCATAAACATCCACAATTCAATTGATAGACCAATCGCAATCAACCACATAAGTAATCCACGTAACTTGCTTGACGACAATCCCCATACTATAAAAAGTCAACATCCAAGTCAACGGCCTCGTAAATCTCACTTTCTAACATTACCGACAAATTACTATTCCAACTACCCCTCGTGATGATATTAGACACGACCAAATACTCAAAAAAGTCTCAACACAATTTATTCGCATGCATGACTCAACAACAGATAATTCACATCATTCACATAGCACATTTAAACAAGTAACCGGTTACGTATCGGACGCCCGGTCTAATTTACGATATTTAAAACTCAGACACTAGCCCTAGTACGGGCATATTCGGACTATAAAACACATTACACAACTCATACAAACCATATAGCACTTATAACTATTTTTAAAACATCACACGAAACTTATTTGAATTTAAATAAGCCACAAACAATTTTTAAATCAAAAATCGGATTTTTAAATCCAATATAAGTATTTTAAATGCAAATAAATCAATTAATAAAATTAATTGACACTCTTTAAATGCTCAAACTATTTTTAAATAAATAAACCAAGCTAGAAAATAATTAAACTTAATTTTAATTAATTAAATCTAATTAATAATTAATTATTAAGAATTAACTGATTAAAAGAATTAATCAATTAATTAAATTAATTAATTATTAATCAAAAATAATTAAAATAATTAAATTTAATCAATTTCTGAATTTAAATAAATATTTATGAATTTATAAAATTTTCGGAATAATTAAAATGTATTTTTAAATCAAAGATATGATTTTTAGAATTATAAAACTATTTTTGAATTATTTTAAATATAAAAACCTAGAAACACTTTTCTAAAACGAAATTAGGGTTTTCTAGATCAAACCGGGTCGGGTTAGGGTTTTGAAAACGGGTTGCCAAGAAATTTCCGGGTCGCCAAGAACAACCCACCGGAAAACTGGGTTTCCCAGTTTCCGGCCGGCGTCCGGCCAACCCACCAGTTTCCGGCGACCAAAACCATTCCAAACACACGCTTTCTTTTGGGGAAAACACAGGAACAATTAGGGGACATTAACTTAGCTAAAATCGAACTCAAAACATGTCACAGTAAGCCGGAATCGATCCGCGAACCACCGGCGGCGGCGACGGTCGATTTTCCGACGACTCGAAACTGAACACCAACCCCAACAATGATTACATGAACACGTTCCTCTTTCTACGATCTATTTAATGGTATAAACAAAATCAAGAAACAGTTCTTAGGATTAAAAATCCGGCAAAAGCTCAAGAACTCCGGTGAGCTTCGAATTTCCCGATCTGCTCGATTCCGAGCTCCAAAAATCAATTAAAAATCATCAACAAACTCCTTACAACATACACAGTCTAATTATACAACCAATTAACAAGAACAACGAAGATTAAAGATTCCCCCAAATTAAATCAAAAATTCGAAATAAATAATTAAATTAAAAATCGGAAAAACTTAGAAATCATACCCACATGAATCTTGATGATGGATTTAGGTAGAGGATGATGAGAGATTCATTTTGATTACAAGAACATCGAAATCGGATTCCGATAACGCCTCCAAAAGTTGGTTTGATTCTCAAGAACACGAAGAACACGTTTCAGGGGTTTTTAGATTTTTAACTGTAATTAAGCTTTATTATACGCAAAACAAAGTACGATTTGCCTTTTTATATTAAACGGAAAATAATACCCCAAACGACATTTTTGGATCGATACAGATCCGATGGATCGCTTTAAATACAATATAACAGAATATATGCTTTAAACCTTTAATAAAGCAGAATACACGTTTCACGAGACGATAAGCATCCATAAAGTACGGATAACTACAAGTATCGTTTAATTCAAAATATACGAACCAAAATACTTCTATTACGAATATTTTCGAATACTTCCCACTTTAACGAATGAAATATTGGTACGAACGATATACCAATTTCCCGAATAATTTGGGAACGATCCAAATTTTCTTTTCAATAATTAAAATAAAATAAAATAGTATAACATCCTTTTCAAACTAATTTCAAATTCCCCACACATTTCACATAGCACCACAATATCACATATTCAATCATTTAACAAATAACTTAGCACGTTTAAACAGATAAATCATTTAATAACTCTTAATATGAAATTAAAATTTCATTTCACATCATATAATAACACGTAATTTTCCCGGATCTTACAGTTGATCCTTGTTGATTGTCTTGATCCTATCATGCATAATCATGTCCTAAACTGTGATACTGCCAAACACATTTGGGAAACCATAGAGATAATCAATGAGGGGACAGAGGAAGTTAGAGAGAATAAGCTGGAAATTCTCACCTCTCAATATGAGCATTTCAGATCAAACCCTGGTGAAGGTATCTCTGAGGTTTTTGAGAGATACAACAAATTAATCAATGATCTGAATCTCAATGGGAAGCACTACACTATCAAGGAAATTAACAAGAAGTTCCTACTTACACTTCCACTTCATTTGGAGCACAGAATATCTGCCATTAGAGAAGCAAGAGATCTGGGAGAGATTGCTTTGGAAAGACTGTATGGTGTTCTGAAGACCTATGAGCTGGAGCAGATTCAACAGGATGAGTTATATGGAACTGGGAAGATAGTTAGTACTTCTACTGCAGTGGCTGCTGAAGTCCCACAGAAACTGGAAGTGAAGGCTGTTCAACCTTCCAGTTCTAACATGAATGTTATTGATGCTGAATATGGATTAACATCCATTGATCAATCTGGTGGTGACTTCTATTCTTTAGAGGAACTTGATCAGCTGGAGGATGGTGATTTGGCTTTGATAGTCAGGAAGTTTGGGAAGTTCAGATTCAAAAGGAATCCCAATCTTAAGTTCAGGCCCAGATTTCAGAGAGGTGGATCTTCCTCTTCAAGTGGCACAAGGGGTGGCTACAAAACTGGAACTGTGGATAGGAGCACAATCAGATGCTACAATTGCAATGAGTTGGGTCACTTTGCTACTGAATGCAGAAAGCCAAAGCAAGTGACAAGAAACACATTTGATTCTAGCAAGAAGAACAAGATTGGGAAAGCCTATGTTGCTGAAGGAAAGAGTTAGGATGACACTGACAGTGATGAAGAAGCAGGTGAGATTGGGAACCTTGCTTTAGTGGCTAAAGAGGCAAGCACTTCATCTGCATACATGTCAGAGGTAAAGTTCACTGACACTGAAATGATTCGTCATCTTAGTGGTACTATTTCTTGTGCACGCACTGAAAATGATAGAATAATTCTTTTGAACACAGCTCTTGAAAAGGAGATAAAAGAATTAAAACTTGTGCATGTTAATCAGAATGAACTTACTGAGAAAATAGCATTTCTTGAGAATAGGGTTAAATGTTATATTCAACTGGAAACCATTCTCAAGGATCAGATTAGTGAGCTTAAGACCAAAGCTAATGCCTATTTCAACTCTTGTAAGACTGCTAAAGAAATTATCAATAAACAAAGTATTAGTCAGACCGTAGGAATAGGGTATGACTATAATGAGTCTATTGGTAAATTAAGCATAATTACCCCTAATAGAGTCAGTGCTAAAGAAAGGGGTATTCCAGATGTGCTTAAGGGTATTGACAAACCTTTCTTTAGAGAGTCCCAGGCGGATACTCTGAATGAATACTCTATCATCATTGCAGAGGAGATACGTGAAGAATATCTTGCTTTGGAAGTTGAACAGTCCAACAAGTGTATATCTGATATTCCAGTCAAAGTTGCTACAACTAAAAAGACTAAATCAGATATCCATAAGTTGGACCAAAACAGCTGTAGAACTAACATGCCTGCCGTTAATTATTCTCATAAAGCATGTGGTGTGATTAATTGCATGTCTTGTGCTTTCAATGTTATGTATGCTTATTTTAATAGTAAGCATGTATCTAGTGATAAGACTGCTCCACGTCAACATGTTAATAATAAGAAGCATGTTAAAGCTAAGACTACTAGTCCTCCTAAGACTAGAGTGGATTCATTTATCCCTAAGCCTACTTAGAAATGTGTTAAGGCTGGGTATAAATGGAAACGCTCTTTTGTGAAAGAGGTTGAAGTAGTTGTAGCTAAACAGGTTGTTTTGCCTGATAAAGGCCAGTTCTTTAAGTATGCCGGACCCAATCAAGTTTGGGTTCCGAGGAAGGACTAATCAATTTGATATTGCAGGGAGTTAAACAGGTAAACCGTGTTATGTGGATTCTTGACAGTGGCTGTTCAAGGCATATGACCGGAGATAGAGCCCTGCTATCAGATTTGGTTGTGAAAGCTGGCCCAGTAGTTACCTTTGGAGATAATAGCAAGGGTATTACGAAAGGATATGGCTGTTTGAAGTTTGGAAATGTTATCATTGAAGATGTATCATTTGTGGAAGGTCTGAGGTTCAATTTTCTCAGCATCAGTCATTTCTGTGACAGAGGATATGTTGTTTCCTTTGAAAGAGAGAAGTGTCAGATCCTTCACAAGAAGAATGGAAAGCCTGCTCTTCAAGGAGTAAGGAAAGGTGACTTGTTCATAGCTGATCTGCACTCGGGATCCCAAGATGAAGTTAATTTTTTTTATGCTAAAGCTTCATCAGATGAAAGTTGACTATGGCACAAGAAGATCTCTCACCTTAACTTCAAAACCATGAACTCTTTAGTCAAGAGGGAATTGGTTAGAGGTTTGCCTCAGATGAAATTTACACAGGAAGGACTGTGTGAGGCATGTCAGAAAGGAAAGTCAAAGAAAGCTTCTCACAAGGGTACTGACACATCATAAATAACTAAACCACTTCAGCTACTGCACATGGATTTGTTTGGTCCAGTTAATGTGATGTCCATGTCAAAGAAACAATATGCACTTGTGATTGTTGATGATTTTTCAAAATTTACATGGGTTTTATTCCTACATTCCAAGGATGAGACCCCACACGTAGTGATTGACCATATAAAGTTGATTGAGCTAGATTCTAGATTTCCTGTTAGAGCCATAAGGTCAGATAATGGAACTGAATTCAAGAATGCAGTCCTAAATGACTTTTGTGTTGATAAAGAAATAACAAGAAAGTATTCTGCCCCGAGAACTCCTCAACAAAATGGAGTAGTGGAAAGAAAGAATCGTACATTGATTGAAGCTGCAAGGACTATGTTAAGTGAGTCTAAACTTCCAACGTACTTTTGGGCTGAAGCAGCGAATACAACTTGTTATACTCAGAATCGAACTTTAATCAACAAGGACTTAATGAAGACTCCGTATGAGATCATGAACAACAAGAAACCAACTGTCAAGTACTTTCATGTATTTGGAGCAAAATGCTTTGTGCTTATAGATGACAATGTTAAACGTGGCAAGTTTGAGGCCAAGGCACAAGAAGCTATTTTTGTTGGTTATTCCAGAAGATCTTACAGGGTCTACTTGGTTGGCAGTCACACAGTAAAGGAAAGTGTCAATGTTACTTTTGATGACACTAAACTCCCTAATATCCAAAAAGAAGATTCATCTGAGAAGCTGAAGTTTGATAACTTGCCAGACTCAGAATCAGATGATGCAGCCCCACCTGAAGTTATTGCTGGTAATGATAATAACAATGATGATAATGATCATGGTGGTGGTGGTGGAAACACTGGTAACAATGGAGATACCACCAACACTGGAGAAGAATCATCAAGGCAATCAAGCAACAACTCAGGGGGAGCAAATGAAGGATCATCTAGTCACTCACAACATCAAAGTGAATTTCAAGGCGAATCATCAAGATCAAATCTTCCAAGACAGACTGTATGGATAGAGCTCATCCTTTTGAGCTGATCATTGGTGATCCAGATGTTGGAGTTAAAACTAGAAGTGCAACTCAGAATGAATGTCATTATTCAGCATTTCTATCTGAAATGGAGCCAAAGAAAACTGAGGAAGCACTGACTGATCCAGATTGGGTGATTGCTATGCAAGATGAACTCAATCAGTTTGAACAACAGCAAGTCTGGAAGCTGGTACCCAGGCCAAAGAACAAGAAAGTAGTTGGTACAAGATGGGTATACAGGAAGAAGCTAGATGAGGATGGCATTGTTACAAGGAACAAGGCAAGACTGGTTGCACAAGGGTATTCACAAGCTGAAGGCATTGATTATGATGAAACCTATGCACCAGTGGCTAGACTTGAGGCCATCAGGATGTTCTTAGCATTTGCTGCTTATTCCAATTTTAAAGTCTATCAAATGAATGTTAAGAGTGCATTCCTGAAGGGTGAGCTTGATGAAGAAGTTTATGTGGAACAGCTCCCTGGCTTTGAAAATCAGGAGCTGCTGGACTTTGTGTACTTTCTCTTCAAGGCCATCTATGGTCTCAAACAAGCCCCAAGAAAATGGTATGACACTCTCTCTGGTTTTCTTTTAGAAAATGGTTTTGCTAGAGGTATCATAGACAAAACTCTTTTTTCAAAGAAACACAAAAGTGATATGATATTAGTCCAAGTCTATGTGGATGACATCATATTTGGGTCTACTAATGATGATCTCTGTAAGAGATTTGCTAAGCTAATGCAGAGTAAGTTTGAAATGAGTATGATGGGTGAGCTGAAGTTCTTTCTTGGATTGCAAGTAAGTCAAAGGTCAAATGGTATATTTATTTGTCAATCCAAGTATCTCAAAGAACTCCTCAAGAAGTATCACATGGAGGATTCAGCATCAGCAAGGACTCCATCTTCAACAGCTATCAAACTTGGAGCTTCTGACAATTCTATCAAGGTAGATGTTACAAGCTACAGAGGTATGATAGGCTCCTTACTCTATCTTACTGCAAGTAGACCAGATATTATGTATGCTACATGCTTGTGTGCAAGGTTCCAAGCGGACCCTAGAGATTTACATCTCATTGCTGTTAAAAGAATCTTGAGATATCTTAAGGGTACACCTAACTTAGGTATCTGGTACCCTAAAGATTCTGGTTTTAATCTTGTTGGATATACAGATTCTGATTATGCAGGTAGTGTTGTGGATAGAAAGAGTACCTCTGGGAGTTGTCAATTCCTAGGAGGTAGATTGATTTCCTGGTATAGCAAGAAACAACAAACAGTTTCCAATTCAACAGCAGAAGCTGAATATATTGCTGTTGGAAGTTGTTGTGCTCAGATCTTATGGATTAGGAATCAATTAAAGGACTATGGCTTTGCATTAGACAAAATTCCCATTTTGTGTGATAATAATACAAGTGCCATAGCGATCTCCAACAACCCTGTTCAGCACTCGAGAACGAAGCACATTGATATCAGGTATCATTTTATCAGAGAGCATGTCATGAATGGAACTGTAGAGTTACACTTTGTACCCACAGAAGAACAGACTGCAGATATATTCACTAAATTTGTTCATGAATCCACATTTATCAAGTTAGTTGGTAAATTGGGTATGTTAAACAGTCTTAGTGATTAACAATATCTCTGTCATGTTTGTTCTTTCAAAAAATTCATTTTCTCTTGTCATTTAAATGATATTTATTGCTAATTCTCATTTAATATTACATGCTTGTAAATTTAAATAGCTCTGAATATTTTATTTTCTTTAAAAATATTTTTCTCATATTTTTTAAGTGGAGAAATGTATTTTTATTGAAAATATATTTATTTAGAATTATTTAGGTGTTTTTCAGATTGTAAATATTGTTGTTTAAATATTACTGCAAGTTTATACCATTTTTATGCAATTCTATATTTTTCTGCATATTTTTCTAGGATTTATGGAATTTTCTGTGAATTTTTCTAGTTTTTTATAAATATTTCATGTATTTTTATTACTTTTATGCATTTTTCTGTAAATATTTTTATTTTAATTCTAAGTTTTCCTAAGTCTTCCCAGTTTTATACTAGGAAGACTACCGGGAAGACAAGGAATATTTCTTTTTGATTTGCATTTTCTGTTTTATTTTTAAATTAATTTTAAGTCTTTTCCTAAGTCTTCCCAGTTTTTGAACTAGGAAGACTACCGGGAAGACTTAAAAATTAATTGTTTTTGTTTTCTGATTTTCTTTTATTGTTTTTCCGAAAACTTCCTAATTTGAACTAGGAAGACTACCGGGAAGACTATCCTAAGTCTTCCCGATTGTCTTCCCAGTTCAAATTTAAAAAAAAACCGTTCGTTTATTTCTTTTCATTTTAACAGTTATTTTTATTCTAAATATATATATACATACACTGCTTACATACACTGCACATTTTTTTTTGCCTTAGCAGTTTACTGATCGTTTTCTTATCAGTTTTTCAATAACCCCTTCGAATCCAATCACTTCTGTAGATATCATTGCTCATTGTTCATACTTGCTCAAGTTTTTACTTAGCAAAACTCACTTTGTTCTTATAAAACAAGCCCTTTAGTCGAATTGTTGTTCAATTGTTTTTCTTAAAATCAAAATCATTCGACTTTTGAGTTTGTATTGCTAAGTAGGTCTTGTGTTTGGGTAATCTTTGTGTTTCTGTGTTAGTTTAACTGTTTGTGTGCTTTAGATCATTTACCCCTTTCATTGTGCATTACAAAGTGTTTAAGTTCGAAATTTTAGGATCAATTTTTTTAAATTTGATTAATTTTGGTAAAATTTAATTTTGTGGATTTTATTTAATTTTAATTAATTCTAAAAATCCCTAAAATTTTAATTTTATTTTAAATTGATTAAAATTTCTTGTTTTATCTAAATGGATCCTAATTTTGAACTCGTTTTAAATAATTATGTTGGGTATTTTGATCCGTCTAAGTGCAAGGTGGAACGTTTCAGACCTTGGATTCAATTTTTAAATAGCAATACATGTGTCAGTGATGCCATTTGTGCCACTGCACTTCTTAAAATTGATCCATTGAGGTTTTTGTGTTCAAGTGTTGTTATTACTGAAGATTCAAAATCTTTTACGTTCAATATTTTAAATCAGCAATATACAGTCACTTTTGAGTTATTTTGTGATGTTTTACATTTTCCAAAGGACAAGTTTGATCTCTTACCCACTGATGATGAATTATCACAGTTCTTTGTGAATATTCATTATCAGGGTCCCTTCCAAATGGTCCAATTATCTAAGAGTTTTGTTGTAAGGGAATGGGATCTGTTCTTTGATACAATAGCAAGAGTATTTGGTAACTGCACAAAAACAAATTTTCATTGCATTACCAGTCTTAATCAATATATTGCTTATGCTATTGTATATGGTCGTAGATAAAACTTTGTTGAGATTCTGTGGAACATAATGCTTAACAGGCTTGCTCACTCTAGGAGAGATTCTGATAATCATGTGAAAATGAAGTGTTGGTACCCTCGCTTTTTCACTCTTATCATTAATCATCTTCTCACTGCTGAGCAGGTAGAACTGTTTAGGGAAACTAGATTTGAAACCTCTCCAACCACATACACCAAATTCTACACCAGACTTGATGTCTCATCCAAATTCCTCAACATCCCTGTTCTTGTTTCACCATTGATGAGTCAATTCATTAATCTTCCTATCTTTGGTGAACAAGTTCCTGAGCCACATCCAGTTCCACTACAGGTAGTTATTCCTAACCCTGGTTCTTCAATTCAAACCCAAGTGGTTGTTAGGGCTGACCCAGAGATTGTAGAACCATAGTCTCTGACCCAGGTCATAGAGCCAAACAGAGAGTCAAACACTCCTGATACACAACCTGAGCCTAATGTACAAACCAGTTCTAGAAGTGTTAGTGAATTAGCTACAAAGAGTGCTCCCACAGCTCTGTCTCCACCCTTAAAGAAAAGAAAAACCTATATGGAGGCATATGTAAGCCCATCTGTATCCTCTCAACAGGATATGGACATAGATATGGCCACTGAACAGTCTCTGGAGACATCCTCTCAACAGGGTGGATCTATTGAAATTCGTCATAGGGCCATGGCATCTTGTACTGAGTCAAGCACTCTCCCATTACTCACAATGGGAGAAGATATCAAAATAGATGATACTCAGGACACTTTGCAAGGAGAGCACTTTAATTTTGACTTTGAAACAGTGCCTACCATAGTTACGGTAGAAGTGCCTTCACAGGCATCAGAGGGAAAATCTGATTCTTTGCCACCAATAATAGAATCATTTTCTCCCCTCCCAGAGGTAACATCTCTGGCTCCCCTAAGGGATTTATCACTCGCAGTTTTTACTGGAGAAAGTGAAAGGCAACCTTATGAGTCTGTCCCTAAAGCAATTCAGTATACAATGTCAAATATTTTGACAGACTCAATGAGGGATCGGGAATTGCGAACTCCCATCGCACCACCACTGACCTCTCTTGAAGGGGCTAGGGTGATTTTTCATGCAGGTACATCTTCTGAAAATCTAGAAAGACAGTTAGTGGTGAGAGATATGAGTCAAACACCGAGTGATACACAAGCACGTGAGTTGAGTGAAACACCACTGAGAGCAATTGAAGTGAGTGCCCACACTGACACAAACATTGCTTTGTTGAAACAGCTAGCTAATCTACAAAGGAAGTTACAAGACACCCAGGCTGAGAACACTCTTCTAAAAGCACAAGTGGTTGCACAATCTACCACTTCTGTATCAAATCAGCTGGGTACTGTGAAAGATGACTTGCAAGGACTGAAGAATAATCTACTTCCGAGGCTGAATTCAATCCAACAATCTCAAGTACTGGTGGCTTCAGACATCTCTGATCTTACAACGTCAAATGCTCAGATATCGGAGAGTGTCAAGGAGATTGCTTCTATTTCTACCAAGGTGGACTTTATTCTGCAAACAGCTGATGAAAATCAAAGGTTTAATGAAGAAAGGATATCGAGGATAGAAGGAGGGATGGAGCATCTTAATGAAGGTATGAAGCACTTGTACAATATGATAAAGAACTCACATCAAACTACAACACAACAAAGAACATTCTTTGAGGGAGATGATGATGATGATGATGAGGATGATGATGCTGATGAAGGAGGAGATAGAAGAGAAGAAGGAGAGATAAGGAGAACATCTGAGGTGAATCCTAGGGCTTCCGAAGCTCAAACTGTAGAGGATTCCTCAACTAAGGGGGAGAAGGAGAAGAGAGGAGGAAACAGAGAAGCTGGAGGAGCTTCTGGAAAATATAAGGGAAAGGGAAACAATCATTGGAGGAGACTGTCTTTGATGATGCCTACTACTACCACGGTGAACAGGATGACTTCCAATTTGACACATCTGGTGATCTGGAGAAGACCATTCCTGAAGAAGCTTTTGGTGAGGAGGAGGTTGAAGAGGCAGCAAACTTTGATGATTGGGTAGATGAAGCTGACTTATACACTCCTGACCCTTTATTTAAAAAGGAGTTGAAGAACCAACAAGTGGTGTGGTTTTAGAAAGTGATCGTGTCCTTGACAAAGATCTTCTAGTCACCTTGCAAGAAGCTGAAGAAGGTGAAATTAGAGACTAAAGGCATGATGTAGTTAGCTCAATTTGTAAATGTTATATGATTAGAGCTAGGTAAATCAAGATAGGAAAATGTATTCATATGTTCAGTCTAGAGGAACATCTATCTTGTATTTATCTTTATTGTTTGAATCTGGAAATTGTTATATTTAATCCAGAACTTTTTATTATTTTCTTGGCTCTTAAAAGTCTTATCTTTTCTTGTTTTAGTTGAGTTATCCTCTAGAGGTATTTGGTTGTTATTGTCTAACAAACAAATAGGGGGAGATTGAAATGCATATGTCTAGGCCTATTTGTAAACACCGAGGATTCTACATTGAAAGAAGATTATATCTGTCAAAGAATGAAGATTATATCTGTCAAAGAATGAAGATTAAAAGTCATCTACAGACTTGAAGTGATTCTACATTGAAAGAAGCTCAATTTATTGATCAAGCCTCAATGAAGTATTCAAGCTCAGTGGATTTATTCAAGTCACGGAGATTTCAAGTGGTGACAGTAAAAGATACTGATTACGGAGTTCTTGAATGAGAAGGAAGTGAATCACTGCTTAAAGTCAAACAGATAAAGAACAGACATTGTCGTTAGTCACTCATGAACCAGACCGTACATTGAGTGTCAACGTACTATTATGTTTATTCTTTATCTAAGTTTTAAGTGATTCTGGAATTGTTTGAGAAGTCAACTAATTCTATTTATTCTCTTATAAATAATTAATACTATCAAGTATATTATTTATTAAATTAATTCTGTAAAGAATTAATTTAATACATAATTTATTTAGTTAATTATTTAAATTAGAATAAATATGAACTATGAAGACTTAGGTTTGAACTAGGAAGACTTAGTTTTTTGAACTAGGAAGACTCACAAGTGAGTCTTCCCGATTTTCTTCCTAGAGCAAATCTCAGTCTTCCCGAATGTCTTCCATGTACAAACCTTGTCTTCCCGAAAGTCTTCCAAGGCCAATTGGATTGTTTTTCTCTAAGTCTTCCAAATGCAATTTCCATTCTGTTTAAAGTGGCTTGCACGTGGACTAAAGAAAAGCTATGCAATGTGTTTAAATAGAAAAGCAAGGCAGAAGACTTTTAGATATTACAATACACAGAAGCAAAAAGACACATAACCTGAACATTACATTCTCCTGTCTTAACTTCTCAACTGCAAAGGCATTCATTTCTTCAAGTGAAATTTATTCTTGATCTGTTCCTCTCATTAAATTCATAAGGATCATTTCACTTGTACTGCTTTAGCTTTCTAGCGGATCATAATCCCTAGATTTTATATCGAACTACTTTTTAGTATTCGATCCTTTTTATTACAAAAATAGATAAATTCATGTCGAATTTATTCTAGGTTTGTTTTATCAAGTTCATTGTAATCAGTGATCTGAATTGTAACACCTTTCAAGTTTAATAGAGTTATATTTAACTTGAATATTGTTTCAGTTTTATTCCGCAATAATTTGTTCTAAATTGTTAAATCTTAAAAGGACAAATTCGATTAAAAGGTATCGTTTGTATTCAACCCCCCTTCTACAAACTTATCAGGACCTAACAGTTGTATTATTAAACCTTGTATAGAATTGTGAGGTCTATTATTTTAACTTCAGGTAGAGGTTGTAAATAATAGATGAGATCCTGGATAGTACATTTGAGTTGTAATAACAAATGTTACTTATTGTTGCTCATTTCCAAGGATATAACTTGTGTGTGTGCGTAAGTGATTGGGGTCTTTGGACTTGTATTATTAGAATGTTGTAAGTAATGCAGGTATTGTATATTGATGGAGCGTGACAACCCAGATTCCTGACCCCGGATCTGGGGGTGTTACAGTATGACTGTTTTATATACCAGTATGACCTATTTAATCTAGCATGACTATTAAATAGACAGTCATACAAGCTATATGAACTGTCATACCGACAGTCATACTAGCTTGTATGAACTATCATACTGACAGTCATACATGACTGTCAATTTCAAGAGTCATACTAGTTTATTAAAGAGTCATACAAGGCTTATTTCAAGAGTCATACAAGGCATATATCAAGAGTCATACAATGTATTCCATTAATAGAAAGGCGGCCGAACATGTGCAATCAATAGTAATACAAATAGAAGAAGCAAGACAGAAGTAAAGACAAACTGCAATATCATATCAAACATACAAACTGTTTTAACTTCAAAGCTCAACTGCCGGAGTTATTTCTGATCAGTGAATTAATTTCTTAGATTGATTGTTATATCCAAGCCACTAGAAATTAATTACTCACACTGCTTTGACTATCTAGCGGATCTTTATCCTATAATTTATCTCGAACTATCATTTATCGTTCTATCCTTTTATTACAAAAATAGATAAGTTCATGTCAAATTTATTCTAAATTTGTTTTAATTAGTTTGAGATTCAATCTTTGTAATCCGTACAATATTTGTAACACCTTTCAAGTTTAATATAAGTTATATTCAACTTGAATTTTGTTTCATTTTATTCCGCAATTATTTGTTCTGGAATTGTATTATCATAAGAATAACAAATTCGATAAAATGGTATAGTTTGTATTCAACCCCCCCCCCTTCTACAAACTTATCGGGACCTAACAATTGGCATCAGAGTCTTTTGATTGACATACAAATCAAAGATCCATATTTTTGTGATTTTTTCAAGAACGTTCATATTTTTATTCTTTTAAAAAATCTCAAGATGACTACACAAAAAGTTGGAACAGTAAAGATTCTTATGTTCAGCAAAGAGTATTATCCCATGTGGAAGAAGAAGATGCTTCTATTTTTTCAAGTGGCAAATCCTAAGTATCTAGGTGTATTGAAGAAATGACCAACTATTCATATGGTTGTTGAAGAGGAACGCATTGAGAATAATGTGGTCATTCAAGCTGCAAGGATGTATCCTAAATAGCCTAAAGATTATACAGTTGATGAAAAGGAAGATGTTTCCTTGGATGCTAGCTTGCAGTTAATCCTAGTTGATTGTCTGGATCCAGTTATGCATAATCATGTGTTAAATTGTAAAGATGCCAAGCATATCTAGGATACAATAGAAATAATCAATGAAGGGACAGAAGAAGTAAGAGAAAACAAGCTGGAAATTCTTACATCTTCTTATGAACACTTCAGATCCAATCTAGGGGAAGGAATATCTGAAGTTTTTGAGAGATATAATAAATTGATCAATGATCTGAATCTTCACAGAAAGCATTACACCATCAGGGAGATCAATACGATATTCCTTTTAACTCTTCCAATTCATTTGGAACACAGGATTTCAGCCATAAGAGAAGCACCAGACTTAAGTGAGATTTCACTTGAAAGACTCTATGGGGTATTGTAAACCTATGAATTGGAACAGATTCAACAAAAGGAAATCTATGAAACGGGAAAAGTGGTCAGTACATCTACTGCACTTATAACAGAAGTGTTAGGACGTATGAATACTGTTCTGCGTTTTACTATATGATTGATTATGAGTTCGAAAAGAAAACTTTACCTTAATCGCTACGATTCAGATCCACGTCTTCTACTGAATTCCTTGATTCCCTTCGAGCGAAGTGTGGCCTTCGATCTCCCATAGTTTCCTCTCCTTAAAGCCTCGAAATCCCAAAACCCTAGCTCCTTGCGGCTGCCCTAGGTTTTAATCTCGAATTCTGCTTTTTTGCAGCTTTAGGAGAACAAGAATATATATAGGCTCCAGTAGGGATCATGGACAATTAGGTTGGGCCTCCCAATGACATTCTGGGTCAAGCCCAATGTCATTAAATATTAATTCTATCCACTAACGAATTAATATTTGCACTACCTTTCCTAATACCGTAATTATTTTATTATTAAATTCGGCTCCTATATTATTTGCTTATTAAATTCCCCATGTTTATGATATCGTATGTCCATTAATTAAATTAATTTCTGATAATTAATTTAATTAATATCTTTTTATCCTTGATCATCCACTCAACCTTATAATTATGCAAGAACAAATCTGCCTGCAGGACTAAAGCAAAATTATCTTTATGAGCTTTCAAGAGGACATCATCAACCCGAATATTATCAGGACATGGTTTCCTTATGTAATTAATATCCCACTCTGCATGCCATGTCATTGCTCAATACATAATATTATAATTAACAATTAATTACATCACATATGAATCAAAGCATGTGCATTGCATACAAGTGTCAATCACTACACTTGGATTGAGAACCTAAGCATTAATAATATCATAGAATCTTAGTTCTTCTTTATTGTCAGAATAGAAGAACAATTCTAATATTTCGATCCTGTTCAATATACACAAAGTATACAAGTATTATTTAATAGTCAAGATAAACTATTCCCAAATAATACTTCAGTTATTCTAGTGGTTTGTCTAATTCCACTTAAACTGTGAACCCTTTTATATTATATATAGACACTGATAATTTAATCTTCTGTTATCCCATTTGATACTAAATTATCCACAATATATAATAAACAGACAATGTAAAAATATGCAATCAAGATTCTCAATAAAATGGACAATGTTTATATACTACAAATGAATAGTTTAGTATAAAACCCAACAATCTCCCACTTATACTCAAGCTATTCTTTGAGTATATCAGTGTTTATTAATATAATCCGCTACCAGTTTAAATAACTATTCCGTGACCAGACATCTGACTCCTATCGCCTCCACGTGTTCTTCAAAAACCTTAGCTGGTAAACTCTTCGTGAAAGGATCAGCCCGGTTGTCCTTTGATGCTATATCAGTCACAATAATATCTCATCGCTTAACGAACTGTCGTATGAGGTGATACTTACGCTCAATGTGTTTTGCTGCCTTATGTTCTCGTGGTTCCTTTGTATTTGCAACAACATCAGTATTATCACAATAAATTGTGATTTGCCGTGGCAAATTAGGAACTACATTCAAATCCAGCAGGAAATTCCGGAACCATATAGCCTCCTTGGCTGCCTCAGAGGCTGCCACATATTCAGCTTCCATGGTTGAGTCTGCGATGCATTTCTGCTTCACACTTCTCCATATTACAGCTCCACCTCCTAAAGTAAAAACACACCCCGAGGTTGACTTCCTCTTATCCCTATCTGTCTGGAAATCTGAATCGGTATATCCCACAGGAAACAAGTCTGAAGCCTTGTAAATTAACATATACTTCTTAGTCCTTCGTAGGTACTTAAGTATCGTTTTTACTGCACTCCAATGTTCCTGACCTGGATTGGACTGATATCTACTGACCATGCCTACGGCAAAGCAAATATCAGGTCTCGTGCATAACATAACATACATTAAGCTTCCACATGCTGAAGCATAAGGAACTGCTTTCATGTTCTCTATCTCCTTAGGTGTCTTAGGACACTGCTCCTTTGATAGAGAGACTCCATGTCTAAAAGGTAAATTACCCTTCTTAGAGTCCTGCATGTTAAAACGAGCCAATACCTCATCAATGTACGGTTCTTGAGATAAAGCCAACGTTCTTTTCTTGCGATCTCTTATAACTTTGATCCCAAGAATGTATGCGGCTTCACCTAAGTCTTTTATTTCAAATTGTTTGAACAACCATGCCTTAATAGATGACAACATCTCTACATTGTTTCCAATGAGCAAAATGTCATCTACATATAGTACTAGAAAAACCACTGCATTTCCTTCACTTTTCCTATACACACATGCTTCGCTTGGACTCTGATCATAACCATTTGACTGGACGGCCTGATCAAAACGAATGTTCCACTCCCTGGAAGCTTGTTTCAGTCCATAAATGGACTTCTTAAGCTTACACACTAGATGCTCTTGGCCCTCTTTGATGAATCCCTCTGGTTGCTACATATGGATGTTTTCATCAAGACTTCCATTTAGGAAAGCTGTCTTGACATCCATTTGCCAAATCTCATAATCGAGATGAGCCACTATAGATAAAAGAATTCGGATTGACTTAAGCATGACTACCGGAGAAAATGTTTCCTCATAATCAATTCCTTGTTTCTGAGTATACCCTTTCGCAACAAGTCTTGCTTTCCAGGCTTTCACCTTTTTGTCAGATCCTCTTTTTCTTTTGTAGATCCACTTGCATCCAATGGGTTTTACACCATTGGGTGGTTCCACGAGATCCCAGACTTCATTGGAATACATAGATTCCATCTCAGATTGCATAGCCTTTTGCCAAAGATCTGCATCCTTATCTTGCATTGCTTCTTCGTATGTCCTGGGATCCTCATCATGTTCACCAGAGACTAAGTCCGAAGACTCTCCCAAAAACATGAACCTCTCAGGTTGTTTAACAACCCTCCCACTACGACGAAGCATTGGTGTGGTATTAGTGATAGGTTGTTCATTTACTTATGGTTGTTCTACTTGTACCGGTGGCATATTAGAATTATCTTGTCCTCCCACTATTTCCTCTAAAACAACATTACTCATGGGTTTGTGATTCATTATATAGTCTTCCTCTAAGAATCTAGCATTGGTGCTTAAAATGATATCTCGATCCTTAGGACTATAAAACAAATACCCTTTTGTTCCCTTGGGATAACCCACAAACAGCCTCACTTCTGTACGAGAATCTAACTTAGTCACGTTCTTGTTCAGCACATGTGCTGGACAACCCCAAATCCGAATGTGTTTCAAACTAGGTTTGGTACTAGTCCACAATTCTTTTGGAGTTTTTGGAACTGACTTAGAAGGTACCAAGTTTAGAAGATAAGCCGTTGTTTCTAGAGCATGCCCCCAAAACGACTTGGGTAAATTCGAATAACTCATCATCGATCTAACACTCTCTAAAAGAGTCCGGTTCCTTCTTTCTGCTACACCATTCTGCTGAGGTGTGCCAGGTGCAGTCAACTGGGATGAAATCCCATGTTCTGATAAATATTCTCTAAATTCTCCAAGCAGGTATTCGCCCCCACGATCTGATCGTAGTGACTTGATACATTTTCCTGAATGTCGCTTCTCCGCACTTGCTTTGTACTCTTTGAATTTTTCAAAGCACTCAGACTTGCGGTGCAACAGATAAATGTATCCATATCTCGAATAATCATCAATGAAAGTGACAAAATATTCATACCCACCTCTCGCTTGGATATTCATAGGTCCACATAAATCAGTATGAACCAATTCTAACACATCTTTGGCTCTATTTCCTTTTGCCTTAAAAGGTCTACTGGTCATTTTTCCTTCCAAGCAAGATTCACAGACTGGAAATGGCTCCACTGCCAACGAGCCTAAAGGCCCATCTACTACCAATCTTTGAATCCTCCTCAAGTTAATATGACCTAATCTCAAGTGCCAAAGATATGTTTGGTTCAATCCAGAAGGTTCCTTTCTTTTACTAGAGGTAGAAAATGTATTATTAATTTCACTTGGTTGCAGCATTGGTTCTATAGGATCAATAATATATAAATTGTCTTGCAATGTACCAGAACATATAACTCGTTTATTCATCATAATGGAAACATTACGATCCAAACAAACATTATAACCATCCATAACAAGTTTAGAAACGGAAATTAAATTCCTTCTAAATGAAGGTACATAAAGACAATTATTCAAAACCAAGATCCTATCATAACCAAAAGATAAAGAAATAACTCCAACTGCAACCACTGCTACTTTCGTAGCATCTCCCATGAACACATATATCTCGCCATCTCTAAGCAGCCTGGTTTTCTGGAACCCCTGCATGGAATTACAAACATGATCAGTGGCTCCTGTGTCTACACACCAAGTGCTCGTAGACCTAGCCGCTATATATGTTTCCGTAACAAGAGAAAGAGACATACCAGCATTGTTCTTCTTAGAAAGAGGACAATCCTTTTTCCAGTGACCCGACTGCTTGCACTTGAAGCACTTGCCCTTAGGCTTCTTCACTGAATTCTGAACTCCCAATGGTTTCACAACTTTCTGTGTCTGAAACTTCTTCTTCTTCTTCTTTCCTTTCGGCTTTGAAGAAGAAACTTTCTCAGCCACATTTACCTGAACATGCTGCTGAAATAATGATTCCGCTGCCTGAAGCTCTGTCAGAAGTTCTGCAAGACTATACAACTTCTTGTTCATGTTGTAATTCAAGCGAAACGGCTCAAAGCTTTTGGGCAAACTCATAAGTATGATATCGACCTGCGTTTCCGCATCAATATCAGCACCAAGGACCTCTAGTTCATTTATATGAGACATCATCAGAAGAACATGGTCCCTTACAGGTGTTTTTTTCAGCCATCTGAGTGTTCATTAGAGACTTCATTGCTACTTGCCTAGCAGCCCTATTCTGATCTCCGAAAAGCTCCTTGAGATTATAGAGCATATCTGCAGCAGTGGTCATGGCCTGATGCTGATGTTGCAAAACACCCGACATTGCTGCCAGAATGTAACATCGCGACATCTCATCTGCCTTAGTCCACTTCTTAAAATACTCTTTTTCCTCATCCGGAGCATCGGCAGCAGGCTGTTCCGGTTTGGGTTCAATAGTACAAAATTTGAACTCTTCAGCAGTCAACACTATGTCCAAATTGCGTTTCCATTCAATATAGTTAGGTCCGGTAAGTTTGTTATCCTTAAGTATGGTGAAAAGTGGATTAAAGCCCATTCTATCCTGAGAATCATGCATATAACACTTAATCAGAAAATTGCATATATCTTAAAACCTATTTGTTTCCTCTAATAATTAATTAAAATTAATGCACTAATATTTAAATTCCATAAATATCTGGTACGCCATGATGGGTGACATATATACCATTTAAATTTAAATATTACTTCGGTCCCACTACTAAATAATACGCCACGTTAGGGTGGACTATATATTATCTTTCATAGCTAAGTGTATACCATTATTTAGATCTTAAGTTGCCTTTAGTCAGACCCATCTGTTCGATGTATCAATGGATAAATCCCAGGTGTTTTCGGTGAAGTCACAGACGGACTAGCTTAAGAACACAACCCCTAAGACAGAAATATCCATTATCAACATCAATCAAGGAATGTCCAACTTTTTTCTCGAATTCTATGAAACTTGGTATGTCACGATGGGGTGAGCTTACCTTTCAATATTCGTGATTAAATTAAGAAGATTGTCCTAGTAATATCCTTAACACTACCCAGACGTCATAAATCATACGCCACGATGGGTGACATATATCCAATTCATAATCGTCCTAGTGTTAAATTACATACAACCAATAATGGATGACCATGGGATCTAATATGAAATTAATTCCCTCTCCCACTTAGTATTTTACTTTGAGGATTTTTTGTTTTTTTATATCTACATGCATCGTCCTATGTTAATTCTTCGAGGTCCACATGTTATCATAATAACAAGACAAAGAACACATAACATAGAAGAACATGGCATGACGATCAACATAATTAAAGCATAGCATATAACCCTATGTCCATGTCGTTCTAGCATACTAAGGTTAGTATTGCATGGCATGATAATCACGTAAGGCATATAAAATTGCAATAATTAAAATAAATAGCAGAAATTATGTAAAACATAATAAAACACATCCACTATTATGGCCCCAGAAAATTAGCTTCGAATTCTTTCGTTGAAAATTTCCCGAAATCTTCAGGAGCCCGTTTGGAGGCCTAAACAGCGTCAGAATGGGTCAAAAAATCGGGGAATGGTTCTTTGGATACATTTTAGCCTGTTCGTCTCGTTCTGCCGTTTCCGAAAAGTGCTTATTCGCCCAAATCGGACATCGTATGCAAAATCTGCAGCCAAAACAGCGAAGCTCCCACGAAAACAGTAGGGCGCAGCGGAAGAACCCTGTTTCTCGTATCTCCGATGTTTAAACGATTACATACAATATAATACAGCAAAACAAACCTATTCTATTACATACATCTGATCATAATCTTAACTATCACGATAAACCCTCGTGATTTACAACAATCAAACATCCACGATAAACCACGTGGGATCCAATCACATAATCAAATAAAACATGACCATAATAGTGGATTACAACCTGCATCACAGAATCAATACAAGCAACCACCATATACATGCACATATAACTACGACATGGACATCATATCATAAAATGCAGAACTGCATAACCAGGCTCTGATGCCAATTGTTAGGACGTATGAATACTGTTATGCGTTTTACTATATGATTGATTATGAGTTCGAAAAGAAAACTTTACCTTAATCGCTACGATTCAGATCCACGTCTTCTACTGAATTCCTTGATTCCCTTCGAGCGAAGTGTGGACTTCGATCTCCCAAAGTTTCCTCTCCTTAAAGCCTCGAAATCCCAAAACCCTAGCTCCTTGCGGCTGCCCTAGGTTTTAATCTCGAATTCTGCTTTTTTGCAGCTTTAGGAGAACAAGAATATATATATAGGCTAGGGATCATGGACAATTAGGTCGGGCCTCCCAATGACATTCTGGGTCAAGCCCAATGTCATTAAATATTAATTCTATCCACTAACGAATTAATATTTGCACTACCTTTCCTAATACCGTAATTATTTTATTATTAAATTCGGCTCCTATATTATTTGCTTATTAAATTCCCCATGTTTATGATATCATATGTCCATTAATTAAATTAATTTCTGATAATTAATTTAATTAATATTTTTTTATCCTTGATCATCCACTCAACCTTATAATTATGCAAGAACAAATCTGCATGCAGGACTAAAGCAAAATTATCTTTATGAGCTTTCAAGAGGACATCATCAACCCGAATATTATCAGGACATGGTTTCCTTATGTAATTACTATCCCACTCTGCATGCAATGTCATTGCTCAATACATAATATTATATTTAACAATTAATTACATCACATATGAATCAAAGCATGTGCATTGCATACAAGTGTCAATCACTACACTTGGATTGAGAACCTAAGCATTAATAATATCATAGAATCTTAGTTCTTCTTTATTGTCAGAATAGAAGAACAATTCTAATATTTCGATCCTGTTCAATATACACAAAGTATACAAGTATTATTTAATAGTCAAGATAAACTATTCCCAAATAATACTTCAGTTATTCCAGTGGTTTGTCTAATTCCACTTAAACTGTGAACCCTTTTATATTATATATAGACACTGATAATTTAATCTTCTGTTATCCCATTTGATACTAAATTATCCACAATATATAATAAACAGACAATGTAAAAATATGCAATCAAGATTCTCAATAAAATGGACAATGTTTATATATTACAAATGAATAGTTTAGTATAAAACCCAACAAGAAGTTCCACAGAAAATGGAAGTGAAGGTTGCTCAACCCTCCAGTTCAGACAAAGATGTAACTGTAGCTGAATATGGCTTTACATCCACAAGTCAATCTGATGGTGACTTCTATTCCATGGAAGAGCTTGAGCAACTAGAAGATGAGTCAATGGCTATGATACTGAAGAAGTTTGGGAACTTTAGATTCAGAAGGAATCCAGATCTCAAGTTCAAACCCAGGTTCCAAAGAGGTAGTTCTTCTTCCTCAAATAGCACAAAGGGTGGCTATAAAACTGAACTGTGGACAGAAGCACTATCAGATGCTTTAACTGTAATGAGTTGGGACACTTTGCTACTGAATGTAAAAAACCTAGACAAGCAAAGAAGAACTCATATGACTCAAGCAAGAAGAACGGGATTGGGAAGGCTTATCTTGCAGAAGGAAAGAGCTGGGATGATACTGACAGTGATGAGGAAGATGGAGAAGTTTGTAATCTTGCACTTATGGCTAAAGAAGGCAATTCTTCATCTCCTAAGTCCGAGGTAACTTTCACTGATGTTGAAATGGTTTATCATTTTAGCAGTACTTTATCATGCGCACGTAGTGAAAATGATCGAATAATTCTTCAAAACAATGCCTTAGAAAAAGAGGTTAAAGAATTAAAACTAGTGCATGTTAATCAGGATGAACTGAAAGATAAAGTAGCTTTTCTTGATAATAGGGTTAATTGTTATAAACAGTTAGAAACTATTCTTAAAGATAAGATCACGGAACCTGAAACAAAGGTAAGAGCCTACTATAATTCTTGTAAAACGGCTAAAGAGATTTTCAACAAGCAATCTATAGGCAATACTGTTGGTATAGGTTTTGGCTATAACGAGGCTGTTGGAATGTTAGGCATTAATACCCCAAATAGAGAAAGTGCTAAAGATAGGGGTATACCACATGTGTTTAAGGGTGTTAAAGACCCTCTCTTTAAAGAATCTATAGCAGAACCTTTTAATTAATCTTCCATCCTTATTCAAGAGGAGTTGCGTACTGAGGACCTTGCTAATGAAATTGCTCATTCCAACAAATGTGTGTCTGGGGGTTCTGTCAAAGTTGTTCCAACAACAGAGACCAAATTAGACACTCATAAAGTGAAACAAAACAACAACAAATCTAACATGCCTACTATTGATCTGTCTCATTAAGTATGTGGTGTGGTGAAATGCATGTCTTGTGCTTTTAATGTTATGTATGCTTATTTTAATAGTAAGCATGTATCTGATGATAAGACTGCTCCTCGTCAACATGTTAATTATAAGAAGCATGTTAGATCTAAAACTGCTAGTCCTCCCAAAAATAGAGTGGACACATTTATACCTAAGCCTACTCAGAAATGTGTTAACGCTGGTTATAAATGGAAATGCTCTTTTGTTAAGGAGGATGAAGTGGTTAAAGTTAAGAATGTTGTTTTGCCTGATAAAGGTCAGTTCTTTAAGTATGCCGGATCCAATGAAGCTTGGGTTCCGAAGAAGAACTAATCAATTTGATATTGCAGGGTGTGGAACAGGTAAACCGAGTTGTGTGGATTCTGAACAGTGGATGTTCAAGGCATATGACCGGAGATAGAGCCCTGCTATCAAATATGGCTGAGAAAGATGGCCCAGTGGTTACCTTTGGAGATAACAGCAAAGGTATAACTGAAGGATATGGCTGTTTGGAAGCTGGAAATGTTATCATTGAAGATGTATCTATTGTGGAAGGTCTTAAGCACAATCTTCTCAGTATCAGCCAATTCTGTGACAGAGGATATGTTGTTTCATTTGATAAAGAGAAGTGTCAGATCCTTCACAAGAAGAATGGAAAGTCTGCTCTTGAAGGAGTTAGGAAAGGAAACTTGTTCATAGCTGATTTGTATTCTGGATACAAAGATGAAGTTAATTGTTTTTATGCTAAAGCTTCGTCAGATGAAAGTTGTCTATGACACAAGAAGATGTCTCACCTCAACTTCAAAACAATGAACTCCCTAGTCAAGAGGGAATTGGTGAGAGGTTTGCCTCAAATGGAATTTACACAGGAAGGACTGTGTGAGGCATGTTAGAAAGGAAAGTCAAAGAAAGCATCTCACAAGGGCACTGACACATCTTCAATAACTGAACCACATCAGCTATTGCACATGGATTTGTTTGGTCCAGTTAATGTGATATCTATGTCAAAGAAACAATGTGCTCTTGTGATTGTTGATGACCATTCCAAGTATACATGGGTTTTATTCCTACATTCCAAGGATGAAACTCCACATATGGTGATTGATCATGTGAAGTTGATTGAGCTGGATTCTAAGTTTCATGTTAGAACTATAAGGTTAGACAATGGAACTGAATTTAAAAATACAGTTCTAAAGACAATTCTCAGCCCCTAGAACTCCTCAACAGAATGGAGTGGTAGAAAGGAAGAATCGTACATCGATTGAAGTTGCAAGAACAATGTTAAGTGAATCAAGACTTTCAATGTATTTTTGGGTTGAAGCTGTAAATACTGCTTGTTATACTCAGAATCGAACCTTAATCAACAAGGACTTAATGAAGACACCTTATGAGATCATGAATAACAAGAAACCAACTCTCAAATACTTTCATGTATTTGGTGCTAAATGCTTTGTGTTTAAAGATGGAGATGTTAGACGTGGCAAGTTTGAGGCCAAGGCATATGAAGCTATTTTTGTTGGTTACTCCAGAAGATCTTACAGGGTGTACTTAATTGACAGTCACCAAGTGAAAGAAAGTGTCAATGTTACATTTAATGACACTAAACTCCCAAGAATCCATACAGTAGATTCATCTGAGAAACTGAAGTTTGATAACTTGCCAGATTCAGAATCAGATGATGAAACTCCACCTGAGATTGATGCTGGTAATAATAATAACAATGATGATAATGATCATAGTGGTGGTGGTGGTGGAAACACTGGTAACAATGGAGATACCACTAACACTGAAAAAGAATCATCAAGACAATCTAGCAACAACTCAGGGGGATGAAATGAAGGGTCAACTAGTCATTCACAACACCAGAATGAATTTCAAGGCGAATCATCAAGAACTGTAATATCCCAAAATTTTGTAATATTTGAAACCCTGATGAATAGTAAATTTGCTGAGGAAATTTTTTTCAGACCACACTATGTGGAAGACATGAAATGAATGTTTCGAAGTTATATTATTGATGTATAGGAGGAATAAGAGAATGTAAACGCAATCAGAATCAGGAGATTCCCATTTGAGTTTTAAATCACTATTCATCGAACAATCAAGGATGTATTGATTTGATCGTTTTGAGAAAGTATGTAGAATGAGAAATCCATGATCATCTATTAAGCCAAGGTAATAAAAAGGTCAAGGAAGTATCCCCTAGAATTGGTACAACGAAACGTTTTCAAAATTCCTTGAACCTATCTCAAAACTTAGCAGCAAAGCATAAGCGTAACGAATTATGGATTAAAGTACCGTAACCAAAGGAGAAGTATCCCCTAGCATTGGTACAGCGAAACATTTTCAAAATCCCTTGAACCTATCTCAAAACTTAGCATCAAAGCAAAAGCGTAACGAATTATGGATTAAACCCTAACCAAAGGAGAAGTATCATATAAGATCATCAAGTGTAACATATAAGAGGATTGATGACACGAACCATGATATAAGCAGTGACAAAGTGATGACAAGGTGAAGAATCACCACCTTGTCACCAATTTCACCACAAAACCACAATAGCTTGACATGTGTCCTTGGGTAACAAAACACAATTAAGACCACACAATTAAAAGGCATGTAATTAGGATTTATTAGACAAAAAAAAGAAAAGAAAAGAAAGATCAAGAAACAAACCACAAGAAGAAGAAGAACATTCGGCTATATTTTCTTCATCAAGGAAAATTTTTCCTCAAGTTCTACTCCACCAAAAATCATGATCTTGGGCTCTAAATCATCCTCATCCATAGACTAAGGTAAATCCTTGATCCTAGCTTCATCCATGGACATGCTCAAATCATGAGCTAAAGTTGATGATGAATAGTGAAATGAATAGTAATTCCTGATTTTCTTGTTTTGATCTTGAAGTTTAAGGCTTGTAAAGGATAATCAAGGAGAAAGGAAGAGTATACTAGCCATCTATAGTCCATATAAAGTACCAAGGAAGTTATAAACACTCTCACACTTTTACTTATACTTTGATATTTGTGATTAAATTAATAATGATTAGTGATAGTGTGATGTAGAAGTAATATGCTTGTTAAGAATGATGTTTAGTGGATTGGTTGATGGTTGAACTTGTGAATGATGGTATGAACTTTTTTAGACAGAAATTAGTTGGTTTAGATGTGAAATTTGAGTTATGATTACTTGGGTATTGATTGGTGAATTGATTGGTGTGTTTTAAACACGGGAATCACGATTAAGCGTCGTTACCATGTCAGATTTTCCTTAGAAAGTTTAGACAGAGACCACGGTTACCTTCTAGACATAAGCATAAGACTTTCTGACCATGATCATGTAAGTCTTGTGTCGTAGTTTGTTTTGGCTAAAGAATCGTATCGTTTCGATTTACGGTTTAGGAGAAACACCTGTTTTAGTGAAAGCGGTTTCGAATAACTAAGTAGTTCACTATATGAACTTTGAGCTTGTGATCAAACCCTTTAAAAATAGAATTGGGTCGTGATATTAAAGTGGATACTAGAATGGACAGTTAGGAAAGAAACCTAGGAGGTTTCGTGTTAAAAACATGATTTTTCGATTTAATAATAATGCGGGAACAAAAGTTGCGCGAGTGAAATACCCTTAAGGGGATGGTTAAAACGATGATTTAGTAATGGTAAAGTACTTGGGTTTTGTGAATAGATTTCCACCCAAACTTTTGACTTAGGAGTTTACAGAATGTCATGAGGTTATAAGTGACCAAGAGCGAGACATTTGATTTTCATTAATAGAACTTTAGTTCTTAAGTTAATAGCACATTAATTGGTTCTAGGGGACTGATTGTGTATTGTGTATCTTATTATAGATCGACGAGAACACTCCCAAGCCCCCACTACCACTTCATCGAGACACCAAGGCAAGTTTTCAAACCCTACATCTTATAGAGATGTTGTTGTGATTTAATGTTGTGCTTGTGATATATTCTGCTTTAATGATGTGAAAAGAATTATAAACTGATTACGCTTTTGATAAAAAGCTTTGTGAGATATAAGGTTTATATGCTATGTAAATACTAGATATAAACCGAGGTTTTTAAAGGCTCTAAGGGTAGAGCATTCGTACAATGATTTTAAAACATTAGACCGGGAGTCCAATTTATTATTTTGTCTTGATTATATTGTCAGAAGCTGGAGGGTTCCAGAGACAGCTATATTTTAAAATGTTGATTAAATATTCCAATATATATATATATATATATATATATATATTATTGGATATTTAATGTGAGATATTTATGTTAGATCAGAATTCAATGATCGTCAGGAGCTAGACTCAACTGATCAGGATTGCTGACGTCATCAGGATTACATGGTCGTCAGGATCAGAATGCATATCAGGACTGGGATCAGGATTGATCATCAAGACTGGAAGCTGATCAGGATTCCTACTTCGAGTTATATTTGGAGTCTAGTTAAACATGGAAGTTTATTCTGTCGGTTCCTGGTTTGTAGTATGTAGCTATCAATTATAGATAGGTTTCAATCTTTGTAATTGATTAGGACTTATCATTGATAGAGAAGTTGTGTAGTATATAAACACAGTCTTAGTTTCGATTTACGTAAGAGAAGCGAATCAAGATAGAAGCTCTTAAGAACATAGAATTTCTTGAGAGAGTTTTTGTAAGCTAGCAGCTCTCAAGAACATCAGAATTTCTTGAGAGAGTTTGTAACAGTTTTATATCAGATTTAATAAAGCTGTTATCTTTCTTTCATATTTGTGATATATACATTAAGAAGTCGATTATCTTATACTATTGTATTCAACCCCCCTTCTACAATAGATTATTACTGGGCAACAATTTAAATAATATTATTATAAATATTATTTGAATATTTATTTAATTAAGTGAATATTATTTTGGATATTCACTTAAGTGGAATTTTATTGAATAATAATTCAATATTTATTATTTGAATATTTATTAAATATTCCAAATATGATTTAAAAATCATAGAACCTTATTTAAATAATACGTAAGGTTCCAATAGTTATTTATGTGATGGACCATATATTCCTACACAAATTGTAGAACGAACAGATACAGTACCTGAACATTATGTGGTCAAGGCTAAAAGTGAATGGACTCCAGAAGAAAAAGCTCATGTACTCAGGGAACGAAAGATAAAGAATATCTTACGCAGTAGTCTTGATGCGGTCATGTCAAACAGAGTGATTGCATGCAAGTCTTCAAAAGAAATCTGGGATACTTTGGAAACTCAGTGCCAGGGATCTGCATCTGTCAAGAAAAACAGAAGGGCTCTTTTGATTCAAGAATATGAACAATTTGATGCAAGACCCGATGAGAGCCTAACTGATCTATATGATAGATTTCTGACACTATTGAACAGTTTATCTTTAGTTGACAAGGAATATGAAACTGAAGATTCAAACACCAAGTTTCTAAGAGCTTTACCTGAAGAATGGGACACTCAGACCTCGATCATTAGACATCAGTATGATCTTAACACTGTGTCTCTTGATGAAGTCTATGGGATGCTAAGAACTCATGATCTTGAAGTTCAACAGAGAAAGAACAAGAAGAGCAGCAAGGCAAAATCAATTGCTTTGAAAGCAGAGGCTAAATCAAAAGGAAAAGTTATGGAGGTCTCTAGAAGTAAAACAAGAATAGTTGAGTCAGATCCTGATGACTCTTCATCAGATACTGATGGCAATGCTGATGCCAATACTGATGATGATTCTTCTGACTCAGACATGGAAGATATGGTTGCTATGATTGTCAAAAACTTCAGAAGGATGAAGTTCAGGAAGAATAGAAGACAAGGCAACTTTCAGAAAAAGGATTTCAATTCAAACAAAGATAAGTAAATCAAAAAGGACAGCAAGGGTAGCAAATTTGACAAGTCAAAGGTTAGATGCTACAAGTGCAATGGTATGGGTCACTTTGCTTCTGAGTGCAAGAAGACGAAGGCACTTATCACATCAAGCAAGGATTGGATGGACTCTTCCTCAGAATCTGATACTGAGGTGGTCAACTATGCTCTAATGGCCAATGCTGATGTAACTGCTGCTCCTGATGATAAGGTACTAAATACTATCTTTGATTTTGATACTGATAATGCTTCTGAGTTAAGACGTTTTCTAAAGTCATTACATATTAGCTTTAGAAGTCAAAAAGAATGTGATAATGTGAATCACATGTATGTAGAGATGAAATCCAAATGTACTGCTCTTGAAAAGGAACTTGAAAATGCTAATAAGAAAATCAGAACCTGGACAGACTCTGGTAGAAAATTTCATGAGATTAATACCTCTAAGAATTGGAAAGAGTGTCTAGGATATAAGTCAGATGAGGATAAGAAATTGAAAGAGAAAATTGTCATTGATGAGACAGTTAGTCCAAAGACCTATAGACATGTTATAGATGCAACCAAATCTAAGATTACTCCTGTTAATTTTGTTTTTGGTAAGGATTCCAATTCTACTTTTGAAAAGGGATCTACTTCTACTCAAGGAATTAAAATCATAAAGTCTAAACCTGTCTTGAATAAAGTCATTAAGAATGTAGGTCAATTGTCTCAGAAACAGCTTAAGGATAAAATCTGTGAGGTGACAGATAAGAAAAAGGAAGCTACTGTTAAGAGAAACAGGAATGGTAAAGTTGGGATCAACAAAGAGAATGGTTACAAATATATCCCAAATGCACCTAGAAAGTGTTGTTTTAACTGTGGTAACTCTAATCATCTTGCTATTGATTGTAAGAAGAGTAAGAAGGAGATTACTGATATTCCTAAGTCTGATGTTAGGAATAGATCAGTATTTTATAAACCACAGAAGTCCTGTTTTCATTGTGGTAGTATATGGCATTCTATTTATACTTGTAAAGATTATCATGAGTTGTACTATAACTTTTATGATCCAATGCCTAAAGTTAATAAAAATAGTGCAAACTCTGGTAGCATTAAGAATGTCAAGTTGGAACATGCTTTTGTTAATACTGATACTGACAAAGCAAATCCTGTCAGGACTGCTAAAGTCAGAAAGTCTTCTGCTGTGAAATTTAATAAATTGCATGGAAAAGGAACCCAACAAGTATGGGTTCCTAAATGTTCTAACTAGTGTGTTTCTATTCTGATTGCAGGGTAAAAAGAAAAATGTGTTAGTCATGGATAGTGGATGCTCTGTGCACATGACTGGAAACAAAGCCCTGTTATCAGAATATGAGGAAAAAGCTGGCCCAACTGTGTCTTATTGAGATGGCAACATTGGACAAACCTTGGGATATGGCAATATAATCATTGGAAATGTCATCATTGAAAAAGTAGCTCTAGTGAAGGGACTAAAACACAACCTGTTGAGTATTAGTCAAATCACTGACAGAGGTTATCATGTCAACTTCTATTCCACACATTGTGAAGTAGTCAGCAAAGAAACAGGAAAGATAGCACTGACTGGCTACAGGCATGGTAACATATATGAAGCCAACATTCAATCAAATACTGATGACTCCCCTACCTGTCTGATCAGTAAAGCTTCAGTAGATGAAAGTTGGAATTGGCACAAGAAGCTTTCTCATCTCAACTTCAGCAATATCAATGAGTTGGTTAAGAAAGATTTAGTGAGAGGATTACCAAAAGTGTTATATACTCCTGATGGACTCTGTGATGCATGTCAGAAAGCAAAACAACGAAGGACATCATTCCAGAGTAAATCAGAATCCTCTATTGGAGAACCATATCACATGCTACATCTTGATCTATTTGGTCCAGTCAACATCATGTCCATCAGTAAGAAAAGGTGCACTCTTGTAATTGTTGATGAATATTCTAGATTCACCTGGGTGTATTTTCTGCACAGAAAAGATGAGACTCCTGAAGTTCTGTTGGATCATGTGAGAATGATTGAGACAACCACAAAGTACAAAGTCAAGATACTGAGAAGTGATAATGGTACTGAATTTAAGAATTCAAAGATGGAAGAGTTCTGCAAATACAAAGGAATCATTCAACAATTCTCTGCTCCTGGCACACCTCAGCAAAATAGAGTAGTTGAAAGGAAAAATAGAACTCTTATTGAAGCTGGCAGAACTATGTTGGAAGAAGCAAAATTACCTACATATTTCTGGGCAGAAGCAGTCAACACAGCATGCTACACTCAAAATCTCACATTAATAAACAGGCATTGTGTCACTCCTTATCAGTCACTCAAGGAAAAGAAACCAAGTCTGAAGCATCTGCATGTGTTTGGCTGTAAATGTTTTGTTCTCAGAACTCATCCTGAACAACTAGGGAAATTTGAAACAAAGGCTGATGAAGGAATTTTCATAGGCTATCCTGCATCAAGAGCCTTCAGAGTTTTTAATTTGAGGACAAGGACTGTCATGGAGTCAATTCATGTATCTTTTGATGACAAGAAGATAGCTGGAATCAATGAAGACTCTCATGATAGATTGATTTTTGAAAATTAAGCTACCAAGGAACCTGAAGAAACAGAATCAGATCCTGTCCATACATCAGATCCTGATGGGTCACCAAATCCTGATGACACACCAGATGCTGATGGTGCAAATTCTGATGATGCAATCAATAGTAATACTTCTAGTAGTGCTAATGTTGAGGGGGAGCAACATCATTCTACTACAAGTTCAGAGTCAACACAATCATCAGGACAGAATTCTTCAGATACTGATTCAAGTGATGATCCTGATATCTTATCAGGAGGAAATAGCAATTATTCAGGGGGAGCTTCAAAAATAGCAAGTTCTTCAAATCAAGATAACACCAATCCAGGGAGAGCATCTACTTCAAGAAACAATTTAACACCAGCAAGGAAATGGACTACAAGTCATACTCCTGATTTGATCATTGGGGATCCTGATGCAGGTGTTCAAACAAGAAGTGCAACTCAGAATGAATGTCTATACAATAACTTTCTATCCAAGGAGGAGCCAAAGAAAGTTGAAGATGCACTTAAAGATGCTGATTGGGTTACTGCAATGCAAGAGGATCTGAATGAATTTGAAAGAAATGAAGTCTGGAAACTGGTACCAAGACCAAAGAACAGATCAATTATTGGTACAAAGTGGATTTTCAAGAACAAGACTGATTCTGATGGAGTAATAATCAGAAACAAAGCAAGACTAGTTGCAAAGGGGTATTCTCAACAAGAGGGAATTGATTATGATGAAACGTTTGCTCCTGTTGTAAGACTAGAAGCCATCAGGATATTTCTTGCTTATGCAGCACATAAGAAATTCAAGGTTTTCCAGATGGATGTTAAAAGTGCTTTCTTAAATGGAGAACTGGAGGAAGAAGTCTATGTTGAGCAACCTCCTGGTTTCATTGATCCTAACTATCCAGATCATGTCTACAGGTTGGATAAGGCACTTTATGGACTAAAGCAAACTCCAAGAGCATGGTATGAAACTTTAGCTCTATTCTTACTGGAAAGTGGATTCAAAAGAGGTGCTATTGATAAAACTCTATTTTATTTGAATCATGGTAAGGACTTGTTGTTAGTTCAGATTTATGTTGATGATATCATTTTTGGGTCAACAAACAATAAGCTTTGTGAAAAGTTTTCCAAGCTTATGCAGTCAAGATATCAAATGAGCATGATGGGAGAAATGAGTTACTTTCTTGGTCTTCAAGTTAAACAGACTGATGAAGGGATTTTTATCAATCAGTCTAAATATACAAGGAATTTATTGACAAGGTTTAACATGCAAGATAGTGCTCCTGCTACAACTCCTATAGCTACAGCTACCAAACTTGATCCTGATCAAGGTGCTGAGGTAGATGTAACTCACTAAAGAGGAATGATTGGCTCTTTATTGTATCTCACTGCAAGTAGACCAGATATCATGTTTGCAACCTGTCTGTGTGCAAGATTTCAAGCAAAACCTAGAGAACCCCATCTGATTGCAGTCAAAAGAATTTTCAGATATCTCAAAGGCACATCTTCACTTGGCCTTTGGTATGCAAGGGAATCAGATTTTGGGTTGTGTGGTTATTCAGATGCTGATTTTGCAGGATGCAAAATAGACAGGAAAAGTACTTCAGGAAGCTGTCAGTTTTTGGGTGGAAGACTAGTTTCATGGTTCAGTAAAAAGCAAAAATCCATTTCCACTTCAACTGCCGAAGCTGAGTACATTTCTGCAGGAAGTTGTTGTGCTCAGATAATGTGGATGAGAAATCAGTTGTTAGATTATGGCCTATCATACTCAAAAATCCCTATTTATTGTGATAACCAAAGTGCTATTGCAATGACAGGAAATCCAGTTCAACATTCTCTTACTAAACACATCAGTATTCGATATCACTTTATAAGAGAACAAGTTCTGGAAGGAACAATTGAACTTCACTTTGTTCCTACTGATCAACAACTAGCTGATATATTCACCAAGCCACTACCTGAAGCTACTTTCAATAAATTGGTGAATGAACTTGGAATGATGAACTTTGAGAATTTCTGAGGAAAGCTACAGAGAGGAAATCCTGATAACTGTCAAATCCTGACGGTTATTCAGAAAGGTATGTTTTCTTTGATCAAATCCTGATAGGATGCGATCCTGACAGGAAGTCAACTGGTCAATCCTGATGTTCAGGTCAGTTTTTCATTGCTTAATTTGTGCCTAATTTTTCGTCAGTATCTGCTGATGGACGGTTGAGTTTTAGTAGGACAACTGTATACGCGCGTGTGTTGCATTGTTATAGATATACATATACATACACATAAAAAGCGGTGCAGTTTCATTTAAATTACACACGTAATCTGTCCACTAATTATTTGTGCACAAATCATATCTTGCCACCTGTTATTGAGAGTAAAGTTTTGTTCTAACAAAATACTTTTACTGATTCTAAATCATTAATTACTCTCTCATCATTAGTTTTTCGATTTTATATCTCTCTGTGCTCACGAACCCTAACTATTTTCAAAACATCAATTCTCAAGATTTTTAAGAATTACAATGGCGTCTTCATCATTCATGAACAAACAAACAGTGATTAGTGGTGTTACTTTTGCCACTAACAATTTTGTGGCTATTCTAAATCATCAAGATTTACCCAATGAGTTTCATATAATTCAAGATTTTTTAGCTTCAAGCCCATTGAAGTTTGCTTTAACAGAACCTGCAAGTGTTTCTTTTAAGTCTGTAATGCAGGTGTGGAACTCAGTGACTTTTGACAAAGGGTATTCTGACACCATCTTGATGAGTTTTGAACATAATGGAATTACTCACTATGTGACTCCTGCAATTGTGGAGGAAGCCCTGCATTTACCTGTTCTTGGTGATGCTATTCCTGCTAATGTTTCGGACTCTACTCTTTTTGAGTTTGTTACAAAGTTGGGCTACAATGGTGAAGTAAAGAGATATGGCAATCTCTTTAGGACAAAGCTTAAGAAGGAATGGAATTTCTTCTTTGATACGATCAGCCGCTGTTTCCTGAACAAGACATCAAATTTTGATGCTCTTCCATCAGGATCTCTTAAAATTGGGTACTCTCTTATCCACTCTACAGTGTTTGATTATGGGTCGTTTATCTTAAAAGCTTTAAGTGATAGGAAATCAGATAAGTTAGGTTCTGTCTGTTTTCTTAGATTTTTACAGTTGATATTTAATCACTTGTGTCCTAATGTTGTTTTTGAGAATGATGTAGTTCTACCTATCTGTAGAATTACTGAGAATAATATTAAGTCCTTAGTCAACAGTGATAAGGCAAATGGTTTCATAGGAAATGCTTTTATTCCTGATGAGGTTAGGTTTTTCTTACATAGGAAAATGCCTACTCGTTATGGTTTAATTTCTAATGCCATGGGGCAAGGCCAATCACACCTTGTTCCTAACCCAAGCATTCATCCTAAACAGTCTAAACAGTCAACTGCCACCTCTAATGTCTCTCAAAAGACTTTAGTTGTAAAAGCAAAGAAGTCAGCTAGAACTGATGTGTCAGGAAAGCAATCAGGTTCAAAGGACTTTTCCTCTACACCTATCACTAAAAAGAAGTTACAAGGGGGTGTACAAGGGGTCCTGGTGAAGAAAGCTGCAAAGAGAGGTGAGGCTATTTCTGTTAAAAGAAAGTTAGTGCTCAGGGATGAGACTGACTCAGAGGATGATTTACCTATATCCTCTGTGATGAATGTGAATAAGGAAGTTGCTGATACTGCTACTGCAGCTGTGGTTTCATTGTCTACACCACAGAAGAAAAGGAAGTTATCAAAAAGCAGGTATCATATTCCTTTAGAAAAGAAGCAGGATACTGATGTACAGGACACTTCTATTCTGAATGAGCAATCAGTTTCTACTGCTCAAGCAAATCCTAATGTTAGTATTCCTGGTGCTGCACCAAGTCAAGTGGTTAATATTTCAGACTCTCCAGCACAGGACTCTCCGACAAAAAGACATGTTGATATTTCATGGGAGAAGTATGGTGCTGTTGCTTCCAATCTTGGGATAAAACATCCAATGGAAAAGCTAAGGAAGGCAGAAGAGTTAGTCTATCAGAGACAGAAGAAACTGAAAGGATCAAGCCCACAAGAACCTGAACCTCAAAGTGGTTCAGCAGCTCTTTCTGATGATCCAACCACACAAGAACCACTCAATCAAAGTTTGAGTGAAGGCTTAGCTCGTGGAATGGTCCCACAAGAACCATTTTTTCAAAGGGAGAATGAAGACATCGACATTCCAGCTACACAAGAACCATCTTCTCAAAGTGAAGATGCAGGCAAAGCTACAGTTTTTGAGAAATTTCCTTACAATGCTCAAGGGATTTCTGGTGCAGATGAAGTTCAAAGATTGGTCGAGGACACTGTCAATGAGGGAAGCACACAAGAACCTTTGACTCAAAGTGTTGAAGAAGCTTCTGAACCTCAAGCTCCACAAGAACCATTGGTAGCAAATACTGATGCAAGCATATCAAATCTTGACGGTGTTCATCTTGACGTTAGTGGTGCTCCTGATGTTGAACCTATCCTGATACAGCCACTTCGTTCAAGACCAATGGATCATCCTATCACAGATTCACAGGATAAAATGAAAGGTATAGCTATTCCTGATCCTGATGATACTCATAGTACTGATGATGATGTCTCTGATGATAGTGATGATGATGAGAATCGAAAAGAGAAGGAACAGCTTGCTACAGCACTCAAAATTAGTCTTGGAACTAATTTTGGTTCATCAAGTACATATATGGCTAGCAAAGCTTCCACTGGGAAAGATCATAGACAAGATTTTTCTATTCCTTCCTTTAATCCTGCTGAGGCACTTAGACAGAATGAATGGAACAATTCATGGCACAGATCTGCTGAATCTGTAAGTTATTCTTCTGCTTTGGAACATGCCTATGATGCAGTGAAATCTATAGAGAATCAAGACTTGAAGAATCATCTGAAGGCTACAACTTTGTTATCCAAAAGTCTAAAAAGTGAGATTGATTCTATCAAGAACTCAACTGAGTTGGTGAGGAATGATATTTCTCAAAATTTTACAAAGGTGCCTACTGCTTTTCAGCTAAGGGTAGTAGAATCCCAAGTGAAATCTGTTATTTCTGAACAAACCTCTATCAACAGACGGATTGATTCTCTGGATACCAAGGTAACTGACATTCAAGCCTCTCTTTCCTTAATTTTGAATTTATTGTCAAATCCTGATGTCAAAAAGGGGGAGAAGGTTAGTCGGACAAAATGCACACCTGATCTAGTATTAAGGAATAATGATGATGATACTGGAGATGATGGTAGTGACAAAGTGATACAAGGAGAAACCTCTGATGCTGCTGTTATGAAGTCTACAATTCAAACTTCACAAAGTCAAACAACGCAGTCAACTCATGTTTCTGATTCTGGAGTTAAGACAGTAAGGACGTTGGTGCAATCTCAGATCCTGACGGAAGAACAAATCCTGACACCTGGTCATGGACATATTCTTGCTACAATTCCTGAAGGTGATGAAGATGTGATTATTGATAATCCTGAAGATGCATCAAATTTATTCCAGAAGTTTTCTACAAAAGATGGCAGAATTGTTACTCTATATCACACTGATAAAAGAGTTCAACAATTTTATGCAAGAAAAGCACTCTCTACAGCAAGTGAAGAATATCCTGATCTCTCACATGAAGAATTCTTAATACAACAGAGAGAAATGATGGAAAGTTTTAATAACCCTGCTCCTGCTAGAGGTAGAGGAAGCAGAGGTAGGAGAGGAGCTAGAAGAAGTAGAAGAGGTTCTTCAACTCAAACAATACCTAGACAGACAAGGTCTCGAGGGTTAAGAATTGAAGAAATTCCTGAACCTATTCAAACTCTAGTAGTTCCTGACAGATCTACTTTTGGTGATGATAGAAATATTGAAGAAGAACCTGAATTGAGAAGAAAATCAAGAAAATCAAATCTCTGCAATACAAATCAAATTGAAGAATCTAATCCTGATGTTGTTCCTGATAATATTCAAGATCCTTATGATTCTGAAATTCTGCAAGAGATTAACTTGATAATTTTATCTACTGTGGTTGATTCTCACAACAAGGAAGTAGATGAAGAAGAAGAAGCCAGAAGAAGAGAAATTACAAGATCAACAAATAGAGATTTCAATCTCTATGTACAAAGGCTTAAACTCTCAAACAGAAGAATGTGGAGGAACCCAAGCAGACAAGAGTCTTCACTGGAAAGAAGCTATGCCTTTGAAAAGGAAAAGGATAAGAAGTGGAAACATATTAGCACATTAAGTTGTGATACACTTATCAATTTTCAGTCTGGAGGAATTATTACAAGCGCTTCAAGTGTTGTTGATTTATCTGGAATGGTTAGATCAAAAGCACTCTGGTTAAAGATGTTTTCAAATCTGAAGCAATTGACAAGTAATTCAAGAGGAGGTATTGGACACAGGGATGCTGAATATCTGAATATGTCATATGTTGATCCTTACTCCTTAACTGAAATTGGAGGTACTTTAACTTCTGAAAACCTGAACAATGTACTAGCTGTTGATATAGTTATAGATTGTCATGATGGTTTTGACAAGAAAGAAAAGCTTCTGTACTTCATGAAAGATGGTAGTGTGAAGATTTTATCTATTCAAGATCTGCTGATGAAAACTACATAGGAACTGAAATATGTTCATTATCTTTTGAGATCGAAGAATCAAATATGCAAAGAATGGAGTGACATGATTTTGTCAACAATAAGAAGAAGACTGGATGGAAACAGTAATTTCCATGGTAATTATACTCCCATGTACTTAAATCAAAGAGGTCAAGATGTGGAAATGCAAAGGGGTACTGCTGTTAAAGAAGTAAATTTTGGCATGACTCATCTTTCTCTCAATCCTGATGGGAAGGAAATTGCTTATCTTTTGCTTGAAGAGCATAGTCTTCAGAGAAACTCCATATTGAATCTCAGAGCAGCTATCTACCAGATTAATGAGGAAGATGAAGAACTCAGAAATCTTAAGGAAAGACTGATTCAAATTCTTGAAGAAAAAGAAGAAAATTTGTTATCCAACTTCTTGAAGATGAATCTGTTCTATCAAAGAATTTAAACAGATAAGTTGTTGCTGCAGATTCTATACATTTTGTATATATGTTTTTGACATCATTGAATCTTAGGAATCTATACTTTATTTCACAAAGTATGAGATTGGGGGAGATTGTTAGATCATAATTCAATGATCGTCATGAGCTAGACTCAACTGATCAGGATTGCTGACGTCATCAGGATTACATGGTCGTCAGGATCAGAATGCATATCAGGACTGGGATCAGGATTGATCATCAGGACTGGAAGCTGATCAGGATTCCTACTTCGAGTTATATTTGGAGTCTAGTTAAACATGGAAGTTTATTCTGTCGGTTCCTGGTTTGTAGTATGTAGCTATCAATTATAGATAGGTTTCAATCTTTGTAATTGATTAGGACTTATCATTGATAGAGAAGTTGTGTAGTATATAAACACAGTCTTGGTTTCGATTTACGTAAGAGAAGCGAATCAAGATAGAAGCTCTTAAGAACATAGAATTTCTTGAGAGAGTTTTTGTAAGCTAGCAGCTCTCAAGAACATCAGAATTTCTTGAGAGAGTTTGTAACAGTTTTATATCAGATTTAATAAAGCTGTTATCTTTCTTTCATATTTGTGATATATACATTAAGAAGTCGATTATCTTATACTATTGTATTCAACCCCCCTTCTACAATAGATTATTACTGGGCAACAATTTAAATAATATTATTATAAATATTATTTGAATATTTATTTAATTAAGTGAATATTATTTTGGATATTAACTTAAGTGGAATTTTATTGAATAATAATTCAATATTTATTATTTGAATATTTATTAAATATTCCAAATATGATTTAAAAATCATAGAACCTTATTTAAATATTACGTAAGGTTCCAATAGTTATTTAAAATATTTTCTGATCTCAAGAAGATTTATTTGAGTATAGTAGGGGTTCCCAACCACTTTTAATTATTTATCTCAATTGATGACTATGGTTTTGAACTTATCAAAAACTGGGAATCCATTCCAGGAAGTGAACATATGATTCCACTTGCCTCTTTCATTGAAAGTGAGTATATTTTGGGTTTCTGAATTATCAGAACTAAAGATATTTTACAAAAACTCCCAGGTCATGATTTTCAAAATACTTGGTAATCGTTTGTTGTTTCGTTGACTGATGTCAACCCACATTTTGACTTACTCCTTTCAAACATTCTGGAGTAAGAAAATCTGAACTGTTGCAAAGTTTTGACAACTACTTTGTACTTGGGGAACCAGGATTAAATTCCGATTCCCGTTTCATTGATTTTTCATCCGGGACTAGGAGGAAACGTGTAAGAGGCTGTGGGACAGTCCATCAAATTATATAGCGTAAGAGGCTGCAGGGCAGTCCAGCAACTATCTCACGTAGGAGGCTGTGGGACAGTCCAGCAGATACAAAGCCCGTATGCGGCTGGGGTGATAATCGTGTTAAGATATCGTCCATCTACTAGTAGAAAAGTGTGAGTTCGATACAACGACTGATCATCGTGTATCGTGGTGTGCTCCAGAAGGTCCCTTCCCTCCAATTGGAGTTGTGCTGCACATTGTAACGAAAGCCTAGGTGCTGAGTTACCGATGATGTGACAGTGATTGAACAATGATGTTCCTCGTACAGTAGTTGAGCTGTATAGCATGATTTGACGAAAAGAATATTTCAAAATATCATTCTGTATACGAATGAAGTTTTAAAAGTTTTCAATTATGATATAAGTTTACATATATGATTATGCTGCCTTATATTATTGTTGGGCTTAGTGGTCACTCTTGTTTTCTTTTATATATATATCACAACACAACAACTAGAGTAGATGGCCAGGATTCGCCATACTGCTCGGAAGCGCGTCTGGGCCGCGCAGACCGCCCATAGGATGGCAGTTGCAGCACATCAGGTAGAAGTACTGAGTTGGTTCGGAGTGCAACTCTTGTTGCTCCGGTTTATTTATAAGTATCACTTATGTATATTAATGAACAAGAACAAACATTTGCGCTACCTTTCTGGTTTCACGTAGAAATCATATTGGCAGTAGGTTTCAAGCATTTTACTTTTGGGTTGTAATAACTTTAACTTATGTATCATATGACTACTGCTTTTGCAATTTCGTTTCTGAGACATAACTAGCGTGAGTATATTGATGGTGGGGTCACCAGGTGTGTTGATTTATTATTATTATGATTCGAGTATCAAGTGTTTGTATGGAATAAGGAGTGTGACAACCTAGATCTCCGACCCCGGATCTGGGGGTGTTACTGTTGGGTTTCGGGGCAACAAACGCAGCGAAAACAGTCGTAAAACAATAAAAATCCGAAACCCTAACCATAGGATCCGTGTATAAGACATGGCTGATTATGGAGAAACGAAATCATACCTTAATTGAGCTTATATAATTCAGAAAGATGGAGGTCCTTGTTGAAACCACCACGCAGCCCTTGTTCAAGATCTGCGTCGCCAAAGCAGTCCACACGAACGCACGATTACGGAGTTGGTACTAGCCAAAAGAACCGCCCTCGAAAAACCTTTCTCTCCTGTCTCTAGCCTCTCTAATATGCAGAGCTGCTAGGGTTTTGTGTGAAAAACGTATTTTGTCATTTAGACCTAAAAACAATACATCATTATGTATTTATATGGAGAGGGATATTGGGCCTATACCTAATCTGATTGGGCTTCCAAAACCCAATCTGATTATTAGTAGTAATAGTTATTATATTCGAATTATTATACAATTAATCAAGTCCTACTTAATTAATCCAATAATTCAATAATAATAATAATTTAATTAAATTCGAAATTTAATTATTGCTCCGTCTAAAACGTTCTTTATGTGTAACCCTTTATGTTATTATTACGTTGGCAATAATTTTAATATCTCATAATAAAATTATAAACAATGAGCGGCATCTAGTAATACATCATTGCTACCCAAGTAATAATAATAATTGGTGATCCAATTAAAACTTTCGTGACTAATGTTTCCGTGTAATATAATCCCTTTAACCAAATATTATAGATTAAACTCGAGGCATGTTATTAGTCATCCTCTTCAACATTTAATCCAGGTTTCCTTGATCAATGAGTAGACTATTAAAACAAATCAATATTTGAGCATGGCCATGCATTTGCATAGTCTCACTCGATCAAGAGGCCAATAATATCTCTCCTAATAATAGGAGGGTTAAATCCTATATCTATCATTCATATTTCTCATACGACTCATAATATACCCGATGTCCACTTTTATCATCACCCGGTCAAAGGTAACTTTTAATATAATCAAAGTATATTAATCCTCGTATAGAAATATAATGATCTCAAGTCTAAGGATCATTACACCATTATCACTGTGAGCTATTCTAATGACTTTATTACCATGTAGAATATCACTGTGGGTTAATCCGGTGCCATGTAGAATATTACATGCACCTATGTTCTTGACTTTAGTATCACTATACCTATGACCAATGAGATGTGGTCATTTAGTCAACGATCATACTAATCTTTATGCATCATAATTGTCCCAATTCATAATGCTTAATTAGGGATAATTTAGGAATATAAACACTATTCTTATAATCTCATTTTTAAGTCACATACTTAAAGATATAGAATACATGTTCGATATTCCAAGGACATTTATTACTCTAACATTAATATCGCAGTAAATAAAGACATAATAATTGTTGTCGAATAATCAATAGAACATAATCATTATTAAATAACAAAATAGTGTTTCCCAGAAGTACAATTGTATTGTCTCTAGGGCACTAATACTAACAGTTACAAAGATCAAATCTTCCAGGACAAACTGTTTGGAATAGAGCTCATCCTTTTGAGCTGATTATTGGTGATCCAGGTGTTGGAGTTAGAATTAGAAGTGCTACTCATAATGAATGTAATTATTCAGGGTTTCTTTCTGAAATGGAACAAAAGAAGACTGAGGAAGCACTGAATGATCCTGATTGGGTGATTATTGTGCAAGATGAACTCAATCAATTTGAACAACAGCAAGTCTGGAAGCTGGTACCTAGACCAAAGAACATGAAAGTAGTTGGTACAAGCTGGGTATTCAGAAACAAGTTAGATGAAAATGGCATAGTGACAAGAAATAAAGCAAGACTGGTTGCTCAAGGGTATTCACAAGCTGAAGGCATTGATTATGATGAAACCTATGCACCAGTAGCTAGGCTTGAGGCTATCAGGATGTTCTTAGCATTTGCAACTGACTCCAATTTCAAAGTATATCAAATGGATGTTAAGAGTGCATTCCTGAATGGTGAGTTGGATGAAGAAGTGTATGTGGAACAACCCCCTGGCTTTTAAAATCAGGAGTTGCTGGACTTTGTATACTTTCTCTTCAAGTCTATCTATGGTCTCAAACAAGCCACGAGAAAATGGTATGACACTCTTTCTGGTTTTATTATAGAAAGTGGTTTTGTTTGAGGTATCATAGACAAAACTCTTTTTTCTAAGAATCATAAAAATGATATGATTTTAGTCCAAGTCTATGTGGATGACATCATATTTGGGTCTACTAATGATGATCTCTGTAAGAGATTTGCTAAGCTAATGCAGAGTAAGTTTGAAATGAGTATGATGGGTGAGCTGAAGTTCTTTCTTGGATTACAAGTAAGTCAAAGGTCAGATGGTTTATTTATTTGTCAGTCCAAGTATCTCAAATAACTCTTCAAGAAATATCACATGGAGGATTCAGCATCAGCAAGGACTCTATCTTCTACAGCTGTCAAACTTGGAGCTTGTGATAATTCTATCAAGGTAGATGTTACAAGCTACAGAGGTATGATTGGCTCATTACTCTATCTTACTGCAAGTAGACCATATATTATGTATGCTACATGCTTGTGTGCAAGGTTCCAAGTGGATCCCAGAGATTTGCATCTCATTGCTGTTAAAAGAATCTTGAGATATCTCAAGGGTACACCGAATCTAGGTATTTGGTACCCTAAAGATTATGGTTTTAATCTTGTTGGATATACAGATTCTGATTATGCAGGTAGTGTTGTGGATAGAAAGAGTACCACTGGGAGTTGTCAATTTCTAGGTGGTAGATTGATTTCCTGGTATAGCAAGAAACAACAAACAGTTTCCAATTCAACGGCAGAAGCTGAATATATTGCTGCTGGAAGCTGTTGTGCTCAGATCTTATGGATAAGGAATCAATTGAAGGACTATGGCTTTGTATTGGACAAAATTCCAATTTTATATGACAATACTAGTGCCATAGCAATCTCCAACAACCCTGTTCAGCACTCGAAAACCAAGCACATTGACATCAGGTATCATTTTATCATAGAGCATGTCATGAATGGAACTGCGGAGTTACATTTTGTACCCACAGAGGAACAAACAACAGATATATTTACTAAATCTCTTGGTGAATCCACATTTACCAGGTTAGTTGGTAAATTGGGTATGTTAAACAGTCTTAGTGATTAATTATATCTCTTTGATGTTTGTTCTTAGTTAAAACATTTTCTCTTGTTCTTATTAACTGTCTATTATTGCCATTTCTCGTTTGATTTGTAAGCTTTTTAATTTGAATATTCTTAAATAATCTATTTTCTCTAAAAAAAAAATTCTCAGATTTTTATGATAAAATTGTAGAGAAATTTATTTTTATTGAAAATTTAATTATTTGGATTTATTCAAATTATGTTTCAGATTTTGTAATATGTTGTATTTATTTTACTGCAAGTTTATATTAATTTGATGCATTTTTATATTTTCTGTAATTTAGTCGCATTTTTTATATTATTCTGCATCTCTAATTAATCTGCTGCATTTTATGTGTTCACTAGTTTTTAAACTGTTTCAGTTGGCATTTATTTGATGCATTTTAGTTTTTAAATTTTCTGAAACTTTATTGCATTTTTTTTTCTTTTTCTTTTATTAATTATGTAAATTTTATGAAATTCATATATTGGTTTTAATTCTGTCAATTTTTTTAAATATTTCTGTTAATTTTCTAGTCATAACAGTTTTACTCTAGTATGACACTCGGTATGACTCTTTGTTAGTCATACTGGGTTTGTTTTATTGTATTTTATTTTTATTTTATTTATTTTCTAATTATTGTGAGTCATAATAGTTTTTATACTAGTAAGACTCTCGGTATGACTGTTTGAGAGTCATACCGACAGTCATACTAGTTATATATATATATATATATATATATATATATATATATATTAGTTTTTATTGTTTTTCTGATTTTATTATTATTATTCAGAGAGTCGTAATAGGTTTTTGAGTGTATGACTCTCGGTATGACTCTCTGAGAGTCATACCGACAGTCATACCAGGTTTTTCCTATATATACTCATTTTCTTAACAGTTTTATTATCATCAATCATACAAGCTCTTGTTTTTACAAAGCTTTATTTTTCTCTCTCGTTTTTTAAGTGGTTAACAACTTGCTGCTCAATTTTTTTTCTTTCCTAATTAATTAAGTATTTCTCTTTTTTTTTTTGCCATTGAATTTTTGTGTGTTTGTTTTTAAAAATAGCTGAAAACTTTGAGATTGAGCGTTTTAATAATTATGTTGGTTACTTTGATCCCCAGAGGTGTTCAATTGAACGTTTTAGACCATGGATTCATTTTTTAAATGAGCAGTCATGTGTAAGTCATTCGATTTGTGCATCTGCTAATTTAAAATTTGAACCCTTGAGTCTTTTGTGTTCAACTGCTGTTGTTGCTGATGGTTCTCAATCTTTTTCTTTTATTATTCAAAATTATCAGTACACAGTCACTAAAGGTATTTTCTGTGATGTGTTAGGATTTCCTAAAGATAATTTTGATAGATTACCTTCTGATCAAGATTTGATTCAATTCTTTGCTAGTATTGATTATATGGGTGATTTAATATTGCCCAGGCTTTTAAAAAGTAATCTTGCTTGTGAATGGGATCTATTTTTTGATACGATTGCCAAAGTGTTTAGTAACTGCACCAAAAACAACTTTCAAAGCATTACATCTCTTTTACAAAATATTGCTTTTGCTGTTGTTTTTAATCGTAGACTTGACATTGGTAGTCTTCTTTGGGATATTATTGTGAGGAGAGTCAGTAATGCTAGAAAAGACATTGATGATGGTAAGAAGGTCAAATGTTATTATTCTCGTTTCTTAACACTTATCATCAATCATTTGCTTACTGACGAGCACAAAATCTTATTTCAAAATGCTCGTTCTACTGTCTCTCCAACCACCACACATGTTCTTTACCAAAGATTGAATACCTCTTCTAAGTTTCACAGACTTCCAGTGGTTCCACTCTCTTATCTAAGAACCTGTCTTGAACCTCAAGTTCAGCAAGTCTTTGGACAACAACAACCAGGGGCTGCATCCACTTCAGAAGGAACTTCAGATAATCCTCCATTACAGGTAGTTTATCCTATCTCTACTTCTACTATTGTTCCTCAAACCCAAGTGGTTAATAGGGCTGACCAAGAGTGTGTAGAACCACAAACTCTATCCCCGGTCATAGAGCCAAACACTGTGTCAACTCCCATGACCAATCAGCCTGAGCCTGTTGTACTTGTCAGAAATAGAAGTAGTAGTGATGAAGATAATTTGAGTGAACCCATGGCTCTATCTCCACCTCCAAAGAAGAGAAGAACCTATAGGGAGATAACTATAAGCCCGTTTGTATCCTCTCAACAAGATATGGATTTAGAAATGGCCATTCAACAGTCTCTGGAGACACCCTCTCAACAGGGTGGATCTATTGAAATTCGCCAAAGGGTCATGGCATCTTGTACTAAGTCGAGCACACTTCCATTACTCACAATGGGAGAAAACACATCTCTAAATTATACTCAGGACACCTTTCTAGGAGAGCAATTAGGTGATCTTCCATTGGTTCCAATGCCTACCATAGTTACGGTAGAAGTGCCTTCACAGGCGTTTGAGGGAAAATCTGATTCTTCGTTAACTCAAATAGAATCATTGTCTCCCCTCCCAGAGGGAACATCTCTGGCTCTCCTAAGGGATTTTCCACTCGCAGTTTTTACTGGAGAAAGTGGAAGGCAACCTGGTGGGTCTAGCACTGAAGCAATTCAGATTTCAAATCTAGATGATTTGTTAGACTTCACTAGGGATTGGGCTTCGCGAACTCCTATTGCACCACCACTGACCTCTCTAGGCTAGGGTGATTTTACATGCAGGTACACCTGATTCTGGAAATAGACAGATAATATTAATGAATGAGAGTCAAACACGGAGAGAAACACAAACATGTGAGTTGAGTGAAACACCACTAAGAGAAATTAAGGTGAGTGCACACACTAACACAAACACTGCTTCTCTTTTAGCTCAAATAGCTGCTCTACAAGAACAACGGTAAAAAACCCAGGCTGAGAAGGAAATTTTACAAGCACAAGTGGTTGAACGGTCTTCTTCTTCCACCTCTGTCAACAATCAGCTGGGATTGTATAAGGATGAAGTTGAGAATCTGAAGACTTGTCTGGTGCCAAAGATAAATGTTGTTCAAGAGTCTCAAATCAGAATGACATCAGACATTTCTAGTCTTTCAGAGTCTCAAAGGGTGATAGATGGTGTATCTACAAGACTGATCTCACTCCAGGATGAAGTTGAAGAGCATCAAAGAGTTGATGATGCTAGATTTGCAAGGTTGGAAGACAATATGCTACATCTCAACACTGGAATGAAGCACTTATACAACATGATCAAAAATTCTCATAAACCTAGTGCTGACCAGAAAGCTTTCTTTGATGATGGTGATGATGATGAGGATGATCAAGGTGATGGAGGAGATGGTGAAGATAGAAGAGAGGTAAATCATGAAGCTACTAATGCCAAATATGTAGAGGATTCCTCAACTAAGGGGGAGAATAAGGGGAAATAATGAAGAGTAGCTGGAGGATCTGGAAAAGACAAAGGAAAGCAGAAATAGTCTTCCTTTTCTGATGATGTCTACTACTGTTAGGTTCCGATATGTTTGTAGAAGGGGGGTTTAATACAAACTATACCGTTTTATCGAATTTGTTCGTTTAAAGATTAAACAATGGATGAACAAATTATTGCGGAATTAAATGAAACAGAATTCAAGTTAAATATAACTTATATTAAACTTGAAAGGTGTTACAATTTTTGGTACTGATTACAGAATAAAATCTAAAACTAATTAAAACAAATCTAGAATAAATTCGACATGAATTTATCTATTTTTGTAATAAAAAGATATAACGATAAATGAAGTTCGAGATTCGTTCTAGGGATAAAGATCCGCTAGATAGTCAATACAATCCAAATGAATGAATTCTAGTGGTTTAGATGAAAGGCATATGTTTAGGCATATTTGTTAACATCGAGGATATAACTCAACATTAAACAAGTTTGTAATAAGTAAGTAATAATTCAAATTATCACAGGAATCTCAGAAGATCATAACAGTCAAAAGAATGAAGATAAAAGTCATCTACAGACTTGAAGTAATTCTACATTGAAAGAAGTTCATTAATTTGATCAAGCCTCAGTGAAGTTTACAAGAAAGTGGATTTATTAAAGTGACAGAGATTTCAAGAGTGTGACAGCAAAGGTACAGGTTACAGTGGTTCATTGAAGGGATTTAAAGAGAAGAGAATCATAGTTTTCAAAGTCAAAAATGAAGAACAATCATTGAAGTTAGTCGCTCATGAACCAGACAGTACATCGAGCGTCAACAACAGTCAATGGTAGTTTATCATTAATTAAAGTGGTTCTCAGGACTATTTCTTTAATTAAGAAATTAGTTTTCATTCTCCTTTAATTATTTGGTAAATTAATTAAGTAGATAATTCTAAACTTCTAAAATCAGAAAGACTAAAAGTAAGGCCAGTAAGTCTATCCTTGATAGTCTTACCGAAAGTCTTCCTGGTTTAATCAAAGTTTTAGATATTATTAATAATATTAACTAAGTCTTACCGAAAGTCTTTTTGGCTCTAGGATAGTCTTATTAATATTATAAATAGGATTTCTGAAATTATAATAGTCTTTCTGATAATTAGAATTAGTCTTTCTGCTTTATTAAGATAGTCTTTCTGCATTATTATCCAATACACGTGCAGATTATCAAAGGTCAAGTGGATTAGCTTAAAAAGAAAAGAAATCAAGACAGAAGCTTTATCACTTAACATTTCATCTAACAGAAAGTTTCTGTCAAGAACAAACTCAAGAACTGTCGGATCTTTTTCTTAAGTGAATCAATTCTAGAAATTATAGTGTTAAATCTAAACCACTAGAATTCATTCATTTGGATTGTATTGACTATCTAGCGAAACTTTATCCCTAGAACGAATCTCGAACTATCATTTATCGTTATATCTTTTTATTACAAATATAGATAAATTCATGTCAAATTTATTCTAGATTTGTATTAATTAGTTTGAGATTTTATTCTGTAATCAGTACCAAAAATTGTAACACCTTTCAAGTTTAATATAAGTTATATTTAACTTGAATTCTGTTTCATTTAATTCCGCAATAATTTGTTCATCCATTGTTTAATCTTTAAACGAACAAATTCGTTAAAACGATATAGTTTGTATTCAACCCCCCTTCTACAAACATATCAGGACCTAACAATTGGCATCAGAGCCTTTTGATTAATATACAAATCAAAGATCCATTTTTTGTGATTTTTTCTTCAACTCTGAAATTTTTATTATTCATTAAAAATCTCAAAAATGTCTACAACACAGAAGGTTGGTACAGTAAAGATTCCCATGTTCAGTAAGGAGCATTATCCTATGTGGAAGAATAAGATGCTCTTGTTTCTTCAAGTGGCAAATGTTAAATATCTTGGAGTGCTGAAAAATGGTCCTAAACTTCCTATGATTGTTGAGGAAAAGCAGATAGAGAATGATGTTGTTACTAGAGCTGCTAGGATGTACCCCAAGGATCCCAAGGACTACACAGCTGATGAAAAAAGAGGATGCTTCCCTGGATGCCTGTTTACAGTTGATACTGGTTGATTGTCTTGATCCTGTCATGCATAATCATGTTCTAAACTGTGTTTCTGCCAAACACATTTGGGACACTATAGAGATAATCAATGAGGGGATAGAGGAAGTCAAAGAGAATAAGATGGAAATTCTCACATCTTCTTATGAACATTTCAGATCAAACCCTGGTGAAGGTATCTCTCAGGTTTTTGAGAGATACAATAAATTGATAAATGATCTGAATCTCCATGGAAAGCACTATACTATCAAGGAGATTAACAAGAAGTTCCTCCTGACACTTCCATCTCATTTGGAGCACAGAATATCTGCAATTAGAGAAGCAAGAGATCTTGGAGAGATTTCTTTGGAAAGACTCTATGGTGTTCTAAAGACCTATGAGCTGGAGCAGATTCAACAAAAGGAGATTTATGGAACTGGAAAGGTAGTTAGTACTTCTACTGCATTGGCAACAGAAGTCCCACAGCAACTGGAAGTGAAGGTTGTTCAAACTTCCAGTTCTGACATGGATGTTATTGTGGTTGAATATGGCCTAACATCCACTGATCAATCTGGTGGTGACTTCTATTCTTTGGAAGAACTTGATCAGCTGGAGGATGGGGATATGGCAATGATAGTGAGGAAGTTTGGCAAATTCAGATTCAGAAGGAATCCTAATCTTAAGTTCAAGCCCAGGTTTCAGAGAGGTGGTTCTTCCTCTTCAAATAGCACAAGGGGTGGCTATCAAACTGGAACCGTGGAAAGAAACACAATCAGGTGCTACAATTGTAATGAGTTGGGTCACTTTGCTACAGAATGTAAAAAGCCAAAGCAAGTGAGAAGGAAATCATTTGATTCTAGCAAGAAGAATAAGATTGGGAAAGCTTATGTTGCCGAGGGAAAGAGTTGGGATGATACGGATAGTGATGAAGAAGCTGGTGAAATTGGAAACCTAGCTTTAATGGCTAATGAGGCAAGCACTTCATCATTCATGTTAGAGGTAAAGTTTACTGATTCTGAAATGATCTATCATCTTAGTAGTACTGTTTCTTGTGCACGTAGTGAAAATGATAGAATAATTCTTTTGAACACAACTCTGGAAAAGGAGGTAAAAGAATTAAGACTTGTGCATGTTAATCAGGATGAACTCACTAAGAAAATAGCATTTCTTGATAATAGGGTTAATTGTTATATTCAGCTAGAAACCATTCTCAAGGATCAAATCAGTGAACTTAAAATCAAGGTTAATGCTTACTATAATTCTTGTAAGACTGCTAAAGATATCATCAATAAACAAGTTATTGGTCATACTGTAGGAATAGGGTATGACTATAATGAGTCTATTAGAGAGTTAAGCATAAACACCCCTAATAGAGTCAGTGCTGAAGAAAGGGGTGTACCATATGTGCTTAAGGGTATTGAAACACCCTTCTTTAGAGAATCCTTGGCAGAACCTCTTAATGAATATTCCATCATTATCCAAGAGGAAATGCGTATTGAGGATCTTGCTTTTGAACTTGATCAGTCCAACAAGTGTATGTCTGACAAACAAGTCAAAGTTGTTTCAGTAACAAAGACTAAGTCAGACATTCATAAAGTGGATCAAAACAACTGTAGAACCAACATGCCTGCTATTAATCTTTCTCATAAAGCAAGTGGTGTGGTGAATTGCATGTCTTGTGCATTTAATGTTATGTATGCTTATTTTAATAGTAAACATGTATATGATAATAAGACTGCTCCATGTCAACATGTTAATAATAAGAAGCATGTTAGATCTAAGACTACTAGTCCTCCAAAGACTAGAGTGGATCCATTTATCCCTAAACCTACTTAGAAATGTCTTAAGGCTGGCTATAAATGGAAACGCTCTTTTGTGAAAGAGGTTGAAGTAGTTAAAGTTAAAAATGTTGTTTTGCCTGACAAAGGCCAGTTCTTTAAGTATGTCGGACCCAATCAAGTCTGGGTTCCGAGGAAGGACTAATCAATTTGATATTGCAGGGTGTGGCACAGGTAAACCGTGTTATGTGGATTTTGGACAGTGGTTGTTCAAGGCATATGACCAGAGATAGCCCTGCTATCAAATGTGGTTGAGAAAGCTGGCCCAGACGTTACCTTTAGAGATAACAACAAGGGTATTACCAGAGGATATGGTTGTTTGGAGTTTGGAAATGTTATCATTCAAGATGTATCCCTTGTGGAATGTCTGAAGTTCAATCTTCTCAGCATCAGTCATTTCTGTGACAGAGGATATGCTGTTTCCTTTGATAAAGAGAAGTGTCAGATCCTTCACAAGAATAATGGAAAGCCTACTCTTCAAGGAGTAAGGAAAGGTGATTTGTTCATAGCTGATCTGTACTCTGGATCCAAAGACGAAGTTACATGTTTTTATGCTAAAGCTTCATCAGATGAAAGTTGGCTATGGCACAAGAAAATGTCTCACATTGACTTCAAAACCATGAACTCTTTAGTCAAGAGGGAATTGGTGAGAGGTTTGCCTCAAATGGAATTTACACAGGAAGGACTGTGTGAGGCATGTCAGAAAGGAAAGTCAAAGAAAGCTTCTCACAAGGGCACTGACATATCATCAATAACTGAACCACATCAGCTACTGCACATGGATTTGTTTGGTCCAGTTAATGTGATGTCCATGTCAAAGAAACAATATGTACTTGTGATTGTTGATGACTATTCCAAATATACGTGGGTTTTATTCCTACATTCCAAGGATGAGACCCCACAGATGGTGATTGATCATATAAAGTTGATTGAGCTGGATTCTAGATTCCCTGTTAGAGCTATAAGGTCAGATAATGGAACTGAATTCAAGAATGTAGTCCTAAATGACTTTTGTACAGATAAAGGAATAACAATACAGTATTCAGCCCCTAGAACTCCTCAACAGAATGGAGTGGTGGAAAGGAAGAATCGTACATTGATTGAAGCTGCAAGGACTATGTTAAGTGAATCAAGACTTCCAATGTACTTTTGGGCTGAAGCTGTGAATACTGCTTGTTATTCTCAGAATCGAACTTTAATCATCAAGGACTTAATGAAGCCTCCTTATGAGATCATGAACAACAAGAAACCAACTCTCAAATACTTTCATGTATTTGGTGCTAAATGCTTTGTGCTTAAGGATGAAAATGTTAAACGTGGCAAGTTTGAGGCCAAGGCACAAGAAGCTATTTTTGTTGGTTATTCCAGAAGATCTTAAAGGGTGTACTTGATTGATAGTCACCAAGTGAAGGAAAGTGTCAATGTTACATTTGATGACACTAAAATCCCTAGTATCCAAACTGAAGATTCATCTGAAGAACTGAAGTTTGATAACTTGCCAGACTCAGAATCAGATGATGAAGCTCCACCCGAGGTTGTTGCTGGTAATGAAAATAATAATGATGATAATGATGGTGGTGGTGGTGGTGGAAACATTGGTAACAATGGAGATACCACTAACACTGGAGAAGAATCATCAAGGGACTCAAGCAACATCTCAAGGGGAGAAAATGAAGGGTCAACTAGTCATTCACAACACCAAAATGAATTTCAAGGCGAATCATCAAGATCAAATCTGTTAGATCAGGATTCAATGATCGTCAGGATCTAGACTTCAATTGATCAGGATTGCTGACATCATCAGGATTGCATGGTCGTCAGGATCAGAATGAATATCAGGACTGGGATCAGGATTGATCATCAGGACTGGAAGCTGATCAGGATTCCTACTTCGAGTTATATTTGGAGTCTAGTTAGATAAGGAAGATTTTTCTGTCGGTTCCTGGTTTGTAGTAATGAAGCTATCGATTATGGATAGGTTTCAATCTTTGTAATTGATTAGGACTTATCATTGATAGAGAAGCTGTGTAGTATATAAACACAGTTTTAGGATTTGGTTCAAAGTGCGAGGAGAGAATCGAACGCGTAGAAGCTCTCAAGAACATAGAATTTCTTGAGAGAGTTTTTTGTAAGCTAGCAGCTCTCAAGAACTTCAGAATTTCTTGAGAGAGTTTTGTAACAGTTTTATATCAGATTTAATAAAGCTGTTATTATTCTTTCATATTTGTGATTCATATCTTATTAATTCGAGAATCTTATACAATTGTATTCAACCCCCCTTCTACAATTGTTTATTACTGGGCAACAATTGGTATCAGAGCAAACTGATTTAATTTTGAATCAGATACGATCTAAGATGTCGAAAACAAAGTATGAAAGCATGAAAATTCCCATCCTGAAGAAATCATAATATTCAACATGGAAGGTTAAGATGCTGATGTACCTGGAGGCTATGGATCCTGACTATTTGGACAGGATTCATGATGGACCATATGTTCCTACCAGATTCGTAGAAAGAACAGATACTGTACCTGAACATTATGTGGTCAAGGCTAAAAGTGAATGGACTCCAGAAGAAAAAGCTCATGTACTCAGGGAACCAAAGATAAAGAATATACTGCACAATAGTCTTGATGCTGTCATGTCAAACAGAGTGATTGCATGCAAGTCTGCAAAATAAATCTGGGATACATTGGAAACTCAGTGTCAGGGATCTGCATCTGTCAAGAAGAACAAAAGGGCTCTCTTGATTCAAGAATATGAACAATTCGATGCTAGATCTGATGAGAGCCTAACTGATTTATATGATAGATTTCTGACACTCCTTAACGACCTATCTTTAGTTGGCAAGGAATATGAAACTGAAGATTCAAACACCAAGTTTCTAAGAGCTTTACCAGAAGAATGGGATACACAGACATCAATCATTAGACATCAGTATGATCTCAACACTGTGTCTCTTGATGAAGTCTATGGAATGCTAAGAACTCATGATCTTGAAGTTCAACAGAGAAAGAATAATAAAGGCAGCAAGGCAAAATCTATTGCTTTGAAGGTAGAGGCTAAATCAAAAGGAAAAGCTGTGGAAGTCTCAAAAAGGAAAACTCGAGTAGCTGAGTCAGATCCTGATGACTCTTCATCAGATACTGATGGCAATCCTGATGCCAATACTGATGATGACTCTTCTGACTCAGACATTGAAGAGATGGTTGCTATGATTGTCAGAAACTTCAAAAGGATGAAGTTCATGAAAGCTAGGAGACAAGGCAACTACCAGAAAAGGATCTTCAATGCGGATAAAGACAAGAACATCAAAAAGGATAGCAAAGGTAGCAAAATTGACAAGTCAAAGGTTAGATGCTACAAGTGTAATGGTATGGGTCACTTTACTTCTGAGTGCAAGAAGACAAAGGAACTCATCACATCAAGCAAGGACTGGATGGACTCTTCCTCAGAATCTGATACTGAGGTGGTTAATTATGCACTGATGGCCAATATTGATGATACTGCTATTCCTGATGATAAGGGAAAAAGGAAAAATGTGTTAGTCATGGATAGTGGATGTTCTGTGCACATGACTGGAAACAAAACCCTGTTATCAGAATTTGAGGAAAAAGCTGGCCCAACTGTGTCTTATGGAGATGGCAACATTGGACAAACTTTGGGATATGGCAATATAATCATTGGAAATGTCATCATTGAAAAAGTAGCTCTAGTGAAGGGACTAAAACACAACTTGTTGAGTATTATTCAAATCATTGACAGAGGTTATCATGTCAATTTCTATTCTACACATTGTGAAGTAGTCAGCAGAGAAACAGGAAAGATTGCATTGACTGGCTACAGGCATGGTAACATTTATGAAGCCAACATTCTCTCAAATACTGATGACTCCCCTACATGTCTCATCAGTAAAGCATCAGTAGATGAAAGTTGGAATTGGCATAAGAAGCTTTCTCATCTCAACTTCAGCAATATCAATGAGTTGGTTAAGAAAGATTTAGTGAGAGGATTACCTAAAGTGTTATATACTCCTGATGGACTCTGTGATGCATGTCAAAAGGCTAAACAGAGAAGGACATCATTCCAGAGTAAATCAGAATCCTCTATTGAAGAACCATATCACATGCTGCATCTTGATCTATTTGGTCCAGTCAACATTATGTCCATCAGTAAGAAAATGTACACTCTTGTAATTGTTGATGAATATTCTAGATTCACCTGGGTGTATTTTCTGCACAGAAAAGATGAAACTCCTGAAATACTGTTGGATCATGTGAGGATGATTGAGACAACCACAAAGTTCAAAGTCAAGATACTGAGGAGTGATAATAGTACTGAATTTAAGAATTCAAAGATGGAAGAGTTCTGCAAATACAAAGGAATTATTCAACAATACTCTGCTCCTGGAACACCTCAGCAAAATGGAGTAGTTGAAAGGAAAAATAGAACTCTTATTGAAGCTGGCAAAACTATGTTGGAAGAAGCTAAGTTACCTACATATTTCTGGGAAGAAGCAGTCAACACAGCATGCTATACTCAAAATCTCACATTGATAAACAGACATGGTGTTACTCCTTATCAATCACTCAAGGAGAAGAAACCAAGTTTGAAGCATCTGCATGTGTTTGGCTGTAAATGTTTTGTTCTCAGAACTCATCCTGAACAACTAGGAAAGTTTGAAACTAAGGCTGATGAAGGAATTTTCATAGGCTATCCTGCATCAAGAGCCTTTAGAGTTTTTAATTTGAGGACAAGGACTGTCATGGAGTCAATACATGTATCTTTTGATGATAAAAAGATAATAGGCTTGAATGAAGACTCACATGATAGACTGACTTTTGAAAATGAAGCTACCGAGGAACCTGAAAAAACTGAATCAGATCCTATCAGTTCATCAAATCTTGATGACACTTTAAATCCTGATGTTACACCAAGTTCTGATGGTACTAACTCTGATGATACAAATAATGGAAATTCATCTAGTTGTGCAAATGTTGAGGGGGAGCAACTGTAATATCGGTGAATTTATTATTTGATTAAATGATATATTTAATAAAAAAATATTTATTGTGGAGTATTGGAATATTATTAAATGATAAATATTGTGTGATTATGTGCTAAATGGTGAGTCGAAAGCCCCTTTCAAATATTTCGTCATTTGGAATTTTCTTCAAATCTGAGCCCTGTTTTGATAATTCAAGGGCCCCATTGGAATTTCGTACATTAATTAATATCTCTTCGTCTTTCGTATTCGAATCATTATTGGGAGAGATATTCGTATCATTTCATTCCTACCTATTTGATTCTGCAAGAATAATTCGTTTTGTTCAAAAAGGGAAAAATTGTTCGGAACCCTAATTGCTTAAGGGGACGGATATATCGTTTTAAATCAATATTACCTTTGTTATAGCCCCAGTATTCTTGAGCATTAGTTATATAATAATATGTATTGATTTGGATAATTATCAATCCTTGTAGATAATTATCTTCTCGTAAAACGTATTTTTAACCTAATTAGGGTTTTTAAACGATCCAGTGGATCTATAACGTTCCAAAAGTGTTCCTTGGGGTATTATTTTTCCAAAAATATATGAAGACGAATCGTACCTTATAACCTTCATAATCTGCATTGCGTATAATCAAAAAGTAAAAATTCCCGAAACGTGTTCTTCGTGTTCTTGAATAATCAATCCATTCGTTCAAGGTGTTATTGATTTCAGAAATCAAAGTTCAAGTACTCAAATCAAAGCTCTTGATCTCTAGTTTCAGAATCTTCCAACCTCAACATCATCTGGTAATTTTTTGATTTATTATGAATTTTTCAATATTCGAATTAAATTAGGGTTCTTGATTAATTTGGGGATTTTCATTCTGGTTGATTCTCCGTTCAATTGGTTGCTTCTAACATGTTCCTAGGGTTCTAATTAGCAAGAATCCATGATTTAATTTCGTGTTTAAGTTCAATTTAGTCGAGTTTGATTTTCGGGTTTTGACCCGAATTTTTCTTTTACTTCGTTCGTTCTTGTTGTTGATCTGACATTAGTTATGATATGGGGCTTTGATTGTATGAGTTATAAGCTTCATTTTTGTATATTAATCTTTGAGTTTCATGTAGAATTAAAGTAGATCGGGTTTCCGGCCGAAGTCGTCGCCGGCGAATTCTGGGCTCGATTCCGGCATGGGATGTATGTGATTGTGTGTGGGATTTGTTTGTCTTGAAAAAGCGAACAAAAGCCCTCTGGAATTGTTTGTGTTTGGACGGAATCGAAGAATTCCGGCCGCCGGACACCGGCCGGATTCTGGAAAACCCAGAATCCGGTGGGTTGTTCTTGGTGACCCGGATTTGTTCTTCCCGACCCGTTTACCCGAAGTTTGACCCGGTTTCAATCTTCAAAACCCTAATTCGATTTCTGAAAACTGTTTTTGAATTTTATTTTTAAAATTAATTCGAAAATAGTTTAAAAACTTTAAAAATTCATATTTTTATTTTAAAAATATATTTTAATATCAGAAAAATTCTGGAAAATTATATTTATTATTTTAAATCCGAAAATTGATTAAACTTAATTATTTTAATTATTTTTAATTAATAATTAATTTATTAATTAATTGGTTATTTCTTTTAATCAATTAATTCTTAAAAATTAATTATTAATTAGATTTAATTAATTTAAAATTCAGTTTAATTATTTTCAAGCCTATTTATTTATTTAAAAATAGGTTGAGCATTTAAAAAGTGTCAATTAATTTTATTAATTGATTTATTTGCATTCAAATGTTTATATTGGATTTAAAAATCCGAGTTTTGATTTAAAAATTAATCGTGACTTATCTAAAATTCAAATAAGTTTCGTATGATGTTTTAAAAATATTTATAAGTGCTATATGGTTCATATTAATTGTATGTTGTGTTTTATAGTCTGTATATGCCCGTACTAGGGCAAATATCTGAGTTTTAAATATCGTAAATCATTCCGGACGTCTGATACGTAACCGGTTACTTGTTTAAATGTGATTGTTGATTGAATAAGTGTCGAGAGTAGAACGAGAATAGTTAGACTTATTGTGATGAGTTGTTTAATTATAGAATCGAGTTCCCGGAGCAAGGGAAAGGGAAAGGTAGAGTGAGCAGAGTCGATCCGACAGCAGCGTAGACCAGGCAAGTATCTGTGCCTTTACTTGTGATAAAATTTATTATTGTCTTGATTACTTGAATACCGTTATCCCCAGAACAATTCAAATTATCAATCTTTTAACCGCATTTGGACAACTGATTCCATTTCCTTAGAGATTCTTGATTCTTTGATTTGATCTGCATCAGAAACCCTTATTTCCAACTCACTTGATTATTGTTTACCACCATTTGGTTATTGTTTATCATCCTTTGATTATTATTGACAACCATTGATTATTTGACTTCCATCTTGACTATTGATTACGGTCATTGATTGTCGATTACAAATCTTGATTTCCTTATTGAATGAGTACACTGTACCGTCAAAATTATTTCATGATTCTTTCTCGATCTTCATTTGATACTGAGTAGTTGAAGCTCTTTTGCAATTACTATACATTGAGTTTATCTTATTGAGCATGTTATTGTTTATACCCTATGATAGATTTGGCATGTGTTTTTAAAATGGACCAGTAATTGGTCGGGCCATATTTATGGTCGGAATAACTTAAGGCCCAGTTTCGCCTAGGATCCAGTAGAGGACTATGCTGTGAGCTAGTCCGGGGTTGATGCGTGGCTGGCCAGCAGCACAACCTTTGATTTGAATAAAATGTATAAGCCAAATTCTAATTCTTTTTCTTCAATTGTTATTGATACAAAGCATGTGTTAGCTAAATATTGTTGATTCTGATATCATAAATTCATATCCTTACAACTGTGATAGAAATGATTCATTGATGTTTGCTGAGCAATTTTGGCTCACTCTTGCTTGTTGTTTTCTAACCCTATTCCAGTGAAGTGAGAGTATGAGTCAGAATAGCGTGACCGATAGTTCACCAGCAGCCAGGAGAGCCCCTCGAGTCATTGTCATTGGCAGGGTAGTTGTTGTTTTGCTTTTCTAGATTAGATGTCTAGATTTGAACTTTAGTTGTGATGTAATAACTCTGATAAAACTGGTATTGTATTAATAAAAGATTGTAGTAGCTTGTGTTCATTGCCATAATCTGGATGCGGTCTTGGTCAGGGGGTATTTGTGTCTTTATATATATTATGCATGTGTTAAAGAGTATTACGTTGGTCGGATGACTCCTCAAATATGTACCCCGGGTTTGGAGGGCGTCACAGCAACAACATTCTACTACAAGTTCAGAGTCAACTCAATCATCAGGACAGAATTCTTCAGATACTGATTTAAATGATGATCCTGATAATTCATCAGGAGGAGATAGTAATACTTCAGGGGGAGCTTCTAATGGATCAAATTCTTCTAATCAAGTTAACACCAATTCAGGGGGAGCATCTACATCAAGGAATGACTTACCATCAGCAAGGAAATGGACTGCAAGTCATACTCCTGATTTGATAATTGGAGATCCTGATGCAGGTGTTCAGACAAGAAGTGCAACTCAAAATGAATGTCTATATAATACCATTATGTCAAAGGAGGAGCCAAAGAAAGTTGAAGATGCACTCAAAGATGCTGATTGGGTTATTGCAATGCAAGAAGAATTGAATGAATTTGAAAGGAATGAAGTCTGGAAACTAGTACCAAGACCAAAGAACAAGTCAATTGTTGGTACAAAATGGATTTTCAAGAATAAGACTGATTCAGATGGTGTGATTATCAGAAACAAAGCAAGACTAGTTGCAAAGGGGTATTCTCAACAAGAAGGAATTGACTATGATGAACTTTTGCTCCTGTTGCAAGACTAGAGGCCATCAGGATCTTTCTGGCATATGCAGCCCATAAGAAATTCAAGGTTTTCCAGATGGATGTAAAAAGTGCTTTCTTAAATGGTGAACTGGAGGAAGAAGTCTATGTTGAACAACCTCCTGGTTTCATTGATCCAAAATATCCAGATCATGTTTACAGATTGGATAAGGCACTTTATGGACTAAAGCAAGCTCCAAGAGCATGGTATGAAACCTTAGCTCAATTCTTACTGGAAAGTGGATTCAAAAGAGGTACTATTGATAAAACTCTATTCTATTTGAATCATGGTAAGGATTTGCTTTTAGTTCAGATTTATGTGGATGATATCATTTTTGGGTCAACAAACAATAAGATGTGTGAAAAGTTTTCCAAGCTTATGCAGTCAAGATATCAAATGAGCATGATGGGAGAAATGAGTTATTTTCTTGGTCTTCAAGTTAAACAGAATGATGATGGCATTTTTATCAATCGGTCTAAATATACAAGGAATTTACTAAAAAGGTTTAACATGGAAGACTGTGCTACTGCAAATACTCCCATTGCTACAGCTACCAAACTTGATCCTGATCAAGGTGCTGAGGTAGATATAACTCACTACAGAGGAATGATTGGCTCTTTATTGTATCTCACTGCCAGTAGACCAGATATCATGTTTGCAACCTGTCTGTGTGCAAGATTTCAAGCAAAACCTAGGGAACCTCATCTGATTGCAGTTAAAAGAATTTTCAGATATCTCAAAGGCACTCCTTCACTTGGCCTTTGGTATGCTAGGGAATCAGATTTTGGTTTGTGTGGTTATTCAGATGCTGATTTTGCAGGATGCAAAATAGACAGGAAAAGTACTTCAGGAAGCTGTCAGTTTTTGGGTGGTAGACTAGTTTCATGGTTCGGCAAGAAGCAAAAGTCTATCTCTACTTCAACAACAGAAGCTGAGTACATTGTTGCAGGAAGCTGTTGTGCTCAGATAATGTGGATGAGAAATCAATTGTTAGATTATGGCCTGTCATACTCAAAAATCCCTATTTATTGTGATAACCAAAGTGCTATTGCAATGACAGGAAATCCAGTTCAATATTCTCTTAATAAACACATCAGTATTAGATATCATTTCATAAGAGAACATGTTCTGGAAGGAACAATTGAACTTCACTTTGTTCCTACTGATCAACAACTAGCTGATATATTCACCAGGCCACTACCTGAAGCTACATTCAATAAGTTGGTGAATGAACTTGGAATGATGAACTTTGAGAATTTCTGAGAAAAGTTACATAGAAGAAATCCTGATGACTATCAAATCCTGATGGTCGTTCAGAAAGGTATGTATTTTTTGATCAAATCCTAATAGGACAAAATCCTGAAAAGAAGTCAACTGGTCAATTCTGATGTACATGTCAGTATTTCATTACTTAATTTGTGCCTAATTTTTCGTTAGTTTCTGATGAGAAACGTTTGAATTTTGGACAACTGTATGCGCGAGTGTGTCACACTGATAGATATATACATATAGATACACATAAAAAGTAGTGCAGTTATGTTTAATTATGCACGTAATTTGTCCACTAATCATTTAAGAACAAATCATAATTTGCCACCTGTCATTGAGAGTAATATTTTGTTTTAACAAAATACATTTGATTTGCTAAATTTCTGATTACTCTCTCTTCATCAGTTTTTCATCGTATTTCTCTATCTGCGTTCAAGAACCCTAATTTCTAAATCTCAATTCTCAAGTTTTTGATACTGTTTTAATGGCGTCTTCATCATTCATAAACAAACAGACTGTTGTTAGTGGTGTTACGTTTGCCACTAATAATTTTGTAGCTATTCTAGACCATCAGGAATTACCCAATGAGTTTCACATTATCCAAGATTTTCTATCTTCAAGTCCATTGAAGTTTGCTTTAACAGAACCTGCAAGTGTTTCTTTTAAGTCAATTATGCAGGTGTGGAACTCAGTTACTTTTGACAAAGGGCATTCTGACTCAATCTTGATGAGTTTTGAATATGATGGGATTACTCACTATGTGACTTCTGAAATTGTGGAAGATGCACTGCATTTACCTGTTCTTGGTGATGTTGTTCCTGATAATGTTTCGGACTCTACACTCTTTGAGTTTGTTACAAAGTTGGGCTACAATGGTGAAGTAAAGAGATATGGAAATCTTTTCCAGGACGAAGCTTAAGAAGGAATGGAATTTCTTCTTTGATACAATCAGTCGCTGTTTCCTGAACAAGACATCAAATTTTGATGCTCTTCCATCAGGATCTCTCAAAATTGGGTACTCTCTAATCCATTCTACAGTGTTTGATTATGGATCTTTTATCTTAAAAGCTTTAAGTGATAGGAAATCAGATAAGTTAGGTTCTGTCTGTTTTCTTAGATTTTTACAGTTGATATTTAATCACTTATGTCCTAATGTTGTTTTTGAGGACGATGTAGTTCTACCAATCTGTAGAATTACTGAGAATAATATTAAGTCCTTAGTCAACAGTGATAAGGCAAATGGTTTTATTGGTAATGCTTTCATTCCTGATGAGGTGAGGTTTTTCTTACATCAGAAAATGCCTACTTGTTATGGATTGCTTTCTCATGCTATGGGGCAAGGCCAATCACACCTTGTTCCTAACCTCAGCATACCACCTAAACAGTCCAAACAGTCAACAACCACCTCTAATGTCTCTCAAAAGACTTTAGTTGTAAAATCAAAGAAATCAGCTAGAACTGATGTGTCTGGAAGGCAATCAGGTTCGAAGGATTTTTCCTCTACACCACTCACTAAAAAGAAGTTACAAGGGGGTGTACAAGGGGTCCTAGTGAAGAAAGCTGCTAAGGGTGTTGAAGTTGTTTCTGTTAAAAGAAAGTTAGTGCTCAGGGATGAGACTGATTCAGAGGATGATTTACCTATATCCTCTATAATGAATGTGAATAAGGAAGTTGCTGATACTGCTATTGAAGCTGTGGTACCTTCATCAAAACCACAGAAGAAAAGGACATTATCGAAAAGCAGGTATCATATTCCTTTGAAAGTGCAAATGAAGGATACCAATATTCAGACATCAAATCCTAATGAGTCATCTACTCCTGATGCTCTAGCAAATCCTGATGTTGGTATTTCTGATGCAAAAACGAAAGGTGTATCTATCTCAGACTCTCCAGCAAAGGCTTCTCCATCTGCAAAGATTGTTGAAATTTCATGGGAGAAGGTTGCTAAGACTGCTTCAAAGCTTGGATTTTCACATCCCTTGGAGAAGAAAAGGAAAGTAGCAGAGATAGTTTACAACAGACAAAAGAAGCTGAAAGGATCTAGCCCACAAGAACCTGAATCTCAAAGTGATTCAACAGCTCAGACTGAAGATCCTGCCACACAAGAACCACTCAATCAAAGTTTGGGTGAAGGCTTAGCTATTGGAATGGTCCCACAAGAACCACTTTCTCAAAGGGAGAGTGAAGACATCAACATTCCAGTCACACAAGAACCATCTTCTCAAAGTGAAGATGCAGGCACAGCTACAACTTCTAGTGAAAGATTGGTCAAGGACACTGTCAATGAGGGAAGCACACAAGAACCTCCAACTCAAAGTGTTGAAGCAGCTTCAGAACCTCATGCTACACAAGAACCATTGGTAACAGATACTGATGCAAGCTTATCAAATCCTGACGGTGTTCATCCTGATGCTAGTGGTGCTCCTGATGCTGAGCCAATTTTGATTCAACCACTACGATCAAGACCAATGGAACATCCTATCACAGATTCACAGGATAAACTAAAAGGTATAGCTATTCCTGATCCTGATGTTACTCATGATGATGATGATTCTGATGATAGTGATGATGAAAATAATGACGAGAAGGAACAACTTGCCAGAGTTCTAAAATCTAGTCTTGGAACTAATTTTTGTTCATCAAGCACATTCGTGGCTGGCAAGGCTTCTACTGGAAAAGACTTCAGACAAGACTTTTTTATTCCTTCTGAGATCAATCCTGCTGAGCAATTGAAAAGGCATCAATGGGAAAATGAATGGTATAGGTCTGATGAATCTGTCAACTATCCATATGCCTTGGATCATGCTTCTGATGTAGTGAAGATGATAGAGAATCCAGATTTGAAGAATCATCTGAAGGCTACAACTATTTTATCTAAAAGCCTGAAACATGAAATTGATTTTGTCAAAGCTGCAACTGAGTTGGTGAGGGACAATATTTCTATGAGTTTTACAAAGGTGCCTACTGTTCTTCAACTAAGGATAGTGGAATCTCAAGTGAAATCTGTTGTTTCTGAACAAACCTCCATCAACAGAAGGATTGATTCTCTTGATACAAAGGTAACTGACATTCAAACCTCTTTTGTCTTAATTTTGAATATATTTTCAAATTCTGATGTCAAAAAGGGGGAGAAGGTAAGTCAGACAAAATGTACACCTGATCTAGTATTGAGAAATAATGATGATGATGATAATACTGGAAATGATGGTGGTGACAAAGTTCTACAAGGAGAAACCTCTGATGCTGCTGTTATGAAGACAATTCAAACTTCTCAAAGTCAAACAACGTAGTCAACTCATGTTTCTAATTCTGGAGTAAGGACAGTAAGAACAGTGGTGCAATCTCAGATCCTGACGGAAGAACAAATCCTGACAGGTGATCAAATCCTGATGCCTGGTCATGAACAAACTCTTGCTACAAATCCTGAAGGTGATGAAGATGTGATTATTGATAATCCTGAAGATGCATCAAATCTATTCCAGAAGTTCTCTGCAAAAGATGGCAGAATTGTTACTCTATATCACACTGATAAAAGAGTTCAACAATTATTTGCAAGAAAAGCACTCTCTACAACAAGTGAAGAATATCCTGATCTCTCACATGAAGAATTCTTAAGACAACAGAGAGAAATGATGGAAAGCTTTAATAACCCTGCTCCTGCTAGAGGTAGAGGAAGCAGAGGTAGGAGAGGAGCTAGAAGAGGTAGAAGAGGTTATTCAATAGTGTCTAGACAGACAAGGTCTAGAGGGTTACTAATAGAAGAAATTCCTGAACCTACTCAAAATCTAGTAGTTCCTGACATGTCTACTTTTGGTGATGATGGAAATGTTGAAGAAGAACCTGAATTGAGAAGAAAGCCAAGACAATTAATTCTCTGCAAAATAAATCAAATTGAAGATTCTAATCCTGACATTGTTCCTGATAATGTTCAAGATCCTGATGAATCTGAAATTCTGCAAGAGATTGATTTGTTAATCTTATCTACTGTGGTTGATTCTCACAACAAGGAAGTGGATGAAGAAGAAGAAGCCAGAAGAAGAGAAATCACAAGATCAACAAATAGAGATTTCAATCTCTATGTACAAAGGCTTAAACTCTCAAATAGAAGATTGTGGATAAATTCAAGCAGACGGGAATCTTTACTAGAAAGAAGCTATACTTTTGAAAAAGAAAAGGATAAGAAGTGGAAACACATAAGTACACTGAGGTGTAATACTCCTATCAATTTTCAGAATGGAGGAATTATAACAAGTGCTTCAAGTGTTGTTGATTTATCTGATATGATTAGATCAAAAGAACTCTGGCTACGAATGTTTTCAAATCTGAAGCAATTGTCAAGTAATTCAAGAGGAGGTATTGGACACAGGGATGCTGAATATCTGAATATCTCATATGTTGATCCTTACTCCTTGACTGAAATTGGAGGTACTTTAACTTCTGAAAACCTGAACAATTTATTAGTTGTTGATATAGTTATAGATTGTTATGATGGTATTGAAAAGAAAGAAAAGCTTCTGTACTTCATGAAAGATGGTAGTGTGAAGATTCTGCACATTCAAGATCTGCTGGTGAAAACTACACAGGAACTGAAATATGTTCATTATCTGTTAAGATGGAAGAATAAAGTGTGCAAAGAATGGAGTGACATGATCTTGTCAACTATAAGAAGAAGACTGGATGGAAATAAAAATCAAAGGGGACAGGATGTGGAAATGCAAAGGGGTACTGCTGTTAAAGAAGTAACTTTTGGCATGACTCAACTTACTCCCAATCCTGATGGAAAGGAAATTGCTTATCTTTTGCTTGAAGAGCACAATCTACAAAGAAGATCCATACAGAATCTCAGAGCAGCTATTTATCAGATTAATGAGGAAGATGAAGAACTCAGAAATCTTAAGGAAAGACTGATTCAAATTCTTGAAGAAAAAGAAGAAGATTTGTTATCCAACTTCTTGAAGATGAATCTGTTTTATCAAAGAATTTAAACAGATAAGTTGCTACTGAAGATACTTGTACATTTTGTAAATATGTTTTTGACATCATTGAATCTTAGGAATCTATACTTTATTTCACAAAGTATGAGATTGGGGGAGATTGTTAGATCAGGATTCAATGATCGTCAGGATCTAGACTTCAACTGATCAGGATTGTTGACATCATCAGGATTGCATGGTCGTCAGGATCAGAATGAATATCAGGACTGGGATCAGGATTGATCATCAGGACTGGAAGCTGATCAGGATTCCTACTTCGAGTTATATTTGGAGTCTAGTTAAATAAGGAAGATTTTTCTGTCGGTTCCTGGTTTGTAGTAATGAAGCTATCGATTATGGATAGGTTTCAATCTTTGTAATTGATTAGGACTTCTCATTGATAGAGAAGCTGTGTAGTATATAAACACAGTTTTAGGATTTGGTTCAAAGTGCGAGGAGAGAATCGAACGCGTAGAAGCTCTCAAGAACATAGAATTTCTTGAGAGAGTTTTTTTGTAAGCTAGCAGCTCTCAAGAACATCATAATTTCTTGAGAGAGTTTTGTAACAGTTTTATATCAGATTTAATAAAGCTGTTATTATTCTTTCATATTTGTGATTCATATCTTATTAAGTCGAGAATCTTATACAATTGTATTCAACCCCCCTTCTACAATTGTTTATTACTTGGCAACAAAATCTTCCAAGACAGATTATGTGGAATAGAGCTCATCCTTTTGAGCTGATCATTGGTGATCCAGGTGTTGGATTTAGAACTAGGAGTGCTACTCAGAATGAATGTCATTATTCAGGGTTTCTGTCTGAGATGGAACCAAAGAAGACTGAGGAAGCACTGAGTGATCCTGATTGGGTGATTTCTATGCAAGATGAACTCAATCAATTTGAACAACAACAAGTCTGGAAGCTGGTACCCAGACCAAAGAACAGGAAAGTAGTTGGTACAAGATGGGTATTCGGGAACAAGCTAGATGAGGATGGCATAGTAACAAGGAACAAAGTAAGACTGGTTGCTCAAGGTTATTCACAAGATGAAGGCATTGATTATGATGAAACCTATGCACCAGTGGCTAGGCTTGAGGCCATCAGGATGTTCTTAGCATTTGCAGCTTACTCCAATTTTAAAGTCTACCAAATGGATGTTAAGAGTGCATTCCTGAATGGTGAGCTGGATGAAGAAGTGTATGTGGAAGAGCCCCCTGGCTTTGAAAATCAGGAGTTGCTGGACTTTGTGTACTTTCTCTTCAAGGCTATCTATGGTCTCAATCAAGCCCCAAGAAAATGGTATGACACTCTCTCTGGTTTTCTTTTAGAAAATGGTTTTGTAAGAGGTATCATAGACAAAACTCTTTGTTCTAAGAAACACAAAAATGATATGATTTTAGTCCAAGTCTATGTGGATGACATCATATTTGGGTCTACTAATGATGATCTCTGTAAGAGATTTGCTAAGCTAATGCAGAGTAATTTTGAGATGAGTTTGATGGGTGAGCTGAAGTTCTTTCTTGGATTGTAAGTAAATCAAAGGTCAGATGGTATATTTATTTGTCAATCCAAGTATCTTAAAGAACTCCTCAAGAAATATCATATGGAGGATTCAGCATCAGCAAGGACTCCATCATCTACAGGCTGTCAAACTTGGAGCTTGTGACAATTCTATCAAGGTAGATATTACAAGCTACAGAGGTATGATTGGCTCATTACTCTATCTTACTGCAAGTAGACCTGTTATAATGCATGCTACATGCTTATGTGAAAGGTTCCAAGCGGATCCTAGAGATTTATATCTCGTTGCTGTTAAAAGAATCTTGAGATATCTTAAGGGTACACCTAATTTAGGTATTTGGTACCTTAAAGGTTCTGGTTTTAATCTTGTTGGATATACAGATTCTGATTATGCAGGTAATGTTGTGGATAGAAAGAGTACCTCTGGGAGTTGTCAATTCCAAGGAGGTAGATTGATTTCCTGGTATAGCAAGAAACAGCAAACAATTTCAAATTCAACAGCGAAAGCTGAATATATTACTGCCGGAAGCTGCTGTGCTCAGATCTTATGGATAAGGAATCAATTGAAGGACAATGGCTTTGTATTAAACAAAATTCCTATTTTATGTGATAATACAAGTGCCATAGCAATCTCCAACAACCCTGTTCAGCATTCGAGAACAAAGCACATTGACATAAGGTATCATTTTATCAGAGAACATGTCATGAATGGTACTGTGGAGTTACATTTTGTACCCACAGAGGAACAAACAACAGATATTTTCACTAAGTCTCGTGATGAATCCACTTTTACCAGGTTAGTTGGTAAATTGGGTATGTTAAATAGCTTTAGTGATTGGTACTGATAATTGTTTAATGTTTGTTCTTGGTTAGAATACAAGTGCTATATGCTGTACATTTTCTGAAATTCACTTGTATTTTAGTTTATCGAAACTTTTTCTTAGTTGCTGTGTATTTACTGATCTTAAATGTCATGCTGCTATTTAGTTTGTTAAAGTTTCTAGGTTAAGTATTTTTAAATAATTTATTTTCTCTAAAAATATTTTTCTCAGATTTTTCTATTGAGAAATTTATTTTTACTACAAATGTATGAATTTATAAATATTTAAATAATTGTTCAAACTGTTTATATATTTTTTTCTTGTATTTTTAGAATTTATCCTTGCATTTTTCTGATTTTTCCTTAATTTTCTACTAATTTTTCAGGTTTCTGCTTGTTTTTACTTAATTCTGTAACAGGTTTATGAATTTTTATTTCAAAAAGACTACCGGAAAGACTATTCAATAGTCTTACCGATAGTATTGTTGAAATAGAAATTTAATTTACTTATTCATTTGTTTTTCTTTTCTTTTATTTTATTTCCTTTGATTAATTAGATTTAAACTGTTATTAATCATAGTCTTTCTAGTTTTAAAACCAGAAAGACTATCGGTAGGACTATTCTTCATAGTCTTTCCGGTAGTTTTTCTGTTTTTTATTTTTTTTTAACAGTTTTCATTTAACAGTATTTTGTTTTTTTGTTTTTTGTTTTTAGTCTTTTAAAGTCAGAAAGACTATCGGTAAGACTATCTCTGATAGTCTTCCCGATAGTCTTTCCCAAAAATCTTTAAATACATGCTCAGTTTTTCTTCATAATTCACTAAGTCTTTCTAAGCTCAAGTTTTTACTTAGCTTCTCCTTCTCCCTTGGTTCTTTTAATAATTTTTCTAAAAGAAGTGCTGCTATTTTTTTTCTGATTAAATCTTTTCAAGCATTTCTTTTCTGATTTTAACTGAACCAAATTTTCTATCATAAGTCTTGATTTGAATTTTGTTGATTATTTGTTTTCAATACTTAAAATCCTTAAAATTCTTATTAATTTTTATTAATTATTTATTTCTCTAATATGGCTTTTGAAATTGTCAAAAACAATTTTTTAGGTTATATTGATCCTCTAAAATGTTCCGTTGAATGTTTTAGGCCTTAGATTCGGTTTTTAAATGAGCATTCCATTATTAGTCATGCTATCACTATGAATGCTTATTTAAAACACGAACCCTTGAGGATGTTGTGTGCTACTGCTATCGTGTCCACTGACTTATCTTCTTTCACATTCTCTGTCGGTGACACACACTATACACTCAATAGAGATATTCTTTGTGATGCTCTTCATCTTCCCAGAGATAACTTTGTGAATCTACCTTCTGAAGCAGACCTAATTCAATTTTTCACAAACATCAATTATCAAGGTCCGGTAGATTTGGTAAAGTTATCCAAGAGCAATCTAGTCAGTGAGTGGGATCTTTTCTTTGACACTCTGGCTAAGGTCTTCAGCAACTGCACCAAAACCAATTTTCACAATATTCCTTCTCTTCTTCAGAATATTGGTTTTGCAGTTGCTAATAATCTTCGTATCAATTTTGGCCAACTCATCTGGAATCATTTGGTCAGAAGAGTTTTAGTGGCCAGGAGTGATCATGGTAGTGAAAGGAAAGTCAAATGTTTTTATCCTCGCTTTCTCACTTTAATGATCATCCATGTACTCACTGATGAACACAAACAGCTGTTTAGTCTTGGTATGTCTGAACCTTGTCAAATTCTTTCAAAGACTAAACACCACCTTCAAATATCTCAAAGTCCCTGTGGTCATTACACCTTTTATGACCCAGTTTATTCAACTCCCTGCTTTTGGATTGCCAGTCCCTGAGCAACAACCTCCAGTGGATCAATCCACCCATGCTGGAACTGAAGATGCAACCCCATTACAGGTAGTATTTCCTAACCCTGGCTCTTCATCTCATGTTACTATGGAAACCCAAGAGGTTAATAGGGCTGACCATGAGTTTGTAGAACCACAAACTCTATCCCAGGTCATAGAGCCATACACCGAGTCAACTCCTATAACCACTCAACCTGAACTTAATGTAAATATCAGTCATGGTAGTGTTAGTGGAGAAGATTCTATGAGAGAACCCACGGCTCTGTCTCCACCCTAAAAAGAGAAAAACATACAGGGAGACATCTGTTAGACCGTCTGTATCCTCCCAACAGGATATGGATTTGGAAATGGCCATTGAACAGTCTCTGGAGACATCCTCTCACCAGGATGAATCTATTGAAATCCGCCATAGGGCCACGACAATCTGTACTGAGTCAAGCACACTCCCATTACTCACAGTGGGAGAAAACATTCAATTAGATGATACTCAGGACACCTTGTCAGGAGAGCACATAGGAAATGTTATAGTGCCTACCATAGTTACGGTAGAAGTGACTTCACAGACATCTGAGGGAAAATCTGATTCTTTGCCAACTCAAATAGAATCATTTTCTCCCCTCCCAGAGGGAACATCTCTGGCCCCTTAAGGGATTTTCCACTCACAGTTTACACTGGAGAAAGTGGAAGGCAACCTAGTGAATCCAACACTGAAGCAATTCAGTTTCAAAATCAAGATGACTTCTTGGATTTCACTAGGGATTTGGGATTTGCGAACTCCCATTGCACCACCACTGACCTCTCAAGAAGGGGCTAGGGTGATTTTTCATGCAGGTAATTCAAATCAAAACTTGGAAAGACATCTTATTATGAGAATTGAGAGTCAAACACCGAGTGATACACAAGTACGTGAGGTGAGTGAAACACCACTGAGAGCAATTGAGGTGAGTGCAAACACTGACACAAACACTGCTTTGTTGTTAGCTCAGATAGATAGTCTTCAGAAACAACTCATGGAAACCCAGGCTGAAAAAGATCTACTCAAAGCACAAGTGGTTGAACGGTCTTCTTCTTCCACCTCTGTAACTAATCAGCTGGGTACTGTCAAGAATGATTTGGAAGATCTGAAAGTTTCTCTACTCCCAAAGCTGAATGTCATCCAACAGTCTCAAGTACTTGTGGCTTCAGACATCTCTGATCTTACAACGTCACATGCTCAGATATCAGAGAGTGTCAAGGAGATTGCTTCTATTTCTACCAAGGTGGACTTTATTCTACAAACAGCTGATGAAAATCAAACGTTTAATGAAGAAAGGATGTCAAGGATAAAAGGAGGAATGGAGCATCTTAATGAGGAGATGAAGCACTTGTATAACATGATCAAAAATTCACATCAACCCAATGCTGAACAGAAGAAATTCTTTGAGGGTGATGATGATGATGAGGATGATGAGGAGGATGATCAAGGAAAAGATGGAGGAGATGAATGAGCTATAAGGGGAAGAAGTGAGGTTAATCCTGATGCGACTCAAGTCAAATCTGTAGAGGATTCCTCAACTAAGGGGAAGAATGTGGAGAAACAAGGAGGAGGAGATCAAGCTGGAAGTCAAGCTGGAGGTTCAGGTAAGGACAAAGGAAAGCAGAAGTTAACTTTTTCTAATGCTGACTATTATCAAGGTGAATAAGGAGATTTTGACTATGTTGAATCTGAAGAAGCCCCTGAAGATATCTTTGGTGATTTGGAGGTTGAAGAAGAAGCTGATTATGCTGACTGGGAAGAAGAGTCTAATGTTGATCCTGCCTTTGAAGCTGAGCTGGTGAGACAAAAAGCTGATCTCAAAAGAAGAGAGGAGGAAAATATAAAATTATCTGAAATCATTTCTAAGAATCTTGTTATCCAAAAGGCTGAACAACAAGAAAAGCAACGACTTCACAATTTGAAGGTCAAGGAAAGAAAATTGAATGTGAGGTTGAAGCTTGGAGAAGAATGGGACAAGGCTAGAGAGATGTTTGCACATCAGGAAGGAACTAATAATGATGGAAAGTTTCTTGGTATGCTAGAAAGATACAAGAAGGTCAATCCAGACAACAATGTTTATATGAAAGCTCTTCATGTAGAGATTTCAAGGATCGCAACTGGATTTGACAGAGTTAGAGAGGAGTTGAAGATCTACATCTACACACATAATGAGGGAACTTTCTTAGTTTCTCTCAATCTTCTGGAAAGTAGAACTCTCTCTGAACTATGGGTCTTCATGTGCAAAGTGAAAAGAAATTCTCCATTGGCTGAGCTGCTGCATGATCAACTTAGAGACTTTGCAATGAAAGCTAGTCCTCAAGTAGTGGAAGTGCCTTATGAAGTTAAATTCTATAAAGGAAGGGCACTTCAGACTTGTAGTGTGGATCCAATCTCTTTGAAAGATTTTCCTGCCAAGCATCTTGTGTGACGCCCTCCAAACCCGGGGTACAGATTTGGGGAGTCACTTGACCAACGAAACACAATATACCTGAATCTAACAAATGCATAATAATATAATAACATAAAATACCCCTTATCCAAGACCGCATCCAGATTATGGCATGAAACAAGCTTCTAAGTCATAATTATTACAAACCAGTTTTCAGAGTTATTACACACTTAATATACAAAGCTAGACATCTAGTCTAACTTCCAAAGTAAAACAACTACCCGTCCAATGACAATCACTCAGGGTGGTCTCCTAGCATATGGAGAACTGTCACTAGCGATGTGTCTGCTCATTCTCTCGCTTCACTGGAATAGGGTTAGAAACAAAACAAGTATGAGCCACATGTGCTCAGCAAGCATGATATATATATCAATCACAGTTCCATAATGAAAGGAAAGATTCCAGTTATCTGAATCAACAATATACAAGTCAAACATCTGATTTTAACAATCTTTATTGAAGAAAGAGGAATTAGAATTGGACTTCTACATTTTTCAAATACAAAGGTTGAGCTGCTGATCAGTCACGCATCAACCCCGGACTAGCTTATAGCATAGTCCTCCACTAGGATCCATGGCCATCTAGGCTTTAAGTTATTATGACCATAAATATGGCCCGACCGTTACTGGTCTCATTTTAAAACATGCCAATTCTATCACAAGGTATAAGCAATAACATGCATAACAAGATAAGTACACAATGACGGGATGGAATAGTTGCAAAAGAGCTTCAACTATTCAATATCAAATGAAGTCCGAGAAATAGATTCAGAATGGTTTCAATGGTACAACGTACTCATTTAAGAAGGTCAACCATGGTTATCATCAATATAAACTGAATTGAAGGTGAAGGTTTCTGTTGGGATTTATGGGTGATAACATAGAAACAACTTAACTTTGAATGTACTTAATTTTTAATTAAGTAGAACATACTGTCACAGCCAAATTATGTTCTTGTAATCAGTATGTAATGTTATTCTAGATGTATAATTTAAAAGAAGTTCACTTGCTGTGTTCAAGCCTCAAAGGATGCATAATTAGATGACAACATGAATAAAGGTTACTGTCCTAAAGCTTCGACAATAAGATTACAAGAAGACAGAATGTTGTAAGTCAAGACAACATATTCACTCTGACAACAACATTGGCGGAAGACTACGCGACAGCAACTTTAGCCCTCGACAGCAAGTTTGGAAACCTCGACAGCACACTATGCGGGGAACTCCTACTGTCACCAAAGGCACATTCCTGTGACAGCAAGCTTTGTGGCAAAAGTAACTGTCTCGAGAAAGACCCTTGTTCTAAGTATCTTTCTCAGTCAAATCCCGTGACAGTTTCAATGTTCAAGAAACAGGCGTGTTGCAGTATCCCTAAGCTGCACCAAGTCTGCAAGACTACGACAGAAGCTTCAAGCACTGCAAAACAAAAGCGAATCAATTCAAGAGCAAGGTCAAGTCTTTATTTGCTGAATTGCTTAAGCTGGAAATAGAATGAATCTAGGTTGCTTTCTTTATAATGTATATCTGACATGTTAGCAATTTAGGAAAGTCACATGGGTAAGACAATCTGTAAGAAGCTGCCACTTGACAGTGACAGCAGCTTCACAAACCCGTGACTGATAGTCATAGGATTAGTCTTATACCTACTGTCAATTCATTCTAGATATGTAACGAAGACAAGCAAGTGTCTTGAAGAAAAACTGAAGCTCAAGAATTCTCTCTTGAGGTTGTAGCAACACTTTGCAAAATAAATAAAACATTTATTTTGTGAATCCTGTCTTCTCGATTACACTGTTTGTGAATGCATACATATTATTGATAACATTAAATCTTAGTTTTGGTTGTTGAAACTGAGATTGAATTTTATCAGTATTGCATTCATCCCCCCCCCTTCTGCAATACACAAGGACCAACAACTGGTATCAGAGCAATCAGATTAACATACATATCTGAGATCCCGACGACAATGCAGAAATCAAACAGTATCAAGATCCCATCTTTTGATAAAGAAAACTACAGCATTTGGAAAAGAAAAATCTTATTCTTTATCAAAGCTGCGAATCCACTATACCCAGGTATACTCGAGAATGGTCCTTTCATACCAAGGAAGGAAATTGAAGCCACAACAGTAAATGGTGAAATCATTCCTGCACATTGGGTTCCCAAAGATCCCTCGGAAATTTTGGAACCTGAGAAGGAGAAAATGGTGCTAGATGATCACTTCCAACTCATCTTGCTCGATTCTCTCACGTTAGATAAAGCCATGTGTGGAAGTGTGATAAGCTGCACATCAGCCAAGGAGATGTGGATCAGGTTAGCCTTACTCTTTGAAGGAAGTGAAGAAGTTAAGGGCAACCAAAGGCAAATACTTATATCTCAATATGAGGCATTCATGGCCAAGCCTGGTGAAGACTTAACTTCCATGTTTGAAAGGTTCAGTAAGCTCTTAACTGAACTGCAGATACATGGCGAGTACTATGACAGAAAAGAATTGAATGTCAAGTTCTCGACATCGTAGTCGAAGAAAGAAAGAAAGCAAAATTTTGACTACTCGGATAATGAATCGAAAAGAAGAGTAAATAAGTTTGGGACGAACAAGGTAATTATAACCCTTGAATAGAATATAGGGTCTGGATAGAAAGTTCTTGGTATCGGAACAATCGATAACCTCCCATCAAACATTTCTCATCAGTGAAATGGTCCACCCAAAGGTGTCTCCGTACATAAACTTTGTCAAAGTCTCCGATAGAATTGAATTCGGAATATCAATATCAGATTGATATCCTTTCTACGATTTCAACGTCTGATGTGCAAATCTCTCCTTAATAGAAGAAAAGAATTCACGAGTAGTCTCTGAAATATACATCATCTATGTTTTAAACACATAGCTAGATATTTATGAACTCGACTGAGTCCAAATATGAAAAAAAATAAGATGAATACTTAACAATAGTTGGTTGCATCCCAAATGGAAGTAGGAAATTAGAAAGGTTACCTGACATGAACTATTCAAGATAACACGTGCATGAATGGTTTTAGATTGAGTAGTGCACCAGCAAGTAGATACCAAAAGTCAATGGTCATCATAGTTTCTAACATCACCCGTATGAGGATGATCTTATCTTTCTGCCTTCATGGCTTAAGGTACTAACCAATGGTACCTTAAAATCGTACAAGTCCTTAGACAGGTCGGGAGTTCGAACATATTTGTCATTCCATGATAATCGTCCAGAGATTGGGCCTCCTACGGTCGCATCAACACATCCTTAAAAGATGGAGGTCCATTAACGTATATGTAATTTCTTACACTAATCGTATCGAACGAATCCAATCCCAGGTCACCATAGGTCTCGTTCCTCGTAGGTCCTGAGATTGTCGCATTGCTTGTCGCAACCATACGTGTCTTCATTAGAATCACGCTATCCATTCTTCATGTCTTTGATTTCTGAGTTGAGCCCTCATGGCCTATCGTACGAAATATACTCGCGATGCGATTTAGCGCGTTCGTCTCACGATAACATTCTGGTACTATATGTACGCAAAAGTCTTCCTCTTAGGTAACAAAATACCCATCGATGGAAAAGACACCAACTCTGGTGGAATCGTTGTTCTCAAGGCTTGGACCTCATACACAAGATAATGCCTTAACTAGCCCACGCAATTTAGTAATTCGGATCGCGTAAAGGACTGTAAACGTCTCAATCTTAACATGTGATGCCTTCTCGTGGCAACTACGATGAACTACAAACGCTTAGGTTCTTACTAAGTCAAGTTATCCATTGGTATTGGCCATTCCGACCTTACCTCAACTACGACCGAGATTCTGCTCCGCGTCTTATCTTAATGTCTTTGATAATCCATGTACAATTCTAAATGTCCTTCTCATCATTATGATGATCTCCAACGGTCCTATCGGTCCTCCGATAAGTTCCCAACTAAACTCTTTAGTCTTAACATCCTCAATGGCACTACCTCTGGTAGTCCACTTAACGAGCTCTATATGAGTCCTCGCGTCATTCTCTTACTTCGATATAACACTTAACACTCTCATATCCAAGTTTATAACTTAACGCTCTGATACCATTTCTGTAACACCCCCAGACTCGGGGTCAGGAATCTGGGTTGTCACGCTTCATCAATTATACAATACATGCATTACTTACAACATTCTAATAATATAACTCCAAAAGACCCCAATCACTTACGCACACACTGTAACAGCCCGACTTTTCGGACTATTAAATCTAAATACAAAACTAAAACACAATACAATTTATTAATCTAAAAGTCAATTACAAATATAACTATTACATTAGCGCAGTTAACGATGATCCGAAAGCCAAACTACTCCGAACCGAAGCTCATCGAAATCCAATGCTATCCAACTCGATCTTAACTCAAACCTGAAAATTGTAAGGAATGAGCTATACAGCCCAGCAAGAAACCAATCGATCCAACTAGTTGGGCAAATAACATGTATACACAAAAGACAATACAATATTCGATACGATAACAATATATAAAACAATAATTCTCGATACACATTCATATTCTTATACTTATTTGATACGAAACGACAACACATAACAACAATAACTCGAAACCCACAATTCATGCCATGACCACTACAACCCGGTGATAACGGTCCTAAATTTTCAGAAAACTGTCACAATAACCCGGTGACTCGGTCCTTATTCTTATTCGATATTTTCACAAACCATGGCACAAATCAGAATCCCAAAATTATCGTATAAACACCACATAGATACAATAACACATATATGTTCAAAGTATATCATCACTAAGCCCAAGTTTATATAATCAAAATACACACACAACACATAGTTTCGAAAAACACTAGAAAGAACAATCGGAAACTTACCTCGACGCATCCTAGATCATGTACCCAATTCTGACCAGAACTGTATTTAGCATTTATTATCCTCTAAACGACGGTTTCTGGAAACACTCAAAGGATGAAAGTTTTAGAGAACGAAAATACCTTTCTGAAAAGATATGACTCATCAGAATCGGACTTATAACGAATCGGGAATTGAATAAAACGTCCGCTAAAATTTGAACAGAAACTGAAAAACGAGTTCTGTTTGTGTTTTATGATTTTACGAACTGTTCAGAGCATAATCTGGAAAAACACTGTGAAACAAAAGTTGTAGAAAATTGAAAGAGCTTTCCAAAATGTCTAGAATCATCAAATTCCGATTTACGATGAATTTATTACGAATTTTACAAGACAACTGAATTCTATGTATAAAAACCCTACGAATTTTTGATAATAAAAACGAAGAAAGAGAATATGATGTTTATATAACGATACAAAACCCTAACTCCAGACCTACAACTTAACTGTATCCAAATCTGATCCATATTTTAGGCCCATTAGTCTAATTTAATTTTAAATCCTATTCTATTTCAAACTTTAATCTAATTTTCTATTATTCTTTTATTATTATTAATCTAAAAATTACGGGATATTACACACACACACACAAGTTATAGCCTTGGAAATGAGCAACAATAAGTAACATTTGTTATTACAAATCAAATGTACTATCCAGGATCTGATCTATCATTTACAACCTCTACCTGAAGTTAAAATAATAGACCTCACAATTCTATACAAGGTTTAATAATACAAACCTATTCGAAAACAATTCTTACTAACTCAGTCCACAGCTGTTCTGCTAAATCCGACAGTATCCATCTTGTTGAACTAACTCAAGGGTGGTCTCTCTATTCCCTTTCTCTCGTAACACGAGGTGAATCGGCAATGTTTTCTTCATGCTGAAAGTATAAATAAAGCAAGAATGAGCTAATAGTGCTCAGCAAGAAATCTATCCCAGTTTAAATCTTTAAACCTTTTTGGAAGATAATCCATATGGGATCAAAGTTTTTAACACCACTAGGGTCTAACTCCAAAATAGTATATCGTTCAAAATACCGTATGACTTATAATCATACTCATATATTCTTCGTAATCATTTGGAAATCCTTGGTATCAGTATGATAACCAAGACTCAAAACATATCTTTTTAAAATAGATATCAAATAATGGAATCAAGGCTTAAAGCCTATCCATTGATTCAAAATACTATACAGTTCAATATATTGTATATCTTAAATACTTTCTCAACATATATACATGCATATCTATTTAGATATCTCATACTGTTCAAAATACTATAGAATATCAGTAATGACCACCTTTTGTAAAAGAAGCAAGAATGAGCACTATAGCTCGACAATCAGATATAGCATCTTATATCATGAAGGAAAACCTTTAAACTTCATTCGTATACAGAATGATATTTTATTATTCTTTTCGTCAAAACATACCATACAGTGCAACTACTGTATGAGGAACATCATTACTCATCACTGCCACATTATCAGTAACTCGGCTCCTAGGCTTTCATTACAATGTGCAGCACAACTCCAATTGGAGGGAAGGGAATATACTGGAACACCCGATACACGATGATCAGCCGTTGTATCGTAACTTTTCTTTTCTACTAGTAGAAGGACGACTTCCTGTTCGGTTATCACCCTGACCGCATATGGGCCATTGTGCTAAGAGATCACTACCACGGCGCCTATTTCGTCACCGGGCAAGCCTTAGCACTCAAGAGATCACTACCACAGCGCCTATTTCGTCACCGGGCAAGCCTTGATAATTTTGGCACTACCCCGACACCTATTTCATTGTCGTGTAGGCCTTTCCAATTCCCATGGTGAAAAATATTAATGAAACGGAAATCGGAATTTAATTCCATTTTTCCCAAGTACAAATACTTGTCAAAACTTTGTAACCGTTCAGAACACCTTCCTCCAGAGTAATTGAAAGGAGTAAGTCAAAGTGTGGGTTGACATTAGTCAACGAAACTACCGATGATTACTACGTATTTTGAAATCATGACCAGGGAGTTTATTGAAATTTCAGAGTTCAGCGAGTTTGAAATACTCTACTTGAATGGGGAAGCCATCCCCTAGTTATAGATATTCTAGAGGAACAGTGGAAGAAAAACTCTGTCCTCGAATTCTTGAACTAGATTCCCAAATTTTCGATGAGTTAGAAAACACTATCCGCTTTTAATTACCTTTAACTATCTTAAGATAATAGTTGGGAATCTCTATTTTAATATCTTTTCTGAAAATCAGAAATTTATATTTTTTTTGTAAATAATAGAACCTTTAATCATATACCAAGGTTCTATGATTTTTAAATCATATTTGGAATATTTAATAAATACCCAAATAATAAATATTAAATTATTATTCAATATAAAACCACCTAAGTGAATATTTAAAATAATATTCACTTAGTTAAATAATCCTCAAATAATAAGTATGGAATTATTATTCAATATAAAACACTTAAGTGAATATTCAAAATAATATTCACTTAATTAAATAATATTCAAATAATAAATATTGAATTATTATTCAATATAAAACACTTAAGTGAATATTCAAAATAATATTCACTTAATTAAATAATATTCAAATAATATTTATTATAATATTATTTAAATATCTCACCTTAAATATCCAATTATATAGATATTGGAATATTTAATAAATCCTTAAAATATAACCGTCCCTGGAACCTTCCAGCTTCTGACAGTAGTTTAAAACAAAATAATAATTTGACTCCCGGTCTAAGTTTTAAAATCATCGTACAAGTACTCTATACTTAGAGTCTTTAACCTTTAACCTTGGTTTATATCTAGTACTTATCTAGCATATAAACCTTATACCTTGTACAGCTTTTTATAAAAAGCAAAAACAGTTTATAAGTCATTTCACAGCATTAAGCAGCATATATATCAATACCACAACATATATCACAACAGCATCATTATATGGTATAGGGTTTGAAAACTTGCATGCATCTATCATATGAATACATCACATCTCATCATTTTTAATACCATCACATCTATATACGATGTGAGGTTTGAAAGCATGCATAATATCGTATGCATATAGTTCATCTCAACAATTTTATACCATCACATCTATATACGATGCGAGGTTTGGAAGCATGCATAACACATATCACATGCATCATCAGAATATTATAATTTAAAATAAAGCATGGAATGAGAAAACTTGCCTTGAGTCCTTGGTATTAGGGGTTCGAGTCTTGTCGCAAATCTATAAACAAAGAATTACTCGATCAGTCCCCTAACGTAATCATTCGTTCATAACACTCATTTAAAGTCAACTATATGTTAAACACATCATGTAGACACGTTATTCCTCAACAAGGTTCGTATTTTAATCGACTCGAAATACTCCTTTTATCTTAGTCGCAATGGTTGGTCAAAGTAGTACTCTAGAGTTGACTTTTCATAAAGTTACTATTACGCGACTCGCACTCTAACATTTTTAATAAATCCGAAAACTCGTATTTAAATACGAGACCACTTCTAAAATCATCTTGAGTATTTATAATATTTATCATAAAAGTTTCGATCTCAAAACAGGGGTTTCACTTGGTGAAATGTATTCTCAAACTTGGATGAGCTACGGAAAGTTACTATTCGCACGCCTTTCACTAAAACGCTCATATCTCCTTAACCGTTAGTCGAAATGACACACCGTTTTTGCGTACGCGATCTAGGGAAAGAATAGAACAAAATGCTTGAACATTTTTTTCTGCTTAAGGGGATCAAAATCCCGAGAGAAGCAGGTTTAGGCAGTAGAGTGCAGAACCACTTACTCCTCGCGTAGCTTTGGTTCCGACATTTTTATAAAATCGAAAAATTATCTTTTTAAACCAAAACCTTCCCGATTCACTTACTAACTGTCCATGTTAGTATCCATTTTCATATCATGACCTAATTCCATTTTTAAGGGGCTTGATCATATTCTCAAAGGTCAGAAACTTCATGTTTATGCCTTTTAATGTAACCGTGGTTTCTGTCCAAACTACCTAAGAAAATTTCGACATGGTAACGACGCTTAAACGCGCTTCCCGTGTTTTAAACACTCAAATCAACCACCAATCAACAATCAACCAACCACCAATCAAACCTCAAGTTAATACTACAAGTTTTCTGCCCAAACAAGTTCATACCAATACTCACAAGTTCATCCATCAAAATAATCACTAAACAATCACTATAACTAAGGATTCAACTTTTAATCCATACTATCACTAAACATCATCAATTTTAGCAATATAATCAAAGTATAATAAAAAGGTATGAGAGGTTTATACCTTCCTTGATATACAATATGGACTAACAATAGCTTGTATGCTCTCCCTTGATCCTTAATCATCCTTAACAAACCTTAAAATCCAAGAACAAAACAAGAATTCATGAGTTTTACTATTCATGCCTCAACTTTGATCCAATATTTAACCATGCTACACTTATTTGATGGCCATGAAAATTTGAACGTACCTTGGTTATATATTGAGGGAGATATGGTCCAAGTTTGGAGATTTTAGGATGAGTAGATTTGGAGTTATGAAATTTTCTTTCCACCATGGTCAAGCTGGGCAGAAATTCTGAGAAATGAAAGAGATGGTTACTTGCTTGGTTTTTCTTTTCCTTTCTTTTGTCTAATAATGCTAATTACCAGCCATATAATTGTGTGGTCATAAGCTTGTTTTGTCATCCATGACACATGGCCTTTTAATCTTGTGGTTGTGGTGAAAGTGGTGACAAGGTGGTGATTCATCACCTTGTCATCACTTGGTCATCCTTATGTCATCCTCTTGCATCATGCTTATGTCATCATTTGTATCCTCAATCCTCTTATATGATACTTCCCCTTCAGTTAGGGTTTAATCCATAATTCGTTACGCTTTTGTTTCGCGATAGTTTCAAGTGATTCTAAAAACGTTTCTCTGTACCAATGTTAGGGGATACTTCCCTAATATTTCCATTACCTTGGTTTAATATATAATCCTAGATTTCTCTCCTTGGCTTAAGGTATGATCATGGATTTCTCATCCTACACACTTTCTCAAAACGATCAAATCAATTCACCCTTGGTTGTCCGATGAATAGTGATCAAAATTTAAAGTTGGAATCTCCTGATTCTGATCGCGTTTACATTCACTTATTCTTCCTATACATCAATAATATAACCTCGAAACATTCATTCCATATCATCCACATAGTGTGGTCTGAAAAATATTTCATCAGCAAATTGACTATTCACCACATTTACTATTCATCAAAAAATTTTAAGTCCAAAATTTGAGGTTATTACAGTTACCTTTGACCGGGTAATGATAAAGGTGGACATTGGGTATATTATGAATCATATGAGAAATATGAATGATAGATATAGGATTTAACCCTCCTATTTTAGGAGTGATATTATTGGCCTCTTGATTGAGTGAGACTATGAAATGCATGGCCATGCTCAAATTGTGATTTGTTTAATAGTCTACTCATCGATCAAGTAAACCGGGATTAAATGTTGAAGAGGATGACATAAACCATGCCTCGAGTTTAATCTATAATATAAGGTTAAAAGGATTATATTACATAGAACATTATTCATTAAAGGTTTAATTGGATAACCAATTATTATTATTACTTGGGTAGCAATGATGTATTACTAGATGCCGCTCATTGTTTATAATATTATTATGAGATATTAAAATTATTGCCAACGTAATAATAACCTAAAGGGTTACACATAAAGAACGTTTTAAACGGAGCATTAATTAAATTTCGAATTTAATTGAATTATTATTATTATTGAATTATTGGATTAATTAAGTAGGACTTGATTAATTATATAATAATTCGAATATAATAAATAATACTACTAATAATCAGATTGGGTTTTGGAAGCTCAATCAGATTAGGTATAGGCCCAGAATTCTCTCCATATAAATACATTATGATGTATTGTTTTAGGGTTAATTGAAAAAAATACGTTTTTTCTAAAAACCCTAGCAGCTCTAAATCAAAGAGAGGCTAGAGAGAGAGAGAGAGAGAGAGAGAGAGAGAGAGAGAGAGAGAGAGAGAGAGAGAGAGAGTTCCGAGGGCAGTTCTTGGCTAGTACCAACTCTGGTGATCGTTGGACGATCGGACGTTCATGTGGACTAATTAGAGACGTATATCGCTAGGCGGGATACGTGGTGATCATATCAAAGGACCTCCATTAGTTAGCCGTTCATAAAGCTTCAAAAGGTAAACGATTATATTCACGAATTCAATATCGTTTTTCGCATGGATCCTGCGGAGGGTTTCGTTATTTTTCTGTTTTTACGCGTTTTCCGTTGCGTTTTCATGCCCGAAACCCTTCAGATTCTTCTTCAGATTTAGCCATGAGGGCTAAGTTCATATATTCTTCTTCCTCTTCTTCATCAGACTCATCCCAATAGCCACCTTCAGCCACATAGGCTCTTCCTTGTCCTCTTTTGTACTGTCCACTTGACCCTTTGTCCATTTTCTAATTCTGCTTTGGCCTTCTGTATTCAGTAGCAAAATGACCAAGCTCATTGCAGTTGTAGCATCTGAATTTAGACCTATCCACCATTCCAGTTTTGTATCCTCCTCTTGTAGCATTTCCAACAGTCTTGGAGGAGTTCCCTTTGCTGAACCTTGATGTCTGACCCTGTGGCTTGTATGGCTTATTTCTTCTGAATCTTATGTTTTTAAACTTCTTTGCCATATAAGCCATGGTTGGATTGTCCATCTTCTTCATCTCTTCTATAGAGTAGAATTCCTCATTTTCAACATCATCAAGTTGCAACACCACTTTCTCCTCATCATCCACCACCTCTTCAATCTTCAAGGAGGACACTTGAGTTGGATGAATGATTTGAACTGCTTCACTTGGCATAGTGATCTTTGGCTCATGAGTTACAAGAGCACCATACATGTTGGCCATCTTTCCTTTTGATCCACTTTGTATGGCTCTCTTCTGAAAGAGTTCTAGCTCATATTGTAATAACCCCAAATTTTGGACTTAGTTAAAAAATTTTGATGAATAGTAAATGTTGATGAATAGTGAATTTGCTGATGAAAAATATTTCAGACCACACTATAGGGAAGACATGGAATGAATATTTCGAAGTTATATTAGTGACGTACAAGGAGAATAAGTGAATGTAAACGCGATCAGAATCGGGAGATTCCAACTTTGAATTTTGATCACTATTCATCGGACAATCGAGGATTTATTGATTTGATCGTTTTGAGGAAGTATGTAGAATGAGAAATCCATGATCATATCTTAAGCCAAGGTGAGAAATTTAGGATCATATATTAAACCAAGGAAATGGGAAGATCAAGGAAGTATCCCCTAGCTTTGGTACAGAGAAAAGTTTTTAAGATCACTTGAAACTATCGCGAAACAAAAGCGTAACAAATTATGGATTAAACCCTAATCAAAGGAGGAGTATCATATAAGATCATCAAGTGCAATATATAAGAGGATTGAGGATACAAATGATGACATAAGCATGATGCAAGAGGATGCATAGGGATGACAAGTGATGACAAAGTGGTGAATCACCACCTTGTCACCACTTTCACCACAACCACACATTCAAAGATGATGTGTCCTTGATGACAAATCTTGCTCACAACCACACAAATTAAAAAGAGAAGTATTAAGGATTAATTAGACAAAACAAAAGAAAAGAAAGGAAAAGAAAACAAAAGCAAAAGAGATGCATCTTGAAGAACCAAAATATTCGGCCTCTTCCATTTCATCCATTCCTTAAAAACATTTCTACCACTTCCACTCAACCATAAATCTTGATCTTGGGCTCTAAATCACCCTCTTCCAATATCCAAGGTAGATCTCTAATCTTAGCCTCATCCATGGATGATAGCTTGGTCAAAAATGGATTCAAAGTTGATGATGAATAGTGATGTGAATAGTAATCTCATAAGATCTTGTTTTGTTATGAAGTTTTTAGGTTTGATTAGCATAGTTAAGGAGCAAGGAAGCATATACAATCCATATATAACCTTTGTTAAGATCCAAGGAAGTTATAAAAGTCCTCCCCTTTCTGAGATTTTGCTTGATCTAGTAGTTATAAGTGATTGTTTAAGAACTATGTAGTAATGAAGCATGTATGCATGATTTTAAGCATGTTTAATGGTTGATTTGTGGATAAACTTATGAACTAGAGTATGACCATGTTTGGACAGAAAACTTGTGGTAGTAGCTTGAGGTTTGATTGGTGGTTGGTTGATTGTTGATTGGTGGTTGATTTGAGTGTTTAAAACACGGAAAGCGCGTTTAAGCGTGGTTACCATGTCGAAATTTTCTTAGGTAGTTTGGACAGAAATCACGGTTACATTAAAAGGCATAAATATGAAGTTTCTGACCATCAGCATGTAGGCCCTGTTTCCTAGTTTGTTTTAGCGAAAGAATCGTATCGTTTTGATTTACGGTTTAGGAAAAACGTCCGTTTTAGTGAAAGCGGTTTCGCGTAACTATGTAGTTCATTGCATGAACTTTGAGATAGTGATCAAACCCTTTAAAAATGGAATTTGGCCGAGATATTTAAGTGGATACTAACATGGACAGTTATTAAGTGAATCGAGAAGGTTTCGGGATAAAAAGATAATTTTTCGATTTTATAAAAATGTCGGAACCAAAGCTGCGCGAGGAGTAAGTGGTTCTGCACTTCACTACAAAACACCTGCTGCTCTCGGGAATTTCACCCCCTTAGGCAGAAAAACATGTTCAAGCATTTTGTTCTATTCTTTCCCTAGATCGCGCACGCGAAAACGGTGTGTCATTTCGATTAACGGTTAAGGAGATATGAGCATTTTAGTGAAAGGCGTGCGAATAGTAACTTTCCGTAGCTCATCCAAGTTTGAGAATACATTTCACCAAGTGAAACCCCTGTTTTGAGATCGAAACTTTTATGATAAATATTAAAAATACTCAAGATGATTTTAGAAGTGGTCTCGTATTTAAATACGGGCTTTCGGATTTATTAAAAGTGTTAGAGTACGAGTCGCGTAATAGTAACTCTATTAAAAGTCAACTCTAGGGTACTACTTTGACCAACCATTGTGACTAAGATAAAAGATTATTTTGAGTCGATTAAAACACGAACCTTGTTGAGGAATAACGTGACTACATGATGTGTTTAACATATAATTGACTTTAAATGAGTGTTATGAGCGAATGATTACATTAGGGGACTGATCGAGTATTTCTTTGTTTATAGATTTGCGGCACGTTCTTGAACCCCTAACAACCAAGGATCCGAGGCAAGTTTTCTCATTTCATGTTTTATTTTAATTTATAATATTCTGATGATGCATGTGATATGTGTTATGCATGCTTTCAAACCTTACATCGTATATAGATGTAATGGTATTAAAAATGTTAAGATATAATATATGCATATGATAGATGCATGCTTTCAAACCTCACATCGTATATAGATGTGATGGTATTAAAAATGATGAGATGTGATGTATGCATATGATAGATGCATGTAAGTTTTCAAACCCTACATCATATAAATGATGCTGTTGTGATTTATGTGATTAATACATATATATATATATATCTATTCTGCTTTAATGCTGTGAGAACTTATTATAATTGTTTACGCTTTTGATAAAAAACTTTGTAAGATATAAGGTTTATATGCTATGTAAATACTAGATATAAACCGAGGTTTTAAAGACTCGTAGAGTAGAGCAGGTGAATCGCGTTTTTAAACTTAGACCGAGAGTCGGTATATTTTCTTTAAACCGTTAAGGTTTATTTTCTGATAAGTATATTGAATAGATACATTCAATTATTTCATTATTCAAGGAATATTATTTTAATATTCACTTAGATTTGATGATCAAATATTTATTGAGCTTTTGATTATTATTTAATCAATTATTAATTGATGAATATTATTTGAATATTTATTTTTATTTTAATTAATTTAAAAATGATGTATATTGTTTAAAAAGTCATCATTGACCTTCAATGAGTATGAAAAATATTTCCGAACTTTATAATATTTATTTTAATTAAAGTAGGGATTCCCGAATATTATTTTAATTTAAATCTATCTTAAGAGATGATTTAAATATTCGCTGACCACTCAAATGAGACGGGAATACCCTTAAAGATTTCCAAATAGTCTGACTCCTGGGTCGTAAAATTTTAAAGAGAAATCTTATCAAATCCTAAGTGGGACGACAGTGGTCAACCCCTTCCGGTTACTTACTCCTCTATTATCCTAGGAGTAAGTAGGCCAGAAACGTTTTCAAAAGAGAGACAAGTACTCAGTACTTTGGGGAAAATAGGATTAAATTCCGATTCCCGTTTCATTGACTTTTCATCCAGGACCAGCAGGAAACGCGAAAGAGGCTGTTGGACAGTACCTCTGATTATAGCGTAAGAGGCTGTTGGTCAGTCCAGTACTTATCTCGCATAGGAGGCTGTAGGGTTAGTCCAGCAGATACAAAGCCCGTATGCGGCTAGGGTGATAATCGTATTAAGATGTCGTCCATCTACTAGTAGAAAAGTGTGAGTACGATACAACGACTGATCATCGTGTATCGTGTGTGTGCCCTGAAAAAGGTCCATTCCCTCCAATTGGAGTTGTGCTGCACATTGTAAGGAAAGCCTAGGTGCTGAGTTACTGATAATGTGGCAGTGACGAGTAATGATGTTCCTCATACAGTAGTTGTACTGTATGGCATGTTTTGACGAAAAGAATGTTTAAACATATCGTTCTGTATATGAACGGAGTTTCAAAGGTGTTCATTACTGATAGTTTACAGTATTTTGAACCGTATGAGATATCTAAATAGATATGTGTGTATAGATGTTGAGAAGATATTTAAGATATACAGTATGTCGAACTGTATAGTATTTTAAATCAATGGATAGGCTCTAAGCCTTGATTCCAATATTTGATATCTATTTTAAAAGATATGTTTTGAATCTTGGTTCATTATATCGATACCAAGGATTTCTAAATGATTTACGAAAAGTATTTGAGTATGATTATAAGTCATACGGTATTTTGAACGGTATACTATTTTGGGGGTCAAACCCTAGTAGTTTTTAAATATGGGTCCTATATGGATTATCTACCTGAAAGGTTTAAATATTTAAACTGGGATAGATTTCTTGCTGAGCGCTATTAGCTCATTCTTGCTTTATTAAAACTTTCAGCATGAAGAAAACATTGTCGATTCACCTCGTGTTACGAGAGCAAGGGAATGGAGAGACCACCCTTGAGTTAGTTCAGCAAGATGGATACTGCCGGAGTTAGCAGAATAGTTGCAGCTCGATTTTGTAAGAGTTGTTTTTGATTAGGTTTGTATTATTAAACCTTGTATAGAATTGTGAGGTCTATTATTTTAACTTCAGGTAGAGGTTGTAAATGATAGATGAGATCCTGGATAGTACATTTGAGATTGTAATAACAAGTTTTACTTATTGTTGCTCATTTCCAAGGCTATAACTTGTGTGTGTGTGCGTAAGTGATTGGGGTCTTTGGAGTTGTATTATTACAATTTTGTAAGTAATGCAGGTATTGTATAATTGATGGAGCGTGACAACCCAGATTCCTGACCCCGGATCTGGGGGTGTGACACATATGACTTGAACACACCATACAATGTGTCAAGAGAGACACTTTTCAAGTCTCTTCCTTCTCTAATTGCAGTGACCTTGTACTCAAGATGTTCAGGAAGTGTGAGTAAGAACTTAAGGTTGAGCTCCTTATTCTCATAGAACTTGCCATGAATCTGGAGTTCTATGATAAGTTTAATAAATCTCTCAAACATTTGAGTAAGTTCTTCAATGGGCTTTGCCATGAAGGCTTCATACTGGGACAAAAGAATTTGTCTTTGGTTCTCCCTGACTTCTTCACTTCCTTCGCATAACAGCTCGATTTTGTTCCATATTTCCTTGGCTGATGAGCATCCAATGACATTCCCACACATGGCTTTATTCAACGTGAGAGAGTCAAGCAGAATGAGTTGCAAGTAATCATCCAAAACAATCTTTTCTTTTTCTGGCTCTAAGAACTCGGATGGCTTCTTGGGAACCTAGTGTAATTGGAATAACAACACCATCAACGGTCGATGCTGCAATTTCTTTCTGTGGTATGAAGGGGCCATTCTCGAGGATTCCAACGTACAGTGGATTCGCAGTTTTGATAAACAGTGAGATTTTTATTTTCCAAACATTATAGTTCTCTTTATCAAAAGCTGGGATCTTGATACTACTCGACTTCTGTATACTCGTCATGATCTCAGATTTGTATATCAATTTGTTGCTCTGATACCAGTTGTTGGTCCTTGAGTATTGCAAAAGGGGGGTTGAATGCAATACTGATAAAATTCAATCTAAGATTCAACAACTAAAACTAAGATTAAAAGCTATCAGTAGAAGAAATGCAATCACAAGTAGTTTTCTCACAAAATAAATATTTTATTTATCTTGCAAAAATGTTGCTACAACCTTGAGAGAAATGTGTATTTTTCTCAAGCTTCGGTTTCTCGAGTGATTTATAGAATGAAGTGAAAGATAGTCTAAGTAAACTAATCCTATCTCTACGGGTTTGTGAAGCTGCTATCATTTTCATGTGGCAGCTTCTTACAATTTGCCTACCCATGTGTCTTTCCTAAATTGCTATACAAACAAGTTTATCATTACTGGAAAAAGCAATCTAGATACATTCTATTTTTAGCTAACACAATTCAGTAGATGTTGATTTGTCATACTCTTGAATTGGTGAGCTTTGTCATGTGATCTCTCAAGCTTCTGTCGTAGTCTTGCAGACCTGATGTAGTGTTGGGATACTGCAGCACGCCTGTTTCTTGAACATCCAAACTATCACATGTTTGACTGGGTAGATCCCCAATTCAAAGTTTATCCCTCTGAGACAGTATCCTGATCTTCAAGCTTGTTGTCACAAGAATGTGCTTTTGGTGACAGTAAGAAGTCCCCGCACTAGGTGCTGTCAGGAGTTCCAAACTTGCTGTCAGGATTTCCAAACTTGTTGTCTCAAGGCTTCCGCCAATGTTTCTTTCAGAGAAAATATGTTGTCTTGACTTGCAACATGTTGTCTTCTTGTAACCTTACTGTCAATGCTATGACAGTAACATTTATTCTTTCTGTCATCCTGATATGCTTCTCGAGGCTTGAACAAACGAATGAACTTCTTCCAAGATTTATATCCAAGTTTATTAAAGCAATGGAAATGACTACAAGAACATACTCTGGCTGTGACAATATGTTCTACTTAATAAAATTAAGTAATACAAAATACAAAGTTAAGTTGTCTTCTAAGCTATCACACCTGACACAGAACAACCAAAAAGCAAAACCACTTTCTGCTCTATTTCTCTCTCTACTAACTCAACTCATTCATTTTGTCTCTCATACCAACAATGGCACCCAAACAATCAATTTCTCAGACTAACTTTGCTGGCATCTATTCTCCAAATGATGCTTGTGAAGAATTCAAAGGGCTTGTTTCTTTCCTGAATAAGTCCTATCTTGGTTATGCTATTACTTCAACTCCTGTTCTAGACCTAGAAAGGATTGAAAACTTCTGGGAGTCGGCTGTTGCTCAGGGAGATGGAGACCATACCATCATCAAGTTCAAAATCAAAGAGCACAGTTACACTCTCACTATTCAAGGCATCAATGCAACTCTAGGAATTGTGCTTGAACCAGGAAAGACCTACACAGAGCTTGCCAGTGATGAGACCTTGAAGAAGTTTTTCTTGAGAATTGGGTATTCAGGACCCATTCTTGAAGAAGGAACAACTAAGTGGTACCCCTCCGGTGAAATGGACAGGAAGTATTTGAGAAAAGAATGGAGCATGATTCTTGATGTCATGGTGATGGTGTTTTCCAAAAAGACTACTGGTTGGAATGGAATTCCCACTTACATCAAGAAGCTAACTCACTCTCTTGTTCATGGGTACAAAGTGGATGTTGGAAAGCTACTCATGGCACACGTCAAGGCTGCCATAGGTAAGAAGGTAAATCTTTATCCTCGCTTTCTAATGATGTGTATTAATTCTCTCTGTGATTTTGATGAAGATGCCCCTCGTACAGAGGTATGCAGCACTCTGAAAAGAAACACTCACACAACTCTCACTTCACAGAATCTCAATGCACATATTCCACTTTGCTTCACTAAACACATGGTTGATCAAGTGCCTAACCTTTATTTCCCATTGCCCTCTGGGCATGAAACCTTCACTCTTGAGGATGAGGCTGGATTAGACCCAAATTCAGCCAACCCACATTCTACACCATACATTCAGCCTAGGTTTTCTAGACTTCCCAAAGTACAGAGACAAGCCTTGCAAGATTCTAGAAAAAGACCCCTAGAAACTGATATTGGTGGTAGTACTGAGAGTCAAGAGGGAGTTCCTGCACCTAGTGCAGCAAATAAGGAAGGTAGTCAAACAGAACCCACAATGGCTCCTCTTGAGCCTAAGAAGAAGAGTGCTAAGAGGGCCAAAACCACTGTCAGCCACCCTGCAGTCTCCCAAAAGACTGTAAAGGAAAATAGGGCAGTTAACACCTCCCTTGATGTTCCTTCTCAACAAGAGACATCTATTGAAATTGGCATGTCTCCCAAGGCACCCTGTACAGAGTCTGCACAACCTCATGTTCCAACTCATGAGGAGCCTCCACTTGTAGAAACACACATGGAGTCAGGACACAGTGAGGATTTCACTTCCCAAATTGATGCTTCACAAGTTCCATCTGTGGAGCAGCCATTATTCTCTTCTCCACCTTCACCTTCTTCCTTCCCTACTCATTCATTTGTTTCTTCTCCACAACCTTGAGAGGGGGATAGTCCCAACCCTTCAGGTTTTGATCATCCATCTCCAATCATGGATGAGCCCCCATCTAGTGGTCCACAAGAACCCATTTCTCAAAGTGAGATGGAAACCACTCCTTTTAACAATGGTTTTGGTTGAAAAACTGTTGTAAAATATACACAACGGTTTGTGCTTTGATCCGTTCGTTGTTGAATATTCTTTGTAACAATTGTTTATGTTTTCAAACCGTTGTATGATATACACAACAAATGTTTTTAGAAAATCCTTGTGTGAGTAATTACTTTACAACGCTTTTATTAGCAAAATCGTTGTCTGTATCAAAATCGTTGATTTTTCTTTTATAAATTTTATTTGTTGTCCTTAAAACATAAGTGTCACACACTTGATGCAATGTTATCATATGAATCTTGAATATTTAATATTATCCCACACTTGTTGCATTCAATTTTTTTAAAAATATTTATATGGTTTGATATCTTAACGGTCAACTAGTGATTTGACTTGTAATTCTAACTAGTGTTTCGTCCCAGATTGATGTTTCTATTTTTAAAAAATACTTATTGACCATCCAACCGTATGGATATAAAGATCAATGTATTTTAATGATGTTAAAAATTTTAGAAAAAAATAAATTTATTTGGTTTGAGATCTTAGCGATCAACTAATGATTTGAATAGTACTTCTAACTAGTGTTTCGTCCCAGATTGATATTTTGATTTTTTTTAAAAATATTTATGGATTATCCAACCTTATGGATATCAAGATATATGTATTTTGATGATATTCCAAAAATTTCACAAAAAAATAAATTTATTTGGTTTGAGATCTTAACGGTCAACTACTAATTTGACTGGTACTCACGTATGTTTTGTTTATTCGATTTCATAAATGTTTAAGACACTGGTTTGTTTTAAAAAAGTGTTATAAGTTATAGTACTTAACAATGGTTTTGGTTGAAAAACTGTTGTAAAATATACACAACGGTTTGTGCTTTGATCTGTTCGTTGTTGAATATTCTTTGTAACAATTGTTTATGTTGTCAAACCGTTGTATGATATACACAACGGATTTTTTTAGAAAATCCTTGTGTGAGTAATTACTTTACAACACTTTTATTAGCAAAATCGTTGTCTGTATCAAAATCGTTGATTTTTCTTTTATAAATTTTATTTGTTGTCCTTAAAACATAAGTGTCACACACTTGATGCAATTTTATCATATGAATCTTGAATATTTAATATTATCCCACACTTGTTGCACTCAATTTTTTTAAAAATATTTATATGGTTTGATATCTTAACGGTCAACTAGTGATTTGACTTGTAATTCTAACTAGTGTTTCGTCCCAGATTGATGTTTCGATTTTTTTAAAAATATTTATAATGGTAACATTACTAATTCCGAAGTTAAACGAGCATTATATAATAACTATACTATAATTGATATCAGAACCTGAATAAGTGACATACCAAATCTTATTAACAACAATGTTGTCATATTCAAATTACTAGTTTTACATATCAATATAACATAATTTAATTACAAAATTTTCTCTTTTTAACTGAAAATAAAAATATTTATTTTTATTTGACATGAAAACTAATTAATTTTGATAAAAATAATAGACAAGTTTTTTTTATAGAAATTAAGAATATGTTAGTAAAGGTGAATAATAAACTAAAAGAATTAAAGTATATTTTTTAGATTAATGTTATGTTTTTATAACCACAAAAAATATTATTAAATAGATATAAAATGATTTTTGCACGTAAAAAGATGAAAATTGGATGAGCGGCAAAAATACCGCCCAATCCAAATTTTTTCAGACAAACACCAAAAACTCCCAATCCACTTTGATTTTTCATTTTTCGCTCTCACTCTCTCTGGTAAGCTCCCTCTCGCTCTCTGTCTCTCTCTCTCCCTCTGTCTCTTTTCCTGTCACTCTCACGAACACACGCTTGTAACTATTAATCTATACATACATTCAATCTATACATACATATGCATACATTTACATACTTCAGTTTGAATGCTTCGATTTGAATACATAGAATTATGAATTATGGCTTTTTCAATTCGATTTGCATACATGGAATTCGGGGTTTAACATGTTGCTTTTGATTTTTCAATTATAGTTGATTTCTTAATTAGGGCATTTAATTAGGAGCTTCAATCGTGTTTGGTTTCGGGCTTCAATCAGGTTCAGTTTGGGACTTCAAATTTAGTGTATTCAATTTGGGGCTTTGACTTTAAGGTACTTCTATCTTTTTGTTTTAATATGTTCAATTTTTGTTGACTCGTAAACACGCAAGTATACGCGATCACAAATAGCAAGTGATAAATAGAGTTCGTTCCGCAGAGACAAGGTGTAAATGCCAATTTAATACCTATGCAACAGTGTATGGTTACTTCTTAATGCTTGACCAATTATTAAATTGAGTTGTTGATTATTACTTAACTAATAAAACAATTATCAACTAAGAGTGAATTAACAAACGAGATTACTTATGTAAGAGAAACATGGGGTTCCAATTTCATTAACTACTTCATCTAGAATCTTATGCCTTTTTAACCTAGCATGTGCAAGCGATGATAACTGATTAGACGCACTAAACTGACACACGCCAACTTTCGTTGTACATATATCATCCTACTGATCATCCACAATCGATAGAAGTCAAGTAGTCACCAAATATGCTTAGTCCCTATATGTCTATAGAGATTGAAAACATAATGGTTTACAATCAAGCATCCAAATAATCACATAGTCGGTGCAAGACGGTTAGAACTACACCACAAATTAATACATGCTCTTCACATGCAAAAACCTACGCTAGCATGGTATGTTCTAAACCCTAGATCCACTTTCGCAATCACTAGGATTCAACAAACAATTACGGATGTTCGCGACGCACCCATAACGAATAAGCGCAACCAGACTAGGTTAACAATATATCAAACACACACCAAGGCATAAAACATTTAATAACTAGAATCCATGGAAAACTCCATTAAAACCCCATGATAACGATTAGCCCATAATCGGACTTCTCATCATCATGGGTTCAAATGATAACATGAATCTACAAACAATTAATAATGAATAATAGAAAAGAAATTGAGAGCAAAATAAATCCCGGAAATTGTAGAGAAGAAATACAAAAGATGGAATCAATAGGCCTCCTTGCTTGTCACTAGCTTGAAGAACCCTAGAAATTGACCTCTTGTTTCTGGAATAATAATATTGATGATGGATCGATCCCCCTCAAAACTAACCTAATGAATGATGTTTTTAAAGTATAAGATATTACATAATAAACCCAAGATACGAGCCCTAACAAATTAGGCCCAACACAAATTGACCCGGTTTGGAGTAAAATACATGCATAATCGAGGCACTCCAGGAGGAAACAGGCGCTCTTGCGCCTCTATATGGCGCTCTTGCGCCTCCACATCCCTGGATTTTTACTCTGAAAACTCAAATAGGCGCTCTTGCTCAAGATTTTAGTGCTCTTGCGCCTCCTAAGGCGCTCTTGCGCAGGAAACTGGCGCTGCAGCGCCTCACAGCTCCTGGAAAATTGCCCAGCAATGTAGAAAATTTCCGTGGCTTCGCGTGAGCTGTTGAATCGTCAGAATCGGACTTGTAGAACTCCAGATATGGCCAAGACCGTGAGAGCTTCGCAACCTACCCGGAAAATCCGAATTTTAATCACATTAACCTCCAACTCTTGGTTCTGCAAAACTTAATGAAAACACATTAAACACAGTACATACTTGAGTTCAAGTCATCAATTTAAGCCGATACGAAGCATTCCAAGTGGATTAAAAATCCACTTATCAATTTTCTTTGTGTTATGTTTTATTGTTTTATGTTAATATGTTAGTGATATTAGCATGTTCAATTGTTAATATTGAGTTGATTTTTTGTGTTCTCGTTGTGTAATCCAACGAGAGTTCGTACGTTTAGGAACACGAGACATGTAATTGTTAATTTACCTTTTGGTTGCTCAGGATTTGGCTGCGACACTGCAATTGTAGTCAATATTCTAGCCCATCGTGATTTAACACAGCGTGGTCTCATTCAACATGAGTATAGAATGAGGTATTCAAAAGAACTTTCCAAACTAATTTCTTCAGAGCTAACTGGCGATGTCAAGGTACAAAATGATTTCATTATATTTTACATTCTCGGCCAAAATGTTAAGATGTAAAATCTAGATAATAGTGTTTCTTGAGATGTTTAGTGAAATGGAAGAATGATTACGAACCTCTTGTCATTCTGAGATTAACAGACTATTACTCTGGATATAGCTACGCTTCACATTGTTATTCTGAGATTGTAATTGCTTAATGGTTGCAGAAAGCCGTCCTACTTTGGTTGCAAGATCCAGCTACACGTGATGCAACTTTATTGAAGAAGGCTTTCCGTGAAGATCGCCTAAATCTTAGAGTTGCCACAGAAATAATATGTTCTAGAACTTCATCTCAAATACAACAGTTGAAACCACTTTACTTCAATATGTATAGAGTTTACCTCGAGCATGAAATTGAACATCAAACACACGGCCACCACAAAAAGGTCAGTACTTATCTCTAACAAGTAAGTTCCATGCGTGTGTATTTATTTACATAACTCTCTCTCTCTCTCTCTCTCTCTCTCTCTCTCTCTGTATAGTTTCTAATTTGATTTACTTTTTCCTTGGTGTATAGATGCTGCTTAAATATTTAGCTACACCGCGTTATGATGGCCCAGAAGTTGACCAACTGATGGCCGGGGATGATGCTAGAGCCCTTTATAAAGCTGGGGAAAAGAGGCTTGGAACTGATGAGAAAACATTCATACGCATTTTCTGTGAAAGAAGTAGAGCACATCTTGCTGCTATCAGCGAAGCTTACTTGCGCTTGTACGAGAGACCTCTGGAAAAGGTAAATCTTCTACTGAATCTGGTTTGTTATCAATTAATCATAGCTTCTATGTTCTTGCAATTCTTGCTTGAAATCTTTACTTGGTGCAGGCAGTCAAGCATGAAACATCTGGACACTTCGAGTACGCCCTTGTAACTGTCTTAAATTGTGCAGAGAATCTTGCAGAGATATATGTTTCATAACATGTTTTCTCATCAGTTCCAAGCCTCTTCTCGTATATGTACTCGCCAATCTCAAGGAAGAAGAGACATGGATGAGTAGTTCACCACAAATATGCAAGGGGAATTCTTACATGTTATGAAAGCTAAATTCCGATACTTCAAATATGGCTCCTTGCCTTTGTAAATCTGATTTTAATTCTGCTCAAGTCCAAGTGAACAGGTAGAAAAAGCAATTGACAGATTATTTTGTTTCTATAATATGATCCAATGATTACAAAAGGGAATTGAATTTAATAGTGTACCTTGCCACCAAAATACGACAGTTTTGCTGAATTACAGAAGAATCGGGCAGCTTCAGGATGTCAAGTAGTGGCAACAGTAGCAGGAAAAGAGGCAGTATCAAGGATATTTGCAAAGGAAAAAGCAGCGATTTTACAGAAGCGGATGAAAGGATTCAGAATCTACAAACTACAGGGTACATTCCTTTGGCAAAAAATGGGTGCCAACACTCCATCCTTTGTTGCTTCAGGTGGAGCCTGAGCTGCTCTACCACCACCGTCAGCCTCTCCCATCCTTCTCTTTCCAGATTAGCACGCTGTGGAAGTCACTGTTCAAACTGCACGATCAAATGATCACCAAATGATACCAATGGTTAGTGTAGTACCAACTCCATCACCTTCCCTGGAATCAAGAGTAAGACTAGTCTCATTAACCTAGATGACATTGATGATGGAGAATTTGAGAATCACATAATGGTAGTTATTTTTGCAGGCTTAATGTGTACAAGTTATGTATTTTTTGTATATTTATTTTAGTTTTGTAAAAAAATTATATATTTGTATATTTGGTATTTGAAATTTTGATAAATGCTTTGATTTTGTATTTTTGTTTTGGTTGACCATTGTTTAAATTAAACAATTGTCTGAATGTTTAGACCGAAGATTTCTTACAACACTTTTTTTAAAGAAAAACGTTGTCTAGAAAATAAATACACATCCATTCTCTACCAAAAATACCAATGTTGAAAACAAATGTAAACAACAAGTTGTCCAAGACAAACCGTTGTGAATAAGAAATTCATACAACATACAAAACAATATGTCCATTGTCTAACTTCTTAAACGCAACATAACACAATATTATTATGTTGAGTGCAATGAACTCGGACAACATACCTTAAAAAAAAACGTTGTCTAGTAACAATAAATACAACAATTTTCGAACAAGAAGACCATTGTTGAAATCTAAAGTAAACAACCTTTTAAGAAGTAAAACCGTTGTACAACAAAAATCAAAACAAGTGTATTTTAGTTGAAAACTACTGTCTATTTAGCGAACAACAACAAAACTTTAATAAGAACGTCTTGTCGGAGATGAATCTTTACAAAACTTTTCTAAACAAATGTGTTGTTGTTTCTGGTTATTAGACAACAGTTTTGTAAGTAGTGTGTGTTGTTGTAAGTGTAACACCCCCAGACCCGGGGTCGGAGATCTGGGTTGTCACGATCCCTTGTTCCGTACAAACACTTAATACTTGAACTATAAAACAATAAATCATCACACATGGTGACCCCACCATCAATATACTCACGCCAGTTATGTCTCAGAAACGAACTTACAATACAGTAGTCATATGATCCACAAATTAAAGTTATTACAACCCAAAAGTAAAATACTGCAACCTACTATCAGTATGATTTCTATGTGAAACCATAAGGTAGCGCAAAAGTTTGTTCTTGTTCATTAATATACATAAGTGATACTTATAATTAAACCGGAGCAACAAAAGTTACACTCCGAACCAACTCAGGACTTCTACCTGATCCTCTGTAACAACCATGTTACGGGCGGCCTGTATAGCTCTGACGCGCTTCCGAGCGGTACGGCGAATCCTGGCCATCTACTCTAGCTGTTGTGTTGTGATATATATGTATAGAAAGAAAAGCAAGAGTGAGCACTCGGCCTAGCAATAATACAATACAACATAAGCATATAAGTAAGCTTATATCATAAAGGAAATCCTTTAAAACCTCATTCGTATACAGAATGATATATTTATTTCTCTTTTCGTCAAAACATACCATACAGTACGACTACTGTATGAGGAACATCATTACTCGTTACTGTCACATTATCAGTAACTCAGCGCCTAGGCTTTTGTTACAATGTGCATCTCAACTCCAATTGGAGGGAAGGGAATGTACTGGAACACCCGATACACGGTGATCAGCCGTTGTATCGTAACTTTTCTTTTCTACTAGTAGAAGGACGACTTCCTGTTCGGTTATCACCCTGACCGCATATGGGCCATTGTGCTAAAAGATCACTACCTCGGTGCCTATTTTGTTAGTATTAGTGCCCTAGAGACAATACAATTGTACTTCCGGGAAACACTATTTTGTTATTTAATAATAATTATGTTCTATTGATTATTCAACAACAATTATTATGTCTTTATTTACTGCGATATTAATGTTAGAGTAATAAATGTCCTTGGAATAACGAACACGTATTCTATATCTTTAAGTATGTGACTTAAAAATGAGATTATAAGAATAGTGTTTATATTCCTAAAATATCCCTAATTAAGCATTATGAATTGGGACAATTATGATGCATAAAGATTAGTATGATCGTTGACTAAATGACCACATCTCATTGGTCATAGGTATAGTGATACTAAAGTCAAGAACATAGGTGCATGTAATATTCTACATGGCACCGGATTGACCCACAGTGATATTCTACATGGTAATAAAGTCATTAGAATAGCTCACAGTGATAATGGTGTAATGATCCTTAGACTTGAGATCATTATATTTCTATACGCGGATTAATATACTTTGATTACATTAAAACTTACCTTTGACCGGGTGATGATAAAAGTGGACATCAAGTATATTATGAGTCGTATGAGAAATATGAATGATAGATATAGGATTTAACCCTCCTATTATTAGGAGAGATATTATTGGCCTCTTGATTGAGTGAGACTATGAAAATGCATGGCCATGCTCAAATATTGATTTGTTTTAATAGTCTACTCATTGATCAAGGAAACCTGGATTAAATGTTGAAGAGGATGACTAATAACATGCCTCGAGTTTAATCTATAATATTTGGTTAAAGGGATTATATTACACGGAAACATTAGTCACGAAAGGTTTAATTGGATCACCAATTATTATTATTACTTGGGTAGCAATGATGTATTACTAGATGCCGCTCATTGTTTATAATTTTATTATGAGATATTAAAATTATTGCCAACGTAATAATAACCTAAAGGGTTACACATAAAGAACGTTTTAAACAGAGCATTAATTAAATTTCGAATTTAATTGAATTATTATTATTATTATTGAATTATTGGATTAATTAAGTAGGACTTGATTAATTATATAATAATTCGAATATAATAATTAATAATACTAATAATCAGATTGGGTTTTGGAAGCCCAATCAAATTAAGCAAGGCCCAAAATTCTCTTTTCAGATAAATACATTATGATGTATTGTTTTAGGTTAAGTTGAAAATTCGTTTTTCAGAAAAACCCTAGCAGCTCTGCATATTAGAGAGGCTAGAAACAGAGAGAGAGAAGGTTTTGAGGGCGGTTTTATTTGGCTAGTACCAACTCCGTGATCGTTGGACGATCAAGCGTTCGTGTGGACTACTTTGGCGACGCAGATCTTGAACAAGGGCTGCGTGGTGGTTACAACAAGGACCTCCAAGTTTCTGAATATTATAAGCTCGATTAAGGTATGATATCGTTTCTCCATAATCAGCCATGTCTTGTACACGGATCCTAGGGTTAGGGTTTCGGATTATTATTGTTTTTACGACTGTTTTCGCTGCGTTTGTTGCCCCGAAACCCAACAATGGTATCAGAGCTACGTGTATAAGGGGCTGATTTGGTTATGTGTTTACTGTATTCGATGCATGTATGCATGTTTTATGAATCTGCCTTGATACAGTTATGAGATATATCGATTATAATATGTTATATCGCTTATATATGATACTGTTATGCTTAATATAGTGACATGATTGATTAATATGCGATAATTGTATGTTATGCATGTTATCTGGTTTATATATGGATATAAATTGTGAGACAGATCATGTTTGGACACGATCTGCAAACTGGGATATGTCTGTATGTATATGATACATGCTTCCGGAACTGTATATGATACAGTGGCGGCAGAGACTATAAGATATGATCTGAGATTCCGAAATCGATGATTTTTGAATAGCACTCGACCCCAGCCAGGGGCTGCCGCCCCTTGGACCCTGCCAGGGGGCTGCCGCCCCCTGACCCCCGCCCGGGGGCTGCCGCCCCCGGACCCCCACTGTATTATTTTTGTGTTCGTAATTGTGTATATGAGCATGGTGCTGGTTATGGTCTTAAGACCCGTAGTTTAATGGTTTATGGTTTTGGTTTTATAAATACGACTTGCATGTCGTTTTCTTCATTCTTGTAATTGTTTAACCTCGAATGTAAATCGAGTTTTATTATGTAAGTACATTAGTATAGGTTGGATTCAATTGTTCAATGTATTGTACTTGAAGATTGAAGGACGATCCAAGGATGAGGTGCATTCAAGGGAACAAGGAGAATGAAGACATGTAATTGTATTTATGTTTTTCCACCATAGATTGACCTTGATCCTTTCATTAGCTTGAAAGGATCATATAGGATAAAGGCCATAACCAAGCACGTTTACATACTGCACTTTACATATTGATGTATGATTGCATGTGTAGGATACAATGAGATGCATGCTTTAATTAGATTAATCATGTATTAATGTATGTATTAGATACATCACCCATGCCATGCCTGCTAAACAAGATAAAATCTGTAACGATTCAAGATTTTTAAAATTAAACAAAACGAACATGAGATTCTTGTGTTTATGAAACACGGAAATAAGTGTGAATTTTCAATTTTTGATATGGGGCGATTTTGACAAAAATACAAGCAGCGCTTGTAAGAAAGGTGGATTTTAAGTGAGACCACTGTGACTCCTCCGCTGGACTGGAAATCAAACCATTGATGAATTTTGAATTGAAGTACTTAGTTCAAGGAAAAATTGGGAATCTCTTGATAATGGGATCATGGTCGTTTTAATAATAAAATCCCTAAATTTAAAATATTAAGTCAGTTAGATGCCTTCCAATGGGCAACACTCGTCAAGACCTAGATCGATAATAGTGGGTTCGCCAAAGCGAAGCACTCCAATCTATCGTGGTAAGACGTGATGAAGTAAATGTGATACTTATTTGTTAGACCATTGGGTTAGACTTAACTAAGTTACCACAATAGGATTGTGAACTTAGAGGCATGGAGTTTGGTAAGATTTATTGGATAAATACGTACAATTGTTGTTCTACCAAACTATCCAAGAGTTATATAAGATATAATTGACAAAAGTTGTCTACCTAAATAATTGTGTTTTTGGAGTAAAGCCAAAGCTGACCTTAAGCATGATGAAATATGGATCTTGGCTCGCTAGAAAGGTTTAAAGAAACTTTTCCGAATTGATAGATGGGGCTATTAATTTGATAAAATAGTGGGTGATATATATTATGAATATATATATATGAATAATCACTTGAACATTATCTATATAATCCGCAGACTAACTTATTTTATGCATTTTTTTTAACATTGTAGATTTTTTAATGGCACATAACTCAAATAACTTCTCTGTACGATCAGTCCTTGAGAAGGACAAGCTGACAGGAACAAACTTCCTAGACTGGCAAAGGAATTTGAGGATTGTCCTCAGGCAAGAGCGAAAGCTCCATGTCATTGATATTCCTCGCCCTGAACCTCTGCCAGAAGGTGCATCGGTTGATCAACTGAATGTTTATCAGAAACATATCGATGATGACACAGATGTTACCTGTCTTATGCTTGCGACTATGAGTCCCGAGCTTCAGAAACAACATGAGCATATGGATGCTTATGTGATGATTGAGCACCTTAAACGTATGTTTGAAGGACAGGCTCGTCAGGAGAGGTTTGATACAAGCAAAGCCTTGTATGCATGCAAACAGGGTGATCGTGATCCAGTTGCACCGCATGTTCTAAAGATGATTGGATATATGGAGTACCTTGCTACTCTGGGTTCCACCATCGGTACGGAAACCCAGATAGATCTAATCTTGCAATCTTTGAACGGCAGCTATGCTCAGTTTGTAATGAATTACATCATGAATGAGATAGACAAGACACCTACCGAATTGTTGGCAATGTTGAAAACTGCTGAGACCAATATTCAGAAGGCATCCTCTAACGCCATTATGATGGTCAATAAAGGGAATGCCAAAGAACAGGGTAAAAGGAAAGGCAAGAAGAAGATTGGATCTAAATCTGCTAATCCAAAACCTGCTTTTAAAAAGGCTTTAAAGCCTACAGGAGGTGTTACAAAGGGTGCTGCAAAAGGTGCTGCAAAAGGTGCTGCAAAAGGTGATTGTCACTATTGCAATAAACCAGGTCATTGGAAGAGAAACTGTCATGCTTACTTGGAGGATTTGAAGAAAATGAATTCTATGAAGATTTCAGATTCAGGTATTTATGTTATAGAAGTCAATTTGTCTACTTCTACATCATGGGTATTAGATACTGGATGTGGTTCTCACATTTGTATAAATGTGCAGGAACTTCGAAGGAGTAGGACTTTGGCAAAAGGAGAAGTCGACCTACGCGTTGGCAATGGAGCAAAGGTTGCTGCTTTGGCTGTAGGGACTTATAATTTATCATTGCCCACAGGGCTTATTTTAGAACTTGAGAACTGTTTTTACGTGCCTGCGATTTGCAGAAACATTATTTCTGTTTCTTGTTTGGACAAGAAAGGTTTTTCCTTTACAATTCAGAACAATAGTTGTTCCTTTGGTTTGAATAATGTTACCTATGGGGTTGCACGTTTATTTAATGGTTTATATGTTCTTGATCTAGATACTCCTGTCTATAATATAAATAATAAACGTATTAAGGCTAATGACTCAAATCAAACATACCTTTGGCATTGTCATTTAGGCCATATAAATGAGAAACGCATTTCCAAGTTACATAAGGATGGATACTTGGATAAGTTTGATTTTGAATCATACGAAAATGCGAACCTTGTCTCATTGGAAAAATGACTAAAGCTCCTTTTACCGGAATTGGTGAAAGGGGCACCGAACGATTAGAGCTTATACATAGTGATGTATGTGGTCCAATGCGTACGATGGCAAGAGGTGGTTTTTACTACTTCATAACCTTTACTGATGATTTTAGTAGATACGGATATGTGTATCTTTTGAAGAATAAGTCCGAATCATTTGAAAAATTCAAAGAGTATGTTAGTCCTTGTGTATTGCAGAAGGGGGGGGATGAATGCAATACTGATAAAATTCAATCTAAATTTCAACAACTAAAATCAAGATTAAACGTTATCAGCAATATATGCAATCACGAACAGTATTTAGTAAGAACAAGATTCACAAAATAAATGTTTTATTTATTTTGCAAAGTGTTGCTACAACCTCAAGAAAGAATTCTCGAGCTTCGGGTTTTCTTCAAAGACACTTGCTTGTCTTCGTTCGTTACACTTCTAGAATGAGTTGATAGTAGGTATAAGACTAACCCTATCACTATCAGTCACGGGTTTGTGAAGCTGCTGTCACTGTCAAGTGGCAGCTTCTTACAGATTGTCTTACCCATGTGACTTTCCTAAATTGCTAACATGTCAGATATACATTACAAAGAAAGCAACCTAGATTCATTCTATTTCCAGCTAAACCAATTCAGCAGATAAAGACTTGACCTTGCTCTTGAATTGATTCGCTTTTGATTTGCAGTGCTTGAAGCTTCTGTCGTAGTCTTGCAGACTTGGTGCAGCTTAGGGATGCTGCATCACGCCTGTTTCTTGAACATTTAAACTGTCACGGGATTTGACTGAGAAAGATACCTAGCATAAGGATCTTTATTGAGACAGTTACTTTTGCCGCAAAGCTTGCTGTCACAGGAATGATCTTTTGGTGACAGTATGAGTTCCCCGCATAGAGTGCTGTCGAGGATCCCAAACTTGCTGTCGAGGGCAATAGTTGCTGTCGCGTAGTCTTCCGCCAATGTTGCTGTCAGAGTGAATATGCTGTCGTGACTTGCAACATTCTGTCTTCTTGTAATCTTACTGTCACAGCTTTAGGACAGTAACCTTTATTCATGTTGTCATCCAAAAAGCATTCTTTGAGGCTTGAACACATAAGTGAACTTCTTTCAAACAATACAACTAGAATAACATTACATACTGATTACAAGAACATACTTTGGCTATGACAGTATGTTCTACTTAATTTGAAAAATTAAGTACAATCAAAGTTAAGTTGTTTCTATGCTATCACCCATAAATCCCAACAATCTCCCCCAATTTGTTTTTATGGAAAATAACAGCAAATTTACAATATGTGCTGACAACTTAACTAACAAGATCAGAATTCAAGAATTTTTACTTAGCTTGAGATTTCCTCTTCTGTCTTGCTACATCCTCTCTTTTGAGAGCTTCTGCCAAGCAGCCTCTTAGACTTTCTACAAGAGAAATTTCAGCAGCAGACACTGCATCATCCTCTACTTCATCAATGATCTTCTTTATGGAAGGAGATAAGAGAGAACTAACATCCCTGAGATTCAGCCATTGCTCTATATCATATGGATAGGTTCTGAAATGAAGTTCTTCATTAATGAGCTTGAATCTACTTCCAGGATAAGCATTGAGAGACTTCCTTCTTTGCTTGTCCAGTTTTGAGTCTTCCCCTTTTCTCCTTTCCAATAACTTCTCTATCTCATCAGAACAAATCTGTTCCAGGGGATGAATTGAACCAGCTACCATATACTGTAAATCCTTCAGAGTGGATGTTTTAAGCTTATGCAAGCTGCAAACATAGATTTCTTCTTTTAGGAACTTGACTCTTAGGGGATTTTCCAGCATATATGGTTGATAATTTGGAGCTTCACTTTCTGCCTTGTTAGAGGCCTTGTGTTTTTCCAGTAATTCAGCTTCCTTCTTATCAAGTTCTGACTGAGTTTGAGCATATTCAGAAGATTCAGGTTGTTTGCTTGGCTTGGGTTTCCCTTCCTGAGTTGGTTGGGTTTGCCCTTCTTCTGTGGGTAAGTCATCAAACTCATAGTACCAGTGGTATGGTATAGGAGAGGCTGGGAGATCAGTAAGAATATCAGCATCATCAAAATCTGCAAAGTTATAGCCAAATTTCTGATAAAATTCAGCATCCCTATCTGCCTGATATTTTAGAACATGTTCCATGACAGCCTCTGAAACATTATCATAGCTCTCCAGCAACTCTACCATTCTTTCCAGGTAGAAGAAATCAATTCTTCTTTTATCTATGGTTGATGTGCTGTTCTTGGTTGATGTGGCTACCAGATTGAAGTCCTTGTCAATCTTGGCTGACCTTGATTCTGCCCACCACAGAATGTACTCAGTGGCCTCTTGATTTGCATCCAGCTTAACCTCAACGCTCTTGATTTCTCTTGATTGCATTTGTTGAATCTTTAGACTGTTGGGAGGAATTGATTGAATTGGCTTTTTGAGATTCCTGCCAAATCCAGTGGCCTTTTCCTTTCCTGAGTACTTGTGCTTCCCTGTTGGTTTCTGTCTAGTAAACCATGCCTTAGCTTTAGCTTTCAGTCTTTTGGACTTGACAGTAGCCTTGGTTTCATCCTTGACAGAACCTTCCTTGACAGTATCCTTGTCGACAGCATCTTTCAAGATAGCATCTTCTATGACAGTATCTTTGTCGACAGTACCTTTGGTGACAGCATCTTTTTCAGCATTTATGCAGTCAATAGCACATCTAAGAATGCTTGCCTCCAAAGCTTCCAGTATTCTTGACTCCTCTTCATCTGTTGCACCAGCATCTTTCTTTTCCTGGCTAGGAGTTTCTTCATTGCCTTCATTCTGAGATTGAATACCAGTATTCCCAGAACTACTTCCACCAGCATTTCCAGCATTTCCAGAAGCTTCACCACCTCCATCCTTACCATCTTCATCATCATCATCATCATGGGGAGGAATGTTATAGAAGCAACTTCCACCTTGATCATTTCTTTTGGCATTGGCTGTAGTGATTAGCTCCTTCATTCTAGCTCCCAGTGCCTTGTCTCTCAACACCAGCATTTTGTAGATTTCTTGAACAGCATGAACTCTTCCTGGATTGGCATTTGAACTGAGTATTCCATCTAGTACCTTCAGAATTGACTTGGTTTCCATTTTGGATGGGCTACCAATATTCATGAAGCTGTTCCTTCTTGTGCCATCCTTAGTTTCAGATCTGTAGAAAACACTTGGTGGATTTGAGTAGACTTCAGGTAGTTTCTGTATGATCAGGTTCTGGATTTGCATATCCAATATTTCATTGAATGGTGTTTGAGTTGCCCTGATCTTTCCCTTCAAAGCACACAACACCTTTACTGGCAGACTCTGCAATAGCTGCATTGTGATGAAATAAGATATGCCAGAAGTTAGATAAATACTTACAGCCCATCTTTTCTCATCATTCACCATTACACTGACACTGATAATTTGCTCCTTTAACAGTTTTGTGGTGTTGGTTGGACGGTTGCTAGGAGCATTCATTGCTTCTTCCACCAAACTGCTAAACTTACTGTCATGGTTGTGTAATGTGCTCTCCCTGTAATCCACCATCAAGACATTGGCTTCCTCTTGATCATACTCAGTACCATTGGACCAAGTAGTTCCTTTATGGATGGATTCAGGCAGTTTCCCTTTACCTTTCCCAAGTTTGTTTTGTTCCTCCATTTCTCTCCATTTCTTCTGTAGAGCAGTTTCTTGAGTTTCTTGAGTAGGTTCTCTAATCACCACAGGAGGCAAGATTGGATGTCTAGATGCAGGTCTTCTTTGCAATGCATCTTTAGTTTCCTTTGACATTAACACCCTTTCTCCATCCATTTCCACTTCAACAGGCTTTTCAGCTTTATCCTGTGGTTTTGCACTGCTTGGTTTGACTTGCTCCCCCTTAGACATTGCTTTCCTTTTAGCTCCCCCTCTGGTCTTCACAGCTACAGGCTCCCCCTGAGTTCCACCTGATTCTTGAATAGGCAATGATTCTGATCTTGCTACCTTCTCCCCCTTAGTTGAGTTGGCAGCTACCAGGTCAGTAAGGAACTGAATAGAGAGTTGAGTAGCAGCAAAACCATCAACCACCAGTTGAGAGAGAGAGTCCAGTTTGGAGTCCAAAGTAACACACTGTCCTTCAAGAGCTGCAATCCTGTTACCAAAAGTAGCAGAGGGGCCACCAGACCTTAACCTTCTTGGAGGGGAAGGAAAAGACAGGGGCTTGGAGGCTATGGGGGTTCTCACACTCTCAGGGTGTTTTTGAGTGATCTCATCACCCCTCACAGTTTGACTCTCAAGGCCTAGTGCCTGAATAATGTGGGCTCCCTCAATATCTCTCTGGACATGCTCAAGTCCCTCTCCTTTTGCCAGCTCATTTGGCTGCCTCTCATTTTTATGCTCACCTCTCTTTTCTTTTATCTCTCTTTTCTTTTGCACACCCTCACTCAACCTAGATGCATGGGTATGAGCAGTACTAACATGCATGGAAGGAGAAGATTTAGAATGTACCTTTAGGAGTTTGGCAAGAGGTAGGTCATCATCAGAGGCATCCTCAACCAGTACAGCATCAAAATCAGGCTGGGAGGACTTGACAGCATCTTGAGTAGGAATGTTATTGTCAGTTGGAGTCTGGACAGCAGGTTCTGGCATGACAGCATCTTTGGGAGGTGGAGTGACAGTAGGTTCTGTAGTGACAGTATCTTTCTCTCCACCTTTGACAGTAGCTGTGTCCAGGACAGTAGCATCCCCAGTGTCTTTGACAGCAACAGAGGCTGTGACAGCATCTTCCTGAAGGTAAGATGCTCCTTGGAGATCAGACAAAGTGTTGGCTGTTTCATTTTCTGACAAAATACCACTTTGCCCTAGCTCAGTGTTTGGAGGAGTGGTGTCCATCTCACTTTGAGAAATGGGTTCTTGTGGACCACTAGATGGGGGCTCATCCATGATTGGAGATGGATGATCAAAACCTGAAGGGTTGGGACTGTCCCCTTCTCTAGGTTGTGGAGAAGAAACAAAAGAATGTGTAGGGAAGGAAGAAGGTGAAAGTGTAGTAGAGAGTGGGGGCTGATTCACAGATGAAACATGTGAATCATCAATAGGAGTAGAGAAATCCTCACTGTGCCCTAACTCACTGTGTGTTTCTTCAAGTGGGGGTATCTCAGGTTGGGAACCATGAGTTTGTGCAGACTCTGTACAGGGTGCCTTGGGAGACAGGCCAATTTCAATAGAAGCACCTTGTTGAGAAGGCACATCTAGGGAGGAGTTTATTTCCCTGGTTTCCTCTACAGTCTTTTGGGAGACTGCAGGGTGGCTGACAGTGGTTTTGGTCCTCCTAGCTCTCTTCTTCTTAGGCTCAGGGGGAACCACTGTGGGTCCTGTGTGACTACCTTCCTTATTTGCTGCACTAGGTGCAGTGTCTCCCTCTTGACTAACAGAGCTACCACCAACATCAGCTTCTAAGGATCTTTTTCTGGATTCTTGCAAGGCTTCTCTTTGGGCTTTGGGAAGTCTAGAGGGCCTAGGCTGAGTGTATGGTGTTGAATGTGGGTTAGCTGAATTTGGGTCTAGTCCAGCTTCATCCTCAAGAGAAAAAGAAACATAACCAGTAGGTAATGGGTAATCAAGGTTGGTCACTTGATCAACCATGTGCTGAGTGAAGCAAAGTGGAATATGTGCATTTAGATCCTGTGAAGATAACAGTGTGTGTGTGTTCTTTTTCAAGACAGAGCAAACCTCTAGACGAGGGGCTTCATTATTAAGATCACAGAAAGTATTGATACACATCATAAGAAAGCGAGGGTAGTGTGATACCTTCTTACCTATGGCAGCTCTGAGTTGTGCCATGAGGAGAGCTCAAACATTCACCTTGTATCCATGGACAAAAGAATGTGTCAGTTTCTTGATGTAGGAGGGTATCCCATTCCAGCCTGTGGACTTGGTAGAGAACACCTTGACCATTGCATCAAATATCATGCTCCACTCCTTCCTTAGATACTTCCTGTCCATTTCACCAGACGGGTACCACTTGGTTGTTCCCTCTTCGAGAATAGGGCCTGCATACCCAATCTTCAAGAAGAGCTTCTTCAGAGTGTCATCATTAGCAAGTGGAGCAAAGTGTTGTCCTTCTTCCAGTGTAATTCCAAGAGCAGTATTGATGACCTCAGCTGTGAGAATGTATTGTTGCCCATTAATCTTGAATTCAATAGCTGGGGTTTCACCCACAATTTGAGCAACAACAGTTCGCCAAAATTCCTCAAGTTTGTCTAGGTCGAGATGTGGAGTGGAGGTAATGGCTGAACGAAGATAGGACTTGTTCAAGAAAAACACCAGTCCTTTGAAACCTTCACCAGCATCATTTGGGGAAAAGATGCCAGCAAAGTTTGTTTGAGAGAGAGTCTGTTTGGGGGCCATGGAGATTTCAAGAAAAGAAGAAAGTGAGAAAGTAGCTTTTTGCTTGAAGAAAAGTATATTGCCTTGAGTTCGATGAGAGTGATATGTCGGAGTAACTGGAGAATAAATATGGGTATCTCAAACGTTTGCTCAAAAAGTGGAGTTAAAAGACGTGTCTTAACCCACTCTCTTAACACGTGAGTTACTGCCCGTTATTCACTGTCAATCGTGGGGTGAATATCCAATTACAACGGTCCACTATTGTTGACAGTAACCTGTGCGCTAGAAACAATCTGTCAGTAAGAAGTGGTGGTGACAGTAGGTTTTGCGCGACAGCAACTATTGCGCAAAAACTTGTTGTCACCGTTAAGCATATGAATGACAGTATCCTTTACAAGTCTTGACAGAAAGTCTTTTTCCTGCTGTCAAGAAGGTTGCTGTTAAGAAACACATGACAGTATCCTTCTTAACGACAGTAACTTTGATTAGGAAATGGTTCTGTCATGAACTTATTAGAATGCTTAATTCATACACTTAACTTAATATTGACAAATTATGGATTTAGCAATGTAATCTTTTGAACACAGATATTAAGCAATTAACACAGACAAATCATAAACTCAATAACCACAAAAACAGGAACTTTTATTATTAATAATAAAATCATTAAAATTGAACATTGAGTACATCATTCTATGATTTTATCAACTAGTTCTAAGACTTCTTCCTTAATCTCTTCTTCAGAGCGGCCTTCTTTTTCAAGAAGAGCCTGAAGCTCCTTCTCTTCTTCCACAGCCTTGGCCTCCTCTTCCTTAGCCTTGGCCTCCTTTTCCTCGTCTATCTCATCGAGGGCATCCAAAAGCACCTCGAAGAGCTCCTCAATCTCTTCATTGTATGGTTCACTATCACACTTCTTTAGACCAACTTCGATTCCTACTTTGTTTTCCATTATTTACTTTAAAACTGAGAGCAGACTGGTGAAACCTAAGGTTAATTTATAGGCAAAACCGTCTAAGGATTAAAGTCTAATGGTCAACAGTTAGAGTACCCATACAACTACCAGAAAAGTAATTAATGGTCGTGTCCTCCTTTAATCCTACAGATTAATGCAAAAGAGTGTGAAAGTCCAATGGAACAGATTTTTAACTCTCAAACTTAACGGATAACCACATTAAAGTCATACACGGTTTAAAAGTATGAGACTGGCACAAAATACTGACATGAGAAGTCAAATCAACACATGCTGTCACATAACAGACATAAACCAAGTAGACAGTAACTTCTCTTGACAGCAGGTTTGAAGTTGCTGTCATGAGCTTCAATAAGAATTGAAAATTTAGAAACCTTAGTAAAATTAACATACCAGATTCAGCATTCCCAATTCACTTACCAACCTGTTGAAGGTTGCTTCATCCAATGGCTTAGTGAAGATGTCAGCAAGTTGCTTGTCAGTTGGGACATAAATCAGCTTCACAGTTCCTTGTTCAACATGCTCTCTGATAAAGTGATGTCTTATATCAATGTGCTTTGTCCTAGAGTGTTGAACTGGATTGTCTGAGATGGCTATGGCACTAGTGTTGTCACAGTAAATAGGAATTTCTCTTAACACTAGACCATAATCAAGAAGTTGACTTTTCATCCATAGAATTTGTGCACAGCAACTGCCTGCAGCAATGTACTCAGCTTCTGCAGTTGAGGTAGAAACTGAATGCTGCTTCTTGCTAAACCATGAGACCAATCTTCCACCAAGAAATTGACAGCTACCAGTAGTACTCTTTCTGTCAATCTTGCATCCAGCATAGTCTGAGTCTGAGTAACCAATTAGATCAAATCCAGTATTCTTGGGATACCAAAGGCCTAGGTTAGGAGTGCCTTTTAAGTATCTAAAGATTCTCTTGATGGCTACCAAGTGTGACTCCTTTGGATCACTTTGAAACCTTGCACAAAGACATGTAGCAAACATGATGTCAGGTCTGCTAGCAGTTAGGTATAGGAGGGATCCTACCATGCCTCTATAAGTGCTTGAGTCAACTTTCTTTCCTTTAGGATCAAGATCCAGACTAGTTGCTGTGGACATTGGTGTCCTTGCAGGAGATGAATCTTCCAAGTTGAACTTTTTGAGAAGTTCCTTGATATACTTTGCTTGACTTATGAAGATTCCATCAGTTTGTTGAAGAATTTGTAACCCTAGAAAGAATGACAATTCTCCCATCATGCTCATCTCATATTTGTTACTCATGAGATAGGAAAACTTCTCACACAGCTTCTCATTTGTAGAACCAAAAATGATATCATCCACATAGATTTGTACCAGAATGATGTCCTTGCCATGATGCTTGTAGAAAAGTGTCTTGTCCACAACTCCTCTGGTAAACTGGTTTTCCAGAAGAAAGGTGGAAAGTGTGTCATACCATGCCCTGGGTGCTTGCTTTAGTCCATACAAAGCTTTGAAGAGTTTGTACACAAAATTATGCATTTCAGCATCCTCAAACCCTGGTGGCTGTTCCACATACACTTCTTCTTCCAGCTCTCCATTTAGAAAGGCACTTTTGACATCCATCTGAAATACTTTGAAGTTGCAGTGTGCAGCATAAGCTAGAAAGATTCTTATAGCTTCAAGTCTGGCAACAGGAGCAAATGTCTCATCATAATCTATTCCCTCCTGTTGACAGTAACCTTTAGCCACTAGCCTTGCTTTGTTCCTTGTCACCAATCCATTTTCATCAAGTTTGTTTCTGAAAACCCACTTGGTCTCAATAACTGACTTTCCCTTAGGTCTTGGAACCAATTTCCATACATTGTTTCTTTCAAACTGATTTAGCTCTTCTTGCATGGCTATCACCCAGTCAGAATCCAACAATGCTTCATCAATTGTCTTGGGTTCCATTTGTGACAAGAAGCATGAGAACATGCTGTCAGCAGAGACTTTGTTCCTTGTCCTCACTCCAGAATTAGGGTCACCAATGATAAGGTCATTTGTGTGATCCTTGGTCCACCTGGTGATTCTGGGCAAGCTACTTGATTGAGCAGGAACATTTGCTTCAGCTTGTTGAGTTGAATGCTCATCAATTCCATTGTCTCCACCATGTTCTTCATTGTCCCCAGAGTCATCACTGTTCTGAATGTTAGATGTTATGGTGTGTGATTGAGCTGGAGTTTGATTAACAGTAGTGGTGTTGACAGCATCTTTGTCAACTTCAACAGTTTGAGTGAAGCTAGGTTCTTCATCTACAATCTCCTCAGCTTCCAGGTATCCTTGATTCTCAAATCTGAATGTCTGCATCTTTCCTTCTTCATGCAGTCCTGGAAACTTGGTTTCATCAAATGTGACATTAACACTTTCTTCAATAATCCTGTGTTCCATAACATAAACTCTGTAGGCAGTCCTTTCTGTGCTGTAACCCATGAATAATCCTTCAAAAGCCTTGGTGTCAAATTTTCCTTTCTTCTCATGGTTGTCTTTCATCATAAAGCATTTGCTCCCAAACACATGAAAATATTTGACAGTAGGTTTCTTTCCAGTTAACAGACAGTAAGGAGTACTTGCATGAGTTTTGTTGATCATGGTTCTGTTCTGAGTATAACAGGCTGTGTTGATAGCTTCAGCCCAGAAATATGTTGGCAACTTAGCATCATGCAACATAGTTCTAGCTGCTTCAATGAGAGTCCTGTTCTTTCTTTCTACAACTCCATTCTGCTGTGGAGTCCTTGCAGCAGAGAATTGTTGTACAATTCCTTCATCTTTACAGAAATTTCCAAGTGTGGCATTTCTGAATTCTGTACCATTGTCACTCCTCAAGATTTGAACTTTTGAGTTTGGGGTTCTATCAAGAACTCTGACTTGATCAATAATCACTTGAGCAGCTTCATCTTTGGATTCAAGAAATTTCACCCAAGTGTACCTTGAGTAATCATCCACCATTACTAAGGCATACCTCTTTCTGGCCATAGATGGTACATTGACTGGTCCAAAGAGGTCCATGTGTATTAACTTGAGTGCTTCTGTGTTGGTGTTTACTTGCTTGGACTTGTGCACAGCTCTTCTCAGTTTGCCCATTTGACAATCTTCACACAGTCCTTCTTGACAGAATTCCTGTTGGGGCAAACCTCTCACTAACTCCTTCTTCATCAGAATGTTCATTGTCTTGAAGTTGAGATGTGAGAGCTTCCTGTGCCAGAGCATACTGTCACCAACAGTAGCTTTACTGTAAAAACAGTAAACTTTATCCTTCTTTGTTGAGCTTAGATCAGCAACAAACAAGCTTCCTTTTCTGACCCCTTTTAGAGAGAGGCTTCCATCCTTCTTGTGATAGATGTTGCACACCATCATGTCAAAGTCAACCTTAAATCCTCTGTCACTGAATTGGCTGACACTGAGTAGGTTGTGCTTCAATCCATCCACAAGAGCAATATCTTCAATGACAACATTTCCAATTTCCAGACAGCCATATCCCACTGTGTAACCCTTGCTGTTGTCTCCAAAGGTTATGATTGGGCCAGCTTTCTCTTCATAATGTGATAGCAGGGCTTTATCGCCTGTCATGTGTCTTGAGCAACCACTGTCAATTATCCACATGACCTGATTTTTCTTCTTACCCTGCAAAACAGAATGTTTCTAAGTTGCATATGGTACCCAATCTTTGTTGGGTCCTGCAGTTTCAGTGTTTCCTGAGTTTCTTTCAGTCACAACATCACAAGCATTATCAAAGACTTCCTGTTTGACTTCTCTTTTCACCCACTTAGGTTTAGAATTGGACTTGGTCCTTTTCTTAGTGGATGAAGCCTTTTTGCTGTTGCCAGCAGGCTCAGAAGTCTCAACAGTGTTTAGGTATGAGCATTTTTCAGTAGAGAGAACAGGTAAGTTAAAGCATGTACTCATGGCAGTGATTTTGCATGGCATACAATCAATGTTATTACAGACACTCATAGTTCTATGCATAAGGGGGGTTCTGTGTAAGTTACCATTGAGTTCAGTTGTATTGATCTTATCCTCAATTGGTTTCTTACAAACATGTGTTAAGTGATGTGTAGATCCACAGTTATTGCATAGTTTCCTAGAAGCACCTCCAACATTAGTGTATCCATTTCCTTTATTGACACCTACCTTACCATTCCTGTTTCTAGACTTGGGAGTTTCTGGATTGACAGTATGTTCAGAAGTTGCTGTCGAACTATCCTTGACAGTATCTTTTATTCCTACTGTCTTGACAGAAGGTTTGAAAGTTACTGTCTTGGAATCATTCTTGAAAGTATCTTTGAAAGATTCTGTCTTGCCAATTGTGACAGCATCCTTTGAACTTACTGTCTGATTGCTTGGTAAGTTTACTGTCTTGGGGATTGTGACAGTATCCTTTCCTTCCTTGAATGTGCTGTCAACACCTTCATCCTCATCAAGAATTTCTTGTTTGATGAGCATGGCTTCTTCATCAAACTCAATTTCAGCAGCTTTGAAAATAGGAGTTTTAACTTTCTTGAGAATGGTGGGTTTGACAGCAGCAATTCCAGGACAATCTTGAATCACAGTTTCCTTTCCAGGTCTTCTACCATAAGAAAAACCTATACCAACAGACTGATTTTCTGTATGCTTATCATTGTAATCCTGAACTATCTTTGATGAGTTTCTATAGGCCTTAATCTTAAATTCATTTTCAGCAATCTCATTCCTCAGGAATTCCTCAACCTCCTTAGCACATTTTAATTTATTTTTAAGTTTAGCATTCTCTTGAGCTAAAGAGCCTAGTGAACTGGTTTTGAGAAAAAGAGAATCATTTTCAGACTGAAGTGTTTCATTTAGCTTACTTAGTCTAGAGATTTCCTCATTAGCAGCAGATAAGCTAGTATAGACATTGAACATTTCAGCACTTAAGTCTTTAATGGTTTTCTTATACTCATCAGTAGACATATCAAGTAAGACAAGTGAAGGTACCTGACTTGAAGGAGTTGATGCTACCTCATCAGTGCTAGCCATGAGAGCTAGGTTGACATATTCTTCCTCTTCTTCATCATCAGAATCATCCCAACACTTTCCTTCAGCCACATAGGCTCTACCTTGATTTTTCTTGGAGTATCCACCAGTTCCTTTCTCATATCTTTGAACCTGTTTGGGTCTTTTGCATTCAGTAGCAAAATGACCAGGTTCTCCACAGTTGTAACATTTGAACTTTGATCTATCCACAAATCCAGTTTTGTATCCTCCTTTGGTTGAACTTCCCACAGCAGCCTTTGATGAGCTTCCTTTGCTGAACTTGGATGCTTGGCCTTGAGGCTTGTATGACCTATCCTTCTTGAACCTAAAGTTCTTGAACTTCTTGGCCATGTAAGCCATAGTAGGGTTGTCCATGCTTTCCAGTTCCTCCATTGTGTAGAAGTCTTCATCTTCCACATCTTTAAGCTGTAGTACCACTTTCTCATCATCTTCAACCACCTCTTCTATCTTCAAGGTCTGTGTTGGGGTTGATTGTGTGATCTGTAGTACTTCACTTGGCTGTGTGATCCTTGGCACATGTGCTACTAGGGCACTTGACATATTAGCCATCTTGTTCCTTGTTCCACTTTGTATGGCTCTCTTTTGAAAGAGTTCGAGTTCATAAGATTTCAGAATACCATAAAGTGTCTCAAAGGTTATAGTGTTGAGATCTCTTCCTTCTCGTATGGCTGTTGTCTTGTGTTCAAGGTGATCAGGCAGTGTGAGCAGGAACTTGACATTTAATTCTTTTCTGTCATAGTACTTGCCATGTATCTGTAATTCAGTTAAGAGCTTACTGAACCTTTCAAACATGGAGGTTAAGTCTTCACCAGGCTTGGCCATGAATGCCTCATATTGAGATATTAGAATTTGCCTTTGGTTGCCCTTAACCTCTTCACTTCCTTCACAGAGTAAGGCTAACCTGATCCACATTTCCTTGGCTGATGTGCAGCTTATCACACTTCCACACATGGCTTTATCCAGCGTGAGAGAATCGAGCAAGATAAGTTGCAAATGATCATCTAGCACCATTTTCTCCTTTTCAGGTTCCAAGATTTCTGAGGGATCTTTGGGAACCCAATGTGCAGGAATAATCTCACCATTCACTGTTGTGGCTTCAATTTCCTTTCTTGGAATGAAAGGACCATTCTCGAGTATACCTGGGTATAGTGGATTTGCAGCTTTGATAAACAACAAGATTTTTCTTTTCCAAATGCTGTAGTTCTCTTTATCAAATGCTGGGATCTTGATACTGTTTGATTTCTGCATTTTCTCCGGGATCTCAGATATGTATGTTAATCTGAGTGCTCTGATACCAGTTGTTAGTCCTTGTGTATTGCAGAAGGGGGGGGATGAATGCAATACTGATAAAATTCAATCTAAATTTCAACAACTAAAATCAAGATTAAACGTTATCAGCAATATATGCAATCACGAACAGTATTTAGTAAGAACAAGATTCACAAAATAAATGTTTTATTTATTTTGCAAAGTGTTGCTACAACCTCAAGAAAGAATTCTCGAGCTTCGGGTTTTCTTCAAAGACACTTGCTTGTCTTCGTTCGTTACACTTCTAGAATGAGTTGATAGTAGGTATAAGACTAACCCTATCACTATCAGTCACGGGTTTGTGAAGCTGCTGTCACTGTCAAGTGGCAGCTTCTTACAGATTGTCTTACCCATGTGACTTTCCTAAATTGCTAACATGTCAGATATACATTACAAAGAAAGCAACCTAGATTCATTCTATTTCCAGCTAAACCAATTCAGCAGATAAAGACTTGACCTTGCTCTTGAATTGATTCGCTTTTGATTTGCAGTGCTTGAAGCTTCTGTCGTAGTCTTGCAGACTTGGTGCAGCTTAGGGATGCTGCATCACGCCTGTTTCTTGAACATTTAAACTGTCACGGGATTTGACTGAGAAAGATACCTAGCATAAGGATCTTTATTGAGACAGTTACTTTTGCCGCAAAGCTTGCTGTCACAGGAATGATCTTTTGGTAACAGTATGAGTTCCCCGCATAGAGTGCTGTCGAGGATCCCAAACTTGCTGTCGAGGGCAATAGTTGCTGTCGCGTAGTCTTCCGCCAATGTTGCTGTCAGAGTGAATATGCTGTCGTGACTTGCAACATTCTGTCTTCTTGTAATCTTACTGTCACAGCTTTAGGACAGTAACCTTTATTCATGTTGTCATCCAAAAAGCATTCTTTGAGGCTTGAACACATAAGTGAACTTCTTTCAAACAATACAACTAGAATAACATTACATACTGATTACAAGAACATACTTTGGCTATGACAGTATGTTCTACTTAATTTGAAAAATTAAGTACAATCAAAGTTAAGTTGTTTCTATGCTATCACCCATAAATCCCAACAGAGTATAAGGCAGAAGTGGAAAAGCAAATAGGCGGAAGTATTAAAACCCTACGATCTGATCGTGGAGGTGAGTACCTAAGCTTAGAATTTAAGAATTTCTTAAAGGAGTGTGGTATTGTATCACAACTCACACCTCCTGGTACACCACAGTGGAACGGTGTATCTGAAAGGAGAAATCGTACCTTATTGGACATGGTGCGATCGATGATGAGTCTAGCGGATCTTCCAATTAGTTTCTGGGGCTATGCCCTAGAGACGGCTGCACAAACACTAAACCGAGTTCCTTCAAAAACGGTTCAAAAGACACCATATGAGATATGGACTGAAAAACGTCATAGCGTGTCATTTATGAAAATTTGGGGATGCGAAGCGTTTGTGAAACGTTTAACCTCAGACAAGCTAGGACCAAAATCAGATAAATGTAATTTTGTGGGATATCCAAATGAAACCAAAGGGTATTACTTCTATAATCTTTCAGAGAACAAAGTGTTTGTTGCTCGAACAGCTGTGTTTCTTGAAAGAGAATTACTTTCTAAGAAAAATAGTGGGAGGACAATAGATCTCGATGAGGATCGAGAACCACAAATTAATGTTGAACCAGAGTTGGAACATGAGTAGAATGTGACTGAAAATGTTGAGGACAACATTGCTCAAGAAACACAGGTCGTTCGTAGATCTAGTAGGATTCGTCATGAGCCAGAGAGATATTATGGATTTCTGCTGACTCAAAATGGCGATGTAATGCTTGTAGACAATGATGAGCCTCTTACCTACAAAGATGCTATGAATAGTCCAGATTCTGAGAGATGGCTGGAAGCCATGAAATCTGAGATGGATTCCATGTATGAAAACAAAGTATGGACTTTGGTTGAACCACCTGAAGGGGTAAAACCCATCGAGTGCAAGTGGGTTTTCAAGAAGAAAACTGACATGGATGGTAATTTACAGACCTACAAAGCTAGACTAGTGGCGAAAGGTTTCAAGCAAATTCATGGTATTGACTATGATGAAACTTTCTCACCGGTGGCTATGGTCAAATCCATCAGGATTTTGCTTGCAATAGCAGCTTATTATGACTATGAAATCTGGCAAATGGATGTCAAGACTGCTTTCTTAAATGGGAGCTTAGAAGAGGATGTGTACATGACACAACCTGAGGGTTTTGTCGATCCAAAATTTGCTAGGATGGTCTGTAAGTTACTACGATCCATTTATGGGTTGAAGCAGGCCTCGAGGAGATGGAACATTCGTTTTGATGAAACAGTCAAAGAGTTTGGTTTCATACAAAATGAGGATGAACCGTGTGTTTACAAGAAGGTTAGTGGGAGCCATGTGGCATTCCTAGTATTATATGTAGATGACATATTTCTAATAGGGAATGACATTACTTCTCTACAGGCTGTGAAGACTTGGTTGGGAAATAATTTCTCGATGAAAGACTTAGGCGATGCATCCTACATATTAGGGATCAGGATCTATAGAGATAGACCCTGAAGAATGATCGGCTTAAGTCAGAGTACATACATTGACAAGATATTGCATCGTTTCGGGATGCAAGAGGCTAAAAGGGGCTATGTCCCAATGTCTCATGGGATAACGATCTCAAAAGAAAACTGTCCTAAATCATCAGATGAGAAGGACCGTATGAATAAAGTACCATATGCTTCGGCAATTGGTTCTATAATGTATGCAATGATATGTACTCGTCCCGATGTCTCGTATGCTTTGAGCATGACGAGTAGATACCAGTCTAATCCAGGTGAAAGTCACTGGACAGCTGTCAAGAACATTCTTAAGTACCTTAAGAGGACTAAAGATTCTTTCTTGATATATGGAGGAGATGAGAAACTAGTTGTAAGAGGTTACACTGATGCTAGTTTCCAGACAGATAAGGACGACACTGTGTCTCAGTCTGGATTTGTGTTTTGCCTAAATGGAGGTGCTGTAAGCTGGAAGAGTTCAAAGCAAGAAACAGTAGCTGATTCTACAATGGAAGCTGAGTATATTGCGGCCAGTGAAGCAGCCAAAGAGGCTGTTTGGATTCGGAATTTTATTACGGGACTTGGAGTGGTTCCATCGATCGCAGACCCAATTGATCTATATTGCGATAATAATGGAGCCATTGCGCAGGTTAAGGAACCAAGATCCCATTCCAAGGCAAAGCATATACTTAGGAGATATCACCTCATTAGAGAAATAAATAATAGAGGGGATATACATATATGTAAAGTGCATACTAATGATAACGTTGCGGACCCACTGACTAAGGCTTTGTCGCAGCAGAAGCACGATTGTCACACTAGTTCCATGGGTATTAGATACATGGGCGATTGGCTCTAGTGCAAGTGGGAGATTGTTAGTATTAGTGCCCTAGAGACAATACAATTGTACTTCCGGGAAACACTATTTTGTTATTTAATAATAATTATGTTCTATTGATTATTCAACAACAATTATTATGTCTTTATTTACTGCGATATTAATGTTAGAGTAATAAATGTCCTTGGAATAACGAACACGTATTCTATATCTTTAAGTATGTGACTTAAAAATGAGATTATAAGAATAGTGTTTATATTCCTAAAATATCCCTAATTAAGCATTATGAATTGGGACAATTATGATGCATAAAGATTAGTATGATCGTTGACTAAATGACCACATCTCATTGGTCATAGGTATAGTGATACTAAAGTCAAGAACATAGGTGCATGTAATATTCTACATGGCACCGGATTGACCCACAGTGATATTCTACATGGTAATAAAGTCATTAGAATAGCTCACAGTGATAATGGTGTAATGATCCTTAGACTTGAAATCATTATATTTCTATACGAGGATTAATATACTTTGATTACATTAAAAGGTACCTTTGACCGGGTGATGATAAAAGTGGACATCAGGTATATTATGAGTCGTATGAGAAATATGAATGATAGATATAGGATTTAACCCTCCTATTATTAGGAGAGATATTATTGGCCTCTTGATTGAGTGAGACTATGAAAATGCATGGCCATGCTCAAATATTGATTTGTTTTAATAGTCTACTCATTGATCAAGGAAACCTGGATTAAATGTTGAAGAGGATGACTAATAACATGCCTCGAGTTTAATCTATAATATTTGGTTAAAGGGATTATATTACACGGAAACATTAGTCACGAAAGGTTTAATTGGATCACCAATTATTATTATTACTTGGGTAGCAATGATGTATTACTAGATGCCGCTCATTGTTTATAATTTTATTATGAGATATTAAAATTATTGCCAACGTAATAATAACCTAAAGGGTTACACATAAAGAACGTTTTAAACGGAGCATTAATTAAATTTCGAATTTAATTGAATTATTATTATTATTATTGAATTATTGGATTAATTAAGTAGGACTTGATTAATTATATAATAATTCGAACATAATAATTAATAATACTAATAATCAGATTGGGTTTTGGAAGCCCAATCAAATTAAGCAAGGCCCAAAATTCTCTTTTCAGATAAATACATTATGATGTATTGTTTTAGGTTAAGTTGAAAATTCATTTTTCAGAAAAACCCTAGCAGCTCTGCATATTAGAGAGGCTAGAAACAGAGAGAGAGAAGGTTTTGAGGGCGGTTTTATTTGGCTAGTACCAACTCCGTGATCGTTGGACGATCAAGCGTTCGTGTGGACTACTTTGGCGACGCAGATCTTGAACAAGGGCTGCGTGGTGGTTACAACAAGGACCTCCAAGTTTCTGAATATTATAAGCTCGATTAAGGTATGATTTCGTTTCTCCATAATCAGCCATGTCTTGTACACGGATCCTAGGGTTAGGGTTTCGGATTATTATTGTTTTTACGACTGTTTTTGCTGCGTTTGTTGCCCCGAAACCCAACATATTTTTCATCACCAGGCAAGCCTTAGCACTCAAGAGATCACTACCTCGGTGCCTATTTTTCATCACCGGGAAAGCCTTGATAAATTTGGCACTACCCCGGCACCTATTTCATTGCCGTGTAGGCCTTTCCAATTCCCATGATGAAAAGCATTAATGAAACGGAAATCAGAATTTAATTCCACATTTCCCAAGTACGAATACTTGTCAAAATTTTGTAACCGTTTAGAACACCTTACTCCAGAGTAATTGAAAGAAGTACGTCAAGTGTGGGTTGACAGTAGTCAACAAGACTACCGATGATTACTACGTATTTTGAAATCATGACCAGGGAGTTTATTGAAATATCAGAGTTCAGTGAGTTTGGAAAAACTCTTATTTGAATGGGGGAGCCATCCCCTAGTTATAGATACCTTAGAGGAACAGTGGAAGTAAATCACTGTCCTCGAATTCTTGAACTAGATTCCCAGTTTTCGATGAGTTGGAAATAAATATTGTTTGCATTTAATACCTTCAACTATCTTAAGATAATAGTTGGGAATCTCTAATTTTAATATCTTTTCTGAAAATCAGAAAGTTACATATTTGTGTAAATAATAGAACCTTGAATCATATAATAAGGTTCTATGATTTGAAATCATTTTTGGAGTATTTAATAAATACCCAATTAATAAATATTAAATTATTATTCAATGTAACTACTTAAGTGAATATTCAAAATAATATTCACTTAATTAAATAATAATCAATTAATAAATATTGAATTATTATTCAATATAAACACTTAAGTGAATATTAAAAATAATATTCACTTTAATTAAATAATATTCAAATAATATTTATTTTAATATTATTTAAATATCTCACCTTAAATATCCCACAATATAGATATTGGAATATTTAATAAATATTTAAAATATAACCGTCCCTGGAACCTTCCAGCTTTTGACAGTAATTTAGAACAAAATAATAATTTGACTCCCGGTCTAAGTTTTTAAAACCATCGTACACGTGCTCTATACTTAGAGTCTTTAATCTTTAACCTTGGTATATATCTAGTACTTAGCTAGCATATAAACCTTATACCTTATACAGCTTTTTACGAAGCAAAAACAGTTTTACGTTATTTCACAGCATAAAGCAGCATATATAGCAATACCACAACATATATCACAACAGCATCATTATATGGTATAGGGTTTGAAAACTTGCCTTGGGGTCTTGGTGGTGTGGTAGTGGGGGCTTGAGAGGGTGCGCGTCGATCTATAACAAGATACATAATTCACAGTCAGTCCCCTTGAACCATTTAATGTGCTATAACTTAAGCACTACAGTTCTACCAATAAAAATTAAACGTCTCGCTCTTGGTCATTTATAACCTCGTGACGTTCCGTAAACCTCTAAGTCAAAAGCTTGGGTGAAAACCATTCACAAATCCCAAGTTCTTTTACTTGACCATTTCCTTGTTTTAAACCATCCCCTTAAGGGTATTTCACTCGCGCAACTTTCGTTCGCGTATTTTTATAAAATCACCAACTCATATTTTTAACTCGAACCCTTCTAGGATTCCTTTCCTTATTATACCTACTAGTATCCATTTTAATATCTCAACCCAATTCCAATTTTAAAGGGCTTGATCCCTAGCTCAAAGTTCATACAATGAACTATCTCGTTACGTGAAACCGCTTTTACTAAAACGGACGTTACTCCTAAACCGTAAATCAAAACGATACGATTCTTTCGCTAAAATACTCTAGGAAACAGAGCCTACATGCTCATGGTCAGAAACCTCAAGTGTATGCCCTGTTTTGCAGTCATGGTTTCTGTATAAACTACCTAAGTAAAATCCGTCATGGTAACGGCGCTTACGCGTACTTCCCGTGTTTTAAAACACTCCAACCAAACTACAATCAACCATTAACCAACCACCAATCAAACTCAAGTTTATACTACCATTTATCTGCCCAAATAAGGTCACACTCTATTCCACAAGTTCATCCACAAATCAACCATTAAACATGTTTAAAATCATGCATACATGCTTCATCTTAACATAGTTCTAATCAAACACTTCTAACTTACTAGATCAAAACATAATCTTAGAAAGTAAGAAGTTTTATACCTTCCTTGGAGCTTAACAAAGACTATATATTGATGATATATCCTTCCTTGCACCTTAACTATGTAAATCAAACCTAAAATCATCAAAACAAATCAAGATTCTATGAGGTTACTATTCACATCACTATTCATCATCAACTTTGAATCCATTTTTGATCAAGTTATGATCCATGGATGCGGCTAAGATTAGAGATCTACCTTGGATATAGGATGAGGGTGATTTAGAGCCCAAGATCAAGAATTATGGTTGAGTGGAAGTATGAGCAAAATATTTAAGGACTTGAAGAACATGAAATAGCCGAAAGTTGTGTTCTTGATGAATGCATCTCTTTTTGTTTTCTTTTCTTTTGTTTTTCTTTTCTTTTGGCTTTGTCTAATTAACCTCAAGACTTTGTAATTAATTTGTGTGGTTAAAAACAAGCTTGGTCACCAATGACAAGGCTCATTTTGGATGTGTGGTGGTGGTGAAAGTGGTGACAAGGTGGTGATTCATCACCTTGTCATCACTTTGTCATGCTTATGTCATTTCCTTGCATCATGCTTATGTCATCCTTTGCATCATGCTTATGTCATCCTTTGCATCCTCAATTCTTTTATATATTGCACTTGATGATCTCATATAATACTCCTCCTTTGGTTAGGGTTTAAATCATAATTTATTACGCTTTTGCTTTGCGATAGTTTCCAGTGGTTCTAAAGACGTTTCTCTGTACCAAAGCTAGGGTACTTCCTTTATCCTTTCATTACCTTTGTCTAATATATATTCTTAGGTTTCTCACCTTGGTTTAAGATATGATCATGTATTTCTCATTCCACATACTTTCTCAAAACGATCAAATCAATTCATCCTTAACTGTCCAGTGAATAGTGATTTAAAACTCGGAGGGGAATCTTCTGATTCTGATCGCATTTACATTCTTTTATTCTTCCTATACATCAATAATATCACTTCGAAACATTCATTCCATGTCGTCTACATAGTGTGGGCTGAAAAACTTTTCGTCAGCAAATTTACTATTCATCAGTGGAAATTCACTATTCATCAAGGTTTTAATTATTACAAAAATTTGGGATATTACAGTAAGCGTGTCACACAACGATTCTGCACCGTTGTATGATATACGTAAGAGACAGCGTCTCAATAGACAACAGGAAAACAGGGTGTTACACAACGGGCAACCCCCGTTGTCTGAAGCTGTTTTTCTTGTAGTTCAAATAGATCAAAATCATCTTGTTCATCCCGGTAGTAGAGGTCATCTTCAAGAAGCTTTCCCTTCCCCTTATCCTTTCCAGAAGCTCCTCCAGCTTCTCCTCCTTTCTTCTCCTTATTCTCCCCCTTAGTTGAGGAATCCTCTACAGATTTAGCTTTGTGAGCTTCAGCATTTACCTCCCTCCTTTCTCCACCATCTCATCCATCTCCATGATCATCATTATCATCATCATCATCATCATCATCATCATCATCATCATCATCACCCTCAAAGAAAATCTTCTGTTCAGCAGTGTGGCCTTCGATCTCCCAAATTTTCCTCTCCTCAAAGCCTCGAAATTCCAAAACCCTAGCTGCGTGCAGCTGCTCTGGGTCTCAATTTCAATTTCTGTTGTGTATCCAGCTTTAAAGAGAACGAGAATATATATAGGCTTCAGTAAGGATCATGGACAATTAGGTTGGGCCTTCCAATGACATTCCGAGTAAAGCCCAATGTCATTAAATATTAATTCAATCCACTAAAGAATTAATATTTGCATTATTGTTCCTAATACCGCAATTCTTTTATTATTTAATTCGGCTCTTATATTATTTGCTTATTAAATTCCCCACGTTTAAGATATCGCATATCCATTAATTAAATTAATCACTGATAATTAATTTAATAAATATCTTATTTATCCTTGATCATCCACTCAACCTTATAATTATGTCAGAAATTAATCTGCCTGCAGGGCTTCACATAATTATCTTAATGAGCTTTCAAGAGGACATCATCAACCTGAATATTATCAGGACATTGATTCCTTATGTAATTAATATCCCACTCTGCATGCAATGTCATTGCTCAACACATAATATTGTAATTAATAATTAATTACATCTTATATGAATCAAAGCATGTGCATTACATACAAGTGTCAATCACTACATCCGGATTAAGAACCTAAGCAATAATAATATCATAGAATCTTAGTTCTTCTTTATTGTCAGAATAGAAGAGCAATTCTAATATTTTGATCCTATTCAATATACACAAATATACAAGTATTATTCAATAGTCAAGATAAACTATTCCCAAATAATACTTCAGTCATTCCAGTGGTTTGTCTAGTACCACTTAGACTGTGAACCTTTATTATATTAGATACAGACACTGATAATCTAATCTTCTGTTATCCCATTTGATACTAGATTATCCATAATATATAATAAAAAGACAATGTAAATAATATGCAATCAAGATTCTCAATAAAATGGACAATGTCATATACTTCAAACGAATAGTTCAGTATAAACCCCAACAATCTCCCACTTATACTCAAGCTATTCTTTGAGTATATCAGTGTTTATTACAAGGAATTCACTACCAGTTTAAATAACTATTATGTGACCAGACATCTGACTCATATCGCCTCCACGTGTTCCTCAAAAGCCTTAGATGGTAAGAACCCTTTGATGCTATATCGGTCACAACGATATCTCCTCGCTTAACGAACTATCGTATGAGGTGATACTTACGCTCGATATGTTTTGCTGCCTTATGTTCTCGTGGTTCATGAAGGAATTTACAGATGAGCGGAAGCGTGATATAACATTTATTCCGTAAAAACCATGTATCGCACATATAGAAAAACATATAAAATCTAGAGCGAGGGGAATCGTAAACATACCTTGCGAATCGAAGCTTTAAAAATCGATGGTTGCAAGCAGTTGCTCCTCAGAGTGTGAAGCACTCTACCGGTATCCACCAAGAATTTTCCTTCGATGAATTCTTCAAAAAACTCTAAGACTTTTTAGAGAGAAGAGAGAGAGAGAGAGAGAGAGAGAGAGAGAGAGAGAGAGAGAGAGAGAGAGAGAGAGAGAGAGAGAGAGAGAGAGAGAGAGAGAGAGAGAGAGAGAGATGGAGGCTAGCTCCTTTTTCTAGGTTTTTCACAAAAACAAGATGATCCTTAGAATGAACTATCTCATTCTATTTATAGGGCTTTCCTAGGGTTTTAGTAATATATATATATATATATATATATATATATATATATATATATATATAATGATTAAAACTATTTTAATCATTATTTATTTTTCTAAACTATTTAGAAAATAATTCTTCCTCTCTCATAATTTAAATCTTTTCATCAAAGAAAATATTCTTTTATGGTGTGACCCTGTAGGTTCAATATTAAGCCGGTAGTAGAAATAAATAATAATAAACTTTTATTTATTATTTATATGAATTCTAATAATTCATTAAATATAATTAACTGATTAATTATATTTATTCTACATCGTGAGTGATGCTTCTCAACATATCGCGACTATCCGGATAATATGAATTCACTACTTAGAATACCAAGAACCTGTCAGTGACTAGTTTCAGTGCAATCAATTCCTTCTACCCACAATATCCCGATTAAATACAAGGCATGGATCTCGTGTCAGGCCTATCAAATTTAATCATATGATTTCTTATTCATAATGCAAAGTTCATATTAATGCAAATTAGAAACTCCTTTCTAATTCCATACACTCTGGCCAGAGATTCCAGAACTCGCATACTAAGAATAACATAGGATATTCTCTTCCTATACTGGAAGGGGTAGATCCTCTATTGACGTTAAATATCTCCATACACAAATCCCTATGCCCAGAATAGACCTAATGGATGTCCTTGAGACTAAGGACTAATCCAAAGCATAGTTCATTATATACAAGATAACTCTAACGATCTCAAGTCTAAGGACACTTGTACAACTATCACTCAGTGAATAACTACTGACACGTGAGTAAACTCCATTAGCTGTTCAACTTATCGAGTCATGTTCAGTAAACTTATTCCCTAACAAGCACCTGCATACTAGCTATAGTGTCACCACACAAATGCCTATGAGAACAGACATCCTCCTGACGGGAGCAAGCATAGTATGTACCAATCTTTGCGGATTCACCAACTTCCGATTAGTTATCCTATGATCAGGAACTGTTTAAGTCTAGAGTTATCATCTTCTAGATCTCACTATTATAATCTCATTATAATTCTAGAAGCTTTACTCTAAACTATGGAACATCTTATTTAAAACACTTTAAATAGATAAAGCCCGTAATAAAAACAAAACAAATCTTTTATTAACATTAATGAAATCAAATAAGAATACAAGAAAGTTCTTCCTAACTCATCATACATGATTGGATTTAGGACAAACACTTTCACCTTTGTATTTGCAACAACACCAGTGTTGTCACAATAAATTGTGATATGCCGTGGCAAATCAGGAAATACATCCAAATCTAGCAGGAAGTTCCTGAACCATACTGCCTCTTTGGCTGCCTCAGAGGCTGCCACATATTCGGCTTCCATGGTTGAGTCTGAGATGCATTTCTACTTCACACTCCTCCATATTACGGCTCCACCTCCTAAAGTAAAAACACACCCCGAGGTTGACTTCCTCTTATCCCAATCTGTCTGGAAATCTGAATCGGTATACTTCTTAGTCCTTCGCAGGTACTTAAGTATTGTTTTTACTGCACTTCAATGTTCCTGACCTGGATTAGACTGATATCTACTGACCATGCCCACGGCAAATCAAATATCAGTCCTCGTACATAACATAACATACATTAAGCTCCCACATGCTGAAGCATAAGGAACTGCTTTCATATTCTCTATCTCTTTAGGTGTCGTAGGACACTGCTCCTTCGATAGTGAAACTCCATGTCTCAAAGGTAAATTACCCTTCTTAAAGTCCTGCATGTTAAAACGAGCCAATACCTCATCAATGTAAGGTTCTTGAGATAAAACCAACATTCTTTTCTTGCGATCTCTTATTACTTTGATCCCAAGGATGTATGCGGCTTCACCTAAGTCCTTCATTTCAGATTGTTTGAACAACCATGCCTTAATTGATGATAACATCTCTATATTGTTTCCAATGAGTGAAATGTCATCTAAATATAGCACTAGAAAAACCACTGCATTTCCCTCACTATTCCTATACACACACGCTTCGCTTGGACTCTGATCATATCCATATGACTGGACTGCCTGATCTAAACGAATGTTCCAATACCTGGAAGCTTGTTTCAGTCCATAAAAAGACTTCTTAAGCTTACACACTAGATGCTCTTGGCCTTCCTTAATGAATCCCTCTGGTTGCTGCATATAGATGGTTTCCTCAAGACTTCCATTAAGGAAAGCTGTCTTGACATCAATTTGCAAAATCTCATAATCGAGATGAGATGCTATAGACAAAAGAATTCGGATTGACTTAAGCATAACTACCGGCGAAAAGGTTTCCTCATAATCGATCCCTTCTTTCTGAGTATACCCTTTCGCAACAAGTCTTGCCTTCCAAGCTTTCACCTTTTTATCAGATCCTCTTTTTCTCTTGTAGATCCACTTACATCCAATGGGTTGTACACCTTTGGGTGGTTCCACGAGCTCCCAGACTTGATTGGAATACATAGATTCCATCTCAGATTGCATAGCCTTATGCCATAGATCTGCATCCTTATCTTGTAGTGCTTCTTCGTATGTCCTGGGATCCTCATCATGTTCACCAGAGACTAAGTCCGAAGACTCTCCCAAAAACATGAATCTCTCAGGTTGTTGAAAAGCCCTCCCACTACGATGAAGCACTGGTGCGGTATTAGTGATAGGCTGTGCATTTACTTGTGGTTGTTCTACTTGTACTATCGGCACATTAGGATTATCTGTAACAGCCCGACTTTTCGGACCATTAACTAATAGACAAATATCGAAACAAAATATTAATTTTATTAAATCGAAATAGAAAACAACTAATAATCCTGATAAATACCAAAAGGTCTAAATCTCCGAAATAAAAATACTGACAAGGCTAGAATAAGTAAAACAAGTTCTCAATTTGTTTAAATCAACAAAATAAACTGAAGCTGGATCTATGGTTTGGGTAGCACTCATCTCAATCCCCCGCTTAACCCTGATTACCTGCGGAAAGAAAATAATACGAGTGAGCCAAATTGCCCAGTACGAATATAATTTTAAAATAAAATGAACTTTCAAATATCAGAGTGAATTGTGTCTCACCAACACAGAGTTTTCAAATCAAATATAACTATAAAATGAAGCAAGATAGCCAACGAAAATAAAAGCACCATAATAATTGCATTGAACTGAAACTGAACAAAAATAAGGCTGAATCAAGTAAGGTATGTATCCATAATGGGTCTCTTATACAAACTTGTACTCACACAAAGCGAAGTACAAAACAGAGAATCCTTCCCCGGTAATCCATGAGAAGAAAACACAAGAAATGCACAAAGCATTTCTACAATACAGAGAATCCTTCTTCGGTAATCCCGAAGAAGAAAACACACAATAGCGATCATGATCAATACACAATCTCATACCCCAGAGACGTGCTCGTATGCTCACAACACTGATACGAGTAAGTTCCTAGTTCACCTTTACTCCGAACTCCATGTGAACATTGTCTGTGATTAACCCACACAGATCGGTTTAAGAGCCCAACACATAGGTTTCAAAATATTGCCAAACTCATTGAACTGAACAGAACAAAACAATATTGAAATACAATTGCGAAACGAAACAAAAATAAATGAGTTGGAAATAATAATTATAAAAACAGAGAGTACGAAACGAATATAGGAATGCGTACTAGAAAGTACACAAAGAGTACAGAGCTCACAATTTTATAAAATTGACTTAACAATAAATTTAATGAATATTTTTATAATTTAAATGCAAGGAGAAAAGAATAAGAAATTTGTACCAGTAGGTACACAAAGAGTATAAAAGACTAATAATTTATAAATGTGGATCAACTATATAGATAATGAATATTTAAACTGCAAGAATAAAGAATTCGTACCTTAATATATCGTCTAAATTAATCCAATAAATATCAAATCAACTGTTACCAGCTTCGAACCAATCTAATCATAGAATAAATAATAAATAATTTTTATCATCCTTAACTCTAATATAAATTATTATCACTCCTTACATAATTAATATAAATATATACATGCATATAATTTGTCAATTCATATTAACATAACATAGAAACTCATGCATCGCTTACTCTAATACAACACTACTCACCAAAGCATACAAAATAGCAAACTCTCGATTTAAAACTAACCAGCTAATTATGTACTTGGATGGCAAAACTCAATATGGAGTTACAAAGAATGGACTAAACATTTAATATGATTTATTAATAAACTAAAGATATTAAATTAATGCATTTAATGTTAATCACTAATGCTCACAGTTTTGACAACATAAGTAAATATAATTCTACCCCATGTACGTAAACTATGCATGCCTTGACATTAACTAGCCTTATTCATTGTAGTTAATCAATTCAATTCTACATGCCCTAATCACCATATTTAAAAAATTCACTTACAGAACTCATGCTTGGTGTTTATGTCTACTCTAGTAAGTACCAAAATTTAAAGAAGTTACTAATGATATCAATAAAAATACATTCATATATTAAATGAGAGAAAACTAATCAGCTAATAAAGTTTAAACATATTATTTAGTTTATTCATCAAAATTAAATGGAGTGATTAAACGGACATGGGAGTTGTTTATAAAACAGATACATGGACTCTGGCTTGCATGTGTATATTAATATATATAACTAGTTAATGAATGAAATCAAGTCTAACAAAAAACTACTATGCATATGACTGTGCTCTGATCGACAATTATATAATATTTAAGGAGCTCTAATCTTTAAACAAGCTTTATGATACGAAGCCAAAATAAAACATGCATAAGTGGCTACACACATGCATATATGTGAACTACTGAGTTGAACCAAGTAAGGGAAAACAATTATACACATTAATATGGGCAATTCACTACAGGACCTTTAAACTTTTAACGACTTACAGGACTTACAGGTCCGAAACCGGAATAATAACAAACGAGATATAAAAAAAATCACAAAGCGATCAAACATGCTTCACCAGATGTATAAATAACAACAATACTCATCAAAACATATTTAATTATACCTGCAAACACTTGATTCTTATCATCCCTCTCTTCTCAATCTCACTTTGTTTCGTATGCCGCTGCGACTCAGCTCTATTTTATAATATAACTCATAAGACTTAAAACTTTAAACCTAGTAGAATGACAAAATAATCGAGCAATTAAGCCTTTTGGGCTTCTATCTGATGGGCTAATCCACAATGTAATTATCGGGTATTAATATAAAATATTTAAACCAAAACAAATTTACATGTAAAAAAATCTTAAAAGTTATTCTGATTAATCTAAAAATAAAAATAAAATAATATATAAAATTATGGGATATTACATTCTTCCCCACTTAAAAAAAATTATGTCCTCGAAATTTAAGTAGTGTATCTGATTCCAAAAATGTGAACATCTCGAGCAAATAAGAATGTTAATTGCTGAAAATACATCACAATATCGCAAAATTCTTTCAAACAAATTTCCCTAATAAAAGCATCTTACCGAACACTTCTTCTAACACATATAATTAGTCTTTCTTTTTCTTTTTTTCTTTAAAGACAACAAACTTATAGTTGTATACAGAATCTTGTCCAAATAGCGCAAATTAAATATAAATTCAAGAATTCGTTGCGCACACATAAAAAAATTATAACATATATTGCAACAATAAAAAGTGTTTCTGAGAATGGTAACTCAATTTTTTGTTGCGTCATTTGCAGTTGTTGGTTTGTTGTTTCCACCCTGATCATCATTATCTTTGCGATTACGGAAAGGTACTTTACAATTTCGGATAGTGTGACCTTGTTCTCCGCACCTAAAACATGCGCCAGTAGTCCAATGACAAGTATTTCCGCAATGCATCTTCCCACAGTGCTGACAACGAGATTTTTCTCCATTCTAATTTTTGTTAGACAACGTGTTTCGCTCATTTCCCTGGTTTCCATTTCTTTGACGAAAGCTTCGAGTGTTGTACCCATGATCATTTTGCTTAAATCCAGCTGAAGATCTGTTATTTTTCTTAAAGCTCTGATTTTGCTCAATAGAATCATCATCTATCTTTCTCTTCTGATTTTGAACCTCAAGTTGTTTGGCAAAATCAACTTGATGAAGTTCCTGGTCTCTCGCACTGTCAATCAAACTGTCCATGGTAGTGTAGCGGTTGGAGATGATGTGATTGCGAATTGAATTCTTTAGAGCCCATTTAAACTTCATGATCTTGTCCACCTCATCCCCAGCAACAGATCTTGCGTAGCCAGTTAACCTTTGAAATCGAACCTGAAAATTTGCAACAGACTCATCATCCCTCTGAGCTATACTTTGATATTCTCGAGCATACTCCTCACGAACACTAGCCGGAAAATATCTCTGATCAAATTGAGTCTTGAATGCATTCCAAGTAAGCGTGTTCTCATAACCAGCTGCATGTGAAGCCACCACTGACTTCCACCAAGTACTAGTATCCCCCTCAAGACGATAAGTAGCGAAGCGTGCCTTTTCTACTTCTGAACAATTAAGTACCCTAAAAATCTTTTCCATGTGGTCGATCCAAGCCTCGGCATCTATAGGGGTCTTTGCTTCCATAAAACTCTTAGGCCTCTATTTCATAAAATGATCAAACATAGTTTGACCTCCCTGATTTTGTGCGTTAGTGCCACCAGTATTTTGTGTTTGCCGAGCTGCAAGCTCCTGCACCATGTCCATAAAAGTGTTTCGGTCCATCACAATTTGCGGATTAGCATTTGCATCATTGTTTTTCCTTGTGTTGGCTCTCCTTGGCGGCATCCTGCAAAACTTTCAATGAGCGCACAAATAACACACAAATATATTACAATATTCAAGTCAATCAAAAATCAAATATCTTACATTTCAAAAAAAATCAAATATCTTAAGTCTACCCACGCGAAGTCAACCCAAAACTCACAGGTCAAGTGCCTAAAAGGTCGGTCTACAGAATTTTGAGCACTGAAGCTGGATCTATGGTTTGGGTAGCACTCATCTCAATCCCCCACTTAACCCTAATTACCTGTGGAAAGAAAATAATACGAGTGAGCCAAATTGCCCAGTACGAATATAATTTTAAAATAAAATGAACTTTCAAATATCAGAGTGAATTGTGTCTCACCAACACAGAGTTTTCAAATCAAATATAAATATAAAATGAAGCAAGATAGCCAACGAAAATAAAAGCACCATAATAATTGCATTGAACTGAAACTGAACAAAAATAAGGCTGAATCAAGTAAGGTATGTATCCATAATGGGTCTCTTATACAAACTTGTACTCACACAAAGCGAAGTACAAAACAGAGAATCCTTCCCCGGTAATCCATGAGAAGAAAACACAAGAAATGCACAAAGCATTTCTGTGACGCCCTCCAAACCCGGGGTACAGATTTGGGGAGTCACCCGACCAACGGAACACAATATAAACCTGAATATAACACATGCATAATATATAATAACATAAAATACCCCTTATCCAAGACCGCATCCAGATTATGGCATGAAACAAGATTCTAAGTCATTATTATTACAAACCAGTTTTCAGAGTTATTACACACTCGCTATACAAAGCTAGACATCTAGTCTAACTTCCAAGATAAAACAACTACCCGTCCAATGACAATCACTCGGGGTGGTCTCCTAGCATCGGGAGAACTGTCACTAGCATTGTGTCTGCTCATTCTCTCGCTTCACTGGAATAGGGTTAGAAACAAAACAAGTATGAGCCACATGTGCTCAGCAAGCATGATATATGTATCAATCACAAGTCTATAATGAAAGGAAAGAATTCAATTATCTGAATCAACAATACACAAGTCAAACATATGCTTTTAACAATCTTTAATGAAGAAAGAAGAATTAGAATTGGACTTCTACATTTTTCAAATACAAAGGTTGTGCTGCTGATCAGTCACGCAACAACCCCGGACTTGCTTATAGCAAAGTCCTCTACTGGATCCTAGGCCAATCTGGGCCTTAAATTATTCCGACCATAAGTATGGCCCGACCATTACTGGTCCTATTTAAAAACATGCCAATTCTATCACAAGGTATAAGCAATAACATGCTCAATAAAATAATGCACAATGTCAAGATATAATAATTGCAAAAGAGCTTCAACTGCTTAGTATCAAATGAAGATTAAGAATATAATCATGGAATAATTTCAAAAGTACAGTGTACTTGTTCAAGAAGGTAATCAGTAGTTGTAATCAATAATCAATGACGGTAATCAATAGTCAATGATAGAAATCAAACAATCAATGGTTGTAGGCAATAATCAAATGATGATAATCAACAATCAATGGTTGTAGACAAAATCAGATGAATTTGGAAATAAGGGTTTCCGATGCGGATCAAATCAAAGAGTTGAGAAAATTTACGAAAATGGAATCAATTGCCCAAGTACGGGTAAGGATTGATAATCTGAATTGTTCTGGGATAATAACATGTAAGTATTGAAGACAATAACAATTTATCACAATTAAAGGCACAAATACTTGATTGGTCTACGTCGCTGTCGGTTCTACTTTGATCACTCAACTTTCCTCTTTCCTTTGCTCCGGGAACTCGATTCTATAATTTAAACAACTCATCACAGTAAGTCTAACTATCCTCATTCTATCCTCGACACACAATCAATCAATAATACATTTTAAACTAGTAACCGGTTACGTATCGGCCGTCCGGTCTCATTTACGGTATTTAAAACTCAGACACTAGCCCTCGTACGGGCACATACGGACTATAAAACACATTACACAACTCATACGAACCATATAGAACTTATAAACATTTTTTAAAACATCACACGAAGCTTATTCGAATTTAAATAAGTCACAAATAATTTTTAAATCAAAAAACGGATTTTTAATCCCAATATAAGTATTTAAAGTCAATTAAATCAATTAATAAAAATTAATTGACACTATTTAAATGCTCAAACTATTTTTAAATAATAAATCAGGGTTGAAAATAATTAAACTGAATTTTAAATTAATTAAATCTAATTAATAATTAATTTTTAAGAATTAACTGATTAAAAGAATTAATCAATTAATTATTAATTAAAAATAATTAAAATAATTAAGTTTAATAAATTTTCGAATTTAAAATAATAAATATAATTTTTCAGAATTTTCTAAAATTAAAAATGTATTTTTAAAATAAAAATATGATTTTTATAAATATTTAAACGATTTTGAATTAAATTTAAAAATAAAATTCAAAAACAGTTTTCTGAAAATGAATTAGGGTTTTGAAGATTGAAACCGGGTCAGGAAAACGGGTTGCCAAGAACAGAAACGGGTCGCCAAGAACAACCCACCGGAAACTGGGTTTTCCAGAATCCGGCCGGTCATCCGGCCACCGGAATCTGTTCACGGCCAAAACTGCACCAAAACATACATTTCTTTGAGGGTTTCTGCTCTAAACTTCACAACTAACACAACTAACATAAAAACATTGCCAAAACAAACCGGAATCGTCCCAGAAATCCGGTCAAACAAACCGGGTTTGGGTTTTCCGGCCAAAACATGATCTCCCTAAATCTTACATGAAATTCTAAGTTCTTGGTGTTAAATCAAAGCTATGAACACACACAATCAAACCCCTCTATCCAAAATCATGTCAGATCAATACCAAGAACGTACGATTAAAAAGAAAATTTGGGTCAAAATCCAAAAATCGAATTCTTAAAAATTGAACATAACACATGAAATTAAAACATGAATTCCTACTAATTAGAACCCTAGGAACATGTTGGAAGCAATCAATTGAACGGAGAATCAACACAATGAAAATCCCCAATTCGAATATAAACCCTAATTTTAATTCGAAATTTGAAAAATTCATATAAAATCGAAAAATTACCAGATGATGATGAGGTTGGAAGATTCTGAAACTAGAGCTCAAGATCTTTGATTTGAGTACTTGAACTTTGGATTTGGATTTCAATAACACCTTCGAAATTGATTTTGATTTTCAAGAACACGAAGAACACGGTTCAGGAATTTTATATTTTTGTATATTTTTAATACGGATTATATGAAGTATAATGTACGATTCTCATTTTTATACTTAGTGGAAAATAATACCCTAAAGGACATTTTTGGATCGATATTGATCCACTGGTTCGCTTTAAAACCCTAATAATGTAAAATACACGTTTTACGAGGTGATAGCTATCCAAAAAGACTGATAGTTATCCAAATCAATACATATCATTTATATAACTAATGCTCAAGAATACTGAGGCCATAACATATGTATTTATTGATACGGACGATATATCAATTACCCAAGAAAAATTAGGGTTAGGGTTTAGAATAATTTTTCTTCCTTTGAATAAAACAAATACTATTGATCAAATCGGATAATAAGGGATATAATAATACGAAGAAATCCTCCGATAATGATTCGAACACGAATGACGAAGGAATAATAATGATGAACAAAATTTCAACGGGGGCCTTGAATTATCAAAACGGGGCTCAAAATTGAAGATATTTTCAAATGACAAAATATTTGAACGGGGCTTTCGACACACCAATTTACATATAAACACTTAACAATCCTTAACATTATAACTAGAAATACTTCATAATAAGTATTCTACACATATAATACAATTTATATTATTAATAAAGTTCACGGATCTTACAATTTCTACAATACAGAGAATCCTTCTTCGGTAATCCCGAAGAAGAAAACACACAATAGCGATCATGATCAATACACAATCTCATACCCCAGAGACGTGCTCGTATGCTCACAGCACTGATACGAGTAAGTGCCTAGTTCACCTTTACTCCGAACTCCATGTGAACATTGTCTATGATTAACCCACACAGATCGGTTTAAGAGCCCAACACATAGGTTTCAAAATTTTGCCAAACTCATTGAACAGAACAGAACAAAACAATATTGCAATACAATTGCGAAACGAAACAGAAATAAATGAGTTGGAAATAATAATTATAAAAACAGAGAATACGAAACGAATATAGGAATGCGTACTAGAAAGTACACAAAGAGTACAAAGCTCACAATTTTATAAAATTGACTTAACAATAAATGTAATGAATATTTTTATAATTTAAATGCAAGGAGAAAAGAATAAGAAATTCGTACCAGTAGGTACACAAAGAGTATAAAAGACTAATAATTTATAAATGTGGATCAACAATATAGATAATGAATATTTAAACTGCAAGAATAAAGAATAAAGAATTCGTACCATAATATATCGTCTAAATTAATCCAATAAATATCAAATCAACTGCTACCAGCTTCGAACTAATCTAATCATAGAATAAATAATAAATAATTTTTATCATCCTTAACTCTAATATAAATTATTATCACTCCTTATATAATTAATATAAATATATACATGCATATAATTTGTCAATTCATATTAACATAACATAGAAACTCATGCATCGCTTACTCTAATACAACACTACTCACCAAAGCATACAAAATAGCAAACTCTCGATTTAAAACTAACCAGCTAATTATGTACTTGGATGGCAAAACTCAATATGGAGTTACAAAGAATGGACCAAACATTTAATATGATTTATTAATAAACTAAAGATATTAAATTAATGCATTTAATGTTAAACACTAATGCTCACAGTTTTGACAACACAAGTAAATATAATTCTACCCCATGTACGTAAACTATGCATGCCTTGACATTAACTAGCCTTATTCATTGTAGTTAATCAATTCAATTCTACATGCCCTAATCACCATATTTAAAAAATTCTACTCTACTAAGTACCAAAATTTAAAGAAGTTACTAATGATATCAATAAAAATACATTCATATATTAAATGAGAGAAAACTAATCAGCTAATAAAGTTTAAACATATTATTTAGTTTATTCATCAAAATTAAATGGAGTGATTATTTAGTTTGATGGACTCTAGCTTGCATCTGTATATTAATATATATAACTAGTTAATGAATGAAATCAAGTCTAACAAAAAACTACTATGCATATGACTCTGCTCTGATCGACAATTATATAATATTTAAGGAGCTCTAATCTTTAAAAAAGCTTTATGATACGAAGCCAAAATAAAACATGCATAAGTGGCTACACACATGCATATATGCGAACTACTGAGTTGAACCAAGCAAGGGAAAACAATTATACACATTAATATGGGCAATTCACTACAGGACCTTTAAACTTTTAACAACGACTTACAGGACTTACAGGTCCGAAACCGGAATAATAACAAACGAGATATAAAAAAGAAATCACAAAGCGATCAAACATGCTTCACCAGATGTATAAATAACAACAATAATCATCAAAACATATTTAATTATACCTGCAAACACTTGATTCTTATCAGCCCTCTCTTCTCAATCTCACTTTGTTTCGTTTGCCGCTGCGGCTCAGCTCTATTTTATAATATAACTCATAAGACTTAAAACTTTAAACCTAGTAGAATAACAAAATAATCGAGCAATTAAGTCTTTTGGGCTTCTATCTGATGGGCTAATCCACAATGTAATTATCGGGTATTAATATAAAATATTTAAACCAAAACAAATTTACATGTAAAGTTAATATGAAAAAAAATCTTAAAAGTTATTTTGATTAATCTAAAAATAAAAATAAAATAATATATAAAATTATGGGATATTACATTATCTGTTCCTCCCACTAATTCCTCTAAAACAACAGTACTCATGGGTTTTTGGTTCATTATATAGTCTTCCTCTAAGAATCTAGCATTGGTGCTAACAATGACATCCCAATTCTTAGGACTATAAAACAAATAGCCTTTCTTTCCCATGGGATAGCCCATAAACAGCCTCCCTTCTATACGAGAATCTAACTTAGTCGCGTTCTTGTTCAGCACATGTGCTGGACAAACCCAAATCTGAATGTGTCTTAGACTTGGCTTGTCACCAGTCCACAATTCTATCGGAGTCTTGGGAACCGACTTAAGGTACTAGGTTCAGAAGGTAAGCCGTTGTTTCTAAAGCATGTCCCCAAAATGACTTGGGTAAATCCAAATAACTCATCATCAATCTAACACTCTCCAACAGAGTCCGATTCCTTCTCTCTGCTACACCGTTCTGCTGGGGTGTGCCAAGTGCAGACAAATGGGATGTGATCCCATGTTCTGATAAATATTCCCTAAATTCTCCAAGCAGGTATTCGCCACCACGATCGTAGCGACTTGATACTTTTACCAAGTCGTTTCTCCGTTTTAGCTTTGTACTCCTTGAATTTATCAAAGCACTCAGACTTATGGTGCAACAAGTAAATGTACCCATATCTTGAATAATCGTCAATGAAAGTGACGAAATACTCATAACCACCTCTTGCTTGGATATTCATAGGTCCACATCAATCAGTATGAACCAACTCTAACACTTCTTTAGCTCTATTCCCCTTTGCCTTAAAAGGCATGTTAGTCATTTTACCTTCCAAGCAGAATTCACATATTGGAAATGACTCCACTGCCAATGAGCTTAAAGGTTCGTCTACTACAATATGACCTAATCTTAAGTGCCAAAGAAGTGTTTTGTTCAAACTAGAAGGTTCCTTTCTTTTATTAGTGATAAAAGATGTGTTATTTAATACCCTATGTTGCAGTTGCAGTGCAGGTTGTCTAGGATTAATAATGTACAAATTGTCTTGCAATGTACTAGAACATATAACTTGTTCATTCATCATAATAGAAACATTACGATCCAAACAAACATTATAACCATCCAAAGCAAGTTTAGAAACCGAAATCAAATTCCTTCTAAAAGAAGGTACATAAAGACAATTGTTCAAAACCAAAATATTATTACAACCAACAGATAAAGTAACGTCTCCAACTGCAACTACTGCTACTTTCGTAGCATCACTCATGGACACATATATCTCGCCATCTCTAAGCATTCTGGATTGCTGGAAACCCTGCATAGAATTACAAACATGGTCAGTGGCTCCTGTATCTACACACCAAGTTCTCGTAGATATAACCGCTATATATGTTTCCGTAACTAGAGAAAGAGACATACTAGTTTTTTTCTTCTTAGAAAGAGGACAATCCTGTTTCCAGTGACCCGACTGCTTGCACCTGAAGCACTTGCCCTTAGGCTTCTTCACAGCATTCTGAACTCCCAATGGTTTCACAACTTTCTGTTCCTGAGCCTTTTTATTCTTCTTCTTGCCTTTCGGTTTTGAAGAAGAACCTTTCTCAGCCATATTCACTTGAACATTCTGCTGAAACAATCCTTCAGCTTCCTGAAGCTCTGTCAGAAGTTCCGCAAGACTATACTACCTCTTGTTCATGTTTTAATTCAAGCGGAACTGCTCAAAACCTTTGGGCAAACTCATAAGGATGATATCGATTTACGTTTTCGCATCAATCTCAGCACCAAGGACCTCTAGTTCATTTATATGAGACATCATTAAAAGAACATGGTCCCTTACAGGTGTTCCTTCAGCCATCTGAGTGTTCATTAGAGATTTCATTGCTACTTTCCTAGCACCCCTATTCTGATCTCCAAAAAGTTCCTTGAGATTAAAAAGCATATCCCCAGCAGTGGCCATGGCCTGATTCTGATGCTGCAAAACACCCGACATTGCTTCCAGAATGTAACATCGCGATATCTCATCTACCCTAATCCACTTCTTATAATACTCCTTATCCTTATCCGGAGCATCGGAAGCAGGCTGATCCGGTTTGGGTTCAATAGTACAAAATTTGTACTCCTCAGTAATCAACACTATGTCCAAATTGCGTTTCCATTCAATATAGTTATGTCTGGTAAGTTTGTTATCCTTAAGTATGGTGAAAAGTGGATTAAAGCCCATTCTATCCTGAGAATCATACATATAACACATAATTAGAATGTTGCACATAAAAACTTAATACCTATAGACTCCTCTAACTATTAATTAAGATTAATGTACTAACACTTAAACACCATAAGTATCTGGTACGCCATGATGGTTGACATATATACCACCTATATTTGTTTAAATGTTACTTCGGTCCTATTACTAAATAGTATGCCACGTTAGGGTGGTCTCTTACTACCTTTCATATAGATAAGTGTATACCATTATTTAAACCTTAAATTGATCCCTTAAATCAGACCTTTCCATTTGATGTATCAATGGATAAATCCCAGATATTTTTGGAGAAGTCACATCGGTCTTGCTTAATACCCAACAACCTAGTCAGAAATATCCATTATCAACATCACTCAAGGAGTGTCCAATTAGTTTCTCGAATTCTATGAAACTTGGTCTGTCACGTTCGGGTGATCTTACCTTTCAATATTCGTGATTAATTTAACAAGTTTGTTTTAGTTATATCCTTATCCTTAACACTACCAGACACCATAAATCATATGCCCCGATGGGTGACATATATACAATTCATAATTGTCTTAGTGTTAAATTACATACAAACAATAATGGATGACCATGTAACTTAATATCAAATTAAACCCCTATCCCACTTAGTATTTTACTTGTGAGGATTTTAATCTAGATGCATCGTCCTAAGTTATTTCTTTGAAGTCCACATGTATCACAAAGAATAATACAAACCACGTATAACATAGCAAGATACACATCAAGATTAAGCATAATAAACATAACCCTATGTCCATGTCCACATGGCATGAAACACATATAAGGAACGTATAATAGCAACAATCAAAACAAGTGGATAATCAATATGTAAAACATATTAATAAACCATTCACTATTATGGCCCAAAGAAAATTGTCCGAAAATCATTCGGTGAAAACTTCGGGTTACTGTTTGGAGGCCTAAACGAGCTCGAATGGCCAAAAAACATCATGGATGATAGCTAGCTATCAGTTTTGAAAAGTAGCTCATTTCCTTTCCGAAAACATATTACATGCCCTTATCCAACACTGTTTGCAAATTCTGGACAGTGGCACAACAGCAGAACCAGTCAGACAGCAGTAGAAATTATGGGCAGAAAATCAGTTAAAACGCAGCAGAAAATTGTACTATTTTCGGCTCTAAACCATAATTCTTTGCAATCGTAAACAATACATGGATACACAAATCCAATAACGATTACAAATAAAATAGGGCTAATACAATCTAATTGTAAAACCCATTCTATTACAACAAATCATAATCTAACTCGAATATACATCGGATTACAAGATTATAAACCAATAACACAAATCAAAAGAACATACACGATCAACTCTCGTGATTTACAATCGCATAAATTAATAACCACGATAAACCACGTGGGATCCAACCGCATAATAAATAAGCACGATAAACCACGTGGGATCCAATCATATAATTATAAAACATGTCCATAATAGTGGATAACAACCTGCATCACAAAATACATACGAGCAACCACTATATACATGCATATATAATTACGACATGGACATCATATCATAAAACACAGATACCTAGAACCAGGCTCTGATACCAATTGTTGGAACGTACGATATATAGGACTGCGTTTTATGATATAAATTAAAGAGTTCGAAAAGAAGATTAACCTTAATCGCTACGGTGCAAGCGATTCAATTCCACGTCTTATACTGAATTCCTTGATTCCCTTTGAGCGAAGTGTGGCCTTCGATCTCCCAAAGTTTCCTCTCCTCAAAGCCTCGAAATTCCAAAAACCTAGCTGCGTGCAGCTGCTCTAGGTCTCAATTTCAATTTCTGTTGTGTATCCAGCTTTAAGGAGAACGAGAATATATATAGACTTCAGTAGGGATCAAGGACAATTAGGTCGGGCCTTCCAATGACATTCCGAGTAAAGCCTAATGTCATTAAATATTAATTCAATCCACTAAAGAATTAATATTTGCACTACCGTTCCTAATACCACAATTCTTTTATTATTTAATTCGGCTCCTATATTATTTGCTTATTAAATTCCCCACGTTTAAGATATCGCATATCCATTAATTAAATTAATCACTGACAATTAATTTAATTAATATCTTATTTATCCTTGATCATCCACTCAACCTTATAATTATGCCAGAAATTAATCTGCCTGTAGGGCTTCACATAATTATCTTAATGAGCTTTCAAGAGGACATCATCAACCCAAATATTATCAGGACATGGATTCCTTCTGTAATTAATATCCCACTCTGCATGCAATGTCATTTCTCAACACATAATATTGTAATTAATAATTAATTACATCTTATATCAAAGCATGTACATTGCATACAAGTGTCAATCACTACATCTGGATTAAGAACCTAAGCAATAATAATATCATAGAATCTTAGTTCTTCTTTATTGTCAGAATAGAAGAGCAATTCTAATGTTTTGATCTTGTTCAATATACACAAATATACAAGTATTATTCAATAGTCAAGATAAACTATTCCCAAATAATACTTCAGTCATTCCAGTGGTTTGTCTAGTACCACATAGACTGTGAACCTTTATTATTATATATAGACACTGATAATCTAATCTTCTGTTATCATATTTGATACTAGATTATCCATAATATATAATAAACATACAATGTAAATAATATGCAATCAAGATTCTCAATAAAATGGACAATGTTATATACTTCAAACGAATAGTTCAGTATAAAACCCAACAGAGAGTTCTTGATCATTAGATATAAGTGCTTCATTCCTTCATTAAGATGCTCCATCCCTCCTTCAATTCTAGCAAACCTTTCAGCATCAAATAGTTGATTTTCATCCACTGTTTTCTGAATCAAGTCCACTTTGGAAGAAATGGAAGCAATCTCCTTGCCACTCTTTTCTATTTTAGCATTGGAATCTGAAAGTCCAGAGATGTCTGAAGCCACTGATATCTGAGACTGTTGAATGGCATTTATCTTGGGGAGCAGAGAAATCTTCAGGCCTTCAACATCATCCTTGATAATTCCCAGCTGATTGTTTATAGAGGTGGAAGAAGAAGACCATTCAACCACTTGTGCTTGTAGAATTTCTTTCTCAGCCTGGGTTTCTGACAATTGTTGTTGTAGATCAGCTATTTGAGCTAACAAGGAAGCAGTGTTTGTGTCAGTGTGTGCACTCACTTCAATTTCTCTCGGTGGTGTTTCACTCAACTCACGTGCTTGTGTTTCGCTCCGTGTTTGACTCTCAGTTCTCACTACTAACTGTCTATCTCCATATTGTGATAATCTACCTGCAGGAAAAATCACCCTAGCCCCTTCAAGAGAGGTCAGTGGTGGTGCTATGGGAGTTCGTGAATCCCAATCCCTAGTGAAGTCTATCAAATCATTTGGATTTGAGATCTGAATTTCTTCAGTGATAGACCCGCCAGGTTGCCTTTCACTTTCTCGAGTATAAACTGCGAACGTAAAATCCCTTAAGGGAGCCAGAGATGTTCCTTCTGGGAGGGGAGAAAATGATTCTATTAGAGTTGACGAAGAGTTAGATTTTCCCTCAGATGTATGTGAAGGCACTTCTACTGTAACAATGGTAGGCACTGTATCAGATCCTATGTGCTCTCCTGACAAGGTGTCCTGAGTTTCATCTAATTGGATATCTTCTCCCATTGTGAGTAATGGGAGTGTGCTTGACTCATTAAAAATTGCCAGGGCCCTATGGCTTATTTCAATAGATACATCCTGTTGAAAGGATGTCTCTCGAGACTGTTCAATGGCCATTTCCAAATCCATATCCTGTTGGGAGGATACAGACGGGCTAATAGATGCCTCCCTAAAGGTTCTTATCTTCTTTGGTGGGGGAGACAGAGCTGTGGGATTTCTCAACACATCATCTTCACTACTATCTCGTAATCTGACAAGTGAAGCAGGATTGTTTTGAATGGTTAAAGGAGTTGACTCTGTGTATGGCTCTATGACCTGGGTTAGAGGTTGTGGTTCTACAACCTCTTGGTCAGCCCTATGAACCACTTGGGTGTCAGAAGAAGATTGAGGGATAAGATGTACTACATGTAGTGGAATAACATCTGACGTTCCGGCTGATGTGACTATCTGTTGCTTAGGAATATGTTGACCAGCTGGTTGAAGGATAGATTTCATGAAAGAATCTAGAACCACTGGGAGTCTGATGTATCTGGAAGTGGTTTGTAATCTGGTGAAAAACATGCCTGATGTGGTTAGAGACACAGCAAAAGGAGCATTTCTGAAAAACTCTTTATGTGCATCGGAAAGTAAATGATTAATGATAATAGTCAGAAAACGAGGATAATAACATTTAGCCTGATTACCACTATCAAAATCTTTCCTAGCATTGCTAACTCTCTTAACCATGAGTTCCCACAAAATATTACCAATATCAAGTCTACGGTTAAAAACTATAGCAAAACCAATATTCTGTAAAATAGAAGTAATAGTTTGGAAATTGTTTTTAGTGCAATTACTGAAGACTTTAACCAGTGTATCAAAAAACACATCCCACTCACAACACAAATTGCTTTTCAGCAGCTTTTTCAAAACAACATCACCTTGATAACGAATATCAGTGAAAAACTGAGTTTATTCATTATTAGAGGGCAAAGGTTCAAAATTATCCCTAGGGAATTGTAAAACATCACAAAAAAGTGAATGACAGATTATCAGCAACAACAACAGCAATAGAACATAAAAGACAGAGGGGTTCAATTTTTAACTCAGTAGATGCATAAATAGCATAACTAACACAAGAATGCACATTTAAAAACCGAATCCACGGTCTAAAACGTTCATTAGTGCACTTTTGTGGATCAAAATACCCAACAAAATTAGTACGAACAATTTCAAAATTTTGATCCATATTTTTAAACACAAAAAAAAACAAGTAAACAGATTACTTAGAATTTAGGGATTTCGAATTAATTAAATTTTTTTAATTAAAATCCAAAAATTCACACAAAATGACCAATTTTAAATTCTTAACAAAACAGTGATTTTAAATAATCAAAAGAAATGTCTTGATTACATCTAATCAGAGATGCTTTCAGAATTAAAAACCGAGAAGATTTGATCTTAAAACAGAAAAAAAATGTGCAGCAGTTCTTTGCAGAAGAGGAAAAAAGCGAGAGAGAATATTGAGAGAAGTTAAGTAAAGACTTGAACTTGTATGACTTGAAGGGAGTCATACTGAAATATATATATATATACAAGCTTGTATGACTGAAAAAAAATAAAAACATAATATATAATATATATATAACTTGTATGACTATCGGTATGACTGTCTGAGAGTCATACCGACAGTAATACAAGTACAAAACTAATATGACTAGAAAATGCAAATAAATAATAAATATTAATAAAATATATATCTAATATGACTGGTATGGTATAACTTAGAACAAGTCATACCGACAGTCATATCAGTATTAAAAACTGATATGACTAGAATACAAACGAATTATTTACAGAAAATTAAAAAACTAAGTAGAAATTATCAGAAATATACATATAATTTACAGAAAATTCACATAATCAAAGAAAAATTCAATAAACTTACTGAAAAAAATGTACAAATTAAAATGTATAAAATTATGAACAACTAAAGTAGTTAAAATAAAGAAATAATAAAATGCAACAGTTTAAATAAAATGCATAATATAAAAAAAACAACTAATTTACAAAATATTTCAGAATATTAGAAAAATGCAGTTAAATTAGATAAACTTGTAGATAATTAAAAACAACAATTTACAACATCTGGATAAATAATTTAAATAATTCCAAATAAGTAAATTTTCAATAAAAATAGATTTCTCTACAATTTTAACATAAAATTTTGAGAAAAATATTTTAAGAGAAAATAAATTATTAAAAAATACTCGACTTAGGAAGCTAATAAATCAAGTGAGGAATGACAATAATAAGCATGAAATAGAGACATGATAAAATGTTTTAAAATAGAACAAACACCAAGTAAAGATATAACTAATCACTAAGACTGTTTAACATACCTAATTTACCAACTAACCTGGTAAATGTGGATTCATCAAGAGATTTAGTAAATATATCTGCTGTTTGTTCCTCTGTGGGTACAAAATGTAACTCCATAGTACCATCCATGACATGTTCTCTGATAAAATGATACCCGATGTCAATGTGCTTGGTTCTCGAGTGCTGAACAGGGTTGTTGGAGATTGCTATGGCACTTGTATTGTCACATAAAATTGGGATTTTATTCAATACAAAGCCATAGTCCTTCAATTGATTCTTTATCCATAAGATCTGAGCACAACAGCTTCCAGCAGCAATATATTCAGCTCCTGCTGTTGAATTTGAAACGGTTTGCTGTTTCTTGCTATACTAGGAAATCAATCTGCCACCTAGGAATTGACAACTCCCGGAGGTGCTTTTCCTATCAACAACACTACCTGCATAATCTGAATCTGTATATCCAACAAGGTTAAAACCAAAAAATTTAAGGTACCAAATACCTAGATTAGTTGTACCCATAAGATATCTCAAGATTCTTTTAACAGCAACGAGATGCAAATATCTAGGATCTTCTTGGAAACTTGCACATAAGCATGTAGCATAAATAATATCAGGTCTACTTGCAGTAAGATAGAGTAATGAGCCAATCATACCTCTGTAGCTTGTAACATCTACCTTGATAGAATTATCACAAGCTCCAAGTTTGACAGCTGTAGATGATGGAGTCCTTGCTGAAGCTGAATCCTCCATGTGGTATTTCTTGAGGAGTTCTTTGAGATACTTGGATTGACAAATAAATAAACCATCTAACCTTTGACTTACTTTCAATCCAAGAAAGAACTTTAGCTCACCCATCATACTCATTTCAAACTTACTCTGCATTAGCTTAGCAAATCTCTTACAGAGATCATCATTAGTAGACCCAAATATGATGTCATCCACATAGACTTGGACTAATATCATATCATTTTTATGTTTCTTAGAAAAAAGATTTTTGTCTATGATACCTCTAACAAAACCATTTTCTATAAGAAAACCAGAAAGAGTGTCATACCATTTTCTCGGGGCTTGTTTGAGACCATAGATGGCCTTGAAGAGAAAGCAAACACAATCCAGCAACTCCTGATTTTCAAAGCCAGGGGTTGTTCTACATACACTTCTTCATCCATATCACCATTCAGGAATGCACTCTTAACATCCATTTGATATACTTTGAAATTGTAGTAAGCTGCAAATGCTAAGAACATCCCGATGGCCTCAATCCTAGCTACTGTTGCATAGGTTTCATCATAATCAATGCCTTCACCTTGTGAATACCCTTGAGCAACTAGTCTTGCTTTATTTCTTGTTACAATGCCATCTTCATCTAACTTGTTTCTGAATACCCACCGTGTACCAACTACTTTTCTGTTCTTTGGTCTAGGTACCAACTTCCAGACTTGCTGCTGTTCAAATTGATTGAGTTCATCTTGCATAGTAATCACCCAATCAGGATCACCTAGTGCTTCTTCAGTCTTCTTTGGTTCCATTTCAGAAAGAACCCCTGAATAATGACATTCATTCTAACTCCAACACCTGGTCACCAATAATCAGCTCAAAAGGATTAGCTCTATTCCAAACAATTTGTCTTGGAAGATTTGATCTTTATGATTCACCTTGAAATTCATTATGGTGTTGTGAATGACTAGTTGACCCATCATTTCCTCCCCCTAAGTTGTTGCTAGATTGTCTTGATGATTCTTCCTCAGTGTTAGTGGTATCTCCATTGTTACTAGTGTTTCCACCACCACCACCATGATCATTATCATCATTGTTATTGTTATAACCAGCAACAATCTCAGGTGGAGTCTCATCATCTGATTCTGAATCTGGCAAGTTATCAAACTTCAGTTTCTCAGATGGATTTTCTATTTGGATACTTGGGAGTTTAGTGTCATCAAAAGTAACATTGACACTTTCTTTCACCTAGTGACTGTCAATTATGTACACCCTGTAAGATCTTCTGGAGTAACCAACAAAAATAGCTTCATATGTTTTGGCCTCGAACTTGCCACGTCGAACATCTCCATCTTTAAGCACAAAGCATTAAACACCAAATACATTAAAGTATTTGAGAGTTGGTTTCTTGTCATTCATGATCTCATAAGGTGTTTTCATTAAGTCCTTGTTGATTAAAGTTCGATTCTGAGTATAACAAGCAGTGTTCATAGCTTCAGCCCAGAAGTACATTGGAAGTCTTGATTCACTTAACATTGTTCTTGCAGCTTCAATCAATGTACGATTCTTCCTTTCTACCACTCCATTCTGTTGAGGAGTTCTAGGGGTTGCGTATTGTCTTGTTATTCCTTTGTTTGTACAAAAGTCATTTAGGACTGCATTCTTGAATTCAGTTCCAATATCTGACCTTATTGCTCTAACTGGAAACTTAGAATCCAAATCAATCAACTTTACATGATCAATTACCATCTGTGGAGTTTCATCCTTGGAATGTAGGAATAAAACCCATGTGTATTTGGAATAGTCATCGACGATCACAAGAGCATATTGCTTCTTTGACATAGACATCACATTAACTGGACCAAACAAATCCATGTGCAGTAACTGACGAGGTTCAGTTATTGAAGATGTGTCAGTGCCATTGTGAGATGCTTTCTTTGACTTTCCTTTCTGACATGCCTCACACAGTCCTTCATGTGTAAATTCCATTTGAGGTAGACCTCTCACCAATTCCCTCTTGACTAGGGAGTTCATTGTTTTGAAGTTGAAGTGAGACATCTTCTTGTGCCATAGCCAACTTTCATCTCACGAAGCTTTAGCATAAACACAATTAACTTCATCTTTGCATCCAGAATACGAATCAGCTATGAATAAGTTTCCTTTCCTTACTTCTTGAAGACCAGGCTTTCCATTCTTCTTATGAAGGATCTGACACTTCTCTTTATCAAACGAAACAGCATATCCTCCGTCATAGAATTGACTGATGCTGAGAAGATTGTGCTTAAGACCTTCCACAATAGATACATCCTCAATGATAACATTTCCAACTTCCAGACTGCCATATCCTTCAGTTATACCTTTGCTGTTATCTCCAAAGGTAACCACTGGGCCAGCTTTCTCAATCACATTTGATAGCAGGGCTCTATCTCCGGTCATATGCCTTGAACATCCAATGTCCAGAATCCACACAACCCGGTTCACCTGTTCCACACCCTGCAATATCAAATTGATTAGACCTTCTTCGGAACCCAAACTTGATTGGGTCCGACATATTTAAAGAACTGGCCTTTGTGATGCAAAACAATATTCTTAATTTTAACCACTTCAACCTCCTTAAAAAAAGAGCATTTCCATTTATAACCAGCCTTAACACATTTCTGAGTAGGCTTAGATATAATAAATGTGTCCACTCTAGTTTTAGGAGGACTAACAGTTTTTGTTCTAACATGCTTCTTGTTATTAACATGTTGACGAGGAGAAGTCTTATCATTAGATGCATGCTTACTATTAAAATAAACATACATTACATTGAAAGCACAAGACATGCAATTCGCAACACTACATGCTTTATGAGATAAATCTACACTAGGCATGTTATGCATGTTAGATATGTTGTTTTGTTCCAACTTATGAGTGTCTAATTTTGTCTCTGTTATATGAACAGCTTTGACAGAACTCTTAGGCACATACTTTTTGGATTGGACAATCCCATTGTCAATCTCCCCAGTACGCATCTATTCTTGAATGATGATATAAGATTCAATTAAAGGTTCTGATATAGATTCTTTAAAGAGAGGGTCTTTAACACTCTTAAGCACATGTAGAATACCCCTTTCTTCAGCTCTAACTCTATTAGGGGTATTAATGCCTAACATTCCAATAGCCTCGTTATAGCCATAACCTATACCAGGGTTAGTGTCTTTCAAAATTATGAACTAGATTCGTTCATATGGTGGCATTCTAAATTTTATATTAAGTATGAATACTTTAAATTAGAAAAACTTTGTACTACTATTATATTGTTGGAAAAACTTTATATTAGTAACTACTTAACTTGATGAGCATTCTTTCGCTCATTCTTGCTTTGTTAAAAAAATTATATTTCAGTACAAGGAGAACATGGTCATTTTGCCCGTATCACGAGAGAAAGGAAGTGGAAGATTCACCCTTGAGATAGTTCAGTTCAGGATGGATACTACAGAAGTAGGTTTGATAGGCTTCATCTATGTTAGCTATTAATGTAACTTCATGTAGAAGTTGTCATTAATAGTGTGAGATCCTGGTTAGTACATTTGGTTTGTAATAACTAATGTTACTGTGTAACATTTCTAAGGCTATAACTTGTGTGTGTAAGAGATTGGGGTCTTTGGTGTTGTTTTGTTGGATCATTGAGTTAATACATGTATTATACTATTGGATGGTGACGTGACAACCTAGATTCCTGACCCCGGATCTGGGGGTGTTACATTACTGGCATGGATATTTCTGTTTTGCAAACTCAAGGGCAGCTAATACAGCTTTCTAAGACTCTAACTACTCTTAAAGATTCTACTACAGCTGCTTTGGGTGATATTGTTTCTAATCAGGAGTCAGTGGAGACAAGATCGAGTTCTTTGGAAAAACAACATGCTACTATTCTTGGCAATCAAGCTCTGATTTTGGATATGCTTGGACACATGACTAATATTCTCAATATACCACCATATCTTCCACCTGTTGCTGATGTCAAAAAGGGGGAGAGTGGAGAGAGCAAGTCTAGAATTGAAGCAAGTTCTTGTAAAAATGATGCTAAAGAGACAAGCCTTTCTAAAAAGAAGGACGGTGATGGTGATGATGATGGAAGTGGTCACACTCAGAAAGGAAAAAGAGTAAGTACAACTCAGTTGCAGTCTCAATAATCAAAAAGGAAGATTTCAGAGTCTAGACAACCAGAGTCTAGAGAAAATTCTAAGAAACAAAGGCATGTTTCTACTGAAATAGAGCGATTGAGGCTGAGAAATGAACTGGTTACTGATCTGAGTGCTTGTGACACAATAGATTTGCAAAAGATAGGTTTTGAGAAGGATGTGACAAGGTCAGGCTGAGAAATGAACTGGTTACTGATCTGAGTGCTTGTGACACAATAGATTTGCAAAAGATAGGTTTTGAGAAGGATGTGACAAGGTCACAAAATATACAATCTACTACTTCTCAAGTGCCTAAGAAAATTGAAACTCCGGGTTCTACTATTCAACATGTTGGTCAGCAATTTCAATTTAAGACACGGGAGGGTTTGGTTCAAAATTTTAGGTATCTACAAGATATTGTTCCTGTAACACCCCTGTCCCACATCGAGTAGATTTGGGACTTCTGTTCAGTTTATAAGGCAAAGTACTACTACTAATTAGCACCAACAAAATCATGATATTTTGGGGGCCTGTGGTGGGCTTGTCGTTACCCAAGTTGGCTGCAGTTGGGCCAGTGTGCTTCGAATTAATCGGACTCAGAATCGGGACTTGACCCGATTTTCGAAAAAGGCTCGGGATTTGACCCGGGTTGTCACATATGGTATCAGAGCCGACTCTCGAAAGCTTGATTCGTCGAGTTGCCGGAGGTGGGGACACGAAGGCTGGTGGTATTATCCCACAATGGACAGAGGTCCGGAGGTGGGGACACGAAGCCAGCCGGTATTATCCCACAATGGCTAGAGAGGAACGATCTTGGAACCTATGGGATATCCGTTCAGGCTTGACGAGGACGTCAAGAGTTTAAGTGGGGGAGTTTGTAACACCCCTGTCCCACATCGAGTAGATTTGGGACTTCTGTTCAGTTTATAAGGCAAAGTACTACTACTAATTAGCACCAACAAAATCATGATATTTTGGGGGCCTGTGGTGGGCTTGTCGTTACCCAAGTTGGCTGCAGTTGGGCCAGTGTGCTTCGACTTAATCGGACTCAGAATCGGGACTTGACCCGATTTTCGAAAAAGGCTCGGGATTTGACCCGGGTTGTCACAGTTCCTCTTGTCAAGACAGGGACTACTGTTGAAACATGGTCTACTCAAAAGCATGTTGAACCAACTTATTAGATAATGAGTCAGAAAAATCAGGCTCGTTCTGTAATAATTAAAACTGGACTTCGTCATACTCAAGAAGATACTTCTAGTGCAGTCAAACATGTAGTTGATCCTCATTCATTGACAGATTATGTTGGTGAGATAGTTACACATAAACATCTTAATAGATTAATTTCTGCTCAACTTATTTTGAAGACTATAAAGTAAATGAGCATGTATCAAGAAAAGGAACAGTGGACAAGGAGATTCAAAAAGAATTCATTGTATACTTCTTATCTTCTGGAATGACAAGATGGATGGATCAAGAGACCTTGATTTATCATAAAAGGGAAAAGGAGCTTGCCTATGTAAAATTCTTATTGGAGAAGAGAGCTGAAGTGTCTCAAGGTTGGAATGCAGTTTTAAGAAACTGGCTTGATGAAATTGATGAACAACTCAAAAAGATTTATAAAAGGATGTATCATACTGATGTTCCTCCATTCAAGCTTATGTATGTAGCTCCAGATGGTTCTAATAAAGAAATGGAGTACAATGTTTTGAAATTGAACAAGATCAACATGGGAAGTATGTTGGTTATCAAGCTATGGAAGGAGAACTATCTTTTATGAGTCTGGATCATTTGCAAAAATTCAACTACATGCTAGATCAGTTCAAAGCACTTCATCATCAAATCTTGTGTGTTAACTCTGATATGATTCTCCTTAAGGAAGAAATTGGCAAGGCATTGGTTAGAACAGAAGATGCACTGTTGGATGAATTGATTAACAGAAATTCTTCTTTCAGGAAAATTCATATTCCAGATGATCAATGAAGTCAGTAATCATTAGACTTTCTGATATTGTTGTATTCTAGTGTGTACTTAGTAATAAAGTTTTGACATCATCAAACAAGATTTATGCCTTATTATATAAAGCATAAATAGGGGAGATTGTTAGGAATGAAGATGATGGTGTTACTAGAGTACAAGGAAGAGTCTACTGCTACAAGAGTCTATGATCAGAGTCTGTGAAACTGTTAGAGTCTACAGTCTGTAAGAGTCTATAAAGTTTCTGCATATTATGGAAACTTTTGTTATCTTTGAAGACAGATCACTGGATAAGCTCAAATCATTATCAAGAATCAGTAGAAGATATGTTCTTATCAGAAAGGCTGGATGATTGAAGCTGTCAACCTAAACAGATGGGACAGAATCCCATGATTCATGTGATTGATCTACTTGTTGTTTTGTTGATAGGAAAATTGTATAAATACTCTCATTCTACATTGTAATATGTGTGTGTGTCGAAACCTAGAGATCATATTAGGTTTTACATTGAGAGTTTGCATCTGTAACATTGTTTACAGAAAGTAGCTGCTAAGGATAGTTGTACATCCTTGGTGGAGTTTGTAACTTTGATTATTCAATATAAATCATTATTACAGCATCTTTGTTTGTTTTATTTCAATTCCGCGTATTTATTATTCTGTTCATTAAACAAGAAAACACAAAAATAGACATATTAGTACTACGTGTATTCAAACCCCCCTTTCTACTTGTAGTTCTGGTTTAACAACAAACAATTCTAACTAATTTGAACGTTGAATTGGATTCGAACGTTGCAAGTTGTTAGCTTAGTTTTGAACGTTGGTTCTTGTTCATATTTTCTGTATCCACCAGTGCAACAAGAACACAAACAACTCAGAACTTTCTTTGCTAAATCTTTACTGATTCTCTCGAGCTCTATTATATTATATACGTGAGATATATTAGAGGGTCTATAGTTTGAGTTGTAATACCTTTATAAATTTTATTGTTCAAGGTGTAATATGTAGTTGCTGGATAAATTGGCAAGGGAACATATGGTTTAGTGAATTGTGCTAGAGAAGTATACTCGGGGTAGTATAACTTAGAGGGCAGATTCAGAATCGGGTTGTTCAGCAAGCCATTTGTCAGTAGCTGGGTAAAGGGTGGTATATTATTGTATCTTGTAATTGTTTTTATTGTGATCAATAATACATTCTCTTACTAGGTTGGCAATGGACCATGACGTAGACCATAGGGGATTAGGGGTCGAACCCGGCTAAAAGATTTGTGTGTTCTTTACATTTTTGCACCTCATTTAGCCACATTCAGCTTACCATTTGTCACTGTTCAAATTGAATTCAGTAAGCTGTTTATCAGTAAAATTTAAAATTGAACATAGTTAGCCATTAACACCTATTCACCCCCTTTAGGTGTGCATTTTCAAATATTAATTTATTTAATGTAAATATTAAAATATGTAATATAAATATTAATATATATAAATATTTGTTTATTTATTTCGTGTACTTCGTGTCGTGTACCGAAAGGGTAAATTCAAAACCGACACTAAATCTCGATCATGTACTTTCGTGTTCATGTACTTTCGTGTCATGTACTAAAAATGCAAACACAAACACTAAGTTTTAGTGTCGTTTCGTGTCATGTCATAAATTACCGCGTATACTTTAAGTACAATAATATGGTTAAAAGTAGCCTTAAATTACTACAACACCTATAAAAAAGACTTACATTCTTAGACTAGAAACTAGAAACTAAATAAAAAAATTTCTAACTCGCGTCGAAATATAGCACATATGGTGTGAAAATTGATCGTTGGGAGATGGAGAAAACTACAGTGAAGTTGGATTTCAAAAAAAATTCACCGATTGACGGGAAAAATCAAATTAGAAACGAAGGGAGTTAGGTGAGGTTATGTATGTGAGGGTATATTTTAAATGTATGTGGTGCCTTAGGGGACCGTTAGATTAGATTGATTTAAGAACTTAAATTAGTTTATAGTTTATATTTTAGGTTTGGTTTCTATTTGATCGCTAGCCTATATTCAACAAACCGGGCGTATAAAATTTGGATGGTGATTTATGCACACCCCAAAGTTATTCATGCACACCGTTTATCATTGATTTGACAAAAATATCCTTATTATGTTTCATATTGACCATTTTACCAAGTACCTTCTTAAAGAAATTGGTTATGTTTTCTGCCGATTGTAATTATTTACATTTAACATAAATTTGTTTATAACATAAAATCGAATTATATATTAAAGACCTTTCAAAGATAGATTTAAAATGACTCGTGTTTCTAATAATTTAGTTTCAGAAGATTGTAATTATATCATATTTATATTATTAATTTTAAAACTTGCACCTCACTAGACTCAATTTTTTATAAATATTTTTGTTCTTAATTAATATACTTTTAATATTTAAATAATGTCAAAAATAATATTTAGATAACATGTTTACAGTATTGATGATATAAAAATCAAACATTAATTGAGTAAATTTATAAACGCATAGAAATATGGAAGAACAAAACAAATAAGAATTTTATAATTAAAAAACATCTCATTATTTTATATTTTTTAAATAAAAAAATAAAAAAAATTGTACTTATCTTTAATTAGATTTTATATTATATTTTCTCACAATAAATTGAAGTACAATTAACTAATAAAAATTAAAAAAAGGAAGAAATTAAATATTTGTTATTTATTTTTATAATTAAATTTCCATTTAATTGTCTAATATTATTTAAGGAAATGCAAGACCAGTTAGAAAGAATTAGACAGCAGTTCATTCCAAGTTTTACATAGGTTAGCCTGATGGGGGAAGAACGAGCATTTTGGGCGTGCATAAATATATTTTGGATATGCATATATAACCACCCTAAAATTATCTAACTTGTCTGACTCCTTCAGTTTTCTGGTACAGTTGAATGAATTTTGTGCAAAAATGGTACACTGAGGCTGCAGAATGAAAAAATGGTACAGGGCGCCATCTCAGGTGGCGACCCCGGCCAAAATTCGCCACCTCAGGTGGCGACCCCTTATTTTATTTTATTTTTTCATTCTCTGCTTTTGCTCCGGTTGTTAGTTAGTAAAAATAATTTGTTATGTAGTAAAATTTGGTTGTGAACAATCGATTTTGAAGGATTACAAAATGTACTTGCAAAATTTTAATTTTAATTTTTTCTTTTGTAAATTGAACTTCAAATGTTCTACTTTGCTACTAACCAAAAAACGGAACAAAATATTAAGTGTAACTATGTAAAATTTTGCTCCAAAAATGAAGACTACACAAAATTATAATTTATATAGGCACTTTTATACAAGGCAAATTTATGTAAACAATGATAATAATGCAAGTTTTCCAAAAACGACTATAACAAAACTTTTATAGTACTCAACATCTGGAAGCATGATAATAATGCAAGTTTTATGTTACTGTTGACGTGACTACACCACTTTTACATTTTCAGAGCAATAATAATATCAACAGTTGTATTCTGATAGCATGATAGATGAAAGCTTCATTTTTATTTTGACGTGACTAGACATCTTTTTCATATACATTTGAGATTGCATTATTTCTGAAAAAGATGCCAATTAATACAAAGCTTGAGTTTTATGGAAAAGATGAGTGGTTACTTTAGAAAGACATGACAACTCCACTTTCTAGTAGGTTATATACTTGACGCTTATAGCTTCATTCAGTGCCTATTCCTTGGTTTGGAATACAAAAAATGGGTGAGTACGAGTGTCGTGTTTGGTTGCTTGTTTAAAGAGATGACAACTACTGGAGGTTAAAACGAAGCGATCCAAAAGAGTATTTTGCAGGCGTTCGTCGAGAATGGGCCTATAGGCGTGAGGAATCCGAATGATTGAGAAATGACCTCATTCGTATTGGTGCAAGGGTTCCCACTCGTGATTCGCTTATCATGTATCCTGATCTCGGGGAATGTGGGAATTGGAATAAGTATAGGAAAAGAGTCATTGGTGTTGTGTCACAGATACGATTTGAAAATAATCTAATGTTGGTGCGTAGAGGTCGTCAGTATATGTATCAACTTGCCACAGATTCCGTTCGTGCTATGGGTAGAGAGCTCATAGAACGCGAGCAATATCATCTTCAACATAATCCGAACTATGTCTCTGATGGAGGAAGAAGAATGATTTGCGTATTCTGTATTGTTATATTGTTGTCTTTTAATTATGACCAAATGTTCTTATTTTGTATTGTTGTATCCTAAGTACCCTATTAATGTATGAATTTGGTATTTATGATTACTCTTTTTAGTAGTTTGATGAAAGATCCACTATAATAAGAACATGCACATCACAACAATGCATAAACAACTTAATCTTCATGATCATCCTCATATGTTTCCTCATCCTCATCATCATCGTAATACTCGTACTCGTTCCGATTCTCATCATCATCATCATCCTTATCGTCATCCTCATTTTGGACTTCATCCCCGGAGTCAGTTATTTGTTGTATGTTGAAACTTTGCATAAGTTTTTCCATCTCATACTCATGGTGATCTGCTTGCCTTGTTATCTGCTTTTTAAGATCTTCAATAATAATTGCTACACGCTCCTCTAGTGGTTCTTCAATCCAACGAATGTATCCACATCCATTGGACCCGTCTGGACAGTTGACGGACCTTCTTCCAACATTGGACCCGTACCAGCACATCTTTTCAACCATCAACTTGTTGCAAAAGCAAATATCGGGATCAGGAACGTTAGACGTCTTAATTCTAAGAAACAAGTGGTAGATATATTTGAAGTATTTTGGTGAAGAAGTAATAACAAAGATGAGTATTTATATAGGCTTTACATGTAAATTAGTACATATTGTGGAATTGATCTCGTGACTACAAGACTACTCATCTTTTTATTTTTCAGAGCTTTCTAGTGCTTTTTTTTAAAATTCCAGACACTGCAAAGCAAAGTTGCTGACATTTCAAAACAGTAAAGACGAGTGATCACATCAACTTTAAAATAAAGTTACAAAGTTGAGTTGCCACCTCACATCCTACAATTTGCAGGCAAAAATAATGCACCTGTATTATTGTTGTGTAATATTAATCAATACATTTTCCTTATAAATAGATCTTCTCTCTTATGCATAATCATAGATTTTCTCTCTTTTCTTTAAGTCAGTTTGCATTGAATGGATAAGGGAAAGAGACCAGTCAGTTCGGGTTTAGAAAGTAACGATAGGGCCAAGTATGATCATCAAAAATTTCTTGAGCTAACAGATGGTGGTCTTGCAGCAATTGTTAAGAGGGCTTGGAAAAAAAAATTCTGAAGCTGAGGAACGAGAGATTCAAAAGCAATATGAGAACAAGAGATTTTGTGGCAAGATGCGTAGGAGGAAGAACAAGAAGGATAAAAGGGTAAAGATTGGGTCCCAACTAAGGAGGAATACTATGATGTTTATGGAGTAAACATGGCCCTGCTTAAACATCCAATTAACTTGTTTGTGTGAATGTGGCACAGGTTATGGATTCACCAAATATAAAAGTAAATACCATTATAACAATGGTTAATGACGAATTTAACCACAATGTATGTTACAGTAAAGCATGAAGAGGCAAGCAGTTGGCTATTGAGGATGTTTACAGTAACTGGACTATGACATATGATGCACTACCACAGTTTTTCATGGCCATGGTACATGCCAATCCTGGGAGTGTCGTTGTCATCGATGTCGTTCCTCATGAAACTGTTAGAACCAGTTCTGTTGGCAAGCGTGTGTTTTTGTGTCTTCACGCAATGATGGAAGGTTGGAAACATGCCCGCCCAGTGCTTTCGATTGATGGTACCTTCCTCAAGGGAAAATACAACGGGAAATTACTCGTTGCCATGGGTGTGGATTTTAATATTCATCAGTATCCAGTTTGTTATGCCCTGGTAGACGAGGAATCCGAGAGAAACTGGTCTTGGTTTCTTAAACTGTTACGTACACATGTATGCAAGGAAATGTTGAATGTCTGCATAATTTCTGATCGTGCTGCTGACATCCTTGCAGCAATGAGGAATCCGACTAATGGATTCACACCACCTTACGGGATTCATAGGTTTTGCTTATTCCACGTCAGAAGTAACTTTTCCAATAAACATCCCGGTGGAGAGTTGAAACTATTGATGTGGAAAGCTGGAACTACCCCCCAATACTTGAAGCACCAAGCCTACATGAATAGGATAGGCGAGATATCACCCCTGCTTTGAAGTACCTGGCATACATTAATCCTGAATTGTGGACCTTATGTTGCGATGTTGGTGGTGGTCGTTCCGGATATGCCACGACAAACGTTATGGAAGGCTTCAATGGTAGCATAAGAATGACACATTTTCATCCTGTTACAGCAATTATGGAGTATATCTTCTACAAGACTATGAGAATTGTGAATACCCAATGAAACCAAGTCGTCGATGCAATGCAATAGGGTCAACAATTATGCCAAATGACGGACAGTATGATAACCAAATATATGGAGAAGGCTAAATCATATAATGTCCAAACATTCAGTAAGCAACGACGCATTTTCAAAGTTGTTACGCAATGGTATCAGGTCAAAGGCGTCACAAAGGGGGGGGGGGGGCAACAAAATGTGGACATGACTAAAAAATTCTGCACTTGTGGGAAATGGATCACCCATCATTTGCCTTGTTCTCATGTATTGGCTGGTTGTTTGGCAGATAATCTTGATTGGAAAAAGTTGATTGAACATTATCACTCCACGTCCGAATTGCATAAGTTATGGGAGCCTATGATATTTCCATTAAAACCTACACAGTGTTGGAACTACGTCTTACCGGTCCAGTGGCAAATGTATGGTAAGTTGGTACCCGATGAAGCTTGCAAAAAATTGAAGAAAAAATGTGGCAACAAGGGGGAGTCTGTAAGAATACGTACTGAAATGGACCAGTCGCGTTCGGGGATAAAGTGCAGCCGCTGTAACCAAGAAGGACATACAAAACGGAGCAAACTTTGTCCACAACGTCCCGATAGGGTTTGACGTTGCTACATTTTCTTTGCATTTTTTCATAAGAATTTGTACTACTTGCTTTGTGTGATTTAATTTCCTACATGTACTTCTGTTATGTTATTTTTCATTTCAATTCGTGTGCTTCTAATATCAAGTGTTTGAAACTTAATGACATGCAAATTTAAGAACAATGGAAAACTAGTCATAAATTGAACTATTATTCATACGTGAAAAAAAAAACTACAATAGTTTAGTCATCGTCGGATATGAAGCTGTCTGAGTCATTATCAACACTAATGCTCAATTGATGATACTGTCTTGCACGTACGTAGCACGTTTCCGTCCTCTGCAAACATCCTTGCATTTGCTGCTAAACTGTGTCGATGTAAGCGCAATCGCATTCGGTTCTCTTACTCTCGTGCACGGAACAATGCAACTTCAAGTTGTTGTGGAGTATTGTGTTGCATCATTATAGCGCGTTGTTTCAGTATTCTAAGTCATAACAACCGACATTGCTCAATGCAACAAGAAATGCATTGCGTACGCCATTCCCACTCCCTCCGCATTGTTGTTATTGACTGACTTGAGTAACGATTATTAGGATTCATCGAGTACACGAAATCATCGTCACATAACCATTTTCTACCCATGGCTCTAAAAATGTCACCTGTACTATAACTATTTACCATATTTTTAAATTTTGATAATAATGACCATAAGCAAGTGCACAAGCATGAGAGTATTTATAAAAGAGATGAGCATTAAAATTCGTAACAGTTCAAACAAATAATTTCGATCACGGGACAATTTCCTGTGTATTCACGGATCCAATTATACAATAAAACACTTTACCTGCCTTTTCCTACCGGACAACTTAACAAAAACTTGAAATTTGTTTGTTCTTGTCATTTTCGGATCAATAATTACCATATTACAACAAGTTGTGTGTTTTTTGTATTTTCAGGGTCTCATGTTCGACTGAAAAAAGTCATAGTAATGTTTAATATTTTTTCTCAATTTTTCACTTTTTAAAAAGTTGAACGGTTCAACTTTGATACGGAATAAAAAAAATTAATTAATAAATTTTATAATTATATTTTTTAAACCCTCAAAATTGACGGTTAAAAACCAATTATACTAAAAACCAATGTGACTAATTACCAACTTTTACTAAGTATTTTACTAAGTGAAGCACCTGGGAAGAAAAAAAAACAAAAAAAATGAACTAAAAGGGGATCGCAAATTTTGGTCGGGATAGTCACCTCAACCCAATACCAAAATTTCATTCAACTGTACCCGAAAACTACTGAAGGAAAAGACTTGTCCGATACCTATACATTACAACTACAGTCCTACACCGACTCTCCCCATCCTACTCCTGACACGGTCACCTGCCCCATTCGGGCAGCCCCAATCTCGAAGCCCCACTCATATAAAATAAAATAAAATAAAACAAGATATACAATAATATCTCCCACCCTTCTTCCCCTCTAGAAAAACTACTAGTATGACTCCTAGTACTTGTTACTATCCTTGACCAATGAACAACCACTCTCCTCCGGCCATCTCCACCACTTCCCACGGTGGTGCTTCTTTTTCTCACCTGTAACGCTTTTTTTAGGAGGGATAATTAGAGATGGGTCAGGGGTTGAGTTGTAGGCCCAGAAATGAACATGGGCTTTTTGTAGCTGTTGAGTTTGGTGATGTTGAAACTGTGAGGTTTTTGTTGGACAAAGATCCGGGTGGTGTTCTTCATACTACTGTTTATGATCGCCATTCTCCTCTTCATATTGCTGCTGCTAATGGCCAGATCCAGGTGGGCTTTTATTTCTTGTTCAAATTCATGTGTGTTTTTGGCGGGGGTTTTAATGGGGTTTCTTCTTCTTCAGATTCTTTCTTTGCTTTTGGATCGTTCTGGTAATCCTGATTTGGTGAATCGGCATAAGCAGGTTAGATATTTATTTCTTGATTTTCTTTTTGCTAAGTATGCTATATTGGCAATCTTTATGTTTAAATTGCAAGAATGTTTGGTGCTTGTTTAGACTCCACTTATGCTGGCTGCAATGCATGGGAATATTGCTTGTGTTGAAAAGCTCATTCAAGCTGGGGCTAATGTATGTATATTCCTTTAGTCCTACATTTCTTCAAGTATGAGACAGTATGTAATTGTGATATTTTTTTAGATATTGAAGTTTGATTCTCTTAATGGGAGAACCTGCTTGCACTATGCTGCTTACTATGGTCATTCTCACTCTCTTCAAGCCATTCTATCCGTTGCCCGGACCTCCCATGTTGCTCTCTCTTGGTGTGTCTTTTATTACCCTTTTACCTTTTTTTGGATTTGGAGATTGATTTTTTTATTCACTTTGTTGTCTTTTCTTCTTGGACTGTAGGGGATTTGCCCGGTTCGTGAATATTAGAGATGGCAAGGGAGCAACCCCGTTGCATTTAGCAGCACGCCAAAAGCATCCTCATTGTGTGCATACATTATTAGATAATGGAGCTCTGGTTTGTGCCTCCACTGGTGGATATAGGTAATTACTTGGTGATCTTTTTTATTTGGTTCCCTTCTGTATGTACATTACATATTTGAATTTGAAATTCTTGTTTATCAGCTTCCCTGGTAGCACTCCGCTTCATTTGGCAGCTAGAGGGGGTTCTGTGGATTGCATTCGGGAACTTTTAGCTTGGGGTGCAGATCGGCATCAAAGAGATTCATCAGGGTATTGCTTTACTGTCTTTCTCAACTTTGTTTTGTTTATATTTCCCAACATTTTTTCAATTTCCAAATTCAACTTTTACTTTTTGCAAATATGTTACTTGGGGTCATAAAACAAGATGATACACTTGCTGCATTAAGTTTTTACTTAGTAGTGTTCCTAACCAGTGAATTTATTCTGATGTTAGCCAATAATAGGCTTGATCTGACCCTGTATCTGAAGAAGTGGTCTTTTATTCCTTAATTGGATGCTAAGCTAGAATACAATTTCCATTTTCTTTATAAAATTGCTTTAAATGTGTCTGATTTTTAGCAATGTGTGCTAATGAATTATCAATCATCTTGAATTCCCTTTTTTTTAATAGGAGAATACCGTATACAGTTGCATTAAAGTACAAGCATGGAGCATGTGCTGCCTTGCTGAATCCTTCTTCTGCTGAGCCTCTGGTCTGGCCATCACCTTTAAAATTCATTAGTGAGCTTAATCAGGAGGCTAAGGCTTTATTGGAACAGGCCTTAATGGAGGCTAATAGGGAGAGGGAAAGAAACATTTTAAAGGGCACAGCATATTCTGTTCCATCACCATCTCATTCTGATGCAGAGATTGATGATACTACGTCGGAGGTAATTTTGCCCTTATAGCAAATTGGTTGATTGTTGCCCCCCCCCCCTCAATATCCTAAACAGTTTTTTGTGTTTAAAAAGTTATTTACGATTCTAGAACTGTGTTGAGAGGAAACTTTAAAGGCAAGTGTAAACATATATCTGACTACTTCCACTTGATTTAGCTTTTGCATAACCTTAAGCACAATCCAAGTCGTAAAAAGTAATTCAGGTTTTAAGATCTGTGTTGAGATGAAACTTTTTCGATGAAATTATAAAGGTAAGTGTGAATGCAACTACTGATTTACCTTTTATATAACCTTAAGCATAACCCAAGTTAACTGGAATTTTCAAATTTAGATCTTTTCTGTTTCTTGATATTGACGATGAAAGGTGTGTGGTTGACAGGTAGATTCTGATGACTTACCCTTGTAAGATGGTTGTTTAAGTTGAGAAGTCTTTGCTTGATATGATAGTTGTCCCCACTATACGTGTGAAAGTTTGAACTAAAACATATTAGTATAGTAATAGCAATTATTTGTGTTGATTACCTATTTGCAAGAGGTCTTTGCTTTGGCTTCCATGTGAGTTCTAATTGCCACCAGGGCTTTGTCGGATCCGTTCTGGTGAAAGATACATAAATAAACAAACAGCAGTGCACGGCATTGTTATCTCCTTGTGATAAGATAGAACTATTATGAGTATGTTTGCTAATCAACTATTCCAATCTAGTCTGGGCAAGGACAGTAACCAATATAAAAATGAAAGAAAGAACTATCTTCAAAGACTCGTTGTAAATAAAATTATGCATAGTTACTATCTTAAAGTATCTTGTATTGATGGTGAGAAGTACTCTAATGCAGACCAGTGATGCTGAGCTATGTTGCATATGTTTTGATCAAGTCTGCACAATTGAAGTTCAAGACTGTGGCCACCAAATGTGTGCACAATGCACACTAGCCTTGTGCTGCCACAACAAGCCCAACCCAACAACTGCTTGCCACACTGCTCCAGTATGCCCATTTTGCAGAAGCAACATCGCCCAATTGGTAGTAGCTAAGGTCAAAGTTGACACGGACTCTGATCCCAAGGACCTTTCATTCTCGAATTCTAGAAAATCAAGAAGGTTCCGTAACTACAGTGAGGGTAGCAGCAGTTACAAGAGCTTATCAACCGTAGGGTCATTTGGAAGGATGAGTACCCGTAGCTCGGGAAGAGTTGCTGCTGATAATGAGTGGCTCGACAAACCTTGACCTGATGCCAGAGTTTTAACAATCGATTTGATCAAGGCTTCAGGTTTACACTTCCAAAAGGTATGTATAGATGAATCGCCTATCCGTTTTGAAAAATAAGCAAAAGTAAAATTGCAGGTTTTGGGTTGGTGAGTATTGTTGTATGATGATCACATTGTTGTAATGGTTGTGTTACTTGAGCTTAAAGAAGCAATTAGTGCTTTGAGGTCTGGTTAGTTAGGGTGGGATATAAAGATGAAATTAGTGCTCTTGCTTATCCTCTTGTAAAAGTAAAACAATTATCAATATCTGCTACCTGGAAAAGACTCTTGTAGTAACCAAGTTGAGTGGAGATTGGACCCCAACTTGTGTATTTCTTGATCTGTGTACGATGTATGAAATCAAATTCAATTTCCCACAAAAATTTAAAAAGAAAAAAACAAAAGGAAAGCCTATTTTGGTGCTGTTTGTCATGTGATGATCATGTTTCTGTCTGCTCTTTTAATAATACTTGGATTTTTATTGTATATGTTTTCCAGTTATGTTCTACTATATAATTGAGAGGTCACCCACCCACCTTGGGGCCCAAAAGGTCTCATCCTACTGCGATGTTGGCTGGTGGGCTTTGATATCTTTATCTCTTGGTTGCGTGGCCCCATGATTCATGAATCAATAAAAGATATAGGCGACATAGCCCGATGGCCCCAACTTTACTCAACTGTTTTCACAAAAAAAAAAGAGAGTTTTGTGACAGATAATTGTCCAGGGCACCAACTGGTTTGTTTTTTAGAGATTGTCTTCTCCAATGTGAAATATAAATGTCTAATTATTGACTTTGGTTAGGTCCTAGCACAATAGATATTTGTAATTTTTATTATTTACGCAGGCCTTGTTATTTTACATGTTTAGCGACTGCAATTCGTAATACTGGAGTGGTTGACTATCTTGCCAACTACTAAAGATGCCATGTCAAGCTTGATGACTAAAACGAACATTTATCTATAATCTATATGAATGAGATGTAGATCTATAATATATGGCCAAGGCACCCTTCATGCCTTCATAGAAATTTTCAGAATGATTAATAAAATTGTTGAAATATAGCATAAGATTCATTTGTGACCTTCCTCTAACATCTTAAGGTTTTAGATGAGCTGGTTACATGGTATCAGAGCTGGTTACTCAACATGATATTAGAGCTCTGGTTGGCGGGGGTCACGAGTGAGGGAAAGTGTTGAAATATAGCATAAGATCCATTTGGACGAAGGTTTCTTAGGTAAAGATCAATTTCAGAAATTGTGTATTCTCCTTGGACCTCTGATTAAGATAAGAGATGAACGATAGCGTTGTTCTGGAATGTTGGTGGATAGGTTATAACTCAAAACTTCTTGGACTGAACTGCTGTATGATGCTAATCAGTTCTTGCGGTCCCAATGTGTTGGCAATCCAAGAACCTACTCAGGATGGTGTTTGTGGTCATCCTGTAATTTCCCCCGACCAGTATTACTATATACTCTTGCAGTAACACTCGAGTAATAGAATCGAATCTTTGCATTTGATACGGTATCTTCTCTATTGTACAGTATTCAGAGAGTATCCCCATCGAGAGAGAATATTACTAGTAGTCAATGGGTAGAACAAGCTAAAGAGCTAAGCACAAGTTACTCCTGTTCCTTTTGTAATAGTAGCTGTTAACGGGCACCAATATCACGTCTTCAGGTCCATAAATCATCAGGCTATGGCAATTTCTGTGTTCATCAGCTAGCATTCTCTGAAGTCTCAACTGCAAGAAAATGTCCAAAAGATGCAGCATAATGCTACTCTCATTTCTGCATCCGTTTGGTCCCTTAGGCAGAGGGTGATACACCAAGTTATAGGCATGTTCATCCTCGATCTGCATTGTTTCAGGCCTTCTTTTCCTTGAAATTTCATCTTTAGAGCTCTAAAATACTTGACAGACCTCTCAGGCTCCTGCTGTAATGCTCTAAAATATTTCAAGTTCAACTATAAGTGCACCATTTTGGAGATATACCCCGTCCTTCATATATATATCTACACATTAGTTCAAGTTCAACTATTAAGTGCACCATTTTGGAAGTATGCGATGTGTTTTTTCATGATTACTTAAGTTCGGAGTCAAGTTTTGTATTCGAGCCATTGAATTTGAGTTTATATTGGAATTCAGATTCAGAACAGACCTAATTTTCAGTTTTGAATTTGATTCGAATTATCCGTGCAGAGATCTTAATATCAATTATGTTTTATTTGAGTGAAATGCTCCCTATGAATTATTGTCAAGTTTTCACATGAATAATCAGAAACACAGGTACGCATCATTCTCATCAGACAAAAATATAATGACAGATTTTTACTATGTTGTGCAAGTAGATTAACACGTTTTACCATCTGGGAGTACAATGCAGTTGAAAGTACCGGCAATGTCTTCGGTTCATTTAAATGGGCTCCTTCGCATTCAAATGCAGTTGCACGCGAGTTTCTTTTCGTTTACAGCAGCTCCAGGCATCTTCCTTTTTGTCTCGTTAAAAATGCAACACTGTTAATTTCTTTGTTTTCCTTTGTGCCTTCTGAATTGAATGATCTGGACTATTCTTCCTTTTTATAGTAATCCTCTGGCCCGTCTTGATCCCTGCATATCACCTCTTTTTTTTAAATTTCCAACTCCACGTGCTGCTGGTTAATCTCAATTATTCATGGTCTTGCCGTTGTTACTGCCATGATTATGCTAATCTGAACCAACACCTACATAACTCCATAGTTGCAGACAGAATCGAGAATTACCTCTGCCAGCCCAAAAGCTGATGATTCGTCTGCCTCACTTTGCAAAATTTTCGCTTGATTTGTTATGGAGTCATGCTGTTTGGCTTGTAATTCTGCAACCTGCTTGGATCTACTTGCTCGTATTTAACCAGAAACTTGTAGCATACATGCACTGATAAGTGCAGCTGCTTGTCCTGATGTTTTTTAAAAAGAAAAGTACTTCAATATTCACTCCCATACAGAAACATATACCTGCAGATTTTAACTAGGTACTGCAGCTTCGCTTCCACTTCTCCTTTTTCACTCACAACTTGCACGTGAGCATCACTCCGTTTACTGCAACCTCTTTAATTTCATGGCAGCCCTTGCATCAGATTTGACCTGCTGCAGTGAATTCTGTGAGTATTTCTTTTTTGCTTCAATGCTGGTATCTACGGCGAGGTTCAGCGTATGTGGTTTCAAGTTCACAGATGGAAAATATTTAGTAGGTTCCTCTTCCAGGAATATTTTGTACCAAGTTGGTTTGACAAAGAGCTCATTCAGGTCGTTGATTCTTATATCCAGTTGCGGTTGCTCTCTTAGCTCTCCTGATGCTTTTTTTTTTGGTACCAAACCTCCAGTTGTTCCTGTTATAGTTCTTAGCACAAAACTGATTTTGGCTAAGTTATTCTTGTGAGTGTACGAGCTGCTGGTTGATTCGGGGTCAAAAATCATGATATATGATATAAATTTGTGGAAGGGCCAAATATATAATCCTCTTCCTTTTCCTTCTTTTTTATTGTAATAGATTACCACCAGTAGATTTTCACCCTGATAAAATTAATTGTTCAGGTGCATGTACATATGTACTTTTTGCAATAATAATTCCATCTATCTCTCTTTGTAAAAGTTGAGTTATGTATTAGTTAACCAATTACATAATTTTAAATAATTTTCAGTCAATCAGAAGCAATTATTTTATTTTTCAACCAATCACAATTGAGTTAGCACGTTTCCTTTTTTAAGAATTAACCGACTAACTATGGTACAATTATTAACCACTCTCTTAAAAAGGAAACGTTTAAATGCATTTCAAATAAAAATTTGTTTCCTATTCAAATTTTATTCTATTAAATACTTTTCAAGCAAAATAATTTTAACCAATCACACAATTTTAAATAATTATCAACCAATCATAAGCAAGTATTTTATTTTTCAACCAATCAGAAGCAAGAATTTATTCAAATCAATATATATATTTTAATAATAAAATATTAATATAAATGCAATTCCATTTTTAAAATAGTAATATATATATATATATATATATATATATATATATATTAATAATAAAATAGTAATATAAATGCAATTTTAATCGCTTAATTGAATAAAAATTAAATTAAAATAATCTAATAATAATAAAATTTAATGGAATTACGATTTTTTAAAAACGTTTGCAAATAGTGAATCTCGCTTCTACATGTTTTAGTTAACCAATCGCAAAATTTAAATAATATATAATTAATTCATATATATAAAAATAGATTCGTTTTAAAAAAATCATGTACAATATTTTTGCGTTGTACATCATAAAAAAAAATATCTTTTGGTTTAAAACCAAATTTTCGTAAATATTTTTGAAAGATAGTATTTTTGGTAAATCCTCTAATAATAATAAAATCGTTTAATTAAATTAAATTCTGATTGAATTGTATTTGCATCCAAGAAATGACAAATATTTAGATTGATTTGGAGTTGTAAAAAATTCAAATAGATCCTGCATATCTTACAAGATTTTTTCAGATATAAATTATTTTAGATTTATTTATGTTTATCAAAAAATAAAAAAGATAGTAATATAAATGCAATTTTAATCGCTTAATTGAATAAAATTTAAATTAAAATAATCTAGGAATAATAAAAAAAATGAAATAAAATTCAAATTAATGTATGTGTTACTAATCAAATCGTTTAATTAAATTAAATTCTGATTGAATTGTATTTGCATCCAAGAAATGACAACTATTTAGATTGATTTGGAGTTGTCAAAAATTCAAATAGATCGTGCATATCTTACAAGATCTTTTTTAGTTATACATGATTTTAGATTGATTTATGTTTATCAAAAAATAAAAAAGAGCCGGTAAGATATTTTTCAATGATAATTGATTTTAGATTGATTTATATTTATCAAAAAATAAAAAATATCCGGTAAGATATTTCTCAATGATAATTGATTTGAGACTGATTTATAGTTATCAAAAAATTAAAATGCAATATATTTTTTAATGATAATTGATATTTGATTAATTAAGATCTTGCAAAATATATGTATTAATGTAATTGATAAATTTTAGCCCAAATTAGTAATGGTTTGTACCTATAAATAGATACGTGTATTTTTTATAAAAATCACCAGTCCTAGATCAATCATTTCTACACGTATACATCACCTCTACAACCATACATCATTTCTACACCTTCAAAATGCAAGGAATATAAATCAGGTTATGCTAACAAGGAATATAAATCAGGTTCTTGGACTGTACAATGATACGAGAATGGTTATCAAGAAACTATTCAAGTGGACGGTTGAATGTGAAATAATAACCGGAAGTCATGCAGGAGCTACTCATATTATTCCGAGGTTTACCACAACATCCAGTGAAAGCAACTCAAAGTGGCCTTTCATATTTAAGAGGAGACAATTGTCATTGCAAGTATGTTTTGCAATGACGATTAATAAGAGTCAAGGTCAGTCCATGGAAAAGGTTGGTTTGTATCTTACCAGTCCTACTTTCTGTCATGGCCAACTCTATGTTGCTCTCTTACGTGTCACTTCACCAGCTGGTCTCCATATCCTTCTGGGAGACGGAACTACAAAAAATAAAAATAGCACAAAAAATATTGTTTATGAAGAAGTTTTCTACAATTTACCCGAGTTGTAGTTTTTAATTTGTATGCCTAAATTATCAAGGCCACTACTTTTTTTTTTTTGGTAAGCATGGAAACCACTAGACAATCAAATTTGAAAAATGTTTTAATGAAATTAATTTCTATATTCGTTTCCTTTTACAATATGAAAGCTATTAATTTTTTCCATGTCAAAAAGATCTTTTTGGTTTAAAACAAATTTCTCTTAATCTATATATATTTAAATTTCGAAAATTTGAAATATACTACTTTAATTCTCAAGGTACATATATTTCTACAATTGATTTTGATTGATTTTATGCATAATCATATCCAGAAATTGAATAATCAATCAGAAATTTTTTAATCAATCAATTACTTTAAATGCACTTAAGATACTATAAGATATTTGCATTTATGTAATTGATTTACAATCTAATTTATTTATATTGAGATACTATAAGATATTTGTATTTATGTAATTGTTTTGGGTTGCATTATATGTGAATCAACTTCAAATAAATTCGAAACAAACCTTAATTGATTTATGCATAAATAAATATTGACTTATAAGTAATTCGAGATTGAAAAATTTTGTATTTCGAATCAAAATTATTTATATTCCAAAAACAAAAAAACAATATGATTTGCTAAGATACTGATACTTATAAGATATGTTGTTCTTGATGATAAACATAAAACACTTAGTAGAATTTGTGTAAAGTCATTTTGTAGCTGTCAACGGAATGGTATGCTTTGCAGCATTTCGTTGACAGGAAGCTCATCAACGAAATGAGTGATGTAGCAATTGCACTGTACAATACTTCTAGTTTGATATGCATTTCGTTGTAGATATTGGATAGGTTTTCTAAGTCATGTTGACTACTAGATAGGCAAAATAGGTTGGTTAATTGTAAATATATTATGCCTTGTAATTTTGCCTAAGTGAAGACATGTCAACGGTATGAAGATTACTCATCAACGAAACGAAGATTACTCATCAACGAAACGAAGAATAAAGCTATCAACGAAACACACCTTACTGCTATCAACGAATCATTATCACTTTTCTGAATAGTTGACAAAGTGATAGTGACAGTTTTCTGACAGATCAAAAGGAGATGTGGAAGTGTACTTTGCATTGGAAACCATTAAAATGGACATGGGGAATAAGGAAACATTCCAATTTCCAATCTGGTTATTGAGTGGGATCACTATAAGACTGAAGACAAAAGACAAAGATCTTCAGGGACCATTGGACAAAAGGGATGAAAAGCAAGTTATTGACGGTTACCTTTAGTGTAGCAAAAAATAGCTTTGCAAACTTGGGAATATATATATAACCAAGTGTAGCAGTTAAAATAGAAGTAAGAGAAGAAAAACAAATAGATTGTATTAGCTATCTTTGAGAGCATACTTCTCTACATTCTTGTAACTGAGCAGCTGTGTACTTTTTGTATCACAGATTATTTCCGCAATAAAAATCACTTCAGTTGGATCATCAAACAATCCAACTGAAATTATTAAGTGCTTGTGGTTTTTATTTTATAAGTTCAGTTTTAATTTGTAAGTTATTTTAAGTTTGAAAAATATCAAGAATTGTATTCAACCCCCCCCCCTTCTACAATTCTGTTAGGTCATTTGGGATTAACAATTGGTATCAAAGCAAGATTCTAACAAACAAGAAGTTTAAAGATCAAGACCAAAACAGTATCCATGGTGAAGAAGGATGTAGGTGGAAAGATACCAGTTCTTGATAATGACAATTACTTTCACTGGAAAGTAAAGATGCATTTACATCTCATGTCTATGGATGAGAGGTATGTAGACTGCATTGAGAAAGGTCCACACGTTCCCATGAAGTTCGTATCTAGAGTTGGACTGCCAGATGATGCTCCTGATGTAGAGATTCCAAAACCTGTCTCAGAATGGACTATTGAAGATGTTGCAGAAATCCATAAAGATAAAAGAACCATGAACATTCTGTTTAATGGTTTGGAGCAAGAGATGTTTGACAATGTCATAAACTGTACAACCTCCAAAGAAGTATGGGACACTGTTAGAACTCTCTGTGAAGGAACTGAGCAAGTTAGGGAAAACAAAATGCAGCTCCTTATACAACAATATGAGCATTTTCATTTTAAAGCTGGTGAAACCCTAAATGATACGTTTAGTAGGTTTCAAAATCTTTTGAATGGATTAAAGTTGTATGGGAGGATCTATCAAACCAAGGATTCAAACCTTAAATTTCTTAGAGCTCTTCCAAAAGAATGGAAGCCTATGACTGTTTCTCTCAGAAACACTCAAGAGTACAAAGACTACACTCTTGAAAGGTTTTATGGAACCTTAAAGACATATGAGTTAGAAATGGAGCAAGATGAAGAAATTGAAAAGGTACAGAAGAAAGGTGGATCTATTGCATTGATAGCATCTGTGAACCAACTGGAAGATGACAATGAAGAAGCTGCAAAGGCCACAACTAGTCGAGCTAGTTGTAGGAGTAATGTTAGCAAGGGTAAAGGCAAGATGACAGAAGAAGAAGAACCAGAACCAGCCAACTTGGATGACTTAGATGAGATTGATGAACACATTGCTTTTTTGTCAAGGAAATTCTCTAAGTTCAAGTTCAAGAGAAACTCAGAAGCAAGGCCACCAAGGAAAGACTTTCAACCTAGCAAAAATAACTGGATTGAAAAGTCTAAATCTAAATGTTTCAATTGTGGAATGCTTGGTCACTTTGCTGGAGACTGCAGAAAGCCCAAGGTTGAGAAGGGCAACAGGAAATTGGAGCCTGTTGATTATAAAAAGAAATACTTTGAACTTCTCAAGCAAAAAGAAAAGGCTTTCATGTCTCAGGAGTATGATTGGGCTGGTAATGGTGAAGATTCTGATGATGATGTTGAGTATGTCAACTTGGCTCTTATGGCTAACAATCATGAGCAGGAAGCAAGCTCCTCAAGCAACCAGGTAACAATTACTAATCTTTCTGAGCTTTCTAAAGAGGAATGCGATAATGCAGTAAATGAAATGTCTACTGTACTATATAATTTACGTGTTACTCTTAAATCACTTGCCAAAGAGAATTCAAGAATAAAAGAGACTAATTTGCTCTTAAGTGATAGGAATGCAATGTTAGAAGCACAACTCATTGATTTTGAGAAAACGAGGTGTGTTAGTAGGGATGCTAAGAAGGAACTTGAGAACGTGTTAGAAAGGGAAGAAATTCTTAAAACACAACTTGAAATAGAACAAAGTGTGATTGCAAAATGGAAAGATGCCAGGAATGTTGCTAACAACATCATTAATGTTCAAGGTATGGAATCTTTCTGTGAACAATCATGGAAAAAGAACAAAGAAAAGCTAGGGTATGTTGGTGAAACCTTAGAATCAGAAACAGAGTCAACAAACAACAATGATCATTTGTTGAAGGTTGATATGTCAACGGAATGCAATGTTCCGTTGACAGATGAACCATCAACCGATCAGGCTGTTTCGTTGACAGAGAAAAGAAAAGATGAACTCACTAGACTTAATAACAAGTATGGTCCTGTCACCAAGAACTTTGTTCAAGGTGAGTCTAGTAAATCAAAGAAAGTTGAGAAGCCTGTTGAGAGAGCTAATGTAGGTCACTTGTCTAACAAGCAATTGAAAGACAAGTTAGAGAAAGTTCAAGTTGAGGCTAAGGGAAATAAAAAGAATAACAAGAATGGCAAAGTAGGGATTAACAAACACAACAATTACACACCTGATAAATATGCTCCTAGAAAGACATGTGTCAATTGTGGAAGTGTTAGTCATTTATCTACTAACTTCAAATCTGTTAAGAAGACTGCTAATGTGAAAATGCCCAAGCCTGCAATGAATAGTTCTATGCCTACAATGCCTGTTATGCCTAACATGTTTGCTCCATATGCACAATTTCAAAATCCATATGCCAGCATGTCATTTGTGCCTAATCCATACATGAATATGTTTAATGTGCCACAAATGCCATGGAATGTGAATAACATGTTTGTTCCTCCAACTATGCATGCTGTGAATGAAAATGTGAGCAACCCTCAGAAATCAACACCAAAGGTAAAAATTGATTTAAATCAATCTGAGCCCAAGGTGAAAAATGATATAAAAGGAAAAGCAAAGGCTAACAAAACAGGACCCAAGGTAACTTGGGTACCAAAATCAACTTGATTTGATTTTATTGTGTGCAGGGAGACAAAAGGAATCTTTGGTACTTGGATAGTGATTGTTCAAGACACATGACTGGTGATTCTACCCTGCTCACAGAGTTTCAGGAAAGAGCTGGCCCTTGTATTGCTTTTGGAGATGACAGCAAAGGCTACACTAAGGGATATGGCTTGATTTCAAAAGAGAATGTCATCATAGATGAGGTTGCATTGGTGGATGGTCTTAAGCACAATCTGCTTAGTATCAGCCAACTTTGTGACAAAGGATTTTTAGTTACTTTTTCTAAAGAAGCCTGTGTTGTTTCTAAAGGAGGAAACAACAATGTTGTAATGACTGGATTCAGAAGAGGGAATGTGTACATTGCTGACTTTAGTAGCACAAGTCCAGACACCATCATTTGTCTCTTCATCAAGGCAAGCAAGGATGAAAGTTGGCTATGGCACAAGAAATTATCTCATCTGAATTTTAAGGTTATGAATGATTTGATGAGGAAAGATCTTGCCAGAGGAATTCCACAAGTGGAATTCTCCAAGGATGGTTTGTGTGATGCCTGTCAAAAAGGGAAACAAAAGAAGGCATCATTCAAAAGCAAGACAGAGTCATCAATTGTCCATCAGCTTGAGTTGCTTCATATGGATCTGTTTGACCCTGTAAATGTCATGTCTATCTCAAAGAAGAAATACTGTCTTGTGATTGTTGATGATTTTTCTAGATTTACATGGACTTTCTTTTTGCACTCCAAAGATGAGGCAAGTGAAATCATTATCAATCACATCAAGATGGTAAGCAATCATCCTGATTTCAAAGTAAGAAGGACTAGGAGTGACAATGGGACAGAATTCAAGAATTCAAGCATGAAGGTGTTCTGTGAAGAAAATGGTATTTTGCATGAGTTTTCAGCAGCAAGGACACCACAGCAAAATGGTGTAGTTGAAAGGAAAAACAGAACACTTATTGAAGCTGCAAGGACAATTCTAGATGAATCAAAGTTACCAACTTATTTTTGGGCTGAGGCAGTTAACACAACTTGCTTTACTCAAAATATTTCTTTGATTAATCAGGCCAAGGAAATGACCCCTTATCAACTACTCAAAAGAAAGAAGCCACTATTGGATTTTCTTCATGTCTTTGGATGCAAGTGCTTTGTTATGAGAAATCAAGCTGAGCATTTGGGGAAATTTGAAGCAAAGGCAGATGAAGCAATATTTGTGGGATATGCAGTAGGAAAAGCTTACAGAGTCTATAATCTCAGAACCAACATTGTTATGGAATCTGTACATGTTGTTTTTGATGATCTCAAAATTCAAGGTCTCTGTGATGAAGGTTTCCATGAAAGTCTTTCTTTTGAGAATGAGGAAGGAGATCAAGTGAATCATGTTAAGGCTACTGAGAAACAGCCTAAAGTTGTTGTATCTAGCACAGATGAAAGCAGCAGTGAAGATGAAATTGCTGCATTGAGATTGAAAAGAATAGATGCTAGCAGACCAAATGGTCATTTCGTTGACAGTCATGGTGATGGATTCGTTGACAGTCAAAGAAATGCTTCTAGAAGTGATCAATTAGGGACAAAAAACTCAGGGGGAGTTTCTCAAGGACAATTATCCAATCAAGGCAATCATGATCATGAAGCTACCTCGTCAAAAGCAAATCTACCTCCCTCAAGGAAATGGACTAAAAATCATCCCTTTGAACTTATTATAGGTGATGTTTCTTCAAAAGTCCAAACTAGAAGAGCAACTCAAGAGGAATGTCTATACAGTAGCTTTCTGTCTCAAGACGAGCCAAAAAAAGTTTAGGATGCACTTCTAGATCCAGATTGGATTTTAGCTATGCAAGAGGAGCTAAACCAATTTGAGAGGAACAAAGTTTGGAAGCTGGTGCCCAAGCCTAAAGACAGGAGTGTCATAGGCACAAAATGGGTGTTCAGAAACAAGATGGATGAAAATGGCATAGTCACAAGGAACAAAGCTAGATTGGTTGCAAAAGGCTATTCACAGGAAGAGGGAATTGATTTTGATGAAACCTTTGCTCCTGTTGCAACACTAGAAGCAATAAGGATTTTCCTAGCCTATGCAGCCCATGCCAATTTCAAAGTCTATCAAATGGATGTGAAGAGTGCTTTTCTGAATGGGGAATTGGAAGAGGAGGTGTATGTAAGTCAACCTCCTGGTTTTGAAGATGATGATTTTCCAGAATATGTATACTTCCTCCTCAAAGCACTCTATGGTTTGAAACAAGTACCTAGAGCCTGATATGACACACTTTCACAGTTCCTCCTTGAGAATCACTTCACTAGAGGTACTGTAGATAAAACTCTGTTTCACAGGGTTGTGAATGGCTCTACTATACTTGTTCAAATTTATGTAGATGACATAATCTTTGGGTCTACAGATGTGAAACTTTGTCAAAAGTTTGCCAAGCTTATGCAAAGTAAATATGAAATGAGCATGATGGGAGAATTAACTTACTTTCTTGGTCTTCAAGTGAAGCAAGTTAATGAAGGCATTTTCATTAGTCAAACAAAATATATTCATGATTTATTAAAGAAATTTGACTTAATGGAATGCTCTCCTGCCAAAACTCCCATGCCTACTGCCACCAAACTTGAATTGAATACTAAGGAAAAATCTGTGGACATTTCAAGTTACAGAGGCATGGTAGGCTCACTTTTATATTTAACAGCTAGTAGACCTGATATTATGTTTTCTACATGTCTATGTGCTAGATTTCAGGCTGATCCTAGGGAATCCCATTTAGTTGCTATTAAAAGAATTTTCAGATATCTCAAAGGAACACCAAACCTTGGCATTTGGTATCCTAGAGAATCTGGCTTTGAACTAATTGGTTATTCAGATGCAGATTATGCAGGATGTAAAATTGACAGGAAAAGCACAACTGGCACCTGTCAATTCTTAGGAAACAAGCTTGTCTCATGGTTCAGCAAGAAACAAAACTCAGTTTCTACCTCCACAGCTGAGGCTGAGTATATTGCAGCTGGAAGTTGTTGTGCACAGATTTTATGGATGAAAAATCAACTACTTGATTATGGATTAAGAGTTGAGAAAATTCCTATTTTCTGTGACAACACTAGTGCCATTGCCATTACTGAGAATCCAGTGCAGCATTCAAGGACCAAGCACATTGACATCAAGTACCATTTCATTAGAGAACATGTTATGAATGGTACTGTGGAGTTACATTTTGTTCCAAGTGAACAACAACTTGCAGACATTTTTACCAAGCCACTTGATGAATCAACATTCTCAAGACTAGTAAGTGAGCTAGGTATGTTAAATTTCTCCTGATTATTTTTGAGATTTTTGCAAGTTACATTGTATCCAGAAATTTGCTATGTTTTTCTGTGAATTAATTTTCTCAGGAAAAAGTGCAATTTTGTCTAAGTCAAAATTACTATGTCAACGAAACGCACCATTTCGTTGACAGTCTTAGCATTTTTCTAGGTGTTTCGTTGATAGCTCTTTTATATCAACGAAACGCAGCTTTATCAACGAAATAGACGGGACCTTAAACAGCCAATTCTGACTCGTTGATATAGCGCTTTTAATCTCAACCGTCGAAATTACACGTCCTTTACCACGATCTATGCATACACCCCTGTAAGTATAAATCATGGTAATATTATAATTGTAACAGTTATATTTTTAAGCCAATCCAGTAATTTTCATTTATTATTGGACTTAATTTCTGAGAATTTTTGGGGGAGTATTTAAGAAATTCTATTTTCTTTAATTCTTTTTTACATGTTCTCAAAAATTCGAAAGGCTTTTCTTTCTTCTTCTCTCTAACAAGCAATTCAGTTCGACGCTTTTCTTCACTCAACAATGGCACCAATAGTCAAGCTTATGTCGGCTGGAGGGTTTATTTATGAGAAGAATAACTCCATCCCTTTTGTTGTCAAGGAAAGCCCGAACAACATCTTTTTCAAAATGATGGATTTCATGAAGAATTGCAAGTTGAGCTATGCAATGTTTCACTCTACACCACTCTACAATGAGATAATCGAGGAGATTTGGACCTCATGTGAGTATAGTGGGACAAATTGCACTTTGCAATTCACCATCCAAGGTAATGAGTATATAGTTAACTCTGATGTACTGCAAGCATGTCTACATATTCCTGAAAATAACTGTAATGCTTTGCCTACATATACTGAAATGATTAACATGCTAAATTCTATAAACAACTCTTTGCCTACTGATAATTTGGGTAAGATTATTAGGAGAGGTTTGGTTAAGTAATACAGTTACTTAGCTGATGCATTCATTAAGGTCTTCTCTGGAAAGATTAGCAATTTTGATGCATTAACTAATTCTGTAATAACCCGAATTTTTGGTAAAATTAAAACTTTTCTTATTATGATTAAGTGCATCAGTGAATAGTGAATTTGGTGGATGAATAGTGATTTTGAGGGTTAAGAAATTTTTTTATGCCACCTATGTACGAGACGTAGTGTGGATATTCCGAAGTCATATTAGTGATCTACGGAGTAAATAAGTGAATGCAAAGACGATCGGAATTCAGAAATTCCAAATTTTATTTTGGTATAGTATTTGACCGGGCAGCGAATTATATATTATTATATTCAAGAAATGAGATATTAAATTTGAGGATTTGAGGATTTAATATTTTGGAATTTTATTATTTTATTAAAGTCGATTTAAGGATTCGATTGTTGGAATGAATAGTGAATAGGTACTATTCACTGCGAGAATCGCGTAGAGTTTTATTCGCTCTTTTTAGGAAATATTTCGAATCGTTTCAAGAGGAACAAGGCAACATCTACAGGATTAAATATAGACATGGAAGTAACATGTAACAAGATTAATTCGAGGGATGCAACATTTGGATCATCCATGTGAAAAGAAACGAACCAGTAAAGCTACTTTAACCAAACACATGCATGCGCGGCACGTGTCCCTGCTTTGCCACCATGATACTCCATGGCTCGACATGTGTCCTTATGACAAGGATAACTCTTATGACTCACCCCTCTTTTAACAAAAATCAGCATTTCTAGCATAATTAATCAAAACAAAGAAAAGAAAAAGGAGAAGAACTCTCCCCAGATTTTCTGCTCAGCAGAAATAGAGTTCAAAGAAAAATCCATAACTCCATTTCTATCCATCCTTAAATCACCCAATTTTAACCATAGCTTCTCCACTCCATGGGTAACATTCGTCCAAAATTTCATGGCCAACAAAGGAGTGTAGCCTAGCCAAATCGCTTCCCCAAGTTGGAGAATCCAAACTGTCCAGTTTCTGTCCAGCGGGAAGATGGGACTCAAAACCCTAGCTAGGAAGCTTTAAATTTGGCGATCTATAGCTCAAAATAAATCTTATGAAGAGTACAAGGTCTGGTAAAAATCTTAGCACCGAACTCTTATTTTTCGATTTGATATGGAGTTTACAAGATGAGGATGAATAGTAACTTTTCATGATTCTTGATTTTGTTTCTTAAGGTTTAAGCTTTGTAAGGAGTATCTAAGGCTTGTTGAGTGATTGTAAACACTTGATAGTGTTGTTAGAGCATCCAAGGAGGTAAAACCCTAACCCACCCTTTGAGTTCATATGAGTTTTGATGAATGTTTTGATGTTATAAGCTTAAGAGATCATGTTTAAGTATTTTAGTTGTTATTTAACTTTGTGAAATATGAGAAATGGTGGGTGTTGGATTGTAGCCACACCCCTGACCTTAGAAAAGTAAAAAGGTTGTTTGTTGAGGTTGTGGATGTATGGTATGCCCGGTGTGGCTTGGTTATGTTGTGACAAAATTGGATTATTCGATTTTAAGCCGTCGTAATGCCCGATTTTCGGTAACTCTACAAACTGCCTATAATCCGAAAACCTAACTACCTCTTTTGGTTCATTTATGAACATGAGTGTGTAGATCTTTGTTTCTAGTTTATGTGAGCGCAAGAATCATGTCATTACGATTTACGGTTTATGAGATATGACCATTTTAGTGAAAGTGGTTCAAGGAATGAGATTGCAGAAATGTACCAACTTTGTGGCTATGTTTGAGACCCTTAAGAGTTGTTTTAAAATATGAAATTTTGTATTGAAGTGTCAAGGTCAGTTACGAAGGTTTGTAAGGAGGTTTCGAGTCCAAAAGATTATTTTCCGATTTTATAAAAATGTGTTAGCCGAGGTTGCGCAAGTGAAAACCACTAAGAACATGACTTAGAAACCAATGTTGTAAATGGTTAAGTATACCTTGTATTCGAGGATCGATTTCGGACTAAACCTACGGCTTAAGTAATTGTCGATTAACATGGACTTAGTATGAGCCTATAGCGAGCTAGTAATGCCTTGGTTGTGTTTCGCTTACGTGTTTAAGCATTGAGTACAAGTGGATTATCCAGGGGATTAATCGTGCGTTTTCTTTGACTTTGTCTAGATTGTCCGGCATCGTCGCGAACCCCTATCACTTCTCGAGCATCAGGCAAGTTTTCAAAACCTATACTTACTGTTGTTGTGATAATAAACTGTTTTCACATATGATATGTAAATGCGATATATAAATTGCATGCTTGTTTTTGAACTGCTATATATAGCAATACTTGAGGATATGACTTGATGTGGGGCTTATAAGCTAGATATGGGATATCAGTTATAAGCCAGTTTGTATATATAAATGCCCTAGGATAAGGGCAGGTGATTTTCTCTAAGATCAGAAGTAATTATATTTCTGTATAGGTTAAGGATTATTTTCCGATAAAGATATCGGGTAACTGTTATTCGAGAGTTAATTATTTATTTAATGAATATTATTTTTGAATATTCATTTGAGGATTATTGACTTAAAGAATATCATTTATATTCATTTTAGGATTATTGACTTAAAGAATATCATTTATATTCATTTGAGGATTATTGACTTAGAGAATATTATATATATTCATTTGAGGATTATTGACTTAAAGAATATTATTTATATTCATTTGAGGATTATTGACTTTAACAATATTATTGTGAATATTCATCTGGGGATTATTTAATGAATATTAATTTTGAATATCTATTTGAAGATTATTTTATTAATTAATGAATATTATTTATGAATATTCATTCGAGAATTAATTATTTATTTAATGAATATTACTTTTGAATATTCATTTGAGACTTAATTATTTAATGGACATTATTTTTCGAATATTCCTTTGAGATTTATTAATTAATGAATATTTTTTTGAATATTCATTGGGGGTTTACTATTTGAGGAATATTATTTTGAATATTCATTCGAGGTTTATATTATCTTGAATATTCATTCGGGGTTTATTAGTTAATGGATATTATTTTAAATATTCATTTAATCCTTATTTATTTAATGAATATTATCTTTGAATATTCATTTAATCATTATTTACTTAATGAATATTATTTTCGAAGATTCGTTTAATGTTTACTTATTTAATAAATTTTATTAATTGTTTTTAAATCAAAAAGAGGTTCCCAAAACAATGTTTTCCATTTAAGTCCGTCTTTTAAGAGGATTTAAATGTTCGCTCAAATATCAAAAATATGGGAAACCTGATTTAAGTAACTGCTATTCATGTTAAACTCTCAACTCAAAACTGTCGGGGGACAGATATTTTCTCAAAGCAATTTAGTTGCTGCAAGTTAAATATTGTGCTACCACCTCAACGCTCGAGGGGTAAATTCATGGAACAAGTCGATATCCATTAACAAGCATCGCTTGGGAAATATTGGAGAATCTTCCTTTCCAACCTAGATACAACTACTGAGTGGAGTCGTATCAACAAGTATTACACTTGGGGAAAGGAAGACGATCTTTACGTTTCAGAGTCATGGATTTCATCTGAACTAGGAGCATGTGTAAGAGGTCGAGTCGCGCCGATCCATCACCTTATTGCCCCAAATGGGCCGGGAGATCCAGAAAGGCGGTAGACAATGTCAGGCTGTCGTGATACTTCCATCTACATGTAGAAAACATATTTTTGTTGTACAACCTGCTACTGATCATAGTAAGGTTGGTACGACGGGCGCGGAGAAGGCTCCAGTATTGGTTCATCATCCATTTTGGATAATTCTGCAACATGTACTGAAAGGGACCACGGATGACTCCATTGGTACAGGTTTACCGATCATGTTGGCAGAGGAATTCTGTAACATGTATTGAAAGGGGCCAAGGATGACACCGTGGTACAGGTTTACCGGTCATGTTGGTAGGGGGTCGAAAAGTGTTCAAAATGAAGTGACAATAAATTCATGCAACTTCATCTTTTATTTTATGAGTTATGACTCTGTGGATACCTTACATAACATGAGTTATGATAAGGGAGTTGTTTATACTGAATCACCTTATAACTTCATCTTTTAAGTTATATGTTGGTATTCTGCTCACATAGCAGATAATTTTTGGAAAGGCTATATTGGTTTACTTTCAAACCTCATCTTTTATATTATCCTAGAACTTTGTTCATAGTATGAATATCGAAAGTTGCAGAGTATTATGGAAATGATATTTGAAATACAACAGTGGTACTGTTTTTGGAATGTATTCCGATAAGGAAATGAATTCAGTATCGAGATATTTTGACAAATTATTGTCTTATACCCGCTTTATTTCTGGGTTGAATTAAAGGCAGAATTATGCCATACTTTCATTACCTTGTTGAGCTATAGCTCACTCTTGTTATTGCTTTATATATATTATATAGCAGCAAAGCAGGAGGCCAATGGGACGGCACATACCCCGCAAGGCGTTTCCATAAACAGGTTCTAGCAGTGATCCCGAGAGTAGTACGAACCAATCGAATCAGGCTACAGCTTTTGGTATTCAACTTATGTATAGATATGAATGGTATGAGAGGATTGTGAGCATCAGAAGGCTAAGTTGGTAATGTAACATTACTTAGAAATTGTATCAGTGACAGATTCAAAGACATTTGGGTATTGTAATAAAAATTATTTATTCCGCAGTTGTTGTATCGTGTCGTTTCTGAGACTCTAACCTGTGTGTGTGTGTGAGACATATATTGTGGGGTCATGAGCAGGTGAATTATGCACGGTGTGAGTAATACAGGTAAGGCAAGGAGTAAGTGGATCGTGACAACCCTAAATCCCTGACCCCGGATTTGGGGCTGTTACAAATTCTATGTTGATTCTCTTAACCATGCTTCTAACTGATAGATATTACAACTTTAGCACTCAACTTATGTATGAAATTGGTGCTAAGTTTGGTGATAAGGCTAATAGGAAAAAGAATATCTATTATGCTAGGTTTCTGATGATGTTGGCTAACCATGTTAGTCCAACACCATTAGTTATCTCTAACCCTATTTCCAGGTTCAAGTGTTTTGTGCAAGAGAAGAGTGTTTTGACAGATATACTGAGACTTAACCACAATGGTGATGTCCCAGTGGTGTATCTGCCCATCATTGAGGTAACTTCTTCTAACCCTGTTAGTGTAGTTGTTACTTCTATTGTTTCACCTACCAATGTTGCTATGGAGTCTGTAGCTGTGTCCCAATAGGCTCCTGCCCAAGCAGCAAAACCTAAATCTAAGAAATCCTCAAAGCCAACCTCAGGTGCTTCTCAAAAGGTACCTGTTGCAAAAACTACTTCACAACCAAAGGGGAGTGATTCTGGAGTTGTGAGAGGTGAGGGAAGGGGTGAAAATCAAAGAAACCCCAAGAATAAGGAAGGAAAGGATAGCGTGTCCCAGCCATGCCCCATTGTGTCTTCCCAACAAGGCATAATGAGTAAAATGGATTTAAACACAAGTCTAGTTGCATCCTCCCAAAAGGATGTGATTATTGAAACAAGCTCTCCTCCAAGAGCACACTCCAAGAGGGTAAGGGACACTTCAAGCCCACAGTCTACATTTTCCCAATACCAAAGGAGAGTGAAGCAAAAATCCAAGGGTACACAGGGTGCACACACTCTGGAAGCAACACTTCCAGTTTCACAAATTCAGTTTGATGTAACCCCAATTATTACTCTGGGGTTACAGTCCCATTCTCTAAACATCAACCTTGAACTATCTCCATCAAATTCACCAACTCAGTCTTTAGATGTGGACATGATCCATACATCTATTCCTGATTCTCCAACTCTTATCTTGGAGAAGCCCCACTCTGAAGCTGGTGGTCATCACATGTTAAGTGATTTGTTGGGCCATCAACCTATCTTTTCTGAAGCTGCAAGAGGATCTGTGGACCCCAATCTCAAATCAATCACCACAGATTCGATTGTAATTTCACTTTCTCAAAATGCTTTATTGACTTCATCAACGGAACAGCCTCTTTCGTTGACAAGTGTTTCTCCATCAACGGTATCCATACCGTTGACAGTTCAAACTACCATTCCGTTGATAGGTCATTCTACACCCCTTATTGAAGATCAAGTTGTTTCCACAACTAGTGTAGATGACCTGGTGGTAGTTGAGACACTTTTAGGTTTGAGAGAGAGTGAAACTGAGAGGCTAGCTTGCAGCCAGGCAAAAGGAGAGAATGAGAGTGAGAGGCTGGCTATTTCTTCCAGCCAGGCAAAAGGAGAGATTGAGAGTACCACCTTAGTAGGTGAAGGTGAGGGTGTGAGAGGTGTGAGCCATGGGGAGCCCATGATGAAAGAAAAGAGTGGAGAGAGAGAAGGGACTACAGGAGTCATAAGGGAGGAAGCAACCATTGCTAGTGAGTTAATGGGGGTCAGTGAGGGAGAAAGGGAACTTACTTTCCAAGAGCATTATCAACAAACTCTGGATAGTATTTCCCTGGATCCTGAGATCTTTACTCATCCTGTGCCAGCCTATCAGGTTATGGCTCAACAGGGCAATGTGGAGGCAGAGAGGTCACTAAACCTAATTCATACAACTACATCAATGCAAAGAGCAAAGGATGCCTTGACCAATCTATCTCCAGCAGCTGCAGCAAGTGGAGACTTTGACTTTTCTGATGATGAGGACAACTTTGGTGACAATCTACAGGTGGCCACTACTTCACAGACTGGGACTTCTATGGTGCCTCCTAGACCAAACTGGCTTTCTCAGGATATGCAAGGAAGATGCACTCTAGATGCTGCTATCACACGGCAGTACAATGAGGCATATCTAGCTCATGAGTCTGCAAATGCAAGGGACAAGAAATTCTACAAGGCCATCATGGATTCACTGGAAATCCAAAGGCTACAGATGTTGCAGACAAGGATTGAAGCTACAGAAATCAAGGATTCCATTAGCAACCTCAGGGATGCTACTGACAGGAGGCTAGATGAAAAGCTTCCTCTTCTAACTGTGTCCAAGATGAACAGGTTTTTCTCCAAGGAACTTGAAGTGTCCTCATCTTTGAAGACTCTTTCCTCTAGAGTGGACAAAGTTGAGGCTACACTTTCTCACATGCAAAAGGAACAGGAGAAGCAGACTCAACTACTCACCCAGCTTTTGGCAGCTCAAGGACTCCCTATCATCTCACTTGATGATAACAAAAAGGGGGAGAAATCTAAGGAGCTAGAGAAATCTAAAGAGCTTGATATACAAATCACAAAGGTTTTGGTCCCAGCCATTTCCTTACCAAATGAGCCACTAGAAATGGGGGAGCTTGGACAGAAGAAAAAGGATGGCATTGACCTAATTCAGGAAGCTTCTATGAGGATGAGACTTGTAGAACAGATCAAAGACCATTGGTCCAACATAGAAGCAAGGGTCAAGAGAATTGCTGGAACTGCAAAGAACTCAAATCCATCAACGGATCAACCATCAACGAATGCCATGGTGGTAACATCAACGGAATGGGAGCCACAGTTCAAGAGTTCTTATGTTATAGAACCCCTTCAGCATGGAGTCCTTCAAGATTCAAGAAGTGAGAAAGGACAATCTTCATGTTTTAGGAATGTGGATGCAAGAGGGATATCTCCAATATCACCTGTCAAACCCAAGGGCAAGAACATTGCAAGGATATTTTATCCTCCAACAAAGCCAGATGAGTTCAAAGTCCTAGGGAAGCTGATCATTGAAAGCAAAGAGAGCAATCATCCAAGCATAAGGAACAAAAGGGCCATCATCTACAGGGATAACAAAGAAATCTGCATTTGGGTTGGTCACCCAAATTTTGCTAAGGCCAAAGCTGAAGAATCTGAAAGGACAGCAATGCAAGCACTAGCAGTTGCTCAATCACTTGAAGATGAAGAAACCCTACAGGAAGAAAAGGCTAAGGATGAAGCTAAGGAAGCTGGAAAGGAAAGGAAGAGTGTAAGGCAGCCAAAGGCTAGAGCTAAAAGGAATCTGAACTTTGACAAAGATGATTCTCAGGACACTGCTCAAGACTCTTCCACAACAAGTGCACATCAAATTCCTGTTGATCTACCTCATGAAGGAAAGTTGGCCTGTGATCCTGCACATCCTGTCAACTTTCATGATCAACCAATTATGCCAAAAGAGGAGCCTCTTGAATTTGATGAGGCCTACTTTCCAAAGTTCCTATTTGAGAAGGATCAACCAATGAAGACAAAGAAAAGGGCTGTCAAGGCAAAGCCAGTGTTTGTGAGAAAGCCACAACCTCAGAAACCCCCTGCAAATCCAGAGGACTGCATGCATTGCTGACATCAGGGAAGAATCCAGTTTACATCTTGACTTAGACAACCTGGTGGAAGTAAGAGGCATTGCAGCTTCTCAAAAATTGCCTGAGAGACTAGTTTTTACATTCAAGGGAGGTAGAGAACAAGTGTGGCCTCTCTATAGAATTTTAGGAGAAGACTATCAAACACTACTCTCAGTGTTTAGATGCTTGAAGAAGGACTTTGGCTTCACCAAAACAGCCAAGTCTGAGGTGGTCTCCAAAATCTGTCAGATAAAGGCTAGCTGGAACAAGCCTGAGGCTCTTCCCAGGATGCTTAGAGTGCCCTCAACAGGAAAGAAGATCCATCTTCAACCATACTGGATGATGGAATTTAAGGACAAGAACAATTGCAGAAGATTCTTCAGGATGGAAGACCAGCTGGATAAGGCATCTAATCAAACTCTAAAGTTTATGCAATCCATGCTTGGTGATCAAGATGAAGAGGAGAAAATCTTTTACAGAAGGCTACATGTCCAAATTGAGGAAAACAACTCTAAGAGAGGGAAGAAGACTATGCCACAAAGAAGACACAGATGAAACATTTGCTCAGTCTAGAGGAGCACTTTTGGGCATTAGTCTTGTAAGTCTTGTATTTTGTCTAAAATATTATGAAGCTTAATGCATTTTCTACTTTTGTAATTTATGATGTATCTGAGTGTTTTTGTTATCATCAAGTCTCTTGATTTATGGCTGTTATTCTATCAGTCATAAATTGGGGGAGATTATTAGGAATATGTTGTTCTTGATGATAAACATAAAACACTTAGTAGAATTTGTGTAAAGTCATTTTGAAGCTGTCAACAGAATGATATGCTTTGCAGCATTCCGTTGACAGGAAGCTCATCAACGAAATGAGTGATGTAGCAATTGCACTGTACAATACTTCTAGTTTGATATGCATTTCGTTGTAGATATTGGATAGGTTTTCTAAGTCATGTTGACTAAGTACTAGATAGGCAAAATAGGTTGGTTAATTGTAAATATATTATGCCTTGTAATTTTGCCTAAGTGAAGACATGTCAACGGTATGAAGATTACTCATCAACGAAACGAAGATTACTCATCAACGAAACGAAGAATAAAGCTATCAACGAAACACACCTTACTGCTATCAACGAATCATTATCACTTTTCTGAATAGTTGACAAAGTGATAGTGACAGTTTTCTGACATAATCAAAAGGAGATGTGGAAGTGTACTTTGCATTGGAAACCATTAAAATGGACATGGGGAATAAGGAAACATTCCAATTTCCAATCTGGTTATTGAGTGGGATCACTATAAGACTGAAGACAGAAGACAAAGATCTCCAAGGACCATTGGACAAAAGGGATGAAAAGCAAGTTATTGACGGTTACCTTTAGTGTAGCCAAAAATTGCTTTGTAAACTTGGGAATATATATATATATAACCAAGTGTAGCAGTTAAAATAGAAGTAAGAGAAGAAAAACAAATAGATTGTGTTAGCTATCTTTGAGAGCATACTTCTCTACATTCTTGTAACTGAGCAGCTGTGTACTTTTTGTATCACAGATTATTTCCGCAATAAAAATCACTTCAGTTGGATCATCAAACAATCCAACTGAAATTATTAAGTGCTTGTGGTTTTTATTTTATAAGTTCAGTTTTAATTTGTAAGTTACTTTTAAGTTTGAAAAATATCAAGAATTGTATTCAACCCCCCCCCCCCCCCTTCTACAATTCTGTTAGGTCATTTGGGATTAACAGATTTGCTAAGATACGTAAAATAAATAAAACTGATACTGATTGATTAACATGTACTTTATTTGTACTGAGATACTATAAAATATTTGCATTTATGTAATTGATTTACAATCTAATTTATTTATATTGAGATACTGTAAGATATTTGTATTTATGTAATTGATTTGGAATGCATGATATGTAAATCCTCTTTAAATCAAAACAAACCTTCAAAACTATATATAAAAATTCATTAAGTAAAATAGTTTTTGGAGATCAATATATACATGGGTTAGTCACCATTCTAACAGACTCCATTCACATTTTTTGGATCACTTTCTTTGACATTTCTTTACCAGTTTATATATTTTGATAGTAATTGGTTTGAGTATTAACATCTTCATATAATTGATGATTTACAAAAGGAGATATGTTTCATCCTCTTTCTTCCCTTGATATGTCTAACAACAATTGGAGAGTTAAAGTTTGTGTTACAAGGATGTGGCCTTCAATATCTCAAGAACAAGTTTTAATTGGCTTTAATCTTCTTCTTCTTCTTCTTCTGGATGACCAGGTAAATCTTATACAATTCATAAGATTAATATGATGTCTACATTTGCAAATTGTAGCATATATAAAATTAACAATCAAATTTACTGTTTGTAACAGAACTATCATATACATGCATTTGTGAAGGCAGACTTATAGAATGGTTTTGCAGATAACATCGATGAGGGAAACATTTATCAGATAGTTAATTTTAATACGAAAGAAGCAGATGAAAAATTCAGGCTCGTTCAATCCGATTTATGCATCGTCTTTTCATCTTCGACTATAGTCCACAAGATTTTTGAAAATTACTTGACGATACCCAGACATAAATTTGAAATTGTTCAACTGCCAAATATGATAGAAAATATTGTTAATTATGATAAAAATCATTTTTTCGCTATAGGTAGATTAAACTTCTCAACATTTACTTCATGCATAATAACTATGATTAAACACTTCTAAAGTTTTGATGACCATGAAAAATTTACAGATGTTATGGGAGTAGTTGAAAATCTTCAACCGGTGGAGCATCAAAATACAATATTTGGCTTAAAACCTCTGGTAAAATTCAGCATAGGTCATGGAAGGTACCAAAAATTCATTTCAGTGTTTATTTTTCAGTTTAATTATTCATATTGAAAAATGAAAATAAAAATAAAATACCATTGTATATGTTCAATACAAGGTACTCAACAAGAGTTCATATATGGGGAGAACTGATAGAGAGTATGAATCTGTTATATGAAGAAGTATTAGAAACACCTGTGATAATTGTTTTTGCAAGTGCTAAAGTGGAGATATACGAGGGTAAGATTTTACTATCAAATTTAAAAAAATACAATAATTGAAAGGCATATGTTTAAGCCTATTTGTTTACATCGAGGAATTAACTCAACATTAAACAAGTCTGTAATAAGTAAGTAATAATTCAAATTGTCACAGGAATCTCAGAAGATTATATCTGTCAAAGAATGAAGGTTAAAGTCATCTACAGACTTGAAGTGAGTCTACATTGAAAGAAGCTCAATTTATTGATCAAGCCTCAATGAAGTATTCAAGCTCAGTGGATTTATTAAAGTGACGGAGATTTCAAGTGGTGACAGAAAAAGATACTGATTACGGAGTTCTTGAATGAGAAGGAAGTGAATCACTGGTTAAAGTCAAACAGATAAAGAACAGACATTGTCGTTAGTCACTCATGAACCAGACAGTGCATCGAGTGTCAACGTACTATTGTGTTTGTTATTTATCTAAGTTTTAAGTGATTCTGGAATTGTTTTAGAAGTCAACTAATTCTATTTATTCTCTTATAAATAATTAATATTATTAAGTATATTATTTATTAATTTAATTCTGTAAAGAATTAATTTAATACATAATTTATTTAATTAATTATTTAAATTAGAATGAAAATGAACTAGGAAGACTTAGGATTGAACTAGGAAGACTTAGTTTTTTGAACTAGGAAGACTACCAAGTGAGTCTTCCCGAAAGTCTTCCTAGGCCAAACCCTAGTCTTCCTGGTTGTCTTCCCTTCACAAAGCTTGTCTTCCCGAGAGTCTTCCAAGGCTTAAATGATAGTTTTTCTGCTTGTCTTCCTAGTGCAAAATCAGAACTGTCAAGTGGATTTGCACGTGGGTTGATTAAAGAAAAGCAAATGATATAAAAGGAAAGGCAGAAGACATTACTGAAGATATACACAGAAGTTAAAAGATACAGAAACATTCAACATCAAATTTCTCTCTCTGTCTTTACTTCCTCAACAGCAAAGCAATTAATTTTCTTCAGTGATTTAATTCTTGACAAGTTCTTATCATTAAATTCATAAGGATCATTTCACTTGTACTGCTTTAGCTTTCTAGCGGATCATAATCCCTAGATTTTATATCGAACTACTTTTTAGTATTCGATCTTTTTTATTACAAAAATAGATAAATTCATGTCGAATTTATTCTAGATTTGTTTTATCAAGTTCATTGTAATCAGTGATCAGAATTGTAACACCCTTCAAGTTTAATAGAGTTTTATTTAACTTGAATATTGTTTCAGTTTTATTCCGCAATAATTTGTTCTAAATTGTTAAATCTTAAAAGGACAAATTTGATTAAAAGGTATCGTTTGTATTCAACCCCCCTTCTACAAACTAATCAGGACCTAACAATTGGCATCAGAGCCTTTTGATTGATATACAAATCAAGATCCAATTGTTTTGAGATTTTTTCTTAAACTCTGAAATTTTTATTATTCCTAAAAATCTCAAAAGATGTCTACTACACAGAAAGTGGGTGCAGTCAAAATCCCAATATTCATCAAGGAGCATTATCCTATGTGGAAGAAGAAAATGCTCCTATTTCTTAAAGTTGCTAATCCTAAATACTTTGATGTGCTGAAGAATGGTCCCAAAGTCCCTATGATTATTGAGGGAGAACTTATAGAGAATCAGATTGTTACTAGGGCTGCTAGGATGTACCCTAAGGATCCCAAGGACTACACTCCTGATGAAAAAGAGGATGTTACCTTGGATGCCTGTCTACAGTTGATCCTTGTTGATTGTCTTGATCCTATCATGCAACATCATGTCCTAAATTGTGATACTGCCAAACACATTTGGGAAACTATAGAGATAATCAATGAGGGGACTGAGGAAGTTAGAGAGAATAAGCTGGAAATTCTCACCTCTCAATATGAGCATTTCAGATCAAACCCTGGTGAAGGTATCTCTGAGGTTTTTGAGAGATACAAAAAATTAATCAATGATCTGAATCTCAACGGGAAGCGCTACACTATCAAGGAAATTAACAAGAAGTTCCTACTTATACTTCCACGTCATTTGGAGCACAGAATATCTGCCATTAGAGAAGCAAGGGATCTTGGAGAGATTGATTTGGAAAGACTGTATGGTGTTCTGAAGACCTATGAGCTGGAGCATATTCAACAAGATGAGTTATATGGAACTGGGAGGATAGTTAGTACTTCTACTGCATTGGCTGCTGAAGTCCCACAGAAACTGGAAGTGAAGGCTGTTCAACCTTCCAGTTCTAACATGAATGTTATTGATGCTGAATATGGATTAACATCCATTGATCAATCTTGTGGTGACTTCTATTCTTTAGAGGAACTTGATCAGCTGGAGGATGGTGATTTGCTTTGATAGTCAAGAAGTTTGGGAAGTTCAGATTCAAAAGGAATCCCAATCTTAAGTTCAGGCCCAGATTTCAGAGAGGTGGATCTTCCTCTTCAAGTAGCACAAGGGGTGGCTACAAAACTGGAACTGTGGATAGAAGCACAATCAGATGCTACAATTGCAATGAGTTGGGTCACTTTGCTACTGAATGCAGAAAGCCAAAGCAAGTGACAAGAAACACATTTGATTCTAGCAAGAAGAACAAGATTGGGAAAGCCTATGTTGCTGAAGGTAAGAGTTGGGATGACACTGACAGTGATGAAGAAGCAGGTGAGATTGGGAACCTTGCTTTAGTGGCTAAAGAGGCAAGCACTTCATCTGCATACATGTCAGAGGTAAAGTTCACTGACACTGAAATGATTCATCATCTTAGTGGTACTATTTCTTGTGCACGCACTGAAAATGATAGAATAATTCTTTTGAACACAAATCTTGAAAAGGAGATAAAAGAATTGAAACTAGTGCATGTTAATCAGGATGAACTTACTGAAAAAATAGCATTTATTGAGAATAAGGTTAAATGTTATATTCAACTGGAAACCATTCTTAAAGAAAAGAATAGTGAGCTTAATACTAAAGCCAATGCTTACTATAATTCCTGCAAGACTGCTAAAGATATTTTCAACCAACAAGCTATTGGTAATCATGTTAGTATAGGTTATGGTTATAATGAGGCTGTTGGATTGCTAGGCATTAATTCCCCTTGTAGAGTCAATACTGAAGGAAGGGGTATTCCATATGTGCTTAAGGGTATTGAAACACCCTTCTGTAAGGAGTCCGAGGCAGATCCTCTGAATGAATACTCTATCATCATTGCTGAGGAGATTCATGAAGAAGATATTGCTTTGGAAGTTGAACAGTCCAAAAAGTGTATATCTGATATTCCAGTCAAAGTTGCTACAACTAAAAAGACTAAATCAGATATCCATAAGTTGGATCAAAACAACTGTAGTACTAACATGCCTGCTGTTAATTCTTCTCATAAAGCATGTGGTGTGATTAATTGCGTGTCTTGTGCTTTCAATGTTATGTATGCTTATTGTAATAGTAAGCATGTATCTGATAATAAGACTGCTCCACGTCAACATGTTAATAATAAGAAGCATGTTAAAGCTAAGACTACTAGTCCTCCTAAGACTAGAGTGGATTCATTTATCCCTAAGCCTACTCAGAAATGTGTTAAGGCTGGCTATAAATGGAAACGCTCTTTTGTGAAAGAGGTTGAAGTAGTTGTAGCTAAAAAGGTTGTTTTGCCTGACAAAGGCCAGCTCTTTAATGTTAGTTCAGAATTTAATGATCGTCAGGAGCTAGACTCAACTGATTAGGATTGCTGACGTCATCAGGATTACATGGTCGTCAGGATTGAGATACATATCAGGACTGGGATCAGGATTGATCATCAGGACTGGAAGCTGATCAGGATTCCTACTTCGAGTTATATTTGGAGTCTAGTTAAACATGGAAGTTTATTCTGTCGGTTCCTGGTTTGTAGAATGTAGCTATCAATTATGGATAGGTTTCAATCTTTGTAATTGATTAGGACTTATCATTGATAGAGAAGCTGTGTAGTATATAAACACAGTTTTGGTTTCGATTTATGTACAACACAGACGTGAACATAATCGAATAGAAGCTCTTAAGAACATAGAATTTCTTGAGAGAGTTTTTGTAAGCTAGCAGCTCTCAAGAACATTAGAATTTCTTGAGAGAGTTAGTAACAGTTTTATATCAGATTTAATAAAGCTGTTATATTTCTTTCATATTTGTGATATATACATTAAGAAGTCGATTATCTTATACTATTGTATTCAACCCCCCTTCTACAATAGATTATTACTGGGCAACAATTGGTATCAGAGCAAACTGATTTAATTCTGAATCAGATACGATCTAAAGATGTCGACAACCAAGTATGAAAGCATGAAGATTCCCATCTTGAAGAAATCAGAATATCCAACATGGAGGGTAAAGATGCTGATGTACCTGGAGGCTATGGATCCTGACTATTTGGACAGGATTCGTGATGGACCATATATTCCTACACGAATTGTAGAACGAACAGATACAGTACCTGAACATTATGTGGTCAAGGCTAAAAGTGAATGGACTCCAGAAGAAAAAGCTCATGTACTCAGGGAACCAAAGATAAAGAATATCTTACACAGTAGTCTTGATGCTGTCATGTCAAACAGAGTGATTGCATGCAAGTCTTCAAAAGAAATCTGGGATACTTTGGAAACTCAGTGCCAGGGATCTGCATCTGTCAAGAAAAACAGAAGGGCTCTTTTGATTCAAGAATATGAACAATTTGATGCAAGACCCGATGAGAGCCTAACTGATCTATATGATAGATTTCTGACACTATTGAACAGTTTATCTTTAGTTGACAAGGAATATGAAACTGAAGATTCAAACACCAAGTTTCTAAGAGCTTTACCTGAAGAATGGGACACTCAGACATCGATCATTAGACATCAGTATGATCTTAACACTGTGTCTCTTGATGAAGTCTATGGGATGCTAAGAACTCATGATCTTGAAGTTCAACAGAGGAAGAACAAGAAAAGCAGCAAGGCAAAATCAATTGCTTTGAAAGCAGAGGCAAAATCAAAAGGAAAAGTTATGGAGGTCTCTAGAAGTAAAACAAGAATAGTTGAGTCAGATCCTGATGACTCTTCATCAGATACTGATGGCAATGCTGATGCCAATACTGATGATGATTCTTCTGACTCAGAAATGGAAGAGATGGTTGCTATGATTGTCAGAAACTTCAGAAGGATGAAGTTCAGGAAGAATAGAAGACAAGGCAACTTTCAGAAAAAGGCTTTCAATCCAAACAAAGATAAGTATATCAAAAAAGACAGCAAGGGTAGCAAATTTGACAAGTCAAAGGTTAGATGCTACAAGTGCAATGGTATGGGTCACTTTGCTTCTGAGTGCAAGAAGACGAAGGCACTTATCACATCAAGCAAGGATTGGATGGACTCTTCCTCAGAATCTGATACTGAGGTGGTCAACTATGCTCTAATGGCCAATGCTGATGTAACTGCTGCTCCTGATGATAAGGTACTAAATACTATCTTTGATTTTGATACTGATAATTCTTCTGAGTTAAGACGTTTTCTAAAGTCATTACATATTAGCTTTAGAAGTCAAACTGCTAAAAATACTAGGATCTTATCTGAGATGTCTGAACTTAGAAAAAGGAATGATATATTAGAAGCTGAATTTTCTCGTATGCAAGAAGTACAAAAAGAATGTGATAATGTGAATCACATGTATGTAGAGATGAAATCCAAATGTACTGCTCTTGAAAAGGAACTTGAAAATGCTAATGAGAAAATCAGAACCTGGACAGACTCTGGTAGGAAATTTCATGAGATTAATACCTCTAAGAATTGGAAAGAGTGTCTAGGATATAAGTCAGATGATGATAAGAAATTGAAAGAGAAAATTGTCATTGATGAGACAGTCAGTCCAAAGACCTATAGACATGTTATAGATGCAACCAAATCTAAGATTACTCCTGTTAATTTTGTTTTTGGTAAGGATTCCAATTCTACTTTTGAAAAGGGATCTACTTCTACTCAAGGAATTAAAATCATAAAGTCTAAACATGTCTTGAATAAAGTCATTAAGAATGTAGGTTTATTGTCTCAGAAACAGCTTAAGGATAAAATCTGTGAGGTGACAGATAAGAAAAAGGAATCTATTGTTAAGAGAAACAGGAATGGTAAAGTTGGGATCAACAAAGAGAATGGTTACAAATATATCCCAAATGCACCTAGAAAGTGTTGTTTTAACTGTGGTAACTCTAATCATCTTGCTATTGACTGTAAGAAGAGTAAGAAGAAGATTGCTGATATTTCTAAGTCCGATGTTAGGAATAGATCAGTATTTTATAAACCACAGAAGTCCTGTTTTCATTGTGGTAGTATATGGCATTCTATTTATACTTGTAAAGATTATCATGAGTTGTACTATAACTTTTATGATCCATTGCCTAAAGTTGATAAAAATAGTGCAAACTCTGGTAGCATTAAGAATGTCAAGTTAGAACATGCTTTTGTTAATACTGATACTGACAAAGCAAATCCTGATGGAGTAAATCCTGTCAGGACTGCTAAAGTCAGAAAGTCTTCTGCTGTGAAATTTAATAAATTGCATGGAAAAGGAACCCAACAAGTATGGGTTCCTAAATGTTCTAACTAGTGTGCTTCTATTCTGATTGCAGGGTAAAAAGAAAAATGTGTTAGTCATGGATAGTGGATGTTCTGTGCACATGACTGGAAACAAAGCCCTGTTATCAGAATATGAGGAAAAAGATGGCCCAACTGTGTCTTATGGAGATGGCAACATTGGACAAACCTTGGGATATGGCAATATAATCATTGGAAATGTCATCATTGAAAAAGTAGCTCTAGTGAAGGGACTAAAACACAACCTGTTGAGTATTAGTCAAATCACTGACAGAGGTTATCATGTCAACTTCTATTCCACTCATTGTGAAGTAGTCAGTAAGGCGACAAGCAAGATAACACTGACTGGCTACAGACATGGTAACATATATGAAGCCAACATTCAATCAAATACTGATGACTCCCCTACCTGTCTAATCAGTAAAGCTTCAGTAGATGAAAGTTGGAATTGGCACAAGAAGCTTTCTCATCTCAACTTCAGCAATATCAATGAGTTGGTTAAGAAAGATTTAGTGAGAGGATTACCAAAAGTGTTATATACTCCTGATGGACTCTGTGATGCATGTCAGAAAGCAAAACAAAGAAGGACATCATTCCAGAGTAAATCAGAATCCTCTATTGGAGAACCATATCACATGCTACATCTTGATCTATTTGGTCCAGTCAACATCATGACCATCAGTAAGAAAAGATACACTCTTGTAATTGTTGATGAATATTCTAGATTCACCTGGGTGTATTTTCTGCACAGAAAAGATGAGACTCCTGAAGTTCTGTTGGATCATGTGAGAATGATTGAGACAACCACCAAGTACAAAGTCAAGATACTGAGAAGTGATAATGGTACTGAATTTAAGAATTCAAAGATGGAAGAGTTCTGCAAATACAAAGGAATCATTCAACAATTCTCTGCTCCTGGCACACCTCAGCAAAATGGAGTAGTTGAAAGGAAAAATAGAACTCTTATTGAAGCTGGCAGAACTATGTTGGAAGAAGCAAAATTACCTACATATTTCTGGGCAGAAGCAGTCAACACAACATGCTATACTCAAAATCTCACATTAATCAACATACATGGTGTTACTCCTTATCAGTCTCTCAAGGAGAAGAAACCAAGTCTGAAGCATCTGCATGTGTTTGGCTGTAAATGTTTTGTTCTCAGAACTCATCCTGAACAGCTAGGGAAATTTGAAACAAAGGCTGATGAAGGAATTTTCATAGGCTATCCTGCATCAAGAGCCTTCAGAGTTTTTAATTTGAGGACAATGACTGTCATGGAGTCAATACATGTATCTTTTGATGACAAGAAGATAGCTGGAATCAATGAAGACTCTCATGACAAATTGATTTTTGAAAATGAAGCTACCAAGGAACCTGAAGAAAGAGAATCGGATCCTGTCCATACATCAGATCCTGATGGGTCACCAAATCCTGATGACACACCAGATGCTGATGGTGCAAATACTGATGATGCAATCAATAGTAATACTTCTAGTAGTGCTAATGTTGAGGGGGAGCAACATCATTCTACTACAAGTTCAGAGTCAACACAATCATCAGGACAAAATTCTTCAGATACTGATTCAAGTGATGATCCTGATAACTTATCAGGAGGAAATAGCAATAATTCAGGGGGAGCTTCAAGACAAGCAAGTTCTTCAAATCAAGATAACACCAATCCAGGGAGAGCATCTACTTCAAGAAACAATTTAACACCAGCAAGGAAATGGACTGCAAGTCATACTCCTGATTTGATCATTGGGGATCCTGATGCAGGTGTTCAAACAAGAAGTGCAACTCAGAATGAATGTCTATACAATAACTTTCTATCCAAGGAGGAGCCAAAGAAAGTTGAAGATGCACTTAAAGATGCTGATTGGGTTACTGCAATGCAAGAGGAACTGAATGAATTTGAAATAAATGAAGTCTGGAAACTGGTACCAAGACCAAAGAATAGATCAATTGTTGGTACAAAGTGGATTTTCAAGAACAAGACTGATTCTGATGGAGTAATAATCAGAAACAAAGCAAGACTAGTTGCAAAGGGGTATTCTCAACAAGAGGGAATTGATTATGATGAAACGTTTGCTCCTGTTGCAAGACTAGAAGCCATCAGGATATTTCTTGCTTATGCAGCACATAAGAAATTCAAGGTTTTCCAGATGGATGTTAAAAGTGCTTTCTTAAATAGAGAACTGGAGGAAGAAGTCTATGTTGAGCAACCTCCTGGTTTCATTGATCCTAACTATCCAGATCATGTCTACAGATTGGATAAGGCACTTTATGGACTAAAGCAAGCTCCAAGAGCATGGTATGAAACTTTAGCTCTATTCTTACTGGAAAGTGGATTCAAAAGAGGTGCTATTGATAAAACTCTATTTTATTTGAATCATGGTAAGGACTTGTTGTTAGTTCAGATTTATGTTGATGATATCATTTTTGGGTCAACAAACAATAAGCTTTGTGAAAAGTTTTCCAAGCTTATGCAGTCAAGATATCAAATGAGCATGATGGGAGAAATGAGTTACTTTCTTGGTCTCCAAGTTAAACAGACTGATGAAGGGATTTTTATCAATCAGTCTAAATATACAAGGAATTTATTGACAAGGTTTAACATGCAAGATAGTTCTCCTGCTACAACTCCCATAGCTACAGCTACCAAACTTGATCCTGATCAAGGTGCTGAGGTAGATGTAACTCACTACAGAGGAATGATTGGCTCTTTATTGTATCTCACTACAAGTAGACCAGATATCATGTTTGCAACCTGTCCGTGTGCAAGATTTCAAGCAAAACCTAGAGAACCCCATCTGATTGCAGTCAAAAGAATTTTCAGATATCTCAAAGGCACTTCTTCACTTGGCCTTTGGTATGCAAGGGAATAAAATTTTGGGTTGTGTGGTTATTCAGATGGTGATTTTGCAGGATGCAAAATAGACAGGAAAAGTACTTCAGGAAGCTGTCAGTTTTTGGGTGGAAGACTAGTTTCATGGTTCAGTAAAAAGCAAAAATCCATTTCCACTTCAACTGCAGAAGCTGAGTACATTGCTGCAGGAAGTTGTTATGCTCAGATAATGTGGATGAGAAATCAGTTGTTAGATTATGGCCTGTCATATTCAAAAATCCCTATTTATTGTGATAACCAAAGTGCTATTGCAATGACAGGAAATCCAGTTCAACATTCTCTTACTAAACACATCAGTATTCGATATCACTTCCTAAGAGAATAAGTTCTGGAAGGAACAATTGAACTTCACTTTGTTCTTACTGATCAACAACTAGTTGATATATTCACCAAGCCACTACATGAAGCTACTTTCAATAAATTGGTGAATGAACTTGGAATGATGAACTTTGAGAATTTCTGAGGAAAGCTACAGAGAGGAAATCTTGATAACTGTCAAATCCTGATGGTTATTCAGAAAGGTATGTTTTCGTTGATCAAATCCTGATAGGATGCAATCCTGACAGGAAGTCAACTGGTCAATCCTGATGTTCAGGTCAGTATTTCATTGCTTAATTTGTGCCTAATTTTTCGTCAGTATCTGCTGATGGACGGTTGAGTTTTAGTAGGACAACTGTATGCGCGCGTGTGTTGCACTGTTATAGATATACATATACATACACATAAAAAGCGGTGCAGTTTCATTTAAATTACACACGTAATCTGTCCACTAATTATTTGTGCACAAATCATATCTTGCCACCTGTTATTGAGAGTAAAGTTTTGTTCTAACAAAATACTTTTACTTATTCTAAATCATTAATTACTCTCTCATCATCAATTTTTTTTCTCTCTGTGCTCACGAACCCTAACTATTTTCAAAACATCAATTCTCAAGATTTTTTAAGAATTACAATGGCGTCTTCTGTTAGAAAATGGAAAGTTTGAGACATATTTTTATATATGTTCTTGATGGAATTTCCGGAAACTAACAATTGGAGGTTGTTCCTTGTAATGAGGACTTAAACTTTCATGTTTGGATCTAAGACATTTTCTTAGTGTAATCCATAAATAAATTGAGTTGAAATAGGTTGCTTGAAATGGGTAATGTGGGTTGGTTATATTGGAATAACTTGTATCCCACATTGAAATGGTAATAAGAGGTTGGTGGGTTTATATAGAACCATGTGCAAGAGTAGTGTACAACTACTAAGGCATGTGGGTGTTCATGGTGTTAGTATGTGCCTCACGCGCACACACACACACACGCGCGCGCCGCCGCCGCCCGCCTCGCCTCGCCCCGCCACGTCACGACTCGGGTCGGGTCGAAGGGCGATTTGGACGAATGTCTCGGCGTCTCGCGTACGCGAGGCGACCTGGGTGAGGAATTTTATTACCTGTTTATTTAATATTATTTATTGATTTAATTTAATAGTATCAGTATTTATTTATAACAGCTAAACGAACTGGGTCAGGATTTATATTAAATCCTGATGGACCAGTTCGTGGATCAAATCCTGATGGCCTGGTCAGTACTTGGAGTGAAATCCTGATGACTACTGATCTTGATGGCCTGTGTCAGTATTTGGATCCTGATGATGGTCCAATCCTGACGAAATCCTGATGGTCGATCAAGTACTGATGCCACTCCTGACGGACAGCAAGTCCTGATGGCTTGGAGTACTGATGATGATCAAATCCTGATGGACCAGGAAATCCTGACTGAGCTGTAACTGTTATTAAATCCTGATGACTACTGTTATGGTAATTAAATCAGAATATTTAGTATTAAATGCCATATCTTCAGTTACAATATTTGGTCTGTTTACGTTTTATTTTGTAATTTATTTATAGATACAAAACATAACGTTTGACAGGGTAGTGAAATAAACGTAACTCTGAAAACCCTAGCAACTATCATCTTCTCTGTTTTCTCTCAACACATACAGAATACATAGTTCTTGGGCGAAGTGAGGTGCAGGTCGCTGTTGATAATTGCCATATCTGTGAGTGGATTGATCTGTGCTGTTTTATACTGGGAGTGATATTGTTGCAACCCAACACAGCGTAAGTGGGGCAATAATCTCTTCAAGAACAGTCAAGACTTCTCGAAGGCTTGGCGACTCAGCTGTTTTATTTATCTATCAGTATTTGCTAAAGCTCCTGAGAGATAAGAGTTCTTTCTTATCTTATTATTTACGGTCTCTAATTACTTTATTGTTTCGACCTTTGTTTTGTTTCGTTTATTGGTGATTTGCCTGTTCTTGTTAATACAATATATATATAACTGCCCTATTGTTGCTGTGTAGTTAGTAATTATACCCACAATCTTGAAGAGATTATTTATTTCTCTGTTATATATTGTGAATTAACAAGATGGTTAACGGAACTGTAACTCCTGATGGTGCTATTGCTTCTGGTTCTGGTGTTACTGTACCCACCATTGATTGGACCACGTACCGTTTTCCACAGCCTATTGATTTGTCAGGAATGCCTGATAAATTCGGTGGGGGTGTTGGTTTTTCTCGTTGGCAGAAAAAGATGAAACTGTGGCTTACGGTAAAGGGTCTATGGCCGGTGGTGCAGTATGAGAAACCAGTTATTGATCAGGAGAAGGCTGAAACTCTTAAGGCTTATGCCATGTGGGAGGAAAAAGATGGGGTGGCTAGGGCTGCTATACTGGCAGCTTTGGCGAACACTCTATTTGATGTTTATTCATCTGATTCTTTCACTGCTAAGCTCTTATGGGAGAAGCTGGACCAGACACACAATACTGACTTGCAAGGGTTGGAAAAGTATTCTGTGGCTAGGTTTCTTGATTTTAAACTGGTGGATACAAAATCCATGACCGAGCAGGCACATGAGTTTGAGATGTTGGTGCATGCTTTGAAGGAGTCCGGAATGGAACTTCCTGAAAAGTTTCAGGTTATGGCTGTGATTGAAAAGCTCCCTAAGTCTTGGGAAGAGTTTGCTCTCTCCCTGAAAAGACAGAAAGGAGAGATCACTTGGACAAACCTGATGTTGGACATCTCTGTGCAGGAACAACACAAGTCCAAACAGGGACATGTGATGCCTGCTGAACATGGGGGTTCAAAGGTGACGGTAGTGACTGTTGGACAGAAAAGAAAGGCTGTCACTAAGAAGGATAACACTAAACCTAAAAATGACAAGAACAAGGCTAAGAAACCAAAGACAAACATACCATGTTGGTCTTGTGGACAGGTTGGTCATTGGAGCAAGGACTGTCCTACAAAGAAAGCAAAGAAAGCTGTTGTGGTAGCACAAGCTAATACTGTGCTTGCAACCACCGATGGACCTAAGGTTAACATGGTTGTTGGTGAGGTTGTTGCCTCTGGAACCAATGACGGGTATGTTACCTACAACCCTGTACTTCTTTCCACTTATCTGTCACATGAATGGTTGATTGATACTGGAGCTAATGTACATATTTGTACTGATATTAGTTTATTTGTATCTTATCAACAGAGTCATGGAGTGACAGTGACGATGGGGAATGCTAGTGCTGCTCAAGTTCTTGGAATAGGAAACGTGGACCTAAAGTTTGCTTCTGGGCGTGTTCTATCCCTCACTAGAGTGCACCATGTTCCTGACATTCGTAGAAATATAATAAGTGGAAGTTGTTTAGTTAAGAATGGTTTTGAACTTTCTTTGAAATGTAATAAAGTAGTTATTACACATACTGGTACATTCTTTGGCAAAGGTTATTTGTCTGATGGTTTATTTTTAATAAATGTTGAGCCTGTTTTGGGCAGTTTTATTAATGATAGTGTTGCACCTTCTGTTAATTGTGTTGAATCTTCCGATTTATGGCATGCTAGACTTGGTCATTTAAATTTTGGTGCTCTAAAGAATATGATGAGCTTAGAGTTGATTCCAAAATATGTTATTGAAAAGAAATCTAAATTCCAAGTATGTGTGGCTGCTAAACAAACTAGGAAACCCTTTCATAATGTTGTTAGGGATTCAGGAGTATTAGATTTAGTACACACAGACATATGTGAATTTGGTGGCATGTTGACTAAGGATAATAAACGATATTTCATTACCTTTATAGATGATTGTAGTAGATATTGTTATGTTTATTTACTTAGACATAAGGATGAAGCACTAGAAAAATTTATTATGTTCAAAACTGAAGCTGAAACACAAACTGGTAAAGTACTTAAACGTTTGAGATCTGATAGAGGTGGTGAGTATACTAGTACCTTGTTTAATGAATTTTGTGCAAGCAATGGTATAGTTCATGAGGTGACTCCACCATACACACCTGAGTCTAATGGGGTGGCTGAACGAAAGAACAGAACTTTTAAAGATATGATTAACAGCATGCTTATTAATTCTGGGTTGCCTAAGTACATGTGGGGAGAAGCTTTGAATACGGCTTGCCATATTTTGAATAGAGTTCCTCTGAAACATATGGATAAGACACCTTATGAATTATGGAAAAGTAGAAAGACAAGTTTAAAGTATCTTCGTGTGTGGGGGTGCCTTGCAAAGGTGCTTGTCCCTGAACACAAGAGAAAGAAACTAGGTCCGAAAACTGTTGATTGCATCTTTCTGGGCTATATTGAAACCACTACGGCTATGAGATTTTTAGTGTTAAAATCTGACATAGACGGTATAGTGGCAAACACTATAGTTGAGTTTCGTGATGCAACATTCTTTGAGGATGTGTTCCCTATGAAGACTGGCATACCTCATGATATTTCTAATGATGATCCTACTCACACATCGAGTTCTATTCCTGATCATGTGGAAAAGATGACAAATGTGGGGGCAGATCCTGACAGTAGTTCTACTCCTGATGAAGTAGATGAACCTAGAAGGAGTAAGCGTGCAAAGGTAGTCAAGGACTTTGGAAGTGATTTTGTCACTTACAATGTCGAGGATGAACCTTTGACTTTCCGACAGGCCATGGATTCTTCGGAGTCAAGGCATTGGAAAGGTGCTGTAAAGAGTGAGATTGACTCTATTGTTTCTAACGGAACATGGGAGTTGGTTGACCTACCTCCTGGGTGCACTACTATAGGATGTAAATGGATCTTCAAAAGGAAGATGAATCCTGATGGCTCAATAGATAAGTATAAGGCTAGGCTGGTAGCTAAGGGCTTTAGGCAAAAGGAAGGCATTGATTACTTTGATACATACTCTCCTGTTGCAAGGATGACAACCATCCGAATGCTTATAGCATTGGCTTCTGTACATGGTCTTATCATCCATCAAATGGATGTAAAGACAGCTTTTCTTCATGGTGATCTTGAAGAAGAGATTTATATGGATCAGCCTGAGGGATTTGTTGCTTCTGGTAACGAGAGGAAAGTATGTAAGTTAATCAAGTCTATATATGGCTTAAAACAAGCTCCTAGAGACTGGCATAAAAAGTTTGATGACACTGTTTTAGAATTAGAATTTGTAGTTAATGAAAGTGACAAGTGTGTCTATTATATGGTTAAAGGAAATGAATGTATTATCGTGTGCCTATATGTGGATGATATATTATTGTTTGGAACCAATATTGAGATTATTAACGAGACAAAAAGTTTCTTGAAAAGGCACTTTGAAATGAAGGATATGGGTGAGGCTAGTGTGATTCTTGGGGTCAAGTTGACACAGTCAACTGATGGAATAACATTGTCACAATCTCATTATATAGAGAAATCTATACTTGAGAAGTATGGTTATTCAAATTGTAGAATCGCTAGTACACCGTACGATCCTAAAGTTGCCCTAGTCAAGAATAGTTCGGGAATTCCTGTGTCTCAGTTAAGGTATTCTCAGATTATTGGGAGTTTGCAATATCTTGCTAATGTGACTAGACCAGATATTTCTTATTCTGTGTCTAAGTTAGCTAGATATACAAGCTGTCCGAACAAGACTCATTGGGAGGCACTAGATAGAGTTCTTAGATGTAACACCCCCAGATTCGGGGTCAGGAATCTAGGTTGTCACGCCATCATCCAATCATAAAATACCTGCATTACCTCGATGATCCAACAAAACAACACCAAAGACCCCAATCTCTTACACACACAAGTTATAGCCTTAGAAACGTTACACAGTAACATTAGTTATTACAAACCAAATATACTATCCAGGATCTCATCTATTATTTACAACCTCTACCTGAAGCTACAATAATAGACCTCACAAATCTATACAAGGTTTACTAATACAAACCTACTTGAAAGTAATTCTCACTATATCATTCTGCAATTGTCTTGCTAACTCCGGTAGTATCCATCCTGCTGAACTAACTCAAAGGCGGTCTCTCCATTCCCTTGCTCTCGTAATACGGGGTGAATCAGCAATGTTTTCTTCATGCTGAAAGTTTTAATAAAGCAAGAATGAGCTAATAGCGCTCAGCAAGAAATCTATCCCAGTTTAAATCCTTTTCAAACCTCTAAGGTAAATAATCCATATAGGATCAAAGTTTTAAAACTACTAGGGTTTGACCCAAAATAGTATATAGTTCAATATACTGTATAACTTATAAACATAGCTCAATGCTTTTGTAGATCATTTAGAAATCCTTGGTATCCATATAAGAAACCAAGTTTCAAAACATATCTTTTAAAATAGATGTTAAACATTAGAATCAAGGCTTAAAGCCTAATCATTGATTCAAAATACTATACAGTTCAATATACTGTATATCATAAATACTTTCTCAACATATATTTACGCCTATCTATATAGATATCTCATACTGTTCAAAACATAGTAAAATATCAGTTATGAACACCTTTTTGAAGCTGTTGTGTTGTGATATATAGAATAAACAAGAATGAGCATTAAACTCACAATAATATATAGCAGCTAATATACGGCTCTACAAGCTCATATATCACTTGGAATATTTGAAATCTCATTCGTATATAGAATGATGTTTAGAGTAATTCTTTTCGTCAAAACATGACATACAGTTCAAAATACTGTAGAAGAAGTATACTTTTCAACCACTGTCAACATTATCGGTAACTCAGCACCTAGGCTTTCGTTACAATGTTACAGTACAATTCCAATTGGAAGATGGGACTATCTGGAGCACACCACGATACACGATGATCAGTCATTGTATCGAACACACACTTTTCTACTAGTAGATGGATGATATCCTAACACGATTATCACCCCAGCCGCATACGGGCTTTGTATCTGCTGGACTGTCCCACAGCCTCCTACGCGAGATACATGCTGGACTGCCCCGCAGTCTCTTACGCTATATAATTTGATGGACTGTCCCACAGCCTCTTACACGTTTCCTCCTAGTCCCGGATGAATATTCAATAAAACCGGAATCGAGGTTTAGTCCTGATTCCCCAAGTATAAGATACTTGTCAAAACTGTTCATTATTACTGATCACATTACTCCCTGATTGTTTGGGGAAGTAAGTCACAAGGGAAGTTGACTTGAGACAACCAGAGTAATCACTGAGAAGGATTCTCTTCGCAAAATTTCGAATTGGGAGTAATCGGAGTTTTTTGAGATACTTTGATTTGAAATTCGCTAGGATAGGGCAGTGATCCCAAAACATAAACTCTTTCGAGGAATTGGAAGAGTAAAGTCATTGGTTGCTCCTTAAACTGGATTCCCAATTTTTGATGAGTTGGGAAATATTTAATCGTATTTAAGAGTCTTAATAAACTCAAAATAATATTTGGGAACCCATACTGTTTTTAAATGATTTTTCTGAAGGCCAGGGGATATTTTAAATAATTAATGAAGGCCTTAAATAAATTTTAAATAGGGTTTTATGATTTTTAAATCATTTTAAAATATTAAATAAATATTCGAATAATATTTATTAATTAATAAACAATTAAAGATATTTAATAAATATTGAAATAATATTTATTAAATAATAAACAATTACTTAAACTCTTTTTAAATGAATATTCGAAATAATATTCACTTAATCAAATAAATATTCAAATAATATCTCAAACATTATTTAAATATTTATTAAAATTAAAAAAATATCCAATTTATATTTATTGGAATATTTTAAATAAATATAACAGAAATAATCTGTCTCCGGCACATCTCCGGGTTTTTATGACAGCGTTCGTAAAATATCTCCGACTCCCGAATTACGTTTAAAATACGGATATACACTCTTCCCGAGAGTCTTTATACATATACACTTATATAAGGTGTCACAAAACTTCACATCGTAAAACATCGTAAGCAACAGGTATTATGATTAAAACAGTTCGTATAATTCAACAGTAATTATATCACAACCACAACAGTTTACAAATCATACTGAATACTTAGGCTTTGGGTTTCGAAAACTTGCATGCATCTATCATATGCATATATTACGTCTCAACATTTTTAATACAATTACATCTATATACGATGTAAGGTTTGAAAACATGCATAATATCATATCATATGCATCATTAGTATAAGTAATGGAAAACGTAGCATGGAATAAGAAAACTTGCCTGATGTCCAAGCTCTAACTGGGTGTGGGTGTTTCTCTTCTAGTCCTGGAACCTTTACCAAGACAATACATAGCCTCAATTAGTCACTTGATCGACAGTTCACTTATCCTAAGTACACTCAACTTCACCCGACTTTCACTCTCTCGGGTCCACTTAACTTACGATCTTCTTTATCGTTTAATAATCCTTTCTAGTCTCGTTCTTTATCCCAATATGTTCTCTTGATAATCCTTAACAACTTTCGAGTTTTAGTCGACTCGATATTATCATTTTTACTTAGCCAAAATGAATGGTCAAGGTAGTACCTCTAGAGTTGACTTTTCATAGAATCACTATTTCGCAACTCCCACTCTAACACTTTTAATAAATCGGAAAATCAATAATTAATTACGAATCCACTCCCAGGAGCTTCTTGAGTGTTTTTAATATTTATCAAAAACATCTCGACTTGGGAAACGTGAGTTTAAATAGGTGAAACGTGTTTTATAAGTCGAGTCAACTACGGACTTTTACTATTCGCATGAGTTCCACTAAAATGGTCATAACTCATCAACCGTTAACTATATTGACACACCGTTTTCGCGTGCACGACCTAGAGAAGGTCTAGAATATAATCCATCCAAATTTGGGTTCTGGACAGGGGACCAATATTGCCGAAATTGCAAAACAGGGCAGTAGCCGAAATTGCCGAAATTCCAACATTTTTATAAAATCTAAAACTTCATATTTTTACTAAATTCTTTTTGGGTTGTCTTCCTTACTGTCCAAACCTTCTGTAACCAAAGTTTCAGAATTTTATAAATCTTTTAAGGGGTCCGAATTCAATTTACCATCCAGTGTTTTGTAGCAGCTTTTGTTCTTGAACCACTTACACTAAAATGACCATATCTCATAAACCATAAATCCTCTCAACATGAACTTTATATGTATACAAACTAAAAACCAAGATCTTGACAAGTATGGTCAGTGGTTTCTGAGGTTACAAATATTTCTATCCCGAATTCTTGTTACAAGGCAGTCCTAGTGTCAAAGGCCACTATAGTGTTTATACATGTCTCAACTTTCAATTTTAACCTTGTTAAGTCCATTCAAAAATTACCAAAACACCAAGACTCTCATCCTTACTAAATCTCAGTTCTTAAACTTCATAAACATACCACCAACATCAATCCAAAACAATCAACCATCAAGATTTCTTCATTTAAGCACCAAACTTCCAAGAAGTGCACTTATAACAACATCTCTTGAAACTAAACTTAATACTTAACATAGATCAAGGGTGAAGAGAATTTTATACCTTCCTTGGAGCTCTAACAACTATAATCCTTGAATACAAGCCTTAAAAATGCCTTAAAGAAGCTTAATCCACCTTAAACTTTCAAAGAAATCAAGAACAAAAGTTAATATTTTCGGAGTTAATATTCTGCATCAACTTTGACCCAATATTTGAACATGTTACACTACTTGGATTGCCATGAAATTTTGAACGTACCTTGGGTATGGATTGAGGAAGCTCTGGTTAACATTTGGTGATTGTATCATGAGTAGATATTTAGTTATGAATTTATTTCTCTCCTCTGTTCTTGCTGGGCAGGATGCTGGAAATGGGAGGGGGAGAGCTTTTGCTTTTCTTGGTTTTTGTTTTTGTGTGATAAAATGAGATATATGGCTATATATTCCTACTAATTCCCAGCCATGTCCTTGGTCCAAGGGAGTACAAATCTTTTTCCTTGATCCCTCCCTAAAACATGGAATTATGCCCCCTTTACTATTCACTCTAGTTTGGTTACTTTTTGAACTTGTAGTTTGATTTCTAACTAGCTAGTTTGCATGGAATCTTGCATGGCATCTTGTATGGTATCTTGCATGTATATTACTTAGCTTATTTATTAACCAATGCTTGTCACTTAATCCTTCATGCAAGTTTGATAATTTTCCTGTAAAAGTGTTTCGTCGCGTAGAAATTTCTTTTGTCATCTTTAAGCACTTGGCTTTGATAATCTCTTTAAATTCCATAATTTCCTTTCCGTGGGATTTAATTTAACCTAGGGCTTCCATTATCCTCAATGTCCCACATTTTTATAAATGTTTGGTAGAAGTCAAAATCTTCGCACTCTGACGGCTTTTGCATTGTCTTAATTCCTTGTACCACAATACTACATTCTCAAAAATATAAATATTCAGTCATCCATAAAATGTGAACTCAAAAATTTTCCATAATTCCCAAAATCACTATCCATAATAATTTTTTAAAATTTTACCAAAAATCAGGGTTCTCACATTAGATATCTTAAGGGAACTATTTCCCTTGGTTTGCATTATCGAAGATTCCCTGGAGTACTCGAGGGATACAATGATGCAAGTTGGATATCTAAGAAATCTGGTACCAATGGAGTGACTGGATATTTGTTTACCCTAGCAGGTGGAGCAATATCCTGGAAGTCTACTAGACAGACTTTGATAACTCGGTCTACGTTTGAGGCTGAGTTGTGTGCACTAGATACCACGGGGACGGAGGCTGAATGGTTGCATGGACTTATGTCAGTGTTACCTGTAGTAAGCAGACCGCTTCCAGCCATTGCTGTTCATTGTGATAGCCGTACAACTATCGACAAGATCAGTAGTGAAAAGTATAATGCTAAAACAAAGAGACACATCCAAGTTAGACTTAAGTCTATAAGGGGTCTTGTGTCTGAGAGGATTATTGCTGTAGAGTTCATTGGAACTCAGGAAAATATAGCTGATCCTTTGACTAAAGGACTTGAGCATGCAGTAGTCCTTAAGTCTAGGTTGGGGATGGGACTGATAGCCCATAATGATTCATCAGCAGCGGGAACCCAATACACCTGAGAGGAGATCCCTTGAAGTGTATTCAATGTGGTAATAACAAGCTGTGAGGGTGAGTTGGTAGTACCTTTACTATATTCCTTGATACTTACGTATCTGTGTCTATCCCCTGTAAACCTAAAAGGTACTGTTACTGCCAGTATAGCAAGAGTTAGTTTGAACTCTGAATGGGGTCAAGTCATTTGACGAGATGATCGCAGTACATCTCTGGAGATGCCCAGCTAAGCGAATGTAATTGTGTGGTCGCAATTAGAGGAAAGGGTTATTCCTTGAAGCATTCGACGAACAGGATCGAGACATGACCATTAACGTCTCAAAGCCGTAGATCAGCACCATAGCCTTTGATTTGTCGTCGTCTATGGAGTGTGGTTACACCAAACGGATAAAGATTCCAGGTGAAACATTCCATCTAGATCCGGTAGCCATCGAAGTAGAGGACTTAGGAGGGTTCAAACCCGGAAGGGTACCGACTCTGAAAAAAAAACAAGTCATGATAAGGACCGATATGCATTTCTGTATGGATTTGTGGGGGATTGTTAGAAAATGGAAAGTTTGAGACATATTATATATATATGTTCTTGATGGAATTTCCGGAAACTAACAATTGGAGGTTGTTCCTTGTAATGAGGACTTAAACTTTCATGTTTGGATCTAAGACATTTTCTTAGTGTAATCCATAAATAAATTGAGTTGAAATAGGTTGCTTGAAATGGGTAATGTGGGTTGGTTATATTGGAATAACTTGTATCCCACATTGAAATGGTAATGAGAGGTTGGTGGGTTTATATAGAACCATGTGCAAGAGTAGTGTACAACTACTAAGGCATGTGGGTGTGCATGGTGTTAGTATGTGCCTCACGCGCACACACACACACACGCGCGCCGCCGCCGCCCGCCCCGCCACGTCACGACTCGACTCAGGTCGGGTCGAAGGGCGATTTGGGCGAATGTCTCGGCGTCTCGCGTACGCGAGGCGACCTACCTATTTATTTAATATTATTTATTGATTTAATTTAACAGTATCAGTATTTATTTATAACAGCTAAACGAACTGGGTCAGGATTTATATTAAATCCTGATGGACCAGTTCGTGGATCAAATCCTGATGGCCTGGTCAGTACTTGGAGTGAAATCCTGATGACTACTGATCCTGATGGCCTGTGTCAGTATTTGGATCCTGATGATGGTCCAATCTTGACGAAATCCTGATGGTCGATCAAGTACTGATGCCACTCCTGACGGACAGCAAGTCCTGATGGCTTGGAGTACTGATGATGATCAAATCCTGATGGACCAGGAAATCTTGACTGAGCTGTAACTGTTATTAAATCCTGATGACTACTGTTATGGTAATTAAATCAGAATATTTAGTATTAAATGCCATATCTTCAGTTACAATATTTGGTCTGTTTACGTTTTATTTTGTATTTTATTTATAGATACAAAACATAACGTTTGACAGAGCAGTGAAATAAACGTAACTCTGAAAACCCTAGCAACTATCATCTTCTCTGTTTTCTCTCAACACATACAGAATACATAGTTCTTGGGCGAAGTGAGGTGCAGGTCGCTGTTGATAATTGCCATATCTGTGAGTGGATTGATCTGTGCTGTTTTATCCTGGGAGTGATATTGCTGCAACCCAACACAGCGTAAGTGGGGCAATAATCTCTTCAAGAACAGTCAAGACTTCTCGAAGGTTTGGCGACTCAGCTGTTTTATTTATCTATCAGTATTTGCTAAAGCTCCTGAGAGATAAGAGTTCTTTCTTATCTTATTATTTACGGTCTCTAATTACTTTATTGTTTCGACCTTTGTTTTGTTTCGTTTATTGGTGATTTGCCTGTTCTTGTTAATACAAAATATATATAACTGCCCTATTGTTGCTGTGTAGTTAGTAATTATACCCACATCTTCATCATTCATGAACAAACAAACAAACAGTGATTAATGATGTTACTTTTGCCACTAACAATTTTGTGGCTATTCTAAATCATCAAGATTTACCCAATGAGTTTCATATAATTCAAGATTTTCTAGCTTCAAGCCCATTGAAGTTTGCTTTAACAGAACCTGCAAGTGTTTATTTTAAGTCTGTAATGCAGGTGTGGAACTCAGTTACTTTTGACAAAGGGTATTCTGACACCATCTTGATGAGTTTTGAACATAATGGAATTACTCACTATGTGACTCCTGCAATTGTGGAAGAAGCCCTGCATTTACCTGTTCTTGGTGATGCTATTCTTGCTAATGTTTCGGACTCTACTCTTTTTGAGTTTGTTACAAAGTTGGGCTAAAATGGTGAAGTAAAGAGATATGGCAATCTCTTTAGGACAAAGCTTAAGAAGGAATGGAATTTCTTCTTTGATACGATCAGCCGCTGTTTCCTGAACAAGACATCAAATTTTGATGATCTTCCATCAGGATCTCTTAAAATTGGGTACTCTCTTATCCACTCTACAGTGTTTGATTATGGGTCGTTTATCTTAAAAGCTTTAAGTGATAGGAAATCAGATAAGTTAGGTTCTGTCTGTTTTCTTAGATTTTTACAGTTGATATTTAATCACTTGTGTCCTAATGTTGTTTTTGAGAATGATTTAGTTCTACCTATTTGTAGAATTACTGAGAATAATATTAAGTCCTTAGTCAACAGTGATAAGGCAAATGGTTTCATAGGAAATGTTTTTATTCCTGATGAGGTTAGGTTTTTCTTGCATAGGAAAATGCCTACTCGTTATGGTTTAATTTCTAATGCTATGGGGCAAGGCCAATCACACCTTGTTCCTAACCCAAGCATTCATCCTAAACAGTCTAAACAGTCAACTGCCACCTCTAATGTCTCTCAAAAGACTTTAGTTGTAAAAGCAAAGAAGTCAGCTAGAACTGATGTGTCAGGAAGGCAATCAGGTTCAAAGGACTTTTCCTCTACACCTATCTCTAAAAAGAAGTTACAAGGGGGTGTACAAGGGGTCCTGGTGAAGAAAGCTGCAAAGGGAGGTGAGGCTGTTTCTGTTAAAAGAAAATTAGTTCTCAGGGATGAGACTGATTCAGAGGATGACTTACCTATATCCTCTGTGATGAATGTGAATAAGGAAGTTGCTGATACTGCTACTGCAGCTGTGGTTCCATTGTCTACACCACAGAAGAAAAGGAAGTTATCAAAAAACAGGTATCATATTCCTTTAGAAAAGAAGCAGGATACTGATGTACAGGACACTTCTATTCTGAATGAGCAATCAGTTTCTACTGCTCAAGCAAATCCTGATGTTAGTATTCCTGATACTGCACCAAGTCAAGTGGTTAATATTTCAGACTCTCCAGCACAGGACTCTCCAACAAAAAGACATGTTGATATTTCATGGGAGAAGTATGGTGCTGCTGCTTCCAATCTTGGGATAAAACATCCAATGGAAAAGCTAAGGAAGGCAGAAGAGTTAGTCTATCAGAGACAGAAGAAACTGAAAGGATCAAGCCCATAAGAACCTGAACCTCAAAGTGGTTCAGCAGCTCTTTCTGATGATCCAGCCACACAAGAACCACTCAATCAAAGTTTGAGTGAAGGCTTAGCTCGTGGAATGGTCCCACAAGAACCATTTTCTCAAAGGGAGAATGCAGACATCGACATTCCAGCTACACAAGAACCATCTTCTCAAAGTGAAGATGCAGGCCAAGCTACAGTTTCTGAGAAATTTCCTGACAATGCTCAAGGGATTTCTGGTGCAGATGAAGTTCAAAGATTGGTCGAGGACACTGTCAATGAGGGAAGCACACAAGAACCTTTGACTCAAAGTGTTGAAGAAGCTTCTGAACCTCAAGCTCCACAAGAACCATTGGTAGCAAATACTGATGCAAGCATATCAAATCCTGACGGTGTTCATCCTGACGCTAGTGGTGCTCCTGATGTTGAACCTATCCTGATACAGCCACTTCGTTCAAGACCAATGGATCATCCTATCACAGATTCACAGGATAAAATGAAAGGTATAGCTATTCCTGATCCTGATGATACTCATAGTACTGATGATGATGACTCTGATGATAGTGATGATGATGAGAATCGAAAAGAGAAGGAACAGCTTGCTACATCACTCAAAATTAGTCTTGGAACTACTTTTGGTTCATCAAGTACATATATGGCTGGCAAAGCTTCCACTGGGAAAGATCAGAGACAATATTTTTCTATTCCTTCCTTTAATCCTGCTGAGGCACTTAGACAGAATGAATGGAACAATTCATGGCACAGATCTGCTGAATCTGTAAGTTATTCTTCTGCTTTGGAACATGCCTATGATGCAGTGAAATCTATAGAGAATCAAGACTTGAAGAATCATCTGAAGGCTACAACTTTGTTATCCAAAAGTCTAAAAAGTGAGATTGAATCTATCAAGAACTCAACTGAGTTGGTGAGGAATGATATTTCTCAAAATTTTACAAAGGTGCCTACTGCTTTTCAGCTAAGGGTAGTAGAATCCCAAGTGAAATCTGTTATTTCTGAACAAACCGCTATCAACAGACGGATTGATTCTCTGGATACCAAGGTAACTGACATTCAAGCCTCTCTTTCCTTAATTTTGAATTTATTGTCAAATCCTGATGTCAAAAAGGGGGAGAAGGTTAGTCAGACAAAATGCACACCTGATCTAGTATTAAGGAATAATGATGATGATACTGGAGATGATGGTTGTGACAAAGTGATACAAGGAGAAACCTCTAATGCTGCTGTTATGAAGTCTACAATTCAAACTTCACAAAGTCAAACAACGCAGTCAATTCATGTTTCTGATTCTGGAGTTAAGATAGTAAGAACGTTGGTGCAATCTCAGATCCTGACGGAAGAACAAATCCTGACACCTGGTCATGGACATATTCTTGCTACAATTCCTGAAGGTGATGAAGATGTGATTATTGATAATCCTGAAGATGCATCAAATTTATTCCAGAAGTTTTCTACAAAAGATGGCAAAATTGTTACTCTATATCACACTGATAAAAGAGTTCAACAATTATATGCAAGAAAAACACTCTCTATAGCAAGTGAAGAATATCTTGATCTCTCACATGAAGAATTCTTAAGACAACAAAGAGAAATGATGGAAAGCTTTAAGAACCCTGCTCCTGCTAGAGGTAGAGGAGGCAGAGGTAGGAGAGGAGCTAGAAGAAGTAGAAGAGGTTCTTCAACTCAAACAATACCTAGACAGACAAGGTCTCGAGGGTTAAGAATTGAAGAAATTCCTGAACCTATTCAAACTCTAGTAGTTCCTGACAGATCTACTTTTGGTGATGATGGAAATATTGAAGAAGAACCTGAATTGAGAAGAAAATCAAGAAAATCAACTCTCTGCAATACAAATCAAATTGAAGAATCTAATCCTGATGTTGTTCCTGATGATTCTGAAATTCTGCAAGAGATTGACTTGATAATTTTATCTACTGTTGTTGATTCTCACAACAAGGAAGTAGATGAAGAAGAAGAAGCCAGAAGAAGTGAAATTACAAGATCAACAAATAGAGATTTCAATCTCTATGTACAAAGGCTTAAACTCTCAAACAGAAGAGTGTGGAGGAACCCAAGCAGACAAGAATCTTCACTGGAAAGAAGCTATGCCTTTGAAAAGGAAAAGGATAAGAAGTGGAAACATATTAGCACATTAAGTTGTGATACACTTATCAATTTTCAATCTGGAGGAATTATTACAAGCGCTTCAAGTGTTGTTGATTTATCTGGGATGGTTAGATCAAAAGCACTATGGTTAAAGATGTTTTCAAATCTGAAGCAATTGACAAGTAATTCAAGAGGAGGTATTGGACACAGGGATGCTGAATATATAAATATGTCATATGTTGATCCTTACTCCTTAACTGAAATTGGAGGTACTTTAACTTCTGAAAACCTGAACAATTTACTAGCTGTTGATATAGTTATAGATTGTCATGATGGTTTTGACAAGAAAGAAAAGCTTCTGTACTTCATGAAAAATGGTAGTGTGAAGATTTTATCTATTCAAGATCTGGTGATGAAAACTACACAAGAACTGAAATATGTTCATTATCTATTGAGATCGAAGAATCAAATATGCAAAGAATGGAGTGACATGATTTTGTCAACAATAAGAAGAAGACTAGATGGAAACAGTAATTTCATTGGTAATTATACTCCCATGTACTTAAATCAAAGAGGTCAGGATGTGGAAATGCAAAGGGGTACTGCTGTTAAAGAAGTAAATTTTGGCATGACTCATCTTACTCTCAATCCTGATGGGAAGAAAATTACTTATCTTTTGCTTGAAGAGCATAGTCTTCAGAGAAACTCCATATTGAATCTCAGAGTAGCTATCTACCAGATTAATGAGGAAGATGAAGAACTAAGAAATCTTAAAGAAAGACTGATTCAAATTCTTGAAGAAAAAGAAGAAAATTTGTTATCCAACTTCTTGAAGATGAATCTGTTCTATCAAAGAATTTAAACAGATAAGTTGTTGCTGCAGATTCTGTACATTTTGTATATATGTTTTTGACATCATTGAATCTTAGGAATCTATACTTTATTTCACAAAGTATGAGATTGGGGGAGATTGTTAGTTCAGAATTCAATGATCGTCAGGAGCTAGACTCAACTGATCAGGATTGCTGACGTCATCAGGATTACATGGTCGTCAGGATTGAGATACATATCAGGACTGGGATCAGGATTGATCATCAGGACAGGAAGCTGATCAGGATTCCTACTTCGAGTTATATTTGGAGTCTAGTTAAACATGGAAGTTTATTCTGTCGGTTCCTGGTTTGTAGAATGTGGCTATCAATTATGGATAGGTTTCAATCTTTGTAATTGATTAGGACTTATCATTGATAGAGAAGCTGTGTAGTATATAAACACAGTTTTGGTTTCGATTTATGTACAACACAGACGTGAACATAATCGAATAGAAGCTCTTAAGAACATAGAATTTCTTGAGAGAGTTTTTGTAAGCTAGCAGCTCTCAAGAACATCAGAATTTCTTGAGAGAGTTTGTAACAGTTTTATATCATATTTAATAAAGCCGTTATCTTTCTTTCATATTTATGATATATACATTAAGAAGTCGATTATCTTATACTATTGTATTCAACCCCCCTTCTACAATAGATTATTACTGGGCAACATTTAAGTATGCCGGACCCAATGAAGTTTGGGTTCCGAGGAAGGACTAATCAATTTGATATTGCAGGGAGTTAAACAGGTAAACCGTGTTATGTGGATTCTTGACAGTGGTTGTTCAAGGAATATGACCGGAGATAGAGCCCTTCTATCAGATTTGGTTGAGAAAGCTGGCCCAGTAGTTACCTTTGGAGATAACAGCAAGGGTATTACGAAAGGATATGGCTGTTTGAAGTTTGGAAATGTTATCATTGAAGATGTATCATTTGTGGAAGGTCTGAGGTTCAATCTTCTCAGCATCAGTCATTTCTGTGACAGAGGATATGCTGTTTCCTTTGAAAGAGAGAAGTGTCAGATCCTTCACAAGAAGAATGGAAAGCCCGCTCTTCAAGGAGTAAGGAAAGGTGACTTGTTCATAGCTGATCTGCACTCGGGATCCCAAGATGAAGTTAATTGTTTTTATGTTAAAGCTTCATCAGATGAAAGTTGGCTATGGCACAAGAAGATGTCTCACCTTAACTTCAAAACCATGAACTCTTTAGTCAAGAGGGAACTGGTTAGAGGTTTGCCTCAGATGGAATTTACACAGGAAGGACTGTGTGAGGCATGTCAGAAAGGAAAGTCAAAGAAAGCTTCTCACAAGGGCACTGACACATCATCAATAACTAAACCACTTCAGCTGCTGCACATGGATTTGTTTGGTCCAGTTAATGTGATGTCCATGTCAAAGAAACAATATGCACTTGTGATTGTTGATGACTTTTCAAAATATACATGGGTTTTATTCCTACATTCCAAGGATGAAACCCCACACCTGGTGATTGACCATGTAAAGTTGATTAATCTTGATTCTAGATTCCCTGTTAGAGCCATAAGGTCAGATAATGGTACTGAATTCAAGAATGCAATTCTAAATGACTTTTGTGCTGATAAAGGAATAACAAGACAGTATTCTGCCCCTAGAACTCCTCAACAAAATGGAGCAGTGGAAAGAAAGAATCGTACATTGATTGAAGCTGCTAGGACTATGTTAAGTGAGTCCAAACTTCCAACGTACTTTTGGGCTGAAGCAGCAAATACAGCTTGTTATACTCAGAATCGAACTTTAATCAACAAGGACTTAATGAAGACTCCTTATGAGATCATGAACAACAAGAAACCAACTATCAAGTACTTTCATGTATTTGGAGCAAAATGCTTTGTGCTTATAGATGACAATGTGAAACGTTGCAAGTTTGATGCAAAGGCACAAGAAGCTATTTTTGTTGGTTATTCCAGAAGATCTTACAGAGTCTACTTGGTTGGCAGTCACACAGTAAAGGAAAGTGTAAATGTTACTTTTGATGACACTAAGTTCCCTAATATCCAAAAAGAAGATTCATCTGAGAAGCTGAAGTTTGATAACTTGCCAGACTCAGAATCAAATGATGTAGCCCCACCTGAAGTTATTGCTGGTAATGATAATAATAATGATGATAATGATCATGGTGGTGGTGGTGGAAACACTGGTAACAATGGAGATACCACCAACACTGGAGAAGAATGAAGGATCATCTAGTCACTCACAACATCAAAGTGAATTTCAAGGCGAATCATCAAGATCAAATCTTCCAAGACATACTGTATGGAATAGAGCTCATCCTTTTGAGCTGATCATTAGTGATCCAGGTGTTGGAGTTAAAACTAGAAGTGCAACTCAGAATGAATGTCATTATTCAGCATTTCTATCTGAAATGGAGCCAAAGAAAACCGAGGAAGCATTGACTGATCCAGATTGGGTGATTGCTATGCAAGATGAACTCAATCAGTTTGAACAACAGCAAGTCTGGAAGCTTGTAACCAGGCCAAAGAACAAGAAAGTAGTTGGTACACGATGGGTATACAGGAACAAGCTAGATGAGGATGGTATTGTTACAAGGAACAAGGCAAGACTGGTTGTACAAGGGTATTCTCAAGCTGAAGGCATTGATTATGATGAAACCTATGCACCAGTGGCTAGACTTGAGGCCATCAGGATGTTCTTAGCATTTGCATCTTATTCCAATTTTAAAGTCTATCAAATGGATGTTAAGAGTGCATTCCTGAATGGTGAGCTGGATGAAGAAGTGTATGTGGAACAGCCCCCTGGCTTTGAAAATCAGGAGCTGCTGGACTTTGTGTACTTTCTCTTCAAGGCTATCTATGGTCTCAGACAAGCCCCAGGAAAATGGTATGACACACTCTCTGGTTTTATTTTAGAAAATGGTTTTGTTAGAGGTATCATAGACAAAACTCTTTTTTCAAAGAAACACAAAAGTGATATGATATTAGTCCAAGTCTATGTGGATGACATCATATTTGGGTCTACTAATGATAATCTCTGTAAGAGATTTGCTGAGCTAATGCAGAGTAAGTTTGAAATGAGTATGATGGGTGAGCTGAAGTTCTTTCTTTGATTGCAAGTAAGTCAAAGGTCAATTGGTATATTTATTTGTCAATCCAAGTATCTCAAAGAACTCCTTAAGAAATATCACATGGAGGATTCAGCATCAGCAAGGACTCCATCTTCAACAGAAATCAAACTTGGAGCTTCTGACAATTCTATCAAGGTAGATGTTACAAGCTACAGAGGTATGATTGGCTCCTTACTCTATCTTACTGCTAGTAGACCAGATATTATGTATGCTACATGCTTGTGTGCAAGGTTCCAAGTGGACCCTAGAGATGTACATCTCGTTGCTGTTAAAAGAATCGTGAGATATCTTAAGGGTACACCTAATTTAGGTATCTGGTACCCTAAAGATTCTGGTTTTAACCTTGTTGGATATACAGATTCTGATTATGCAGGTAGTGTTGTGGATAGAAAGAGTACCTCTGGGAGTTGTCAATTCCTAGGAGGTAGATTGATTTCCTGGTATAGCAAGAAACAACAAACAGTTTCCAATTCAACAGCAGAAGCTGAATATATTGCTGCTGGAAGCTGTTGTGCTCAAATCCTATGGATAAGGAATCAACTGAAGGACTATGGCTTTGTATAAGACAAAATTCCTATTTTATGTGATAATACAAGTGCCATAGCAATCTCCAACAACCCTGTGCAACACTCGAGAACGAAGCACATTGATATCAGGTATCATTTTATCAGAGAGCATGTCATGAATGGAACTGTGGAGTTACACTTTGTACCCACAGAAGAACAGACTACAGATATATTCACTAAATCTGTTGATGATCCTGTCTTTGAAGCTGAGTTAGTAAGACAGAAGGCTGATCTGAAAAGAAGAGAGGAGGAGAATGTAAAGGTATCTGACATCATTTCTAAGCATCTTGTCATTCAAAAAGCTGAACAACAAGAAAAGCAAAGGCTTCACAATCTGAAGGTCAATGAGAGAAAATTGTATGTGAGGCTGAAGCAAGGAGAAGAATGGGACAAAGCTAGAGAGATGTTTGCACATCAAGAAGGAACTAACAATGATTCAAAGTTTCTTGGGATGTTGGAAAGATACAAGAAGGTCAATCCAGACAACACAGTATATATGAAAGCTCTTCATGCAGAGATTTCAAGGATCTCAACTGGATATGACAAAGTTAGAGAGGAGTTAAAGATCTATGTTTACACTCATAATGAGGGTACTTTCTTAGTGTCTCTCAATCTTCTGGAAAGCAGAACTCTCTCTGAACTATGGGTCTTCATGTGCAAAGTAAAAAGAACTTCTCCATTAGCTGAGCTGCTGCATGATCAGCTAAGAGACTTTGCAATGAAAGCTAGTCCACAAGTGGTGGAAGTGCCTTATGAAGTAAACATTTTTAAAGGAAGGGCACTTCAGACTTGTGGTGTGGATCCAATCTCTCTGAAAGATTTTCCTGCCAAGCATCTTGTCTACTTGGAGAACATGTTGAGGACTTCAGGATTTGCTACACAAGAGAAGACAGAAGTTGTTGATTTGATTCAAGAATATTGCATAGCAAATATCAAAAGATATCATCAAATGAAGAATAGGCTGAAGAAAGTCACAACTCAACCTGTCAGACCTAGTGGCATTACTTCTGAATCTGATCGTATTCTGGACAAGGATTTGCTTGAAGCACTTGAAGAAGGAGAGATGATTGAGTCTGAAATTTGAAGAAGCTCTGGTTGTAAATATTAAATGTTTAGAGCTTAGGTGATTCAAGATAGGATAAATGTATTCATATGTTCAGTCTAGAGGAACATCTATCTTGTACTTACCTGTAATGTTTGAATCTGGATAATGTTAAATGAAATCCAGAACTTTGTGTCTTATTTACTTAGCTTTTACTTACCTCTAGGTATTTGCTTGTTATTCTCTAACAAACAAATAGGGGGAGATTGAAAGGCATATGTTTAAGTCTATTTGTTTACATCAAGGAATTAACTCAACATTAAACAAGTCTGTAATAAATAAGTAATAATTCAAATTGTCACAGGAATCTCAGAAGATTATATCTGTCAAAGAATGAAGGTTAAAGTCATCTACAGACTTGAAGTGAGTCTACATTGAAAGAAGCTCAATTTATTGATCAAGCCTCAATGAAGTATTCAAGCTCAGTGGATTTATTAAAGTGACAGAGATTTCAAGTGGTGACAGAAAAAGATACTGATTACGGAGTTCTTGAATGAGAAGGAAGTGAATCACTGCTTAAAGTCAAACAGATAAAGAACATACATTGTCGTTAGTCACTCATGAACCAGACAGTGCATCGAGTGTCAACGTACTATTGTGTTTGTTATTTATCTAAGTTTTAAGTGATTCTGGAATTGTTTTAGAAGTCAACTAATTCTATTTATTCTCTTATAAATAATTAATATTATTAAGTATATTATTTATTAATTTAATTCTGTAAAGAATTAATTTAATACATAATTTATTTAATTAATTATTTAAATTAGAATGAAAATGAACTAGGAAGACTTAGGATTGAACTAGGAAGACTTAGTTTTTTGAACTAGGAAGACTACCAAGTGACTCTTCCCGAAAGTCTTCCTAGGCCAAACCCTAGTCTTCCCGGTTGTCTTCCCTTCACAAAGCTTGTCTTCCCGAGAGTCTTCCAAGGCTTAAATGATAGTTTTTCTGCTTGTCTTCCTAGTGCAAAATCAGAACTGTCAAGTGGATTTGCACGTGGGTTGATTAAAGAAAAGCAAATGATATAAAAGGAAAGGCAGAAGACATTACTGAAGATATACACAGAAGTTAAAAGATACAAAAACATTCAACATCAAATTTCTCTCTCTGTCTTTACTTCCTCAACAGCAAAGCAATTAATTTTCTTCAGTGATTTAATTCTTGACAAGTTCTTATCATTAAATTCATAAGGATCATTTCACTTGTACTGCTTTAGCTTTCTAGCGGATCATAATCCCTAGATTTTATATCGAACTACTTTTTAGTATTCGATCCTTTTTATTACAAAAATAGATAAATTCATGTCGAATTTATGCTAGATTTGTTTTATCAAGTTCATTGTAATCAGTGATCAGAATTGTAACACCCTTCAAGTTTAATAGAGTTTTATTTAACTTGAATATTGTTTCAGTTTTATTCCGCAATAATTTGTTCTAAATTGTTAAATCTTAAAAGGACAAATTCGATTAAAAGGTATCATTTGTATTCAACCCCCCTTTTACAAACTAATCAGGACCTAACAATAATATAATAAAATTAGATTTGTGTAAATTAATTACTTATCTACTGCATTTAATCTCAGGTTCAGTTTCAATAACCAATCTACCATCATCGAAAATATACATCAATCCTAATTTGTATGAGGTTTTCTCTATGAGATACTGGTAAGAATATTCTAAAATTTTAAATTTCAATATATCTTATTTTTTCGACCTATTCATATTCTATGTCTTTTTTTTTCAGGCTTGAAGTTACTGGATATGATGGTCCTAACAATGATGCATGAAATGAAATGATGTTGTGAATTTTAGGATGGTTAGGAATGTTACACATTTCTAATTTTTTTTATTGGTGTTATGTTAAGATGCTGAACTACTTCTATCACATTGTCATCTTTTTAAATTTTTTTCTTTAATAATGTATTTTCATAAAAAAATTTCTAATATAATTTTTCAAGTACATTCTTTAATGATAAGTGATAACATTAAATCACAATTACAAATTTCAGTCTATGTGTTAAACAAATATTACTAATTAAAATAACAATATTGTAAATTAATAATAATTGTAATTTTTATAAAAACAATTAGAGCAAAATGAGACCCAAAAAGAAAAAAAAATCTCGGTGCGAAGCACGGGTAAAAAACTAGTGTATATAAAACTCAGAGACATATTCCGTAAAAATCAACTCATATATAAGCATACACCCTCAAAGTTTTTTAATGCAATCTAAAATTATACATTACATGAATGTTATACAACATAACAACAAAACTAATAAACAACAACTTGTACGATCAAAACTTGATTTTTTTTTTCATGATTAAATCATGGTCAGAATTTAATTATATATTAGATAGTAAGAGAAAAGGTAAGCTTATCTTTGTATGCATTGTCGTTCCATCTGTTTTTCATGCTATGCGCTCCTTTTCTTTATATTCTCCTACCACTCTTCTTTATTAACACCAACCCCAACCTTTTATATGAATCAAACCAACGTGATGCCCTTGTGTAAAGGTGCAGCTTCTTATTTTTCTCCAACAAATATTTAGGGAATTTACATTAAAAATCTCTACACGATCCCATAGTCGGCGCCAAATGTTAATGTCGATTTTTGTCATGAAACATCATAAATAACGGGTATTCGTATAGAGCTTTATAAATATCCATGCCCGTTAATGGAGGATATTAGGGTTTGGGGAGTTTAGACCGAGCTTGAGAGTTATTCTAAGAAAGGAGCTCCAGAATATCGGGTGTCGGATGTTGCATCCTCTCAAGTTGCCTACGTATCTCTAAATTTATAGAAAATCAAGTCTACATAGTTCTGTTAGGATCCACTACCTTTTCTGTGTAGAATTCTAGTTAGAAAAATACTCCTAAACTTTAGAAGCAAGTCACCTAGTTGTAGTGAGTATCCTCAAATATGATACTTCCCGTTATTGGGTCTATATAATATGGGTCGATACCCCTATAAGATCGGATTTATATCTTGTACCAACAACTACATGTTAGAATGAATAAAATACAATAGTTTCTTTACATGGGCCCCTTTTCTTCTACTTAAAGTCTAGTATGGCCCTTAAGAATTTTATTTGCACAAAAGAATTAACCTGGGCAGCCCAAGATTTTTAAAACCTCACTAAGGCCCAAACAATTTAGTATCACATTTTCCAATTATTTGAAAGTTTTAGAGGCACCTTGGTGAGAACAAATTTAAGGCATAAATCATGTCAAACTGAGACTCATAAATTTAAGGCATAAATCATGTCAGACTGAGACTCAGACATCTAGCAATAGGAGTATTTAGAAGTAATTAAGCCAATTTCTGTTGTACACTCAACACTGAGCAGTGCTCCAGGTACTGATTTATGCGAAGCATCAATTACAAGCAAAACATTGCTGAGATACAAAGACGTATATCAGTATCACATGCATTATGCATATAGCTTCAATGTCCCTTACTAACTGTCATATATAGTGTTGGGCAATATTTTTACTCCATCAAGTCGGTTGTTTCTAATGATCACGTCTTTTCATTTATCTATCTCTAAATTGTTATACCAATTTTATTAAAACAATGTTAAATTTGTTAATGTATTTCAAAGATTTGATGTTCCTAAGGGTGACCTTAGGTAATAACTACCTCAGATTAGATTAAAAGAATTTTGAATTCACGAGGGTATAATTATAAATATGTTGAGTGTATTTTAGATTTATAACATTATCATCAACTAGCATAATAGCCCGTGCGAGGCATGGACCATCATCTAGCATTATATAAAATGCATATTATTTTTAATATAAACGGTTTGGATGAAATAATTTCCTGAAAATTTTATTACATGTACTTATAACCCCCAATGAAACTCAAGGTAAGATCACACGCCGACCAACATTTAGCAATTACATAACAACGTCTGAGGCTATCAATAATATTGTTATAAATTATAAAGATCAGACATAATTAAAGACTGATTTTTTTCAACACAAAGTAACCTGGTGCGATATATATATATATATGATTTGGTCCACAACCACGTGTGGTTGTGGAAAATGTCACAACCACCAAATCCGAGCCTCCACAACCAAACATGGCGGAGGTAAAAATTACCAAACTGCCCTCACCCCGCAACCTATCATTGCGGAGGCCACAGTGTATCATTACGGAGGCTATATTTTTTTAATTACCAAACTATCCTTCCTTGCTTTGCTGGGTCATTTTAATGGGCCTTTCAATTGTATGGGCCTTCAATTATATGGGCCTTCAATTGTTTAGATTTTTGGGTTATCAATGATACGGGCCTTCAATTTTATGAATTTTTGGGTTATCAATTATATTTGGGCTTACATATAAATTAGAACTTTACATTATTTTGATGTAATAAATAATATTTTTTATTTTTAAAATTAGAATATATAACAAAAATAGTAATGAGAGAAAAAAAAAGAGGAATTGAATTAAAAAAATTTATTTTTTAAAAAATGAGAAAAAGAGAAAAAACTAATAAAATGTAAAATAATTGCAAATATTGATTAAAAAAAATATTATTCAATCTCAAAAATAGAAAAATTATAAATACAAGGTAAAACATTTGAAAAGATTGCTTATAACCATTTTTATTATTTTTAAAAAATAAAAATAAAAAACTAGCAATAATACACAACTTTTTTTGAACGAGTGACTATCTGTATGGTTTCACATGTGTTTCACTATAGTTCGACCTAAAAATTATAATTAATAGTGGTAAATGCAATAAAAAGTATATATCCAAAAGTATAAAGGATATTTAGGATTTTTTATAAATTTATTTTATTTTTTGACTACATATTTAATTATTAAAAGCCAAAAAATGAATAAAAAAAATTAAAAGTTCCCCCCGCAATGAGACATTGCAGAGGTAATAAATCAAACCATTATTAAATGTTTAACACTTAGGTAGGTGGTTGCATTTAATGAGCCACCCCCGCAATGAGTCATTGCGGAAGTCCTGCTCTCCGCAATGTTTCATTGCGGGAGTCGAGACCTGGTACCTTTTCCTACTCCCCTTTTTCCAACATTTCTTTTTCTTTTCTTCTTCCCCTTTTCTCCCACCATTTTCTTTCTTGCACTTTGGAGTACAAAAATTAAGGTTAGTCCTCTAATTAGTATGGCTTCATTTTTGTTTGGTGATTCTAGTTCATCTAGTGAGCATAATGGTTACGATTATTATACACCGACCGTTACAAAAAATCGTGATTTTCATAAATTATTTGTTGATGATGAAATTATATATTTTGATAGTAATGATAATGTTGGTAAACAAAAAATAAATATGGATGAAACTATAAATGTTGATAATAATGATAATGTTGGTAAACAAAAAATGAATATGGATGAAACTATAGATGTTGATGGTGATGATAATGTTGGTGGAAATGATTGTGATTTTAATGATGAAGAAGAAGAGGATATTATGATGAAGGAAAATGATGATGATAATGATAGGGATGATGATAATGATTGTGAGTTTACATTTTCGAATATCAATGATGTTGTGCCTTGTGTTGGTATGATTTTTGATACATTAGATGAGGTGGAAAAGTTTTATAGGGATTATGGTCAAAATATCGGATTCGATATAATAATTAGGAATACTCAAAGATATACACGTAGTCATGATCCATCATCTCGTATGTTTATTTGTAAGAAAGGTGGAAGATTGGTATCAGATTCTCATGGTAAAGAAAAAGAATTAGAGATGTAATTCCACGAACGGATTGTCGTGCAAGAATGTGTGTTGCTCATCAAGTGAAAATGAACAAATGGAAAATAACTTCGATCAAGTTGAAGCACAATCATGCTATGGTAACACCAGATAAAACACAATTTTTTAGACGGCCACACAACATAGATCCCATCACTTGATCATTGATTGAGTTGTTTAACAAATCGGGGATCGAGACGACAAAAATTATGAGATTACTTAGTAAGTCAAGTGGAGGCGTTCAAAATCTAGGGTTTTCTAATCAAGACATACGTAATGTCATACGTGCTATTCGGCGCCGAGTGTTTGATGAAGGTGATGCAGAGTGTGGTTTGGTCTTGTTACGGAAATTACAACAAGAAAGTAGTTATGGTGAATTTTTCTACCGTGTGGATGTGGATGACGAGAATCGTGTAAGGGGTTTGGTATGGGTTGATCCTCGATCCATGAACGCTTACAAGAATTTTGGTAATGTGGTTACATTCGACTCAACTTATCGGACGAACCGATATTGTATGCCTTTCATACCTATCATGGGGGTGAACCACCACTACCAAAATATCTTGTTTGGATTTGCACTCGTAAGGGATGAGAAAGAGGAATCTTATAAATGGGTTTTAGAAACATGGTTGGAAGCCATAGACAACAAACCGCCCACTACAATTATTACCGATCAAGACGTTGCTTTGGGAAATGCTATTGCCGAGGTTATGCCACAAACAAAACATACATATTGTACATGGCATATAAGTAGTAAATTTCCGGAGAAGTTATCTACTTTATACACCAATTATCCGGAATTCAAAACGGATTTTAATGCGTGTGTACAAGTCGTTGACACCCACGGAATTCGAAGGTAGGTGGGAATATTTGGTCGCGAAATACCAACTTCAAGATCATGTTTGGCTAAACCAAATGCTTCGTATTAGAGATCAATGGATTGGTGCTTATACAAAACAATATTTTGCCGCCGGTATGACCACTACCTCAAGAAGCGAATCCATGAATGCTTTTTTTTGATGAATATGTGCAAGCATCTACCGGGTTGAAAGAATTCATTGAGAACTCACAAAAGGCTTTGGAGGCACAATATCTTAGGGAGGTTAAAGGCGACTACGATACCGAGGAAACGGAAAGGAGGTTAGTATTGCACTCATCCTTGGAAATTGATGCATCCAAAATTTACACGAAAGAAATGTTTAAGCTTTTTCAAAAAGAGTTGTTAAAAAGCACATCTTATATTATGAAATGGGCTCAAAATAGTGGAAATTGGTTAAAAATGTACTTGGTTGAGAAGTCTACATTGCCGGAGTATTGTAGAAGAAGGTATCGAATATTGGTTTCTAGTGAAGGAACGATTGAATGTGCTTGTAACAAATTTGAACATTTCGGAATTCTTTGTAAACACATCATTCATTACCTAGCCAAGAAAGATAGAACCAAAATACCAAGCGATTACATCATGCCTAGGTGGACAAGGAATGGCAAAAAAATTGCAGGACCTTTACCTTACACCCCTCCCATTCTTGCTAATGTTGGTGAAACACAAACCTCAAGGTATAGTGCATTGTGTAAATCTTCTCAAAGTTTAGGTGCTATTGGTAGTTGTTTCGTCCCGCGCTTCAAGTATGTAATGAATGTGATTGAGAGAGAGAAGTGTAATGTGAACAATATTTTTCCGCAAGAAGAACATAAAGAAAGAACGCATGAGTCGTTTCGTCAAGAAGATTACCAACATGATCCAATTTTCGATCCTCCAATGTCACAAACTAAGGGACGAAAGAAGCAAGGAAGATATAAAAGTTGTATTGAATCGTCAACTTCAAATACCAAGCAAAGAAAGTGCGGGAGATGTGGGTTGATAGGAGGAAACCATGATAGAAGACATTGTACTTTTGAACCTGGTCAATTCAAGTAGACCAAATTTTATTTTTTAATATTTGAACCTAATTTTCAATTTTGTGGAGTACAATTTCGTATTAAAGCTAAATTCAATTCATGTAAATATTCCCAAAAAATAATAATTATAATTGAAAAATAATGAATAAAATAAAACTAAAAGATAATGAATATTAAGCGTTAAAATATTACATTATTGTAAAAATATTACATTATCGTTTTCGTTTAAAAAAAATTAAACTGTCTTAAAACAGGGGAAAAACAAGGGAAAAACAAAGGAAAGCTTCTACATCCTCACCCCCCGCGATGCATTTTTTTACTTCTTATTTAATTCAAAAAACGAATATTATATCATAATATTCCTTTAAAAATTATAAATTGTCATATTTTTCAATTAAAAAAATATTAAATTAATATGAAAATTAGTTTTCTTAATTTTTTATTTTTTAATTTATTCAAAAACTAATTCGAAAATTAGTTTTTTAATTAAGAACACCATAAAAATGAGTTCATAAAACCATGATCAAATTCAACAAACTAAGTTCATAAGAAACCGATTACATTGAAATAAAAAGTACTAAACACAATAAAACAACAACACGACGTTAATCCCACCCGGCGACACCACGGAAATATCTCAACTCCATTCGGAGATCACTCACTTCCTCTTGAAGAATCTCGATCCTCACCTGCAGTTCGTCACGTTCATCATCAAAGGCTCGAATCTGCATACGCAAATCTGCAATAATTGTCTGCAATTCCTCAACAGTTGGTCCTGGAGGAGGGGCCGGTGCTTACTCAACCGCCGCTGCTGGAGGCGCCAGATTTTCTACCACCGGAATCTCCACCTCATCATTATGGATTTCAGCCATGATCTATATCATAAAACTGAATATATAGAAGATGGATTACAAACACACACACACACACACACATATATATATATATATATATATAGGGATTTGGTACACTACCTAGGGAAGAAGATGGGCCTTCACCATATTAATGGCATGCAATTCCCAGAAACTGAAAAGAAGAAGAAGAGTCTCGGTCAAAGGACACCGACTGTTGGATTCCCACCTGCAATGCGTCATTGCGGGGCTCGTGACTGTTTAAATGCCCTCCGCAATGAGTCATTGCGGGGATTGTGACTAGTAGAGGTGCGCACCTCTACCAGTTATTATTTTTTATAATTTTTTTTTTAATTCAATTTTTTGGAATAAAAAAAATAAAAAATAATATTTATAGTCAATATTTTTTCAAATATTTCACTTTATATTGACAATATTCCACATTTTCCACCTTGAAAATATTTTTGACTTAATAATATAAAATTCAATTTTTTAACATTATTCAATTTAATTATATAATTATGTTCTAATTTAATTAAATTTATTTTTTAATTTATAATTATGTTCTAATTATTTTTAAATTTAATTTATTGATAGTTTTGTAAAATTCTATCGAAGTGTTTCAAATTCATCTCGATAACTTTCTGAATAAAGAAAGTAAAAATTTTGAATAAAGAAAGTAAAAACCATCAAAGGATTTAAATGCCCTCCGCAATGAGTCATTGTGGAGATTGTGACTAGTAGAGGTACGCACCTCTACCGGTTATTATTTTTTATATTTTTTTAATTCAAATTTTTTGAATAAAAAAAATAAAAAAAAATATTTATAGTCAATATTTTTTCAAATATTTCACTTTATATTGATAATATTCCACATTTTCCACCTTGAAAATATTTTTGACTTAATAATATAAAAATCAATTTTAAAATATTTTTTCAATTTAATTATATAACTATGTTCTAATTTAATTTAATTTATTTTTTAATTTATAATTATGTTCTAATTATTTTTAAATTTAATTTATTGATAGTTTTGTAAAATTCTATCGAAGTGTTTCAAATTCATCTCGATAAATTTCTGAATAAAGAAAGTAAAAACCATCGAAGGATTTATTTTATAAATTTTGAAAAAGGACAGAAATCTATCGAACAATTCTATTTTGTTCAAATTCATAATTTTCGATAGTTTTCAGTCTGTTTATTTTTCGATAGTTTTTAGTTTTTAAAGATGTTAATTTTCAATAGTTTTTGTAAAAGTCTGTTTCAATTCTGATATAAATCCACTTCGATAGTTTTTACGGGGTGCCTTGTGACTGCTGCAATGACTCATTGCGGGGTGCCTGGAAAAATCTGTACAGCAGATTTCTGCTTCAAGTTTAACCAATAAAAACCTGTTTAACAACCACAAACCTGTTTAACCAATAAAAACTTGTTCTGCTTCAACCAAATCAAAACCAATAATCTAAACGCTTAAATGATAATAAACTAATTCAAAACCATTACAAATCAAATTTAAAATCAACAACGCGACAAGTAATTAGCATAAAACCAAATCAAATCAAATCTCCAAACTATGCTAATGGCCCTCGTTCCTCCGATTAATCCCATCCTCAGCAATCTTTCGAGCTTTCCCTTTAAAAATATCCCAAACAATGTGATACCGGAAGGTAATGATATCATCTGGTGGGGTCCAAACCGCCAAGTGCAATGGTATGTCGTTAAGTATAGCATCCATATACTTGCAAACGTACATGCCACAATCAGAGCCACCTACTTGCTTCAGCCGCTCTTTAACATACTTAACAAGCATGAAATTGTCTTCCATAAATCGCTGCTTAACGAAGTAATGAAGCATACACGGAAACAATTTTTCCTACAAAATTTACATACAATTAGTAACAACACATTATGAATAAAACTAACTTTGTTAATCTAAAAAGCATAGGGTTACCATGATATAAAACTCCTTTGAGTATGTATCCTGAAAGTTACAATTAATCTCATCTCGTAGAGGATCGATTAAATTGACTTTCATTTTTCTAAGGTCCACAATAAACAAAATCCAATGAGATCATGTGCACGTGGGGAAGAAAGCATAATCACAATCTACCATGTCTGGCCCACAATCCTGTTTTCCATAAGTAGTGTAGAAATGTTATAGTGAAGCCAACTCCTTTGGTGTTCTACATGATGGATGCATCTGCAAAAACTAAGGGATATTATCAGGAATTAAATAAATTGAGGATAAAATGCAATTAATGTGAATTTTAAAGCATAAAATTGAGGAATTAGCGGGATATTATCAAGAATTAAACAAATTAAGGGGAAAATGCAATTAATGTGAATTTTAAGGATAAATTTGAGGAATTAAGGGGAAAATGCAATTAATGTGAATTTTAATTGAAAACCAAGATATGTAAAATTTAAGGCATAAATTTGAGAAATTTACCTCCATGTCTTTAATGTGAGTGCCAGCTACGCACATGAAATAGCTGAAGGAAAATAAAAACTTCTTGCATGGAGGGACTAGCGTTCTACTAAGAGTGTAGTCGTACTCCCTACGCTTCAACAGCTGAACAAAACAATCCATAATATTGCTCTGCAGATCTCGATCGCGTCTTACGCATTAGACATTCTCCCAAGCAAGTCTAGAAGTCATCTCATGGTCCAACCAAACATAATTGTGCTTCTCACTCCACCAAACCCTATACAGCAAGTCAATTTTCCGATTTTTCAGTGGCCTCGTCAGATCACCACTAACACTACCCCGCCTCTGCATGTCCTTGCATATATCTTCGTTTGTCTCCCTCTGTAAATACATGTCAATAACCCGAATCAGACAAATATTCATAATAAAAAGGAAAAATAGTAATAAAAATGAAAACATGATTAAGATACGTACACCAAGTAGTCTCGTTAACCTCACAGCAGCAGCTACAACACCACTGGTAGTGGCAAACTCTGGAGGAGTAACGATGCGAACCTACAATTCAATTAAATAAGAGAATCAGATACATATACAAGAAGTTATATTGGAATTGAAGATAACACTAAAATACATATGCAAGAAGTTATACCTGCAGTGTAGTAGGAGAAATAGGGGGGACAGATACATGGTGTTAGGTCCAAAGTATCGTAGAAGGGGGGGGGGGGTTGAATACGATACTCACAAATAATTTAATTTCGTTCGCGGATCAATCTTTCAGTTCTATAACGAAATCAAACACACCAAACCAAATCAAGTTTCGGGGAATATATCTTTTTATAAATATAAACCTCGAGGGGTGCTACAATTTCTAATCCGTAGATTAGCGTCAATGAGTTTAAGGTAACACAAATACAAAACAATAATCAAGTTCTGAGCACTATTAATTTCTCTGATAATTTTCTCCGGCTCTTCTCTCTCTCAGTTATGTCTCTGTGTTAGAATCCTTAACTGAAGAAGACACACTCTTCTCTCAGTATTAATTGTAGACTTGATTTGAAAAACCATCGAACCATTTAGAATAGAATATTCTTGGCCGTTGGATCTTCATCAACCGTTCACAACAAGTTACTTTTCACCTGCTCCTTGAAATGCAAAACCATCGAATGGATTAAAAAACCATCGAATGGAATTACTTTATTTACCATTCGATAGTTTTTAATTCAAAACTATCGAATACTAAATAAAGTAAAAGTGGTTTGCCAATAATTACTTTAACCACCATTCGATAGTTTTCTCAATTGAAAAACTATCGAATACTTTTCCTTGTCTTTTGTCCTTTAGTGATTACTCCTGAGCTCCTGGGTGTTTAAGTTTTAGACAGTATCAATTCCTTCTGAGACGATAAAACAACTTGATCTTTTCAGTGCCGTCACCTAGTGCAACTGGTCTGGTTCACAGATGAATAACACTTGATCAATTCTTATTTTATGTCTTCAATACATTGCTGCTGATACGTCCCTTGTCGTTCTGGTTGCTTCATCACTGGAATCCCGTGGTACTGAACACTAAATCATTCACATACTTCTGTCGTCTTCAAAGTCTTGTTTCTTTTGTTGTCACTGAGGCTTGAACATTTTCATGAACTTCTTTCCGTGACCTGTTTACGGACTTCAAGAATACATAACGTATTTTGATTTTTTGTGTTTACCTTTTCTTCTTTGATTCTGGATTCCTGTGCTTCTGTTAATATTATTGTCTGTCTTGTCCTTTGTTGAGTTGTAGTTATCTCTTTTAGATCTTATGTTACATTATGCTTTACAATCTCCCCCTATTTGATTGGATAGAGTTCGACAAGCAAATACTTCGAGGATAACTCAACTAACTAAGGAAACATTAAACTACTTAAAGTAAGACAGCTTAATAATATCAATGCATTCTGGATCAGATATATATACATTTCCAGATTTCATAATTCAAAAAACAATTAAACTTTATACAATGAAGTTGCTCCTCTAGTCTGAGCTGATAGTTCTCTTGTTCTTTGCTTCATCATTCAGTCCATTCCAATCTCACCTTCTTCAATCATTGGATCGGAGTTAGCAGCTTGATAATCAATCACTGATGGATAGTGCAGTGGTTCTCCAGGTTTAAGGATTCCTCCTCGGATGTGTCTTCCAATATACTCAACCTCTTGACCCACTCCAGCCCACAACCATGCAATGTTAACATCTTTCTTGTTTGGCTTTGGCATGTTTGGCAGTCTGGTATGCACTTCCAATCCTCTTTCCACTCTTTTCCTATAGTAAGGAACATTCTCCATTAGAAATCTTCTAAGAGTGTCTGCTGCTTTGTCCTTCTCCGTTGAAGAGAATCCAGTGGATCTAAGATACTTCTCAACTGAGATTAGATAGTTGCTTGGGTAGTCCCTCAGTTTGTCCTCAGCCAAATAGCAGATTCTAAACAAGTCATTCTTCATGAATCTAACCATTGGAGGATCTTCAGTAATCTCTGGACTGACTTTCATCACGATCTCCTTAACATGCTCTCGGAGCAGTTCATTTAGCCTTGTAGTTCTTTGGATCTTGATGAGTATAGCCTGCAATTCTGTATATGTCCTCTGTTCTAAAAACTTAGTGGAAATTACAAATGTACCTTTCTCCAGAAAACTGATCATTAAGCTCCAGGCACCATTTGCTTTAACCCCAGCATTCAGACAGATTATAGAGCTTCTCAGTGCTTTGAAGTAAGTCTGATCATCAAGATTAGCACTTCTGATGTCCTGAATAATGACTTCCACCTCCGCATTGTCGTTGACTTGTAATCCGTCTTCAACTCCACAAAAGGTTTTATAAGCCATTTCCCATTCAGTACCATCTTTCTTTGCCAGATCTATCATCTTCTTCTTCCTCACTTCATTATACACCTTCATTCTCTTTAGCTTTTCACTTCTCAGAATTGCTTGCTGTTTTTCTTTCTCAGCTTGCCTGGCATCTATTGCAGCTCTCTGAGCTCTTATTGCTTCCAAGGCAGCTTCTTCTTCTGGTGACAGAGAATTTGATTCTTCTTCCATAATATCCTCATCCAAGATAGGATGTTCTATTGGTTCAGGATAATATGGTTCATGCTCCTCTTGAATAGGTTGCTCTTGCATGAATTCAAATTCCTCTTCACTCTTCTCTTCCTCCACAAGTTCTTCTATCCAGTACTGCCTGATAGGAATAGCTTCAACTGTTTCCCAAACTCTCCATCCATCCTTAGTTTGCTCCTTCTCCCCTTCTCCAACTTTCTCCCCCTTAGTTGAGGAATCCTCGATAAAAGCATCCTCAGCATAAAAGACATTAGAAGGATCAGGTTGTTGATAGGAGGGACCAGGTTGTCCAGATTGTTGGTTTTTCAGCATACTCCATATAGACTGTACTCCATCGCCTTGATTCTCCAAGAAATCCATAAGCTGCTTATTAAAGTCATTTATAGAAGCTAACGACAGGTCAATGTTTTCCAATCTTGAGTTGGTAGTCTTTTCCATATGATCCAGCCTCCTGTTGAGTCTAGACTCCACTCTTGAAAGGTTGTCCATTACATCCCTCACCCGCGCTTGACCATCCCGGATAACCAGAACGTCCTCTTTCAAAGCTTCATGTCCCTGGGACAGTGCAGTTACTTTATTCATGAATCCATCTTTAAGCTCCCTTACGTCCATCCTCAAATCGACCAGCTCTTCCATAGCTTCCTTCTTTAAGGAGTCCACTGCCTGCTTCGTACCTGTTATAGTGCCAGATGCACTGCCAATGACCCTGAATGTTCTTCTGGAATCAGCTGCAGCCAAGTCAACTTTCTCTTGAATAGACTTTAAAGAAACATTGTCTTGACTGGAGGTGATCCCTTGGTCAAAGGAAGGTCGCAGTGGAACCTTGAATAATGGATTTCCTTCTCTATCATGAACTGTCATCTCCTTGAGGGAAGATTGAACTTGTAGCTCTCTTTCTGTTGGTAACAGCAGATCATCAATATGAGTTAGGGTTTGGGTGTCACTCCTCACGTTTGGCTCTGGGTGTTCACTCACAGTTTCTGTTAGTGTTTCACTCATTTTTCCTTTCCCACTCAGGCCAGGTGTAAGTGTTTGTGTTTCACTCGAATCCATTGTGCTGGTTGTACCTGCAGAAGAAAACACCGTAGCCGTCCTTAAGGAGGTCACCGGTGGTGCAATGGGGCTTCGCAAGTCCCCGTCCTTGGTTAAACCAAGTTGCTGATCATCCTTAGATGATATATCCTTTGTAGGATCTAGAGTTTGAATCTCTAGGGGGTTAGAAACAGGCTCTTTTAACAGCAGAGATCCCGAATCTTCCCCGTGAGTCTGTAAAGACTTCACCTCAGTTGACTCCTCAATAGTAATTGATTCACTGTCAACGAGTTGCCGATCTGCACCTACGTCAGACCCTTTACCCGCAGGATCCAGATATGTTCCATCTGGGGAGGTAGACAATGACCTTTTAGATTGTGCATTTAGGTCAAAGCCTTCTCTCGACGTCTGTGAAGACCCTTGGTTCAGAGAACCTTCAACCAGTGAACCTGACCGTAATATGGTCGGAACACCAGTTGCTTCAGTCAATTCCTCCTTACTTGATTGAGCTATTGGTTCAGATATTGCTTTCGTTAGCGTAGCCCAATCAGCATCAGAAAAATCAGTAAAGGGCTCTTTGAATGAGAGAAATGAAGTATCAGCAGTTGCCTCAGTTTCTGTTCTTCTCCTTTTAGAGGAAGGCAGAGCTGCTGTTGAAGGGTGTATCTCCTTATGTGGTGCTGCTTTGGCACTTTCTCCCTCTACACTCAGGGATGTTTCTTTACTGGGTATAGGAGGGGAAGGAGCATCATTTATGTTTTCATTTGGCTCGTTCAAAGGCTCTTCGACCGTGGTTAGAGGTTGTGGGTTTGCAACCTCCTGGTCAGGAATGGCCACTGAGGGCTCTGGATCAACATCCATTGGTTCAGGACCAAGTTCAGGTTCAGGTTGAGGAAAGTTACCTTCATTTACCTGTTCCCCTGGGGGTAGAAGAGGTAGGGGCACCGTTCTTAGATATTCAGTGAGAACAGTGGGTACCCCTGGAAGATAGTTGTTCTTCCTTATCAGAGCGGTTATGGCATTGCTCTTCATCTTCATACACTCCATTGTGTCTTCAGCTTCAAATGTCTCACGTTCATCATCTGTTAAGACATCATTGAGAATTAGCTGTAGGAACCTAGGATAGAAACAGAGCACATCTTCATTTATGCCTGTTCTCTCATCCAGTGGTCCCATGCACAGAATTACTTGATCAATCACTGTCCGTCCTATGTTAATATGCCTGTTGTTCGCAATGGAAAACCCTATCTTTTGAAGGAATAAGGGAATGCCATGCAGATTTGTTAGCTTGGCAGTAAAAACATGTATCAGGGTATGAAAGAAAAAATTCCATGGCTTTGGCAGGTAATGCTTTAGGAACTCTCCCACCAAGAAGTTAGGTTGTTGACTTCTGATAAGAGTGAAGAAAGCATGTATTTCCTCAGTTGTGGGATCCGGAACAAGGTTTTCTGTAGGAAAATGTAGAATTCTATTGAAGTCATGTTCCGTCACCCTTATTGTTCTGCCCCCTGGCACAACAAAACTGAAGGACCGTATGTTATTCTCAGTTGTATCCGTGGCGGTTGTGTACAACGCAGTCAATTGATCAATGCAAAGGACCACGGGAGTACTTACAGCGTATGCCACTAACGAACGTGTATTCAAAAACTCTGCCCATGCACGAATTTGAGGATTCGTTATGGATTGCAGATTTTGAAACGAGACATGATTAGTCTTGGTAACAATAAATTCTCCAGCCATTTTAAAATTTTCAGAAAATTCAAATAACCAAAACTATTTTTCCTTTTAAATTTAATTAATTATTACTAATTAATCAAACTCAACAAAATTACCCTAAAAACAAAATTACCCTTTTTCTCAAAGATACACAAATTTGAACACTTTTATCAGAAACCCTAATTTGTTAACTTTTAGAAAACAACCTTCTCTGTAATCACTAAAGAAATCAATTGACAACCAATTTCTTTATAGAATAGAAGAGTGTTAACAGAACTTAGGATTTAAAAAAAAATCAACACACTTTCGATGGTTTCTTCTTCACAGGAGAGAGAAAACACAAAACAATTCACACTTTCACGGTTAAAAACAAGTAACTGTGAAAGAACAGTAAAATTTTGAGTTTTAATCGGTTAAAAACTGAAGAAAGTATCGATGGTGATGTTCTTGGATTGTGTATATAGCTTGTATGTATATAAACGAAAGCTTAAGTATTTTCAGATCTGTGAAAAAAGAAAAGAAGTTTACTAAGGCAACGTTATATACTATTGAAACTGCAGGGGCAAAACTGTCTTTACAGGTTTCGATAGTTTTTAAAATAGCTTTCGATGGTTTTCAGAAGGGGCAAAACTGTCAACTCACCTTCGATAGATTTTTGAAAACTATCGAAGATTTTTGAAATCAGAATTCTAAAAGTTTTCTTGAAAACTATCGAACTTATTTCCTTTGCAAAACCACAAAAACTATCGAGAATTTAAATATTTAAATTACATAAATTCACTTCGATACTTTTTCTATTAATTTTCAAAATCTATCGAGGATTTAAATATTGAATAAAGTAAATCCACTTCGATACATTTTAAATTAAACTCAAAAACTATCGAGAATTGTTTTCGATAGTTTTTCTTTTCCTTTTAAAAAACTATCGAAAATTAATTTCGATAGATTTATCTATGTACTTGAAAAACTATCGAATTTCCTAAATTCGATAATTTTTGCTTCTGTCTTCATTTTAAAACCTGTTCATGTTCTAAAAATCAGACTTTTTGTATCTCCTGTCAAATTTTAATTCTAATAAATTATTTCAAATTTACCAAAATCAATTCTTAACAGAAAATTCACAATTTTCTTAGAATAAAATCAATTAAATATCATTGAGTGATATTAACCAATTAACAACTAATCAATTGTGCTGCATTAATCTACAATGTTAAAAACAAAGTAAATTAATTCCAACTAAATAAATGCTTGAATATTTAGAACAAATATTAGCACTTAAATAATTTTTAGAATTAATAACTAATTAAATGCCAGAAGATATATCATCCATAATCGTGACATGAAATTAGTACAGTAATCCTAACTACGAGAATTGCTCCAGAAAATAAATTCACGAGTCCTAAGGATATAGCGATTCTTAAACTCATGTATTCACCAGGACTCTCTACAGTTACTGACTTCTAATCAAAATCAATTAGAAAGATTTAACATCCCAAGTTCACCAACCAGCTTATTGAAAGTGGATTCATCAAGCGGTTTAGTAAAGATGTCTGCAATTTGATCCTCTGTGGGTACAAAGTGTAACTCCACAGTTCCATTCATGACATGCTCTCGGATAAAATGATACCTGATGTCGATGTGCTTCGTCCTCGAGTGTTGCACTGGATTGTTAGAGATTGCTATGGCACTTGTGTTGTCACAAAAGATTGGAATCTTTGTCAACAAAAGTCCATAGTCACGGAGTTGGTTTCTCATCCACAATATCTGAGCACAACAGCTACCAGCAGCAATGTATTTAGCCTCAGCTGTTGACGTGGACACTGAATGCTGCTTCTTGCTATGCCAGGAAACCAATCTTCTTCCAAGAAACTGACAGCTTCCTGAAGTACTCTTCCGATCAATCTTACAACCTGCAAAATCAGAGTCTGTGTATCCAATAAAATCAAATCCTGTATCTTTAGGGTACCAAATTCCAAGATTTGGGGTCCCCTTAAGATATCTAAATATTCGCTTAACAGCTATTAGATGAGATTCTTTAGGATCAGACTGAAATCTAGCACACAAGCATGTTGCAAACATTATATCTGGTCTACTTGCAGTGAGATAAAGTAATGAGCCTATCATACCTCTGTAGCCTGTGATGTCAACCTTCTTACCAGTTTCATCCTTATCAAGCTTAGTGGCAGTTGGCATAGGAGTCTTTGCTGTAGATGAGTCTTCCATTTGATACTTCTTAAGAAGATCCTTGATGTACTTGGACTGACAAATGAATATACCATCTTGTTTCTGGTATACTTGCAATCCAAGAAAGAATGACAATTCACCCATCATGCTCATTTCATAACGACTCTGCATTAACTTAGCAAATCTCTTGCATAGATCATCATTAGTAGAACCAAATATTATGTCATCAACATATACTTGCACCAATATCAAATCATTTTTATGCTTTTTGACAAAGAGAGTTTTGTCTACAACACCTCTTGTGAAATCATTTTCAAGTAAGAATTCAGAGAGAGTGTCATACCATGTCCTTGGAGCTTGTTTGAGTCCATAGAGAGCTTTGAATAGAAAGTACACAAAGTCTGCCAGTTTTGAATCCTCAAAACCTGGAGGTTGTTCCACATACACTTCTTCTTCTAACTCCCCGTTCAGAAAAGCACTCTTCACATCCATTTGATATACCTTGTAATTGGAATGTGCAGCAAATGCCAGAAACATTCTGATGGCCTCAAGTCTTGCTACTGGTGCATAGGTTTCATCATAATCTATACCCTCTTCTTGAGAGTAACCTTTAGCAACCAGTCTGGCTTTGTTTCTCGTTACAATGCCATCTTCGTCCAACTTATTTCTGAATACCCATCTTGTTCCAATAACAGATTTTCCCTTAGGCCTGGGTACCAGCTTCCAAACTTTCTGCCTTTCAAACTGATTGAGTTCTTCTTGCATAGCAATTACCCAATCTGGATCATCTAGAGCATCTTCAACTTTCTTAGGTTCTGTTTCTGAAAGAAACCCAGAATAGTGACATTCATTTTATGATGTTCTCCTAGTTCTCACTCCTGTGTCTGGATCACCAATGATCAAGTGAAAGGGATGATCTCTATTCCATACCCTTTGTCTTGGCAGATGCGATCTTGATGATTCTCCTTGTTCTAGATGTTGTGGAGTGTGACTAGTTGATCCTTCTCCTGCTCCCCCTGAGTTGTTGACGGTTTGATCTGTTGATTCTGAAGACTGACTAGTGGATCCTGTATGTCGAGGATTTCCACTTTGGTCACCACTTGGTCCAGAATCATTATCATTATGATTATTATTAATGACTGTAACAACTTCAGGTACTTCTTCATTGTCAGAGAGATCTCCTGATAGATTTTCAAATACCAAGGATTCAGAGTTCTCTCCAGTTTGCAGGCCTGGTCTTTTAGTGTCGTCAAATGTTACATTAAAGCTTTCCAACACCTTCTTATCTTCAATCACATATACCCTGAAAGCCTTAGATTCCAGAGAATAGCCCAGAAAAATGCCTTCATCTGCTTTGGCATCAAACTTGCCAAGATGTTCTCCATCTTTAAGTACAAAGCACTTTGCACCAAACACATGAAAATACTTCAGTGTTGGCTTCTTGTTGGCCATTAACTCATACGGAGTCTTTTCATGATCTTTGTTGATCAGGGTTCGATTCTGAGTGTAGCAAGCTGTATTCACTGCTTCAGCCCAAAAGTAAGTGGGAAGTTTTGATTCACTCAACATGGTCCTTGCTGCTTCAACCAAGGTCCTGTTCTTCCTTTCCACTACTCCATTCTGTTGAGGAGTTCTTGGTGCTGAAAACTGTCTTGATATTCCTTTCTCTGAGCAGAAATCATTTAGAACTGCATTCTTGAATTCAGTTCCATTGTCTGATCTGATTGTCCGCACAGGTAGCTTAGCTTCCACTTCTATCTTCTTGATGTGATCAATGATTAGTTGTGTTGCTTCATCCTTTGTTTGTATGAACAACACCCACGTGTACTTGGAGTAGTCGTCCACCATCACCAATGCATATCTGTTTCTTGAAAGTGACATAACATTAACTGGACCAAATAAATCCATATGAATCAGCTGTAATGGTTCAGTAATACTTGTCATTCCTTTGCTTCCATGTGATGCTTTCTTCGACTTCCCCTTTTCACATGCTTCACATAGTCCCTCCTGATTGAATTCCATCAGGGGCAACCCTCTCACTAACTCTCTCTTTACCAAAGAGTTCATAGTTTTGAAGTTCAGATGTGAGAGCTTCTTGTGCCATAGCCAACTTTGTTCTGAAGATGCCTTTGCATAGAAACATGTAACTTCTCCTTCACTGGTAGAACTTAAGTCAGCTATAAACAAATTTCCTTTTCTCACTCCCAGTAGAGTAAGCTTCTCATCCTTCCTGTTGGTGATCAAGCACTTGTCCTTTCTGAAATCTACATTGTAGCCTTTATCACAGAACTGACTGATGCTTAGAAGATTGTGCTTTAATCCTTCAACAAGAGAGATGTTTTCAATGATGACATTTCCAGCTTTCAATTTACCATATCCCGTAGTGAATCCTTTGCTGTCATCTCCAAAGGTTACAATCGGGCCGGTCTTCTTAACCACCTCTGTAAGCAGGGACTCTTCACCTGTCATGTGTCTAGAACAGCCACTATCCAGAATCCACACAACCTTTGAGCTTTTAACCTTACCCTGCAATCACAGATTGATTAAGCGGACTTTGGTACCCAAAATTGTTTGGGTCCTGAAGGTTTAGATGATTTAACAGGAGTAACATTCAATTTAGTCTTACCCTGTTTGATATTCATAGTATCTGTGGATTTAACATTACTAGAGCTATTGCTACTATCAGACATCAACTTAAAATAAGCATGCATGATGTTGTACTTACATAGCAAACACTCTTTCTTTCCACAGGGCTCATGATTATCAGGCATGTCAGACATGTTATGCATTTCAGAAGTATTAGCAGTTTCTACTTTAACCTTTTTACATGCATGTGTAAGGTGTCCAGCAGAATTAGAAATAGAACACAACTTCCTAGATGCAATGGGAGAAGATGGAACCAATTCCTGATTAACAATCTTTTTCCTCCCATTCCTGTTCTTTTTAACATTACTAGCTAAGGAACCTACTTCAGTTTTAGGTAAATCAGGTTTAGGTAATACATTCTTTACTGATTTCCTAGGTAACTTAGTCTTTACCTCTTTTTCCTTCACTAAATCCTCCTCAAGCAATTCTTGAGCTATGAAAAGATCATCCTCATAAAAGAGAGGTGGAAACGGCTTAACAAAAACTGGACAATCAACATTCTTAAGAACATGTGGAGTATTCCTTTTGACAACTGAAGGTGTCACAGGGAATTCCAAAATCTTCTTACCAGCTTTCTTGTTATAGTCAAATCCTATAGCAGTTTTATTCTCTACGGCCTGAGTATCAATGATTTCCTTAGCCACTAGAGCGGAATTCTTAAAAGCATTCAGCTTCAAATCTAGATCTGAAATCTGCTTCCTGAGGATAGTCTCTATCTCATCATTACACTTGACCTTGTTCTCTAAGTACGCATTCTTTTGCTTAAGATCTTCTAATGTTACAGCTACAAGCTCTAGTTCTTCATTTTTAGATTCTAGCCTTTTAATCTTAAGAACTAGTTTAGCATTTTCCATTTCAGATGCTAGCATGCTTGTGTGTACATTAAACAATTCTACACTAAGATCTTGCACAGTTTTCTTGTACTCAGAATTAGACATATCAATTGTAGTTAAGATAGGTACCTGAGACGATTGAGGTGATTCCTCTGAAGAGTCAGCCATTAGAGCAACATTTACATATTCCTCCTCTTCATCTGAATCAGTATCATCCCAGTGCTTTCCCTCTGCTATGTAAGCCTTCCCTTTCTGCTTTCCAGAGAATGCCTCCAACTGCTGTTTAAGCTTGGCATTCTCCTTCTTCAACTCATCATAAGAATCCTTCTTTCCATAGACATCTTTCATGTCTCTTGCTTGACGAGGCTTCCGGCATTCAGTGGCGAAATGCCCTAACTCATTGCAGTTATAGCATCTTGATTTGCTTCTATCAATCATGCCAGTCTTGTAGCCTCCCTTAAAGCCTGTACTAGGTGTATAATTGCTCTTCTGGAATCTGTTGGTTGAGCCCTTGAACTTGTACTTAGGGTTTCTCTTGAAACGAATATGACTAAACTTTGCAGCTAAGTACGCCATGGTTTTGTCTTCCATTTGCTCAAGCTCTTCTAGGGTGTAGTAATCACTTTCATCAACACCCAGATTCACAGAATCCATTTCTGCTTCTATTATCACCTCCTTTCCAGCTCTAGGGGTTTGAACCTGAATCTCAGAAGTTATTGGTTCATCCACTACAAGTGCTGCTGATCTCACAAGTGCATTGTGCTTGCTGTCCACTGTCCCTGATCCGTAGATTATCACCCTTTGTTCCTGTTCCATCTCATAGGTCTTCAACTTGCCATAGATCATCTCTAATGACATCTTTGTGAAGTCAATTCTTTCCCTAATGGATGATGACTTGTGTTCTACATGATGGGGCAGCGTCATCATGAACTTCCTGTTCGATTCTCTCAGTGGATAGGTCTTTCCTTTCATTGCCAATTCATTGAGGAGCTTAGTATACTTCTCAAAGACCTGAGTTATACTTTCTCCTGGCAGGGACCTAAACGCTTCATATTGAGAAGTCAGAATGTCTAATCTGTTTTCCTGCACGTCTTCAGTTCCTTCCATAATTAGGTTAATGGTATCCCACATATGTTTCCCGCTTGTACAGTTCATCAACTGATAGCTCATTTCCTTGTCTGCGGAGTCCGCCAATATCAACATTAAACCGGTGTCCAATCGAATCAGTTCTTTGTCAGAATCTGTAAATTCACTTATATCCTTAGGTTGGGTGCCTGAAGGAATCCTGCTACCATCAGGAGCTGTAGATTCACTAACTGGTTTCATTGGTACAAACGGTCCGTTTTCTAATATGCCAATATACAACGGATTAGATGCCTTGATGAATAACAACATCTTCATCTTCCACAAACCGAAATCATCTCTAGTAAACGGGGGAACTTTAATACCAGCGGTTGTCTTTGGAGCACTCATGGTCTCTGAAAATTTCAAATTGTTTAAAATTCAAGAAATTCCAATTAAATGAAAAATTTTGAAAGTTAAAAAATTTGCTTCGAATTTTCACGCTACGTTTGATTTTGGTCTCATTCACCGGATCTGATTTGTATATCAATCAAGTAGCTCTGATACCAATTGTTAGGTCCAAAGTATCGTAGAAGGGGGGGGGGGTTGAATACGATACTCACAAATAATTTAATTTCGTTCGCGGATCAATCTTTCAGTTCTATAACGAAATCAAACACACCAAACCAAATCAAGTTTCGGGGAATATATCTTTTTATAAATATAAACCTCGAGGGGTGCTACAATTTCTAATCCGTAGATTAGCGTCAATGAGTTTAAGGTAACACAAATACAAAACAATAATCAAGTTCTGAGCACTATTAATTTCTCTGATAATTTTCTCCGGCTCTTCTCTCTCTCAGTTATGTCTCTGTGTTAGAATCCTTAACTGAAGAAGACACACTCTTCTCTCAGTATTAATTGTAGACTTGATTTGAAAAACCATCGAACCATTTAGAATAGAATATTCTTGGCCGTTGGATCTTCATCAACCGTTCACAACAAGTTACTTTTCACCTGCTCCTTGAAATGCAAAACCATCGAATGGATTAAAAAACCATCGAATGGAATTACTTTATTTACCATTCGATAGTTTTTAATTCAAAACTATCGAATACTAAATAAAGTAAAAGTGGTTTGCCAATAATTACTTTAACCACCATTCGATAGTTTTCTCAATTGAAAAACTATCGAATACTTTTCCTTGTCTTTTGTCCTTTAGTGATTACTCCTGAGCTCCTGGGTGTTTAAGTTTTAGACAGTATCAATTCCTTCTGAGACGATAAAACAACTTGATCTTTTCAGTGCCGTCACCTAGTGCAACTGGTCTGGTTCACAGATGAATAACACTTGATCAATTCTTATTTTATGTCTTCAATACATTGCTGCTGATACGTCCCTTGTCGTTCTGGTTGCTTCATCACTGGAATCCCGTGGTACTGAACACTAAATCATTCACATACTTCTGTCGTCTTCAAAGTCTTGTTTCTTTTGTTGTCACTGAGGCTTGAACATTTTCATGAACTTCTTTCCGTGACCTGTTTACGGACTTCAAGAATACATAACGTATTTTGATTTTTTGTGTTTACCTTTTCTTCTTTGATTCTGGATTCCTGTGCTTCTGTTAATATTATTGTCTGTCTTGTCCTTTGTTGAGTTGTAGTTATCTCTTTTAGATCTTATGTTACATTATGCTTTACACATGGGTCAGCTGTGTAGTAGGAGGAATATGGGGGACGGATTCTGGGGCCGGCTGTGTAACGGGAGGAATACATTGTGCGTCATATTCAATGTTGGATTATATACAAGAAGTTATATTGGAGTTCCAAATAAAGATAAACAACAAGAAGAAGTACCAACAACCGGTGGAGAAGACCGCTCTGATACCTGTTGTGTAGAAGGAGGAATAGGGGGTAGATTCCAGGGTCGGCTGTGAAGGAGAAGGAGCACTATTTCCAACCTAAAATTACATTAAGATACAAACCTAATTCAAATATTCAAAAAAAAGTATTCTCTAAAGTAAAACAAAAAGGATTTGTACCTCAATATGAACAAGAGGGGGGCCAGATACTGGCGTCGGCTGTATAACATGATCAGCTGAACTCTCAACCTGAAATTACATGTCAATACACCAATCAGTGCCATATTTCCATGGCCAGTGACTCGAAATAAACCTAGCATTATAGATTATTACCTGACGGGGACGTTTATAGGAGACATCGTGCGTAGGTGAAGCATGAGAATTAGTAGTCTCAACCTGTAATAACATGGTAATGCAACAATCATACATATATTCAATAAACTATTCTCTAAAGTACAACAAAAAAGATTAGTACCTCACGTGGACGTTTCTGAGAGACATCTAGAGGCTACTGTGAAGATGAAGGAGCGCTGAGATCAATATCAGTATCATGTGAAAGCGGGGGTCTATCAAAACAAGGCCTACTAAATGCAAGACCCCTCCACTCGACGTTGATCCGATCGTAACGACCCAAAAAGTCAGGGATGATGTCATAGAACCATTCGGGGGGGAGGTCATGAAGGTGCATAGCATGTAATGTCCTCATGCCACAGTCCAGCTACATTTAGATGCCAAATTAAGTTCTAAAGTGCAAGAATATGACAGATTAAGGTCTAAATGATATATTAAGGTCTAAAAGCATACCGTATCAGCCATGTCCTGCTGGGGGTACCAGTCACGAGGCACTATCTTCGTGGGGTGCGTAATCTGGAATGGAGCAATCCTCAACTTGCTTACACGTCTGTACCAATACATGTACTCCTCAGTGGATACGTAATCCCCCTCATCGACGACAGGTATCAAGCCATCATTAAAGGCACCCCACTCCTCTATGTAATGGCTGAACAACGAAACATGTTTTTCCCGCTGCCACTGAGATAATCGCTCCCTCCGCAGAGAAGTCATGTCAATCGGGTCCTGTGGGATATGCTATAGTACTCCAAACTATCTCAGGACACTATCTGGCATGACATACTCGATAATCTCCATGGCCACAAGAGGGACACGACCGAGAGCCATAAACACCGCATCCATCATAGCGAAATCATAATCCCCCATATAATCTTGCCGGTCATAAAATCTCTGATAAGGCTGCCATGTCAGCCAACAAAGCTCAAAGCTGTCGAAGTCCCCCCAGTACATACATGTATGGTGGTGGGGGTTAACCCTCTTTGTAGGCTTAGCCCAAGCCAATGCCCTCGGCCAAACAAACTCCTGACGAGGTGCAATAACCGGAGCACCGGGTAACAACCTCTCGTAGCACCAAAGCTGTAGAAGCATGGTGCACCCGTTAATAGCTTTGGCGGACTTGTGATCAGCCTTGGTCAAACTCCAGAACAAATACGCCAATACCGCGGCTCCCCAGGCATAGGAAAAAATCTCAGACGACCTCTGGATAAACTGTAAATACCTGCAAAAAATAAAAGATTATTATCAAGAATGAAACAAATTACCAGAAGTATTATAAAGAATTAAATGAATTGAGGATAAAATGCAATTAATGTGAATTTTAAAGCATAAAATTGAGGAAATAATGGCTATTATAAATAATTAAACAAATTAAGGGTAAAAATGTAAGAAATATTAATGTTAAGTCATAAAATTAAGGAATTAAGGGGATATTATCAATAATTAAACAAATTAAGGATAAAATGCAATTATTGTGAATTTTAAGCATAAAATTGAGGAATTAAAGTGATATTATCAAGAATTAAACAAATTAATGGGCTATTATCAAGAATTAAACAAATTAAGGGTAAAATGTAAGAAATGTTAATTTTAAGTCATAAAATTAAGGAATTAAGGGGATATTATCAATAATTAAACAAATGAAGGATAAAATACAATTAATGTGAATTTTAAGGATAAAATTGAGGAATTAAAGTGATATTATCAAGAATTAAACAAATTAATGGGATATTATCAAGAATTAAACAAATTAAGGAAACATATGCAAGAAATGAGAAACTAAGGTACGAAATACATAGGATGGACAACGTTCCGGCTCGATGTGGGAAACAACACACCCCCAATGACGTAAAGAGCACAACCACGAACAAGCAGACCCATAATCATATAAACATCCTCCAGGGTGATGGTCAACTCATCAAATGTGAAATGAAAGGTGTTGGTCTCCGGCCTCCACCTCTCCACCAAGGCCGTGATCAAACGTATGTCATTCTGAGGAATTGACCGGTTGTTAGTAAACACCCCCAAACCCCAGTCCTTCAACACACTTTTCTGACGATCATCAAGCTTCCACTCCTCCCAATTAGTTGTATACTATCTGACATCCAACTTATCCCTCGCTCCCCCCTGCCATATCACACTGCTAATATGGTCGTCCTGCATGGTCAAGAGCGATCTATCGAGAGGCCCGCACTCCATATCCACAATATCTACAACGTGCAAAATTAAGAAATTAGACACATTTTATACATTTATATTACATAAAAACAAAACAAAAGCAAGTAACAATCAAGCTATTTTTGTCAAGAACACATCTAAATAAACAGAACTAGAAGTGCTATGCCAATACAGTTGGTAAAGGGATGTTTATAAGAAAGAACTAGAAAGTACCATCTATAAACAATCTCAGGCGAACACTTTCAATTGCAGTTGAACTTGATTCGAAAGCTACTTTAAGTAGTCCAAATTTAAGACGTTCAGTTAATGCATAGGGATCATGTGCTTTAAGTGCATAAAAATGAAACAAGCTAGTGGTCATTTGCATGCTTAAAAGAATAATCTAAATAGAGATACCAATATGGAAAAAAAGATTCTAGACCATGTCCATGAAGTTCCAAGGACTACAAAAGGTTTTACGAATAAGAATATATAATAAGCATAAGCGTAATAAATTCAAAATTCGAATTAATAATTCCAAAATTCGAATAATAATTCAAAATTCGAATTAATATTTCCTAAATTCGAATAATAATTCAAAATTCGAATTAATATTTCCTAAATTCGAATAATAATTCAAAATTCGAATTAATAATTCCTTCATTCGAATAATAATTCAAAATTCGAATTAATAATTCCTAAATTCGAATAATAATTCAAAATTCGAATTAATAATTCCTAAATTCGAATAATAATTCAAAATTCGAATTAAAAAATTTTCAACCTAATTTCAACTCAATTAGGGATAAAATCCCTAATTTCAACTCAATTAAAGATAAAAACCCTAATTTCAAACTAATTGCAACAAAAAACGAACAAAATAGAACGATCCACAGCTATTTATGTATCACAACTCTGTACAAAAACATGTATGTATCACAATCCACAATCACCACAATCCACAATCGACAATCACCACAATCCACACTAAAATCGAACAAAAAACGTTTGAATAACAGGTGTAGAAGATACTTGGATGAGAAGAGATTATGACGATGAAAATTGTGAAGAAATCGCCTAAAAATTGCCTGAAATCGCCTCAAAATCGACAAAAAATCACTAGAAATTGTTTGGATATAGAATGATTCGAATTAAATCAGGTCTAATTTCGGGTCACGACTACCGCAATGAAACATTGCGGGAGTGTTTAAGGGTAGAAATGTAATTTCACATTTCGCCTCCTCCCGTAATGTTTCATTGCGGTACCGCATTGTTTCATTGCGGGGGTGTTTAATCCAGACCGTTTATTTTTAAAATGGATGGCTAGGATTTGGTGGTTCCAGTCCCTTCCAACCAACTGTGGTTGTGGAAGGGGACCCTATATATATATATATTAACTCTTACATTTTGTCTTATTATATATATTATATAAGATCCTTTTTTGGAAGAAAGTTTTCCTTTTTTAACTTGTATAAGATTCATTTAACTACCACTTTTGTACTATCTAATATTTTTAAGAATATCATCTTTCAATTATTTTAACTCAGGACCAAATAATTTTTTCAAACATAGTTACATTTATTCATTAATTCGATTATGACTAATCAATCTATTTTTCTTTCATAAAGTTACTATATAAATTCATATTAATATTAACTAAAGAGAAAACTGGAAATCAGATTAACCTCATTTAAGCAATATGTTTATATCAGGCTAAACGACATAGGCTCACTACTAAAAAAACTGCAATAGACATCGGTTTCTGGCCGATGTCTTCATCTTTTTCGACCGATGTCTTTGTCGGTGATGTTAAAAGTACCCCTTTTAGACATCAGTTGTTGGCCGATGTGTAATTAACCTTTTTACATTAGTTTCTTTCTAAAATATGTTGTCAAAAATTACATTTGACATCAGTTAGTTTATAAATTTGGTTGTCAAAACCTACTATAAATATCAATTTGTTTTTAAATACTCGTTGTCTGAACTTACATTATACATAGGTTTTTATCAAAAAATTTGTTGTCTAAACCAACATTTGACATCAATTTCATTCTAATTAATTGTTTTCTTATTATACCATAGACATCAGTTTTGTTTCAAACTTTTGATGTTATTTTTGTTTTTAACAACACTTTTCTCCCACTAAATCGTTGTGTTTCATTGTGATAAACATTTTTTTCTTATTAAATTGGTATTTTTACTTGCATGAACACATGAACATCATTACATTATATAAAAACAAACAGCCAACTGCATCACTCAAGTCCAAAATGATCTTATACTAAACCAAGACAAGCAAAACCTTTCATAATTTATGAAATGTAGTTAAATTCATGTCTCACAACAACAGAATGCACGTTCCTCAATAAAACAAAGCTGAAGCGATATTTCAAATTTTACTCATCAAAGCCGCCTTGACTTTTTCCTTCTCTTCACGTCTTCGTTGCATCTTCACTTACCTTTACTCCAAATATGTAACAAACAAAGAACTTTCTCGAACTACCCAAAATGCAGGCAGCTATTGAGAAAGATTTGCAAAACTTGGAAAATTGACCATCCTTTTTTTGACCTAGTAAAGCAGCAGAGGTATATGTATTTGTCCCCATTCCCAATCTTCTAACAGTCTCCTTTGCAGTAGCAAGTTGATCACCTAAACATAAATTTTAAAAAAACATAATTAAACACATGAAGAACAAAATATAATCACTAGTTTATCCGGGCCCAGTTGCGCTACATTTAAAACATTCCTAATCAGTCCAGATGATTTTTCAAACTTAATCATAACAAGACGGTGATGTGCTACCAATAGATTGAAGAAATCCACCATTTTAAGTTGTGGGTATATTGAAAAGATGGATTAAAAGTAAATCCAACCCCTATGACTAGGAAATACTTTATATTTCAACCTATAAATCAAATGCTTGTCATTATGTATTTAAAACTGCAATTTACAATTAGCAAATACAAAATTCAAGTTTATAAGCATATGAAGTAAATCAATTTTCTTGATTCTTTTTTCTAAGTAAACTAAACATTTTGGAGAATGACATATCCTAAATTCACTATCCAATATGAATTTTGCAATTTACGGTAAAATTCTAAAGTTTGCCCTGTAGCATTTTAAAGGTGTATAAATCTCCTGTAAAAGCTGGTAAGAATTGCGGTTTTTGTATTTTTGTAAAGGCCACCAGTAAATAATTTTGTGTGCATGTACTACGAGTGTTCCAAATCCTATAGAACCTTCTTAACCTAGAGAAAAGCATGTTAGTCCTGAATCTTGATTGTAGAAAACTAACCCTTAATCCAAATGACAGAACAATCTAGCAAGTCTATATAAGGTTTAGGTATATAAATTTTGATAACAGAAACACACTTACATAATCTTTATTTACACAAATGAAGGCAAAGTATAAAAATAACTATATATTAGGATATGATTAGTTTTAAAACTCACTTCAACTAGTAGAGAGGAGAACCAAAAAGATTACGCCCGAAGACTCTTTTCCCATTTTCCCTTGCTTATAGCGTTTTCCAGGCCTCTTACTTTTCTCCTCTGCTTCATTTATTTTTCTATCTCCTAAATAGACATAGGTATTAATGAAAAACAAAACCAATTATACAATAACAGAAATGGTAATACAAATGCACTATTTGTAACAGAACAACAGTAACAAGAGAAGCATGTCAATTTCAATGATCAAACAAGGTCTCTTTGGACTTCTTCATTGACTATTCTGCATCAAAAATGGTTTGAGAATTAAAAGTTTCTTCAGCATGAAGATCCTATGTGTAATTAAGAGATTGAAACATCTTTCATCAAATAAAAAAAAATAAACCAACTTATACTGAAAATGAACAAACAGGACATTCTCTCATTCTCTTTCTGCAAAATATATCATTTCATACTCATAAATCATAACTATCCAGCAGACCATAGATATCTGACAAAGAGAACACAATATATGACATAGTGTCAATATTAAACATCACCTGGAAACAAGAATTAACTAACAAGAATTAAAGTCTATAATGCGAACAGGCCAAAAGCATTTAGGTAACTTAATATGACTAGCAAACACCTCCTTATTCAAATCGAAAACCAGCATACCATAGGTTCCCACACAACACAAACATCAAAATCATCATAAGATGGAAGATCCTTGGGATTAGGCTCTACCCTACTCCAAACATTGGTATTCGTAGAATAGACCTCAACAGTCCAAGGCTTACCAAAACAAGTAAGCAACGCAACAACCTTATAATCATTACCAATGGGATCAAAACCAAAGCCAAAACAAACCATAGTAAAAAATCCACAAAAAATCGATTCATCTCATATACAGTATATCATACTAACCTTAAGCAACCACAAAAAATCCACAACCAAAGCTCAACCCCAAGTAAATGCTCCTGTAAATCAACAATAATTTTAAAAAATTAAAAAAGAAGAAGAGAAACTTCAAATTAAATTCAAAACTGAAAAATAATAGAAGAAATTACTAACCTCAAGCAACGAATACTTCTATACAATAATAGAAGAAATAAATTTAAAATTAGGGCTTCAAACTAGTTAACCCCTAATTGAAAACTAATTCAAGTTTACTTACTAACTGATTTGGAGCTTTAAAGTTGTAATTTCAAGATTTCGAACAGTGACTTGGGTTTGAACAAATCGATTTGGTTTGAACAAATCGATTTGATTTTAAGCAAATTGAATACACTTTCAAGTTGTTGGATTTGTGTGTGATATATCTTAACGGGTGTTAGAATTTTGGATAACTAGGGTTCTTGTTTGTGGTGGAGGAGAGAGATGAGAGAGGGGGATAGAGAGATAAGAGAGAAAATGAGAGAGACGGGCGTTTGTTTTTGTGAGAGAGAACAGAAAATAATTGAGAGAGAGAGACATTTGTTTTTGTTTAAAGAGACTGAAAAGAAAAAGGGGGAAGCAAAATTTCGGTTTGGGGGGAAATTATTTTGCAAAGGGGGAAATAATTGGGAGAGCGCGTCTATTTTTTTTAAAGCATACCTAACATATCGGTTTCGAAAACATCAGTTTTATTACAACCGATGTTATTAAGAATTTTAACATCGATGATTTTTCTAACCGATGTTAAATCGGTGATGTCTATTACACTTTTTCTAGTAGTGGCTCTGGAATGTTACAGAATTAAACGACAACCCGTACATCTCGTCCGGGTTTTCCGCTCGTCAGTCGTGATAAAGCCAATGTACAAATAACTGTTTCCATATTTTTTTTTACTCTTACTTATTTCCCTTTCACTACTAGAAAAACTGCATTAGACATCGGTTTCTGACCGATGTCTTTGAACAATCTGGTGCGATGTCTTTGTCGGTGATGTCTAATGTCCAAACTTTAGACATCAGTTTTCAGCCGATGTCTAATATCATTTTACACATCAGTTTTCAATAAATTTCCAATGTTTATGTCCATTCTTCTTGGTTCAACTGCATGAGGTTAACTTTTTAATCGTCATATTGCTGGTATTAGATGTTATTTAACCTATGACAGACGTAGATTATTTCGACATATACATCAGTTTTTTTGAAAAAATTGATGTCTAATCTAATTTAAACATCAGTTGACATTATGAAACTGATGTATAATGTAACATTAGACATCGGTTTTAGACGATGTCTAAGAGATTATTAACATCAGTTTCAAACTGATGTATAATGTAGCAATAGACATCAGTTTTGGATGATGTTGAAGACATCTATTACATTTGTTGTTTTTAAAGCCGATGTCTGAGGCATATACATCATGGATAGTACTACAGTCATTATCAAAAATCAAATAAGGCATCAAAATAACCACAACTCGATTATCATTATCAAAAAATATTCAGTATATACATCAATGACTACACTTTAAATCGGTAAATGGAAAAGTTGTACATTACAACTCTAGTAAATGCATTTACAATCCCTTTGATGTACCCACTCAAACTTGACCTGAAGTTCTCTGAGCAGCTCTTGTTACCTTCGTCAACATCCTGAACAATGCCACTAACAAGACACCCAACTTGAGCTCCATCATTGAACAACTTACTAGTTAGCCCTGCACTGTATTTACCATAGCTGCCTCAGAAATTCTTCATAGCCACAAGCCCCTGCAAATAAATAAAAACACTTCATATAGTAGAAACATAATAACATGACAAATATCGTGTAAGTGTCTATGTGTTCTCTTGATGGTTAATCATGAAAATCCTAGCAGCAATCATCTATATGATATAGGAAATTCTGAAATGGAGAAAGCTGCTATGAATAAAGAAGGCCTTGATTGGCCAAAAGCCAAAGAAAGTAAGCAAAATCACTAACACGTCTATAAAGGGCCAGAGAATCATGAAGTTCCCACCAACGATTACCGATTTAATACATACATAAATACCATTTTAACACACCAAGATTCGTAGGTTTTTCCAAGTCAAATTTATGGCATCCCAAAAAAATACACAATTTAACAGGTAAAAAACAGAACCAGGACATGCTGGACTTTATTCATAAAATAGATTGCAGACGTCACTACCTTCTGACCAACTAATTCAAGTCCTGCTGCAAAATTATCTAAACGAGCACTTCCATATCGTTCTGAATCCGATACTGAAGACTCACACTCTCTTCCAGATCTCAAAAGAAATCTTACCTGAGAAAAAAATAGCTATTGAGACCACTTAACAATAAGAATACCTAGTATTAAAAAATTAAATCCATATATTCAAGTGTAAATGATTAAAAATTATATAACATACACATAGATAATATACCACTTTTAATAGGTACAGTATTCCCCAACTAGTTGTCATAACATACACATAGATAACATACACAAATTTCTTATTAAATCGAACTATGACACTTACATATGAAAGACCCAAATCTAATCATATGTAAAATTAAAAAACCCTAACAATTCACAATCAGAGAAAATTACCAATCGGAGCTTGTAATTCGAGTAGGAGAAAAGTTTAATCGGTGCTTGAAATTTACAAAATCAGAGGAGAGTACATACAATCGGAGCTTGTAATCGGAGGAGAGTGTTTGTGGAGATAGATGAGCGGGTGTGTGTGTGTGTGTGTGTGTGTGTGTGTGTGTGTGTGAGAGAGAGAGAGAGAGAGAGGAGAGTGGGTAAACGAAATGAAGCGTGGGTGAAAGAAATGAAGCTCAATCGGAGCTTACTCGGACTACAATCGGAGGAGAGGAGCGGGTGAATGGGAGAGAGATGAGTGTTGAGAGAGAGAGATGAGAGATGAGTGTTGAATTGTTGATTTAGGGGAAACATTTTAATAAATTGGGGGGAAACAAAAAATCGCCTAAGGGGGGAAACATTTTAACAAATTGGGGGAAACATTCTAAGGGGGAAACTATTTGGGGTACGCGCGGGAATTTTTTATTTTTTTTAGCTTATTTAAGACATCGGTTCTTCTTGAAAGCGATGTCTTAAAACATAAAGACATCGGTTTTATTGCAAGCGATGTCTTAAAACACAAAAGACATCAGTGCATTACAGACTGATGTTAAAGGTGTGATGTCTATTAACAGATTTCTAGTAGTATTTTCTTATATACGTTGCAATGATTATTTTGTTAACTAATGTAGGCATTAGGGTTAGATGAGGTTAATCTGACCTCCTCTTTACTCTTAATTAAAAATATGTTAAGACAAATTTACATTACGTGATATTATTATCAAAATTTTTGAAATTGGTAGAATACATAATCACGTACCATATTTCTTTTCAAAATATTTTTTTTTTAAAATAATTTGAATACCATCATTTTACTCAAATGTTAAAGTAATAGTAAAAATAGGATACATGTCGAATTTATGTAAAAGAATTATTAACTCTAAATTAGAAAATTATGTAACACATTTGTTAGAAGGATGAATTATTTAAATGAGATAGCGGTTTAGTTCACCACAAGAAATAAATTACCTCATTTTTTCCCAATAAATAAGAGAATGACAATTTATTTGTTTGAAATTGGTTTCACGTACCATATTACAAAACTAATATACAAAATTTCAAAAATAATGTGAATCATCATTATTTTTACTGTAAAATTGAAGTAATAGAGAGATCGGGTTTATGTAAAAGGATTTTTAAACTAAAAACAAAAAACAATGTAACACAATGGTTGAAAGGATGAATTGTTTAGAGGCAGTTGGTGGTTCAATTCACCACTTGAACAAAATTAACTTATTTTTTTTAATTAAATAAGTGAGTGGCATATGCATGTAATTTTTTAATATGTAGGGGTATAATTGTAATTTTACAGAGAATTTATTGGCTCAAAATACTCCTGAATTATCCCGTTCTCCTATTATATATAGGATGGATGGATGGGTGGATGGATATTTTGTATAAAAAATTACTATAACCTTAAGTAGTTACATAAGGATGAGATTAGGAACATTAGTCCCTTATTTAAATGTTATATCCAATTTTAGTGAATATTTGTTAACATAGAGTATGATTATGGTAGGTTCCATTATTTTAGGTGCCTAATTTAATATCCGTAAATATAGGGTTCAACTCTCGTATCTTATATGACGAAAATCATTTTCTTTATGTAAATTTAAAGTGAATGAATAAAATGTGAACTTTTATCCGTGACAACGTAAATAAAAAAGAAGGAATTTTATTATGTGAATTTAGCTCACTGTAAATATATGTGAAATTTGTTATTTTAAAAACATATGACGAATGAAAAAATATAGCTGGTATATCTAGATTGCATGTTATCCCTCTTATGCAAATATTTGAGTGTTAATTAACCAGCTCCTCTAAAATTTTACAAATAAATATTATTTGAACATTTAGTAAATAAATACCAATTTACAGTATGTTCCAAACTTGGATCACAAAGATTTGTTTTGACGATTGTTTTATATTGTGTATAGATTATAAGATGCAATCCCAGTAGTCGTCGACTAATTGGAAGTTATAGTTTGTCAACTATAGGCTACAACTACTATACTTAACCAAGTTTAATTCAGAAAATCATAAATAAACTGCAGAATTTGAACAGTGTTAAATAATTAAATAAAAGTAACAGAAACACAGGGGTGATAATATGATAACAGTAACATGTTGGCATGTGTGGACACTCAGTAACATTCCTGTCTGCTCAACTGCCGGCTTATCCTTTTTCTGGGGGAACTCATTGTGTTCACGTTCTGTCCTGGACCACTTCCTAGGCCGGCTCCGAACATGCTTTACTAATTCATATATCTAACCATCTCTCCGTTTTTCTTTCGGTGTGTATGCAATATTGTTAACATAATTATTGTTGCTACCATATATATCGTGATTAATCAACAGCTTCTGATGAGGTACAACTCTAAGAGCATCTCCAATGGTACCAACCCCTTAGCTAAATCAATCTACATGACATCTATGTGTCACTATTTGGAGAATATGTAAAAAATTTAACACTCCAACCATGTAACCCCTTAGCAATAAATATAGATAATCATATTTGGTTGGCTATATTTGTCGAATCAGCAAAACCCTTAGCTATAATTTACATTATCATAATTATACACAACACCATTGGAGTACTAATCACACCCCTTAGCTAAAATTTTACATTATTCCTATTTTATCAAATTTTAGCCAACCATTTTACATATCACCATTGAAGATGCTCTAAGCATGGTAGAAGATAAACAAGCATTTTAACTTTTTAGTACACTGGATACTAATATTGTAACATTTCTAAAAATTCGTGATTGTGATCAAAATTTATATAATTTTCAAAATATAACTACCGATTAGGATTCTAGTCTGCTTTTAATCGGTAAAGATTCTATTCTGCTTTTAAATTGAGTATCTGGATAATTTAAGTTTTCGTTTTACTTAGTTTCAGATTTAAATATTCTACAAACCCATTTACGGATCCAATTCAAATATTACAAAAATTCATTTACGCTCCAACGATTAGGAGTTAGATATTTTACGGACCCAATTCGAATATTACAAAAAGTTATTTACGCTCCACTAGTTAGGAGTTAGGACTATGTTAAGAAGATAATTACAAAGACGAGATTTAGGTGAATATATAAAACAAAATACTTAGTGAATTACAAGGCTTTCTAATCAAGAGATAAGCAAGCAGCAACGACCAGCAACACAGAAACTACAAGAAGTGAAAATCAAACACAAGAAATCAAAAAGGCTATATCTACTCACCTTTGTACGAGACTCTGAGTAGTTGATTAGGTTCACCCAAACTTGCTGTCACACTCTCATCACAAATTATAAAAGTACAACATAAAGGTAATGACCAAACTTCAGTCACTACACTCTAGCAGTAAAATAAAAGAAAAGAAAGAGTTGATAAAATAAAACGACCATCAACTTAATTACAACAGTTAATTTAATTGGGTTTTATTTTCTGTTAGTGAAAAGAATATAAATATCATCCTGCCCTTCTAATTTACAGATTCATTTTTTTGAGCCAGAAACAAGAACAATATATACACATAGTCCCTGACAGGATCACAACAAGAAATTCGGCAAATTTTCTTGCTTTCTTCCTTTTTTTATATAAAAATCATCTATGATGACTATGGATTTTTTAAGCCCGTCGAAGTTAAAAATTTATTATAATTGATTCTCGAAAATCAGCAGGAGAAAATCGGGCGAGTGCCAGACTTGTACATAATTTGTCAGCCAATCCAAGAGTACAATTCTATGGTAAGCTATCAGTAATAGCAAATATACTACTGGTCAGACTAGACTAGCATAGTAGCAGTTGAGTATTCCTTGTGTGTAATGTACGCGAAAGTAACTACAAAATAGATCTGATTCCCGAATCATTTTTTATTTATTTTCTATACACAGAAACAAGTTAGTTCAACCATTGAAACGAAATTAAGAATACTAGTCGGTGTAGGTTGGATTATTTGAAAGATTATTATATTCATTTTTAATTTTAAAAATATTTGTATTTAATATGTTAAGTGATCTGGAAATAAAGTCATTAATTGTTTAGTTCGTTTTTTGTTTTTCAACTTGATTGCATAGCAGGTTGGAGATTTGTTCTTTTCAAGTTAATGAAATTTGCTTTAAAATTGTTAAAAAAAAAAATACAAATCATTTTTCTTGAATAAAGGATTATAACTTATAGCTTAAGCCACACTTACAATTTCTTCCTAGAATATTTTTCTACGTTTATATCACGTGTGCATGTGTTTCTTTGCATGTATAATTTTATAATGAAATATATATTAAATTTTGTCCATTTCTCCAACTAATATTATTGGTATTGTGTCCATCTTCTCTCCTTGCTCAACATTCACGTCTCTCTAGATCTATTCTGGTTTTGTCCCCATTGAAATATATGTAGATACATGCATGATACATCCAGATCTGAATCATACCGATCAGTCAATCAAATGAAGGTTCCAAAAGTAGACAACACACAATCTTGATACAATATTGGTATCGCAAAACGTACAATTAACGCTTGGAAAAGCAAGAATGGAAAAGTTACCGTTAGACACATGGAATGTAATTCCAAACCAAAAAAACAAGTCCATTGTATCCAACTCATAGAACAAGATTCCGGGTACACCTGGGATCTAAAATGTATGTTATGTATCCAATTCGTGAAACAAAATTCCGGATACACATCGGATCTAAAATCTAAAATGTATGTTATGTTAATCACAAATGTAAGTAATGGTATAATTCACAAATCTTTAGATAAATAAAATGTACCATTATAACATCAACCTCATAGACAACGCACACACCATACAGCCGAAGAAAATTTGGATATAATTAAACTTGATCAGTATGTATAAAACAGTAATGAACAAATACAGTGATGGCAAAGAAGCGAGATTAAAGTGTGTGTGTGTGTGTGGGGATATATATAAATAAGAAATTGCCTGACAAGTTAATTGGGTATATATAAATAATTGTAGATTGTTTACAAAATGTGTTAAAATGGCAGCAGCAACAATTCACATTGCAAATTGCATGCTTCACATATTTTTCATAAATAATTACTAGTGGCGAATGTGTCTTGTACAGATCAATCAAATCGCCGTTCTTACTTTCTTCATCTTCTTACCAAAATCTGCAAGAATAGCCTTCGGAAACATTGATTCAACTTCACTAGAACAATCAAGTAAAATTCTTCTTTGAGACGAAAATGCCTTCCGCTTCTTGGATGGAACTGATTTCGCCTTCCTTGGAGCAGGAGGGCAGATCAAAACTGAAATTTTCTGATCCAATGATGTTGGAGTTTTGCAGCCATCATTGTCTTCCTCTACCTTGACATCTACTAATAGCGGCGACAATTTGATCTCCAAGGAAGATACTAAATTAACTTGAAATTTATCGAATTCTTGTTGTTGAGTAACTATTTCTTGATGATCACGTATTTGATGTTGTGATCCTTGTTGAAAATCGAACAAGGGTCGGGACAAGAAACTGCATTCCTCAGGAAGTAAAGATTCAGAAGTATTCGAGATTCCCATAGACGAAATTGAGGTCGACTTGAATAACAAAAATCAGAATTTTGTGTGTGTGTGTGTAGGTTTTAGGAGAAGAAGTAAAGAATGGGACAGAAGAAGAAGAAGAAGAAGAAATGTAAACGTCAGAGTGGGGAATTGTGGATAAATGTGTAGTTGCAGGCTAAGAGAAGACTTGGAATATATATATATATATATATAGATGCGGAGTGCTCAAGAATGTATCAATTAATATCATGATTATGTAATATCACTAGCATATTTTTTATTTGTTTATTTTAATTATTATTACTACTTTTGTAAATTATTATTACAATGTATTAGAGGAGGAGGAGGAGGGTGATATTGATAATATAAGCATTTAGGCGAAGGATCCGAGGCGAATAAAACAGACATCTCTGTTTTACTGAATCAGAAGGAGGGGCGGGCAGCAGCTCAACTTCTCACTTTATTCTTTTCTTTTTCTGGTTTCGTCTATAGTAGTAGTAATTTATTAGTAACATCCTGTCATTTGCAATTGCAATCGCTTTCTTGATTTTCATGCAGCTAACCACGTTCTTCATCATGCATGCATATTCTCATTTCTCCTACCTATTTTTATTTTTATTTTTTTACCTTCCCATTTATCTGTCTTGTTTTTTTCTTTCTAAAATTACCCAAAAAAATTGATATACTTCCGTAAAAAAAATACCTATTAATCATCGGTGACATTTAAAAATATGTAAAATAAAATATTCGGGTTGGTACCACCACTCTTCCTAAAAAACATATAGTAGAAAATCAATTCACACATCTTAACCATCACATATTTTTTTGTTAGCATGAAGGGGAATCTAGGCTTATGAAGTAGAATAAGCTCAAAGATGAAGAGTGAAGAGCTCAAGAACAAGTTGATTTACTTGCAAGAAATATGATCAACTTAAAAAGCCCTAGGATAAGACTCAAGGAGAGTAAACAAATTAAGGGTTGGGGAATTTACATAAAACTAAAGAACTAGCTAGGAGTAGAAAATAGTGACATTGACGCTCCACATGAAGGATAATGGTTTAAAAATAAAAATGATTGAAGAACATGTTGGTACCCAATCCATTGACATTAACATCCCCCTAGCAACCTTAACTATCTTTTTATTTTTCTCAGATCCCAATGAGACCCAATTACTACTAGATACATTTACACCATATCTATCTGTTATTCATTTATCTGTATAAACAAGGGGGGAAGGAGACAGATACAGGATATATGCACATGATGATAATATCTTTAAAAATCAGTCAGTCTGGCCTGGCATTGGATTCCCGCGTTTATTTAATAAATATGGCGGGTGGTGGTGGACAATGCAGCATGAGGATCCAATTTTATTTGATTAAGCTACAATTAATTAATTAAGTAGTTTACTTTTTATCTCCTCTCGCACATGATCATCATTATAGTATATAATTAGGTTCTAGGGACCCAACATAGATTGCTTGGTTTTCACCATTGCGGTGCCGGTGGACATGAATTCATTACACTATGTCTAGTTTGTTTCGTCAATTTTATAGTTACATAAAAACTTGAACTTCCCGGTAACTAATACTCCCTCCGTCCCAATCATTTCTATACAGTTTTTTTTCAATGCTTGGCACGCATTTTAAGCTGTATATAAAGTATACTTCAACAACTTATTTTTAAATTATTTTTTCTCTGAATAAAAATTTCAACGTTAAATTTTAATTCAGAAGAAAAAAAATTATGAAAGTATACTTTATAGGAGCCTTAAAATGCGTGCCGAGCCCCCGTCCCCCAATGTATACAATTGATTGGGACAGAGGGAGTATATAATTATAGGTTCCAAGGTAATTGAAATGTCTGTATTTGGTTTATTACTATATAATTATATATTATATGATTAATTTTGATAAGTAGTTAATGATTATATACTTGATAGTTACGTAACTTGTAGTGATCATAGTGGACCTTGGTAACTAAGTTCCTATGTTTTGTGATAACTACCAAAATCTTGAAACTTGGAGTTACTTTGTCCAATTTAAATTATAACCAACCAAACAAACACAGTAAACAATTTATAATCCGAGGAGTGTTGATATTCCTCCTTTTAAAGTTTCTTACTTTTTGTACGTGGTTAATGCAAAGTAGAATAATTTACATAACGTGTAGGAAACTAGTGTAGTAATGTCGTATACAACAAGTGGTGCTGCATGACTACACCTGCATTCATTAACTTGCTTAACAATTCAGTCTTCCCTATGAGTAAATAAAAGTGGTTACTGGTGCCTGTCGTTGCACATTTTACAGCCTCACCAAAGTTGGACAAGGTATCCACATACGGAAGCCTTTATTTAATACTACTATTGTGTGCTCATCAATATAAATGTAGGTTGTATTTTACTTTCTTGACATTGTCTTGTGGGAAAATTGAGGGGTCGCTTGGATCCTCAGATTTGAACTCAGTTAATGAAAATGGGTATCATATTCTAATACATTTTTGTTATATATATAATCTCATTTTTATTTTCGTTAACTCGGTTAAATTCTCACCATCCAAACAACCCTAAGTACTTGGACATAAAATCATTAATATTTTTTGAAGAATAAGCAAAAACAAAGAGGGAGTAAAATGGTTGATAAAAAGTAAAAATGTTAGGACCGTTAAAAAGGTATAAAGTGCAGACCAGACTCTGATGCCAAAATTTATACAATTATATGGGATTCTCATGCTTAATCATTTCGCTTCCCATTACTAAACTATATCATCCCCTCTTCCTGTTCTCCTCTACCCTCCAATTTCACCTTTAATTTCTTTTTCTAAATTTAATATTGAGCATCCGGGAGTTTAATTATAAAGAATAATGAATTACATACATACATCACAATCAAAATCAAATCTCTCAAGTACAAAAAGTGAATCTTGCCTGATAAATTATAAGAGCTCAGACTCCCATTTATAGGCCACGAGAGCCCTGACTCCCAGAGTTAGTACCTAACACTTCTTGGGAGTCCTGTCTCGAGACTCAACTCGGACTCCTGGTTGTGGCATATTCAACGGTACATGAGCCCTGACTCCCAAGCAACTCGGATTCGCTCCCAAATCCTGACTTAGACAAATCAAGTTCCACAACACTCAAGAAATGATATGCTCAAATGACGTGAGATAAAGTTGTCAACTATGACGTAGGCAATCCAGGTCGTTGTCAGAATCACACCTGGCCAAGACCCCTCTGAATAACCAATGATTGGCACAACTATGACTTACCTAAACCATGTGCCAACAAAGTTTGGCACACGACACCACAATCTTCACCTGGACACGTGTGACCCATCAAAATCACCCAGGTGTTCTACCTACCTAGGATTCAACGATTATGATTGCAGGTACACCCCCTGAACCCTAATTCTGGGCCAATAAATAGCCCAAGAAGGAAAGGTTTTGGGTTACTCTCTCATTCTCTATACACATTGTAACGCCCCAAATCCGGGGTCAAAGAATTTGGTCGTCACGCTGCATCCTCAATTCAAACAACCTGTTCAATAATAAATCAATACAATAATAACATCTGCGACTCCAACTCTACCAAGAATCTTTAAAGGTTATAGTGCTAGAAACAAGAATCCAAAATTCCATTACATAAAATTTTCTTCTTTACAACCATTCTCTTTACATACAATCTATAACACTAGTATAACTTCGATAAGAAGTATACCAGGCAACTAATCTTATACAATATGATATTTAATAGAAATCAACTTTATACAAAACTTTTCTCTAGCTCCGAATACTCTGGATCAAAACGTCTTTACACTAATATCTTTTCCCTTCTCTGACCAGCTACGCGGACTACTCTCGCCAATATACCTTCTTACTGAAAGGCTATAATATATAAAGAAAACAAGTATGAACGAAAGAATTGCTCAGCAAGTGTATTATCAAAGTATACTAGGCAAAAGTTTCAAAATAAACTTTGAATTTTCAAATAAAACCGGCCTTTGGTTTGTACATTTGTAATCTGTAAAACTTTTTAAAACAAGTTTGGTAATTCTCCACAATTTCTCATTCAGCTTCTAGCAACTGAATAGTTTAAAACACGAAAGAATTTATATTGGTCACCACGGTTATCCAAACAATAATAACTACAATAGTATGTAGAAAATATGAAGTAAATATAAATTCATACGTCTTCAAGACCATAGTTTATACAAAATACTATTTTTTTTAAAGATAACGGTTTCATTCACAACATTTTCTGAAACCAACAACTCTGGAAGAGTAGAATAATAAAGAAGTGAGAGGGAGCCAACACGCTCGGCCGTGGAATAAAGAACGTATTTCAATACTTCAATATGGTACTGATTGGATATGCGGTATGAATAAAACCCATCGAGGTAAATATCTCACAACTGTCAGTGGAATCAAGGAAGTGGATTTTGACTATTTAAAATCCAATGTACTAAGAGTAAGTGGTTTCAGCAAGATTGAAACCCCTTCTTATTAATCAACGAACCAACAACTTCAAGCAAACGAATTAACCTGAATATCAGGTTATAACTCACAGGTACAGAACATATGGATGTAACCCATCTCAGATGTAAGAAGTGATATTAGAATTGGATTTTTATATATTTTATAAAACACAAAGGTTGAGCTGCTGATCAGTCATGCATCAACCCCGGACTTGCTTATAGCAAAGTCCTCCACTAGGATCCTTGGCCAATCTGGGCCTTAAGTTCTTCCGACCACGAATCTGGTCCGACCATTATTGGTCCGTTTAAAAACATTCCAATTCTATATTATATACATCAGGTGTTAATACAATTGACAACCTTACTTCGACAATCAGGTGTCGGAAGAATCGACAACCTTAATTCAACAATCGCTGGAAAACTCACGTTCCAGAAAACAATTCAACTATGAAGAATCAATAATGGATAGCAATCACTACGCCATAGATGGCCTTTTACAACATCTGGGTATGGGTGTTACCTTCTTGCATGTTACCTTAGCTATGAAATTTTGGACCTATTACAACATCGTAGTTTTGGTGTTACCATATCCATAAACCCATGTTACTCTAGCTGTAAAAATGTGTTGTAACTGAGTAACACCGCGAGGGCGTTACCTTAGATTATTAATTTTGAATTTTTTATTTAAAATTAATAATTCAATAATTATTTCACTTCAAAAGTAATTAATTTTTAAAAAATCATTGAATAATAAAAGTAATATTTTTATAAAAGTAATATTCTGTGAAAATTAAATTATTTATATTTTATAAAATGTTTTTAATCAATTTATATTAGAAAAGGTTTTTCAAAAAAAAATTCAAAATCATTAATTTTTTATTAAAACCAATAAAAAAATTATTAGAGAAATTAACATCTTGCAAAACTAATTTTAACAATAGATTTAAAAATAGATTGTAAGAGAGAAATAATTAAAATAATAAATTATAATTTAATATCAAACATATTAGAATAAATTTGTAATATTTTTTGTTTTAGAAAAAAAAATTGAGAGAGCGGCAAAACAAAAAATAGGTGAAAAGAGTGAGCGGCAAATGAAATTGGGTCAAAAGAGACGAGGGAGAAATTGGGGGAAAACTTTTAATTATAATTGAGTCTCGCTTTTATTCTCTCATTCTCACTTCTCATCCTCTCTTCTCGCTTCTCACTCTCTGTCTATTAGGGTTTAAGTTAGTGTCCATCATCCTTTTATGAGTAAGTAAGGACACGAAGCAATTGGTTCAGCAAAAAAAATACTTCTCATGATTTATACAGTTCCAATGAGTTATTTGTGAAGGGAAAGAAAAATACAAGGCGACCAGGTCGAGAGTAAGTACAGAGGAAGAAAACAAAGTTTGGTCTTGGATATTATTGACTCAGCGAGATCCCTAGTGGCGGTGGTTTAGTTTCCCCAACTCTATACCCTTTTGTTAAACAAGGTAAATCTATGTTTTAATCTAATTCAACTTTTATACATTATTAGCTCAAGTATAGACTAGTTGGGTATGGTTTCAAGTACTTGATCAATCATTTAGAACAATAAAATTGATTTGTGTTTATAACGACTCAGAAAAACGCTTGTACAATATTAATATTTAATAATATTTGAGATCTATGATATGTGAATATTGTGTGAAAGGTGGATATTTGAAAAGGTGATAATTAGATGTTTACTTGGTGAATGGTATGGATTAAAATATATGTGTATGCTTTTAAATGCATTTTATATGAATTTCTTATTAAAAATTAGTTCTTTTTGACCTTCCGGGAATTTTATAAAATCATCGGAGACTCTTTTTATTGTGAAATCTTTTTCACAACCTTTAGTTTATATTCTAGTCTTTTTTAAAATTAGTGGATGAATTTATGTTTGGCGTTAAGGATTTAAAACTGATTTTATGAGTTAAATGTCATTTATGTGATCAAAACTTTGAAAATTCATATTTAATTCAATTTTGATCATATAAATATTTTAAAAATATGTGGGAGCTTGTAAATTCGTATTCTTTGTTTTAAAAATAAATTTGTGATTTTTAGATATTATCTTCATTTTATTTCGAATTTTAGAAAGGGTATTTATGTTGGTTTTGTTTATTAGAAATCAGATTTTAATTAGCAAGTTACTATTTTGCCCCTGGGCTTATAAAACCCTGCATTCAGTTTTGCCCCTTTTCATTCACCGCTCAACTCTTTCTTCTCTCTTTCTCTCGACTTTTCTCTCTCGGTTAATCTCTCTCTCTCTCTCGATTTTCTTTTGTAAAATCTCTCTCTCATTCTCTCTCATTCTCTCAATTATATTGATGATTATGTATATATATACATATATATATATATGTAATCGTGTGTGTGTGTATGTGTATGGCAGTGTGTGTGCGTGTGTATCAGTTGCATGCAAAAAGGGGTTTTGGCGATTTTGATTTGATTCAATCCCGAACCTTTGTTTTGTGATGATTCTGTGATAAGGAGATTGTTTAGGTTATTATTGGTGAGGTTTGTTGAAGGAAACCCGATTTTCCGGGCACCTCCGAACCATGCCGCCGTCGGCAATGAGCTCCGGCGAGCCGACGTGGACGATGATGATGCTTTTGAGTCCGATTATTGTGTTAATACAAGTATTTAGTGGAGTTATGAATTGCATGTTGAAAAACCGAAGTGCATGTGTATATTTCGATTTTTCCCCTTTAGTAAATTCGGTTTAAAAATTGTTTATGTTGATGATTGATTGATGATTTCAAGGATATAGTGATTGCATGTTAATTGTTGGGTTAAGTTAAAGAATTTCAGATTTTACATGATTGGTATTCGATTTTAATTTGAAAGTTTAAGTTGGGTTTTGCTCGGATTTGAATTATAGTGAGCATGTTAGTTAATTTCGGTATTTAGTGATTATATGTATATGATTTGAGTATTTGTCAAAGAGGTTTTGGTTTTTAAGAATTGGGGCAGCCAAACCAAGAAGTGTTGAGTGTGATTAATTGATGATTAGTTGTGATAAGTTTTATGAAGTAAGAATGTTAGTGTTTAAAAGTATAGTTGAAGAATGCTGAATTTTCCAGAAAACTGTCTGCCTGTTCTGTTTTGATTGTTTTCATAATGTTGCTGCCTGTTTTAGACAGAGAGCCTAGAATGTCAATGTTCTAAATTGAATCTAGTTTGTGCACGCGCTAACCTTGTATCGATAGAGTTAACGAATAAAAAGTTATGCTTGTTTTACTAAAAGTTGCGCAGCAGGGATTTTTCTGTGCTTTAGTACCTAGTTATACAGTTCGTTTTTAATCTAAATGAAGTGTTCATAAGTTGAAACTTTTATGCTAAGTTGCGTTAGTAATCAGGAAGTAGCCTGTCAAATTTGGTAATTGTTTGATTAGTTTTGGATTTATGAAAAATGTTTTAGTAAAGTATGCGCAGCGGATTTTTCTGCTTTTTGAGATTAAAACATTGTTGTAAAAGTGTTAAGGATATGGTTGGCATGACCAAATTGATTTAAGGGATACCAAGTGTGGTATGATTTGAAAGATATATTATTATATATATATATATGTATAAGGACCATGTTATGTGTATTTAAATGACGATGTGAGTTTATATGGTTGATTGCCTATTACATGATTATAATTGTTTTATGGTATAACTATTATGTGTTTACGCGCATAGGATGCGTTGGGTAGTTTAGAGTAAAGGATTGGCATTTGAGAAAGAGCGTTCTAAGATAGAATATATTCTTTTGTAGAATCCAAGGAAGTGGAACTTAGAAAGTTCAAGGAAGTGGGACTTAGAGACAAAGGAAAGACTAAGGTGGAGAATCAGTGATTGTTCATTACCCCTTTTAGCTACTTAAGGCAAGTAATACAAACTTGCTTTCGTATTTCGATTCCATTGTTTCATTTTGACACATATGAATTGTTATCTTGCCTTGATTTACCTTTAATTCTGAAAACACTTATTGTTCATTGATAAACCTTATCTTTGTTCATATATATCATGTTGAACTATATACCATGCTTTGTTTAGTTCATTATCCTTAAACCTTTGTTTAGTTCTTTATCCTTAAACCTTTATACCCTGTTCATATCCATGAATTGAAACCTAATGATCTATGATTCTATAACGTGAATTTGATCGTATACTTATGCATTCCCTTCTTATACCTGAAAGTGAACACACCTAACTCTCATTCTAGTACATTTCCAGAACAGACCCGATGATAAATATTTCTGATATTCCACTAATAGAAATCCAGATTGTTTTGATCGAACTTATCTGATTTCCAAAAGACTTCTTTATATCTGAATATGTTTTAAAAAGGAATAAAGTTTAGACTCATTTAAATTCTGATTTATGGTTTCCACGGATTCCTAAGATTGGAGGCGTAAGAGGCCGAGTAACGCCGGTCCAGCACTTTTTAATTATAATAAATGGACTAGGGATGGACTAGTCTAAAGGCCAATGTGTTGCCTAATGGGACCCAATACAAGGACCAGAGGGACTGTGTGTCCGGTATGGGGACTTTACGTGGCTGATCGCCCGTATTGTCCGGTGCGTTGTGAAAAATCTCCAAAATTACTTATTGTTTTCTTGAAACGGATATCTTGATAATGAAATTGGTTTACCCTTTGAAATTGCATATTTATATCATTGTTCTGATAATCCTTTGATATGGATTTTGCTAAAACCATGCCATATATATTGATATTGGAAACTGTTTTGAAATTGTATATTCAATTCATTATTCTGATAACCCCTTGATACGGATTTTGCTATACCCAAGTCATACATATTGATATTGGAACTGTTTCCCAGTGGATAACTGTATGGTCATATTATTATTACTTGCTGGGCATTTGGCTCATTCTTTTTCCCTATTCTAACCCACAGTGAAACGAGAAGATGGTACATACATTTCAGACAGCTAGGAAGTCTTCCTATAGGGTTGTTTTTGGGATGCCAGCTCAGGTAGGTGATGGCCATATCTAGAAGGTGTTTTGTAATAGAGAACGTAGAACGTTTAAGACATGGATGTAATAACTATTGAGACTTATGTTTATGTATTAATGAATTAGATAGTGGATGCTTGTTTCACACCATCAACTGTTGAGATCCTTTGGTAGAGTTGGGGGCTAGTCTGCATGTTTATATTATTGTTTATGGGTTTAATTATGTATAGAGTTTGTAGTGACTCCCCGATCATGACCCCAGATCGGGAGGGCGTCACAGGTTGGACTGAGAGCGGTCAGTTTTTGGGAGATCCTGCACCTATCTTTCTTCATGCTCATGTAGACCTTGCTAGAGACCTAGAGACCCTTTCCGGACAGAATGCCGAACTTCAGGCCCTTGTAGACCAGATGTCTGATGAGGCGGACCGTTGTGTTGCTGTTACTGAGGCGGAATGGGAGGATAGGATTCGTACTGTAGAGGAGACAGCGAGAAAGCGCCTAGCCGAAGGACCCGTTACTGTTGATGCTTTAGAGGAGGCCATGAGAGTGACTAGGATCGTTCGCTGGATGCTGTGTGAGCTGAGAGCTGTTCGTGGTGGACGAGACTAGCTATGGTTGGATTCTGAGAGTGGGACATCTGTTAGAGCCCATTGGTTTTAGTATTGATTATTTGCACGGATGACTACTAGTTGTTAGGATGTTTTCCCTTTTTCCTAGTACTAGTAGACAGTATTATATTATCTACTTTGACATTGGCTTTGCTATGACTTTATGGGGTGATCATGTACCCTGTCATCTATTGTACCTGACTCATATCTTTACATTATGCACGTACTTTTCTTGTACCTTGCTTTGAACTGTTATACCATATATTGTTAACCTGTTCCTATAATACCTATGTTTACCCTGTTTACCCTGTTACGGAGACAAGCAAGTTATCTAACAATATGGCTAAAAGTTTTAAAATTTTCTTTATGTTACATACAGTTTTATAAACGTTTTCAAAAAGAGTTTACCTTGTGGTATATATATGCATATTGTTTCATAAATTGCTTATCTCTTATCAGAAAAATGCCACCAAAGAAAAAGACTACTGCTTCTACTCAACAAACAACTGATACCGAGGCTCAGAACCCGGTAGACCCAACTATAACTCAGATACTTCAATTACTCCAACAACAAACTGCTGCCTTGACTCAACAACAACAATAACAAATTGTTCAACCTTTGACAACCTTTAAATCATTTCAAGCTGTCCACCCACCTGAATTCAAAGGTACTCTAAACCCTGTTGAGGCGAAATCATGGTTAATCGACATTGAGAAAGCTTTTACGTTAGTTAAGGTTGGGGAAGATCAGAAAACTGAATTTGCTAGTTACTACTTGAAGGCAGAAGCTAATTTTTGGTGGGAATCTGTGAAGCTAGGAGAAGGAGAAATTACTTGGCAAAGATTTACGGAACTATTTCAGGAAAAGTATTTACCAAGGTACCTACAAGATCAGTTGGAAGTTCAGTTCTTAGAATTAAAACAAGAAGGGATGAGTGTGGCAGATACGAAGCCAAACGAATTGGCAAGATTTGCACCTAGGTACGTAGGAGATGATGTCAGTAAGGCTAGAAAGTTTCAGCACGGATTAAAGCCATGGTTAAGGAGTAGAGTTGCAGCTTTTGAATTGAGAAATTATACTGCGGTAGTACAGAAAGCGATGATCATTGAGGGCGAAAGCGAATTAGTTCAAAAGGAGAAATTTGGAAAGAAACGAAAGTTTGGAGGATCTGAAAGAAGCCAAGGTGATGAAGGACAAGGAAGTTCTCAGAATAGAAAAAGGTTTGGAAATCAATCAGGAGGAGATAGGAATTTTCAGAAACAGAGGAGTGGATTTGGGAGTTCAGACAAGAAACCTCAAGGAGGAAAACCGCCAACTATCACGGGAAAGCCGTCTATACCAGAGTGCAAGACGTGTGGTAAAAGACATTCGGGAATTTGTAACAAGTTGAACATCACATGTTTTAAATGCAACAAGAAGGGACACTATGCTGATGGATGTCCAAGTTCAAAACCAGGAGGACTAACATGTTTCAAGTGTGGAAAAGCGGGACATTTTGCATGGGAATGTAAGGAACCGGTCCAGTTTGCTAATGTACTTAGGCTCACTGCACCACCAACACGGTCACAGTCATCTCAACCTCGAGCAAGAACCTTTAATATGTCAATCAATGAAGCAGTTTAGGACAGAGATGTAGTAGCAGGTACGCTTCCTGTGAATTCTGTTAAAGCTAAAGTGTTAATTGATTCTGGAGCGACTAGATCTTTTATATCTGAAAGATTCCTTGATAAATTGAAATGTGAGGTAAAACCATTGGAAAGGACGTTAGTAATAGAAGTGGCTAACCAGGATAGAGTTCCCATAGACCAAGTGTGTCCTAACTGTAAAATAGAGATCGGTGGATATCTTTTTCAGGCGGATTTGATACCGTTCAAGATGGGAGAATTCGATGTTATCCTAGGAATGGATTGGTTAGTAGATTGTGATGCGCAGATTGAATGTAGGAAAAAGCAAGTAAGATTGCGTGTGGACGAAGATCAAGAAGTGGTGTTTCAAGGTCAAAGACAAACTAGGAAATTCTTAACGTTTATGCAAACGACGCGACTACTGCGACAAGGTTGTGAAGCTTATTTGGCTCATGTTGTGGATGTGGAGAAGCAAGTGTTGAAGATGGAGGAGATACCCGTTGTAAATGAGTTCCCTGAAGTTTTTCCTGACGAACTACCCGGATTACCTCCAGATCGAGAAGTGGAATTTACGATTGATTTGGCACCTGGAACGGAACCAGTATCCAAGGCACCTTACAGAATGGCACCGGCAGAAATGAAGGAATTGGCTACGCAGCTACAAGATCTTTTGGATAAAGGAGTTATAAGGCCTAGTATATCGCCGTGGGGAGCGCCAGTATTATTTGTCAAAAAGAAAGACGGGAGTATGAGATTGTGTATAGATTATCGAGAACTTAACCGGTTGACTATAAAGAATAAGTACCCGTTGCCGCGAATCGATGATTTATTTGATCAACTCAAAGGAGCAGCATATTTCTCAAAGATTGATTTAAGATCTGGATACCATCAACTGAAGATCAAACCTGAAGATGTTTCGAAGACTGCTTTTCGCACGAGATATGGACATTACGAATTTTTAGTGATGCCATTTGGATTAACTAATGCCCCGGCTGTGTTTATGGATTTGATGAACCGAGTGTTCCGAACGTATTTGGATAAGTTTGTGATTGTATTTATTGATGACATCCTGATATATTCAAAGTCTTCGGAAGATCATGCGGAACATCTAAGGATCGCGTTGGAAGTCCTGAGAAAGGAAAAGTTATATGCAAAGTTTTCAAAGTGTGAATTTTGGTTGGAGGAAGTATAGTTTCTTGGTCGCGTTATTAGTCGAGAAGGAGTGAGAGTAGACCCTGCCAAGATTGAAGCTGTGGTTAATTGGGAAAGACCGAAGATCCCTACTGAAGTGAGAAGTTTTCTCGGATTAGCTGGATACTATCGGAGATTTGTTCAAGATTTTTCAAAGATAGCTACACCGTTAACTGCACTGACTCGGAAGAATGAGAAGTTTGTTTGGACTGAGAAATGTGAAGAAAGTTTCCAAGAGCTGAAAGGAAGATTAGTGACTGCACCAGTGTTAGTCTTACCAGATGATCAAGGAAATTTTGTTATCTACAGTGATGCTTCACACAAAGGATTAGGATGTGTTTTAATGCAACATGGAAAAGTGATCGCGTATGCTTCATGACAACTCAAACCGCACGAACAGAAGTACCCAACTCACGATTTGGAATTAACAGCTATTGTGTTCGCACTGAAAATTTGAAGACATTATCTATACGGAGAGAAGTGTGAAATCTACACGGATCATAAGAGCTTAAAGTATATATTCACTCAGAAGGAATTGAACATGAGGCAACGGAGATGGTTGGAGCTAATTAAGGACTATGATTGTAGTATTAACTACCACCCGGGAAAAGCGAATGTTGTGGCGGATGCGTTAAGTCGAAAGGAGAGATTGAATTTGTTCACAATACCTAAGGAATTGCTTCAAGAATTTGAGAAGTTGAAACTAGAAGTTTATGATTCAGAAGTTACTGACGAAGTTCTCAATGCTATGACGTTTCAACCGGAATTGTTGGAAAAGATACGAAGATGTCAGGAGGAGGTTATGAATCAAGAGATGAACACATTGATTGGTGAAGAGATCTGCACCCAAAGGGATGACAAAGGAATTTTGAGATTTTCTACAAGGATATGGATTCCAAATGTGACAGAATTGAAGAATGAAATCTTACGGGAAGCCCATAGTTCACAGTACTCAATTCACCCTGGTAGCACGAAAATGTATCGAGATTTGAAGGAACATTTCTGGTGGCCGGATATGAAAAGAGAAATTGTCGAATGGATAAGTAAGTGTTATACTTGTCAACGAGTCAAAGCCGAACATCAGAAGCCGAGTGGACTATTGCAGCCATTGGATATTCCTGAATGGAAGTGGGAACATCTTGTTATGGATTTTATTGTTGGACTACCGAGGACAAAAGCTAATCATGATGCCATATGGGTAATTATAGACCGTCTGACCAAGTCTGCACATTTTCTCCCAATCAATGAAAGATTTTCACTGGATAGGTTAGTACAGCTATATCTGAAGGAGTTGTGACACGCCACGGAGTTCCAGTAACCATTGTGTCGGATCGTGATCCAAGGTTTAACTCCCGATTTTGGAGACAATTTCAAGAATGTCTGGGTACGAAGCTTAAGATGAGTACCGCTTATCATCCACAAACTGATGGCCAGAGTGAACGAACAATTCAAACCATTGAAGACATGCTTAGAGCCTGTGCACTGGATTTTAAAGGAAGTTGGGATGAACATTTGCCGTTAGTAGAGTTTTCGTACAACAACGGCTATCACGCGAGTATTGGAATGCCACCGTATGAAGCATTGTATGGAAGGAAATGTAGGTCGCCTGTATATTGGGAAGAAGTTGGAGAACGAAAAGTTTTAGGACCCGAGCTAGTACAACAAACGAAGGAAAAGATTGAAATCATTCGAAAAAGACTAGTTACGGCACAAGACAGACAACGGAAGTACGCTGACCAAGACAGGAAGGATCTAAGTTTTGAAGAAGGAGATCAAGTGTTGCTGAAAGTGTCGCCATGGAAAGGAGTTACGAGATTTGGCAAGAAAGGGAAACTTAGCCCGAGATATGTAGGACCGTTTGAGATACTGAGACGTATTGGAAAAGTTGCATATGAATTAGCGCTACCACCACACATGGAGCACATTCATAACGTTTTTCATGTCTCGATGCTTAAGAGATTTAATCCTGATGCAAATCACGTGATCGAATATGAACCTTTTGAGATTCAACCTGATTTGTCTTATGTAGAACAACCTGTAGAGATTCAGGATCGTATGGATAGGAAATTAAGGAATAAGATTGTTAAGCTAGTTAAGGTTTTGTGGAGGAATCCCAAAGTTGAAGAATCAACTTGGGAGCTTGAGAGCGAGATGCTTGAAAAGTATCCGCATCTATTTTCATAAGGTTAGATTCTGAGGACAGAATCTTTTTAAGGGGGGAAGGTTATAACGACTCAGAAAAACGCTTGTACAATATTAATATTTAATAATATTTGAGATCTATGATATGTGAATATTGTGTGAAAGGTGGATATTTGAAAAGGTGATAATTAGATGTTTACTTGGTGAATGGTATGGATTAAAATATATGTGTATGCTTTTAAATGCATTTTATATGAATTTCTAATTAAAAATTAGTTCTTTTTGACCTTCCGTGAATTTTATAAAATCATCGAAGACTCTTTTTATTGTGAAATCTTTTTCACAACCTTTAGTTTATATTCTAGTATTTTCTAAAATTAGTGGATGAATTTATGTTTGGCTTTAAGGATTTAAAACTGATTTTATGAGTTAAATGTCATTTATGTGATCAAAACTTTAAAAATTCATATTTAATTCAATTTTGATCATAAAAATATTTTAAAAATATGTGGGAGCTTGTAAGTTCGTATTCTTTGTTTTAAAAATAAAATTGTGATTTTTAGATATTATCTTCATTTTATTTCGAATTTTAGAAAGGGTATTTATGTTGGTTTTGTTTATTAGAAATCAGATTTTAATTAGCAAGTTACTATTTTGCCCCTGGGCTTATAAAACCCTGCATTCAGTTTTGCCCTTTTCATTCACCGCTCAACTCTTTCTTCTCTTTTTCTCTCGACTTTTCTCTCTCTCTCTCTCTCGATTTTCTTTTGTAAAATCTCTCTCTCATTCTCTCTCATTCTCTCAATTATATTGATGATTATGTATATATATACATATATATATATATGTAATCATGTGTGTGTGTATGTGTATGGCAGTGTGTGTGCGTGTGTATCAGTTGCATGCAAAAAGGGGTTTTGGCGATTTTGATTTGATTCAATCCCGAACCTTTGTTTTGTGATGATTCTGTGATAAGGAGATTGTTTAGGTTATTATTGGTGAGGTTTGTTGAAGGAAACCCGATTTTCCGGGCACCTCTGAACCATGCCGCCGTCGGCAATGAGCTCCGGCGAGCCGACGGGGACGATGATGATGCTTTTGAGTCCGATTATTGTGTTAATACAAGTATTTAGTGGAGTTATGAATTGCATGTTGAAAAACCGAAGTGCATGTGTATATTTCGATTTTTCCCCTTTAGTAAATTCGGTTTAAAAATTGTTTATGTTGATGATTGATTGATGATTTCAAGGATATAGTGATTGCATGTTAATTGTTGGGTTAAGTTAAAGAATTTCAGATTTTACATGATTGGTATTCGATTTTAATTTGAAAGTTTAAGTTGGGTTTTGCTCGGATTTGAATTATAGTGAGCATGTTAGTTAATTTCGGTATTTAGTGATTATATGTATATGATTTGAGTATTTGTCAAAGAGGTTTTGGTTTTTAAGAATTGGGGCAGCCAAACCAAGAAGTGTTGAGTGTGATTAATTGATGATTAGTTGTGATAAGTTTTATGAAGTAAGAATGTTAGTGTTTAAAAGTATAGTTGAAGAATGCTGAATTTTCCAGAAAACTGTCTGCCTGTTCTGTTTTGATTGTTTGCATAATGTTGCTGCCTGTTTTAGACAGAGAGCCTAGAATGTAAATGTTCTAAATTGAATCTAGTTTGTGCACGCGCTAACCTTGTATCGATAGAGTTAACGAATAAAACGTTATGCTTGTTTTACTAAAAGTTGCGCAGCAGGGATTTTTCTGTGCTTTAGTACCTAGTTATACAGTTCGTTTTTAATCTAAATGAAGTATTCTGAAGTTGAAACTTTTATGCTAAGTTGAGTTAGTAATCAGGAAGTAGCCTGTCAAATTTGGTAATTGTTTGATTATTTTTGAATTTATGAAAAATGTTTTAGTAAAGTATGCGCAGCGGATTTTTCTGCTTTTTGAGATGAAAACATTGTTGTAAAAGTGTTAAGGATATGGTTGACATGACCAAATTGATTTAAGGGATACCAAGTGTGGTATGATTCGAAAGATATATTATTATATATATATATGTATAAGGACCATGTTATGTGTATTTTAATGACGATGTGAGTTTATATGGTTGATTGCCTATTACATGATTATAATTGTTTTATGGTATAACTATTATGTGTTTACGCGCATAGGATGCGTTGGGTAGTTTAGAGTAAAGGATTGGCATTTGAGAAAGAGCGTTCTAAGATAGAATATATTCTTTTGTAGAATCCAAGGAAGTGGAACTTAGAAAGTTCAAGGAAGTGGGACTTAGAGACAAAGGAAAGACTAAGGTGGAGAATCAGTGATTGTTCATTACCCCTTTTAGCTACTTAAGGCAAGTAATACAAACTTGCTTTCGTATTTCGATTCCATTGTTTCATTTTGACACATATGAATTGTTATCTTGCCTTGATTTACCTTTAATTCTGAAAACACTTATTGTTCATTGATAAACCTTATCTTTGTTCATATATATCATGTTGAACTATATACCATGCTTTGTTTAGTTCATTATCCTTAAACCTTTGTTTAGTTCTTTATCCTTAAACCTTTATACCCTGTTCATATCCATGAATTGAAACCTAATGACCTATGATTCTATAACGTGAATTTGATCGTATACTTATGCATTCCCTTCTTATACCTGAAAGTGAACACACCTAACTCTCATTCTAGTACATTTCCAGAACAGACCCGATGATAAATATTTCTGATATTCCACTAATAGAAATCCAGATTGTTTTGATCGAACTTATCTGATTTCCAAAAGACTTCTTTATATCTGAATATGTTTTAAAAAGGAATAAAGTTTAGACTCATTTAAATTCTGATTTATGGTTTCCACGGATTCCTAAGATTGGAGGCGTAAGAGGCCGAGTAACGCCGGTCCAGCACTTTTTAATTATAATAAATGGACTAGGGATGGACTAGTCTAAAGGCCAATGTGTTGCCTAATGGGACCCAATACAAGGACCAGAGGGACTGTGTGTCCGGTATGGGGACTTTACGTGGCTGATCACCCGTATTGTCCGGTGCGTTGTGAAAAATCTCCAAAATTACTTATTGTTTTCTTGAAACGGATATCTTGATAATGAAATTGGTTTACCCTTTGAAATTGCATATTTATATCATTGTTATGATAATCCTTTGATATGGATTTTGCTAAAACCATGCCATATATATTAATATTGGAAACTGTTTTGAAATTGTATATTCAATTCATTATTCTGATAACCCCTTGATACGGATTTTGCTATACCCATGTCATACATATTGATATTGGAACTGTTTTCCAGTGGATAACTGTATGGTCATATTATTATTACTTGCTGGGCATTTGGCTCATTCTTTTTCCCTATTCTAACCCACAGTGAAACGAGAAGATGGTACGTACATTTCAGACAGCTAGGAAGTCTTCCTATAGGGTTGTTTTTGGGATGCCAGCTCAGGTAGGTGATGGCCATATCTAGAAGGTGTTTTGTAATAGAGAACGTAGAACGTTTAAGACATGGATGTAATAACTATTGAGACTTATGTTTATGTATTAATGAATTAGATAGTGGATGCTTGTTTCACACCATCAACTGTTGAGATCCTTTGGTAGAGTTGGGGTCTAGTCTGCATGTTCATATTATTGTTTATGGGTTTAATTATGTATAGAGTTTGTAGTGACTCCCCGATCATGACCCCAGATCGGGAGGGCGTCACAGTGTTGGACTGGGATTACCAGGTCGTTATGACCTAATTTTAACTAAGTTACTTAACTGCTTGGGTAAAAAGGGGGGAATTGTAGATTTATGTATTTATAACATCCGTGAAAATTTTTGTGGCATTTGAATGTGTATTACAAGAAATATTCGTGATAAACGGAGTGTTGCGCGAGCAGAATTTGATATTCCAGCCATTCTGTTTTATCTTGCGCTATTGTTTTGAGAGCTTTAAGGACTTAATTGGTTGATATATAAAGTACGAAAGTTGTACGTCCAGGTTCAGAGAATGAGCTTGTAAAATTTGGTATGTGTCAGACTTGTAGAACTTTAGATATTGCTGAATTTATGGGACTGATTCATCTTGTATTTACACAGAAAATAGGCTTCACTTTGAATGGCCACCATGAATGGTGCAAGTCTTATTTTAGGTTGAATTTTTAATATGCTATAGCCTTGAATGTCTAGATTACTCAGCATAAGGATTTAACAAGTTTGAGTATATGGATTAGGAGTTAACTGAGAAAAACGATCATTGTTCGGTTAAAATTTGGTTTTGCAGCAATGCTACTCCGCATTGAGATCAGATTTTGGGAATTTAATGGCCTAATTAGCTATAGACTAACGAAAAAATTGTTCACAACCCTCTAAACTTGAGATCTGCCAAGTTTGGTAACTGTTAGAATCAAGTTGTAAGAGTTATCAACCTGTAACTAACATGAACTTTATAATTCTACAATTTCAGAATTTGTGTCCCTATGTTGATTGGTTATTTTGAAAGAGTTAGAGACGTTATTTTGTGATAGTTAAAGAATAAAAGTTGTAGTGCCCCGTCCTTACAATATATTTGTAAAATCTCAGTTGTTGAGGCTCTTTGCTTAGGCGTGGTAAGCCCTGCTTCTAGTGGCATTGGTGGAGGTGCCATTATGGTTTTCGGATATGCTAATGGAAAGGTACAAGCATTCGACATGAGAGAAAATGCTCCAATGCTGGCTTCCCAAGTATTTTGTGTACTATAAACACCTAATTACAATTTTGAAAGTGCCAAGTGGTCTGGTCACATTTATATAAAAAGTGCAAAGTGTAATACGAGTTAATCAAAGAACTTTTTCAATATGATATCTTGAGTAAACTAATTTATAGTTTTGATCAAATGGCGACTGTCTCTCTCAATTATTTATTTGTTTCTTATTTGAAAATGTAGATTCTTGAAAGCCAGAGATTTTGATTTGGAGAAAACAATTCAAATATGGGAAGAAATGCTAAAATGGAGGCACGAGTATGGAACTGACAGTATACTCGAGGTAATCACAAAAGACAAATCACTGACGTTGTATTGGATTGCTGCAATTAGAGTTTTTGATGCTTAAAATATCATGTCCAAGAATTCGAGAGAGCAATTCATGAGAACTTCCATGCATGTTCAATTGTAGCAAAGAAACAAATATGTTCCACAACTACAATATTATATGTGCAAGGCCTGGTAAGTTTAACTTGTAACTCAATCTCTTTTTAAACCTAGCGACCGTTTACTTGATCAACCAGATAGTATCTACTTACACAATTAGGTTTCAAATTGGCATATTCAATCTTGCTTGTATGGCCAAATTTCACAAGGATTGTCTAAAGTAAAATTGGTTACGCTTTCAACGTCCGCTTAGACCTCGATGAAAATTGGTTAAGCTATCTCACAAAATCTGTGGCTGTAATATTGCATAATTTAATTAATTTTTTAGTACTGCTTAATTAGGTTTTTTTACATGACATCTATTAAATTGCTATATAGCTACTGCACAGTTATGTTTTTTTATTAGTCTTATAATGTAGAGTGATTAGTAATAGATTCTTCATTTTGTTGTTGATCCCTGAACTTGTTGCAATCAAGCAAGTTAAAGCTACTACTATTTATCATTGTATAGGTGCAATGTGCGGATGCATAACTTGACAAGAAAGTAGATGAGAAGATTGGCCAGTTTATTGACAAGGTAGATGGTCTTGGCAGATTTGTTGGGAGGATGTAGTTAGGTTTGTGATTGGAGGATGTAGTTGGTTTTATTATTGGATGTAATTGGTTGTTTTGTGATGGGATTATGTAATATGTAGTTGGATGATGATTGATGTAGTTGGTTTGTGTGAATTGGTTTGTTGTTTTTTCTAATGGAAAATGCTATATTTAAAATTTACATTTTTATTTTGTTAAAATAAAGGTGTTATTTTAGGTACTATGCATATGTTACTAAAGGTGTTCATTGGTAACACCTAGCGTGTTGCAGTGGGTATTACAAAGGTGTTACCACAGACTAAAACTTGCTACACATTTTATAGGCCCCATTAGTGGGCCCCATAGGTGGACCCCACATGTGTGCCCCACTGATTATTAGTTTTGCAAAATTATAGGGTCTAAGGTAACATAGATCTGGTGTTACAATAGAGTCGTTAGTATGTTGCTGTAGGTTATCTTTGGTAACATATATGGCTATGTTAGCCTAGGGTAGGCGACATGTTGCCTTTGATGCCAAAGGCAACTGGGAGAGAAACTAACCCAACCCTGATGTTACCTTAGCCCCTTTTGGGCCTGTAGCAACGTTATATTGGGTCTAAGGTGACATAGTTCAGTAGTTACTTTAGGCCATCTATGGCGTAGTGAATACAATCTAAGTATCGACGAGATCGACACAATCATGGGAGGTGCACATGAAAAGTAACAATATAATAAATATCGACGAGATCAATGCAACAACTGGGATGATAATGAAGAATAAACAATCACATGATCAACCAAATTTAAGTTTGATATAAAACAGGCATTATGATATCAAAGAAATTGCAACTGCTCAATGTCAAATGAGGTTCAAGAAATAAGTTCGAAATGGTTTCAATGGTACAACGTATTCGTTTAAGAAAGTAAACAAGGCTATAGGGAATACAATATGAATTAAAGGTGAAAGTTCTTGGTTTCCAACAGGATTGTGGATAATCAAAAGAATCAGGGATATTCAAGGAAATATCATTATCTGCTTAGATGCAGAATAAGGATTTGAATAATCTGAATTGTTCTGATAGTGACATGCATATATAAGTGTGAAAGCAATATCACTTGGATAATAAGTAAAGGCACAAATATTTGCATAGGTGCATGATGGAAAATAGAATACTTGTAGAACAAGTACCATAATCTCAGAATTTAAAATAACATCTTACCCTATCGGGTTCACAACTTCTCATTCATTTAGGGTTGGCAACATTCCAACCTAATAGTTTAAATCAAGATTTTTGAAAGAAAATATTTGTATATGTCTCATGACTGTCTTTTAAATCACTTCAACACAATAATTATATATTTTTCCAATCAAAATAGAATACGAGTCTAAACTCAAAGGCATGAAATAATACTCGTCAATTTACGAGATTAAATAAATCCACATTTGAAAATAAAGTGAAGAGTATTCAACTTGGATATTAATAATTCAAAATATTATCACTCAACAATACGTGAAAGATATAGACACTTGCCTCTGGTCCTTAGCTATAGCGTAAAGTTAAAGTAATACGATTCTCTTCTTCTTCTATCTTACGGCATCATAATCCTCCATTTTACTCATTTCTTGGTATAACGCTTTTGCGATCGTCACGAATCTGATCCCACGATATCGAATCCGCGCATATACCTCGACAGTCAAACATAAGACGATACTTTAATCTTCAGGTTCCGATTCCTACTTACTAACTTGAAAACTTGGTTCTAACGTAATTAACAATTCTTACCCATATCTGTTTGTCAGAAAAGGTAGACGCTTTCCCGATGTTAAAACATCTCACTTTAACCAATACCCACAAACAATACTCCATCCATCCCTAACCTTCTTCATGTAACATCTTCCCGTATAAGTTTGTTGACCTTCTTCGTCGAACTCTACAATTAATAACTAGTCGTTTAGACAAGAACATAACTCGACACTTGATCCTTGCGAAAAGAAAAGTAACACTTCTAATCGGTAAATTAAATAACATAATGTCTATCTTAAATACTATTATAACTGATTAAACACCAATTTAACATTTAGCGGCTCAATTAAAAAATTCATGGATCACCTAACACATTCAAGGCTCGATAATAAACCACTTAATTCACGTAACACATAACAGACATTGATCAAAATCGATAAACAATGATGAATTACAAGTTGACTCCTCGAGATTCCTTATTGTGTGCTTTGTACTCGAACATAATTAATAAATTGAAAAAATCGATATCTTAACACAAAACATTTTCTAATACTGTCTTTCGATTATAAAGTAAGCTATAACAGTAAAGTATATAACACACAAGCATGTTTCAATTACACTATCATATCACATCATATTACAATTAGCAATTAATCACGTAATGGTCCTGCCGGAAATTCAATTCGGCAGCACCTCCTCTATTTATGTAACAACCACCTGTAATCTAAACTAATCAACAATCCACAACAACACTAATACCAATTCATATCAAGTGCAATCACACTCAAGTAATCATACTACTCATACTATGTTTAAGAAATTATAGAATTTTAATCATATATACATATACATTCGAAATTTCGAATTATAAATACATATATATAATTAGAACTCCATATCTCTTGAACCATATACAATAATACTTAACACACCATTATACACTACTCATTTTAATTACCATATAGCAAATAGTTTAGTGACTACTTATACTAGCATATCAATCACACACCTAATCATCATATAAGTTTTGATTATTGAAAATAAGGTTAGACCTGATCAGTTTGGAAGAATGGAAGTTTACTCGTTTGACCTGGACCTCTATAACAAATGATTCTAATCAATCTATTACCCCTCGATTATAAACTCCGATAAGATACTATGCCATTTCAAATAGCCACGATTTAGCACATAGCATATACTTTCATACAAAGATTGAATATTTATGTACTATGTGATTTCGGTGTGTGAATTGTGATCATACATTTATAATCATTATATACACGTATACAACTAATCATGTAATTCGGTTTGAGCACACAACCCACTTATCAAAATATTTGTAAGTAAACCAATTGTAATTTGAACTATGTACTATGAAAGAAAGAAATGAAAACTAGTACCATGGATGGTCTTACTCCCTGATTTTTAATAAATAGAAAATTTAACATTTTTAAGTGAAATTTTCCTGGGACATCCCCAAACAGTTCATCCATCTACAATAAACATTTCAGAGGCAAATTTCAGTTTTAAGGCCTCCAAACAGAGTCGGAAAACAGGGTACCAGACCCTGTTCAGGAATTCTGCGCACAACACACTAGATTGACCATAACTTTTGACTCGAACATAATTTTAAGCTAATTCTTTTTTGAGTCAAAACTAGACTCCAGGGAGTATATAAACACAAAATTTCTATTATACAAACCTAACCTAGGACATTTAACTAGCTGCTTCAAAACAGGGCATCAACAAGAAAGAAAATGGAACTATGGCTACAAACAACACTCACTCTATGAGTTTTAATAAATTGAAAATATATTGTTTTTAAAGGAAATTGTTATGAGACACTCTTAAACATTACTACAACATTCATTAAAAGTTTCAGAAAGAAATTCCAAGTTTAAAGCACTAAAACAGGGGCTGCAAGTCAGGCACCTGAAGCTGTTCTGCAACTCTGCGCACAACTCAGAAAATGACCATAACTTTTAACTCGATTATGATTTTAATCTAATTTTTTTCGTAGGTGAAATCTATACTCTAAAGTGTACTTTTGTCACCGAATTTCACTGGAAAATATTATTCCTAAGATAGCTAACTGTTTGCACCAAAACAAGGTATTGCAGAAAAATTCTGCACCACAACTCTTTTAAGACATGAACTAAATTTAACTAACGAATTAAAATTTAAAAATCTGCACATAAACCCGCAGTTAGCAACACATAATCATGATGCAAGATTATACACACTGTACATCATTAATTAAACAGCAAAAACGCAGAGTTGAGGGTCAGAAACATTATAACAATGCCGATGAACAATCTACCAAATATAAACTTATACTATGCACCAACCAAGAAAGAAAACTAGAGCCAAGGGTACGAACATCCCTCACTCTATGAGTTTTAATAAATTGAAAATTTATTGTTTTTATACGAAATTTTTATGAGACACTCCTAAACATTACTCCAACCTACAGTAAAATATTCAGCTCAAAATACAAAGCTTAAGTAGGTAAAATGTGGCTTTAAAAACAGTAACCCGAGAGGCTGGAAAATTCTGCACAAGCTATACTAAAACATTAATATCTCCTTGCTCGCTAATCGGAATAACACGATTCTTTCGCGGGCTTAAACTAGATTCCGAATAGAACACAAAATACACAAACCCACTGCATAAACATTGCAGCAAGTTGTCCGAATACCCTGACCAAAACAGGGTCAGTGCAAAAAATAAAATCCAACGCCAAAATGATTCAATAACTTTACTAATCCATTTTACTCTCATACCAACCCTACAACCACCTCAAAACAACAACATACACATACATAATCGACTCATTTTTAACAGCTAAAACTCAAATAAGCCGAAAGTACAGTCAATCTTAATACTACAACGAACTAACAACATCATCCAAAGCCATAAACTCACTTAAAACATTAACAAACAAAATTTCAAAATACTAATTTAATTCGAAATAGATTCATACACGCAAAAGGAATGACAAGCAAGCAAGATACGACCTCCAAATCACTCCTAACATCAAACCCATCAACTGGCACCTCAAAATCGAACCAAAAATCCAACCCCAAACAAAAACCCAATTCGCACATACATATATGTATGTATACACAACTTCCAAAAACACACACACACGAAAAAATATATGTATATATAATCTCACATCAATCAATAAAATTGAGAGAATTAAAGAGAGAGATGAGGGTTTACAGAGAACAATCAAGAGAGAAAAAAAAACAGAGGCTCGACTGATTCTGAAAAGGTGGAAGAAAATTGGTTGTTAGGGTTTTATAACCCCAAGGGCAATTCTGCCATTTCACAATTCTGAAATCTGATTTTTAATAAAAGAAAAACCAATAAATAACATTTTTAAAATCCAAAATAAAATGAAAATAATAACTAAAAATCAAAATCTTTATTTAAAAATAAAGAGCACATACTTACAAGCTCACACATATTTTTAAAATATTTTTGTGATAAAAAATGAATTAAATATGAATTTTCAAAGTTTAAACCAAAAATGGAATTTAAAAAAAAAAATCATTTTTAAATCCTTCAAACCGAAAATAAATTCGTCCATCAATTTTTGAAAGTGATAGAATATAAAAGGAGAGTAATGAAAAAAATTTCACAATTAACAGAGTCTCCGATGATTTTATAAAATTCCCGAAAAGTAAAAAAGATTTGATTTTTAATAAGAATATCATATAAAATGCAACTAAAAGCATGCACATAAATTTTGTTAGGAATGAATATCACCTAGAAACTAGACAGAGGGAGGGGGGGGGGTGAATGGATAGTTTGATGAATTTTTGCTTTCTTGAAACTAAATGTAAACTGTATATGATTATGCTATGTAATATGCAGAAAGTAAACAACACGCACAATCACTTTAATCTACTTTGTATAAGCAAATTAAATACTACAGCTTTCCAAGAAATTCACAATCGAATTTCTGGCTTCTAAACAAGACAGTTTGTACTTGCTTGCTTACAGAGAAAAGAGCTTGAGATAAAAACTATGTGTGTCTCTCTTACAGCTTACAGTGGTGTGTGCACAATATATATATTCACCTATACAAACTAGGTACACACAATATTACACAGCTACCCCTTCTGAAAGTCCAATTTGTCCTGCCATAAGAAGTTCACTGTGTCAGGAAGGACCACCTGCTTTTCGGAGTCTTTCCCGTTTCTGTAGCTGCTTGTCTCTTATCTTTCTCTCCAAGTTTAGCTGTAGATTTGCCATCTGTTCTTTGGACCACCTTGCCAGAACAAATGCTTCAGTATTTGTCTCTTTTGATTCTTGGTTCTGTACCTTGATTTGTCTTGTTATAAACGGCTAAGTGTTGATATCGTGAACTCCACTTCATTCCTGACTTCGCGATCTCCCTTGTGAGGACTACGCGATATAGCCTTTGAAGACTTTGCGACATAGGCCATAAGATGACTATGCGACATGGGTCATTCGACGACTATGCGACATAGGTCATTTGATGACTATGCGACATAAGTCATTTGACGACTATGCGACATAAGTCATTTGACGACTATGCGACATAAGTCATTTGACGACTATGCGACATAGGGCTTCTGAGGACTTCACGATCTAGGCTTCTTTGACCTTGCTGACTTCAACACTTCACGACTTGTGTCTTGAGGACTTCTCGACATAGTACAAAATGGACTATGCGATGTAGCACTTCACGACATAGATATTGGTGACTTCACGACATAGCTTTCTTCTGACTTTGCTATATAATGCCTTAGACAAATTTCTGCAACTTATTTCTTCATGGCCTTATTCATTTCTATCCTGCTGCATGAACACTTCTGAACTTCTACCAGGACAATTATTCAATGGCCTATATACAATCTAGATGCAAGAAACTTTGCTAAGCTCATTATAACTTTGAGCATACATGATCAAGCTAATGTTCATGAGAATAAGACAAGTACATATAGAGACCTATACTATATCCTAGTGATAGAACTCACTAGGTCATGTAATGTGACATAGTCACATAGTGTAGGCTTGTTAATAGTGGTATTCAGACATGTCTTGAGCCTAACAATCTCCCCCAAATTGTGAGTAAGATCCTTAGGCATAATTTCATGTCTGATAACAAGCCTAACTTACATAGAAGGAAATTAAGTAACAGAGAGGACAATTTATGAACATTGAGATCAGGAATTTGATTACATAGAAAAATTGAAAGCTTACAGACTATCTTTGTTGCTCAGCAGCTTCAGCTTCCAATTGCTTCTCTTGTAAATCATCATAAATCTTCTTTTTCCTTATCTCTTCTCTTCTTTTCATGTGTATGATGGCTTCTTGAAGTTCTTCTCTTGCAATCAGTTCTTCAATGAGAGGGGAGTCTTTTAGATCATCAATTGCAGCTTTAAGAGCACTTTCCACATATGAATCCAGAAACTCCATCCTTATCTTGCTCATGCCTCCATAAGAATTTTTGTATTCCACAACATAAGGATTTTGTTTTACCCTGCAAAGCCCTTTCTTTCTCAGCTCCTTTGCTCTTTCCTCCATTTCAGCCATTTCTTTCTCTTTCTGAATTATCTTCTCTTCATTTTCCTTTCTCAGGTTTTCTTCATAATCAGCATGCATTTTCAAGAACCTGGCAATATCTATCTTCCTTGTCCTTTCTTCTTTTTCTTCAAAATTCAGTAAGGCATTTATCCTTTCAAGCTCATACATATAGAAATATTTCCAGCCTCCTTGCTTCATTATCCTTTCTCTTCCATCAGTGTACTTGATCTCTAGATGATCCAACTTCACTTTGACTTAAAAGATCCTTTGAGCCCTCAAAAATGCTAGGGCATCTTCATCATAGTCCTCATCTAGTGGAAGCACATTGATGCCAATAACATTTGTGAGTTTTCCAGTCTTCTTTGTTATCCTTATCCTTCTGGGTACACTCTTGATCTTCAAATGCTTCACAAGAGATACCTTTCTGGAACAAGGAGAATCAGTCTTCAGTGCCACATCACTTGGAAGTAGCTTCATTCCTTTTCCCTTCATCCACTGTAACACTCCACTAGCTGTGACTTTGTGGAAGTGTCTTTTTGATGTTTCTTTTGTGGCTCCTTCTTTCTTCTGTGGCAATTCAGGTTCAGAAGTCTTAGATAATGATTTTGGAGGATCATTACTAACAGTACCCACCCTAGACTTAGAGTCTTGTGTTGTGGTTAAAGTACTGCTAGCAATGTCCTTGACTTGCTGAATTCCACTTCTTGTTCTCTTGGTTGTTTCCTTTGTCCCCTTAGAATCCCTCTTGTCATCATCAGCACCTTTTGTCTTCTTTGAGGATTTGCTCCTACTACTTTCACTTGGTCCATCCTTATCACTCCTTGAATGAGATCTCCTTCTGTAGGTTTTCTCCTCATCATCATCCTCACCATCCTTCTTCTTGCTCTTTTCTTTGACAGATTCAGGAATGACTCCATGAATCAGAAAAGATTGTAGAGTGTGAATCATTTCTAGTTCCTCAGCTGTCCTAACTCCTCTCTTGGCTCTTAGCATTTGCAGCACCTGGTTGATCTTTGCATTGTTCTTCATTGTTAGGTCTGAGGGAATTACTAGTTGGTCAATATTGCTGTCTTGAGATAAACTTTGGTAAATTATTGTCCTTGGCTTGGATATAACCTCAGGCAATCTTTGATTTTGGTTCATCTTCAAATCAGTATAAAGACTTTCATTGTTCATCCCATGCTTTTCAATCAAATCCAGAATGATTGAAAGCTTCTCAGTTTCTCTAGAGTTTGAAATGCTAGGTGCCACAAGCAATTGTCCTTGCACACCATGATTATCTCTCTTAGATGGACATCCTTGATTTTCCTTACTGCAACTGTGAAGTACTTGATGCTTTCCTTGATCTTCTGTCTGTAAACCCTTGCATCTTCTTGAGCATTTCTGTAGATGGCTTTCAGAAACTCCAGGAAGGCCTCATCATGATAGATGTTTGAATTGGCAACTTCCTGTAGCTTGTCCTCTGTGATAACTGTAGCTTTGACATGTTTAGCATTGGGAGTAGGTTAAGGAGTTGGGATGTCTTTAGGCATTGTGGATGGATAGTAGGTGGTTGAGATTGTGCTCTTCTGGCCTGCTGCACTTATGACCTCTACAGGGGGAAGGATTATTGGTTTGATTGTGTCTTCAGAAATTTTGCCCTTGAGCTTCTGTTGCTTGACAGGTACTCCCCCTTTCTTTTTCAGAATGACCTCCTTTTGTTTCTCCCCCTTAGGCTTGGAATCAGACAAGATGTCTTGAGCTTCCCCAGGGATAGGCAGGTTAATTTGTCTCATCATAGAAGTCAACATTTGTTGTTGCACCAGCAGGATATTGGAGGTGTTGTTGCCTTGGTCATCCAGCTTGTCATTAAGCTGGTTTAAGGATGTAGCCAGTATCCTGTTTTCATCTTTCAGAGAGGCCACTTCTCTTTCTAGACCATCCACCTTGGAGAATAGTTGTTGAGATTTGAAAGAATTTAGAGATTGATCCTTGATCTTGGCAAAGTCAAATTTGGAGATGTTTGACATAGGAACCTCATCCACCAATTTGTCACCATATTGATTCTTCCAAATTACATTTAGCATTGCATTAGAATTGATGTTGGCCTTGACTTGATTTTCCAATGTTGTAGCCAGTTTCTTGATGTTGTCCGTGACCATGGCTAGAGAGAGATCCATCCTGTTGACATTAGAGTTGGTTTTCTGGATTTCTTTGAGGATGCCATCCACCTTGGGAAAATCAGAGAGATATGAGTTTCTTAGCTGAGTGAGGGATCTATCTGTCTCCTCCTGGATTGAATAAATCTCTGATTGAAGCCCTTTCCCAAGATAGTGCAGAGCCTTCAATTGATTCTTGTAGATGTCATTTACAGCATCATAAACTGTAGCAGGAGAGAGATCTTTTGCATTGGAGCCCAGAGAGGTGAGGTAGTCTTCTCTTAGAAAGGCTAGGGCATCCTTGAGTTTGATAGACCTCTTAGCATCCAACCAGGCATCCACATTTCCCTCTGGTTCAGCTGCATCCACTATCTTCTCCTGTTGGGCTGCAACATCCTCCTTGTGGCAAAGAAGAATAGCCTCATAATCAGCATTTGGCAAGTTTGAGGTGAGGAGGTGTTGAGCTATTTTTGAGAACTCATCAATCTGTGCCACATGGAGATCTTGAATAGCTTCTTCTGTCATTTGGGAAGGCACAGTTGATGATCCTGAAGGCATGTCATGTTGCATAGGCTTCAGCCATTCTGACAGAGTGGCCTGAGCCAAGTGAGAGCTAGTGCTAGGCACTTCATGAGATGTGAGTTTTTGAGTCTCCTCCAGCCTTGGAATGGCTGTAGAGTCTGATGTTGTCTCCATTGAAATGGGATGTATTACAACATCAGCCCTATTTGTCTGTGAAGACAGTTCCACATCCCTAAGGATGGGAGAATTTGGCATAGAGTCTCCAGTAAAAACTGGTGAATCCTCCATGTTTGTGTTGGTGTCATTAGGATATGCCCCAGCATGCATTCCCTGACCAACTAGATGTGGTTCCTGGGTGGTGAACACAGTGTCATGCACCATGTCACTTGAGTTTGGCTCAATCACAGTATTGGATTGTGATTGATCAATGTCAGAAAAGTCATGTGAATGACTAATCTGTTGAGAAGAAATGTTAGATGTAGATTCTGGAAGAGAAGTGTGGTGTAGAGTAGATTTTGGCAACTCCCCCTGAGAAATAGGAGGAGTTTCAAGTGTGATGTGCTCTCCACTCAGTGTGTCAGCATCCTTATTTCTCCTAGGATCAAGAGTGAGTTCTTGATCCTGTGTAGACTCAGTACAGGTTGTAGTGGGGAGACTACTCTTTTCAATGCCAATAACCTGTTGGGAGGCCATTGACAGTAATAGGTGTACCCCTTTTTCCACATCTGAATCCTGTTGGGAGGATCCAGTGGTAGGTTTGGATTTGGATTTCTTACTATGTCTGGTGAGAGGTGACTCAGGATTCTCACTTTCTATCTCTACAGTTTCTTGAATCACTTTTAGGGGTCTCTTCTTAGTCTTCTTTTAGTAACATCAGTCTTTTGGGGGACTGATGCACTTGGCTCCCTAATTTCTACAGATGTGTTTGCAGTGGGGTTGCTGGATGGGATAGGAAGGCTAGGGTTAGACTGTGTAGCTCCTTCAGTCTTAGCCTCCCATGTCCAGGAAAGCTCATGGTATATTGGCTTAGCAAGTTGATATGATTCAAATGTGTCCTGCATATGCTGGGTCACACTTAGCCTCACATAAACATGATTCCTTGTGTCCAATGACCCAAATAGTATCTTGGACATGGACTTGGAATAAGCCATTTTATTGTTATCTATACCCTCAAGTTCATGTATATTGGCATCAAGGTAATTTAAAATACACTGAATAAAGCGAGGATAAAAGATATCATTACCTCTACCACGAACGGTCCTGCCTAGCCTCTGAGCCAATTCCTTGAGAATTATGGCTCCCACATTGATATCTAGGTTGTTGGCCAGGGAGTAGGCTAGCTTCACAGCAATGTGACTGATATGGTCCCATCCTGTCTTCCTGCATAGAAACACCTTCTGGAGTGCGTCAAACAGAAATGACCACTCCCTCCTCACAAACTTCTTATTGAGCTTTCCAGTATCTATCTCATCAGCATACTGAATGAAGGTCATGAAGTCTACAATTTGAGCATCAGTAGCTTCTTGGTCATGACCCTCCACCTTGAACCCCAAAGCTTCATTGATTTCCTTTTCCCCAAACTGGAAGTGTTTGCCTCCAATTGAACAATTAACCTCCTGGAATGAAGTTCCATCTTCCCTAGCCATTGTTGAAACCAACGCCGTTCTCCAGAATCCTTCCAACACATCGACATACAAGGTAGGGTTCAGGGTTAGGGCTTGGCGTAGGTAGGAAGTGTTCAAGAACCGTACAAAACACTTGTACCTTGGGTTAGCCTCAGCCTCAGAGGGAATGGTGAGAAGATTTGTTTCTTTGGGAATGGTTAAAGGGTTTGAAGAGGGAGCTGTTTGAGATTTGGGTGCCATTTCAAAAGAGAGAGTGAAGAAGAGAGTAGAGAATTTGTGCTTAGGTTTGAGAGTTTGAGAGCAATAGACAAGATGAAAAGTTGTGAACAGTTAGAAAAGAGTATTTATATGATAGAGACACTACGATATGGAGTTATGAATATGTACAGACTAATTGTATGTCACGAAGTTAAAAATAGCCTGTACCGCAAAGTCTTGCAAAGTATATCGCATAGTCTAAAAATGAGCTATGTCGCAAAGTCTTAAAGGTGAAAAGATTTGGGGAGACTTTGCGATATAGTATAAATACCCTGTCTAAAACTCTCTTTTTGGAATTTCAAGCAATTTGTCAGACTTTTGTCAAATTTTGAAATAAAATTAATTTAAATCAAAATTCTGTCAAATGTGGAGACTTGTCGATATGGTTATTCTAAGTCGCGAAGTCAAAAATGAACTATGTCGCAAACTCGTGAAATGAACTATATCGTGAAGTCTCACAATCTCAACAGTTTGCGATATAAGTCTGTTTGATTTGAACTGTGTTGTGAACTCTGAAAATCATCTATATCGAGATGTCTCAAAAGCTCACAACTTCACCACCAAATATGATTTTAAAAAAAATATGCAGTAAAATACTGAAATATTTATAAATAATATCTCAGCTAATTTTCACTCCAAATAAATAGAGCATTTAAACACAGTGAAAATTTACTGTTGCAACAATTAACTAGCATACTTACTTAGAACAACTAAATGAAGGATTGAGCATTCCAATTTCACTCACCAGTCTGTTGAAGACAACTTCATTCAGAGGTTTAGTAAATATGTCAGCTAATTGTTTCTCAGTTGGAACATAAGAGACTTCTATGGTACCATTTGCAGCATGTTCCCTAATGAAATGGTATCTGATCTCAATGTGCTTTGTAGTAGAATGATTAACAGGGTTGGCAACTATGGATATTGCACTAGTATTATCACACATTAGAGGAATGTGTTCTAACACTAGTCCATAATCCATGAGTTGATTTCTAATCCAAAGCAATTGAGCACAGCAACTTCCAGCAGCAATATATTCAGCCTCAGTTGTGGATGTTGCAGTGGACTGTTGTTTCTTACTGAACCAGGACACTAACCTTTGGCCTAAGAATTGGCAGCTTCCAGAGGTGCTCTTCCTGTCAATTCTGCATCCAGCATAATCAGAGTCTGTGTAACCAACCAGGTTGAACCCAGTTCCCTTTGGATACCATAGCCCAAGATTAGGAGTCCCTTTCAGATATTTGAAAATCCTTTTGATAGCCATCATGTGAGATTCCTTGGGATCAGACTAGAACCTTGCACAAATGTTGGGGTTGTTAGGAATATGTTGTTCTTGATGATAAACATAAAACACTTAGTAGAATTTGTGTAAAGTCATTTTGTAGCTGTCAATGAAATGGCATGCTTTGCAGCATTCCGTTGACAGGAAGCTCATCAACGAAATGAGTGATGTAGCAATTGCATTGTACAATACTTCACAATATGATAGGCATTTTGTTATATGTATTAGATAGGTTTTCTAAGTCATGTTGACTAAGTACTAGATAGGCAAAATAGGTTGGTTAATTGTAAATATATTATGCCTTGTAATTTTGCCTAAGTGAATACATGTCAACGGTATGAAGATTACTCTGTCAACGGTATGGAGTTTACTCATCAACGAAACGAGGGAAACACCATCAACGGAATGAAGAATAAAGCTATCAACGAAACACATCTCCATGCTATCAACGAATCATTATTGCTTTTCTGAATAGTTGACAAAGTGATAGTGACAGTTTTCTGACAGATCAAAAAGGAGATGTGGAAGTGTACTTTGCATTGGAAACCATTAAAATGGACATGGGGAATAAGAAAACATCCCAGTTTCCAATTGGGCTCTTGGGAGTGATCATAATAAGCATGAAGACAAAAGCAAGGATCTCCAAGGACCACTGGACAAAGGGATGAAAAGCAAACTATTGGCGGTTACCTTTAGTGTAGCCAAAAATAGTTTTGTAAACTTGGGGAATATATAACCAAGTGTAGCAGTTAAAATAAGTGTAAGAGAAGAAAAACAAATAGTTTGTATTAGCTATCCTTGAGAGCATTCTTCTCTACAACCTTGTAACTGAGCAGCTGTGTACTTTTGTATCACAGATTATTTCCGCAATAAAAATCACTTCAGTTGGATCATCAAACAATCCAACTGAAATTATTTATGTGCTTGTGATTTTTACTTTAAGTTCAGTTTTTATTTGTAAGTTGTTTTAAGTTTAAGAAATATCAAGAATTGTATTCAACCCCCCCCCCTTCTACAATTCTGTTAGGTCATTTGGGATTAACAATTGGTATCAGAGCGAGATTCTAACTTACAAGAAGTTTAAAGATCAAGACCAAAAACAGAAACCATGGTAAAGAAGGATGCAGGTGTGAAGATACCAGTTCTTGATAAGGACAATTACTTTCACTGGAAAGTAAAGATGCATTTACATCTCATGTCTATGGATGAGAGGTATGTAGACTGCATTGAGAAAGGTCCACACGTTCCCATGAAGTTTGCTTCTAGAGTTGGACTGCCAGATGATGCTCCTGATGTGGAAATTCCAAAACTTGTCTCAGAATGGACTATTGAAGATGTTGCAGAAGTCCATAAAGATAAAAGAACCATGAACATTCTGTTTAATGGTTTGGAGCAAGAGATGTTTGACAATGTCATAAACTGTACAACCTCCAAAGAAGTATGGGACACTGTTAGAACTCTCTGTGAAGGAACTGAGCAAGTCAGGGAAAATAAAATGCAACTCCTTATACAACAATATGAGCATTTTCATTTTAAAGCTGGTGAAACCCTAAATGACACGTTTAGTAGGTTTCAGAAGCTTTTGAATGGATTAAAGCTGTATGGGAGGATCTATCAAACCAAGGATTCAAACCTTAAATTTCTTAGAGCTCTTCCAAAAGAATGGAAGCCTATGACTGTTTCTCTCAGAAACACTCAAGAGTACAAAGACTACACTCTTGAAAGGCTTTATGGAACCTTGAAGACATATGAGTTGGAAATGGAGCAAGATGAAGAAATTGAAAAGGTACAGAAGAAGGGTGGATCTATTGCATTGATTGCATCTGTGAACCAACTGGAAGATGACACTGAAGAAGCTGCAAAGGCCACAACTAGTCGAGCTAGTTGTAGAAGTGAGGTTAGCAAGGGTAAAGGCAAGATGACAGAAGAAGAAGAACCAGAACCAGCCAACTTGGATGACTTAGATGAGATTGATGAACACATTGCTTTTCTGTCAAGAAAATTCTCTAAGTTCAAGTTCAAGAGAAACTCAGAAGCAAGGCCACCAAGGAGAGACTTTCAACCTAACAAAAGTAACTGGATTGAAAAGTCTAAATCTAAATGTTTCAATTGTGGAATGCTTGGTCACTTTGCTGGAGACTGCAGAAAGCCCAAGATTGAGAAGGGCAACAGGAAATTTGAACCTGTTGATTATAAAAAGAAATACTTTGAACTTCTCAAGCAAAAAGAAAAGGCTTTCATGTCTCAGGAGTATGATTGGGCTGGTAATGGTGAAGATTCTGATGATGATGTTGAATATGTCAACTTGGCTCTTATGGCTAACAATCATGAGCAGGAAGCAAGCTCCTCAAGCAACCAGGTAACAATTACTAATCTTTCTGAGCTTTCTAAAGAGGAATGCGATAGTGCAGTAAATGAAATGTCTACTGTATTATATAATTTACGTGTTACTCTTAAATCACTTACCAAAGAGAATTCAAGAATAAAAGAGACTAATTTGCTCTTAAGTGATAGGAATGCAATGTTAGAAGCACAGCTCATTGAATTTGAGAAAATGAGATGTGTTAGTAGGGATGCTAAGAAGGAACTTGAGAACGTGTTACAAAGGGAAGAAATTCTTAAGACACAACTTGAAATAGAACAAAGTGTGATTGCTAAATGGAAAGATGCCATGAATGTTGCTACCAACATCATTAATGTTCAAGGTATGGAATCTTTCTGTGAACAATCATGGAAAAAGAACAAAGAGAAACTAGGGTATGTTTGTGAAACCTTAGAATCAGAAACAGAGTCAACTAACAACAATGATCATTTGTTGAAGGTTGATATGTCAACGGAATGCAATGTTTCGTTGACAGATGAACCATCAACCGATCAGGGTGTTTCGTTGACAGAGAAAAGAAAAGATGAACTCACTAGACTTAATAATAAGTATGGTCCTGTCACCAAGAACTTTGTTCAAGGTGAGTCTAGTAAATCAAAGAAAGTTGAGAAGCCTGTTGAGAGAGCTAATGTAGGTCACTTGTCCAACAAGCAATTGAAAGATAAGTTAGAGAATGTTCAAGTTGAGGCTAAGGGAAATAAAAAGAATAACAGGAATGGCAAAGTAGGAATTAACAAACACAACAATTACACACCTGATAAATATGCTCCTAGAAAGACATGTGTTAATTGTGGAAGTGTTAGTCATTTATCTACTAACTGCAAAACTGTTAAGAAGACTGTTAAAGTGAGAATTCCCAAGCCTGCAATGAATAGTTCTATGCCTACAATGCCTGTTATGCCTAACATGTTTGCTCCATATGCACAATTTCAAAATCCATATGCCAGCATACCATTTGTGTCTAATCCATACATGAATATGTTTAATGTGCCACAAATGCCATGGAATATGAATAACATGTTTATTCCTCCAACTATGTATACTGTGAATGAAACTGTGAGCAACCCTCAGAAATCAACACCAAGGGTAAAGATTGATTTAAATCAATCTGAGCCCAAGGCGAAAAATAATGTAAAAGGGAAAGCAAAGGCTAACAAAACAGGACCCAAGGAAACTTGGGTACCAAAATCAACTTGATTTGATTTTATTGTGTGCAGGGAGACAAAAGGAATCTTTGGTACTTGGATAGTGGTTGTTCAAGACACATGACTGGTGATTCTACCCTGCTCACAGAGTTTCAGGAAAAAGCTGGCCCTTGTATTGCTTTTGGAGATGACAGCAAAGGCTACACAAAGGGATATGGCTTGATTTCAAAAGAGAATGTCATCATAGATGAGGTTGCATTGGTGGATGGTCTTAAGCACAATTTGCTTAGCATCAGTCAACTTTGTGACAGAGGATTTTTAGTTACTTTTTCTAGAGAAGCCTGTGTTGTTTCTAAAGGAGGAAACAACAATGTGGTAATGACTGGATTCAGAAGAGGAAATGTGTACATTGCTGACTTTAGTAGCACAAGTCCAGAAACCATCACTTGTCTTTTCAGCAAGGCAAGCAAGGATGAAAGTTGGCTATGGCACAAGAAATTATGTCATCTGAATTTTAAAGTTATGAATGACTTGGTGAGGAAAGATCTTGCTAGAGGAATTCCACAGGTGGAGTTTTCCAAGGATGGTTTGTGTGATGCCTGTCAAAAAGGGAAACAAAAGAAGGCATCATTCAAAATCAAGACAGAGTCATCAATTGTCCATCAGCTTGAGTTGCTTCATATGGATTTGTTTGGCCCTGTAAATGTCATGTCTATTTCAAAGAAGAAATATTGTCTTGTGATTGTTGATGATTTTTCTAGATTTACATGGACTTTCTTTTTGCTCTCCAAAGATGAGGCAAGTGAAATCATTATCAATCACATCAAGATGGTAAACAATCATCCTGACTTGAAAGTAAGAAGGATTAGGAGTGACAATGGGACAGAATTCAAGAATTCAAGCATGAAGATGTTCTGTGAAGAAAATGGTATTTTGCATGAGTTTTCAGCAGCAAGGACACCACAGCAAAATGGTGTAGTTGAAAGGAAAAACAGAACACTTATTGAAGCTGCAAGGACAATGCTAGATGAATCAAAGTTACCAACTTATTTTTGGGTTGAGGCAGTTAATACAGCTTGCTTCACTCAGAATATTTCTTTGATTAATCAGGCCAAAGGAATGACCCCTTATCAGCTACTCAAAAGAAAGAAGCCACTATTGGATTTTCTTCATGTCTTTGGATGCAAGTGCTTTGTTCTGAGAAATCAAGCTGAGCATTTGGGGAAATTTGAAGCAAAGGCAGATGAAGCAATATTTGTGGGATATGCAGCAGGGAAAGCCTACAGAGTCTATAATCTCAGAACCAACATTGTTATGGAATCTGTACATGTTGTTTTTGATGATCTCAAGATTCAAGGTCTCTGTGATGAAGGTTTCCATGAAAGTCTTTCTTTTGAAAATGAGGAAGGAGATCAAGTGAATCATGTTAAGGCTACTGAGAAAAAGCCTAAAGTTGTTGTATCTAGCACAGATGAAAGCAGCAGTGAAGATGAAATTGCTGCATTAAGATTGAAAAGAATAGCTGCTAGCAGACCAAATAGTCATTTCGTTGACAGTCATGATGGTGGATTCGTTGACAGTCAAAATGAGCGTTTCGTTGACAGTCAAAATGGTAATACCGTTGACAGTCATAGAAATGCTTCTAGAAGTGATCATTTAGGGACAACAAACTCAGGGGGGGTTTCTCAAGGACAAATATCCAATCAAGGCAATCATGATCATGAAGCTACCTCTTCAAGAGCAAATCTACCTCCCTCAAGGAAATGGACTAAAGATCATCCCTTTGAACTTATTATAGGTGATGTTTCTTCAAAAGTCCAAACTAGAAGAGCAACTCAAGAAGAATGTCTATATAGCAGCTTTCTGTCTCAAGATGAGCCAAAGAAAGTTGAGGATGCACTTCTAGATCCAGATTGGGGTTTCGCTATGCAAGAAGAGCTAAACCAATTTGAAAGGAACAATGTTTGGAAGCTGGTGCCCAAGCCTAAGGACAGGAGTGTCATAGGCACAAAATGGGTGTTCAGAAACAAGATGGATGAAAATGGCATAGTCACAAGGAACAAAGCAAGACTGGTTGCAAAAGGCTATTCACAGGAAGAAGGAATTGATTTTGATGAAACATTTGCTCCTGTTGCAAGACTAGAAGCAATAAGGATTTTCCTAGCCTATGCAGCCCATGCCAATTTCAAAGTCTATCAAATGGATGTGAAGAGTGCTTTTCTGAATGGGGAATTGGAAGAGGAGGTGTATGTAAGTCAACCTCCTGGTTTTGAAGATGATGATTTTCCAGAATATGTATACTTCCTCCTCAAAGCACTCTATGGTTTGAAACAAGCACCTAGAGCCTGGTATGACACACTTTCACAGTTCCTACTTGAGAATCACTTCACTAGAGGTACTGTAGATAAAACTCTTTTTCACAGGGTTGTGAATGGCTCTACTATACGTGTTCAAATTTATGTAGATGACATAATCTTTGGGTCTACAGATGTGAGACTTTGTCAAAAGTTTGCCAAGCTTATGCAAAGTAAATATGAAATGAGCATGATGGGAGAATTAACTTACTTTCTTGGGCTTCAAGTGAAGCAAGTTAATGAAGGCATTTTCATTAGTCAAACAAAATATATTCATGATTTATTAAAGAAGTTTAATTTAATGGAATGCTCTCCTGCCAAAACTCCCATGCCTATTGCCACCAAACTTGAATTGAATACTAAGGAAAAATCTGTGGACATTTCAGGTTACAGAGGCATGGTAGGCTCACTTTTATATTTAACATCTAGTAGACCTGATATTATGTTTGCTACATGTCTATGTGCTAGATTTCAGGCTGATCCTAGGGAATCCCATTTAGTTGCTATTAAAAGAATTTTCAGATATCTCAAGGGAACACCAAACCTTGGCATTTGGTATCCTAGAGAATCTGGCTTTGAACTAATTGGTTATTCAGATGCAGATTTTGCAGGATGTAAAATTGACAGGAAAAGCACAACAGGCACCTGTCAATTCTTAGGAAACAAGCTTGTCTCATGGTTCAGCAAGAAACAAAACTCAGTTTCTACCTCCACAACTGAAGCTGAGTATATTGCAGCTGGAAGTTGTTGTGCACAGATTTTATGGATGAAAAATCAACTACTTGATTATGGATTAAGAGTTGAGAAAATTCCTATTTTCTGTGACAACACTAGTGCCATTGCCATTACTGAGAATCCAGTGCAGCATTCAAGGACCATTTCATTAGAGAACATGTTATGAATGGTACTGTGGAGTTACATTTTGTTCCAAGTGAACAACAACTTGCAGACATCTTTACCAAGCCACTTGATGAATCCACATTCTCAAGATTAGTAAGTGAGCTAGGTATGCTAAATTTCTCTTAATTATGTTGAGATTTTTGCAAGTTGAAATGTAGCCAGAAACTTGCTATGTTTTTCTGTGAATTAATTTTCTCAGGAAAAAGTGAAATTTTGTCTAAGTCAAAATTACTATGTCAACGAAACGAATCATTTCGTTGACAGTCTTAGCATTTTTCTGGGTGTTTCGTTGATAGCTCTTTTATATCAACGAAACACAGCTTTATCAACGAAATAAGACGGGACTTTAACCGCCCAATCCTGATTCGTTGATTTAGCGCTTTTAATCTAAACCGTTGATATTTGACACGTCCGTTACCACGATCTGTGCATACACCCCTGTAAGTATAAATCATGGTAATTCTTTAAAAGTAACGGTTATATTTTTAAGCCAATCCAGTAATTTACATTTATTATTGGACTCTTTTTCTGAGAATTTTTGGGGGAGTATTTAAGAAATTCTATTTTCTTTATTTTCTTTTTACCTGTTCTCAAAAATTCCAAAGGCTTTTCTCTCTTCTTCTCTCTAACAAGCAATTTAGCTCGAAGCTTTTCTTCACACAACAATGGCACCCATAGTCAAGCTTATGTCTGCTGGAGGGTTCATTTACGAAAAGAACAACTCAATCCCATTTGTTGTCAAGGAGGGTCCAAACAGTATCTTTTTCAAGATGATGGACTTCATGAAGAACTGCAAATTGAGCTATGCAATGTTTCACTCAACTCCTCTTTATAATGAGATAATCGAGGAGATTTGGACCTCGTGTGAGTATAGTGGAACAAACTGCACACTGCAATTCACCATACAAGGTAAAGAGTACATAGTTAATTCTGATGTATTGCAAGCATGTTTACATATTCCTGAAAATAACTGTGATGCTTTGCCTACAATCACTGAAATGGTTAACTTGCTAAATTCCATAAACTACTCTTTGCCTACTGATAATCTGGGTAAAATAATTAGGAGAGGTTTGGTTAGGGAATATAGTTATTTAGCTGATGCATTTATCAAGGTCTTTTCTGGTAAGATTAGTAATTTTGATGCATTAACTAATTCCATGTTGATTCTTTTTACCATGCTCCTAACTGATAGATATTACAACTTTAGCACCCAACTTATGTATGAAATTGGTGCTAAGTTGGGTGATAAGGCTAATAGGAAAAAGAATATCTATTATGCTAGGTTTCTGATGATGTTGGCTAATCATGTCAGTCCAACACCATTAGTTATTTCTAACCCTGTTTCCAAGTTTGAGTGTTTTGTGCAAGAAAAGAGAGTACTGACAGACATACTGAGGCTGAACCACAATGGTGAGGTTCCAGTGGTGTATCTGCCAGTAATTGAGGTAACTACTGCTATCCCTTCTAGTATAATTGTTACTTCAACTGTATCACCCAGTACTGTTGCCGTGGAGTCTGTAGTTGTGACCCAACAGGCTCCTGCCCCCAGCAACAAAACCAAAATCAAAGAAATCCTCCAAGCCAACCTCATGTGCTTCCCAAAAAGCACCTGTTGTAAAATCCACTACACAACCTAAGGGGAGTGTTGTAGGTGCTGTGAGAGGTGAGTGAAGGGGTGAACATAAAAGAAACCCTAAGGATAAGGAAGGAAAGATGAGTGAGATCCAGCCAAGCCCCATTGTGTCTTCCCAACAAGGCACAATGAGTAATATGGATTTAAGCACAAGTCTAATTGCATCCTCCCAAAAGGATGTAATTATTGAAACAAGCTCTTCTCCAAGAGCACACTCCAAGAGGGTAAGGGACACTTCAAGCCCACAGTCTACTTTTTCCCAATACCAAAGGAGGGTGAAACAAAAATCCAAGGGTTCACAGGGTGCACACACTCTGGAAGCTACACTTCCAGTTTCACAAATTCAGTTTGATATAACCCCTATCATTACTCTGGGGTTACAGTCCCATTCTCTAAACATCACCCTTGAACAATCTCCATCAAATTCACCAACTTTATATCTAGATGTGGACATAATCCATACATCTATTCCTGATTCTCCAACTCTAATCTTGGAGAAGCCCCACTCTGAAGCTGGTGGCCATCACTTGTTAAGTGATTTGTTGGGCCATCAACCAATTTTTTCTGAAGTTGCAAGAGGATCTGTGGACCAATCTCTAAAATCAATCACCACAGATTCTACTGTAATTTCAATTTCTCAAAGTGCTTTATTGACTTCATCAACGAAACAGCTTCTTTCGTTGATAAGTGTTTCTCCATCAACGGTATCCATACCGTTGACAGTTCAAACTGCCATTCCGTTGATAGGTCAATCTACACCCCTTATTGAAAATCCAGTTGTTTCCACAACTAGTGTAGATGACCTGGTGGTAGTTGAGACACTTTTAGGTTTGAGAGGGAGTGAAACTGAGAGGCTGGCTTGCAGCCAGGCAAAAGGAGAGTCTGAGAGTGAGAGGCTGGCTACTTCTTCCAGCCAGGCAAAAGGAGAGATTGAGAGTACCACCTTAGTAGGTGAAGGTGAGGGTGTGAGAGGTGTGAGCCATGGGGAGCCCATGATGCAAGAAAAGAGTGGAGAGAGAGAAGGGACTATAGGAGCAATAAGGATGGAAGCAGCCATTGCAAGTGAGTTAATGGGGGTGAGGGAGAAAGGGAACTTACCTTCCAAGAGCATTATCAACAAACTCTGGATAGTATTTCCCTGGATCCTGAGACCTTTACTCATCCTGTGTCAGCCTATCAAGTTATGGCTCAACAGGGCAATGTGGAGGCAGAAAGGTCACTCAACTTAATTCATACTACTGCATCAATGCAACGAGCAAAGGATGCATTGACTAATCTACCTCCAGGAGCTGCAGCAAGTGGAGAATTTGAGTTTTCTGATGATGAAGACAGCTTTGGTGACAATCTACAGGTGGCCACTACTACACAAACTGGGACTTCAGTGGTGCCTCCTACACCAAACTGGCTTTCTCAAGATATGCATGGTAGATCCAACTTGGATGCTGCTATTACAAGGCAATACAATGAGGCATATCTAGATCATGAGTCAGCAACTGCAAGGGACAAGAAATTCTATAAGGCCATAATGGATTCTCTGGAAATTCAAAGGCTACAAATGTTGCAGACAAGGATTGAAGCTACAGAAATTAAGGATTCAATTAGCAACCTTAGGGATGCTACTGACAGGAGGCTAGATGAAAAGCTTCCTCTTCACACTGTCTCCAAGATGTCAAGGTTTTTCACCAAGGAACCTGAAGTGTCCTCATCTTTGAAAACTCTCTCCTCTAGAGTGGACAAAGTTGAGGCTACACTTTCTCACATGCAGAAGGAACAGGAGAAGCAAACTCAGCTACTTACCCAGCTTCTGGCAGCTCAAGGACTCCCTATCATCTCACTTGATGATAACAAAAAGGGGGAGAAAACTAAGGAGCTAGAGATACAAATCACAAAGGTTTTGGTCCCAGCCATCTCCTTACCAGAAGAGCCATTAGCAATGGGGGAGTTTGGAAAGAAGCAAAAGGATGGTATTGATCTAATTAAGGAAGCTTCTATGAGGATGGAACTTGCAGAACAGATCAAAGATCACTGGTCCAACATAGAAGCAAGGTTCAAGAAAATTACTTAATCTTCAAAGACAGATCAGCCATCAACAAATGCAATGGTGACAGTACAAATGGAGCCACAGTTCAAGAGCTCTTATGCTATAGAGCCCCTTCAGCATGGAATCCTTCAAGATTCAAGAAATGAGAAAGGCCAATCTTCATGCTTTAGGAATGTGGATGCAAAAGGGATTTCTCCAGTGTCACCTATCAAACCCAAAGGCAAGAACACTGAAAGGATATTTTATCCTCCACCAAAGCCAGATGAGTTCAAAGTCCTAGGGAAGCTGATCACTAAGTGCAAGGAAAGCAATCATCCAAGCATAAGGAATCAAAGGGCCATCATCTACAGGGACAGCAAGGAAATCTGCATTTGGGTTGGTCACCCAAATTTTGCTAAGGCCAAAGCTGAAGAATCTGAAAGGGCAGCAATGCAAGCATTGGCAGTTGCTCAAGCACTTGAAGATGAAGAAACTCTACAGGAAGATAAAGCCAACGATGGAGCTAAGGAAGCAAGGAAAAGTATAAGGCAACCAAAGGCTATAGCTAAGAGGAATCTGGACTTTGATAAAGAGGACTCTCAGGACACTGCTCAAGCCTCTTCCACAACAAGTGCACATCAAATTCCTACCGGTCTACCTATTGAAGGAAAGTTGGCCTGTGATCCTGCACACCCTGTCAACTATCATGATCAACCAATCATGCCAAAGGAGGAGCCTATTGAATTTGATGAAGCCTATTTTCCAAAATTCCTATTTGAAAAGGATCAGCCAACAAAGTCAAAGAAAAGGGCTGTCAAGGCAAAGCCAGTATTTGTGAGAAAGCCACAACCTCAGAAACCCCCTACAAATCCAGAGGACTGCATGTACATTGCTGACATCAGGGAAGAATCTAGCTTACATCTTGATTTAGACAATCTGGTGGAAGTAAGGGGCATTGCAGCTTCTCAAAAGATGCCTGAAAGATTAGTTTTCACATTCAAGGGTGGTAGAGAACAAACATGGCCTCTCTACAGAATTTTAGGAGAAGACTACCAAACACTACTCACAGTGTTTAGATGCTTGAAGAAAGACTTTGACTTCACCAAAACAGCCAAGTCTGAGGTGGTCTCCAAAATATGTCAAATAAAGGCTAGCTGGAACAAGCCTGAGGCTCTTCCCAGGATGCTTAGAGTGCCCTCAACAGGAAAGAAGATCCATCTTCAACCCTACTGGATGATGGAATTTAAGGACAAGGACAACTGCAGAAGGTTCTTCAGAATGGAAGACCAGCTGGATAAGGCATCTAATCAAACTCTAAAGCTTATGCAATCCAAGCTTGGTGATCAAGATGAGGAAGAGAAGATCTTCTACAGAAGGCTACAGGTTCAGATTGAGGAAAACAACTCTAAGAGAGGGAGGAAGACTATGCCACAAAGAAGACAAAGATGAATCATTTGCTCAGTCTAGAGGAGCACTTCTTGGCATTAGTCTTGTAAGTCTTGTATTTTATTCAAAATATTATGAAGCTTAATGCATTTTCTACTTTTGTAATTTATAATGTATCTGAGTGTTTTTGTTATCATCAAGTCTCTTGATTTATGGCTGTTATTCTATCAGTCATAAATTGGGGGAGATTGTTAGGAATATGTTGTTCTTGATGATAAACATAAAACACTTAGTAGAATTTGTGTAAAGTCATTTTGTAGCTGTCAACGAAATGGCATGCTTTGCAGCATTCCGTTGACAGGAAGCTCATCAACGAAATGAGTGATGTAGCAATTGCATTGTACAATACTTCACAATATGATAGGCATTTTGTTATATGTATTAGATAGGTTTTCTAAGTCATGTTGACTAAGTACTAGATAGGCAAAATAGGTTGGTTAATTGTAAATATATTATGCCTTGTAATTTTGCCTAAGTGAAGACATGTCAACGATATGAAGATTACTCTGTCAACGGTATGGAGTTTACTCATCAACGAAACGAGGGAAACACCATCAACGGAATGAAGAATAAAGCTATCAACGAAACACATCTCCATGCTATCAACGAATCATTATTGCTTTTCTGAATAGTTGACAAAGTGATAGTGACAGTTTTCTGACAGATCAAAAAGGAGACGTGGAAGTGTACTTTGCATTGGAAACCATTAAAATGGACATGGGGAATAAGGAAACATCCCAATTTCCAATTGGGCTCTTGGGAGTGATCATAATAAGCATGAAGACAAAAGCAAGGATCTCCAAGGACCACTGGACAAAGGGATGAAAAGCAAACTATTGGCGGTTACCTTTAGTGTACTTTAGTGTAGCCAAAAATAGTTTTGTAAACTTGGGGAATATATAACCAAGTGTAGCAGTTAAAATAAGTGTAAGAGAAGAAAAACAAATAGTTTGTATTAGCTATCCTTGAGAGCATTCTTCTCTACAACCTTGTAACTGAGCAGCTGTGTACTTTTGTATCACAGATTATTTCCGCAATAAAAATCACTTCAGTTGGATCATCAAACAATCCAACTAAAATTATTTATGTGCTTGTGATTTTTACTTTAAGTTCAGTTTTTATTTGTAAGTTGTTTTAAGTTTAAGAAATATCAAGAATTGTATTCAACCCCCCCCCCCCCCCCTTCTACAATTCTGTTAGGTCATTTGGGATTAACAGGGGTTTATACTAAACTATTCATTAGTAGTATATAAACATTGTCCATTTTATTGAGAATCTTGATTGCATATTTTTACATTGTCTGTTTATTATATATTGTGGATAATTTAGTATCAAATGGGATAACAGAAGATTAAATTATCAGTGTCTATATATAATATAAAGGGTTCACAGTTTAAGTGGAATTAGACAAACCACTGGAATAACTGAAGTATTATTTGGGAATAGTTTATCTTGACTATTAAATAATACTTGTATACTTTGTGTATATTGAACATGATCGAAATATTAGAATTGTTCTTCTATTCTGACAATAAAGAAGAACTAAGATTCTATGATATTATTAATGCTTAGGTTCTCAATCCAAGTGTAATGATTGACACTTGTATGCAATGCACATGCTTTGATTCATATGTGATGTAATTAATTGTTAATTATAATATTATGTATTGAGCAATGACATTGCATGCAGAGTGGGATATTAACTACATAAGGAAACCATGTCCTGATAATATTCGGGTTGATGATGTCCTCTTGAAAGCTCATAAAGATAATTATGCTTTAGTCCTGCAGGCAGATTTGTTCTTGCATAATTATAAGGTTGAGTGGATGATCAAGGATAAAAAGATATTAATTAAATTGATTATCAGAAATTAATTTAATTAATGGACATACGATATCTTAAACATGGGGAATTTAATAAGCAAATAATATAGGAGCCGAATTTAATAATAAAATAATTACGGTATTAGGAAAGGTAGTGCTAATATTAATTCGTTAGTGGATAGAATTAATATTTAATGACATTGGGCTTGACTCAGAATGTCATTGGGAGGCCCGACCTAATTGTCCATGATCCCTACTGGAGCCTATATATATTCTTGTTCTCCTAAATCTGAAAACGTTTTTTCATAATTCGAGATTAAAACCTAGGGCAGCCGCAAGGAGCTAGGGTTTTGGGATTTCGAGGCTTTAAGGAGAGGAAAACTTCGGGAGATCGAAGGCCACACTTCGCTCGAAGGGAATCAAGGAATTCAGTAGAAGACGTGGATCAGAATCGTATTGATTAAGGTAAAGTTTTCTTTTCGAACTCGTAATCAATCATATAGTAAAACGCAGAACAATAATCATACGTTCCAACAATTGGCATCAAGAGCCTGGTTATGCAGTTATGCGTTTTATGATATGATGTCCATGTCGTAATTATATATGCATGTATATGGTGGTTGCTTGTATTGATTCTGTGATGCAGGTTGTAATCCACTATTATGGTCATGTTTTATTTGATTATGTGATTGGATCCCACGTGGTTTATCGTGGATGTTTGATTGTTGTAAATCACGAGGGTTTATCGCGCGTGATAGTTAAGATTATGATCAGATGTATGTAATAGAATAGGTTTGTTTTGCTGTATTATGTTGTATGTAATCGTTTAAACATCGGAGATACGAGAAACAGGGTTCTTCCGCTGCGCCATACTATTTTCGTGGGAGCTTCGCTGTTTTGGCTGCAGATTTTGCATACGATGTCCGATTTGGGCGAATAAGCACTTTTCGGAAACGGCAGAACGAGACGAACAGGCTAAAATATTTCTAAAGAACCATTCCCTGATTTTTCGACCCATTCTGACGCTGTTTAGGCCTCCAAACGGGCTCCTGAAGATTTCGGGAAATTTTCAACGAAAGAATTCGAAGCTAATTTTCTGGGGCCATAATAGTGGATGTGTTTTATTATGTTTTACATAATTTCTGCTATTTATTTTAATTATTGCAATTTTATATGCCTTACGTGATTATCATGCCATGCAATACTAACCTTAGTATGCTAGAACGACATGGACATAGGGTTATATGCTATGCTTTAATTATGTTGATCGGCATGCCATGTTCTTCTATGTTATGTGTTCTTTGTCTTGTTATTATGATAACATGTGGACCTCGAAGAATTAACATAGGACGATGCATGTAGATATAAAAAAAAAAATCCTCAAAGTAAAATACTAAGTGGGAGAGGGAATTAATTTGATATTAGATCCCATGGTCATCCATTATTGGTTGTATGTAATTTAACACTAGGACGATTATGAATTGGATATATGTCACCCATCGTGGCGTATGATTTATGACGTCTGGGTAGTGTTAAGGATATTACTAGGACAATCTTCTTAAGTTAATCACGAATATTGAAAGGTAAGCTCACCCCATCGTGACATACCAAGTTTCATAGAATTCGAGAAAAAAGTTGGACATTCCTTGATTGATGTTGATAATGGATATTTCTGTCTTAGGGGTTGTGTTCTTAAGCGAGCCCGTCTGTGACTTCACCGAAAACACCTGGGATTTATCCATTGATACATCGAACGGATGGGTCTGACTAAAGGCAACTTAAGATCTAAATAATGGTATACACTTAGCTATGAAAGATAATATATAGTCCATCCTAACGTGGCGTATTATTTAGTAGTAGGACCGAAGTAATATTTAAATTTAAATGGTATATATGTCACCCATCATGGCGTACCAGATATTTATGGAATTTAAATATTAGTGCATTAATTTTAATTAATTGTTAGAGGAAACATATAGGTTTTAAGATATATGCAATTTTCTGATTAAGTGTTATATGCTTGATTCTCAGGATAGAATGGGCTTTAATCCACTTTTCGCCATACTTAAGGATAACAAACTTACCGGACCTAACTATATTGAATGGAAACGCAATTTGGACATAGTGTTGACTGCTGAAGAGTTCAAATTTTGTACTATTGAACCCAAACCGGAACAGCCTGCTGCCGATGCTCCGGATGAGGATAAAGAGTATTTTAAGAAGTGGACTAAGGCAGATGAGATGTCACGATGTTACATTCTGGCAGCAATGTCGGGTGTTTTGCAACATCAGCATCAGGCCATGACCACTGTTGCAGATATGCTCTTTAATCTCAAGGAGATTTTCGGAGATCAGAATAGGGCTGCTAGGCAAGTAGCAATGAAGTCTCTAATGAACACTCAGATGGCTGAAAAAACACCTGTAAGGGACCATGTTCTTCTGATGATGTCTCATATAAATGAACTAGAGGTCCTTGGTGCTGATATTGATGCGGAAACGCAGGTCGATATCATACTTATGAGTTTGCCAAAAAGCTTTGAGCCGTTTCGCTTGAATTACAACATGAACAAGAAGTTGTATAGTCTTGCAGAACTTCTGACAGAGCTTCAGGCAGCGGAATCATTATTTCAGCAGCATGTTCAGGTAAATGTGGCTGAGAAAGTTTCTTCTTCAAAGCCGAAAGGAAAGAAGAAGAAGAAGGTTCAGACACAGAAAGTTGTGAAACCATTGGGAGTTCAGAATTCAGTGAAGAAGCCTAAGGGCAAGTGCTTCAAGTGCAAGCAGTCGGGTCACTGGAAAAAGGATTGTCCTCTTTCTAAGAAGAACAATGCTGGTATGTCTCTTTCTCTTGTTACGGAAACATATATAGCGGCTATGTCTACGAGCACTTGGTGTGTAGACACAGGAGCCACTGATCATGTTTGTAATTCCATGCAGGGGTTCCAGAAAACCAGGCTGCTTAGAGATGGCGAGATATATGTGTTCATGGGAGATGCTACGAAAGTAGCAGTGGTTGCAGTTGGAGTTATTTCTTTATCTTTTGGTTATGATAGGATTTTGGTTTTGAATAATTGTCTTTATGTACCTTCATTTAGAAGGAATTTAATTTCGGTTTCTAAACTTGCTATGGATGGTTATAATGTTTGTTTGGATCGTAATGTTTCCATTATGATGAATAAACGAGTTATATGTTCTGGTACATTGCAAGACAATTTATATATTATTAATCCTATAGAACCAATGTTGCAACCAAGTGAAATTAATAATACACTTTCTACCTCTAGTAAAAGAAAGGAACCTTCTGGATTGAACCAAACATATCTTTGGCACTTGAGATTAGGTCATATTAACTTGAGGAGGATTCAAAGATTGGTAGTAGATGGGCCTTTAGGCTCGTTGGCAGTGGAGCCATTTCCAGTCTGTGAATCTTGCTTGGAAGGAAAAATGACCATTAGACCTTTTAAGGCAAAAGGAAATAGAGCCAAAGATGTGTTAGAATTGGTTCATACTGATTTATGTGGACCTATGAATATCCAAGCGAGAGGTGGGTATGAATATTTTGTCACTTTCATTGATGATTATTCGAGATATGGATACATTTATCTGTTTCACCGCAAGTCTGAGTGCTTTGAAAAATTCAAAGAGTACAAAGCAAGTGCGGAGAAACGACATTTAGAAAAATGTATCAAGTCACTAGGATCAGATCGTGGGGGCGAATACCTGCTTGGAGAATTTAGAGAATATTTATCAGAACATGGGATTTCATCCCAGTTGACTGCACCTGACACACCTCAGCAGAATGGTGTAGCAGAAAGAAGGAACCAGACTCTTTTAGAGAGTGTTAGATCGATGATGAGTTATTCGAATTTACCCAAGTCGTTTTGGGGACATGCTCTAGAAACAGCGGCTTATCTTCTAAACTTGGTACCTTCTAAGTCAGTTCCAAAAACTCCAAAAGAATTGTGGACTAGTACCAAACCTAGTTTGAAACACATTCGGATTTGGGGTTGTCCAGCACATGTGCTGAACAAGAACGTGACTAAGTTAGATTCTCGTACAGAAGTGAGGCTGTTTGTGGGTTATCCCAAGGGAACAAAAGGGTATTTGTTTTATAGTCCTAAGGATCGGGATATCATTGTAAGCACCAATGCTAGATTCTTAGAGGAAGACTATATAATGAATCACAAACCCATGAGTACTGTTGTTTTAGAGGAAATAGTGGGAGGACAAGATAATTCTAATATGCCACCGGTACAAGTAGAACAACCACAAGTAAATGAACAACCTATCACTAATACCACTCCAATGCTTCGTCGTAGTGGGAGGGTTGTTAAACAACCTGAGAGGTTCATGTATTTGGGAGAGTCTTCGGACTTAGTCTCTGGTGAACATGATGAGGATCCCAGGACATACGAAGAAGCAATGCAAGATAAGGATGCAGATCTTTGGCAAAAGGCTATGCAATTTGAGATGGAATCTATGTATTCCAATGAAGTCTGGGATCTCGTGGAACCACCCAATGGTGTAAAACCCATTGGATGCAAGTGGATCTACAAAAGAAAAAGAGGATCTGACAAAAAGGTGAAAGCCCGGAAAGCAAGACTTGTTGCGAAAGGGTATACTCAGAAACAAGGAATTGATTATGAGGAAACCTTTTCTCCGGTAGTCATGCTTAAGTCAATCCGGATTCTTTTATCTATAGCAGCTCATCTCGATTATGAGATTTGGCAAATGGATGTCAAGACAGCTTTCCTAAATGGAAGTCTTGATGAAAACATCCATATGCAGCAACCAGAGGGATTCATCAAAGAGGGCCAAGAGCATCTAGTGTGTAAGCTTAAGAAGTCCATTTATGGACTGAAACAAGCTTCCAGGGAGTGGAACATTCGTTTTGATCAGGCCGTCCAGACAAATGGTTATGATCAGAGTCCAAGCGAAGCATGTGTGTATAGGAAAAGTGAAGGAAATGCAGTGGTTTTTCTAGTACTATATGTAGATGACATTTTGCTCATTGGAAACAATGTAGAGATGTTGTCATCTATTAAGGCATGGTTGTTCAAACAATTTGAAATGAAAGACTTAGGTGAAGCCGCATACATTCTTGGGATCAAAGTTATAAGAGATCGCAAGAAAAGAACGTTGGCTTTATCTCAAGAACCATACATTGATGAGGTATTGGCTCGTTTTAACATGCAGGACTCTAAGAAGGGTAATTTACCTTTTAGACATGGAGTCTCTCTATCAAAGGAGCAGTGTCCTAAGACACCTAAGGAGATAGAGAACATGAAAGCAGTTCCTTATGCTTCAGCATGTGGAAGCTTAATGTATGTCATGTTATGCACGAGACCTGATATTTGCTTTGCCGTAGGCATGGTCAGTAGATATCAGTCCAATCCAGGTCAGGAACATTGGAGTGCAGTAAAAACGATACTTAAGTACCTGAGAAGGACTAAGAAGTATATGTTAATTTACAAGGCTTCAGACTTGTTTCCTGTGGGATATACCGATTCAGATTTCCACACAGATAGGGATAAGAGGAAGTCAACCTCGGGGTGTGTTTTTACTTTAGGAGGTGGAGCTGTAATATGGAGGAGTGTGAAGCAGAAATGCATCGCAGACTCAACCATGGAAGCTGAATATATGGCAGCCTCTGAGGCAGCCAAGGAGGCTATATGGTTCCGGAATTTCCTGCTGGATTTGAATGTAGTTCCTAATTTGCCACGGCAAATCACAATTTATTGTGATAATACTGGTGTTGTTGCAAATACAAAGGAACCACGAGAACATAAAGCAGCAAAACACATTGAGCGTAAGTATCACCTCATACGACAGTTCGTTAAGCGAGGAGATATTATTGTGACTGATATAGCATCAAAGGACAACCGGGCTGATCCTTTCACGAAGAGTTTACCAGCTAAGGTTTTTTAAGAACACGTGGAGGCGATAGGAGTCAGATGTCTGGTCACGGAATAGTTATTTAAACTGGTAGCGGATTATATTAATAAACATTGATATACTCAAAGAATAGCTTGAGTATAAGTGGGAGATTGTTGGGTTTTATACTTAACTATTCATTAGTAGTATATAAACATTGTCCATTTTATTGATAATCTTGATTGCATATTTTTACATTGTCTGTTTATTATATATTGTGGATAATTTAGTATCAAATGGGATAACAGAAGATTAAATTATCAGTGTCTATATATAATATAAAGGGTTCACAGTTTAAGTGGAATTAGACAAACCACTGGAATAACTGAAGTATTATTTGGGAATAGTTTATCTTGACTATTAAATAATACTTGTATACTTTGTGTATATTGAACAGGATCGAAATATTAGAATTGTTCTTCTATTCTGACAATAAAGAAGAACTAAGATTCTATGATATTATTAATGCTTAGGTTCTCAATCCAAGTGTAGTGATTGACACTTGTATGCAATGCACATGCTTTGATTCATATGTGATGTAATTAATTGTTAATTATAATATTATGTATTGAGCAATGACATTGCATGCAGAGTGGGATATTAACTACATAAGGAAACCATGTCCTGATAATATTCGGGTTGATGATGTCCTCTTGAAAGCTCATAAAGATAATTATGCTTTAGTCCTGCAGGCAGATTTGTTCTTGCATAATTATAAGGTTGAGTGGATGATCAAGGATAAAAAGATATTAATTAAATTGATTATCAGAAATTAATTTAATTAATGGACATACGATATCTTAAACATGGGGAATTTAATAAGCAAATAATATAGGAGCCGAATTTAATAATAAAATAATTACGGTATTAGGAAAGGTAGTGCAAATATTAATTCGTTAGTGGATAGAATTAATATTTAATGACATTGGGCTTGACTCAGAATGTCATTGGGAGGCCCGACCTAATTGTCCATGATCCCTACTGGAGCCTATATATATTCTTGTTCTCCTAAATCTGAAAACGTTTTTTCATAATTCGAGATTAAAACCTAGGGCAGCCGCAAGGAGCTAGGGTTTTGGGATTTCGAGGCTTTAAGGAGAGGAAAACTTCGGGAGATCGAAGGCCACACTTCGCTCGAAGGGAATCAAGGAATTCAGTAGAAGACGTGGATCAGAATCGTATTGATTAAGGTAAAGTTTTCTTTTCGAACTCGTAATCAATCATATAGTAAAACGCAGAACAGTAATCATACGTTCCAACAAGGCATGTGGCAAACATGGTATCAGGCCTGCTAGCAGTGAGATAGAGTAGAGATCCAACCATGCCTCTGTAAACCTTGATGTCTACTCTTTTGCCTTTCTTGTCTTCATCAAGCTTGATTGCAGTGGACATGGGAGTTTTGGCAGGGGATGAGTCTTCTAAACCATATTTCTTCAAAAGATCTTTGACATACTTTGATTGGTTTATGAAGATGCCATCCTCCCTTTGATGTACTTGCAAACCTAGAAAGTAGGTTAATTCTCCCATCATACTCATCTCATATTTGCTTTGCATCAACTTAGAGAACCTTTCACAGAGTTTTTCATTTGAAGAGCCAAAGATGATATCATCCACATAGATTTGAACAAGAATGATATCATTTCCATGCTTCTTGAAGAATAGGGTTTTGTCAATTGTACCCCTGGTAAATTGATGCTCAAGAAGGAATTGAGATAGAGTCTCATACCAGGATCTTGGTGCCTGTTTGAGTCCATAGAGTGCCTTAAGCAGTCTGTACACAAAGTCTGGGAAGTTTTCATTTTCAAAGCCAGGTGGTTGAGATACATAAACTTCTTCAGCAAGATCACCATTGAAAAATGCACTTTTCACATCCATTTGATACACCTTGAAATTTGAGTGAGCTGCAAAAGCCAGGAAGATTCTGATGGCTTCCAGTCTAGCTACAGGTGCAAATGTCTAATCATAATCAATGCCTTCTTGCTGACAGTATCCTTTGGCAACCAGCCTTGCTTTGTTTCTTATTACCACTCCTTCTTCATCCATCTTGTTTCTGAACACCCATTTGGTGTCAATAACATTCTTTCCTTCAGGAGGTGGCACTAGCTCCCATACTTTGTTTTTCTCAAATTGATTCAATTCTTCTTGCATGGCAACAATCCAATCAGAAATTTTCAAAGCTTCTTCAACTACTTTAGGTTCCTCTTGTGACAGAAAGCAGCTATACAGACATGTATTCATAGTCGCCCTTCTTGTTCTAACTCCCTCACTAGGATCTCCAATGATTTGATCCCTAGTGTGGGCTCTGTCCCATTTCCTTGTGTGCCCCTGTTCATTTCCTTGATCTGTTCCAAGCTCATTTTGGTTGACAGTTGCATTCTGTTCTTCTCCCCCTGTGTTTGTGAACCCTTGCACAGGTGTTTGAAGAAGATTGTCAACTTCAAGAACTTCATTTTCTAGAACAGTTTGAACAGGTGGTTCATCTTCACTTTCAGAATCCTCAAGATAACCTTGATTCTCAAATCTTAATGGCACACTGTCTTGATCACTTGTTTTAAGTCCAGGAGTTTTCTTGTCATCAAAGGTAACATCCATGCTTTCCATGACTTTGTGTTGCTCAGGTACAAACACTCTGTATGCTTTCCTTTCCAAAGAGTATCCAATAAAGATACCTTCAAATGCCTTTGCATCAAATTTTCCAACATGCTCAGAGGTATCTTTCATCACAAAACACTTGCTTCCAAAAACATGCAGATGCTTGAAGGATGCTCTTTTTCCAGTCATTAATGAGTAAGGAGTTTTGCCAGACTTCTTATTGATCAATGTTCTATTTTGCACATAGCATGCTGTGTTAACAGCATCAGCCCAAAAGCTAGTAGGTAGCTTTGCATCCAATAACATTGTCCTTGCAGCTTCAATGAGAGTTCTATTCTTTCTCTCAACTACTCCATTTTGTTGAGGTGTTCTAGGAGCTGAGAATTGTTGAGAAATTCCTTTATCTTTGCAAAACTCATACAATGTTGAATTTCTGAACTCAGTTCCATTATCACTTCTCAAAGCAACTACAGAGGAACCAGTGCTTTGTGCTTCTCTATCAACTCTCTTGATATGCTCTATTATGACTTGAGGTGCTTTATCTTTGGAGAATAGGAATTCCACCCAAGTGTATCTTGAATAATCATCAACCATCACTAGAGCATATTTCTTTTTGGAAAGGGACATTACATTCACAGGACCAAATAAATCCATGTGAATTAGCTGCAGAGGTTTTGAGTTTGTATTGAGCAACTTGTTCTTGTGACTAGATCTTTTAATCTTTCCTTTCTGACAAGCTTCACATGCTCCATCTTGCACAAACTCCAAGGCAGGCAAATCCCTGATGAGTTCTCTCTTGATTAGAGAGTTCATTGCCTGAACATTCAAGTGAGACAGTTTCTTGTGTCATATCCAGAATTCCTCATTTGTGGCTTTAGTGTAGAGACAACAAATTTCTCCCTTGTCTGTAGCCTTGAGATCAGCTACAAACAGGCTTCCTTTCTTCACACCAGTTAGAACAACTTCACCACTTTCTCTTTTTGAGATTGAACAATGATCTTCATTAAATTCCACTTTGAAACCCCTGTTTGTAAATTGTCCAATGCTTAAGAGATTATGCTTCAGTCCTTCAACAAATGCTACATCTTCAATAATGACATTTCCAGATTTTATACTGCCATATCCCATTGTATAACCGATGTTGTCATTTCCAAAGGTTACTGATGGGCCAGCCTTTTCCTCAAAATGTGATAGCAGGGCTATATCACCAGTCATGTGACTTGAGCATCCACTGTCCAAGATCCATATGACTCTTTTATTCCTGTTGCCCTGCATTCACAAGGTAACTAAGTTGTTTTTGGTACCCACACATGGTAGGGTCCAGTTGATTTAGAAACATTTTTGTTACCAATTCTTCTGTCATAAGTTGCATTCATCACAGTAGGATACTTCATATTGTTTGTGGCTTTGGAGTTCACACTCTTAGGCTCATATGAAGTGTTCACCCTCTCAATCCTGATTGGGGATCCTGTCCTGTGAGTGTGCATGTGTGTGTGTGATTCACTAGATTGTGCAGAATCAAGTTTATGCTTTAGAGATAAACAGTTAGCAATCACAGTCACATAACATGTCATGCAATTAGGCTTACCACAGAAGGAATCATGACTAGAGTTTATGCTAGCAGAATGGTTACTTAGGTTATCAACTTCAACATTCACTTGTTTGTTACACTTATGAGTCAAATGATTAACAGATAGACATTTCTAACATTGTTTCCTGGGAGCATTTGGCACATAAGCATAGTTGTTACCCTTGTTGACACCTACCTTACCATTTCTGTTTTGTTTCTTTTTCTTAACAACTTCTTTCTTTGCTTTAGGACTCTTGACAAGATTGTCTTTGGTCTCTTTCTGACTGACAGATTCAGGAGAGGAAGAAGTGTCTTTAGCAGCCTCATCTTCTTCAAGAAGTTGTTGTTTGATGATCAATAGTTCTTCATCAAACTCAACAACGCTCTTTTTGAAGATGGGCTGTTCAACACTAGATAGAATGGTTGGGGCATTTTTGTTTGTAAAAGATTCTTTTCCTTTGCCCTTTGCCTTCTTCCTTCCTTTATCATTCTCATAGTCAAAACCAACTCCAACCTTGCTATCTTCGGTGTGTTCCTTGTGATAGGTTTGAATAAGTTCAGAGGAGTTCTTAAAGCTTCTTAGTTTCAATTCAGTTTCAGCAATTTGTTCCCTAAGAGCTTTCTCTATTTGTTCAGCACAAACCACTTTATTTTTAAGATACTCAACCTCCTTTTTCAAACCATCAAGGTTCACAATCATTAACTCAAGTTCCTCATTCTTTTCTGTAAGCTCAAGATTTCTAGCAGTTAGTCTATCAATTTCTTCATTTGCTACTAACATGCTAGTATGAATATTAAACATCTCAGTACTCATATCTTCAACAGTTTGCTTATATTGAAGGGGAGTCATATCAAGAGAAGTAAGAATAGGTACCTGACTAGAATCACCATCATCATAAAATGCCATCAAGGCATAATTTGAGTACTCTTGTTCTTCTTCTTCATCAGAGTCATCCCAGCATTTTCCCTCAGCAATAAAAGTTTTACCCTGTTGTTTCTTGAGTAGAGCCTCATACTTAGCTTCAAGCTCTAAGTATGTTATGTCCTTCTTGACCTGTTTAGGCTTTTTGCACTCAGTGGCAAAATGCCCAAGTTCATTGCAGTTATAGCATCTTATTTTGGACCTATCCACACTCCCAGATTTGTATCCTCCTTTAAATGCACCAGCAATCCCTTTTCCTTTGTTGAAAGAGTTTGAGCTACCTGAACCACCAGCATTTCCATTATTGAATCTAGACTTGAATGGTTGCTTCCTCTTAAACCTGATGTTAGGGTATCTCCTAGCCATATAAGCAAAAGATTTGTTTTCCATCTTGTCCAGTTCATCTATGCTGTAGAACTCATCCTCTTCAGGTAAATCATACACAACCTGAGTTTCATCACCAGTGTCATCACTTTCCAGTTCCTCAATCTTGACTTGACTAATTTTTAGAGAATCCATTCTTTGACCTAGATTGTCAGCAATAAGGGCACAAGAGGTATTGGCCACTAATCCTTGCTTTGCTTGAATAGATCTCTTTTGAAACAGCTCTAACTCATGTCTTCAAAACACCATACAACACATCAAAACCAATCTTTGTTAGATCTCTTTCTTTAAGGGAAGAGATTCTTGGTTCCAAGTGATCTGGAAGAGTTAGTAAGAACTTCATATTGAGCTCTTCTGTCTCATAGTGTTTGTCATAGAGTTTGAGCTCGTTTATCAGCTTATTGAATCTCTCAAACACTTCTGTGATTCCCTCTTTTGGCTGAGCCATGAAGGCTTCATATTGTGAGACAAGAATCTGCTTCTTGTTCTTTCTTACTTCAGTAGTTCCTTCACAGAGCACTTCTATAAGATCCCACATCTTCTTGGCACTAGTACAGTGAGCAACAGTGCCATATATGTTGAAATCCATAGATTCACAAATGATAAGTTGAAGATGTCCATCCAGTGCTATTTTCTCCTTTTCAGGATCAGTGTATTTTGAGGGGTCTTTGGGCACATGTTTTGCTGGTACTATCTCAGTGTCATTGGTTGTTTCACCAATCTAGATCATTGGAATAAAGGGACCATGCTTTAGAATATCTAAATACATGGGGTTAGAAGCTTTGATGAAAAGCAACATCTTCTTTTTCCATAAACTGTAGTGCTCCTTGTTAAAGGGAGGAATCTTGATACTGCTCAGTTTCTGTGAACTCATTCTTGATCTTTTCCTGTTTGTACGTTAACAGCCTTCGCTTTGATACCACTTGTTAGGAATGAATATCACCTAGAAACTAGACAGAGGGGGGTGAATGGATAGTTTGATGAATTTTTGCTTTCTTGAAACTAAATGTAAACTGTATATGATTATGCTATTTAATATGCAGAAAGTAAACAACACGCACAATCATTTTAATCTACTTTGTATAAGCAAATTAAATACTACACCTTTCCAAGAAATTCACAATCGAATTTCTAGCTTCTAAACAAGAACAGTTTGTACTTGCTTGCTTACAGAGAAAAGAGCTTGAGATAAAAACTATGCGTGTCTCTCTTACAGCTTACAGTGGTGTGTGCACAATATATATATTCACCTATACAAACTAGGTACACACAATATTACACAGCTACCCCTTCTGAAAGTCCAACTTGTCCTGCCATAAGAAGTTCACTGTGTCAGGAAGGACCACCTGCTTTTCGGAGTCTTTCCCGTTTCTGTAGCTGCTTGTCTCTTATCTTTCTCTCCAAGTTTAGCTGTAGATTTGCCATTTGTTCTTTGGACCACCTTGCCAGAACAAATGCTTCAGTATTTGTCTCTTTTGATTCTTGGTTCTGTACATTGATTTGTCTTATTATAAACGGCTAAGTGTTGATATCGTGAACTCCACTTCATTCCTGACTTCGCGATCTCCCTTGTGAGGACTACGCGATATAGCCTTTGAAGACTTTGCGACATAGGCCATAAGATGACTATGCGACATGGGTCATTTGACGACTATGCGACATAGGTCATTTGATGACTATGCGACATAAGTCATTTGACGACTATGCGACATAAGTCATTTGACGACTATGCGACATAAGTCATTTGACGACTATGCGACATAGGGCTTCTGAGGACTTCACGATCTAGGCTTCTTTGACTTTGTTGACTTCAACACTTCACGACATGTGTCTTGAGGACTTCTCGACATAGTACAAAATGGACTATGCGATGTAGCACTTCACGACATAGATATTGGTGACTTCACGACATAGCTTTCTTCTGACTTTGCTATATAATGCCTTAGACAAATTTCTGCAACTTATTTCTTCATGGCCTTATTCATTTCTATCCTGCTGCATGAACACTTCTGAACTTCTACCAGGACAATTATTCAATGGCCTATATACAATCTAGATGCAAGAAACTTTGCTAAGCTCATTATAACTTTGAGCATACATGATCAAGCTAATGTTCATGAGAATAAGACAAGTACATATAGAGACCTATACTATATCCTAGTGATAGAACTCACTAGGTCATGTAATGTGACATAGTCACATAGTGTAGGCTTGTTAATAGTGGTATTCAGACATGTCTTGAGCCTAACAAATTTTAACTCATACCATTCACCAGGTAAACATATAATTACCATATTTCAAGTATCAACCTTTCATAAAAAAAAATTAGATGAATAAAATACACATAATACCATTTCTCCTCTTTTAAGAAAAGCAATAAAATATTTAAATAATAATATTAATAAATCCTGAAAATTCGGGTTACTACAATCTACCCACCTTATAAGGATTCCGTCCTCGGAATCAGCTGAAGAAGTCACTATGGTTCTTTTTATAACTTTCAACTCTCGTTGCATCCGCAATAATACTAACTCTTTAATCTTTGATACTTGTTTTTTATAGTCTTGGATTTCTACTGATTCCTCTATATTGGACAAATCCGGTTGTACCACTACACGTTACGCGTTACTAGTATTCTAATCACATTTTGATCCGCTTTGACTCTTGGTAATCCCACCGCAAAGGTTAACTAATTCCAACCTGCTTGGCATACTTCCAAGATTATTTGAGATAATCAGATTCATGATATTTTGAAGTGAAAAGATGTCATATCATAGCGAGTGTTCCACAATTGTGGTTATCAAAGTACGAATTTCAAAGCAAACATTTTTGGAATAAAAGAATCACTGAGAGACCAATATGATCAAATGAACCAATGTTGCGTGTCTTAGTTAAGACATTACTAAAGGTAATTAGCCTTCTTGTGATGCACAACACACAAGTGATGGCGTCCCATCAGGCTTCTATCACACAGACAGATAGTCCTTGTGTCCCTAATAAATAAGGTTGTTTGTCTCAGTTGGAGTAGAGAAATATGAAAGAAATTTAAAGTCAGAGTAACAACCAAGGCCTTTCGATAAGAAATCTCAGATACACACCTTGGATTGAAACTGAGTAAATTCCCAAAGGTGTTACTTCAGAAAAGAGGAATAACCAGAAAATAAAGTATCGAACAAAAAGTGTTACATTACAATTAGAGGGATTCACCCCTGAAGAATGAAAGAGTTGAAATTCAAATAACACATTTTCAACATGACTCAAAATTCGAAATAGATATCACAACAACCTCTGATGCAATTGCAAACATGATTTATCAAGAGTATCAAATACAAAGTCAAAAGGTGGAATATATTCACCAACACAAGTTTTGCTTAAAGTAATGCCAAATATTTCATTAGGATGGGAAAGTATTACCAAGGTCTCCACACATGCCCTCTCTGTCGACTTCTTCAATAGCTCGTTATCCGATTATACGCCCTTCTTTTCCTTGCGTCGTTAGTTATCAAAATCGTACGTTATCGTCGACTCGTAATAGTCCTTGAAGATTCCGCCGTAGACATCTACAACCGTAAGAAGTTCTATCCATCTTAGCACAATCATCTTAATCGAATACCCCTATCTTAACTCACTAATTCGTACTATATCCAATAGTCCAACACGAACTCTAAATGAGCTCTGACGTTCCTTATATAACTATATACACTCCTACGCACTCTCGTTTCTAGTTTTACTATAACCCAGCTCTGATACCAACCTGTAACGCCCCAAATCCGGGGTCAAAGGATTTGGTCGTCATGCTGTATCCTCAATTCAAACAACCTGTTCAATAATAAATCAATACAATAATAACATCTGCGACCCCAACTCTACCAAGAATCTTTAAAGGTTATAGTGCTAGAAACAAGAATCCAAATTCCATTACATAAAATTTTCTTCTTTACAACCATTCTCTTTACATACAATCTATAACACTAGTATAACTTCGATAAGAAGTATACCAGGCAACTAATCTTATACAATATGATATTTACTAGAAATCAACTTTATACAAAACTTTTCTCTAGCTCCAAGTACTCTGGATCAAAACGTCTTTACACTAATATCTTTTCCCTTCTCTGACCAGCTACGCGGACAACTCTTGCCAATATACCTTCTTACTGAAATGCTATAATATATAAAGAAAACAAGTATGAGCGAAAGAATTGCTCAGCAAGTGTATTATCAAAGTATACTAGGTAAAAGTTTCAAAATAAACTTTGAATTTTCAAATAAAACCGGCCTTTGGTTTGTACATTTGTAATCTGTAAAACTTTTTAAAACAAGTTTGGTAATTCGCCACAATTTCTCATTCAGCTTCTAGCAACTGAATAGTTTAAAACACGAAAGAATTTATTTTGGTCACCACGGTTATCCAAACAATAATAACTACAATAGTATGTAGAAAATATGAAGTAAATATAAATTCATACGTCTTCAAGACCATAGTTTATACAAAATACTATTTTTTTTAAAGATAACGGTTTCATTCACAACATTTTCTGAAACCAACAACTCTGGAAGAGTAGAATAATAAAGAAGTGAGAGTGAGCCAACACGCTCGGCCGTGGAATCAAGAACGTATTTCAAGACTTCAATATGGTACCGACTGGATATGCGGTATGAATAAAACCCATCGAGGTAAATATCTCACAACTGTCAGTGGAATCAAGGAAGTGGATTTTGACTATTTGAAATCCAATGTACTAAGAGTAAGTGGTTTCAGCAAGATTAAAACCCCTTCTTATTAATCAACGAACCAACAACTTCAAGCAAACGAATTAACCTGAATATCAGGTTATAACTCACAGGTACAGAACATATGGATGTAATCCATCTTAGATGTAAGAAGTGATAGTAGAATTGGATTTTTATATATTTTATAAAACACAAAGGTTGAGCTGCTGACCAGTCACACATCAACCCCGGACTTGCTTATAGCAAAGTCCTCCACTAGGATCCTTGGCCAATCCGGGCCTTAAGTTATTCTGACCACGAATCTGGTCCGACCATTATTGGTCCGTTTAAAAACATTCCAATTCTATATTATATACATCAGGTGTCAATACAATTGACAACCTTACTTCGACAATCAGGTGTCGGAAGAATCGACAACCTTAATTCAACAATCGCTGGAAAACTCACGTTCCAGAAAACAATTCAACTATGAAGAATCAATAATGGATAGCAATACAATCTAGTATTGACGAGATTGACACAATCATGGGAGGTGCACATGAAAAGTAACAATATAATAAATATCGACGAGATCAATGCAACAACTGGGATGATAATGAAGAATAAACAATCACATGATCAACCAAATTTAAGTTTGATATAAAACAGGCATTATGATATCAAAGAAATTGCAACTGCTCAATGTCAAATGAGGTTCAAGAAATAAGTTCGAAATGGTTTCAATGGTACAACGTATTCGTTTAAGAAAGTAAACAAGGCTATAGGGAATACAATATGAATTAAAGGTGAAAGTTCTTGGTTTCCAATAGGATTGTGGATAATCAAAAGAATCAGGGATATTCAAGGAAATATCATTATCTGCTTAGATGCAGAATAAGGATTTGAATAATCTGAATTGTTCTGATAGTGACATGCATATATAAGTGTGAAAGCAATATCACTTGGATAATAAGTAAAGGCACAAATATTTGCATAGGTGCATGATGGAAAATAGAATTCTTGTAGAACAAGTACCATAATCTCAGAATTTAAAATAACATCTTACACTATCGGGTTCACAACTTCTCATTCATTTAGGGTTGGCAACATTCCAACCTAATAGTTTAAATCAAGATTTTTGAAAGAAAATATTTGTATATGTCTCATGACTGTCTTTTAAATCACTTCAACACAATAATTATATATTTTTCCAATCAAAATAGAATACGAATCTAAACTCAAAGGTATGAAATAATACTCGTCAATTTACGAGATTAAATAAATCCACATTTGAAAATAAAGTGAAGAGTATTCAACTTGGATATTAATAATTCAAAATATTATCACTCAACAATACGTGAAAGATATAGACACTTGCCTCTGGTCCTTAGCTATAGCGTAAAGTTAAAGTAATACGATTCTCTTCTTCTTCTATTCTTACGGGATCATAATCCTCCATTTTACTCATTTCTTGGTATAACGCTTTTGCGATCGTCACGAATCTGATCCCACGATATCGAATCCACGCATATACCTCGACAGTCAAACATAAGACGATACTTTAATCTTCAGGTTCCGATTCCTACTTACAAACTTGAAAACTTGGTTCTAACGTAATTAACAATTCTTACCAATATCTGTTTGTCAGAAAAGGTAGACGCTTTCCCGATGTTAAAACATCTCACTTTAACCAATACCCACAAACAATACTCCATCCATCCCTAACCTTCTTCATGTAACATCTTCCCTTATAAGTCCGTTGACCTTCTTCGTCGAACTCTACAATTAATAACTAGTCGTTTAGACAAGAACATAACTCAACACTTGATCCTTGCGAAAAGAAAAGTAACACTTCTAATCGGTAAATTAAATAACATAATGTCTATCTTAAATACTATTATAACTGATTAAGCACCAATTTAACATTTAGCGGCTCAATTACATAATTCATGGATCACCTAACACATTCAAGGCTCGATAATAAACCACTTAATTCACGTAACACATAACAGACATTGATCAAAATCGATAAACAATGATGAATTACAAGTTGACTCCTCGAGATTCCCTATTGTGTGCTTTGTACTCGAACATAATTAATAAATTGAAAAAATCGATATGTTAACACAAAACATTTTCTAATACTATCTTTCGATTATAAAGAAAGCTATAACAGTAAAGTATATAACACATAAGCATGTTTCAATTACACTATCATATCACATCATATTACAATTAGCAATTAATCACGTAATGGTCCTGCCGGAAATTCGGCAGCACCTCCTCTATTTATGTAACAACCACCTGTAATCTAAACTAATCAACAATCCACAACAACACTAATACCAATTCATATCAAGTGCAATCACACTCAAGTAATCATACTACTCATACTATGTTTAAGAAATTATAGAATTTTAATCATATATACATATACATTCGAAATTTTGAATTATAAATACATATATATAATTAGAACTCCATATCTCTTGAACCATATTCAATAATACTTAACACACCATTATACACTACTCATTTTAATTACCATATAGCAAATAGTTTAGTGACTACTTATACTAGCATATCAATCACACACCTAATCATCATATAAGTTTTGATTATAGAAAATAAGGTTAGACCTGATCAGTTTGGAAGAATGGAAGTTTACTCGTTTGACCTGGACCTCTATAACAAATGATTCTAATCAATCTATTACCCCTCGATTATAAACTCCGATAAGATACTATGTCATTTCAAATAGCCACGATTTAGCACATAGCATATACTTTCATACAAAGATTGAATATTTATGTACTATGTGATCTTGGTGTGTGAATTGTGATCATACATTTAATATCATTATATACACGTATACAACTAATCATGTAATTCGGTTTGAGCACACAACCCACTTATCAAAATATTTGTAAGTAAACCAATTGTAATTTGAACTATGTACTATGAAAGAAAGAAATGAAAACTAGTACCATGGATGGTCTTACTCCCTGATTTTTAATAAATAGAAAATTTAACATTTTTAAGTGAAATTTTTCTGGGACATCCCCAATCAGTTCATACATCTACAATAAAAAGTTTAGAGGCAAATTTAAGTTTTAAGGCCTCCAAACAGAGTCGGCAAACAGGGTACCAGACCCTGTTCAGGAATTCTGCGCACAACACACTAGATTGACCATAACTTTTGACTCGAACATAATTTTAAGCTAATTATTTTGTGAGTCAAAACTAGACTCCAGGGAGTATCTAAACACAAAATTTCTATTATACAGACCTAACCTAGGCCAGTTAACTAGCTGCTTCAAAACAGGGCATCAACAAGAAAGAAAATGGAACTATGGCTACAAACAGCACTCACTCTATGATTTTTAATAAATTGAAAATATATTGTTTTTATAGGAAATTGTTATGAGACACTCTTAAACATTACTACAACATTTGGTAAACGTTTCAGAAAGAAATTCCAAGTTTAAAGCACTAAAACAGGGCCTGCAAGTCAGGCACCTGAAGCTGTTCTGCAACTCTGCGCACAACTCAGAAAATGACCATAACTTTTAACTCGATTATGATTTTAATCTAATTTTTTTCGCAGGTGAAATCTATACTCTAAAGTGTACTTTGTCACCGAATTTCACTGGAAAATATTATTCCTAAGATAGCTAACTGTTTGCACCAAAACAAGGTATTGCAGAAAAATTCTGCACCACAACTCTTTTAAGACATGAACTAAATTTAACTAACGAATTAAAATTTAAAAATCTGCACATAAACCCGCAGTTAGCAACACATAATCATGATGCAAGATTATACACACTGTACATCATTAATTAAACAGCAAAAACGCAGAGTCGAGGGTCAGAAACATTATAACAATACCGATGAACAATCTACCAAATATAAACTTATACTATGCACCAACCAAGAAAGAAAACTAGAGCCAAGGGTACGAACATCCCTCACTCTATGATTTTTAATAAATTGAAAATTTATTGTTTTTATACGAAATTTTTATGAGACACTCCTAAACATTACTCCAACCTACTGTAAATTTTCAGCTCAAAATACAAAGCTTAAGTAGGTAAAATGTGGCTTTAAAAACAGTAACCCGAGAGGTTGGAAAATTCTGCCCAAGCTATACTAAAACCTTAATATCTCCTTGCTCGCTAATCGGAAGAACACGATTCTTTCGCGGGCTTAAACTAGACTCCGAATAGAACACACAATACACAAACCCACTGCATAAACATTGCAGCAAGTTGTCCGAATACCCTGACCAAAACAGGGTCAGTGCAGAAAATAAAATCCAACGCCAAAATGATTCAATAACTTTACTAATCCATTTTACTCTCATACCAACCCAACAACCACCTCAAAACAACAACATACACATACATAATCGACTCATTTTTAACAGCTAAAACTCAAATAAGCCGAAAGTACAGTCAATCTTAATACTACAACGAACTAACAACATCATCCAAAGCCATAAACTCACTTAAAACATTAACAAACAAAATTTCAAAATACTAATTTAATTCGAAATAGATTCATACACGCAAAAGGAATGACAAGCAAGCAAGATACGGCCTCCAAATCACTCCTAACATCAAACCCATCAACTGGCACCTCAAAATCGAACCAAAAATCCAACCCCAAACAAAAACCCAATTCGCACATACATATATGTATGTATAGACAACTTCCAAAAACACACACACACGAAAAAATATATATATATATATATAATCTCACATCAATCAATAAAATTGAGAGAATTAAAGAGAGAGATGAGGGTTAACAGAGAACAATCAAGAGAGAAAAAAAAAACAGAGGCTCGACTGATTCTGAAAAAGGGGAAGAAAATTGGTCGTTTGGGTTTTATAACCCCAAGGGCAATTCTGCCATTTCACAATTTTGAAATATGATTTTTAATAAAAGAAAAACCAATAAATAACATTTTGAAAATCCGAAATAAAATGAAAATAATAACTAAAAATCAAACTCTTTATTTAAAAATAAAGAGCACATACTTACAAGCTCACACATATTTTTAAAATATTTTTGTGATAAAAAATGAATTAAATATGAATTTTCAAAGTTTAAACCAAAAATGGTTAAATCAAAAAAATCATTTTTAAATCCTTAAAACCGAAAATAAATTCGTCCATCAATTTTTGAAAGTGATAGAATATAAAAGGAGAGTAATGAAAAAGATTTCACAATTAACAGAGTCTCCGATGATTTTATAAAATTCCCGGAAAGTCAAAAAGATTTGATTTTTAATAAGAAAATCATATAAAATGCAACTAAAAGCATGCACATAAATTTTAACTCATACCATTCACCAGGTAAACATATAATTACCATATTTCAAGTATCAACCTTTCATAAAAAAAAATTAGATGAATAAAATACACATAATACCGTTTCTTCTCTTTTAAGAAAAGCAATAAAATATTTAAATAATAATATTAATAAATCCTGAAAATTCGGGTTACTACACACATTATACACACACCCCCATATTTAGATATCTCTATAGTCTTATCTACCCTTCCAAAGCCCAGACTTATTCTCACGCCGGAGGCGCCGCCAGGGTCCAAACCCCCCTCCGGTGTTGTTTTGTAGACACCCACCAGCAGCTACACCGCTTCCAGGCGTGGGAACGGCTAGGAAGGACTGGATCAAATTCTGGAGTTATCATTTGGCGCTAGAAGGAGGGGAACCTTGTCTTTTGGTCTCGGTGCCACTAGACTCACCATCATCAACAAGCTCCATCCTTTAAGGAGGAGTCCTAATTAAACCCAGTAAGATCTAAACAAACCCTTTCATTTTAGCCACCAAATATGAACTCTTTAGCCCATTTCTACGATGTATGCATGTATTTTAGCCTTGTTTAGCCCAGATATGTTGATAATCTTGATAAAGTTGCAATCTTTTGCTTATATGCTTTAGTCCTTGCTTAGATGTACATTACTCTTGGTTAGATCTACTCAAAAAAACCCAATTTTCTTGCCTTTGAGATATTATAAACCCAGAAATACATGCATACATTGTTATTCTTTCATAAACCCATCGAGATCTATTTATAAACCCAGCTTACTTTTTTAATTTATCGTCACGAATATTGTATACATATGTTTGTGTTTGAACCATTGCTCGTGGAAGTAAAAACACGAATAGACACACCCCAAGCAACCCTACCCCGGATCCAACTATTCCGATCCCAGGTCAGGCTGGTAACCAAATACCCCCAGTCCTGGCTCTGGCATCAGAAGTAATCTGGCCAGGCGACGCCCGGATCAACATAGAGGTAAACAAATACAAGTACACTGATCTTGCCCTTGAGCCCGAACAGATGGAAAACCTGACTAGCGAACAGATTGTTGAAGCTATCTGATTATACAATCAAACCCGGAATAAGGAGCAAGACCAATGTGAGAACTCCCATCACCCTGAAGGATCACATCGTTCTCGGTCTGTCTTTGACCGAATCGAGGACAAGCAGAAAGACACAGAAAGGAGAGCTCACCGAACTCACAGCATAAATCATAATGACGAGGCTGAAAAGCTCAAAAAGTTGGCTGAATTGCGAGAAAAGATTCAAGCGGAAGAACAAGCCAGGCTCGACCTAGGGGTCCAAAAAAGAATCCAGGAGGAAGAAGCCCGGATTCTTGGCAAAACTACTGACAGAAGAAGAACCCGGGCCCCTGGCCTAGAAATAATCTCAGATGAGGATGAACCCTGGGAGGACCTTATGGACATGATCCACGAACTGCAAAGAAAAGTGGGCCAAGATTCCGGGCTCGACATTGGGGACACCCTCACCCCATTCAGTTACTCCTTGGAGGAAATACCAAGGCAGAGAAACCTGAAGCACTATAACTTTGAATCCTTCAATGGTTTGGATGATCCAGAAGAACATGTGAATTATTTTGAACAAATAGCCATGATTTATTATTACAATGATCTAACCAAATGCAGGTTCTTTGCTTCAACCCTCAAATCCGGAGCTCAAAGGTGGTTCAGCCGGATTCCATCTTGCAGCATCCACAGCTGGAAACAATTCCGCAAAGTATTTCTTAAATGCTTCCGGGTAAACAAAACCCATGAAATGCATATGTGCCATCTGGAAACAGTCAGACAAGCCCGGGGAGAAGCCTTATCTACATATATGAAACGATTCCAAGAAGCCATTAATAACATAAGCAACCTGGATGAGAGGGAGGCTCTAACCATTTTCCGAAGAAACTTGGATTCGGATAATAATGAAAGATATGTCCTGGACCTCATCCACAAAGAACCTCAGAGCTTGGAGGCAGCTTATGCAATGGCTGCCAGGTTCATCAAAGAAATTGATGTCCTCCAAGCCATTAGGATGACCAGGCAAGGAACGTCTCCAACCCGGATTCAAGATCAATCGAAGAACAACTACATCCATCAAGATAAAAAATTCAAGCCCAACAGGCAGAGCAACTACATTCAGAGTTCTCAGCTAGCCCTGTCAGCACCACCCCCAGACTTTAATCCAAGGAGGGAGCCCGGATCCATCAAACCCAGACCTGAGCCCAGACCAGAACCAACCTGGACTCCCCTAAACCGTCCCCGTGCTGATATTTTAAATCAAGTAAAGGACAAGCCCTTCTACTACCCACCAAAACCCATGGTGACCGGACCAGAAAATCGGTTCATCCACAAACACTGTGATTACCATGAAACCCATGGGCATACAACCGAAAATTGTCTATCCCTAAAATTTTTCGTGGAAGATCAGATAAAGAAGGGCAACATGGGACCGTACGTAGCCCGGAGACCTGCTGACCTGGGAGAGGGGTCCGGAAAGGACAAGAATGTGGTAAACGTGGTTTTGGGAGGATCTAATTCACCACCCAGAAGCCCGGACTCCGGTGATGAGATAATGATTATCCAAGTCTGTCCGGAGCAGGTGATCAGTTTCAGCAAAGATGATTTTGAAGGACTCAACCCGAACCATAACGAAGCCCTGGTTGTTAGTTTGGACATAGCCGATAATGAAGTCAGAAGAGTCCTGATTGATAATGGCTCTTCTGTCAACATCTTGTTTAAGCATACCATGGACCCTCTTTATGGATTTGGGAACAACTTGGTCCCAATCCAAGGAACCCTATACCTCCCAGTCCTGTTTGGGACTTACCCGAAGCAAGTCACCAACACTGTTAAGTTCTACATTATCAACACTCCTTCCTCTTACAATGTGATTCTTGGACGACCAGCCCTGACTAAGCTCCAAGCCACAACTTCAACCCCGCACCTTAAATTCAAGTTACCTACACCATCGGGGACTGGAGAAGTCCGGGGAGATTATGAAATGGCCAGTCGATGCTATGGACATGCTCTAGTCATGGCTGAAACTGATCCTGAAAACAAAAAGGAAGGCCAACTCCTATCAGAAAAATCTGAGTCGAAAGAAACACAGATACAACCCAAGGAAATAATCCAGAAAGGAAGTCCAAAACATCGAGAACCCGCCATCCCAGTCCTACCTGGATCAAGTTGTGCAAGCCTGGGTCCAACAACATGTTTCTAGAGCAGAAATGGGTAAAGTGGAAGCCGCTATCGAGCTGAATCCATAGAATTGGAGGAAGGGAACCCTGGCCGAAAAATCAAAAATCGGAACTGGTCTGGATTCCGTCTTCAAGAAAGAATTAACCGAACTACTCCAGGAGTATGCTGATGTGTTTGCATGGAGTCCGGATGACATGCCCAGGCTCCAGGAGTCTCTAGCAATGCATAGCCTGGATGTAGACCCAAAAAAGAGGTCAGTCAAACAAAAAAGAAGGAACTTTGCCCCGGAAAGGCAGAAAGCCATTGATGAAGAAGTCGAGAAGCTACTCAAAACTGGCATTATTTGTGAAATTAAATACCCGGATTGGTTGGCCAATGTCGTCTTGGTCAAGAAACCCAATGGCAAGTGGCGAATGTGTGTAGACTACACCGATCTGAATGCTGCTTGCCCCAAAGACCCATACTCCCTACCCAACATAGACCAGCTCATCGATGCCACAGCCGGACATGTGATGCTGAGTTTCATGGATGCATCTTCCGGATATAACCAGATCAAGATGAACCCGGCAGACATTGCCAAGACTACCTTTATAACACACCGAGCTGTCTATGCTTATAAACTTATGCTCATTGGGGTTGAGGAATGCTGGATCCACTTACCAGAGGGCCATGGTTGAAATCTTCAAGGTCCAGCTGGGAAGAAACCAAGAATATTATGTTGATGATATGATAGCCAAATCCACCACAGTTCAAGACCATATTGCTGATTTAAAAGAGTGCTTTGAAAACTTAAGAAAGCATGAGATGAAGCTCAACCCGGAGAAATGCACCTTTGGAGTTGGGGCTGGAAAATTCTTGGGATTCATGATCAGCCAAAGGGGAATCGAAGCTAACCCAGAGAAAATCAGAGCGATAATGGAGATGAAGGCACCCAAGACTCAAAAAGATATACATAAGCTAGCAGGATCGTTGGCTGCTCTAAGAAGGTTTATCCCTAAACTTGTTGAACGATGTTTATCTTTCTTTAATCTATTTAAAGGCACGCGGAAAAAAAGGGAGATAGTCTGGAGCCCAGATTTCTAGGAGGCCTTTGACTCCATCAAGGGGTACTTAGCAACACCACCAATCCTAACCAAACCCAAACCCAGGGAACCCCTAAGTCTCTACCTATCTACAAGACCTTTATCTGTTGGTTCGGCACTTATCCAAGATCATGAGGGTCAACAAGAACATGTTTATTATGTAAGCTAAGTATTGAAAGATGCTGAAACACGTTATCCGAACATAGAAAAGTTTGTTTTTGATCTGGTAACTAGCTACTTCTCGAAAACTAAGACATTATTTCCAAGGAAGGGAAATCAAGGTACTTACTGATCAACCACTCCGAAAGATCATCCACAAACCGGACGTCTCTGGGAGATTAGTTAATTGGGCTATGGAACTAAGTCAATTCTCTTTCAGTTTTGTGCCAAGAACTTCCATAAAGGCCCAGGCTCTAGCTGATTTCATTGTGGAAGGCTCCTTCCCAGAAACAACTCCCTCTACAATGGTCACTGAACCCGGAGAAGACAAAAAATCCTGATCCAGAGGCTTGGACCTTAAATGTTGATGGTTCCTCAACAAATGAGAGGTCTGGAGCTGGACTTATCTTGAAGAGCCTGGATGGCTTCCTAATCAAACAAGCCATTGCCTTTAATTTTTCAGCAACAAATAATCAATCTGAATACGAAGCCCTCCTAGCAGGACTCCGCCTTGCCAGAACTCTCAGAATCAGAAAACTCACTATTTTTAGTGACTCACAGATTGTGGTGAAGCAGACGAGTGGAGAATATATTGCCAAAGATCCAACTCTGGCCCGGTACCAACCACTAGTCTAGAGTCACCTGGCCCAGATTACCAATTTTGATATAGTGCAAGTGAACAGGGAAGATAATACTCAGGCTGACATCCTTTCCAAATTGGTCCATAATTCAACACAACTGGATAGCTCAGTTTATTTCGAAGAATTGGAAAAACCAACTGTGGAGCAAAAAGAAATCATGGAGATTGACGACCAACCAAACTGGATGACTCCTTTAGTCCTATATCTGGAAAAAGGGGAACTTCCCTCTGATAAGAATCAAGCTCAAAGGTTGAAGGCTAAATCTGCTAAGTTCCTCCTTGAAGAAGGTTTACTCTATCGCCAGACTTACTCTTCTCCTATACTAAAGTGCATTGGTCCCGTAGAGGCACACTATTGTTTGCAAGAAGTACATGAAGGGATTTGCGGAGATCATTTATCTACAAAAGCCCTAGCTCACAAGATTATAAGGCAAGGCTACTACTGGCCTTACCTTCCTCAGTCCTCTCTCCCATGATACTGTCGAGTTTGTGAAAAAATGCAAGAATTGCCAACTTTTCAGCAATGTCCCAAGACAGAGTCCGGTTTTACCTTCCTCAGTCCTCTCTCCCATAACATTTTCTATTTGGGGTATAGATATCATGGGTCCCTTTCCCAGGGCTAAATGAGACTTGAGGTACTTACTGATTGCAATTGATTATATGACTAAATGGGTAGAGGCTAAAGCAATGAGGATAATTAACCAGCAGGACTGCATCAAGTTCATGGACAACATTTTGATGAGGTTCGGGCTACCCATGGTTTTGGTCTCTAACAACGGGCCACAATTCGTGGGATCTGAATTCGAAAGTTATCTGAAGGAAAGAGGAATCAAGCACAAGAAGTCATCTGTTGCCTACCCTAGAGGAAATAGTCAAGTCGAAGTCACAAACCGTATCTTGCTAAGGGGAATCGAGAAACAGCTACAGGAAAGAAATAATAAATGGCCCGAGGAGCTACCCAACGTGTTGTGGGCATACAGGACTAGTCCCCGGACTAGCACTAGTGAAACCCCATTCAAGCTGGCATACGGTACTAAAGCCTTGTTACCCATTGAAGTTGGAAATCCTTCCCATAGAGCTATCAACTTTGAAGAGATTGTTAACGAAGAAGGGCTAATGACTAATTTAGTCCTGATTGATGAAGTTCGGGACCAAGATGTTGGGAGAATGAAGAAGTATAAGGAAAAAACTCGAGAGTACTTTGGGAAAAAGGCCCGGGTTAAGAATTTTCAAGTTGGAGACCTGGTGCTTAGAGATACTAAGGCTTCTAACCCAACCAATACTGGCAAACTTATGCCAAAATGGGAAGAACCTTACAAAATAGTTGAAGTACTACGACCTGGAACTTATAAGCTTACTCACATGGATGACTCAGAGGTCCCCAACATTTGGCATGGACTCGGACTCAGGAAGTTCTACCAGTAGAAGAGTCCAAAGCCCGGACCAGAAATAAGGATCACTTTTTGTATTTGAAGAATACCGGGCATGTTGTTATTTCATATAAACTTGTATTTTACATTATTTGTATTTTTTCAAATTTTATATCAGCCCTGGCTCAGATGTAACACCCCCAGATCCAGGGTCGGAGATCTAGGTTGTCACGTTCCTTTATTACGTACAAACACTTGATACTTGAATCATAATAATATAAGTCAACACACATGATGACCCCACCATCAATATACTCAGGCCAGTTATGTCTCAGAAACGAAATTGCAAAAATAGTAGTCATATGATCCATAAATTAAAGTTATTACAACCCAAAAGTAAAATACTTGCAACCTACTGCAAGTATGATTTCTATTTGAAACCAGAAAGGCAGCGCAAAATTTTGTTCTTGTTCATTAATATAATAAGTGATACTTATAAATAAACCGGAGCAACAAGAGTTGCACTCCGAACCAACTCAGTACTTCTACCTGAGGTGCTGCAACTGCCATCCTATGGGCAATCTGCGCGGCCCAGACGCGCTTCCGAGCGGTATGGCGAATCCTGGCCATCTACTCTAGCTGTTGTGTTGTGATATATATAAAAGAAAGCAAGAGTGAGCACTAAGCCCATCAATAATATAAAGCAGCATAATCATATATGTAAGCTTATATCATAATTGAAAACTTTTAAAACTTCATTCGTATACAAAATGATATATTTAAATATTCTTTTCGTCAAAACATTCCATACAGTTCAAATACTGTATGAGGTATAGTACTTTGTTAAAATATTATTAACAAGTATCCGTAACCGGTATTTAACCCAAGTTACCAAACATTTCTGAAATTCCAATCCTTGGAAAAACATGGGGAACTATACAGGGCTACGCACTGGTATACAATGATCAGTCGTCATACCATAGATTCTCTACTAGTAGATGGATAATCCCGAAGGTCATTACCCTAGCCGCATACGGGCTTTTAGGTTGGACCGGTGTCACTCGGCCTCTTACACATTAGTAACCACATAGCGACATCAAGGCCACACAAGTGGACCCGCTCCCTGCCAACGGATTCCACTGGACTGGCGTCACCCAGCCTCTTATTATATTTCCACCTGGCGACATCAAGGCCAGAAAAAAATAGTTTTTATTTGCGGGACCGTGCGTTACTCGGCCACTTACGCGAAAATGTCTTTCCCCCAACTATCTATAACTGGAACAGATATTAATCCAGTTCCCCAAGCATAAGCTTGTTGATAGGTTTTGTAAAAAAAATACCCTTACTTCCGGTTTATATCGGAAGTAAGTCACAATGTGGGTTGACCGTTGTCAACTAACCTCGATCCTCGAGTAAAATATTTCGAAATCACGACCTGGGAGTTTTGTAAAATATCTTTAGCTCTGATAATTCAGAAACCCAAACTATATCACTTTTAATGAAAGAGGCAAGTGAAATCATATGCTCACTTCCTGGAATGGATTCCCAATTTTTATAAGTCAAAAACCATAGTCATCATTTGAGATAATTCAATAAAAATAGTTGGGAACCCCTACTACAATCAAATAAATCTTTTTAAGATCAGAAAATATTTTAAATAACTATTGGAACCTTACGTAATATTTAAATAAGGTTCTATGATTTTTAAATCATTTTTGGAATATTTAGTAAATATTCAAATAATAAATATTGAATTATTATTCAATATATTCTACTTAAGTGAATATTCAAAATAATATTCACTTAATTAAATAAATATTCAAATAATATTTATAATAATATTATTTAAATATCTCACATTAAATATCCAATAATATATATCTATTGGAATATTTAATCAATATTTTAAAATATAGCTGTCCTTGGAACCCTCCAGCTTCTGACAGTATAATCAAGACAAAATACTAATTTGACTCCCGGTCTAAGCTTTAAACCACCATACAAGGGCTCTACTCTTAGAGCCTTTAAAAAACCTCGGTTTATATCTAGTATTTACTTAGCATATAAACCTTATATCTCATAAAGCTTTTTATCAAAAGCGCAATCAATATATAAATATTTCACAATATTAAACAGAATATATCACAAGCACAACATTAAATCACAACAGCATCTCTTATAAGATGTAGGGTTTGAAAACTTGCCTTGGTGTCTCGGTGAAGTGGTAGTGGGGGCTTGGGCACAATACACAATCAGTCCCCTAGAACCAATTAATGTGCTATAACTTAAGCACTAAAGTTCTATTAATGAAAATCAAATGTCTCGCTCTTGGTCACTTATAACCTCATGACATTCCATAAACTCTTAAGTCAAAAGTTTGGGTGGAAATCTATTCTCAAAACCCAAGTACTTTACCATCGCTAACTCATTGTTTTTAACCATCCCCTTAAGGGTATTTCACTCGCGCAACTTTTGTTCCCGCATATTTATAAAATTGAAAACTTATCTTTTTGACACGAAACCTCCTAGGTTCCTTTCCTGACTATCCATTCTAGTATCCATTTTAATATCTCGACCCAATTCCATTTTGAAAGGGTTTGATCACAATCTCAAAGTTCATGCAGTGAACTACTTAGTTATCCGAAACCGCTTTCACTAAAACGGATGTTTCTCCTAAACCGTAAATCGAAACGATATGATTCTTTCACTAAAACAAACTAAAAAACAGAGTCTACATGATCATGGTCAGAAACAATTATGGTTATGCCTTTAAGGTAACCGTGGTCTCTGTCCAAACTTCATAAGTGAAATCCGACATGGTAACGACGCTTAAACGTGATTCCCATGTTTAAAACACTCTAATAAATTCACCAATCCACAACCAAACAATCACAACTCAAGGATCTCATCCAAACCAACTTATTTATGTCTAAACAAGCTCATTACATTATTCACAAGTTCAACCATCATTTAATCCACTAAACATCATACATATCATGCAAAACACTTCTACATCACACTATCCTTAATCACTATCATTTAAATCACTAAAATCAAAGTATAAACACAAGTGGGAGAGGGTTTATACCTTCCTTGGTACTTAATATAGACTAGAAATGGTTAGTATGCCCTTACTTTCTCCTTGATTATCCTTTACAAGATTAAAACTTCAAGATCAAAACAAGAACTCAAACATTACTATTCATTTCTACTATTCATCATCAACTTTAGCTCAATATTTGAGCATGAAAACAACCATGGATGAAGCTAGGATCAAGGATTTACCTTAGTCTATGGATTAGGGTGATTTAGAGCCCAAGAACATGAATTATGGTTGAGTAGAACTTGTAGAAAATTTTCTTAAGCTTGATGAAATGAAAATTTTCTTAAGCTTGATGAAATGGAAATGGAAATTTTACTTGATTTTCTTTTCTTTTCTTTTTGTTTAATTAACACATAATACTTGCCATTTAATTGTGGGGTCTTTATTTGATTTTGTCATCCATGGACACATGTCAAGCATTGGTGGTTTTGTGGTGAAAGTGGTGACAAGGTGGTGATTCATCACCTTGTCATCACTTTGTCACACCTATGTCATCCTCCTGCATCATGCTTATGTCATAATTTGTATCATCAATCCTTTTATATCTTGCAATTGATGATCTTATTTGATACTTCTTCTTTGGTTAGGGTTTAATCCATAATTCGTTACGCTTTTGTTTTGTCGCTAAGTTTCGCGATAGGTTCAAGTGATTTTAAAAACGTTTCTCTGTACCAATGATAGAAGATACTTCCTTGATCTTTTCATAACCTTGGTTTAATATGTGATTATGGATTTCTCATTCTACATACTTTCTTAAAACGATCAAATCAATACATCCTTGATTGTCCAGTGAATAGTGATTTAAAACTCGAATGGAAATCTTCTAATTCTGATTGCGTTTGCATTCACTTATTCTCCTTATACATCAATAATATAACCTCGAAACATTCATTCCATGTCATCCACATAGTGTGGTCTAAAAAATATTTTCTTCAGCAAATTTACTATTCATCAGGGCAAATTTACTATTCATCAGGGTTTCAAATATTACAAAATTTTGGGATATTACATCAGAGCTATAAGCATAACATGTAGCCAGGCCCCCTAGAAATATGTAAAAAATCAGCCCTGTCTCAGAGCTATAAGCATAACATGTTGCCAGGGCCCCCAACAATATGCAAACTATCAGCCCTAGCTCAGAGCAATACGCAGACCATGTAGCAAGGGTCCCCAGCTATAGGCAATCATAAAAAAATCTTAGGAAATATTCCTAAGTACTAAAACCATGAGTCTGGCCAAGACATGAGACCGGACCCCCAGCAATATGCAAACAATCAACCCTGGCTCAGAGTTATAAGCATAAGATGTAGCCAGGGCCCCCAGCAATATGCAAACTATCAGCCCTGGCTCAGAGCAATACGCAGAACATGTAGCCAGGGTCCTCGGTTATAGACAATCATAAAAAATATTCCTAAGTGCTAAAATAATGAGTCCGACCAAGACATGAGACCGGACTCCCAGCAATATGCAACCCAATCAACCCTGGCTCAGAGCAATACGCACTACATGTAGTCAGGGTTCCCAGCTATAGGCAATCATTAAAAATCTTAGGAAATATTCCTAAGTGCTAAAATAATGAGTCCGGCCAAGACATGAGACCGGACTCCCAGCAATATGCAACCCAATCAACCTTGGCTCAGAGCAATACACAGAACATGTAGCCATGGTTCCCAGCTACAGGCAATCATAAAATATCTTAGGAAATATTACTAAGTGCTAAAATAATGATCCCGACCCAAACTAAGCTATGAGGCCGGACTCCTAGCAATAGACAATATAACTTGGGAAAAATTTCTTGTGCCAAGGCACAAGCCCGGCCTGGATTAAGCTATGAATCTGGGCTCCTAGCAATATAAAACAGGTAAAGACAGTTATGATTTTGGACTCCAAGAAATACGCAATTAGAGTGCAAAAGTAAAGTCATGCATTCAAATATAAAAGTTAACGGAGCCTGAGTTGGCCGTGCAACCCGGAAACACTCTTGAATGTTGGGAATAATAAGTTTAACAGCGAAAAAGTTAAGTCATTACATGGGATTAGTGTCCCAAAAAGAAATTTTCATTACAAGCGTCTATTTTGGGACATGGGTATCCGGGGTCAAAGCATGTGCGCCGGAAGGATCAACCTGAAAGATAAGAGGATTTGGGCCATTGAAGAGCTCGGGCTCGCCTTCTCCTCTTTCAATAGCTTCTTTAGCAGCAATAAAAGAATCTACGAAAGAATCCCAGTTGGCAGAAGGATCGGTCTTGATAAGCTTCTCAGCAACTTTCCAAGCCCTTAGAATTTCAGGAGCACCAGCATCAGCAATGGCCTGATTATAGGCATCAGTCTTCTGGAATTCTTCAATGACCTCCTTCTCGGGCCTCACAGCTTCAAGTTTCCTCTTAGCATCGGCAAGCCTCATCTCGAGATCAGTAACCCGGTCCTGCTCGGCAATCAAGTCACCCTTAAGCCCGGATACTTCCTCCTCACGAAGAACCTTCAGTTCGGAGAGGCTTTTTCCGAGCTCAAGGATCTGCTGATCCTTCACTTTGATAGAGTTGGTCAGTTCATCATCCTTCTTTTTCGTCAAAGCAGAAACCCCAGCAACCTTGATGGTAGCCTAGAAAGGGCAAACAAAAATACAAGTCAATAATCAAATAAAAGTACAACTTAGAAGAAAGATCAATCTAGAAAATATACCTTCCCGAGAATCCCCTATAGCCTTCCAGTCTTCCAGTCTTCCATTCTTCCTTTCAATACCTCCTGCATCCCGGAATCCCCTATAGCCTTCCAGTCTTCTTCCCGGGGTATCTCACTAACCAAGTGCCCGAACTCCTCCAAGCTGTACTTACCAATCCGGTCTCCATCATCACCGGGCTTGGCAACATTCTCATCAACATCAATCTCAACATTGGCTTCAGTGCCCGGAGTGGGAGTAACAGATTTTCTCTTCTGCTTCTTTGACTTCCTTGCAGGACTCCCACCCGGGTTCTCATCAGCAACCTCAACTTCGGGCTCAACAATCACCGGTTCGCGAGCAACCGATTCCGCACCATCCTCTTTATGGGAACTTGACCCAGACTCGTCACCAATTTTCTGTGGCCGGGGAGTGTGGACTCCGGACAATTGCCTTAGAGAAAAGGAATAGTTCTTAGAAGCCATTATCTCGTCGAATTCGGGTATGTAAAAGGGCCGACCTGAAAAAGTAAGAGAAACCGGATTAGAGAACCTTCGAGGAATTCGGATTCACAGACAATATAATAGTTACTTACATCCAAGTTCATATAATTTTTTATGATCCATGAAAGTGTCTCGAGTTAATTGATGCCCAAGGCACTCGCAAAAGGCACGGATTTTGGTTCGAGCCTGTCCCTCAAGTTTGTAATATGGAAACTTATTGGGTGTCTCACTGGCCACAAAATGGGGCATGTAGAGTAAATCTAAACCTTTCAGCATAATTACCTCACCATTCCAACCCTTAAGAGAAATATTCTGCATAACTGGTTTCGCGCTACCTGATGGATATCCGCACTCTTCAGCCCGGAATCTCAACTCATATAACGGTTTCTTATTAGATCGAAGCATGTAGAAGAGCTGGTGGAAGAGTTTAAAGGTGGGAAGAAGCCTGGACTTCTCACAACAGGCAAGGAACCAGGTTATTCACTTCACACCGTTTGGGGTTATTTGAGTTATGGGAATTTCATACACATATTTACAAAGGTGTTTAACAAAAATATGACACTCCGGATTCCACCCTGAACGCAAATGCTCTAACTAGACTCCAACGAACCCATCTTCGGTTCTATCATATACCCTCTCCCCGGGCTCTGGCCACCTCCACTGTATCCAGGGTCCGAGATGGAAAGTAGCCCGAGCTATTTCATCTATTTTTGAAAAGGGCAGATTCCTAAAGCTTTCTTTCAGTGGGGGGAGGGGTTCACCGACAATGCTTTTAGCAAATCGAGCATCCAAAGCCACCTTGTCGTATGGCCCGGGGTCTACATGCTCGTGTCTGTGCTTATATGAGAAACTAAGGGAACTATATATACGAGACATGTCTTCATCAGGATCCTTCCTAACGAACATGAACTCGGAGTCAACCCAATAACCATCAGGTGTAATGAGACTACCCCGGTCAGCAAGTACTTTCGTATTAAGTTGGGTGATCACATACGCTTTCTTCTTCTTAGCCATTATACTCCAATGTAAGTCCACTACTCCTAATACTTCTGAATCTGAACTAGATGAACTCGTGAATGTATCAAAGTCCGGTCTATTAGCCCTCCTTTTTATTCGAACCATAAACCTAGAAATAAACCGTTTTTATCTTGAGTTAGTCAAAACAATACATAACCCGAACTCAGAGTAGTCCGGGTTAAGCACAATCCAAATATCTATAACAATTTAAAGCCAGACCGGTCTCAAATTTTGCCCGAAGTCCAAAATCCATTCTCTCTCAACCTATTATTGAATCTGTCCGGACTCCAACCTTCCAATTCAGCCTAATATTTATACATTTAGTTCGGTCTTAATACTAGCCCTAGTTAGTTTATAAACCTAGCATTGTTACTATCAACCCAGACTCAAATACTATTCAGATACGATTACACACTTATAAACCAAAACAAGACATATATGGCTTACTATACTATACAAAACAATTACACGGAGCCCGGCTATGAGTCAACCCAGACTCTGGTCACAAACAAACAGCCAGAAACATAATGAACACAAAATTAGACCGCCAAATACAGATCAAACACACTTATACACAATCATACACACAGAATTAACCAAGAACAAACACCAAAACCCAGATCTGAAAACACCTAAACTAGTTCGTTTCTTAAACATGCAAACAAAATATGAACTGTTATTCCCAAACAATGAACCAAGATTGTAGAAGGAGGGGGGGTGAATACAATCTTTAAAAATTCTTTAGTTCTTAACAGTAGAGATGTGAAAGTAAATTCAAGAATAGAAAAATAAACAAGATAAGATAACACAAGAATTAAAAATTCAGGTGGATTGATTTGTCCACCTGAGAGATTTTTATTTGAAGAAATCTCTGTGATGTTTATGAATAAACACACAGCTGCATACACACAATTCTAGCTTCGGAAATTTACAAAGAATGTAGCTTTGAGCTCTCTAAATTGCCTAACTGATTTCTTAGTTCTAGAATAATGCTACACTTGGTTATATATCCCAAGTTTACAAGATATTTTGAACAGTCAATAATACAAAAAGTAAATCTGTTCAAGATCCTTGCTTCTCCATTCTGGGTAATGGTCCATGTGTTGGTAGCTTGCCCTTATTGGATGATTTTCTTTTATAGAATTGCTACTTTTGACTGGACAAAACAGAATGCTACTTCTTCTCGTGACTTTTCCAGAAATACCGGTTTCCATGCTCTGTGTAGTCTGTCAACCCATGTGCACTGTCTAAACTGTCCTTTTCAAAGTACAGTATGTATCCATAGATGCCATTTGAGTTGTATCCATTGAGAGTATCTTGATCACATCCGTAGACAACTAGTACTGCTATCCGTAGAAAGTACATTGTCCATATCGTAGAAGGCTAATGTTGTGTTATTCCCAGACAATGATTCAAGATTGTAGAAGGGGGGGGGGGGGGGTTGACTACAATCTTTAAAAATTCTTTTTGTTCTTGACAGTAAAGATATGAATGTAAATAGAAGAACAGAAAAACAAACAAGATAACAAAAGAATTAAAAATTCAGGTGGATTGTTTTGTCCACCTGAGAGATTTTTATTTGAAGAAATCTCTGTGATGTTTATGAATAAACACACAGCTGCATACACACTATTCTTGCTTCGACAATTTACAACGGATATAGCTTTGAGCTCTCTAAATTGCCTAACTGATTTCTTAGTTCTAGAATAATGCTACACTTGGTTATATATCCCAAGTTTACAAGGTATTTCGAATAGTCAATAATACAAAAAGTAAATCTGTTCAAGATCCTTGTTTCTCCATTCTGAGTAGTGGTCCATGTGTTGGTATCTTGCCCTTCTTGGCTGATAGTCTTTTATAGAAATGCTACTTTTGACTAGACAAAACAGAATGCTTCTTTTTCTCGTGACTTTTCCAGAAAAACTGGCTTCCATGCTCTATGTAGTCTGTCAACCCATGTGCACTGTCTGAACTGTCCCTTTCCCAAGTATACTGTGTATCCGTAGAAGCTATTTGAGTTATATTCGTTGAGAGTATCTTGATCACATCCGTAGACAGTTAGTACTGTTATCCGTAGGCAGTACATTGTCCACATCCGTAGAAGGCTAATGATGCTATCCGTTGACAATCAATTTCACTTATGTAAAATTATAAGACATAGACTATTTATAATTAGCCTCCCTATTCTACATATCTATTAATAGTCAACATGACTTATTCAGCCTAAAAATTTATACTTCAACTTCAACATCAGGATTACAAATCAGGAATACACATCAGGAGTGCACATCAGGATTGCATATCAGGATTGCATATGAGGAATATTCATCAAGATTTTTTCTCAGGATTACATATCAGGATTGCATCTCATGATTGTACATCAGGATTACACAAGCATGTTACATTGAGTCTTACCCGTAGATAAGCTACCCATCTACGGATACTGCATAAGCATGCTATCCGTTGATGGTTACATTTACTTATACAATTTTTACGAAGTTAATCTAGTTATCATCAAGAAACAACATAGTTCCTAACAATCTCCCCCAATTTATGCCTAGTTGAGAATCAGTCATAAATTAAGAGTCTTGATGATAACAAAACCACTTCTAACAAATAAATAGTAACAGTAAAAATTGCATTAAGCTACATTATTGAAATACTGAAGAGTAGAGATGATTACTTAGAGAGTGCTCCTCTAGACTGAGCAGATTTAATTCCTTTTCTTCTCTCTTGGAGGCTGAATCTTTTGTCTCCATTCCTTAGCATAGTTTTCCTTGATTTGATCTTGAAGCTTTCTGTAGAATGCATCTTCTTCAGCAATTTTTGGATCCAGCTTGCCTTGCAATCCCGAAGAATCTTCTACAGCCCTTGTCATCTTTGAATTCCATCATCTAGTAAGATTGAAGATGGATTCTTTGTCCATCATAAGGGATCTTCAGCTTCCTTGGCAAACTATCAGGAGAATTCCAGATGCTCCTTATTTCCTCAATCTTCTTCAAAATAGCACTCCTTGCAACCTCAGAGAATCCCCTTTTGTTTTTGAAGCCTGAGAAGACTTTCACCAAGGTAGGATATCCTTCATTCAACACTTGTTGCAAAGGCCATGCTCTCACCTTCCCTCCTTTGTAGACAAAGGTTAGTCTTTCAGGCAGATCTCTGAATTTATCTATGCATTTTATTTCACTAACTTCATCAAGAAAAAGATCCATGGTTGAGTACTGCTGTATTTCTGCAATGTACAAAAAGTCTGCCTTGTTCTCAACTGGCTTGGCAACTTTTGGTGCAACATTCAGCTTAATTGGTCCTTGTTGAGCTCTTTTGACTTGTTCCCCTTTCTTTGACTTCTTCTCAGCTTCAATGATGAACTTAGGGAAAATCAAATTTTCAAACTCAACAGGCTCTTCTTTAGGCTCTACAGGAGTCTTCCATCTGGTAGGCTTGGGCTTAGGCACTGTCTTCCTTTTCTTTAATTTCCTTTTAGTAGGGGCTTCTTCCTCTACAGCCTCACTACTTTCTTCCTCTATCTCCCTCATAAGTTCTTGGGCCAATCTAACCTGTTTTTCAGGTGTAGATTCAAAACCATGGGGATTGGCTTCTCTCCTTATTCTGTAAATCTCTTCTGCTTTGGCTTCATTGAACCTGTGATGGCTGCTTGTGATGTGATTTTCTTTACCATTTCTGTAGATAATAGCCAACCCTTGTCTCAGCTCTATGTCATTAGTAGTCTTGAGATTCCTGAAAAGAGTTTCTAACACCTTAGAATCTGTAACAGCCCCAAATCCGGGGTCAGGGATTTAGGGTTGTCACAATCCATGTACTCCTTGCCTTACCTGTATTACTCACACCATTCATAATTCACCTGCTCATGACCCCACAACATATGTCTCTCACACACACACACACACAGGTTAGAGTCTCAGAAACGATACAATACAACAACTGCGGAATAAATAATTTTTATTACAATACCCAAATGTCTTTTGAATCTGTTACTGATACAATTTCTAAGTATTGGTACATTACCAACTTAGCCTTCTGATGCTCACAATCCTCCCATACCATTCATGTCTATACATAAGTTGAATACCAAAAGCCGTAGCCTGATTTGATTGGTTCGTACTACTCCCGGGATCACTGCTAGAAACTGTTTATAGAAACGCCTTGCGAGGTATGTGCCGTCCCATTGGCATCCTGCTTCGCTGCTATATAATATATATAAAATAATAGCAAGAGTGAGCGATAGCTCAGCAAGGTAATGAAAGTATGGCATAATTCTGCCCATAATTCAACCCAGAAATAAAGCGGGTATAAGACAATAATTTGTCAAAATATCTCGATACTGAAATCATTTCCTTATCGGAATGTATTCCAAAAATAGTACCATTGCTGTATTTCAAATATCATTTCCATAATACCCTGCAACTTTCGATATTCATACTATGAACATAGTTCTAGTATATTATAAACGATGAAGTAGCAAGATAACTCAGTATATCCTCTTCGTAAAATATCTGCTATATAAAATATAAGCAGACTATCAACATATAACTTAAAAGATGAAGTTATAAGGAAAATTCAATATAAGGTTTCCATAACCCAAAATCCACTTATGCATATATATCCTTAATCAGGTTTTATCAGAGTCATAACTCGTAAAATAAAAGATGAAGTTGTAGGAATTTCCAAATATCATCTTTCATATCAAACATTTATCTCATATCATATTCTGGAAATAAAGACAAGGCAAAATATTTCCAATCCACTTTCTAAACTTGAATAAACTTTTCTTTTCTGGAATCTTGCTTAAAACATGTTCTTTCTCTGATAACTTGCATAAAACATTTTCTTTCATGGATGATGAACTGTAGACGGAGATTCTGGGCGACAGTGATACCTCTACGATGATCAGTCGTAAGGCAAATCCCCACTGCTGTTTTTCTACGTAGAAGGGAAAATAGACAGACGCTAACTGACCTACCTCCCCGCCTTCGGTTGTAGGGGGAAGAGCAGACCCGTTCATTGACCGTCGGTCTGATACTCTTCTCTGGGTGGGAAAAACAGACCCGTTCATAGACTGTCGGTCTACGCGTAATTCCCTCCTCTTACCCTACGGTCGGGCACATACTGATAATCTAAGGGAAAACAGACCCTTTCATAGACCGTCGGTCTACGCGTAATTCCCTTAGGGGACAGGCGCCACTCAGTCCCTTACATATTCTCCGAGTTCAAGAAAATCCATAATTCTGAAACATAAAGTTCCTTTCCCTTTTTCCCCTAGTATACGACTCCACAAAGTAGTCATATCTGGTTAGAAAGGAAAATTCACCCATATTTCCCAAGCTGATGCTTGTTCCTGGATACAACTTATTCCACTGATCTTACTCCTCGAGTCTTGAGGAAGTAATCAAAATCATTTTGATGGTAGCATACAAAGCTGTTAAATGAATAGTTTCAAAAAGATTTAGGACCGGACAGTCCACTTGAAACAAACATTAAAACTTGAGAAGATCCCCTGAGTCTTTGTAGTTTGAGCGAACATTTAAGTCTTTCAGAATATAGACTTAATAGGAAAATAGATTTGGGAACCTTCTCTAATTATATTTATAATTGTCTGAATAAAACTTTATTAGTTATCTAGGGTTAAAGAATAGTTTTCACAAAATATTTCCTTAAGAAGTAGGGCTTTAAATACTTAATGAAAACTATATTTAATAAGGAATATTTATTTAGAAGTAATCCTCAATTACTTTCTTAAGAAAATAATGGATAATAGTATAATAATATAACCCTAGATAACAACTGATACCATTCCCGGTCCGTAGAACAAATACAGAGTATATACCCCCTACTGAGGGTTTTTCTTAAAACATCGGCTTATAAATATTGCCGTAACCATTGCTTATAAGTCCAACTTATACTAATAACTATTACTTAGCATCATCAGTACCGTTTCAAAATCATGAACACATAGCATATATACTAATATCTTTTATTTGCATATATTACGTCTCAACATTTTTAATACCATTACATCTATGTACGATGTAAGGTTTGAAAACATCTATTATATCATATCGTATGCATCATTAGTATAATTAATGGAAAACATAGCATGGAATAAGAAAACTTGCATCTAGTATGTGCATACTTCAAAATATGGTTTTAGAAACTTGCACGATACTTGGAACAAAGAATATATATACATAGATATATTTTTGAATCAACAAGTACTAAACATTCGAAAATATGCCCACTCTAACAATAGAGTAAGGGTTAGTAAACTTGCCTGATGCTCGAGAAGTGATAGGGGTTCGCGACGATGCCGGACAATCTAGACAAAGTCAAAGAAACGCACGATTAATCCCCTGGATAATCCACTTGTACTCAATGCTTAAACACGTAAGCGAAACACAATCAAGGAATTACTAGCTCGTTATAGGCTCATACTAAGTCCACATTTAGTCGACAATTACTTAAGTCGTAGGTTTAGTCCGAAATCGATCCTCGAATACAAGTTATAATTAACCATTTACGACATTGGTTTCTAAGTCATGTCTTAGTGGTTTTCACTTGCGCAACCTCGGCTAAAACATTTTTATAAAATCGAAAACTAATCTTTTTAATCCGAATCATTTTCGTGAGCCTTCCTTACTGTCTATAGTATTATTCCTCAAAGTTTCACATTTTAATATGACTTCTAAGTGGCCCAAATATAGCCTCAAAGTGACTGACCAGAGATGGGTTGTTCCTCCGAATGGCGTTTACTAAAACTCACTTTTCTCTTAAACCGTAAATCGTATAGACATGATCTTTATACCAAAACAAACCTTAAAACAAGACCTACATTTTGATGGGCAGTGTTGTTCAAAAATATTCCAAGACCAGTTCGTAATTCTTGCTCAAAACAGCCTTAAATCAAATGGGCATTACGACGGCTATAATCGTAACGTTTCCCGGTTTTTGTTATGTCAAAACCTCTTAAAACCAAATGAATTCAACAACCCAACAACTTTTACAACATAACCAGTTCATATACTTCAAGAACACATCACCAACATCAACCAACAACAAGTATTCATCAAGAATTAACCATACATACTCCAAATTCCATAAACACGCTTATTCTTAAACATTACTAGAAACTTCACTTAAATCTCAACATAAATCAAATGGGTGGATGAGTGGTATACCTTCCTTGAATCCTTAAACACAACACAAGAGCTTGTAAGCCTTAAGAGAGTCTTTATCCATGGTTATCATCCTTAAACTTGCAAAAGAAAATCAAGAACAAGTTATGCTATACACCGGTTTAAAGAACTGGAACAATTAAGGTCTTACCTTGCTCAAATGGAAGGAACTTGTGAAATAGGAAATGTCGGTTATCGCAAGACCTTTCCAACAAGCTATAGATCGCCATTTTCCACCAAGAAATGAAGGAGCTATGATCTTTACAATCCGGCAGTCTGTTTTTGGCCGAAAATGAAGAAATGAATTTGTTTTTCTTTTTGGGTTTTGGCTTTTGACTTGATTAATGATAATGATGATTTTTGTGTTAAAAGAGTGGTGAGTCATAGCTCTAAGGCTCTCTCCTTGTGACACTTGTCCAACATGCATTGGCTTAGATAAAGTAGCTTTACTGGTTCGCTTTCCTTTTACATGGATGATCCAAATGTTGCATCCCTCGAATTAATCTTGTTACATGTTACTTCCATGTCTATATTTAATCCTGTAAATGTTGCCTTGTTCCTCTTGAAACGATTCAAAATATTTCCAAAAAGAGCGAATAAAAACTCTACGCGATTCTCGCAGTGAATAGTAACTATTCACTATTCATTCCAACAATCGAATCCTTAAATCGACTTTAATAAAATAATAAAATTCCAAAATATTAAATCCTCAAATCCTCAATTTTAATATCTCATTTCTTGAATATAATAATATATAATTCACTGCCCGGTCAGATACTATACCAAAATAAAATTTGGAATTTCTGAATTCCGATCGTCTTTGCATTCACTTATTTACTCCGTAGATCACTAATATGACTTCGAAATATCCACACTACGTCTCGTACATAGGTGTGGCATGAAAATTTTTGTTAATCCTCAAAATCACTATTCATCCACCAAATCACTATTCACTGCTGCACTTAACCATAATAAGAAAAGTTTTAAATTATTCCAAAAATTCGGGTTATTATAGTCTCCCCTCCTTAAAAGGATTCCGTCCCGGAATCAACTTAGGAATAACTGGGGGTACTTCTCTCCCATTGCACTTTCCAACTCCCAGGTGGATTCTTTCACCTCTTGATTTTCCACAAACCTCTCACTAGCTTGGCAACCTCGTCACTTAGCACTTGCTCTTTTCTATCCGTAATTTCCACAGGTTGTTCTTTGTAAGTCAGACCAGGTTGTATATCTACCTGCTCGTACTCTAACATATGCCGGGCATCTATAGTATACTGACGTAGCATTGACACATGAACCCCGTTATGACCATTCTACAAGTTTGGGGGGTAAGGCTGGCTCGTAGGCCACCTTCCTGACGCGTCTTAAAATCTCAGATGGCCCAATGTATCTCGGGCTCAACTTCCCTTTCTTTCCAAATCTCATTAATTCCTTCCACGAGGATATCTTTTAGCATCACGAATCTCTAGCCTCATACTCTCTATCTTGTTTGTACAGAAAATACACCAGCATAAACTTGTTTGTCATTCATCAACTTGCCATTTAGCTTATCAGTAGCAGTACTATCTCTATACTCGCGGGCTTAGTCCGCATACTTTCTCTGTCTGTCTTGGTTGTCACTAGCCGCTTGTTGGTGAAATCTTTTGTCTTTCTAGTTTGTTGGACTAACTTGGGTTTTGTGTAAAATCTCATCCTTTAATTCCCGATCATTCGGAATCCATCTCTGTCTCATTTTAATTAAGGGTATCGGCCACCACATTGGCCTTCCCCGGATGGTAGTGTATCTCACAGTCATAATTCTAGGTCAATTCTAGCCATTTCTCCTTCTCGTGTTATCTACTATCACGGGTAACTCAAAGCCAATTCATTACATTCCATAAAATTTGTGGGTGCATTAGTCAACCCAAAATAACCTCGCTGAAAACTCGAAGTGTCTATTCCTAGTACGAATCGGAGTCTTGGGTATATTCTCGGATTTAACTTCCAACTGGTGATACCCAGTTCTTAAATAAATTTGGAAATACACAGCGTTCTTCCGCTGATCAAACAATCATTTACAAGGGTACCTATTCTCCATGTCGAACTCATACCACTCTCGAGGTTCGATACATAATTATGTGCTAACATCTTTCTCTCTTACAACAACACCGGGCTCTCCACGGTGATACACTGGGTCTTATCATACCCTTATACAACAACTCTTGTAACTGAGTCACTACCCTTTCATTCCCATTATACTCTGAATACTCGGTATTCACTCTCATGTCATCCAAATCTATATCTGGTAGCTCATTAAAACCTTGTACAATCTCCCAAAACCATTGTAGTTCCCTTTATACTTGGTATCTCTTTTCTTGGCGTCAACCATAAGAGCTAATTAAGCCTCATATCTCTGGCGTAATAGTTCCTTAGTCTGAACTATATTCAAGATTCTCTGAATTTGTCTCCATTCTTTATTTATTACTCTCTCTCCCTTACAATTAGTCTGGGCTCCATTGGGTGTCAACCAACCCATTCTTATTATAATATCAACTTCTCCCAACTTGAAAAGAATCAGGTCTATCAAAAGTATCGACCTCATATTTCTAGTTCACAACCTGGATGTACCAGTCTTATGGGAAAATCCCTCGATTGACTATTTCTACTTGTAATTATTCCCTTAGTGGCTCGGCCTTAAGTTTTAATTGTCATGCAATTTCTTGATATACAACGATACATTAGCTCTGTCTAAACAGTATAGAAGGGCACCTGCTATTTAAAGGTCCTGACCGTGGGCTGCTTGTTGGAGGTAGCCCTGGTTGAAACCTACTGGCTTTCTTTTATTCCGTGTTCACAAACTCCGGAACAAACCTCAATAATTCGGAAAACTTGGCCTCCTACTCGGTTACAGTCATGGTTTCTTGTTTTAACTCTTTAACGTTCATTTTCATCCGGGTATCCATATATTTCCGGAAATTATTCCTCTAGAACCACATACGCTGCACCTCTCCCAAGTCACAACACCGGCTTCCTCTGACTCCATCGTCAATACTTATCTTGCTAACCCAGAGGTAGTGTCCATTCGTAAACAACTCCTCCAAAATCTTAATCTCACCATAAGGCATCTATCTAACACCGTTGTCACTGGAGTTCACGGCACATCGCTACTCCTTTCACATACATCGATTGACACGCTTTCCATTATCATAATATCCTTGGAAGAATAAACCAATTTCATTGATATGTCACTAACATTCTATTCGTCTTAGGGATTCGCTCATGTCGTAAGCGATTTCGTTGCGAATCTAATTCCTATCAGCGAATTTTGACTTATTTGACCTGGTTGGCCTCCCCTTGAAATTCAATAGGGATAACAAAAATTATGGGGCCTTGAAAGATAGCTCCCATATCACAAAAAATGTCACACACTGGTGATCATAAGGTTATGAGCTTTAAGGTAACCTTATTGGAGGTAAAAGAATTTTACCGAGAGATCAATATGATCATAAGAACTCAACGTTGTGTGCCTCAATTGAGACATTACTAAAGGTAATTAGCCTTCTTGTATTTCACAACTTACAAGTGATGGCGTCCCATCAGACTTCTATTACACAGACAGATAGTCCTTGTAGCCCCTATAAGTATAGGGTTGTTCGTCTCAGTGGAAGTTGAAAAATATGAAAGCAATTCGATATCAATTTAATGATTATCGTCTTTCGACAATATTTCTTAAAGGAACACCATGGATTAAAATTGAACAGATTCCAAAGGTGCGATTTACAAGAAAAGGATAGCCATAAAGATACTGGTATTCAACAAACAAGTGGTGAGGTATCACCATAGGGTCATTCATTATTTGAAGAAAAGTGAAAGCTTAAATAACATCATTTGACAGGGCTTCGAAAGCCTGAAAGTAGGCATTGTGATAGCCTCTGGCACAATTGAAACTGAATATGGTTTAACACAAGTGTTATAAAACAACTTCGAAGAGGGAATATACCCTTTATCAGAATTCTTTCCTGGAGAGAGGTCAAGATAGATCATAGATTTGGGAGGTACCCCGCATAATTTACAAATGGGGAGGGTACTACCAAGGTCTCTACGGATGCCTTTTATGTCGGCTCCTCTAATGGATAATCGTTCGATTCCAAAGCTTTTCTTTTCCACGCACCCTAAGGTGTTCGATACTTACATCATTGCCGACTCATAATAGTCGCCAAGAATTCAACCATCAACATTGGCAATCGCAGGGAATTCTATTCGACTAGGCGCAAACATCTCAAGTAAGCGTTCTGTTCTATAAGAAGACTTCGATACCGTTGTCGCCCGTAGCAATGACAATTCCACATGTCGACTGGGCGGTACTTCGGGAGATCGTTAGAATCTACAGGCTTAAATCCGGTCTCTATTTCGATCATCCTCATACCCAATATTCCTTCTCCCATATCAATCCCGTGCACTACATAAGCTTAACACTTTTGGCACAATAGCCTTTTCATTTAAGTCAATCCTGGAACTTCTCAGTCCGTCTTGGTCCTTAAATATATTTCGCCTTTACCGTCCAATCTCAACTTCATCATTTTATCTCTACAATCAATTATAGCAATCAGGGTCTGTCCACCAACCCATATAACGACTATCTTATCCAATCCACAGGGTTTGCTCTAGTTTCCACTCTCTTTGGTGACATCCTCTGGTAATCAGAAAGACAAGGTTTGCCAAAATTTGCTGAATTTCTCTCCAAATCTGGGAAATTTGATCAATCTATTTACCTACTAGTAATGCTCGGATCTGATTTCCGACCTTTCTGTTCTATCCTCATAATTCCTTCCTGGTTTCCTGAGGGTGGTAAATCTCGTTCTCGATTCCGTCTTAGCGTGCTTGTATTACAATGACATTTGCATGGTACATATAACCAAAATTTTCCTTGAGATAATAAAATTCCTCAATGATGTAATAGACACTAGTTCCAGTGGAATCGCTGGTCGTGGGGGATTGAAACCTCATAGTCAAAGAAATTCCTTTCACTATCCTTAGGCAACAAAGTACCCTTAATCGTTCGTGAAAATCTGGACATCTTGGTTCTTACGTATGCCGCCTCCTTATGGGCAACTATAACCGACTACGAGTAACAGGTTTCATTCAAGTCGAATCAATCCACTGATACTGGCTATACTGCCTCTACCTCTTCTGCTTTGGAGACTCTACTCCATTTTCTTAGTCATATCTCTTGATGAATCATGAACGATCCTTAAACTCTCGTATCGGCACTTATTTGACCTCCGAAGGTTCGTCCGGTCCTATTGTACGACCTCAAGTAACATACTACATCTTTATCAATCAACACGTCCTCTACAAGATTCTTTCCTTGACCCACTATGGGGTCTTCCTCTAGATCCTCCTATGGATCTTCCTTTATCGGGTCTCCGTCCATTTCAAGGAACGTATCATCAATTGCCTACTCGAAGGCCTCGGGGTCTGGTACCTCAGAATCCCATCAATCTATAACTCATACGAATCGAGGCGACTAACCATGAAGTCCTAAGTACGGTTTCCCAAAAGAAGTCCCCTCTCGGGCTTCATCTTAAACAGTCAGGGTCATGTCCTCTAACCTGACTACGAACTCAATTTGAGCTCTAGATGTTCTTATCATTATTAAGGGTATTGTAAGACTCGATCTCCTATCGTTTCTGAGGACTGTAACCTAATGCTCTGATACCATCTCTGTAACAGCCCCAAATCCGGGGTCAGGGATTTAGGGTTGTCACAATCCATGTACTCCTTGCCTTACCTGTATTACTCACACCATTCATAATTCACCTGCTCATGACCCCACAACATATGTCTCACACACACACACACAGGTTAGAGTCTCAGAAACGACACAATACAACAACTGCGGAATAAATAATTTTTATTACAATACCCAAATGTCTTTTGAATCTGTTACTGATACAATTTCTAAGTATTGGTACATTACCAACTTAGCCTTTTGATGCTCAAAATCCTCTCATACCATTCATGTCTATACATAAGTTGAATACCAAAAGCCGTAGCCTGATTCGATTGGTTCGTACTACTCCCGGGATCACTGCTAGAAACTGTTTATGGAAACGCCTTACAAGGTATGTGCCGTCCCATTGGCATCCTACTTCGCTGCTATATAATATATATAAAATAATAGCAAGAGTGAGCGATAGCTCAGCAAGGTAATGAAAGTATGGCATAATTCTGCCCTTAATTCAACCCAGAAATAAAGCGGGTATAAGACAATAATTTGTCAAAATATCTCGATACTAAAATCATTTCCTTATCGGAATGTATTCCAAAAATAGTACCATTGTTGTATTTCAAATATCATTTCCATAATACCCTGCAACTTTCGATATTCATACTATGAACATAGTTCTAGTATATTATAAACGATGAAGTAGCAAGATAACTCAGTATATCCTCTTCGTAAAATATCTGCTATATAAAATATAAGCAGACTATCAACATATAACTTAAAAGATGAAGTTATAAGGAAAATTCAATATAAGGTTTCCATAACCCAAAATCCACTTATGCATATATATCCTTAATCAGGTTTTATCAGAGTCATAACTCGTAAAATAAAAGATGAAGTTGTAAGAATTTCCAAATATCATCTTTCATATCAAACATTTATCTCATATCATATTCTGGAAATAAAGACAAGGCAAAATATTTCCAATCCACTTTCTAAACTTGAATAAACTTTTCTTTTCTGGAATCTTGCTTAAAACATGTTCTTTCTCTGATAACTTGCATAAAACATTTTCTTTCATGGATGATGAACTGTAGACGGAGATTCTGGGCGACAGGGATACCTTTACGATGATCAGTCGTAAGGCAAATCCCCACTTCTGTTTTTCTACGTAGAAGGGAAAATAGACAGACGGTAACTGACCTACCTCCCCGCCTTCGGTTGTAGGGGGAAGAGCAGACCCGTTCATAGACCGCCGGTCTGATACTCTTCTCTGGGTGGGAAAAACAGACCCGTTCATAGACTGTCGGTCTACGCGTAATTCCCTTCTCTTACCCTACGGTCGGGCACATACTGATAATCTAAGGGAAAAACAGACCCGTTCATAGACCGTCGGTCTACGCGTAATTCCCTTAGGGGACAGGCGCCACTCAGTCCCTTACATATTCTCCGAGTTCAAGAAAATCCATAATTCTGAAACATAAAGTTCCTTTCCCTTTTTCCCCTAGTATACGACTCCACAAAGTAGTCATATCTGGTTGGAAAGGAAAATTCACCCATATTTCCCAAGCTGATGCTTGTTCCTGGATACAAAAGCTGATCTTACTCCTCGAGTCTTGAGGAAGTAATCAAAATCATTTTGATGGTAGCATACAAAGCTGTTAAATGAATAGTTTCAAAAAAATTTAGGACCGGGCAGTCCACTTGAAACAAACATTAAAACTTGAGAAGATCCCCTGAGTCTTTGTAGTTTGAGCGAACATTAAGTCTTTCAGAATATAGACTTAATAGGAAAATAGATTTGGGAACCTTCTCTAATTATATTTATAATTGTCTGAATAAAACTTTATTAGTTATCTAGGGTTAAAGAATAGTTTTCACAAAATATTTCCTTAAGAAGTAGGGCTTTAAATACTTAATGAAAACTATATTTAATAAGGAATATTTATTTAGAAGTAATCCTCAATTACTTTCTTAAGAAAATAATGGATAATAGTATAATAATATAACCCTAGATAACAACTGATACCATTCCCGGTCCGTAGAACAAATACAGAGTATATACCCCCTACTGAGGGTTTTTCTTAAAACATCAGCTTATAAATATTGCCGTAACCATTGCTTATAAGTCCAACTTATACTAATAACTATTACTTAGCATCATCAGTACTGTTTCAAAATCATGAACACATAGCATATATCTCAATATCTTTTATTTATCACAACAACAGTTATAGAGGTATAAGTTTGAAAACTTGCATGCATCTATCATTTGCATATATTACGTCTCAACATTTTTAATACCATTACATCTATGTACGATGTAAGGTTTGAAAACATGCATTATATCATATCGTATGCATCATTAGTATAATTAATGGAAAACATAGCATGGAATAAGAAAACTTGCATCTAGTATGTGCATACTTCAAAATATGGTTTTAGAAACTTGCACGATACTTGGAACAAAGAATATATATACATAGATATATTTTTGAATCAACAAGTACTAAACATTCGAAAATATGCCCACTCTAACAATAGAGTAAGGGTTAGTAAACTTGCCTGATGCTCGAGAAGTGATAGGGGTTCGCGACGATGCCGGACAATCTAGACAAAGTCAAAGAAACGCACGATTAATCCCCTGGATAATCCACTTGTACTCAATGCTTAAACACGTAAGCGAAACACAACCAAGGAATTACTAGCTCGTTATAGGCTCATACTAAGTCCACATTTAGTCGACAATTACTTAAGTCGTAGGTTTAGTCCGAAATCGATCCTCGAATACAAGTTATAATTAACCATTTACGACATTGGTTTCTAAGTCATGTCTTAGTGGTTTTCACTTGCGCAACCTCGGCTAAAACATTTTTATAAAATCGAAAACTAATCTTTTTAATCCGAATCATTTTCGTGAGCCTTCCTTACTGTCTATAGTATTATTCCTCAAAGTTTCACATTTTAATATGACTTCTAAGTGGCCCAAATATAGCCTCAAATTGACTGACCAGAAATGGGTTGTTCCTCCGAACGGCGTTTACTAAAACTCACTTTTCTCTTAAACCGTAAATCGTATAGACATGATCTTTATACCAAAACAAACCTTAAAACAAGACCTACATGTTGATGGTCAGTGTTGTTCAAAAATATTCCAATACCAGTTCGTAATTCTTGCTCAAAACAGCCTTAAATCAAATGGGCATTACGACGGCTATAATCGTAACGTTTCCCGGTTTTTGTTATGTCAAAACCTCTTAAAACCAAATGAATTCAACAACCCAACAACTTTTACAACATAACCAGTTCATATACTTCAAGAACACATCACCAACATCAACCAACAACAAGTATTCATCAAGAATTAACCATACATACTCCAAATTCCATAAACACGCTTATTCTTAAACATTACTAGAAACTTCACTTAAATCTCAACATAAATCAAATGGGTGGATGAGTGGTATACCTTCCTTGAATCCCTAAACACACCACAAGAGCTTGTAAGCCTTAAGAGAGTCTTTATCCATGGTTATCATCCTTAAACTTGCAAAAGAAAATCAAGAACAAGTTATGAATTCTCGGAGTTACTATACACCGGTTTAAAGAACTGGAAAAATGAAGGTCTTACCTTGCTCAAATGGAAGACACTTGTGAATTAGGAAATGTAGGTTATCTCATGACCTTTCCAACAAGCTATAGAGCGCCATTTGCCACCGAGAAATGAAGGAGCTATGATCTTTACAATCCGGCACTCTGTTTTTGGCCGAAAATGAAGAAATGAATTTGTTTTTCTTTTTGGGTTTTGGCTTGTGACTTGATTAATGATAATGCTGATTTTTGTGTTAAAAGAGTGGTGAGTCATAGCTCTAAGGCTCTCTCCTTGTGACACTTGTCCAACATGCATTGGCTTAGATAAAGTAGATTTACTAGTTCGCTTTCCTTTCACATAGATGATCCAAATGTTGCATCCCTCGAATTAATCTTGTTACATGTTACTTCCATGTCTATATTTAATCCTGTAAATGTTGCCTTGTTTCTCTTGAAACGATTCAAAATATTTCCAAAAAGAGCGAATAAAAACTCTACGCGATTCTCGCAGTGAATAGTAACTATTCACTTTTCATTCCAACAATCGAATCCTTAAATCGACTTTAATAAAATAATAAAATTCCAAAATATTAAATCCTCAAATCCTCAATTTTAATATCTCATTTCTTGAATATAATAATATATAATTCACTGCCCGGTCAGATACTATACCAAAATAAAATTTGGAATTTCTGAATTCCGATCGTCTTTGCATTCACTTATTTACTCCGTAGATCACTAATATGACTTCGGAATATCCACACTACGTCTCGTACATAGGTGGCATGAAATTTTTTGTTAATCCTCAAAATCACTATTCATCCACCAAATCACTATTCACTGCTGCACTTAACCATAATAAGAAAAGTTTTAAATTATTCCATAAATTCGGGTTATTATAGAATCATTAGGCTCGGGGAATGGATAGTTCACTTCTAATTTGTTCTTGTCATGATGTCTTGGTGGAGATCCAGTCCTGCCACTGAAGATTGGTTCAAACTCCTTGACACTTGAGTGTTTAGCATCATATTCCTTTTGAAGAATAATGGTATCAGGAGTGAGAACTTTCAGGATGGTTGTGTGGATAGGCACTAATTTTGTTGATGATGAAGTCACAGCCTTGAAGATGGATTCTTTGATTAACCTCTCTGAATTGAGAAAGACTTGAACATCCTTAGCTGGAGAAGAAACCACCTTTGTGAGTTGAAACTCACTTGGATTTGCTATGATTTGAGGTGACTCTCCTGGCTTGATGGCACACATGTGGTTACTGTTTCAGAGACCACTAGTGCACTCTCTCCCTTTTTGTTATTATCAAATGTTTGAGGAACACCAGTAGCCTGTAGTAACTGTTGTAGAAGCTGAGTTTGTAGATTTTGGTTAGCCAAGAAGGTGTCCATTCGCTTCTCCATCTTATCCATCCTCACAGTAAGGGCATCCACATCTTTCACCATCTTATCTTGCTTGCATCTTTGAGAGGTAGAAGGAGCAAAAGCATCAACTCTTCTTTCCAAAGCATCCTTCACCCCATCAAGATGTCCTTTGATGTCATCAGTGTCATTGTGATCATAGGAGTTTGAAAACAACCAAGTAGGCATCTCATGGAGACTGGAAGGGCTTTCATCTCCTCCTTCACCACTCTCAGAATCATCACTGTCTTCATCAAACTCAAAGTCTTCACCAGCTCCTGGAGGCAGATTCTGAATTGCTTCCTTTGCCCTAGACATTGATTCAGTAGTGTGTACCAAATGCAACATCCTTTCTGCCTCCACATTGCCCTGTCCAGCCAAGACTTGATAAGCTGGATCAGGATGAGTAAATGTCTCAGCATTCAGGTTGACTTGATCCAACTCATTTTGATATTCAAGTTGGAACAACCTCTCCCTGTCTACATCACTGACATCCATTGACTCACTTGCAATGGCTGAGTCTTCCATCCTTATATCTCCTGCATCACTGACATCCATTGACTCACTTGATGTGTGAATCATATCCACATCCAAAGAGAGAGTAGGTGAGCTTGGTGTTTCTGTTTCAGTTTGAATAATTAAAGAATGGGGCTGTGACTCCACATTTACTGGAGCCACATCAAACTGAATTTGTGATGGTGTCATTGACACTGTGTGTGATCCCTGTGCAACCCCAGATATTTTAGACCTCTTTCTCCTTTCATAGGCCTTGGTTGTATCTATGGGGCTTCTGCTGTCCATATCCCTCTTGTGCTATGTCCCTGGTTGGGGACTATTTTCAATAGCAACATCCTTTTGGGAGGATGCCACTAGGGATGTGATAAATTCCTTTCCAACCACTATATCTTTTTGAGAAGATACAGGGTAGCTAGGCTGGGACACACTGATCTCACCCTCCTTGTTCTTAGGGTTTTTTTGATGTTCACCCCTTCCCTCACCACTTACTACCTCCTTCACACTCCCCTCAAGGGGTTTGGTAGTTTTTACAACAGGTGCCTTTTGAGAAGCACCTGAGGTTGGCTTTCTGGATTTGGATTTTGGAATTTTAGAGGTGGCCACTTGGGTAGGAGGCTGTTGGACAGTTCCAGCCTCCATGGTGGCACTAGAAATCAAAGAAATGACAATAGAGGAAGGAACAATTGAGGAGATTACCTAACTCACCTGTGCCTCTTGAGCTGCAGTGAAAATTGGTGGATACACCAATTGAACCTCTGTTAATCCCAAATGACCTAACAGAATTGTAGAAGGGGGGGGGGGGGGTTGAATACAATTCTTGATATTTTCTTTAACTTAAAACACTTATAAATAAAACTGAACTGAATAAGTAAAAACACAAGATATAAATAATTCAGTTGGATTGTTTGATGATCCAACTGAAGTGTTTTTATTTCGGAAATAATCTGTGATACGAAAGTACACAGCTGCTCAGTTACAAGGTTGTAGAGAAGAATGCTCTCAAAGATAGCTAATACAAACTATTTGTTTTTCTTCTCTTCGTCTTATCTTAACTGCTACACTTGGTTATATATTCCCAAGTTTACAAAGCTATTTTTGGGTACACTAAAGTACTTTAAAGGTAACCGCCAATAGTTTGCTTTTCATCCCTTTGTCCAGTGGTCCTTGGAGATCCTTGCTTTTGTCTTCATGCTTATTATGATCACTCCCAAGAGCCCAATTGGAAACTGGGATGTTTCCTTATTCCCCATGTCCATTTTAATGGTTTCCAATGCAAAGTACACTTCCACATCACCTTTAGATCTGTTCAGTAAACTGTCACTATCACTTTGTCAACTATTCAGAAAAGCAATAATGATTCGTTGATAGCAGGGAGATGTGTTTCGTTGATAGCTTTATTCTCCATTTCGTTGATGAGTAAACTTCATTTCGTTGATGAGTAAACTTCATTCCGTTGATGGTGTATCCTTGTTCCGTTGATAGAGTAATCTTCATACCGTTGACATGTCTTCACTTAGGCAAAATTACAAGGCATGATATACTTACAATTAACCAACCTATTTTGCCTATCTAGTACTTAGTCAACAAGACTTAGAAAACCTATCTAGTACATACATCAAATGCATATCAAACTGTGAAGTATTGTACAGTGCAATTGCTACAACACTCATTCCGTTGATGAGCTTCCTGTCAACGAAACACTACAAAGCATGCCATTCCGTTGACAGTTACAAAATGACTTAATACAAAATCTACTAAGTGTTTTTATAATTATCATCAAGATCAACATATTCCTAACAATCTCCCCCAATTTATGACTGATAGAATAACAGTCATAAATCAAGAGCCTTGATGATAACAAAAACACTCAGTCAAATTACACATGATAAAAGTAGAAATTGCATTGAGCTTCATTGAATTTAATTAAAATACAAAGTAGAAAATCTTACAAAACAAGTGCACAGAGTTGCTCCTCTAGACTGAGCAGATTTTTCATCTTTGCCTCTGTGGTCTTGTTTTCTTCCCTTTTCTTGCATTGTTCTCCTCAATCTGAGCTTGAAGTCTTCTGTAGAAAATCTTCTCTTCTTCATCTTGATTCCCCAACTTGGATTGCATTAATCTTAGAGTTTCATTGGATGCCTTCTCCAGTTGGTCTTCTATTCTGAAGAATCTTCTACAGTTGTCCTTGTCTCTGAATTCCATCATCCAAAAAGGTTGGAGATGAATTTTCTTTCCTGTTTGAGGGACCTTCAATACTCTGGGAAGTGCACCAGGCTTGTTCCAGCTAGCTTTGATTTGGCAAATTTTGGAAACAACTTCAGACTTAGCTGTTTTGGTAAAACCAAAATCCTTCTTCAGGCATTTAAACACAGATAGCAGTGTCTGATAATCTTCTCCCAGAATTCTATGTAGAGGCCAAACCTGTTCTCTCCCACCCTTGTAGACAAACACCAATCTCTCTGGTAGTTTGTAAGAAGCTGCTATTCCTCTCACTTCAACTAGGTCATCCAGATTGATTTGTAGGTCAGACTCCTCCCTGATATCAGCAATGTAGATGAAGTCTTCTGGGTTGGTAGGAGGTTTTTCAGCTTGTGGTCTCCTTACAAGAATTGGCTTAGCCTTGGTAGCCCTTTGCTTAGATTTCTTCTTTAGATCCATCTCAAAGAGGAATTTTGGAAAGTTGGCCTCATCAAACTCAATTGGCTCTTCCTTTGGCTCAATTGGCTGATCATGGAAATTAACAGGATGTTTAGGATCAAAGGCTAACTTTACCCCTAGAGCTGGATCAGGAATTGTTGGAGGTGCAGTTGGTACAGAAGAGTCTGATGCAATACTCTGAGAGTCATCATTCTCAAAGGCTATATTTCTCCTAGCTCTTGCCTTTGGTTGCCTTGTGCTCTTCTTTGCACTCCTTTCCTCTCTGGCTTTTTCTTCTTGCTGTCTTTCTTCTTCATCAAGAGATTGAGCAACTGCAAGTGCTTGCATTGCTGCTCTTTCTGACTCTTCAAACTTAGCTTCAGCAAAGTTTGGGTGACCAGCCCAAACACAGATTTGTTGTCCATTCCTGTAGACAATTGCCCTTTGCTTCCTTACCTCATAATCATTGCTTTCCTTGCTTTTTGTGATGAGTAGACCAAGAAGCTTGAGCTCATCTGGATAAGGTGCAGGATAGAAAGTCCTTTCTGTATTTTTGCCCTTTGGTTTAGCAGGAGACTTGGGAGATAAGCTTCTTTGCAATGTAGCTTGTTCCACATCCCTAATGCATGAAGTTTGTCCTTTCTCCTTCCTTGATCCTTGAGTGACTCCATGTAGAAGAGGCTCTACCTTATAGAAAGAATTGGTCTGTGGCTCCCATTCCGTTGATGCTAAAACCATGGCATCCGTTGATGGCTCTGTAGAAGAAGCTTGATTCGTTGATGGATCTGAAGTCTTTGAAGAATCAGCTAACTTCTTGATTCTTTCATCTATCCTGGACCAGTGGTCTTTAATTTGTTCAGCAAGCTGTAGCTTCATAGATGCTTGCTGAATCAGGTCAATGCTGTCCAGTTTAGCTTTTCCTGACTCCCCCATAGCTAGTGGCTCCTTTGGTAGGGAAATGGCTGGGACCATAACCTTTGTGATTTGAATGTCTAGCTCCTTAGATTTCTCCCCCTTTTTGTTATCATCAAGAGAGATGACTGGGAGTCCTTGAGCTGCCACTAGCTGGGCCAACAGTTGTGTCTGCTTCTCCTGTTCCTTTTGCATCTGAGATAAAGTAGCTTCCACCTTGTCCACTCTAGAAGAGAGAGTCTTCAAGGAGGTAGCCATCTCAGGTTCCTTAGAGAAAAACCTGTTCATTTTGGACACAGTGAGAAGATGAAGCTTTTCATCTAGCCTCCTGTCATTAGCATCCTTGAGATTGCTAATTGAGTCCTTGATTTCTCTAGCCTCAATCCTTGTCTGCATCATCTGTAGCCTTTGGATTTCCAGTGAATCCATAATAGCCTTGTAGAATTTCTTGTCATTGGCATTTGCAGACTCATGAGCCAGATAGGCCTCATTGTACTGCCTTGTGATTGCAGCATCCAGGGAGATCCTTCCTTGTAAATCTTGAGAAAGCCAGTTTGGTGTAGGAGGCACCACAGAAGTCCCAGTCTGTGAAGTAGTGGCCACCTGATTGTCACCAAAGCTGTCCTCATCATCAGAGAAATCAAACTCACCACTTGCTGCAGCTCCTGGAGATAGATTGGTCAAGGCATCCTTTGCTCTTTGCATTGATGCAGTTGTATGAATTAGTTGTAGTGACCTCTCTGCCTCCACATTGCCCTGTTGAGCCAAAACTTGATAGGCTGACACAGGATGAGTAAAGGTCTCAGGATCCAGGGAAATACTATCCAGAGTTTGTTGATAATGCTCTTGGAAGGTAAGTTCCCTTTCTCCCTCATTGACCTCCATTGACTCACTAGCAATGGCTGCTTCCTCCCTTATGACTCCTGTAGTCCCTTCTCTCTCTCCTCTATTTTCTTGCATCATGGGCTCCCCATGGCTCACACCTCTCACACCCTCACCTTCACCTACTAAGGTGGAACTCTCAATCTCTCCTTTTGCCTGGCTGGAAGAAATAGCCAGCCTCTCACTCTCATTCTCTCCTTTTGCCTGGCTGCAAGCCAGCCTCTCAGTTTCACTCCCTCTCAATCCTAAAAGTATCTCAACTACCACCAGGTCATCTACACTAGTTGTGGAAACAACTAGATTTTCAATAAGGGGTGTAGAATGACCTATCAACGGAATGGTAGTTTGAACTGTCAACGGTATGGATACCGTTGATGGAGAAACACTTGTCAACGAAATAGACTGTTTCGTTGATGAAGTCAAGAAAGCACTTTGAGAATGAGAAGTTACAGTAGAGTCTGTGGTGATTGATTTGAGAGTTTGGTCCACAGATCCCCTTGCAACTTCAGAAAAAATTGGTTGATGGCCCAACAAATCACTTAACAAGTGATGGCTACCAGCTTCAGAGTGGGGCTTCTCCAAGATTAGAGTTGGAGAATCAGGAATAGATGTATGGATCATGTCCACATCTAGAGATAAAGTTGGTGAATTTGAAGGAGATAGTTCAAGGTTGATGTTTAGAGAATGGGACTGTAACCCCAGAGTGATAATAGGGGTTACATCAAACTGAATTTGAGAAACTGGAAGTGTTGCTTCCAGTGTGTGTGCACCCTGTGAACCCTTGGACTTTTGCTTCACTCTCCTTTGGTATTGGGAAAATGTAGACTGTGGGCTTGAAGTGTCCCTTACCCTTTTGGACTGTGCTCTAGGTTGAGAGCTTGTTTCAATAATCACATCCTTTTGGGAGGATGCAATTAGACTTGTGCTTAAATCCATTTTACTCATTGTGCCTTGTTGGGAAGACACAATGGGGCTAGGCTGGGAAACACTTACCTCACCTTCCTTATTCTTGGGGTTTCTTTTATGTTCACCCCTTCCCTCACCTCTCACAACTCCAGACTCACTCCCCTTAGGTTGTGTGGTAGTTTTTACAACAGGTGCCTTTTGAGAAGCATCTGAGGTTGGCTTGGAGGATTTCTTTGATTTTGGTTTTGTTGCTGGGGCAGGAGCCTGTTGGGTCACAGCTACAGACTCCATAGCAACTGGGTTGGATGAAACAATGGAAGTAACAGCTATACTAACAGGGATAGCAGTAGTTACCTCAATGATTGGCAGATACACCACTGGAACATCACCATTGTGGTTCAGCCTCAGTATGTCTGTCAATACTCTCTTTTCTTGCACAAAGCACTCAAACCTGGTAGAAGGGTTAGAGATAACTAATGGTGCTGGACTAACATGATTAGCCAGCATCATCAGAAACCTTGCATAATAGATATTTTTCTTCCTATTTGCCTTATCACCCAACTTAGCACCAATTTCATACATAATTTGGGTGCTAAAGTTGTAATATCTATCATTTAGAAGCATGGTTAGGAGAAGTAACATAGAGTTAGTTAATGCATCAAAATTACTAATCTTTCTAGAAAAGACCTTAATGAATGCATCAGCTAAATAACTGTATTCCCTAACCAAACCTCTCCTAATTATCTTACCCAAGTTATCAGTAGGCAAAGAGTAGTTTATAGAATTTAGCATGGTAGTTATTTCAGTGTTAGTGGGCAAAGCATCACAGTTATTATCAGGAATATGTAAACATGCTTGCAAAATATCAGAATTAACTATGTACTCATTACCTTGAAGAGTGAATTGCAGTGTGCAGTTTGTTCCACTATACTCACATGAGGTCCAAATCTCCTCGATTATTTCATTGTAGAGTGGTGTAGAGTGAAACATCGCATAGCCCAACTTACAGTTCCTCATGAAGTCCATCATCTTGAAAAAGATGTTGTTCGGACTCTCCTTAACAACAAATGGAATAGAATTGTTCTTCTCATATATGAACCCACCAGCAGACATAAGCTTGACTATGGGTGCCATTGTTGAGTGAGGAAAAGCTTCGAGCTGAATTGCTTGTGAAAGAGAAGAAGATAGAAAAACTTTTGGAATTTTTGAGAACAGGTAGAAATGAAATAAAGAAATTGAAATTTCTTAAATACTCCCCCAAAAATTCTCAGAAATTAAGTCCAATAATTAATCTAAATTACCTGATTGGCTTAAAAATTAACCGTTAGAATTAAATATTACCACGATTTATACTTACAGGGGTGTATGCATAGATCGTGATAAAGAACGTGCAATTTCAACGGTTCAGATTAAAAAAACGCTACATCAACGAATCAGGATTGGGCGGTTAAAGTCCCGTCTTATTTCGTTGATAAAGCCGCGTTTCGTTGATATAAAAGAGCTATCAACGAAACACCCAGAAAAGTGCTAAGACTATCAACGAAATGGTGCGTTTCGTTGACATAGAAATTCTGACTTAGACAAAATTTCACCTTTTTTCTAAGAAAATTAATTCACAGAAAAACATAGCAAGTTTCTGGCTGCATTTTAACTTGCAAAAATCTCAAAATAATTAAGAGAAATTTAGCATACCTAGCTCACTTACTAATCTTGAGAATGTGGATTCATCAAGTGGCTTGGTAAAGATGTCTGCAAGTTGTTGTTCACTTGGAACAAAATGTAACTCCACAGTACCATTCATAACATGTTCTCTAATAAAGTGGTACTTGATGTCAATGTGCTTGGTCCTTGAATGCTGCACTGGATTCTCAGTAATGGCAATGGCACTAGTGTTGTCACAGAAAATAGGAATTTTCTCAACTCTTATTCCATAATCAAGTAGTTGATTTTTCATCCACAAAATCTGTGCACAACAACTTCCAGCTGCAATATACTCAGCCTCAGTTGTGGAGGTAGAAACTGAGTTTTGTTTCTTGCTGAACCATGAGACAAGCTTGTTTCCTAAGAATTGACAGGTGCCTGTTGTGCTTTTCCTGTCAATTTTACATCCTGCAAAATCTGCATCTGAATAACCAATTAGTTCAAAACCAGATTCTCTAGGATACCAAATGCCAAGGTTTGGTGTTCCTTTGAGATATCTGAAAATTCTTTTAATAGCAACTAAATGGGATTCCTTAGGATCAGCCTGAAATCTAGCACATAGACATGTAGCAAACATAATATCAGGTCTACTAGCTGTTAAATATAAAAGTGAGCCAACCATGCCTCTGTAACTTGAAATGTCCACAGATTTTTCCTTAGTATTCAATTTGTTAGGAATATGTTGTTCTTGATGATAATTATAAAAACACTTAGTAGATTTTGTATTAAGTTATTTTGTAACTGTCAACGAAATAGCATGCTTTGCAGTGTTTCGTTGACAGGAAGCTCATCAACGAAATGAGTGATGTAGCAATTGCACTGTACATTACTTCATAGTTTGATATGCAGTTTGTTGAGTACTAGATAGGTTTTCTAAGTCATGTTGACTAAATGGTTAGATAGGCAAAATAGGTTGGTTAATTGTAAATATTTAGTGCCTTGTAATTTTGCCTAAGTGAAGACATGTCAACGGAATGAAGATTACTCTATCAACGAAACAAGGAAGCTCATCAACGAAACAAAGAATAAAGCTATCAACGAAACACATCTCTATGCCATCAACGAATCATTATTGCTTTTCTATACAATTGACAAAGTGATAGTGACAGGTTCCTGACAGATCAAAAAGGAGATGTGGAAGTGTACTTTGCATTGGAAACCATTAAAATGGACATGGGGAATAAGGAAACATCCCAGTTTCCAATTGGGCTCTTGGGAGTGATCATAATAAGCATGAAGACAAAAGCAAGGATCTCCAAGGACCACTGGACAAAGGGATGAAAAGCAAACTATTGGCGGTTACTCATTGTACTATTAGTGTAGCCAAAAATAGGGTTGTAAACTTGGGTTTATATAACCAAGTGTAGCAGTTACTTTATGGGTAAGAAGAAAAACAAAGAGTTTGTATTAGCTATCTTTGAGAGCATTTTTCTTCTCTACAACCTTGTAACTGAGCAGCTGTGTACATTTGTATCACAGATTATTTCCGCAATAAAAACACTTCAGTTGGATCATCAAACAATCCAACTGAATTATTTATATCTTGTGTTTTTATTTATTCAGTTCAGTTTAATTTTATAAAGTATTTTCAAGTTAAAGAAATATCAAAATTGTATTCAACCCCCCCCTTCTACAATTCTGTTAGGTCATTTGGGATTAACAATTGGTATCAGAGCAAGCTTCTAACATACAAGAAGTTTAAAGATCAAGACCAAAAACAGAAACCATGGTGAAGAAGGATGCAGGTGTGAAGATACCAGTTCTTGATAAGGACAATTACTTTCACTGGAAAGTAAAGATGCATTTACATCTCATGTCTATGGATGAGAGGTATGTAGACTGCATTGAGAAAGGTCCACACGTTCCCATGAAGCTTGATTCTAGAGTTGGATTGCCAGATAATGCTCCTGATGTAGAGATTCCAAAACTTGTCTCAGAATGGACTGTTGAAGATGTTGCAGAAGTCCATAAAGACAAAAGAACCATGAACATTCTGTTTAATGGTTTGGAGCAAGAGATGTTTGACAATGTTATCAACTGTACAACCTCTAAGGAAGTATGGGATACTGTTAGAACTCTCTGTGAAGGAACTGAGCAAGTCAGGGAAAATAAAATGCAACTCCTTATACAACAATATGAGCATTTTCATTTTAAAGCTGGTGAAACCCTAAATGACACGTTTAGTAGGTTTCAGAAGCTTTTGAATGGATTAAAGCTGTATGGGAGGATCTATCAAACTAAGGATTCAAACCTTAAATTTCTCAGAGCTCTTCCAAAAGAATGGAAGCCTATGACTGTTTCTCTTAGAAACACTCAAGAGTACAAAGACTACACTCTTGAAAGGCTTTATGGAACCTTGAAGACTTATGAGCTGGAAATGGAGCAAGATGAGGAAATTGAAAAGGTACAGAAGAAGGGTGGATCTATTGCATTAATTGCATCTGTGAACCAACTGGAAGATGACAACAAAGAAACTGCAAAGGCCACAACTAGTCGACCTAGTTGTAGGAGTGATGTTAGCAAGGGTAAAGACAAGATGACAGAAGAAGAAGAAGAATCAGAACCAGCCAACTTGAATGACTTAGATGAGATTGATGAGCATATTGCTTTTCTGTCTAGGAAATTCTCTAAGTTCAAGTTCAAAAGAAACTCAGAAGCAAGGCCACCAAGAAGAGACTTTCAACCTAGCAAAACAAACTGGATTGAAAAGTCTAAGTCAAAATGTTTCAATTGTGGAATGCTTGGTCACTTTGCTGGAGACTGCAGAAAGCCCAAGGTTGAGAAGGGCAACAGGAAATTTGAGCCTGTTGATTATAAAAAGAAATACTTTGAACTTCTCAAGGAAAAAGAAAAGGCTTTCATGTCTCAGGAGTATGACTGGGCTGGTAATGGCGAAGACTCTGATGATGATGTTGAATATGTCAACTTGGCTCTTATGGCTGACAATCATGAGCAGGAAGCAAGTTCCTCAAGCAACCAGGTAACAATTACTAATCTTTCTGAGCTTTCTAAAGAGGAATGCGATAGTGCAGTAAATGAAATGTCTACTGTACTATATAATTTGCGTGTTACTCTTAAATCACTTACCAAGGAGAATTCTAGAATAAAAGAGACTAATTTGTTCTTAAGTGATAGGAATGCAATGTTAGAAGCACAGCTCATTGAATTTGAGAAAATGAGATGTGTTAGTAGGGATGCTAAGAAGGAACTTGAGAACGTGTTACAAAGGGAAGAAATTCTTAAAACACAACTTGAAATAGAACAAGGTGTAATTGCAAAATGGAAAGATTCCAGGAATGTTGCTACCAACATCATTAATGTTCAAGGTATGGAATCTTTCTGTGAGGAATCATGGAAAAAGAACAAAGAGAAGCTAGGGTGTGTTGGTGAAACCTTAGAATCAGAAACAGAGTCAACAAACAACAATGATCATTTGTTGGAAGTTGATATGTCAACGAAATGCAATGTTTCGTTGACACATGAACCATCAACCGATCAGGCTGTTTCGTTGACAGACAAAAGAAAAGAGAAACTCACTAGGCTTAATGACAAGTATGGTCCTGTCACCAAGAACTTTGTTCAAGGTGAGTCTAGTAATTCAAAGAAAGTTGAGAAGCCTGTTGAGAGAGCTAATGTAGGTCACTTGTCTAACAAGCAATTGAAAGACAAGGTAGAGAAAGTTCATAATGAGGCTAAGGGAAATAAAAAGAATAACAGGAATGGCAAAGTAGGAATTAACAAACACAACAATTACACACCTGATAAATATGCTCCTAGAAAGACATGTGTTAATTGTGGAAGTGTTAGTCATTTGTCTACTAACTGCAAATCTGTTAAGAAATCTGCTAATGTGAAAATGCCCAAGCCTGCAATGAACAGTTCCATGCCTACAATGCCTGTTATGCCTAACATGTTTGCTCCATATGCACAATTTCAGAATCCATATGCTAGCATGCCATTTGTGTCTAATCCTTACATGAATATGCTTAACATGCCACAAATGCCATGGAACATGAATAACATGATTGTTCCTCCAAATATGCATGCTATGAATGAAAATATGAGCAACCCTCAGAAATCAACACCAAGGGTAAAGATTGATTTGAATCAATCTGAGTCCAAAGTGAAAAATGGTACAAAAGGGAATGCAAAGGCTAACAAGACAGGACCCAAGGAAACTTGGGTACCAAAATCAACTTGATTTGGTTTTATTGTGTGCAGGGAGACAAAAGGAATCTTTGGTACTTGGATAGTGGTTGTTCAAGACACATGACTGGTGATTCTACCCTGCTCACAGAGTTTCAGGAAAGAGCTGGCCCTTGTATTGCTTTTGGAGATGACAGCAAAGGCTACACAAAGGGATATGGCTTGATTTCAAAAGAGAATGTCATCATAGATGAGGTTGCATTGGTGGATGGTCTTAAGCACAATTTGCTTAGTATCAGTCAACTCTGTGACAAAGGATTTTTAGTTACTTTTTCAAAAGAAGCCTGTGTTGTTTCTAAAGGAGGAAACAACAATGTGGTAATGACTGGATTCAGAAGAGGGAATGTGTACATTGCTGACTTTAGTAGCACAAGTTCAGACACCATCACTTGTCTTTTCAGCAAAGCAAGCAAGGATGAAAGTTGGCTATGGCACAAGAAATTATCTCATCTGAATTTCAAGGTTATGAATGATTTGGTGAGGAAAGATCTTGCTAGAGGAATTCCACAGGTGGAGTTTTCCAAGGATGGTTTGTGTGATGCCTGTCAAAAAGGGAAACAAAAGAAGGCATCATTCAAAAGCAAGACAGAGTCATCAATTGTTCATCAGCTTGAGTTACTTCATATGGATTTGTTTGGCCCTGTAAATGTCATGTCTATTTCAAAGAAGAAATACTGTCTTGTGATTGTTGATGATTTTTCTAGATTTACATGGACTTTCTTTTTGCACTCTAAAGATGAGGCAAGTGAAATCATTATCAATCACATCAAGATGGTAAGCAATCATCCTGATTTCAAAGTAAGAAGGATTAGGAGTGACAATGGGACAGAATTCAAGAATTCAAGCATGAAGGTGTTCTGTGAAGAAAATGGTATTTTGCATGAGTTTTCAGCAGCAAGAACACCACAGCAAAATGGTGTAGTTGAAAGGAAAAACAGAACACTTATTGAAGCTGCAAGGACAATGCTAGATGAATCAAAGTTACCAACTTATTTTTGGGCTGAGGCAGTTAACACAGCTTGCTTCACTCAGAATATTTCTTTGATTAATCAGGCCAAAGGAATGACCCCTTATCAGTTACTCAAAAGAAAGAAGCCACTATTAGATTTTCTTCATGTCTTTGGATGCAAGTGCTTTGTTCTGAGAAATCAAGCTGAGCATTTGGGGAAATTTGAAGCAAAGGCAGATGAAGCAATATTTGTGGGATATGCAGCAGGGAAAGCTTACAGAGTCTTTAATCTCAGAATCAACATTGTTATGGAATATGTACATGTTGTTTTTGATGATCTCAAAATACAAGGTCTCTGTGATGAAGGTTTCCATGAAAGTCTCTCTTTTGAGAATGAGGAAGGAGAACAAGTGAATCATGATAAGGCTACTGAGAAACAGCCTAAAGTTGTTGTATCTAGCACAGATGAAAGCAGCAGTGAAGATGAAGTTGCTGCATTAAGATTGAAAAGAATAGCTGCTAGTAGACCAAATGATCATTTCGTTGACAGTCAAAATGAGCGTTTCGTTGACAACCAAAATGGTCATACCGTTGACAGTCATAGAAATGGTTCTAGAAGTGATCATTTAGGGACAACAAACTCAGGGGGAGTTTCTCAAGGACAAATGTCCAATCAAGGCAATCATGATCATGAAGCTACCTCGTCTAGAGCAAATCTACCTCCCTCAAGAAAATGGACTAAAGATCATCCCTTTGAACTCATTATAGGTGATGTTTCTTCAAAAGTCCAAACTAGAAGAGCAACTCAAGAAGAATGTCTATATAGCAGCTTTCTGTCTCAAGATGAGCCAAAGAAAGTTGAGGATGCACTTCTAGATCCAGATTGGGTTTTGGCTATGCAAGAAGAGCTAAACCAATTTGAAAGGAACAATGTATGGAAGCTGGTGCCCAAGCCTAAGGACAGGAGTGTCATAGGCACAAAATGGGTGTTCAGAAACAAGATGGATGAAAATGGCATAGTCACAAGGAATAAAGCTAGATTGGTTGCAAAAGGCTATTCACAGGAAGAAGGAATCGATTATGATGAAACCTTTGCTCCTGTTGCAAGACTAGAAGCAATAAGGATTTTCCTAGCCTATGCAGCCCATGCCAATTTCAAGGTCTATCAAATGGATGTTAAGAGTGCTTTTCTAAATGGGGAACTGGAAGAGGAGGTGTATGTGAGTCAACCTCCTGGTTTTGAAGATGATGATTTTCCAGAGTATGTGTACTTTCTCCTCAAAGCACTCTATGGTTTGAAACAAGCACCTAGAGCCTGGTATGACACACTTTCACAGTTCCTTCTTGAGAATCACTTCACTAGAGGTACTGTAGATAAAACCCTTTTTCATAGGATTGTGAATGGCTCTACAATACTTGTTCAAATTTATGTAGATGACATAATTTTTGGGTCTACAGATGAAAAACTTTGTCAAAAGTTTGCCAAGCTTATGCAAAGTAAGTATGAAATGAGCATGATGGGAGAATTAACTTACTTTCTTGGTCTTCAAGTAAAGCAAGTTAATGAAGGCATTTTCATTAGTCAAACAAAATATATTTTTGATTTATTAAAGAAGTTTAACTTAATGGAATGCTCTCCTGCCAAAACACCCATGCCTACTGCCACCAAACTTGAATTGAATACTAAGGAAAAATCTGTGGACATTTCAAGTTACAGAGGCATGGTTGGCTCACTTTTATATTTAACAGCTAGTAGACCTGATATTATGTTTGCTACATGTTTATGTGCTAGATTTCAGGCTGATCCTAGGGAATCCCATTTAGTTGCTATTAAAAGGATTTTCAGATATCTCAAAGGAACACCAAACCTTGGCATTTGGTATCCTAGAGAATCTGGTTTTGAACTAATTGGTTATTCAGATGCAGATTATGCAGGATGTAAAATTGACAGGAAAAGCACAACAGGCACCTGTCAATTCCTAGGAAACAAGCTTGTGTCATGGTTCAGCAAGAAACAAAACTCAGTTTCCACCTCCACAGCTGAGGCTGAGTATATTGCAGCTGGAAGTTGTTGTGCACAGATTTTATGGATGAAAAATCAACTACTTGATTATGGATTAAGAGTTGAGAAAATTCCTATTTTCTGTGACAACACTAGTGCCATTGCCATTACTGAGAATCCAGTGCAGCATTCAAGAACCAAGCACATTGACATCAAGTACCATTTCATTAGAGAACATGTTATGAATGGTACTGTGGAGTTACATTTTGTTCCAAGTGAACAACAACTTGCAGACATCTTTACCAAGCCACTTGATGAATCAACATTCTCAAGATTAGTAAGTGAGCTAGGTATGCTAAATTTCTCTTAATTATTTTTGAGATATTTGCAAGCCATAATGCAGCCAGAAATTTGCTATGTTTTTTTTCTGTGAATAAATTTTCTCAGGAAAAGGTAAAATTTTGTTCAAGTCAAAATTACTATGCCAACGGAATGCACCATTTCGTTGACAGTCTTAGCAGTTTTCTGGGTGTTTCGTTGATAGCTCTTCTATATCAACGAAACGCAGCTTTATCAACGAAATAAGACGGGACTTTAACCGCCCAATCCTGATTCGTTGATTTAGCGCTTTTTATCTGAACCGTTGAAATGTGACACGTCTTTTACCACGATCTATGCATACACCCCTGTAAGTATAAATCATGGTAATACTTTAAGAGTAACGGTTATATTTTTAAGCCAATCCAGTAATTTACATTTATTATTGGATTCATTTTCTGAGAATTTTTGGGGGAGTATTTAAGAAATTTTAGTTTTATTATTTCTTTTTACCTGTTCTCAAAAATTTCAAAGGCTTTTTCTCTCTTCTTCTCTCTATCAATCAATTCAGTTCGAAGCTTTCCTTTAATCAACAATGGCACCCATAGTCAAGCTAATGTCTGCTGGAGGGTTCATCTATGAGAAGAACAACTCCATCCCTTTTGTTGTCAAGGAAAACCCAAACAGTCTGTTCTTCAAAATGATGGATTTCATGAAGAATTGCAAGTTGAGCTATGCAATGTTTCACTCTACACCACTCTACAATGAGATAATCGAGGAGATTTGGACCTCATGTGAGTATAGTGGAACAAACTGCACACTACAATTCACTCTTCAAGGTAATGAGTACATAGTTAATTCTGATGTTTTGCAAGCATGTTTACATATTCCTGATAATAACTGTGATGCTTTGCCTACTAACACTGAAATAACTACCATGTTAAATTCTATAAACTACTCTTTGCCTACTGATAATCTGGGTAGAATAATTAGGAGAGGTTTGGTTAGGGAATACAGTTATTTAGCTGATGCATTCATTAAGGTCTTTTCTGGAAAGATTAGTAATTTTGATGCATTAACTAACTCTATGTTAATTCTCCTAACCATGCTTCTAAATGATAGATATCACAACTTTAGCACCCAACTTATGTATGAAATTGGTGCTAAGTTGGGTGACAAAGCAAATAGGAAGAAAAATATCTATTATGCTAGGTTTCTGATGATGTTGGCTAACCATGTTAGTCCAGCACCATTAGTTATCTCTAACCCTAATGCCAGGTTTGAGTGCTTTGTGCAAGAAAAGAGAGTATTGACAGACATACTGAGGCTGAACCACAATGGTGATGTTCCAGTGGTGTATCTGCCAATCATTGAGGTAACTACTACTATCCCTGTTAGTGTAGCTAACTCCTCTACTGTTTTACCTTCCAATGTTGCTATGGAGTCTGTAGCTGTGACCCAACAGGCTCCTACCCTAGCAACAAAACCTAAATCAAAGAAATCCTCCAAGCCAACCTCAGGTGCTTCTCAAAAGGCACCTGTTGTAAAAACTACCACACAACCTAAGGGGAGTGAGTCTGGAGTTGTAAGAGGTGAGGGAAGGGGTGAACATCAAAGAAACCCCAAGGATAAGGAAGGACAGGTTAGTGTGTACCAGCCAAGCCCCATTGTGTCTTCCCAACAAGGCACAATGAGTAAAATGGATTTAAACACAAGTCTAATTGCATCCTCCCAAAAGGATGTGATTATTGAAACAAGCTCTCCACCAAGAGCACAGTCCAAGAGGGTAAGGGACACTTCAAGCCCAAAGTCTACATTTTACCAATACCAAAGGAGAGTGAAGCAAAAGTCCAAGGGTACACAGGGTGCACACACACTGGAAGCAACACTTCCAGTTTCTCAAATTCAGTTTGATGTAACCCCTATCATTACTCTGGGGTTACAGTCCCATTCTCTAAACATCAATCTTGAATTATCTCCATCCAATTCACCAACTCAATCTTTAGATGTGGACATGATCCATACATCTATTCCTGATTCTCCAACTCTAATCTTGGAGAAGCCCCACTCTGAAGCTGGTGGCCATCACTTGTTAAGTGATTTGTTGGGCCATCAACCAATTTTTCCTGAAGTTGCAAGGGGATCTGTGGACCATTCTTTAAAATCAATCACCACAGACTCTACTGTAATTTCTCATTCTCAAAGTGCTTTCTTGACTTCATCAACGAAACAGTCTATTTCGTTGACAAGTGTTTCTCCATCAACGGTATCCATACCGTTGACAGTTCAAACTACCATTCCGTTGATAGTTCACTCTGCACCTTTAATTGAAAATCAAGTTGTTCCCACAACTAGTGCAGATGATCTAGTGGTAGTTGAGACACTTCTAGGACTGAGAGGGAGTGAAACTGAGAGGCTGGCTTGCAGCCAGGCAAAAGGAGAGAATGTGAGTGAGAGGCTGGCTATTTCTTCCAGCCAGGCAAAAGGAGAGATTGAGAGTTCCACCTTAGAAGGTGAAGGTGAGGGTGTGAGAGGTGTGAGCCATGGGGAGCCCATGATGCAAGAACAGAGTGGAGAGAGAGAAGGGACTACAGGAGAAATAAGGATGGAAGCAGCCATTGCTAATGAGTTAATGGAGGTCAGTGAGGGAGAAAGGGAACCTACTTTCCAAGAGGTTTATCAACAAACTCTGGATAGTATTTCCCTGGATCCTGAGACCTTTACTCATCCTGTGCCAGCCTATCAAATTATGGCTCAGCAGGGCAATGTGGAGGCAGAAAGGTCACTAAATCTAATTCATACAACTGCATCAATGCAAAGAGCAAAGGATGCCCTGACCAATCTACCTTCAGGAGCTGCAGCAAGTGGAGAATTTGAGTTTTCTGATGCTGAGGACAGCTATGGTGATAATCTACAGGTGGCCACCACTTCACAGACTGGGACTTCTGTGGTGCCTCCTACACCAGGCTGGCTTTCTCAAGGTATGCATGGTAGAGCCACTCTAGATGCTGCTATCTCCAGGCAGTACAATGAAGCCTACTTAGCTCATGAGTCTGCAAATGCAAGAGACAAGAAATTCTACAAGGCCATCATGGATTCTCTGGAAATTCAAAGGCTACAAATGATGCAGACAAGGATTGAGGCTACAGAAATCAAGGACTCTATTAGCAATTTCAGGGATGCTAACTACAGGATGATGGATGAAAAGCTCCCTCTTCTCACTATGTCCAAAATGAACAGGTTTTTCTCTAAGGAACCTGAAGTGGCTACCTCCTTGAAGACTCTCTCTTCTAGAGTGGACAAGGTGGAAGCTACTTTATCTCAAATGCAAAAGGAACAGGAGAAGCAGACTCAACTTTTGGCCCAGCTAGTGGCAGCTCAAGGACTCCCAGTTGTCTCTCTTGATGATAACAAAAAGGGGGAGAAATCTCAGGAGCTAACCATTCAAATCACAAAGGTGCTGGTCCCAACCATCACATTGCCACAGGAGCCACTAGCAATGGGGGAGTTTGGAAAGAAGAATAAGGATAGCATTGACTTGATCCAGGAAGCTTCTATGAGGATACAACTTGCAGCACAGATCAAAGATCATTGGTCCAACATAGAAGCAAGGTTCAAGAAAATTACTGAATCTTCAAAGACAGATCAGCCATCAACAAATGCAATGGTGACTGCACAAGTGGAGCCACAGTTCAAGAGCTCTTATGCTATAGAGCCCCTTCTACATGGAGTCATTCAAGGACCAAGAAAGGAGAAAGGACAAACTTCATGCATTAGGGATGTGGAAGAAGCTACATTACAAAGAAGCTTATCTCCCAAGTCTCCTGCTAAACCAAAAGGCAAAAACATAGCAAGGACTTTCTATCCTGCACCTTATCCAGATGAGCTCAAACTACTTGGACTTCTCATCACAAAAAGCAAGGAAAGTAATAATCATGAGATAAGGAAGCAAAGGGCAATTGTCTACAGGAATGGACAACAAATCTGTGTTTGGGCTGGTCATCCAAACTTTGCTGAAGCCAAGGCTGAGGAATCAGAAAGAGCAGCTATGCAAGCTCTTGCAGTAGCTCAAGCTCTAGATGAAGAAGAAAGACAGCAAGAAGAAAAAGCCCAAAAGGAAAGGAGTGAAAAGAAGAGTACAAGGCAACCAAAGGCAAGGGCTAGAAGAAACATAACCTTTGAAAATGATGACTCTCAGAGTATTGTATCAGACTCTTCTGTACCTCCAACAATTCCTGATCCATCTTTAAAGTTAGCCTGTGATCCCAAACATCTTGTTAATTATCATGATCAGCCAATTGAGCCAAAGGAAGAGCCAATTGAGTTTGATGAGGCTAACTTTCCTAAATTCCTTTTTGAGATGGATCCAAAGAAGAAATTGAAGCAAAGGGCTGTCAAGACAAAGCCAGTATTTGTGAGAAAGCCACAACCTCAAAAACCCCCTTCAAATCCAGAGGACTGCATGTACATTGCTGACATCAGGGAAGAATCCAGCTTGCATCTTGATTTAGACAACCTGGTGGAAGTAAGGGGCATTGCAGCTTCTTAGAAGCTACCTGAAAGATTGGTTTTCACATACAAGGGTGGTAGAGAACAAATTTGGCCTCTCTACAGAATTCTAGGAGAAGACTACCAAACACTACTCACAGTGTTTAGATGCTTGAAGAAAGACTTTGGCTTCACCAAAACAGCCAAGTCTGAGGTGGTCTCCAGAATATGTCAAATAAAGGCTAGCTGGAACAAGCCTGAGGCTCTTCCCAGGATGCTAAGAGTGCCCTCAACAGGAAAGAAGATCCATCTTCAACCTTTCTGGATGATGGAATTCAAGGACAAGGACAACTGCAGAAGGTTCTTCAGGATGGAAGACCAGCTGGACAAGGCATCTAATCAAACTCTAAGGTTTATGCAATCCAAGCTTGGTGATCAAGATGAAGAAGAGAAGATCTTTTACAGAAGGCTACAGGTCCAGATTGAGGAGAACAACTCTAGGAGAGGGAAGAAGACTATGCCCCAAAGAAGACAAAGATGAATTATTTGCTCAGTCTGGAGGAGCACATTTGGGCATTAGTTTTGTAAGTCTTGCATTATTTCTAAAAACTTTATGAAGCTCAATACAACTTTTACTTTTATCATGTGTAATATGCCTGAGTGTTTTTGTTATCATCAAGGCTCTTGATTTATGGCTGTTATTCTATCAGTCATAAATTGGGGGAGATTGTTAGGAATATGTTGTTCTTGATGATAATTATAAAAACACTTAGTAGATTTTGTATTAAGTTATTTTGTAACTGTCAACGAAATAGCATGCTTTGCAGTGTTTCGTTGACAGGAAGCTCATCAACGAAATGAGTGATGTAGCAATTGCACTGTACATTACTTCATAGTTTGATATGCAGTTTGTTGAGTACTAGATAGGTTTTCTAAGTCATGTTGACTAAATGGTTAGATAGGCAAAATAGGTTGGTTAATTGTAAATATTTAGTGCCTTGTAATTTTGCCTAAGTGAAGACATGTCAACGGAATGAAGATTACTCTATCAACGAAACAAGGAAGCTCATCAACGAAACAAAGAATAAAGCTATCAACGAAACACATCTCTATGCCATCAACGAATCATTATTGCTTTTCTATACAATTGACAAAGTGATAGTGACAGGTTCCTGACAGATCAAAAAGGAGATGTGGAAGTGTACTTTGCATTGGAAACCATTAAAATGGACATGGGGAATAAGGAAACATCCCAGTTTCCAATTGGGCTCTTGGGAGTGATCATAATAAGCATGAAGACAAAAGCAAGGATCTCCAAGGACCACTGGACAAAGGGATGAAAAGCAAACTATTGGCGGTTACTCATTGTACTATTAGTGTAGCCAAAAATAGGGTTGTAAACTTGGGTTTATATAACCAAGTGTAGCAGTTACTTTATGGGTAAGAAGAAAAACAAAGAGTTTGTATTAGCTATCTTTGAGAGCATTTTTCTTCTCTACAACCTTGTAACTGAGCAGCTGTGTACATTTGTATCACAGATTATTTCCGCAATAAAAACACTTCAGTTGGATCATCAAACAATCCAACTGAATTATTTATATCTTGTGTTTTTATTTATTCAGTTCAGTTTAATTTTATAAAGTATTTTCAAGTTAAAGAAATATCAAAATTGTATTCAACCCCCCCCTTCTACAATTCTGTTAGGTCATTTGGGATTAACACAATTCAAGTTTGGTGGCAGTAGGCATGGGTGTTTTGGCAGGAGAGCATTCCATTAAGTTAAACCTCTTTAACAAATCATTAATGTACTTGGTTTGACTAATGAAAATGCCTTCATTAACTTGCTTTACTTGAAGACCAAGAAAATAAGTTAACTCTCCCATCATGCTCATTTCATACTTACTTTGCATAAGCTTGGCAAACTTTTGACAAAGTTTCACATCTGTAGATCCAAAGATTATGTCATCTACATAAATTTGAACAAGTATAGTAGAACCATTCACAACCCTGTGAAAAAGAGTTTTATCTACAGTACCTCTAGTGAAGTGATTCTCAAGGAGGAACTGTGAAAGTGTGTCATACCAGGCTCTAGGTGCTTGTTTCAAACCATAGAGTGCTTTGAGGAGAAAGTACACATACTCTGGAAAATCATCATCTTCAAAACCAGGAGGTTGACTTACATACACCTCCTCTTCCAATTCCCCATTCAGAAAAGCACTCTTCACATCCATTTGATAGACTTTGAAATTGGCATGGGCTGCATAGGCTAGGAAAATCCTTATTGCTTCTAGTCTCGCAACATGAGCAAAGGTTTCATCAAAATCAATTCCTTCTTCCTGTGAATAGCCTTTTGCAACCAATCTAGCTTTGTTCCTTGTGACTATGCCATTTTCATCCATCTTGTTTCTGAACACCCATTTTGTGCCTATGACACTCCTGTCCTTAGGCTTGGGCACCAGCTTCCAAACATTGTTCCTTTCAAATTGGTTTAGCTCTTCTTGCATAGCCAAGACCCAATCTGGATCTAGAAGTGCATCCTCAACTTTCTTTGGCTCATCTTGAGACAGAAAGCTGCTATATAGACATTCTTCTTGAGTTGCTCTTCTAGTTTGGACTTTTGAAGACACATCACCTATAATAAGTTCAAAGGGATGATCTTTAGTCCATTTCCTTGAGGGAGGTAGATTTGCTCTTGAAGAGGTAGCTTCATGATCATGATTGCATTGATTGGATATTTGTCCTTGAGAAACTCCCCCTGAGTTTGTTGTCCCTAAATGATCACTCCTGGAAGCATTTCTGTGACTGTCAACGGATTGTCCATTTTGACTGTCAACGAAACGCTCATTCTGACTGTCAACGGAATGTCCATTTGGTCTACTAGCAGCTATTCTTTTCAATCTTAATGCATCAATTTCATCTTCACTGCTGCTTTCATCTGTGCTAGATACAACAACTTTAGGTTGTTTCTCAGTAGCCTTAACATGATTCATTTGATCTCCTTCCTCATTTTCAAAAGAAAGACTTTCATGGAAACCTTCATCACAGAGACCTTGAATTTTGAGATCATCAAAAACAACATGTACAGATTCCATAACAATGTTGGTTCTGAGATTGTAGACTCTGTAGGCTTTCCCTGCTGCATAACCCACAAATATTGCTTCATCTGCCTTTGCTTCAAATTTCCCCAAGTGCTCAGCTTGATTTCTCAGAACAAAACACTTGCATCCAAAGACATGAAGAAAATCCAATAGTGGCTTCTTTCTTTTGAGTAGCTGATAAGGGGTCATTCCTTTGGTCTGATTAATCAAAGAAATATTCTGAGTGAAGCAAGCTGTATTAACTGCCTCAGCCCAAAAATAAGTTGGTAACTTTGATTCATCTAGCATTGTCCTTGCAGCTTCAATAAGTGTTCTGTTTTTTCTTTCAACTACACCATTTTGCTGTGGTGTCCTTGCTGTTGAAAACTCATGCAAAATACCATTTTCTTCACAGAACACCTTCATGCTTGAATTCTTGAATTCTGTCCCATTATCACTCCTAATCCTTCTCACTTTCAAGTCAGGATGATTGTTTACTATCTTGATGTGATTGATAATGATTTCACTTGCCTCATCTTTGTAGAGCAAAAAGAAAGTCCATGTAAATCTAGAAAAATCATCAACAATCACAAGACAATATTTCTTCTTTGAAATAGACATGACATTTACAGGGCCAAACAAATCCATGTGAAGCAACTCAAGCTGATGGACAATTGATGACTCTGTCTTGCTTTTGAATGATGCCTTCTATTGTTTCCCTTTTTGACAAGCATCACACAAACCATCCTTGGAAAACTCCACTTGTGGAATTCCTCTAGCAAGATCTTTCCTCACCAAATCATTCATAACTTTAAAGTTCAGATGAGATAATTTCTTGTGCCATAGCCAACTTTCATCCTTGCTTGCCTTGCTGAAAAGGCAAGTGATGGTTTCTGGACTTGTGCTACTAAAGTCAGCAATGTACACATTCCCTCTTCTGAATCCAGTCATTACCACATTGTTGTTTCCTCCTTTAGAAACAACACAGGCTTCTTTAGAAAAAGTAACTAAAAATCCTTTGTCACAAAGTTGGCTGATACTAAGCAAATTGTGCTTAAGACCATCCACCAATGCAACTTCATCTATGATGACATTCTCTTTTGAAATCAAGCCATATCCCTTAGTGTAGCCTTTGCTGTCATCTCCAAAAGCAATACAAGGGCCAGCTCTTTCCTGAAACTCTGTGAGCAGAGTAGAATCACCAGTCATGTGTCTTGAACAACCACTATCCAAGTACCAAAGATTCCTTTTGTCTCCCTGCACACAATAAAACCAAATCAAGTCGATTTTGGTACCCAAGTTTCCTTGGGTCCTGTTTTGTTAGCCTTTGCTTTTCCTTTTATATCATTTTTCACCTTGGGCTCAGATTGATTTAAATCAATCTTTATCCTTGGTGTTAATTTCTGAGGATTGCTCACATTTTCATTCACAGCATGCATAATTGGAGGAACAAACATGTTATTCATATTCCATGGGATTTGTGGCACATTAAACATATTCATGTATGGATTAGACACAAATGGCATGCTGGCATATGGATTTTGAAATTGTGCATATGGAGCAAACATGTTAGGCATAACAGGCATTGTAGGCATAGAACTATTCATTGCAGGCTTGAGAATTTTCACTTTAACAGTCTTCTTAACAGATTTGCAGTTAGTAGATAAATGACTAACACTTCCACAATTAACACATGTCTTTCTAGGAGCATATTTATCAGGTGTGTAATTGTTGTGTTTGTTAATTCCTACTTTGCCATTCCTGTTATTCTTTTTATTTCCCTTAGTCTCAACTTGAACATTCTCTAACTTATCTTTCAATTGCTTGTTGGACAAGTGACCTACATTAGCTCTCTCAACAGGCTTCTCAACTTTCTTTGATTTACTAGACTCACCTTGAACAAAGTTCTTGGTGACAGGACCATACTTATTATTAAGTCTAGTGAGTTCATCTTTTCTTTTCTCTGTCAACGAAACACCCTGATCGGTTGATGGTTCATCTGTCAACGAAACATTACATTCCGTTGACATATCAACCTTCAACAAATGATCATTGTTGTTTGTTGACTCTGTTTCTGATTCTAAGGTTTCACAAACATACCCTAGTTTCTCTTTGTTCTTTTTCCATGATTGTTCACAGAAAGATTCCATACCTTGAACATTAATGATGTTGGTAGCAACATTCCTGGCATCTTTCCATTTAGCAATCACACTTTGTTCTATTTCAAGTTGTGTCTTACGAATTTCTTCCCTTTGTAACACGTTCTCAAGTTCCTTCTTAGCATCCCTACTAACACATCTCATTTTCTCAAATTCAATGAGCTGTGCTTCTAACATTGCATTCCTATCACTTAAGAGCAAATTAGTCTCTTTTATTCTTGAATTCTCTTTGGTAAGTGATTTAAGAGTAACACGCAAATTATATAATACAGTAGACATTTCATTTACTGCACTATCGCATTCCTCTTTAGAAAGCTCAGAAAGATTAGTAATTGTTACCTGGTTGCTTGAGGAGCTTGCTTCCTGCTCATGATTGTTAGCCATAAGAGCCAAGTTGACATATTCAACATCATCATCAGAATCTTCACCATTACCAGCCCAATCATACTCCTGAGACATGAAAGCCTTTTCTTTTTGCTTGAGAAGTTCAAAGTATTTCTTTTTATAATCAACAGGCTCAAATTTCCTGTTGCGCTCTCTTCTCAATCTTGGGCTTTCTGCAGTCTCCAGCAAAGTGACCAAGCATTCCACAATTGAAACATTTAGATTTAGACTTTTCAATCCAGTTACTTTTGTTAGGTTGAAAGTCTCTCCTTGGTGGCCTTGCTTCTGAGTTTCTCTTGAACTTGAACTTAGAGAATTTTCTTGACAGAAAAGCAATGTGTTCATCAATCTCATCTAAGTCATCCAAGTTGGCTGGTTCTGGTTCTTCTTCTTCTGTCATCTTACCTTTACCTTTGCTAACATCACTTCTACAACTAGCTCGACTAGTTGTGGCCTTTGCAGCTTCTTCAGTGTCATCTTCCAGTTGGTTCACAGATGCAATCAATGCAATAGATCCACCCTTCTTCTGTACCTTCTCAATTTCTTCATCTTGCTCCATTTCCAACTCATATGTCTTTAATGTTCCATACAGCCTTTCAAGAGTGTAATCTTTGTACTCTTGAGTGTTTCTTAGAGAAACAGTCATAGGCTTCCATTCTTTTGGAAGAGCTCTAAGAAATTTAAGGTTCGAATCCTTGGTTTGATAGATCCTCCCATACAACTTTAATCCATTCAAAAGCTTTTGAAACCTACTAAACGTGTCATTTAGGGTTTCACCAGCTTTAAAGTGAAAGTGCTCATATTGTTGTATAAGGAGTTGCATTTTGTTCTCCCTTACTTGCTCAGTTCCTTCACATAGTGTTCTGACAGTGTCCCATACTTCTTTGGAGGTTGTACAGTTTATGACATTGTCAAACATCTCTTGCTCCAAACCATTAAACAGAATGTTCATGGTTCTTTTATCTTTATGGACTTCTGCAACATCTTCAATAGTCCATTCTGAGACAAGTTTTGGAATTTCCACATCAGGAGCATCATCTGGCAGTCCAACTCTAGATGCAAACTTCATGGGAACGTGTGGACCTTTCTCAATGCAGTCTACATATCTCTCATCCATAGACATGAGATGTAAATGCATCTTTACTTTCCAGTGAAAGTAATTGTCCTTATCAAGAACTGGTATCTTCACACCTGCATCCTTCTTCACCATGGTTTCTGTTTTTTTTTTTGGTCTTGATCTTTAAACTTCTTGTATGTTAGAAGCTCGCTCTGATACCAATTGTTAATCCCAAATGACCTAACAGAATTGTAGAAGGGGGGGGGGGGGGTTGAATACAATTCTTGATATTTTCTTTAACTTAAAACACTTATAAATAAAACTGAACTGAATAAGTAAAAACACAAGATATAAATAATTCAGTTGGATTGTTTGATGATCCAACTGAAGTGTTTTTATTTCGGAAATAATCTGTGATACGAAAGTACACAGCTGCTCAGTTACAAGGTTGTAGAGAAGAATGCTCTCAAAGATAGCTAATACAAACTATTTGTTTTTCTTCTCTTCGTCTTATCTTAACTGCTACACTTGGTTATATATTCCCAAGTTTACAAAGCTATTTTTGGGTACACTAAAGTACTTTAAAGGTAACCGCCAATAGTTTGCTTTTCATCCCTTTGTCCAGTGGTCCTTGGAGATCCTTGCTTTTGTCTTCATGCTTATTATGATCACTCCCAAGAGCCCAATTGGAAACTGGGATGTTTCCTTATTCCCCATGTCCATTTTAATGGTTTCCAATGCAAAGTACACTTCCACATCACCTTTAGATCTGTTCAGTAAACTGTCACTATCACTTTGTCAACTATTCAGAAAAGCAATAATGATTCGTTGATAGCAGGGATATGTGTTTCGTTGATAGCTTTATTCTCCATTTCGTTGATGAGTAAACTTCATTTCGTTGATGAGTAAACTTCATTCCGTTGATGGTGTATCCTTGTTCCGTTGATAGAGTAATCTTCATACCGTTGACATGTCTTCACTTAGGCAAAATTACAAGGCATGATATACTTACAATTAACCAACCTATTTTGCCTATCTAGTACTTAGTCAACAAGACTTAGAAAACCTATCTAGTACATACATCAAATGCATATCAAACTGTGAAGTATTGTACAGTGCAATTGCTACAACACTCATTCCGTTGATGAGCTTCCTGTCAACGAAACACTGCAAAGCATGCCATTCCGTTGACAGTTACAAAATGACTTAATACAAAATCTACTAAGTGTTTTTATAATTATCATCAAGATCAACATATTCCTAACAACCTCCTTGTTGTGGTTCAGCCTATTCAAGTCCTTATGGACTCTCTTATTTTGAACCCAACAGTCTTTGGAGTTTGCAGGGAATTGGACCACCAGGTTACTCTCTACATGGTTAGCTAGCAACATGAAAAATCTAGCATAATAGACATTCTTACTTCTAGATGCTTTATTCCCTAATTTAGCTCCAAGTTCAAACAGAATCAAGGACCCTAGATTATAAAAGCTATCAGTCAAAAGAATGTAAGCAATGCCAAGCATAGAAAAAGTAACTGTATCATAGTTGCTAATTTTACCAGAGAAAACCTTAAGAATGGCATCAAAGAAAAAACTCCATTCTTTGAGCATACCTCTTCTCTAAATCTTACTTAAATTACCCGTATGAAAAGCATAGTTAATTGAATTTAACATGTTAACAATATCAGTATCACTGTGCTTTTCTAACTTATTTTTTTCAGGCAAATTTAAGCAAGAAGTAATAACATCACTATTTATCACATATTCCTTACCTTGAAGAACAAAGGTAATGGTAGCATTGACAGAATCAAACATAGTTGATTCCGAGATTGCTTCAATCACCTCGAAGTATAATTTGGGGGCTTCGAACATTGCCTTTGAGAGCTTGCAGTTCTGGAGAAACCTCATCATAGTATGAAATGATGCGTTCTTCTCTTAGAAATCCATCAGTGCTGTGAAGTTGTTATTCTCATAAGTGAAACCAGTGAGAGACATAGTCTTGTTGGTTGGTGCCATTGATGCAAAGCTTGAAATTACAAAGAAATATTTTTGCTTTGAGAGAAAAGATGAGTTCTTTCCTTAGTGAATTTTGGAAATAGATATAAAATGATTAACTGGGAGTAAAAATCAATTTATACTCCCCCAAAATAATTCACTAATAAAACCAGAATAATTGAAAGAAATAATCTGTTTGGGCAAGAAAGTAACTGTTAGGCCGAATACACAATATATAATCAAATAGATGTATGAGAATAACAATAAGAACACTGTTTATGAACAATAAACTGTATGGAATTAAAAACTCCTCTCTCAGTGATGTAAAATATCACAGAGAGCTGCTAGGTTACAAGAATGATAGTTCACGTATTCGCATCCCTTTTAGGATTAACCTATCTGTGTTTATATAGTACACAGCTACGTACAATCTTCTAATTGATATTCCTATAAATCAGCTATACAATTAATATCAATCTAGAATTGCTTCTGTCTTCTGTTCCGTTTCCTTAGCCATCTCGATATCTCTTTGCTTCTTTCCATCTTCAAAGAATATCGCTTCTAGAATCTTCATTGACTGTTACACCGACTGCTAAGCAAACTCTGACCATCAGACTTTAATAAACTCTGACTGGTCCTCCAGCTAAACTCTGATAGTTTCCTGGTACTTTAAACACTGATAAACAAACATCAGCAATTATATCTAACAATCTCCCCCAACTTGTTCATACTAAAATGTACAAGTTAACAGATAATTGATGATGTCAAAACATATAACAAATGCAGTGTTTATAAAATCACAGAGTTTATATTTAACTTAGAACATAAAACTTTAAAAACTTACAGACTCCATTTACTTAATTTCTTCAATATTAGGTACAGTCCTGATGTAGTCCATAAGCAGTCTTCTCTCAGCACTCTCTAGCTCAGCTACCATTATCTTCTTTAGCTCTATTAACTCTGGATCACTCTCTCCAGTTTGATAGATAGCAGCCCTTAGAGCATAGATACTGTTTTTCCTCATATCATTTCCTAGCTTTATTATGAAGGATTTATCTGATTCCAGATTAAATTCCAACACCTTTATACCAAGATCTGTTCTGAGTCTTGCACTGTTTCTTTGCATCTCAACAAGCTTTCCATTGTAATCTCTGTACTTTGGTATGTAAGAACCAGCAGACTTTAGGCCACAAAGAGCTCTAGCTTTCACCATTCTGCTTCTTAATACCTCAGATGCTTGATGAGTTCTTTGATTTTTAACTTTCAGTATATACAGTACATACTCCAGTTCTTCTTTCATCTTTAATCCAATATCAGCTTCACCAACTGTTAGATCAGAATTCAATGATCGTCAGGAGCTAGACTCGACTGATCAGGATTGCTGACGTCATCAGGATTACATGGTCGTCAGGATCATGATACATATCAGGACTGGGATCAGGATTGATCATCAGGACTGGAAGCTGATCAGGATTCCTACTCCGAGTTATATTTGGAGTCTAGTTAAACATGGAAGTTTATTCTGTCGGTTCCTGGTTTGTAGAATGTAGCTATCAATTATGGATAGGTTTCAATCTTTGTAATTGATTAGGACTTATCATTGATAGAGAAGCTGTGTAGTATATAAACACAGTTTTGGTTTCGATTTATGGATGAGAACATAATCGAATATTTGTGAATCAAGATAGAAGCTCTCAAGAACATAGAATTTCTTGAGAGAGTTTTTGTAAGCTAGCAGCTCTCAAGAACATCAGAATTTCTTGAGAGAGTTTGTAACAGTTTTATATCAGATTTAATAAAGCTGTTATCTTTCTTTCATATTTGTGATATATACATTAAGAAGTCGATTGTCTTATACTATTGTATTCAACCCCCCTTCTACAATAGATTATTACTGGGCAACACCAACTCTGTATACTCTGCCATCAGACTTAAAGTATAACAGAAAATCCTTCTTCAATCCTCTATGATGTATTAACTGAACCGATTCTAAAGTATCAAGATTTTCCTGAGTCACACCAACACCTGGTTCAGCTAATGAAGTTTGATCCACATGACTATTGTTTACTCTCTTTTCTCTATGAGATCCTAAACCAGATCTATCTCTTGATTCTTTACCAATGATGGTTTTTCTTTGGAGAACATTGACATTTCCAGGAATCAGAGTGTGTTGAACCATGACTGGTTTAGCAAAAGTTCTTTGAAGTTCAGAAGAGAATTTAGTCTATACAACTTGAGTAGTATCAGTGGTTGTCACAGCTTCCATTGTTTGAACAACTTGAGCATTGTCAGAGGTTGTTTGAGCTTTTTTCATTATCTGATGTTCTTCCACAACCTTTCCTTTGCCTTTATCAAGCTTAGTTTCTACAGCCCTCTTTGCTTGTTGTAAACTCTGTTGAGAGTCTACATTTTCTTTAATGATAATTCCTCTTTCTTTAGGCCTTGAAACCTTCACAATTTTCTTCACCTTCCAAGACTTTAGATTCTTTTCATGCTCTTCAGCTAGCATCAATTCTTCAGCTTGAATATCTTCTATGGTTGCATCAGCACCATGTTCTTCTAGAAACAGCCGAGCTGCAATCTCTTCATCAGTTATTGGTTGAGAAGTAAGCAATAAGCTTCTAGCTCTTGAAGAAGATTGACCACCAGTGTTTATTCTTTCAGAGTTTGTATTAGAGTTTGACTTGAGTCTCCCTTGCTGTTGAGTAGATGTAGATTTTAACTCTTTTCCTTTTGCACCACCATCAGTAGAATCATCCTGTCTACTCAGAGTTTGAGACTTCTTGCATTTGTCTTTAAGTACTCTCTCCCCCTTTTTGACATCATCTGGAATCAACACTGAGGTGAGCAATTCCAGAGAAGTAGCAATAGAATCAAGTTTGTCAGACAGAACAGTCTGATTTTCTTCAACTTTGCTGAGTCTGTTCTTGATAACCTCTTGATCTTTAACCAAGGTAAGCAGCTTAGATTTATCTTGTTTCAAAGACATATCTCTAGTAACCACATCATTTCTCAACCCAGTTACAGACTTCTGAGTTTCATCAAAACGATTGTGAAGAGACTTTACTTGAACAATTGTGGCTTTGAGATGAGTAAGAAGCTTTGGATTTGTAATTGAGTTAGCAGATTTTGTCACAAAATCAGCAGCCCTTTGATCAGTGAATATACAATCCTTGTTTGACCACTTGGAAAAATACATAATCTGAAAGTGAAGTTCAGTGTTATGCTGAGTTGAACCTCCAATATCAGTTTCCTTTGGATTTGGTTGAGCAGAAAGTCTTTGAGAAGATGAATCAGCTTGATCATCAGAGTTTGCAGATGACTCAGCACTTGGAGAATGTGGAATATTCTCAGCAAATGTTTCTTGAGCATCTTCATTTGCAAGCTTCTCAGAGTTTATATCCTCTTGAACATTTTCTTCTTGTATAGCCTCAACAACAGGCGCTGTAGTAACTTCAATAACAATCTCTGCATTTGCTTCAAAATTATTTTCTGCAGTTTCTTCAAGATCAGTTTCTGCAGCTACAACCTTTGCTGTCTGATCAACCTCTTCACCTTTTTCAAGTACCTGGTGAGTAACAGAGAGAACCTCTGTATGAGTAGCTAAAGACTCATCAATTATGACTGTTGGTTGATCAGCTGCCACATCCTCTGTTTCACCAGTACTGCCAAACTCTTCAAGAGTTGCAGTAGGATGTGCTTCAATATTTTCTTCAATATCCATCTCCAGAATAGGTTCAAGAAAATCATCATTAAAAACAACATTATCATCAGTATTTGCTCTGGCTTCTTCAGGCACAGTAGCATTGTCAAAAATGTCTTCAATAACAACCTCTGGAGCTTCAGCAGTTGTAGAATCAGGAATCAATCCACCAAAAAGATAAGCAGCAACCAGCTTCCTTTTTTTGGTATGAATAGACTCATTTGCATCAGAATCCCTATCCTCATTAGAAGTAGGCCTATTTGCCCTCTTCTTCTTCCTTGAAGTACCAACAGAGTTTGGTAAATCATTAGCAACTAAAGATTTAGCAGCCTTGAAAGCTCTATGCTTAGTCCTACCCCCAGCTTTTGGTCTTTGGGATGTAGATGGAAGAGGCTCAGAGTTTAGTTGTGGTTGAGGTTGTAGAAATTCTTGAATTGAGGTTGGTGGTAACAAATCCCCAACATTTCCTCCTTTCTTAACATCTTTATTTGTTAAGTCATAAAATATTCTTTTATGCAATTTGAATGAGGGAATTACATCATCCTCAGTAATCTCAACCCCATCAACACAAGTAGAACAGATTAATTGACAAAAACGAGCAAAATAAACTACGCTCCTATTCTCTGTCATCTTTTCGCCAATATTATTCAAAACAAGTCTAGCAAAATCAAAGTGAGCATCATAGAGAAGAGAATACCCGATTTGCAGACTGTCAATTGGAATAGCATCCCAATTAGTACACTTCTTCCCGAACGCCCTTGTGATGCAGTCAAAGAAGAAACTCCATTCCTTCCTCAAGAGCGGTCGCTTTAGATTACATGTCCTTGCCAAAGACCCAGAGTAACCAATCTCCCTCATCATCCTTTGAAGCTCAGCATCACCAACAAAAATAGTGTATGCATTGAAGTCTTCAAACCCAAGAGCATCACGAACAGTGGTTGGAGTGACCACATACTCTTGTTCACCAAACTCGAAGATAATCGAAGGAGTTCCAGCCTCTGCTCCATCATCATAAACACCAGTTTCCCAGAATGCTTTGATTTGAGGCCCAGACAGCTTTGCTGGTTTCACAAGCGCTTGCCCAATATCTGATTGAGAAAGAAAATTCTGAAACAAGTGAAACGCCTCCGGTGCGTTCTCAGTAGACAAGGGTGTTGCATAATTGTTAGAGACAAATTCGAGACCAACAGATTAAAACATAGTAGTTGCCATTAGAAAGATTTGAAACTAGATCAGAGTTTATGCTCAGAGAAAGTATTTGAGAAAGTGATGCAGAAAAGTGTTTGTGAATATGCTTATGTGAAAATGTCCTGTGAATAGAGTAAGTCTGTAAAAATTTGAAACGTTGTGTGTATAATTATGAAATATGAATTAAAACTGAAGAGTTTTAATCATTAAGATACACAGCAGGCTTACTCGTGAAATGTGTGAGTGGGACAGTTGTCACATATGCATTAACTGACATCACTAATCGTGGTAGTTTCCAACACGCATGCGCAGTAAAAACAACAACTAATTACCGCTAGTGAATAGACACTTTTCATCATTTCCAAAACGCAACAAACCGTTATCAATCATACTCTCTATTTTCAAAAATAATGTTCCTCAAAAATTATGAAATGTCTGAAACACCTTTATTTATTTTAATCATCAGAGATTAAAAATAAATTACCTCTGCGTAGAGTACACAGTTCATCAGTGTTTATCAATTCTCCTCCTTCATTAATAATCTCTTTTCTCAAAATGCACAGTTGTGATTATTTGTGTGTGAATAGCAGAGTTTACTGAATATAAATATTGAGAGCATCTCAAAGTGCATAAAATCCACAAAATAAATCAGTAAAAACTGGTTGCCCAAACTCTCATATGCAAAACAAAATCTGATGTCATCTAAACTCTGTACCTTTATATGTATTTATTTGTTTTCACCCCCTTTTGAATTTTTTTTTATTCTTTTCCAGTAATCAGTGGTTGGCACTAGTCACCAAAAATTTCAAATTTTAGCCCTTATTTCATACAATAAGTTCCTGGGTCTTCCTAGGCACAACATGATCTCAAAGGAATTTGTGCATATTTTTGCATCTTTTGCTTGGGGGTGAAGTAGCAGTAACTATTCATCAGAGTTTAGACTAACATCATTTATCATTTATGATTTATGAGAGAAAGTGCAAACATCTAATACAGACTCAGTGTATAGGACCAATAAACTAAGAGATACTATAAATATTGAGACAGTATCATGCTGTGTTAACTTTCTGTACACATTTGAGATCAGATCATATATAACTCAGAAGGATTCATGATTACTTACTGAGAATCATGCTTCATATTTTTTTTTCTTCATCGGTTTTTATGTTTCAGACAATACCACAATCAGAGTATAACATCAGAGTTTAACCAACAGAGTATGCTTCCAGAGTTTACCAATCATGATTTGCATGCCAATTAACATATGCATAGAAACATGAGCAACATATCACAGAAGAGTTAATTTTGAGTCTAACCAGTATCTTTAGTCAAAACCAGAGATCATTCCTAGTTCATTCACCAGTATTGTAAATGTAGCTTCACTCAAAGGCTTAGTGAAGATATCTGCAAGTTGTTGTTCTGTAGACACAAAATGAAGCTCAATATCTCTTTCCTCCACATGTTCCCTGATAAAGTGATACCTTATGCTGATGTGCTTGGTCATGGAATGCTGTACTGGATTACCTGTCATAGCAATTGCACTTTGATTATCACAGAAAATAGGTATTTTAGAGTACCTTAACCCATAGTCCAGCAATTGATTCTTGATCCACAGAATCTATGCACAACAGCTACCAGCAGCAATATACTCTGCTTCTGCTGTGGATGTGGAAATTGATTTCTGTTTCTTGCTGTACCAAGAAACCAGTCTGTCACCTAGAAATTGACAGCTTCCACTAGTGCTCTTTTTGTCAATATTACAACCTGCAAAATCTGCATCAGAGTAACCAATAAACTTAAACTCTGATTCTCTAGGATACCACAAACCCAAGGTTATGGTTCCTTTGAGATATTTGAAAATCCTCTTCACAGCTGTTAGATGAGGCTCTCTGGGATCTGCCTGAAATCTTGCACAAAGACAGGTTGCATACATGATATTTGGTCTACTTGCAGTCAGATAAAGAAGAGACCATATCATGCCTCTGTAGTTTGTCATACCTACTGAAGCACCTGTATCTTTGTCTAGCTTTGTTGCAGTTGCCATAGGAGTTGTTGCAGATGAACTATCAAGCATACCAAATTTCTTGAGAAGATTTCTGGTATATTTTGCTTGATTGATAAAAATCCCATCATCTGTTTGCTTTACCTGCAAGCCTAGAAAATAACTAAGCTCTCCCATCATGCTCATTTGGTACCTGGACTACATAAGCTTGGCAAATTTTTTACAGAGTTTATCATTAGTAGACCCAAAAATTATGTCATCCACATAAATTTGAACTAAAAGCAAATCATTACCAGTATTGAAATAGAACAAGGTTTTATCAATTGTACCTCTAGTGAACCCACTTTCTAAAAGAAATTGAGCCAGAGTTTCGTACCATGCTCTAGGTGCCTGCTTTAGTCCATAAAGTGATTTGACAAGCCTGTAGACATAATCTGGATACTTGGGGTCCACAAACCCTGGTGGTTGTTCAACAAACACTTCTTCTTCAAGTTTCCCATTGAGAAAAGCACTCTTCACATCCATCTGAAAGACTTTAAACTTCTTGTTAGCAGCATATGCTAGAAAAATTCTTATGGCTTCCAACCTTGCAACTGGAGCAAAGGTTTCATCATAGTCAATTCCTTCCTGTTGTGAATATCCTTTTGCCACAAGTCTAGCTTTGTTCCTTGTAATTACTCCCTCACTGTCAGTTTTGTTTCTGAAAACCCACTTTGTACCAACAACCGACCCGTTCTTGGGTCGTGGTACAAGTGTCCATACTTCATTTCTTTCAAACTCATTCAATTCTTCCTGCATTGCTGTTATCCAGTTAGCATCTTGAAGAGCTTCATCCACTTTCTTAGGCTTTGTTTGAGATATGAATGCATGAAACAGACATTCATTTGCTGTAGCACTTCTTGTTTTCACACTTGCATCTGGATCTCCAATGATTAGATCAGGTGTATGAGCCTGAGTCCACCTTCTTGCTGTAGGTAAGTGGCTTCTTTCATCATTATTGGATTCTCCCCCTTGATCCATGCTTTCCTGATTTTCTTGTTGACCATCTGCATTCTCTAAGGCTCCCCCTGAATTGGACTGCTCAGAGTTTGAACTTTTAGAGTTTGTGTTAGATTCTTCAGCTGACTCACTTTCAGAATGTGAGTCATCATTTTGAGATGTTGCTGAAGTATCTTCATGCTCCCCCTCAACTAGTTCTCTATTTTGTTCTGTCTGAGGAACTTCCTCAGTATTTACCAGTAGAGGTTCAGAGTATGCTTCATCAGAGTTTGTTGGATTTGCTTCGTCAGAGTTTATATCATCAGAGTTTAGATCTTCATTTTCAAAGCGTAGCTGGTCATGATTTTCTTCATCTTCAATTCCAGTTATTTTCTTGTCATAAAATGACACATGTATAGATTCCATGATCACTTTAGTTCTCAGATTATAAACTCTGAATGCTTTAGTTGACAGTGGATATCCAACAAAAATTCCTTCATCAGCTTTTAAATCAAACTTGGTCAACTGTTCAGGATGAGTTTTCAACACAAAGCATTTGCACCCAAAAATATGAAAATATTTTAGGTTTGGTTTCTTATTCTTCACCATCTCATATGGTGTTTTCCCATGCATGTTGATCAGTGTAGCATTTTGAGTAAAACAAGCAGTTTGAACAGCTTCTGCCCAGAAATAAGTTGGCAATTTTGCTTCATCAAGCATTGTTCTGACAGCTTCGATTAAAGTTCTGTTCTTCCTTTATACTACACCATTTTGCTGTGGAGTCCCTGGTGCAGAAAATTCTTGCTTCACTCCTCTTTCTTTGCAAAATTCTTCCATTGTTGTGTTTCTGAATTCAGTACCATTATCACTCCAGATGATTTTCACTTTATACTGTGATCCTTTGTCTAGTAGCTTCACATGTTCCATCAGAATTAAGGCAGTTTCATCCTTCTTTGCTAGAAAGTACACCCAGGTGTATCTGGTGTACTCATTAACAATGACTAAAGCATATTTCTTTCTGCCAAGAGACATTACATTCACTGGAACAAATAGATCAACATGAAGAAGATGATAAGGATCCACAACTGATGATTCAGATTTACTCTTAAAAGATGACTTCCTTTGCTTGGCCTTTTGACAAGAATCACACAGACCATCTAAGCTGAGTATAGACTTTGGAAGTCCCCTTACAAGATCTTTTCGAATTAGCTCATTGATGTTGTTCAAGTTCAGATGAGAGAGCTTCTTATGCCATTTCCAACTCTCTTCATTAGACATTTTTGCAGACAGACACACAGCTTTTCCTTCAGAGTTTGTTACCAAACTTGCTTCATAAATATTATTCCGTCTGTGTCCAACTAGAACAACTTTCCCTGTAGATTTGCTGATTACCTCACAGTATTCAGGTTGAAAATTTACATGATAACCTCTGTCACAGATTTGACTCACAGATAGCAAGTCATGCTTGAGTCCTGGAACTAGAGCTACATTTGTGATGATGACACTTCCAAGATTGATATTGCCATATCCCAGAGTACGTCCTATGTTGCCATCTCCATAGGAAACTTTTGGGCCAGCTTTCTCCTCATAATCTGATAGCAGGGCTTTATTTCCAGTCATGTGCCCTGAACATCCACTGTCCAAGACTAGGGTGCTTTCCCTTATGCCCTGCAATCACAAACAATTACAAAGAGTTAGATTTGAGGATCCAGACTTGCTTGGATCCTTTGGCTTTCTTAATATAGTTAGCTTTTGCAGCGGAATTCTTATCAACAGAGTTTAAGCTAACCGTATCAGAGTTTACACTATCAGAGTTTACACTTGCAGAATCAACTTTAACCCATTTCAAATTGGGCTTTAACTCATAATAGTTGTGATAAATGGCATGATAATTCTTGCAAGTATAAATAGAGTGCCAAGTACTCCCACAGTGAGTGCATAAAGTCTGTGGTCTAACCCTAACATAATCATTCTTAACTCCAGACTTGGAGGATAAAGAATTAATGTCTTTGTTTTTCCTGCAGAAACTTGCAAGATGGTTAGTACTACCACAATTGTGACATGTTTTTTCTAGGAGCATCAGTGATAAGCAAATGATTATTGCTTTTATTAACGCCTATTTTTCCATTTCTATTCTTCCTGGACACTTTCTGTTTTTAAACAGACTTGACCTCTTTGAGCTTATACTTGAATTGTTTCTCTGTCATTAAACCAATATTAACCTGTTTAACACAAGTTTTTACTGGTTCTCTCTTAACCGTTTCTTTTTCAAGTACAGAGTTTAGCTTACTGGATTCAGGAACAAATTTCATAGGTGGAAGATGTGTTCTAACTTTAACCTTATCTTTAAACCTAAGTTCATCTTTCTCACAGTAATCTAACCCAACTGTATCTGTTTGAAATACCTGATGCGTGTCCTTACCAGAGTTTGTCCAGGTTTTAATTACCTTTCTCTCCTTTTCCAAATCAGATTCTAATTCCCTAAATTTCTTAAGCAACTCCTGTTCAACATAAACAACATCATCTCTTTCCTTTTGAACTTGTTGCATGTTAACAAGTTCTTCTTCAAGAAATTTATTTCTGTCTTTAAGCTTTAGATTCTCAGATTTAATTCTCTCATTTTCTAAAGTCTGATCCCTATAACTAACATGTATGCTTTTAAGATAAATTCTCAATTCAGATATATTATCAATATCATAAGCATAGGTTGTTAGAGGTACCTTGTTTTCAGATGAATCAGATTCATCTTGGACAGTTGCCATGAGAGCATAGTTGACATCTTCATCTGAATCTAAAGTGTCTGCCCAGTCTCTTCCTTTAGTGATGAGTGCTTTTTCAGATTTTCCTTTCTTGCACTCTGGAGCATAGTGACCCATCTCTTTACACTTGTAGCACTAGATCTCAGACTTGTCTTTCTTCCCAGATTTGATATCCCTTCTTTCAGACTTTCTGAAACTCTTCTTTTCAGAGTTTGAATCTCTCATAGAGAATCTCTTTCCTTTCTTGAAGTTCGTGAAACCCATCTTCTTGAAAGTCTTCACCATTGTTAGGAATATGTTGTTCTTGATGATAAACATAATACACTTAGTAGAATTTGTGTAAAGTCACTTTGTAGCTGTCAACGAAATGGCATGCTTTGCAGCATTCCGTTGACAGGAAGCTCATCAACGAAATGAGTGTTGTATCAATTGCATTGTACAATACTTCTCAAATGATAGGCATTCTGTTATATGTATTAGATAGGTTTTCTAAGTCATGTTGACTAAGTACTAGATAGGCAAAATAGGTTGGTTAATTGTAAATATATTATGCCTTGTAATTTTGCCTAAGTGAAGACATATCAACGGTATGAAGATTACTCTATCAACGGTATGGAGTTTACTCATCAACGAAACGAGGGAAACACCATCAGGAATGAAGAATAAAGCTATCAACGAAACACATCTCCCTGCTATCAACGAATCATTATTGCTTTTCTGAATGGTTGACAAAGTGATAGTGACAGTTTACTGAACAGATCTAAAGGTGATGTGGAAGTGTACTTTGCATTGGAAACCATTAAAATGGACATGGGGAATAAGGAAACATCCCAGTTTCCAATTGGGTCTTGGGAGTGATCATAATAAGCATGAAGACAAAAGCAAGGATCTCCAAGGACCACTGGACAAAGGGATGAAAAGCAAACTATTGGCGGTTACTCATTGTACTTTTAGTGTAGCCAAAAATAGGGTTGTAAACTTGGGGATATATAACCAAGTGTAGCAGTTACTTTAACAATAGAGAAGAAAAACAAATAGTTTGTATTAGCTATCCTTGAGAGCATTCTTCTCTACAACCTTGTAACTGAGCAGCTGTGTACTTTTGTATCACAGATTATTTCCGCAATAAAAATCACTTCAGTTGGATCATCAAACAATCCAACTGAAATTATTTATGTGCTTGTGATTTTTACTTTATGTTCAGTTTTATTTGTAAGTTGTTTTAAGTTTAAGAAATATCAAGAATTGTATTCAACCCCCCCCCCCCCTTCTACAATTCTGTTAGGTCATTTGGGATTAACAATTGGTATCAGAGCAAGCTTCTAACATACAAGAAGTTTAAAGATCAAGACCAAAACAGAAACCATGGTGAAGAAGGATGCAGGTGTAAAGATACCAGTTCTTGATAAGGACAATTACTTTCACTGGAAAGTAAAGATGCATTTACATCTCATGTCTATGGATGAGAGGTATGTAGACTGCATTGAGAAAGGTCCACACGTTCCCATGAAGCTTGATTCTAGAGTTGGACTGCCAGATGATGCTCCTGATGTAGAGATTCCAAAACCTGTCTCAGAATGGACTGTTGAAGATGTTACAGAAGTCCATAAAGACAAAAGAACCATGAACATTCTGTTTAATGGTTTGGAGCAAGAGATGTTTGACAATATCATAAACTGTACAACCTCCAAAGAAATATGGGACACTGTTAGAACTCTCTGTGAAGGAACTGAGCAAGTCAGGGAAAATAAAATGCAACTCCTTATACAACAATATGAGCATTTTCATTTTAAAGCTGCTGAAACCCTAAATGACACGTTTAGTAGGTTTCAGAAGCTTTTGAATGGATTAAAGCTGTATGGGAGGATCTATCAAACCAAGGATTCAAACCTTAAATTTCTCAGAGCTCTTCCAAAAGAATGGAAGCCTATGACTGTTTCTCTCAGAAACACTCAAGAGTACAAAGACTACACTCTTGAAAGGCTTTATGGAACCTTGAAGACATATGAGTTGGAAATGGAGCAAGATGAAGAAATTGAAAAGGTACAGAAGAAGGGTGGATCTATTGCATTGATTGCATCTGTGAACCAACTGGAAGATGACACTGAAGAAGCTGCAAAGGCAACAACTAGTCGAGCTAGTTGTAGAAGTGATGTTAGCAAGGGTAAAGGCAAGATGACAGAAGAAGAAGAACCAGAACCAGCCAACTTGGATGACTTAGATGAGATTGATGAACACATTGCTTTTCTGTCAAGAAAATTCTCTAAGTTCAAGTTCAAGAGAAACTCAGAAGCAAGGCCACCAAGGAGAGACTTTCAACCTAACAAAAGTAACTGGATTGAAAAGTCTAAATCTAAATGTTTCAATTGTGGAATGCTTGGTCACTTTGCTGGAGACTGCAGAAAGCCCAAGATTGAGAAGGGCAACAGGAAATTTGAGCCTGTTGATTATAAAAAGAAATACTTTGAACTTCTCAAGCAAAAAGAAAAGGCTTTCATGTCTCAGGAGTATGATTGGGCTGGTAATGGTGAAGATTCTGATGATGATGATGAATATGTCAACCTGCTCTTATGGCTAACAATCATGAGCAGGAAGCAAGCTCCTCAAGCAACCAGGTAACAATTACTAATCTTTCTGAGCTTTCTAAAGAGGAATGCGATAGTGCAGTAAATGAAATGTCTACTGTATTATATAATTTACGTGTTACTCTTAAATCACTTACCAAAGAGAATTCAAGAATAAAAGAGACTAATTTGCTCTTAAGTGATAGGAATGCAATGTTAGAAGCATAGCTCATTGAATTTGAGAAAATGAGATGTGTTAGTAGGGATGCTAAGAAGGAACTTGAGAACGTGTTACAAAGGGAAGAAATTCTTAAGACACAACTTGAAATAGAACAAAGTGTGATTGCTAAATGGAAAGATGCCAGGAATGTTGCTTCCAACATCATTAATGTTCAAGGTATGGAATCTTTCTGTGAACAATCATGGAAAAAGAACAAGGAGAAACTAGGGTATGTTTGTGAAACCTTAGAATCAGAAACAGAGTCAACAAACAACAATGATCATTTGTTGAAGGTTGATATGTCAACGGAATGCAATGTTTCGTTGACAGATGAACCATCAACCGATCAGGCTGTTTCGTTGACAGAGAAAAGAAAAGATGAACTCACTAGACTTAATAATAAGTATGGTCCTGTCACCAAGAACTTTGTTCAAGGTGAGTCTAGTAAATCAAAGAAAGTTGAGAAGCCTGTTGAGAGAGCTAATGTAGGTCACTTGTCCAACAAGCAATTGAAAGATAAGTTAAAGAATGTTCAAGTTGAGGCTAAGGGAAATAAAAAGAATAACAGAAATGGCAAAGTAGGAATTAACAAACACAACAATTACACACCTGATAAATATGCTCCTAGAAACACATGTGTTAATTGTGGAAGTGTTAGTCATTTATCTACTAACTACAAATCTGTTAAGAAGACTGTTAAAGTGAAAATTCCCAAGCCTGCAATGAATAGTTCTATGCCTACAATGCCTGTTATGCCTAACATGTTTGCTCCATATGCACAATTTCAAAATCCATATGCCAGCATGCCATTTGTGTCTAATCCATACATGAATATGTTTAATGTGCCACAAATGCCATGGAATATGGATAACATGTTTAGTCCTCCAACTATGCATGCTGTGAATGAAAATGTGAGCAACCCTCAGAAATCAACACCAAGGGTAAAGATTGATTTAAATCAATCTGAGCCCAAGGTGAAAAATGATATAAAAGGAAAAGCAAAGGCTAACAAAACAGGACCCAAGGAAACTTGGGTACCAAAATCAACTTGATTTGATTTTATTGTGTGCAGGGAGACAAAAGGAATCTTTGGTACTTGGATAGTGGTTGTTCAAGACACATGACTGGTGATTCTACCCTGCTCACAGAGTTTCAGGAAAGAGCTGGCCCTTGTATTGCTTTTGGAGATGACTGCAAAGGCTACACTAAGGGATATGGCTTGATTTCAAAAGAGAATGTCATCATAGATGAAGTTGCATTGGTGGATGGTCTTAAGCACAATTTGCTTAGTATCAGCCAACTTTGTGACAAAGGATTCTTAGTTACTTTTTCTAAAGAAGCCTGTGTTGTTTCTAAAGGAGGAAACAACAATGTGGTAATGACTGGATTCAGAAGAGGGAATGTGTACATTGCTGACTTTAGTAGCACAAGTCCAGAAACCATCACTTGTCTTTTCAGCAAGGCAAGCAAGGATGAAAGTTGGCTATGGCACAAGAAATTATCTCATCTGAATTTTAAAGTTATGAATGATTTGGTGAGGAAAGATCTTGCTAGAGGAATTCCACAGGTGGAGTTTTCCAAGGATGGTTTGTGTGATGCCTGTCAAAAAGGGAAACAAAAGAAGGCATCATTCAAAAGCAAGACAGAGTCATCAATTGTCCATCAGCTTGAGTTGCTTCATATGGATTTGTTTGGCCCTGTAAATGTCATGTCTATTTCAAAGAAGAAATATTGTCTTGTGATTGTTGATGATTTTTCTAGATTTACATGGACTTTCTTTTTGCTCTCCAAAGATGAGGCAAGTGAAATCATTATCAATCACATCAAGATGGTAAACAATCATCCTGACTTGAAAGTAAGAAGGATTAGGAGTGACAATGGGACAGAATTCAAGAATTCAAGCATGAAGGTGTTCTGTGAAGAAAATGGTATTTTGCATGAGTTTTCAGCAGCAAGAACACCACAGCAAAATGGTGTAGTTGAAAGGAAAAACAGAACACTTATTGAAGCTGCAAGGACAATGCTAGATGAATCAAAGTTACCAACTTATTTTTGGGCTGAGGCAGTTAATACAGCTTGCTTCACTCAGAATATTTCTTTGATTAATCAGGCCAAAGGAATGACCCCTTATCAGCTACTCAAAAGAAAGAAGCCACTATTGGATTTTCTTCATGTCTTTGGATGCAAGTGCTTTGTTCTGAGAAATCAAGCTGAGCATTTGGGGAAATTTGAAGCAAAGGCAGATGAAGCAATATTTGTGGGATATGCAGCAGGGAAAGCCTACAGAGTCTATAATCTCAGAACCAACATTGTTATGGAATCTGTACATGTTGTTTTTGATGATCTCAAAATTCAAGGTCTCTGTGATGAAGGTTTCCATGAAAGTCTTTCTTTTGAAAATGAGGAAGGAGATCAAGTGAATCATGTTAAGGCTACTGAGAAACAGCCTAAAGTTGTTGTATCTAGCACAGATGAAAGCAGCAGTGAAGATGAAATTGATGCATTAAGATTGAAAAGAATAGCTGCTAGCAGACCAAATGGTCATTTCATTGACAGTCATGATGGTGGATTCGTTGACAGTCAAAATGAGCGTTTCGTTGACAGTCAAAATGGTAATACCGTTGACAGTCATAGAAATGCTTCTAGAAGTGATCATTTAGGGACAACAAACTCAGGGGGAGTTTCTCAAGGACAAATATCCAATCAAGGCAATCATGATCATGAAGCTACCTCTTCAAGAGCAAATCTACCTCCCTCAAGGAAATGGACTAAAGATCATCCCTTTGAACTTATTATAGGTGATGTGTCTTCAAAAGTCCAAACTAGAAGAGCAACTCAAGAAGAATGTCTATATAGTAGCTTTCTGTCTCAAGATGAGCCAAAGAAAGTTGAGGATGCACTTCTAGATCCAGATTGGGTTTTGGCTATGCAAGAAGAGCTAAACCAATTTGAAAGGAACAATGTTTGGAAGCTGGTGCCCAAGCCTAAGGATAGGAGTGTCATAGGCACAAAATGGGTGTTCAGAAACAAGATGGATGAAAATGGCATAGTCACAAGGAACAAAGCAAGACTGGTTGCAAAAGGCTATTCACAGGAAGAAGGAATTGATTTTGATGAAACATTTGCTCCTGTTGCAAGACTAGAAGCAATAAGGATTTTCCTATCCTATGCAACCCATGCCAATTTCAAAGTCTATCAAATGGATGTGAAGAGTGCTTTTCTGAATGGGGAATTGGAAGAGGAGGTGTATGTAAGTCAACCTCATGGTTTTGAAGATGATGATTTTCCAGAATATGTATACTTCCTCCTCAAAGCACTCTATGGTTTGAAACAAGCACCTAGAGCCTTGTATGACACACTTTCACAGTTCCTCCTTGAGAATCACTTCACTAGAGGTACTGTAGATAAAACTCTTTTTCACAGGGTTGTGAATGGCTCTACTATACTTGTTCAAATTTATGTAGATGACATAATCTTTGGGTCTACAGATGTGAAACTTTGTCAAAAGTTTGCCAAGCTTATGCAAAGTAAATATGAAATGAGCATGATGGGAGAATTAACTTACTTTCTTGGGCTTCAAGTGAAGCAAGTTAATGAAGGCATTTTCATTAGTCAAACAAAATATATTCATGATTTATTAAAGAAGTTTAATTTAATGGAATGCTCTCCTGCCAAAATTCCCATGCCTACTGCCACCAAACTTGAATTGAATACTAAGGAAAAATCTGTGGACATTTCAGGTTACAGAGGCATGGTAGGCTCACTTTTATATTTAACAGCTAGTAGACCTGATATTATGTTTGCTACATGTCTATGTGCTAGATTTCAGGCTGATCCTAGGGAATCCCATTTAGTTGCTATTAAAAGAATTTTCAGATATCTCAAAGGAACACCAAACCTTGGCATTTGGTATCCTAGAGAATCTGGCTTTGAACTAATTGGTTATTCAGATGCAGATTTTGCAGGATGTAAAATTGACAGGAAAAGCACAACAGGCACCTGTCAATTCTTAGGAAACAAGCTTGTCTCATGGTTCAGCAAGAAACAAAACTCAGTTTCTACCTCCACAGCTGAGGCTGAGTATATTGCAGCTGGAAGTTGTTGTGCACAGATTTTATGGATGAAAAATCAACTACTTGATTATGGATTAAGAGTTGAGAAAATTCCTATTTTCTGTGACAACACTAGTGCCATTGCCATTACTGAGAATCCAGTGCAGCATTCAAGGACCAAGCACATTGACATCAAGTACCATTTCATTAGAGAACATGTTATGAATGGTACTGTGGAGTTACATTTTGTTCCAAGTGAACAACAACTTGCAGACATCTTTACCAAGCCACTTGATGAATCCACATTCTCAAGATTAGTAAGTGAGCTAGGTATGCTAAATTTCTCTTAATTATTTTGAGATTTTTGCAAGTTAAAATGCAGCCAGAAACTTGCTATGTTTTTCTGTGAATTAATTTTCTCAGGAAAAAGTGAAATTTTGTCTAAGTCAAAATTACTATGTCAACGAAACGAACCATTTCGTTGACAGTCTTAGCATTTTTCTGGGTGTTTCGTTGATAGCTCTTTTATATCAACGAAACACAGCTTTATCAACGAAATAAGACGGGACTTTAACCGCCCAATCCTGATTCGTTGATTTAGCGCTTTTAATCTGAACCGTTGAAATTTGACACGTCCGTTACCACGATCTGTGCATACACCCCTGTAAGTATAAATCATGGTAATTCTTTAAAAGTAACGGTTATATTTTTAAGCCAATCCAGTAATTTATATTTATTATTGGACTCTTTTTCTGAGAATTTTTGGGGGAGTATTTAAGAAATTCTATTTTCTTTATTTTTCTTTTTACCTGTTCTCAAAAATTCCAAAGGCTTTTCTCTCTTCTTCTCTCTAACAAGCAATCTAGTTCGAAGCAACAATGGCACCCATAGTCAAGCTTATGTCTGCAGGAGGGTTCATCTACGAAAAGAACAACTCAATCCCATTTGTTGTCAAGGAGGGTCCAAACAGTATCTTTTTCAAGATGATGGACTTCATGAAGAACTGCAAATTGAGCTATGCAATGTTTCACTCAACTCCTCTCTATAATGAGATAATCGAGGAGATTTGGACCTCGTGTGAGTATAGTGGAACAAACTGCACACTGCAATTCACCATACAAGGTAAAGAGTACATAGTTAATTCTGATGTATTGCAAGCATGTTTACATATTCCTAAAAATAACTGTGATGCTTTGCCTACAATCACTGAAATGGTTAACTTGCTAAATTCAATAAACTACTCTTTGCCTACTGATAATCTGGGTAGAATAATTAGGAGAGGTGTGGTTAGGGAATATAGTTATTTAGCTGATGCATTTATCAAGGTCTTTTCTGGTAAGATTAGTAATTTTGATGCATTAACTAATTCCATGTTGATTCTTTTTACCATGCTCCTAACTGATAAATATTACAACTTTAGCACCCAACTTATGTATGAAATTGGTGCTAAGTTGGGTGATAAGGCTAATAGGAAAAAGAATATCTATTATGCTAGGTTTCTGATGATGTTGGCTAATCATGTTAGTCCAACACCATTAGTTATTTCTAACCCTGTTTCCAAGTTTGAGTGTTTTGTGCAAGAGAAGAGAGTATTGACAGACATACTGAGGCTGAACCACAATGGTGAAGTTCCAGTGGTGTATCTGCCAGTAATTAAGGTAACTACTGCTATCTCTTCTAGTACAATTGTTACTTCAACTGTATCACCCAGTACTGTTGCTGTGGAGTCTGTAGTTGTGACCCAACAGGCTCCTGCCCCAGCAACAAAACCAAAATCAAAGAAATCCTCCAAGCCAACCTTAGGTGCTTCCCAAAAGGCACCTGTTGTAAAATCCACTACACAACCTAAGGGGAGTGTTGTAGGTGCTGTGAGAGGTGAGGGAAGGGGTGAACATAAAAGAAACCCTAAGGATAAGGAAGGAAAGATGAGTGAGATCCAGCCAAGCCCGATTGTGTCTTCCCAACAAGGCACAATGAGTAATATGGATTTAAGCACAAGTCTAATTGCATCCTCCCAAAAGGATGTAATTATTGAAACAAGCTCTTCTCCAAGAGCACACTCCAAGAGGGTAAGGGACACTTCAAGCCCACAGTCTACTTTTTCCCAATACCAAAGGAGGGTGAAACAAAAATCCAAGGGTTCACAGGGTGCACACACTCTGGAAGCTACACTTCCAGTTTCACAAATTCAGTTTGATGTAACCCCTATCATTACTCTGGGGTTACAGTCCCATTCTCTAAACATCAACCTTGAACAATCTCCATCAAATTCACCAACTTTATCTCTAGATGTGGACATGATCCATACATCTATTCCTGATTCTCCAACTCTAATCTTGGAGAAGCCCCACTCTGAAGCTGGTGGCCATCACTTGTTAAGTGATTTGTTGGGTCATCAACCAATTTTTTCTGAAGTTGCAAGAGGATCTGTGGACCAATCTCTAAAATCAATCACCACAGATTCTACTGTAATTTCACTTTCTCAAAGTGCTTTATTGACTTCATCAACGAAACAACTTCTTTCGTTGACAAGTGTTTCTCCATCAACGGTATCCATACCGTTGACAGTTCAAACTACCATTCCGTTGATAGGTCAATCTACACCCCTTATTGAAAATCCAGTTGTTTCCACAACTAGTGTAGATGACCTGGTGGTAGTTGAGACACTTTTAGGTTTGAGAGGGAGTGAAATGGAGAGGCTGGCTTGCAGCTAGGCAAAAGGAGAGTCTGAGAGTGAGAGGCTGGCTATTTCTTCCAGCCAGGCAAAAGGAGAGATTGAGAGTACCACCTTAGTAGGTGAAGGTGAGGGTGTGAGAGGTGTGAGCCATGGGGAGCCCATGATGCAAGAAAAGAGTGGAGAGAGAGAAGGGACTACAAGAGTGATAAGGGAGGAAGCAGCCATTGCAAGTGAGTTAATGGGGGTCAGTGAGGGAGAAAGGGAACTTACCTTCCAAGAGCATTATCAACAAACTCTGGATAGTATTTCCCTGGATCCTGAGACCTTTACTCATCCTGTGTCAGCCTATCATATTATGGCTCAACAGGGCAATGTGGAGGCAGAAAGGCCACTCAACTTAATTCATACTACTGCATCAATGCAAAGAGCAAAGGATGCATTGACCAATCTACCTCCAGGAGCTGCAGCAATTGGAGAATTTGAGTTTTCTGATGATGAAGACAGCTTTGGTGACAATCTACAGGTGGCCACTACTACACAGACTGGGACTTCTGTGGTGCCTCCTACACCAAACTGGCTTTCTCAAGATATGCATGGTAGATCCAACTTGGATACTGTTATTACAAGGCAATACAATGAGGCATATCTAGCTCATGAGTCAGCAACTGCAAGGGACAAGAAATTCTATAAGGCCATAATGGATTCTCTGGAAATTCAAAGGCTACAAATGTTGCAGACAAGGATTGAAGCTACAGAAATAAAGGATTCAATTAGCAACCTTAGGGATGCTACTGACAGGAGGCTAGATGAAAAGCTTCCTCTTCACACTGTCTCCAAGATGTCAAGGTTTTTCACCAAGGAACCTGAAGTGTCCTCATCTTTGAAAACTCTCTCCTCTAGAGTGGACAAAGTTGAGGCTACACTTTCTCACATGCAGAAGGAACAAGAGAAGCAAACTCAGCTACTTACCCAGCTTCTGGCAGCTCAAGGACTCCCTATCATCTCACTTGATGATAACAAAAAGGGGGAGAAAACTAAGGAGCTAGAGATACAAATCACAAAGGTTTTGGTCTCAGCCATCTCCTTACCAGAAGAGCCATTAGCAATGGGGGAGTTTGGAAAGAAGCAAAAGGATGGTATTGATCTAATTAAGGAAGCTTCTATGAGGATGGAACTTGCAGAACAGATCAAAGATCACTGGTCCAACATAGAAGCAAGGTTCAAGAAAATTACTTAATCTTCAAAGACAGATCAGCCATCAACAAATGCAATGGTGACAGTACAAATAGAGCCACAGTTCAAGAGCTCTTATGCTATAGAGCCCCTTCAGCATGGAATCCTTCAAGATTCAAGAAATGAGAAAGGCCAATCTTCATGCTTTAGGAATGTGGATGCAAGAGGGATTTCTCCAATGTCACCTATCAAACCCAAAGGCAAGAACACTGAAAAGATATTTTATCCTCCACCAACGCCAGATGAGTTCAAAGTCCTAGGGAAGCTGATCACTAAGTGCAAGGAAAGCAATCATCCAGGCATAAGGAATCAAAGGGCCATCATCTACAGGGACAGCACGGAAATCTGCATTTGGGTTGGTCACCCAAATTTTGCTAAGGCCAAAGCTGAAGAATCTGAAAGGGCAGCAATGCAAGCATTGGCAGTTGCTCAAGCACTTGAAGATGAAGAAACTCTACAGGAAGATAAAGCCAAGGATGGAGCTAAGGAAGCAAGGAAAAGTATAAGGCAACCAAAGGCTAGAGCCAAGAGGAATCTGGACTTTGATAAAGAGGACTCTCAGGACACTGCTCAAGCCTCTTCCACAACAAGTGCACATCAAATTCCTACTGGTCTACCTATTGAAGGAAAGTTGGCCTGTGATCCTGCACACCCTGTCAACTATCATGATCAACCAATCATGCCAAAGGAGGAGCCTATTGAATTTGATGAAGCCTATTTTCCAAAATTCCTATTTGAAAAGGATCAGCCAATGAAGACCAAGAAAAGGGCTGTCAAGGCAAAGCCAATATTTGTGAGAAAGCCACAACCTCAGAAACCCCCTTCAAATCCAGAGGACTGCATGTACATTGCTGACATCAGGGAAGAATCTAGCTTACATCTTGATTTAGACAACCTGGTGGAAGTAAGGGGCATTGCAGCTTCTCAAAAGATGCCTGAAAGATTAGTTTTCACATTCAAGGGTGGTAGAGAACAAACATGGCCTCTCTACAGAATTTTAGGAGAAGACTACCAAACACTACTCACAGTGTTTAGATGCTTGAAGAAAGACTTTGGCTTCACCAAAACAGCCAAGTCTGAGGTGGTCTCCAAAATATGTCAAATAAAGGCTAGCTGGAACAAGCCTGAGGCTCTTCCTAGGATGCTTAGAGTGCCCTCAACAGGAAAGAAGATCCATCTTCAACCCTACTGGATGATGGAATTTAAGGACAAGGACAACTGCAGAAGGTTCTTCAGAATGGAAGACCAGCTGGATAAGGCATCTAATCAAACTCTAAAGCTTATGCAATCCAAGCTTGGTGATCAAGATGAGGAAGAGAAGATCTTCTACAGAAGGCTACAGGTTCAGATTGAGGAAAACAACTCTAAGAGAGGGAAGAAGACTATGCCACAAAGAAGACAAAGATGAATCATTTGCTCAGTCTAGAGGAGCACTTCCTGGCATTAGTCTTGTAAGTCTTGTATTTTATTCAAAATATTATGAAGCTTAATGCATTTTCTACTTTTGTAATTTAGAATGTATATGAGTGTTTTTGTTATCATCAAGTCTCTTGATTTATGGCTGTTATTCTATCAGTCATAAATTGGGGGAGATTGTTAGGAATATGTTGTTCTTGATGATAAACATAAAACACTTAGTAGAATTTGTGTAAAGTCACTTTGTAGCTGTCAATGAAATGGCATGCTTTGCAGCATTCCGTTGACAGGAAGCTCATCAACGAAATGAGTGTTGTAGCAATTGCATTGTACAATACTTCTCAAATGATAGGCATTCTGTTATATGTATTAGATAGGTTTTCTAAGTCATGTTGACTAAGTACTAGATAGGCAAAATAGGTTGGTTAATTGTAAATATATTATGCCTTGTAATTTTGCCTAAGTGAAGACATGTCAACGGTATGAAGATTACTCTGTCAACGGTATGGAGTTTACTCATCAACGAAACGAGGGAAACACCATGAACGGAATGAAGAATAAAGCTATCAACGAAACACATCTCCCTGCTATCAACGAATCATTATTGCTTTTCTGAATGGTTGACAAAGTGATAGTGACAGTTTACTGAACAGATCTAAAGGTGATGTGGAAGTGTACTTTGCATTTGAAACCATTAAAATGGACATGGGGAATAAGGAAACATCCCAGTTTCCAATTGGGTCTTGGGAGTGATCATAATAAGCATGAAGACAAAAGCAAGGATCTCCAAGGACCACTGGACAAAGGGATGAAAAGCAAACTATTGGCGGTTACTCATTGTACTTTTAGTGTAGCCAAAAATAGGGTTGTAAACTTGGGGATATATAACCAAGTGTAGCAGTTACTTTAACAATAGAGAAGAAAAACAAATAGTTTGTATTAGCTATCCTTGAGAGCATTCTTCTCTACAACCTTGTAACTGAGCAGCTGTGTACTTTTGTATCACAGATTATTTCTGCAATAAAAATCACTTCAGTTGGATCATCAAACAATCCAACTGAAATTATTTATGTGCTTGTGATTTTTACTTTATGTTCAGTTTTATTTGTAAGTTGTTTTAAGTTTAAGAAATATCAAGAATTGTATTCAACCCCCCCCCCCCTTCTACAATTCTGTTAGGTCATTTGGGATTAACAACCATCAAAGCAGCCATTTGCATCATTTGTTCTTCATCATCCTCAGTTTCAGGTGATTCAACAGTGTTTGAGTCATCATCAGAGTTTGATGACTCACTTTCAGAGTTTATGACCAGGGCCTTTCCTTTAGCTTTCTTCTTTGATGTCTCTTTCTTAAGAAGTTTTTCTTCAACTTTGAGAGCAACAGATTTTGTCTTCTTTCCAAATCTTTTGTTTCTTTGTTCTATCTCAAGTTCATGAGTTTTGAGCAACCCAGAAATTTCATCAAGATCTGTCTCTGCAAGATCATAGTTATCTCTTATTGTTGTTGCCTTTAAATCCCATCTTTCAGGTAGAGATAGAAGAAACTTGAGATTTGACTCTTCAAGTTCATATTCTTTATCAACAAGAGATAAATCATTCAACAGTTTACAGAATCTGTCATATGTCTCAGTCAAAATTTCATCAGATCTCGAGTCAAAGTGTTCATACTCCTGTGTAAGAATAGTCTTCCTGTTCTTCTTTATAGCACTTGTTCCTTGACATCTTACCTCTAAAGCATCCCAAATTTCTTTGGCAGTTTTGCAACCAATAACTCTGTTAGACATGACATTATCTAAAGCACTATGGAGAAGATGTCTAACCTTTGCATCCTTTGCAATTGATGAGATGTCTTCAGGAGTCAAATCTTTCTTTTCTTTTCGAACGCTCTTTTGTTCTTGACCAGCAAAAACTGGAGACAGTTTTGTTGGCATATGAGGACCATCATTGATTCTATCAAGATATTCTGGATCTGTGGCTTCCAGAAACATGGTCATCTTTACCTTCCATATTGGATATTCCACTGGTCTGAGAATTGGAACCCTAATCGTCTCATATTGACTTATAGAAGTTGGTTGAACCTTCTGAGCATTAGAACTTGCCTGGGTATTTTCAGCCATGATTATACTTGTGTTTGGATCAATAAACTGTATATATTAAACAGCCTTGGCTCTGATACCAATTGTTAGGCCGAATACACAATATATAATCAAATAGATGTATGAGAATAACAATAAGAACACTGTTTATGAACAATAAACTGTATGGAATTAAAAACTCCTCTCTCAGTGATGTAAAATATCACAGAGAGCTGCTAGGTTACAAGAATGATAGTTCACGTATTCACATCCCTTTTAGGGTTAACCTATCTGTGTTTATATAGTACACAGCTACGTACAATCTTCTAATTGATATTCCTATAAATCAGCTATACAATTAATATCAATCTAGAATTGCTTCTGTCTTCTGTTCCGTTTCCTTAGCCATCTCGATATCTCATTGCTTCTTTCCATCTTCAAAGAATATCGCTTCTAGAATCTTCATTGACTTTTACACCGACTGCTAAGCAAACTCTGACCATCAGACTTTAATAAACTCTGACTGGTCCTCCAGCTAAACTCTGATAGTTTCCTGGTACTTTAAACACTGATAAACAAACATCAGCAACTATATCTAACAGTAACCGTTTAAAAGTAATGGATTTAAAAAGTAAAGCCACGAATTTACTGCAATTACATACACGTACTGTACGCATGTAACTACGGATAAGATTGTGACTTTAACGGTTACGATTAAAACTACACTATCTACGGATAGAATTTTTCCGTTAGGGATTCGACATCCGTAGAGGAGTAAAAAGCAATATCCGTAGACAAAAAGAAAATCCATTGTAAAAAATGACCATCAACGGATAAGGATATCCATAGAGAGAGAAATTTTGACTTAGACAAAATTCTTCTTCTTCAGAGATTTTTAATTCTCATGAAAATTATGTTGACACTGGCTGCATTACAAATTATCAGACATTTAAATAAATTAAGAGTAGTTAAGCATACCTAGCTCACTTACCAACCTTGAGAATGTTGATTCATCAAGTGACTTGGTAAAAATGTCTGCAATTTGCTGCTCACTTGGAACAAAATGAAGTTCCACAGTACCATTCATCACATGTTCCCTGATGAAGTGATACTTTATGTCAATGTTGTAACGCCCCAAATCCGGGGTCAGAGGATTTGGTCGTCACGCTGAAATCTCAATTTAAATATCCAGTCAAATATTAAACCAAAACAAATATAACATCTGCGACCCCAACTCCACCAAGAATCTTTAAAGGTTATAGTGCTAGAAACAAGAATCCAAATTTCCATTACATAAAATTTTCTTTTTTACAACAATTCTCTTTGCATAAATTCTATAACACTAGTATAACTTCGACAAGAAGTATACCAGGCAAAACTAATCTTATACAACGTAGTATTTAATAGAAATCACTTTATACAATAACCTTAAACTCGCTCCAAATATTCTGGATTATAACATCTTCGCTCTAACATCTTTTCCTTTTTCTGCCCAAGCTACGCGGAAAACTCCCGTCAATTTGCCTTCTTACTGAAAGGCTAATATATGAAGAAAACAAGTATGAGCGAAAGAATTGCTCAGCAGGTGCATTATCAAAGTAAAATAGGAAAAGTTTTAAAATAAATTTTGAGTTTTCAAAGAAAATAGGCTTTTGGTTTGAACAATTGTAATTTTTAAAACTTTTAAAACAAGTTTGGTATTTCGCAATAAATTCTCATTCAACTTCTAGCAACTGAATAGTTTAAAACACGAAGGAATTTATATTGGTCGCCACGGTTACCCGAACAACAGTGACTACAAGAATATGTAGAAAAATATGAATTAAATGTAAACCCATACGTTTTGGAGACCATAGTTTTTACAAAAATACTATTTTTGAAGATAACATTTCCATTCACAACATCTTCTGAAACTAACAATTCTGGAAGGGTAGAATAATAAAGAAGTAAGAATGAGCTAAAACGCTCGGCCATGGTATAAAGAACGTAGTTCAAGACTTCAATATGGCACCAACTGAATATGCGGTATGAACAAAACCCATCAAGGTAGATATCTCACAACTGTCAATGGAATCAAGGAAGTGGATTTTGACTATTTGTAATCCATTGTAAGTTAAGAGTAAGAGGTTTCAGCAAGATTGAAAACCCTTCTTATTAATCACCGAACCAACAATTTTTTTTAAAAAAGGATAAACCTGAATATCAGGTTATAACTCACAAGTACAAAACATATGGATGTATTCAATCTCAGATGTAAGAAGTTGTATTAGAATTGAATTTTTATATTTTTTTAGAAATCAATAAGGTTGAGCTGCTGATCAGTCACGCATCAACCCCGGACTAGGCACACAACAAAGTCTTTTAAGTAGGATCCCTGGCCTTATTTGGCCTTAATTAATTCTGACCACGAATCTGGTCCGACCATTATTGGTCTATTTAAAAACCTTTCAATTCTATATCATATACGTCAGGTGTCGGTACAATCGACAACCTTGTTACGGCAATCAGGTGTCAGAAGAATCGACAACCTTAATACAACAATCGCTGGAAAACTCACGTTCCAGGAAACAACTCAACTATGAAGAATCAATAAATGAATAGCAATACAATCTAGTTTCGATGAGATCGACACAATAGTTGGAGGTGTAAATGAAAAGTAACAATACAATAAACATCGACGAGATCGATGCAACCATTGGGGTGATAATGAAGAATAAACAATAACATGCTCAACAAAGTTATGTCTGATGTGAAATAGGCATTACGATATCCAAAAAGAAATTTCAATTGCTCAATATAAGGTAGGGTTTAAGAAACAGGCTCTAGATGGCCTCAACAGTACAAATTATCTCATTATTGAAGAATAAATAAGGTCCACTAGTTGATAAGTAACAAGAAAGTCAAGTTCAAGTTTAGGGAAAATTCAAGGTGAAGTTTATGAATAAAGAAATAAGGGTTTATTGAATACTGAAAGAAATAGCTCAAGTCCTTCAAAAAGTATACTTATAAGAGATAAGCCTTACATTCTGAAGGAAATAAACTAAATTACGCATAACATATATGAGTTCGAATAAGGGACTGGATCAGATAATTGCATTAACAAGAAATAATAATAATACTTGCATAGGTGCAAGATGGAAAATAGAATACTTGTAGAACAAGTACTATAAATCCAGAATTTAGAATCTCATTTTACCCTTATCGGGTTCACAATTTCCCAATCATTTAGGGTTTACAACATTCCAACCTAGTATTCTCAAATCAGGATTTTTGAAAGAAAGTATTTGTATAAGTCCCATAACTGTCTTTTAAATCGTTTCAACACAATAATTATATTTTTCCCAATTAATATGGAAATATGAATATGGTCTCAAAAGGTATGAAAGAATACTCGTGAATATACGAGATTATATAAAACACTTTCAATTTAATGTAAAAGAGCCAACATTTGGAAATTAAGTGAAGAGTATAAACACTTGCCTCTGGTCCTTAGCTATTACGTAAGGCCGAAATAATACGACTTCCTTCTTATTCTTTCTTACAGCACAATTCTTTATTTCAATCCTTCTTTGATTTAACGCTCTTGTGATTACCATGAGTCTGATCCTTACGATTTTGAATCCACGCGTCGATATCTCTGTTGAAATAAAATACTTGTAAATGTCCCCTATTGAGTGTTGACGTTTCCTTGGTGTTAAATCGCCTCACAAATAAACCAACCAGTCGTAAACAATACTTCATCCATCTCCGACTTCTTTCATTTAACATATTTCGGTAATCTGGCTCGTCTCGACCAATAGCCTCCCACACGAATTCTGATGGTATATTATAAAACTAGATTCCAAGACCTTCGATTCGACTACTAGAACGTTGAAAACAGATTCCGGTAACGCCTCCAAAAGTTGGTTTGATTCTCAAGAACACGAAGAACACATATCGTATTTTTAGGTACTTTTCGATATATTATGATTTATCGTACCTAAAATAATTTACGACACGTCTATTTATATTAAACGGAAAATAATACCAAAAATGACATTTTTGGTTCAATATTGATCCATTGGATAGATTTTAATACGAATAAATAGAATACACGTTTTACGAGATGATAATTATCAAGAATATATGGATAATTACAAGAATTGTTTAATAATAGATATACGAACCAAAATATCTTTATCACGAATGTTCCAGAATATTTCCCACTTCAACGAATAAAATATTGGTACGAACGATATACCAATTCCCCGAATGATTATAAAATGAACTAAATTTTTTTTTTCGATAATTAAAATAAAACGAAATAAATTGTCATCCTCTTAAAAAATTCCAATTACCATAAATATTCACATAGCATCCCAAGGTCACATACTCAACCATTTAACGAATAACTTAACACATTTAAACAGATAAAACATTTTATAAATATAGATATGAAAATAAAATTTCATTCCACATCCAATATTAACACGTAATTTTCCCGGATCTTACATCCTTCCCCCCTTAAAAGGATCCTGTCCTCAGAATCAAGTCAAGAAAACATATGGGGATACTTTCCCAACATCTCACTCTCAAGTTCCTAGGTTGACTCTTCAACCTTAGGATTCCTCCACAAAACTCTTACTAGTTTGACTATTTTATTTCTCAACACTTTCTCATACCGACCTAGAATCTTAATCGGTTTCTCAACCTAGAACAAATTTAGCTAAATGTCTGTAGGTTCATATTCTATGAAATACATTATGAATACACTGCATATGGGGTGGTAAGCAAATTCGTACAATACTTTCCCAACACGCAGTAGATCGACATAAGGTGGCATTTCAAGATTGTCATAGTAATTGTTGTTGTAAAGGAATTCAATCAATGGTAAGTGAGCATCCCAATTACCTTCAAAGTTTAGTGCACAACCATAGCTTGTCTTTAGTCGTTTGGATGGTCTCCTCATTCTAACCGTTTGTCTGAATTCTTGGATTCAATCGCGGATCTCTGTCAGATACAATTGAAGCCGGAATTCCATGTCGTACTACTATCTCGTTCAAATAGAGATGAACCAACTTATCCAATGAACATCTCTCGTTACTTGGAAGAGAATATGCTAACTTCGTCAATTGATCAATAATAACCCAAATAACATTATGATTAGTTCTAGCCCTTGGCAACTCTATTACAAAGTTTATCGTAATATGTTTCCATTTCCATTCAGGAATCTTTCGGTTGTAACAGCCCACTATATCTATGTTGTTATGTCTTCATTTTCTGACATGTCAAGTACTTAGATAATCTCCAACACTAATATTCTTTTAAATCTCTTATATATCCTTGTATCCCCGAGTGAGTGTAACATCTACAACTACGGGTTTCTTGCAAAATCTCGTCTTCAATTTTTGAACATTAGGAATCTACTCTAGAAGTATATCCTTGCATTTCCTTCTTATCACATATACTTTCTCATTCTTTCCTGTAATTGAATCCATTTCTTTTTCCATAATTCTTTCCGTAATGTAGCCCTTTCTTTTTGGTCAATTCTGGTTGAATCCTAATTTCAGTCATTTCTTCTAGTTAATCTCTTGTTATTATAACCTTAAAGCTCCATCATTTCCAATTCTTGTACTGACGATATTTACATCTTTAATCTCGCTTTACTACTTATAATGTCAGCCACCCTATTGGCTTTTTCCTGGTCAATTACTATTTGTATAGCCATATTCCTTGGTTAATTCTATCTACCTCCAATATAGCTAACAACTGCTTTCAACAATCACATACCTTCCGTGCCAATGTAAGATAAATATTTGGTTTAAAACAACCACTCATTTCCTTGTCCATTGTCTTTAAATCCTTGTTAAAGCCTCGTCATCCTCTTTTCCTTGTTATAAATAGTGTGAGAAAATACACCTTAACAACTTGGTGACTTAGCTCCATACCTTTAAAACTGTTCTACTTAGTTTCAAGAACTTAATTGATCTCCATATGATTCCCAAATAATTCAGAAGATATATTCACAGTAACACTCAGGAAACCTTTCCCAGGGTATCATCTCATTCCCCAAATAACTTGATCGGATCAACATCATTTTGATTCTCATTTTATACATCCACATTGACTGGTAAGATCTACTTTAACTACAGTGATCAAAAGACCTGCAACCATATCATGTAATCCTGAAACATTCCAAAATCATATCATTCTCCATTATTAGCCTAACATTGAGATGAAACGTTCTTCACGTTGAGACAAAAATCTATTATGTCCATGTTCCACAACCGGTGATAACATCAATTCAATTGCACCTTTTTCCAAATTTCGCATCAACTCTTGAATTTCTAACTAACGTAAATGGTCATTGAGGTTTCACAGTGCATTTTTGTTTCTTCAAATATTGTTTCTTCTTCAAATATTGTTGTTTCTTTCAGATGAAAGTTGATCCACTCCTCTACATCGTAACATTAATTAATAGAGAGAACAACTGGCTCCGTTATATGTCACTAGTATTCTAATCACATTGTGATCCGCTTTCATTCGTGGTAATTCAATCGTAACTTCTTTATTCATTATGGTAAGGTAAATTCATTCCAACCTGATGGCACACCTCCAAGATTATTTGAAATAACAAGATTCATGATATTTTGAAGTGAAAAGGTTCTGTATCATAGCAAATGTCCCAAAACTGTGGTTACTAAATTTACATATTCTAAAGCAAACATTATTGGGAATAAAAGAATCACTGAGAGATCAATTTGATCACATGAACTCAATGTTGTGTGTCTTAATTAAGACATTACTAAAGGTAATTAGCCTTCTTGTGATGCACAACACACAAGTGATGGCGTCCAATTAGACTTCTATCACATATACAGATAGTCCTTGTGTCCCCTATAAATAGGGTTCTTCGTCTCAGTTGGAGTAGAGAAATATGAAAGAAATTTGAAGTCAAATTAACAATCAAGGCCTTTTGACAAGAAATTCTCAGATATACACCTTGGATTGAAACTGAATAGATTCCAAAGGTGTTATTTCAGAAAAGAAGTATCGAACAAGTAAGGTTACATTACAATTAGAGTTATCTACCCCTGAAGAATGAAAGAGTTGAAATTCAAGTAACACATTTTCAACAGGCCTCAAAATTTGAAATAGATATCACAACAACCTCTGACGCGATTGAAAACATGATTGATCAAAAGTATCAAATACAAACTCAAAAGGTGGAATATATTCACCAACACAAGTTTCGCTTAAAGGAATGTCCAATATTTCGTTAGGATGGGAAGATATTACCAAGGTCTTCATATATGCCTTCTCTGTCGGCTCCTTCGATCACTCGTTATCCGATTCTAAGCCCTTCTTTTCCATGTCATAAAGTTATCAATATCGTACGTCGTCGTCAACTCGTAATAATCCTTGAAGATTCCACCGTAGACATCTACAACCGTAAGGAGTTCTATCCAGCTCAGCACAATCATCTCAAACAAATACCCCTATCTTAACTTACTCATTGGTACTATATACAATAGTCCAACACGAACTCTAAATGAGCTCTGACGTTCCTTATATAACTATACACACTCCTACACACTCTCGTTTCTAGTTTTACTATAACCCTGCTCTGATACCAACCTGTAACGCCCCAAATCCGGGGTCAGAGGATTTGGTCGTCACGCTGAAATCTCAGTTTAAATATCCTGTCAAATATTAAACCAAACCAAATATAACATTTGCGACCCCAACTCTACAAAGAATATTTAAAGGTTATAGTGCTAGAAACAAGAATCCAAATTTCCATTACATAAATTTTTTTTCTTTACAACAATTCTCTTTGCATAAATTCTATAACACTAGTATAACTTCGACAAGAAGTATGCCATGCAAAACTAATCTTATACAACGTAGTATTTAATAGAAATCACTTTATACAATAACCTTACACTCGCTCCAAATATTCTGGATTATAACATCTTCGCGCTAACATCTTTTCCTTTTTCTGCCCAAGCTACGCAGACAACTCCCGCCAATTTGCCTTCTTACTGAAAGGCTAAAATATGAAGAAAACAAGTATGAGCGAAAGAATTGCTCAGCAGGTGCATTATTAAAGTATAATAGGAAAAGTTTCAAAATAAATTTTGAGTTTTCAAAGAAAATAGGCTTTTGGTTTGAACATTTGTAATTTTTAAAACTTTTAAAACAAGTTTGGTATTTCGCAATAAATTCTCATTCAACTTCTAGCAACTGAATAGTTTAAAACACGAAGGAATTTATATTGGTCGCCACGGTTACCCGAACAACAGTGACTACAAGAGTATGTAGAAAAATATGAAGTAAATGTAAACCCATACGTTTTGGAGACCATAGTTTTTACAAAAATACTATTTTTGAAGATAACAGTTCCATTCACAACATCTTCTAAAACTAACAATTCTGGAAGGGTAGAATAATAAAGAAGTAAGAATGAGCCAAAACGCTCGGCCATGGTATAAAGAACGTAGTTCAAGACTTCAATATGGCACCAACTGAATATGCGGTATGAACAAAACCCATCAAGGTAGATATCTCACAACTGTCAATGGAATCAAGGAAGTGGATTTTGACTATTTGTAATCCATTGTAAGTTAAGAGTAAGAGGTTTCAGCAGGATTGAAACCCCTTCTTATTAATCACCGAACCAACAATTTTTTTTAAAAAAGGATAAACCTGAATATCAGGTTATAACTCACAAGTACAGAACATATGGATGTATTCAATCTCAGATGTAAGAAGTGGTATTAGAATTGGATTTCTATATTTTTTTTTTAGAAATCAATAAGGTTGAGCTGCTGATCAGTCACGCATCAACCCCGGACTAGGCACACAACAAAGTCCTTTAAGTAGGATCCCTGGACTTATTTGGCCTTAATTCATTCTGACCACGAATCTGGTCCGACCATTATTGGTCTATTTAAAAACCTTTCAATTCTATATCATATACGTCAGGTGTCGGTACAATCGACAACCTTGTTACGGCAATCAGGTGTCGGAAGAATCGACAACCTTAATACAAAAATCACTGGAAAACTCACGTTCCAGGAAACAACTCAACTACGAAGAATCTATAAATGAATAGCAATACAATCTAGTATCGACGAGATCGACACAATAGTTGGAGGTGTAAATGAAAAGTAACAATACAATAAACATCGACGAGATCGATGCAACCATTGGGGTGATAATGAAGAATAAACAATAACATGCTCAACAAAGTTAAGTCTGATGTGAAACAGGCATTACGATATCCAAAAAGAAATTTCAATTGCTCAATATAAGGTAGGGTTCAAGAAACAGGCTCTAGATGGCCTCAACAGTACAAATTATCTCATTATGGAAGAATAAATAAGGTCCACTAGTTGATAAGTAACAAGAAAGTCAAGTTCAAGTTTAGGGAAAATTCAAGGTGAAGTTTATGAATAAAGAAATAAGGGTTTATTGAATACTGAAAGAAATAGCTCAAGTCCTTCAAAAAGTATACTTATAATAGATAAGCCTTACATTCTGAAGGAAATAAACTAAATTACGCATAACATATATGAGTTCGAATAAGGGACTGGATCAGATAAATGCATTTACAAGAAATAATAATAACACTTGCATAGGTGGAAGATGGAAAATAGAATACTTGTAGAACAAGTACTATAAATCAAGAATTTAGAATCTCATTTTACCCTTATCGGGTTCACAATATCCCAATCATTTAGGGTTTACAACATTCCAACCTAGTATTCTGAAATCAGGATTTTTGAAAGAAAGTATTCGTATAAGTCCTATAACTGTCTTTTAAATCGTTTCAACACAATAATTATATTTTTCCCAATTAATATGGAAATATGAATCTGGTCTCAAAAGGTATGAAAGAATACTCGTGAATATACGAGATTATATAAAACACTTTCAATTTAATGTAAAAGAGCCAACACTTGAAAATTAAGTGAAGAGTATAAACACTTGCCTCTGGTCCTTAGCTATTACGTAAGGCCGAAATAATACGACTTCCTTCTTATTCTTTCTTACAGCACAATTCTTTATTTCAATCCTTCTTTGATTTAACGCTATTGTGATTACCATGAGTCTGATCCTTACGATTTTGAATCCACGCGTCGATATCTCTGTTGGAATAAAATAGTTGGAAATGTCCCCTATTGAGTGTTGACGTTTCCTTGGTGTTAAATTGCCTCACAAATAAACCAACCAGTCGTAAACAATACTTCATCCATCTCCGACTTCTTTCATTTAACATATTTCGGTAATCTGGCTCGTCTCGACCAATAGCCTCCCACATGAATTCTGATGGTATATTATGAAACTAGATTCCAAGACCTTCGATTCGACTACTAGAACGTTGAAAACGGATTCTGGTAACGCCTCCAAAAGTTGGTTTGATTCTCAAGAACACGAAGAACACGTATCGTATTTTTAGGTATTTTTCGATATATTATGATTTATCGTACCTAAAATAATTTACGATACTCCTATTTATATTAAATGGAAAATAATACCCCAAATGACATTTTTGGTTCAATATTGATCCATTGGATCGATTTTAATACGAATAAATAGAATACACGTTTTACGAGACGATAATTATCAAGAATATATGGATAATTACAAGAATTGGTTATTAATGGATATACGAACCAAAATATCTTTATCACGAATGTTCCAGAATATTTCCCACTTCAACGAATAAAATATTGGTACAAACGATATACCAATTCCCCGAATGATTATGAAATGAACTAAATTTTTTTTTTCGATAATTAAAATAAAACGAAATAAATTGTCATCCTCTTAAAAAATTCCAATTACCACAAATATTCACATAGCATCCCAAGGTCACATGCTCAAGCATTTAACGAATAACTTAACACATTTAAACAGATAAGACATTTAATAAATATAGATATGAAAATAAAATTTCATTCCACATCCAATATTAACACGTAATTTTCCCGGATCTTATAAATGTGCTTGGTCTTTGAATGTTGCACTGGATTCTCAATTATGCCAATTGCACTAGTATTGTCACAGAAAATTGGAATCTTATTAACTGTTAGACCATAGTCTATTAGTTGATTTTTCATCCAAAGTATCTGTGCACAACAACTTCCAGCAGCAATATATTCTGCCTCAGCTGTAGAAGTAGAGACAGAATTTTGCTTCTTACTGAACCATGAGACAAGCTTGTTTCCTAGAAATTGACAGGTGCCTGTTGTACTTTTTCTGTCAATCTTGCAACCTGCATAGTCTGCATCTGAATAACCAATTAGATCAAAGCCAAATTCTCTAGGGTACCAAATGCTAAGGTTTGGTGTTCCCTTGAGATATCTGAAAATCCTCTTGATAGCAATTAAGTGAGACTCTCTAGGATCAGCCTGAAATCTAGCACATAGACATGTAGCAAACATAATATCAGGTCTACTAGTTGTTAAATATAAAAGTGAGCCCACCATGCCTCTATAGCTTGAAATGTCCAGAGATTTTTCCTCAGTATTCAATTCAAGCTTAGTGGCAGTTGGCATGGGTGTTTTAACAAGAGAGAAATCCATTAGATCAAACTCTTTAATAGATCAAAGATGTACTTAGTTTGACTAATGAAGATTCCTTCTTTCACTTGCTTAACTTGTAAGCCAAGGAAATAGGTAAGTTCACCCATCATGCTCATTTCATATTTACTTTGCATAAGTTTGGCAAACCTTTTGCAAAGCTTCTCATCTGTAGACCCAAAGATTATGTCATCTACATAAATTTGAACAAGTGTACTAGAGCCATTAACATTTCTAAAGAAAAGAGTTTTGTCAACAATACCACTAGTGAAGTGATTCTCTAAAAGAAACTGTGATAGAGTGTCATACCAGGCTCTAGGTGCTTGCTTCAGTCCATAGAGTGCCTTGAGTAGGAAGTAGACAAATTCTGGATAATTTGGATCTTCAAAACCAGGAGGTTGACTGACATATACCTCCTCTTCCAGTTCCCCATTCAAGAAGGCAGTCTTGACATCCATTTGATAGACCTTGAAATTGGCATGTGCTGCATAGGCTAGGAATATCCTTATTGCTTCCAATCTAGCAACATGGGCAAATGTTTCATCATAATCTATTCCTTCTTCTTGAGAATAGCCCTTAGAAACCAATCTAGCTTTGTTCCTTGTGACAATGCCATTTTCATCCATCTTGTTTCTGAATACCCACTTTGTACCTATAACACTTATGTCTTTAGGTTTGTGTAACACCCCCAGATCCGGGGTCAGGAATCTGGGTTGTCACGCTCCATCAATTATACAATACCTGCATTACTTTCAACATTCTAATAATACAACACCAAAGACCCCAATCACTTACGCACACACACAAGTTATAGCCTTGGAAATGAGCAACAAAAGTAACATTTGTTATTACAACTCAAATGTACTATCCAGGATCTCATCTATTAGTTACAACCTCTACCTGAAGTTACAATAATAGACCTCACCGTTCTATACAAGGTTTAATAATACAAACCTACTCAAAAACAATTCTTACTAATTCAGTCTACAACTATTCTGGTCACACCGACAGTATCCATTCTGCTGAACTAGCTCAAGGGTTGTCTCTACATCCCCTTGATCTCGTAACACGAGGTGAATCAACAACGTTTTCTTCATGCTAAAAGTTTTAATAAAGCAAGAATGAGCTAATAGCGCTCATCAAGAAATCTATCCCAGTTTAAATCTTTAAACCTTTAAGGTAGATAATTCATATAGGATCAAAGTTTTAACACTACTAGGGTTTGTCCCCAAAATAGTATCCCGTTCAAAATACTGTATGACTTATAATCATACTCAAATACTTTTCGTAAATCATTTAGAAATCCTTGGTATCGATATAATGAATCAAGATTCAAAACATATCTTTTAAAATAGATATGAAATATTGGAATCAAGGCTTAAAGCCTATCCATTGATTCAAAATACTATATAGTTCAATATACTGTATATCTTAAATACCTTCTCAACATATATACACACATATCTATTTAGATATCTCATACTGTTCAAAATACTGTAAAATATCAGTAATGAACCCTTTTCGACTCTGTTGTGTTGTGGTATATAAAAGAAGCAAGAATGAGCACTATAGCTCGACAATAAGATATAGCATCATAATCATATATGTAAGCTGATATCATAATTGAAAACCTTTGAAACTCCGTTCATATACCGAACGATATGTTTAAATATTCTTTTCGTCAAAACAGACCATACAGTACAACTACTGTATGAGGAACATCATTACTCATCACTGCCACATTATCAGTAACTCAGCACCTAGGCTTTCGTTACAATGTGCAGCACAACTCCAATTGGAGGGAAGGGACCTTTTTCCGGAGCACGCCACGATACACGATGATCAGTCGTTGTATCGTACTCACACTTTTCTACTAGTAGATGGACGACATCTTAACACGATTATCACTCCAGCCGCATACGGGCTTTGTATCTGCTGGACTGTCCTACAGCCTCTTACATGAGATAAGTGATGGACTGCCCAGCAGCCTCTTACGCTATAATCAGAGGTACTGTCCAACAACCTCCTTCACGTTTCCTCCTGGTCCCGGATAAAAATCAATGAAACGGGAATCAGATTTTAATCCTGATTCCCCAAGTACAAATACTTGTCAAAACTTTGCAATAGTTCAGATTCCGTACTCCAGAGTATTTGAAGGGAGTAAGTCACAGTGTGGGTTGACATCAGTCAACGAAACTATGAATGATTATTACGTATTTTGAAATTATGACCTGGGAGTTTTTGTAAAATACCTTTAGTTCTGATAAATCAGAACTAGAAAACATACTCACTTTTAATGAAAGAGGCAAGTGAAATCATATGTTCACTTCCTGACATGGATTCCCAATTTTTGATAAGTTCAAATCAAAATCATCATTCGAGATAAATAATTAAAGTAGTTGGGAAACCCTATTATACTCTCATAAATCCTTTTGAGATCAGAAAATATTTGTGTAAATACTAGAACCTTAAATAATAATATAACAAGGTTCTATGATTTTTAAATCATTTTTGGAATATTTAATAAATATTCAAATAATAAATATTGAATTATGATTCAATATAATTCCACTTAAGTGAATATTCAAATTAATATTCACTTAATTAAATAAATATCCAAATAATAAATATTGAATTATCATTCAATAAGATTCAACTTAAGTGAATATTCAAAATAATATTCACTTAATTAAATAAATATTCAAAGTAATATTTTTAATAATATTATTTAAATATCTCACATTAAATATCCAATAATATATATATTGGAATATTTAATCAACATTTTAAAATATAACTGTCTCTGGAACCCTCCAGCTTCTGACAGTATAATCAAGACCAAAATACTACTTTGACTCCCGGTCTAAGTTTTAAAATCCTCGTACGAGCGCTCTACCCTTAGAGCCTCTATAACACCTCGGTTTATATCTAATATTTACATAGCATATAAACCCTTATATCTTATAAAGCTTTCTATCAAAAGCATAAACAGTTTATAAATATTTTCACAGCATTAAAGCAGAATATATCACAACAACATCACTTATATGATGTAGGGTTTGAAAACTGACATGCATCTATCATATGCATATACTACATCTCAACATTTTTAATACCATCACATCTATATACGATGTAAGGTTTGAAAGCATGCATGATATAATATCATATGCATATACTACATCTCAACATTTTTAATACCGTTACATCTATATATGATGTAAGGTTTGAAAGCATGCATGATATAATATCATATGCATATACTACATCTCAACATTTTTAATACCGTTACATCTATATACGATGTAAGGTTTGAAAGCATGCATGATATAATATCATATGCATCATCAGTATAAGTAATGGAAAACATAGCATGGAATGAGAAAACTTGTCTCGGGTCCTTGGTTGTTATGAGTTCGAGAACTTGCCGGAAAATTTATAAACAAGGAAATACTCGATCAGTCCCCTGGCCTAATCAATTAAAGTGCATTTAACTTAAGCACTAACGTTCTATTAACGAACATCAAATGTCTTGCTCTTGGTCACTTATAACCTCATGACATTCCGTAAACTCTTAAGTCAAAAGTTTGGGTGGAAATCTATTCTCAAAACCCAAGTACTTTACCATTACTAACTCATGGTTTAAACTATCCCCTTAAGGGTATTTCACTTGTGCAACTTTGGTTCTCGCATTTTTATAAAATCGAAAAATCATCATTTTAACACGAAACCTTCTCGGTTCCTTTCCTAACTGTCCATACTAGTATCCACATTAATATCATGACCCAATTCCATTTTTAAGGGTTCGATCACCATCTCAAAGTTCATGTAGTGAACTACTTAGTTATCCGAAACCGCTTTCACTAAAACGAAGGTTTCTCCTAAACCGTAAATCGAAACGATACGATTCTTTCGCTAAAACAAACTAAAAAACAGAGTCTAAATGATCATGGTCAGAAAGCCTTATGGTTTTCCTAGAAGGTAACCATGGTTTCTGTCCAAACTTCCTAAGTGAAATCCGACATGGTAACGACGCTTAAACGTGATTCATGTGTTTAAAACACTCAAATTCATTCATCAATCAATCCCCAAGCAATCATAACTCAAGGAGCTCATCTAAACCAAATTATTTCTGTCTAAACATTCTCATAACATTATTCACAAGTTCAACCATCATTTAATCCACTAAACAATCATTATAACCAAGGATTCAACCTTTAATCCATACTATCTCAAACTATCATCAAACTTAACATAATAATCAAAGTGTAACCAAGGGTGGGAGATGTTTATACCTTCCTTGATGCTTGGTAAATACTATCAAGAGCTTATATATCCTTGCTTGATCCTTAAACATCCTTAACAAGCCTTAAACTTCAAGAACAAATCAAGAACACTAAAAGTTACTATTCATTTCACTATTTATGCTCGTCTTTTGATCAAGATTTGAACATGATATCATCCATGGATGAAGCTAGGATTAAGAGATTACCTTAATTTGGAAATATGGAAGCTTTAGAATCCATCCTTGCAATTTTTGGAGAAGTGGAAGTGGTAGCAAAATTTTTAAGGAATGGAAGAATGGTGTTTGGTCAAAAGTTTGATGTTCTTGATGCTTCTCTTTTTGATTTGATTTGATTTTCTTTTATTTTGGCAAATAACTCTTAATTGTATGCATCCATTTTGTGTGGTCTTGGTGGAGTTTAGTCACCCCCTTGCCACATGTCAACTAATTGTGGTTGTGTGGTGAAAGTGGTGACAAGGTGGTGATTCATCACCTTGTCATCACCTACGTCATCCTCCTGTGTCATGATTATGTCATAATTTATGTCCTCAATCCTCTTATATGATGCACTTGATGATCTTATATGATACTTCCCCTTTGGTTAGGGTTTAATCCATAATTCATTACGCTTCTGTTTCGCGATAGGTTCAAGTGATTTTAAAAACGTTTCTCTGTACCAATGTTAGGAGATACTTCCACTACTAGAAAACAGTCAATAGTCATCGGCTAAAAACCGATGTCTGGCAACTTTTCAACCGATGTCTTTGTCGGTGTAGAGAAAAGTCATCACCTTTGACATCAGTTTTTAGCCGATGTCTAAGAGCGTGTAAAACATCGGTTATTGTAAATAATTGATGTTACTTTTGACGTCGGTTTTTAGCCGATTTGTAAGAGCATCTAAAACATCGGTTTTATGTAAATAACTGATGTTATAAATGTTCTTAGACTTCCGCCATGAACCGATGTAAAAGATAATGAGCTTTTAGATATTGTTTTATATAAACTGATGTCTATGTTTACAAATTTACGTGCTCTAATCATGCAGATATGTACCAAAAAAATACCAAAACAAAGACAAGCTGAACTGATCGCATATAAATAACCAAAACTTTGATTATTATTACCAAACCAATCTAAAGAGTTCTAGTATAAAACAATAATGAAACTGAAAACATAATTCTCAAAGCTATTACTTCTAGTCAAAATGGCATTCTAGTAGTAGTCCTTTTACAAGAGAGTTTTGATATACTTAGTCTCCAAAGCACCACATCAAGCTCCATATACGCGTAAGAGTTCTGACTCTTTTCATCCACTACAAAGTGTTACAGACCAATCTCCAACTGCTGCTTCAATTGTCTGCAACAATGTACATATTTGACAGGGTATGTTAAAGATATCTCTTAAACTATATAGTATATAGTAACTAAAGTGAATAGTCCACCAAATGTTAGAAATGCACAGTAATCTCCTACGAAGTCCTTTTGCTACTAGGATTGCAACTAGGATTACGCCATAGATGTAAATGAAAATGAAAACGCAAATACTTTTTATCCAAATGTGCTCCAATGTGTTTTTATGTTGCCCGAGGTCCTATTTTACATGTTTTCTATTCAAATTTTATAAATCCACCATTTCCCATGTTAATGAGTTCATGCTACAAATACAATTATTTGTGTATGGTAAATCATCCAGATCCCAGCACATATCGACCCCAAATCCCCAGTGCACACACTAATTCATATATTTACACGTCAAATTGCAAAACACACAGTTCTGGATACAAACTACAAAGAAAAGTTATCATACCAAAAATATTTCTGTGAAGACCAGGTGACCGTTGTTAAACAACAATATTTTCAAATATGTGAAACTGAAACATCACCACTACCTTAATTTCCTTAAAGGCCCTCCATTTTCTGATAAGCCATCTGCAGTAGACACATCTTGAAATATAACCCTTTTGTTATTTAGATTTAAATAAAAAGGGTTATTTTCTTTTGCCAAGGCTTCAGCTTTTGCTCTCTTTTTACACAATGTAGAGAATCGATTCTTCACAGCGTTATCAGTTCTGTAAGCAAAACAACACTAGATAAATAACTACTTTTCATTTTCACTCAAATAGAAAAGTAAAATCATTTGCAATTACCACTACACTTACCTGCCGGAAACTACTTTTGCTATTTCAGTCCATCTGTTGCCAAATATCTTCTGAGCCTGCATACCATCTACATATCAGACTGCAACATCTAAACACCAATTAAATGCCTAATGTCTTGAACAATATAAAAGCCCAAACTGTAGCCACATGTTCATGAGGACGTAAAAAGAGGGGTATGGTTTCTTTCAAGGTTAAATAAAAGAATTAATTAGCATAATCAGTAATACTCATTCAAATAAGAATAATCAGAGAAGTCATACGAACTTCCTTTATATTAATATCAAACTGATAACTAAGAAGTCACACCAAGCAGAAGAATACAGGAGAATCCGATAATCAAATTACCTCACACAAAAACATGTCTTCCTCTGGTGACCATCCCCTTTTTTGAAAATCAGAATTCAAATACGTGTACCACCTGCAATTACATTTCTATGTCAGTGAACTCAAAAAATAATAAGGTGAAAATGTAAAGGAAAGGGAAGGAACATCTGGGAAAAACAGAGAGCAAATGTAAAAATCCACTTCTCCCCTTCTCGAAAAAGCTAACCTTCTAATGCATTGTCTAGTTGTCTTATCTTTAAACTTCGAAGCAATAATTGCCCAACTGCAATAAACAGATCACAAATTAACAACAAAGTGTTCTCAGTATCATTACCTCAAAAAATTAATCTTGTACAATCACCTAAAAATATTGAAAATAAACACAAACAATCCGAGAGAAATCTTACTTGTCAGTTCCATGATTCCAGATTTGCTCCCATAATATATCATCTTTCTAAAACAAAAAAACAAAACACCATCACTCTCAACTGAAACCAAACTCAACAAAACAAAAACATCAAAACCATCACTTATCAAATTTTGTACCTCTGAAGACCAAGTGACAATATGCCTAGTGTGCTTAGGAACTTCGATATAAGAAACAGGCTTCTTGGTATTCATGTTATGCATTGCTTAGGTTCTTTTTTACCTGAAAAGCTATCCTCGCACTTTTTTACAAATTGCTTTCCAGCTCTCAGCAAAAATCAAATAAAAACATTCAGCACAACTACTAAACCTAATTTTATAGAAGAAACGTCAATAGCAGGTATCGTAAATTTAGGGCTTGGGGTGCAAAATCAAGATACTAAAATCCCTATACTAATTTATATGTATAAAATGTGTAAGTGGGGACTAAAAGTAAGAACAAATCAATATGTAAACATATATGTAAGTAAGAATCAAATAAAGAAGCGAGAAGGGTGCGTACCAAGTCGGACGAGACCAAGCGGAAGCTCCGGCAACAGATTTTATAAATTCCAAATTAGGTTTTGCAACCCACCACGATACATGAATAACCCACCACAATTCGTAGCTCTCTCGATGGTCATATACCATTTGTATTTCAATTAGATTTGAGAAAAGGGGGTCGATGTTCTTTGTGTTTGGGGAGATGTGAGAGCTAAGAGGGAGGCAAGAATGGAAGAAAGGGGAAGTCAAAAATAGAAAAGGGGGAAATAATTCATTAAAAGGGGAAAAGAAATTGTAAGCCCGCGTAAGTTTTTTTGTATGTACCTAAAAACATCAATCGAAACGAGAAATGATGTCTAAAATAACTTAAAACATCAGTTTTTAAAAAACTGATGTTACTAACTCTTTTAACATCACGTGTTCTTCTAATCGATGTTAAATAAGTGATGTCTATTCTACTTTTTCTAGTAGTGTTCCTTGATCTTTCCATTACCTTGGATTAATATATGCTCATAGATTTCTCACCTTGGCTTAAGATATGATCATGGATTTCTCTTTCTACATACTTTCTCAAAACGATCAAATCAATACATCCTTGATTGTCCGATGAATAGTGATCAAAATTTAAAGTTGGAATATCCCGATTCTGATCACGTTTAGATTCACTTATTTTCCTTATACATCACTAATATAACTTCGAAACATTCATTTCATGTCTCCCACGTAGTTTGGTCTGAAAATATTTTTCATCAGCAAATTCACTATTCATCAACATTTATTATTCATCAAAAATTTCTAACTAAGTCCAAAATTTGGGGTTATTACAGTTTGGGTACCTGCTTCCACACTTTGTTTCTTTCAAATTGGTTTTGATCTTCTTGCATAGCTAACACCCAATCTGGATCTAAAAGAGCATCTTCAACTTTCTTTGGTTCTTCTTGAGAAAGAAAGCTGTTGTATAAACATTCATCTTGAGTAGCTCTTCTAGTTTGGACATTTGAGGATGCATCACCAATGATTAGTTCAAATGGGTGATCCCTTGTCCTTTTTCTTCTTGTTGCAGGTGTAGGTCTTGAAGATGTATCATCATTCTCATAAGAATGACCATGTGAGGTTGATCCTTGACTCAGAGAAACTCCCCCTGAGTTTATTGGGGTGGTAACCCTGTGTTTTGATCCACCAACGGATGCTCCATTTTGGCTTCCTACGGATGCTCCAATTTGGCTTCCTACGGATGCTCCATTTTGGCTTCCTACGGATGCTTCATTATGGCTTCCTACAGATGCTCCATTATGGCTTCCTATGGATGCTCCAATTGTCCCTTCTATGGATGGCTCATTTGAACTTGAGTTATCCATATTTGAAATAATTATTCTTGGAGGGACTAATTCATCCTCATAATCATCATCTTCATCCTCATAAAACAGACCTTCCACCTCATTCTCAAATCTGAGAGTTTCATGAAAGCCCTCATCAGTGAGACCATGAATTATGGCATCATCAAAAACAACATGTACAGATTCCATAACAATGTTGATTCTGTGATTGAAAACCTTGTAGGCTTTTCCATCTGCATATCCCACAAAAGTGGCTTTATCTACCTTTGACTCAAATTTTCCAAGATTTTCACCTTGATTTCTCAATACAAAACATTTGCATCCAAAGACATGTAGAAAATTCCAGGATGGTTTCCTTCCTTTGAGCAGCTGATATGGAGTCATCCCTTTTGCTTGATTGATCAAAGAGATATTTTGAGTGAAACATGCAGTGTTAACTGCTTCAGCCCAGAAATAAGTAGGTAACTTTGATTCTCCTAGAATTGTTCTTGCAGCCTCAATTAGAGTTATATTTTTCCTTTCCACCACTCCATTTTGTTGTGGTGTTCTAGCTGCAGAAAACTCATGAATGATTCCATTCTCCTCACAAAACAGCCTCATTGTTGAATTCTTGAACTGAGTGCCATTGTCACTCCTGATTCTTATGACTTTGAGATCAGGATGATTGTTGGCAGCCTTGATGTGATTGATTATGATTTTACTTGCCTCATCTTTAGAGTGTAGAAAGTATGTCCATGTAAATTTTGAAAAATCATCCACAATCACAAGGCAGTATCTTTTCTTTGAAATTGACATGACATTTACTGGTCCAAATAAATCCATGTGTAATAGCTGTAGAGGTTGCTCAATTGATGAGTTCGGCTTGCTTCTGAAAGAAATCTTCTTTTGCTTCCCTTTCTGGCAAGCATCACAAAGTCCATCCTTGGAAAATTCTAACTGAGGAAGTCTTCTAACTAGGTCTCTTCTTACCAGATCATTCATTGACTTGAAGTTCAAATGTGACAGTCTTGTGTTCCATAGCCAACTTTCATCTCTACTTGCTTTACTCAGAAGACAAATGATAGAATCTGAACTTGTTGAGTTGAAGTCAGCAATATACACATTACCTCTTTTGTATCCTGTCAAAACGACATTGTTCTTTTCTTGTTTGAAACAACGCAGGCTCCTTGATTGAATGAAACTGAGAAACCTTTATCACATAGTTGACTGATACTCAGCAAGTTGTGCTTAAGTCCATCAACTAGTGCTACTTCATCAGTGATGACATTTTCCTTTGAAATCAAGCCATATCCCTTTGTGTAACCTTTGCTATTATCTCCAAAGGTAATGCTAGGGTCAGCTTTCTCCACAAACTCTGTGAGCAGGGTAGAATCTTCAGTCATGTGCCTAGAACAACCATTGTCTAAGTACCATAGATTCTTTCTGTTTACCTGCACACAACAAAACCAAATCAAGTTGATTTTGGTACCCAAGTTTCCTTTGGTCCTTTCCTATCAGCTTTGACTTTGCCCTTCTTGTCATTTTGCACCTTAATCTCAGGTTGAGTTAAATCAACCTTGACCCTTGGTGTTGACCTCTGAGAGACAATGTACTGAGGATGTTCATATGCATACATGTTTGATGCATGCATTTGAGAATTTTGTGCATACATAGTGTTCATTTGTGGCATGCTCCATGTCATTTATGGCATTGTGAATGCATTCATATATGGATTTGAGACAAATGGCATGTTAACATACAAATTTGATGCATGATCAGTATGTGCAAACATGTTATGCATAGCAGGCATAGGCATATTGGGTACATGCATTGGCATTTGAACAGATGAAGTTTTAACTGTTCTTTTTCTTTTTCACCTCAGCCTTGACCTCTAGCTATTATTTCTTGTTCTTTAGCTAACTGTGCTTTGAGAATTTCTTCTTTTTTAGCACAATCAGCAAATCATCCTTGGCAACTTGACACTCTAGTCTCATTTTCTCAAACTCAATAAATTGAGTTTCTAGAACAACATTCCTATCACTTAAAAACTGATTAGCATCTTTAATCCTGTTTTTTTTCATGTGTAAGTGATTTAAGAGAAATACGCATATGGTACAATTCAGTGGACATATCATTAATTGAACTATTGCATTTCTCAGTAGAAAGCTCAGAGACATTGGTGGTAATTACCTGATTGGATGATAAACTGGCCTCCTGCTCACTTGAATCAGCCATCAGTGCAAGGTTCACAAATTCAGTGTCCTCCTCGGAATCATTCCCTTCTTCAGCCCAGTCATAGTCCTGTGTTATGAATGTTCTACCGTCTTGCTTAAGAAGATCAAAGTATTTCTTCTTGTAGTCAACAGGCTCAAACTTCCTGTCACTCTTCTCAGCTTTTGGTTTTCTGCATTCATTAGCAAAGTGACCTCTCATTCCACAATTGAAACATTTAAATGAGAGTCCTTTCTGAATGGTTTGGACACTTCAGGGTTTCTCTTGAACTTGAGCTTTGAGAATTTTCTTGACAGAAAAGCTAAATGTTCATCTAGTTCATCCATTTCATCTTGGTTAGAAGGCTCACTTTCTTCAATCATCTTTCCTTTGCACTTTCTTGATTCAGTCCTACCTTCACAAGCACTTGTGCTTGGTGTAGTTTCAGCAGCTTCGTCTTTCATGTCCTCAGCCTTTTCAACACTTGCTACTAGGGCAACATATCCAGTTTTCTTTTGGACCTTCTCAATTTCTTCATCCTGCTCCATTTCCAACTCATATGTTTTTAGGGTTCCATACAGCCTCTCAAGAGTAAAGTACTTATACTCTTGAGTGTTTCTCAAGGAAACAGTCATAGGCTTCCACTCCTTTGGCAAGGCTCTAAGAAATTTAAGATTTGAATCTTTAATTTGATACACTCTTCCATACAGCTTCAATCCATTATGCAAATTTTGAAATCTACTAAAAGTATCATTCAAAGATTCTCCACTCTTGAAGTGAAAGTGTTCATACTGTTATATGAGGAGTCGCATCTTGTTTTCCCTTACTTGCTCAGTTCCTTTACAGATGGTTTGGACAGTGTCCCAAATCTCCTTTGTTGTAGAACAATTAATAACATTATCAAACATGTCAGAATCAAGACCATTGAACAAAATATTCATGGCCTTCTTATCTTTATGAACTACAATGTTGTCCTCAGGAGTCCATTCTGAAGGTAACTTTGGAATGGTGCTTGGAGCTCCTGCAGGTGCTTGAGCTATTGAGGTGTTTGGCTTCATTTGTACATGAGGGCCATGTTCTATGCACTCTACATATCCTTCATCCATACACATTAGATGTAGACGCATCTTTACTTTCCAGTGAAAATAATTCTCTCTATCAAGAACTGGTATTTTAACTCCATAATCCTTCTGACCCATGATTATGATGTCTTTAGATCTTTAAACTTCTTGTATGTTAGAAGCTTGATCTGATACCAATTGTTATTCCCAGACAATGAATCAAGATTATAGAAGGGGGGGGGGGGGTTGAATACAATCTTTAAAAATTCTTTTTGTTCTTGACAGTAAAGATATGAAAGTAAATACAAGAACAGAAAAACAAACAAGATAACACAAGAATTAAAAATTCAGGTGGATTGTTTTGTACACCTGAGAGATTTTTATTTGAAGAAATCTCTGTGATGTTTATGAATAAACATAGCTACATACATACTATTCCAGTTTCGGCAATTTACAAAGGATATAGCTTTGAGCTCTCTAAATTGCCTAACTAATTTCTTAGTTCTAGAATAATGCTACACTTGGTTATATATCCCAAGTTTACAAGGTATTCCGAACAGTCAATAATACAAAAAGTAAATCTGTTCAAGATCCTTGTTTCTCCATTCTGAGTAGTGGTCCATGTGTTGGTAGCTTGCCCTTCTTGGCTGATAGTCTTTTATAGAAATGCTACTTTTGACTGGACAAAACAGAATGCTTCTTCTTCTCGTGACTTTTCTAGAAAAATTGGCTTCCTTGCTCTGTGTAGTCTGTCAACCCATGTGCACTGTTTGAACTGTCCCTTTCACAAGTACAGTGTGTATCCGTAGAAGCTATTTGAGTTGTATCCGTTGAGAGTATCTTGATCACATCTTTAGACAGTTAGTACTGTTAGTACATTGTCCACATCCGTAGAAGACTAATGATGCTATCCGTTGACATTCAATTTCACTTTTGTAAAATTACAAGACATAGACTATTTATAATTAGCCTCCCTATTCTACATATCTATTAATAGTCAACATGACTTATTCAGCCTAAAAATTAATACTTCAACTTCAACATCAGGATTACAAATCAGGAATACACATCAGGACTGCACATCAGGATTGTACATCAGGATTGCATATCTGGATTGCATATCAGGAATGTTCATCAGGATTGTTCATCAGGATTTCATATCAGGATTGCATCTCAGGATTGTACATCAGGATTACACAAGCATGTTACATTGAGTCTTATCCGTAGATAAGCTACCCATCTATGGATACTTCATACGCATGTTATCCGTTGATGGTTACATTTACTTATACAATTTTTACTAAGTTAATCTAGTTATCATCAAGAAACAACATAGTTCCTAACATGTTGCTTATCCGTTGACAATCAGTTTCACTTATGTAAAATTACAAGGCATAGACTATTTACAATTAGCCTCCCTATTCTACATATCCATTGAAAGTCAACATGACTTATTCAGCCTAAAAACTAATACTTCAGCATCAGGATTACAAATCAGGAATACACATCAGGACTGCACATCAGGATTGCATATCAGGAATGTTCATCAGGATTGCATCTCAGGATTGTACGTCAGGATTACACAAGCATGTTACATTGAGTCTTATCCGTAGTTAAGCTACCCTTCTACGGATACTGCAAAAGCATGCTATCCGTTGATGGCTACATTTTACTTATACAATTTTCACTAAGTTAATCTAGTTGTCATCAAGAAACAACATAGTTCCTAACAATTTCCCCCAACTTATGCATGGTTGAGAATCAGACATAAATTAAGAGTCTTGATGATAACAAAACCCCTCATAACAAATAAACAGTAAGCAATAAATATTATATGAAGCTACAATATGAAAATACTGAAGAGTAGAGATAATTACATAGAGAGTGCTCATCTAGACTGGGCAGGTTTAATTCCTTTTCTTCTCTCTTGGAGGTTGAATCTTTTGTCTTCCTTCCTTAGCATAATTTGCCTTGATTTGATCTTGAAGCTTTTTGTAGAATGCATCTTCTTCAACAATTTTTGGATCCAGCTTGCCTTGCAACCATCTAAGGTACTTTGTGCTAGCCTTAGACAATTGATCTTCAATCCCGAAGAATCTTCTACAGCCCTTGTCATCCTTGAATTCCATCATCCAGTAAGGTTGGAAATGAATTCTTTGTCCATTAAAAGGGATCTTCAATTTTCTTGGCAAACTATCAGGAGAATTCCAGCTATTCCTGATTTCCTCAATCTTCTTCAAAATAGCACTCCTTGCAACCTCAGAAAATCCCCTTGTGTTTTTGAAGCCTGAGAAGACTTTCACCAAGGTAGAATATCCTTCATTTAATACTTTCTGCAGGGGCTATGCTCTCACCTTCCCTCCTTTGTAGACAAAGGTTAGTCTTTCAGGCAGATCTCTGAATTTGTCTGTGCCTCTTATTTCACTAACTTCATCAAGGAAAAGATCCATTGTTGAATACTCATGTATTTCTGCTATGTATAAAAAGGCTGCCTTGTTCTCAACTGGCTTGGCAACTTTTGGTGCAATGTTCAGCTTGATTGATCCTTGTTGAGCTCTCTTAACTGGTTCCCTTTTTCTTGACTTCTTTTCAGCTTCAATAATGAACTTAGGGAAAACAAGGTTTTCAAACTCAACAGGCTCTTCTTTAGGCTCTATAGGAGTCTCATGGTAGGTGGTTTGAGATTGAGTTGTAGCTGAAATGTGATCTCCAAAGTCAATTCTCCTCCCAGTACCTTTCTTCTCTTCCACTTTCTCAGGAGAGACATGCCTATTCGATCTTTGCTTCCATCTGGTAGGCTTGGTCTTAGGCACTGTCTTTCTTTTCTTCAACTTCCTTTTAGTAGGGGCTTCTTCCTCTACAGCCTCACTATTTTCTTCCTCCATCTCCCTCAAAAGTTTTTTGGGCCAATCTAGCCTGTTTCTCAGGTGTAGATTCATAGCCCTGGGGATTGGCTTCTTTCCTTAGTCTGGAAATCTCTTCAGATTTGGCTTCATTGAACCTGGGATGGCTGCTTTTGATGTGAATCTCTTTACCATTTCTATAGATAACAGCCAACCCTTGTCTCAGCTCTATGTCATTAGTAGACTTGAGATTCCTGATAAAAATTGCTAATAGCTTAGTGTTAGGTCCCGATAAGTTTGTATAAGGGGGGTTGAATACAAACCTTACCGTTTTATCGAATTTGTTCATTTTAGAATAAAACAATTTTAGAACAAATTATGGCGGAATTAAATGAAACAAAATTCAAGTTAAATATAACTTATATTAAACTTGAAAGGTGTTACAAATATGGTACCGATTACAGGATTGAATCTCAAACTAATTAAAACAAATCTAGAATAAATTCGACATGAATTTATCTATTTTTGTAATAAAAAGATATAACAATAAATGATAATTTGAGATACGTTCTAGGGATAAAAATCCGCTAGATAGTTAAATCGGTACAAGTGAATGAATTCTAGTGGTTTAGATTTTACACAATGATTCTAGAATTTAATTCACAGAAAGAAATGGTCACGGCAGAGTTCTTGACAAGTTCTTCACAGAAAGTATTTTGATGTAATGTTAATGATGATGTCTTCTGTGTCTTGATCTTTTCTTTTGTACAAATCCACTTGAAAAAACAATTCTGCACGTTCTCTTTGCTTTGGAATGACTATTAAAATAGGTCAGAACAGACTATTCAAATGCCTGGAATGACTATCTTTAATATTGGAATGACTATCAGAATATACAAGAATTAAATTAGAATAATAGAAATGCACTGGGATGACTATCGGGATGACTATCCCTTGATAGTCATTCCAGTTCATTTTTAATCAAAATGACTTGGAATGACTACCAGGATGACTATCCCGTGTTAGGCCGAATACACAATATATAATCAATATAAGTATGATAATAACAATTGAGAACACTGTTTATGAATCAACAACTGAATTATATAAATAACTCTTCTCTCAGTGATGTTAAAGAATCACAGAGAGCTGCTAGGTTACAAGAATAATGTCTTCAGTATTCGCATCCCTTTTAGGGTTAACCTATCTGTGTTTATATAATACACAGTTACATGATCAATCTCTAATTGATATCCTATAAATCAGCTATACAATTTATATCAATCTAGGATTGCTTCTGTCTTCTGTCCCGTTTATTTAGCCATCTCAATATATTCTGCTTCTTTCCATCTTCAGAATATATTGCTTCTAGAATCTTCATATTAGCACCGACAGCTAAAGTAAACTCTCACCCCGTCAGACTTTAACAAACTCTGACTGGCATCTAGTAAACTCTGATGAGTACATGTTGCTTAAACACTGATAAACAATCATCAGCAATTATATCTAACAATATCCCCCAACTTGTGCATAATAAAAACGTACAAGTTAATAGATAATTGATGATGTCAAAACATATAACAAATGCAGTGTGTAAAATATATCAGAGTTTAACTTTAACTTAGAACAGAAAACTTTAAAAACTTATAGTCAGACTTTACTTAATTTCTTCAATATCAGGCACTGTCCTGAGATAATCAATGAGAAGCCTCCTTTCAGCTTTTTCTAGCTCATCCACCATGATTTCTTTCAACTCTTTAAGCTCTGGATCACTTTCTCCAGTCTGGTAGATAGCAGCTCTCAGAGAATAAATGTTGTTCTTTCTCATTTCATTCCCTAGCCGGATAAAGTAAGATTTTTCTGACTCTAGGTTGAATTCCAAAACCTTTATACCCAGTGCTGTCTTGAACTTGGCACTGTTTCTCTTCATTTCAACAATCTTTCCATAAGCATCTCTGTACTTAGGAATATATGCACTTGAAACACCTCCTCCAAGCATAACTTTTGATTTCAGCATCCTATCTCTTAGAACTAGAGCAACATTATGAGTACTTCTATTCTTAACCTTAAGAAGATATAGAACATACTCTAGCTCTTCCCATAGTTTCAATTGAATATCAGCTTCACCAACTCTGTATACTCTTCCATCTGACATGAAGTATAACAGAAACTCCTTCTTTAATCCTCTGTGGTAAATCATCTGAACAGACTCTAGTTTGTCAAGGTTTTCTTGAGTAACCCCAACACCAGGTTCTGCCAGTGATGTAAAATCTGCAGGACTGTTATTAATTCTTTTCTCCCTGTGTGAACCCAAACCAGACTTATCATAAGATTCTTTTCCAAGTACTGTTCTGGTTTGAAGAAAGTTCACAGCTTCTAGCTTCAGAGTTTCAGGAAGTACAGGTCTTAAGAAACCTTGGAGTTGTGGAGATAGCTGAGTTTGTACAACTTGAGCATTGTCAGAGGTTGTCACAACTTTAGTAGAAATATCAACATGAGCAACGTCAGAGGTTGATTGATTTATCCTTGATTCAACTTGAGCAACGTCAGAGGTTGAATAATTCTTCTTTGAAAACTGTCCTTCTTCTACCAGTTTTCCCTTTCCTTTTCCAGAAACATCTACTATAGGCCTCCTGGAATATTGTATACTCTGTTGAGTATTTTCCTTAATAGATAGTGCAATTTCCTTCTTCCTAGGAGCCTTAACAGCCTTCTTCTTGTAAGTACCATCTTCAACCTTTTTCTGGTGTTCTTCAGCAAGAAGCTTCAACTCAGCATCCATATCTTCTATTGTGGCTTCACCACCATGTTCTTCCATAAACAGTTTAGCAGCAATCTCTTCATCAGTAATTGGATTATCTGAAATCACTAGACTCTTAAGTCTTGAAGAAGATTGACCACCAGAGTTTAACCTCTCAGAGTTTGTCAGCTTAGCAGAGTTTGACCTCAGTCTCCCTTGCTCTTGAGAAGACTTTGACCTTTTCTCTGCTCCTCTGCTTCCACCATCATTAGAATCATCCCTCAGTCTCAAGGTTGAAGTCCTTCTGCATTTGTCTTAAGGAACTTTCTCCCCCTTTTTGACATCATCAGGAATAAAAACTGATGTTAGCAACTCCAATGATGCAGCAATAGAATCAATCTTAGTAGATATTTCAGCCTGATTGCTCTCAACCTTGGTTAGCCTCTGCTTGATTTCTTCTTGATCCTTGATCATAGATGAAAATTTAGCTCTATCTTTCTTCAATGCTAATTCCTTAAGAGCAATATCATTACCCAATCCAAGGACAACTTTGTGAGTCTCATCAAAGCGATTGTGCAATGCTTTGACTTGAACAATGGTAGCCTTAAAATGTGTTAACAGCTCAGGATTAGAAATCTCTTCAGCCGACTTATGTACAAAATCAGCAGTCCTTTGCTTGGAGAAAATACAATCAGCCCCTGACCAATTTGCATAATGCATTTCCCTGTAATGAGCTTCAATTGCATGTTGATTTTCTTTGATAGACTCTGCAGTAGGATCCCTTAGAAAAGGTATTGACTCATGATCATCAGAGTTTGAAAGTGCAACATTGATCCCAGAGTTTGCATGATCAGAATTTACAGATGTGTGATCAGCATTATCAAAATCAACTCTAGCTTCATTAACATTTTCTGCTATCTGCTCTGCAATTTCTTCAGCAACATTGTCTGCAGTAGCCTCAGCGTTTATCTGTGCAGCTTCATGAATCTCAGAGTTTGCATTTACAAGAACCTCTGCTTCTACAGGAACAGACTCTGCAACAACTTCTTCTGTTTGAACAGTATTCTCTTTCAGAGTCTCTGCTGTAGCTTTATCCAATTGCTCTACAGCAGCTTCAACTACCTGATCAACCTCCTCACCCATTTCAGGAATTTGATTAGTAACAGAGAGATTCTCTGTGTGAGTAGCAAGGGACTCTTCAATAATCAGGGTGGGTTGATTAGTTGCCACATCCTCAGTATCACAAACACTGATACTAGGATGTGCTTCAAGAATTTTATCCATATCAAAATCAGCAAATAAAGCATCTTGCTCAAACATTTCAGCCTCTGTATCAGCATTTGCCATGTCAGGCACAGTGGCTGCTTCAACATCTTCAGTAGCCTCCGGAATAATAACTTCAGGAGCTTCAGTATCCACAAAGACCATGTCCTCATTATCATCATTTACAGCAGACTCCTGAACAATAACTTCTGGAGCTTCATCCTGGACAGCTTCAGTGTCTGGTGTAGATTCATCCAAATTATCAAAAAGATAATTAGCTACTAATCTTCTTTTCCTCTGATGAAGAGTTTCATTATCAACATCATCCTCATCATTAGTTTTTGGTCTATTTGCTCTTCTCTTCTTAGAATGACCAACACCCTTTGGCACAGAAGACTTGGACACTCCCACTTCAGTAGCTGGTCTAACAGACTTTACAGGTTTGGAACCAACATGCTTAGTCCTACCACTGAATTTAGGTTTGACAGATGTAGATGGAGGAAGTTCTGTTTGTAAAGGTTCTGGTTGGGGTTCTGATTGAGAAGGAGTTTGTGTTTGTGGATGGATTTGATCATTTACAAACTGTTGCACAGATGCAGGAAGTAACAAATCTCCAACAACCCCTTTCTTAACATCCTTGTTGATAAGATCAGAGAATATCCTCTTGTGTAATTTAAAACAAGAAATAACATCTTCATCAACTATTTCTACACCTTGAACACAGGCAGAGAATAAAATCTGACAAAATCTAGAAAAGTAAACTACCCCTCGATTCTCTGTCATTTTCTCCCCTAAATTAGTTAAGACAAGTCTTGCAAAATCAAAATGATTATCATATAAAAGAGAATACCCGATTTGCAGACTATCCGTGGGAATAGCATCCCAGTTGGTGCATTTCTTCCCGAACGTTCTTGTTATGCAGTCAAAGAAGAAGCTCCACTCATTCCTCAAGAACGGTCGCTTCAACTGTCCTATCTTTGTCAAGGGCCCAGAATATCCAATCTCTCGCATCATCCTTAGCAAATCAGTGTCACCCATTCCAATTGTATATGAAGAAAACTCAGGAAACCCCATTGCAGTTCGAATTGTACCTGAAGTAATTACATACTCTGCTTCTTGAAATTCAAAGAGTATAGATGGGTTGCCAGAATCACCACCATCATCATAAATACCCATCTCCCAGAAAGCCTTGATTTGCGAACCAGAAAGTGTTGTTGGTTCTACTAGAGCACGCCCAATCGCTGACTGAGCAAGAAATTCCTGAATCATGTGAAACGCCTCTGGTGCGTTGGCAGTGTTTAGTGGTGCTGCATAATTGTTAGGAACGAACTGTAACCCAGAAGAAACAAACGTTGTAGTCGCCATTAGTAAGATTTGAAAGAATAACAGAGAATCAGATGCCAAAGCTCGAAAGAGTTTGAAAGTAGAAAAGTGTTTGTGAATATGTGTGTGTGACAATAGATGTGAATTGGAGTAAAATGTGAAAGGTTTAAACGTATGTGTGTGTATTGTTTAAATATGAAATTCAAAATTAAAAACTGAACAATTTTTAATCATTAATACACAACTGTCTTACTCCGTTAATCGTGTGAGTGGGACATGTGGCACACATGCAATGACTGACAGCAGTAATTGGCAGTTTCCAATGCGCATGCGCAGTAAAAACAGCAATAATTACCGTCTTTTACACTTTCATAGACACGCAACCTTTTTCTTCTGTTTAATACAAATTAGAACCGTTACCAATCATACTCTTTTGTTTTCAAGAATGTTTTCTCAAAATTGTTAACTGTCTGAAACAAATAATTAATTTTAATCATCAGAGATTAAAATAAAATTACCTCAGCGTAGAGTACACAGTTCATCAGTGTTTACCAATCCTCCTCCTTTATTCATAATCTCTTTTCTCTCAATGCACAGTTGTGAAAAAATTGTGTGTGAATAGCAGAGTTTACTGAATATAAATATTTAGAGCATCTTAAAGTGCATAAAATCCACACAATAAATCAGTAAAAACTAGTTGTCCAAACTCTCATGTATAAAATAAAATCTGATCTCATCTAAACTCTGTACTATAAAATTTATTATTTTCACCCCCTTCGATTTTTTTTTTAATTTTTCCAGTAATCAGTGGTTGGCACTAGTCACCAAAAATCAAAGATTTTAGCCCTTATTTCATACAATAAGTTCCTGGGCCTTCCTAGGCACAACATGATCTCAAAAGAATTTGTGCACTTTTTGGCATCTTTTGATTGGAGGGTGAAATATTTGCAACTAATTATCAGAGTTTAGACTTTTCATCAGTTAATACAATTAATTTATGAGAGAAAGTGCAAACAGCTAATACAGACTCAGTGTATAAGATCAATAAACTAAGAGATGCTATAAATATAGAGACAGTATCATGCTGTGTAAAATTTCTGCACATTTTGAGATCAGATCATATATTACTCAGAAAGATTCATGATTACTTACTGAGAATCATGCTTCATACAGGTTTCTTAATCGGTCCATATGTTTCAGACAATATCACAATCAGAGTATAACATCAGAGATTAACTTCAGACTTTAACCGACAGAGTATGACTGACACTTTATGACTAACAGAGTTTACTATCAGAGTTTAACATACTGGTACAAATAACAGTTAACACATGCAAAGAACCATGAGCATAAAATCAATCATGTATAGATTTTGAATCTAACCAGTATCTCTAGTCAAAACCAGAGACCATTCCAAGTTCATTTACCAGTCTTGTAAAGGTAGCTTCACTCAAAGGTTTGGTGAAGATATCTGCAAGCTGTTGGTCTGTAGACACAAAATGAAGCTCAATATTTCCTTCTTCCACATGTTCTCTGATAAAATGATACCTTATGCTGATGTGCTTGGTCATGGAGTGTTGTACTGGATTACCTGTCATAGCAATAGCACTTTAATTATCACAGAAAATAGGTATTTTAGAGTACCTTAATCCATAATCCAACAATTGATTCTTCATCCATAAAATCTGTGCACAACAGCTACCAGCAGCTATATACTCTGCTTCTGCTGTGGATGTGGAAATTGGTTTCTCTTTCTTGGTGTACCAAGAAACTAATCTGTCACCTAGAAATTGACAGCTTCCACTTGTGCTTTTTCTGTCTATCTTACAGCCTGCAAAATCTGCATCAGAGTAACCAATTAATTTAAACTCTGATTCTCTAGGGTACCACAAACCAAGGGTTATGGTTCCTTTGAGATATTTGAAAATCCTCTTCACAGCTGTTAGATGTCGCTCTCTGGGGTCTGCTTGAAATCTTGCACAAAGACATGTTGCATACATGATATCTGGTCTGCTTGCAGTAAGATAAAGAAGAGACCCTATCATGCCTCTGTAGTTTGTCATATCTACTGAAGCTCCTGTATCTTTGTCTAACTTTGTTGCAGTAGCCATGGGAGTTGTGGCAGATGAACTATCAAGCATACCAAATTTCTTGAGAAGATTTCTGGTATATTTTGCTTGATTGATAAAATTCCCATCATCTGTTTGCTTTACTTGCAAGCCTAGAAAATAACTAAGCTCTCCCATCATGCTCATTTGGTATCTTGACTGCATAAGCTTGGCAAATTTCTTACAGAGTTTGTCATTAGTAGACCCAAAAATTATGTCATCCACATAGATTTGAACTAACAGCAAATCATCACCAGAATTAAAATAGAACAAGGTTTTGTCAATTGTACCTCTAGTGAACCCACTTTCTAAAAGAAATTGAGCTAGAGTTTCATACCATGCTCTAGGTGCCTGCTTTAGTCCATATAATGCCTTGTCAAGCCTGTAGACATAATCTGGATGTTTGGGATCTACAAACCCTGGTGGTTGTTCAACAAACACTTCTTCTTCAAGTTTCCCATTGAGAAAAGCACTTTTCACATCCATCTGAAAGACTTTAAACTTCTTGTGAGCAGCATAGGCCAGAAAAATCCTTATTGCCTCCAATCTAGCAACTAGAGCAAAGGTTTCATCATAGTCAATTCCTTCCTGCTGTGAATAGCCTTTAGCCATAAGTCTAGCCTTATTCCTTGTAATCACTCCATCACTGTTTGTTTTGTTTCTGAAAACCCACTTTGTACCAACAATAGATCTATTCTTTGGTCTTGGTACAAGTGTCCAGACTTCATTTCTTTCAAATTCATTTAACTCTTTCTGCATAGCTGTTATCCAGTTAGCATCTTGAAGAGCTTCTTATGCCATTTCCAACTCTCTTCATTGGACATTTTTGCAGACAGACACACAGCTTTTCCTTCAGAGTTTGTTATCAAACTTGCTTCATAAATGTTATTGCGCCTGTGTCCAACTAGAACAACTTTTCCGGTAGATTTACTGATAACCTCACAGTGTTCAGTATGAAAATCTACATGGTATCCTCTGTCACAGATTTGACTCACAGAAAGTAGATCATGCTTGAGTCCTGAGACTAGAGCTACATCTGTGATGATGACACTTCCAAGATTGAAATTGCCATATCCCAGAGTACGTCCTATGTTGCCATCTCCATAGGAAACTTTTGGGCCAGCTTTTTCCTCAAAATCTTTACTTCTTTGAGCTTATGTTTGAATTGTTTTTCTGTCATAGAACCAACATTAACCTGTTTATCACAGATTTTTACTGGTTCTTTAACAGCTTCTAACACAATCTGATTTTCTGTTCTTGAACCAAAATTAACCTGATTTTCACAAGTTTCAACTGGTTCCATAACAGCTTCTTTCACAACTACAGATTTTAGCTTACTGGATTCAGAAACAAATTTCACAGGTTTAAGTTGTGGTCTAACTTTAACTTTATCTTTAAACCTAAGTTCATCTTCCTCACAGTAACCTAAACCTACAGTATCTGTCTGAAAAACCTGATGTGTGTCTTTTCCAGAATTGGTCCAGGTTTTAATCACTTTCCTCTCTTTTTCCAACTCAGATTCTATTTGCCTATATCTTTTAAGCAATTCCTGTTCAACATAAACAGCATCATCTCTCTCCTTTTGAACTTGTTGCATGTTAACAAGTCTCTCTTCAAGAAATTTATTCCTCTCTTTAAGACCTAGATTCTCAGATTTGATTCTTTCATTCTCTAAAGTCTGATCCCTATAACTAACATGTATGCTTTTAAGATAAATTCTTAATTCAGATATATTATCAGTATCATAAGCATAAGTTGTTAGGGGTACCTTGTTTTCAGATGACTCAGCTTCATCTTTAACTGTTGCCATGAGAGCATAATTGACTCCCTCATCTGAGTCTGAAGTGTCTACCCAGTCCTTGCCTTTAGTGATGAGTGCTTTCTCAGATTTTCCTTTCTTGCACTCTGGAGCATAATGACCCATCTCTTTACACTTGTAGCACTGGATCTCAGACTTGTCTTTCTTTCCAGACTTGGTATCTCTTCCATCAGACTTTCTGAAATTTCTCTTATCAGAGTTTGAATCTCTCTTAGAGAATCTCTTTCCTTTCTTGAAGTTCTTGAATCCCATCTTCTTGAAGGTCTTCACCATCAAAGCAGCCATTTTCATCATCTCTTCTTCATCATCCTCAGAATCAGAAGCTTCATCATCAGTGTTTGAGCCATCATCAGAGTTTGATGACTCACTGTCAGATTTAATGACTAAAGCCTTTCCCTTGGCTTTCTTTCTTGATGATTCCTTCTTGACAGGCTTTTCTTCAACTTTAAGAGCAACAGATTTTGTCTTCTTTCCAGATCTTTTGTTTCTTTGTTCTATTTCAAGTTCATGAGTTTTAAGCAACCCATAGATTTCATCAAGATCTGTTTCTGCAAGATCATAATTGTCTCGTATTTTTGTCGCCTTCAAATCCCATCTTTCAGGTAGGGATAGAAGAAACTTGAGATTTGATTCTTCAAGTTCATATTCTTTATCAACCAGAGACAGATCATTCAACAGTTTACAAAATCTGTCATATGTCTCAGTCAAAGATTCACCAGGTCTTGAATCAAAGTGTTCATACTCCTGTGTGAGAATAGTCTTCCTGTTCTTCTTTATTGCACTTGTTCCTTGACACCTGACTTCTAAAGCATCCCAAATTTCTTTGGCAGTCTTACAGCCAATGACTCTGTTAGACATGACATTATCTAAGGCATTGTGGAGAAGATGTCTAACTTTTGCATCCTTTGCAATTGATGAGATGTCCTCAGGAGTCATATCTTTCTTTTCCTTTGGAACAGTCTTTTGTTCTTGACCATCAACAACAGGAGACAGTTTGGTTGGCATATGAGGACCATCATTGATTCTATCAAGGTATTCTGGATCTGTGGCTTCTAGAAACATGGTCATCTTTACCTTCCATATTGGATATTCCACAGGTCTGAGAATTGGAACCCTGATTGTCTCATATCGACTTACAGAAGTTGATTGAACCTTTTGAGCATTAGAACCTGCCTGGATGTTTTCAGTCATGATTATACTTGTGTTTAGATCGAAAACTGTATATATTTAACAGCCTTAGCTCTGATACCAATTGTTAGGCCGAATACACAATATATAATCAATATAAGTATGATAATAACAATTGAGAACACTGTTTATGAATCAACAACTGAATTATATAAATAACTCTTCTCTCAGTGATGTTAAAGAATCACAGAGAGCTGCTAGGTTACAAGAATAATGTATTCAGTATTCGCATCCCTTTTAGGGTTAACCTATCTGTGTTTATATAATACACAGTTACATGATCAATCTCTAATTGATATCCTATAAATCAGCTATACAATTTATATCAATCTAGGATTGCTTCTGTCTTCTGTCCCGTTTATTAAGCCATCTCAATATATTCTGCTTCTTTCCATCTTCAGAATATATTGCTTCTAGAATCTTCATATTAGCACCGACAGCTAAAGTAAACTCTCACCCCGTCAGACTTTAACAAACTCTGACTGGCTTCTAGTAAACTCTGATGAGTACTTGTTGCTTAAACACTGATAAACAATCATCAGCAATTATATCTAACATCCCGGATAGTCATTCCAGTTCATTTAAATTAAGTAATTCTAATTAAATTCTAATTCTACTTTAAATTAATTCTAATAATTAATTTATTTCATAAATTAATTCTTTTGAATTAATTTATTCAATAAATTAATTAATTTATTTATTTGTTAAATTAATTCTGATGAATTAATTTAATAACTAAATTAATAACTAATTTAAAAGAGAACTTAAATTCTGAAAAGATAGCATAACTATTCCTTGAACCACTGGAACTGAATGAAGAATATTCACTGTCTGAAGTTGACACTTGATGTACTATCTGGTTCATAACTGACTAACTCCAATGTCTATTCTTCATCTTGACTTTAAGTTGTGGTCCATTAGCTGCTTTTAACTGTTGTTCAACCTTTGTAACCTGTACATTTGCTATCACACGTCTGAAATCTCTGTCACTTTAATAAATCCACTTCCTTGAATACTTCACCGAGGCTTGATCAATAAATTGAACTTCTTGCAATGCAGTATTTCTTCAAGTCTGTAGGATGACTTTAAACTGTATTCTTTTGACCAATATGATCTTCTGAGATTCCTGTGATACTGTGACAATTGAATTATTACTTACTTATTACAAACTTGTTTAAGCAGAGTTGAATCCTCGATGTTAACAAATAGGCCTATACATATGCATTTCAATCTCCCCCTATTTGTTTGTTAGAGAATAACAAGCAAATACCTAGAGGATAACTCAACTAAATAACAAGTAAAAATAAGACTTTAAAAGCTAAGTAAATAATAAGACAAAGTTCTGGATTTCATTAAACATTTTCCAGATTCAAACATTAAAGATAAATACAAGATATATGTTCCTCTAGACTGAACATGTGTATACATTGATCCTATCTTGATTTACCTAAGCTCTATACATATAAAATTTACAAAACAGAGCTAGTGATCACAATTCTTGATCACTCATTTCACCTTCCTCCATTGCATCCATCAAGTCTTTATCTAGGACACGATCACTTTCAGTTGTGAGATTTGTTGGTATGACTGGCAAAGTTGTGACTTTCTTTAATCTATTCTTCAACTGATGATACCTTTTGATGTTGGCAATACAATAGTCTTGAATAATGTCAGCAACTTCTGTAACACCCCCAGATCCGGGATCAGGAATCTGGGTTGTCACGCTCCATCAATCATACAATACATGCATTACTTACAACATTCTAATAATACAACTCCAAAGACCCCAATCACTTACGCACACACACATAAGTTATAGCCTTGGAAATGATAAACAAAAGTATCATTTGTTATTACAACTCAAATGTACTATCCAGGATCTCATCTATTATTTACAACCTCTACCTGAAGTTACAATAATAGACCTCACCGTTCTATACAAGGTTTAATAATACAACCTACTCGAAAACAATTCTTACTAGTATAGTCTGCAACTATTCTGCTCACACCGGCAATATCCATCCTGCTGAACTAACTCAAGGGTGGTCTCTCCATTCCCTTGCTCTCGTAAAACGAGGTGAATCGGCAACGTTTTCTTCATGATGAAAGGTTTAATAAAGCAAGAATGAGCTAATAGCGCTCAACAAGAAATCTATCCCAGTTTAAATCTTTAAACCTTTAAGGTAAATAATCCATATAGGATCCATGTTTAAAACTAGTAGGGTTTGACCCCAAAATAGTATACCGTTCAAAATACCGTATGACTTATAATCATACTCAAATACTTTTCGTAAATCATTTAGAAATCCTTGGTATCGATATAATGAACCAAGATTCAAAAGATATCTTTTAAAATAGATAACAAATATTGGAATTAAGGCTTAAAGTCTATCCATTGATTCAAAATACTATACAGTTCAACATAATGTATATCTTAAATACCTTCTCGACATATATATACACACATATCTATTTAGATATCTTATATGGTTCAAAATACTGTAAAATATAAGTAATGAACACCTTTTCGACCCTGTTGTGTTGTAGTATATAAAAGTAGCAAGAATGAGCACTATAGCTCGACAATAAGATATAGCATCATAATCATATATGTAAGCTGATATCATAATTGAAAAACCTTTGAAACTCCGTTCATATACAGAACGATATGTTTAAATATTCTTTTCGTCAAAACATGCCATACGGTACAACTACTGTATGAGGAACATCATTACTCATCACTGCCACATTATCAATAACTCAGAGCCTAGGCTTTCGTACAATGTGCAGCACAACTCCAATTGGAGGGAAGGGACCTTTTTCCGAAGCACGCCACAATACACGATGATCAGTCATTGTATCGTACTCACACTTTGTTGGAAATATTAACAATTACAGCAACATTGAGGCAGTTATATAAATTATTTAACAAGTCCATGCCAAGACAACAATTAACGAAACAAATCATGAAGGTAAATAACATACATATTAGTGACTGAATAAACAAAGAAAAGAAGAGAGGTGTACCAGGAGCCATAGCCATAACAGTGTACAAAAGAAGTTTTAAAACAAAAATCAGCTGAGTCGCCAATCCTTGCAAGAAGTCCTGACTGCTCTTGAAGAGATAATTGCCTCCACTTACTGTGTTGGGATGCTTGCAACACCTCCTCCAGGATAAAACAACTCCGAGCAACGGGTTCACAGCAACTCCAATGCTCAACTTCAACTAGCACCTCAGTTGCCGGAGAAACCACAAGCAGACAAGCTTCAAACTAAATATTGAGGGGAGAGCATAAAGTGGTGAAGAGAATGTAAGGTGTGGTGCTACCATGTAAGGTGTGGTACTACAGCAAATAATCAGCAACTTAGCTCTCTATTTATAGTAGAGGCTAAACGTAACTGATACCATCCTAATTAATATTAGAATCGTAACTGACGATTTACATTTAATACATATTTAATCCACATATCAATTTAATATTTTCGAATATATCTATCAAATCCTGTCCAGGTTCATTCGAATATAAAATCCTGTCCAGGTTCATTCGAATATCAAATCATGTCCAGGTTCATTCGAATATAAAATCCTGTCCAGGTTCATTCGAATATCAAATCCTGTCCAGGTTCATTCGAATATCAAATCCTGTCCAGGTTCATTTGAATATCAAATCCTGTCCAGGTTCATTCAAACCCAATTTTGATAAATTAATTCTAATTAAAATATTAAATCACCTAAATAAAATCCCTCGCCCAGGTCGCCTCGCGTACGTGAGACGCCGAGACATTCGCCCAAATCGCCCTTCGACCGAGCCGACCCGAGTCGAGTCGAGTCGAGACGAGACGTGGCGTGGCGTGGCGAGGCGGGCGGCGGCGCGCTTGTGTGTGTGTGCGCATGAAGCACATACTAACACCATGCACCATCACACACCTTAGTAGTTGTATACTACCCATGTGTGTGATACTATATAAAGCCAACAACCCCCTTTATTTAGTTCAATGTGGGACAAATACACATTCTCATTTCAAGCTCTTTCAAGCTACTAACTTCAACTCTATTTCTCTATGGATTTCACTAAGAAAATTACTTCGATCATATATGAAAATTTAAGTCCCCATAACAAGGAACAATTTCCAATCGTTAAAATCCGGAATTAATATCAAGAACATATAAATAATTATGCTCCAAAACTCCATTTTCTAACAATCCCCCACAAATCCATACAGAAATGCATTCAGGTTTCTCATCATGACTTGTTTTTCAGAGTCGGTACCCTTCCGGGTTTGAACCCTCCCGAGTCCCCTACTTCGATGGCTACCAGATTCAGATGGAATGTTTCACCTTGAATCTTAATCCGTTTGATGTAACCATGTTCCATAAACGACGACAAGTCAAAGGTTATGGTGCCAATCTACGGCTTTCAGACATTAATGGTCTTGTCTCGATCCTGTTCGTCCAATGCTTCAGAGAATAACCCTTTCCCCTAATTGCGACCACACAATTACATTCGCTTAGCTGGGCATCTCCAGAGATGTACCGCTACCATCTCGTCAAATGACTTGACCCCATTTAGAGTTATAAAACTCTTGCTTTCATAGCAGTGTCAGTACCTTCTAGGTTTTCATGGAATAGACTCAGATACAAAAGTATCATTTATGTAGCAAAGGTACTACCAATTCATCCTTACAGCTTGTTATTACCACATTGAATACACTTTCAAGGGATCTCCTCTCATATGTATTGGGTTTCCACTGTTGATGAATCATGATGGGTTGACAGTCCCATTCCCAACCTTGACTTAAGGACCACTGCAGGTTCCATTCCTTTAGTCAAAGGATCAGCTATATTATTCTGAGTTCCTATGAACTCTATAGCTATAATCCTATCAGACACTAAACCCCTTATAGACTTGAGTCTAACTTGGATGTGTCTCTTTTTTTAGCATTATACTTTTTACTGCTAATCTTGTCGATAGTTGTTAGACTATCACAATGAATAGCAATCGCAGGAAGCAGTTTGCTTACTCCAGGTATCGCAGACATAAGTCCATGTAACCACTCAGCCTCCGTCCCAGTGGCATCAAGTGCACACAACTCAGCCTCAAAAGTAGACCGAGTAACAATAGTTTGTTTAGTTGACTTCCAGGATATTGCTGCACCCGCTAAGGTGAATACGTATCCAGTCACTCCATTGGAACCAGACTTATTAGCTATCCAACTTGCATCACTTTACCCCTCAAGTACACCAGGAAATCTCCTGTAGTGTAAACTAAGGTACATTGTGCCTTTCAGATATCTAAGTACTCTATCAAGAGCATCCCAATGAGTTCTGTTTGGACAGCTTGTATATCTAGCCAACTTAGACACAGAGTATGAAATATCTGGTCTAGTACAGTTAGCAAGATACTGCAAGCTCCCAATAATCTGAGAATACCTTAACTGAGACACGGGTACTCCTGAAGTATTCTTGACAAGGGCAACTTTAGGATCATATGGTGTACTAGCGATTCTACACTGTGAATAACCATATTTCTCAAGTATAGATCTCTCTATATAATGAGACTGTGATAAAGTTATTCCGTCAGCTGACTGAGTCAGCTTGAGTCCAAGAATCACGCTAGCTTCACCCATATCCTTCATTTCAAAATGCCTTTTCAAGAAAGCTTTTGTCTCGTTAATAATCTCAATATTGGTTCCAAACAGTAATATGTCATCTACATATATGCACAAGATGACATATTCACTACCTTTAACTTTGGTGTAGACACACTTGTCACTTTCATTAATAGTAAAACTGGAAGGCAAAATAGTTTCATCAAACTTTTTATGCCAATCCCTGGGAGCTTGTTTCAAGCCATAGATAGATTTGATCAACTTACATACTTTCCTTTCATTTCCAGATGCAACAAATCCCTCAGGCTGATCCATATATCTCTTCTTCAAGGTGTAACAGCCCTAGATCCGGGGTCGGAGATCCGGTCGTTACGGTCTCAATTCCCATCAATAATACTTGCACTTGAATCAAAACAATTAAACTGCATGCTGTGACCCCACAATAACAACACCACACACACAACTAGTTATAGTCCCAGAGATGAAATTGGAATAAGTATCTAGTTATAGGATCCACAAGTTATAAGTTATTACAAACCCAAAAGATTACAGAGTGCATTTAAAAGTTCTTGCCGTTGCTTACATTAATCATAAATATAAATAAGTCTGATACACAAAAGCTGTAGCTTAGACTGTTGGTTACTACTACCTCAGCTATGGCGGCTATGACCTCAGCGGGTAAATCTCTGACGGCTGCTACCTGCTTGCGCAGAGTGTGCCTGTTGCGGGCCATCTGCTCTAGATGTTGTTGTGATATAAATAAATAAAGAAAGGGTGAGCAATAGAGCCCACCAAAATAGTTTATAACAGATTGTCAATAAATAACAGTTCAAAGATATTTTTGTAGCCACATGTTATGCCTTAAACGGATAAGAGACTAGTATAATATAAAGGATGAAGTTACAAGGATTTATTGCAACTTCATTTCCTTTGAACACTTTTCGACCCCCTGTCAACATGATCGGTTCTTCTCCCCAATACATGTTGCAGGAATATTCCAAAATTGGATGATGAACTAATACGGGAGTTGCTACCGCGCCCGCTGTACCAACCTTAAGATGATCAGTAGCAGGTCGTACAACAAAAATATGTTTTCTACCTGTAGATGGAAGAATCACGACAGCCTGACATTGTCTACCGCCTTTCGGGATCTCCCGACCCATTTGGGGCAAGAATTTGGATGGGTCGGCGCAACTGGACCACTTACACCACTCCTAGTTCTGATGAAATCCATGACTCTGAAACGTAAAGATCGTCCTCCTTTCCCCAAGTGTAATACTTGTTGATACGACTCCACAAAGTAGTTATATCTAGGTTGGAAAGGAAGATTCCCCAATATTTCCCAAGCTGTTGCTTGTTAATGGATATCGACTTGTTCCATGAATTTACCCCTCGAGCGTTGAGGTGGTAACACAATATTTGACTTGCAGCAACTAAATTGCTTCGAGAAAATATCTGCCCCCTGACAGTTTTGAGTTGAGAGTTTAAAATGAGTAGCATTCATTTAAATCAGGTTTCCCATATTTTTGATAGTTGAGCGAACATTTAAATCCTCTTAAAAGGCAGATTTAAATGGAAAAACATCGTTTTGGGAACCTCTTTTTGATTTAAAAATAATTAATAATACAGCTTAGAATATCCTTCATAATTATTGAAGGTCAAGGATAAACTTTAAATAACATTTCTCATTTTTAAACCTTTTTAAAAGTATTTAATAAATAATCGAATAATATTTATTAAATAAGTAAACCTTAAACGAATATTCGAAAATAATATTCATTATATAAATAAGGATTAAATGAATATTCAAAATAATATTCATTAAATAAATAACCTTGAATGAATATTTAAAATAATATTCATTAAATAAATAAACCTCAAATGAATATTCAAAAATAATATTCATTAAATAAATAAACCTCAAATGAATATTCAAGAATAATATTCATTAAATAAATAAACCTCAAATGAATATTCAAGAATAATATTCATTAAATAAATAAGGATTAAATGAATATTCAAAATAATATTCATTAAATAAATAACCTTGAATGAATATTTAAATTAATATTCATTAAATAAATAAACCTCAAATGAATATTCAAGAATAATATTCATTAAATAAATAAACCTCAAATGAATATTCAAGAATAATATTCATTAAATAAGTAAACCTCAAATGAATATTCAAGAATAATATTCATTAAATAAATAAGGATTGAATAACAGTTGCCCGATATCTTTATCGAAAAATAACCTTCAATATATACAAAATATATAATTACCTCTGATCTAGAGAAAATCACCCGCCCTTATCCTAGGGCATTTATAAAAACATGGCTTATAGCTGATATCCCATATCTAACTTATAAGCCCCAAACTCAAGTCATAACCTCGAGTATTGCTATATATATCAGCTCGAAAACAAGTATGCAATTTATATATCGCATTTGCATATCATATATGAAAACAGTTATTATCACAACAACAGGAGTATAGGTTTCGAAAACTTGCTTGGTGGTGAGGTAGGGGTAGTGTGCCTCGAGTCAATCCGGTGATCTATACATAGTCAAAGTATCCGAGATTAATGACTTAATACTTTTAAGACACTAAGTATGTACTTTACTTAAGCTAAAACATGTTTTCAAGTTAACCCTTTAAAAACTTCCGCTCGCGTAAGCTTGTTCACGCATTTTTATAAAATAGAGATTAAATACTTTTAACACGAAATCTTTTCGAGGGTCTTCCTAAACGTACCTAGCATGTTAACACAAAGTTTCACATTCTAATAAGTCGCTTAATGGGTTTGATCATTGCCTCAAAGTTGGCTAAATGGTATAGTTCGGTTTCGCGAAACATCCTTTACTAAATTACTCATTTCTCCTAAACCGTAAATCGGATTCACATGATCTTCGCACCGAAACGAACCTTGAAAAACGACCTACACTATACTAGGCAGTGGTGACCTTGGACAGAAGTCCTTATGTTCGAATATCACAAACAAAACAGGGTTAAGGAAATTCGGGCATTATAACGGCTATGTTTTAACGATTCAAAAGTTTAATCATAAACTTTACATAATCAATCCAACCAAATCACCAAGTCAAATCCTCAACATCATTACTAATACTTAATCATCATCAACCAGTCAAAACCAACATCTACTTGCTTATCATCAAATCAACATCAAACTTTCATCAAAATCACTTAATCATCCTTATGATTATACTAACTAAACTACACTTAAAACTAACCATATAAATCAATTTATAGCTAAGGGTTTCAAGAGTTTATACCTTCCTTGATGCTTTATAAACACTCACAATAGCTTATAATCCTTCCTTGAGCCTTGAACAAACCTTAACAAGCTTAATCCTTAAGAACAAAATCAAGAACACAAAATATTACTATTCATTTCACTATTCACCCTCATCTTTGACCTAATAATCAAGCATGTTACAAACCATGGATGAAGCTAGGATTTAGATAATACCTTAGTCTAGGAATTAGGAAGCTTTTGAATCCAAGAACATGATTTATGGATGCTTGGAAGTTGATCTTTGAAAAATGTATCTTTGTTCTTCAAAATGGCCCAATGTTCTGTTCTTCAAAGGTGGGGGTTTTTTTCTTGCCTTCGTTGATTTGATAATTGTGATATTTTGTAGTTTAAAGTGGTGAGTCATTGCTTATTGCCTTGTCATTGGACACATGTCGAACATGCAAGAGTCTGGGATAAAGTAGCTTTACTGGTTTGCTTTACTGGTTTGTTTCCTTTCACATGGATGATCCAAATGTTGCATCCCTCGAATTAATCTTGTTACATGTTACTTCCATGCCTATATTTTAATCCCGTAAGTGTCGCATTGTTCCGTCACCGCTTAATCTCGAAAAATGTTCGCAGGGTTTCTTAAGTGTTCTATCGAAGTAGTTTACCGTAAACGTTCTTAATATTACTAATTCTTTTATTAAATCCATATACATGGAATTGATAATTTAATCCTCCAATATTTTCAAATAATGATTAATCCGTCTGTTATTGGTGAAATTTCGGAGAAAACGGAAATGCTATTTTTCCGATTCTGACAGCTTTTGCACTCCTTCATTTACATCGTAGATCACTAATACGACTTTGAAAGTTCACTATACCGTCTCGTACATAGGGTGGTCTGAAAACTTTTTAAACGAAAAAAATTACTATTCATCAGTGGTTTTTAACAAAAGTTACTATTCATCAATGGTTCTTAAATAAGTACAAAATTTAGGGATATTACAGTCTCTCCTCCTTAAAAGGATTCCGTCCCGGAATCAGTTTGAAAACAAATGGGGGTACTTTTCTAGCATAGCACTTTCTAGTTCCCAAGTTGATTCTTCTACATTATGGTTTTGCTACAAAACTCTGACTAGCTTGATGACCTTGTTCCGGAGCACTTGTTCCTTTTGATCTATGATTTCCACTGGTTGCTCCACATAGGTTAGGTGTGGCTGCATGTCTACGTGTTCGTATTCTACTATGTGTTTAGCATCCGGGTTGTATTTCCTCAGCATTGAAACATGAAACACATTGTGCACTTGTTGCAGGTTTGGGGGTAATGCTAGCTCATATGCTAACTTTCCAATACGTCTTAAGATCTCAAATGGTCCAATGTATCTAGGACTCAGTTTTCCCTTCTTTCCGAACCTCATTAAACCTTTCCAAGGAGATACCTTTAAGAACACTAGGTCTCCCACTTCATATTCCTTGTCCTTCCGGGCCAAATCAGCATACTTCTTTTGTCTATCTTGGGCTGCTACCAGCCGTCCTCTGATTAGATCTACTATGTCCTTAGTCCGTTGGACTACTTCGGGCCCAAGCATCTTTCGCTCTCCAACTTCATCCCAATACAAGGGAGATCGGCATCTTCTTCCATAAAGGGCTTCGTAAGGCGGCATTCCTATGCTTGCATGAAAACTATTGTTGTAGGAAAACTCAATCAGTGGTAGGTGGTCATCCCAACTTCCTTTAAAGTCTATAGCACAGACTCTTAACATATCCTCTAGGGTTTGGATGGTCCTTTCACTTTGTCCGTCTGTTTGCGGGTGATAGGCAGTACTCATGTTCAACCGGGTTCCTACACATTCTTGGAAGCTTCTCCAGAATCTGGAGTTAAATCTGGGATCTCGGTCAGATACTATGGCGACTGGGACTCCGTGTCGCACCACTATTTCTTTCAAGTAAATATCCACTAGTTTGTCAACAGTGTACCTTTCGTTGATCGAAAGAAAGTGTGCTGACTTCGTTAGTCTGTCTATGATTACCCAGATGGTGTCATGATTGGCCTTGGTCCTTGGTAAACCTACTACAAAGTCCATGGCTAGGTGTTCCCATTTCCATTCGGGAATCTCTAGGGGTCGTAAAATCCCACTGGGTCTCTGGTGTTCCACTTTCACTCGTTGGCAGGTCAAGCATCTGCTTACCTACTCTGCTACGTCCTTTTTCATGTTAGGCCACCAGTAGTATTCCTTCAAATCCCCATACATCTTGGTGCTTCCTGGGTGAATTGAATACCTTGAACTGTGACTCTCGTGTAAAATCTCGTCCTTTAGTTCTCGAACATTCGGGACCCAAATTCGGTAAGTATACCTCATTATTCCTTTATCATCCTTGACAGTGTGGATCTCTTCTCCGGTCATTGACTATCTGTCTTCACTCATCATTCTTTCTTGACATATTCTGATCTTTTCTAACAACTCTGGCTGCAGTGAAATCTCAAACAGCTTTTCGGTACCGTCTCCGGTTACCTTCACTTCTATTTCCATCTTTTCAAATTCCCTAATAAGCTCTTCTGAGGACATTATCATCTTGAGTCTCTCTTTCCTACTAAGGGCGTCAGCCACCACATTGGCTTTCCCTGGGTGATAAAGAATTTCACAGTCATAATCCTTGATCAGCTCTAACCATCTTCTCTGGCGCATGTTGAGCTCCTTCTGGGTAAAAATGTACTTGAGGCTCTTATGGTCAGTGTAAATCTCGCACTTCTCTCCATACAAGTAGTGCCTCCAAATTTTTAAAGCGAAAACTACGGCTGCTAGTTCTAAATCATGAGTAGGATATCGAATCTCATATTCCTTCAATTGTCTTGACGCATACGCGATTACCTTACCGTGCTGCATCAGCACGCACCCTAATCCCTTATGCGAAGCATCACTGTAAATCACAAAATCTCCTTTTCCATCTGGCAATGCCAACACAGGGGCAGTCACCAGTTTCTTCTTTAGCTCTTGGAAACTCTTCTCGCACTTTTCCGTCCATTCAAACTTCTCAGTTTTACGGGTAAGTCGGGTTAACGGGGCTGCGATTTTCACAAAATCCTTGACAAATCTTCTATAATACCCTGCTAATCCTATGAAACTCCTTACCTCTGTTGGTGTGGTTGGTCGCTCCCAATTTGAAACTGCCTCTATCTTGGAGGGGTCAACCAACACTCCCTCCTTGTTGATCACATGTCCTAAAAACTGAACCTCATCTCGCCAAAATTCACACTTTGCGAATTTGGCATACAATTGTTCCTTCCTGAGTATTTCTAGGGCTATCCTTAAATGTTCTGTATGTTTTGCCTCTGTCTTTGAGTAGATAAGAATATCATTGATGAAAACTATAATGAACTCGTCCAAATACTTCTTGAACACCCTATTCATCAAATCCATAAAAGCTGCTGGGGCATTGGTCAGTCCAAACGACATCACCAAGAACTCATAATGTCCATATCTGGTACGGAATGCAGTCTTTGGGATATCTTCGGGTTTAATCTTTAATTGGTGATATCCGGTTCTCAGGTCAATCTTAGAGAAGTACACAGCACCCTTTAGCTGGTCGAACATATCGTCTATTCTAGGTAATGGGTACTTATTCTTTATAGTTAGCTTGTTCAGCTCTCGGTAGTCGATGCATAACCTCATACTTCCATCTTTCTTCTTAACAAACAACACTGGAGCCCCCCACGGTGACACACTGGGTCTTATCATACCCTTATTCAACAGTTCCTGTAACTGGGTAGCTAGTTCTTTCATTTCTACTGGGGCTAACCGGTACGGGGCCTTCGAAACTGGCGCCATCCCCGGAGCTAACTCAATAGCAAACTCAACTACCCTATCGGGTGGTAATCCTGGAAGATCTTGTGGAAACACATCTTCGAACTCATTGACTACTGGGATGTCCTGTAATCCGGGTACCTCTTTCTGGGTGTCTACAACATACGCTAAGTAGGCCTCGTTTCCCTTTCATAACAATCTTTTGGTTTGCGCCATGGTTAGAAATTTCTGTGTCTGTTTCATTCCCTTAAACACTATTTCCTTCTTTCCTGGGGTATTTAATCTAACCTTCTTCCCTTTACAATCTATCTGCGTGTTATTGCGAGACAACCAATCCATCCCCAAAATGACATCAAATTCCCCTAATTTAAAAGGAATCAAATCTACATAAAAAGACTGTTCTCCTATTTCCAATTTGCAGTTTGGGTGAATCCGATTAACTGGGACTATTTCGTGGTTAGCTATTTCTACTTGTAGGGAGTCCCTTAACGGTTGGGCTTTAAGTTTCAATTTATGCGCAAAATCCCTCGATATAAAAGATTTAGTTGCTCCAGAATCAAATAAAACATTTGCGCTAACTGAATTCAGAGAAAAGGTACCTGCTATCACATCCGTGTTCCTCACGGCATCCTGCACTGTCATGCTGAAAGTCCTAGCAGTTGGTGGCTTATTGGAGGCAGCTTTGCTTGCCCCTGATGCTGCAGGTCAGTTCATGGGGCAATCCTTCTTCATATGACCTTGACGTCGACACTGAAAACAAGTGAGGTTTCTGCTGACGCTAGGGTTAGCTGTGGTACAAGAGTGAGCATAATGGCCCCCTCGTCCACACTTATAACAGGTTATCTGTTTCTGGTTGCACACACCGGGATGTTTCCTTCCACAAGTTGTACATACTGGTAATGGAGGTCGAGATTAGTAGGAGTGGGACACTCCTGATGGGTTGCCGCCTTGGTTTACGCTTGCGCTTACGGTTCGCTTGAAACCCATACTCCTTTCAGGTAGGGAGGCTGCCCCGCGGTTAAACCTATTTGGGGGGTTTCTTCTTGCAGAACCTCCACCCATACTTGCATGTTTCCTTTTTATCCCCCCTTTCTCTCTTTCCCTCTGCATCTGATCACTCCCTGCTTCCACGATCGAAGCCTTTTGCACCAATGTGGCATAGTCTGAAATCTCCAAGACTGCCACGCGATTCTGAATCCACTACTTCAATCCTTGTTGAAATCTATTAGCTTTCTTTTCTTCGGTATCTACAAACTCTGGCACAAACCTTGATAGCTCGGTAAATTTTGCCTCATACTCAGCCACTGTTAGGTTATTCTGCTTTAGTTCCAAAAACTTGAGCTCCATTTGAGTCTTCATAAACCTTGGGAAATACATCTCTAGAAACAATTGTTTGAACCTTTCCCAAGTTACGATAGCATCCGTCTCCATATTCTTCTTGGCCTCCCACCAATAGTTGGCTTCTCCTTTCAGAAGGTAAGTGGCGAAGACAGTCTTCTGTGCCTCCTCAATGCTTAATATCTCAAAGGACTTTTCCATTTCCTTTATCCAGGCTCTTGCCTCTACTGGGTCAGCCGATCCTTGGAATTCTGGGGGCTTGAGTGACTTAAAGGCCCTGAAAGAGTTTGCCACGGTGCTGTTGTTTCCTTGGGGTGGTTGGGGATAACGGTCCAAATTTTGCCTAAGTAGATTCATGAACTGACCCATGGGATCTCCACCCTGGTCCTCTCTCCTTTGTTCCACTTCAACTTCCTCTTCTTCAGTCTCAAATTCCGCAGTGAAAAAGGATTCATCTGCCTCTTCATACTGGGAGTCGTCCTGCTCATTATAATCTTCATCTATCTCCTCCTCATATTCGGGGTCTTCCCTATCCTGGTTGTGGCTTTCTTGATCCTCAGATTCATGGGGGTTAGCCCTAGTCCTCATTCTTCGTGGAGGCATCTTACTGAAAATTTGGAAAATTTTTATGTTAGGTTCATTCGCTTGGTTACAGATTTTTCTCTTGTACGATCGTCATATAATTGGAAGTAGACTCCCGCAGTTCTATATTTTCTCGCAATTTAATCATAATAGTACAGACAACAGTATAATAAACTTGTGATCGCGTCACAACAGAACTGGATTCAACTGAAAGGAAACAAATATATACATGGTACCAAAGATACATAGTTTGAGTCAACATCGACAGTTTACAAGTACAACTGTCCTAACAGCATCTAGTCAAAAGTGAAATACTTGGTCTATCCTTCTAGTCAGAAAAGGGATACTATATACAATGGAACAATCCCGCAAAAATCGACACTACTATGTCCGTACATGACTAGAAGACTAGACTACTACATCACCAAATATGAAATCAGCCACTAGTGCGGCCCAATGCCCTCACCCTCGCCATATATAACACCCCCAGGCCCGGGGTCGGAGATCTGGGTTGTCACGATCCCTTGTTCCGTACCAACGCTTAATACTTGAACCATAAAACAATAAATCAACACACATGGTGACCCCACCATCAATACACTCACGCTAGTTATGTCTCAGAAACGAACTTACAATAACAGTAGTCATATGATCCACAAATTAAAGTTATTACAACCCAAAAGTAAAATACTTGCAACCCACTACCAGTATGATTTCTATGTGAAACCATAAGGTAGCGCAAAAGTTTGTTCTTGTTCATTAATATACATAAGTGATACTTATAATTAAACCGGAGCAACAAGAGTTACACTCCGAACCAACTCAGTACTTCTACCTGATCAACTGTAACAACCATGCTACGGGCGGCTTGTATGTCCCTGACGCGCTTCCGAGCGGTACGACGAATCCTGGCCATCTACTCTAGCTGTTGTGTTGTGATATATATGTATAGAAAGAAAAAGCAAGAGTGAGCACTCGGCCCAGCAATAATACAATACAGCATAATCATATAAGTAAGCTTATATCATAAAGGAAAACATTTAAAACTTCATTCGTATACAGAATGATATATTTATTTCTCTTTTCGTCAAAACATACCATACAGTACGACTACTGTATGAGGAACATCATTACTCATTACTGTCACATTATCAGTAACTCAGCGCCTAGGCTTTTGTTACAATGTGCAGCTCAACTCCAATTGGAGGGAAGGGAATGTACTAGAACACCCGATACACGGTGATCAGCCGTTGTATCGTAACTTTTCTTTTCTACTAGTAGAAGGACGACTTCCTGTTCGGTTATCACCCTGACCGCATATGGGCCATTGTACTAAGAGATCACTACCTCGGTGCCTATTTCGTCATCGGGCAAGCCTTAGCACTCAAGAGATCACTACCTCGGCGCCTATTTCGTCACCGGGCAAGCCTTGATAAATTTGGCACTACCCCGGCACCTATTTCATTGCCGTGTAGGCCTTTCCAATTCCCACGATGAAAAACATTAATGAAACGAAAATCGGAATTTAATTCCATATTTCCCAAGTACGAATACTCGTCAAAACTTTGTAACCGTTTAGAACACCTTACTCCAGAGTAATTGTAAGGAGTAAGTCAAAGTGTGGGTTGACATTAGTCAACGAGACTACCGATGATTACTACGTATTTTGAAATCATGACCAGGGAGTTTATTGAAATTTCAGAGTTCAGCGAGTTTGAAATACTCTACTTGAATGGGGGAGCCATCCCCTAGTTATAAGTATTCTAGAGGAACAGTGGAAGTAAAACTCTGTCCTCTAATCCTTGAACTAGATTCCCAGTTTTCGATGAGTTGGAAAAATACTATTCGCATTTAATTACCTTTAACTATCTTAAGATAATAGTTGGGAATCTCTAATTTTAATACCTTTTCTGAAAAATCAGAAAGTTATATTTTTGTGTAAATAATAGAACCTTTGATCATATAATAAGGTTCTATGATTTTAAATCATATTTGTAATATTTAATAAATAACCAAATAATAAATATTAAATTATTAATCAATATAAAACCACCTAAGTGAATATTCAGAATAATATTCACTTAGTTAAATAATCTTCAAATAATGAGTATTGAATTATTATTCAATATAAACTACTTAAGTGAATATTCAAAATAATATTCACTTAATTAAATAATATTCAAATAATATTTATTATAATATTATTTACATATCTCACCTTAAATATCCCATAATGTAGATATTGGAATATTTAATAAGTCTTTAAAATATAACTGTCCCTGGAACCTTCCAGCTTTTGACAGTAGTTTAAAACAAAATAATAATTTGACTCCCGGTCTAAGTTTTAAAATCATCGTACAAGTACTCTATACTTAGAGTCTTTAACCTTTAACCTTGGTTTATATCTAGTACTTATCTAGCATATAAACCTTATATCTTATACCGCTTTTTATTAAAAAGCGAAAACAGTTTATAAGTCATTTCAGAGCATAACGCAGCGTATATAGTAATACCACAACATATATCACAACAACATCATTATATGGTATAGGGTTTGAAAACTTGCCTTGGGGTCTTGGTGGTGTGGTAGTGGGGGCTTGAGAGTGTGCGCGTCGATCTATAACAAGATATACAATTACAGTCAGTCCCCTAGAACCATTTAATGTGCTATAACTCAAGCACTACAGTTCTACCAATGAAAATTAAACGTCTCGCTCTTGGTCATCTATAACCTCGTGACATTCCGTAAACTTCTAAGTCAAAAGCTTGGGTGAAAACCATTCACAAATCCCAAGTTTTTTTACTTTACCATTTCCTTGTTTTAAACCATCCCCTTAAGGGTATTTCACTCGCGCAACCTTCGTTCGCGTATTTTTATAAAATCACCAACTCATCTTTTTAACTCGAACTCTTCTAGGTTTCCTTTCCTAATTATACATACTAGTATCCATTTTAATATCTCAATCCAATTCCAATTTTAAAGGGCTTGATCCCTATCACAAAGTTCATACAATGAACTATCTAGTTACGCGAAACCGCTTTCACTAAAACGGGCGTTTCTCCTAAACCGTAAATCGAAACGACACGATTCTTTCGCTAAAACAATCTAGGAAACAGAGTCTACATGCTCATGGTCAGAAACTTCAAGTTTATACCCTGTATTGCAACCATGGTTTCTGTCTAAACTACCTAAGTAAAATCCGACATGGTAACGGCGCTTACGCGTACTTCCCGTGTTTTTAAACACTCAATCCAACTACAATTCAACCATCAACCAACCACCAATCAAACTCAAGATAATACTACCATTTTTCTGTCCAAACATGGTCATACTCTTATTCATAAGTTTATCCACAAATCAACCATTAAACTTGCTTAAAATCATGCATACATGCTTTATTCTAACATAGTTCTCATTCAATCACTTCTAACTACTAGATCAAGCATAATCTTAAAAATAAAGAAGTTTTATACCTTCCTTGGAGCTTAACAAAGACTATATATGGATGATATATGTTAGATCAGAATTCAATGATCGTCAGAAGCTAGACTCAACTGATCAGGATTGCTGACGTCATCAGTATTGCATGGTCATCAGTATTTGATCAAGCGTCAGTATCTTATTGATCATCAGGATTCCTACTCAGACTATGATCAGGTTTGATCATCAGGACTTGAAGCTGATCAGGATTCCTACTTCGAGTTATATTTGGAGTCTAGATAAACATGGAAGTTTATTCTATTTGTTCCTGGTTTGTAGAATGCAGCTATCGATTAAAGATATGTTTCTATCTTTGTTATGATTAGGACTTATCTTGTTATTGATAGAGAAGCTGTGTGCACTATATAAACACAGTTTTGGTTTCGATTTATGTATTCATTCGAGAGAGAACATAATCGAAGAGAAGCTCTTAAGAACAGAATTTCTTGAGAGAGTTTTTGTAAGCTAGCAGCTCTTAAGAACATCAGAATTTCTTAAGAGAGTTTGTAACAGTTTTATATCAAAGTTAATAAAGCTGTTATTGTTATTGTTATTGATCTTTCATATTTGTGTTATATAAAGTCGAGAATCTTATACAATTGTATTCAACCCCCTTCTACAATTGTTATTTACTGGGCAACAATTGGTATCAAAGCAAACTGATTTAATTCTGAATCAGATACGATCTAAAGATGTCGACAACCAAGTATGAAAGCATGAAGATTCCCATCTTGAAGATATCAGAATATCATACATGGAGGGTAAAGATGCTGATGTACCTGGAGGCTATGGATCCTGACTACTTGGACAGGATTCGTGATGGACCATATATACCAACAAAGTTCGTAGAACGAACAGATACAGTACCAGAACATTATGTGGTCAAAGCTAAAGCTGAATGGACTCCAGAAGAAAAAGCTCATGTACTCAGGGAACCAAAGATAAAGAATATCTTGCATAATAGCCTTGATGTTGTCATGTCAAACAGAGTGATTGCATGCAAGTCTTCAAAAGAAATCTGGGATACTTTGGAAACTCAGTGCCAGGGATCTGCATCTGTTAAGAAAAACAGAAGGGCTCTTTTGATTCAAGAATATGAACAATTCGATGCAAGACCTGAAGAGAGCCTGACTGATCTATATGATAGATTTCTGACACTATTGAACAGCTTATCCTTAGTTGACAAAGTATATGAAACTGAAGATTCAAACACCAAATTTCTTAGAGCTTTACCTGAAGAATGGGATACTCAGACCTCAATCATTAGACACCAGTATGATCTGAACATTGTGTCTCTTGATGAGATCTATGGGATGCTAAGAACTCATGATCTTGAAGTTCAACAGAGAAAGAACAAGAAAAGCAGCAAGGCAAAGTCAATTGCTTTGAATGTAGAAGCAAAATCAAAAGGGAAAGCTATGGAGGTCTCTAGAAGGAAAGCAAGAGTAGCTGAGTCAGATCCTGACGACTCTTCATCAGATACTGATGGCAATCCTGATGCCAATACTGGTGATGAATCTTCTGATTCAGACATGGAAGAGATGGTTGCTATGATTGTCAGAAACTTCAGAAGGATGAAGTTCAGGAAGAATAGAAGACAAGGCAACTTTCAGAAAAAGACCTTCAAAGCAGACAAAGACAAGTATATCAAGAAGGACAGCAAGGGTAGCAAATTTGACAAGTCAAAGGTTAGATGCTACAAGTGTAATGGTATGGGTCACTTTGCTTCTGAATGCAACAAGACAAAGGCACTCATCACATCAAGCAAGGATTGGATGGACTCTTCCTCAGAATCTGATACTGAGGTAGTCAACTATGCGTTAATAGCCAATGCTGATGTAACTGCTGCTCCTGATGATAAGGTACTAAATACTATCTTTGATTTTGATACTGATAATGCTTCTGAGTTAAGACGTTTTCTAAAGTCATTACATATTAGCTTTAGAAGTCAAACTGCTGAGAATACTAGAATCTTATCTGAGATGTCTGACCTTAGAAAGAGGAATGAAATATTAGAAGCTGAATTTTCTCGTATGCAAGAAGTACAAAAAGAATGTGATAATGCTAAACACATGCACTTAGAGATGACATCTAAATATACTTCCCTTGAAAAAGAACTTGAATTTGCTAATGAGAAAATCAGAACCTGGACAGACTCTGGTAGGAAATTTCATGAGATTAATACCTCTAAGAATTGGAAAGAGTGTCTAGGATATAAGTCAGATGAAGATAAGAAATTAGCAGAGAAAATTGTCATTGATGAGACAGTCAGTCCAAAGACCTATAGACATGTTATAGACTCAACCAAATCTAAGATTACTCCTGTTAATTTTGTTTTTGGTAAGGATTCCAATTCTACTTTTGAAAAGGGATCTACTTCTACTCAAGGAATTAAAATTATAAAGTCTAAACCTGTCATGAACAAAGTCACTAAGAATGTAGGTCTATTGTCTCAGAAACAGCTTAAAGATAAAATCTGTGAGGTTACAGATAAGAAAAAGGAAGCTACTATTAAGAGAAACAGGAATGGTAAAGTTGGGATCAATAAAGAGAATGGTTATAAATATATCCCAAATGCACCTAGAAAGTGTTGTTTTAACTGTGGTAACTCTAATCATCTTGCTATTGATTGTAAGAAGAGTAAGAAGAAGATTACTGATATTCCTAAGTCTGATGTTAGGAATAGATCAGTACTCTATAAACCGCAGAAGTCCTGTTTTCATTGTGGTAGTCTATGGCATTCTATTTATACATGTAAAGAGTATCATGATTTGTACTATAATTTTTATGATCCATTGCCTAAGTTTGAAAGTAGTACAAAGTCTGATAGAACTGAAAATGTCATAATGAAGCATGCTTTTGTTAATACTGATACTGACAAAGCAAATCCTGATGGAGTAAATCCTGTCAGGACTGCTAAAGTCAAAAAGTCTTCTGCTGTTAAATTTAATAAAATGCATGAACAAGGAATCCAACGAGTGTGGGTTCCTAAACATTCTGACTAGTGTTTTACTATTCTGATGCAGGGTAAAAAGAAAAATGTGTTAGTCATGGATAGTGGATGTTCTGTGCACATGACTGGAAACAAAGCCCTGTTATCAGAATATGAGGAAAAAGCTGGCCCAACTGTGTCTTATGGAGATGGCAACATTGGACAAACCTTGGGATATGGCAATATAATCATTGGAAATGTCATCATTGAAAAAGTAGCTCTAGTGAAAGGACTAAAACACAACTTGTTGAGTATTAGTCAAATCACTGACAGAGGTTATCATGTCAATTTCTATTCCACACATTGTGAAGTAGTCAATAAAGCAACAGGGAAGATAGCACTAACTGGCTACAGGCATGGTAACATATATGAAGCCAACATTCTCTCAGATACTGATGGCTCCCCTACATGTTTCATCAGTAAAGCTTCAGTAGATGAAAGTTGGAATTGGCACAAGAAGCTTTCTCATCTCAACTTCAGCAACATCAATGAGTTGGTTAAGAAAGAGTTAGTAAGAGGATTACCTAATGTCTTATATACACCTGATGGACTCTGTGATGCATGCCAAAAAGCAAAACAAAGAAGGACATCATTCCAGAGTAAATCAGAATCCTCTATTGAAGAACCATATCACATGCTACATCTTGATCTGTTTGGTCCAGTCAACATCATGTCCATCAGTAAGAAAAGGTACACTCTTGTAATTGTTGATGAATATTCTAGATTCACCTGGGTGTATTTTCTGCATAGAAAAGATGAAACTCCTGAAGTTCTGTTGGATCATGTGAGGATGATTGAGACAACCACAAAGTACAAAGTCAAGATTCTGAGAAGTGATAATGGTACTGAATTTAAGAATTCAAAGATGGAAGAGTTCTGCAAATACAAAGGAATCATTCAACAATTCTCTGCTCCTGGCACACCTCAGCAAAATGGAGTAGTAGAAAGGAAGAATAGAACTCTTATTGAAGCTGGCAGAACTATGTTGGAAGAAGCTAACTTACCTACATATTTCTGGGCAGAAGCAGTCAACACAGCATGCTATACACAAAATCTCACATTGATAAACAGGCATGGTGTCACTCCTTATCAGTCACTCAAAGAGAAGAAACCAAGTCTGAAGCATTTGCATGTGTTTGGCTGTAAATGTTTTGTTCTCAGAACTCATCCTGAACAGATAGGGAAATTTGAAACAAAGGCTGATGAAGGAATATTCATAGGTTATCCTACATCAAGAGCCTTCAGAGTTTTTAATTTGAGAACAAGAACTGTCATGGAGTCAATACATGTATCTTTTGATGATAAGAAGATAACTGGAATCATTGAAGACTCGCATGATAGATTGTTATTTGAAAATGAAGCTTCCAAGGAACCTGAAGAAAGTGAATCAGAAGCTGTCCATTCATCCAGTACTGACGGGTCACCAAATCCTGATGACTCACCAGGTACTGATGGTGCTAATACTGATGATGCAAACAACAGTAATACAACTAGTAGTGCTAATGTTGAGGGGGAGCAACGGCATTCAACTACAAGTTCAGAGTCAACTCAATCATCAGGACAGAATTCTTCAGATACTGATTCAAGTGAAGATCCTGATAACACATCAGGAGGGCATAGCAATAATTCAGGGAGAGCTTCAAATCAATCAAATTCTTTCAATCAAGATAACACCAATCCAGGGGGAGCATCTACTTCAAGAAACAATTTGACACCAGCAAGGAAATGGACAAAAGATCATACTCCTGATTTGATAATTGGAGATCCTGATGCAGGTGTTCAAACAAGAAGTGCAACTCAGAATGAATGTTTATATAATAACTTTCTATCCAAGGAGGAGCCTAAGAAAGTTGAAGATGCACTTAAAGATGCTGATTGGGTTACTGCAATGCAAGAAGAACTGAATGAATTTGAAAGGAATGAAGTCTGGAAACTGGTACCAAGACCAAAGAATAGATCAATTGTTGGTACAAAGTGGATTTTCAATAACAAGACTGATTCTGATGGAGTCATTATCAGAAACAAAGCTAGACTAGTTGCAAAGGGGTATTCCCAACAAGAAGGAATTGACTATGATGAAACTTTTGCTCCTGTTGCAAGACTAGAAGCCATCAGGATATTTCTTGCTTATGCAGCACATAAGAAATTCAAGGTTTTCCAGATGGATGTTAAAAGTGCTTTCTTAAATGGTGAACTGGAGGAAGAAGTTTATGTTGAACAACCTCCTGGTTTCATTGATCCTAAATATCCAGATCATGTCTACAGACTGGATAAGGCACTTTATGGACTAAAACAAGCTCCAAGAGCATGGTATGAAACCTTAGCTCAATTCTTATTGGAAAGTGGATTCAAAAGAGGTGCAATTGATAAAACTCTATTTTATTTGAATCATGGTAAGGAGTTGCTGTTAGTTCAGATTTATGTTGATGATATCATTTTTGGGTCAACAAACAATAAGCTGTGTGAAAAGTTTTCCAAGCTTATGCAGTCAAGATATCAAATGAGCATGATGGGAGAAATGAGTTACTTTCTGGGTCTTCAAGTTAAACAGACTGATGAAGGGATTTTTATTAATCAGTCTAAATACACAAGGAATTTACTGACAAGGTTTAACATGCAAGACAGTTGTTATTCCCAAATGACCTAACAGAATTGTAGAAGGGGGGGGGGGGTTGAATACAATTCTTGATATTTTCTTGAAACTAAACACTTTATGAAATTAAACTGAACTGAATAAATAAAAACACAAGATATAAATAATTCAGTTGGATTGTTTGATGATCCAACTGAAGTGTTTTTATTGCGGAAATAATCTGTGATACAAATGTTCACAGCTGCTCAGTTACAATGTTGTAGAGAAGAATGCTCTCAAAAATAGCTAATACAATCTATTTGTTTTTCTTCTCTCTCTTTCTAAAGTGACTGCTACACTTGGTTATAAATCCCAAGTTTACAATTCTACATTTGGTTAAACTAAAGAATAATAGAAGTAACCATCAGTAGCTTGCTTTTCATTCCTTTTGTCCAATGGTCCTTGGAGATCTTTGCTTTTGTCTTCATGCTCATTATAATCATTCCCAAGAGCCTTATTGGAAATTGGAATGTTTCCTTATTTCCAGTAACCACTTTGATGGTTTCCAATGCAAAGTACACTTCCATATCTCCTTTTAGATCTGTTCAGTAAACTGTCACTATCACTTTGTCAACTGTTCAAAAAGCAACATTGATTCGTTGATAGCAAGGAGATGTGTTTCGTTGATAGCTTCATTCTTCATTCCGTTGATGGTGTTTCCCTCGTTTCGTTGATGGGTAAACTCCATACCGTTGACAGAGTAATCTTCATACCGTTGACATGTCTTCACTTAGGCAGAATTACAAGGCATAACATATTTACAATTAACCAACCTATTTTGCCTATCTAGTACATAGTCAACATGACTTAGAAAACCTATCTAAAACATATAATAGAATGCCTATCATACTGTGAAGTATTGTACAATGCAATTGCTACAACACTCATTTCGTTGATGAGCTTCCTGTCAACGAAACACTGCTAAGCATGCTATTTCGTTGACAGCTACAAAATTGACTTTACACAAATTCTACTAAGTGTTTTATGCTTATCATCAAGAACAACATATTCCTAACAATCTCCCCCAATTTATGACTGATAGAATAACAGCCATAAATCAAGAGACTTGATGATAACAAAAACACTCAGATACATCATAAATTACAAAAGTAGAAAATGTATTAAGCTTCAAAACTTTATAGACAAAATATAAGACTTACAAGACTAATGCCCACAAGTGCTCCTCTAGTCTGAGCAAATGTTTCATCTGTGACTTCTTTGTGGCATAGTCTTCTTCCCTCTCTTGGAGTTGTTTTCCTCAATCTGGACCTGTAGTCTTCTGTAGAAGATTTTCTCCTCTTCATCTTGATCACCAAGCTTGGATTGCATCAGCTTTAGAGTTTGATTAGATGCCTTCTCCAGCTGGTCTTCCATTCTGAAGAATCTTCTGCAATTGTCCTTGTCCTTAAACTCCATCATCCAATAAGGTTGAAGATGGATTTTCTTTCCTGTTGAGGGAACTCTAAGTATCCTTGGAAGAGCCTCAGGCTTGTTCCAGCTAGCCTTTAACTGACGGATTTTGGAGACCACCTCAGACTTGGCTGTTTTGGTGAAACCGAAGTCCTTTTTCAAGCATCTAAACACTGAGAGTAGTGTTTGATACTCTTCTCCTAAAATTCTGTAGAGAGGCCACACTTGTTCTCTACCACCCTTGAATGTGAACACTAGTCTTTCAGGCAACTTTTGAGAAGCTGCAATTCCCCTTACTTCCACCAGGTTGTCTAAGTCAAGATGTAGACTGGATTCTTCCCTGATGTCAGCAATGTACATGCAGTCCTCTGGGTTTGAAGGGGGTTTTTGAGATTGTGGCTTTCTCACAAAAACAGGCTTTGCTTTGACAGGCCTCTTCTTTGTCTTCATTGGTTGGTCCTTTTCTAACAGGAACTTTGGAAAGTATGCCTCATCAAAATCAATTGGTTCCTCTTTTGGCATGATTGGTTGATCATGAAAATTGACAGGATGTGCAGGATCACAGGCCAACTTTCCCTCAAAAACTGGATTAGCAATTGTTGGAGGTGCAATAGGTATAGAAGAGTCTGATGCAGTACTCTGAGAATCAGCACTCTCAAAGTCTATGTTTCTCCTAGCTCTCTCTTTGGGTTGCCTTGTGCTCTTCTTTGAACTCCTTTCCTCTCTAGTGCTTTCCTCTTGCTTCCTTTCTTCTTCATCTAGAGCTTGAGCTACTGCAAGAGCTTGCATAGCTGCTCTTTCTGATTCCTCAGCCTTGGCTTCAGCAAAGTTTGGATGACCAGCCCAAACACAGATTTGTTGTCCATTCCTGTAGACAATTGCCCTTTGCTTCCTTATCTCATAATCATTACTTTCCTTGCTTTTTGTGATGAGTAGACCAAGAAGCTTGTGCTCATCTGGATAAGGTGCAGGATAGAAAGTCCTTGCTATGTTTTTGCCCTTTGGTTTAGCAGGGGACTTGGGAGATAGGCTTCTTTGAATTGTAGCTTGTTCCACATCCCTAATGCATGAAGTTTGTCCTTTTTCCTTCCTTGGTCCTTGAGTGACTCCATGTAGAAGGGGCTCTTGGTGATAGAAAGAATTTGTCTGTGGCTCCCATTCCGTTGATGCTAGTGCCATGGCATTCGTTGATGGCTGTTCCGTTGATGGATTTGAGTCCTTATCTTCAGTAATCTTCTTGAACTTTGCTTCTATGTTGGACCAATGTTCTTTGATTTGTTCTGCAAGTCTCATCCTCATAGAAGCTTCTTGTATAAGGTCAATACCATCCTTTTGCTGCTTGCCAAGCTCCCCCATTGCTAATGGCTCCTTTGGTAGGGAAATGGCTGGGACCATAACCTTGGTAATCTGAATGTCTAGCTCCTTAGATTTCTCCCCCTTTTTGTTATCATCAAAAGAGATGGCTGGGAGTCCTTGAGCTGCCACTAGCTGGGCCAATAGTTGAGTTTGTTTCTCCTGTTCCTTTTGCATCTGTGATAGAGTGGCTTCCACCTTGTCCACTCTAGAACAGAGAGTCTTCAAGGAGGAATCCACTTCAGGTTCTTTAGAGAAAAACCTGTTCATCCTGGACACAGTGAGAAGAGGAAGCTTTTCATCTAGCCTCCTATCATTAGCAGCCCTAAGGTTGCTGATTGAATCCTTGATCTCTGTAGCCTCAATCCTTGTCTGCAACATTTGTAGCCTTTGAATTTCCAGAGAATCCATTATGGCTTTGTAGAATTTCTTGTCCCTTGCTCCTGCAGACTCATGAGCTAGATATGCTTCTTTGTACTGCCTTGTGATAGCAGCATCCAAATTGCTTCTACCATGCATATCTTGAGAAAGCCAGTTTGGTGTAGGAGGCACCACAGAAGTCCCAGTCTGTGCAGTAGTGGCCACCTGTAGAGTGTCACCAAAGCTATCCTCATTATCAGAAAAATCAAAGTCTCCACTTGCTTCAGCTCCTGGAGGTAGATTGGTCAAGGCATCCTTTGCTCTTTGCATTGATGCAGTTGTGTGAATTAGTTGTAGTGACCTCTCTGCCTCCACATTGCCCTGTTGAGCCAAAATTTGATAGGCTGACACAGGATGAGTAAAGGTCTCAGGATCCAGGGAAATACTATCCAGAGTTTGCTGATAAACCTCTTGGAAAGTAAGTTCCCTTTCTCCCTCACTGACCTCCATTAACTCATTAGCAATGGCTGCTTCCATCCTTATTTCTCCTGTAGTCCCTTCTCTCTCTCCACTCTGTTCTTGCATCATGGGCTCCCCATGGCTCACACCTCTCACACCCTCACCTTCACCTTCTAAGGTGGAACTCTCAATCTCTCCTTTTGCCTGGCTGGAAGAAATAGCCAGCCTCTCACTCACATTCTCTCCTTTTGCCTGGCTGCAAGCCAGCCTCTCAGTTTCACTCCCTCTCAGTCCTAGAAGTGTCTCAACTACCACTAGATCATCTGCACTAGTTGTGGGAACAACTTGATTTTCAATTAAAGGTGCAGAGTGAACTATCAACGGAATGGTAGTTTGAACTGTCAACGGTATGGATACCGTTGATGGAGAAACACTTGTCAACGAAATAGACTGTTTCGTTGATGAAGTCAAGAAAGCACTTTGAGAATGAGAAATTACAGTAGAGTCTGTGGTGATTGATTTTAGAGATTGGTCCACAGATCCCCTTGCAATTTCAGGAAAAATTGGTTGATGGCCCAACAAATCACTTAGCAAGTGATGGCCACCAGCTTCAGAGTGGGGCTTCTCCAAGATTAGAGTTGGAGAATCAGGAATAGATGTATGGATCATGTCCACATCCAAAGATTGAGTTGGTGAATTTGATGGAGATAATTCAAGATTGATGTTTAGAGAAGAGGACTGTAACCCCAGAGAAATGATAGGGGTTACATCAAACTGAATTTGAGAAACTGGAAGTGTTGCTTCCAGTGTGTGTGCACCCTGTGTACCCTTGGACTTTTGCTTCACTCTCCTTTGGTATTGGGAAAATGTAGACTTTGGGCTTGAAGTGTCCCTTACCCTTTTGGACTGTACTCTAGGAGGAGAGCTTGTTTCAATAATCACATCCTTTTGGGAGGATGCAATTAGACTTGTGTTTAAATCCATGTTACTCATTGTGCCTTGTTGGGAAGACACAATGGGGCTTGGCTGGTACACACTAACCTGTCCTTCCTTATCCTTGGGTTTCTTTGATGTTCACCCCTTCCCTCACCTCTCACAACTCCAGACTCACTCCCCTTAGGTTGTGTGGTAGTTTTTACAACAGGTGCCTTTTGAGAAGCACCTGAGGTTGGCTTGGAGGATTTCTTTGTTTTTGGTTTTGTTGCTAGGGTAGGAGCCTGTTGGGTCACAGCTACAGACTCCATAGCAACATTGGAAGGTAAAACAGTAGAGGTGTTAGCTACACTAACAGGGATAGTAGTAGTTACCTCAATGATTGGCAGATACACCACTGGAACATCACCATTGTGGTTCAGCCTCAGTATGTCTGTCAATACTCTCTTTTCTTGCACAAAGCACTCGAACCTGGCATTAGGGTTAGAGATAACTAATGGTGCTGGACTAACATGGTTAGCCAACATCATCAGAAACCTAGCATAATAGATATTTTTCTTCCTATTTGCTTTGTCACCCAACTTAGCACCAATTTCATACATAAGTTGGGTGCTAAAGTTGTGATATCTATCATTTAGAAGCATGGTTAGGAGAATTAACATAGAGTTAGTTAATGCATCAAAATTACTAATCTTTCCAGAAAAGACCTTAATGAATGCATCAGCTAAATAACTGTATTCCCTAACCAAACCTCTCCTAATTATTCTACCCAGATTATCAGTAGGCAAAGAGTAGTTTATAGAATTTAACATGGTAGTTATTTCAGTGTTAGTAGGCAAAGCATCACAGTTATTATCAGGAATATGTAAACATGCTTGCAAAACATCAGAATTAACTATGTACTCATTACCTTGAAGAGTGAATTTTAGTGTGCAGTGTGTTCCACTATACTCACATGAGGTCCAAATTTCCTCGATTATCTCATTGTAGAGTGGTGTAGAGTGAAACATTGCATAGCTCAACTTGCAATTCTTCATGAAATCCATCATTTTGAAGAACAGTCTGTTCGGGTTTTCCTTGACAACAAAAGGGATGGAGTTGTTCTTCTCATAGATGAACCCTCCAGCAGACATAAGCTTGACTATAGGTGCCATTGTTGATTAAAGGAAAGCTTCGAACTGAATTGCTTGTTAGAGAGAAGAAGAGAGGAAAAATCTTTGGAATTTTTGAGAACAGGTAAAAAGAAATAATGAAAATAAAATTTCTTAAATACTCCCCCAAAAATTCTCAGAAAATGAATCCAATAATAAATGTAAATTACTGGATTGGCTTAAAAATATAACCGTTACTCTTAAAGTATTACCATGATTTATACTTACAGGGGTGTATGCATAGATCGTGGTAAAAGACGTGTCAATTTTTTAACGGTTCAGATTAAAAGCGCTTTATATCAACGAATCAGAATTGGGCGTTTAAGGTCCTGTCTATTTCGTTGATAAAACTGCGTTTCGTTGATACAAAAGAACTATCAACGAAACACCCAGAAAAAGTGCTAAGACTGTCAATGAAATGGTGCATTCCGTTGGCATAGTAATTTTGACTTAGACAAAATTTTACCTTTTTCTGAGAAAATTCATTCACAGAAAAACATAGCAAATTTCTGGCTGCATTTTAACTTGCAAATATCTCAAAAATAATTAAGAGAAATTTAGCATACCTAGCTCACTTACTAATCTTGAGAATGTTGATTCATCAAGTGGCTTGGTAAAGATGTCTGCAAGTTGTTGTTCACTTGGAACAAAATGTAACTCCACAGTACCATTCATAACATGTTCTCTAATGAAATGGTACTTGATGTCAATGTGCTTGGTCCTTGAATGCTGCACTGGATTCTCAGTAATGGCAATGGCACTAGTGTTGTCACAGAAAATAGGAATTTTCTCAACTCTTAATCCATAATCAAGTAGTTGGTTTTTCATCCATAAAATCTGTGCACAACAACTTCCAGCTGCAATATACTCAGCCTCAGCTGTGGAGGTAGAAACTGAGTTTTGTTTCTTGCTGAACCATGACACAAGCTTGTTTCCTAGGAATTGACAGGTTCCAGTTGTACTTTTCCTGTCAATTTTACATCCTGCAAAATCTGCATCTGAATAACCAATTAGTTCAAAACCAGATTCTCTAGGATACCAAATGCCAAGGTTTGGTGTTCCTTTGAGATATCTGAAAATTCTTTTAATAGAAACTAAATGGGATTCTCTAGGATCAGCCTGAAATCTAGCACATAGACATGTAGCAAACATAATATCAGGTCTACTAGCTGTTAAATATAAAAGTGAGCCTACCATGCCTCTGTAACTTGAAATGTCCACAGATTTTTCCTTAGTATTCAATTCAAGTTTGGTGGCAGTAGGCATGGGAGTTTTGGCAGGAGAGCATTCCATTAGGTTAAACTTCTTTAATAAATCATGAATGTATTTTGTTTGACTAATGAAAATGCCTTCATTAACTTGCTTTACTTGAAGACCAAGAAAGTAAGTTAATTCTCCCATCATGCTCATTTCATACTTACTTTGCATAAGCTTGGCAAACTTTTGACAAAGTTTCACATCTGTAGACCCAAAGATTATATCATCTACATAAATTTGAACAAGTAAAGTAGAGCCATTTACAACCCTGTGAAAAAGAGTTTTATCTACAGTACCTCTAGTGAAATGATTCTCAAGGAGGAACTGTGAGAGAGTGTCATACCAGGCTCTAGGTGCTTGTTTCAAACCATAGAGTGCTTTGAGAAGGAAGTACACATAGTCTGGAAAATCATCATCTTCAAAACCAGGAGGTTGACTTACATACACCTCCTCTTCCAATTCCCCATTCAGAAAAGCACTCTTCACATCCATTTGATAGACCTTGAAATTGGCATGGGCTGCATAGGCTAGGAAAATCCTTATTGCTTCTAGTCTTGCAACAGGAGCAAAGGTTTCATCAAAATCAATTCCTTCTTCCTGTGAATAGCCTTTTGCAACCAATCTAGCTTTGTTCCTTGTGACTATGCCATTTTCATCCATCTTGTTTCTGAACACCCACTTTGTGCCTATAACACTCCTGTCATTAGGCCTGGGCACCAGCTTCCAAACATTGTTTCTCTCAAATTGGTTTAGCTCTTCTTGCATGGCTAAAACCCAATCTGGATCTAGAAGTGCATCCTCAACTTTCTTTGGCTCATCTTGAGACAGAAAGCTACTATATAGACATTCTTCTTGAGTTGCTCTTCTAGTTTGGACTTTTGAAGAGACATCACCTATAATAAGTTCAAAGGGATGATCTTTAGTCCATTTCCTTGAGGGAGGTAGATTTGCTCTTGAAGACGTAGCTTCATGATCATGATTGCCTTGATTGGATATTTGTCCTTGAGAAACTCCCCCTGAGTTTGTTGTCCCTAAGTGATCACTTCTAGAAGTATTCCTATGACTATCAACGGTATGACCGTTTTGGCTGTCAACGAAACGCTCATTCTGACTGTCAACGAATCCACCATCATGACTGTCAACGAAATGACCATTTGGTCTGCTAGCTGCTATCCTTTTTAACCTTAATGCAGCAATTTCATCTTCACTGCTGCTTTCATCTGTGCTAGATACAACAACTTTAGGCTGTTTCTCAGTAGCCTTATCAGGATTCACTTGATCTCCTTCCTTATTTTCAAAAGAAAGACTTTCATGGAAACCTTCATCACAGAGACCTTGGATTTTGAGATCATCAAAAACAACATGTACAGATTCCATAACAATGTTGATTCTGAGATTATAGACCCTGTAAGCTTTCCCTGCTGCATATCCCACAAATATTGCTTCATCTACCTTTGCTTCAAATTTCCCCAAATGCTCAGCTTGATTTCTCAGAACAAAGCACTTGCATCCAAAGACATGAAGAAAATCCAATAGTGGCTTCTTTCTTTTGAGTAACTGATAAGGGGTCATTCCTTTGGCCTGATTAATCAAAGAAATATTTTGAGTAAAGCAAGCTGTGTTAACTGCCTCAGCCCAAAAATATGTAGGTAACTTTGATTCATCTAGCATTGTCCTTGCAGCTTCAATAAGTGTTCTGTTTTTCCTTTCAACTACACCATTTTGCTGTGGTGTTCTTGCTGCTGAAAACTCATGCAAAATACCATTTTCTTCACAGAACACCTTCATGCTTGAATTCTTGAATTCTGTCCCATTGTCACTCCTAATCCTTCTTACTTTGAAATCAGGATGATTGCTTACCATCTTGATGTGATTGATAATGATTTCACTTGCCTCATCTTTAGAGTGCAAAAAGAAAGTCCATGTAAATCTAGAAAAATCATCAACAATCACAAGACAGTATTTCTTCTTTGAGATGGACATAACATTTACAGGGCCAAATAGGTCCATATGAAGCAATTCAAGCTGCTGGACAATTGATGACTCTGTCTTGCTTTTGAATGATGCCTTCTTCTGTTTTCCCTTTTGACAGGCATCACACAAACCATCCTTGGAGAACTCCACCTGTGGAATTCCTCTAGCAAGATCTTTCCTCACCAAATCATTCATAACTTTGAAATTCAGATGGGATAACTTCTTGTGCCATAACCAACTTTCATCCTTGCTTGCCTTGCTGAAAAGACAAGTGATGGTGTCTGAACTTGTGCTACTAAAGTCAGCAATGTACACATTCCCCCTTCTGAATCCAGTCATTACCACATTGTTGTTTCCTCCTTTAGAAACAACACAGGCTTCTCTAGAAAAAGTAACTAAAAATCCTTTGTCACAAAGTTGGCTGATACTAAGCAAGTTGTGCTTAAGACCATCCACCAATGCAACCTCATCTATGATGACATTCTCTTTTGAAATCAAGCCATATCCCTTTGTGTAGCCTTTGCTGTCATCTCCAAAAGCAATACAAGGGCCAGCTCTTTCCTGAAACTCTGTGAGCAGGGTAGAATCACCAGTCATGTGTCTTGAACAACCACTATCCAAGTACCAAAGATTCCTTTTGTCTCCCTGCACACAATAAAACCAAATCAAGTCGATTTTGGTACCCAAGTTTCCTTGGGTCCTGTCTTGTTAGCCTTTGCATTCCCTTTTGTACCATTTTTCACTTTGGGCTCAGATTGATTCAAATCAATCTTTACCCTTGGTGTTGATTTCTGAGGGTTGCTCATATTTTCATTCATAGCATGCATAGTTGGAGGAACAATCATGTTATTCATGTTCCATGGCATTTGTGGCATGTTAAACATATTCATGTAAGGATTAGACACAAATGGCATGCTAGCATATGGATTCTGAAATTGTGCATATGGAGCAAACATGTTAGACATAACAGGCATTGTAGGCATGGAACTGTTCATTGCAGGCTTGGGCATTCTCACATTAGGAGTTTTCTTAACAGATTTGCAGTTAGTAGACAAATGACTAACACTTCCACAATTAACACATGTCTTTCTAGGAGCATATTTATCAGGTGTGTAATTGTTGTGTTTGTTAATTTCTACTTTGCCATTCCTGTTATTCTTTTTATTTCCCTTAGCCTCATTATGAACTTTCTCTACCTTGTCTTTCAATTGCTTGTTAGACAAGTGACCTACATTAGCTCTCTCAACAGGCTTCTCAATTTTCTTTAAAATACTAGACTCACCTTGAACAAAGTTCTTGGTGACAGGACCATACTTGTCATTAAGTCTAGTGAGTTTATCTTTTCTTTTGTCTGTCAACGAAACAGCCTGATCGGTTGATGGTTCATGTGTCAACGAAACATTGCATTCCGTTGACATATCAACCTTCAACAAATGATCATTGTTGTTTGTTGACTCTGTTCCTGATTCTAAGGTTTCACCAACATACCCTAGCTTCTCTTTGTTCCTTTCCCATGATTGCTCACAGAAGGATTCCACGCCTTGAACATTAATTATGTTGGTAGCAACATTCCTGGCATCCTTCCATTTTGCAATCACACTTTGTTCTATCTCAAGTTGTGTTCTAAGAATTTCTTCCCTTTGTAACACGTTCTCAAGTTCCTTCTTAGCATCCCTACTAACACATCTCATTTTCTCAAATTCAATGAGCTGTGCTTCTAACATTGCATTCCTATCACTTAAGAGCAGATTGGTCTCTTTTATTCTTGAATTCTCTTTAGTAAGTGATTTAAGAGTAACACGCAAATTATATAATACAGTAGACATTTCATTTACTGCATTGTCGCATTCCTCTTTAGAAAGCTCAGAAAGATTAGTAATTGTTACCTGGTTGCTTGAGGAACTTGCTTCCTGCTCATGATTGTCAGCCATAAGAGCCAAGTTGACATACTCAACATCATCATCAGAATCTTCACCATTACCAGCCCAATCATACTCCTGAGACATGAAAGCCTTTTCTTTTTGTTTGAGAAGTTCAAAGTATTTCTTTTTATAATCAACAGGCTCAAATTTCCTGTTGCCCTTCTCAACCTTGGGCTTTCTGCAGTCTCCAGCAAAGTGACCAAGCATTCCACAATTGAAACATTTTGACTTAGACTTTTCAATCCAGTTTGTTTTTCTAGGTTGAAAGTCTCTTCTTGGTGGCCTTGCTTCTGAGTTTCTTTTGAACTTGAACTTAGAGAATTTTCTAGACAGAAAAGCAATATGTTCATCAATCTCATCTAAGTCCTCCAAGTTGGCTGGTTCTGATTCTTCTTCTTCTGTCATCTTGTCTTTACCCTTGCTAACATCACTCCTACAACTAGATCGACTAGTTGTGGCCTTTGCAGCTTCTTTATTGTCATCTTCAAGTTGGTTCACTGATGCAATCAATGCAATAGATCCACCCTTCTTCTGTACCTTTTCAATTTCTTCATCTTGCTCCATTTCCAGCTCATAAGTCTTCAAGGTTCCATACAGCCTTTCAAGAGTGTAGTCTTTGTACTCTTGAGTGTTTCTGAGAGAAACAGTCATAGGCTTCCATTCTTTTGGAAGAGCTCTAAGAAATTTAAGGTTTGAATCCTTGGTTTGATAGATCCTCCCATACAACTTTAATCCATTCAAAAGCTTTTGAAACCTACTGAACGTGTCATTTAGGGTTTCACCAGCTTTAAAATGAAAATGCTCATATTGTTGTATAAGGAGTTGCATTTTATTTTCCCTGACTTGCTCAGTTCCTTCACAGAGTGTTCTAACAGTATCCCATACTTCCTTAGAGGTTGTACAGTTGATAACATTGTCAAACATCTCTTGCTCCAAACCATTAAACAGAATGTTCATGGTCCTTTTGTCTTTATGAACTTCTGCAATATCTTCAACAGTCCATTCTGAGACAGTTTTTGGAATCTCTACATCAGGTGCATCATCTGGCAGTCCAACTCTAGAGTCAAGCTTCATGGGAACGTGTGGACCTTTCTCAATGCAGTCTACATACCTCTCATCCATAGACATGAGATGTAAATGCATCTTTACTTTCCAGTGAAAGTAATTGTCTTTATCAAGAACTGGTATCTTCACACCTGCATCCTTCTTCACCATGGTTTCTGTTTTTGGTCTTGATCTTTAAACTTCTTGTATGTTAGAAGCTTGCTCTGATACCAATTGTTATTCCCAAATGACCTAACAGAATTGTAGAAGGGGGGGTTGAATACAATTCTTGATATTTTCTTGAAACTAAACACTTTATGAAATTAAACTGAACTGAATAAATAAAAACACAAGATATAAATAATTCAGTTGGATTGTTTGATGATCCAACTGAAGTGTTTTTATTGCGGAAATAATCTGTGATACAAATGTTCACAGCTGCTCAGTTACAATGTTGTAGAGAAGAATGCTCTCAAAAATAGCTAATACAATCTATTTGTTTTTCTTCTCTCTCTTTCTAAAGTGACTGCTACACTTGGTTATAAATCCCAAGTTTACAATTCTACATTTGGTTAAACTAAAGAATAATAGAAGTAACCATCAGTAGCTTGTTTTTCATTCCTTTTGTCCAATGGTCCTTGGAGATCTTTGCTTTTGTCTTCATGCTCATTATAATCATTCCCAAGAGCCTTATTGGAAATTGGAATGTTTCCTTATTTCCAGTAACCACTTTGATGGTTTCCAATGCAAAGTACACTTCCATATCTCCTTTTAGATCTGTTCAGTAAACTGTCACTATCACTTTGTCAACTGTTCAAAAAGCAACATTGATTCGTTGATAGCAAGGAGATGTGTTTCGTTGATAGCTTCATTCTTCATTCCGTTGATGGTGTTTCCCTCGTTTCGTTGATGGGTAAACTCCATACCGTTGACAGAGTAATCTTCATACCGTTGACATGTCTTCACTTAGGCAGAATTACAAGGCATAACATATTTACAATTAACCAACCTATTTTGCCTATCTAGTACATAGTCAACATGACTTAGAAAACCTATCTAAAACATATAATAGAATGCCTATCATACTGTGAAGTATTGTACAATGCAATTGCTACAACACTCATTTCGTTGATGAGCTTCCTGTCAACGAAACACTGCTAAGCATGCTATTTCGTTGACAGCTACAAAATTGACTTTACACAAATTCTACTAAGTGTTTTATGCTTATCATCAAGAACAACATATTCCTAACAACAGTACTCCTGCTTCAACTCCCATAGCTACAGCTACCAAACTTGATCCTGATCAAGGTGAAGAGGTAGATGTAACTCACTACAGAGGAATGATTGGCTCGTTATTGTATCTCACTGCCAGTAGACCAGATATCATGTTTGCAACCTGTCTATGTGCAAGATTTCAAGCAAAACCTAGAGAACCACATCTGATTGCAGTCAAAAGAATTTTCAGATATCTCAAAGGCACTCCTTCACTTGGCCTTTGGTATGCAAGGGAATCAGATTTTGGGTTGTGTGGTTATTCAGATGCTGATTTTGCAGGATGCAAAATAGACAGGAAAAGTACTTCAGGAAGTTGTCAGTTTTTGGGTGGAAGACTAGTTTCATGGTTCAGTAAAAAGCAGAAATCTATTTCCACTTCAACTGCAGAAGCTGAGTACATTGCTGCAGGAAGTTGTTGTGCTCAGATAATGTGGATGAGAAATCAGTTGTTAGATTATGGCCTGTCATACTCAAAAATCCCTATTTATTGTGATAACCAAAGTGCTATTGCAATGACAGGAAATCCAGTTCAGCATTCTCTTACTAAACACATAAGTATCAGATATCACTTTATAAGAGAACAGGTTCTGGAAGGAACAATTGAACTTCACTTTGTTCCTACTGATCAACAACTAGCTGATATATTCACCAAGCCACTACCTGAAGCTACTTTCAATAAGTTGGTGAATGAACTTGGAATGATGAATTTTGAGAATTTCTGAGGGAAAGCTACAGAGAGGAAATCCTGATAACTGTCAAATCTGATGGTTATTCAGAAAGGTATGTATCTTTGATCAAATCCTGATAGGACTCAATCCTGACAGGAAGTCAACTGGTCAAATCCTGATGCTCAGATGATTGAAGCTGGTATGAAAACCAGAGGTTCTATGCTAATTTGTCATCAACACTCCTGGTAAACTCTGGACAATTAGATTATTACTTAGTCTTTGATTAAGTTTTCAGTCTTAATTATCAATTTCAATTTCATTATTAACAGAGTTTATTATTTATCATCTCTATATCACTTTGAGTGTTACTAACAAATTTTGCAGGCAAGTACAGGAACCATTCTGATGCAGTTCGAATCAAATGGGGTAACTCATCATGTCACCCCTGCTGTTATTGAAGAGGCATTGCATTTGCCTATTCTGGGTGAAAAAGTTCCTAGGGTGATTTCAGACTCTGCTCTATTTGAGTTTGTCAAGAAACTGGGCTACAATGGAGAAGTAAAGAGATATGGAAATCTCTTTAGGACAAAGCTTAAGAAGGAATGGAATTTCTTCTTTGATACAATCAGCCGCTGTTTCCTGAACAAGACATCAAATTTTGATGCTCTTCCATCAGGATCTCTTAAAATTGGGTACTCTCTTATCCATTCTACAGTGTTTGATTATGGCTCTTTTATCTTAAAAGCTTTAAGTGATAGGAAATCAGATAAATTGGGTTCTGTCTGTTTTCTTAGATTTTTACAGTTGATATTTAATCACTTATGTCCTAATGTTGTTTTTGAGGATGATGTAGTTCTACCAATCTGTAGAATTACTGAGAATAATATTAAGTCCTTAGTCAACAGTGATAAGGCAAATGGTTTCATAGGAAATGCTTTTATTCCTGATGAGGTTAGGTTTTTCTTACATCAGAAAATGCCTACTCGTTATGGACTACTTTCTAATGCTATGGTACAAGGCCCAACCCACCTTGTTCCTGACACAAGCATGCAACCTAAACAGTCTAAACAGTTAACAACCACCTCTACTGTCTCTCAACAGACTTTAGTTGTAAAATCAAAGAAATTAGCTAGAACTGATGTGTCTGGAAGGCAATCAGGTTCAAAGGATTTTTCCTCTACACCACTCACTAAAAAGAAGATACAAGGGGGTGTACAAGGGGTCCTGGTGAAGAAAGCTGATAAGGTTGTTAAGAATGTTCCTGTGAAAAGGAAGTTAAGGTTGATTGATGAAAGTGATGACTTACCTATATCCTCTGTGATGAATGTGAACAAGGAAGTTGCTGATACTGCTACTAAAGCTGTGGTACCTTCCTCAAAACCACAAAAGACTAGGAAATTATCAAAGAGCAGGTATCATATTCCTTTGACAGTGCAAATGAAGGATACTGATATTCAGACATCAAATCCTGATGTTAGTATTCCTGATGCAACAACAAAAGTTGTCTCTATATCAGACTCTCCAGCCTCTCCATCTCAGATTCGAGGACATTCTTGGGAGAAGGTTTCTACAACTGCTTCCTTGGTTGGTCTTACACCTACATCAAAGAAAAAGAGGAATGCAGAAGAGTTAGTCTATCAGAGACAGAAGAAGCTGAAAGGATCAAGCCCACAAGAACCTGAATTTCAGAGTAATTCAGCAGCTACTGTTGATCCTGCCACACAAGAACCACTCAATCAAAGTTTGGGTGAAGGCTTAGCTAGTGGAATGGTCACACAAGAACCATTTTCTCAAAGGGAGAATGAAGACATCAACATTCCAGCTACACAAGAACCATCTTCTCAAAGTGAAGATGCAGGCAAAGCTACAGCTTCTGTTGCAAGATTGGAGGACTTGAAGCTGATCAGGATTCCTACTTCGAGTTATATTTGGAGTCTAGATAAACATGGAAGTTTGTTCCTGGTTTGTAGAATGCAGCTATCGATTAAAGATATGTTTCTATCTTTGTTATGATTAGGACTTATCTTGTTATTGATAGAGAAGCTGTGTGCACTATATAAACACAGTTTTGGTTTCGATTTATGTATTCATTCGAGAGAGAACATAATCGAAGAGAAGCTCTTAAGAACAGAATTTCTTGAGAGAGTTTTTGTAAGCTAGCAGCTCTTAAGAACATCAGAATTTCTTAAGAGAGTTTGTAACAGTTTTATATCAAAGTTAATAAAGCTGTTATTGTTATTGTTATTGATCTCAGAATCACAGGATAAAATGAAAGGTATTGCAATTCCTGATCCTGATATATCTCATGGTTCTGATGATGATAATTCTGATGATGATAGTGATGATGATAATGAGAATCGAAAAGAGAAGGAACAGCTTGCTACAGCACTCAAAATTAGTCTTGGAACTAATTTTGGTTCATCAAGTACATATATGGCTAGCAATGCTTTCACTGGGAAAGATCAGAGACAAGATTTTTCTACTCCTTCCTTTGATCCTGCAGAGGCATTTAGACAGAATGAATGGAACAATTCATGGCACAATTCTGATGAATCTATCAGTTTTTCTTCTGCTATTGAACATGCCTATAATGCAGTGAAGTCTATAGAGAATCAAGACTTGAAGAATCATCTGAAGGCTACTACTCTGTTATCCAAAAGCCTGAAAAGTGAGATTGATTCTATCAAGGGCTCAACTGAAAAAGTGAGGACTGATATCTTTAATAATTTTACAAAGGTGCCTACTACTTTACAACTGAGGGTAGTGGAATCCCAAGTGAAATCTGTTGTTTCAGAACAAACCTCCATCAATCAAAGAATTGATTCTCTGGATACTAAGGTAACTGAAATTCAAGCCTCTCTTTCCTTAATTTTGCAATTATTGTCAAATCCTGATGTCAAAAAGGGGGAGAAGGTTATTCAGACAAAATGTACACCTGATCTAGTATTAAGATATAATGATGATGATACTGGAGATGATGGTGGTGACAAAGCGATACAAGGAGAAACCTCTGATGCTGTTGTTATGAAGATAATCCAAACTTCTCAAAGTCAAACAACGCAGTCAACTCATGTTTCTGATTCTGGAGTTAAGACAGTAAGAACATTGGTGCAATCTCAGATCCTGACGGAAGATCAAATCCTGACACCTGGTCATGGACACATTCTTGCTACAATTCCTGAAGGTGATGAAGATGTAATTATTGATAATCCTGAAGATGCATCAAATTTATTCCAGAAGTTTTCTACAAAAGATGGCAGAATTGTTACTCTATATCACACTGATAAAAGAGTTCAACAATTATATGCAAGAAAAGCACTCTCTACAGCAAGTGAAGAATATCCAGATCTCTCACATGAAGAATTCTTGAGACTACAAAAAGAGACAATGGAAAGCTATACTGCTCCTGCTAGAGGTAGAGGAAGCAGAGGTAGTAGAGGTGCTAGAAGAAGTAAAAGAGGTTCTTCAACTGAAATAGTACCTAGACAGACAAGGTCTAGAGGGTTAAGAATTGAAGAAATTCCTGAACCTATTCAAACTCTAGTAGTTCCTGACAGATCTACTTTTGGTGATGATGGAATTGTTGAAGAAGAACCTGAATTGAGAAGAAAATCAAGTAAATCAACTCTCAGCAATACAAATCAAATTGAAGATTCTAATCCTGACAATATTCAAGATCCTGACGAATCTGAAATTCTGCAAGAGGTTGATTTGATAATCTTATCTACTGTTGTTGATTGTCACAACAAAGAAGTAGATGAAGAAGAAGAAGCCAGAAGAAGAGATATTACAAAGAGAACAAATGAAGATTTTAATCTCTATCTACAAAGGCTTAAAGTTTCAAATGAAAGAAAATGGAGAAATTCAAGCAGACAAGAATCTTTACTTGAAAGAAGCTACGCTCATGAAAAGGAGAAATACAAGAAGTGGAAACATATTAGCACATTAAGTTGTGATACACCTATCAATTTTCAGTCTGGTGGAATTATTACAAGCGCTTCAAGTGTTGTTGATTTGTCTGATATGGCTAGATCAAAAACACTCTGGTTAAAGATGTTTTCGAATCTGAAGCAATTGTCAAGTAATTCAAGAGGAGGTATTGGACACAGAGATGGTGAATATCTGAATATGTCATATGTTGATCCTTACTCCTTGACAGAAATTGGAGGTACTTTAACTTCTGAAAACCTGAACAATTTATTAGCTGTTGATATAGTTATAGATTGTCATGATGGTTTTGAAAAGAAAGAAAAGCTTCTGTACTTCATGAAAGATGGTAGTGTGAAGATTCTATCTATTCAAGATCTGCTGATGAAAACTACACAGGAACTGAAATATGTTCACTATCTGTTAAGATGGAAGAACCAACTGTACAAAGAATGGAGTGACATGATTTTGTCAACTATAAGAAGAAGACTGGATGGAAACAGTAATTTCGATGGTAATTATATTCCCATGTACTTAAATCAAAGAGGTCAGGATGTGGAAATGCAAAGGGGTACTGCTGTTAAAGAAGTAAATTTTGGCATGACTCATCTTTCTCTCAATCCTGATGGGAAGGAAATTGCTTATCTTTTGCTTGAAGAGCACAGTCTACAGAGAAACTTCATACAGAATCTCAGAGCAGCTATCTACCAGATTAATGAGGAAGATGAAGAACTCAGAAATCTTAAGGAAAGACTGATTCAAATTCTTGAAGAAAAAGAAGAAAGTTTATTATCCAATTTCTTGAAGATGAATCTGTTCTATCAAAAAGCTTAAAACAGATAAGTTGTTTCTGAAGATACTTGTACATTTTGATACATGTTTTTGACATCATTGAATATTTGGAATCTATACTTTATTTCACAAAGTATGAGATTGGGGGAGATTGTTAGATCAGAATTCAATGATCGTCAGAAGCTAGACTCAACTGATCAGGATTGCTGACGTCATCAGTATTGCATGGTCATCAGTATTTGATCAAGCGTCAGTATCTTATTGATCATCAGGATTCCTACTCAGACTATGATCAGGTTTGATCATCAGGACTTGAAGCTGATCAGGATTCCTACTTCGAGTTATATTTGGAGTCTAGATAAACATGGAAGTTTATTCTATTTGTTCCTGGTTTGTAGAATGCAGCTATCGATTAAAGATATGTTTCTATCTTTGTTATGATTAGGACTTATCTTGTTATTGATAGAGAAGCTGTGTGCACTATATAAACACAGTTTTGGTTTCGATTTATGTATTCATTCGAGAGAGAACATAATCGAAGAGAAGCTCTTAAGAACAGAATTTCTTGAGAGAGTTTTTGTAAGCTAGCAGCTCTTAAGAACATCAGAATTTCTTAAGAGAGTTTGTAACAGTTTTATATCAAAGTTAATAAAGCTGTTATTGTTATTGTTATTGATCTTTCATATTTGTGTTATATAAAGTCGAGAATCTTATACAATTGTATTCAACCCCCTTCTACAATTGTTATTTACTGGGCAACAATATATCCTTCCTTGCTCCTTAACTAAGCTAATCAAACCTAAAAACACCAAAACAAATCAAGATCTTATGAGTTTACTATTCACATCACTATTCATCATCAACTTTGAATCCATTTTTGACCAAGCTATGATCCATGGATGAGGCTAAGATTAGAGATCTACCTTGGATATAGGATGAGGGTGATTTAGAGCCCAAGATCAAGGTTTATGGTTGAGTGGAAGTTGGAGCAAAATTTTAAAGCTCTTGAATGGAAGAAAAGGGCCGAAAGTTTCCTTCTCAAGAATGCATCTCTTTTTGATTTGTTTTCTTTGATTTTTCTTTCCTTTTTTTTTTCTAATTAACCTTAATACTTTGCCAATTAATTTGTGTGGCTAATACAAGGACTTGTCATCAATGACAAGGCTATTTTGGATGTGTGGTGGTGGTGAAAGTGGTGACAAGGTGGTGATTCATCACCTTGTCATCACTTTGTCATGCTTATGTCATTTCCTTGCATCATGCTTATGTCATCCTTTGCATCCTCAATCCTTTTATATATTGCACTTGATGATCTCATATAATACTCCTCCTTTGGTTAGGGTTTAATCCATAATTTATTACGCTTTTGTTTCGCGATAGTTTCAAGTGGTTTTAAAGATGTTTCTCTGTACCAAAGCTAGGGTACTTCCTTTATCCTTCCATCACCTTGGTTTAAGATATAATCTTAGATTTCTCACCTTGGTTTAAGATATGATCATGAATTTCTCATTCCACATACTTTCTTAAAACGATCAAATCAATACATCCTTAACTGTCCAGTGAATAGTGATTTAAAACTCGGATGGGAATCTTCTGATTCTGATCGCGTTTACATTCTTTTATTCATCCTATACATCAATAATATCACTTCGAAACATTCATTCCATGTCGTCTACATAGTGTGGTCTGAAAAACTTTTCATCAACAAATTTACTATTCATCAGTGGAAATTTACTATTCATCAAGGTTTTAATTATTACAAAAATTTGGGATATTACAGTCTCCCCTACTTAAAAGGATTCCGTCCCGGAATCAGATCAAAATAGATGAGGGTACTTTTCTAGCATTGCGCTCTCTAGTTCCCAAGTGGATTCTTCAACATTATGATTTCTCCACAAAACTCTTACCAGCTTTATAACTTTATTCCTTAGCACTTGATCCTTGCGGTCAATGATTTCTACCGGTTGCTCTATATATGACAGGTCTGGTTGTATATCTACTTGCTCGTATTCTACCACGTGTCTGGCATCCGGATTGTACTTCCTTAACATGGACACATGGAACACGTTGTGAACTTGCTGCAGGTTTGGGGGCAAGGCTAGCTCGTAAGCTACTTCCCCGATACGTCTCAAGATCTCGAACGGTCCAATATATCTGGGGCTCAATTTCCCTTTCTTTCCGAATCTCATCAATCCCTTCCACGGAGATACTTTCAACATCACAAGATCTCCCACTTCGTATTCTTTGTCCTTTCGGGCCAAGTCTGCATATTTCTTCTGTCTGTCTTGGGCTGCTACCAGCCGTCCTCTGATAAGGTCTATTGCATCCTTAGTCTGTTGGACCATTTCGGGTCCGAGCATTTTTCGCTCTCCAACTTCATCCCAATACAAGGGTGATCGACATCTTCTTCCATACAAGGCCTCATACGGGGGCATCCCGATACTTGCATGAAAACTGTTGTTGTAGGAAAACTCTATCAGGGGTAGGTGATCATCCCAATTTCCTTTGAAATCTATGGCACAAACTCTCAACATATCTTCTAAGGTTTGGATAGTCCTCTCACTTTGCCCATCCGTCTGGGGATGGTAAGCGGTACTCATGTTTAGCTTGGTTCCTACACATTCCTGAAAGCTTCTCCAAAATCTAGAGTTAAATCTAGGGTCTCTGTCTGACACAATGGAGACTGGAACTCCATGTCTCGCCACAATTTCTTTCATGTAAATATCCACTAGCCTATCGACAATGTATCTTTCATTAATCGGAAGAAAGTGGGCTGACTTCGTCAACCGGTCTACTATTACCCAGATGGCGTCGTGATTAGCTTTGGTTCGTGGCAATCCTACTACGAAGTCCATGGCTATTTGTTCCCATTTCCATTCTGGAATCTCTAGGGGCCTTAAGAGTCCACCGGGTCTTTGGTGTTCTACCTTTACTCTTTGGCAGGTCAAGCATTTGCTTACCCACTCTGTTACGTCCTTTTTCATGTTAGGCCACCAATAATATTCCTTTAAATCCCTATACATCTTAGTACTTCCCGGGTGAATTGAATATCTTGAGCTATGACTCTCATGTAGAATCTCGTCTTTTAATTCCCGATCATTAGGAATCCAAATCCGGTAAGTATACCTCATAACTCCCTTACCGTCTCTCTCAGTCCTTAATTCCTCTCTCGACATTAGCTCTTTCCCTTCGCTCATCATGCGTTCTTGACTTAATTTGATCTTTTGTAACAAATCTGATTGTAGTGCGATTTCAAATAATTTCTCCGTGCCATCTCCGGTTATTTTAACCTCCATCTCCATCTTTTCAAACTCTTGGATTAACTTCTCTGAGGAGGTTATCATTTTGAGTCTCTCCTTCCTACTAAGGGCATCGGCCACCACATTGGCCTTCCCTGGGTGGTAAAGAATCTCGCAATCATAATCCTTGATTAATTCTAACCATCTCCTCTGTCTCATATTGAGCTCTTTCTGAGTGAAAATGTACTTAAGGCTCTTATGGTCTGTGTAGATCTCACACTTTTCTCCATATAAGTAATTCCTCCAAATCTTTAAGGCGAAAACTATTGCTGCTAATTCCAAATCATGGGTAGGATATCTACTCTCATATTCTTTTAACTACCTAGAAGCATATGCAATCACCCTTTCGTGTTGCATAAACACGCATCCTAACCCTTTGTGTGATGCGTCACTATGGATCACAAAATTTCCTTTTCTGTCTGGCAGTGCCAGTACAGGGGCAGTAACTAGCCTCCTTTTCAATTCCTGAAAACTCTTTTCAAATTTCTCAGTCCACTCAAACTTCTCAGTCTTTCGGGTCAGTCGGGTCAGTGGGGCTGCTATCTTGGCAAAATCTTTCACAAATCTTCGATAATACCCGGCTAAGCCTATAAAACTTCTCACCTCAGTCGGGGTGGTCGGTCTGTCCCAATTTGAAACGGCTTCTATCTTAGCAGGGTCAACTAGCACTCCATCACTGCTGACTACATGGCCTAGAAACTGTACTTCTCTCTGCCAAAATTCACACTTGGAAAACTTAGCATAAAGTCTTTCCTTTCTCAAAGTCTCTAAAACTATTCTCAAGTGTTCTGCGTGTTCCTCCTCTGTCTTGGAGTAGACTAAAATATCATCAATAAAAACTATGACGCACTTGTCCAAGTATTGCTTAAAGACTCTATTCGTTAGGTCCATGAAGGCTGCTGGGGCATTCGTCAGCCCGAACGACATTACTAAGAACTCATAGTGTCCATACCTCGTGCGAAATGCAGTCTTGGGTATATCTTCAGGTTTTATCTTTAACTGGTGATATCCAGTCCTCAGGTCAATCTTGGAGAAGTAAACCGCATCTTTCAACTGGTCAAACAAATCATCAATCCTTGGTAAAGGATATCGGTTCTTAATGGTCAACTTGTTTAGTTCTCGGTAGTCTATACACAATCTCAAACTACCATCCTTCTTTTTCACGAACAACACTGGTGCACCCCATGGTGACACGCTGGGTCTTATCATTCCTTTATCTAGCAATTCCTGCAATTGGATAGCTAACTCTTTCATTTCTACCGGAGCTAACCTGTACGGGGCCTTTGAAACTGGCGCCGTCCCTGGAGCTAATTCGATAGAGAATTCTATCTCCCTATCAGGTGGTAATCCCGGAAGGTCTTCTGGAAATACGTCTTCAAATTTATTAACTATAGGAATATTTTGTAACTTAGGAATCTCTCGATTTGTATCTATCACATAGGCTAAGTAAGCCTCACACCCATGCCGCAACAACCTCTTGGTTTGGGCCATGGTTAAAAACTTACGGGTTTGTCGTTGTCCCTTGAACACGACCTCCCGCCCTTCGGACGTTTTAATCCAAACTTTCTTTCTTTCACAATCTATCTGAGCACCATTGCTCGACAACCAATCCATTCCCAGAATAACATCAAATTCCCCTAATTTAAATGGAACCAAATCTACACCAAACTGTTGACCTTCTATTACTAGGCTACAGTCTATGTGTATTTCATGAACTGGAATTACTTCCTGATTTGCTATTTCTACCTCTAATACTTCTTTTAATGGTTCCGCCCTAAGTCTTAACTGACTCGCGAAATCCCTCGAAATAAAAGACTTGGTAGCTCCCGAATCAAATAAAACATTTGCATTGACGGTGTTGAGTAAAAGGGTACCTGCTATCACATTAGTGTCCCTTACGGCGTCTTTCACCGTCATGTTGAAAGTTCTAGCAGTTGGGGGCTTGTTAGAGGCGGCTCCACTGATTCTCGAGCCGACAGGGTTTGCCATAGGGCAGTCTCTTTTCACGTGTCCTAATTTTCCACATTGAAAACACTTCTGATCATTTCGGGGGCAAGCGCTGGAGTAATGCCCTGTTTTGTTGCACGTGAAGCAGGTTACCGACTTTAGGGCACATTCTCCCAAGTGTTTTCTTCCACAAGTCTTGCAGTCAGGTAGAGGGGGTCGAGGTTGATTAAAACGGGACACTCCAGTCTGTCTGCCGCCCTGGCTTAGACTATTATTCTCTGGTTTCCTGAATCCTGAATTCCTTAATGGCTAAGACCTGGTCCCTCCGAATGTCCTTACTGGAAAGCTCTTGTTCACCGAGCTTCCTCCTTGACTACCAAACTTCCTCTTTTCTCTTCTCTTCCTTTCTGACTTTGCTCACTACCTGCTTCCACTATGGTTGCCTTTTGCACTAGCGACACATAGTCCGTTAATTCCAACACTGCTACTCTATTCTGAATCCATTGTTTCAGCCCTTGCTGAAACCTTCTTGACCTCTTCAAGTCAGTATTGACAAAATCTGGCACAAACCTAGACAATTCAGTAAACTTGGCTTCATATTCTGCCACAGTCATGTTATCCTGTTTCAGTTCCAAAAACTTCCTTTCCATTTGTGCTTCCATGAACACAGGGAAATACTTTTCCAGAAATAAGGTAGTAAACCTTGCCCAGGTAACAACGGTATTTGTTTCTAGGTTTTTCTTTGATTCCCACCAGTAGTTAGCCTCCCCTTTCAGGAGGTAAGTAGCAAAGACGGTCTTTTGGGTTTCCTCAATGCCTAGGATTTCAAAAGATTTTTCCATTTTCTTCAATAAAGCTCTTGCCTCAACAGGGTCAGCAGATCCCTGAAATTCCGGGGGTCCTAAAGACTTAAAAGCCTTAAAAGCACTATGCCCCGCAGTATTGGGGCCTGGTGGTGGCGGTGGATGTTGGTTCAAATTCTGTCGGAGTAGGTGCATAAATTAGTCCATCGGGTTTCCACCGGGAACCTCTACATTCTGAGTACTCTCATACTCTTCCTCTTCGTAGTCCTGATCATCAAACTCATTGTAATCATCATCCTCTCTACTTCCTTCATACTCACCTTCCTCATGGTTCTGTTCTTCCATCTCGTGGAGGTCTGGGTTTTCTTCCTCATTATGATAATCTTGCCTTTCATCTCCCTGGTTAACACTACCTTGAGCCGCAGGGTTGGCAAGGCGTGCTCGGGTTACCACACGTCGGGGTGGCATTTTCCTGATGTTTTTAAACAAAAACTTTTATTAAACCCATTTGTTCCCTTTTTAAAAAAATATGTGGTTGAATCAATTGAGTCCTTGGTGAAAATCTTGGAAATCATCCTTGCTCACACAAAACTCTTTTTATAGGTAATATTTTTTTTTGTCAAAATGGGGGTTGCACAGTTTATATGTCAAAACTAATAACTTGTAAAACAATTGAAATAGCAGGGGATATCAAATCTTAAAACGGAAAGCTTCATCGAAACTGAAATGCATGAATATATACATTAGTGACATAAAGTCACGAGATGCTGAGTCAAAGTTCCATCAAAAGCGAACACATCGCTGAAATACATCATCCCTACAATAGTCAAAAGCTAAGTACTACCAGTCAACCAGTCAACATCTGCTACGTCAGTCTGATCAGCCTATCTCTAACTCAGAAAGGATACTAATATACATCGGAACCATCCCACAAAAACTGGCACTACTAACGGCCATCTGAGTTTAAAGAACTAAGTTATCTATCACCTATCAAGTCTCCCCCTCTGAGAACTTGAGTGATTGGCCTAAAACACCGGATCTAATCTGTATATCGATTAACAAGCTTTGATACCAATTGTTAGGTCCCGAAGTATCGTAGAAGGGGGGGGGTTGAATACGATACTCACTAATTCATCAAAAAAATTCTTTCGAATCTTTTACGGATAATTAAACTAGTATACTCTCAGTGGGTACGGGTTCAAGTGAAACGAATAGCAATTTGATTTCTTCGGATAGATCTATGTAGGTTCTCGAAATCAAATCAACCAAGCCAAACACAAACAATTCAGGGAATATATTGTTTTATAAATATAAACCTCGAAGGGTGCTACAAATTCTAATCCGTAGGATTAGCTGCAAATAGTTCAAGCTCACTTAATACAAACACGGATTAGAGTTTAAGGCTGTCTACGAATTGATAAATATTCCAGCTCTTAAACTCTTCTCCGGCTATCTCTCTGTCAAAACTATGAACTCTAAAATATGAACTACTGAAGAAGATGAACTTCTTCTGTCTATTTTTAGACTTTTCAAAACCAATCTTCCGATAGATTTTGCTTCGACCAATCAGAATGCAACAGGTGTCCAATCTACTTTTTTGATAATTAAAAACTATCGAAGGCTTAATAAAAACAATCGAAAGCTTTGTTTTAAAACAAAAACTATCGAAGTTTTGTTTTAAAACAAAAACTATCGAAGTTTTGTTTTAAAACAAAAACTATCGAAGGAGTATTCACCTGGCCAATTTGAAAAACCAAAGGGGCTTATTTCGTCCTTTTGTGTAATTCGTCCTGTAGTCTGACAGCTCCTTAAAAATGCTTTTCGACCCGCACAGCTTCTAATCTTAATAAATAAATAATTAATTTAATCCAGAAAATATATAAATAAATATCTAATAATATGTAGATATTTATAAATATAATTTTCTAATTAAATAAAATATTTAATTATTTATTTAAATCCTTATAGTCCAAGCTGCGGTCTGTGAGTGTCTGGAACTGGACTCCTTTTGCTTAGCAAACCATATATCAATTCCAACCGGGGTTCCATCTTTCCAAATATCTCAACCTGCATTTCTTTCGGGTTTATTATTTTCACAACTTTGGCTCAGTGGGTTCCTGTTGCTGTTTGGACGTATACTGTTCTGACCTGTTTTCTCCTATAAATTCCTTAGAACTTTCAGGGAGAACCAAGTCTGACTGTATCAATTTCTTCTGTAGAATAGATATGTAGATTATCCTCGTATGTGTTGACGCCTCGTGCAACGGTCTGGTTCACAGACGACTAACAGTGATTCAAACCTTCACATCTTCATTTCAATACAATTGACAAGTCGCTGCATTCTTGATTGCTTCAAACACTAACTGTCAATAAACACGTGTACCTTCACTGGAATCCTTACTGGTATTCAGACAACGTCTTCATATCTTCTTTTAAACCTTTGTCATTTACCCTGTATACATTGCTTTCGGATTCCTATGCTTCCTACACTGTCTATGTCACAATCAATGCTAATACACTGAAATCTTCTAGTGGCACTGTATACTGAATCTTCAATACCTTTGAAACCCTGAATGTCTTCAACCCTTATTCTTCACTGAGGCATGAACATGATAATGAACTTCTTTCAGTGACCCTTAACTAGACTTCAGAATTACTTCTTGTATCTTGATTCCTTGTATTTGCCCTATCTTCATTTCTTCCTGATTTCTGTGTAGTCGTAGTATTATTTACATGTCATGTTCTAGTGTTGAGTTATCATCGATACATTGAGTTCCTGTACACACTGCCTTGGAATCTCACCAACAATCTCCCCCTATTTGATTGTTAAACTAACAAACAAATAAATAGAGAGGATAACTCAACTAACAACTAGAAAAAGTACCTTTCCTGGACTTGTAAATAATGCTACTGGTTTTCTGGATCAAATTCTTCACTTCCAGATTTCTTGTTCAAACTGAAATGATAGATGATTGTTCCTTTAGCACTGAACTGATATTCATGTAGTAACTCATCTTCATTTCTTTGGTTCTTTAAATCTCTGCCAAATAATCCTTCTCAGTCTTGAAGTAATCATTAGCAGCTTCTCGAGATTCTTCAGTGGTAATGAATATGTCTTTGTCTACCACTTACTGAAGTATACCTCTCCACTTCTCTCCATTCGGAGTTCAGTGGCTTCTGTTGTACAACCATATTTCCTTTTCTGAAAAGCACATATCTCCCTTGCTTCTCCTCATTTGGAATACAACTCCTCCCCCTATGGAATACAGCTGCTCCCCTTAGAACAGTGGTGAACCAATACCACTTCTATGTCTTCTAGGAAATCTACCACTTCTCCCCTTAGTCTCTCCCCAATAGTTGAAAGATCAATAGAATTGTGGTGTGGTGTACCTCTACTTTTTCTTACCACTTCTCCCCCTTAGTTGAGGAATCCTCCAATAATCTGATTATAACTCATTTCTCCCCCTTAGTTAAGAAAAGAAGTTTTCCTGGGTCTTGAAGGAATTCTCATGTAGTATCTGGTAGAAAAGAAGTAGTAATATGTAGTCTGATCAATTGTGCCCTTTAAATACTACAAGATGGATTCACCGTCGATCGTCCTACGAACCAAATTTCCCGACATCTTCCTTATACCTCCCAACTGTTAGATCACCTTTTTAGGGCCCTAAAACAACCAATTGTTAGGTCCCGAAATGAGGTCTCAACTGTTAGGTCTTTAAAGGTAAAACATTACGAACCAAGTTTAAGGGATAGGGAATGGGATTTGGTGTTTCTCTTTCTTCCTCACTGTGAGTGTGTGATTCTGTTTCGTGTACCTCACAAGTGTTTCACTCTTATCTCTCAGAGCTTCAGCATCCAAATGTACCTGCAAGGAAAATCACCATAGCCATCCTTAAGGAGGTCACTGGTGGTGTAATGGGATTTCGCAAATCCCCGTCCTTGGTTAAACCAAGTTGTTGATCATCTTGCGATGATCTATCCTCAACAGGATCCAGATTTTGAATCTCTGGGGGGTTGGAATCAGGCTCTATTGAAAACAGAGGCCCTAAAACTCCCTCTGAAGTCTTTGCAGACATATCCTCAGGTAACTCCTCAAATGAAATTGATTCATTGTTACCGAGTTGCCGATCTGCACCTACGTCAGACCCTGTACCCGCAGGATCCAGATATGTTTCATCTGGGGAGTTAGGCAATGACCCTTTAGATTTTGCATTGGGGTCAGAACCTTCTCTCGACGTCTGTGAAGACTCTTGGTTCATTAAAGAACCTTCAACCAGTGAACCTGACCGTAAAATGGTCGGAACACCAGTTGCTTCCGTCAATTTTCCTTTTTCTGTTTGGGATAGGGGTTCAGATATAGCTTTAGTAAGAGCTGCCCAATCAGCTTCAGAAAAATCGATAAAGGGCGCTTTGGATGAGAGAAATGAACTATCAACAGTTGCCTCGGTTTTTGTTCTTCTCCTTTTAGATGTAGGCAGAGCTGTTGTTGAAAGGTGTGTATCTCCTTATGTGGTGCTGCTTTGGCACTATCTCCCTCTACACTCATGGATGGTTCTTTACTGGGTATAGGAGGGGAAGGAGGTTCGTTTATGTTTTCATTTGGCTCTTCCAAAGGCTCTTCGACCGTGGTTAGAGATTGTGGGTTGCAATCTCATGGTCTGGAATGGCCGCTGAGGGCTCTGGATCAACATCCATTTGTTGTGGTTCAGGAGCCAGTTCAGGTTGAGGAATATTACCTTCATTTACCTGTTCCCCTGGGGGTAGAAGTGGTAGGGGCACCGGTCTTAGATATTCAGTGAGAACAGTGGGTACCCCTGGAAGATGATTCTTTCTTATCAGAGCGGTTATTGCATTGCTCTTCACCTTCATGCACTTCATGGTCTCCTCGTCGGCGAATGTCTCACGCTCATCATCTGTTAAGATATCATTGAGAATTAGCTATAGGAACCTAGGATAGAAACAAAGCACATTTTCATTTATGCCTGTTCTTTCATCCAGTGGTCCCATGCACAGAATGACTTGATCAATCACTATCCTTCCTATGTTAATATGCCTATAGTTGGCAATGGCAAACCCTATCTTTTGAAGGAATAAGGGAATGCCATGCAGATTTGTAAGCTTGGCAGTAAAAACATGGATTAGGGTATGAAAGAAAAAGTTCCATGGCTTTGGCAGGTAATGCTTAGGGAACTCTCCCACAAAGAAGTTAGGAAGTTGACTTCTTATGAGAGTGAAGAAAGCATGTATCTCCTCAGTTGTGGGATCCGGAACATGGTTTTCTATAGAAAAATGTAGTATTCTGTTAAAGTCATGTTCCGTCACCCTTATTGTTCTGCCCCCTGGCACAACAAAACTGAAGGATCTTACGTTATTCTCACTTGTATCCGTGGCGGTTGTGTACAACGCAGTCAATTGATCGATGCAAAGGACTACGGGAGTACTCAAGGCATATGCCACTAATGAACGTGTGTTCAGAAACTCTGCCCATGCACGAAACTGTAAGTTCGTAATGGCTTGCAAGTTCTGAAACGAGACATGATTAGTCTTGGTTACTTTTAAACCAAAACTAAAACCAATTAAATTTAATTATTATTACTAATTAATCAAACTTGACACAAAATACCCATAAAACAAAATTACCCCTTTTTCTTAAAAAACACAACTTCGAATCACTATTATCAAGAACCCTACTTTTGGTAACACAAATAATCAGAATTATCTGAATAAATCAATTGAAAACAATTAACTTCTAAAGAACAATAGTGAAAATAGTTTTCTTAGAAACAAGTTCTTGAGGCAGTGATGTTCTTGGTTATATGTATTCTAGTAAGTATAAACAAAAGCCCTTAGATCTGATAATAAGAAAAAAAAACGTAAGGGGTTGTTAAATACTTATTGAATTGACAGGGGCAATATTGTCTTTACAGTGTTCGATGTTTTTAATAGTATGTTCGATGGTTTTAAGTTGGGGGTAAAACTGTCAACTTTACTTCGATAAATTTTGAAAAATAACGAAGAGTTTGAAAATCAGAATTTAAAAAGTTTTTCTGAAAAACTATCGAACTTGTTACCTTTTAAAGCTTGAAAAACTATCGAGGGATCCTTTGTGGAAAAACTATCGAGAATTAAAATAAAGTTAAAATTAATTCTCTCAGATAGATTTTCATTTTAATTCAAATACCATCGAGAATTTAGATAAAGAATAATGAAATTCAATTCGATGCTTTTTCAAATTTTCCTCAAAAAGTATCGAGAAATGTTTTCAATAGTTTTTCTTTTTCCTTTTCAAAAACTATCGAAAATTTATTTCGATAGATTTATCTATGTACTTGAAAAACTATCGAATTTCCTAAATTCGATATTTTTTTGCTTCTGTCTTCATTTTAAAACCTGTTCTTGTTTTAAAATTTAGACTGTTTTATTTCCTGTCAAGTTTTAATTCTAATAAATCTTTTCAAATTTACCAAAATCAATTGTCAACAGAAAATTCACAATTTTCTCAGAATAAAATCGACTAAATATCATTGAATGATATTAACCAATTAAAATCCAATAAATTATGCTGCATATTTATTTTATGTATTTTAAATTATGGAGCAAATAAGATATTGAACTGCTTCAATTTCCATAATTCAAATTTCATTAAATAAATAATAATAAATTAGTACTAAATATCTATGAGTTAGATATTAGCACTAAATTATTAAGATGAGGACTTGATGTTAAACAAATTCACAAGTCCTTAAAATATGGACAACTTTACACTTGTGAACTTATTTAAGAGTTTCTTGCAGATGGGATTTTCAAATGAGGCGCGTATCTGCAAGTTACTCTATGAATTGAAGACATGCTCTCGAAAGAAATGATACCTGTTGTCAAGGTGCATTGTCGTGGATTGTTCCACAGAGTTGTTGGAGATAAAGTTATTTCCTGAAATAATAACAAGAAATCAATCTTCCTCCACGAAGTTGACAGCTTCTAGAGATGCTCCTCCTGTCATTCAGAGATGATTCTCCTGTCTTTCTTACAACCTGCGTATTTTATATCTAAATAGCTAAACATGTTAACAAGTATCTTTAGGGTACCATATACTGAGATTTGGTATTCCCTTAAGATATCTCAAAATCATGTTGATAACTATAAGACTAGATTTTTGAAATCCACTTGGAACCTTGCACATTGGCAACTTGAGAATACAATATGTGTTGTCAATTTGCAGCTAATAACTTAATGAGACGCATACCTCTCTAGCTTGTCATTTCTGTCTTTTACCTGATTTGTCCTGATCAAGCTTTAGTGGCTGCTGTTGGTAGGGAGTCTTGGCATGTCTAGAATCTTCTCAATTGTGCACATTCAAAAGATTCTTGACTTACTTTTATTGCCATCACTCTTTTGGCTTACTTGTGTTCCTAAAAGAATTATTCTTCTGGCTTGCTCAAAGTAATTCCAAAAAGAATTGCAACTTTCCCAACATACTCATCTTGTACATTCTCTGCAATGACTTGGCAAATTTCTTGCTCAAGTTTTCGTTAGTAGACCAACATATAATATAATCATGATATCACTGCACATATATGACATTATTTTTGTGCCTTATGACAACTCTAATAAATTCATATTCTGTAAAAGTTCAGTTAGAGTGTCATACCATGTCTTTGACGATTGCTTGAGTATTGATACCGGTTCATACCAATCTGTAGTGATCTTGTGAAGAGAAGTTATACAACGTCCAATTGATCTGCAACAGCAAATGCCAGGATCTGTTGTACATTGACTTCTTCTACTATCTCACCAATCAGGAGTGCACTTGATCATATTCACCATACAGATATATCCTGATATCCTCAAGTCTCGTCACTGGTGCTTCTTGTTAGATACTGCTTCCTAATAGTAACCTAGCATCCAGTTTGGCCTTGTCCCTCATAACAATGCCAATTTCATCCATTATTCTGGATACCCATCTTGTTCCAATAACAGATTTTCCCTTAGGTCTGGGTACCAGCTTCCAAACTTTCTGCATTTCAGATTGATTGAGTTCATTTTGCTTTGCAATCACCCAATCTGGATCCATCAGAGCTTCTTTACCTTTCTTTGTTTCTTCTTCAGAAAGAAAACCAAGAAAATAATCATTCATACTCTATAGCTCCAGTCTTTACTCCACCACTAGGATCACTAAGAACTAGACATCAGGAATGATATTGAATCTAAACCCTTTGTCTTGACAGATACGTTATTGAAGTGTCCTCTTGATTTTCATTGTGGTGTTGATCTGACTAATTGATCCTTCTTTTGCTCCCCCTAAGCTGTTGCTGGGATTTCCTGAGAATCCTCATCCTCGCTGAGTGGTTCTGTTGAAGTACTGAGCTGTGTAGTTAAACTACCATTACCACTGCTTGGATTTGAATCATCATTACCATTAATTTCACACATAACAGCTGAGAGCTTGGAGTTGTTGAACATCATATTCAGACTTTCAATCACCTCTTGTTGATTAATCAAATTTACCTCGAAGGCTTTAGATTCCACTGATTAGCCGAGGAAAATATCCTTAAGAGCCTTAGCTGCCAATCTTGCCAAGATGCTTACTTGTAAAACATTTTCCTCCAAACCCCTGAAAGAAATTCAGAGTTTGCTTCTATTGGCCAATTCAGGGTATCATGGAAATGTGATTAATCTCATCTGTGATGTCCTGTCCTTCAGATTGAACGAACAACACCAGTTTGTATTAAGAGTAGACATCAACCATCACTGAAGTATATCTTTACTTTGTTGTAGATAAGACATTAACTAGTCCGTAGAGTTCCATACGTATCATCTGAAGCGGCTCAGTAATGCTTATCACATTATAGCTTTTCTGTGATGTTTCTTTGACTTCCCTTAATGACATGCCTCATATATTTCATCTAGCTTGAATCCCAGATGAGGCAGTCCTCTCACCAATACCATCTTTAGAAAAGAGTTCCTTGTATTGTCATGCAAGGGTGAGAGCTTCTCAACCTTCCTGCTTGAGATAAAACACTGCTCCTTCATTGAATAAAAAGATTTGTGCTTTGAATCTTCAGCAAGATAGTTGCTTCTAATTGTTATCCTTGACTCCAATTATTAGTTGTTATCAATGATACCAATTATTGTAAACATGATGACATTCCATTTCAAACGTAGCCATGTCCCGTGATGAAAACCTTTGCTGTCATCTCCAAAGATTATTAACGGAACAGCTTTCTCAATCACATTTGATGGCAAGATCTTTCTTCGATCATATGTCTTCAGTAGTAAAGACCAAGAAATTGCATATAAATCGATTAACCTGATTTTCCTGCACTCACAAATGGATTGACAGTTCTTGGTACCCAACTTATTTGCTTGGGTCCAGATGGATTAGAGATTTTGCTTTTAAAAGTGGTAACAACAACTTCAACCTATACATGCTTATTCTTATCTCTGACTGACCTTGTAGTCGTTGCTCTAATGTAATTCTTAAACATGTTTTTTCTATGATTAATGCAAGTTCTAAGATATGCATTCATAATATTTAAATAAGCAAACATGTTAATAAGAATAAATGGCATACATTGAGCATTTTGACATTGCAGATAAGAGATGTGCAAATTAGGCATGTTCTGCATTTTAGAAAATTCAGTACTTTCTACTTTAACCAATATACACAAGTGTAACAGGTAGCAAGTAGATTTACAGATATTCAATAATTTTCTAAGCACACATGGAATAAAAGAATTAACAATTAAATCACTAATTCTATCTAATCCATTCTGTTGTTGTATGGCATCTAACTTTCTCTATTACCTAAGTCAGTTTTAGATACAGCTTGGTGTTCTACAAATTCTATTGACTCTAAAGGTAATTCCTCCATTCTTCAAACTGATTATCCCTTAACAAACAATTCAGAATAAATGAGCAAATCTTGTTCTACTAGGGATACTGAAACTTAGCTTTACTAAGGTCTTATGTGCCAGAAACTTAACCCCTAAAACTAAGAGTTGTTTCTTAAGAAAGCTTCTATCTCACTTGCAAATCTTATTCTACAAATATTCATACACACATATCTAAGATCTTCTATGTACATGCTTTGAATATTGAGAATTAAATACTGCATTGGTTCAAGGAAAAGATACCTGAGATATGTGAGGTGAATCATCTTCAGAGATTGCTATGAAAGCAAGATATCCATGATCTTCTCGTCATCTGATCCATCCCAACTCTTTCCTTAAGCAACATAAGTTTTGTGCTGATGCTTCTTCAACAAAGCATTCCACTTCTGTTTCAGCTATTAACTGAGTCCCTATTCTTCTTTGTTTGTTAGGCTTCTTCATTGTGTAGCACACCCTGATAGTTTCTCGTTACATAGTTCTTATCATAGTTGAAACTATCACTCTTGTTTTTGTTACCATCTCAGTCTGTAACTACCTCTTTGAACTGAATCCTGAAGAATCTTTGCTTCGTAATAAATAAGCCTGATCCATGGATGTGGCTTTTGTACTCCTTCTGAATCTGATGTGACTAAACTTCCTTGACAAGTGAAACACTGATCTTTAGTCTAGTCTCTCGAGGTTTTCTACCTGAGCTTCTTCTGATTCAGCTACTAGTAATTCTTCTATTCTGTTCTGAGGTTCCAACATTAATAAACGTTACTGAGATATTTGTTTGTCCATTCCTAACCTCCTCTCTAACAATCTTTTGAGAACCTTTGGCTTAGGTTATGAAATATTTTAAATTCCAAGAATTTCGAACTTTTTGAAAAATAAAATATTTCAAGAATAAAATTCAAATTATTTAAAATTCAAAAATTTCAAGAAATGAAAATTTTGAAAATTAAAAAATCTGAAAATTCTGAGAACTTGAGTGATTGGCCTAAAACACCGGATCTAATCTGTATATCGATTAACAAGCTTTGATACCAATTGTTAGGTCCCGAAGTATCGTAGAAGGGGGTGGGGGGGGTTGAATACGATACTCACTAATTCATCAAAAAAATTCTTTCGAATCTTTTACGGATAATTAAACTAGTATACTCTCAGTGGGTACGTGTTCAAGTGAAACGAATAGCAATTTGATTTCTTCGGATAGATCTATGTAGGTTCTCGAAATCAAATCAACCAAGCCAAACACAAACAATTCAGGGAATATATTGTTTTATAAATATAAACCTCGAAGGGTGCTACAAATTCTAATCCGTAGGATTAGCTGCAAATAGTTCAAGCTCACTTAATACAAACACGGATTAGAGTTTAAGGCTGTCTACGAATTTATAAATATTCCAGCTCTTAAACTCTTCTCCGGCTATCTCTCTGTCAAAACTATGAACTCTAAAATATGAACTACTGAAGAAGATGAACTTCTTCTGTCTATTTGTAGACTTTTCAAAACCAATCTTCCGATAGATTTTGCTTCGACCAATCAGAATGCAACAGGTGTCCAATCTACTTTTTGATAATTAAAAACTATCGAAGGCTTAATAAAAACAATCGAAAGCTTTGTTTTAAAACAAAAACTATCGAAAGTTTTGTTTTAAAACAAAAACTATCGAAGGAGTATTCACCTGGCCAATTTGAAAAACCAAAGGGGCTTATTTCGTCCTTTTGTGTAATTCGTCCTGTAGTCTAACAGCTCCTTAAAAATGCTTTTCGACCCGCACAGCTTCTAATCTTAATAAATAAATAATTAATTTAATCCAGAAAATATATAAATAAATATCTAATAATATGTAGATATTTATAAATATAATTTTCTAATTAAATAAAATATTTAATTATTTATTTAAATCCTTATAGTCCAAGCTGCGGTCTGTGAGTGTCTGGAACTGGACTCCTTTTGCTTAGCAAACCATATATCAATTCCAACCGGGGTTCCATCTTTCCAAATATCTCAACCTGCATTTCTTTCGGGTTTATTATTTTCACAACTTTGGCTCAGTGGGTTCCTGTAGCTGTTTGGACGTATCCTGTTCTGACCTGTTTTCTCCTATAAATTCCTTAGAACTTTCAGGGAGAACCAAGTCTGACTGTATCAATTTCTTCTGTAGAATAGATATGTAGATTATCCTCGTATGTGTTGACGCCTCGTGCAACGGTCTGGTTCACAGACGACTAACAGTGATTCAAACCTTCACATCTTCATTTCAATACAATTGACAAGTCGCTGCATTCTTGATTGCTTCAAACACTAACTGTCAATAAACACGTGTACCTTCACTGGAATCCTTACTGGTATTCAGACAACGTCTTCATATCTTCTTTTAAACCTTTGTCATTTACCCTGTATACATTGCTTTCGGATTCCTATGCTTCCTACACTGTCTATGTCACAATCAATGCTAATACACTGAAATCTTCTAGTGGCACTGTATACTGAATCTTCAATACCTTTGAAACCCTGAATGTCTTCAACCCTTATTCTTCACTGAGGCATGAACATGATAATGAACTTCTTTCAGTGACCCTTAACTAGACTTCAGAATTACTTCTTGTATCTTGATTCCTTGTATTTGCCCTATCTTCATTTCTTCCTGATTTCTGTGTAGTCGTAGTATTATTTACATGTCATGTTCTAGTGTTGAGTTATCATCGATACATTGAGTTCCTGTACACACTGCCTTGGAATCTCACCAACAGCTAGTCGGGGTACCAGTCCCTCAGCAATAACAGACATGCCTCTCATGCGGACCATAGCTCGCCACTCAATGCGGGAAATCTCAAGTCTCATCTCCATAGGAGTCATAAACCTCATCCCGTCCTGATAAGAACGACGGGTCTCTCTCTCTGCAGCTAACTGTCTCCTCAGCTCATCAGCTCTAGCCTCTTCCGCTGCCAAGTCAGTGGTCAGCCGGCCAATCATCCAATCATGGATCACAGTAGGTACTCCAGTAGGTGAGGGAGGAGGTGTGTCTGGATCAGCCCTAGCCTGGTCCTCCTCATATCCTTCAGGGGCAAGATCATAGTCATCGTCTGATGGTAACGGGCTCAATGGGGGCACAAGAGGGGTAAGGGCTCTCATAATAGGCAGAGGGTACATCATGATGCCTCCTCGGCTAGCACTGTCCTCAGAAGTCTCATCATCATCTGTAGTAACTACATCAGGTACAATCTGATCCCCCTCAGTGGAATCATCATCATCAGTCGAATATCCCTCAAGAGAGAGAACAGGAGAAGTAGGAAAGTCAAACACAGTCGTAGGGTCCTCTTCCGGATCCTCGTCTGGGTCCTCAGTATCCTCCTCGAGATCCTCCATGGGGTCGTCCACGGGGTCGTCCTCAGCCGCCAGCAGAGCCTCGTCGTGCTGGGTCTCAAAGTCATCAGCCTCCTCGGCCGCGAATACCTATACAAGCGAAAACTAGGTTACTATACTATGTAATCAAAGTTCCCTTGTGGGTTTTAACAGTCGGTGCTACATCCGGTAGCCCAACCATGAACTCGATGGGAGTTCTTCTTATTATTATAGTTGCATTTATTATTCCTAACGTCCTATCGTTTCTGAGATTAATAACTATACTCTCTGATACCATTTCTGTAACACCCCCAGACCCGGGGTCGGAGATCTGGGTTGTCACGATCCCTTGTTCTGTACCAACGCTTAATACTTGAACCATAAAACAATAAATCAACACACATGGTGACCCCACCATCAATACACTCACGCTAGTTATGTCTCAGAAATGAACTTACAATAACAGTAGTCATATGATCCACAAATTAAAATTATTACAACCCAAAAGTAAAATACTTGCAACCTACTACCAGTATGATTTCTATGTGAAACCATAAGGTAGCGCAAAAGTTTGTTCTTGTTCATTAATATACATAAGAGATACTTATAATTAAACCGGAGCAACAAGAGTTACACTCCGAACCAACTCAGTACTTCTACCTGATAAACTGTAACAACCATGCTACGGGCGGCCTGTATGTCCCTGACGCGCTTCCGAGCGGTACGACGAATCCTGGCCATCTACTCTAGCTGTTGTGTTGTGATATATATGTATAGAAAGAAAAAGCAAGAGTGAGCACTCGGCCCAGCAATAATACAATACAGCATAAGCATATAAGTAAGCTTATATCATAAAGGAAAACCTTTAAATCTTCATTCGTATACAGAATGATATATTTATTTCTCTTTTCGTCAAAACATACCATACAGTACGACTACTGTATGAGGAACATCATTACTAATTACTGTCACATTATCAGTAACTCAGCGCCTAGGCTTTTTGTTACAATGTGCAGCTCAACTCCAATTGGAGGGAAGGGAATGTACTGGAACACCCGATACACGGTGATCAGCCGTTGTATCGTAACTTTTCTTTTCTACTAGTAGAAGGACGACTTCCTGTTCGGTTATCACCCTGACCGCATATGGGCCATTGTACTAAGAGATCACTACCTCGACGTCTATTTCGTCACCGGGCAAGCCTTAGCACTCAAGAGATCACTACCTCGGCGCCTATTTCGTCACCGGGCAAGCCTTGATAAATTTGGCACTACCCCGGCACCTATTTCATTGCCGTGTAGGCCTTTCCAATTCCCACGATGAAAAACATTAATGAAACGGAAATCGGAATTTAATTCCATATTTCCCAAGTACGAATACTCATCAAAACTTTGTAACCATTTAGAACACCTTACTCCAGAGTAATTGCAAGGAGTAAGTCAAAGTGTGGGTTGACATTAGTCAACGAGACTACCGATGATTACTACGTATTTTGAAATCATGACCAGGGAGTTTATTGAAATTTCAGAGTTCAACGAGTTTGAAATACTCTACTTGAATGGGGGAGCCATCCCTTGTTATAAGTATTCTAGAGGAACAGTGGAAGGAAAACTCTGTCCTCTAATCCTTGAACTAGATTCACAGATTTCGATGAGTTGGAAAAATACAATTCACATTTAATTACCTTTAACTATCTTAAGATAATAGTTGGGAATCTCTAATTTTAATACCTTTTCTGAAAAATCAGAAAGTTATATTTTTGTGTAAATAATTGAACCTTTGATCATATAATAAGGTTCTATGATTTTAAATCATATTTGGAATATTTAATAAATACCCAAATAATAAATATTAAATTATTAATCAATATAAAACCACCTAAGTGAATATTCAGAATAATATTCACTTAGTTAAATAATCTTCAAATAATGAGTATTGAATTATTATTCAATATAAACTACTTAAGTGAATATTCAAAATAATATTCACTTAATTAAATAATATTCAAATAATATTTATTATAATATTATTTAAATATCTCACCTTAAATATCCCATAATGTAGATATTGGAATATTTAATAAGTCTTTAAAATATAACTGTCCCTGGAACCTTCCAGCTTTTGACAATAGTTTAAAACAAAATAATAATTTGACTCCCGGTCTAAGTTTTAAAATCATCGTACAAGTACTCTATACTTAGAGTCTTTAACCTTTAACCTTGGTTTATATCTAGTACTTATCTAGCATATAAACTGTTAGATATAATTGCTGACGTTTGTTCATCAGTGTTTAAGTACCAGGTACATATCAGAGTTTATCTAGAAGCCAGTCAGAGTTTGATAAAGTCTGATTGGGTGAAGAGTTTACATTGAAGCCAGTCAGAGTTTGATAAAGTCTGACGTGGTGATAGTTGACTTAGCTGTCGGTGCAAAGATAAAGATTCTAGAAGCAATATATTCTGAAGATGGAAAGAAGCAGAATATATTGATACAGCTAAGGAAACGGAATAGAAGACTGAAGCAATCCTTAATTGATATGAATTGTATAGCTAATTTATAGGAGTATCAATTAGATAAGGATTGTGTAACTGTGTACTATATAAACACAGATAGGTTATCCCTAGAAGGGATGCGATTATTGAAATATTATTCTTGTAACCTAGTAGCTCTTTGTGATTCATTAACATCATAAAGAGAGAAACTGTTAATATAATTACAGTTTGTTGATTTATAAAAAGTGTTCTTGATTGTTATTCTCATATACATACTTGATTATATTGTGTATTCGGCCTAACAATTGGTATCAGAGCCAAGGCTGTTGAATATATACAGTTTTACGATTCAAACACAGTAATAATCATGTCTGAAGAAAATCAAACTACTCCCAAGGTTGAACAGGTTAAACCTAATTCTGTGAGTCGGTATGAAACAATCAGGGTTCCAATTCTCAGGCCAGTGGAGTATCCAATTTGGAAGGTGAAGATGACCATGTTTCTGGAAGCTACAGATCCAGAATACCTTGACAAAATCTATGATGGTCCTCATATGCCAACTAAATTGTCTCCTGTTGTTGATGGTCAAGAACAAAAGACTGTTCCAAAGGAAAAGAAAGATATGACTCCTGAGGACATCTCATCAATTGCAAAAGATGCAAAGGTTAGACATCTTCTCCACAGTTCTTTAGATAATGTTATGTCTAACAGAGTAATTGGTTGCAAAACTGCAAAAGAAATCTGGGATGCTTTGGAAGTCAGGTGTCAAGGAACCACTGCTATAAAGAAGAACAGGAAAACAATACTCACTCAGGAGTATGAGCACTTTGATTCAAGAGCCAATGAAACCTTGACTGAGACATATGACAGATTCTGTAAACTACTGAATGATTTATCTCTAGTTGATAAAGAATATGATCTTGAAGAATCAAATCTCAAATTTCTCTTATCTTTACCTGAAAGATGGGATTTGAAGACAACAACTATAAGAGATAATTACGAACTTGCTGAAACTGAACTTGATGAGATTTATGGGTTACTAAAAACTCATGAATTGGAAATAGAACAAAGAAACAGAAGATCAAGCAAGAAGTCAAAATCTGTTGCTCTCAAAGTTGAGGAGAAGCCCATCAAGAAGGAATCATCAAGGAAGAAAGCCAAGGGAAAGGCTTTAGTCATTAAATCTGAAAGTGAGTCATCAAACTCTGATGATGACTCAAACTCTGATGAAGCTTCTGACTCTGAGGATGATGAAGAACAGATGATGCAAATGGCTGCATTGATGGTGAAAACCTTCAAGAAGATGGGATTCAAGAACTTCAAGAAAGGAAAGAGATTCTTAAGGAAAGATTCAAACTCTGAAAGGAAAAGTTTTAGAAAGTCTGATGGAAGGGAGATCAAGTCTGGCAAGAAAGATAAATCTGAAATCCAGTGCTACAAGTGTAAGGAGATGGGTCACTATGCCCCAGAGTGCAAGAAAGGCAAATCTGAGAAAACACTCATCTCTAAAGGCAAAGACTGGGCAGATACTTCAGACTCTGATGATGGAGTAAATTATGCTCTCATGGCAACTGTCAAAGATGAGACTGAATCATCTGAAAATAAGGTACCCCTAACTACTTATGCTTATGATACTGATAATATATCTGAATTAAGAGTATATCTGAAAAGCGTACATGTTAGTTATAGGGATCAGACTTTAGAGAATGAGAGAATTAAATCTGAGAATCTTAGTCTTAAAGATAGAAACAAGTTTCTTGAAGGAGAACTTGAAAATATGAAGCAGATTCAAAAAGAAAGAGATGATGCTGTTTATGTTGAACAGGAGTTGCTCAAAAGATATAAGCAACTAGAATCTGATCTTGAAAAAGAAAGAAAAATAATCAAGACTTGGACAAACTCTGGAAGAGACACTCATCAAGTGTTTCAGACAGATTCTGTAGGTTTAGGCTATTGTGAAAATGATGAACTTAGGTTTAAAGACAAAGTTAAGGTTAAACCACAACTTAAACCTGTGAAATTTGTTCAAGAAACCAATAAGTTAAAATCTGTTGTAGTAAGAGAAGCTGATATGGAATCAGATGAAACCTGTGAAAAACAGGAAAATATTATAACAGAAAATCTTATGGAATTAGAAGCTGTTAGAAAGCCAGTAAAAACTTGTGAAAAACAGGTTAATGTTGGTTTGATGACAGGAAAACAGTTCAATCATAAGCTCAAAGAGGTAAAATCTGCCATGAAACCAAAAGGGTCCAAGAAGAATAGGAATGGAAAGATAGGCATAAATAAAAGAAATAATCATTTGCCTACTGCTGCTGCTCCAAGGAAAACATGTTATAATTGTGGTAGTTCTAATCATCTTGCTAGATTTTGCAATAAGAACAAACATATTAATTCTTTACCTTCTACATCAGGAGTAAAGAATGATTATGTAAGGATTAAACCACAGACTTTATGCACACACTGTGGGAGCACTTGGCATTCTATTTATACTTGTAAGAGTTATCATGCTATTTATCATAACTATTATGAGCCAAAGCCCAACTTGAAGTGGGTTAGGGCAAACCCTGCAAGTGTAAAGTCTGACAATGTTAGTTTAAACTCTGTTGATAGTGATTCCGCTGCAAAAGCTAACACTGTTAAGAAAGACAAAGGATCCAAGCAAGTCTGGGTCCTTAAAACTAACACTTAGTGTTTGTTTGTGATTGCAGGGTATAAAAGAGAGCACACTTATCTTGGACAGTGGATGCTCAGGACATATGACTGGAAATAAAGCCCTGCTATCAGACTTTGAGGAGAAGGCTGGCCCAAAGGTTTCCTATGGAGATGGCAACATAGGACACACTCTGGGATATGGCAATATTAATCTTGGAAGTGTCATCATCACAAATGTAGCTCTAGTCTCAGGACTCAAGCATAATCTGCTATCTATGAGTCAAATCTGTGACAGAGGAAACCATGTAGATTTTCATACTGAATACTGTGAAGTTATCAGTAAATCTACTGGAAAAGTTGTTCTAGTTGGAAACAGGCGCAACAATATTTATGAAGCAAGTTTGGTAACAAACTCTGATGGAAAAACAGTGTGTCTGTCTGCAAGAATGTCAAATGAAGAGAGTTGGAAATGGCATAAGAAGCTCTCTCATCTAAACTTGAACAACATCAATGAACTTATACGAAAAGATCTTGTAAGGGGACTTCCAAAGTCAATACTAAGCTTAGATGGTCTGTGTGATTCTTGTCAAAAGGCCAAGCAAAGGAAGTCATCTTTCAAGAGCAAATCTGAATCTTTAGTAGTGGAACCTTATCATCTTCTACATGTTGATCTCTTTGGACCAGTGAATGTGATGTCTATGGGCAGAAAGAAATATGCTCTAGTAATTGTTGATAAATATACTAGATATACATGGGTGTATTTCTTATCAAAGAAGGATGAAACTGCTCAAACTCTGATGGATCATGTAAACCTACTAGACAAAGGATCACAGCACAAAGTGAAAATTATAAGAAGTGATAATGGAACTGAATTCAGAAACTCAATCATGGAAGCTTTCTGCAAGGAAAGAGGAGTGAAACAAGAGTTTTCTGCACCTGGAACTCCACAGCAGAATGGTGTAGTTGAAAGAAAGAACAAAACTCTAATCGAAGCTGCCAGAACTATGCTTGATGAAGCAAAATTACCAACTTATTTCTGGGCAGAAGCTGTTCAAACTGCTTGTTTTACTCAAAATGCTACACTGATTAACAAGCATGGGAAAACACCATATGAGATGGTGAAAAATAAGAAGCCAAATTTGAAATATTTTCATATATTTGGATGCAAATGCTTTGTGTTGAAGACTCATCCTGAACAGTTGACCAAGTTCGAGTTAAAAGCTGATGAAGGAATCTTTGATGGCTATCCATTATCAACAAAAGCATTCAGAGTTTACAATCTGAGAACTAAAGTGATCATGGAATCCATACATGTGTCATTTGATGACAAGAAAATAACTGGACTTGAAGATGAAATTGAATATGATCAACTGCGCTTTGAAAATGAAGGTTTATTTTCTGATGATGTAAACTCTGATGAAGCAGTACCGACAAACTCTGATGAAGCGGTTCTGATAAACTCTGACGAAGCATACTCTGAACCTCTACTGGTAAATACTGGAGAAACTGAAAATTCTCAAATTGAACAACATAGAGAACCAGTTGAGGGGGAGCGTGAAGAAGCTCAACAAGACACAGAAAATGAGTCAGTTGAGGAAACTGATTCAAACTCTGACAGTTCAAACTCTGAGCCATCCAATTCAGGGGGAGCCTCAGATGCTGCAGAAAGTCAACATATGAATCAGGAGAGCATGGATCAAGGGGGAGGATTCAATAATGATGCAAGAAACCACTTACCAACAGCAAGAAAGTGGACACAGGCACACACACCTGATCTCATAATTGGAGATCCTGATGCTAGTGTGAGAACTAGAAGTGCAATAAATAATGAGTGTCTGTATCATGCTTTCTTGTCTCAAACAGAACCAAAGAAGGTGGAGGAAGCTCTTCAAGATGCTAATTGGATTACAGCAATGCAAGAAGAGTTAAATGAATTTGAAAGAAATGAAGTCTGGACACTTGTACCTAGACCAAAGAATAGATCAATTGTAGGTACAAAGTGGGTTTTCAGAAACAAGACTGACAGTGAAGGTGTGATTACAAGAAACAAGGCTAGACTTATGGCTAAAGGTTATTCACAACAGGAAGGAATTGATTATGATGAAACCTTTGCTCCAGTTGCAAGATTGGAAGCCATAAGAATTTTTCTGGCCTATGCTGCACACAAGAAGTTTAAAGTCTTTCAGATGGATGTGAAAAGTGCTTTTCTCAATGGGAAGCTTGAAGAAGAAGTGTTTGTTGAACAACCACCAGGATTTGTAGATCCCAAGCATCCAGATTATGTCTACAGGCTTGACAAGGCATTATATGGACTAAAGCAAGCACCAAGAGCATGGTATGAAACTCTTGCTCAATTTCTTTTAGAAAGTGGATTCACAAGAGGTACAATTGATAAAACCTTGTTTTATTTCAATTCTGGTGATGATTTGCTTTTAGTTCAAATTTATGTAGATGATATTATCTTTGGATCTACTAATGACAAACTTTGTAAGAAGTTTGCAAAGCTTATGCAATCCAGGTACCAAATGAGCATGATGGGAGAGCTTAGTTATTTTCTAGGCTTACAGGTCAAGCAAACAGATGATGGTATTTTTATCAATCAAGCAAAATATACCAGAAATCTTCTCAAGAAATTTGGTATGCTTGATAGTTCATCTGCTACAACTCCCATGGCTACTGCAACAAAGCTAGACAAAGACACAGGAGCCTCAGTAGATATGACAAACTACAGAGGAATGATAGGATCTTTACTGTATCTTACTGCAAGTAGACCTGATATCATGTATGCAACATGTCTTTGTGCAAGATTTCAAGCAGAACCCAGAGAGCCTCATCTAACAGCTGTAAAAAGGATTTTCAAATATCTCAAAGGAACCATAACCTTGGGTTTGTGGTATCCTAGAGAATCAGAGTTTAAGTTAATTGGTTACTCTGATGCAGATTTTGCAGGCTGTAAGATAGACAGAAAAAGTACAAGTGGAAGCTGTCAATTCTTAGGTGACAGATTGGTTTCTTGGTACATCAAGAAACAGAAATCAATTTCCACATCCACAGCAGAAGCAGAGTATATAGCTGCTGGTAGCTGTTGTGCACAGATTATGTGGATGAAGAATCAGTTGCTGGATTATGGTTTGAGGTACTCTAAAATACCTATTTTCTGTGATAACCAAAGTGCTATTGCTATGACAGGAAATCCAGTACAGCACTCCATGACCAAGCACATCAGCATAAGGTATCATTTTATCAGAGAACATGTGGAAGAAGGAAACATTGAGCTTCATTTTGTGTCTACAGACCAACAACTTGCAGATATCTTCACCAAACCTTTGAGTGAAGCTACTTTTACAAGATTGGTAAATGAACTTGGAATGATCTCTGGTTTCGACTAGAGATACGGGTTAGACTCAAAAACTATACATGTTTAATTTTATGCTCATGATTCTTTGCATGTATTAACTGTTATGAGTACCAGTGTCATAAACTCTGAAAGTAAACTCTGATGCTAAACTCTGTTAGTCATAAAGTGTTGGTCATACTCTGATAGTTACAGTCTAATGCTATACTCTGATTGTAATTTTGTCTGAAACATATGGACCAATGAAGAAATTTGTATGAAAGATAATTCTCAGTAAGTAATTGTGAATCCTTAAGAGTTGTTTAGATTCTAATCTCAAATATGTGCAGTACGTTAACACAGCATGATACTGTCTCTATATTTATAGCATCTCTTAGTTTATTGATTCTATACACTGAAGTTGTATTAGCTGTTTGCATTTTCTCTCATAAATTAAATACATTAACTGATGAAAAGTCTAAACTCTGATTATTAATTATAAATAATTCACCCTCAAATCAAAAGATGCCAAAAAGAGCACAAATTCCTTTGAGATCATGTTGTGCCTAGGAAGATCCAAGAACTTATTGTATGAAATAAGGGCTAAAATCTTTGATTTTTGGTGACTAGTGCCAACCACTGATTACTGGAAAAATTAAAAAAAAAAACAAATACATATATATATGAAGGGGGTGAAGAATAAAAGATATATCCAAATGAAAGGATATCAAAATACAGAGTTTAGATATAAAAATCAGATTTTATGTTTTACATGAGAGTTTAGGCAACCAGTTTTTACTACTTAAGTTTGTGGATTTATGCACTTTGAGATGGTCTAAATATTCAAATTCAGTAAACTCTGCTATAGCACACACAATTATTCACACCTGTACAGTTTGAGAAAAGAGTCTCATAAGGAAGTCACTGCTTTGAGGAATGAAGTTGGTCTGAGGGATCTTACTCTGAAAAATGATAGAGCTTACTACAATTCCATGTTCAAGAAGCAAGCTAAGGACTCTGATGAAATTCAGAAGAGGCTTGGGAAAGTTGAGGACAACCAGACTGCTATGTCTGCCCAACTGACTTCAATTTCTAATGCAATTGAGTTGTTGACATCAGTACTACTTTCTGATGATGTCAAAAAGGGGGAGAGTGTACCAAGTGACAAATGCAAAGACACTCAAACTCTGAGACGGAGGGATGATGGTAATGATGGTGGAAACAAGGGAAGAGATGGAAAGAGTTTAAGATTAAATTCTGATAGAAGACTACTTCCAAGAAGATCAAACTCTGATAGAAGATCAAACTCTGGAAAGGGAAATGCAAACTCTGCCAGTGGTTCAAGATTCAAAAGTTTGATAATCTCTGATAAGCCTACCACAGATGAGGAAATTGCTACTAAGGTGTTTATGGCAGAACATGGAAAAGATGTTACAATTGAAGACATCCAAGCTGAAGAGCAAATGCTTGCTGAAGAACATAAGAAGAATCTTGAAGCTGGAATCTACAAGAAGAAGGAAATCAAGGCTCCTAGAAAGAAAGAAACTGGAATTTCTATTAAAGAAAATACTCAACAGAGTATACAATACACCAGGAGGCCTGTGATTACAAATGCTGATAAAGGAAAGGGTATACTGGTAGAAGAAGAACAGTTACCAAAGAAGAATTATTCAACCTCTGACAAAGCTCAAGTTGAAGTTTTTGAAGCTAAATCAACCTCTGACAATGCTCAAGTTGTGCAAACTCAGTTATCTTCACCACTCCAAGGTTTCAAAAGATCTTCATTACCTGAAACTCTGAAGCCTAGCTAGGTGAACTTTCTACAAACCAGAACAGTACTTGGAAAACAATCGTATGATAAATCTGGTTTGGGTTCCCACCAAGAGAAAAGAGTTAATAATAGTCCTTTAGATCATACATCACTGGCAGAACCTGGTGTTGGGGTTACTCAAGAAAACCTTGATAAACTAGAATCTGTTCAGATGATTTACCACAGAGGCTTGAAGAAGGAGTTTTTATTATACTTTATGGCTGATGGCAGAGTTTACAGAATTGGAGAAGATGATATTCGTCTGAAATTATGGGAAGAGCTAGAGTATGTTCTATATCTCCTGAAGATCAAAAATAGAAATACTCATAATGCTGCTCTGGTTTTAAAAGACAGAATGATGAAAACGAAAGTTCTTTTTGGAGGAAGTGTTTCCAGTGCTTATATTCCAAAGTACAGAGATGCACATGGAAAGTTGGTGGAAATGAAGAAAAATAGTGCTAGATTCAGGACTGCACTAGATAAGAAAGTTCTAGAGTTCAATCTAGAGTCTGATAAGGCTTTTTATATCAGACTTGGCAATGAAATGAACAAGAACAGCATCTATTCTTTAAGGGCTGCCATTTATCAAATTGGTGAAGATGAACCAGAATTGAAGGAGCTGAAGAAGGATATGATTGCTGAACTAGATCGAGCTGAGAGAAAGTTACTGTCAGATTATATCAGGACTGTACCTGATATCCAAGAAATTCAGTAAAGTCTGACTGTAAGCTTTTATGTTTTCTATTCTAAGTTAAATTTAAACTCTGTTTTAAAATTAAACTCTGACATATTTTAAACACTGCATTTGTTATATGTTTTGACATCATCAATTATCTGTTTAACTTGTACATTTTTATTATGCACAAGTTGGGGGAGATTGTTAGATATAATTGCTGACGTTTGTTCATCAGTGTTTAAGTACCAGGTACATATCAGAGTTTATCTAGAAGCCAGTCAGAGTTTGATAAAGTCTGATTGGGTGAAGAGTTTACATTGAAGCCAGTCAGAGTTTGATAAAGTCTGACGTGGTGATAGTTGACTTAGCTGTCGGTGCAAAGATAAAGATTCTAGAAGCAATATATTCTGAAGATGGAAAGAAGCAGAATATATTGATACAGCTAAGGAAACGGAATAGAAGACTGAAGCAATCCTTAATTGATATGAATTGTATAGCTAATTTATAGGAGTATCAATTAGATAAGGATTGTGTAACTGTGTACTATATAAACACAGATAGGTTATCCCTAGAAGGGATGCGATTATTGAAATATTATTCTTGTAACCTAGTAGCTCTTTGTGATTCATTAACATCATAAAGAGAGAAACTGTTAATATAATTACAGTTTGTTGATTTATAAAAAGTGTTCTTGATTGTTATTCTCATATACATACTTGATTATATTGTGTATTCGGCCTAACATAAACCTTATATCTTATACCGCTTTTTATTAAAAAGCGAAAACAGTTTATAAGTCATTTCACAGCATAACGCAGCATATATAGTAATACCACAACATATATCACAACAACATCATTATATGGTATAGGGTTCGAAAACTTGCCTTGGAGTCTTGGTGGTGTGGTAGTGGGGGCTTGAGAGTGTGCGCGTCGATCTATAACAAGATATACAATTACAGTCAGTCCCCTAGAACCATTTAATGTGTTATAACTCAAGCACTACAGTTCTACCAATGAAAATTAAACGTCTCGCTCTTGGTCATCTATAACCTCGTGACATTCCATAAACTTCTAAGTCAAAAGTTTGGGTGAAAACCATTCACAAATCCCAAGTTCTTTTACTTTACCATTTCCTTGTTTTAAACCATCCCCTTAAGGGTATTTCACTCGCGCAACCTTCGTTCGCGTATTTTTATAAAATCACCAACTCATCTTTTTAACTCGAACCCTTCTAGGTTTCCTTTCCTAATTATACATACTAGTATCCATTTTAATATCTCAATCCAATTCCAATTTTAAAGGGCTTGATCCCTATCTCAAAGTTCATACAATGAACTATATAGTTACGCGAAACCGCTTTCACTAAAACGGGCGTTTCTCCTAAACCGTAAATCGAAACGACACGATTCTTTCGCTAAAACAATCTAGGAAACAGAGCCTACATGCTCATGGGCAGAAACTTCAAGTTTATGCCCTGTATTGCATCCATGGTTTCTGTCTAAACTACCTAAGTAAAATCCGACATGGTAACGGCGCTTACGCGTACTTCCCGTGTTTTTAAACACTCAATCCAACTACAATTCAACCATCAACTAACCACCAATCAAACTCAAGCTAATACTACCATTTTTCTGTCCAAACATGGTCATACTCTTATTCATAAGTTTATCCACAAATCAACCATTAAACATGCTTAAAATCATGCATACATGCTTTATTCTAACATAGTTCTCATTCAATCACTTCTAACTACTAGATCAAGCATAATCTTAAAAAGAAAGAAGTTTTATACCTTCCTTGGAGCTTAACAAAGACTATATATGGATGATATATCCTTCCTTGCTCCTTAACTAAGCTAATCAAACCTAAAAACACCAAAACAAATCAAGATCTTATGAGTTTACTATTCACATCACTATTCATCATCAACTTTGAATCCATTTTTGACCAAGCTATGATCCATGTATGAGGCTAAGATTAGAGATCTACCTTGGATATAGGATGATGGTGATTTAGAGCCCAAGATCAAGATTTATGGTTGAGTGGAAGTTGGAGCAAAATTTTTAAGCTCTTGAATGGAAGAAAAGGGCCGAAAGTTTCCTTCTCAAGAATGCATTCTTTTTGATTTGTTTTCTTTGATTTTTCTTTGATTTTTGTTTTGTCTAATTAACCTTAATACTTTGTGTTGGGATTTATGGGTGATAGCATAGGAACAACTTAACTTTGTATATACTTAATTTTTTAATTAAGTAGAACATACTGTCACAACCAAAGTATGTTCTTGTAATCAGTATGCAATGTTATTTTAATTGTGTAATTTGGAAGAAGTTCACTTTCCGTGTTCAAGCCTCAAAGAATGCATATTAGATGACAGCATGAATAAAGGTTACTGTCATAAGCATTGACAGTAAGATTACAAGAAGACAGAATGTTGCAAGTCAAGACAACATATTCACTCTGACAGCAACATTGGCGGAAGACTACGCGACAACAACTTTAGCCCTCGACAGCAAGTTTGGAAACCTCGACAACACACTATGCGGGGAACTCCTACTGTCACCAAAAGCACATTCCTGTGACAGCAAGCTTTGCGGAAAAAGTAACTGTCTCGAGAAAGATCCTTGTTCTAGGTATCTTTCTCAGTCAAATCCCGTGACAGTTTCAATGTTCAAGAAACAGGCGTGTTGCAGTATCCCTAAGCTGCATCAAGTCTGCAAGACTACGACAGAAGCTTCAAGCACTGCAAACAAAAGCGAATCAATTCAAGAGCAAGGTCAAGTCTCTATTTGCTGAATTGTTTTAGCTAGAAATAGAATGAATCTAGGTTGCTTTCTTTGTAATGTATATCTGACATTGTTAGCAATTTAGGAAAGTCACATGGGTAGACACTTTGTAAGAAGCTGCCACTTGATAATGACAGCAGCTTCGCAGACCCGTGTTGACAGTGATAGGATTAGTTTTATACTTAGACTATTAATTCATTCTAGGTATGGAACGAAGACACGCAAGTATCTTGAAGAAAAACCGAAGCTCAAGAATTCTCTCTTGAGGTTGTAGCAACACTTTGCAAAATAAATAAAACATTTATTTTGTGAATCCTGTCTTCTCGATTATACTGTTTGTGAATGCATACATATTATTGATAACATTAAATCTTAGTTTTGGTTGTTGAAACTGAGATTGAATTTTATCAGTATTGCATTCACCCCCCCCCCCTTTCTGCAATACACGAGGACCAACAACTAGTATCAGAGCGATCAGATTAACATACATATCTGAGATCACGATGACAATGCAGAAATCAAACAGTATCAAGATCCCAGCTTTTGATAAAGAGAACTACAACATTTGGAAAAGAAAGATCTTGTTGTTTATCAAAGTTGCGAATCCACTATACCCAGGTATTCTCGAGAATGGTCCTTTCATTCCAAGGAAGGAAATTGAAGCCACAACAGTAAATGGTGAAGTCATTCCTGCACATTGGGTTCCCAAAGATCCCTCCGAATTTTTGGAACCTGAGAAGGAGAAAATAGTGCTAGATGATCACTTGCAACTCATCTTGCTCGATTCTCTCACGTTGGATAAAGCCATGTGTGGAAGTGTGATAAGCTGCACATCTGCCAAGGAGATGTGGATCAGGTTAGCTTTACTATGTGAAGGAAGTGAAGAAGTTAAGGGCAATCAAAGGCAAATACTGATATCACAATATGAGGCATTCATGGCCAAGCCTGGTGAAGACTTAACTTCCATGTTTGAAAGGTTCAGTAAGCTCTTAACTGAACTACAGATACATGGCAAGTACTATGACAGAAAAGAATTAAATGTCAAGTTCTTGCTTACACAGCCTGATCACCTTGAACACAAGACAACAGCCATACGAGAAGGAAGAGATCTCAACAATATAACCTTTGAGACACTTTATGGCATTCTGAAATCCTATGAACTTGAACTCTCTTAAAAGAGAGCCATACAAAGTGGAACAAGGAACAAGATGGCTAATATGTCAAGTGCCCTAGTAGCACAAGTGCCAAGGATCACACAACCAAGTGAAGTACTACAAATCACACAACCAACCCCTGTACAATCCTTGAAGATAGAAGAGGTTGTTGAAGATGATGAGAAAGTAGTACTACAGCTCAAGGATGTGGAAGATGAAGACTTCTACACAATGGAGGAACTGGAAAGCATGGACAATCCTACTATGGCCTACATGGCTAAAAAGTTCAAGAACTTTAGGTTCAAGAAGGATAGGTCATTCAGGCCCCAAGGCCAAGCATCCAAGTTCACCAAGGGAAGCTCATCAAAGGCTGCTGTGGGAAGCTCATCCAAAGGAGGATACAAGACTGGATTTGTGGATAGATCTAAATTCAAGTGTTACAACTATGGTGAACCTGGTCATTTTGCTACTGAATGCAAAAGACCCAAACAGGTTCAGAGATTTGAGAAAGGAACTGGTGGATACTCTAAGAAGAATCAAGGTAGAGCCTATGTGGCTGAAGGAAAGTGTTGGGATGAGTCTGGTGATGAAGATGAAGAAGAATATGTCAACCTAGATCTCATGGCTAGCACTGATGAAGTAACATCAACATCTTCAAGTCAGGTACCTTCACTTGTCTTACTTGATATGTCCATTGATGAGTATAAGAAAACCATTAAAGACTTAAGTGCTGCAATGTTCAATGTCTATACTAGCTTATCTGCTGCTACTGAGGAAATCACTAGGCTGAGTAAGCTAAATGAAACACTAAAGTCTGAAAATGAATCTCTTGTTCTCAAAACCAGTTCACTAGACTCTTTAGCTCAGGAGAATGCAAAATTTAAAAATGAATTAAAATGTGCTAAAGAAGTTGAGGAATTCCTGAGGAATGAGATTGCTGAAAATGAATTCAAGATTAAGGCTTATAAAAACTCATCTAAGATAGTTCAGGATTACAATGATAAGCATACAGAAAATCAAACTGTTGGCATAGTTTTTTCATATGGTAGGAGACCTGGAAAGGAAACTGTGATTCAAGATTGTTCTAGATATGCTGCTGTCAAACCCACCATTCTCAAGAAGGTTAAAACTCCTATTTTCAAAGCTGCAGAAATTGAGTTTGATGAAGAAGCCATGCTCATCAAACAAGAAATTCTTGATGAGGATGAAGGTGTTGACAGCACATTCAAGGATGGAAAGATACTGTCACAATCCCCAAGACAGTAAACTTACCAAGCAATCAGACAGTAAGTTCAAAAGATGTTGTCACAGTTGGCAAGACAGTATCTTCCAAAGATGGTGTCAAGAATGGTTCTAAGACAGTAGCTTCCAAACCTTCTGTCAAGACAGTTGGAATAAAAGGTACTGTCAAGGAAAGTTCGACAGCAACTTCTGAACACACTATCAATCCAGTAACTCCCAAGTCTAAGAATAGGAATGGTAAGGTAGGTGTCAATAAAGGAAATGGATACACTAATGTTGGAGGTGCTTCTAGGAAACTATGCAATAACTGTGGATCTTCACATCATTTAACACATGTTTGTAATAAGCCAATTGAGGATAAGATCAATGCTACTGAGCTCAATGGTAACTTACACAGAACCCCACTTATGCATAGAACTATGAGTGTCTGTAATAACATTGAATGTATGCCATGCAAGATCACTGCCATGAGTACATGCTTTAACTTACCTATTTTCACTACTGAAAAATGTTCATACATGCACACTGTTGAGACTTCTGAGCCTGCTGGCAACAGCAAAAAGGCCTCATCCACTAAGAAAAGGATCAAGTCCAATTCTAAACCTAAGTGGGTGAAGAGAGAAGTCAAACAGGAGATCATTGATGATGCTTGTGATTTTATGACTGGAAGAAACTCAGGAGACACTAAAACTGCAGGACCCAACAAGGATTGGGTACCATATGCATCTTAAATACATTCTGTTTTGCAGGGCAAGAAAAAAGATCAAGTCATGTGGATCATTGACAGCGGTTGCTCAAGACACATGACAGGTGATAAAGCCCTGCTATCACACTATGTAGAGAAAGCTGGCCCAATCATAACCTTTGGAGACAACAGCAAGGGTTACACAGTGGGATATGGTTGTCTGGAAATTGGAAATGTTGTCATTGAAGATATTGCTCTTGTGGATGGATTGAAGCACAATCTACTCAGTGTCAGCCAATTCAGTGACAGGGGATTCAAGGTTGATTTTGATATGATGTTGTGTAACATCTATCACAAGAAGGATGGTAGCCTCTCTCTAAAAGGGGTTAGAAAAGGAAGCTTGTTTGTTGCTGACTTAAACTCAACAAAGAAGGATAAAGTTTACTCTTTCTACAGTAAAGCAACTGTTGGTGACAGTATGCTTTGGCATAGGAAGCTCTCACATCTCAACTTCAAAACAATGAATATTTTGATGAAGAAGGAGTTAGTCAGAGGTTTGCCCCAACAGGAATTCTGTCAAGAAGGACTGTGTGAAGATTGCCAAATGGGCAAACTAAGGAGAACTGTGCACAAGTCCAAGCAAATGAACACCAACATAGAAGCACTCAAGTTGATTCATATGGATCTTTTTGGACCAGTCAATGTACCATCTATGGCCAAAAAGAGATATGCCTTAGTAATGGTGGATGATTATTCAAGGTACACTTGGGTGAAGTTTCTTGAATCCAAAGATGAAGCTGCTCAAGTGATTATTGATCAAGTCAGAGTTCTTGATAGAACTCCAAACTCAAATGTTCAAATCTTGAGGAGTGACAATGGTACAGAATTCAGAAATGCCACACTTGGAAATTTCTGTAAAGATGAAGGAATTGTACAACAATTCTCTGCTGCAAGGACTCCACAGCAGAATGGAGTTGTAGAAAGAAAGAACAGGACTCTCATTGAAGCAGCTAGAACTATGTTGCATGATGCCAAACTGCCAACATATTTCTGGGCTGAAGCTATCAACACAGCTTGTTATACTCAAAACAGAACCATGATTAACAAAACTCATGCAAGTACACCTTACTGTCTGTTAACTGGAAAGAAACCTACTGTCAAATATTTTCATGTGTTTGGGAGCAAATGCTTTATGATTAAGGATAACCATGAGAAGAAAGGAAAATTTGACACTAAGGCATTTGAAGGACTACTCATGGGTTACAGTACAGAAAGGACTGCCTACAGAGTTTATGTTATGGAACACAGGATTATTGAAGAGAGTGTAAATGTCACATTTGATGAAACCAAGTTTCCAGGACTGCATGAAGAAGGAAAGATGCAGACATTCAGATTTGAGAATCAAGGATACTTGGAAGCTGAGGAAATTGTTGATGAAGAACCTAGCTTCACTCAAATTGTTGAAGTTGATAAAGATACCAATACCACTACTGTAAACCAAACTCCAGCTCAGTCACAGACCATAACCTCTAGCATTCATAACAGTGGTGACTCTGGAGACAATGAAGAACATGGTGAAGACAATGGGATTGGTGAGCATTCAACTCAACAAACTAAAGTAACTGTTCCTGTACAATCAAGTAGCTTGCCCAGAATCACCAAGTGGAACAAGGATCACACAAATGACCTTATCATTGGTGACCCTACTTCTGGAGTGAGGACAAGGAACAAAGTCTCTGCTGACAGCATGTTTTCATGCTTCCTGTCTCAAATGGAACCCAAGACAACTGATGAAGCATTGTTGGATTCTAACTGGGTGATAGCCATACAAGAAGAGCTAAATCAGTTTGAAAGGAACAATGTATGGAAGCTGATTCCAAGACCTAAGGGAAAGTCAGTCATTGAGATCAAATGGGTTTTCAGAAACAAGCTTGATGAAAATGGATCAGTGACAAGAAACAAAGCAAGGCTAGTGGCTAAAGGTTACTGTCAACAGGAAGGAATATATTATGATGAGACATTTGCACCTGTTGCAAGACTTGAAGCTATAAGAATCTTTCTAGCCTATGCTGCACACTGCAACTTCAAAGTATTTCAGATGGATGTCAAAAGTGCCTTCCTAAATGGAGAGTTGGAAGAAGAAGTGTATGTTGAACAACCACTAGGGTTTGAGGATGCTGAAATGTATGATTTTGTATACAAACTCTTCAAAACTTTGTATGGACTAAAGCAAGCACCCAGGGCTTGGTATGACACACTTTCCACTTTTCTTTTGGAAAATCAGTTTACTAGAGGAGTTGTAGACAAGACACTTTTCTACAAACACCATGGCAAGGACATCATTCTGGTACAAATCTATGTGGATGACATCATTTTTGGTTCTACAAATGAGAAGCTGTGTGAGAAGTTTTCCTCTCTCATGAGTAACAAATATGAGATGAGTATGATGGGAGAATTGTCATTCTTTCTGGGATTACAAATTCTTCAACAACCTGATGGAATCTTCATTTGTCAAGCTAAATACATCAAGGAACTTCTCAAAAAGTCCAACTTGGAAGATTCATCACCTGCAAAGACACCAATGTCCACATCAACTAGTCTGGACCTTGATTCTAAAGGAAAGAAAGTTGACTCAAGCACCTATAGAGGCATGGTAGGATCTTTCCTATATCTAACTGCTAGCAGACCTGACATCATGTTTGCTACATGTCTCTGTGCAAGGTTTCAAAGTGATCCAAAGGAGTCACACTTAGTAGCCATCAAGAGAATCTTTAGATACTTAAAAGGCACTCCCAATCTAGGCCTTTGGTATCCTAAGAATACTAGATTTGATCTAATTGGTTACTCAGACTCAGACTATGCTGGATGCAAGATTGACAGAAAGAGTACTACTGGTAGCTGTCAATTAGTCTCATGGTTTAGCAAGAAGCAGCATTCAGTTTCTACCTCAACTGCAGAAGCTGAGTATATTGCTGCAGGCAGTTGTTGTGCTCAAATTCTATGGATGAAGAATCAACTTCTGGATTATGGTCTAGTGTTAAGAGACATTCCTATTTACTATGAAAACACTAGTGCCATAGCCATTTCAGATAATCCAGTTCAACACTCTAGGACAAAGCACATTGATATAAGACATCACTTTATCAGAGAGCATGTTGAACAAGGAACTGTGAAGCTGATCTATGTCCCAACTGACAAGCAACTTGCTGATATCTTCACTAAGCCATTGGATGAAGCAACCTTCAACAGGTTGGTAAGTGAATTGGGAATGCTGAATCTGGTATGTTGATTTACTCAGTTTTCTATATTTCCAAATTCTCTTTTGAAGCTCATGACAGCAACTTCAAACCTGTTGTCAAGAGAAGTTACTGTCTACTTGGTCTATGTCTGTTATGTGATAGCATGTGTTGATTTGACTTTTCATGTCAGTATTTTGTGCCAGTCTCATACTTTTAGACCGTGTATGACATTAATGTGGTTACTTGTTAAGTTTGAGAGATAAAAATCTGTTCCATTGGACTTTCACACCGTTTTGCATTAATCTGTAGGATTAAAGGAGGACACGACCATTAATTACTTTTGTGGTAGTTGTATGGATACTCTAACTGTTGACCATTAGACTTTAATCCTTATACGGTTTTGCCTATAAATTAACCTTAGGTTTCACCAGTCTTCTCTCAGTTCTAAAGTAAATAATGGAAAACAAAGTAGGAATTGAAGTAGGGCTAAAACGGTGCGATAGTGAACCCGACAGTGAAGAGATTGATGAGCTCTTCGAGATACTGTTGGATGCCATCGATGAGATAGACGAGGAAAAGAAAAAGGAAGAGGAGGCCAAGGCGCAGGAAGAGGAGAAGGAGCTTCAGGCACTTCTCAAGGAAGAAGGTCGCACTGAAGAAGAGATTAAGGAAGAGCTTTTAGAACTAGTTGATAAAATCATAGAATAATGTACTCAATGCTCTATTTTAATGATTTTATTAATAATAATAAAAGTTCTTGTTTTTGTGGTTATTGAGTTTATGATTTGTCTGTGTTAATTGCATAATATCTGTGTTCAAAAGATTACATTGCTAAATCCATAATTTGTCAATATTAGGTTAAGTTTATGAATAAAGCATTCTAATAAGTTCATGACAGAACCAATTCCCAATCGAAGTTACTGTCGTTAAGAAGGATACTGTCGTGTGTTTCTTGACAGCAACCTTCTTGACAGCAGGGAAAGACTTTCTGTCAAGACTTGTAAAGGATACTGTCATTCATATGCTTAACGGTGACAGCAAGCTTTTGCGCAATAGTTGCTGTCGCGCAAAACCTACTGTCATCACCTCTTATTACTGACAGATTGTTTCTAGCGCACAGGTTACTGTCAACAATAGTGGACCGTTGAAATTGGATATTTATCCCACGTTGGTCAGTGAATAACGGGCAGTAACTGACGTGTTATAAGAGTGGGTTAAGACACGTTCTTTAATTCCACTTTTTGTGCACAACGTTTGAGATACCTCTATTTATTCCCCAGTTACTCAGACATATCACTCTCATCGAACTCAAGGCAATATACTTTTCTTCAAGCAAAAAGCCACTTTCTTACTTTCTTCTTTTCTTGAAATCTCCATGACACCCAAACAGACTCTCTCTCAAACAAACTTTGCTGGAATCTTTTCTCCAAATGATGCTGGTGAAGGTTTCAAAGGACTCGTGTTGTTCTTGAACAAGTCCTAGCTCGGTTCTGCCATCACCTCAACCCCCATTCTCGACTTAGACAGAATTGAGGCTTTTTGGCGAACTGTTGTTGCTCAAACTGAGGGTGAGAACCCGGGTATTCAATTCACCATCTCTGGGCAACAATACACTCTTACAGCTGAGGTCATCAACACTGCTCTTGGAATTACACTTGAAGCAGGATAACAATTTGCTGAACTTGCCAATGATGACACTCTTCAGAAGCTCTTCTTGAAGATTGGGTATGCAGGCCCTATTCTCGAAGAGGGGACTACCAAATGGTATCCGTCTGGTGAAATGGATAGGAAGCATCTGAGAAAGGAGTGGAGCATGATACTTGATGTGATGGTCAAGGTGTTCTCTACCAAGTCCACAGGTTGGAATGGAATACCCTCCTACATCAAGAAACTGACACATTCTCTTGTCCATGGATACAAGGTGAATCTTGGAGCTCTCCTCATGGCACACCTCAGGGCTGCCATAGGTAAGAAGGTATCAATCTACCCTCGCTTTCTTATGATGTGCATTAATTCATTTTGTGATTTTAATGATGCTGCCCCTCATTTAGAGGCTTGCTCAGTTTTGAAAAAGAACACACACACACTGTTATCCTCACAGAATCTCAATGCACATATTCCACTTTGTTTCACTCAGCACATGGTTGATCAAGTGTCCAACCCTGATCTACCATTACCATCTGGTTATGACTCTTTCACTCTTGAGAATGAAACTGAATTAGACCCAAATTCAGTTAACCCACATTCAACACCATACACTCAGCCTAGGCCCTCTAGACTTTCCAAAGCCCAAAGAGAAGCCTTGCAAGAATCCAGAAAACGACCCTTAGAAGCTGATGTTGGTGGTAGCTCTGTGAGTCAAGAAGGAGACACTGCACCTAGTGCAGCAAATAAGGAGGCTAGTCAAACAGAACCCCCAGTGGTTCCCCCTGAGCCTAAGAAGAAGAGAGCTAGGAGGACTAAAACCACTGTTAGCCAAGCTGCAGTTTCTCAACAAACTGTGGTTACTGAAAGGGATTCAAACACCTCCCTAGATGTGCCTTCTCAACAAGGTACATCTATTGAAATTGGCATGTCTCCCAAGGCACCTGTACAGAGTCTGCACAAACTCATGGTTCACAACCCGAGGAACCTCCACTTGAAGAAACACACAGTGAGTTAGGGCACAGTGAGGATTTCCCTATTCCTTTTGATGATTCACATGTTTCTCCTGTGAATCAGCCCCCACTCTCTGCTACACTTTCACCTTCTTCCTTCCCTACACATTCTTTTGTTTCTTCTCCACAACCTAGAGAAGGGGACAATCCCAACCCTTCAGGTTTTGATCATCCATCTCCAATCATGGATGAGCCCCCATCTAGTGGTCCACAAGAACCCATTTCTCAAAGTGAAATGGACACCACTCCTCCAAACACTGAGCCAGGGCAAAGTGGTAGTTTGTCAGAAAATGAAACAGCCAACACTTTGTCTGAACTCCAAGGAGCATCTTACCTTCAGGAAGATGCTGTCACAGCCTCTGTTGCTGTCAAAGACACTGGCAATGTTGCTGTCCTGGACACAGTTGTTGTCATGGGTGGAGAGAAAGATACTGTCACTACAGAACCTACTATCACTCCACTTCCCAAAGTTGCTGTCATGCCAGAACCTGCTGTCCAGACTCCAACTGACAGTAACATTCATGCCAAAGATACTGTCCAGTCCTCTCAGCCTGATTTTGATGTTGTACTCATTGAGGATGCCTCTGATGATGATCTACCTCTTGCCAAACTTTTAAAGGTACATTCTAAATCTTTTCATTCCATGCATGTTAGTACTGCTCATACCCATGTATCTAGGTTGAGTGAGGGTGTGCAAAAGAAAAGAGAGATAAAAGAAAAGAGAGGTGAGCATAAAAATGAGAGGCAGCCAAATGTGCTGGCAAAAGGAGAGGGACTTGAGCATGTCCAGAGAGACTTTGAGGGAGCCCACACTGTTCAGGCATTAGGCCTTGAGAGTCAATCTGTGAGGGGTGATGAGATCACTCAAAAACACCCTGAGAGTGTGAGAACCCCCTTAGCCTCCAAGCCCCTTTCTTTTCCTTCCCCTCCAAGAAGGTTAAGGTATGGTGGCCCCTCTGCTACTTTTGGTAACAGGATTGCAGCTCTGGAAGGACAGTGTGCTACTTTGCACTCCAAGATGGACTCTCTCTCTCAACTGGTGGTTGATGGTTTTGCTTCTACTCAGCTCTCTATCCAGTTCCTTACTGACCTAGTAGCTGCCAACTCAACTAAGGGGGATAAGGTAGCAAGATCAGAATCAATGTCTATTCAGGAATCAGGTGGAACTCAGGGGGAGCCAGTAACTATGAAGACCAAAGGGGGAGCTAAGGGGAAAGCAATAGCTAAGGGGGAGCAAGTCAAACCAAGCAGTGGACAACCAAAGGATAAAGCTGAAGAGCTTGTTGAAGTTCACTTGGATGGAGAAAGAGTGTTGATGTCTAAGGCAACTCAAGATGCAATGCAAAGAAGACCTGCATCTAGACATCCAATTCTACCTCCTGTGACAATCAGAGACCCAACTTCAGAAACTCAAGAATCTGCTCTACAAAGAAGATGGAGAGAAATGGAGGAACAGAATAAGGTTGGGAAAGGTAAAGGGAAACTGCCTGAATCCATCCATAAAGGAAATACTTGGTCCAATGGTACTGAGTATGATCAAGAAGAAGTCAATACTCTAATGGTGGATTATAGGGAGAGCACATTACACAACCATGACAGTGAATTTAGCAGTTTGGTGGAAGAAGCAATGAATGCTCCAAGCAACCGTCCAACCAACACCACAAAACTGTTAAAGGATCCAATCACCAGTGTCAGTGTAATGGTGAATGATGAGAAAAGATGGGCTGTAAGTATCTATTTCACTTCTGGCATATCTTATTTCATCACAATGCAGTTATTACAGAGTCTGCCAGCAAAGGTGTTGTGTGCTTTGAAGGGAAAGATCAGGGCAACTCAAACACCATTCAATGAAATATTGGATATGCAAATCCAGAACCTGATCACACAAAAGCTACCTGAAGTCTACACAAATCCACCAAGTGTTTTCTACAGATCTAAAACTAAGGATGGCACAAGAAGGAACAACTTCATGAATTTGGTTAGCCCATCCAGAATGGAAACCAAGTCAATTCTGAAAGTGTTAGATGGAATACTCAGTTCAAATGCCAATCCAGGAAGAGTTTATGTTGTTCAAGAGATCTACAAAATGCTGGTGTTGAGAGACAAGGCACTGGGAGCTAGAGTGAAGGAACTAATCTCTAGAGCCAATGCCAAAAGAAATGATCAAGGTGGAAGCTGTCTCTATGACATTCCTCCTCAGGATGATGATGATGATGATGATGAGGTTGGAGGTGGTGAAGCTTCTGGAAATGCTGGAAATGTTGGTGGAAGTAATTCTGGGAATACTGGTATTCAATCTCAGAATGAAGGCAATGAAGAAACTCCTAGTCAAGAAAAGAAAGATGCTGGTGCAACAGATGAAGAGGAGCCAAGAATACTGGAAGCTTTGGAGGCAAGCATTCTTAGATGTGCTATTGATTGCATAAATGCAGAAAAAGATGCTGTCACCAAAGGTACTGTCGACAAGGATACTGTCATAGAAGATGCTGTCATGGAAGATACTGTCGACAAAGGTACTGTCAAGAAAGGTTCTGTCAAGGATGAAGCCAAAGCTACTGTCAAGCCCATAAGACTGAAAGCTAAAGCAAGAGCATGGTTTTCTAGACAGAAACCTGAAGGAAAGGAAAAGGAAAAGGCCACTGGATTTGGTAGGAATCTTAAGAAGCCAATTCAATCAATACCTCCTAACAGTCTTAAGATACAACAGATGCAATCTAGAGAAATCAAGAGTGCTGAGGTTAAGATGGATGCAAATCAAGAGGTCACTGAGTACATTCTGTGGTGGGAAGAATCAAGATCTACCAAGGTTGATAAGGATTTCAATCTGGTATCCACATCAACCAGTGGTAGGATATCAAACTTAGATAAAAGGAGAATTGACTTATTCTACCTGGAAAGAATGGTAGAGTTGCTGGAGAGCTATGATAATGTTCCAGAGTCTGTTATGGAACATATTCTGAAATATCAAGCTGAAAGGGATGCTGAATTCTATCAGAAATTTGGCTACAACTTTGCAGATTTTGATGATGCTGATATTTCAACTGATTTACCAGCTTCTCCTATACCATATCACTGGTACTATGAGTTTGATGATTCACCCACAGAAGAAAGGAAAACCCAACCCACAGAGGAAGGGCAACCCAAGCCAAGCAAAAGACCTGACTCTTCTCAATACGCTCAATATCAGTCAGAACTTGATAAGAAGGAAGCTAAACTCCTGGAAAGATGCAAGACTGCCAACAAGGCAGAAAGTGAAGCTCCAAATTATCAAACATGTATGCTAGAAAATCCCTTAAGAATCAAGCATCTAAAAGAGGAAATCTATGTTTGCAGCTTGCACAAGCTAAAAACAACTATTCTGAAGGATTTACAGTATATGGTTGCTGGATCAATTCATTCCCTGGAGCAGATCTGTTCTGACAAGATAGAGGAATTATTGGAAAGGAGAAAAGGAGAAGATTCAAAGCTGGACAAGCAAAGGAGGATGTCTCTCAATGCTTATCGTGGAAGTAGATTCAAGCTCATTCATGAAGAACTCCACTTCAGAAGCTATCCATTTGATCAAGAGCAATGGTTGAATCTCAGGGATGCTAGTTCTCTTATTTCTCCTACTATCAAGAAGATCATTGAAGAAATAGAAGATGCTGCAGTCACACCTGCTGAAATCTCTCTTGTAGAAGGTCTAAGAGGCAGCTTGGTAGAAACTCTCAGAAGAGAGGAAGTAACAAGACAGAAGAGGAAATCTCAAGCTAAGTAAACATTCTAAATCCATTCTGATCTTGTTAGTTAAGTTGTCAGCATATATTGTAAATTTGTTGTTATTATCCATAAAAACAAATTGGGGGAGATTGTTGGGATTTATGGGTGATAGCATAGGAACAACTTAACTTTGTATATACTTAATTTTTTAATTAAGTAGAACATACTGTCACAGCCAAAGTATGTTCTTGTAATCAGTATGCAATGTTATTTTAATTGTGTAATTTGGAAGAAGTTCACTTTCCGTGTTCAAGCCTCAAAGAATGCATATTAGATGACAACATGAATAAAGGTTACTGTCATAAGCATTGACAGTAAGATTACAAGAAGACAGAATGTTGCAAGTCAAGACAGCATATTCACTCTGACAGCAACATTGGCGGAAGACTACGCGACAACAACTTTAGCCCTCGACAACAAGTTTGGAAACCTCGACAACACACTATGCGGGGAACTCCTACTGTCACCAAAAGCACATTCCTGTGACAGCAAGCTTTGCGGCAAAAGTAACTGTCTCGAGAAAGATCCTTGTTCTAGGTATCTTTCTCAGTCAAATCCCGTGACAGTTTCAATGTTCAAGAAACAGGCGTGTTGCAGTATCCCTAAGCTACATCGAGTCTGCAAGACTACGAAAGAAGCTTCAAGCACTGCAAACAAAAGCGAATCAATTCAAGAGCAAGGTCAATTCTCTATTTTCTGAATTGTTTTAGCTAGAAATAGAATGAATCTAGGTTGCTTTCTTTGTAATGTATATCTGACATTGTTAGCAATTTAGGAAAGTCACATGGGTAGACACTTTGTAAGAAGCTGCCACTTGATAATGACAGAAGCTTCACAGACCTGTGTTGACAGTGATAGGATTAGTTTTATACATAGACTATTAATTCATTCTAGGTATGGAATGAAGACACGCAAGTATCTTGAAGAAAAACCAAAGCTCAAGAATTCTCTCTTGAGGTTGTAGCAACACTTTGCAAAATAAATAAAACATTTATTTTGTGAATCCTGTATTCTCGATTATACTTTTTGTGAATGCATACATATTATTGATAACATTAAATCTTAGTTTTGGTTGTTGAAACTGAGATTGAATTTTATCAGTATTGCATTCATCCCCCCCCCCCCCCCCTTCTGCAATACACGAGGAGCAACACTTTTCCAATTAATTTGTGTGGCTAATACAAGGACTTGTCATCAATGACAAGGCTATTTTGGATGTGTGGTGGTGGTGAAAGTGGTGACAAGGTGGTGATTCATCACCTTGTCATCACTTTGTCATGCTTATGTCATTTCCTTGCATCATGCTTATGTCATCCTTTGCATCCTCAATCCTTTTATATATTGCACTTGATGATCTCATATAATACTCCTCCTTTGGTTAGGGTTTAATCCATAATTTATTACGCTTTTGTTTCGCGATAGTTTCAAGTGGTTTTAAAGACGTTTCTCTATACCAAAGCTAGGGTACTTCCTTTATCCTTCCATTACCTTTGTTTAATATATAATCTTAGATTTCTCACCTTGGTTTAAGATATGATCATGGATTTCTCATTCCACATACTTTCTTAAAACGATCAAATCAATACATCCTTAACTGTCCAATGAATAGTGATTTAAAACTCGGATGAGAATCTTCTGATTCTGATCGCGTTTACATTCTTTTATTCTTCCTATACATCAATAATATCACTTCGAAACATTCATTCCATGTCGTCTACATAGTGTGGTCTGAAAAACTTTTCATCAGCAAATTTACTATTCATCAGTGGAAATTTACTATTCATCAAGGTTTTAATTATTACAAAAATTTGGGATATTACACCATAGCCATGCGGAGAATCTCCTCAGCATCAATCCTGGATACCCTGCCATCGCCATCAGTAGGCAAAGCTCGAATCCTCATCCGTGCCCTCAGCTCAATTCGAGTCATCGCCCTCCTGGCAACTCGAGGGGGCACAGACCTTCCGCCGCCCTGGCGTACAATCCTGGCATCCCTCTCTGCTGCTAGCTGCATCCGTGACTCTGCTAGTCTAGCCTCAGCCACTACCAAATCTGACTGAACTCTGCTCATTGTCCAGTTATGCACACACACTGGTATCCCCTCTAACGGGACATGAGGTGGGGTAATCGGGTCTGCTGGCGGTACAGCCTTTGCCTGCTGTGGCTCAGGGGTAAGCTCCTCAAAATCATCAGGGAAAGGGCTCAAAGGCAGTGGTGGAGGGGTAGGGGCTCTCTCAATAGGGAGTGGAGTCTGGTCCTCAGCATCCCCCTCCATATCCTCAGTATCAGCTAGGGTCTGGTCCTCCTCTGGATCCTCATCATCAGAATCCTCAACAACCTCAGTGTCCGCATCTGCCTGGACCTCCTCCGGGTCCTCCTCCTCAAAACCCTCATAGCATGGATCTGTAGTCCGGAGCAAGTCCTCATCATGCTGTCTCTCGAAAGCCTCAGGGTCAGAGATGTCGCTCGCCTACACAATAACGAACTATGTTACTATCATGATATTAAAGTTCCCGTAAGGGTTTTAATCGAACTTGGCAAGAGTTCTTATTATCTTAGTGAATTTATTATTGTAACGTCGCATCATCTCTGGGGTTTATAACTCTCTCTCTGATACCATTTCTGTAACAGCCCCAGATCCGGGGTCGGAGATCCGGTCGTTACGGTCTCAATTCCCATCAATAATACTTGCACTTGAATCAAAACAATTAAACTGCATGTTGTGACCCCACAATAACAACACCACACACACACAACTAGTTATAGTCCCAGAGATGAAATTGGAATAAGTATCTAGTTATAGGATCCACAAGTTATAAGTTATTACAAACCCAAAACATTACAGAGATGAAATTGGAATATAAATAAGTCTGATACACAAAAGTTGTAGCTTAGACTGTTGGTTACTACTAACTCAGCTATGGCGGCTATGACCTCAGCGGGTAATCTTTGACGGCTGCTACCTGCTTGCGCAGAGTGTGCCTGTTGCGGGCCATCTGCTCTAGCTGTTGTTGTGATATAAATAAATAAAGCAAGGGTGAGCAATAGAGCCCACCAAAATAGTTTATAACAGATTGTCAATAAATAACAGTTCAAAGATATTTTTGTAGCCACATGTTATGCCTTAAACGGATAAGAGACTAGTATAATATAAAGGATGAAATTACAATGATTTATTGCAACTTCATTTCCTTTGAACACTTTTCGACCCCCTGTCAACATAATGGGTTCTTCTCCCCAATACATGTTGCATGAATATTCCAAAATTGGATGATGAACTAATACGGGAGTTCCTACCGTGCCCGCTGTACCAACCTTACTATGATCAATAGCAGGTCGTACAACAAAAATATGTTTTCTACATGTAGATGGAAGAATCACGACAGCCTGACATTGTCTACCGCCTTTCGGGATCTCCCGTCCCATTTGGGGCAAGAATTTGGATGGGTCGGCGCAACTGGACCACTTACACCACTCCTAGTTCTGATGAAATCCATGACTCTGAAACGTAAAGATCGTCCTCCTTTCCCCAAGTGTAATACTTGTTGATACGACTCCACAAAGTAGTTATATCTAGGTTGGAAAGGAAGATTCCCCAATATTTCCCAAGCTGTTGCTTGTTAATGGATATCGACTTGTTTCATGAATTTACCCCTAGAGCGTTGAGGTGGTAACACAATATTTGACTTGCAGCAACTAAATTGCTTCGAGAAAATATCTGCCCCCTGACAGTTTTGAGTTGAGAGTTTAAAATGAGTAGCATTCATTTAAATCAGGTTTCCCATATTTTTGATAGTTGAGCGAACATTTAAATCCTCTTAAAAGACAGATTTAAATGGAAAAACATCGTTTTGGGAACCTCTTTTTGATTTAAAAATAATTAATAATACAGCTTAGAATATCCTTCATAATTGTTGAAGGTCAAGGATAAACTTTAAATAACATTTCTCATTTTTAAAACTTGTTAAAAGTATTTAATAAACAATCGAATAATATTTATTAAATAAGTAAACCTTAAACGAATATTCGAAAATAATATTAATTAAATAAATAAGGATTAAATGAATATTCAAAATAATATTCATTAAATAAATAACCTTGAATGAATATTTAAAATAATATTCATTAAATAAATAAACCTCAAATGAATATTCAAAAATAATATTCATTAAATAAATAAACCTCAAATGAATATTCAAGAATAATATTCATTAAATAAATAAACCTCAAATGAATATTCAAGAATAATATTCATTAAATAAATAAGGATTAAATGAATATTCAAAATAATATTCATTAAATAAATAACCTTGAATGAATATTTAAAATAATATTCATTAAATAAATAAACCTCAAATGAATATTCAAAAATAATATTCATTAAATAAATAAACCTCAAATGAATATTCAAGAATAATATTCATTAAATAAATAAACCTCAAATGAATATTCAAGAATAATATTCATTAAATAAATAAACCTCAAATGAATATTCAAGAATAATATTCATTAAATAAATAAACCTCAAATGAATATTCAAGAATAATATTCATTAAATAAATAAACCTCAAATGAATATTCAAGAATAATATTCATTAAATAAATAAGCATTGAATAACAGTTGCCCGATATCTTTATCGGAAAATAACCTTTAATATATACAGAAAATATAATTACCTCTGATCTAGAGAAAATCACCCGCCCTTATCCTAGGGCATTTATAAAAACATGGCTTATAGCTGATATCCCATATCTAACTTATAAGCCCCAACCTCAAGTCATAACCTCGAGTATTGCTATATATATATCAGTTCGAAAACAAGTATGCAATTTATATATCACATTTGCATATCATATATGAAAACAGTTATTATCACAACAACAGGAGTATAGGTTTCGAAAACTTGCCTGGTGGTGAGGTAGGGGTAGTGTGCCTCGAGTCAATCCGGTGATCTATAAATAGTCAAAGTATCCGAGATTAATCACTTAATACTTTTAAGACACTAAGTATGTACTTTACTTAAGCTAAAACATGTTTTCAAGTTAACCCTTTAAAAACTTCCGCTCGCGTAAGCTTGTTCACACATTTTTATAAAATAGAGATTAAATCCTTTTAACACGAAATCTTTTCGAGGGTCTTCCTAAACGTACCTAGCATGTTAACACAAAGTTTCACATTCTAATAAGTCGCTTAAGGGGTTTGATCATTGCCTCAAAGTTGGCTAAATGGTATAGTTCGGTTTCGCGAAACATCCTTTACTAAATTACTCGTTTCTCCTAAACCGTAAATCGGATTCACATGATCGTCGCACCGAAACGAACCTTGAAACAAGAACTACACTATACTAGGAAGTGGTGACCTTGGACATAAGTCCTTATGTTCGAATATCACAAACAAAACAGGGTTAAGGAAATTCGGGCATTATAACGGCTATATTTTAACGATTCCAAAGTTTAATCATAAACTTTACATAATCAATCCAACCAAATCACCAAGTCAAATCCTCAACATCATTACTAATCCGTAATCATCATCAACCAGTCAAAACCAATATCTACTTGCTTATCATCAAATCAACATCAAACTTTCATCAAAATCACTTAATCATCCTTATGATTATACTAACTAAACTACACTTAAAACTAACCATATAAATCAATTTATAGCTAAGGGTTTCAAGAGTTTATACCTTCCTTGATGCTTTATAAACACTCACAATAGCTTATAATCCTTCCTTGAGCCTTGAACAAACCTTAACAAACTTAATCCTTAAGAACAAAATCAAGAACACAAAATATTACTATTCATTTCACTGTTCACCCTCATCTTTGACCTAATAATCAAGCATGTTACAAACCATGGATGAAGCTAGGATTTAGATAATACCTTAGTCTAGGAATTATGAAGCTTTTGAATCGAAGAACATGATTTATGGATGCTTGGAAGTTGATCTTTGAAAAATGTATCTTTGTTCTTCAAAATGGCCGAATGTTCTTTTCTTCAAATGTGGGGGGTTTTTTCTTGCCTTGGTTGATTTGATAATTGTGATATTTTGTAGTTTAAAGTGGTGAGTCATTGCTTATTGCCTTGTCATTGGACACATGTCGAACATGCAAGAGTCTGGGATAAAGTAGCTTTACTGGTTTGCTTTACTGGTTTGTTTCCTTTCACATGGATGATCCAAATGTTGCATCCCTCGAATTAATCTTGTTACATGTTACTTCCATGCCTATATTTTAATCCTGTAAGTGTCGCATTGTTCCGTCACCGCTTAATCTCGAAAAATGTTCGCAGGGTTTCTTAAGTGTTCTATCGAAGTAGTTTACTGTATACGTTCTTAATATTACTAATTCTTTTATTAAATCCATATCCATGGAATTGATAATTTAATCCTCCAATATTTTCAAATAATGATTAATCCGTCCGTTATTGGTGAAATTTCGGAAAAAACGGAAATGCTATTTTTCCGATTCTGACAGCTTTTGCATTCCTTCATTTACATCGTAGATCACTAATACGACTTTGAAAGTTCATTATACCGTCCCGTACATAGGGTGGTCTGAAAACTTTTTAAACGAAAAAATTTACTATTCATTAGTGGTTTTTAACAAAAGTTACTATTCATCAATGGTTCTTAAATAAGTACAAAATTTAGGGATATTACACAAGGTCACCATGAGGAAAAGTTGTCTTTACATTTATCTGATGGATGATAAACCATGGACGGAAGCTAATGCTATAAGCATTCAGATTGTTATCATCCTAGCAACTGGAGAGTATGTATCAAAGTAATCAATGCCTTCCTTTTGCTTAAAACCCTTAGCTACCAGTCTAGCTTTGTACTTATCTATTGAGCCGTCAGGGTTCATCTTCCTTTTAAAGATCCATCTGCACCCGATAGTAGAACACCCTAGAGGGAGATCAACTAACTCCCATGTCCCATTAGAAACAATAGAGTCAATTTCACTCTTTACAACGCCCTTCCAGTGCCTAGACTCTGAAGAATCCATAGCTTGTCGGAAAGTTAAAGGTTCATCCTCGACATTGTAAGTGATAAAATCACCTCCAAAATCCTTGACTACCTTTGCACGCTTACTTCTCCTTGGTTCCTCTACTTCCCTAGTTGTAGAGCTACTACTAGGTTCCACCCCCACATTTGTCATTTTTTCCACATGATCAGGAATAGAACTCGATGTGTGAGCAGGATCTTCCTCAGAAGCATCTTGAGGTATACCAGTCTTCATAGGGTAGACATCCTCAAAGAATGTAGCATCACGAAATTCAACTATCGTGTTAGCCACTATACCGTCTATGTCAGATTTTATAACTAAAAATCTCATAGCTGTAGTGGTTTCAAGATAGCCCAGAAAGATACAATCAACAGTCTTCGGACCTAGCTTCTTTCTCTTGTGTTCAGGGACAAGTACCTTAGCAAGGCACCCCCACACACGAAGATACTTAATACTAGTCTTCTTGCCTTTCCATAACTCAAAGGGTGTCTTGTCCATGTGTTTTAGAGGGACTCTATTCAGAATATGGCAAGCCGTATTCAGAGCCTCTCCCCACATGTATTTAGGTAACCCAGAATTAATAGGCATACTATTAATCATATCTTTAAATGTTCTGTTCTTTCGCTCAGCAACCCCATTAGACTCAGGTGTGTATGGTGGAGTAACTTCATGAACTATACCAGTGCTTGCGCAAAATTCATTAAAGGAGTTACTCGTATACTCACCACCTCTATCAGATCTCAATCTTTTAAGTACCTTACTAGTTTGTTTTTCAACTTCAATTTTATAAATAATGAATTTACTAAGTGCTTCATCCTTATGTCTAAGTAAATAAACATAACAATATCTGCTACTATCATCTATAAAGGTAATGAAATATCTAAACTGGTCCTTAGTCAACACACCACCAAATTCACAAATATCAGTGTGTACTAAATCTAACAAGTCTGAATCCCTAACAATATTATGAAAAGGTTTCCTTATTTGTTTAGCAGACACACATACTTGACATTTAGAATTCTTTTCTATAGTATGTCTTGGAATCAACTCTAAGTTCATCATATTCTTAAGAGCACCAAAATTTTAGTGACCAAGTCTAGCATGCCATAAATTTGAAGATTCAACACAGTTAACAGAAGGAGTAATATCTTTAATCAACGTTCCCAAAACGGGCTCAGCATTTATTACAAATAAACCATTTGACAAGTAACCCTTGCCAAAAAAATGTACCAGTATGAATAAGAACTACTTTATTACACTTGAGAGAGATTTCAAAACCATTAGAAACTAAACAGCTTCCACTTATTATGTTTCTACACATGTCGGGAACATGATGCACTCTAGTCAGGGATAAAATACGACCCGAAGGGAACTTCAGGTCCACGTTTCCTACTCCATGTACCTGAGCAGCACTAGCATTCCCCATCGTCACTGTCAAGCTATGACTCTGTTGATAAGACACAAATAAACTAATGTCATCACAAATATGCACATTAGCTCCAGTATCAATCAACTATTCATTTAACAGATAAGTGGAAAATAGTACAGGGTTGTAGGTAACATACCGGTCCACGTTGGTTTCAGAAGCCGTAGCCTCACCAACAACCATGTTCACTACAGGCCCACTTGCGGTTCCAAGCACAGCATTTGCTTGCGCTACCACCTCGGTTTTCTTCGTTTTCTTTGTAGGACAATCCTTACTCCAGTGCCCAACCTGCCCACAAGACCAACATGGTTTGTTTGCCTTTGGTTTCTTGGCCTTGTCCTTTTCATTCTTAGGTTTATTACTATTACCCTTCTTAGCGACAGCCTTCGTCTTATGTCCTACAATCGCTATATTCACCTTCGAGCTTTCGTGCTCAGTTGGCATCACATGTCCCTGTTTGGACTTGTGTTGTTCTTGCACCGAGATGTCCAGCATAAGGTTGGTCCAAGTGATCTCTCCTTTCTGTCTTTTCAGGGAGAGAGGGAACTCTTCCCAAGATTTTGGGAGTTTTTCAATCACGCTCATAACCTTGAACTTTTCAGGGAGGTCCATTTCAGACTCCTTTAAAGCATGCACTATCATCTCGAATTCATGCACTTGCTCAGTCATGGACTTATTGTCCACCAACTTGAATTCAAGGAACCTAGCCACAGAATACTTTTCCAGACCTTGTGAGTCAGTATTATGTGTCTGGTCCAGCTTTTCCCATAAGAGTTTTGTAGAGTAGTCATCTGATGAGTAAACATCAAACAAGGTGTTAGTTAGAGCAGCCAAAATAGCCGCCCTAGCCACCCCGTCCTTCTCACCCCACTTTGAAAAAGCCTTAACTATGTCAGCCTTTTCTTGATCCACAACCGATTTCTCATACTCCACAACAGGCCACAAACCCTTTACAGTCAACCACAACTTCATCCTTTTCTGCCAACGAGAAAAGCCGATGCCTCCATTGAATTTCTCAGGAAAGCCAGTTAATTCAACGGGTTGTGGAAAATTGTAAGTGGTCCAATCAATGACCCCAGCAGATGCACCAGAACTACCACTAGCAGGAACTTCACTCTCGTTAACCATTATGCTAAATAATATATAACAAATTATCTCTTCAAGAATGTTGGAAATATTAACAATTACAGCAACATTGAGGCAGTTATATAAATTATTTAACAAGTCCAGGCCAAGACAACAATTAACGAAACAAATCATGAAGGTAAATAACATGCATATCAGTGACTGAATTGTTAGATCAGAATTCAATGATCGTTAGAAGCTAGACTCAACTGATCAGGATTGCTGACGTCATCAGTATTGCATGGTCATCAGTATTTGATCAAGCGTCAGTATCTTATTGATCATCAGGATTCCTACTCAGACTATGATCAGGATTGATCATCAGAACTTGAAGCTGATCAGGATTCCTACTTCGAGTTATATTTGGAGTCTAGATAAACATGGAAGTTTATTCTATTTGTTCCTGGTTTGTAGAATGTAGCTATCGATTAAGGATAGGTTTCTATCTTTGTTATTGATTAGGACTTATCTTGTTATTGATAGAGAAGCTGTGTGTACTATATAAACACAGTCTTGGTTTCGATTTATGTATTCATTAGAGAGAGAACATAATCGAAGAGAAGCTCTTAAGAACAGAATTTCTTGAGAGAGTTTTTGTAAACTAGCAGCTCTCAAGAACATCAGAATTTCTTGAGAGAGTTTGTAACAGTTTTATATCAGATTTAATAAAGCTGTTATCTTTCTTTTCATATTTGTGATATATACATTAAGAAGTCGATTATCTTACTCTATTGTATTCAACCCCCCTTCTACAATAGATTATTACTGGGCAACAATTGGTATCAGAGCAAACTGATTTAATTCTGAATCAGATACGATCTAAAGATGTCGACAACCAAGTATGAAAGCATGAAGATTCCCATCTTAAAGATATCAGAATATCCTACATGGAGGGTAAAGATGCTGATGTACCTGGAGGCTATGGATCCTGACTACTTGGACAGGATTCGTGATGGACCATATATACCAACAAAGTTCGTAGAACGAACAGATACAGTACCAGAACATTATGTGGTCAAAGCTAAAGCTGAATGGACTCCAGAAGAAAAAGCTCATGTACTCAGGGAACCAAAGATAAAGAATATCTTGCATAATAGCCTTGATGCTGTCATGTCAAACAGAGTGATTGCATGCAAGTCTTCAAAAGAAATCTGGGATACTTTGGAAACTCAGTGCCAGGGATCTGCATCTGTTAAGAAAAACAGAAGGGCTCTTTTGATTCAAGAATATGAACAATTCGATGCAAGACCTGAAGAGAGCCTGACTGATCTATATGATAGATTTCTGACACTATTGAACAGCTTATCCTTAGTTGACAAAGTATATGAAACTGAAGATTCAAACACCAAATTTCTTAGAGCTTTACCTGAAGAATGGGATACTCAGACCTCAATCATTAGACACCAGTATGATCTGAACATTGCGTCTCTTGATGAGATCTATGGGATGCTAAGAACTCATGATCTTGAAGTTCAACAGAGAAAGAACAAGAAAAGCAGCAAGGCAAAGTCAATTGCTTTGAATGTAGAAGCTAAATCAAAAGGAAAAGCTATGGAGGTCTCTAGAAGGAAAGCAAGAGTAGCTGAGTCAGATCCTGACGACTCTTCATCAGATACTGATGGCAATTCTGATGCCAATACTGGTGATGAATCTTCTGATTCAGACATGGAAGAGATGGTTGCTATGATTGTCAGAAACTTCAGAAGGATGAAGTTCAGGAAGAATAGAAGACAAGGCAACTTTCAGAAAAAGACCTTCAAAGCAGACAAAGACAAGTATATCAAAAAGGACAGCAAGGGTAGCAAATTTGACAAATCAAAGGTTAGATGCTACAAGTGTAATGGAATGGGTCACTTTGCTTCTGAATGCAACAAGACAAAGGCACTCATCACATCAAGCAAGGATTGGATGGACTCTTCCTCAGAATCTGATACTGAGGTAGTCAACTATGCGTTAATGGCCAATGCTGATGTAACTGCTGCTCCTGATGATAAGGTACTAAATACTATCTTTGATTTTGATACTGATAATGCTTCTGAGTTAAGACGTTTTCTAAAGTCATTACATATTAGCTTTAGAAGTCAAACTGCTGAGAATACTAGAATCTTATCTGAGATGTCTGACCTTAGAAAGAGGAATGAGATATTAGAAGCTGAATTTTCTCGTATGCAAGAAGTACAAAAAGAATGTGATAATGCTAAACACATGCACTTAGAGATGACATCTAAATGTACTTCCCTTGAAAAAGAACTTGAATATGCTAATGAGAAAATCAGAACCTGGACAGACTCTGGTAGGAAATTTCATGAGATTAATACCTCTAAGAATTGGAAAGAGTGTCTAGGATATAAGTTAGATGAAGATAAGAAATTAGCAGAGAAAATTGTCATTGATGAGACAGTCAGTCCAAAGACCTATAGACATGTTATAGACTCAACCAAATCTAAGATTACTCCTGTTAATTTTGTTTTTGGTAAGGATTCCAATTCTACTTTTGAAAAGGGATCTTCTTCTACTCAAGGAATTAAAATTATAAAGTCTAAACCTGTCATGAACAAAGTCACTAAGAATCTAGGTCTATTGTCTCAGAAACAGCTTAAAGATAAAATCTGTGAGGTTACAGATAAGAAAAAGGAAGCTACTGTTAAGAGAAACAGGAATGGTAAAGTTGGGATCAATAAAGAGAATGGTTATAAATATATCCCAAATGCACCTAGAAAGTGTTGTTTTAACTGTGGTAACTCTAATCATCTTGCTATTGATTATAAGAAGATTAAAAAGAAGATTGCTGATATTTCTAAATCTGATGTGAGGAATAGATCAGTACTCTATAAACCGCAGAAGTCCTGTTTTCATTGTGGTAGTCTATGGCATTCTATTTATACATGTAAAGAGTATCATGATTTGTACTATAACTTTTATGATCCATTGCCTAAGTTTGAAAGTAGTACAAAGTCTGATAGAACTGAAAATGTCATAGTGAAGCATGCTTTTGTTAATACTGAAGCTGACAAAGCAAATCCTGATGGAGTAAATCCTGTCAGGACTGCTAAAGTCAGAAAGTCTTCTGCTGCTAAAATTAATAAATTGCATGAGAAAGGAACCCAACATGTATGGGTTCCTAAGTGTTCTAACTAGTGTGTTTCTATTCTGATGCAGGGTAAAAAGAAAAATGTGTTAGTCATGGATAGTGGATGTTCTGTGCACATGACTGGAAACAAAGCCCTGTTATCAGAATATGAGGAAAAAGCTGGCCCAACTGTGTCTTATGGAGATGGCAACATTGGACAAACCTTGGGATATGGCAATATAATCATTGGAAATGTCATCATTGAAAAAGTAGCTCTAGTGAAGGGACTAAAACACAACTTGTTGAGTATTAGTCAAATCACTGACAGAGGTTATCATGTCAATTTCTATTCCACACATTGTGAAGTAGTTAGTAAAGCAACAGGGAAGATAGCACTAACTGGCTACAGGCATGGTAACATATATGAAGCCAACATTCTCTCAGATACTGATGGCTCCCCTACATGTTTCATCAGTAAAGCTTCAGTAGATGAAAGTTGGAATTGGCACAAGAAGCTTTCTCATCTCAACTTCAGCAACATCAATGAGTTGGTTAAGAAAGAGTTAGTAAGAGGATTACCTAATGTCTTATATACACCTGATGGACTCTGTGATGCATGCCAAAAAGCAAAACAAAGAAGGACATCATTCCAGAGTAAATCAGTATCCTCGATTGAAGAACCATATCACATGCTACATCTTGATCTGTTTGGTCCAGTCAACATCATGTCCATCAGTAAGAAAAGGTACACTCTTGTAATTGTTGATGAATATTCTAGATTCACCTGGGTGTATTTTCTGCATAGAAAAGATGAAACTCCTGAAGTTCTGTTGGATCATGTGAGGATGATTGAGACAACCACAAAGTACAAAGTCAAGATTCTGAGAAGTGATAATGGTACTGAATTTAAGAATTCAAAGATGGAAGAGTTCTGCAAATACAAAGGAATCATTCAACAATTCTCTGCTCCTGGCACACCTCAGCAAAATGGAGTAGTAGAAAGGAAGAATAGAACTCTTATTGAAGCTGGCAGAACTATGTTGGAAGAAGCTAAATTACCTACATATTTCTGGGCAGAAGCAGTCAACACAGCATGCTATACACAAAATCTCACATTGATAAGCAGGCATGGTGTCACTCCTTATCAGTCACTCAAGGAGAAGAAACCAAGTCTGAAGCATTTGCATGTGTTTGGCTGTAAATGTTTTGTTCTCAGAACTCATCCTGAACAGCTAGGGAAATTTGAAACAAAGGCTGATGAAGGAATATTCATAGGTTATCCTACATCAAGAGCCTTCAGAGTTTTTAATTTGAGGACAAGAACTGTCATGGAGTCAATACATGTATCTTTTGATGACAAGAAGATAACTGGAATCATTGAAGACTCGCATGATAGATTGTTATTTGAAAATGAAGCTTCCAAGGAACCTGAAGAAATTGAATCAGATCCTGTCAATTCATCAGATACTGATGGGTCACCAAATCCTGATGACTCACCAGGTACTGATGGTGCTAATACTGATGATGCAAACAACAGTGATACAACTAGTAGTGCTAATGTTGAGGGGGAGCAACGGCATTCAACTACAAGTTCAGAGTCAACTCAATCATCAGAACAGAATTCTTCAGATACTGATTCAAGTGAAGATCCTGATAACACATCAGGAGGGCATAGCAATAATTCAGGGAGAGCTTCAAATCAATCAAATTCTTTCAATCAAGATAACACCAATCCAGGGGGAGCATCTACTTCAAGAAACAATTTGACACCAACAAGGAAATGGACAAAAGATCATACTCCTGATTTGATAATTGGAGATCCTGATGCAGGTGTTCAAACAAGAAGTGCAACTCAGAATGAATGTTTATATAATAACTTTCTATCCAAGGAGGAGCCTAAGAAAGTTGAAGATGCACTTAAAGATGCTGATTGGGTTACTGCAATGCAAGAAGAACTGAATGAATTTGAAAGGAATGAAGTCTGGAAACTGGTACCAAGACCAAAGAATAGATCAATTGTTGGTACAAAGTGGATTTTCAAGAACAAGACGGATTCTGATGGAGTCATTATCAGAAATAAAGCTAGACTAGTTGCAAAGGGGTATTCCCAACAAGAGGGAATTGACTATGATGAAACTTTTGCTCCTGTTGCAAGACTAGAAGCCATCAGGATATTTCTTGCTTATGCAGCACATAAGAAATTCAAGGTTTTCCAGATGGATGTTAAAAGTGCTTTCTTAAATGGTGAACTGGAGGAAGAAGTTTATGTTGAACAACCTCCTGGTTTCATAGATCCTAAATATCCAGATCATGTCTACAGACTGGATAAGGCACTTTATGGACTAAAGCAAGCTCCAAGAGCATGGTATGAAACCTTAGCTCAATTCTTACTGGAAAGTGGATTCAAAAGAGGTGCAATTGATAAAACTCTATTTTATTTGAATCATGGTAAGGAGTTGCTGTTAGTTCAGATTTATGTTGATGATATCATTTTTGGGTCAACCAACAATAAGCCGTGTGAAAGGTTTTCCAAGCTTATGCAGTCAAGATATCAAATGAGCATGATGGGAGAAATGAGTTACTTTCTGGGTCTTCAAGTTAAACAGACTGATGAAGGGATTTTTATTAATCAGTCTAAATACACAAGGAATTTACTGACAAGGTTTAACATGCAAGACAGTACTCCTGCTTCAACTCCCATAGCTACAGCTACCAAACTTGATCCTGATCAAGGTGAAGAGGTAGATGTAACTCACTACAGAGGAATGATTGGCTCTTTATTGTATCTCACTGCTAGTAGACCAGATATCATGTTTGCAACCTGTCTATGTGCAAGATTTCAAGCAAAACCTAGAGAACCACATCTGATTGCAGTCAAAAGAATTTTCAGATATCTCAAAGGCACTCCTTCACTTGGCCTTTGGTATGCAAGGGAATCAGATTTTGGGTTGTGTGGTTATTCAGATGCTGATTTTGCAGGATGCAAAATAGACAGGAAAAGTACTTCAGGAAGTTGTCAGTTTTTGGGTGGAAGACTAGTTTCATGGTTCAGTAAAAAGCAGAAATCTATTTCCACTTCGACTGCAGAAGCTGAGTACATTGCTGCAGGAAGCTGTTGTGCTCAGATAATGTGGATGAGAAATCAGTTGTTAGATTATGGCCTGTCATACTCAAAAATCCCTATTTATTGTGATAACCAGAGTGCTATTGCAATGACAGGAAATCCAGTTCAGCATTCTCTTACTAAACACATCAGTATCAGATATCACTTTATAAGAGAACAGGTTCTGGAAGGAACAATTGAACTTCATTTTGTTCCTACTGATCAACAACTAGCTGATATATTCACCAAGCCACTGCCTGAAGCTACTTTCAATAAGTTGGTGAATGAACTTGGAATGATGAATTTTGAGAATTTCTGAGGAAAAGCTACAGAGAGGAAATCCTGATAACCGTCAGATCCTGATGGTTATTCAGAAAGGTATGTATCTTTGATCAAATCCTGATAGGACTCAATCCTGACAGGAAGTCAACTGGTCAATCCTGATGTACAGGTCAGTATTTCATTACTTAATTTGTGCCTAATTTTTCGTCAGTATCTGCTGATGGACGGTTGAGTTTTAGTAGGACAACTGTATGCGCGCGTGTGTTGCACTATTATAGATATATCAATACATACACATAAAAGGCGGTGCAGATTTATTTAAATGACACACGTAATCTGTCCACTAATTCTTTGTGCACAAATCATATTTTGCCACCTGTCTTTGAGAGTAATATTTTGTTTTAACAAAATACTTTTCATTGGTCTACATCGTTAATTACTCTCTTATCATCAGTTTTTTCGTTTTCTATCTCTCTCTGTGCTTTCATACCCTAATTGCTTCAAATCTTAAATTCTCGAGTTTTCAAAAGCATTACAATGACATCTTCATCATTCATGAACAAACAGACAGTGATTAGTGGTGTTACATTTGCCACTAACAATTTTGTGGCTATTCTAAATCATCAAGATTTACCCAATGAGTTTCATATCATTCAAGATTTTCTAGCTTCAAGCCCATTGAAGTTTGCTTTAACAGAACCTGCAAGTGTTTCTTTTAAGTCTATAATGCAGGTGTGGAACTCAGTTACTTTTGATAAAGGGCATTCTGATACAATCTTGATGAGTTTTGAATATAATGGAACTACTCACTATGTGACTCCTACAATTGTGGAGGCAGCCCTGCATTTACCCGTTCTTGGTGATGCTATTCCTGCTAATGTTTCGGACTCTACTCTTTTTGAGTTTGTTACAAAGTTGGGCTACAATGGTGAAGTAAAGAGATATGGAAATCTCTTCAGGACAAAGCTTAAGAAGGAATGGAATTTCTTCTTTGATACAATCAGCCGCTGTTTCCTGAACAAGACATCAAATTTTGATGCTCTTCCATCAGGATCTCTTAAAATTGGGTACTCTCTTATCCATTCTACAGTGTTTGATTATGGGTCTTTTATCTTAAAAGCTTTAAGTGATAGGAAATCAGATAAATTGGGTTCTGTCTGTTTTCTTAGATTTTTACAGTTGCTATTTAATCACTTATGTCCTAATGTTGTTTTTGAGGATGATGTAGTTCTACCAATCTGTAGAATTACTGAGAATAATATTAAGTCCTTAGTCAACAGTGATAAGGCAAATGGTTTCATAGGAAATGCTTTTATTCCTGATGAGGTTAGGTTTTTCTTACATCAGAAAATGCCTACTCGTTATGGACTACTTTCTAATGCTATGGGGCAAGGCCCAACCCACCTTGTTCCTGACACAAGCATGCAACCTAAACAGTCTAAACAGTTAACAACCACCTCTACTGTCTCTCAAAAGACTTTAGTTGTAAAATCAAAGAAATCAGCTAGAACTGATGTGTCTGGCAGGCAATCAGGTTCAAAGGATTTTTCCTCTACACCACTCACTAAAAAGAAAATACAAGGGGGTGTACAAGGGGTCCTGGTGAAGAAAGCTGATAAGGTTGTTAAGAATGTTCCTGTGAAAAGGAAGTTAAGGTTGATTGATGAAAGTGATTCAGAGGATGATTTACCTATATCCTCTGTGATGAATGTGAACAAGGAAGTTGCTGATACTGCTACTAAAGCTGTGGTACCTTCATCAAAACCACAAAAGACAAGGAAATTATCAAAGAGCAGGTATCATATTCCTTTGACAGTGCAAATGAAGGATACTGATATTCAGACATCAAATCCTGATGAGTCATCTACTCCTGATGCTCTAGCAAATCCTGATGTTAGTATTCCTGATGCAACAACAAAAGTTGTCTCTATATCAGACTCTCCAGCCTCTCCATCTCAGATTAAAGAAATTTCTTGGGAGAAGGTTTCTACAACTGCTTCCTTGGTTGGTCTTACACCTACATCAAAGAAAAAGAGGAATGCAGAAGAGTTAGTCTATCAGAGACAGAAGAAGCTGAAAGGATCAAGCCCACAAGAACCTGAATTTCAGAGTAATTCAGCAGCTACTGTTGATCCTGCCACACAAGAACCACTCAATCAAAGTTTGGGTGAAGGCTTAGCTAGTGGAATGGTCACACAAGAACCATTTTCTCAAAGGGAGAATGAAGACATCAACATTCCAGCTACACAAGAACCATCTTCTCAAAGTGAAGATGCAGGCAAAGCTACAGCTTCTGTTGAAAGATTGGTCGCGAACATTGTCAATGAGGGAAGCCCACAAGAACCTTTAACTCAAAGTGTTGAAGAAGCTTCTGAACCTCAAGCTCCACAAGAACCATTGGTAGCAAATACTGATGCACGCATATCAAATCCTGACGATGTTCATCCTGACGCTAGTGGTGCTCCTGATAATGAACCTATTTTCATACAGCCACTTCGTTCAAGACCAATGGATCATCCTATCTCAGAACCACAGGATAAACTGAAAGGTATTGCTATTCATGATCCTGATATTACTCATGGTACTGTTGATGATACTTCTGATGATAGTGATGATGATGATGAGAATCGAAAAGAGAAGGAACAGCTTGCTACAGCACTCAAAATTAGTCTTGGAACTAATTTTGGTTCATCCAGTACATATATGGCTAGCAATGCTTCCACTGGGAAAGATCAGAGACAAGATTTTTCTATTCCTTCCTTTGATCCTGCAGAGGCATTTAGACAGCATGAATGGAACAATTCATGGCACCAATCTGATGAATCTATCAGTTTTTCTTCTGCTATTGAACATGCCTATAATGCAGTGAAGTCTATAGAGAATCAAGACTTGAAGAATCATCTGAAGGCTACAACTCTGTTATCCAAAAGTCTGAAAAGTGAGATTGATTCTATCAAGGGCTCAACTGAAAAAGTGAGGACTGATATCTTTAATAATTTTACAAAGGTGCCTACTACTTTACAATTGAGGGTAGTGGAATCCCAAGTGAAATCTGTTGTTTCAGAACAAACCTCAATCAATCAAAGAATTGATTCTCTGGATACTAAGGTAACTGAAATTCAAGCCTCTCTTTCCTTAATTTTGCAATTATTGTCAAATCCTGATGTCAAAAAGGGGGAGAAGGTTATTCAGACAAAATGTACACCTGATCTAGTATTAAGAAATAATGATGATGATACTGGAGATGATGGTGGTGACAAAGCGATACAAGGAGAAACCTCTGATGCTGTTGTTATGAAGACAATCCAAACTTCTCAAAGTCAAACAACGCAGTCAACTCATGTTTCTGATTCTGGAGTTAAGACAGTAAGAACATTGGTGCAATCTCAGATCCTGACGGAAGATCAAATCCTGACACCTGGTCATGGACACATTCTTGCTACAATTCCTGAAGGTGATGAAGATGTGATTATTGATAATCCTGAAGATGCATCAAATTTATTCCAGAAGTTTTCTACAAAAGACGGTAGAATTGTTACTCTTTATCACACTGATAAAAGAGTTCAACAATTATTTGCCAGAAAAGCACTCTCTACAGCAAGTGAAGAATATCCAGATCTCTCACATGAAGAATTCTTGAGACTACAAAGAGAGACAATGGAAAGCTATACTGCTCCTGCTAGAGGTAGAGGAAGCAGAGGTAGGAGAGGTGCTAGAAGAAATAGAAGAGGTTCTTCAACTCAAACAGTACCTAGACAGACAAGGTCTAGAGGGTTAAGAATTGAAGAAATTCCTGAAGCTTCACAAAATCTAATAGATCCTGTTATCAAGGATATCATGGAGAAAGAAGACAAGGAATTTGTTGAAGAAGAACCTGAATTGAGAAGAAAATCAAGTAAATCAACTCTCAGCAATACAAATCAAATTGAAGATTCTAATCCTGACAATATTCAAGATCCTGACGAATCTGAAATTCTGCAAGAGGTTGATTTGATAATCTTATCTACTGTTGTTGATTGTCATAACAAAGAAGTAGATGAAGAAGAAGAAGCCATAAGAAGAGATATTACAAAGAGAACAAATGAAGATTTTAATCTCTATCTACAAAGGCTTAAAGTTTCAAATGAAAGAAAATGAAGAAATTCAAGCAGACAAGAATCTTTACTGGAAAGAAGCTATGTTTTTGAAAAGGAAAAGGATAAGAAGTGGAAACATATTAGCACATTAAGTTGTGATACACCTATCAATTTTCAGTCTGGTGGAATTATTACAAGCGCTTCAAGTGTTGTTGATTTATCTGAGATGGTTAGATCAAAAGCACTCTGGTTAAAGATGTTTTCAAATCTGAAGCAATTGTCAAGTAATTCAAGAGGAGGTATTGGACACAGAGATGGTGAATATCTGAATATGTCATATGTTGATCCTTACTCCTTGACAGAAATTGGAGGTACTTTAACTTCTGAAAACCTGAACAATTTATTAGCTGTTGATATAGTTATAGATTGTCATGATGGTTTTGAAAAGAAAGAAAAGCTTATGTACTTCATGAAAGATGGTAGTGTGAAGATTCTATCTATTCAAGATCTGCTGATAAAAACTACACAGGAACTGAAATATGTTCACTATCTGTTAAGATGGAAGAACCAAGTGTACAAAGTATGGGCTGACATGATTTTGTCAACTATAAGAAGAAGACTGGATGGAAACAGTAATTTCGATGGTAATTATATTCCCATGTACTTAAATCAAAGAGGTCAGGATGAGGAAATGCAAAGAGGTACTGCTGTTAAAGAAGTAACTTTTGGTATGACCCAACTTACTCTCAATCCTGATGGGAAGGAAATTGATTATCTTTTGCTTGAAGAGCACAGTCTACAGAAAAGCTCCATACAGAATCTCAGAGCAGCTATCTACCAGATTAATGAGGAAGATGAAGAACTCAGAAATCTTAAGGAAAGACTGATTCAAATTCTTGAAGAAAAAGAAGAATGTTTATTATCCAACTTCTTGAAGATGAATCTGTTCTATCAAAAAGCTTAAACAGATAAGTTGTTTCTGAAGATACTCGTACATTTTGATACATGTTTTTGACATCATTGAATATTTGGAATCTATACTTTATTTCACAAAGTATGAGATTGGGGGAGATTGTTAGATCAGAATTCAATGATCGTCAGAAGCTAGACTCAACTGATCAGGATTGCTGACGTCATCAGTATTGCATGGTCATCAGTATTTGATCAAGCGTCAGTATCTTATTGATCATCAGGATTCCTACTCAGACTATGATCAGGATTGATCATCAGAACTTGAAGCTGATCAGGATTCCTACTTCGAGTTATATTTGGAGTCTAGATAAACATGGAAGTTTATTCTATTTGTTCCTGGTTTGTAGAATGTAGCTATCGATTAAGGATAGGTTTCTATCTTTGTTATTGATTAGGACTTATCTTGTTATTGATAGAGAAGCTGTGTGTACTATATAAACACAGTCTTGGTTTCGATTTATGTATTCATTAGAGAGAGAACATAATCGAAGAGAAGCTCTTAAGAACAGAATTTCTTGAGAGAGTTTTTGTAAACTAGCAGCTCTCAAGAACATCAGAATTTCTTGAGAGAGTTTGTAACAGTTTTATATCAGATTTAATAAAGCTGTTATCTTTCTTTTCATATTTGTGATATATACATTAAGAAGTCGATTATCTTACTCTATTGTATTCAACCCCCCTTCTACAATAGATTATTACTGGGCAACATGAATAAACAAAGACAAGAAGAGAGGTGTACCAGGAGCCATAGCCATAACAGTGTACAAAAGAAGTTTTAAAACAAAAATCAGCTGAGTCGCCAGTCCTTGCAAGAAGTCATGACTGCTCTTGAAGAGATAATTGCCTCCACTTACTGTGTTGGGATGCTTGCAACACCTCCCCCAGGATAAAACAGCTCCGAGCAACGGGTTCACAGCAACTCCAATGCTCAACTTCGACTAGCACCTCAGTCGCCGGAGAAATCACAAACAGACAAGCTTCAAACTAAATATTGAGGGGAGAGCATAAAGTGGTGTAGAGAATGTAAGGTGTGGTGCTACCCTGTAAGGTGTGGTACTACAGCAAATAATCAGCAACTTAGCTCTCTATTTATAGTACAGGCTAAACGTAACTGATACCATCCTAATTAATATTAGAATCGTAACTGACGATTTACATTTAATACATATTTAATCCACATATCAGTTTAATATTTTTGAATATATCTATCAAATCCTGTCCAGGTTCATTCGAATATCAAATCCTGTCCAGGTTCATTCGAATATCAAATCATGTCCAGGTTCATTCGAATATCAAATCCTGTCCAGATTCATTCGAATATCAAATCCTGTCCAGGTTCATTCGAACCCAATTTTGATAAATTAATTCTAATTAAAATATTAAATCACCTAAATAAAATCCCTCGCCCAGGTCGCCTCGCGTACGTGAGACGCCGAGACATTCGCCCAAATCGCCCTTCGACCGAGCCGACCCGAGTCGAGTCGAGTCGAGACGAGACGTGGCGTGGCGTGGCGAGGCGGGCGGCGGCGCGCTTGTGTGTGTGTGTGCGTGAAGCACATACTAACACCATGCACCATCACACATCTTAGTAGTTGTATACTACCCATGTGTGTGATACTATATAAAGCCAACAACCCCCTTTATTTAGTTCAATGTGGGACAAATACACATTCTCATTTCAAGCTCTTTCAAGCTACTAACTTCAACTCTATTTCTCTATGGATTTCACTAAGAAAATTACTTAGATCCATATATGAAAATTTAAGTCCCCATAACAAGGAACAATTTCCAATCGTTAAAATCCAGAATTAATATCAAGAACATATAAATACTTATGCTCCAAAACTCCATTTTCTAACACACTTTTCTACTAGTAGATGGACAACATCTTAACACGATTATCACCCTAGCCGCATACGGGCTTTGTATCTGTTGGACTGTCCTACAGCCTCCTACGCGAGATAAGTGCTGGACTGCCTAGCAGCCTCTTACGCTATAATCAGAGGTACTGTCCAACAGCCTCCTTCACGTCTACTCCTGGTCCCGGATAAAAATCAATGAAATGGGAATCGGAATTTAATCCTATTTCCCCCCAAGTACATATACTTGTCAAAAACTTTGCAACAGTTCAGATTCCTTACTCCAGAGTATTTGAAGGGAGTAAGTCATAGTGTGGGTTGACATCAGTCAACGAAACTACGAATGATTACCACGTATTTTGAAATTACGACCCGGGAGTTTTGTAAAATACCTTTAGTTCCGATAAATCAGAACCCGAAAACATACTCACTTTTAATGAAAGAGGCAAGTGAACTCATATGTTCACTTCCTGAGATGGATTCCCAATTTTTGATAAGTTCAAATCAAAATCATCATTCGAGATAAATAATTAAAGTAGTTGGGAACCCCTATTATACTTTCATAAATCCTTTTGAGATCAGAAAACATTTTAAATAACTATTGGAACCTTACGTAATATTTAAATAAGGTTCTATGATTTTTAAATCATTTTTGGAATATTTAATAAATATTCAAATAATAAATATTGAATTATTATTCAATATAAATCCACTTAAGTGAATATTCAAAATAATATTAACTTAATTAAATAATTATTTAAATAATAAATATTGAATTATTATTCAATAAGATTCCACTTAAGTGAATATTCAAAATAATATTCACTTAATTAAATAAATATCCAAATAATATTTATAATAATATTATTTAAATATCTCACATTAAATATCCAATAATATATATATATATTGGAATTTTTAATCAACATTTTAAAAATATAACTGTCCCTGGAACCCTCCAGCTTCTGACAGTATAATCAATACAAAATACTAATTTGACTCCCGGTCTATGTTTTAAAATCTACGTACGAGTGCTCTACCCTTAGAGCCTCTATAACACCTCGGTTTATATCTAATATTTACATAGCATATAAACCCTTATATATCACAAAGCTTTTTACCATAAGCATAATTAGTTATAACTCTTTTTACAGTATTCAAGCAGAAAATATATCACAAACACAACATTAATTACAACAGCATCACTTATATGATGTAGGGTTTGAAAACTTGCATCTATCATATGCATATGTTATAATCTCAATAGTTTTAATACTATGACATCGATATACGATGTAAGGTTGAAAACATGCATGATATCATATCAAATGCATCATCAGTAAAATGTAATCTGAAATACAACATGGGATTAGAAAACTTGCCTCGGGTCCTTGGTTATTATGGGTTCGAGAACTTGTCGGGAAATCTATAAACAAGGAAATACTCGATCAGTCCCCTGGCTTAATCATTTAAAGTGCGTTTAACTTAAGCACAAACGTTCTATTAACGAACATCAAATGTCTCGCTCTTGGTCACTTATAACCTCATGACATTCCATAAACTCTTAAGTCAAAATTTTGGGTGGAAATCTATTCTCAAAATCCAAGTACTTTAACCATTGCTAACTCATTGTTTTAACCATCCCCTTAAGGGTATTTCACTTGCGCAACTTTGGTTCTCGCATTTTTATAAAATCACAAACTTATCTTTTTAACACGAAACCTCCTAGGTTCCTTTACTGACTATCCATGATGGTATCCATTTTAATATCTCGACCCAATTCCATTTTTAAGGGGTTTAATCACCATCTCAAAGTTCATGCAGTGAACTACTTAGTTATCCGAAACCGCTTTCACTAAAACGGACGTTTCTCCTAAACCGTAAATCGAAACGATACGATTCTTTCGCTAAAACAAACTACAAAACAGAGCCTACATGATCATGGTCAGAAAAGCTCATTGTTATGTCTACAAGGTACCCGTGGTCTCTGTCTAAGCTTTCTAAGGAAAATCTGATATGGTAACGACGCTTAATCGTGATTCCCGTGTTTAAAACACTCAAATCAATCCATTAACACAACCAAACCATCAATACTTCTCATTCATCATCTAAACCCACTCATAATCTTTAACCAACAACTCCATTCAAGCATTTACTAGTTCAACCATCAAGTTAATCACTAAACAATCATTATAACCAAGGATTCAACCTTTAATCCATACTATCTCAAACTATCATCAAACTAATCATAAAAATCGAATTATAACTAAAGGTTTGAGATGTCTATACCTTCCTTGATGCTTGGTATACCCTAACAATAGCTTACATACCCTTGCTTGATCCTTAATCAACCTTAACAAGCCTTAATCTTCAAGAACAAATCAAGAAAATCATAAGTTACTATTCAAAACACTATTCATGTTCATCTTTTAATCAATATTTGAACATGATGCAATCCATGGATGAAGCTGGGATTTAGAGATTACCTTAGTTTGGAAATATGGAAGCTTTAGAATCCATCCTTGCAATTTTTGGAGAAGTGGAAGTGGTAGCAATTGTTTTAAGGAAATTGGAGCATGAAAAGGCAGAATGTTTTGATGAAGAAATGGGGAGGATATTGCTTGCTTTTCTTTTTCTTTCTTTTGTCCAAATAATTCTAAATTGGATGCATCCATTTTGTGTGGTTGTGGTGGAGTTTAGTCACCCCATGCCACATGTCAATCTTTGGGTGGTTTTGGGCAAAAATGGCGACAAGGTGGTGATTCATCACCTTGTCACCCCCTATGTCATGCTTATGCCATCTTTTGTGTCATGCTTATGTCATTTCTTGTATCATCAATCCTCTTATATGTTTCACTTGATGATCTTATATGATACTCCCCCTTCGGTTAGGGTTTAATCCATAATTCGTTACGCTTCTGTTTCGCGATAGGTTCAAGTGATTTTGAAAACGTTTCTCTGTACCAATGTTAGGAGATACTTCCTTGATCTTTCCATTACCTTGGTTTAATATATGATCCTAGATTTCTTACCTTGGCTTAAGATATGATCATGGATTTCTCATTCAACATACTTTCTCAAAACGATCAAATCAATACATCCTTGATTGTCCGATGAATAGTGATCAAAATTCAAAGTTAGAATCTCCCGATTCTGATCGCGTTTACATTCACTTATTCTCCTTATACCTCACTAATATAACTTCGAAACATTCATTCCATGTCTTCCATATGGTGTGGTCTGAAATATTTTTCATCAACAAATTCACTATTCATCGACATTTACTATTCATCAAAATTTTTTAACTAAGTCCAAAATTTGGGGTTATTACAACTTCAGTCTTCTCTTCTAAAGCAAATCCAGTAGTCCTTAGCATGTTCTCCAGCTTGATCAGATGCATTGCAGGAAAGATCTTTAAAGAAACAAGATCCATTCCATAGGTTTGTAGTGCTCTTCCCTTGTAAAATTTAACTTCAAATGGAACACTTACAACCTGAGGACTGACCTTTATAGCAAATTCCTTGAGCTCTTCATGCAGCAGCACATTCAAATAAGATTCTCCTTTAACTTTGCTCATAAGAATCCACAGCTCTGACAATGATCTACTTGCAAAGCAATCCAGAGAAACATTGATAGTTCCTATGCTTTGGCAAGATACATAGATGATCATTTCATTTCTCACCCTGTCAAATCCAGCAGTAATCCTTAAGATTTCTTCTCGTAAAGCCTTCATCTACACTGAATTATCTGGATTGACCTTCAAGAATTTCTGAAGAAGTCTAATGAACTCCTTATCATTGTTTGACTCTTTCTGAGGAAGAGTAAACATCTCTTTAGCTTTAGCCCATTTTTCACCCTTCTTCAGTCTGATATCTAGCTTCCGGTCTTTGACTTGTAAGCTATGAAGACGTTGTTTTTCTTCATGCTCAGCTTTCTGAATTTGAAGCTTTTCAGATATAATCTGAGAGACCTTTGCATTCTCATCCTTCTTCCTCCTTATCTCTTCTTGTTTTTTCTTCATGTAATATCCCGTAATTTTTAGATTAATAATAATAAAACATTAATAGAAAAAAAGGGTTAAAATTTGAAAAAGAATAGGATTTAATATTAAATTAGATTAATGGGCCTAAAGTTTGGATCAAATTTGAACACTGGTAAGTAGTAGGTTTGGAATTAGGGTTCCGAGTCTTTATATAAACATCATATTCTCTTTCTTCGTTTTTATTGTCAAAAATCGTAGGGCTTTTATACATACAATTCAGCAGTTTTGTAAAATTCGTAGTTAATTCGTCGTAAGTCGGAATTCGTTGATTCTGAACTTTTCAGAAAGCTCTTTCAATTTTCTACAACTTTTGTTTCACATTGTTTTTCCAGATTATGCTCTTAACTGTTCTGAAAATCACAAAACACAAACATATTTTGTTTTTCAGTTTCTGTTCAAATTCAGCGGACGTTTTATTCAATTCCTGATTCGTTATAAGTCCGATTTTTATAAGTCATATCTTTTCAGAAAGGTCTTTTCGTTCTCTATGACTTTTGTCCTTTGAGTTTTCCAAGAAAACGTCATTTAGAGGATGTAAAAGGCTAAATACAGGTCTGGTCAGAATTGGATATATGATCTAGGATGCGTTGAGGTACGTTTCCGATTGTTCTTTCTAGTGTTTTTCGAAACTATGTGTTGTGGGTGTATTTTGATTATATAAACTTGGGCTTAGTGATGATATACTTTGAACATATATGTGTTATTGTATCTATGTGGTGTCTATACGATAATTTTGGGATTCTGATTTGTGCCATGGTTTGTGAAAATATCGAATAAGAATAAGGACCGAGTCACCGGGTTATAGTGACAGTTTTATGAAAATTTAGGACCGTTATCACCGGGTTGTAGTGGTCGTGGCATGAATTGTGGGTTTCGAGTTATTGTTGTTGTATGGTTATGTGGTGTCGTATCGAATAAAAATATGAATATGAGAATCGAAAGTTATGTATTGTGTATCGTTATTGTATCTTATTGAATATCGTATTATCTTATATGTATACATGTTATTTGCCCGACTAGTTGGATCGATTGGTTTCTTGCTGGGCTGTATAGCTCATTCCTTACAACTTTCAGGTTCAAGTTAAGATCGAGTTGGATAGCATTGGAGTTAGATGATCTTAGGTTTGGACTAGTTTGGCTTGGATTGTCATCGTTAGCTGCGCTTTTGTAATAGTTATCTTTGTATAGAACTTTTGTCACGCTTCCATTTGTAATTGTCATTGTATAGTACTTTATTTAAGTTTTGTATTTAGATTTAATAGTTCGAAGAGTCGAGCTGTTACAGTTGGTATCAAGAGCAGGCTGTCCTTCAGAGTGTGTTAGGTATGGAACTAATACATTCTCTAGGGTGCGATCTTGTGGACGATAGTTTAAGTTTGACTTGTAGGAGATTAGTGGCACTACACCATAAGTGCTCATAGGCAACGCTTTCTATGAGTGTTGCAAGCAAAGTGTTTCAATAAATAGGCTCAGTTTTAGTCTTTTGCAACATTGCTCGAATACTATTGCATTAGACATACATTTGGTGTTGCACGTGAATATTGGGGTTTCAGCATGCAACACATTGGATGGTGTTGCATTTAATCTAATATTTTAATAATTTTTTAATAATTATAAAATAAAGTTGAATACATTTTCAAGAAAAATACATTATATTTTGATCAATCTTTTTTACTTTTAAAGTTTGAAACATAAAATATTACAAAATTAAATATCTAATATAAATATGTAGCCTTTTTTTATTTTATAATAAAAATATAATTTTTAATTTTTTGTGTTTATAAAAAAATTTAAGTAAATTGAAATAATTATCATATATATATATATATATATATATATATATATATATATATATATATATATATATCTTACTTTTAAAGTTTGATATATAATAATTTATGGTTTTATTAAGAATATTTGCTATAAATAGAAGTCATGTTTTATAATATTACAAAATTTAATTAATACAGCTGTTCTGTGAGCTTAATAATTTGGATTTATTTTTTCTTTAAAATTTGATAATATATTAAAAAGTTTAACTTTTTATAAATTGTACATAAATACATGTCATATTTTTAAAATTTTACATGTCATATTTTTAAAATTTTAAATATTGTAACATGTATTACAACTTGATGCTAATATTTTTAACCTTGACGAAAATCTCAGCATTTTCATAAATTTTGATAGTGAATAAATTACCAAAAAAGAGGACTAATTGTTTTTTTAACTTCTTAATTTATTAATATTAAAATTTAAAATTCTAACTGAATTATTTTATTTTTCAATAAAAATAATAAAAAACACTTCAAATAAAGCACAAAAATGATTGGACCTCCAAAATATTTAGGCGGTCAAAATCCCGCTAACAATTTTGGCCAGTCTATTTTTAACTTTTCATTAAGCCGCTCATCAGTACTCTCATTTTCATCTCTCGCTACTCTCCTCTCTCAATAATTTCAATTCTCTTTCTCCCTCGCTCTCTCTTAAATAACAACTAAATAACATATTTCAGATTTGGAGCTGTTGACCCATGTAGTTGGTCTATGATTACTTGTTCCCCTGGAGCTGTTGTGTGGGCTGTATAGCTAATTTTGTTTGCTTTATGCAGGAATTTATTTTCTTAAGTGATGGCCGATAGAATCGAGAATCGTTCTCTCTTTAATCCCTCCGCTCGTTCTCTCTTTAATCCATTGTTGCTGCTCTCTCTCTCTCTCGATAGAATCGAGAGACAAACACTCAACTCCGATTACAAATTACAATCTTCAATTACATGCTCCAATTGGTAATGTAAAACTCTCATTTTATTGTATTTGATTTTATACTCTCCACTCATTTGCATTTCTTTTTTAATTTTGCAGGTGCTTAAATCTGGGACTTCCATTCTAGGGCTTGCACGGTAGGTTTTCAATCTCTAACTGATTTAGGTTTCAATTTAGGGTTTTTTATTTTAATTTTGAAACCTATGTCTCGTAATTGCTGAGAGATATAATTTACATATGAAACATATAGAGTCTGTGTAGAAGAACTAAAGATGGGGGTTCTTGTTTACCAATTTCAAGAAGACTGAGGTAAGGCCGTCATATAGTTGTTTAGTTCCTTACTAGTAGTATATTTTTCATGATTTACCAGCAAGGAGTTATGGAAGATTTGGATGATATAGTGATTTGTGTGTAAAGTAGGCTACATATTGTTATGAATTTCTCATATTTGGGTTGCCTGTTTGAAATGACTATAACTATTATTTGGTCACTATGCTTAAGCTGGAATTTGTATGCGCTATTAATATATCAGGGAACTAAATTATAAAAAAAATTCTCGGATTTTATAATAAATTGTAGGGCGTGAAAACATTGTGGCAAGAGGCTGCCCTGTGCAGATTCAGGTTTCAGTTTAAGATTTTGGGACTACTTTGGAAGTCCGTAACTTTTAATCTGCCAATGATCTTGCCCTGAAAATTTGATATGTTATTAAACTCTGAGTTAGTTATAACCTTAGGTGATTTTATTAGATTTTAATTGAATGATTTAATGAGTCAAACAAGCATGACAACCAGCTGCCTCCTGGTGCTCTGTTTATTTTCAGATTTGCAAGAGCTACTTTAAAAGGTTAATATCTTTTCTTTGGCATGCAAGCTTGAGCTGAAAATTTGGTATAATGTTAGCGTATTTGTTAACTTTATAGTGCAAATTTATTAGAATTCTATTGAAGGTTATATAAACAAAAATGTAGTAAAAACAAGGCACTATACCCGTGGAAATGAATAGAATCAGTATAGTATGCCTTGTTTCATATTCATATTCATCCATCATGGGCAGGCACTCACGTTAAGGCTTTAACCAACATCTTCTCCCAAATATTTGATATCTTCATGTATAATATTTTTTTGATATTGAACAGGAAATGGGAGCTTTAAGGAAGCCTAACTGGGATCAACATTGGGACTGTAACACCTAGCAGATAAATAGTTAATGAAACTCAGAAACTATGGAGAGGCAGACCAGCAATTAAGATGCTTGTTATTCATATATTTCTTTTTCTTGTCTGTCTTGTTTTTTATAATATGAGAAAAGAATCCTTCAAGAGAAAAATCTCATTGTTGTGCAACAGATTTAATGGTCATTTAAGAAAGAAAGGGATCAGTGGCCAAATTAAAATTAGTTATGAAGATGAGACCCTCTCGATAGAGGTACAGGCGGTTGATGATGTGAATAATGAATTCAGTTATTATTATTTAGGTTACTGGCCTGGAACTATACTTCCTATAAGTCATAACTTCATTTCAATATGATTTCAGGTTAAGATGCCTCAGGATGCATCAAACAATTTTGTTCAAGACACTAGAGGGCTTTCAGGTGCACTATTGATATTTTTAATTCATGCATGTGTTACTCGTACATGCTTTTGAACTTAAGTATCTGTAATTCAACTTCCAGCACTTGCAAATGTTCTTAAAGTTAGTTTTGCTTTTAATATTTGATTAGGTGGTGAGCGTTCTTTCTCTACCTTATGCTTTGCACTGGCTCTTCATGAAATGACAGAAGCTCCGTTTCGTGCGATGGATGAATTTGATGTGTTTATGGTAGTTTCCATTGCTAAACTGATTTCTGTCATTTATTTATATAAAAAATAAGCAGTTTGTTTTTTATGTCATTCTTTTAGTTTTTTAACTAGCTAAATTAGTCCAAACAAGTTCCATTCCTTTTGTTTATCAGGATGCAGTTAGTAGAAAAATCAGTCTAGACACACTTGTTGATTTTGCACTGGCACAAGGATCACAGTGGATATTTATCACCCCTCGTGATATAAGGTAATCATTTATCAGCTCTAAACCTTCCTCTGAATTCATTAAAAAGGAGAAAAACTTGTGTGGTGCACATCTATTTCCTGCTAATAATCTGCAGTAACTATTTACCTACTAGAGCTCCAGTCACATGATAAATGCAAGCATCCACTTGCATATTTTCAATACCGGCCTCAACTTTCATTGGTTGATGTTGATGTATTGTTTTAAAGTGGTATTTACATATTATCGTACACGATGGTAAATTTTAATTCATGCACATTAATGAGTCAAATGGATTAGAAATTCTGATTTATGAAGTGACATTAACATACAAACAACCTATAAAAATCATTGTTCTGTATGAAATCCTTGTGTGATTTTGTCCATGCTACGTACTTTCACATCTCTCATTTGAAGGGTCTGTGATAGTTGAAAAAGAAATCTGTAACAAAGTGATCCAGTACATTGAGTATGTAAATTTACTCTATTTTTTGTTGTCGCTATATCTTCCTTGTAATTTCTAGTTAATCCTTGTTATTTTTGATGAGATGTTACAGTGAACCTAAAAATTTGGTGAACATGACACATATGCTGAACAAAAAAGTGCAAGAGACCATGACACATATGCTGAAAAAACTAGGAGAAGCGAATCCCAATCTCAAATTGGATTTTTGGAGAATTTTGTACCACGGTTTCAAGTGATCAAGACGACAATTCTACTCCAATGACTCAAGGAGGCACAACTTCATAATGATTTTATTATCTAGCTTCCACTAATATTAGAAGTTGGTAATTTCACACTTAGAATGGGTGTACTTTTGAAGTTAAATTAGCAACATGTGCTTCATTTTGGCACAAGTTCGTAAGAATTTGTTTAGGTATTACTTCAATATTTTTGTGGCCGCATTCCTTGGTTGGTTTGTTGGTTTCAGACCTTTAGTATTTTTTTGGCCTGGTTTGTTGGTTTTGGACAGGATGGATTAATGTATAAATCAAGCAGGCATTTCAAAAATTTTATTAAAAAAGTGTTGCATTTGATGTTATTTGCTGTTGCATGTTTATATTTGTTGTTTTACTAATAAAGGAATTGATGTTACAATAAAAAAAAGGGTGTTGCTTAAAAGAAAATATTCGTGTTGCAGTATTCCTTGCTAGTGTTGCAATATATCTAGTGGGACCCACTGCTGACGTGGCAGTACAGGGTCGTAGCTGATGTGGCACCAAAGTGGGGCCCATTGCTGACGTGGCACCATAGTGGGTCCCACTGCTGACGTGGCACCATAGTGGGTCCCACTGCTGACGTGGCACCAAAGTGGGTCCCACTGCGGACGTGGCTTCAAAGTGGGTCCCACTGCTGATGTGGCTTCAAATCTTATGCAACACCATGTGGTGTTGTGTTTATGTGCCTTTGGTGTTGCAATATAGGCCTTACGCAATACTTTCATGGCGTTGCAATAGCTAGTAAAAGCGTTGCGTTAGAGGTCTTAGGCAACAGCCGTATTGGCAACATGCACTTGGTGTTGCATATTAAGTTTGGCAACACTATTTGGGCCTATAGCAACTGTAAAAAAGCATTGCATATGAACACTTATGGCGTAGTGTGGGTAGACGTGTTAGGAACATTTTGGAGTATAAGATTGTTGTGAATTTGGGGACCAAATTCTTTTTAAGGAGGGTAGTATGTAATATCCCGTAATTTTTAGATTAATAATAATAAAACATTAATAGAAAAAAAGGGTTAAAATTTGAAAAAGAATAGGATTTAATATTAAATTAGATTAATGGGCCTAAAGTTTGGATCAAATTTGAACACTGGTAAGTAGTAGGTTTCGAATTAGGGTTTCGAGTCTTTATATAAACATCATATTCTCTTTCTTCGTTTTTATTGTCAAAAATCGTAGGGCTTTTATACATACAATTCAGCAGTTTTGTAAAATTCGTAGTTAATTCGTCGTAAGTCAGAATTCGTTCGTTGATTCTGAACTTTTCAGAAAGCTCTTTCAATTTTCTACAACTTTTGTTTCACATTGTTTTTTCCAGATTATGCTCTTAACTGTTCTTAAAATCACAAAACACAAACAGATTTTGTTTTTCAGTTTCTGTTCAAATTCAGCGGACATTTTATTTAATTCCTGATTCGTTATAAGTCCGATTTTTATAAGTCATATCTTTTCAGAAAGGTCTTTTCGTTCTCTATGACTTTTGTCCTTTGCGTTTTCCAAGAAAACGTCGTTTAGAGGATGTAAAAGGCTAAATACAGGTCTGGTCAGAATTGGATATATGATCTAGGATGTGTTGAGGTAAGTTTCCGATTGTTCTTTCTAGTGTTTTTTGAAACTATGTGTTGTGGGTGTATTTTGATTAGATAAACTTGGGCTTAGTGATGATATACTTTGAACATATATGTGTTATTGTATCTATGTGGTGTCTATACGATAATTTTGGGATTCTGATTTGTGCCATGGTTTGTGAAAATATCGAATAAGAATAAGGACCGAGTCACCGGGTTATAGTGACAGTTTTATGAAAATTTAGGACCGTTATCACCGGGTTGTAGTGGTCGTGGCATGAATTGTGGGTTTCGAGTTATTGTTGTTGTATGGTTATGTGGTGTCGTATCGAATAAAAATATGAATATGAGAATCGAAAGTTATGTATTGTGTATCGTTATTGTATCGTATTGAATATCGTATTATCTTATATGTATACATGTTATTTGCCCGACTAGTTGGATCGATTGGTTTCTTGCTGGGCTGTATAGCTCATTCCTTACAACTTTCAAGTTCAAGTTAAGATCGAGTTGGATAGCATTGGAGTTGGATGATCTTAGGTTGGACTAGTTTGGCTTGGATTGTCATCGTTAGCTGCGCTTTTGTAATAGTTATCTTTGTATAGAACTTTTGTCACGCTTCCATTTGTAATTGTCATTGTATAGTACTTTATTTAAGTTTTGTATTTAGATTTAATAGTCCGAAAAGTCGCTTTGTTACACTTCAGTTCCTCCTCAAAAGCAGGATCAAGATTGAATAGATAATCTTGATCATCCCATTCTTCAAAGTCAGCTTCCTTTTCAATCTCCTCCTCACCAAAGATGTCTTCATCACCAGATACTTGAAGATCTTCATCATTAAGTGCATCTTGGAAGTAGAAATCATCTTGAATTAGCTTTCCTTTCCCCTTATCCTTCTGAGTACCAGAACCAGAAACTCCTCCTTGTACATCTTCTACCTTCTTTCCTTCCTTCTCCTTCTCCTTATTCTCCTCCTTAGTTGAGGAATCCTCTACATATTTGACTTTGTCAGCCTTAGGATCCTTCTTATTACTTCTTCCTTCTCCTCCATCTCCTCCTTCATCCTTGCCATCATCATCCTCATCATCATCATCATCACCCTCAAAGAATTTCTTCTGTTCAACATTAGGTTGATGTGAGTTCTTGATCATGTTGTAAAGATGCTTCATTCCTTCATTCAGATGCTCCATTCCTCCTTCAATCTTGGCAAAACTTTCATCATTAAACCACTGATATTCATCAACAGTCTGCTGAATGTTGTCCACCTGAGTTGAAATGGTAGCAATCTGATTGACACTCTCTGTTATCTCAGCATTTGAATTTATAATCTCAGAGAGGTCAGTGGTGGTGCAATGGGAGTTCGCAATTCCCAATCCCTAGTGAAATCCAACAAGTCTGGTTGAATTTGAAACTGAATTGCTTCAGTGTTGGATCCACTAGGTTGCCTTCCACTTTCTCCAGTAAAAACTACGAGTGGAAAATCCCTTAAGGGAGCCAGAGATGTTCCCTCTGGGAGGGGAGAAAATGATTCTATTTGAGTTGGTGAAGAATCAGATTTTCCCTCAGATGCCTGTGAAGGCACTTCTACCGTGACAATGGTAGGCACTGTTTCATATCCTAAGTGCTCTCCTAGCAAAGTGTCCTGAGCATCATCTATTGGTATGTCTTCTCCCATTGTGAGTAACGGGAGTGTGCTTGACTTAGTACAAGATGCCATGGCCCTATGGCGAATTTCAATAGATTCATCCTGTTGAGAGGATGCCTCCAGAGACTGTGTAATGTTCATAATCCATATCCTGTTGGGAGGATACAAACGGGCTGACAGATATCTCCATATAAGTTTTTCTTTTCTTTGGAGGTGGAGATAGAGCTGTGGGATCACTCATAGTTTCTTCATCACTATCATTTCTGTTTCTGACATAGAGATTAGGTTCAGGTTGATTTGTGAAAAGAATTGACTCTGTGTTTGGCTCTATGACCGGGGATAGAGTTTGTGGTTCTACAAACTCTTGGTCAGTCCTATCAACCTCTTGGGTTTCAGTTGCAGTGCCAGAAGAACTAGGGATAGAAGTTAATATCTGTGATGGAGTTACTTCTTCAGTTCCAGCTGTTGTAACAATCCTTTGCTCAGGAACTGGTGGTTCAAATGATGGAAGGTTGATGAAGTTTGTCATGTAGGTGGATATGAGAACTGGAACATTGAGAAATCTGAAGGATGTTTGTAACCTTTGATAGAACTTTCTATCAGTGGTCGGAGAAATGAAAAAGCGACCATTCCTGAACAGTTCTTGATGCTCATTAGAAAGTAAAGAATTAATGACAAGTGATAGAAAACGAGGATAATAACATTTAATCTTTCTACCATTGTCAAATTCCTTTCTAGCATTAAACACCCTTCTAACAACAATATCCCATAGAAGGTGGCCATAATTTAGTCTTTTGTTGAAGACAATTGCATAACCAATAACTTGTAAATGATAAGGAATATTCTGAAAGTTATTTTTAGTGCAATTTCCAAAGACCTTAGCCAATGTATCAAAAAATAGATCCCACTCACACACAAGATTCCCCTTGATCAATTTAGTCATGTTCAGGGGACATTGATAGTGAATATTGATGAAAATTTGAGTTAACTCCTCATCAACGAGCATTCTATCAAAATTGTCCCGAGGAAACTGCAAGACATTACAAAATGTTTCCTCAGTGATTATGTACTGTGTGTTCTGAATAGAGAAGGTGATAGTAGAAAAATCTTCAGAAACAACAGCAGTAGAGCAAAGTAAATATAAAGGATCAATTTTCAAATCAACATTAGAACATATAGCATAATTAACACATGAATGTTGATTAAGAAAAGAAATCCAAGGCCTAAAACGTTCAAGTGAACATTTCAGGGGATCAAAATAGCCATGATAATTAGTGAGAACAATTTCAAATTGCTGGGCCATTTTAACACAAATTAATTTAGTTAATTTTAGATTAATTTCAATTTCGGGAATAAATTCCAAAAATAAGAACTAGATCAGAAATTAATTAAATCAAAATATGTTGATCCAAATAAAAATAATGCACACAAGAAAAATTGGACAGCACCTCTTTATTTTTGAGAATAAAGAAGCAAAACAAGAGAATTGTAAGTTTTGTAAAAACAAGAACTTGAAAAGTAAGAAAAAATGCTAAGTACGGAAGAGTATTTATAGACAAACCTATTAAGCCTGGGATGACTACCGGGATGACTACCGGGTAGTCATACCGGTAGTCATTCCAGTATAAACTGAAATGAATAGGAATACTAACAGTTTAAATCAATAATAAAAAAAATACTAAAACTATTAGTACTGCCATGACTACCGGGATGACTATGGGATAGTCATGTTGATAGTCATTCCAGTACAGAATACAAAGTACTGAAATAAAAACCGAAAATCTGATTAAAATTAATTAAAGGCTAATTAAACTAGAATGACTACTGGAATGACTATGTAAGATCGTCATTCCGATAGTCATGCTAGTACAAATAAGCAAAGAATTACAATTAATTAAATTAAAGCACAAAAACCTGTTAGAAAAACAAGTAAAATAAACAGAATAAAAAAAATAAAAAAAATAATAAAAAAATGCAAACCTGTTACATAAAAATGCAAAATAAAGAAGAAAATTATGCACAAACATAATAAAATTGCAGAATATTATAGAAATGCAATAAAAATATATATACACCTGCAGAAAAATTCAAATAATAATGTATACAATCTGAAACTAACTTAAATGATTCTAAATAAGTAAATTTTCAATAAAAATAAATTTCTCCATTGAAAAAAATATGAGAAAAATATTTTTAAAGAAAATAGATTATTCAGAATATTTAAATTAACAAGCTTTATACATCAAACAAGAATTGACAATCTTTAACATTTAATTATCAGCAAGAGAAGATGATTTTTGATAAGAACAAAGAAGATAGAGATATTGTTAATCACTAAGACTGTTCAACATACCCAATTTACCGACTAACCTGGTAAATGTGGATTCGTCAAGAGATTTAGTGAATATATCTGCAGTCAGTTCTTCTGTGGGTACAAAGTGTAACTCCACAGTTCCATTCATGACATGCTCTCTGATAAAATGATACCTGATATCAATGTGCTTCGTTCTCGAGTGCTGAACAGGGTTGTTGGAGATTGCTATGGCACTTGTATTATCACATAAGATAGGAATTTTGTCTAATACAAAGCCATAGTCCTTCAATTGATTCCTTATCCATAAGATCTGAGCACAGCAGCTTCCAGCAACAATATATTCAGCTTCTGCTGTTGAATTGGAAACTATTTACTGTTTCTTGCTATACCAGGAAATCAATCTACCTCCCAGGAATTGACAACTCCCAGAGGTACTCTTTCTATCCACAACACTACCTGCATAATCAGAATCTGTATATCCAATAAGATTAAAACCAGAATCTTTAGGGTACCAAATACCTAAATTAGGTGTACCCTTAATATATCTCAAGATTCTTTTAGCAGCAACGAGATATAAATCTCTAGGGTCCGCTTGGAACCTTGCACACAAGCATGTAGCATACATAATATCTGGTCTACTTGCAGTAAGATAGAGTAAGGAGCGAATCATACCTCTGTAGCTTTTAACATCTACATTAATAGAATTATCACAAGCTCCAAGTTTGACTATTGTTGAAGATGGAGACCTTGCTGATGCTGAATCCTCCATTTGATACTTCTTGAGGAGTTCTTTGAGATACTTGGATTGACAAATAAATATTCCATTTGACCTTTGACTTACTTGTAATCCAAGAAAGAACTTCAGCTCACCCATCATACTCATTTCAAACTTACTCTGCATTAGCTTAGCAAATCTCTTACAGAGATTATCATTAGTAGACCCAAATATGATGTCATCCACATAGACTTGGACTAATATCATATCACTTTTGTGTTTCTTTGAAAAAAGAGTTTTGTCTATGATACCTCTAACAAAACCATTTTCTAAAAGAAAACCAGAGAGACTGTCATACCATTTTCTTGGGGCTTGTTTGAGACCATAGATAGCCTTGAAGAGAAAGTACACAAAGTCCAGCAACTCCTGATTTTCAAAGCCAGGGGGCTGTTCCACATACACTTCTTCATCCAGCTCACCATTGAGGAATGCACTCTTAACATCCATTTGATAGACTTTAAAATTTGAGTAAGCTGCAAATGCTAAGAACATCCTGATGGCCTCAAGCCTAGCCACTGGTGCATAGGTTTCATCATAATCAATGCCTTCAGCTTATGAATACCCTTGGGCAACCAGTCTTGCTTCGTTTCTGGTAACAATGCCATCCTCATCTAGCTTGTTCCTGTATACCCATCTTGTACCAACTACTTTCCTGTTCTTTGGTCTGGGTACCAGTTCCAGACCTGCTGTTGTTCAAATTGATTGAGTTCATCTTGCATAGAAATCACCCAATCTGGATCAGTCAGTGCTTCCTCAGTCTTCTTTGGCTCCATTTCAGATAGAAACCCTGAATAATGACATTCATTCTGAGTAGCACTTCTAGTTCTAACTCCAACACCTGGATCACCAATGATCAGCTCAAAAGGATGAGCTCTATTCCACACAATCTGTCTTGGAAGATTTGATCTTGATGATTCGCCTTGAAATTCATTCTGGTGTTGTGAATGAGTAGTTGATCCTTCATTTCCTCCCCCTGAGTTGTTGCTTGATTGCCTTGATGATTCTTCTCCAGTGTTAGTGGTATCTCCATTGTTACCAATGTTTCCACCACCACCACAATCATTATCATCATTATTATTTTCATTACCAGCAACAACCTCAGGTGGAGCTTCATCGTTTGATTCTGAGTCTGGCAAGTTATCAACCTTCAGTTCTTCAGATGAATCTTCAGTTTGGATACTAGGGAGTTTAGTGTCATCAAATGTAACATTGACACTTTCCTTCACTTGGTGACTATCAATCAAGTACACCTTGTAAGATCTTCTGGCATAACCAACAAATATAGCTTCATATGCCTTGGCTTCAAACTTGCCACGTTTAACATCTCCATCCTTAAGCACAAAGCATTTTGCCCAAAATACATGAAAGTATTTGAGAGTTGGTTTCTTGTTGTTTATGATCTCATAAGGAGTCTTCATTAAGTCCTTATTGATTAAAGTTCGATTCTGAGTATAACAAGCAGTATTCACAGCTTCAGCCCAAAAGTACATTGGAAGTCTTGATTCACTTAACATAGTCCTTGCAGCTTCAATCAATGTACGATTCTTCCTTTCTACCACTCCAATCTGTTGAGGAGTTCTAGGGGCAGAATACTATCTTGTTATTCCTTTATCTGCACAAAAGTCATTTAGGATTGCATTCTTAAATTCAGTTCCATTATCTGACCTTATAGCTCTAACAGGGAATCTAGAATCCAGCTCAATCAACTGTATATGATCAATCACCATCTGTGAGGTCTCATCCTTGGAATGTAGGAATAAAACCCAAGTATATTTGGAATAGTCATCAACAATCACAAGTGCATATTGTTTATTTGACATGGACATCACATTAACTGGACCAAACAAATCCATGTGCAGTAGCTGATGTGGTTCAGTTATTGATGATGTGTCAGTGCCCTTGTGAGAAGCTTTCTTTGACTTTCCTTTCTGACATGCCTCACACAGTCCTTCCTGTGAAAATTCCATCTGAGGCAAACCTCTCACCAATTCCCTCTTGACTAGAGAGTTCATGGTTTTGAAGTTCAGGTGAGACATCTTCTTGTGCCATAGCCAACTTTCATCTGATGATGCTTTAGCATAAAAACAAGTAACTTCATCTTTGGATCCAGAGAACAGATCAACTATGAACAAATCACATTTCCTTACTCCTTGAAGAGCAGGCTTTCCATTCTTCTTGTGAAGGATCTGACACTTCTCTCTCTCAAAGGAAACATCATATCCTCTGTCACAGAAATGACTGATGCTGAGAAGATTGAACTTCAGACCTTCCACAATGGATACATCTTGAATGATAACATTTACAAATTTCAAACAGCCATATCCTCTGGTAATACCCTTGTTGTTATCTCCAAAGGTAACTTCTGGGCCAGCTTTCTCAATCACACTTGATAGCAGGTCTCTATCTCCGGTCATATGCCTTGAATAGCCACTGTCCATAATCCACATAACACGGTTTACCTGTGCCACACCCTCTGACATGAATGATGAAGTACTTTCCTCATTAGCCATTAAAGCTAGGTTTCCTACTTCACCAGCTTCTTCATCACTATCTGTATCATGCCAACTCTTTCCCTCGGCAACATAAGCTTTCCCAATCTTATTCTTATTGCTAGAATCAAACACTACACCATAGATTGCCTACTGTAACATAAAATATATGTTGTATCAGGGGGTCAATATGTTGCTCTAGCCCCACAATATGGCTAATGTAACATAAAATTTATGATAGTTTTTACGGTGTTGCCCTAGGGTGTCTAAGGTAACATCTTACGAGCATAGGGCAACATGGGTTTTCTGTTGCCCTAGAACTCTACAACAACATAAATTAGAGCTAAACTAACATAAAGTTTTGTTACCTTAGATTATTGTTTTTTTTTAAATTATGGGCCCAACTGTGTGGGGCCCACCACGTGGGGCCTATAATATGGCGCCCGCCACGTGGGGCCCACCTCGTGGGGCCCACACTGGTGACCTGTTTGTGGACCATTATGGGGCCCACTTTGGTTGGCAACACATATGTATCTAGGGCAACAGTTTCTTGCCAAATTGTTTTGCAATAGTTTTGTTATAGAAACATTATACCATCTTACTGCAACATTTTAATAAGCTACAACAACATTTTAACAACTAACAATTGAAATAGCCACTGCATACATAAAATCCATCCAAAATAACCTGTTCAATCCAAATAATACATCCATGATCCAAACATTCTAAGTAGCTTCCAAACATCATAATTTACCAACTGAAACCAACCAACTCCCTAACATCATAAGTCTAAAGTCTACGAGAACCACAATATACTTTAATACTTAACTAAGTCAACTGGTTCATGTCAATACTTAACAGTAGCAAAAGTTTATAAGCTTAAAACAGAGTCATACTAGAAGTTTGAGCCTCCAGTTATGGGCGTACCATCATCGTCACTCATAGCTGTCACACACAACTCCTCAATATTAATAGTAATGTTCGGGTTTGCTTCTCCAAGTTTTTTAAGAACCGATGCCAAATTTTGCTGCACCTTCTTGTTCACCTGCTCATCAACTTCTGCTTGGATTTGCTTCACTTTCTCCTCAACTTCAGCAGCAAGCCGCTGCTTTATCTTTGCTATCAGCTCGTTCACATATGTGTCTGTTGGAGCATTAGAACTAGACACTTTGGATGGTTTCACGCATCTCCCTAAGAGCCATTGCGGACCGTGTTTTCTATCAGAAAGTAGTTCATCATGAGCATCTCCAGTACTGAGTTTTTCGTTGATCATTTTCTACAAAATAAAACTAGATGAACTTAGTAAATTAAATATATGTTTGAAAAAAATCAACTAGTCATCAATTAAATCAAATTGACTGTTAAATAAAATTCTTACAATTCTAAATCAAATATATGTTTGAAAAAAATTAACTAGTCATCAATTAAATCAAAATGCTTGTTAAATAAAATTCTTACAATTTTCTTAGTAATTATTTCAGGATTGGTCTTGTAATCGCGTCCTTCAACTCGTTCCCGAGTTTCAACAAATACCTCTCCAAAACATGGTTGAGACTCATCTGGTTTCTTCTTTTTCTAGCAAAACAGATTGAAAAATTATATTACATTAAATGAATTACATCAAAAATTAAATATCTAAAAGACAATCAGGTAAGTAAAAATTAAACAAATAAATCACATACCATTTTGTGACGAATCCGTGCGAAACTTTTTGGACCACGAGTGTGAGTGTCGGTATAAGATTTACGAGCTGCTGAATTTTTCTTGGCTTTCTCCTAAAAAAATGAAAAAAAGAGCATATTTTATTCTATGTCTGTGATAGTTTATCAGTGCTTAAATTTATCAATATACCTGAACAGTATCATCGTTCCAATATTCCAAGAGCATTTTGAAACTCTCGAGTGGAATGCCATTTGGCCTGTTTTCTAGCCTCGTCTCATCATTTTCAAAGGCTGTAAAGTGTGCCTCCTTAATTCGACCCTTATACCCCCTCCATGAAGCATGAATTGACTCAATCACCCAGCCTTCCAATTCATCAGGAATAATATAACGGGCCTTGCAAACATCAATAAAAATGAATAAATCAAACCCTCAGACTTAATTCACATTCTCTTAAAAAATGCTCACCTTATACAACTAATGCAGAGACATAATAGAATGCAATTTGAATTTTGACCAGTTTTTATTCCTTATTTTTTACACTTAACAGATGGTAATTTCAATATAAACCATGCCCTAAGCTATACTGAGAAAGTCCAATATATGCAAATAATTCAAACATCATGGATTTTCCGCTCTAAATTCCAAATTACGAATAACAAGTAATAAAGAACATCGACATCTGGTCATAAATTACCTTGACATAATTCCACATAGTCTTCCTTAGGTTTTGAGGAACATGGCGCCAAGTTACATAAGTTAGCGACACACATCACTTAGCAAGAGTTCCCAGAAAGCTACTTAGTTCGGATAATACTTTGTCATTTTCCGTAATCGGCTGGAAAAATTCATTCATCCCAATTACAAGTCTTTTGTCAAGGCTTCTCATATGAACTTTATCCATCCTTGTCTTTCCTCTCATCCTTTGAGGAACTGCAACTTCAATTTACACATTATTTATTTTAAATATGAATACATGAATTTTTTTAAGAATTTTCGCATAATAATGAACATGACCAAATTAAATAACTTCAACCTGGTACGTTGCCTTCTTCAATATCAGTCAAGATAGTATTCATGACAACCTTCTTACTTGTAGTTGCATCAGCTTTTCCCTTTTTGGCCTTTTCCATTTCAGCTTTTTGCTTTTCAGCTTTTTTTATTCTAGCTTCTTCCTGTTGGCGTTTGCGCATTGCGAAAAATCAGCCATTGAACCGTTACCAGCATCTACTGCTTGCGGTAACTCAATTAAAGGATTTGTAGATATTCCAGGTAGTGGAGATGGACATGTCCCTTCCTTCTGGCTTGTGTCCTCAGTTCCAGGCTTGGCTGGAGCATTGGCTCGGGAACGTGTTGTTGGTCCACGTCCCATAAGAAGCTTTCTCTTATTTGTCTTCTTTGTTTCCTGCAAAACACATTGGATTAGGTACCAAATAATATGATTCTAGTGATAATTCTTACAAACTAAAAAAACTAATTGTAGCTATGACACACCTTCGGTGGAGTCACCGATACATCACTGTCACTACCAACATCCTGTCCTGGATCATAATCCTCATTTCCGTCCGCCATCTTTTCCTTTCCTTTCTTTCTTTGTACTGAATTTCTCATTCCCGCTGACAGTGTAGGTAAATTGAAATGTAAAAAAACTTGATTATTTTCCTTGACTCTTATAGCTCTTTGAATTTCATACTCTGTAAGAGGTGGTGGAGGGGGTAGGATGGTATCCTGCATGACAAGACATAACGATTAGCAACAGATGCATAATTACAACTAGAATTAAGTAATGATGCAAGACCAAAAATTAAAAAAAAAATCCAATTAAAACTGTACAGAAAAATCCAATTAAATCTAAAAGTGATTGTACAGAAAAATCCAAATAATGATGTAAAAAAGTGAATAATTTCTTAAGGATTAAATCTAAAAATCTAATTGAATATTTGCCATAGTTATCACAATTTAAATATAGAACAGTAAAAATCCCAAAAAATGAAAAATTAAAGAATCCAATTAAATATTTGTCATGGTTATCACAATCTAAATAAAAGACAATAAAAATTCAATTAAATATTTTCTTAAGGAACATATTTAACCTCTGATCCCTCTGGATCATTTTCACCCATAGTTTCATTTGCATGTGTTGGATTCTTCAAATCCAACTTCCTTCTGGAAGTTGTAGGCTTTTGACACACAGTTGCATCACTAACTTGTTTCATTTTATTTAGCCGTGGAGACATTCGAGTACCTCCTTGTGGAGGCTTCAGTGAATCAAGTTGCCTTGCCTTTTTGTTCTTTTTTTGCTGTTGTAGTTGATGAGTTGTAACAAACTGGCGCTTCACTTGTTTTTTAGCTACAAAAATACAAGAGTAGTTACAAGATTTAAATATAAGAGTGCAGACATAAGTGTATAAATTTCAAGCTAAGGAAGAAGCTATATTCAAAATATTAAATACATCATGCAGAAGTGTAGAAAAGTCCAAGTTTATGTACCTGCCAATAGATTAGGCCTTGGTCTAATGACTACATGTGGCTGCATTTGCTTGATTGGCTCAACATTCATGTCTATGTCGTTGTCGACATAAAAATCAATATGTTCACCGCTGTTAGCTCGTTCAACTAATGGATCTAGATCCATATCATTTGTCAGTAACTTCCAATTTCCCAACTCCCTTGTACTTGCATAAATCCCTCCAATTTCTGAATATCCAAGGTCATCCTTGACATGCTCCATAAGTACAGTATATCCAAACTTGTCACTTTCGACGCCCATTACAACAGTCTCTGTCCCACCAGCATATCGCGTACTCTGGAATTCACCCTGATGGTAGAACCTCAGATGAATGATTTTTTCCATCCTATAAAAAAGTTGGAAACATTAAATTACATTAGAAGTAAGAAAACAGATAGAAAGATAATATAAAAAACAATAAAAATAAACTACATTAATTAATTTAACTACAACAACAAAGCAATATGCACGCACTTAAGTAATTAAACTACATTAACAAGTTCAAGCACTTAATTAATTTTATGATTAAAAATAACTGGAGGCAGCAAGCACTTAAGTAATTCAGTTCATATACATCTGATTAGAAAGCAATACTGGAATAAAGTCACTTATATTGCGATACAATTTAAAAAATTATGCAGGTTCTTTGACTTCTTCGGTCTCGATGAGGACTTGTCTTGCTGGAACATCATCCCTACACCAACTAGCCTCATTGACTTGAATTTCCATTTCTGCACCAATGGGTATATCATGTAAAATTGGATAATCTTGATCTTGACCTTCATTTGCATCCTCATTTTCAACATCACACCAGTCTCTAGGCAGTTTCTTGATGACATTATACATCTTTTTTTCAACTGGATCTTCTACATAGAATACCTATTGTACTTGTGAAGCCATTACGTAGGGATCCGATTCTGGCATAATCTATTAAAATTTACTCGAGTCAGCTCATATAAATCCTTTTCTTCTTGGTCCCAACAACACTTAAACAATACTACAGAAAATTCTCCCCAATAATCAACTTCTAATATCTCTTCAACTGCTCCGTAATAATTGACATTGCCGACTTTTGGGTTCTGATCTTTCGAGCTTGCAAAACTAGTCGTCAAAGCCGTCAAAAAAATGCCACTGTTTTGTGTTGTACATTTAGCATCTCTTTTCTTCGTATGGAATTTGTACCCATTGATTACATATCCACTATACTTCTTAGCTGTTTGATTAGGGCCCATTGCAAGCACTTCTAATTCCTTCAAAATATTCCCTCTTTTGCCAACCTCTTCCTTCATCCAGTTCCAGAAATCTTCGGTATGTTCTCTTGCCCTTTTCTATCTTTTCGACTTTGCTTGACAATCAACTAAAGCTTGATGCTGCCTACAATAATTAGGTAGTTTAAAAATCAAGAAAAAAGATGTTAATTCTATAACTAAACCAAGTTTGGAGTTGATACTTACTCAATTAACTCCTCTATTTCTTTGTTTCCACAGTTGAATAGAATATAACGATGAATTGCTATCCACTGTGATTTTTCTAAATGAATGGTTGTTCCATCTTTATTTCTTCTTGTACCAATATGATATTCTGTCTTTTCTGGACAACTTTCAAATCTAGCAGACTTGGTAATTTTTGAACCTGCATTGCCACCCAAGAATATTGAGCAAAATGTCAAGCATTCTTCTGCCAAGTAACCCTCAGCAATAGAACCCTCTGGTTTTACAACCTGGATATAAGGGTAGTTTCCCATCTTCAAGATGGCTATAAAAAATTTTAGCATCAGCATTTGGTCCACTAGTACGATGTAACATCTCATCAAGATTATCTCCAAAATTTATATTATCCTCTAAATCCATGTCATCATCACTACTTTCATAATTTGGGACAGGAACTTGTGCTTTTTCTACAATCCAGGTTGCATACAGTGGAGAAGGACCACTGCAGATCAGATGATCATAGATAAGGTCTTTACGATGCCACTTGATGTTTTTACAGTTTCTGCAAGGGCATGTCATTTCATCACCTACGGCCAATTCGGGGAATGCATTTTTTATAAATGCTTTTATCCCCTTGATATACCCATGCTTATATTTTGGAAGATTTATCCAAATATATTCCACGTTGTCCATCACTACAATTAAGATAATTACGAATGTTATAATGAACGATATCTATTTATAACCTAAGAAGCCTAGTCCACCTAACCATACTAATGATTAGAACCCACACATCTGAACTACACATAAAACATATCTATAAAAATCTTATATTTTCATTTACTACTTAAGTCATTTGAAATATTGTTAAGAACCTAGATGTAAGGTTGCAGGGGAATGAAAAGCAGATGAAACACATCATACAAGCAAATATTTATGAAATATTATTACATATTTATAATTATCTACTATTTAGCAGTATTTTTTAGGTAGAGCAGTACTAAGTAATATTGTACCAACATGGCAAGAAAATGAAAAAGCAAGTACAACACTTACAAACACTCAAAAAGTCTGTCAAACCCGAAAATTACAATCATAAGGGGGTTTTGGTAATGCCATCATGAAATCAAAATTAGCAACTACACACATAAAGTCACATAAAAGTATCACATAAATTTTGCACAAAATATCACAAAAAATAGAAAAAAAAACATATTCAAAGCCCTAAAATCATATTCAAAGCCCTAAAATCATATTCAAGTACTCACAATATACAACTTATTGGGTGCAGCAAAAGCCCTAAAAACAAAGCCTAAAAATTGAAACTGGAGAGAGAGACAGAGAGAGAGAGAGAGAGAGGGAGAGGGAGGGAGAGATAGGGAGAGATAGGGAGAGAGAGAGAGAGAGAGAGAGAGAGAGAGAGAGAGAGAGAGAGAGATTAGCGGAGAGAGACGGGAGGGTAGAGAATCGATGGTGGAGAGGGAGTTAACTCGATTGAAATGCAATGCCCTAATTTAACCCAATCCCTAATTTGAACAACCAAAGCCTCGACCAAGAACCAAAGCTCAGACCCCTCAAATCAATTGATCCCCTTACAAGCCCTAATTACAAATCTAAGAAATTGAATTTGGGAGAGTGATAAATTTGGTGTACTGAGAGAGAAAAGAAAGGAGGGAGGGAGTGCAAATTTGGGGGGAGTTAGTGAAAATTGGGGGGTGGGGGGGGGGGGGGGGGGGGAGATTTAGTGAAATAATGCCGCTCGTCACATTTCTCGATTTATGTGCTCTAAACTTTCAGTCTTTATTTTTTTTTTAATTTTCAAAATTTATATTACAAATAATTATAATAAATACATATTTTAATTGATATTTTGAATAATTGTTTCAAAAAATAATTTTTTAAATAATAGTTCGTTTATATCTAATAAAATTTTATTTTTAAAAAACATATTAATTTTTTCATGTTTTTTATTATTTTATAAAATTATAAGTTTTCATTTTAAGATTTATTATTTGAAAATTTTATTATTTATAAAATTCATATGTCATCCTATATCTTATTTATGAATTTGCATATTGTCCTAAATTCTTATGAAATTCTTGATCTTAAAATACTAATATGTTTATTTTATTTTTTAAGTCTAAGGCAACATATACATGCATGTTACAATGTTAAACACTTTTTAGCTAAGGTAACACCACATTTGTGGCTAAGCTAACACCAAAAACACATTGATATAGTAGGCCAAAGACAGCATAGCTAGGGTAACATAATCTAGCAACACCTAGGTGGATGATGTTGCGATAGGCAATCTATGGTGTAGTGAAATGAGTTCCTTCTCACTTGCTTTGGATTTTTACATTCTGTAGCAAAGTGACCCAACTCATTACAATTGTAGCACCTGATTGTGCTTCTGTCCACGGTTCCAGTTTTATAGCCACCCCTTGTGCTATTTGAAGAGGAAGAACCACCTCTCTGAAACCTGGGCTTGAACTTAAGATTATGATTCCTTCTGAATCTGAATTTACCAAACTTCCTCACTAGCATTGCCATAGACTCATCCTCTAGCTGTTCAAGTTCTTCCATAGAATAGAAGTCACCACCAGATTGATCAGTGGATGTTAAGCCATATTCAGCCATAATAACATCCATGTCAGAACTGGAAGGTTGAACAACCTTCACTTCCAGTTGTTGTGGGACTTCTGTTGCTAATGTAGTAGAAGTACTAACTATCTTTCCAGTTCCATATATCTCCTTTTGTTGAATCTGCTCCAGCTCATAGGTCTTCAGAACACCATAGAGTCTTTCCAAAGAAATCTCTCCAAGATCTCTTTCTTCTCTAATTGCAGATATTTTGTGCTCCAAATGAGATGGAAGTGTCAGGAGGAACTTCTTGTTAATCTCCTTGATAGTATAGTGCTTTCCATGGAGATTCAGATCATTTATCAATTTGTTGTATCTCTTAAAAACCTCAGAGATACCTTCACCAGGGTTTGTTCTGAAATGTTCATATGAAGAGGTGAGAATTTCCATCTTATTCTCTCTGACTTCCTCTGTTCCCTCATTGATTATCTCAATCGTGTCCCAAATGTGTTTGGCAGAAACACAATTTAGAACATGATTATGCATGATAGGATCAAGACAATCAACCAGTATCAACTGTAAACATGCATCCAGGGAAGCATCCTCTTTCTCATCAGCTGTGTAGTCCTTGGGATCCTTGGGGTACATCCTAGCAGCTCTAGTAACAACATCGTTCTCTATATGCTCTTCCTCAACAATCATAGGAAGTTTAGGACCATTTTTCAGCACTCCAAGATATTTAACATTAGCCACTTGAAGAAACAGGAGCATCTTCTTTTTCCACATAGGATTATGCTCCTTACTGAACATGGGGATCTGTACTGTACTGACTTTCTGTGTAGTAGACATTTTTGAGATTTTTGATGAATAATAAAAATTTCAGACTTGAAGAAAAAATCACAAAAAAATGGATCTTTGATTTGTATATCAATCAAAAGGCTCTGATGCCAATTGTTAGGTCCCGATAAGTTTGTCGAAGAGGGGGTTGAATAAAAACCTTACCGTTTTATCAAATTTGTTCGTTTTAGAATAAAACAATTTAAGAACAAATTATGGCGGAATTAAATGAAACAAAATTCAAGTTAAATATAACTTATATTAAACTTGAAAGGTGTTACAAATATGGTACTGATTACAGGATTGAATCTCAAACTAATTAAAACAAATCTAGAATAAATTCGACATGAATTTATCTATTTGTTTAATAAAAAGATATAACAATAAATGATAATTTGAGATACGTTCTAGGGATAAAAATCCGCTAGATAGTTAAAGCAGTACAAGTGAATGAATTCTAGTGGTTTAGATTTAACACAATGATTCTAGAATTTAATTCACAGAAAGAAATGTCCACGGCAGAGTTCTTCACATAAAGTATTTTGATGTAATGTTAATGATGATGTCTTCTGTTTCTTGATCTTTTATTTTGTACTAATCCACTTGAAAAAACAATTTTGCACGTTATCTTTGCTTTGGAATGACTATCAAAATAGTCTAGAAAAGACTATTCAAATGCCTGGAATGACTATCTTTTATATTGGAATAACTATCAGAATATACAAGAATTAAATTAGAATAATACAAATGCACTGGGATGACTATCCCTTGATAGTCATTCCAGTTCATTTTTAATCAAAATGACTTGGAATGACTACCGGGATGACTATCCTGGATAGTCATTCCAGTTCATTTAAATTAAGTAATTCTAATTAAATTCTAATTCTACTTTAAATTAATTCTAATAATTAATTTATTTGTTAAATTAATTCCGATGAATTAATTTAATAACTAAATTAATAACTAATTTAAAAGAGAACTTAAATTCTTAAAAGATAGCATAACTATTCCTTGAACCACTGGAACTGAATGAAGAATATTCACTGTCTGAAGTTGACACTTTATGTACTGTCTGGTTCATAACTGACTAACTCCAATGTCTGTTCTTCATCTTGACTTTAAGCTGTGGTCCATTAGCTGCTTTTAACTGTTGTTCAACCTTTGTAACATGTACATTTGCTGTCACACATCTGAAATCTCTATCACTTTAATAAATCCACTTCCTTGAATACTTCACCGAGGCTTGATCAATAAATTGAACTTCTTTCAATGCAGTATTTCTTCAAGTCTGTAGGATGACTTTAAACTGTATTCTTTTGACCAATATGATCTTCTGAGATTCATGTGATATTGTGATAATTGAATTATTACTTACTTATTACAAACTTGTTTAACCAGATTTGAATCCTCGATGTTAACAAATAGGCCTATACATATGCCTTTCACTTAGAATCATCAGGCTTGGGGAATGGATAATCCACCTCTAATTTGTTCTTGCCATGATGTCTTGGTGGAGAACCAGTCCTGCCACTAAATAATGTTTCAAACTCCTTGACACTTGAGTGTTCAACATCATATTCCTTTTGAAGAATCACAGTATCAGGAGTGAGAACTTTGTGGATTGTTGTGTGGACAGGCACTGTCTTGGATGATGATGAAGAAGTCACACCCTTGAAGATAGACTCCTTGATTAGCTTTCAGAATTGAGGAAGATTTGATCATTCTTGGCTGGAGCATCTTTGGCTGGAGAGACTACCTTTGTGAGTTGAAACTCACTTGGATTTGCAATGATTAAAGGTGTCTCTCCCTCCCCTTGACTTGATTGCACACCCTTGGTTTTGGTTACTATTTCAGAGCCCACTAGTACACTCTCCCCCTTTTTGTTATCATCAAAGGTTGGAGTGACACCAGTAGCCTGCAGCAACTGTTGCAATAGCCGAGTCTACAAGTTTTGATTTGCCAAGAAGGTGTCCATTTGCTTCTCCATCTTCTCTATCCTTTCCGTAAGGGCAACCACATCCTTGACCAGTTTGTCTTGCTTGAATCTTTGAGAGGTAGAAGGAGCAACAACATCAACTCTCCTTGCAATAACATCGTTTACCCCATCAAGATGGCCTTTGATATCATCAGTGTTGGCTCTCTATCGAAGGATGTGGGCCTGGTGAAGCTGAAGTGATGCCACAAAATTTTGAATTGTAGTGGCATGCACATGATTGGATGTTTGAGCTTCACCATGTGCCCTCTGATAATTCTTGAGAATGACTGCCTTGGTGTCATTGTGGACATATGAGTTGGAAAACAACCAAGGAGGCATCTCTTGTAAAGTGGAAGGGCCTTTTTTTCCTCCTTCACCACTCTCAGAATCATCAGTTTCTTCATCATATTCAAAATCTTCACCAGCTACTGAAGGCAGATTCTGGATTGCTTCTTTTGCTCTAGACATTGATTCAGTAGTGTGTACTAAATTTAGTAGCCCTGTCCAGCCAATAGTTGATGAGCTGGATCAGGATGAGTAAATGTCTCAGAATTCAGGTTGACTTGATCCAACTCATTTTGATAATCAAGTTGGAACAGCCTCTCCCTGTCTGCATCACTGACATCCATTAACTCACTTGCAATGGCTGAGTCTTCCATCCTTATCTCTCATGTACCTGCCTTTCTCTCATTTTCTCTCTTTTCTTGCATCAGGAGCTCCCCCTAGCTCACACCCCTCACACCGTCACCTTCACCTACTAAGGTGAAACTCTCATTGCTCACTTTTAGCAGACTGGAAGAAATAGTTTGTCCCTCGTTCTCTCCATATCCTTTTGTCTGGCTGCAAGCCAGCCTCTCACTCTCAGCATCTTCACTCCCTTCCATCAATCCTAAGAGTGTTTGAACTACTACTAACTCATCTGCACTTGAAGCTATAATATTTGAGATTTGATGTGCAAGTGTGAAAGATGTATCCAGAGAGGTAGTAGAAGTATATGTCAACGGATAGTTGATTTGAGGCATATCCGTAGACAGACAAACACTCATCAACGGATGAGAAATATCCGTAGATGACGAAGAATGAGCAACTTTTGAAATTGAGACTATGAATGAATCTATGGAGATTGATTTTAAATTGAGAGCCACGGATGGAGCCAGCGTCTTAAAAATGATAGATTGGTGGTCCAACAAATCATCAATAAGATGATGACCACCAATTTCAGAGAGGGGCTTCTCCAAGAAGGTTAAAGATGGAGAATCAGGAATAGATGTGTGAATCATATCCACATCTAAAGAGAGAGTAGGTGAGCTTGGAATTTTTGTTTCAGTTTGAGTGATTAAAGAATGAGGTTGTGACTCCACATTTACTGGAGCCACATCAAACTGAATTTGTAAAGGTGATGAAACACAACTTGAAGTTGTGGTCTGCACTGTGTGTGATCCCTGTGCAACCCCAGATGTCTTAGACCTTTTTCTCCTTTTATATGCCTTAGATATATCTGTAGGGCTTCTGGTGTTCCAATCCCTCTTGTGTTGTGTCCCTGGTTGGGGACTATTTTCAATAGCAACATCCTTTTGGGAGGATGCCACTAGGGATGTGTTAACTTCCTTTTCAACTACTATATCTTTTTGAGAAGATACAGGGTGGCTTGGTTGGGACACACTAATCTCACCTCCCTTGTTCTTGGCGTTTCTTTGATGTTCACCCCTTCCCTCACCACTCACTACCACCTTCACACTCCCCTCAAGGGTTTTGGTGGTTTTTTACAACAGGTGCCTTTTGAGAAACACCTGAGGTTAGCTTTTTAGATTTGGATTTTGGAATTCTAGAGGTGGCCACGTGGGTAGGAGGATGTTGGATAGTTCCAGCCTCCATGGTGGCATTTGAAATCAAAGAAATGACAATGGAGGAAGGTACAGTTGAGGAAAATACCTGACTTACCTGTGCCTCCTGAGCTGCAGTAAAAATTGGTGGAAACACCAATTGTACCTCCCTGTTGTGGTTCATCCTATTCAAGTCCTCAAGGACCCTCTTATTTTGAACCCAACATTCCTTGGAGTTTGCAGGGAACTGGATCACCAGGTTATTCTCTACATGGTTAGCTAGCAACACGATGAATCTAGCATAATATACATTCTTACTTCTATATGCTTTATTCCCTAGTTTAGAACCAAGTTCAAAAAGAATCAAGGACCCTAGGTTATAATAGCTATCAGTCAAAAGCCTGTAACCAATGTCAAGCATAGAAAATGTAACTACATCATAGTTGCTAATTTTACCAGAGAAAACCTTAAGAATGGCATTAAAGAAAAAGCTCCATTCTTTGACCACTCCTCTTCTCTGAATCTTACTCAAATTATCTGTAGGCAAAGCATAGTTAATTGAATTCATCAAGTTAACAATGTCAGTATCACTATGCTTTTCTAACCTATTGTTTTCAGGCAAATTTAAGCATGCTGTAATGACATCACTATTTATCACATATTCCTTACCTTGAAGAACAGAAGTGATTGTAACATTGATAGAATCGAACACAGCGGATTCCCAAATTACTTCAATCACCTCAAAATATAGTTTGGGGGCTTCGAACATTACCTTTGAGAGCTTGCAGTTATGGAGAAACCTCATCATAGTGTGATATGATGCGTTTTTCTCTTCGAAGTCCACCAGTGCCGTGAAGTTGTTCTTCTCGTATGTGAAACCGGTGAGAGACATGATCTTGTTGGTTGGTGCCATTTATACAGCTTTGAGTTACAGAGAAAAGTTGCTTTGAGAGAGAAAGATGAGTTCTTGCCATAGTGAATTTTGGAATTGGTAGAAAATGTTTAATTGAGACTAAAAATAAATTTATACTCCCCCAAAATAATTCACTAAGAAAATCAAAATAATTGACAGAAATTATCTGATTGGGCAAGAAAATAACCGTTTAAAAGTAATGAGTTTAAAGAGTAAATCCACGAATTTACTGCAATTACATACACGTACTGTACGCATGTAACTACGGATAAAATTGTGACTTTAACGGTTAAGATTAAAACTGCACTATCTACAGATAGGATTTTACCTTTTGAGATTCGACATCCGTCGAGGAGTAAAAAGAAATATCCGTAGACGTAGAAAAAATCTAGTGTCAAAAATGACCATCGACGGATAAGGATATCCGTAGAGGGAGAAATTTTGACTTAGACAAAATTCTTCTTTTTCAGAGAGTTTTTATTCTCATGAAAATCATGTTGACACTGGCTGCATTACAAATTATCAGACATTTAAATAAATTAAGAGTAGTTAAGCATACCTAGCTCACTTACCAACCTTGAGAATGTTGATTCATCAAGTGGCTTGGTAAAAATGTCTACAATTTGCTGCTCACTTGGAATAAAATGAAGTTCCACAATACCATTTGTCACATGTTCCCTGATGAAGTGATACTTGATGTCAATGTGCTTGGTCCCTGAGTGATGCACTGGATTCTCAGTTATGGCAATTGCATTAGTGTTGTCATAGAAAATTCGAATCTTATTAACTGTTAGACCATAGTCTATTAGTTGATTTTTCATCCAAAACATATGTGCACAACAACTTCCAGCTGCAATATATTCTGCCTCAACTGTAGAAGTAGAGACAAAATTTTGCTTCTTAGTGAACCATGAAACAAGCTTGTTTCCTAGAAATTGACAGGTGTCAGTTGTACTTTTTCTGTCAATCTTGCAACCTGCATAGTCTGCATCTGAATAACCAATTAAATCAAAACCATATTCTCTAGGGTACCAAATGCCAAGGTTTGGAGTTCCCTTGAGATATCTGAAAATCCTCTTGATAGCAATTAAGTGAGACTCTCTAGGATCATCCTGAAATCTAGCACATAGACATGTAGCAAACATAATATCAGGTCTACTAGTTGTTAAATATAAAAGTGAGCCCACCATGCCTCTATAGCTTGAAATGTCCACAGATTTTTTCTTAGTATTCAATTCAAGCTTAGTGGCAGTTGGCATGGGTGTTTTAACATGAGAGCAATCCATTAGATCAAACTTCTTTAATAGATCAAAGATGTATTTAGTTTGACTAATGAAGATTCCTTCTTTCACTTGCTTAACTTGTAAGCCAAGGAAATAGGTAAGTTCACCCATCATGCTCATTTCATATTTACTTTGCATAAGTTTGGCAAACCTTTTGCAAAGCTTCTCATCTGTAGACCCAAAGATTATGTCATCTACATAAATTTGAACAAGTGTACTAGAACCATTAACATTTCTAAAGAAAAGAGTTTTGTCAACAATACCACTAGTGAAGTGATTCTCTAAAAGAAACTGTGATAGAGTGTCATACCAGGCTCTAGGTGCTTGCTTCAGTCCATACAGTGCCTTGAGTAGGAAGTAGACAAATTCTGGATAATTTGGATCTTCAAAACCAGGAGGTTGACTGACATATACCTCCTCTTCTAGTTCCCCATTCAAGAAGGCACTCTTGACATCCATTTGATAGACCTTGAAATTGGCATGGGCTGCATAGGCCAGGAATATCCTTATTACTTCCAATCTAGCAACAAGGGCAAATGTTTCATCATAATCTATTCCTTCTACTAGAGAGTAGCCCTTAGCAACCAATCTTGCTTTGTTCCTTGTGACAATGCCATTTTCGTCTATCGTGTTTCTGAATACCCATTTTGTTCCTATAACACTTCTGTCTTTAGGTTTGGGTACCAACTTCCATACTTTGTTTCTCTCAAATTGGTTTAGCTCTTCCAGCATAGCTAACACCCAATCTGGATCTAAAAGAGCATCCTCAACTTTTTTGGTTCATCTTGTGAAAGAAAGTTGTTGTATAAACATCCATCCTGAGTAGCTCTTCTAGTTTGGACATTTGAGGATGCATCACCAATGATCAGTTCAAATGGGTGATCCCTTGTCCATTTTCTTCTTGTTGCAGGTGTAGGTCTTGAAGATATAACATCATTCTCATAAGCATGATCATGTGAGGTTGATCCTTGACTCAGAGAAACTCCCCCTGAGTTTGTTGGGGTGGTAACCCTGTGTTGAATTCTGGCATCATCAAAAACAACATGTACAGATTCCATAACAATGTTGATTCTGTGATTGAAAACCCTGTAGGATTTTCCAGCTGCATATCCCACAAAAGTGGCTTCATCTGCCTTTGATTCAAATTTTCCAAGATTTTCACCTTGATTTCTCAATACAAAACATTTGCATCCAAAGACATGTAGAAAATTCAAGGATGGTTTCCTTCCTTTGAGCAGCTGATATGGAGTCATCCCTTTTGCTTGATTGATCAAAGAGATATTTTGAGTGAAACATGCAGTGTTAACTTCTTCAGCCCAGAAATAAGTAGGTAACTTTGATTCTCCTAGCATTGTTCTTGTAGCCTCAATTAAAGTTCTGTTTTTCCTTTCCACCACTCCATTTTGTTGTGGTGTTCTTACTACAGAGAACTCATGAATGATTCCATTCTCCTCACGAAACAGCCTCATTGTTGAATTCTTGAACTCAGTGCCATTGTCACTCCTGATTCTTCTGACTTTGAGATCAGGATTATTGTTAGCAACCTTGATGTGATTGATTATGATTTCACTTGCCTCATCTTTAGAGTGCAGGAAGTATGTCCATGTAAACTTTGAAAAATCATCCACAATCACAAGGGAGTATCTTTTCTTTGAAATAGACATGACATTTATTGGTCCAAATAAATCCATGTGTAGCAGCTGTAGAGGTTGCTCAATTGATGAGTCTAGCTTGCTTCTGAAAGAAATCTTCTTTTGCTTCCCTTTCTGGCAAGCATCACAAATTCCATCATTGGAAAATTCCAACTGAGGAAGTCCTCTTACTAGGTCTCTTCTTACCAGATCATTCATTGACTTGAAGTTCAAATGTGACAGCCTTTTGTGCTATAGCCAACTCTCATCTTTACTTGATTTACTTAGAAGACAAGTGATATAATCTGAACATGTTGAATTGAAGTCAGCTATATACACATTACCTCTTCTGTGGCCAGTCAACACCACATTGTTATTTTCTTTGTTTGAAACAACACAGGCTCCTTGATTGAATGATACTGAGAAACCTTTATCACATAGTTGACTGATGCTAAGCAAGTTGTGCTTAAGTCCATCAACTAGTGCTACTTCATCAATGATGACATTTTTCTTTGAAATCAAGCCATATCCCTTAGTTTAACCTTTTTTGTCATCTCCAAAGGTAATCCTAGGGCCAGCTTTCTCCACAAACTCTGTGAGGAAGGTAGAATCTCCAGTCATGTGGCTAGAACACCCACTGTCTAAGTACCATAGATTCTTTATGTTTCTCTACACACAACAAAACCAAATAAAGTTGATTTTGGTGCCCAAGTTTCCTTGGGTCCTTTCCTGTTAGCTTTAACTTTGCCTTTCTTGTCATTTTGCACCTTAATCTCAGGTTGAGTTAAATCAACCTTGACCCTGGGTGTTGACCTCTGAGAGACAGCATGTTGAGGATGTTCATATGCATACATGTTAGATGCATGCATTTGAGGATGTTGTGCATACACAGTGTTCATGTGTGGCATGTTCCATGTCATTTGTGGCATTGTAAATGCATTCATATATGGATTTGAAACAAATGGCATGTTGGCATACAAATTTGATGCATGATCAGTATGTGCAAACATGTTATGCATAGCAATCATAGGCATATTGGGTACATGCATTGGCATTTGAACATATGAAGTTTTAACAGTTTTGTAATTGGTAGATAAATGATTAACACTACCACACTTAACACAAGTTTTCCTAGGAGCATACTTGTCAGGTGTATAGTTGCTATGATTCTTAATCCCTACCTTACCATTTCTGTTCTTTTTCTTTTTCACCTCAGCCTTGACCTCTATATTTTCTAACTTTCCCTTCAATTTCTTGTTGGACAAGTGACCTATGTTGACATCCTTAGCTTTGGTTTGGCTACATTCTTCCTGAACAAAATTTTTACTGGTTGGACCATACTTTTTGTTCAACTTCTCAAGTTTTTCTTTACTAACACTGGATGTACACTTCTTGGGACAAGTCACATCCGTAGAGGTGTTACCCATCAACCGTTGATCACTATCCGTAGATGTGTCATCTCCTAGATATTAAACATCTAGTTTCTTGTTATCTTTTTCTGCTGATTCCTTGTAGAATGTATCCACACCTTGAGCCTTAATTATGTTTGTGGCAACATTCCTGGAATCAGTCCATCTAGCTATTGTTTCCTATTCTTTATCTAGCTGTGCTTTGAGAATTTCTTCTCTTTTTAGCACAGTCAGCAAATCATCCTTGGCAACTTGACACTCTACTCTCATTCTCTCAAACTCAATAAATTGAGTTTCTAGAACAACATTCCTATCACTTAAAAACTAATTAGCATCTTTAATCCTTGATTTTTCATTTGTAAGTGATTTAAGAGAAATACGCATATGGTACAATTCAGTGGACATATCATTAATTGCACTATTGCATCCTCAGTAGAAAGCTCAGAGAGATTGGTGGTGATTACCTGATTGGATGATGAACTGGCCTCCTCCTCACTTGAATCAGCCATCAGTGCAAGGTTCACAAATTCAATGTCCTCCTCAGAATCATTCCCATCTTCAGCCTAGTCATAATCCTGAGTGATGAATGCTCTTCCCTTTTGCTTGAGAAGATCAAAGTATTTCTTCTTATAGTCAACAGGCTCAAACTTCCTGTCACTCTTCCACAATTGAAACATTTAAACTTGGACCTTTCAACATAGTTTTTGTTTGATTAAAAGTCCTTTCTGAATGGTTTGGACACCTCAGGGTTTCTCTTCAACTTGAGCTTTGAGAACTTTCTTGACAGAAAAGCTAAATGTTCATCTAGCTCATCCATTTCATCTTGATTAGAAGGCTTACTTTCTTCAATCATCTTGCCTTTGCACTTTATTGATTCAGTCCTACCTTCACAAGCACTTGTGCTTGCTGTAGTTTCAGCAGCTTGTTCTTTCATGTCCTCATCCTTTTCAACACTTGCTACTAAGGAAACATATCCAGTTTTCTTTTGGACCTTCTCAATTTCCTCATCCTGCTCCATTTCCAACTCATATGTTTTTAGGGTTCCATACAGCCTCTCAAGTGTAAAATCTTTATACTCTTGAGTGTTCCTCAAGGAAACAGTTATAGGCTTCCACTCCTTTGGCAAGGCTCTGAGAAATTTAAGATTTTAATCTTTGATTTGATACACCCTCCCATACAACTTCAATCCATTCAGCAATTTTTAAAATCTACTAAAAGTATCATTCAAAGATTCTCCACTCTTGAAGTGAAAGTGTTCATACTGTTGTATGAGGACCTGCATCTTGTTTTCCCTTACCTGCTCAGTTCTTTCACAGATGGTTTGGACAGTGTCCCAAATCTCCTTTGATGTAGAACAATTAATAACATTGTCAAACATGTCAGAATCAAGACCGTTGAACAAAATATTCATGGCCTTCTTATCTTTATGAACTGCAATGTTGTCCTCAGGAATCCATTCTGAAGGTAACTTTGGAATGGTGCTTGGAGCTCCTGCAGGTGCTTGAGTTATTGAGGTGTTTGGCTTCATTGGTACATGAGGGCCATGATCTATGCACTCTACATATCCTTCATCCATAGACATTAGATGTAGACGCATCTTTAATTTCTAGTTAAAATAATTCTCTCTATCAAGAACTGGTATTTTAACTCCATAATCCCTCTGACCCATGATTCTGATTTTTTTAGATCTTTACACTTCTTGTGTGTTAGAAGCTTGCTCTGATACCAATTGTTATTCCCAGACAATGAACCAAGATTGTAGAAGGGGGTGGGGGTTGAATACAATCTTTAAAAATTCTTTAGTTCTTAACAGTAGAGATGTTAAAGTAAATTCGAGAACAAAAAAATAAACAAGATAAGATAACACAAGAATTAAAAATTCAGGTGGATTGATTTGTCCACCTGAGAGATTTTTATTTGAAGAAATCTCTGTGATGTTTATGAATAAACACACAGCTGCATACACAGAATTCTAGCTTCGGCAATTTACAAAGGATATAGCTTTGAGCTCTCTAAATTGCCTAACTGATTTCTTAGTTCTAGAATAATGCTACATTTGGTTATATATCCCAAGTTTACAAGATATTTTGAACAATCAATAATACAAAAAGTAAATATGTTCAAGATCCTTGCTTCTCCATTCTGGGTAATGGTCCATGTGTTGGTAGCTTGCCCTTATTGGCTGATTGTCTTTTATAGAAATGCTACTTTTGACTGGACAAAACAAAATACTACTTCTTCTCGTGACTTTTCCAGAAATACTGGTTTCCATGCTCTATGTAGTCTGTCAACCCATGTGCATTGTCTGAACTATCCTTTTCAAAGTACAGTATGTATCCGTAGATGCCATTTGAGTTATATCCGTTGAGAGTATCTTGATCACATCCGTAGAAAACTAGTACTGCTATCCGTAGACAGTACATTGTCCACATCCGTAGAAGGCTAATGTTGCTTATCCGTTGATAGTCAATTTCACTTATGTAAAATTATAAGGCATAGACTATTTACAATTAGCCTCCCTATTCTACATATCCATTGAAAGTCCACAAGACATATTCAGCCTAAAAACTAATACTTCAACTTCAACATCAGGATTATAAATCAGGATTGTACATCAGGAATGCATATCAGGATTGCATATCAGGAATGTTCATCAGGATTGTTCCTCAGGATTGCATATCAGGATTGCATCTCAGGATTGTATGTCAGGATTACACAAGCATGTTACATTGAGTCTTATCCGTAGATAAGCTACCCTTCTACGGATACTGCAAAAGCATGCTATCCGTTGATGGCTACATTTTACTTATACAATTTTCATTAAGTTAATCTAGTTATCATCAAGAAACAACATTGTTCCTAACATGAACCTACAAACGACTTTTCAACAAAGATAAACCACCAAAATGCCAAAAATCAGCCAAAAACCCAATCTCTAATGAAACCCCAAACATTTGAAGACGAACAGTTGTGTATGAAGAAACGATTCGAAATACAATTGGACAGATTCAAGAAAATAGATACAAGAAATAGTGAAAGATAGAGAAAACTCACAAGTAGCAGGAGAACAGAATGGAAGCAAGAACCGACTCCGGAAAATCACCAACCGCCGAGAGAGAGAAAGCCCAACATATAAAATATGAAGAGTTTTTTATTGAAATATGTAAAAGGAAAAAGGAAGGCAAAAAGGGGGTTTTTATAGGAACTATCTCTTAACCCCCAACAAGACACGTGGCGCCATTTGAGTGGACACAAAATTATGAAAAGACAGAAGCAATAACTACTGATAGTAGTTATTGACGTTTCTCGAGAAAATGGGAGTAGCATGATTTCAAATTATTGGGGGGCAAACCCGAAAAATCGATTGAAATTCCAATGCAAAGCTGAAATTAGCACTAGATCCCGGACTCATGTCAACCCTGGCTGTGTTTGTCAACTACACCTATCCGGATTGGGGGGCAACTATCAACCAAAATTTTTTCTAAGTTAACCAAGGCTTACAACCTTGGACTTGAGAAAGAACTCTGTCAACTCTCAAATCCGGACTCATGTCACTGACACATATCCGGATTGGGGGGGGGCAACTATCAACCAGATTTTTTTCTAAGTTACCCAAGATTTACAACCTTGGACTTGAGAAAGAACTCTGTCAACTCTCAAATTCGGACTCATGTCACTGACACTTATCCGGATTGGGGGGCAACTATCAACCAGAATTTTTTCTAAGTTACCCAAGGCTTACAACCTTGGACTTGAGAAAGAACTTTGTCAACTCTCAAATCCGGACTCATGTCAGTGACACTTATCCGGATTGGGGGGAAACTATCAACCAGAATTTTTCTAAGCCACCCAAGGTCTTACGTGGAGAATTCTACTCCCCCATCCAGAAAATCTGAATAAGGGAGTGGGGGGCAAATGATAGGCTATAAGAGCCCAGACTCCCAGTTATAGGCCATGAGAGCCCTAACTCCCAGAGCTAGTACCCAAAGCTTCTTGGGAGCCCTGACTCGAGACTCAACTAGGACTCCTGGTTGTGGCATATTCAACGGTACCTGAGCCCTGACTCTCAAGAAACCCAGATTCGCTCCCAAATCCTGACTTAGACAAATCAAGTTCCACAACACTCACGAAATGATAAGCTCAAATGACGTGAGATAAGGTTGTCAAATATGACGTAGGAAACACAGGTCTTTGTCAGAATCACACCTGGCCAAGACCCCTATGAATAACCACTGATTGGCTCAATTATGACCTACCTAAACCATGTGCCAGTAGGAGCTTGGCACACGACACCACAATCTTCACATGGACACGTGTGACCCATCAACATCACCCATGTGTCCTACCTACCTAGGATTCAACGCTTATGATTGCAGGTACACCCCCTGAACCCTAATTCTGGGCTTATAAATAGCCCAAGAAGGAAAGGTTTAGGGTTACTCTCTCATTCTCTATACACACTATACACACACCCTCCATATTTAGATATCTCTATAGTCTTATCTACCCTACCAAAGCCCAGACTTATTCTCACGCCGGAGGCGCTGTCAGGGTCCAAACCCCCCTCCGATGTTGTTTTGCAGACACCCACCAACAACTATACCGCTTCCAGGCGTGGGAACGGCTAGGAAGGACTAGATCGGATTCTGGAGTTATCATTGCCCACCTGTTAAATCATCAAATGTTAGGACACCGTCCTGTTTTCCCAGTTCTTATATTCTTCTGGTATACAACAAATATACACTTCTTGCATTCTTCTGGCATACAACCAAGATGCACCAATCAATTCAACATACTTTTAATCGGACTATTGTTCCAAAAAGATATTGAGATTAATTCACCACAGCTATAATTATTTATAGATGAAATATGGATTTATTTATTTTTCTTCATTAAGATTCAGTGTCTTGAATTATATTTTATACAACCATACTATTTTAAATTTTATAAATAAATAATATTCAAATTTTACAAAAAACCTCACATTTTGTTTTACTTTATAATTAAGGTACGTTATAGATTACTTTTCTAATCATTAATTTGGAACAACAAATAACATAAATTACAGGATGCAGAGAAGACTGCAAATCAACTGCAGGGTACTTCACATTTGTGGGAGCTAATTTAGTTACACGGAGGAGTAAGAAACAAAACATTGCAGCACTGTCAAGTGTTGAGACTCGATTCAGACGTTTGGACAAAGGTATATGTGAACTTATGTGCAGGAGAAGAGTGATCACTCAACTTGGATTCAATTCAAACTTTCTTTTTGATGTTACGATCACATAAAAACATAAATTTGAAGCTCAATAGCTAAATACATGGCAATTGAATCATAAGCCGAGATCATTAAGAGAATAATGCGAGAAGGAAGTGGAATTAATACAATGGATTCAGAAGCAAAACCAAAGAATGAAATGATATTGTTTTGTGATATTTCTCACCGTGTACAACTTGATAGACAAAGCATACCCAAGTGGGTCGACATTTCATCAGAGAAAAGTTGATTCAAAAGTAATTGAGATCCAGTTTCTGAGATCAGAAGATCAGCCAGCGAACATTTTAACGGAAACCATCTCAAGGAAAGTGTTCAACAAGTTTATGGACAAACTTGAAATGGTTGACATACATATCCATTTGGGGTGTTGGAATTACAAGCTCATATGTTGGGATTTCTTGTCCACTCAGATAATAAAAGGAGAAGTTACAGACACATATACTCCGAAATTAGGGCTGAGCAAAACCGATCTAAAACCATAAAACCGAACCGAAATATGTCTAGTTTAAATGCTTCAGTTTTTGATCAAGTAATTAGCTAAGGTGTTGACCATAATATGATTAATGTACGAATCTGCTTACTAACAGGAACGACAGTAGAATTCCATTGGTGCTCAGATTTCATTTTTTTTCACAAACTTTGATAAATCCAAGTTTTGTTGATGTTGAAAAACTTTGATTCTCTAGCTGCCACATAACATGATATGTGTACAAATTAGGCTATCCTTATTTATTCAGGAACTTCTTAGCATTCATAGAAAAGAACAGTATAACCGTATAGTTTGTGATGTCCACTAAATAGCTAAAATTTATGCAATAGCTAAATTATTTTTCTGTAATTCTTTTCGGTTTCTGATTCGTTTACATTGCTATTTTTGTTTCTGCAAACCTTTCTAAACTATTTTTCTCTGTTCTATTCATAGATGCGGGCAGGCTATGGACTGACCTTGAGAACCTGATATGTGAAAGTGATGCAGAATTGTAGAATCAGCAGCTGAAGCCTGAAGCGCTGAACAGTTTTTATTGAATTGCAGATTTCAACTTTCTATGTTCCTTGATTATTGAATTTAAGACTTGAACAGTTTTCATTTTCTCAATAGTTTTTATGAACTATTGAGTACTTGTGTTGTGTGTACAAGACTACAACCGATGTTCTAAAAATACATGAGTACACTTTGAAGTTTGAATTCATTTCTGATACTGTTGCATGGTGCTCTGGCCTCGAAAAATTTCATAACATAAATCATAGTTCTGCACACCATGATACATGTTATAGTATTTTTTAAAACAATTCAGTTTTTAGAAACCGAACCGAATAAACCGAACTATTTTGTTTCGGTTTGGTCCCGGTCCATATAGCAATTTCGGTCCCGTCTGGTCCCCAAAAAAACATCAATTTGGTTTTCGGTTTTTTCGGTCCCGGTTTTGGACCGAACCGGCCAAGGCTCAGCCCTATCCGAAATAAAATAATCCAAAAATTTCCTTACACTAACTATTTGCACCCAAAAAAAATAATCAGCCCAACCTACACATACTTTATATTGCTCGAACGACATAACAATTAAAATTAAATAAGAACCTTTGTTTAGTCAGGAGATAAAGGACCAGATGAGAAGTCTGATCTATACAACATAAAACAACCTGACCAAGATGTGTTTTTAGAGTACCACAACTGCAAAACAATGCCTCTGGTTAAAGGATGAAAAGGAGCGTGAGAAATTAACTCAGACATTATAAATTTAACTTGGATAAGAAACTGAAAAAATATCTATTTTTATTTTCAAAAATGTTGATATAATAAGTTCATGTTTTTCTTCCGTTTCTTCAAAACAATTCACACTAAAATAACAGATACTCACATCTGTTTTCTACAGAACCATACATTCCTTTCTCGTATACACGTTGGGTTTTGTTTTCCATATACACTAGGCATGTGTATAGTGTATATTCTATCACTTGACCTGAACTATTAGCTAAACACAATCTTTTTACCCACAAATTATTAGCTAAAACACAGTTAAATGTGGCACGACATACTTATCAAATACTCAATATGAATGCACTTGGACGAAAATGTTTTATACATTCAGTTGTATGTTATTATGTTTCAAGAAATGTGCATAACTCTAGTTCCTGATTCTGGGTATCTGTTTAGTGGTGACGTTGTTAGAGTTTAAAGTCCTACATTGCTAAAGCGGAAATAAACGTAGCAAGTTATTCGAATACCTTCAAAAAAAGTTGTGTGATAGCAAATATAGATTCAACTATGCACCTTGTTTATTTAGTTAATGATGGCATATAAAGTTCTTACAATAATTGTCAAGAGGGTGGTACTGTGTTGCCTTCTATCAGTTTCTTCGGGATAACACATTATTTGCTAAGTTTTAGCTCATAATACTTGGCAGCAGTTAACAGAAGATGGCAGATGGTGAGGATATTCAATCCCTTGTTTGTGATATTGGACATGAATGGTTGAGGTATAGTAGCTGACTTTATAATTTTGGCAAGCCTAGCAAATGATATATAAGATATTAATTTTTTACATTTATGATATGAACATTATATAGTACTTTGTTGTAACATGTTAAATTTTTAGGCTGGCTTTGCTGGAGATGATGCTCGAAGAGTTGTGTTTCCTAGCATTGTTAGTCATCCATGTCACACTGGTGTGATGGTTGGTATGGGGCAAAAAGATGCATATGTGGGGGATGAAGCTCAGTTCAAGTATGGAATTAATTCTTACTTTGAAGTGTCCAATCGAACATGGAACTGTTTGTAATTGGGATGATATGGAGAAGATCTGGCATCACAATTCACACATTCTATAGTGAGCTACTTGTAGCCACGGAGGAGCATCCAGTTGTTCTTAGTGAAGCACCTCTTAATCCAAAAGGTAGCAGTGAAAAAATGACCAAACTATGTTTGAGACCTTCACTGCCCCCCAAATTATGTTTGAGACCTTCAAAGCCCCAAATTGTACTATTAAGATTTTCTTATATTTGTCTCCCAAATACTTTGCACTTGACTCGCATTTGACACCATTCCCAGAGAATGCGTAAAAGTGTTACTGATTTCAGCTGTTGACAGCAAGCTTGAGCAGATCCAGCATCCAATATATTATATTAAGAGATCAAAACATTCTCAAGTCTCCGTTCACAAGGTTTTGTTTTGTTTTTGCTGCAGGTATGGTTTTGGACTCTGGAGATGGTGTCAGCCACACTCTTCCTATTTACGAAGGGTATGTGGTATGTCCTCCTACATGCTATTCTATGTCTGGACTTGGCTGGCCGGTCGTGAATGCCTTCATGAAAATCCTAACTGAGCATGGTTACTCCTTTACCACCACAGCAGAACGTGGATTCATGAAATAGTGAGGAACATGAAGGAGAAGTTGGCTTACATTGCACTCAACTATGAGCTAGAATTAGAGACATCCAACACCAGTTCTTCCACTGAGAAGAGCTACTAATTACCACATGGACAAGTCATAAAAATCAGAGCTGAACGTTTCGGATGTCCAGAAGTCCTGTTCCAGCCATCAATGATTGGATTAGAAGTCGAGTGGGGGGGGGGGGATTGGAGACTCTATCTCCGCATCTCTTATCACCTTCGAACAGGTTTGTCTTTTCAACGAACACAATGCTATTAGTGAAAACTGAAAGGCATATGCATTAGTCTATTTGTAAACATCGAGCATTCGACTCAACTTAAACAAGAATGTAATAAGTAAATATTAGATTAGATGTCATAGAAATTTCAGAGGGTATTATCAGTCAAGTGAATGAAGATTAAAGTCATCTACTAACTTGGAGTAATTCTACACTGGAAGAAGTTCAGTTATTTGATCAAGCCTCAGTGAAGTATTCAAGAAAGTAGATCTATTTAAAGTGATAGAGATTTCAGAAGTGTGACAAAAGTTTACAGGTTACAAAGTTTGATAAAGGGAAAAGAAAAAGGACCACAACTTCAAGGCAAGAAATGAAGAACAGTCATTGCAGTTAGTCACTCATGAACCAAACAGTACATCGAGTGTGAACATCATACGATGAAAGTTCGTCATTATTTCCAGTGGTTCAAAGAATGATTCTGCTATCAAGAAATTGTATTAATTCTCTTTTAATTAATTAAATCAGTTAGTTAATTTATTCAATAAATTAATTCAATCAGAATTAATTATTCCTTAAATTAATTAAAAGATTAATTAAATTAGAATTAATATAATACTAGAATTGTACTAATTCTCTTTTACTTAATTCAATCAGAATTAATTTATTCCTTAATTTAATTAAAAGATTAATTAAATTATAATTAATATAATACTAGAATGACTTTAAAAATACACTAGTACCTGTTCATTGATAGTCTTACCGGTTCATCGGATAGTCATATTGATAGTCATTCTAGTACAATTGGTACTCATATCGATAGTCATACTAGTACAATTGATAGTCATACCGGTTCACTGACAGTCTTACTAGTTCATCAGCAAATCTTTTGATAGTCATACCGATAGTCATACAAGAAGGAAATGGAAGTCATGCTAGTTCAGTGGATTGTCACACTGATAGTCATTGCTATACAAAGTGAAGATAGTCATTCCAATTCAGTCCACTTGCGTACAAATATAAAAAACAAGAGCAATTGACTTTAGTTGTTGTACACAAAAAAAGAGACAGAACACAAAAACATTACATTCTCCTTCTCTCTGCCATTAAACATCAACTACTGATCTTTCATTGTAAACAAGTGAATTAATTTCTGGATTGTATTGTCCAATCTAAAACACTAGAAGTTAGTTACTTGTTGTTGTGTGACTATCTAGCGGATCATTATCCCTAGAATTTATCTTGAACTATTTTTTAGTATTCGATCTTTTTATTACAAATATAGATAAATTCATGTCTAATTTATTCTAATTTGTTTTAATTAGTTTGATAATCATTCCCTGTATTCTGTAGTGTTATTGTAACACCTTTCAAGTTTAATATCAGTTATATTTAACTTGAATCTTGTTTCATTTTATTCCGCATACATTTGTTCTTGAATTATTATATCACGAACCAAACAAATTCGAGAAAATAGTATAGTTTGTATTCAACCCCCCCCCCTTCTACAAACATATCAGGACCTAACAATTGGTATCAGAACCTATTGATTGACGCACACATCAAGATCCATACTTTTGTGAGAGCACTATGGGATGTGGAAGAAGAAGATGCTTTTATATCTTCAATTGGCAAATCCAAAGTATATTGCACTACACCATATTTGACCTATTGCAAGCCTAGAAAAGTGTATCATTAGACCCCATATGTGTTACAATAGAGTTTTATGTAACGTTTTAGCCAAAACTCGGTGTTGCATTTGCGGCCGTTGCGTACGAACCCATATAGTAACGCTTTTATGTACTTATTGCAACATTTGTCAAGTATTACAATAGAGTTTTATTGCAACACTTTGTCCATTTTGGTAACACATTTAAGGTGTTGCAATAGACTAATGCAACACATTTTTGCAACATTTATTGGCTTAGAAAGTTACAAAATCAATTTATTTGCAACATTATTGTAAGATCCGGGAAAAATTACGTGTTAATATTTGATGTGAAATGAAATTTTATTTTCATATCAAAATTTATTAAATGTTTTATCTGTTTAAATGTGTTAAGTTATTCGTTAAATGGTTGAATATGTGACCTTGAGATGCTATGTGAATGTTTGTGGTGATTGGAAAATTCTTTTTAAGAGAATGTTATTTTTATTTCATTTTATTTTATTTATCGAAAAGAAAATTTAGTTCATTCCCTAATTATTCGGGAAATTGATATATCGTTCGTATCAATAATACATCTGTTATAGCCCTAATATTCTTGAGCATTCGTTATATAAATGATATATATTGATTTGGATAATTATCAGTCATTGTGGATGATTATCACCTCTTAAAACGTGTATTTCACTTTATTAAAGATTTAAAGCGATCCAACGGATCAATATCGATCCAAAAAATTTGTTTGGGGTATTATTTTCCGTTTAATATAAAAAGGCGTATCGTGCATTATTTTGCGTATAATCAAGCTTATTTATCGTTAAATATAAAAATCTCTAAACTGTGTTCTTCGTGTTCTTGAGAATCAAACTCGATTTTGGAGGCGTTACCGGAATCCGTTTTCAACGTTCTAGTAGCCAAATCGAAGGTCTTGGAATCTCGTTTCATAATCTACCATCAGAATTCGTGTGGGGTAATTTTTAAACCGTATACCAAGTTTTCTTTAATTCTGGAAAATTAGGGTTTATGTAAAATTTGGGGATTTTTGATTCTGAGCTTGTTCATGTGATTTGATGATATGTATAGCTTCGTATGGTTGTAAGGAGTCCAAATATGTGTTCCATTTCATTGTTTGATTCCCAGATTGTCTAATTCGAAAATTAGGGTTCTTGAGCTCGAATTGGGGCTTTTTGATTTAGGGTTTGTCCGTTGATTTTGATGGTTCCTATAGCTTCATATGATCACTTATAATCGATTTACATGTTTAATTGATTCGTTCTATTCCTAGATTAGCTACTTCGAATTCTTAGTTTTTTTCGAATTTTCAAATCATTAGTTTGTAAAACCTGTTGTTTGTTTGGTTAAATGATTGAAGGGGTTAGATTGTAAATGTTCTCAGCTTCGTTTTGATACCAAGAACATCCAGTTTGATACAAAAATGGTGCTAGTCGGATTTTGGCCGGAAAATGTTAAGGTCGCCGGAAATTTCCAGATTCCGGCGAACCTCCATTAAAGCTGGAGCTTCAAGAAGATGAATAGTGTTTTTAAATTATTTATTTTCAAAAATAGTTTAAAAATTCTAAAAATCATATTTTTATTTTAAAAATACATTTTATCATTCAGAAAATTTTATAAATTTATAAATATTTATTTAAATTCGAAAATTGATTAAATTTAATTATTTTAATTATTTTTGATTAATAATTAATTAATTTATTTAATTGATTAATTTTAATAATCAGTTAATTCTATTAAATAATTATTAATTAAATCTAATTAATTTAAATTAGATTTAATTATTTTCTTGGCTCGGTTTTACTCATACAAATTTGTTTAAGTGTTGGAATTAGTCAATTAATTTTATATTAATTGATTAAAATTGTTTTTAAATCTTTATATTGGGATAAATGATCCGATTTTAGATCTAAAAATATTTTGAGGTTTAATTCCTTTGAAATGAGAGTCAAATATTTTTCTAAAATTATTTCTTGGACATTACGAGACTTAGGTGATTGATTTATCGCAATTAAATGACAATATGTGTTATGTGAATTATGTGGATTATCTGGTTAGTGAGTCATAAATACGAATAAGTGATTAGAGACTTGTTTAAATACTTTGGTCGTGTCTAATATTATCACGAGGGGTAGTTGGAATAGAAATTTGTTAGTATTGTTAGAAAATGAGATTTACGAGACCATTGACTTGGATGTTGACTTTTATAGTATAGAGATTTTCGACGAACGTGATACGTGGGTTATTTATTTAGTTAATCGTGATTATTCTATCTATTGAATATGGTTATCTAGGCAACAAGGGCTATTGGACAAGACGAGCCAAATTACCAAGACATGTTAAATGAAGGAAGTCGGAGATATCGACGCGTGGATTCAAAACGGTAGGATTAGATTAGTGGTATTCACAAGAGCGTTAAATCAAAGAAGGACGGAAATAGAGAATCGTGCTATATGGCAGAATAAGGAGGGAATCGTATTATCTCAGCCTTACAAAATAGCTAAGGACCAGAGGCAAGTGTTTAGACCCTTGCTTATTATTTGAGTGATATTCTATTGAATTATTATTATGCAATTGGCACACTCTTTACTAAATTTTAAATGATGATTCTTTTGCATTGAATTGCAAGTATTTTATTTAATCTCGTAAATTGACGAGTATTCTTTCATACCTTTTGAGTTTAGATTCATATTTCCATGTTGATTGGAAAAATATAATTATTGTATTGAACGATTTAAAAGATAGTTATGGGCCTTATACTAAGGCTTTCTTTCAAAAATCTTGATTTAAAAATATTAGGTTGGAATGTTGCCAACCCTGGATGAGTGGGAACTTGTGAACCCGATGAGGGTAAAAATGTTATTTTAAATTCTGAAGTTGTGGTACTTGTTCTACAAGTATTCTATTTTTCCATCTTGCACCTATGCAAGTATTATTATCATTTCTTGTTGATGCGATTATCTGATCCAGTCCTTGATTCGAACTCATAATGCCTGTTTCACATCAGACTTAATTTTATTGAGCATGTTATTGCTTACTCTTCATTATCATCCCAGTTGTTGCATCGATCTCGTCGATGTTTATTATATTGTCACTTTTCATGTGCACCTCCCATTATTGTGTCGATCTCGTCGATACTAGATTGTATTGTTATTCCTTGATGGATTCTTCATAGTCGAGTTGTTTCCTGGAACGTGAGTTTTCCAGCGATTGTTGTATTAAGGTTGTCGATTCTTCCGACACCTGGCTGTCGTAGTAAGGTTGTCAATTGTACTGACACCTGACGTATAGAAAATAGAATTGGAATGTTTTTTAATGGACCAATAATGGCCGGACCAGATTCGTGGTCAGAATTAATTAAGGCCAAGATGGCCAAGGATCCTAGGGGAGAACTTTGTTATAAGCGGGTCCGGGGTTGATGTGTGACTGATCAGCAGCGCAACCTTTGTGATTTATAAAAGTATAAAAATCCAATTCTAATAGCACTTCTTATATCTGAGATTGATTTCATTCATATGTTCCGTACTGGTGAGTTATAACCTGATATTCAGGTTGATTCGTTTGCTTAAAGTTGTTGGTTTCAAAAGATGTTGTGAATGGAACTGTTATCTTTAAAAATAGTATTTTTGTATAAACTATGGTCTTGAAGACGTATCAGTTTATATTTATTACATATTTTCTACATACTATTGTAGATATTTTGGTTCGGGTAACCGTGGCGACCAATATAAATTCCTTCGTGTTTTAAAACTATTCAGTTGCTAGAAGCTGAATGGGAAATTATGGCGAATTACCAAACTTGATTTAAAAGTTTTAGAGATTATAAATGTTTAAACCAAAAGCTTATTTTGGAAACTTTTCCTATTATACTTGATAATGCACCTGTTGAGCAATTCTTTCGCTCATACTTGTTTTCTTAATATTTTTAGCCTTTCAGTAAGAAGGCAAATTGGCGGGAGTTATCCGCGTAGCTGGGCAGAGAAGGAAGAAGATGTTAGTGTAAAGACGTTATGATGCAGAGTATTTAGAACTAGTGTAAGGTTATTGTATAAAGTGAATTTTTATTAAATACTATGTTGTATCAAGTTAGATTTGTCTGGTATAGTTCTTGTCGAAGTTATACTAGTGTTATAGGATTTATGTAAAGAGAATGGTTGTAAAGAAGAAAATTTTGTGTAATGGAATTTTGGATTCTTGTTTCTAGCACTATAACCTTTAAAGATTCTTGGTAGAGTTGGGGTCGCAGATGATATAATTGTATTGGTTTAATATTGAACAGGTTGTTTTATTAGAGAATGCAGAGTGACGACCAAATCCTTTGACCCCGGATTTGGGGCGTTACAATTATGATGCAACATTTTGAAGTTGTTGCAATGTTTTCGGTTTTTTTAGCAACATTTATCTGCAAAATTTTTATCACTATTGTAATATTATATATCTTATTAGTAACACATGTTTGCAACACTTTTTATTAGTCTATTTTGCAATGTATTGTTTGAAATTTTAATATACCATGCACAAAGGCATACCAAACCAGAAATCAAGTTCATCATTTCCCAAATGACAAATCCAACAAGTCAAAAAAAACCCAAAAACATATATATTTGGCTTTTAACACAATATCATCTTGCTATAGTACTTAAATCTAAAGTTGAAACACATGTCGACTTGCACCATAATTTTACTACATTAACAACTTAAAGGAAATTCCAAAATACCAATGTCTACCAAAAGTACGTACATAGAAAATATAAATACTGATCATCAATCATCACTTTCTTCGTCCACCTAATTTTCATCCTCACAATCATCGACCTCCTGATCACTGTCCTTAGTGTCATCGTCACCAACACACATTCGCGATGAGAGTGTTGCCAGTTGCTGCTCTATATGAAGAAACAGGGCGAAGACCAGCAGTAGCGTGGCTTAGAGATCTACCAGAGAGTAGTAACAGGTCCCCTGGAGAAGAACCATCATCTGCTAGGTACCAGTGACCATTAACAGTTATATACGTATTAATTAGTTTACTTTCATTGAGATGAATACTTTCACATTGTACTTCAGCCAGTCTACCAAGTGCACCTGAAATATCCCAACTTAAATATATAGCAACGTTCTTCAATTAAATAAAGAGTAACAACAATAGCAAACAACTAAACAATAATGAAGGAGATTCACAACAAGACAAACTGTCACCGTATCTGTGCAACTGATTGCTACACATATCTTGCTGAAAAGCAGTGACCATTCTGAAAATACAACCAACTTTGTCAATCACTCAATAAATAAGAAAGAATCCTCATACTTCAAATACCTAGTAATTAATATAAAATCCTGCTTGACAGAAACATTCGAAATTCCAAAACTAAATTCACAGTTGAGTCCGCCTTTTCGAAAGCAGTACAAAACAACTCAGAACTCATACTTAAGTACCATAATTTCTTTAACATATTATCACTTGTACATGAACAAAACAAATATACAGCATTAAACATTATTGTTGTTTATAGCGCCACGGTGTTCACCTATACGACTCTAGTCAGCATTCTACTACTCTACATATACGACTATCGTTAAAAGATCACAGCATCCTATAACGTAAAGTAGTTACATTAAGTTAGTAAAATCGTAACATCCAAATTCTAAAATCTAGAAATTTTGTTACAATACAATCTAAGGTAAGGATCGGATAAAGGTCCCAAATTGCACAGCATTGTTCTTGTTTATCTAAAGAGGCTGGTTCGAGAAGTTATAATGTTAAATCATATAAAAAACTAAATCAATTTATTATTTGCAAATTTTAATAGATTAGAGCCCCAAAGTGATCAATAAATAGTAGATCAATATGGTACAACTATACGTTCTTGGCTTACAAGGAAAATTGATAAATTTTAGTAAATCATGCAGAAAAATATATATATTTCAATACTTCACATTCATATCTTCTTTAAATGATGTATATTGATAAATGTATATTGTGTTTTGGATGTTAGTTACACTGAATAAGTGTGAGAACAAACAAAATAACATTAGTCTGCACCTATGTAGCAGGGATTCTTCACTTTGGTGAAGAGTCGCGTAGGGGGTGCGTACGCAGTGCGGGAGTGCGCGGGGGTGCGCACGGAGTGCGCCACGTGGCGTATCCACGTATAACAGTGACAAAATTTCAGTGGGGTGCGGCGGGGTGCGGGAGGGGGTGCGGGAGGGGTAGAAAAGGCATTTTACAGGGATAAAAAACAGAAGAAATAAAAGAACGGTACTTAAATTACCAATTAAACATTTGCCCCAAATTCAAGTGACCTAATTGGATGAGAGCTGAGAGCTCAACGAATTGAGAGCTCATATTCCGGCGTCATCTTCGTTTTTCGGCGTCATCTTCACCGATTAATGGTAAGAAATTGATTCAAAACTCCTTCGATATATATATATATCATATATGACTGTATGTATACATATATTATATATATATACATATTTGTATAATCGTACAGATCTATGTTTGTAGGTTGTCTGTGTATATGTGTGTATAGCTGTATGTATATATGGGATTAATTGGGCCAATTTTCTCTCGACGGCTACAGTAACCCGACTGCTACAGTAACCCGACTGCTACAGTAACCCGACTGCTACAGTAACCCGACTGCACTGTTCATTTTTTTTTGAACTTTTTTTTTTTTAGTTATGGAATCATTTACAAGTTCCGGTGCAAGTACGGAGGCTTGTCAAAGCCAACAATCGGGAGGTACAGATGTTTTCTGGAAGTATATTTGAATGCTACTCTTTGTGTTGTTAATTAATTACATAAAATATATATAGATATTATTTATTTTTATTATTATTTATTTTTGCCGTATCCCCGCGCACCCCCATATTTTTGAATTTGCCGAAGTGCCGTATCCCCTTACCGCGCACCCCCGCACCCGCACCCGCACCCGCACCCGCACCCATGCTTCATAGGTCTGCACAGATGTGCATTCAAAAATGAAAAGATACATGAACACCATGCAAGTCGCACCTTCCCTTCACGGACTGGACTAATTAACGTATAAGTTCAGTGGCAGAGCACACTGATGGTCACATTATGGTTTGCAACGATCTTCCCAAAAAAAAAAGCTTACATACAAAAGGAATAGCGATAAAAACTGAAAGTACTTGAGGGGAATTGTCATTTCTGAGTATTAATACGGTAATACTAATTAGATAGGCAGAGAGGCATTATAATTGTCGGAACTCTGTGGCAGCACCTGGTGACATGTCACCAGTCTTTTCTTTTAAATTTATGGCAGGTGATAATTGCTAAATCTTTCCTTTTTAAAGAACAGTTGATGTTATTTTTAAATGTTCAAAAAAGTTTAGTTTAAAAGTTAATTTTGTGCATATATCAAATTTACAGAACCAAAGCTCAGCAAGGAATGCAAGCAAGGGAGTACAGCACTATAACCTGCTGCTAGTAAACTTTTCTTAAAATTTCCAGACCTGGCATACTTGGGAAAGAGTATGAGTTGGTGTTGATTTTTGGTTGGAAAGTGATTTCAAAGCATCACTCAAATTGGTTTAGGGATGACTAAGACCTTTGGTTTCTTAGTACACCGCTTAAAAGTGAAATTAGAAATCATCCAGTGATAGTAAGCACCTATTTCTACCCTCCGAAAACATTATACTAGAAGAAGTATACATGCACAATATCTTCTCACCAACCAGAACATAAAATTATTATTCTTAAACACTAAACAGAACAATAATTTGAAAGTGGCAATCATGAACTGAACTAATTATGGTTACAACTAGAAATACCTGAACTTTGCTGTGGGTTGATTACGACACCATCTGCACAGAAATAAATACAAACATATAAGAGACATCGACAGGGATAAGCAGGGGGTCCGGGGAGGTGAAGGATATCTAATTCACAATGGACATCTCTTATTAAATTAAATAATCATTGTCGTTCCGCAGTCTAGACAAAGTTGAAATATTATCTAAATTCTTGTGAATTTTGGTTTTATTATCATGATCCACAAGAATCAAACATCAATGCAATGCTAAAACAACAGCTTTCAAATTTGGAACTTCTGTTATAATTTATATGTCATATATTTCACAGGATTCTCGAATTTTTTCAGAAAAAGCTCTTCTGACAAGTGATTAATTTTGTTTTCTTTATATATCATAACAATTGGAACTGAAATAGAAAAATGTTCCAGATCATATCATTCTCTGCTTGTGTGCTGAGTCGGAGTGCCGTGTTTGTGTGTGTCACAGTCCATATACATCTCTTTGCAATAATAGCTCTCACTATTTCATTATGTCATACTACAAACTTATTCAATTAAGTTTTTTACCATTTAAATTGTAATTAATATTTACGATATGCCACATTAAACAAATACGATCTTCCTATCATTTCACTTTTCTCTACGTTAATATTCACTTAAAATCACCCAGAGCAGACACATCTACAATCACAGATCACATATCTTCTTTAAATGATGTAGATCAATGATGTTCTCACACTTATTCAATGTTAGCTTCTGGCCTTCACATCATCAATATACATTTAAACACAATATTCGTAAAACATCACATGACATAAGGAACATTCACATTTTCAACCAACACACAAATTACACCAAAACTGAAACAAAAAACAACACTTCATATCAACAAAAGAGAACAATTCAATACGTACCGCCTTGTGGAGCTTCTTAATCAAAGCCATAGGCTTCCTCTTTAAACCTCTCTGAAAGGCCTATCATTTCACCAATCCAAAAACACAACAAATCAACACCTCTGAAACTGAACTTCTTAAATGTCCTCTTCTTCGGTGCTCCTGCTGCCGTCACATCAACCTCAAAATCCGCCTATACATACACATATACGCACAATATTCAATCGATGCACATAATTGACAATAAATTAACTGATAATACAAGTAATTGACTCACCATAGATGCTTGAATTGTTGTAATTCTTGTTGGACGAGAATTGTTTCATGAATATAGTCCAATAGAATTAAAAAAGTTGGATACTTTACCTCTAATTGAAGCTTTAATTGAGTTCAACTTTGCTCTAATCAGTTTGGGGGTTTTGGATTTTTGGATTTTTGGGTTTTGGGTTTTTTGATTTGACAGAGGTGTGAGAGAAAGAGAGAGAGTCGAGAGAGAGATGAGATTGAGAGAGAGATCCGAGAGAGATTGAGGGAGTCGAGAGAGATATATGAGAGACAGACAGTGAAAATATTTTGTTTAATTAAAATGTTGGTACCCAAATATTTGGTACTAAAGTTTGCCCGCCTCTGAAAAAATTGAACTCCCGCCTCCCAATTTTGGTCAATTTGACCAAAAACAGTAATGGGTATTGTAACACTTTTTCAAAATATTGCAATAGTTCAAAAATTGTCAAAATAATCTTTAAGCTTGCAACACTTTCCTATTTTAGACAACACTTTTCAAAAGTATTACAATAATTAGCAAGTTTTTTATTTTTAGCAACACTTCATGCAACACAAACATACATTGGGCTTGCAATAGGTCAAATATGGTGTAGTGTTGGTGTATTGAAGAAAGGCCCAAAAGTCATAATGGTTATTGAAGAGGAGCGTATTGAGAATAACCTTGTTGTTCATGCTGTAAGAACTTAACCTAAAGATCCAAAAGATTTTACAGCTGATAAAAAGGAAGATGCTTCTCTGGATGCTAACCTGCAATTAATTTTGGTTGATTGTATGGATCCCATTATGCACAATCATGTTTTGAATTGTAAAGATGCCAAACATATTTGGGAAACAATTGAGATAATCAATGAAGGGACTGAAGATGTAATAGAGAACAAAATGGAAATTCTTACCTCTGCATATGAGCACTTCAGATCAAATCCAAGGGAAAGTATTTCTGAAGTTTTTGAGAGATACAACAAATTAATCAATGATCTGAACCTTCATGGAAAGTACTACAATGTCAAAGAAATAAACAAGAAATTTCTTTTGACACTTCCAACCCATCTGAAGCATAGGATTTCAGCCATTAGAGAAGAAAGGGATTTAAGTGAGATTTCATTAGAAAGACTTTATGGTGTTTTGAAAACCTATGAACTGGAACAAATTCAGCAGCAGGAAATATACGGGGAAGGAAGAGTGGTCAGTACGTCTATTGCACTGGTAGTTGAAGTCCCACAGAAGCAGGATGTGATCGTAGATGAGTATGGTGTTACATCTATAAGTCAATCTGATGGTGATTTCTATTCTATGGAGGGCTTGAACAGTTGGAAGATGAATCAATGGCCTTGATCGTGAATAAGTTTGGAAACTTCTGGTTCAGGAGAAATCCTAGTTTCAAGTTCAAGACAAATGCAAACATATACCAGACATGTGGTTCTTCATCCTCAAATAGCACAATGGGTGGCTATAAAACTGGAATGGTTGATAGAAGCATGATTCGGTGCTTTAATTGTAATGAGTTGGGACACTTTGCAACTGAATGTAGAAATCAAAGGCAAGCAAAGAAAACCTCTCATGATACAAATCAAAAGAACAAGTCTGGTAAAACTTATCTTGCTGGAGGAAAAAGCTGGGATGATTCAGACAGTGATGATGAAGAAGTTGGAAATCTTGCACTCATGGCAATAGGAGACAAAGCTTCAACTCCATCTTCCTCCTACATGTCTGGGGTAACTTTCACTGACGCTAAAATGGTTTATCATCTTACTAGTACCTTATCTTGTGCACGTAGAGAGAATGATAGAATAATTCTTCAGAACACTGCTCTTGAAAAAGAGGTTAAAGAATTAAGATTAATGCATGTTAATCAAGATGAACTTAAAAAGGAAGTAGCTTTTCTTGAGAATAGGGTTAAGTGTTATAGAGAATTAGAAACCATTCTTAAAGGAAAGATTACAGAACTTGAGACTAAGGTCAGAACTTACTATAGTTCTTGCAAAATAGCTAAAGAGATCTTCAATAAACAAGCTATTAGTCAAACTGTTGGAATATGTTATGATTATAACGAGGCTATTGGAGAATTAAGCATTAATACCCCAAATAGAGTCAGTGCTGAAGAAAGGAGTATACCACATGTGCTTAAGGGTATTAACAAACCTTTCTTTAAAGAATCTATAGTAGAACCTCTAAATGAATCTTCTATTATTATTCAAGAAGAGATGCGTACTGAGGACATTGCCAATGGGATTGTCCATTACAACAAATGTGTGCCTAAGGGTTCTGTCAAAGTTGTTCCAACAGCGGAGACCAAATTATACACTCATAAGTTGGAACAAAACAACAACATATCTAACATGCATAACATGCCTACTGTTAATTTATCTCATAAAGCATGTGGTGTTGCGAAATACATGTCTTGTGCTTTTAATGTCATGTATGTTTATTTTAATAGTAAGCATGCATCAAATGATAAGACTATTTGTAACAGCCCCAAATCCGGGGTCAGGGATTTAGAGTAGTCACGATCCACTTACTTCTTGCCTTGCCTGCTTTACTCACAATAGACACAATTCATCTGCTTATGACCCCACAATGTATATATCTCTCTCACACACACACACAGGTTAGAGTCTCAGAAACGACACAAATACAACCATTGCGGAATAAATAATCTTTAGTACAATACCCAAATGTCCTTTTGAATTTGCTACTGATATAACTCCTAAGTAATGGTACATTACCAACTTAGCCTTGTAATACTCACCACCCTCTCATACCATTCATATCTATACATAAGATGAATACCAAAAGCTCCAGCTTGATCTGACTGGTTCACACTACTTCCAGGATCACTGCTAGAAACTTCTCATGAGAATGCCTTGCGCTTACCACTCGCCTGAGGGATGTGCGCCGAATCCTTGGTATCCTACTTCGCTGCTATATAATATTTATAAAACAATAGCAAGAGTGAGCGATAGCTCAGCAAGGTAATAAAAGTATGGCATAATCCTGCCTTTAACTCAACCCAGAATAAAGCGGGTATAAGACAAGAATTTGTCAAAATATCTCGATACAGAAATTATTTCCTTATCGGAATGTATTCCCAAAAACAGTACCATTATTGTATTTCAAATATCATTTTCATAATATTTCTGCAAACTTTTGCTATATTATGAACAAAGTTCTAGTATAATATAAAAGATGAGGTTTCAAAGTAAACCAATATAACCTTCCCGAAAAATATCTACTACGTAAGTAGAATATCAACATATAACTTAAAAGATGAAGTTACAAGGTGATTTAGTATAAACAACTCCCTTACCATAACTCATGTTATGTAAGGTATCCACAGAGTCATATGATATAAAAGATGAAGTTACGAGGAAAATTTCATATAATGTTCCGTAACCCAAAATCCACTTATGCATATATAATCTGAGTAAGGTTTTATCAGAGTCATAACTCATAAAATAAAAGATGAAGTTGCAAGGATTTATTGTAACTTCATTTTTGAACACTTTTCAACCCCCTGCTAACATGATCGGTAAACCTGTACCACGGTGTCATCCTTAGTCCCTTTCAATACATGTTGCAGAACCCCCTGCCAACATGATCGGTAAACCTGTACCAAGGATGTCATCCGTAGTCCCTTTCAATACATGTTGCAGAATTATCCAAAATGGATGATGAACCAATACCGGAGTTGCTACCGCGCCCGTCGTACCAACCTTACTATGATCAGTAGTAGGTCGTACAACAAAAATATGTTCTCTACATGTAGATGGAAGAATCACGACAGCTTGACATTGTCTACTGCCTTCCCGGATCTCCCGGCCCATTTGGGGCAATAATATGGATGGGTCGGCGCAACTGGACCACTTACACCACTCCTAGTTCGGATGAAATCCATGACTCTGAAACGTAAAGATCGTCCTCCTTTCCCCAAGTGTAATACTTGTTGATACGACTCCACTAAGTAGTTATATTTAGGTTGGAAAGGAAGATTCTCCAATATTTCCCAAGCGATGCTTGTTAATGGATATCGACTTGTTCCATCAATTTACCCCTCGATCGTTGAGGTGGTAACACAACATTTGACTTGCAGCAATTAAATTGCTCCGAGAAAATATCTGTCCCCTGACAGTTTTGAGTTGAGAGTTTAAAATGAGTAGCAGTCACTTAAATCAGGTTTCCCATATTTTTGATAGTTGAGCGAGCATTTAAATCCTCTTAAAAGACAGATTTAAATGGAAAAACAGTGTTTTGGGAACCTCTTTTTGATTTAAAATAATTAATAATACAGCTTAGAGTATCCTTCGTAATTATTGAAGGTCGAGGATAAACTTTAAATAACATTTCTCATTTTTAAAACGTGTTAAAAGTATTTAATAAATAATCGAATAATATTTATTAAATAAGTAAACCTTAAACGAATATTCGAAAATAATATTCATTAAGTAAATAATGATTAAATGAATATTCAAAAATAATATTCATTAAATATATAATGATTAAATGAATATTCAAAAATAATATTCATTAAATAAATAAGGATTAAATGAATATTCAAAATAATATTCATTAAATATATAATCATCGAATAACAGTTACCCGATATCTTTATCGGAAAAATAATCTTTAACATATACAGAAAATATAATTACTTCTGATCTAAAGAAAATCACACGCCCTTATCCTAGGGCATTTATAAAAACCTGGCTTCTAGCTAATATCCCATAGTTAACTTAGAAGCCCATAATCAAATTATAAAGCAAGTATCACAATATACTTTCGAAAACAGTTATGCCTTCCATTAGCATATATAACTGAAATAGTATTCAAATAGTATTTCTCGACTGAGATAATACTTAAATAACATTCCTTGAAAGATATAGTAAGCAAATATCATTCCTCGAATGATATCATACTCGAATAACAATCCTCAAAATACATAGTATTCTGCCGATGGAATCCCTCCGGGTTTCCACGACTATCTACATATCTCAAAATACCGACTCCCGATTTAGAGTCGAAAACAATGAATATGCTCTTATATTTAGAGCTACTAGGTAAACCGGTTCATAACTACTTAACTCAAAAGATTTCATATAATCCAAAGGTCAAATCCATTTCAACAAGAAATAAGATATATCGCAAAACTGTCAAATTTTATACATGGCAAAAGCAGTATTATATAGTCAATACTTCAAAGTATAGATTTAGAAACTTTCCTGATGCTCGAGAAGTGATAGGGGTTCGCGACGATGTCGGACAATCTAGACAAAGTCAAAGAAAACGCACGATTAATCCCCTGGATAATCCACTTGTACTCAATGCTTAAACACGTAAGCGAAACACAACCAAGGCATTACTAGCTCGTTATAGACTCATACTAAGTCCATGTTAATCGACAATTACTTAAGTCGTAGGTTTAGTCCGAAATCGATCCTCGAATACAAGTTATACTTAACCATTTACAACATTGGTTTCTAAGTCATGTTCTTAGTGGTTTTCACTTGCGCAACCTCGGCTAACACATTTTTATAAAATCGAAAAATAATCTTTTGGACTCGAAACCTTCGTACAAACTTTCGTAACTGACCTTGTCACTTCAATACAAAATTTCATATTTTAAAACAACTCTTAAGGGTCTCAAACATAGCCACAAAGTTGTTACATTTCTGCAATCTCATTCCTTGAACCACTTTCACTAAAATGGTCATATCTCATAAACCGTAAATCGTAATGACATGATTCTTGCGCTCACGTAAACTAGAAACAAATCTATAGACACTCATCTTCATCACTGAACCAAAAGAGGCAGTTAGATTTTCGGATTCTAGGCAGTTTTTAGAGTTAACGAGAATCGGGCATTACGACGGCTTAAAACTTAACGTTTTCCATTTTCAAAACACAACCAAATCAATGCCAATCAATCCCAAACTCACCATCCACCTTATACTCCCTCATCTCAGTCAAATCCTCCATGAATATTCAAAACAAATTCATAACCCATCCTCCAAACTCAACCAACAATTCATCTAATCACTTAAAACATCAACCCATTACATATACTACACATACATGCTTTCAAACTTAAATTATAAACACAAAACTTTTTGAAAACACTATTCATCATCTTCTTCATATCAATAAAAGATCATGCTAGAGATGGTGGGTGTTGGAGATGTTAAATTTAAAAGAATGGGCTTGAGCTCTTCTTTGATTTAAGCTATTAAACACTAAGTTTGGTGGAGAATTGCTCAAGCTTCAAGCTCCTTCTTCCTCATTCCTTAGGTTCGGTTTTTCTTCAAGAAAATGGGGGTGGAGGCTGGTCCTTTTGTGTGTTTAATGTGTGGATGAGGTTTGGTTATAAGGTTTAGATATTTGTTTGCCAAAATGCAAGTTAGTCACTGCAAACTAGTCCCTCAAGTTTGCTAAGTTACAAAGCTTCTTCCACACACTTCTTCCACCCATTATTCTTCTTTTAATACATATCTTCTTATTTATTTCCTAAGTTATAATACGTCCAAAGTTGCTCCTTCGAACGGATTTTCGATTCTCGTTTTCGTTTGCGATTTCTGACTACGCGATTAGTAACCGTTTATTATTCCTGAACTTCCGCTGAAATATGGAATCAATCGGAGACTATAAAATTTTACTATTCACCTTGGAGTACTATTCATCAATGTTACTATTCATCCTTGTTTTTGTTCCTCTTGCAACGATTCGAAAATATTTCCTAAAAAGAGCGAATAAAACTCTACGCGATTCTCGCAGTGAATAGTAACTATTCACTATTCACTTCCAACAATCGATTCCTTAAATAGACTTTAATAAAATAATAAAATTCCAAAATATTAAATCCTCAAATCCTCAAATTTAATATCTCATTTCTTGAATATAATAATATATAATTCACTGCCCGGTCAAATACTACACCAAAATAAAATTTGGAATTTCTGAATTCCGATCGTCTTTGCATTCACTTATTTACTCCGTAGATCACTAATATGACTTCGGAATATCCACACTATGTCTCGTATATAGGTGGCATGAAAAATTTTCTTAACCCTCAAAATAACTATTCATCCACCAAATTCACTATTCACTGATGCACTTAATCATAATAAGAAAAGTTTTAATTTTACCAAAAATTCGGGTTATTACACTATTCCTCGTCAACATGTGAATCATAAGAAGCATGCTAGATCCAAAACTGCTAGTCCTCCTAAATTTAGAGTGGACACATTTATACCTAAGCCTACTCAGAAATTTGTTAAGGCTGGTTATAAGTGGAAATGCTCTTTCATTAAGGAAGTTGAAGTGGTTAAAATGAAGAATGTTGTTGTTAGGTCCCGATATGTTTCTAGAAGGGGGTTGAATACAAACTATACCGTTTTATCGAATTTGTCCGTTAATGAATAAAATAGTTCAATGACAAATAGTGCGGAATTAAATGAAACAAAATTCAAGTTAAATATAACTTATATTAAACTTGAAAGGTGTTACAATTTTTGGTACTGATTACAGAATAAAATCTCAAACTAATTAAAACAAATCTAGAATAAATTCGACATGAATTTATCTATTTTTGTAATAAAAAGATATAACGATAAATGATAATTTGATATTCGTTCTAGGGATAAAGATCCGCTAGATAGTCAATACAGCACAAGCAAATGATTTCTAGTGGTTTAGAATTCAACACTACGTTCTAGAAATATTTCTTGTTCTTGAATTTGATTCGGCAGAAGTATTGTTCTTGACAGAAAGTTCTCTTGAAAAATGATGAAATGTTAAGTCTCCGAGCTTCTGTCTTGATTCTACTCTTTTGTTAATCACACAAACTAAACTGCACGTGTAATCTACTTTATTAAAGTAGAAAGACTATCAAACTAAAGTAGAAAGACTATTCTTTTTATCAGAAAAACTATTTTAGTACAGAGAAAGACTATTTCTATTTTCATAAAGACTATCCTAAGTCTATAAAGACTTTCGGTAAGACTAAATAAATTATAGAAATAATTTCTAATATACTAAGTAATTTCAAACAAACTTTTGGTAAGACTACCAAGATAGTCTTTCTGAAATTACTTTAAGTCTTTCTGACTTTAGAAAGCTTAGAATTAATTCTAAATTAATTATCTACTTAATTAATTTACCAAATAAATTAATTCTTTCAGAATTAATTTATTAGTTAAATTAATTAAATAACATAGATAATTAAAGGAGAATAAAAACTAATTTCCTAAATAAAGAAATAGTCCAGAGAACCAATTTAATTAATGATAAACTACCACTGACTGTTGTTGATGCTCGATGTACTGTCTGGTTCATGAGCGACTAACTTCAATGGATGTTCTTCATTTTTGACTTTGAAAACTCTGATTCTCTTCTCTTTAACTCCCTTCAATGAACCACTGTAACCTGTACCTTTGTTGTCACACTCTTGAAATCTCCGTCTCTTTAATAAATTCACTTTCTTGAAAACTTCACCAAGGCTTGATCAAATTAATGAGCTTCTTTCAATGTAGAATAACTTCAAGTCTGTAGATGACTTTTAACTTCATTCTTTTGACAGTTATAACCTTCTGAGATTCTTGTGACAATTTGAATTATTACTTACTTATTACAGACTTGTTTAATGTTGAGTTAATTTCTCGATGTAAACAAATAGGCCTTAATATATGCCCTTCAATCTCCCCCTATGTGTTTGTTAGAGAATAACAAGCAAATACCTAGAGGATAACTCAACTAACTAAACAAGTAGAAATAAGACATTAAAAGCTAAGTAGGTAATAACACAAAGTTCTGGATTTCATTTAACATTATCCAGATTCAAACATTAAAGGTAAGTACAAGATAGATGTTCCTCTAGACTGAACATATGAATACATTTATCCTATCTTGAATCACCTAAGCTCTAAACATTTAACATTTACAAAACAGAGCTTCTTCAATTGTCTTCATCCATCATCTCTCCTTCTTCAAGCAAATCCTTGTCCAGAACACGATCAGATTCAGAAGTAATGCCACTAGGTCTGACAGGTTGAGTTGTGACTTTCTTCAGCCTATTCTTCAATTGATGATACCTTGGAATATTGGCTATACAATAGTCTTGAATCAAATCAGCAATTTTTGTCTTCTCTTGTGTAGCAAATCCTGAAGTCCTCAACATGTTCTCCAAGTAGACAAGATGTTTGGCAGGAAAATCTTTCATAGAGATTGGATCCACACCACAAGTCTGAAGTGCCCTTCCTTTGTAGAATTTAACTTCATAGGGCACTTCCACCACTTGTGGACTAGCTTTCATTGCAAAGTCTTTTAGCTGGTCATGCAACAGCTTAGCTAATGGAGAAGTTCTTTTCACCTTGCACATGAACACCCATAGTTCATAGAGAGTTCTGCTTTCCAGAAAATTGAGAGAAACTAGAAAAGTTCCCTCATTATAAGTCTAGACATAGATCTTCAACTCCTCTCTAACTCTGTCAAATCCAGTTGTGATTCTTAAAATCTCTGCATGAAGAGCTTTCATATATATTGTGTTGTCTGGATTGACCTTCTTGTATCTTTCTAACATCCCAAGAAACTTTCCATCATTGTTAGTTCCTTCTTGATGTGCAAACATCTCTCTAGCCTTGTCCCATTCTTCTCCTAGCTTCAACCTCACATTCAATTTTCTTTCACTAACCTTCAGATTGTGAAGCCTTTGCTTTTCTTGTTGTTCAGCTTTTTGAATGACAAGATGCTTATAAATGATGTCAGATACCTTTACATTCTCCTCCTCTCTTCTTTTCAGATCAGCCTTCTGTCTTACTAACTCAGCTTCAAAGACAGGATCAACATTTGACTCATCTTCCCAGTTAGCATAATCAGCTTCTTCTTCAACCTCCACATCACCAAAGATATCTTCAGGGGCTTCTTCAGATTCAACATAGTCAAAATCTCCCTGTTCACCTTGATAATAGTCAGCATCAGAAAAAGTTAACTTCTGCTTCCCTTTGTCCTTGCCTCAACCTCCAGCAGCTTGACTTCCAGCTTGATCTCCTCCTTGTTTCTCCACATTCTCCCCTTAGTTGAGGAATCCTCTACAGATTTGACTTGAGTCGCATCAGGATTAACCTCACTTTTTCCCCTTATAGCTCCTTGATCACCTCCATTTCCTCCAACATCATCCTCCTCATCATCATCATCAGCATCACCCTCAAAGAATTTCTTCTGTTCAGCATTGGGTTGATGTGAATTCTTGATCATGTTATACAAGTGCTTCATCTCTTCATTAAGATGCTCCATCCCTCCTTCTATCCTTGACATCCTTTCTTCATTAAACGTTTGATTTTCATCAGCTGTTTGCAGAATAAAGTTCACCTTGGCAGAAATGGTAGCAATCTCCTTGACACTCTATGATATCTGAGTATTTGAAGTTGTAAGATCAGAGATGTCTAAAGCCACAAGTACTTGAGACTGTTGGATGGCATTCAGCTTCGGGAGTAGAGTACCCTTCAATCCTTCCAAATCATACTTGACAGTACCCAGCTGATTAGTTACAGAGGTGGAAGACTGTTCAACCACTTGTGCTTTGAGAATGTTGTTTTCAACCTGGGTTTCTTGCAACTGTTTCTGTAGAGCAGCTAATTGGGTTAACAACAAAGCAGTGTTTGTGTCAGTGTGTGCACTCACCTAAATTTCTCTCAGTGGTGTTTCACTCAACTCACGTGCTTGTGTATCACTTCGTGTTTGTCTCTCAGATCTCAGCACTAGCTGTCTTTGTTCGCACAAAATCACGCAAGCGTACGCGGTCACAAGTAATATAAGAATAAGTAGAGTTCGTTCCCACAGAGACTGGTTTACCACAGTTATGCACTTATGCAACAATGTATGGCTATTGTTCAATGCTAAGACAAGTATCAAATTTGTGTTTTGATTATCTAAATTAACTAAACAAATTATCAAGACTATAATTAACGAAGGAGTTACTGTTGAATTACTTATGAGAATAAAACAGGGGATCCTAACTTCATTAAATACTTCATCTAGAGTTTTATGTCTTTAATCAATGTATGTGACGGTTATGACAACAAATCGGATAACACGAAATCAGTACACGCTACCTTTCAGTATACGTATACCAAACCACTCAAACATCCACAGAAGAGATAGAAGTTGAGCAGACACCAATTATGCTTAGACCTTATATGTCTATAAGATTTGAAAACATAACGGTTTAACGAGCAAGTTGTCCATTCAGATTACATAGGGCAGGTAAGATGGTTAAAATTACCTACGAATCATGCATGACAAACATACATAAACCTATGCTAGCATGGCAAGATCTAAACCTCTATATCCACTTTCGCAATCAATAGAGATTAACAAACAACTTAGATGTTAGCTACGCATCCAAGAAGAATAAGCACAACCAAACTAGGTTATCAATAATTCATCACACACAAATCTTTAAAACAATTAACTACTAAAATCCATAGATAAATCCGTTAGAATCCCACGAAAACGATTAGTTCATAATCGAACTGTTCATCATCGTGGGTTCTGATGAAAACATGAACAAACCGGGTCGCCAAGAACAGCCGGAAAATTCCCAGAATCCGGCGACCTTTTCCAGAATCCGGCGACCTTTTCCAGAATCTGGCGAGCTAAAAATACATCAAAAATTGGGGCTTTTGATACCAAAACACTCCTAATAACCATACCAATACATTTCGATCAAAAACAAACCAAAAACATCACCGGAATCCAAAACCCGACCAAATTCCGGCGAGCTCAAACAATTTTCCGATCTAGCTTATTTCTACATGAAACTCTACGTTCTTTATGTTAAAATGAAGCTAAGAACACATACGACAAAAGCCCTCTATCAAAAACAATGTCAGATCATTCATATGAACGGACTATTAAAATGAAAAATCGGGCAAAACCCTAGAAATCGAATTTCTCAAAATCGAACACAAACATGAAATTAAAGCATGAATTACTACTAATTAGAACCCTAGGAACATGTTAGAAGCAATCAATTGAACGGAGAATCAACACAATGAAAATCCCCAAATTTAATCAAGAACCCTAATTTAATTCGAATATTTAAAAATTCATATAAAATCGAAAAATTACCAGATGATGATATGGTTGGAAGATTCTGAAACTAGAGCTCAAGATCTTTGATTTGATTACTTGAACTTGTGATTTGGATTTCACTAACACAATCAAAATTGATTTTGATTTTCGAGAACACGAAGAACACGGTTCAGGAATTTTATATTTTTGTATATTTTTAATACGGATTATATGAAGTATAATGTACGATTCTCCTTTTTATACTTAGTGGAAAATAATACCCTAAACGACATTTTTGGATCGATATTGATCCACTGGAACTCTTTAAAACCCTAATAAAGTAAAATACGCGTTTTACGAGGTGATAACTATCCACAAAGACTGATAGTTATCCAAATCAATACATATCATTTATATAACTAATGCTCAAGAATACTGGGGCTATAACATATGTATTATTGATATGGACGATATATCAGTTGCCCTAAAAAATTAGGGTTCAGAATAATTTTTCTTTCATTGAATAAAACAAATACTATTGATAGTATCGGATAAGAAGGGATATAATAATACGAAGAAATCCTCCGATAATGATTCGGACACGAATGACGAAGGAATAATAATGATGTACAAAATTTCAACTGGGCCTTTGAATTTTCAAAATAGGGCTCAAAATTGAAGATATTTTCAAATGACAAGATATTGGAACGGGGCTTCCGACACACCAATTTAACACATAATCACTCAACAACCTTTATCATTAAAACTCAAAATACTTCATAATAATTATTCTACACATATAATACAAATTATATAATTAATAAAATTCACGGATCTTACAACCCCTCGCGGTTTATATTTACAAAACGATATATTCCACGACTCATGTTTTGATTTGGTGCATTTGATTTCGAACTAGAACTGAAAGAATTATCCGCGAACGAAAATGAATAATTTGTGAGTATCGTATTCAACCCCCCCCCCCCTCCTTCTACGATACTTTGGACCTAACAATTGGTATCAGAGCTTCTTGATTGACGTACAAATCAGATCCGGTGAATGAGACCAAAATCAAACAAGGCTTGAAAATTTGAAGCAAATTTTTTAACTTTCAAAATTTTTCATTTAATTGGAATTTCTTGAATTTTAAACAATTTGAAATTTTCAGAAACCATGAGTGCTCCAAAGACAACTGCTGGTATCAAGGTTCCTCCCTTCACTAGAGATGATTTCGGTTTGTGGAAGATGAAGATGTTGTTATTTATCAAGGCATCTAATCCGTTGTATATTGGCATACTTGAAAACGGACCGTTTGTACCAATGAAATCAGTAGGTGAAACCACAACACCTGAAGGTACTAGAGTTCCTCAAAGTTCTATCCCAAAGGAACTGTCTGAGTACACATATATTGACAAGGAACTGATTCGATTGGATACAGGTTTGATGCTGATATTAACAGACTCCACAGACAAGGAAATGAGTTATCAATTAATGAACTGTGTAAACAGGAAACAAATGTGGGATACCATAAACTTGATAATGGAAGGAACTGAAGACGTGCAGGAAAATAGATTGGACATCCTGACTTCTCAGTATGAATCATTTAGGTCACTTCCTGGAGAAAATATAACTCAGGTCTCTGAGAAGTATACTAAGCTGCTGAATGAATTAACCATGAAAGGGAAGACCTATCCTCTGAGAGAGACAAACAGGAAGTTCATGATGACACTGCCCCCATCATGTAGAACACAAGTCCTCATCCATAAGGGAAAGAATTGACTTTACTAAGATGCCATTGGAAATGATTTATATGGCAAGCTTAAAACTTATGAGATGGAGCAAGAACAAAGAATGGTAATCTACGGACCAGGGACAGTGGACAACAAGAACACTGCACTCGCAAGATCAGCTGCACTTGTAGTGGATGAACCAACAACTTCTGATATTCAGGTTCAAAACCCTAGAACTGGAAAGGAAGCAATAATAGAGGCTGAAATGGATTCTGCAAATCTGGGTGCTGATGAAAGTGATTACTACACCCTAGAAGAACTTGAGCAAATGGAAGACAAAACCATGGCGTACTTAGCTACAAAGTTTAGCCACATTCGTTTCAAAAGAAACCCTAAGTACAAGTTCAAGGGCTCAACCAACAGATTTCAGAAGAGCAAGTATTCTTCAAGCTCTGGCTTTAAGGAAGGCTACAAGACGGGCATGATTGATAGAAGCAAATCAAGTTGCTACAACTGCAATGAGTTAGGGCATTTCACCACTGAATGCCGGAAGCCTCGTCAAGCAAGAGAAATGAAAGATTCTTATGAGGATTTGAAGAAAGAGAATGCCAAGTTGAAACAGCAACTGGAAGCCTTATCTGGAAAGCATAAAGGAAAAGCTTATATTGCTGAGGGAAAAAGCTGGGATGATACTGATTCGGATGAAGAGGAAGAATATGTAAATCTTGCCCTAATGGCTGACTCTTCAGAGGAATCACCACAATCATCTCAGGTACCTATCTTAACAACAATTAACATGTCTAATCCTGAGTACAAGAAAACTGTTCAAGATCTTAGTGTAGAATTGTTTAATGTACACACAAGCATGCTAGCATCAGAAATGGAAAATGCTAAACTAGTTCTTAAGATTAAAAATCTAGAATCTAAGAATAAAGAACTAGTGCTTGTAGCTGTCACATTAGAAGATCTTAGACATAGGAATGAGTACTTAGAGAAAAGGGTCAAGTGTAATGATGAGATAGATACTATCCTCAGGAAGCAGATTTCAGACCTAGATTTGAAACTGAATGCATATAAGAACTCCGCCCTAATTGCTAAGGAAATAATTGATACTCAGACTTTAGGGAATAAAATTGCTATATGATTTGACTACAGCAAAAGAACTGGAAAGAAGATAGTGGAATTTCCTGTGACATCTTCAGCTGTCAAGAAGGATACTCCACATATTCTTAAGGATGTAGATTGTCCAGTTTTTGTTAAGCCCGTTTCAGCACCTTTTAATGAGGATGATCTTATCATAAGAGAAGAATTGCTTGAGGAGGATCTATTGAAGGAAGCAGATATAAAGACTATGTTGCCTATGAAGTCAGTAAAAACTGAATTACCTAAAACTGATATAGGCAATAAGGTTAGTAAGGCTAAAAAGAATAGGAATGGGAAAGCTAGTGTTAATCAGAATATTGTTTCATCTTCTCCCATTGCATCTAGGAAGTTGTGCACTAATTGTAATTCTACTGGACACCTTACACATGCATGTAAAAATGTTAAAGTAGAAACTACTGTTACTTCTGAAATGCATAACATGTCTGACATGCCTGATCTTCATGAACCATGTGGAAAGAAAGAGTGTTTACTTTGTGTATACAATATCATGCATTCTTATTTTAAGTTGATGAATGCATCTAGTAGCACTAATAGTAAAAATGATAAATCTACAGACAACATGAAAGTCAAACAAGTTAAGACTGACTTGAATGTTACTCATGTTAAAGTATCTAAACCTTCAGGACCCAAACAAGTTTGGGTACCAAAGTCCGCTTAATCAATCTGTGATTGCAGGGTAAGGTAAAAAGCTCAAAGGTAGTGTGGATTCTGGATAGTGGCTGCTCTAGACACATGATAGGAGAAGAGTCCCTGCTTACAGAGGTGGTTAAGAAGACCGACCTGATTGTAACCTTTGGAGATGACAACAAAGGATTCACTACGGGATATGGTAATCTGAGAATTGGGAATGTCATCATTGAAAACATCTCTCTTGTTGAAGGATTGAAGCACAATCTTCTAAGTATCAGTCAATTCTATGATAAAGGATACAATGTAGATTTCAGAAAGGACAAGTGCTTGATCACAAACAGGAAGGATGAGAAGCTTGCTCTACTGGGAGTGAGAAAAGGAAATTTGTTTATAGCTGACTTAAGTTATACCAGTGAAAGAGAGGTTACATGTTTCTACAGTAAGGCATCTTCAGAACAAAGTTGGCTATGGCATAAGAAGCTCTCACACTTGAACTTCAAAACTATGAACTCTTTTGTAAAGAGAGAGTTAGTGAGAGGGTTGCCCATGATGGAATTTTATCAGGAGAGACTATGTGAAGCATGTGAAAAATGGAAGTCTAAGAAGGCATCACACAGAAGCAGAGAAATGACAAGCATTGTTGAACCTCTTCAACTGATTCATATGGATTTATTTGGTCCAGTCAATGTTATGTCACTTTCAAGAAAAAGGTATGCATTAGTGATGGTGGATGACTACTCCAAGTACACGTGGGTGTTATTCTTACATTCAAAGGATGAAGCAACATAACTAATCATTGATCACATCAAGAAGATAGAAGTGGAAGCTAAGCTACCTGTGCGGACAATCAGATCAGACAATGGAACTGAATTCAAGAATGCAGTTCTTAATTATTTCTGCTCAGAGAAAGGAATATCAAGACAGTATTCAGCACCAAGAACTCCTCAACAGAATGGAGTAGTGGAAAGGAAGAACAAAACCTTGGTTGAAGCAGCAAGGACAATGTTAAATGAATCAAAAATTCCCACTTACTTTTGGGCCGAAGCAGTGAATACAGCTTGCTACACTTAGAATCGAACCTTGATTAATCAAGATCATGAAAAGACTCCGTATGAGTTAATGGCCAACAAGAAACCAACACTGAAGTACTTTCATGTGTTTGGTGCAAAGTGCTTTGTACTAAAAGATGGAGAACATCTAGGCAAGTTTGATGCCAAAGCAGATGAAGGCATTTTTCTGGGCTATTCTCTGGAATCTAAAGCTTACAGGGTGTATATGATTGAAGATAAGAAGGTGTTGGAAAGCCTTGATGTAACATTTGATGACACCAAAAGACCAGGCCTGCAAACTAGAGAGAACTCTGAATCCTTGGTATTTGAAAATCTATCAGGAGATCTCTCTGACATTGAAGAAGAACCTGAAGTTGTTCCTGGTGATAATAATAATGATAATGATAATGACTCTGGACCAAGTGGTGACAGTGGTGGAGATCCTCAAACTACTACTGGATCCACTAGTCAATCAACAGGGTCAACAGATCATAGCGGCAATAACTCAGGGGGAGCAGGAGAAGGATCAACTAGTCACACTCCACAAAATTTTGAACAAGGAGAATCATCAAGATCGCATCTGCCAAGACAAAGGGTATGGAATAGAGATCATCCCTTTCACTTGATCATTGGTGATCCGGACACAGGAGTGAGAACTAGAAGGACATCACAAAATGAATGTCACTATTCTGGGTTTCTTTCAGAAACAGAACCTAAGAAAGTTAAAGATGCCCTAGATGATCCAGATTGGGTGATTGCAATGCAAGATGAACTCAATCAGTTTGAAAAGCAGAAAGTTTGGAAGCTAGTACCCAGGCCTAAAGGAAAATCTGTTATAGGAACAAGATGGGTATTCAGAAATAAGTTGGATGAAGATGGCATTGTAACGAAGCCAGACTGGTTGCTAAAGGTTACTCTCAAGAAGAGGGTATAGACTATGATGAAACCTATGCACCAGTAGCAAGACTTGAGGCCATCAGAATGTTTCTGGCATTCGCAGCACATTCCAATTACAAAGTATATCAAATGGATGTGAAGAGTGCTTTTCTGAATGGGGAGCTAGAAGAAGAAGTGTATGTGGAACAACCTCTAGGGTTTGAGGATTCAAAACTGGCAGACTTTGTGTACTTTCTATTCAAAGCTCTCTATGGACTCAAACAAGCTCCAAGGACATGGTATGACACTCTCTCTGAATTTTTACTTGAAAATAACTTTACAAGAGGTGTCGTAGACAAAACTCTCTTTTACAAAAATCACAAAAATGATTTGATATTGGTGCAAGTATATGTTGATGACATAATATTTGGTTCTACTAATGATGATCTATGCAAGAGATTTGCTAAGTTAATGCAGAGTCGATATGAAATGAGTATGATGGGTGAATTGTCATTCTTTCTTGCACTACAAGTGTATCAAAGGCTAGATGGAATATTCATTTGCCAGTCCAAGTACATTAAAGATCTTATGAAGAAGTATCAAATGGAAGACTCATCTACAACAAAGACTCCAATTCCAACTGCCACTAAGCTTCATAAGGATGAAACTGATAAGAAGGTTGACATCACAAGCTACAGAGGTATGATGGGCTCCTTACTATATCTCACTGCAAGTAGACCTGATATAATGTTTGGAACATGCTTGTGTGCTAGATTTCAGTCTGATTCCAAAGAATCTCATCTAATAGTTGTTAAGTGAATATTTAGATATCTTAAGGGAACCCCAAATCTAGGAATTTTGTACCCTAAAGATACAAGATTTGATCTTATTAGATATACAGTCTCAGATTTTGCAGGTTGTAAGATTGATCGGAAGAGTACTTCAGGAAGTTGTCAGTTTCTTGGAAGAAGGTTAGTTTTTGGTATAGCAAGAAGCAGCACTCAGTGTCCACATCAACAGCTGAAGCTGAATACATAGCTGCTGGTAGCTGTTGTGCTCAAATCTTGTGGATGAGGAACCAACTCCGTGACTATGGGCTTTTGTTGACTAAGATTCCAATATTCTACGACAACACAAGTGTCGTAGCAATCTCCAACAACCCAGTGCAACACTCGAGGACGAAGCACATCGACATCAGGTATCATTTTATCCGAGAGCATGTCATGAATGGAACTGTGGAGTTACACTTTGTACCCACTGAGGAACAAATTACAGACATCTTTACTAAACCGCTTGATGAATCCACTTTTTCTAAGCTGGTTGGCGAACTTGGGATGTTAAATCTTTCTAATTGATGTTGATTAGAAGTCAGTAACTGCAAGATAGTCCTAGTAAATACACGAGTTTATGAATTTCTATATCCTTAGGACTCGTGAATTTATTTTCAGGAGCAATTCTCGTAAGTTAGAATTACTGTACTAATTTTATGTCATATTTATGGATGATACATCTTCTGGCATTTAACTAGTTAATAATTCTAAAATTATTTAAGTGCTAATATTTGAATTAATTTACTTTGTTTTAAACATTGTAGATTAATGCAGCATAATTTATTGGATTTTAATTGGTTAATATCATTTAATGATATTTAGTCGATTTTATTCTAAGAAAATTGTGAATTTTTTGTTAACTTTGAATTTTTGGTGAAAAAGTTTGATTTAAAAACAAATTTTTAGTTGACAGAAAATAAGAAAAAGATCAGTTAATTTTTAAACAAGAACAGGTTTAAAAATAAAACTGAAGAAGCAAAAATATATCGAAACAGGAAAATTGATAGTTTTTCAAGTACTGGATAAGAACTATCGAAAGCAATATTCGATGGTTTTTGGAAAAGAAATGAAAACTATCGAAGAAATTTCTCGATAGTTTTTGAAATTAAAATTGAAATCTATCGAAAAGGATTTAGTTCTTTTATATTTAAAATCCTCGATGGTTTTCAGAAAATAGAGTTCAATAGTTTTTGGTTTTTAAAGCTAAAAAGTTTCAATGGTTTTTGAAAAAGGATTTTTGAATTCTGATTTTAACCACTTCGATAGTTTTTCAAAAAACTATCGAAGTGTGATTGACATTTTTGCCCCTCAATAAAAACCATCGACAGTTCATTTTAAAATCTATCGAACATGAAATGTCTAAAATACCCCTGAAGATCAGTTAGTATATATATGGCTCTTAGACGTTTTTATCTCTTTATTTTCAGATCTAAGGACTTTTACATATACTTACAAAATATATACAACCAAGAACAAGAAAAACTCGATAGTTTCTTGATCTTTTTACTAATATTCACTTTCAAGAATCCATTTTTACTGAAGTCATTTCATTTTATCCGTGAAATTGCTGTATAGTGGTGTTCTTTTGAGTTTTTAATCGGTTTAAAGAGAAAACCATTGATAGTGACACTTGAACTTTGAGTACTTTGATAATACAAAACCTGATGGATATTGTGTTGATTAATCAATCGATTTCTTAAGGTTAAAAATTAATTTGAAAGTTATCAATTTACAAATCAGGGTTCTTGCTTTTGGGAATTGTTTTTGGTTTAGGTTTTTAATTCGAATAAAAAGGATTATTTTAAAAATTAATTAATTAGAAATAATTAATTAAAATAGTTTTGGTTTAAATTTAAATTTTCTGGATTTTTTTTTTTTTGAAAATACAATGGCCGGAGAATTTATTGTAACCAAAACTAATCATGTCTCTTTTCAAAATGTGTAATCCATTACGAACCTACAGTTTCGTGCATGGGCACAATTTTTGAACACGTTCTTTGGTGGCTTATGCTCTAAGTACTCCTGCGGTCCTTTGTATTAATCAATTGACTGCACTGTACACGACAACCATTGACACAACTGAGAATAACATCTCATCTTTCAGTTTTGTTTTGCCAGGGGGCAGAACAATTAGGGTGACGTAACATGATTTAAACAGAATCTTACACTTTCCTACAAAAAACCTTGTTCCTGATCCCAACACTGAAGAAATACATGCTTTCTTCACTCTCATTAGAAGTCAACAACCTAACTTCTTTGTGGGAGAGTTCTTAAAGCATTATCTAACTAAGCCATGGAACTTTTTCTTTCATACTTTAATCCATGTTTTTACTGCCAAGCTTACAAATCTGCATGGTATTCCTTTGTTTCTTCAGAAGCTAGGGTTTGCTATTGCTAACAATAGGCATATAAACATAGGACGACTTGTGATTGATCAAATCATTCTGTGCATGGGACCACTGGAAGAGAAAACATGCATGGATGATGTGCTTTGTTTCAATCCAAGGTTCCTACAGCTAACTCTCAATGATGTGTTAACAGATGAAGAACGAGACATCTTTGAAGGTGAGGGGACAATGGAATGCATGAAGATGAAGAGCAATGCCATAACAGCTCTTATCAAGAAGAACCATCTTCCAGGGGTGCCTACTTTTCTCACAGAATATCTTAGAACGATACCCCTACCACTTTTACCCCCAGGGGAACAGGTAAATGAAGGTAATATTTCTGAACCTGTAGTGGCTCCACAACCTGAACCAATGGATGTTGATCCAGAGCCCTTAGTGGCCATTCCTGACCAGGAGGTTGAAAACCCACAATCTCTAACCACGGTCACAGAGCTTTTGCATGAGCCAAATGAAACAATAAACGAAGCTCCTACCCCTACTATGCCAAACATTCAGACATCCATGAGTGTAGAGGGAGATAGTGCCTTAGCAGCACCACATAAGGAGATACACCCTTCAACAACAGCTCTGCCTTCTTCTAAAAGGAGAAGAATAGAAACCGAGGCAACTGTTGATACTTCATTTCTCTCATCCAAATAGCCCTTTACTGATTTTTTTGAAGCTGATTGGGCAGCGCTTACCAAAGCCGTATCTGAACCCATAGCTCAATCTAGTAAGGAAGAATTGACGGAAGCAACTGGTGTTCTGACCATATTACGGTCAGGATCACTGGTTGAAGGTTCTAAATTGAACCAAGAGTCTTCACAGACGTCGAGAGAAGGTTTTGACCTAAATACAAAATCTAAAGGGTCATTGCCTAGCTCCCCAGATGGAACATATCTGGATCCTACGGGTACAGGGTCTGACGTAGGTGCAGATCGGCAACTCGGTGACAATGAATCAATTTTAATTGAGGAGTTAACTGAGGAAAATCTTCACAGACTTTAGAGGAAGTTTCAGGATCTCTGCTGTTAATAGAGCCTGATTCTAGTCTCCTAGAGATTCAAACTCTAAATCCTATTAAGGATACATCATCTAAGGGTGATCAACAACTTGGTATATCCAAGGACGGGGACTTCCGAAGCCCTATTGCACCATCGGTGACCTCCTTAAGGATGGCTACGGTGAATTCTGATGCAGGTACACATAGCAAGAAGGGAATGAGTGAAACAAAAACACTATCACCTGACCTGAGTGGGAAAGGAAAAATGAGTGAAACACCAACAGAAACGTTGAGTGAACACCCAGAGCCAAACGTGAGGAGTGACACCCAAACCCTAACAAATATAGATGATCTGCTACCGGCAACAGATAAAGAGATACAAGTGCAATCCACTCTCAAGGAGATGACAGTTCATGATCGAGAGGGAAATCCTTTATTCAAAGTCCCTCTTCGACCTTCTTTTGCCCAAGGGGTCTCCTCCAGTCAAGTTGATAGCTCTTTAAGCTCATTACAATCGAAGATTGACTTGGCTGCAGATGATTACCGTAGAACATATAGAGCTGTAAGCAGTGCATCTGGCACTATAACTGGGACAAAGCAGGCGGTGGACTCACTGAAGAAGGAAGCTTTAGAGGAACTGGACGAATTGAGAGCAGACATCAAAGAAATAAGAGATGGATTTGTGAATGAGGTACATGGCTTACAACAAGGACAAGAAGCTTTAAGTGAAAACGTTCTGGTTATTCGGGATGGTCAAGCAAGGGTCAAGGATGAAATGAATATGCTGTCAAGAGTGGAGTCTCGTCTCAACATGAGATTGGATAGAATCGAGCAGACTACCAAGTCAAGACTAAATGACATTGACCACAAGTTAGCTTCTATGCAAGAAATGAAAAAGGACATTGCTCTATTCATGGAGAACCAAAGTGACGGAGTAGAGTCGATCTGGAATATGTTGAGAAACCAACAACCTGGTCCTTCATCAACCTATTATGCTGAGGATTACTTCTTGGAGGATTCCTCAACTAAGGGGGAGAAAGAAGGATGGGGGAAATGGGAAACTAATGAAAAGATTATAACCACTATTCCAGTGAGACAATACTAGATTGAAGATCTTGTACGTGAAGAAGAGGTTGAAGAGGGATTTAAGATCATACATGAGCAACAACCACTGGAAAAGCATGAACCATATTATCTAGAGCCAATTGAACATCCTATCTTGGATGATGATATGGAAGAAGCAAATCATCTTACAACAGAACAAGAAGCTGCCTTGGAAAGATTAAAAGCTGAGAAAGCGGAAAGAGATGCCAGGCAAGCTGAGAAAGAAACTCACCAAGCAGTTCAAAGAAGTGAGAAGCTTAAAAGGTTTAAGATGTATAATGAAGTAAGGAAGAAGAAGATGATTGATGTGGCACAAAAGCATGGAAAGGAATGGGAGGTAGCTTACAACACTTTTTGCGGAGTTGAAGACGAATTATAAGTCAACGACAATGCTGAGGTGGAAGTTATCATTCAAGACATAAGAAGTACAAATCAAGAAGATGATACTTATTTCACTACATTGAGACATTCTCTGATCTACTTGAAAGCTGGGGTTAAAGCAAATGGTGCCTGGAACATACTAATCAATTTTATTGACAGAGGTATATTTGTGATATCCACTAAGTTTTTCGAACAGAGAACTTACACTGAATTGTAGGTGATTCTCATTAAGATCCAAAGAACTACAAGGTTAAATGAACTGCTCCGGGAGCATGTTAAGGAGATCTTAATGAAGGTCAGTCCAGAGATATCTGAAAACCCTCCAATGGTTAGATTCATGAAAAATGACTTGTTCAGAATCTGCTATCTGACGGAGGACAAACTGAAAGATTACCCAAACAATTATCAAATATCAGTTGAGAAGTATCTTAGATCCACTGGATTCACATCTACGGAGAAGGACAAGGCAGCAGACACTCTAAGAAGATATCTGATGGAGAATGTTCCCTATTATAGGAAGAGAGTGGAGAAAGGATTGGAAGTGCATCCCAGACTACCAAACATGCCAAAGCAAAACAAGAAAGATGTTAGTATTGCATGGTTGTGGGCTGGAGTGGGTCAACAGGTTGAGTATATTGGAAGACACGTCAAAGGAGCAATCCTTAAACTTGGAGAACCACTGCATTATCCATCTGTGATTGATTATCAAGCTGCTAACTCCAATCCAGTAGTTGAAGAAGGTGAGATTGAGATGGACTGAATAATGAAGCAAAGAACAAAAGAACAATCTGCTCAGACTAGAGGAGCAACTTCATTGTAAAAAGTTTTAATGTTCTTTGTAAATTAGAAATCTGGAAATGTATATATTTTATCCAGAATGCATTTAATATTATCAATTTGTCTTACTTTAATTAGTTTCATGTTTTCTTAGTTAGTTGAGTTATCATCGAGGTATTTGCTTGCCGAACTCTAACAATAAAATAGGGGAGATTTTAAAGCAAAATGTAACATAAGATGTAACAGAGATAACTACAACTCAACAAAGAACAAGACAGCCAATAATATTAACAGAACACAGGAATCCAGAAGTAAAGAAGAAAAGGTAAACTCAAAAAATCAAAATATGGTAAGTATTCTTGAAGTCCGTAAACAGGTCACGGAAAGAAGTTCATTAATATGTTCAAGCCTCAGTTACAAATAAAGAAACAAGACTTTCAGGACTCCGGAAGTATTTGAATGATTAAGAGTTAGTAACATAGGATTCCAGTGATTTTATTGAAGCAACCAAAACGACAAAGGACTTATCAACAGCATTGAATTGAAGACATGGAAGTATTGATCAAGTGTTAGTCATCTATGAACCAGACCAGTTGCACCAGTTGTCAGCACCTAAAAGATCAAGATGTTTATCGTCTCGGAAGAAGTTGATTTAAGTCTAAATCTGAAACATCATGAAAGTGAAAAGAATATTACAAGGTATGTTTAGGTTTAAATGGAAGTACAAATTACTTGCTGAAAAAGAAAAGAAACTTCAAGGGTCAAAGTGAAAGAGAAAAGATTCGATGGTTTTCTTTTGAGAAAAACCATCGAAGTGGATCAAATGAAGTTGAAGAAAAAACCATCGAAGGATAGCTTTTCCATTCGATAGATTTTATTTAAAATCTATCGAATGAAGTAAAAACTAATTCATTCGATAGTTTTTATAAAAAGAGCAGGTGAAAGTTTTCTTAACTTTGTCAGGTTGATGAAGAATTGGACGGCCAGGATTATTCCATAAATGGTTCGATAGTTTTTCAAAGAAGACTACATTTACGAGGATGAAGACCGTGTTTTCTTTAGTTGGTTAACAATTAATCAAAAGAGACAGAAGAATTTAAGAGCTCAAGAACTTTGACAGAAGAAAATTTATAGTGCCTTAATTTCTATAGTTTGTATTGATTATGATAACCTGAACTCATTGAAGCTAATCCTACGGATTAGATTTGTAACACCCCTCGCGGTTTATATTTATAAAACTATATATTCCCCGACTCGTGTTTTGATTTGGTGCATTTGATTTCGAACTAGAACTGAAAGAATTATCCGCGAACGAAATTGAATAATTTGTGAGTATCGTATTCAACCCCCCCCCCCCCCTTTCTACGATACTTTGGACCTAACATTGTGGATGTACTCAAAGAAATAAGGAAGGTATAAACTCTTGAAACCCTTAGTTATAAATTGATTTATATGGTTAGTTTTAAGTATAGTTTAGTATGTTAGATTATAAGGATGAATGGTTGATTTTGATGAAAGTATGGTGTTGTTTTGATGGTGAATAAGTAGATGTTGGTTTTGACTATGGTTGATGATGTTTATGGATTAGTTATGATGTTGAAGAAATGAGTTTGATGATTGGTTGGTTGATTATGTAAAGATGATGGTTTAAACTTTGGAATCATTAAAACATAGCCGTTGTATTGCCCGATTTTCCTTAACCTTGTTTTTCTTGAGATTTTAGAACCTAGTAACCCCTGCCCAAGGACTACCACTTCCATTTTATTGTAGGTCTTGTTTCAAGTTTCGTTTTGACGCGAGAATCATGTTAATATGATTTACGGTTTAGGAGAAACTCGTGTTTTAGTAAAAGATGTTTCGAGGAACCAAACTACACCACTTAGCCAACTTTGAGGCAATGATCGAACCACCTAAGTGCCTTAATGGAATGTGAAACTTTGTTTTAACATGCTAGGTATGTTTAGGAAGACGCTTGAAAAGATTTTGTGTTAAAAGGATTAAAATTCAATTTTATAAAAATGCGTGAGCGAGCATGCGCGAGTAGAAGTTCTTAAGGAGTTAAACTTGAAAGTGAACTTTGTACTTGAGTTGGTATATACTTAGTATGGTGAAAGTGTTTAAGTTATTAATCTTGAACCTTAAGTTAATTCGTAGATCACCGGACCAACCCGAGATTTACCACTACATCAGGAATTCCAGGCAAGTTTTCAAAACCTATGACTTACTACTTTTGTTGTGATGAAAAGTGTTTTCATATATATTGCAAACATAGTATTGTTGTTAAACTTGAATCTTTTGAATTGTGATTGGTTTATAAGCTATACATTATGGTAGTTATAAGCCGGGTTTTATAAAGGTTCTTAGAGTAGAGCACGCGAATCGTATTTTGAACTTAGACCGGGAGTCGGTATATATTTCTTTAGACCGTTGAGGTTTATTTTACGATAAGTATATTGAATAGATATATTCAATTGTTTTATTATTAAAGGGAATATTATTTTAATATTCACCTAGTATTGATTATTAAATATTTATTGAGCTTATGATTATTAATTAATCATTTATTATTATTTGAATATTTATTATACTATTTTAATCAATTTAAAAATCATTTATATTATTTAAAAGTTACCTTTTACCTTCAATAATTATGAAGAATATTTTTGACCTTTATAAAAATTATTTTAATTAAAGTAGGGATTCCCAAATATTATTTTAATTTAAATCTATCTTAAAGGATGATTTAAATATTCGCTGACCACTCAAACGGGCTGGGAATACCCTTAAAGATTTTCAAATAGTTTGACTCCCTAGTCGTGATCTTTTAAAGAGAAATCTATCCGAACAAAAAATATGTCGACTAAGGTTGATCCATATGGGGACTTACTTCCTCCAAGATTTTGAAAGTAAGGAGGCCAAGAAATGTTTTCAAAACTTGACAAGTATCACATACTTGGGGAAAACAGTATTAACTCCGTTTTCCGTTTCATTGATTTCCATCAGGGAACTGGAATTTAATTCGTGCTCGGCAATGAAATAGGTGTCCGAAAAGTACGAAGTCATGCTCGGTAATGAAATAGGTGCCCAAAAAGTATGACTCTATGCTCGGCAATGAAATAGGTGCCCGAAAAGCATAAAGGGCCTGAATGCGGCCAGTGTGATAACCAAATAGGAAATCATCCTTCTACTAGTAGAGAAAGTGTTATTTGTGATACAGCGACTGATCATCGTGTATCGTGGTGTTTTTCGGTATAGCCCCCATCTTCCAATTGGAATTTTGTCTGCAACATTGTAACAAAGGCTTAGGAGCTCAGTTACCGGTAATGTTGGCAGTATTTTGAGAAATATTCAAAAGTGGTATTTTTCAGTAAGCTATTTGATTTAGCTTGATACAAAGTTATGGTTCAAATTTTGGTTTATGTTATAGTAAAGAATTTCCAATATCTTACCAATATTTAAAATGGTTATGATCTAGTACAAATTTCGTTACAGATTATATTGTGGGGCTTTATTGCTCACTCTTGTTTTGTTTTATAAAAATCACACAACAACAGCTAGGAGAGATGGCCAGACCGAGGCACACTATTCGCAAGCGAGTGGGAAACGCCCAACGGTTCCATGCTCAGATGCTAGCCGCCATTGCTGAGGTGGGGATAACCATTTGGATAGGTTATCAACTTTTGTGTATCAGACTTATTTATATGTATGACTTAAGTAAGGCTATGACCAGAAACAATTAACTTATTTGGTAATCATTTTGGGTTGTAATAACTTTTATCTTGTGGATTAAATGACTCGATACTTATTTCAATTTCATCTCTTAGACTATAATTAGTGTTGTGGATTGTATTATGGGATCATAGCATGTTATTTATTATTATTGTGATTCAAGTTCAAGTGATATTGATGGGATTTGAGGGCGTGACAACCCGGATCTGGGGGTGTTACAGATAGTCATACTAGTACAATTGATAGTCATACCGGTTCACTGACAGTCTTACCGGTTCATCAGTAAGTCTTTTGATAGTCATACAAGAAGAAAATGGAAGTCATGCTAGTTCAGTGGATTGTCATACCGATAGTCATTGCTATACAAAGTTAAGATAGTCATTCCAATTCAGTCCACTTGCGTACAAATATCAAAATCAAGAGCAGTTGACTTTAGTTGTTGTACAAAAAAAAGACATAACACAAAAACATTACATTCTCCTTCTCTCTGCCATTAAACACCAACTGTCGAGCTTTCATTATAAACAAGTGAATTAATTTCTAGATTGCATTGTCAAATCTAAAACAATAGAAGTTAGTTACTTGTTGTGTGACTATCTAGCGGATCATTATCCCTAGAATTTATCTCGAACTACTTTTTAGTATTCGATCTTTTTTATGACAAATATAGATAAATTCATGTCGAATTTATTCTAATTTGTTTTAATTAGTTTGATAATCATTCCCTGTAATCTGTATTGTTATTGTAACACCTTTCAAGTTTAATATCAGTTATATTTAACTTGAATCTTGTTTCATTTTATTCCGCATATATTTGTTCTTGAATTGTTATATCACGAACCGAACAAATTCGATAAAACAGTATAGTTTGTATTCAACCCCCCTTATACAAACATATCAGGACCTAACAGAAATGTTATAAATTTTTCTTGAACACCACAAAAGTAATTTGTAGTTTGCTTGTACATGGTTTTTCTTCAACTTGCATTGTTATTATTTGCAGAAAACAGAGTATCTCATTGACGTCATATACAAACCATTTGATCTTTCTGGAATAACTACGGAACTTGAAATTCAAATGTAATAAGATGTTAGATTTCAGTTCATAAAGCATTAAATTTAAAGCTTGTATTAAACAATTCTGATAGAAAATTTAATATTCATAATGCAGATGGGGGATAGCAAAGGCAGAGTATGATGAATCTGGATCATCAATTGTCCACAGGAAATGCCTTCTAGTTCTGGTGGATGGTTGAGGTGGAACAAAGTCATTTGAGACAAATTTTGAAATTCCATAACATTCTTCATATTTTTTACTACCATACCTTTAAACATAAAAATATTAGTTTCATAATGTTAATGGAGTAATTTGGTGAAAACAAATTCGGTGAGGGTTGCTGTAATTGTAGTGGTGGTTGATGACGGTGAGCAGCGTAGGTTATGAGGGTTATGGTTTATGATTTGGGGATGACTGAGATTTTATGTGAGATTTGACCGAGATTGAGGTCGAATATTGAATTCTCTCATGTTCGCTAGATCGCATTGTGCCATACAATGTGTATACGTACCCTTATTTATAGGGATCAAGCCAAACGTAGTTCTTGGGGAGCAAGTAACCCATATGGGCCGGGTTTCCTTCTTTAGAAGGCCGAAAAGACCGGGATCACCGCCTTTGATACGTCATAATGAGCTGTCATGTCTTTCTATTTTCTCGGAACGTGGCAGTTAAGTTATTGATCCGAGATTATCGGAGTCAACACTTACCTTGAACCATAGAGAAAAATAGCAAAAGACTAGCCTTGTGATTATCAAGGAGTGACGCCCTTCGACCCTCCTAGTAGGATGATTCCTACTAACCTGGATGGAGTCTAGTCTTCCATAAAAGTGGATATGATTTAAATAGCTCCTGTATTTCCTGGACGAGGTTACCCATTGAAGGCGAGGTTCCTCATGCTAATGGGTGATCACGCGGAAGGCGACGTTCCACGAAAAGGGGAGGTTGAGTGTTTATTGGGCCGAGCCGAAGTCATTAGTTCTGGATGTCTTGTAATTTAAATAGCCCAAACGCAACATATGGATAAATGTGAGCGAGGCTCTCTACATGCATGGGCCAAGCATATCAAATATGGGTCCCCTTCCACAACCACAGGTGGTTGGAGAATTTATCAACCACGACCCGCAACAAAACATTGCGGGTGGTAACCACCACCCGCAACTAAACATTGCGGGGGATCTCACCCCTCACCCCCGCAATGATACATTGCGGGGGGTCTCAGTTACCAAAACGCCCTTCTTTTCTTGCTGGGCCAAGTTTTATGGATTTAATGTAAATAGTATTGGGCTTGCATATAATTGTATTGGGCTTAGATATAATTTTATATTGGGTCTGTACAAAAATAATTTTTTATTAAATTAATTTATATTAATTTTTTGTTTTTTATAATTAATTATATTATCAAAAATTAAAATAAAATTATAAAATTAATAATCAGAGCTAATAATTTAAAAGTTATTCACTAAAATATTGATTAAATATTGATTATAAATAAAATTTTAATAATTTTTTATTGTGATAAGGTAAAAAATTAAATTAATTACATATATTATCAAAAATTATTTTTTATTTTTTTAATTCGAAAAAATTGAATTATGAAAAATAATAACTGGTAGAGGTGCGCACCTCTACTAGTCACAATCCCCGCAATGAGCTGGTAGAGGTGCGCACCTCTACTAGTCACAATCCCCGCAATGAGCGATTGCGGGGGGAATTTAAATAGTCATGAGCCCCGCAATGACGCATTGCGGGTGGGAATTCAACACAGAGACTCTTCTTCTTCTTTTCTGGGAATTGTATGCCATTAATATGGTGAAGACCCATCTTCTTCCCTAGGTAGTGCACCAAATCCCTATATATGATAATTAATTATATTACCAAAAATTAAAATAAAATTATAAAATTAATAATCAGAGCTAATAATTTAAAAGTTATTCACTAAAATATTGATTATAAATAAAATTTTAATAATTTTTTATTGTGATAAGGTAAAAAATTAAATTAATTAAATATATCATCAAAAATTATTTTTTATTTTTTTAATTCGAAAAATTGAATTATGAAAAATAATAAAACATTCCCCGCAATGAGTGATTGCGGGGGGAATTTAAACAGTTACGAGCCCCGCAATGACGCATTGCGGGTGGGAACCCTTTGACCGAGACTCTTCTTCTTCTTTTCTGGGAATTGTATGCCATTAATATGGTGAAGACCCCTCTTCTTCCTTAGGTAGTGTACCAAATCCCTATATATACATATGTTTGTAATCCATCTTCTATATTTTCAGTTTTATAATATAGATCATGGATAATGAGGTGGAGATTCCGGTGGTAGAAAATTCGGCGCCTCCAACAGCGGCGGTTGAGGAAGCACCGGCGCCTCCTCCCGGACCAACTGTTGAGGAATTGCAGACAATAATTGCAGATTTGCGGATGCAGATTCGAGTCTTCATTGATGAACATGATGAACTCGAGGTGAGGATTGAGGAAGTGAGGGATCTCCGAATGGAGTTGAGCTATTTCCGCGGTGTCGCCGGGTGGGATTAACGTTGTGTTGTTGTTTTATTGTGTTTAGTACTTTTTATTTCATGTAATCGATTTCTTATGAACTAAGTTTGTTGAATTTGATCATGGTTTTATGAACTCATTTTTATGGTGTTCTTAATTAAAAAACTAATTTTCGAATAAATTAAAAAATAAAAAATTAAGAAAACTAATTTTCATATTAATTAAAAAAAATTAATTGAAAAATATGATAATTTCTAATTTTTAAAGGAATATTATGATATAATATTCCCTTTTTCGAATTAAATAAGAAGTAAAAAATGTTAACTAGACCTCCGCATTGAGAAATTCACTATTTTAAATTAACTATTTTGAATTATTAAAATAAAGAAATTCAGAAAATAAATAAAATATTAATTATCTCATTTTTTGAAGAAAAATAAAAAAACATTGAAAATACTTAAATATTCACTATTTTGAATTATTAAAATAAGGAAATTCAGAAAATAAATAAAATATTAATATTTTATTGAGGCAGGGGAAAACGGAAATCTTCTAGAGAAAAGACCCCGCGCAATGATGTAATCAGCAATGTTTCATTGCGGGGAACTGTTTACCCTGAATTTCTTAATATTTTATTTATTTTCTGAATATGTAATCATTTAATATGTAATCATTTATTTTTATTTTATTAGTTTTGAATATTTACTAACTTAATTATTTTCATTTATAATTAAATTTAGTTTAATACAAAATTATACCCCATAAAATGTAAAATTAGGTTCAAATATTACAAAAAAACAATATTAAAAATCCCTAACATGAATTAAGATAATAAAATTCAAATATTAAAGTACAATATTAAAAAATTAAATTAATTAATTACATTATCAAAAATTAAAATAAAATCATTAAATTAATAATTAGAGATAATAATTTAAAAAGTATTTAATAATTTTTCATAAAATATTTAATTAAATATTAACTATAAATAAAATTTTAATAATTTTTTATTACGAAAAAGGAAAAATTAAATTAATTAATTTTAAATAAATAATTTTTTATTACGAGAAAGAAAAAATTAAATTAATTAATTTTTTAATTGTGAAATTACCTTATTACCCTGTTCCCCCACCCCCGCAATGATTCATTGTGGTGGACCCTTAACCCCCGCAATGATTCATTGCGGTGGACCTTTAACCCGACTTCTACCCGAATCAGTTTTTCCCAATTCTCTTTCTCTCTTCTCTCTGAGTTTCGATTCCGCAGTGTGGTATAGGAGCAATAGACGGAGTTAGTGTGGTATAGCTGTTAGTAAGGCGTAGAGCGGTAGCGGTCTTCACTTCTCTCTCTCTCTCTCTCTCATATATATCGATTCTTCTCCGGTGGATTCTTCTCCGGCCGTTTCACCGCCGCCGCCGTCAGTTTTCCGGCCGCCATCTCTGCTGTCCTTACCTTCTTCCGCCGCCGTCAGTTTTCCGGCCGCCATCCCTGTGAGCATAAATCGAAACACTTATTTATTGTTTCGTTTTTTTATTTATTTTTGTGTATTTATAAATTGTTTGTGTGTATTGATTGGGTTGAGGAAAAAGTTTGATTGTGTGTATTATAATGATGTTGAATGGTGTAAATTGAAACTATATATGAAACTACTTGATTTGATCTGTTGATTTGTTTAATGAGTTTATTATAATCTGTTTGTAGCTTAGGGTTTGTATAATTCAAGTATCCATTTACACGCACACATTGTGTATGAGTAATAGCTATTTTTTTAGTCTTTCAGTAGGAGATTATCAACGTATTGTTGTCATTTTAGATTAACTTGATTCAGTTTTTGATTTGGTTGTAGATGTGTTGGTATCGTAATGTTGCACGATACGTTAATTTCAAATAAGTAATCAAATGTGTGTATGTAATAGTTGTGTTTTTAGCCTGATTAGAGTTGGTAAATGACTAGTCGTACTTTTTACTGTGGTCTAGAAACAGTAAAACAGAATCTATTTTGTGGAGTGCTTGTTGTGTTGTACTATGTGATCCGTCCTATGATTGGGGACGCAGCATAGTACATGCAAAATTTCTGGCTAGTTCTGTTTACGAACGGGTCATGCCGAAATTTCGTAAAATCTGAGTATTTATTTTATTATTTGTTTTAAAGTCATTAGAGTTTAAGGAGTAATTGAGTTTGATTATTTTTAATCAATTTTAGATAATAATGAAGTTAATTTAATTGACCAATTAAGTTAAAAGTTAATTGGTGAATTTTATTGATTGGTTATTATTTAATACAATAATTAATAAATGTGTCTAATTTTTTCATTTTGGACGTTGCAGATACCATGGATATGGAGTGTGGGCCTATCGATAGATCTCTCTTGACCTTGCAGGACGATCATATTAGTACTGTGATATGGGAGGGGGGAGCGAGGGATGTAATAGATTGCAGACAGTATACTGCTAATTGGGAGGAGTGGGTGCTAGATGATCGTCAGAAGAGTTTGCTGAGAGAGTGGGGTTTTGGGGTATTTACCAACAACTTTGCAATTCCACAGAATGACATACGTCTGATTACGGCCTTGGTGGAGAGGTGGAGGCCGGAGACCAACACCTTTCATTTTCCATTTGGTGAGTTGACCATCACCCTTGAGGATGTTTACATGATTATGGGTCTGCCTGTACGTGGTCATCCGCTTTCACATACGGAGCTGAAGACTCCAAAACCGTACTGGATGAAGCGGTGGAAGGATCCGAGTTTGAGTGAGAAGGAACGTGATGAAATGTATAAAGAGGGAATCAAGCTGAATTTGCTGAAGGGAAAATATAAGATGAAGCCGGATCCTTCTCCAGAGCATGATGTATTGTACACCCGTGGTTATCTTCTTTACGTCATCGGGGCAGTTTTGTTTCCCTCATCGAGCCGGAACCTTGTGCATCCAAGGTATGTCCCTTAATTGCATTTTATTCTGAATTTATTTAAATCATGATAATATCTTTTTAATTACTTATTTAAAATTCACGATAACTGCATTTTATAATATAATTTTTTTATATTTTTTGCAGGTATATACAGTTTATCCAGGAGTCGTCTGAGATTTCTTCTTATGCGTGGGGGGCCGCGGTACTGGCGCATTTGTACAGGAGCTTGACCAGGGCTACTCATAAGAACTGCAGAGGCATGAACGGGTGCACCATGCTTCTGATGGTTTGGAGCTACGAGAGGTTGTTACCCGGTGCTCCAGTTATTGCACCTCATCAGGAGTTTGTCTGGCCGAGGGCACTTGCATGGGCTGAGCCGACACATAGGGTTAACCCCCACCATCATACAGGACAGTACCGGGGGGACTACGACGGCTTTGAGCTTTGTTGGCTGACATGGCAGCCATATCAGAGATTTTATGATCTACATAACTATGACGAGGATTATAATGTCGCGATGTTGGATGCGGCTTATATGGCTCTCGGTCGTGTCCCTCTCGTGTCCATGGAAATCATCGAGTACGCCATGCCAGACAGAGTCATGAGACAGTTTGGAGTGCTACAGCATATTCCAGAGGACCCGATTGACCACACTTCTTTGCGGAGGGAGCGGTTATCTAAATGGCAGCGGGAAAAACATGTTTCTTTATTCCGGGACTACATTGAGGAGTGGAATGCCTTTAATGATGGCATGATTCCTATCGTGGAGGAGGGGCATTATGTACCCACTGAGGAATACATGTATTGGTTCAGGCGTGTAAGCAAGCTGAGGATTGCTCCATTCCTTGTCACGCATCCTGAGAAGATAGTTCCTCGTGACTGGTACCCCCAGCAGGACATGGCTGATGCGGTATGCTTTTAGACCTTAATATTTTATTTACGCCTTAATTTGTCATATTCTTGCATTTTAGAACTTAATTTGGTATTTAAATGCAGTTGGATTATGGCATGAGGACATTGCATGATATGCACCTTCGTGACCCTCCCGACTGGTTCTATGATATCATCCCCGATTTGTTGGCTCGTTATGATCGAATCAATAACGAGTGGAGGGGTCATGCATATACTAGACCTTCTTTTGATAGACCCTCACGTGATTTTGATCCCGGCGCTTCTTCTTCGCAACAGCCTCTAGCTATCTCTCAAAAACGTCTGCGTGAGGTAATAACTGTTAGTTATTGTTTTACTTTGGAAGATGGTTTAATGAATATATGTATGGATGTTACATAATCTTGTTTTTACAGATTGAGACTACTGATTCTCCTACTTCACCTACGCACGATGTCTCCTATAAACGTCCTCGTCAGGTAACAATGATGCTAGGTTTAGTTTGAGTCACTTAGGAGAAAATATGGCACTGATTGATGTATTGACATGTAATTGCAGGTTGAGAGTACAGATGATCCTGTTATACAGCAGAACCCAGTAGTTGACCCTCCTCTTGTTCATGTTGAGGTACAAATCTTTTTTGTTTCACTTTAGAGAATAGTTTATCGAATATTTGCATGATGTCTTTGAATGGAATGTTAGGTTGGAGATAGTGCTCCTTCACCTTCACAGCAGGATTCAGAGCGGTCTCCTCCGCCGGTTGTTGAGGTACTTGTTCGTGTTTATCTTTATTTGCAACTCATCTGCCGGCTGTTGAGGTACTTTATCGAATATATGACACATAATATATTTTTTAACGTTGCAGGTTACCACTATCCCTCCCGTTACACAGCCGTCTCCTACTACACCGGTTGCCACTATCCCTCCCGTTACACAGCCGTCTCCTGCTCCACCGTCTCTTACTACACCGTCTCTTACTACACCGGTTGCCACTATCCCTCCCGTTACACAGCCGTCTCCTGCTCCACCGTCTCTTACTACACCGTCTCTTACTACACCGGTTACTTGGTGGCAATGTCCTACTCCTCCAGAGGTTTCCAGTACCGTTGGTCCTGTAGCTGCTGCTGTGAGGTTATCGAGGCTACTTGGTGTAAGTATCTTGAATTCCTGTTAATATTTTTTTTACTGTTATGAATATTTCTCATATTCGGACATGTATTTGCAGATGTTCTCAAACGAAGATCAATTCAAGGACATGGATAGGCGGCGGCATAAGCCTAAGGGTGATTTGACGAGGCCGCTGAAGAATAAAAAAGTACTCTTGTTGTACAAGGTTTGGTGGAGTGAGAAGAGTAATTATGTTTGGTTGGATCATGAGCAGACTTATAGACTTGCTTGGAGCAATGTCCAATGCCTACAACCCAACCGAGATCTGGAGACCACAGTTGTGGATGCTTATGTTGAGTTGTTGAGGAGAAGGGAGGAGTTATTCCATGGTACTAGCCAACCATTGCTATTCCCACCATCCAAGAGGTTCTTCATTGCTTACAGTTTTTTCATGACCTTAGCGGTCAAGGAAATTAAAGACCTTGCGGTAATTTTATGCCTTCACAATTGCATTTTATCCTGAATTTATTTAATTCTTCATAATATTTCTTAATTCGTCAATTTATGTCTTGATAATTTGTCTTAATTGTTGCAGATGCATCCATCATGTAGAACACCTGAGGAAATGGTTGGCCTGAAACGTATTTACAGGAATTTATCAACCCAGATTCCTGGGCCACCCTTGGTAGATTGCGATTATGCTTTCTTTCCCGTCTGCACAGGATCTCACTGGTTTCTGTTTGTTGTGGACATTAAAAGGATGAAAGTCAATCTACTTGATCCTTTAAGGGACGAGAGTGATTGCAATCTTCGAGCTGTGTACTCAAAGGAGTTTTATGTCATGGTAACCTATACTTTTAAGATTAACAAATATATTTATAGTGTGCTGTTACTAATTGTATGTAAATTTTGTAGGAAAAAATTATACCGTGTATGCTTCATTTCTTGGATGACCAACGGTATAAAGAAGACAATTTCATGCAAGTTAGGTATGTTAAAGAGCGACCGAAACAAATTGGTGGCTCTGATTGTGGCGTGTATGTCTGCAAATACATGGACGCTATACTTAATGGCATACCATTGCACACGGCCGTTTGGAATTATCCAGATGATATCCAGGTCTTCAGGTATCGCATTGCTTGGGAGCTTTTTAAAGGTGTAGCTCGACATTTACCAGATGAGGCGGTTAATCGGAGGAACAAGGGTCTTTAGCTTGTTATGATACGATTATAACTTGTTATGATGTTATTTGATTCTAACTGTTATTCAGAGGTGTTATTTGATTATGTCTTGGATTTAATTTGAATAATTTGATTATGGAATTGCACAGGTTTAGGATAGTGGACAATGACCTATGTTAGAGGGTCTGGTACTTCTATAAATGAACCGGTCATGCCCGATTTTCTGCAGAAAAAAACATTGAAAATACTTAAATATTCACTACTTTGAATTATTAAAATAAAGAAATTCAGAAAATAAATAAAATATTAATTATCTCATTTTTTGAAGAAAAATAAAAAAAACATTGAAAATACTTAAATATTCACTATTCACAGGGGAAAAACAGGGGAAATCTTCTGGAGAAAAGACCCCCCACAATGATGCATTGCGGGGAACTGTTTACACCCACAATGTTTCATTGCTGGTACTGTTTACCCCCGCAATGTTTCATTGCGGGGAACTGTTCACCCTGAATTTCTTAATATTTTATTTATTTTCTGAATATGTAATCATTTAATATGTAATCATTTATTTTTATTTTATTAGTTTTGAATATTTACTAACTTAATTATTTTCCTTTATAATTATTTTTTATAATTAAATTTAGTTTAATACAAAATTATACCCCATAAAATGTAAAATTAGGTTCAAATATTACAAAAAAAAACAATATTAAAAATCCCTAACATGAATTAAGATAATAAAATTCAAATATTAAAGTACAATATTACTTAAATTGACCGGGTAGAAAAGTACAATTTCTTCTATCATGATTTCCTCCTATCAACCCGCATTTTCCGCACTTTCTTTGCTTGTTACTTGAAGTAGACGTTTCGATACCACTTTTATATCTTTCTTGTTTCTTTCTTCCCTTAGTTTGTGATATTGGAGGATCGAAAATCGGATCATGTTGGTAGTCTTCTTGACGAAATGACTCTTGTGTTCTTTCGTTTTTCTCCTCTATCGGAAAAATATTGTTCACGCTACACTTTTCTCTCTCAATCACATTCATTATGTACTTGTAGCGCGGGACAGAACAACTACCAATAGCACCTAAACTTTGAAAAGATTGACACAATGCACTATACCTTGCGGTTTGTGTTTCACCAACATTAGCAAGAACGGGAGGAACGTACGGTAAAGGTCCCACAATTTTGTTGCCATCCCTTGTCCACCTAGGCATGATGTAAATACTTGGTATCTTGGTTCTATCTTTCTTGACTAGATAGTGAATGATGTGTTTACAAAGCATTCCGGAATGTTCGAAATTCTTGCAAATACATTCAATTGTTCCTTCACTAGAAACAAATATCCGATAACTTCTTCTACTATTCTCCGGCAATGTAGACTTCTCAACCAAGTACATTTTAAACCAACTTTCACTATTTGAAGCCCTTTTCATTGTATAAGATGCACTTTTTACATATTCTTTTTGAAAGCGCTTAAACATCTCTTTCGTGTAAATCTTGGATGCTTCAATTTCCAAGGATGAGCGCAATACTAACCTCCTTGCCGTTTCTTCGGTCTCGTAATCGCCTTTAACCTCTCTAAGATATTGTGCCTCCAAAGCTTTTTGTGAGTTCTCAATGAATTCTTTCAATCTGGTAGATGCTTTTACATATTCATCAAAAAAAGAGTTCATGGATTCGCTCCTTGAGGTAGTGGTCATACCGGCGGCAAAATATCCTTTTGTATAAGCGCCAATCCATTGATCTTTAATACTAAACATTTGATTTAGCCAAACATGATCTTGAAGTTGGTATTTCGCAACTAAATCTTCCCACCTACCTTCGAATTCCGTTGGTGTCAAGGACTTGTACACACATGCATTAAAATCCGATTTGAATTCCGGATAATTGGTGTATAGAGTAGATAATTTTTCCGGAAATTTACTACTTATATGCCATGTACAATATGTATGTTTTGTTTGTGGCATAACCTTGGCAATAGCATTCCCCAAAGCAACATCTCGATCCGTGATAATTGTGATTGGCGCTTTGTTGTCAACGGCTTCCAACCATGTTTCTAAAACCCATTTATAAGATTCCTCTTTCTCATCCCTCACAAGTGCAAATCCAAACAAAATATTTTGGAAGTGGTGGTTCACCCCCGTGATAGGTATGAAAGGCATACAATAGCGGTTCGTTCGATAAGTTGAGTCGAATGTAACCACATCGCCAAAATTCTTGTAAGCGTTCATGGACCGAGGATCAACCCACACCAAACCCCTAACACGATTCTCGTCATCCACATCCACACGGTAGAAAAATTCACCATTAATGCTCTCTTGTTGTAATTGTCGTAACAAGAGCAAACCACACTCCGCATCACCATCATCAAACACTCGACGCCGAATATCACGTATGACATTGCGTATGTCTTGATTAGAAAACCCTAAATTTTGAACACCCCCACTTGTCTCACTAAGTAATCTCATAATTTTTGCCGTCTCGATCCCCGATTTGTTAAACAACTCAATCAATGCTCGGGTGATGGGATCTATATTTTGTGGCCGTCTAAAAAATTGTGTCTTATCCGGTGTCACCATAGCATGATTGTGCACCAACTTGATCGAAGTTATTTTCCATTTGTTAATTTTCACTTGATGAGCAACACACATTCTTGCACAACAACCCGTTCTTGGAATTGAATCTCTAATTCGTTTTCCTTTACCATGAGATATCGGTGCTAGTCTTCCACCTTTCTTACAAATAAACATACGAGATGATGGATCATGACTACGTGAATGTTTATGAGTATTTCGAATAATTACATCGAATCCGACATTTTGACCATAATCCCTATAAAACTTTTCCGCCTCATCTAACGTATCAAAACTCATACCAACACAAGGCACAACATCATTGATATTCGAAAATGTAAAATCACAATCATTTGTATTATCCCTATTATTTTCCTCATCATTTTCCTCATCTTCTTCACTATAATCACAATCATTTCCACCAACATTATCATCTCCATCAATAGTTTCATTTGTTTTTCCCTTACTATCATAACTATCAACATCTATAATTTCATCATCAACAAATAATTTACGAAAAGCATGTTTTTTGGTAACGGGAGGTGTATAATAATCGTAACCCTTATGCTCACTAGATGAACTAGAATCACCAAATAAATATGAAGCCATACTAATAAGAATACTAACCTTGAGTTGAAAGATCTTCAAAAAATTTGAAAATTGAGCTCCAAAACAAAATAGGGTTTGTTTGAAAAAAAGGGGAAAGAGGAAGGGGCTGCGGGGTTTAAGGTGACCAGCCTACCCCTCAATGAAACATTGCGGGTGTGGGTACCACCGCAATGAGACATTGCGGGGGGAGTGCATTAAATGCAAACACTTGTCACCGCAATGTTTCATTGCAGGGGTTTTTAGCACAACAATGTTTCATTGCGGGGGTGGTGCATTTAATGCAGCCACCCGCCAACTGTCTAGCTTTTAATGCTGGTTTGAGCATAGTCCCCCCGCAATGTTTCATTGCTGGGGGTTTTTTTTTTTTTTTTTTATTTTAAACCCTTAATATATTCTCAAAAATTAAAATAAATGCATAAAAATCATAAATATGTTTTATACATTATTAGAGATGGTTTTTATTACATATATTACATTTAATTATTTTTCTAGGTCCAATTTTGTTGAAACACATGTTAAAACTTATAGATAATTACTAGTTCGAAAATAATTGTGAGTTATTGATATTTTTAATTTTATTTTTTAAAATAATAAAATTACTTCTAAACAATGTTTCAAAATATTTTACCATGCATCTCTAATTCTACCGTGAAAAAAATATATGATTACTCATTCTAATATAAATATATATTATTGATATTTTTTTCAAAATTGCTTTTAAATTTAATAAAAATCAATATTAAATATAAATTTAATATAACTAATGTTTCCAAATATTCTATGGTGAAACACATGTTAAACCATACACATGATTACTCGTTCGCAAATAATTGTGTTCTAGTTTTTTCATTTTTATTTTTTTAACATAATAAATGATTACACACATGTTAATTTGATTTTCAAATCAATATTTTGCATGTTTATACTTTATATTAGTAGTTTATCATTTGTAGAAATTAAAAAATTAAATTAATTCAATAATTTAAATTTTGTGGTACATGTCAATATTTTAAATTTTGTCGCACATTAATTTTTGTAATATTTTATAATTTTAAAATTAATTTTTTTTTTATTTTACATATAAAATAATGTAAATTGAAATTTATATAATTCAAATAAAATTGATTATCCAAAACACTTTAAATTTTATATTTTGAAAAATAATATTATTATTTATAACATTAATGTAAATATAATATTAACACAAAATAAAAGTCCATATAATAAACCCAAAATTAAGCCCAGTCCAGCCCAAGAAGTTAAGTCCAGCCCAATAAGGGCAGTCCTGGAAATAAAAGAAGGTTAAATACACCCGCAATGATACATTACAGGGTCAAGGGACAGTTTTGTTCAAAAAGAAGTTAAGAGCCCCCGCAATGCATCATTGCGGACCCCCGCAATGATGCATTGCGGTGGGTGACTGGTGGTCAATTCACAACCACCACAGCCACGGACCAAACCCCATCAAATATATTTCTTTATATTATACGCGCTCCAGTATATTAGGTCTCCTTTTTGTCAAGAGGTAAGTTTTTTGCTATAACACATAACTATTTTTATAAATTGCCCTCGGCACAATTCTGTTCCTAGGCTATTAACCAAAAACTGCTATTGTAATTAAGCTTGATTTCTGCGGGTGCTAAACAATAAATATTTTATTATTTTTTGTATACGTTTTGTATCCTTCCTTTATTTCATTTGTTCTTTTACATTTGAGTTAGGTATAGAAATTTTAAAAGAATGTATAAAATAGTAAAACAGTGTAATAAAATTTAAAAAAATGACGATGTTAATCTTTAATTTATAAATTGGGGAAAAAAGAATTAAAGATTGACTATCATTAAATTTAATAAAATAAAATATTATCTTTTTCGAAATTTTGAAATAAAAAATTTTGTTTTGAAACATTAAAAAGCGAAAATGTAAAATGAAGAGTAGACTTGGCAATTTTCGACACGACACGAAATGACCCAAAAATTTAGTGTATGAGTTTGTATTTTTAGTACACGAAACGAAAATACACGAACACGAAAGTATACGATCGAGATTTAGTGTCGGTTTTTTGTTTATCCTTCAACTACACTACATGACACGAAGTACACGAAATAAATAAATAAATATTTAAAAATTAATATTAATATTAGATATTTTAATATTTTTATTAGATATTTAACATTTATTTATGTGATTATATAATATTTGTAAAAATATTACCGAAATTTTAATATTTCAATACATTTACTTATTTATTTTTATTTTTATTATTAATTAAAATTACACAAAAATACGACATGGAAATACATTAACATGAAATTATATAAACTCTAAATGAATGATTTTGGATTAGTATTTAAGTACACGAAAGTACACATTTGGACCAACGAAAGAGTACACCACAATTTACAAGAATCCATCTCGTCATCTTACAGGATAGAAAAAGGGAACGTTAAAATGCGGTTCAGCACAGTTTTATAGGTGGACTCGTTAAAATATCATTGTAACGCTACTTGTGCGTAGGTACAATCAACACACATAGCCTATACTAGCTTATAAATTTAATACTATTGATTTACTTTTCATCCGAATTACTATAAGATCCTCTCTCATTTCCCACCTTGTAGTCCACTCCCCCGCCAACTCATCTATCATTCTGTTTACACCTCTTTTTTAAACAAATATAATACTTAATTAATTAACTAAACGTTTGTTAAAAATATTTAATATATAAATATTGGAGTTGGGTTCTACGGAGACCCAATTAATTTTGGAGACCTGTTTAATAATCATTGGATCAATTTTGATTGTATGGTCCAGATTGAAAGTGAGATAATGACATTTTTTTTAAAAGCATAATGTATTGCAGCGTTTAACAATTTATAAACAATATACGTACAAATTAACATAACAGAGTCGTAAATTTTTCGGTCCCCAAAATCCCACATTGATATTCACCATATGAACAATTACAGATATAAGAATTTGTTTGCACCCACCCATGTAATTGTTCGTCTTGAAAGAGATAGTTATCACGGTACTGCATCAGCTTAGTTCGTATACTACAACCGGAATTTACATTCCAAGTAAAATTTTGCACCTAAAATTTTGCAGAAAATAGTGCAGTACACACCCCTAATATCGCATAATAGACTCTTCAACCACACTCTTTAAGATGAAGATGATGGTTACCAATCCTTTTTAGTAATTTAAACACTATACTGCAATACAAAATTTAGATGTTCCAGAAAAGTCAAGAGCATATATGGTGACCGTTGAGCATATATGGTGACCGTATGAACAATTGAGAAGACGAGATTGTGAAATAAATGAGAGAGAATTGGGGTGGGTGTACACGAGTAAATAGATAAAATATTAGGCTTGGTCTCTATCGTTCATATTATTTTAATCAGAGGGTTTATATTATGGTCTCCAAGTCTCTAGTTTATACATGGTCTCCACTAAGCTTTACTCATAAAGATTGCAATATATAGATATTTTTTAGGATATTTGTCAAAACTACTATCTTTTGTGAAAGAAATTGCAAAAATACATTCTCTTCGTTTCCTTTACAAAACTACGGTCTTTTGTGATATTTTTTTGAAAATTATGATCTCCTTTTTACTCCTCGTCAATCATGCTTCTAATCGTCATCAATGACTAACTCATCTTCTCTCTCTCTCCCCCTCTCTCTCTTTCTTTGTCCCTCTTCTCTCTCTTCATCACACATATATATACAAACACACATATATTGTAACGCCTCCAAATTCGGGGTCAGAGGATTTGGTCGTCACACCGAAATCTCAATTCAAATAACATGTTAATTATTAAACCAATTCAAATATAACTTCTGTGACCCCAACTATACCAAGATCTTTATAGGATATAGTGCTAGAAACAAGAATCCAAAAATTTCACAAACTTTAATTTCCTTTTACAACATTCTATTTGCTCAAGTCTAAAATCAATGGGAGAGCTTCGACAAGAAGTGTGCCCAGCCAAACCAATCTTATACATAATAATATTTAATAGAAATGAACTTTATACAAATAGCCTTACTCTAGATACAAATGCTCTGCATCAAATCGTCTTCCTAACGACATCTTGTCTCTTCTCGTTCCACACATATACGATTAAATCTTTTCAATCTACCTTTCACTAGAGGGTTAAAAAGGTGAAACAAGCAAGTATGAGCGGAAGAAATGCTCAGCAAGATAATAATAAGATACAATAATAAAGATACTTTTCTGATAAACAGTGTTCACTTTTAGAAATATAACATGTTTTTTATGAATAAAACTTTTGAGTAGAATGACCATTTTACATTTGTAAATCAATGATCATGGTAGTAACTTTATATATATTTAGATCTGAAATCAGGAATGGGATATAAGGTATTCTTTCTAAAATCATGCATTTCTTGAACATGTAAAAGTATACTTACTGAGTATAGTTGAATTCTTATCAAAACATTGGCCCTTTTTAAATTAACAAGTATTCAAGTCAAAAGAATGGGCCTAATTATCGTGAAATATAATATCAGGGTAAAACATTGTAATGCGTAACAATATAATATTCATACTTTCATGGAATCTGTATAATACTGAGGTGATGCAACGTATTCAGTTATGCATGGCAAAACATTTATTTGAGTAAAAGAATACTAGAAATTGTCACTTGTTATATTATTTGAAAGTAATACTTGCATAATAGTTGCAGAATCATATCATTTGACCAATAAGTGAGATATAAAGCTTTCAATATGAGTTGAGAGTTGTTAGGTCCCGATAAGTTTGTAGAAGGGGGGTTGAATACAAACTATACCGTTTTATCGAATTTGTCCGTTCAAAGATTAAACGATTGATGAACAAATTATGCGGAATTAAATGAAACAGAATTCAAGTTAAATATAACTTATATTAAACTTGAAAGGTGTTACAATTTTTGGTACTGATTACATGATTAAATCTCAAACTAATTAAAACAAATCTAGAATAAATTCGACATGAATTTATCTATTTTTGTAATAAAAAGATAGAATGATAAACGATAGTTCGAGATTCGTTCTAGGGATAAAGATACGTTAGATAGTCAATACAATACAAGCAATTGATTTCTAGTGGATTAAATGTAAGATTAGAGTATAGAAATAATTTCTTGTTCTAAGAAATGATTCGGTAAAAACTTTCTTTTCTTGACAGTAGCTTTGTTCTTGATGATAGAATGTTAAGTTATGATCTTCTATCTTGATTTTTTGTTATAAGCTAAACCACTTGACAATGGATTAATCTGCACGTGCATTTGTTAAAAAGGTAGAAAGACTATCTAATTAAAGTAGTAAGACTATCTTGAATTAACAGAAAGACTATTATGAATTTAGAAAGACTATTTCTAATATTAAAAAGACTATCCTATAGTCATAAAGACTATCGGTAAGACTTAGTTAATATTAATAATAATTTCTAAAATCTAGTTTAAACCAGTAAGACTTTCGGTAAGACTATCATGGATAGTCTTACTGACTTTACTTTTAGTCTTTCTGATTTCAGAAGTTTAGAATTAATTCTAAATTAATTATCTCCTTAATTAATTTACCAAATAAATTAATTCTGAAAGAATTAATTTATTTGTTAAATTAATAAAATAAAATAGATAATTAAAGGAGAATAAAAACTAATTTCTTATTCAAAGAAATAGTCCTGAGAACCACTTTAATTAATGACTAACTTCCACTGATTGTTGTTGACACTCGATGTATTGTCTGGTTCATGAGCGACTAACTTCAATGACTGTTCTTCATCTTTGACTTTAAAAGCTGTGATTCTCTTCTATTTAAATCCCTTCAATTAACCACTGTAACATGTACCTTTGCTGTCACACTCCTGAAATCTCTGTCACTTTAATAAATCCACTTTCTTGAAAACTTCACTGAGGCTTGATCAAATTAATGAACTTCTTTCAATGTAGAATTACTTCAAGTCTGTAGATGACTTTTATCTTCATTCTTTTGACTGTTATGATCTTCTGAGATTCCTGTGTCAATTTGAATTATTACTTACTTATTACAAACTTGTTTAATGTTGAGTTATATCCTCGATGTAAACAAATAGGCTTAAACATATGCCTTTCAATCTCCCGCTATTTGTTTGTTAGAGAATAACAAGCAAATACCTAGAGGATAACTCAAATAACTAAACAAGTAGAAATAAGACTTTAGAAGCTAAGTAAATAATAACACAAAGTTCTGGATTTCAATAAACATTATCCAGATTCAAACATTAACGGTAAGTACATGATAGATGTTCCTCTAGATTGAACATATGAATACATTTATCCTATCTTGATTCACCTAAGCTCTAAACATTTAACATTTACAAAACAGAGCTTCTTCAGTTTTCTTCATCCATCATCTCTCCTTCTTCTAGTGCTTCAAGCAAATCCTTGTCCAGAACACGATCAGATTCAGAAGTAATGCCACTAGGTCTGACATATTGAGTTGTGACTTTCTTCAGCCTATTCTTCATTTGATGATATCTTGTGATATTGTCTATGCAATAGTCTTGAATCAAATCAGCAACTTCTGTCTTCTCTTGTGTAGCAAACCCTGAAGTCCTTAACATGTTCTACAGGTAGACAAGATGCTTGGCAGGAAAATCTTTCAATTAGATTGGATCTACACCACAAGTCTGAAGTGCCCTTCCTTTATAGAATTTGACTTCATAAGGCACTTCCACCACTTGAGGACTAGCTTTCATTGCAAAATCTCTAAGCTGGTCATGCAGCAACTCAGCCAATGGAGAAGTTCTTTTCACTTTGCACATGAAGACCCATAGTTCAGAGAGGGTTCTACTTTCAAGAAGATTGAGAGACACTAATAAGGTTCCCTCATTATGTGTGTAGATGTAGATCTTCAACTCCTCTCTAACTCTGTCAAATCCAGTTGTGATCCTTGAAATCTCTGCATGAAGAGATTTCATATATACAGTGTTGTCTTGATTGACTTTCTTGTATCTTTCTAGCATACCAAGAAACTTTCCATCATTGTTAGTTCCTTCCTGATGTGCAAACATCTCTCTAGCCTTGTCCCATTATTCTCCAAGCTTCAACCTCACATTCAACTTTCTATCCTTGACCTTCAGATTGTGAAGCCGTTGTTTTTCTTGATGTTCAGCCTTTTGGATAACAAGATGCTTAGAAATGATGCCAGATACTTTTACATTCTCCTCCTCTCTTCTTTTAAGATCAGCTTTCTGTCTCACCAGCTCAGCTTCAAAGGCAGGATCAACATTAAGTTCTTCTTCCCAGTCAGCATAATCAGCTTCTTCTTCAACCTCCACATCACCAAAGATATCTTCAGGGGCTTCTTCAGATTCAACATAGTCAAAATCTCCATGTTCACCTTGATAACAGTCAGCACCAGAAAAAGTTAACTTCTGATTTCCTTTGTCCTTACCTGAACCTCCAGCTTGACTTCCAGCTTGATCTCCTCCTCCTCCTTGTTTCTCCACATTCTCCCCCTTAGTTGAGGAATCATCTACATATTTAACTTGTGTGGCAGCAGGATTAACCTCGCTTCTTCCCCTTATAGCTCATTCATCACCTCCATCTCCTCCTTGATCATCCTCATCATCTTCATCATCATCACCCTCAAAGAATTTCTTCTGTTCAGCATTGGGTTGATGTGAATTCTTGATCATGTTATACAAGTTCTTCATCCCCTCATTAAGATGCTCCATTCCTCCTTCTATCCTCGACATCCTTTCTTCATTAAACGTTTGATTTTCATCAGTTGTTTGTAGAATAAAGTCCACCTTGGCAGAAATAGAAGAAATCTCCTTGACACTCTCTGATATCTGGGCATTTGACATTGTAAGATCAGAGATGTCCGAAGCCACAAGTACTTGAGACTGTTGAATGGCATTTAGCTTTGGGAGTAGAGAAACTTTCAGACCTTCCAAATCATCCTTGACAGTACCCAGCTGATTAGTTACAGAGGTGGAAGAAGAAGACCGTTCAACCACTTGTGCTTTAAGAAGATCTTTTTCAGCCTGGGTTTCCATGAGTTGTTTCTGAAGACTAGCTATCTGAGCTAACAACAAAGTAGTGTTTGTGTCAGTGTGTGCACTCACCTCAATTGCTCTCAGTGGTGTTTCACTCACCTCACGTGCTTGTGTATCACTCTGTGTTTGACTCTCAGTTCTCACAACAAGCTGTCTTTCCAAGTTCTGATTTGAAGTACCTGCAGGAAAAATCACCCTAGCCTCTTCTAGAGAGGTCAGTGGTGGTGCAATGGGAGTTTGCAATTCCCAATCCCTAGTGAAATCCAAGAAGTCATCTTGATTTTGAAACTGAATTGCTTCAGTGTTGGATTCACTAGGTTGCCTTCCACTCTCTCCAGTATAAACTACGAGTGGAAAATCCCTTAAGGGAGCCAGAGATGTTCCCTCTGGGAGGGGAGAAAATGATTCTATTTGAGTTGGCGAAGAATCAGATTTTCCCTCAGATGCCTGTGAAGGCACTTCTACCGTAACTATGGTAGGCACTGTATCAAAACCTATGTGCTCTCCTGACAAGGTGTTCTGAGTATCATCTATTTGAATGTTTTCTCCCATTGTGAGTAATGGGAGTGTGCTTGACTCAGTACAGATTGCCATGGCCCTATGGCTTTGTTCAATAGATTCACCCTGTTGAGAGGATGTCTCCAGAGACTATTCAATGGCCATTTCCAAATCCATATCCTGTTGAGAGGATACAGACGGGCTAACAGTTGTCTCCCTGTATGTTCTTCTCTTTTTGAGTGGTGGAGACAGAGTTGTGGGTTCTCTCATAGAATCTTCTCCACTAACACTACTTTGACTGATATATACATTAAGCTCAGGTTGAGTGGTTTTTGGAGTTGACTCGGTGTTTGGCTCTATGACCTGGGATAGAGTTTGTGGTTCTACAAACTCATGGTCAGCCCTATTAACCTCTTGGGTTTCAATAGTAATATGAGATGAAGAGCCAGGGTTAGGAAATACTACCAGTATAGGAGTTGCATCTATAGTTCCAGCATGGGTGGATTCATCCATTGGAGGTTGTTGCTCAGGAACTGGCAATCCAAAAGCAAGAAGTTGAATAAACTGGGTCATAAAAGGTGTAATGACCACAGGGACTGAGAGATATTTGAAGGCGGTGTTTAGTCTTTGAAAGAATTTGACATGAGTAGTCTGACAATTTTTAGACATACCAAGACTAAACAACTCTTTATGTTCATCAGTGAGAACATGATTGATCATAAGAGTGAGAAAGCGAGGATAAAAACATTTGACTTTCCTTCCACTAGCATGATCACTCTTGGCCAATAAGACTCTTCTGACCAAATGATTCCAGATGAGATGGCCAAAATTGATACGAAGATTATTAGCAACTGCAAAACCAATATTCTGAAGAAGAGAAGGAATATTGTGAAAATTGGTTTTGGTGCAGTTGCTGAAGACTTTAGCCAGAGTGTCAAAGAATAAGTCCCACTCACTGACTAGATTGATCTTTGATAACTTTACTAGATCTACCTGACCTTGATAATTGATGTTGTTGAAAAATTTAATAAGGTCCTCTTCAGAAGGTAGATTAACAAAGTTATCTCTGGCAAGATGTAGAGCATCACAAAGAATATCTCTATTGAGTGTATAGTGTGTGTCACCGAGAGAGAATGTGAAAGAAGATAAGTCAGTGGACACGATAGCAGTAGCACACAAAATCCTTAAGGGTTCATGTTTTAAAAGAACATTCATAGTGATATCATGACTAATAATGGAATGCTCATTTAAAAAACGAATCCAAGGCCTAAAACGTTCAACAGAACATTTTAGTGGATCAATATAACCAAGAAAATTGTTTTTGACAATTTCAAAAGCCATATTAGAAAATAAACAATTAATAAGAATTAATAAGAATTTTAAGGATTTTAAGTATCAAAAACAAATAATCCACAAAATTCAAATCAAGATTTATGACAGAAATTTGGTTCAGTTAAAATCACAAAATAAATGCTTTAAAAGATGTTAGGCCGAATACACAATATATAATCAAGTAGGTATGAGAATAACAATCAAGAACACAAGTTTGTAAATCAACAAACTGAATTATATTAAATAATTCTCTCTTAGTGATGTTAAAGAATCACAAAGAGCTACTAGGTTACAAGAATAATATATTCAATGTTCGCATCCCTTCTAGGGATAACCTATCTGTGTTTATATAGTACACAGCTACATACAATCCTTATCTAATTGATACTCCTATAAATTAGCTATACAATTCATATCAATTACGGATTGCTTCAGTCTTCTATTCCGTTTCCTTAGCTGTATCAATATATTCTGCTTCTTTCCATCTTCAGAATATATTGCTTCTAGAATCTTCAATTCAGCACCGACAGCTAATTCAACTATCACCCTGTCAGACTTTAAATAAACTCTGACCGGCTTCCTTTAAACTCTTCACCCTGTCAGAGTTTAATTAAACTCTGACTGGCTTCTGATAAACTCTGGTCAGTACCTGTTGCTTAAACACTGATAAACAAACGTCAACAATTATATCTAACAATCTCCCCCAACTTGTTCATAATAAAATGTACAAGTTAAACATATAATTGATGATGTCAAAAACATTTAACAAATGCAGTGTTTAACATATAACAGAGTTTAATTTAAAACAGAGTTTAAATTTGACTTAGAATAGAAAACATAAAAACTTACAGTCAGACTTTACTTGATTTCTTGAATATCAGGCACTGTCCTGATATAGTCTGATAGCAATTTCTTTTCAGCTCTTTCTAGTTCAGCAATCATAATCTTCTTCAGCTCCTTCATTTCTGGTTCATCTTCACCAATTTGATAAATGGCAGCTCTCAAAGAATATATGCTGTTTTTGTTCATTTCATTGCCAAGTCTGATATAAAAAGGTTTATCAGACTCTAGATTGAACTCAAGAACCTTTTTATTTAGTGTAGTTCTGAACCTAGCACTATTCCTTTTCATTTCTACCAACTTTCCATGTGCATCTCTTTATTTCGGAATGTATGCACTTGATACTCCAGCTCCACTCAAAACTTTGGATTTCATCATCCTTTCCTTCAAAACTCGAGCAGCATCATAAGTACTTCTATTCTTTACTTCAAGTAGATATAGAACATACTCTAGCTCTTCCCAAAGTTTTAACTGGATATCAAATTCACCAAATCTATACACTCTGCCATCAGCCATAAAATATAACAAGAATTCCTTTTTGATTCCTTTGTGAAAAATCATCTGTACAGATTCTAGTTTGTCAAGGCCTTCTTGAGTAATTCCAACTCCAAATTCTGCCAATGAAAACTTGTCTTGAGATCTGTTATTAGTTCTTCTCTCTCTGTGTGAACCCAGTCCAGATTTATCAAAGGCTTCTTTTCCCAATACTGTTCTGGTTTCTGAAAAATTCACAGCTTCAAGCTTTAAGTCTTCAAGAACTTTTGGTTTGCTGAATCCTGGAAGTAGTGTAGATTTCTGTACAACTTGAGCAGCGTCAGAGGTTGTCATAACTTCAGTAGAAACATTAACTTGAGCAGTGTCAGAGGTTGATTTGGCTAATCTTGTTTCAACTTGAGCAATGTCAGAGGTTGAATTATCTTTCTTCTCTAGGTAAGGCTCTTCAATCATTATGCCTTTACCCTTATCAGAGTTTCCAATCACAGGTCTCCTTGTATATTGTATACTCTTTTGTGTATTCTCTTTGATAGAAATACCAACTTCTTTCTTTCTAGGAGCCTTGATTTCCTTTTTCTTGTAGATTCCAGCTTCAAGATTTTTCTTGTGTTCCTCAGCAAGCATCTGCTCTTCAGCCTGGATATCTTCAATAGTTACATTCTTTCCATGCTCTTTCATGAATATCTTAGTAGCAATCTCTTCATCAGTAGATGGATTAGTTGAAACAACTAAACGCTTGAGTTGTGAAGTAGATTGACCACCAGAGTTTATCGTTTCAGAGTTTATTTGTCTACCAGAGTTTACTCTTGACCTGCTTTGCCTTTGAACAACAACCTTTCTTTTATTTCCTTTGCTTCCCCCATCAGTAGAATCATCCTTCTGTCTCAGAGCTTGAATGTCTTTGCATTTGTCTTTAGGCACATTCTCCCCCTTTTTGACATCATCAGAAAGAAGTACTGATGTCAACAATTCAATGGCAGTAGAAATAGAAGACAGTTGAGTAGACATTGCAGTCTGATTTTCCTCAACTTTCCCAAGCCTCTTCTGAATATCATCAGAGTCCTTAGCTTGCTTCTTGAACATGGAATTGTAGTAAGTCATATCATTCTTCAGAGTGAGATCTCTCAGACCAACTTCATTCCTCAAAGCAGTGACTTCCTTATGAGACTCATCAAATCTGTTGTGGAGAGATTTAATTTGAATCACAGTAGCCTTCAGACTTGTAAGAATATCAGGAGTTGAAATCGTCTTTACAGAATCACCAAGAAAATCAGCAGCCCTCTGTGCTGAAAAGATACAATCCGCAGCAGCCCATCTATTGTAGTACATATCTTGAAAATGCTCAGCTGTAGCGCGATTGACCTCTCTTAGCTCATCAGAGTTTGCTTGATTCTCAAATAACTCCTCTTGAGAATGATCAGAACCATCATTATCATTATCATGCTCTGTTGTATTTTCTGCAGGAATATTCTCAGCATCAAGTTCTGGAATCTCAGAGTTTGCAGTATGCAGGAACTCTGCTTCTTTTGTTACAATCTCAACAACAGATTGTTGTAGAGCTTCAAGAACAAGAACATCCTCAGAGTTTACAACAAACTCTGCTTCAACAGGAACATTCTCTGTTGCATCCTTATCAGCAACATCAGAATTTGTAGCAACAGTTTTTGTAGCATTAGCATCCAAAGACTGATCGACTTCCTCACCCTTCTCAAGATCAAAAGAAATTATTTCAGTGTGAGAAGCCATAGATTCTGCAAGTTCAACAGTATCTTGATCAGCTTCCAAACCCTCTGTGAAATGTTCAGAGTTTATAGAGAGATTTGCTTCAATGTCCATATAAAATCCTTGTGGCGCAACATTTTCTGTAGCCTCCTGAACAAGAATTTCAGGAGCTTCATCTGCAGCTTCACGTGCAGCTTCCTCAACAACATCAGCATTTAATGTAGGAGCTTCATCTTGAAAAACAGTCTGCATAAAAACTCTGTCCTCAGGAACAGCTTCATCATGTGGAATCTCAAGATTATCAGCAACAGCTGAAGAGATATTCTCAGCACCAAACAACTGTGCTGCTACCAATCGTCGTTTTCTCTGATGAAGAGTTTCTTCATCAGTTTCAGTCTCTTCATCAAGAATAGCAGACTTTGCCCTATTGGCTCTTCTTTTCTTCATTCTTTTCTTCTGAGGCATATCATTAGCATTTGATGCCCCAGCTTCAGCGTTTGATGGCTTCACCCTTGCACTTTTAACAGCCCTCAATTTTGATTGCTTTGACCTCTGTGATTGAGACACAGAAGGTCCAGCTTCAGCATGTGCAGGTGATTGTTGTTGTTGTGAATTGATCAAAAATTGTTGCACATACTCAGGCAACATCAAAACACCAACATCTCCTTTCTTGGTATCTTTATTAGTAAGATCAGAGAATATTCGTTTGTGCAATTTAAAAGAAGGAATCACATCATTCTCTAAAATCTCAATATCAGGACAGCAAAGGTTGAATATTAACTGACAAAATCTAGAGAAATAAACAACATTCCTATTCTCTAGCATTTTCTCACCAATATTATGTAAAACTAACCTAGCAACATCAAAATGACCTCCATAAAGAAGAGAATACCCGATTTGAAGACTATCAGTGGGAATCGCATCCCAGTTGGTACACTTCTTCCCGAACGCCCTTGTTATACAGTCGAAAAAGAAACTCCATTCCTTTCTCAAGAGCGGTCGCTTCAATTGACCAATCTTTGCCAATGATCCAGAGTATCCAATTTCCCTCATCATACGAACTAACTCAGGATCGCCAACAGAGATTGTAAAAGAATTGAAATCCTCAAGTCCCAACGCATCACGAACAGTAGTTGGAGTAACTACAAATTCGTTTCCTTCAAATTCAAAAACAATAGACGGAGACCCAGTCTCTCCTCCATTATCATAAGTACCTGTCTGCCAAAAAGTTCTGATGTTTGATGCAGACAGCTTCGATGGTGCGGTTAGAGCAGTACCAATATCAGAGTTTAACAAGAAACTCTGAATCAAATGAAACGCCTCCGGTGCATTTTCATTTGCCAAAGGAGCTGAGTAATTGTTAGGAACAAATTCTAACCCAGAAGCAACAAAAGATGTGGTGGCCATGCGAAGATTTTGATTCGAAAGCTTAACAGAGTGTATGTGTAGAAAGGTGTTTGTGAATATGCGTGTGTGACAAAAGATGTGTATGAGTAAGATGTGAAAATTTTAAACGAAGGTGTGTGTATTGTATAAAAATAAAATGTAAAATTAAAAACTGAAGAGTTTTTAATCATCAATACACAACTGTCTTACTCCATTTACTGTGTTAGTGGGACACGTGGCAAGCGTACAGACGCTGACAGCTGTATTGAACAACTTCCAACACATACGTGCAGACGAGAAGACACCATGCATCACATAACTGCTTTAAAAAAAATCAATAATAATAAAATTATCGATTTGTATATCTCAGAAACATAATAATAAAGTACTAAGGAGCTCAACAGTCAGAAGAATAATGACTGTCTTGGAACTCCGCACTTTACTGTTCCCAAGCTTCGAACCACGCAAAACCTTTCAGTTGCCCTGTTGGATGCTATAAAATCTGGAGCATTGTAACAACAGGCAATACACATATCAAAAAAGATTACCATACATCAAATGGCAGGAATCTTTGAATTCATGGATGTAGAATCCTTCTTAGATTTGAACTGGCGTCAACAAGCAAACTACATCATTGATGAGTTTCTTGTGTTATCATTTCTGAATGATGAAGGGCTCATAGCTGATGATGAAATAGCGGAAGGACCTATCTCCAACCCCTATGTGCACATCATCCGTCCTGGACCATATGATGTGCCCATCCTTGCAGATGATGAGGCCGTGGAGATCTGTATGATGCTCTTTTATCAGAGCTACTTGAAGGGTTCAAAGAAGAATGTCTTCTTGGAGTCCTGCAAGCTGCAAGCCAGAAAGAGAATGCGAGAGAATGATGATGATGAGTCAACATCAGGGGGTTGTCAAGCTTTGAAAATCCCAGATGTTGTAATAACCTGTTAACCAAACAAGTAGCTAGACAAGAGTATAATGTTATCTGATTGTAAACAGAGTTTGAATCATTTAATGAGAAAAATCCATTTTTTTGTTTTACATTTCAGTATCTCATAGTAATTGTAAAGTGAAAGAAATGATATCACTTTGAACAATAAACTAACATTCTCATCAGCGCTACTAATCACCATCAGAACTTATCAAACACACTCTTTCTGTTCTCTGTTGAATGTAAAATAGATTCGTTACCAATCATACTATCTCAAAATTATAAGATGTCTGAAACAAAGAAATTATTTTAACCATCAGAGATTAAAACAAAGTTACCTCGGCATATGTCACACAATACATCAGTGTTTACCATTTGTCCTTCTTTGTCAATAAACTCTTTTCTCAATCTGTACAGGTGTGAAAATATGTGTGTGCAATAGCAGAGTTTACTGTAATAAATATTTAAATCATCTCAAAGTGCATAAAATCCACAAACAAAAGTAGTAAAAACTGGTTGCCTAAACTCTCACGTATAACATAAAATCTGATTTTATATCTAAACTCTGTTTTCTGATATCCTTTCATTTGGATATATCTTTTAATTTTTCACCCCCTTTCTTTATTTTTATTTTTTATTTTTTTTTTATTATTTTTTTTCTTTATTTTTCCAGTAATCAGTGGTTGGCACTAGTCACCAAAAATCAATGATTTTAGCCCTTATTTCATACAATAAGTTCCTGGATCTTCCTAGGCACAACATGATCTCAAAGGAATTTGTGCTCTTTTTGGCATCTTTTGATTTGAGGGTGAATTCTTTTTTTTTTAATTAAGAATCAGAGTTTAGACTTTTCATCAGTAAATATAATTAACTTATGAGAGAAAATGCAAACAGCTAATACAGACTCAGTATATAGGATCAATAAACTAAGAGATGGTATAAATACAGAGACAGTATCATGCTGTGTTAACTTACTGCACATTATCGAGATCAGAATCTATACAACTCTTAAGGATTCACAGTTACTTACTGAGAACTATGCTTCATACAAATTTCTTCATTGGTTCAAATGTTTCAGACAAAATTACAATCAGAGTATGACATTAAACTGTAACTTTCAGAGTATGACCAACAGAGTTTAGCATCAGAGATTACTTTCAGAGTTTATCATCAGAGTTTAACATGCTGGTTCACATAACAGTTAACACATGTAAGAAATCATGAACATAAAAAGTGAGTCTAGCCCGTATCTCTAGTCAGAACCAGAGATCATTCCAAGTTCATTTACCAATCTTGTAAAAGTAGCTTCACTCAAAGGTTTGGTGAAGATATCTGCAAGTTGTTGGTCTGTAGACACAAAATGAAGCTCAATGTTTCCTTCTTCCACATGTTCTCTGATAAAATGATACCTTATGCTGATGTGCTTGGTCATGGAATGCTGTACTGGATTACCTGTCATAGCAATAGCACTCTGGTTATCACAGAAAATAGGTATTCTAGAGTACCTTAACCCATAATCCAGCAATTGATTCTTCATCCATAAAATCTGTGCACAACAGCTACCAGCTGCTATATACTCTGCTTCTGCAGTGGATGTAGAAATTGATTTCTGTTTCTTACTGTACCAAGAAACCAATCTGTCACCTAAAAATTGACAGCTTCCACTTGTACTTTTTCTGTCTATCTTACAGCCTGCAAAGTCTGCATCAGAGTAACCAATTAACTTAAACTCTGATTCTCTAGGATACCACAAACCCAGGGTTATGGTTCCTTTGAGATATTTGAAGATCCTTTTTACAGTTGTTAGATGAGACTCTCTGGGATCTGCTTGAAATCTTGCACAAAGACATGTTGCATACATGATATCAGGTCTACTTGCAGTAAGATACAGTAAAGACCCTATCATTCCTCTGTAGTTAGTCATATCTACTGAGGCTCCTGTGTCTTTGTCAAGCTTCGTTGCTGTAGCCATGGGAGTTGTAGCAGATGAACTATCAAGCATACCAAATTTCTTTAGAAGATTTCTGGTATACTTTGCTTGATTGATAAAAATCCCATCATCTGTTTGCTTGACCTGTAAACCTAGAAAATAACTAAGCTCTCCCATCATGCTCATTTGGTACCTGGATTGCATAAGCTTTGCAAACTTCTTACAAAGTTTGTCATTAGTAGATCCAAAAATAATATCATCTACATAAATTTGAACTAACAGCAAATCATCACCATAATTGAAATAAAACAAGGTTTTATCAATTGTACCTCTTGTGAACCCACTTTCTAAAAGAAATTGAGCAAGAGTTTCATACCATGCTCTTGGTGCTTGCTTTAGTCCATATAATGCCTTGTCAAGCCTGTAGACATAATCTGGATGCTTGGAATCTACAAATCCTGGTGGTTGTTCAACAAACACTTCTTCTTCAAGCTTCCCATTGAGAAAAGCACTTTTTACATCCATCTGAAAAACTTTAAACTTCTTGTGTGCTGCATAGGCCAGAAAAATCCTTATGGCCTCCAGTCTTGCAACTGGAGCAAAGGTTTCATCATAGTCAATTCCTTCCTGTTGTGAATAACCTTTAGCCACAAGTCTAGCCTTGTTTCTTGTAATCACACCTTCACTGTCAGTCTTGTTTCTGAAAACCCACTTTGTACCTACTATTGATCTATTCTTTGGTCTAGGTACAAGTGTCCAGACTTCATTTCTTTCAAATTCATTTAACTCTTCTTGCATTGCTGTTATCCAGTGTGCATCTTGAAGAGCTTCCTCCACTTTCTTTGGTTCTGTTTGAGACAAGAAAGCATGATACAGACACTCATTATTTGTTGCACTTCTAGTTCTTACACTAGCATCAGGATCTCCAATTATGAGATCAGGTGTGTGTGCCTGTGTCCACTTTCTTGCTGTTGGTAAGTGGTTTCTTGCATCATTATTGAATCCTCCCCCTTGATCCATGCTCTCCTGATTCATATGTTGACTTTCTGCAGCATCTGAGGCTCCCCCTGAATTGGATGGCTCAGAGTTTGAACTGTCAGAGTTTGAATCAGTTTCCTCAACTGACTCATTTGCTGTATTTTGTTGAGCTTCTTCACGCTCCCCCTCAACTGGTTCTCTATTTTGTTCAATTTGAGAATTTCCAATTTCTTCAGTATTTACCAGTAGAGGATCAGAGTATGCTTCGTCAGAGTTTGTCAACCCAGCTTCATCAGAGTTTACATCATCAGAGAATAGATCTTCATTTTCAAAACGTAGTTGATCATATCCATCCTTGTCTTCAAGTCCAATTATTTTCTTGTCATCAAATGACACATGTATGGATTCCATGATCACCTTAGTTCTCAGATTGTAAACTCTGAATGCTTTTGTTGACAATGGATAGCCAACAAAGATTCCTTCATCAGCTTTTAACTCGAACTTTGTCAACTGTTCAGGATGAGTCTTCAACACAAAGCATTTGCATCCAAATATATGAAAATATTTCAAATTTGGCTTCTTATTTTTCACCATCTCATATGGTGTTTTCCCATGCTTGTTGATCAATGTTGCATTTTGAGTAAAACAAGCAGATTGAACAGCTTCTGCCCAGAAGTATGTTGGTAATTTTGCTTCATCAAGCATAGTTCTGGCTGCTTCAATTAAGGTTCTGTTCTTTCTTTCAACTACACCATTTTGCTGTGGAGTTCCAGGTGCAGAAAATTCTTGTTTCACTCCTCTTTCCTTGCAGAAAGCTTCCATGATTGAGTTTCTGAATTCAGTTCCATTATCACTCCTTATTATTTTGACTTTGTGCTGTGATCCTTTGTCCAGTAGATTTACATGATCCATCAACGTTTGAGCAGTTTCATCCTTCTTTGACAAGAAATACACCCATGTATATCTAGTATATTCATCAACAATTACTAGAGCATATTTCTTTCTGCCCATAGACATCACATTGACTGGTCCAAAGAGATCAACATGTAGAAGATGATAAGGTTCCACTACTGATGATTCAAATTTGCTCTTGAAAGATGACTTCCTTTGCTTGGCTTTTTGACAAGAATCACACAAGCCATCTAGACTGAGTATAGATTTTGGAAGTCCCCTTACAAGATCCTTTCTTATTAGCTCATTGATGTTGTTCAAATTGAGATGAGAGAGCTTCTTGTGCCAGTTCCAACTCTCTTCATTTGACATTCTGGCTGTTAGACACACTGTTTTTCCATCAGAGTTTGTTACCAAACTTGCTTCATAAATGTTGTTGCGCCTGTGTCCAACTAGAACAACTTTTCCAGTAGATTTACTGATAACTTCACAGTATTCACTATGAAAATCTACATGGTTTCCTCTGTCACAGATTTGACTCACAGATAGCAGATTATGCTTGAGTCCTGAGACTAGAGCTACATTTGTGATGATGACACTTCCAAGATTGATATTGCCATATCCCAGAGTGTGTCCTATGTTGCCATCTCCATAGGAAACCTTTGGGCCAGCCTTCTCCTTAAAGTCTGATAGCAGGGCTTTATTTCCAGTCATATGTCCTGAGCATCCACTGTCCAAGATAAGTGTGCTCTCTATTATACCCTGCAATCACAAACAAACACTAAGTGTTAGTTTTAAGGACCCAGACTTGCTTGGATCCTTTGTCTTTCTTAACAGTGTTAGCTTTTGCAGCGGAATTACTATCAACAGAGTTTAAGCTAACATTGTCAGACTTTACACTTGCAGAGTTTGCTCTAACCCATTTCAGATTGGGTTTTAGCTCATAATAGTTGTGATAAATAGCATGATAACTCTTGCAAGTATAAATGGAATGCCAAGTGCTCCCACAGTGTCTGCATAAGGTCTGTGGTCTAACCCTAACATTATCATTTTTTACTTCAGAAGTAGAAGATAAAGAATTAATATGTTTGTTCTTAGTGCAAAATCTAGCAAGATGATTAGAACTACCACAATTATAACATGTTTTCCTCGGAGCAGCACCAGTAGGCAAATGATTATTTCTATTATTTATGCCTATCTTTCCATTCCTATTCTTCTTGGACCCTTTTGGTTTCATGGCAGATTTTACCTCTTTCAGTTTATGATTAAACTGTTTCCCTGTCATCAAACCAACATTAACCTGTTTTTCACAAGTTTTTCCTGGCTTTCTTACAGCTTCTCTTTCCATAAGTTTTTCTGTTATAATATTTTCCTGTCTTTCACAGGCTTCATCTGATTCCATATCAGCTTCTCTTATTACAACAGATTTTAACTTATTGGCTTCTGGAACAAATTTCACAGGTTTAAGTTGTGGTTTTACCTTAACCTTGTCTTTAAACCTAAGTTCATCATTTTCACAATAACCTAAACCTACAGAATCAGTCTGAAACACTTGATGAGTGTCTCTTCCAGAATCTGTCCAAGTCTTGATTATTTTTCTTTCTTTTTCTAAATCAGATTCTAGTTGCCTATACCTTTTAAGCAACTCCTGTTCAACATAAACAGCATCATCTCTTTCTTTTTGAATCTGCTTCATACTTTCAAGTTCTCCTTCAAGAAACTTGTTTCTATCTTTAAGACTAAGATTCTCAGATTTAATTCTTTCATTCTCTAAAGTCTGATCCCTATAGCTAACATGAACACTTTTCAGATATACTCTTAACTCAGATATATTATCAGTATCATAAGCATAAGTAGTTAGGGGTACCTTATTTTCAGAAGATTCAGTCTCATCTCTGACAGTTGCCATAAGAGCATAGTTTTCTCCATCATCAGAGTCTGAAGTATCTGCCCAGTCTTTGCCTTTAGAGATGAGTGCTTTCTCAGATTTGCCTTTCTTGCACTCTGGAGCATAGTGACCCATCTCCTTACATTTGTAGCACTGGATTTCAGATTTATCCTTCTTTCCAGACTTGGTATCCCTTCCATCAGACTTTCTGAAATTCTTCTTCTCAGAATTTGAATCTCTCCTTGAGAATCTCTTTCCCTTCTTGAAGTTCTTGAACCCCATCTTCTTGAAGGTCTTCACCATCAATGCAGCCATTTGCATCATCTGTTCTTCATCATCCTCAGAGTCAGAAGCTTCATCAGAGTTTGAATCATCATCAGAGTTTGATGACTCACTCTCAGATTTTATGACTAAAGCCTTTCCCTTGGCTTTCTTCCTTGATGATTCCTTCTTAATGAGCTTCTCCTCGACTTTGAGAGCAACAGATTTTGTCTTCTTGCTGGATCTCCTGTTTCTTTGTTCTATCTCAAGTTCATGAGTCTTTAACAATCCATAGATCTCATCAAGATCTGTATCAGCAAGATCATAATTATCTCTGATTGTTGTTGCCTTTAAATCCCACTTTTCAGGTAGAGATAACAGAAACTTGAGATTAGACTCTTCAAGTTCATATTCTTTATCTACCAGAGACAGATCATTCAACAGTTTGCAAAATCTGTCATAAGTCTCAGTCAAGGTTTCATTAGTTCTTGAATCAAAGTGCTCATACTCCTGTGTGAGTATTGTTTTTCTGTTCTTCTTAATAGCACCTGTTCCCTGGCATCTGACTTCTAAAGCATCCCATATCTCTTTGGCAGTTTTGCAGCCAATTACTCTGTTAGACATAACATTATCTAAAGCACTGTGTAGAAGATGTCTAACCTTTGCATCCTTTGCAATTGATGAGATGTCCTCAGGAGTCATATCTTCTTTTCCTTTGGAACAGTCTTTTGTGCTTGACCATCAACAACAGGGGACAATTTAGTTGGCATATGAGGACCATCATAGATTCTGTCAAGGTATTCTGGATCTGTAGCCTCCAGAAACATGGTCATCTTAACCTTCCAAATCGGATACTCTACTGGCCTGAGAATTGGAACCCTGATTGTTTCATATCGACTCACAGAATTGGGCTTAACCTGTTCAGCCTTAGGAGCAGTTTGATTTTCTTCAGACATGATTAATACTGTGTTTGAATCGTAAAACTGTATATATTAAACAGCCTTGGCTCTGATACCAATTGTTAGGCCGAATACACAATATATAATCAAGTAGGTATGAGAATAACAATCAAGAACACAAGTTTGTAAATCAACAAACTGAATTATATTAAATAATTCTCTCTTAGTGATGTTAAAGAATCACAAAGAGCTACTAGGTTACAAGAATAATATATTCAATGTTCGCATCCCTTCTAGGGATAACCTATCTGTGTTTATATAGTACACAGCTACATACAATCCTTATCTAATTGATACTCCTATAAATTAGCTATACAATTCATATCAATTAAGGATTGCTTCAGTCTTCTATTCCGTTTCCTTAGCTGTATCAATATATTCTGCTTCTTTCCATCTTCAGAATATATTGCTTCTAGAATCTTCAATTCAGCACCGACAGCTAATTCAACTATCACCCTGTCAGACTTTAAATAAACTCTGACCGGCTTCCTTTAAACTCTTCACCCTGTCAGAGTTTAATTAAACTCTGACTGGCTTCTGATAAACTCTGGTCAGTACCTGTTGCTTAAACACTGATAAACAAACGTTAGCAATTATATCTAACAAAAGATTTAACAGGAAAACAATAGCAGCACTTCTTTTAGAAAAATGATTAAAAGGGCCAAAAGAGAAAGAAAAGCTAAGTGAAAACTTGAGCTTAGAAAGATTTAGATGATTTATGAAGAAAAACAAGGCAGGTATTTATAGAAAATCTGGGAAAGACTATCGGAAAGACTATCAGGGATAGTCTTACCGGTAGTCTTTCTGACTTAAAAGACTAATAACAAAAAGGAAAAAACAAAAAACAAAAAACAAAAACTGTTAAAATAAATTTGTTAAACTAATAAATAAAAATAAAAAAACTACCAGAAAGACTATCCATAATAGTCCTACTGATAGTCTTTCTGGTTTAAAACTAGAAAGACTAAAATAAATAACTGTTTTAAGTCTAAAAACAAAAGAAAATAAAAGTAAAACAAATAAACTAAATAAATATTTCAAAAATACTATCGGTAAGACTATTGAATAGTCTTTCCGGTAGTCTTTTTAGAAATAAAAATTAATAACATGTTAGAAAATCAATAAAAACAAGCAGAAACTGAAAAATTAGCAGAAAATTAAGCTAAAATCAGAAAAATGCAAGGAAAAATTCTAAAAATACAGGAAAAATATATAAACAATTTGAACAATTATTTAAATATTTCTAAATTCATAAATTTGCAGTAAAAATAAATTTCTCAATAGAAAAATCTGAGAAAAATATTTTTAGAGCAAATAAATTATTTTAAAAATACTTAACCTAGAAACTTTAACAAACTAGATAGCAGCATGGCATTTAAGATCAGTAATCAAACAGCAACTAAGAAAATGTTTCGATAAACTAAAATACATGTGAATTTCAGAAAATATACAGCAAATAATACTTGTATTCTAACCAAGAACAAACATTAAAATAATTATCAGTACTAATCACTAAAGCTATTTAACATACCCAATTTACCAACTAACTTGGTAAAAGTGGATTCATCAAGAGACTTAGTGAAAATATATGTTTTTTGTTCCTCTGTGGGTACAAAATGTAACTCCACAGTACCATTCATGACATGCTCTCTGATAAAATGATACCTGATGTCAATGTGCTTGGTTCTCGAATGCTGAACAGGGTTGTTGGAGATTGCTATGGCACTTGTATTATCACATAAAATAGGAATTTTTTTTAATACAAAGCCATAGTCTTTCAATTGATTCCTTATCCATAAGATCTGAGCACAGCAGCTTCCAACAGCAATATCTTCAGCTTATGTTGTTGAATTTGAAACTGTTTGTTGTTTCTTGTTATACTAGGAAATCAACCTACCTCCTAGGAATTGACAACTCCCAGAGGTACTCTTTCTATCCACAACACTACCTACATAATCAGAATCTGTATATCCAACAAGATTAAAACCAGAATCTTTAGGGTACCAGATACCTAAATTAGGTGTACCCTTAAGATATCTCAAGATTCTTTTAACAGCAACGAGATGTAAATCTCTAGGATCCGCTTGGAACCTTGCACATAAGCATGTAGCATGCATAATATCAGGTCTACTTGCAGTAAGATAGAGTAATGAGCCAATCATACCTCTGTAGCTTGTAATATCTACCTTGATAGAATTGTCACAAGCTCCAAGTTTGACAGCTGTAGATGATGGAGTCCTTGCTGATGCTGAATCCTCCATGTGATATTTCTTGAGGAGTTCTTTAAGATACTTGGATTGACAAATAAATATACCATCTGACCTTTCATTTACTTGTAATCCAAGAAAGAACTTCAGCTCACCCATCAAACTCATCTCAAACTTACTCTGCATTATCTTAGCAAATCTCTTACAGAGATCATCATTAGTAGACCCAAATATGATGTCATCCACATAGACTTGGACTAAAATCATATCATTTTTGTGTTTCTTAGAAAAAAGAGTTTTGTCTATGATACCTCTTACAAAACCATTTTCTAAAAGAAAACCAGGGAGAGTGTCATACCATTTTCTTGGGGCTTGTTTGAGACCATAGATAACCTTGAAGAGAAAGTACACAAAGTCCAGCAACTCCTGATTTTCAAAGCCAGGGGCTGTTCCACATAAACTTCTTCATCCAGCTCACCATTCAGGAATGCACTCTTAACATCCATTTGATATACTTTAAAATTGGAGTAAGCTGCAAATGCTAAGAACATCCTGATAGCCTCAAGTCTAGCCACCGGTGCATAGGTTTCATCATAATCAATGCCTTCAGCTTGTGAATACCTTTGAGCAACCAGTCTTGCCTTATTCCTTGTTACTATGCCATCCTCATCTAACTTGTTCCTGAATACCCATCTTGTACCAAATACATTCATGTTCTTTGGTCTGGGTACCAGCTTCCAGACTTGTTGTTGTTCAAATTGATTGAGTTCATCTTGCATAGCAATCACCCAATCAGGATCACTCAGTGCTTCCTCAGTCTTCTTTGGTTCCATTTCAGAAAGAAACCCTGAATAATGACATTCATTCTGAGTAGCACTTCTAGTTCTAACTCCAACACCTGGATGACCAATGATCAACTCAAAAGGATGAGCTCTATTCCAAATAGTTTGTCATGGAAGATTTGATCTTGATGATTCACCTTGAAATTCAGTTTGGTGTTGTGAATGACTAGTTGACCCTTCAATTCCTCCCCCTGGGTTGTTGCTTGATTGCCTTGATGATTCTTCTTCGATGTTGGTGGTATCTCCATTATTATCAATGTTTCCACCACCACTACCATGATCATTATCATCATTATTATTATTATCATTACCAGCAACTATCTAAGGTGGAGCTTCATCATCTGATTCCGAGTCTGGCAAGTTATCAAACTTCAGTTCTTCAGATGAATCTTCTGTTTGGATACAAGGGAGTTTAGTGTCATCAAATGTAACATTGACACTTTCCTTCACTTGTTGACTGTCAATCAAGTACCCTGTAAGATCTTCTGGCATAACCAACAAATATAGCTTTATATGCCTTGGCCTCAAACTTGCCACTTTTAACATCTCCATCCTTAAGCACAAAGCATTTTGCCCCAAATACATGAAAGTATATGAGAGTTGGTTTCTTGTTGTTCATGATCTCATAAGGAGTCTTCATTAATTCCTTGTTGATTAAAGTTCGATTCTGAGTATAACAAGCAGTATTTACAGCTTCAGCCCAGAAGTACATTGGAAGTCTTGATTCACTTAACATAGTCCTGACAGCTTCAATCAATGTACGATTCTTCCTTTCTACCACTTCATTCTGTTGAGGAGTTCTAGGGGCTGAATATTGTCTTGTTATTCCTTTATCTGCACAAAAGTCATTTAGGACTGCATTCTTGAATTCAGTTCCATTATCTGACCTTATAACTCTAACAAGGAATCTAGAATCCAGCTCAATCAACTTTACATGATCAATCACCATCTGTGGGGTCTCATACTTGGAATGTAGGAATAAAACCCAAGTATATTTGGAATAGTCATCAACAACCACAAGTGCATATTGTTTCTTTGACATAGACATCACATTAACTGGACCAAACAAATCCATGTGCAGTAGCTGATGTGGTTCAGTTATTGATGATGTGTCAGTGCCCTTGTGAGAAGCTTTCTTTGACTTTCCTTTCTGACATGCCTCACACAGTCCTTCCTGTGTAAATTCCATCTGAGGCAAACCTCTCACCAATTCCCTCTTGACTAGAGAGTTCATTGTCTTGAAGTTCGGGTGAGACATCTTCTTGTGCCATAGCCAACTTTCATCTGATGAAGCTTTGGCATAAAAACAAGTAACTTCATCTTTGGATCCAGAGTACAGATCAGCTATGAACAAATCACCTTTCCTTACTCCTTGAAGAGCAGGCTTTCCATTCTTCTTGTGAAGGATCTGACACTTCTCTTTATCAAAGGAAACATCATATCCTCTGTCACAGAAATGACTGATGCTGAGAAGATTGAACTTCAGACCTTCCACAATGGATACATCTTGAATGATAACATTTCCAAATTCCAAACAGCCATATCCTTTGGTAATACCCTTGCTGTTATCTCCAAAGGTAACTTCTGGGCCAGCTTTCTCAACCACATTTTATAGTAGGGCTCTATCTCCGGTCATATGCCTTGAACAACTACTGTCCAGAATCCACATAACACGGTTTACCTGTGCCACACCCTGCAATATCAAATTGATTAGTCCTTCCTCGGAACCCAAACTTGATTGGGTCCGGCATATTTCAAGAACTGGCCTTTGTCAGGCAAAACAACATTTTTAACTCTAACTACTTCAATCTCTTTCACAAAAGAGCATTTTCATTTATAGCCAGCCTTACCACATTTCTGAGTAGGCTTAGGGATAAATGAATTCACTCTAGTCTTAGAAGGACTAGTAGTATTAGATCTAACATGCTTCTTATTATTAACATATTGACGTGGAGCAGTCTTATCATTAGATACGTGCTTACTATTAAAATAAGCATATATAACATTAAATGCACAAGACATGAAATTCACCACACCGCATGCTTTATGAGACAAATTAATAGCAGGCATGTTAGTTCTACAGTTGTTTTGATCCACTTTATGGATGTCTGATTTAGTCTCTGTTGCTGAAACAACTTTGACTTGTTTCTCAGACATACACTTGTTGGACTGATCAAGTTCAAAAGCAAGATCCTCAACACGCATTTCCTCTTGGATAATAATGGAATATTCATTAAGAGATTATGCCAAGGATTCTTTAAAGAAAGGTGTTTCAATACCCTTAAGCACATATGGTACACCCATTTCTTCAACACTGACTCTATTAGGGGTGTTAATGCTTAATTCTCCAATAGCCTCATTATAGTCATACCATATTCCTACAGTGTGACGAATAACTTGTTTATTGAAGATCTCTTTTGCAGTCTTACAAGAATTATAGTAAGCATTAACCTTGGTTTTAAGTTCACTGATCTGATCCTTAAGAATGGTTTCCAATTGAATATAACAGTTAACCATATTCTCAAGAAATGCTATTTTCTTAGTGAGATCATCCTGATTAACATGCACAAGTCTTAATTCTTTTACCTCCTTTTCAAGAGTTGTGTTCAAAAGAATTATTCTATCATTTTCACTACGTGCACAAGAAACGGTACTACTAAGATGATAGATCATTTCAGAATCAGTAAACTTTACCTCTGACATGAATGATGAAGTGCTCCCCTCATTAGCCATTAAAGCTAGGTTTCCAACTTCCCCAGCTTCTTCATCACTATCCGTATCATCCCAACTCTTTCCATCGGCAACATAAGCTTTCCCAATCTTGTTCTTCTTGCTAGAATCATATGAGTTCCTTCTCACTTGCTTTGGCTTTTTACATTCTGTAGCAAAGTGACCCAACTCATTACAATTGTAGCACCTGATTGTGCTTCTATCCACGGTTCCAATTTTATAGCCACCCCTTGTGCTATTTAAAGAAGAAGAAGAACCACCTCTCTGAAACCTGGGCTTGAACCTAAGATTAGGATTCCTTCTGAATCTGAAGTTGCCAAACTTCTTCACTATCATTGCCATTGACTCATCCTCCAGTTGTTCAAGTTCTTCCATAGAATAAAAGTCATCACCAGATTGACCAGTGGATGTTAAGCCATATCCAGCCGCGGTAACATCCATGTCAGAACTAGAAGGTTGAACAACCTTTACTTTCAGTTGTTGTGGGACTTCTAACATCAGTAAAGTAGAAGTACTGACAATTTTCCCTGTTCCATATATTTCCTTCTGCTGTATCTGTTCCAGCTCATAGGTCTTCAGAACACCATATAGTCTTTCCAAAGAAATCTCTCCAAGATCTCTTGCTTCTCTAATTGCTGATATTCTGTGCTCTAGATGAGATGGAAATGTAAGGAGGAACTTCTTGTTAATCTCCTTAATTGTGTAGTGCTTTCCATGGAGATTCAGATCATTTATCAATTTGTTGTATCTCTCAAAAACCTCAGAGATACCTTCACCGGGGTTTGATTTGAAATGTTCATATGAAGAGGTGAGAATTTCCATCTTATTCTCTCTGACTTCCTCCGTCCCCTCATTGATTATCTCAATCGTGTCCCAAATGTGTTTGGCAGTAACACAGTTTAGAACATGATTATGCATGATATGATCAAGACAATCAACCAGAATTAACTGTAAACAGGCATCCAGGGAAGCATCCTCTTTATCATCAGCTGTTTAGTCCTTGGGATCCTTGGGGTACATCCTAGCAGCTCTAGTAACAACCTCGTTCTCTATCTGCTCTTCCTCAACAATCATAGGAAGTTTAGGACAATTTTTCAGCACTCCAAGATATTTATAATTAGCCACTTGAAGAAACAGGAGCATCTTCTTCTTCCACATAGGATAATGCTCCTTACTGAACATGGGGATTTTCATTGTACCAACTTTCTGTGTAGTAGACATTTTTGAGATTTTTGATGAAGAATAAAAATTTCACGAGTTAAGAAAAAATCACAAAAAATGGATCTTTGATTTGTATATCAATGAAAAGGCTCTGATGCCAATTGTTAGGTCCCAATAAGTTTGTAGAAGGGGGGTTGAATACAAACTATACCGTTTTATTGAATTTGTCCGTTTAAAGATTAAACAATTGATGAACAAATTATGCGGAATTAAATGAAACAGAATTCAAGTTAAATATAACTTATATTAAACTTGAAAGGTGTTACAATTTTTGGTACTGATTACAGGATTAAATCTCAAACTAATTAAAACAAATCTAGAATAAATTCGACATGAATTTATCTATTTTTGTAATAAAAAGATATAATGATAAAAGATAGTTCGAGATTCGTTCTAGGGATAAAGATCCGCTAGATAGTCAATAAAATACAAGCAAATGATTTCTAGTGGATTAAATGTAACATTAGAGTCTAGAAATAATTTCTTGTTCTAAGAAATGATTCGGCAGAAACTTTCTTTTCTTGACAGTAGCTTTGTTCTTGATGATAGAATGTTAAGTTATGATCTTCTGTCTTGATTTTTTGTTATAAGCCAATCCACTTGACAATGGATTAATCTGCACGTGCATTTGTTAAAAAGGTAGAAAGACTATCTAATTAAAGTAGTAAGACTATCTTGAATTAACAGAAAGACTATTATGAATTTAGAAAGACTATTTCTAATATTAAAAAGACTATCCTATAGTGATAAAGACTATCGGTAAGACTTAGTTAATATTAATAATAATTTCTAAAATCTAGTTTAAACCAGTAAGGCTTTCGGTAAGACTATCATGGATAGTCTTACTGGCTTTACTTTTAGTCTTTCTGATTTTAGAAGTTTAGAATTAATTCTAAATTAATTATCTACTTAATTAATTTACCAAATAAATTAATTGAATAAAATAGATAATTAAAGGAGAATAAAAACTAATTTCTTATTCAAAGAAATAGTCATGAGAACCACTTTAATTAATGACCAACTTCCACTGATTGTTGTTGACACTCGATGTACTGTCTGGTTCATGAGCGACTAACTTCAATGGTTGTTCTTCATCTTTGACTTTAAAAGCTGTGATTCTCTTCTATTTAAATCCCTTCAATTAACCACTGTAACATGTACCTTTGTTGTCACTCTCCTGAAATCTCTGTCACTTTAATAAATCCACTTTCTTGAAAACTTCACTGAGGCTTGATCAAATTAATGAACTTCTTTCAATGTAGAATTACTTCAAGTGTGTAGATGACTTTCATCTTCATTCTTTTGACTGTTATGATCTTCTGAGATTCCTGTGACAATTTGAATTATTACTTACTTATTACAAACTTGTTTAATGTTGAGTTATATCCTCGATGTAAACAAATAGGCTTAAACATATGCCTTTCAAGAGTAATATTGGCAAAATAGTTGAAGAAACACGTCACTTAAACAATAAGTGAAGGGTAGAGAACTTGCTATGATACTCCAAACAAAAGAGTATGAGTTAGTAAACTTGCTTTTGGTCCTTAGCTATTACGTAAAGCTGAAGTAATATGACTCTCTTCTTCTTATCTTACGGCTTCATAGTCTTCTATTTCATTCATTATTTGGTATGACGCTCTTGCGGTTGTCACGAGTTTGATTCCACGATATCGAGCCTACGTATATACCTCCATATTCAAACATAAGACGATACTTTAATCTTCAGATTACGATTCCTACTTACAAACTTGAAAACTTGGATATAGCGTATTAACGATTCTCAACAATATCTTTGTCGAAAGAAAACACTTGGAAATGTAGACGTTTTCCCAATGTTAAAACATCTCACTTTAAGCCAATAAACCACAAACAATACTTCATCCTTCTCCAACCTTCCTCATTTAGTATCTTCTCGTATTCTGATTCGTCTCACATGATAGTCACTGTAAATGGAAGACATCATTTCAATCGATAAAGCCATTGAAACTAACTAAATCAATTAACATCTTGATTTTCATTTATCTATCCCTCGTATTATAAACTCAAATGAATAAAATAAATCACATTGCACGTATTAAGACTCGAAAAAATATGCAGATAAGAAATCTGAACTAATTCACATCTAATCAAATAGTACATCTTAATACGATCGCATCTATATAATACACATCACTTTCCGTTCAACACTTTTTTGTCTCTGTTCACTATAAGTTACGATGTTTCTTCATCCTACTAACGGTTTTTTATCTAGTTCTTTGCATCTTCATATCATAGTGAATATCCTTAAAAACTTTCATTCTTTGACCAACTTGAACTAAGTTTTCCTATATATCCTAAATTGATACACAAATTGGTATGTTAAAAGTCGACTCCTCGAGACTCCCTATTACGTGTTTTGTACACTAACATAATTCATAAATTTAACATTCAACATTTTGATACGAAACCTTTTCTAATACTATCTTGAATTCTATAGCTACCCATCATAAAAATTTTGGTTCAAAATGATCATTCTAACTAGGACAAGCGCCAACCCCAAACTTAGTGCAAAACAGTTTTGTTGGTTATGCGCGACCTGGACTCTACCAATTTTGATAAATCGGAAAACCATCATTTGTACAAAAAACCTCTTTAATTACAAAATTGAACAATATAACCTTCTACCATAAAATATTCAATTACAAATTATTATCCTATCTAGGTCAAGTGTTGCGTTGAACTTAGCTCAAAAAAAGTGTCATCGGTTTTGCACAACCTGCACCTTAACATTTTTAGTAATTCGAAAAATCAATATTTTACATGAAATTTCTATGGGATCACCCTGCAACCCTTTAATATCTTCAGTAAAAATTTGAACTTGAATTAAAGAGGTAAAACGCTGTTTCAAAATCAGCAACCCGAGAGCTTTGTGAATTCTGCGCAAATTCCACTAAAACCTCGATTTCTCTTAAACCGTTAACTTAAATGACACACCGTTTTGTCATAGACTATCTATAGAATGATTAGAATATGATTAGGCCAAAATTTAGGTTGGTATCGGAGGTCAAAATCCCAAATTTAACGGGTCAAAATGGTTAATGTCACGCGGACATTACGATGACTTAAAACGGGACATTTCCGAGATATCAATCTCATTTCAAATCAACAACCAAGCCTAATACACACCTTACACAACATATACAATCCATAATCAACTTAACCCAAGTACATCAGTTGATAACATTTCCAAATATTCATCAACAACTCATGAAACAACTAAACAAAACTACATATACCATTTACCCGTGACATCTACAAATTATACATCCTTTTAAATTCAAGATCTAAGCATTTTAAAATTTTAAATTACTATACATCAGCACCTAGAAAGTGTGGGATGAGAGATTGTACCCTAGATACAAAGAGCTTGAGAAGATCTTCGTTTTGAGTTATAGAACACGAAAAACGGATGGCTAGAACTCGAGATGCAACTCCTTTTTCTTTCATTTCTTCTCCGCTTCGTTTTTCTTCAAGAAAGGGGAGAGAGAGCTGCTGGGTTTGTGAGGTATTTGTGATGTTTTTGATTTGTTTTAATTAGTTTTAATAACCTTTAATTGACTTATAACTTAAACACAATGCTTCTCAAGTAAGCTTCCTCTTGGTTTTAATCTCATGTGCTAGCCTCAACAATACTTTATTGTGCAGTTCGTCTTTCCTTTTCTTAAAAAGCCAAACTTATCCCCCAAGTTCGGTTTATTAATATATTATAAATTACAAACTTCTAATATAAGCCTACTACTTCTTATTTCCACATTCTAATTTCTAAAATTCTTATTCTAAAATTCTAATAATTCTATTTCTATTTTCTAGGAGTGATAGTTCTCTAATTTATTTCATAAAATAATAAAATCTTTTTACCCCAAAATGATGTTGTCATAATTATAAAATAATTCCCTTTTCCAAAAAAAAATAAACTCTTCATATGTTCTAAAAATAAATACCCCAAAAATCATTTTGGCCCGTATCTTACTTAATTTGCTCCAAAATTGCCGATTAAGTAACTAGCGGTAAAATTAATAAATTTTTAGTTTGCAAATATTTAAAATAAGTATTCTCAACTATTTTTAAAAATCTAAAATTTACTAACTTTGCGAGAATACAATATCTTGGATTTTTATTTTTTTTAATTTGTAAAAATAAAATTTGACACAGATAAAGTACTACATCAATCCATAAAATCATAAAACGAACTAAGCTTGATAATATCGATAAAATAATCGATTTTTAAAAATAACTAATGAATAAAATACACACCTTACACAACATATACAATCCATAATCAACTTAACCCAAGTACATCAATTGATAACGTTTCCAAATATTCATCAACAACTCATGAAACAAGTAAACAAAACTACATATACCACTTACCCGTGACATCTACAAATTATACATCCTTTTAAATTCAAGATCTAAGCATTTTAAAATTTTAAATTACTATACATCAGCACCTAGAAAGTGTGGGATGAGAGATTGTACCCTAGATACAAAGAGCTTGAGAAGATCTTCGTTTTGAGTTATAGAACACGAAAAACGGATGGCTAGAACTCGAGATGCAACTCCTTTTTCTTTCATTTCTTCTCCGCTTCGTTTTTCTTCAAGAAAGGGGAGAGAGAGCTGCTGGGTTTGTGAGGTATTTGTGATGTTTTTGATTTGTTTTAATTAGTTTTAATAACCTTTAATTGACTTATAACTTAAACACAATGCTTCTCAAGTAAGCTTCCTCTTGGTTTTAATCTCATGTGCTAGCCTCAACAATACTTTATTGTGCATTTCGTCTTTCCTTTTCGTAAAAAGCCAAACTTATCCCCCAAGTTCGGTTTATTAATATATTATAAATTACAAAATTCTAATATAAGCCTACTACTTCTTATTTCCACATTCTAATTTCTAAAATTCTTATTCTAATAATTCTATTTCTATTTTCTAGGAGTGATAGTTCTCTAATTTATTTCATAAAATAATAAAATCTTTTTACCCCAAAATGATGTTGACATAATTATAAAATAATTCTCTTTTCCAAAAAATAAAAATAAACTCTTCATATGTTCTAAAAATAAATACCCCAAAAATCATTTTGGCCTGTATCTTACTTAATTTGCTCCAAAATTAGCGATTAAGTAACTAGCGGTAAAAATAATAAATTTTTAGTTTGCAAATATTTAAAATAAGTATTCTCAACTATTTTTAAAAATCTAAAATTTACTAACTTTGCGATAATACAATATCTTGGAATTTTTTATTTTTTTTAATTTGTAAAAATAAAATTTGACACAGATAAAGTACTGCATCAATCCATAAAATCATAAAACGAACTCAGCTTGGTAATATCGATAAAACAATCGATTTTTAAAAATAACTAATGAATAAAATAGGCGGTATCACATAGTACCACAGAACGAACCATTTTAATACTTAAAGACGGAAATGTACCAAAGTGGAATAACGAGTACTAATTTATATTAACCATAAAAATATTTATACCTCAAAATTCACAGTTGTTACATTTTTTCCCCCTTAACAGGATTCTGTCCTCAGAATCAGCCTATCTAAACATGTAAACTTTTCAAGAATTTCGTCAAGTTCGCAGTTTGACTCTTTAACCTTAGAATTTCTCCACAAAATTTTTACTATAACAATTGTCCTATTTCTTAACACCTCCTTTATTGGGGAAATCAATAAAATATCTAAATAATAATAATAATAATAATAATAATAATAATAATAATAATAATAATAAATCCAGGTTGTTACAGTCTACCCCCTTATAAGGATTCCGTCCTCGGAATCAGCTAGAAAAGTCACTGAGGTTCTTGTTGACAAATTTCCATTTCTGATTGCATCCGCAGCGATACTAACTCTTCAATCTTTGATACTTGTTCTTTCTGGTCTAGGATTTCTATCAGTTTTTCTATATAAGACAAATCTGGTTGTACCACTAAATGTTCATGCTCTATTATGAGCCTAACGTTTAGGATTAGACGTTCTTCACGTTGAAACAAGAAATCTGTTATGTCCATTTTCATAATCGGTGATAGCATCGATTCATATGCCATTCTCCAAAATTTCAAATCAAATCTTGGATTTCCTATCTGACATAATTGTTGTTGAGCTTCTTAGCGTACTGTTGCTTCTTTCAAATAAAATTTGACCAACTTTCAATAGCGTAACCTTAATCGATATAGAGGAAATGAAATGACTTCTTTTAATGTCACCAACAGTCAAATTGCATCGTAATTCGCTTTTGCTCTTGATAATCCTATAGTAAAGTCTTAATCAATTAGGGCAAGGTCAATTCGTTCCAACCTGTCTCGCATATTTCCAAAACTATTAGAGATAATAAGAATTATATAATTTCGAAAAAAAAGATTCCATATCATAGGAAGGGTCCTACAATTCTAGTTGTCAAATTTCGAACTTTAAAACAATCTTATTTGAAATAAAAGAACAATTGAGAGATCAATATGATCATATGAACTTGATGTTGCGTGTCTTGATTAAGACATACTAAAGGTAATTAGCCTTCTTGTGATGCACAACCCATAAGTGATGACGTCCCATCAGACTTCTATCACACAGATAGATAGTCCTTGTGTTCCCTATAAATAGGGTTGTTCGTCTCAGTTGGAGAAGAGAAATATGAGAAATATGAAAGGAATCTAAAGTCAAATTAACAAACAGATTCCCAAGGCGTTATTTTTGGAGGAAAAGAATAATCGGAAAAGAAATTACTGGAACATAATGAGGAAATGATGATATATCAATAATAGACTTATTCACCATTGACGAAAAATAGAAGTTCAAATATCACAACCTACCATGGCTTTTGAAACTTGAAAATAGGCAGCCTGACAACCTCTAGTACTTTTGAAAACCAACCATTGGTGAACACGGATATCAAATATTAATTCAGAAGGCGAATATATTCACAGACAAAAGTCTCACTTAAAGGAATGTCAACTAATTCATAAATAAATAAAGGTATTGCTAAGGTCTCTACGTATGCCTTCTTTGTCGGTTCTTTCGATGGCTCATCATTCAATTTTAAGCTCTTCTTCTTCACGTCCTAAGGTTATCGTGATCGTCATAGACTCCTAATAGTCTTTGAAGATTCCACAATAGACATCTACTGCCGCAAAGAGTTCTATCTAGCTCGATACTACCATCTATAACGCCCTTATCTTAACTTACTCGTTGGTACTATATCCAATAGTCCAACACGAACTCTACATGAGCTCTGACGTTCCTTACTTAACTATACACACTCCTACACACTCTCGTTTCTAGTTTTACTATAACCCTGCTCTGATACCATTTTTTAACTCCCCCAAATTCGGGGTCAGAGGATTTGGTCGTCACACTGAAATATAACCTGTTAACTTAAATGACACACCATTTTCTCATAGACGATCTATAGAATGAGTATAATATGATTAGGCCAAAAGTTGGGTTGGGGTCGGAGGTCAAAATCCCAAATTTAACGGGTCAAAATGGTTAATATTACGACGGCTTAAAACGGGACATTTCCGAGATATCAATCTCATTCCAAATCAACAACCAAGCCTAATACACACCTTACACAACATATACAATCCATAATCAACTTAACCCAAGCACGTCAGTTGATAACATTTCCAAATATTCATCAACAACTCATGAAACAACTAAACAAACTACATATACCACTTACCCATGACATCTACAAATTCTACATGCTTTTAAATTCAAGATCTAAGCATTTTAAAATTTTAAATTACTGTACATCAGCACCTAGAGAGTGTGGGGATGAGAGATGTTACCCTGAATACAAAGAGCTTGAGAAGAGCTTCATTTTGAGTTATAGAACACGAAAAACGGATGGCTAGAACTCGAGATGCAACTCCTTCTTCTTTCATTTCTTCTCCGCTTTGTTTTTCTTGGAGAAAGGGGAGAGAGAGCAGCTGAGTTGGTGATGTATTTGTGATGTTTTTTATTTGTTTTAATTAGTTTTAATAACCTTTAATTGACTTACAACTTAAACACAAAGCTTCTCAAGTAAGCTTCCTCTTTGTTTTAATCTCATGTGCTAGCCTCCATAATATTTTACCGTGCATTTCGTCTTTCTTTTTCTTAAAAAGTCAAACTTATTCCCCAAGTTCGGTTTATTAATATATTATAAATTACAAGCTTTTAATATAAACCTACTACTTCTTATTTCCACATTCTAGTTTCTAAAATTCTTATTCTAAAATTCTAATAATTCTATTTCTATTTTCTATTTTCTATTTTCTAGGAGTGATAATTCTTAAATCTATTTCATAAAATAATAAAATCTTTTTACCCCAAAATGATGCTAAGATCATTATAAAATAATTTTCTTTTACAAAAAAAAATATATAAACTCTTCATATTTTCTAAAAATAAATACCCCAAAAATCATTTTGGCCCGTATCTTACTTAATTAGCTCCAAAATTGCCGATTAAGTAACTAGCAGTAAAAATAATAAATAATAATAATAATAAATTCAGGTTGTTATATATATATACACATATTTACTTGTTATTAATTGTTAATTTTGTTTATGTAATTGTTTAGATCGTTGAGTAATGAATAATATATACTTGTTATGATTTTTCTGAATAGTTTATGTAGTCGCCGGATTTTTGTTAACTCGACGGAAATCTTTGTGGTGGTTCGGTTGTGGATGATTTGAAGCGATGGTAATCTTTTTGGTCATTTGAGAGTTGTGAAATGGTTAGGAATTGAATTGTTGAACATTGTGGGCTTGCATGTCAGCTGTCGGAGTTTGGAAGATCACCGGAAAATCACCCGTTTATGAAATTAGATTGGGTTGAACTAAGTTGATTTTGTGGAGCATGCCTCGCAGAGACACCCATTTTAATAATTAGATTCAAAAATTAGAAATTGTATATGTAGTTGATTTGAGTTGCAAGTATGGTTTGATTGTGTTTTGGTTATCCTTTGCTGAATGCAACTTGTTGTGACGTTATGCAACCTAATATTTAAATTATGAAATTTTTGAAAGTTGCATTTATGATTGAATTTGGTTGATGCAATGGCAGATATGGTTGCAAGAAGTTGTATCGTATTTTTGCAAATATTTTCAAAAAATTGTTATTTTTGCAAATATGTTACTCCCTCCGTCTCACTCATTTCTTTACACTTTCCTTTTTGGGATGTCCCATCCAATTCTTTACATTCCAAAACTTTCCTAAAATAGTACTCCCTCTGTCCCAGTGAATTGTATACACTGGGATTGGACACGTAAACTAAGAAAAGATATAAAAAAAATAAGTAAAATTAGATGAAAAGTGAGTAAAGTGGTGGTACCTATCAATATTTAATAATAGATTTGAGATAGTGGAGGAGGTAGTGGGTGTAATAGTGATTTATATTTTTATAGAATAGAGATAGTGGAGAAAGTAGTGGGTGTAATAGTGATTTATATTTTTATAGAATAGAGATAGTGAAGAAAGTAGTGGGTGTAATAGTGTTTTATATTATTAAAAGTTACTATTTTTGGAATGTATAGAAATGAATGGGACATCCCAAAATGGAAAGTGTATAGAAATGAATGGGACGGAGGGAGTAAAGTTTTATAATATAAAAATCAACTACTTCCACTGCTTTCCTCCACTTTACTTACTTTATAATTTAAATATTGATGGGTTCCACCACTTTAATCATTTTCTTTACTCTTCTCCATTACTTTACTTATTTTCATTAAACTCCGTGTCCAACCCAATTGATAACAATTGGGCGGGACGGAGGGAGTAGTATTTTTGCAAAATATTAGAAAAACATAGTATTTACAAAAAAAAATCTTGAATTAGGTATTTATGATAAAAGCCCCTTTTTAATTATTATTGTATTTAAGTTGATAAGTAATCCCTCAATTTTCTATTACAGCCTAAATTTAAGTCCAAAGTAAAGGAAATTTTATCAGTTAAGTCGTGTTTCTCGCAAATTTTGCATAAAAAGCAAATGAAATTTTGCACGCCTACGCTGCTACCGACAATCGTGTACTCGGAACCTAAGCTACCAACTTTTTTAAAAACCTGCACCCCAAATCTGCACATTGTTGTACAGAAAAAACAGGCAATTGATATATCAAATTTATAAATCGTACTCCGTATGCTTTTTTGGATGTCTCTCCCAATTTTTTATATTTTAATTTTTTCTAAAATAGTAAAATTTTATAATATAAAAATTAATTATATCCACTCATTTCCCTCACTATCTCCATTTTATACATTAAATTTTGATTGATTCCATCATTTTACTAACTTTTCTTATTTTTTTCACTAAATTACATTTTTTCTTAATCTTCCATGTCCAACCTCAACGTTGTGTTCCAGAAACAATGAAAGAAAAAAGAAAGAATAAAAAATGAGTAATTTTCTTTTCACTTCAAATCTTTTCAAAAGTGAAAAGAAGATTTTGGAGATAAATATACAAATATCTTCTCTCCAAATCATTAGAAAATTGTCAGGTTTGAAATATAATCGAAAATTACAGATTTTGTCCAGAAAGACAAATATTGTGTCAGACATGTTAGATGAATAATAATAATAAAATATATATATTGATTTGATATTCGATATAATTATAGGAATTTCTTATTACATAAGATACACAAACTAAATCTAAACTAAATCCTAACAAAAATTAGGAAAGTAAATCAATTTTAAACCAACAAGAACAAAAATACTAATATAGTACAATACATACTAACAATGTACCTTCCCAACCCTACCCGCCTAGTTGCACCCGACCCATCCACCACCGGTAATTGAGTCGGCGATTCAAACTCCGTCTTTGTCTCTGGCGGCACCACCACCCCTGGCAGCGTAGTAAGCAACGGTGTGGTCATTTTAATCGGAATATTTCCGAAAATTTCCTTAGGCAATAAAACCGAATTAATCCCAAATATCGCAATTGGCTTTTCATCAAACACCGTTTGGGTCACCGAAGCTTGGATCAAACCCGTATTGATCGCAACCGACCCGTTAACCCGGGAAATATTTAATGTATAATCCCCCGCACCGACTAACTCAGTGGCTAGTGTCGGTTGAACCGGGTTCACTATCGACTCAAGTGAACCGAGCGGGTAATAAGAATGTAACACATGGAACTTTAACAGAACCGCTTTTTTATCGGCGGTAAGGGATTGTATTTTTACAGTGGGTAGTAGATCGGCGAATGAGTCGTCGGTGGGGATAAAAAGTGTGATTCCGGCGCCTGTTTCGTCGGATTCTAGCTCATCGGAGACTCCGGAAGCTTGTAACATAGACGCAGCTACGTTAAAATCATGACCGTCAATTAACGCCTTGGTGACGTTTAATCCTAACAGCGGTTGAGATTCTGAGGCCATTATATCAACACTAGTAGGAATCAGCATTGCATTGACTATATAAATGCTAACATTATAGGGAATAGATTTAACACAGGAGGTGACAGTGATGTTACTCGCTTCGTTATCGGAAGGAGCTATGTTAATTAAATTGGTATCAGTGTCACGGGTTATGTTAACGGAAGCGGGAACGGAGTTGGATTGGGTAGTAAGGAGAGTGGAAATTAGACGGCCGGAGGGAGGGAGATGACGGAGATCGGAAGGAGAGAGAAATTGGAGGAGTACATGGTATCGGAGAATGTCGGCGATGTTATTAGGAGGGGAGGAGAGGAGAGAGTTAGGGAGAGCGAGGAGGGAGAGAGATGTGACGGTGGAGAGATCGTCGTAGACGGCGGTGGAGAGGAGGAGAGAGGAGAAGCGAGAGAGATCTGGGAAGGGAGAGAGGATGGCGGTGAGATTGAAGGAGAAAGAGGGTGTGGGAGTGGTGGTGGAGAGGAGGAGGAGGTAGAGGATGAGAGTAGGGGTAGAATGGGAATAAAGGGGTGTTATTATTACCATTGTTGTAAGAGAAGAGAATAGATTTGTGTTTGGGGAGAGAGAGTGAACAAGAGTGTGAGAGAATGGACTAGATTGACATTTAACAAATGTTAATGCTGAATGATGATGTTGATGCGTACTTGCAACGCGTTGCACGGGTGTGTCTTGGATTCGTTTTGTACTGTTAACCGAAACGATTTTATTGAAATTTAGAATACTAGTCCATGCAATATGTGTTTATTAATCAATTATTAATATAAACTTGCCTATAAATCGTGTGATGCACGGATTGTTTAATACGGAGTAGTTGTTAACTTATTATTTGTGTTTTTGTATAATATTTTTATTAGTTGAATATTAAATGAATTTGTTAAAAAAATAAAGTAGGTCTCTAAATATATTTTTATTGAAATTTATAATTATAATAATAACACATGTTAAAAAATAATAAATAACCTTTTAAAATAAATAAAACCATTTAAATAAGTTTTTAAAATAATTAGGCTTACTTTAAAAATAATTAGAGTAATTTGGGATAATTAATTATAATATATTATACTAATTAAAAATAATATACTTTATTAGTATATTATTTTAATTGATGTGTAATAATTATATCTTAAATAAATATCTTTAGAGATGTACTAAAATATTTTTTGATAAATAATCCCATAAATTGGTCTAAGTATATTGACTTAAAAAGTATAAGCTGATCACACGACCCAACTAACGTTCTAATAGTTAATTTTTTTTATATAAATATTTTAACTATTGAATTAACAAATTAAAGAACGACTAACCAAACTACTAATAAAACTTTTTTTTGCAAGTGTTACTTTTAAATATTTTATTACTTAATTTTTAACTTTTTATTTTTTATTTCTTTTAGTTATATATAGGATACAGTTGATCTATTATATATTAAAGAAAAAAAAAGTAGAATACAACATATTTGATGAAATTTCATCTTTATTTACATTTTTTTTAATTAATATTATTAATATTTATTTTATTTGGATTATTTGATTTTATTTTTTTGATGATTAATTTATGCATTCATTTGCTATATTAAATTGTTTTAAAAACTTTTAATGAATATTTATTTGACTCGACATGATTTAATAATTTATAGGACTGTTCTTGTCTAATTTTCAGTGTTTAGAGTCGCATTTGAGGTAACTGATAATTATATATATGTCGTATGTGATAATTTTAGAAAAGAAAAAAAATTTAGTTAGAAAATAAAAATATATATATATGTTTTGTCTAATAAAGGTAATCGGTTAATTATTAGAATTTATAATATTAGTATTTTATGCTACTAAATGAAATAACTGTTGGTCCTTGTGTATTGCAGAAGGGGGGGGGGGGATGAATGCAATACTGATAAAATTCAATCTCAGTTTCAACAACCAAACCTAAGATTTAATGTTATCGATAATGAGTATGCATTCACAAACAGTATAATCGAGAAGACAGGATTCACAAAATAAATATTTTATTTATTTTGCAAAGTGTTGCTACAACCTCAAGAGGAAATTCTTGAGCTTCTGTTTTTCTTCACAGACACTTGCTTGTCTTCGTTACAATTCTAGAATGAATTGATAGTAGGTATATGACTAATCCTATCACTATCAGTCACGGGTTTGTGAAGCTGCTGTCACTGTCAAGTGGCAGCTTCTTACAGATTGTCTTACCCATGTGACTTTCCTAAATTGCTAACATGTCAGATATACATTACAAAGAAAGCAACCTAGATTCATTCTATTTACAGCTTAAGCAATTCAGCAAATAAAGACTTGACCTTGCTCTTGAATTGATTCGCTTTTGTTTTGCAGTGCTTGAAGCTTCTGTCGTAGTCTTGCAGACTTGGTGCAGCTTAGGGATACTACAACACGCCTGTTTCTTGAACATTGAAGCTGTCACGGGATTTGACTGAGAAAGATACCTAGAACAGGGATCTTTCTCGAGACAGTTACTTTGGTCATAAAGCTTGCTGTCACAGGAATGTGCTTTTGGTGACAGTAGGAGTTCCCCGCATAATGTGTTGTCGAGGTTCCCAAGCTTGCTGTCGAGGGCTAAAGTTGTTGTCGTGTAGTCTTCCGCCAATGTTGCTGTCAGAGTGAATATGCTGTCTTGACTTGCAACATTCTGTCTTCTTGTAATCTTACTGTCGAAGCTTTTAGGACAGTAACCTTTATTCATGTTGTCATCTAATTATACATCCTTTGAGGCTTGAACACAACAAGTGAACTTCTTTCAAATTATACAACTAGAATAACATTACATACTGATTACAAGAACATACTTTGGCTGTGACAGTATGTTCTACTTAATTAAAAATTAAGTACATTCAAAATCAAGTTGTTTCTATGTTATCACCCATAAATCCCAACAATAACCTATGATATTTTTGAGATTTTAGCTAGGAGAAATATTAGTTAGAAAATATAAAAAAGAATATACACTTTGTCAAAAAAAGCTAATCCGTTAGTTATTAGTAATTATAATATTATTATTTTATTTTATTAAATGGAACTGCCCGTGATATTTTTGGAAAATGAGAGGTTTTAGTTAGGAAAAATAAAAAAGTAGAAATGTTAGTTATAAAAAAGAATATATGTTTTGGTTAATAAAGGTAATTGATTAATTATTAGTATTTTATGTTACTAAATGAAATTGCCCGTGATATCTTTGAAGTTTTAGTTAGGAGAAATTTTAGTTTGTGATATGGACAGAAATGTAATTCTAGAAATGTAATTCTAGAAATATAATTAATGATACATTAATTGTGACGCCCCCAAATCCGGGATCAGGGAATTTGGTCGTCACGCGGAAATCTCAATTTAAAACAACCTGTTATATATTAAACCACTACAAATATAACATCTTCGACCCCAACTCTACCAAGAATCTTTAAAGGTTATAGTGCTAGAAACAAGAATCCAAAATTTTATAAACTTTAACTTCCTTTTACAACAATCTCTTTGCATATATCCTATAACGCTAGTATAACTTCGATGAGAAGTATACCAGGCCAAACTAATTATATACATAATACTATTTACTAGAAATCAACTTTATACAATAACCTTACACTAGATACAAATGCTCTGCATCAACTCATCTTCCCAACGTCATCTTGACTATTCTCGTTCCATAGTTATACAATTAAATACTGTTCGTTGTACTGAAATATCAAGGGCAACAAGTAAGAGTGAGCAAAAGAAGCTCAGCAAGTATATAATACTGCACAAGATAAAATAATGATGCAACAATATCTGAAAAGAAATCAACTCAATTGGGGTAAGATAATAGTGCAATAATAGCAATGTATGAAAATCAGCTCAACTGGCAAAATGAACAACAATATTTGTATCAAACTTTAAATTAGAATTGGATTTTTGTTGCGACGCAACGAGTTAAAGTGGATGATCAGTCACACTAAAACTCCGGATCATACCTTACGGTATATCCAAATACTGAACTGGATCCAAGGCCACATTGGCCACATAATAATATTCATACTCTGACTGGCGTCTGCAGTCCTTAAAACATTTCATTTTAATAAAAACTTCCAATTCCAACTTAATACCGGGAGTTAGGTGTCGGTACAATCAACTACCTGGTTAACTCAAATTAATTCTTTCAACTGTCTGATTCAGATTATCAAACTAGGTTAGGTTAAAACAAGTACATATGAATTAGGTTTCCAATGATAAAGTGTCATGATTAAATCTGACAATTACAAGATACTGGAAGGTATGAATTATGAACCGAAATTGAATTGTCAAGCTATAAATAAATAGGTTGTCTCAATCACAGGATAAGAATAAGAACTGGTCATGCAACAAGTAATTGAATTAAGAATTGCAAAACATGAATCTTACTACGATACTCCGAACAAAAGAGTACGAGTTAGTAAACTTGCCTTTGGTCCTTCGCTATTATGTAAAGCCGAAGTACTATGATTCTCATCTTCTTCTATCTTATGTCATCACAATCTTCCATTTCACTCATTTCTTGGTATAACGCTTTTGCGATCGTCACGAATCTGATCCCACCATATCGAATCCGCGCATTTACCTCGACAGTCAAACATAAGCCGATACTTTAATCTTTAGGTTACGATTCCTACTTACAAACTTGAAAACTTGGTTCTAACGTAATTAAAAATTATTTACCCAATATCTTTTTGTCAGAAGAAAACACTTTGAAATGTCCCATTTGAAGGTAGACGCTTTCCCGATGTTAAAACGTCTCACTGTAACCAATAAACCACAAACAATACTCCATCCATCCCTAACCTTCTTCATGTAACATCTTCCCGTATAAGTCCGTTGACCTTCTTCGTCAAACTCTACAATTAATAACTAGTCGTTTAGACAAGAACATAACTCGACACTTGATCCTTGCAAAAAAGAAAGGTAACAATTCTAATCGGTAAATTAAATAACATAATGTCTATCTTAAATACTATTATAACCAATTAAGCACCAATTTAACATTTAGCGGCTCAAATAAATAATTCATGGATCACCTAACTCATTCAAGGCTCGATAATAAACCACTTAATTCACGTAACACATAACATACATTGATGAAAATTGACACACAATGATGAAGTACAAGTTGACTCCTCAAGATTCCCTATTGTGTGCTTTGTACTCTAACATAATTAATAAATTGAAAAAATCAATATCTTAACACAAAACTTTTTATAATACTAGATTTCGATTATAAAGTAAGCTATAACAGTAAAGTATATAACACATAAGCATGTTTCACTTACACTAGCATATCACATCATATTACAATTAGCAATTAATCACGTAATGGTTCTGCCGGAAATTCGATAGCACCTCCTCTATTTATGTAACAAACCACCTGTAATCTAAACTAATCAACAATCCACAACATTTATTTAAAGTCAGCCATGTTTCTCCATAATTACGTGTCAAATCAACGTTACTAATTCGGCTTTAACTCAACTTCTATAAGTCCACTGATAATGAGGTTTTGCAGAAACAGTCTCAAGGTACATACCTACAACTTTTATCTTTTAAGAAATGACAAACTTTGCATTTACAATCATCAAAAATGCTAATACAATCCAAAATACATTTCTGAGATCAGCAGAATTTTCAGAACTGCACTAACTAATAAATTCGTAACTCTTGCTATTCAAATTCATAAATTAGAAAACTTTACAGCCTTTTAGTACACAGGTATATCAGTACTTCCGTAGTTTATTTGGCCATCAAATTCATCCTAAAGCCACCAAATTTTGAGCTCAAAATTGGACAGATTCTCTGAACATCATAAATCTGCTATAAGGATGTTCAGATTATTGCTAATAACTCTAACTTCACACATTCATCAAAAATCAAACTCTACAAAAATTTTATTCAGGTGTATACCTACAACTTTCACTCTTTGATCAGCTTAAAAATTGGCCTTTAAACTCTTCAAATTCGACATACAAAACAGGACATACAAAACTGGAATATAAAATGTAACTGCGCGCAATCTACTTAAACATTTTTCATAAATCCAAAAATAATCAAATAATTACCACATTTGACAGGCTACTTCCTGAATACTAATCCAACTCAGCATAAAAATTTCAACTTCTGAAAACTTCATTTAGATTAAAAACGATCTGCTCGAAATATGTACTGAAACACAGAAATTTCTGCTGCGCAGCTTTTAGTAAAACAAGCATAACTTTTTATTCGCTAACTCTATTGATACAAGGTTTGCGCGTGCATAAACTAGACTCCAATTAGAAAAATTTCATCCTAGACTTTCTGTCTAAAACAGGCAGCAACCATTCGCAATTAACAAAAACAGAACAGGTAGTTTCTGGAAATCCAACATAAGCTTTTAAACACTAACATTCCTATTTCATAAGACTTAACACAACTAATCATCAATTAACCACATTAAACACCTCTTGGTTTGGCTGTCCCAATTCTCAAAAACCAAATCCTTATTGACAATTACTCAAACTATATACATCTAATCACCAAATATCGAAGTTAACTAACATAATCACTATAACTCGAATCCGAGCAAAACCCAACTTAAACCTTCAAATTAAAATCGATTACTAAGCATGAACAATCTGAAATTTTCCAAACTTAACACAAATAGCAAACACATAAACTCCCACAAATATGAACATCCAAGACTATAAACTCAAGAACAATCAAACAATCGAAACTAATTTTTAATTCGGACTTAAATCTAAAAACACGAAAATAATGACATACAAGCTATAAACAACCTCCAAATCACTCCCAATATTAATCCCAACAACAACCATAGCAAGATCGAACCGAAAATCAAACACCCACAAAAACCTCAATTTTCAAAATTCTTCAAAACCCCACACTATTGATATATCTATGTAGAGAATTGAAAATTATTCGATTTGGTTATTTATATGACTGATTTGGACAACAGAATCACTCAGAGAATTGTGTTTGATTTTTTTGTGAAAATGAAGAACAAGAGTAGAGAGAATCGAGAGAGAGATGAATTGGAAAAGAAATGGGGAATAACTGAGCATGAGGATTTTTATAACCCCAGGGGTATTTTGGTAATTCAATAATACTGAAAACTGATTTTTAATAAAAGAAAAACCAATGAATAACATTTTAAAATCCGAAATAAAATGAAAATACTAACTAAAAATCAAACTCTTTATTTAAAAACAAAGAGCACATACTTACAAGCTCACAAATATTTTTAAAATATTTTTCTGACAAAAAAAATGAATTAAATACTAATTTCCCAAGTTTAAATCACAAAATGACATTTAAATCATAAAATCACTTATAAATCCTTAAAACTGAAAATAAATTCATCCATCAATTTTAGAAAGTAATAAAATATAAAAGGAGAGTAATGAAAAAGATTTCACAATTAACAGAGTCTCCGGTGATTTTATAAAATTCCCGGAAAGTCAAAAATATTTGATTTTTAATAAGAAAATCATATAAATGCAACTAAAAGCATGCACATAAATTGTAACTCATACCATTCACCAGGTAAACATATAATTACCATATTTCAAGTATCAACCTTTCACAAAAAGTTCACATGTCACAAATCTCAAAATATTATTAAATAATTATGCAATACAAGCGTTTTTCTAAGTCGTTATATCCTCCCCCACTTAATAAGATTTTGTCCCCAGAATCAGTCTACATAAACAAATTAGGATACTTCTCACGCATTTTGCTTTTCCACAAGCTGCTCGACATACGATAACTTTGCTTGAATCTCTGTCCGCGCACATTCTACTACATAATTGGCGTCACGATTGTACTTCTTAAGCACGGATACATAAAACATATTATCGGAATTCTTGGCACGGATAAAATATCTACTCGATCCATAAAATTTTAAAACAAACTCAATTCGAAAATATCGATAAAATAATCAGCTTTCACAAAAAAATTTAGATGAATAAAATACACATAATACCATTCCTCCTCTTGAGAAAAACAATAAAATATTTAAATAATAATATTAATAAATCCTGAAAATTCGGGTTACTACAATCTACCCACCTTATAAGGATTCCGTCCTCGGAATCAGCTGAAGGTGTCACTAAGGTTCTTTTAATAACTTCCAACTCTGGCTGCATCCACAATAATACTAACTCTTTAATCTTTGATACTTGTTCTTTCTAGTCTGGTATTCTACCAGTTCCTCTATATAGGGCAAACCCGGTTGTACCACTACACGTTACGCGTTACTAGTATTCTAATCGCATCTTGATCCGCTTTGACTCTTGGTAATCTCACCACAACGGTTAACTAATTCCAACCTGCTTGGCATACTTCCAAGATTATTTAAGATAATCATATTCATGATATTTTTTTTTTGCCATGAGATTCATGATATTTTGAAGTGAAAAGATGTCGTATCATAACGAGTGTCCCACAATTGTGGTTATTGAGTTACAAATTTCAAAACAAACATTTTTGAAATAAAAGAATCACTGAGAGACCAATATGATCAGATGAACCAATGTTGTGTGTCTTAGTTAAGACATTACTAAAGCTAATTAGCCTTCTTGTGATGCACAACACACAAGTGATGGCGTCCCATCAAACTTCTATCACACTGACAAATAGTCCTTGTGTCCCCTATAAATAGGGTTGTTCGTCTCAGCTGGAGTAGAGAAATATAAAATGAGTCTAAAGTCAAATTAACAATTAAAGCCTTTCGATGAGAAATTCTCAGATACACCCTTGGATTACAACTGAACAGATTCCAAAGGTACTACTTTCGGGGAAAAGAATAACTGGAAAAGAAATTACTGGCACAATATGAGGAAATGATGATTTATCAATAATAGAGTTATTCCTGATGGAAGAAAAGTAAAAGTTCGAATATCACAACTTGACAGGGTTTTAGAAACTTAAAGGAGTGTCACATAATTCAATAAGAAGGGAAATATTGCCAAATTCTTCAGGTATGTCTTCTTTATCAGCTCCTCTGATGGCTCGTCGTTCGATTCTATGTTCTTCTGCTACACGTCCTAAGGTTATCGATATCATACGTCATCGTCGACCCGCAATATTCTCTGAAGATTCCACCACCTACATCTACAATCGCAAGGATTTTCATCCAACTCAGCTCAACTATGCTCAACTATCTCAAACGAGTACCATATCTTAAATTACTCGTTGGTACTATATCCAATAGTCCAACACGAACTCTACATGAGCTCTGACGTTCTGACATAACTATACACACACCTACACACTCTCGTTTCTAGTTTTACTATAACCCAGCTCTGATACCAACTGTGACGCCCCCAAATCCGGGTTCAGGGAATTTGGTCGTCACGCGGAAATCTCAATTTAAAACAACCTGTTATATATTAAACAACTACAAATATAACATCTTCGACCCCAACTCTACCAAGAATCTTTAAAGGTTATAGTGCTAGAAACAAGAATCCAAAATTTTATAAACTTTAACTTCCTTTTACAACAATCTCTTTGCATATATCCTATAACGCTAGTATAACTTCGATGAGAAGTATACCAGGCCAAACTAATTATATACATAATAATATTTACTAGAAATCAACTTTATACAATAACCTTACACTAGATCCAAATGCTCTGCATCAACTCATCTTCCCAACGTCATCTTGTCTCTTCTCGTTCCATAGTTATACAATTAAATAATGTTCGTTGTACCGAAATATCAAGGGTAACAAGCAAGAGTGAGCAAAAGAAGCTCAGCAAGTATATAATATTTCACAAGATAAAATAATGATGCAACAATATCTGAAAGGAAATCAACTCAACTGGGGTAAGATAATAGTGCAATAATAGCAATGTATGAAAATCAGTTCAACTGGAAAAATGAACAACAATATTTGTATCAAACTTTAAAATAGAATTGGATTTTTATTATGACGCAACTAGTTAAAGTGGATGATCAGTCACACTAAAACTCCGGATCATACCTTACGGTATATCCAAATACTGAACTGGATCCAAGGCCACATTGGCCACATAATAATATTCATACTCTGACTGGCGTCTGCAGTCCTTAAAACATTTCATTTTAATAAAAACTTCCAATTCCAACTTAATACTGGGAGTTAGGTGTCAGAACAATCGACTACCTGGTTAACTCAAATTAATTCTTTAAACTGTCTGATTCAGATTATCAAACTAGGTTAGGTTAAAACAAGTACATATGAATTAGGTTTCCAATGATAAAGAGTCAGGATTAAATCTGACAATTACAAGATACTGGAAGGTATGAATTATGAACCAAAATTGAATTGTCAAGCTAAAAATAAATATGTTGTCTCAATCACAGTATAAGAATAAGAACTAATTATGCAACAAGTAATTGAATTAAGAATTGCAAAACAGGAATCTTACTACGATACTCCGAACAAAAGAGTACGAGTTAGTAAACTTGCCTTTGGTCCTTCGCTATTACGTAAAGCCGAAGTACTATGATTCTCATCTTCTTCTATCTTATGTCATCATAATCTTCCATTTCACTCATTTCTTGGTATAACGCTTTTGCGATCGTCACGAATCTGATCCCACGATATAGAATCCGCGCATTTACCTCGACAATCAAACATAAGACGATACTTTAATCTTTAGGTTACGATTTCTACTTACAAACTTGAAAACTTGGTTCTAACGTAATTAACAATTCTTACCCAATATATTTTTGTCAGAAGAAAACACTTTGAAATGTCCCATTTGAAGGTAGACGCTTTCCCGATGTTAAAACGTCTCACTGTAACCAATAAACCACAAACAATACTCCATCCATCCCTAACCTTCTTCATGTAACATCTTCCCGTATAAGTCCGTTGACCTTCTTCGTCAAACTCTACAATTAATAACTAGTCGTTTAGACAAGAACATAACTCGACACTTGATCCTTGCAAAAAAGAAAGGTAACACTTCTAATCGGTAAATTAAATAACATAATGTCTATCTTAAATACTATTATAACCAATTAAGCACCAATTTAACATTTAGCGGCTCAAATAAATAATTCATGGATCACCTAACCCATTCAAGGCTCGATAATAAACCACTTAATTCACGTAACACATAACAAACATTGATCAAAATCGACACACAATGATGAATTACAAGTTGACTCCTCAAGATTCCCTATTGTGTGCTTTGTACTCTAACATAATTAATAAATTGAAAAAATCAATATCTTAACACAAAACTTTTTCTTATGTTCTGCCGGAAATTCGGCAGCACCTCCTCTATTTATGTAACAAACCACCTGTAATCTAAACTAATCAACAATCCACAACATTTATTTAAAGTCATCCATGTTTCTCCAGAATTACGTGTCAAATCAACGTTACTAATTCGGCTTTAACTCAACTTCTATAAGTCCACTGATAATGAGGTTTTTCAGAAACAATCTCAAGGTACATACCTACAACTTTTATCTTATAAGAAATGACAAACTTTGCTTTTACAATCATCAAAAATGCTAATACAATCCAATAAACATTTCTGAGATCAGCAGAATTTTCAGAACTGTACTAACTAATAAATTCGTAACTCTTGCTATTCAAATTCATAAATTAGAAAACTTTACAGCCTTTTAGTACACAGGTATATCAGTACTTCCGTAGTTTATTTGGCCATCAAATTCATCCTAAATCCACCAAATTCTGAGCTCAAAATTGGACAGATTCTCTGAACATCATAAATCTGCTATAAGGATGTTCAGATTATTGCTAATAACTCTAACTTTACACATTCATCAAAAATCAAACTCTACAAAAATTTTATTCAGGTGTATACCTACAACTTTCACTCCTTGATCAGCTTAAAAATTGGCCCTTAAACTCTTCAAATTCGACATACAAAACAGGACATACAAAACTGGAATATAAAATGTAACTGCGCGCAATCTACTTAAACATTTTTCATAAATCCAAAAATAATCAAATAATTACCACATTTGACAGGCTACTTCCTGAATACTAATCCAACTTAGGATAAAAATTTCAACTTCTTAACACTTCATTTAGATTAAAAACGAACTGCTCGAAGTATGTACTGAAACACAGAAATTTCTGCTGCGCAGCTATTAGTAAAACAAGCATAACTTTTTATTCGCTAACTCTATTGATACAAGGTTTGCGCGTCCACAAACTAGACTCCAATTAGAACAATTTCATCCTAGAATTTCTGTCTAAAACAGGCAGCAACCATTCGCAATTAACCAAAACAGAACAGGTAGTTTCTGGAAATCCAACATAAGCTTTTAAACACTAACATTCCTATTTCATAAGACTTAACACAACTAATCATCAATTAACCACATTAAACACCTCTTGGTTTGGCTGTCCCAATTCTCAAAAACCAAAGCCTTATTGACAATTACTCAAACTATATACATCTAATCACCAAATATCGAAGTTAACTAACATAATCACTATAACTCGAATCCGAGCAAAACCCAACTTAAACCTTCAAATTAAAATCGATTACTAAGCATGAACAATCTGAAATTTTCCAAACTTAACACAAATAGCAAACACATAAACTCCCACGAATATGAACATCCAAGACTATAAACTCAAGAACAATCAAACAATCGAAAATAATTTTTAATTCGGACTTAAATCTAAAAACACGAAAATAATGACATACAAGCTATAAACAACCTCCAAATCACTCCCAATATTAATCCCAACAACAACCATAGCAAGATCGAACCGAAAATCAAACACCCACAAAAACCTCAATTTTCAAAATTCTTCAAAACCCCACACTATTGATATATCTATGTAGAGAATTGAAAATTATTCGATTTGGTTATTTATATGACTGATTTGGACAACAGAATCACTCAGAGAATTGTGTTTGATTTTTTTGTGAAAATGAAGAACAAGAGTAGAGAGAATCGGGAGAGAGATGAATTGGAAAAGAAATGGGGAATAACTGAGCATGAGGATTTTTATAACCCCAGGGGTATTTTGGTAATTCAATAATACTGAAAACTGATTTTTAATAAAAGAAAAACCAATGAATAACATTTTAAAATCCGAAATAAAATGAAAATACTAACTAAAAATCAAACTCTTTATTTAAAAACAAAGAGCACATACTTACAAGCTCACACATATTTTTAAAATATTTTTGTGACAAAAAAAATGAATTAAATATGAATTTCCCAAGTTTAAATCACAAAATGACATTTAAATCATAAAATCACTTATAATTCCTTAAAACTGAAAATAAATTCCTCCATCAATTTGAGAAAGTAATAGAATATAAAAGGATAGTAATGAAATAGATTTCACAATTAACAGAGTCTCCGGTGATTTTATAAAATTCCCGAAAAGTCAAAAAGATTTGATTTTTAATAAGAAAATCATATAAATGCAACTAAAAGCATGCACATAAATTTTAACTCATACCATTCACCAGGTAAACATATAATTACCATATTTCAAGTATCAACCTTTCACAAAATGATCACATGTCACAAATCTCAAAATATTATTAAATGATAATGCAATACAAGCGTTTTTCTAAGTCGTTATATCCTCCCCCACTTAATAAGATTTTGTCCCCAGAATCAGTCAACGTAAACAAATTAGGATACTTCTCACGCATTTTACTTTTCCACAAGCTGCTCGACATACGATAACTTTGCTTGAATCTCTGTCCGTGCACATTCTACTACATAATTGGCGTCACGGTTGTACTTCTTAAGCACGGATACATAAAACATATTATCGAAATTCTTGGCACGGATAAAATATCTACTCGATCCATAAAATTTTAAAACAAACTCAATTCGACAATATCGATAAAATAATCAGCTTTCACAAAAAAATTTTAGATGAATAAAATACACATAATACCATTCCTCCTCTTGAGAAAAGCAATAAAATATTTAAATAATAATATTAATAAATCCTGAAAATTCGGGTTACTACATTAATTATACATGGAATGGTCGAAGAATACGGCGCAATAAACAAGGCCCAAGACCCTAATTATTTATTAATTTCGTAATTAATAAATAGGGAAAAATACACAGCTCAGGAAAGAAGTCCAAAATATGGTAAATTCATCAAAGAAGGATCCAGAATCCTAATTAAAAAGAAATAATGAGTCATAGCCTTTATCAAAAAGGAAAAGACTTCTCCAGCAAGAAATACAATGTTTATCCATTATCAAAAACGAGACTTATTAGCTAAGACTCCTAAACTTACTCTAAATATGAGGCTCCAGACGCCTATATAAAGGACCTGATCCTTCAATCAGAACTACGTCTTTGGCTTGATTCTCAGCACTGATTGAGATACGTAGGCATCTTGCGAGGACCGATTTAGTCACGAAACACAAGAGCATCCATTAAAGCTCGAAGCTCTCTAAACCCTAGCAATTAATCTACAAGCACGTTTTTTAATCCATAACATTTGGCGCCGTCTATGGGAAGACAACATCAACCATGGCAAACACACGAAGAACAACTCGAGATACTCAAACTTCTGAGGAGCTTCCTATCACCTCCGAGGCTGATACTCATGGAAATCAACCACTGCCAACTACTGGCATTCAAGGGGCGAATATCCCCCTCACCGCTACTCAAGGACCGGAGATCCCAATTTCGATTGAAGGGACGAATCCCCTGCAGATGGTCATTCATGGATCTAATCCACAAGAGACCGTTCACCAGCAACCAATCACGACCTCTGTTAATCCCAAATGACCTAACAGAATTGTAGAAGGGGGGGGGGGGGGGTTGAATACAATTCTTGATATTTCTTAAACTTAAAAACAACTTACAAGAGTGTAGAGAAGTATGCTCTCAAAGATAGCTAATACAATCTATTTGTTTTTCTTCTCTATCTCCTATTTTAACTGCTACACTTGGTTATATACATTCCCAAGTTTACAATACTATTTTTGGTTACACTAAAGTACACTAGTAATAACCATCAGTAGTTTGCTTTTCATTCCTTTTGTCCAATGGTCCTTGGAGATCCTTGATTTTGTCTTCACGCTTATTATGATCACTCCCAAGAGCCTTATTGGAAATTGGAATGTTTCCTTATTTCCAGTAACCATTTAGATGGCTTCCAATGCACAGTACACTTCCATATCTCCTTTAGATCTGTTCAGTAAACTGTCACTATCACTTTGTCAACTATTCAAAAAGTAATAGTGATTCGTTGATGGCATGGAGATGTGTTTCGTTGATAGATTTATTCTTCATTTCGTTGATGGTGTATTCCTCGTTTCGTTGATAGAGTAATCTTCATTCCGTTGATAGACTAATCTTCATACCGTTGATAGAGTAATCTTCATACCGTTGACATGTCTTCACTTAGGCAAAATTACATGGCATAATATATTTACAATTCACCAACCTATTTTGCCTATCTAGTACTTAGTCAACATGACTCATAAAAACCTATCTAATACATACAACAAATTGCATATCAAACTGTGAAGTATTGTACAGTGCAATTGCTACATCACTCATTTCGTTGATGATCTTCCTGTCAACGAAACACTGCAAAGCATGCCATTTCGTTGACAGTTACAAAATGACTTAATACAAAATCTACTAAGTGTTTTTATAATTATCATCAAGAACAACATATTCCTAACAATCTCCCCCAATTTATGACTGATAGAATAACAGCCATAAATCAAGAGCCTTGATGATAACAAAAACACTCAGACATATTACACATGATAAAAGTAGAAATTGCATTGAGCTTCATTGAATTTAATTGAAATGCAAAGTAGAAAATCTTACAAAACAAGTGCACAGAGTTGCTCCTCTAGACTGAGCAGATTTTTCATCTTTGCCTCTGTGGTCTTGTTTTCTTCCTTTTTCTTGCATTGTTCTCCTCAATTTGAGCTTGAAGTCTTCTGTAGAAAATCTTCTCTTCTTCATCTTGATTCCCCAACTTGGATTGCATTAATCTTAGAGTTTCATTGGATGCCTTCTCCAGTTGGTCTTCTATTCTGAAGAATCTTCTACAGTTGTCCTTATCTCTGAATTCCATCATCCAAAAAGGTTGGAGATGAATTATATTTCCTGTTTGAGGGACCTTCAATACTCTGGGAAGTGCACCAGGCTTGTTCCAGCTAGCTTTAATTTGGCAAATCTTGGAGACAACCTCAGACTTGGCTGTTTTGGTAAAACCAAAATCTTTCTTCAAACATTTAAACACAGATAGCAGTGTCTGATAGTCTTCTCCCAGAATTCTGTGTAGAGGCCAAACCTTTTCTCTCCCACCCTTGTAGACAAATACCAATCTCTCTGGTAGTTTGTAAGAAGCTGCTATTCCTCTCACTTCAACCAGGTCATCAAGATTGATATGAATGTCAGACTCCTCCCTGATATCAGCAATGTAGATGAAGTCTTCTGGGTTGGTAGGGGGTTTCTCAGCTTGTGGTCTCCTTACCAGAATTGGCTTAGCCTTGGTAGCCCTTTGCTTAGATTTCTTCTTTGGATCCATTTCAAAGAGGAATTTTGGAAAGTTGGCCTCATCAAACTCAATTGGCTCTCCCTTTGGCTCAATTGGCTGATCATGGAAATTGACAGGATGATTAGGATCACAGGCTAACTTTACCTCTGAAACTGGATCAGGAATTGTTGGAGGTGCAATTGGTACAGAAGAGTCTGATGCAATGCTCTGAGAGTCATCATTCTCAAAGGCTATGTTTCTCCTAGCTCTTGCCTTTGGTTGCCTTGTGCTCTTCTTTGCACTCCTTTCCTCTCTTGCTTTTTCTTCTAGCTGTATTTCTTCTTCATCAAGAGATTGAGCAACTGCAAGGGCTTGCATTGCTGCTCTTTATGACTCTTCAGCTTTAGCTTCAGCAAAGTTTGGGTGACCAGCCCAAACACAGATTTCTTGTCCATTCCTGTAGACAATTGCCCTTTGCTTCCTTATCTCATGATCATTGCTTTCCTTGCTTTTTGTGATAAGTAGACCAAGAAGCTTGAGCTCATCTGGATAAGGTGCAGGATAGAAAATCCTTGCTATATTTTTGCCCTTTGGTTTAGCAGGGGACTTGGGAGATAAGCTTCTTTGGAGTGTAGCTTGTTCCACATCCCTAATGCATGAAGTTTGTCCTTTTTCCTTCCTTGGACCTTGAGTGACTCCATGTAGAAGGGGCTCTATCTGATAGAAAGAATTGGTCTGTGGCTCCCATTCCGTTGACACTAGAACCATGGCATTCGTTGATGGTTGATCCGTTGATGGATTTGAGTCCTTTGTAGTTCCAGCAATTTTCTTGACCCTTGCTTCTATGTTGGACCAATGGTCTTTAATTTGTTCTGCAAGTCTCATCCTCATAGAAGCTTCCTGTATTAGGTCAATACCATCCTTTTGCTTCTTTCCAAGCTCCCCCATTGCTAGTGGCTCATTTGGTAAGGAAATGGCTGGGACCATAACCTTTGTGATTTGAATGTCTAGCTCCTTAGATTTCTCCCCCTTTTTGTTATCATCAAAAGAGATGACTGGGAGTCCTTGAGCTACCACTAGTTGGGCCAATAGTTGTGTTTGCTTCTCATGTTCCTTTTGCATCTGAGATAAAGTAGCTTCCACCTTGTCCACTCTAGAAGAGAGAGTCTTCAAGGAGGTAACCACTTCAGGTTCCTTAGAGAAAAACCTGGTCATCTTGGACACAGTGAGAAGAGGAAGCTTTTCATCTAGCCTCCTGTTATTAGCATCCTTGAGGTTGCTAATGGAATCCTTGATTTCTGTAGCTTCAATCCTTGTCTGTAGCATCTGTAGCCTTTGGATTTCCAGAGAATCCATGATGGCCTTGTAGAATTTCTTGTCCCTTGCATTTGCAGACTCATGAGCTAGATATGCCTCATTGTACTGCCTTGAGATAGCAGCATCTAGAGTGAATCTTCCATGCATATCCTGAGAAAGCCAGTCTGGTCTAGGAGGCACCACAGAAGTCCCAGTCTGTGAAGTAGTGGCCACCTGTAGATTTTCACCATAGCTGTCCTCATCATCAGAAAAGTCAAAGTCTCCACTTGCTGCAGCTCCTGGAGGTAGATTGGTCAAGGCATCCTTTGCTCTTTGCATTGATGTAGTTGTATGAATTAGGTTTAGTGACCTTTCTGCCTCCACATTGCCCTGCTGAGCCATAATTTGATAGGCTGGCACAGGATGAGTAAAGGTCTCAGGATCCAGGGAAATACTATCCAGAGTTTGTTGATAATGCTCTTGGAAAGTAATTTCCCTTTCTCCCTCACTGACCTCCATTAACTCACTTGCAATGGCTGCTTCATCCCTTATTGCTCCTGTAGTCCCTTCTCTCTCTCCTCTATTTTCTTGCATCATGGGCTCCCCATGGCTCACACCTCTCACACCCTCACCTTCACCTACTAAGGTGGAACCCTCAGCCTCTCCTTTTGCCTGACTGGAAGAAATAGTCAGCCTCTCACTCTCAACCTCTCCTTTTGCCTGGCTGCAAGCCAGCCTCCCAGTTTCACTCCCTCTCAATCCTAGAAGTGTCTCAACTAACACTAGATCATCTGCACTAGTTGTGGAAACAACTTGATTTTCAATTAAAGGTACAGAATGAACTATCAACGGTATGGTAGTTTGAACTGTCAACGGTATGGATACCGTTGATGGAGAAACACTTGTCAACGAAAGAGACTGTTTCGTTGATGAAGTCAAGAAAGCACTTTGAGAAAGTGAAATTACAGTAGAATCTGTGGTGATTGATTTAAGAGATTGTTCCACAGATCCTCTTATAACTTCAGAAAAGGATGATTGGTGGCCCAACAAATCACTTAACAAGTGATGGTCACCAATGTCAGAGTGGGGCTTCTCCAAGAAAAGAGTTGGAGAATCAGGGATAGATGAATGGATCATATCCACATCTAATGATTGAGTTGGTGAATTTTGAGGAGTTGGTTCAAGATTTATATTTAAAGAATGGGACTGTAACCCCAGAGTAATGATAGGGGTTACATCAAACTGAATTTGAGAAACTGGAAGTGTTGCTTCCAGTGTGTGTGCACCCTGTGAAACCTGGGATTTTTGCTTCACTCTCCTTTGGTATTGGGAAATAGTAGACTGTGGGCTTGAAGTGTCCCTTACCCTCTTGGAGTGTGCTCTTGGAGGAGAGCTTGTTTCAATAATTACATCCTTTTGGGAGGATGCAATTAGACTTGTGCTTAAATCCATATTACTCATTGTGCCTTGTTGGGAAGACACAATGGGGCTTGGCTGGATCTCACTCATCTTTCCTTCCTTATCCTTAGGGTTTCTTTTATGTTCACCCCTTCCCTCACCTCTCACAGTACCTACAACACTCCCCTTAGGTTGTGTAGTGGATTTTACAACAGGTGCCTTTTGGGAAGCCCCTGAGGTTGGCTTGGAGGATTTCTTTGATTTTGGTTTTGTTGCTGGGGCAGGAGCCTGTTGGGTCACAACTACAGACTCCACAGCAACAGGACTGGGTGATACAGTTGAAGTAACAACTATACTAGAAGGGATAGCAGTAGTTACCTCAATTATTGGCAGATACACCACTGGAACATCACCATTGTGGTTCAGCCTCAGTATGTCTGTCAATACTCTCTTCTCTTGCACAAAGCAATCAAACCTAGACACAGGGTTAGAGATAACCAATGGTGCTGGACTAACATGGTTAGCCAACATCATCAGAAATCTAGCATAATAGATATTTTTCTTCCTATTTGCCTTATCACCCAACTTAGTACCAATTTCATACATAAGTTGGGTGCTAAAGTTGTAATATCTATCAGTTAGGAGCATGGTAAATAGAATCAACATGGAATTAGTTAATGCATCAAAATTACTAATTTTACCAGAAAAGACTTTAATGAATGCATCAGCTAAATAACTGTATTCCCTAACCAAACCTCTCCTAATTATCTTACCCAAATTATCAGTAGGCAATGAGTAGTTTATGGAATTTAGCATGTTAACCATTTCAGTGAATGTGGGCAAAGCAGAGCAATTATTTCAGGAAGGTGTAAGCATGCTTGCAACACATCAGAATTAACTATATACTCATTACCTTGGATGGTGAATTGCAAAGTGCAATTTGTCCCACTATACTCACATGAGGTCCACATTTCTTCGATTATCTCATTGTAGAGTGGTGTAGAGTGAAAGATTGCGTAGCTCAACTTGCAATTCTTCATGAAGTCCATCATTTTGAAAAACAGACTGTTCGGGCTTTCTTTGACAACAAAGGGGATGGAGTTGTTTTTCTCATAGATAAACCCTCCAGCAGACATGAGCTTGACTATGGGTGCCATTGTTGAGTGAGAAAAAGCTTCGAACTGAATTGCTTGTTAGAGAGAAGAAGAGATAAAAGCCTTTGGAATTTTTGAGAACAGGTAAAAAAGAAATTAAGGAAAATAGAATTTCTTAAATACTCCCCCAAAAATTCTCAGAAAATGAGTCTAATAATAAATGTAAATTACTGGATTGGCTTAAAAATATAACCGTTACTCTTAAAGTATTACCATGATTTATACTTACAGGGGTGTATGCATAGATCGTGGTAAAAGACGTGTCAAATCTCAACGGTTCAGATTAAAAGCGCAATATCAACGAATCAGAATTGGGCGTTTAAGGTCCCGTCTATTTCGTTGATAAAGCTGCATTTCGTTGATATAAAAGAGCTATCAACGAAACACCCAGAAAAATGCTAAGACTGTCAACGAAATGGTGCGTTTCGTTGACATAGTAATTTTGACTTAGACAAAATTTCACTTTTTCCTGAGAAAATTAATTCACAGAAAAACATAGCAAATTTCTGGCTACATTGTAACTTGCAAATATCTCAAAAATAATTAAGAGAAATTTAGCATACCTAGCTCACTTACTAATCTTGAGAATGTTGATTCATCAAGTGGCTTGGTAAAGATGTCTGGAAGTTGTTGTTCACTTGGAACAAAATGTAATTCCACAGTACCATTCATAACATGTTCTCTAATGAAATGGTACTTGATGTCAATGTGCTTGGTCCTTGAATGCTGCACTGGATTCTCAGTAATGGCAATGGCACTAGTGTTGTCACAGAAAATAGGGATTTTCTCAACTCTTAATCCATAATCAAGTAGTTGATTTTTCATCCATAAAATCTGTGCACAACAACTTCCAGCTGCAATATACTCAGCCTCAGCCGTGGAGGTGGAAACTGAGTTTTGTTTCTTGCTGAACCATGACACAAGCTTGTTTCCTAAGAATTGACAGGTGCCAGTTGTGCTTTTCCTGTCAATTTTACATCCTGCATAATCTGCATCTGAATAACCAATTAGTTCAAAACCAGATTCTCTAGGATACCAAATGCCAAGATTTGGTGTTCCTTTGAGATATCTGAAAATCCTTTTAATAGCAACTAAATGGGATTCCCTAGGATCAGCCTGAAATCTAGCACATAAACATGTAGCAAACATAATATCAGGTCTACTAGCTGTTAAATATAGAAGTGAGCCTACCATGCCTCTGTAACTTGAAATGTCCACAGATTTTTCCTTAGTATTCAATTCAAGTTTGGTGGCAGTAGGCATGGGAGTTTTGGCAGGAGAGCATTCCATTAAGTTAAACTTCTTTAATAAATCATGAATATATTTTGTTTGACTAATGAAGATGCCTTCATTAACTTGCTTCACTTTAAGACCAAGAAAGTAAGTTAATTCTCCCATCATGCTCATTTCATATTTACTTTGCATAAGCTTGACAAACTTTTGACAAAGTTTCACATCTGTAGACCCAAAGATTATGTCATCTACATAAATTTGAACAAGTATAGTAGAGCCATTCACAACCCTGTGAAAAAGAGTTTTATCTACAGTACCTCTTGTGAAGTGATTCTCAAGGAGAAACTGTGAAAGTGTGTCATACCAGGCTCTAGGTGCTTGTTTCAAACCATAGAGTGCTTTGAGGAGGAAGTATACATATTCTGGAAAATCATCATCTTCAAAACCAGGAGGTTGACTTACATACACCTCCTCTTCCAATTCCCCATTCAGAAAAGTACTCTTCACATCCATTTGATAGACTTTGAAATTGGCATGGGCTGCATAGGCTAGGAAAATCCTTATTGCTTCTAGTCTAGCAACAGGAGCAAAGGTTTCATCAAAATCAATTCCTTCTTCCTGTGAATAGCCTTTTGCAACCAATCTAGCTTTGTTCCTTGTGACTATGCCATTTTCATCCATCTTGTTTCTGAACACCCATTTTGTGCCTATGACACTCCTGTCCTAAGGCTTGGGCACCAGCTTCCAAACATTGTTCCTCTCAAATTGGTTTAGCTCCTCTTGCATAGCTAAAACCCAATCTGGATCTAGAAGTGCATCCTCAACTTTCTTTGGCTCATCTTGAGACAGAAAGCTGCTATATAGACATTCTTCTTGAGTTGCTCTTCTAGTTTGGACTTTTGAAGTAACATCACCTATAATAAGTTCAAAGGGATGATCTTTAGTCCATTTCCTTGAGGGAGGTAGATTTGCTCTTGAAGAGGTAGCTTCATGATCATGATTGCCTTGATTGGATATTTGTCCTTGAGAAACTCCCTCTGAGTTTGTTGTCCCTAAATGATCACTTCTAGAAGCATTTCTATGACTGTCAACGGTATGACCATTTTGGCTGTCAACGAAACGCTCATTTTGACTGTCAACGAATCCACCATCATGACTATCAACGAAATGACCATTTGGTCTGCTAGCAGCTATTCTTTTCAACCTTAATGCAGCAATTTCATCTTCACTGCTGCTTTCATCTGTGCTAGTTACAACAACTTTAGGCTGTTTCTCAGTAGCCTTAACATGATTCACTTGATCTCCTTCCTCATTCTCAAAAGAAAGACTTTCATGGAAACCTTCATCACAGAGACCTTGAATTTTGAGATCATCAAAAACAACATGTACAGATTCCATAACAATGTTGGTTCTGAGATTATAGACTCTGTAAGCTTTCCCTGCTACATATCCCACAAATATTGCTTCATCTGCCTTTGCTTCAAATTTCCCCAAATGCTCAGCTTGATTTCTCAGAACAAAGCACTTGCATCCAAAGACATGAAGAAAATCCAATAGTGGCTTCTTTCTTTTGAGTAGTTGATAAGGGGTCATACCTTTGGCCTGATTAATCAAAGAAATATTTTGAGTGAAGCAGGTTGTGTTAACTACCTCAGCCCAAAAATAAGTTGGTAACTTTGATTCATCTAGCATTGTCCTTGCAGCTTCAATAAGTGTTCTGTTTTTCCTTTCAACTACACCATTTTGCTGTGGTGTCCTTGCTGCTGAAAACTCATGCAAAATACCATTTTCTTCACAGAACACCTTCATGCTTGAATTCTTGAATTATGTCCCATTGTCACTCCTAATCCTTCTTACTTTCAAGTCAGGATGATTGTTTACCATCTTGATGTGATTGATAATGATTTCACTTGCCTCATCTTTGGAGTGCAAAAAGAAGGTCCATGTAAATCTAGAAAAATCATCAACAATCACAAGACATTATTTCTTCTTTGAAATAGACATGACATTCACAGGACCAAATAGATCCATATGAAGCAACTCAAGCTGATGGACAATTGATGACTCTGTCTTGCTTTTGAATGATGCCTTCTTTTGTTTCCCTTTTTGACAGGCATCACACAAACCATCCTTGGAAAACTCCACTTGTGGAATTCCTCTAGCAAGATCTTTCCTCACCAAATCATTCATAACTTTGAAATTCAGATGAGACATTTTCTTGTGCCATAGCCAACTTTCATCCTTGCTTGCCTTGCTGAAAAGACAAGTGATGGTGTCTGGACTTGTGCTACTAAAGTCAGCAATGTATACATTCCCTCTTCTGAATCCAGTCATTACCACATTGTTGTTTCCTCCTTTAGAAACAACACAGGCTTCTTTAGAAAAAGTAACTAAAAATCCTTTGTCACAAAGTTGGCTGATACTAAGCAAATTGTGCTTAAGACCATCCACCAATGCAACCTCATCTATGATGACATTCTCTTTTGAAATCAAGCCATATCCCTTAGTGTAGCCTTTGCTGTCATCTCCAAAAGCAATACAAGGGCCAGCTCTTTCCTGAAACTCTGTGAGCAGGGTAGAATCACCAGTCATGTGTCTTGAACAACCACTATCCAAGTACCAAAGATTCCTTTTGTCTCCCTGCACACAATAAAACCAAATCAAGTTGATTTTGGTACCCAAGTTTCCTTGGGTCCTGTTTTGTTAGCCTTTGCTTTTCCTTTAATATCATTTTTCACCTTGGGCTCAGATTGATTTAAATCAATCTTTACCCTTGGTGTTGAATTCTGAGAGTTGCTCACATTTTCATTCATAGCATGCATAGTTGGTGGAACAAACATGTTATTCACATTCCATGGCATTTGTGGCACATTAAACATATTCATGTATGGATTAGGCACAAACGACATGCTAGCATATGGATTCTGAAATTGTGCATATGGAGCAAACATGTTAGGCATAACAGGCATTGTAGGCATAGAATTGTTCATTGCAGCCTTGGGAATTTTCACATTAGTAGACTTCTTAACAGATTTGCAGTTGGTGGATAAATGACTAACACTTCCACAATTGACACATGTCTTTCTAGGAGCATATTTATCAGGTGTGTAATTGTTGTGTTTGTTAATCCCTACTTTGCCATTCCTATTATTCTTTTTATTTCCCTTAGCCTCAACTTGAACTTTCTCTAACTTGTCCTTCAATTGCTTGTTAGACAAGTGACCTACATTAGCTCTCTCAACAGGCTTCTCAACTTTCTTTGAATTACTAGACTCACCTTGAACAAAGTTCTTGGTGACATGACCATACTTGTTATTAAGTCTAGTGAGTTTATCTTTTCTTTTCTCTGTCAACGAAACAGCCTGATCGGTTGATGGTTCATCTGTCAACGAAACATTGCATTCCGTTGACATATCAACCTTCAACAATGATCATTGTTGTTTGTTGACTCTGTTTCACCAACATACCCTAGCTTCTCTTTGTTCTTTTTCCATGATTGCTCACAGAAAGATTCCATACCTTGAACATTAATGATGTTGGTAGCAACATTCCTGGCATCTTTCCATTTTTCAATCACACTTTGTTCTATCTCAAGTTGTGTTTTAAGAATTTCTTCCCTTTCTAACACGTTCTCAAGTTCCTTCTTAGCATCCCTACTAACACATCTCATTTTCTCAAATTCAATGAGCTGTGCTTCTAACATTGCATTCCTATCACTTAAGAGCAAATTAGTCTATTTTATTCTTGAATTCTCTTTGGTAAGTGATTTAAGAGTAACACGCAAATTATATAGTACAATAGACATTTCATTTACTGCACTATCACATTCCTCTTTAGAAAGCTCAGAAAGATTAGTAATTGTTACCTGGTTGCTTGAGGAGCTTGCTTCCTGCTCATGATTGTTAGCCATAAGAGCCAAGTTGACATACTCAACATCATCATCAGAATCTTCACCATTACCAGCCCAATCATACTCCTGAGACATGAAAGCCTTTTCTTTTTGCTAGAGAAGTTCAAAGTATTTCTTTTTATAATCAACAGGCTCAAATTTCCTGTTGCCCTTCTCAACCTTGGGCTTTCTGCAGTCTCCAGCAAAGTGGCCAAGCATTCCACAATTGAAACATTTAGATTTAGACTTTTCAATCCAGTTAGTTTTGCTGGGTTGAAAGTCTCTTCTTGGTGGCCTTGCTTCTGAGTTTCTCTTAAACTTGAACTTAGAGAATTTTCTTGACAGAAAAGCAATGTGTTCATCAATTTCATCTAAGTCATCCAAGTTGGCTGGTTCTGATTCTTCTTCTTCTGTCATCTTGCCTTTACCCTTGCTAACATCACTCCTACAACTAGCTCGACTAGTTGTGGCCTTTGCAGCTTCTTCATTGTCATCTTCCAGTTGGTTCACAGATGCAATCAATGCAATAGATCTACCCTTCTTTTGTACCTTTTCAATTTCTTCATCTTGCTCCATTTCCAACTCATATGTCTTCAAGGTTCCATAAAGCCTTTCAAGAGTGTAGTCTTTGTACTCTTGAGTGTTTCTGAGAGAAACAGTCATAGGCTTCCATTCTTTTGGAAGAGCTCTAAGAAATTTAAGGTTTGAATCCTTGGTTTGATAGATCCTCCCATACAACTTTAATCCATTCAAAAGCTTTTGAAACCTACTAAACGTGTCATTTAGGGTTTCACCAGCTTTAAAATGAAAATGCTCATATTGTTGTATAAGGAGCTGCATTTTGTTTTCCCTCACTTGCTCAGTTCCTTCACGGAGAGTTCTAACAGTGTCCCATACTTCTTTAGAGGTTGTACAGTTGATGACATTGTGAAACATCTCTTGCTCCAAACCATTAAACAGAATGTTCATGGTTCTCTTATCTTTATGGATTTCTGCAAGATCTTCAATAGTCCATTCTAAGACAAGTTTTGGAATTTCTACATCAGGAGCATCATCTGGCAGTCCAACTCTAGATGCAAACTTCATGGGAACGTGTGGACCTTTCTCAATGCAGTCTACATACCTCTCATCCATAGACATGAGATGTAAATGCATCTTTACTTTCCAGTGAATGTAATTGTCCTTATCAAGAACTGGTATCTTTACTCCTGCATCCTTCTTCACCATGGTTACTGTTTTGGTCTTGATCTTTAAACTTCTTGTATGTTAGAAGCTTGCTCTGATACCAATTGTTAATCCCAAATGACCTAACAGAATTGTAGAAGGGGGGGGGGGGGGTTGAATACAATTCTTGATATTTCTTAAACTTAAAAACAACTTACAAATAAAAACTGAACTTAATGTAAAAATCACAAGCACATAAATAATTTCAGTTGGATTGTTTGATGATCCAACTGAAGTGATTTTTATTGCGGAAATAATCTGTGATACAAAATGTACACAGCTGCTCAGTTACAAGAGTGTAGAGAAGTATGCTCTCAAAGATAGCTAATACAATCTATTTGTTTTTCTTCTCTATCTCCTATTTTAACTGCTACACTTGGTTATATACATTCCCAAGTTTACAATACTATTTTTGGTTACACTAAAGTACACTAGTAATAACCATCAGTAGTTTGCTTTTCATTCCTTTTGTCCAATGGTCCTTGGAGATCCTTGCTTTTGTCTTCACGCTTATTATGATCACTCCCAAGAGCCTTATTGGAAATTGGAATGTTTCCTTATTTCCAGTAACCATTTAGATGGCTTCCAATGCACAGTACACTTCCATATCTCCTTTAGATCTGTTCAGTAAACTGTCACTATCACTTTGTCAACTATTCAAAAAGTAATAGTGATTCATTGATGGCATGGAGATTTGTTTCGTTGATAGCTTTATTCTTCATTTCGTTGATGGTGTATTCCTCGTTTCGTTGATAGAGTAATCTTCATTCCGTTGACAGACTAATCTTCATACCGTTGATAGAGTAATCTTCATACCGTTGACATGTCTTCACTTAGGTAAAATTACATGGCATAATATATTTACAATTCACCAACCTATTTTGCCTATCTAGTACTTAGTCAACATGACTCAGAAAAACCTATCTAATACATACAACAAATTGCATATCAAACTGTGAAGTATTGTACAGTGCAATTGCTACATCACTCATTTCGTTGATGAGCTTCCTGTCAACGAAACACTGCAAAACATGCCATTTCGTTGACAGTTACAAAATGACTTAATACAAAATCTACTAAGTGTTTTTATAATTATCATCAAGAACAACATATTCCTAACAACCTCCCCACTGCTCATGAATGCACCAAGTGGTCTTCAACTCCATACTACTGATCTCCCCCAATACGCAACTCAAACTTTGGGGATGCCAAGCTATTGCATGCCTCCTCGACCCATGGCGGGCGGCAGTGGTCTCAACCCCACTTATCATGAGGCATATGTCCCCCCTTATATACAAGGTCTGGGACCCCAAAATCTACAAACTCAAACTCGAAGGACCACTTTGATTCGAGATTACTCGGGACCCTACACCGAGGATGAGAATGACTCAACTGGAGAAGAAAGGGATGTTGCCTCAAGGAGAAGACGTTCTTCCCAAACAAATCGGGAACAATCCCAAACTACTAAGAAAAAGATTGCGGCCCATGAGGCTGAGGCTGCAAGGCTAAAAAAACTATTGGCCGAAGAGGAAGCAGCAAGAACTCAACGGGTCCCTGTGATTAACTTGGACCCAACACCAAGAAGAACCAAGAGGGCTGAAGCCCCAAGGGGTGACCCTAGTGTTTTGTTGCCCCTAGGAGATCCTGATGATCCTACACCACCATTCACTCAATACATCATGAAAGCTACCATATCCAGGAAATTCAAGATGCCAACGATTAAAGCTTATGATGGAACGGGGGATCCCGCAAATCATGTAAGAACCTTCTCCAATGCACTGCTATTGCAGCCAACCAATGATGCGGTCAAGTGTAGGGCGTTTCCACAAACCTTGGCAGGCATGGCCCAACGCTGGTATAACTGTCTTCCTCCGAACTCTATTGGGTCTTTCAAGGAATTAAGCAAAGCTTTCATCAATCAATTCGTTAGTGGAAGAGTGCATGAGAAAAGTTCTACATCACTCATGGGAATCCAGCAAGGAAAGAATGAAGCTTTAAGGGATTACATCAATCGATTCACCCGGGAGGATCTGAAAGTCCCGGACTTGGAGGACAAAGTAGCTATGATAGCCCCGCAGCAAGGAACCACCGATGATCACTTCAAAAGATCATTGGCAAAACATCCACCCGAGAGCATGCTGAAGCTCCAAGATAGAGCCGGGAAGTACATCAAGGCTGAGGAAAGCATGAGAAAGTATGAACCCACTACTGGTGGTAGTGGAAATTCAAAGAAAAGAAAGGAGACACAGGAGTATGACATCAATGAAAAGTTTCCTAGAACATCAAAGGATTCTGATTCTCCACCTAAGAGGAGCAAGTTTGGGCCAATGTTTATGGAGTATGCAAGATTGAACACTCCCAGGAGCCAAATTCTGATGGAAATAGCAAAGGAGGAGGAACTCCGATGGCCGAAGCCACTAAGGACTGATACGTCTAAACAGAATCAAAATCAATTCTGTCGGTTCCACAAGGAAGTCGGTCATGATACCGACGATTGTAGATAATTGAAAGATGTAATCGATTTTCTGATACGGAGAGGAAAACTCAATAAATTCACCAAGGACGGAAATCAAGGGAGTCAAAGAGGAAACTATGAAAGGAACGATTATGACAGAAGGGACAACAATCAAGATCGTAATCCCAAGCCCCGAGGGCCAGTCATCAACATGATATTCGGAGGACCAACCGCTGCTGGGTCCTCCCGAAACTCAAGGAAAGCATATGCCCGAGAGGTAATGACTGTGGTGGGAGAAGCACCGAAATGTGCCCGAACAGAAGTATTAATAGGTTTTGATGATTCAGACCCGGAGGGAGTGAAGTTTCCCCACGATGATCCCTTAGTCCTCGTACCTGTGATAGGGAATTTTGAAACAAAGAGAGTTTTGGTCGACAATGGAGCCTCAGTGGACATCTTGTTCCATGATGCTTTTATCAAGATGGGCTATACTGACTCTCTGTTGACACCCTCAAATATGCCCATATATGGATTCAATGGAGTGGAATCAAAGGTGGAAGGCACTATCCAACTCCCAATGACGATGGGGCAAGGGTCAAATACGTCTACTCAGATGTTGAACTTTATAGTTATAAAGGCAACTTCGACCTATAATGCAATCCTGGGAAGTACTGGTCTTCATGCGTTCAAGGCCGTTGCCTCATCCTCTCATCTGAAAATCAAGTTCCCAACGAGGAATAAAATTGGTGAAGAACAGGGAGACCAAAAGATGGCTAGAAGTTGTTACTATAAGATCCGTGAACTTTATTAATTATATAATTTGTATTATATGTGTAGAATAATTATTATGAAGTATTTTGAGTTTTAATGATAAAGGTTGTTAAGTGATTATGTGTAAATTGGTGTGTCGGAAGCCCCGTTCAAATATCTTGTCATTTGAAATGTCTTCAATTTTGAGCCCCGTTTTGAAAATTCAAGGGCCCCATTGAAATTTTGTACATCATTATTATTCCTTCGTCATTCGTGTCCGAATCACTATCGGAGGATTTCTTCGTATTATTATATCCCTTATTATCCGATACTATCAATAGTATTTGTTTGGTTCAAAGGAAGAAAAATTATTCCAAACCCTAACCCTAATTTTTCTAGGGTAATTGATATATCGTCCGTATCAATAATATATCTGTTATAGCCCCAGTATTCTTGAGCATTAGTTATATAAATGATATGTATTGATTTGGATAACTATCAGTCTTTGTGGATAGCTATCACCTCGTAAAACGTGTATTTTTCTAAATTAGGGTTTTAAAGCGAACCAGTGGATCAATATCGATCCAAAAATGTCATTTAGGGTATTATTTTCCACTAAGTATAAAAAGGAGAATCGTACATTATCCTTCATACAATCCTTATTAAAAATACAGAAAAATATAAAATTCCCGAACAACGTTCTTCATGTTCTTGAAAATCAAAATCAATTTTGAAGGTGTTATTGAAATCCAAATCACAAGTTCAAGTACTCAAATCAAAGATCTTGAGCTCTAGTTTCAGAATCTTCCAACCATATCATCATCTGGTAATTTTTCGATTTTATATGAATTTTTCAATATTCGAATTAAATTAGGGTTCTTGATTAAATTTGGGGATTTTCATTCTGTTGATTCTCCGTTCAATTGATTGCTTCCAACATGTTCCTAGGGTTCTAATTAGTAGGAATTCATGCTTTAATTTCATGTTTATGTTCGATTTTGAGAAATTCGATTTCTAGGGTTTTGCCCGATTTTTCTTTTTAATAGTCTGTTCATATGAATGATCTGACATTGTTGTTGATAGAGGGCTTTTGTTGTATGTGTTCTTAGCTTCATTTTAACATAAAGAACGTATTGTTTCATGTAAGATTTTGGTAGATCAGAAAATTTGTTCGAGGTCGCCGGAATTTGATCGGGATTATGATTCCGGCTGTGTTTTGGTTTGTTTTTGATCGGAATAGATTGCTGAGTGTATAAGGAATGATTTGATGTAAAAAGCCCCAATTTTTATTGCGTTTTTGAATCGCCGGAATTTGGAAAACCCACCGGATTCTGGAAAATTCCGGTTTGTTCTTCCCGACCCGTTTTTGTTCTTCCCGACCCGTTTGCCCGAATGGTTGACCCGGTTTCAATCTTCGAAACCCTAATTCATTTTCAGAAAAGTATTTTTGAATTTTATTTTTTAAAATAATTCGAAAATAGTTTAAATATTTATAAAAATTACATTTTTATTTTAAAAATACATTTTTAAATTCAGAAAATTCTGAAAAATTATATTTAATTATTTAAATTTGAAAACTGATTAAATTAAATTATTTTAATTATTTTGATTAATAATTAATTTGTTTAATTAATTGATTAACTCTTTTAATCAGTTAATTCTTAATAATTAATTATCAATTAGATTTAATTAATTTAAATTAAGTTTAATTATTTTCTAGCTTGGTTTATTTATTTAAAAATAATTTGAGTGTCTGAAAATTGTCAATTAATTTTTATTAATTGATTAAATTGTTTTTAAATCTTTATATAGGGATAAATGATCCGATTTTTGACATAAAAATATTTCGAGGTTTAATTCCTTTGAAATGAGAGTCAAATATTTTTCTAAAATTATTTCTTGGACGTTACGAGACTTATGTGAATTATTTATCGCAATTAAATGACAATGTGTGTTACATGGAATACGTGAATTATCTGGTTAGTGAGTCGTAAATACGAATAATTGTGCTGAGACTTGTTTAAATATTTTGGTCGTGTCTAATATTATCACGTGGGGTAGTTAGAACAGAAATTGGTCAGTATAGTTAGAAAATGAGATTTACGAGACCGTTGACTTAGATGTTGACTTTTATAGTATAGAGATTTTCGACGAACGTGATACGTGAGTTGTTTATTTAATTAATCATGATTATTCTATCAATTGAAATATGGTTATCTATGCAACAGAGGCTATTGGACGAGACGAGTTAGATTATCGAATTATGTTAAATGAAAGATGTCGGAGAAGGATGAGGTATTGTTTACGACTGATTGGGTTATTTGCGAGGTGATTTAACACCAAGGGAACGTCAACACCCGTAGAGGACATTTGCAAGTATTTTCTTCCAACAGAGATATTGGTAAGATTAGTAAGTGCGTCGGGGTTAAGTTACAATCGTTTATGGAATGTGATAATATATCATACTCTGAAGACTAAAGTACCGTCTCATGTTTGACTATCGAGGCAGATGCGTGGATTCAAAACAGTAGGATCAAATTAGTGGTATACACAAGAGCGTTAGATCGAAGAAGGACGGAAAGAGAGAATCGAGCGATAAGACAGAACAAGGAGGGAATCGTATTGTCTCAGCCTTACAAAATAGCTAAGGACCGGAGGCAAGTGTCTATTCCTTTCACATATTATTGAGTGATGTTATCTTGAATTATTATTATACAAGTTGAATACTTTCCACTGAATTTCCAAATGTCGATTCCTTTGCATTGAATTGCAAGTATGATTTAATCTCGTAAATTGACGAGTATTCTTTTATACCTTTTGAGTTTAGATTCATATTTCATGTTGATTGGAAAAAAATATAAGTACTGTATTGAAAAGATTTAAAAGACAGTTATGGGACGTATACTAAGGCTTTCTTTCAAAAATTCTGATTTAAAAATATTAGGTTGGAATGTTGCCAACCTTAAATGATTGGGAACTTGTGAACCCGATGAGGGTAAAATGTTATATTAAATTCCGAAGTTGTGGTACTTGTCCTACAAGTAATCTATTTTTCCATCTTGCACCTATGCAAGTATTATTATCATTTCTTGTTAATGCGATTATCTGATTCAGTCCCTGATTTGAATTCGTGTATGTTGTGTATGATTTAGTTTATTTCCTTCAAATATAAGGCTTATCTATTATAAGTTTATTTTCGAAGGACTTAAACTATTTCTATCAGAAGTCAGTAAACCCTTGTTTTCCCTAATTATAAACTTCACCTTGAATTTTCCTTAAACTCGAACTTGACTTTCTTGTCACTTACCAAATTGGTGAATCTTAACTAATTCTTCCATAATGTGATAATTTGTACTGTTAAGGCCATCTAGAGCCAGTTCTTTGAACCCTACCCTATATTGAGCTGTTGCAATTTCTGTTGATGTCATAATGCCTGTTTCACATCAGACTTAATCTTGTCATTGTGTACTTACGTACCATTGAAACCATTTCGAATCTATTTCTCGAACTTCATTTGATATTGAGCAGTTGAAGCTCTTTTGCAACTATTGCACCCTGTCATTGTGTACTTATCTTGCTATGCATGTTATTGTGTATTCTTCACTATTATCCTAGTTGTTGCATCGATCTCGTCGATGTTTATTATATTGTCGCTTTTCATGTGCACCTCCCAATATTGTGTCGATCTCGTCGATACTAGATTATATTGATTTTCCTTGATGGATTCTTCATTGTTGAATTGTTTCCTGGAACGTGAGTTTTCCAGCGATTGTTGTATTAAGGTTGTCGATTCTTCCGACACCTGATTGTCGAAGTAAGGTTGTCAATTGTACTGACACCTGACGTATATAATATAGGATTGGAATGTTTTTAATGGACCAGTAATGGTCGGACCATTTTTATGGTCGGAATACCTTAAGGCCCAGATTGGCCAAGGATCCAGTAGAGGACTTTGCTATAAGCAAGTCCGGGGTTGATGCGTGACTGATCAGCAGCTCAACCTTTGATTTGAAAAATGAAAAAAAAATCCAATTCTAATATCACTTCTTATATCTGAGATGGATTACATCCATATGTTCTGTACTTGTGAGTTATGGCCTGGTACTCAGGTTTATTCATTTGCTTGAAGATTGTTGGTTCATTGATCAATAAGAAGGGGTTTCAATCTTGCTGAAACCACTTACTCCTAGTATATCAGATTTCATATAGTCAAAATCCACTTCCTTGATTCCATTGGCAGTCGTGAGATATCTATCTTGATGAGTTTTATTCATACCGCATATTCAGTCGGTACCATATTGAAGTCTTGAAGTACGTCCTTTATTCCATGGCCGAGCGCGTTAGCTCATCCTTACTCCTTGATTATTCTACCCTTCCAGAGTTGTTGATTTCAGAAGATGTTGTGAATAGAACCGTTATCTTCAAAAATAGTATTTTTGTATAAACTATGGTCTTGAAGACGTATGAGATATATTTATTTCATATTTTCTACATACTATTGTAGTCATTGTTGTTCGGGTAACCGTGACGACCAATATAAATTTTTTGTGTTTTAAACTATTCAGTTGCTAAAAGCTGAATGAGAAATTGTGGTAAATTACCAAACTTGATCTGAGAATCTTAGAGATTACAAATGTTTTAACCAGAGGCTTGTTTATTTGAAAATCCAAAGTTTATTTTGGAAACTTTTCATATTATACTTGATAATGCACTTGCTGAGCATTTCTTTCGCTCATACTTGCTTTCTTTATATATATTTAGCCTCTCAACAAGAAGGCATATTGACGGGAGTTATCCGCGTAGCTGGGCAGAGAAGGAAGAAGATGTTAGTGTAAAGACGTTATGATGCAAAATATGTGGAATGGGTGTAAGGTTATTGTATAAGTTGATTTCTGTTAAATATTATATTGTATAAGATTGTTGCATGGTATACTTCTTATCGAAGTTATACTAGTGTTTTAGATTGTATGTAAAGAGAATGGTTGTAAAGAAGAAAAATTTTATGTAATGGAATTTTGGATTCTTGTTTCTAGCACTATAACCTTTAAAGATTCTTGGTAGAGTTGGGGTCGCAGATGTTATTATTGAGTTGATTTAATATTAAGCAGGTTGTTGGAAATGAGAATGCAGTGTGACGACCAAATCCGTTGACCCCGGATTTGGGGCGTTACAGTTACGTAGCCGCATTAAGGCCTGATGGAATCGGGGGGCAGGTTCTCCCCATTGAAGACATGGATACTAGTGACAATGAGGACCGAAGAGGGAAACCAGCTGATGGATTTAATCCCAATTCCCTTAGTCCCTGGTGAACCGGAGAAGGTGACTTATGTTGGAGCATTATTGCCTGAACCATTGAAAAGCAAGCTCATATCTTTTCTTCAAGAGAACAATGATGTTTTTGCTTGGACAGCGGCTGACATGCCAGGGATCGATCCCCAACTGATAACCCACAAGTTGAATGTGGATCCTAAAAGGAAGACGGTGAAACAAAAGAAGATAAATTTTGCTCCAGAAAGGCAAGAGGCCATTAAACAAGAAGTTGAAAAGCTTCTGGAGGCCGGGTTCATTGAAGATATACAATTCCCAGAATGGTTGGATAACCCAGTGATGGTCAAAAAGGCCAATGGAAAATGGAGGATGTGTGTGGACTTCACTGATTTGAATGATGCATGTCCTAAGGATTGTTTTCCCTTACCAAGGATTGATGCCCTAATAGATGCCACAGCTGGGCACGAGATGCTAAGTTTCATGGATGGCTTCAGTGGATACAACCAAATTAAAATGCACAAAGATGACATCTCCAATGTATCATTCATCACTGACTTTGGTGTTTTCTGTTATCTAGTCATGGCATTTGGACTTAAGAATGCAGGGGAAACCTATCAAAGATTGGTGAACAAAATTTTTGAACACCTGATTGGAAAAACCATGGAGGTTTATGTGGATGATATGTTGGTTAAAAGCCTCGATAAGGCCGATCATATAAACCATCTACGGGAAGCGTTTGAAGTGCTGAGGCACCACAAGATGATGTTGAATCCAGCTAAGTGTGCCTTTGGTGTAGGATCGGGAAAGTTTTTAGGCCTGATGGTTTCCAAGAGAGGAATCGAGGCTAATCCCGACAAAATCAAAGCAATTCTAAACATGCTACCACCACGGACTGTCAAGGATGTCCAGAAACTAACGGGAAGAGTGGCAGCATTGGGAAGATTCATCTCCAAGTCAGGAGAGAAGTGCTTACCTTTCTTCAAAGCACTCAAGAACGTGAATTTTTTTGAGTGGACAACTGAAAGCCAAGAGGCCTTTGAGGCCCTGAAAAAATACATGGCTGAGGCACCACTGTTGGCAAAGCCAAAGCCAGGGGAAATTCTCTATTTGTACTTGGCGGTTTCTAACACAGCCCTTGGAGCCGTTTTGGTAAAAGAAGAATTGAAGGTTCAGAAACCCATTTACTATATGAGCAAGACTCTACATGGGGCAGAAATAAACTACTCTACGATAGAGAAGTTTGCCTTAGCCTTGATAATGGCCTCAAGATAGCTATGCCCATACTTCCAGGCTCACAAGATAGAGGTATTGACCAATCAGCCTCTAAGAAACATCTTGCATAGCCCTCAAGTTAGTGGAAGGTTGATCAAATGGGCTATTGAATTGGGAGAATTTGACATCAAGTAAAAGCCTCGAACGACCATAAAAGCTCAAGCACTCGATGACTTCATGGTTGAATGCACTATCGACAACCAGGAAGTCGGGGGGCAGGAAGTGATAGAGGAAGACAAGAAAGATGAAGAGATGGTGTTCAAAGAATGTTGGGTGCTCTATTTTGATGGGGCATCAAAAACAAAATCAAGTGGAGCAGGTTTGGTGTTACAAAGTCCTGATGGATTTCTCATAGAGTACGCACTAAAACTTGACTTCCCAATGACAAACAATGAAGCTGAATACGAAGCCCTGATAGCTGGCTTAGGGCTGGCTGGAGCCTTGAGGGTTAAAACTCTAAAAGTATGTGGAGATTCGAGGCTAGTGGTTTTCCCAAGTAAATGGGGAGTTTGAGGCAAGAGATGAAGTCATGGCCAAGTACTTAAAACTTGTCAAGGCCATCATGACTCAGTTTGGTGAATGCTATGTGGAACATATTCCAAGAGAAGAGAACATGAAGGCCGATGCCTTGTCTAAGTTTGCTTCTTCTGTAATTGAGAACTACGCTGGAAGTGTATAACCAAGTCTTGAAGACCCCAAGCATCAATGGAAAGTTGGTAGCACCTATTGATGTTGCTAGTTGTTGGATGGATCCCATCAAATCTCATCTGGAAACTGGTTGGTTACCCAACGATACCTCAGAAGCACGAAAGTTGTATGTGAGAGCACTAAGGTATACCCTGATTGAGGGAATCCTATACAAAAAGTCGTTCATTGTTCCTTATTTGAAGTGTTTGAGACCCCAAGAGGCATAATTGGCCCTAAGGGAAGTGCATGAAGGAATTTGTGGACAGCACTTGGGGGGCAGAGCCCTTGCTCATAAAGTCACTCGTCTAGGTTTCTATTGGGCAAGCATACTTGCAGATGCTAAAAACTACGTGAAGAAATGTGAACGGTGCCAAAAGTATGCACCGGTGGTTAGACAACCACCAGAGATGATGACATCCATAAACTCACCTATCCCATTCGCCATGTGGGGGATGGATATACTTGGACCATTTCCAATGGCAAGGGCGCAAAGAAAGTTCTTGATAGTAGCAATCGATTACTTCACCAAGTGGATTGAGGCTAAGCCTTTAGCCAAGATAACCACCAAGCAAGTAATGCATTTCTTCTGGGAAAATGTGATATGCAGATACGGGATTCCACGTATCTTGGTCACAGACAATGGAACTCAGTTCAACAATGATGAATTTAAGAAGTATTGTGACGAGAATGATATCAAGTTACGCTTCACTTTTGTTGCCCATCCTCAAGCAAATGGGCAAGCTGAGGTTGCCAATCGAATTATCCTGGATGGACTGAAGAAAAGAGTTGAACGCTCTAGAAACACTTGGGTAGACGAATTGCTCCCCATACTATGGGCATATCGTACTACTTGTAAGGTCATTAGTGGAGCAACCCCCTTTCTGTTGGCATATGGGGCAGAGGCAGTGGTTCCAGTGGAGATTACTCACACATCTCCAAGAATCGAAGCTTATGAGCCAGAGACAAATGAAGAAGGCATGAGGCTGGCATTGGATCTAATTGATGAAGTTAGAGATGAGGCAAATGCCAAGGTAGTTGAACATCAAAAAAGGGCATCTTTCTACTATAACCTAAGGGTTAAAGAGAGATTCTTCCGTCAAGGAGACTTAGTCCTCAGAAAGATTGAGGCATCCGGAGTTGGACAAAAAAGCAAGTTGGCCCCAAATTGGGAAGGACCATATCGCGTTAAGAACATATTTGGTCGAAACTCCTACAAATTGGAAACCCTGGAAGGGATTGAAGTGCCAAGGACTTGGCATGCTGCAAACTTGAAAGTCTATTATGTTTAAGTCCTGATTGGACTCACTATTAGGACAAGTAGAAATAAGGTCGACGAAACCAATCCAAGTTTTTAAACTTGAGTATTATGTAAGGGTTGAACCCATTTTCAAGTTATGATTATATTCAACAATTTCATATTTCCATGATAAGTTATGTGTATTGAGTGTTGACAAACATTCGAAAAATTCAAGAATCAAAGAAAGTCAAGAAATGATAAATTAAGACTTACGAAAGTTAAGTTAGGCCTGAAGGCAGATATTACATAAATAAAAAGCCACAAACGGTTACAAAAGAAAAGACTACATGATCTAGGCTCCCCCCCGTTGTCGACAGTGTCATCCTCCTCTTCTTCTGAGTCAGAACCAGAACCGGAGCGAGTAGCTGCAGAATCAGCGCCGGCTATCTGACTAGGAGGAGAGAAATGCCCTAGGTCCAGAATCCTATCGTCCTCCTCCATATCATCCTCTCCAGCCAAAGCCACTTCTAAAGGGGTAGGAGCATAAGGGCTTGGAAAGTCAGAAAGGATAAGTGATCCAGGCATCTTCTCCAGAACTTCAGCTAAGGCGCCATCCCATCCCTTAGTAAACTGAACTGGGAAGAGGAGCTCATCATGCTTACCGATTAAGTCTTTGTACTCCTGGGAGTCAAGGTACTCATCGATAAAGTCATCCTTGCCCTTCCTAAGTGCAACCAGCTCAGCTTGGGAGTCAGCCAGCTCCTTCTCCCTCCTAGCCAGAGAGGCCCTCAAAGAACCCACCTCCTCCTGGGACTTCTCAAACTTGCCTTGGTTGGCCTCTAAAGATGAGCGCCAAGCCTTGGCTTGAAAGAGAGCCCCTTGGAAGTTGGCATTAGCCTGCAAACAAATCACAAGTCAAGATAGAAACTTGAAATATACTAAAACTGTAAAGAAAAAGGGGAGTAAGAACTTACAGCAGCAATAGCCTGAGCACCTGCATGCTCCACTCCCTCCAAGGTGGAGTTAGAAACAAAGTCCTTGTAGTCACAAGGAGTGAGAGAGTGATAAGACCACTCAGTGGCATGCTTGGACACCCCAACGACTGTGTCCTTCTTCCTGATACCCCAGTTGTGGCGCCAAACAGAGCTCTTGGCTGAGGTAGGAGCCTCAACCTCCTCAACAGTATCCTCGTGAGGCCTTAAAAAGGCTGGGACACTTGAAGCTGCCCGGGGATCTTTCACTCCCAAACGAGCCCTCTTCATCCTAGCTGTTTCTCCATCCAGGGGCTCGTTGGACTTATTTATAAAGGCCGCAGCTGCAAAAACACAAGGAAAGAAACAGTGGGTATAAGAAAATCTTAGATAAATAAAAGAAAGTTTGGAATAGGAGTTACCCTTGTCCGATACGCTCGAAAGTCCCAGGGACTTAAGCTGAAACTCTTCCAGGAGCTCCCAGGCCAATGTAGCATAGTTGTCCTTAGTGAGCTCGACATAAGCATGAGCCTCCTCATCATTCAGGACAATATCATTGGGGCTACCATCTGAAACCCTACTGAATGATCTACGGAATAAGGTGCCCCAATCCCCTCCTTCCCAAACCAAATACATAAACTCATTTTTCCATCTCGGGTAGTTATCGGGAATGGATTTTGGGTGGAAAATGGGAGGAGTTGAAGGACGATGGTTAATATAAACCCAACCCAGGGAAATTGCGGAACTATTCTTAAACTGAAATATTTTCCTAAATAAAGCAACGGAAAGGGGAAAATTGTTTTTTAAACAAAGAACAATAAAGCACATAATTATTCTCCAGACATTTGGGGGAAGTTGGCAAGGGTTAATCCTAACATCTGCTAAAATCTTGGGAATGAAGTCATGAAAAGGGAATCTAACCCCTGCAACAATGGCGTCCTTATAAATACAGAGAGTATCAGGACGCCAATTGCAGGAACGATCTCCTGGGCCAGCTGGGATAAGTCTATAGGGAGCTTTAACTCTATACATTTTATTATAATCCCTAATCATATTAATTTCATGAAACTTATTACTACAATCAAAAGAGTCTAGATGCGACACGAAGGGATAATCATCACCACGTTCAATAATCATATCTTGTAAAGACATATGAGAAGAACGAATAGTGATACCTCTCTTCGAAGCTTGATTCATTTTTTGAAGGCGCTGGGCAGTGCGATCAGACATCTTCAAATCTTCAAAGCAAATTTCCAGAATCTTCAAAAACTTCAAAGAAAAACCCAGAAAACTTCGAATCTACAAGAAAAATCTCCAGAATCTTCAAAACATCAAAGGAAAAACCCAGAAAACTTCAAATCTTCAACAACAATCCCAAAAAATCTTCAAACGATGAAGATTAAACCCAGAAAAATATGAATATGGCTGAGGAAATCTCACCGGAAATCGCCTCACCACGGAATAACTAGAGAGAAAAGCTAAAGAGAAATTTTTAGAAATTTGAAGGTATGAAGTGAAGAGTGAAGTGGAAATCTCACTCTTTTATAACTAAAAACAGCCGTTCACCCAATCGGTCAAGGGAAGGGCAACCGACTATGGCCAGTCAAGGCCCATAAACCTTTTATTAAACTTCAAAAATCAAGGCCCAATAAAATTTGAGGCCAAGGCAAAATCAAGGCCCAATAAAATTTTGAAGCCAAGGCAAAATCAAAGCCCAATGAGATTGAGATCGAAAAGACCTTAGATCGAGGTCGGACGATCGAAGTCGAAAATATATGGGAAATCAAGGTCGAATCCATCGACCTCGCACCCGTTTGAGATCGAAAAGTAAATAGATTTGAGGTCGAAAAGACCTTAGATCGAGGTCGAAGGCTCGAAGTCGAAAATACACGAGGAATCGAGATCGAATCCATCGACCTCGCACCCAAATGAGGTCGAAAGATAACAGATTTGAGTTCGAAAAGACCTTAGATTGAGGTCGAAGGCTCGAAGTCGAAAATACACGAAAATTCAAGGTCGAATCCATCGACCTCACACCCATTTGAGGTCGAAAAATAACAGATTTGAGGTCGAAAAGACCTTAGATCGAGGTCGAAGGCTCGAAGTCGAAAACATACGGAAAAACGAGCTCGAATCCTTCGACCTCATACTAGTTTGAGGTCGAAAATAAGTGGATTCGAGGTCGAAGGCTTGAAGTCGAAAAAGAATTGGAAAATGAGCTCGAATCCTTCGACCTCACACCAAAATGAGGTCGAAAAAGGATGGACTTGAAGTCGTAGAGTTGAGGTCGAAATAACACGAAAAAATGAGCTCGAATCCTTCGACCTCACGCCAGTTGAGGTCGAAAATAAGTGGATTCCTGGTCGAAGACCTGAGGTCGAAAAAGAACTGAGAAATGAGGTCGAATCCTTCGACCTCATACCAGTTCTTGATCGAAATCCTGGTCGAAAATGACCTAGTTCCTGGTCGAAATCCTGGTCGAAAATGACCTAGTTCCTGGTCGAAGTCCTGGTCGAAAATGACCTATTTTGAGGTCAAAAATACCTTTAAAATGGAAATTTTTGAGGAAAAATACGCAATAACTTCTACGAAAACTCCAAGAGGATTTACCCAGAAGTTGGGGGGCAAATGATATGGACAGAAAAGTAATTCTAGAAATATAATTAATGATACATTAATTATACCTGGAATGGTCCAAGAATACGGCCCAATAAACAAGGCCCAAGACCCTATTGATTTATTAATTTCGTAATTAATAAATAGGGAAAAATACACAGCTCAGGAAAGAAGTCCAAAATATGGTATATTCATCAAAGAAGGATCCAGAATCCCAAATTAAAAAGAAATAATGAGTCATAGCCTTTATCAACAAGGAAAATACTTCTCCAGCAAGAAATACAATGTTTATCCATTATCAAAAAGGAGACTTATTAGCTAAGACTCCTAAACTTACTCTAAATATGAGGCTCAAGACGCCTATATAAAAGACCTGACCCTTCAATCAGAACTACGTCTTTGGCTTGATTCTCAGCACTGATTGAGATACGTAGGCATCTTGTGAGGACCGATTTAGTCACGAAATACAAGAGCAGCCATTAAAGCTCGAAGCTCTCTAAACCCTAGCAATTAATCTACAAGCACGTTTTTTAATCCATAACAGTTTGAAAATATAAAAAAAAATATACATTTTGGGAAAAAAGCTAATCAGATAGTCATTAGTAATTATAATATTATTATTTTAATTTATTCAATAGAACTATCCGTGATATTTTTGGAAAATGAGAGGTTTTAGTTAGGAAATATAGAAAAGTAGAAATTTTAGTTAGAAAATATAAAAAAGAATATACACTTTGGCTAAAAAAGGTAATGGGCTAGTTATTAGTAATTATAACTTTATTATGTTATTTTATTAAAAGAAACTGCCTGTGATATTTTTGGAAAATGAAATGTTTTAGTTAGGAAAAATAGAAAAGATATTCTATATAATAATTTTAATATTTTATATAACGGTTCTCATCGATTTGATGAGAAATATATAACGGCTATGAATTGTGTGACAAAACTTTTGGAGGACCAGAATACAAAAAATGATATTATTGAAAAAGGAGGGAGTTTAGTAAGAAAAAATAGAAATATACATGTTTTAGCTAAAAAAGGTAATTTCCCGTGATATTTTTGGAAAAATAGAATTTTGTTAGTAAAAATAGAAAAAGTAATGTATTTTAGCTGAAAAGGGTAGTTAGTTATAAATAGGTAATATTACTATTTAATAATATTTTTTATTGATAAGTAAAGGTAATTAAGTAAAACACGAATTACCAAAAAATTGTACCGACCGACCAAACTTTTAATGTTTCGTCTAGTCTATTATATGATAGTATGGATTTTATTTTATTAAATGGAATTGCCCGTTATTTTTTTGGAAAATGAGAGCTTATAGTTTGGAGAAATTTTAGTTAGAAATTATAAAAAATAATATATGATTTGGCTAAAAAAACTAATCGGTTAGTTATTAGTAATTATATTCTTTTATTAAATGGAACTGTCCGTTATATTTTAGGAAAATGAGAGATTTTAGTTAGAAAAAATAGAAAAGTACCCGTGATATTTTTGGAAAATGGGAGCTTTTAGTTAGGAGAAATTAAGCTTTTGCCAAAAAATCTAATCGATTACTTATTAGTAATTGTAATATTATTAAATGGAACTTCCCGTGATATTTTTGGAATATGAGAGGTCTTAGTTAGGGAAAAATAGAAAGTAGAAATTTTAGTTAAAAAATACAAAAAACAATATACACTTTGGCTAAAAAAAAGGTAACTGGTTAGTTAGTAGCAATTATAATATTATTATTTTATATTATTAAATTGAACTGCCGGTGATATTTTTGGAAAATAAGATGTTTTAATTTGGAAAATAGAAAAGGTAAGAAAATGTACTCTATATAATAATTTTTAGGATTTTATCCAACGGTTCTCATCGATTTGATCAAAAAGATCTAAGGGTTGTGAATTGAGTGACCAAAATATGAGGACTATACTACAAAACTTTCAATGTTCCGTTTTTAATATAATAGTATAGATAGATAGATAGATGTCGTCTGTCATAATTTTAGAAAATACTCCCCCCGTCCCGTAATAAACGTCCTAATTTTTTTCAAGTTTGTTTCATGGAATTTCACGCAAATAATAAACATATTTGTAGATATTAGTTTCTCATTTTTTTTGTTTTGTATAAAAATAGGATGTTCAAAATTTTATACAAAACAAGAAATTTGAAAAAATAATATTTAAAACTACTTTTGTTTATATGCGTGAAACAAACTTGAAAAAAATTAGGACGTTTATTATGGAACGGAGGGAGTAGTATAAATAGATAGATAGATGTCGTCTGTCATAATTTTAGAAAAGGAGAAATTTTAGTTAGAAAATATAAAAAAAAATATATGCTTTGGCTAATAAAGGTAATCAGTTAATTATTAGTATTTATAATATTAGTATTTTATGCTTCTAAATGGAATATCCCGTGATATTTTTGAGGTTTTAGTTTGAAGAACTATTAGTTAGAAAATATAAAAAAGAATATATGTTTTGGAAGAAAAAACTAATCGGTTAGTCATTAATAATTATAATAATAATATTTTATTTTATTAAATAGAATTGTTCGTGATATTTTTGGTAAATGAGAGATTTTATTTAGGAAAAATAGAAAAGTAGAAATTTTAGTTAGAAAATATAAAAATGAATATACACTTTGGTCAAAAATGGTAATGGGTTAGTTATTATCAATTATAACCTTATTATGTTATTTTATTAAATGAAACTTTCTGCTATATTTTTGGAAAATGAGATGTTTTAGTTAAGAAAAATAGAAAAGATATTCTATATAATAATTTTAATATTTTATCTAACGGTTCTCATCGATTTGATCAGAAATATCTAACGGCTATGAATGGAGTGACCAGACTACAAAAACTTTTAGACTACAAAACTTTCAATGTTTCGTCTTTAATATAATAGTATAGATATGAGAATAAGAAATCTAAAATTAGAGCCGAAAATTGGTTCTTGTTGTATACTTTTGTGTCATGTATGTTGCCCAGTAATAAACAATTGTAGAAGGGGGGTTGAATACAATTGTATAAGATTTTCAACTTAATAAAATATAAGACACAAATATGAAAGAATAACAGCTTTATTAATTCTGATATAAAACTGTTACAAACTCTCTCAAGAAATTCTGATGTTCTTGAGAGCTTCTAGGTTACAAAATACTCGTGTATGTGATTGATATAAAATCAAAACATTAACTGTGTTTATATACTACACACATCTTCTCTATCGATTACAAGATAAGTCCAAATCAATTACAAACTATATTGAAACATATCCTAACCGACAGCTGCATTCCTACAAACTAGGAACCGATCGACAAAATAAACTTCCTTCTTTAACTGGACTCTAAATCAAATTAGAAATAGTAATCCTGATCAGCTTCCAGTCAGCAATACTAACGCTCGTGCAATACTGATGACGTCAGCAATCCTGATCAGTTTAGTCCAGATCCTGATGATCATTGAATCCAGATCTAACAATGTATTTCGTGTTTTGTGTTCTCAAATATTTAATCCAAACACGGTCCATTTAGGATCGGTGTACTTTCGTGTTTGTGTACCGTGCTGTGTATTCGTTTAAAACTAAATATAAATATAAATATAACTAAATATATAAATAAAATGAAAATATAAAAAAATTAGGTAACATTTTTTCAAAATATATGAAATCATATTCAATTTATGTACAATATTATAAAATCATGTATTATGATGCATATAAATATAAATATAATTATTATAAATATTAATATTTAAATAAAAATATATTTATGTCGTGTACTTCGAGTCGTGTCCTGTGCTTAAATAGTAAAACCCAAACACGACACTAATTCTAATTCGTGTACTTTCGTGTTCCTGTTTGTGTACTTTAGGTTCGTGTACTTTAGTGTCGTGCACTCAAATTTCACACATATACTAAATTTTCATGTGATATTTTTTGTTTCGTGTATGAAATTGCAAGTTCGACTTAAGATACATCTTAGGTATCTTTTTTTCTTTTATTTCATATTTGAGAAGAACTACATGAGATATATCTCAGGTTCTTTATTCTTTATAAATATTCATTCGTTAGTTTTTTTTATATCTTTTGAAAAACCTTTGACATTATTAAATTTAGCTATATCACAAAGTTTAATATAATGGTTCATACTATTTTTAATAATTATTAGTAATGTTTAATTATTTTTTACACTAATCATGAAACACGTTGATAAATAATTATATTACAAATTTAAGAAATGTTCAATTTGAATATAATGCTATTAACAATCAATTTTTTTTTAATATTAGATCAATAATTAGATCAACGATTCTCATTAATTTATTATGAGATCAATTATTCTTATTAATTTGGCGGTAAAGGGACCAAAATTTGGGATAAGATCTCTCTTATACGGTTACGTTTTTAATATCTATAATTATATTTATTTATATTTTATCAATTTATATGATCAAATTATAGTTTACATGATCAGCTTACACACATAGTTTACAATTTATGGTCCATGTTAAATTTCCAAAAAATTAGGTGAAAGGCATATGTTTAGGTCTATTTGTTTACATCGAGGATTCAACTCAACTTAAACAAGTTTGTAATAATTAAGTAATAATTCAATTGTCACAGTCACAGGAATCTCAGAAGATCATATATGTCAGAAGAATAAAAATTAAAGTCATCCTACAGACTTGAAGAAATACTACATTAAAAGAAGTTCAATTATTTGATCAAGCCTCAGTGAAGTCTTCAAAGAAGTGGATTTATTAAAGTGACAGAGGTTTCAGATTCGTGACAACAAATTTACAGGTTACAAAGGTTGAACAACAGTCAAAAGCAGACAATGGACCACAACTTAAAGTTAAGATGAAGAACATACATTAAAGTTAGTCATTTATGAACCAGAAAGTGCATCAAATGACAACCTCAGACAATGGATATTCTTCAGCAGTTTAAGTGGTTCAAGAATTGGTTTTGCTATTCTATGAGAATTTAAATTCTATTTTAAATTAGTTATTAATTTATTTAGTAAATTAATTCATCAGAATTAATTTAGCAAATAAATTAAGTAGTTAATTTATTGAATAAATTAATTCATCAGAATTAATTTATGAAATAAATTAATTATTAGAATTAATTTAGAATTAGAATTTGAATTAAATCAGTTTTACTTAAATATGAACGGGAATGACTATCCAAGATAGTCATACCGGTAGTCATACCGGTAGTCATCCCGGTAGTCATCCAGGCTCATTTCTTTTAATTCTGATTTAATTTATAGTAATTCACATAGTCATACAAAGCTTTTTGATATTCATTCCAGTGTTAATTGATAGTCATTCTAGACTATTATTTGATAGTCATTCCGAAAAGCAAAAGCAAACACACGTGCAGTTTTGTCAAGTGGTTAATCAAAAGGTGATTAACTATATAAGAAGATTTGATCAAGACAAAAGATAATAACAAAACATTACATTCATCAAGAAAAGCTTCTGTTAAGAAAAACCAAGAACTGCCGTGGATATTTCTTTTCAGTGGATTAATTCTAGAATTATTTTGTTAAATCTAAACCAATAGAATTCATTCACTTGTACTGCTTTGACTATCTGGCGGATTTTTATCCCTAGAACGTATCTCAAATTATCAATTATTGTTATATCTTTTTATTACAAAAATAGATAAATTCATGTCGAATTTATTCCAGATTTGTTTTAATTAGTTTGAGATTCAATCTTGTAATGAGTACCTCATTTGTAACACCTTTCAAGTTTAATATAAGTTATATTTAACTTGAATTCAGTTTCATTTAATTCCACCATAATTTGTTCTTAAATTGTTTTATTCTAAAACGGACAAATTCAATTAAACGGTATAGTTTGTATTCAACCCCTCTTCTACAAACTTATCAGGACCTAACAATTGGTATCAGAGCCTTTTGATTGATATACTAATCAAAGATCCAATTGTTTTCAGATTTTTTCTTAAACTCTGAAATTTTCATTATTCATTAAAAATCTCAAAAATGTCTACTACATAAAAAGTTGGTACAGTCAAAATCCCCATGTTCAGCAAGGAGCATTATCCTATGTGGAAGAAGAAAATGCTCATGTTTCTTCAAGTTTCAAATGTTAAATATCTGGGAGTGCTGAAGAATGGTCCTAAAGTTCCTATGATTGTGGAGGAAGAGCAGATAGAGAATGATGTTGTCACTAGAGCTGCTAGGATGTTTCCTAAGGATCCCAAGGACTTCACTCCTGATGAGAAAGAGGATGCTACACTGGATGCCTGTCTACAGTTGATACTGGTTGATTGTCTGGATTCTATCATGCATAATCATGTCCTAAACTGTGCTACTGCCAAACACATTTGGGACACAATAGAGATAATCAATGAGGGGACAGAGGAAGTTAGAGAGAATAAGCTGGAAATTCTCACCTCTTCTTATGAGCATTTCAGATCAAACCCTGGTGAAGGTATCTCTGAGGTTTTTGAGAGATACAATAAATTGATCAATGATCTGAATCTCAATGGGAAGCACTATACTATCAAGGAGATTAACAAGAAGTTCCTTCTGACACTTCCAATTCATTTGGAGCACAGAATATCTGCAATCAGAGAAGCAAGAGATCTTGGAGAGATTTCTTTGGAAAGACTGTATGGTGTTCTGAAGACCTATGAGCTGGTGCAGATACAATAGAAGGAGATATATGGAACTGGAAAGATAGTTGGTACTTCTACTGCATTGACAACAGAAGTCCCACAGAAACTGGAAGTGAAGGTTGTTCAACCTTCCAGTTCTAACTTGGATCTTATTGATGATGAATTTGGCTTAACATCCATTGATCAATCTGGTGGTGACTTCTACTCTTTGGAAGAACTTGATCAGTTGGAAGATGGCGATTTGGCCATGATAGTCAGGAAGTTTGGGAAGTTCAGATTCAGGAGGAATCCCAATCTTAAGTTCAAGCCCAGATTTCAGAGAGGTGGATCTTCCTCTTCAAGTAGCACAAGGGGTGGCTACAAAACTGGAACTGTGGAAAGAAGCACAATCAGGTGCTACAATTGCAATGAGTTGGGTCACTTTGCTATAGAATGTAAAAAGCCCAAGCAAGTGAGAAGGAACTCATTCGATTCTAGCAAGAAGAATAAGATTGGGAAAGCTTATGTTGCTGAAGGAAAGAGTTGGGATGATACTGATAGTGATGAAGAAGCAGGTGAAATTGGAAACCTTGCTTTAATGGCTAATGAGGCAAGCACTTCATCAACATACATGTCAGAGGTAAAGTTTACTGATACTGAAATGATCTATCATCTTAGTACTACTGTTTCATGTGCACGTAGAGAAAATGATAGAATAATTCTTTTGAACACAACCCTTGAAAAGGTGATAAAAGAATTAAAACTTGTGCATGTTAATCAGGATGAACTAACTAAGAAAATAGCATTTCTTGAGAATAGGGTTAAATGTTATATTCAACTGGAAACCATTCTCAAGGATCAGATCAGTGAACTTAAGATTAAGGCTAATGCTTACTATAACTCTTGTAAGACTGCTAAAGAAATCATCAATAAATAAAGTATTGGTCATACTATAGGAATAGGGTATGACTATAATGAGTCTATTGGTGAATTAAGCATAAATACCCCTAATCGAGTCAGTGCTGAAGAAATGGGTATACCAGGGGTGCTTAAGGGTATTGATAAACCTTTCTTTAGAGAGTCCCAAGCAGGACCTCTGAATGAATACTCTAACAAGTGTATGTCTGAAAAACCAGTCAAAGTTGTTTCAGCAACGGAGACTAAGTCAGACATTCATAAAGTGGATCAAAACAACTGTAGAACCAACATGCCTGCTATTAATCTTTCTCATAAAGCATGCGGTGTGGTAAATTGCATGTCTTGTGCTTTCAATGTTATGTATGCTTATTTTAATAGTAAGCATGTATCTGATAATAAGACTGCTCCACGTCAACATGTTAATAATAAGAAGCATGTTAGATCTAAGACTACTAGTCCTCCAAAGACTAGAGTGGATCTATTTATCCCTAAGCCTACTCAGAAATGTGTTAAGGCTGGCTATAAATGGAGACGCTCTTTTGTGAAAGAGGTTTATGTAGTTAAGGTTAAAAATGTTGTTTTGCATGACAAAGGCCAGTTCATTAAGTATGCCGGACCCAATCAAGTTTGGGTTCCGAAGAAGGTCTAATCAATTTGATACTGCAGGGTGTGGAACATGTAAACCGTGTTATGTGGGTTCTTGACAGTGGCTGTTCAAGGCATATGACCGGAGATAGAGCCATGCTATTAAATGTGGTTGAGAAAGCTGGCCCAGGAGTTACCTTTGGAGATAACAGCAAGGGTAAGTTTGGAAATGTTATCATTCAAGATGTATCTATTGTGGAAGGTCTGAAGTTCAATCTTCTCAGCATCAGTCATTTCTGTGACCGATGATATGTTGTTTCCTTTGAGAAAGATAGATGTCAGATCCATCACAAGAAGAATGGAAAGCCTGCTCTTCAAGGAGTAAGGAAAGGTGATTTGTTCATAGCTGATCTGCACTCTGGATCCAAAGATGAAGTTACTTGTTTTTATGCTAAAGCTTCATCAGATGAGAGATGGCTATAGCACAAGAAGATGTCTCACCTTAACTTCAAAACCAAGAACTCTTTAGTCAAGAGGGAATTGGTTAGAGGCTTGCCTCAGATGGAATTTACACAGGAAGGACTGTGTGAGGCATGTCAGAAAGGAAGGTCAAAGAAAGCTTCTCACACGGGCACTGACACATCATCTATAACTGAACCACATCAGCTACTAAACATGGATTTGTTTGGTCCAGTTAATGTGATGTCCATGTCAAAGAAACAATATGCACTTGTGATTGTTGATGACTATTCCAAATATACTTGGGTTTTATTCCTACATTCCAAGGATGAGACCCCACAGATGGTGATTGATCATATAAAGTTGATTGAGCTGGATTCGAGATTCCCTGTTAGAGCTATAAGGTCAGATAATGGAACTGAATTCAAGAATGCAGTCCTAAATGACTTTTGTGCAGATAAAGGAATAACAAGACAGTATTCTGCCCCTAGAACTCCTCAACGGGATGGAGTTGTGGAAAGGAAGAATCGTACATTTATTCAGATGATGAAGCCCCACCTGAGAATATTATTGGTAATGACAATAATAATGATGATAATAATCCTGGTGGTGGTGGTGGAAACATTGGTAACAATGGAGATACCACTAACACTGGAGAAGAATCATCAAGGCAATCAAGTAACAACTCAGGGGGAGGAAATGAAGGATCTACTAGTCATTCACAACACCACAATGAATTTCAAGGCGAATCATCAAGATCAAATCTTCCAAGACAGAGTGTATGGAATAGAGCTCATCCCTTTGAGTTGATCATTGGTGATCCAGGTGTTGGAGTTAGAATTAGAAGTGCTACTCAGAATGAATGTCATTATTCAGGGTTTCTATCTGAAATGGAACCAAAGAAGACTGAGGAAGCACTGGATGATGCTGATTGGGTGATTGCTATGCAAGATGAACTCAATCAATTTGAACAACAGCAAGTCTGGAAACTGGTACCTAGACCAAAGCATAAGAAGGTAGTTGGTACAAGGTGGGTATTCAGAAACAAGCTAGATGAGGATGACATTGTCATAAGAAACAAAGCAAGACTGGTTGCTCAAGGGTATTCACAAGCTGAAGGCATTGATTATGATGAAACCTATGCACCAGTCGCTAGGCTTGAGGCCATCAGAATGTTCTTAGCATTTGCAGCTTACTCCAATTTTAAAGTTTATCAAATGGATGTTAAGAGTGCATTTCTGAATGGTGAGCTGGATGAAGAAGTGTATGTAGAACAACCCCTGGCTTTGAAAATCAGGAGTTGCTGGACTTTGTGTACTTTCTCTTCAAGGCTATCTATGATCTCAAATAAGCCCCGAGAAAATGGTATGACACTCTTTCTGGTTTTCTTATTGAAAATGGTTTTGTTAGTGGTATCATATACAAAACTCTTTTTTCTAACAAACATAAAAATGATATGATATTAGTCCAAGTCTATGTGGATGACAGCATATTTGGGTCTACTAATGATGATCTCTGTAAGAGATTTGCTAAGCTAATGCAGAGTAAGTTTGAAATGAGTATGATGGGTGAGCTGAAGTTCTTTTTTGGATTGAAAGTAAGTCAAATGTTAGATGGGTTATTTATTTGTCAATCCAAGTATCTCAAAGAACTCCTCAAGAAATATCACATGGAGGATTCAGCTTCAGCGAGGACTCCATCTTCTACAGCTGTCAAGCTTGGAGCTTGTGATAATTCTATCAAGGTAGATTTTACAAGCTACAGAGGTATGATTGACTCCTTACTCTATCTTACTGCAAGTAGACATGATATTATGTATACTACATGCCTATGTGCAAGGTTCCAAGCGGATCCTAGAAATTTGCATCTCGTTGCTGTTAAAAGAATCTTGAGATACCTTAAGGGTACACCTAATTTAGGTATCTGGTACCCTAGAGATTCTGGTTTTAATCTTGTTGGATACACAGATTCTGATTATGCAGGTAGTGTTGTTGATAGAAAGAGTACCTCTGGGAGTTGTCAATTCCTAGGAGGTAGATTGATTTCCTGGTATAGCAAGAAACAACAAACAATTTCCAATTCAACAGCAGAAGCTGAATATATTGCTGCTGTGCTCAGATCTTATGGATAAGGAATCAATTGAAGGACTATGGCTTTGCATTAGACAAAATTCCCATTTTGTGTGATAATACAAGTGCCATAGCAATCTCCAACAACCATGTGTAGCACTCGAGAACGAAGCACATTGATATCAGGTATCATTTTATCAGAGAGCATGTCATGAATGGAACTGTGGAGTTACACTTTGTACCCACAGAAGAACAAACTGCAGATATATTCACTAAATCTGTTGACGAATCCACATTTATCAGGTTGGTAGGTAAATTGGGTATGTTGAACAGTCTTAGTGATTAACAATATCTCTGTCTTGTTTGTTCTTTTCTAAAATCATTTTCTCTTGCTGATTATTTAATGTTAAAGTTTGCCTATTCTTGTTTAAAGAGTAAAGCTTGTTAATTTAAATATTCTGAATAATTTATTTTCTTTAAAAATATTTTTCTCATATTTTTTAAGTGGAGAAATGTATTTTTATTGAAAATTTGTTTATTTAGAATCATTTAAGTTATTTTCAGATTGTAAATATTGTTATTTGAATTTTTCTGCAGGTTTATATATTTTTGTTGAATTTCTATAATATTCTGCAATTTTTTATGTGTGTGCATAATTTTCTGCTTAATTATTGCATTTTCTGAAAATATTATATTGCTTAATCCTTTATTCTGCAATTTAATGTTTGATCTGTGAATATTAGGTTGTGTTATTTTATTTTTATTTTATTTGCAATTTTCAGAATAGTTGTGCATTTTCTATATTATTCTGTTATTTTTCTGTTATTTGTCTTAATTTTTGTTAACAGGTTTGTGCATTTCGATTTACTTAAACTGTAATTATATGCTTTTGTACTAGCATGACTATCAGAATGACTATCTTACATAGTCATTCCAGTAGTCATTCTAGGTTTATTAGGATTTAGTTTTAATTAGAATTTTTGTTCGATTTATATTTCAGTATTAATAGTTTATACTGGAATGACTATCGGTATGACTATCCCATAGTCATCCCGGTAGTCATTCCAATAGTTTTTAGTTATTTGTTTATTTTTGTGCTAATTAACGGTTAGTATTCTTAAGTTATTTCAGTTTATACTGGAATGACTACCGGTATGACTACCCGGTAGTCATCCTGGTAGTCATTCCAGGTATATTGATTTTCCTATAAATACTAATCATTACTTAGCAGTTTTGTTCACTCATTTTACAAGTTCTTGTTTTTACAAAACTTACTATTCTCTAGTTTGGTTCTTTATTCTCTAAAGTAATGAACTGCTGTCAAATTTTTTAGTTTTATTTATTTTGGATCGACAAAAATTGATTTAATTAATTTCTGATATAATTCTTATTTCTTGGAATTTATTCCCTAAATTAGAATTAATATAAAATTAACTATATTAATTTGTGTTAAAATGGCCCAACAATTTGAGATTGTTCTTACTAATTACCATGGCTATTTTGATCCCCTGAAATGTTCACTTGAACGTTTTAGGCCTTGGATTTCTTTTCTTAATCAACATTCTTGTGTTAATTATGCTATATGTTCTAATGTTGATTTGAAAGTTGATCCTTTATATTTACTTTGTTCTACTGCTGTTGTCTCTGATGATTTCTCAACTATCTCATTCAATATTCAGGACACACAGTACACAATTACTGAGGAAACATTTTGTAATGTCTTGCAGTTTCCTCGGGATAATTTTGACAGACTCCCCACTGAAGATAAATTAACTAGGTTTTTCATCAGTATTCACTATCAAGGTCCCCTAAACATGGCTAAAATGATCAAGGGGAATCTTGTGTGTGAATGGGATCTATTTTTTGATACTTTGGCTAAGGTCTTTGGCAATTGCACGAAAAATAACTTTCAGAATATTCCTTATCTTTTACAAGTTATTGGTTATGCAATTGTCTTCAACAAAAGACTCAATTATGGCCACCTTCTATGGGATATTGTTGTTAGAAGGGTGTTTAATGCTAGAAGGGAATTTGACAGTGGTAGAAAGATTAAGTGTTATTATCCTCGTTTTCTATCACTTGTCCTTAATTCTTTACTTTCTAATGAGCATCAAGAACTGTTCAGGAATGGTCGCTTTTTCAGTTCTCCGACCACTGACAGAAAGTTCTATCAAAGATTGTAAACAACCTTCAGGTATGGCAATGTTCCAGTTCTCATATCCAACTACATGACAAACTTCATCAACCTACCATCATTTGAACCACCAGTTCCCGAGCAAAGGATAGTTACATTAGCTGGAACTGAGGATGTCACTCCACATCAGGTAAGGACTTCTATCCCTGGTTCTTCTGGTACTGTTTCTGAAACCCAAGAGGTTGATAGGGCTGACCAAGAGTTTGTAGAACCACAAACTCTATCCCCGGTCATAGAGCCAAACATTGAGTCATATCCAAATCAACCTGAACCAAATCTAAATACCAGAAACAGAAGTAGTAGTGTTGAAGAAACAATGAGTGATCCCGCAGCTCTATCTCCACCTCCAAAGAAAAGAAGAACATATAGGGAGATATCTGTAAGCCCGTCTGTATCCTCCCAACAGGATATGGATTTTGAAATGGCCAATACACAGTCTCTGGAGACATCCTCTCAACAGGGTGAATCTATTGAAGTTCGCCATAGGGCCATGGCATCTTGTACCGAGTCAAGCACACTCCCGTTACTCACAATGGGAGAAAACATATCTTTAGATGCAACTCAGGACACTTTGCTAGAAGATCACGTAGGATATGAAACAGTGCCTACTATTGTAACGGTAGAAGTGCCTTCACAGGGATCTGAGGGAAAATCTGATTTTTCGCCAACTCAAACAGAATCATTTTCTCCCCTCCCAGAGGGAACATCTCTGGCTCCCTTAAGGGATTTTCCACTCGCAGTTTTTACTGGAGAAAGTGGAAGGCAACCTAGTGAATCCAACACTGAAGCAATTCAGTTTCAAATTCAACCAGATTATTTGGATTTCAGTGGGGATTGGGATTTGCGAACTCCCATTGCACCACCACTGACCTCTCTAGAAGGGGCTAGGGTGATTTTTCCTGCAGGTACATCAACTCCTAATATGAATAGACAGCTAGTGGTGAGATCTGATAGACAAACACAGAGCGATACACAAGCATGTGATCATTGTGAAACACCATCGAGAGAAATTGAGATGAGTACACATAATGACACATACACTGCTTCTTTATTGGCTCAAATAGCTGGTCTACAGAAACAACTTCAAGAAACCCAGGCTGAAAAAGATATTCTCAAGGCACAAGTGGTTGAACGGTCTTCTTCTTCCACCTCTGTAACTAATCAGCTGGGTACTATCAAGGATGAAATTGAAGGATTGAAGACTACTCTACTCCCCAAGATGAATTCTATTCAGGAGTCCTAGGTGTTAGTGGCTTCAGACATCTATGAGATTATAATTTCAAATGCTGAGATAACAGAGAGTGTCAAGCAGATTGCTTCCATTTCAACTCAGGTGGACTATATTCAGGAGACTGTTGATGAAAATTAGTGGTTCAATGATGAGAGGTTTGCAAGGATTGAAGGAGGGATGCAACATCTGAATGAAGGCATGAAGCATCTTTACAACATGATCAAGAACTCACATCAACCCAATGCTGAACAGAAGAAATTCTTTGAGGGTGATGATGATGATGAGGATAATGATGGCAAGGATGAAGGAGGAGAAGGAGAAGGAAGAAGTAAGAAGGAGGATCCTAAGACTGACAAAGTTAAATCTGTAGAGGATTCCTCAACTAAGGGGGATAATAAGGAGAAGGAGATACAAGGAGAAGAAGGGAGAGATCAAGGAGGAGAAGCTCAAGGTTCTGGTTCTGGAAAGGACAAAGGGAAGCAAAAGTTAACTTTTTCTGGTGCTGACTACTATCAAGATGAACAGGGAGATTTTGACAATGTTGAATATGAAGAAACCCCTGAAGATATCTTTGGTGAAGTGGAGGTTGAAGGAGAGGTTGACTTTGCTGACTGGGAAGATGAACCGGAAGTGGATCCTGCCTTTGAAGCTGAGCTGTTAAGACAGAAAGCTGATCTGAAGAGAAGAGAGGAGGAAAATGCTAAAGTGTCTGACATAATCTCAAAGCATCTAGTTATCCAAAAAGCCGAACATCAAGAAAAGCAACGGCTTCATGATATAAAGGTCAAGGACATGAAGTTATATGTGAGGCTGAAGCTTGGAGAAGAATGGGATAAAGCAAGAGAGATGTTCTCACATCAAACAGGGTCAGACAATGATGGAAATTTCTCTAGCATGTTGGAAAGGTACAGAAAGGTCAATCTAGACAACTCAATCTATATGAAAGCTCTTCATACGGAGATTTCAAGAATTACTACTGGATTTGACAGAGTTAGAGAGGAGTTGAAGATCTACATCTACACTCATAATGAGGGAACTTTCATAGTTTCTCTCAATCTTCTGGAAAGTAGAACTCTCTCTCTGAGCTTTGGGTTTTCATGACAAAGATTAAAAGGTCTTCACCTCTATCTGAGCTGTTGCATGATCAACTTAAAGAGTTTGCCATGAAAGCTAGCCCTCAAGTTGTGGAAGTGCCATATGAAGTCAAGTTTTATAAAGGAAGGGCACTTCAAACTTGTGGTGTGGATCCCATCTCTTTGAAAGATTATCCTGCCAAGCATCTTGTCTATCTGGAGAACATGTTGAGGACAACAGGGTTTGCTACACAAGAAAAGACATAAGCTGCTGATTTGATTCAAGACTATTGCATTGTTAATATCAAGAGATATCATCAAATGAAGAATAGGCTGAAGAAAGTTACAACTCAACTTGTCAGACCCAGTGGCATTACTTCTGAATCTGATCGTGTTCTGGACAAGGATTTGCTTGAAGCTCTTGAAGGAGAGATGATGGATGAAGAAAAATGAAGAAGCTCTGTTCTGTAAATGTTAAATGTATAGAGCTTAGGTAAATCAAGATAGGATCAATGTATACACATGTTCAGTCTAGAGGAACATCTATCTTGTATTTATCTTTACTGTTTGAATTTGGAAAATGTTTAATGAAATCCAGAACTTTGTGTTATTATTTACTTAACTTTTAAAGTCTTATTTTTACTTGTTTAGTTGGTTGAGTTATCCTCCAGGTATTTGCTTGTGATTCTCTAACAAACAAATAGGGGTAGATTGAAAGGCATATGTTTAGGCGTATTTGTTTACATCGAGGATTCAACTCAACTTAAACAAGTTTGTAATAAGTAAGTAATAATTTAATTGTCACAGTCACAGGAATCTCAGAAGATCATATCTGTCAGAAGAATACAGATTAAAGTCATCCTACAGACTTGAAGAAATACTACATTGAAAGAAGTTCAATTATTTGATCAAGCCTCAGTGAAGTCTTCAAAGAAGTGGATTTATTAAAGTGACAGAGGTTTCAGATTTGTGACAACAAATTTACAGGTTACAAAGGTTGAACAACAGTCAAAAGCAGACAATGGACCACAACTTAAAGTTAAGATGAAGAACAGACATTGAAGTTAGTCATTTATGAACTAGACAGTGCATCAAATGACAACCTCAGACAATGGATATTCTTCAGCAGTTCAAGTGGTTCCAGAATTGGTTTTGCTATACTATGAGAATTTAAATTCTATTTTAAATTAGTTATTAATTTATTTAGTAAATTAATTCATCAGAATTAATTTAGCAAATAAATTAAGTAATTAATTTATTGAATAAATTAATTCATCAGAATTAATTTATGAAATAAATTAATTATTAGAATTAATTTAGAATTAGAATTTGAATTAAATCAGTTTTACTTAAATATGAACTGGAATGACTATACAGGATAGTCATACCGGTAGTCATACCGGTAGTCATCCCGGTAGTCATCCAGGCTCATTTCTATTAATTCTGATTTAATTCATAGTAATTCACATAGTCATACAAAGCTTTTTGATAGTCATTCCAGTGTTAATTGATAGTCATTCCAGACTATTATTTGATAGTCATTCCGAAAAGCAAAAGCAAACACACGTGCAGTTTTGTCAAGTGGTTAATCAAAAGGTGATTAACTATATAAGAAGATTTGATCAAGATAGAAGATAATAACAAAACATTACATTCATCAAGAAAAGCTTCTGTCAAGAAAAACCAAGAACTGCCGTGGATATTTCTTTTCAGTGGATTAATTCTAGAATTATTTTGTTAAATCTAAACCAATAGAATTCATTCATTTGTGCTGCTTTGACTATCTAGCGGATTTTTATCCCTAGAACGTATCTCAAATTATCAATTATTGTTATATATTTTTATTACAAAATTAGATAAATTTATGTCGAATTTATTCTAGATTTGTTTTAATTAGTTTGAGATTCAATCTTGTAATCAGTACCTCATTTGTAACACCTTTCAAGTTTAATATTAATTATATTTAACTTGAATTCTGTTTCATTTAATTCCGCCATAATTTGTTCTTAAATTGTTTTATTCTTAAATGGACAAATTCGATTAAACGGTATAGTTTGTATTCAACCCCCCTTCTACAAACTTATCAGGACCTAACATTAGGTTTGAATTATTTGAAGTCCACGAGAAAGTCACAAAATAGTCTTTAATTTAGTGACGATTTAACAATTTTTTTGAATTAAAACTACCCTACAATTGAAGAGATAAAAAGTGACGATTTTTTATATTGAGGTTTTTTTTCAATTTAGAAAATCTACTTATATTTTATTTATATTATCAAAATACTCTTTTTAGTATTGGAATATAGTTCGACTAACAACCAAATGCACTTGTCAATATTAGGTCCAATAGTTTTCATTTATCTCTAATTGAAGATTTAACGATCTTTATTATTCTAGTTCAAAATATAAACCGAATATAATTTATGTATTAATTAAACTGGTCCCCTTATCAAATTATAGTTACTTTCTAGTTAAAATTTTGAAAAATCCATTTCTAATACAACCTGTTTGAGCTTATATATTTTTAAATGATGATTTCTTTTATATTTGTAACTGATATTATGTATTCATAAAATTTTTGCAACATAAATTTAATAACAAATGTAGTTAGATCATTAGTTTTAATCAATATGTTATATATATATATATATATATATATATATATATATATATATTCTTTCATAAAAGGTTGTAAATCCATAAATTAATTTAGAAGAAATAACTTTTTTTGTTAAATTCTCTTGAGTTAATTGGTTTTTTTTAATGTCCTTTTTACCTATACTAACCCTGAAACTATTGTCATAGCATACTTTGATTCCTTGTTCATGCATATGCCTGGCCGAGTACCAATCGAGTGAGAAAACTAAATCGCAATCATGTGTATAATAGTAGTACATATTCACTGATTATAGAATATATAATTAAATATGTTATTGCCAAAGATCGAACTCCTGACCTATGGTAGTACTCCTTTATTATCCCTCTTACTCTTATTATATAATAGTATATAATTTTCTTGGTTTATTGATTCGTTTTGTATTGTTAAACGGTTTTTAATATATTTCGACGGATTAATTTCATTTTCACCATGGAAGTGAATCCTAAATTAAGGTATTAAAGAATTTTTATTTATGATGCTGTATAAGAAATAAAGTATTATCTCTCTCGTGCACTTCTTTTTATTTTATGTACTTGTAACGCCCCAAATCCGGGGTCAGAGAATTTGGCCGTCACGCTGAAATCTCAATTTAAATAACTTGCTAACTATTCAAATATAACATCTACGACCCCAACTATACCAAGATCTTTTTAGGTTATAGTGCTAGAAACAAGCATCCAAAATTTTCTTTCAATAAATGTTTTCTTTTTTACAAAAATCTCTTTGCATAAATCCTATAACACTAGTATAACTTCGACAAGAAGTGTACCAGGCCAAACTAATCGTATACACAATAATATTTAATAGAAATGAAATTTATACAATAGCCTTACACTAAATCCAAATGTTCTGCATCAATTCATCTTCATAACGGCATCTCGTCTCTTCGCATTCCAAACTTATACGATTTAATCATGTCGAACTATCTTTCACTAGAGGGTTAAAAAGGTGAAACAAGCAAGTATGAGTGGAAGAATTGCTCAACAAGTGATAATAATATGATACACTAATAAAGATACTTTTCTAATAAACAGTGTCACCTTTTAGAAATTTAACATGTTTTTGATGAATAAAACTTTTGAGAAGAATGTCCATTTCACATTTGTAAATAAATGATCATGGTAGTAACTTTATATATATTTAGATCTGAAATCAGGAATGGGATATAAGGTATTCTTTTCAAAGTGATGCATTTCTTAAACATGTGAAAGTATACTTACTAATTATGGTTCAATTATTATCAAAACATTGGCCCCTTTTTATGTGTAAAGTGGGTATCAAATGACACATGTTAAGTTGATGATCTGTCACACTTAACCTCCCTAACACGATGTTAGTATAACAAGGTGTTCATAACAAAAATATGGATCCGGTAGCACTTATTGCCATTGGATTTAATTTGGCTGGGACTGGGTGTCAATCAGTCCTCTTACGCAATCCCAACCCCACTTTATATTTTCGAAAACAATAGCACATGGCTTAATTAACCTGTTGCTAATCACTTATGTCTTTCTTTGCAAGAAATTCTTATCAAACTTGTTTCAAATTAACAAGAATTCATTTCCAGAAGAATGGGCCTAATTACCGTGAAATATTTTATCAAGGTAAAATATTGTAATACGTAACAATATAATATTCATACTTGCATGAAATCTGTATAATATTGAGGTGCTGCAAAATATTCAATTATGCATGGCAAAACATTTATTTGAGTAAAAGAATGCTAGAAATTGCCACTTGCTATATGATTTGAAAGTAATACTTGTGTAATAGTTGCAGAATTAGATCATTTGAACAATAATTGAGAGATATAAAACTTTCAATATGAGTTGAGAGTAATATTGGCAAAATAGTTGAAGGAGCATGTCATTTGAACAATAAGTGAAGGGTATAAAAACTTGCCTCTTGTCCTTAGCTATTACTTAACGCCGAAGTAATATGACTCCCCTTTTCTTCTATTTTACGGCATCATAATCCTCTATTACACTCATTCTTTGGTATAATGCTCTTGTGGTCGTCACGAATCTGATCCCACGATATTGAATCCGCGCATATACCTCCATAATGAAACATAAGACGATACTTAAATATTTAAGTTATGATTCCTACTTACAAACTTGAAAACTTGGTTCCAACGTAATTAACAATTCTTACCCAAATCTTTTTTGGAAGAAAGTACTTGGAAATGTCCCCTTTGAATGTAGACGCTTTCCCAATGTTAAAACATCTCACTTTAAACCAACAACTGCAACCAATATTTCATCCTTCTCCAACCTTCTTAATTTAACATCTTCCTGTATTCTGGTTCGTTTCGTATGATAGTCTCTGTAAATGGAAGACATCATTTCAATCGATAAAGCAATTGAAACTAACCAAATCGATTAACAACTTGATTTTTAATTATCTACCCCTCGTTGTATTATAAACTATAATAAATAAAATGAATCACATTGTTCATATTGAGACTCGAAAAATATACAGTTAAGAAGTCCCAACTAATTCTTGAAAGGCATATGTATAGGCCTATTTGTAAACATCGAGGATTCTACTCAACTTAAACAAGAATGTAATAAGTAAATAATAATTAAACTGTCACATGAATCTCACAAGATAAAATCAGTCAAGAGAATAAAGATTAAAGTCAATCTACAGACTTGAAGTAATTCTACATTGAAAGAAGTTCATTTATTTGATCAAGCCTCAGTGAAGTATTCAGGAAAGTGGATCTAATTTAAAGTGACAAAGATTTCAGAAGTATGATAAGAAGTGTACAGAATACAGTGTTTGATAATGGGAAAAGAAAAAGAACCACGGCTTAAAGTTAAAAGATGAAGAACAATCATTGCAGTTAGTCACTTATGAACCAGACAGTACATCGAGTGTCAACATCATACAGTGGAAGTTCGTCATTATTTTCAGTGGTTCACAAATTGATACTTCTGTCAAGAAAATTGTATTAATTATCTTTTAATTTATTTAATCAGTTAATTAATTTAATCTATATATTAATTCCTTCAGAATTAATTTATTCATTAAATTAATTAAACAGTAAATTAATTTATAATTAATATAGTACTAGTAGTACTTTATAGATAGTACTTCCAATTCAAACTGACAGTACTACCGATAGTACTTCCATTTCAATTGACAGTACTACCGATAGTACTGCCAGTTCAATGGATAGTACTACCGATAGTACTACCAAGTCAATCTTAGTACTACCGATAGTACTTGTAGTTCAAAGTAGGATGTGCGTACAAAAAGCAAAGGAATTGGACAGAAACAAATCAATTGAGACAAAAGAAAAACAAGTGCAATACTATTCAATCTTCACTGACTGTCCAACAAACTACAAACTGTCCGAGCATTAAACATCTTCAAGCAATTAATTTATGTTAGATCAGGATTCAATGATCGTCAGGATCTAGACTCAACTGATCAGGATTGCTGACGTCATCAGTATTGCATAGCCATCAGGATTGCATGGTCGTCAGGATCAGGATTGATATCAGGATTTCATATCAGGACTGGGATAAGGATTGATCATCAGGACTGGAAGCTGATCAGGATTTCTACTTCGAGTTATATTTGGAGTCTAGTTAAATAAGGATGTTTATTTTGTCGGTTCCTGGTTTGTAGGAACATAGCTATCAATTTAGGATAGGTTTCAATCTTTGTAATTGATTAGGACTTATCATGTAATTGATAGAGAAGCTGTGTAGTATATAAACACAGTTTAGGTTTCAATTTATATCGATCACATACACGAGTATTTTTGTAACCTAGAAGCTCTCAAGAACATCAGAATTTCTTAAGAGAGTTTGTAACAATTTTATATCAGAATTAATAAAGCTATTATTATTCATATTTGTGTTTAAAGTCGAGAATCTTATACAATTGTATTCAACCCCCCTTCTACAATTGTTTATTACTGGGCAACAATTGGTATCAGAGCAAACTGATTTAAATTTGAATCAGATACGATCTAAGATGTCGACAACCAAGTATGAAAGCATGAAAATTCCCATTCTGAAGAAGTCTGAATATCCAACATGGAAGGTAAAGATGCTGATGTACCTGGAGGCTATGGATCCTGATTATTTGGACATGATTCGTGATGGACCATATATTCCTACCAGAATTATAGAACGAACAGAAACTGTACCTGAACACTATGTGGTCAAGGTCAAGAGTGAATGGACTCCAGAAGAAAAAGCTCATGTACTCAGAGAGGCAAAGATAAAGAATATCCTGCACAATAGTCTTGATGCTGTCATGTCCAACATAGTGATTGCATGCAAGTCTGCAAAAGAAATCTGGGATACTTTGGAAACTCAATGCCAGGGATCTGCATCTGTCAAGAAAAATAGAAGGGCTCTTTTGATTCAAGAATATGAACAATTCGATGCTAGACCTGATGAGAGCCTGACTGATTTATATGATAGATTTTTGACACTCCTGAATAGTCTATCTTTAGTTGGCAAGGAATATGTTTCTGAAGATTCAAATACCAAGTTTCTGAGAGCTTTACAAGAAGAATGGGATACTCAAACCTCAATCATTAGACATCAGTATGATCTGAACACTGTGTCTCTTGATGAAGTCTATAGAATGCTAAGAACTCATGATCTTGAAGTTCAACAGAGAAAGAATAAGAGAAGCAACAAGGCAAAGACTATTGCCTTGAATGTAGAGGCTAAATCAAAAGGAAAAGCTATGGAGGTCTCTAGAAGGAAATCAAGAGTGGTGGAGTCAGATCCTGATGATTCATCATCAGATACTGATGGCAATCCTGATGCCAATACTGATGATGATTCTTCTGACTTAGACATGGAAGAGATGGTTGCTATGATAGTCAGAGGCTTCAAAAAGATGAAGTTCAGGAAGGCTAGAAGACAAGGCAACTTCCAGAAAAGGACCTTCAATACTAACAAAGACAAATACATCAAAAAGGACATCAAGGGTAGCAAATTTCACAAGTCAAAGGTTAGATGCTACAAGTGTAATGGTATGGGACACTTTGCTACTGAGTGCAAGAAGACAAAGGCACTCATCACATCAAGCAAGGACTGGATGGACTCTTTCTCAGAATCTGATACTGAGGTGGTCAACTATGCCCTAATGGCCAATACTGATGATACTTCTATTCCTGATGATAAGGTACTAAATATTGTCTTTGATTTTGATACTGATAATGCTTCTGAGTTAAGACGTTTTCTAAAGTCATTGCATATTAGCTTTAGAAGTCAAACTGCTGAAAATACTAGAATCTTATCTGAAATGTCTGAACTTAGAAAAAGGAATGAGCATTTAGAAGCTGAATTTTCTTTTATGCAAAAAGTACAGATAGAATGTGATAATGCTAAACACATGTACTTAGAGATGAAATTTAAATGTACTGCTCTTGAAAAGGAACTTGAATATGCTAATGAGAAAATCAGAACCTGGACAGACTCTGGTAGAAAATTTCATGAGATTAAGACCTCTAAGAATTGGAAAGAGTGTCTAGGGTATAAGTCAGATGAAGATAAGAAATTGAAAGAGAAAATTGTTGTTGATGAGATAGTTAGTCCAAAACCTATAGACATGTTATAGACAAAACCAAATCTAAGATTACTCCTGTTAATTTTGTTTTTGGTAAGGATTTCAATTCAACTTTTGAAAAGGGATCTACTTCTGTTCAAAGTGTTAAAATTATTAAGTCTAAACCTGTCATGAGTAAGGTTACTAAGAATGTAGGTTTACTGTCTCAGAAACAACTCAAGGATAAAATCTGTGAAGTTATAGATAAGAAGAAGGAACCTAGTGTCAAAAGAAACAGGAATGGTAAAATTGGGATTAATAAAGAAAATGGTTATAAATATGTCCCGAATGCACCTAGAAAATGTTGCTTTAACTGTGGCAACTCTAATCATCTTGCTATTGATTGCAGAAAGAGTAAAAAGAAGGTTACTGAAATTCCTAGGTCTGATGTTAGGAATAGATCAGTATTTTATAAACAACAGAATTCCTGTTTTCATTGTGGTAGTAAATGACATTCTATTTATACATGTGAAGAATATCATGATTTGTACTATAACTTCTATGATCCATTACCTAAGTTTAATAATAGTGCAAATTCTGGTAGCCTTAAGAATGTCAAGGGGAAGCATGCTTTTGTTAATACTGATACTGACAAAGCAAATCCTGATGGAGTAAATCCTGTCAGGACTGCTAAAATCAGAAAGTCTTCTGCTGCTACAATTAATAAAATTCATGGAAAAGGAACCCAACAAGTGTGGGTTCCTAAACATTCTAACTAGTGTTTTAACATTCTGATTGCAGGGTAAAAAGAAAAATGTGTTAGTCATGGATAGTGGATGTTCTGTGCACATGATTGGAAACAAAGCCCTGTTATCAGAATATGAGGAAAAAGCTGGCCCAACTGTGTCTTATGGAGATGGCAACATTGGACAAACTTTGGGATATGGCAATATAATCATTGGTAATGTCATCATTGAAAAAGTAGCTCTAGTGAAGGGACTAAAACACAACCTGTTGAGTATTAGTCAAGTCACTGATAGAGGTTATCATGTCAATTTCTATTCCACACATTGTGAAGTAGTCAGCAAAGAAACAGGAAAAATAGCATTGACTGGCTACAGACATGGTAACATTTATGAAGCCAACATTCTCTCAAATACTGATGGCTCCCCTACATGTCTCATCAGTAAAGCATCAGTAGATGAAATTTGGAATTGGCACAAGAAGCTTTCTCATCTCAATTTCAGCAATATCAATGAGTTGGTTAAGAAAGATTTAGTGAGAGGATTACCTAAAGCTTTGTATACTTCTGATGGACTCTGTGATGCTTGTCAAAAGGCTAAACAAAGAAGGACATCATTCAAGAGTAAATTAGAATCCTCAATTGGAGAACCATATCACATGCTTCATCTTGATCTATTTGGTCCAGTCAACATTATGTCCATCAGTAAGAAAAGGTACACTCTTGTAATTGTTGATGAATATTCTAGATTCACTTGGGTGTATTTTCTGCACAGAAAAGATGAAACTCTTGAAATACTGTTGGATCATGTGAGAATGATTGAGACAACCACAAAGTACAAAGTCAAGATACTGAGAAGTGATAATGGTACTGAATTCAAGAATTCAAAGATGGAAGAGTTCTACAAATACAAAGGAATTATTCAACAATTCTCTGCTCCTGGCACACCTCAGCAAAATGGAGTAGTTGAAAGGAAAAATAGAACTCTTATTGAAGTTGGCAGAACTATGTTGGAAGAAGCTAAATTGCCTACATATTTCTGGGCAGAAGCAGTCAACACAGCATGCTATACACAAAATCTAACTTTGATAAACAGATATGGTGTAACTCCCTATCAAATGCTCAAGGAGAAGAAACCTAGTTTGAAGCATCTGCATGTGTTTGGCTGTAAGTGTTTTTTTCTCAGAACTCATCCTGAACAGCTAGGGAAATTTGAAACAAAGGCTGATGAGGGAATTTTCATAGGCTATCCTGCATCAAGAGCCTTTAGAGTTTTTAACTTGAGAACAAGGACTGTCATGGAGTCAATACACGTATCTTTTGATGACAAGAAGATAATTGGATTGAATGAAGACTCACATGATAGATTGGTTTTTGAAAATGAAGCTACCAAGGAACCTGAAGAAAATGCATCAGATCCTGATAATTCATCAGATACTGATGGGTCACCAAATCCTGATGATCCATCAAATCCTGATGACACACCAAATCCTGATGAAGCACCAATACTGATGGTGCTAATACTGATGATGCAAATAATGATGATACATCTAGTAGTGCAAATGTTGAGGGGGAGCAACAACAAACTACTATAAATTCAGAGTCAACTCAATCATCAGGACAAAATTCTTCAGATACTGATTCAAGTGACAATCCTGATAATTCATCAAGAGGAAATAGCATTAATTCAGGGGGAGCTTCTAATGAAACAAATTATTCTAATCAAGATAACACCAATCCAGGGGGAGCATCTACATCAAGGAATGACTTACCACCAGCAAGGAAATGGACTGCAAGTCATACTCCTGATTTGATAATTAGAGATCCTGATGCAGGTGTTCAGACAAGAAGTGCAACTCAAAATGAATGTCTATATAATAACTTCCTGTCAAAGGAGGAGCCAAAGAAAGTTGAAGATGCACTTAAAGATGCTGATTGGGTTACTGCAATGCAAGAAGAATTGAATGAATTTGAAAGGAATGAAGTCTGGAAACTGGTGCCAAGACCAAAGAACAGGTCAATTGTTGGTACAAAATGGATTTTCAAAAATAAGACTGATTCAGATGGTGTAATAATCAGAAACAAAGCAAGACTAGTTGTAAAGGGGTATTCTCAACAAGAATGAATTGACTATGATGAAACTTTTGCTCCTGTTGCAAGACTAGAGGCCATCAGGATCTTTCTGGCATATGCAGCTCACAAGAAATTCAAAGTTTTCCAGATGGATGTTAAAAGTGCTTTCTTAAATGGTGAACTGGAGGAAGAAGTATATGTTGAACAACCTCCTGGTTTCATTGATCCTAAATATCCAAATCATGTTTAAAGATTGGATACAGCACTTTATGGACTAAAACAAGCTCCAAGAGCCTGGTATGAAACCCTAGCTCAATTCTTACTGGAAAGTGGATTCAAAAGAGGTACTATTGATAAAACTTTGTTCTATTTGAATCATGGTAAGGATTTGCTTTGAGTTAAGATTTATGTTGATGATATCATTTTTGGGTCAACAAACAATAAGCTATGTGAAAAGTTTTCTAAGCTTATGTGACGCCCTCCAAACCCGGGGTACAGATTTGGGGAGTCACCCGACCAACGGTGCACAACATAAACCTGAATATAACACATGCATAATATATAATAACATAAAATACCCCTTATCCAAGACCGAATCCAGATTATGGCATGAAACAAGCTTTTAAGTCATAATTATTACAAACTAGTTTTCATAGTTATTACACACTTAATATACAAAGCTAGACATCTAGTCTAACTTCCAAGATAAAACAACTACCCGTCCAATGACAATCACTCGGGGTGGTCTCCTAGCATCGGGAGAACTGTCACTAGCGCTGTGTCTGCTCATTCTCTCGCTTCACTGGAATAGGGTTAGAAACAAAACAAGTATGAGCCACATGTGCTCAGCAAGCATGATATATGTATCAATCACAGTTCTATAATGAAAGGAAAGAATTCAATTATCTAAATCAACAATACAGAAGTCAAACATATGCTTTTAACAATCTTTAATGAAGAAAGAGGAATTAGAATTGGACTTCTACATTTTTCAAATACAAAGGTTGTGCTGCTGATCAGTCACGCAACAACCCCATACTTGCTTATAGCAAAGTCCTCTACTGGATCCTAGGCCAATCTGGGCCTTAAATTATTCCGACCATAAGTATGGCCCGACCATTACTGGTCCTATTTAAAAACATGCCAATTCTATCACAAGGTATAAGCAATAATATGCATAACAGGATAAGTACAGAATAACGGGGTGTAATAGTTGCAAAAGAGCTTCAACTATTCATTATCAAAGAAAGTCCGAGAAATAGGTTCAGAATGGTTTCAACGGTACGATGTACTCGTTCAAGAAGGTAATCAGTAGTTGTAATCAATAATCAATGTCTGTAATCAATAATCAATGATAAAATCAAACTATCAATGGTTGTAGGCAATAATCAAATGATAATAATCAACAATCAATGGTTGTAGACAAAATCAGATGAATTTGGAAATAAAGGTTTCCGATTCAGATCAAATCAAAGAGTTAAGAAAATTTACTAAAATGGAATCAGTTGCCCAAGTACGGGTAAGGATTTATAATCTAACTTGTTCTGGGGTAATAACATGTAAGTATTGAAGACAATAACAATTTATCACAAGTAAAGGCACATATACTTGCCTGGTCTACGTCGCTGTCGGTTTTCTATCTCGTTCACTCTACTTTCCCCTTTCCCTTGCTCCGGGAACTCAATTCTATAATAAACAACTTAGAACAGTAAGTCTAACTATCCTCATTCTATCCTCGACACACAATCAATCAATAATACATTTTAAACTAGTAACCGGTTACGTATCGGACGTCCGGTCTAATTTACGGTATTTAAAACTCAGACACTAGCCCTCGTACGGGCATTTACGGACCATTAAAACACATTAATCGACTCATATAAATCATATAGCACTTATAACTATTTTTAAAATAATTAAGTTTAATAAATTTTCGAATTTAAAATAATAAATATAATTTTACAGAATTTTTCTGAATTAAAAATATATTTTTAAAATTAAAATATGAATTTTTAAAGATTTTAAACTATTTTCGAATTAAATTTAAAAATAAAATTCAAAAACAGTTTTCTGAAAATATTTTAGGTTTCGAAGATTGAAACCGGGTCAAGAAAACGGGTCAACGGGTCAGGAAGAACATAAACGGGTCGGGAAGAACAACCCGGAAAAATCCCAGAATCCGGTGACAATTCCAGATTCCGGCGAGCCAAAAACTTAACAGAAATTGGGGCTTTTTGTACCAAAACAATCCTCAACAACACAGCAATCTATTCTGATAAAAAACAAACGAAAACAAAGCCGTAATCTCAATCCCGATCAAATTCCGGTCACCATGAACAAATTTTCCGATCTACCAAAATCGTACATGAAACTCTACGTTCTTTATGTTAAAATGAAGCTAAGAACACATACAACAAAAGCCCTCTATCAAAAACAATGTCAGATCATTCATATGAACGGACTATTAAAAAGAAAAATCGGCCAAAACCCTAGAAATCGGATTCTTAAAAATTGAACATAAACATGAAATTAAAGCATGAATTCCTACTAATTAGAAGCCTAGGAACATGTTGGAAGCAATCAATTGAGCGGAGAATCAACAGAATGAAAATCCCCAATTCGAATATAAACCCTAATTTAAATTCGAAATTTGAAAATTTCATATAAAATCGAAAAATTACCAGATGATGATGAGGTTGGAAGATTCTGAAACTAGAGCTCAAGATCTTTGATTTGAGTACTTGAACTTTGAATTTGGATTTCAATAACACCTTCAAATTTGATTTTGATTTTCAAGAACACGAAGAACACGGTTCAGGAATTTTATATTTTTATATATTTTTAATTCGGATTATATGAAGTATAATGTACGATTCTCCTTTTTATACTTAGTGAAAAATAATACCCTAAATGACATTTTTGGATCGATATTGATCCACTGGTTTGTTTAAAAACCCTAATTAGGTTAAAAACACGTTTTACGAAAAGATAATCATCTACAAAGACTGATAATTATCCAAATCAATACATATCATTATATAACTAATGCTCAAGAATACTGGGGCTATAACAGATGTATTTATTGATACGGGCGATATATCAATTACCCTTAAAAATTAGGGTTAGGGTTTAGAATAATTTTTCTTCCTTTGAATAAAACAATTACTAGTGATCATATCAGATAATAAGGGATATAATAATATGAAGAAATCCTCCGATAATGATTCGAACACAGATGACAAAGGAATAATAATGATGTACAAAATTTCAACGGGGCCCTTGAATTTTCAAAACGGGGCTCAAAATTGAATAAGATTTCAAATGACGAAATATTTGAAAGGGGCCTTCGACTCACCAAATAACACATAACACTTAAAAATCCTTATCATTATAACTCAAAATACTTCATAATAAGTATTCCACACATATAATACAATTTATATTATTAATAAAGTTCACGGATCTTACATCCTTCCCCCCTTAATAGGATTCTATCCTCAGAATCAGATCAAGGAAACAACTGGGGATACTTCTCTAACATATCACTCTCTAACTCCCAAGTAGACTCTTCCACCTTAGGATTCCTCCACAAAATTCTTACTATCACTACAGTCTTATTTCTTAATACTTTTTCCTTACGATCCAATATCTGAATTGGTCGCTCTACGTAAGATAAATCTGACTGGACCTCTATGGGTTCATACTCTATTACATGGTTCGAATCTGGTCGATACTTCTTAAGCACTGATACGTGAAACACATTATGAACGTGCTGCATATGCGGGGGTAATGCTAACTCGTAAGCTACTTTCCCAATTTGCTTTAAAATCTCAAATGGTCCAACGTATCTCGGACTCAATTTCCCTTTCTTTCCAAACCTAACCAATCCTTTCCATGGTGAAACTTTTAGTAACACTTGTTCTTCGACTTCGAATCCCATATCCTTTCTTGCTAGGTCAGCATATTTCTTCTGCTGGTTCTGAGCTGTTATCAACCTTTTCTGAATCAATTCAATCACTTCCTTTGTCTGCTGTACTAATTCTGGTCCTATCACTTTCCGTTCATCGACTTCTTCCCAATATACTGGAGATCGACATTTCCGTCCATATAAAGCTTCGTAAGGTGGCATCCCGATACTCGCGTGAAAACTATTATTATATGAGAATTCTACTAAGGGTAGATGATCATCCCAATTACCTTTAAAATCAAGTGCACACATCCTAAGCATGTCTTCGATGGTTTGAATGGTCCTTTCACTTTGACCGTCTGTCTGTGGGTGATAAGCCGTACTCATTCTCAATTCGGTGCCTAAACATTCTTGAAAACTTCTCCAGAATCTTGAGTTGAATCGAGGGTCTCGATCAGATACTATTGACACTGTAACTCCATGCCGTACCACGATTTCTTTAACATATAAACGAACTAACTTATCCAGCGAGAACCTCTCGTTAATAGGAAGAAAATGTGCGGATTTCGTCAATCGATCTACAATAACCCAAATAGCATCATGGTTAGACTTCGTTCTAGGCAATCCTACCACAAAGTCCATTGCGATGTGTTCCCACTTCCATTCAGGAATTTCTAACGGCTGTAGTAATCCACTTGGTCTTTGATGTTCCGCCTTGACCCTTTGACACGTAAAGCATTTACTCACCCATTCAGCAATTTCTCTTTTCATATCTGGCCACCAAAAGTTCATTTTAAGATCTCGATACATCTTCGTGCTTCCAGGATGAATTGAATACTTCGAGTTATGCGCTTCATGCAAAATTTCACTCTTTAGTTCTGCTACATTAGGCACCCATATTCGGGAAGCAAACCTTAAGATTCCTTTGTCGTCCAGTTGGCTACATATTTCCTCGCCTGTTAAACTATTTGCATTGTCATTCATGACTTGCTCTTGGCATTTCCGTATCTTTTCCAACAATTCAGGTTGAAACGTTATGGCGTAAATCATTTCTGTCGCGTCCTTCGGAACACATACTTCTATTTCTAACTTCTCAAATTCTCTGTACAATTCTTTGGTCATCGTCACCATATTCAATCTTTCTTTTCTGCTCAATGCATCTACTACCACGTTTGCCTTGCCGGGGTGATAATTTATAGAAATGTCGCAATCCTTGATTAGCTCCAACCATCTTCTCTGTCTCATGTTCAGCTCTTTTTGAGTAAAGATATACTTCAGACTTTTGTGATCGGTGTAAATTTCACATCTCTCTCCGTACAAGTAATGTCTCCATATCTTTAGTGCAAATACGATCGCTGCTAATTCCAAATCATGTGTAGGATATTTCTGTTCGTGAGGTCTCAATTGTCTCGACGCATAAGCAATTACTTTGTCATGTTGCATAAGTACACAACCCAATCCTTTGTAAGACGCATCACTATAGATTACAAATTGACCTTGATCGTCTGGTAGCATTAACACTGGTGCCCTAGTTAATCTTTTCTTTAACTCTTGGAAACTCTCTTCGCATTTGTCGTTCCATATGAATCGTTCGCTTTTCCTTGTCAGCTTGGTCATTGGAGTAGCTATCTTTGCAAAATCCTGTACAAATCTCCGATAATATAAGGCTAATCCCAAGAAACTTCTAACTTCAGTTGGTGTCCTTGGTCTTTCCCAATCATTCACTGCTTCAATCTTGGCTGGATCTACTTTGATGCCTTCACTACTTACCACGTGCCCTAGGAAATGAACTTCCCTTAACCAGAATTCACACTTTGAAAACTTTGCGTATAGTCTTTCTTGTCTTAAAATCTCCAACACAATCCACAAGTGATTTGCATGTTCTTCTTCCGTCTTAGAGTATATCAAAATATCATCGAAGAATACCACTACAAACTCATCCAAATACTTCTTAAAAATCCTGTTCATTAAATCCATAAAAGCTGCTGGTGCATTCGTCAATCCAAACGCCATTACTAAAAACTCATAATGTCCATACCTTGTTTGAAAAGCTGTCTTCGGTATATCGTCTGGTTTAACCTTCAATTGGTGATATCCTAATCGTAGATCAATCTTAGAAAAATGAACCGCTCCTTTTAATTGGTCAAACAGATCATCTATTCTGGGCAATGGATACTTTTTCTTGATGGTTAGTTTGTTAACTCCCAATAATCTATACAAAGTCTCATACGCCCATCCTTATTTTTGATAAACAACACTGGTGCTCCCCACGGTGAAACACTAGGTCTGATAATTCCTTTGTCTAACAATTCCTGCAATTGCTTAGCTAACTCCTTCATCTCCACTGGTGCCATTCTGTATGGTGCTTTGGATACTGGTTCCGCGTCTGGTGTTAAGTCTATCGCGAACTCAATCTCTCTATCCGGAGGTAGTCCTGGTAACTCTTCTGGGAAAATATCTGGAAACTCACTCACGACTGGAATATCTTCTTTCTTAGGAACTTCCTTCTCTGTATCTATCACATATGCGAGATAAGCCTCACATCCTTGTTTTAATAATCTCTTAGTCTAAATCATCGACAAAAATTTCTTCGTTTGTTTCTCTCCTTTAAATATCACTTCTTTCTTTTCTGGGGTAACTAAAGTAACCCTCTTATCCTTACAATCAATACGCGCATCATAATCAGTTAACCAATCCATTCCTAAAATAACATCAAATTCTCCCAACTTGAAGGGTAATAAATTAGCATAAAAACGACTCCCTAAAATCTCAATTTCACAACGGGGACAATACGAGCTGACCGATATACGATCCTGGTTAGCTATTTCTACACTCAACACTCCATTTAAGGGTTCCATTAAACAATTCAATTTACGAGCAAACGTTTCCGAAATAAATGACTAAGCTCCTGAATCTATCAGCACTTTAGCATTAACAAAATTTACTAGAAGTGTACCTGCCACCACATCGGAGTCTCTCACCGCTTCCCTCATTGACATATTATAGGTTCTGGCTAACGGCTGAACATCAACAGTTGGAGGTGCCTCTATAGCTCGAATCATGTTGTTCATGAGTGCTGGCGCTCTACAATCCTTGATCATATGGCCTGGTCTCTTGCATCGATGGCACACAATACCTATCTTGCAATCCCTGGCATAATGCCCTTTATGGTTACACTTAAGACATGTGACACTCAATATGTGGCATATACCTGGATGTCTTTTCCCGCATGTCTTGCATTCTGGCAGTGGAGGTCTGGAAACTACTTGCTGATTATTGTTTGGTGGACGATTTATTGGTCCTGCATTTCCGGTGTCTGGTTTCTTGAAAGTTGTACCTCTGCTTGGCTGGAATCCTGGCTTCTTGTTTGGATGGTTCTGAATATCTCCCGGTGACTGGACCTTATCAGATGTCCCTACCTTTCTTTTCTTATTCTCTTTCTCTCTCATATATGAATCACTTTCTCCTTCCGCAATCATTGCCTTCTGTACCACGGCTGCATATGTATCTAATTCCAAAACTGCTAACTTACTACGAATCCATGACCTCAGTCCCTGTTGGAACCTCTTGGCCTTCTTCTTCTCTATATCAACATATGTCGGAACAAACCTATACAACTCGGTAAACTTGGTCTCGTACTGTGAAACAGTCATACTACCTTGCTTCAATTCTAAAAATTTCAACTCCATTTGATCCCGCATAAAGTCAGGAAAATACTTCTCTAAAAACAATTCTGTAAATCTCTCCCACGTAATTAATCCTTCAGGTTCTAAAGCCTTACTAGTCTCCCACCAATAACTTGCCTCATTTTTCAGAAAATAACTAGCATACTCAGTTTTCTTTTCTCCCGTTACCTCTATCAACGTAAAAGCTTTCTCCATTTCCTTCAACCATGCCTTTGCCTCAACTGGATCAGCAGATCCTTTGAACTCTGGAGGTTTTGCTGCTTGAAAGGATTTGAACGTAACCACAGGTACTACCTGCTGGTGCGGCTGTTGGTGATGCTGATGTTGCTGCTGCTGCTGCTGTTGCTGCTGCTGCTGCTATTGTTGTAGTAACTGATGTTGGATCTGTTGTTGTTAGCTAGAGCAGTAGTTTGTTGAGTGAGGGTGTTCAAAAGCTGTATTACAACCGGATCTAAATGACCCGTTGGGGGTGTATTCTGTTGACCTTCTTGGTCAGCTGAATTATTCGAGCAGGTATTTCATCTAGGAGGCATATTGCTGATGAACAAACAATAACTGATTTAATAATTCATAAATAGAAGAGAAAAGAACACAATTGGTAGAACCCTGATTTACGGATTTTCAACGGCGTAAGGATACACTCGTTGCACAAGTAGATTAACAATTATAATAGTGAAAATGAATAACAAGAGAATAATAATAGTTCTACAAAGGATGATTATCATAAATATATACATAGATTCGATACAAGCGTAGAACGCTTTCAAAAGTAAAGTGTGTCATAGCTGAACTACAACTGCCAATCAACAGTACAACAACAAAATACAACAACAAATCCAAGGCGATACTATAAGCCTGGTGCACTGCTAGTACTATACTATGCATCTATGTACTATCTGACTGGAATCCACATAATATCCAACCTCGTCTCTACCGGCTCATGGATCATCATCTCTAGTATCCTATAGTGCTGGTCCGGAAATCTCTCCAATCTCCCGCATCACAAAGTCCAAAATCTCTCTCATCCCTGCTATAGTCTCTCCCTCTCTGCTAGTAGCTAGTCCATGCAACCTCGTCTCTACCAATGTCCTCACAACCCTGAGTCTCATTCGTGTCTCTCCTATCTGATCTCTGAATCTATCTCTATCTCTGGCTACACCTGCCTCCGCTGTACGCATCCCACGCATCTCTAATACCTGTCTACGAAAGTAATCCCTCTCCTCTCTCATCCTCTGATAACGGTGATGTGGAACTGGTGGCTCGGAGATCTGGAACAAAGGTCCGGAAACTGAAGCCTGAGATCGCGGTGCTGCGGGTATGCGTCGAAGTGGAACGGGACAAGGTATAGGATCTCTCCTGACCACTATAGGTCCAGACTGAGGTGGTGCCGGTCGCGACGGTCCTGCTCTCATCTCTGGTACAGGTCTCTCCTCTATCGGGTGCTCTGACGGATCTGAATCAAAACTAGAGCTAGGTGGCTGCAATTATAACCATACTCGATTACTACACATAATATCTCTAATCGACCTTCTATGACCATTAGGTGAATTCCTAACCCTCTATGTTATCCTGGACCCTAAATCCTAACTTGTTTCAAATGCCATAACATGTTGCTCTGATACCAACCTGTGACACCCTCCAAACCCGGGGTACAGATTTGGGGAGTCACCCGACCAACGGTACACAACATAAACCTGAATATAACACATGCATAATATATAATAACGTAAAATACCCCTTATCCAAGACCGCATCCAGATTATGGCATGAAACAAGCTTCTAAGTCATAATTATTACAAACTAGTTTTCAGAGTTATTACACACTTAATATACAAAGCTAGACATCTAGTCTAACTTCCAAGATAAAACAACTACCCGTCCAATGACAATCACTCGGGGTGGTCTCCTAGCATCGGGAGAACTGTCACTAGCGTTGTGTCTGCTCATTCTCTCGCTTCACTGGAATAGGGTTAGAAACAAAACAAGTATGAGCCACATGTACTCAGCAAGCATGATATATGTATCAATCACAGTTCTATAATGAAAGGAAAGAATTCAATTATCTGAATCAACAATACACAAGTCAAACATATGCTTTTAACAATCTTTAATGAAGAAAGAGGAATTAGAATTGGACTTCAACATTTTTCAAATACAAAGGTTGTGCTGCTGATCAGTCACGCAACAACCCCGGACTTGCTTATAGCAAAGTCCTCTACTGGATCCTAGGCCAATCTGGGCCTTAAATTATTCTGACCATAAGTATGGCCCGACCATTACTGGTCCTATTTAAAAACATGCCAATTCTATCACAAGGTTTAAGCAATAATATGCATAACAGGATAAGTACAGAATAACGGGGTGTAATAGTTGCAAAAGAGCTTCAACTATTCATTATCAAAGAAAGTCTGAGAAATAGGTTCAGAATGGTTTCAACGGTACGATGTACTCGTTCAAGAAGGTAATCAGTAGTTGTAATCAATAATCAATGACTGTAATCAATAATCAATGATAGAATCAAACTGTCAATGGTTGTAGGCAATAATCAAATGATAATAATCAACAATCAATGGTTGTAGACAAAATCAGATGAATTTGGAAATAAAGGTTTCCGATGCAGATCAAATCAAAGAGTTAAGAAAATTTACGAAAATGGAATCAATTGCCCAAGTACGGGTAAGGATTTATAATCTAACTTGTTCTGGGGTAATAACATGTATGTATTGAAGACAATAACAATTTATCACAAGTAAAGGCACATATACTTGCCTGGTCTACGTCGCTGTCGGTTTTCTATCTCGTTCACTCTACTTTCCCCTTTCCCTTGCTCCGGGAACTCAATTCTATAATAAACAACTTAGAACAGTAAGTCTAACTATCCTCATTCTATCCTCGACACACAATCAATCAATAATACATTTTAAACTAGTAACCGGTTACGTATCGGACGTCCGGTCTAATTTACGGTATTTTAAACTCAGACACTAGCCCTCGTACGGGCATTTACGGACCATTAAAACACATTAATCGACTCATATAAACCATATAGCACTTATAAATATTTTAAAAACAATATTCAAGGCTTATTTGAATTTAAATAAGTCACAAATAATTTTTAAATCAAAAATCGGATTTTTAATCCCATTATAAGTATTTAAAAGTAATTAAATCAATTAATATAAACTTAATTGACACTCTTTAAATGCTCAAACTATTTTTAAATAATAAATCAGGATTGAAAATAATTAAACTGAATTTTAAATTAATTAATAATTAATTTTTAAGAATTAACTGATTGAAAGAATTAATCCATTAATTAAATTAATTAATTATTAATTAAAAATAATTAAAATAATTAAGTTTAATAAATTTTCGAATTTAAAATAATAAATATAATTTTCCAGAATTTTTCTGAATTAAAAATATATTTTTAAAATTAAAATATGATTTTTTAAAGATTTTGAACTATTTTCGAATTAAATTTAAAAATAAAATTCAAAAACAGTTTTCTGAAAATATTTTAGGGTTTCGAAGATTGAAGCCGGGTCAAGAAAATGGGTCAACGGGTCGGGAAGAACACAAACGGGTCGGGAAGAACAACCCGGAAAAATCCCAGAATCCGGTGACAATTCCAGATTCCGGCGAGCCAAAAACTTAACAGAAATTGGGGCTTTTTGTACCAAAACAATCCTCAACAACACAGCAATCTATTCCGATCAAAAACAAACCAAAACAAAGCCAGAATCTCAATCCCGATCAAATTCCGGTGACCTTGAACAAATTTTCCGATCTACCAAAATCGTACATGAAACTCTACGTTCTTTATATTAAAAAGAAGCTAAGAACACATACAACAAAAGCCCTCTATCAAAAAGAATGTCAGATCATTCATATGAACGGACTATTAAAAAGAAAAATCGGGCAAAACCCTAGAAATCGGGTTCTTAAAAATTGAACATAAACATGAAATTAAAGCATGAATTCCTACTAATTAGAACCCTAGGAACATGTTGGAAGCAATCAATTGAACGGAGAATCAACAGAATGAAAATCCCCAATTCGAATATAAACCCTAATTTAAATTCGAAATTTGAAAATTTCATATAAAATCGAAAAATTACCAGATGATGATGAGGTTGGAAGATTCTGAAACTAGAGCTCAAAATCTTTGATTTGAGTACTTGAACTTTGAATTTGGATTTCAATAACACCTTCGAATTTGATTTTGATTTTCAAGAACACGAAAAACACGGTTCGGGAATTTTATATTTTTCTGTATTTTTAATACGGATTATATGAAGTATAATGTACGATTCTCCTTTTTATACTTAGTGAAAAATAATAGCCTAAATGTCATTTTTGGATCGATATTGATCCACTAGTTCGTTTAAAAACCCTAATTAGGTTTAAAACACGTTTTACGAAAAGATAATCATCTAAAAAGACTGATACGTATCCAAATCAATACATATCATTATATAACTAATGCTCAAGAATACTGGGGCTATAACAGATGTATTTATTGATACAGACGATATATTAATTACCCTTAAAAATTAGGGTTAGGGTTTAGAATAATTTTTCTTCCTTTGAATAAAACAATTACTAGTGATCATATCAGATAATAAGGGATATAATAATATGAAGAAATCCTCCGATAATGATTCGAACACAGATGACGAAGGAATAATAATAATGATGTATAAAATTTCAACGGGGCCCTTGAATTTTCAAAACGGGGCTCAAAATTGAATAAGATTTCAAATGACGAAATATTTGAAAGGGGCCTTCGACTCAGCAAATAACACATAACACTTAACAATCCTTATCATTATAACTCAAAATACTTCATAATAAGTATTCCACACATATAATACAATTTATATTATTAACAAAGTTCACGGATCTTATAGCTTATGCAGTCAAGATATCAAATGAGCATGATGGGAGAAATGAGTTACTTTCTTGGTCTTCAAGTTAAACAGACTGATGATGGAATCTTGAAAAGGTTTAACATGCAAGATTGTGCTATTGCATGTACTCCCATAGCTACAGCTACCAAACTTGATCCTGATCAAGGTGTTGAGGTAGATGTAACTCACTACAGAGGAATGATTGGATCTTTATTATATCTCACTGCAAGTAGACCAGATATCATGGTTGCAACCTGTCTATGTGCAAGATTTCAAGCAAAACCTAGGGAACCTCATCTGATTGCAGTTAAAAGAATTTTCAGATATCTCAAAGGCACTCCTTCACTTGGTCTTTGGTATGCAAGGGAATCAGATTTTGGTTTGTGTGGTTATTCAGATGCTGATTTTGCAGGATGCAAAATAGACAGGAAAAGTACTTCAGGAAGTTGTCAGTTTTTGGGTGGTAGACTAGTTTCATGGTTTAGTAAAAAGCAAAAGTCTATCTCTACTTCAACTGCAGAAGCTGAGTACATTGCTGCAGGAAGTTGTTGTGCTCAGATAATGTGGATGAGAAATCAGTTGTTAGATTATGGCCTGTCATACTCAAAAATTCCTATTTATTGTGAAAACCAAAGTACTATTGCAATGACAAGAAATCCAGTTCAACATTCTCTTACTAAACACATCAGTATTAGATATCACTTTATAAGAGAACAGGTTCTGGAAGGAACAATTGAACTTCACTTTGTTCCTACTGATCAACAACTAGCTGATATATTCACCAAGCCACTGCCTGAAGCTACTTTCAATAAATTGGTGAATGAACTTGGAATGATGAATTTTGAGAATTTCTGAGGAAAGCTATAGAGAGGCAATCCTGATGACTATCAAATCCTGATGGTCATTTTGCAAGGTATGTAATTTTGATCAAATCCTGACAGGACTCAATCCTGACAGGAAGTCAACTGGTCAATCCTGATGTACAGGTCAGTATTTCATTGCTTAATTTGTGCCTAATTTTTCTTCAGTTACTGATGAGAAACGTTTGAGTTTTTATTGGACAGCTGTATGCGCGCGTGTGTCACACTGATAGATATATACATATAGATACACATAAAAAGCGGTGTAGTTATGTTTAATTACGCTCGTAATTTGTCCACTAGTCATTTTAGCACAAATCATATTTTGCCACCTGTCATTGAGAGTAATATTTTGTTTTAACAAAATACATTTGATTTTCTAAATTACCGTTTACTCTCTCATCATCAGTTTTTCATCTTCTTCTTTCTCTCTGTGCTTACGCACCCTAGCTTTTTAATCTCAATTCTCAAGTTTTTACACAGTAACAATGGCGTCTTCATCATTCATGAACAAACAGACTGTGATTAGTGGTGATACTTTTGCCACTAATAATTTTGTAGCTATTCTAGACCATCAGGAATTGCCTACTGAGTTCCATATAATCCAGGATTTTCTTACTTCAAGTCCATTGAAGTATGCTCTAACAGAACCTGCGAGTGTTTCTTTCAAGTCAGTTATGCAGGTATGGAATACAGTTTCTTTTGGAAAAGACGATTCTGGCTCAATCCTGATGAACTTTGAATGGAATGGAGTTAATCACTGTGTGACTCCTGCAATTGTGGAGGAAGCCCTGCATTTACCTGTTCTTGGTGATGCTGTTCCTGATAATGTTTCCGACTCGACTCTTTTTGAGTTTGTTACAAAATTAGGTTACAATGGGGAAGTTAAGAGATATGGTAATCTCTTCAGGACGAAGCTCAAAAGGGAGTGGAATTATTTCTTTGACACACTCAGTAGATGTTTCCTGAATAAGACATCTAATTTTGATGCTCTGCCATTAGGATCACTCAAAATTGGGTACTCTCTTATCTACTCTAAAGTTTTTGATTATGGTAGTTTTGTGTTGAAAGATTTAAGTGATAGAAAAGCTGATAAATTAGGCTATGTCTGTTTTATTAGATTTTTCCAATTAATATTCAATCACTTATGTCCTGGTGTTACTTTTGAGGATGATGTGGTTCTACCTATTTGTAGAATTACAGAGAACAACTTGAAGTCCTTAGTCTATTGTGATAAGGCAAATGGTTTTATAGGCAATGCCTTTATTCCTGATGAGGTCAGGCTTTTCTTGCATGAGAAAATGCCTACTTGTTATGGTTTAATTTCTAATGCTATGGGGCAAGGCCAATCACACCTTGTTCCTGACACAAGCATGCCTCCCAAACAGTCCAAACAGTCAACAGCCACCTCTATTGTCTCCCAAAAGACTTTAGTTGTAAAACCTAAGAAATCAGCTAGATCTGATGTGTCTAGAAGGCAATCAGGATCAAAGGATTTCTCCTCTACACCACACATTAAAAAGAAGGTACACGGGGGTGTACAAGGGGTCCTGGTTCAAAAGAAGGCTGATAAGGTGATTGAGGCTGTTTCTGTGAAGAGAAAATTAGTTCTCAGGGATGAGACTGATTCTGAGGATGATTTACCTATATCCTCAAAGATCAAGATAGTCAAGGAAGTTGATGATACTGCTATTGTAGCTGTGGCTCCATCTGCTAAGTCACAGAGGAAAAAGAAATTATCAAAGAGCAGGTATCATATTCCTTTGGAAAAGAAGCAGGGTACTGATGATCAGGATACTTCAAATCCTGATGAGCAATCACATCCTGATTGTAAGATCTGTGAACTTTATTCATAATATAAATTGTATTATACGTGTAGAATACTTATTATGAAGTATTTTGAGTTATAATGATAAGGATTGTTAAGTGTTTATGTGTAAATTGGTGTGTCGAAAGCCCCGTTCAAATATTTTGTCATTTGAAAATATCTTCAATTTTGAGCCCCGTTTTGATAATTCAAGGGCCCCGTTAAAATTTTGTTCATCATTATTATTCCTTCGTCATTTGTGTTCGAATCATTATCGGAGGATTTCTTTGTATTATTATATCCCTTATTATCCGATATGATCAATAGCAATTGTTTTATTCAAAGGAAGAAAAATTATTCTAAACCCTAACCCTAATTTTTCTAGGGTAATTGATATATTGTCCGTATCAATAAATACATCTGTTATAGCCCCAGTATTCTTGAGCATTAGTTATATAAATGATATGTATTTATTTGGATAACTATCAGTCTTTTTGGATAGCTATCACCTCGTAAAACGTGTATTTTACATTATTAGGGTTTTAAAGCGAACCAGTGGATCAATATCGATCCAAAAATGTCGTTTAGGGTATTATTTTCCACTAAGTATAAAAAGGAGAATCGTACATTATACTTCATATAATCCGTATTAAAAATATACAAAAATATAAAATTCCCGAACCGTGTTCTTCGTGTTCTTGAAAATCAAAATCAATTTCGAAGTTGTTTCTGAAATCCAAATCCAAAGTTCAAGTACTCAAATCAAAGATCTTGAGCTCTAGTTTCAGAATCTTCCAACCTCATCATCATCTGTAATTTTTCGATTTTATATGAATTTTTCAAATTTCGAATTAAAATTAGGGTTTATATTCGAATTGGGGATTTTCATTCCGTTGATTCTCCGTTCAATTGATTGCTTCCAACATGTTCCTAGGGTTCTAATTAGTAAGAATCCATGCTTTAATTTCATGTTTATGTTCAATTTTTACGGGTTTGATTTTCGGGTTTTGACCCGAATTCTTCTTTTTAATAGTCCGTTCTTGTTATTGATCTGACATGATTTTGGATATAGGGCTTTCATTGTATGTGTTCTTAGCTTCATTTTAACATAAAGAACGTAGAGTTTCATGTACGATTTTAGTAGATCGAAAAATTTGTTTAAGGTCACCGGAAAATAGTCGGGTTTGAAGTTCCGGTGATGTTTTTGGTTTGTTTTTGATCGGAATGTGTTGATATGGTTATAAGGAATGTTTTGATATAAAAAGCCCCAATTTTTATCAAGTTTTTGGCTCGCCGGAATCTGGGAATTGTCGCCGGATTCTGGGATTTTCCGGGTTGTTCTTCCCGACCCGTTTGTGTTTTTCCCGACCCGTTAACCCGTTTTCTTGACCCGGTTTCAATCTTCAAAACCCTAATTCATTTTCAAAAAACTGTTTTTGAATTTTATTTTTTAATTTAATTCGAAAATAGTTTAATTATTTATAAAAATCATATATTTATTTTAAAAATACATTTTTAAATTCAGAAAATTCTGGAAAATTATATTTAATTATTTAAATTCGAAAACTGATTAAATTTAATTATTTTAATTATTTTTAATTAATAATTAATTAATTGATTAATTCTTTTAATCAGTTAATTCTTAATAATTAATTATTAATTAGATTTAATTAATTGAAATTAAGTTTAATTATTTTCTAGCTTGATTTAATTATTTAAAAATAGTTGGAGTGTTTAAAAAGTGTCAATTAATTTTTATTAATTGATTTAATTCCTTTTAAATACTTATAATGGGATTAAAAATCCGATTTTTGATTTAAAAATTATTTGTGACTTATTTAAATTCAAATAAGCCTCGAATATTGTTTTAAAAATATTTATAAGTGCTATATGGTTTATATGAGTCGATTAATGTGTGTTAATAGTCCGTAAATGCCCGTACGAGGGCTAATGTTTGAGTTTTAATTACCGTAAAATTAGACCGGGAGTCCGATAAGTACCCGGTTACTTGTTTAAATGTGATAATGATTATGATTGTGTGTCGAGGATAGAATGAGGATAGTTAGACTTACTGTTATAAGTTGTTTATTATAGAATCGAGTTCCCGGAGCAAGGGAAAGGAGAAAGTAGAGTGAACGAGATAGAATCCCGTCAGCGACATAGACCAGGCAAGTATCTGCGCCTTTACTTGCGATAAATTGTTATTGTTTTCAATGCTGAAATGATCGTTATTCCCAGAACAAATCAGATTATAAAATCTTCACCCCGTATTTGAATAACTGATTCCATTTCCTTGAATATTCCTAATTCCTTGATTAATCCACAATCATGTTGGTTATCGGAAACCTTCACCTTCAATTCATTTCATATTGAATACAACCATTGATTATTGACTACCACCGTTGATTATTGATTACAACCATTGACTGTCGACTACAACCATTGATTAACTTCTTGAACGAGTACATCGTACCGTTAAAACCATTCTGCTATTATTTCTCGAACTTTATTTGATATTGAGCAATTGAAGCTCTTTTGCAATATCTTGACGTTGTGCATTTATTTTGTCAAGCATGTTATTGCTTATCGTCTATGATAGAATTGGCATGTTTTTAAATAGGACCAGTAATGGTCGGGCCATATTTATGGTTGGAATAATTTAAGGCCTAGATTGGCCTAGGATCCAGTAGAGGACTTTGCTATAAGCAAGTCCGGGGTTGTTGTGTGACTGATCAGCAGCACAACCTTTGTATTTGAAAAATGTAGAAGTCCAATTCTAATTCCTTCTTCTTCATTAAAGATTGTTAAAAGCATATGTTTGACTCGTGTATTGTTGATTCAGATAATTGAATTCTTTCCTTTCATAATAGAACTGTGATTGATATAAATATCATGCTTGATGAGCACATATGGATCATACTTGTTTTGTTTCTAACCCTATTCCAGTGAAGCGAGAGAATGAGCAGACACAGCGCTAGTGATAGTTCTCCCGATGCTAGGAGACCACCCCGAGTGATTGTCATTGGACGGGTAGTTGTTTTATTTTGGAAGTTAGACTAGATATCTAGCTTTGTATATTAAGTGTGTAATAACTCTGAAAACCGGTTTGTAATAAATATGACTTAGAAGCTTGTTTCATGCCATAATCTGGATGCGGTCTTGGATAAGGGGTATTTTATGTCATTATATATTATGCATGTGTTATATTCAGGTTTATATTGTGTTCCGTTGGTCGGGTCACTCCCCAAATCTGTACCCCGGGTTTGGAGGGCGTCACAGGTTGGTATCAGAGCAATAGGTTATGGCATTTGAAACAAGTTAGGATTTAGGGTCCAGGATAACATAGAGGGTTAGGAATTCACCTAATGGTCATAGAAGGTCGATTAGAGATATTATGTGTAGTAATCGAGTATGGTTATAATTGCAGCCACCTAGCTCTAGTTCTGATTCTGATCCGTCAGTGCACCCAATAGAGGAGAGACATGTACCAGATATGAGAGCAGGACCGTCGCGACCGACACCACCTCAGTCTAGACCTATAGTGGTCAGGAGAGATCCTATACCTTGTCCCGTTCCACTTCGACGCATACCCGCAGCACCGCGATCTCAGGCTTCAGTTTCCAGACCTTTGTTCCAGATCTCTGAGCCACTAGTTCCACATCACCGTTATCAGAGGATGAGAGAGGAGAGGGATTACTTTCGTAGACAGGTATTAGAGATGCGTGGGATGCGTACAGCGGAGGCAGGTGTAGCCAGAGATAGAGATAGATTCAGAGATCAGATAGGAGAGACTCAGATGAGACTCAGGGTTGTGAGGACATTGGTAGAGACGAGGTTGCATGGACTTGCTACTAGCAGAGAGGGAGAGACTATAGCAGGGATGAGAGAGATTTTGGACTTTGTGATGAGGGAGATTGGGGAGATTTCTGGACCAGCACTATGGGAGACTAGAGATGATGATCCATGAGCCGGTAGAGACGAGGTTGGGATATTATGTGGATTCCAGTCAGATAGTACATAAATGCATAGTATAGTACCAGCAGAACACCAGGCTTATAGTATCGCCTTGGATGGTTGTTGTATTGTTGATCGGCAGTTGTAGTTCAGCTATGACACACTTTACTCTTGAAAGCGTTCTACACTTGTATCGAATCTATGTACATATTTATGATAACCATCCTTTGTAGAACTATTATTATTCTCTTGTTATTCATTTTCACTATTGTAATTGTTATTCTACTTGTGCAACGAGTGTACCCTTACGCCGTTGAAAATCCGTAAATCATGGTTCTACCAATTGCGTTCTTCTCTCTTCTTATTGAGCATGTTATTGCTTATACCTTGTGATAGAATTGGCATGTTTTTAAATAGGACCAGTAATGGTCGGGCCATACTTATGGTCGGAATAATTTAAGGCCCAGATTGGCCTAGGATCCAGTAGAGGACTTTGCTATAAGCAAGTCCGGGGTTGTTGCGTGACTGATCAGCAGCACAACCTTTGTATTTGAAAAATGTAGAAGTCCAATTCTAATTCCTCTTTATTTATTAAAGATGTTAAAAGCATATGTTTGACTTGTGTATTGTTGATTCAGATAATTCAATTCTTTCCTTTCATTATAGAACTGTGATTGATACATATATCATGCTTGCTGAGCACATGTGGCTCATACTTGTTTCGTTTCTAACCCTATTCTAGTGAAGCGAGAGAATGAGCAGACACAACGCTAGTGACAGTTCTCCCGATGCTAGGAGACCACCCCGAGTGATTGTCATTGGACGGGTAGTTGTTTTATTTTGGAAGTTAGACTAGATATCTAGCTTTGTATATTAAGTGTGTAATAACTCTAAAAACTGGTTTGTAACAAATATGACTTAGAAGCTTGTTTATGCCATAATCTGGCCGTGGTCTTGGATAAGGGTTATTTTATGTCATTATATATTATGCATGTGTTATATTCAGGTTTATATTGTGTTCCGTTGGTCGGGTGACTCCCCAAATCTGTACCCCGGGTTTGGAGGGCGTCACACTGATGCTCTAGAAAATCCTGACGTTGGTATTCCTGATGCTGCACAAAGTCAAATTGTCTCTATTTCAGACTCTCCAGCAAAGGCCTCTCCAACTACCAGACTTGTTGATATTTCATGGGAGAAGGTTGCTGAGACTGCTTCTAAACTTGGATTCTCACATCCAATGGACAAAAAGAGAAAGGCAGAGGAGTTAGTCTTTCAGAGACAAAAGAAGCTGAAAGGATCAAGCCCACAAGAACCTGAATCTCAATGTGATTCAGCAGCTATTGATGATCCTGCCCCACAAGAACCACTCAATCAAAGTTTGGGTGAAGGCATAGCTATTAGAATGGTCACACAAGAACCATTTTCTCAAAGGGAGAATGAAGACATCAACATTCTAGCCACACAAGAACCATCTTTTACTTCTGAAGATGCAGGAAAAGCTACAACTTCTGAGAAATTTCCTGACAATGCTCAAGGGATTTATGGTAAAAATAAAAGATTGGTCGAGGACACTGTCACTGAGGGAAGTACACAAGAACCTTTAACTCAAAGTGTGAAAGCAGCTTCTGAACCTCATGCTACACAAGAACCATCAGTATCAAATTCTGATGCAAGCTTACCAAATCCTGACGGTGTTGCTCCGGACGCTAGTGGTGCTCCTGATGCTGAGCCAATCCTGATACAGCCACTTAGATCTAGACAAATGACAGATACTATCACAGAATCACAGGATAAATTAAAAGGTATTGATATTCCTGATCCTAATGTTCCTGATGATTCTGATGCTGATGATAGTGATGACAGTGATGATAATAATGAAGAGAAGGATCAGCTTGCTACAGCAATCAAAGCTAGTCTTGGAACCAACTTTGGTTCATCAAGAACATTCATGGCTGGCAAGGCTACTATTGGAAAAGATCTCAGACAAGATTTTTCTGTTCCTTCTGAAATTTCTCCTGCTGAGGCACTTAGACAATATGAACGGAACAATTCATGGTACAGATCTTCTGAATCCGTTAGCTTTCCTTTTGCTTTGGATCATGCCTATGATGTAGTGAAATTGATTGAGAATCAAGATTTGAAGAATCATTTGAAGGGAACTACTCTTTTATCCAAAGGCCTCAAACATGAAATTGATTCTGTCAAGGCTGCTACAGAATTAGTAAGGACTGACATTTCTCAAAACTTCACAAAGGTGCCTACTGCTCTTCAACTAAGAATAGTGGAATCTCAAGTCAAGTTAGTCATTACTGAACAAACCTCCATTAATAGCAGAATTGATTCTCTTGATTCTAAGGTAACTGATATACAAACCTCTCTTGCCTTAATTTTGAATATATTGTCAAATCCTGATGTCAAAAAGGGGGAGAAGGTAAGTTCTACAAAATGTACACCTGATATAGTATTAAGGAAAAATGATGATGATACTGGAAATGATGGTGGTGACAAAGTACTACAAGGAGAAACCTCTGATGCTGCTGTTATGAAGACTATTCAAACTTCTCAAAGTTAAACAACGCAGTCAACTCATGTTTCTGATTCTGGAGTAAAGACAGTGAGGACATTGGTGCAATCTCAAATCCTGACGGAAGAGCAAATCATGACAGGTGATCAAATCCTGACGCCTGGTCAAGGACAAATTCTTTCTACAATTCCTGAGGGTGATAAAGATGTAATCATTGATAATCCTGAAGAAGCATCAAATTTATTCCAGAAGTTCAAAACAAAGAAAGGCGATGTTGTGACTCTTTATCATACTGATAAGAGGGTACAACAATTATTTGCTAGAAAGGCACTTTCTATTGCTACTGAAGAATATCCTGATCTCTCTCATGAAGAGTTCTTAAATGCTCAAAGAGAAATGATGGAGAGTTTCAAGAATCCTGCTCCTGCTAGAGGTAGAGGAGGCAGAGGTAGAACAAGTGCAAGAAAAGGTAGAAGAAGCTCATCAACTCCAATTATTCCTAGACAAACAAGGTCTAGAGGATTAAGGATTGAAGAAATTCCTGAACCTACTCAAACTCTAGTAGTTCCTGACAGGTCTACTTTTGGTGATGATGGAATTGATGAAGAAGAACCAGAATTGAGAAGAAGACCAAAACAATCAACTCTCAGCAATACAAATCAAATTGAAGAGTCTAATCCTGATATTGTTCCTGACAATATTCAAGATCCTGATGATTCTGAAATTCTGCAAGAGGTTGATTTATTAATTATTTCTACAGTGGTTGATTCTCACAATAAGGAAGTAGATGAAGAAGAAGAAGACAGAAGAAGAAGAATAACAAGGTCAACAAATAGAGATTTTCAGCTCTATAAGCAAAGACTCAAAACTTCAAATAAAGGGTTGTGGAGAAATGTCAGAAGACAACAACCTCAACTAGACAAGAGTTATTCTTATGAGAAAGAGAAAGATAAGAAGTGGAAACACATTGACACACTTAGGTGTGATAGACCTATCACTTATCATTCTGGTGGGATTATAACAAATGTTCCCAGTGCTGCTAATATTGCTGATTCTCAAAGATCTAGAGCACTCTGGTTACAGATGTTTTCCAATCTAAGGCAAATGCCAACAAATTCAAGAGGAGGAATAGATCACAGAGATTCTGAGTTTCTGAACATGCCATATGTTGACCCTCACTCTTTGACTGATATTGGAGGTAATATAACTTCTGAAAACCAGAACAATTTATTATCTGTTGATATAGTTATAGATTGTCATGAAAAGAAAGAAAAGCTTCTGTACTTCATGAAAGATGGCACTGTGAAGATTCTGTCCATTCAAGAGCTATTGATGAAAACTACAAAGGAACTGAAATATGTTCATTATTTGCTGAGATGGAAGAATAAAGCATGCAAGGAATGGAGTGACATGATTCTGTCAACTATAAGGAGAAGATTTGATGAAGGAAAGAATTATAATGGTGATTATACTCCCATGTACATAAATATAAGAGGACAAGATGTGGAAATGCAAAGGGGTACTGCTGTTAAAGAAATATCCTTTGGCATGAAGCAACTTATTCTTAATCCTGATGGGAAGGAAATTGCTTACCTCCTGGTTGAAGATCATAGTCTACAGAGAAGCTCATTTCAGAATTTGAGAGCAGCTATCTATCAGATTAATGAAGAGGATGAAGAACTTAAAGAGTTAAAAGAAAGACTTATTCAGATTCTTGAAGACAAAGAAGAAAATCTGCTGTCAAGCTTCTTGAAGATGAATATGTTCTACTAGAAAATCTGAGGAGATAAGTTTGTTACTATAAATACTTGTACATTTTGTATATATATTTTTGACATCATTGAATCTAGGAAATCTATACTTTATTTTACAAAGTATGAGATTGGGGGAGATTGTTAGATCAGGATTCAATGATCGTCAGGATCTAGACTCAACTGATCAGGATTGTTGACGTCATCAGTATTGCATAGCCATCAAGATTGCATGGTCGTCAGGATCAGGATTGATATCAGGATTTCATATCAGGACTGGGATCAGGATTGATCATCAGGACTGGAAGCTGATCAGGATTTCTACTTCGAGTTATATTTGGAGTCTAGTTAAATAAGGATGTTTATTTTGTCGGTTCCTGGTTTGTAGGAACGTAGCTATCAATTTAGGATAGGTTTCAATCTTTGTAATTGATTAGGACTTATCATGTAATTGATAGAGAAGCTGTGTAGTATATAAACACAGTTTAGGTTTCGATTTATATCGATCACATACACGAGTATTTTTGTAACCTAGAAGCTCTCAAAAACATCAGAATTTCTTAAGAGAGTTTGTAACAGTTTTATATCAGAATTAATAAAGCTGTTATTATTCATATGTGTGTTTAAAGTCGAGAATCTTATACAATTGTATTCAACCCCCCTTCTATAATTGTTTATTACTGGGCAACAATTTATAGTATTTATTGTAACATCCAAACCACTAGAAGTTGTTTACTTGTACTGCTTTGACTATCTAGCGGATCATTATCCCTAGAATTTATCTCGAAATACTTTTTAGTATTCGATCTTTTTATTACAAATATAGATAAATTCGTGTTGAATTTATTCGAATTTGTTTTAATTAGTTTGATAATCATTCCCTCTAATTTGTACTGTAATTATAACACCTTTCAAGTTTAATATAAGTTATATTTAACTTGAATCTTGTTTCATTTTATTCCGCTCTAATTTGTTCTTGAATTGTTATATCATGAACCAAACAAATTCGAGAAAACAGTACCGTTTGTATTCAACCCCCCTTCTGCAAACTTATCAGGACCTAACAATCGGTATCATAGCTAATTGATTGACGCACAAATCAAGATCCATACTTTTGTGATTTATCAAGAATGTTCAAATTTTTATTTTTATAAAAATTCAAGATGACTACTCAAAAAGTTGGAGCCGTCAAAATTCCTATGTTCAGTAAAGAGCACTATCTAATGTGGAAGAAGAAGATGCTCTTATTTCTTCAAGTGCAAATCCAAAGTATCTTGGTGTATTGAAGAACGGACCAAAAATTCCTATGGTTGTTGAAGAAGAGCATATTGAGAATAATGTTGTTACTCAAGTTGCTAGAATGTATCCCAAAGACCCAAAAGACTATACAGCTGATGAAAAGGAAGATGCTTCCCTAGATGCAAGCTTACAGTTAATTCTGGTTGATTGTCTAGATCCAATCATGCACAATCATGTTTTAAATTGTGTAAATGCTAAACAAATTTGGGATACGATTGAGATAATAAATGAAGGGACAGAAGAAGTCAGAGAAAATAAAATGGAAATTCTTACCTCTTCATATGAACACTTCAGATCTAATCCGGGTGAAGGAATCTCTGATGTTTTTGAGAGATACAACAAATTGATCAATGATCTGAATCTTCATGGAAAACATTACACCATCAAGGAGATAAATAAGAAGTTCCTTCTAACACTTCCATCTCATCTGGAGCACGGGATTTCAGCCATTAGATAAGCAAGGGATTTAGGTGAGATTTCACTAGAAAGACTCTATGGTGTTCTGAAAACCTATGAACTGGAACAGATTCAATAGAAGGAAATCTATGGGACATGTAAAGTGGTCAGTACGTTTACTGCACTGGTGGCAAAAGTTCCACAGAAATTGGAAGAGAAGGTTGTTCAACCTTCCAGTTTTGACAAGGGTGTTACTGTAGCTGAATATGGCTTTACATCCACAAGTCAATATGATGGTGACTTCTATTGCATGGAAGAGCTTGAATAGTTGGAAGATGAATCAATGACAATGATAGTGAAGAGGTTTGGGAACTTCAGATTCAGAAGAAATCCCAATCTTAAGTTCAAACCCAGATTCCAGAGAGGTAGTTCTTCTTCCTCAAATAACACAAAGGGTGGCTATAAAACTGGAACAGTGGACAGAAGCTCAATTAGATGCTTTAATTGTAATGACTTGGGACACTTTGCTATTGAATGCAAAAAGCCAAGACAAGCAAAGAGGAACTCATATGATTCAAGTAAGAAGAACAAAACTGGGAAAGCTTATCTTGCTGAAGGAAAGAGTTGGGATGATACAGATAGTGTTGAGGAAGATGGAGAAGTTGGAAATCTAGCACTCATGAAAAAAGAAGGCAACACTTCATCTCCTAAGTCTGAGGTAAGTTCACTGACTTTGAAATGATTTATCATCTTAGTAGTACATTATCTTGTGCATGTAGTGAAAATGATAGAATAATTCTTCAGAACACTTCTCTTGAAAAGGAATTTAAAGAACTGAGACCAGTGCATGTTAATCAAGATGAACTTACTAAGAAGGTAGATTTTCTTGAGAATAGGGTTAATTGTTATAAACAGTTAGAAACCATTCTTAAAGATAAAATCACTGAACTTGAGACAAAGGTTAGAGCTTACTATAATTCTTGCAAACAGCTAAAGAGATTTTCAACAAGCAAGCTATTAGTCAAACTGTTGGTATAGGTTTTGGCTATTACAAGGCTATTGAATTTTTAGGCATTAATACCCCTAATAGAGTTAGTGCTGAAGAAAGGGGTATACCACATGTGCTTAATGGTGTTAAAGACCCTCTCTTTAAAGAATCTATAGTAGAACCTTTGATTGAATCTTCTATCATCATTCAAGAAGAGATGCGTACTGAGGACATTGCCAATGGGATTGTCCAAGAGTTCTGTCAAAGTTGTTCATACAACGGAGACAAAATTAGACACTCATAAGTTGGAACAAAACAACATGTCTAACATGCATAACATGCCTAGTGTAGATCAATCTCATAAAGCATGTGGTGTTGCGAATTGCATGTCATGTGCTTTTAATGTAATGTATGTTTATTTTAATAGTAAGCATGCATCAAATGATAAGACTACTCCCCGTCAACATGTTAATAACAAGAAGCATACTAGATCCAAGACTGATAGTCCTCCTAAAATTAGAGTGGACACATTTATACCTAAGCCTACTCAAAAATTTGTTAAGGTTGGTTATAAGTGGAAATGATCTTTCATTAAGGAAGTTGAAGTGGTTAAAATCAAGAATGTTGTTTTGCCTGACAAAGGCCAGTTCTTTAAGTATGCTGGACCCAATCAAGTTTGGGTTCCGAAGAAGGTCTAATCAGTTGGATATTGCAGGGTGTGGAACAGGTGAACCGAGTTGTGTGGATTCTGGACAGTGGATGTTCAAGGCATATGACCGGAGATAGAGCCCTTCTATCAAATGTGGTTGAGAAAACTGGCCCAGTGGTTACCTTTGGAGATAAAAACAAAGGTATAAATGAAGGATATGGCAGTCTGGAAGCTGGAAATGTTATCATTGATGATGTATCTGTTGTGGAAGGTCTTAAGCACAATCTTCTCAGCATCAGTCAATTCTGTGATAGAGGATATGTTGTTTCGTTTGATAAGGAGAAGTGCCAGATCCTTCACAAGAAGAATGGAAAGCCTGCTCTTCAAGGAGTAAGAAAAGGAAACTTGTTCATAGCTGATTTGTATTCTGGATGAAAAGATGAAGTTAATTGTTTCTATGCTAAAGCTTCATCAGATGAAAGTTGACTATGACACAAGAAGATGTCTCACCTCAACTTTAAAACAATGAACTCCCTAGTTAATAGGGAATTGGTGAGAGGTTTGCCTCAAATAGAATTTAAACTGGAAGGACTGTGTGAGGCATGTCAGAAAGGAAAGTCAAAGAAAGCATCTCACAAGGGCACTAACACATCTTCAATAACTGAACCTCATCAGTTACTGTACATGAATTTGTTTGGTCCAGTTAATGTGATGTTTATGTCAAAAAAACAATATGCTCTTGTGATCGTCGATGACTATTCTAAATACACGTGGGTTTTATTCCTACATTCCAAGGATGAAACTCCACAAATGGTGATTGATCATGTGAACTTGATTGAGTTGGATTCTAAGTTTCTAGTTAGAGCTATAAGGTCAGACAATGGAACTGAATTCAAGAATGCAGTTCTGAATGACTTCTGTGCAGACAAAGGAATACCAAGACAATACTCAGCCCCTTGAACTCCTCAACAAAATGGAGTGGTAGAAAGGAAGAATCGTACTTTGATTAAAGCTGCAAGGACAATGCTAAGTGAATCAAGACTTCCTATGTACTTCTGGGCTGATGCTGTGAACACTGCTTGTTATACTCAGAATCGAACTTTAATCAACAAGGATTTAATGAAGACTCCGTATGAGATCATGAACAACAAGAAACCAACTCTCAAATACTTTCATGTATTTGGAGCAAAATGCTTTGTGCTTAAGGATGACAATGTGAAATGTGGCAAGTTTGAGGCCAAGGCACAAGAAGCTATTTTTATTGGTTATTCAAGAAGATCATACAGGGTGTATTTGATTGATGGTCACCATATGAAGGAAAGTGTCAATGTTACATTTGATGACACTAAGCTCCATAGTATCCAAACAAAAGATTCATTTGAGAAACTGAAGTTTGATAACTTGCCAGACTCAGATTCAGATGATGAAGCCCCACCTGAGAATATTATTGGTAATGACAATAATAATGATGATAATAATCCTGGTGGTGGTGGTGGAAACATTGGTAACAATGGAGATACCACTAACACTGGAGAAGAATCATCAAGGCAATCAAGCAACAACTCAGGGGGAAGAAATGAAGGATCTACTAGTCATTCACAACACCACAATGAATTTCAAGGCGAATCATCAAGATCAAATCTTCCAAGACAGAGTGTATGGAATAGAGCTCATCCCTTTGAGTTGATCATTGGTGATCCAGGTGTTGGAGTTAGAATTAGAAGTGCTACTCAGAATGAATGTCATTATTCAGGGTTTCTATCTGAAATGGAACCAAAGAAGACTGAGGAAGCACTGGATGATGCTGATTGGGTCATTGCTATGCAAGATGAACTCAATCAATTTGAACAACAACAAGTCTAGAAACTGGTACCTAGACCAAAGCATAAGAAGGTAGTTGGTACAAGGTGGGTATTCAGAAACAAGCTACATGAGGATGGCATTGTCATAAGAAACAAAGCCAGACTGGTTGCTCAAGGGTATTCACAAGCTGAAGGCATTGATTATGATGAAACATATGCACCAGTAGCTAGGCTTGAGGCCATCAGAATGTTGTTAGCATTTGCAGCTTACTCCAATTTTAAAGTTTATCAAATGGATGTTAAGAGTGCATTTCTGAATGGTGAGTTGGATGAAGAAGTATATGTGGAACAGCCCCCTGGCTTTGAAAATCAGGAGCTGCTGGACTTTGTGTACTTTCTCTTCAAGGCTATCTATGGTCTCAAACAAGCCCCAAGAAAATGGTATGACACTCTCTCTGGTTTTCTTTTAGAAAATGGTTTTGTTAGAGGTATCATAGACAAAACTCTTTTTTCAAAGAAACACAAAAATGATATGATATTAGTCCAAGTCTATGTGGATGACAGCATATTTGGGTCTACTAATGATGATCTCTGTAAGAGATTTTCTAAGCTAATGCAGAGTAAGTTTGAAATGAGTATAATGGGTGAGCTGAAGTTCTTTTTTGGATTGAAAGTAAGTCAAATGTTAGATGGTTTATTTATTTGTCAATCCAAGTATCTCAAAGAACTCCTCAAGAAATATCACATGGAGGATTCAGCTTCAGCGAGGACTCCATCTTCTACAGCTGTCAAGCTTGGAGCTTGTGATAATTCTATCAAGGTAGATGTTACAAGCTACAGAGGTATGATTGACTCCTTACTCTATCTTACTGCTAGTAGACCAGATATTATGTATGCTACATGCTTTTGTGCAAGGTTCCAAGCGGACCCTAGAGATTTACATCTCGTTGCTGTTAAAAGAATCTTGAGATATCTTAAGGGTACACCTAATTTAGGTATCTGGTACCCTAAAGATTCTGGTTTTAATCTTGTTGGATACACAGATTCTGATTATGCAGGTAGTGTTGTTGATAGAAAGAGTACCACTAGGAGTTGTCAATTCCTAGGAGGTAGATTGATTTCCTGGTATAGCAAGAAACAACAAATAGTTTCCAATTCAACAGCAGAAGCTGAATATATTGCTGCTGGAAGCTGCTGTGCTCAGATCTTATGGATAAGGAATCAATTGAAGGACTATGGCTTTGCATTAGACAAAATTCCCATTTTGGGTGATAATACAAGTGCCATAGCAATTTCCAACAACCCTGTGCAGCACTCGAGAACGAAGCGCATTGATATCAGGTATCATTTTATCAGAGAGCATGTCATGAATGGAACTGTGGAGTTACACTTTGTACCCACAGAAGAACAAACTGCAGATATATTCACTAAATCTGTTGACGAATCCACATTTACCAGGTTGGTAGGTAAATTGGGTATGTTAAACAGTCTTAGTGATTAACAATATCTCTGAATGACAAGAAACCAACCCTCAACTACTTTCATGTATTTAGAGATGGAGATGTTCGACGTGGCAAGTTCGAGGCCAAAGCATATGAAGCTATCTTTGTTGGTTACTCCAAAAGATCTTACAAGGTGTACATAATTGACAGTCACCAGGTGAAAGAAAGTGTCAATGTTAATTTTGATGACACTAAACTCCCAAGTATCCAAACAGAAAATCCATCTAAGAAACTGAAGTTTGATAACTTGCCAGATTCAGAATCGGATGATGAGACTCCACCTGAGATTGTTGCTGGTGATAAAAATGACAATGATGATAATGATCATGGTGGTGGTGGTGGAAACACTAGTAACAATGGAGATACCACTAACACTGAGGAAGAATCACCAAGACAATCTAGCAACAACTCAGGGGGAGGAAATGAAGGGTCAACTAGTCATTCACAACACCATAATGAATTTCAAGGCGCAATATCAAGATTAAATCTTCCAAGACAAACTGTTTGGAATAGAGCACATCCTTTTGAGCTGATTATTGGTGATTCAGGTGCTCGGGTTCAAACTAGAAGCGCTACTCAGAATGAATGTCATTATTCAGTATTTCTTTCTGAAATTGAACCAAAGGTGATTGAGGAAGCACCGGGTGATCCTAGTTTGGTGATTGCAATGCAAGATGAACTCAATCAATTTGAACAACAACAAGTCTGGAAGCTGGTACCTAGACCAGAGAACATGAAAGTAGTTGGTACATGCATCACATTTTTCCTGTAAATAATGATGTCTAAGAAATAAATAGAAATCACTTTTTATTTATAAAATCCGATGTCTAAATCCAAAACAGACATCGGAACAAAGTGATGTCTAAGAGAAGAATCTAAATCAGTTTTTTTTGGGCAAACCGATGTGTATGTAAGTACAGACATCGGTTTCTGGCCGATGTCTAAGATAGACATCACCGACTAAGACATCGGTTGGCAAACAACATAGACATCGGCCAGAAACCGATGTCTATTGACCCTTTTCTTGTAGTGATTAGACATCTAAAGACGACGGAATGCAAAATAGAACATAGTGCTAGTTTAACATATACATCCACCAAAAGCGCTTACACATAAACTAAATAAATATGCGCTAAGAGAAGCTAAGTCAAGCTTCTACGTCTTCTCCAGCATCTTGTCCATCCAACTTATCTTCATCCTCAACAGAAGTATTGCATAATTCTTCAATATTGAGTTTCAAAGTGGGATTCTGTTCAACTATTTTTCCCAGAATTTTCTTCAGTTTCTGATTCATTTTCTCCTCCATATCAGCAGAAAGTTCGTCTCGTAACTTGGCCAGTTCTGCATATTTTACGCTGTCCTTTTTTGCCAAAGTTTTCTTTGTCCTCCTCGTTATGCCAGATCTGCCAACAAGCCAATTTGGGGCATGAGCTGCCAAATCAACTTCCACACAGGTCTCGCCCTCATTCACTTCATCATTGGAACCGTCAACATTTGCCTAAAAATAATTTAGATATCATCAGATTATCCCAAATGCAAATTAAATATTTTAGAACTAGCAAACAAATAAATTTTAGATATATGCAGCATTTCACTATATATTACGGCAAATACCTGAAAATGCTATTTTTACCTGATTTTCAAGACCCTAGCGGGTTTTAGGATAAGATTCTCCCTTTGTCGGTGTTCCAGGGGTTCGCCTTTTCTTTTTCTAGCATAAATTGAATAGAGTGGTCAGGAAAATAAATTATGTTAGTAATTAATTATTATTCACAAAAATATGCTATTTATTAATTAGGTTAGTAATTAATTAGTGTTCACAATAATTAGCATACCATATCGTTACGGATCTGCGCAAAGCTAGTACGACCTGCATTGTGTGTGTCTATAACCTTTCGGCGATTATTAGCATTTTTTTCAGCTTTTTCCTTCACATCTTCATCAGCCCAATACTGCAGCAACAACTTAAATCGTTCTAATGGAACTCTTTGAGACCTATTTTTTATCCGTTCCTCATCAGTGTTATATTTAGAATAATATCGTGCCTTGAATCGACTTTTGTGCCCTCTCCACAATTCACAAATACTCTTCATCACATAATCTTTACCTTCCTCAGGAATGATATACTTTGTCTGAAAAATTAAAAAAAATAAATTTAATTATATTGAAATAAACAAGCCTAGCTTGTTCATACCCCAAATTAAACAAGTTTGGAATATAAAATATAAGGTGGTTAGTACCTTTACAAATTCCCACAAACAAGTTTTTTCTTCTTCAGGAATTTGAAGCCAACTAACATAATCAAGTGGCACACATTCTCTTGATAATGCCCCCAAGAAACTGCTAAGTTCAGCTTTTATTTTTTTATCTTCAGAAACCAGCTGTAGTTCATGATTCAAGGTCAGAGTTGGTCTTTCGTCTAGTCTCCTCGTAAAGACCGCACTCATAATTAGCTCCTTGTCATGATGATTTGCTTTCTTCTTATCCCTTTGTTCCTGCTGAAGGGTTTGTATCGTGACATACTTCCGTTTCGGTTGAAGATCTTCACCTATAATAATATTATGAAAAAAAAACAAGACGTGAGTAACAATTCTAATAGATTCTATTGCACTACTAAATAAGAATAGTTCACAATTAGGTACAATTTATCAAATACAAAAGACTCAAAAATAAAAGGTATACCTTCAAAAAAAATTGTCCTTGTCCTTACAATTACATGCGGCTGCAGCTGCTTCACTGGCTCTATCGCCTTGTCAACTACTGTGTCAATATAAAGGTCTAACATAGAACCATCTTTCAACCCTTGAGCAAGATCACATGTGTCTGCATCGTTATTCAGTAGTCTCCAGCCACCTCCTAGTTTCTTCACATAAACCCCACCTATTTCAGTGTATCCAATCTTGTCTTTGACATACTCCATAACCACAGAGTAGGAGAATCTGTCAGGCTCCATAACATCAGCAATCTTGACACATGTCCCACACTGATATTTGGTTTTTAGGAATTGTCCCTTATGATAGAACCTGAGATAAAAACATTTGTCGTCTGCCATTCTGAAATTAAATGGAAGCATAAAAACTGGTTAGTCCATTAGTCCAGCTAATACAAGAGTAAATCAAGTAAACGCAATAAACATCTCTGCAAGCAATACAAAAATTACTACCAAGTAAAGGGAAATAATTAAAAATTGACATTACAATTACTAGGAGAAGTTAACATTACAAGCAATAGGAAAAACTGAACTAAATAAACTTAAATGGTAGAATTTATGAAGTCTATTCATTCAGAGTACTCTTCATCAGATCCTTCTTCCACTTCAATTAACGTAATAGGAACTTGTTGTTTCGGAAGTTCATCTCTACACCAACTAACATCATCAGTTTGATGTTCCATTTGAAACTTTACTTCTACATCATGCATTGTAGGTCCAGTGACATCTTCAAGGGCATCGTTTTCTTTATCATTATGTTTTTTTTGGCGTTTTCTTAACAACATAATACAAATTATTTTCAGTACAATCTTGAATATAGAATACTTGTTCTACTTGTGTAGATAGAACAAATGGATCATTTTGCTGATATAATTTATTAAAATTCACTCTTGTCAGCCCACAATAGTCTTTGTCCTTTTGGTACCAAGAGCACTTGAACAAAACTACGGCTAGCGCTCCCCAATAATCGACTTCAATGATTTCGTCAATTACTCCATAGTAACTGACTTCACCAACTATTGGGTTTTTATCTTTAGAACTTGCAAAGCTAGTGGTCAGTGCTTTCAAAAAGACACCACTGTTTTGCGTTGTACACCTGGCGTCTCTTTTCCTTGTATGAAATCTAAATCCATTTACCATGTAACCAGTATACTTCTTCGCTGCTCGTTGAGGCCCCTTCGCCAAACACAACAATTCCAATGAACAATCTTTTTTTTTTCTCAACCTCCTCCTTTAACCAGTTATGGAATTCCTTTGTGTGTGTTCTTTCTCTTTTGTACCTCATCGACTTTCCATTATCATTCATGGTACGATGCTCTCTGCAATGTAATAAACATAAATATATATTATTTGCTACTATTGACAGTAATTAATTGTAGAAGTAGATGAAGAGGACTTACTCAATTAGCTTCTCAATTTCCATGTTACCACAGTTGAACAGTATGTACCGATGAGCATCAGTCCATACTTTATCTGCCAAATCTACCGGTTTTCCATCCTTGTTTCTCCTTGAACCAATGGAGTATGAAACATTAAATTTCCGCTCCTCTTCTTTTCTCTGGACTTCATCACTTAAAAATCTTGAGCAAAATGTTAAGCACTCTTCAGCCAAGTATCCTTCAGCCATACTCCCTTCTGGTTTGCTCTTGTTTCGAACATAGGATTTTAATTTACACAAATATCGTTCAATTCCGAACATCCATCTAAGGTGTACCGGTCCTCCAAATTCCACTTCTTTACACAAGTGTAATGGTAGGTGAACCATAATATCAAAAAAACTCGGTGGAAAGATCGTTTCAAGTTCGCATAGTATTTCAATGATTTCTTCTTGTAGTTTGTGCACGTCCTCCAAATTAATCACTTTGCCACATATGCCTCTGAAGAATGCACCCAGCCTTATCAAGGGTATTGCGACCTCTGGTTTTAAGGTCTTTATCACAGAAAATTGAAGCAAATATTGAAGAATAAAATGTGCATCATGGCTTTTATACCCAAACACTTTTCTTTCATCCATGTGCATGCACCGACTGATATTAGAAGCAGAACCATAAGGAAGTCTAGCATTTTTCAACACTGAACAGAAGTTTTCCTTTTCTTTTTTGTCAGGTCAAAATTTGCAGCATTGTATTCATAATGAATGTTATCAACACATTTTGAAGGATGAAGAACCTTACGAATGCCCATATCTTGTAAATCTAGACGTGCGTTTAGATGATCTTTCGTCTTTCCCCCAATATTTAATAAAGTCCCTAATATTTTATCGTAAACATTTTTCTCGATGTGCATGACATCGAGATTATGTCTAACTAAATTACCACTCCAATATGGTAATTTGAAAAATATGGACTTCTTTTTCCATGGACAATCTACTGCTTTTCTCTTTTTATTTTTCTTCCCAAAACTATTTTCATATCCACATAACAGCTCTTCAATGTCCTTTCCAGATAGTGGCGGGAGACATACATTTGTTTCAATTTCACCGTTGAATCTCCTCTTATCAGACCTAAGCTTGTGGTCAGGGGGAAGGAATTTCCTATGATTCATATAGCAAATTTTGCGACTGTGCTTCAGATATGTTGAGGATGTGCAGTAGTGGCATACAGGACAACCTAACTTACCCTTTGTGCTCCAACATGATAACACTCCATACCCGGGAAAATCACTTATGGTCCATAAGAGACTAGCGCGTAATGTAAATCTGCTTCCATATAAGGAATCATAAGTTTCTACACCTACATCCCACAATTCTTTCAACTCAGCAATTAGGGGCTGCATATACACATCTATCTCGTTACCGGGGTATACAGGTCCGGGAATTATTGTTGATAAAATCAAATTTTCTGGTTTCATAATCAAAGAAGGGGGCAGATTATAATTAACCAGAATAATTGGCCAAGTGCTGTGAGATATGTTCATTGAACGGTAAGGACTAAAGCCATCCACGGCTAAACCTAACCTAACATTTCTAGTTTCTCGTGCAAAATTTGGATGCCTATCATCCATTGACTTCCAACCTTCGGCATCTGCTGGATGTCTTAAATTCCCATCCTTCGTTTGTCCCACTGAATGCCAATTGAAGCAAATATTGAAGAATAAAATGTGCATCATGGCTTTTATACCCAAACACTTTTCTTTCATCCATGTGCATGCACCGACTGATATTAGAAGCAGAACCATAAGGAAGTCTAGCATTTTTCAACACTGAACAGAAGTTTTCCTTTTCTTTTTTTGTCAGGTCAAAATTTGCAGCATTGTATTCATAATGAATGTTATCAACACATTTTGAAGGATGAAGAACCTTACGAATGCCCATATCTTGTAAATCTAGACGTGCGTTTAGATGATCTTTCGTCTTTCCCCCAATATTTAATAAAGTCCCTAATATTTTATCGTAAACATTTTTCTCGATGTGCATGACATCGAGATTATGTCTAACTAAATTACCACTCCAATATGGTAATTTGAAAAATATGGACTTCTTTTTCCATGGACAGTCTACTGCTTTTCTCTTTTTATTTTTCTTCCCAAAACTATTTTCATATCCACATAACAGCTCTTCAATGTCCTTTCCAGATAGTGGCGGGAGACATACATTTGTTTCAATTTCACCGTTGAATCTCCTCTTATCAGACCTAAGCTTGTGGTCAGGGGGAAGGAATTTCCTATGATTCATATAGCAAATTTTGCGACTGTGCTTCAGATATGTTGAGGATGTGCAGTAGTGGCATACAGGACAACCTAACTTACCCTTTGTGCTCCAACATGATAACACTCCATACCCGGGAAAATCACTTATGGTCCATAAGAGACTAGCGCGTAATGTAAATCTGCTTCCATATAAGGAATCATAAGTTTCTACACCTACATCCCACAATTCTTTCAACTCAGCAATTAGGGGCTGCATATACACATCTATCTCGTTACCGGGGTATACAGGTCCGGGAATTATTGTTGATAAAATCAAATTTTCTGGTTTCATAATCAAAGAAGGGGGCAGATTATAATTAACCAGAACAATTGGCCAAGTGCTGTGAGATATGTTCATTGAACGGTAAGGACTAAAGCCATCCACGGCTAAACCTACCATAACATTTCTAGTTTCTCGTGCAAAATTTGGATGCCTATCATCCATTGACTTCCAACCTTCGGCATCTGCTGGATGTCTTAAATTCCCATCCTTCGTTTGTCCCACTGAATGCCAATTGAAGCAAATATTGAAGAATAAAATGTGCATCATGGCTTTTATACCCAAACACTTTTCTTTCATCCATGTGCATGCACCAACTGATATTAGAAGCAGAACCATAAGGAAGTCTAGCATTTTTCAACACTGAACAGAAGTTTTCCTTTTCTTTTTTTGTCAGGTCAAAATTTGCAGCATTGTATTCATAATGAATGTTATCAACACATTTTGAAGGATGAAGAACCTTACGAATGCCCATATCTTGTAAATCTAGACGTGCGTTTAGATGATCTTTCGTCTTTCCCCCAATATTTAATAAAGTCCCTAATATTTTATCGTAAACATTTTTCTCGATGTGCATGACATCGAGATTATGTCTAACTAAATTACCACTCCAATATGGCAATTTGAAAAATATGGACTTCTTTTTCCATGGACAGTCTACTGCTTTTCTCTTTTTATTTTTCTTCCCAAAACTATTTTCATATCCACATAACAGCTCTTCAATGTCCTTTCCAGATAGTGGCGGGGGACATACATTTGTTTCAATTTCACCGTTGAATCTCCTCTTATCAGACCTAAGCTTGTGGTCAGGGGGAAGGAATTTCCTATGATTCATATAGCAAATTTTGCGACTGTGCTTCAGATATGTTGAGGATGTGCAGTAGTGGCATACAGGACAACCTAACTTACCCTTTGTGCTCCAACATGATAACACTCCATACCCGGGAAAATCACTTATGGTCCATAAGAGACTAGCGCGTAATGTAAATCTGCTTCCATATAAGGAATCATAAGTTTCTACACCTACATCCCACAATTCTTTCAACTCAGCAATTAGGGGCTGCATATACACATCTATCTCGTTACCGGGGTATACAGGTCCGGGAATTATTGTTGATAAAATCAAATTTTCTGGTTTCATAATCAAAGAAGGGGGCAGATTATAATTAACCAGAACAATTGGCCAAGTGCTGTGAGATATGTTCATTGAACGGTAAGGACTAAAGCCATCCACGGCTAAACCTAACCTAACATTTCTAGTTTCTCGTGCAAAATTTGGATGCCTATCATCCATTGACTTCCAACCTTCGGCATCTGCTGGATGTCTTAAATTCCCATCCTTCGTTTGTCCCACTGAATGCCAAGTCATGAGTTCAGAATATTGTTTACACATGTACAACCGTTGCAGCCTTGGTTTCAAGGGGAAGTATCTCATTACTTTTGCAGGGATTTTGGGTTTTCTTTCTTGGTTATTATCAACAGAATCCTTAGTACCAATTTCTGACTATTTCCATCTTGAAACACCACAAACTTTGCAGTCATTTTCATTTTTATTTTCAGCCCAATATAACATGCAATCATTACGACAAGCATGTATCTTTTCGTAATCAAGACCTAACTCTCTAATCATATTTTTTGCTACGTTAAAAGATGGAGGCAAATTTACATGGGGGAAGGCCTCCTTTAACAACTCTAGCATACCACTAAAGGCAGATTCGGTGAACCCATGTGTGCACTTCAATCCGTAAAGCCTAACTACAAAACTTAAACGAGTAAATTCTTTAGACCCTGGATATAAAGGTTGTTTCCCCTCATCGACACACTGATAAAATCTTTTTGTTTCACTATTCATTTCATTTTTATCATAGTTATTTTTGTGCATATTATTCATCATGTCATCAAAGTCATTTCCTAAACCAAACCCTGTATCGCAATCCATCTGATTGGATTTTTTTCGGTACTTGGGGGTTGAAATTTCATATATCCAATCAACAAGTGATGGATAAGGACCCTTAAATATGAGATGATCAAACACATCATCTCTGGAATGCCAAAAACGATTACCGCAGTCTTTACAGGGGCATTTTATTTCATTTCCTACGGCGAAATTAGCAAATCCATTCAAAACAAAATCTTGTGCCCCTTTACTATATTCTTCAGTGAATTTGGGAAGTAAAAGCCAATTCATCTTTGCATTCCAATTCACCCAATGTTCTACAAACAATCACATATATAAAAGGAAGAAAATATTATTACAACCATTGCAAGTTCTGACTTTAATTTATAAACACAAAAACAAAATCCCTAATTGAAACCCACAAACAAAACAAAACCCCTAATTTCTAAACACGAGCATAAAAAATCGAACACAAAACCCCTAATTGAAACACACAAACAAAACCCCTAATTGAAACGCACAAACAAAACCCTAATTGAATTTACAATTAACATAAACCTTAATTGAATTTACAATTAACATAACCCAAAAATACAAAATCGATATGAACAAAAAAGCCCAAAATCAGAAAATTGATTTGAACAAAAATACCCCAAAGTCGAAATGAACATACCTATTTTTAGAGCTTTAATCTTTGATTTTCAGAGCTTCTGGTCTTCGATTTTTAGAGCTTCCGGTCTTCGATTTTCTTTGAGAGTGTTTCAAAGTGTTTTGATTTTCTTTGAGAGTGTTTAGTCGAGTGTTTTTGTGTTTGTGTGTCTGAGAGATTTTTGATTTTCTTTGTTTGTGTTTAGTCAATTATTGCCCCGCCTTCTGATGTTTTAGCATTTTTACTTGAGCGCCCAATTATTTTAGAAATCCCGCTTAAATTTTTATTTGGTAGCCCGCCTAAAATTTGTGGGTTTTTTATGCTATCTATAGCAACTGCGTTCTAAAACCATTGCAATATCTTTCAATTTTTAGACTTTTTAAACTCTATCGTAATGGTTTTTAAATAGCGTTACGGTACATCTGAAGTTATAAAAACTCATCTGAAAATGCTAATCAATAGCAATGGTTTTCTATCATTTTTTAAAATTCTGGTTGCTATAGCCAATCTATGGTGTAGTGGCAGTTAGAAAATAAAACTGTACAGAAAACGTTAAGAAAACGAATATATACAAACACCTGGAAGTACTATCGGTAGTACTATCGGATAGTCCTACCCATAGTACAATTAGTACAAACTATTTAAAAGAAAAAATAGTAAAAAAAAATGTGTTTAATTAATATAAGGTATTATACCTAGCAGGACTATCGGTAGTACTATGGGATAGTGTTATTCCCAGACAATGAATCTAGATTGTAGAAGGGGGGGGGGGGAGGTTGAATACAATCTATAAAAATTCTTTTGTTCTTGACATAAAAGATATGATAAATTCAAGAACAAAAAAACAAGTAATATGAAATTAACACAAGAATTAAAAATTCAGGTGGATTGATTTATCCACCTGAGAGATTTTTATTAGAAGAAATCTCTGTGATGTTTATGAATAAACACACAGCTGCATACACACTATTCTAGCTTCAGCAATTTACAAATGATATTGCCTTGTGCTCTCTAAATTGTCTAACTGATTTCTCGAGTTCTAGAATAATGCTACACTTGGTTATATAATCCAAGTTTACAAGATATTTCGAATAGCTAATAATACAAAAAGTAACTCTGTCCAAAATCCTTGCTTCTCCATTTTGAGTAGTGGTCCATGTGTTGGTAGCTTGCCCTTCTTGGCTGATTGTCTTTTATGGAATTGCTACAACTGACCAGAGAAAACAGAATGCTTCTTCTTATCGTGAGTTTACCAGAAATACTGGTTTCCATGCTCTGTGAAATATGTCAACCCATGTGCTCTGTCAGAACTGTCCTTTTCACAAAGTACATAGTGTATCTGTAGATGTTATTTGAGTTGTATCCGTTGAGAGTATCTTGACCACATCCGTAGAAGGCTAGTACTTCTATCCGTAGACAGTGCTTTGAATACATCCATAGAAGGCTAATGTTGTTATCCGTAGACAGTCAATTTCACTTATGTAAAATTACAAAGCATAGTCTATTTACAATTAGCCTCCATATTCTACATATCCATTAACAGTCAACATGACTTATTCAGCCTAAAAACTAATACTCCAACTTCTACATCAGGATTAAAAATCAGGATTACATATCAGGATTACACAAGCATGTTACATTGAGTCTTATCCGTAGATAAGCTACCCTTCTACGGATACTGCAAATGCAAGTTATCCGTTGAAGGCATCATTTTTACTTATACAATTTTCACTAAGTTAGTTTAGTTATCATCAAGAAACAACATAGTTCCTAACAATCTCCCCCAATTTATGCTTTTTTGAGAATCAAACATAAATTAAGAGTCTTGATGATAACAAAACCACTTCTAACAATTAAACAGAAAGTAGTAAAAATTGTATTAAGCTACTTTATTGAGATACTGAAGAGTTGAGAAATTTACATAGAGAGGGATCCTCTAGGCTGAGCAGATTTCATAGGGATTACATAGAGAGTCTTTTTCTTCTCTCTTGGAGGTAGAACCTTCTTCTTTCCTTGTCTGGCATAGTTGGTTTCAATTTGCTCCTGAAGCTTCCTGTAGAAGGTGTCTTCTTCAACTATCTTTGGATCTAGCTTGGATTGCAACCACCTAAGGTATTGAGAACTAGCCTTCGACAGTTGGTCCTCTAGCTTGAAGAACCTTCTACATCCCTCATCATCTCTGAACTCCATCATCCAGTAAGGTTGGAGGTGGATTCTTTGACCATTGTATGGGATCTTCAATTTCCTTGGTAAGCTTTCAGGTTGATTCCAACTAGATCTTATCCCTTCAATCTTCCTCATCACTAGGCTCCTTGCAGTTGGAGAAAATCCCTTTGAGCTCTTGAAGCTTGAAAAAAACTTTGACTAACATGGGATATCCTTCATTCAGAATTCTCTACAAGGGCCATGTCCTTTCTACTCCACCCTTGTAGATAAACACCAATATTTCTGGCAGATTCTTGTGCTTATCAATGCCCCTTACTTCAATAATTTCATCCAGGAAGAGATCCAGTGTTGTAAACTCTTGTATGTCAGCAATGTATAGAAAATCAGCTTTGTCTTCTATTGGCTTGACAACTTGAGGTACAATGTTATTCCCAGAACAATGCAACCTAGATTGTAGAAGGGGGGGGGGAGGTTGAATACAATCTAGTTAATTTTACAAAACTTTTTCAAACCTTTTACAGCATGAGTAAGTGAGTTGATAAATTAACTAGGAATTGAAACAAGCCATGAACAAATATGAATTCTTCGAGTTAAAAAGACATGCAGGAGACAAGCAAACTTTTTAAACTTTTCAGGTGGGTTTCTCGGAAAAAGCCCACCTGAGGTGTATATTGAAGAATTCTCTGGTTTTGTTTTTCAACAAACTCCAGCTGCTTACACAGATGATGGAAGAGAGCCTAAGTGTTTTTCTTTCAGCTTTGTGCTCTCTATACATGCATTACTATGCTACTCCACACAGTCTTATATACACCAACTGTGTGTTACAAACAAAACCTACAACATAATAAAATATTACATTTTTGGTTCTGCTTGTTCACATGCTCGTATCAGAAACTATCCTATTCGGGAAATGCCTTGGCTGGCATCAAAGATAAACTTGTATACTCCCAAATGGTGCTTTCTGATTGAGTGTGCTGCTCTCTTCAAAAATTACCAAGTCCATGCAATTGACCTAGCTTCCAAGCCCATGTGACATATGCATGAAAGAGACCTCTCCTCGATAACCCGACTGTCAAGTCACTATCAGCTGAGATAAGTAAACTTGTAGTATTCAAATAGGTCTTCATGTTTGTCAAGCTTTTCCTTTGTGTCCAGTTAGAAGTTAAACTTCTAGGTAGCTTCCTTAACTCTTATTTATCCATCAAGACATAAGAGACAAAAGATGACTTCACATTTCATTTGTAGGAATTTGAGCCTTCGCATATTTACAATTTTGACTCCCTATTCCATACATCTTTTGCATCGTCATCCAGTATCTTTTAGTCACGGGTGTGTAATGATGATCTCTGAGACTATCTTCCATTCAACCTGTTAAAATAAAGAAACCTCCAAAAGATTCTGTTGCAAAGATTTGTTTTCATGTTGAATGATATGAACATCAGTAGGCGTACTAATTCCATATCCGTAGAAGTAATATTCCATAACTGTATCCATAGATGAGACATGACATTCTTGACTGCATCCATAGATAGACCATGACCTCCTTAACCGCATCCATAGATAAAACATAACATCCTTAGCTATTTCTGATGATCAACTTCCTTCAACTTTTATCCGTAGATATGATGTCCCCAGCTTTTATCCGTAGATGGGATAAGTTGTTCCTAGCTTCTATCCGTTGATGAGATAAGATGTCCTCAGCTTTTATCCGTTGATGGCATATGATGTTTTCAGCTTGTATCCGTAGATGAAATGAGATTTCATATCTTGATCCGTAGAAGGGATTCTCTTAGCTTCATCTTTAGATAAAAAACCTTGTCATCTTTATTGATTCACCATTACTGAGTTGATTAGGCAGACTTACCACTGAAACACTTGGTGCTTGATTAGACGTCCATTGGCTTGCTTCTGAATTGCTTCCTAACTTGATGACAGAATATCCTCCAATCATTTGATGTGGCTTTTAGACATTGGATAGATAAAGTGCCTTCTAGTTAGCTTCCTGATTTATCAGCTTCTGTGAACTAGCTTTCTGATAATCAGCTTCGGTGTCAAGATCAAATTCTTGTCTTGAGGATTTTGTTATCATCATTCCAAATCGGTCAACCCTAACAATCTCCCCCTATTTATGACTGTTAGAACTGGCATAAATCCTTAAGTTGATGATAACAAAACCCTTCAATGTTGTTCTCAGTGATCCTCAGATAGAGATTAATACTGGACATAATTTGATGATGCTGCAAAAACAAAAATAACAACTTGAAGCTGTCAGATTCCATATACTTTCATGCAACTTAGTCTATACCTTCTTCTAAGGGGTTCCAATAGATTGCAATCGAGAGAGGAGAAATTCTGAAGTCTGAGATCTCCTTCTAACTCCCCCTGAGAACAACGTACCTTCTCTTTAACTTCGCCCCCTTTTTTTTATCAGCAATGAAGATAGAAGAGGCATAATCTGAGTTACTGAATAAGATTTCTGGGTACAGGAATCCAACACTTCAAGGATCGAAAGATTTCTCTCAGGAATCTCTCTATTCTTGCATCAGGATCTCATCCTGGCTCACTTCACACAACTCACCTTCCCTTACTAAAGGGGTACTCAAAAGAAAAATCTCTCCTTTTGCCATGCTGGAAGAAATAGCATGCCTCTCATTCTCTCCCTCTCCTTTTGCCTGGTCTCAAGCCAGCCACTCCACTAACTCCCTTCCCACAAACCTATAGGTGTCTCAACTATATTGAATTCCTTGATACTCAGTCAGAATGAGCCGAATAGTTTTTCAAGAAAGAATCATGGAACTCAACATAGTTGGTCTACGGATAATTGTTGGTTAAGCTTATCCGTAGATTGAAAGACACCTTTCTACGGATGAAGGATATCTGTAGGCGATTTTGAAGATTGGGCTTGTGAAGTAGAAATTGATGTAATTTCTGTGAAGATTTAATGTGACATTTAAGTGCACAGTGCTTACATCAAGATCATCAAAAAAGAGACTAGTGATCCAACGAATTCTCTGAAAGAGAATGATCACTAGGTGAATGGAGCTTCTCCAAGAGTTCAGAAAATGGAGAATCAAGTACATATGAGTTGTATGCTGCAATTATCACTTAATGAGATGAAATGGACTGCGGTTTGCATCCTCACATTTGAAGAAGATGCATCAAACTGAATTTAAGAATAGTGTGTGCTCCCCCTGTGCCCTGCATATATTTTCTTTCTACTTCAGAAACAGAAAGGATAATAATCCACATTATGCACACAGTGTCCCAATCCCTCATTAGTGCTCCTGGATCAGAGCATTTTTCAATGATCATAGTCTTTTGGGAGACTACAACCAAAAATGAGCTAATCCTTTTTGACCATTATGCCTTTTTGAGAAGACATAAGGCAGTTTGGCTGATAATCTCACCCTCACCTTTCTTCTAGTGGTTTCTTGATATTCACCACTGCCCTCACCCTCACTTAACTCCTTCAACACTCCCCACTGGTTAAGATTTGATAGAATTTTGCAACTACAGTTTGTTGAGAAACTGTAGAGGGGGTTATGAGTTGTTTATCACAAATTAGGGTGTAACTGATAGGGTAGAGAACTTGGGGGTCATTCCAAACAGTTCTCATCTCAGTTTTTGAAAAGGCAAAGAAAAATGATTTAGATTTTAGTAAGTGAGAGTTTTGATAAAGATAAGATAATTACCTTCCTTTATCAATGATGAACTGTTAAGAGCCTTCTCCATTGAAGGTTTATTCTCCTAAAGTTCAAGATAGCCAGCTTTCCCGTTAATTGTTTCAACATCCTCATAAACATCATCAGAAGCTGCAAAGTCTTTAACTTGATAGATTGTCAATTTCTTTCAAATTCCTTCAAGTTTTCTTCTGATGTTTCTTCAGTGAGTTCATGCAAAAAATGAAACAGCTTTTGTGTTGCTCAAAGAGCTCACTATTCTGTTAGTTGAACAATTAGGGCTTCTTGATAAATTAATCAAAGTTATCCTTGAACAGATAGATTTTATAATTAACCTTTGATCAATTCATCGAAACAAAAAAAATGTAATTGAATTTTATTGATGGTGTTTTTGAAATGTTTTTCTTTTTATTTAAGGAAATGAGTCCAGTTAACATGCAAGACAATTTTTAATAGGTTAAAGAGGTTAAATGGATTCAAATGCAGAAACTAAAGAAAATTAAACATGCACATCACACACAGCAATCTTAATAAAAATGGGGGAAAACCCCAAACTTCATTAAAAAAAATTACATTGATTAAAAAAAAACTTAAAAACATTAAGGACTGGAAAAACATACCAGTCCCCCTAGTCCTCTTGCCCTCTCCCCGGAGAGACAAACAGACAGCTGTTAAGCAGCTGCTGCAGCCTCCTTCAGGGCCTCCATCAGGACCTCCCCAGCGATTGCGAGCCATGAGAGCATCATGAGCAGCTCTCACCCTCCGAATCTCATCCTTCTCATCCCAAATGAGGAGGTCAATCTTATCTTGCAACAAGGAGATTTTGTCCATGGTGGACAAACGGTTGAACTCCTCAGGAATAATGTCAAGAATTGTTGAAGCCATTTGGAGAAGTGTTAAGAGATTTAGATGAAGAGACGAGAGCTCAACCTTTGCCTTTAAATAGGCAGGGAGCTACAAGATAACCCTTGTGTTTAACTAGGGTTAAACAGGGGTTAGAAAAGCTGAAGAGACATGCATTAAATCGCTCTAGTGAAAACGAAGAGACTACTCGAGTTCTTAGAGTGGAAAAATGTGTCTCAGATCAGATTACAAAAAGAAAATTATCATGACACATATATTTTGAATAAAGATGAGAATAAAACTAAATAGCTGGTCATATAAATATGTTCAGCTAAATAATCTTAAACTGAAATATTTAGACAAAAAGAATTAAAAACATCAATACTTTTGAATAATACAACATGCAGATAATTTGAATTTTTGAAACACTTATTCAGCTGACATCATTCATTAAATGTATGACATTTGACAAATGATATCCCTGAATATTGATCTATAGAAAATTCAAAGTACAGCAATGCACTTAGCTTGTTAATGTCTAGAGATGATCAACTATTTCATATCAGTGAGAAAAGTAGCTTGCTATCTCATTGAATATTACTCAGAAGATCATTTATAGACGACTTTACTTAGTGCATAACATCATTCAATTGTATTGACTTGTCATGATAACTAAAACAAAACAAACAAATAAACACATAAAATAAACAAATAAATCCAGAGATTGAAATCACTGGCTGCATGCATTTAACACAGATATGTAAGAGAATAAGAAATTATTACCTGCTAAACTCATTTATCAACTCAAGTGAGTTGCTGCATTGAAAACTTTGGCAAGATATCTGGTTAAATGTTGTTCCCTTGGTGTGACACCCTCCAAACCCGGGGCACAGGTCTGGGGAGTCACTCGGCCAACGAAACACAATATACCTGGATATAACACATGCATAATATAATAATAACATAAAACACCCCTCAACCAAGACCGCGTCCAGATTATGGCATTGTACAAGCTTATAAGTTATTACAAACCAGTTTTCAGAGTTATTAATATTACACAACTTAAAGTTCAAAGCTAGACATCTAGTCTAACTAACAAAATAGACAACTACCCTGCCAATGACAACCACTCGAGGTGGTCTCCTATCCGATGAAGAACCATCGCTCGCGCTGTGTCTGCTCATATTCTCGCTTCACTGGAATAGAGTTAGGAACAAAACAAGTATAAGCCAAAAGTGCTCAGCAAGCATAATATATATCAATCACAGTTCCATAATGAAAGGAAGATCACAATTATCTGAATCAACAAGGTTTAAGCCAAACATATGCTTTTTAACAATCTCAATGGAAGTAAAAGGGATTAGAATTGGACTTCTACATTTTTCAAATCAAAAGGTTGAGCTGCTGATCAGTCACACATCAACCCCGGACTTGCTTATAGCAAAGTCCTCCACTAGGATCCATGGCCATCTTGACCTTAAATTATTTCCGACCATTAATGGTCCTATTTAAAAAAAACATGTCCATTCTATCGCAGAGTATAAGAAATAACATGCATCACAAGATAAATACACAATGACAAAGTATAATAGTTGCAAAAGAGCTTCAACTATTCAATATCAAATGAAATCCGAGAAATAGATTCGGAACGGTTTCAACGGTAGATAAATACACAATGAAAGGTATAATAGTTGCAAAAGAGCTTCAACTATTCAATATCAAATGAAATCCGAGAAATAGATTCAGAACGATTTCAACGTTCTCAATTAAGAAAGTCAACAATGGTTATCGTCAATATAAACTGAATTGAAGGTGAAGGTTTCTGATATCCAACATGATTGTAGATTAATCAAAGATGTAACAGCCCCAAATCCGGGGTCAGGGATTTAGAGTAGTCACGATCCACTTACTTCTTGCCTTGCCTGCTTTACTCACAATATACACAATTCATCTGCTTATGACCCCACAATGTATATATCTCTCTCTCACACACACACAGGTTAGAGTCTCAGAAACGACACAAATACAACCATTGCGGAATAAATAATCTTTATTACAATACCCAAATGTCCTTTTGAATTTGCTACTGATACAACTCCTAAGTAATGGTACATTACCAACTTAGCATGGTAATACTCACCACCCTCTCATACCATTCATATCTATACATAAGATTAATACCAAAAGCTCCAGCTTGATCTGACTGGTTCACACTACTTCCAGGATCACTGCTATAAACTGCTCATGAGAATGCCTTGCGCTTACCACTCGCCTGAGGGATGTGCGCCGAATCCTTGGTATCCTACTTCGCTGCTATATAATATTTATAAAACAATAGCAAGAGTGAGCGATAGCGATAGCTCAGCAAGGTAATAAAAGTATGGCATAATCCTGCCTTTAACTCAACCCAGAATAAAGCGGGTATAAGACAATAATTTGTCAAAATATCTCGATGCTGGAATTATTTCCTTATCGGAATGTATTCCAAAAACAGTACCATTATTGTATTTCAAATATCATTTTCATAATATTTCTGCGAACTTTTGCTATATTATGAACAAAGTTCTTGTATTATATAAAAGATAAGGTTTCAAAGTAACCCAATATAACCTTTCCGAAAAATATCTTCTATGTAAGTAGAATATCAACATATAACTTAAAAGATGAAGTTATAAGGTGATTCAGTATAAACAACTCCCTTACCATAACTCATGTTATGTAAGGTATCCACAGAGTCATATGATATAAGAGATGAAGTTACGAGGAAAATTTCATATAATGTTCCGTAACCCAAAATCCACTTATGCATATATAATCTGAGTAAGGTTTTATCAGAGTCATAACTCATAAAATAAAAGATGAAGTTGCAAGGATTTATTGTAACTTCATTTTTGAACACTTTTCAACCCCCTGCCAACATGATCGGTAAACCTGTACCGCGGTGTCATCCTTAGTCCCTTTCAATACATGTTGCAGAACCCCCTGCTAACATGATCGGTAAACTTGTACCAAGGATGTCATCCGTAGTCCCTTTCAATACATGTTGCAGAATTATCCAAAACGGATGATGAACTAATACCGGAGTTGCTACCGCGCCCGTTGTCCCAACCTTACTATGATCAGTAGCAGGTCATACAACAAAATATGTTTTCTACATGTAGATGGAAGAATCACGACAGCCTGACATTATCTACCGGCTTTCCGGATCTCCCGGCCCATTTGGGGCAATAAAATGGATGGGTCGGTGCAACTGGACCTCTTACACCACTCCTAGTTCGGATGAAATCCATGACTCTGAAACGTAAAGATCGTCCTCCTTTCCCCAAGTGTAATGCTTGTTGATACGACTCCACTAATTAGTTATATCTAGGTTGGAAAGGAAGATTTTCCAATATTTCCCAAGCTATTGCTTGTTAATGGATATCGACTTGTTCCATCAATTTACTCCTCGATCGTTGAGGTAGTAACACAACATTTGACTTGCAGCAATTAAATTGCTCAGAGAAAATATCTGTCCCCCGACAGTTTTGAGTTGAGAGTTTAAAATGAGTAGCAGTAACTTAAATCAGGTTTCCCATATTTTTGATAGTTGAGCGAGTATTTAAATCCTCTTAAAAGATAGATTTAAATGGAAAAACAGTGTTTTGGGAACCTCTTTTTGATTTAAAATAATTAATAACACAGCTTAGAGTATCCTTCGTAATTATTGAAGGTCGAGGATAAACTTTAAATAACATTTCTCATTTTTAAAACGTGTTAAAAGTATTTAATAAATAATCGAATAATATTTATTAAGTAAGTAAACCTTAAACGAATATTCGGAAATAATATTCATTAAGTACATAATGATTGAATGAATATTCAAAAATAATATTCATTAAATAAATAAGGATTAAATGAATATTCAAAATAATATTCATTAAATAAATAAGGATTAAATGAATATTCAAAATAATATTCATTAAATAAATAAGGATTAAATGAATATTCAAAAAAATATTCATTAAATAAATAAGGATTAAATGAATATTCAAAATAATATTCATTAAATAAATAAGGATTAAATGAATATTCAAAATAATATTCATTAATTAAATAATCATCGAATAACAGTTACACGATATCTTTATCGGAAAATAATCTTTAACATATACAGAAAATATAACTACTTCCGGTCTAAAGAATAAAATCATACGCCCTTTACCTAGGGCATTTATAAAAACCTGGCTTCTAGCTAATATCCCATAGTTAGCTTAGAAGCCCATAATCAAATTATAAAGCAAGTATCACAATATACTTTCGAAAACAGTTATGCCTTCCATTAGCATATATAACCGAAATAGTATTCAAATAGTATTTCTCGACTGAGATAATACTTAAATAACATTCCTTGAAAGATATAGTAAGCAAATATCATTCCTCGAATGATATCATACTCAAATAACAATCCTCAAAATACATAGTATTCTGCCGATGGAATCCCTCCGGGTTTCCACGGCTATCTACATATCTCAAAATACCGACTCTCGATTTAGAGTCGAAAACAATGAATATGCTCTTATATTTAGAGCTACCAGGTAAACTGGTTCATAACTACTTAACTCCGAAGATTTTATATAATCCAAAGGTCAAATCTATTCCAACAAGAAATAAGATATATCGCAAAACTGTCCAAATTTATACATGGCAAAAGCAGTATTATATAGTCAATACTTCAAAGTATAGATTTAGAAACTTGCCTGATGCTCGAGAAGTGATAGGGGTTCGCGACGATGTCGGACAATCTAGACAAAGTCAAAGAAAACGCACGATTAATCCCCTGGATAATCCACTTGTACTCAATGCTTAAACACGTAAGCGAAACACAATCAAGGCATTACTAGCTCGTTGTAGGCTCATACTAAGTCCATGTTAATCGACAATTACTTAAGTCGTAGGTTTAGTCCGAAATCGATCCTCGAATACAAGTTATACTTAACCATTTACAACATTGGTTTCTAAGTCATGTTCTTAGTGGTTTTCACTTGCGCAACCTCGGCTAACACATTTTTATAAAATCGAAAAATAATCTTTTGGACTCGAAACCTTTGTACAAACTTTCGTAACTGACCTTGGCACTTCAATACAAAATTTCATATTTTAAAACAACTCTTAAGGGTCTCAAACATAGCCACAAAGTTGGTACATTTCTGCAATCTCATTCCTTGAACCACTTTCACTAAAATGGTCATATCTCATAAACCGTAAATCGTAATGACATGATTCTTGCGCTCACGTAAACTAGAAACAAAGCTCTACATACTCATGTTCATCACTGAACCAAAAGAGGCAGTTAGGTGTTCGTATTCTAGGCAGTTTTTAGAGTTAACGAGAATCGGGCATTACGACGTCTTAAAACTTAACGTTTTCCATTTTCAAAACACAACCAAATCAATACCAATCAATCCCAAACTCACCATCCACCTTATACTCCCTCCACTCAGTCAAATCCTCCATGAATATTCAAAACAAATTCATAACCCATCCTCCAAACTTAACCAACAATTCCTCTAATCACCTAAAACATCAACCCATTACATATATTACACATACATGCTTTCAAACCTAAATTATAAACACAAAATTTTTTGAAAACACTATTCATCATCTTCTTCATATCAAGAAAAGATCATTCTAGAGTTAGTGGGTATGGGAGATGTTACCTTAGTTAGAACAAGCTTGATTCACTCTTTCTTTTAAGCCTAAGAACTCAAAGTTTGGTGGAGGTTTGCTAGCTTTGCCATCTCCTTTCTTCTTCTTCCTCTCCATTCGGTTTTTCTTCAAGAAATGGGGGAGGAGGCTTGACTTTTTATAGTATGGGGAGTTTCGTCAAGCGAGTTACGAGGATTACTTGTATAGTTAGTTGTGATCATTCTATCAATTGAAATGTGGTTGTCTATGCAACAGAGGCTAATGGACGAGACGAGTCAGATTATCGAAGTTAAGTTACAATCGTTTATGGAATGTGAAATCATACGTTGAAGACTAAGTACCGTCTCATGTTTGACTATCGAGGCTGGCACGTGGATTCAAAATGGTAAAAGCAGACTAGTGGTGTTCGCAAGAGCGTTAGAGCAAAGAAGGACGAAAGTAGAGAATCGTGCGATAAGACAGAATAAGGAGGGAATCGTATTGTTTCAGCGTTACGAAATAGCTAAGGACCAGAGGCAAGTGTTTATACCCTTGCTTATTAATTAAGAGATATTATCTTGAATTATTAGTATGCATGTTGAATGCTTTTTTACTGAATTTTCAAATGTTGATTTCTTTGCATTAAATTGCAAGTATGTTATTTAAATCTCGTAAGTTGGCGAGTATTATTTTATACCTTTTGAGTATAGATTCATATTTCCAGGTTGATTGGAAAAATATAAATATTGTGTTGAAACGATTTAAAAGATAGTTATGGGCCGTATACTAAGGCTTTCTTTTAAAAGACATGATTTTAAAATATTAGGTTGGAATATTGCCAACCCTAGATGAGTGGGAACTTGTGAACCCTATGTTGAAAATGTTATTTTAAATTCCGAAGTCGTGGTACTTGTTCTACAAGTATTCCATTTTCCATCTTGCATCCATGCAAGTATTATTATCATTTCTTGTTAATGCGATCATCTGATCCATTCCCTGATTCGAATTCATATATGATGTGCATGATTTAGTTTACTTCCTTTAAATACAAGGCTTATCTATTATAAGTATATGTTCGAAGGACTTGAACTATTTCTGTCAGAAGTTAATAAACCCTTGTTTTCTTCATTTATAAACTTCACCTTGACTTTTCCTAAACTTGAACTTGACTTTCTTGTCACTTACCAGATTAGTAAATCTTAACTAATTCTTCCATGATGTGATAATTTGAACTGTTGAGGCCATCTAGAGCCCGTTCTTTGAACCTTATTCTATATTGAGTTGTTGCAAATTCTGTCGATATCATAATGCCTGTTTCATATCAGACTTAATCTCGTTGAGCATGTCATTGTTTATTTTTCATTATAACCCAGTTGTTACATCGATCTCGTCGATGTTTATTATATTGTCACTTTTCATGTGTCGATCTCGTCGATACTAGATTATATTGTTATTCCTTGATGGATTCTTCATAGTTGAATTGTTTCCTGGAACGTGAGTTTTCCAGCGTTTGTTGTATTAAGGTTGTCGATTCTTCCGACACCTGATTGTCGAATTAAGGTTGTCAATTGTTCTGACACCTGACGTATATAATATAGGATTGGAATGTTTTTAAATGGGACCAGTAATTGGTAGGGCCATATTTATGGTCGGAATAAATTAAGGCCCAGATTGGCCTAGGATCCAGTAGAGGACTTTGCTATAAGCATGTCCGGGGTTGATGCGTGGCTGGCCAACAACACAACCTTTGATTTGATAAATCTTAAAAATCCAATTCTAATATCAATTCTTATTTCTGGGATGAGTTACATCCATTTGTTTTGTACTTGTGAGTTATGACCTGATATTCAGGTTTATTCGTTGCGTAAAATTGTTGGTTGTTGATTAATAAATGGTGGTTTCAATCTTGCTGAAATCACTTACTCTTAATTCATTTGGATTCCAAATAGTCGAAATCCACTTCCTTGATTCCATTGGTAGTCATGAGATATCTATTCTGATGAGTTTTATTCATACCGCGTATCCAGTCGGTACCATGTTGAAGTCTTGAAGTGCGTTCTTTGTTCCATGACCGAGCGCGTTGGCTCATTCTTACTCCTTGATTATTCTACCCTTCCGGAGTTGTTGGTTTCAGAGAATGTTGTGAATAGATCTGTTATCTTCAAATTAGTATCTTTATACAAACTGTGGTCTTAAAGACATATAAGTTATACTCAATTCGTATTTTCTACATACTATTGTATTTATTGTTGATTCGGTCACCGTGATGGCCAATATAAACCTTTTTGTGTTTTAAACTATTCAGTTGCGAGAAGCTGAATAAGAAATTGTGATAAATTACTAAACTTGATTTGAGAAGTTTTAAAGATTACAAATGTTCAAAAACAAAAGTTTGTTATTTGAAAATCCAAAGTTTATTTTGGAAACCTTTCGTATTATATTTGATAATGCACTTGCTGAGCAATTCATTCGCTCATACTTGTTTTCTTTATATATATTTTAGCCTGCCAGTAAGGAGGTATATTGGCGAGAGTTGTCCGCGTAGCTAATCAGATATGGGAAAGGATATTAGCGTAAAGACGTTCTGATCCATAGCATTTGGAGCTAGTGAGAGGTTTTGTATATAGATGTTTTCTATTGAATAATATATTGTATAAGATTAGTTGCCTGGTATACTTCTTATCGAAGTTATACTAGTGTATTAGAATTTTTGTAAAGAGAATGGTTGTAAAGAAGAATGATTGTTGTAATGAAATTTTGGATTCTTGTTTCTAGCACTATAACCTTTAAAGATTCTTGGTAGAGTTGGGGTCACAAATATTATTATTATTGTGTTGATTTTATATTGAACATGTTTTTTGGATTAAGGGTGCAGTGTGACGGCCAAATCCTTTGACCCCGGATTTGGGGCGTTACAGTTGGTATGAGAGCAAGGGTTATAGTAAAACTAGAAACGAGAGTGTGTGGGAGTGTATATAGTTATATAAGGAACGTCAGAGCTCATTTAGAGTTCGTGTTGGACTATTGGATATAGTACCGCTGACTCAGTTGAGATAGAATTATTTGATTGAGATAGTTGTGCTGAGATGGATTGAACTTCTTACGTATGTAGACGTCAAAGGCGGAATCTTCGAGGACTATTACGAGTCGACGACGACGTACGATATTGATAACCTTGCGACGTGGAAAAGAAGGGCTGAAATCGAATAACGTGGACAAGAAGGGCTGAAATCGAATAACGTGGACAAGAAGGGCTGAAATCGAATAACGAGCTATTGAAGGAGTCGGCGGAGGAGTAATATGTGAAGACCTTGGTAATACCTTCCCATCCTAAGGAAATATTTGACATTTCTTTAAGCGAAACTTGTGTTGGTGAATATATTCCACCTTTTTACCTTGTACTTGATACTTTTGATCAATCATGATTGCAATTGCATCAGAGGTTGTTGTGATATCTATTTCAAATTTGTGAAGCCTGTTGAAAATATGCTATTCGAATTCCAACTCCTTTATTTTTCAGGGGTGGATAACTCTAGTTATGATGTGATACTACTTGTTGATACATCCCTTTTGTGATTGTTTTTCTTTTCTGGAAATAACACCTGTGGAATCTATTCAATTTCAATCCAAGGTGTGTATTTGAGATTTCTTATCAAAAGGCCCTGGTTGTCATTCCGACTCTAAATTTCTTTCATATTTCTCTACTCCAACTGAGGTAAACAACCCTATTTATAGGGGACACAAGGACTATCTGTCTATGTGATAGAAGTCTGACGGGACGCCGTCACTTGTGTGTTGTGAAATACAAGAAGGCTAATTACCTTTAGTACTGTCTTAATAGAGACACACAACATTGAGTTCATGTGATCAAATTGGTCTCTCAGTAATTCTTTCACTTCCACTAATGTTTGCTTTGGAATATGCAGATTTGGTAACCCCAATTGTGGGACATTTGCTATGATATAGAATCTTTTCACTTCAAAATATCATGAATTTTTGTTATACCAAATAATCTGGGAGGTATGCCATTAGGGTGAACTGAAATTTACCCTACCATAATGAACGAAGAATTTGCGATTGAATTACCACGAGCGGAAGCGGATTACGATGCGATTAGAATACTAGTAACATATAACTGAGCCATTTGTTCTCTTTCTAGCGATTAACGTTACGATGTGGAAAAGGTGAAGTTAGATAATTCAAGAGTTGATTGGAAATTGGGAAAATGTGTAATTGTGCTGATGTTATCCCAGGATGTGGAAAATGGACATAATAGATTTCTGTCTCAATGAGAAGAACTTTTAAGATTAGATGATAGGCTAATAATGGAGAATGAGTTGATCTTTGAGTATTTCAGGATTGTATGATATGGTTGCAAGTCTTTTGCTCACGATAGTTAAGGTAGATCTTACTAGTCAATGTGGATGTATAGAATGAGAATCAAGATGATGTCGAGTTGATCAAGCTGTTTGGGAAATGAGATGGAACCATGGAAAAAAAAGTGTCTTGAGTGTTACTGTGAATATATCTTCTGAATTATTTAGGAATCAGATGGAGAACAATTAAGTTATTGGAACTAGGTAGAACAATTTTAAAGATATGGGACTAAGTCACCAAGTTGATAAGGAATATTCTCACAATTGTAGATAGAGAAAGAAGATGAAGAGGTGTTAATAAGGATTTAAAGACAATGGATAAGGTAATGAAGGGTTGTTTTCAGCTGAAGAGTTAATTGGCATGAAAGGTATGTGATTGTTGAAAGCAGTTGTTAGATATATTGGAAATAGGTAGAGTTGACCCAAGAATATGGATGGCTGATAGTATGAGTAGTAAAAGAGAGAATTGAGATGTAAATATCTTCGGTGCAAGGATTAGAAAGGATGGAACTTTAAGGTTATGATAACAAGAGATTAACTAGAAGGAATGACGGAAAATAAGGATTCAACCAGGATTGATTAAAGAGAAAGGGCTACATAAAGGAAAGAGTTATGGAGAAATAAATGGAATTCAATTACAGGGGGGAACGAGAAAGAATAAGGGATAAGAAAGAAATGTAAGGATATATAAGAGATTTAAAAGAATATTGATGTTAGTGAGTTTCTAAGTACTTGAGGTATTGGAAAATGAAGACAGAATAACAGAGGTATAGTAGACAGTTACAACTAAAGAGATTCCTGAAGGGAGATGGAAACATGTTAAGATAAACTGTGTGATGGAGTTGCTAAGGCTTAGAGCTTATCGTGATGTTATTTGGGTTATTATTGGCTAATTAATGAGAGATAATAGTACGGCATGGAATGACGAGTTCAATTGTATTTGACAGAGATCCGCGACTTAATTAAAGAATTCAGATAGACTATGGCTGTGTACTAAATTTTGAAGGTAATTGGAAGGACCATTTACCGATGATTAGATTTCCTTACGACAACAGTTACTATGACGGTTTTGAAATGCTACTTTACGTCGATCTACTCTGTGTTGGGAAAGTTGCGTATAAGTTTGCTTACCACCCTGTGAGTGGTGTATTCATAGTATATTTCATAAAAATATGAACCTATAGAGATCTAGTTAAATTGTTCTATGTTGAGTAACCGACTGAGATATTGAGTCAGTATGAGAGAGTGATAAGTAATAGAGGAGTCAAATTAGTATGAGTATGAGGAGAAATCCTAAGGTTGAAGAGTCAACCTAGGAATTTGAGAATGAGATGTTGGAAAAATATCCACCTATGTTTGCGCAAGTTGATTCTGAGGACAGAATCCTGTTAAGGGGGGAAGGATGTAAGATCCGGGAAAATTACGTGTTATTATGTGATGTGAAATGAAATTTTAATTTCATATTAAGAGTTATTAAATGATTTATCTGTTTAAACGTGCTAAGTTATTCATTAAATGATTGAATATGTGATATTGTGGTGCTATGTGAAATGTGTGGGGAATTAGAAACTATTTTGAAAAGGATGTCATACTAATTTATTCTATTTTAATTATCGAAAAGAAAATTTGGACCGTTCCCAAATTATTCGGGACATTGGTATATCGTTCGTACCAATATTTCATTCGTTAAAGTGGGAAGTATTCAAAAATATTCGTAATAGAGGTATTTTGGTTCGTATATTTTGTATTAAACGATACTTGTAGTTATCTGTACTTTATGGATGATTATCGTCTCGTGAAACGTGTATTCTGCTTTATTAAATATTTAAAGCGTTTATTTTGTTAAATTGTATTTAAAGAGATCCATCGGATCAGTATCGATCCAAAAATGTCGTTTGGGGTATTATTTTCCGTTTATTATAAAAAGGCAAATCGTACTTTGTTTTTCGTATAATAAAGTTTAATTACAGTTAAAAATCTAAAAACCCCTGAAACGTGTTCTTCGTGTTCTTGAGAATCAAACTCAATTTTGAAGGCGTTATCGGAATCCGATTTCGATGTTCTTGTAACCAAAATGAATCTCTCATCATCCTCTATCCAAATCCACCATCAAAATCTATGTGGGTATGATTTCTGAGTTTTTCTTTATTTTAATTATTTTATTTATTTCGAATTTTAGGTTTAAATTGGGGAAATCTTTGTTGTTGAGTGTTTTTTATAATTGATGATATGAATGGATTGTGTGTGTTGTGCTGAGTGTTTTGATGATTTTTAATTGATTTTTAGAGTTTTAAATCGTCTAAATCGGAATTTAAAGGACTCGCCGGATTTTGTATAGTTTAACCGGAATCTGAGTTAGAATAGTTGTTACTGTGAATGGGTTCCATGAATGGATAGATCGGAGAGTGTAGAGTCGAAGCATGTAAACGATGTTTCAGTTGGTGGTCGTTTTTGGGACGGCCGAAAAGTAGCCGCCGTCGGTGGAAGGGGCGATTCCGTCCGTTCTTGGGCATTCTTGATTTCTTTTGCTTGTGTTTTTGATGTGTGTTGGAAAGCCCCTTGAAATTGTATGTTTGTGTAGAGTTTTGTGCTCGCCGGAACTCGGGAAGGTGGCCGGAACCCACCAGAATCCGGTGGTGTTCTTGGCGACCCACCGTGTTCTTGGCGACCCGTTTTGGGATCCAACCCCCGACCCGGTTTTGATCTGTTAAAACCCTAATTGCATTTTTAGAAATTGTTTCTGGATTTTAATTTTTAAAATAATTCAAAAATTGTTTTAAAAATTCTAAAAATCATATCTTTAATTTAAAAATACATTTTATTATTCAGAAAATTCTGGAAAATCTTATTTATTATTTTAAATTCGAAAATTGATTAAACTTAATTATTTTAATTATTTTTAATTAATAATTAATTTATTTAATTAATTGATTAATTCTTTTAATCAGTTAATTCTTAAAAATTGATTATTAATTAGATTTAATTAATTTAAAATTTAGTTTAATTATTTTCAAACCTGATTTATTATTTAAAAATAGTTTGAACATTTAAAGGATGTCAATTAATTTTATTAATTGATTTATTTGCATTTAAAATACTTATATTGGGTTTAAAAATCCGATTTTTGATTTAAAAATTTGTTGGTGGCTTATTTAAATTCAAATAAGCTTCGTGTGATGTTTTAAAAATAGTTATAAGTTCTATATGGTTTGTATGAGTTGTGTAATGTGTTTTATAGTCCGTATATGCCCGTACTAGGGCTAGTATCTGAGTTTTAAATATCGTAAATTAGATCGGGCGTCCGATACGTAACCGGTTACTTGTTTAAATGTGTTATGTAAATGATGTGAATTATCTGTTGTTGAGTCATGCATGCGAATAAATTGTGTTGATACTTGTTTGAGTATTTGGTCATGTCTAATATCATCACGAGGGGTAGTTGGAAGAGAAATTTGTCGGTAATGTTAGAAAATGAGATTTACGAGGCCGTTGACTTAGATGTTGACGTTTTATAGTATGGGGAGTTTCGTCAAGCGAGTTACGAGGATTACTTGTATAGTTAGTTGTGAACGTTCTATCAATTGAAATGTGGTTGTCTATGCAACAGAGGCTATTGGACGAGACGAGTCAGATTATCGAAGTTAAGTTACAATCGTTTATGGAATGTGAAATCATACGTTGAAGACTAAGTACAGTCTCATGTTTGACTATGGAGGCTGGCACGTGGATTCAAAATGGTAAAAGCAGACTAGTGGTGTTCGCAAGAGCGTTAGAGCAAACAAGGACGGAAGTAGAGAATCGTGCGATAAGACAGAATAAGGAGGGAATCGTATTGTTTCAGTGTTACGAAATAGCTAAGGACCAGAGGCAAGTGTTTATACCCTTGCTTATTAATTAAGAGATATTATCTTGAATTATTAGTATGCATGTTGAATGCTTTTTTACTCAATTTTCAAATGTTGATTTCTTTGCATTAAATTGAAAGTATGTTATTTAAATCTCGTAAGTTGACGAGTATTATTTTATACCTTTTGAGTTTAGATTCATATTTCCAGGTTGATTGGAAAAATATAAATATTGTGTTGAAACGATTTAAAAGATAGTTATGGGCCGTATACTAAGGCTTTCTTTTAAAAGACATGATTTTAAAATATTAGGTTGGAATATTGCCAACCCTAGATGAGTGGGAACTTGTGAACCCTATGTTGAAAATGTTACTTTAAATTCCGAAGTCGTGGTACTTGTTCTACATGTATTCCATTTTCCATCTTGCATCCATGCAAGTATTATTATCATTTCTTGTTAATGCGATCATCTGATCCATTCCCTGATTCGAATTCATATATGTTGTGCATGATTTAGTTTACTTCCTTCAAATACAAGGCTTATCTATTATAAGTATATGTTCGAAGGACTTGAACTCTTTCTGTCAGAAGTTAATAAACCCTTGTTTTCTTCATTTATAAACTTCACCTTGACTTTTCCTAAACTTGAACTTGACTTTCTTGTCACTTACCAGATTAGTAAATCTTAACTAATTCTTCCATGATGTGATAATTTGAACTGTTGAGGCCATCTAGAGCCTGTTCTTTGAACTTTATTCTATATTGAGTTGTTGCAAATTCTGTCGATATCATAATTCCTGTTTCATATCAGACTTAATCTTGTTGAGCATGTCATTGTTTATTTTTCATTATATCCCAGTTGTTACATCGATCTCGTCGATGTTTATTATATTGTCACTTTTCATGTGCACCTCCCGATATTGTGTCGATCTCATCGATACTAGATTATATTGTTATTCCTTGATGGATTCTTCATAGTTGAATTGTTTCTTGGAAAGTGAGTTTTCCAGCGTTTGTTGTATTAAGGTTGTCGATTCTTCCGACACCTGATTGTCGAAGTAAGGTTGTCAATTGTTCTGACACCTGACGTATATAATATAGGATTGGAATGTTTTTAAATGGGACCAGTAATTGGTCGGGCCATATTTATGGTCAGAATATATCAAGGCCCAGATTGGCCTAGGATCCAATAGAGGACTTTGCTATAAGCAAGTCCGGGGTTGATGCGTGGCTGGCCAGCAACACAACCTTTGATTTGATAAATGTTAAAAATCCAATTCTAATATCAATTCTTATTTCTGGGATGAGTTGCATCCATATGTTTTGTACTTGTGAGTTATGACCTGATATTCAGGTTTATTCGTTGCGTAAAATTGTTGGTTGTTGATTAATAAATGGTGGTTTCAATCTTGCTGAAATCACTTACTCTTAATTCATTTGGATTCCAAATAGTCGAAATCCACTTCCTTGATTCCATTGGTAGTCATGAGATATCTATTCTGATGAGTTTTATTCATACCGCGTATCCAGTCGGTACCATGTTGAAGTCTTGAAGTGCATTCTTTGTTCCATGACCGAGCGCGTTGGCTCATTCTTACTCCTTGATTATTCTACCCTTCCGGAGTTGTTGGTTTCAGAGAATGTTGTGAATAGATCTGTTATCTTCAAATTAGTATCTTTATACAAACTGTGGTCTTAAAGACATATAAGTTATACTCAATTCGTATTTTCTACATACTATTGTAGTTATTGTTGATTCGGTCACCGTGACGACCAATATAAACCTTTTTGTGTTTTAAACTATTCAGTTGCGAGAAACTGAATAAGAAATTGTGATAAATTAATAAACTTGATTTGAGAAGTTTTAAAGATTACAAATGTTCAAAAACAAAAGTTTGTTATTTGAAAATCCAAAGTTTATTTTGGAAACCTTTCGTATTATATTTGATAATGCACTTGCTGAGCAATTCATTCGCTCATACTTGTTTTCTTTATATATATTTTAGCCTGCCAGTAAGAAGGTATATTGGCGAGAGTTGTCCGCGTAGCTGATCAGAGATGGGAAAGGATATTAGCGTAAAGACGTTCTGATCCAGAGCATTTGGAGCTAGTGAGAGGTTTTGTATATAGATGTTTTCTATTGAATAATATATTGTATAAGATTAGTTGCCTGGTATACTTCTTATCGAAGTTATACTAGTGTATTAGAATTTTTGTAAAGAGAATGGTTGTAAAGAAGAAAGATTGTTGTAATGAAATTTTGGATTCTTGTTTCTAGCACTGTAACCTTTAAAGATTCTTGGTAGAGTTGGGGTCACAGATATTATTATTATTGTGTTGATTTTATATTGAATAGGTTGTTTGGATTAAGGGTGCAGTGTGACGACCAAATCCTTTGACCCCGGATTTGGGGCGTTACAATGATCCTATCTTTCTGCCTTTATGGCTTATGGTACTAACCAACGGTACCTCAAAATCGTACAAGTTCGTAAATAGGTCGGAAGTTCGAAACATTTTTGTCATTCCCCGATAATCGTCCAGAGATTGGGCCTCCTACGGCCGCATCAACACATCCACAAAAGATGGAGGTCCATTAACGTATATTTAATTTCTTAACACTAGTCGTATCGAATGAATCGAACCCCAGGCCGCCATAGGTCTCGTTCCTCGTAGGTCCTGAGATTGTCGCATTGCTCGCCGCAACCATATGTGTCTTTATCAGAATCACGCTATCCATTCTTCATGTCTTTGATTTCTGAGTTGAGCCATCATGGCCTATCATACGAAATATACTCGCAATGTGATTTTGCGCGTTCTTCTCACGATAACGTTCTGGTACTACATGTACGCAAAAGTGTAACGCCCTCCAAACCCGGGGTACAGATTTGGGGAGTCACCCAACCAATGGAACACAATATAAACCTGAATATAACACATGCATAATATATAATGACATAAATTACCCCTTATCCAAGACCGCATCCAGATTATGGCATGAAACAAGCTTCTAAGTCATAATTATTACAAACCAGTTTTCAGAGTTATTACACACTTAATATACAAAGCTAGACATCTAGTCTAACTTCCAAGTAAAACAACTACCCGTCCAATGACAATCACTCGGGGTGGTCTATAACGACTCAGAAAAACGCTTGTATGGTATTAATATTTAATAATATTTGAGATCTATAATATGTGAATATTGTGTGAAAGGTGAATATTAGAAAATGTGATGATTAGATGTTTACTTGGTGAATGGTATGGATTAAAATCTATGTGTATGCTTTTAATTGCATTTTATATGAATTTCTTATTAAAATTCAATTCTTTTTGACCTTCCGGGAATTTTATAAAATCATCAGAGATTTATTTTATTGTGAAATCTTTTTCACAACCTTTCTTTTATATTATATTATTTTCTAAAATTAGTGGAGGAATTTATTTTTCGCCTTAAGGATTTAAAACTGATTTTATGAGTTAAATGTCATTTATGTGATTTAAACTTTGAAAATTCATATTTAATTCAATTTTGATCATAAAACTATTTTAAAAATATGGGTGAGCTTGTAAATTTGTATTCTCTGTTTTAAAAATAAAATTTTATTTTTATTTATTATTTTTATTTTATTTCGGATTTTAGAAATGCTATTTATTGGTTTTCTTTTATTAAAAATCAGATTTTAGAATTGTGTAATGACAAAATTGCCCTTGGGGCTACAAAAACACCTCACGACCAGTTTCTTGCCCCATTTCCTTTCAACTCAATTCTCTCTCTAATCTCTCTTCCTTCTCTCTTATCTTTCTCTTGATTTTGTTGATGAAAATTGATGGGCAGATAGTCAAATCGAAGCTTTTGCCGAGCTCTACACTTTAATACCAATAGTGTTGAGTTTGGTGAAGATTAGAAAATGGGTTTTGTAAATTGGGGTTTCGGATTTTTGATTTAAAATCAAGTGTTCTTGATGTTTAAGAGTTTAACTGTGGTTATAGGATCAATTGGGGACGAATTCATACAAAACCCCTTTTTTTTTGGGGCTGCATGTAATTCGTCGACAACCAGTGATGAACTCCGGTGAACCGGTGGTCATGATCTATGTATGTTGAGGTATGTATAGTGTTGTAGAGTATTTATAAGTAGTTAATTCATGTTGCATGTCATTGGTTTTATTTTAACTTCAGATTTTCTTAAATTTTAGATTCGGGTTTTGAGTTTTGAATCGGAAAATGACTTGATTTGATTCGTGTTTATATGTTTCAATGCTAGTAAGTAATTAATCTAAGTTGCATGTCGAGCTTTGAGTGATTTTCGGATTTATCCGAGAATTTTAGAGTCCGGTTTTGATTCTTGAGATAAACTTGACATGAATATATGTGATTATGTATATTGAGGTTGTAGGATAATTGGAAGTTAGTATTGATACTTGCATGTGGTTTTGAGTATAAATAATTGTTGATTAGTTGTGTTAAGTCTTATGAAATAGGAATGTTAGTGTTTAAAAGTTATGTTGAAGAATGTTAAATTTCCAGAAACTGTCTGTTCTGTTTTGGTTAATTTCGAATGGTTGCTGCCTGTTTTAGACAGAAAGTCTAGGAGGAAATTGTTCTAGTTGGAGTCTAGTTTGTGCACGCGCAAACCTTGTATCGATAGAGTTAATGAGTAAAGAGTTATGTATGTTTTACTAAAAGTTGTGCAGCAGGATTTTCTGTGCTTCAGTACACACTTTAACCTGTTCGTTTTTAGTCTAAATGAACTGTTCTGAATTTGAAATTTTGATTCTTAGTGGGATTAGTAATAAGGAAGTATCCTGTCAAATGTGGTATTTGTTTGATTATTTTTGGATTTATGATAAATGTTTTGGTAAGGCATGCGCAACAGATTTTTCAGCTTTTGAGATGAAAACATTGTTTGTAAAGGTGTTAAGGATATGGTTAGCATTGGTCAAGTTGATTTAAAGGGATAACCAAGTGTGGTATAAACGGAAAGTCAGGATATGTACATATATGTTAAAGGAGTATGTTATGTGAACCTAAATGGAAATGTGCGCTTATGTGAGTTTTGTGTTTATTATATGGTTAAGAGTTATAAGTGATATAAATATTATGTGTTTACGCGTTTAGGGAACGTTGGGTAGTTTAGAATAAGGATTAGAATTTTGAGAGGATCATTATGAGATAGTATATACTCTTTTGTAGAGTAACGAGACGTGGAACATAGAGATAAAGGCAATGCGAAGGCAGAAATTCATTGAGTACGGTTTGTTCTAAAAGCTACTTAAGAATCCAAAGAAGTAGAGCCTAGAAATAAAGGCAAGACAAAGGTGGAGAACCAATGAATCTGATTACTCTTTTTAGCTACTTAAGGCAAGTAATACTAACTTGCTTTCGTATTTCGATTCCATTCTTTCATTTTGACATATATGAATTGCTATCTTGCTTTGATATACTTTTAATTCTGAAAACACATATTGTTCATTGGTAACCCTTATCTCTGTTCATATACCATGTTGTTCTGTACACCCTACTTTGTTTAGTTTTCTTTCCTTGAACCTTTATACCCTGATTATATCAATGTATTAAAGCTCAATAACCTATGGTTCTATAATATGAAGTTGATCACCTGCTTATGCATTCCTTTTATACCTGAAAGTGAATATATCTGAACCCTCATTCTAATACATTTCCAAAATGTACCGGATGACATTTTCTTCTTGTTTTCCCATTAATAGAAATCCAGATTGATCATATTGAACTTATCCAATTCCCAAAAGACTCTTTTATATACAAACATTATAGACACAACACAATGTCTTGTGAACCATATCTTGCTTAAACTCTTCTTCAGGCCTTATCCTTATCCTTTGATTATACTTAAATTTTAACCTGAGATTCTATTGCATTAGATTTGAACTTGTACCTATGAATCACATACTTACTTGAAATTGAGAATACATGAACCTTCACTTGGGTACTATACAAACACACATCCAATTATTTACAAAGGATTTCTTTCATAAGAAAGGTTTTAAAAGAAATGAAGTTTCAAAATTTATAATCATTTGAATTCCGATTTATGATTTCCACGGATTCCTAAGATTGGAGGCGTAAGAGGCCGAGTGACGCCGGCCCAACACTTTTTAATTATAATAAATGGACTAGGGATGGACTAGTCTAAAGGCCAATGTGTGCCTATTGGGACCCAATACAAGGACCAGAGGGACTGTGTGTCCGGTATGGGGACTTTACGTGGCTGATCACCCGTATTGTCCGGTGCGTTGTGAAAAAAAATCTCCAAATTACTTATTGTTTTTCTTGAAATCATATATCTTTATAAGGAAATTGGTTTACCCTTTGAAATTGTATATTCATGTCATTGTTCTGATAATCCCTTGATATGGATTCTGCTATACCCATGACATACATATTGATATTGGAAACCGTCTTGAAATTGTATATTCATTTCATTGTTCTGATAATCCCTTGATATGGATTCTGCTATACCCATGACATACATATTGATATTGGAAACTGTTTCACAGTGGTTAACTATTTGGTTATATTATTACTTGTTGAGCATTTGGCTCATTCTTTCCCCTGTTCTAACCCACAGTTAAACGAGAAGATGGTACGCACTTTTCAGTCAGCTAGGAAGTTGAAAGGCATATGTCTAGGCCTATTTGTAAACCCCGAGGATTCTACTCAACATAAACCAAGATGTAATAAGTAAATAATAAAAATCAAATGTCACAGGAATCTCAGATGATTATATCTGTCAAAGAATGAAGATTAAAGTAATCTACAGACTTGAAGTTATTCTACACTGGAAGAAGTTCATTTATTTGATCAAGCCTCAGTGAAGTATTCAAGAAAGTGGATCTATTTAAGGTGACAGAGATTTCAGAAGTGTGACGGAGAAAAGTACAGGTTACAGTCCTTTGTTTAAATAGAAGGAGAAAAGAATCACAGCTTAAAGTCAAAGATGAAGAACAGTCATTAAAGTTTGTCGCTCATGAACCAGACAGTACATGGAGTGTCAACGTCATCCAGTGGAAGTTCGTCATCAATTTTAGTGGTTCTAAGAATTAGTTTAATTCTCTTTTAATTTTATTCTATAAGATAATTAAGTTAATCTATGAATTAATTCTTTCAGAATTAATTTATATATTAAGTTAATAAATCTAGATCTTAAGTAATTTAATATATAAATTAATTCTCAAGAATTAATTTATTTATGAAATTATTGAAGTCAATTATTTAATTTATTTAATCAGTGAATTAATTCTAAATGAATTAATTCATTTATTAAATCAATTAGATAATCAAAATTAATTAAAATACAATTATTTCTAATTCTGAATAGTACTAGTAGTACTATCAGTTTACTACTAGTAGTACTATCCTCTATAGTACTACCGATAGTACTACCAAGTCATTTGGTTAGTACTACCGATAGTACTACTAGGCTAAATGGTTTAGTACTGCTAGTATTAAACAGAATCCATAGGTAATGGATTTGGCGCGTGGAGTTGCTCCTTTGACTTGTGTTTAAATACAAATACTGATCAATTCAAGGCAACTCAACACACTTAAAACAAAAAACAGACAGAAGCAAAAACAAATTATCATCTCTTTACTTCTGCCATTTAACTCGAGCCAACCAGAAGCATTCAATACATTTCTTGTAATAAATTCTAGCAAGCAAAGTTACATTCAATCAACTAGAATTCTATTACTTGTATTGCTTTGACAATCTAGCGGATCATAATCCCTAGAATTACTATCGAACTACTTTTTAGTATTCGATCCTTTTATTACAAATATAGATAAATTCATGTCGAATTTATTCTAGATTTGTTTTAACAAGAACCTTGTAATCTGTACACAGAATTGTAACACCCTTCAAGTTCAATAGAGTTTTATTTAACTTGAATCTTGTTTCATTTTATTCCGCATTAAATTTGGTATTGTATTTGTTAAATTCAACAATACAAATTCGATTAAACGGTACTGTTTGTATTCAACCCCCCTTCTACAAACATATCAGGACCTAACAATTGGCATCAGAGCCTTTTGATTGATATACAAATCAAAGATCCAATTGTTTTGAGATTTTTCTTAAACTCTGAATTTTTTATTATTCCTAAAAATCTCAAAAGATGTCTACTACACAGAAGGTTGGTACAGTAAAGATTCCCATGTTCAGCAAGGAGCATTATTCAATGTGGAAGAAGAAAATGCTCCTATTTCTTAAAGTTGCTAATCCTAAATACTTTGATGTGCTGAAGAATGGACCAAAACTTCCTATGATTATTGAGGGAGAGCTAATGGAGAATGATGTTGTTACTAGGGCTGCTAGGATGTACCCTAAGGATCCCAAGGACTACACTCCTGATGAAAAAGAGGATGTTACCTTGGATGCATGTCTTCAGTTGATCCTTGTTGATTGTCTTGATCCTATCATGCATAATCATGTCCTAAACTGAGATACTGCCAAACACATTTGGGAGACTATAGAGATAATCAATGAGGGGACAGAGGAAGTTAGAGAGAATAAGCTGGAAATTCTCACCTCTCAATATGAGCATTTCAGATCAAACCCTGGTGAAGGTATCTCTGAGGTTTTTGAGAGATACAACAAATTAATCAATGATCTGAATCTCAATGGGAAGCGCTACACTATCAAGGAAATTAATAAGAAGTTCCTACTTACACTTCCACGTCATTTGGAGCACAGAATATCTGCCATTAGAGAAGAAAGAGATATTGGAGAGATTGCTTTGGAAAGACTGTATGGTGTTCTGAAGACCTATGAGCTGGAGCAAATTCAACAGGATGAGTTATATGGAACTGGGAGGATAGTTAGTACTTCTACTGCATTGGCTGCTGAAGTCCCACGGAAACTGGAAGTGAAGGCTGTTCAACTTTCCAGTTCTAACATGAATGTTATTGATGCTGAATATGGATTAACATCCATTGATCAATCTGGTGGTGACTTCTATTCTTTAGAGGAACTTGATCAACTGGAGGATGGTGATTTGGCTTTGATAGTCAGGAAGTTTGGGAAGTTTAGATTCAAGAGGAATCCCAATCTTAAGTTCAGGCCCAGATTTCAGAGAGGTGGATCTTCCTCTTCAAGTAGCACAAGGGGTGGCTACAAAACTGGAACTGTGGATAGGAGCACAATCAGATGCTACAATTACAATGAGTTGGGTCACTTTGCTACTGAATGCAGAAAGCCAAAGCAAGTGATAAGAAACACATTTGATTCTAGCAAGAAGAACAAGATTGGGAAGGCCTATGTTGCTGAAGGAAAGAGCTGGGATGACACTAACAGTGATGAAGAAGCAGGTGAGATTGGGAACCTTGCTTTAGTGGCTAAAGAGGCAAGCACTTCATCTTCATCCTACATGTCAGAGGTAAAGTTTACTGATACTGAAATGATTCGTCATCTTGGTGGCACCTTAGATTGTGCACGCACTGAAAATGATAGAATAATTCTTTTAAACACAAATCTTGAAAAGGAAATAAAAGAATTAAAACTAGTGCATGTTAATCAGGATGAACTTATTGAGAAAATTGCATTTCTTGAGAATAGGGTTAAATGTTATATTCAACTGGAAACCATTCTTAAAGAAAAGAATAATGTGCTTAATACAAAAGCTAATGCCTATTACAACTCTTGTAAGACGGCTAAAGAGATTCTCAATAAACAAGCTATGGGTAATCATGTCAGTATAGGTTATGATTATAATGAGGCCATTGGATTGCTTGGAATTAATTCCCCTTGTAGAGTCAGAACTGAAGGAAGGGGTGTTCCATATGTGCTTAAGGGTATTGAAACACCCTTCTGTAAGGAGTCCGAGGCAGAACCTCTGAATGAACACTCTATCATCATTGCAGAGGAGATTCGTGAAGAAGATCTTGTTTTGGAAGTTGAACAGTCCAACAAGTGTATATCTGATATACCAGTCAAAGTTGTTGCAACTAAAAAGACTAAATCAGATGTCCATAAGTTGGATCAAAACAACTGTAGTACTAACATGCCTGCTGTTAATTCTTCTCATAAAGCATGTGGTGTGATTAATTGCATGTCTTGTGCTTTCAATGTTATGTATGCTTATTTTAATAGTAAGCATGTATCTAGTGATAAGACTGTTCCACGTCAACATGTTAATAATAAGAAGCATGTTAAAGCTAAGACTACTAGTCCTCCTAAGACTAGAGTGGATTCATTTATCCCTAAGCCTACTCAGAAATGTGTTAAGGCTGGCTATAAATGGAAACGCTCTTTTGTGAAAAAGGTTGAAGTAGTTTTAGTTAAAAATGTTGTTTTGCCTGACAAAGGCCAGTTCTTTAAGTATGCCGGGCCCAATCAGGTTTGGGTTCCGAGGAAGGACTAATCAATTTGATATTGCAGGGAGTTAAACAGGTAAACCGTGTTATGTGGATTCTTGACAGTGGCTGTTCAAGGCATATGACCGGAGATAGAGCCCTGCTATCAGATTTGATTGAGAAAGTTGGACCAGTAGTTACCTTTGGAGATGACAGCAAGGGTATTACGAAAGGATATGGCTGTTTGAAGTACGGAAATGTTGTCATTGAAGATGTATCATTTGTGGAAGGTCTGAAGTTCAATCTTCTCAGCATCAGTCATTTCTGTGACAGAGGATATCTTGTTTCCTTTGAAAGAGAGAAGTGTCAGATCCTTCACAAGAAGAATGGAAAGCCTGCTCTTCAAGGAGTAAGGAAAGGTGACTTGTTCATAGATGATCTGAACTCTGGATCCAAAGATGAAGTTAATTGTTTTTATGCTAAAGCTTCATCAGATGATAGTTGGCTATGGCACAAGAAGATGTCTCACCTTAACTTCAAAACCATGAACTCTTTAGTAAAAAGGGAATTGGTTAGAGGTTTGCCTCAGATGGAATTTACACAGGAAGGACTGTGTGAGGCATGTCAGAAAGAAAGTCAAAGAAAGCTTCTCACAAGGGCACTGACACATCATCAATAACTGAACCACTTCAGCTACTGCACATGGATTTGTTTGGTCCAGTTAATGTGATGTCCATGTCAAAGAAACAATATGCACTTGTGATTGTTGATGACTATTCAAAATATACATGGGTTTTATTCCTACATTCCAAGGATGAGACCCCACACCTGGTGATTGACCATATAAAGTTGATTGAGCTGGATTTTAGATTCCCTGTTAGAGCCATAAGGTCAGATAATGGTACTGAATTCAAGAATGCCATTCTAAATGACTTTTGTGCTGATAAAGGAATAACAAGACAGTACTCTGCCCCTAGAACTCCTCAACAAAATGGAGTAGTGGAAAGAAAGAATCGTACTTTGATTGAAGCTGCTAGGACTATGTTAAGTGAGTCCAAACTTCCAACGTACTTTTGGGTTGAAGCAGCGAATACAGCTTGTTATACTCAGAATCGAACTTTAATCAACAAGGACTTAATGAAGACTCCTTATGAGATCATGAACAACAAGAAACCAACTGTCAAGTACTTTCATGTATTTGGAGCAAAATGCTTTGTGCTTATAGATGACAATGTGAAACGTGGCAAGTTTGATGCGAAGGCACAAGAAGCTATTTTTGTTGGTTATTCCAGAAGATCTTACAGAGTCTACTTGGTTGGCAGTCACACAGTAAAGGAAAGTGTCAATGTTACTTTTGATGACACTAAGTTCCCTAATATCCAAAAAGAAGATTCATCTGAGAAGCTGAAGTTTGATAACTTGCCAGACTCGGAATCAGATGATGTAGCCCCACCTGAAGTTATTGCTGGTAATGATAATAACAATGATGATAATGATCATGGTGGTGGTGGTTGTGGTGGAAACACTGGTAACAATGGAGATACCACCAACACTGGAGAAGAATCATCAAGGCAATCAAGCAACAACTCAGGGGGAGCAAATGAAGGATCATCTAGTCACTCACAACATCAAAGTGAATTTCAAGGCGAATCATCAAGATCAAATCTTCCAAGACAAATTGTATGGAATAGAGCTCATCCTTTTGAGCTGATCATTGGTGATCCAGGTGTTGGAGTTAAAACTAGAAGTGCAACTCAGAATGAATGTCATTATTCAGCATTTCTATCTGAAATGGAGCCAAAGAAAACTGAAGAAGCACTGACTGATCCAGATTGGTTGATTGCTATGCAAGATGAACTCAATCAGTTTGAACAACAACAAGTCTGGAAACTGGTACCCAGGCCAAAGAACAAGAAAGTAGTTGGTACAAGATGGGTATACAGGAACAAGCTAGATGAGGATGGCATTGTTACAAGGAACAAGGCAAGACTGGTTGCACAAGGGTATTCTCAAGCTGAAGGCATTGATTATGATGAAACCTATGCACCAGTGGCTAGACTTGAGGCCATCAGGATGTTCTTAGCATTTGCAGCTTATTCCAATTTTAAAGTCTATCAAATGGATGTTAAGAGTGCATTCCTAAATGGTGAGCTAGATGAAGAAGTGTATGTGGAACAGCCCCCTGGCTTTGAAAATCAGGAGTTGCTGGACTTTGTGTACTTTCTCTTCAAGGCTATCTATGGTCTCAAGCAAGCCCCAAGAAAATGGTATGACACTCTCTCTGGTTTTCTTGTAGAAAATGGTTTTGTTAGAGGTATCATAGACAAAACTCTTTTTTCAAAGAAACACAAAAGTGATACGATATTAGTCCAAGTTTATGTGGATGACATCATATTTGGGTCTACTAATGATAATCTCTGTAAGAGTAAGTAAGTTGTAAACCCCGAGGATTCTACTCAACATAAACCAAGATGTAATAAGTAAATAATAAAAATCAAATGTCACAGGAATCTCAGATGATTATATCTGTCAAAGAATGAAGATTAAAGTAATCTACAGACTTGAAGTTATTCTACACTGGAAGAAGTTCATTTATTTGATCAAGCCTCAGTGAAGTATTCAAGAAAGTGGATCTATTTAAGGTGACAGAGATTTCAGAAGTGTGACGGAGAAAAGTACAGGTTACAGTCCTTTGTTTAAATAGAAGGAGAAAAGAATCACAGCTTAAAGTCAAAGATGAAGAACAGTCATTAAAGTTTGTCGCTCATGAACCAGACAGTACATGGAGTGTCAACGTCATCCAGTGGAAGTTCGTCATCAATTTTAGTGGTTCTAAGAATTAGTTTAATTCTCTTTTAATTTTATTCTATAAGATAATTAAGTTAATCTATGAATTAATTCTTTCAGAATTAATTTATATATTAAGTTAATAAATCTAGATCTTAAGTAATTTAATATATAAATGAATTCTCAAGAATTAATTTATTTATGAAATTATTTAAGTCAATTATTTAATTTATTTAATCAGTGAATTAATTCTAAATGAATTAATTCATTTATTAAATCAATTAGATAATCAAAATTAATTAAAATACAATTATTTCTAATTCTGAATAGTACTAGTAGTACTATCAGTTTACTACTAGTAGTACTATCCTCTATAGTACTACCGATAGTACTACCAAGTCATTTGGTTAGTACTACCGATAGTACTACTAGGCTAAATGGTTTAGTACTGCTAGTATTAAACAGAATCCATAGGTAATGGATTTGGCGCGTGGAGTTGCTCCTTTGACTTGTGTTTAAATACAAATACTGATCAATTCAAGGCAACTCAACACACTTAAAACAAAAAACAGACAGAAGCAAAAACAAATTATCATCTCTTTACTTCTGCCATTTAACTCGAGCCAACCAGAAGCATTCAATACATTTCTTGTAATAAATTCTAGCAAGCAAAGTTACATTCAATCAACTAGAATTCTATTACTTGTATTGCTTTGACAATCTAGCGGATCATAATCCCTAGAATTACTATCGAACTACTTTTTAGTATTCGATCCTTTTATTACAAATATAGATAAATTCATGTCGAATTTATTCTAGATTTGTTTTAACAAGAACCTTGTAATCTGTACACAGAATTGTAACACCCTTCAAGTTCAATAGAGTTTTATTTAACTTGAATCTTGTTTCATTTTATTCCGCATTAAATTTGGTATTGTATTTGTTAAATTCAACAATACAAATTCGATTAAACGGTACTGTTTGTATTCAACCCCCCTTCTATAAACATATCAGGACCTAACAGAAGTCTTCCTATAGGGTTATTTTTGGGATGCCAGATCAGGCAGGTGATGAAGACTTGTAGAAGGTGTTTTGTATAAGGGAATGTAGAACTTTTAAGACACGGTTGTAATAACTTTTGAGACTTTTATTATGTAATAAAATGAATTAGATAGTTGATGCTTGTTTCATACCATTACCTGTTAAAGATCCAGGGTAAAGTTGGGGTCGCGTCTGCATGTTTCTATTATTATTCACAGGTTTATAAGTATAGAGGTTGTAGTGACTCCCCAATCATGACCCCAGATTGGGAGGGCGTCACATGGTCTCCTAGCATCGGGAGAACTGTCACTAGCACTGTGTCTGCTCATTCTCTCGCTTCACTGGAATAGGGTTAGAAACAAAACAAGTATGAGCCACATGTGCTCAGCAAGCATGATATATGTATCAATCACAGTTCTATAATGAAAGGAAAGAATTGAATTATCTGAATCAACAATACACAAGTCAAACATATGCTTTTAACAATCTTTAATGAAGAAAGAGGAATTAGAATTGGACTTCTACATTTTTCAAATACAAAGGCTGTGCTGCTGATCAGTCACGCAACAACCCCGAACTTGCTTATAGCAAAGTCCTCTACTGGATCCTAGGCCAATCTGGGCCTTAAATTATTCCGACCATAAGTATGGCCCGACCATTACTGGTCCTATTTAAAAACATGCCAATTCTATCACAAGGTATAATCAATAACATGCTCAATAAGATAATGCACAATGTCAAGAGATAATAATTGCAAAAGAGCTTCAACTGCTCAGTATCAAATGAAGATTGAGAATATAATCATGGAATAATTTCAACGGTACAGTGTACTTGTTCAAGAAGGTAATCAGTAGTTGTAATCAGTAATCAATGACTGTAATCAATAGTCAATGATAGAAATCAAACAATCAATGGTTGTAAGCAATAATCAAATGGTGATAATCAACAATCAATGGTTGTAGACAAAATCAGATGAATTTGGAAATAAGGGTTTCCGATGCGGATCAAATCAAAGAGTTGATAAAATTTACGAAAATGGAATCAGTTGCCCAAGTACGGGTAAGGATTGATAATCTGAATTGTTCTGGGGTAATAATACTTGCCTGGTCTACGTCGCTGTCGGTTCTACTTTGATCACTCAACTTTCCCCTTTCCGTTGCTCCGGGAACTCGATTCTATAATATAAACAACTCATCACAGTAAGTCTAACTATCCTCATTCTATCCTCGACACAAAATCAATTAATAACACATTTTAGACTAGTAACCGGTTATGTATCGGACGTCCGGTCTATTTTACGGTATTTAAAACTCGACACTAGCCCTCGTACGGGCATATACGGACTATAAAACACATTACACAACTCATACGAACCATATAAAAATTAATTAATAAAAATTAATTGACACTATTTAAATGCTCAAACTATTTTTAAATAATAAATCAGGCTTGAAAATAATTAAACTGAATTTTAAATTAATTAAATCTAATTACTAATTAATTTTTAAGAATTAACTGATTAAAAGAATTAATCAATTAATTAAATTAATTAATTATTAATTAAAAATAATTAAGTTTAATCAATTTTCGAATTTAAAATAATAAATATAATTTTTCAGAATTTTCTGAAATTAAAAATATATTTTTAAAATAAAAATATGAATTTTAAAAGATTTTAAACTATTTTCGAATTAAATTTAAAAATAAAATTCAAAAACAGTTTTCTGAAAATATTTTAGGGTTTCGAAGATTGAAACCGGGTCAAGAAAACGGGTTAACGGGTCGGGAAGAACACAAACGGGTCACCAAGAACAACCCGGAATTTTCCAGAATCCGGCGACCAAACCCAGATTTCGGCGACATGAAAACTGAACAAAATTTGGGGCTTTTTATACCAAAACGTTCCTTATAACCATACCAATACATTCCGATCAAAAACAAACCAAAAACATCACCGGAATCAAAAACCCGACTATTTTTTGGCGACCTTAAACAAATTTTCCGATCTACTAAAATCGTACATGAAACTCTACGTTCTTTATCTTAAAATGAAGCTAAGAACACATACAATGAAAGCCCTATATCCAAAATCATGTCAGATCAATAACAAGAACAGCCTATTAAAAAGAGGAATTCGGGTCAAAACCCGAAAATCAAACCCGAACAAATTGAACATAAACATGAAATTAAAGCATGAATTCCTACTAATTAGAACCCCAGGAACATGTTGGAAGTAATCAATTGAACGGAGAATCAACAGAATGAAAATCCCCAATTCGAATATAAACCCTAATTTTAATTCAAAATTTGAAAAATTCATATAAAATCGAAAAATTACCAGATAATGATGAGGTTTGAAGATTCTGAAACTAGAGTTCAAGATCTTTGATTTGAGTACTTGAACTTTGAATTTGGATTTCAATAACACCTTCGAATTTGATTTTGATTTTCAAGAACACGAAGAACACGGTTCGGGAATTTTATATTTTTCTGTATTTTTAATACGGATTGTATGAAGGATAATGTACGATTCTCCTTTTTATACTTAGTGGAAAATAATACCCTAAACGACATTTTTGGATCGATATTGATCCACTGGTTCGCTTTAAAACCCTAATAATGTAAAATACACGTTTTACGAGGTGATATCTATCCAAAAAGACTGATAGTTATCCAAATCAATACATATCATTTATATAACTAATGCTCAAGAATACTTGGCCTATAACAGATGTATTTATTGATACAGACGATATATCAATTACCCTAGAAAAATTAGGGTTAGGGTTTAGAATAATATTTCTTCCTTTGAATAAAACAAATACTATTGATCATATCGGATAATAAGGGATATAATAATACAAAGAAATCCTCCGATAATGATTCGAACACAAATGACGAAGGAATAATAATGATGAACAAAATTTCAACGGGGCCCTTGAATTATCAAAACGGGACTCAAAACTGAAGATATTTTCAAATAACAAAATATTTGAACGGGGCTTTCGACACACCAATTTACACATAAACACTTAACAATCCTTATCATTATAACTCAAAATACTTCATAATAAGTATTCTACACATATAATACAATTTATATTATGAATAAAGTTCACGGATCTTACAAAAAGTCTTCTTCTTAGGTAACAAAATACCCATCGACGGAAAAGACACCAACTCTGGTGGAATCGTTATTCTCAAGGCTTGGACTCCATAGACAAGATAATGCCTTAACTAGTCCACGCAATTTAGTAATTCAGATCGCGTAAAGGACTGTAAACGTCTTAATCTTCACATGTGCTGCCTTCTCGTGGGAAAACTACGATGAACTACAAACACTTAGGTTCTTACTAAGTCAAGTTATCCATTGCTATTGGCCATTCCGACCTTACCCCAACTGCAACTGAGACTCTGCTCCGCGTCTTATCTTAATGTCCTTGATAATCCGTGTACAATTCTAAACGTTCGTCTCATCATTATGATGGTCTTCAACGATCCTATTGATCCTCCAATAAGTCTTCTACTAAACTCTTTAACCTTGACATCCTCAATGGCACTACCTCCGGTAGTCGACTTAACGAACTCTATATGAGTCCTCACGTTATTCGCTTACTTAGATATAACTCTTAATACTCTCATGTCCAAGTCAATAACTTAACGCTCTGATACCATTTCTGTAACACCCCCAGATTCGGGGTCAGGAATCTGGGTTGTCACACTCCATCAATCATACAATACCTGCACCACTTACAATATTCTAATAATACAACTCCAAAGATCTCAATCCCTTACGCACACACACACAAGTTATAGCCTTGGAAATGAGCAACAATAAGTAACACTTGTTATTACAAATCAAATGTACTATCCAGGATCTCATCTATTATTTAAAACCTCTACCTGAAGTTAAATAATTGACCTCACAATTCTATACAAGGTTCAATAATGCAAACCTACTCGAAAACAATTCTCACTAATTCAATCTGCAACTGTTCAGCTAACTCCGGCAGTATCCATCCTGCTGAACTAACTCAAGGGTGGTCTCTCTATTCCCTTGCTCTCGTAATACGGGGTGAATCGACAATGTTTTCTTCATGCTGAAAGTTTTAATAAAGCAAGAATGAGCTAATAGCGCTCAGCAAGAAATCTATCCCAGTTCAAATCTTTAAACATTTAAGGTAGATAGTCCATATAGGATCCAAGTTTTAAAACTACTAGGGTTTGACCCAAAATAGTATACAGTTCAAAATACTGTATGACTTATAATCATACTCAAATACTCTCATAAATCATTTAGAAATCCTTGGTATCAATATAATAAACCAAGTCTCAAAACATATCTTTTTTAAAATAGATATTAAAATTGGAATCAAGGCTTAAAGCTTATTCCTTGATTCAAAATACCATACAGTTCCATATGATGTATATCTTAAATACCTTATCAACATATATGTACGCATATCTATTTAGATATCTCATATTGTTCAAAACACTATAAAATATCAGTTATGAACACCTTTTTGAAGCTATTGTATTGTGATATATAAAAACAAGAATGAGCACTAAAGCTCAACAATAATATATATAGCGGCTTATATAAAGCTCCGCAACCTCATATATCATTTGCAACATTTGAAATCTCATTCGTATATAGAATGATGTTTAGAGTAATCTTTTTGTCAAAACATGCCATACAGTTCAAATACTGGATGAGGAACATCATTGTTCAATCACTGTCACATTATCGGTAACTCAGCACCTAGGTTTTCGTTACAATGTGCAGCACAACTCCAATTGGAGGGAGGGGACATTCTGGAGCACACCACGATACACGATGATCAGTCGTTGTATCGAACTCACACTTTTCTACTAGTAGATGGACAATATCTTAACATGATTATCACCCCAGCCGCATACGGGCTTTGTATCTGCTGGACTGTCCCACAGCCTCCTACACGAGATAGTTGCTGGACTGCCCCGCAGCCTCTTACGCCATATAATTTGATGGACTGTCCCACAGCCTCTTACACGTTTCCTCCTACTCCCGGATGAAAAATCAATGAAACGGGAATCAGAATTTAATCCTGGTTCCCCAAGTACAAAATACTTGTCAAAACTTTGCAACAGTTCAGATTTTCTTACTCTAGAATGTTTGAAAGGAGTAAATCACAATGTGGGTTGACTCTTGTCAACTGACAGGGAATATGTCAGGAAATTTTGAAATCACGACCCGGGAGTTTTTGTAAAATATCTTTAGTTTTGATAATTCGGAACTCAAAAATATACTCACTTTTAATGAAAGAGGCAAGTGAAATCATATGTTCACTTCCTGGAATGGATTCCTAATTTTTGATAAGTCCAAAACCATAATTATCATTTGAGATAAATAATTAAAAGTAGTTGGGAACCCCTACTATAATCACATAAATCTTTTTGAGATCGGAAAATATTTTAAATAACTTTTGGAACCTTACCTAATATTTAAATAAGGTTCTATGATTTTTAAATCATTTTTGGGAATATTTAACAAATATTCAAATAATAAATATTGAATTACTATTCAATAAAATTCTACTTAAGTGAATATTCCAAGATAATATTCACTTATTTAAATATATATTCAAATAATATATAATAATATTATTTAAATATCTCACATTAAATATCCAATGATATTAATCTTGGAATATTTAATCAACATTTAACATATAGCTGTCTCTGGACCCTCCAGCTTATGACAGTATAGTCAAAACAAAATAATAATTTGACTCCCGGTCTAAGTTTTAAAACGATCATACAAGTACTCTACGCTTAGAGCCTTTATAAAACCTCGGTTTATATCTAATATAATCATAGCATATAAATCATATAATCTTACGAAAGCTTTTAATCAAAAGCATAAATCAGTTCATAGTTCTTTTAAAGCAATAAAACAGTATATATCACAATCACAACATTAAATTACAACATCATCTATATAAGATGTAGGGTTTGAAAACTTGCATACATATATCATATGCAATATTATAATTTCAACAGTCTTAAACACCAAAACATCTATGTAAGATGTAGGGTTTGAAAACTTGCATACATATACCATATGCAATCATCAGAATATTGTAAATCGAAACATAGCATGGAATGAGAAAACTTTCCTTGAGTCCTTGGTTGTTAGGGGTTCGAGAATTTGTCAGGAAATCGATAAACAAAGAAATACTCGATCAGTCTCCTAGCGTAATCATTCGCTCATAACAACTCACTCATAATACTTCGCTTATCCTTAAGACATTCACTTTAAGTCAACCATAAGTCAAACACGTCATGTAGTCATGTTATTCCTCAACAACGTTCGTGTTTTAATCAACTTGAAATAATCCTTTATCTCAGTCACAACGGGTGGTCAAAGTAGTACCCTAGAGTTGACTTCTCATAGAGTTACTATTTCGTGACTCACACTCTAACACTTTTAATAAATCAGAAAATTTACATTTAAATATGAAACCACTTCTAAACTCATTTTGAGTATTTGTAATATTTATCATAAAAGTTTTTATCTCAAAACAGAGGTTTAACTTGGTGAAATGTATTTTCAAACTTAGATGAACTACGGAAAGTTACTATTCATACAACTTTCACTAAAATGCTCATATCTCCTTAACCGTTAACTGAAATGACACACCGTTTTCGCGTGCGCGATCTAGAGAAAGAATGGAACAAAATGTTTGAAAATGTTTTTCTGGTTCAGGGGATGAAAATACCGAGAGCAGCATTTTAATTCAGAGGAGTGCGGAAACCATTCATCCTCGCGCAGCTTTGGTTCCGACATTTTTATAAAAATCGAAAAATTATCTTTTTAACACGAAAACTTCTCGGTTATCTTACTAACTGTCCATACTATTATTCACCTTAGTATCATGACCCATTTCCATTTTTAAAGGGCTTGATCATTGTTTCAAAGCTCACCTAATGCACGTCTTGGTTTCCCGAAACTACTTTTACTAAAACGGGTGTTTCTCCTAAACCGTAAATCGGATCAATGCGATTCTTTCGCCAAAATAAACTACAAGACAAGAACTAAACTATCATGGTCAGTGGTCACACTTGACAGTAGATTAAGAGCCTCGAATACCACTGTCAAGGCAGTTCATAAACATTTCGTCATTACGACGGCTATACATCGAACGTTTCCATTTCACAACCAATCCAAACATCCAACCAAGACAATCCATACATCCATATATCATTTACAACTCTAGGACAGTTCATACTAACTCAAGAACTCATCCCTCAATCAACCAGAACTCATTCAACCAACCAAAATCATTAAAACATGCATGGATCTCTTATACTACATGTTTAACGAACTATACTACAAACTTAAGCATAAAACTGAAGGTAAATCAAAAGGGTGGATGGTGTTCATACCTTTCTTGAAGTCTTAAAATAATAACAAAAGCTTGTAAGCCTTAAGGGAGCCTTAAGGGAGCCTTGATCTATCCTTACCATCCTTAAACTCTCAAAAGAAATCAAGAAAACAAGTTAGTATTCCCGGATTTACTATTCACCCTCAATTTTGACTAAGGATTTGAACATGAAATACTTGTTCAATGATCTTGAAATTTTGAACGTACCTTAACTATGATATGAGAAAGCTATGGTCCAAATATGGCGATTTTAGGATGAGTAGACTTTGATTTATGAAATTTTATTTGCCCCTTGCTCATGTTGGGTAGAATTTGAAGAAATGGGGAGAATACTTGCTTTGCTTCTTGATTTTCTCTTTTCTTTCTTTTGTCAAATAAAACTAAATACAAGCTTCTAATTTGTGTGGTCTTGGTAATGTTTTGTCACCCCCTTGCCACTTGTCAAGCAATGGGTGATTCTTGGAGAAATGGTGACAAGGTGGTGATTCATCACCTTGTCACCCCTATGTCATGCTTATGCCATCTTTTGTGTCATGCTTATGTCATTTCTTGTATAATCAATCCTCTTATATGTTGCACTTGATGATCTTATATGATACTTCTCCTTTGGTTAGGGTTTAATCCATAATTTGTCATGCTTTTGCTTCGTTGCTAAATCTTGTTATAAGTTCGAGCGATTCCGAAAACGTTTCGTTACACTAACGATTGGGGATATCCTCTTGATCTTCTATTGCCTTGGCTTAATATTTGATCATGGATCTTCTCGCTCTCTTAATTCTCATAAGGATCAATTAATAAATCCTCGACTGCCCGATGAATAGTGAACAAAATTTAAAGTTGGAATCTCCTGATTCTGATCGCGTTTACATTCACTTATTCTCCTTATACATCACTAATATAGCTTCGAAACATTCATGCCATGTCTTGCATATATAGTGGTCTGAAAATTTTCTTAGCCAGCAAAATTCACTATTCATCCAAGTTTTAATTAAGTCCAAAATTTGGGGTTATTACAGATTTGGTTGCTATGTCAAACAACCAACCTGGTGTGCTTCCTGAGGTGGAAGGTCCTTCACCACCTCCTTCACCACCATCTGAGTCTTCTTCCATGTCTTCATAATCTTCATCATACTCAAAATCTTCACCAGCTCCTAGGGGCAGATTAGTGATTGCCTCTTTTGCCCTAGACATTGATTTAGTAGTGTGTACCAAATTCAACATCTTTTCTGCCTCCACATTGCCCTAGCCAGCCAAGACTTGATAGGCTGGATCAGGATGAGTAAATGTCTCAGCATTCAGGTTGACTTGATCCAACTCTTTTTGATATTCAAGTTGGAACAGCCTCTCCCTGTTTGCATCATTGACATCCATTAACTCACTTGCAATGGCTGAGTCTTCCACCCTTATTTCTCCTGTACCTATTTTTCTCTAATTTTCTCTCTTTTCTTGCATCAAGGGCTCCTCCTGGCTCACTCTCCTCACACCCTCACCTTCGCCTTCTAAGGTGGAACCCTCTTTGCTCACTCTTACCAGACTGGAAGAAATAGTCTATCCCTCTTTCTCTCCCTCTCCTTTTGCCTGGTTGCAAACCAGCCCCTGACTCTTAGTAGCTTCACTCCCTTCCCTCAATCCTAGAACTGTTTGAACTACTACTAACTCATCCACACTTGAAGTTGTAATATTTGAAGTTTGAAGTGCAAGTGTGGAAGGAGTATCCGTAGAGGTATATGTCAACAGATAGCAGCTTTGAGGCATATCCGTAGACAGACAAACACTTGTCAACGGATGAGAGATATCCGTAGATGAAGAAAAAGAAGTAGCTTTAGAAATTGAGACTATGGCTGAATCTGTGGAGATTGATTTGTGATTTAGTGCCACAGATGGAGCCAAAGTCTTAGAAAAGATGGATTGGTGGTCCAACAAATCATCAAGAAGATGATGACCATCAATTTCAGAGTGGGGCTTCTCCAAGAAGGTTAAAATGGAGAATCAGGAATAGATGTGTGAATCATGTCCACATCTAAAGAGAGAGTAGGTGAGCTAGGAATTTCTGTTTCGGTTTGAATTTGTAAAGAGTGGGGCTGTGACTCCACATTTATTGGAGCCACATCAAACTGAATTTGAGAAGATGCAGAAACACAACTTGAAGTTGTGGTTTGCACTGTGTGTTCCCTGTGCAACCCCGGTTGTTTTAGACCTCTTTCTTCTTTCATAGGCCTTTGATGTATCTTTAGGGCTTCTAGTGTCCCTATCCCTCTTGTGTCGTGTCCCTGGTTGGGGACTATTTTCAATAGTAACATCCTTTTGGGAGGATGTCACTAGGGATGTGTTTGATTCCTTTTCAACCACTGCATCTTTTTGAGAAGATACAGGGTGGCTAGGCTGGGATTCACTAATCTTACCCTCATTGGTCTTGGGATTTCTTTGATGTTCATCCCTTCCCTCACCACTTACTACCTCCTTCACACTCCCCTCAAGAGGTTTGGTAGTTTTTACAACATGTGCCTTTTGAGAGGCACCTGAGGTTGGCTTTTTGGATTTGGATTTTGGAATTTTAGAGGTGGCCACTTGGGTAGGAGACTGTTGGACAGTTCCAGCCTCCATAGTGGCACTTGAAATCAAATAAATTACAGTGGAGGAAAGTATAGTTGAGGAAGTTACTTGAGTTACCTGTGCCTCATGAGCTTCATTGAAAATTGGTATATATACCAATTGTACCTCCTCGTTGTGGTTCATCCTATTCAAGTCCTCAAGGACTCTCTTATTTTGAACCCAACAGTCTTTGGAGTTTGCAGGGAATTGTATGACCAGGTTACTCTCTACATGGTTAGCTAGCAACATGAAAAATCTAGCATAATATACATTCTTACATCTAGATTCTTTATTTCCTAATTTAGCACCAAGTTCAAATAGAATCAAGGACCCTAGGTTATAATAGCTATCAGTTAAAAGCATGTAAGAAATGTCTAGCATAGAGAATGTAACAGCATCATAGTTGCTAATCTTACCAGAGAAAACCTTAAGAATAACATCAAAGAAAAAGCTCCATTCCTTTACCATGACTCTTCTTTGTATCTTACTTAAATTAGCAGTAGGCAAAGCATAATTAATGGAATTGAGCATGTTAACAATATCATTATCATTATGCTTTTCTAACCTATTATTTTCATGCAAGTTTAAGCATGCTGTAATGACATCACCGTTTATCACATGTTCTTTACCTTGAAGAACGAAGGTGATTGTAGCATTGACAGAATCGAATACGACAGATTCCCAGATAGCTTCAATCACCTCAAAGTATAACTTGGGGGCTTCGAACATGGCTTTAGAGAGCTTGCAGTTCTGGAAAAACCTCACCATTTTGTGATATGATGTGTTCTTCTCATCGAAGTCCACCAATGCAGTGAAGTTGTTCTTCTCGTATGTGAAACCAGTAAGAGACATTGTTTTGTTGGTTGGTGCCACTCATACAGAGCTTGAATTTCAGAGAGAGGTTTTTGCTTTGAGAGAGAAAGATGAGCTTTTGCCTTAGTAAATTTTGGGAATTGATAGAAAATGATTAACTGAGAGTAAAAATCAATTTATACTCGCCCCAAATAATTCACTAAGAAAATCAAAATAATTAAAAGAAATTATTTGATTGGTGCAAGAAATAACCGTTTAAAAGTAATGAGTTTAAAAATTAAAGCCACGAATTTACTACAATTACATACACACGTTGTACGCATGTAACTACGAATAGGATTGTGGCTTTTAACGGTTATGATTAGAACTGTACTATTTACGGATAGGATTGTACCTTTTGAGATTCGACATCCGTAGAGGAACAAAAGTAGTGTCCGTAGACGTATAGAAAATCCAGTGTCAAAAATGACCACCACCGGATAAGGGTATCCGTAGAGGGAGTAATTTTGACTTAGACAAAAATTTTACTTTTTCTGAGAGTTTTAATTCTCATGAAAATCATTTTGACACTGGCTGCATTACAAATTATCAGACATTTAAATGAATAAAGAGAAGTTAAGCATACATAGCTCACTTACCAACCTTGAGAATGTTGATTCATCAAGTGGCTTGGTAAAAATGTATGCAATTTGTTGTTCACTTGGAACAAAATGAAGTTCCACAGTACCATTCATCACATGTTCCCTGATGAAGTGATACTTTATGTCAATGTGCTTGGTCCTTGAGTGCTGCACTGGATTCTCAGTTATGACAATTGTACTAGTGTTGTCACAGAAAATTGGAATCTTATTAACTGTTAGACCATAGTCTAGTAGTTGATTTTTCATCCATATAATCTGTGCACAACAACTTCCAGCTGCAATATATTCTGCCTCAGCTGTAGAAGTAGAGATAGAATTTTGCTTTTTACTGAACCATGAGACAAGCTTATTTCCTAGAAATTGACAGGTGCCTATTGTACTTTTTCTATCAATTTTGCAACCTGCATAGTCTGCATCTGAATAACCAATTAGATCAAAACCAGATTCTCTAGGGTACCAAATGCCATGTTTTGGTGTTCCCTTGAGATATCTGAAAATCCTTTTGATAGCAATTAAGTGAGACTCTCTAGGATCAGCCTGAAATCTAGCACATAGACATGTAGCAAACATAATATCAGGTCTACTAGCTGTTAAATATAAAAGTGAGCCTACCATGCCTCTATATCTTGTAATGTCCACAGATGTTTCCTTAGTATTAATTTCAAGCTTAGTGGCAGTTGGCATGGGTGTTTTAGCAGGAGAACAATCCATTAGATCAAACTTCTTTAATAGATCAAAGATGTATTTAGTTTGACTAATGAAGATTCCTTCTTTCAATTGCTTAACTTGTAAGCCAAAGAAATAGGTAAGTTCACCCATCATGCTCATTTCATATTTACTTTGCATAAGTTTGGCAAACCTTTTGCAAAGCTTCTCATCTATAGACCCAAATATTATGTCATCTATATAAATTTGAACAAGTATACTAGAGCCATTAACATTTCTAAAGAAGAGATTTTTATCAACAGTACCTCTAATGAAGTGATTCTCTAAAAGAAACTGTGACAGTGTGTCATACCAGGCTCTAGGTTCTTGCTTCAGTCCATAAAGTGCCTTGAGTAGGAAGTAGACAAATTCTGGATAGTTTGGATCTTCAAAACCAGAAGGTTGACTGACATACACCTCCTTTTCTAATTCCCCATTCAAGAAGGGACTTTTGACATCCATTTGATTGACCTTGAAATTGGCATGGGCTGCATAGGCTAGGAATATCCTTATTGCTTACAATCTAGCAACAAGGGCAAAAGTTTCATCATAATCTATTCCTTCTTCTTGAGAATAGCCCTTAGCAACCAATCTTGCTTTGTTCATTGTGACAATGCCATTTTCATCCATCTTGTTTCTGAATACCCACTTTGTTCCTATGACACTTCTGTCTTTAGGTTTGGGTACCAGCTTCCAAACTTTGTTTCTCTCAAATTGGTTAAGCTCTTCCTACATAGCTAACACCCAATATGGATCTAGAAGAGCATCCTCAACTTTCTTTGGTTCATCTTGTGAAAGAAAGCTACTGTATAAATATTCATCTTGAGTAGCTCTTCTAGTTTGGACATTTGAGGATGCATCACCAATGATCAGTTCAAATGGGTGGTCCTTAGTCCATTTTCTCCTTGTTGCGGGTGTAGGTCTTGAAGATGTAGCATCATTGTCATAAGCATAATCATGTGGAATTGAGGTTGATCCTTGGCTCAGAGAAAATCCCCCTGAGTTTATTGGGGTGGTTATCATGTGTTGTGATCCACATACGGATGCCTGAAAATGACTTTCTACGGATGCACCATTTTGGCTTCCTACGGGTGCACCATTTTGGCTTCCTACGGATGCTCCATTTTGGCTTCCTACGGATGCTCCATTTGTCCCTTCTATGGATGGCTCAATAGAACTTGAGTTGTCCATGTTTGAAATAATCATTCTTGGTGGAACTGGTTCATTCTCATAATCATCATTTTAATCACATTAATATAGACCTTCCACCTCATTCTCAAACCTGAGAGTTTCATGAAAACCCTCATATGTGAGACCTTGAATTCTGGCATTATCAAAAATAACATGTACAGATTCCATAACAATGTTGATTCTGTGATTGAAAACCCTGTAGGCTTTTCCAGCTACATAACCCACAAAAGTGGCTTCATCTGCCTTTGACTCAAATTTTCCAAGATTTTCACCTTGATTTCTCAATACAAAACATTTACATCCAAAGACATGTAGAAAATTCAAGGATGGTTTCCTTCCCTTGAACAGCTGATATGGAGTCATCCTTTTAGCTTGATTGATTAAAGAGATATTTTGAGTGAAACATGCAGTGTTAACTGCTTCAGCCCAAAAATATGTGGGTAACTTTGATTCTCCTAGCATTGTCCTTGCAGCCTCAATTAGTGTTCTATTTTTCCTTTCCACCACTCCTTTTTGTTGTGGTGTTCTAGCTGCAGAAAACTCATGAATGGTTCCATTCTCCTCACAAAATAGCCTCATTATTGAATTCTTGAACTCAATGCCATTGTCACTCCTGATTCTTCTTACTTGCCTTTTGAGGCATAGCCCACTCTCATCTTTACTTTCCTTACTCAGAAGACAAGTGATAGAATCTGAAATTGTTGAGTTGAAGTCAGCTATATAAACATTTCCTCTTCTGTGGCCTGTCAACACCACGTTGTTGTTTTCTTTGTTTGAAACAACACAGGCTCCTTGACTGAATGATACCGAGAAACCTTGATCACATAGTTGACTGATACTCAGCAAGTTGTGCTTGAGTCCATCAACTAGTGCTACTTCATCAATGATGACATTTTCCTTTGAAATCAAGCCATATCCTTTAGTGTAACCTTTGCTGTCATCTCCAAAGGTAATGCTAAGTCCAGCTTTTTCCACAAACTCTGTGAGTAGGGTAGAATCTCCAGTCATGTGCCTAGAGCAACCACTGTCTAGGTACCATAGATTCTTTATGTTTCCCTGATTGGATGATGAACTGGCCTCCTGCTCACTTGTGCAAGGTTCAAAATTCAGTGTCCTCCTCAGAATCATTCCCATCATCAGCCCAGTCATAGTCCTGAGTTATGAATGCTCTTCCCTTGTGCTTGAGAAGATCAAAGTATTTCTTCTTGTAATCAACAGGCTCAAACTTCCTGTCACTCTTCTCAGCTTTTGGTCTTTTGCATTCATTGGCAAATTGTCCTCCCATTCCACAATTGAAGCATTTAAACTTGGACCTTTCAACATAGTTCTTGTTTGATTGAAAGTCCTTTCTGAGTGGCTTGGTCACTTCAGGGTTTCTCTTGAACTTGAGCTTTGAGAATTTTCTTGATAGAAAAGCTAAATGTTCATCTAGCTTCAATCATCTTTCCCTTGCACTTACTTGATTTAGTCCTACCTTCACAAGCACTTGGTCGTGGTGTAGCTTCAACAGTTTCTTCTTTCATGTCCTCAGCCTTGTTAACACTTGCTACTAAGGCAACAAATCCAGTTTTCTTTTAGACCTTCTCAATTTCCTCATCCTGCTCCATTTCAAGCCCATATGTTTTTAGAGTTCCATACAGCCTTTCAAGAGTAAAATCCTTATACTCTTGAGTGTTTCTCAAGGAAACAGTCATAGGCTTCCACTCCTTTAGCAAGGCTCTGAGAAATTTAAGATTTGAATCTTTGATTTGATACACCCTCCCATACAACTTCAATCCATTCAACAATTTTTGAAATCTACTAAAATTATGATTCAAAGATTCTCCACTCTTAAAGTGAAAGTGTTCATACTGTTGTATGAGGAGCTGCATCTTGTTTTCCCTGACTTGCTCAGTCCCTTCACAGATGGTTTGGACAGTGTCCCAAATCTCCTTGGCTGTAGAACAATTAATAACATTTTCAAACATGTCTGAATCAAGACCATTGAACAAAATATTCATGGCCTTTTTATCTTTGTGAACGGCAATGATGTCCTCAGGAGTCCATTCTGAAGGTAACTTTGGAATGGTGCTTGGAGCTCCTGCAGGTGCTTGAGCTATTGAGGTGTTTGGCTTCATTGGAACATGAGGTCCATGATCGATGCATTCTACATATCCTTCATCCATAGACATAAGATGTAAACGCATCTTTACTTTCCAGTGAAAGTAATTCTCTCTATCAAGAACTGGTATTTTAACTCCATAATCCTTCTGACCCATGATTCTGATGTCTTTAGATCTTTAAACTTCTTGTATGTTACAAGCTTGCTCTGATACCAATTGTTATTCCCAGACAATGAATATAGATTGTAGAAGGGGGGGTTGAATACAATCTATAAAAATTCTTTTGTTCTTGACAGAAAAGATATGATAAATTCAAGAACAGAAAAACAAGCAATATGAAATTAACACAAGAATTAAAAATTCAGGTGGATTGATTTATCCACCTGAGAGATTTTTATTAGAAGAAATATCTGTGATGTTTATGAATAAATACCCAGGTTCATACACACTATTCTAGCTTCAGTAATTTACAATTGATATTGCCTTGTGCTCTCTAAATTGCCTAACTGATTTCTCGAGTTCTAGAATAATGCTACACTTGGTTATATAACCCAAGTTTACAAGATATTTCGAACAGCTAATAATACAAAAAGTAACTCTGTCCAAAATCCTTGCTTCTCCATTCTGAGTAGTGGTCCATGTGTTGGTAGCTTGCCCTTCTTGGCTGATTGTCTTTTATGGAATTGCTACAACTGACAAGAAAAACCAAAATGCTTCTTCTTCTCGTGAGTTTACCAGAAATACTGGTTTCCATGCTCTGTGAAATCTGTCAACCCATTTGCTCTGTCAGAACTGTCCTTTTCACAATGTACAGAGTGTATCCGTAGATGTTATTTGAGTTGTATCCGTTGACAGTATCTTGACCACATCCGTAGAAGGCTAGTACTGTTATCCGTAGACAGTGCTTTGACTACATCTGTAGAAGGCTAATGTTGCTATCCGTAGACAGTCAATTTCACTTATGTAAAATTACAAGGCATAGTCTATTTATAATTAGCCTCCCTATTCTATATATCCATTAACAGTCAACATGACTTATTCAGCCTAAAAACTAATACTCCAACTTCTACATCAGAATTACAAATCAGGATTACATATCATGATTACACAAGCATGTTACATTGAGTCTTATCCGTAGATAAGCTACCCTTCTACGGATACTGCAAATGCATGTTGTCCGTTGAAGGCTACATTTTTACTTATACAATTTTCACTAAGTTAGTTTAGTTATCATCAAGAAACAACATAGTTCCTAACAGATAGTCCTACCGATAGTACTACTAGTACAAATCAGCTGAGAGTACTACTAAAAAGAATATATTTCATATATATATATATATATATATATATATATATATATAATTTATAATTTATAACTAGCATGACTATCAGTAGTACTATTGGAGAGTACTACCGATAGTACTACTAGTATAAATTAGTAAAAGTACTTAGAAAATCAAATAAATAAAAAATAAATAACAATACTATCGACAGTACTAATGGTAGTACTACCGGTAGTACTACTAGTACTATCCTGGTAGGTTAGAATAAAATCAATATATATTTATAAAACTATGAAATATAGTACTACCGATAGTACTACTAGTACTATCCTGGTAGGTTTGAATAAAAGCAATATATATATTTATAATACTATGAAATATCAACAAGTAAAATGCAAATAATTTTCTGAAAATGCACATGATTTACAGAAAATGCAAATAATTTACAGAAAATGCACATGATTTACAGAAAATGCAAATAATTTATAGAAAATGCAAATAATTTACAGAAACTGTACAATTAATCTGAATAATTCGAAATAAGTAAATTTTCAATAAAAATAGATTTCTCTAAAATTTAACAGAAAAATTTGAGAAAAATATTTTTAAGGAAAATAAATTATCCAAATAATATTCAAATTAGGAAGCTAATAAATGAAACAAGGCATGGCAATAATAAGCATTAAATATGCAAAGGAGAAAATGTTTTAATTAAGAACCAATAACAAGTAGAGGCATGATTAATCATTAAAACTATTTAACATACCCAATTTACCAACTAACCTGGTAAATGTGGATTCATCAAGAGATTTAGTAAAGATATATGTTGTTTGTTCCTCTGTGGGTACAAAATGTAACTCCACAGTACCATTCATGACATGCTCTCGGATAAAATGATACCTGATGTCGATGTGCTTTGTCCTCGAGTGCTGAACAGGGTTGTTGGAGATTGCTATGGCACTTGTATTGTCACACCGAATAGGGATTTTGTTCAATACAAAACCATAGTCCTTCAATTGATTCCTTATCCATAAGATCTGAGCACAACAGCTTCCAGTAGCAATATATTCAGCTTCTGCTGTTGAATTGGAAAATTGTTTGATGTTTCTTGCTATACCAGGAAATCAATCCGCCACCTAAGAAATGACAACTTCCAGAGGTGCTTTTCCTATCAATAACACTACCTGCATAATCTGAATTTGTATATCCAACAAGGTTAAAAACTGAATCTTTAGGGTACCAGATACCTAGATTAGGTGTGCCCTTAAGGTATCTCAAGATTCTTTTAACAGAAACGAGATGCAAATTTCTAGGATCCGCTTGGAACCTTGCACATAAGCATGTAGTATACATAATATCAGGTCTACTTGCAGTAAGATAGAGTAAGGAGTCAATCATACCTCTGTAGCTTGTAACATCTACCTTGATAGAATTATCACAAGCTCCAAGCTTGACAGCTGTAGAAGATGGAGTCCTCGCTGAAGCTGAATCCTCCATGTGATATTTCTTGAGGAGTTCTTTGAGATACTAGGATTGACAAATAAATAAACCATCTAACATTTGACTTACTTTCAATCCAAAAAAGAACTTCAGCTCACCCATCATACTCATTTCAAACTTACTCTGCATTAGCTTAGCAAATCTCTTACAGAGATCATCATTAGTAGACCCAAATATGCTGTCATCCACATAGACTTGGACTAATATCATATCATTTTTATGTTTGTTAGAAAAAAGAGTTTTGTATATGATACCACTAACAAAACCATTTTCAATAAGAAAACCAAAAAGAGTGTCATACCATTTTCTCGGGGCTTATTTGAGATCATAGATAGCCTTGAAGAGAAAGTAAACAAAGTCCAGCAACTCCTGATTTTCAAAGCCAAAGGATGTTCTACATACAGTTATTCATCCAGCTCACCATTCAGGAATGCACTATTAACATCCATTTGATATACTTTGAAATTGGAGTAGGCTGTAAATGCAAAGAACATCCTGATGGCCTCAAGCGTAGCAACTGGTGCGTAGGTTTCATCATAATCAATGCCTTCAGCTTGTGAATACCCTTGAGCAACCAGTCTTACTTTTTTTCTTGTCACTATGCCATCTTCATCTAATTTGTTTATGAATACCCACCATGTACCAACTACTTTCATGTTCTTTGGTCTAGGTACCAGCTTCCAGACTTGTTGTTGTTCAAATTGATTGAGTTCATCTTGCATTGCAATCACCAAACTAGGATCACCCGGTGCTTCCTCAATCTTCTTTGGATACTTGGGAGTTTAGTGTCATAAAAATTGACATTGACACTTTCTTTCACCTGGTGACTGTCAATTATGTACACCCTGTAAGACCTTTTGGAGTAACCAACAAAGATAGCTTCATATGCTTTGGCCTCGAACTTGCCACGTCGAACATCTCCATCTCCAAATACATGAAAGCATTTGAGGGTTGGTTTCTTGTCATTCAGAGATATTGTTAATCACTAAGACTGTTCAACATACCCAATTTACCTACCAACCTGGTAAATGTGGATTCGTCAACAGATTTAGTGAATATATCTGCAGTTTGTTCTTCTATGGGTACAAAGTGTAACTCCACAGTTCCATTCATGACATGCTCTCTGATAAAATGATACCTAATATCAATGTGCTTCGTTCTCGAGTGCTGCAAAGGGTTGTTGAGATTGCTATGGCACTTGTATTATCACAGAAAATGGGAATTTTGTCTAATGCAAAGCCATAGTCCTTCAATTGATTCCTTATCCATAAGATCTGAGCACAGCAGCTTCCAGCAGCAATATATTCAGCTTCTGCTGTTGAATTGGAAACTGTTTGTTGTTTCTTGCTATACCAGGAAATCAATCTACCTCCTAGGAATTGACAACTCCCAGAGGTACTCTTTCTATCAACAACACTACTTGCATAATCAGAATCTGTGTATCCAACAAGATTAAAACCAGAATCTTTAGGGTACCAGATACCTAAATTAGGTGTACCCTTAAGGTATCTCAAGATTCTTTTAATAGCAACGAGAAGCAAATTTCTAGGATCCGCTTGGAACCTTGCACATAAGCATTTAGTATACATAATATCAGGTCTACTTGTAGTAAGATAGAGTAAGGAGTCAATCATACCTCTGTAGCTTGTAACATCTACCTTGATAGAATTATCACAAGCTCCAAGCTTGACAGCTGTAGAAGATGGAGTCATCGCTGAAGCTGAATCATCCATGTGATATTTCTTGAGGAGTTCTTTGAGATACTTGGATTGACAAATAAATAAACCATCTAACATTTGACGTACTTTCCATCCAAAAAAGAACTTCAGCTCACCAATCATACTCATTTCAAACTTACTCTGCATTAGCTTAGCAAATCTCTTACAGAGATCATTATTAGTAGACCCAAATATGTTGTCATCCACATAGACTTGGACTAATATCATATCATTTTTATGTTTGTTAGAAAAAAGAGTTTGGTATATGATACCACTAACAAAACCATTTTCAATAAGAAAACCAGAAAGAGTGTCATACCATTTTCTCGGGGCTTATTTGAGATCATAGATAGCCTTGAAGAGAAAGTAAACAAAGTCCAGCAACTCCTGATTTTCAAAGCCAGGGGCTGTTCTAAATACACTTATTCATCCAGCTCACCATTCAGGAATGCACTATTAACATCCATTTGATATACTTTGAAATTGGAGTAGGCTGTAAATGCAAAGAACATCCTGATGGCCTCAAGCGTAGCTACTGGTGCGTAGGTTTCATCATAATCAATGCCTTCAGCTTGTGAATACCCTTGAGCAACCAGTCTTGCTTTTTTTTCTTGTCACTATGCCATCTTCATCTAATTTGTTTATGAATACCCACCATATGGTTGGAACTGAATAGAGATTTGGTACTGTATGTGTTTAGGCAGTTGAAATTATGTACCAAAGTACTCTTTTGGATTGGTCTTTTGGATTGGTTTGTATGAAATACCATATTAATGGTGGATTTCTATATAAACGAAAAGGTCATGTCCAATTTTTCTTTTATAAAACCATTGTCATTGCTTCTAATAGTGTTGCCATTTATTGTCATTTTCTTATTAAAACATTGCTATTAGATAGAATTATGTTGCCATAGCCACCTGAAACGTTGCCATAACCTATGTATTGCAATACTAAAGAAGAAACAGAGATCAAGAATAGATTGTTATATGCTATTGCAATGAATTTAAATTGTTGCTATAGACTGGAAAACGTTGCTATAAAAGACTATTGTAATGATATTAAGGCGTTGTTGTATGGTAGTAACTCATTGCTATAGGGACCTACGCCAACCCAAGCAAAGTTAACGCCCAATTTTACCAAAAGCATTGCAATAGACTCTATGGCAACTGATTTAGGCCCTATAGTAACCATAATATGGAGTTGCTATAGCCAATATATGGTGTAGTGTGCTCAAGTCCTTTTTACTTAGCAGACTCTCTCTTGATACATACATATATTCATATATCAAAAGAACTGCTGCCCATTTTTTTTTTGTTATTTTCTTCTTCGATTCACAAGCTTCTTTAATTTTGATCACCTAACTTTGTAGATCTTCTCAAGGACTGTATTTTGACCTACTAAAATCGAACTTTGGTTGAGTTTTTAAATTGGTTTTTTTTGAATCCATTCGTATTCTTTACTATTCTTGGTAATTGGAGTCGAATTTGTGAATTCTAAAAATAGGGTTGTGTTCGTACTGTTATTAGGATAATCATACTGAAATTTTATTAATTTTGATGAAATTTCGGATTTTTAATTAATTTTTAATTAAGTATAAATCCTTAAATTTAAAATAATCTAATTAATTAAATTTGCTTTTGTGTTTTAAAAATGGCTCATAATTTTGAGGTCGTTAAAAACAATTGTCATGGGTATTTTGATCCACTAAAATGCTCTGTTGATCGTTTTAGGCCTTGGATTCATTTTTTAAATTCACAATATTGTGTTAGTAATGCGATTTGTGCAAATGCTGATTTAAAGATTGAACCCCTGAGATTACTGTGTTCCACTGCTGTTGTTGCTAATGATTCTAGTTCTTTCACTTTCACTATTGAGCACACACAGTACACAACCACTGAGGAAGTGCTTTGTAATATTTTACAGCTTCCTCAGGATAATTTTGATAGAACACCCACTGATGTTGAATTAACACAATTTTTCACAGACATTCATTATCAAGGTCTAGTGGATTTACCAAAACTCTCTAAAACTAATTTGGTTTGTGAATGGGACATTTTCTTTAATACCTTGGCCAAAGTTTTTAGCAAATGCACGAAAAGAAATTTTCAAAATATTCCATCTCGTTTACAGTATATTGCTTATGCAGTTGTTTTTAATGTTAGACTTAATATTGGTCATCTTATCTGGAGTCTAGTGGTTAGGAGAGTCGCAAATGCTAGGGTTGATCATGATAGTGGTAAGAAAGTTAGGTGTTTTTATCCTCGTTTTCTCACTCTCATTATCAATCATATGTTGTCTGTTGATCATAAGGAGTTGTTTAGAACTGCTGGATTTGTTCTTTCTGCAACCACTGACTGCAAGTTCTTTCAACGACTTCACTCTTCTAAAAAATTCCACAACATTCCAGTGGTAATCACCCCTTTCATGAAACAGTTCATTGACCTTCCTACCTTTGGTCAACAAGTTCCTGTGCAACAATCTTCTACTCAAGCCGGAACTTCGGATGCAATTCCACTTCAGGTAATACATCCTAACCTTCAATCTTCGACTATTGTTGAAACCCAAGTGGTTGTTAGGGCTGACCAAGAGGTTGTAGAACCACAACCTCTAACCCAGGTCATAGAGCCAAACATAGAGTCATTAACTCCTTTGACCTCTCAGCTTGAACATAATGTGATTATCAGAAATAGAATTAGTGCTGAAGATGAAACATTGAGTGATCCCATAGCTCTGCCTCCATCTCCAAAGAAGAGAAGAACATACTTTGAGGCATCTGTTAGCCCGTCTGTATCCTTCGAACATGATATTGATTTTGAAATGGTCAATGAACCACTTCTAGAGACATCCTCTCAACAGGGTGAATCTATTGAACTTCGGCATAGGGCCGTGTCAACTTGTACTGAGTCAACCACACTCCCATTACTTACAATGGGAGAAGACATAAACTTAGAAGAAACTCAGGACACCTTGTCAGGAGAGCACGTAGCATTGGTTACAGTACCTACCATTGTCACGGTAGAAGTGCCTTCACAGGCATCAGAGGGAAAATCTGATTCTTTGCCCTCTTTAATAGAATCATTTTCTCCCCTCCCAGAGGGAACATCTCTGGCTCCCTTAAGGGATTTTCCACTCGCAGTTTACACTGGAGAAATTGGAAGGCAACCTGGTGAGTCTATCAGTGAAGAAATTCAGATCTCAAATCCAAATGATTTGATAGACTTCACTAGGGATTGGTGTTAGGTCCTGATAAGTTTGTAGAAGGGTGGGTTGAATACAAACGGTACTGTTTTCTCAAATTTGTTCGGTTCATGATTTAACAATTCAAGAACAAATAAGTGCGGAATGAAATGAAACAAGATTCAAGTTAAATATAACTTATATTAAACTTGAAGGGTGTTACAAATACAGTACAAATTACAAGGTTTGAATCTCAAACTATTTAAAACAAATCTAGAATAAATCCGACATGAATTTATCTATTTTTGTAATAAAAAGATCGAATACTAAAAAGTAGTTCGAGATAAATTCTAGAGATATTGATCCGCTAGATAATCAAACAACAACAAGTAACTAACTTCTAGTGGTTTAGATTTAAAAATACCATCTAGAAATTAATTGATAGCTTTGAATTCAAGCTTGAACATTTGGTTGAGTAAAGAAGACAGTGAATGATATAACTTTTCTTTATGTCTTTTATATGTCTTTTCTTTTTCAACTGCCTTTGTTTGATATAGATGTACGCCATTTACCTTTTAGTTAGAAGTACTATCGGCGGTACTTAGCCAAAGGCTTGGCAGTACTATCGGTAGTACTAGCCAAAGGGCTTGGCAGTACTAACTGAAGTACTACTAGTTCATTTGGAAAGTATTTTCAGCTTTTAATTAATTCTAAAATAATTAACTTATTAATTAATTTACATAATAAATTAATTCTAACAGAATTAATTTAGTAAATAAATTAACCAACTAAGGTAAATTAATTAAAAGAGAATTAATCAAAGTCTTATCTCAAATACAATAATTCTAACTTAATTAATCTTTTTCATTAATTTAATGAATAAATTAATTCTGAATGAATTAATTTATTAAATAAATTAACCAACTGACTTAATTAATTAAGAGAGAATTATTGCAAGGTCTTGATAGCAGAATCAATATGTGAACCACTGAAAATAATGACGAACTTTCACTGAATGACGTTGACACTCGATGTACTATCTGGTTCATGAGTGACTAACTACAATGTCTATTCTTCATCTTTTGACTTTAAGCCGTGGTCCATCTTCTTTTCCCTTTGACAAACTCTGTAACCTGTACGCTTCCGCTCACACTCTAAAATCTCTGTCACTTTAAATTGATCCACTTTCTTGAATACTTCACTGAGGCTTGATCAAATAAATGAACTTCTTCTAGTGTAGAATTAATCCAATTCAGTAGATGACTTTAAATCTTCATTCTCTTGACTGATAAAACCCTCTGAGATTCCCGTGACATATAATCTAATATTTACTTATTACATTCTTGTTTAAGTTGAGTCGAATCCTCGATGTTTACAAATAGGCTAGTGCATATGCCTTTTAATCTCCCCCTATTTGTTTGTTAGAGAATAACAACCAAATACCTAGAGGATCACTCAACTAAAACCAAGAAAAAGATGAGACTCTTAAGTCTAAGTAAATAATAGAAAGTTCTGGTTCAAATATGACATTTCTAGATTCCTTCACCAGTAAAGATAAATACAAGACAAATGTTCCTCTAGACTGAACATATGATAACATTGATTCTTTCTTGATTTACCTCAGCTTCCTTTACTACCCTAAAACTCCTCCTTTTCCTTTTATATCTTTTTCAGCTCCCTCTTCCAACCTTTTGAGTTTCTGAAGCCAGAAGAGTTGAGATTGTTGAATGGAGTTGATCTTGGGGAGTAAATTTGTCTTCAATTTTCCTTGAGCAGTTCGAGCTGATTGTTGACAGAGGTGGAAGCAGAAGACCGTTCAACCACTTGTGCTTGCAAAAGTTCTTTATCAGCATGGGTTTTGAATAATTGTTCATGTAGATCAACAATGTGAGCTAACTACATTGCATTATATGTGTCTGTGTGTGCACTCACTTGAATTTCTCTTGTAAGTGTATCACCCATCTCACGTGCATGTGTTTCACTAAGTGTTTGACTCGCATCACTCATCATTAGCTGTCTGTTTGCTCCTTTTTGATCAGTACCTGCATTGAAAAACACCCTAGCCTCTTCAAGAGAGGTCAGTGGTGGTGTAATGGGAGTTCGCAAATCCTGATCCTCAATCATGTCTATAAAATCACTTGGAATTGAAATCTGAATTGCTTCAGTGATAGACTGACCAAGTTGCCTTCCACTTTCTCCAGATAAATCTGCGAGTGGAAAATCCCTTAGGGAGCCAGAGATGTTCCCTCTGGGAGGGAAGAAAATAATTCTATTAAATGTTGCAAGAATCAAATTTTCCCTCTGATGCCTGTGAAGGCACTTCTACCGTAACAATGGTAGGCACTGTAACCAGTTGCAGGTGCTCTGCTTTCACTGTGTCCTGAGTTTCATCTAATGGTATTGTCTTCTCCCATTGTGAGTAATGAGACTGTGCTTGACTCAGTACAAAGTGTCATGGTCCTATGTCGAATTTCAATAGATTCATCCTGTTGAGAGAATGTCTCTAGAAATAGTTCATTGACCATTTCAAAGTCCATATCTTGTTGGGAGGATACAGATGGACTGGCAGATGCCTTAGTATATGTTGAATTTTTTCAGAGGAGGCAGAGCTGTGGGATCACTCACTGTTTCAATCAAAATACTTCTTTGTTTAACAGTTCATTTCTGTTCAGGCTTAGAGGTCGAGAAAGTTGTAGACTCATTCTTTGGCTCTAAGACCTGGGATAATGATTGTGGATCTACAATCCTTTGGTCAGCCCTAACAACCACTTGGGTTCAACAAAAATAAAAGAAGTGAATTGAGAGATAGAAAGTTACCTGAATTGGATTTGGCACTAAAGTTCCAGCTAAGCAAGAGCTAGAGCAGAAATAATATATACACTATATTTACAAAAACAACTAAGACAAATAGAAAATAAAAGATAATAAATAATTAAAATAAAATAAAATATACAAATTAAAATAATATATACTGAAACTATTAGTAGAAAACTAAAGAAAGAAACTGAATTAAAATGCAGAAAATATTTACATGAACTATACAAGAATATTCAAATATTTTAAAATAAAATATTTTCAATAAAAATAGATTTCTCTACAATTTTAACTTTTAAAATTTGAGAAAAATATTTTTAGAGAAAATAATTTATCTTAACTTACTCAAACTAAGAAGCTTAACAATTAGACAAGACATGACAATAACGTACAATCAACATACATAAGAGAAAATGAGATGATAAAATAAATTTACAAGTGATTTAAAAATATATACAAAAAATAAACACTTGCAAGTTTAATTAAGAACAAACAAAAAAAATAAACAGAGTTAATCACTAAAACTATTTAACATACCCAATTTACCAACAAATCTGGTTAATATGGATTCATCAAGAGATTTTCGAATTTAAAATAATAAATATAATTAAGTTTAATAAATTTATTATTACCAAAAATAATTAAAATAATTAAAATAATTAAGTTTAATAAATTACCAAAAATAATTAAAATAATTAAGTTTAATAAATTTTCGAATTTAAAATAATAAATATAATTTTCCAGAATTTTCTGATATTAAAAATATATTTTTAAAATAAAAATATGAATTTTTAAAGATTTTAAACTATTTTCGAATTAAATTTTAAAATAAAATTCAAAAACAGTTTTCTGAAAATATTTTAGGGTTTCGAAGATTGAAACCGGGTCAAGAAAACGGGTCAACGGGTCGGGAAGAACACAGTCGGGTCACGAAGAACAACCCGGAATTTTCCAGAATCCGGCGACCAAACCCAGATTCCGGCGACTCAAAAACTGCACAGAAATTAGGGCTTTTTATACAAAAACGTTCCTTATTAACTCAGCAATCTATTCAGGCCAAAAACATACCAAAAACGTCACCGGAATCAAAAACCCGACTATTTTCCGGCGAGCTTAACAAATTTTCCGATTTGCCAAAATCTTACATGAAACTCTATGTTCTTTATGTTAAAATGAAGTTAAGAACACATACAACAAAATCCCTCTATCAGAAATCATGTCAGATCATTCATATGAACGGACTATTAAAAAGAAAAATCGGGCAAAACCCTAGAAATCGGATTTCTCAAAATCGAACATAAACATAAAATTAAAACATGAATTCCTACTAATTAGAACCCTATGAACATGTTGGAAGCAATCAATTGAACGGAGAATCAACAGAATGAAAATCCCCAATTCGAATATAAACCCTAATTTAAATTCGAAATTTGTAAAATTCATAATAAATCAAAAAATTACCAGATGATGATGAGGTTGGAAGATTCTGAAACTAGAGCTCAAGATCTTTTATTTGAGTACTTGAACTTTGAATTTGGATTTCAATAACACCTTCGAATTTGATTTTGATTTTCAAGAACACGAAGAACACGGTTCGGGAATTTTATATTTTTCAGTATTTTTAATACGGATTATATGAGGTATAATGTAAGATTCTCCTTTTTATACTTATTGAAAAATAATACCTTAAACGACATTTTTGGATTGATATTGATCCACTGGTTCGTTTAAAAACCCTAATTAGGTTAAAAACACGTTTTACGAAAAGATAATCATTCAAAAAGACTGATAGTTATCCAAATCAATACATATCATTTTATAACTAATGATCAAGAATACGGGGGCTATAACAGATGTATTTATTGATACGGACGATATATCAATTACCCTAGAAAAATTAGGGTTAGGGTTTAGAATAATTTTTCTTCCTTTGAATAAAACAATTACTATTGATCATATCGGATAATAAGGGATATAATAATATGAAGAAATCCTCCGATAATGATTCAAACACAGATGACGAAGGAATAATAATGATGTACAAAATTTCAACGGAGCCCTTGAATTTTCAAAACGGGGCTCAAAATTGAATAAGATTTCAAATGACGAAATATTTGAAAGGGCTTTCGACTCACCAAATAACACATAAACACTTAACAATCCTTATCATTATAACTCAAAATACTTCATAATAAGTATTCCACACATATAATACAATTTAATTATTAATAAAGTTCACGGATCTTACATCCTTCCCCCCTTAATAGGATTCTGTCCTCAGAATCAGATCAAGGAAACAACTGGGGATACTTCTCTAACATATCACTCTCTAACTCCCAGATAGACTCTTCCACCTTAGGATTCCTCCACAAAACTCTTACTATCACTACAGTCTTATTTCTTAATACTTTTTCCTTACGATCCAATATCTGAATTGGTCGCTCTACATAAGATAAATCTGACTGGACCTCTATGGGTTCATACTCTATGACATGGTTCGAATCTGGTCGATACTTCTTAAGCATGGATACGTGAAACACATTATGAACGTGCTGCATATGCGGGGGTAATGCTAACTCGTAAGCTACTTTCCCAAATTGCTTCAAAATCTCAAATGGTCCAACGTATCTCGGACTCAATTTCCCTTTCTTTCCAAACCTAACCAATCCTTTCCATGGTGAAACTTTTAGTAACACTTGTTCTCCGACTTCGAATCCCATATCATTTCTTGCTAGGTCAGCATATTTCTTCTGCCGGTTCTGAGCTGTTATTAACCTTTTCTGAATCAATTCAATCACTTCCTTTGTCTGTTGTACTAATTCTGGTCCAATCACTTTCCGTTCACCAACTTCTTCCCAATATACTGGATATCGACACTTCCGTCCATATAAAGCTTCGTAAGGTGGCATCCCGATACTCGCGTGAAAACTGTTATTATATAAGAATTCTACTAAGGGTAGATGATCATCCCAATTACCTTTAAAATCAAGTGCACATGTTCTAAGCATGTCTTCGATGGTTTGAATTGTCCTTTCACTTTGACCGTCTCTCTGCGGGTGATAAGCCATACTCATTCTCAATTCGGTGCCTAAACATTCTTGAAAACTTCTCAAGAATCTTGAGTTGAATCGAGGGTCTCGATCAGATACTATTGACACTGGAACTCCATGTCGTACCACGATTTCTTTAACATATAAACGAACTAACTTATCCAGCTAGAATCTCTCGTTAATAGGAAGAAAATGTGCGGATTTCGTCAATCGATCTACAATAACCCAAATAGCATCATGGTTAGTCTTCGTTATAGGCAATCCTACCACAAAGTCCATTTCGATGTGTTCCCACTTCCATTCAGGAATTTCTAACGACTGCAGTAATCCACTTGGTCTTTGATGTTCCGCCTTGACCCTTTGACATGTAAAACATTTACTCACCCATTCAGCAATTTCTCTTTTCAAATCTCGCCACCAAAAATTCATTTTAAGATCTCGATACATCTTCGTGCTTCCAGGATGAATTGAATACTTCGAGTTATGCGCTTCGTGCAAAATTTCACTCTTTAGTTCTGCTACATTAGGTACCCATATTCGAGAAGCAAACCTTAAGATTCCTTTGTCGTCCAGTTGGCTACATATTTCCTCGCCTGTTAAACTATTTGCATTGTCGTTCATGACTTGCTCTTGGCATTTCCGTATCTTTTCCAACAATTCAGGTTGAAACGTTATGGCGTAAATCATTTATGTCGCGTCCTTCGGAACACGTACTTCTATCTCTAACTTCTCAAACTCTCTGTACAATTCCTTGGTCATCATCAGCATATTAAATCTTTCTTTTCTGCTCAATGCATCTGCTACCACGTTTGCCTTGCCGAGGTGATAATTTATAGAAACGTCATAATCCTTGATTAGCTCCAACCATCTTCTGTGTCTCATGTTCAGCTCCTTCTGAGTAAAGATATACTTCAGACTTTTGTGATCGGTGTAAATTTCACATCTCTCTCCGTACAAGTAATGTCTCCATATCTTCAGTGCAAATACGATCGCTGCTAATTCCAAATCATGTGTAGGATATTTCTGTTCGTGAGGTCTCAATTGTCTCGACGCATAAGCAATTACTTTGTCATTTTGCATAAGTACACAACCCAATCCTTTGTAAGACGCATCACTATAGATTACAAATTGACCTTGATCGTCTGGTAGCATTAACACTGGTGCCGTAGTTAGTCTCTTCTTTAACTCTTGGAAACTCTCTTCGCATTTGTCGTTCCATATGAATAGTTCGCTTTTCCTTGTCAGCTTGGTCATTGGAGTAGCTATCTTTGCAAAATCCTGTACAAATCTCCGATAATATCCGGCTAATCCCAAGAAACTTCTAACTTCAGTTGGTGTCCTTGGTCTTTCCCAATCCTTCACTGCTTCAATCTTGGCTGGATCTACTTTGATGCCTTCACTACTTACCACGTGCCCTAGGAAATGAACTTCCCTTAACCAGAATTCACACTTTGAAAACTTTGCGTATAGTTCTTCTTGTCTTAAAATCTCCAACACAATCCACAAGTGATTCGCATGTTCTTTTTCCGTCTTAGAATATATCAAAATATCATCGATAAATACCACTACAAACTCATCCAAATACTTCTTAAAAATCATGTTCATTAAATCCATAAAAGCTGCTGGTGCATTCGTCAATCCAAACACCATTACTAAAAACTCATAATGTCCATACCTTGTTCGAAAAGCTGTCTTCGGTATATCGTCTGGTTTAACCTTCAATTGGTGATATCCTGATCGTAGATCAATCTTAGAAAAATGAACCGCTCCTTTCAACTGGTCAAACAGATCATCTATTCTGGGCAATGGATACGTGTTCTTGATGGTTAGTTTGTTTAACTCCTGATAATCTATACAAAGTCTCATACTCCCATCCTTCTTTTTGACAAACAACACTGGTGCTCCCCACGGTGAAACGCTAGGTCTGATAATTCCTTTGTCTAACAATTCCTGCAATTGCTTAGCTAACTCCTTCATCGCCACTGGTGCCATTCTGTATGGTGCTTTGGATACTGGTTCCACGCCTGGTGTTAAGCCTATCGCGAACTCAATATCTCTATCCGGAGGTAGTCCTGGTAACTCTTCTGGAAAAACATCTGGAAACTCAATCACGACTGTAATATCTTCTAACTTAGAAACTTCCTTCTCTGTATCTATCACATATGCGAGATAAGCCTCACATCCTTGTTTTAGTAACCTCTTAGTCTGAATCATTGTCAAAAATCTTTTCGTTTGTTTCTCTCCTTTAAATATCACTTCTTTCTTTTCTGGGATAACTAAAGTAACCCTCTTATCCTTACAATCAATACGCGCATCATAATCAGTTAACCAATCCATTCCTAAAATAACATCAAATTCTCCCAACTTGAAAGGTAATAAATCAGCATAAAAATGACTCCCTAAAATCTCAATTTCACAACGGGGACAATACGAGCTGACCGGTATACGATCCTGGTTAGCTATTTCTACACTCAACACTCCATTTAAGGGTTCCATTAAAAAATTCAATTTACGAGCAAACGCTTCCGAAATAAATGACTTAGTAGCTCCTGAATCTATCAGCACTTTAACATTAACAAAATTTACTAGAAGTGTACCTGCCACCACATCGGAGTCTCTCACCGCTTCCCTCATTGACATATTATAGGTTCTGGCTAACGGCTGAACATCAACAGTTGGAGGTGCCTCTATAGCTCGAATCATGTTGTTCACGGGTGCTGGCGCTCTACAATCCTTGATCATATGGCCTGGTCTCTTGCATCGATGGCACACAATACCTATCTTCCAATCCCTGGCATAATGCCCCTTCTGGTTACACTTAAAACATGTGACACTCAATCTGTGGCATATACCTGGATGTCTTTTCCCACATGTCTTGCATTCTGGCAGTGGAGGTCTGGAAACTACTTGTTGATTATTGTTTGGTGGACGATTGATTGGTCCTGCATTTCTGGTGTCTGGTTTCTTGAAAGTTGTACCTCTGCTCGGCTGGAATCCTGGCTTCTTGTTTGGATGGTTCTGAATATCTCCCGGTGACTGGACCTTATCAGATGTCCCTACCTTTATTTTCTTATTCTCTTTCTCTCTCATATATGAATCACTTTCTCCTTCCCTAATCATTGCCTTCTGTACCACGGCTGCATATGTATCTAATTCCAAAACTGCTAACTTACTACGAATCCATGACCTCAGTCCCCGTTGGAATCTCTTGGCCTTCTTCTTCTCCGTATCAACGTATGTCGGAACAAACCTAGACAACTCGGTAAACTTGGTCTCGTACTGCGAAACAGTCATACTACCTTGCTTCAATTCTAAAAATTTCAACTCCATTTGATCCCACATAAAGTCAGGAAAATACTTCTCTAAAAACAATTCTGTAAATCTTTCCCACGTAATTAACCCTTCAGGTTCTAAAGCCTTACTAGTCTCCCACCAATAACTTGCCTCATTTTTTAGAAAATAACTAGCATACTCAGTTTTCTTTTCTCCCGTTACCTCTATCAACGTAAAAGCTTTCTCCATTTCCTTCAATCATGCCTTTGCCTCAACTGGATCAGCAGATCCTTTGAACTCTGGAGGTTTTGCTGCTTGAAAAGACTTGAACGTAACCACGGGTACTACCTGCTGGTGCGACTGTTGGTGATGTTGATGCTGCTGATGTTGCTGATGTTGTTGATGCTGTTGTTGTTGCTGCTGCTGTAGTAACTATTGTTGGATCTGTTGTTGTTGAGCAAGAGCAATAGTTTGTTGAGTGAGGGTGTTCAAAAGCTGTATTACAACCGGATCTAAATGACCCGTTGGGGGTGTATTCTGTTGACCTTCTTGGTCAGCTGAATTATTCGAGCGGGTATTTCGTCTAGGAGGCATATTGCTGATGAACAAACAATAACTGATTTAATATTTCATAAATAGAAGAGAAAAGAACACAATTGGTAGAACCATGCTTTACGGATTTTCAACGGCGTAAGGGTACACTCGTTGCACAAGTAGAATAACAATTATAATAGTGAAAATGAATAACAAGAGAATAATAATAGTTCTATAAAGGATGATTATCATAAATATATACATAGATTCGATACAAGCGTAGAACGCTTTCAAAAGTAAAGTGTGTCATAGCTGAACTACAACTGCCGATCAACAGTACAACAACAAAATACAACAACAATCCAAGGCGATACTATAAGCCTGGTGCACTGCTGGTACTATACTATGCATCTATGTACTATCTGACTAGAATCCACATAATATCCATCCTCGTCTCTACCGGCTCATGGATCATCATCTCTACTATCCCATAGTGCTGGTCCGGAAATCTCCGCAATCTCCCTCATCACAAAGTCCAAAATCTCTCACATCCCTGCTATAGTCTCTCCCTCTCTGCTAGTAGCTAGTCCATGCAACCTCGTCTCTACCAATGTCCTCACTACCCTGAGTCTCATCTGTGTCTCTCCTATCTGATCTCTGAATCTATCTCTATCTCTGGCTACACCTGCCTCCGCTGTACGCATCCCACGCATCACTAATACCTGTCTACGAAAATAATCCCTCTCCTCTCCCATCCTCTGATAACGGTGATGTGGAACTGGTGGCTCGGAGATCTGGAACAAAGGTCTGGAAACTGAAGCCTGAGAACGCGGTGTTGCGGGTATGCGTCGAAGTGGAACGGTGTAATATCCGTGAATTTTATTATTTGATTAAATGATATATTTAATCTAATATATTTATTTTGGAATATTGGAATATTATTATATGATATTTAGTGTGTGATTATGTGCTAAATGGTGAGTCAGAAGCCCCTTTCAAAAATTTCGTCATTTGGAATTTTCTTCAAATTTGAGCCGTTTTGATAATTCAAGGCCCCGTTGAAATTTCGTACATTCATTTTTAATTCTTCGTCTTTCGTATTCGAATCGTTATCGAAAGGGTTATGGGATTCTATTTAACCCTACCTATTTGATTCTGCAAATCAATTTCAATTTTTGATCCGAAAAAGGAAAAATCGTTCCGAACCCTAATTGCTTAAGGGGACGGATTTATCGTTCTATATCAATATTGAAGTTGTTATAGCCCTAGTATTCTTGAGCATTAGTTATATAATGATATATATCAATTTGGATAATCATCAACCTTTTTAACCCCTTATTTTTTGTAAAACGTGTTTTTGACCTAATTAGGGTTTTTAAACGATCTAACGAATCAATATCGATCCAAAAATGTTATTTGGGGTATTATTTTTCCAGAAATATAAAAAGACAAATCAGACTTCATAACTCATAGCAAATCTTCAGCAATTACTCAAAAAAATCCGAAATTCCCAAAAATTATTTTTTGTGTTCTTGATCTTCAATCAATTCGTTCTAAGTGTTATTGAAGTCCAAATTTGAAGTTCTTATACTCAAATCAAAGCTCCAAAAATCTAGTTTCAGAATCTTCCAACCTCATCATCATCTGGTAAGTATTCGATTTTATATTGATTTTACAAGTTTCGACTTATAACTAGGGTTCTTGATTCGATTTGGGGATTTTCATTCTGTTGATTCTCCGTTCAATTGGTTGCTTCTAACATGTTCCTAGGGTTCTAATTAGCAAGAATCCATGCTTTAATTTCATGTTTATGTTCAATTTAGTCGGGTTTTGATTTCGGGTTTTGACCCGATTTCTTCTTTCGATTCGTACGTTCTTGATATGGATCTGACATTGTTTTTGATAAAGGGCTTTTATTGTATGAGTTATAAGCTTCATTTTGGTATATTAATCTTTGAGTTTCATGTACGGAATAGGTAGATCGGGTTTCCGGCCGAGGTCGTTGCCGGAGAATTCTTTGAACGGATTCTGGGCACGATTCCGGCTAGGGACAGATGTTTTGATGTGTGGGTTTTGTTTGGCTTGAAAAGGCGAACAAAAGCCCTCTGGTTTGATTTGTGTTTGGACGGAATCGAAGAATTCCGGCGGCCGGAGACCGGCCGGATTCTGGAAAACCCAGAATCCGGTGGGTTGTTCTTGGCGACCCGGAATTGTTCTTCCCGACCCGTTTACCCGATTTTTCGACCCGGTTTCAATCTTCAAAACCCTAATTCATTTTCAGAAAACTGTTTTTGAATTTTATTTTTAAATTTAATTCGAAAATAGTTTAAAAACTTTAAAAATTCATATTTTTATTTTAAAAATATATTTTAATATCAGAAAAATTCTGATAAATTATATTTATTATTTTAAATCCGAAAATTGATTAAACTTAATTATTTTAATTATTTTTAATTAATAATTAATTTATTAATTAATTGGTTAATTCTTTTAATCAATTAATTCTTAAAAATTAATTATTAATTAGATTTAATTAATTAAAAATTCAGTTTAATTATTTTCAAGCCTATTTAATTATTTAAAATTAGTTTGAGTATTTAAAGAGTGTCAATTAATTTTATTAATTGATTTATTTTCATTTAAATGTTTATATTAGATTTAAAAATCCGATTTTTGATTTAAAAATTAGTAATGACTTATTAAAATTCGAATAAGTTCCGTATGATGTTTTAAAAATGTTTATAAGTGCTATATGGTTCATATTAATTGTGTGTTGTGTTTTATAGTCTGTATATGCCCGTACTAGGGCAAATATCTGAGTTTTAAATATCGTAAACTATACCAGACGTCCGATACGTAACCGGTTACTTGTTTAAATGTGATTATTGGTTGAATGAGTGTCGAGAGTAGAACGAGAATAGTTAGACTTATTGTGATGAGTTGTTTAATTATAGAATCGAGTTCCCGGAGCAAGGGAAAGGGGAAAGTAGAGTGAGCAGAGTCGATCCGACAGCAGCTTAGACCAGGCAAGTATCTGTGCCCTTACTTGTGATAAAATTTATTATTGTCTTGATTACTTGAATACCGTTATCCCCAGAACAATTCAAATTATCAATCTTTTAACCGCATTTGGACAACTGATTCCATTTCCTTAGAGATTCTTGATTCTTTGATTTGATCTGCATCGGAAACCCTTATTTCCAATTCACTTGATTATTGTTTACCACCTATTGTTGTTATTTATCATCCTTTGATTATCATTGACAACCATTGATTATTTGACTTCCATCTTGACTACCGATTACGGTCATTGATTAACGATTACCAATATTGATTTCCTTATTGAATGAGTACACTGTACCATTGAAATTACTCCATGATTCTTTCTCGATCTTCGTTGATACTGAACAGTTGAAGCTCTTTTGCAATTACTATACATTCAGTTTATCTTATTGAGCATGTTATTGTTTATACCCTATTATAGATTTGGCATGTGTTTTTAAAAATGGACCAGTAATTGGTCGGGCCATATTTATGGTCGGAATAACTTAAGGCCCAGATTGCCCTGGGATCCAGTAGAGGACTATGACATGAGCTAGTCCGGGGTTGATGCGTGGCTGGCCAGCAGCACAACCTTTGATTTGAATAAAATGTATAAGCCAAATTCTAATTCTTTACTTCAATCATTATTGATACAAAGCATGTGTTAGCTAAATATTGTTGATTCTGATATCATAAATTCATATCCTTACAACTGTGATAGAAATGATTCGTTGATGTTTGCTGAGCAATTTTGGCTCACTCTTGCTTGTTGTTTTCTAACCCTATTCCAGTGAAGCGAGAGTATGAGTTGGCATAGCGTGACCGATAGTTCACCAGCAGCCAGGAGAGCCCCTCGAGTCATTGTTATTGGCAGGGTAGTTGTTGTTTTGCTTTTCTAGATTAATGTCTAGATTTGAACTTTAGTTGTGATGTAATAACTCTGATAAAACTGGTATTGTAATAATAAAAGATTGTAGTAGCTTGTGTTCATTGCCATAATCTGGATGCGGTCTTGGTCAAGGGGTAATTGTGTCTTTATATATATTATGCATGTGTTAAATAGTGTTCCGTTGGTCGGATGACTCCTCAAATCTGTACCCCGGGTTTGGAGGGCGTCACAGTTGGTATCAGAGCAACAGGTTATGGCATTTGAAACAAGTTAGGACTTAGGGTCCAAGATAACATAGAGAGTTAGGAATTCACGTAAGGATATTAGGAGGTCAACTAGGGATATTACGCGTAGTAATTAAATGTGGTTATAATTGCAGCCCCCTAGTTCTAGTTCAGACTCAGACCCTTCTGAGGATACGATAGCAGAGATACCTACACCCGTTGAGAGAGCAGGACCGTCTCGGCCAGTGCGATATCAGCCTATGCATCAGGACCCAGTAGTCAGGAGAGATCAGATACCTTGTCCTATTCCACTCCGACAAGTAGCCCCAGCACCAGTGTCTCAGGCATCAGTTTGTGGGCCTTTGTATCAGTTATGTGAGCCACCAGTTCCACACCATGTGTATCAGAGGGTGAGTAGAGAGAAGGAGTACCTTTATGGACAGGTTATGGAGATGGGTAGGATTCGTTCGATCGAGGCAGCCGCTGTCACAGAGAGAGACAGACTTAGAGATCAGATGAGAGACATTCAGATGAGGTTTAGGGTTACGAGGACTTTGGTTGAGACTCGATTGCACGGATTAGCTTCTAGTCGAGAGGGAGAGACAGTAGCAGGGATGAGACAGATTTTGGATTATGCGATGAGTGAGATTGCAGAGATTTCAGGACCCCCGTTATGGCCGGCAGGAGCAGGTGATCTGTGAGCAGGTATTAGTAGCAGACAGATGTGACATGGATGTATGGTTTCTAGATAGTTAGTATATAGATGCATATTGTAGAATCAGCAGTGCACCGGGCTTATAGGAACGCCTCGGGTTGTTGTTGCATTTTTGTTGTTGTATTGCTGGTCGGCAGTTATGGTTCAGCCATGATATATTTTCTTTTGAAGCGTTCTACGCTTGTACCAACTCTATCTATATATATATGATAAACCTCTTTTATAGAACTATATTTATTCCCCTGTCATTCATTTCCAGCATCATAACTGTTATTCTACTTATTGCAACGAGTGTATCCATACACCGTTGAGAAGATCTGTAAACCTTCGAGATATCAATTGTGATCCTTCCTTCTCTTATATGAACTGTTTGATTAAGCCAATTATTGTTTATTCATCAGCGATATGGCTCCTAGACGACAAACCCGTTCAACTGATACCTCTGACCAAGAAGGTCAACAAAATACACCTCCCACGGGCCGCGTGGACCCGATGGGAATCCAGTTGTTAAATACCCTTACTCAACAAACTGCCGCATTAGCACAGCAGCAACGTGCATTTCAGCAACAGCTCTTAGAACAGCAGCAACAGCATCAGCAACATCAGCATCAGCAGCATCAACAACAGCACCAGCAAGCAGCACCGGCAGTTACGTTCAAATCTTTCCAGGCAGCAAAACCTCCGGAATTTAAAGGATCAGCAGACCCTGTAGAGGCTAAGGCATGGTTGAAAGAGATGGAAAAGGCTTTTGCCTTGATAGAGGTGACAGAAGATAAGAAGACGGAGTATGCAAGCTATTTTCTGAAGAATGAGGCCAGTTATTAGTGGGAAACGAGTAGGGCTATGGAGCCCGAAGGATTAATTACGTGGGCAAGATTTACAGAGTTGTTTTTGGAAAGGTATTTTCCGGACTATATGAGAGATCAGATGGAATTGAAGTTTTTGGAATTAAAGCAGGGAAGCATGACAGTGCCCCAATATGAAACAAGGTTTACGGAGTTGTCAAGGTTTGTTCCAACCTATGTGGATACGGAAAAGAAGAAGGCCAAGAGGTTCCAGCAGGGACTGAGGTCTTGGATTCGTAGTAAGTTAGCTGTATTGGAGTTGGACACCTATGCAGCGGTGGTCCAAAAGGCAATGATTGCGGAGACAGAGAGTGATTCTTACATGAAAGAGAGGGAGAACAAGAAAAGGAAAGCAGGGATACCCGATAAGGGACAGCAGCAGGGAAGTTTTCAAGGGCAAGCAAATAAGAAACTGGGATTTCAGCACGGAAGGAATACAAGTTTTAGGAAACCAGACACCGGAAACGTAGGACAAGATAACCGTCTACTAACCGGCAGTCAGCAGGGACTTTCTAGACCCCCACTACCAGAATGCAAGACATGCGGGAAGCGACATCTAGGGATATGCCATCGATTGAATGTCACATGCTTTAAATGCAATCAGAAGGGACACTATTCCCGGGATTGCAAGATAGGCATCGTGTGTCATCGGTGTAAGAAACCAGGTCACATGATTAAGGACTGCAGAGCACCAGCAACCGTGAACACTATGATTCGGGCAATTGAAGCACCCCCAGTTGTTAACGTCCAGCCGTTAGCCAGGACCTACAATATGTCAATGGGAGAAGCAGTGAGAGATTCCGACGTGGTGGCAGGTACACTTCTAGTAAATTCTATTCCTGCACAAGTGTTAATAGATTCGGGAGCGACGAAGTCTTTTATTTCTGAAACGTTTGCTCGTAGATTGAATTACGTAATGAAACCTTTAAGTGGAGTGTTGACTATAGAGATAGCTAATCAGGATCGTATCGCGGTCAGTTCATATTATCCCCGTTGTGAGATAGAGATTTTGGGAAATCATTTTTATGTTGACTTGTTACCTTTTAAGTTAGGTGAATTTGATGTGATATTAGGGATGGATTGGTTGACTGAGCATGATGCAAGTATTGATTGTAAGAATAAGAGGGTTACTTTGATTACCCTAGAAAAGAAAGAGATAATATTTAGAGGAGAGAAACAAAGAAAGAGGTTCCTGACGATGATTCAGGCTAAGAGGTTATTAAGGCAAGGTTGTGAGGCGTATCTAGCCTATGTGATAGATATAGATAAGGAAGTTTCTAAGTTAGAAGATATTCCAGTCATAAATGAGTTTCCAGATGTTTTTCCGGAAGAATTACCAGGTTTACCTCCAGATAGAGAGATTGAATTTGCGATAGACTTAGTACCAGGCGCGGAGCCAGTATCTAAGGCCCCTTACAGAATGGCACCAGTGGATATGAAGGAATTGGCTGATCAACTGCAAGATTTGCTAGAAAAAGGAATTATTAGACCCAGCGTTTCACCGTGGGGAGCACCAGTACTGTTTGTCAAGAAAAAGGATGGAAGCATGAGATTGTGTATATACTATCGGGAGTTGAACAAGCTGACCATTAAGAACAAGTATCCGTTACCTCGAATAGATGATCTGTTTGACCAGCTGAAGGGAGCGGTACATTTTTCAAAGATCGACCTACGGTCAGGATATCAACAATTGAAGATTAGACCAGACGACATACCGAAGACAGCCTTTCGAACAAGGTATGGGCACTATGAATTCTTAGTAATGGCGTTTGGACTAACGAATGCACCCGCAGCTTTTATGGACCTAATGAACAGGATTTTCAAGAGATATTTGGACAAGTTTGTAGTGGTATTCATCGATGACATCTTGATATACTCAAGGACAGAAGAAGAGCATGCAGACCAGTTGCGAATTGTGTTAGAAACGTTAAGACAAGAAAGACTATACGCGAAGTTTTCCAAGTGTGAATTCTGGTTGAAAGAAGTTCATTTCTTAGGACACGTGGTGAGCAGCGAAGGCATCAAAGTGGACCCAGCAAAGATAGAGGCAGTGAAAGATTGGGAGAGACCAAGGACACCGACTGAAGTCAGAAGTTTCTTGGGATTAGCCGGATACTACCGGAGATTTGTGCAAGATTTTGCGAAGATAGCTACTCCAATGACCAAGCTGACAAGGAAAAGCGAGCGATTCATATGGAACGATAAATGCGAAGAAAGCTTCCAAGAGTTAAAGAAAAGACTAACTACGGCACCGGTATTGATGTTACCAGACGATCAAGGTCATTTCGTAATCTATAGTGATGCGTCGTACAAAGGATTAGGATGCGTACTTATGCAACATGACAAGGTGATTGCTTATGCGTCAAGACAGTTGAGACCCCACGAACAGAAGTACCCTACACACGATTTGGAGTTAGCAGCTATTGTGTTTGCTTTGAAGATATGGAGACACTACTTGTATGGAGAGAGATGTGAAATTTACACCGATCACAAAAGTTTGAAGTATATCTTTACTCAGAAAGAGCTGAACATGAGGCAACGAAGATGGTTAGAACTAATCAAGGACTACGACGTTTCTATCAACTATCATCCCGACAAGGCAAATGTGGTAGCAGATGCATTGAGCAGAAAAGAGAGATTAAATACACTAATGATGACCAAAGAGTTATACAAGGAATTTGAGAAGTTAGAAATCGAAGTAATTAATCCGAAGGACGCGACGGAAATGATTTATACCATGGCGTTTCAACCTGAATTGTTGGAGAAAATACGGAAGTGCCAAGAGCGAGTTATGAATGATGATGTGAGTAAAATGACAGGTGAGGAAATATGTAGCCAACCGGACGACAAAGGGATCTTGAGATTTGCTTCTCGGATATGGATACCTAACGTAACGGAACTGAAAAGTGAGATTTTGCACGAAGCACATAACTCGAAGTATTCAATTCATCCAGGGAGTACGAAAATGTATCGAGATCTTAAGACGAACTTTTGGTGGCCAGATATGAAGAGAGAGATTGCGGAATGGGTAAGTAAATGCTTTACGTGTCAAAGAGTTAAGGCGGAACATCAGAGACCAAGTGGATTACTTCAACCATTGGAAATTCCCGAATGGAAGTGGGAACACATTGCGATGGACTTTGTAGTAGGATTGCCTAGAACAAAAGCTAACCATGATGCCATCTGGGTTATCGTGGATCGATTGACGAAATCTGCGCATTTTCTTCCGATTAACGAGAGATTCTCGCTGGATAAGTTAGTTCATATTTACATAAAAGAAATCGTAGTACGACATGGAGTTCCAGTATCGATAGTGTGTGATAGAGACCCTCGATTCAATTCAAGATTTTGGAGGAGTTTTCAAGAGTGTTTAGGCACCGAGTTGAGAATGAGTACGGCTTATCATCCGCAGACGGACGGTCAAAGCGAAAGGACAATTCAGACTATTGAAGATATGCTTAGGACATGTGCACTTGACTTTGAAGGCAGTTGGGACGATCATCTACCCTTGGTGGAATTTTCATATAATAATAGTTTTCACGCGAGCATCGGAATGCCACCTTACGAAGCTCTGTATGGACGAAAGTGTCGATCTCCGGTATATTGGGAAGAAGTTGGTGAACGGAAAATGATAGGACCAGAACTAGTACAACGAACAAAAGAAGTGGTTCAATTGATTCAGAGAAGATTGATAACAGCTCAAGACCGACAGAAAAAGTATGCGGATCTAGCCAGAAAGGATGTGGGATTCGAAGAAGGAGAGCAAGTGTTACTAAAATTTTCACCATGGAAAGGATTAGTTAGGTTTGGAAAGAAAGGGAAGTTGAGTCCGAGATATGTTGGGCCGTTTGAGATTTTGAAGAAAGTGGGCGAAGTAGCTTACGAGTTGGCATTGCCACCGCATATGCAGCACGTTCATAATGTATTTCATGTATCTATGCTTAAGAAGTATCGACTAGATTCGAATCATGTAATAGAGTATGAACCCATAGAGGTCCAGGCAGATTTATCATATGTAGAACGACCGATTCAGATATTGGATCGTAAGGAGAAAGTACTAAGGAATAAGACAGTAGCGTTAGTGAGAGTTTTGTGGAGGAATCCTAAAGTAGAAGAGTCTACCTGGGAGTTAGAGAGTGAGATGTTAGAGAAGTATCCCCAGTTGTTTCCTTGATCTGATTCTGAGGACAGAATCCTATTAAGGGGGGAAGGATGTAATATCCGTGAATTTTATTATTTGATTAAATGATATATTTAATCTAATATATTTATTTTGGAATATTGGAATATTATTATATGATATTTAGTGTGTGATTATGTGCTAAATGGTGAGTCAGAAGCCCCTTTCAAAAATTTCGTCATTTGGAATTTTCTTCAAATTTGAGCCGTTTTGATAATTCAAGGCCCCGTTGAAATTTCGTACATTCATTTTTAATTCTTCGTCTTTCGTATTCGAATCGTTATCGAAAGGGTTATGGGATTCTATTTAACCCTACCTATTTGATTCTGCAAATCAATTTCAATTTTTGATCCGAAAAAGGAAAAATCGTTCCGAACCCTAATTGCTTAAGGGGACGGATTTATCGTTCTATATCAATATTGAAGTTGTTATAGCCCTAGTATTCTTGAGCATTAGTTATATAATGATATATATCAATTTGGATAATCATCAACCTTTTTAACCCCTTATTTTTCGTAAAACGTGTTTTTGACCTAATTAGGGTTTTTAAACGATCTAACGAATCAATATCGATCCAAAAATGTTATTTGGGGTATTATTTTTCCAGAAATATAAAAAGACAAATCAGACTTCATAACTCATAGCAAATCTTCAGCAATTACTCAAAAAAATCCGAAATTCCCAAAAATTATTTTTTGTGTTCTTGATCTTCAATCAATTCGTTCTAAGTGTTATTGAAGTCCAAATTTGAAGTTCTTATACTCAAATCAAAGCTCCAAAAATCTAGTTTCAGAATCTTCCAACCTCATCATCATCTGGTAAGTATTCGATTTTATATTGATTTTACAAGTTTCGAATTATAACTAGGGTTCTTGATTCGATTTGGGGATTTTCATTCTGTTGATTCTCCGTTCAATTGGTTGCTTCTAACATGTTCCTAGGGTTCTAATTAGCAAGAATCCATGCTTTAATTTCATGTTTATGTTCAATTTAGTCGGGTTTTGATTTCGGGTTTTGACCCGATTTCTTCTTTCGATTCGTACGTTCTTGATATTGATCTGACATTGTTTTTGATAAAGGGCTTTTATTGTATGAGTTATAAGCTTCATTTTGGTATATTAATCTTTGAGTTTCATGTACGGAATAGGTAGATCGGGTTTCCGGCCGAGGTCGTTGCCGGAGAATTCTTTGAACGGATTCTGGGCACGATTCCGGCTAGGGACAGATGTTTTGATGTGTGGGTTTTGTTTGGCTTGAAAAGGCGAACAAAAGCCCTCTGGTTTGATTTGTGTTTGGACGGAATCGAAGAATTCCGGCGGCCGGAGACCGGCCGGATTCTGGAAAACCCAGAATCCGGTGGGTTGTTCTTGGCGACCCGGAATTGTTCTTCCCGACCCGTTTACCCGATTTTTCGACCCGGTTTCAATCTTCAAAACCCTAATTCATTTTCAGAAAACTGTTTTTGAATTTTATTTTTAAATTTAATTCGAAAATAGTTTAAAAACTTTAAAAATTCATATTTTTATTTTAAAAATATATTTTAATATCAGAAAAATTCTGATAAATTATATTTATTATTTTAAATCCGAAAATTGATTAAACTTAATTATTTTAATTATTTTTAATTAATAATTAATTTATTAATTAATTGGTTAATTCTTTTAATCAATTAATTCTTAAAAATTAATTATTAATTAGATTTAATTAATTAAAAATTTAGTTTAATTATTTTCAAGCCTATTTAATTATTTAAAATTAGTTTGAGTATTTAAAGAGTGTCAATTAATTTTATTAATTGATTTATTTTCATTTAAATGTTTATATTAGATTTAAAAATCCGATTTTTGATTTAAAAATTAGTAATGACTTATTAAAATTCGAATAAGTTCCGTATGATGTTTTAAAAATGTTTATAAGTGCTATATGGTTCATATTAATTGTGTGTTGTGTTTTATAGTCTGTATATGCCCGTACTAGGGCAAATATCTGAGTTTTAAATATCGTAAACTATACCGGACGTCCGATACGTAACCGGTTACTTGTTTAAATGTGATTATTGGTTGAATGAGTGTCGAGAGTAGAACGAGAATAGTTAGACTTATTGTGATGAGTTGTTTAATTATAGAATCGAGTTCCCGGAGCAAGGGAAAGGGGAAAGTAGAGTGAGCAGAGTCGATCCGACAGCAGCTTAGACCAGGCAAGTATCTGTGCCCTTACTTGTGATAAAATTTATTATTGTCTTGATTACTTGAATACCGTTATCCCCAGAACAATTCAAATTATCAATCTTTTAACCGCATTTGGACAACTGATTCCATTTCCTTAAAGATTCTTGATTCTTTGATTTGATCTGCATCGGAAACCCTTATTTCCAATTCACTTGATTATTGTTTACCACCTATTGTTGTTATTTATCATCCTTTGATTATCATTGACAACCATTGATTATTTGACTTCCATCTTGACTACCGATTACGGTCATTGATTAACGATTACCAATATTGATTTCCTTATTGAATGAGTACACTGTACCATTGAAATTACTCCATGATTCTTTCTCGATCTTCGTTGATACTGAACAGTTGAAGCTCTTTTGCAATTACTATACATTCAGTTTATCTTATTGAGCATGTTATTGTTTATACCCTATTATAGATTTGGCATGTGTTTTTAAAAATGGACCAGTAATTGGTCGGGCCATATTTATGGTCGGAATAACTTAAGGCCCAGATTGCCCTGGGATCCAGTAGAGGACTATGACATGAGCTAGTCCGGGGTTGATGCGTGGCTGGCCAGCAGCACAACCTTTGATTTGAATAAAATGTATAAGCCAAATTCTAATTCTTTACTTCAATCATTATTGATACAAAGCATGTGTTAGCTAAATATTGTTGATTCTGATATCATAAATTCATATCCTTACAACTGTGATAGAAATGATTCGTTGATGTTTGCTGAGCAATTTTGGCTCACTCTTGCTTGTTGTTTTCTAACCCTATTCCAGTGAAGCGAGAGTATGAGTTGGCATAGCGTGACCGATAGTTCACCAGCAGCCAGGAGAGCCCCTCGAGTCATTGTTATTGGCAGGGTAGTTGTTGTTTTGCTTTTCTAGATTAATGTCTAGATTTGAACTTTAGTTGTGATGTAATAACTCTGATAAAACTGGTATTGTAATAATAAAAGATTGTAGTAGCTTGTGTTCATTGCCATAATCTGGATGCGGTCTTGGTCAAGGGGTAATTGTGTCTTTATATATATTATGCATGTGTTAAATAGTGTTCCGTTGGTCGGATGACTCCTCAAATCTGTACCCCGGGTTTGGAGGGCTTCACAAACGGGACAAGGTATAGGATCTCTTCTGACCACTACAGGTCCAGACTGAGGTAGTGTCGGTCATGACGGTCCTGCTCTCATATCTGGTACAGGTCTTTCCTCTATCGGGTGCTCTGACGGATCTGAATCGGAACTAGAGCTAGGTGGCTGCAATTATAACCATACTCGATTACTACGCATAATATCTCTAATCGACCTTCTATGACCATTAGGTGAATTCCTAACCCTCTATGTTATCCTGGACCCTAAATCCTAACTTGTTTCAAATGCCATAACCTGTTTCTCTGATACCAACCTGTGACGCCCTCCAAACCCGGGGTACAGATTTGGGGAGTCACCCGACCAACGGTACACAACATAAACCTGAATATAACACATGCATAATATATAATAACATAAAATACCCCTTATCCAAGACCGCATCCAGATTATGGCATGAAACAAGCTTCTAAGTCATAATTATTACAAACCAGTTTCAGAGTTATTACACACTTAATATACAAAGCTAGACATCTAGTCTAACTTCCAAGATAAAACAACTACCCTTCCAATGACAATCACTCGGGGTGGTCTCCTAGCATCGAGAGAACTGTCACTAGCGTTGTGTCTGCTCATTCTCTCGCTTCACTAGAATAGGGTTAGAAACAAAACAAGTATGAGCCACATGTTCTCAGCAATCATGATATATGTATCAATCACAGTTCTATAATGAAAGGAAAGAATTCAATTATCTGAATCAACAATACACAAGTCAAACATATGCTTTTAACAATCTTTAATGAAGAAAGAGGAATTAGAATTGGACTTCTACATTTTTCAAATACAAAGGTTGTGCTGCTGATCAGTCATGCAACAACCCCGGACTTGCTTATAGCAAAGTCCTCTACTGGATCCTAGGCCAATCTGGGCCTTAAATTATTCCGACCATAAGTATGGCCCGACCATTACTGGACCTATTTAAAAACATGCCAATTATATCACAAGGTATAAGCAATAATATGCGTAACAAGATAAGTACACAATAACGGGGTGTAATAGTTGCAAAAGAGCTTCAACTATTCATTATCAAAGAAAGTCCGAGAAATAGATTTGGAATGGTTTCAACGGTACGATGCACTCGTTCAAGAAGGTAATCAGTAGTTTTAGTCAATAATCAATGACTGTAATCAATAGTCAATGATAGAATCAAACTGTCAATGGTTGTAGGCAATAATCAAATGATGATAATCAACAATCAATGGTTGTAGACAAAATCAGATGAACTTGGAAATAAGGGTTTCCGATGCAGATCAAATCAAAGAGTTAAGAAAATTTACGAAAATGGAATCAGTTGCCCAAGTACGGGTAAGGATTTATAATCTAACTTGTTCTGGGGTAATAACATGTAAGTATTGAAAACAATAACAATTTATCACAAGTAGAGGCACAGATACTTGCCTGGTCTACGTCGCTGTCGGTTTTCTATCTCGATCACTCTACTTTCCCCTTTCCCTTGCTCCGGGAACTCGATTCTATAATAAACAACTTAGAACAGTAAGTCTAACTATCCTCATTCTATCCTCGACACACAATTAATCAATAACACATTTTAAACTAGTGACTGGTTACGTATCGGACGTCCGGTCTAATTTACAGTATTTAAAACTCAGACACTAGCCCTCGTACGGGCATTTACGGACCATTAAAACACATTAATCGACTCATATAAACCATATAGCACTTATATATATTTTTTAAAATAATATTCAAGGCTTATTTGAATTTAAATAAGTCACAAATAATTTTAAAATCAAAAATCGGATTTTTAATCCCATTATAAGTATTTAAAAGTCATTAAATCAATTAATATAAAATTAATTGACACTCTTTAAATGCTCAAACTATTTTTAAATAATAAATCAGGCTTGAAAATAATTAAACTGAATTTTAAATTAATTAAATCTATTTAATAATTAATTTTTATGAATTAACTGATTAAAAGAATTAATCAATTAATTAAATAAATTAATTATTAATTAAAAATAATTAAAATAATTAAGTTTAATAAATTTTCGAATTTAAACTAATAAATATAATTTTCCAGAATTTTCTGATATTAAAAATATATTTTTAAAATAAAAATATGAATTTTTAAAGATTTTAAACTATTTTCGAATTAAATTTTAAAATAAAATTCAAAAACAGTTTTCTGAAAATATTTTAGGGTTTCGAAGATTGAAACCGGGTCAAGAAAACGGGTCAACGGGTCGGGAAGAACACAGTCGGGTCACGAAGAACAACCCGGAATTTTCCAGAATCCGGTGACCAAACCGAGATTCCGGCGACTCAAAAACTGCACAGAAATTAGGGCTTTTTATACCAAAACGTTCCTTATTAACTCAGCAATCTATTCAGGCCAAAAACATAACAAAAACATCACCGGAATCAAAAACCTGACTATTTTCCGGTGAGCTTAACAAATTTTCCGATCTGCCAAAATCTTACATGAAACTCTACGTTTTTTATGTTAAAATGAAGCTAAGAACACATAGAACAAAAGCCCTCTATCAGAAATCATGTCAGATCATTCATATGAACGGACTATTAAAAAGAAAAATCGGGCAAAACCCTAGAAATCGGATTTCTCAAAATCGAACATAAACATGAAATTAAAACATGAATTCCTACTAATTAGAATCCTAGGAACATGTTGGAAGCAATCAATTGAACGGAGAATCAACAGAATGAAAATCCCCAATTCGAATATAAACCCTAATTTAAATTCGAAATTTGTAAAATTTGTAATAAATTGAAAAATTACCAGATGATGATGAGGTTGGAAGATTCTGAAACTAGAGCTCAAGATCTTTGATTTAAGTACTTGAACTTTGAATTTGGATTTCAATAACACCTTCGAATTTGATTTTGATTTTCAAGAACACGAAGAACAAGGTTCGGGAATTTTATATTTTTCAGTATTTTTAATACGGATTGTATGAGGTATAATGTACGATTCTCCTTTTTATACTTATTGAAAAATAATACCCTAAACGACATTTTTGGATCGATATTGATCCACCGGTTCGTTTAAAAACCCTAATTAGGTTAAAAACACGTTTTACGAAAAGATAATCATTCAAAAAGACTAATAGTTATCCAAATCAATACATATCATTTTATAACTAATGATCAAGAATACGGGGGCTATAACAGATGTATTTATTGATACGGACGATATATCAATTACCCTAGAAAAATTAGGGTTAGGGTTTAGAATAATTTTTCTTCCTTTGAATAAAACAATTACTATTGATCATATCGGATAATAAGGGATATAATAATATGAAGAAATCCTCCGATAATGATTCGAACACAGATGACGAAGGAATAATAATGATGTACAAAATTTCAACGGAGCCCTTGAATTTTCAAAACGGGGCTCAAAATTGAATAAGATTTCAAATGACGAAATATTTGAAAGGGGCTTTCGACTCACCAAATAACACATAAACACTTAACAATCCTTATCATTATAACTCAAAATACTTCATAATAAGTATTCCACACATATAATACAATTTATATTATTAATAAAGTTCACGGATCTTACAGAGCTCGTTAAGTGGACTACCGGAAGTAGTTCCATTGAGGATGTTAAGATTAAAGAGTTTAGTGGGGACTTATCGGAGGACCGATAGGACCGTTGAAGATCATCATAATGATGAGAAGGACGTTTAGAAGTGTACACGGATTATCAAAAACATTAAGATAAGACGCGGAGCAGAGTCTCGGTTGTAGTTGGGGTAAGGTCGGAATGGCCAATACCAATGGATAACTTGACTTAGTAAGAACCTAAGTGTTTGTAGTTCATCATAGTTTGCCCACGAGAAGGCAGCACATGTGAAGATTAAGACGTTTATAGTCCTTTACGCGATCCAAATTACTAAATTGCGTGGACTAGTTAATGCATTATTTTGTGTATGAGGTCCAAGCCTTGAGAACAACGATTCCACCAAAGTGTGTGTCTTTTCCGTCGATGGGTATTTTGTTACCTAAGAAGAAGACTTTTGCGTACATGTAGTACCAGAACGTTATCGTGAGACGAACACGCTAAATCGCATAGCGAGTATATTTCGTACGATAGGCCATGATGGCTCGACTCGGAAATCAAAGACATGAAGAATAGATAGCGTGATTCTAATAAAGACACGTATTGTTGCGGCGAGCAATGCGACAATCTCAGGACCTACGAGGAACAAGACCTATGGTGGCCTGGGGTTGGATTCATTCGATACGACTAGTGTTAAGAAATTACATATACGTTAATGGTCCTCCATCTTTTGTGGATGTGTTGATACGGTCGTAGGAGGCCCAATCCCTGAACGATTATCATGGAATGACGAATATGTTTTGAACTCCCGACCTATCTAAGGACTTGTACAATTTTGAGGTACTGTTGGTTAGTACCCTAAGCCATAAAGGTAGAAAGGTAATATCATCCTCGTACGGGTGATGTTAGAAACTATGATGACCATTGACTTTTTGGTATCTACTTGCTGGTGCACTACTAAATCTAAAACTGTTCATGCCCGTGTTACCTTGAATAGTTCATGTCAGGTAACCCTTCTAATTTCCTACTTCAACTTGGGATGCAACCAACAACGGTTAAATATTCATTTTATTTATTTTCTTTCTGCATACTTGGACTCCTTAGTCGAGTTCATAAATATCTAGATCTGTATTTAAAACATAGATGATGTATATTTCAGAGATTACTCGTGAATTCTTTTCTTCCATGAAGAAGAGATTTGCACATCAGACGTTGAAATCATGGAAAAGATATCAATTTGACATTGATAGTCCGAATTCAATTCTATCGGAGAATTTGACAAAGTTTATGTACGGAGACACCTTGGGGTGGACCGTTTCACTGATGAAAAATGTTTGGTGGGAGGTTATCGATTGTTCCGATACCAAGAACCATCTATTCAGACCTTATATTCTATTCAAGGTTTATAATTACCTTGTTCGTCCCAAACTTATTTACTCTTCTTTTAATTCATTATCCGAGTAGTCAAAAGGTTGTTTTCTTTCTTTCTTTGGCTACGATGTCGAGATTTTGCACTAGTAGATTGAAACTGGCTAATTATATGTGCCATGAGGAGTGACTAGTTAATTGTTCTAACTAGTTGAAATTTTAATGATATGATGAAAATCTAGCTAATCATCCTAGCTGGATGTTGCGTCCCAAACTAATCGAACTAGCAAATTTTGTTCAGCTAGTTGTTAATGTTTCTTGAAGTGAACTAGTTATTGTTTCACTAAGTTCCACTTTCGGTCGAATTTATTTAAGTAAGTTCACAATGCATTTTATATGCAGTGAATTGTGATGATGAAATTTCCAAATGATAATTGATTGAGACCTAATAAGGTCACCCATTCGACGAGAATTCTTAAAAAGATTTTATAAAATATTCTGTTACTTGAAGTATTCTTGATACCATGCAAGTATTTTCCTTAGTATTTGGAGAAAGAGTGTGTTGAATCTTAGAGCTAAAACAAATGGGTCCGATAAATTATGAATCGAAGTTTACGGAAATCGCCAAGGTTTGTTTCGCATGATGCAAATTCAGAATAACGGAGTGTTCGAAACGACTGATTATGTTACCTTGGTTAATGAAACGATTGTGATAAAAGTGGAAGCAAAGTGGATGAGAAAGAAATGGGCATAAAGAAAATAGAGTATGAAACGCGAATAGATTGAGAAAGAAAGAAAGTAAGAATTCAGATTATCGGACGAGGGAATGTTTGACCTCCAAGGAGGTGAAACTTGTTTAGCGACTGTGATGGATACGAAACGGGAAGTACATAGTGTACAGAATATCCCCGTTGTCAACGAATTCGAGGATGTATTTACAGAAGATCTCCCGGGGTACCACCCGATAGAGAAATAAAATTTGCTATAGAATTAGCTCCAAGGACGGCGCCAGTTTCGAAGGCCCGTACCGACTAGCTCCAGTCAAGATGAAGAAATTAGTTGCCCAATGGTAGGAATTTTAAGAGAAAGGAATGATAAGACCAGGTGCGTCACCGTGGGATGCACCAGTGTTAATTGGTGAAGAAAAAGGACGACAGTATGTGGCTGTGCATAAACTATCAAAAGCTGAATAGGCTAACTGTTAAGATTAAGTACCCCTGCCAAGGATCGGTGATTTGTCGATTGGCTGCATGGTGCAGTTAAATTCTCGAAGATTGAATTGAGAACTGAATACCACCAGTTGAATATTAAACCTAAGGACGTACCCAAGACTGCATTTCGCACCAAGTATGGACCCTACGAGTTTTTAGTAATGTCGTTCGGGGTGACGAATGCCCTTTCAGCTTCCATGGACTTGATGAATCGAGTTTTCAAGAAGTATTTGGATAAGTGTGTCATAGTGACCTCAACAATTTTTTGGGTCACCTCAAAGACCGAGGAAGAACATGCAGAACGTTTGAGGATAGTGTTAGAGACACTGAGAAGGGAAAAGTTATATGCCAAGTTCTCAAAGTGCGAGTTTTGGCTAAAGGAAGTACAATTTATAGGACATGTGGTCAACAGTGAAGGAGTGCTGGTTGACCCTACTACGATAAAAGCTGTTTCGGACTAGGAAAGACCAACCACCCCAACCGAGGTGAGAAATTTTGTGGGATTAGCCGGATATTACCAAATATGTGTACAAGATTTGCTAAGATAGCAGCCCCACTGACCAGACTTACTCGAAAGACTGAAAAGTTGAATGGACCGAGAAATGTGAGAAAAGTTCCGGGAATTAAAGAAGAGACTAGTCACCGTCCTGTGCTGGTACTGCCAGACGGGAAGGGAGATTTTGTGATCTATAGCGACGCATCGCATACAGAAGTAGGGTGTGTGCTTATGCAGCACGGGAAGGTAATTGCGTATGCATCCCGACAATTAAAGGAATATGAATTTAGATACCCTACGCATGACTTAGAAGTGACAACGATAGTTTTCGCTTTAAATTTTTGGAGGCACTAATTGTATGGAAAGAAGTTCAAGACTTATACAAATCATAAGAGCATTAGATACACTTTCCCAGAAAGAACTTACCATGAGAATTAAAAAGATAGCTAAAGCTAATCAAGAATTATGACGGTGGGATTCTTTACCACCCAGGGAAGGCCAATGTGGTGGTCGATGCCCTTAGTCTGAGAGACTTAAGATGATAACATCATCAGATAAAGTTAATCCAAGGATTTGAGAAAATGGAAATTGAGGTTAAGATAACCGGAAATGGTACTGAGAGACTATTTGAGGTTGCAATGCAACCGGAATTGCTACAGAAAATTAGGTTATGTCAAGAGCAAATGACGAGAAAAGGTATAAAGTCAATGTTGGAGAAAGCATTAAAGACTGAGAAAGAATGATAAAGGAATCATAAGGTATTTTTACCAAGTTGGGATTCCAAATGTTCAAGAAATGAAAGGATGCTAATTTTTCAGAAGGACTATAATAAGAGGAACTGAAAGGATGAAGTTGAAGTTAAGAATACAGCAAGGATTATTTAAAGGTCCTGATTGAGTTAGAATAAATTAAAGAAAGTTAAGGAAATGTTATAGGTGGCCGGATAAATAAAAGGATTTATCGATGGGTAAACAAATATTGGATATGTCAGAAAATGAAGGCAGAACAAAGACCTAGTTGACTATCACAGTTAGTAGAGATTCCTGATTAGGAATGTAATTTTCTGTAATGGATTTGGTGATAGGATCAACAAGAATCAAGTCGGACTATGACGTCAATTGAGTTATAATTGATGGATTAAATGAGTCTACTCATATTTTGTTTTTAGCAAGAGATCTTAATTGAAGAGTTACGAAGGAGATAGTTGGGTGACGTGGAGTTCCAGTCACCATCGTGTCAGATAAGAACCAATGATTAAACTCCCGATTCGGGAGGAGTTTTCCAAAAGTGTTTGGCAACGAGTTTGAATGCGAGCACTACGTAGGATCCGCAGACCGACGGACCGACCGGAAGAACCATTTCAGAGAACCGAAGTTACGGTAAGCGTTGTACCGCTGATTGCAAGAATAGTCGGATGTTGATAGAAAATGGGTGTATAAGAGGACAACCAGAATTGGCTTATATAAAGCGCCCGGTAGATATCACAGACCGGAATGAGTAAGTGTTGTAATGAAACCAGAGGGTTGAAGAGTCAACCTGGAAACTGGAGATTTCTATACTGGAAAAGTAACCTCAGCTATTTTCTTAGATTCCGGGACGGAATCCTTTTAAGGAGGGGAGATTGTAATAACCCCATATTTTGGACTTAGTTAAAAAAAATTTGATGAATAGTAAATGTTGATGAATAGTGAATTTGCTGATGAAAAATATTTTCAGACCACACTATGTGGGAGACATGAAATGAATGTTTCGAAGTTATATTAGTGATGTATAAGGAAAATAAGTGAATGTAAACGCGGTCAGAATCGGGAGATTCCAACTTTAAATTTTGATCACTATTCATCGGACAATCAAGGATGTATTGATTTGATCGTTTTGAGAGAGTATGTAGAATGAGAAATCCATGATCATATCTTAAGCCAAGGTGAGAAATCTATGAGCATATATTAAGCCAAGGTAATGGAAAGATCAAGGAAGTATCTCCTAGCCTTGGTACAGAGAAACGTTTTTAAAATCACTTGAGCCTATCGCGAAACAAAAGCGTAACGAATTATGGATTAAACCCTAACCAAGGGAGAAGTATCATATAAGATCATCAAGTGCAACATATAAAAGGATTGATGATACAAATTATGACATAAGCATGATGCAGGAGGATAACATATGTGTGACAAAGTGATGACAAGGTGATGAATCACCACTTTCACCACAACACCACAACAAGTTGACATGTGGCATGGGATGACAAAACCAAACAAAGACCACACAAAATTGGATGCATCTAATTAGGAATTAATTAGACAAAAAGAAAAGAAAAGAAAATCAAGAAGCCAAGCATCAAAGAAGAACCCAAACTTTCAGCCCTTTTATTTCATCAAAGATAAGGAAATTTTTCCTCAAGTTCTACTCCACCAAAAATCATGTTCTTGGGCTCTAAATCATCCTCATCCATAGACTAAGGTAAATCCTTGATCCTAGCTTCATCCATGGATGTTATCATGCTCAAATGTTGAGCTAAAGTTGATGATGAATAGTAGAATGAATAGTAATGTTTGATTTTCTTGTTTTGATCTTGAAGTTTTAGGCTTGTAAAGGATAATCAAGGAGCAAGGAAGAGCATACTAACCATTTATAGTCTATATTAAGTACCAAGGAAGGTATAAACCCCCTCACACTTGTGTTTATACTTTAATAATTGTGATTTAGTTGATAATGATTAGTGATAGTGTGATGTAGAGATTTTAACCACAAATATATTGTTTCCATAGAAGTCAAATTGGACAAGATTATATAGCTTAATTTCGTAAAACCGCATGAAAGTTCCTAAACCACATATTTTTACCAACTCTGTATCAATTTCAGTTTCCCAAGTAATTTCCTTACACATTATCTTCACATTTGGAGATAGGTATTTTCCGAATTCATCATAAAACGACTTAGGAATCCTCTGTATCACAAAACAACTATGAGATTAATGCATATAACAATTAATTGATTTCATTCAGTATACTAATACAGAAAAGTTAAACACTTACTGTTGGGATTTATGGGTGATAGCATAGAAACATCTTAACTTTGATTGTACTTAATTTTTTAAATTAAGTAGAACATACTGTCATAGCCAAAGTATGTTCTTGTAATCAGTATGTAATGTTATTCTAGTTGTATTGTTTGAAAGAAGTTCACTTATGTGTTCAAGCCTCAAAGAATGCTTTTTGGATGACAACATGAATAAAGGTTACTGTCCTAAAGCTGTGACAGTAAGATTACAAGAAGACAGAATGTTGCAAGTCACGACAGCATATTCACTCTGACAGCAACATTGGCGGAAGACTACGCGACAGCAACTATTGCCCTCGACAGCAAGTTTGGGATCCTCGACAGCACTCTATGCGGGGAACTCATACTGTCACCAAAAGATCATTCCTGTGACAGCAAGCTTTGCGGCAAAAGTAACTGTCTCAATAAAGATCCTTATGCTAGGTATCTTTCTCAGTCAAATCCCGTGACAGTTTAAATGTTCAAGAAACAGGCGTGATGCAGCATCCCTAAGCTGCACCAAGTCTGCAAGACTACGACAGAAGCTTCAAGGCACTACAAATCAAAAGCGAATCAATTCAAGAGCAAGGTCAAGTCTTTATCTGCTGAATTGGTTTAGCTGGAAATAGAATGAATCTAGGTTGCTTTCTTTGTAATGTATATCTGACATGTTAGCAATTTAGGAAAGTCACATGGGTAAGACAATCTGTAAGAAGCTGCCACTTGACAGTGACAGCAGCTTCACAAACCCGTGACTGATAGTGATAGGGTTAGTCCTATACCTTCTATCAACTCATTCTAGAATAAAAACGAAGACAAGCAAGTGTCTTTGAAAAAAACCCGAAGCTCGAGAATTCTTTCTTGAGGTTGTAGCAACACTTTGCAAAATAAATAAAACATTTATTTTGTGAATCTTGTTCTTACTAAATACTGTTCGTGATTGCATATATTGCTGATAACGTTTAATCTTGATTTTAGTTGTTGAAATTTAGATTGAATTTTATCAGTATTGCATTCATCCCCTCCCCCCCCCTTCTGCAATACACAAGGACTAACAACTGGTATCAGAGCTTTCAGATTAACATACATATCTGAGATCCCGGAGAAAATGCAGAAATCAAACAGTATCAAGATCCCAGCTTTTGATAAAGAGAACTACAGCATTTGGAAAAGAAAAATCTTGTTGTTTATCAAAGCTGCAAATCCACTATACCCAGGTATACTCGAGAATGGTCCTTTCATTCCAAGAAAGGAAATTGAAGCCACAACAGTGAATGGTGAGATTATTCCTGTACATTGGGTTCCCAAAGATCCCTCAGAAATCTTGGAACCTGAAAAGGAGAAAATGGTGCTAGATGATCATTTGCAACTTATCTTGCTTGATTCTCTCACGCTGGATAAAGCCATGTGTGGAAGTGTAATAAGCTGCACATCAGCCAAGGAGATGTGGATCAGGTTAGCCTTACTCTGTGAAGGAAGTGAAGAGGTTAAGGGCAACCAAAGGCAAATTCTAATATCTCAATATGAGGCATTCATGGCCAAGCCTGGTGAAGACTTAACCTCCATGTTCGAAAGATTCAGTAAGCTCTTAACTGAATTACAGATACATGGCAAGTACTATGACAGAAAAGAATTAAATGTCAAGTTCCTGCTCACACTGCCTGATCACCTTGAACACAAGACAACAGCCATACGAGAAGGAAGAGATCTCAACACTATAACCTTTGAGACACTTTATGGTATTCTGAAATCTTATGAACTCGAACTCTTTCAAAAGAGAGCCATACAAAGTGGAACAAGGAACAAGATGGCTAATATGTCAAGTGCCCTAGTAGCACATGTGCCAAGGATCACACAGCCAAGTGAAGTACTACAGATCACACAATCAACCCCAACACAAACCTTGAAGATAGAAGAGGTGGTTGAAGATGATGAGAAAGTGGTACTACAGCTTAAAGATGTGGAAGATGAAGACTTCTACACAATGGAGGAACTGGAAAGCATGGACAACCCTACGATGGCTTACATGGCCAAGAAGTTCAAGAACTTTAGGTTCAAGAAGGATAGGTCATACAAGCCTCAAGGCCAAGCATCCAAGTTCAGCAAAGGAAGCTCATCAAAGGCTGCTGTGGGAAGTTCAACCAAAGGAGGATACAAAACTGGATTTGTGGATAGATCAAAGTTCAAATGTTACAACTGTGGTGAACCTGGTCACTTTGCTACTGAATGCAAAAGACCCAAACAGGTTCAAAGATATGAGAAAGGAACTGGTGGATACTCTAAGAAAAATCAAGGTAGAGCCTATGTGGCTGAAGGAAAGTGTTGGGATGATTCTGATGATGAAGAAGAGGAAGAATATGTTAACCTAGCTCTCATGGCTAGTACTGATGAGGTAGCATCAACATCTTCAAGTCAGGTACCTTCGCTTGTCTTACTTGATATGTCTACTGATGAGTATAAGAAAACCATTAAAGACTTAAGTGCTGAAATGTTCAATGTCTATACTAGCTTATCTGCTGCTAATGAGGAAATCTCTAGACTAAGTAAGCTAAATGAAACACTTCAGTCTGAAAATGATTCTCTTTTTCTCAAAACCAGTTCACTAGGCTCTTTAGCTCAAGAGAATGCTAAACTTAAAAATGAATTAAAATGTGCTAAGGAGGTTGAGGAATTCCTGAGGAATGAGATTGCTGAAAATGAATTTAAGATTAAGGCCTATAGAAACTCATCAAAGATAGTTCAGGATTACAATGATAAGCATACAGAAAATCAGTCTGTTGGTATAGGTTTTTCTTATGGTAGAAGACCTGGAAAGGAAACTGTGATTCAAGATTGCCCTGGAGTTGCTGCTGTCAAACCCACCATTCTCAAGAAAGTTAAAACTCCTATTTTCAAAGCTGCTGAAGTTAAGTTTGATGAAGAAGCCATGCTCATCAAACAAGAAATTCTTGATGAGGATGAAGGTGTTGACAGCACATTCAAGGAAGGAAAGGATACTGTCAGAATCCCCAAGACAGTAAACTTACCAAGCAATCAGACAGTAAGTTCAAAGGATGCTGTCACGATTGGCATGACAGAATCTTTCAAAGATACTGTCAAGAATGATTCCAAGACAGTAACTCTCAAACCTTCTGTCAAGACAGTAGGAATAAAAGATACTGTCAAGGATAGTTCGACAGCAACTTCTGAACATACTGTCAATCCAGTAACTCCCAAGTCTAGAAACAGGAATGGTAAGGTAGGTGTCAATAAAGGAAATGGATACACTAATGTTGGAGGTGCTTCTAGGAAACTATGCAATAACTGTGGATCTACACATCACTTAACACATGTTTGTAGGAAACCAATTGAGGATAAGATCAATGCAACTGAACTCAATGGTAACTTACACAGAACCCCCCTTATGCATAGAACTATGAGTGTCTGTAATAACATTGATTGTATGCCATGCAAAATCACTGCCATGAGTACATGCTTTAACTTACCTGTTCTCTCTACTGAAAAATGCTCATACCTAAACACTGTTGAGACTTCTGAGCCTGCTGGCAACAGCAAAAAGGCTTCATCCACTAAGAAAAGGACCAAGTCCAATTCTAAACCTAAGTGGGTGAAAAGAGAAGTCAAACAGGAAGTCTTTGATAATGCTTGTGATGTTGTGACTGAAAGAAACTCAGGAAACACTGAAACTGCAGGACCCAACAAAGATTGGGTACCATATGCAACTTAGAAACATTCTGTTTTGCAGGGTAAGAAGAAAAATCAGGTCATGTGGATAATTGACAGTGGTTGCTCAAGACACATGACAGGTGATAAAGCCCTGCTATCACATTATGTAGAGAAAGCTGGCCCAATCATAACCTTTGGAGACAACAGCAAGGGTTACACAATGGGATATGGCTGTCTGGAAATTGGAAATGTTGTCATTGAAGATATTGCTCTTGTGGATGGATTGAAGCACAACCTACTCAGTGTCAGCCAATTCAGTGACAGAGGATTTAAGGTTGACTTTGACATGATGGTGTGCAACATCTATCACAAGAAGGATGGAAGCCTCTCTCTAAAAGGGGTCAGAAAAGGAAGCTTGTTTGTTGCTAATCTAAGCTCGACAAAGAAGGATAAAGTTTACTGTTTTTACAGTAAAGCTACTGTTGGTGACAGTATGCTTTGGCACAAGAAGCTCCAACACCTCAACTTCAAGACAATGAATATTCTGATGAAGAAGGAGTTAGTGAGAGGTTTGCCCCAACAGGAATTCTGTCAAGAAGGACTGTGTGAAGATTGTCAAATGGGCAAACTGAGAAGAGCTGTGCACAAGTCCAAGCAAGTAAACACCAACACAGAAGCACTCAAGTTAATTCACATGGACCTCTTTGGACCAGTCAATGTACCATCAATGGCCAGAAAGAGGTATGCCTTAGTAATGGTGGATGATTACTCAAGGTACACTTGGGTGAAATTTCTTGAATCCAAAGATGAAGCTGCTCAAGTGATTATTGATCAAGTCAGAGTTCTTGATAGAACCCCAAACTCAAAAGTTCAAATCTTGAGGAGTGACAATGGTACAGAATTCAGAAATGCCACACTTGGAAATTTCTGTAAAGATGAAGGAATTGTACAACAATTCTCTGCTGCAAGAACTCCACAGCAGAATGGAGTTGTAGAAAGAAAGAACAGGACTCTCATTGAAGCAGCTAGAACTATGTTGCATGATGCTAAGTTGCCAACATATTTCTGGGCTGAAGCTATCAACACAGCCTGTTATACTCAGAACAGAACCATGATCAACAAAACTCATGCAAGTACTCCTTACTGTCTGTTAACTGGAAAGAAACCTACTGTCAAATATTTTCATGTGTTTGGGAGCAAATGCTTTATGATGAAAGACAACCATGAGAAGAAAGGAAAATTTGACACCAAGGCTTTTGAAGGATTATTCATGGGTTACAGCACAGAAAGGACTGCCTACAGAGTTTATGTTATGGAACACAGGATTATTGAAGAAAGTGTTAATGTCACATTTGATGAAACCAAGTTTCCAGGACTGCATGAAGAAGGAAAGATGCAGACATTCAGATTTGAGAATCAAGGATACCTGGAAGCTGAGGAGATTGTAGATGAAGAACCTAGCTTCACTCAAATTGTTGAAGTTGACAAAGATGCTGTCAACACCACTACTGTCATTCAAACTCCAGCTCAATCACACACCATAACATCTAACATTCAGAACAGTGTTGACTCTGGAGACAATGAAGAACATGGTGGAGACAATGGAATTGAAGAGCATTCAACTCAACAAGCTGAAGCAAATGTTCCTGTTCAATCAAGTAGCTTGCCCAGAATCACCAGGTGGACCAAGGATCACACAAATGACCTTATAATTGGTGATCCTAATTCTGGAGTGAGGACAAGGAACAAAGTCTCTGCTGACAGCATGTTTTCATGCTTCCTGTCACAAATGGAACCCAAGACAATTGATGAAGCATTGTTGGATTCTGACTGGGTGATAGCCATGCAAGAAGAGCTAAATCAGTTTGAAAGAAACAATGTATGGAAATTGGTTCCAAGACCTAAGGGAAAGTCAGTTATTGAGACCAAGTGGGTTTTCAGAAACAAACTTGATGAAAATGGATTGGTGACAAGGAACAAAGCAAGGCTAGTGGCTAAAGGTTACTGTCAACAGGAGGGAATAGATTATGATGAGACATTTGCTCCTGTTGCCAGACTTGAAGCTATAAGAATCTTTCTAGCTTATGCTGCACACTGCAACTTCAAAGTATTTCAGATGGATGTCAAAAGTGCCTTTCTAAATGGAGAGCTGGAAGAAGAAGTGTATGTGGAACAGCCACCAGGGTTTGAGGATGCTGACATGCATAACTTTGTGTACAAACTCTTCAAAGCTTTGTATGGACTAAAGCAAGCACCCAGGGCATGGTATGACACACTTTCCACCTTTCTTCTGGAAAACCAGTTTACCAGAGGAGTTGTGGACAAGACACTTTTCTACAAGCATCATGGCAAGGACATCATTCTGGTACAAATCTATGTGGATGATATCATTTTTGGTTCTACAAATGAGAAGCTGTGTGAGAAGTTTTCCCATCTCATGAGTAACAAATATGAGATGAGCATGATGGGAGAATTGTCATTCTTTCTAGGGTTACAAATTCTTCAACAAACTGATGGAATCTTCATAAGTCAAGCTAAGTATATCAAGGAACTTCTCAAAAAGTTCAACTTGGAAGATTCATCTCCTGCAAGAACACCAATGTCCACAGCAACCAGTCTGGATCTTGACCCTAAAGGAAAGAAAGTTGACTCAAGCACCTATAGAGGCATGGTAGGATCTCTCCTATACCTAACTGCTAGCAGACCTGACATCATGTTTGCTACATGTCTCTGTGCAAGGTTTCAAAGTGATCCAAAGGAGTCACACTTGGTAGCCATCAAGAGAATCTTTAGATACTTAAAAGGCACTCCTAACCTAGGCCTTTGGTATCCTAAGAATACTGGATTTGATCTAATTGGTTACTCAGACTCAGACTATGCTGGATGCAAGATTGACAGAAAGAGTACTACTGGTAGCTGTCAATTTCTTGGTGGAAGATTGGTCTCTTGGTTTAGCAAGAAGCAGCATTCAGTTTCTACCTCAACTGCAGAAGCTGAGTACATTGCTGCAGGCAGTTGCTGTGCACAAATTCTATGGATGAAAAGTCAACTTCTAGATTATGGTCTAGTGTTAAGAGAAATTCCTATTTACTGTGACAACACTAGTGCCATAGCCATCTCAGACAATCCGGTTCAACACTCTAGGACAAAGCACATTGATATAAGACATCACTTTATCAGAGAGCATGTTGAACAAGGAACTGTGAAGCTGATTTATGTCCCAACTGACAAGCAACTTGCTGACATCTTCACTAAGCCATTGGATGAAGCAACCTTCAACAGGTTGGTAAGTGAATTGGGAATGCTGAATCTGGTATGTTAATTTACTAAGGTTTCTAAATTTTCAATTCTTATTGAAGCTCATGACAGCAACTTCAAACCTGCTGTCAAGAGAAGTTACTGTCTACTTGGTTTATGTCTGTTATGTGACAGCATGTGTTGATTTGACTTCTCATGTCAGTATTTTTGTGCCAGTCTCATACTTTTAAACCGTGTATGACTTTAATGTGGTTATCTGTTAAGTTTGAGAGTTAAAAATCTGTTCCATTGGACTTTCACACTCTTTTGCATTAATCTGTAGGATTAAAGGAGGACACGACCATTAATTACTTTTGTGGTAGTTGTATGGGTACTCTAACTGTTGACCATTAGACTTTAATCCTTAGACGGTTTTGCCTATAAATTAACCTTAGGTTTCATCAGTCTGCTCTCAGTTTTAAAGTAAATAATGGAAAACAAAGTAGGAATTGAAGTTGGTCTAAAGAAGTGTGATAGTGAACCCGACAATGAAGAGATCGACGAGCTCTTTGAAATATTGTTGGACGCCATGGATGAGATAGACGAGGAAAAGGAGGCCAAGGCTAAGGAAGAAGAAGCCAAGGCTGTGGAAGAAGAGAAGGAGCTTCAGGCACTTCTTGAAAAAGAAGGCCGCTCTGAAGAAGAGATTAAGGAAGAAGTCTTAGAACTAGTTGATAAAATCATAGAATGATGTACTCAATGCTCAATTTTAATGATTTTATTAATAATAATAAAAGTTCCTGTTTATGTGGTTATTGAGTTTATGATTTGTCTGTGTTAATTGCTTAATATCTGTGTTCAAAAGATTGCATTGCTAAATCCATAATTTGTCAATATTAAGTTAAGTGTATGAATCAAGCATTCTAATAAGTTCATGACAGAACCATTTACTAATCGAAGTTACTGTCGTTAAGAAGGATACTGTCATGTGTTTCTTGACAGCAACCTTCTTGACAGCAGGAAAAGACTTTCTGTCAAGACTTGTAAAGGATACTGTCATTCATATGCTTAACGGTGACAGCAAGTTTTTGCGCACTAGTTGCTGTCGCGCAAAACCTACTGTCACCACCACTTCTTACTGACAGATTGTTTCTAGCGCACAGGTTACTGTCAACAATAGTGGACCGTTGCAATTGGATATTCACCCCACGATTGACAGTGAATAACGGGCAGTAACTCACGTGTTAAGAGAGTGGGTTAAGACACGTCCGTTAACTCCACTTTTTGAGCAAACTTTTGAGAAACCCATATTTATTCTCCAGTTACTCAGACATATCACTCTCACAAAACTCAAGGCAAAATACTTTTCCTCACGCAAAAAGCTACTTTCTCACTTTCTTCTTTTCTTGAAATCTCCATGGCCCCCAAACAGACTCTCTCTCAAACAAACTTTGCTGGCATCTTTTCCCCAAATGATGCTGGTGAAGATTTCAAAGGACTGGTGTTTTTCTTGAACAAGTCCTATCTTCGTTCAGCCATTACCTCAACTCCACATCTCGACCTAGACAAACTTGAGGAATTTTGGCGAACTGCTGTTGCTCTCATTGTGGGTGAAACCCCAGCTATTGAATTCACGATAAATGGGCAACAATACATTCTCACAGCTGAGGTCATCAATACTGCTCTTGGAATTACACTGGAACAAGGACAACACTTTTCTCCACTTGCTAATGATGACACTCTGAAGAAGCTCTTCTTGAAGATTGGGTATGCAGGCCCTATTCTCGAAGAGGGAACATCCAAGTGGTACCCGTCTGGTGAAATGGACAGGAAGTATCTAAGGAAGGAGTGGAGCATGATATTTGATGCAATGGTCAAGGTGTTCTCTACCAAGTCCACAGGCTGGAATGGGATACCTTCCTACATCAAGAAACTGACACATTCTCTTGTCCATGGATACAAGGTGAATGTTGGAGCTCTCCTCATGGCACAACTCAAAGCTGCCATAGGTAAGAAGGTATCACTCTACCCTCGCTTTCTTATGATGTGTATCAATTCTTTCTGTGATTTTAATAATGATGCCCCTCGTCTAGAGGTTTGCTCTGTCTTGAAAAAGAACACACACACACTGTTATCTTCACAGGATCTAAATGCACATATTCCACTTTGCTTCACTCAGCACATGGTTGATCAAGTGTCCAACCTTGATTATCCATTACCTACTGGTTATGATTCGTTTTCTCTTGAGGATGAAGCTGGATTAGACCCAAATTCAGCTAACCCACATTCCACACCATACACTCAGCCTAGGCCCTCTAGACTTCCCAAAGCCCAAAGAGAAGCCTTGCAAGAATCCAGAAAACGATCCTTAGAAGCTGATGTTGGTGGTAGCTCTGTTAGTCAAGAGGGAGACACTGCACCTAGTGCAGCAAATAAGGAAGGTAGTCACACAGAACCCACAGTGGTTCCCCCTGAGCCTAAGAAGAAGAGAGCTAGGAGGACCAAAACCACTGTCAGCCACCCTGCAGTCTCCCAAAAGACTGTAGAGGAAACCAGGGAAATAAACTCCTCCCTAGATGTGCCTTCTCAACAAGGTGCTTCTATTGAAATTGGCCTGTCTCCCAAGGCACCCTGTACAGAGTCTGCACAAACTCATGGTTCCCAACCTGAGATACCCCCACTTGAAGAAACACACAGTGAGTTAGGGCACAGTGAGGATTTCTCTACTCCTATTGATGGTTCACATGTTTCATCTGTGAATCAGCCCCCACTCTCTACTACACTTTCACCTTCTTCCTTCCCTACACATTCTTTTGTTTCTTCTCCACAACCTAGAGAAGGGGACAGTCCCAACCCTTCAGGTTTTGATCATCCATCTCCAATCATGGATGAGCCCCCATCTAGTGGTCCACAAGAACCCATTTCTCAAAGTGAGATGGACACCACTCCTCCTAACACTGAGCTAGGGCAAAGTGGTCTTTTGTCAGAAAATGAAACAGCCAACACTTTGTCTGACCTCCAAGGAGCATCTTACCTTCAGGAAGATGCTGTCACAGCCTCTGTTGCTGTCAAAGACACTGGGGATGCTACTGTCCTGGGCACAGCTACTGTCAAAGGTGGAGAGAAAGATACTGTCACTACAGAACATACTGTCACTCCACCTCCCAAAGATGCTGTCATGCCAGAACCTGCTGTCCAGACTACAACTGACAGTAACATTCCTACTCAGTATGCTGTCAAGCCCTCCCAGCCTAATTTTGATGCTGTACTGGTTGAGGATGCCTCTGATGATGACCTACCTCTTGCTAAACTCCTAAAGGTACATTCTAAATCTTCTCCTTCCATGCATGTTAGTACTGCTCATACCCATGCATCTAGGTTGAGTGAGGGTGTGCAAAAGAAAAGAGAGATAAAAGAAAAGAGAGGTGAGCATAAAAATGAGAGGCAGCCAAATGAGCTGGCAAAAGGAGAGGGACTTGAGCATGTCCAGAGAGATATTGAGGGAGCCCACATTATTCAGGCACTAGGCCTTGAGAGTCAAACTGTGAGGGGTGATGAGATCACTCAAAAACACCATGAGAGTGTGAGAACCCCCATAGCCTCCAAGCCCCTGTCTTTTCCTTCCCCTCCAAGAAGGTTAAGGTCTGGTGGCCCCTCTGCTACTTTTGGTGACAGGATTGCAGCTCTTGAAGGACAGTGTATTACTTTGGACTCCAAACTGGACTCTCTCTCTCAACTGGTGGTTGATGGTTTTGCTGCTACTCAACTCTCTATTCAGTTCCTAACTGACCTGGTAGCTGCCAACTCAACTAAGGGGGAGAAGGTAGCAAGATCAGAATCTTTGCCTATTCAAGAATCAGGTGGAACTCAGTGGGAGCCTGTAGCTGTGAAGACCAGAGGGGGAGCTAAAAGGAAAGCAATGTCTAAGGGGGAGCAAGTCAAACCAAGCAGTGCAAAACCACAGGATAAAGCTGAACAGCCTGTTGAAATGGAAATGGATGGAGAAAGGGTGTTAATGTCAAAGGAAACTCAAGATGCATTGCAAAGAAGACCTGCATCTAGACATCCAATCTTGCCTCCTGTGGTGATTAGAGAACCTACTCAAGAAACTCAAGAAACTGCTCTACAGAAGAAATGGAGAGAAATGGAGGAACAAAACAAACTTGGGAAAGGTAAAGGGAAACTGCCTGAATCCATCCATAAAGGAACTACTTGGTCCAATGGTACTGAGTATGATCAAGAGGAAGCCAATGTCTTGATGGTGGATTACAGGGAGAGCACATTACACAACCATGACAGTGAGTTTAGCAGTTTGGTGGAAGAAGCAATGAATGCTCCTAGCAACCGTCCAACCAACACCACAACACTGTTAAAGGAACAAATTATCAGTGTCAGTGTAATGGTGAATGATGAGAAAAGATGGGCTGTAAGTATTTATCTAACTTCTGGCATATCTTATTTCATCACAATGCAACTATTGCAGAGTCTGCCAGCAAAGGTGTTGTGTGCTTTGAAGGGAAAGATCAGGGCAACTCAAACACCATTCAATGAAATATTGGATATGCAAATCCAGAACCTGATCATACAGAAGCTACCTGAAGTCTACTCAAATCCACCAAGTGTTTTCTACAGATCTGAAACTAAGGATGGCACAAGAAGGAACAGCTTCATGAATATTGGTAGCCCATCCAGAATGGAAACCAAGTCAATTCTGAAGGTACTAGATGGAATACTCAGTTCAAATGCCAATCCAGGAAGAGTTCATGCTGTTCAAGAAATCTACAAAATGCTGGTGTTGAGAGACAAGGCACTGGGAGCTAGAATAAAGGAGCTAATCACTAGAGCCAATGCCAAAAGAAATGATCAAGGTGGAAGTTGCTTCTATAACATTCCTCCCCATGATGATGATGATGATGATGATGATGAAGATGGTAAGGATGGAGGTGGTGAAGCTTCTGGAAATGCTGGAAATGCTGGTGGAAGTAATTCTGGGAATACTGGTATTCAATCTCAGAATGAAGGCAATGAAGAAACTCCTAGCCAGGAAAAGAAAGATGCTGGTGCAACAGATGAAGAGGAGTCGAGAATACTGGAAGCTTTGGAGGCAAGCATTCTTAGATGTGCTGTTGATTGCATAAATGCTGAAAAAGATGCTGTCACCAAAGGTACTGTCGACAAGGATACTGTAATAGAAGATGCTGTCGACAAGGATACTGTCAAGGAAGGTTCTGTCAAGGATGAAACCAAAGCTGCTGTCAAGCCAAAGAGACTGAAAGCTAAAGCAAAGGCATGGTTTACTAGACAGAAACCAACAGGGAAGCACAAGTACTCAGGAAAGGAAAAGGCCACTGGATTTGGCAGGAATCTCAAAAAGCCAATTCAATCAATTCCTCCCAACAGTCTTAAGATTCAACAAATGAAATCAAAAGAAATTAAGAGTGTTGAGGTTAAGCTGGATGCAAATCAAGAGGCCACTGAGTACATTCTGTGGTGGGAAGAATCAAGGTCTGCCAAGATTGACAAGGACTTCAATCTGGTAGCCACATCAACCAAGAACAGCACATCAACCATAGATAAAAGAAGAATTGATTTCTTCTACCTGGAAAGAATGGTAGAGTTGCTGGAGAGCTATGATAATGTTTCAGAGGCTGTCATGGAACATGTTCTAAAATATCAGGCAGATAGGGATGCTGAATTTTATCAGAAATTTGGCTATAACTTTGCAGATTTTGATGATGCTGATATTCTTACTGATCTCCCAGCCTCTCCTATACCATACCACTGGTACTATGAGTTTGATGACTCACCCACAGAAGAAGGGCAAGCCCAACCAACTCAGGAAGGGCAACCCAAGCCAAGCAAAGGACCTGAATCTTCTGCATATTCTCAAGCTCAGACAGAACTTGATAAGAAGGAAGCTGAATTACTAGAAATTCACAAGGCCTCTAACAAGGCAGAAAGTGCAGCTCCAAATTATCAACCATATATGCTGAAAAATCCCCTAAGAGTCAAGTTCCTAAAAGAAGAAATCTATGTTTGCAGCTTGCATAAGCTTAAAACATCCACTCTGAAGGATTTACAGTATATGGTAGCTGGTTCAATTCATCCCTTGGAACAGATTTGTTCTGATGAGATAGAGAAGTTATTGGAAGGGAGAAAAGGAGAAGACTCAAAGCTGGACAAGCAAAGAAGGAAGTCTCTCAATGCTTATCCTGGAAGAAGATTCAAGCTCATTAATGAAGAACTTCATTTCAGAACCTATCCATATGATATAGAGCAATGGCTGAATCTCAGGGATGTTAGCTCTCTCATATCCCCTTCCATAAAGAAGATCATTGATGAAGTAGAGGATGATGCAGTGTCTGCTGCTGAAATTTCTCTTGTAGAAAGTCTAAGAAGCTGCTTGGCAGAAGCTCTCAAAAGAGAGGATGCAGCAAGACAGAAGAGGAAATCTCAAGCTAAGTGAAAATTCTTGAATTCTGATCTTGTTAGTTAAGTTGTCAGCACATATTGTAAATTTGCTGTTATTTTCCATAAAAACAAATTGGGGGAGATTGTTGGGATTTATGGGTGATAGCATAGAAACATCTTAACTTTGATTGTACTTAATTTTTTAAATTAAGTAGAACATACTGTCATAGCCAAAGTATGTTCTTGTAATCAGTATGTAATGTTATTCTAGTTGTATTGTTTGAAAGAAGTTCACTTATGTGTTCAAGCCTCAAAGAATGCTTTTTGGATGACAACATGAATAAAGGTTACTGTCCTAAAGCTGTGACAGTAAGATTACAAGAAGACAGAATGTTGCAAGTCACGACAGCATATTCACTCTGACAACAACATTGGCGGAAGACTACGCGACAGCAACTATTGCCCTCGACAGCAAGTTTGGGATCCTCGACAGCACTCTATGCGGGGAACTCATACTGTCACCAAAAGATCATTCCTGTGACAGCAAGCTTTGCGGCAAAAGTAACTGTCTCAATAAAGATCCTTATGCTAGGTATCTTTCTCAGTCAAATCCCGTGACAGTTTAAATGTTCAAGAAACAGGCGTGATGCAGCATCCCTAAGCTGCACCAAGTCTGCAAGACTACGACAGAAGCTTCAAGGCACTACAAATCAAAAGCGAATCAATTCAAGAGCAAGGTCAAGTCTTTATCTGCTGAATTGGTTTAGCTGGAAATAGAATGAATCTAGGTTGCTTTCTTTGTAATGTATATCTGACATGTTAGCAATTTAGGAAAGTCACATGGGTAAGACAATCTGTAAGAAGCTGCCACTTGACAGTGACAGCAGCTTCACAAACCCGTGACTGATAGTGATAGGGTTAGTCCTATACCTTCTATCAACTCATTCTAGAATAAAAACGAAGACAAGCAAGTGTCTTTGAAAAAAACCCGAAGCTCGAGAATTCTTTCTTGAGGTTGTAGCAACACTTTGCAAAATAAATAAAACATTTATTTTGTGAATCTTGTTCTTACTAAATACTGTTCGTGATTGCATATATTGCTGATAACGTTTAATCTTGATTTTAGTTGTTGAAATTTAGATTGAATTTTATCAGTATTGCATTCATCCCCCCCCTTCTGCAATACACAAGGACTAACACTTACAAATGATCCAAAAGATTTTCTATTATTATTAGCCGAAATGAAACTTCCCTAAATTTGACCCCGTCCTGTTACAATACAAAATTGTACTTATTTAAAGAACTTAAAGTATTCAAAATATAGATCAAAACAAAAATGTTGAAATACCAGTGCTTGGGCAATGATTCTTGAGTATTTTCGAACATGATTTTCCCTGCATTTATCCAAAACATTCAATTCTTCAATTTTGACATATATCTAAATCACAAGAAACCATTAAAAATACAACATTAACCCATATACCAACACTATAGATTATAAATTAATCAATATACCAAGAATATGAATTATAAATCAATCAATATAAACCTTAAAGAAACATATGCATGTTATTGTTTAGTTATTAATAACAACTGATCCATAATCAATTCAATTTTGCCCAAATCAATACTAATCAAACTTATTACGAATTATATATAAACATGAACTAGATGTATATATACAAGAGTATCTAATGTATATAAGTATATTCAATACTTTACAGATTAAGATGAGACATATGATAAATCTATAACTAATCTTATATAATTGAAGATTCCATACCTCCATTACTGAATAATCGATTTCGAAATACTTTAAATTGACCCAGTTACTTCAAAAGTATCGATAAAATATCATGTATCGCATGCAATGCTAACCCCTATATTGATTCCTCCTTTTTTGCTCATATGTAGTTGTATACCTGTCTTTTATAATACTTTTCTAATTACTACTCTAATTAAAAGTTCTAAGTGTTTTCACTTTTCCCTATGAGTTTCACCTAACAAAAAATTCTTAATGACAATTAATTATTTGTAAAAAGTCAACTACAACTCATTTTATAATTTTTAAATTTATTATATATTTAATAAAAAAAAGTTATTATTATTTTATAGTTTAAATTCTAATTTTGATATTTACCTTTTGTATTATAATAGAAATTATTAAAAAAGTCTTTATTTTAATTATTATATAATTATAAATTTAATTTATAATTAGAAAAAAAGCAGATACTTCGAATCCAATTTTTTTATCGAAACCCCACATGCAATTGTATAACAACTTTAATATGGCTTTTCTCTTTTCCTTCATATTAAAAAAAGAATACCTCTATCCTTTTTTAATTAAAAAGTTGTTGTGTGATATTTTTTATGTGGTTTACCGTTATGTTACATTTATCAATTAATTTATAATACTTATTCAAATTCCTAAATATTATCCCCGTCTTATATTTCAAGTTTACTTTATTAATTTTTTATAATTAAAATAAAGACAAGCATGAACTATCAAATTTGTGCAAACATTCTAATGCAAAACAAGGGTTTACCTCCATCTTCAAACATGAGATTGAGTTTGCGATAATCAAGCTTTTCCTTATAATAAGCTTTTTCCTTTTTAATTCTTATGTAATTGGTTTATTCTCCGTTAGTAGGTATATGTAACTCATAGTCATTAAAATTGTTATCAATCAATATACTTATATAAAGGAGAAGACGAGGGCGGTGAGGTGAGGTGGCACCTCTCAAATTGTTTCGTTCAATTTTTCTAATTTTCTCAAAATTTTGAATTATTAATATTAAAAATTCAAAAATCTCTCATTTGTCTTTAACATCTTTACTAATGGAGGAAACTAAATATTTAATTTTAATATTATTGTCTTTAAAATTTTTATTTATGTAGGAAACTGAATCTAAAATTTTAATATTCTTGCCTTTAAAATCTTTATTGATGTAGGAAACAGAATCTAAAATTTTAATATTTTCCTAAATGTTTTATTAGAAAATATCTTAATTGTCTTTAAAATCTTTACTAATGCAGGAACCAAATATACAATTTTAATATTTTTACCTTTAAAATTTTTACTAATAGAGGAAATAAAATATACATTTTTAATATTCTCCTAGATTTTTTATTTTTAAAAGTTTTACTAATGAAGAAAACTAAATATATAATTTTAATATTCTTGCCTATAAAATCTTTACAAATGGAAGAAACTAAATATAGAAATTTCATATTCTTCAAATTTTTTATTAGAAAATATCTCAATTGTCTTTAAATATTTACTAATAGAGAAAGTAAATATATAATTTTAATATTTTTGCCTCTAAACTCTTACTAATGGATGAAACTAAATATATATTTAATATTCTCTTTTATTTGTGAATATACTTACTAACATATGATATATATATATATATATATAATCTACTATCAATACTATTATATAAAGGAGAAGACGGGGACGGTGAGGTGGCGCGCTCTCATATCGTTTCGTTCTATTTTTCTAATTTTCTCAATTTTTTGAATTAATAATATTAAAAATTCGAAAAAATCTCAATTACTTTTTAAATGCTTACTAATAGAGGAAACATATAATATTCTTGCATTTAAAATCTCTACTAATGGAGAAAGTAAAAATATAATAGATCTTTACTAATGGAGGAAACTAAATATCACTAATGGAAGAAACTAAATATTCAATTATAATATTCTTGCCTTCAAAATATCTAAATTAGAAATAAAAAAAAAGTGTATTACCTTACATTATTTTGAACTTTCCTCTATTATTATCTAAATATTCTCATAATATATTTTTAATGAAATTACCATCTTAACATACTGCTCTCCTAAACTTTCTTTTATTATGTAATATATTAGAAAATACAAGAACATTTTGGTAAATAAGAAGTTAATAAATTAGATCGGTCTTGTATAAGAAATTAAGTAATTAATACCAAAAACTAGAAAAAATCTCAATTGCCTTTTAAATATTTACTAATGGAGGAAACTAAATATATAATTTCAATATTCTTGCATTTAAAATCTTTACTAATGGAATATAATATTCTTGCATTTAAAATCTCTACTAATGAAGAAGTAAATATACAATAGATCTTTACTAATCGAGTAAACTAAATATCACTAATGGAGGAAACTAAATATTTAATCATAATATTTTTGCCTTCAAAATATCTAAATTATAAAAAAAAAGTGTATTACCTTACATTATTTTAAACTTTCCTCTATTACTATCTAAATATTCTCATAATATTTCTTTTCAAATGAAATTAACATCTTAACATTATTTTCTCCTAAACTTTCTTTTTTTATGTGATATAATAGAAAATACAGGAACATTTTGGTAAATAAAAAGTTTAGAAATTAAATCGGTCTTGCATAAGAAATTAATTAACTAATATCAAAGATTAGAAAAAATCTCAATTGCCTTTTAAATATTTACTAACGGAGGAAACTAAATATACAATTTCAATATTCTTGCATTTAAAATCTCTACTAATGCAGAAAAGTTAATATAATATTCTTGCATTTAAAATCTCTACTAATGGAGAAAGTAAATATACAATAGATCTTTACTAATAGGTGGCGCTCTCAGATCGTTTTGTTCTATTTTTCTAATTTTCTCAATTTTTTGAATTAATAATATTAAAGATTCAAAAAAATCTCAATTACAATCAATCAATACTATTATATAAAGGAGAACACGGGGGCGGTGAGGTGGCGCTCTGAAATCGCTTCATTCTATTTTTCTAACTTTCTCAATTTTTTAAATTAATAATATTAAAAATTCAAAAAAATCTCAATTACCTTTTAAATACTTACTAATAGAGGAAACATATAATATTTTTGCATTTAAAATCCTACTAATAGAGAAAGTAAATATACAATAGATTTTTACTGATGGAGGAAACTAAATATCACTAATGGAGGAAACTAAATATTCGATTATAATATTCTTGCCTTCAAAATATCTAAATTATAAAAAAAAATGTATTACCTTACATTATTTTAAACTTTCCTCTATTATTATTTTAATATTCTCATAATATTTCTTTTCAAATGAAATTAACATCTTAACATTATTTTCTCCTAAATTTTCTTCTTTTTGTATGTGATATAATAGAAAATACAGGAACATTTTGGTAAATAAGAAGTTAAGAAATTAGATCGGTCTTGCATAAGAAATTAAGTAATTAATACCAAAGATTAGAAAAAATCTCAATTGTCTTTTAAATATTTACTAATGGAGGAAACTAAATATACAATTTCAATATTATTGCATTTAAAATCTCTACTAATGGAGGAAAATAAATATAATATTTTTGTATTTAAAATATCTACTAATGGAGAAAGTAAATATATAATAGATCTTTACTAATGGAGGAAACTAAATATCACTAATGGAGGAAACTAAATATTCGACTATAATATTTTTGCCTTCAAAATATCTAAATTATAAAAAAAAAAGTGTATTACCTTACATTATTTTAAACTTTCCTCTATTATTATCTAAATATTCTCATAATATTTCTTTTCAAATGAAATTAACATCTTAACAGTCTCTTCTCCTAAACTTTATTCTTTTTGTATGTGATATAATAGAAAATACAGGAACATTTTGGTAAATAAGAAGTTAAGAAATTAGATCGGTCTTGCATAAGAAATTAAGTAATTAATACCAAAGATTAGAAAAAATCTCAATTGTCTTTTAAATATTTACTAATGGAGGAAACTAAATATACAATTTCAATATTCTTGCATTTAAAATCTCTACTAATGGAGAAAAGTAAATATAATATTTTTGCATTTAAAATATCTACTAATGGAGAAAGTAAATATACAATAGATCTTTACTAATTTAGGAAACTAAATATTCAATTATAATATTCTTGCCTTCAAATATCTAAATTAAAAAAAATTGTATTACTTTACATTATTTTGAACTTTCCTTTATTATTATCTAGATATTCTCATAATATTTCTTTTCAAATGAAATTACCATCTTAACATTCTGCTCTCCTAAACTTTATTTTTTAATGTAATGTAATAGAAAATACAAGAACATATTGGTAAATAAGAAGTTAAGAAATTAGATCGGTCTTGCATAAGAAATTAAGTAATTACTTGGTAAATAATTAATTACCTTTAATACTTTAATACAAACAGCTTATTAATAGTATAAATATACACCTAAACTCTGTTAGTGCAATTTTTGTTGTCAACATTGTTCTTCTTTACTTTTTTGTTTGTTCATGTTAAAAGTGTGTATATGAGTACATGAATATGAGACTTTTTCCTTTATGTTATTTATCTTATTGCATTTGTTTGTATCCTAATGCATGATCATATTAAAATCTTTGACAAGACAAGTTATTTGCTATTAGTGTTGATTGGAGGGGGATTCATCACTTAATCAGTTAAAATAATAGGCCGAGCAAGGTGATTTTCATGTACATTCAGTTGTGAATTGATTTATATGTTTATGTGTGTACGTTATTAGTTTTGAATTTATAGTTAAAAGTTGATACACATGTATACAAGGTAACTCGAAAGTGGAGAATTCATCATGTCTTCAAAAACAAATTTTATCATTATTTTTTAACGTTTAGATAGTTATTGCTCTAATTTTTATGAGAAAAAATTATATCTTTTAGTAAAATATTTTCTGTAATTCATACACGAAAATTCAAAGATAAAAATTGTATACTAAGAAATTTATAGTGTATGTACTTCGAAAATATCATGTTAAGATTTATTCGACTTAAGAATTTATTTAGTGTGTGCATTTTTAACAAAATTCAATAAGTCGGTGCATCGTGCATCTATAACAAAAGTCATACAAGAATAAGAAACATTGAAAAAAAGTCATTAATTTTTTTTTTAAAGGAAAGACGCTTATATAAAGGAGAAGACGGGGGCGGTGAGGTGGTGGCTCTCAAATCGCTCCGTTCTATTTTTTTAATTTTCTCAATTTTTCACAATTTTTAATATTAATAATTACAACTTCCTTTATTATTTTCGATTTTGTAGGCTCTTAACTTGATAGAACTTTCTTTTATTATTTTCAAACTTGATAGAACTTTCTTTGATTTAGAAAATTAAAACTTCCTTATTATTTTTGAATTTGTAGGCTTGATAGAACTTTCTTTTATTATTTTCAAACTTGATAGAACTTTCTTTGATTTAGAAAATTACAACTTCCTTATTATTTTCGAATTTGTAGGCTCTTATGTTAATAATTTTAATTTTCTCTTTTATTTTATTATTTTCAAACTTAATAGAACTTTTTTTATTTAGAAAATTACAACTTCCTTATTATTTTGAAAAAATTTAGAGATATTATTATAAAGCCGCTGCGAAGCGCGGCTTAGTAAACTAGTTATATTAAAGACGAAACATTGAAACTTTTGTAGTATGGTCGTCCAAAACTTTTGTAATCTGGTCACTCAATTCTCATCTGTCGGATCTTTTTAATCAAATTGATGAGAGCCGTTGGATAAAATATTAAAAATTATTAAATTTAATACATTTTATATTATAATTAATAAGAACTATCTAATTACCTTTTACAGCTAAAACATATTACCTGTTTTATATTCTCTAAACAAGACAACTCATTTTCTAAAAATAAAACAGGCAACTTTATATAAAAACTAATATAAATTTTATATAACTTTCTTTTCAGCATATTATCTATTTTATATTTTTTAACTAAAACAACTCATCTTCTAAAAATAACACGGAGGTGTTTTATATAATCTTACTTAAAACAACTCATCGTCTAAAAATATGACGATCAATATATACATAAAAAGGTAATATAATTTTATATAATTATTAATACATGACTATCATCTTTCTTGAGCACATTACTTGTTTTATATTTTTTTAACTAAAACAATTAATCTTTCAAAAATAACACATGCAACGTATATATAGTGGTGATATTATTATATATTTATAACCAATTACCTTTTTCATCTAAAACACATTATTTATTTTATATTTTCTAACTAAAATAACCCACCTTCTAAAAATAATACAAATGACGTATTAGTTACCTATTTCAGCTAAAAAATATTAGTTGTTTTATATTTTCTAACTTAATCTTCAAAATATAATATGGGTGACATTTATATTAAAAGAGAATATAACTTTATATAATTAATAAATAACTAATTGTCTTTTTCCAACACAATATCTATTTTATATTTTTTTAACTAAAATAACTCATCTTCTAAAAATAACACAGGGAACATTTATATAAGACAATAATATTATTAAATTAAGGGAAATTCTATATGGTACCAATGTAGTTTTGGCTTTTCCATATGGTACCACTACATTATTTGCTCCTCTACGTGGTACCCATAAAGTCCTGTATTCTCCTCTGTAATACCCATCTGTCAAAGCAAACATTATAGAAACGTTCAAAAGCACAAAAGGGCCAGTTTTGAAACTGTTTTTGGCACCAAAAACACCAAACAATAAAAAATGAAGTAAAAACAACTGATATCACCTTAATTAAGCATCAAAACCAGCTAATATCCAAAATAGACCAACATAATCCACATTACATCCAGAATAACTAAATATCATCCATAAATGTGACGCCCTCCAAACCCGGGGTACAGATTTGAGGAGTCATCCGACCAACGGAATACTATTTAACACATGCATAATATATATAAAGACACAATTACCCCTTGACCAAGACCGCATCCAGATTATGGCAATGAACACAAGCTACTACAATCTTTTATTATTACAAACCAGTTTTATCAGAGTTATTACATCACAACTAAAGTTCAAATCTAGACATTAAATCTAGAAAAGCAAAACAACAACTACCCTGCCAATAACAGTGACTCGAGGGGCTCTCCTGACTGCTGGTGAACTATCGGTCACGCTATGCCAACTCATACTCTCGCTTCACTGGAATAGGGTTAGAAAACAACAAGCAAGAGTGAGCCAAAATTGCTCAGCAAACATCAACGAATCATTTCTATCACAGTTGTAAGGATATGAATTTAAGATATCAGAATCAACAATATTTAGCTAACACATGCTTTGTATCAATAATGATTGAAGTAAAGAATTAGAATTTGGCTTATACATTTTATTCAAATCAAAGGTTGTGCTGCTGGCCAGCCACGCATCAACCCCGGACTAGCTCATGTCATAGTCCTCTACTGGATCCCAGGCCAATCTGGGCCTTAAGTTATTCCGACCAATTACTGGTCCATTTTTAAAAACACATGCCAATTCTATAATAGGGTATAAACAATAACATGCTCAATAAGATAAACTGAATGTATAGTAATTGCAAAAGAGCTTCAACTGTTCAGTATCAACGAAGATCGAGAAAGGATCATGGAGTAGTTTCAATGGTACAGTGTACTCATTCAATAAGGTAATCAATATTGGTAATCGTTAATCAATAACCGTAATTGGTAGTCAAGATGGAAGTCAAATAATCAAAGGTTGTCAATGATAATCAAAGGATGATAAATAGCAACAATAGGTGGTAAACAATAATCAAGTAAATTGGAAATAAGGGTTTCCGATGCAGATCAAATCAAAGAATCAAGAATTTCTAAGGAAATGGAATCAGTTGTCCAAATGCGGTTAAAAGATGGATAATTTGAATTGTTCTGGGGATAACGGTATTCAAGTAATCAAGACAATAATAATTTTTATCACAAGTAAAGGCACAGATACTTGCCTGGTCTAAGCTGCTGTCGGATCGACTCTGCTCACTCTACTTTCCCCTTTCCCTTGCTCCGGGAACTCGATTCTATAATTAAACAACTCATTACAATAAGTCTAACTATTCTCGTTCTACTCTCGACACTTATTCAATCAATAATCACATTTAAATAAGTAACCGGGTACGTATCGGACGTCCGGTATAATTTACGATATTTAAAACTCAGATATTTGCCCTAGCACGGGCATATACAGACTATAAAACACAACACACAATTAATATGAACCATATTGCACTTATAAATATTTTTAAAACATCGTCTGAAACTCATTTGAATTTTTAATAAGTCATTACTAATTTTTAAATCAAAAATCAGATTTTTAAATCCAATATAAACATTTAAATGAAAATAAATCAATTAATAAAATTAATTGACACTCTTTAAACGCTCAAACTATTTTTAAATAAATAAATAGGCTTGAAAATAATTAAACTGAATTTTTAATTAATTAAATCTAATTAATAATTAATTTTTAAGAATTAATTGATTAAAAGAATTAACCAATTAATTAATAAATTAATTATTAATTAAAAATAATTAAAATAATTAAGTTTAATCAATTTTCGGATTTAAAATAATAAATATAATTTATCAGAATTTTTCTGATATTAAAATATATTTTTAAAATAAAAATATGAATTTTTAAAGTTTTTAAACTATTTTCGAATTAAATTTAAAAATAAAATTCAAAAACAGTTTTCTGAAAATGAATTAGGGTTTTGAAGATTGAAACCGGGTCGAAAAATCGGGTAAACGGGTCGGGAAGAACGAATCCGGGTCACCAAGAACAACCCGTCGGAATCTGGGTTTTCCCGAATCCGGCCGGCGTCCGGTGGCCGGACTTCGCCGTTTCCGATCAAAACAAAACCAAACCATAGGGCTTTTGTTCGCTTTTGCAAGACAAACACAACCCACATACACACACATCTGTCCCATGCCGGAATCGTGCCCAGAATTCATTCAAAGAACTCGCCGGCGACGACCTCGGCCGAAAACCCGATCTACTTAAATCCTACATGAAACTCAAAGATTAATATACCAAAATAAAGCTTATAACTCATACAATCAAAGCCCTTTATCAAAAACAATGTCAGATCAATATCAAGAACGTACGAATCGAAAGAAGAAATCGGGTCAAAACCCGAAAATCAAACCCGACTAAATTGAACTTAAACATGAAATTAAAGCATGGATTCTTGCTAATTAGAACCCTAGGAACATGTTAGAAGCAACCAATTGAACGGAGAATCAACAGAATGAAAATCCCCAAATTAATTAAGAACCCTAATTTTAATTCGAAACTTGTAAAATCAATATAAAATCGAATACTTACCAGATGATGATGAGGTTGGAAGATTCTGAAACTAGATTTTTGGGGCTTTGATTTGAGTATAAGAACTTCAAATTTGGACTTCAATAACCCTTAGAACGAATTGATTGAAGATCAAGAACACAAAATAATTTTTGGGAATTTCGAATATTTTTGAGTAATTTCTGAAGAATTGCTAGGGTTATGAAGTCTGATTGGTCTTTTTATATTTCTGGAAAAATAATACCCCAAATAACATTTTTGGATCGATATTGATTCGTTAGATCGTTTAAAAACCCTAATTAGGTCAAAAACACGTTTTACTAAAAATAAGGGGTTAAAAAGGTTGATGATTATCCAAATTGATATATATCATTATATAACTAATGCTCAAGAATACTAGGGCTATAACAACTTCAATATTGATATAGAACGATAAATCCGTCCCCTTAAGCAATTAGGGTTCGGAACGATTTTTCCTTTTTCGGATCAAAAATTGAAATTAATTTGCAGAATCAAATAGGTAGGGTTAAATAGAATCCCATAACCCTTTCGATAACGATTCGAATACGAAAGACGAAGAATTAAAAATGAATGTACGAAATTTCAACGGGGCTCTTGAATTATCAAAACGGCTCAAATTTGAAGAAAATTCCAAATGATGAAATTTTTGAAAGGGGCTTCCGACTCACCATTTAGCACATAATCACACACTAAATATCATATAATAATATTCCAATATTCCAACATAAATATTTTAGATTAAATATATCATTTAATCAAATAATAAAATTCACGGATATTACAATAAATTAGCATCAAAAGCTAATAATATGATAAAGTCTAGTTGTGTTGCTGAGATTGGGATGCAATAAGAACAGAAGCTTGTGATGGTTGTGATGCAGTCCCCTGATTTGCACTCTTTTTCTTCCTTGTAGAGGGTCCAGCTTGTTCATTGCCCTTTGCTGCATCCTTTGCTGCTTTAGCTGCTGCTCTGGCTGCTTTTGCAGTATTTGATTGATCTCTAACCCTCTTATTCCCGACCAACTTTGGGACAGCTTCCTTTTATTCCTTGGCAGTAAGTGCACCCTTACAAGTTCTAGCATTGTGGCCAAAATGACCACAAGTCTTACACTTTACTGTCTTGCTCCTTTTCCCCTTCGGATCCTCACCCTCTTCTCTTCTCATGTTTCTGCTTGGCCTACCCACTCCCTTTTTTAGTGCAGGAGCAGTAATGGTGGGAAGACCATCATATTGTGGCCAAGTATCTTTATCAGCAATTGGATTGATGCTATACTTGTAGGACTGCTTATAGGTCCTAACTGAATACCAGGAGCTAACCACCTTATTTGGATCAATCTTGGCATGTTGCATAGCCCTGATGGCATGCCTACATGGAATGCCTATATGGGATCTTTTAGTGCTTGACTGCTCTTGCAAGTTGGAGCAGTCAATGTTGTGTTTTGGATTGGGGAAAACCTAGGGCTCCTTCTAATGGGTATATTTTGAAATGCTGTTTTAGGAGAAATAGGAGGTGGTGGTAAGTTAACAGTCACCATTCCCTTTTTCTTTGGTTTTGGTATGTTTTTTGGCTTCTTACCTTTGTCAGTTTTCTTTGGTTGGGTTGTAGCTGTAACACTAGTATCCTCAAGGTCATCAAGTGACACATTCCCACCCCTAGTCATATCATCATCCCTTGTTTTCTCATTCTGCCTCTTCAGATTTAGGACTAATTTATACAGTTCATTTGGTTTCATCACAGACCCAACCCATATATCTATCATGTTCTTCTCAGGCAATCTTTCAAACATCAACATCAAGTCTTTATTGGTTAGTAAAATCCATGATTCCATCTTATACGCATACCTAAAGGTTGGGAAAGCGTAATCAAGTCTAATACCCTTCTTCTTTGCTTCTTCTTCATACTCTAAAACTATATCCAACATGGTACACTTATCTATATCGACCTTAATATCAACCATACTATCCCTCCAATTTAGTCTCAACATTTTTTCATCCATTTCTGCAATTTAATACAAACCAAACTTATGCAAATACACAAACATCCAAGAAAACACTATATTATACATACTACGAAAGTAATACATACATGTATACATACAACGAAAAGATTACAACTATTGAGAAGCGATACCTGTTTGAAACTTCGAAGCACAATAGTGTTGTCTTATCACCTCCGATTGAGCCCTCAACCGTCAAATATGGCCTCCGATTAAACCCTATCGCCTCAGCCCTCTTCTTGTAAGCGTTGTCGTTTTTTGATCACACTCCCGCAATACGACGGTTGAGTGGGTTCTATTTCTTTTTATGTGTTTATTAATGATTAAGTGTTTTTTTCTATTTTTAGATGTTTTTTTACATTATTTAATTATTTTATATTACAATAATTGGCTTTTAAACGTTTCTACAACGTTTCAACTGACGGAAGGGTATAATCGTCTTAAATCCATAATGTTAAGGGTACCACGTAGAGGAGCAAATAATGTAGTGGTACCATATGGAAAAGCCAAAACTACATTGGTACCATATAGAATTTCCCTTAAATTAAACTCATAAAATTTATTTTAATTATACTTCTTTTATAACTTTCAATTCAAGTAAAATAATTAATAAAAAATAAAATTAATATTATAATTACTAATAACTACCTAATTATTAAACACATATAAAAAATATTATTAAACACAAAATTCATGAAATACAAAAACATAAACACCTACTTTAATTGAGTTCAACAACCACATATAAGTATAACTATTCAAATTTCAAAATCATATTCATAAAAAGCAAATACAAAAATAAAGATATATAAAATATTAAAATACAAAAAAAAATTAATTAAATTTTAACCGTGCATCGCACGAGTTTTAAGTTAGTAATTACTAATAACTATTTGATTACGTTTTTCAGTTGAAATATATTACATATTTATAATTTTTAAATAAAACGACTCATATTCTAAAAATAACACGGACACATTACTTATTTTATATTTTCTAACTTAAACAACCCATCTTCTAAAAATAATACAGGAAACATATATATAGAAACATAATGTAATTTTATATAATTATTAATAAAAAATCAACAACCTTTTTCACTACATTACCAGTTTTGTATTTTCTAACTAAAACAACTCATCTTCTAAAAATAACACGGCACATTACCGATTTTATATTTTCTGACTTAAACAACTCATCTTCTAAATGTTTTATATTATAATTACTAATAACTATCTAATTACCTTTTTCAGCTAAAACATATTACATGTTTTATATTTTCTAAATAAAACAACTCACATTACCTATTTTATATTTTATAACTTTAACAACTCATCTTCTAAATATTTTATATTATAATTACTAATAACTATCCAATTACCTTTTTTCAGTTAAAACATATTACCTGTTTTATATTTCTAAATAAAACAACTCATCTTCTAGAAATAACACGGGCAAAGTACATATTTTATATTTTCTAACTTAAACAACTCATCTTCTAAAAATAATACAGGCAACATATATATAAAAACATAAAATAATTTTGTATAATTATTAATAAATAACCAACTGTCTTTTTCAGCACATTACATGTTTCTTATTTTCTAACAAAAACAACTCATCTTCTAAAAATAACACGGGCAACATGGTGATATTATTATATATTTATAAGAAATTGCCCTTTTCAGCTAAAACACATTATGTATTTATATATTTCCTAACTAAAATAACTCATCTTCTAAAAATAACACAAACCACATATATAGAACATATAGAACGATAATATATTATATATAATTATTAATAAATAATTAGTTACCTATTTCTGCTAAAACACTTTAGTTGTTTTATATTTTCTAACTAATGACCTTCTAAATATAATACGGGCAACATATATATATATATATATATATATATAAAAGATAATACAATTTTATATAATTATTAATAAATAATTAATTACCTTTTTCAACAAATTATCTATTTTATATTTTTTAACGAAAACAACTAATCTTCTAAAAATAATACGGGTAACTTCTGTATAAAACGGTAATATTATCATATTAAACTTATAAATTTTATGTTTTGTTATAATTTTTTCTATAACTTTCAATTCATAGAAAATAATTAATAAAAAATAAACTTTATATTATAATTAGTAATAACTACCTAAACTTAGGGGTCGTTTGGTTCGAAGTGTTTATGGGTTTCGTTCATTCCAACCATATACCTAGTGATTGGTTGAGTAAAGATAATTTTAAAATCCATATCTCAAACCCCAAAGGTATGGATTTTTGATACCCACGGTGGAGGTGGGTATGAGCGAGAGGTGAGGGGAATCAATAATATTTCTACTATTTTCATATCTATACAAGCAATTAAATATATATTTTAATATAGGAACAAATCAACAACTCCAAAATATATTTAAAAAATAATTAAATAAATATTTTAAATTAATTAAAATTAGTGAATTGAAAATATCATAAATCAAATATATTTATTCCAGCATCCAACCAAATACATAATATGAGAAATGATATCTCAACCCCATACCACCTTAACCCGATTCCTGATTTCAACCCATACCACTTTACGAACCAAACGACCCCTAAGTACATCTCTATTATATTATTATACACAAAACTCTTAAAATACAAACTAATCACGAACAAACACAAACACCTACGTCAATTCAACAACATATGAGTAGAACTATTCAAATTTTAAAATCATATTCATGAAAAGTAAATATAAATATAAAAAAATGAAATATTAAACTATAAAAAAGATAATAAATTTAAATTTCAACCGTACATCGCACGAGTTTTAAACTAGTATATATATATATATATGTTAAGGGAAGATAGTAATAAACCTTTCTGGAAAGAAAAGTTTGTAAATGGATTACCAAATCTATTTGCACATAAAATTCGAGAAGAATTAAGTAAAAATCTAGGATTTATTAATTATGAGGAATTAACTTATGGTGAAATAATAAGTGTTATTCAAAAAATAGGACTAAAAATGTGTATTGATCACAAAATTAGTAAACAAGTTAATAAAGATAAAGATAAAGCTAAATATGAGTTAGGAACTTTCTGTGAACAATATGGTTTACCACCCATAGCCCCTTCCAGAAATAAACCTAAACATCATAGTAAATATAAGAAATTTAATAAACATATTAAAAAAGATAGTAAAGAAGAATATTATAAAAAACCCCAAAGGTTTAAAACTTTTAAAAAATTTACCAAGAAATTTGATAAGAGTAAATTCGATAAGAGTAAAGTCATTTGTCACGGTTGTGGCAAAGCAGGTCATTATAAAAATGAATGTAGAGTCAAAGATAAACTTAACCAGTTACATATTTCAAATGAAGATACAGAAACTATACTTCAATTAATGAGAATTGAGAATGAATCTAGTGATAATTATACTGATAAACTTTCTCAAACAACTAGTACTAGTAATACGGAAAGTGATGATAGTAAACCAAATATTACTATAGGTTGTACAGACAATTGTAATGAAAATTGTTGTACTAAAACAATAAATGTGTTATCTAAAAAACAAGAAGAAGAAACTCATTTATTAATAGAATTAATCAGTAAAATAACAGATCCCCAATTAAAAACACAATATGTTAATAAGTTAAAAACCTTACTTAACCAAGATAATAAATCAGATAAGAAAAATGAAAAACCTAAAATTAGCCTTAATAAGACACTTGAAAGATTTAAAAATCCAGTTAAAGAAATAACATTAACAGATTTAAATCAAGAAGTGAATAATTTAAAGAAAGAAATTTCTAGTTTAAAACAAGAAATTCCTAAGTTAAAAGAGGAAATTGAAAAGATTAAAACTGATCCAAAGTTATCAATCCATGATTCTTCTGATGAAGAAAATTTAGGAAATGAAGAATCTGAAAATATTGAGCAACAAGGACTATCTTTAAAAATACTTAAAGATATTACTATTCAAAAATGGTACACCAACATTAAACTAGTTATTAAGAAAACTTTTATTATTGAAACAGCAGCCCTTATTGATACAGGAGCTGACTTAAATTGTGTTCAAGAAGGATTAATACCAACTACTTATTATGAAAAAACAAATGAAAGATTAAGTTCAGCAAATGGTAGTCAAATGAACATAAAATATAAACTACCTAATGTTCATATTTGTCAAGATAATATTTGTTTTAATACTTCTTTTGTATTAATAAACAATATGACAGATAAAATCATATTAGGTTTACCCTTCATTTATTTACTATATCCTTTTACAACTTCAACTAAAGGATTAGTTAGTAAACATTTAGGTCAAACAGTAACATTTAATTTTATCTTAGAACCTGAAGAAAAAGATCTAAGAACTATTCAAGAAAAATCAGTTACTAAAAACCTTACAATATTAAATAGTAAGAAAAGTCATTTAAAACATTTAAAAAATGAAATTAAGTACAAAAGAGTTGAAGACCAATTAATGGATAATAAACTCCAGAGTAAAATTGAACAGTTTAATAAAACCTTATTAAAAGAAGTTTGTTCTGATATTCCTCATGCCTTTTGGCATAGGAAAAAACATATGGTCAAATTGCCTTACGCAAAGGAATTTAAAGAACATTTAATTCCAACAAAAGCTAGGCCTATCCAAATGAATCATGAACAGTTAGAATACTGTAAAAAAGAAATTAATGATTTACTCAGTAAAGGATTAATTAGAAATAGTAAATCCCCTTGGTCTTGTGCGGCATTCTATGTCAATAAAAATGCTGAGAAAGAAAGAGGAGCACCAAGATTAGTAATCAATTATAAACCATGGATCAGTTTTAATCTTTTCGATTTCTTCTTTTAACTTAGGGATTTCTTGTTTTAAACTAGAAATTTCTTTCTTTAAATTATTGACTTCTTGATTTAAATCTGTTAACGTTATTTCTTTAACTGGATTTTTAAATCTTTCAAGTGTTTTATTAAGGCTTATTTTAGGTTTTTCATTTTTCTTATCTGATTTATTATCTTGATTAAGTAAAGTTTTTAACTTATTAACATATTGTGTTTTTAATTGAGGATCTGTTATTTTACTGATTAATTCTATTAATAAATGGGTTTCTTCTTCTTGTTTTTTAGATAACACATTTATTGTTTTAGTACAACAATTTTCATTACAATTGTCTGTACAACCTATAGTAACATTTGGTTTACTATCATCACTTTCTGTATTACTAGTACTAGTTGTTTGAGAAAGTTTATCAGTATAATTATCACTAGATTCATTCTCAATTCTCATTAATTGAAGTATAGTTTCTGTATCTTCATTTGAAATATGTAACTGGTTAAGTTTATCTTTAACTCTACATTCATTTTTATAATGACCTGCTTTGCCACAGCCGTGACAAATGACTTTACTCTTATCAAATTTACTCTTGTCAAATTTCTTGGTAAATTTTTTAAAAGTTTTAAACTTTTGGGGTTTTTTATAATATTCTTCTTTACTATCTTTTTTAATATGTTTATTAAATTTCTTATATTTACTATGATGTTTAGGTTTATCTCTGGAAGGGGCTATGGGTGGTAAACCATATTGACAGTGATGCTTCTAGTCAAAATGATTTTAATCAGTTTAAAAAGATAGGTTTTTACCAACCTAATATCACAACTCAAACAAAGAATTATTATCCTAGACCAACTCCCCCTGATTTGCAATTTGAGGAGAAAAATCTAGATAATCAATTTTCTGTTTCAGCTAAAAAGATCTATGAATGGAATATTGATGGACTTAGTGAACAAGAAATATTAAACAAATTAAATCATATGTCAATGGTAGCAAATTGCTATATAACAACAAATAATCATTTAAATCAAAGTGAAATTGTTGAGATATTAGTAAGTGGTTTCACAGGAACCATAAGGTCTTGGTGGGAAAAACATCTCACTGAAGACACTAGGCATAGTATAATTACTGCTTATCAACTTGATAATAATGGTCAACCTATATTTGATGAATCAATAGGACTTCAACCAGATGGAGTCAACACTTTAATATACACAATAATTAAACATTTTATTGGAACACCCAGTAATATTACTGAAAGAATTCATGATCAACTTAGTAATTTAACTTGCCCAAAACTTAGTGATTTTAGATGGTATAAAGATGTCTTTAGTTGAAGTTGTAAAATGATATAGTAAATAAATAAAGGGTAACCCTAATATAATTTTATCTGTCATATTATTTATTAATACAAAAGAAGTATTAAAACAAATATTATCTTGACAAATATGAACATTAGGTAATTTATATTTTATGTTCATTTGACTACCATTAGCTGAGCTTAACCTTTCATTAGTTTTCTCATAATATGTACCGGTCAGCCGACAAGTTACCCAAGTAAAATGCTTTTACCAGCAGACAAGTTATTCGAGTAAAATACTTTTGCTTTTACTTTTACCCAAAAGTAAATTGCTTTAACTTGTACTTTAACCCAAGTGAATTACTTTCACTTAAGTAAAATGTTTTTACTTTTTGTCTTTTGCTTTTGTACTAATTGAAAGGTTATTCCTTTCCGGTTTTCAGCCCTATATATATGGGTTTCCTTTGTATGTTTGAAGGCAGGATGCAAACTGCTAAGTAAGTAGGATTCTCCCTTTCTTTCTTTTCTCTCTAGTTCTCTAGTTTGTATGCTTTGCTTGTACATAGAACAAGTAACTTCTATATAGTAAGCTATTTTCCAGTAAACTATTTTTGCATTCAACTGCATACTGCATACCGGCTTCTTGCCTGGTTTATAATTATTCCGATCATATTCAACTGTGCATACCGGCTACTTGCCTGGTCTTCATCATATTCAACTGCATACCGGCTTTTTGCCTGTTCCGATCATCAGTAATACTGTTCAGTCCACTATTCCGGTTAGTCTTTCTACTATTTTCTACTGTTCTTCCCGTGTTTCTGCTTCCGCCCCTTTTGGTATCAGAGCCACCCGGAGATCATTGAGTTATTGAGTTACTGTTCCGACTGTTTTCCGTTCAGTAATAGTGTTTTACAACTGTTTCAAATTATCTTTTAGTTATTCTGTTAAGTTAGTATATATATATATATACTATTATTTTACATTATTATACTATGAAAAACAGAAGACGATAGCACTGAGGTGGCGCCTCTCAAATCGTTTCAATCTATTTTTTCTAATTTTTGAATTAATAAAAATTATATATTAGATAAATTCTCAATTTTCTTCTTATTATTTCTTAACGGAGGAAACTAAAAAACGTTCTCTACTAACCCAATTTTTTTAGTAATTTTCTTTTTTACTATCTTTCAAGGAAAGAAGCTAAATATTCGATGTTAATATTCCCCTAAACTTTCTCTTCAAGTGCAATTTATTTACTAATTCCTTACTACTATCTTCTAATGGAATAAACTAAATATACTATATAAATATTCTCATAAATTTACTGTATGAGTCCAATTTATATACTAATTTCTTCTTTTACTATCTTTTAATCGAGAAAAATAATAAATGAGACAATTTGAGTTTGTGAGGCACTATAAAATAAAATAAAATATAGAAGTTAATTTTCATTTCATTTATTTTCTCGAGTACCTGTATTTTAAATAATAAAAATTAGATTTTTTTAAAAATACTTAAATTAAAATTTATGAATAATAAAATTAATTAATCGATAATGTAATTTATTTTGTAAATTAGTTTGTTACATGTTTAGATTTATTAACAACGAGTGAACGAGAAAGCGGGTAATTGGGAGGAAACATGAGCGATTCATTAGCAGGATCATGTTATTTGCTAGATTTTTAATATTGATGTTATATTATGTATTTAAAAATAGAAGTTGAAATATGAATTTTGAGAAAAATATAAATGGCGACAAATATACCAATATTTGATATAATATTAAAATAATGAAAAATATTAAACAATTACCCTTTTCTATATTAATTCAAAAGTTCAGCAAATAATTAAGACTAATTAAGACGAAACGGAGAATTCAAAATAAAACCTTAATTTTATGTTTGAAATATTATTTTATATAAAAAAATGTTTTGTAGAATATTTTTTAGAAATATTTAGAGAAATTTTTACAAAAGAAAACCTTAATTTTTATGTTTGAAATATTATTTTATTTAAAAATATGTTTTGTAGAAGATATTTTAGAAATTTTTAGAGAAATTTTTACAAAGCTGTTGTGAAGCGCGGGTTAGTAAACTAGTTAAATCAATATAGTCGGTCTAAAATATATAATAATTTCCCACAATTGTCAACCATTATAACATATTTCTGACCACATTTGTTAAAGAAATAAGTAAAATTTGTTTTAATTTAACATGAAATATAATTTATTAAATTTTATATTAATTATTAATACTTATATTTTGTCCTTTCTAAAAATATTAAAAATATTGCAAATTACAATGAAAAATTTAAAAAATGTGTCATATAAAAAAATACACAAAAAAAGTTGTGTATATATAAAAAACGTGTCATATAAAAATGTGTGTAACACGGGCATATTGCTAGTTTTATCCAACAACTCTTATTATATTAATTTTAAAAAATTCAATGATTGAGAATTGAATGACCAAAATTTAGAGAATCAGATTATAAAAAAATTTCAATATTCCGTATTTAGTATAATAGTATAGATTATAACATAATTTGGGAGCATTTTTCTCGATATATATTATGTATAAGAAATTACAATCAACTGCAATGCTTGTTTCGAATAAATAAAAATATTTAATTTTTTGCTAAATGAATCAATTACCATTTAATATAATATTATTTAGCAAAAAAAAACATTTAATATAATATAAAAAATGAAATGTAAGTCGACCTTATAAAATGTACTAAATTTTGATAGAGAAATGAAAGGCAAAAACCAAAAGAAGCCTGTTACTCTCATTAGGCGGCCAGGTTTAGAGAAGAGAGGTGCAACAAACCTTGTTTAAGCTCTTGGGATTTTTCTCTGGTTTTAAGAAATCTAACATCTCCTGACTCCAGGTTCAAGACCCTTTTCATTTTCACTATCTTATGCCTCATTTACGCACTCACCATCACACGCATGCCACGTGTTTGTCAATATGTCTAGTCCAATGTAATGTATATTTATTCCTCACTACTCTTATGTATAAAACTAGATTTACAGGTACCCAATTTCTTCAGTTTTTTTATTTCATGTTGTTACAACTTGTTTGCATTCGATGCCTCTGATCTACTTGCTTGTTTTATATTGGTAATAGTGTTTTATGATTAGTGGTGCTGTTCTATTATTATTGTTATTATTGTAGGTAGATAATTAATGTAAAAAGTGAACTGATCAAGACCAGGTAGCAGTTAGTAACTAATTAAACAAAGAGGAGGAAGCTTGAGATAGAATGTATGTCTAATTATGTTTGCTCTTGTAAGCTTATGACTAATGGTTTTACGGGTGTCGTTTAAAGTCAAGGGGTTTAGGAAAGGTTCAATCTGCCCTGTACCTTAATAGCTTAGCTATGTCTCGAAATTATAATTTGTAGCAAGAAGGGAGAAGTACATATATTCATGCATATGAATTAAACAGTGCAATAACTTAGTTTTTGGTGAGATTGTCGAATCATATGATATTGTTATCTAGATACTATATTAAGGTGTCACTAGTCAATCAGGTATAACAGTGAAATTTCACTGTAATATTATTCGCAGTGAAATTTCACTGTTATCTAGATGGTTTAGTGTAATATGTAATCGCAACCTAAATGGCTAACAGTAACTCTACATACAGATAGGACATGACTTTAGGCACACGGCCCAGAATGGGTCTAGGATTCAAAGCTCAATATTATTTTGTTTAAAAGTCATGAGAAGAGGAATTCGGGGTGTTGTAATTGTTAATAAATTTATGTACATTTATTTTTTACATATAGATTGATGTATTGATTGTATTCAAGTAAATTATTTATACAACATGAGATTGAGGCTTTTGTATGTTCCGCCATATCAATATGTTACAAATAATTCTAACATAGACTTACCATCTTGTTCAAAATGGATTTTCCAAGCTACAGAAGAGCTCAAGTGATATTGATATAATAGAGATGTGGGTAAACTGCAGAAGAAACCTTCAATATCTACAAAATATTAGAACTTTCTCAAAGTCACCATGGCTTATGCAAATGTGCTCTTTCTCTTCTTTCAAAAAAACGAAGAATGATCCTCTACAGGTCTATTCTCTCTCTTACATTACATCTTTTTCAAAAATATCTGGTCTCCTTGTGCTATAATAATCTTTTTGTATTGCAGGACCGTAGAATGATAGACCGGTTTAGGCTATCAGCCAAAGGAGGTGATGGGGGAAATGGTTGTTATAGCATACGTCGTAGCAGGGCTGATCGGCGTGGTAAAGCTGATGGTGGGTTCTTACTTTTCCCTGATATGCATATAGCTATAATTATCAAGGTTGTGTATTCAATATTTCGTTGGCCTTAATTCAGTAATAAATTGAAAATGTTCAGTTTCTTAACTTACTTTTGTCTTTGAGCAGTTATTATATCTTTATTTTGCCCAACAATATGCTTCTTAGATCTATCTTTGATTCTAAATCTATTAAGTAAGATATGAATATCATATTATTTAGTCAGCCACCTTATTATATTATTGAAAATGGTTGTTCTTTTTTAATTATGCGCACATTCATGTAGGTGCCAATGGTGGAAGAGGCGGTGATGTAATATTGGAATGTTCTCCAAGTCTTTGGGATTTTAGTAGTCTAAAGCATCACATAGTTGTGTATTCTTCCTTTTTCTCCTTCAGTTATTTCTTTCTCTTGTACTTGTTATTGCTCCTCATATATACTATATGTCATAACCCTAATGTCTGACAGAATGCACAACGAGGAGGAAATGGTGCCTCGAAAAATATGATAGGGAGTCGAGGGCCAGATAAGGTTTTGCATTTCTTAGCCTTCTTTTAGCTGTGGAATTTATCCTGTTTCTGCTATTTGAGTGTATAATTTCTAATTTAAGACTATAGTATCGTTACTAATGCTTTTGTTTTTGTCGGGTAGGTTGTTCTAGTTCCTGTTGGCACTGTTATACATCTAGTAGACGGTGAGATTCCTGTTGTGGTTGAAAAGAATTCCTCCCCAGAACTGGACCCGTGGGATATTCCTGGTACAGTTGACGTCAATCCTGAAACTACTAAGCAAGCATCCAAGAATGCGAGTAACTTGTTGGTGGGGGAAACAAAGTATAACAATAGTTTGGTGAATTCAGCCAACAGAAATAAAGCAAGCCGAGCTCCGTCAGCTGAATCACTCTCTGTATTTCCAGATTATAGTAACAAGAATGGAGTTCCAGCAGAAGATTCCAAGTCATGTGATGAAGACAGCGAGAGAGATTTGGAAACTCTGGGGTCTGGGACCGAGCCTGATACTGTAGGTGATGATATGTCAGAAACAGATTTGGCAGACGACATGGATGAAGAAGATGATTTGGGAGAAGACATGGAGGAAGAAGATCAGGTTGAGTACGATGTTGCGGAATTAACTGAACCTGGTCAACAGATAATTATTGCAAGGGGAGGAACCGGAGGCTTGGGCAATTTGTGTTATCCAAAAGCCTTTAAGAACCCTAAACTTGTGAAGTTGGGGGAACGAAAGAACAAGGGAGTTGATGATGTTGTATCTGAGGATAACGAGAATTCCCCACTAAGCGTTGGCACACCTGGTTCTCAAGCTGTTCTTTTACTAGAACTTAAAAGTATTGCTGATGTGGGGTTGGTGGGAATGCCAAATGCTGGTAAATCTACTTTATTAGGCTCTTTGTCAAGAGCGAAGCCTTTGGTTGGCCATTATGCCTTCACAACTTTAAGGCCTAATTTGGGGAATGTTAATTATGTGGATTTCTCTGTTATCGTGGCTGACATTCCAGGCATTATAAAAGGGGCGCATGAAAATCGTGGACTTGGACATGCTTTTCTTCGTCACATAGAGCGCACAAAAGTTCTTACCTATGTGCTTGACTTAGCTGCAGCATTAGATGGTAGAAAAGGAGTACATCCTTGGGAGCAACTGAAAGATTTGATTTTGGAGCTTGAGTTTCATCGTGAGGGACTATCAAGTCGGCCATCAATAATTGTGGCAAATAAAATTGACGAGCTAGGGGCAGATAAAGTATATGAGGAACTGAAAAGAAGAGTTCCTGGTGTTCCTATATTTCCAATCTGTGCAGTCCTAGATGAAGGGGTAGAAGAGCTAAGAAGCAGTCTTAGGAAGCTTGTGATTGGTGAAGAATCACACAGGCTGCATCTTGATAATATAGAGCTTAATTAAGTTGTCATTGATACTAATATAATTTTAAATAATACTATGTTAGGTAAGAATATAATAAGTTCATGGATTTATTTTGCTCAAGTGCTAATATTATGAAGTTATAAAACTGTGTTGGCAGGATCTGCATGCCAACTTCTGGCATCATCATGTGGTTATGAACTCATTTTGCTTATGAAAGATGGGGTATTTGTTACGTATGTTCCAGAGCTCAGATTTGACTCTGTTTTCTGTTAGTACGTTGTGTGTATGCTTTTTACGTACCTATCCACCGGTGGATAATGTTGTAAATATTTCCATAATATTAACTCTCTGTTTCAAACGATATTTATGTGTTTCTATGATACTAGTTGCACTAATCTTTTCTTCAAAAGATTTTGATAATTAGATTAAATCTATAGAGAGCTGCATTTTGGCATGACATGTTTGAGTAAATCTTGTCAAGAACGATTAGGAATGAAAGCTAGCTGTTGTTTTTCGGCAAAGATGTAAAGGCTCTTGTAATTTCATTATGATATATTTTTCCTGACACAAGAGCCAGCATGCTTCGTCTAAGATGCTGACAATGATTTACCTGACTTGGTTCTTGCACAGAACAGGGAACTTCTCCTTTCAATAGTGGGAGGAATTCTTTTTTAGATGCATAATTTACATGAAATGGAAATTAAAATAAAGAAAATCACAATAAAACCTTAATACCATGTTCTTTCAGATATACTTTTGAAAGAAAGGAAAAGTGTTTGTTGGCACAGGTCGAAGCTGCCTGTACAAAAAATGCAATGGCATTAGGCATTAGCCTCTGTGTTTAAAATATATTTTCTCATCATTTTATTACTTTAAGATCCAAAAATTCTTCTGAAAACAGATGTGGAATGTACCCTGATGAGAACACAACTAGAATCAGCATTGATAGGGTTGGACTAGTGAAGATCTATGAATGTGTTTTAGTAACAAGATATACCTCACATTGCCATAGTTCGACCAATTTGATAGTGCTTTTAAGTCGTTTAAGATTTACCATACAGGTTCCTTGGGATTTTTTAGTTGAGCTTCGTAGCTGAAGAAGGGCATGCCTGCAAGTGCGAACAAAACTTCACATGTTACATGTTATCGGGGAATTTTTGTCCGCGCGTAGCGCGCTCTAATTTTTTTTTAATTTTTTTACGATTACTTTAAAAAAAATTTGTTAGTAAAAAGATTTTATTTATAAATGTTAAGAATTTTGTTTATAAGTTTTTGTGTTTATGACAATGAGTTTGGCGATATTTTCGAAAATTGTCAACGCGGATATTTTTTTACTAAAGGAAAGTTTTTACTTATAAAAGATCAGTGCACATAAAATATTGCACTTTTAACAATAGAGTTAACGATATTTAAAATAATTATTTTTATGATAATTGTCAACACATATGTCTTTTTATTATGAACTTAATAAAATTAATTTGTATTTTGAAATATTTATTTAAATTTCTAAGAATACGAAGGTATTCTGGAAGATATAAACTACAATTACTTAATAAACATAATTAAATTATTATTTTCAATCAAAATCTAAATATACTTATTTGGTAAAAAGGTTTTCCAATCTAAATTGAAAATTAGTAAAATTTGGAGACAGGTGTATCTATCCTAATTAACTCCTAATTAAGTCCCAATTTACTCTATCTTGCAACGATATCAAACACACTCTTCAGCTGCGGTATACATCATATGCAAATCGGGGATTTCATGTTTTCAATCGACTACAACTTCACGAACTATCGAATGGAGGTTAACAACATGATTTTTCAGTTTCTTTAGCATTATGTTTTTAGGTTTTGTGTATTGATTGATGATTGATTGGGCAAAGTTACAATGATCGAAGATGATATTAAATTCTTGTTAAATATTGTTCCTCTTCAAGAATATGTACACTGTAGTTTGAATTTCTTAGTTAAACTATGTTCCAAATAAGTTATTAGAGATTAGTACTTGCCTGGTTATATGTATTGCATGCATAAGATGTTATAGATTAGGTCGATATTCTTTGATCTTTATGGTTCTTGTCAAAAGAAGGGTACAATGAATTAAAGTTTGCAATGCTCCTAAGGATATAACAATTTACTCAAATGATCTATATTCTAACATCTATCAACTAAAATTAATTGAGTGAAGTCAGAGAATCGGGTAATATATCAATGAATTTTGTTTCAGTACATGACTCTTATCATCACTCTGTACCAAAAGTACAAAAATATGAAATACTTACTGTAATTGGTCATATTTAGATTTATAGGCATTAAGTAGAAAAGATGTTTAATGGAAATATATGTGTTAGTTAAACTCAAACATTGATTTTCCAAATAAGTGTTGGGAGATTAGTACTTGATTTCCCTATTCCTACATAAATCAGCAAGATCATCCCTAATGTTGGCGTTCCTCTGTTTTTGGGTGAATCATAATTATGATGTATTGTGGTAAGATATTTCTGTTTTAAATGCAGCGAAGATTACTTCCAACTTATATGAAATTGAGAGCTGATTGTACAACATGTAAAAATTATTGATTTAAGTTGTACTTTGTAAAAAAATCACATCAGTTGTCTTTGTCTTGTTTAATTGAATTATGGCCTGTTTATGAGAAAATCACAAACCATTATCCAGCTTTATTGCGTCAAATGTCGAAAGAGATGAAGACATGTCATTTGTAAGTAAAATAGTCCTATAATCTTGATTAAAAATAGAATAATCATGCATATGCTACTGCGTAGTATGACAGATTATGTTTTTTTTCTATGCAGAGGATTCCATCTTCTTTTCTTGACAAATTTGGAAGTTCCCTTAACTACCATTTATAAATTAAGTGTAACAATATAATGTGGCATGCCATTTACGATAACGAAAAGAAAACAATTCGTGGTCTATATGACTTTCTAAGATTCTATGACCTCCGAATGTACTCGGTGGTGATTTTTGACTATTTTGGATGTGGTAAGTTTGCTGCAAAATGAACACATAATGCGACTACAGTGGTTAATCCAACTATTGAGCCTGTTGAGTTTTTCAAAAATCAAAAATCAAGATATTTGATGATGAATCAGTTTGTCTATGGTCATAATCATCTAGAAATTGAAAAACTTATAGCAATATCATCATATAATTCGATCAAGCAAAGTACAAATGAATTCAAACTTGAGGTCAAAAGAGTCGACAACATGCAAGAAATGCAATATATGGTAAAGACTTCATTATTTCATCAGAGTTAATTATATCTGAAAAATGCTACATTTACATTCTTTTTATATTATACTAACATTTATGCTAACATGAATTGGAGAAAGATTTAGAGGATCTTTACAAAAACTGGAAATGAATGGATAAGATTTACCTTACTCTTGGGATGAGGATGTGGGAAATAGAGGTTCGTTGCGATGTTGAATCATGCACGTTTGGTTCTGATTGGTATAAGTTTCTCAAAGACTTGGACATTTCAACCGGGGATGTTATAGCTATGATATAGCAGAATCTCTCGATATTGTTCTTACATGCATTTTTAAAAAGGAAGAGCTACTATTTGAGAAAGAAGCATGTATAATTCTAAATATTTATATCTGTATGCATAATAAATTCTAAATCTCCTCTACATTTCTTTATATAAATTATGTCCTTTTACAATGTAAAACAGGAGTGAGGGATGGAATGAGATCATTCTTCAAAATTATACTTGAAACAACACTAAAACATGGATATATTGTAAGTACATTAGATTTTGTTTATGGTGAATAGTCCTATTTAAGAATGTATATATATATATACTCTCTGGTTTTTATTTAATAATTAGTAGTATGCGTAATTAAGTATATATGTTTTAACCGTCAATTAGGTATTGCTAGCTTTGATTGGAGTGGAGACAGAAAAATCTCCGTGTAGTGTTTCTCAAATTAGAATATATGGGATGGAGTGGCAGATAAGATATCATGAAAAATTAAGAATTATTTATGGTTTGGAAAAGGTTGTTCAACACTTTAGTCTGGTGGAGTTTGACGCTATTGTTTTTAGTTTTGATATGTGTGGAGAGCTTTGTGCAAGGATTTTAAAGAGTAATGGAATGAAAATCATATACTATACACCGGGAAGCATTTGTAGCGTGCAAAAATGTGAAGATTGTTTTATTTTTGAGGAAAAAATTTCTGATTCTCGTTTGGATATGGGTATGTCCCGTAGTATACTTCTTTGTATTTCATTTCGAACTAATATATCTATCAGAACAACATTATAATTATTTGTATGTAACTTTTGAAGGTGATACAAAACTTATGGATGTAGTTACTGCAGGCAAAGTTCGGAGATATACTGTTAACATACCTACTGTGATGGCTAATGTGGTACCTGATAATATAGGTCGGGTAGTTGTTGATGAAGCAGTAGATATTGTGGAACCTAATGTGGTAGAAAATGCAGAAGATGCTGACGCTCTGTAATTCTCGAAGAGGTTGATTCCCTGCAACATGAACGGAAGATGTCATGGAATGGTATATTGGCAATTTTTTATGATCATATAGTATAATACATTGTATAATGTCATCTCAATTTATTTCTAAAATGTATGTAAATATTTTATGTGTAGCATATGCATACTGACATTAAAATCGGTGACCGAGATTGGGAAAGAGGAGATCGTGTGTAATATCCGTGAAATTATTATTTGATTAAATGATATATTTAATATAAAAATATTTATTGTGGAGTATTGGAATATTATTAAATGATAATTATTGTGTGATTATGTGCTAAATGGTGAGTCGAAAGCCCCTTTCAAATATTTCGTCATTTGGAATTTTCTTCAAATCTGAGCCCCGTTTTGATAATTCAAGGGCCCCATTGGAATTTCGTACATTAATTAATATCTCTTCGTCTTTCGTATTCGAATCATTATCGGGAGAGATATTCATATCATTTCATTCCTACCTATTTGATTCTGCAAGAATAATTCGTTTTGTTCAAAAAGGGAAAAATTGTTCCGAACCCTAATTGCTTAAGGGGACGGATATATCATTTTATATCAATATTACTTTTGTTATAGCCCCAGTATTCTTGAGCATTAGTTATATAATGATATGTATTGATTTGGATAATTATCAATCCTTGTAGATAATTATCTTCTCGTAAAACGTATTTTTAACCTAATTAGGGTTTTTAAACGATCCAGTGGATCTATAACGATCCAAAAGTGTTCCTTGGGGTATTATTTTTCCAAAAATATAAAAAGACGAATAGAACCTTATAACCTTCATAATCTGCATTGCGTATAATCAAAAAGTAAAAATTCCCGAAACGTGTTCTTCGTGTTCTTGAATAATCAATCCATTCGTTCAAGGTGTTATTGATTTCAGAAATCAAAGTTCAAGTACTCAAATCAAAGCTCTTGATCTCTAGTTTCAGAATCTTCCAACCTCATCATCATCTGGTAATTTTTCGATTTATTATGAATTTTTCAATATTCGAATTAAATTAGGGTTCTTGATTAATTTGGGGATTTTCATTCTGTTGATTCTCCGTTCAATTGGTTGCTTCTAACATGTTCCTAGGGTTCTAATTAGAAAGAATCCATGATTTAATTTCGTGTTTAAGTTCAATTCAGTCGGGTTTGATTTTCGGGTTTTGACCCGAATTTTTCTTTTACTTCATTCGTTCTTGTTGTTGATCTGACATTAGTTGTGATATGGGGCTTTGATTGTATGAGTTATAAGCTTCATTTTGGTATATTAATCTTTGAGTTTCATGTAGAATTAAAGTAGATCGGGTTTCCGGCCGAAGTCGTCGCCGGCGAATTCTTTGAACGAATTCTGGGCTCGATTCCGGCATGGGACGTATGTGATTGTGTGTGGGATTCGTTTGTCTTTAAAAAGCGAACAAAAGCCCTCTGGAATTGTTTGTGTTTGGACGGAATCGAAGAATTCCGGCCGCCGGACACCGGCCGGATTCTGGAAAACCCAGAATCCGGTAGGTTGTTCTTGGTGACCCGAAATTGTTCTTCCCGACCCGTTTACCCGAAGTTTGACCCGGTTTCAATCTTCAAAACCCTAATTCATTTTCTGAAAACTGTTTTTGAATTTTATTTTTAAAATTAATTCGAAAATAGTTTAAAAACTTTAAAAATTCATATTTTTATTTTAAAAATATATTTTAATATCAGAAAAATTCTGGAAAATTATATTTATTATTTTAAATCCGAAAATTGATTAAAATTAATTATTTTAATTATTTTTAATTAATAATTAATTTATTAATTAATTGGTTATTTCTTTTAATCAATTAATTCTTAAAAATTAATTATTAATTAGATTTAATTAATGTAATATTCAGTTTAATTATTTTCAAGCCTATTTATTTATTTAAAAATAGTTTGAGCATTTAAAAAGTGTCAATTAATTTTATTCATTGATTTATTTGCATTTAAATGTTTATATTGGATTAAAAAATCCGAGTTTTGATTTAAAAATTAATCGTGACTTATCTAAAATTCAAATGAGTTTCGTATGATGTTTTAAAAATATTTATAAGTTCTACATGGTTCATATTAATTGTGTGTTGTGTTTTATAGTCTGTATATGCCCGTACTAGGGCAAATATCTGAGTTTTAAATATCGTAAATCATTCCGGACGTCCGATACGTAACCGGTTACTTGTTTAAATGTGATTATTGATTGAATAAGTGTCGAGAGTAGAGCGAGAATAGTTAGACTTATTGTGATGAGTTGTTTAATTATAGAATCGAGTTCCCGGAGCAAGGGAAAGGGAAAGGTAGAGTGAGCAGAGTCGATCCGACAGCAGCGTAGACCAGGCAAGTATTTGTGCCTTTACTTGTGATAAAATTTATTATTGTCTTGATTACTTGAATACCGTTATCCCCAGAACAATTCAAATTATCAATCTTTTAACCGCATTTGGACAACTGATTCCATTTCCTTAGAGATTCTTGATTCTTTGATTTGATCTGCATTAGAAACCCTTATTTCCAACTCACTTGATTATTGTTTACCACCATTTGATTATTGATTATCATCCTTTGATTATTATTGACAACCATTGATCATTTGACTTCCATCGTTGACTATTGATTACGGTCATCGATTATCGATTACCAATATTGATCTCCTTATTGAATGAGTACACTGTACCGTTGAAATTACTTCATGATTATTTCTCGATCTTCATTTGATACTGAGCAGTTGAAGCTCTTTTGCAATTACTATACATTGAGTTTATCTTATTGAGCATTTATTGTTTATACCCTATGATAGATTTGGCATGTTTTTAAAATGGACCAGTAATTGGTCGGGCCATGTTTATGGTCGGAATAACTTAAGGCCCAGTTTGGCCTAGGATCCAGTAGAGGACTATGCTGTGAGCTAGTCCGGGGTTGATGCGTGGCTGGCCAGCAGCACAACCTTTGATTTGAAAAAAATGTTTAAGCCAAATTCTAATTCTTTTTCTTCAATTGTTATTGATACAAAGCATGTGTTAGCTAAATATTGTTGATTCTGATATCATAAATTCATATCCTTACAACTGTGATAGAAATGATTCATTGATGTTTGCTGAGCAATTTTGGCTCACTCTTGCTTGTTGTTTTCTAACCCTATTCCAGTGAAGCGAGAGTATGAGTCAGCATAGCGTGACCGATAGTTCACCAGCAGCCAGGAGAGCCCCTCGAGTCATTGTCATTGGCAGGGTAGTTGTTGTTTTGCTTTTCTAGATTAGATGTCTAGATTTGAACTTTAGTTGTGATGTAATAACTCTGATAAAACTGGTATTGTATTAATAAAAGATTGTAGTAGCTTGTGTTCATTGCCATAATCTGGATGCGGTCTTGGTCAAGGGGTATTTGTGTCTTTATATATATTATGCATGTGTTAAAGAGTATTCCGTTGGTCGGATGACTCCTCAAATCTGTACCCCGGGTTTGGAGGGCGTCACATCGTGTCGTCCTCAGGACTGAAGAAGGAAGTTGGAATATAACTATTGTTTTAAATAATGGCAGTGCCAGATTTTCCGGTGGATGGAGCAGATTTGTCAGAGATAATAATTTGAATTTGAATGATAACTGTTAGGTCCAAAGTATCGTAGAAGGGGGGGGTGGTTGAATACGATACTCACAAATTCTTTAATTTCGTTCGCGGATAAATCATTCAGTTCAACTACGAAATCAAATACACCAAATCAAAACAAGAGTCGGGGAATATATCGTTCAAGTAAAAATTCAGAGAGAGTGTCATATCATGTCCTTGGAGCTTGTTTGAGTCCATAGAGAGCTTTGAATAGAAAGTACACAAAGTCTGCCAGTTTTGAATCCTCAAACCCTGGAGGTTGTTCCACATACACTTTTTCTAACTCCCCGTTCAGAAAAGCACTCTTCACATCCATTTGATATACCTTGTAATTGGAATGTGCTGCGAATGCCAGAAACATTCTGATGGCCTCAAGTCTTGCTACTGGTGCATAGGTTTCATCATAATCTATACCCTCTTCTTGAGAGTAACCTTTAGCAACCAGTCTGGCTTTGTTTCTCGTTACAATGCTATCTTCATCCAATTTATTTCTGAATACCCATCTTGTTCCTATAACAAATTTTCCTTTAGGCCTGGGTACCAGCTTCCAAACCTTCTGCCTTTCAAACTGATTGAGTTCCTCTTGCATTGCAATCACCCAATCTGGATCATCTAGGGCATCTTCAACTTTCTTAGGTTCTATTTCTAAAAGAAACCCAGAATAGTGACATTCATTTTGTGATGTCCTCCTAGTTCTCACTCATGAATCTGGATCACCAATGATCAAGTGAAAGGGATGATTCCATACCCTTTGTCTTGGCAGATGCGATCTTGATGATTCTCCTTGTTCTAGATGTTGTGGAGTGTGACTAGTTGATCCTTCTCATGCTCCCCCTGAGTTGTTGACGGTTTGATCTGCTGACCCTGTTGATTGACTAGTGGATCCAGTAGTAGTTTGAGTATCTCCACCACTGTCACCACTTGGTCCAGAATCATTATCATTATCATTATTATTAATAACTGTAACAACTTCAGGTTCTTCTTCAATGTCAGAGAGATCTCCTGATAGATTTTCAAATACCAAGGATTCAGAGTTCTCTCTAGTTTGCAGGCCTGGTCTTTTGGTGTCATCAAATGTTACATTAAAGCTTTCCAACACCTTCTTATCTTCAATCACATACACCCTGTAAGCCTTAGATTCCAGAGAATAGCCCAGAAAAATGCCTTCATCTGCTTTGACATCAAACTTGCCTAGATGTTCTCCATCTTTAAGTACAAAGCACTTTGCACCAAACACATCAAAGTACTTCAGTGTTGGTTTCTTGTTGGCCATTAACTCATACGGAGTCTTTTGATGATCTTTGTTAATAAGGGTTCGATTCTGAGTGTAACAAGCTGTATTCACTGCTTCAGCCCAAAAGTAAGTGGGAAGTTTTGATTCATTTAACATAGTCCTTGCTGCTTCAACCAAGGTCCTGTTCTTCCTTTCCACTACTCCATTCTGTTGAGGAGTTCTTGGTGCTGAATACTGTCTTGATATTCCTTTCTCTGAGCAGAAATAATTTAGAACTGCATTCTTGAATTCAGTTCCATTGTCTGATCTGATTGTCCGCACAGGTAGCTTAGCTTCCACTTCTATCTTCTTGATGTGATCAATGATTAGTTGTGTTGCTTCATCCTTTGATTGTAAGAACAACACCCACGTGTACTTGGAGTAGTCATCCACCATCACTAATGCATATCTTTTTCTTGAAAGTGACATAACATTGACTGGACCAAATAAATCCATATGAATCAGTTTTAATGGTTCAACAATGCTTGTCATTCATTTGCTTCTATGTGATGCTTTCTTCGACTTCCCTTTTTCACATGCTTCACATAGTCCCTCCTGATTGAATTCCATCAGGGGCAACCCTCTCACTAACTCTCTCTTTACCAAAGAGTTCATAGTTTTGAAGTTCAAGTGTGAGAGCTTCTTATGCCATTGCCAACTTTGTTCTGAAGATGCCTTACTGTAGAAACATGTAACTTCTCCTTCACTGGTAGAACTTAAGTCAGCTATAAACAAATTTCCTTTTCTCACTCCCAGTAGAGCAAACTTCTCATCCTTCCTGTTTGTGATCAAGCACTTGTCCTTTCTGAAATCTACATTATAGCCTTTGTCACATAACTGACTGATACTTAGAAGATTGTGCTTCAATCCTTCAACAAGAGAGATGTTTTCAATGATGACATTCCCAATTTTCAATTTACCATATCCCATAGTGAATCCTTTATTGTCATCTCCAAAGGTTACAATCGGACCGGTCTTCTTAACCACCTTTGTAAGCAGGGACTCTTCACCTGTCATATGTCTAGAACAACCACTATCCAGAATCCACACGACCTTTGAGCTTTTAACCTTACCCTGCAATCACATATTGATTAAGCGGACTTTGGTACCCAAACTTGTTTGGGTCCTGAAGGTTTAGATACTTTAACAGGAGTAACATTCAAGTTAGTCTTAACTTGTTTGACATTCATGCTTTCTGTGGGTTTGACATTATCAGTGATATTGCTACCAGATGCATTCATCAACTTAAAATAAGCATGCATAATGTTGTATGTACATAGCAAACACTCTTTCTTTCCACAGGGTTCATGAAGATCAGGCATGTTAGACATGTTATGCATTGCAGAAGTATCAACAGTTTCTACTTTAACCTTTTTACATGCATGTGTAAGGTGTCCAGCAGAATTACAAATAGTGCACAACTTCCTAGATGCAATGGGATAAGAAGAAACAATATTCTGATTAACAATATTCTTTTTCCCATTCCTGTTCTTTTTAGCCTTGCTAACTAAGTCACCTACTTCAGTTTTAGGTATTTCAGTTTTTACTGATTTCCTAGGCAACTTAGTCTTTACCTCTTTTTCCTTCAATAAATCCTCCTCAAGAAATTCTTGTCTTATGTATAAGTCATCCTCATGAAAAGGTTCTGAGAAGGGCTTGACAAAGACTGGATTGACCACATTCATAAGAATCTGTGGAATATTCTTCCTGAAAATATTAGATGTCACAGGAAATTCCACAGTCTTTTTCCCAGCCTTTTTGGTGTAGTCAAGTCCTATAGCAGTCTTGTTCCCTATGGTCTGAGTATCAATGATCTCCTTAGCAATTAGGGCGGAATTCTTAAAAGCATTCAGTTTCAAATCTAGATCTGAACTCTGCTTCCTAAGGATAGTCTCTATCTCATCATTACACTTGACCTTGTTCTCTAAGTACACATTCTTTTGCTTAAGATCTTCTAATGTGACAGCTACAAGCTCTAGTTCTTCATTCTTAGATTCTAGATTTTTAATCTTAAGAACTAGTTTAGCATTTTCCATTTCAGATGCTAGCATGCTTGTGTGTACATTAAACAATTCTACACTAAGATCTTGCACAGTTTTCTTGTACTCAGAATTAGACATGTCAATTGTTGTTAAGATAGGTACCTGAGATAATTGTGGTGATTCCTCAGAAGAGTCAGCCATTAGGGCAACATTTACATACTCTTCCTCTTCATCCGAATCAGTATCATCCCAGTGTTTTCCCTCTGCTATATAAGCGTTCCCTTTGTGTTTTCCATACAATGCCTCCAGTTGCTGTTTCAGCTTGGCATTCTCCTTCTTCAAATCCTCATAAGAGTCTTTCTTTTCATAGACATCTTTCTTGTCTCTTGCTTGATGAGGCTTCTGGCATTCAGTGGCGAAATTCCCTAACTCATTGAAGTTGTAGCATCTTGATTTGCTTCTGTCAATCGAGCCAGTCTTGTAGCCTCCCTTAAAGCATGTACCAGGTGAATACTTGCTCTTCTGGAATCTGTTGGTTGAGCCCTTGAACTTGTGCTTAGGGTTTCTCTTGAAACGAATGTGGCTAAACTTTGCAGCTAAGTACGCCATGGTTTTGTCTTCCATTTGCTCAAGCTCTTCTAGGGTGTAGTAATCACTTTCATCAATACCCATATTCACATAATCCATTTCAGCTTCTATAATCACCTCCTTTCCAGCTCTAGGGGTTTGAACCTGAATATCAGAAGTTGTTGGTTCATCCACTACAAGTGTTGCTGATCTCACAAGTGCATTGTGCTTGTTATCCACTGTCCGTGGTCCGTAGATTATCACTCGTTGTTCTTGCTCCATCTCATAAGTCTTCAGCTTGCCATAAATCATCTCTAATGACATCTTAGCGAAGTCTATTCTTTCCCTTATGGATGAGGACTTGTGTTCTACATGATGGGGCAGCGTCATCATGAACTTTCTATTTGTTTCTCTCAGTGGATAGGTCTTCCCTTTCATTGCTAATTCATTAAGCAGCTTAGTATATTTCTCAAAGACCCGAGTTATACTTTCTCCAGGAAGAGACCTAAATGACTCATACTGAGAAGTCAGGATGTCCAATCTGTTTTCCTGAATGTCTTCAGTTCCTTCCATTATTAAGTTTATGGTATCCCACATATGTTTCCCGCTTGTACAGCTCATTATCTGATAGCTCATTTCCTTGTCTGCGGAGTCTGTCAATATCAGCATCAAACCTGTATCCAATCGAATCAATTCTTTATCTGAATCTGTGTACTCAGAGATATCCTTAGGTGTGGTGCTTGGGGGTATTCTGGTACCTTCAGGAGTTGTCGTTTCATCAACTGATTTCATTGGTACATATGGTCCGTTCCCTAAAATTCCAATATACAACGGATTAGATGCCTTGATAAATAACAGCATCTTCATCTTCCACAAACCGAAATCATCTCTTGTAAACGAGAGAACTTTAATACCAGCAGTTGTCTTTGGACCACTCATGGTTTCTGAAAATTTCAAATTGTTTAAAATTCAAGAAATTCCAATCAAATGAATTTTTTTGAAAGTTAAAAAATTTGCTTCGAATTTTCAAGCTATGTTTGATTTTGGTCTCATTCACTGGATCTGATTTGTACGTCAATCAAATAGCTCTGATACCAATTGTTAGGTCCAAAGTATCGTAGAAGGGGGGGTTGAATACGATACTCACAAATTCTTTAATTTCGTTCGCGGATAAATCATTCAGTTCAACTACGAAATCAAATACATCAAATCAAAACAAGAGTCGGGGAATATATCGTTTTAAAAATATAATCCGCGAGGGGTGCTACAATTCTAATCCGCAGATTAACTTCAATGAGTTCAAGGTTACACAAATTCAATACAATGATAGAATTCTGAGCACTATTAATTTCTCTGATAATTCTCTCTGGCTCAATCTCTCTCTTCGTAATGTCTCTGTGTTCTACCTTGATTACTGAAGAAGACACTTCTTCTCTCTGTACTAATTGTAGTCTTAATTTGAAAAACCATCGAACCAAAAGAAAACAATTAATCTTGGCCATTGGATCTTCATCAACCTGTCAAACAAATCAACTTTCCACCTGCTCCTCAAAATAGAAAACTATCGAATGTATAAAAGCAATTTACCATTCGATAGTTTTTATTAAAAACTATCGAAATTCAAATTACTTTATAATTGAATTCTGGTAGAATTCATGTATCCCATTCGATGGTTTTCAAAATTGAAAAACCATCGAGCCATATTCTTTTGACTTGATCTTTTATTAAACCTTTTGAGTTTCTGGGTGTTCAGTATTAGACTGAATCAATTTCTTCTGAGACGATAAAACAACCTGATCTTTTTAAGTGCCGTCAACTGGTGCAACTGGTCTGGTTCACAGATGAATAACACTTGATCAATTCTTCTATGTCTTCAATTCAATGCTGCTGATTAGTCCTTTGTCGTTCTGGTTGCTTCAAATAAATCACTGGAATCCTGTGGTGCTAACCCTAAATCATTCACATACTTCTGTAGTCTTGAAAGTCTTGTTTCTTTTATTGTCACTGAGGCTTGAACATTTTCATGAACTTCTTTCCGTGACCTGTTTACGGACTTCAAGAATACATACCATATTTTGATTTTTTGAGTTTACCTTTTCTTCTTTGATTCTGGATTCCTGTGCTTCTGTTATTATTATTGACTGTCTTGTCCTTTGTTGTGTTGTAGTTATCTCTGTTACATCTTATGTTACATTATGCTTTACAATAACCTGTATTTCACTTTGCGCGAGGAAGCAAACACTGTTGTATTTGATGTCGAAGTTAATCCAATAGATTGAGATGCTATAAACAATTTGGTACTTGTAACATAACTTTTAGAAGCATGGTGCTTCTTAGTAGTGGATGTTAAATATTGGAGAAGGATGCTTTAAATCTGGTTATGAATCGTTTGGAAAACTTAAGTACAATTTTCAGATATTTGCGTATATTTGAACTTCCTTCTATTAGTTTGAGTTTTTGCTTTTGGATTGTAGAAGCAACTGATATATTGTGACCAGATCTTATATTTTATAAATATATTACGTCTTTAAAATTAATTTGGTCAAAAATATAAGATCTGATCTTATATTCTATAAATTATCTATTGAGTAGTTACCACTCAAAAATAACTTATGTACAGTTACATGTACATGTTATAGCAGTTTTATAACTGATGCCTATTGGATTACTCTTTAAACATTATTATAAATACTATTTTTTGGCTTTTAGATTACAATAACAATCATCACTTATATCATATATGTATTTACAAAAATGAGTTCACCATCTGCAAAGAGGAGAAGGTATTCTAACATGAAGAATTTGGTGGTGAATGACTTGAATAACATCAACATTTCATCTGCAGAGTTAAATGAAGATATACGTATAGCAAATGAAGATTTCTGTTTTTTTTTCAAAAGTATGGAAGATAGACAAACAGAAATATTATTTTCTCGCACTATTGGATTGGAGGAAAAATACATGTACACATACGTATTTCTAATTTTAATTATAGTTATTCAGAAATGTTTTGCTCAACTGTTTATTATTTTTTCTGTTGATATACTATGAATTTTTTAAATTTCAGGAACCTTAACAAAGTGTTGAAAGGAAATCCAGATGCAGCAGTCAGTGAATCATCAACGACAAATGTGCAAATTGATAGAGACTATGCAGGAAATGAAAGAAGATTTCTGGAAGATACTTCAACTTCTCTGAATGGTCACGTGAAACAGTTCAAAGATCAGTTGGAAGAAATGTTGGCAGGTTTTAAAAAGTTTGAAGCGGAATGGATTAAAAGGATAAGCGACTAGATAATCAAGGCTGGTGAAATTGAGGATCAAAAATCAACAATGACTGCTCGAGTGGATGATTTAAGGCATAATATCTGAATTCATTTTATGTTATAATATATTCACATGCTTCGGGTAGATATCTTACTCTGTCCTGTTTATCTTAGGATTATGCTGTGACTAGCAACATAATTAGAATTGTATGTCAAGATATTGGCCTATAAATAAGAAACTAAGTTCATAATTTTTCGTCTACTCAATTATACTTTATGCACTATTTTTATTGTCCATAATTTAGATAGATTAAACGTACTATTTCAGTTGTGTGAATCAATGTAGAAGATATATTTTACATAAAAAGTAGTAACTTTAGCAAAGAATCCGATATAAAAAAGTAACATGATTATTTATTTTATGCTCCACCATAAAGATAACTGTTTTGCAAAAGAAAATTAAAGTAGTTCCATATGGACTCAAAACCACATAAAAACCAAAAACATAAGATAGAGAACAATCCAGAAATCCAGAAAATAAACAAAGTTTAATACGATAAGAATTTATTCGGAAAAAGCTTCAACTGTGAACTTCAGTAATCTTCACTTTCAAGTTCATGCAATCAAGGTTCCTGTAAAGACCATTTGAAAAAATAGACTGTTACTTTTATTTTAACCTAAAGGTATAAGATAGAACAATAAATTGAAATTACTTAACTTCCGTTACCATTTTAATTTTTTTGGTCACTGATTTGGCGGAACCTGGAGTCTGCATGAACTCATTAACTTCAAAAGTCTGCAACAATGATGTTCACTTTAATAACTTGTATATTCTTTATAATTATCAGAGCCATCAGTATATCAAAACATATATTTAGATAGGCTCACATTGTCAATTAGTCAACACTTGAAGCATCGGAAATACAGGGATTCTCAGAAGTACTTGGAGTCTGCAATATAGTATCATATATATCTTCAGCTTGGAAGAAAGTGTTATCTTGAGTAACATTTGATTTGCTCAACTTTAACTGAACTGAAATTTCTTTCCCAACCAAAGTTTGAAGACGCTTAGGAATACCTTCTTCGGGAACCTACAACATCATGTAAACTATGATATGGATACAACTGACAAATCTATTAAAAATGCAAACTGTTCATTGCTACCTTCTTCATATCATCAAGAACCTTGGCAGCGCTTGTGCCAAAAAATTCTTCTAGTAGTTCGATCCATCAGAACAATATTGCAGGAGAATGTAGAGTCTTCGGCAAGGACTATGATACGGAACCTGAATATAATTTAAATTCTTATCGGTTAAATAACACTTCATTGTTTAAGCAAACATCTATGTTTTACCAAAAAAAATGTACTTATATCAAATCTGTTTGGAACATGTTACCTTTTAGGAGCAACGGGTATGATCCTTGGACAATCAGAACATTTGAACCTATTGCCAAAGCTTTCAACTTCAGACTGACATTTGTTGCAACTAAAAAACCACCAGAAGGAATCTTGTTGGTCCTTGTGTATTGCAGAAGGGGGGGGGGGGATGAATGCAATACTGATAAAATTCAATCTCAGTTTCAACAACCAAAACTAAGATTTAATGTTATCAATAATATGTATGCATTCACAAATAGTGTAATCGAGAAGACATGATTCACAAAATAAATGTTTTATTTATTTTGAAAAGTGTTGCTACAACCTCAAGAGAGAATTCTTGAGCTTCGGTTTTTCTTCAAGACACTTGCTTGTCTTCGTTACTTCTCTAGAATGAATTGACAGTAGGTATAAGACCAATCCTATCACTATCAGTCACGGGTTTGTGAAGCTGCTGTCACTGTCAAGTGGCAGCTTCTTACAGATTGTCTTACCCATGTGACTTTCCTAAATTGCTAACATGTCAGATATACATTATAAAGAAAGCAACCTAGATTCATTCTATTTCCAGCTTAAGAAATTTAGCAAATAAAGACTTGACCTTGCTCTTGAATTGATTCGCTTTTGTTTTGCAGTGCTTGAAGCTTCTGTCGTAGTCTTGCATACTTGGTGCAGCTTAGGGATACTGCAACACGCCTGTTTCTTGAACATTGAAACTGTCACGGGATTTGACTGAGAAAGATACTTAGAACAAGGGTCTTTCTCGAGACAGTTACTTTTGCCACAAAGCTTGCTGTCACAGGAATGTGCTTTTGGTGACAGTAGGAGTTCCCCGCATAGTGTGCTGTCGAGGTTTCCAAACTTGCTGTCGAGGGCTAAAGTTGCTGTCGCGTAGTCTTCCGCCAATGTTGCTGTCAGAGTGAATATGCTGTCTTGACTTGCAACATTCTGTCTTCTTGTAATCTTACCGTCGAAGCTTTAGGACAGTAACCTTTATTCATGTTGTCATCTAATTATGCATCCTTTGAGGCTTGAACACAACAAGGGAACTTCTTTCAAATTATACAACTAGAATAACATTACATACTGATTACAAGAACATACTTTGGCTGTGACAGTATGTTCTACTTAATTAAAAATTAAGTACATTCAAAGTTAAGTTGTTTCTATGTTATCACCCATAAATCCCAACAATCTCCCCCAATTTGTTTTTATGGAAAATAACAACAACTTTACAATATGTGCTGACAACTTAACTAACAAGATCAGAATGGATTAAGAATTTTTACTTAGCTTGAGATTTCCTCTTCTGCCTTGCTACATCCTCTCTTTTGAGAGCTTCTACCAAGCAGCCTCTTAGACCTTCTGTAAGAGAAATTTCAGCAGCAGAAGCTGCAGCATCCTCTACTTCTTCAATGATCTTCTTTATGGTAGGAGAGAGGATAGAACTAGCATCCCTGAGATTCAGCCATTGCTCTATATCATATGGATAGGTTCTGAAGTGAAGTTCTTCAAGAATGAGCTTGAATCTACTTCCAGGATAGGCATTGAGAGTCCTTCTCCTTTGCTTGTCCAGCTTTGAGTCTTCTCCTTTTCTCCCTTCCAATAAATTCTCTATTTCATCAGAACAAATCTGCTCCAAGGGATGAATTGATCCAGCTACCATATACTGTAAATCCTTCAGAATAGTTGTTTTTACCTTGTGAAAGCTGCAAACATAGATTTCTTCTTTTAGATACTTCATTCTTAGGGGATTTTCCAGTATACATGATTGATAATTTGGAGCTTCACTTTCTGCCTTGTTGGAGACCTTGCATCTTTCCAGTAGTTCAGCTTCCTTCTTATCAAGTTCTGACTTAGTTTGAGAATATTGAGAAGATTCAGGTCTTTTGCTTGGCTTGGGTTCCCTTTCCTAAGTTGGTTGGGTTTGCCCTTCTTCTGTGGGTAAATCCTCAAACTCATAGTACCAGTGGTATGGTATAGGAGAAGGTGGTAGATCAGTGAGAATATCAGCATCATCAAAATCTGCAAAATTGTAGCCAAAATTCTGATAGAATTCAGCATCCCTATCAGCCTGATATTTCAGAATATGTTCCATGGCAGGCTCTGGAACATCATCATAGCTTTCCATCAACTCTACCATCCTTTCCAAGTAGAAGAAATCAATTCTTCTTTTATCTATTTCCATCATGTTACCACTGAGTGATGTGGCTACAAGATCAAAGTCCTTGTTCATCCTGATAGATCTTGATTCTGGCCACCACAGAATGTACTCAGCAACCTCTTGATTAGCATCCAGCTTAATCTCAACACTCTTGATTTCTTTTGATTGCATTTGTTGTACCTTAAGACTGTTGGGAGGTATTGATTGAATTGGCATCTTCAGATTTCTGCCTAATCCAGTGGCCTTTTCCTTTCCTGAGCACATGTGCTTTCCTGCAGGTTTCTGTCTAGAAAACCATGCCTTAGCTTTAGCTTTCAGTCTCTTGGGCTTGACAGCAGCTTTGGCTTCATCCTTGACAGAACCTTCATTGACAGTACCTTTGTCGACAGTATCTTCTATGACAACATCTTCTTTGACAGTTTCCCTGTCGACAGTACCTTTGGTGACAACATCTTTTTCTGCATTTATGCAGTCAATAGCACATCTAAGAATGCTTGCCTCCAAAGCTTCCAGTATTCTTGACTCCTCTTCATCTGTTGCACCAGCATCTTTCTTTTCCTGACTAGGAGTTTCTTCATTACCTTCATTCTGAGATTGAATACCAGTATTCCCAGAATTACTTCCACCAGCATTTCCAGCATTTCCAGAAGCTTCACCACCTCCAACCTCATCATCATCATCATCATCATCATCATCCTGAGGAGGAAGGTTATAGAGACAGCTTCCACCTTGATCATTTCTTTTGGCATTGGCTCTAGTGATTAGTTCCTTCACTCTAGCTCCCAGTGCCTTGTCTCTCAACACCAGCATTTTGTAGATCTCTTGAACAGCATAAACTCTTCCTGGATTGGCATTTGAATTGAGTATTCCATCTAACACTTTCAGAATTGACTTGGTTTCCATTCTGGATGTGCCAACCAAATTCATGAAGCTGTTCCTTCTTGTGCCATCCTTAGTTATAGATATGTAGAAAACACTTGGTGGATTTGTGTAGACTTCAGGTAGCTTTTGTGTGAGCAGGTTCTGGATTTGCATATCCAATATTTCATTAAATGGTGTTTGAGTTGCCCTGATCTTTCCCTTCAAAGCACACAACACCTTTGCTGGCAGACTCTGCAATAACTGCATTGTGATGAAATAAGATATGCCAGAAGTGAAATAGATACTTACAGCCCATCTTTTCTCATCATTCACCATTACACTGACACTAGTGATTTGATCCTTTAACAGTTTTGTGGTGTTGGTTGGACGGTTGCTTGGAGCATTCATTGCTTCTTCCACCAAACTGCTAAATTCACTGTCATGGTTGAGTAATGTGCTCTCCCTGTAATCCACCATCAAAACATTGGCTTCTTCTTGATCAAATTCAGTGCCATTTGACCAAATAATTCCCTTTTGGATGGATTCAGGCAGTTTCCCTTTACCTTTCCCAAGCTTGTTTTGTTCCTCCATTTCTCTCCATTTCTTCTGTAGAGTAGTTTCTTGAGTTTCTGGAGTTGGCTCTCTAATTACCACAGGAGGCAAGATTGGGTGTTTAGATGCAGGTCTTCTTTTCAGTGCATCTTGAGTTGCCTTGGACATTAACACCCTTTCACCATCCATGTCCACTTCAACAAGCTCTTCAGCTTTATCCTTTGGTTGTCCACTGCTTGGTTTGACTTGCTCCCCCTTAGACATTGCTTTCCCTTTAGCTCCCCCTCTGGTCTTCACATATACTGGCTCCCCCTGAGTTCCACCTGATTCCTGAATAGGCAATGATTCTGATCTTGCTACCTTCTCCCCCTTAGTTGAGTTGGCAGCTACTAGGTCAGTAAGGAACTGGATGGAGAGCTGAGTAGCAGCAAAACCATCAACCATCAGTTGAGAGAGAGAGTCCATCTTGGAGTTCAATGTAGCACACTGTCCTTCCAGAGCTGCAATCCTGTTACCATAAGTAGCAGAGGGGCCACCATACCTTAACCTTCTTGGAGGGGAAGGAAAAGAAAGGGGCTTGGAGGCTATGGGGGTTCTCACACTCTCAGGGTGTTTTTGAGTGATCTCATCACCCCTCACAGATTGACTCTCAAGGCCTAATGCCTGAATAGTGTGGGCTCCCTCAATATCTCTCTGGACATGCTCAAGTCCCGCTCCTTTTGCCAGCTCATTTGGATGCCTCTCATTTTTATGTTCACATCTCTTTTCTTTTATCTCTCTTTTCTTTTGCACACCCTCACTCAACCTAGATGCATGGGTATGAGCAGTACTAACATGCATGGAAGGAGTAGATTTAGAATGTACCTTTAAGAGTTTGGCAAGAGGTAGATCATCATCAGAGGCATCCTCAATGATTACAGCATCAAAATCAGGCTGAGAGGACTGGACAACACCTTTGGCAGGAATGTTACTGTCAGTTTGAGTCTGGACAGCAGGTTCTGGCATGACAACAACTTTGGGAGGTGGAGTGACAGTAGGCTCTATAGTGACAATATCTTTCTCTCCACCCATGACAGTAGCTGTGTCTAGGACAGCAACATTGCCAGTGTCTTTGACAGCAACAGAGGCTGTGACAGTATCTTCCTGAAGGTAAGATGCTCCTTGGAGTTCAGACAAAGTGTTGGCTGTTTCATTTTCTGACAAAATACCACTTTGCCCTAGCTCAATGTTTGGAGGAGTGGTGTCCATCTCACTTTGAGAAATGGGTTCTTGTGGACCACTAGATGGGGGCTCATCCATGATTGGAGATGGATGATAAAAAACTGAAGGGTTGGGACTGTCCCCTTCTCTAGGTTGTTGAGAAGAAACAAAAGAATGTGTAGGGAAGGAAGAAGGTGAAAGTGTAGCAGAGAGTGGGGGCTGATTAACAGATGAAACATGTGAACCATCAATAGGAGTAGAGAAATCCTCACTGTGAGTTTCTTCAAGTGGGGGTATCTCAGGTTGTGAACCATGAGTTTGTGCAGACTCTGTACAGGGTGCCTTGGGAGACAGGCCAATTTCAATAGATGCACCTTGTTGAGAAGGCACATCTAGGGAGGTGTTTGAATCTCTTTCAGTAACTACAGTTTGTTGAGAAACTGCAGCTTGGCTAACAGTGGTTTTGGTCCTCCTAGCTCTCTTCTTCTTAGGCTCAGGGGAACCACTGGGGGTTCTGTTTGACTACCTTCCTTATTTGCTGCACTAGGTGCAGTGTCTCCCTCTTGACTGACAGAGCTACCACCAACATCAACTTCTAAGGGCCTTTTTCTGGATTCTTGCAAGGCTTCTCTTTGGGCTTTGGTAAGTCTAGAGGGCCTAGGCTGAGTGTATGGTGTTGAATGTGGGTTAATTGAATTTGGGTCCAATTCAGTTTCATTCACAAGAGTAAAGGAATCATAACCAGAAGGTAATGGATAATCAAGGTTGGACACTTGATCAACCATGTGCTGAGTGAAACAGAGTGGAATGTGTGCATTGAGATCCTGTGATGATAACAGTGTGTGTGTGTGTGTTCTTTTTCAAAACTGAGCAAGCCTCTAAACGAGGGGCAGCATCATTAAAATCACATAATGAATTAATGCACATCATAAGAAAGCGAGGGTAGATTGATACCTTCTTACCTATGGCAGCTTTGAGGTGTGCCATGAGGAGGGCTCCAACATTCACCTTGTATCCATGGACAAGAGAATGTGTCAGTTTCTTGATGTAGGAGGGTATTCCATTCCAGCCTGTGGACTTGGTAGAGAACACCTTGACCATCACATCAAATATCATGCTCCACTCCTTTCTCAGATGCTTCCTATCCATTTCACCAGTTGGATACCATTTGGTAGTCCCCTCTTCGAGAATAGGGCCTGCATACCCAATCTTCAAGAAGAGCTTCTTGAGAGTGTCATCATTGGCAAGTTCAGTAAATTGTTGTCTTGCTTCAAGGGTAATTCCAAGAGCAGTGTTGATGACCTCAACTGTAAGAGTGTATTGTTGCCCAGAGATTGTGAATTGAATACCCGGGTTCTCACCCTCAGTTTGAGCAACAACAGTTCGCCAAAACGCCTCAATTCTGTCTAAGTCGAGAATGGGGGTTGAGGTGATGGCAGAACCGAGATAGGACTTGTTCAAGAAAAACACGAGTCCTTTGAAACCTTCACCAGCATCATTTGGGGAAAAGATGCCAGCAAAGTTTGTTTGAGAGAGAGTCTGTTTGGATGCCATGGAGATTTCAAGAAAAGAAGAAAGTAAGAAAGTGGCTTTTTGCTTGAAGAAAAGTATATTGCCTTGAGTTCGATGAGAGTGATATGTCTGAGTAACTGGGGAATAAATAGAGGTATCTCAAACGTTGTGCACAAAAAGTGGAATTAAAGAACGTGTCTTAACCCACTCTTATAACACATCAGTTACTGCCCGTTATTCACTGACCAACGTGGGATAAATATCCAATTTCAACGGTCCACTTTTGTTGACAGTAACCTGTGCGCTAGAAACAATCTGTCAGTAATAAGGGGTGGTGACAGTAGGTTTTGCGCGACAGCAACTATTGCGCAAAAACCTGCTGTCACCGTTAAGCATATGAATGACAGTATCCTTTACAAGTCTTGACAGAAAGTCTTTCCCTGCTGTCAAGAAGGTTGCTGTCAAGAAACACACGACAATATTCTTCTTGACGACAGTAACTTCGATTGAGAATTGGTTCTGTCATGAACTTATTAGAATGCTTTATTCATACACTTAACTTAATATTGACAAATTTTGGATTTAGCAATTTAATCTTTTGAACACAGATATTGAGCAATTAACACAGACAAATCATAAACACAAGAACAAGAACTTTTATTATTATTATTGATAAGATCATTAAAAATAGAACATGGAGTACATTATTCTATGATTTTATCAACTAGTCCTAAAAGCTCTTCCTTAATCTCTTCTTCAGAGCGACCTTCTTTTTCAAGAAGTGCCTGAAGCTCCTTCTCTTCTTCCCGAGCCTTGGTCTCCTCTTCCTGTTTCTTTTCCTCGTCGATCTCATCCCTGGCGACCAACAGCATCTCGAAGAGTTCATCAATCTCTTCACTGTCGGGTTCACTATCGCACCGTTTTAGCCCTACTTCAATTCCTACTTTGTTTTCCATTATTTACTTTAAAACTGAGAGCAGACTGGTGAAACCTAAGGTTAATTTATAGGCAAAACCATCTAAGGATTAAAGTCTAATGGTCAACAGTTAGAGTACCCATACAACTACCACAAAAGTAATTAATGGTCGTGTCCTCCTTTAATCCTACAGATTAATGCAAAACGGTGTGAAAGTCTAATGGAACAGATTTTTATCTCTCAAACTTAACAAGTAACCACATTAATGTCATACACGGTCTAAAAGTATGAGACTGGCACAAAATACTGACATGACACGTCAAATCAACACATGCTGTCACATATCAGACATAGACCAAGTAGACAGTAACTACTCTTGACAGCAGGTTTGAAGTTGCTGTCATGAGCTTCAAAAGAGAATTTGGAAATATAGAAAACTGAGTAAATCAACATACCAGATTCAGCATTCCCAATTCACTTACCAACCTGTTGAAGGTTGCTTCATCCAATGGCTTAGTGAAGATGTCAGCAAGTTGCTTGTCAGTTGGGACATAGATCAGCTTCACAGTTCCTTGTTCAACATGCTCTCTGATAAAGTGATGTCTTATATCAATGTGCTTTGTCCTAGAGTGTTGAACTGGATTGTCTGAAATGGCTATGGCACTAGTGTTGTCACAGTAGATAGGAATTTCACTTAACACTAGACCATAATCCAGAAGTTGATTCTTCATCCATAGAATTTGTGCACAGCAACTGCCTGCAGCAATATACTCAGCTTCTGCAGTTGATGTAGAAACTGAATGCTGCTTCTTGCTAAACCATGAGACCAATCTTCCACCAAGAAATTGACAGCTACCAGTAGTACTCTTTCTGTCAATCTTGCATCCAGCATAGTCTGAGTCTGAGTAGCCAATTAGATCAAATCCAGTGTTCTTGGGATACCAAAGACCTAGGTTAGGAGTGCCTTTTAGGTATCTAAAGATTCTCTTGATGGCTACTAAGTGAGACTCCTTTGGATCACTTTGAAACCTTGCACAGAGACATGTAGCAAACATGATGTCAGGTCTGCTAACAGTTAGGTATAGGAGAGATCCTACCATGCCTCTATAGGTGCTTGAGTCAACTTTCTTCCCTTTAGGATCAAGATCCAGACTAGTTGAGGTGGACATTGGTGTCTTTGCAGGTGATGAATCTTCCAAGTTGAACTTTCTGAGAAGCTCCTTGATGTATTTAGCTTGACAAATGAAGATTCCATCAGATTGTTGAAGAATTTGTAATCCCAGAAAGAATGACAATTCTCCCATCATACTCATCTCATATTTGTTACTCATGAGAGAGGAAAACTTCTCACACAACCTCTCATTTGTTGAACCAAAAATGATATCATCCACATAGATTTGTACCAGAATGATGTCCTTGCCATGGTGTTTGTAGAAAAGTGTCTTGTCCACAACTCCTCTAGTAAACTGATTGTCCAAGAGAAAAGTGGAAAGTGTGTCATACCAAGCCCTGGGTGCTTGCTTTAGTCCATACAAAGCTTTGAAGAGTTTGTATACAAAATCATACACTTCAGCATCCTCAAACCCTGGTGGCTGTTCAACATACACTTCTTCTTCCAATTCTCCATTTAGGAAGACACTTTTGACATCCATCTGAAATACTTTGAAGTTGCAGTGTACAACATAGGCTAGAAATATTCTTATAGCTTCAAGTCTTGCAACAGGTGCAAATGTCTCATCATAATCTATTCCCTCCTGTTGACAGTAACCCTTAGCTACTAGCCTTGCTTTGTTTCTTGTCACTGATCCATTTTCATCAAGCTTGTTTCTGAAAACCCATTTGGTCTCAATGACTGACTTTCCCTTAGGTCTTGGAACCAGCTTCTGTAACGATTCTAAATTTCGACTTAAATATTTTAATGAAACGTACATTTTATTGTTAGGTGTTTATTATGTGCAATAATTGTTATGTGCTTAGAATTGTGAATTATTCACTTTGTGAGTAATTAGTTAATTGCGTATCTGGTTTCTAAATTTTATTTAAGTGCTCTGTAAATTTATTTAAGTCATATAATAATTATATAAAATTTAGAGTATGCTAAATTATTTAATTAAGTAGCATAAAATATTTCTTAGCATTATTTATATTTTAATTTAGTTTTAAACTCATGATTTAAATTTTTATAACCACTTCATTATTTTAATTAATTATTTTGAGAGATGCTACACCTTCTAGATTACTTATTTTCAACAGGTAATTTATTTATTTACCTAGTGAATGGTAAGATTCTATTTAAAATTTATTTTTGGGATTTAAAAGACATTTTATTTGATTATTCTTTGTAAATGTAATTTTATTTAACTAATCTACAAAAGTTATTTGTAGAATAATATTTCTATTGGATCTAGAAATGGGATTATAAATTTACATGAAAGCCCTTGATTTTTATCATGTTAGTATTTTATTTAATTGGACATTTTTGTCATTTAATAATTAAATAACTAAAAAGTGTTTACTTTTACATTACTTTAATTCCCCTATAAAAACCCCTACCCACCCCCCATCGGCTCCCCCACCCCGTTCTCTCTCTTCTTCTTCTTCTCTCCCCAACACCCATTTCTCTCTCTTGTTCTTCATCTCTTACAAAATCAAAACCACCATAACTTGTGTTTCTCTCACCCAAATTACAAGTGTGAGTAACCAAAACACTCCTCTCTCAAATCTCTACAACCCTCTTGTACTAATTTCGAGTTTTATCATGATTTCAAAATTTGGAATTTTCGGATTTAAGGGTCTTTATGCATAAAGCTTACATGCAAAGGTCGATTGTGTGTATTTAGGGTCATTCTCGATGAGACCCATTGTTTTGGGCTCATCCGAGAAGAAACCCGACCATGGCAATGATCCTTGTGAGCCATGGTCTTGATTTTTGTGTTTAAAAGTTGAACTCAAGTTCATTTTGTTGATGCATGTCACTAATTTTATGATCCATGATGATTTTGATTAAAGTTTGTTAGTGGGTTTCGATTTTTATTTATTATGTATGTTGTATGTGATGTGGATAGTAAGAATTTGAAATATTATAAGTTGCATGTTAGTTTAAAAGAAAGTATGATTTTATTTTGTTTATAGATGTTAGTTGCAATTAAAACATTTGTTGTTTGAACTTTGGCTTGAGGTTGAAATGATTGTGGTTTGAAGGATGGGAGTTAAGGTGGAAGGAGGATAGTTAAAAAGAGAAAGAGAGGGAGAGAGAGGCCGGGAGAGAGAGAGGCCGAGAGGGAGAGAGAGGCCGAGAGAGAGAGAGAGGGAGAGGGAGAGAGATGAAGTTAGAAGGGAAGGATTTGATTTAAAAACTTTGAGTTTGGAAGTGTGATTTTCAAGATGTATAAATAGGTGTGTGTATTTTCAAAATGAATAGGTGTGTGTAGTTTCAAAATGTATTCATAGGTGTGTGTATTTTCAAAATAAATAGGTGTGTGTACTTTCAAAATGAGTAGGTGGGTGTATTTTTCAAAGAGTGTCCATAAGTATGTATTTTCAAAATATATGGTGTATGTGAGGGGGTGAGTGACTAAAAGAGTGATTTTCAAGGTGTGCGTGAGGATAAAAATGTAGACTTAGGTAATGTGTGTTTTCGCAAAGGTTGTGTAACTTGAGATTAGTGTATGTGTGTGTGTGCGTATTCTTTTAAAATGTGTTCACCATTGGGTTCTTGTGTGAGTGTACTTGTTCGTGTGTGTGATTAGGTGTTAGTGTAGTGAGAGAGTGAGAAAAAGGACAAAGGCCGAGAGGCCATGAAGAGAGGAAGAAGGAAAAGAGGAAGTGTTGAGGGTAGTGTGGTAATGTCATAATTTTATTTATCTTAAGTGGTATACATGGTCCCTTCTATGCTAATTGTTTAGTTGAACTTTAATTGAGATAGGTTGTCGTCAATGGAATAAGTATGTGGTATAATTCTTGAGGTACGTATACATGGCTTATATGATCAAGTGTTAAGGATGTCATGTGATGTTAAGTGACTACATGATTAATGTTAATTGAGTCGTTAAAGTATTATGTGCTTCCTAAGTGATTACTTGGTTAAATATATATATAAGAATATATGATTGTATAACGATGGGGTAGAAATACTTAGAGATACGTAAACAAAGCTGAGGTACTAAGGAATAGAGACTAAGACAGTATTATATTCTTATATAGGTTCCAGTAGAAGGCTAGGCAAAGAGCCAGTGGAAGTAAAGTTGGAACCCTGAGATTCAGATACTGAGATATTTTCAGCTTAAGGCAAGTATACGGTAAACTCTTACTTGTCCTTTAAATTATTATTATGCAATCAATTTCCATACTACGTTATTGTATCCCTTTTTACCTTACCCTTTTTATAAAACCTACAATTGTTCCTTTAACTTTTCTTTGTCCATATAAGCCTTCTTCCTTGACTTATACTTTGTTGACCCCTGTTGACTTTTGAATACCCGGAGCATACTTATTCCTTTGTTCACTTATTTACCATGCCTTTCAATTGTTCATTCTTTAAGCCCCTGCAATAAAATATTGAAATAGCTTATGCCCTGAAATGAATCGGAAATGTTAAAAGCCTCTTGTTCATTTAATCCTTTTGTTTGAATTACTCATGAATGGAACAAACTTTGGCCGTGGCGGCGGTCCTGGTTACTTATGTATGTATTTTTAGGCCAATGTGTGCCTATGGATCCTGAATGTTAGGACCTTGTGAAAACATGGTCTGGAGCTTTATGTGGCTGATCACCCGTATAGCTCGTACCGTCTTACCGGAAGTTCCAATTCCATTCCTTAAATCTTTTCCTTTGAATAGAAATGTATATCTTGAAACTATTGATTACCAGTTGATTACCATTTAATTACCATTTGACTACCAGTTGATTACCATTTGATTACTAATGGATTTCTAGTTACATATGTTGTTGATTATACTTGCTGCATTCTTTGGCTCATTTTCTTGTTTTTACCTTAACCTTTCAGTGAAGTCAGAAGATGGTCCGTACATTCCGCACTGCTAGGAAGTCTTTTGCTAGAGAGTTTGCTGCTAGGAGCGGCCCGTGGTTTGGGTTCCCGACCCATGCACAGGTTTTAGATGCTTAAGTACTTTTGATTTCCTAATAGACTTAAGGCATTTGGTTTAAGTTGTAATATTTAAATCGTTTAGACTTGTAAAACTTAATTAGTAACTCATTTAAATGTTGGAACTTAGATATGTTGTTTCATACTTCGACCTGGTAGCGATCTTGGCTTGGGGTATGGTTTCCATTTATTAGATGCATGCCTAGGTTGTATGTTATATTATGTTATATTATGTAAATGTTCGTGACACTGGTTTGGGGGTGTCACAGGTTTGGTATCAGAGCTACAGGTTGAAGTCACTGAAACAACGTAGGAAAATTGAACATAGGATAGGAATTATAGATCACTAACGATAGGAATTAGCTATAAGTCATACTAAGTTAGATAGATTATCAAGGATAGGATTTATCACTTAAGGATAGGTTAGATAAAGGTTATCACCTAGGTAGGATTTTATTATTTACGCAGTAACTATTATTATGTATGTGTTACGTTATTATTGCAGTACCCGGATGCTAGTATAGATGAGTCAGAGAGACGTCGTAGGAGGGGGGGATCCCCAGATACCCCACTTGAGGTTGATTCTGATGCTGAGACCGATCCATTTGACGATTCATCCTTTGATGGCTCTGATGAGTCTGAGACTGATCTAGTGTTCCAGCCACCTCCCCGAGTTGCTAGATCACCGTCACCACCTGTTGCTTCCCCATCAGTTTTGCATGGAGTTCCTGTTCATCCATCCAGCCACACTAGTGTTCCGCATAGCGTCTATGTGTTGCTAGCTCGTAAGAGTGATACTCTCTTTGGACGGGATTCGGAGGTCCGTGCTTTGGTCGACTCCTTAGTGGGTGGAGCCCCTGCACCATCTCCTTCTTCAGGGTTAGGTGTTAGACTCCAGTCATTAGTGGATGTGACTAACCGTGGACTTCGTGGACTTGAGACTTGCGCCGACAGGGATAGAGGTTTTGATGAGGTTATCAGGATGGTTCGTTTCTTGTTGACTAGGATAGCTAGGACTTTGGCAGGAGAGGGTTCGACCGCCGATGACTAGAGATGGTTTCTGATGCTGCTGTGAGGTTACCATAGTTGTTTAGTGGCAGACCTATTTACTTTATGTTATGATTAGCTGTTGGGTGGCATGGCCATCGTATTAGACACTATTTATGGGTGGTACTATTATTGTTGACTCTTTTATTCGTACTCTGTATTAGATTCGTACTATCGGTGACTGTTTATGAGTCAATGGTTTATTTATGTGATTTCCTTTTTATCGTACCCATACATACCTCTATATATCAACATCCTGTTTACATTTCAGTACCATATTGCTTAGATACTGCCAAATTTTGATATTATAGAACTGTATAACCAACTATTTTCCTCTTATCAGTAAGATGCCTCCAAAAAGAAATACTCGTACCAGAAACCAGAACCCGCCAGAGGGGCAAAACAACCCCAACATGGCTGAAATGATAGAACTTCTCCGACAACAAACAGCTGCCCTTACCCAACAACAACAACTACTTCAACAACAGTTTCAGCAACAACCACAACAAAATCAACCACCACCTGCACAGACTGTAACCTTCCAGACTTTCCAAGGTGTTAAACCCCCAGAATTTGAAGGTACCACTAACCCAATTGCAGCCAAAACTTGGTTAAAAGAAATAGAAAAAGCTTTTGCCTTGGTGAATTTGGAGCTGACCAGAAGACGATATTCGCTAGTTACTTGTTAAAGGGAGAAGCTACTTATTGGTGGGAATCTGTTAGCGCTTTAGAAGAAACTGTTGTGATAACCTGGGATAGGTTCACCGAGCTGTTCTTAGACAAGTACTTTCCAAGGTACATCCAAAATCAGATGGAGTTGAAATTTTTCGAACTTAGGCAAGAAAACTTGAGCGTCGCAGAATACGAGAAGAAATTTACGGAGTTAGCAAGATTTGTACCCGAGTATGTGAATACTGAGGAAAAGAAAGCTAAGAGATTTCAGCAAGGACTTAAACCGTGGATCCGCAGTAGAGTGGCAGTTTTTGAATTAAACACATATGTGGGAGTGGTTCAGAAGGTAAGTATTGTGGAGAGCGAGAGTGAGTACTCCCAGAAGGAAAAAGAAAGCAAGAAAAGGAAGACAGGTCCGTTAGATCAAGGACAAGGAAGTTTCCAAAACAAGGACAGAAAGTTTGGATTTCAGCAGATCAGAGGAGCACCCTTTCGAAGGCAAGAAGGGGGAAATTTGAACCCAGGGAATCGCCCACAGAACCACCCACAAAACCGACCACAGAATACCGAGCAACCAAGATTACCAAGACCTCCAATAATGGAATGCAAGACTTGTGGGAAGAAGCACGCCGGAGTTTGTAACAAACCTAGCATGGTGTGCTATAGATGCAACCAGAAGGGCCACTTTGCTAACGAATGCCGCAACCCGAGACCGAACGTCATGTGTAACAAGTGTGGAAAGATCGGACACATTGCCAGGGAATGTAAGACTCCAGTTCAAAGTGGGAATCTGTTAAGGCTAACAACGCCTCCTCCGCTTAATCAAGCTCAAGCAAGGACATTTAATTTGAATATCAGAGATGCAGTTCAGAACCCAGACGTAGTTGCAGGTACGCTTTTCGTCAACACCATAAGTGCCAACGTGTTAATTGATTCTGGTGCTACTAGGTCTTTCATTTCTAAGGAATTCGCTGCTAAATTGAATTGTGAAACTCAAGTATTAAACAAGTCCTTAGATATTGTGATAGCTAATCAAGATCGCATACCCGTAAATCAAATTTGCCCCAGTTGTGAGATAGATATCTCTAGAACTCTCTTTCTTGTGGATTTGATACCCTTCAAGTTAGGAGAATTTGATGTAATCCTAGGAATGGATTGGTTGGCCAAAAATGAAGCACAGATCGATTGTAGGAATAAGAAAATGACTCTGCGAACCCCGACTGGCGACACCGTAGTATTTAAGGGTCAGAAACAGACCAAGACCTTTCTCACCATCATTCAGACGAAGAGATTGCTACGACAAGGTTGTGAAGCCTATCTTGCACACGTGGTAGATACAAGGAAAGAAACACTAGGTATGGGAGAGATCCCAGTGGTCAATGAGTTTCCCGACGTATTCCCAGAAGAACTTCCAGGATTACCCCCTGACAGGCAATTGGAATTCGCCATCGAATTAATACCCGGTGCGGAACCAATTTCGAAAGCTCCTTATAGAATGGCACCCATAGAAATGAAGGAATTGGCAACCCAACTGCAAGAACTTTTGGATAAAGGCATCATAAGGCCAAGTGTTTCCCCGTGGGGCGCACCTGTGTTATTTGTAAAGAAGAAGGATGGAAGTATGAGGTTATGCATCGACTATCGAGAATTGAACAAGTTGACAATCAAGAATAAGTACCCTCTTCCCAGGATAGACGACTTGTTTGACCAACTGAAAGGAGCATCATATTTTTCCAAGATCGACTTAAGATCCGGATATCATCAGCTGAAGATCAAACCCGAAGACATATCAAAAACAGCCTTCAGAACAAGGTATGGACACTATGAATTCTTAGTGATGTCTTTTGGATTAACTAATGCACCTGCTGCTTTTATGGACTTAATGAACCGAGTCTTCAAGAAGTATTTGGACAAGTTCGTGATCGTATTCATTGATGACATACTGATATATTCTAAAACGGAAGTAGAACATGTTGAACCTTTGAGGATAGCTCTGGATATCTTGAGAAAGGAGAAGCTGTACGCAAAGTTCTCTAAGTGTGAGTTTTGGATGAAAGAAGTGCAGTTTCTCGGGCACATAGTCAGTAGTGAAGGAGTAAGAGTGGATCCAGCCAAGATAGAAGCAGTGGTAAATTGGGAAAGACCAAGAACCCCGACAGAAGTAAGAAGTTTCATGGGATTAGCCGGATACTACCGACGATTTGTTAAGGACTTCTCCAAGAAAGCCACACCTTTGACTCAGCTTACCAGAAAGAATCAGAAGTTTGAATGGAGTGATAAGTGTGAAAAGAGTTTTCAAGAACTAAAGAAAAGATTGGTGACTGCACCTGTTTTAGCACTACCTGACGACCAAGGAAACTTTGTGATTTACAGCGATGCTTCGCATAAAGGATTGGGATGCGTATTGATGCAACGTGACAAGGTGATATCGTATGCTTCTAGACAATTAAAACCCCATGAGCAAAAGTATCCCACACATGACTTGGAACTAGCTGCTATAGTGTTTGCGCTAAAGATTTGGAGACACTACCTCTATGGAGAAAAATGCGAGATTTTCACCGACCATAAGAGCCTGAAGTACATCTTCACCCAAAAGGAATTGAACATGAGACAAAGAAGATGGTTAGAATTGATCAAGGACTACGATTGCACCATCAATTATCACCCGGGCAAAGCGAACGTGGTAGCGGATGCGTTAAGCCGAAAAGAGAGGTTGAACATGTTGACCATGACCAAGGAGTTGTCTAAGGAATTTGAGAAGTTGAACTTAGAGGTTTATGCCCCAGGATCTACCAGTGAGATGTTGTATACCATGACATTTCAACTAGAACTATTGGAGAAGATTAAAAGATGCCAAGAAGAAGTGATGAATCATGAGGTCAATGATTTGACCGGAGAAGAATTGTGCACGCAAAAAGATGACAAGGGAATTTTGAGATTTTCTTCAAGAATTTGGATACCCAATGTGACAGAACTGAAAAGCAAGATTTTGCACGAGGCTCACAACTCGAAGTATTCAATTCATCCCGGAAGTACTAAGATGTACCATGACTTAAAGGAAAACTTTTGGTGGCCTGACATGAAGCGAGAAATTGCAGAATGGATTAGTAAATGTTACACTTGTCAAAGGGTCAAAGCAGAACATCAGAGACCGAGCGGATTGCTACAACCACTAGAGATTCTCGAGTGGAAGTGGGAACACATTGCGATGGACTTCATTGTGGGATTACCGAGAACTAAATCAAATCACGACGCTATTTGGGTTATCGTGGATAGACTGACGAAATCAGCTCACTTTCTTCCGATCAACGAAAGATTCTCAATGGATAAGCTCGTTCACTTGTACCTGAAGGAGATAGTAGTACGCCATGGAGTTCCCGTGTCTATTGTATCAGACAGAGATCCCCGATTCAACTCAAGGTTTTGGAGACAATTTCAAGAATGCTTAGGGACTCAACTAAAGATGAGCACAGCTTACCACCCACAGACTGACGGTCAAAGCGAAAGAACCATTCAAACAATTGAGGACATGCTAAGGGTCTGTGCCCTGGATTTTGAAGGTAGTTGGGACGAACATTTGCCTCTAGTAGAGTTCTCGTACAACAACAGTTACCACGCCAGTATCGGAATGCCTCCCTACGAAGCTTTGTATGGAAGAAAATGTCGATCGCCAATATGTTGGGACGAAGTTGGAGAACGCAAGATATTTGGACCAGAATTGATTCAGCAAACGAAAGAAACTGTGGAACTCATCCAGAAGAGATTGATAACTGCTCAAGATAGACAAAGGAAGTACGCAGATCCAACGAGGAAGAATGTAGATTTTGAAGTAGGTGAACCCGTGTTACTAAAGGTGTCACCATGGAAAGGTTTGACTAGATTCGGAAAGAGAGGAAAGCTTAGTCCGAGATTTGTCGGCCCTTTTGAAATTCTAAGACGTATAGGGAAAGTTGCGTATGAACTAGCTTTACCACCCCATATGCAGCACATTCACAATGTATTCCATGTTTCGATGCTCAAGAAGTATCATCCTGATTCCAAGCATGTAGTTGAGTATGAACCGGTAGAAATTCAGACAGATTTTTCCTATGTAGAGCAACCAATCGAGATATTAGATCGTAAAGAGAAAGTACTTAGAAATAAAACAGTTGTATTAGTGAAAGTATTGTGGAGGAACCCCAAGGTTGAAGAATCAACTTGGGAGTTAGAAAGCGAAATGTTAGAAAAGTACCCTCAGCTGTTTACGTAATAGATTCTGAGGACAGAATCCTTTTAAGGGGGGGATGATGTAACGATTCTAAATTTCGACTTAAATATTTTAATGAAATGTACATTTTATTGTTAGGTGTTTATTATGTGCAATAATTGTTATGTGCTTAGAATTGTGAATTATTCACTTTGTGAGTAATTAGTTAATTGCGTATCTGGTTTCTAAATTTTATTTAAGTGCTCTGTAAATTTATTTAAGTCATATAATAATTATATTAAATTTAGAGTATGCTAAATTATTTAATTAAGTAGCATAAAATATTTCTTAGCATTATTTATATTTTAATTTAGTTTTAAACTCATGATTTAAATTTTTATAACCACTTCATTATTTTAATTAATTATTTTGAGAGATGCTACACCTTCTAGATTACTTATTTTCAATAGGTAATTTATTTATTTACCTAGTGAATGGTAAGATTCTATTTAAAATTTATTTTTGGGATTTAAAAGACATTTTATTTGATTATTCTTTGTAAATGTAATTTTATTTAACTAATCTACAAAAGTTATTTGTAGAATAATATTTCTATTGGATCTAGAAATGGGATTATGAATTTACATGAAAGCCCTTGATTTTTATCATGTTAGTATTTTATTTAATTGGACATTTTTGTCATTTAATAATTAAATAACTAAAAAGTGTTTACTTTTACATTACTTTAATTCCCCTATAAAAACCACTACCCACCCCCCATCGGCTCCCCCACCCCGTTCTCTCTCTTCTTCTTCTTCTCTCCCCAACACCCATTTCTCTCTCTTGTTCTTCATCTCTTACAAAATCAAAACCACCATAACTTGTGTTTCTCTCACCCAAATTACAAGTGTGAGTAACCAAAACACTCCTCTCTCAAATCTCTACAACCCTCTTGTACTAATTTCGAGTTTTATCATGATTTCAAAATTTGGAATTTTCGGATTTAAGGGTCTTTATGCATAAAGCTTACATGCAAAGGTCGATTGTGTATATTTAGGGTCATTCTCGATGAGACCCATTGTTTTGGGCTCATCCGAGAAGAAACCCGACCATGGCAATGATCCTTGTGAGCCATGGTCTTGATTTTTGTGTTTAAAAGTTGAACTCAAGTTCATTTTGTTGATGCATGTCACTAATTTTATGATCCATGATGATTTTGATTAAAGTTTGTTAGTGGGTTTCGATTTTTATTTATTATGTATGTTGTATGTGATGTGGATAGTAAGAATTTGAAATATTATAAGTTGCATGTTAGTTTAAAAGAAAGTATGATTTTATTTTGTTTATAGATGTTAGTTGCAATTAAAACATTTGTTGTTTGAACTTTGGCTTGAGGTTGAAATGATTGTGGTTTGAAGGATGGGAGTTAAGGTGGAAGGAGGATAGTTAAAAAGAGAAAGAGAGGGAGAGAGAGGCCGGGAGAGAGAGAGAGGCCGAGAGAGGGAGAGAGAGGCCGAGAGGGAGAGAGAGGCCGAGAGAGAGAGAGGGAGAGAGAGGCCGAGAGAGAGAGAGAGAGGGAGAGAGATGAAGTTAGAAGGGAAGGATTTGATTTAAAAACTTTGAGTTTGGAAGTGTGATTTTCAAGATGTATAAATAGGTGTGTGTATTTTCAAAATGAATAGGTGTGTGTAGTTTCAAAATGTATTCATAGGTGTGTGTATTTTCAAAATAAATAGGTGTGTGTACTTTCAAAATGAGTAGGTGGGTGTATTTTCAAAGAGTGTCCATAAGTATGTATTTTCAAAATATATGGTGTATGTGAGGGGGTGAGTGACTAAAAGAGTGATTTTCAAGGTGTGCGTGAGGATAAAAATGTAGACTTAGGTAATGTGTGTTTTCGCAAAGGTTGTGTAACTTGAGATTAGTGTATGTGTGTGTGTGCGTATTCTTTTAAAATGTGTTCACCATTGGGTTCTTGTGTGAGTGTACTTGTTCGTGTGTGTGATTAGGTGTTAGTGTAGTGAGAGAGTGAGAAAAAGGACAAAGGCTGAGAGGCCATGAAGAGAGGAAGAAGGAAAAGAGGAAGTGTTGAGGGTGTTGGGTTTTATACTAAACTATTCATTAGTAGTATATAAACATTGTCCATTTTATTGAGAATCTTGATTGCATATTTTTACATTGTCTGTTTATTATATATTGTGGATAATTTAGTATCAAATGGGATAACAGAAGATTAAATTATCAGTGTCTATATATAATATAAAGGGTTCACAGTTTAAGTGGAATTAGACAAACCACTGGAATAACTGAAGTATTATTTGGAATAGTTTATCTTGACTATTAAATAATACTTGTATACTTTGTGTATATTGAACAGGATCGAAATATTAGAATTGTTCTTCTATTCTGACAATAAAGAAGAACTAAGATTCTATGATATTATTAATGCTTAGGTTCTCAATCCAAGTGTAGTGATTGACACTTGTATGCAATGCACATGCTTTGATTCATATGTGATGTAATTAATTGTTAATTACAATATTATGTATTGAGCAATGACATTGCATGCAGAGTGGGATATTAATTACATAAGGAAACCATGTCCTGATAATATTCGGGTTGATGATGTCCTCTTGAAAGCTCATAAAGATAATTATGCTTTAGTCCTGCAGGCAGATTTGTTCTTGCATAATTATAAGGTTGAGTGGATGATCAAGGATAAAAAGATATTAATTAAATTAATTATCAGAAATTAATTTAATTAATGGACATACGATATCTTAAACATGGGGAATTTAATAAGCAAATAATATAGGAGCCGAATTTAATAATAAAGCAATTACGGTATTAGGAAAGGCAGTGCAGATATTAATTCGTTAGTGGATAGAATTAATATTTAATGACATTGGGCTTGACCCAGAATGTCATTGGGAGGCCCGACCTAATTGTCCATGATCCCTACTGGAGCCTATAAATATTCTTGTTCTCCTAAAGGCTGAAAACGTTTTTTCGGTTTTTCATAATTCGAGATTAAAACCTAGGGCAGCCGCAAGGAGCTAGGGTTTTGGGATTTCGAGGCTTTAAGGAGAGGAAACTTCGGGAGATCGAAGGCCACACTTCGCTCGAAGGGAATCAAGGAATTCAGTAGAAGACGTGGATCAGAATCGTATCGATTAAGGTAAAGTTTTCTTTTCGAACTCGTAATCAATCATATAGTAAAACGCAGAACAGTAATCATCCGTTCCAACAATTGGTATCAGAGCCTGGTTATGCAGTTCTGCGTTTTATGATATGATGTCCATGTCGTAATTATATATGCATGTATATGGTGGTTGCTTGTATTGATTTTGTGATGCAGGTTGTAATCCACTATTATGGTCATGTTTTATTTGATTATGTGATTGGATCCCACGTGGTTTATCGTGGATGTTTGATTGTTGTAAATCACGAGGGTTTATCGTGATAGTTAAGATTATGATCAGATGTATGTAATAGAATAGGTTTGTTTTGCTGTATTATGTTGTATGTAATCGTTTAAACATCGGAGATACGAGAAACAGAGTTCTTCCGCTGCGCCATACTGTTTTCGTGGGAGCTTCGCTGTTTTGGCTGCAGATTTTGCATACGATGTCCGATTTGGGCGAATAAGCACTTTTCGGAAACGGCAGAACGAGACGAACAGGCTGGAATGTATCTAAAGAACCATTCCCCGATTTTTCGACCCATTCTGACGCTGTTTAGGCCTCCAAACGGGCTCCTGAAGATTTCGGGAAATTTTCAACGAAGGAATTCGAAGCTAATTTTCTGGGGCCATAATAGTGGATGTGTTTTATTATGTTTTACATAATTTCTGCTATTTATTTTAATTATTGCAATTTTATATGCCTTACGTGATTATCATGCCATGCAATACTAACCTTAGTATGCTAGAACGACATGGACATAGGGTTATATGTTATGCTTTAATTATGTTGATCGTCATGCCATGTTCTACTATGTTATGTGTTCTTTGTCTTGTTATTATGATAACATGTGGACCTCGAAGAATTAACATAGGACGATGCATGTAGATATAAAAAAATCCTCAAAGTAAAATACTAAGTGGGAGAGGGAATTAATTTGATATTAGATCCCATGGTCATCCATTATTGGTTGTATGTAATTTAACACTAGGACGATTATGAATTGGATATATGTCACCCATCGTGGCGTATGATTTATGACGTCTGGGTAGTGTTAAGGATATTACTAGGACAATCTTCTTAAGTTAATCACGAATATTGAAAGGTAAGCTCACCCCATCGTGACAAACCAAGTTTCATAGAATTCGAGAAAAAAGTTGGACATTCCTTGATTGATGTTGATAATGGATATTTCTGTCTACGGAGTTGTGTTCTTAAGCGAGTCCGTCTGTGACTTCACCGAAAACACCTGGGATTTATCCATTGATACATCGAACGGATGGGTCTGACTAAAGGCAACTTAAGATCTAAATAATGGTATACACTTAGCTATGAAAGATAATATATAGTCCACCCTAACGTGGCGTATTATTTAGTAGTAGGACCGAAGTAATATTTAAATTTAAATGGTATATATGTCATCCATCATGGCGTACCAGATATTTATGGAATTTAAATATTAGTGCATTAATTTTAATTAATTGTTAGAGGAAACCAATAGGTTTTAAGATATATGCAATTTTCTGATTAAGTGTTATATGCATGATTCTCAGGATAGAATGGGCTTTAATCCACTTTTCACCATACTTAAGGATAACAAACTTACCGGACCTAACTATATTGAATGGAAACGCAATTTGGACATAGTGTTGACTGCTGAAGAGTTCAAATTTTGTACTGTTGAACCCCAACCGGACCAGCCTGCTGCCGATGCTCCGGATGAGGAAAAAGAGTATTTTAAGAAGTGGACTAAGGCAGATGAGATGTCGCGATGTTACATTCTGGCAGCAATGTCGGGTGTTTTGCAACATCAGCATCAGGCCATGACCACTGCTGCAGATATGCTCTTTAATCTCAAGGAGCTTTTCGGAGATCAGAATAGGGCTGCTAGGCAAGTAGCAATGAAGTCTCTAATGAACACTCAGATGGCTGAAAAAACACCTGTAAGGGACCATGTTCTTCTGATGATGTCTCATATAAATGAACTAGAGGTCCTTGGTGCTGATATTGATGCGGAAACGCAGGTCGATATCATACTTATGAGTTTGCCCAAAAGCTTTGAGCCGTTTCGCTTGAATTACAACATGAACAAGAAGTTGTATAGTCTTGCGGAACTTCTGACAGAGCTTCAGGCAGCGGAATCATTATTTCAGCAGCATGTTCAGGTAAATGTGGCTGAGAAAGTTTCTTCTTCAAAGCCGAAAGGAAAGAAGAAGAAGAAGGTTCAGACACAGAAAGTTGTGAAACCATTGGGAGTTCAGAATTCAGTGAAGAAGCCTAAGGGCAAGTGCTTCAAGTGCAAGCAGTCGGGTCACTGGAAAAAGGATTGTCCTCTTTCTAAGAAGAACAATACTGGTATGTCTCTTTCTCTTGTTACGGAAACATATATAGCGGCTATGTCTACGAGCACTTGGTGTGTAGACACAGGAGCCACTGATCATGTTTGTAATTCCATGCAGGGGTTCCAGAAAACCAGGCTGCTTAGAGATGGCGAGATATATGTGTTCATGGGAGATGCTACGAAAGTAGCAGTGGTTGCAGTTGGAGTTATTTCTTTATCTTTTGGTTATGATAGGATTTTGGTTTTGAATAATTGTCTTTATGTACCTTCATTTAGAAGGAATTTAATTTCGGTTTCTAAACTTGCTATGGATGGTTATAATGTTTGTTTGGATCGTAATGTTTCCATTATGATGAATAAACGAGTTATATGTTCTGGTACATTGAAAGACAATTTATATATTATTGATCCTATAGAACCAATGCTGCAACCAAGTGAAATTAATAATACATTTTCTACCTCTAGTAAAAGAAAGGAACCTTCTGGATTGAACCAAACATATCTTTGGCACTTGAGATTAGGTCATATTAACTTGAGGAGGATTCAAAGATTGGTAGTAGATGGGCCTTTAGGCTCGTTGGCAGTGGAGCCATTTCCAGTCTGTGAATCTTGCTTGGAAGGAAAAATGACCAGTAGACCTTTTAAGGCAAAAGGAAATAGAGCCAAAGATGTGTTAGAATTGGTTCATACTGATTTATGTGGACCTATGAATATCCAAGCGAGAGGTGGGTATGAATATTTTGTCACTTTCATTGATGATTATTCGAGATATGGATACATTTATCTGTTGCACCGCAAGTCTGAGTGCTTTGAAAAATTCAAAGAGTACAAAGCAAGTGCGGAGAAGCGACATTCAGGAAAATGTATCAAGTCACTACGATCAGATCGTGGGGGCGAATACCTGCTTGGAGAATTTAGAGAATATTTATCAGAACATGGGATTTCATCCCAGTTGACTGCACCTGGCACACCTCAGCAGAATGGTGTAGCAGAAAGAAGGAACCGGACTCTTTTAGAGAGTGTTAGATCGATGATGAGTTATTCGAATTTACCCAAGTCGTTTTGGGGACATGCTCTAGAAACAGCGGCTTATCTTCTAAACTTGGTACCTTCTAAGTCAGTTCCAAAAACTCCAAAAGAATTGTGGACTAGTACCAAACCTAGTTTGAAACACATTCGGATTTGGGGTTGTCCAGCACATGTGCTGAACAAGAACGTGACTAAGTTAGATTCTCGTACAGAAGTAAGGCTGTTTGTGGGTTATCCCAAGGGAACAAAAGGGTATTTGTTTTATAGTCCTAAGGATCGGGATATCATTGTAAGCACCAATGCTAGATTCTTAGAGGAAGACTATATAATGAATCACAAACCCATGAGTACTGTTGTTTTAGAAGAACTAGTGGGAGGACAAGATAATTCTAATATGCCACCGATACAAGTAGAACAACCACAAGTAAATGAACAACCTATCACTAATACCACTCCAATGCTTCGTCGTAGTGGGAGGGTTGTTAAACAACCTGAGAGGTTCATGTTTTTGGGAGAGTCTTCGGACTTAGTCTCGGGTGAACATGATGAGGATCCCAGGACATACGAAGAAGCAATGCAAGATAAGGATGCAGATCTTTGGCAAAAGGCTATGCAATCTGAGATGGAATCTATGTATTCCAATCAAGTCTGGGATCTCGTGGAACCACCCAATGGTGTAAAACCCATTGGATGCAAGTGGATCTACAAAAGAAAAAGAGGATCTGACAAAAAGGTGAAAGCCTGGAAAGCAAGACTTGTTGCGAAAGGGTATACTCAGAAACAAGGAATTGATTATGAGGAAACCTTTTCTCCGGTAGTCATGCTTAAGTCAATCCGGATTCTTTTATCTATAGCAGCTCATCTCGATTATGAGATTTGGCAAATGGATGTCAAGACAGCTTTCCTAAATGGAAGTCTTGATGAAAACATCCATATGCAGCAACCAGAGGGATTCATCAAAGAGGGCCAAGAGCATCTAGTGTGTAAGCTTAAGAAGTCCATTTATGGACTGAAACAAGCTTCCAGGGAGTGGAACATTCGTTTTGATCAGGCCGTCCAGACAAATGGTTATGATCAGACTCCAAGCGAAGCATGTGTGTATAGGAAAAGTGAAGGAAATGCAGTGGTTTTTCTAGTACTATATGTAGATGACATTTTGCTCATTGGAAACAATGTAGAGATGTTGTCATCTATTAAGGCATGGTTGTTCAAACAATTTGAAATGAAAGACTTAGGTGAAGCCGCATACATTCTTGGGATCAAAGTTATAAGAGATCGCAAGAAAAGAACGTTGGCTTTATCTCAAGAACCGTACATTGATGAGGTATTGGCTCGTTTTAACATGCAGGACTCTAAGAAGGGTAATTTACCTTTTAGAAATGGAGTCTCTCTATCAAAGGAGCAGTGTCCTAAAACACCTAAGGAGATAGAGAACATGAAAGCAGTTCCTTATGCTTCAGCATGTGGAAGCTTAATGTATGTCATGTTATGCACGAGACCTGATATTTGCTTTGCCGTAGGCATGGTCAGTAGATATCAGTCCAATCCAGGTCAGGAGCATTGGAGTGCAGTAAAAACGATACTTAAGTACCTGCGAAGGACTAAGAAGTATATGTTAATTTACAAGGCTTCAGACATGTTTCCTGTAGGATATACCGATTCAGATTTCCAGACAGATAGGGATAAGAGGAAGTCAACCTCGGGGTGTGTTTTTACTTTAGGAGGTGGAGCTGTAATATGGAGGAGTGTGAAGCAGAAATGCATCGCAGACTCAACCATGGAAGCTGAATATGTGGCAGCCTCTGAGGCAGCCAAGGAGGCTATATGGTTCCGGAATTTCCTGCTGGATTTGAATGTAGTTCCTAATTTGCCACGGCAAATCACAATTTATTGTGATAATACTGGTGCTGTTGCAAATACAAAGGAACCACGAGAACATAAGGCAGCAAAACACATTGAGCGTAAGTATCACCTCATACGACAGTTCGTTAAGCGAGGAGATATTATTGTGACTGATATAGCATCAAAGGACAACCGTGCTGATCCTTTCACGAAGAGTTTACCAGCTAAGGTTTTTGAAGAACACGTGGAGGCGATAGGAGTCAGATGTCTGGTCACGGAATAGTTATTTAAACTGGTAGCGGATTATATTAATAAACACTGATATACTCAAAGAATAGCTTGAGTATAAGTGGGAGATTGTTGGGTTTTATACTAAACTATTCATTAGTAGTATATAAACATTGTCCATTTTATTGAGAATCTTGATTGCATATTTTTACATTGTCTGTTTATTATATATTGTGGATAATTTAGTATCAAATGGGATAACAGAAGATTAAATTATCAGTGTCTATATATAATATAAAGGGTTCACAGTTTAAGTGGAATTAGACAAACCACTGGAATAACTGAAGTATTATTTGGAATAGTTTATCTTGACTATTAAATAATACTTGTATACTTTGTGTATATTGAACAGGATCGAAATATTAGAATTGTTCTTCTATTCTGACAATAAAGAAGAACTAAGATTCTATGATATTATTAATGCTTAGGTTCTCAATCCAAGTGTAGTGATTGACACTTGTATGCAATGCACATGCTTTGATTCATATGTGATGTAATTAATTGTTAATTACAATATTATGTATTGAGCAATGACATTGCATGCAGAGTGGGATATTAATTACATAAGGAAACCATGTCCTGATAATATTCGGGTTGATGATGTCCTCTTGAAAGCTCATAAAGATAATTATGCTTTAGTCCTGCAGGCAGATTTGTTCTTGCATAATTATAAGGTTGAGTGGATGATCAAGGATAAAAAGATATTAATTAAATTAATTATCAGAAATTAATTTAATTAATGGACATACGATATCTTAAACATGGGGAATTTAATAAGCAAATAATATAGGAGCCGAATTTAATAATAAAGCAATTACGGTATTAGGAAAGGCAGTGCAGATATTAATTCGTTAGTGGATAGAATTAATATTTAATGACATTGGGCTTGACCCAGAATGTCATTGGGAGGCCCGACCTAATTGTCCATGATCCCTACTGGAGCCTATAAATATTCTTGTTCTCCTAAAGGCTGAAAACGTTTTTTCGGTTTTTCATAATTCGAGATTAAAACCTAGGGCAGCCGCAAGGAGCTAGGGTTTTGGGATTTCGAGGCTTTAAGGAGAGGAAACTTCGGGAGATCGAAGGCCACACTTCGCTCGAAGGGAATCAAGGAATTCAGTAGAAGACGTGGATCAGAATCGTATCGATTAAGGTAAAGTTTTCTTTTCGAACTCGTAATCAATCATATAGTAAAACGCAGAACAGTAATCATCCGTTCCAACAGAGGGTAGTGTGGTAATGTCATAATTTTATTTATCTTAAGTGGTATACATGGTCCCTTCTATGCTAATTGTTTAGTTGAACTTTAATTGAGATAGGTTGTCGTCAATGGAATAAGTATGTGGTATAATTCTTGAGGTACGTATACATGGCTTATATGATCAAGTGTTAAGGATGTCATGTGATGTTAAGTGACTACATGATTAATGTTAATTGAGTCGTTAAAGTATTATGTGCTTCCTAAGTGATTACTTGGTTAAATATATATATAAGAATATATGATTGTATAACGATGGGGTAGAAATACTTAGAGATACGTAAACAAAGCTGAGGTACTAAGGAATAGAGACTAAGACAGTATTATATTCTTATATAGGTTCCAGTAGAAGGCTAGGCAAAGAGCCAGTGGAAGTAAAGTTGGAACCCTGAGATTCAGATACTGAGATATTTTCAGCTTAAGGCAAGTATACGGTAAACTCTTACTTGTCCTTTAAATTATTATTATGCAATCAATTTCCATACTACGTTATTGTATCCCTTTTTACCTTACCCTTTTTATAAAACCTACAATTGTTCCTTTAACTTTGCTTTGTCCATATAAGCCTTCTTCCTTGACTTATACTTTGTTGACCCCTGTTGACTTTTGAATACCCGGAGCATACTTATTCCTTTGTTCACTTATTTACCATGCCTTTCAATTGTTCATTCTTTAAGCCCCTGCAATAAAATCTTGAAATAGCTTATGCCCTGAAATGAATATCGGAAATGTTAAAAGCCTCTTGTTCATTTAATCCTTTTGTTTGAATTACTCATGAATGGAACAAACTTTGGCCGTGGCGGCGGTCCTGGTTACTTATGTATGTATTTTTAGGCCAATGTGTGCCTATGGATCCTGAATGTTAGGACCTTGTGAAAACATGGTCTGGAGCTTTATGTGGCTGATCACCCGTATAGCTCGTACCGTCTTACCGGAAGTTCCAATTCCATTCCTTAAATCTTTTCCTTTGAATAGAAATGTATATCTTGAAACTATTGATTACCATTTAATTACCATTTGACTACCAGTTGATTACATTTGATTACTAATGGATTTCTAGTTACATATGTTGTTGATTATACTTGCTGAGCATTCTTTGGCTCATTTTCTTGTTTTTACCTTAACCTTTCAGTGAAGTCAGAAGATGGTCCGTACATTCCGCACTGCTAGGAAGTCTTTTTCTAGAGAGTTTGCTGCTAGGAGCGGCCCGTGGTTTGGGTTCCCGACCCATGCACAGGTTTTAGATGCTTAAGTACTTTTGATTTCCTAATAGACTTAAGGCATTTGGTTTAAGTTGTAATATTTAAATCGTTTAGACTTGTAAAACTTAATTAGTAACTCATTTAAATGTTGGAACTTAGATATGTTGTTTCATACTTCGACCTGGTAGCGATCTTGGCTTGGGGTATGGTTTCCATTTATTAGATGCATGCCTAGGTTGTATGTTATATTATGTTATATTATGTAAATGTTCGTGACACTGGTTTGGGGGTGTCACAGCTTCCATACATTGTTCCTTTCAAACTGATTTAACTCTTCTTGCATGGCTATCACCCAGTCAGAATCCAACAATGCTTCATCAGTTGTCTTGGGTTCCATTTGAGACAGGAAGCATGAAAACATGCTGTCAGCAGAGACTTTGTTCCTTGTCCTCACTCCAGAATTAGGGTCACCAATGATGAGGTCACTTGAGTGATCCTTGTTCCACTTGGTGATTCTGGGCAAGCTACTTGACTGTACAAGAACATTTGCTTCAGTTTGTTGAGTTGAATGATCACCAATCCCATTGTCTTCACCATGTTCTTCATTGTCTCCAGAGTCACCACTGTCATGAATGTTAGAGGTTATGGTCTGTGACTGAGCTGGAGTTTGGTTGACAGTAGTGGTATTGACAGTATCTTTATCAACTTCAACAATTTGAGTGAAGCTAGGTTCTTCATCCACAATTTCCCCAGCTTCCAAGTATCCTTGATTCTCAAATCTGAATGTCTGCATCTTTCCTTCTTCATGCAGTCCTGGAAACTTGGTTTCATCAAATGTGACATTGACACTTTCTTCAATAATTCTGTGTTCCATAACATAAACTCTGTAGGCAGTCCTTTCTGTGTTGTAACCCATGAATAGTCCTTCAAAAGCCTTGGTGTCAAATTTTCCTTTCTTCTCATGGTTATCCTTCATCATAAAGCATTTGCTCCCAAACACATGAAAATATTTGACAGTAGGTTTCTTTCCAGTTAACAGACAGTAAGGTGTACTTGCATGAGTTTTGTTCATCATGGTTCTGTTCTGAGTATAACAGGCTGTGTTGATAGCTTCAGCCCAGAAATATGTTGGCAGTTTGGCATCATGCAACATAGTTCTAGCTGCTTCAATGAGAGTCCTGTTCTTTCTCTCTACAACTCCATTCTGCTGTGGAGTTCTTGCAGCAGAGAATTGTTGTACAATTCCTTCATCTTTACAGAAATTTCCAAAAGTGGCATTTCTGAATTCTGTACCATTGTCACTCCTCAAGATTTGAACTTTTGAATTTGAAGTTCTATCAAGAACTCTGACTTGATCAATAATTACTTGAGCAGCTTCATCTTTGGATTCAAGAAACTTCACCCAAGTGTACCTTGAGTAATCATCCACCATAACTAAGGCATATCTCTTCTTGGCCATTGATGGTACATTGACTGGTCCAAAGAGATCCATGTGAATCAACTTGAGTGCTTCTATGTTGGTGTTCAATTGCTTGGATTTGTGCACAGCTCTTCTTAGTTTGCCCATTTGACAATCTTCACACAGTCCTTCTTGACATAATTCCTGTTGGGGCAAACCTCTCACTAACTCCTTCTTCATCAGAATATTCATTGTCTTGAAGTTGAGATGTGAGAGCTTCCTGTGCCAAAGCATACTATCACCAACAGAATCTTTACTGTAAAAACAGTAAACCTTATCCTTCTTTGTTGAATTTAAGTCAGCAACAAACAAGCTTCCTTTTCTAACCCCTTTTAGAGAGAGGCTACCATTCTTCTTGTGATAGATGTTACACAGCATCATGTCAAAATCAACCTTGAATCCCCTGTCACTGAATTGGCTGACACTGAGTAGATTGTGCTTCAATCCATCCACAAGAGCAATATCTTCAATGACAACATTTCCAATTTCCAGACAGCCATATCCCACTGTGTAACCCTTGCTGTTGTCTCCAAAGGTTATGATTGGGCCAGCTTTCTCAACATAATGTGATAGCAGGGCTTTATCACCTGTCATGTGTCTTGAGCAACCACTGTCAATGATCCATATGACTTGATCTTTCTTCTTGCCCTGCAAAACAGAATGTGTCTAAGATGCATATGGTACCCAATCCTTGTTGGGTCCTGCAGTTTCAGTGTCTCCTGAGTTTCTTTCAGTCATAAAATCACAAGCATTATCAGTAATCTCCTGTTTGACTTCTCTTTTCACCCACTTAGGTTTAGAATTGGACTTGGTCCTTTTCTTAGTGAATGGAGCCTTTTTGCTGTTGCCAGCAGGCTCAGAAGTCTCAACAGTGTTTATGTATGAAAATTTTTCAGTAGTGAGAATAGGTAAGTTAAAGCATGTACTCATGGCAGTGATTTTGCATGGCATACATTCAATGTTATTACAGACACTCATAGTTCTATGCATAAGGGGGGTTCTGTGTAAGTTACCATTGAGTTCAGTTGCATTGATCTTATCCTCAATTGGTTTCTTACAAACATGTGTTAAGTGATGAGTAGATCCACAGTTATTGCATAGTTTCCTAGAAGCACCTCCAACATTAGTGTATCCATTTCCTTTGTTGACTCCTACCTTTCCATTCCTATTCTTAGACTTGGGAGTTACTGGATTGACAATATGTTCAGAAGTTGCTGTCGAACTTTCCTTGACAGTATCTTTTATTCCTACTGTCTTGACAGAAGGTTTTAAAGTTGCTGTCTTGGAACCATTCTTGACAGTATCTTTGGAAGATTCTGTCTTGCCAACTGTGACAGCATCTTTTGAACTTACTGTCTGATTACTTGGTAAGTTTACTGTCTTGGGAATTGTGACAGTATCCTTTCCATCCTTGAATGTGTTGTCAACACCTTCATCCTCATCAAGAATTTCTTGTTTGATGAGCATGGCTTCTTCATCAAACTCAATTTCTGTAGCTTTGAAAATGGGAGTTTTAACTTTCTTGAGAATGGTGGGTTTGACAGCAGCATTTCCAGGACAATCTTGAATCACAGTTTCCTTTCCAGGTCTTCTACCTTATGAAAAACCTATACCAACTGACTGATTTTCTGTATGCTTATCATTGTAATCCTGAACTATCTTTGATGAGTTTTTATAAGCCTTGATTTTAAATTCATTTTCAGCAATCTCATTTCTCAGGAATTCCTCAACCTCTTTAGCACATTTCAATTCATTTATAAGTTTAGCATTCTCCTGACCTAAAGAGTCTAGTGAACTGGTTTTAAGAACAAGAGATTCATTTTCAGACTTTAGTGTTTCATTTAGCTTACTCAGCCTAGTGATCTCCTCATTGGCAGCAGATAAGCTAGTATAGACATTGAACATTTCAGCACTTAAGTCTTTAATGGTTTTCTTATACTCATCAATGGACATATCAAGTAAGACAAGTGAAGGTACCTGACTTGAAGATGTTGATGTTACTTCATCAGTGCTAGCCATGAGAGCTAGGTTGACATATTCTTTTTCATCTTCATCATCAGACTCATCCCAACACTTTCCTTCAGCCACATAGGCTCTACCTTGATTCTTCTTAGAGTATCCACCAGTTCCTTTCTCAAATCTCTGAACCTGTTTGGGTCTTTTGCACTCAGTAGCAAAATGACCAGGTTCACCACAGTTGTAACACTTGAATTTAGATCTATCCACAAATCCAGTCTTGTATCCTCCTTTGAATGAACTTCCCACAACAGCCTTTGATGAGCTTCCCTTGGTGAACTTGGTTGCTTGGCCTTGGGGCCTGAATGACCTATCCTTCTTGAACCTAAAGTTCTTGAACTTTTTGGCCATGTAAGCCATAGTAGGATTGTCCATGCTTTCCAGTTCCTCCATTGTGTAGAAGTCTTCATCTTCCACATCCTTGAGCTGTAGTACTACTTTCTCATCATCTTCAACAACCTCTTCTATCTTCAAGGATTGTACAGGGGTTGGTTGTGTGATTTGTAGTGCTTCACTAGGTTGTGTGATCCTTGGCACTTGTGCTACTAGGGCACTTGACATGTTAGCCATCTTGTTCCTTGTTCCACTTTGTATGGCTCTCTTTTGAAAGAGTTCAAGTTCATAAGATTTCAGAATGCCATAAAGTGTCTCAAAGGTTATATTGTTGAGATCCCTTCCTTCTCGTATGGCTGTTGTCTTGTGTTCAAGATGATCAGGCAGTGTAAGCAAGAACTTGACATTCAATTCTTTTCTGTCATAGTACTTGCCATGTATCTGCAGTTCAGTTAAGAGCTTACTGAACCTTTCAAACATGGAAGTTAAGTCTTCACCAGGCTTGGCCATGAATGCCTCATATTGAGATATAAGTATTTGCCTTTGGTTGCCCTTAACCTCTTCACTTCCTTCACAGAGTAAAGCTAACCTGATCCACATCTCCTTGGCTGATGTGCAGCTTATCACACTTCCACACATGGCTTTATCCAACGTGAGAGAATCGAGCAAGATGAGTTGCAAGTGATCATCTAACACCATTTTCTCCTTCTCAGGTTCCAAAATTTCCGAGGGATCTTTGGGAACCCAATGTGCAGGAATGATTTCACCATTTACTGTTGTGGCTTCAATTTCCTTCCTTGGTATGAAAGGACCATTCTCGAGTATACCTGGGTATAGTGGATTCGCAGCTTTGTTAGATATAATTACTGATGTTTGTTTAATCAGTGTTTAAGTAACAGGTACTGTTCAGAGTTTAGTCTGAAGTACTTATCAGAGTTTACATGGAAGCCGGTCAGAGTTTGTTAAAGTCTGACAGGGTGAAAGTTGATTTAGCTGTCGGTGCATATCATGAAGATTCTAGAAGCAATATATTCTGAAGATGGAAAGAAACAGAATATATTGATACAGCTAAGGAGACTGGACAGAGGACTGAAGCAATTCTAATTGATTACAAATTGTATAGCTAATTTGTAGGAGTATCAATTAGAGATTGATTGTAACTGTGTACTATATAAACACAGATAGGTTATCCCTAGAAGGGATGCGATTATTGAAAATATTATTCTTGTAACCTAGTAGCTCTTTGTGATTCATTAACATCATTAAGAGAGAAACTGTTAATATAATTACAGTTTGTTGATTTATAAAAAGTGTTATTGATTGTTATTCTCATACATACTTGATTATATTGTGTATTCAGCCTAACAATTGGTATCAGAGCTTAGGCTGTTTAATATATACAGTTTTACGATTCAAACACAGTAATAATCATGTCTGAATAAAATCAAGCTCCTCCCAAGGTTGAACAGGTTAAACCTAATTCTGTGAGTCGATATGAAACTATCAGGGTTCCAATTCTCAGGTCAGTGGAGTATCCAATTTGGAAGGTGAAGATGACCATGTTTCTGGAGGCTACAGATCTAGAATACCTTGACAGAATATATGATGGTCCTCATATGCCGACTAAATTGTCTCCTGTTGTTGATGGTCAAGAACAAAAGACTGTTCCAAAGGAAAAGAAAGATATGACTCCTGAGGACATCTCATCAATTGCAAAAGATGCAAAGGTTAGACATCTTCTCCACAGTGCTTTAGATAATGTTATGTCTAACAGAGTAATTGGTTGCAAAACTGCAAAAGAAATCTGGGATGCTTTGGAAGTCAGGTGTCAAGGAACCACTGCTATAAAGAAGAACAGGAAAACAATACTCACTCAGGAGTATGAGCACTTTGATTCAAGAGCCAATGAAACCTTGACTGAGACATATGACAGATTCTGTAAACTACTGAATGATTTATCTCTAGTTGATAAAGAATATGATCTTGAAGAATCAAATCTCAAATTTCTCTTATCTTTACCTGAAAGATGGGATTTGAAGACAACAACTATAAGAGATAATTACGAACTTGCTGAAACTGAACTTGATGAGATTTATGGGTTACTGAAAACTCATGAATTGGAAATAGAACAAAGAAACAGAAGATCAAGCAAGAAGACAAAATCTGTTGCTCTCAAAGTTGAGGAGAAGCCCATCAAGAAGGAATCATCAAGGAAGAAAGCCAAGGGAAAGGCTTTAGTCATTAAATCTGAAAGTGAGTCATCAAACCCTGATGATGACTCAAACTCTGATGAAGCTTCTGACTCTGAGGATGATGAAGAACAGATGATGCAAATGGCTGCATTGATGGTGAAGACCTTCAAGAAGATGGGATTCAAGAACTTCAAGAAAGGAAAGAGATTCTCAAGGAAAGATTCAAACTCTGAAAGGAAAAGTTTTAGAAAGTCTGATGGAAGGGAGACCAAGTCTGGCAAGAAGGATAAATCTGAAATCCAGTGCTACAAGTGTAAGGAGATGGGTCACTATGCCCCGGAGTGTAAGAAAGGAAAATCTGAGAAAGCACTCATCTCTAAAGGCAAAGACTGGGCAGATACTTCAGACTCTGATGATGGAGTAAATTATGCTCTTATAGCAACTGTCAAAGATGAGACTGAATCATCTGAAAATAAGGTACCCCTAACTACGTATGCTTATGATACTGATAATATATCTGAGTTAAGAGTATATCTGAAAAGCGTACATGTTAGTTATAGGGATCAGACTTTAGAGAATGAGAGAATTAAATCTGAGAATTTTAGCCTTAAAGATAGAAACAAGTTTCTTGAAGGAGAACTTGAAAATATGAAGCAGATTCAAAAAGAAAGAGATGATGATGTTTATGTGGAACAGGAGTTGCTTAAAAGATATAGGCAACTAGAATCTGATCTAGAAAAAGAAAGAAAAATAATCAAGACTTGGACAGACTCTGGAAGAGACACTCATCAAGTGTTCCAGACAGATTTTGTAGGTTTAGGCTATTGTGAGAATGATGAACTTAGGTTTAAAGACAAGGTTAAGGTTAAACCACAACTTAAACCTGTGAAATTTGTTCCAGAGTCCACTAAGTTAAAATCTGTTGTAGTAAGAGAAGCTGATATGGAATCAGATGAAACCTGTGAAAGACAGGAAAATATTATAACAGAAAATCTAATGGAAAAAGAAGCTGTTAGAAAACCAATAAAAGTCTGTGAAAAACAGGTTAATGTTGGTTTAATGACAGGAAAACAGTTCAATCATAAGCTAAAAGAGGTAAAGTCTGCCATGAAACCAAAAGGGTCCAAGAAGAATAGGAATGGAAAGATAGGCATAAATAAAAGAAATAATCATTTGCCTACTGCTGCTGCTCCAAGGAAAACATGTTATAACTGTGGTAGTTTTTGACTCGTAAACACGCAAGTATACGCGATCACAAATAGCAAGTGATAAATAGAGTTCGTTCCGCAGAGACAAGGTGTAAATGCCAATTTAATACCTATGCAATAGTGTATGGTTACTTCTTAATGCTTGACCAATTATTAAATTGAGTTGTTGATTATTACTTAACTAATAAAACAATTATCAACTAAGAGTGAATTAACAAACGAGATTACTTATGTAAGAGAAAACATGGGGTTCCAATTTCATTAACCACTTCATCTAGAATCTTATGCCTTTTCAACCTAGCATGTGCAAGCGATGATAACTGATTAGACGCACTAAACTGACACACGCCAACTTTCGTTGTACATATATCATCCTACTGATCATCCACAATCGATAGAAGTCAAGTAGTCACCAAATATGCTTAGTCCCTATATGTCTATAGAGATTGAAAACATAATGGTTTACAATCAAGCATCCAAATAATCACATAGTCGGTGCAAGACGGTTAGAATTACACCACAAATTAATACATGCTCTTCACATGCAAAAACCTACGCTAGCATGGTATGTTCTAAACCCTAGATCCACTTTCGCAATCACTAGGATTCAACAAACAATTACGGATGTTCGCGACGCACCCATAACGAATAAGCGCAACCAAACTAGGTTAACAATATATCAAACACACACCAAGGCATAAAAACATTTAATAACTAGAATCCATGGAAAACTCCATTAAAACCCCATGATAACGATTAGCCCATAATCGGACTTCTCATCATCATGGGTTTAAATGACAACATGAATCTACAGACAATTAATAATGAATAATAGAAGAGAAATTGAGAGCAAAATAAATCCTGGAAAATTGTAGAGAAGAAATACAAAAGATGGAATCAATAGGCCTCCTTGCTTGTCACTAGCTTGAAGAACCCTAGAAATTTGATCTCTTGTTTTTGGAATGAAAAATTGTTTTTAGATAATTGTTGATAGGAAACATAATAATAGCTGCTCACCCCTCCCCGTGTTTTTAGGTTCGCATCATATATATAGATGCCCTAAAATACATGGGCCTAAATTGACTTGACCCGAAATAAAACAACAAACTTCTGCCAAAACCTACATAACCCTAGCGCCTTGTTGAGGCCCCCAAACCGCGCAGCTGCGCTCTAATTCGCGTAGGAGCGCGCGCAGACTCCTGGAAACTTCACCTGGCGCGCTATAGCGCCTATCGCAAGCGCCCTTGCGCCTCAATGCTACACAGCCTTCGCGCAACTGCGCCCCAACGCGCGCAGGAGCGCCCGGACATCCCTGGAAAACCCTCTTTTGCGCGCTGTAGCGCCTAGAGCTGCGCAGCTGCACCTGCTAGCTCCTGGAGATACTTCAAAACTTCAACAACTTGACTTGTTGCCTTGCTCTGATTTTCTTGCACAGGCTTTTAGATTAATTTCACACCACCATAACATTGTTTTAGCCCATAATGTCTTCGACGACACAACCTACACAAATTACATAAAAACACATCACATGGCAACGAAACTCGAGAACTTGCAAACGTTTTAAGTCCAAACAGAAGGCAAATAGTGGATGTAAAATCCACTTATCAAACCCCCAAACTTAACCCGTTGCTTGTCCTCAAGCAATGCGAACTCACCCTAAAATGATGAATGAATGCAACTAATAACTAAATGTCATGATAATGCGAACGTGTCCTAATGCAATGATCCCACACAAATGATCCGAAACCAACTCAACAAGCAAACGCCTCAACGAATGCAACAACTCCAAATAGAGCTCGACTAAGGCCCCGTATACTAACAATACATGCTCGGTAACGTGGTGTGTGCATTTCTCACTAGATATACTCGTGAAACTAGATAAAAGTCATAACCAATTCTTTTGCCAAAACAATCACATGTTTATAAACAGAATGAGCTTTAGACACTCCATGACTAAAAGACACCGCCATCATCATTCAAGGTAGACAAGGATTCATGCTTATTACACAACACAACACAAACACCAACACACATGCTTATTGACCGTGCAATGGGTGGGACCCCTCAAGGCTTATACAATAGCACTCATGTAGCGAGCGTTAGGTTAGTGGATCCCAGACCGGAAAAGTCTTAGGTCACTAGGCATGAAATCCCCTAGAACTTACTTGCTCGAGTACTAAAGAGCCCACCCTAGCCAATTAACATACACACACTCTCACAAACGCTCATTTTTTTTTTATACTCACAACTCTTTTTTTTTTTTTTTTCTTTTCTGACTCTTTTTTTTTTTTTTACACATGGGTGCACTATCTCACCCTCCTAGACTACTCATATTACATATGAGCTGGCTACTAGCCATTTGACGCCTAGCCATTATTACACTACGACACGACACAATACTTAGCATGAAATCCCTATTTTCCCCCAAACTTATACTTAAGTGCTCCTACGTCATCAAGGGAATAACGAAAATTCTAGATATAAATAGGTGATTAAATCTCAACAGCCAAACAAGGTATGACTCGATCTAGCCCAAGAGCACACCGTGAGATCGTGAAAAGATTGTGTTCCCAACACATGCAAGTCAATTTCATAAGTACTTAACTCAACCCTCTATTCATTGTCATCACACACGTCGACCTACCTATCGAGCCAGAAACAGACACTCATGTGGAATCACGTGATATGCATGAACAAAATGATATTACACTCCTAAATAAAGCTATATGACATGGCATGACAAAACTAAATGCACAATTACTAATATGAACTAGCATGAATATGCAGCTATATGCAATGCAAAGACTCTTGATACCCTAAAATCACCCCCAAACTTAAGAATTTCAATGTCCTCATTGAAGGTAAAATAAAGGGTACAAGAGATACTCCCCTAGTCGTTGGCATCGTCACCCTCCTCGGGTGGTGTGTCTGGTGGTGGATAAACATGGTGCGCTCCGAAAGTAGGCCATGTGACCTGAAAACCCTGCTGCCGATACACTCCATCCAACGACTGAGTCAAGTCTGTAGCAAATCGATGTATCATGGCATGTGTAGTATCATAACGCCTCATCATGCGCCTGAACTGAGCATCACTGAAAACCACATTTCCCTGACTCGACTGGCTCGGCTGTGTGTGAGAAGGTCCTGCTCTGTCTGCCGGCCGAGGCACTCTCTCCACCGGTGGCGGATTACCACTTTCCTCATCAATAACAACATAACCACGGCCCCTAGGGTGGGGAGTGCCGCCCGGCCACTCCGCCAACCTCTTAATCACCTGGTGATCAAGATCACCAATCGGCCTGTGCAAAGTCTCATCATTATGCCAGCGAACACCAACATGAAAACACAACTCAGCAACAATCACATCATGGGGAATCCCGCCTGTAGTGCTACCACCTAAGAATTTCATGATGTTCTGATAGACTAGAGACCCGAGATCAATGTACTTTCCGTTCAGAATACCCCACAAAATGATAGCACGGTCAACAGTAACCTCAGTAACATGCGAAGTTGGTATTATGCGGGCACACATAAAAAGGAACCAAGCTCGAGCATACCTGGTCAATGCAGCTGCAGGAAAAGTACGCTTCGTAGTCGTACCGGCCTTGCACTTCCAAACCGTGCCCGGTATACACATTCCTGCTACAATAGCGTCTAAGTCTACGTCACCCCGCGTCTTCTGCATCCAATCCTCAGCACCTCTGGGCTTCGCTGGTTGATACAAAATGCGACGTATATACCCAGGTTTGTAAGCCACTGCCCAGCCCCTCACCATAGTGATCCCATTTTTCTGCATCTTGGCATTTGCATAGAACTCCCGTACTACACTCAATGGAACCGCCAAAGGTGTTGCACAAAACGCCGACCACCCTAACTCCGTAACCATAGCTTCCAATTCCCCATCCTCGGCCGAAGGGGCGAAACCCCGTTCTTTGACAACTCCTTTTGTCGATAAATTATCAAACTCCACTTGAGCCGCCTTAGACACAAATTTGTCCACATCATAATCCACATCCACCTCTTCCTCCGAACTACTACTACTCACAATCCGTACCCTCTTAGGAGCCATAACAACAATACCCACAAATACAATTTCACCAATATCCACTAAAAATCATTAACCAAGCAAAATTCCCCAAAAACCACCAATAACCAAATTCTCCACAAATTTCAAGAGCTCAATTCGTAAATAAACAAGAGTGAAGAATAATATACCCAATCCGATAGGTGAACTTGCAAGTAGACTCCACCAAACTTGAATCTTGAAGCCTTCAAATTAGAATTAAGTTGGGCAACATTGAAATGGGGGTTTGGGGTTTGTGTGTATAGGTGTATGTATAGATGGTTGAATAACTATTAGGCAGGATATGAGATGATGTGGAATTGGGAGGGTTTAACTTGATAAGAATTTAGGGATAGCTTTAGGCTTTAGGAGATGGAGATGGAGTAATATGAGAAAGGGGTATACAACAAATGGGCAATAGCTGTTACAACTGCACAAAAAAAAAAACAGCGGGTTGAAGGCGCTGTAGCGCGTGTTTCAGGCGCAATAGCGCGTGTGATCCCCTGATTTTCACAAAACTATTTTTTCTCTTTTTTTTTTTTTTTTTTTTTTTTTTTTTTTAAAACAACGATCCAACAGCGTGGGTTGCCTCCCACGAAGCGCTTCTTTAACGTCACTAGCTTGACTTGAAGTTCCAATTATGTCGACTCCAGAACCACCAACGCTTCCACGCAATTAACCGTACTTCCAAAATAATGTTTCAACCTTTGACCGTTAACCTTGAATGCTTGATCAGGTGACTTCTCGAAAATTTCTACCGCTCCATGCGGATAGACAGTTTTAATGGTGAATGGCCCTGACCACCTTGACTTGAGTTTACCCGGAAAAAGTCTGAGCCGGGAATTGAATAGAAGCACTAATTGGCCTGATTCAAAGGTTTTAGGCACTAATTTCCTGTCATGCCATTTTTTCACTTTCTCTTTGTACATTTTTGAGTTCTCATAAGCTTGAAGACGAAATTCATCCAGTTCATTCAATTGCAGCATCCTTTTTTCACCAGCAGCTGCCATGTCAAGATTTAACTTCTTCAATGCCCACTAAGCCTTATGTTCTAGTTCCGCGGGTAGATGACATGCTTTTCCATAAACAAGCTGAAATGGAGACATTCCCAATGGAGTCTTATACGCTGTCCTGTAGGCCCATACGGCTTCATCTAATTTCATGGACCAATCCTTCCTTGAAGGATTCACTACCTTTTCCAAGATTCTTTTGATTTCTCGATTAGAAACCTCGGCTTGACCATTTGTCTGAGGATGATAGGCTGTTGCAACGCGGTGAGATACTCGATACTTGGCTAGTAAAGCCGTGAACTGGCGATTGCAAAAATGGGTTCCTTCATCACTGATAATAGCACGAGGGGTCCCAAACCGAGTGAAGATCTGCTTGTGAAGGAAATTAAGCACTACCTTAGCATCATTTGTTGGTAGGGCTTTCACCTCAACCCATTTGGATACATAATCCACTGCCAACAGAATATACTGATTATTGCACGACGACACAAAAGGTCCCATGAAATCGATTCCCCAAACATCAAAAATCTCCACTTCAAGCATATTATTTAGAGGCATCTCGTTCCTCTTAGAAATATTACCAACTCTTTGGCAACGATCACATCTCATCACGAACTGATGAGCATCTTTGAATAGAGTTGGCCAGAAAAATCCTGCCTGAAGCACCCGAGCAGCGGTCTTATCTCCACCATAATGACCACCATAGATAGTGTCATGACAATCTCGCAAAACTCCCTCTGTCTCACTGTACGGAATACACCGCCTGAGAAGCTGATCTGGTCCTTGCTTAAATAGGTAAGGCTCGTCCCAACGATACCACTTCACATCATGTAGAAACTTCTTCTTCTGAGCATAAGAAAGATCCGTTGGGATGACATTGCTCACCAAATAATTCACCAAGTCAGCAAACCAAGGTACTTCCCCTTGCACCTGAAACAACTGCTCATCCGGGAAGTGCTCATTGATTAGAGTTTCATCCCTTTTAGTTTCCTCGCCCCGCTCCAATCTTGAGAGATGATCAGCTACCTGATTTTCCGTCCCCTTGCGGTCCTTGATTTCAAGCTCAAACTCCTGAAGTAAGAGTACCCATCGAATCAGTCGGGGTTTAGCATCCTTTTTAGCGAGTAGATATCTGATGGCTGCGTGGTCTGTGTATACCGTGACTTTTGCACCAAGCAAGTAAGATCTGAATTTTTCGAACCCGTAGACAATTGCTAACAGCTCTTTCTCAGTGGTGGTGTAATTCAGCTGAGCATCATTGAGGGTTTTACTAGCATAGTAAACCACATGAAACACATTCATCTTCCTCTGTCCCAACACCACGCCCACGGCGAAATCACTTGCGTCACACATCATCTCGAAAGGCTCATTCCAGTTAGGAGCCGTAATGACTGGAGTAGTTGTCAGTTTCTTTTTCAAGTGCTCGAATGCCTCCAAACACTCATCAGTGAATTTAAAAGGAATGTCCTTCTCTAGTAGACTGCAGAGTGGCTTTGTAATTTTAGAGAAGTCCTTTATAAAACGCCTATAAAACCCGGCGTGTCCCAGAAAGCTGCGAACTCCTTTGACTGAGATAGGAGGAGGAAGTTTCTCGATTGTCTCCAGCTTGGCCTTATCCACTTATAAACCCTTATTAGACACCTTGTGACCTAGAATGATACCCTCCTGTACCATGAAGTGGCACTTCTCCCAGTTGAGCACTAGATTTGTCTCAACACACCGTTTCAACACCAAGCTCAAATTATGCAAGCATTCGTCATAAGAAGACCCAAACACTGAGAAATCATCCATGAACACTTCCACGTTAATTCCAATCATGTCTGAAAAGATAGCCATCATGCACCTTTGAAATGTGGCCAGAGCACCACAAAGTCCGAAAGAAACTCGACGGAACGCAAAAGTTCCGAAAGGACAGGTAAAGGTAGTCTTCTCCTGATCTTCCGGAGCTATTGCAATCTGATTATATCCCGAATATCCATCCAGCAAACAATAGTATTCGTGACCAGCTAGTCTGTCCAGCATCTGATCAATGAACGGTAGAGGGAAATGGTCCTTTCTAGTGGCCTTATTCAGTTTCCTGTAGTCCATACAAACTCTCCAACCTGTGACTGTCCGAGTTGGAATAAGTTCATTCTTCTCGTTGGCTACCACTGTCATACCCCCTTTCTTCGGTACACATTGAACCGGGCTCACCCAAGAACTATCCGAGATGGGATAGATTATTCCTGCATCTAGCCATTTGAGAATTTCCTTCTTGACAACCTCTTTCATGATGGGGTTAAGTCTCCTCTGATGTTACACAGAAGGTTTGTTTCCTTCCTCCATTGGAATTTTGTGCATGCAGTAAGAGGGGCTGATGCCCTTGATGTCTGCTATGGTCCACCCTAAGGCTGATTTGAACTCTCTCAGAATCCGCAAGAGCTTCTCTTCCTTACTACCTGACAGGTTAGAAGCAATAATAACTGGTAACGAAGAAGCTTCACCAAGGAATGCATACCTTAAATGATCCGGCAGTGGTTTAAGTTCAAGTTCAAGAGCTTCTTCAATAGATGGCTTTAGACGAATCTGTGATTTTTGAAGCTCAGCTAAGCCAAGAGATTCCGGTGGAGCATTAAACTTCCTTTGGTAAGGGTTAGCATTCAACAGCTGCACGCATTCTGCAATTTCTTCGTTCTCATAATCAGATTCCCCTTGTAGGGTACTTACCAAGGCATCTGCTTCCAACAACTGACTCAATTCCCCATGTTGCCATGACTCAACCATGTCAAGTCTGAAACATTCTTCCTCTTCAGTTGGAAGTTGCATTGCTTTAAAAACATTGAAGGTGATGTTTTGATCATGCACTCTCATAGTCAGCTCCCCTTTCTGAACATCAATCAACGTTTTTCCTGTTGCCAAGAATGGCCTTCCTAAGATGATTGGGATGTTCTTATCTTCCTCAAAATCCAAGATGACAAAGTCAGCGGGAAAAATTAGTTTATCCACTTTGACTAAGACGTCTTCCACTATTCCACGAGGATATGTTACCGACCTGTCAGCTAGCTGCAAGGAGATATTAGTAGGTTTTGGGTCGGGGAGTCCAAGTGTCATGAAGACGGAGAGAGGCATCAGATTAATGCTTGCACCAAGATCACACAAGCATTTGTTGAATGACACGTTGCCAATAGTGCAGGGAATAGTGAAGCTCCCTGGATCTTTAAGCTTTGGAGGTAGTTTTTGTTGCAAGATCGCACTACATTCCTCCGTCAATGCAACCGTTTCAAAATCAGCTAGCTTTAACTTCTTCGAGAGAATTCCCTTCATAAACTTAGCGTAACTAGGCATTTGTTCCAAAGCTTCAGCAAATGGGATGTTAATATGCAATTTTTTAAATACCTCCAGAAATTTGCCAAATTGCTGATCCAGTTTCTGTTTCTGCATCCTTTGAGGAAACGGTGGAGGTGGATAGACTGGAGGATTAGCCTCTGAAGGAACCATATGCTTGGCTGGTTGTTGGAGTGGCTGCTTTTCCTTTTCTGCAACTTCCTCTTGCTCTGCCTATTTTGAATTCTGTTCAGATTCTGTTCCCCCTGTGACTTTTCCTGACCGCAGAGTAATAGCTTGTACCTGTTCCTTACCATCATTCTTCCCTGGATTAGGCTCTGTGTTGCTAGGCAGACTTCCTTGTTGCCTATGAAGTAGGGCATTTGCTAGTTGTCCAATCTGGTTTTCCAGAGTTTTGAGAGATGATGCCTGACTCTGGAGTGATACCGCTTGACTCTTGACCATCGATCTCAATTCTTCTAATTCAGATTTTTCATTAGATTGCTGCTGAAATCCCGGAGGCTGATATTGCTGCCTTGGAGCATACTGCTGCTGCATCCCAGAAGGGTTGGACTGTCTACCCCCAAACTGCTGGTTAGGAGGAGGATAAGATGACTGCTGCATGTTGTTCTGACTGTTACCCCAGCTAAAGTTAGGGTGATTCCTGTTGTTTGGATGATATGTGTTAGGAACTGGCTGTTGTGGCCTTTGAAAATTGCTCACAAACTGGGCTGACTCATGAGATATGGCACATTGACTAGTGTCATGCCCACCTGCACATAGCTCACAGATGCTAGCGACCTGTTGCCTCCCAAGATTAGCCAAAGAATCTACCTTCAGGGTTAGAGCTTCTAACTGAGCTGACAGAGCAGTAGCGGTATCCACTTGAAGAACTCCTGCTACTTTGCCTTGCTGCAATCTCTGCGAAGGATTTTGATACTCATTCGCAGCCATCATCTCAATCAGATCATAGGCTTCCTCGTAGCTTTTAGCCCACAACGCTCCGCCAGAAGCAGCATCTACCATAGGCCTAGATTGGCTTCCCAGTCCATTATCGAAGCAATTAATGATCATCCAATCTGGCATCCCGTGATGGGGGCATTTTCTGAGCATTTCTTTATAACGCTCCCAAGCTTCACACAATGATTCACCCTGTGCCTGGGCAAACTGAGCAATAGCATTCCTTATGGCAGCTGTTTTCGCCATAGGAAAGAATTTGGAGAGAAATTTTTGTGCAAGCTCTTCCCAAGTAGTGATAGACCCAGCCGGTAAAGAATGTAACCAACCTTTAGCTTTGTCCCTCAAAGAGAAGGGAAAGAGTCTCAGCTTCACAGCATCATCTGAAACACCATTGAACTTGAAGGTGTCACAAATTTCGATGAAATTCCTGATATGCATATTAGGGTCCTCAGTTGCACCACCCCCAAACTGGACTGTGTTCTGCACCATTTGGATAGTACCAGGCTTAATCTCGAAGGTATTTGCTGCGATAGCTGGCCTGACGATACTCGATTGAATATCATTTATCCTTGGTTGCGAATAATCCATGAGTGCTTTTGGAGGTACCTCTGGATTCGGATTAGCATCTCCCATTGTAACAACCGGTCCAACTTCTTCTTCTAGTAACTCTATCTCTTTCTTCCCTTCTAGTTCCGCTTTGGTTTGAGATCGTGTTCGCATGCACGTTCAAATACCTGAAAAACGAAGGACAGGAAGACACAAGATAGGTAAGTAACACGAATCAAGTCAGTAATCTATAACGACCACTGCTGACAAGCATATAAACTACAAATAACACCGTAATCCCCGGCAGCGGCGCCAAAAACTTGTTGACTCGTAAACACGCAAGTATACGCGATCACAAATAGCAAGTGATAAATAGAGTTCGTTCCGCAGAGACAAGGTGTAAATGCCAATTTAATACCTATGCAACAGTGTATGGTTACTTCTTAATGCTTGACCAATTATTAAATTGAGTTGTTGATTATTACTTAACTAATAAAACAATTATCAACTAAGAGTGAATTAACAAACGAGATTACTTATGTAAGAGAAAACATGGGGTTCCAATTTCATTAACCACTTCATCTAGAATCTTATGCCTTTTCAACCTAGCATGTGCAAGCGATGATAACTGATTAGACGCACTAAACTGACACACGCCAACTTTCGTTGTACATATATCATCCTACTGATCATCCACAATCGATAGAAGTCAAGTAGTCACCAAATATGCTTAGTCCCTATATGTCTATAGAGATTGAAAACATAATGGTTTACAATCAAGCATCCAAATAATCACATGGTCGGTGCAAGACGGTTAGAATTACACCACAAATTAATACATGCTCTTCACATGCAAAAACCTACGCTAGCATGGTATGTTCTAAACCCTAGATCCACTTTCGCAATCACTAGGATTCAACAAACAATTACGGATGTTCGCGACGCACCCATAACGAATAAGCGCAACCAAACTAGGTTAACAATATATCAAACACACACCAAGGCATAAAAACATTTAATAACTAGAATCCATGGAAAACTCCATTAAAACCCCATGATAACGATTAGCCCATAATCGGACTTCTCATCATCATGGGTTTAAATGACAACATGAATCTACAGACAATTAATAATGAATAATAGAAGAGAAATTGAGAGCAAAATAAATCCTGGAAAATTGTAGAGAAGAAATACAAAAGATGGAATCAATAGGCCTCCTTGCTTGTCACTAGCTTGAAGAACCCTAGAAATTTGATCTCTTGTTTTTGGAATGAAAAATTGTTTTTAGATAATTGTTGATAGGAAACATAATAATAGCTGCTCACCCCTCCCCGTGTTTTTAGGTTCGCATCATATATATAGATGCCCTAAAATACATGGGCCTAAATTGACTTGACCCGAAATAAAACAACAAACTTCTGCCAAAACCTACATAACCCTAGCGCCTTGTTGAGGCCCCCAAACCGCGCAGCTGCGCTCTAATTCGCGCAGGAGCGCGCGCAGACTCCTGGAAACTTCACCTGGCGCGCTATAGCGCCTATCGCAAGCGCCCTTGCGCCTCAATGCTACACAGCCTTCGCGCAACTGCGCCCCAACGCGCGCAGGAGCGCCCGGACATCCCTGGAAAACCCTCTTTTGCGCGCTGTAGCGCCTAGAGCTGCGCAGCTGCACCTGCTAGCTCCTGGAGATACTTCAAAACTTCAACAACTTGACTTGTTGCCTTGCTCTGATTTTCTTGCACAGGCTTTTAGATTAATTTCACACCACCATAACATTGTTTTAGCCCATAATGTCTTCGACGACACAACCTACACAAATTACATAAAAACACATCACATGGCAACGAAACTCGAGAACTTGCAAACGTTTTAAGTCCAAACAGAAGGCAAATAGTGGATGTAAAATCCACTTATCAGTAGTTCTAACCATCTTGCTAGATTTTGCAATAAGAACAAAGATATTAATTCTTTACCTTCTAAATCAGGAGTAAAGAATGATTATGTAAGGGTTAAACCACAGACTTTATGCACACACTATGGGAGCACTTGGCATTCTATTTATACTTGTAAGAGTTATCATGCTATTTATCATAACTATTATGAGCCAAAGCCCAACTTGAAGTGGGTTAGGGCAAACTCTGCAAGTGTAAAGTCTGACAATGTTAGTTTAAACTCTGTTGATAGTGATTCCGCTGCAAAAGCTAACACTGTTAAGAAAGACAAAGGATCCAAGCAAGTCTGGGTCCTTAAAACTAACACTTAGTGTTTGTTTGTGATTACAGGGCATAAAAGAGAGCACCCTTATCTTGGACAGTGGATGCTCAGGACACATGACTGGAAATAAAGCCCTGCTATCAGATTTTGAGGAGAAGGCTGGCCCAAAGGTATCCTATGGAGATGGCAACATAGGACGTACTATGGGATATGGAAATATCCATCTTGGAAGTGTCATCATCACGAATGTAGCTCTAGTCTCAGGACTCAAGCATAATCTGCTATCTGTGAGTCAAATCTGTGATAGAGGAAACCATGTAGATTTTTATACTGAACACTGTGAAGTTATCAGTAAATCTACTGGAAAAGTTGTTCTAGTTGGACACAGGCACAACAACATTTATGAAGCAAGTTTGGTAACAAACTCTGATGGAAAAACAGTGTGTCTGACTGCAAGAATGTCAAATGAAGAGAGTTGGAACTGGCATAAGAAGCTCTCTCATCTCAATTTGAACAACATTAATGAGCTAATAAGAAAGGATCTTGTAAGGGGACTTCCCAAGTCAATACTTAGCTTAGATGGCCTATGTGATTCTTGTCAAAAGTCAAAGCAAAGGAAGTCATCTTTCAAGAGCAAATCTGAATCATCAGTAGTAGAACCTTATCATCTTCTACATGTTGATCTCTTTGGACCAGTGAATGTGATGTCTATGGGCAGAATGAAATATGCTCTAGTCATTGTTGATGAATATACTAGATATACATGGGTGTATTTCTTATCAAAGAAGGATGAAACTGCTCAAACTCTGATGGATCATGTAAATCTACTGGACAAAGGATCACAGCACAAAGTCAAAATTATAAGGAGTGATAATGGAACTGAATTCAGAAACTCAATAATGGAAGCTTTCTGCAAGGAAAGAGGAGTGAAACAAGAATTTTCTGCACCTGGAACTCCACAGTAAAATGGTGTAGTTGAAAGAAAGAACAGAACTTTAATTGAAGCAGCCAGAACTATGCTTGATGAAGCAAAATTGCCAACTTATTTCTGGGCAGAAGCTGTTCAAACTGCTTGTTTTACTCAAAATGCTACACTGATCAACAAGCATGGGAAAACACCATATGAGATGGTGAAAAATAAGAAGCCAAATTTGAAATATTTTCATATATTTGGATGCAAATGCTTTGTGTTGAAGACTCATCCTGAACAGTTGACTAAGTTCGAGTTAAAATCTGATGAAGGAATCTTTGTTGGCTATCCAGTGTCAACAAAATCATTCAGAGTTTACAATCTGAGAACTAAAGTGATCATGGAATCCATACATGTGTCATTTGATGACAAGAAAATAACTGGACTTGATGACATAGATGAATATGATCAACTGCGTTTTGAAAATGAAGGTTTATTCTCTGATAATGTAAACTCTGATGAAGCAGTACCGACAAACTCTGGTGAAGCGGTTCTGACAAACTCTGACGAAGCATACTCTGAACCTCTACTGGTAAATACTGGAGAAACTGAAAATTCTCAAATTGAACAAAATAGAGAACCAGTTGAGGGGGAGCGTGAAGAAGCTCAACAAGACACAGCAAGTGAGTCAGTTGAGGAAACTGATTCAAACTCTGACAGTTTAAACTCTGAGTTATCCAATTCAGGGGGAGCCTCAGATGCTGCAGAAAGTCAACACTTGAATCAGGAGAGCATGGATCAAGGGGGAGGATCCAATAATGATGCAAGAAAGCACTTACCAACAGCAAGAAAGTGGACACAGGCACACACACCTGATCTCATAATTGGAGATCCTGATGCTAGTGTGAAAACTAGAAGTGCAACAAATAATGAGTGTCTGTATGATGCTTTCTTGTCTCAAACAGAACCAAAGAAAGTGGAAGAAGCTCTTCAAGATGCAAACTGGATAACAGCAATGCAAGAAGAGTTAAATGAATTTGAAAGAAATGAAGTCTGGACACTTGTACCTAGACCGAAGAATAGATCAATTGTAGGTACAAAATGGGTTTTCAGAAACAAGACTGACAGTGAAGGTGTGATTACACGAAACAAGGCTAGACTTGTGGCTAAAGGTTATTCACAACAGGAAGGAATTGATTATGATGAAACCTTTGCTCCAGTTGCAAGATTGGAAGCCATAAGAATTTTTCTGGCCTATGCTGCACACAAGAAGTTTAAAGTCTTTCAGATGGATGTAAAAAGTGCTTTTCTCAATGGGAAGCTTGAAGAAGAAGTGTTTATTGAACAACCACCAGGATTTGTGGATCCCAAGCATCCAGATTATGTCTACAGGCTTGACAAGGCATTATATGGACTAAAGCAAGCACCAAGAGCATGGTATGAAACTCTTGCTCAATTTCTTTTAGAAAGTGGGTTCACAAGAGGTACAATTGATAAAACTTTGTTTTATTTCAATTCTGGTGATGATTTGCTATTAGTTCAAATTTATGTAGATGATATTATTTTTGGGTCTACTAATGACAAACTTTGTAAGAAGTTTGCAAAGCTTATGCAGTCCAGGTATCAAATGAGCATGATGGGAGAGCTTAGTTATTTTCTAGGCTTACAGGTCAAGCAAACAGATGATGGGATTTTTATCAATCAAGCAAAGTATACCAGAAATCTTCTAAAGAAATTTGGTATGCTTGATAGTTCATCTGCTACAACTCCCATGGCTACAGCAACAAAGCTAGACAAAGACACAGGTGCTACAGTGGATATGACAACCTATAGAGGCATGATAGGGTCTCTTCTGTATCTCACAGCAAGTAGACCTGATATCATGTATGCCACATGTCTTTGTGCAAGATTTCAAGCAGATCCCAGAGAGCCTCATCTAACAGCTGTAAAAAGGATCTTCAAATATCTCAAAGGAACCATAACCTTGGGTTTGTGGTATCCTAGAGAATCAGAGTTTAAGCTAATTGGTTACTCTGATGCAGATTTTGCAGGCTGTAAGATAGACAGAAAAAGTACAAGTGGAAGCTGTCAATTCTTAGGTGACAGATTGGTTTCTTGGTATAGCAAGAAACAGAAATCAATTTCTACATCCACTGCAGAAGCAGAGTATATAGCTGCTGGTAGCTGTTGTGCACAGATTCTGTGGATGAAGAATCAGTTGCTGGATTATGGGTTAAGGTACTCTAAAATACCTATTTACTGTGATAACCAAAGTGCTATTGCTATGACAGGTAACCCAGTACAGCATTCCATGACCAAGCACATCAGCATAAGGTATCATTTTATCAGGGAACATGTGGAAGAAGGAGATATTGAGCTTCATTTTGTGTCTACAGACCAACAACTTGCAGATATCTTCACCAAACCTTTGAGTGAAGCTACTTTTACAAGATTGGTAAATGAACTTGGAATGATCTCTTGTTTTGACTAGAGATACGGGTTAGACTCAAAAACTATACATGTTTGATTTTTATGCTCATGATTCCTTGCATGTATTAACTGTTATGAGTACCAGTGCCATAAACTCTGAAAGTAAACTCTGATGCTAAACTCTGAGTCATAAAGTGTTGGTCATACTCTGATAGTTACAGTCTAATGCTATACTCTGATTGTAATTTTGTCTGAAACATATGGACCAATGAAGAAATTTGTATGAAACATAATTCTCAGTAAGTAATTGTGAATCCTTAAGAGTTGTATAGATTCTGATCTCAAATATGTGCAGTAAGTTAACACAGCATGATACTGTTTCTGTATTTATAGCATCTCTTAGTTTATTGATCCTATACTCTGAGTCTGTATTAGTTGTTTGCATTTTCTCTCATAAATTAATTGCATTAACTGATGAAAAGTCTAAACTCTGATTATTAATTATAAATAATTCACCCTCAAATCAAAAGATGCCAAAAAGAGCACAAATTCTTTTGAGATCATGTTGTGCCTAGGAAGATCCAGGAACTTATTGTATGAAATAAGGGCTAAAATCTTTGATTTTTGGTGACTAGTGCCAACCACTGATTACTGGAAAATTAAAAAAAATAAAAAAATAAAAAAAATAAAAAAATAAAAAATAAATAAATAAATATATATATATATATATATATATATATATATATATATATATATATATATATATATATATATATATATATAAAGGGGGTGAAGAATAAAAGATATATCCAAATGAAAGGATATCAAAATACAGAGTTTAGATATAAAAATCAGATTTTATGTTTTACATGAGAGTTTAGGCAACCAGTTTTTACTGCTTAAGTTTGTGGATTTTATGCACTTTGAGATGATCTAAAGATTGATTTCAGTAAACTCTGCTATAGCACACACAATTATTCACACCTGTACAGTCTGAGAAAAGAGTTTATTGACAAAGAAGGACAAATGGTAAACACTGATGTATTGTGAGAAATACGCCGAGGTAATTTTGTTTTAATCTCTGATGATTAAAATGATTTCTTTGTTTCAGACATTTTATAATTTTGAGATTAGACATTTGTTTAGAAATTCGAAAGAGTATGAGTACAAACGGTTCATATTTGTATTAAACAGAAGAGAGAGAGGTTGAGTGTTTTGAACAGTGTGAAAAACGGTAATTATGGCTATTTTTACTGCGCGTGTGTATTGGAAGTTGTTATATACAGCTGTCAGCGTATACATGTTTGACATCTGTCCCACTCACACATTTTTCAAAGACGCCTGCTGTGTGTAGTAATGATTAAAACGATTCAGTTTTAATTTTCAATGTTATTATTTAAACGTACTACACATAAACGGTTCATTCTTTTACACACTTCATCTTTTCATAAGTTTTTACTCACAAACACTGTATCAAACACTTTCACTGCATACATTCTATACTTTTCTCTGTCTTTCTTCTAAACTTTTCTGATGGCTACTACAATGTTTACTGCACCAAGTGACAAATGCAAAGACACTCAAACTCTGAGACGGAGGGATGATGGTAATGATGGTGGAAGCAAGGGAGATGGAAAGAGTTTAAGATTAAATTCTGATAGAAGACCACCAAGATCAAACTCTGATAGAAGATCAAACTCTGGTAAGGGAAATGCAAACTCTGCCAGTGGTTCAAAACTCAAAAGTTTAATAATCTCTGATAAGCCTACCACAGATGAGGAAATTGCTACTAAAATGTTTTTAGAAGAGCATGGTGGTGAGGTAACAGTTGAGGATTATGATGCTGAATTAAGAATGATAAATGAAGAGCACAAGAAGAAAATGGAGGATGGTACTTACAAAAAGAAAGCTGTCAAGGTTCCTAGAAGGAAAGAAAAGGGTATTTTCATCAAGGAAATTTCTCAACAGAGTATACAAGACTCAAGGAAGCCTATGATAGCAAAGAATGATAAAGGCAAGGGTAAACTGGTAGAAGAAGGACAGTTACCTATGAAGAATTTTTCAACCTCTGACAAAGCTCAAGTTGAAGTTTTTGAAGCTAGATCAACCTCTGACGCTGCTCAAGTTGATGTTTCTACTAAAATTGTGACAACCTCTGACAAGGCTCAAGTTGTACAAACTCAACTAGCACCTCAACTCCAAAGTACTTTTAGAAGACCTGTACTCTCTGAAACTCTGACACTTCAACCTGTGGACTTTTCTCAAACCAGGACTGTACTTGGAAAAGAATCTTTTGATAAGTCTGGTTTAGGTTCACATAGGGAGAAGATAATAAACAATAGACCTGGAGATCAATCATCACTGGCAGTATCTGGTATTATTACTCAAGAGAGTCTTGATATGCTAGAATCTGTTCAGATGATATTTCATAAAGTATTAAAGAAAGAGTTTTTGCTGTATTTCATAGCTGATGGAAGAGTTTACAAGATTGCAGAGTCTGACATCAATCTCAAATCTTATGAAGAATTGGAGTATGTTCTATATTTGTTAAAAGTCAAGAATAGAAGTACTCATGATGCTGCTTTAGTTATTAGAGAAAGGATGCTTAGATCAAAGATAATGCTTGGAGGAGGAGTCTCGAGTGCATATATTCCTAAGTACAGAGATGCTTATGGAAAAATTGTGGAGATGAAGAGGAATAGTGCTAGGTTCAGGACTGCACTGGAAATGAAAGTTCTAGAATTTAATCTAGAGTCTGACAAGCCTTTCTATATAAAACTTGGAAATGAAATGAGGAAAAACAGTATCTATTCTCTGAGAGCTGCCATATATCAAACTGGTGAAGGAGATCCAGAGCTTAAGGAGCTGAAGGAAAATATGATTGCTGAACTGGAAAGAGCTGAGAGAAGATTACTTACAGACTATCTCAGGACAGTGCCTGATATTCAAGAAATCAAATAAAGTCTGACTGTAAGTTTTTAAAGTTTTCTGTTCTAAGTTAAAATTAAACTCTGTTATGATTAAACACTGAATTTGTTATATGTTTTGACATCATCAATTATCTATTTAACTTGTACATTTTTATTATGCACAAGTTGGGGGAGATTGTTAGATATAATTACTGATGTTTGTTTAATCAGTGTTTAAGTAACAGGTACTGTTCAGAGTTTAGTCTGAAGTACTTATCAGAGTTTACATGGAAGCCGGTCAGAGTTTGTTAAAGTCTGACAGGGTGAAAGTTGATTTAGCTGTCGGTGCATATCATGAAGATTCTAGAAGCAATATATTCTGAAGATAGAAAGAAGCAGAATATATTGATACAGCTAAGGAGACTGGACAGAGGACTGAAGCAATTCTAATTGATTACAAATTGTATAGCTAATTTGTAGGAGTATCAATTAGAGATTGATTGTAACTGTGTACTATATAAACACAGATAGGTTATCCCTAGAAGGGATGCGATTATTGAAAATATTATTCTTGTAACCTAGTAGCTCTTTGTGATTCATTAACATCATTAAGAGAGAAACTGTTAATATAATTAAAGTTTGTTGATTTATAAAAAGTGTTCTTGATTGTTATTCTCATAAATACTTGATTATATTGTGTATTCGGCCTAACAAGCTTTGATAAACAACAAGATTTTTCTTTTCCAAATGCTGTAGTTCTCTTTATCAAAGGCTGGGATCTTGATACTGTTTGATTTCTGCATTGTCGTCGGGATCTCAGATATGTATGTTAATCTGAGAGCGCTGATACCAGTTGTTGGTACTTGTGTATTGCAGAAGGGGGGGGGGGGATGAATGCAATACTGATAAAATTCAATCTCAGTTTCAACAACCAAAACTAAGATTTAATGTTATCAATAATATGTATGCATTCACAAACAGTGTAATCGAGAAGACAGGATTCACAAAATAAATGTTTTATTTATTTTTCAAAGTGTTGCTACAACCTCAAGAGAGAATTCTTGAGCTTCGGTTTTTCTTCAAGACACTTGCTTGTCTTCGTTACTTCTCTAGAATGAATTGACAGTAGGTATAAGACTAATCCTATCACTATCAGTCACGGGTTTGTGAAGCTGCTGTCACTGTCAAGTGGCAGCTTCTTACAGATTGTCTTACCCATGTGACTTTCCTAAATTGCTAACATGTCAGATATACATTATAAAGAAAACAACCTAGATTCATTCTATTTCCAGCTTAAGCAATTTAGCAAATAAAGACTTGACCTTGCTCTTGAATTGATTCGCTTTTGTTTTGCAGTGCTTGAAGCTTCTGTCGTAGTCTTTCAGACTTGGTGCAACTTAGGGATACTGCAACACGCCTGTTTCTTGAACATTGAAACTGTCACGGGATTTGACTGAGAAAGATACTTAGAACAAGGGTCTTTCTCGAGACAGTTACTTTTGCCACAAAGCTTGCTGTCACAGGAATGTGCTTTTGGTGACAGTAGGAGTTCCCCGCATAGTGTGCTGTCGAGGTTTCCAAACTTGCTGTCGAGGGCTAAAGTTGCTGTCGCGTAGTCTTCCGCCAATGTTGCTGTCAGAGTGAATATACTGTCTTGACTTGCAACATTCTGTCTTCTTGTAATCTTATTGTCGAAGCTTTAGGACAGTAACCTTTATTCATGTTGTCATCTAATTATGCATCCTTTGAGGCTTGAACACAGCAAGTGAACTTCTTTCAAATTATACAACTAGAATAACATTACATACTGATTACAAGAACATACTTTGGCTGTGACAGTATGTTGTACTTAATTAAAAATTGAGTACATTCAAAGTTAAGTTGTTTCTATGTTATCACCCATAAATCCCAACAAATCTTCATCTACTTTCGTAATTGTAAAGCTACATCATATTATTTTCTACAACACAAACATATAGAACATGATTAATATATTAAACAATTGCCAAATTAAAAAGAAAAATGTTTGTAATCATTTAAAAATTTACCTTGAGATGATCATATGTCAAATTCTCATTCAAGTCCTTCAATGACAGCTTCTCAAAGATGGTTGAAATTAGTTCACATCTTGAGGAAATTAGGCTTTTCTCTGCCTTCAAATGATACTCTTCACCAGTGAGCCTTTACATAAAATATTTATCATTAACATTCAAGAACAAAGAAAAACATTATTAAGAAAACTAAGTACAATATACTACCTCAGCCTCATGTCTGTAACAGCTTCATCGTCTAAATTTAGATAAACCTTTGTGGAAGGCAATGTAGCAATCTGCACAGAATCTATACAAACAACTTGTAAACAAATACAATTGTTAAGTGCTTTAGCATTTAAAATGGTATTAGTTGGATAAGTTCTTACTGATGAACTTGGTCACTTTTGTGCTTGTAAGAATTGCTATAATTGGTCTCTCAAGTTGTTTCACATACATTTCCTCAACAGAAAGAGCAAGATCTCCCCATATAGTGACTTTGTGAGCATTGCTATTTTCATTTAAAAAAACAAAAATATGTAAAATATAGGTCACACTACATGATCTAGATGTATACAAATTCTTCATATAGATAGTTCTAAAAACCTTGAATCGCAGATCCTAAACTTCACAATGTCTCTGTCCCCGAATTTGGTGTCAATACGCTTGACATTCTCATATTCCTCAATAACTCCAATGATATCTTTTTCCAAACAAAATAAAAAAATAGAATGAGTGCACCAGTTATATATTAATTAAATTGCATTTTACAATTTGAATTAGGTACTTGTAGTAAATTACCTATAGCAAATTCTGGATTCTCTCCTGGCTGACATTTATTGGCTTCGGAAAATAAATCTTCCAAATCCAAAAATTCAAACTTATAGTGAGGAATCATGTCGTCGTCTTCAGCTTCCTTGACAGTAGTTGCATTAGTAAACCTAATGCAGTTTTTAGATTAATCCGGTTTCAAATTCCCCACAGCATCCTTTACATTAAACTGATCAAAAACATATACACCTCCTTCCACAAAAACAGTGCCAGTTGTCAATGCATTCCAAATATTGTGATAGGCAAATGCATGAACATGGTTATTCTACAAAAAAGATAAACATATTTCATGGTTCATTTGTATAAATTTCTCAAAATAAATTGTGAATAAACATAAAAAGATAAAATAAGGTTTACATCATCATCCAGGAGAATGAGATTGAAGCCCTTCAACGATCCACTCTAATTGGTAACACTGGGCCACTTCCTCGTCACTCTAACTTTAATCTTCCAGTTAGTAGTCGACTAGTTTAGGTTCTAAAGACGGTCAAAAACAATAATCTCCATTGACAATGAGGCTATAAGAAACAATAAAATATCATTGGGACAACCATTATATCATCAAAAAATATGACAACAAAATAGTAGTAATACATTAAACAATGACATCAAGATATTGTATACACAAAAAAAGTTAGTATTACTTACTATCGACTTAATGTTGCAGAAAAAGGAGAATGCAGAGAAGAGTACAATGTGTAAGTTATGATTTTATGTTTTATAATAGTAAAGAGTATAGCTAATGATAAACCAAAATTTATTGGTGATATTGTAGTCCAACTAATAGTTGATTTGTGATTGATTCTTTGATGATTCGATAAGGATTGATATATGATTGATTCTTTTAAAATTTTGATAATGATCCGTAACAGATATATCCATGTTGTTCATGTTGTATTTTTGTGATTGACACTTATCAAATATATGTCATTTCAATATTTGACATTTTAGCAAATTTTTAGAAATATTTGATGTATATTTATTAAAACAAAATGAATCCTATAATGATTTAATGAATCTTGATATTCTAATTACATAAATATTTCTAATTGATATTTTTATTGTAGATGATATTTCACATGATTATAACAACTTTGACAAAACTGGTTTCTTAGTGTAATTGACATGTATAAATTGACATGTATATTAATAAACGTTTGATTTTTTATTGTACTGACATTTATAAAATGGTTTTTTGATTGAACTTGACCTGTATATAGTAATCTTGGTATATAGAAACTTGAATAATTTTAATATTTATTTCATATCATACATTAATTGTAATTGATTATTAAATAAATCAAATCTATAAAAGATGATCAATTCCAACATAATGATCAAATTATTTTAAATGCAAATTAAAAAGGATTAAACCACAATATCTAAGAAAGAAAGAGTACATCAATCATCTACGTTTGGAAGATTGTAAAAAATTTCCTCAAAAACTACATTGGATGTAACATTTGTGGTAGTACCGGAATCACTATCTATCAAAATATGAAGACCTTCAGGCCTTGTAACTCTTGAGATGGCAACATAGATGTGACCATGCGAAAAAGCAGCTCTAGGGAGATATAAACCAACATTATCAAGGTTATGTCCCTGACTCTTGTTTATTGTCATTGCATAACATATTTGGATCGGAAACTCAATTCGTTTAAAGTCAAATGGTCATACGGTATCAGTTGGCATCATTTCGATCCTTGGTATCAAATGTTTAGTTCCGACATGAGAGCCACAAAGGATTTCACATTCAATACTATTTTTCTTGCATGCAATAACTGTCATTCGGGTTCCATTGCACAATCCCATTATCTAGTTCAAATTCCTCATAAGCATAACTACGACTCCAACTTTTACTTTTAACTCATGTTTGGGAATGCACGGCATATTTATTGAGTTCAAGTACTCAACTGGAAATGCAGCAGCGAAATCGTTATCTTCATCACCAACATCATCAATAGAATCTTGACTAAGATAAGTATGTAGCGTACCAGGAATCTTGTCAAGGATCTGGTTATTGATGTCATCCACCACAATATTTGTTGGTGTCAGAATAGCTCTAGCTCTCAGGTAAGAATGTGAAGACATGTTGTTGCTAAAATCCGGATAAGTCACGTCAAAAAGAGTCTGGATAGGATCTTCCGAGGTGTGAACAACATACTGATCTGGTATCTTTATCAACATTTCACCAACATCCGATTGAGTAGTTACGTGTTCCACTCTCCCGTCACCAACAACAAGCTGCCACTTGTTGAACTCGGCGATGATCTTATTCTGTTCTTCTGTATTACCTGAATGTAGCCGCATATTCTGCTTCAGTAAATGTACTTGACAAAAGTCCCATAATTTAGAACTGTTCAGAGCAGCACATACGACTTCGGCTCTTGTTGCCTTTGGAATTACAGGTAAAATTTGTCGAAAATCTCCACCAAAAACAACGGTGATACCACCGAATGGCTTCTTGTATCTTTTCTTATTAACAGCAGACATGATATCTCTGAAAGATCGGTCTACGCATTCAAAAGCATGACGGCGTTGCATTGGAGCTTCATCCCAAATTATTAGATTAGTCTGTTGAATTAGCTCGGCAATATCAGTTCCATGTCTTATACCAACTGTAGAATACTGATCAAGTTTCAAAGGAATATAAAAACGGGAATGCGCAGTTCTTCCACTAGGAAACAACACTGCTGCTATACCACATGAAGCAACAGGAAGTACAATTTTACCTTCGGAACGCAATCGACAACATATAGTCTGCCACAAAAAAGTTTTGCCACAACCTCCACTTCCATACACACAAAAAATCCGCCTTTATCCTCATTTATATTGTTTATCATGGCCTCATAAACATTTCGTTGTTCAACATTGAGGAGTTTATGGTTTTTTTCATGTTGTGATTTCATTTCTTCTTTGTCGTATCCAGTTTCTTCTTCAATGAGACAATTAACAGAGTTTCTGAAATAAGCTTCACCGGGAAATGGCATAGTTGAAAAGTCTCTCAAACTCTTTCCGATATCATTTAACAATTTCTCAATTTTTGAAAAAAAAACACAATAAACTTTGTAATATAAGTAACATTTTAGAACCACAACACATTAAGCCAAGAGTAAATAATGCACAATCATATTATTTTTCGTGTGTAAAAATCCTAACCTGCAAGAGCATATTTTTGAACATCATCATTAGATAGACATAAAGTATGATCATCAAGCAAGTGTCTTCGCAACAATATAATGTCATCAGACATGCATCGCCAGTGAGCTTCCCATAGCCGGAGAGGATCTGAAATTGGACTATAAGCCAAAATATTGATAAAAACTGCACGCAACTGAGGAGGCATAGATGTGTGTGAATTTTCAGAAATAGCCTCATGCCATTTGTTATCGTTCGGAAGAAGACCAAGCGCTGAACATGCTTCCTTAAATGTTTTATGAACATGACCATCTACATTTTTTAGATCCTCGAATGATGTAGCACCTTTTTTTCGAAGCAAAAGCATTCGTAGATATAATAGATCACCACTGGAAGAATGGACCTCACTAAGTCTACCAATAACATCACCTCTTTTCTTTTCTTTCCACATGCCTGGTCGTGCAAGTCAAGTAAACTTACTTGGAAATTCAGAATAAGTCCAGTTCTTTGCATCAGGCAATGTTCTATTCGCATCAAACCAAGCTTCTAACTTGCTTTTTTTGGAATTGGCTTTCTCACACACTTCCTGCAAAATAGCTCCAATTTTGAACGACACATGTTTGTCATTTGGTAAATGTATAGGCAAACGATCGACAGATGGCCAACGTGAATGAATTTCAAAACCAAATATCCTCCAAGCTGCTTCTGATGCACAAACATATCTACCATCCAAATAATGTTTGATCTCATCAATATGATGCTTTTCTGGATTTTCTGGAATGGAGGAAGAAAGATGCGGACCATTTGTTTTTTTCTTTAGCAACATAGTAGCGGTATCATGTCCTTTTAAACAATACTTGAATAGGTATTTTAAGGACCTCGAACTATTGCATATCTCCAGATTCGTGTGACATTGAAATCGAACTAAAAGATCTCGAATGTATGGGACGACATAAAGATTATCCAAATCAATGCCTTTCTTTTTAACATATAATCCAGTCCTCCTTCTTTTGTAGATTGGAAAACCGCATTCATCGAAGAATGTGTGAGAATTGTACCTTATAAAACCACAAAGTTTTAAAAACATAAACATTTGTAACTAATTTGATAAGTTTTAAAAAAAATTGAAAACTAACCTCTTAGGAAAATGCTTAATGCATTTTCCTTTGACCATACATGGAGATTTCACGCAAACAGTACCACATGGTCCGTGGATCATGTAATTGTTAACAACATGATATCCAACTGGATCAATGTCTAGGTCTGGAATGTCTGGAGAAACTAAAGAGTCAATTTGTTCAAATGTCTTAGGCCTGTCATCATGATGTAACCATATAAGCATATGGGCATGAGGCAATCCTCGTTTTTGAAACTCAATGACGTGCATCACTACACAAAAACGGAAACGACAATAAAAGATACAACTATTAGCGATAATCATAAGGAAATTATGTAGCAAAAAGTGTGTAGCACCACCTGATAACATCACTTACCTCCTATGCAGTGACCAAAATAATTTTTTTTCTTTACCAATTCGATAAGCTGGTCAACTTTTAACTTAAATACTCTTGAAACGACATCAGGAGCATCAACAACATCAACACCAGGTAGGTATTTGAGCATTCGTTGAATTTCTGGCCATTTGGTGTTACATGTCATAGTGAGGAACAAATAAGGATGGCCTAATGTTCGACAAATAGCCAAAGAATCCTTAAAATACTGGTTCATGTAACGCTTGCAACCGGTGAAAGAGGCTGGCAGAATAATTGCTTTACCAACATTTGATGGATTATTGTCTCCCTTATGTACTGCATCCCTAATATTATGATATAGATCAGCACGTATAGTAGTATGATGTTCTCTAATCCACTCCAATCTATATTGCTCAATTGTAGTAAATGCATCTACAATGTATTGCTGCCACAAACGTCCACCCAAATGTGGAGTCAAGCCTGTCACATATATGTATATAATTAATAAAACATAATTTTAAACAAAAACCTAAAACTAAATAAGTGTTGCAAATTAGTAGCGATGCTAATACCTTCTGATGTACGTATCATTAGTTTATAATTGTAGTACTCCTTCATGGTGATGTTCTCGCGAGGTCCTCTTTCTTCAGACTCATCAACATCGCAATGTTCTGATGTTTTCGCCGGTTGCTTATGAGTTTTATTTAAAGGAATTTCACGGTGAAATCCTACATCTCCATGAGGAAAAAGAATTGGATATTGTAGTTGCATAAAGCATGGATCAGTTTCATAAATCCTCTCCAATCCATTCACTCTTGAATGTATAACAATATCTCTACATCCCTTGCTATAATCATCCATCACAATCAATCCAGCAACCTCATTTGATGGTCCAACATGTTTTGGTCTACCACTCGCCGAGCTTGAAGATATAAGAACCAATTTAAACTCATCAATTGGATTTTCTTTACTCTTTCCCGAGCCATACGAAAGCCATGAACCAACCTGTTATGTTCATCCAACATTCGCAACAAAGACTCAACAATCTCTGGATCAACAACATCACTTGAACCATTAACATCATTGATTCTATTGTCTATTTCTTCTTCTGTGTCATAGATGTAGAGTTGACAGAATTTAGGAGTGTCACCTTCGGGTGGTAATAAGCTTCCAATATTATGATAATTGGTGCCACGAAGCTTGAAACAGTAAGGAGCACCACCCTTGTTTATTTTATGGTCAATCTTACCACCAGAAGAGGTCATTGCAAACATACAATTGTATATTCTAATATTTTTCTTGAAATGTTTAAAATGCACGCCACCAGTAAGAAGAGTTGCGAGAGGTTCAGGAGGCTGTTTTTCTTTTTCAAGAACAACCTGACCATTTTTACAACAAAGAGAGAAAGTTGGAGTTTTTTTCTGTGTAGCTTTGTTGTTCCTTTCTTCATTCCACATTACAGACTCATATTTCCCACATAACTTGTCCGGAGCTCCAATATCCATGTATCCATTCCAAGAATCTTGTTGAGTGTAGTAAAACTCTTCATCGTCCAGGTCCTCATAATCACCTAGTTTTTGATTTTTTAAAAAATTAAAAATGCGAAGTAATTTGTATTAAGATAAAGTTAACTAAAAATAACCAAATAATGGAGAGTGACCAAATATAAAAAATACCTTGTTCTAATGAATCACTTTCACTGCTAAAAGTGTCTTCGACATTGTTAAAGTCGCTCATTAAATTTTTTGGTCCAAAAGTCTCGCCAACTTCAAAACTACTCCTTACACCATCTTTACCTACTGAAAATGGAACCGGTGACATTTTACCACAATTTCTTTTCGCAACATGCTGCTCTGTTTCATCAGGTGGATGTTGTTTCTTGTAATCTGGCCGACGTTTATTAATAGGTTACTGTGGAGGCAGGCATGGAAAAGGTGAGAGTACTCTGGCTAGATTGATCTGTATTTTTAGGAATTTTGTTTGTTTGATTTATTTGCATATCACCTAATCAGAATTGGGAAAAAAGGAATAATGTGAGTATTTTTGGGATTGTTTGAAAATTACACAAAAATTAAGAGATATAATGCATCAGAGTTGATAAATCTAAAAAAACCTGAAAGATTAACGGTTTCCAGTCTACTGTGAAATGTAGTTCTAGGTGTCATATCAGATTTACTTGAAATAGTTGAACCTGTTGACAATGTGTGAGACATCTTGATTAATAGTATGCAGATTAGCATCACTTTTGTCAGGAACGGAACAACACTGACTTGGTGTGTGAATTTCTTTATTGTAGACTAAATTAAAAAGTAGAATGAGAAAATAAGGAAATAATGAAATGTGCACTTGCCAGTGTGCAAAAATGAGAAATATTACAGCAAATGATGAAAGACCTTTGTTATTCCCAGAACACTTCAACCTAGATTGTAGAAGGGGGGAGGGGATTGAATACAATCTAGTTAATTTTACAGAACTTTTTCAAACTTTTTACAGTATGAATATATGTGTTGGTAAATTAACTAAGAATTTAGACAAGCCATGAACAAAAATGAATTCTTCGAGTTAAAAAGAAATGCAGGAGACAAGAAGACTTTTTAAACTTTTCAGGTGGGTTTCTCGGAAAAAGCCCACCTGAGGTGTATATTGAAGAATTCTCTGGTTTTGTTTTTCAACAAACTCCAGCTGCTTACACAAATGATGAAAGAGAGCCTAAGTGTTTTTACATTCAGCTTTGTGCTCTCTTCACATGCTTTTCTATGCTACTCCACACAGTCTTATATACATCGACTGTGTGTTACAAACAAAACCTGTAATATCCGTGAATTTTATTATTTGATTAAATGATATATTTAATATAAAAATATTTATTGTGGAGTATTAGAATATTATTAAATTATAATTATTGTGTGATTATGTACTAATTGGTGAGTCGGAAGCCCCTTTAAAATATTTCGTCATTTGGAATTTTCTTCAAATCTGAGCCCCGTTTTGATAATTCAAGGGCCCCATTGGAATTTCGTACATTAATTAATATCTCTTCGTCTTTCGTATTCGAATCATTATCGGGAGAGATATTCGTATCATTTCATTCCTACCTATTTGATTCTGCAAGAATAATTCGTTTTGTGCAAAAAGGGAAAAATTGTTCCGACCCCTAATTGCTTAAGGGGACGGATATATCGTTTTATATCAATATTACCTTTGTTATAGCCCCAGTATTCTTGAGCATTAGTTATATAATGATATGTATTGATTTGGATAATTATCAATCCTTGTAGATAATTATCTTCTCGTAAAACGTATTTTTAACCTAATTAATGTTTTTAAATGATCCAGTGGATCTACAACGATCCAAAAGTGTTCCTTGGGGTAGCTATGGGGCTTTGATTGTATGAGTTATAAGCTTCGTTTTGGTATATTAATCTTTGAGTTTCATGTAGAAATTAAGTAGATCGGGTTTCCGGCCGAAGTCGTCGCCGACGAGTTCTTTGAACGAATTCTGGGCACGATTCCGGCATGGGACAGTCGATATGGTGTGTTGGTTGTGTTTGTATTGAGAAGGCGAACAAAAGCCCTCTGAGTTTGTTTATGTTTGGACGGAATCGAAGAATTCCGGCCGCCGGACACCGGCCGGATTCTGGAAAACCCAGAATCCGGTGGGTTGTTCTTGGCGACCCGAATTCGTTCTTCCCGACCCGTTTACCCGTTATTTTGACCCGGTTTCAATCTTCAAAACACTAATTCGATTTCTGAAAACTGTTTTTGAATTTTATTTTTAAAATTAATTCGAAAATAGTTTAAAAACTTTAAAAATTCATATTTTTATTTTAAAAATATATTTTAATATCTGAAAAATTCTAATAAATTATATTTATTATTTTAAATCCGAAAATTGATTAAACTTAATTATTTTAATTTTTTTTAATTAATAATTAATTTATTATTTAATTGGTTATTTGTTTTAATCAATTAATTCTTAAAAATTAATTATTAATTAGATTTAATTAATTAAAAATTCAGTTTAATTATTTTCAAGCCTATTTATTTATTTAAAAATAGTTTGAGTATTTAAAGAGTGTCAATTAATTTTATTAATTGATTTATTTGCATTTAAATGTTTATATTGGATTTAAAAATCCGATTTTTGATTTAAAAATTAGTAATGACTTATTTAAAATTCAAATAAGTTTCATTTGATGTTTTAAAAATATTTATAAGTGCTATATGGTTTGTATGAGTTGTGTAATGTGTTTTATAGTTCGTATATGCCCGTACTAGGGCTAATATCTGAGTTCTAAATACCGTAAATCATACCGGACGTCCGATACGTAACCGGTTACTTGTTTAAATGTGATTATTGATTGAATAAGTGTCGAGAGTAGAACGAGAATAGTTAGACTTATTATGATGAGTTGTTTAATTATAGAATCAAGGTCCCTGAGCAAGGGAAAGGGAAAGGTAGAGTGAGCAGAGTCGATCCGACAGCATCTTAGACCAGGCAAGTATCTGTGCCTTTACTTGTGATAGAAATTATTATTGTCTTGATTACTTGAATACCGTTATCCCCGGAACAATTCAAATTATCAATCTTTTAACCGCATTTGGACAACTGATTCCATTTCCTTAGAGATTCTTGATTCTTTGATTTAATCTGCATCGGAAACCCTTATTTCCAACTCACTTGATTATTGTTTACCACCATTTGGTTATTGTTTATCATCCTTTGATCATTAGTGACAACCATTGATTATTTGAATTCCATCTTGACTGTTGATTACGGTCATTGATTATCAATTACCAATCTTGATTTCCTTATTGAATGAGCACACTGTACCATTGAAATTATTCCATGATTCTTTCTCGACCTTCATTTGATACTGAGCAGTTGAAGCTCTTTTGCAATTATTATACATTGAGTTTATCTTATTGAACATGTTATTGTTTATAACCTATGATAGATTTGGCATGTGTTTTTAAAATGGACTAGTAATTGATCGGGCCATATTTATGGTCAGAATAACTTAAGGCCTAGTTTGGCCTAGGATACAGTAGAGGACTATGTTGTGAGCTAGTCCGGGGTTGATGCGTGGCTGGCCAGCAGCACAACCTTTGATTTGAATAAAATGTATAAGCCAAATTCTTATTCTTTTTCTTCAATTGTTATTGATACAAAGCATGTGTTAGCTAAATATTGTTGATTCTGATATCATAAATTCATATCCTTACAACTGTGATAGAAATGATTCATATGATGTTTGCTGAGCAATTTTGGCTCACTCTTGCTTGTTGTTTTCTAACCCTATTCCAGTGAAGCGAGAGTATGAGTCGGCATAGCGTGACCGGTAGTTCACCAGTAGTCAGGAGAGCCCCTCGAGTCATTGTCATTGGCAGAGTAGTTGTTTTTTTGCTTTTCTAGATTAGATGTCTAGATTTGAACTTTAGTTGTGATGTAATAACTCTGATAAAACTGGTTTTGTGTTAATAAAAGATTGTAGTAGCTTGTGTTCATTGCCATAATCTGGATGCGGTCTTGGTTAAGGGGTATTTGTGTCTTTATAAATATTATGCATGTGTTAAAGAGTATTCCGTTGGTCGGATGACTACTCAAATCTGTACCCCGGGTTTGGAGGGCGTCACAGTTGGTATCAGAGCAACAGGTTATGGCAATTGAAACAAGTTAGGACTTAGGGTCCAGGATAACATAGGGAGTTGAGAATTCACTTAAGGATATTAGGAGGTCAACTAGGGATATTATGCGTAGTAATTAAATGTGGTTATAATTGCAGCCTCCTAGTTCTAGTTCAGACTCAGACCCTTCCGAGGATACGATAGCAGAGATACCTACACCCGTTGAGAGAGCAGGACCGTCTCGGCCAATGCGATACCAGCCTAGGCATCAGCATCCGGTAGTCAGGAGAGATCAGGTACCTTGTCCTATTCCACTCCGACAAGTAGCCCCAGCACCAGTGTCTCAGGCATCAGTTTGTGGGCCTTTGTATCAGTTAGACGAGCCACCAGTTCCACACCATGTGTATCAGAGGGTGAATAGAGAGAGGGAGTACCTTTATGGACAGGTTATGGAGATGGGGAAGATTCGTTCGATTGAGGCAGCCGCTATCCGAGAGAGGGACAAACTTAGAGATCAGATAAGGGACATTCAGATGAGGTTTAGGGTTACGAGGACCTTGGTTGAGACTCGATTGCACAGATTAGCTTCTAGTCGAGAGGGAGAGACAGTAGCAGGGATGAGACAAATTTTGGATTATGCGATGAGTGAGATTGCAGAGATTTCAGGACCCCCGTTATGGCAGATAGGAGCAGGTGATCTGTGAGCAGGTTTAGGAATAGACAGGTGTGACATGGATGTATGGTTTCTAGATAGTTAGTATATAGATGCATATTGTAGTATCAGCAGTGCACCGGGCTTATAGGAACGCCTCGGGTTGTTGTTGCATTTTTGTTGTATTGCTGGTCGGCAATTATGGTTCAGCCATGATATATTTTCTTTTGAAGCATTCTACGCTTGTACTAAATCTATCTATAAATATATGTATGATAAACCTCTTTTAATAGAACTGTATTTATTCCCTTGTCATTCATTTCCAGCATCATAACTGTTATTCTACTTGTTGCAACGAGTGTACTCATACACCATTGAGAAAATCTGTAAACCTTCGAGATATCAATTGTGCTCCTTCCTTCTATTATATGGACTGTTTGATTAAGCCAATTATTGTTCATTCATCAGCGATATGGCTCCTAGACGACAAACCCGTACGACTGATACCCCTGACCAAGAAGGTCAACAGAATACACCTCCCACGGGCCACATGGACCCGATGGTAATCCAGTTGTTAAATACTTGTTAGGAATATGTTGTTCTTGATGATAAGCATAAAACACTTAGTAGAATTTGTGTAAAGTCAATTTTGTAGCTGTCAACGAAATAGCATGCTTAGCAGTGTTTCGTTGACAGGAAGCTCATCAACGAAATGAGTGTTGTAGCAATTGCATTGTACAATACTTCACAGTATGATAGGCATTCTATTATATGTTTTAAGATAGGTTTTCTAAGTCATGTTGACTATGTACTAGATAGGCAAAATAGGTTGGTTAATTGTAAATATGTTATGCCTTGTAATTCTGCCTAAGTGAAGACATGTCAACGGTATGAAGATTACTCTGTCAACGGTATGGAGTTTACCCATCAACGAAACGAGGGAAACACCATCAACGGAATGAAGAATGAAGCTATCAACGAAACACATCTCCTTGCTATCAACGAATCAATGTTGCTTTTTGAACAGTTGACAAAGTGATAGTGACAGTTTACTGAACAGATCTAAAAGGAGATATGGAAGTGTACTTTGCATTGGAAGCCATCAAAGTGGTTACTGGAAATAAGGAAACATTCCAATTTCCAATAAGGCTCTTGGGAATGATTATAATGAGCATGAAGACAAAAGCTAAGATCTGCAAGGACCATTGGACAAAAGGAATGAAGAGCAAGCTACTGATGGTTACTACTATTATTCTTTAGTTTAACCAAACGTAGAATTGTAAACTTGGGATTATATAACCAAGTGTAGCAGTTACTTTAAAAAGAAGAGAAGAAAAACAAATAGATTGTATTAGCTATTTTTGAGAGCATTCTTCTCTACAACATTGTAACTGAGCAGCTGTGAACATTTGTATCACAGATTATTTCCGCAATAAAAACACTTCAGTTGGATCATCAAACAATCCAACTGAATTATTTATATCTTGTGTTTTTATTTATTCAGTTCAGTTTAATTTCATAAAGTGTTTAGGTTCAAGAAAATATCAAGAATTGTATTCAACCCCCCCTTCTACAATTCTGTTAGGTCATTTGGGAATAACAATTGGTATCAGAGCGAGCTTCTAACATACAAGAAGTTTAAAGATCAAGACCAAAAATAGAAACCATGGTGAAGAAGGATGCAGGTGTGAAGATACCAGTTCTTGATAAAGACAATTACTTTCACTGGAAAGTAAAGATGCATTTACATCTCATGTCTATGGATGAGAGGTATGTAGACTGCATTGAGAAAGGTCCACACGTTCCCATGAAGCTTGATTCTAGAGTTGGACTGCCAGATGATGCACCTGATGTAGAGATTCCAAAAACTGTCTCAGAATGGACTGTTGAAGATATTGCAGAAGTTCATAAAGACAAAAGGACCATGAACATTCTGTTTAATGGTTTGGAGCAAGAGATGTTTGACAATGTTATCAACTGTACAACCTCTAAGGAAGTATGGGATACTGTTAGAACTCTCTGTGAAGGAACTGAGCAAGTCAGGGAAAATAAAATGCAACTCCTTATACAACAATATGAGCATTTTCATTTTAAAGCTGGTGAAACCCTAAATGACACGTTTAGTAGGTTTCAAAAGCTTTTGAATGGATTAAAGTTGTATGGGAGGATCTATCAAACCAAGGATTCAAACCTTAAATTTCTTAGAGCTCTTCCAAAAGAATGGAAGCCTATGACTGTTTCTCTCAGAAACACTCAAGAGTACAAAGACTACACTCTTGAAAGGCTTTATGGAACCTTGAAGACTTATGAGCTGGAAATGGAGCAAGATGAGGAAATTGAAAAGGTACAGAAGAAGGGTGGATCTATTGCATTGATTGCATCAGTGAACCAACTTGAAGATGACAATAAAGAAGCTGCAAAGGCCACAACTAGTCGATCTAGTTGTAGGAGTGATGTTAGCAAGGGTAAAGACAAGATGACAGAAGAAGAAGAATCAGAACCAGCCAACTTGGAGGACTTAGATGAGATTGATGAACACATTGCTTTTCTGTCTAGAAAATTCTCTAAGTTCAAGTTCAAAAGAAACTCAGAAGCAAGGCCACCAAGAAGAGACTTTCAACCTAGCAAAACAAACTGGATTGAAAAGTCTAAGTCAAAATGTTTCAATTGTGGAATGCTTGGTCACTTTGCTGGAGACTGCAGAAAGCCCAAGGTTGAGAAGGGCAACAGGAAATTTGAGCCTGTTGATTATAAAAAGAAATACTTTGAACTTCTCAAACAAAAAGAAAAGGCGTTCATGTCTCAGGAGTATGATTGGGCTGGTAATGGTGAAGATTCTGATGATGATGTTGAGTATGTCAACTTGGCTCTTATGGCTGACAATCATGAGCAGGAAGCAAGTTCCTCAAGCAACCAGGTAACAATTACTAATCTTTCTGAGCTTTCTAAAGAGGAATGCGACAATGCAGTAAATGAAATGTCTACTGTATTATATAATTTGCGTGTTACTCTTAAATCACTTACTAAAGAGAATTCAAGAATAAAAGAAACAAATCTGCTCTTAAGTGATAGGAATGCAATGTTAGAAGCACAGCTCATTGAATTTGAGAAAATGAGATGTGTTAGTAGGGATGCTAAGAAGGAACTTGAGAACGTGTTACAAAGGGAAGAAATTCTTAAAACACAACTTGAGATAGAACAAGGTGTGATTGCAAAATGGAAGGATGCCAGGAATGTTGCTGCCAACATAATTAATGTTCAAGGCGTGGAATCCTTCTGTGAGCAATCATGGAAAAGGAACAAAGAGAAGCTAGGGTATGTTGGTGAAACCTTAGAATCAGAAACAGAGTCAACAAACAACAATGATCATTTGTTGAAGGTTGATATGTCAACGGAATGCAATGTTTCGTTGACACATGAACCATCAACCGATCAGGCTGTTTCGTTGACAGACAAAAGAAAAGATAAACTCACTAGACTTAATGACAAGTATGGTCCTGTCACCAAGAACTTTGTTCAAGGTGAGTCTAGTACTTTAAAGAAAATTGAGAAGCCTGTTGAGAGAGCTAATGTAGGTCACTTGTCTAACAAGCAATTGAAAGACAAGGTAGAGAAAGTTCATAATGAGGCTAAGGGAAATAAAAAGAATAACAGGAATGGCAAAGTAGGAATTAACAAACACAACAATTACACACCTGATAAATATGCTCCTAGAAAGACATGTGTTAATTGTGGAAGTGTTAGTCATTTGTCTACTAACTGCAAATCTGTTAAGAAAACTCCTAATGTGAGAATGCCCAAGCCTGCAATGAACAGTTCCATGCCTACAATGCCTGTTATGTCTAACATGTTTGCTCCATATGCACAATTTCAGAATCCATATGCTAGTATGCCATTTGTGTCTAATCCTTACATGAATATGTTTAACATGCCACAAATGCCATGGAACATGAATAACATGATTGTTCCTCCAACTATGCATGCTATGAATGAAAATATGAGCAACCCTCAGAAATCAACACCAAGGGTAAAGATTGATTTGAATCAATCTGAGCCCAAAGTGAAAAATGGTACAAAAGGGAATGCAAAGGCTAACAAGACAGGACCCAAGGAAACTTGGGTACCAAAATCAACTTGATTTGGTTTTATTGTGTGCAGGGAGACAAAAGGAATCTTTGGTACTTGGATAGTGGTTGTTCAAGACACATGACTGGTGATTCTACCCTGCTCACAGAGTTTCAGGAAAGAGCTGGCCCTTGTATTGCTTTTGGAGATGACAGCAAAGGCTACACAAAGGGATATGGCTTGATTTCAAAAGAGAATGTCATCATAGATGAGGTTGCATTGGTGGATGGTCTTAAGCACAACTTGCTTAGTATCAGCCAACTTTGTGACAAAGGATTTTTAGTTACTTTTTCAAAAGAAGCCTGTGTTGTTTCTAAAGGAGGAAACAACAATGTGGTAATGACTGGATTCAGAAGAGGGAATGTGTACATTGCTGACTTTAGTAGCACAAGTTCAGACACCATCACTTGTCTTTTCAGCAAGGCAAGCAAGGATGAAAGTTGGTTATGGCACAAAAAGTTATCCCATCTGAATTTCAAAGTTATGAATGATTTGGTGAGGAAAGATCTTGCTAGAGGAATTCCACAGGTGGAGTTCTCCAAGGATGGTTTGTGTGATGCCTGTCAAAAGGGAAAACAGAAGAAGGCATCATTCAAAAGTAAGACAGAGTCATCAATTGTCCAGCAGCTTGAATTGCTTCATATGGACCTATTTGGCCCTGTAAATGTTATGTCCATCTCAAAGAAGAAATACTGTCTTGTGATTGTTGATGATTTTTCTAGATTTACATGGACTTTCTTTTTGCACTCTAAAGATGAGGCAAGTGAAATCATTATCAATCACATCAAGATGGTAAGCAATCATCCTGATTTCAAAGTAAGAAGGATTAGGAGTGACAATGGGACAGAATTCAAGAATTCAAGCATGAAGGTGTTCTGTGAAGAAAATGGTATTTTGCATGAGTTTTCAGCAGCAAGAACACCACAGCAAAATGGTGTAGTTGAAAGGAAAAACAGAACACTTATTGAAGCTGCAAGGACAATGCTAGATGAATCAAAGTTACCTACATATTTTTGGGCTGAGGCAGTTAACACAGCTTGCTTTACTCAAAATATTTCTTTGATTAATCAGGCCAAAGGAATGACCCCTTATCAGTTACTCAAAAGAAAGAAGCCACTATTAGATTTTCTTCATGTCTTTGGATGCAAGTGCTTTGTTCTGAGAAATCAAGCTGAGCATTTGGGGAAATTTGAAGCAAAGGCAGATGAAGCAATATTTGTGGGATATGCAGCAGGGAAAGCTTACAGAGTCTTTAATCTCAGAATCAACATTGTTATGGAATCTGTACATGTTGTTTTTGATGATCTCAAAATACAAGGTCTCTGTGATGAAGGTTTCCATGAAAGTCTCTCTTTTGAGAATGAGGAAGGAGAACAAGTGAATCATGATAAGGCTACTGAGAAACAGCCTAAAGTTGTTGTATCTAGCACAGATGAAAGCAGCAGTGAAGATGAAATTGCTGCATTAAGGTTAAAAAGGATAGCAGCTAGCAGACCAAATGGTCATTTCGTTGATAGTCATGATGGTGGATTCGTTGACAGTCAGAATGAGCGTTTCGTTGACAGCCAAAACGGTCATACCGTTGATAGTCATAGGAATACTTCTAGAAGTGATCACTTAGGGACAACAAACTCAGGGGGAGTTTCTCAAGGACAAATATCCAATCAAGGCAATCATGATCATGAAGCTACGTCTTCAAGAGCAAATCTACCTCCCTCAAGGAAATGGACTAAAGATCATCCCTTTGAACTTATTATAGGTGATGTCTCTTCAAAAGTCCAAACTAGAAGAGCAACTCAAGAAGAATGTCTATATAGTAGCTTTCTGTCTCAAGATGAGCCAAAGAAAGTTGAGGATGCACTTCTAGATCCAGATTGGGTTTTAGCCATGCAAGAAGAGCTAAACCAATTTGAGAGAAACAATGTTTGGAAGCTGGTGCCCAGGCCTAATGACAGGAGTGTTATAGGCACAAAGTGGGTGTTCAGAAACAAGATGGATGAAAATGGCATAGTCACAAGGAACAAAGCTAGATTGGTTGCAAAAGGCTATTCACAGGAAGAAGGAATTGATTTTGATGAAACCTTTGCTCCTGTTGCAAGACTAGAAAAGCAATAAGGATTTTCCTAGCCTATGCAGCCCATGCCAATTTCAAGGTCTATCAAATGGATGTGAAGAGTGCTTTTCTGAATGGGGAATTGGAAGAGGAGGTGTATGTAAGTCAACCTCCTGGTTTTGAAGATGATGATTTTCCAGACTATGTGTACTTCCTTCTCAAAGCACTCTATGGTTTGAAACAAGCACCTAGAGCCTGGTATGACACTCTCTCACAGTTCCTCCTTGAGAATCATTTCACTAGAGGTACTGTAGATAAAACTCTTTTTCACAGGGTTGTAAATGGCTCTACTTTACATGTTCAAATTTATGTAGATGATATAATCTTTGGGTCTACAGATGTGAAACTTTGTCAAAAGTTCGCCAAGCTTATGCAAAGTAAATATGAAATGAGCATGATGGGAGAATTAACTTACTTTCTTGGTCTTCAAGTAAAGCAAGTTAATGAAGGCATTTTCATTAGTCAAACAAAATACATTCATGATTTATTAAAGAAGTTTAACCTAATGGAATGCTCTCCTGCCAAAACTCCCATGCCTACTGCCACCAAACTTGAATTGAATACTAAGGAAAAATCTGTGGACATTTCAAGTTACAGAGGCATGGTAGGCTCACTTTTATATTTAACAGCTAGTAGACCTGATATTATGTTTGCTACATGTCTATGTGCTAGATTTCAGGCTGATCCTAGAGAATCCCATTTAGTTGCTATTAAAAGAATTTTCAGATATCTCAAAGGAACACCAAACCTTGGCATTTGGTATCCTAGAGAATCTGGTTTTGAACTAATTGGTTATTCAGATGCAGATTTTGCAGGATGTAAAATTGACAGGAAAAGTACAACTGGAACCTGTCAATTCCTAGGAAACAAGCTTGTGTCATGGTTCAGCAAGAAACAAAACTCAGTTTCTACCTCCACAGCTGAGGCTGAGTATATTGCAGCTGGAAGTTGTTGTGCACAGATTTTATGGATGAAAAACCAACTACTTGATTATGGATTAAGAGTTGAGAAAATTCCTATCTTCTGTGACAACACTAGTGCCATTGCCATTACTGAGAATCCAGTGCAGCATTCAAGGACCAAGCACATTGACATCAAGTACCATTTCATTAGAGAACATGTTATGAATGGTACTGTGGAGTTACATTTTGTTCCAAGTGAACAACAAGTTGCAGACATCTTTACCAAGCCACTTGATGAATCAACATTCTCAAGATTAGTAAGTGAGCTAGGTATGCTAAATTTCTCTTAATTATTTTTGAGATATTTGCAAGTTAAAATGCAGCCAGAAATTTGCTATGTTTTTCTGTGAATGAATTTTCTCAGGAAAAGGTAAAATTTTGTCTAAGTCAAAATTACTATGCCAACGGAATGCACCATTTTGTTGACAGTCTTAGCAGTTTTCTGGGTGTTTCGTTGATAGCTCTTTTATATCAACGAAACGCAGCTTTATCAACGAAATAAGACGGGACTTTAACCGCCCAATCCTGATTCGTTGATTTAGCGCTTTTTATCTGAACCGTTGAAATTTGACACGTCTTTTACCACGATCTATGCATACACCCCTGTAAGTATAAATCATGGTAATACTTTAAGAGTAACGGTTATATTTTTAAGCCAATCCAGTAATTAACATTTATTATTGGATTCATTTTCTGAGAATTTTTGGGGGAGTATTTAAGAAATTTTATTTTCATTATTTCTTTTTACCTGTTCTCAAAAATTCCAAAGGCTTTTTCTCTCTTCTTCTCTCTAACAAGCAATTCAGTTCGAAGCTTTCCTTTAATCAACAATGGCACCTATAGTTAAGCTTATGTCTGCTGGAGGGTTCATCTATGAGAAGAACAACTCCATCCCTTTTGTTGTCAAGGAAAACCCGAACAGACTGTTCTTCAAAATGATGGATTTCATGAAGAATTGCAAGTTGAGCTATGCAATGTTTCACTCTACACCACTCTACAATGAGATAATCGAGGAAATTTGGACCTCATGTGAGTATAGTGGAACACACTGCACACTAAAATTCACTCTTCAAGGTAATGAGTACATAGTTAATTCTGATGTTTTGCAAGCATGTTTACATATTCCTGATAATAACTGTGATGCTTTGCCTACTAACACTGAAATAACTACCATGTTAAATTCTATAAACTACTCTTTGCCTACTGATAATCTGGGTAGAATAATTAGGAGAGGTTTGGTTAGGGAATACAGTTATTTAGCTGATGCATTCATTAAGGTCTTTTATGGAAAGATTAGTAATTTTGATGCATTAACTAACTCTATGTTAATTCTCCTAACCATGCTTCTAAATGATAGATATCACAACTTTAGCACCCAACTTATGTATGAAATTGGTGCTAAGTTGGGTGACAAAGCAAATAGGAAGAAAAATATCTATTATGCTAGGTTTCTGATGATGTTGGCTAACCATGTTAGTCCAGCACCATTAGTTATCTCTAACCCTAATGCCAGGTTCGAGTGCTTTGTGCAAGAAAAGAGAGTATTGACAGACATACTGAGGCTGAACCACAATGGTGATGTTCCAGTGGTGTATCTGCCAATCATTGAGGTAACTACTACTATCCCTGTTAGTGTAGCTAACACCTCTACTGTTTTATCTTCCAATGTTGCTATGGAGTCTGTAGCTGTGACCCAACAGGCTCCTGCCCTAGCAACAAAACCAAAATCAAAGAAATCCTCCAAGCCAACCTCAGGTGCTTCTCAAAAGGCACCTGTTGTAAAAACTACCACACAACCTAAGGGGAGTGAGTCTGGAGTTGTGAGAGGTGAGGGAAGGGGTGAACATCAAAGAAACCCCAAGGATAAGGAAGGACAGGTTAGTGTGTACCAGCCAAGCCCCATTGTGTCTTCCCAACAAGGCACAATGAGTAACATGGATTTAAGCACAAGTCTAATTGCATCCTCCCAAAAGGATGTGATTATTGAAACAAGCTCTCCTCCTAGAGCACAGTCCAAAAGGGTAAGGGACACTTCAAGCCCAAAGTCTACATTTTCCCAATACCAAAGGAGAGTGAAGCAAAAGTCCAAGGGTACACAGGGTGCACACACACTGGAAGCAACACTTCCAGTTTCTCAAATTCAGTTTGATGTAACCCCTATCATTACTCTGGGGTTACAGTCCTATTCTCTAAACATCAATCTTGAATTATCTCCATCAAATTCACCAACTCAATCTTTAGATGTGGACATGATCCATACATCTATTCCTGATTCTCCAACTCTAATCTTGGAGAAGCCCCACTCTGAAGCTGGTGGCCATCACTTGTTAAGTGATTTGTTGGGCCATCAACCAATTTTTCCTGAAGTTGCAAGGGGATCTGTGGACCAATCTTTAAAATCAATCACCACAGACTCTACTGTAATTTCTCATTCTCAAAGTGCTTTCTTGACTTCATCAACGAAACAGTCTATTTCGTTGACAAGTGTTTCTCCATCAACGGTATCCATACCGTTGACAGTTCAAACTACCATTCCGTTGATAGTTCACTCTGCACCTTTAATTGAAAATCAAGTTGTTCCCACAACTAGTGCAGATGATCTAGTGGTAGTTGAGACACTTCTAGGACTGAGAGGGAGTGAAACTGAGAGGCTGGCTTGCAGCCAGGCAAAAGGAGAGAATGTGAGTGAGAGGCTGGCTATTTCTTCCAGCCAGGCAAAAGGAGAGATTGAGAGTTCCACCTTAGAAGGTGAAGGTGAGGGTGTGAGAGGTGTGAGCCATGGGGAGCCCATGATGCAAGAACAGAGTGGAGAGAGAGAAGGGACTACAGGAGAAATAAGGATGGAAGCAGCCATTGCTAATGAGTTAATGGAGGTCAGTGAGGGAGAAAGGGAACTTACTTTCCAAGAGGTTTATCAGCAAACTCTGGATAGTATTTCCCTGGATCCTGAGACCTTTACTCATCCTGTGTCAGCCTATCAAATTTTGGCTCAACAGGGCAATGTGGAGGCAGAGAGGTCACTACAACTAATTCACACAACTGCATCAATGCAAAGAGCAAAGGATGCCTTGACCAATCTACCTCCAGGAGCTGAAGCAAGTGAAGACTTTGATTTTTCTGATAATGAGGATAGCTTTGGTGACACTTTACAGGTGGCCACTACTGCACAGACTGGGACTTCTGTGGTGCCTCCTACACCAAACTGGCTTTCTCAAGATATGCATGGTAGAAGCAATTTGGATGCTGCTATCACAAGGCAGTACAAAGAAGCATATCTAGCTCATGAGTCTGCAGGAGCAAGGGACAAGAAATTCTACAAAGCCATAATGGATTCTCTGGAAATTCAAAGGCTACAAATGTTGCAGACAAGGATTGAGGCTACAGAGATCAAGGATTCAATCAGCAACCTTAGGGCTGCTAATGATAGGAGGCTAGATGAAAAGCTTCCTCTTCTCACTGTGTCCAGGATGAACAGGTTTTTCTCTAAAGAACCTGAAGTGGATTCCTCCTTGAAGACTCTCTCTTCTAGAGTGGACAAGGTGGAAGCCACTCTATCACAGATGCAAAAGGAACAGGAGAAACAAACTCAACTATTGGCCCAGCTAGTGGCAGCTCAAGGACTCCCAGCCATCTCTTTTGATGATAACAAAAAGGGGGAGAAATCTAAGGAGCTAGACATTCAGATTACCAAGGTTATGGTCCCAGCCATTTCCCTACCAAATGAGCCATTAGCAATGGGGGAGCTTGGCAAGCAGAAAAAGGATGGTATTGACCTTATACAAGAAGCTTCTATGAGGATGAGACTTGCAGAACAAATCAAAGAACATTGGTCCAACATAGAAGCAAAGTTCAAGAAGATTACTGAAGATAAGGACTCAAATCCATCAACGGAACAGCCATCAACGAATGCCATGGCACTAGCATCAACGGAATGGGAGCCACAGACAAATTCTTTCTATCACCAAGAGCCCCTTCTACATGGAGTCACTCAAGGACCAAGGAAGGAAAAAGGACAAACTTCATGCATTAGGGATGTGGAACAAGCTACAATTCAAAGAAGCCTATCTCCCAAGTCCCCTGCTAAACCAAAGGGCAAAAACATAGCAAGGACTTTCTATCCTGCACCTTATCCAGATGAGCACAAGCTTCTTGGTCTACTCATCACAAAAAGCAAGGAAAGTAATGATTATGAGATAAGGAAGCAAAGGGCAATTGTCTACAGGAATGGACAACAAATCTGTGTTTGGGCTGGTCATCCAAACTTTGCTGAAGCCAAGGCTGAGGAATCAGAAAGAGCAGCTATGCAAGCTCTTGCAGTAGCTCAAGCTCTAGATGAAGAAGAAAGGAAGCAAGAGGAAAGCACTAGAGAGGAAAGGAGTTCAAAGAAGAGCACAAGGCAACCCAAAGAGAGAGCTAGGAGAAACATAGACTTTGAGAGTGCTGATTCTCAGAGTACTGCATCAGACTCTTCTATACCTATTGCACCTCCAACAATTGCTAATCCAGTTTTTGAAGGAAAGTTGGCCTGTGATCCTGCACATCCTGTCAATTTTCATGATCAACCAATCATGCCAAAAGAGGAACCAATTGATTTTGATGAGGCATACTTTCCAAAGTTCCTGTTAGAAAAGGACCAACCAATGAAGACAAAGAAGAGGCCTGTCAAAGCAAAGCCTGTTTTTGTGAGAAAGCCACAATCTCAAAAACCCCCTTCAAACCCAGAGGACTGCATGTACATTGCTGACATCAGGGAAGAATCCAGTCTACATCTTGACTTAGACAACCTGGTGGAAGTAAGGGGAATTGCAGCTTCTCAAAAGTTGCCTGAAAGACTAGTGTTCATATTCAAGGGGGGTAGAGAACAAGTGTGGCCTCTCTACAGAATTTTAGGAGAAGACTATCAAACACTACTCTCAGTGTTTAGATGCTTGAAAAAGGACTTTGGTTTCACCAAAACAGCCAAGTCTGAGGTGGTCTCCAAAATCTGTCAGATAAAGGCTAGCTGGAACAAGCCTGAGGCTCTTCCCAGGATACTTAGAGTTCCCTCAACAGGAAAGAAAATCCATCTTCAACCCTATTGGATGATGGAGTTTAAGGACAAGGACAATTGCAGAAGATTCTTCAGAATGGAAGACCAGCTGGAGAAGGCATCTAATCAAACTCTAAAGCTGATGCAATCCAAGCTTGGTGATCAAGATGAAGAGGAGAAAATCTTCTACAGAAGACTACAAGTCCAGATTGAGGAAAACAACTCCAAGAGAGGGAAGAAGACTATGCCACAAAGAAGTCACAGATGAAACATTTGCTCAGACTAAAGGAGCACTTGTGGGCATTAGTCTTGTAAGTCTTGTATTTTGTCTATAAAGTTTTGAAGCTTAATACATTTTCTACTTTTGTAATTTATGATGTATCTGAGTGTTTTTTGTTATCATCAAGTCTCTTGATTTATGGCTGTTATTCTATCAGTCATAAATTGGGGGAGATTGTTAGGAATATGTTGTTCTTGATGATAAGCATAAAACACTTAGTAGAATTTGTGTAAAGTCAATTTTGTAGCTGTCAACGAAATAGCATGCTTAGCAGTGTTTCGTTGACAGGAAGCTCATCAACGAAATGAGTGTTGTAGCAATTGCATTGTACAATACTTCACAGTATGATAGGCATTCTATTATATGTTTTAAGATAGGTTTTCTAAGTCATGTTGACTATGTACTAGATAGGCAAAATAGGTTGGTTAATTGTAAATATGTTATGCCTTGTAATTCTGCCTAAGTGAAGACATGTCAACGGTATGAAGATTACTCTGTCAACGGTATGGAGTTTACCCATCAACGAAACGAGGGAAACACCATCAACGGAATGAAGAATGAAGCTATCAACGAAACACATCTCCTTGCTATCAACGAATCAATGTTGCTTTTTGAACAGTTGACAAAGTGATAGTGACAGTTTACTGAACAGATCTAAAAGGAGATATGGAAGTGTACTTTGCATTGGAAGCCATCAAAGTGGTTACTGGAAATAAGGAAACATTCCAATTTCCAATAAGGCTCTTGGGAATGATTATAATGAGCATGAAGACAAAAGCTAAGATCTGCAAGGACCATTGGACAAAAGGAATGAAGAGCAAGCTACTGATGGTTACTACTATTATTCTTTAGTTTAACCAAACGTAGAATTGTAAACTTGGGATTATATAACCAAGTGTAGCAGTTACTTTAAAAAGAAGAGAAGAAAAACAAATAGATTGTATTAGCTATTTTTGAGAGCATTCTTCTCTACAACATTGTAACTGAGCAGCTGTGAACATTTGTATCACAGATTATTTCCGCAATAAAAACACTTCAGTTGGATCATCAAACAATCCAACTGAATTATTTATATCTTGTGTTTTTATTTATTCAGTTCAGTTTAATTTCATAAAGTGTTTAGGTTCAAGAAAATATCAAGAATTGTATTCAACCCCCCCTTCTACAATTCTGTTAGGTCATTTGGGAATAACAATACTCTTACTCAACAGACTGCCGCATTAGCTCAGCAGCAACAAGCATTTCAGCAACAGCTTTTAGAACAGCAGCAACAACATCAGCATCAGCAGCATCAACAGCATCACCAGCAAGCAGCACCGGCGATTACGTTCAAATCTTTCCAAGCAGCAAAACCTCCAGAATTTAAAGGATCAGCAGACCCTGTAGAGGCTAAGGCATGGTTGAAGGAGATGGAAAAGGCTTTTGACTTGATAGAAGTGGCAGAGGATAAGAAGACGGAGTATGCAAGCTATTTTCTGAAGAGTGAGGCCAGTTATTGGTGGGAAATGAGTAGGGCTATGGAACCCGAGGGATTGATTACGTGGGCAAGATTTACAAAGTTGTTTTTGGAAAGGTATTTTCCGGACTATATGAGAGATCAGATGGAATTAAAGTTTTTGGAGTTAAAGTAGGGAAGTATGACAGTGCCCCAATATGAAACAAGGTTTACGGAGTTGTCGAGGTTTGTTCCAACCTATGTGGATACGGAGAAGAAGAAGGCCAAGAGGTTCCAGCAGGGACTGAGGTCTTGGATTCGTAGTAAGTTAGATATATTGGAGTTGGACACCTATGCAGTGGTGGTCCAAAAGGCAATGATTGCGGAGACAGAGAGTGATTCTTACATGAAAGAGAGGGAGAACAAGAAAAGGAAAGCAGGGATACCCGATAAGGGACAACAACATGGAAGTTTTCAAGGGCAAGCAAATAAGAAACCAGGATTCCAGCCCGGAAGGAATACAAGTTTCAGGAAACCAGATACCGGGAGCGTAGGACAAGATAACCGTCTACCAGCCGGTAGTCAGCAGCGACTTTCTAGACCCCCACTACCAGAATGCAAGACATGCGGGAAGCGACATCCAGGGATATGCCATCGATTGAATGTCACATGCTTTAAATGCAATCAGAAGGGACATTATTCCCGGGATTGCAAGATAGGCATTGTGTGTCATCGGTGTAAGAAACCAGGTCACATGATTAAGGACTGCAGAGCACCAGCAACCGTGAACAATATGATTCGGGCGATTGAAGCACCCCCAGTTGTTAATGTCCAGCCTTTAGCCAGGACCTACAATATGTCAATGGGAGAAGCAGTGTGAGACTCCGACGTGGTGGCAGGTACACTTCTAGTAAATTCTATTCCTGCTAAAGTGTTAATAGATTCGGGAGCGACGAAGTCTTTTATTTCTGAAATGTTTGCTCGTAGATTGAATTGCGTAATGAAACCCTTAAGTGGAGTGTTGAATATAGAGATAGCTAATCAAGATCGTATAGCGGTCATTTCATATTATCCTCGTTGTGAGATAGAGATTTTGGGAAATTGTTTTTATGTTGACTTGTTACCTTTTAAGTTAGGTGAATTTGATGTGATATTAGGGATGGATTGGTTGACTGAGTATGATGCGAGTATTGACTGTAAGAATAAGAGGGTTACTTTGATTACCCTAGAAAAGAAGGAAATAATATTTAGAGGAGAGAGGCAAGGAAAGAGGTTCCTGACGATGATTCAGGCTAAGAGATTATTAAGGCAAGGTTGTGAGGCGTATTTAGCGTATGTGATAGATATAGAAAAGAAAGTTTCTAAGTTAGAAGATATTCCAGTTGTAAATGAGTTTCCAGATGTTTTTCCGGAAGAATTACCAGGTTTACCTCCAGATAGAGAGATTGAATTTGCGATAGACTTAGTACCAGGCGCGGAGCCAATATCTAAGGCCCCTTACAGAATGGCACCAGTGGAGATGAAGGAATTGGCTACTCAACTGCAAGATTTGCTAGAAAAAGGAATTATTAGACCTAGCGTTTCGCCGTGGGGAGCACCAGTATTGTTTGTCAAGAAAAAGGATGGAAGCATAAGATTGTGTATAGACTATCGGGAGTTGAACAAGCTGACCATTAAGAACAAGTATCCGTTACCTCGAATAGATGATCTGTTTGACCAGCTGAAAGGAGCGGTGCATTTTTCAAAGATTGACCTACGGTCAAGATATCACCAACTGAAGATTAAACCAGACGACATACCGAAAACAGCCTTTCGAACAAGGTATGGGCACTATGAATTCTTAGTAATGGCGTTTGGACTAACAAATGCACCCGAAGCTTTTATGGACTTAATGAACAGGATTTTCAAGAGATATTTGGACAAGTTTGTAGTGGTATTCATCGACGACATCTTGATATACTCAAAGACAAAGGAAGAGCATGCAGACCATTTGCGGATTGTGTTGGAAACGTTGAGACAAGAAAGAATATATGCGAAGTTTTCCAAGTGTGAATTCTGGTTGAGAGAAGTTCATTTCTTAGGACACGTGGTGAGCAGCGTAGGCATCAAAGTGGATCCAGCAAAGATAGAGGCAGTGAAAGATTGGGAGAGACCAAGGACACCGACTGAAGTCAGAAGTTTCTTGGGATTAGCCGGATACTACCGGAGATTTGTGCAAGATTTTGCGAAGATAGCTACTCCAATGACCAAGCTGACAAGGAAAAGCGAGCGATTCATATGGGACGATAAATGCGAAGAAAGCTTCCAAGAGTTAAAGAAGAGACTAACTACGACACCGGTATTGATGTTACCAAACAATCAAGGTCAATTCGTAATCTATAGTGATGCGTCGTACAAAGGATTGGGATGCGTACTTATGCAACATGACAAGGTGATTGCTTATGCGTCAAGACAGTTGAGGCCCCACGAACAGAAGTATCCTACACATGATTTGGAGTTAGCAGCGATTGTGTTTGCTTTGAAGATATGGAGACACTACTTGTATGGAGAGAGATGTGAAATTTACATCGATCACAAAAGTTTGAAGTATATATTTACTCAGAAAGAGCTGAACGTGAGGCAACGAAGATGGTTAGAACTAATCAAGGACTACGACGTTCCTATCAACTATCATCCCGGCAAGGCAAATGTGGTAGCAGATGCACTGAGCAGAAAAGAGAGATTAAATACACTGATGATGGCCAAAGAATTATACAAGGAATTTGAGAAGTTAGAGATCGAAGTAAGTATTCCGAAGGATGCGACGGAAGTGATTTATACCATGACGTTTCAACCTGAATTGTTGGAGAAGATACGGAAGTGCCAAGAGCAAGTTATGAATGATGATGTGAGTAAGATGACAGGTGAGGAAATATGTAGCCAACCGGACGACAAAGGGATCTTGAGATTTGCTTCTCGAATATGGGTACCTAATGTAGCGGAACTGAAAAATGAAATTTTGCACGAAGCGCATAACTCGAAGTATTCAATTCATCCAGGGAGTACGAAGATGTATCGAGATCTTAAGACGAACTTTTGGTGGCCAGATATGAAAAGGGAGATTGCTGAATGGGTGAGCAAATGTTTTACATGCCAAAGAGTTAAGGCGGAACATCAGAGACCAAGTGGATTACTTCAACCATTGGAAATTCCTGAATGGAAGTGGGAACACATTGCGATGGACTTTGTGGTAGGATTACCTAGAATGAAGGCTAACCATGATGCCATCTGGGTTATTGTGGATCGATTGACGAAATCTGCGCATTTTCTTCCGATTAACGAGAGATTCTCGCTAGATAAGTTAGTTCATATTTACATAAAGGAAATCGTAGTACGACATGGAGTTCTAGTATCGATAGTGTCTGATCGAGACCCTCGATTCAATTCAAGATTTTGGAGGAGTTTTCAAGAGTGTTTGGGCACCGAGTTAAGAATGAGTACGGCTTATCACCCGCAGACGGACGGCCAAAGTGAAAGAACAATTCAGACTATTGAAGATATGCTTAGGACATGTGCACTTGACTTTGAAGGCAGTTGGGACGATCATCTACCCTTGGTGGAATTTTCATATAATAATAGTTTTCACGCGAGCATCAGAATGCCACCTTACGAAGCTTTGTATGGACAAAAGTGTCGATCTCCAGTGTATTGGGAAGAAGTTGGTGAACGGAAGATGATAGGACCAGAACTAGTGCAACAAACAAAGGAAGTGATTCAATTGATTCAAAGAAGATTGATAACAGCTCAGGACCGACAGAAAAAGTATGCGGATCTAGCCAGAAAGGATGTGGGATTCGAAGAAGGAGAGCAAGTGTTACTAAAGGTTTCACCGTGGAAAGGATTAGTTAGGTTTGGAAAGAAAGGGAAGTTGAGTCCGAGATATGTTGGACCGTTTGAGATTTTGAAGAAAGTGGGCAAGGTAGCTTACGAGTTAGCATTGCCGCCGCATATGCATCACGTTCATAATGTATTTCATGTATCTATGCTTAAGAGGTATCGACCAGATTCGAATCATGTAATAGAGTATGAACCCATAGAGGTCCAGGCAAATTTATCTTATGCAGAACGACCGATTCAGATATTGGATCGTAAGGAGAAAGTACTAAGGAATAAGACAGTAGCGTTAATGAGAGTTTTGTGGAGGAATCCTAAAGTAGAAGAGTCTACCTGGGAGTTAGAGAGTGAGATGCTAGAGAAGTATCCCCAGTTGTTTCCTTGATCTGATTCTGAGGACAGAATCCTATTAAGGGGGGAAGGATGTAATATCCGTGAATTTTATTATTTGATTAAATGATATATTTAATATACAAATATTTATTGTGGAGTATTGGAATATTATTAAATGATAATTATTGTGTGATTATGTGCTAATTGGTGAGTCGGAAGCCCCTTTAAAATATTTCGTCATTTGGAATTTTCTTCAAATCTGAGCCCCGTTTTGATAATTCAAGGGCCCCATTGGAATTTCATACATTAATTAATATCTCTTCGTCTTTCGTATTCGAATCATTATCGGGAGAGATATTCGTATCATTTCATTCCTACCTATTTGATTCTGCAAGAATAATTCGTTTTGTGCAAAAAGGGAAAACATTGTTCCGAACCCTAATTGCTTAAGGGGACGGATATATCGTTTTATATCAATATTACCTTTGTTAAAGCCCCAGTATTCTTGAGCATTAGTTATATAATGATATGTATTGATTTGGATAATTATCAATCCTTGTAGATAATTATCTTCTCGTAACACGTATTTTTAACCTAATTAGGGTTTTTAAACGATCCAGTGGATCTATAACGATCCAAAAGTGTTCCTTGGGGTATTATTTTTCCAAAAATATATAAAGATGAATCGTACCTTATAACCTTCATAATCTGCATTGCAAATAATCAAAAAGTAAAAATTCCCGAAACGTGTTCTTCGTGTTCTTGAATAATCAATCCATTCGTTCAAGGTGTTAATGATTTCAGAAATCAAAGTTCAAGTACTCAAATCAAAGCTCTTGATCTCTAGTTTCAGAATCTTCCAACCTCATCATCATCGGGTAATTTTTCGATTTATTATGAATTTTTCAATATTCGTATTAAATTAGGGTTCTTGATTAATTTGGGGATTTTCATTCAGTTGATTCTCCGTTCAATTGGTTGCTTCTAACATGTTCCTAGGGTTCTAATTAGCAAGAATCCATGCTTTAATTTCCTGTTTATGTTCAATTTTGATGGGTTTGATTTTCGGGTTTTGACCCAAATTTTTCTTTTACTTCATTCGTTCTTGTTGTTGATCTGACATAAGTTTTGATATGGGGCTTTGATTGTATGAGTTATAAGCTTCGTTTTGGTATATTAATCTTTGAGTTTCATGTAGAAATTAAGTAGATCGGGTTTCCGGCCGAAGTCGTCGCCGACGAGTTCTTTGAACGAATTCTGGGCACGATTCCGGCATGGGACAGTCGATATGGTGTGTTGGTTGTGTTTGTATTGAGAAGGCGAACAAAAGCCCTCTGAGTTTTTTTATGTTTGGACGGAATCGAAGAATTCCGGCCGCCGGACACCGGCCGTATTCTGGAAAACCCAGAATCCGGTGGGTTGTTCTTGGCGACCCGAATTCGTTCTTCCCGACCCGTTTACCCGTTATTTTGACCCGATTTCAATCTTCAAAACCCTAATTCGATTTCTGAAAACTGTTTTTGAATTTTATTTTTAAAATTAATTCGAAAATAGTTTAAAAACTTTAAAAATTCATATTTTTATTTTAAAAATATATTTTAATATCAGAAAAATTCTGATAAATTATATTTATTATTTTAAATCCGAAAATTGATTAAACTTAATTATTTTAATTAGTTTTAATTAATAATTAATTTATTAATTAATTGGTTATTTCTTTTAATCAGTTAATTCTTAAAAATTAATTATTAATTAGATTTAATTAATTAAAAATTCAGTTTAATTATTTTCAAGCCTATTTATTTATTTAAAAATAGTTTGAGTATTTAAAGAGTGTAAATTAATTTTATTAATTGATTTATTTGCATTTAAATGTTTATATTGGATTTAAAAATCCGATTTTTGATTTAAAAATTAGTAATGACTTATTTAAAATTCAAATAAGTTTCGTTTGATGTTTTAAAAATATTTATAAGTGCTATATTGTTCGTATGAGTTGTGTAATGTGTTTTATAGTTCGTATATGCCCGTACTAGGGCTAATATCTGAGTTTTAAATATCGTTAATCATACCGGACGTCCGATACGTAACCGGTTACTTGTTTAAATGTGATTATTGATTGAATAAGTGTCGAGAGTAAAACGAGAATAGTTAGACTTATTGTGATGAGTTGTTTAATTATAGAATCGAGTTCCCGGAGCAAGGGAAAGGGAAAGGTAGAGTGAGCAGAGTCGATCCGACAGCAGCTTAGACCAGGCAAGTATCTGTGCCTTTACTTGTGATAGAAATTATTATTGTCTTGATTACTTGAATACCGTTATCCCCAGAACAATTCAAATTATCAATCTTTTAACCGCATTTGGACAACTGATTCCATTTCCTTAGAGATTCTTGATTCTTTGATTTGATCTGCATCGGAAACCCTTATTTCCAACTCACTTGATTATTGTTTACCACCATTTGGTTATTGTTTATCATCCTTTGATCATTAGTGACAACCATTGATTATTTGACTTCCATCTTGACTGTTGATTACGGTCATTGATTATCAATTACCAATCTTGATTTCCTTATTGAATGAGCACACTGTACCATTGAAATTATTCCATGATTCTTTCTCGACCTTCATTTGATACTGAGCAGTTGAAGCTATTTTGCAATTATTATACATTGAGTTTATCTTATTGAGCATGTTATTGTTTATACCCTATGATAGATTTGGCATGTGTTTTTAAAATGGACCAGTAATTGGTCGGGCCATATTTATGGTCGGAATAACTTAAGGCCCAGTTTGGCCTAGGATCCAGTAGAGGACTATGCTGTGAGCTAGTCCGGGGATGATGCGTGGCTGGCCAGCAGCACAACCTTTGATTTGAATAAAATGTATAAGCCAAATTCTAATTCTTTTTCTTCAATTGTTATTGATACAAAGCATGTGTTAGCTAAATATTGTTGATTCTGATATCATAAATTCATATCCTTACAACTGTGATAGAAATGATTCATATGATGTTTGCTGAGCAATTTTGGCTCACTCTTGCTTGTTGTTTTCTAACCCTATTCCAGTGAAGCGAGAGTATGAGTCAGCATAGCGTGACCGATAGTTCACCAGCAGCCAGGAGAGCCCCTCGAGTCATTGTCATTGGCAGGGTAGTTGTTGTTTTGCTTTTCTAGATTAGATGTCTAGATTTGAACTTTAGTTGTGATGTAATAACTCTGATAAAACTGGTGATAAGTCGTTCTACCGGCGGGCTCTACTTCCTTAGTATTATGCTGGAACAGGTGCTTGTTTGGGCTTGTTGGGCTTGTAATGCTTGTTTGGTTTTGTCGACCTTGTTGGGCTTGTAATACTTGTTTGGCTCTGTCGACCTTGCTGGGCTTGTCTAACTTGCTGAGCTATGTTGCCTTGCAGAGCTCCACCGGAATTGCCTCCGCGCTCCCGGAAACGGAAATGCCCGCGATGAGTTATGTCCCCGCAAGCACCTCCGGCGTGAGAATAAGTATCCGGTGGATGGAAAACATAATATAGATATGTAGATAGGTATTAATTTCTAGAGAGAGAAAGTAGAGAGAAAGTAGAGAGAAGGTAGAGCAAAACCTATCAGAATTTGTGTATAGTGAAAGTGTAATGAATGTTGTGAACCCCCTGGTCCATTGAAGTGGCTAGGGGGTATATATAGGCTCATGTCATGTGTAGTGCACATGACTGAGTGTCCATGTGGGGGACATGAGCTGTAAATTAGGGTCTTGGTCTGGTGTCAGTGCCCACCTTGTGTCAGTTGCATGTTGTCTTGACGCTTGGACCATGTACTTGTGCCAGCCTTTTTGCAGACGTCAGTTGTACTTGTGTCAGCATTGTCTTGTTCGCACTTGTTTGTTGTGTAACGTGTCATGTCCCATCCTTATGGGCTTGGTGGACGTTGCAGGCTTTGTGGACCTTGCGGGCATTGTGGCCTTGTGGCCTTGTGTGCATTGTGGCTTTGTAGGCGTTGTGGACCTTGCATGCATTGTTTTTTAGACTTGGGCTTGATTTTGATAGGTGAATTGGCTCTTTAAAAATCACCTACTATCATTTGCCCCCCACTCCTTCATTCCTCTTTAGAGGGATGGAGGAGTAGTAAAAGATTTGTGTTGGATGTGGGTAGGATGTTTGTTTGAGAGGAGACGCAAATTCCAGAGTATCTTTTGGAGCTGGAGGTGCTTTTGGAAAAAGTTTGTTGCCCCCCACTTAAGCTTGGATAGGTTCAAGGACTTAAGTAGGAGTACTGTCCGACAGGACAAGTTGATCCGAGAGGACCTTGCTGACCCGAGAGGGACTTTGTAAAAAGTTTGTTGCCCCCCACTTTAGTTTGGACAGGTCCGAGGACTTAAGTAGGAGTATTGTTCGAGAGGACGAGTCGATCCGAGAGGACCTTGCTGACCCGAGAGGGACTTTGTAAAAAATTTGTTGCCCTCCACTTAAGTTTGGATAGGTCCAAGGACTTAAGTAGGAGTTTTGTCCGAGAGAACAAGTTGATCCGAGAGGACCTTGCTGACCCGAGAGGGCCTTTGTAAAAAATTTATTGTCCCCCACTTAAGTTTGGATAGGTCCGATGACTTAAGTAGGAGTATTTTCCGAGAGAACAATTTGATCTGAGAGGACCTTGCTGACCCGAGAGGGCCTTTGTAAATTTTTTTTTGCCCCCCACTTAAGTTTGGATAGGTCCGAGGACTTAAGTAGGAGTATTGTCCGAGAGAACAAGTTGATCCGAGAGGACCTTGCTGAGCCGAGAGGGCCTTTGTAAAAAATTTGTTGCCCCCCACTTAAGTTTGGATAGGTCCAAGGACTTAAGTAGCAGTTTTGTCCGAGAGAACAAGTCGATCCGAGAGGACCTTGCTGACCCGAGAGGGTCCTTGTAAAAAATTTGTTGTAATAATAATAATAATTTAACAATTAAAATAATAATATCTAAAATATTATTATTTTAAATTATTAATAAAAACAATTATTTATGTTATAAATAATTTTACAAGTAATTTGTTGCAAGTGGTGGTACTCGAATGTGTCCGCAGCTTTGTAAAATTGGCTCGGTTTTTTTTTTTTGGTATCATGTGGCATGTCTGAGTCATGGCTTGTTCAGCCCGAATGACTTGTAATTTTGACAATAAAAAGATTTGTACAACTAAATTTAGTTGGCTAAGTCAGTGAAATGAACTTCAATTTTCAAGCCCTTCACGTGGCAATTATACCATCCATTTTCTTTGTCACATCCTTTTGTATTTCGTCTTTTTCCTGCTTTGTCCTTTTCTTCATCTTTTTGGTTGCCTTGTTACTTGCATGCATGTTCACATCTTGCTCGGATGCTCGGATGTACAAGCTATCATGTTGACATACAATCATGTTCTTCACTTTTTTATTTCTGTTCTTCTTTTTGAATAGCGAACCACACATACAGTAATTAGCTTGCAGTAGTTTAGTTGTAAAAAAAAGATGCGAGGTAGCTGACATGCGCATGCTCGGATTCGACTTTGCGCTTGATTATTTCTACCAAGTGCAGTTAACGGAGACAGCTAGTTGCATGTACTCTTTCGAAATGGTTTGAAAAATCATGCCTTGTTTGTACTTCACGTTCCCATCTTTTGTTACTTTCGATTTCTTTGTTTTTTGTCCTTTTCTGCCTTGTTTGAATTGCCCATCCTTGAGTCCATGTGAATGTAATATGTGCATGCCTTTATCATATTTATCATGCCAACATGTGAGTGCATGTATACTACTGTAGTATCTGAGTCACTGTGCACGGATGCTCGGATGTTCTGTATATGTTCCGTTGAAATCCCTAAACCTAACCAAACTCGTCCCTCTGTTTGCGATTATTTCTTCAATCCACAAATGATTTTCATTTGCTCATATTCAGGTTATCTGCACTACCATGGCTCTTGCACAAACATACCGGTCTCAAGTTGGACCTTTTCGTGGTGACCGCAGGCCTTTTTTCAACAGAAACTACCATCGTTTGGTTGCTAACGCGGCACCTGCCATCAACAATAGCTGCTACAAAGAGGAGAAGAACGTCCACTTCTGGCTGTGAAAGTAGTGTGAGACCGTACATCCAGCCTTGTACTTACAAAAATGGTCCTTCAGATAACAGGAACAGTTCTGTTTGTATGGGTAGTCTAAGACCTTATACTGATACCAATCAACGTCCTAGCTATAAGCGTGACCGTTCAGAGTTTGAAGATGAGGATTTGGTATTTATGTCGAGGGACGAGATTGAGAGATGCTCCCCTTTAAGGAAAGATGGAATTGATGCAGTACAAGAGACCCGCCTGCGATATTCATATTTCCATTTCCTTCAGAATCTTGGAATTCAGCTAGAAATACCGCAAACCACTATTGGAACAGTTATGGTCCTGTGCCACCGGTTTTTTGTTCGAAAGTCTCATGCGTGCCATGATAGATTTCTTATATCTACTGCTGCTCTTTTCCTTGCTGCCAAGAGTGAAGAGACATAATGCCCTCTGAACAATGTATTGAGAGCTTCATGTGAAATTCTTTATAACCGGGACTTTGATCTTCTCTTGTACCGTTTTCCAGTGGGTTGGTTTGAACTGTAGCCAAAGAGAGCTCCTAAGCCCATCGCTAACCAAGCTGAGTGCCAGAACCTCCGGACGATTGCATAGTAAGAGCAAAGATACACAACTTGCGCGTTTGAGAAAATCCATAACTGAGGTCATTCAAGAACTGGTAATGGGTCCAAAGCAAACACCAAATGTCAGGAGAGCACTCTTGCAGGATATTGGCAACCTCTATTGGTTCTTTGGACAGAGACAGAGTAACGATGTGTTGTTAATGATCAAAGGCTTCTCTTTTTCAAAAGCCTTGAATTAACACACAGACTGTTCGGGGAGACATACGCATGTATATCCTCTACTTTTGAGCAACCTACATCGGACTTGCGGTTGCTAAGCCAACGTGCGATCACTAAAGGATTTCCAGACAGTAGGATCCTCCTTGCTCTAATTCATCAAGAGACTCGGAATTAAACGAGTACCCACCATCACTGCATGTTAAAGCAAATGAAGCTCACGAGCTCATTGTCAGTTCGAGTTAGTTCATTTTCGTTTAGATAACCAAAACTGAAGACACGCTCGGACAGCTGCAGCCTATTTACCCGGACAGCCAACCACACACACATCAACCGCACGCAGATAGTGCTCGGGTAATGTGAAATCTGTTACGTGATGAAGACATGCCACTGTTACTACACCCATGCAGGCAATTATTAAGCTGGAGAACGCGTACACGCTTGTTTCGAACATGCAAAGTGACATATAAGCTAAAGCACTTTCAAATTGTACAAAGTACAAGTACCAAGACTGGCATCCGCGTGGGTCATTTGGCAAGACAAAGAAGAAAAAGAAAAATGTATAACTCCGGTTGAACTTGCTCCGGTTGTTGTTGGGCATGAACCGCTCGGGCAGCCGGAACCTCTTGGTTTTGGTTGATCACATTCCTTAGGTCTCTAGGAGCTATACGACTAGCATTGAGGGTTGAGTCGGTGTCGGCATTACGCACTCGGACGTAGTTGGGGTGGCTAGGGCCACCAACCTCCTGGATGACAGGGGGTTGTTGCTTAGAACTACGTATGACAGGTGCCATGTTTGTTGGTTTGGAGAGCGTGGGAAGTCCCCTCCTTCTAGCGCCAAATGATAAGTCGTTCTACCGTCGGGCTCTACTTCCTTAGTATTATGCTGGAACAGGTGCTTGTTTGGGCTTGTTGGGCTTGTAATGCTTGTTTGGCTTTGTCGACCTTGTTGGGCTTGTAATGCTTGTTTGGCTCTGTCGACCTTGCTGGGCTTGTCCGACTTGCTGAGCTATGTTGGCCTTACAGAGCTCCACCGGAATTGCCTCCGCGCTCCCTGAAACGGAAATGCCCGCGGGGGGTTATTTCCCCGCAAGCACCTCCGGCGTGAGAATAAGTATCCGGTGGATGGAAAACATAATACAGATATGTAGATAGGTATTAATTTCTAGAGAGAGAAAGTAGAGAGAAGGTAGAGCAAAACCTATCAGAATTTGTGTATAGTGAAAGTGTAATGACTGTTGTGAACCCCCTGGTCCATTGAAGTGGCTAGGGGGTATATATAGCCTCATGTCATGTGTAGTGCACATGACTGAGTGTCCATGTGGGGGACATGAGCTGTAAATTAGGGTCTTGGTCTGGTGTCAGTGCCCACCTTGTGTCAGTTGCATGTTGTCTTGACACTTGGACCATGTACTTGTGCTAGCCTTTTTGCAGACGTCAGTTGTACTTGTGTCAGCGTTGTCTTGTTCGCACTTGTTTGTTGTGTAACGTGTCATGTCCCATCCTTATGGGCTTGGTGGATGTTGCAGGCTTTGTGGACCTTGCAGGCATTGTGGCCTTGTGGCCTTGTGTGCATTGTGGCCTTGTAGGCGTTGTGGACCTTGCATGCATTGTTTTTTAGACTTGGGCTTCATTTTGATAGGTGAATTGGCTCTTTACAAATCACCTACTATCACCTACTATCAACTGGTATTGTGTTAATAAAAGATTGTAGTAGCTTGTGTTCATTGCCATAATCTGGATGCGGTCTTGGTTAAGGGGTATTTGTGTCTTTATATATATTATGCATGTATTAAAGAGTATTTCATTGGTCGGATGACTCCTCAAATCTGTACCCCGGGTTTTGAGGGTGTCACAAAACCTATCCCAAATGGTGCTTTCTGATTGAGTGTGCTGCTCTCTTCAAAAATTACTAAGTCCATGCAATTGACCTAGCTTCCAAGCCCATGTGACATCTGCATGAAAGAGACCTCTCCTTGGTTACCCGACTGTCAAGTCACTATCAGCTGAGATAAGTGAACATGTAGTGCTACAAATAGGTCTTCATGCTTGTCAAGCTTTTCCTTTGTGTCCAATTAGAAGTTAAACTTCTAGGTAGCTGCCTTAACTCTTATTTATCCATCGATACATAAAAGACAATAGATGACTTCACATTTCACTTGTAGGAATTTGAGCCTTCAAATATTTACAATTTTGACTCCCTATTCCATACATCTTTTGCGTCGTTATCCAACATCTTTTAGTCACGGGTGTGTAATGATGATCTCTGAGACTGTCCTCCATTCAACTTGTTAAATAAAGGAAACCTTCAAAAGATTCCGTTACATAGATTTGTTTTCCATGTTGAATGAGATGAACATCAGTAGGCGTATTAATTCCATATCCGTAGACTACCATTCTATGTCAGTTACCCGTAGAAAGGCAATTTCAGAATATCCATAGAAGTAATATTCCATAACTGTATCCATAGACGAGACATGACATTCTTGATTGCATCCCTAGATAGACCATGACCTCCTTAACTGCATCCATAGATAAAACATGACATCCTCAGTCGTATCTGTAGATCGACTTCGTTCAACTTTTGTCCTTAGAAGTGATGTCCTTAGCTTTTATCCGTAGATGAGATAAGATGTTCCTAGCTTCTATCCATTGATGAGATAAGATGTCCTCAGCTTCTATCCGTTGATGGCATATGATGTTTTCAGCTTGTATCCGTAGATGAAATAAGATTTCATAGCTTGATCCGTAGAATGGATACACTTAGCTTCATCTTTAGATAAAACATCTTGTCATCTTTATTGATTCACCATTACTGAGTTGAATAGGCAGGCTTACCACTGAAACATTTGGTGCTTGATTAGACGTCTGTTGACTTGCTTCTGAATTGCTTCCTAACTTGATGACAGAATATCCTCCAATCATTTGATGTGGCTTTTAGACCTTGGATAGATAAAATGCCTTCTAGTTAGCTTCCTGATTTATCAGCTTTTGTGAACTAGCTTTCTGACAATCAGCTTCAGTGTCAAGATCAAATTCTTGTCTTGAGCATTTTGTTATCATCATTCCAAACGTGTCAACTCTAACAACCTTGTTACCCAATAGATATCGATTATAGAAGGGAGGTTGAATATAATCGTACTAAATAATTGAGTAAACAGATATTTAAAACAATCAATACCAGCTTTTATTAATCTTTATAAAAACTGATACAAACTCTCTCAAGAAACTATGAGTTCTTAAGAGCTGCTAGGTTTACAAAATACTCGTGTGAGTTGTTACTCTCGTAAAACCTATTCTGTGTTTATATACATACACAGCTACACATTCTGTTACACAAGATAAATCCTATTTAATTAGATTGATCTTCTTGTCGCTTATCTTCTGTAACAGCTTCGATGATACATATCCTGGCAAATCAATCTTCTCCTGAAATTGTGGAATAGTATAAATCACCTTAACTCCTGACTTGAACCGCTACTGATGATGATGTCATCAGTCGTCAGCTTCTGATGATGTGAGTACTGATGCTACCCGATTCTGATGCACTTATTAAATCAACATTATCCAACAGACCAGATGATTGAGAAATAAACGGTGACTGAGAATTCTGGTCTATTGTTGTCAAAGGAGGTCTGGAGTAGGCTTGTTTTGATACATTACTCATAATGTTATCAACATTTTTGCCACGAACTCGGCATTTGCTTACTACATTCACATAAAAGTAGAAAATATAAGAAATGAGAAGGTTAGAATATATGGACATTAGAAAACTGAAATCGATAACAATAGACACTTGATATAATACCTTTTTTGCCAGTGATATTTTTTCATGCATGATCCGATGGCAATGTAGCAGGATCCTATAGAATACTTTGTGGCAATCATCTCAAGTTTGTAGTAACAGATGCAACATTTGGAGTGAAATTTTCTTTATTGTTTGTGGAATAAGCAGTTGACAATACATTATTGACATTTTTCCACGAACACTTCTATTTGTACCTTCAGATCCAATCAAAACATGGATGTCAAACATGAAAAAACTCTCGTGTGAATCAAAACATGGATGTCAAACATGAAAATAGATTAATTGTATTGATGACTATTACATTTGTTTTGACTAACAAAATCGTGTCATATCAGATTTACTTGAGATAGTTGAACCTGTTGACAATGTGTGAGATATGAGGATATAATCATCATAATGCACAAAAGTATATTAAACATTATATCAATACCTGGACACACAGTAGGTTTGGTGAACGTTGGACTGATATCTTGATTAATAGTATGCATATTAGCATCACTTTTGTCAGGAACGGAACAACACTGAGAATTCTGGTCTATTTGTTACGTCCAAAGTATCGTAGAAGGGGGGTTGAATATGATACTCACAAATTATTTAATTTCGTTCGCGGATAATTCTTTCAGTTCTAATACGAAATCAAATGCACCAAATCAAAACACGAGTCGGGGAATATATCATTTTATAAATATAAACCGCGAGAGGTGCTACAATTCTAATCCGTAGGATTAGCTTCAATGAGTTCAAGGTTACACAAAATCAATACAATGATAGAATTCAAAGCACTATTAATTTCTCTGTTAGTTTCAAGCTCAAAACTCTCTCTTCGTAAATGATGTTCTGTGAAAACTCTTAACTAAAGAAGACACTGTCTTCACTCTCCAATTGTAGAATTAGTTTTAGAAAAAACTATCGAACCAAAATTGAAACAATCATGGCCGTCCAATTCCTCCATCATCCTGACACAACAAAATAAACTCACCTGCTCCTTCATTTGAAAAACTATCGAATGAATAAAATACTTTTTCCTTCGATAGATTTTAAATAAAATCTATCGAATGAAAAACTATTGTTCGATGGTTTTTCCTTTAGATCCACTTGATCACTTTCGATGGTTTTTCTTAAAAGAAAACCATCAAATGTTTTCTTCTGTAGTTTGATCCTTGAGGATCCTTTCCTTTTTCAGCAAGCAAATTGTATCTCCATTTAAACCTAAACATACCTTGTAATATTCTTTTTACTTTCAGGATGTTTCAGATTTAGACTTAAATCAACTTCTTCCGAGATGATAAATATCTTGATCTTTTAGGTGCTGACAACTGGTGCAACTGGTCTGGTTCACAGATGACTAACACTTGATCAATACTTCCATGTCTTCAATTCAATGCTGTTGATAAGTCCTTTGTCGTTCTGGTTGCTTCAATTAAATCACTGGAATCCTATGGTACTAACTCTTAATCATTCAAATACTTCTGTAGTCTTGAAAGTCTTGTTTCTTTATTTGTCACAGAGGCTGGAACATATCAATGAACTTCTTTCCGTGACCTGTTTATGGACTTCAAGAATACATACCATATTTTGATTTTTTGAGTTTACCTTTTCTTCTTTACTTCTAGATTCTTGTGCTTCTGTTAATATTATTGTCTGTCTTGTCCTTTGTTGAGTTGTAGTTATCTCTGTTACATCTTATGTTACATTATGCTTTACAATCTCCTCTTATTTGATTGTTAGAGTTCGACAAGCAAATACCTCGAGGATAACTCAACTAACTAAGGAAACATGAAACTAATTAAAGTAAGACAGATTAATAATATTAAATGCATTCTGGATTAAATATATACATTTCCAGATTTCAAAATTGAAAGAACATTAAAACTTTTTACAATGAAGTTGCTCCTCTAGTCTGAGCAGATTGTTCTTGTGTTCTTTGCTTCAATTCTTCACTCCATCTTAATCTCACCTTCTTCAACTACTGGATTGGAGTTAGCAGCTTGATAATCAATCACGGATGGATAGTGCAGTGGTTCTCCAGGTTTAAGGATTGCTCCTTTGATGTGTCTTCTGATATACTCAACCTCTTGACCCACTCCAGCCCACAACCATGCAATATTAACATCTTTCTTGTTTGAATAATGCTAGGGGTACCGAATTTGGTACAAAAAAATGTACCGAATTACATGTGTTAGAATCTGATTGTCACATCACCATGTCACATCACCATTGCCACCTGTATTCACATTAATAGCATCAATAAAAACATTTCCAAATGTCACATCACCATGTCACATCACCATTGCCACATCATTTTGTACCAATTTTTGGTACCCAATTCGGTACCTCTAGCACTACTCTTCTTGTTTAGCTTTGGCATGTTTAGCAGTCTGGGACACACTTCCAATCCTTTCTCCACTCTCTTCCTATAATAGGGAACATTCTCCATCAGATATCTTCTTAGAGTGTCTGCTGCTTTGTCCTTCTCCGTAGATGTGAATCCAGTGGATCTAAGATACTTCTCAACTGATATCAGATAGTTATTTGGGTAATCTTTCAGTTTGTCCTCCGTCAGATAGCAGATCCTAAACAAGTCATTCGTCATGAATCTCACCATAGGAGGATCTTTAGTAATCTCTGACTGCCCTTCATCAAGATTTCCTTAACATGCTCACGGAGCAATTCATTTAGCTTTGTGGTTCTCTGGATTTTGATGAGCATAACCTACAGTTCTGTATATGTTTTCTGTTCGAAAAACTTAGTTGAAATCACAAATGTACCTTTGTAAATAAAATTGATCAGTATGTTCCAGGCACCATTTGCTTTAACCCCAGCTTTTAGAAAGATCAGAGAATGTCTCAATGCAGTGAAGTAAGTATCATCTTCTTGATTTGCACTTCTTATATCTTGAATGATAACTTCCACCTCAGCATTGTCATTGACTTCTAAACCGTCTTCAACTCCGCAGAAAGTGTTGTAAGCTACCTCCCATTCTTTTCCTTGTTTCTGTGCCAAATCAATCATCTTCTTCTTCCTTGCTTCACTATACATCTTGAATGTTTTTAGCTTCTCACTTCTCAGAACTGCTTTGTGAGTTTCCTTCTCAGCTTGCCTGGCATCTCTTTCTGCTTTCTCAGCTTTCAATCTTTCCAAGGCAGCTTCTTGTTCAAGTGATAGAGGATTTGCTTCTTCCATATCATCATCCAAGATAGGATGTTCTATTGGCTCTGGATAATACGGTTCATGCTCTTCCTGTGGTTGCTCATGCATGACCTCAAATCCCTCTTCACTTTCTTCTTCCCGTACAAGATCTTCAATCCAGTATTGTCTCACTGGAATAGTGGTTATAATCTTTTCATTAGTTTCCCATTTCCCCCATCCTTCTTTCTCCCCCTTAGTTGAGGAATCCTCCATGAAGTAATCCTCAGCATGATAGGTTGATGAAGGACCTGGTTGTTGGTTTCTCAACATATTCCAGATCGATTCTATACCGTCAGTTTGGTTCTCCATGAATAAAGCAATGTCTTTGGTCATTTCCTGCACAGAAGCAATCTTTAGGTCAATGTCATTTAGTCTTGAGTTGGTAGTCTGCTCGATTATATTCAATCTCTCGTTGAGGCGAGACTCCACTCTTGACAGCATATTCATTGCATCCTTGACCCTTGATTGACCATCCCGGATCACCAGAACGTCTTCAGTTAAAGATTCTTGTCCTTGTTGTAAGACATGCACCTCATTCACAAAACCATCTCTTAGTTCCTTGACGTTTGCTCTCAATTCGACGAGTTCCTCCATAGCTTCCTTCTTCAGGGAGTCAACTGCCTGTTTAGTACCTGTTATAGTGCCAGATGCACTGCCCAAGACCCTGTAGGTTCTTTTGGAATCAGCTGCAGCCAAGTCAATCTTCTGTTGAATAGTAGTTAAAGAAGCATCAACTGGACCGGAGGAGATCTCTTGGTCAAAGGAAGGTCGTAGTGGGACTTTGAATAGTGGATTTCCTTGACGATCATGAACTGTCATCTCCTTGAGAGTGGATTGAACATGTAGCTCTCTGTCTGTAGGCATTAGCAAATCATCTATGTTTGTTAGGGTTTGGGAGTCACTCCTCACATTTGGCTCTGGGTGTTCACTCAACATTTCTTTCGGTGTATCACTCATTTTTCCTTTCCCAGTCAGGCCAGGTGATAGTGTTTTTGTTTCACTCATTCCCATCTTGCTAGTTGTACCTGCATCAGAATTCACCGTAGCCATCCTTAAGTAGGTCACCGGTGGTGCAATGGGGCTTCACAAGTCCCCGTCCTTGGATAAACCAAGTTGTTGATCATCCTTAGATGATGTATCCTTTGTAGGATCTAGAGTTTGAATCTCTAGGAGGCTAGAATCAGGCTCTATTAACAGCAGAGATCCTGAAACTTCATCTAAAGTCTGTGAAGACTTTTCCTCAGTTAACTCCTCAATTAAAATTGATTCATTGTCACCGAGTTGCCGATCTGCACCTACGTCAGACCCTATACCCGCAGGATCCAGATATGTTCCATCTGGGGAGCTAGATAATGACCCTTGAAATTGTGCATTTAGGTCAAAACCTTTTCTCCACGTCTGTGAAGACTCTTGGTTCAATTCAGAACCTTCAACCAGTGATCCTGACCGTAATATGGTCAGAACACCAGTTGCTTCCGTCAATTCTTCCTTACTTGATTGAACTATTGGTTCAGATATGGCTTCGGTAAGCGTTGCCCAATCAGCATCAAAAAAATCAGTAAAGGGCTCTTTCGATGAATGAAATTAAGTTTCAACAGTTGCCTCGTTTTCTATTCTTCTCCTTTTAGAGGAAGGCAGAGCTGTTGTTGAAGGGCGTATCTCCTTATGTGGTGCTGCTAAGGCACTATCTCCCTCTACACTCATGGATGTTTGAATGTTTGGTATAGTGGTATAGTAGGGGTAGTAGTTTCGGTTAATGTTTCATTTGGCTCGTCCAAAGGCTCTACGATCGTGGTTAGAGATTGTGGGTTTTCAACCTCTTGGTCAGGAATGGCCGCTGAGGGCGCTGGATCAACATCCATAGGTTCAGGTTGTGGAGCCACAACAGGTTCAGGAATATTACCTTCATTTACATGTTCCCCTGGGGGTAGAAGTGGTAGGGGTACCGTTCTTAGATATTCAGTTAGAACAGTAGGCACCCCTGGAAGATGGTTCTTCTTGATAAGAGCCGTTATAGCATTGCTCTTCATCTTCATACAATCCATGGTCTCCTCACCTTCAAAAATGTCCCATTCTTCAACTGTTAACACATCATTAAGAATTAGCCGTAGGAACCTTGGATAGAAACAAAGCACATCATCTATGCCTGTCCTTTCATCCAGTGGTCCCATGCACAGAATTATTTGATCAATCACATGCCTTCCAATGTTTATATGCTTATTGTTAGCAATAGCAAACCCTAGTTTCTGAAGAAACAGAGGAATACCATGCAGATTTGTAAGCTTTGCAGTAAAAACATGGATTAAGGTTTGAAAGAAGAAATTCCATGGCTTTGTCAGGTAATGCTTTAAAAACTCTCCCACAAATAAGTTTGGTTGTTGACTTCTAATGAGAGTGAAGAAAGCATGTATTTCTTCAGTATTGGGATCAGGAACAAGGTTTTCTGTAGGAAAATGTAATATTCTGTTTAAATCATGTTCCGTCACCCTTATTGTTCTGCCCCCTGGCACAACAAAACTGAAAGAAGATATATTATTCTCTGATGTGTCAGTGGCTGTGGTGTACAGTGCAGTCAATTGATCAATACAAAGGACCGCAGGAGTACTTAGTGCATAAGCCACCAAAGAACGTGTATTCAAGAATTGTGCCCATGCACGAAACTGTAAGTTCGTAATGGATTGCACATTCTGAAAAGAGACATGATTAGTCTTGGTTATAATAAATTCTCCGACCATTATATTTTTAAAAAATTCCAGAAAATTTAAATTAAAACCAAAACTATTTTAATTAATTATTTCTAATTAATTTAACTTTTTAAAATAACCCTTTTAACTAATTGCACAAACTCGAATAAATACTCAAGAACCCTAAATTGTTAACTTTCGAAAATATTCACTTTAAACTAAAGAAATCAATTGTTTAACCAACCAATTTCTAAAGATGAACACTGTTAACAAAACTCAAGGTCCAAAATTGTCACTGTCGATAGATTTCTTCTTACAGAAAGAATAAAACTCAAACAAATCACAGTTCCACGGTCAAAATCAAACAACATTGGTGAAAAGTGACTTTAACAAGTTTTTAATCGGTTAAAAAGTGAAGAAAGTATCGATTGTGACTGTTCTTGTCTGTGTATCTTTGTAAGTATATAAAAACCTCTCTTAGATCTGAAAATAGTGAATAAAAATGTCTAAGGGGCCGTTTTATATTTTCGTCAATTCATGTTCGATAGATCTTGAAAAGAACTATCAATGGTTTTTATTCAGGGGCAAAAAGGTCATTCACACTTCGATAGTTTTTGAAAAACTATCGAAGTGTTTTAAAATCAGAATTCTAAAAGCCTTTTTGAAAAACCATCGAGAGCTTTTATCTTTTAAAAACCTAAAACTATCGAACTTGTTTTTCTGAAAACCATCGAGGATTTTAAATATTGAAAAAATTAAATCCTGTCGATAGATTTCCACTTCAATTTCAAAAACTATTGAGAATTACCTTCGATAGTTTTTATTTCTTTTCCAAAAACCATCGAATATTGCTTTTGATGGATTTTATCAAGTACTTTAGAAAAACTATCGAATTTCCTAATTCGATATATTTTTGCTTCCAATTGAAATTTTAAACCTGTTCTTGTTTAAAAATGAAACATTTTTTATTTTCTATCAACCATGAATTTAGTTTAGATCAATCTTTTTCACCAAAAATTCAAAGTTAATAGAAAATTCACAATTTTCTTAGAATAAAATCGACTAAATATCATTAAATGATATTAACCAATTAAAATCTAATAAATTATGCTGCATTAATCTACAATGTTTAAAACAAAGTAAATCAATTCGAATTAAATAGATGCTTAAATATTTAGAACAAATATTAGCACCTAAATAATTTTAGAATTATTAACTAGTTAAATTCCAGAAGATATATCATCCATAAATATGACATAAAATTAGTGCAGTAATTCTAACTTATGAGAATTGCTCCTGAAAATAAATTCACGAGTACTAAGGATATATAAATTCTTAAACTCATGTATTTACTAGGACTATCTTGCAGTTACTGACTTCTAATCAAAATCAATTAGAAAGATTTAACATCCCAAGTTCACCAACCAGCTTAGAAAAAGTGGATTCATCAAGTGGTTTAGTGAAGATGTCTGCAATTTGTTCATCTGTGGGTACAAAATGTAACTCCACAGTTCCATTCATTATATGCTCTCGGATAAAATGATACCTGATGTCGATGTGCTTCGTCCTCGAGTGTTGCACTGGGTTGTTGGAGATTGCTATGGCACTTGTGTTGTCGCAGAATATTGGAATCTTAGTCAACAAAAGTCCATAGTCACAGAGTTGGTTCCTCATCCACAAGATTTGAGCACAACAGCTACCAGCAGCTATGTATTCAGCTTCAGCTGTTGATGTAGACACTGAGTGCTGCTTCTTGCTATACCAAGAAACTAACCTTCTTCCAAGAAACTGACAGCTTCCTGAAGTATTCTTCCGATCAATCTTACAACCTGCAAAATCTGAGTCTGTATATCCAATAAGATCAAATCATATATCTTTAGGGTACCAAATTCCAAGATTTGGGGTTCCCTTAAGATATCTAAATATTCGCTTAACAGCTATTAGATGAGATTCTTTAGGATCAGACTGAAACCTAGCACACAAGCATGTTGCAAACATTATATCTGGTCTACTTGCAGTGAGATATATTAAGAAGCCTATCATACCTCTGTAGCTTGTGATGTCAACCTTCTTACCAGTTTCATCCTTATCAAGCTTAGTGGCAGTTGGCATTGGAGTCTTTGCTGTAGATGAGTCTTCCATTTGATACTTCTTCAGAAGATCTTTGATGTACTTGGACTGACAAATGAATATTCCATCTAGCCTTTGATACACTTGTAGTCCAAGAAAGAATGACAATTCACCCATCATGCTCATTTCATATCGACTCTGCATTAACTTAGCAAATCTCTTGCATAAATCATCATTAGTAGAACCAAATATTATGTCATCAACATATACTTGCACCAATATCAAATCATTTTTGTGTTGTTTGTAAAAGAGAGTTTTATCTACGACACCTCTTGTAAAGTTATTTTCAAGTAAAAATTCAGAGAGAGTGTCATACCATGTCCTTGGAGCTTGTTTGAGTCCATAGAGAGCTTTGAATAGAAAGTACACAAAGTCTGCCAGTTTTTGTAACAGCCCCAAATCCGGGGTCAGGGATTTAGAGTAGTCACGATCCACTTACTTCTTGCCTTGCCTGCTTTACTCACAATAGACACAATTCATCTGCTTATGACCCCACAGTGTATATATCTCTCACAGACACACACAGGTTAGAGTCTCAGAAACGACACAAATACCACAATTGCGGAATAAATAATCTTTATTACAATACCCAAATGTCTTTTGAATTTGCTACTGATACAACTCCTAAGTAATGGTACATTACCAACTTAGCCTTGTAATATTCACCACCCTCTCATACCATTCATATCTATACATAAGATGAATACCAAAAGCTTCAGCTTGATCTGACTGGTTCACACTACTTCCAGGATCACTGCTAGAAACTGCTCCTGAGAATGCCTTGCGCTTACCACTCGCTTGAGGGATGTGCGCCGAATCCTTGGTATCCTACTTCGCTGCTATATAATATTTATAAAACAATAGCAAGAGTGAGCGATAGCTCAGCAAGGTAATAAAAGTATGGCATAATCCTGCCTTTAACTCAACCCAGAATAAAGCAGGTATAAGACAATAATTTGTCAAAATATCTCGATACTGAAATTATTTCCTTATCGGAATGTATTCCAAAAACAGTACCATTGTTGTATTTCAAATATCATTTCATAATATTTCTGCAAACGTTTACTATATTATGAACAAAGTTCTAGTATAATATAAAAGATGAGGTTTCAAAGTAAACCAATATAACCTTTCCGAAAATTATCTGCTATGTAAGCAGAATATCAACATTTAACTTAAAAGATGAAGTTATAAGGTGATTCAGTATAAACAACTCCCTTACCATAACTCATGTTATGTAAGGTATCCACAGAGTCATATGATATAAAAGATGAAGTTACAAGGAAAATTTCATATAATGTTCCGTAACCCAAAATCCACTTATGCATATATAATATGAGTAAGGTTTTATCAGAGTCATAACTCATAAAATAAAAGATGAAGTTGCAAGGATTTATTGTAACTTCATTTTTGAATATTTTCCAAATCCCTGCCAACATGATCGGTAAACCTGTCAATACATGTTGCAGAATTATCCATAATTGGATGATGAACTAATACGAGAGCATTGCCGCGCAGAAGCCACAACCTTTACGATGATCAGTCGTACGTTGTGCATCTCACCATTTGTTTCTCTACATGTAGAAGGAAGAACCGACGGATTTACTTGTCCACCGCCGACGGATTTACTTGTCCACCGTCCTCTGGAACCACCCGGCCAACGGTTGGGCCATTGATGGACCGGTGCCACTCAGCCACTTACTCGGCTCCTAGTTCGAATAAAATCCATGACTCTGAAACGTAAAGTTCGTCCTCCTTTCCCCAAGTATATTACTCGTTGATGGGACTCCACAAAGTAGTCGTATCTAATTGGAAAGGAAAATTTACCAATATTTTCCAAGCTATTGCTTGTTAATGGATATCGACTTGTTTCATCAATTTACCCCTCGATCGTTGAGGTAGTAACACAACATTTGACTTGCAGCAATTAAATTGCTCAGAGAAAATATTTGTCCCCTGACAGTTTTGAGTTGAGAGTTTAAAATGAGTAGCAGTCACTTAACTCAGGTTTCCCATATTCTGGATAGTGGAGCGAGTATTTAAATCCTCTTCAAAAAGATAGATTCAAATGGAAAACCGTGTTTTGGGAACCTCTCCTTGATTTAAAATAATTAATAATACAGCTTAGAATATCCTTCATAAATGTTGAAGGTCAAGAATAACTTTAAATAATACAACTCAATTTAAAAATGTGTTAAAAGTATTTAATAAATAATCAAATAATATTTATTAAATAAATAAACTTTAAACGAATATTCAAAAATAATATTCATTAAATAAATAATGATTGAATGAATATTCAAAATAATATTCATTAACTAAATAAGGATTAAATGAATATTCAAAATAATATTCATTAAATAAATAAGGATTAAATGAATATTCAAAATAATATTCATTAAATAAATAATCATCGAATAACAGTTACCCGATATCTTTATCGGAAAAATAATCTTTAACATATACAGAAAATATAACTACTTCCGGTTTAAAGAATAAAAATCATACGCCCTTTACCTAGGGCATTTATAAAAACCTGGCTTCTAACTAATATCTCATATCTAGCTTAGAAGCCCATAATCAAATCATAACCTCGAGTATCACTATATATAGCAGTTCGAAGACAAGCATGCAATTTATATATCGCAATGTACTTGGGAATAAAACATGTATACTACTCATTTGCATATCATATATGAAAGCAGTTTATTATCACAACAATAGTAAGTATAGGTTTCGAAAACTTGCATCTATTATATGCATACATCATAATATGGTACTTTAAAATACCGCATGGAATGAGAAAACTTTCATCATCAGGAAATCAAACATTTTGATAAGTGGAATATAGTATTATAAAACTTTCCACAATACTCGCAACAAAAGAGTTGATATATAATTTGGAATACGCAAGTATTGAACATTTGAAAATATACCTACTCTGAACAATAGAGTAAGGTTTAGTAAACTTGCCTGGAAATCCCGAAGTAGCAGTAAGTCTCAAGTTGGCCCAGTAATCTAGAATCAATACAAGGTTCAAGATTAATAACTTAACGCTTTCACCATACTAAGTATATACTAACTCAAGTACAAAGTTCACTTTTAAGTTAACTCCTTAAGATCCTTTACTCGAGCATTCTCGCTCACACATTTTTATAAAATTGAAATTTAATCCTTTTAGCATGAAATCTTTTCGAGGGTCTTCCTGAACGTACCTATCATGTTATCACAAAGTTTCACATTTTATAATGACCTCTAAGTGGTTCGATCATAGCCTCAAAGTTGACTAAGTGGTGCGGTTTGGTCTTACGAACGCCTTACACTAAAACACATGTTTCTCCTAAACCGTTAATCGTAATGACATGATTCTTGCGCTCACGTAAACTAGAAACAAATATCTACACACTCATGTTCATTACTGAACCAAAAGAGGCAGTTAGGTTTTCGGATTCTAGGCAGTTTTTAGAGTTATCGAAAATCGGGCATTACGACGGCTTAAAATCGAATAATCCAATTTTTAACCAACCCAAATAAGCATTCAACCAACACCCAAGACTCATATACACCATTCATCATCTTCCTCACTGCCTCAACAGGTCTTGGAGCTACAATACTTATTTTTCCGTTTTCATAACAACCACACAAGATTCATGCCTCTAAACATGCATACCACATCAAAAGTCCATTAAAACACAATATTCATCAAAGGGGTTTCCAAAGATTTATACCTTGGCTTGAAGCTTAGAAGTGCTCTAAAGACTTTACAACTCTTAAACCTTGCTTAGAACATCCTTTGGAAGCCAAACCATCAAGAAACAAAATATGAAAACTAAGTTAGTAACTAATCATCCTAGAACACACCATATTGTAAAAATCATATAAAATCGAAAAATAAGAGTTTGGTTCTCAAATCTTTTACCCCACCTTCTGCTCTTCAAGGGCTTTCTTTTGAGTCCTAGATCATCACCAGGGAATGCTTGAAGCTCTACTTATGGGCGTTTTAAGATCGATGGCAGAAACTGCCAGGAACAGGGCAGATTGGAATCTTCAACTTGGGGAAGGGATTTGACTAGGCTACACCCCTTTGTTTGCCACCAAACTTTAGGCGTGGTCTTTAAATAGAATGAGGAGACTATGGTTAAAATATGGTGATTTATGGATGGATAGAAGTGGAGATATGAATTTTTATTTGAGTTGTGTTCTTGTTTGGCAGATTGGAGAGCTCCTTGGAAGAGAAATGGTGGAGTGGTTTTATGGTGAGTCATAGCATTTTGCCTCATCATCAAGACACATGTCAAGCAATGGGATGTCTGGGTGGCAAAGCAGCTTTACTAGTTTGTTTCTTTTCACATGGAAGCTACTTGGTTGCTTCCTTTGTGCACCAAGCTTGTCCAATACACTACTTCACTCGTTTAATCATACTTCGCTATGTATTCACTTTATCGTTTAATCTCGTTATAAAGTATCAGCGGTTTCCGTTCTAAATTCTCAAAACAAATATAATAAAATTCCAAAATATTAAATCCTCAAATCCTCAAATTTAATATCTCATTTCTTGATTATAGTAATATATAATTCACTGCCCGGTCAAATACTACACCAAAATAAAATTTGGAATTTCTGAATTCTGGTCGTCTTTGCATACACTTATTTACTCCGCAGATCACTAATATGACTTTGGAATATCCACACTACGTCTCGTACATAGGTGGCATGAATTTTTTTCTTAATCCTCAAAATCACTATTCATCCACCAAATTCACTATTCACTGATGCACTTAATCATTATAAGAAAAGTTTTAATTATACCAAAAATTCGGGTTATTACAGTTTTCAATCCTCAAACCCTGGAGGTTGTTCCACATACACTTCTTCTTCCAGCTCCCTATTCATAAAAGCACTTTTCACATCCATTTGATATACTTTGTAATTGGAATGTGCTGCGAATGCCAGAAACATTCTGATGGCCTCAAGTCTTGCTACTGGTGCATAGGTTTCATCATAATATATACCCTCTTCTTGAGAGTAACCTTTAGCAACCAGTTTGGCTTTGTTTCTAGTTACAATGCCATCTTCATCCAACTTATTTCTGAATACCCATCGTGTTCCTATAACAGATTTTCCTTTAGGCCTGGGTACCAGCTTCCAAACTTTCTGTCTTTCAAACTGATTGAGTTCATCTTGCATTGCAATCACCCAATCTGGATCACTTAGGGTATCTTCAACTTTCTTAGGTTCTGTTTCTGAAAGAAACCCATAATAGTGACATTCATTTTGTGATGCCCTTCTAGTTCTCACTCATGTGTCCGGATCACCAATGATCAAGTGAAAGGGATGATCTCTATTTCATACCCTTTGTCTTGGCATATGCGATCTTGATGATTCTCCTTGTTCAAAATGTTGTGGAGTGTGACTAGTTGATCCTTCTCCTGCTCCCCCTGAGTTGTTGCATGTATGATCTGTTGACCCTGTTGATTGACTAGTGGATCCGGTAGTAGTCTGATGATTTCCACCACTGTCATCACTTGGTCCAGAATCATTATCATTATCATTATTATTAATAACAAGAACAACTTCAGGTTCTTCTTCAATGTCAGAGAGATCTCCTGATAGATTTTCAAATATCAAGGATTCAGAGTTCTCTCTAGTTTGCAGGCCTTGTCTTTTGGTGTCATCAAATGTTACATTAAGGCTTTCCAACACCTTCTTATCTTCAATCCCATATACCCTGTAAGCCTTAGATTCCAGAGAATAGCCCAGAAAAATGCCTTCATCTGCTTTGGCATCAAACTTGCATAGATGTTCTCCATCTTTAAGTACAAAGCACTTTGCACCAAACACGTGAAAGTACTTCAGTGTTGGTTTCTTGTTGGCCATTAACTCATACGGAGTCTTTTCATGATCTTTGTTAATCAGGGTTCAATTCTGAGTGTAGCAAGCTGTATTCACTGCTTCAGCCCAAAAGTAAGTGGGAAGTTTTGATTCATTTAACATTGTCCTTGTTGCTTCAACCAAGGTTCTGTTCTTCCTTTCCACTACTCCATTCTGTTGAGGAGTTCTTGGTGCTGAATATTGTCTTGATATTCCTTTCCCTGAGCAGAAATCATTTAGAACTGCATTCTTGAATTCAGTTCCATTGTCTGATCTGATTGTCCGCACAGGTAGCTTAGCTTCCACTTCTATCTTCTTGATGTGATCAATGATTAATTGTGTTGCTTCATCCTTTGAATGTAAGAATAACACCCATGTTTACTTGGAGTAGTCATCCACCATCACTAATGCATATCTTTTTCTTGAAAGTGACATAACATTGACTGGACCAAATAAATCCATATGAATGAGCTAAAGAGGTTCAACAATGCTTGTCATTTCTCTGCTTCTGTGTGATGCCTTCTTAGACTTCCCTTTTTCACATGCTTCACATAGTCCCTCCTGATAAAATTCCATCAGGGGCAACCCTCTCACCAACTCTCTCTTTACCAAAGAGTTCATAGTTTTGAACTTCAAGTGTGAGAGCTTCTTATGCCATAGCCAACTTTGTTCTGAAGATGCCTTACTGTAGAAACATGTAACTTCTCCTTCACTGGTAGAACTTAAGTCAGCTATAAACAGATTTCCTTTTCTCACTCCCAGTAGAGCAAGCTTCGCATCCTTCCTGTTTGTGATCAAGCACTTGTCCTTTCTGAAATCTACATTGTATCCTTTATCACAGAATTGACTGATACTTAGAAGATTGTGCTTCAATCCTTCAACAAGAGAGATGTTTTCAAGGATGACATTCCCAATTCTCAAATTACCATATCCCGTAGTGAATCCTTTTTTGTCATCTCCAAAGGTTACAATCGGGCCGGTCTTCTTAACCACCTCTGTAAGCAGGGACTCTTCACTTATCATGTGTCTAGAGCAGCCACTATCCAGAATCCACACGACCTTTGAGCTTTTAACCTTACCCTGCAATCACAGACTGATTAAGCGGACTTTGGTACCCAAACTTGTTTGGGTCCTGAAGGTTTAGATCCTTTAACATGAGTAACATTCAAGTTAGTCTTAACTTGTTTGACTTTCATGTTGTCTGTGGATTTATCATTTTTACTATCAGTGCTACTTTCATGATATTGTATGCACAAAGTAAACACTCTTTCTTTCCACATGGTTCATGAAGATCAGGCATGTCAGACATGTTATGCATACTAGAAGTAACAGCAGTTTCTACTTTAACCTTTTTACATGCATGTGTAAGGTGTCCGATAGAATTACAATTAGTGCACAACTTCCTAGATGCAATGGGAGAAGATGAAACAATATTTTGATTAACACTATCTTTCCCATTCCTGTTCTTTTTAGCCTTGCTAACCATATTACCTATATCAGTTTTAGGTAATTCAGTTTTTACTGACTTCCTAGGCAACTTAGTCTTTATCTCTACTTCCTTCAATAAATCCTCCTCAAGCAATTCTTGTCTAATGACTAAATCATCCTCATTAAAAGGTGCTGAAATAGGATTAACAAAAACTGGACAATCTACATTCTTAAGAATATGTGGAGTATCCTTCTTGACAGCTGAAGATGTCACAGGGAATTCCACTATCTTCTTTCCAGTTCTCTTGATCCTATAGCAGTTTTATTCCCTAAGGTCTGAGTATCAATTATTTCCTTAGCAATTAGGGCGGAGTTCTTATATGCATTAAGTTTCAAATCTAGGTCTAAAATCTGCTTCATGAGGATTGTCTTTATCTCATCATTACACTTGACCTTGTTCTCTAAGTACTCATAGGGATGGCAATCGGGTCGGGTCGGCTCGGGTTTGGCATTATCCAAATCCAAACCCGATTTTTTTAACCATACCCGAACCCGACCCGAACCCGAAAAATACCCGAAAATTAATATCCAAATCCAATCCAATGGATTTCGGTTCGGGTTTGGATATACCCGAAACCCGAAATTTTTTGAATTGGATTTGGATAATATCATAAACCAGAAACCCGAAAATTATTGGATTTGGATAATACCCGAAACCCGAAAATAAAAATCCAAAATTTAAACAAATTTAACAGAAGTCAGCATTTCAGTAACATTTAGCAATTAGCAATCCAAGTCTCCAAGTCCAAGATACAACCTTTCCATGAGCATGACAAAATATCATCTGGATCCAAATTCCAAACATATTACAAACTCAAATTCTTAAATAAGATGGTTCTGCCTGTAACAATGGCATATATATATTACTTGGTTGTGTATAAATTTAGTAGCATATGATATAAATTGTTTAGTAGTCTTATAGTGTTAATAGTGAATAAGTACGATTACTTGGTTGTGTATAAATTTAGAGCATATGATATAGGGTATAGGGTATAAGGTTTAGGGTTTAGGGGTTAGAGTTTAGGGTAAGTGGGTAAACCCTAAACTTTGAAATTTCTAATCTTTTTCTTATATAATTAAAAATTTTAATCTCTTTATAATTGATAGGTTGATAGGTTAGGGTCTGTATGAATTTTATATTATATATATATATTCGGGGGTTTTTCGGGTTTCGGGTTCAGATCGGGTTTGGATCGGGTTTCGGATTTCGGGTCGGGTTTCGGATCGGTATATGTAAAATCCAAATCCAAATCCAAATATTTTCGGGTATAAAAATCAAATCCATATCCAAATCCAAATCCAAAAAATCGGGTTCGGTATATCCAAAAAATCGGGTTTCGGATCGGGTATCCATCGGGTCGGATAATTTTGCCATCCCTAAGTACTCATTCCTCTGTCTAAGATCTTCTAATGTGACAGCTACAAGCATTAGTTCTTCATTCTTAGTTTCTAGATTTTTAATCTTAAGAACTAATTTAGCATTTTCAATTTCTGATGCTAGCATGCTTGTGTGTACATTAAACAATTCTACACTAAGATCTTGAACAGTTTTCTTGTACTCAGAATTAGACATGTCAATTGTAGTTAAGATAGGTACCTGAGATGATTGTGGTGATTCCTCTGAAGAGTCAGCCAGTAGGGCAAGATTTACATACTCTTCCTCTTCATCTGAATCAGTATCATCCCAACTTTTACCCTCTGCAATATAAGCTTTTCCTTTCTGCTTTCCAGATAAGGCTTCCAGTTGTTGGCATTATCTTTCTTCAAATCCTCATAAGAATCTTTCTTCTCATAGACATCTTTCTTGTATCTTGCTTGACGAGGCTTCCGGCATTCAGTGGCGAAATGCCCTAACTCATTGCAGTTGTAGCATCTTGATTTGCTTTTATCAATCATGCCAGTCTTGTAGCCTCCCTTAAAGCCAGTGCCTGGTGAATACTTGCTCTTCTGAAATCTGTTGGTTGATCCCTTGAACTTGTACTTAGGGTTTCTCTTGAAACGAATGTGGCTAAACTTTGCAGCTAAGTACGCCATGGTTTTGTCTTCCATTTGCTCAAGCTCTTCTAGGGTGTAGTAATCACTTTCATCAACACCCAGATTTACAGAATCCATTTCAGCTTCTATAATCACCTCTTTTCTAGCTCTAGGGGTTTGAACCTGAATATCAGAAGTTGTTGGTTCATCCACTACAAGTGCAGCTGATCTTGCGAGTGCAGAATTCTTGTTGTCCACTGTCCCTGGTCCGTAGATTATCACTCTTTGTTCTTGCTCCATCTCATAAGTCTTAAGCTTGCCATAAATCATCTCCAATGGAATCTTAGTAAAGTCAATTATTTCCCTTATGGATGAGGACTTGTGTTCTACATGATGGGGCAGTGTCATCATGAACTTCCTGTTTGTCTCTCTCAGAGGATAGGTCTTCCCTTTCATGGTTAACTCATTCAACAACTTAGTATACTTCTCAAAGACCTGAGTTATACTTTCTCCAGGAAGTGACCTAAATGATTCATATTGATAAGTCAGGATGTCCAATCTGTTTTCCTGCACGTCTTCAGTTCCTTCCATTATCAAGTTTATGGTATCCCACATTTGTTTCCCGCTCACACAATTCATTAACTGATAGCTCATTTCCTATTTCCTTGTCTGCGGAGTCTGTCAATATCAGCATCAAACCTGTATCCAATCGAATCAGTTCTTTATCTGGATCTGTGTACTCAGATAAATCCTTTGGGGTTGAGCCTTGAGGAATTCTGGTACCATCAGGAGATGATGATTCACCAACTGGTTTCATTGGTACAAACGGTCCGTTCTCTAAAATGCCAATATATAACGGATTAGATGCCTTGATAAATAACAGCATCTTCATCTTCCATAAACCGATATCATCTCTAGTGAAGGGGGAAACTTTAATACCAGCAGTTGTCTTTGGAGCACTCGTGGTTTCTGAAAATTTCAAATTGTTTAAAATTCAAGAAATTCCAATTAAATGAAAAATTTTGAAAGTTAAAAAATTTGCTTCAAATTTTCAAGCCTTGTTTGATTTTGGTCTCATTAACCGGATCTGATTTGTACGTCAATCAAGAAGATCTGATACCAATTGTTAGGTCCAAAGTATCGTAGAAGGGGGGGGGGGTTGAATACGATACTCACAAATTATTTAATTTCGTTCGCTGATAATTCTTTCAGTTATAATACGAAATCAAATGCACCAAATCAAAACACGAGTCGGGGAATATATCATTTTATAAATATAAACCGTGAGGGGTGCCACAATTCTAATCCGTAGGATTAGCTTCAATGAGTTCAAGGTTACACAAAATCAATACAATGATAGAATTCAAAGCACTATTAATTTCTCTGTCAGTTTCAAGCTCAAAACTCTCTCTTCGTAAATGATGTTCTGTGAAAACTCTTAACTAAAGAAGACACTGTCTTCACTCTCCAATTGTAGACTTAGTTTTAGAAAAAACTATCGAACCAAAATTGAAACAATCATGGCCGTCCAATTCCTCCATCAACCTGACACAACAAAATAAACTCACCTGCTCCTTCATTTGAAAAACTATCGAATGAATAAAATACTTTTTCCTTCGATAGATTTTAAATAAAATCTATCGAATGAAAAACTATTGTTCGATGGTTTTTCCTTTAGATCCACTTGATCACTTTCGATGGTTTTTCTTAAAAGAAAACCATCAAATGTTTTCTTCTGTAGTTTGATCCTTGAGGATCCTTTCCTTTTTCAGCAAGCAAATTGTATCTCCATTTAAACCTAAACATACCTTGTAATATTCTTTTTACTTTCAGGATGTTTCAGATTTAGACTTAAATCAACTTCTTCCGAGACGATAAACATCTTGATCTTTTAGGTGCTGACAACTGGTCTGGTTCACAGATGACTAACACTTGATCAATTCTTCCATGTCTTCAATTCAATGCTGTTGATAAGTCCTTTGTCATTCTGGTTGCTTCAATTAAATCACTGGAATCCTATGGTACTAACTCTTAATCATTCAAATACTTCTATAGTCTTGAAAGTCTTGTTTCTTTATTTGTCACAGAGGCTTGAAAATATTAATGAACTTCTTTCTGTGACCTGTTTACAGACTTCAAGAATACATACCATATTTTGATTTTTTGAGTTTACCTTTTCTTCTTTACTTCTGGATTCCTGTGATTCTGTTAATATTATTGTTTGTCTTGTCCTTTGTTGAGTTGTAGTTATCTCTGTTACATCTTATGTTACATTATGCTTTACACTATTGTTCTCAAAGGAGGTTTGGAGTAGGCTTGTTTTGATACATTACTCATAATGTTATCAACATTTTTGCCACAAACTCGACATTTTGCTTACTACATTCACATAAAAGTAGAAAATATAAGAAATGAGAAGGTTAGAATATATGGACATTAGAAAACTGAAATCGATAACAATAGACACTTTATATAATACCATTTTTGCCAGTGATATTTTTTCCTACATGATCTAATGGCAATGTAGCAAGATTCTGTAGAATACTTTGTGGCAGTCATCTCAAGTTTGTAGTAACAGATGCAACATTTGTAGTTAAATCTTCTTTATTGTTTGTGGAATAAGCAGTTGACAATACATTACGGACATTTTTTCCACGAACTCTTCTATTTGTACCTTCAGATCCAATCAAAACATGGATGTCAAACATGAAAAACCTCTCATGCAAATTACAACATGGATGTCAAACACGAAAATAGATTAATTGTATTGATGACTATAACATTTGTTTTGACTAACAAAATCAAACATACCTTGATTTTCATCATTATTACTTATCTTAAGGACTTTGTCAACATTCTGACCACGCACATGACGTTTTGTACCTATACAGAGACGTAAATCATCATATCATTGACATTATTATAATAAATTAAACATCAGAATGAGAACTTGAGATAGAACTCCGTTGAGAATCCATAAACACGTAGTTTTTGGCTGATAGATTTGATTATTGTACAGAGAAGTCGCCACTGTCACGATTAGGTCTGCATATTTTGAAAAGAAACATAGGAGAGTAACGAACGTACAAAGAAAAGAAAAGAAGGAAGAGATTGAGAAAATCAAGGAAGATATTGTAACCATAAATTTGTAATTTGAAATTCAAAATTAGGATAATATTATTTGGTATATGGGTCAACAAAATGGATAGTCCATGGATCTTGTGAAATATAGTAGAAACATAATACAAATAGGATTCATGGGTAAAAAAATTTACCCATTGGGTAAATACCTCATTACACTTTAAGAATATCTAGATACACGCAACTGTTAAGGATGAAATGGATTCCACCTAACAGGGCATCTAGTAGTTCTGCATAATTTATGCAATCATAATGCATCAGCCTATGGATTTACGCAATTACGGTCTGAAATGTGTTAAATGTGTTTAGGCTACTTGATCTCTTACCGTTCTTCATTATCTAGGAAAACCGTTTTCTTGCTTTCACCAAGGAAACAAGAAGTAGAAACAAATCAAAGAATAACTAGGAAATATCCCCATTTTAAGAATGACTGAATAGGTTTCGTAGTCGTCTGGCATGATGAGTGGCAATGAAAATTCCAGTACCACACGGAAAAGAACACATCTCGAAGTCTCTAACCGGCAACAGACAAACGAGGATGTATTAATGGTGTTCCAGTGGGTAACATGTCCTTTTTTTGTGTTGAGAACATGTTCATTTATGTGATAAATTGATATCGTTAACGGAGAAATTTGGTGATAACAAATTTCGGGGATTGCTGGAATAATGAAATTATGATGATGGGGGATTTTGGATTTTTGGATGTTTGGGGCTGGACTTGAAAGGTGTCTTGACTTGTTAGATGTGTCGGATCCTATTCCAAGATGCCTACGTACGTTGTAATTATAGGGATCAAGCCAACGCAGTTCTGTTATAGGATTGTGCTTTTAATCCCTATGACTATTAGGGATGTATTTGGAATTAGTTGATTTTATCTTTTTAGATTTAGATTGGGATACCTTCCTAATTTGAAGGATATCGTTTAGAGATATTTTCTATAATTAATTGGAGACATTTCCTCGTTTCAGAGAGATGAAATATTTAACTTAGGAATTAAGTTAATTATTAATAAATTCATATTGGGAAATTAGGAGATAATTGAGTCAACCGAAAATATGGCGTAATAACTAACCCCAGTTCTTCGGTGCAGTTTGATGGATTGGAGAACTAAGCGTGATTTAATCTTCCGAATTTCCCGAGTCACCGAAACAACTAGGAGTATAAGGTTAGCAAATAATATGTAGCAGATAATTACCCGTAATATGTCTGTAGATGCGTGGGAGACAACATGATGTGCCCGTAATATGCCTGTAGATGCGAGGGTGACAACATGATGTGCCCGTAATATGCCTGTAGATGTGAGGGAGACAACATGATGAGCCCGTAATATGCCCGTAGATGTGAGGGAGACAACATGATGTGCCCGTAATATGTCTATAGATGTGAGAGAGACAACATGCGAGATGTGAGTAGAACATATGTGCGAGTAACTTCGTAAGTGTGAGAGAATGAGCGGCTTTGTGTAGATATTATTGCGCTTCCCCCTGTAAAGTTAGGTTTGTGAATCCACTATTCAAGATATAGCATAATGAAGTAGCATCAGTAGTGATGTCCTTGTATGTATGTTGAATAAGGAGATAATATAATGTGTTGAGATCATAGTCCAAGCATTATCCCGGAGGATCTTCCTAAGCATGTTAAACACGACTCTGACTTATGCATTCCAAGAAAAGTATGCTTCCTACAAGGAATTCATATTCCTATGCATCTTCTCCATTAAAGGGAGGACTCCAACTTATGCATTCCAAGGAAGGTATGCCTCCTAGCAAGGAGGTCATATTCCTATGCACCTTCTCCCTAACATGGAGGATTCCAGCTATGCATTCCAAGGAAAGTATGCCTCCTACCAGAAAGCCATATTCCTATGCATCTTCTTGGTGAGCTTTCTGGAAGTACGGATAAGCACCCCGGAAGTACGGGTTTACCAAGGTACTCCAGCTTATGCATTCGAAGGAAAGTATGCCTCCTACCAGGAAGTCATATTCATATGCATCTTCTCCCTAACAGGGAGGACTCCAGCTTAAGCATTCCAAGGAAAGTATGCCTCCTACCAGGAAGTCATATTCCTATGCATCTTCTCCCTAACAGGGAGGACTCGAGCTTATGCATTCCAAGGAAAGTATGCCTCCTACCAGGAAGTCATATTTCTATGCATCTTCTTGGTGAGCTTTCCGGAAGTACGGATAAGCACCCCGGAAGTACGGGTTTACCAAGGTACTCCAAGCAACACCTTCCACAAAGAAGGGCCTTCAAATTAATTCCAAGCAACACCTTTATCAAATAAAGGCCTTCAAAAAAATTCAAGCAACACCTTCCGCAAAGAAGGGCCTTCAAAATAATTCCAAGCAACACCTTCCGCAATGAAGGGTCTTCAAAAATATTCCAAGCAACACCTTTATAAAGAAGGGCCTTAAAAAATAATTTCCAAGAAACACCTTAAAGAAGGGCCTTAAAAAATAATTTCCAAGAAACACCTTAAAGAAGGGCCTTCAAAAATATTCCAAACAACACCTTAAAGAAGGGCCTTCAAAAATTAATTTCCAAGCAACACCTTAAAGAAGGGCCTTCAAAAATAATTCAAGCAATACCCTCCGCAAAAAATAATTCAAGCAATACCCTACGCAAATAAGGGTCTTCAAAAATATCACACGGAGACAACCATAGAATCTAAGAGTGTCCAATGTTTACAAGTAAATGTATGATAGACATGATGCACATGATGATACGAATGAATGCATGATGCGAATGATGCACATGATGATTAATGAATGCATGATGCGAATGATGCAGGGCCTTCAAAAGACGATCACCACGTAGGGCCTTCAAACTAAATCACCCTGAAAGACCTTCAGAAGACGATTAACCCGTATGATTTTCAAAAATATTACCATCTTCAAAAGAGGGTTTTCTAAAATATTATCCTCCTCGAAAGAGGGTCTTCTAAAATATTATCCTCCTCGAAAGAGGGTCTTCAAAAATATTATCCTCCTCGAAAGAAGGTATTCAAAAATATTATCCTTCTTGGAAGAGGGTCTTCAAAAATATTATCCTACTCGAAATAGGGTCTTCAAAAATATTATCCTCCTTGGAAAAGAGAGCTTTCGAAAACATTACCCTTCTCAGATAAGGACCCTCCACACTTATGTTTTGTTCATGCACGAGCTAGTGAAGTAATCAAATCATGTGCTACGAATATTGCATCACAATTCTTTAACATCTCCATGATTCAGATTCTGCCCAGATATGTTTTTTTATCTTTTTGGCCCTTTAAACGATATTTTCCTGGAAAACACAAAACATGAAAGTTGTAGGAAACAAAAAGACCTTTCCGATGATATATGGCTCGTCAGAAACGGACTTATAACGAATCGGGAACCAAATAAAACGTCTGCTGATTAACTTCTCAATATTGAAAAACAGGATCTGATTATGATTTCAAGAATAGATCGAAACATAATCTCAGAAAACACCAAGAACGAAAGTTTTAGCAAATCGCAAAATCTTTCCGGATCATAAAAAATCATCAAAATCTGACATGTATTAAATTTACTACGAATTTTATAAGATAATTTATTTGTACGGACAAAATCATAATAAAACTTATCTTAATTTTGAATAGAACCGCGAACCATTGCCTCCATCGTTCTGCTCCTCCATTAAAGCCGCTCCAGATCCGATAAAACCCCCCTTGTGCATGATGTAAATTTGGTGATAACAAATTTCGGGGATTGCTGGAATAACGAAATTATGATGATGGGGGATTTTGGGTTTTTTGATGTTTGGGGCTGGACTTGAAAGGTGTCTCGACTTGTTAGATGTGTCGGGTCCTATTCCAAGATGCCTACGTACCTTGTATTTATAGGGATCAAGCCAACGCAGTTCTGTTATAGGATTGTGTTTTTAATCCCTGTAATTATTAGGGATGTATTTGGAATTAGTTGAATTTATATTTTTAGATTTAGACCGGGATACCTTCCTGATTTGAAGGATATCGTTTAGAGATATTTTCTATAATTAATTGAAGATATTTCCTCATTTCAGAGAGAGAAAATATTTAACTTAGGAATTAAGTTAATTATTAATAGATTCATATTTGGAAATTAGGAGAAAATTGAGGCAACCGAAAATATGGCGTAACAGATATTATGCTAAATTGTATAATAGAGTTGATTCTCGATTAAACAATAATCTAGTTAAAATAATATTTTTTAGAATATAATGAAAATATTCTATTTTTATTCTCGATAAAGTATTTTTTTGACTTAATCTCATGAGTATTAGTTTAAAGAGATTTAATTATAAGTTGTGCTTATCTTCCTGTTGGAGCCAATTTTCGTCAAGAACCAAGCTCCAATATTAAATTTATTCGGATATTCAGATAGAGCTAATAAGAAGAAAAAGTATAAATAATAAGAACACAATTAGGGTGTTTGGGGATTTTAGGACTGCTCTTGAGAGTATGTTAATCAATAATGATTTTTGGATCCCCTCTCAAAGTGCTTACTTACCCTATTTATAGGGATCAAGTCCACGCAGTTCTATTCGCTTTTGGTTCTGATTTGTATTAGACCCGGTCCATCTGTGCATTGGCAGCAAGTTATCTTTTATGCGTTGGCAGCAAGTTATCTTTATTATGGAAACTCTACATCGTTCCACCGTCTTCGTCATTGGGCTATTTATGTTATTGTCTTCGTCATCAAGCTACTAAGCCCATAATATTTTGATGAGATTGACCTATTAGGTTGTCAAGCTATTATTGGCAAGTACCCATTAAAAGTGACTTGTGTTGACGACGATGTGTCCTTGGGCTTAGAATTATGCTACTATTGTGTAGTCGTTGGCAAGAGTCTTTGATGCCCAATATATTTATGAGCTGCTGACGATGCATAGTAAAAAAATATCCAAATCACGATATTGTATCAACAAGTTTTTCATAAAATTCTCATTTTTGTAGTCCTTCAACATTAGCAAAACCATCAAGTCTTGCCTGACTTGTATGGTTTAATTTTTTTTATTTGGTGGTCTTCAGCAAGAAGTGTAGCTAACAACAAATGGATCATGTTGATCCTCTTGAATTCATAAATTAACTTTCCTTCATCATATGATTGAACTCTGATGACCTAATAGAATTATGTCTTTACATGTCCTTCGGTATCAATGTATTAGCTTTGGGTAATTCAGGTGGTATGCACTCTGAAAGGCATATGTCTAGGCCTATTTGTAAACACCGAGGATTCTACTGAACTTTAATTAAGATGTAATAAGTAAATAATAAAAATCAAATGTCACAGGAATCTCAGAAGGTTATATCTGTCAAAGAATGAAGATTAAAGTCATCTACAGACTTGAAGTGATTCTACATTGAAAGAAGCTCAATTTATTGATCAAGCCTCAATGAAGTATTCAAGCTCAGTGGATTTATTAAAGTGACGGAGATTTCAAGTGGTGACAGAAAAAGATACTGGTTACAGAGTTCTTGAATGAGAAGGAAGTGAATCATTGCTTAAAGTCAAATGGATAAAGAACAAACATTGTCGTTAGTCACTCATGAACCAGACAGTGCATCGAGTGTCAACGTACTATTGTGTTTGTTATTTATCTAAGTTTTAAGTGATTCTGGAATTGTTTGAGAAGTCAACTAATTCTATTTATTCTCTTATAAATAATTAATACTATTAAGTAAATTATTTATTAAATTAATTCTGCAAAGAATTAGTTTAATACATAATTTATTTAGTTAATTATTTAAATTAGAATAAAAATGAACTAGGAAGGCTTAGATTTAAACTAGGAAGACTCTGTTTTTTAAACTAGGAAGACTCACAAGTGAGTCTTCCCGATTGTCTTCCTAGTGTAAATCCTTGTCTTCCCGATTGTCTTCCTAATACAAAGCTTGTCTTCCCGATTGTCTTCCAAGGCAAAAAGGATAGTTTTCCAGCAAGTCTTCTTAATACATTCTGCAAAGTGGATTGGCGCGTGGAAAATTTGTACAAGTGATTTGTATAAATGCAAAAGGTGATCAGTTGACAAATCACAACATTCCAACAGAAAGAAAAAGACACAAAGGCATTAACATTACATTCAACTGTCTTCTTCAATTCTTAACAGAAAAGCATTCATTTCTTACCAGAGAATTAAATCCTGATTAGTTCATAACATTTAATTCATAGGAACTGATTCTCTTGTACTGCTTTAGCTTTCTAGCGGATCATAATCCCTAGATTTTATATCGAACTACGTTTTAGTATTCGATCCTTTTTATTACAAAAATAGATAAATTCATGTCGAATTTATTCTAGGTTTGTTTTATCAAGTTCTTTGTAATCAGTGATCAGAATTGTAACACCCTTCAAGTTTAATAGAGTTTTATTTAACTTGAATATTGTTTCAGTTTTATTCCGCAATAATTTGTTCTAAATTGTTAAATCTTAAAAGGACAAATTCGATTAAACGGTATCGTTTGTATTCAACCCCCCTTCTACAAACATATCAGGACCTAACAATTGGCATCAGAGCCTTTTGATTGATATACAAATCAAAGATCCAATTGTTTTGAGATTTTTCTTAAACTCTGGTTTTTTTATTATTCCTAAAAATCTCAAAAGATGTCTACTACACAGAAAGTGGGTACAGTCAAAATCCCAATGTTCAGCAAGGAGCATTATCCAATGTGGAAGAAGAAAATGCTCCTATTTCTTAAGGTTGCAAATCCTAAATACATTGATGTGCTGAAGAACGGTCCCAAAGTCCCTATGATTATTGAGGGAGAACTCATTGAGAATAATGTTGTTACTAGGGTTGCTAGAATATACCCTAAAGATCCCAAGGATTACACTCCTGATGAGAAAGAGGATGTTACCTTGGATTCCTGTCTTCAGTTGATCCTTATTGATTGTCTTGATCCTATCATGCATAATCATGTCCTAAATTGTGATACTGCCAAACACATTTGGGGAACCATAGAGATAATCAATGAGGGGACAGAGGAAGTTAGGGAGAATATGCTGGAAATTCTCACCTCACAATATGAGCATTTCAGATCAAACCCTGGTGAAGGTATCTCTCAGGTTTTTGAGAGATACAACAAATTAATCAATGATCTGAATCTCAATGGGAAGCACTACACCAACAAGGAGATTAACAAGAAGTTCCTTCTTACATTTCCACCTCATTTGGAGCACAAAATATCTGCCATTAGAGAAGCAAGAGATATGAATGAGATTGCTTTGGAGAGATTGTATGGTGTTCTGAAGACCTAGGAGCTGGAGCAGATTCAACAAAGGGAGCTGTATGGAACTGGGAAGATTGTTAGTACTTCTACTGCACTGGCTGCTGAAGTCCCACGGAAACTGGAAGTGAAGGCTGTTCAACCTTCCAGTTCTAACATGAATGTTATTGATACTGAATATGGATTAACATCCATTGATCAATCTGGTGGTGACTTCTATTCTTTAGAAGAACTTGATCAGCTGGAGGATGGTGATTTGGCTTTGATAGTCAGGAAGTTTGGGAAGTTCAGATTCAAGAGGAATCCCAATCTTAAGTTCAGGCCCAGATTTCAGAGAGGTGGATCTTCCTCTTCAAGTGGCACAAGGGGTGGCTACAAAACTGGAACTGTGGAAAGGAGCACAATCAGATGCTACAATTGCAATGAGTTGGGTCACTTTGCTACTGAATGCAGAAAGCCAAAGCAAGTGATTAGAAACACATTTGATTCCAGCAAGAAGAACAAGATTGGGAAAGCCTATGTTGCTGAAGGTAAGAGTTGGGATGACACTGACAGTGATGAAGAAGCAGGTGAGATTGGGAACCTTGCTTTAATGGCTAAAGAGGAAAGCACTTCATCTAGATACATGTCAGAGGTAAAGTTTACTGATACTGAAATGATTCGTCATCTTGGTGGTACCTTAGATTGTGCACGCATTGAAAATGATAGAATAATTCTTTTAAACACAAATCTTGAAAATGAGATAAAAGAATTAAAACTAGTGCATGTTAATCAGGATGAACTTACTGAAAAAATAGCATTTCTTGAGAATAGGGTTAAATGTTATATTCAACAGGAAACCATTCTTAAAGAAAAGATTAGTGAGCTTAATACTAAAGCCAATGCTTACTATAATTCCTGCAAGACTGCTAAAGAGATTTTCAACAAACAAGCTATTGGTAATCATGTCAGTATAGGTTATGATTATAATGAGGCCATTGGATTGCTTGGAATTAATTCCCCTTGTAGAGTCAGAACTGAAGGAAGGGGTGTTCCATATGTGCTTAAGGGTATTGAAACACCCTTCTGTAAGGAGTCCGAGGCAGATCCTCTGAATGAATACTCTATCATTATTGCTGATGAGATTCGTGAAGAAGATATTGCTTTGGAAGTTGAACAGTCCAAAAAGTGTATATCTGATATTCCAGTCAAAGTTGCTACAACTGAAAAGACTAAATCAGATATCCATAAGTTGGATCAAAACAACTGTAGAACTAACATGACTGCTGTTAATTCTTCTCATAAAGCATGTGGTGTGATTAATTGCATGTCTTGTGCTTTCAATGTTATGTATGCTTATTTTAATAGTAAGCATGTATCTAGTGATAAGACTGCTCCACGTCAACATGTTAATAATAAGAAGCATGTTAAAGCTAAGACTACTAATCCTCCTAAGACTAGAGTGGATTCATTTATCCCTAAGCCTACTCAGAAATGTGCTAAGGCTGGATATAAATGGAAACGCTCTTTTGTGAAAGAGGTTGAAGTAGTTGTAGCTAAAAAGGTTGTTTTGCCTGACAAAGGCCAGTTCTTCAAGTATGCCGGACCCAATCAATTTTGGGCTCCGAAGAAGGTCTAATCAATTTGATATTGCAGGGAGTTAAACAGGTAAACTGTGTTATATGGATTCTTGACAGTGGCTGTTCAAGGCATATGACCGGAGATAGAGCCCTGCTATCAGATTTGGTTGAGAAAGCTGGCCCAGTAGTTACCTTTGGAGATAACAGCAAGGGTATTACGAAAGGATATGGCTGTTTGAAGTTTGGAAATGTTATCATTGAAGATATATCATTTGTGGAAGGTCTGAGATTCAATCTTCTCAGCATCAGTCATTTCTGTGACAGAGGATATGCTGTTTCCTTTGAAAGAGAGAAATGTCAGATCCTTCACAAGAAGAATGGAAAGCCTGCTCTTCAAGGAGTAAGGAAAGGTGACTTGTTCATAGCTGATCTGCACTCTGAATCTCAAGATGAAGTTAGATGTTTCTATGCTAAAGCTTCATCAGATGAGAGTTGGCTATGGCACAAGAAGATGTCTCACCTTAACTTCAAAACCATGAACTCTTTAGTCAAGAGGGAATTGGTTAGAGGTTTGCCTCAAATGGAATTTACACATGAAGGACTATGTGAGGCATGTCAGAAAGGAAAGTCAAAGAAAGCTTCTCACAAGGGCACTGACACATCATCAATAACTGAACCACTTCAGCTACTGCACATGGATTTCCTTGGTCCAGTTAATGTGATGTCCATGTCAAAGAAACAATATGCACTTGTGATTGTTGATGACTTTTCTAAATATACATGGGTTTTATTCCTACATTCCAAGGATGAGACCCCGCACCTGGTGATTGACCATATAAAGTTGATTGAGCTGGATTCTAGATTCCCTGTGAGAGCCATAAGGTCAGATAATGGTACTGAATTCAAGAATGCAGTCCTAAATGACTTTTGTGCTGATAAAGGAATAACAAGACATTATTCTGCCCCTAGGACTCCTCAACAAAATGGAGTAGTGGAAAGAAAGAATCGTACATTGATTGAAGCTGCAAGGACTATGTTAAGTGAGTCTAAACTTCCAATGTACTTTTGGGCTGAAGCAGCTAATATAGCTTGTTATACTCAGAATCGAACTTTAATCAACAAGGACTTAATGAAGACTCCGTATGAGATCATGAACAACAAGAAACCAACTGTCAAGTACTTTCATGTATTTGGAGCAAAATGCTTTGTGCTTTTAGATGACAATGTTAAATGTGGCAAGTTTGAGGCCAAGGCACAAGAAGCTATTTTTGTTGGTTATTCCAGAAGATCTTACAGAGTCTACTTGGTTGGTAGTCACACAGTAAAGGAAAGTGTCAATGTTACTTTTGATGACACTAAGCTCCCTAATATCCAAAAAGAAGACACATCTGAAAAGCTGAAGTTTGATGACTTGCCAGACTCAGAATCAGATGATGTAGCCCCACCTGAAGTTATTGCTGGTAATGATAATAACAATGATGATAATGATCATGGTGGTGGTGGTGGAAACACTGGTAACAATGGAGATACCACCAACACTGGAGAAGAATCATCAAGGCAATCAAGCAACAACTCAGGGGGAGCAAATGAAGGATCATCTAGTCACTCACAACATCAAAGTGAATTTCAAGGCGAATCATCAAAATCAAATCTTCCTAGACAGACTGTATGGAATAGAGCTCATCCTTTTGAGCTGATCATTGGTGATCCAGAGGTTGGAGTTAAAACTAGAAGTGCTACTCAGAATGAATGTCACTATTCAGCATTTATATCTGAAATGGAGCCAAAGAAAACTGAGGAGGCACTGACTGATCCAGATTGGGTGACTGCTATGCAAGATGAACTCAATCAGTTTGAACAACAGCAAGTCTGGAAACTGGTACCTAGGCCAAAGAACAAGAAAGTAGTTGGTACAAGATGGGTATATAGAAACAAGCTAGATGAGGATGGCATTGTTACAAGGAACAAGGCAAGACTGGTTGCACAAGGGTATTCACAAGCTGAAGGCATTGATTATGATGAAACCTATGCACCAGTGGCTAGACTTGAGGCCATCAGGATGTTCTTAGCATTTGCTGCTTATTCCAAGTTTAAAGTCTATCAAATGGATGTTAAGAGTGCATTCCTGAATGGTGAGCTTGATGAAGAAGTGTATGTGGAACAGCCCCTGGCTTTGAAAATCAGGAGCTGCTGGACTTTGTGTACTTTCTCTTCAAGGCTATCTATGGTCTCAAACAAGCCCCAAGAAAATGGTATGACACTCTCTCTGGTTTTCTTTTAGAAAATGGTTTTGTTAGAGGTATCATAGACAAAACTCTTTTTTCAAAGAAACATAAAGGTGATATGATATTAGTCCAAGTCTATGTGGATGACATCATATTTGGGTCTACTAATGATGATCTCTGTAAGAGATTTGCTAAGCTAATGCAGGGTAAGTTTGAAATGAGTATGATGGGTGAGCTGAAGTTCTTTCTTGGATTGCAAGTAAGTCAAAGGTCAAATGGTATATTTATTTGTCAATCCAAGTATCTCAAAGAACTCCTCAAGAAATATCACATGGAGGATTCAGCATCAGCAAGGACTCCATCTTCAACAGCCATCAAACTTGGAGCTTCTGACAACTCTATCAAGGTAGATGTTACAAGCTACAGAGGTATGATTGGCTCCTTACTCTACCTTACTGCAAGTAGACCAGATATTATGTATGCTACATGCTTGTGTGCAAGGTTCCAAGCGGACCCTAGAGATGTACATCTCGTTGCTGTGAAAAGAATCTTGAGATATCTTAAGGGTACACCTAATCTAGGTATCTGGTACCCTAAAGATTCTGATTTTAATCTTATTGGCTATACATATTCTGACTATGCAGGTAGTGTTGTTGATAGAAAGAGCACCTCCGGGAGTTGTCAATTCCTAGGAGGTAGGTTGATTTCCTGGTATAGCAAGAAACAGCAAACAGTTTCCAATTCAACAGCAGAAGCTGAATATATTGTTGCTGGAAGCTGTTGTGCTCAGATCCTATGGATAAGGAATCAATTGAAGGACTATGGCTTTGTATTAAACAAAATCCCTATTTTATGTGATAATACAAGTGTCATAGCAATCTCCAACAACCCTGTACAGCACTCGAGAACAAAGCACATTGATATCAGGTATCATTTCATCAGAGAACATGTCATGAATGGAACTGTGGAGTTACATTTTGTACCCACAGAAGAACAAACTGCAGATATATTCACTAAATCTCTTGACGAATCCACATTTACTAAGTTAGTTAGTAAGTTGGGTATGTTGAACAGTCTTAGTGATTGAAAATATCTCTGTCTGTTTATTCTTGTCTAAAAATCATTTTTCTCTTGTGGTTGTTTAGTGATTTTACTGTTTATTCTTGTTAATAATTGCATGCTTGTTGATTTAAATGGTTCTGAATATTTTATTTTCTTTAAAAATATTTTTCTCATATTTTTTAAGTGGAGAAATGTATTTTTATTAAAAATATATTTATTTAGAATTATTTAGATATTTTTCAGATTGTAAATATTGTTGTTTAAATATTTCTGCAAGTTTATATTAATTTTATGCATTTCTATAATATTCTGCATATTTTTCTAGGATTTATGGAATTTTCTGTGAATTTTTCTAGGTTTTTAAGTATTTTTCATGCATTTTTATATTAATTCTGCATTTTTCTGTAGATATTTAATTAAATTCTGAGTTTTTCTGTAAGTCTTCCCAGTTTTACACTAGGAAGACTACCGGGAAAATAAGGGATTTTTCTGTAATTAATTTAATTAAATTCTAAGATTATTCTAAGTCTTCCCAGTTTAATACTAGGAAGACTACCGGGTAAACTTAGTATTTTCTTTTTTTTGTTTTTTGTTTTTTCCTTTTTAATTTAAGTCTTTTCCTAAGTCTTCCCAGTTTTTTGAACTAGGAAGACTATCGGGAAGACTATTCTAAGTCTTCCCGATTGTCTTCCTAGTACAATTTTTAAAAAAAAAACCCGTTCAGTATTTTTTTTGTTTTGTTTTGTTTATTTTCTTGAATTTGAACAGTTTCTTTTAGTTAAATATATATATAGATACACATTACATACGTTTTTTTTGTTTGTTTTGTCTTCCTTAGCAGTTTATTGTCTTTCTCTGTGCTGTTCTAAAAACCTCTTCGAATCCAAACTTTTCTGCAGAAACTTTCCTTGATTTTGTTCATATTGCTCAAGTTTTTACTTAGCAAAATCATTTTGTTCTTCAAAATCAAGTCTTAAGTCGAATTGCTGTCAAAATTTCGACTTGAGTATTCTTGGTTTTCTAAGTGATTCTTGAGTGATTAACTGATCTTTGTTGTTTCTGTGTAATTTTGAACTGTGTGTTGAAGTGTGTGTGTTCTTGTGATTATTTACCCAATTTTTTTTGCTTTTCAAAGTTTAGTTCGAATTTTTAGGATTTTAAATTAAAATTTGGTTAATTTTGATAAAAGTTTAATTTTCTGGATTTTAAGTAATTTTTATTAATTCTAAAAATCCCTAAAATTTTAATTTTATTTTAAGTTAATTAAATTTTGTGTTTTATTTAAAATGGATCCTAATTTTGAACTTGTTTTAAATAATTATGTTGGGTATTTTGATCCGTCTAAATGTAAGGTGGAACGTTTTAGACCTTGGATTCGATTTTTAAATAGTGAGACTTGTATCAGTCATGCTATTTGTGCCAATGCACCTCTTAAAATTGATCCTTTAAGGTCTTTGTGTTCAAGTGCTGTTATTGCTGGAAACTCAAAATCTTTTTCTTTTAGTATTCTAAACCAGCAATACACAGTCACTTTTGAGTTATTCTGTGATGTGTTGCATTTTCCAAAGGACAAGTTCGATCCCTTACCCACTGATGATGAGTTATCACAGTTCTTTATGAATATTCATTATCAGGGTCCCTTACAGATGGTTAAATTGTCCAAAAGCTTTGTTGTAAGGGAATGGGATCTGTTCTTTGATACTATAGCTAGGGTATTTGGTAACTGCACAAAAACAAACTTTCATTGCATTACCAGTCTTAATCAGTATATTGCCTATGCTATAGTATTTGGTCGTAGATTGAACTTTGCTGAGATTCTGTGGAACCTATTGCTCAACAGGCTTGCTCACTCTAGGAGAGATTCTGACAATGGTGTGAAAGTAAAGTGTTGGTACCCTCGCTTTCTAACTCTTATCATTAATCATCTTCTCACTGCTGAGCAGGTAGAACTGTTTCGAGAAGCAAGATTTGAAACCTCTCCAACCACAGACACCAAATTCTACACCAGACTTGATGTCTCGTCCAAATTCCTCAATATACATGTTCTTGTTTCACCACTGATGAGTCAATTTATTAATCTTCCTATCTTTGGTGAACAAGTTCCTGAACCACATCCAGTACCACTACAGGTAGTTATTCCTAACCCTGCATCTTCTTCTGGTTCTTTAATTCAAACCCAAGTGGTTGTTAGGGCTGACCCAGAGATTGTAGAACCACAGTCTCTGACCCAGGTCATAGAGCCAAACAGAGAGTCAAACACTCCTGATACACAACCTGAGCCTAATGTTCAAACCAGTTCAAGAAGAGTTAGTGATATAGCTGCAATGAGTGTTCCCGCAGCTCTGTCTCCACCCTTAAAGAAAAGAAGAACCTATAGGGAGACAACTGTAGGCCCATCTGTATCCTCTCAAAAGGATATGGACATTGATATGGCCCCTACACAGTCTCTGGAGACATCCTCTCAACAGGGTGGATCTATTGAAATTCGCCATAGGGCCATGGCATCTTGTACTGAGTCAAGCACACTCCCATTACTCACAATGGGAGAAGATATCCATATAAATGACACTCAGGACACCATGCCAGGAGAGCACTTTACTTTTGACTTTGAAACAGTGCCTACCATAGTTACGGTAGAAGTGCCTTCACAGGCATCTGAGGGAAAATCTGATTCTTCGCCAACTCAAATAGAATCATTTTCTCCCCTCCCAGAGGGAACATCTCTGGCTCCCCTAAGGGATTTTTCACTCGCAGTTTATACTGGAGAAAGTGAAAGGCAACCTGATGAGTCTGTCCCAGAAGCAATTCAGTATACAATGTCAAATATTTTGACAGACTCAATCAGGGATCGGGAATTGCGAACTCCCATTGCACCACCACTGACCTCTCTTGAAGGGGCTAGGGTGATTTTTCATGCAGGTGCATCTTCTGAAAATCTTGAAAGACAGTTAGTGGTGAGAGATATGAATCAAACACCGAGTGAAACACAAGCACGTGAGTTGAGTGAAACACCACTGAGAGCAATTGAAGTGAGTGCACACACTGACACAAACACTGCTTTGTTGAAACAGCTAGCTGACCTACAAAGGAAATTGCAAGACACCCAGGCTGAGAACACTCTTCTAAAAGCACAAGTGGTCTCTCAATCTACCACCTCTGTATCAAATCAGCTGGGTACTGTGAAAGATGACCTCGAAGGATTGAAGAATAATCTACTCCCAAAGCTGAATTCAATCCAACAATCTCAAGTGCTGGTGGCTTCAGACATCTCTGATCTAACAACGTCAAATTCTCAAATATCAGAGAGTGTCAAGGAGATTGCTGCCATTTCTACCAAGGTGGACTTTATTCAGCAAACTGTTGATGAAAATCAGTGGTTTAATGATCAAAGATTCTCTAAAATTGAAGGTGGAATGGAGCATCTGAACGAAGGGATGAAGCATCTGTACGCTATGATAAAGGATTCACATCAACCTACAATACAGCAAAGAACATTCTTTGAGGGTGATGATGAAGATAAGGATGATGATGCTGATGAAGGAGGAGAGAGGAGAGAAGAAAGAGGAGATATAAGGAGAACATCTGAGGTGAATCCTAGGGTTTCCAAAGCTCAAACTGTAGAGGATTCCTCAACTAAGGGGGAGAAGGAGAAAGAAGGAGGAAACAGAGAAGCTGGAGGAGCTTCTGGAAAAGATAAGGGGAAAGGTAAACAATCAATGGAGGAGTCTGCTTTTGATGATGCCTACTACTACCATGGTGAACAGGATGACTTCCAATTTGACACATCTGGTGATCTGGAGAAGACCATACCTGAAGAAGCTTTTGGTGAGGAGGAGGTTGAGGAGGCAGCCAACTTTGATGATTGGGAAGATGAAGCTGAATTATATACACCTGACCCTTTGTTTCAGAAGGAGTTGAAGAAACAGCAAGCAGAGCTAAGGAGAAAGGAGGATGAGAATGCTAAGGTCTCTGACATCATATCTCAGAAGTTAAAGATTCAAAAGGCTGAACATGAAGACAAACAACGTCTTCATAGTATTCATGTCAAAGAAAGGAGATTGGATGTGAGGATGAAGCAAGGAAGCAATTGGGATAAAGCAAGGGAGATGTTTGATATCCCTCAGAGAGGCACAAACAATGATGCTACTTTTCTGAAGCTGCTTGAGAAGATCAGAATTGTTAATCCAGACAACTCATTATATATGAAGGCATTGAAGGAAGATATCTTAAGGATTACGTCTGCATTTGATCAAGTAAGACAAGAACGGTTCATCTATGTCTCAAGTGCACTTGAAGGGTCATTCACTGTTTCTCTTGAACTACTCCAAAGAAGATCTCTCTCTGAATTTGTGGATTCTGATGAGTAAAGTAAAGAGATCTTCTTGCTTGAATGAGCTTCTGTATGACCGGCTGAGAGATTCTGCTATGAAGGCCAGCCCTCAAGTTGTACATTTTCCTTATGAAGTCAAAATCTACAGAGGTACAACTTTGGAGACTGTAAGGCTGGATCCTGATTCCATGAAGCTACATACTGCTATGCAACTGGTGAAGTTGGAGAATCTTCTTAGAACTTCTGGGTTTGCTTCTGTAGAGAAGTCTGAAGTTGCTGATATGATTTCAGACTACTGCACGGAGAAAATTCCAAGGTATGCTCAGATGAAGAATAGATTGAAGAAGATCACCACTCAACCAGTAATGCCAAGTGGTGTGGTTTCTGAAAGTGATCGTGTCCTTGACAAAGATCTTCTAGTCACCTTGGCAGAAGCTGAAGAAGGTGAAATTAGAGACTAAAGGCATGATGTAGTTAGCTCAACTTGTAAATGTTATATGTTTAGAGCTAGGTAAATCAAGATAGGGAAATGTATCATTTGTTCAGACTAGAGGAAAATCTATCTTGTATTTATCTTTATTGTTGGAATCTGGAAATTGTTATATTTAATCCAGAACTTTTTATTATTTGCTTGGATCTTAAAAGTCTTATCTTTTCTTGTTTTAGTTGAGTTATCCTCTAGAGTATTTGGTTGTTATTGTCTAACAAACAAATAGGGGGAGATTGAAAGGCATATGTCTAGGCCTATTTGTAAACACCGAGGATTCTACTTAACTTTAATTAAGATGTAATAAGTAAATAATAAAAATCAAATGTCACAGGAATCTCAGAAGGTTATATCTGTCAAAGAATGAAGATTAAAGTCATCTACAGACTTGAAGTGATTCTACATTGAAAGAAGCTCAATTTATTGATCAAGCCTCAATGAAGTATTCAAGCTCAGTGGATTTATTAAAGTGACGGAGATTTCAAGTGGTGACAGAAAAAGATACTGGTTACAGAGTTCTTGAATGAGAAGGAAGTGAATCACTGCTTAAAGTCAAATGGATAAAGAACAAACATTGTCGTTAGTCACTCATGAACCAGACAGTGCATCGAGTGTCAACGTACTATTGTGTTTGTTATTTATCTAAGTTTTAAGTGATTCTGGAATTGTTTGAGAAGTCAACTAATTCTATTTATTCTCTTATAAATAATTAATACTATTAAGTAAATTATTTATTAAATTAATTCTGCAAAGAATTAATTTAATACAAAATTTATTTAGTTAATTATTTAAATTAGAATAAAAATGAACTAGGAAGACTTAGATTTAAACTAGGAAGACTCTGTTTTTTAAACTAGGAAGACTCACAAGTGAGTCTTCCCGATTGTCTTCCTAGTGTAAATCCTTGTCTTCCCGATTGTCTTCATAATACAAAGCTTGTCTTCCCGATTGTCTTCCAAGGCAAAAAGGATAGTTTTCCAGCAATTCTTCTTAATACATTCTGCAAAGTGGATTGGCGCGTGGAAAATTTGTACAAGTGATTTGTATAAATGCAAAAGGTGATCAGTTGACAAATCACAACATTCCAACATAAAGAAAAAGACACAAAGGCATTAACATTACATTCAACTGTCTTCTTCAATTCTCAACAGAAAAGCATTCATTTCTTACCAGAGAATTAAATCCTGATTAGTTCATAACATTTAATTCATAGGAACTGATTCTCTTGTACTGCTTTAGCTTTCTAGCGGATCATAATCCCTAGATTTTATATCGAACTACTTTTTAGTATTCGATCCTTTTTATTACAAAAATAGATAAATTCATGTCGAATTTATTCTAGGTTTGTTTTATCAAGTTCTTTGTAATCAGTGATCAGAATTGTAACACCCTTCAAGTTTAATAGAGTTTTATTTAACTTGAATATTGTTTCAGTTTTATTCCGCAATAATTTGTTCTAAATTGTTAAATCTTAAAAGGACAAATTCGATTAAACGGTATCGTTTGTATTTAACCCCCCTTCTACAAACATATCAGGACCTAACACACTCATTGGCAGCGAGGTAACTAATTGAACATAGCTTCATGCCGATGACTATAAATTTGTAATTTGACCTTCATGTGTGCATCTCATAAAAATGTACATCATTCAGTAACAAATCCATCATTGACATCATGTTGATGTTCCTTTTTCTCGTTTGTAAATCGTACTCCACCATGTCGATGATATAGCTACCTTTTGTTGTGCCCAAAGATTATTTCTAGGGTTGTGGTCTTTGGCAGGATGAGTTAAGTAAATGAGAGCTACCTTTGGTCTTCGGCAGGAAGGTTAGCAAACAAATTTAACTCCATGTCGATGACTCCATCAAATTTTTATCCTGATTTTCATGGCTACTGCTCATTAAATGTCCATAACTTTGTGTAGATTTTTTTTCCATGAGAAACTAGACTCTGAGATCTTTGTAACAATGTATAATTTGGTGCCCAATAAATTCCATAGAAAATCAGTTATTCACTACGCCATATATGGGCAATAGCTACGCTTTTTTCTGTGTTTCAAGAAAAAGTGTAACCATATATGTCTTAAGAATGGTCTAAGCCTACACCTTTATTTAGTGTTAGCATTACTACAAATCAGTGTTACCGTAGACCTCATCCAGTATCTATGCTAACACCAAAGTCCGTGTAGCCATTGCTGTTAAAAAAAGTGTTACTAACTAATGTGAAAAAATAGGCGGGCTCAGGGATTGGTCCAAGCCGGACAATTTTTGTCCAAAAATTTACTGAATTACTAAGGCGGGTCAATTTTTGTCCCGAAAATTTTAATTAGCACACTCTCAACTCTCAATTAACATTCAATTATTTTCACACACTCTCTCTCTCTCTCGTTCTCTCGTTCTCTCTCACTCTCAACATAATATTATATTTTTAATGATAAATTAATGAAAATAAACAATCCTACTAAATAGAAAGTAATAAATTAAGAAGCAATATAGAATGCTAATTTTTTTTTATATAAAAGAAGACTATTTTTTAATAATTAATTATTGAACATAAATAAATATTTAATTAGAAAGTAAAAGATTTTGTGATAACATTTTAATTAGATTACTTAAATTATTAGTATGACATAGGACTGAATGTTAATTTTTTTTTTATATAAGTAGACTAATTTTTTGATAATTTTAAAACCAGTAAATTAGAATGATAACAAATACTGTATTTGTTTAAAAAATATTAATTTTTTTTAAGAAGACATGTGATTCTCACGTGCACATCACAGAAGGAATTGGGTGAAAAGTGTCAGCGGGAAAAAGACCGCCCAAACAAAAAAAAATTAGGACAATACTCTTACCCTCAATTAGGGTCTGAGTCTCACTATCGATTTTTGTCTCTCACGGGGTCGCGGTCTCAACTGAGTGGTTTGGGTACAAGATTTTAGGGCTCTCTCTTCCCCTCTCTTTCTCTGCAAATGGTGATATTCGATTAATTTCTCAATCTCGTTCCACACACTTATATACTTAGGGCTTCTTCGATTTGGGGCTTTTAAACTTTTTGCAGTTCGGGGACTTTCTTCGGCACAAATTTGTTTTTGAATTGCAAAGCTTTTCAATTTTGGGGTTCAAATTGGTCTAATTAATCTTTTTCTCGTTGCAGGAATTTGATTTGGAGTTCCAAATGAGCTGATTTGCGTGTGTTAGCAGCCCTTCTCTCTCTCTCTCTCTCTCTCTCTATATCTCTGTACACATATATTTATACATCAATTTGTGTAAATTAGGTTTTTGCAGCATAATCTTCATCAACGCTCAGAAAATTGGTACCATGTCTCTTTATAATTTCTCTTGTAAACTCATTTGTTTTCCATTCTATATAGTGTCAATTAAAATTTAGAACTTTTTCTTTAAATGTTTGATTAATTTGAGTTGTATATTTCGTTTTATTAGTTATCTTCTTTTGTAGAGAAGATATATGAATGTTGCAGAGATTGCTTGTATCTGAATTTTGATTTAAGTGCTTTTTGTTCTCAATGAATATGATTTAAAATTTGGTAATTAAAACTTAAGAGTTTGATTAAAAGTGATAAAATTATATTATAAATAAATATAAGAGATTGCTTTATCTTTCCCGAATCTCAGATTTGAGTATTTGCTGCTTACATTATAAATTTAAATAAAAATTTATGTTCCCAGAATCTGTTTTGAATAACCTTGTTTTGAATAACCTGAGATATGTACATATGATATTCGTTTGTGTTTTTAAATTAGTACTTAGGTATATTCAATTGCTCATTTCAGCACTAAGCATAAATTTAATTTTGTTGTACATCTCTTGTAATATCCCAAATTTTTGTAATAATTAAAACCTTGATGAATAGTGAATTTCCACTGATGAATAGTAAATTTGCTGACAAAAAGTTTTTCAGCCCACACTATGTAGACGACATGGAATGAATGTTTCGAAGTGATATTATTGATGTATAGGAAGAATAAAAGAATGTAAACGCGATCAGAATCAGAAGATTCCCCTCCGAGTTTTAAATCACTATTCACTGGACAGTTAAGAATGAATTGATTTGATCATTTTGAGAAAGTATGTGGAATGAGAAATACATGATCATATCTTAAACCAAGGTGAGAAACCTAAGATTATATATTAGACAAAGGTAATGAAAGGATAAAGGAAGTACCCTAGCTTTGGTACAGAGAAACGTCTTTAGAACCACTGGAAACTATCGCGAAACAAAAGCATAATAAATTATGGTTTAAACCCTAACCAAAGGAGGAGTATTATATGAGATCATCAAGTGCAATATATAAAAGAATTGAGGATGCAAAGGATGACATAAGCATGATGCAAGGGGATGACATAAGCATGACAAAGTGATGACAAGGTGATGAATCACCACCTTGTCACCACTTTCACCACCACCACACACCCAAAATGGCCTTGTCATTGGTGACAAAACTTGTTATTAGCCACACAATTAATTGGCAAGAGTATTAAGTGATTAATTAGACAAAAACAAAACAAAACAAAACAAAGAAAAGATGCATCAAGGAAGAACAAGAGCATTCGGCTATTTTCTTCATCAAAGGGCTTAAACTTTTTGCTCATACTTCCACTCATCCATAATTCTTGATCTTGGGCTCTAAATCACCCTCATCCTATATCCAAGGTAGATCTCTAATCTTAGCTTCATCCATGGATCATAACTTGATCAAAATGGATTCAAAGTTGATGATGAATAGTGATGTGAATAGTAACCTCATAGAATCTTGATTTGTTTTGATGATTTTAGGTTTGATTTACATAGTTAAGGTGCAAGGAAGGATATATCATCAATATATAGTCTTTCTTAGCATCCAAGGAAGGTATAAACTTCTTTATTTTTATGAGTTTTGATTGATCTAGTAAGTTAGAAGTGTTAGATTGAATCTATGTTAGAATATAGCATGTATGCATGATTTTAAGCATGTTTGATGGTTAAGTTGTGGATGAACTTGTGGTTTAGGGTGTGACCTTGTTTAGACATAAAATGGAAGTATTAGTTTGAGTTTGATTGGTGGATTGATTGATGGTGGATTGTAGATTGGTTGGAGTGTTTTAAAACACGGGAATTACGCGTAAGCGCCGTTACCATGTCGATTTTTACTTAGGTAGTTTAGACAGAAACTATGACTGCAAAACAGGGCATACACTTGAGGTCCCTGACCATGAGCATGTAGGCTCTGTTTCCTAGAGTATTTTAGCGAAAGAATCGTATCGTTTTGATTTACGGTTTAGGAGAAACGACCGTTTTAGTAAAAGCGGTTTCGCGTAACGAGATAGTTCATTGTATGAACTTTGAGATAGGGATCAAGCCCTTTAAAATTGGAATTGGGTTGAGATATTAAAATGGATACTAGTATGTATAATAAGGAAAGGAAGCCTAGAAGATTTCGAGTTAAAAATATGAGTTGGTGATTTTATAAAAATACGCAAACGAAAGTTGCGCGAGTGAAATACCCTTAAGGGGATGGTTTAAAACAAGAAAATGGCAAAGTAAAAGAACTTGGGATTTGTGAATGGTTTTCACCCAAGCTTTTGACTTAGAGGATTACGGAATGTCATGAGGTTATAGAAGACCGAGAGCGAGACGTTTGACTTTTATTAATAGAACTTGAGTGCTTAAGTTAAGGCACATTAAATGGTTCTAGGGGACTGACTGTGAATTCTGTATCTTATTATAGATCGACACGCACACTCTCAAGCCCCCACTACCACACCACCAAGACCCCAAGGCAAGCTTTCAAACCCTGTACCATATAATGATGCTGTTGTGATATGTGTTGTGATATTGCTATATATGCTGCTTTATGCTGTAAAATAACGTGAAACTGTTTTGCTTTGTAAAAAGCTGTATAAGGTTTATATACTAGCTAAGTACTAGATATATACCAAGGTTGAGGATTAAAGACTCTAAGTATAGAGTACTAGTACGATGGTTTTAAAAACTTAGACCGGGAGTCAAATTATTAATCATTTTTAAACTACTGTCAAAAGCTGGAAGGTTCCAGGGACAGTTATGTTTTAAATGTTTATTAAATATTCCAATATCTATATTATGGGATATTTAAGGTGAGATATTTGAATAATATTATAATAAATATTATTTGAATATTATTTAAATAAAGTGAATATTATTATTTTTAAATATTCACTTAAGTGTTTATATTGAATAATAATTCAATATTTATTAATTGATTATTATTTAATTAAGTGAATATTATTTTGAATATTCACTTAAGTAGTATTCATTATTTGAGTATTTATCAAATATTCCAAAAATGATTTAAAATCATAGAACCTTATTATATGATCCAAGGTTCTATTATTTTAAGATAGTTAAAGGTAATTAAATGCAAACAATATTATTTCCAACTCCTCGAAAACTGGGAATCTAGTTCAAGAATTCAAGGACAGTGATTTACTTCCGCAGTTCCTCTAAAGTATCTATAACTAGGGGATTGCTCCCCCATTCAAATAGAGTTTTTCAAACTCACTGAACTCTGATATTTCAATTAACTCCCTGGTCATGATTTCAAAATACGTATTAATCATCGGTAGTCTCGTTGGCTAATGTCAACCCACACTTTGACTTACTCCTTTCAATTACTCTGGAGTAAGGTATTCTGAACGGTTACAAAGTTTTGACGGGTATTTGTACTCGGGAAAAATGGAATTAAATTCCGATTTCCGTTTCATTAATATTTTTCATCATGGGAATTGGAAAGGTCTACACGGCAATGAAATAGGTGCCGGGGTAGTGCCAAAATTATCAAGGCTTACCCGGTGATGAAATAGGCCCGAGGTAGTGATCTCTTGCGTGCTAAGGCTTACCCGGTGATGAAATAGGCCCGGGGTAGTGATCTCTTAGCACAATGGCCCATATGCGGTCAGGGTGATAACCGAAAAGGAAGTCGTCCTTCTACTAGTAGAAAAGAAAAGTTACGATACAACGACTGATCACCGTGTATCAGGTGTTCCAGTACATTCCCTTCCCTCCAATTGGAGTTGAGCTGCACATTGTAACAAAAGCCTATGCGCTGAGTTACTGATAATGTGACAGTAATGAATAATGATGTTCCTCATACAGTAGTCGTACTGTATGGTATGTTTTTGACGAAAAGAGAAATAAATATATCATTCTGTATACGAATGAAGTTTTAAAGGTTTTCCTTTATGATATAAGCTTACTTATATGCTTATGCTGGATTGTATTATTGCTGGGCCGAGTGCTCACTCTTGCTTTTCTTTCTATACATATATATCACAAGACAACAGCTAGAGTAGATGGCCAGGATTCGCCGTACCGCTCGGAAGCGCGTCAGAGCTATACAGGTCGCCCGTAACATGGTTGTTACAGAGGATCAGGTAGAAGTCCTGAGTTGGTTCGGAGTGTAACTCTTGTTGCTCCGGTTTCATTATAAGTATCACTTATGTATATTAATGAACAAGAACAAACTTTTGCGCTACCTTATGATTTCACATAGAAATCATATTGGTGGTAGGTTGCAGTATTTTACTTTTGGGTTGTAATAACTTTAATTTGTGGATCATATGACTACTATATTGTAAGTTCGTTTCTGAGACATAACTGGCGTGAGTATATTGATGGTGGGGTCACCATGTGTGATGATTTATTGTTTTGTAGTTCAAGTATTAAGTGTTTGTACGGAACAAGGGATCGTGACAACCCAGATCTCCGACCCCGGGTCTGGGGGTGGTACAGAAATGGTATCAGAGCCTATAGTTATTAATCTCATAAACGATAGGGCGTTAGGAATAATAAATGCAACTATAATAATAAGAAGAACTCCCATCGAGTTCATGGTTGGGCTACCGGATGTAGCACCGACTGTTAAAACCCGCAAGGGAACTTTGATTACACAGTATAGTAACCTAGTTTTCGCTTGTATAGGTATTCGCGGCCGAGGAGGCTGATGACTTTGAGACCCAGCATGACGAGGCTCTGCTGGCGGCTGATGACGACCCCATGGACGACCCCATGGAGGATCCCGAGGAGGATACTGAGGACCCGGACGAGGATCCGGAAGAGGACCCCACGACTGTGTTTGACTTTCCTACTTCTCCTATTCTCTCTCTTGAGGGATATTCGACTGATGATGATGATTCCACTGAGGGGGATCAGATTGTACCCGATGTAGTTACTACGGATGATGATGAGACTTCTGAGGATAGTGCTAGCCGAGGAGGCGTCAGGATGTACCCTCTGCCGACTATGAGAGTCCTTACCCCTCCTGTGCCCCCATTGAGCCCGCTACCATCAGACGATGATTATGATCTTGCCCCTGAGGGATATGAGGAGGACCATGCTATGACTGATCCATACACACCTCCTCCCTCACCTACTGGAGTACCTACTGTGATCCATGACTGGATGATTGGCCGGCTGACCACTGACGTGGCAGCGGCAGAGGCTAGAGCTGATGAGCTGAGGAGACAGTTGGCAGCGGAGAGAGATCCGTCGTTCTTATCAGGACGGGATGAGGTGTATGACTCCTATGGAGATGAGACTTGAGATTTCCCGCATTGAGTGGCGAGCTATGGTCCGCATGAGAGGCATGTCTGTTATTGCTGAGGGACTGGTACACCGACTAGCTACAGAGAGGATTTGGGCAGATGCTATGGCGCGTGTCAGGAATCTGACCCGCTCGGATGGGGAGACTTGATAGGTGATAGATAGCTTAGTTCTCTAAACTCAGATGGCCGTTAGTAGTGCCAGTTTTTGTGGATGGTTCTGATGTATAGTAGTATCCTTTCTGAGTTAGAGATAGGCTAATCAGACTGACGTAGCAGATGTTGACAGGTTGACTGGTAGTACTTAGCTTTTGACTGTTGTACGGACGATGTATTTCAGCGATGTATTCGCTTTTGTTGAAACTTAGTTTCAGTACCTCGTGACTTCATGTCACTTATGTATATATTCGTACCTTTCAGTTTCTTTAAAGCTTCCAGTCTTAAATTTGATATCCCCTGCTATTTCAATTGTTTTACAAGTTATTAGTTTTGACATATAAACTGTGCAAACCCCCATTTGGAAAAAAAAATATTTTTTTTTTATTTATTTACAAAAAAAAAAAGGGTTTTGTGTGAGCAAGGATGATTCCTAGATTTTCACCAAGGACTCAATTGATTCAACCAAATGTTTTGTAAAAAGAAACAAATGGGTTTAATAAAAGTTTTGTTTAAAAACATCAGGAAAATGCCACCCCGACGTATGGGAACCCGAGCACGCCTTGCCAATTCTGCGGCTCAGGGTAGTGTTAACCAGGGAGAGGAAAGGCAAGATTATCGTAATGAGGGAGAAAACCTAAACTTCCACGAGATGGAAGAACAAAACCGTGAGGAAGGTGAGTATGAAGGAAGCGGAGAGGATGATGATTACAATGAGTTTGATGATCAGGACTACGAAGAGGAAGAGTATGAGAGTACTCAGAATGTAGAGGTTCCCGGTGGAAACCCGATGGACCAATTTATGCACCTACTCCGACAGAATTTGAACCAACATCCACCGCCACCACCACCAGGCCCCAATACTGCGGGGCATAGTGCTTTTAAGGCTTTTAAGTCCTTAGGACCCCCGGAATTTCAGGGATCTGCTGACCCTGTTGAGGCAAGAGCTTGGTTGAAGGAAATGGAAAAATCTTTTGAAATCCTAGGTATTGAGGAAGCCCAAAAGACCGTCTTTGCTACTTACCTCCTGAAAGGGGAGGCTAACTACTGGTGGGAATCAAAGAAGAACCTAGAAACCAATACCGTTGTTACCTGGGCAAGGTTTACTATTTTATTTCTGGAAAAGTATTTCCCTGTGTTCATGGAAGCACAAATGGAAAGGATGTTTTTGGAACTGAAACAGGATAACATGACTGTGGCAGAATATGAGGCCAATTTTACTTAATTGTCTAGGTTTGTGCCAGATTTTGTAAATACTGACTTGAAGAGGTCAAGAAGGTTTCAGCAAGGGCTGAAACAATGGATTCAGAATAGAGTAGCAGTGTTGGAATTAACGGAGTATGCGTCGCTAGTGCAAAAGGCAACCATAGTGGAAGCAGGTAGTGAGCAAAGTCAGAAAGGAAGAGAAGAGAAAAAGAGGAAGTTTGGTAGTCAAGGAGGAAGCTCGGTGAACAAGAGCTTTCCAGCAAGGACATTTGGAGGGACCAGGTCTCAGCCATTAAGGAATTTAGGATTCAGGAAACCTGAGAATAAGAGTCTAAGCCAGGGCGGCAGACAGACTGGAGTGTCCCGTTTTAATCAACCTCGACCCCCACTACCTGACTGCAAGACTTGTGGAAGAAAACACCTGGGAGAATGTACCCTAAAGTCGGTAACCTGCTTCACGTGCAACAAAACAGGGCATTACTCCAACTCCTGCCCCCAAAATGATCAGAAGTGTTTTCGATGTGGAAAATTAGGACACGTGAAAAGAGACTGCCCTATGGCAAACCCTGCCGGCTCGAGAATCAGTGGAGCCGCCTCTAACAAACCCCCAACTGCTAGAACTTTCAATATGACGGTGAAAGACGCCGTAAGGAACACTAATGTGATAGCAGGTACCCTTTTACTCAACACCGTCAATGCAAATGTTTTATTTGATTCAGGAGCTACCAAGTCTTTTATTTCGAGGGATGTCGCGAGTCAGTTAAGACTTAGAGCGAAACCATTAAACGAAGTATTAGAGGTAGAAATAGCGAATCAGGAAGTAATTCCAGTTGATGAAATACACATAGACTGTAGCCTAGTAATAGAAGGTCAACAGTTTCGTGTAGATTTGGTTCCATTTAAATTAGGGGAATTTGATGTTATTTTGGGAATGGATTGGTTGTCGAGCAATGGTGCTCAGATAGATTGTGAAAGAAAGAAAGTTTGGATTAAAACGTCCGAAGGGAGGGAGGTCGTGTTCAAGGGACAACGACAAACCCGTAAGTTTTTAACCATGGCCCAAACCAAGAGGTTGTTGCGGCATGGGTGTTAGGCTTATTTAGCCTATGTGATAGATACAAATCGAGAGGTTCCTAAGCTACAAAATATTCCCATAGTTAATGAATTTGAAGACATATTTCCGGAAGACCTTCCGGGATTACCACCTGATAGGGAGATAGAATTCGCTATCGAATTAGCTCCAGGGACGGCGCCAGTTTCAAAGGCCCCGTACAGGTTAGCTCCGGTAGAAATGAAAGAGTTAGCTAGTCAATTGCAGGAATTGCTAGATAAGGGAATGATAAGACCCAGTGTGTCACCCTGGGGTGCACCAGTACTGTTTGTGAAAAAGAAGGATGGTAGTTTGAGATTGTGTATAGACTACCGCGAACTAAACAAGTTGACCATTAAGAACCGATATCCTTTACCAAGAATTGATGATTTGTTTGACCAGTTGAAAGATGTGGTTTACTTCTCCAAGATTGACCTGAGGACTGGATATCACCAGTTAAAAATAAAACCTGAAGATATACCCAAGACTGCATTTCGCACGAGGTATGGACACTATGAGTTCTTAGTAATGTCGTTCGGGCTAACGAATGCCCCAGCAGCCTTCATGGACCTAATGAATAGAGTCTTTAAGCAATACTTAGACAAATGCGTCATAGTTTTTATTGATGATATTTTAGTCTACTCCAAGACAGAAGAGGAACACGCAGAACACTTGAGAATAGTGTTAGAGACTTTGAGAAAGGAAAGACTTTATGCTAAGTTTTCCAAGTGTGAATTTTGGCTGAGAGAAGTACAGTTTCTAGGCCATGTAGTCAGCAGTGATGGAGTGCTAGTTGACCCTGCTAAGATAGAAGCCGTTTCAAATTGGGACAGACCGACCACCCCGACTGAGGTGAGAAGTTTTATAGGCTTAGCCGGGTATTATCGAAGACTTGTGAAAGATTTCGCCAAGATAGCAGCCCCACTGACCCGACTGACCCGAAAGACTGAGAAGTTTGAGTGGACTGAGAAATGTGAAAAGAGTTTTCAGGAATTGAAAAGGAGGCTAGTTACTGCCCCTGTACTGGCACTGCCAGATGGAAGAGGAAATTTTGTGATCTATAGTGACGCATCACACAAAGGGTTAGGATGCGTGCTTATGCAACACGAAAGGGTGATTGCATATGCTTCTAGGTAGTTAAAAGAATATGAGAGTAGATACCCTACCCATGATTTGGAACTAGCAGCCATAGTTTTCGCCTTAAAGATTTGGAGGCATTACTTATATGGGGAAAAGTGTAAGATCTACACAGACCATAAGAGCCTTAAGTACATTTTCACTCAGAAAGAGCTCAATATGAGACATAGGAGATGGTTAGAATTAATCAAAGATTATGATTGCGAGATTCTTTACCACCCAGGGAAGGCCAATGTGGTGGCCGATGCCCTTAGTAGGAAGGAGAGACTCAAAATGATAACCTCCTCAGAGAAGTTAATCCAAGAGTTTGAAAAGATGGAGATTGAGGTTAAAATAACCGGAGATGGCACGGAGAAATTATTTGAAATCGCACTACAATCAGATTTGCTACAAAAGATCAAATTAAGTCAAGAACGCATGATGAGCGAAGGGAAAGAGCTAATGACGGGAGAGGAATTAAGGACTGAGAGAGACGGTAAGGGAGTCATGAGGTATACTTACCGGATTTGGATTCCTAATGATCAGGAATTAAAAGACGAGATTCTACATGAGAGTCATAGCTCAAGGTATTCAATTCACCCGGGAAGTACCAAGATGTATAGGGATTTAAAGGAATATTATTGGTGGCCTAACATAAAAAGGGACGTAACAGAGTGGGTAAGCAAATGTTTGACCTGCCAAAGAGTAAAGGTAGAACACCAAAGACCCGGTGGACTTTTAAGACCCCTAGAGATTCCAGAATGGAAATGGGAACAAATAGCCATGGACTTCGTAGTAGGATTACCACGAACCAAAGCTAATCACGACGCCATCTGGGTAATAGTAGACCGGTTGACGAAGTCAGCCCACTTCCTTCCGATTAATAAAAGATACACTGTCGATAGGCTAGTGGATATTTACATGAAAGAAATTGTGGCGAGACATGGAGTTCCAGTCTCCATTGTGTCAGACAGAGACCCTAGATTTAACTCCAGATTTTGGAGAAGCTTTCAAGAATGTGTAGGAACCAAGCTAAACATGAGTACCGCTTACCATCCCCAGACGGATGGTCAAAGTGAGAGGACTATCCAAACCTTAGAGGATATGTTGAGAGTTTGTGCCATAGATTTCAAAGGAAATTGGGATGATCACCTACCCCTGATAGAGTTTTCCTACAACAACAGTTTTCATGCAAGTATCGGGATGCCCCCGTATGAAGCCTTGTATGGAAGAAGATGTCGATCACCCTTGTATTGGGATGAAGTTGGAGAGCGAAAAATGCTCGGACCCGAAATGGTCCAACAAACTAAGGATGCAATAGACCTTATCAGAGGATGGCTGGTAGCAGCCCAAGACAGACAGAAGAAATATGCAGACTTGTCCCGAAAGGACAAGGAATACGAAGTGGGAGATCTTGTGCTGTTGAAAGTATCTCCGTGGAAGGGATTGATGAGATTCGGAAAGAAAGGGAAATTGAGCCCCAGATATATTGGACCGTTTGAGATCTTGAGACGCATCGGGGAAGTAGCTTACGAGCTAGCCTTGCCCCCACACCTGCAGCAAGTTCACAACGTGTTCCATGTGTCCATGTTAAGGAATTACAATCCGGATGCCAGACACGTGGTAGAATACGAGCAAGTAGATATACAACCAGACCTGTCATATATAGAGCAGCCGGTAGAAATCATTGACCGCAAGGATCAAGTGCTAAGGAATAAAGTTATAAAGCTGGTAAGAGTTTTGTGGAGAAATCATAATGTTGAAGAATCCACTTGGGAACTAGATATCGCAATGCTAGAAAAGTACCCTCATCTATTTTGACCTGATTCCGGGACGGAATCCTTTTAAATAGGGGAGACTGTAATATCCCAATTTTTTGTAATAATTAAAACCTTGATGAATAGTGAATTTCCACTGATGAATAGTAAATTTGCTGACGAAAAGTTTTTCAGCCCACACTATGTAGACGACATGGAATGAATGTTTCGAAGTGATATTATTGATGTATAGGAAGAATAAAAGAATGTAAACGTGATCAGAATCAGAAGATTCCCCTCCGAGTTTTAAATCACTATTCACTGGACAGTTAAGGATGAATTGATTTGATCATTTTGAGAAAGTATGTGGAATGAGAAATACATGATCATATCTTAAACCAAGGTGAGAAACCTAAGATTATATATTAGACAAAGGTAATGAAAGAATAAAGGAAGTACCCTAGCTTTGGTACAGAGAAACGTCTTTAGAACCACTGGAAACTATCGCGAAACAAAAGCGTAATAAATTATGGTTTAAACCCTAACCAAAGGAGGAGTATTATATGAGATCATCAAGTGCAATATATAAAATAATTGAGGATGCAAAGGATGACATAAGCATGATGCAAGGGGATGACATAAGCATGACAAAGTGATGACAAGGTGATGAATCACCACCTTGTCACCACTTTCACCACCACCACACACCCAAAATGGCCTTGTCATTGGTGACAAAACTTGTTATTAGCCACACAATTAATTGGCAAGAGTATTAAGTGATTAATTAGACAAAAACAAAACAAAACAAAACAAAGAAAAGATGCATCAAGGAAGAACAAGAGCATTCGGCTATTTTCTTCATCAAAGGGCTTAAAATTTTTGCTCATACTTCCACTCATCCATAATTCTTGATCTTGAGCATGTTTGATGGTTAAGTTGTGGATGAACTTGTGATTTAGGGTGTGACCTTGTTTAGACAGAAAATGGAAGTATTAGTTTGAGTTTGATTGGTGGATTGATTGATGGTGGATTGTAGATTGGTTGGAGTGTTTTAAAACACGGGAATTACGCGTAAGCGCCGTTACCATGTCGATTTTTACTTAGGTAGTTTAGACAGAAACTATGACTGAAAAACAGGGCATACACTTGAGGTCCCTGACCATGAGCATGTAGGCTCTGTTTCCTAGAGTATTTTAGCGAAAGAATCATATCGTTTTGATTTACGGTTTAGGAGAAACGACCGTTTTAGTAAAAGCGGTTTCGCGTAACGAGATAGTTCATTGTATGAACTTTGAGATAGGGATCAAGCCCTTTAAAATTGGAATTGGGTTGAGATATTAAAATGGATACTAGTATGTATAATAAGGAAAGGAATCCTAGAAGATTTCGAGTTAAAAATATGAGTTGGTGATTTTATAAAAATACGCGAACGAAAGTTGCGCGAGTGAAATACCCTTAAGGGGATGGTTTAAAACAAGAAAATGGCAAAGTAAAAGAACTTGGGATTTGTGAATGGTTTTCACCCAAGCTTTTGACTTAGAGGATTACGGAACGTCATGAGGTTATAGAAGACCGAGAGCGAGACGTTTGACTTTTATTAATAGAACTTGAGTGCTTAAGTTAAGGCACATTAAATGGTTCTAGGGGACTGACTGTGAATTCTGTATCTTATTATAGATCGACGCGCACACTCTCAAGCCCCCACTACCACACCACCAAGACCCCAAGGCAAGTTTTCAAACCCTGTACCATATAATGATGCTGTTGTGATATGTGTTGTGATATTGCTATATATGCTGCTTTATGCTGTAAAATAACGTGAAACTGTTTTGCTTTGTAAAAAGCTGTATAAGGTTTATATACTAGCTAAGTACTAGATATATACCAAGGTTGAGGATTAAAGACTCTAAGTATAGAGTACTAGTACGATGGTTTTAAAAACTTAGACCGGGAGTCAAATTATTAATCATTTTTAAACTACTGTCAAAAGCTGGAAGGTTCCAGGGACAGTTATGTTTTAAATGTTTATTAAATATTTCAATATCTATATTATGGGATATTTAAGGTGAGATATTTGAATAATATTATAATAAATATTATTTGAATATTATTTAAATAAAGTGAATATTATTATTTTTAAATATTCACTTAAGTGTTTATATTGAATAATAATTCAATATTTATTAATTGATTATTATTTAATTAAGTGACAGTAATGAATAATGATGTTCCTCATACAGTAGTCGTACTGTATGGTATGTTTTTGACGAAAAGAGAAATAAATATATCATTCTGTATACGAATGAAGTTTTAAAGGTTTTCCTTTATGATATAAGCTTACTTATATGCTTATACTGGATTGTATTATTGTTGGGCCGAGTGCTCACTCTTGCTTTTCTTTCTATACATATATATCACAACACAACAGCTAGAGTAGATGGCCAGGATTCGCCGTACCGCTCGGAAGCGCGTCAGAGCTATACAGGCCGCCCGTAACATGGTTGTTATAGAGGATCAGGTAGAAGTCCTGAGTTGGTTCGGAGTGTAACTCTTGTTGCTCCGGTTTAATTATAAGTATCACTTATGTATATTAATGAACAAGAACAAACTTTTGCGCTCCCTTATGATTTCACATAGAAATCATATTGGTGGTAGGTTGCAGTATTTTACTTTTGGGTTGTAATAACTTTAATTTGTGGATCATATGACTACTGTATTGTAAGTTCATTTCTGAGACATAACTGGCGTGAGTATATTGATGGTGGGGTCACCATGTGTGATGATTTATTGTTTTGTAGTTCAAGTATTAAGTGTTTGTACGGAACAAGGGATCGTGACAACCCAGATCTCCGACCCCGGGTCTGGGGGTGTTACATCTCTGAGTGCATAAATCTGTTTTTTTTTTAAATTATAAGCTTGGAGATATAAATTATAATCCCTTGCAGCTGAGGTTAGATATTCTCGTTTTCTTACTTTACGTTTTCTAGTTTTGTGTTTCATTTTGTTGTTTCAATTGCAGACTACTGAACAGAAAATGAACCACAGAAGTAGCTCAGTGTTTTCCTGCTCAAGTATCTATCTTAGGATCTTAAGTCTAGTATTATGTACTTGTTTCTTATTTCTTTCTATTGACTTATAGAAAAAAAAAACAGCGAAGAGAATATTCTCGCCAGTAACTGATTTTCGCCATTATGTGAAAATCACTAGTACAGAAATGATTTTCTTTCTACTGATTTTATTGGTCTAAAATTTGCTATTAAGTGAATTCTGTTAAGTGTGAAAACTCTTTACTCACAAAGTTGCTTACTAAGAGATGCTCATTTCGGAAACTTGAGCCTCCAAGCATAATCCATTGAGTGTGTAAGCATGTGTCTCGGTAATCATTAACATGGAAAGTTTGCCTCTTTCTAGTTTCTACTTTTATGTAGCTTAAAGTTACTTCAGGGGATCAACAGCCGTTCTACTAGTACACAGACACTAATATTATCACTAAGGAAATTGTACAGAAACAGCATGACATTAGTTACATTGTTCTGACATTGAAGTTTAAATATCTTAAGGCTTTTTGTTGGTTTGCTTTTGAAATTGACAAGCAGACACTCTAGTTGTTCTGGACCACAATTAGGATAATTGTACAAGTTCTCCACTCAAATGTCTCTTCTAATGTGTGTAATGGGGTATTACTTCATTTACTAGTCCAGGATTTTGTTGAGATTCTCATTTGTCCTAAGGTTATGTTTTATACCTTAGCAGTGGTGACTTTTGGTACTGCTGTTCCAGCTGTTCAATTTATCCCTGGTATAATGATTGGGTCAACCTATGGGCGTCTTGTAGGCAAGTTTGTGGTTAGCATTTACAAGAAGCTGAACATCGAAGAAGGAACGTGAGTGGTGATTCTCTTCTGCTGAACTTGCATCTGTATTTTTTTCTCTTCAAGAGTGATTACTGTTGTTATAGTTAGTTATACACAATTATAGAAAGGGAAAAATGTTGGTATTAAAAAGGATGTCTTGGTAGAGATGTTAATATTTTGTTAATGAGTAATTGGGCTAGTTGTTGTATATGTTAATGACAAAAATGTTAGAGCTGAATATACGAGTCTGTTTTCTCAAGTAGTGCCTTACTGAAGTTATGTTATATGATTTTCATGATTTTTGTGACATTGGTCTTAACTTAGTGGGCAACTGGGCATGAGAAGTTGCATGCTAGTATCTGATGTTGTCAGTAGAAAGCGAATACATGTTTGGAACAAAATCTGAATGATGGTGGAAGTTTTATAGCTTTTGCTGAAGGGTTATAAAACTAGTTGTATCAATGAAATAGTTTTACCAAATTAGAAAACAAAAATTATGATCTTAGAAAAATGTGAGTGGAATGCTGCATGCATCAATTGAGAATGGAACATAGGCAAGGACTAACTGAGAGTCATGTGAATTTTGACATGTCTTTTTTTCCTATGAATAGGACAGTTAAAATATAAATATTCTCACTGTTTTTTTTCTATCAGTGTGAAGTATTGATTGTCCAGTAACTGATTTTCGCGAAGCCACATGTAGGCAATATGAAGAGAATATTTGCAATCGTGGAGGGTACTGCAACTTCATGCATTTGAAGAAGATTGGCAGGTAAATCACAATAAATCATTTCTCGAGGCCTCTTTGATTTTGTACTGTATTTACATTCTCGTTTATTTAAATTTGTTGATCAATACTAATTTAGGGTGTTGAGGCGACAATTATTTGGTAGATACCGAAGCAGGCATAGGGGAGAGAAAGCGTAGGAGTCCTATCAGATAAGGTAGTGAAGAGAGGAGAGCTAAAATTGAGCAATGGAACAAGGAAAGAGATCAGGCAGAACAAGTGAATCCTACAGTTGTTGCTAATAAGTTGGTTCATGGAGGCAAGGAACATGGCATTTTATTTGTTGTTACTTAGCTTTTAAGTGCTACTTAATTATGTTAGATTTTGACGGTATTTAAGTTAGCTTTTGGATGGTTGGCTTAGTTAATTTGGATGGTTGTTGGTTTTTGTAGTAAATTTGGATGGTTGGCTGTATTGGAATGATTTGTTAACAGCCTTGTGTAATTTGGATGGTTGTTTTTGTTTTGGGATGTTTGACAATATTTTTAATGGGAAGCTCTATATTTCAATATCATATGTTCCATTTTTGCATTTAAAGTGTTGGCAAAAGTATAATAAAGTGTAGGCAAAATATATAAATATTAAAGATAAAAGTGTAGCCATAGTGATAAAGTTGTTGCCAAAAATATCAAACTGTTTCATAGTATTATGTTACATTTGTACAAAACAGGTGTAGGCATAGGTCTACAACTATACTTTTAATGGTGTTACCATATTGATAATTGTGTTGGCATAGGTCTACAGCGACAAGTTTCAAGATGTAGCCACAGAAAAGAAAAGTGTAAGCATAGGGGTCTATAGCTACACAATATACTCGTGTCACCAGAAACCAAAAAAGTGTGAGCATAGGGGTCTATGGTTGCGGCCATTTTTGTAACACCCTCAAATTTGGTCAAAGTGTAACCGTAGCCTGTTTTTTTTGTTTTAGCCACACTTTTTGGGCTATAAGCACACTTTTTTAGGCGTAGCTATTGCCCATATATGGCGTAGTGATTCCGTGAAGTCAAGACTTGTGTAGTTTCCAAATTTCCGCTTTCTTATTACTTGCTTAGTCTTCTTACTTGATTTTCATTTGATTTTGCTTTCTTATCACTGTTGTACCTTCTAGCTTCACCATCATTGGCATCATATGTTATTATTTCTATTTGCTAATGTTACACTCCTTCATACCAATGAACGAATAATTATAAATAAAATAATTATAAATAAAATTATAAACAGAATAATTATAAATAAAATTTATGCACGGGCTATAAACTAGTATATTAAAAGTTTTAATTTGTGGAGAATCTTCTGTACACTTTTCATTATCCAACAAACACTCTAATATTGTAGTTCTTCATTAGCTCGTGATCTAGCTACATATTTGAGAACTAGCGTAACAGCCCGTGCAAGGCACGGGCCTGCATAGAGATGTCAATAATTTTTATCGTGAAAAAGTTGGTCGTGATCGATTTATTAGATTAAGGATTGTGTAGTCTTAAGTTTGAGAGCGTAAAATGAGAAGTATGGTTCATGCATAGTGAGGAGTAAAGAACTTTTTTGGCGAATACTGTAATTACTTTGAATTACAAACGTAACTATGCCAAGACTCCAAGACTTGTTTATAGTGACTATTATTGATTTTGAGACCAGATTGAAATAATGAAGAATTTGAAGCACGAATGTACTATTGTTCTTCTTGTGATTATAAGCAGGTTTACCTGTGTTTTGTGTGTCAGAGAAAGGATAGTTTGTAGATTGGTAATTTGCGTTAGAGAGCGGTTGTTATATGTTTTTCGGGGATTGATTGTTTTTTTTTTTGCAATCTAGGTTATGAATAGGTTATATGCATGCAATGTTGTTGTAATATAATCAAACATGCATGAATGAGATAGAGGATTTTAAAAAGAAGCTGAAGGCCGACGCATCTTTGCACACCCTCACATCACCCAAGTTTGTGATAAACACCTTGGGAGATGAATACCTATTACAGTTTGGAGTATTCATGTCACCTATTTGTTTTTGGTTTTTTACCTGGGAACTGATTCTGCACTGTGTTCATCTTTATATTAAATTATATTAACACACTTAATAAATGCATTAAGAATGTGTTTGGAATATCGTTTTACAGTTACACATTTTAATCCAATTTGTTACTATATATTAAACCTCAACACAAGGGCAAAAATTTCCAATTAAATGGTCGTCACAAAATGCCACTCATATATTATTATGCAGAAATATATTATAGTTGTTAGTACAAAGAAACAAACCTCCAACCTCCTTCTAAGATGTTCATGGTTTTAACCACTATTCTACATGCTTGTTTGAGTTTACTTCAAAAAATTTATTAGATAATCCACGTCTTTCTTCTCTTCTCTTATATTATTTTTACTTTGATGTTTAAATAAATAAAATATTGGTTTGTATTATTTATATAAATCAGTTTTTCTTTTCATCTTTTCGTAATTTTAGTCAAATTGTTTTTTTTCCGGACACCCCAACCGGTATCACGCCAGACCCTAGAGTGCAGGAAGAATTCCCCACGCTCCCATGAATCAAACCTTGAATGCTTTGGTCAATAACCAATGCTCTCACCAACTCATCTACAGGCCCGGAGGCTTTTTTTTGTAATTTTATATACCTATATATTCAATCACTGAATTTTATTACAGTTGTATGTTTTCGATTAAATATATATTAATTATGTTGTTTAAAATTCATACTTTTATATTATATATATTTATTATACTTTATTTGAATTAAACTAATTATTCATACATAAAATATACTATTGAAATTCGACCTAATATAAGAAATATTGTATATGTTGTAGAGGATGTCGTCAAGGACCCACAAACCCTATTTAGAATTTCATTTTATCAAAATGATTATATGACATTACGAATCAATTTAATGTATTCTATAAAGTTCTATTATTATTATGAAAGATTATACTTTTTTTTAACATCGTACAATAATTTTTGGAATACAATTTGAAATTCTATTTTCAAAACTTGTAATTTTCAATTTTCCCAAACTTTATCGTCTACTAACAGTCTGACTGATCATTATGTAATTATATACTATGTAATATCCTATATTTTAAAAACTCACCCCGATTTTTGACACGAACGTCACTGGGTTGAAGGGAAGGGGGTTAGAAAGGTGAAAAAAAATATAGATAAGTTAATAAAGAATGACATGTTACTTTAGAAAATGTTAACAAATGAACAATACATTCTGGAAAAGAAAATTGTTAAGAAATGGATGCGACGAACAAAGTAGGTAGACGATTTTTTTGTATAATTTGAATGATAATGTTCTTAATTTAAAAATTATAGAAATAACTAATAATGAGAGATATAATGTGTATAATATTTCTTATATTAGATCGAATTTTAATAGTATATTTTATGCATGAATAATTAATTTAATTCAAATAAAGTATAATATAAATTATGAATTATAATCAACATAATTAATATATATTAAATTGAAAACATACAACTGCAATAATATATAGTGATTGAATATATAGATATATAAAATTACGAAAAGGAAAAAAGATAAACAAATTTATATAAATAATTCAAACCAACATTTTATTTATTCAAACATCAAAGCAAAAAAAAAATAATATAAGAGATAAAAGACGTGGGTTATCTAATAAGTTTTTTGAAATAAACTCAAAAAGGCATGTAGCATAGTGGTTAAGCCCATGGATATTTTGGAAGGAAGTTGGAGGTTCGAATCTTTGTAGTAAGTCATCTATTAAAAAAATTTTGTATAAAAATATACGAGTGGCATGAAAAAGAAAAAAGAAAAACAAATTTATATAAATAATTTAAACCAACATTTTATTTATTCAAACATCAAAGTAAAAAAAAAAATATAAGAGATAAAAGACGTGGATTATCTAATAAGTTTTTTGAAATAAACTCAAAAAGACATGTAGCATAGTGGTTAAGCCCATGGATATCTTGAAAGGAGATTGGAGGTTCGAATCTCTGTAGTAACACATCTATTAAAAAAAATTTGTATAATAATATACGAGTGACATTTTTGTTATTTTTCAAAAAAAGGGGTAAAACGGTAATTTTGCTGAAAAGGAAAAAAGAAAAACAAATTTATATAAATAATTCAAACCAAAATTTTATTTATTCAAACATCAAAGTAAAAAAAATAATATAAGAGATAAAAGACGTGGGTTATCTAATAAGTTTTTTGAAATAAATTCAAAAAGGTATGTAGCATAGTGGTTAAGCACATGGATATCTTGGAAGGAGGTTGGAGGTTCGAATCTATGTAGTAACACATCTATTAAAATTTTTTTGTATAATAATATACGAGTGGCATTTTTGTTATTTTTCAAAACAAAATGGTAAAACGGTAATTTCACGGCCATTTAATTGGCAACTTTTGCCCTTGTGTTGGCCTATTATATATAGTAATAGATAGATGTGTGCTTTGTGTTATATGTACTGATATATACAATCATATTGTGTAGTATAAAATAAAATCATATTTCTAATAGTTTCAAAATATTATATTTCAGTTTCTAACAATAATTTCATAAAATTATAAAATAAGGAGAGGGGGTGAGGATAAGTAAATGAGTCACAATTTGTGCCGTGCCGTGAAGCGGAGGAAAGCGGTGAGGCACGTGACAACGATGGCACTATGTAAACATATTTTGTAATTCAGGTGAAAGACAAGGGGAGGGAGTATTCCAACATACAGCTGTACATATTGTTGCCACGTGTTAATCAGAATCAATTGCTGGATAGTACACACACCTCATATATACTTGTAACACATCCATTCTTCCACGTGTTCTTCATCACGTATCTCCGATGATTAGACCACTACTGATCACTAGTCGTTCACCTTTTTTTCTATTACCTTTATCTCTGTGTTTTTTTTTGGTAACACATCGTATTTTTATTATAATTTTGTATATAAGAGTACACGCTTCGACTGTCGAGACGGAACCAGGAATTCGTAAAGGAGGGGGCTTAAATTAATATTAACAAATTACAAGTGTTTTATAAAACAAAAATAAATATATCAGTAATTCAATTAGGGAAAACACTCTGATTTCAGAGTCAGGCAAGACAAACAAAGGGAGGAGAAATTAAGAAGCGTAAGCTCAATAGCTGATAGGTTTATCTTTTTCAATAACAAAAGCTACAATTATATAACATGTGGAACAAAACATACTATAAGTCTCTCATCATCAGTGGGCTGAAACCCACTTGGCCCATGAGTTGTCTCCGCCACTGTCGAGGCACCAGAGATAATGGGGCAAGCTCATAGCAAAGCTAGAGTTCATGTGTTAAGATAGGAACAAATTTCAAACCTTAAGCAACAAACTTCAAGTTAAACTAAGAGAATATATATATACTAGACTATTCTAGTATTCTAATAATAAAAATATTTTGATGTTTTAATTAATTTACAAATAAGTCTTTTAAATCGAATAGGATTCTCTAATAAAATTCGCAGCTGTCTGAGCTCTCCAGTTTCTGGGCTTCTCCAGTGTGATTTTGCTTACTGGACCATCTCATAACTAAAGAGAATTCCACAAGCTTCGCGTGGGCTGTAAGATCATCGAAAACGGACTTCTAGAACTCAAGATAGAGACCAAACAATGTAAGAACCCGTGTAGGTCAATAATTCCGAATTTTCATCTAATTAAACTCCAAAATAGCCCTTTTTCTTCAAATCCTTCCAAGTTCAGAAATTCCTTGTATCCTATCATAAAACATCAAAATATATTAAATAAATATCCAAATCAATGCAAAACACAATAAATATGAGAATAAAATCATATAATATATATATATATATAAATATATTCTATCACCAACTTTTCCTATTGTTCTCTCAAAAGAGCTTCTTCATCCTTTTGGTGTTACAATAGCTCATGCGATCATCATCATTATCCTTCTTGTCATAATCATTATGCCGATGATGGTAATAGTCCTCATCACCTCCATAACTACCACCATGCCCGTTTTCTCGATTTATGCCATTATTGTTTATGCCTCTTTCCCTCCACTATTGTTTCCACAATTGTAATGTCTTCGTGAAGTTGTGACCATCCAGATGATCCACCAGGTGCTCTATGATGATGACAATCCCTCCATCAAGATCTTCTTCTCTTTGCTGAGCGTATTCAAATAGAGCTTATAAGAAGAAAACGTATAAAAATAATAAGAACACAAGTAGGATTTAGGGATTTTGGGACTGCTCTTGAGAGTATGTTAATCAATAATGATTTTCGGATTCCCTCTCAAGGTGTCTACGTACCCTATTTATAGGGATCAAGTCTACGTAGTTCTATTCACTTTTGGTTCTGATTTGTACTAGACCCGGTTCATGTGTGCATTCGCGGCAAGTTATCTTTTATGTATTGGCGGCAAGTTATCTTTATTATGGAAACTCTAGATCGTTTCACCGCCTTTGTCATTGGACTATTTATGTTATTGTCTTCGTCATCAAGTCACTGAGCCCACAATATTTTGATGATATTGACCCATTAGGTTGTCAGGCTATCATTAGCAAGTAACCATTAAAGGTGACTTGTGTTGACGACGATGTGTCCTTGGGCCGAGAATTATGCTACTATTGTGTATTCGTTGGCAAGAGTTCTTGATGCCCAATATATTTTGAGCGTGTAGTCGTTGGCAAGAGTTCTTGATGCCCAGTAGCGGCTGACGATGCATTGTAAAAAAAAATCCAAATCACTATATTGTATCAACACTTCCTTTTAGAAAAGAAGGAAACCAGATAAATTTGTAGTTCTCATACAAATATGAAAATATTTGAGAAAATTAGATAAATAAAAATTAGATTATTAGATTTTAAATACATTGAAGATATACTGCTAATTTAGTATCAAAAATCACTTTTTATTATTAAAATATAATAATAATTACACTTATTTTTGGACAACCACACTAATTTCCCTCGCCACACCCTAAGTTACCTACTTCTGCAAGTTAAAATCTTAAACTTATTCTTTCGTTTAGCTAGCTAGTTGTTATTATAATCAAAATATAACCATATAGTAAATACCAAGAAGATTATTAAGAGAAAGTTGGGATTGAACAATACTTGGGCATTTATTTTGTGAGAATACGTTTTCTCAGGATGTTATCATCCAAACCTATTTTATTATAATAGTGCTACAAAATATAGTTTTCTCCGATATCTGGCAAATTCTATTTACTTTATATACTTCATAAGTCACTATCATACTTTTATTTTATGACAAACAAAACAATTTAATAAATACAAATCATAAATATTCACATCATTCAGTTAAACACACGATTTTATCCTACATGTAACTTAAATGTATTATATATACTCTTTATTAATAAGTCACGATTGTATTTTATTTTATGACACACAAAACAATTTATTAGATATAAATCACAAATATCCACATCATTCAATTTAACACGCGATTTTATCATACATGTAATTTTCATAAATAAGCAAAATAATAGATAAATGACGTGCAAAAGTATTAAAGTACCAAATTTGGTTATCAGGGTTGGATTCGGTACGATTACATGAATAAAAAGATTTATTTATTTGATTTAATTTATTTGGTTTCACCCCGTGTTTGATTCCATATAATTACATAATTCAAATATTTATTTATTCGACTTAATTTCTTTAGTTTTGTCTCAGTTTCGATTAATAATATAATATCAATTTGTGTTTAGCACGAGTTATGGGCTAGTAAGTAATAATATTCACTAGATAATGTATTACTTTATATCCCCCGGTAAAACTATTGAAAACTTGAAACAATTTACCTGTGAGATAGAAATGGCAAGAAATGTACAAGGATATATAATTCTTCACATGTGGCTAAATTAGAACTCATATGAGTGTTCTTAATATTGGTTATTGGCTAAAATCTAAAGCATATGTTATTCTAAGCAACACTAGTTTCTGATTATAGAAAAACAAAATAACAAGCATTAGAGATAGAGTTAAAATGTCGTCCTGAGTACGACGCACCTTACAACCATCCAGTAGAAAAAAAAAATCCTGTTTAAAATTTAATTTGATTAGGCAAGTTAAATCTTATGGAAGTAAAATTATGTCTTCCGATATCTGTAACTCAAGATTAACTGGTCGACAAAGAATGATACAATGTTAAATTTCCGAGCCTTTCAAAATGTTAAAGCTTTTGAAGGATTACATATGAAATTTAAATTTCTGAATCTTTCAAAATGTTAAAGGAGTAATATATACTTATCATGGATGTCTGAGACTCTAAATTTCATTCCACATTCACGCCTCTGCCAATATCATAAAGTTCAAGCATGTGCATAAATTACATATTGTTTCTGAATTCAAACTCTGGTACCAAATATAGCTACAAGTGCAGAATGAATAAATGTAAATAAGTGATCAACACTAACAAATTGTTGTACCTTCCGTATAAATAACGAAATTAACAAAACATTGATAATGTAAATAAGTGAAGAGCCAAATAATTAAGGAGTTAACAAGAAATGTCAACCAACTGTTAGACCATGACAGCTTTAATTGTTTAGTGCATAGCAGCATGCTTCCTGCCTCTTAAATAAATTTTTTTTTTACTTATTGGTGAGGTTAGTGTGATACTGTTGGAATGTTTGATTTAAAATTATAATTAAAATATTAAGCAGTTGATTGATTGATTGTAGAATATTTGTAATTGATTAGGCGGATCATGGGGCACTAATCATGCAAGTTTGTCTAGTATGACCTCTATATAAACAGCCTTATAATGAATAAAATAAAAAAGCTTCCACCAATTACTATATTTATTCTCCCTCTTGTATCAAAATAACAACATATACTAAGCTCAGTTATGCTTCGATCACAAGAAGTTGCACTAATTTACTCCTTTTTTATGAACAATACTGTACATTTTCCTGCGAAATTCAAACAAGATCAATGTTGTCGGTATGCTAACTACTAATGTGTGTTTCTGCTAATTGCTAGTTCTAATTGCTAGTTCAGATTACACAGAGTAACATACTTGCAAAGTTTTACACAATTAGCACTGTATAGTTTCAAAACTTTGGAACTTTGCAGGAGGGGTACAACTTAATACTTGCAGTGATAGGCTATAAGAGCCCTAACTCCAAAATCTAGTGACTGAGCCCGGGCTCAGGGCTCACTCAGACTCCGGGATGCAGCATGTTCGGTGGTACCAGAAACGTAACTCCCAAGCAGCCCTGACTCACTTCCAAAATCTTGACTTGGACAAAACAAAGTTCTACAGATATTCAAGGAAGGATAAGCTCAAATGACGTATGGTAAAATCGTCAACCCTGACGTGGGAAACACAGGACTGTGTCAGGAATCACACCTGGCCACAATAGGGAATATCCAATGATTGGCGAAATTATGTCCTATCTGAACCACACGCCAGCAGGAGCCTAGCACATGTCACCACAATTCTCACCTGGACACATGTGACCCATCAACATCATCCAGGTGTCCCACCTACCTAGGATCCAACGCTCATGATTGCAGGTACCCCCTGAACCCTAATTTTGGGCCTATAAATAGCCCAAAAAGGATAGGTTTAGGGTTACACTCTCTCTCTCTACACTACCTATACACACACCCTCCACATTTAGATATCTCTATAGTCTTATCTTCCCTTCCAAAGCCATCACTTACTCTCACGCCGGAGGCGCCGCCAGGGTCCAAACCCCCCTCCGGTGTTGTTTTGTAGACACCCAACCGCAGCGACACCGCTTCCAGACGTGGGATCGGCCGTGAAGGACTAGATCGGGACTTGGAGTTATCATTTGGCGCTAGAAGGAGGGGAACCCTGTCTTGTGGTCACGGTGCCACTAGACTCACCATCTTCAACAAGCTCCTTCATCTTTGAAGGAGTCCTGAGTAATCCCAGTAAGATCTAAACAAACCCACTCTTTTTAACCATGAAAATGAACTCTTTAGCCCATTTTTACAATGTATGCATGTTTTTTAGCCTTATTTAGCCCAGATCTTGTTAGTCTTGCTTGTGTTCTTTAGTTCTTTCTTAGATCTATATTGTTTAGATCTATTCAAAAAACCCAGTTTTCTTGTTTATTAAGATTGATAGCCCAGAAACACGTGCATACATTGTCACCCAACCCAACTGAAATCTAGTTATAAAACCCAGGCTACTTTGTTGTTGAAGTTGCTTCAGTTTTTTTTTTCTCTTGTCATAAAGAACCATATACATATGTTTGTGTGTGAAACATGGCTCGTGGAAGTAAGAGCACGAATAGACACACCCCAAGTAACCCAACCCAGGATCCCATTGTCCCGAACCTAGGTCAGGCTGGTAACCAGATAACCCCAGTCCTGACTCTGGCCTCACAGGTAATCCGTCCAGGAGATGCCCGGGTAAACATAGAGGTGAACAAATACAAGTATACTGACCTTACTCTTGAGCCCGGACAGATGGAGAACCTGACTGGCGAGCAGGTTGCTGAAGCAATTCGGTTATACAACCAAACCCGGAACAAAGAGCATGACCAGTGTGAGAACTTTCACCACCCTGAAGGATCCCACCACTCTAGGTCTGTTTTTGACCGGATTGGGGAAAAGAACAAAGACACCGAAAGGAGACCTCACCGGGCTCAAAGCCGAAACAATGATGAGGAGGCCGAAAAGCTTAAAAGGCTAGCCGAGATGCGAGAAAAGATTCAAGCGGAAGAGCAAGCCAGACTCGATCTAAGGGTCCAGAAAAGAATCCAGGAGGAGGAGGCCCGGATTCTGGGCAAAACCTCTGAAAAGAGGAGAACCCGGGCTCCAAGTCCAGAAATAATCTCAGATGAGGATGAACCTAGGGAGGACCTTATGAACATGATACATGAATTGCAAAGAAAAGTTGGCCAAGACTCTGGGCTCGACATTGGGGACACACTTACACCATTCAGCTACTCCTTGGAGGCAACACCATGGCAGATAAACATTAAGCATTATAATTTCGATTCTTTCAATGGTTTGGATGATCCCGAAGAACATGTGAATTATTTTGAACAAATAGCCATGATTTATTATTACAATGATCTAACAAAGTGCAGGTTCTTTGCTTCCACACTCAAATCCGGAGCTCAGAGATGGTTCAGCCGGATACCGTCTCGCAGCATCCACAGCTGGAAGCAGTTCCGTGATGCATTTCTCAAATGCTTCCGGGCAAACAGGATTCATGAGATGCACATGTGCCATCTTGAAACAGTCAGGCAAGCCCGGGGTGAAGCCCTCTCTGCTTATATGAAAAGATTTCAAGAAGCTATTAACAACATAACCAACCTGGATGAGCGGGAGGCTCTGACAATTTTTCGAAGAAACCTGGATCCTGATAACAATGAGAGGTATGTCCTGGACCTCATCCATAAAGAGCCTCAGAGCTTGGCGGCAGCCTATGCAATGGCCGCCAGGTTCATTAAAGAAACCGATGTCCTCCAAGTAATGAGGATGACTAGGCAGAGCATATCTCCAACCCGGATTCAAGATCCACCCAAAAACAACTACAGCCATCAAGACAAAAAGTTCAAACCCAACAGACAGAGCAACTATATCCAAAGCTCTCAGCTTGCATTACCAGCACCACCCCCGGACTCCAGCCAAAGAAGTGAGTCCGGACAGCCTAAACCCAAGTGTGAGCACATACCTGAACCTAATTGGACTCCTCTCAACCAGCCTCGTGCAGATATTCTGAAATAGATACGAGACAAGCCATTCTATTACCCCCCCAAACCGATGGTCACTGCTCCGGAAAACAGACCAGTCCACAAACATTACGACTATCATGAAACTCACGGGCACACCACTGAAAATTGTTTATCTCTCAAGTTCTTTGTCGAAGACCAAATCAAGAAGGGGAACATGGGCCAGTATATAGCCTGGAGGACTGCTGAAAGGGGAGAAGGATCCGGAAAAGAAAAGAATGTTGTGAACGTTGTGATGGGTGGGTCTATCTCACCCCCAAGGAGCCCGGACTTGGGGGATGAAGTAATGATGGTTCAAATCTGCCAAGAGCAAGTGATAAGTTTCAGCAAGGACGATTTCGAGGGAATCAACCCAAACCACAATGAAGCCCTGGTGGTAAGTCTTGATATCGCTGATAATGAGGTTAGAAGAGTCCTGGTTGATAACGGCTCTTCTGTCAATATTTTGTTTAAACACACTATGGACCGGATGCAGCTAGGCAGCATAAAAATGAATGATTCGGGAACAATTTGGGACCTTCCCGAAGCAGGTGACCAACATGGTCAAATTCTACATTATCAACACTCCCTCATCCTACAATGTCATTCTAGGAAGACCAGCCCTTACCAAGCTTCAAGCTATAACTTCAACACCCCACCTCAAATTCAAGTTTCCCACTCTCGGCGGAATTGGCGAAGTACGGGGTGACTATGACATGGCTAGCCGATGCTATGGGCAGGCTTTAGTCATGGCAGAAACTGACCCAGAGAATAAAAGAAAAGCAAGTTTTTTACCAGAAAAATCTAAGCAGAAAGAAACACAGGTCCAACCAAAAGAAAGAGCCCGGCAAGGAGGTCCACAACATCGAAAACCCATCAGCCCAGACCTACCTTGACCAGGTTGTGCAAGCCCGGGTTCAACAGTATGTATCTAAGGCAGAAATGACAAAAGTAGAGGCTGCTGTTGAGCTCGAATCCGTTGAATTGGAAGAAGGGAACCCGAATAGAAAAGTTAAAATTGGAACCGGTTTGGACACAGTTTTCAAGAAGGAGCTAACTGAATTACTCATGGAATATGCTGACGTATTTGCTTGGAGCCCGGATGACATGCCTGGGCTCCAAGAGTCTGTTGCTATGCGTAGCCTGGATGTCGATCCAAAAAAGAAACCAGTAAAGCAGAAAATGAGGAACTTTGCCCCAGAGAGACAGAAAGCAATTGATGAAGAGGTTGAAAAACTACTCAAAGCCGATATCATTTGTGAAATAAAATACCCGGAATGGTTGGCCAATGTTGTATTTGTAAAGAAACCCAATGGCAAATGGCAGGTGTGTGTTGATTACACTGACCTGAATGCTGCTTGTCCCAAAGACCCATATCCCTTACCCAGCATTGACCAACTTATTGATGTCACAGCCGGGCATGTCATGCTTAGCTTCATGGATGCTTTCTCTGGCTACAACCAAATCAAGATGAACCCGGCTGATATAGGCAAGACTGCCTTCATAACACACCGGGATGTTTACGCCTACAAACTCATGCCATTTGGATTAAGGAATGCTGGATCCACGTACCAAAGAGTGATGGTGGAAATTTTCAAAAGTCAGCTGGGGAGAAACTTAGAATCCTATGTCGATGACATGATAGCAAAATCCACAACTGTCCAAGACCACATTTTTTATCTAAAAGAGTGTTTTGAAAACTTGAGGAAGCAAGAGATGAAACTTAATCCGGAGAAATGCACTTTCGGGGTGGGAGCTGGAAAATTCTTAGGCTTCATGATTAGCCAGAGGGGGATTGAAGCCAACCCGGAAAAAATCAAAGCCATTACTGAGATGCAAGCACCCCGGACTCAGAGAGACATACAAAAGTTAGCAGGATCTTTGGCAGCATTGCGAAGGTTTATTCCTAAACTCGCTGAGCGTTGTCTACCTTTCTTCAATTTGCTAAAAGGAGCGCAGAAAAAGAAGGATATTGTCTGGAGCCCGGACTTTCAACAATCTTTCGATTCACTCAAGGAATATCTGGCAACACCACCAATTTTGACCAAGCCCGACCCCGGGGAACCTCTAAGCCTTTACATGTCTGCAGGAACCCTGGCTGTGGGGGCGGTACTCATCCGGGATCATGAAGGTCAGCAGAAACCGGTTTACTATGTGAGCCAAGTACTCAAAGATGCTGAAACACGTTACCCGAACCTAGAAAAGTTCATTTTTGCTCTCGTCACTGCATCCAGAAAGCTGAGACATTACTTCCAAGGGAGGGAAATCAAGGTAATCACTGACCAACCACTCCGAAAAATCATTCACAAACCTGATATCTCGGGGAGATTGGTTAACTGGGCTGTTGAGCTAAGCCAATTCTCCCTCACTTTCATCCCAAGAACATCTATCAAGGCCCAGGCTCTAGCCGATTTTATTGTGGAATGTTCTTTCCCGGAACTTGTTCACATTTCAATGGAGACGGAACCCGGGGAGGAGTCCACACCCGATCATGAAACCTGGATGTTGCATGTGGATGGCTCGTCAACAAGTGAGAGATCTGGAGCCGGGCTCATACTCAAGAGTCCGGATGGATTCAAAATAGAACAAGCGATCAGATTTGAATTCCAAGCAACCAACAATCAGGCGGAATACGAAGCTCTTCTAGCCGGACTCCGTCTAGCCCGAACCCTAAGGGTGAAAAAGCTAATAATTTTCAGCGATTCTCAGATAGTGGTCAAGAAAACGACATGAGAGTATGTTGCAAAAGACCCAATTCTGGGAAGGTACAAGCCCTGGTTCAGGGTCACTTAGCTATGATACCCCAGTTTGAAATCCTTCAAGTGAGTAGAGAAGATAATACAGAGGATGATATTCTATCCAAACTAGTCCAGAACTCGGCTGAGTTGGATAGCTCGGTTTATTTTGAAGAGTTGAATAAACCAACTTTTGATCAAGAAGAAGTCATGGAAATTGAGGATCAAACCAGCTGGATGACTCCTATAATTTTATACTTGGAAAAGTGAGAGCTACCCTCCGAGAAGAGTCAAGCTCAAAGACTCAAGAATAAAGCAACAAAGTTCTTTTTGGAAGAAGGTATGCTCTATCGCCGGACTTACTCTGCACCAATTCTAAAGTGCGTTGGACCGGTTGAAGCTACCTATTGTCTGGAGGAGGTTCATGAAGGTATTTGTGGTGACCATATGGCTGCCAAAGCCCTGGTTCACAAGATTATTAGACAAGGTTACTACTGGCCAACTATACACAATGATGCTGTGAATTTTGTGAAAAAGTGCAAGAAGTGCCAACTATTCAGTAATGTCCCGAGACAGAGCCCGGTTATGCCCTCTTCAGTCCTATCTCCAATACCATTCGCAGTGTGGGGAATTGACATCATGGGTCTGTTTCCCCGGGCTAAAGGCGACCTGAGATATTTGTTGGTGGCAATTGACTACATGACCAAGTGGGCTGAAGCCAAAGCAATGAGAACAATAAACCAACAGGATTGCATCCGTTTCCTGGACAACATTTTGATGAGGTTCGGGCTGCCCAAGGTTCCGGTCTCTGATAATGGCCCGCAATTCGTGGGATCTGAGTTTGAAAGCTATTTGAAGGAAAGAGGAATTAAGCACAAGAAGTCATCAGTAGCTTATCCAAGAGGAAATGACCAAGTAGAAGTAACAACCCGAATATTGTTGAGGGAAATTGAAAAGCGCTTGCGGGAAAGTAAAAGTAAGTGGCCCGAGGAGTTACCCAACGTATTGTGGGCATACAGGACTAGTCCCCGGACTAGCACTAGTGAAACCCCATTTAAGCTCGCCTACGGCACTGAAGCATTACTACCCATTGAAGTTGGAAATCCCTCCCACCAGGCAATCAATTTTGAGGAGATTGCAGATGAAGAAGGGCTGCAGACTAATTTGGTTCTACTGGATGAGGTTCGAGACCAAGCTATTGAAAGAATGAGGAAGTATAAGGAGAAGACAAGAGAGTAATTTGGGAAGAAGGCCCGGGTTAAAAACTTTCAAATTGGAGACCTGGTCCTTCGAGATACTGAGGCTTCCGACCCAACCAATATACCGGCAAGCTTATGCCAAAATGGGAAGGACCTTACAAAATAGTGGAAGTACTACGGCCTGGAACATACAAGTTGGACCACATGGATGAGTCTGAGATCCCAAACACTTGGCATGGACTAAGACTCAGGAAATTCTACCAGTAGAAGAACTCAAAGCCCGGACTAGAACTAAGGATCAGTTTTATTGAAACTTTGTACTAAGGTTCCTTTGATGAATGAAATCTGGGCATGTTATTTTCTATATAATTGTTTTTATATTCTGTACCTTTCAAATTCTGTACAATTGTAGTCCAGAACACAAGTAATATGCAAACTATTAACCCTGGCTCAGAGCCATAGGCATACAGTGGAGCTAGGGTCCCCAGCAATATGCAATCAAACCAAAATCTTAGATTTTATCCTAAGTACAAAAGAAAGAGTTCGGCTCAGAACTAAGCTATGAGACCGGACTCATGAGCAATAAGAACCTAAACCAAAATCTTAGATTTTATCCTAAGTACAAAAGAAAGAGTCCGGTTCAGAACTAATCTATGAAACCGGACTTATGAGCAATATGCAACTCTATCTACCCTGGCTCAAAGCCAAAGGCATATCATGAAGCCAGGGTACCCAGCAATACGTAATCTAAAGATCAAGAGTCCAGCTCAGAATTAAACCATGAGTCCGGACTCACAAGCAATATGCAAACTATTAACCCTGGTTCAGAGCCATAGGCATACAGTGGAGCCAGGGTCCCCAGCAATATGCAATCAAACCAAAATCTTAGATTTTATCCTAAGTACAAAAGAAAGAGTCCGGCTCAGAACTAATCTATGAGACCGGACTCATGAGCAATAAGAACCTAAATCAAAATCTTAGATTTTATCCTAAGTACAAAAGAAAGAGTCCGGCTCAGAACTAAGCTATGAGACCGGACTCACGAGCAATAAACACCTAAACCAAAAATCTTAGATTTTATTCCAAGTAGAAAAGAAAGAGTCCGGCTCAGAACTAAGCTATGAGACCGGACTCACGAGCAATAAGCACCTAAACCTAAAACTTAGACTTTATTCTAAGTACCAGAGAAAGAGTCGGGTTCAGAGCCCGGCCCAAAATCAAGTTATAAGGTCGGATTTTCGACGAATACGCGACAACAGAAGAAAATACGAATTCAAAATATTTGAAAAGGAAGAACTCAGCAAGGGAAATATGCATTAAGAAAAAAACAAGAACATGAGACCGGGTTGGCCGTTCAACCCGGAAACACTCCAAAATGTTAAAGTAGGATACAAATAGTCAATGATTACAAGGGAAACACAATTGTTATAGCCTATTCCGCATCCTTGTCTTCGGCATTGAGGATAGGAATATCACTTGGAAAGATAAGAGGGTTTGGCCCCTGGAAGAACTCGGGCTCGCCTTCACCACGTTCAATAGCTTCCTTAGCAGCTAAAAAAGCATCGATGAAAGCCTCCCAGTTGGCTTCGGGGTTAGTCTTAATCAGCATTTCAGCAACCTTCCATGATCTAAGAATCTCAGGAGCACCAACATCAGCAATCGCCTGTTGATAGATTTCGGTCTCCTGGAACTCTTTAATAATATCAGCTTCGGGCTTCACGGTAGCAAGCTTCTCATCAGCCTCTTTCAATTTCTTTTCAAGATCAGCATTCCGGGCTTTCTCCTTGGTTAAATCAATTTTGAGCCCGGACACTTCACCATCATGAAGAATTTTCATTTCACCAAGTTTCTTCCCAAGGTCAAGAATTTGTTCATCTTTCTTCAGCATCACCCCGGTCAACTTCTCATCTTTCTTTTTAAACATGGCGGAGACACCGGCAGCTTTCACTGCCACCTAGAAAAGACAAAGAAAAGAAAGACTAAGGAAATATTTACTAATAAAAGAGAGGAAGGGGAAGAAAAAATACCTGATCAATACCACTAATGAGATCAACCAAAAGCCCTCTCATTCCGGCCTCTCCCATCTCCTTCCAGTCCTCTTCAGAAGGGAGATGTCCAACATATTCGGCAAACTCCTCGTGACTCAGCTTACCAACTCAGGGTTTAGTCACCCCGGTCTCCACGTTCACATCCTCAGCCACTTGATCCATCCAATCCTCCCGATTCTCTAAATTATCTGAACCCGGAGTTCTGGGACCTGTCTTCCTTTTCTGCTTCCGGGGCCTCTTTGTAAGTTCAGTATCAGGAAGCCCGGGAGTAATCTCAATAGCTGGGTCGGGAGTGGTTTGGAGGGGAGCAACAAACTCCGCACCATCTTCTTTGAAGCGATTGGAACCGGACTCATCATCAGTCTTCTGGATTCGGGGAGTGTGAACCCCAGATAGTTGCCTCAGGGAAAGAGCATAGTTGTTACGAGCCATAACCTCGTCGAAATGGGGATTGTGGAAGGAATGACCTGAAAAACCAAAGGAAACCGAGTTAGAGAAATGACAAAAGAATCCAGACTCAAGATTTACAATATTAACTTACATCCGAGTTCAAATAACTTGTGATGATCCATGAAAGTGTCTCGGGTTAATTGATACCCGAGACACTAAAAAAAAGCATGAACTTTAGCCCGGGCTTGACCCTCGAGTTTGTAATAAGGAAAGACTTTTGGTTTTTCACCAGCCACAAAGTGCGGCATATATAAAAGGTCTAAGCCTTTCAGCATAATGGCTTCTCCATTCCAGCCCTTTAACGAGATATTCTGCATCACCGGTTTCGTGCTTCCTGAAGGATACCCACACTCTTCACCACGAAATCTTAACTCATAGAAGGGCCTCTTGTTAGACCGGAGAAGATAGAAAAGTTGATGGAAGAGTTTAAAAGTGGGAAGGAACTCGGATTTCTCACAACAAGCGAGGAACCAGGTTATCCATTTTACACCGTTTGGGGTTATTTGTGTTATTGGGATTTCATAAACATACTTACAAATATGTTTAACAAAGATGTGACACTCCGGGTTCCAGCCTGAGCGCAAGTGCTCTAACCAAACGCCAAAGAACCCATCATTGGTCCTATCGTATACTTTCTCCCCGGGTTCAGGCCACCTCCATTGTATATGGGGTCCAAGATGAAAAGCAGCCCGAACTATCTCATCCATTTCAGAGAAATGCATTTTCTTAAAACTCTCTTTTAGCGGAGGAAGAGGCTCACCTACAATGGTATTAGCAAACATGGCATCCATAGCCGTTTTATCATACGGTCCAGGATCTCCATTCTCGTGTCGATGCCTATAGGAATAACTAAGGGATCTGTATACGCGAGAAATGTCCTCATCAGGATCTTTCCTAACAAACATGAACTCGGAATCAACCCAGTACCCATCAGGTGTGATAAGGCTACCCCGGTCAGCTAATACGTTGGTGTTGAGTTGGGTGATCACAGATGTCTTTTTCTTCTTAGCCATTATACACCAGTGTAAGTCTACTACTTCTAATACTCCTGAATCCGAGTTATATGAACTTGTGGATGGTTCTGAATCCGGAATCAACACTTTGTTAGCCCTTCGTTTTATCCGAACAATAAACCTAGAAATAGATTTTTTTTATCTTGAGTTAGTCAAAACATTCATAACCTGAAATCTATAATATATTAACACCAGTGCCGTTCTCAAATTGCATCCAATGTTCCAAAATCCAGTCTCATCTTTATCGAATTAAGTCCGGACTCTAACCCATTATGGGTAGGTTAAGTCCGGTCATAATGATAATCCTAAACCTATATACCTAGAACTTCTACTATGAACCCGGGCTATATACGGTTACGCATAAACCAAAAAAGCAGAGGGGTTTACTAGGTCATACAAGGCAGTACCAAGGAGCCCGGACACTGTTCAAACCCGGACTCCTACCATAAACACGAAAACCAGAAACATTTTACTCAAAATATCAAACACCAAACAAAGATCAAATTGCAGTTACATACACTTGCACATAAAAGAACACTTCTAGAACATCAAGAACAACCCAGAAATCAAAACCCCTCAATTTATAAGTGCTTACACATGCAGACCAAAATCAACCACAAAACATTTGCATACATGAAATTGAATAACAAAGAACACAAAACCCAAAACCAAAACCAAGTTTCGACCAAAAAAGCCCAAACATTCATACACGAACTGTCAAATATATACACCAAATAGAACAAACCAAAAATGAAACAACAAAAAACAGGAAGAAAGAGAGGAAATCTTACAAATAGCAGGAGAAAGTAGTGGCTTCGAAACGAAAACGCTGCAGAAGCTCAGAATTACAGACGCCCATAAAGCAAACTCAGAGAAATTGAAGAAGAAAGGAACAAATTCTGTAAAAGTTAAAAAGAGGAAGTAAAAAGGGGGTTTTATATGGAAAAGCAAGAAACTACTCCCCCATCAGACACGTGGCTGAAGAAGAGTGGGCGAAAAAAGAAAAAGAAAAATACAAATCAGTTGAAAAGACAAGGATAATTATGACTGACAGTACTGGCGTGCGAGTTTCGAGGAGAATTGGGGTAATGAAAATTCAAACGATTTAGGGGGGAAGGCTATGAAATCGATTGGAATTCCAAATGGGAACGAATTTGATCCGTGAATCCGGGTCCGTATCAATCCTGTCTGCGGTACAATTGGTCCACCTTGAACCCGAATTGGGGGGCAACAATCAACCAAAATTTCTTCTAAGCTACTCAATGTTTCACAACTTTGGACTGGAGAATGAACTCTAAGTTACTCTTGAATCCGGACTCATGTCATTGACAATAATCCGGATTGGGGGCAACAATCAACCAAAATTTCTTTTAAGTTACTCATGAATCTGGACTCATGTCATTGACAACAATCCGGATCGGGGGGCAACAATCAACCAAAATTTCTTTTAAGTTACTCATGAATCCGGACTCATGTCACTGACAACAATCCGGATTGGGGGCAACAATCAACCAAAATTTCTTCTAAGCTACTCAATGTTTCACAACTTTGAACTGGAGAAGGAACTCTAAGCTACTCTTGAATTCGGACTCATGTCATTGACAACAATCCGGATTGTGGGGCAACAATCAACCAAAATTTCTTTTAAGTTACTCATGAATCCGGACTCATGTCATTGACAACAATCCGGATTGGGGGCAACAATCAACCAAAATTTCTTCTAAGTTACCCCAAAGTTTAACAACTTTGGACTTAAGAAGGAACTTTAAGCTACTCTTGAATCCGGACTCATGTCATTGACAACAATCCGGATTGGGGGGCAACAATCAACCAAAATTTCTTCTAAGCCAAACAAGGTATTACGTGAATACTTCTACTCCCCCATCCAGAAAATCTGAATAAGGGAGTGGGGGGCAAATGATAGGCTACAAGAGCCCTGACTCCAAAATCTAGTGACTGAGCCCGGGCTCAGGGCTCACTCAGACTCCGGGATGCAGCATGTTAGGTGGTACCAGAACCCTAACTCCCAAGCAGCCCTGACTCACTTCCAAAATCTTGACTTGGGCAAACAAAGTTCTACAGATATTCAAGGGAGGATAAGCTCAAATGACGTATGGTAAAATCGTCAACTCTGACGTGGGAAATACAGGACTGTGTCAGGAATCACACCTGACCACAATAGGGAATATCCAATGATTGACGCAATTATGTCCTATCTCAACCACACGCCAGCAGGAGCCTGGCACATGTCACCACAATTCTCACCTGGACACATGTGACCCATCAACATCATCCAGGTGTCCCACCTACCTAGGATCCAACGCTCATGATTGCAGGTACCCCCTGAACCCTAATTCTGGGCCTATAAATAGCCCAAGAAGGAAAGGTTTAGGATTACACACTCTCTCTCTCTACACTACCTATACACACACCATCCACATTTAGATATCTCTATAGTCTTATCTTCCCTTCCAAAGCCATCACTTACTCTCACACCGGAGGCGCCGCCAGGGTCCAAACACCCCTCCGGTGTTGTTTTGCAGACACCCAACCGCAGCGACGCCACTTCCAGGCGTGGGATCGGCCGTGAAGGACTAGATCGGGACTTGGATTTATCATGCAGTGATGACAGCTTCACAGAATCAATATTTCTGTTCAAAAATTTTGTACCTGTACTTCATAAGTTGCACAGTAAAAGATTAATTTCATTTCAAATTCATTCATATTCCTGCTCTATTTTATATATTCAGTATGCATACTTTCAGCTGGAATTGATGTGTACGTGTTACTACCACCATAAGTTGAAAATATTTTCTTTTCCTAGGACCAGCAAGGTATACATTTGATCTATGTTACACAATAAAGGTGTTCAATGAAGATTATATACGAGGTCATGTTCCGGGAAAATAAAATAGGTCGTTCACATAAAATTCCCTAAAAATTTACAAATGCAGCAACAAAAAAAGAAACAAATCTCAGTATGTTATTATATCTACGATTTAACGAACTTCGACATGTTTAATTATGAACAAACAAGATGAAGTATACCATGTTAGGAACAGTGAAGACTTGACAGGAATTAACTATGACACTAATGAAGTAAAATTTACAGATACATAACAAGTCTTCGTGTTATAGGAGAAAATAAACATAGCCTCTCCCTTTCCTTAACCTCGCCTTTTATAGTTGGGCCTGGCCCAATGGGCTATTCAACATCACTCTGCATTTAGGAGTAATGACCGTCCACAGAGCCTCGCCTCTACCCAGAGCCTTGCCACTTTTGAGAACTCTGGTTCAGTGAAAAGCCTCACCACTACCTGGAGCCTCCTCTTGCAGATATTTGGAGAAAACGTGGAAGTTAACAGGACCATGCCTAAGTCATCTATTTTTTATATATCAATTATCAAATCTATGGAAGGAGGTTTGACCCCACCCAGGCTAAGAGTGTCGCCCTCTTATGGGTTAAAGAGTGTCGCCCTCTTAGGGAGGTAAAAAGCATCGCCTAAAGGTACCTTCTGGGCAGTTTCCATTTAATTGTTATCTTTATCTTGTGGTCGAAGGAAAGTGTTGATTCTGATGATATCGGATCCATGATTTATCCACCACGTAAGGATGAAGCAGTTATGGAAGCATAAGCCTAGGAAGGACCCAGAAAGGCGGTGGTCTTATGGGTCTTCCTAAAAGTAAGGAAGCCTAGCCCATGTCGGTGACTTATTCCCCAAGAACTACGTTTGGCTTGATCCCTATAAATAGGGTACGTAGGCACATTGTATAGTACGATGCAATCTTGCGAGAAAAGAGAGAATTCAATATTCAATCTTACTTGCGAACAAAATCTCACATACAATCTCAGCCTCCCCCAAATCACAAACGCCAACCCTCACGTCCTACGCCGTTCGCCGTCATCAACCACCACCACAATTCCAGCACCCATCCCCGAATTTGTTTTTACCAAATTTCTCCGTTAACAATTGGCGCTAGAAGGAGGGTCTTTTGACATCTCTGGAGGAAGGATGTCGTAACATAGTGAAGAACTTGTTGATGAAGGTAATCGTGTCGAAGAAGTTGAGGCTCACACAACAGATCCGCCCCCACCGCTACCAAGACGACCAGATCTGAGAGAGGCTACCACGCCAAATCCGAGAAACCCGGCTCCACGTCTTGGTGGAGATCCCCCCGTACTGATGAGCAATACTGAACTCTTAATCCAGATTGTACACATGGGAAACACGGTGAATCTGATGGCAGAACGGATGGAGTCGTTAGAAAGATAGAGGAGGCTCCCAGATCGGGCTCGCCGCGGCCGGGATAGGCGAAACTTCCCAACCAGGGATAGGCGTTTCCCTGTTCTTGATAACCGACATCAATATGTCGCGGAAGGATCTCACCATCCCGGGAAGGAACCTGTTGCCAACCGTTGGGAGACTTCAAGAAGGGATCTCCTACCAGAAAGAGAGATTCGCATGGTGGAAGAGACGAGGAATAATCAAAGATTTCGGGTTGTAACCCCCAGAGCATTAACCTATAGCGAGCCATATGTGGAGTTTCCCCCAGATCGTTCGGGTCCCCCTCCAAGAGGTCACTACTAGAAAAATATCAATAGACATCGCCCATATATCATCGGTTTGTGATGCCACCGATCTAAAAGAGCTTTATTAACATTAGTATAAAAATAACTGATGTCTTTGTATTGTTACAACATCAGATTATATCTTAACCGATGTCTAAACGTTCTCTTTAAAAAAACATTCGCGCCCGCTAATACTTTCCCCCCTTTGCCTATTTTTTCCCCTCTACAAATTCCCCCCCCCCCCAGCCAATTTTTCTTCCCCTAATTCCCCCCCCCCCCAATTTCCCCACCCCCCCCCCCCCTTTCCCTACCCCTTTTCCCCAATTTTTACTAAAACAAAAGTAAAAACCAATTAAACAAAAACCCTCTCACACTTCTCTCGACATCACCTCACCTCTCTCGAATTCACACCCCTTTGAAGAACCCTAATCGAACTCCTTCACTCTCTCTTTCACTCTCTCGACCTCACCTCACCTCTCTCGAACTCACACCCCTCTGGAGAATCGAACTCCTCCACTCTCTCTTTCAAATCGAAGCTCAAGTTAATCGAATCGGTAAACACAATTCTATACTGTAAGTGTTTCTTGTATCTACTTTCCTTTTCTTTACACTTAACAGTCTAAAACCCCCATTTACTTCTTGTGCTACAAAACCCTAATTTCGTTGATTTAATTTCTTGTGATTATATGCTTTTTAGCCCTGAATATTATTTGTTTATGTCGTATTATTTGTGCATGTAACAAGTAGACTTTTATTTTGTTAATATTATTGTTGGGTATGTCTTGTTTTAATGAGATGTTTTATGATTTTGGGTTGCCCCTTTTTAATTGTTTATTAATCTTCAAGCCCTAATGTTTACATTTTTCGAAATATAAAATCTGCATTTTACTGTTTTCTTTTAGATCCTCTTCCGAGCTATTTAAGTACTTGGTTTAATTGCATTATTATCTGGCACAATGATAAAGTTCTATTATCAGATGATTACTGAACTCCACAGGAAAGTGGTTATGTTTATCCATACAAGCTTAGGGGTTCCAAGTGCAAGTAGTATTGTTTACAAGTGGGTACATATATTAATTCAAGCTTGGGTGTTCCAAGTGCATGTAGTATTGTTTACAAGTGGGTAAGTACATTAATTTCTGAACAAACAATAAATTATACTTCTCTAACCTATTTTTGCCGTCTCTGGTAGTAGTCATTAATGTAGAATTAACAGCTATATAGTAGGCTTATCTTCTTTTTTTTCTGCTAAGCGATCAGTTTTGACAGGTATGCTATAGTGGAAGGACATCATTATCTATGGGATGGTGTCTCAAAACCATACAGAGAAGTAATTCGGGTTCTTTTAGCTTATTTTCAAGACCAGGTTTGTGGGTTTTAATCTCTTTCAATTTCACCTGTTCGTGAAGGGTCTCTTTTCATTATTATTTAAGTTATTGGGATCTTTCTTGTGTGTATCCTCTCCCTAGGATTGAGAAATTTCATATGTAGTCATACTCATCAGTCACAGTTTTCAGCAGTAGGAATACATGTTGTAGTTGACCTGTTATTCATTCGTCTTTCAGTTACTCTAATAAAATTATGTTTATACATACGGTACTATATCAGAATGTTGTTGGTGAAGTTTGTCCTCATAATTGTACTGAAATGAACATAATGTTGGTAATAGATTGTATTATAATTTCTGGAGAATCACCTTGCGCTATTGTGTAATGCTACTTTCTCTCTTTTTCCTCGAAAGTATCATTTAAGTTTCTTTTTTAAACACGGAAGCCAGTAATATAAATTTTGATTCCCCCTTGCAGATTTTGCGCCACTCTGACATGTCATTCTGTTTCAGCAATGGAAGGTATCTAGTAACCATCCTTTAGTTCGATGAGATTTTATAAACAGCCTAATAGTTTATGACTTTGTATATACTGTTCAACTACTAGAGTATTATTAGATTTCCTTAGTATCATATATTTATTTTTACTTTATCTATTACTTACGATAATATAAATAACAAGAGACAATTGTCACTTTGCAGCATAGGAAATTTTTCTTTACAGGGGCACGAATATTCTTCGGGTCATTAGATGCTGCAATATTTTTATTTTCCCCTGTTTCAAAGATTCCTACAGAAAGTCTGATTCTTCCAGTCATATTAACCAATGATAGGCTAACTTTGGGTTGTGAATTACAGGTAATGGTGTTCCCTCTCAGATTTTGGTTTCATGCATATCTTGGGTTGATCACTTATATTAGTATGAAGCAGTAGTTCATCTCTGTTAATCCCAAATGACCTAACAGAATTGTAGAAGAGGGGGGGGGGGGGGTTGAATACAATTCTAGATATTTTTAAACTTAAAACAACTTTTAAATAACTTGACAGAGAAAATAAAAACACACAAGCAAATATAAAATTTCAGTTGGATGTTTTGAGGATCCAACTGAGATGTTTTTATTGTGGGAATAATCTGTGTTACAAACGTAGAACAGCTGCTCAGTTACAAATGTAGAGTGAGAGTGCTCTTCAAAGAAAGCTAATACAAAATTATTCTATCTCACTTTCTTACATAAAATGAACTACTACATTTGGTTATATATCCCAAGTTTACAATGCTATTTTTGGCTACACTAAAAAGTACTAAAGGTAACCGCCAACAGCTTGCTTTTCATTCCTTTTGTCCAATGGTCCTTGGAGATCTTGTCTTTTGTCTTCATGCTTATTATGATCCCACTCAAGAACTTAATTGGTAATTGGAATGTTTCCTCATTCCCAGTGACCATTCTAATGGCTCCCAATGCAAAGTACACTTCTACATCACCTTTTGATCTGTCAGAAAACTGTCACTATCACTTTGTCAACTGTTCAGAAAAGTGATAGTAATCCGTTGATAGTAGTGAGATGTATTCCGTTGATAGCTTTATTCTTCAATCCGTTGATGGTACATTCTTCAATCCGTTGATAGTGTAATCTTCATTCCGTTGACATGTCTTCACTTAGGCAAAATTACAAGGCACGTTATATTTACAATTAACCAACCTATTTTGCTTATCTAGTACTTAGTCAACATGACTTAGAAAACCTATCTAATACCTACAACAATTGCCTATCAACTAGTGAAGTATTGTACAGTGTTATTGCTACATTACTCATTCCGTTGATGAGACTCATTCCGTTGATGAGCTACCTGTCAACGGATGCTGCAAAGCATACCTTTCCGTTGACAGCTACAAAATTGACTTAACACAAAATCTACTAAGTGTTTTTATAATTATCATCAAGAACAACATATTCCTAACAATCTCCACCAATTTATGACTGATAGAATAACATCCATAAATGTAACAGCCCCAAATCCGGGGTCAGGGATTTAGAGTAGTCACGATCCACTTACTTCTTGCCTTGCCTGCTTTACTCACACTAGACACAATTCATCTGCTTATGACCCCACAATGTATATATCTCTCTCACACACACACACAGGTTAGAGTCTCAGAAACGACACAAATACAACCATTGCGGAATAAATAATCTTTATTACAATACCCAAATGTCTTTTGAATTTGCTACTGATACAACTCCTAAGTAATGGTACATTACCAACTTAGCCTTGTAATACTCACCACCCTCTCATACCATTCATATCTCTACATAAGATGAATACCAAAAGCTCCAGCTTGATCTGACTGGTTCACACTACTTCCAGGATCACTGCTAGAAACTGCTCATGAGAATGCCTTGCGCTTACCACTCGCCTGAGGGATGTGCGCCGAATCCTTGGTATCTTACTTCGCTGCTATATAATATTTATAAAACAATAGCAAGAGTGAGCGATAGCTCAGCAAGGTAATAAAAGTATGGCATAATCCTGCCTTTAACTCAACCCAGAATAAAGCGGGTATAAGACCATAATTTGTCAAAGTATCTCGATACTGAAATTATTTCCTTATCGGAATGTATTCCAAAAACAGTACCATTGTTTTATTTCAAATATCATTTTCATAATATTTCTGCAAACTTTTGCTATATTATGAACAAAGTTCTAGTATAATATAAAAGATGAAGTTTCAAAGTAAACCAATATAACCTTTCCGAAAAATATCTACTATGTAAGTAGAATATCAACATATAACTTAAAAGATGAAGTTATAAGGTGATTCATTATAAACAACTCCCTTACCATAACTCATGTTATGTAAGGTATCCACAGAGTCATATGATATAAAAGATGAAGTTACGAGGAAAATTAATATAATGATTCCGTAACCCAAAATCCACTTATGCATATATAATCTGAGTAAGGCTTCATCAGAGTCATAACTCATAAAATAAAAGATGAAGTTGCAAGGATTTATTGTAACTTCATTTTTGAACACTTTTCAACCCCCTGCCAACATGATCGGTAAACCTGAACCAAGGGTGTTAGCCTTAGTCCCTTTCAATACATGTTGCAGAATTATCCAAATTGGATGATGAACCAATACAGGAGTAATCACCGCGCCAGTTGTCCCAACCTCACTATGATCAGTAGCAGGTCGTACAACTAAAAATGTTTTCTACATGTAGATGGAAGAACACGACAGCCTGACATTGTCTACTACCTTTCTGGATCTCCCGGCCCATTAGGGGCAATAAAAATGATTTTGCAATTACCATACATTGAGTTTATCTTATTGAGCATGTTATTGTTTATACCCTATGATAGATTTGGCATGTTTTTAAAATGGACCAGTAATTGGTCGGGCCATATTTATGGTCGGAATAACTTAAGGCCCAGTTTGGCCTAGGATCCAGTAGAGGACTATGTTGTGAGCTAGTCCGGGGTTGATGCGTGGCTGGCCAGCAGCACAACCTTTGATTTGAATAAAATGTATAAGCCAAATTCTAATTCTTTTTCTTCAATTGTTATTGATACAAAGCATGTGTTAGCTAAATATTGTTGATTCTGATATCATAAATTCATATCCTTACAACTGTGATAGAAATGATTCATATGATGTTTGCTGAGCAATTTTGGCTCACTCTTGCTTGTTGTTTTCTAACCCTATTCCAGTGAAGCGAGAGTATGAGTCGGCATAGTGTGACTGATAGTTCACCAGCATCCAGGAGAGCCCCTCGAGTCATTGTCATTGGCATGGTAGTTGTTGTTTTGCTTTTCTAGATTAGATGTCTAGATTTGAACTTTAGTTGCGATGTAATAACTCTGATAAAACTGGTATTGTATTAATAAAAGATTGTAGTAGCTTGTGTTCATTGCCATAATCTGGATGCGGTCTTGGTTAAGGGGTATTTGTGTCTTTATATATTATGCATGTGTTAAATAGTGTTCCGTTGGTCGTATGACTCCTCAAATCTGTACCCCGGGTTTGGAGGGCGTCACAGTTGGTATCAGAGAAACAGGTTATGGCATTTGAAACAAGTTAGGACTTAGGGTCCAGGATAACATAGAGAGTTAGGAATTCACTTAAGGATATTAGGAGGTCAACTAGGGATATTATGCGTAGTAATTAAATGTGGTTATAATTGCAGCCCCCTAGTTCTAGTTCAGACTCAGACCCTTCCGAGGATACGATAGCAGAGATACCTACACCCGTTGAGAGAGCAGGACCGTCTCGGCCAATGCGATACCAGCCTAGGCATCAGCATCCGGTAGTCAGGAGAGATCAGGTACCTTGTCCTATTCCACTCCGACAAGTAGCCCCAGCACTAGTGTCTCAGGCATCAGTTTGTGGACCTTTGTATCAGTTAGGAGAGCCACCAGTTCCACACCATGTGTATCAGAGGGTGAATAGAGAGAGGGAGTACCTTTATGGACAGGTTATGGAGATGGGGAAGATTCGTTCGATTGAGGCAGCCGCTATCCGAGAGAGGGACAGACTTAGAGATCAGATAAGGGACATTCAGATGAGGTTTAGGGTTACGAGGACCTTGGTTGAGACTCGATTGCACGGATTAGCTTCTAGTCGAGAGGGAGAGACAGTAGCAGGGATGAGACAGATTTTGGATTATGCGATGAGTGAGATTGCAGAGATTTCAGGACCCCCGTTATGGAAGACAGGAGCAGGTGATCTGTGAGCAGGTTTAGGGGTAGACAGGTGTGACATGGATGTATGGTTTCTAGATAGTTAGTATATAGATGCATATTGTAGTATCAGCAGTGCACCGGGCTTATAGGAACGCCTCGGGTTGTTGTTGCATTTTTGTTGTATTGCTGGTCGGCAGTTATGGTTCAGCCATGATATATTTTCTTTTGAAGCATTCTACGCTTGTACTAACTCTATCTATATATATGTATGATAAACCTCTTTTATAGAACTGTATTTATTCCCTTGTCATTCATTTCCAGCATCATAACTGTTATTCTACTTGTTGCAACGAGTGTACTCATACACCGTTGAGAAGATCTGTAAACCTTCGAGATATCAATTGTGATCCTTCCTTCTATCATATGAACTGTTTGATTAAGCCAATTATTTTTTATTCATCAGCGATATGCCTCCTAGACGACAAACCCGTTCATCTGATACCTCCGACCAAGAAGGTCAACAAAATACACCTCCCACGGGCCACATGGACCCGATGGTAATCCAGTTGTTAAATACTCTTACTCAACAGACTGCCGCATTAGCACAGCAGCAACAAGCATTTCAGCAACAGCTCTTAGAACAGCAGTAACAACATCAGCATCAGCAGCATCACCAGTAAGTAGCACCGGCGGTTACGTTCAAATCTTTCCAAGTAGCAAAACCTCCAGAATTTAAAGGATCAGCAGACCCTATAGAGGCTAAGGCATGGTTAAAGGAGATGGAAAAGGCTTTTGCCTTGATAGAGGTGGCAGAGGATAAGAAGACGGAGTATGCAAGCTATTTTCTGAAGAATGAGGCCAGTTATTGGTGGGAAACGAGTAGGGCTATGGAGCCCGATGGATTGATTACGTGGGCAAGATTTACAGAGTTGTTTTTGGAAAGGTATTTTCCGGACTATATGAGAGATCAGATGGAATTAAAGTTTTTGGAGTTAAAGCAGGGAAGTATGACAGTGCCCCGGTATGAAACAAGGTTTACGGAGTTGTCAAGGTTTGTTCCAACCTATGTGGATACGGAGAAGAAGAAGGCCAAGAGGTTCCAGCAGGGACTGAGGTCTTGGATTCGTAGTAAGTTAGCTATATTGGAGTTGGACACCTATGCAGCGGTGGTCCAAACGGCAATGATTGCGGAGACAGGGAGTGATTCTTACATGAAAGAGAGGGAGAACAAGAAAAGGAAAGCAGGGATACCCGATAAGGGACAGCAACAGGGAAGTTTTCAAGGGCAAGCAAATAAGAAACCGGGATTCCGGCCCGGAAGGAATGCAAGTTTCAGGAAACCAGATACCGGGAGCGTAGGACAAGATAACCGTCTACCAGCCGGCAGTCAGCAGGGACTTTCTAGACCCCCACTACCAGAATGCAAGACATGCGGGAAGTGACATCCAGGGATATGCCATCGATTGAATGTCACATGCTTTAAATGCAATCAGAAGGGACATTATTCCCGGGATTGCAAGATAGGCATTGTGTGTCATCGGTGTAAGAAACCAGGCCACGTGATTAAGGACTGCAGAGCACCAGCAACCGTGAACAATATGATTCGGGCAATTGAAGCACCCCCAGTTGTTAATGTCCAGCCGTTAGCCAGGACCTACAATATGTCAATGAGAGAAGCAGTGAGAGATTCCGACGTGGTGGCAGGTACACTTCTAGTAAATTCTATTCCTGCTAAAGTGTTAATAGATTCGGGAGCGACGAAGTTTTTTATTTCTGAAATGTTTGCTCGTAGATTGAATTGCGTAATGAAACCCTTAAGTGGAATGTTGAATATAGAGATAGCTAATCAGGATCGTATAGCGGTCAGTTCATATTATCCTCGTTGTGAGATAGAGATTTTGGGAAATCGTTTTTATGTTGACTTGTTACCTTTTAAGTTAGGTGAATTTGATGTGATATTAGGGATGGATTGGTTGACTGAGTATGATGCGAGTATTGACTGTAAGAATAAGAGGGTTACTTTGATTACCCTAGAAAAGAAAGAAATAATATTTAGAGGAGAGAGGCAAAGAAAGAGGTTCCTGACGATGATTCAGGCTAAGAGATTATTAAGGCAAGGTTGTGAGGCGTATTTAGCGTATATGATAGATATAGAAAAGAAAGTTTCTAAGTTAGAAGATATTCCAGTTGTAAATGAGTTTCTAGATGTTTTTCCGGAAGAATTACCAGGTTTACCTCCAGATAGAGAGATTGAATTTGCGATAGACTTAATACCAGGCGCGGAGCCAGTATCTAAGGCCCCTTAGAGAATGGCACCAGTGGAGATGAAGGAGTTGGCTACTCAACTGCAAGATTTGCTAGAAAAAGGAATTATTAGACCCAGCGTTTCGCCGTGGGGAGCACCAGTATTATTTGTCAAGAAAAAGGATGGAAGCATGAGATTGTGTATAGACTATCGGGAATTGAACAAGCTGACTATTAAGAACAAGTATCTGTTACCCCGAATAGATGATCTGTTTGACCAGCTGAAAGGAGCGGTACATTTTTCAAAGATTGACCTACGGTCAGGATATCACCAACTGAAGATTAAACCAGACGACATACCGAAGACGGCCTTTCGAACAAGGTATGGGCACTATGAATTCTTAGTAATGGCGTTTGGACTAACAAATGCACCGCAGATTTTATGGACTTAATGAACAGGATTTTCAAGAGATATTTGGACAAGTTTGTAGTGGTGTTCATCGACGACATCTTGGTATACTCAAAGACAGAAGAAGGGCATGCAGACCATTTGCGGATTGTGTTGGAAACATTGAGACAAGAAAGACTCTATGCGAAGTTTTCCAAGTGTGAATTCTGGTTGAGAGAAGTTCATTTCTTAGGACACGTGGTGAGCATCGAAGGTATCAAAGTGGATTCAGTAAAGATAGAGGCATTGAAAGATTGGGAAAGACCAAGGACACCGACTGAAGTCAGAAGTTTCTTGGGATTAGCCGGATATTACCGGAGATTTGTGCAGGATTTTGCGAAGATAGCTACTCCAATGACCAAGCTGACAAGGAAAAGCGAGCGATTCATATGGAACGATAAGTGCGAAGAGATCTTCCAAGAGTTAAAGAGGAGACTAACTACGGCACCGGTATTGATGCTACCAGACGATCAAGGTCATTTCGTAATCTATAGTGATGCGTCGTACAAAGGATTGGGATGCGTACTTATGCAACATGACAAGGTGATTGCTTATGCGTCAAGACAGTTGAGACCCCACGAACAAAAGTATCCTATACATGATTTGGAGTTAGCAGCGATTGTGTTTGCTTTGAAGATATGGAGACACTACTTGTATGGAGAGAGATGTGAAATTTACACCGATCATAAGAGTTTGAAGTATATCTTTACTCAGAAAGAGCTGAACATGAGGCAATGAAGATGGTTAGAACTAATCAAGGACTACGACGTTTCTATCAACTATCATCCCGGCAAGGCAAATGTGGTAGCAGATGCACTGAGCAGAAAAGAGAGATTAAATACACTGACGATGGCCAAAGAATTATACAAGGAATTGGAGAAGTTAGAGATCAAAGTAAGTATTCCGAAGGATGCGACGGAAGTGATTTATACCATGACGTTTCAACCTGAATTGTTGAAGAAGATACGGAAGTGCCAAGAGCAAGTTATGAATGATGATGTGAGTAAGATGACAGGTGAGGAAATATGTAGCCAACCGGACGACAAAGGGATCTTGAGATTTGCTTCTCGGATATGGGTACCTAATGTAGCGGAACTGAAAAGTGAAATTTTGCACGAAGCGCATAACTCGAAGTATTCAATTCATCCAGGGAGTACGAAGATGTATCGAGATCTTAAGACGAACTTTTGGTGGCCAGATATGAAGAGAGAGATTGCGGAATGGGTAAGTAAATGCTTTACGTGTCAAAGAGTTAAGGCGGAACACCAGAGACCAAGTGGATTACTTCAACCATTGGAAATTCCTGAATGGAAGTGAGAACACATTGCGATGGACTTTGTGGTAGGATTACCTAGAACGAAGGCTAACCATGATGCCATCTAGGTTATTGTGGATCGATTGACGAAATCTGCGCATTTTCTTCCGATTAACGAGAGATTCTTGCTAGATAAGTTAGTTCATATTTACATAAAGGAAATCGTAGTACGGCATGGAGTTCCAGTATCGATAGTGTCTGATCGAGACCCTCGATTCAATTCAAGATTTTGGAGGAGTTTTCAAGAGTGTTTGGGCACCGAGTTAAGAATGAGTACGGCTTATCATCCGCAGACGGACGGTCAAAGCGAAAGGACAATTCAGACTATTGAAGATATGCTTAGGACATGTGCACTTGACTTTGAAGGCAGTTGGGACGATCATCTACCCTTGGTGGAATTTTCATATAATAATAGTTTTCACGCGAGCATCGGAATGCCACCTTACGAAGCTTTGTATGGACGAAAGTGTCGATCTCCAGTGTATTGGGAAGAAGTTGGTGAACGGAAGATGATAGGACCAGAACTAGTGCAACAAACAAAGGAAGTGATTCAATTGATTCAAAGAAGATTGATAACAGCTCAGGACCGACAGAAAAAGTATGCGGATCTAGCCAGAAAGGATGTGGGATTCGAAGAAGGAGAGCAAGTGTTACTAAAGGTTTCACCGTGGAAAGGATTAGTTAGGTTTGGAAAGAAAGGGAAGTTGAGTCCGAGATATGTTGGACCTTTTGAGATTTTGAAGAAAGTGGACAAGATAGCTTACGAGTTAGCATTGCCACCGCATATGCAGCACGTTCATAATGTATTTCATGTATCTATGCTTAAGAGGTATCGACCAGATTCGAATCATGTAATAGAGTATGAACCCATAGAGGTCCAGGCAGGTTTATCTTATGTAGAACGACCGATTCAGATATTGGATCGTAAGGAGAAAGTACTAAGGAATAAGACAGTAGCGTTAGTGAGAGTTTTGTGGAGGAATCCTAAAGTAGAAGAGTCTACCTGGGAGTTAGAGAGTGAGATGTTAGAGAAGTATCCCCAGTTGTTTCCTTGATCTGATTCTGAGGACAGAATCCTATTAAGGGGGGAAGGATGTAATATCCGTGAATTTTATTATTTGATTAAATGATATATTTAATATAAAAATATTTATTGTGGAGTATTGGAATATTATTAAATTATAATTATTGTGTGATTATGTGCTAAATGGTGAGTCGAAAGCCCCTTTCAAATATTTCGTCATTTGGAATTTTCTTCAAATCTGAGCCCCGTTTTGATAATTCAAGGGCCCCGTTGGAATTTCGTACATTAATTATTATCTCTTCGTTTTATATCGTTTTATATCAATATTACATTTGTTATAGCCCCAGTATTCTTGAGCATTAGTTATATAATGATATGTATTGATTTGGATAATTATCAATCCTTGTAGATAATTATCTTCTCGTAAAACGTATTTTTAACCTAATTAGGGTTTTTAAACGAACCAGTGGATCTATATCGATCCAAAAATGTTGTTTGGGGTATTACTTTTCCAAAAATATAAAAAGACGAATCGAACCTTAAACCTATCATAATCTGCAGCCCTAATTCTCGAAATAATAAAAATCCCCGAACCGTGTTCTTCGTGTTCTTGAAGATTAATCCATTCGTTCAAGGTGTTATTGAAATCCAAATCTGAAGTTCTTGTACTCAAATCAAAGCTCTTGACTTCTAGTTTCAGAATCTTCCAACCTCATCATCATCTGGTAAGTTTTCGATTTTATATGAATTTTTTAATATTCGAATTTAAATTAGGGTTCTTGGTCGATTTGGGGATTTTCAATCTGTTGATTCTCCGTTCAATTGGTTGCTTCTAACTTGTTCCTAGGGTTCTAAATGGCAAGAATCCATGATTTAATTTCATGTTCGGGTTCAATTTTGATGGGTTTGATTTTCGGGTTTTCGACCCGAAATTTTCTTCTACTTCGTTCGTTCTTTCTGTTGATCTGACATTAGTTATGATATGGGGCTTTGATTGTATGAGTTATAAGCTTCGTTTTGGTATATTAATCTTTGAGTTTCGTGTAGAAATTAAGTAGATCGGGTTTCCGGCCGAAGTCGTCGTCGACGAGTTCTTTGAACGAATTCTGGGCACGATTCCGGCATGGGACAGTCGATATGGTGTGTTGGTTGTGTTTGTATTGAGAAGGCGAACAAAAGCCCTCTGAGTTTGTTTATGTTTGGACGAAATAGAAGAATTCCGGCCGTCGGACACCAGCCGGATTCTGGAAAACCCAGAATCCGGTGGGTTGTTCTTGGCGACCCAAATTCGTTCTTCCCGACCCGTTTACCCGTTATTTTGACCCGGTTTCAATCTTCAAAACCCTAATTCGATTTCTGAAAACTGTTTTTGAATTTTATTTTAAAAATTAATTCGAAAATAGTTTAAAAACTTTAAAAATTCATATTTTTATTTTAAAAATATATTTTAATATCAGAAAAATTCTGAAAAATTATATTTATTATTTGAAATGCGAAAATTGATTAAACTTAATTATTTTAAATATTTTTAATTAAAAATTAATTTATTAATTAATTGGTTATTTCTTTTAATCAATTAATTCTTAAAAATTAATTATTAATTAGATTTAATTAATTTAAAATTCAGTTTAATTATTTTCAAGCCTATTTATTTATTTAAAAATAGTCTGAGCATTTAAAAAGTGTCAATTAATTTTATTAATTGATTTATTTGCATTTAAATGTTTATATTGGATTTAAAAATCCGATTTTTGATTTAAAAATTAATAATGACTTATTTAAAATTCAAATAAGTTTCGTTTGATGTTTTAAAAATGTTTATAAGTGCTATATGGTTCATATTAATTGTGTGATGTGTTTTATAGTCTGTATATGCCCGTACTAGGGCAAATATCTTAGTTTTAAATATCGTAAATCACACCGGACGTCCGATACGTAACCGGTTACTTGTTTAAATGTGATTATTGATTGAATAAGTGTCGAGAGTAGAACGAGAATAGTTAGACTTACTGTGATGAGTTGTTTAATTATAGAATCGAGTTTCCGGAGCAAGGGAAAGGGAAAGGTAGAGTGAGCAGAGTCGATCCGACGGCAGCTTAGACCAGGCAAGTATTTGTGCCTTTACTTGTGATAAAATTTATTATTGTCTTGATTACTTGAATACCGTTATCCCCAGAACAATTCAAATTATCAATCTTTTAACCGCATTTGGACAACTGATTCCATTTTCTTAGAGATTCTTGATTCTTTGATTTGATCTGCATCGGAAACCCTTATTTCCAATTCACTTGATTATTGTTTACCACCATTTATTATTGATTATCATCCTTTGATTATTATTGACAACCATTGATTATTTGACTTCCATCTTGACTATTGATTACGGTCATTGATTATCGATTACCAATCTTGATTTCCTTATTGAATGAGTACACTGTGCCATTGAAATTATTCCATGATTCTTTCTCGATCTTCATTTGATACTGAGCAGTTGAAGCTCTTTTGAAATTACCATACATTGAGTTTATCTTATTGAGCATGTTATTGTTTATACCCTATGATAGATTTGGCATGTTTTTAAAATGGACCAGTAATTGGTCGGGCCATATTTATGGTCTGAATAACTTAAGGCCCAGTTTGGCCTAGGATCCAGTAGAGGACTATGCTGTGAGCTAGTCCGGGGTTGATGCGTGGCTGGCCAGCAGCACAACCTTTGATTTGAATAAAATGTATAAGCCAAATTCTAATTCTTTTTCTTCAATTGTTATTGATACAAAGCATGTGTTAGCTAAATATTGTTGATTCTGATATCATAAATTCATATCCTTACAACTGTGATAGAAATGATTCATATGATGTTTGCTGAGCAATTTTGGCTCACTCTTGCTTGTTGTTTTCTAACCCTATTCCAGTGAAGTGAGAGTATGAGTCAGCATAGCGTGGCCGATAGTTCACCAGCAGCCAGGAGAGCCCCTCGAGTCATTGTCATTGGCAGGGTAGTTGTTGTTTTGCTTTTCTAGATTCGATGTCTAGATTTGAACTTTAGTTGTGATGTAATAACTCTGATAAAACTGGTATTGTATTAATAAAAGATTGTAGTAGCTTGTGTTCATTGCCATAATCTGGATGTGGTCTTGGTTAAGGGGTATTTGTGTCTTTATATATTATGCATGTGTTAAATAGTGTTCCGTTGGTCGGATGACTCCTCAAATCTGTACCCCGGGTTTGGAGGGCGTCACAACTTACTTATTATAAACTTGTTTAATGTTGAGTTATATCCTCGATGTAAACAAATAGGCCTAAACATATGCCTTTCAATAGGATTACCCATGGAGAAGCCTTTTATGTTATGCTTAGGGAAAACAGCGAAGTAATAAAAACCTAAGTCATTTCCATTTTTCCTGAGGCTTACAAAGTAAGATAATTCTTCCATTGAAGGGGCCTCATATCCTTCATTTTTATACCTCGTATAAATACCAATGGCTAACCTATAGCTGTTAGGCGAGAGCTATATAGGGGAGATGCCATAGAAGTCAAGCATTCGACGAAGAAAGGGATGTAAGGGAAACCCAAAACCAAGCTCAACCAAATGGCTAGTCAACACCATTCTGGGAACAGGTAGCCCTTTAATATCAAAGCGATGCATCCTCATAAAAGAGTGAGGACGAAGCCACATTCCCTTTAAATTATAATATTCTACTATCCACATAATGTTTTCCGAGGAAATATCATAGGTGAGGCCAGCACACGAGAGTATCCCATGATCTTTTCTGTCATTAGCTCTCTCGTCTTCAGAAACATTCTCGCTGAAATATAAATCTACTTCATGTTCATTTAAATCTTGAACATAAGGATTGTTAGGAGGAGAAGGCATTTCAAAAGCATATCTAATGGGCGACACTGAAAGCACTTCATTTTCGCCTTCACTAGCATCATCATTATCTTCGTCATTAACAATGACCTTATCACTAAAATCATCCTCGAGTATATATGTATCTGCATCATTTTCATTCATAAGGTCATTCGAATAATCCTTAACTTCTTTACTATACCTACTTATGTCTTTGCCTCGCCCTTTACCTAGCCTAGATGGACCTATGGCATCTGGATCTACATAAGTGAATAATTTGTGCAAATCTTCATCATTTTCGCCCATATCTTCTGCATAGAATGTGCTCGTAACATCATCGGCAAAATTAGGGTGGAGATTTAAATTTTGGGGTACAGGAGAAGAGGTAATGTTTCTATGAGCCCTTATCCAACAAGGATCTTTTTGTTCTCCCACTTTATTCTCAGAAAGGCGAGGTGAAGAAAAAGGCGAAGACGAGGAGGAAGGCGATGTTGTTTGACCATCTCGGTTAGACACGAATTTCTCCGTTGACATTTGCAAGGGGCGAGGAAGGTGTTATTGTATGTATTTAAAAAGTCAAAATAGAATAAAGTTAAGCATTGGTGTGAAGAATATCCCAACAGAGTTCTACGCGAACTCTTTGACCTCGCCTTTATCGAAGGGAATCCCCCTTACAAAGTCTCATACCTTAAAACTACGTCAAACATATAGATACACTACGTCAAATTTTGGCTTCCGTCACATAAAATACGTGTGGCTAAGCACTTTACGTCACGTTTTAATTTTTCAGCAAAGTGTCACCTAAGGTCGGATCATTTTACGCCCCCTACGGCCACACCCCAGATGTGTGGCTGTAATTCAAAACAGAGTGACTAAAGCATACCACCCCTTGGGTCTGACAGCCCCTGTTTTAAGCTCAAAAGTGTGACTAAATACCAGCTTTCAGCCACAGGATGGGTCGTGGCTAAAGATAATTAATAACGTGGCTAAATACCAACATTCATCAAAGGCTTAGTTTTGGTCGCACTATTTATTGGTAAATCGTGGCAAAAAACTTGGGTATGGCCACATTTTATAATTTTTCTGTGGTCGTTTGTATGTTTCATATACTATTAAACAACTGCTTGTAGTCACTAATAATTGTAGTAACTATCCCCCAATATAATATAATAGGTAGTGTGGCTGAAGTGTGGTACTAGCCACACATACTTAACCACATCACAAACAGGTTTCATTTGTAATATAAATGACCACGGCCGTACCAAAAAGCCGATACAAATCACAATACCAAAAGGCCACAATCCAATTCAAAAAGGCCACAATATGCAAACAAGTAAAATGCCAAAATACAAGTAAAAAAAATGCCAAATTCCAAACTAGTCCATATTAATCCATAAAATCCATACTAAATCCATGATCCATAACAACGATATGGAGTATAACTCCACAATCCATAAAAACCACATAACCATAACCAGAGTACAGAAAATTAACAACTTATCGAAAAGTTAACAACCAGAAAACCACATTAACATGAGTCAAATTAAGTTTACAATTACACCACCAGCTTCCGCTTCTTCCTCAGATTGTCTGCCTTGTTCGCCTTAGCCTTTGAACGTGTTACTGGGGAACCAGTAATGGTATTACATCTCTTCTTCTCCTTCTTAACTTGATCTGCGCTATGTTCTTCCTTAGCTTGAGCTGCGCTATGTTCTTCCCCTTTCCCATTGGCCGTTGGATTTGGTACCTAGAGTAAAACATGAAAACAAATACGATGATCATTCCAACAGCCCTCAAGTTAAGACCATTCTAACACAAGTAATGTAATTCTATAGATAAGCAAGTTAAGACCGTTGGACAAGTAATGTTATTTAATTAAAGCTCCATCATTTTAAACAAAATTATAAAGCAGGATAATAAATGCACACAACCAAAATGGAATGCAAAGTAAGAAACGTACTTGATGATCAATTATCTTGATAAGGTTTTTGGGCCAAGCCACAAAAGAACCCAAAGCATCCTCAACTGTCCGCATATCACCGGCTTCATAAGGTAAGAATGCTGCCCCCTTCACAACTTCATCAACAGAAACTCTATAGCAATCATCTTGTAGGGGGACTCCATGAATGGTTTGTCCTTTCTGGTCTGAAAGGATAGCCGTACCACGTGCAACCGGGTTGTTGAAATTCAACATATACAGAGTACACTTCATTGGCTAAAAAACGTACGTGGCATAATTAACATCATAAAGGTAAAGTGAACTAATATACATACGCATTTAGAAATATAATGCATACCGATTGGACAACTGTTGAGGTTTGATTTGACTGAGATGGCATTTGACCAGAGATAGTGCTAGGCTGAGATAAATTAATCTTCTTCCTGGTTCCGGATCTAATTACCTTTTCCTACAAAAGTAGAAGCATAATTGCCAACATATTAAAGTTAAAGTTAATCTCAATATACATGTGCATTTAGCAATGTTGTAATACCTGTTGCACAATTGTTGGATCTTCTTGTGATTTAGTGGTACGCGGAGATATATAAACTTTCCTCCTGGTGGTGATGACATTTTGCCCCATTATGGATGTGTCGGCAGTGATCACCTTTTGCGCCATTATGGATGTGTCGGCAGTAGGAGTCACTTGCTTCTCCACAGATTTAACCTACAATTTAAGAAATTTGGACAAGAAATCAGCAACTACTTGGAAAAAATTAAAAAGAAATTAAAGTAGCCATTACTTACAGGTGTTAAAAACTCTTTCGATGCTGGGATGGTAACATTAATGAAGCTGTCCCTCGAACCATTCCCACTTATCGGTGTTCCCTACAGAATGTAACGTGAAATGGGAAAGTCAAGTGATAACACAAGTTTTGTAAACTATGTTTTGGAATATAGACACAAGATAACTAAATTCCAACACAAAAAACTCCAACAATTTACGTAGTGCTTACATCTTGTTTTGTTGCTGAAAGCAGTCCTTGCGAATCCAATTGAGCCATGACTTTATTCAGTTTATTGTTCGTTGCCTCCATCTGCAACGACAGGTTCTTCAGCTCTTCATCCTTCTTCTCACGCAGCAGTTTTTCATTTTCCAATTGAAGCTCCAGAATCTTGATTTTATCTTTTCCTGTTGTCCTTTGCCGAGGACAATGCCAGTACGCACTGGGAGTGACTCCACAACCAACACCTCTCAAGTATGAACCCTGCTCCCTGCCAAAAACCACTGTAAGGGCATCCTCGTCCGGCCCAATCTTGATTAGTCCGTCCTTTATCTGTGCTTCAATATCCATCTGTAAAGAAAAAAGTGAAGAAAATTAGTAACAAGGACATGTTCTTCACTTTAGGATATACTAACTCTCATATTTAAACTTACTAAATAATCTGCCATGCTCTTCACTTTTGGATCTCCCAACTCTCCATCTTTGTTTTCCCTCCCCTTCCTCCACATAAAAGTACGGGAGGGGACATCATCAACCTTTATTTCATTTTTTGAAACCTTGCATAATGCAACGATGACACAATCAGACATTTAATATCCAAAATAATCACTAGTAACACAATAAAAACACATCTGAATTACCAATTTTTCTTTGAGACGAGGGTATCCTCCTCGTCCCAAGCGATGATCAAAAACTGACCGTGATCGCGCAATTTTCGTAGTTTTGGAGACATCCTTCCAATAGTCAAAAGAATTATTTCAGCAAAGTGCATTGGAAAAATACGTTAATTCAAACGATGATCCGTATATTAAAGTATTACAACCTTGAATTTATCCGTTTGCGTGTGGGCTACGAACCTATCCCAATCAGCTTGCTCTACCAGTGTACGATACTGCCTAGGAACTTTTGCAAGCTTTGCTGGTTTATTCAGGTTAGGTTGTATGAATCTTGCATACATCTTTCTTCTGAAATTGCGAAGCAGCCCACCAAGCCGAGTCATTGTAAACTTTCGACGACAAAGTTCTATATCAAAAAAATGCTGCAATATATAATACATGGTGTTAATACACATAAAAGGCAAGCAGATAAGTTCAACAATAGTGTTTCATATTAAAAATGTAACATATATTTAGAGTACTTAATGCGAAGTAGCTGATTTACCGTTACTTGATCCCACAGCTTATCCTTCACTTCTTTTGGCACCTCCTTCCATGTTAACCATCTTAAGCCAACATGCTCCCTGACCGTGTCTCCCAAAAAGCTCGTAAATTCTGATCTGTATTCCCCCATTAACCTACCAAGTGAGTCAAATTCAACCTCATGTCTTTTTCCACCAGAGTTTGTAAACCTGGTACGCAGCTTCGGCAACCTGGTTAGCCCCCTCTTAGCTTTGACATCATTCTTTTGTTGCACCTTTTTGCACTCTTCTACTTCTTCTTCTGCGTTTTCTCCTTCGTCTTCTACTTCTGTGCTTTCTTCTTCTTCGCTACACTCTTCCGTTGAATATTGTTCCTCAAATTCCTCATTGTCCTCACCTACAACCAGTATAAGAACCCTTAGCAATTACAGGATTTATCTGTTCAATATACATAAAAATGCATAAATATGAGAAGTCAAAAATTAGTCTACCTAGGTATTCTTCTTCAACGCAAACTGGTGCAGTAGCTGTGGACCAGGAATGGAAGACATGAATCTTGCAGACTCCAGTCATGGTAGAAGCAACAGCCAACTCTTTTAAGTCACTGTCTCCAAGGATCAAACCATATCCATGATCCGGGGTCACCCCATCTTTCATGAAATAAAGCTTATCATCATCCGAAACTACATCCGCTACCAAATCCCTAACTTGTTTAACAGTCATGTTGTAGACTTCCATTCCGTCGAACACCTTTGCCTTAGGACCGGTGTATTGCCACTTAACCTTTGTCATGAACTGACCCCCATAGTAAACAACTAACCTGTACTTCTTTCCCATGGTACTCAAATTAGCTGTAGACAACAAGCACAACAATGTCAGATATTAATACATCAACATTAAAGCATAAGTAGTATTATTCATATAATTGGAACTCAATTCGTCCCAATCTCTCAAATACAACTCAAATATGCAATCTCTCCAACCATATATCTCAAACATATAGTCTGTGGAAGAATGGTTTACCTGCGACAAGCAAGGTGATTTAAACGCCGGTGGAAAAAACCCTAATTTCATGAACATAAACCAGATTGGGTCACCAGATCTGACCGACGGCGTAACCTAATTTCACCGACTGAAAGTTGTGGAGAGATTATGGTGCACAGAGAGGGAGAGTTTGAATGTGAGTTGGGTAAAGTGATGTTGAAAGTGAATTGGGGGGAAGTTTGATATTTTGGGGGGGAAGTGAATTGGTAAAGTGATGTTGCCGGTTTTTAGAGTATTAAGTCAATAAGCCATAATGTTCCAAGTGCAGTCAAATCTTACTAAACTTAAATTTGAAACTATTTTCTATTTTATTTTTGTAAAAAATATATATATAATATTTATGATAATATGTATCTAAATAATTTTAATATATTTATTTAATTATTTAATTATTTCGTGTACTTTCGTTTCGTGTCGTGTACCCAAGGGTAAATCCAAAACCGACACGAAATTCGCTCGTGTAATTTCGTGTTCGTGTATTTTCGTGTTCGTGTACCGAAAAGGTAAAACCAAACCCGTTATTATCGTGTCGTTTTCGTGACGTGTTTTCGTGTCGTGTACGAAATTGCCGGCTCTAGTCGAATCTCGTTCTTTCGAGTAGTACTTTGGCCAGATCCCTCAAAAAATGTCGTACAAGATAAATTCCCGATTTTTCGATTATTTTTCCCCAACATCACAATGCGTATCCATTAACATCCGTACGGTTGGATCGTCGAAAAATGCATTAAAAAAAATTATTTCCCCAATCGGGGTCGAATCTCGTTCTTTCGAGTAGTACTTTGGCCAGATCCCTCAAAAAATGTCGTACAAGATAAATTCCCGATTTTTCGATTATTTTTCCCCAACATCACAATGCGTATCCATTAACATCCGTACGGTTGGATCGTCGAAAAATGCATTAAAAAAAATTATTTCCCCAATCGGGGTCGAATCTCGTTCTTTCGAGTAGTACTTTGGCCAGATCCCTCAAAAAATGTCGTACAAGATAAATTCCCGATTTTTCGATTATTTTTCCCCAACATCACAATGCGTATCCATTAACATCCGTACGGTTGGATCGTCGAAAAATGCATTAAAAAAAATTATTTCCCCAATCGGGGTCGAATCTCGTTCTTTCGAGTAGTACTTTGGCCAGATCCCTCAAAAAATGTCGTACAAGATAAATTCCCGATTTTTCGATTATTTTTCCCCAACATCACAATGCGTATCCATTAACATCCGTACGGTTGGATCGTCGAAAAATGCATTAAAAAAAATTATTTCCACTTTCGGGGTCGAATCTCGTTCTTTCGAGTAGTACTTTGGCCAGATCCCTCAAAAAATGTCGTACAAGATAAATTCCCGATTTTTCGATTATTTTTCCCCAACATCACAATGCGTATCCATTAACATCCGTACGGTTGGATCGTCGAAAAATGCATTAAAAAAAATTATTTCCACTTTCGGGGTCGAATCTCGTTCTTTCGAGTAGTACTTTCATCCACAACGATAAATTTAGATTTTTTTTTAAATTTTGCATATGTCTTCTAAATATTCCAAAATGATTTAAAAAAATTAGATGAATTAAATTTGGAGTTTTGGTATTTTAAAATGATTTTTGAAAATTAATTTTCATTTTGAGGTAAAACTTGTAAAAATCATAATAAATTCATTTTTGATCCCAAAATTATTTTAAAAATATGGGAATGAAGCTAATTTTGTGATCTTGTTTTTTTTAATTAAAATTTTGATTTTAGAAATTATCTTCTATTTAAACTTCAGATTAATAAGTGATTAAATTTGATTTTCAGCAAAGTAGTATAATAAATTAGTAAAGTAGAGGTTACATATGGTTATGTTTTAACCCTAATTCATTGCTACACACAGCAGTAGCCACACTCTCTTCTATTTTGCCGCCTAAAACAAGAACCCCAATCATATCCTTTTTTTCCCTCTTATACAACAACAATTGGTTCTAGATTTGATTGAAATACCTAAGTGGAAAGCTTATTCTCTCAATTGGAAACCACACTAGCTGCCGCTTCTAATCGGATTCAAACAAGTAGCTTCAAACAAGCAGCCGACAGAAACCACTCATACTTTCATCCACAACGATTTCATCCCTAATTTCAGTAAGTCATGTGTTAAATATATGCTAATTTTTGAATTTTATGAATTGGTTACATACTTCCGTTCTCTGCCAAGCAGAGTTATGGTGGTCACCGAAGATATCTACCATATAGTCATCCCTTCAGAAAGCAAACTAAGGCATTCAATGGAAAAGAAGAGTGGGGAACTGCTGCAGATCCTATGACAGGGGAAGAAATATTCAACGAGGTTAAATTTATTCGGAATATGTGGGGGAAGGGATATAAGGATAAAGATTCAGAACTGATGGAGACTTCGACTGGAAGAGGGGGGAAAACAAAAAAGAGAAAATCAGAAGGGGGTGGTAGCACAAATTCCGGACAGAAAGAACAGACCTATTGGAAGAAATTCAACATATGGAATCGACGACTTAGGTATTGGCGGTATAATTTGGTCCAACATTGTATTGATTTCATGCACACTGAGAAGAATGTGGCTGAGAGTATTATCGGAACATTACTAAATGTTCCGGGCAAGACGAAAGATGGGTTGCACGCTCGAAAGGATCTGGCACATTTTGGGATAAGACAAGAGTTGCAGGCTAAAAGTCAAGGCGAGAAGACATTACTTCCTGCAGCCTGCTACACATTAACTAAAGATGAAAAAGACATGTTCTGTGGCACATTACACAACTTAAGGGCTCCGCAAGGTTATTGTTCCAACTTTTCTAGTTTGGTGAATGAAAAGGATAGGAAGCTTATGGGACTTAAATCACATGATTACCATATGCTTATGCAACAGTTCTTGCCAATTGCAATACGGTCTATCATGCCTAAACCCACAAGATATGCTATTATCAGACTTTGTTTTTTTTTCAAATCAATATGTAGCAAAGAAATCAATGTAGCAGAACTCGATAAATTGCATGAGGAGCTTTGTGTTACACTGTGCTTGATGGAGAAATACTTTACCCCATCCTTTCTTGATGTTATGCTTCATCTAACTGTGCACCTTGTTAGAGAGGTCAAATTATGTGGCCCAATATGCTTTCGGTGGATGTATCCCTTTGAGAGGATGATGAAAGTTATTAAAGGGCATGTGCGGAACAAAGCTTACCCAGAAGGATGCATTGCTGAGGAACATATTGCAGAAGAAACAATTGCGTTCTTCAACGAATACAAAAAATGCATGAGGTCCATTGATATTCCAGAACACCAGCACAACACATCTGAAAATGGTAATGAAGAGGGAATTCCTTTGTCAGCTGGTAAACCAGTTGAAGTTTCTCAAGATCTCTACATGAAAGCACATTTCTATGTACTGCAAAATACGCCTGAAGTTGTGCCGTATATCGAGTAAGGACTCCTACTGAACATGTTTATTTGTGTTTTTCTTTTATTTAACAGTAGGATCATATTTGATACTCATTTTTGTACTTGCAGACAACACATGACATTTTTGAAAAACAAACATCCTGGTAAACAACAAGCATGGCTGGAGAAAGAGCATAGCACAACGTTTGGTCACTGGTTACGCAACAAGGTAATATTTAAATCAGTATGATCTTAGTTTTTTCTCAATTGTAATTTGTGCAAGCTGAATCTTATCCTTGTTATTGTGTAATTTAGGTTGAAAGCGAGTTATCGATCTCCAACGAAAGTGTATCAGAAACAGTTAAGTGGATCTCACATGGAGCACGCAGAATCGTGAACAAATACGATGTATATGACATCAATGGCTATACATTTCGTACAAAAATTCGTGATGGCAGAATTCACCAGAACAGTGGGGTTTGTGTAGAGGCAACTGAGATGCACATTTCTAAAGAAGTAGTAACCTATGGAAAGAACTTTTATTACGGGGTTCTACGAGAGATATGGGTACTAGATTATCATATTAAGAAAATTCCTCTTTTCATGTGCGACTGGGTTGACAGTAGAAATGGTGTCAAGCAAGATGGCTTGGGTTACACGTTGGTCGAACTTAACAGATTAGGCCACAAGGATGATCCGTTCATATTGGCCTCACAAGCACGACAGGTGTTTTATGTTAAAGACCAGCTGGATAAAAAAATGTCTATTGTCTTGATGACACCTCCTAAGAATTATAGAGATCTGTACGATGATGTCAATGAGGATTTCAGTACTGTAATTTTTCCTCACAATGATAATATATTACCACCTGTAGATCCACGTGACTTGGGTAATGAATCTCGTGATGATTACTTCAGACAGGACTGTAAGGGTATTATTATACGTAATGCTAACTGAATCCGGTAATTATTATCATTATGTTTGTCATTTTCCATGTTTTTTATGTAATGCTAAATTCTATTGTATGGTTAAATTCTATGCTCTGTTTGAATTCCTGTTTTTTTTCTCCAGGTGTGTGCAAAGAAAGAGACCTAATCATGATGTCGTCTTCAAATTCCTACAGCTCAAACCAAAATCGATGTGATCTGTGCTACTGTGGTCTTCCTGCCCGGATTAGAACATCAAACACACTTGACAACCCTGGAAGAAGATTTCGGGTGTGCCACAAATCAAGTTCATTGGTAAGCTGATGTCTATCAGTTTCATCTGTTAAATTTAATAAACAGCTTTTAATTTGAATTCCCTTTTCAAGTCTTCTGGACCCAAATGTTCGTTTTGGGAATGGATTGATCCTGAACCAGTTGGCATGAAGATCAAGATCCAGAAAGAAGTTGATGTTGTGAAGACTGACCTGCAAAACTGCATGTCAACAGTTGAAGATCTTCGAAAGGAGGTTCATGTCATACGTGGGAAGTTGTATAATGTTATCATTGTCTTGGTCATTTTCTTTGTTTTTTATTTGATGAAGAATTAATATGTAATGGTGAATTCTAATGTTGGCCGAATGACATGGATTAGTTGAATTGTTCTAGTTTTAAGCTTCATTATCAAGTTTTAAGCTCATCTGGTATGCAACTTGGATAAATCAAGTTTGTGTTTGTCATTTCTGGTTAATCTGCTATACCAATACTGTTAGGAATATGTTGTTCTTGATGATAATTATAAAAACACTTAGTAGATTTTGTATTAAGTTATTTTGTAACTGTCAACGGAATAGCATGCTTTGCAGTGTTTCGTTGACAGGAAGCTCATCAACGAAATGAGTGATGTAGCAATTGCACTGTACATTACTTCATAGTTTGATATGCAGTTTGTTGAGTACTAGATAGGTTTTCTAAGTCATGTTGACTAAATGGTTAGATAGGCAAAATAGGTTGGTTAATTGTAAATATTTAGTGCCTTGTAATTTTGCCTAAGTGAAGACATGTCAACGGAATGAAGATTACTCTATCAACGAAACAAGGAAGCTCATCAACGAAACAAAGAATAAAGCTATCAACGAAACACATCTCTATGCCATCAACGAATCATTATTGCTTTTCTATACAATTGACAAAGTGATAGTGACAGGTTCCTGACAGATCAAAAAGAAGATGTGGAAGTGTACTTTGCATTGGAAACCATTAAAATGGACATGGGGAATAAGGAAACATCCCAGTTTCCAATTGGGCTCTTGGGAGTGATCATAATAAGCATGAAGTCAAAAGCAAGGATCTCCAAGGACCACTGGACAAAGGGATGAAAAGCAAACTATTGGCGGTTACTCATTGTACTATTAGTGTAGCCAAAAATAGGGTTGTAAACTTGGGTTTATATAACCAAGTGTAGCAGTTACTTTATTTTGTGTGAAGAAAAACAAAGAGTTTGTATTAGCTATCTTTGAGAGCATTTTTCTTCTCTACAACCTTGTAACTGAGCAGCTGTGTACTTTTGTATCACAGATTATTTCCGCAATAAAAACACTTCAGTTGGATCATCAAACAATCCAACTGAATTATTTATATCTTGTGTTTTTATTTATTCAGTTCAGTTTTATTTTATAAAGTGTTTTAGTTTTAAGAAAATATCAAGAATTGTATTCAACCCCCCCCCTTCTACAATTCTGTTAGGTCATTTGGGAATAACAATTGGTATCAGAGCAAGCTTCTAACATACAAGAAGTTTAAAGATCAAGACCAAAAACAGAAACCATGGTGAAGAAGGATGCAGGTGTGAAGATACCAGTTCTTGATAAAGACAATTACTTTCACTGGAAAGTAAAGATGCATTTACATCTCATGTCTATGGATGAGAGGTATGTAGACTGTATTGAGAAAGGTCCACACGTTCCCATGAAGCTTGATTCTAGGGTTGGACTGCCAGATGATGCACCTGATGTAGAGATTCCAAAAACTGTCTCAGAATGGACTGTTGAAGATATTGCAGAAGTCCATAAAGACAAAAGGACCATGAACATTCTGTTTAATGGTTTGGAGCAAGAGATGTTTGACAATGTTATCAACTGTACAACCTCTAAGGAAGTATGGGATACTGTTAGAACTCTCTGTGAAGGAACTGAGCAAGTCAGGGAAAATAAAATGCAACTCCTTATACAACAATATGAGCATTTTCATTTTAAAGCTGGTGAAACCCTAAATGACACGTTTAGTAGGTTTCAAAAGCTTTTGAATGGATTAAAGTTGTATGGGAGGATCTATCAAACCAAGGATTCAAACCTTAAATTTCTTAGAGCTCTTCCAAAAGAATGGAAGCCTATGACTGTTTCTCTCAGAAACACTCAAGAGTACAAAGACTACACTCTTGAAAGGCTTTATGGAACCTTGAAGACTTATGAGCTGGAAATGGAGCAAGATGAGGAAATTGAAAAGGTACAAAAGAAGGGTGGATCTATTGCATTGATTGCATCTGTGAACCAACTTGAAGATGACAATAAAGAAACTGCAAAGGCCACAACTAGTCGATCTAGTTGTAGGAGTGATGTTAGCAAGGGTAAAGACAAGATGACAGAAGAAGAAGAATCAGAACCAGCCAACTTGGAGGACTTAGATGAGATTGATGAACACATTGCTTTTCTGTCTAGAAAATTCTCTAAGTTCAAGTTCAAAAGAAACTCAGAAGCAAGGCCACCAAGAAGAGACTTTCAACCTAGCAAAACAAACTGGATTGAAAAGTCTAAGTCAAAATGTTTCAATTGTGGAATGATTGGTCACTTTGCTGGAGACTGCAGAAAGCCCAAGGTTGAGAAGGGCAACAGGAAATTTGAGCCTGTTGATTATAAAAAGAAATACTTTGAACTTCTCAAACAAAAAGAAAAGGCTTTCATGTCTCAGGAGTATGATTGGGCTGGTAATGGTGAAGATTCTGATGATGATGTTGAGTATGTCAACTTGGCTCTTATGGCTGACAATCATGAGCAGGAAGCAAGTTCCTCAAGCAACCAGGTAACAATTACTAATCTTTCTGAGCTTTCTAAAGAGGAATGCGACAGTGCAGTAAATGAAATGTCTACTGTATTATATAATTTGCGTGTTACTCTTAAATCACTTACTAAAGAGAATTCTAGAATAAAAGAGACCAATCTGCTCTTAAGTGATAGGAATGCAATGTTAGAAGCACAGCTCATTGAATTTGAGAAAATGAGATGTGTTAGTAGGGATGCTAAGAAGGAACTTGAGAACGTGTTACAAAGGGAAGAAATTCTTAAAACACAACTTGAGATAGAACAAGGTGTGATTGCAAAATGGAAGGATGCCAGGAATGTTGCTGCCAACATAATTAATGTTCAAGGCGTGGAATCCTTCTGTGAGCAATCATGGAAAAGGAACAAAGAGAAGCTAGGGTATGTTGGTGAAACCTTAGAATCAGAAACTGAGTCAACAAACAACAAGGATCATTTGTTGAAGGTTGATATGTCAACGGAATGCAATGTTTCGTTGACAGATGAACCATCAACCGATCAGGCTGTTTCGTTGACAGAGAAAAGAAAAGATAAACTCACTAGACTTAATGACAAGTATGGTCCGGTCACCAAGAACTTTGTTCAAGGTGAGTCTAGTAAATCAAAGAAAGTTGAGAAGCCTGTTGAGAGAGCTAATGTAGGTAACTTGTCTAACAAGCAATTGAAAGACAAGTTAGAGAAAGTTCAGGTTGAGGCTAAGGGAAATAAAAAGAATAACAGAAATGGCAAGGTAGGAATTAACAAACACAACAATTACACACCTGATAAATATGCACCTAGAAAGACATGTGTCAATTGTGGAAGTGTTAATCATTTATCTACTAACTGCAAATCTGTTAAGAAATCTGTTAATGTGAAAATGCCCAAGCCTGCAATGAACAGTTCCATGCCTAAAATGCCTGTTATGCCTAACATGTTTGCTCCATATGCACAATTTCAGAATCCATATGCTAGCATGCCATTTGTGCCTAATCCTTACATGAATATGTTTAACATGCCACAAATGCCATGGAACATGAATAACATGATTGTTCCTCCAACTATGCATGCTATGAATGAAAATATGAGCAACCCTCAGAAATCAACACCAAGGGTAAAGATTGATTTGAATCAATCTGAACCCAAAGTGAAAAATGGTACAAAAGGGAATACAAAGGCTAACAAGACAGGACCCAAGGAAACTTGGGTACCAAAATCGACTTGATTTGGTTTTATTGTGTGCAGGGAGACAAAAGGAATCTTTGGTACTTGGATAGTGGTTGTTCAAGACACATGACTGGTGATTCTACCCTGCTCACAGAGTTTCAGGAAAGAGCTGGCCCTTGTATTGCTTTTGGAGATGACAGCAAAGGCTACACAAAGGGATATGGCTTGATTTCAAAAGAGAATGTCATCATAGATGAGGTTGCACTGGTGGATGGTCTTAAGCACAACTTGCTTAGTATCAGCCAACTTTGTGACAAAGGATTTTTAGTTACTTTTTCAAGAGAAGCCTGTGTTGTTTCTAAAGGAGGAAACAACAATGTGGTAATGACTGGATTCAGAAGGGGGAATGTGTACATTGCTGACTTTAGTAGCACAAGTTCAGACACCATCACTTGTCTCTTCAGCAAGGCAAGCAAGGATGAAAGTTGGTTATGGCACAAGAAGTTATCCCATCTGAATTTCAAAGTTATGAATGATTTGGTGAGGAAAGATCTTGCTAGAGGAATTCCACAGGTGGAGTTCTCCAAGGATGGTTTGTGTGATGCCTGTCAAAAGGGAAAACAGAAGAAGGCATCATTCAAAAGCAAGACAGAGTCATCAATTGTCCAGCAGCTTGAATTGCTTCATATGGACCTATTTGGCCCTGTAAATGTTATGTCAATCTCAAAGAAGAAATACTGTCTTGTGATTGTTGATGATTTTTCTAGATTTACATGGACTTTCTTTTTGCACTCTAAAGATGAGGCAAGTGAAATCATTATCAATCACATCAAGATGGTAAGCAATCATCCTGATTTCAAAGTAAGAAGGATTAGGAGTGACAATGGGACAGAATTCAAGAATTCAAGCATGAAGGTGTTCTGTGAAGAAAATGGTATTTTGCATGAGTTTTCAGCAGCAAGAACACCACAGCAAAATGGTGTAGTTGAAAGGAAAAACAGAACACTTATTGAAGCTGCAAGGACAATGCTAGATGAATCAAAGTTACCTACATATTTTTGGGCTGAGGCAGTTAACACAGCTTGCTTTACTCAAAATATTTCTTTGATTAATCAGGCCAAAGGAATGACCCCTTATCAGTTACTCAAAAGAAAGAAGCCACTATTAGATTTTCTTCATGTCTTTGGATGCAAGTGCTTTGTTCTGAGAAATCAAGCTGAGCATTTGGGGAAATTTGAAGCAAAGGCAGATGAAGCAATATTTGTGGGATATGCAGCAGGGAAAGCTTACAGAGTCTATAATCTCAGAATCAACATTGTTATGGAATCTGTACATGTTGTTTTTGATGATCTCAAAATCCAAGGTCTCTGTGATGAAGGTTTCCATGAAAGTCTTTCTTTTGAAAATGAGGAAGGAGATCAAGTGAATCATGATAAGGCTACTGAGAAACAGCCTAAAGTTGTTGTATCTAGCACAGATGAAAGCAGCAGTGAGGATGAAATTGCTGCATTGAGATTAAAAAGGATAGCTGCTAGCAGACCAACTGGTCATTTTGTTGACAGTCATGATGGTGGATTCGTTGACAGTCAGAATGAGCGTTTCGTTGACAGCCAAAGCGGTCATACCGTTGATAGTCATAGGAATGCTTCTAGAAGTGATCAATTAGGGACAACAAACTCAGGGGGAGTTTCTCAAGGACAAATATCCAATCAAGGCAATCATGATCATGAAGCTACGTCTTCAAGAGCAAATCTACCTCCCTCAAGGAAATGGACTAAAGATCATCCCTTTGAACTTATTATAGGTGATGTTTCTTCAAAAGTCCAAACTAGAAGAGCAACTCAAGAAGAATGTCTATATAGTAGCTTTCTGTCTCAAGATGAGCCAAAGAAAGTTGAGGATGCACTTCTAGATCCAGATTGGGTTTTAGCCATGCAAGAAGAGCTAAACCAATTTGAGAGAAACAACGTTTGGAAGCTGGTGCCCAGGCCTAATGACAGGAGTGTTATAGGCACAAAGTGGGTGTTCAGAAACAAGATGGATGAAAATGGCATAGTCACAAGGAACAAAGCTAGACTGGTTGCAAAAGGCTACTCACAGGAAGAGGGAATTGATTTTGATGAAACCTTTGCTCCTGTTGCAAGACTAGAAGCAATAAGGATTTTCCTAGCCTATGCAGCCCATGCCAATTTCAAAGTCTATCAAATGGATGTGAAGAGTGCTTTTCTGAATGGGGAATTGGAAGAGGAGGTGTATGTAAGTCAACCTCCTGGTTTTGAAGACGATGATTTTCCAGACTATGTGTACTTCCTTCTCAAAGCACTCTATGGTTTGAAACAAGCACCTAGAGCCTGGTATGACACTCTCTCACAGTTCCTCCTTGAGAATCATTTCACTAGAGGTACTGTAGATAAAACTCTTTTTCACAGGGTTGTAAATGGCTCTACTTTACTTGTTCAAATTTATGTAGATGATATAATCTTTGGGTCTACAGATGTGAAACTTTGTCAAAAGTTTGCCAAGCTTATGCAAAGTAAATATGAAATGAGCATGATGGGAGAATTAACTTACTTTCTTGGTCTCCAAGTAAAGCAAGTTAATGAAGGCATTTTCATTAGTCAAACAAAATACATTCATGATTTATTAAAGAAGTTTAACCTAATGGAATGCTCTCCTGCCAAAACTCCCATGCCTACTGCCACCAAACTTGAATTGAATACTAAGGAAAAATCTGTGGACATTTCAAGTTACAGAGGCATGGTAGGCTCACTTTTATATTTAACAGCTAGTAGACCTGATATTATGTTTGCTACATGTCTATGTGCTAGATTTCAGGCTGACCCTAGAGAATCCCATTTAGTTGCTATTAAAAGAATTTTCAGGTATCTCAAAGGAACACCAAACCTTGGCATTTGGTATCCTAGAGAATCTGGTTTTGAACTAATTGGTTATTCAGATGCAGACTTTGCAGGATGTAAAATTGACAGGAAAAGTACAACTGGAACCTGTCAATTCCTAGGAAACAAGCTTGTGTCATGGTTCAGCAAGAAACAAAACTCAGTTTCTACCTCCACAGCTGAGGCTGAGTATATTGCAGCTGGAAGTTGTTGTGCACAGATTTTATGGATGAAAAACCAACTACTTGATTATGGATTAAGAGTTGAGAAAATTCCTATTTTCTGTGACAACACTAGTGCCATTGCCATTACTGAGAATCCAGTGCAGCATTCAAGGACCAAGCACATTGACATCAAGTACCATTTCATTAGAGAACATGTTATGAATGGTACTGTGGAGTTACATTTTGTTCCAAGTGAACAACAACTTGCAGACATCTTTACCAAGCCACTTGATGAATCAACATTCTCAAGATTAGTAAGTGAGCTAGGTATGCTAAATTTCTCTTAATTATTTTTGAGATATTTGCAAGTTAAAATGCAGCCAGAAACTTGCTATGTTTTTCTGTGAATTAATTTTCTTAAGAAAAAGTGAAATTTTGTCTAAGTCAAAATTACTATGTCAACGAAACGAACCATTTCGTTGACAGTCTTAGCAGTTTTCTGGGTGTTTCGTTGATAGATCTTTTATATCAACGAAACGCAGCTTTATCAACGAAATAAGACGGGACTTTAACCGCCCAATCCTGATTCGTTGATTTAGCGCTTTTAATCTGAACCGTTGTAATTTGACACGTCTTTTACCACGATCTATGCATACACCCCTATAAGTATAAATCATGGTAATACTTTAAGAGTAACGGTTATATTTTTAAGCCAATCAAGTAATTTACATTTATTATTGGATTCATTTTCTGAGAATTTTTGGGGGAGTATTTAAGAAATTTTATTTTCATTATTTCTTTTTACCTGTTCTCAAAAATTCCAAAGGCTTTTTCTCTCTTCTTCTCTCTAACAAGCAATTCAGTTCGAAGCTTTCCTTTAATCAACAATGGCACCTATAGTCAAGCTTATGTCTGCTGGAGGGTTCATCTATGAGAAGAACAACTCCATCCCTTTTGTTGTCAAGGAAAACCCGAACAGCCTGTTCTTCAAAATGATGGATTTCATGAAGAATTGCAAGTTGAGCTATGCAATGTTTCACTCTACACCACTCTACAATGAGATAATCGAGGAAATTTGGACCTCATGTGAGTATAGTGGAACAAACTGCACACTACAATTCACCCTTCAAGGTAATGAGTACATAGTTAATTCTGATGTTTTGCAAGCATGTTTACATATTCCTGATAATAACTGTGATGCTTTGCCTACTAACACTGAAATAACTACCATGCTAAATTCTATAAACTACTCTTTGCCTACTGATAATCTGGGTAGAATAATTAGGAGAGGTTTGGTTAGGGAATACAGTTATTTAGCTGATGCATTCATTAAGGTCTTTTCTGGAAAGATTAGTAATTTTGATGCATTAACTAACTCTATGTTAATTCTCCTAACCATGCTTCTAAATGATAGATATCACAACTTTAGCACCCAACTTATGTATGAAATTGGTGCTAAGTTGGGTGACAAAGCAAATAGGAAGAAAAATATCTATTATGCTAGGTTTCTGATGATGTTGGCTAACCATGTTAGTCCAGCACCATTAGTTATCTCTAACCCTAATGCCAGGTTCGAGTGCTTTGTGCAAGAAAAGAGAGTATTGACAGACATACTGAGGCTGAACCACAATGGTGATGTTCCAGTGGTGTATCTGCCAATCATTGAGGTAACTACTACTATCCCTGTTAGTGTAGCTAACTCCTCTACTGTTTTACCTTCCAATGTTGCTATGGAGTCTGTAGCTGTGACCCAACAGGCTCCTACCCTAGCAACAAAACCTAAATCAAAGAAATCCTCCAAGCCAACCTCAGGTGCTTCTCAAAAGGCACCTGTTGTAAAAACTACCACACAACCTAAGGGGAGTGAGTCTGGAGTTGTAAGAGGTGAGGGTAGGGGTGAACATCAAAGAAACCCCAAGGATAAGGAAGGACAGGTTAGTGTGTACCAGCCAAGCCCCATTGTGTCTTCCCAACAAGGCACAATGAGTAAAATGGATTTAACCACAAGTCTAATTGCATCCTCCCAAAAGGATGTGATTATTGAAACAAGCTCTCCACCAAGAGCACAGTCCAAGAGGGTAAGGGACACTTCAAGCCCAAAGTCTACATTTTCCCAATACCAAAGGAGAGTGAAGCAAAAGTCCAAGGGTACACAGGGTGCACACACACTGGAAGCAACACTTCCAGTTTCTCAAATTCAGTTTGATGTAACCCCTATCATTTCTCTGGGGTTACAGTCCCATTCTCTAAACATCAATCTTGAATTATCTCCATCAAATTCACCAACTCAATCTTTAGATGTGGACATGATCCATACATCTATTCCTGATTCTCCAACTCTAATCTTGGAGAAGCCCCACTCTGAAGCTGGTGGCCATCACTTGTTAAGTGATTTGTTGGGCCATCAACCAATTTTTCCTGAAGTTGCAAGGGGATCTGTGGACCAATCTTTAAAATCAATCACCACAGACTCTACTGTAATTTCTCATTCTCAAAGTGCTTTCTTGACTTCATCAACGAAACAGTCTATTTCGTTGACAAGTGTTTCTCCATCAACGGTATCCATACCGTTGACAGTTCAAACTACCATTCCGTTGATAGTTCACTCTGCACCTTTAATTGAAAATCAAGTTGTTCCCACAACTAGTGCAGATGATCTAGTGGTAGTTGAGACACTTCTAGGACTGAGAGGGAGTGAAACTGAGAGGCTGGCTTGCAGCCAGGCAAAAGGAGAGAATGTGAGTGAGAGGCTGGCTATTTCTTCCAGCCAGGCAAAAGGAGAGATTGAGAGTTCCACCTTAGAAGGTGAAGGTGAGGGTGTGAGAGGTGTGAGCCATGGGGAGCCCATGATGCAAGAACAGAGTGGAGAGAGAGAAGGGACTACAGGCGAAATAAGGATGGAAGCAGCCATTGCTAATGAGTTAATGGAGGTCAGTGAGGGAGAAAGGGAACCTACTTTCCAAGAGGTTTATCAACAAACTCTGGATAGTATTTCCCTGGATCCTGAGACCTTTACTCATCCTGTGCCAGCCTATCAAATTATGGCTCAGCAGGGCAATGTGGAGGCAGAAAGGTCACTAAATCTAATTCATACAACTGCATCAATGCAAAGAGCAAAGGATGCCCTGACCAATCTACCTTCAGGAGCTGCAGCAAGTGGAGAATTTGAGTTTTCTGATGCTGAGGACAGCTATGGTGATAATCTACAGGTGGCCACCACTTCACAGACTGGGACTTCTGTGGTGCCTCCTACACCAGGCTGGCTTTCTCAAGGTATGCATGGTAGAGCCACTCTAGATGCTGCTATCTCCAGGCAGTACAATGAAGCCTACTTAGCTCATGAGTCTGCAAATGCAAGAGACAAGAAATTCTACAAGGCCATCATGGATTCTCTGGAAATTCAAAGGCTACAAATGATGCAGACAAGGATTGAGGCTACAGAAATCAAGGACTCTATTAGCAATTTCAGGGATGCTAACTACAGGATGATGGATGAAAAGCTCCCTCTTCTCACTATGTCCAAAATGAACAGGTTTCTCTCTAAGGAACCTGAAGTGGCTACCTCCTTGAAGACTCTCTCTTCTAGAGTGGACAAGGTGGAAGCTACTTTATCTCAAATGCAAAAGGAACAGGAGAAGCAGACTCAACTTTTGGCCCAGCTAGTGGCAGCTCAAGGACTCCCAGTTGTCTCTCTTGATGATAACAAAAAGGGGGAGAAATCTCAGGAGCTAACCATTCAAATCACAAAGGTGCTGGTCCCAACCATCACATTACCACAGGAGCCACTAGCAATGGGGGAGTTTGGAAAGAAGAATAAGGATAGCATTGACTTGATCCAGGAAGCTTCTATGAGGATACAACTTGCAGCACAGATCAAAGATCATTGGTCCAACATAGAAGCAAGGTTCAAGAAAATTACTGAATCTTCAAAGACAGATCAGCCATCAACAAATGCAATGGTGACTGCACAAGTGGAGCCACAGTTCAAGAGCTCTTATGCTATAGAGCCCCTTCTACATGGAGTCATTCAAGGACCAAGAAAGGAGAAAGGACAAACTTCATGCATTAGGGATGTGGAAGAAGCTACATTACAAAGAAGCTTATCTCCCAAGTCTCCTGCTAAACCAAAAGGCAAAAACATAGCAAGGACTTTCTATCCTGCACCTTATCCAGATGAGCTCAAACTACTTGGACTTCTCATCACAAAAAGCAAGGAAAGTAATAATCATGAGATAAGGAAGCAAAGGGCAATTGTCTACAGGAATGGACAACAAATCTGTGTTTGGGCTGGTCATCCAAACTTTGCTGAAGCCAAGGCTGAGGAATCAGAAAGAGCAGCTATGCAAGCTCTTGCAGTAGCTCAAGCTCTAGATGAAGAAGAAAGACAGCAAGAAGAAAAAGCCCAAAAGGAAAGGAGTGAAAAGAAGAGTACAAGGCAACCAAAGGCAAGGGCTAGAAGAAACATAACCTTTGAAAATGATGACTCTCAGAGTATTGCATCAGACTCTTCTGTACCTCCAACAATTCCTGATCCATCTTTAAAGTTAGCCTGTGATCCCAAACATCTTGTTAATTATCATGATCAGCCAATTGAGCCAAAGGAAGAGCCAATTGAGTTTGATGAGGCTAACTTTCCTAAATTCCTTTTTGAGATGGATCCAAAGAAGAAATTGAAGCAAAGGGCTGTCAAGACAAAGCCAGTATTTGTGAGAAAGCCACAACCTCAAAAACCCCCTTCAAATCCAGAGGACTGCATGTACATTGCTGACATCAGGGAAGAATCCAGCTTGCATCTTGAGTTAGACAACCTGGTGGAAGTAAGGGGCATTGCAGCTTCTCAGAAGCTACCTGAAAGATTGGTTTTCACATACAAGGGTGGTAGAGAACAAATTTGGCCTCTCTACAGAATTCTAGGAGAAGACTACCAAACACTACTCACAGTGTTTAGATGCTTGAAGAAAGACTTTGGCTTCACCAAAACAGCCAAGTCTGAGGTGGTCTCCAGAATATGTCAAATAAAGGCTAGCTGGAACAAGCCTGAGGCTCTTCCCAGGATGCTAAGAGTGCCCTCAACAGGAAAGAAGATCCATCTTCAACCTTTCTGGATGATGGAATTCAAGGACAAGGACAACTGCAGAAGGTTCTTCAGGATGGAAGACCAGCTGGACAAGGCATCTAATCAAACTCTAAGGTTTATGCAATCCAAGCTTGGTGATCAAGATGAAGAAGAGAAGATCTTTTACAGAAGGCTACAGGTCCAGATTGAGGAGAACAACTCTAGGAGAGGGAAGAAGACTATGCCCCAAAGAAGACAAAGATGAATTATTTGCTCAGTCTGGAGGAGCACATTTGGGCATTAGTTTTGTAAGTCTTGCATTATTTCTAAAAACTTTATGAAGCTCAATACAACTTTTACTTTTATCATGTGTAATATGCCTGAGTGTTTTTGTTATCATCAAGGCTCTTGATTTATGGCTGTTATTCTATCAGTCATAAATTGGGGGAGATTGTTAGGAATATGTTGTTCTTGATGATAATTATAAAAACACTTAGTAGATTTTGTATTAAGTTATTTTGTAACTGTCAACGGAATAGCATGCTTTGCAGTGTTTCGTTGACAGGAAGCTCATCAACGAAATGAGTGATGTAGCAATTGCACTGTACATTACTTCATAGTTTGATATGCAGTTTGTTGAGTACTAGATAGGTTTTCTAAGTCATGTTGACTAAATGGTTAGATAGGCAAAATAGGTTGGTTAATTGTAAATATTTAGTGCCTTGTAATTTTGCCTAAGTGAAGACATGTCAACGGAATGAAGATTACTCTATCAACGAAACAAGGAAGCTCATCAACGAAACAAAGAATAAAGCTATCAACGAAACACATCTCTATGCCATCAACGAATCATTATTGCTTTTCTATACAATTGACAAAGTGATAGTGACAGGTTCCTGACAGATCAAAAAGAAGATGTGGAAGTGTACTTTGCATTGGAAACCATTAAAATGGACATGGGGAATAAGGAAACATCCCAGTTTCCAATTGGGCTCTTGGGAGTGATCATAATAAGCATGAAGTCAAAAGCAAGGATCTCCAAGGACCACTGGACAAAGGGATGAAAAGCAAACTATTGGCGGTTACTCATTGTACTATTAGTGTAGCCAAAAATAGGGTTGTAAACTTGGGTTTATATAACCAAGTGTAGCAGTTACTTTATTTTGTGTGAAGAAAAACAAAGAGTTTGTATTAGCTATCTTTGAGAGCATTTTTCTTCTCTACAACCTTGTAACTGAGCAGCTGTGTACTTTTGTATCACAGATTATTTCCGCAATAAAAACACTTCAGTTGGATCATCAAACAATCCAACTGAATTATTTATATCTTGTGTTTTTATTTATTCAGTTCAGTTTTATTTTATAAAGTGTTTTAGTTTTAAGAAAATATCAAGAATTGTATTCAACCCCCCCCCTTCTACAATTCTGTTAGGTCATTTGGGAATAACAAATACTTCATGTCCAGTGGTCAAATATTTTGCCACACCCTAATGTAATAATGTGACAGATCAGTTGGAAATGAGGATCCTCAAAACAGAATGCTCTGTTCCTGAAAACAGAGTACTTTTTAGTCACACAATAATACAGTCACTAGTTTTTAGCTGCCTTAGCGAACAAAGATCTGACATAATGCAGAAAACTCTACTTTTTAGTCACATATAAAATGTAGTGACCATAGGTTATTTCACATTTAGCCACATCCCCGAAAATGACTGTGACCGTTTGGTAACATTTAGATACAGCAAAGAAGCGTCACTATTTTTTGTCACACTTCTATCTCTCAAGTATGACTATAAATGTTGGATTTGGTCAAAGTCAACAAAAAAAACATGCTGTTTCATCTCTCACTTGTCACACTTTTATAAATTGTGACTAAATCTTCCAAAAAATGTGTCTTCGGTCACTCGAAAAACAATTGTGTGGCTAAAACTTGGGACGATGATCTTTAGCCACTCGTTTGTTCCAAAGTGTCACAGCCCTTACTGTACAAAAGAGTGACGAAAGCCCAAATTTGACGTAGTGATATTGATAGAGTATAGCAAAATCGTACCTTGAAAAAAGAAGATGAATCGCCGAGATTAAAAAGAGAGCCTCGCTTGTTATCCAGAAACAGCCTCGCCTACTTGAGCCTCGGAAAAATTCAACAATACTTTGTTAGGATATTTGATAAAGTTGGAAAATGAGGAGAAAAACAGGCGGTATTTCTAGACAGAAGAGGAGAGAGAAAATGATTTACACGTGGCACAGATCAACTCGACTTTGGGATTTGCGAGATTGAAAAATAGCTGGAAAATCATTTTTGAGGAATTATATGAAGTTGATAAAATTAATATGTAAAGATTGTTTGGCGATGTAGGAGAAAGTATCTTAATTTCTTTTACAAAAAATATATTGTAATAAGGAAATTGGAGGGTAATTGTTATAGGCGAAAATAAACATAGCCTCGCCCTTTCCTTAACATCGCCTTTTATAGTTGGGCCTCGCCCAATGGGCTATTCAACATCACTCTGCATTTAGGTGTAATGACCGTCCAAAAAGCCTCGCCTCTACCCAGAGCCTCGCCTCTACCCAGAGCCTCGCCTCTACCCAGAGCCTCGCCTCTACCCAGAGCCTCGCCACTTTTTGAGGACTCTGGTTCAGTGAAAAGCCTCGCCACTACCTGGAGTCTCCTCTTGCAGATATTTGAAGAAAACATGGAAGTTAACAGGACCATGCCTAAGTCATCTATTTTTTATATATCAATTATCACAGCTATGGAAGGAGGTTTGACCCCACCCAGGCTAAAAGTGTCGCCCTCTTAGGGGGGTCAAAGAGCGTCGCCCTCTTAGGAAGGTGAAAATCATCGCCTAAAGGTACCTTCTGGGCAGTTTCCATTTAATTGTTATCTTTATCTTGTGGTCGAAGGAAAGTGTTGATTCCGATGATATCGGATCCATGACTTATCCACCACGTAAGGAGGAAGCAGTTATGGAAACATACAATCTCAGTGTCCCCCAAATCACAAACCCTAACCCTCATGTCCTACGCCGTTCGCCGTCATCAACCACCACCACAATTCCAGCACCCCTCCCCGAATTTGTTTTCACCAAATTCCTCGGTTAACGCTCCGAAATCAATTTGAAAGAAGACAACTGATCATCAGTTAATTTTAAAACAAATCAAGTAACGAATAATGACTCCAATATGTATGCTGTTACAAGTCAATGCTCAATGGTTATATAAGATTAATTTGAGCAACACTTATTTCAATGAATTTATTTAGTTTTTATCTTCAAGAGCACTTTGCATTTAAAGGGTCTTCACTACCTTTCTCATCCAAAGATAATACATAGAAAGGGAATTTGATTAGAAAATGATTACATACATGAGATAAGAAGAAACAAGCTAGGTAGCTAGCCAGAGTTAAATTATAAAATTTAATAAGAGGTTGCTTCTGCAGTTGTCCAAGCGAGCATATAAGAAACACCCTTCTACCTAAGATACCACTAATCTAAGTTAAATTGACTGGGTGAAAATGATAGATTTAATGAATATATCAAGAAGACTTTAATTCGTTAGGTGGGATTTGGGAGTAGTGGAGGAGACAAACAAATCATATTCATGTTTACGTAGCTACGTCGCGATTCATACAAATGTATGGTGGATTCGCATTCTAATAACCTTGTTTGACTATAAATAGGCATGCCAGGAGAGAATGATTCAATAACAACTCATCAAGCCCTCTATATCAAGTATAACCTGCTTATTCAATTCTTAAAGTTTGGAGAAAATGTCTAGCTGTGGATCATCATCTTGTAGCTGCGGTTCTAGCTGCAAATGTGGCAGCGGATGCAGGTAAACAACACTACATATATATGTTTCCGTAATTAAAAGTAGGGTATGGGAATATTTGTTTTTCGGCAAAACCTTCATCTGCTGAGGGAAATCCTTATTATTTTTAGATAGATATAGGAAATTGTGGAGTTCTTTTACTTTTCTTTTTTTTTGAAAAAAAATGAAAGTGCTTGAAAAGTTTTGAGAAGCTGCAAAAAGTCATCAACCTGCCAAACTTTATCTTGCTCTTTTCATCTGTTCATACTAATTCAATTTTGACATAATATTTTTAATCATATGCAGCTGTGCTCACCTTGACTTGGAGAGCACCACAACTGCAACCATCATCGTCGGTGTTGCACCAATGAAGAGGTTTGAATTGTTCCCACCCCTAATGATGAAATTTTACCTTGTTTAAAATGAAAAGGAGACAATCTATAAACATAAACAATAACAATTGAAATTACTATTTATTTCAGCAACTTTGATGGAGCTGAGATAAGCTTCGGAGCAGAAGGAGGAAACGCCTGCAAGTGTGGATCAAACTGCACCTGTGATCCATGCAACTGCTGATCATCGTCATGTATCAAATATATATGGAGTGTACCACAAACACTAAGCAGCTTGTGACTTTGTTTTATAAATGTTCAGTTTGAATAAGTGAATGTTAAATAAGACATCTATGATCTATACATCTGGAATTTCCATTCACTGGATTTTCTGATGGCTTAGATTAGTGTACGCAGTTATGGTGTTCCTATGTAATTAAGTGCTATGTTGGTATAGAACTATTGAGCTATTAGCCAAAAAACCCAACAAACTTTCACATTTTTTGCAATTTAACCAATGAAGCTTTTTTTTTCACAAACAACCCCAAAAACTTTACTAAATTGTGAAAAATTACGCTAGACATAACCATAATTAGTTACTTAAATTGATGTATAATTTCTTATATTAAAATTTAAAGTTTGTATCTCCACTTGCATGCCACATATGCTATACAGTCGATAGGAATATATATGCCAAAAACTTGCATTAGTAGATGGTCAATCAGCTGTTATTTACATTCTAGTAATATTATAATATACTCAATATATCCATGCATAATTTAATTAGTTATAATTGAAATTCGTAGCAATTATTTTATATTAATAATTTTTTAATTATAAATATCATGAAAAATCATAATCACTAGTAATAATAAAATTTTAACAGCTGTCCTGCACACATGTTATGTACTAATTGTAATAACAAAAAATATTCACCTTAATTATCTTTTTCATTTAAAAATAGGATCATATAAATAATTAAAGAGTAAATTTTGATAGAATACAAAATATACAAAATGACAATGTCATTGAATTTTTGTAATTATTAAAACAATTAAGAAAATATAATATATTAATTTTATTCAATTTTAAAATTCAAAAAAAATACATTTTATTTATAAAATGATTATATGAGTTGCAACAAAATAATAATTTAATTTTTGGCTAAAAATACGCTATTTATCTGAAATCAAGATGGCGCCACATATTTAATGTGAGGAACAATAAGCCATACACTCAAATAATAATTAACCATGGTTAATTTCTTTTCACTATTTCATAAAGTTCATTGAATTATTATGAGAAAAAATAAGTTCATTGGTTAAATGACAAAAAAGTAGAAAGTTAGTTGGGTTTTTTGGTTAATAACTCAACTATTATCAAATGAATATTCAGTAGATGTCTAATAAATCTTCTTGTTTCTAGAAGTTGTTGATCTGTTCAGTAGGTAATAAGAAATTTTCTGTTTTGAATATGTTAATATCAGGAATCAAACTTAGTAATTGTATTTTTGGTTGGTGTTTGACAAGAATTTCACTATTTACAAAATTTAAAAAAAAAATAAAAAAATTATAATTAATTTTTGGGGATGTCTAAATTGAAGAGGTTGCTCATTTTTTTACTAGCAACCCCTGTTTTTAAGATTTTGTCGCGCACACTTGTCTCCAACTAGTCTAGTATGAGCATTGTTTTTCATTAAAGATTTATAGTAAATACACAAGGATGATGATGATGGTATATATATGAGATTTTGATATCGAAAGCAAATGAGTTGAGTCTTCATTACGTTTCGTGCATGTTTTGAAAACACAGGCAACATATTTTAAACTGACTAAACATGCAAACATTAATCTCAGCTAATAAAACCAATATTTTTGGGGCAATTCGTCGAACAATTGGCAGCAGCACGTGGACTATTTACCCAGCTCAACCCAATTGCTACCACTACTGTAGCCAAACATCTAACAACTCCGATGAAAATTTAAAGGAAGCGACCACATTGTGTAGTAGAATTGAGATGCTCCCACGAGGAGATTCAATTGGTTCAGCCTTTCAGAGTTGGATGGGTGATGGCTTTCCAGTTCAGAGAGCCGGTATTTTTCATACTATCAATCGTTTACGCAAGCGTAGACGAAACAAACGTGCCCTTGAGGTAAGGATGTCTTTAATTTTCTTGTATGTGATGTTTACATCTAACTGTTTGTAATTATGCCTCAACGAATTATGTCGATTTTTAGCTGTATTGTGTTCTTCGAGGATATAATGGGAATTTTTTTGAACAAGTGGCTGGCTACTTAATGACCCAATGTTTTAAATTAGAAAAAGGCATTTGCCCAATTTTTGTATCTAGTATCAGACAAGGAAAAAACAAGTTGGTGGATAATAATTTTGATGCATGAAATCGTATATTGATTTTAGAGTAAAGTGCACTTTGTGTACTTGTAGTTTGATCGAGACACCGCTTGTAATACTGCACTTTAAATGACTCCACTTGCAATACTGTACTTATAAAATTGTTACAATTTGCGTATCGCCGTCTATTTTAGTTAACTCTGTTAGGACATTTTTTGTCAATTCCTTATTTGAACAGTAGAAATTGACCAATTAACTATTAAACCACCCATTTCTTTCTATTTTCTTCAAAAATTGATTAAAATAAAATTATATCTACAATATATAACACACACTTGTTTCATCTTCTTCCCCAAATTGGATTATCTTTATAACTATATATACACACAAGCACACATAAAACATATATACACATGTTTCATATTCTTCTCTAATTTGAATTCATGTATGTTTTCTCTTAAAACTCAATGACAATTCATCTTCCATCTTCTTTTTCATGTTCTTCATATCAATTTCAAATTTTAACTTAATGAGAACAATTGTATTGATAACAAAGTGAGAGATTGAGAGACTCTGAGAGAAGAGAAATGAAACAAAAAATTTGAAATGAGTTTTGATTAAAATTCATAATTTACATAAAAATTATTAAACACAATTCATACAAATGTAATATTAGGGAGTTTCAGTGAAAAGACATAATTATCCTTTTAAAACTTTTTTATTTTTTAACGGAATTGACCAGAATTTGACGGTGATACACATAATGTGACGAGTTTTAAAATACCGTATTGCAAATAGAATTATTTGAAAAGTGATATTACAAGTGGTGTCTTGGTCAAAATACAAGTACACAAAGTGCATTTTACTCTTGGTTTTATTGACATTGAGCTTGAGTTATTATTGACAGGTAATGGAATGGGTGATCAGGGAAAGACCCTATAGGCCTAAGCAACTAGACTACTCGTATTTACTAGAATTTACCACTAAGCTTCATGGGATTTCTCAAGGTGAGAGACTCTTCTCTCGTGTTCCATCAGAATTTCAATGCGAGTTGCTGTATAACAATCTGGTTATTGCGTGCTTGGATAAGGGCAACATTACCCTTTCACTTGCTTACATGAGAAAAATAAGGGAACTTGGTTATTCAATCTCGCACTTGTGTTTTAATCGGCTAATTATTCTTCATTCCTGCGCTGCACGTAAGAAAGCCATTCCAAAAATTTTGAAACAGATGCGAGCTGATAAAGTGACTCCTCATGTCTCCACATTTAACATTCTAATGAAAATAGAAGCAAATCAACATAACATTGATAGGTTGGTAAACGTGTATGAAGATATGAAGCGAGCAAAAGTTGAACCCAATGAAATATCTTTCTGCATATTGGGAACTGCACATGCTGAAGCAAGATTGTATACTGTATGTGAAGCTTACGTTGAAGCTATAGAGAAGTGCATGACAGGAAAAAACTGGTCAACTTTAGACATACTTATTATGCTGTATGGGTACTTGGGAAAGCGGAAGGAGGTTGAAAGAAAATGGCGGTCTTTACAAGAACTTCCTCATGTTAAGTCCAAGAGTTTTGAGCTGGCAATTGAAGCATTTGGTAGGATTGGAGAGGTAATTCGCTCTGAAGAGCTTTGGCATGAAATGAAAACAAAGCAAGGATTGAAGTCAACTGAGCAGTTCAATTCAATGATATCTGTTTATTGTAAACATGGGTTTGTTAGTAAAGCAACAGAACTGTGCAAAGATATAGAAAAGATTGGATGCAAACCAAATGCTATAACCTATCGCCATCTTGCTTTAGGTTTTCTAAAATCAGGGTTAGTAAACGAAGCTCTCCAAACTTTAGAGCAGGGGATGCATCACACAACGATCACCAAGATCAGGCAATCGACGCCATGGCTGGAGACCACACATTCAATGGTTGATATATTTGCAGAGAAGGGTGATGTGGAGAATGCAGAGAAGCTGTTTGATGAATTAAAGAAAGCAAATTATACCAAATATACTTTTGTGTACAACACCCTGATCAAGGCATATGTTAAGGCCAAGATAGATGATCCAAAACTTTTAAGGAGGATGATCTTAGGAGGGGCTAGACCAGATTCAGAGACGTACAGCCTGTTGAAGCTTACTGAACAGTTTCGAACCTAATGTAATTATCTTTTGGTAAAATATAGAGGGGCTATCATTTTTCCAAAAATTTAGAAAGGGATAAGGATGGTAGTTTGGCGCACAGTGCTGCAAGTGAAATAACAGTTTGGCAAGGAGAATCATCCTGCATTTTGCAAAATGTGTAAGTATCATTTTTGCTTGTTTATTGGTGATCACTTGTTATAGTTGTCCTTCAACATGTTCATTGGCCAGTAGAATTTGTCCATAGATGCTAATATGCTATCCTCTAAAGATGGCAATCTCTGAACAAGCGTAATTTTGTAATCTTGTATAGAGCTTATATGTGTCTAGCTGGGAGTCATGCGTATTGACTAGTGAGCCTACCGAGAAGCTGGGTGCTGCTTCCAAGTTGGCAATCATTTGTACTTGCTACTGCTAGAATGTAAATTTGGCAGATGTGAGCATCTATTACTAGTGTTACTTTTATAATTTGTATCATTGACTGAAATACTTACCTATCAAACATACTTCTTGAGGAAATAATGAGAATGAAACAGCATATATGTATGTGATATACAGGCTTTGAGCTCTATTTATTTTGTACTCGTCAGTTACTTGACTCAAAAAAATTGGTGCACATAAGCAAATATTTATCTGTATTCTGTAGCTAAAATCACAACTTAATCTTCCTAGGATTATCCTGTTTCACTGTGTAAATTTGGTTTAAATGTAACTTCTGACATGTAAATGAATTAGGGAAACTCAAGGCCAACCCAAAACACCATAATAGCTTCGTTATGGTTAGAGACATAATTTGCAATACACAAGGATAAGGCTATCAGAAATGATGTCATAAAAGGTAATTTTATTTCTCCAAACTTATCTGTAATACTACTTGGAACCGAAATGGTGATAACGACAACTGCATAATTCATATTGATAGTTTTGAACTTAATTTGCCGAGATATTAAGTGTTGGTATGTCTACAAATTGACAAATTTTAGAGAACACAAAGATACTAAGATACTAATATATCATCACAACTGATCAAAAAACCAATGTGAACGCTGCGCAGGTTTTTTCTATGTCAGATAGTTGATGAACTCTGCAGCAGTTGCAACAGCTCCTCCTGTAATTGCATCCTTCACAATTTTGTCCCTTTTGTTGCTGCTGACCACAGATATCAGAGCCCCAGTGAGTGCACCGCCGATTAATGCATTCTTCTGCAACATTAGAGTGTTATGACTTGTGAACAGAAAGACGCAAGAAAAAAAGTTGTACATTATCATGAAACAAAGGATACTTGGTTAATAATTTAATCTGAAGTTGTGAAAAAAGGACAGAATCCTTTGGTCTTGTTTATTTTTGATTGAACTGTCTACGGGCAAGAATTAACTTAACAGAGGAAGACATTTAAGGTCATTAGATAGGAAGGGTGGTCTATAAGGAAAGAAATATATACAACTCAACTTATAGACAGGACATAACAGGGAGCATCAGCAGTTCAGCACCAATATTAATGGACCCTCTATAGCCAGATTGCTTAAGCTTATGACAAGGTGTTTAGTAATGAAAGATATATGTGAAGTACATAAAGAATTACCCAGTCCCTCGTTCCGCGGATCCTCTCCACTCCATAATCCATACCAACATATACCCCAGCTATTGATCCTGCAAAATATCAAAGCGAGGAATACTTGGAATTATATTATAAAATCAAAGAACCAAGCAACAACCTAGGGAATGAATTCTTTTTTTACTGGATTAATATTTAAAGAAACTTACCCCAATAAACACCTTCTTTACACATTTTCTTCAGCTACAACATAAGAAACACTGTTAGATATATTGTCTAAATGATGCTCTTACAGAATGTTTCTTTAGATCTACTAAAACGGCCACGATTACAAGAACATAATTTATCAAAGAATATAGACAATAGAAAATTTGAAGGCTCATGGTATAGAAGCTACTACAAAAATAAATCACAAGGTTGCAAATATTGTCACAGCCAGATAGTCCTTCCTGTAAGCAGAACCCAAAAATTGTAGAAATTTTTCCAAGCTCTATTTTTTTTACCAACACGAGGCTTACAATTCAAAATATGTAGGCAGCATACTGAAATTTGGAAGTTTACTGAGTATGAGAAGTGTTAAATGGGATTTGGGGGGGGGGGGGGGGGGGGGGGGGGGGGGGAGGGGGGATTGCGTAAGATATGAATAACGAATTCCACATCTAAGAGCTTCAGAAACTTTCTCGTTTCCAGACAACAAAGTGAGTTTCTTTCTCACAATTAGGTCATACTCGTGTTTTTACTCTCATAATCTCTTGTTGCATACTGTGACCTGTGACTTGCTAGCGTCAATATGTGGGGGCAGAAATTCATGCACACAGAGCATTACTGTATATAGTTATAAACAGAGTGAAAAAGATAATTTAATTAAAGAAATCTCACCGATTGCTCAAACTTGTGTTGTGACATACTCCCTGTAAAATCCAGTTCCAGTGTAAGAATCAGACAAAAAAACACTTTCAAACAAGTAAACCGTAAAAACTATACCAAACAGGTAAATTTATTTTTGTTCCTCAGTGACTGCATTAGCATTTAGCAATTGCAAATCACAGAAAATCATAGTTAATTCAAACATATCTTACATGACTTACGCAACCCCCCCCCCCCCCCCAAATTATATATTATTATGTTTTATTAAGCTCTTAGATTAATAAATAATAAATAAATAATAATTATAATAAATGTTAATTATTATGTTTTATTTTATATTAGTACCATCAAGTTAGTCAAAAGCTTAATAAATAATATATGTTTTATTAAGCTCTTAGATGGTACTAATATAAAATTATATATTATTATTTAAAGAGCAATTTTAAAAAAATCGATTAAAAGTCGGGAGAGAGGGAATTAATCGGTCAAAATTCAAAAAATATTAAAAAAATTAATTTTTGTATAAAGTGTTAATTTTTTTTAAAAAGAGTTAATTAACATACATGACTATTATGACTATTATATGGGTATGAGTTATTGATTTCTTGACTAAATAATTTACTAAATCTCTAATACACTAATTATTTTCTATATGCAGTGTTCTAAAATACATAAATTGGTAGTCGGTAGAGGTATCTTATAGTGATTAACCGGATAATCGGTGATTATCGAATTGATTAATCGGATATATTTTAATTTAATAAATAATAATATATAATTTTATATTAGTACCATCAAGTTAGTCAAAAGCTTTACAAAAATTATAATATATCATTAGTTCAATTTTGATATTTAAGTATTGAAATTTACAAAAATAAACAAGCTATCAATATATCGTTAATGTATATCTAGTATGAACGAAGAGAGTAATTCACTTATAGATAGTGTTCTAAAAGTCGGCCGACTAACCGATTAATCTGTAGTCGGACAGGTCATGTCTCGATTAAGCGAAAATCGGGTCAAAGAGCGATTTTTTTAAAAATCGGCCGAGACGGGATTAATCGGTCGAATCGGTCAAAAAACAATCAAAGTTCAAAAAATATTAAAAAATTTAAAAAGTTAAAAAAAGTTAAATTTTTTTAAAAGAAGAGTTCATAAAATATATGACTATTATATGGGTATAAGTTATTAATTTATTGGCTAAATACTTTACTTAATCCCTAATACACCGATTATTCTCTAAAAGTGAATTATTTTCTACGTTCATACTAGGTATACGATATTTGATATGTGGTTATTTTTTGTAAATTTCGATACTTAAATATCAACATTGGACTAATGATATATTATCTTTTTTGTAAATCTTTTGACTAACTTGATGGTACTAATATAAAATTATATATTATTATTTATTAAATTAAAATATATCTGATTAATCAATTCAATAATTACCGATTATCCGGTTAAACACCAGAAGATACCTCTACCGACTAATACCAATTTCCGTACTTTAGAACACTGCCTATAGAAAATAATTAGTATATTAGAGATTTAGTAAATTATTTAGTCAAGAAATCAATAACTCATACTCATATAATAGTCAATTAGTCATGTATGTTAATTAACACTTTTTAAAAAAAAAATTAACACTTTTTTAAAAAAATTATTTTTTTTAATATTTTTTGAATTTTGACCGATTAACCAGTCGGTTAATCGGAACACTGGGTAGGACACTTGAACACATGTATATGTTGGACATTTACAGCCGAGTTCCGGTAACATTAACATAAATCCCAAATATAGATTGAACAAAAAAGTGAAGTAAATTTAAAAAATGAGACTATCTTATCAAACTAATCAACATCCTTTCTTAACACAAGAAACTCAAACTTTGTGTAAATGTGAAATGGGGAAGTAGTACCTTGTGAGACAGCATTGTAAGTTTCCTCTGCAGCTGTTCTAGCTACAGCAACCTGAGAAACCATACAACAACATCACACCCCCATTATAAATAATACAGATCAAAGTAATGAACAACGTGGGTTACAAACAAACATTAAAAATAACAAGAAAGAATATACATACAGAGCCGATCTTTAAGAAACCATCGAGGGTATGATTGAGAAAATGATTGCCGGTGTCGATTGCAACGTTCACCTTGGGCGAGCTCAGCGATGCTCCAAAACCTGTGTGTGGCATTTTGTCTGAATGGGATCCGATCTTCTTTCTTGTTTCTTCTCAATAGTACTTTCAAACTTCACACTACACTCAAAGTATCACCTGATTTTATTAAACCCTTTTTTGTAGGATAAGATATCTTATCTATCTTTACTTTAAATGACAGCACATGAAAATAGGACTAAAATAGTGAAACTACCAAAAAACAAGAGTTAATTGCACGATAATGGCACCAATTATTTTTATTTTACATAAAAATGGCCCAAATTTAAACATAGCCACTTTATGCGTTCAATCTTTCTCTATATATTAAAAGCCAACAAAGGGCAAAGTTTGCCATTTTAATGGCTGTGAAGTTACGATTTTACCCTTATATTTTCTAAAATTACAAAATATCATTCTTTAATAAAAATGTAAAAATTGTGAAATTATGTTAATGATGGGAATCGAACCCTTAACATATCCATGTCAAACTCATGTCATAACCAACTGTGCTACACTTTGTTTTGAGCTTATATTCAAACTCTTATTAGATAAACCACCTCTTCTTCCAATTTTTTTATTTTTTGAGTTAATAAACATTGATTTATATTATTTTTAGAATATTGCACAATACATAGTTATAATAAATATTTTTAGCAATTGAACATAATCTACAATTCTGTTTTATCAATTTAAATTATTGATATATGTCATTTTAATACCTTGAATTTATAATTTTGCCCCTACATGTTAAAAAATTACAAAAACGTCAACTCTTTTATATTTATGCAAATAGTAGATAAAATTATGTTAGTGTAGTAAATTGAACCATTAATCTTCTCTAATCAAGCTCATGCATAGGTAGCATAGTACATTTTGTTTTAAGTTTTCTTTAAAATCTTATTAATGTTAATTTCTCTTCTTCTCACATCTTCTTTTTTATAATTTTTTATTTTTAAATAAATAAAATGTTGGTTTATATTATTTATAAAATATTGCATTGTATATAATTACCAAAAATATTTTAATGGATTGAGCATACTCTACGATTCTCTTTCTTTTATTTTAAATGATTGATATAAAAAATAAAATTTTAAAAGAGTATAAGATTATAGATAACGTATAATTTCTACATAATAATAGGATTATAGATAACATATAAGATTAGAGTATAAATTTTTTATAAAATTTTAAAAGTAAAAAAATTGAGTGAGACGCCGCATGGATGACTTTTAAATAATATTAATAGATTTTGTAATAAGTCTCAGCCCTACGTTTATATCTGACAATGTTAAGACTGCATCGCCTATGTAGACAATTTTGTAATTTACACCGCAAGATAGAGAATCTATCTACACAAATGATTTACATAAATATTTTTCATATTTTTTTTGTAAATCTAACGGTACTAAAAGAAAATATCGTACAAAAATAACAAATTACACAAAATATTATAAATTTCACCCGTAGAAAATAAGATTATTTTAATATTATAAATTTTATTTATTTGCATTAAATATATAACGGTTTGAACTTTATATCGTATTAGATTACAAATTGCATCGTCTATCATATAAATTTTTTCATAAATTAATATACTCGATAATTATTACGTCATCTTTTCATCTATATGATTGAACTTACAATTTTTTTAAGAAAAATAGTTTGAATTTAAGAACGTTTCGGTCGAAATAATACATATATAACCGAATGTTTTAATTTCTTTTAAATGTTTTTAAAAATAGTAGACGAATGTTTTCATCTATAACATATTTTGTTTTTTGCAAATGTAACCATGCAACTATACATAGATAGTGGTTCATATTTTTTATATATAAATTACAATTTGCATCATCTATGCACTAATTTGTAATTTGTAAGTAACTTAATTAATACATTTAACAATTTTTACGTAACTACTGTTTCGTTTGTATGATTGCATCTACGATTTAAAAAAAACACAATGTGAATTTAAAGGAGTTTGGGTCGAAAAATATTTAATCAAATTAATATATATGAGCTTTAAATTTTGGACTCTATTTCAATTATCTCTTGAATAATAACATATAAAAAAACAACATAAATAAATAAGCACGAAAACAACTTGTTCTAAAATTGACCCAAAAATAATAGAATTACTTTTATATTGTAAATAATATTTATTTGTATCAAGTAGACAAAGACTCAGATTTTATATCCTATAAATTATAAATTGCATCATTAACCATGCCAATTTGTACATAAGTTAATATACTCAAAAACAATTATGTAATCTTTTTTCAAATATATGGTTGGATCTACGATTTCAATATATATATATATATATGAATTTAAGGGCGTTCCGGTCGCCAATATATATGTATATGTATTAAATTAATCGAAATGAGATTTGAATTTTGAATTCGATATTATTAACGCTTAATTAATTACATAAAATACATATATATAGTCAAGTTAAAATACATTATTATTATTATTATTATTATTATTATTATTATTATTATTCCGGCAAAAAAAAAAAAATACATTATTATTAGTACACGATGATCATTTATAAAAAAAATTGGATTAAAATTTGTAACTGTAAAACGACATTCCAAACATATTATTAAAGTACTAAGTGTGTTCATATAATTTAATATAGTGATGGACACAAGAGAGAAGTGCGAAATCAGTTCCCAAGTTAAAAAAATAAACACGTGATATGAATACTCCATATTGCAATAAGTGCTCATCTCCCAAAGTATTTGTCTTGTGAGAGTGTGCAAAGATGCACCAACCTTCAGCTTCTTTTTAAAATCCTCTATCTCATTCACATGTGTTCGATTACATTACAACAACATTGTGTGCATTTAACGATTTATATTCTAGACTGCAAAAAAATAAAAAAAACCAAATCAATTGATCGCTGAAAAACAAACAACAACTACTAAGACAAAATACCTATTTACAAATTATACTTTCTCCAACATAGAAAACTCCGGTAAACCTGATTATAATTGCAACAAGAACAATAGTTCGACCGTGTTTCAAATTTTACATTGTTTCTATTTGTTCTTAATATCAATAATACTCACTATGAACAAGTCACAAAGCCTTGGGTTTGGCGCAGTTACGTTATCATATTAATTTACATACACTAATGTTATATACGGACTTTAGACTAAAAGATTTTAAGATGTGATCACGGTGTGTAGTCTTACGTACCTGACCAACTTTATATTTTATTTACAAGTATATTGTCATTTCGTTAAAAACACAGTAGTTTAGATACATCCATATCATATATGAACAACTATACTAAAATAATCATTTAGATTATATTTAATTGTTGAATTTGATAAAATGCATTTCACGACATTTAAAATTAAATTAATATTTTGTCAAATGAAAATAATAATTTGATCTTTATTTTATAGATTTTTTTTTACAAATTTTGTGAAATCTTATTAAATATTAAAAAAATTAAATTTTTTTTATACAAATATAAGATAAATTCAAAATTAATTTTAATTACAAAATTGTTTCGATATATATACATTTTCGTGTGAAAAATTATTTCAGTAAATAAGCAGGCCCGTGCTTCGCACGGGTTTTTAGGCTAGTTATTTTTAATTTGACAAATGATTGCATTCTGTCAAGTTCAATTAATAATGGCACCAATTATTTTTATTTTACATAAAAATGGCCCAAATTTAAACATAGTCACTTTATGTGTTCAACTATTTTTAATTTGACAAACGATTGCATTCTGTCAAATTCAATTGACGGAGGTTAACTTTTGGAGGACAAAATTGTCTACTTTTTTTATAACTACTTTTTTGATACATATTATGAAGATATATATATATACCCAACTTTATTTCTTCAAACTCTAAACATATATAATCCCCAATTATTAATAATGAGTTTCTTTTATTGGATTGAATCATTATTTTGTGCATAATTGTAATAGGGGAAGATTCGGAGAAGTTAAGAAGTCAAGAGCCAAAGAAGAACATATTGGCACATATATTCCCAAAGTAGATGCAAAGTTAGTACAACTTTCCATGCTACTTGTAGATTCGGCAATTTTCGACACGAAACGATACGAAAATTTAGTGTTTGGGTTTTCATTTTTAGTACACGAACACGAAAGTACACGATCGAGATTTAGTGTCGGTTTTGTGTTTACCCTTCAAGTACACGACACGACACGAATTACACGAAATAAATAAATAAATATTTATAAATTAATATTTATATTAGATATTTTAACATTTTTATTAGATATTTAACATTTATTTATGTGATTATACATAAATTTATAATATTATTTGTAAATATTATGTAAATATATATTTTTAATACATATTTGTAAAAATATTACCTAAATTTTAATATTTCAATATATTTACTTATTTATTTTTATTTCTATTATTAATTTAAATTAAACGAAAACACGACACGAAAAGTACACGAAACGAAAGTACATGAACACGAAATTACACAAACCCTAAACGGGTTGTTTTGGGTTTAGCATTTAGGTACACGAAACACGAAAGTACACGACACGAACGAATTAATAGATCTAACTACTTGTAAATGCAAATAAAACTATCTAAATGGAGAGTAATATTGTGGGAAATATAGTTGAGGAAGCTAAACATCAAAAGCCCCGTTAAAACGATATGGCAGCACCAGCAACGATAAACGACAACTGGGTGCCGGATAAATTTCCTGAATTGATACATAGCCAAGAAGATTGCAGTTAAATAATTACATGGTTGCTAGGTTATATATATATATATATATCAAGAATTGAATCTTAATTTAGAATATAAGATTCGGTTAGATTGAAGTTGAGTTTAAACGTATATTTTTAAATTGTTATTAAGTTCCACTGGATGTAATATTTTATTAACTCCTTATATATAATAAGCGTAAGGGAGATCTTATCCAAAACTTTGGTCGGTCACTGCACTACCAAAAGTATATGATCCGTTGGATTATAAAACTATAAATATTCAAATAGATTAGGACCGTTAGATATAATATTAAAAATTGTATTTGATTAATAATAGGATAGTATTTAAATACTAAAAGGTGTATTTTGATAATTTAAACCTATTATAAATGGGTTTTCTATATTGAATAGAAATCTTTATGTAAAAATTCGTAATTATCTTTTCTCTTTAGTTTATGGATAGTTCCAGTTAGATAAAAATTATTAAACCATAATTAAATTAAAGATAATTTTGTTAGCTTCGCATGGGCTGTAAAATCGTTAAAATCTGTTGTCTAAAACTCAAGATAGAGCCCAAACAGTAAAGTGATTAAATTAAACCAATTATAAATGGGTTTCTATATTGAATAGAAATCTTTATGTAAAAATTCGTAATTATCTTTTCTCTTTAGTTTATGGATAGTTCCAGTTAGATAAAAATTATTAAACCATAATTAAATTAAAAATAATTTTGTTAGCTTCGCATGAGCTGTAAAATCGTTAAAATCTGTTGTCTAAAACTCAAGATAGAGCCCAAACAGTAAAGTGATTAAATTAAACCAATTATAAATGGTTTTCTATATTGAATAGAAATCTTTATGTAAAAATTCGTAATTATCTTTTCTCTTTAGTTTATGGATAGTTCCAGTTAGATAAAAATTATTAAACCATAATTAAATTAAAGATAATTTTGTTAGCTTCGCATGGGCCGTAAAATCGTTAAAATCTATTGTCTAAAACTCAAGATAGAGCCCAAACAGTAAAGTGATTATCTAAATTTTAATAAATATTTTTTTTATTGTAGCACCAATTTAATTTTTTTTCCTAATTCTTTTAAATTTATAAACTCTATTTTTATTTCAATAAAATATTAAAATCAATTTAAGAAAAAATTAAAATCGATCTGGTCCGTGTACGATCACTATACGACCAAATTAATAATTACAGTTAGATCTTAAATAGATCGATGAGAATTGTTAGATCTAATATTAAAATGTGTATCTGATTAATAATAGAATTATATTTAAATACTAAAAAATGTATTTTGATAATTTAAAAGTTTTCTATGTAAAAATTCTTAAATATCTTTTCTCTTGAATTTAGGTATAGTTCCAATTAGATAATAATTGTTAAACCAAATATCAAGATAACAATTCATATTGATTACAATATTAAAAATTATCAATATAATGCTCATGTATATCATACTAACAATGATACACGTGAACATACAGAGATTACAATTTGATTAATCCTAATTATAATTTTATTATTTTACATATAACAAACCAAAAAAAGGATAATATCAAAATATTATTAAAATATTGAGGGTTTCATATTCATAAACGATAATTTTGAATATAATACTTATATTAAAATGTGTTTTTGATTAAAGGTAGGATTATATTTAAATGCTAAGAAGTGTGTTTTGATAATTTAAACCAATTATAAATTGGTTTTCTATGTTGAATTGAATTTTTTATGTAAAAATTCTTAACCATCTTTTCTTTTCGGTTTATGGGTAGGTCAACCGGTCAAGTTAGATAATAATTATTAAACCATCATTAAATTAAAGATAATTTCGTTAGTTTCGCATGGGTTGTAAAATCGTCAAAATTCAATTTATAAAACTCAGGATAGAACCTAAATAGTAAAGTGAGTATCTAAATTTTAATAAATTTTTTTTTTATTTTTGTAGCACCAATTTATTTATTTTTCCACTAATTGTTTTAAATATAGAAATTTTATGTTTTTTCAATAAAGTATTAAAATTAATTAAGAACAAATTCAAATCGATAAATAATATAATAATATGAGAATAAAATTTTATATAATCATAACATAATTTTTATTCTATTTAATAATTTTTAAGTAATAATGTATTTTAAAATTTTATATACACTGTAAATAAAACCGAAACATTAAAAGTAAAAGCAATTAGTAAGATACTTATATCAGTATATATTTGATATCCTTAGAGAAAAATTCTATGGAGACCTTAACGGGAGACCGAGACCATGTTACACAATTCGTTTCTATCTAATCCAAGGGTACATATTATTTTGTTTTACACACTTATAAATTGGTTGTATGTGGCATATACAGCTTATATGTTACCAACAACGTTAACTACAATATGCATTACATTCATTCTCACGTCTTCCATTTTTTTTATTCAAAAAATTTGCACAATTTTAATATTCTATGTTATTTTGTTTGAAAAACTTTTTACTTTCAATTATTGTATTCATAATTTTTAGTGCACTATATTATTATTTTAATTTAGTGCATTACTTTAGTTGCAAAACATTATTATTTTAATATTTATTTTTGCATAATTTAATTTTTTACACATTTTTTTCATTGTTATGCAGTAAGCATTGGTTTTTGAAAATCGTTAGATCAAATATTAAAAAAGTGTATTTTATTAATAATAGGATTATATTTAAATTCTAAAAAGTGTTTTTTGATAATTTAAACCAAATATACCAAATATAAATAAGTTTTCTATACCGAATAGAATTCTCCATGTAAAAAATTCGTGACTTTCTTTTCTTTTTCATAGACAATTCCAGTTAGATAAAAATTGTTAAACCATCTTTTAATTAAAGATAATTTAGTTATCTTCGTGTGGGGTATAAAATCGTTAAAATCTAATTTTTAAAATACAAGATAAAGCCCAAATTAGTAAAGTAGGTATTTATTTTCTAATAATAATTATTACGTCATCATTATTTTAATGCCAATTTAATTACTTTTTTCTAACTATTTTAAATTTAGAAATCTATGTTCAAAAATTCAAATCAATCTAAGAAAAATTCAAATCAACAAAGAATATAATAATACGATGATAAAATTTTATAAATTTGTGCATATTTTTTATCCTATTTTATTAAATTTTATATCATAAATAATTAAATATTATTTATTATTAAATAATAAATTATACGTAAATGGTGATTTTGTTTTATAAGAACTCAAAAATACCGTATTTTGAAATTTTAGACTCAGCTACAGAATATGCCTAATTTTTTTTAACCTATATACATTGTAAATTATTAAATTTGAAACTTTAAAAGTTTGTTAATCAATTAGTATAGTACTTTTTTGAAAAATCGTACTTTATAAAAAATATTATCAAATAACCCATGTCTGCAAGAAAAAAAATGAAAAAAAATCTATTTTTTCAAAAAAACCTATAAATTTTAATATGTTGTTGGTAGATTCAAAACTTAGATCATTCTACGTGATAATTTTACTGTTATATCTAACGTTTCTCAACAATTTAATTTGAAAGATCCAACGATTATGGATTGAGTGATCAAGCGACCAGACTTATAAGAAAGCTTTCATTATTTAGTCTTTAATATGATAACATAGATATTTACGGGATATACTATAAAAAAATGAATTTTATATAGAATTTTGATCGTCACGGTGTACTACTTTAAAAGAAGAACTATTACATACAAATTATATTTTAATTGATAATTTATTTTCTCAAAAGTTCAAAGTTCCCGCATCATTAACATATTACAAAAAAGAGTATATTATATTTTCACAATAAATATTTAAAAAATATAAATATTAAAAAAATTAATGATGTTATCCTGGTAGTTTGGTCTTAAATACCGCCAAAACATTCTCAACCGTTAGATCCAATACTTTTAAAAATAGACGATCAAGATTATATCATATAAAAAGAAGTTATTATCTAAAAATGATATAAGTTAAAAGATATTATATTAGGATTGAATTTTCCAAAAAGTTAAAACATAAAAATAGTTGTAATTAAATAAGGAAACCCATTAATTAATATCAAAATAATAAAAAACGTTTAATCTTAAATAGATAGGTGAAAACCGTTAGATTTAACATTAAAAACTGTATTTGGTTAATAAATGGTATTCTAATAATCTAAACTACATATAAGTAGATTTCCTAAATCGAATAGAATTCTCAATATTAAATTTCGTCACTTTATTCTATTTTTAGTTTTAGAATGGTTTTTAATTGAAAAAGAACTATTAAACCACAACTAAATTAAAGATTATTTTGTGAATTTCATGTGGACCGTAAAATTGGTCAAATCTAACTTTTATAACTCAATATACACAAATATTAAATTGAGCGTGTAAAATATAATAAATATCAAATTTTTAACTATAATCTTTTTTGGCTAAATCTTTTTTAACAATAATTTAATCATGTAAACTAATAACTTTTAAATATTAAAATATTCATAAATAAATATAATTATAAATATTAAAAAAACAACCGTGTGTTCCATGGGTAATTAAAATATAATTATAAACAAAATAATTATAAATAAAATTTAAGTAACCGTGCATCGCACGAGTTATAAGCTAGTGTTAACAATAAATATATTGGTGATGCATGTCATGAAGTTCACTTTGTTTTCATAATCGTTATTAATAAATACTTGTGCGATGCACGGTTACTTAAATTTTATTTATAATTATATTTTTATTACACATGTAACACACGATTGTTTTTTTAATATTTATAATTATATTTATTTATGAATATTTTAATATTTAAAAGTTATTAGTTTACATGATTAAATTATTGTTAAAAAAGATTTAGCCAAGAAAAATTGTGGTTAAAAATTTGATATTTATTATACTTTACACGCTCAATTTAATATTTGTTTATATTGAGTTATAAAAGTTAGATTTGACCAATTTTATAGTCCACATGAAATTCATAAAATAATCTTTAATTTAGTTGTGGTTTAATAGTTCTTTTTCAATTAAAAACTATTCTAAAACTAAAAAGAGAATAAAGTGACGAAATTTAATGTTGAGAATTCTATTCGATTTAGGAAATCTACTTATATGTAGTTTAGATTATTAGAATACCCTTTAGTAACCAAATACAGTTTTAAATATTAAATCTAACGGTTTTCACCTATCTATTTAAGATTAAACGATTTTTATTATTTTGTTATTAAATGAGTTTCCTTATTTAATTATAACTATTTTTATGTTTTGATTTTTAGAAAATCCAATCCTAATATAATATATTTTAACTTATATCATTTTTAGATAATAACTTCTTTTATATGATATAATCTTGATCATCTATTTTTAAAAATATTGGATATAGCGGTTGAGAATGTTTTGGCGGTATTTAGGACCAAACTACCAAGATAATATCATTAATTTTTCTTAATACTTATAAAAGAAATTTAATTTTTAATTTTTTAAAATATTTATTGCTAAAATATAATATACTCTTTTTTGTTATATGTTAATGCTGCGGGAACTTTGAACTTTTGAGAAAATAAATTATCAATTAAAATATTTATTTTTTTGTAATAGTTCTTCTTTTAAAGTAGTACACTTTCTTTTAAAGTAGTACACTGTGACGATCAAAATTTTATATAAAATTCATTTTTTTATAGTATATCCCGTAAATATATATGTTATTATATTAAAGACTAAATAATGAAATCTTCCTTATAAGTCTGGTCGCTTTGTTTGATCACTCAATCCGTTGGATCTTTCAAATTAAATTGTTGAAAAACGTTAGATATAACAGTAAAATTATCATGTAGAATGATCTAAGATTTGAATCTACCAACAACATATTAAAATTTACAGGTTTTTTTGAAAAATAAGAATTTTTTTCATTTTTTTCTTGCAGACATATGTTATTTGATAATATTTTTTGTAAAGTACGATTTTTCAGAAAAGTAGTATACTAATTGATTAACAAACTTTAAAAGTTTCGAATTTAATAATTTACGATGTATATAGGTTAAAAAAGTTTGGCCTCTTGAGTCTAAAATTTTAAAATACGATTTTTTTTAATATGAATATAGTCCTGCTAATAAAACAAAATCACCATTTGCGTATAATTTATTATTTAATAATAAATAATATTTGATTAGTTATGATCTAAAACTTAATAAAATAGGATAAAAAATATGTACAATTTTATAAAATTTTATCCTCGTATAATTATGTTCTTTGTTGATTTAAATTTTTCTTAGATTGATTTTAATTTTTGAACATAGATTTCTAAATTTAAAATAGTTAGAAAAAAGTAATTAAATTGGCGTTAAAATAATGATGACATAATAATTATTATTATAATTTAAATACTCACTTTACTAATTTGGGCTTTGTCTTGTGTTTTAAAAATCAGATTTTGATGATTTTACACCCCACATGAAGATAACTAAATTAATTTTTAATTAAAAAATGGTTTAACTATTTTTATCTAACTGGAATTGTCCATGGAAGAGAAAAGAAAGTCACGAATTTTTTTCATGGAGAATTCTATTCAATATAGAAAACTTATTTATATTTGGTATATTTGGTTTAAATTATCAAAATACACTTTTTAGAATTTAAATATAATCCTATTATTAATAAAATACACTTTTTAAATATTTGATCTAACGATTTTCATTTATCTAGTTAAGATCTAATGGTCCTTATTGATTTGGTTGTCCAAGGAAGGACCGTACGACCAAAATTTTGGATAATATCCCTATTATGCTTATTATATATAAGAATTTAATATAATAAAGATATCAACTATATACTGATATAAGTATCTTACTAACTGCTTTTACTTTTAATGTTTCGGTTTTATTTACAGTGTATATAAAATTTTAAAATACATTATTACTTAAAAATTATTAAACAGAATAAAATTTATGTTATGATTATATAAAATTTTATTCTCATATTATTATATTCTTTATCGATTTGAATTTGTTCTTAATTAATTTTAATACTTTATTGAAAGAAACATAAAAAATTTATATTTAAAAGAATTAGTGGAAAAATAAATAAATTGGTGCTACAATAATAAAAAATATTTATTAAAATTTAGATACTCACTTTACTATTTGGGTTCTATCCTGAGTTTTAGAAATTGAATTTTGACGATTTTACGATCCATGCGAAACTAACGAAATTATCTTTAATTTAATGATGATTTAATAATTATTATCTAACTTGACCAGTTGACCTACCCATAAACCGAAAAAAAAAAAGATGGTTAAGAATTTTTACATAAAGAATTCAATTCAATTCAATATAGAAAATCAATTTATAATTGGTTTAAATTATCAAAACACACTTCTTAGTATTTAAATATAATCCTACATTTAATCAAATACACATTTTAATATAAGTATTATATTCAAAATTATTGTTTATTAAAATGAAACCCTCAATATTTTAATAATATTTTGATATTATCTTTTTATGTTTGTTATATGTAAAATAATATAATTATAATTTGGATTAATCAGATTGTCAAGCGTTTAAATTTATTCATGTACACGAGTTCTCCTAAGTATCTTATAACGTAGGGTCCACGTATATCATTGTTAGTATGATATACATGAGCATTATATTGATAATTTTTAATATTGTAATCCATATGAAATATTATTTTGATATTTGGTTTAATAATTATTATCTAACTGGAACTATACATAAATTCAAGAGAAAATTTATTTAAAAACTTTTACATAGAAAAAATTTTAAATTATCAAAATACACTTTTTAGTATTTAAATAAAATTCTATTATTTATCAGATACACTTTTTAATATTAGATCTAACAATTCTCATCGATCTATGTAATATCTAACTATAATTATTAATTTGGTCGTAAAGTGATCGTACACGGACCAGCTCGATTTCTTAAATTGAAATAAACATAGAATTTATAAATTTAAAAGAATTAGGGAAAAAATTAAATTTGTGCTACAATAATAAAAAAAATATTTATTAAAATTTAGATAATCACTTTATTGTTTGGGCTCTATCTTGAGTTTTAGACAACAGATTTTAACGATTTTACAGCCCACGCGAATCTAACAAAATTATCTTTAATTTAATTATGGTTTAATAATTATTATCTAACTGGAACTATCCATAAACTAAAGAGAAAAGATAATTACGAATTTTTACATAAAGATTTCTATTCAATATAGAAAACTCATTTATAATTGGTTTAAATTATCAAAATACACCTTTTAGTATTTAAATACTATCATATTATTAATCAAATACAAATTTTAATATTATATCTAACGGTCCTCATCTATTTGAATATTTATAGTTTTATAATCCAACGGATCGTATACTTTTGGTAGTACAGTGACCGACCAAAATTTTGGATAAGATCTCCCTTACGCTTATTATATATAAGGAGTTAATTGTTGTGGAATAAAAATTAAGGTATAATTAATGTGTAATTAATGTTAGGGTTTTAGAGCTTTGGAGCTTTAATGGTTGTTCTCGTGTTTCGTGACTGAATCGGTTCTCACAAAATGCCTACGTATCTCAATTCGTAATTGAAAATCAAGCCAAAAAACGTAGTTCTGAATGAAGGATCAGGTCATTTATATAGGCGTCAGGAGCCTGATATTTAGGGTAGAATTAGGTGACTTAGACCAGGTGACTTAGACCAGGATTGCAAATCCTTCTTTGTATGAGGCTGACTCATTTTTGGCTTTGATGTCCCTCAAGGCTACTTCTTGGTAGGTCACAACTTGGAAAATATTTAATGGACTGTATTATTAGCCCATTAATTAGTAACGAATTTAATAATTAATTAGGGTTTCAGACCTCATTAATTGGGCTTAATTTACGGATCAATCTAGGTATAATTAATACATCATTAAGTATATGTTTAGGTTTATTTCTAGCTCATAACAAATATCGATCCAGATTAATTATTTAAATTTTATATAATTTTATTTATATAAATTAAAATTAAATTTCATACTATTTTGATTAAATAATTTAATATTACTTGCTCACTTTGATATTAAAAATTTTAATAAAAATTATGCTAAAATTTAACATAATTTTAATCATTACTAATATTTTAATTGATTATAATATAATCAATAATAAAATGTGTTCCTACTTGTACTCACTTTACATTTTGCGTACCTATCATTCATTTTATTAAATTAAAATTATGTTAATTTTACAAAACTGCAAAGTATATACTAATGTTAATTTTGACTTAACGCCTGCTAATCAATATATGTCTAACCATCGAAATATTGGATCATAACATTCTAACCATCACAACATCAAACTTGCCATTTAAACTCACTAGCTTTATACTCGTGCAATGCACGGGACGTTTAATAATTTATTTTATTTTAGTGTTTTTATAATTTATTTATTTATTGATATCTTTGTGTATTTTCATAAAAATATAAATTAATTAAGTTAATAATATATTTTTTCATATGTATATATTATTTCGGTTTATGTTGTACTTCTTGAAATGATAAAAATTACGAATTTTTTATATATACAAATTCACTAAAATAATGATTATTTATATGTTTATTCATTGTTTTTATAAATTCAATTTTAGTGTAAATATTTAAAATATTAAAATTATACTACTTCTATTATTCTTTACTTTTATAGAAATATTACTTTTTCTCTAAAGTAGAGTATTATTAATAACTCTAATTGTGTAATTGTTTTATAGTAAAGAGTTTTTAGCTATGTAGGATCCGTAGAGAATTTTTAGCTATGTAAGACCCACGGACGACCAACCAAACCATATCATTTAAGTGCTTTACACTAATTATATATAAAGATATAATTTTGAGAGTGTAAATATTAAAAATATCGAACAAGCTTTCTTCCAAAAAATTCTTACCATCTTATCAAAAATCAAAAATACCTTAAAATATGAAGTATATATTAATCATAGTATATCCAATTTTTCAATATAGGTATCGTGAGAAAATTGGTGCGCTTGACACCCAAAAATTTCAATGATCCAGTGGTGGGTGTTCAAATCAGGATCTCTTGATTCCAATGTATGGAAAATGTCAAAAAATGATCTTTAGATTGCAAATTTTTTTTGCATAATTTTTGTTTATATTTGATTTTCGATAATGAGCCATAAACAGGTCCATAAGTGGTTTGGACTTAAAAGGGAGTCATGTTGGTGCGATTTGGGATTCGGCTCGCACCATAAGTTTTGGATGAACTATGATGATTTCACTAAGTATAACGAGCTCACGCCACCTATATATGTTGGGCTCTTCTCCTTATGAGCTCTCACCTTGATGAGGGCTCGCATGAAGATCTCATCATGATGAGTTGGGCTCTCACCATGATTGGGCTCTCACCATAATCTTATGGGTTATCACCATTGTGAAATAATGGTCTCGCACTACTTATCAGAAATAAGAATAATTTAACACAGGTGAGCTCGCACCGCTTAACTATGAAAAAGTAATATCTAATTTGTGTATTTTTGTATTGACTTGTGCGGTGCGAGCCTGGCCAGCTCGCACCATGGGTGAAGCCCAAAATATGGAAATTCCTATTTATGGAATGGATGTTTCTTGGTTGACACGGGACAGACTTGCAATCATGGAAAGAAATGCGGAGATGCCGCGAGATTGTAGGAAAACGTGTGAAGACCGGACTATTTATGGGAACGTGAGGTGGATTGATAAACCTTGAACTATTTATGGGAACGTGAGGTGGATTGATAAACCTTGAACTATTTATGGGAACATTGGATGGATAAACTTTGATTATTTATGGGCTTGGACTAAATAGACTTATCTAATGACTTGTTTTTCAAGAACTACGTGAGGCTTGATCCCTATATAAGGGGTACGTAGGCACCTTGTATGATACACAATTGACACTTGGCAGAGAGCAAGAGAAAGAACCCATTCTCCATTCAATTTTCTGAGGAGTCATCATACAAGTCCAGCCACCACTTACCATAAACCTCCAACACACTGTTGTACGAAATTCTCCTTACAACAATTGGCGCTAGAAGGAGGGGGCTCATCGAGCACTACATCTTAAGGAGAAGGATGTCGAAGAACAACAAGCATAACGACAAGGAGATTGAGCACAAGAAGGACGCCACACCACAAGGAGCAAAGACGGATCCACCACCCCACGGAGAGGGAGGACCCAGCAAAACCACCCCTGTCACACCTCAAGTCGCACCAGTTACGCTGGATGGCAAGAAGATCCTAGGTTACCTCGAGGGGATCGAGCACCAATTCAAAACTATGAAAGCTCGGTTGGCTAAGTTCGAACATAATTCGATTAAGAATGCGAAAAGGAAGGCTCGAAGGCTCAAGAGCACTCGGGAAAAGAAGGATCAACCTCCTAAAAAAATCATACACGAGTTCGACGAGGTAGCTGATGGGCTAAAGAAAACTGGATCTCTTGAGACAGATGAGATCTCTCCAAGCCAGGAGGAGCGAGGCAGCCAGGCTCCGAGTGAGCCGCGACATGAGCCAGCTTCGTCCGAGGCTATATCCACTAGTGTTTTAGATCGAATCGGGAAAAAGCTAACTGAGCACGATCTAAGGATTAGATTGGAAAAATCTAAGACACGAAAGGAGGCGCCAGAGAGGACTCCACCTAGAACAGAACGAAGGGAGAGGACTCCACCTAGAACAGAACGAAGGGAGATGACTCCACCTCGAACAGAACGAAGGAAGAGGACTCCGCCTCGAACTCATAGAAGGGAGCGTAGAGAGAGGACTCCCTCTCACCATTCGAGCCATCACAATGAAGAAAGGTCTAATGAAAGGATTGGAGACTTGAGGTTGGTGACTTAAGACGCCTTCTGGTGCAAATGGAAAACGAGAAGAAAACACCAGCCCCTGCTACGGCCCCATCTCCTTTTACTCTTGCGATTAGGATGTCTCCTCTGTCCCCGGCATTCAGGAGCAACCTTGAACTTGCCTTCAATGGAGATGCCGATCCTGCTGAGTACCTGGCCCGTTTCAATACCGATATGGAGGTCTACCAGGTTCCTGATCTAACTCGTTGTCGACTATTTGCTGCATCGCTAAGAGGAAGTGCTCAACAATGGTTTACTAAGCTAGGACCAGCTAGCATTAGCACATGGAGGCAGTTAGGAGATTTATTCTTAAGGCAGTTTCAGTCCACTCTTCATTATGCCCCCCTGGTGACTACCATTGCCAACATTAAGCAAGGAGAAGTAGAGTCCCTGCAGGATTATTTCATGGAGAAGTAGAGACATTAAACACAGCATCCTAACTTCCTAACAATCCGTTCTACCTATTTTCATGGAGAAGTTCATGTCCTTATTGGATAAATCACAACCATCTAAGTCCAACTTTCGATGATAAATAGATATTGGGTTCAAACAATACGCATAATCATGTCTGACATGTTATTGTTAATTAAGCACAACTCAATAAGCAATAGCATACAACATAACTAAATTGGGGGTTTGTGGAAAATCATACATCAATCATAACTAGGGTTCAACTTAACCCTAGATTAAAGATCTACTCACTCATAATTAAACTAACAAAACACATAATATAATAAGAACACATAATAATATTAAGAACAGAGAAGAAAACCTTCAATCTTTCTCCCAGAAGAAAAGTACAAGATCCGCTCTGTATGTATGTATCCATGTATCTATGTATCTCCCTCAGATCTGATGTCTATATATATATATGTGGGAAAATAGATTGTTTTGTCACTAAAGTATATGGTCTTTTAGAAACTTACCACCGAACAATAATTTTACTCAAAATTATCACTAACGTTACAGACGTTTGTGATTTTTGCCATTCCGTTAAATTTAACATTTAAATTTTAAAAAAATAATGAAAAAATAGATGTTTTTACCACTGAACTCTTGTGTCTATTAGAAAGTAACCAATGGACATTTAAATAATTAAATATAGCCACTAATGTTACATGTATTATTGTTTTTAATTATTCCGTTAAATATAAATGAAATCTCAGTTAAAATAACATTAATTTGGACTTAATCTTCCACATAATATTTTCCAAATAATTATTTTTCCCCAATTTGGTATTGTAAAATTTTCAAGATAAATTTTTTTGATTTAGAATCTAATATTTTAATTCAAAATATCTAGATATTGATTGAAAATAATAAATTAGATATCTATTCTTTTTTTTGTGGTCAAATTTGGTTTATGAAATCTTAAAAATCAATGATACGAATCTAAAACATTTATACATATATATAATAATATTATGTTTTTAATAAAAATATATAATTTCATTAATCTTTTGTTTAATATGATAAGTTTTAAACGAATATTATTAACAAGATAAATGATTTCAATATTATTGAGTTGATTTATGAAAAGATAATAAAATTTATGCAATAATATCTCTCTATTCATGTTTAGTAGCTGATTTTTAATAATTATGCAATAATATCTGTCTATTCATCATATTAATAATATTTCAACGACACATTAACGACACAATTAACAGAATGACTAGAAACAAAAACTAATGTAAGGTTAATGGTTAATGGTTAAAATTAATTATTTGATTCTTCAATGATTACTTTATAAAAAACTCAATAGTTGAGTGATAAAAAAATCTATTTTCCCTTACTAAATTTAACGGAATGGCAAAAATCACAAACGTCTGTAACGTTAGTGATAATTTTGAGTAAAATTATTGTTCTGTGGTAAGTTTCTAAAAGACCATATACTTTAGTGACAAAACAATCTATTTTCCCTATATATATATATATATATATATATATATATATATATATCCTCAAATATTTTAATGCCTTGAGGAAAGTACAAGTACGTTTCCTAAACTGATTCTGTTTTACAAGGAAAATTCGCAGCTGACTTTTCTTCAGTAAATCTGAGCCGTTCCTGAAGTAATTTGATACTTGGACCACTTTAGAATGAAAGAGATTTCCATTATCTTCGCGTGGGCTGTTTAATCGTCCAATTCTGACTTCTAGAACTTAAGATATGACCCAAACAGTGAATTATATGCAGGCAGCCCAACAAATCCGAATTTCCTTCTAATAAATCTCCAAATTAAGCTCTTTATTCTCCAATCCTTCCAAGTTTAGGATTTCCTTTCTTCCTACATTAAAACATTAAAATTTATTAAATAAAAATCCAATTAAATTCAAAATATAATAAATATGAGGAATAAAATCATATAAAATATATATAAATATATACTCTATCAAACATCCCCACACTTAGTATTTTGCATGTCCTCGAGCAAATAAAGAAATAAAAATAATACTAACTAATAGGACCACCACTTTCGTAGATGACACGATTGCATTGAGCATATGCAACAAGCCGTTAAACCCCTAGGTAGCCCTAGTAGGACGAGTTTTGTCTCGTGAGGGTTTATAGAAGATATACCCACAAAATCAAATATTTTCAACCACCAAGTCTCTCAAACATGCAACATGTCATAGTACTCCACACATTGTAAATATCAATCACATAACAACCTGAAAGTGTCTGAAAGTACAAGTACTCTCACTTTAAGCATCACTGACACTAAATAATCCAAGTATGCACAAAATGTCTAGATAGACAAAAATATCATGAGATAGACATCAAAGTCGCATTCAACAAGTAAGCATGTCATGGATAGAATTCTCACATTGCTCTCAATTCACACAAGTGTATGGGTATAAGTGTATCGCTCAAGTTCAATCAATGTACTCATGTGCTACCATATGCTTGGTTGTCCACCAAATCTCCACCACCTCGTATATATGCATACATGAATCAAAAGGTCTTCGTTAAAGGTTGTAACAGGGCTTAGGTACGGGGTAGGATATAAAAAAAAAGGCTAACAAGTGGCTAAACTTGATAACTGATAGAGCATAGTGTTCACTTTTAGTTAAAGCACCCAACATGAAACTTAGATCATGTAAAAGTTGATCAGGCTTTCACAAGCATTAAACTTCCAAGTACATATAGCCCATGTACTTTCCCACTTTCACATTGTATCAATCAAATGAACACACTCTACTTGATCTTCCTTTTACTCATAACTTCTCTTTTTTTTCTCTTTTTTTTTAAAGTCAAGTCATTCTCCAGTAACCAAGGGCAGTGAAAAGTCACCAATAATGTACTTAATACCAGCACACATGGATCGTCCCTTTAATATGACATTGCACTTGCCACCCATTGATCTCAAAGGAGTACTTGATACTTATTTGTAATTCTCAAATCATATTGTATCCCACCAAGATGTAACACTTTAACCAAAAGAAATACCCACACTAGATATTCACCAACCCATCAATTGAATCAATATGCTCTACCAGTAAATCAAGACAAGAATAAATAAGTAGGCTCAAAAAATTTTAGATTGGTGATATACGAAAGAAACGGATATAAGCTCAAGGGATTCACTAAGGATTATTTTTCATATGGGTATTGTTTGGGTAAATGAAGTTAATCCTAGTGCCTTTATCATATTCATGCATACACATATCATGTAGTCTCAACACGGTTTAATACAAGTTCTACAGCAACATGAATCATGATGAACAACACACAACAACAAAAATGGTTGATAAAAAAAATGCATCAATCATAAATTAGGCTCAAATTCTCACATGGTGAAAGCATGCTCAACTCACTAAAATTGATCAAGAAGCATCTCAAGTTTTCAAATTTTCGCAAGCACACACAAGGAATTACCAAGCATCAAATGATTTTTCATGAATGTGACACTCAGAATTAATCATGCGAAATTAATCTACACAATGTGTACTTATCCATGCTAACATGCTTTTGAGACAAGGCAATTATATACAACAAGTTTTAAATTTTCAATTTTTTTTTGGAATTTTTATATTATTATTAAGAACCCATCCCCACACTTAAATGGTTCATTGTCCCCAATGAATAATATATATAAATATGCAAAACTAACAAGATCCTAAAAGAAATACAAAAAGAATAAGAGTGAAAAATTATACAAAGAAAAGTTAGAAATACTCCCCTAGTGCATGAAGTCTCGGTTGGAAAATGTGGGAGAGTGTTCCTCCTCCAAAATCTTGGGTTGCCTCCCAAGAAGCGCTTTTTTAAGGTCATTAGCTCGACCTTCTTGTTAATCAACCTGGTGAATGGATCGAAAGTGGAGCATCCACTTTCTCAACATATTTTCTCATGATCTCTCCCAAAAACTTATAAATTTCATCCATGGCTTTATCCAACAATATTACTCTTCTATCTCGAGCAAACTTTAAGAGTGCAACAACTATCCTTGAAGTTTCATCTCGTGAGACAAACTTAAAAAGAAATTTAATAAGTAAGTCTTCCCAAGTGGTAATGGAATTTGAGGGTAACGAAAATAACCAATTTTTAGCTCCATCCCTTAAAGAGAAAGGGAATAATCGAAGTCGAATAACCTCATCAGAAACTCCACCACACTTGATAGTATCACAAATCTTCAAAAAGTTTTCAATATGAGCATCAGGATCTTCAACAGATAATCCACCAAACTGAATTTCACCAATTGATTTCATTGTTGAAGGCTTCAAATCAACAGAATTAATGACATGTAAATCCCTCACCAAAATTGCTGGAGGTTTAGAGAGAAAAATATCAGCCTTCATATCTTGATCTTCACCCAAGGTCTTAACCATAAGAACAACTTCATTACAATTTCCAAGATCAGTTTTCTTCATAGATGGGCTAAGCAAAGAGTTGGAAAATTTAAATTCCAATTTCTCATCTCCAACTTCAAAAGAAATCTTCCGTTGCATCATATCAACTTTTGCACCAGCTGTAGCTAAGAAAGGTCTTCCGAGAATAATAAAATTTTGTGCATCTTCCTCCATCTCCATGACAACAAAATCACATGGAATAAAAAACTTTCCTACCTTGACAGGAACATCTTCAAGTATTCCAAGTGGAAATTTTACACTTCTATCTGCCAATTGTAGAGATATATGTGTAGGTTTGAGTTCACCCATCTGAAGCTTATTGCAGATTGATAAGGGCATCAGACTTACACTTGCCCCAAGATCACATAGAGCTCGTTTGATTTCAAAATTCCCAAGTTTGACATGAATAGAGTAGCTACCTGGATCTTCTAGATTTTTAGGAAGACTATTCTGCAAAATAGCACTGCACTCTACTGTTAATGAGATAGTAGAACTTTCTTCAATCTTCCGTTTGTTTGACAATAATTCCCTAAGAAACTTCCCATATGAAGGCATCTCTTTGATAGCATCTAAGAAAGGGATATTAAGCTCTAACATTTTCAAGATATCCATAAATTTCATAAACTTCTCTCCAAGCCTAGCTTGCACCAACCTTTGAGGAAAATGAACAGGTGGTATGTAAGGTCTTACTGGAGCAACTGTGGGTTCCTTCTTCTCTTCTTCAATCGCTTCTTGCACAATCACATTTTCATATTGAGTTTTATCTCCATCTTCTTCAACAATCAAATTATCAGTACTCATCTTCATCTCTGGCCCTTGCAATTCCTGATCACTTCTTAACGTTATAGCATTCACGTGGGCTCTATGTGGTTGTTCAGTTTGGCCAGGAAGTTGGCTTGAAGACTTTCTAAGTTGATTCAACTGTTGAGCAATTTGAGTGATTGAATTCTCCATCAACTTGTTATGAGCTTTTATCTCATTGATACTTGATTCAAAGTAATCATTCTTCTTTGCTTGTGTAGAGATAAATCCTTCCAAAAGATTTTCCAAGTTAGATTTTTGTGGTTGAGCTAGTTGAAAACCTGGCGGTTGAGAAAAGTTATTTTGTGGAGGTTGAGCTTGAGCCTGTTTATTTCTGTAGGAGAAATTAGGATGGTCTCTCCAACCTGGATTGTATGTGTTGGAGTAAGGATTATATTGTGGCCTTTGATTTTGGTTGTAGAGGGCATTTGCTTGTTCCATTGTTGTTCCAGAGGGATTGTATTGACAAGCATGTTGAGTGTGTCCAACTACACCACATATTTCACATGAGGCAACTGTAGATGAAGTTCTAGAATCCAATTGCTCAATCTTCTTAACCATTGCATGCATAGTAGTATTCAACATGGTTAGAGCATCAACATTATACTTACCACCCTTCTTTGGATGATTTCTGTCACTATAAGGATAATTATCATTAGACGCCATCTCGTCTAACAAATTTTTTGCATCCTCCGTACTCTTTTTCATAATAGATCCACCAGAAGAAGCATCAACAAAATTTTGAAACTCTTGTGTTAACCCATTGTAGAATGTTTGGATCAACAACCAGTCAGGAATTCCATGGTGAGGGCATTGTCTCTGAAGTCGTTTGAATTTTCTCCAAGCATCATGAAGTGACTCGTCATCATCTTGACGAAAGTTAGATATTTCATTCCTGAGCTTTGAAGTCTTCTTCTGACTAAAGAATTTAAGTAGAAACGCCTTTGCAAGACTATCCCAAGTAGTGAATGTGTTTGGTCCTTCATCCTTCAACCAATCTTTTGCTGTATCTCGGAGAGAGAATGGAAATAAGCATAGCTTTATTGCATCATCACTAACATTGGTCAGTTTTAGAGTATCACACTTTTCCAGAAAACTCTCAAGATGATCAACAAGATTTTCAGTGGACAATCCTGCGAAAGAATCATTGGAGATGAATTGGATGGATTGTGGTTTGAGTTCAAAGTGGGTAGCCGTGATTGTTGGTCTGACAATACTGGAGAGTACGTCTGTAGCGTCTGGCATACCATGCTCCCTGAGAGCTTTAGCTGCTGTCTCACCCATAACTTCCTTGTCTTTATTCTTCCTTCGTAATCCTGCTTGTCTTCTTGCTATAGCTTCAATTTCAGGATCAAGAGCAATCAAATTTTTTGTACCTGAACTTCGTGTGCATGCAACAAGGAAACTAGAAACAAAGATCAAATAACAAGGGAATAATAGCCGAAGCAACACAACTAAAAGACTTAGCTGAACTAACTCAAAAATTAACTAATCTAATACTGCTTTGTCCCCGGCAGCGGCGCCAAAAATTTGACAAGGCTGTCGCGTGCCTATCAAATAATAATAATATCTAACAAATCTTTCTAACTATGTAGTAGGGCAAGTTAGAGTCGATCCCACAGAGACAAACGTATCAATCACTAGTTATTCTTGATTCAATTCAACTAAGCAAGTAACACAATAAATTGTTGAGAGATTATTAATCTAAATATTATACTAAAGCAAATATGTGGTATTTATCAATTAACTAAAAACATCTAGAATTAAGTATCCCCACTAGCATGAATCGATGCAATTATGATTTTCCACCCCAATTAATCATACACTACTCAAGAGGAAAGATGCGCCCTATAAAATACCAATAACCTCTCTCGAGTATTAATGGCTTCTCTAAAATACACTCAAGCCTATTTTCATGGTATCATGCAATTTAGAGACATTAAACACAGCATCCTAACTTCCTAACAATCCGTTCTACCTATTTTCATGGAGAAGTTCATGTCCTTATTGGATAAATCACAACCATCTAAGTCCAACTTTCGATGATAAATAGATATTGGGTTCAAACAATACGCATAATCATGTCTGACATGTTATTGTTAATTAAGCACAACTCAATAAGCAAGAGCATACAACATAACTAAATTGGGGGTTTGTGGAAAATCATACATCAATCATAACTAGGGTTCAACTTAACCCTAGATTAAAGATCTACTCACTCATAATTAAACTAACAAAACACATAATATAATAAGAACACATAATAATATTAAGAACAGAGAAGAAAACCTTCAATCTTTCTCCCAGAAGAAAAGTACAAGATCTGCTCCGTATGTATGTATGTATGTATCTATGTATCTCCCTCAGATCTGATGTCTATATATATATATATATATATATATATATATATATATATCCTCAAATATTTTAATGCCTTGAGGAAAGTACAAGTACGTTTCCTAAACTGATTCTGTTTTACAAGGAAAATTCGCAGCTGACTTTTCTTCAGTAAATCTGAGCCGTTCCTGAAGTAATTTGATACTTGGACCACTTTAGAATGAAAGAGATTTCCATTATCTTCGCGTGGGCTGTTTAATCGTCCAATTCTGACTTCTAGAAATTAAGATATGACCCAAACAGTGAATTATATGCAGGCAACCCAACAAATCCGAATTTCCTTCTAATAAATCTCCAAATTAAGCTCTTTATTCTCCAATCCTTCCAAGTTTAGGATTTCCTTTCTTCCTACATTAAAACATTAAAATTTATTAAATAAAAATCCAATTAAATGCAAAATATAATAAATATGAGGAATAAAATCATATAAAATATATATAAATATATACTCTATCAAAAGCCGAATGGGAAGTGGAGGACTTGCGTCGACTTCACCGATCTGAATAAGGCATGTCCAAAGGATAGTTTTCCTCTTCCTCGTATCGATCAGCTTGTGGATGCCACTGTAGGGCACACATTGTTAAGCTTCATGGATGCCTACTCAGGCTACAATCAAATTCCTATGTATGGGCCAGATCAAGAACACACCTCGTTCATCACTGATCGAGGCATATACTGTTATATTGGGATGCCTTTTGGGTTAGTCAATGCAGGAGCAACTTATCAGAGATTGGTGAATAAGATGTTTAAAGATCATATCGGGAAGACAATGGAGGTATATGTTGATGACATGCTTCTAAAATCAAAGGAGGCCAAGGACCACATCCGGCATTTGGCAGAAATGTTCACTATCTTGCGTATTTACAGAATGAAGCTCAATCCCCAAAAATATGTGTTTGGGGTGGAGTCGGGAAAGTTTCTAGGGTTCTTTGTCAACCACCGGGGAATTGAGGCTAACGCGGCCAAAATTAAAGCTCTATTGGAGATGAAATCACCTCGAAAGGTGAAAGATGTGCAAAGTCTAACAGGACGGGTCGCGGTGAAAGGTGAAAGATGTTTAAAGATCATATCGAGAAGACAATGGAGGTATATGTTGATGACATGCTTGTAAAATCAAAGGAGGCCAAGGACCACATCCGGCATTTGGCAGAAATGTTCACTATCTTGTGTATTTACAGAATGAAGCTCAATCCCCAAAAATGTGTGTTTTGGTTGGAGTCGGGAAAGTTTCTAGGGTTCATTGTCAACCACCGGGGAATTGAGGCTAACCCGGCCAAAATTAAATCTCTATTGGAGATGAAATCACCTCGAAAGGTGAAAGATGTGCAAAGTCTAACAGGACGGGTCGCGGCGTTGAACATATTCGTCTCCAAATATTCTGACAAGTGCTAAGTGTTCTTTAAGGCCATTAAAAATGTGGGCAAGAATTTTCAATGAATAGAAGAATGTGAGGAGGCCTTTCAGAATATCAAGAAGCATTTGAGCACACCACCTTTATTGTCTAATCCACAGCAAGGGGAGGTACTTGTGCTTTACTTGGTTGTATCTGAATATGCGGTGAGTGCGATGCTAATTCGAGAGGAAGGCGAAGCTCAGCTCCCGATATACTATATGAGCAAAAGGATGGTGGGTGCAGAAACTCGGTACTTGAACATGGAGAAACTGGTGTATGCTCTGATCCTCGCTTCGAGGAAACTCCGTCCTTACTTCCAGGCTCATAAGGTCGAGGAGAGAACAGCCTATCCACTTAGGCAAGTGTTGCATAAACCAGAAACTTCAGGAAGGATGTTAAAATGGGTTGTCAAGCTATGTCAGTTCGATGTGGAATACAAGCCTCGGGTTGCAATTAAAGGACAAGCACTAGCAGATTTTGTGTTGGAATTTTCATCCCAAACAGAAGAGGACTCTAGGGCGTTGCAAATTTATCCAGAGATGCCAACGGAGGAAAATCAGAATAGTGCCCCTTGGTGAAGCTTGTATGTTGATGGGGCGTCTAATGGAGATGGAGCTGGAGCTGGATTCGAGTTTGTGAGCCCAGAAAGGTGTAAGGTGAAGAGGGCTGTCCACTTCACCTTTCACGCAACAAATAATGATGCTGAGTATGAGGCTTTAATTAATGGATTCAAGCTGGCGTTAGAACTATTTGTACTCACTTTACATTTTGCTTACCTACTATTCATTTTTTTAAATTTCTGGATATGAAATCTTCTATACTATATGTTTAAAAATGAAACATTAAAAATTTGGTCGGTACGGTACTTATTTTTTGTACTTATTTTTTGGTACTTCGTGTTTTTACTTAAATAACCTTACTTATCTATAAAAACATGTTAAATAATAATAACATTAAATAATAATTACCTTTTTATGCTAAAATAAATTATTTTTCTATTTTTTTCTAACAAAATCCCCTCTTTTTTCCAAAAATATCATGGACAATTACCTTTTTAACTAAATATTTTTAAAACCATTACTTATTTATTTTAAAAACTATTTTAATAATTTTAATTATTTAAAAAATAATTAAATTAAATAGTAATTACCTTTTTCAACTAAAACACATTATTTTTCTATTTTTCCTAAAAAATCTTCTTCTTTTCCAAAAATATCATGGAAAATTACATTTTTTAATTAAAATATGTTAAATTTTTTATTTAAAATATTGCGGACAATTACCTTTTTCCAACTAAAAATTTCATCTTTTCTATTTTTTCTCACTAAAACCCTTTTTTTCCAAAAATATCACGGGTAAACCCTTACTTATTTATTTATTTTAAAACCTATTTTAATGTTTTTAATTATTTAAAATAATAATTACATTAAATATTAATTATCTTTTTCAACTAAAACACATTATTTTTCTATTTTTTCTAAAAAAAATCTCAATTTTTTCAAAAATATCACGAAAAATTACCCTTTTTAACTAAAATTTGTTACCTTTTCTATTTTTTTTTTTACTAAAATCTCTCATTTCCAAAAATATTATGGACAAACCCTTACCTATTTATTTTTAAAATCTATTATATATAATGCTTTTAAATTATTTAAAAATTTACATATTTTAACATGTTTACTTATTGTTTTAACGAATACAATTAATAAACTATCAAAACGTAAATAATAAAATAACAATTATCAAAAATAGTCTGTGCATCGCACGAATTTTAAGCTAGTAATAATTAAAATGTAAATGGTGTATTGATGTTAATTTTGACTTAACGCCCGTTAGTCAACATGTGTTTAATCACTGAACTATTGGATCATTTCATTCTTCCAACCATCACAACCAATTTTTTTTACCATCTTGTCTAAAACTTGTTTAAAAGATCTTCAAACACACACACACACACACACATATATATATATATATATATATATATATATATATATATATATATATATCATTATATATTGAACTTTTTTGTTTAGGTTTCATAATAGAACTGTTGCGCTTAACATTCAATACTTTCAACATTTTACTTATAAGCGTTCAAGCAAGAGCTCGGCTCCGGTGTATCGGTAATGTTAAAGAATGATATTCAGATTTCATTATTCACACTTTGGCAAAAAAGAATATTAAGCTAATTAGTTGCCAACTTATCATTATACGTATTTTAAATTTTTTTCAGGAATAAATAGGTATTGTATGAAAACAATATAACATGTGTGACAGAGTTTACTTTTAACTAGCGTAAAATCCCGTACGAGGCACGGACCTGTTTATATACAGAAAAAATAAATTCGCACTAATATATATACATATCAAAATAATTTTGTAAATATGGTAAATGATAGTATTTTGAATTTATATTATATATGCATAGTATTTATGTATATATATTTTTTCTAATTGAATAAGATTTCATAAAATTTGGATAAATTTCTATAAGATAAAGATCAAATGATTGTTTTTAATCTTCAAAATATTAGTTTAGTTTTGAATGTCGTGAAGTGAATTTTATCAAATTTAAAAATTCAAGATAATTTAAATGGTTATTTTATCAGAGTTCTCCGTATATAAAATGAATGTATGTAAACTTATATATTGTTAATAAAATAACAGTGTATTTATAATATAATATTGGTCACAAATGTACGAATATACTTTAAATACATCATAAAATTTCTTACTTTTAATTTCGTGTATAAGACGTATGTAAAGTAATATAATTTTAATGAAATAAAAGTATATTTATAAAATATAAAATTGGTCATTCATGTAAGACTATAGAGTGAATACATTATAAAATCTCTTTATTTTATGTAAAGTCAATCTTGAAGTTGTCTTACTCTTTCCTTTACATGTACATATTTGTACCCTTTTAAACTCAATTGTAGATGTTTAGTCTAGTATTAATTATAAAATATCTAAGATTGTAGTTTAAAAATTACACAAATTGAAAAAATTTATATATGTAATTTAAAATCATTTTTTTAACACAACCATAAAATTCTATCCCATGCGATTTTAATATTTGAATTATAAATTATCTTGTGTTTGATCTTATATGAATCATAATATACCTAAATAATTTAACATCTGTGTAGAGTAATTATTAATTAATTTAATATTTTTTTGGTCCAGACTCAGTTTTATTTATATGTATAATATATGTTCTAAACACTGGCGATTAACCGCTAGACGGTGACTAATCAATCCGAATGTGTTAAAATCGGATCGAAAAATCAATTCTTATAGAAATCGATCTAGAAATCATATAATTTGGATTAATTGGGCACAAAAATTGGTTTAATTGGTCGAAAATTGGCTTACGAACCGATTAAAATGAACAAAATAGACCCAACCCCTTTTTCAACCAACCAAGCCGACAAAGAAAACCCGATACTTAATTGGGTCTAAAAAAATTTCAAACCAATTTTAATGGTTGCATATCAATTTTATATATTTCAGCCGACCTAACCCAACCCTATTTAAATTATAAAAACAAATTCGATAATATATATATCTGTGTGTGTGTGGACATAACTAAAATTATTATGTTAATAAAAAAACAAATTAGCACTAAAATCGTAAGTTATATGTATTTTAGCTTTACTTGAATTTTTGAAATGAGGACATTGTGTAATATTTATTTTATAAAAATTATTTAACACATTCAAACCAACCAAACCCGGCGCAAACTTAAGGATGATAAGTACGGTTGGGTCATGAATTAATTTTTTGTGAATTGGATTAAAAAATTTCAAACTTATTTAATTAGACTGGGTTGCAAAAATGTTTCCAACCCCCGACAACCTGACCCATGAACACCCCTAACTATGATTCCCAATTTTTACGGTCCCTTGTATAATTCTCAAATATAAAAGTTACGTATAATATGTTACTTATTTTAGATCAAATTTTGATTATAGATTTATCAATACTTGAATAATTCGTATAAAGCTAATAAGTGACATAATATTGTATAAAAATATAAATCGTATAACAATTAACATTTAATCAAAAACATTAAGGGTGAAATAATAAAATTTGTAAAGAAATACATAATTATATATTAAAACTACGAACACTTAAAAAAATGGAGCTATATAAATAATATAAACTAACATTTTTTTATTAAAAAATTGAATAAGCATGTTGTATAAATAATATAAAACAACATATTTTTTACTCAAAAGTTGAAATAATAAAAGATAATATGATGAGCGAATATACTTTATCTAATAATAATTTTAAAATAAACTCAAAACTCAATGTAGCACACTCGATTATGACATGAAACTGTTACGAGGAGGCCAACATTTTGATTCTCGATGTTTACACACAAATTTGACATTTTCTATTTTCAGTAATAAAGGGGTGGCATGTTTGTAATTTTAAAAATAAAAGGGTAAAGTTGTAATTTCATGAATACTTTTTGGGCTCTTTTTGCCTCTGATGATCTTTTAATATATAAAAGTAGATTTTTAAAAAAATTGGTTATGTATGTAAAATTATACATTTAGATTGTCTTGCTCTTTTTTCCATGTATATATATATTTTTTCGTATTTATATAATTTTAAATTCAACTATCTATTTTAAGTCTATTATTCATTACACACATTATCTAACAGCCTAGTTTAGAAATTAAGTAAATTGAAACATATTTAATATTATGATGTAGAATTATTTTTTAACTCAACTTTAAATTTATATATCTAAAAATTATATGATGCAATTATATTCACACGTAAATGAAATATTTATCTTTCTTAAAATATTATCCTATTATTATCCAATAATCTAATATATACATAGAGACAAATTTTAACAAATTCATATTTTCCCAATTTGAATTTGGTTACATTTATGAATAATTTAGAATTTCTTTTTTATAAGAAATATAAACCAACAATATATTTAATCAAAAAGTAAAGTAAAAAAGAGAAAATATGATTATAAGGGAACTTCTAGCTTATCTAATAAGATTTTTAAAGTTAACTCAAAAATTGATGTAACACAATGGTTATGATACTTTATTTTTAAGTGGAAGGTTTGTGTTCGAATCATCAAAGCAACATAATTTCATATAATTTTTGCATAAACTATAGAGGGGTGACATTTTTGTAATTATATGATAGATAAGGGTAATACTTAATTGGGTCTAAAAAAATTTCAAACCGATTTTAATGGTTGCATATCAATTTTATATATTTCAGCCGACCTAACCCAACCCTATTTAAATTAAAAAAATTGCTCAATAATATATATATATATATATATATATATATATATGTAACTGTACATTATATAATACTGTATATCATCTTATTTATAGATGTGTACATAACTAAAAGGCTTTATGACCTTTTGGCCCTTCAAGTATGGACTAGTGTACCCATAAACCCTTCAAGTATTAAAGCGTATCTTTTCGCCCCTCAGGTATCCGAAATGTACTCTTTTGCCACTCAACCGGGACAGAATTAAAAATCGGGTTATAACGTTACAAATGGCAGGGATAATATCGGAAACTTTGTTTCCTCATACTACTTCCCTTAAAATTTTCCCTGGCCTGATTTCTGTAGTCCCCAGCTTCTGCTCCATAAGTTCTTTTTGGGGTCCTTTGTCTATGATTGTCCCCCTTAGGTGCTAATTTATCTTCTTTCTTCATTCTTTCCACAAAATTTTCATGGGCTAATTGGAGTCTGCGTGCACGAACTCTTGACTGCACTTTTACAAGTGCCTGCATGCATCTCATAGTCATATGTGCTTGCTTGCGAACATTATGGCCCCTCACTAACGCTTGCAGCCTTACCAATCCTTTCAAAGCACGCAAAGCACGTCTAGCCTAGACACCCAATATATGACATGAAAAATTGAACCATAAGCACTAAGAATCAATGCATCTAACTCAAGTCTTATCTTGTAGGAGGCAGTACTTGGTATTCTAAAAAGGACAATGGATTACTAAGAAGGCAACACAAGAAAGATATATGTGATACATTTGTAAAATTACCAGATATCCTCGGTAACATGACTGTATAAAGATTGCAGCTCTTTCTTCCTTGGAATGACGTCCATAACCAGCCAAGCGAACAACTTTAGATACTGCTTGAGCAGCTGCAACAGCAGCCTCAGCTGCTGCTGCAGTTGCAACTGCAGCAGCAGTAGCATGTTGATCCTCAGTTGCCGGAGAGAATGAGTCTGCATTACTTATTTTCAACTGAGTATATCCTGCAGGATGAACCATCCAATACAGTCCAGGAAGTAGGAAATACATTGAACTTTAAAAATGCACATAAGAATGAAACTGAACAATATCTTCCTTATGCACTAGATTACAATATCAAACAGTACACAACTTAGATGCATACACATGGAATAACACCGTCGAAGCTTACCCTTGAATCGAGGGTCTGGTCTTTAGAAGAAGGCTTGAAGATTTTCTTGACATAAACAAAGTTTCCGATATTATCCCTGCCGTTTGTAACGTTATAACCCGATTTTTAATTCTGTCCCGGTTGAGTGGCAAAAGAGTACGTTTCGGATACCTGAGGGGCGAAAAGATACGCTTTAATACTTGAAGGGTTTATGGGTACACTGGTCCATACTTGAAGGGCCAAAAGATCATAAAGCCTAACTAAAATTATTATGTTAATAAAAAAAATATTAGCACTAAAATCGTAAGTTATACGTATTTTAGCTTTACTTTAATTTTTGAAATGAGGACATTGTGTAATATTTATTTTTTATAAAAATTATTTAACACATTCAAACCAACCCAACCCGACGCAAACTTAAGGATGATAAGTACGGTTGGGTCATGAATTAATTTTTTGTGAGTTGGATTAAAAAATTTCAAACTTATTTAATTAGACTGGGTTGCAAAAATGTTTCCAACCCCCGACAACCTGACCCATGAACACCCCTAACTATGATTCCCATTTTTTACAGTCCCTTGTATAATTCTCAAATATAAAAGTTACGTATAATATGTTACTTATTTTAGATCAAATTTTGATTATAGATTTATCAATACTTGAATAATTCGTATAAAGCTAAGAAGTGACATAATATTGTATAAAAATATAAAGGGAAAATAAATTGATACGTCACTAAACTATTCTCGTTTTATTGTTCAAGTCCCTGAAGAAAAGATTCCACATTCCGGGTAATTAAACTTTTGATATTTTTTGGATCAGGTCCTTCCGTCAATTGAATTCTGACAGACGTCAGAATCTATCTGTGGCAAACGTTTTTGACACATCACTTGCTGATGTGTATAAAATAATTCAAAAATCAAAATTAAAAGAGAAAAATTGTAAAAAAAAATGACTCTCACATGCCCTACACATGACTTTTTAATGATAGATACATTATACGTTATAAATTAACGAGGGTTCTTGAGAGAGTTAATTAAATTGGGGATTTAGGGTTTAATAGAATGTCACAAGGGTTCTTAAAGAGAGTTAATTAAATTGGAGAATCTTACATTCTAGATTATAAACATACTATATAAGGTATGTTATTCAATTTTCTTAGGTTTAAACTTTGTTAACATCTTTAGATAGTGCTAATTGTTGTATTGATAGGAACTTCCAAAGAATCTCTTCCATTTGCTATTTGGTTTCCGAGATGTCCAAATTGGACATTCGAAGCCGCATTTGCAAAGAATTTGTGCTTTCAAAGCCACCCTTGAGCTTATTGTGCTGCTACTTGCAGTTGATTTCATCACAATTGATGTATCCAAAATTTCCCCAATTTATGTTATGACCCCTAATACACAATATACATATAATGATGTGTGTATATATATCACGTGAGAGGCTTGTGTAGAATTTTTCTCTTTTAATTTAGAATTTTCAATAATTTTATATAAAACTGTAGCTGACGTGTAAATTTTGAATGATTTAATATTAAAATTTTTGCCACATCAGCTAGATTCTGACGTCCGTCAGAATTCAATTGACGGAAGGACCTGGTCCAAAAAATTTCAAAAGTTTAATTATCCGGACTTTTGAATCTTTTCTTCAGGGACTTGAACAATAAAACGAGAATAGTTTAGTGACGTATCAATTTATTTTCCCAAATATAAATCGTATAACAATTAACATTTAATCAAAAACATTAAGGGTGAAATAATAAAATTTGTATCTTTATAGATTTTAATTTCGCTTGTACTTTTTCGATTAAATATCAATTATGTTCTTAATTATTATATGATTTATATTTTTATATCATACTTTGTCATTTAATATACTCTATATATGGAGTGTCCACGTTTTGATACATAAATATAATAATAAATTTTGATCTAATATAAGTAACATATTATATTTTACTTATATTATTTAGAATAATAATATAATGTACGGAGTATGGTAAAAACTGGGTATCAGATTTAGGGTGTTCACGAGTGAAGTTGGCCACGATGGTAATAGACCCCGACTCAATTAAATCGATTTAAACATTTTCAACCCAACCCAAAAAATCTATTACTATATATTAAACCATAACACAAGGGCAAAAAATGCCATTTTAATGTGCGTGAAGTTACGTTTTTGCCCTTATTTATTGAAAAATTACAAAAGTGCAACCTCATATTTTTATGTTGCAAAGTACATTTTAATGTGTGAAGTTATGATTTTACCGTTATTTATTGATCAATCACATGTTCTCTTATAATACTATTTTTTTATTTTTTTTACATCTTTTGAGTAAACAAATTGTTGGTTTATATTATTTATAAAAATTAAATTCTAAGTTATATATAAATGAAATAAAATCTGGATAAATAAAGTATATTCGCTCATCATATTATCTTTTATTATTTCAACTTTTGAGTAAATAATATGTTGTTTTATATTATTTATACAACATGCTTATTCAATTTTTTAATAAAAAAAAGTTAATAAAGAATGACATGTAATATTAGAAAATATCAACAAATGAAGTGTTCATTTTGAAAAGAAATTTGCTAAGAAATGAATGGGACGAACAGAGTGTATAAGCATTAGCATTACATAATTTTGATGCTAATTTTCTTAATTTTAAATTATAGACTTAACAAATAAAGAGAAAATAGGATTATAAGGGAACCTGTAGCTTATCTAATAAGATTTTTAAAGTTAACTCAAAAATTCATGTAGCACAATGGTTATGATACTTTATTTGTAAGTGGAAGGTTTGTGTTCGAATCCTGAAAGTAACAAAATTTCATATATTTTTTGCATAAACTATAGAGGGGTGGCATTTTTGTAATTATATGATAAATAAGGGTAAAACTATAATTTCACAGCCATTTTATTGGCTTATTTTGCCCTTGGTTGGCTTTTAATATATAGAAGAAGATATATACTCCTTCGTCTCACTCAAACTGGCTTGTTTGACTTTTACTGGTCAAATTGACCAATTTTGTAATTTAAATTACGCATATTATATGTCAAATATAATTAATAAAAAATATACTAGTTGAAAATATAGATAATTTATTATAGCATACAAATTTTAGATTTATAAAAATGCATGTCATTTTGTTTTAAAAATTAGTCAAAGTTGAGTAAATTTGATCCAAAAAAGTCAAACAAGCCAGTTTGAGTGGGACGGAGGGAGTAATAATTTAAAATTTTAATTATGTACTTCCGAATTTATCCCTATAAATATGAGTTCAAATACCGAGTTTTGTTTTTACTTTGATTGTTACTTATTTTGATGATAATAATATACGTGTTGCAATACTTCAATTATTAAATACTAGCTTATAGTCCGTGCGATGCACGGTTACTTAAATTTTATTTATAATTATTTTGTTTATAATTATATTTTAATTACCCATGAAACACACGATTGTTTTTTTAATATTTATAATTATATTTATTTATGAATATTTTAATATTTAAAAGTTATTAGTTTACATAATTAAATTATTGTTAAAAAGGATTTACCCAAAAACATATTATAGTTAAAAATTTGATATTTATTATATTCTACACGCTCAATTTAATATTTGTTTATATTGAGTTATAAAAGTTAGAGTTTGCCAATTTTACGGTTCACATGAAATTCACAAAATAATCTTTAATTTAGTTGTGGTTTAATAGTTCTTTTTCAATTAAAAACTATTCTAAAACTAAAAAGAGAATAAAGTGACAAAATTTAATATTTTGAATTCTATTCGATTTAGGAAATCTACTTATACTTAGTTTAGATTATTAGAATACCATTTATTAACCAAATACAGTTTTTAATGTTAAATCTAACGGTTTTCACCTATCTATTTAAGATTAAACGATTTTTATTATTTTGATATTAAATGGGTTTCCTTAGTTAATTACAACTATTTTTATGTTTTAACTTTTTGGAAAATCCAATCCTAATGTAATATCTTTTAACTTATATCATTTTTAGATAATAACTTCTTTTTATATGATATAATCTTGATCGTCTATTTTTAAAAGTATTGGATCTAACGGTTGAGAATGTTTTGGCGGTATTTAGGACCAAACTACCGGGACAACATCATTAATTTTTTTAATATTTTTTTTTAAAATATTTATTGCTAAAATATAATATACTCTTTTTCGTAATATGTTAATGATGCGGGAACTTTGAACTTTTGAGAAAATAAATTATCAATTAAAATATAATTTTTTTTGTAATAGTCCTTCTTTTAAAGTAATACACCGTGACGATCAAAATTCTATATAAAATTCATTTTTTATAGTATATCCCGTAAATATCTATGTTATTATATTAAAGACTAAATAATGAAAGCTTTCTTATAAGTATGGTCGCTTGATCACTCAATCCATAATCGTTGGATCTTTCAAATTAAATTGTTGAGAAACGTTAGATATAACAGTAAAATTATCACGTAGAATGATATAAGGTTTGAATCTACCAAAAACATATTAAAATTTAAAGGTTTTTTTGAAAAATAAGAATTTTTTTCATTTTTTTTCTTGCAGACATGGGTTATTTGATAATATTTTTTATAAAGTACGATTTTTCAAAAAAAGTACTATACTAATTGATTAACAAACTTTTAAAGTTTCGAATTTAATAATTTACAATGTATATATGTTAAAAAAGTTAGGCATATTATGTAGCTGAGTCTAAAATTTCAAAATACGGTATTTTTAAATATGAATATAGTCCTGCTAACAATGAAATTAGGTCTCTATGAGTTTTTATAAAACAAAATCACCATTTGCGTATAATTTATTATTTAATAATAAATAATATTTAATTAGTTATGATATAAAATTTAATAAAATAGGATAAAAAAATATGCACAAATTTATAAATTTTTATCCTCGTATTATTATATTCTTTGTTGATTTGAATTTTTCTTAGATTGATTTGAATTTTTGAACATAGATTTCTAAATTTAAAATAGTTAGAAAAAAGTAATTAAATTGGCATTAAAATAATGATGACGTAATAATTATTATTAGAATTTAAATACCCACTTTACTAATTTGGGCTTTATCTTGTGTTTTAAAAATTAAATTTTAACGATTTTACACCTCACATGAAGATAACTAAATTATCTTTAATTAAAAGATGGTTTAACAATTTTTATCTAACTGGAATTGTCCATGAAAGAGAAAAGAAAGTCACGAATTTTTTAAATGGAGAATTCTATTCAGTATAGAAAACTTATTTAAATTTGGTATATTTGGTTTAAATTATCAAAATACACTTTTTAGAATTTAAATATAATCCTATTATTAATAAAATACACTTTTTTAATATTTGATCTAACGATTTTCATTTATCTAGTTAAGATCTAATGGTCCTTATGAGTTTGGTTGTCCAAGACCGTACGATCAATATTTTGGATAAAATCCCTATTATGTTTATTATATGGGTTCAGCGGAGATTAACAAAAAGGTGGAGACCTTGAGACCAATTCTACACCCTTAGATTAACTTGAATTCAATGGTCATCATTTTTTTATTATACTTCATAAAATTAAACATAACAAAATTATATTATTATACACAAATACACATGTTGTTCTTTTTAACCATCCACGTTCTTAAAACCTACAACATCCGACATTTTATTTAGCAAGTTGAGAGGATTTGGGAGGATCTATATCACTAAATATCGTATTGCAAATATTATAAACAAAAAGTTCTACATATAAAAAATATGTTTTACAAATAAAAAAAAAACCAATGCTTACTGCATAACAATGAAAAAAATGTGTAAAAAATTAAATTATGAAAAAATAAAGAATAAAATAGTAAAATAATAATGTTTTGCAACTAAAGTAATGCACTAAATTAAAATAATACTCCCTCTGTCCCGCCCAATTGTTATCAATTGGGTTGGGCACAGAGTTTAACGAAAATAGGTAAAGTAATGGAGAAGAGTAAAGAAAATGATTAAAGTGGTGGGACCCGTCAATATTTAAAGTATAAAGTAAGTAAAGTGGAGGAAAGTAGTGGAAGTAGTTGATTTTTATATTATAAAACTTTACTATTTTATGAAAGTTTTGGAATGTAAAGAATTGGATGGGACATCCCAAAAAGGAAAGTGTAAAGAAATGGGTGGGACAGATGAAGTAATATATTTCACTAAAAAATTATGAATACAATAATTGAAAGTAAAAAGTTTTGCAAACAAAATAACATAGAATATTAAAATTGTGCAAATTTTTTGAATATAAAAAATGGAAGACCTGAGAATGAATGTAATGCATATTGTAGTTAACGTTGTTGGTAACGTATAAGCTGTATATGCCTACATACAACCAATTTATAAGTGTGTAAAACAAAATAATATGTACCTTTGGATTAGATAAAACGAATGATGTAAGATGTGGTCTCGGTCTCCGGTTAAGTTTAGGTCTCCATAGAACTTTTCTTTAAGGATTTAATATAATAAGGATATCAAGTATATACTGATATAAGTATCTTACTAACTGTTTTTACTTTTAATGTTTCGGTTTTATTTACAGTGTATATAAAATTTTAAAATACATTATTACTTAAAAATTATTAAACAGAATAAAAATTATGTTATGATTATATAAAATTTTATTCTCATATTATTATATTCTTTATCGATTTGAATTTGTTCTTAATTAATTTTAATACTTTATTGAAAGAAACATAAAATTTTTATATTTAAAACAATTAGTGGAAAAATAAATAAATTGGTGCTACAAAAATAAAAAAAATATTTATTAAAATTTAGATACTCACTTTACTATTTAGGTTATATTCTTTGTTTTATAAATTGAATTTTGATGATTTTACAACCCATGCGAAACTAACGAAATTATCTTTAATTTAATGATGGTTTAATAATTATTATCTAACTTGACCAGTTGACCTACCCATAAACCGAAAAGAAAAGATGGTTAAGAATTTTTACATAAAGAATTCAATTCAATATAGAAAACCAATTTATAATTGGTTTAAATTATCAAAACACACTTCTTAGTATTTAAATATAATCCTACTGTTATGGATTAAAAAACGTACTTGTATATTAATTGCTTGGATTAATGAGCTTTCGAGCTTTAATGGCTGCACTCGTGTATCCGGACTAAATTGGTCCTCACAAGATGCCTACGTATCTCAATTAATATTGAGAATCAAGCCAAAGACGTAGTTCTGATTGTAGGATCAGGGACCTTATATAGGCGTCTGGAGCCTAGTATTTATGGTATGTTTGGGAGACTTAGCGGATAAGTCTTCTTTTTGATATTGGATAAGTATTGTATTTCTTGCTGAAGAATTCGTTTCCTTGTTGATAAAGGTTATGACTCATTAATTGCCTTTAATTGGGATTCTGGATCCTTTTTTGACCAATTTGCCATAATTTGGACTCTTTTTATGAGCTGTATATTTTCCCTATTCATTAATTACGAAATTAATGAATAATTAGGGTATTGGGCTTTAAATATCGGCCTTTTGTTTGACCAGTCAATTATATTTCTATAATTACTTTTCTGACCATATCATTTGCCCCCCAACTTCTAGGAAAATCTCTCTTGGATTATCGTAGAAGTTATTTCATTCAGGAGTTACGAAATTTTCTTCCATATCGTGGCTTGGTTTGACGAACGTATAGTTCTAAATCAATTTTATAATTCTCCAAAACAGGAATCGGGATTTTTCATCAATTCCCTGGAACATAAATTGATTTTTGAATTTTTCATGTTATTTTCGACCAGGATCCTGGTCGAATTTGACCTTGATTTTAGCTCCTGGTCGAACTCCTTCGACTAGGATTCTGGTCGAAATTTGCTTGCATTTTGCCTCCTGGTCGAATGGTTTCGACCAGGATTCTGGTCGAAGCTTACTTCCATTTTGTCTCCTGGTCGAATGGTTTCGACCAGGATTGTGGTCGAACATGACTTCAATTTTGATACCTGGTCGAATGATTTCGACCAGGGATGTGGTCGAACATGACTTCAATTTTGATACCTGGTCGAATGATTTCGACCAGGGGTGTGGTCGAACAAGACTTCAGTTTTGGTGCCTATTCGAACTCATTCGACTAGGATTCTGGTCGAATACTTGGTTCGTTACAGACTTTTAGGGCCCACACATATTGGGCTTCATTTGGGCCCAAGGATTTTAGCAATTGGGCCTTCATCTTTTTATTGGGCCTTTAGCCTTTTTTAATAATTGGGCTTTCATCCTTTCGACGAGATTTTTGGTCGAATACAAGAGCCATTTTGGGCTTTATTCGAACTTATTTGATCAGAACTTTGATTGAAAATGTAGTTTGTTTTTTGTAATGGGCTTAGTTGGGCCCAAGGATCTTCATTGTTTAACTTTATCAATTGGGCTTTTAGCCTTTTATGGGTCGTACCGGCTAATGCCGGTTGCCCTTCCTTCAACCGGCCCATTGACCGGCTGTGATCCCTATATAAGGGTGAGTTCTCATTAGTTTCCATTCATTCTTCACATTTCACTTTCTCAAAGTTACTCTGCTAAATTTTCTCCGAAATTTTCTTTAGATTGCTCTGCTAGGGTTCTGTCGCAAGGCGATTCCCGGCGAGATTTTCTCACCGTTTTCTGGGTTTTCACTTGAAGATTTGAAGATTTTCTTTGAAGATTCTGGGTTTCCTTGAAGATTTCTGGGCAATTTTCTTTGAAGATTTGAAGATTTTCTTTGAAGATTTGAAGATTTTCTTCGAAGATTCTGGGTTTGAAATGGCTGATCGCGCTTCCCAACGTCTTTCGAAGATGAATTCTGCATCAAAACGAGGTACCCCCATTCCTATTCGTTCAAAATACATGTCTTTGCATGATATGATTAATGAACGTGGGGATGAATACCCGTCTGTATCTGCTTTAGATTCGTATGACTGTAGCAATAGATTTCATGAAGTAGATATGATAAAAGATTATAATAAGATGTATAGGGTAAAGGCCCCCTTGAAGCTTGTTCCTGCCGGCCCCGGTGATCGTTCATGTCACTGGCGGTCAAATGCTTTGTGTATTTATAGGGATGCCATAGTTGCTGGTCTTAGGTTCCCTTTTCACGAGTTTATTCCTAGACTTTTGGCAGATGTCCAAGTCAACCCTTGCCAATTACCTCCAAATGCCTGGAGGATAATTAATTGTTTCATGGTTTTATGCCTTCGTAAAAACTTTCCTCTTTCTGTACCTTTGTTTAGAAAGATCTTTCAGTTTAAGAATAGCTCAGCCAACAACTTGGGTTGGGTGTATATAAGCCATAGGGTAGGCTTCCCTTTCATTTTTCACCCCAAATCAATCCCAGATAACAATCCCAAATGGAAAAATGAGTTCATGTATCTTGTATGGGAAGGAGGGGACTGGGGAACCCTGTTCCGTACATCTTTTGGGAGAGTTTCTGATGGTAGTCCCGGTAACATTGTCTTAAATGAGGAGGAGCTCCATGCCTACTCAGAGCTCATTAAGGATAATGGGACTACCGTGGCTTGGGAGTTACTGGACGAGTTCGTCCTCAAGTCCGTTGGGCTCTCTACTGTTCATGATAAGGGTATTTTTGCTTATCCCTTTTCATTATGCCTATTTTTATTTCTTTGTGATTTTCTGTTAACCATTTTCTGGATTTTCTTGTAGCTGCGGCCTTTATCAACAAGACCAATGAGCCCAAGGACGTAGAGACATCCAGGATGAAAAGGGCTAGGATCGGGGATGATCCCAGGGGGAAAGCCAGTGCTCCCAGCTTCTTGATCCCTTCTGTGGATGAGGTGGACATTCCTGTGTCTGCCAAGTCCTCAGTGTGGCGCCCCAACTGGGGTATCAGGAAGAAGGACACCATTACTGGGGTGTCCAAACATGCTGTGGACTGGTCGTACCACTCTCTTACCCCTTGTGATTACAAGGACTTCGTTGCAGATTCCACCCTTGAGGGTGCTGAGCATCTTGGGGCTCAAGCTATTGCTGCGATAATTTTCTTTACCTTAGCTATTTCTTTGAAGTTTCTGCTTATATTTTCCTAACTCTTATCTTTTGGCAGACCAATGCCAACTTTCAGGGGGTATTGTTCCAAGCTAAGGCTTGGCGTACCTCCTCTGAGGCCAACAGAGTCAAGCTGGAGAGGTCCGAGGAGGAGGTGAAGTCTCTTAAGGAGACTCTTGCCAGGAGGGAGAAGGAGCTTGCTGACGCTCAGGCTGATATCGTTGAGCTGAGGAAAGGCAAGGATGATTGCATCGATGACTACCTTGACTCTCAGGAGTACAAGGACTTGATCGAAAAGCATGACGAGATCCTTTTCCCAGTCCAGCATACTTCAGGATGGGAGGATGCTGTTCAGGCTATCTTGGCCAAGCATCCTGGAGTCTTTGATGCTGCTGACTTTCCTGCTCCTCACCCTCCTACTCCCTTGGAGCGTATTTTGGCTGGAGTTGACGATATGGAGGAAGATGCTAGGATTTTAGTTCCAGAGCATTCATCACCCCTCAGTGACGCTTCTGCTGATGGTGCTGAGGATGCTGGTGAGCATTCTTCCAGCTCTAGTTCAGGGGAGGAGACAGATGCAGGAGTCAAGGATGGTGACGCGCAGCCGTAGTTTGTAGTTTCTTTATGGCCATTCATGGCTTTGTATTTTCTTTCTATGTATTTCCAGCCTTTGGGCTTAACTTAAACTTTTGTAAGTTTAGTTTTATTTATATTTTGTGGCCATTCATGGCTTGTGTTGTTTTCTTGCCTTTTGCACGTTTAGTTAGCATTTTGTACATATCTATCAGTATGTAATGCATTCAAAACATGATGAATAGGAGTATATAATTCATAACTTTGAAGAACGGGCTCAACCCTTACATAATGCTCAAGTTTTTAAAAACTTGGTTTGGTTTTATCAAACCTTATTTCTAGTAGTGAATCCACTTAGGAAACACCTTAAACATAATAAACTTTCAAGTTGGAGGCATGCCAAGTTCTTGGCACCTCATGCCCTTCAAGGGTTTCTAGCTTGTAGGAGCCTCGACCAAATACGTTTTTGACGCGATATGGTCCTTCCCAATTTGGGGCCAACTTCCCTTTTTGTCCAACTCCGGATGCTTCAATCTTTCTGAGAACCAAGTCTCCTTGACGAAAGAACCTTTCTTTAACCCTTAGGTTGTAGTAGAAAGAGGCTTTCTTTTGATGTTCAACTATCTTGGCGTTTGCTTCATCTCTAACTTCATCAATTAGATCCAAAGCTAGCCTCAAGCCTTCTTCATTCTCTTCTGGTTCATAAGCCTCAACTCTCGGGGAGGTGTGAGTAATTTCCACTGGGACCACTGCCTCTGCTCCATAAGCCAATAGGAACGGAGTTGCCCCGGTGGTGACTTTGCAAGTAGTACGATATGCCCAAAGTATAGGGAGTAATTCGTCTACCCAAGTGTTTCTGGAGCGTTCAACTCTTTTCTTTAGTCCATCAAGGATGATTCGATTTGCAACCTCAGCTTGCCCATTTGCTTGAGGATGGGCGACAGAAGTGAAGCGCAACTTGATATCGTTTTCATCACAATACTTCTTGAACTCATCGTTGTTAAACTGGGTTCCATTGTCCGTGACCAGGACTCGTGGAATTCCATATCTGCATATCACATTTTCCCAGAAGAATTGCATCACTTGCTTGGTGGTTATCTTGGCTAATGGCTTAGCCTCAATCCACTTGGTGAAATAATCAATTGCTACTATCAAGAACTTTCTTTGAGCACTTGCCATAGGAAATGGCCCGAGTATATCCATTCCCCACATAGCAAAGGGGATAGGTGAGTTAATGGATGTCATCATCTCTGGTGGTTGCCTAACCACTGGTGCATGTTTCTGGCACCGTTCACATTTCTTGACGTAGCTTTTAGCATCAGCAAGTATGCTTGGCCAATAGAAACCTAGACGAGTGACTTTATGAGCCAGGGCTCTGCCCCCCAAGTGTTGCCCACAAATCCCCTCATGCACTTCCTTTAGGGCCAATTCTGCCTCTTGAGGTCTCAAGCACTTTAAGTACGGAATAACAAAAGATTTCTTGTATAGGATTCCCTCAATTAGGGCATACCTTAGTGCTCTGACGTATAGCTTTCGTGCTTCTGAAGTGTCGTTGGGCAGCCACCCAGTTTCCAGATGAGCTTTGATGGGATCAATCCAACAACTGGTGATACCAATGGGGGCTACCAATTTTCCATTGATGATTGGGGTCTTCAAGACTTGGAAGTATACACTCCCGGCATAGTTTTCAATTTCAGAAGAGGCAAACTTAGACAAGGCATCAGCCTTCATATTTTCCTCCCTTGGAATGTGCTCCACATAGCATTCATCGAACTGAGTCATAATGGCCTTGACAAGTTTTAAGTACTTGGCCATGACTTCATCTCTGGCCTCAAACTCCCCATTTACTTGGGAAACCACTAGCCTCGAGTCTCCACATACTTTCAGAGTTTTGACTCTCAAGGCTCCAGCCAGCCCTAAGCCAGCTATCAGGGCTTCATACTCAGCCTCATTGTTTGTCGTCGGGAAGTCAAGTTTTAGTGCATACTCTATTAGGAATCCATCAGGACTCTGTAGCACTAAACCAGCTCCACTTGATTTTGTTTTTGATGCTCCATCAAAATAGAGCACCCAACATTCTTTGAAGGTCATTTCCTCATCTTTCTTATCTTCCATAGTTACTTCCTGCCCCCCGACTTCTTGGTTGTCAATGGTGCATTCAACCATGAAGTCAGCAAGTGCCTGAGCTTTTATGGCCGTTCGAGGCTTATACTTGATGTCGAATTCGCCCAATTCAATGGCCCATTTGATCAATCTTCCACTAACTTGAGGGCTATGTAAGATGTTTCTTAGAGGTTGATCAGTCAAGACCTCTATCTTGTGAGCCTGGAAGTAGGGGCGTAGCTTTCTTGAGGCCATTATCAAGGCTAAGGCAAACTTCTCAACCATTGAGTAGTTTATTTCTGCCCCATGTAGAATCTTGCTCACATAGTAGATGGGTTTCTGAACCTTTACTTCTTCCTTTACCAAAACAGCTCCAAGGGCTGTGTTGGAAACCGCCAAGTATAAATAGAGAATTTCTCCTGGCTTGGGTTTTGCCAACAGTGGTGCTTCAGCCATATATTTCTTCAGGGCCTCAAAGGCCTCTTGACTTTCAGTTGTCCATTCAAAATTCTTCACTTTTTTGAGTGCTTTGAAGAAGGGTAAACACTTCTCTCCAGACTTGGAGATGAATCTTCCCAAAGCAGCCACTCTTCCCGTCAGTTTCTGGACATCCTTGACAGTCTTTGGTGGTTCCATGTCTAGGATTGCTTTGATTTTGTTGGGATTAGCCTCGATTCCTCTCTTGGAAACCATCAGGCCTAAGAACTTTCCCGAGCCTACACCAAAGGCACACTTAGCTGGATTCAACATCATCTTGTGGTGCCTCAACACTTCGAATGCCTCTCAGAGGTGCTTAATGTGATCGGCCTTATCGAGGCTTTTGACTAACATGTCATCTACGTAGACCTCCATGGTTTTTCCAATCAGGTGCTCAAAGATTTTGTTCACCAACCTTTGATAGGTTGCTCCAGCATTTTTAAGCCCAAAAGCCATGACTAAGAAACAGAAGACACCAAAGTCAGTGATGAATGACACTTTGGCGATGTCATCTTTGTGCATCTTGATTTGATTATATCCGCTGAAGCCATCCATGAAACTTAGCATCTCATGCCCAGCAGTGGCATCTATCAAGGCATCAATCCTAGGTAAGGGAAAACAATCCTTAGGACATGCATCATTCAAATCGGTGAAGTCGACGCACATTCTCCACTTCCCGTTAGCCTTTTTGACCATCACAGGGTTAGCTAACCATTCTGGGAATTGGATTTCTTCAATAAACCCAGCTTCTAAAAGCTTATTTACTTCTTGCTTAATGGCTTCAAGCCTCTCTGGAGCAAAACTTCTTTTCTTTTGTTTCACTGCCTTCCTTTCTGGATCCACATTCAATTTGTGAGATATTAGTTGGGGATCAATCCCTGGCATCTCAGCCGCTGTCCAAGCAAAAACGTCATTGTTCTCTTGAAGAAAAGATGCGAGTTTGCCTTTCAATGGTTCGGGCAGTAGTGCCCCAACATAAGTCACCTTCTCTGGTTCATCCGGGACTAAGGGAATTGGGATTAAATCCTCAGCTGGTTTCCCTCTTCGGTCCTCATTGTCACTAGTGTCCATATCTTCAATGGGGAGAACCTGCCCCCCAACTCCATCAGGCCTCAACGCGGCTACATAACAGCTTCTAGCCATCTTTTGGTCTCCCCGTTCTTCACCAATCCCATTCCGAGTGGGGAATTTGAGTTTCAGGTGGTAAGATGAGGCAACAGCCTTAAACGCATGAAGACCCGTCCTCCCAAGGATCGCATTGTAGGTTGAGGTTGCCTTTATAACTATGAAGTTCAGCATCTGAGTGGATGTATTCGTTCCTTGTCCCATGGTCATTGGGAGTTGGATAGTGCCTTCCACCTTTGATTCCACTCCATTGAACCCATATATGGGCATATTAGAGGGTGTCAACTGAGAATCAGTGTAACCCATCTTGATAAAGGCATCGTGGAACAAGATATCTACTGAGGCTCCATTGTCGACTAGGACTCTCTTTGTTTCGGAGTTGCCTATCACAGGTACTATGACAAGAGGATCATCGTGGGGGAACTTTACCCCTTCCAAGTCTGAATCATCAAAACCTATTGACACTTCTGTTCGTGCACGCTTCGGTGCTTCTCCAACGACGGTCAGTACCTCTCGGGCATAAGCTTTTCTTGAGTTTCGGGAGGACCCAGCAGCAGTTGGTCCTCCGAATATCATGTTGATCACTGGCCCTCGGGGCTTGGGATTCCGATCTTGATCGTTGTCCCTTCTATCATAATCCTTTCTTTCATAGTTCCCCCTTTGGCTCCCTTGGCTCCCATCCTTAGTGAACTTGCTGAGTTTTCCTCTTCGTATCAGAAACTCAATCTCATCTTTCAGTTGTCTACAATCATCGGTGTCATGACCGACTTCTTTGGGGAACCGACAAAACTGATTTTGGTTCCGTTTGGACAAATCAGCCCTCATTGGCTTTGGCCATTTGATATCTTCTTCCTTGGCTATCTCCATCAGAATTTGACTCCTGGGAGTATTCAATCTTGCATACTCCGTGAACTTTGGCCCAAAGTTATTTCTCTTGGGTGGAGAGTCAGAATTCTTTGATGTTCGGGGAAACTTTTCCTTGACGTCGTACTCCTGAGTTTCTTTTCTTTTCTTTGAGTTTCCACCGTCGCCAGCGGTGGGCTCATACTTTCTCATGCTTTCCTCAGCCTTGATGTACTTTCCGGCTCTATCTTGGAGCTTCAACATGCTCTCTGGTGGATGTTTAGCCAACGACCTCCTGAAGTGGTCATCAGTGGTTCCTTGTTGCAGGGCTATCATAGCCACTTTGTCGTCTAAATCCGGGACTTTCAAAGCCTCTCGAGTGAATCGATTAATGTAGTCCCTTAGGGCTTCATTCTTTCCTTGACGTATTGCCATGAGTGATGCAGAACTTTTCTCATGCACCCTTCCACTAATGAACTGGTTGATGAAAGCCTTGCTTAGCTCCTTAAAGGACCCAATAGAGTTGGGAGGTAGACGGCTGTACCAACGTTGAGCCATACCTGCAAGAGTTTGGGGAAACGCCCTACACTTGACCGCATCGTTGGCCGGCTGCAACAGCAGTGCATTGGAGAATGTCCTTACATGATTTGCGGGATCTCCCGTTCCATCATAGGCTTTGATCGAAGGCATCTTAAACTTTCTGGATATAGCCGTTTTCATGATGTCTTGAGTAAACGGTGGTGTAGGATCATCAGGATCTCCTAGGGGCAACAGATTACTAGGATCACCCCTTGGGGCTTCAGCCCTCTTGGTCCTTCTTGGTGGATCCAAGTTGATTATCGGGATTCCTTCAGTCGTTCGGCCCCGAGTTTGAGCGGCCTCTTCTTCAGCAAGGAGTTTTTTGAGCCTTGCAGTCTCTGCCTCATGGGCTGCAAGCTTCTCCCTAGTAGTTTGGGGTGGCTCCCGATTTGTCTGTGAAGAACGTCTCCTCCTTGGGGCGACATCCTCCCCAGTTGTATAACCCTCATCCTCAGTGTATGGGCCAGAGTAATCTTGAATGAGAGGGGTCTGACGAGTTTGTTGATTTTGGGGTCCCAGACCTTGAATATAAGGAGGCACATATGCCTCATGGTAGATTGGATTAGTTCCACTACCGCCCGCCATGGGTCGAGGGGGCATGCCATAGCTTGGCATCCCCAAAGTCTGATTCGCGTACTGAGGGAGATCAGTAGTATGGAGTTGAAGGCTCCTTGGTGCACTCATGAGCAGCGGGGAGGTCGTGATTGGTTGCTGGTGAACGGTCTCTTGTGGATTAGATCCATGAATGACCATCTGCAGGGGATTCGTCCCTTCAACCGAAATCGGGATTTCCGGTCCTTGAGTACTGGTAGGGATATTCGCCCCTTGTGTGCCGGTAGTCGGCGGTGGTTGATCAGCCTCAGAGGTGAGGGGGCGATCGTCGGGAGTCTGAGTATCCCGAGCTGTTCTTCGTGTGTTTGCCATGGTTGATGTTGTCTTCCCACAGACGGCGCCAAATGTTATGGATTAAAAAACGTACTTGTATATTAATTGCTTGGATTAATGAGCTTTCGAGCTTTAATGGCTGCACTCGTGTATCCGGACTAAATTGGTCCTCACAAGATGCCTACGTATCTCAATTAATATTGAGAATCAAGCCAAAGACGTAGTTCTGATTGTAGGATCAGGGACCTTATATAGGCGTCTGGAGCCTAGTATTTATGGTATGTTTGGGAGACTTAGCGGATAAGTCTTCTTTTTGATATTGGATAAGTATTGTATTTCTTGCTGAAGAATTCGTTTCCTTGTTGATAAAGGTTATGACTCATTAATTGCCTTTAATTGGGATTCTGGATCCTTTTTTGACCAATTTGCCATAATTTGGACTCTTTTTATGAGCTGTATATTTTCCCTATTCATTAATTACGAAATTAATGAATAATTAGGGTATTGGGCTTTAAATATCGGCCTTTTGTTTGACCAGTCAATTATATTTCTATAATTACTTTTCTGACCATATCACCTACATTTAATCAAATACACATTTTAATATAAGTATTATATTCAAAATTATCGTTTATGAATATGAAACCCTCAATATTTTAATAATATTTTGATATCATCATTTTTTTGTTTGTTATATGTAAAATAATATAATTATAATTTGGATTAATCAAATTGTTATGTTCCTTCAGAAAAAAAGTTTTTAAATTTATTTATGTACAGGAGTTCTCGTAAGTCTCTGTAGGTTCACGTGTATCATTGTTAGTATGATATACATGAGCATTATATTGATAATTTTTAATATTGTAATCAATATGAATTATTATCTTGATATTTGGTTTAACAATTATTATCTAATTGGAACTATACATAAATTCAAGAGAAAAGATATTTAAAAAATTTTACATAGAAAACTTTTAAATTATCAAAATACACTTTTTAGTATTTAAATATAATTCTATTATTAATTATATACACGTTTTAATATTAGATCTAACTGTAATTATTAATTTGGTCGTATAGTTATCGTACACGGACCAGATCGATTTTAATTTTTTCTTAAATTGATTTTAATATTTTATTGAAATAAAAATAGAATTTATCAATTTAAAAAAATTAGGAAAAAAATTAAATTGGTGTTACAATAAAAAAAAATATTTATTAAAATTTAGATAATCACTTTACTGTTTGGGCTCTATCTTGAGTTTTAGACAACAGATTTTAACGATTTTACATCTCACGCGAATCTAACAAAATTATCTTTAATTTAATTATGGTTTAATAATTATTATCTAACTGGAACTATCCATAAACTAAAGAGAAAAGATAATTACGAATTTTTACATAAAGATTTCTATTCAATATAGAAAACCCATTTATAATTGGTTTAAATTATCAAAATACAGTTTTTAGTATTTAAATACTATCATATTATTAATCAAATACAATTTTTAATATTATATCTAACGGTCCTAATCTATTTGAATATTTATTGTTTTATAATCCAACGGATCATATACTTTTGGTAGTACAGTGACCGACCAAAATTTTGGATAAGATCTCCTTTACACTTATTATATACTAGCTTAAAACCCGTGCGATGCACGGATTGATAATTGTTATTTTATTGTTATTTTATTGTTATTTTTTTAATATTTTTTAATTGTATTTGTTAAAAAAATAAGTTTGCATGTTAAAATAGCTAAACACTTTTAATTAATTAAAAACATTAACATAGATTTTAAAATAAATAAGTAAGGGTTTTCCCGTTCTATTTTTGGAAAATGAGGGTTTTAGTAATAAAGGATAAAAAATTTAACATATATATTTAGTTTAAAAAAGAAAAATGCCCGTGATATTTTTGGTAAATGAGGTTTTAAAATTTAATAATTAAAAGTATTTAAATACGTTTTAAAATAAATAAGTAAAGGGTTTGGCTGTGATATTTTTACAAAAAGAATGGGTTTTAGTGAGAAAAATAGAAAAAGTAGGCTGAAAAAGGTAATTTCCCGTGATATATTTAGATAATGAGGGACTTTGTTAGAAAAAATCTATAATGTTTTTTAGCTGAAAAGGTAATTGGTTATAAATAAGTTTTTGATTATTTATATTTTAATATTTTAAGTAATTGCATTTGTTAAGAAAAATAAGTAGGCATGTTAAAAAAGGTAAACATTTAAAAAATAATTATAATATTAAAATAGTTTTAAAAATAAATAACTAAAGGTTTGTCGGTGATATTTTTGAAAAAGAAGGGGTTTTAGTAAAGAAAAGTAGAAAATCTAACATGTTTTAGTTAAAAAAGATAATTTCCCGTGATATATTTGAAAAAGTAGGGGAATTTGTTAGAAAAAATAGAAAAGGTAATGTAATTTAGGTGAAAAAGGTAATTGGTTATGAATAGGTAATATTATTATTTAATAATATATTTCTATAAATAAGTAAGGTTAATTAAGTAAAAATACGAAGTACAGTTAAATAAGGGCAATTAAGTAAAATCATAACGTACCATACCGACCGACCAAACTTTCAATGTTTCGTCAATTATATAATAGTATTGATTAGATTAAAACCCGTGCGATGCACAGATTGTTATTAATAATTATTTTTTTTATTATTTATGTTTTAATATTCTATTAATTTGCATTTGCTAAAAAAAATAAGTAGGCCTGTTAAACTTTTTTAAATAATTAAAAGTATTAAAATAGATTTTAAAATAAATTAATAACTGTTTACCCGTGATAATTTTAGAAAAAGAGGGGTCTTAGTAAGTAAAAATAGAAAAAATAACATGTTTTAGCTGAAAAGGTAAGTGTCCGTAATTAAAAGTATTTAAATAGGTTTCAGAATAAATAAGTAAGGATTTGCCCGGGATATTTTTGGAAAATGAGGGGTTTTAGTAAGGAAAAATAGAAAGAGTAACACGTTTTAGTTAAAAAAGGTAATTGTCCGTGATTTTTTTTAGAAAAAGAGAGGATTTTGTTAGAAAAAATAGAAAAGGTAATGTATTTTAGCTGAAAAGGTAGTTGGTTATAAAAATGTTATCATTTAATAATATTTTCTTTAGAAAATGAAAAAAATAGAAAAAGTAACACGTTTCAGCTGAAAAAGTGCTCATAATTAAAAGTATTAAAATAGAAAGAGTAACATATTTTTGTTAAAAAAGATAATCGCTCGTGTTTTTTTTAGAAAAAAGAGAGGATTTTGTTAGAAAAAAATATAAAAAAAAGGTAATATATTTTAGCTGAAAAGGTAATTGGTTATAAATAATGTTATTATTTAGTGATAGTTTTTTTAAAAAAATAAGTAAGGGTAATTAAGTAAAATCACTAAGTACCGACCGTCCATCCGTCCGTCCGACTACCAAACTTTTAATGTTTCATCTTTAATAATATAGCTTAAAACCCGTGCGATGCACAGATTATTTTTAATAATTGTTAATTTTATTATTTATATTTTATATTTTATTAATTGCATTTATTAAAAAAATAAGTAGGTGTGTTAAACATTTTTAAATAATTAAAAGTATTAAAATAGATTTTAAAATAAATAAGTAACGGTTTGCCCGTGATATTTTGGAAAAAGAGGGGTTTTAGTAAGAAAAATAGAAAGCAACATGTTTTCGTTGAATTTTAAAATATAAAAGTAACGATTTGCCCGTGATATTTTTGAAAAAAGAGGGGTTTTAGTAAGAAAAATAGAAAATGTGACATGTTTTAGTTGAAAAATGTAATTGTCAATTAAATTTATTAAAATATATTTTAAAGTAAATAAGTAAGGGTTTGTCCGTGATATATTTGGAAAATGAGGGATTTCAGTAAGGAAAAAAGAAAATATAACATGTTTTAGCTGAAAAAGATAATTGCCCGTGATTTTTCTAGAAAAAGAGGGGAAAGGTAATTGCCAATTAAAAGTATTAAAATATGTTTTAAAATAAATAAGTAAGGGTTTGCTCGTGATATATTTGAGAAATGAGGGATTTTAGTAAGAGAAATAGAAAAAGTAACATGTTTTAGCTGAAAAGGAAATTGCCCGTGATTTTTTTAGAAAAAAATGGTAATGTATTTTAACTTAAAGGATAACTGATTATAACAATTTTATAATAATTAAATAAACAATTAAATAAGGCAAGTATAGTACCAAAAAATAGATACCAAAAATTTCAATGTTTCGTCTTTAATAATATAGTATAGATAGATAGATAGATTTATAATATTAGTATTTTATGCTACTAAATGGAATAACCCGTGATATTTTTGAGATTTTAGTTAGGAGAAATATTAGTTAGAAAATATAAAAAAGAATATACGTTTTGGGAAAAAAAGCTAATCAGTTAGTCATTTATAATTATAATAATTTTATTTTATTTTATTAAATAGAACTGTTCGTGATATTTTTGGAAAATGAGAGGTTTTATTTAGGAAAAATAGAAAAGTAGAAATTTTAGTTAGAAAATATAAAAAAGAATATACACTTTGGCTAAAAATGGTAATGGGTTAGTTATTAGAAATTATGACATTATTATGTTATTTTATTAAATGAAACTGTTTGCGATATTTTTAAAAAATGAGATTTTTTAGTTAGAAAAAATAGAAAAGATATTCTATATAATAATTTTAATATTAGTATTTTATGCTACTAAATGGAATAACCCGTGATATTTTTGAGGTTTTAGTTAGGAGAAATATTAGTTAGAAAATATAAAAAAGAATGTACATTTTGGAAAAAAAAATTTAATCAGTTAGTCATTTATAATTATAATATTATTATTTTATTTTATTAAATAGAACTGTTCGTGATATTTTTGGAAAATGAGAGGTTTTATTTAGGAAAAATAGAAAAGTAGAAATTTTAGTTAGAAAATATAAAAAATAATATACACTTTGGCTAAAAATGGTAATGGGTTAGTTATTAGCAATTATAACCTTATTATGTTATTTTATTAAATGAAACTATTTGCGAAATTTTTGGATAATGAGATTTTTTAGTTAGAAAAAATAGAAAAAATATTCTATATAATAATTTTAATATTTTATCTAACGGTTCTCATCGATTTGATCAGAAATATCTAACGGATATGAATGAAGTGACCAGACTACAAAAACTTTGAGTACGACCAGACTACAAAACTTTCAATGTTTCGTCTTTAATATAATAGTATAGATGAGCGCGATGAGATAGTTCAAGTGGTAAGAGCTTATCTCTTGTCGTCCCAGGTCCTGGGTTCGATTCTCGTTCACCCCGAGATTTCTGAGAACAGATACTCACATGTAAAGGCATATAAGCCTAATTAGTCAAAAAAAAAAAAAAAAATAATAGTATAGATAGATAAGGAGTTAACGGGTGTTGACATTGCATGCGTAAAGCCAAAATTAACATCAGCATATACTTTACATTTCATATACATTATATGCTGCAATACTTCAATCGTTAAATATAGAGTTCTTACAGAACTTGTACTAAGAGATATATTAATCGCATTAGTTTCAAAATTAATATGGTAAATAAATATAATTAATTAATATTTTCTAGGTTTTAAATTTAATATATTCTTGATTTTTAATTAATGTTTTTTATCTTTATTAATTAGTGTATTCTCATTTGAACTGATTTTTACGAAAATTAAGCCGAACTTAACTTCTCTTTTTTTGAGAAAACAAATCAAACCAAACTTTTAAATTGAGCGAAAAATGAGTTCAGAAGTGAAATTATCCAGAGAACCAACGGTATTATAGATATGCACTATAATAATATGAATTTTCTTGATTTTAGTTTTAATATTTATCAAATAAAATTAGCATAGACAAGCGGAGCCAATCGAGTTCGAGACAATCTTGAATTGATCCCAACTAGCCATTATTCGAGCCTTTGAGTATACTTAAAATTATTGTTTATGACTTAAAGTAATTTAAAATCATAAGTTGAAAGGAAAATTTTAAGCTAATATATGTTTGGTTATTTTATTTTATGAGTAACTTATGAGTTATTAAGAACGTAAAAAAAATTAAGTTTGATAAATAAAAGATTTGAGTGATGATATTAACTTTTATCAAATAAAATTACTAAAATCAAATAAGTTGTTTAAAAAAGTAACTCTAACCAACTTTAAACTCTTTTTTTTACTTTAAATCATTTACAAACTTATTATACAAACAGTCGTTTTTCAAATTAAAATCAAAAATTATTTTAAGCTACTACTTAAAGTCGTAAGTAAACGAACTTAAATACGAGTATTTGGCTGACAGTTGGCTTATATAAACCTTATAAAACTCGTTTAAATTTATACGTTCTGTTTGGCAATGCATCTAGAACTTAAATCAAATAAAGGTCAGAGGAGTTAATACAAATTACATAAAATTCACTACCCGTCTCTGTTCACTCTAATAGTACAGTAGTTCGATGTTTTTGTAGGTATTTAACGAGTTATTATCATATAATTAAAATTTTAATTTTAATTTTTTTTATAATTTATAACTTATGCTAAATAACTAAATTCACTTTGAAAAATTCTGGTTTATAAGTTATTATTTTTCAAATACTTCACAAATTTATTAGTAAATTTATCGAAATATCTAAGAGGTCGTTTGGTTCGAGAAGTGGTATGCGGTTACAATTAAGAATTGGGTTGAGATGGTATGGGGTTGAGTTATCATTTTTAATATCATGTGTTTGGTTGAGTGTTGGAATGAATATGTTTGATTTAAAATATTTTTGAATTATTAATTTTAATTAATTTAATATATTTTGCCATCATTGATTTATTTTGTATAAAAAATATATATATTTAATGACTTAAATATATATCAAAATAGTATAAATAAAATGATTTTGCATGCCTCTTCCGCATACTCACCCCTAGGGTATTAAAAATTCATACCGTGGGGGTTTGAGAAATGAGTTTCCAATTAACTTTTTTTCAACCAAATAGCGGGGGTTGGAATGAACGAAACACATACCTGATTCCAGAATCACTCCAACCAAACGACCCCTAAATAATTTATAAATAATTATTTATTCAGGGTCGGAGTAAAAAATATGGAGGCTCTGTGCCAATTTCGAAAATTGGGCCCTTTATTAGTACTTCATCATAAATTTAAATAATATTTTCCTAAATAAAATAAATTATTGAAATGCATTCTAAATAAGAAATACACTATGACAAATTCACTTTAAAAGAACCGTTATTCTTACATTTTTTTGTTAAATTTTAATATGTATATATAGGGAGGTATAAATTTGGGAGCCCCGTGCGATCGCTCAACCGGCGCTCCCCAGCACCGGCTCTGTATTTATTTATGCTTCTATGCTAATCTATCTATACTATATTACTCTCTCCGTCCCTCTCATTTCTTTACACTTTCCTTTTTGGTACGTCCCTCTCATCTCTTTACATATCAAAAATAGTAACATTTTATAATATAAAATCCAATCACATTCACTACCTTCCTCCACTATACCTACTTTATACCCACTTTATACATTAAATATTGATTGTCCCCATCACTTTACTCATTTTTCTTACTTTTTTCCTATTAATTTATACTTTTTCTTAACATCCGTGCCGTCCCCCAATGTAAAGAATTGAGGGGAACGGAGGGAGTATTAAAGACAAAATATTAAAAGTTTTGATACCTGTTTTTTGGTACGGTACGGTACTTGCCTTATTTAATTATTTATTTAATAACCCTTATCTATCTATAAAAATATATTATTAAATGATAACATTATTTATTTATAACCAATTACCTTTTTCAGCTAAAATACATTATTTTTTCTATTTTTCCTAAAAAATCCCCTCATTTTCCAAAAATATCATGAACAATTATCTTTTCAAGTAAAACATGTTAATTTTTTTATTTTTCCTTACTAAAAGCCCTCATTTTCCAAAAATATCACGGGTAAGCCATTACATATTTATTTTAAAATATTTTTCAATGCTTTTAATTATTCAATTTTTTATAATCTAATATATAAAATCCCCATTTTTCAAAAATATCACGGATAAGCCCTTACATATTTATTTTAATTTTTTTCAATTATTTCAATTATTTTAAAAAAATTACATATTTTAACATACATACTTATTTTTTTTAATAAATACAATTAATAAAATATTTAAACATAAATTATAAAATAACAATGATTGATGCACGGGTTTGAAACTAATAATCTATACTAAACTATGATAAGCAAACATGAAATATGAGTATAATTGTTGGTATTTTGGTTCAACCATAAAAAGAATACTATCCATTAGATCTTTAATAAATAAATAAAAATAGTTAGATATTATATTTAAATAATATTCTCTTTTTAAACTACTCAACTAAAGAACTCAAGTTCAAGTCCCATCAACAACATATCAAATTTAAGAATTTTTAAGCTCCTCAACTAAAAAAAACTCAGATTCGAATTCTGTCAATAACATATCAAATTTAAAATTTTAAAAATTTACTTTTAAACTATGCATGTAATTAGTTAAGCTAATATTAAATTATAATTAAACCAAATATTTAAACATCATATATAAAGTAATTATATAAAAAAATATAAAAGATACATGTTCATCGCACGTAAAAGCTAGCTATAAGATAACCCAATTATATCCTATATATAATTAATATAAGGGAGTTTTTATGATTTAATCGTCAGGTATATTAAAGTTATTTTACAAGTAATGTTATTAAATAGGCTTTATGACCTTTTGGCCCTTCAAGTATGGACCAGTGTACCCATGAACCCTTCAGGTATAAAAGCGTATCTTTTCGCCCCTCAAGTATCCGAAACGTACTCTTTTGCCACTCAACCGGTACAGAATTAAAAATCGGGTTAAAATGTTACAAACGGCAGGGATAAATCAGACATTACACAAGCCGATATTAACATTATCTTAAGGGGTTATCCGGTACAAAGCATATAGTTGATCAGTCTCCTCACTTACGCCCAAACTAAACCACAACTTACTCCCAAAATTCGAATACCCAAATCAAACACATAGCAAATTCTGTTTTTTGGAGCTCCGATTGAAGAAGAAAAATGGTGGATCCTAACGAGCACTCGCCTGGTATGATTTTTAACCCTCGTTTGCGATTATTAATTAAGCTTGTTTGTTGTTTATGCATGCTCTATTTTATAAGTTCTTGTTTGTTGTTTGCGATTGTTATGTGGGTATTGTTATGTGGGTATTGTTTTTTGTGGGTATTCGAAGAATCTTGTTTATTGTTTTAGTTATGTTAGAATTTTCTGATACTATATTTGTTGGTATTGAAGGTGATGGTAGAATAAGTGTTAATTTATTTCATGGTGGAAAGTTAAAATGGTTACCAAGTGCTGAATATCTGGGGGGTCAGGTGACAATATATCACTTTCAATGTGAAGAAGAACTTAGGTATGACAGTTTGAGGGAATATGTTAAAGCTTTGGGTCATAAGGGATTGTTCTGTTTATATTATAGGAATCCTAAACTGGATTTAGATAAAGGTCTTGTGTTAATCACAGATGATAGTTATGTAGTTGCATTGAAAAGTTATGCTATGGAAAATGATAAAAAGATAGATATATATGTGGAGCATTTTGATGAAGCTAATTTGGGGTCATTTGATGAAATGAATGTATTTGAAAGGAGAGAAGGAGATGGAAGTAATGAGGTAGGAGATTGGAGTGATGAACTGGATGATTATGACTTTGATGACTCTGACTACTCAATGTCAGATGATGACATGATATATGCTAATAATGTAGATGAGGGAGTGGAATGGGTGGGTAGAATAAGAGAAGGACTTGGACTAGGTAAAGAAGACACTGACAGTGATAAGGATGATAATCACACTGATTGTGATGACAATGATAGTCTGCCAGACAATGACATGGATGAAGATGAAGAGCTAGAAGCTCTTAAGAGGAAAAAAAGGTTTCCAGTGTACAAAGATTGTGACAATCCACAGTGGATAGTTAGGATGATCTTTACAGATCATTACCAGTGCAGAAAGGCCATAATGAAGCATTCTTATACTGAAGGGAGGGTGGTGAAGTTTGTTAAAAGTGATAAAACAAGAGTTAGAGCAGTTTGTAAGCCTCCATGTCCCTGGTTCCTTAATGTTGGATATAATTTTGACAGGTGCATTCAAATAAAGAAAGTGGGACCAGGTACATTTTAGTCATTTTCATTAAATATTCACTTTCCTTGACTAGTACTGTATTATTGGGTCCATACTGTACCTATTGGTTTAATACTGTATTATTTCTTTTTGCTTTACAGATCACACATGTGTTAGAGAGCAAAAGGGATTACCCCTTATCAACTCTGGTTTTCTAGCAAGAAAATATCTACCTGAGTTTAGCATTAATCCAAACTGGCCAATTAAGTCTTTTCACAAGACTGTGTTGAAGGATTTGCAGATTGATTTCAAAGCTCATATACTCAGAAAAGCTAAAAGGAAATGCATGAGGATCATTAATGGTACTCATGAGGAACAATATCAGAAACTCTGGGATTACAAGTTAGAGTTGTTAAAAAGGAATCCAAACTCTACAGTTGAGATTGAGATTGAACCAGGTATGTAATTTCAGTATATTTCAGATGTTTAAAGTTGTTTTAGTGCATAGATCTGAAAAAATGTATGCCTAATTATAAATCTTTCCATTTTGTAGGAAATGTTGGTCAATTCAGGAGGATGTATATATGTCTAGGTGGGTTGAAGCATGGCTTCAAACTTGGTTGCAGGAAGGTCATTGGCCTAGATGGATGCCATATCAAGAATGCTTATAAAGGTCAGATTTTGTGTGTTGTTGGCTTAGATGGTAATAATTGTATGTTCCCATTAGCCTATGTAGTAGTTGAAGCGGAAAGATTAGACTCTTGGAGGTGGTTTTTAGCTTTACTAGTTCAGGATTTTGATATTAGGGTTGGGGATGGGTGGACAATGATTAGTGATAGACAAAAAGGCCTCCTTAATGTGATAGAAGAAATGCTACCTATGGCTGAGCAAAGGTATTGTTAGACACATGCATAACAACTTTAAGCAGAAATATGGAGGAAATTCACTGAAAGAAAGATTGTGGAGTTGTGCTAGGGCTAGTAATGTAGAAGCATTTGAGACTGCCCTGAATTATCTGAAAGAAGAAAATGTAGGAGCATGTCAATGGTTAACTGCAGTGCCTTTCCATCACTGGACAAGGTCGCATTTTAAAACAGAGACTAAGTGTGATATGCTGCTTAATAACATGTGTGAGAGTTTTAACAGATGCATTCTATGGGCTAGGGAACAAGATGTTTTAGTTATGTTAGAAATGATCAAAGAGTACCTGATGCAGAGACTACAAACTAAGAGAGAGGAAATGTATGGTTGGGAAGGTAACAGATTTACACCAAAAGTATACAAGTTGCTTGAGAAATTTAAAAAATGGAGTGGAGGATGTTATTCTACATATGCAGGTTATGATGAATTTGAAGTGACAACAATCAATGGGTCAAAGTATGCAGTGCATTTGGGCAACAGAACTTGTGGTTGCAAAAGGTGGGATTTAAGTGGCATCCCTTGTCACCATGCCATCTCATGCATCAACAGATTAGGATACAATGTGGATGACTATGTTGATTCTGTGTATTCAACATCTAACTATAAGAAAGCTTATTCTGGAATAATATATCCTATGAATGGACACATGGTTTGGGAAAGATCAGGAATTTCTTTGAAACCACCAACAATTGAAAAGCAGCCAGGCAGGCCCAAGAAGAAAAGAAGGCCAGAACCTAAAGAGGCATATGAAAAGGTTAAAAATGGAGTGAAGATATTAAGTAGGACAACTCAGAAGTCTGTGAGGTATATTAATGTTTTACTGCTACTTATGTTTGTAGGTATATTTATTGTGTGTCTCATACCTTGTGCACTGATTTTACCTTATGTTTGTAGGTGTGGAAAATGCAACAAAACTGGTCATAACAAAAGAACATGCCCAGATCTTTGAAAGGTAGAAAATGCCCAAGTAGATGAGGAACAAATGAAAGAGGCATACAATGAAGTGGCTACAGATGGTCCACCCTTGACTCAACCTAGTCAAGTGGGGAATGAGGTTCTAGCTGAAAATGTTGTAGCTGATGAGGTTCTAGATGAGAATGAGGTTCTAGCTGAACATGTAGATGATGAGGCTCCAATTGAAATTGCAGCAAGGAAAATTTGAAAACTGAAATGTCAAAGAAGGCTAACAACAACTTTGGATTCCCCAATCATGTTGGCTGCTGAAAAGTTGAAAAACTGAAGGAGAGATTGAAAGCTCAAAATGAAATATCTGAAAAATAGATGGGAGATTCTTCTCAGATGAATGATAAGGGAAAATCTGTTGTAGAGAGTCAAAATGAAGCTGAGGAGGCAAGAAGAATGGTTATTAAAACAGAAATGACAGAGAAGATTAAGGCAGGGAAAAAAACCAAAAGGATTCCAGAAGATAATGCTGCTTTTCCACCTCCACTGAGAAGAAGTACTAGGATCACTCCAACCTTTACCTTTAAAAACACATCAGATAATCCTGTGTGTCTAGATGAAGAAGGTGACACAGTCATGGTGGAGGGGAATGCTTCTTGGAACACAGAACAACACAACACATACACAAGACCCGTGAAGTTAGGCAAACAGATGCCACCACCAGTGAAGCAATTCAAGACTATAGTTGGGAAGACAAAGCTCAAGTCTGCACCTTTCTTATCTCATGGGAAAAATGTCATCACCAGTACTGCTCTCAGACAGGCAATAGATGCAACTGCAAAGAATCTGAAGAATGAGAGCAAGGGAAAACACTCATCAAAAGGAAAGGAGAATGCACCTTGAAGAACCCCAGCCTTTATTAAGGTCCATCTTTTGTTTAATTTCAGACATTTCTGCAGCTTTTGTTATGAATGTGTAATCCTTAAGTTATGACTTTCTTTTGGCTTTATGTAATGTACTGAATGTTACTGCAATGTTACTGATTGGGATTACATTTCATTCATAAAAATTTGGCATTACATAAGTCCATTTCCAGTACATAGTTCATCTGGAACAAGGCTACACTTAAGCTAGTTCATTCTGTCTCTTCACTACGACCTCTCCATCATAGTTTCTCATTACAAAGCTTAAGAATATGAAGACTATAACAACACAAACAAATAGGGGGAGATTGAAAGGCATATGCTATAGCCTATTTGTAATTCGAGGATTCTACTCAACTTAAACAAGAATGTAATAAGTAAATATTAGATTAAAGGTCACAGGAATCTCATAGAGTTTTATCTGTCAAGAGAAAGGAGAATTAAAGTCATCTACAGACTTGAAGTTATTCTACATTGAAAGAAGTTCAATTTATTGTTCAAGCCTCAGTGAAGTATTCAAGAAAGTGGATTTACTACAGTGACAGAGATTTCCAGTTGGTGACAGAAGAAGTACATGATACAGAGTTTAATCAGAGCTAAAGAAAAGAAGCCACAGCTTTAAATGTTTTAAAGATGAAGAATTTTCATTGAAGTCAGTTATTCATGAACCAGACAGTGCATCGAATGACGACATCAATCAGTAGAATTAAATCATCTATATTCAGTGGTTTTGAGAAGATTGAGGAAGCTTGATATTTTAAATTAAAATTCCTTTCATGTTAAATTAATTTATAATTTAATTCTATAAGAATTAATTTATTTATTAAATTAACTAATTTAGTTGGCTAAATTATTTATTAACTTAATTCTATAGAAGAATTAATTTAATATTTAATTTAATCTAACTAAATTAATTAAAGGATTTTCTTTAGAAATCTCGGTATGACCTGTTTATAAACTCGGTATGACCTATTGTCTAAATATCCTAGGTTCTACCGAATTATGTCATATCTCAAACATAATCATTTTGGTAGGTCATTTAGTATGATTACTAAAGGTCATATAGAATGATTACTACAGGTCATACAAGGTTTTTGAATCGTATTTAACCGAGGAGGACAGAAGAAAATACACAGACTTTTATCATCAGATATAAAAAGACACAGAAGCATTTCTCTCAAGAACAAAGAAACCTTTTGATATCATTTCTTCTCAAGCAATTAATTCTAGTTTGTATTGTTAAATCCAAACCACTAGAAGTTGATTACTTGTATTGCTTTGATTATCTAGCGGATTGTTATCCCTAGAATTTATCTCGAACTTGCTTTTAGCATTCGATCTTTTTATTACAAATATTAGAAAAGTTCATGTCGAATTTATTCTAAATTTGTATTAATTAGTTTGAGATAAATACTTTGTAATCTGTACTGTATTTGCAACACCCTTCAAGTTTAATATAGTTTATATTTAACTTGAATTTTGTTTCATTTATATTCCGCATTAATTTGTTCTTAATTGTTAAATTATTCAGAGGACAAATTTCGATAAAACGGTATAGTTTGTATTCAACCCCCCTTCTAAAAACTTATCAGGACCTAACAATTGGTATCAGAGCCTTTTGATTGACATACAAATCAAAGATCCAATTGTTTTGAGATTTTTTCTTAAACTCTGAAATTTTTATCATTCTTTAAAAATCTCAAAAATGTCTACAACTCGGAAAGCTGTTATAGTCAAAATCCCAATGTTCAGCAAGGATCATTATCCTATATGGAAGAAGAAGATGCTCCTGGTTCTTCAAGTGGTTAATGTTGAATATCTTGATGTGCTGAAGAATGGACCAAGAATTCCTATGTTTGTTGAGGAAGAGCTAATAGAGAATGATGTTGTTACTAGGGCTGCTAGGATATACCCTAAGGATCCCAAGGACTACACTCCTGAAGAAAAAGAAGATGTTTCCTTGGATGTCTGTCTACAGTTGATACTGGTTGATTGTCTTGATCCAATCATGCGTAATCATATTTTAAAATGTGTTTCTGCCAAACACATTTGGGATACGATTGAAATAATCAATGAAGGGACAAAGGAAGTCAGAGAGAATAAGATGGAAATTCTCACCTCTTCATATGAGCACTTCAGATCAAATCCAAGGGAAGGAAGAGTGGTTAGTATGTCTACTTCACTGGTAGCTGGAGTCCCACAGAAACAGGAAGCGAAGGTTGTTCTACCTTCCAGTCCTAACAAGGATGTAATTGTAGCTGAATATGGTGTTACATCTACAAGTCAATATGGTGGTGATTTTTATTCTATGGAGGAGCTTGAACAGTTGGAAGATGAGTCTATGGCCTGGGTAGTGAAGAAGTTTGGAAACTTCAGGTTCAGGAGAAATCCTAGTTTCAAGTTCAAGACATATGCTGACGAATACCAGACAGGTGGTTCTTCATCCTCAAATAGCACAAGGGGTGGCTATAAAACAAGGATGGTTGAGAAGAACAAGTCTAAAGAAAAGAGCTGGGATGATACAGACAGTGAAGATGAAGAAGTTGGAAATCTTGCACTCATGGCAATAGGAGACAAACTCTTTGATTCCATGTTATCTTCACCCAACATGTCTGAGGTAAAGTTCACTGACACTGAAATGATTCGTAATCTTGGTGATACTTTAAGTTGTGCACGCACTAAAAATGATAGAATAATTCTTTTAAACACAAATCTTGAAAAGGAAATAAAAGAATTAAAACTAGTGCATGTTAATCAGAATGAACTTATTGAGAAAATTGCATTTCTTGATAATAGGGTTAAATGTTATATTCAACTGGAAACCATTCTTAAAGAAAAGAATAATGTGCTTAATACAAAAGCAAATGCCTATTACAACTCTTGTAAGACGGCTAAAGAGATTCTCAATAAACAAGCTATGGGTAATCATGTCAGTATAGGTTATGATTATAATGAGGCCATTGGATTGCTTGGAATTAATTCCCCTTGTAGAGTCAGAACTGAAGGAAGGGGTGTTCCATATGTGCTTAAGGGTATTGAAACACCCTTCTGTAAGGAGTCCGAGGCAGATCCTCTAAATGAATACTCTATCATTATTGCTGAGGAGATTCGTGAAGAAGATATTGCTTTGGAAGTTGAATAGTCCAAAAAGTGTATATCTGATATTCCAGTCAAAGTTGCTACAACTGAAAAGACTAAATCAGATATCCATAAGTTGGATCAAAACAACTGTAGAACTAACATGCCTGTTGTTAATTCTTCTCATAAAGCATGTGGTGTGATTAATTGCATGTCTTGTGCTTTCAATGTTATGTATGCTTATTTTAATAAAAAGCATGTATCTAAAGATAAGACTGCTCCACGTCAACATGTTAATAATAAGAAGCATGTTAGAGATAAAACTACTAGTCCTCCTAAGACTAGAGAGGATTCATTTATTCCTAAGCCTACTCAGAAATGTGTTAAGGCTGGTTATAAATGGAAACGTTCTTTTGTGAAAGAGGTTGAGGTAGTTGTAGTTAAAAATGTTGTTTTGCCTGACAAAGGCCAGTTCTTTAAGTATGCCGGACCCAATCAAGTTTGGGCTCCGAAGAAGGTCTAATCAATTTGGTATTGCAGGGAGTTAAACAGGTAAACCGTGTTATGTGGATTCTCCATAGTGGCTGTTCAAGGCATATGACCGGAGATAGAGCCCTGCTATCAGATTTGGTTGAGAAAGCTGGCCCAGTAGTTACCTTTGGAGATAACAGCAAGGGTATTACGAAAGGATATGGCTGTTTGAAGTATGGAAATGTTATCATTGAAGATGTATCATTTGTGGAAGGTCTGAGATTCAATCTTCTCAGTATCAGTCATTTCTGTGACAGAGGATATGCTGTTTCCTTTGAAAGAGAGAAGTGTCAGATCCTTCACAAGAAGAATGGAAAGCCTGCTCTTCAAGGAGTAAGGAAAGGTGACTTGTTCATAGCTGATCTGAACTCGGGATTCAAAGATGAAGTTAATTGTTTTTATGCTAAAGCTTCATCAGATGATAGTTGGCTATGGCACAAGAAGATGTCTCACCTTAACTTCAAAACCATGAACTCTTTAGTCAAGAGGGAATTGGTTAGAGGTTTGCCTCAGATGGAATTTGCACAGGAAGGACTGTGTGAGGCATGTCAGAAAGGAAAGTCAAAGAAAGCTTCTCACAAGGGCACTGCTACATCATCAATAACTGAACCTCTTCAGCTACTGCACATGGATTTATTTGGTCCAGTTAATGTGATGTCCATGTCAAAGAAACAATATGCACTTGTGATTGTTGATGACTATTCAAAATATACATGGGTTTTATTCCTACATTCCAAGGATGAGACCCCATACCTGGTGATTGACCTTATAAAGTTGATTGATCTGGATTCTAGATTCCCTGTTAGAGCCATAAGGTCAGATAATGGTACTGAATTCAAGAATGCCATTCTAAATGACTTTTGTGCTGATAAAGGAATAACAAGACAGTATTCTGCCCCTAGAACTCCTCAACAAAATGGAGTAGTGGAAAGAAAGAATCGTACATTGATTGAAGCTGCAAGGACTATGTTAAGTGAGTCCAAACTTCCAACGTACTTTTGGGCTGAAGCAGCTAATACAGCTTGTTATAATCAGAATCAAACTTTAATCAACAAAGACTTAATGAAGACTCTGTATGAGATCATGAACAACAAGAAACCAACTGTCAAGTACTTTCATGTATTTGGAGCAAAATGCTTTGTGCTTATAGATGACAATGTTAAACGTGGCAAGTTTGATGCAAAGGCACAAGAAGCTATTTTTGTTGGATATTCCAGAAGATCTTACAGGGTCTACGTGGTTGGCAGTCACACAGTAAAGGAAAGTGTCAATGTTACTTTTGATGACACTAAGTTCCCCAGTATCCAAAAAGAAGACTCATCTGAAAAGCTGAAGTTTGATAACTTGCCAGACTCAGAATCAGATGATGAAGCCCCACATGAAGTTATTGCTGGTGATGATAATAACAATGATGATAATGATCATGTTGATGGTGGTGGAAACACTGGTAACAATGGAGATACCACCAACACTGGAGAAGAATCATCAAGGCAATCAAGCAACAACTCAGGGGGAGCAAATGAAGGATCAACTAGTCACTCACAACATCAAAGTGAATTTCAAGGTGAATCATCAAGATCAAATCTTCCAAGACAGACTGTTTGGAATAGAGCTCATCCTTTTGAGCTGATCATTGGTGATCCAGATGTTGGAGTTAAAACTAGAAGTGCAACTCAGAATGAATGTCATTATTCAGCATTTCTATCTGAAATGGAGCCAAAGAAAACTGAGGAAGCACTGACTGATCCAGATTGGGTGATTGCCATGCAAGATGAACTCAATCAGTTTGAACAACAGCAAGTTTGGAAGCTAGTACCCAGGCCAAAGAACAAGAAAGTAGTTGGTACAAGATGGGTATACAGGAACAAGCTAGATGAGGATGGCATTGTTACAAGGAACAAGGCAAGACTGGTTGCACAAAGGTATTCACAAGCTGAAGACATTGATTATGATGAAACCTATGCACTAGTGGCTAGACTTGAGGCCATCAGGATGTTCTTAGCATTTGCTGCTTATTCCAATTTTAAAGTCTATCAAATGGATGTTAAGAGTGCATTCCTGAATAGTGAGCTTGATGAAGAAGTTTATGTGGAACAGCCCCTGGCTTTGAAAATCAGGAGTTGCTGGACTTTGTGTACTTTCTCTTCAAGGCTATCTATGGTCTCAAACAAGCCCCAAGAAAATGGTATGACACTCTCTCTGGTTTTCTTTTAGAAAATGGTTTTTTAGAGGTATCATAGACAAAACTCTTTTTTCAAAGAAATACAAAAGTGATATGATATTAGTCCAAGTCTATGTGGATGACATCATATTTGGGTCTACTAATGATAATCTCTGTAAGAGATTTGCTGAGCTAATGCAGAGTAAGTTTGAAATGAGTATGATGGGTGAGCTGAAGTTCTTTCTTGGATTGCAAGTAAGTCAAAGGTCAAATGGTATATTTATTTGTCAATCCAAGTATCTCAAAGAACTCCTCAAGAAATATCACATGGAGGATTCAGCATCAGCAAGGACTCCATATTCAACAGTAGTCAAACTTGGAGCTTCTGACAATTCTATCAAGGTAGATGTTACAAGCTACAGAGGTATGATTGGCTCATTACTCTATCTTACTGCAAGTAGACCAGATATTATGTATGCTACATGCTTGTGTGCAAGGTTCCAAGCGGACCCTAGAGATGTACATCTCGTTGCTGTGAAAAGAATCTTGAGATATCTTAAGGGTACACCTAATCTAGGTATCTGGTACCCTAAAGATTCTGATTTTAATCTTATTGGATATACAGATTCTGATTATGCAGGTAGTGTTGTGGATAGAAAGAGTACCTCTGGGAGTTGTCAATTCCTAGGAGGTAGATTGATTTCCCGGTATAGCAAGAAACAGCAAACAGTTTCCAATTCAACAGCAGAAGCTGAATATATTGCTGCTGGAAACTGTTGTGCTCAGATCCTATGGATAAGGAATCAATTGAGGGACTATGGCTTTGTGTTAGACAAAATTCCTATTTTATGTGATAATACAAGTGCCATAGCAATCTCCAACAACCCTGTGCAGCACTCGAGAACGAAGCACATTGATATCATGTATCATTTTATCAGAGAGCATGTCATGAATGGAACTGTGGAGTTACACTTTGTACCCACAGAAGAACAGACTGCAGATATATTCACTAAATCTGTTGACGAATCCACATTTATCAAGTTAGTTGGTAAATTGGGTATGTTAAACAGTCTTAGTGATTAACATTATCTCTGTCATGTTTGTTCTTTCAATAAATTCATTTTCTCTTGTCATTTAACTGATATTTACTGCCAATTCTCATTTAATATTACATGCTTGTAAATTTAAATAGCTCTGAATATTTTATTTTCTTTAAAATATTTTTTTTCATATTTTTTAAGTGGAGAAATGTATTTTTATTGAAAATATATTTATTTAGAATTATTTAGGTGTTTTTCAGATTGTAAATATTGTTGTTTAAATATTTCTGCAAGTTTATATTATTTTTATGCACTTACATGTAAATAGTTTTCTGTATATATATTATTTTATATTTTAGTTTATTATTATTTATTATCTTTTATTTTCTATTTGTCTTAGTTGTTTTTGTAAATATATTGTATATATTATTTATGATCTAGCTCTTGCTTAGCTGGAATTTCAGTGCCAAATCCAATTCAGGTATTACTTTCTATCTCTCAATCCATTTCTTTTACTGTTGCTGAACCCAAGTGGTTATTAGGGCTGACCAAGGGATTGCAGATCCACAATTTCTATCCCAGGTCTTAGAGCCAAACAATGAATCTACAACTTAATTACTTGACATCTCAGCCTAAACAGAAATCAAATGTTAAACAAAGAAGTATTTCGATTGAAACAGTGAGTGATCCCACAGCTCTGCCTCCTCTAAAGAAATTCAACATATACTGAGGCATCTGTCAGCCCATCTGTATCCTCTCAATAGGATATGGACTTTGAAATGGCCAATGAACTGTTTCTAGAGACATTCTCTCAACATGATGAATCTATTGAAATTTGCCATAGGGCCATGGCACTTTGTACTGAGTCAAGCACACTCTCATTACTCACAATGGGAGTAAACAATTCTATTAGATGAAACTCAGGACACAGTGAAAGCTGAGCACCTGCAACTGGTTACAGTGCCTACCATTGTTACGGTAGAAGTGCCTTCACAGGCATCAGAGGGAAAATTTGATTCTTTGCCAAATCAAATAGACTCATTTTCTCCCCTCCCAGAGGGAACATCTCTGGCTCCCTTAAAGGGATTTTCCACTCGCAGATTTATCTGGAGAAAGTGGAAGGCAACTTGGTCAGTCTATAACTGAAGCAATTCAGATTTCAAATCTAAGTGATTTGATAGACATGATTGAGGATCGGGATTTGCGAACTCCCATTGCACCACCACTGACCTTTCTTGAAGAGGCTAGGGTGAGTTTCAATGCAGGTACTAATCAAAAAGGAGCAAACAGACAGCTAATGTTGAGTGATAAGAATCAAACACGAGTGAAACACATGCACGTGAGATGAGTGATACACTTACAAGAGAAATTCAAGTGAGTGCACACACAGACACATACACTGCAATGTAGTTAGCTCACATAGCCGATCTACAGGAACATCTATTCAAAACCCAGGCTGATAAAGAACTTTTGCAAGCACAAGTGGTTGAACGGTCTTCTTCTTCCACCTCTGTCAACAATCAGTTGGGACTACTCAAGGAAATTTTGAAGACAAATTTACTTCCCAATATCAACTCCATCAACTATCTCAACTCCTACTGGCTTCAGAGACTCATAAAGTTAAATCTGTAGAGAATTCCTCAACTAAGGGGGAGAAATTTGGAGAAGCTAGGAAGAGGGAGCTGAAAAAGATATAAAAGGTAAATGAGGGGTTTCAGGGGAGTAAAGAAAAATTAGCTCTGTTTTGTAAATGTTATATGTATAGAGCTTAGGTAAATCAAGACAGGTTCAATGTTATCATATGTTCAGTCTAGAGGAACATCTGTCTTGTATTTATCTTTACTGGTGAAATCTGGAAATGTCATATGTGATCCAGAACTTTCTAGTATTTACTTAGGTTTACGAGTCTTATCTTTTTCTTGGTTTTAGTTGAGTGATCCTCTAGGTATTTGGTTGTTATTCTCTAACAAACAAATAGGGGGAGATTGAAAGGCATAGCCTATTTGTAATTCGAGGATTCTACTCAACTTAAACAAGAATGTAATAAGTAAATATTAGATTAAAGGTCACAGGAATCTCATAGAGTTTTATCTGTCAAGAGAATGGAGAATTAAAGTCATCTACAGACTTGAAGTTATTCTACATTGAAAGAAGTTCAATTTATTGTTCAAGCCTCAGTGAAGTATTCAAGAAAGTGGATTTACTACAGTGACAGAGATTTCCAGTTGGTGACAGAAGAAGTACATGATACAGAGTTTAATCAGAGCTAAAGAAAAGAAGCCACAGCTTTAAATGTTTTAAAGATGAAGAATTTTCATTGAAGTCAGTTATTCATGAACCAGACAGTGCATCGAATGACGACATCAATCAGTGGAATTAAATCATCTATATTCAGTGGTTTTGAGAAGATTGAGGAAGCTTGATATTTTAAATTAAAATTCCTTTCATGTTAAATTAATTTATAATTTAATTCTATAAGAATTAATTTATTTATTAAATTAACTAATTTAGTTGGCTAAATTATTTATTAACTTAATTCTATAGAAGAATTAATTTAATATTTAATTTAATCTAACTAAATTAATTAAAGGATTTTCTTTAGAAATCTCGGTATGACCTGTTTAGAAACTCGGTATGACCTATTGTCTAAATATCCTAGGTTCTACCGAATTATGTCATATCTCAAACATAATCATTTTGGTAGGTCATTTAGTATGATTACTAAAGGTCATATAGAATGATTACTACAGGTCATACAAGGTTTCTGAATTGTATTTAACCGAGGAGGACAGAAGAAAATACACAGACTTTTATCATCAGATCTAAAAAGACACAGAAGCATTTCTCTCAAGAACGAAGAAACCTTTTGATATCATTTCTTCTCAAGCAATTAATTCTAGTTTGTATTGTTAAATCCAAACCACTAGAAGTTGATTACTTGTATTGCTTTGATTATCTAGCGGATTGTTATCCCTAGAATTTATCTCGAACTTGCTTTTAGCATTCGATCTTTTTATTACAAATATTAGAAAAGTTCATGTCGAATTTATTCTAAATTTGTATTAATTAGTTTGAGATAAATACTTTGTAATCTGTACTGTATTTGCAACACCCTTCAAGTTTAATATAGTTTATATTTAACTTGAATTTTGTTTCATTTATATTCCGCATTAATTTGTTCTTAATTGTTAAATTATTCAGAGGACAAATTTCGATAAAACGGTATAGTTTGTATTCAACCCCCCTTCTACAAACTTATCAGGACCTAACAAGGGACCATCCTTTTTTTCGTTTCATTTCAGCAACAACAGCCTTCAGGTTCTCCCCTTCTTCTTCAAGCTTCTCTAATTTCCTCAACAGTCCTGGAATAATAGCTCTAGATCTTGGACACATAGGGGGGTCGAATCACAAATGATAATTATAAGCACTGCTCCTTTGTTCCTACATATAACAAGAATAAGAACATGAAAATCTAACAATATAACAATCAATTGTATACAGATTTTACCATGTAACGACAACATCCCCAAAATCTTCTCCCCGGATTAGCATCGGTCCATGAAGTTCTCAAGACAGCTGCCCTTCCACACCAACAATGAGGGTCCATTTTTCCCCTTCAAATCTAACTGGTGAAAAATAGATGCAGAAGTTATATATGAGAGGGAGTAAAGAGTACATGAAACTTATATATAATAGGGAGGACAGTTTGGCGGGAGAAGTATTACCACAACTGGAGGGAAAACATAAACACAGTTTTCGATTTTATCCCCTGCTGTTTATAACGTTTTAACCCGATTTTTAATTCTGTACCGGTTGAGTGGCAAAAGAGTACGTTTCGGATACCTGAGGGGCGAAAAGATACGCTTTTATACCTGAAGGGTTTATGGGTACATTGGTCCATACTTGAAGGGCCAAAAGGTCATAAAGCCTATTAAATAATGGGTATAAAGTTCAATTCCTAACTAGTACAAATATTTCTAAAAATTAAAAATTTACAGACAACTTATATTTACTTTACTAAAGTATTAAAAACAAATAAAATTCAAGAAATAAACAAAATTTGAAAAATATATCAATACTATTATATAATAGACGAAACATTAAAAGTTTGGTTGGTCGGTATGGTACGTTGTGATTTTACTTAATTGCCCTTAATTAGTTTTTACTTTTGGTTGTTCGTATGGTACGTTGTGATTTTACTTAATTGCCCTTAATTAGTTTTTACTTAATTAACCTTACTTATTTATAGAAATATATTATTAAATAATAATATTACCTATTTATAACCAATTACCTTTTTCACCTAAAATACATTATTTTTTCTATTTTTTCTAACAAATTCCCCTTTTTTCAAATATATCACGGGCAATTACCATTTTTTTAACTAAAACATGTTAGTTTTTCTATTTTTCCTTACTAAAATCCCTCTTTTCCAAAAATATCACGGACAAACATTTAGTTATTTATTTTTAAACCTATTTTAATATTATAATTTTTTTTAAAAGTTTAGCTATTTTAACATATCTACTTATTTTTCTTAACAAATGCAATTACTAAAAATATTAAAATATAAATAATCAAATACCTATTTATAACCAATTACTTTTTCAGCTAAAACACATTATATATTTTTTCGAACAAAGTCCCTTCTTTTCTAAATATATCACGGAAAATTGTCTTTTACAATTTACTTTTTCTATTTTTCTCACTAAAAATCCATTCTTTTTCCAAAAATATCACATGAAACCTTTTACTTATTTATTTTAAAACGTATTTAAATAATTTTAATTATTAAATTTTAAAACCTCATTTTCCAAAAATATCACGGGCATTAACCTTTTTAAACTAAATATATGTTACATTTTTTATTTTTTCTTACTAAAACCCCTTATTTCCAAAAATATAACGGGCAAACCCATACTTATTTATTTTAAAATCTGTTTTAATGTTTTCAATTAATTAAAAATGTTTAGCTATTTTAACATTCCTACTTATTTTTTTGCACAATTACAATTAATTAAATATTAAACTAATAATAATAAAATAACAATTAACAATCCGTTTATCGCACGGGTTTTAAGCTAGTACTATTATATTAAAGACGAAACATTGAAAGTTTTGTAGTCTGGTCCTCCATTCATAACCGTTAGATATTTTCGATCAAATCGATGAGAACCATTAGATAAAATATTAAAATTATTATAGAGAATATTTTTTTTATTTTTTCTAACTAAAACATCTCATTTTTCAAAAATATCGCAGACAGTTTCATTTAATAAAATAACATAATAAGGTTATAATTGCTAATAACTAAACCATTACCATTTTTAGCCAAAGTGTATGTTTTTTTTATATTTTCTAACTAAAATTTCTACGTTTTTATTTTTTCTAAATAAAACCTCTCATTTTTCAAAAATATCACGAATAGTTCTATTTAATAAAATAAAATAATAATATTATAATTATTAATGAATAACCGATTAGTTTTTTTCCCAAAACGTATTTTTTTTACATTTTCTAACTAATATTTCTCTTAACTAAAACCTCAAAAATATCACGGGCTATTCCATTTAGTAGCATAAAATACTAATATTATAAATCTATCCATCTCTCTATCTATATTATATTATTAAAGGCGAAACATTGAAAGTTTTGGTACTTGTTTTTTGATACGGTACTTGCCTTATTTAATTGTTTATTTAATTATTATAAAAATTATTATAATCAGTTACCCTTTCAGTTAAAATACATTACAATTTTTTTCTAAAAAAATCACGGGCAATTTGCTTTTCAGCTAAAACATGTTACTTTTTTTATTTCCTTTACTAAAATCTCTCATTTCCCAAATATATCACGAGCAACCCCTTACTTATCAATACTATTATATAATAGACGAAACATTAAAAGTTTGGTCGGTCGGTATGGTACGTTGTGATTTTACTTAATTGTCCTTTCTTAAATTCGTATTTTTACTTAATTAACCTTATTTATTTATAGAAATATATTATTAAATAATAATATTACATATTTATAACCAATTACCTTTTTAACCTAAAATACATTATTTGTTTTAACAAATTCCCGTACTTTTTCAAATATATCACAGACAATTACCTTTTTTAACTAAAACATGTTAGTTTTTCTATTTTTACTTAGTAAAATCCCTCATTTTCCAAAAATATAACGGACAAACCTTTAGTTATTTATTTTTAAACCTAATATTATATTTCTTTTTTTAAAAGTTTATCTATTTTAACATGTCTACTTATTTTTCTCAACAAATGCAATTAATCAAAATATTAAAATATAAATAATCAAATACCTATTTATAAACAATTACCTTTTCAGCTTAAACACATTATAGATTTTTTCTAACAAAGTCCCTCATTTTCTAAATATATCACGGAAAATTGCCTTTTTCAATTTACTTTTTCTATTTTTCTCACTAAAATCCATTCGTTTTCTAAATATATCACGGACAAACCCTTTACTTATTTATTTTAAAACGTATTTAAATAATTTAAATTATTAAATTTTAAAACCCCATTTTTCAAAAATATCACGGGCATTTACCTTTTTAAACTAAATATATGTTACATTTTTTATTTTTTCCATACTAAACCCCTCTTTTTCCAAAAATATAACGAGCAAATCCTTACTTATTTATTTTAAAATCTGTTTTAATGTTTTTAATTAATTAAAAGTGTTTAACTATTTTTACACGCCTACTTATTATTTTAACAAATACAATTAAAAAAATAATAAAATAACAATTAACAATCCATGGATCGCACGAGTTTTAAGCATATATATATTTATAAATAATTTATAAAATTTTGTGTACATTAACATTACAAGTATAAAGTAACGGATATCATATTCTATAACATATAATAACCGAAGCGATTAGAAGGAGAAAATCGAGTTTAGTTGACAAGTAATCAGTGTTCTTACCTGAATACACACAAACACACACTTGTAACTTGTTAGTTCTCCCAAAAAGAATCAACGTAGATCTTAATCCAATTAAACATGTCACAAGCCATGTCTCTAATTCCAAGAATGCTCAAACTCCCACCACTCAAAGCACTCTCCCTCTTCAATTCTTCAACTCACCACTCTCCTCAATCTGTATCTACACTCCTCCATCTCCTTCTCTCCTCTAACTTACTCTCCCATGCTCAATCTCTCCTCCTTCGCCTCCTTTCGGGTCGGGTCGAACCATCCATTTCATCTGTTCTTGATCATTTATCTCCCTCTTATTCTTATTCTACTGTTCTTTATGAAGTTATAATTAATGCCCATGTCAAATCTCAGGTACCTCAACTTACCCTTTTCTATTTTTACGAAATGCTTGAGAAAGGCCTTGTGCCCACTTCCAATACTTATAATAATGTGTTGATTTATCTTGTTAAAGGTAGGATTTTTAGTGAAAGTTGGGATTTTTTTATTCAAACTAAGGCTAAGGTTGTGTTGGATTTGTATAGTTTTGGAATTATGGTCAAGGGTTGTTGCGATAATAATGAAATGAGTAAGGCTTTTGAGGTTTTAGGGATGGTCGAAAATATGGGGTTTTGTGCAAATGTTGTTATATATACTTCTTTGATTGATGGGTGTTGTAAGAATGGGGAGATTGGGCGTGCGAGGGAGTTGTTTGGTAAGATGAGGGAGTTGGGTTTGGTTGCCAATCACTACACTTATACGATTTTGATCAATGGGTTTTTCAAGAATGATCTTAAACGGGACGGGTTTGAGCTGTTTGAGAAGATGAAGAGTGATGGGGTTTTGCCGGACTTGTATACTTATAATTCGGTGATGAATGTGTATTGTAAAGATTGTAATGTAAGAATGGCTTTTAGACTGTTTGGTGATATGCACGAGAGAGGTGTGGCGTGTAATGTTGTTACCTATAATGTATTACTTGGAGGGTTATTTAAACAAGGCAGGGTGGTGGAGGTGGAGAGGTTACTTGATCAGATGAGGAAGGACGGATTGAATCCTACAGTGATAACTTATAACATTTTGATAGATGGATTTTGTCATATTGGTAGATTTGACAAATCTTTATCGTTTTTTAATCAAATGAAATCTGCTGGTTTATCACCATCTCTTGTTACTTACAATGTTTTAATTGCTGGTTTTTCTAAAGATGGAAATCCAGCAAAGGTTGCAGAGTTAGTACGGGAGATGGAGGAGAGAGGCATTCCTCCAACAAAAGTGACATATACAATTCTAATTGATTCATTTATAAGATCGAATAACATGGAGAGAGCATTGGAAGTGCATTCCTGCATGGAAAAGGCTGGTTTGATTTCTGACATTTGTACATATGGGGTCCTGGTACATGGTTGGTGCAGTCAAGGGAATATGAAGGAAGCTTTGAGGGTGTTTAGATCAATGCACACAATTGGTTTGCAGCCAAATGATGTTATATACAATATGTTGATTTACGGTTACTGCAAAGAGAATAACTCCTACAGAGCCTTGAGGCTGATCAAGGAAATGGGTGAAAATGGATTGGTTCCAAATATGGCTAGTTATATTTTGACCATTGAAGTTCTTTGCAAGGATGGAAAGTTGGAAGAAGCCCAAAAGCTCCTTAATGAAATGATCAAAATTGGTTTAGAGCCATCAGTTTCTACCGTAATATGATTTTTAAGGCCAAATGTGTTGATAAGTGAGATTTTCAAGAAAAGACTTGCAGCTAGGAACAGTAAGACAAGGATGGAAGTAGTATCTTATGACCCTTAAGTCTGTAGCCCAAATCTGTTATATCTTGGGCTTAGACATGAAAACTTACAAGTAGACTGAACATATCAGCATTTGATCGAGTAAGCTTCACTCTCGTCTTCATCACATGTCTATTTATAAAATTTATTTCTCTAAAACGAGTAACATAGCCATGTGATATTGTGATGCACAATATATCTGTAATGTGGTTATGCTATTTTACTTTTTCAACAATTTTTTGAAATGATATAAAATCAAGGAGACTACCTTTTTTCCAAGGGTATACTCCTTTCATACGCATGTAATCACAAAGCTTTCTTTACTCGAGATGGTAAAAGCCTAATGTTTCCAACACTTTCAGTATAACTTTCCAAACATATTCTGACAAGCTAATCTTTCATCTCACATTTTATTATTATTTACTTGGTGTTCATTACGTGCAATGTTACATATTCTTCTATAGTTTTTGTCTAAATTTTCGTAACTCTTTTATTTGCATATAAATTATATTTTTCCTTTATTTTGTTGATGGTTTAGCATGTTTATATATATATATGTTCCAATAACCCATAATCTATGCAGGAAGAAAAAACTGTGAATTTTTGTAAGTATAAAAATATATGAATAATAAGATTTTTCATTAAGTGAAAAATAAAAAACTTTGTTTTTATAAATGAGGCGTGTAGGTGCATATAGTGAATAGATAATATATTTAATACTTGTGTTTATCATAGTGGAGAGAGGGAGAGGTAACTCTTGGCTTTTCAAAAACTACATATATTATGGAAGTTCTGAAAAGGGATTTAGTTTTTTGGATTATATTAGATCAGTATTATGTAAACTGTGGAATTGGAGGGAAGTACACACATGGTTATTAGTATAATACTTGTAAGGAAAGTGTTAGATCAAATGCCTAAACTAACGTTATGGCATGAAATACGACAACTACTGGATCTTTTGTAGTGTGGTGAAATGGAGGGTGCAGGATCGGGTTGACTTGATGGCAACGAGATATTTTACCGAATAGAATATATTGAATGCCAACTATATAAATACATAGAGGCAAAACTTCGCAAATAATAATAATAATCTTGCAGGCTAGCGCTAGTTTGGTGCGAATTGGAGTAAAAAGTGAGCAATCAAACATATAGTATTATGGTTAGCAAAGGGAGGAAAAAAACAATGAAGAAGAGTGCTAAATAAATATAGGCTATGATTTGAGGAGATTAGGTGAAGTTATATAAAATTAAAGCAGGATGCATACGGAGTATAGACATGTTCTTTTAGTATAAGATGAAGGACACAAGCTAGAATCTTGTTGTTTCATTGGGATGACCGGATGATGAAAAAAATAAAATTATATGGTGATGTGTTGATCTCTAGCATCTAATAGGAATCATATTGTCCCAATCTCATTGAGTTTTTGCCTCCAGAATACAAGATTTATGGACTTCTAGCTTGAGTATATTCAAACTTGGGAAATAAGTTCCTAACAGCATGAAATTAGACGCGGTCAAAAAAGTATAGTTTAAGGAGAATCTTGTCGTAGTAAGTGATATTTCGAAGTCTGTTCCAGACGGTGAGATGGGAAGAATTTCATTAGTTTATTTAAATAGATATCAAACAAAAGATTGAGATGCCTTTATCTTCTACATATATTGTTTAAAAGTTATAATTAGAATGGGGCCAGAGCTTTTAATATATGGGGTTCTTGGTGTAGCTGAACAATGTTGGTACTGCTGGTTTTGGATATTTACTTCAGGTTATCCATGGCAAAGGTCTTGAAAGGCTGCAAGGGATGTTCATGGCAAGCATTATTCTTGACAGATATAATTTGTTGTCACCTTTGCATCTTAGCATTTTTAAATATGATGAGATAAAGCTAGAGGTGGACTTGGCGGGGAAATAAAGACTCTTTGGAATTTGTCAGCTAACATTACATCGTCAATGAGGCAAGTTTAATCTACTCTTAGCAAGTTTAATGTTCTGGAATTATGCCAGTTCGCTACTACCTCTAGTGTCTTAAGTTTCAAACTAAATCCAGTTTAATATATATATATGTTTAGTATGTAAATCTTCTGGAGTTGAAATCTGATTAGTAGGCTTTATATGCTTGGGGTTCTTTATATGGACTCGTGATGTGCATTTTATATATAGGGAATATTTTGGAGGATCAGAAATTGATATATTATCCGGTGAGTCAATTTATTGTTAGCTACTCGTGGAGTTGATCATTATTGGCTTGACGACATTCATTAAGTCTATATTTTTGGTGTGCAAGTTTACTTACGAGTTCTCTTTTTGTCTGATATTACGAGAACTCTTTACTTCTTTTGATTGTGCAAACCTACTACCTTTTCTTTTTCTTATATCGATGATCCTTCATATTTCTTTTAAGTATGCAAATTTGATGCTCTCTTGTTGATTCAAATTATTACTTCTCTTTTTATGATTCTTGGTAATATGAAAATAATCAAATATGTTATGTGTACTATCCTCTCTCACATTTCATACTATCTTCTCTCACATGCATGGTACCCACACTCAGTCTTTATTCCTGAAGTAGTTACTCTGTAATTTTCTTTCTTGTCAAGTCCTTTGGATTTTAAAACTACATTTAGAGCTTTTGATACAATTCCTGTGTTCATGACTATACCAACAGTTGAATTGATTATTCAACTTAGACTTGTTTTGCTAGGGATTCATTGTTGAGTTATCTAAGTGAAACATGGAGAATTTTTGGCCTTTGTGGCTGGGGAATATTTTTGCCTTCGTGGCTGGATTTTTTTTGCCTTCGTGGCTGGAATTATTAATTGCCCTTGTGGCTTTTGAAGGTCAGATGACCTTTTAACATTGTATGCAATGGGGGGATCACTAATCAGGATGATCACCTGTAGCAAATCTTTTGAATTCCACTCAGATATATCATTTCTTATTATCTTGAGAAACTTAAATATTTGGAGCATATATCTATACCTTGGAGTTTAGTTTCTCACCGTTTTTTTTAGATACACTTTTGGAGATCTATATATCAACATATATTCGCACACAGTTGGGATCCTAATTGATTTATGTTGATTTTGTCTAGTTTTCCCTTTTGTCTGGAATGTTGGAGGTTATATTGATTTTTTAGTATTTCTCATTGTCCGAGAAATACGAATATCGGAGATTATAATATGTATATTGGAGGATCAACTTAGATATACGAACTAGTTATACCTCTCTGGCTTATGTAGTGTTATGGAAATTTCTTAGCTTAATATTTGGTACGAACTTACGAAATCTGTACCAGGGTTTTATTTAAGTCCTTTAGAATCACTAAGAATTCTTATGATTTATTATTTGCACCTCTTGTAGTATATTTGTTGAGCATTAGTTCGCTCACTTTTGCCAAATTTTGTTGTTTGGCCGGTCAAGCTATGGAGGGTGAAACTATGAACACCAAGGAAGGAAAGATATATAGGATAAGGACGGTTAAACTATGAACTCTAAGGAAGGAAAGCTAAGGAGGGTCAATATTGGATGCAAGGTAAGTATTACAGGTGTAACATGTACTGGATCAGTCGATAAGCAAGTGAATGCAGTGACCAGGTTTGATTTATACGAGGTGAATTTGGGTGTTACATATGTTTATTATTGGAAAGGATAGTCACACATTTATTCTCTTGATGATAGTTGTGCTCAAAGACCTGTCTCAGCACATGTACACTTTACGTCATAGGTCATGGTTTATATGTGATTTGAGTATAGTAAAATGCTCCAGGTGTTATTTTATTAAACTAATTCATCAATGTTCATTTATGCTACAATTCTTTTTATTAAACCCTTTGTTTACTTCTTTGCCTCCCCTCATTACTAATCTGATTGATTTTACATTTCTATTAATTTGGGTCTCGCTAATTTTAAATAAGCTCACACTTACTTAGTCACGACTTTTGACATAATTAGATTGATAGAGAGAGATAACATGGTATATATTTTGGCAAAAGTGCAATCGGTACACAAGGTTTTCTGAATTTTAAGAAAGATGCCCCTGACCCCTGTACTATATAAACTTCCTTATTCTAGCCATACACTTTTTCTCCTCGTTTTCTCCCTCGGATTCAAAATAAACCTTTAACAATCAGACTCTAAAATCTTCCCATATAAATATATAATTCATAGTATCACGTGATACATTTCTTCAGAGGGAAGTCAGGAGAAAGTAAGGATTTATGGGGGCTTCCTGGATATCAGTTCCTTTTTTTTTGCTGTATAGGGAAAGGGGAGTTAGGAATCAAACCCATGAACTTTGTCATTTGTGGAGGGTTGTGGAGGGTTGTGGAGGTTGCCTTTACCTCGAGCCTGAACCCCCAACCTCCATAGATGCCAGTTTCTTAACTGTTATTTGAATAATTAGAAGATTTAGTTATTCAACTGATCGGTATTGTTAGTAGGTTGTTTCTAGTAGCTAAAGAAGCCTATTCTAGTCAAATTATGACAACATAAATTGATACAAATTATGGCTCAGATCGAATTATGCCAGTTTTGTTATGACACAAATTGTGTAGACACATATGAGCTTCCAAAATTTTATTGCATCAATACCACTTAGATGGAGTCTTGTTTGTGGATTCACTCGCTGTATTTTAAAACTGAGCAATAAGTTTCTTTAAGGGAAGAATATTCAAAAAGAAGAAATTATGTATATATTTTTATATCGTATTAGAGATAAGTTGATGTAAACTCATTTTAAGTAGTAGATACCTCTTAGGAGTTTGATATCAAGTATATACATCATAATAAAGTGTTGACTAATAGTTCAGTTAGGAGTTTATGATCATCCAGATAGGTTTTTATACTCTAATTTGATTAATTACAAGATGGGATCCTTCGTTATTTTAGATTACTGAGAATTGGTTTCTAGATATCGAAGTCTTGTGTTTTTATAGTCTTTGAGCCTACTATGTAATTTTTTCCCCTCAATTACTTGTCATATATTAGAAGTTCCTGCTTTTATACCCTTTCTGGGGTACATTGTAATGTACACTGGGATTTTCCATCTGTTATGAGGTCTAGCCACCGAATCTTATTAATAGCTGGAATTTTGTGCATAGATTACAACAGGGACTATATGTATGCTTAGATCTCGACAAATTTCATCCCGAATGCACAACATGAAATGGTACTAGCTGAAGCTTAAAATTAAATTTCAAGCGACAGCAGAAAACCGGAACCAAATTTTTGCTGTTACGTAAAGAGTTTGTAAGTAATTGTGTGGTTGTTTGAGTTTACTAGAATTCTAAAAATTCCTTACACATATTCATTGTTCATGTATTTAATTGGTTGGTGATAGCCATTTCTTTCTATGCAAACTTTGCAACAAATGGTTTAAGAGATTAGGGAAAAGGTTAAAAAAGAATATATGTGAAAAGAAAGGATGAGATACAAATACAATTGCACTTTTTCATTTGAATCCTAAACATTTCATATTGTAGGACACTAGCTGCAGGGGCATCTTTTGTCATTTGAACAAGGGTAATCTATAATGCTTGCCCTTAAATGGCGTAAGTGCGTTACTGTAAACTAATAAACCCCGTCCGAAATTATGTATTCATATGTTCATTATATCACGTTGTGGCTGGCCTTGTTTCGCTTATAGAAATTCACGTTTAAGAGCAAATGTAAACATAGAAACGACAAAAAGTAATAAGTTGTTAAGTTGTGATACTAACATTACACCGTGTGATTTAGCTGGTTAATTATAGATTCATTGGATCAACTTTCCATCTCACAATATTAGCATTCAGGTTCTTGTAAATTTGTAATACTAGCCACTACACTTCTCCTCCTAGATACTCACTCTTATAAAGTTTCACCTGTTACTTTTAAGTTTTAGATTTCCATCACGATGAGAACAAGATCAACTCAGTGGGATGGTGATCTGCGGGAGCAATCTAAAAAGCATGCTACAAAGAAGGAAATAATGAAGAAGAATGTCCAAAGTACTCAAGATCTGAGTGTGCACATTTAATTCCTGGTATGTTCAGTTATATTGCAATTTTCTTAGTATGTTCATGAAAAATTAAATATGAGAAATCTTAGAGATCACTGACTCTCCTTTTGCTTTTCCATGCTACTCTGTTAGATCGTGTTGCAACTGTGATCTGGTAGAACATTTTATGGTTTTGTACCATGTAAAAGAGATCATGAATCAAGATTGGAGATCTTGTGATATTAAAGTTTATGCACACAGCAAACGAGATCTGTATAATTATGGTAGATTAGTGTAATTACTTCTTCTTTTCAAGTAGTATGATGCTTCAGATAAATCAGGAAAGACCACCGACCCTTTCTTTTTTATTTGTCATTCATTTTAAATATTTTTTTGCAATCTTAACATCAGCTCAAGTGAAGAACGTCTTGGGTAAGGTGGTTGTTCATGGGACATCAAAATGTATCAAGGTTAGAATTAGGTATTTATTTTGAAGCTATATTTATGAATTTCTTGCTTGTTATTCAAATTATTATTATTATTATTATTCTAGAAGTTATAGGTAATTGATGTAGTCCACATATTTGTGGTGCATTGAATTGTGCAATGATTTTATTTCTATAAACAAAAATCTTAAACCTCAATATGCTTTATAATAAGTAATATGATATTGCTGATGGCCCTGCGATTCTGGATCCTGTGAAATTGATGAAGAAAGTGGATCTAGTTCAAGTTTGTTTCTTTCTTAAAAATCACTAAAAGTTTACTTGTTATCATGCTTTTGTTTTTGCTCATCCGCTGTAATTATCGGCATATAACATTCTTTGGACGTAAGTTGTATACCAGGGCAAATGCCTTTCCCCCATTTGGGGTACATTTTGTGTGATACATATCAGCTTTTGTTTTCCGCGTGTGATCAGGGGAAGCTGGAACTAGGGGAATGGTTCCAAACAGGCGCAGAGGCAACATCCTCATAGTAATCCTATCCAAATAAAGGTGTTGAGGCAATTGAAATGAGTACGCAGTGCAGCTACAGCTGGACAGTGCACGAAAACGATGCAACTGTTGCAGCATGCCGCAGAACCAGTGGTAGGGTGACAATTTCGGGTAATTGGTCAGGTCGGAATTTGCTTACTCCTAACCATTGGTGGCACAAGAAGAGCGGGTTGTTAGAGAAGCTCAACCTCAAAAATTAAAGTATTGGATAGGATTTCAAAACACTTGAATAAAACAGGGGAACATATTCTTTTAATGTTGTAGGTTATTAACACATGAACATCAATTTATTTTTACTTAATAATGATTTAGTTATTATGCGACAATCATAACAACCTGCAACTTCTGCTTGGGTATGCCTGGAGATGTGCATCTATAACGTAAGCCATACTGACATAATTAAGATCTTTGAATCTGTAACTTATGCCCCTTAGAATTGTGTGATTAATTTCTTAAGTAAGATCATGCATTACAAATGTGCATCCTCCTACATTCACAACTGGTCTCTGAAGTTTCTTGTCAATTCACAAATAAGGAATACTGTACTAGTATCAGCATCACAGTTTCACAAATGAATATATTTTATTCATTTATATAAATAAAAAGCTAATTCTTTGATTTTCTTTATTCCTTATGGTACATGATGGTATATAATGCGAAAATTACAATATGCTTAAGACTATTCATTAGATTGTGCTGGTAAAATACCTAGAGTCTATAAAAACTACAAATCATAGTAAGTAGCATATAAATTCTACTTAATTTTAATGATAAAAAAATTATTAAGCTCTGAAAATAACCAAAAGAATTAAGAATATATATATATATATATATATATATATATATATATATATGTCTACTAATATTTTCAACAAGGCGGCATATCAAGCGGCGGAGGTAACATTTTAGCTTCATCTTGGTTTCCATCCATGACTATGAATGCCGTATCCATTCCCCACGTCTGATGTCTTTCGATATGGCAGTGCAAAAACCAAACACCTGATCATAGTTGAGTCATAAAATATATTAATGTAGTGAAACATGACATGAACACAATCAAGCTACTTGTACTTACCAGGGTTGTCTGCTTTGAATCTAACAGCAGCCCAGCCATTTTTTGGGACAACAACTGTGTTACGCAATGGCGGATCAATGAGATTATAAGTCAGAGGATCCTTCTCTTTATCAAAATTACCAAAACCCCACCCCACAACGTAAAAACTGTTTCCATGTAGATGCATAGGATGATCCATACCAGCTACTAAACTTGTCCCTTGAAAAACAATCTCCACATCAGAGTTGTATTCCAGAAATTTTACTGATGTCCCTTTTCTCGTCAATTCTACCCTTAAATCCTGATAATCAGCAGTATAATTATACGGTTCCTGCGGATTACTAGGAATGATCTCACCAAGTAGAGCTTCAGAAGCTTTTAAGTAATAAGCTTGTAACAGATCAACATTCTGATAAACAAAACTTATGTTGTTGATACTAGCAGCTAGACTTGTACCATTTGGTCCCTGGCATAGGTTATTAAGGCACGGGAGTGCATTTATTGAGATAACGAATAGCAATTTGGTTCTCAAATAATTAGTAGGGACAAATATAGGATAATCTTGGCTTGCTAAGCTTCGAAACTGGCCAAGAACATCAAAAGCTGCTGCTCTATTCGTGAAAGAAGGTAGGTAAGGCAATAAAGGAGCCACATATTTTGAGTGAGTTCCAATGTATTTCACAATGGCGGTGGTGGTAGTTTGGTCAAACTCGACATTGACCCCAGTGGAGTAGGCGCTTGCAGCCATGTAATATTGCCCAGATTCTTGGTTGGCATGTAAAAGGCAATCTAGAGTTTGCCCAGGACCTATAACCATGTACTCTTTTGTGAATGGCTTGACGTATGAAGCATCAGCTCCTACGGCTGTGAGGTTATGGCTGGAGATGGCAATGAAATGAATATGATTCATCGCTGCGTTGATTATCCGGAGAAGATAAGTTCTGTCATGTTCTACATTTAGCTTGAAAGTTCCTGTGAATATAAATATAACTAGTTCTGAATAATCATTAGAAGGGTCCTCCTGTTAATGTTACTATAAAACTTGTAATTTGGGCTCTGTAAATAACATAATTCAGTGTAGGTAACACACAATGAATAAATTATTTATGTCTTATTAAAGCCTGCACTTTGTAATTATGTTCGATAATCACCATCCCCTCCACAAAACCAACACAATGAAAACGTTATACGCTGAAATGTTATCAAAAATACTTACCACGCTTGGAGCAGTTATACAAATCACCAGGCTGGCCGTTAATCGTAAAAGCATCAGATGGTCTTGGGTTGCGTCCGGTTAAAACCGCCTCCTTGAGTACTTTCCGCACATCTGTCTTCCACCATTCTCCTATGACAGTGTTAAACATTGAAATTTAGCAATCTAAAATCGAGAAGCATAAGAAAACATCAACAAGTGCGTCATGTGTGCATATCTATCTACCTAGGATGACCGGAACTTGTTGATAAGGTTGAGCAAAAGGGTATGTAGCACCAAGCTTGGGATATATAACAAGAGCGCCATAAACAGTTGCACGTGACCAGTCGCTATGAGCATGCCACCACAAAGTACCCTCCTCTATCGAAAATATAACCTTTTGTCTATGCACTTTCCCCGGTTGAATCGGACACTGAGTGATATATTCAGGCCCATCCGACCATGGGTTTCTTGGCTGGTTCACTCCATGCCTGCAAACATTTTGATATTACAAGACTTCATAAAAACAAATTTCAAAACATGCTAATGTCCTTAGGACTTGGGTAACTTACCAGTGAATGGTGATATTGTCTCTTCCTTGGTTATATATTGTGACGGTAATTGTATCTCCCCTGTGAACATAGAGTGTTGGCCCTGGAAATTCTCCATTTACTGTTAAAATCTTTTTAGCTTTACAGAGCCTTCTGTAGGCTGCTTCCCTCACCTACCATGTCCAAATGAAAAAAGATTTAGTCTAGAAGACATGAAATTTCATAAGGTAAAAGTAAAAATTTAAATTTCAATCGCATACCACAAAATCGTAGTTGTGAACGGCCCAAGTTTGGCATTGTAGGAATATTCCAAATAATGAAAAGGCTAGAAAATAGAACACCCGAACACTTATGCTATGCATGATCTGTGAATGGTATAGAAACAAACACTTCCAAGTTTTGTTGAAATTCAAATAATTTATAAACTAGTTTAAGAGTAAAAACCAAGGGGCACAGTAAAACGTAAGGGGTATAATAAGAGAACGCATTTACTAGATTGAATGTATGCCCTTGTTTACGTGCATTGTATATTTTGAGTCGACCAATAAAACCTTTTACTCTTCCTTTTTTTCAAAGGACTTTTACGGTTATATTATTACATTTTTATAGTTTTAGATACAAAATAATAAAATCTAGATACTTTTATATAAATCTAGTTTACTAAGTCGCGCTTCGCAGCGGCCTTCTAATAATTTCTCTAAATTTTAGAAAAAACAATCAACAAAAAATGTTATTTAAAATGAAATAAATAATTATATTTCTAACCTAAGGTTTCTTTTGTAATTTTCGTGTCGTCTTAATCATTCACAGAAATTCTAAATAAATATAGAAAAAGACAATTGTTTAATATTTATACTATTTTAATATTATGTTGAATATTTTTCTATTGATTACTATTTATATTTTTTTTCAAAATTTAAATTCCAACTTATATTCTAAAATACATAATAATTAATTAATATTTAATTTTAACATATAATACGCTGCTCCTAATTAATTAAAGATGTTTTCTCCCAACAAACCACTCTATCGTTATTATCAAATTTAACAAATAACACATTAATCTACTAAATAAATTACATGATTTTCAATTTTATTTATATTCTTGACATGTAATAGTTAAAAAGCTTGTCTTTATAGTCTTGAAGATAAATTTTTAAAATTTTCTCTTTGAGAAATTTTGGAGTAAATCCGAAAAAAATACACAAAAGAGAATAGATACACTAAAGCTTTTATCAAAATAATAGAAAAACTAAATTAAATGATGTAAAATCTCCGCGTCTATAGTAGGTTGAAGATTGGTGTGAATCCGATTCGTGTGCAAAATATTAAACTATTTAAACTATTATAATTTAGTGTAATCCAAAATATCAAACTATTTAATTTAGGTTTTTCATATTCTACATATTTTAATATTTTGAAAAAGTATTTATTTTAAGATATTGAACCAACTTTAAAATTAATAAGTTTAGTAGTTTTTTAATACGTTCGTGTATATGACATGCATAAAATAGAAAGAAGAAAGTATTTTGTCTCGGCGGCAACTGGAAGTGCGTATGTGCGATTCATAATTTACTATATTTTTGGTTTTGTAATATCAAAGTTTTATCATCATGAATTTTGGAATCAAATGCTCTAAACTAGTGTTACCTACTTATATATGCTACTTCTGTTTGTGATTAAGTAGTTGTAGGTGTTAATTTACCGGGATTTTTAGTCGTGGATATCAATATCAAATTTTGATAAAGTATTCGCAAATACTCGTTTTATTGAATAGTGAAGGCAAAAAACCTTGATTCGTTTATGATATAATGACTGTTTATAGGTGAAAGAGGCTTTTTGCATGATATTTTTGCCAGTGTTTTGATAGTTTCTAAGAATATGAAGTAGCAGGTGACTTCTAATACTACAAGACCAACGGGGTGTGGGTAATTTTGGTCCTTATCTGGACCCGGCTTCCATATTCATCTGTTCTCAGATTTTTTTGCAGAAGCTCGCTTCTTTGATATGTCTGTAATTCTTGTAAGGTAATGTTACATTGCCCCCTCTACATTTCTTGCTTCATATCTGTAGAAATTGTTATTACTTACCCTATTGTGTTTTTTTCTCAAATGAACAATATTACTTTAGGATTTGCTGGTGTAGGCTCAAACCCTGTTCACCTTCCCACTGCTCCTTATAGTACAAAACTAATCATTCCCTCTGGCTAGAGGTGGCCAAATGGGCGGTCCGTGCGAGCCGGGCCGGGCTTGACACGGGTCGAGCTCGGCTCAGGCGAGCACGGAACCGGCACGTAGTGTTGAACGAGCCGAGCCGGGCCGGGCTCGAATCAAAAAAATAGAATTCGGGATCGGCACTGCGGGTTGTACGGGTTAGTGCGTGTTGGTCGTGTTTGGCGGGCTGAGCGGGTTTTACTGATGAAACCAAAATAAGAATTGAATCAAATTTGGAACTGAAGTATTAATAAATGTAATTTTATTAATTTAATTATGATAGATACATTATTTCTAAATTTCGTAATAAAATAATTGCAATTATAATAAGATTCTGAGAGTATAGAGTCGTAGGAGTAATATGATTAGGGTTGAAACCAAAATAAAAGTAGAACCATTAAAAAATAATATAGATATAGAATTATAATGAAAATAGGACTCTGGGGTGAAACCAAAATAAGTGTGGAACCAAATTTTGGTACTTATCATTTTTAAAAGGGGTTTCGCTTATTAATAAAGGTTATAGATATATTTGTTGGTCATAAATTGTGAATGTTTTAAAATCAATGTTTGTCAAATATGAATATTAATGTACGTGTAAGATAAATAATTTATTTTTTGAATTAGTTCAGAATAGAATGCAAAATTATCATGTGAAACATATATATTATATAATAATACTACAAATCTACAATTCATATCATATTCATGTTTATGCGGGCTCACGGGCTAACATGGGTTGTGCGGGCTCACGAGCTCGAGCGGTTCGTGCGGGCTCGTGCGGTTCGTGCCGGGCTGATTCACGGTTTTCGAAAATTGAACTCGTAACCGGCACTAAGTAAGACGCGGGTTGGGCCGAATTATTCGCGGTTCAATCGGGCCGAATAATATCCGAATAAAGTAACGTGCCGGGCTGTGCGAGCTGAATAAACCCGCCCGTTTGGCCACCTCTACCTCTGGCATGCTAACAGTAAAAGAACACAAATGAATTCACATAAGTCGAATTTAAGGATTATATAATCGAAATTAAGAAATCGGTTTTAAAAGAGAGTGAGTACATCAAATTTGAAAACGGAAAATAGTCCAAATTTTTAAAAAAAGACAGTCAGCTAAAAGATGTACCTTGATACGTGTTGTATTATTTCATACACGAATATTACGACCCAAATTAGTCCATGCTGTAGTTGGTTTTTGCACCTGCAGAAGAATGGATTTCACGCAGTGACTCAGACATTATTGATGCGACGATGAATGAACTGGCCAGACTATTTCCTGATGAGATTACTGTTGATCAGGGCAAAGCAAAAATATTGAAGTTACCATGTTAAAACACCAAGGCCAGACACTGCAATTTCTTATTATCATATAGTGCTATATTAATAGCTCAACATGGGGCAAAAAAATGATGAGACAATTTAATCCAAGTAAAAAGCGTGAGACAATTTATTCCAGGTGAAAAGGCCGTCTTGCCCTTCTTGCTTTATGTCATTGTATTCCTCAATTTTTTTTGTTGCTAAATTGCTAGTATATTAAGAAAAAAAGAATATACAGGGGTTCACCATGCTGTATGACATGCGATAGAGAGGACTATCTATGAACAATCTATAAAAACAGATTGAGAATAGAAAGAACAACAAAAGGAGGCAGAACAACCCCAATAGACAAGCTAATCAGAACCTAGCCAACTAATATAAAGATCTATACAATTACTAGACATGAACCATTTAGATGTGAGAAGCTTGGCTCGAAGGTCCACAATAATCCCTTCGAAAAGCTGACTAGGGCCAAGGCACCCCTTGTTATGAGCCCTAGCATTACACTCACGCCATATGAAGTAGGCAAAAATCTGAGCTGCAAGGAGAGCCGTGTGCCTATGATGAGAGTCCGGAATACTGGCCCAAGAGTGAAGAAGATCCAACCAGGTTCCTCCGAACCAGGTAGTATGCAAAATGCCCGAGAGTTTGCTTAGCACAAAGTAACTGTAATGGCATGAGCAGAACAGGTGATCAGTGGTCTCTAAACCACCCGCACACAGGTGACAATGAGGAGAAACCTCCATACCAAAAGCAGCTAACCTTCTCCCCTAACCGATACGCCTCTATCCGCTTAACAAAAATAGATCATGGTGTAGGTATAGGTATAGGTAATCTATGGTGTAGTGGTGGTCGACCATGCTAATGCTACTTCATTGGTTAAGTTCCTGGTCGATTTCGACCTGGACATAAATCCTGGTCGACCAAACGTCGATTCTTTGGCTGGAGTCGAAGAACTACTTGATCAGGATTCTAGTCGATCAAATTGAGTAGGAGTTTGCGATGAGATCGAAGTCGAATTCGACCTGAATTCTTGATGTAGTTGAATAATCAAGAATAGGAGCACTTTAGTCGATTTTAGTAATAGGAGATCCTAGTCGATTTCGACCAGAATCGACGTTGGAGTCGAACAAACGAGAAATCGTTCGCTGAAGTCGAAAGTATTTTTTGATTCGGGATTTAGAATTGATTTTCGACAAGAAAAATAATAATTTATTATTCAAACTTTAAATGGGCCCAAATCTTAAATCATGGGCCTTAATTTTGGAGTTTCTCTTTTTATTTTTTTGAAATTTGGGCTTCGAGCCCAAAAACTTATTTCAGCCCATGTAACCTGCTTAGCCGGTTTCCTTTGCTTATAAAAGGTGTGAAAATTTTCATTTCACATCATTCTTAATCTTCAAATTCTTCTAACTTTCCTTTCAAAATTTCTCTCAAAATTCCTCTCTAGGGAGCGTTTTTCGGTGTTTGCACCACCTTCTTTTTGCAGATTTCTGGAATTTTTCTTCATATTTATGGGTTTTTTTACTTGAATCTTTGAAGATTCAAACGTTTTCTGGGTTCCTATTTGAAGGATATTAAAAAATTCTTCATTTTCTGGGATTTTGCTATGAAGATTCTTTATTTTCTGGGTTTTCCTTTGAAGATTCTTCATTTTCTGGGTTTTCCTTTGAAGATCATTCAAAAATTCTTTATTTTCTGGGTTTTTGCTGAGTTTAATCATTGAAGTTTCACCAGTTTTCAAGAAAATTATGGCTGACAAGGCTTCTCAAATGTTTTCTAAGATGAACTCGGCTTCTAAGAAAGGTAGCCCCATCCCTTCTAAGAAAGTAAGAATCGTGGTTCATAAATTTGGCTGTGAGGTTAAACTTGGATTCGACTTGATTTCTAGTCGAATAAACAAGAAATCGCACACGGAGGTCGAAATGTTTTTCGATTAGAATCGTGGCCGAGCATGCTAATTCTACTTCATTGGTTAAGTTCCTGGTCGATTTCGACCTGGACATAAATCCTGGTCGACCAAACGTCGATTCTGTGGCTGGAGTCGAAGAACTGCTTGATCAGGATTCTAGTCGATCAAATTGAGTAGGAGTTTGCGATGAGATCGAAGTCGAGTTCAACCTGAATTCTTGTTGTAGTCGAATAATCAAGAATAGGAGCATTGTAGTCGATTTTATTAATAGGAGATCCTAGTCAATTTCGACCAGAATCGACGTTGGAGTCGAACAAAAGAAAAATCGTTTACTGAAGTCGAAAGTATTTTTTGATTCGGGATTTAGAATTGATTTTCGACAAGAAAAATAATAATTTATTATTCAAACTTTAAATGGGCTCAAATCTTAAATCATGGGCCTTAATTTTGGAGTTTCTCCTTTTATTTTTTTGAAATTTGGGCTTCGAGCCCAAAAACTTATTTCGTCCCATGTAACCTGCTTAACCGGTTTGCTTTGCTTATAAAAGGTGTGAAAATTTTCATTTCACATCATTCTTAATCTTCAAATTCTTCTAACTTTCCTTTCAAAATTTCTCTCAAAATTCCTCTCTAGGGAGCGTTTTCCGGCGTTTGGACCACCATCTTTTTGCTGATTTCTGGAATTTTTCTTCATATTTCTGGGTTTTTTACTTGAATCTTTGAAGATTCAAAGGTTTTCTGGGTTCCTGTTTGATGGATATTAAAAAATTCTTCATTTTCTGGGATTTTGCTTCGAAGATTCTTCATTTTCTGGGTTTTCCTTTGAAGATCATTCAAAGATTCTTCATTTTCTGGGTTTTGATGGGTTTAATCTTTGACGTTTCACCAGTTTTCATGAAAATTATGGCTGACAAGGCTTCTCAAAGGCTTTCTAAGATGAACTCGGCTTCTAAGAAAGGTAACCCCATCCCTTGTAAGAAAGTAAGAATCGTTGTTCAAAAATTTGGCTGTGAGTTAAACTTGGATTCGACTTGATTTCTAGTCGCATAAACAAGAAATCGCACACTGAGGTCGAAATCTTTTTAGAATAGAATCGTGGTCGAGCATGCTAATGCTACTTTGTTGGTTAAGTTCCTGGTCGATTTCAACCTGGACTTAAATCCAGGTCGACCAAACGTCGATTCTCTGGCTGGAGTTGAAGAACTGCATGATCAGGATTCTAGTCGATCAAATTGAGTAGGAGTTTGCGATGAGATCGAAGTCGAATTCGACCTGAATTCTTGATGTAGTTGAATAATCAAGAATAGGAGCACTTTAGTCGATTTTAGTAATAGGAGATCCTAGTCGATTTCGACTAGAATCGACGTTGGAGTCGAACAAACGAGAAATCGTTCGCTGAAGTCGAAAGTATTTTTTGATTTGGGATTTAGAATTGATTTTCGACAAGAAAAATAATAATTTATTATTCAAACTTTAAATGGGCCCAAATCTTAAATCATGGGCCTTAATTTTGGAGTTTCTCTTTTTATTTTTTTGAAATTTGGGCTTCGAGCCCAAAAACTTATTTCAGCCCATGTAACCTGCTTAGCCGGTTTCCTTTGCTTATAAAAGGTGTGAAAATTTTCATTTCACATCATTCTTAATCTTCAAATTCTTCTAACTTTCCTTCCAAAATTTCTCTCAAAATTCCTCTCTAGGGAGCGTTTTTCGGTGTTTGCACCACCTTCTTTTTGCTGATTTCTGGAATTTTTCTTCATATTTATGGGTTTTTTACTTGAATCTTTGAAGATTCAAACGTTTTCTGGGTTCCTATTTGAAGGATATTAAAAAATTCTTCATTTTCTGGGATTTTGCTACGAAGATTCTTTATTTTCTGGGTTTTCCTTTGAAGATTCTTCATTTTTTGGGTTTTCCTTTGAAGATCATTCAAAAATTCTTTATTTTCTGGGTTTTTGCTGAGTTTAATCATTGAAGTTTCACCAGTTTTCAAGAAAATTATGGCTGACAAGGCTTCTCAAATGTTTTCTAAGATGAACTCGGCTTCTAAGAAAGGTAGCCCCATCCCTTCTAAGAAAGTAAGAATCGTGGTTCATAAATTTGGCTGTGAGGTTAAACTTGGATTCGACTTGATTTCTAGTCGAATAAACAAGAAATCGCACACGGAGGTCGAAATGTTTTTCGATTAGAATCGTGGCCAAGCATGCTAATTCTACTTCATTGGTTAAGTTCCTGGTCGATTTCGACCTGGACATAAATCCTGGTCGACCAAACGTCGATTCTGTGGCTGGAGTCGAAGAACTGCTTGATCAGGATTCTAGTCGATCAAATTGAGTAGGAGTTTGCGATGAGATCGAAGTCGAGTTCAACCTGAATTCTTGTTGTAGTCGAATAATCAAGAATAAGAGCATTGTAGTCGATTTTAGTAATAGGAGATCCTAGTCGATTTCGACCAGAGTCGACGTTGGAGTCGAACAAAAGAAAAATCGTTTACTGAAGTCGAAAGTATTTTTTGATTCGGGATTTAGAATTGATTTTCGACAAGAAAAATAATAATTTATTATTCAAACTTTAAATGGGCTCAAATCTTAAATCATGGGCCTTAATTTTGGAGTTTCTCCTTTTATTTTTTTGAAATTTGGGCTTCGAGCCCAAAAACTTATTTCGTCCCATGTAACCTGCTTAACCAGTTTGCTTTGCTTATAAAAGGTGTGAAAATTTTCATTTCACATCATTCTTAATCTTCAAATTCTTCTAACTTTCCTTTCAAAATTTCTCTCAAAATTCCTCTCTAGGGAGCGTTTTCCGGCGTTTGGACCACCATCTTTTTGCTGATTTCTGGAATTTTTCTTCATATTTCTGGGTTTTTTACTTGAATCTTTGAAGATTCAAAGGTTTTCTGGGTTCCTGTTTGATGGATATTAAAAAATTCTTCATTTTCTGGGATTTTGCTTCGAAGATTCTTCATTTTCTGGGTTTTCCTTTGAAGATTCTTCATTTTCTGGGTTTTCCTTTGAAGATCATTCAAAGATTCTTCATTTTCTGGGTTTTGCTGGGTTTAATCTTTGACGTTTCACCAGTTTTCATGAAAATTATGGCTGACAAGGCTTCTCAAAGGCTTTCTAAGATGAACTCGGCTTCTAAGAAAGGTAACCCCATCCCTTGTAAGAAAGTAAGAATTGTTGTTCAAAAATTTGGCTGTGAGTTAAACTTGGATTCGACTTGATTTCTAGTCGAATAAACAAGAAATCGCACACTGAGGTCGAAATCTTTTTAGAATAGAATCGTGGTCGAGCATGCTAATGCTACTTTGTTGGTTAAGTTCCTGGTCGATTTCAACCTGGACTTAAATCCAGGTCGACCAAACGTCGATTCTCTGGCTGGAGTCGAAGAACTGCATGATCAGGATTCTAGTCGATCAAATTGAGTAGGAGTTTGCGATGAGATCGAAGTCGAATTCGACCTGAATTCTTGTTGTAGTCGAATAATCAAGAATAAGAGCACTGTAGTCGATTTTAGTAATAGGAGATCCTAGTCGATTTCGACCAGAATCAACGTTCGAGTCGAACAAACGAGAAATCCTTTGCTGAAGTCGAAATTATTTTTTGATTCGGGATTTAGAATTGATTTTCGACAAGAATAATAATAATTTATTATTCAAACTTCAAATGGGCCCAAATTTGAAATCAGTGGATTTAATTTTGGAGTTTGTTTTTTTTTTTGAAATTTGGACTTCGAGCCCAAAAACTTATTTCGGCCCATGTAACCTGCTTAGCCGGTTTCCTTTGCTTGTAAAAGGTGTGAAAATTTTCATTTCACATCATTCTTAATCTTCAAATTCTTCTAACTTTCCTTTCAAAATTTCTCTCAAAATTCCTCTCTAGGGAGCGTTTTTCGGCGTTTGCTCCACCATCTTTTTGCTGATTTCTGGAATTTTTCTTCATATTTCTGGGTTTTTTACTTGAATCTTTGAAGATTCAAACGTTTTCTGGGTTCCTGTTTGAAGGATACTAAAAAATTCTTCATTTTCTGGGATTTTGCTTCGAAGATTCTTCATTTTCTGGGTTTTCCTTTGCAGATTCTTCATTTTCTGGGTTTTCCTTTGAAGATCATTCAAAGATTATTCATTTTCTGGGTTTTTGCTGGGTTTAATCTTTGAAGTTTCACCAGTTTTCAAGAAAATTATGGCTGACAAGGCTTCTCAAAGGCTTTCTACGTTGAATTCGGCTTTTAAGAAAGGTAACCCCATCCATTCTAAGAAAGGAAGAATCGTGGTTAAGAAATTTGGCTGTGAGGTTAAACTTGGATTCGACTTGATTTCTAGTCGAATAAATAAGAAATCGCACACTGAGGTCGAAATCTTTTTCGACTAGAATCGTGGTCAAGCATGCTAATGCTACTTCATTGGTTAAGTTCTTGGTCGATTTCGACCTGGACATAAATCCTGGTCGACCAAACGTCGATTCTCTGGCTGGAGTCGAAGAACTGCTTGATCGAGATTCTAGTCGATCAAATTGAGTAGGAGTTTGCGATTAGATCGAAGTCGAATTCGACCTGAATTCTTGTTGTAGTCGAATAATCAAGAATAAGAGCACTGTAGTCGATTTTAGTAATAGGAGATCCTAGTCGATTTCGACCAGAATCGACGTTCGAGTCGAACAAACGAGAAATCGTTTGCTAAAGTCAAAATTATTTTTTGATTCGGGATTTAGAATTGATTTTCGACAAGAAAAATAATAATTTATTATTCAAACTTCAAATGGGCCAAAATCTTAAATCATGGGATTTAATTTTGGAGTTTCTTTTTTTATTTTTTGAAATTTGGGCTTCGAGCCCAAAAACTTATTTCAGCCCATGTAACCGGCTTAGATGGTTTCCTTTGCTTATAAAAGGTGTGAAAATTTTCATTTCACATCATTCTTAATCTTCAAATTCTTCTAACTTTCCTTTCAAAATTTCTCTCAAAATTCCTCTCTAGGGAGCGTTTTCTGGCGTTTGCACCACCATCTTTTTGCTGATTTCTGGAATTTTTCTTCATATTTCTCTGTTTTTTACTTGAATCTTTGAAGATTCAAACGTTTTCTGGGTTCCTGTTTGAAGGATACTAAAAAATTCTTCATTTTCTGGGATTTTGCTTCGAAGATTCTTCATTTTCTGGGTTTTCCTTTGAAGATTCTTCATTTTCTGGGTTTTCCTTTGAAGATCATTCAAAGATTCTTCATTTTCTGGGTTTTTGCCGGGTTTAATCTTTGAAGCTTCACCAGTTTTCAAGAAAATTATGGCTGACAAGGCTTCTCAAAGGCTTTCTAAGATGAACTCGGCCTCAAAGAAAGGTAACCCCATACCTTCTAAGAAAATTAGAATCGTGGTTCAAAAATTTGGCTGTGAGGTTAAACTTGGATTCAACTTGATTTCTAGTCGAATAGACAATAAATCGCACACCGAGGTCGAAATCTTTTTCGACTAGAATCGTGGTCCAGCATGCTAATGCTACTTCATTGGTTAAGTTCCTGGTCGATTTCGACCTGGACATAAATCCTGATCGACCAAATGTCGATTCTCTGGCTGGAGTCGAAGAACTGCTTGATCAGGATTCTAGTCGATCAAATTGAGTAGGAGTTTAAAATGAGATCGAAGTCGAATTCGACCTGAATTCTTGTTGTAGTCGAATAATCAAGAATAGAAGCACTGTAGAAATAGGAGATCCTAGTCGATTTCGACCAGAATCGACGTTCGAGTCGAACAAACGAGAAATCGTTTGCTGAAGTCGAAAGTATTTTTTGATTCGGGATTTAGAATTGACTTTCGACAAGAAAAATAATAATTTATTATTCAAGCTTTAAATGGGCCCAAATTTTAAATCTTGGGCCTTAATTTTGGAGTTTTTTTTTCCTTGAAATTTGGGCTTCGAGCCCAAAAACTTATTTCGGCCCATGTAACCTGCTTAGCCGGTTTCCTTTTTTTATAAAAGGTGTGAAAATTTTCATTTCACATCATTTTTAATCTTCAAATTCTTCTAACTTTCCTTTCAAAATTCCTCTATATGGAGCATTTTCCGGCGTTTGCACCATCATCTTTTTGCTGATTTCTGGTATTTTTCTTCATATTTGAGGCTTTTTTACTTGAATCTTTGAAGATTCAAACGTTTTCTGGGTTCCTGTTTGAAGGATATTCAAAAAATCTTCATTTTCTGGGATTTTGCTTCGAAGATTCTTCATTTTCTGGGTTTTCCTTTGAAGATTCTTCATTTTCTGGGATTTCCTTTGAAGATCATTCAAAGATTCTTCATTTTCTGGGTTTTTTCTAGGTTTAATCTTTGAAGTTTCACCAGTTTTCAAGAAAATTATGGCTGACAAGGCTTCTCAAAGGCTTTCTAAGATGAATTCGGCTTCTAAGAAAGGTAACCCCATCCATTCTAAGAAATTAAGAATCGTGGTTCAGAAATTTGGCTGTGAGGTTAAACTTGGATTCGACTTGATTTCTAGTCGAATAAACACGAAATCGCAAAGTGAGGTCGAAATCTTTTTCGACTAGAATCGTGTTCGAGCATGCTAATGCTACTTCATTGGTTAAGTTCATGGTCAATTTCGACCTGGATATAAATCCTGGTCGACCAAACGTTGATTCTCTGGTTGGAGTCGAAGAACTGCTTGATAGGGATTCTAGTCGATCAAATTGAGTAGGAGTTTGCGATGAGATCGAAGTCGAATTCGACCTGAATTCTTGTTGTAGTCGAATAATCAAGAATAGGAGCACTGTAGTCGATTTTAGTAATAGGAGATCCTAGTCAATTTCGACCAGAATCGACCTTGGAGTCGAACAAACGAAAAATAGTTTGCTGAAGTTGAAAGTATTTTTTGATTCGAGATTCAGAATTGATTTTCGACAAGAAAAATAATAATTTATTATTCAAACTACAAATGGGCCCAAATCTTAAATCAAGGGATTTAATTTTGGAGTTGCATTTTTTTTTTGAAATTTGGGCTTCGAGCCCAAAAACTTATTTCGGCCCATGTAACCTGCTTAGTCGGTTTCCTTTGCTTATAAAAGGTGTGAAAATTTTCATTTCACATCATTCTTAATCTTCAAATTCTTCTAACTTTCCTTTCAAAATTTCTCTCAAAATTCCTCTCTATGGAGCGTTTTCCGGCGTTTACACCACCATCTTTTTGCTAATTTCTGGAATTTTTCTTCATATTTCTGGGTTTTTTACTTGAATCTTTGAAGATTCAAATGTTTTCTGGGTTCCTGTTTGATGGATATTAAAAAATTCTTCATTTTCTGGTATTTTGCTTCGAATATTCTTCATTTTCTAGGTTTTCCTTTGAAGATTCTTCATTTTCTGGGTTTTCCTTTGAAGATCATTCAAAGATTCTTCATTTTATGGGTTTTTGCTGGGTTTAATCTTGGAAGTTTCACCAGTTTTAAAGAAAATTATGGCTGACAAGGCTTCTCAAAGGCTTTCTACGTTGAATTCGGCTTCTAAGAAAGGTAACCCCATCCATTCTAAGAAAGGAAGAATCGTGGTTAAGAAATTTGGTTGTGAGGTTAAACTTTGATTCGACTTGATTTCTAGTCGAATAAACAAGAAATCGCACACTGAGGTCGAAATCTTTTTTGACTAGAATCGTGGTCAAGCATGCTAATGCTACTTCATTGGTTAAGTTCTTGGTCAATTTCGACCTGGAGATAAATCCTGGTCGACCAAACGTCGATTTTCTGGCTGGAGTCGAAGAACTGCTTGATCGAGATTCTAGTCGATCAAATTAAGTATGAGTTTGCGATCAGATCGAAGTCCAATTCGACCTGAATTCTTGTTGTAGTCGAATAATCAAGAATAAGAGCACTGTAGTCGATTTTAGTAATAGGAGATCCTAGTCGATTTCGACCAGAATTCGACGTTCGAGTCGAACAAACGAGAAATCGTTTGCTGAAGTCGAAATTATTTTTTGATTCGGGATTTAGAATTGATTTTCGACAAGAAAAATAATAATTTATTATTCAAACTTCAAATGGGCCAAATCTTAAATCATGGGATTTAATTTTGGAGTTTTTTTTTTTTTTTTTTGAAATTTGGGCTTCGAGCCCAAAAACTTATTTCAGCCCATGTAACCTGCTTAGATGGTTTCCTTTGCTTATAAAAGGTGTGAAAATTTTCATTTCACATCATTCTTAATCTTCAAATTCTTCTAACTTTCCTTTCAAAATTTCTCTCAAAATTCCTCTCTAGGGAGCGTTTTCCGGCATTTGCACCACCATCTTTTTGCTGATTTCTGGAATTTTTATTCATTTTTCTGTGTTTTTACTTGAATCTTTGAAGATTCAAACGTTTTCCGGGTTCCTGTTTGAAGGATACTAAAAACTTCTTCATTTTCTGGGATTTTGCTTCGAAGATTCTTCATTTTCTGGGTTTTCCTTTGAAGATTCTTCATTTTATGGGGTTTCCTTTGAAGATCATTCAAAGATTCTTCATTTTCTGGGTTTTTGCTGGGTTTAATCTTTGAAGTTTCACCAGTTTTCAAGAATATTATGGCTGACAAGGCTTCTCAAAGGCTTTCTAAGATGAACTCGGCTTCTAAGAAAGGTAACCCCATACCTTCTAAGAAAGTAAGAATCGTGGTTCAAAAATTTGGCTGTGAGGTTAAACTTGGATTCGACTTGATTTCTAGTCGAATAAACAAGAAATCGCACACTGAGGTCGAAATCTTTTTCGACTAGAATCGTGGTCGAGCATGCTAATGCTACTTCATTGGTTAAGTTCCTGGTCGATTTCGACTTGGACATAAATCCTGATCGACCAAATGTCGATTCTCTGGCTGGAGTTGAAGAACTGCTTGATCAGGATTCTAGTCGATCAAATTGAGTAGGAGTTTAAACTGAAATCGAAGTCGAATTCGACCCGAATTCTTGTTGTAGTCGAATAATCAAGAATAGGAGCACTGTATTTGATTTTAGAAATAGGAGATCCTAGTCGATTTCGACCAGAATCAACGTTCGAGTCGAACAAACAAGAAATCGTTTGCGGAAGTCGAAAGTATTTTTTGATTCGGGATTTAGAAGTGACTTTCGATAAGAAAAATAATTTATTATTCAAGCTTTAAATGGGCCCAAATCTTAAATCTTGGGCCTTAATTTTGGAGTTTTTGTTTCTTGAAATTTGGGCTTCGAGCCCAAAAACTTATTCCGGCCCATGTAACCTGCTTAGCCGGTTTCCTTTTCTTATAAAAGGTGTGAAAATTTTCATTTCACATCATTTTTAATCTTCAAATTCTTCTAACTTTCCTTTCAAAATTCTTCTCTATGGAGCGTTTTCCAGCGTTTGCACCATCATCTTATTGCTGATTTCTGGAACTTTTCTTCATATTTGTGGGTTTTGTACTTGAATCTTTGAAGATTCAAACGTTTTCTGGGTTCCTGTTTGAAGGATATTCAAAAAATCTTCATTTTCTGGGATTTTGCTTCGAAGATTCTTCATTTTCTGGGTTTTCCTTTGAAGATTCTTCATTTTCTGGGTTTTCCTTTGAAGTTCATTCAAATATTCTTCATTTTCTTGGTTTTTGCTGGGTTTAATCTTTGAAGTTTCACCAGTTTTCAAGAAAATTATGGCTGACAATGCTTCTCAAAGGCTTTCTAAGATGAATTCGGCTTCTAAGAAAGGTAATCCCATCCATTCTAAGAAAGTAAGAATCGTGGTTCAGAAATTTGGCTGTGAGGTTAAACTTGGATTCGACTTGATTTCTAGTCGAATAAACAAGAAATCTCAAAGTGAGGTCGAAATCTTTTTCGACTAGAATCGTGTTCGAGCATGCTAATGCTACTTCATTGGTTAAGTTCCTGGTCGATTTCGACCTGGACATAAATCCTGGTCGACCAAACGTCGATTCTCTGGCTGATGTCGAAGAACTACTTGATAGGGATTCTAGTCGATCAAATTGAGTGGGAGTTTGTGATGAGATCGAAGTCGAATTCGACCTGAATTCTTGTTGTAGTCGAATAATCAAGAATAGGAGCACTGTAGTCGATTTTAGTAATAGGAGATCCTAGTCGATTTCAACCAGAATCGACGTTGGAGTCGAACAAACGAGAAATCGTTTGCTGAAGTTGAAAGTTTTTTTTGATTCGGGATTCAGAATTGATTTTCGACAAGAAAAATAATAATTTATTTTTCAAACTTCAAATGGGCCCAAATCTTAAATCAAGGGATTTAATTTTGGCGTTTCATTTTTTTTTGGAAATTTGGGCTTCGAGCCCAAAAACTTATTTCGGCCCATGTAACCTGCTTAGCCGGTTTCCTTTGCTTATAAAAGGTGTGAAAATTTTAATTTCACATCATTCTTAATCTTCAAATTCTTCTAACTTTCCTTTCAAAATTTCTCTCAAAATTCCTCTCTATGGAGCATTTTCCGGTGTTTGCACCACCATCTTTTTGCTAGTTTCTGGTATTTTTCTTCATATTTTTGGGTTTTTTACTTGAATATTTGAATGTTCAAACATTTTCTGGGTTCCTGTTTGATGGATATTAAAAAATTCTTCATTTTCTGGGATTTTGCTTCGAAGATTCTTCATTTTATGGGTTTTCCTTTGAAGATTCTTCATTTTCTGGGTTTTCCTTTGAAGATCATTCAAAGATTCTTCATTTTCTGGGTTTTTGTTGGGTTTAATCTTTGAAGTTTCACCAGTTTTCAAGAAAATTATGGTTGACAAGGCTTCTCAAAGGCTTTCTAAGATGAACTCGGCTTCTAAGAAAGGTAACCCCATACCTTCTAAGAAAGTAAGAATCGTGGTTCAAAAATTTGGCTGTGAGGTTAAACTTGGATTCGACTTGATTTCTAGTCGAATAAACAAGAAATCACACACTGAGGTCAAAATCATTTTCGACTAGAATCGTGGTCGAGCATGCTAATGTTACTTCATTGGTTAAGTTCCTGGTCGATTTCGACCTGGACATAAATTCTGATCGACCAAATGTCGATTCTCTGGCTGGAGTTGAAGAACTGCTTGATCAAGTTTCTAGTCGATCAAATTGAGTAGGAGTTTGCGATGAGATCGAAGTCGAATTCGACCTGAATTCTTGTTGTAGTCGAATAATCAAGAATAAGAGCACTGTAGTCGATTTTAGAAATAGGAGATCCTAGTCGATTTCGACTAGAATCGACGTTCGAGTCGAACAAACGAGAAATCGTTTGCTGAAGTCGAAAGTATTTTTTGATTCTGGATTTTGAATTGACTTTTGACAAGAAAAATAATAATTTATTATTCAAGCTTTAAATGGGCCCAAATCTTAAATCTTGGGCCTTAATTTTGGAGTTTCTTTTTTTTTTTCTTGAAATTTGGGCTTCGAGCCCAAAAACTTATTCCGGCCCGTGTAACCTGCTTAGCCGGTTTCCTTTTCTTATAAAAGGTGTAAAAATTTTCATTTCACATCATTTTTAATCTTCAAATTCTTCTAACTTTCCTTTCAAAATTCCTCTCGTTTTCCGGCGTTTGTACAATCATATTTTTGCTGATTTCTGGAATTTTTCTTCATATTTGTGGGTTTTTTACTTGAATCTTTGAATATTCAAACGTTTTCGGGGTTCCTGTTTGAAGGATATTCAAAAAATCTTCATTTTCTGGGATTTTTCTTCGAAGATTCTTCATTTTCTGGGTTATCCTTTGAAGATTCTTCATTTTATGGGTTTTCCTTTGAAGATCATTAAAAGATTCTTCATTTTCTGGGTTTTTGCTGGGTTTAATCTTTGAAGTTTCACCAGTTTTCAAGAATATTATGGCTGACAAGGCTTCTCAAAGGCTTTCTAAGATCAATTCGGCTTCTAAGAAAGGTAACCCCATCCATTCTAAGAAAGTAAGAATCGTGGTTCAGAAATTTGGCTGTGAGGTTAAACTTGGATTCGACTTGATTTCTAGTCGAATAAACAAGAAATCGCACAGTGAGGTCGAAATCTTTTTCGACTAGAATCGTGTTCGAGCATGCTAATGCAACTTCATCGGTTAAGTTCCTGGTCGATTTCGACCTGGACATAAATCCTGGTCGACCAAATGTCGATTCTCTAGCTGGAGTCGAAGAACTGCTTGATAGGGATTCTAGTCGATCAAATTGAGTGGGAGTTTGCGATGAGATCGAAGTCGAATTCGACCTGAATTCTTGTTGTAGTCGAATAATCAAGAATAGGAGCACTGTAGTCGATTTTAGTAATAGGAGATCCTAGTCGATTTCGACCATAATCGACCTTGGAGTCGAACAAACGAGAAATCGTTTGCTGAAGTTGAAAGTATTTTTTGATTCGGGATTCAGAATTGATTTTCGACAAGAAAAATAATAATTTATTATTCAAACTTCAAATGGGCCCAAATCTTAAATCAAGGGATTTAATTTTGGAGTTTTTTTTTTGTTTTTTGAAATTTGGCCTTCGAGCCCAAAAACTTATTTCGGCCCATGTAACCTGCTTAGCCGGTTTCCTTTGCTTATAAAAGGTGTGAAAATTTTCATTTCACATCATTCTTAATCTTCAAATTCTTCTAACTTTCCTTTCAAAATTTCTCTCAAAATTCCTCTCTATGGAGCGTTTTCCGGCGTTTGCACCACCATCTTTTTGCTAATTTCTGGAATTTTTCTTCATATTTCTGGGTTTTTTTTACTTGAATCTTTGAAGATTCAAACGTTTTCTGGGTTCCTGTTTGATGGATATTAAAAAATTCTTCATTTTCTGGGATTTTGCTTCGAAGATTCTTCATTTTCTGGGTTTTCCTTTGAAGATCCTTCATTTTCTGGGTTTTCCATTGAAGATCATTAAAAGATTCTTCATTTTCTGGGTTTTTGCTGGGTTTAATCTTTGAAATTTCACCAGTTTTCAAGAAAATTATGGTTGAAAAGGCTTCTCAAAGGCTTTCTAAGATGAATTCGGATTCTAAGAAAGGTAACCCCATCCCTTCTAAGAAAGTAAGAATCGTGGTTCCTAAATTTTTCCATGAGGTTAAACTTGGATTCAACTTGATTTCTAGTCAAATAAACAAGAAATCACACACCGAGGTCGAAATCTTTTTCGACTAGAATCGTGGTCGAGCATGCTAATGCTACTTCATCGGTTAAGTTCCTGGTCGATTTCGACCTGGACATAAATCCTGGTCGACCAAACGTCGATTCTCTGGCTGGAGTCGAAGAACTGCTTGATCAGGATTCTAGTCGATCAAATTGAGTGGGAGTTTGCGATGAGATCGAAGTCGAATTCGACCTGAATTCTTGTTGTAGTCGAATAATCAAGAATTGGAGCACTGTAGTCGATTTTAGTAATAGGAGATCCTAGTCGATTTCGACCAGAATCGACCTTGGAGTCGAACAAACGAGAAATCGTTTGCTGAAGTTGAAAGTATTTTTTGATTCGGGATTCAGAATTGATTTTCGACAAGAAAAATAATAATTTTTATTCAAACTTCAAATGGGCCCAAATCTTAAATCAAGGGATTTAATTTTGGAGTTTCATTTTTTTTTTTTTGAAATTTGGCCTTCGAGCCCAAAAACTTATTTCGGCCCATGTAACCTACTTAGCCGGTTTACTTTGCTTATAAAAGGTGTGAAAATTTTCATTTCACATCATTCTTAATCTTCAAATTCTTCTAACTTTCCTATCAAAATTCCTCTCAAAATTCCTCTCTATGGAGGGTTTTCCGGCGTTTGTACAATCATATTTTTGCTGATTTCTGGAATTTTTCTTCATATTTGTGGGTTTTTTTACTTGAATCTTTGAATATTCAAATGTTTTCTGGGTTCCTGTTTGAAGGATATTCAAAAAATCTTCATTTTCTGGGATTTTTCTGCGAAGATTCTTCATTTTCTGGGTTATCCTTTGAAGATTCTTCATTTTATGGGTTTTCCTTTGAAGATCATTAAAAGATTCTTCATTTTCTGGGTTTTTGCTGGGTTTAATCTTTGAAGTTTCACCAGTTTTCAAGAAAATTATGGCTGACAAGGCTTCTCAAAGGCTTTCTAAGATGAATTCGGCTTCTAAGAAAGGTAACCCCATCCCTTCTAAGAAAGTAAGAATCGTGGTTCATAAATTTGTCTGTGAGGTTAAACTTGGATTCGACTTGATTTCTAGTCGAATAAACAAGAAATCACACAGTGAGGTCGAAATCTTTTTCGACTAGAATCGTGGTCGAGCATGCTAATGCTACTTCATTGGTTAAGTTCCTGGTCGATTTCGACCAGGACATAAATCCTGGTTGACCAAACTTCGATTCTCTGGCTGGAGTCGAAGAATTGCTTGATCAGGATCCTAGTTGATCAAATTGAGTAGGAGTTTGGGATGAGATCGAAGTCGAATTCGACCTGAATTCTTGTTGTAGTCGAATAATCAAGAATAGGAGCACTGTAGTCGATTTTAGTAATAGGAGATCCTAGTCGATTTCGACCAGAATCGACGTTGGAGTCGAACAAACGAGAAATCGTTTGCTGAAGTTGAAAGTATTTTTTGATTCGGGATTTTGAATTGATTTTCGACAAGAAAAATAAAAATTTATTATTCAAACTTCAAATGGGCCCAAATCTTAAATCATGGGATTTAATTTTGGAGTTTCTTTTTTTTTTTTTTGAAATTTGGGCTTCGAGCCCAAAAACTTATTTCGGCCCATGTAACCTGCTTAGCCGGTTTCCTTTGCTTATAAAAGGTGTGAAAATTTTCATTTCACATCATTCTTAATCTTCAAATTCTTCTAAGTTTCCTTTCAAAATTTCTCTCAAAATTCCTCTCTATGGAGCGTTTTCCGGTATTTGCACCACCATCTTTTTGCTGATTTCTGGAATTTTTCTTCATATTTCTGGGATTTTTACTTGAATCTTTGAATATTCAAACATTTTCTGGGTTCCTGTTTGAAGGATATTAAAACATTCTTCATTTTCTGGGATTTTGCTTCGAAGATTCTTCTTTTTCTGGGTTTTCCTTTGAAGATTCTTCATTTTCTGGGTTTTCTTTTGAAGATCATTCAAAGATTCTTCATTTTCAGGGTTTTTGCTGGGTTTAATCTTTGAAATTTCACCAGTTTTCAAGAAAATTATGGTTGACAAGGCTTCTCAAAGGCTTTCTAAGATGAATTCGGCTTCTAAGAAAGGTAACCCCATCCCTTCTAAGAAAGTATGAATCGTGGTTCATAAATTTTTCTGTGAGGTTAAACTTGGATTCGACTTGATTTCTAGTCGAATAAACAAGAAATCACACAGTGAGGTCGAAATCTTTTTCGACTAGAATCGTGGTCGAGCATGCTAATGCTACTTCATTGGTTATGTTCCTGGTCGATTTCGACCAGGACATAAATCCTGGTCGACCAAACTTCGATTCTCTGGCTGGAGTCGAAGAACTGCTTGATCAGGATCCTAGTTGATCAAATTGAGTAGGAGTTTGCGATGAGATCGAAGTCGAATTCGACCTGAATTCTTGTTGTAGTTGAATAATCAAGAATAGGAGCACTATAGTCGATTTTAGTAAAAGGAGATCCTAGTCGATTTCGACCAGAATCGACGTTGGAGTCAAACAAACAAGAAATCGTTTGCTGAAGTTGAAAGTATTTTTTGATTCGGGATTTAGAATTGATTTTCGACAAGAAAAATAATAATTTATTATTCAAACTTCAAATGGGCCCAAATCTTAAATCATGGGATTTAATTTTGGAGTTTCTTTTTTTTTTTTTGAAATTTGGGCTTCGAGCCCAAAAACTTATTTCGGCCCATGTAACCTGCTTAACCGGTTTCCTTTGCTTATAAAAGGTGTGAAAATTTTCATTTCACATCATTCTTAATCTTCAAATTCTTCTAAGTTTCCTTTCAAAATTTCTCTCAAAATTCCTCTCTATGGAGCGTTTTCCGGTATTTGCACCACCATCTTTTTGCTGATTTATGGAATTTTTCTTCATATTTCTGGGATTTTTACATGAATCTTTGAATATTCAAACATTTTCTGGGTTCCTATTTGAAGGATATTAAAACATTCTTCATTTTCTGGGATTTTGCTTCGAAGATTCTTCATTTTCTGGGTTTTCCTTTGAAGATTCTTCATTTTCTGGGTTTTCTTTTGAAGATCATTCAAAGATTCTTCATTTTCTGGGTTTTCTTTTGAAGATCATTCAAAGATTCTTCATTTTCTGGGTTTTTGCTGGGTTTAATCTTTGAAATTTCACCAGTTTTCAAGAAAATTATGGTTGACAAGGCTTCTCAAAGGCTTTCTAAGATGAATTCGGCTTCTAAGAAAGGTAACCCCATCCCTTCTAAGAAAGTAAGAATCGTGGTTCATAAATTTGTCTGTGAGGTTAAACTTGGATTCGACTTGATTTCTAGTCGAATAAACAAGAAATCACACAGTGAGGTCGAAATCTTTTTCGACTAGAATCGTGGTCGATCATGCTAATGCTACTTCATTGGTTAAGGTCCTGGTCGATTTCGACTAGGACATAAATCCTGGTCGACCAAACTTCCATTCTCTGGCTGGAGTCGAAGAACTGCTTGATCAGGATCCTAGTAGATCAAATTGAGTAGGAGTTTGCGATGAGATCGAAGTCGAATTCGACCTGAATTCTTGTTGTAGTCGAATAATCAAGAATATGAGCACTGTAGTCGATTTTAGTAATAGGAGATCCTAGTCGATTTCGAACAGAATCGACGTTGGAGCCGAACAAACGAGAAATCGTTTGCTGAAGTTGAAAGTATTTTTTGATTCGGGATTTAGAATTGATTTTCGACAAGAAAAATAATAATTTATTATTCAAACTTTTAATGGGCCCAAATCTTAAATCATGGGCCTTAATTTTGGAGTTTTGTTTTTTTTTTGAAATTTGGGCTTCGACCCCAAAAACTTATTTCGGCCCATGTAACCTGCTTAGCCGGTTTCCTTTGCTTATAAAATGTGTAAAATGTTTCATTTCACATCATTCTTAATCTTCAAATTCTTCTAACTTTCCTTTCAAAATTTCTCTAAAAATTCCTCTCTAGGGAGCGTTTTCCTGCGTTTGCACCACCATCTTTTTGCTGATTTCTGGAATTTTTCTTCATATTTCCGGGGTTTTTACTTGAATCTTTGAAGATTCAAACGTTTTCAGGGTTCCTGTTTGAAGGATATTCAAAAATTCTTCATTTTCTGGGATTTTGCTTCGAAGATTCTACATTTTCTGGGTTTTCCTTTACAGATTCTTCATTTTTTGGGTTTTCCTTTGAAGATCATTCAAAGATTCTTCATTTTCTGGGTTTTTGTTGGGTTTAATCTTTGAAGTTTCACCAGTTTTCAAAGGCTTCTCAAAGGCTTTCTAAGATGAACTCGGCTTCTAAGAAAGGTAACCCCATCCCTATTCGCTCATCGTACATGAATCTTATTAGCATGATCAACGAACGTGGGGATGTGTATCCTTCTATTTCTGCCCTTGAATCATTTAACCATGCAAACAACTTCTATGATGAAGATAAAATTAGGAAGTATAACAAATTATTTAACCTTCCATGTGATCTTAAGTTAATCCCAGTAGATCCAGGTACTCGTACTTGTCATTGGAAAGCAGATTCTTTATGTGTTTATAGAGATATGCTTTGTGCGGGGGTTAGACTCCTATTACATCCATTCATTCCTCAACTGCTAACCGATATTCAAGTAAGTCCTTGCCAAATAGTTCTTAATGCATGGAGGTTGATTATTTGTTTCATGATTTTATGTTTGCAAAATAATTATCCTCTCTCTATTGCTTTATTTCGAAGAATTTTTCAATTCAAAAATAGTTCAAGCCAAAATCCGGACTGGGTTCAATTGAACCAAAGACATAATATTCCTCACATAGTTAACGGCTTATCTGTTCCTGAGAATAATCCAGACTTGAAGAAAGCGTTTATGTATCTTCACTGGGAAGGGGGTGATTGGGGCACCCTTTTTAGGTCTTCATTTGGTACGGTAGCCGATGGGAATCCGGCTTCCATCAGGCTTTCTCCTGAAGAGGAGGTTCCTTTTGCCAATTTGACAGCTACCAATGGGACATTGGATGCCCGTACTTTGATTGATGAACTTGTCATGAAATCAGTAGGCCTCTCTAACATAAGCGAAAAGGGTAACTTACTTTCCCTTCATAGTTTTTACTTTATTTATATTTTTGACTGTGGTGATCTAATCACTTCATTATTTAATTTTGGTAGATGCTCATGCAATTGTCAAAGCCCAGATTCCTAAGGAAGGTGAAACTCAAAGGATGAAAAGGGGTCGGTTGAGCAAAGATGCTAGGATCCCCCCTTAAATGCCTGATTTTCTTCGTAGCCATGAGGGAGGAAGTGAAATCGCAGCCAAAACGGGGGCAACTTCTGGCCCTTCATCTACTGTTTTCCGTCCTGCTTGGGGGATTCGCAGACGGGACACAGTTTTAGGCGTTACAAAGAATGCCCATGACTGGTCGTATCACTCCATTCCTCCTGTGGATTTTGCTGATATTGTTGGTTCTCGTGATATGGAGGCTATAGAAGGGATGGGCTCCCAAACCATTGTTGCAGTGAGATTACTTTCTCTCTTTTACTTGTTTGCTTTTTCTTGCCGCACATAACGTTATCGTTTCTTTAATTCTTTGCTAGACCAATGCCTATTTTCAAGCTTCTTTGGAGAAGGGTAAACTTTGGAAGACCCAAGCTGGGGTTCATGAGAAAAATTGGAGAATCGAGGAGTCTAAGGCAAAAGGCCTTTCTGAAAAGCTTGCTTTGAAGGAGACGGAACTACTGGACGCCCGTGCCGAGGTAATGGAGCTCAAGGATTATAAGCAGGATAAGATCATTGATTCTTATATGGATTCTACTGAGTTTGGTGAAATAATGGAAAAACATGACAAACTTCTATACCCATCATATTATACTAAGGGGTGGAATGATGCTGTGAAGGCCATTTCAGGAAAGTTTGAGCGAATGTTCATCCCTAAGGACTTTATAAGTCCTCAAGCTCATCTTTTCGATCATAGATTGGTTGACGCTTCTGATAGTGATGATGAAATGGACGATGCTGAAGAGGATCGTATTCTGGACCCGGTTCATAATCTCCTCCTACTAGCTCAAAGCAAATTGTTGCCACGGCCGAAGAAGAGGATGATACCTCTAGTTCTGGTTCCGACGTTAGTGCCACTGATTCTGGCGAGGAGTAGTTTTATTTTGTTTGCTTTGGCTTATCATTTTATGTATTATGTTCATCTAAACTCACCCTTCAGGGTTTAACTTTCCCTTCGGGCTTTATTTATGCACTATCTATTTCTTTAGATCGTGTTTACCTTTTTGCTTGCTTATAAGGTAATTCTTAGTAATTGTCTTTTCTTTAGCTTGCATTTTTCTATTGCTTGATAATTGTTGACTAAAAACAAAGATATGGAAAAAACATCATTTGCATAAGTAATTTGAGAATGGGTTCAACCCTTACATAATACTCTACTTCCTACCTCGAGCTAAAAACTCGAACTGGTTTCGCCGACCTTATTTCTACTTGTCCTAGTAGTGAGTCCAGTTAGGGAACACTAAACATAATAAATTTTCAAATTCGCAGCTTGCCAAGTTCTCGGCACCTCAATCCCTTCAAGGGTTTCCAACTTGTATGAGCCTCGCCCAAACACGCTCTTGACCCGGTATGGCCCTTCCCAATTTGGAGCCAATTTTCCTTTCTGTCCAACTCCGGACGCTTCTATCTTTTGGAGAACTAAATCTCCTTGACGAAATAATCTCTCTTTAACCCTTAGGTTGTAATAGAAAGATGCTCGTTTCTTATGTTCAACTATCTTAGCATTTGCTCCATCTCTAAGTTCATCAATTAGATCTAAGGCAAGCCTCATGCCTTCTTCATTTGCTTCTGGTTCGTAGGCTCCCACTCTTGGAGAAGTATGAGTAATTTCCACTGGAACCACTGCTTTTGCTCCATATGCTAACAGAAACGGAGTTGCCCCAGTGGTGACCTTACAAGTGGTACGATATGCCCACAGTATGGGGAGCAATTCATCCACCCAAGTATTCCTAGAGCGTTCAACTCTTTTCTTCAGTCCATCCAGGATGATTCGATTTGCTACCTCAGCTTGCCCATTTGCTTGAGGATGAGCAACAGAAGTAAAACGTAGTTCAATATCGTTCTCTCCACAATACTTCTTGAAATCTTCTTTGTCAAACTGAGTTCCATTATCCGTGACCAAGATTCGTGGAATCCCATACCTGCATATTACATTTTCCCAAAAGAACTGCATTACTTGCTCAGTGATTATCTTGGCTAGGGGTTTAGCCTCAATCCACTTAGTTAAGTAGTCAATTGCCACTATCAAAAATTTCCTTTGTGCACTTGCCACTGGAAATGGACCAAGTATATCCATTCCCCACATGGCAAACGGAACAGGTGAATTTATAGACGTTAACATCTCAGGTGGTTGTCTAACCACTGGTGCATGCTTTTGGCATCGTTCACACCTCTTCACATAGTTTTTTGCGTTTGCAAGCATATATGGCCAATAGAACCCTGACGAGTGATTTTATGAGCAAGGGCCCTGCCCCCGAAGTGCTGCCCACAAATCCCCTCGTGCACTTCCTTTAGGGCTAACTCCGCCTCCTGGGTCTCAAACACTTCAAGTAGGGGAAAATGAAAGATTTTTTATATAATATTCCCTCAATTAAGGTGTACCTTAATGCTCTCACATATAATTTTCGTGCCTCTGAAGTATTGTCAGGTAGCCAACCAGTTTCTAGATGAGCCTTGATGGGATCCATCCAGCAGCTAACAACGTCAATAGGTGCTATTAATTTTCCATTGATGCTCGGGGTCTTCAAGACTTGGAAGTATACACTTCCTGCATTGTTCTCTATCTCAGAAGAAGCAAACTTGGACAAGGCATCAGCTTTCATGTTTTATTATCTAGGAATGTGTTCCACATAACACTCATCAAATTGAGTCATGATGGCTTTGACAAGTTTCAGATACTTAGCCATGACTTCATCTCTAGCCTCAAATTCTCCATTCACTTGGGAAACTACCAACCTTGAATCTCCACATACTTTGAGAGTCTTAACTCTCAAGGCTCCTGCTAGCCCCAAGCCAGCTATCAGGGCTTCATACTCAGCTTCATTGTTTGTCGTTGGGAAGTCCAACTTGAGTGCATACTCTATGAGAAATCCATCGGGACTTTGCAGCACCAAACCTGCTCCACTTGATTTTGTTTTTGACGCCCCATCAAAATAGAGCACCCAACACTCTTTGGACACCATGTCTTCATCTTTCTTCACTTCTTCTTTTCCTTCCAATACTGGTTCCTGCCCCCCGACTTCCTGGTTGTCAATAGTGCATTCAACCATGAAGTCAGCAAGTGCTTGAGCTTTTATTGCCGTTCGAGGCTTGTACTTGATGTCAAATTCTCGTAACTCTATAGCCCATTTGATCAATCTTCCACTAACTTGAGGACTGTGCAAGATGTTTCTTAGCGGCTGATTGGTCAAGACTTCTATCTTGTGTGCCTGGAAGTATGGGCGTAGTTTTCTCGAGGCCATGATCAGGGCTAACACAAACTTCTCTATCGTAGAGTAGTTTATTTCTGCTCCATGTAAAATCTTGCTCACGTAATAGATGGGTTTTTGAACTTTCAATTCTTCCTTAACCAAAACAGCTCCAAGGGCAGTGTTAGAGACTACCAGGTATAAGTAGAGAATCTCTCCTGGTTTTGGTTTTGCCAACAATGGTGCCTCGACCATGTACTTTTTCAAGGCCTCAAAGGCTTTCTGGCTTTCTATCGTCCATTCAAATTTTTTCATGTTTTTTAGTGCTTTGAAGAAAGGCAAGAACTTCTCCCCTGATTTGGAGATGAATCTCCCTAATGCTGCCACTCTTCCCGTTAGCTTCTGAACATCCTTGACGGACCGTGGCGGCTCCATGTCCAGAATTGCTTTGATTTTATCGGGGTTAGCCTCAATTCCTTGTTTAGAGACCATCAGGCCTAAAAACTTTCCTGACCCTACGCCGAAGGCGCACTTCAAATACTTCCCGTAGATGGTTTATATGATCTGCCTTATCGAGACTCTTAACCAACATGTCGTCTACATAGACTTCCATGGTCTTCCCAATCAGATGCTCAAAAATTTTGTTCACCAACCTTTGATATGTCGCACCTGCATTCTCGACCCCAAATGCCATAACTAAATAACAGTAAACACCAAAGTCAGTGATGAAAGATGCCTTGGAGATGTCATCCTTATGCATTTTGATCTGGTTGTATCCACTGAAGCCATCCATGAAACTCAACATCTCGTGCCCAGCTGTGGCATCTATTAGAGTATCAATTCTTCGCAAGGGAAAACAATCCTTAGGACATGCATCGTTGAAGTCTGTGAACTCTACACACATTCTCCATTTTCCATTGGTTTTCTTGACCATTAGCGGGTTAGCCAACCATTCAGGGAATTGAATTTCTTCAATGAACCCTTCTTCCAAGAGCTTATCTACTTCCTGCTTTATGGCCTCTTGCCTCTCTGGACCAAAGTTTCTCTTCTTTTGCTTCACCGTATTCCTTTCGCGATCTACATTCAACTTGTGAGTTATTAACTGGGGATCAATCCCTAGCATATCGGCCGCTATCCAAGCAAAAACATCATTGTTTTCTTGAAGAAAAGATATGATCTTGCCCTTCAAGGGTTCATGTAACAATGCTCCAACGTAAGTAACCTTTTCTGGTTCGCCAGGAACTAAGGGAATTGGAATTAAATCCTCAGACGGTTTCCCTCTTCTTTCTTCATTATCTCTGGTATCCATGTCTTCAATGTGGAGAATCTGCCCCCCGACTCCATCATGCCTCAATGCAACTACATAACAACTTCTAGCCATTTTTTGATCACCTCGCTCCTCACCAATCACATTCCTTGTTTGAAACTTGATTTTCAGATGGTAAGACGGGGCAACAACCTTGAATGCATGAAGAACCGTACTTCCTAGGATTGCATTGTAAATTGAAGTTGCCTTTATGACTATAAAGTTCAACATTTGAGTAGTCGTCTTTGAACCTTGCCCCATTGTCGTATGGAGTTGGATTGTACCTTCCACCTTTAATTCCACTCCATTGAATCTATATATGGGCATAATCGAGGGTGTTAACTGAGAATTAGTGTAGCTCATCTTGATGAAAGCATCATGAAACAAGATGTCTACGGAAGCTCCATTGTCAACCAAAACCCTATTTGTTTCGGAATTGCCTATCACAGGTATGATGAACATGGGGTCGTCATGGGGAAATTTCACTCCTTCTAAGTCAGAATCATCAAAACTTATGGCTATCTCCGTCCAGGCACGCTTCGGTGCTTCTCCTACAACAGTCATTACCTTTCGGGCATAAGCTTTCCTTGAATTTCGGGAGGACCCAGCAGCAGTTGGTCCTCCAAATATCATGTTGATGACAGTTCCTCGGGGTTTGGGATTACGATTTTGATCGTTGTCCCTTTTTTCATAGTCTTTCCTTTCATAGTTTCCTCGTTGATTTCCTCGATTCCCATCCTTAGTGAAATTATCGGGTTTTCCTCTTCGAATCAAGAACTCGATCTCATCTTTCAATTGCCTGTAATCATCCGTATCATGACCAACTTCTTTGTGGAATCGACATAATTGATTCTGATTCCTTTTAGACAAGTTAGTCCTCAATGGCTTCGGCCATCAGAGATCTTCCTCCTTTGCAATTTCCATCAGAATTTGGCTTCTAGAAGTGTTCAATCTCACATACTTCGTGAACCTTGGTCCAAAATTGTTATTTTTAGGTGGAGAGTCAGAATCCTCTGATATCCTAGGATACTTTTCCTTAACATCATATTCTTGAGTGTCCTTTCTTTTCTTTGCGTTCCCGCTTCCGCTAGCAACAGGTTCATATTTCCTCATGCTTTCTTCAGCCTTGATATATTTTCCAGACCGGTCTTGTAACTTTAGCATGATTTCAGGTGGATGCTTAACCAAAGACCTTTTAAAATGATCATCAGTGGTTCCTTGCTGTAGGGCTATCATTGTTACTTTGTCCTTCAGATCTGGGACCTTCAAAGCCTCTCCAGTGAATCGATTTATGTAGTCCCTCAAGGCTTCATTCTTACCTTGCTGGATTCCCATAAGAGATGCAGAACTCTTCTCATGAACCCTTCCACTGACAAACTGGTTGATAAACGCCTTGCTCAGTTCCTTAAAAGATCCAATAGAATTGGGAAAGAGATGACTGTACCAACGTTGAGCCATGCCCGCCAGGGTTTGTGGAAACTTTCTGCATTTGACTGCATCATTGGTAGGCTGCAACAATAGTGCATTTGAGAAAGTTCTTACATGATTTGCTGGATCTCCTGTTCCATCATAAGATTTGATGGTTGGCATTTTGAATTTTCTGGATATATTAGCTTTCATGATATCTTGAGTAAAAGGTGGTGTAGGATCATCAGGATCTCCCAAAGGTAACAACACAGTAGGATCACCCTTTGGAGCTTCAGCCCTCTTGGTTCTTCTTGGTGCATGATCTAAATTGATCACCGTCACTCTCCCGGTTGCTTGGTTTTGTGCTTTCGCAGCCTCTTCTTCCGCCAATACTTTCTTGAGTCTTGCAGCCTCTGCCTCATAGGCCACAATACTTTCCTTAATGGTTTGGAGTTGTTCTTGATTTTTTGGGGAAGAACGCCTCCTTCTTGGGGGTACATCCCTTTCATCATCGAAATTATAATTTTCTTCCTCAGTATAAGGACCTGAGTAGTCTTGAATCAAGGGGGTCTGTCGAGTTTGAGTTTGTTGATTAAGGGGTCCCAGACCTTGAATATAAAGGGGAACATAAGCTTCGTGGTATGTTGGATTAATACCACTACTCCCTACTGTGGGTCGAGGTGGCAACCATAGGTTGGCATCCCAAGAGTTTGAGTCGTATATTGGGGAAGATCCGTGGTGTGAAGTTGAAGGCCACGTGGTGCATTCAGAAGTAGTGGAGAGGTTGTGACGGGTTCCTGGAGGATAGTCTCTTGAGGATTAGGTCCATGAACGACCATTTGCAGGGGATTCGTACCTTCCACCGAAATTGGGATTTCTGGTCCTTGAGTAGTGATGAGGGGGATACTTGCCCCTTTAGTGCTAGTAGTTGGCGGCGGTTGGCTTCCATGAGTCTCTGTTTCAGAGGTAAGAGGATGTCCTTCAGAAGTATGAGTTTCTCAATTTGTTCTTCGTGTATTTGCCATGGTTGATGTTGTTTTCCCACAGACGACGCCAAATGTTGTGGAATGAAATCTGTACATTCAAATTTAATGTTAGGGTTTGAGAGCTTTCGAGCTTTAATGGCTGGTCTCGTGTTTCGTGGCTAAATCTGCCCTCACAAGATGCCTACATATCTCAATTCGTAATTGAGAATCAAGCCAAAAAACGTAGTTCTTGGTGTTGCCCTCGGGGCTATGGTGTAATATCCCTAAATTTTTTACTTATTTAAGAACCATTGATGAATAGTAACTTTTGTTAAAAACCATTGATGAATAGTAATTTTTTTCGTTTAAAAAGTTTTCAGACCACCCTATGTACGGGACATTATAATGAACTTTCAAAGTCGTATTAGTGGTCTACGATGTAAATGAAGGAATGCAAAAGCTATCAGAATCGGAAAAATAGCATTTCTGTTTTCTCCGAAATTTCACCAATAACGGACGGATTAATCATTATTTGAAAATATTGGAGGATTAAATTATCAATTCCATGGATATGGATTTACTAAAAGAATTAGTGATGTCAAGAACGTTTACGGTAAACTACTTCGATAGAACACTTAAGAAACCCTGCGAACATTTTACGAGATTAAGCGGTGACGGAAGAATGCGACACTTACAGGATTAAATATAGACATGGAAGTAACATGTAACAAGATTAATACAAGGAATGCAACAATTGGATCATCTGTGTGAAAGGAAACGAACCAGTAAAGCCACTTTGTCTCTAGACTCATGCATGTTTGACAAGTGTCCAATGATAAAGCAACAAGAGCTATGACTCACCACTTTTAATACAAAATATCTCATTTTCTATCAATCAACCAAGGCAAAAAGAAAAAGAAAAACTCTCCCACTTGAAGAACAAAAGCATTCGGCCCATTTCTTCAAATCAAAGATACTTTTTCAAAAACCAATCTTCCACTCATCCATAAATCATAAGTAATAGCTCTTTGGAAAGCTCTAGGATGGATTAAGAAGAACACCAAGTTTCATCATCATCCATTAAGGTTAGCATGATCAAATCTTTGTACAAAGTTTAGGCATGAATAGTAATTTCAAGAACTAACTTTTGTTTCTTGATTTCTTTGGTTGATTCAAGCTATCTTAAGGTTATATAAGGACTATACAAGGCTTATTAAGGACTTCTGTCCAAGGTCACCACTGCCCACTATAGTGTAGGTCTTGTTTCGAGGTTCGTTTTGGTGCGAAGATCATGTGAATCCGATTTACGGTTTAGTAGAAACAAGTGTTTTAGTAAAGGATGTTTCGCGAAACCAAACGATACCACTTAACCAACTTTGAGGCAATGATCAAACCCCTTAATCGACTAATTAGAATGTGAAACTCTGTGTTAACATGCTAGGTACGTTTAGGAAGACCCTCGAAAAGATTTCGTGTTAAAAGAATTAAAACTCAATTTTATAAAAATGCGTGAACAAGCTTACGCGAGTGGAAGTTCTTAAGGAGTTAACTTGAAAACATGTTTTAGCTTAAGTAAAGTTCGTACTTAGTTTCATAAAAGTATTAAGTGATTAACCTCGGATATTTTGACTATGTATAGATCGCCGGATCAACCCGAGGTACACTATCCCTACCTCACCACCAGGCAAGTTTTCGAAACCTATACTTATTGTTGTGTGATAATAAACTATTTTCATATATGATATGCAAATGCGAGGTATGCATGTTTCATTCCCAAGTACATTGCGATATATAAATTACATACTTGTTTTCGAACTGATATATATAACAAAACTTGAGGTTATGACTTGAGAATGGGGCTTATAAGTTAGATATGGGATATCAGCTGTAAGCCATGTTTTTATAAATGCCCTAGGATAAGGGCGGGTGATTTTCTTTAGATCAGAAGTAATTATATTTTCTGTATATATTAAAGGTTATTTTTCCGATAAAGATATCGGGCAACTGTTATTCAATCCTTATTTATTTAATGAATATTATTTTTGAATATTCATTTGAGGTTTACTTATTTAATGAATATTATTTTTGAATATTCATTTGAGGTTTATTTATTTAATGAATATTATTTTTGAATGTTCATTTAAGGTTATTTATTTAATGAATATTATTTTGAATATTCATTTGAGATTCATTTATTTAATGAATATTATTTTTGAATATTCATTTAAGGTTATTTATTTAATGAATATTATTTTGAATATTCATTTGAGGTTTACTTATTTAATGAATATTATTTTCGAATATTCATTTAAGGTTTATTTATTTAATAAATATTATTTTTGAATATTCATTTAATGTTATTCAATGAATATTATTTTTTAATATTCATTTGAGGTTTACTTATTTAATGAATATTATTTTTGAATATTCATTTGAGGTTTATTTATTTAATGAATATTATTTTAAATATTCATTCAAGGTTTATTTATTTAATGAATATTATTTTGAATATTCATTTAATCATTATTTACTTAATGAATATTATTTTCGAATATTCGTTCAAGGTTACTTATTTAATAAATATTATTAGATTATTTATCAAATACTTTTAACACGTTTTAAAAATGAGAAATTTTATTTAAAGCATCCTCGACCTTCAATAATTATGAAGGATACTCTAAACTATATCATTAATTATTTTAAATCAAAAAAGAGGTTCCCAAAACACTATTTTTCCCATTTAAATCTGTCTTTTAAGAGGATTTAAATGCTCGCTCAACTATCAAAAATATGGAAAACCTGATTTAAGCGACTACTACTCTTTTTAAACTCTCAACTCAAAACTGTAAAGGGACATATATTTTCTCGGAGCAATTTAATTGCTGCAAGTCAAATGTTGTGTTACCACCTCAACGATCGAGGGGTAAATTGATGGAACAAGTCGATATCCATTAACAAGCATCGCTTGGGAAATATTGGAGAATCTTCCTTTCCAACCTAGATATAACTACTTAGTGGAGTCGTATCAACAAGTATTACACTTGGGAAAAGGAGGACGATCTTTACGTTTTAGAGTCATGAATTTCATCCAAACTAGGAGCAAGTGTAAGAGGTCGAGTCGCGCCGATCCATCATTTTATTGCCCCAAATGGGCCGGGGAGATCCAGAAAGGCGGTAGACAATGTCAGGCTGTCGTGTTCTTCCATCTACATGTAGAAAACCCTTTTTAGTTGTACCACCTGCTACTGATCATAGTAAGGTTGGACAACTGGCGCGGAGATTACTCCAGTATTAGTTCATCATCCAACGTGGATAATTCTGCAACATGTATTGAAAGGGACTAAAGGGTAGCCCCCTTAGTACAGGTTTACCGATCATGTTGCAGAGGGTCGAAAAGTGTTTAACAAATTGAAGTTACAATAAATCCTTGCAACTTCGTCTTTTATTTTATGAGTTATGACTCTGATAAAACTTTACTTAGATTATATATGTATAAGTGGATTTTGGGGTTACGGAAACATTATGTTAATTTTCCTTGTAACTTCATCCTATATATTATACTAGTCTCTTATCCGTTTAAGGCATAACATGTGGCTACAAAAATATCTTTGAACTGTTATATACTGATAATTTGTTATAAACTATTTTGGTGGGCTCTATTGCTCACCCTTGCTTTATTTAGTTATATCACAACAACAGCTAGAGCAGATGGCCCGCAACAGGCACACTCTGCGCAAGCAGGTAGCAGCCGTCAGAGATTTACCCGCTGAGGTCGTAGCCGCCATAACTGAGGTAGTAGTAACCAGTAGCCTAGGCTACAGCTTTTGTGTATCAGACTTATTTATATTATGATTAATGTAAGCAACGGCAAGAACTATTAAGTGTAATCTATAATCTTTTGGGTTTGTAATAACTTATAACTTGTGGATCCTATGACTAGATACTTATTCCAATTTCATCTCTGGGACTATAACTAGTTGTGTGTGTGTGGTGTTGTTATTATGGGGTCACAACATGCAATTCAATTGTTTTGATTCAAGTGCAAGTATTATTGACGGGAATTGAGACCGTAACGACCGTATCCCCGACCCCGGATCTGGGGCTGTTACAGAAATGGTATCAGAGAAAGAGTTATAAACCCCAGAGATGATGCGACGTTACAATAATAAATTCACTAAGATAATAAGAACTCTTTCCAAGTTCAATTAAAACCCTTTTGGGAACTTTAATATCATGATAGTAACATAGTTCGTTATTGTGTAGGCGAGCGACATCTCTGACCCTGAGGCTTTCGAGAGACAGCATGATGAGGACTTGCTCCGGACTACAGATCCATACTATGAGGGTTTTGAGGAGGAGGACCCGGAGGAGGTCCAGGCAGATGCGGACACCGAGGTTGTTGAGGATTCTGACGATGAGGATCCAGAGGAGGACCAGACCCTAGCTGATACTGAGGTTATGGAGGGAGATGTTGAGGACCTGACTCCACTCCCTATTGAGAGAGCCCCTACCCCTCCACCACTGCCTTTGAGCCCTTCCCCTGATGATTTTGAGGAGCTTACCCCTGAGCCACAGCAGATAGAGGCTGCACCACCAGCAGACCCGGTTACCCCACCTCATGTCCCGTTAGCGGGGATACCAGTGTGTGTGCATAACTGGACAGTGAACAGAGTTCAGTCAGATTTGATAGTGGCTGAGGCTAGACTAGGAGAGTCACGGATGCAGCTAGCAGCAGAGAGGGCTGCCAGGATTGTACGCCAGGGCGGCGGGAGGTCTGTGCCCCCTCGAGTTGCCAGGAGGGCGATGACTCGCATTGAGCTAAAGGCACGGATGAGGATTCGAGCTTTGCCTACTAATGGCGACGGCAGGGTATCCAGGATTGATGCTGAGGAGATTCTCTGCATGGCTATGGCGAGGGTGAGGGCATTGGGCCGCACTAGTGGCTGATTTCAGATTTGGTGATGTAGTAGTCTAGTCTTCTAGTCATGTACGGACATAGTAGTGCCGATTTTTGCGGGATTGTTCCATTGTATATAGTATCCCTTTTCTGACTAGAAGGATAGACCATGTATTTCACTTTTGACTAGATGCTGTTAGGACAGTTGTACTTGTAAACTGTCGATGTTGACTCAGACTATGTATCTTTGGTACCATGTATATATTTGTTTCCTTTCAGTTGAATCCAGTTCTGTTGTGACGCGATCACAAGTTTATTATACTGTTGTCTGTACTATTATGATTAAATTGTGATAAAATATAGAACTGCGGGAGTCTACTTCCAATTATATGACGATCGTACAAGAGAAAAATCTGTAACCAAGCGAATGAACCTAACATGAAATTTTCCAAATTTTCAGTAAGATGCCTCCACGAAGGATGAGAACTAGGGCTAACCCCCATGAATCTGATGATCAAGAAAGCCACAACCAGGATAGGGAAGACCCCGAATATGAGGAAGAGATAGATGGAGATTATAATGAGCAGGACGACTCCCAGTATGGAGAGGCAGATGAATCCTTTTTCACTGCGGAATTTGAGACTGAAGAAGAGGAAGTTGAAGTGGAACAAAGGAGAGAGGACCAGGGTGGAGATCCCATGGGTCAGGTCATGAATCTACTTAGGCAAAATTTGGACCGTTATCCCCAACCACCCCAAGGAAACCACATCACCGTGGCAAACTCTTTCAGGGCCTTTAAGTCGCTCAAGCCCCCAGAATTCCAAGGATCGGTTGACCCAGTAGAGACAAGAGCCTGGATAAAGGAAATGGAAAAGTCCTTTGAGATATTAAGCATTGAGGAGGCACATAAGACTATTTTCGCCACTTACCTTCTGAAAGGAGAGGCCAACTATTGGTGGGAGGCCAAGAAGAACATGGAGACAGATGCTATCGTAACTTGGGAAAGGTTCAAACAATTGTTTCTATAGAAGTATTTCCCAAGGTTTATGAAGACTCAAATGGAGCTCAAGTTTTTGGAACTGAAGCAGAATAACCTAACGGTGGCTGATTATGAGGCAAAATTTACCGAGCTATCAAAGTTTGTGCCAGAGTTTGTAGATACCGAAGAAAAGAAAGCTAATAGATTTCAACAAGGATTGAAGTAGTGAATTCAGAATCGCGTGGTAGTCTTGGAGATTTCGGACTATGCCACATTGGTGCAAAAGGCTTCGATCGTGGAAGCAGGGAGTGATCAGATGCAGAGGGAAAGAGAGAAAGGCGGGACAAAAAGGAAACATGCAAGTATGGGTGGAGGTTCTGCAGGAAGAAACCCCCCAAATAGGTTTAACCTCGGGGCAGTCTCCCTACCTGTAAGGAATATGGGGTTCAAGCGACCCGTGAGCTCAAGCGTAAACCAGGGCGGCAACCCATCAGGAGTGTCCCACTCCTACCAACCTCGACCCCCATTACCAGTATGTACAACTTGTGGAAAGAAACACCCCGGTGTATGCAACCAGAAACAGGCAACCTGTTATAACTGTGGACGAAGGGGCCATTATGCTACCAATTGTACCACGGTTAACCCTAGCGTCAACCGAAACCTCACTTGTTTTCAGTGTGGACGTCAAGGTCATATGAAGAAGGATTGCCCCATGAACCGACCCGCAGCATCCGAGGCAAGCAAAGCTGCCTCCAACAAACCACCAACTGCTAGGACTTTCAACATGATAGTGCAGGATGTCGTGAGGAACACGGATGTGATAGCAGGTACCTTTTCTCTAAATTCAGTTAGCGCAAATGTTTTATTTGATTCTGGAGCAACTAAATCTTTTATATCGAGGAATTTTGCGCATAAATTGAAACTTAAAGCCCAACCATTAAAGGATTCCCTACGAGTAGAGATAGCTAACCACAAAATAGTCCCAGTTAATCGGATTCACCCAAACTGCGAATTGGAAATAGGGGAACAGTCTTTTTATGTGGATTTGATTCCTTTTAAATTAGGAGAATTTGATGTTATTTTGGGGATGGATTGGTTGTCTCGCAATAACGCGCAAATAGTTTGTAAAGGGAAGAAGGTTAGACTAAATACCCCCGGGAAGAAGGAGGTAGTGTCTAAGGGAATGAAACATACACAGAAATTTCTAACCATGGCACAAACCAAAAGATTGTTACGAAAGGGAAATGAGGCTTACTTAGCGTATGTTGTAGACACCCAGAAAGAGGTGCCCAGGTTACAGGACATCCCGGTAGTTAACGAGTTCGAAGATGTGTTTCCACAAGACCTTCCAGGATTACCACCCGATAGGGTAATTGAGTTTGCTATTGAGTTAGCCCCGGGGACGGCGCCAGTTTCGAAGGCCCCGTACCGGTTAACCCCAGTAGAAATGAAAGAACTAGCTACCCAGTTATAAGAACTGTTGGAGAAAGGTATGATAAGACCCAGTGTGTCGCCATGGGGGGCACCAGTGTTGTTTGTTAAGAAGAAAGATGGGAGTATGAGGTTATGCATCGACTACCGAGAGTTGAACAAGCTAACTATAAAGAATAAGTACCCATTACCCATAATAGACTATTTATTCGACCAGCTAAAGGATGCTGTGTACTTCTCTAAGATTGACCTGAGAACCGGATATCACCAATTAAAGATTAAACCTGAAGATATCCCAAAGACTGCATTCCGTACCAGATATGGACATTATGAGTTCTTGGTGATGTCGTTTGGACTGACCAATGCCCCAACAGCTTTCATGGATTTGATGAATAGGGTGTTCAAGAAGTATTTGGACGAGTTCGTTATAGTTTTCATCGATGATATTCTTATCTACTCAAAGACAGAGGCAGAACATGCATAACATTTGAGGATAGCCCTAGGAATACTCAGGAAGGAACAATTGTATGCCAAATTCGCGAAGTGTGAATTCTGGCGAAATGAGGTCCAGTTTTTAGGACATCTGATCAATAAGGAGGGAGTGTTGGTTGACCCCTCCAAGATAGAGGCATTTTCAAATTGGGAGCGACCAACCACACCAACCGAGGTGAGAAGTTTCATAGGATTAGCAGGGTATTATAGAAGGTTTGTTAAGGATTTTACGAAGATCGCAGCCCCGTTAACCCGACTTACCTGTAAAACTGAGAAGTTTGAATGGATGGAAAAATGCGAGAATAGTTTCCAAGAGCTAAAGAAGAGATTGGTGACTGCCCCTGTGTTGGCATTGCTAGATGGAAAAGGAGATTTTGTTATTTACAGTGATGCTTCGCATAAGGGATTAGGGTGCATGCTGATGCAGCACGGTAAGGTAATCGCGTATGCATCAAGGCAATTAAAGGAATATGAGATTCGATATCCCACTCATGATCTAGAACTAGCAGCAGTAGTTTTTGCTTTAAAGATTTGGAGGCACTACTTGTATGGAGAAAAGTGTGAGATTTACACTGACCATAAGAGCCTCAAGTACATTTTTACCCAAAAAGAGCTTAACATGCGCCAAAGAAGATGGTTAGAGCTGATCAAGGATTATGACTGTGAAATTCTTTATCACCCAGGGAAAGCCAATGTGGTGGCTGATGCCCTTAGTAGGAAAGATAGACTCAAGATGATAATGTCTTCAAAAGAGCTGATTAGAGAATTTGAAAAGATGGAAATAGAAGTGAAGGTAACCGGAGACGGTACCGAAAAGCTGTTTGAGATTTCACTGCAGCCAGAGTTGTTATAAAAGATCAGAATATGTCAAGAAATAATGATGAGTGAAGACAGACAGTTAATGACAGGAGAAGAGATCCACACTGTCAAGGATGATAAAGGAATAAGGAGGTATACTTATCGAATTTGGGTTCCGAATGTTCGAGAACTAAAAGACGAGATTTTTTACACGAAAGTCACAGTTCAAGGTATTCAATTCACCCAGGAAGCACCAAGATGTATGGAGATTTGAAAGAATACTACTGGTGGCCTAACATGAAAAAGGACGTAGCAGAGTGGGTAAGCAGATGCTTGACCTGCCAACGAGTGAAAGCGGAACACCAGAGGCCCAGTGGACTTTTACGACCCCTAGAGATTCCCGAATGGAAATGGGAACACCTAGCCATGGACTTCGTAGTAGGTTTACCAAGGACCAAGGCCAATCATGACGCCATATGGGTAATCATAGATAGACTGACGAAGTCAGCTCACTTTCTTCCGATCAACGAAAGGTACACTGTCGACAGACTAGTGGATATTTACTTGAAAGAAATAGTGGTGCGACACGGAGTCCGAGTCGCCATAGTATCGGACCGAGATCCCAGATTTAACTCCAGATTTTGGAGAAGATTCCAAGAATGTGTAGGAACCCGGTTGAACATGTGTACTGCCTATCACCCGCAAACAGACGGACAAAGTGAAAGGACCATCCAAACCCTAGAGGATATGTTAAGAGTCTGTGCTATAGACTTTAAAGGAAGTTGGGATGATCACCTACCACTGATTGAGTTTTCCTACAACAATAGTTTTCATGCAAGCATAGGAATGCCGCCTTACGAGGCCCTTTATGGAAGAAGCTGCCGATCTCCCCTGTATTGGGATGAAGTTGGAGAGCGAAAGATGCTTGGGCCCGAAGTGGTCCAACGGACTAAGGACATAGTAGACCTAATCAGAGGACGACTGGTAGCATCCCAAGATAGACAAAAGAAGTATGCTGATTTAGCCCGGAAGGACAAGGAATATGAAGTGGGAGACCTTGTGTTCTTAAAGGTATCTCCTTGGAAAGGTTTGATGAGGTTCGGAAAGAAGGGAAAACTGAGTCCTAGATACATTGGACCATTTGACATCTTAAGACGTATTGGAAAGTTAGCATATGAGCTAGAATTACCCCCAAACTTGCAACAAGTGCATAATGTGTTTCATGTTTCAATGCTGAGGATATACAACCCGGATGCTAAGCACATAGTGGAATACGAACACGTAGACATGCAGCCAGACCTAACCTATGTGGAGCAACCTGTGGAAATCATAGATCAAAAGGAACAAGTGCTCCGGAACAAGGTCATCAAGTTAGTCAGAGTTTTGTGGCAGAACCATAATGTGGAAGAATCAACCTGGGAACTAGCAAGTGCTATGCTGGAAAAGTACCCCCATTTGTTTTGAAACTGATTCCGGGACAGAATCCTTTTAAGAAGGGGAGACTGTAATATCCCTAAATTTTGTACTTATTTAAGAACCATTGATGAATAGTAACTTTTGTTAAAAACCACTGATGAATAGTAATTTTTTTCGTTTAAAAAGTTTTCAGACCACCCTATGTACGGGACGGTATAATGAACTTTCAAAGTCGTATTAGTGATCTACGATGTAAATGAAGGAATGCAAAAGCTGTCAGAATCGGAAAAATAACATCTCTGTTTTCTCCGAAATTTCACCAATAACGGACGGATTAATCATTATTTGAAAATATTGGAGGATTAAATTATCAATTCCATGGATATGGATTTAATAAAAGAATTAGTGATGTCAAGAACGTTTACGGTAAACTACTTCGATAGAACACTTAAGAAACCCTACGGACATTTTACCAGATTAAGCGGTGACGGAACAATGCGACACTTACAGGATTAAATATAGACATGGAAGTAACATGTAACAAGATTAATACAAGGAATGCAACAATTGGATCATCCGTGTGAAAGGAAACGAACCAGTAAAGCCACTTTATCTCTAGACTCATGCATGTTTGACAAGTGTCCAATGATAAAGCAACAAGAGTTATGACTCACCACTTTTAATACAAAATATCTCATTTTCTATCAATCAACCAAGGCAAAAAGAAAAAGAAAAACTCTCCCACTTGAAGAACAAAAGCATTCGGCCCATTTCTTCAAATCAATGATACTTTTTCAAAAATCAATCTTCCACTCATCCATAAATCACAAGTAATAGCTCTTTGGAAAGCTCTAGGATGGATTAAGAAGAACACCAAGTTTCATCATCATCCATTAAGGTTAGCATGATCAAATCTTTGTACAAAATTTAGGCATGAATAGTAATTTCAAGAACTAACTTTTGTTTCTTGATTTCTTTGGTTGATTCAAGCTATCTTAAGGTTATATAAGGACTATAGAAGGCTTATTAAGCTCATATACACTCCAAGGAAGGTATAACTCTTGAAACCCTTAGTTATAATTTGATTTATATGGTTAGTTTTTAAGGATGGTTTAGTTAGTATGATCATAAGGATGATTGTTTGATTTTGATGAAAGTTTGATGTTGTTTTGAGGATGAATAAGTAGATGTTGGTTTTGACTTTGGTTGATGATGATTATGGATTAGTATTGATGTTGAAGAATTGACTTGATGATTTGGTTGGGTTGAACATGTAAAGTTTATGATTAAACTTTGGAATCGTTAAAACATAGCCGTTATAATGCCCGATTTTCCTTAACCTTGTTTTGTTTGTGATGTTCGAACATAAGGACTTCTGTCCAAGGTCACCACTGCCCATTATAGTGTAGGTCTTGTTTCGAGGTTCGTTTTGGTGCGAAGATCATGTGAATCCGATTTACGGTTTAGGAGAATCAAGTGTTTTAGTAAAGGATGTTTCGCGAAACCAAACGATACCACTTAACCAACATTGAGGCAAAGATCAAACCCCTTAAGCGACTAATTAGAATGTGAAACTCTGTGTTAACATGCTAGGTACGTTTAGGGAGACCCTCGAAAAGATTTCGTGTTAAAAGGATTAAATCTCAATTTTATAAAAATGCGTGAACAAGATTACGCGAGTGGAAGTTCTTAAGGAGTTAACTTGAAAACATGTTTTAGCTTAAGTAAAGTACGTACTTAGTTTCATAAAAGTATTAAGTGATTAACCTCGGATATTTTGACTATGTATAGATCGTCGGATCAACCCGAGGCACACTACCCCTACCTCACCACCAGACAAGTTTTCGAAACCTATACTTACTGTTGTTGTGATAATAAACTATTTTCATATATGATATGCAAATGCGAGGTATGCATGTTTCATTCCCAAGTACATTGCGATATATAAATTGCATACTTGTTTTCGAACTGATATATATAGCAATACTTGAGGTTATGACTTGAGAATGGGGCTTATAAGTTAGATATGAGATATCAGCTATAAGCCATGTTTTTATAAATGTCCTAGGATAAGGGTGGGTGATTTTCTTTAGATCAGAAGTAATTATATTTTCTGTATATATTAAAAGTTATTTTTCCGATAAAGATATCGGGCAACTGTTATTCAATCCTTATTTATTTAATAAATATTATTTTTGAATATTCATTTGAGGTTTATTTATTTAATAAATATTATTTTTGAATATTCATTTAAGGTTATTTATTTAATGAATATTATTTTGAATATTCATTTGAGGTTCATTTATTTAATGAATATTATTTTTGAATATTCATTTAAGGTTATTTATTTAATGAATATTATTTTGAATATTCATTTGAGGTTTACTTATTTAATGAATATTATTTTCGAATATTCATTTAAGGTTTATTTATTTAATGAATATTATTTTTGAATATTCATTTAAGGTTATTCAATGAATATTATTTTTGATTATTCATTTGAGGTTTACTTATTTAATGAATATTATTTTTGAATATTCATTTGAGGTTTATTTATTGAATGAATATTATTTTAAATATTCATTCAAGGTTTATTTATTTAATGAATATTATTTTGAATATTCATTTAATCATTATTTACTTAATGAATATTATTTTCGAATATTCGTTCAAGGTTACTTATTTAATAAATATTATTCGATTATTTATTAAATACTTTTAACACGTTTTAAAAATGAGAAATGTTATTTAAAGTATCCTCGACCTTCAATAATTATGAAGGATACTCTAAACTATATCATTAATTATTTTAAATCAGAAAGAGGTGCCCAAAACACTGTTTTTCCCATTTAAATCTATCTTTTAAGAGGATTTAAATGCTCGCTCAATTATAAAAAATATGGGAAACCTGATTTAAGCGACTACTACTCTTTTTAAACTCTCAACTCAAAACTGTCAAGGAACAGATATTTTCTCGGAGCAATTTAATTGCTGCAAGTCAAATGTTGTGTTACCACCTCAACGATCGAGGGGTAAATTGATGGAACAAGTCGATATCCATTAACAAGCATCGCTTGGGAAATATTGGAGAATCTTCCTTTCCAACCTAGATATAACTACTTAGTGGAGTCGTATTAACAAGTATTACACTTGGGGAAAGGAGGACGATCTTTACGTTTTAGAGTCATGGATTTCATCCGAACTAGAAGCAAGTGTAAGAGGTCGAGTCGCGCCGATCCATCATTTTATTGCCCCAAATGGGCCGGGGAGATCCAGAAAGGCGGTAGACAATGTCAGGCTGTCGTGTTCTTCCATCTACATGTAGAAAACCCTTTTTAGTTGTACCACCTGCTACTGATCATAGTAAGGTTGGACAACTGGCGCGGAGATTACTCCAGTATTAGTTCATCATCCAACATGGATAATTCTGCAACATGTATTGAAAGGGACTAAAGGGTAGCCCCCTTAGTACAGGTTTACCGATCATGTTGCAGAGGGTCGAAAAGTGTTTAACAAATTGAAGTTACAATAAATCCTTACAACTTCGTCTTTTATTTTATGAGTTATGACTCTGATAAAACTTTACTTAGATTATATATGTATAAGTGGATTTTGGGGTTACGGAAACATTATGTTAATTTTCCTTGTAACTTCATCCTATATATTATACTAGTCTCTTATCCGTTTAAGGCATAACATGTGGCTACAAAAATATCTTTGAACTGTTATATACTGATAATTTGTTATAAACTATTTTGGTGGGCTCTATTGCTCACCCTTGCTTTATTTATTTATATCACAACAACAGCTAGAGCAGATGGCCCGTAACAGGCACACTCTGCGCAAGCAGGTAGCAGCCGTCAGAGATTTACCCGCTGAGGTCGTAGTCGCCATAGCTGAGGTAGTAGTAACCAGTAGCCTAGGCTACAGCTTTTGTGTATCAGACTTATTTATATTATGATTAATGTAAGCAACGGCAAGAACTATTAAGTGTACTCTGTAATCTTTTGGGTTTGTAATAACTTATAACTTGTGGATCCTATGACTAGATAATTATTCTAATTTCATCTCTGGGACTATAACTAGTTGTGTGTGTGTGGTGTTGTTATTGTGGGGTCACAGCATGCAGTTCAATTGTTTTGATTCAAGTGCAAGTATTATTGACGGGAATTGAGACCGTAACGACCGGATCCCCGACCCCGGATCTGGGGCTGTTACATATGGCGGCAGGAGCACACCAAGGATGTAGTGACTTGTATGTCCTTATTCGATGATGAAGTCTAAAACGTAGTTCTGATTGAAGTATCAGGTCCTTTATATAGGCGTAGAGAGCCTTGGATTTAGGGTAGAATTAGGTAACTTGGGGGGTCAAGTGACCTTCTTAGAGCAGGATTGTGAGTCCTTGTTTGTAGGAGGCTGACTCCTGTTAGGTTTTTATGTCTTGGGGGCTACTCCAAGTTGGAGTTGGCTTAATTTTGGACTCCTTTCATGAGCTGTAGATTTTTCTCATTTATTGATTATTAAATTAATAAATAATTATGGTTTCGGGCCATAATTATCGGGCCTAAATCTTGGTTAGGTCTAATTAATGTGCCCTTTATTATATTTCTAGGGTTATTTTCTAGCCCATATTAGTAGAATTTTTAGATTATTAATTTTCTAGATTTGATTAGGGCCATTCCATAATATTTGAGGGCCCGGGGTGAAATCGAAAAAAGGGCCCTATTTTTTCTTTATAGTAATGCAAATTAAGATTCATGTAAATATAAACGAAGCCAAAATAAGGTTGATAATTGAAAGTAGATTCTCAATTTTTTTATTACTCCTTTCGTCTCTTTTACATATCAATTTTAAAAAGGTTACGCAATAAAGAAGATGTTCGTTATATATTTTTTCCTTCTAACACTCTTAATTGTTAATTTTAAAAATTGAGAATCAATTAAGTTTTAAAATGATGAAATTAATAGTAAATATAAGTATAGTTTTGGAGGCGGATATGTAAAATGAGACGGGGGAAATATATGATCGTACAAAATGATATTCAAGTAAATATGATTGTTCCTAAATATTGACAAGATTAAGAAAAGATTAAAAAAAATTAAAAATTTATCCAAGAATATTATACTCCTACTATCCTAAACTACACAATAATCAATTTTACAAAATTGAAAGCAAATCACTTGAATAAAATTAAAAGAGATAAGAGGGAAGTTAAATGAATAAGTCTTTAATCATATCATCCATTAAGACAAATCTGCAAATATTTTTAACTTTTTTACGAAATACCAATATATACTAGTATTAACCTAGAAATTTTGGGCCCCCGAAAATTAAAGGGCCCAGGGCGGTCGCCCTGGGCCGACCCTGGATTTGATTCTACATTTTTTTTCTTTTACTAGATTATTTATGTTTGAGTTAGTTGTTCTTTTTAATTATAATTGTTATAAGAAGAATTTTGTTTCGTCTGTGATTTGATTGATTGTTCATATTTTTTTGCAGTACTTAATATTATCATGCCTCTTCTTGTTTTGTCTAGATTATAATTTATCTATATCCATTTTCTTCAGGAAATACATGAAACAATTTGGATTTAAGTTTTCTACCATACTCGGAGGTGTAGCCAACATCCTGCATGTTATAAGTTTGTAACTTACGGTGAACTTTCTGTTTTTATGTATTCAAAGTTGCTTTTTAGTATAACTTTTTTGTGGCTAAGAAAACCTATAGCTAAGGTATTTGTATTGTGGAACTTCTGTATGTTTGCAAGTAAGGCGAAAAAATAGTGATGGTGGCTTTAATTTTTGACTTGAAGTACATATAAGTGCTTAACGGATCTTATTCTTGTATTTATGATGTATAGTTGGAAATTAGGACAAAGTGTACTTCTACAGTACCTTGATTGAGGTCAAGATTAAAGTGAGGCAAACCGCCAATAATATCTCTTATTCAAGCTCTATGTCATATTTTGTAATGTAGTATTGATAACGTGTATTTCATACACGTTTTTGTATATCTTTCTTTTTATTTTCTTTTGGTTCCATAGGCATTTTACTTATATTTGTTATGTTTCCCTTTTTCAGTGTCGCATGCTTGTTTGTTCAAAAGGTGGCTTATTGTGGGTTTGGAAGCAAATAGTATTCAAGAGAGAATTTAGAAGATGTTGGATTGCGATGCCGGGAAGTTCATAATGCATGATTTTGAAGATTTTTGTCTCGTACGGCCATCCGCACGGCTGTTCAGTAGGCCATACGAAGTGTTCCAAGTGATGCGGAATTTGTGTGAAATTGTACGGGCGTCCGCACAACCGTTCATCAGACTGTACATGTCATGTTGGAATTATTTGGAAGCAAAGTGACTTTTTGTCCTCTTGTCTAATGGATGTATTAATTGAATAGTTGGGAACCAAACATTATCTTATCTTTATCTCATCTTTATCACTTCAACAACATTCAATTAGCGTTAAGGGAAGTAGAGGAAGCATTTATTACTTGTAATCTAACATTGATTATGAGTAACTAACTTCATTTATTTGGCTCAAGGAAGGACTTCTTGTACTAAACCCATTTCATTTTAAGTAAGATCTATTTCAATCTATCTTATTGTTTATGAATTTGCTGGGAGATTTGTAAGTTGCTTCATCTTACTCTTATTGTACTTTCAATTGCTAATTATTTGTGCTAATATGTAATTGTTAGTACATTCATTGTAGTAGCACAAGATTTAGTGTACCTAAATTCTCAAGATTTAAGTGCAAGTACCTAGGTTGAGCTCCTCATCCTTGGATTTGTCCTAACCTATCTTTGTTTAATTCATTGATTTGGTTAAACTAGTATTGATTCAATATTGGTTGCTAGTATCAAGAGAACTAATTTATGTGCTTCACTAAATTAGTGTTTTAGAAGAGAAATAAGATTTTGTGTGCTTCACCAATTATCGTGGTTAGGTAGAGTTGGGTATATCTTGCTTGAGTTTGTTGGGTTAAACTACTTGGTTTTCCATTATCATTGGGTCAAATATCTCTTTATCTTGCTAATTAACTCATTGTGCCTTATTGTGTTGGTAAAATTGGATGATTGCCATTAACTTAGTTGTATTTCTCTAGCAATTTATTTCTTGTATGCAAGGTGTTTGATAAAATACCACAACCAACTCACCCCCCCTTCAACCAATTTACTTTACACTAGTATTGAACGCTATTCCCTTAGGTTCAATCCCTACTTGCCACATTTTCTATATTTCATAGTTAAGTGTGAACATAGAAGAGCAAAATATTATTATCAATTTGGCGCATCGACGACGGGCGTGGCCAAATTTTGGCGCCGCTGCAGGGGAACTAGTTTTAGTTCAATATTAGCGGACATATAAAATTGTGAATATTTTAGTTTCATTGTGCATATCTATATATTTTCATTGCTTTTAGAAATTTTTGCCATGTATGACTCGATCCTCTTGTGTAGGTGATCTTGCATATTCATCTAATCCCGAGAGACTCTTGCGAAGGAATCTAAGGCAACTAAGTGCCAATAAAGCTTCATCAAGTCAAACTACTTCTAGTACACCGTCGGAAGAGGAGTTGGCCGAGGATTTTCAAGCCATGGAAAATCCTCCTCCACGCACACTCAAGGATCATATTGATATGCGGCATTCTGAGCATCGTGTATGGATGGAGCAGTTTTGTGCTTCGATGACGGCTCAATATCAGACTGGTTCTCGGGATCCACCCTTGGATCCTCCCGATGATGCTTGAGTTTCTTGGTTTTGCTCCCGGACCTTGTTGTTTATTTTCAGGGGAGCTCTCTTACATTATTCTCTACCTCATTTTTATTTGTCATGCATGAGGACATGCCATGTTTTAAGTGGGGGAAGGATTGTTTATGTTCATCATTGTAGTGTAGTATGTAGCTAGTATTAGTACTCTCTTTTGTTTACTTTGATGTTCGTCTCGTTTGCATTTGGAAATGAGTTTAGTCATAAGCTTGTTTACTTGTTTGTAAAATTTAAGACATTTGTGAGTTTGCAGCCTTGTTTTCTCCTATTTCATGTCAAGCATTACCAATTTGATGTGAATCGATAAGTTTGACACACCTTTTTCACACACACTTGAAATGGCATGAAAAGTTTAGATTGTTGTAATAAAATTATGAACATGATGGTTGTCTCTTAGCATACATGGAAATCAAATCGAGAAGATGTTATTACAACTTAAACCTTGTGAGGCCTTGAACGATGATTTATTTTGTGCTTGTGTGTTTCTCCCTCTTTATGTGTGTTTGTTGCTCCAGGGCTTGCATTAAACCTTAATTTATGGATGCACCATAATAAGGAAATTTTATTTAGGATAACCATTTTGGCCTTTTTAGCTTGTGAACCATGAAAATAATCCCTAGTTGCCCTTTGAAGCTTATATCTATATTTTTCTTCGTCACGTCCCCCTTTTATACATGAGTCACAGCCAAATACTTCACTCTCGACCTAGTTGAACTAGTAGAGTCTTGGAAAGAATTGGTTGATGAACATGAGAATTTGGAGATGTTGTGAAGAGGAAGAATGCTAATTATTGTAAGTGGGAACTAGTTTGTGATATGTATGACTAGATGTGGTTCAAAGTTCTTTGTAGTATTTATATATGTAATGCATCCCTTTTGGTAAAAAAAAGGAAAAAGAACAAAAAATAAAAATAAATAAATAAAGGGGCATGTAAGCAAAAAAAAGAGAAAAAAAAACAATAAATCTTTGCACTTTATTTTGATTCAATTTTCTTTGTAAATGTGGTTGTGCTTTGTAATTGAAAATGAGTGGAGATCAACTTTAGTTTGAGATTTTGGTGTTTGAAGAGAGCAAGCGTCATTTTGACTCAACTAGCAAGACTATTACACCACCCTTGAACTTAAATTTTCATACCTTCAACCAAGCCTCGTTATAACCCATTTTATGATTTCTTTATTTTTGGTGCAATCCGGAATTTAGGTGGACAGTCAAGGTCAAGTAGAGCGCATGCATTTAGACTTGGAGTTGAGTGAAATCTTCGCCTATACTTGTGTGATCCATAATTGAGAGATGTGAGATTTTTCACCCTATGGATTTCATCTTCTTAATGCGAAGCTGTGTATGTTTTTCGATAATTTTGTCTAGTGTTCACAATTGAATTACATTCATTCTATCTTTATTGCCATGGTTCCATTTTGCACATGGTGTGTTATTCTTGATTCTTGAATTGGGTGTTAGCGTGCTATAGTGGATAGCATGGTGGATAATTCCGTAAGTTTGATTTTAGTTACAAGTAGATATAGCAGCATGTTTAGCCTGTTTCCTATTTGTATGATGACTCGGTCATGTAGATGTAGTAGTTAGCTTAATTATTAGGTAATGTTAATTTCTTGCTGTTTAGTAATTTTTGTGATTTTGTGGGTACATCATATATAAACCCTCGCGAGATGAAACTCGTCCTCCAAGGCTACTTGGGGGTTTAAAAGATGGTTTGAATACTCTTTACAACCATTTTCTCGTTTAGAGAAGTGAATTTAGTTTGGTAATCTCTTGTTAATTTTAGTTTGCTCGGGACTAGCAAAGTTCAAGTGGGGGAAGATTTGATAACGTGTATTTTATACACATTTTTTCATCTCCTTCTCTTGATTTTCTTTTGGTTCCATAGGCATTTTACTTATATTTGTTATGTTTCCCTTTTTCAGTGTCGCATGCTTGTTTGTTCAAAAGGTGGCTTATTATGGGTTTGAAAGAAAATAATATTCAAGAGGGAATTTAGAAGATGTTGGATTACGATGCTAGGAAGTTCATAATGCATGATTTTGGAGATTTTTGTCTCGTACGGCCATCCGCACGGCTGTTCACTAGGCCGTACGAAGTGTTCCAAGTGATGCCGAATTTGTGTGAAATTGTACGGGCGTCCGCACGACCGTTCATCAGACCGTACATGTCATGCTGGAATTATTTGGAAGCAAAGTGACTATTTTGTCCTCTTGTCTAATGGATGTATTAATTGAATAATTGGGAACCAAACATTATCTTATCTTTATCTCATCTTTATCACTTTAACAACATTCAATTAGCGTTAGGGGAAGTAGAGGAAACATTTATTACTTGTAATCTATCATTGATTATGAGTAACTAACTTCATTTATTTGGCTCAAGGAAGGACTTCTTGTACTAAATCCATTTCATTTTAAATAAGATCTATTTCATTCTATCGTATTATTTATGAATTTGCTTGGAGATTTGTAAGTTGCTTCATCTTACTCTTATTGTACTTTCAATTGCTAATTATTTGTGCTAATCTGTAATTGTTAGTACATTCATTGTATTAGCACAAAATTTAGTGTACCTAAATTCTCAAGATTTAAGTGCAAGTGCCTAGGTTTAGCTCCTCATCCTTGGATTTGTCCTAACCTCTCTTTGTTTAATTCCTTGATTTGGTTAAATTAGTATGGCTTCAATATTGGTTGCTAGTATCAAGAGAACTAATTTATGTGCTTCACTAAATTAGTGTTTTAGAAGAGAAATAAGATTTTGTGTGCTTCACCAATTATCTTGGTTAGGCAGAGTTGGGTATATCTTGCTTGAGTTTGTTGGGTTAACGTACTTGATTTTCCATTATCATTGGGTCAAATATCTCTTTATCTTGCTAATTAACTCATTGTGCCTTGTTGTGTTGGTAAAATTGGATGATTGCCATTAACTTAGTTGTATTTCTCTAGCAATATATTTTTTGTATGCAAGGTGTTTGATAAAATATAACAACCAACTCAAAACCCCCAACCAATTTACTTTACACTAGTATTGAACGCTATTCTCTTGGGTTCGATCTCTACTTGCCATATTTTTTATATTTCATAGTTAAGTGCAAACATAGTAGTGCAAAATATTATTATCAATTTGGCGCGTCGACGACGTGCGTGGCCAAATATTATCAATTTCGAGTTCTTAAAAAACAACTACATGGTAATTTTTTTTTTCTGTTTTTCCATGTCATGTAGTGATATTAAATTGCCTTATGTTAATTTTAATTTTTTTTTTTGTTAGATTGGAACCTTCATTTGATATCTCTTCAAGGAATCGACTAATCTTTTATGAATGACTTGAGCCTACTGGATACAATTGGAAGTCAATTTCAGAAGAAACTCAAATTTTTTATTTTGCAGAATTCAAGGTAATTATATCTTTTTTATTTGTTGACTGTTTATGACAAAGCCAGGTTATTCTCACACAATCTGTCTTATTAACCAATATGTTTTCGCTCTGTTAATTATTGAATAATTTATTTTGTCCGTTAATTTAGTTGTATGAAGGTTGTGAAACTGCTTTGTAATTTGTCTCCTTTTTTATTATAGAAATATTTTGCGTGGAAACAATCCGATGCTGTTATTTATAAAGGCTGGCTAACAAATGCACGGAGGAAGTATTCTGAATTTGTTTCGGTAGCTCGTTCTAACTGGGAAAGGTACAATAGGAGAGATAATAGAATTAGCCTGAATGTTTATTTGAGTTGGGTTGAGTTTTGGAGAACGGAGAATTTTCAAAAAAAATCTTCGATTCAGAAAAGTAATCGTCGTAGCGGGGTTGATGGTCGACCTTCGACACATACGAGTGGTTCTGCTTCTCATAGGACAGTTGCAGCTCGTGCGGTATGGTTTAATCTGGTTTTGATTGATTTCTCATTTAATTTCTTAAAAACGATATTTTGTGCTCTAAGATTTGTTATTTTTTTACAGAAAGTGCAGAAAGTGCACTACAAGCGTGAGCCCACTGCTGATCTAATATTCTACTTGACACACACCAAGCGTGTGAAGACAAAAAAGAATCCGATTGCCGAGGCTATAGAAAATGGTATGAATGACGAGGATGTCGAGGTTGCCGAGGACGCTGAGGATGACGGGAATGTCGAAGTTGTATGGATTGACAAAAAAAGCCAAAAAATATATGTGAGTTTTAATTTATAATTTTCAGAATATTCATTTAGTTTTGGTTGGATGAGATTTCTGAATTTTCATAATACTAATTTATTTTGGTTGAATATTCATTTAGCAAGTTTGGTAGAATATTCATTTAGCAAGTTCAGTTGGATTTTGATCAAGATTTTAAATTAATGTAGGATTTTAGCTTTTCATTTAATATTAGGAGGGCAGTAAATATGTGTGTGTACTTGATTGCTAGCAGCTATGCACAAGTACCTAATAATGTCCAGAATCCCTATACCTAAATCCCTGGTATTTGTTATGCTTTTGTCACCAATCAAAAGTGGTCCTGCAAAAAAGTTTATTTGATATATAACAAATGCTGAAACAGAATAAATGTTGGTGCACACACTCCATAAATTTTCCCACGTAGCAACAGTAGAAATTAGTACTTGTTGTAATAGGAAAATGGAGGTTGAAATTAGAATATACCTAAATTCCTAGTATTTGTGGTTGTAATTTTATTTGCAGTTTTTTTGGTGCATATTGTTCCTATGTTTTGATATTTAATTTAAGTGTTTTAGTTGTACTAATTATTATTGTATATAGGAAACTTTTCAAGCACTTCTTGAGCTGCATGAGAAATCTGGGCAGCCCGTGGATAAAAATGCTCTGTTTCTTGAGGCAGTTGGAGGGCATGACAAGAAAAATAGAGTATATGGAATTGGTTCGTCACAGAGCTTCTTTTATCCGAAGTCTAAACTTATGTCATGCACTTCATTCTCTTCCAGTGAAAAAGAAAATCAAAAGCTGAAGCACGAATTAAGTGAGATGAACGAACGAATGAAGGCAATGGAAAAGCAACTAACTGTGATTATTGAGTCTACATCACTCCGATTCGGACGTCCTCAATCCCCTACCAGTTCAGATGGTGAAGATGCTGAGAACCCTACCAATTTAGATGGCCAAGATAATGATAATTAGTTTTCAATTTAGTATGTTAGATATATGCACTTTAACTTGTAACCGAATATATATATTGGTATGGTTTACTAATTAGTACTGCTGGTATGTTGGTATGGTTTAGACCTATAAGACTTATTGGTGGCAAATCTTGGTATGGTTGGTTTGCTAATTTTGAATATCGGATATGATATTGTATCCTATTATTTAAAGGGCCAGAGTGATCTTGTAACTCTTAATTAGCCCCATTTTGAATTTGTATTAGCCACTGAAGTGAAGTGTTGGTATTGGATGAAGACAACGTTGTCATCTTTTGTTTGTTGGTATCTTTTATTCTGTTGTTTCATCCGTTGGCAAAATCTTTCTATCCTAGAGTTACTTACAGAAAATTCGTTGGGAGGCTGTTACTAACAACACTAAACGTGCCTCTTAGAAATTACTTACGGATCCGTTAGGAACTTGTTACTATATTTAGCAACGGAAACTGCATTGCCATATCATTGTTATAAATACCAATGGAATATCCGTTGGAGAATTGTTGCTAAATTTAACAACGAAAATTTCATTGCCATATGGTTGTTAATAATAGCAACAACATTCCCATTGGGAATTTGTTACTAAATTTTACAACGGAAATTTCGTTACAATGTGGTTGCTAATAATACCAACAGAATATTTCGTTACTATTTGGTTGGGAAATCGTTATTTCTTAAAACAAGAACTGTGTTGTTAGTTCATTGATATTCCGTTGTTAAGTTTAGTGACGAAAAACAAATCCGTTGTTAGAGACTTCCCAACGTTTACTGCAACCGACCATTTTGGTGGCTATTCGGTTGATAATCTGTCTTAGTAACCGATTTTCTTAATCTACCAACGGGATTTTCTGTTGTTAAAACTAAATATTCTTGTAGTGTGCTTTTAATTCTGGCATGGCTTTCAAAATCATTTTTTTCGCAACAGGATAACAGTTGGTGGGTTTAGATCAAGAAAAATGAAAAAGAGATCACACCCTAAATGCAGCAACCTGAGGTTGGCATCTAGTAACCATGCAATAGTATATCAACTAATTTCTAAGCTTTTCCACCACACTCTTCATTTTCACATCGGAATCATCCACCAATTGTCTGCTTTTCGTTTGGTTATTGGTTCTGTTACCTTTTCTGTTAATTGGATTCAATATTTGGCATAGATCCTTTGAGTTGGATTTGTACCCAAGACCAGCTTGGATACATGTATATCTTAAAACATACATGTATAAGTATTTTATTTGTTATATTTTTGAGTTTTTCCCGGTTCCATGCCCTATTTGTGTGAGCTAAAGCGATATCATAGTCTTCAAGCTTTGAGACATTGTGAATTGAAGGTGTACAATCATTAGGGTAAAGGAAAATGATGTGCTTAAAACAAACGCAAACCTGCTATGAGATGTTGATTCTTGTATTCTTAAAGTAGGTGCACGCACATTTAGGAAATTCTACTTCGTATTGAAAGATAGAGCCATTTTTTCTCAGGTTGCGCATTTGCCCTCACCCAAATTGAATGATGTTACTTCTAGGTGTTTTCAAATTTCTCATTTTCTATGCAGCTTTCAGTTTTTGAATTTTATGTTGGCATATTCACTTGCATTTTGTCGCATGATTCCTTCTTTTTTACCATATTCACTTGAATTTTGTGTTATGTTGAATTTGATAGTGGTAATTTTAATTTGGGCCCCTTGTGTAAGTCCGGGTGGTTGAGGTTATTCTAGGCGAGACCTGTCTTGTAATCTCAATGGATTAGCATACTCGAAGAAGGGGGTGGCCTGCACTTGTTGTGACAGAAGAAGTTCTTGTAAGGCGTAGGATATCTTGCCAAAAGCGTAAAACTGCCGGGAGTCACTACAAGAAAAAGGGGTAATTATGACGGAAATTTTACACTGAAATCGTCGCAATTGCCGTCATAATTGCCCCTTTTTCTTGTAGTGAGTAGTGCCTGTAACACTTTGCATAGCTTTCAAATGTTATTTATGGTTAAATATTTGTTGCCCCGCGTTATTCCAATTAGGCAACAGTTCTGTTGCACGCTATTATTTGAATTAGTATGTTGTTAGGCTACAGTTTAAAATGCTTATGCAACTGTGTGGTAGTAAGAGAGGAAGGTGGCAAAAAGGAGAGGCCAGGCGACCCAGCGTATTCTCTCATGACACATTGACAGAGTTCCTGCAGAAGGTATTGTGTGCATAGTTGCATCAATAAGTTTGGATGGTTTAATTATTTAGTGGCCGTGGCGCCTCAAATTTTTAAATATGCCATTTTAATTTTTCATTTGTGCCACCATTTGTCAATTTCACTTTTTAAGAGGGCGTTCTATGAAAGAAAACGCTAGAAAAAAGGAATTACGGAACTAGCAAATGCTCACCTGGGCCAGTGGCAGCGTATCCGGGTAAATATTCATTTTCACAAATCTCTGCAAATTTTTTTAATTGAAAATTACGGCATAATTCATTACTAAGAAGTTGTTTCTAAGAAATTTTTTTAATTGAAAATTACGGCATAATTCATTACTAACAACTTCTTAGTAATGATTTTCGCGCTTATTAGGAAGTTGTTTCTATTTGCTAAAAATTTAATATGTTAAATGGCTGCTTGCATAGGGAATACACCAATTGTAAACCCCATATGGCTACTTCATGACTTTATAGCAACACTCGTCAGTATCAAAGATGTGTAAACTATGGGTAGTATGCTACAGGGATGATCCAGATTTGCTGGACGCATAAAGTCCTTACACATTTAGATCTGTTTGTATTTGCATTACCTTCGGTCCTCGCGCCCACATTCAATTCTTCATTCATTTTTCTTTGTCTTGGTTTCGCACATGCAGGAGATTTAGTGTTAACACTGATACTATACTTTTTCAGATCCATGAAAATGAAACTAGAAGATGCAACAACCTCCACTTCAAAGTTTATAATTCAGCCTAGCTGGAGCTAGCACAACAATCTGGATTTTCACCCTACAGTTGCTGACAACACCACAAGAAAATCAGGTTTTACCGTGAATTCCCCTGACATCTGATATCAATGCATAAATGCATGCACATATGTACACACAAATTCTGGCTTATAACGTACTTATTTCACACATGGTGCAGTCTCATAATGCTACAACAATGCGGAGTTCACAACAAATTTATCCTATCAAAGGAACTAAAGGTTCATTCAAGGTCCATGAGAACATCACTCAAGGATCACATGCAACTAAAGTTTATGTGATCACCTGATAGTCTAAACAATCACCGAGGAATGGGTGAATCCAGTTGTATTATATTTGGTTCGTTCATTTTAACTAGATGATTAGGTAATCATTCATTCCATTTTTTAACAAAAGATGTTTATTCAGAATTCTCAAATCATAAGCACTCCGCATTTATGTACAATGCTAGAAAATGGCACGGCTAGTATATTGGTATACACCAACCTTAAGTTAAATATACATTAATTGGTATGCACTAGGCGCCAAGTGTGAGGCATAACGTGGCATGCATGGTATGTTAAATCTCCTTCAGTTGTACTTATTTGCATACTTTCTTAATCTGGTCTGATATTTAATTATGAACCTCTAAAGAATAAATCTGCTGCTACCATTTGTTGCCTTACCATTTATAATTCTTATGATACAGGTCTGTTCATAAAACTCTACCAGGCTGTGAACCCTGCTGTCCTTTGCATAAATCTCCCATAGAAGAATTTATTTAGCTGGTGATTACACAACACAGAGGTATCTGGCCTCAATGGAGGGTACTGTCCTCTCGGGAAAGCTTTGTTCAAGCTATATTGGAGGTAGAAAACTATAGTTACTAAGATTGACATATATATATATTCCACATTTACATCTCTTGTTGGTGATGTTCTATTTCATGTTTCACTAAATATTTGGATCTTTTGGTCCAAGCCTTTGAGCAAAAAACCTAGTCATTTGCACCAATATTTTGAAATTTCTGGTTCAAGTCCTTCTGTTTCTGGATTGCTGTTTGTCTTGGCTCATGTGTTCATGCATGATGCATCTAATGCATCAGATGATAAAGCAAAACTAAGGCATTTTGTAATTTCTAAGAATGATGCATCTCTTTATAGTACTGTCCCATATACTCTAAATTGTAAAGAAATTGTTGTGTTTTTTTTTATACTGAAAGCTCGTAAAAATGGAGTAGAAGAAAAAAGGTAAAGTTCATGGTAAAGCTAAATGAGAAAGATATTAAATACTTTTATTTTTACAGATGGATCCTTGACATTTTCTGATAGGCCGAGAGTGTTATAGACAGATTATGTTCTGGTATTTGTGCAACTTCTTCTCCGCCATGTTTTACAGCTTGCTGCTTATGAAATTTCTAGTTTATAGCCTTTCATTTTACAGCAGTTTGTTGCTATCACTTAATGACATAATATTTGGTAGGAGTAAGTAGTAACCTTCCTGTGTCCTTTGAAACACACGGAGATTCAGTTGGAAAAGACTTGAAGGGTGGAATTGCCACTTCAGATAAAGCAAAAGTTGGGAGTGCCGGCTTTCTTATAGAACTTGAGAATAGAAGGTCAATTAAGGTTTGTGAAATTTTGTTACTTCTCATGATACACTACAAGAAATTCGGGTAAAAATGACCGAAAAAGCTCGGTCGAATTTAGTTAAATTCGACCGTTAACGGTCGAATTTAACTAAACTCGACCAAATTCTCTTTGGTTGTTTTAAAGCTAGTCAAATTTAGTAACTCGGTCGAATTTAATAAATTCGACCGAATAAACTCGACCGAGCAAATTCGACCGATCAAATTCGACTAAGGTTGGTCGAAATTAGGCCCGCCAAAATTTTCACTTGAAAATTTCAAATTCATGCCAAAATTTGAAAATCCCGCCAAAAAACATAAATTCGACTAAGTTTAGTCGAAATTAGTCCCGCCAAAATTTTCACTTGAAAATTTCAAATTCTTGCCAAAATTTGCAAATCCCGCCAAAAAACATAAATTCGACCATTTCGAGTCAAATTTTAAATTCGACCTTTTTTGGTGAAAAACTAAATTTGACTATGTTTGGCCGAGATTTAAATTCGACTGTTTTTAGTTGGCTCCTAAATTCGACCTTTTTTTATCACCACTATATTCGACCAAAAAAGGTCAAATAAATACGACCTGAAAACAAAAAACACTCTATAATGGTATGATAAATTCAACTTATTATGGTCGAATTAATCATTTGCAAACAAGTTGAAGCTATAGTCAGTTTTACCACCTGTATACCTATATCCTAATCAAGCATCTGCAAAATGCTAAAATACAAGTAAATCTAACAAAATAATAAAAACATATTCATATTTAAGTTAAAAATAGATATCAATACGTTACACCCAACATCCCTTGGGAGTTCGACAAAAGAGTGAAGATGAATACGCTAAAGCCTTATACAAAAGGGTGAAACTGATATATATTTCCAGTTCAGTTCACGATTAGGCTAACAAGTACTAAAACAACGGGTAGTTATGTGCATCCATATCTTCATCTTCCTGGTTCATTGCGCCGTCCACCTCCACAGACTTGTGCACCTCCACAGCTTTCTCAGACTGAGTCTCCTAGATAGGTAAATAATTAATTAGGAAAAATTTAAGAAAACAAACTTGAGCACGTCCTAATCATAATATACAATTTTAGCGACACAGGTACTTAAACATGATCAATTACACTAAAATTTTAAGAACATAGATAGTAAATAACAGTTCACTATTTTAACGTTTATTTGCTTCCTAACTTATTATTATCCTATTGGCTTACCACAGGACATAGTTAGGATACAGCGGTTGCATTTTACAATGAGTGTTTGCATTAGTTTGTGAACTTACCAAGATATAATAGGTTTATAGAACTGAAATAATTTCCAATAACTGAATAACCAATTGAACGATACAGTATATGAAAATTTTAACCCTAGTGATGTTTGGGCATAAGTAGTAGTTTCAAATACCAGAAAGAATAATTAGTTCATATGTCTTACAATTAAGTGTCCTAACAAATTTTAGAAATGAGCTAAAGTCGAGAATTTGAAACGACAAAATTAAAATCTTACTATATGAGCTATCATTAATTAAGTGCTAGTTTGAATTTTAAATATATTTAATTTTACACTTCCAAATATCGGTTGAGACCAAATCTTAAGAATCCATGTCAGTAGTTGATGTCAAAGTAGTAATATTATACATTCTTTCTATTTCGTTGTTAAATGTTTTATTAGTAAAGAATTTTCAGGGTACTGGTGCATAGCTTTCCTATAATTGTTTGATACGCATTAGGTGGCAGTCTCTGACTGATGAGCAAGACATTGGTACATGAAAATCATATTACAAACCGATATGAAAAATTAAAGGCCATTAAATATATAACATACAGTAAGGCCAGCTATTTCCATCCATGGCTGCAACTATTTATTCACGAAAAAATTTCACGAATAGGTCAATACGAGAAATTGATGCAAACACGGGGTGTGTCACTCTATCCATCATATATTTTTATATTTTAGTTTTTTCTGTATTACAAAAAAAAAAAATTTGGCACAAATAATTACCCATGATTATTGACCAGTGCGCAATTATAGAATCAAAAATTATTTTCGAGTGGGGGAGTGAAAACTCACTAGCACTTGTATACCATAGATAAATACTAAAGCATGTTAGGGTTAGCGTAAGAACTCTTACTCCATTTTAAATAAATAAAAGAATCGTACCTCTAAAATGATCTTATCGGTATTCTTCACGATCTGACGAAGCAAAGCATCTGCTGTTCGCATATAACGTGTCTGCAACGACGGATCCGGAGATGCAGCAATGGCTAACTTATGGATTTCCTCATCCAAAACAGATCGTTTCACTTCATGCGCAGGGAGGGAATGGAGAAGTTGCGACACCTCATCAAAGACTGTTGACATCATCACATAAATGTCATCAGAAACATAATCTGCTAGATCACGAGACTTTTCCGCCATTTGTTTGGCCCACTGTGTTGCTTCCATGGCTCCGACAAGCTCTCCCACAGTTTGTTGGGGATAAAGATTGAGCTTCCCCCTCGTCGGAGGTCTAGCCTGCATCATCACAAATATATCCTTCTTTCGCTGAATTTCTTTTAGGGTAGACGGAGATGGCGGCTCATCAGAAGGTGTCTCAAGTGTTAATTCAGGCATAGAAGATCGCACATTTTTCATTTTCTCCTGCCACATGCAATATATGAAATGAATTACAAAATAACAATTATCAAGTGCCATTAACTATTAAAATACCTTTTAGTATTACTCTTTTTACTCTAGCATTTTATTCTGTAAAAAACCTTTAGTAGACGAATTATAAAATCCACGACCTGCAAATCTTTCACTGCTGGGTCAGTAGGGTCGTAAGCCACAATTAAAAATTCTTCATCAGTGATAGGCATCTCTCCTTTCGCCTCTCTTTGTGCATCTATTTCCTACAAAATGAAAAAAAAGACAGAACGAGACGGATAAACATTACAAGGTACAACTGAATAACTAATATCCAGAAGAAAGATTAATCTAGAGAATCATACCTCCCGTCTCTGATCAAAGGGTTTGGCCCCAGTGCGGGGGGTAAACTCCACCTTCATTCGAGAATTATGGCCTTTTTCCGACATGTTTGCAAACTCCGGTGTCTCCCGGTGATCGCAAATAGCATTCCATGTGCGCTGGGAGAAGTAGTAAGGCCTCATTAACCTAATATTGATAACACTTTCAGGATATCCACGCTTCAATATCTCATTCACATCTTGCATTAGTCGACCCCTCTCCGCATTAAGATAACTCTTGAAATTTCTCTTCAAATGCGCTCTTACAACTCTATCCCCATCTTCAGGATCATAAATCTTGGGATATGCATAGTATTCCTACAAACCAGATTGTATATATTATAACAGTGAAAGTACACAAGCACAGTATTCAACTGATAGAATAAAAAAACCCAAGTATTTATATTACCTTAAAATTTTTTATGCAACTGTCATAAAAAGCTTCACGCTTGGCTCCTTTTGTATTGAGTGTATGTTCATCCCATTTTAAACGAACAATATGGCCCAGCGTTTTCTTGGGTGTAGCCTGGAAGAGACTACATTAACATAATGGAAGACAAAATTAATCACAAGAAAAACATAAACTAAGTAAATCACTGCAAATAATATTATTTCAGATATAATACAGAAACATACCCTTTATCGTTCTTAAGAAAATACACTGTCGGCCTCGCATCCCAAGCTGGTTTCTTTCCGTAATCCCCTTCGGAATTGCTGCGTCTTTTTCTCCCAAATTTAATTGAGCAACTACTATCTCCCACCTCGTAGCACCCTTCCACATGACTCTCTTTTTCACTACCCTCATGCGCTTCACCACCCTCTCCACTGGTAATAACCTTGGTCTTCTTATGCTTGTTTGCCCTGCCCTTCGGCCCAGCCCATGTCACCTGTAAAACAAATATATAAAATTTTGTATGTCACATGTCCTTCGGACAAAGTACTTTTATATTCCAAGTAAAATCTAACCATTTGAATATCTGACAAAGTTTTACACATATTTTTAACCGGATACATCAAACACTTTACTATCTAGTAAAAAAATAAATAAAGAGAAATCATGAATTTAATTTAAAAAAGTATCAAGTACAAATATCAAAAAAATTAGTTTGTGAATCACAATTTCTGCCGAACAAATCTACGTGTACTTTTTTTACAAATAAAGTGATCAAATTTAATTGGCATTCTCTTGCAAAATTTGATATGGACACGATAGTGTAACAACAATACAAGATTATACTCTGAAAGAGATTTAGGGTTATAAACACACACTTACACAGTTAGATTACGAGATTTAGAGTTAAAAGAATCAATTTTTCAAGAAGAACGATCGAAATTACAGTTTCTGTGTCTTTTAGTTAAAGAGAGATGGCACGTCTTGTAATCTAACTGCTTATTACTTATGTACAGAACTAGTATATATTTAATTCAAAAGGCAAGATTCCTGTATACCCTAAAATTATCCCTTCCTGTGTTCTCCTTAAAAGAAACATATGAGCATGCTATTTAGAGCAAAAAACAGATTTAACTTTTCGTTCCACCACGACTATGGCCTACAAACACGTCCAAAGAAGTTTTTAAATACTCATCATGCAGCAGCTACAGATGTATCTTACTACATCACTGCAGTCTGCAGATTTGACACATGGTTCTCTTTTATGTTCTGTCTGTCAATTACTAATTGTGTCATCGCTATTCACAACCAGGGGACAAGGCGATTACAATATCGATTATGTACCTGCTCCTCGAGTGACTGATTAATCCATACAATAAAGTTTGGTCAAGTACTGTAAATGAAGAAAATTGTAAATGAAGAAAATTGTAAATTGTAAATGCTCCTAAAATTTATATGTGGTGCTCGTCTAAGTCAAAAACTGTGGATTCATACGTTTATTTATATATACATTCACTGCCAAAATTATAAATATTAAGTAATGAAATGGCATTAATCAATATCATTGTAAAGAGCAGTCAATAAATGAGCATAAAAAGTCTTGCTGTTTCTCAATGCTACTAAACAAATACAAAGTCTTGCTGTTTCTAAAATTATATACATCAACTAAAGAGCATACAATAAATGAAGAAAATTGTAAATGAAGTAATGTAAAACAATAAACTTTTTCACCAGTTAGTTATACAACAAGAGGTGAAATAATACAACAAACCAAATCAACGTAATGCAGACACACACACTCACAAAAGCCCAATTCGTTTTGCAGTTAGGTTAAACAACAAAAGCCCAATTCGAATCAACTAAAATTACACTCAATACAACAAAATATAAACACGAGAACATCGAATTGGGCTAATGAACTGCGATAAATATTGACTGCAATTAGGCAAACAAGTGATAATTATAATGAACTACTACGAACTGAGAGAGAGAGAGAGAGAGAGAGAGAGAGAGAGAACATACCTGCGAACTCCTCTTAAATTTCAACCCCTGGTCTGAGATTTTAGTTCGATCCATCGGCTGCGTGAAAAGGAGGATGAGAAACCCTAATTTAGAGCGAATTTGGGAGAAAGTGTAACACGATGGAAATGAAAAAAAGTGAGAAATATATATATATAATAAACTTATTTTTGATGGATAACAGTCGAAATTAGCCGACTAAATGTTTCGACCGCTTTTGGTCGAATATAAAAAACCTTATTTCCCCCTGAGCTATTGCCTAAAAACCTCCTGTAATGATTTACTATAACATAAATCCCACAAATTCACTTAAATTTACAAAAATTTGAATAACTAAAAAATTAAAAATGTTCCACATCAATAGATAACTTGTTTAATAGAAATTTGATTGAAAATGACAAAATTATACTAAATCGTCATTATCACTTAATTCATCATTTTCGTCATCATTCTCATCTTTGTCTTCATCTTCGTCTTCCTTGTCTTTTCGATTTTCTTCTTCATCATTGTAATCAATCGAATAATCATTTTCAAACATTCTCAAGTCAACAAAAAAATTTGAAGGATCACGGATTAAAACTCTTTCAACGTGTGATGAAGAAGCATTTGACACTTCATTTTGTAAGGCATCATCGTTGATTTTGGTCTTTTCTTTTGTTGAGACACTTTCATCAACTTGTCGGCTCTTTGTTGTTAAAACCGTGTACCATGATGATTTTGCATTTAAAATATTTGGTGCATAATACACTTGATGGGCTTGGCTAGCCAACACAAACACATCTTCGGCATTAAGTTTTGACTTAACATCCACGGTAGTAATCCGATGTCTATCGACTTTCACATGTTTTGTATGATCAAACCAATGACATTTGAAGACGACAACTTGATGTCCATTGTGATAATGGAGTTTTATAACTTCTTCTAATCTTCCGTAATAGTTTCCAAAACTTTCTTTGTAAGAAGTCCCTACAAATAAAAATGTATAAAATTTGGATACAAATAACTAAGAACAAATGCATAGATATTAGGTATAAATTAAATTTCTCACCAATGACAACTACACCGGAATTCGATGAAGTAAGCTCATTAACATTTGCACAACCAAATTTATAGCCATTGCACTTCCATGATTTATATGACTCCACCTTAAATATCGGACCTCTTATTAGATCTAAAAATTTCTTCTTGAGCTCATCGTCATTTTGTACCTATAAAAATATGGAAAATATAATACATAAGTTTGTGAATAAAATTATGCATACATATGTGTTTATGTATAAGATGAAATACATACCCTTCTTTCAAACCAATCTCTAAATCGTTCTTTTTGAAATTGTTCTTTTTCTGCATCATTGAGATGTGGGTATTGTTGTTGCACCAACTTTTGAAATCCACTAAATATTCAAGTTGAACAATAAAAAGTTTAAATTGTAAACTAATTCATTTTATTAAAGTAAAGATGGTCTAAAAAAATCTTACCGCAAGTACTTTCCAACTTCCGGCGAGTTAATAAGAACATAGTATGCCACGATTTCATGCTCATCATCACTCAAGATTCTATCTCTACTCCGTAGACTAGGATGTGTTGGATACTTGTAAACTTCTAACAAATCTACATCATCATGAAACATTTGAGGTACCTCGTTTCGACGTAACCGATTATGCCCTTTTTCGATTTTGGAATCGAAATATAACGAGCAAAAGTGTACACATTCCTCCTCAATGTAGCGTTGTGCCATTGAACCTTCCGCTCTTGCTTTGTTTCCCACTTTCAATTTCAAATTGTGCAAGTATCTTTCAACAAAATACATCCAACGCCAATTAGCCGGGCCACCCAACTTACACTCGGTAGCTAAATGTATTGGCAAATGCTCCATTGGATTAAAAAACCCAGGAATGAAGACGGTTTCAAGCTTGGACATGATCCTCACTATATCTTTCTCCATTTTTTCCAAATCTGTGTATTTGATATTCGACGAACATAAATCTTGAAAGAAGTTGCACAACTCAATAATAGGATCAGCTACCTGCTTTGGAAGTAAGTCACGACACACAATAGGCAATAATTTTTGCAAGAAAACATGACAGTCATGTGATTTCATCCCGCGAATGCAATTTTTCTTCCAATTCACAAACCTTGATATATTTGAGGAATACCCATCAGGAAGTTTCAATGCGACAATCCAGTTGAACAACTTATGAAGTTGTTCCCTCGAGAGCATAAATGGTGCATGTGGTTCCGTACCATCATCTTGAGGCCACAACTCACGATGTACACGTAATTCTTTACAATCTTTTCTTGCTTTTGTGTTATCTTTTTACTTTTTTGCATCACCAAGAATTGTGTAGAATATGTTGTCAAAGATATTCTTTTCAGTGTGCATAATGTCAATGTTGTGACGAAGACTGAGTGTCTCCCAATATGGAAGCTCAAAAAATGGAGAATAATGAATCCAGTTATGTGTCACGCCATAGTCCTTCGGCTTACTCTTAATTGATTTTCCTGGAGGGGGAAACTGTATCTGCTCACACATGGTCTTTGCAAGCCCTCCTGAATGTCGAGCACACACTGATCGTGTCTCAATAATTCCAAACTTTGTACTCCTTCTTAGGGGATCATCTGGTTCAAGAAAATATCGAGCGGTGCCGTAGAAAGTAGGTTTACCACCATTCTTTAGTTGTTTAGCTTTTACCGCTCCCATGCAAACTGGACATGCCAACTTATCCTTGGTAGACCACCCACTAAGCATGGCAAGTGTAGGAAAGTCGCTAACTGTCCACATAAGTGCTGCCTTCATCATAAAATTTGTACGTGTGAACCTGTCATATGTTTCCACCCCAGTACACCACAATACTTTCAGTTCATCAATTAATGGCCTAAGATAAACATGTAAGTCTTTTGTCGGATCCGTTGGTCCAGGAACAAGAAGAGGCATGAACATGTATGGAGCCTTGGTACACATAGATGGGGGAAGGTTGTACACAAAAACCACCACAGGCCATACAGTATACTCCTTAGCGTGTGCATCACGAAAGGGGTCAAATCCATCAATAGAGAGTCCGAGTCTAACATTCCGTATCTCCTTTGAAAAATTTAGAAATCTACGATCAAATTCTTTCCATTCATCTCCATCTGCTGGGTGACTTAATTGACCTTCAACAACAACTCTATCATGGTGCCATCTCATACATTTTGCAGTCTTCTCGGCCATAAATAAACGTTGCAATCTCATGGTAATAGGAAAGTAGCGCAAGATCTTTCGCGGGATCTTCTGTTTTTTAGGATCTTTTTGCACTTTGTATCTGTCTGCGTCGCATATATCACAACGTGTCTTATTGCTATTTTCCTCATAAAATAACATACAATCATTCTCGCAAGCATCAATCTTTTTATACTCCATGTTCAACCCTTTAATCATCTTTCGCACAGTGTAGTACTTCTTATGTAATTTATGATCATTGGGCAATACTAATCCAATGAGGTGAAGCAACTCATCAAAGCCATTGTTACTGCAATTATGCTTGTTTTTCCATTCAAGCAACTCCATTACGAACTCTAATGTTGTAAAATTGGTATTGTTTGGATAAATTGGTTCAGAAGCAGTATTCACCATCTTGTAAAACTCTTTTGCTGTTGCATTTGGTTCTTCCTCAAAATCTTCACAATCCTCAAAATCATCATCATGTGCATCATACATAGCATCATCATCATCATCATCTCTGTAGTTAGTGTTAACAGAACTCGTTCCAACTTCATCATGTGGCTCATCTTTCTCTCCATGACAATCCCATATAGTATACCATTGCATGATACCATGTCGATACAAATCAAGTTTCACGGTACTAGGCTTCTTATAGGTACCATTTCCACAATTTCTACATGGGCATCTCATAAGACCGTTGTCTTCTTCTCGTAAATGATTTATAGCAAACTCGATGAAATTATCTACACCAATTTTGTATTCATCCGTTAAGTATTTTGCCTCATTATATCGATTACGACCAATCCAACTACGATCGGATGCCATCTACAAATGTACACACATTAATACAAGACAAATGCAATTATTTATATATCAAGCTAAATTACCTATATAATTGTTACCAACTAATAATATCTTAAGTTACTCAACATATAATTGTCAACATATTTCACTCATTATCATACAAATGTGGCCAACACAAAATTAAAAATAAAAATCATAATTACATTATTTTTACTAACAAATTTAAACTACTCAAATTCATTCATAAACACATAAAATTATCATAATTACACTAATAAAAAAAAACAATCACATTTTCATTATTAAGAATTTAAAATTTCACTTACTTGATGATTTAGGATTGTCACATGAAGCAAAAATGGTGGAAGAAGAGCAAAAAATGATGAAAAAGGAAGAACACGGCAAAAGCGGCTACTGGAAAGATGGAAAGAAACAAGCAGTAGGGTTTCTAAATTTGACTCGGGTAAATTCGACCGTGTTCGGTCGAATTTAGAGAACAACTAAATATGACCGAATTTAGTCGGCTTTTATATTCAACTAATTTTAGTCGAATTTAGAAACAATTAAAAATGTAATAAAAACATTTCGACTAAAACTAGAAAAATCCCACCAAAAATTTCAAAACCTCTGGCGGCAAAATTCTCACCAAAACTAGAAAAGAAATTCAACCGATTATATTCAGTCGAATTTAATCGCAGTCGAATTTGTTCAGTCGAATTTATCCTGAAATTCGACCGATTATATTCGACTGCTCATAATGTCGACCGAAATCGGTCGAATTTAGCCGATGACCATATGTTTGACTGATGGCAGTTGAATTTAACCGCAGTCGAATTTGTTCAGTCGAATTTAGCCTTATTTTCTTGTAGTGATAGGTTTGCTCGGAAGGGGGAGGAATCCGGTCCAGGGAAATTTGGGCTATTTTGTGCATATTTTTGAACAATCTTCATTCCATCCCATTCCCACAAATTTAGAAATCCATCGATTCAAATTTCATTTGGTTAATGTTATATTCCTTGGGGTGATATTTATATTTTTGTTCTTTAGTTGTTTTAGACTTTTCAGTCTTTTTTAGGGCCCTAAATATCTAGTAGTTTCAGTTTTATGACCACAATTTCAGGTGTTTGGAAAGAGGCACTGTCATTGGTTTGGGCATAACTTTCTTTGTTGGAGTATGTTTTTCTCTATTTTCACCAGCATTTAACCTTGCCACAAATGATCAATGGGACACCTTAAAAGATGGTGTACCTCACTTGAGTGTCTAAACCACATTCTTCTGGTTCTCAGTCTCTTGTTTCGTGGTTGCTGTAATTCTCAATATCAGCTTCCTATATCACCCGCCTGTTTTGAATTTACCTCGATCATCACTAAAGGCTTACTTGACAGATTGGGATGGAAGAGGCTGGGCCCTTTTGTCAGGTTTCTTGTGTGGTTTTGGTAACAGACTCAAGCTTAATCCAAAAATATTATTAACCTTATATAAATTAACCGAGATGCACATTCTTAACGTGCTTGAGGCAAGTTTTTCAATTAATATTATGTTTTACTACTTTATATAAGACTGACTAATATACTTCACATAATATATATGTTATTTATATTAGACTTAATTGCACTATGATGGTCCCAACTATAATTTTTTTGCACAAAAATGGCTTAATTATAAAAGTAGTCACTTGCATAGCTCAACTATTATTGTTTTAGCATTTTAATGACTTCCGTTAATTTTAAAGTAGCCATTAAAATGCTAAAAAAATAATAGTTGAGTTATGCAAGTGGCTACTTTTATAATTAAGTCATTTTCGTGCAAAAAAATTATAGTTGAGGCCATCATAGTGCAATTAAGTCTTTATATTATTATGAGACTTGTCGATATTATATACAGTAGAGAATATCATGGATATTAGTTAAATATACAGTTGCTCCTGGATATTAGTTCAATATATAGTTGTTATTTGTGTATGCAATGAAGAATAATGCTAGATAATGAAATTAATCCGAAAGTTGATCCAGAATGGTGTTTCGTTATCTATAATGCAATGAAGAATAATGCTAGATAATGAAATTAATCCGAAAGTTGATCCAGAATGGTGTTTCGTTATCTATAATGTGAAGTTATTTTCATACGCTATGATATTGGGTGTATCGGAAAGCAAGGTTAGTCTTCTACTTGTTTCATCCATTTTAATTTATTTTTATTTTTATTATAAATTGGTTTTCTATGAGCATGATTTCATATAAAATTTTGTTTTTTGTAGGCTTTTGATGTTGTTTTGATTTACTTAGCGAAGAAAGAAGCAGCATTATCCTCGATAAGTTAGAGCGGTCAACAACTTTAGCAAATCCTGTTTGCTCAAAAACAATTTAGATTCTCTATTTTGCATTTTAAAAATCACAATTCACGTTAAATATTTAATATTGTTTTGCAGGATTAGAAGTGATGCTAATAAAGACTTTAACATATTTGGCGTAAGGGAGGAATCTGGTTTTCCAGTAAATAGTGATATAGGTTTTATGTATTTTTTAATATTCATAATAAAAATTAAATATTTAATTTTGTTTGGACATATCATGCCGGTGCAAGCCGACAACATTGGAGATTTACTTGTGCAATTATGAAGTTATTAGTTTGTGTGTGTTCAAAAAGACCTAGAAAAAACACTAGAACTTTATAGAATAGCACTATATATATATATATATATGTATATATGTATATATATTATGTGATTTCAATAGATTCTACAGTAACTTATGTCATATGTATTATTATAAATGTATGTTATACTATATTGTTATAAAGTTGATTAAATATTTTAATGATACAACTTAATAAAATATAGTGACAGCAAGAGCCCGGTGACCTAAATCGTACGCACTACAAATCATATAATTAAGGAAATGAATGCCTAAATCTGCCACCAATGATATATTCTAATCGTAAATGTTCCTTAAAAGCTTATAATATTTTCTAATAATTAACCATATGAATCAAACAATCAAGCAAACTTCCAAATCGATTCATATAAATCTTAAAACGATATGAAACTGTCTTATGAAATAAACTGACAAAACTCAAAGAGAGAACTACGTGGATTTGATCCCTATTTAAATAGGATGTACGTAGGAACCTTGAGAAAGTACCTAATACTAGTTAATATATCTGTTATTTATATTATTATGAGTTTACTTATCGAAATTATATATAGTACAGAATATCCCAGATATTAGTTAATATACAATTATTTTTGTATGCAATGAAGAATAATGCTAGTTATTTTCGTATGCAATGAAGAATAATGCTAGATAATTAAATTGATCAGAAAGTTGATCCAGAATGGTGTTTCGTTAATTATAAAGTGAAGTCGTATTTGTACGCTATGATGTTGGGTATATCAGACACCAAGGTTAGTCTTCTACATGTTTTATCCGTTTCAATTAAATATTTATTTTTATTGTAAATTGGTTTTGTATGAGCCTGATTTCATATAAATTTTTTTTGTAGGCTTTTATTGTCGGTTTGATTTAATTAGCGAAAAAAGCAGCACTATCCTTGATGAAGTTAGAGCGGTCAACAACTTTTGCAAATGCCGTTTGTTCAAAGACAATTTTGATTTTCTATTTTGCATTTTAAAAATTGTAATTCACGTTAAATATTTAGTATTGTTTTGCAGGATTAGAGGTGATGCTAATCAAGACTTTGACATATTTGACGCAAGGGAGGAATCTGGTTTTCCGCTAAATAATGAGATAGGTTTTATGTATTTTTTATGTTCCTAATAAAAGTTAAATATTTAATTTTGTTTGGACATATCAATACAGGTGTGTGCCGACAACATTGGAAATTAACTTGTGCAATTCTGTTACAAAGGTATTAGTTTATGTGTTTTCAAAAAGACCTAGAAATAGTTGTAGAACTTTATAGAATAGCACTATTTATATATGTATATATATGTTATGTGATTGCAATGGATTCTATGGTAACTTATGTCATACTTATTATTGTAAATGTGTACTATACTTTATTTTTCTAAAGTGAATTGAATATTTAAATGATACAACATAATAAAATATAGTGACAATAACAGGCCGCACTACACCATATATGGGATTCACCAACATTAATTCTTGTGTTACCGGTCAAAATGTTACCTTAGATGACTTAAAATAGATATAAGGCAATACAATTTTTTAGTGTTACTGTTGATGTAATTTTGTGTTACCTTAAATATAATTAAATTTCTATTGTAACAGAAATTCGGGCGTTACAATTGATGATTAAAAAAGTGTTAGCAAAACAACTAAAAAATAAGCGGGCAAAAACTTAGCCCAACTTACAACTAGGCGGGGAAAATTTTGGTCTAAAATTTTGGGCGGCCTATATCCTAAAATTAAACCCGCTGAAACATTTTGGGGCTTATACACACAAACATTACTCAAATACTCTCTCTCTCTCTCAAAACATTACTCTCTTAAATATTTATCTCTCGCTCGACGGGTTCTACATGGCATAGAGTGAATTAGGGTTCCTCACAGTTTAATTAGGGTTCCTCACAGTTTAATTAGGGTTCTTCACGGTTCAATTAGGGATTCCACAAATTGTTGCAATTAGGACTTCAACACACATACATCAATTGGGTCGTTTATATGACCCATTTGGCAAGTGTTCTTGTTTTGCTTCTCAAGATCCACACCATTAAATCTTGTGTTGGTACTCTCTCTTACCCAACTCACCATTAACTCTTTCTTGTACTTTCTTGATTTTAATGTTGCTATCTTTTTGTGAATTAGTGTGTAAAGTTGTGAACTTTTATGTATGTTAGTGTGTTATTTGTCAATTTCTTGTCAATTGGAGCATACCCTTTTTGTTTTCTTGGTGAAATTGCAAGATGGGGTTTTAGTTTAGTTTGCGGGTTTGTTGAAGTGAAGTGGTTTTTCGAGTATTTACATGTGTTGCCTGAAGTTTTGTTTTAAGTCTGAAGGGATTGCGTTGCGGATATCTTAATGTTTCGAAGATTTTTGTGTTTTAGACTCTGAGGTTAACATTGAGTGGAGTAGTTGGTGTTCATGGTTTAGGTTTGTTTAGGATAGCGAAATATGAACCAAATAAGACGATGTAGGGTTCCGAGAGTAAGTGTTAGATTTATATGATCCCTTTAGTGGTTTTCCCTAAACTAAAGTAATTGCATTGCAAATGTATCCGGGGTTTTATTGTTAGACTCTGAGGTTAACATGTACTAAGTAGTTGATGTTAAATTGTTAATAGTGTAGGTTAATCTAGGATATTGAAACCCAAACCAAACAGCATATGTAGGATTTGGAGAGTAAGTTTTAGATGTTTATGTAATATGATTAATTTAGCAGCTTTTGCTAACATAACATGTAATAAGATGAATGTCAATCAGCTAATGTGGTTTCGGTGTTTAATAACACATATGTATAACTAAGAAAGGTAGATATTGCATTATGGACATCTAGAGAACATATATTGTAATTGGGTCTATAAGTAGTTGTATAGTTTGAGAGCGACACGTGGTGTGGTTACCTGAAAATTGTTAGGATACATATCAAAGAAATAACAAGCAATAGTAGTATGCACATAATATTTTGTAAGTTGTTAAGTGCATTACATTTTTATATGCACAGATTTCTAGATTTTTTGTGCACTTACGAATTTTCAGTTTTGCTAGTGGACTTTTTGCCAATACTCTGCATATTGTGGTATCAGTTTCAGCTTTCTCTTTACTATTATGTTTTGATCTTTGACTGTTGGCTTTTTTGACTTACATTCAGGGGTTTCACTAAAGACTCAAGAGCTTTATGCTCTTGTCTTCGCTACTCGCTACTTGGATATATTTATTGATTATGTCTCTCTATACAATACTGTAATGAAGCTAATCTACTTGGGAAACTCTTTCTCAATTGTTTGGTACATAAGGCGCCACAAAATTGTCCGAAGATCCTATGATAAAGACCAAGACACCTTTCGCCACTACTTTCTTTTGGTGCCTTGTTTTCTTTTGGTCCTATTTATAAATGAAAGGTTCACCTTTAAAGAGGTAATATGTTCCCAGTACTGCGAATACCCTTCTCTGTGTGTTAAGTAAGTGTAAGTTAATAAGGCAATTCTGAGTTACTTTAAGATGGATTTCTAACTATATCTGTTTTGTATATTTGAACAGGTAATGTGGACATTTTCTTTATATTTGGACGCTATTGCCATACTTCCTCAGCTGGTGTTGCTACAAAGGACAAGAAATATCGACAATTTGACAGGGCAATATGTGTTCCTTCTTGGGTAATCACTTCAAACTGATTTTAGTTTCGGTCAATAACAGTAGTGCTAGGTATTGCCATGTTTCTGTTCTACTGTTCTGGAGCCATTAACAGCAGTTTTGGGTAATAGCATTATAGTGGAATTGTTCTATTTGTTTTCTAGTTTAATTACGCGCTGACCTTGAGTCTTTTGAGTATACGAGTAAAGAGTTATCATAGTTTTACTAAAGGTCGCACAGTTTTGACCATGATCTGGGTACTTCAGTTCTTGAAGGAATTCTGACATAGTTTTGCCTTTCATCTTAAATTTAGTTTTAGCTTGACAACAGGTTAAGGGAGAAGGTAAGCGGTAGAGTTCAGATAATGTGATAGTATAAGCTAAAAAACCCGTAGTTAGTGGAAATTTTTGTTTAAAAATTGTTTACAATTCTTTTATGAAATTGTAAACCCAAGTCCAACTCATATATGTAACTATTTTTAACAGTTTTCTTTTTCAAAAATAGATATCAATTCAATTATACATGCCTTCTATATACTGCCTAAGAAACCCCATTGCGGTAAAATTTTGGGAAGGTCAATCCTTCAGACGTGATACTCTTGTAAGGTATACTCATTTTCCATGATGCTCGCGTCCGAGATCTGATGAACATGAAGATTTTTGTCGATACAGGTTCTGTTCCCTCCTTATAGAGAAGTTGATATCTTTTTAGTAATATTAAGGAAATAATTGTAGTCAGACATAATTTTTTTTTTAAATTCATCTATACGGGTCTAGATAAAAAAAAGTGATTGACATTTGATTTATTACTTACGAGTGACGATCCACTCGAATTATGTGAATTGTTAATGGAACATATACATTCCAGCTACTCACGGGCTATCAGAAATTAATGTTTTACCGTGCACAATTTGAAAGCTGAAACAAATCACTCGTTTCGTATATTTTGCACCCTATATGTAATTAGTGTTTTGTCTTCCTCATTTTGTTCGTGCTTTTGCTTTAATCATATGTCAGGTGTATAAAGGCCTGTGGTATTTTATCTTGGTACCAATGATTGCTCTCATTTGGCGATTCCAGTTTTATTAGATATACGGTTGTTACATTGGCCTTTACAATGTCATGTGAATGCAGATGCTGATGTGCGCCTGGCAAGGAGAGTAAGACGTGACACAGTTGAAAATCTGAGAATAAGGGTGCCCTTCAGCTCTTCTTTACTTTTTTTGTTCATCATCTTACTTTTTAAAATCTGAGAGTCTCACTATTGTGTTTTGTTTGTCCACCAGGTGTTGCAAAGATATCCTTAACTTCATTCATTGTGCTACTTTTAGGGAATGCGTTTATCCTGGTGCAGTTAAGCATGAAGCAGATTTTAGAGGACATATACAAGGATATAGATTCAGAGCATGTTTGGGCATAAATTGATGTAAAACTAAGTTATGTCTAGTAGCTTTTGATATGTTTTTATCGTCTTTGTTGTAGCTTTTGGAAGTTTGTTTGTGTCGAATGGCGATAGCTTCGAACATTTGTTTATATTGATGTAGAGAAATGCAATTGATATTTGTTTGGAAAGTTCTTAAAGTGTTTAATGTGTTGGCAAAAAATGACTAATGTTGAACAAATTAATGTTGCAATAAAGTAAAATGTTGTTGCCAAATACAAAAAAGTGTTTCACGAATAAGTGTTGGAATAGAGCACTGGGTGTTGCCAATTAGAAAAATAGTACGGAGTACTTGTGTTGGCATAGGGTCTATTCCAACGTTTTTCCTAGTGTTGGTAAAGACAAGAAAGTATTGCCATTGGGGTATACAGTAACATTTTTTTTCATGTGTTGCTGCTGGTTCATCAAGTGTTGGCATAGACCCCTGCAGCCACGGTGCAAAGTCCAACACTTCGAAAATTGGGAAAAGTGTTGGCGTAGGCTTTTTTTTTTTTGCTTTTAGCAACACTATTCATGATTTTTCACACTTTTTTTAGGTGTTGGCAAATATCATATATGGTGTAGTGCCGCTCACCTACCTATATCACACTCGTTATTAATCATGTTAATTAAGGAAATGAATGCCTAAATTAACCACCAATGACATTCTAATCTCGTAAATGTTCCTCAAAAGCTAATAATATTTTCAAATAATTAACCATATGAATCAAACAATTATGCAATCTTCCAAATTGATTCATATAAATATTTAAAACGATAAGAACCCGTCTTATGAAATAAACCAACAGAACCCAAAGAGAGAACTACGTGAATTTGATCCCTATTTAAATAGGGTACGTAAGCACCTTAAGAAACTACCTAATGATACTAGTTAAAGGTAACTAACTCACACTCAATCCAAAAATATTATTAACCTTATATAAATTAACCGAGATGCACAAACATTCTTAACTAGCTTGAGTCAGATTTTTTAGTTTATATTATGTTTTATTAGGTTTAATATAAGTACTGATTAATATACTTTACATAGTATATGTGTTATTTATATTACTAGTTGATAATCCGGGGCGAGCATGAATCGACATTAAAATATTAATATTAATAAATTATTAATTAATATTATTAAAAACGTACTTATCGAGAATCGAAATGGTAAAAATATATAATAAATAAACCACTATTTAAGTATGTAGTTATAAAAAATCGAATTGTGGATAAAGCTGAAGAAATTAAAGTAAATTAATAAATATTGTATGATTACGTAACTGCAAGGAATCGAACACTCAATGAAGCTAATAACTTTAAACTAAATAAATAAATCTTGTGTAATTACATAGTTGCAAGGAATCGAACCCTCGATGAACGTAATGAATTTAAAGTAAATAAATAAATCTGGTATAATTACGTAGTTGCAAGGAATCGAACCCTGAATGAAGTTAAAGAATTTAAAGTAAATAAATCTTGTATAATTACGTAGTTGCGAAGAATCGAACCCAGATTTAGTGATAACCAAATTTGGTACTTTGGTACCGTGCGCCATTTAAACATTGTTTTGCTTATTAATAAAGAGTATAGATTATGAGTTTACTTGTCGAAATTATAAATAGAGAATATCCTAGATATTAGTTAATATACAATTATTTTCGTATGCAATGAAGAATAATGCTAGATAACGAAATTAATCCGAAAGTTTATCCAGAATGGTGTTTCGTTAACTATAAAGTGAAGTCATATTCGTACGCTATGATATTGGGTGTATTGGAAAGCAAGGTTAATCTTTTACATGTTTCATCCGTTTTAATTAAAATTTTATTTTTATTACAAATTGGTTTTCTATGCACATGATTTCATAAATTTTTGTTTTTTTAGACTTTTATTGTCGTTTTGAATTTTGATTTACTAAGCGAAGAAAGAAACAACACTATCTTTGATGAAGTTAGAGATATCCTTGATGAAGTTAGAACGGTCAATAACTTTTGCAAATGCTGTTTGCTCAAAGATAATTAAGATTCTCTATTTTGCATTTTAAAAATTATGCTTCACATTAGTATTGTTTTGCAGGATTAGAATTGACGTTAGTAAAGACTTTGACTCTTCTCCAAGTAATGATGTTAGTATTATTTTTGTTCAATTAACACAATTGGCTCTCTTTCAAGTAACCTGCCTAATATATACTGGCTGATCTTTTTTTTTTTTAAGTCCAGACAGACGTTGTATTTTACTATCTGAGTGTGGTTTGTCTTTTATGTGATGTTGTATGATGAGTGAGCAATGTGAAAAAGTCATGGTTCATGATGTAAGTATCTAAAAAGTGCAAGTTTTTTTTTTCCAGAATTGCTGATTCCAATCTATTATCATGATTATCATTTTTGTCCTGATTTGGCAAATGAGTTATACTTAATATATAAAACGCATGTTGGTGTTTGGTCTTACTTATGCCATCAGGAGAAATAGAGATTGTTCGTTCCTTGGAACGTCACTCCAGGCTTGTGTTGTTGCAATTGCTGGAGATAATGTAGCACATAGTTTGCAAGCCATTAAAGGGACTCGGGTCAAGTCCAGAGATGTGTTCTGTCACCCTGATTTTTTTTGTAGCAGTTTCAAACCATTTGAAGGTGAAATTTCTTGTATTGGATGTCACCACAGGTTGGTTGGATCTTTTTTTCACGTTTAAATGTAATTTTTTTGCCAAAAACAATTTACTGATTATTTTGTCTGTAATACATTTAGTTGGAGTTTCACGTACATTATGCAAAGGAGGCTGCATGAGTGGTGAAGATGTTGTCACTGCTTGATTCCAAGACTGGAAAGGTGACTGAGAAAGTGTCGCGATGTCTACTATCAATGCAGAGCGCGGTCCTGGAGGTATGTAAAGAATGGTAAGTCTGTAATGTGATGACTCGGATAATAGAGTAGAGGCACTTTTCAGAGAATTAGCATAGAATCTTGTAGCAACGATAATAACTTTTTGGTTGTTATGTTGTGACCGTGAGTGTATATTATGGAAAAGGTGATTTCGGTGGCTAGAAGCCTATGAAAATCTGTGCTATTTACAATTTTGGAACAGGAAATTATTTTGCACAACTGTGATCCCTATCATCAAATTCTTAGTCGCTTGATCGCCCCTCAGTAATTTTCAGATATGTGTAGTTTTAAATAAAAACATAGCAGGTAATAATATCACATTACCAAATTTAGGGTCAGGTTAACATTGCCTTGTCGGCTCCAATGTAATATCCGGGAACTTTATTAATAATATAAATTATATTTTATGTGTAAAATAAATTATGTGAAGTATTTGGAGTCGTAATGGTTAAGGTTATTGAGTAATAGTATGTTAATTGATATGTCGAAAGCCCCTTTCGAATATCTTTTCATTTAGAAATATCTTCAGTTGTGAGCCCCGTTTTGAAAATTCAAGGGCCCCATTGAAATTTTGTACATCATTATTATTCCTTCGTCTTTCGTATCCGAATCATTATTGGAAGATTTCTTCATATCATTATATTCCTTATTACCCGATACTATCAATAGTATTTATTTTATTCAAAGAGAGAAAAATTATTCCGAACCCTAATTGTTTAGGGCGATTGATATATCGTTCATATCAATAATACATCTGATATAGCCCCAGTATTCTTGAGCATTCGTTATATAAATGATATGTATTGATATGGATAACTATCAGTCCTTGTGGATAGTTATCACCTCGTAAAACGTGAACTTTACTTTATTAAATGTTTAAAGCGATCCATTGGATCGATATCGATCCAAAAATGTCATTTGGGGTATTATTTTCCACTAAGTATAAAAAGACGAATCATACATTATCCTTCATATAATCCGTATTAAATATATATAAAAATATAAAATTCCCGAACCGTGTTCTTCGCGTTCTCGAAGATTAAACTCAATCTTGAAAGTGTTATTGGAATCCAAATCTCAAGTTCAAGTACTCAAATCAAAGCTCTTGATCTCTAGTTTCAGAATCTTCAAACCATGTCATCATCTGGTAATCTTTCGATTTATTATGAATTTTTGAATATTCGAATTAAATTAGGGTTCTTGTTCGAATTGGGGATTTTCATTCTGTTGATTCTCCGTGCAATTGATTGATTCTAACATGTTCCTAGGGATCTAATGAGTAGGAATTCATGCTTTAATTTCATGTTTATGTTCAATTTTGAGATTTTCGATTTTAGTGTTTTTGCCCGATTTTTCTTTTTAAGAGTCCGTTCATATGAATGATCTGACATTATTTTTGATAGAGGTCTTTTGTTGTATGTATTCTTAGCTTCATTTTAACATAAAGAACGTAGAGTTTCATGTAGAAATAAGCTAGATCGGAAAATTGTTTAAGCTCGCCGGAATTTGGTCGGGTTTTGGATTTCGGTGATGTTTTTGGTTTGTTTTTGATCGGAATGTATTGGTATGGTTATTAGGAGTGTTTTGGTATCAAAAGCCCCAATTTTTGATGTGTTTTTGGCTCACCGGATTCTGGAAAAGGTCTCCGGATTCTAGAAAATTCCGGCAGTTCTTGGCGACCCGTTTCAGTTCTTCTCGACCCGTGACCTGATCCATTGACCCGATTGTTGACCCGGTTTCAATCTACGAAACCCTAAATTATTTTCAGAAAACTGTTTTTGGATTTTATTTTTAAAAATAATTCGAAAATAGTTTAAATATTTATAAAAATCATATTTTTATTTTAAAAATACATTTTTAAATTCAGAAAATTCTGAAAAATTATATTTATTTATTTAAATTCAAAAACTGATTAAATTTAATTATTTTGATTATTTTTGATTAATAATTAATTGATTTAGTTTATTAATCAGTTAATTCTTGTTAATTAATTATTAAATAGATTTAATTAATTTAAATTAAGTTTAATTATTTTCTAGCTTGATTTAATTATTTAAAAATAGTTTGAGTGTTTGGAAATTGTCAATTAATTTTATATTAATTGATTAAATTGTTTTTAAATACTTACATTGGGATTAATAATCCGATTTTTGATTTAAAAATTATTTGTGACTTATTTAAATTCAAATAAGCCTCGAATATTGTTTTAAAAATGTTTATAAGTGCTATATGGTTTATATGAGTTGAATAATGTGTTTTATTGTCCGGAAATGCTTTGTATAAGGGCTAGTGTCTGAGTTTTTATTTTCGTAAAATAGAACGAGCGTGCGATAAATGCGATTAAATACCCGATTACTTGTTTAGACTTAAAAATGGTTACGAGTTTATTTCGAAGGTAGAACGAGGATAGTTAGACTTATTATTATGATTTGTTTATTATAGAATCGAGTTCCCGAAGAAAGGGAAAGGAGAAGGTAGAGTAAGCGAGATAGACCGACGTCAGCTACGTAAACCAGGCAAGTATTTGTGCCTTTACTTGTTGATTCAATTGCTATTGTTTCCAATGATTATGCATGTTACCATCAGAACAATTCAGATTATTCAATCTTTACTCCGTACTTGAGCAACTGATGCTATTTCCTTGAATATTCCTAACTCTTTGATTAATCTACAATCATGTTGAATATCAGAAACCTTCACCTTCAATTCAGTTTATATTGATGGTAACCATTGTTGACCTTCTTAACTGAGTACGTTGTACCATTGAAACCATTCCGAATCTATTTCTCGGACTTCATTTGATATTGAGTAGTTGAAGCTCTTTTGCAACTATTATACCTTTTCATTGTGTATTTATCTACCGTTGAAACTGTAGTAACCCGAATTTTCAGGGTTTCTTAATATTATTATTTAAATATTTTATTGCTTTTCTCAAAGAGGAGGAACGAAATTATGTGTGTATTTTATTTAAAAATATTGTGAAAGCTGGTTATTTTATCTGGGAAATTAAGGTGCTTTATTTAAAAATATTGTGAAAGCTGGTTATTTTATCTGGGAAATTAAGGTGCGAATTTCCTATTTATTTGAGTAATAAAAATAGTAATATTTATTTATTTTGAGTAAATTAAAAATTTGCTGCATTATGTGATTAAATGTTTAAATAATATTATGTGAATATGTGAGGCGATATTATGTGTTAAAAATTTATTTTTGACAATTATTAGTAAATTTGAGCCCGACATAATTGTTTTAAGTAAATTAGTTAAAATTCATTTAATTATGAATTTTGTGCATTTAAATATTTTTAGAATGATTTTAGTATATAAATAATTTTATGAGTTCCATTTAATTATTTAAGAGTTAAATTCGTTTAAAAATTATTTGTTTCAGTATCGTATTAGTCCCGCTAAAATTCAGTCAGTGGGCTAATTATAGTATTGTAGTCATTGTCCTTATCCTTATCTTTTAATTGGTCAACCTATTCTATCTCTAATAAAAACACAGAACACATACACACGCACACCTCACAGTATATACACACAGACAACACTCGGCAAAAGAAAAGCCAGAGGAAGAAAAGAGAACCCCCCCCTCCCCCCGTTTCTGTCAAGTCGCGCCACCCCCCTTCTTCCTTCTTCTTCTTTACGCGTGGGTTCTTTCCAGTTCTCCGCTGCCAGCCGCCGCGGTCACCGCAGTTACGCCGCCCACTGCCACCAGTTCTGTTCGGGCAAAACTCAGTTCATTTCTTGGCCGCCTCCACTTCAGATTCCGGCCACCACTGTTTCAAACCATTCCCGACTGGTATAGCAATCAAAAACTGAAAGGCATATGCTATAGCCTATTTGTAATTCGAGGATTCTACTCAACTTAAACTAGAATGTAATAAGTAAATATTAGAGTAAAGGTCACAGGAATCTCAGAGAGTTTTATCAGTCAAGAGATTGAAGATTAAAGTCATCTACAGACTTGAAGTTATTCTACATTGAAAGAAGTTCAATTTATTGTTCAAGCCTCAGTGAAGTATTCAAGAAAGTGGATTTACTACAGTGACAGAGATTTCCAGTTGGTGACAGAAAAAGTACAGGATACAGAGTTTATTCAGAGCCAAAGAAAAGAAGCCACATCGTTAAATGTTTTAAAGATGAAGAATTATCATTGAAGTCAGTTATTCACGAACCAGACAGTGCATCGAATGACGACATCAATTAGTGGAATTAAATCATCTATATTCAGTGGTTTTCAGAAGATAAAGGAATGCAATGATTTTAAGTTATCTTCTTTTAATTAATTAAATTATTAATCAATTTAATTAATAAATTAATTCTTTCAGAATTAATTTATTTATTAAATTAATTAATGTAGTTGTTTAAATTATTTATTAAATTAATTCTAGAAAAGAATTAATTTAATTCATAATTTAAATTAACTAATTTAATTAAAGGAAATTAACTTAATGGTATAACAATAGGTCATACCGAATCATTTTAAGGTCATACCGAATAATGTCAGGTCATACCGAGTCATTTCTCAGGTCATTCCGACTCATTCAGCAGGTCATACAGGTTCTTTTCTAAGGTCATACCGAAAGTTGGTAGAAGTATGCTAGGTCATACCGGACACATTTTGCAGGTTATATTGATGAAGCATGGTTCTACCGAACATTATTCTCAGGTCATACAAGTGTATTGATTGTTTAATTAAGTCATTTTGATTTAATTAAACAGGTCATACAAGGCTATGAAGAATGATATATCAAACATGGCTGAAGAAAAAAAGACACAGAACACAATATCATATCTTTACCGAAGCCATTTCTCTCAGCAAGAAGAAAAGCCATTTGATCTCATTTCTTCTCAAGCAATTAATTCTAGTTTGTATTGTTAAATCCAAACCACTAGAAGTTGATTACTTGTATTGCTTTGATTATCTAGCGGATTTTTATCCCTAGAATTTATCTCGAACTTTGCTTTTAAGCATTCGATCTTTTTATTACAAATATTAGAAAAGTTCATGTCGAATTTATTCTAAATTTGTATTAATTAGTTTGAGATAAATACTTTGTAATCCGTACTGTATTTGCAACACCCTTCAAGTTTAATATAGTTTATATTTAACTTGAATTTTGTTTCATTTATATTCCGCATTAATTTGTTCTTAATTGTTAAATTATTCAAAGGACAAATTTCGATAAAACGGTATAGTTTGTATTCAACCCCCCTTCTACAAACTTATCAGGACCTAACAATTGGTATCAGAGCCTTTTGATTGATATACAAATCAAAGATCCAATTGTTTTGAGATTTTTTCTTAAACTCTGAAATTTTTATTATTCCTAAAAATCTCAAAAGATGTCTACTACACAGAAAGTGGGTACAGTCAAAATCCCCATGTTCAACAAGGAGCATTATCTTATGTGGAAGAAGAAAATGCTCCTATTTCTTAAAGTTGCTAATCCCAAATACTTGGATGTGCTGAAGAGTGGTCCCAAAGTCCCTATGATTATTGAGGGAGAGCTTATAGAGAATAGCATTGTTACTAGGGCTGCTAGGATGTACCCTAAGGATCCTAAGGATTTCACTCCTGGTGAAAAAGAGAATGTTACCTTGGATGCCTGTCTATAGCTGATCCTTGTTGATTGTCTTGATCCTATCATGCATAATCATGTCCTGAACTGTGATACTGCCAAACACATTTGGGAAACCATAGAGATAATCAATGAGGGGACAGAGGAAGTTAGAGAGAATAAGCTGGAAATTCTCACCTCTCAATATGAGCATTTCAGATCAAACCCTGGTGAAGGTATCTCTGAGGTTTTTGAGAGATACAACAAATTAATCAATGATCTGAATCTTAATGGGAAGCTCTACACTATCAAGGAAATTAACAAGAAGTTCCTACTTACACTTCCACGTCATTTGGAGCACAGAATATCTGCCATTAGAGAAGCAAGAGATCTTAGAGAGGTTTCTTTGGAAAAATTGTATGGTGTTCTGAAGACCTATGAGCTAGAGCAGATTCAACAGGATGAGTTATATGGAACTGGGAGGATAGTTAGTACTTCTACTGCATTGGCTGCTGAAGTCCCACGGAAACTGGAAGTGAAGGCTGTTCAACCTTCCAGTTCTAACATGAATGTTATTGATGCTGAATATGGATTAACATCCATTGATCAATCTGGTGGTGACTTCTATTCTTTAGAGGAACTTGATCAGCTGGAAGATGGTGATTTGGCTTTGATAGTAAGGAAGTTTGGGAAGTTTAGATTCAAGAGGAATCCCAATCTTAAGTTCAGGCCCAGATTTCAGAGAGGTGGATCTTCCTCTTCAAGTAGCACAAGGGGTGGCTACAAAACTGGAACTGTGGAAAGGAGCACAATCAGATGCTATAATTGCAATGAGTTGGGTCACTTTGCTACTGAATGAAGAAAGCTAAAGCAAGTGACTAGAAACACATTTGATTCTAGCAAGAAGAACAAGATTGGGAAAGCCTATGTTGCTGAAGGTAAGAGCTGGGATGACATAGACAGTGAAGATGAAGAAGTTGGAAATCTTGCACTCATGGCAATAGGAGACAATATCTTTAATTCTACTTCATCTTCATCCTACATGTCTGAGGTAAAGTTTAATGATACTGAAATGATTCGTCATCTTGTTGGCACCTTAGATTGTGCACGCACTGAAAATGATAGAATAATTCTTTTAAACACAAATCTTGAAAAGGAAATAAAAGAATTAAAACTAGTGCATGTTAATCAGGATGAACTTATTGAGAAAATTGCATTTCTTGAGAATAAGGTTAAATGTTATATTCAACTGGAAACCATTCTTAAAGAAAAGAATAATGTGCTTAATACAAAAGCAAATGCCTATTACAACTCTTTTAAGACGTCTAAAGAGATTCTCAATAAACAAGTTATGGGTGATCATGTCAGTATAGGTTATGATTATAATGAGGCCATTGGATTGCTTGGAATTAATTCCCCTTGTAGAGTCAGAACTGAAGGAAGGGGTGTTCCATATGTGCTTAAGGGTATTGAAACACCCTTCTGTAAGGAGTCCGAGGCAGATCCTCTGAATGAATACTCTATCATTATTGCTGAGGAGATTCGTGAAGAAGATATTGCTTTGGAAGTTGCACAGTCCAATAAATGTATATCTGATATTCCAGTCAAAGTTGCTACAACTGAAAAGACTAAATCAGATATCCATAAGTTGGATCAAAAGAACTGTAGAACTAACATGCCTGTTGTTAATTCTTCTCATAAAGCACGTGGTGTGATTAATTGCATGTCTTGTGCTTTCAATGTTATGTATGCTTATTTTAATAAAAAGCATGTATCTAAAGATAAGACTGATCCACGTCAATATGTTAATAATAAGAAGCATGTTAGAGATAAAACTACTAGTCCTCCTAAGACTAGAGTGGATTCATTTATTCCTAAGCCTACTCAGAAATGTGTTAAGGCTGGTTATAAATGGAAACGTTCTTTTGTGAAAGAGGTTGAGGTAGTTGTAGTTAAAAATGTTGTTTTGCCTGACAAAGGACAGTTCTTTAAGTATGCCAGACCCAATCAAGTTTGGGATCCGAAGAAGGTCTAATCAATTTGGTATTGCAGGGAGTTAAACAGGTAAACCGTGTTATGTGGATTCTTGACAGTGGTTGTTCAAGGCATATGACCGGAGATAGAGCCCTGCTATCAAATTTGGTTGAGAAAGCTGGCCCAGTAGTTACCTTTGGAGATAACAACAAGGGTATTACGAAAGGATATGGCTGTTTGAAGTATGGAAATGTTATCATTGAAGATGTATCATTTGTGGAAGGTCTGAGATTCAATCTTCTCAGCATCAGTCATTTCTGTGACAGAGGATATGTTGTTTCCTTTGAAAGAGAGAAGTGTCAGATCCTTCACAAGAAGAATGGAAAGCCTGCTCTTCAAGGATTAAGGAAAGGTGACTTGTTCATAGCTGATCTGCACTCGGGATCCAAAGATGAAGTTAATTGTTTTTATGCTAAAGCTTCATCAGATGAAAGTTGGCTATGGCACAAGAAGATGTCTCACCTTAACTTCAAAACCATGAACTCTTTAGTTAAGAGGGAATTGGTTAGAGGTTTGCCTCAGATGGAATTTACACAGGAAGGACTGTGTGAGGCATGTCAGAAAGGAAAGTCAAAGAAAGCTTCTCACAAGGGCACTGACACATCATCAATAACTGAACCACTTCAGCTACTGCACATGGATTTGTTTGGTCCAGTTAATGTGATGTCCATGTCAAAGAAACAATATGCACTTGTGATTGTTGATGACTATTCAAAATATACATGGGTTTTATTCCTACATTCCAAGGATGAGACCCCACACCTGGTGATTGACCACATAAAGTTGATTGAGCTGGATTCTAGATTCCCTGTTAGAGCCATAAGGTCAGATAATGGTACTGAATTCAAGAATGCCATTCTAAATGACTTTTGTGCTGATAAAGGAATAACAAGACAGTATTCTGCCCCTAGAACTCCTCAACAAAATGGAGTAGTGGAAAGAAAGAATCGTACTTTGATTGAAGCTGCTAGGACTATGTTAAGTGAGTCCAAACTTCCAACGTACTTTTGGGCTGAAGCAGCGAATACAGCTTGTTATACTCAGAATCGAACTTTAATCAACAAGGACTTAATGAAGACTCCGTATGAGATCATGAACAACAAGAAACCAACTGTCAAGTACTTTCATGTATTTGGAGCAAAATGCTTTATGCTTATAGATGACAATGTGAAACGTGGCAAGTTTGATGCAAAGGCACAAGAAGCTATTTTTGTTGGTTATTCCAGAAGATCTTACAGGGTCTACTTGGTTGGCAGTCACACGATAAAGGAAAGTGTCAATGTTACTTTTGATGACACTAAGTTCCATAATATCCAAAAAGAAGATTCATCTGAGAAGCTGAAGTTTGATAACTTGCCAGACTCAGAATCAGATGATGGAGCCCCACCTGAAGTTATTGTTGGTAATGATAATAACAATGATGATAATGATCATGGTGGTGGTGCTGGAAACACTGGTAACAATGGAGATACCACCAACACTGGAGAAGAATCATCAAGGCAATCAAGCAACAACTCAGGGGGAGCAAATGAAGGATCAACTAGTCACTCACAACATCAAAGTGAATTTCAAGGCGAATCATCAAGATCAAATATTTCAAGACAGACTGTATGGAATAGAGCTCATCCTTTTGAGCTGATCATTGCTGATCCAGATGTTGGAGTTAAAACTAGAAGTGCAACTAAGAATGAATGTCATTATTCAGCATTTCTATCTGAAATGGAGCCAAAGAAAACTGAGGAAGCACTGACTTATCCAGATTGGGTGATTGCTATGCAAGATGAACTCAATCAGTTTGAACAACAGCAAGTCTGGAAGCTGGTACCAGACCAAAGAACAAGAAAGTAGTTGGTACAAGATGGGTATACAGGAACAAGCTAGATGAGGATGGCATTGTTACAAGGAACAAGGCAAGACTGGTTGCACAAGGGTATTCTCAAGTTGAAGGCATTGATTATGATGAAACCTATGCACCAGTGGCTAGACTTGAGGCCATCAGGATGTTCTTAGCATTTGCAGCTTATTCCAATTTTAAAGTCTATCAAATGGATGTTAAGAGTGCATTCCTGAATGGTGAGCTGGATGAAGAAGTGTTTGTGGAACAGCCCCTGGCTTTGAAAATCAGGAGCTACTGGACTTTGTGTACTTTCTCTTCAAGGCTATCTATGGTCTCAAACAAGCCCCAAGAAAATGGTATGACACTCTCTCTGGTTTTCTTTTAGAAAATGGTTTTGTTAGAGGTATCATAGACAAAACTCTTTTTTCAAAGAAACACAAAAGTGATATGATATTAGTCCAAGTCTATGTGGATGACATCATATTTGGGTCTACTAATGATAATCTCTGTAAGAGATTTGCTGAGCTAATGCAGAGTAAGTTTGAAATGAGTATGATGGGTGAGCTGAAGTTCTTTCTTGGATTGCAAGTAAGTCAAAGGTCAAATGGTATATTTATTTGTCAATCCAAATATCTCAAAGAACTCCTCAAGAAGTATCATATGGAGGATTCAGCATCAGCAAGGACTCCATCTTCAACAACCATGAAACTTGGAGCTTCTGACAATTCTATCAAGGTAGATGTTACAAGCTACAGAGGTATGATTGGCTCCTTACTCTATCTTACTGCTAGTAGACCAGATATTATGTATGCTACATGCTTGTGTGCAAGGTTCCAAGTGGACCCTAGAGATCTACATCTCGTTGCTGTGAAAAGAATCTTGAGATATCTTAAGGGTACACCTAATTTAGGTATCTGGTACCCTAAAGATTCTGGTTTTAATCTTGTTGGATATACAGATTCTGATTATGCAGGTAGTGTTGTGGATAGAAAGAGTACCTCTAGGAGTTGTCAATTCCTAGGAGGTAGATTGATTTCCTGGTATAGCAAGAAACATCAAACAGTTTCCAATTCAACAACAGAAGCTGAATATATTGCTGCTGGAAGCTGCTGTGCTCAGATCTTATGGATAAGGAATCAATTAAAGGACTATGGCTTTGCATTAGATAAAATTCCCATTTTGTGTGATAATACAAGTACCATAGCAATCTCCAACAACCCTGTGCAGCACTCGAGAACGAAGCACATCGATATCAGGTATCATTTTATCAGAGAGCATGTTATGAATAGAACTGTGGAGTTACACTTTGTACCCACTGAAGAACAGACTGCAGATATTTTCACTAAATCTATTGACGAATCCACATTTACCAGGTTAGTTGGTAAATTGGGTATGTTGAACAGTCTTAGTGATTGACAATGTCTCTGGTAGGTTTGTTCTTATCTAAATCATTTTCTCTTGTCAATTTTAGATGTTAAATATTGCCAATCCATGTTTAGAGTATAAAGCTTGTTAATTTAAATATTCTGAATAATTTATTTTCTTTAAAAATATTTTTCTCATATTTTTAAATGGTGAAATTTATTTTTATTGAAAATTTATTTATTTAGAATCATTTAAGTTAGTTTCAGATTGTAAATATTGTTATTTAAATTTTTCTGCAAGTTTATATTATTTTTATGCACTTCTATATTATTCTGCATATTTTTCTAGAATTTATGGAATTTTCTGTGAATTTTTCTAGTCATGTAAATAGTTTCCTGTAAATATTTTTTTTATTATTTTATTTTATTTTATTTTATTTTATTTTCTTTCTTTAGTTTTCTACTAATAGTTTTTTTTATTCTATATATATATATTATGTTATATTTTAGTTTATTATTATTATTTATTATCTTTTATTTTCTATTTGTCTTAGTTGTTTTTGTAAATATTTTGTATATATTATTTCTGATCTAGCTCTTGCTTAGCTGGAACTTCAGTGCCAAATCCAATTCAGGTATTACTTTCTATCTCTCAATCCACTTCTTTTACTGTTGCTGAATCCAAGTGGTTGTTAGGGCTGACCAAGGGATTGTAGATCCACAATCTCTATCCCAGGTCTTAGAGCCAAACAATGAGTCTACAACTTAATTACTTGACCTCTTAGCCTAAAAAGAAATCAAATGTTAAACAAAGAAGTATTTTGATTGAAACAGTGAGTGATCCCACAGCTCTGCCTCCTATAAAGAAATTCAACATATACTGAGGTATCTGTCAGCCTATCTGTATCCTCTCAACAGGATGAATCTATTGAAATTTGCCATAAGGCCATGGCACTTTGTACTGAGTCAAGCACACTCTCATTACTCACAATGGGAGAAGACAATTCCATTAGATGAAACTCAGGACACAGTGAAAGCAGAGCACCTGCAACTGGTTACAGTGCCTACCATTGTCACGGTAGAAGTGCCTTCATAGGCATCTGAGGGAAAATTTGATTCTTTGCCAAATTTAAATAGAATCATTTTCTCCCCTCCCAGAGTGAACACCTCTGGCTCCCAAAGGGATTTTCCACTCGCAGATTTATCTGGAGAAAGTGGAAGGCAACTTGGTCAGTCTATCACTGAAGCAATTCAGATTTCAAATCCAAGTGATTTGATAGACATGATTGAGGATCGGGATTTGCGAACTCCCATTGCACCACCACTGACCTTTCTTGAAGAGGCTAGGGTGAGTTTCAATGCAGGGGCTGATCAAAAAGGAGCAAACAAACAGCTAATGTTGAGTGATAAGAGTCAAACACTGAGTGAAACACATGCACGTGAGATGAGTGATACACTTACAAGAGAAATTCAAGTGAGTGCACACACAGACACATACACTGCAATGTAGTTAGCTCACATAGCTGATCTACAGGAACATCTATTCAAAACCCAGGCTGATAAAGAAATTTTTCAAGCACAAGTGGTTGAACGGTCTTCTTCTTCCACCTCTGTCAACAATCAGCTGGGACTGCTCAAGGAAATATTGAAGACAAAGTTACTTCCCAAGATCAACTCCATCAACTATCTCAACTCCTACTGGCTTCAGATATTCATAAAGTTAAATCTGTAGAGAATTCCTCAACTAAGGGGGAGAATTTTGGAGAAGCTAGTAAAAGGGAGCTGAAAAAGATATAAAAGGTAAAGAGGGAGTTTCAGGGGAGTAAAGGAAAGTTAGCTCTATTTTGTAAATGTTATATGTATAGAGCTTAGGTAAATCAAGACAGGTTCAATGTTATCATATGTTCAGTCTCGAGGAACATCTGTCTTGTATTTATCTTTACTGATGAAATCTGGAAATGTCATATTTGATCCAGAACTTTCTAGTATTTACTTAGGCTTAAGAGTCCTATCTTTTTCTTGGTTTTAGTTGAGTGATCCTCTAGGTATTTGGTTGTTATTCTCTAACAAACAAATAGGGGGAGATTGAAAGGCATATGCTATAGCCTATTTGTAATTCGAGGATTCTACTCAACTTAAACTAGAATGTAATAAGTAAATATTAGAGTAAAGGTCACAGGAATCTCAGAGAGTTTTATCAGTCAAGAGATTGAAGATTAAAGTCATCTACAGACTTGAAGTTATTCTACATTGAAAGAAGTTCAATTTATTGTTCAAGCCTCAGTGAAGTATTCAAGAAAGTGGATTTACTACAGTGACAGAGATTTCCAGTTGGTGACAGAAGAAGTACATGATACAAAGTTTATTCAGAGCCAAACAAAAGAAGCCACAACGTTAAATGTTTTAAAGATGAAGAATTATCATTGAAGTCAGTTATTCATGAACCAGACAGTGCATCGAATGACGACATCAATCAGTGGAATTAAATCATCTATATTCAGTGGTTTTCAGAAGATAAAGGAATGCAATGATTTTAAGTTATCTTCTTTTAATTAATTAAATTATTAATCAATTTAATTAATAAATTAATTCTTTCAGAATTAATTAATTTAATTAAAGGAAATTAACTTAATGGTATAACAATAGGTCATACCGAATCATTTTAAGGTCATACCGAATAATGTCAGGTCATACCGAGTCATTTCTCAGGTCATACCGACTCATTCAGCAGGTCATACAGGTTCTTTTCTAAGGTCATACCGAAAGTTGGTAGAAGTATGCTAGGTCATACCAGACACATTTTGCAGGTTCTATTGATGAAGCATGGTTCTACCGAACATTATTCTCAGGTCATACAAGTGTATTGATTGTTTAATTAAGTCATTTTGATTTAATTAAACAGGTCATACACGGCTATGAAGAATGATATATCAAACACGGCTGAAGAAAAAAAGACACAGAACACAATATCATATCTTTACAGAAGCCATTTCTCTCAGCAAGAAGAAAAGCCATTTGATCTCATTTCTTCTCAAGCAATTAATTCTAGTTTGTATTGTTAAATCCAAACCACTAGAAGTTGATTACTTGTATTTCTTTGATTATCTAGCGGATTTTTATCCCTAGAATTTATCTCGAACTTTGCTTTTAAGCATTCGATCTTTTTATTACAAATATTAGAAAAGTTCATGTCAAATTTATTCTAAATTTGTATTAATTAGTTTGAGATAAATACTTTGTAATCCGTACTGTATTTGCAACACCCTTCAAGTTTAATATAGTTTATATTTGACTTGAATTTTGTTTCATTTATATTCCGCATTAATTTGTTCTTAATTGTTAAATTATTCAAAGGACAAATTTCGATAAAACGGTATAGTTTGTATTCAACCCCCCTTCTACAAACTTATCAGGACCTAACAAAAACCCAATTATCCATTTCGTTTTCAATTATTTAGTTATGTGCATTTATTAATTCGTTTTCTTGATTATTGCGGGTAATAGTTTCGTTTTTGTGATTTAAAATGGAGAATGCAGATTTTAGTAATATGTAAATTATTTGTGTAGATTTTAGGATGTGTTTGATTGAAGCAGTTTTTTTTATTTAATATTTTCGTTTTTCTTTAGTTAATTGTTATTAATCGTTTGTGCAGAAATTGGAACTGATTTTCTGATTTAGTTCGAATAAAAATTTTAGTGTATGGAAGTCGTAGGATTTAGTTTGTTATGTTAGTAAATTATGATATTTATAAATTCCTTTTTTAGTAATTCGTTAATAAGTTGATTTATTAGTAATTGGTGATATATATAATTCATATTTTGTGGTAATTAGAAGGAGATGATTCGTTGTTTTTATTATTAATGTGGGATACTATTAGTTTCGTTTTTGTAAAATTAGTATGAGTTGCTTAGATGTGCTTAGTTAATAGAGTCGGATATGTGTAATAAGTAGTTATAAATTCGCGTATTTTGATTCACGAGTTCATAATAATTTGTTTTAGTTATAAGTTGCAGTATTTTTGGTAATTTTTCAGAAGCTATTAGTTTAAATATTTTGAGTAGGTATTCTGAAATTTTCAGAATATATATATATATATATATATATATATATATTATGGATTGTATTTGAATTTTGTTTTAAGTAATATATGCTGTTTATAAGTTCAAACTGCTTAGTTAAGTATGATATTTATAATTGTGTGTTGGTAGTAATTAGTTGAAGATTCGATTTGTTATTATTATTTGAGATTAATTGATTTCATTGTTTGTGCAGGTTCTTGGAATGTGTTAATTAGTAATGTGGTGCAGAGTTATAAATATTTATAATTCTTAGTTGTTTTCTAACAAATTCAGATCGTTAAGTTGTTTATCGTAAAAATTGAAGTATTTAAAGTTGGCTGAGTTGTAAATCAGCTGTATTGGTAATTCTAGTATTCTGGTTTGATTCCCAGCTTGGGGAATTATTATAGTTATTGTGTGAAGTGATAGTGTGATTATTTTTTCTATTAATTATATAGGTTATTGTGGGCTGTACTATGTGATCCGTCCTATGATTGGGGGTGCAGCATAGTACATGCAAAATTTCTGGCTAGTCCTGTTTACGAACGGGTCATGCCGAAATTTTGAAAAATCTATTTATTTATTTTATTATTTATTTAAAAATAAAATAAAATTTGTTAGAGTTAAAGAGTAGTTGAATTTGATTATTTTTAATCAATTCTAAATAATAATGTAATTGATTTAATTGACCAATTAACTGAGTACTTAATTGGTGAATTCTATTAATTAATTATTATTTAATCTTGATTGATTATAAATCAAATTCAATTAATATTTTCAAAAATTGTTTTATTATTTACGTGGTTTGATTAATTGTTTGATTTATTGAATTGGTTGGTTTTGATTAATTCTATTTAATCTAGTGATAATTAGATTTAAAGTATAATGATTGTTTTTCGATTCATAGATTGTTATATTCAAATTTTTATAAAAGGAAGACCAAATATTTTCCAAAAAGAGTTTCAACTTTAGTACGTGTCACATGGTTTGTGTAAATTGTTGTGGAGTCGTGAATGTGTTTAGATGATATACTGAGTTGAGTATGTTATTTATAATTGTGAGTTTAGGTTGATTAAGTTGAATTATATGGATGAGGTTAGTTTGTAAGTTGGTTCTTGATTAATGATATTAGTTTTAAAACAGGTGGATTGTTATATAAATAGAGGAAGTGCTGCCGAATTTCCGGCAGAACTATTAAATGAATGTTATTTGGTAAATGTATATGATGTGATAAGCTAGCTTAAATGCGTACGTGAATGAAATGTGTTTAGGTGTTAAATGTGCAGCTAGTAATTTGTATAATTATAGGAGTTGTCAGTCCAAGCATGTGCTATGTGTTATCTGAAGTATATGAAATTATGTGAATTAGATGATGGACGTGCTATGTGATGAATGTTGTACGTGATTGCTTATTTCTAAATAGAGCTATTGCAAGTCAAGACAGGATTATGTTCTTATATGTTTTCTACAAGTTGAAACAAAATTATTTTCTTATATTTTTACTGCAAGTCAAGGCAGGATTATTTTCTTATATGTTTACTTCAAGTCAATGCAGGATTATCTTCTTATATGTTTACTGCAAGTCGATGCAGATTATTTGAGTATTAAATAAATTGTGAATTGTTTGTAGATGATTGAATTAGTACTTTTGGTATTTTGAAAGCAGGGCAATGTCCACCTTTCGAATAGGTCATGCCCAATTTTCTGTAGAATATTCATGCGCTTAAGTGTATAAACATTTATATTATGTAGAAGTTATAGTGCGAAGGCTAAAGTATATCTTATATGTAATTAGTGAATAGTTGGGCGGGCACGATCTCGATAGTGCAGACTCGTAGCAATCGCTTATGCGTCGGATCCAAGAGTTATCAGAATAGAAGATTGTGATGTCATAAGATAGAAGAAGATGAGAATCATAGTACTTCAGCCTTATGTGATAGCTAAGGACCAAAGGCAAGTTTACTAACTCGTACTCTTTTGTTCAGAGTATCGTATCAAGATTCATGTTTTAAATTCTTAATTTAATTATTGTTTCATAACCAGATTCTTTTATTATCCTGAGATTGAGACAACTCATTGTTCTTGATTTGACGATTTCTATTTCATTTCATAACTTATACCTTGCAGCACCTTGTATTGTCAGATTTTACCTTGATTCCTTGTGATGAGAAATTTAATTCTTATGCAGTTGTGTTACCCTAATCCAGTTGATAAAGTTAATCAGATAGTTGAAAGTAATAGTTTAAATTATCGAGGTAGTCAATTGTTCCGACACCTAACTCCCAGTATTAAGTTTGAATTGGAAGTTTTTAATTAAAATGAAATGTTTTTAAGGACTGCAGACGCTAGTCAGAGTATCAGTATTATGTAGGCCAAAGTGGCCTTGGATCCAGTTCAGTATTTGGACATACCGTGGGTATGGTCCGGTGTTTTAGTGTGACTGATCATCCACTATAACTCATTGCGTCAGTAAAAATCCAGTTCTAACTTACAGTTGATATTGATTATCATTATTGTTCATTGTTGCCAGTTAAGTTATTTCTTTTCATATGTTGCCATTTTCTTGGCCAGCTGAGTTCATTTTTACATATTGCTATTATTGCACCATTATTCTATCCCAGTTGAGTTAACTTCTTTTCAGATATTGTTGCATCATTATTTGATCTTGTGTAGTACTATATACTTGCTGAGCTTCTTTTGCTCACTCTTGCTTGTTTTACCTTTTAACCCTCTAGTGAAAAAGATAGATTGCCAGTATCTAATTGCATAACTATGGAGCGAGAAGAGTCAAGATGACGTTGGGAAGATGAGTTGATGCAGAGCATTTGGATCTAGTGTCAGGTTATTGTATATAGTTGATTTCTAGTAAATATTATTATGTATAAATTTAGTTTTGCCTGGTATACTTCACATCGAAGTTATATCAGTGTTATAGATTTATGTAAAGAGATTGTTGAAAAAGAAAGTTTAAGTTTATTAAAGTTTGGATTCTTGTTTCTAGCACTATAGCCTAAAAGATTCTTCGTAGAGTTGGGGTCGTAAATGTTATAATTGTTTTGGTTTATATTTAGCAGGTGATTTTTATTTGAGATTTTAGCGTGACGACCCAATCCACTGACCCCGGGATTTGGGGGCGTCAAAGAAACCATTCCGAATCTATTTCTCGGACTTCATTTGATATTGAGTAGTTGAAGCTCTTTTGCAACTATTAGACCTTGTCATTGTGTACTTATCTTGCGATGCATGTTATTGCTTATACTCTGTGATAGAATGGACATGTTTTTAAAATATGACCAATAATGGTCGAAATAATTTAAGGCCAAGATGGCCATGGATCCTAGTGGAGGACTTTGCTATAAGCAAGTCCGGGGTTGATGCGTGACTGATCAGCAGCTCAACCTTTTGATTTGAAAAATGTAGACGTGCAATTCTAATCCCTTATTCTCTCATTGAGATTGTTAAAAAAGCATATGTTTGGCTTAAACCTTGTTGATTCATATAATTGTGATCTTCCTTTCATTATGGAACTGTGATTGATATATATTATGCTTGCTGAGCACTTGTGGCTCATACTTGTTTTGTTTCTAACTTTATTCCAGTGAAGCGAGAATATGATCAGACACAGCGCGAGCGATAGTTCTCCATCGGATAAGAGACCATCTCGAGTGGTTGTCATTGGCAGGGTAGTTGTCTATTTTGTTAGTTAGACTAGATGTCTAGCCTTGAACTTTAAGTTGTGTAATATTAATAACTCTGAAAACTGGTTTGTAATAACTTAGAAGCTTGTTCAATGCCATAATCTGGACGCGGTCTTGGTTAAGGGATGTTTTGTGTTATTATCATATTATGCATGTGTTATATCCAAGTATATTGTGTTTCGTTGGTCGAGTGACTCCCCAGACCTGTGCCCCGGGTTTGGAGGGCGTCACATCCAACCTCCAAGCAGTGTTTACTAATAATACCACATTACCAAGTACTTTTCTCTTTTAAAAAACAATAATAAGTTCTAATACTTGACATGTCAACTTCTCATAACAAAAATGTCGGTATAAGTTGCTGTAAAATGATAAACGTTTAATATCTATTTTTGTCATTTTTTCTTAATCTGCAGCCACTCAAACATATAAAACTAAACTATAATCAATTTGTTTTCCTGCTAGCAGTGACTACAAACTGTTGCTGCGGATCAATTACTACACCTGCTTAATTCTTAAACATGTTGAACCAAACTCAAATCAGTTTGTGTTCGCTACCAACAGTGACCTCAAACTATTATTGCTTCCCCTTTTTACCGACAAGAAATCCCCCATCTACGCCACGAGCAGTGACAGCAAGTAGTACTTTCACGTTGAAATCTATCTGGAAAAGGCGGCCAATCAGAGACCGTTTAACACTGGATTTGTCACCTATTTGTTAGCCTTCTCCAAGCATTCATAATGACCCCTAACTTGTAAAATTATATTTTGAATCTCCAAGCAGGGGGTGACTTTAAGCTCTAATTTGTGTCAATATTCATAAGAGTGCTCTAAATTCAAGTTTAGCTGAGAATGCAAGTGTTCAACTCACTGTACCATCAGTCATATTTATAAGCAAAATCATGCAATAACTTGTAATAAAAATAAAAATAATAATTAGTACCAAGTTTTTTGGAGAATTTATTAGGATCTTTTGATTGTAACTACATTTATAAACTAAGTAAAGTTGAAGCTCAATAAATAATTCGAATTAGAAATTTATTTTGTGACCGAAAAATATTATTTATTTAACTAAAATTATTCATTTATTAAATATTTATTTATGTAACTTCTAGGGTAAAAGGTCTTATAGGCCTAATAATATTTATATATGCATATCATTTTTAAGCACCTTAGCTAGGTTGAGTAAACACATGCAATGGCCTTTCAGCCACCAAAGTATTTGTCAGAAGATATATTAATAAATGTCCTTTACGTTAGAGTACCAGTTAAGTCTCTCATTCGATCTAGGTGTGTTTGCAAAGCATGTCATCATCTTATTGGTACTCCCTCTGTCCCATTCATTTCTTTACAATTTCCATTTTGGGATGTCCCTCTCATTTCTATACATTCCAAAAATAGTAACTTTTAATAATATAAAACACTATTACACCCACTACTTTCTCCACTATCTATATTTTATAATAATATAAAACACTATTACACCCACTATTTTTCTCCACTATCTCAAATCTATTATTAAATATTGATAGGTCCCACCACTTTACCCACTTTTCATCTAATTTTACTCATTTTTTATATATTTTCTTGGTCTCCGTGCCCAGCCACAGTGTATATAATTCACTGGACAGAGGGAGTACTACTTACTTCGCTAAAAGTCATCTCACCTATCAAAATTCAGCCTCAAACCCAATCAAGTATATATTGCATGCGGCTTTTGGTGGAAGCTACTTACCTATTCTAGTCCATTTTTTACGGTACTATTGAAGAATCTACCCTATACAGCACAGATAAGATGTTACAGAGAATTTAGCAAAAAAAAAATGCATTAATTCTAGTCGGGTCCGAAAACTTACACATGGTTTGTTAAATATGTCTGATTAGGAATATAAAATAACTAGCCTAAAAACCCGTGCGAAGCACGGGCCTGCTTATTTACTGAAATAATTTTTCGCACGAAAATGTATATATATCGAAACAATTTTGTAATTAAAATTAATTTTGAATTTATCTTATATTTGTATAAAAAAAATTAATTTTTTTAATATTTAATAAGATTTCACAAAATTTGGAAAAAAAAATCTATAAAATAAAGATCAAATTATTATTTTCATTTGACAAAATATTAATTTAGTTTTAAATATCGTGAAATGCATTTTATCAAATTCAACAATTAAATATAATCTAAATGATTATTTTAGTATAGTTGTTTATGATATGGATGTATCTAAACTAATGTGTTTTTAACGAAATGACAATATACTTGTAAATAAAATATAAAGTTGGTCAGGTACGTAAGACTACACACCGTGATCACATCTTAAAATCTTTTAGTCTAAAGTCCGTATATAACATTAGTGTATGTAAATTAATATGATAACGTAACTGTGCCAAATCCAAGGCTTTAGGACTTGTTCATAGTGAGTATTATTGATATTAAGAACAAATAGAAACAATGTAAAATTTGAAACACGGTCGAACTATTGTTCTTGTTGCAATTATAATCAGGTTTACCGGAGTTTTCTATGTTGGAGAAAGTATAATTTGTAAATAGGTATTTTGCCTTAGTAGTTGTTGTTTGTTTTTCAGCGATCAATTGATTTGGTTTTTTTATATTTTTTTGCAGTCTAGAATATAAATCGTTAAATGCACACAATGTTGTTGTAATATAATCGAACACATGTGAATGAGATAGAGGATTTTAAAAAGAAGCTGAAGGTTGGTGCATCTTTGCACACTCTCACAAGACTATCTTGCGGTGTAAATTACAAAATTGTCGGTATATAACATAGGCGATGCAGTCTTAACATTGTCAGATATAAACGTAGGGCTGAGACTTATTACAAAATCTATTAATATTATTTAAAAGTCATTCATGCGGCGTCTCACTCAATTTTTTTACTTTTAAAATTTTATAAAAATTTTATACTCTAATCTTATATGTTATCTATAACCTTATTATTATGTAGAAATTATATGTTATCTATAATCTTATACTCTTTTAAAATTTTATTTTTTATATTAATCATTTAAAATAAAAGAAAGAGAACCGTAGAGTATGCTCAATCCATTAAAATATTTTTGGTAATTATATACAATGCAATATTTTATAAATAATATAAACCAACATTTTATTTATTTAAAAATAAAAAATTATAAAAAAGAAGATGAGAGAAGAAGAGAAATTAACATTAATAAGATTTTAAAGAAAACTTAAAACAAAATGTACTATGCTACTTATGCATGAGCCTGATTAGAGAAGATTAATGGTTCAATTTACTACACTAACATAATTTTATCTACTATTTGCATAAATATAAAAGAGTTGACGTTTTTGTAATTTTTTAACATGTAGGGGCAAAATCATAAATTCAAGGTATTAAAATGACATATATCAATAATTTAAATTGATAAAACAGAATTGTAGATTATGTTCAATTGCTAAAAATATTTATTATAACTATGTATTGTGCAATATTCTAAAAATAATATAAATCAATGTTTATTAACTCAAAAAATAAAAAAATTGGAAGATGAGGTGGTTTATCTAATAAGAGTTTGAATATAAGCTCAAAACAAAGTGTAGCATAGTTGGTTATGACATGAGTTTGACATGGATATGTTAAGGGTTCGATTCCCATCATTAACATAATTTCACAATTTTTACATTTTCATTAAAGAATGGTATTTTTGTAATTTTAGAAAATATAAGGGTAAAATCGTAACTTCACAGCCATTAAAATGGCAAACTTTGCCCTTTGTTGACTTTTAATATATAGAGAAAGATATATCTATGGAACCCAACTTGTAGAAAAATTAAAAAACTTTCTGAATATAGCTCCTTACTCCACTCTACCGCACTTTTTCCTCTTCCGGCAATGCTTGGTCAGAAATGTGGTGAGTGTTGGTTGGGACTCTGCAAAACAATGCATAATCGGGGGTGGTGGCCGTCAAGCATTTCCGACATGAGAGTCAGTAACTTGGTGGTGGAGAATACAAGAAACAATATCAAAATTATTACTACTTGGTGACTGATATTTTGAGAGCTAAAATGTGAGAGTGTGAGAGTGAATGTGTAAAAAAATTAGAACCCATGCATGTGTGAGGTTACTTGGGTATTTATAGTTTTTGGTGTTACCTCTCTTTGTCTCCTGGTCCGGAAGAATGTTCCCTTCCTTGTGACAGGTGTGAGTTGATGGCTTGTCCCTCTTTACTTCTTGTTGTCAAGGTGATTGCTTTCGTGAGAACATCTCATTGTCTAAGAGTATTGGAGAAGGGTACAGCCTTAGTACACGAGACAAGGTGTGGTGAAGAAGGGAATACTCTTTGCCCAAGAGGTGGAAGATGCTGGAGGAAAGAGTTGTCTTTGGTTCGGAAGAGAAAGCATTGCCTTAACTTATTTTCCTCAATCAACTTTGGGGTATGACAAGTTGTCCGTTGAATACTTCTGGGACATAGTCATATCTGGCAAGCAAAGAGGTTTCTTCCTAGAGGGTATTAACATTGCCCCCCACTCCTTCAACTTACTTTAGTGGGTTGGAGGATTAAATGCATACCATTGATGGAATTCTTGAGGTTTATGACTTCAACAGCTCTTTTACAACGACTAGCTGGTGAGGCTCTATAAATACTTGAGTTGTATTCAAGTGTTTGATTGTCTTGCTTTCTTGAAATCTTGCATCTCTTATTTCATTTGTGTAGGTCTTGAGAAACTCTTCATGGAGGGGAGGAGAACTACTTGCTACTGTGACATGCCTGTGATCATGAAGAACATATGGGATGGGAATAATGCTAGTCGGAGATTTGAATGTTATGCCACTCGGGAATGTCACTATAAAATCTGGATAAATGAACCTCTTGGTGCTCGGGCTTGTGATGCCATTGAAGAGTTGGTCCGTGAGAGAAATCAGTTGCACCACTTCTAAATGCAAAATATTGACCGCTTGAGGGCTAGGGAGATGGACAAACGTGGAGCTATGTTGATGAAGCTGCAAGAATTGGAGAATGAAGTAGACCGCGAGGAGACCGGTGATGAAGATGCTTTTACTTAGTTTAATGGTCTACTTTTATTTGATATTATACTGAAGTCTTGAGGGGATTGTCTTTCATTGATCTTCCTTGCCTTGTAATCTTTTTCAATGAATGAAATGTGTTTGTTTTCGTGTTCGTGCCATTTTTGTTGTTTTGACTCGTGTTGCCCTCCGGGACATTGCTGGTGGGTAGTGCTGGCTAGCAATGATCTTAAAATGAAATAGAAAAATTTATAAGTCCCTGGAAGAGGGAAAAAAATTGGTGAAAGAAAGAATTTGGTATCCCCCTAAAATTTTACTATGTTTGAATTTGGAGCCCCCAGGCATTGCTAGCGGGTAGTGCCCACTAGCAATGACCTTAAACATAAAATCTAAAATTTGTATAAGTAGTTGAAGGAGGGAAATGAATTGTCGGAGAAGGACGGAATTTTGGTGCCCCTCTGAAATTTTACTAAGTTTGAATCTGTTGCCCCCCAGGCCTTGGTGGCGGGTAGTGCCACTAGCAATGACCTTAAATGTAAAATCTAAAATTTGTATAACTAGTCGAAGGAGGGAAATGAATTGTCGGAGAAGGACGGAATTTTGGTGCCCTTCTGAAATTTTACTAAGTTTGAATCTGGTGCCCCCAGGCATTGGTGGCGGGTAGTGCCACTAGAAATGACCTTAAATGTAAAATCTAAAATTTGTATAAGTATTTGAGGGAGGGAAAGGAATATTTGGAGAAGGACAGAATTTTGGTTCCCCTCTGTAATTTTACTAAGTTTGAATTTGGTGTCCCCTAGGCATTGCTGGCGGGTAGTGCCCACTAGCAATGACCTTAACTATAAAATCTAAACTTTGTATAAGTATAATGTGAAGGAAAGAAAGGAATTTTCGGAGAAGAAAAGAATTTTGGTGCCCCCCAGAATTTTACTAAGGAATTTTTGGTGCCCCCCAGGCGTTGCAAGCGAGTAGCGCCGCTAGCAATGGCCTCAAGTATGTCATCTGAATATAAGTATCAGAAGGAGGAAAAAAGGTTTTCGGAGAAGAAAGGAATTTTACTACCTCCCCCAAAATTTTACTAAGTTTGAATTTGGTGCCCCCCAAGCATTGTTGGCGGGGTAGTGCCCATTAGCAATGATATTAAAATGATATAGAAAAATTTATAAGTCCCCGGAGGAGGGAATTTTTTTTTTTTTTTTTGGTGAAAGAAAGAATTTTGGTATCCCCATAAAATTTTACTTAGTTTGAATTTGTTGCCCCACAGGAATTTCTGGCAGGTAGTACTCGCTAGTAAAGGCCTTAAAAATAATATATGAAATTTCTTTAAGTAACGGAAAAGGGGAAAAGAGTTTTTGGAGAAGGACAGATTTTGGTGTCCCTTTGAAATTTTATGAGGTGGAGGGTATTATGTGAGGAAGAAGTAATTTTTGAGATTGAGGGTATCATGTGAGGAGGAAGTAATTTTTTGAGGTGGAGGGTATCTTGTGAGGAAGAATGTTTGAGGTGAAAGTAATTTTTGAGGTAGAAGGTATCTTGTGATAAGGAAGTAAGTTTTGAGGGTGGAAGGTATCTTATGAGGATGAAGCATATAACAAAAGATATTGTCTTTGTTGAGGATATATTTCCTTATTCACTTCCTATTTCTTCATTTAATTCTTCCCAACCTCTTTTTTCACCACCTCCATTACATCTTCTTCATGATCATGAGTCTGATACCAACTTACAGTCATCCACAACTACATCTCATGAGTCTTCTCCTAATATATATTCTACAGACACTACTGTTACAGATACTACTATAACATCTAAAGTTCACAGACCATCTAGAACCAAAACTTTACCTGCTAAATAATAAGATTTTATTGGATTACCATCTACTATGAGCATTAATTCTGCAATCATTTCTCCTGTTCTGGATCCAGGTACTTCTACTCCTCATCCTTTACATCACTTTATGTCTTATGCCACATTTAAGCTTTCATATGCTCATTATCTGGAAAATATTGTTCAAATTTATGTTCCATACACTTACAAACAAGCCTCAACTGACTCCAACTGGCTTAATGCTATGAAAGTTGAATTAAGTGCTTTGGAAAATAGTCATACTTGGATGATTGTTCCAAAACCTAAAGACAAACACATTGTTGCTTGTAAGTGGATTTTGAAGGTTAAGTACAAACCAGATGGTAGTGTAGAGAGGTACAAAGCCAGACTTGTGGAAAAAGGATTCACTCAAACATATGGTCTTGATTATTTTGAGACTTTTGCTCTAGTTGCCAAGATGACAAAAGTTAGGTTATTCATTGCTATTGCTACTTCTCAGAAATGGCTTATTAAACAACTAGATGTTACAAATGCCTTTCTTCATGATGATCTTGCAGAAGAGGTTTACATGAAACTTCCTCCAGGCTATTTGTCTCTCTCTTCTTTTGATCTGTCTACAATTAAGTATTCCAATGATTATGTGTGCAAACTGATTAAGTCTATATATGGACTTAAGCAGGCTCCAAGGTTTTGGTTTTCCAAATTCAGTACTGCTCTTTTGCAATATAAGTTTTCATAATCTCATGTAGACAATAGTCTGTTTACTCTCAATATAGGCAGCTCTTTTGTTGATGTACTTGTCTATTGTTGGATATGAGTTTCACTTGAAGATAATATAGAAGGGGGTGAATATATTATCAACGTTTTCTTTAATTATCTTCGTTTTTGAATCTTCTTCTTTATAGCTTAAACTTGTTAGTTGTATACTAAATAATGCAGAATGGAAACAACACACAAGTTTACTTTTAATCTAATATTGTGTTAGATCGAAATGTGCTACAAACTGTGAATTCGAACTTGAATTCTCAACTACATTTTCCTTAGAGAGATACAAATTTCAGAGTGTTTGAAGAGCTTGAAAAACTTACTACTAAATCTATGAGTCTATATACTTATATCATGTACACAGTTCACGAATACAAAAGTAGTACTAGACAAAACGCTTGCCAAACCCTGTCTATACTATTTTGGTGAAATCGTGGCGACATTTGAATTTGCTTTATTTTGCATACTGCCATACCCTTATCTTTAGTTGTTTCCATTGACTGTCTCTCTAAGCTTCCTTGTAGGCTTTCCATGTGCATAATAAAGACAATTGCATATGCCTTGGTTTGATTTGATTCCTTGTTCCCAAAACTTTTTGTCTGATGTTGACTGGAGATTCTGCTAAGTCCTTCATTTGATATCTCAGAAATGCTTGGTTTGATATCTTGACTTCTCGAATCAGTGTAAGAACACTTCTCGAATCAGCTGTCTTCACTTCTCGAACCAATGATACTTGACTTCTCGAATCTTCACATATAGCACTTCTCGAATGGACGACTTCTCGAATCAGTACATTTTGACACTTCTCGAATCTTCACCTAGACAAATTTTATTCTTCAATATTGTAACATATTTATTCTTTATCCTGTCTTCAAATGTCTTGAGGCATAATCTTGTGATCTTCTTCCAAGTCATAATTAGAACTTATTACATGGTTACATATATTGAGTTTACACAGATGTAGAGCCTTTAGGAACAAAGGGATCCCCCAGTCAAAGGGTCAAGTAAGTGACACAAGGTGACACAATACTACAGGCTTGTTATTTATGTTTGACATGAATGCCTCTATGACTAAACATCTATGTTGATGATATTCTCATCACTAGCAATGATACTTCACTACTTCAAACTGTTATCGATTATCTTGGCACCTATTTTCAACTCAAGGATTTGGGACCTCTCAAATATTTTTTGGGAATTGAAGTTGCAAGATCCAATACAGGCATTTATCTGCATCAGAACAAATATATACACTTGACATTCTTCAGGATACAGGTCTTACTAGTGCTAAGCCTGCCAAAATTCCAATAGAGCAAATCATGTTCTTCAACTAACTACAAGTGCAGATTGTTCTGATTCTGAAGCCTCAATCTATAGGATTGGTGATATATCTTACAGTTACCAAACCGGACCTGTGACGCCCCCAAAATCCCAGGGTTAGTGGATTGGGTCGTCACCTGAAATCTCAAATAAAATCACCTGCTAAATATAAAACCAAAACAAATAGAACACCTGTGACCCCAACTCTACCAAGAGTCTTTTAAGTTATAGTACTAGAAACAAGAATCCAAAATTTACAAACTTAAACTTACTTTACAACAATCTCTTTTCATAAATCCTATAACACTGGTATAACTTCGATGTGAAGTATACCAGGCAAAACTAAATTTATATACATAATAATATTTACTAGAAATCAACTATATATAATACCCTCGCACTAGATCCAAATGCTCTGCATCAACTCATCTTCCTAACGTCATCTTGACTCTTCTCGCTCCATAGTTATGCAATTAGATACTGGAAATCTATCTTTTTCACTGGAGGGTTAAAATGTAAAACAAGCAAGAGTGAGCAAAAGAAGCTCAGCAAGTACATAGTACTGCACAAGATCAAATAATGATACAACAATATCTGAAAAGAAATTAACTCAACTGGGATAGAATAATGGTGCAATAATAGCAATATGTAAAAATGAACTCAGCTGGCCAAGAAAATGGCAACATATGAAAAGAAATAACTTAACTGGCAACAATGAACATTACTGATAATCAATATTAACTGTAAGTTAGAATTGGATTTTTACTGTGACACAATGAGTTATAGTGGATGATCAGTCACAATAAAACTCCGGACCATACCCACGGTATGTCCAAATACTGAACTGGATCCAAGCCCACTTTGGCCTACATAATACTGATACTCTGACTGGCGTCTGTAGTCCTTAAAAACATTGAATTTTTAATTAAAACTTCCAATTCCAACTTAATACTGGGAGTTAGGTGTCGGATCAATCGACTAACTCATTAATTCAAACTATTACTTTCAATTGTATGCTTAACTTTATCAACTGAATTAGGGTAAAACAACTGCATAAGAATTAAATTTCCCATCACAAGGGATCAAGGTAAAATCTGACAATACAAGGTGCTGCAAGGTATAAGTTAGGAAATGAAATAGAGTTCGTCAAATCACCAACAATAGGTTATCTCAATCTCAGGATAATAAAGGAATCTGGTTATAAAACAGTAATTAAATTAAGGATTGAAAACAGAAATCTTGATACGATACTCTGAACAAAAGAGTACGAGTTAGTAAACTTGCCTTTGGTCCTTAGCTATTACGTAAAGCTGAAGTACTATGATTCTCATCTTCTACTATCTTATGTCATCACAATTTCCATTCTGGTAACTCTTGGATCCATCACAAATGCGGTTGCTACGAGTCTGCACTACCGAGATCGTGCCCGCCCAACTATTCACTAGTTAAATATAACATGTACTTTAGCCTTCGTACTATACTTCTACATAATATAAATGTTTATAAACTTAAGCACATGTATATTCTACAGAAAATTGGGCATGACCTACTCGTAAAGTGGACATATAATAACATATGAAGGGTTTCGGGCATTAAAACGCAACAGAAAACGCGTAAAAACAGAAAAATTAACGAAACCCTCCGCAGGATCCATGCGAAAAACGATATTTAATTCAATGAATAGAATCGTTTACCTTTTGAAGCTTTACGAACGGCTAACTAATGGAGGTCCTTTGATATGATCACCACGTATCCCGCCTTTCGATACACGTCTCTAATCAGTCCACACGAACGCCCGATCGTCCAACGATCACCGGAGTTGGTACTAGCCAAGAACTGCCCTCGGAACTCTCTCTCTCTCTCTCTCTCTCTCTCTCTCTCTCTCTAGCCTCTCTTTGATTTAGAGATGCTAGGGTTTTTTTAGAAAAACGTTTTTTTTCAATTAACCCTAAAATAATACATCATAATGTATTTATATGGAGAGAATTCTAGGTCTATACCTAATCTGATTGGGCTTTCAAAACCCAATCTGATTATTAGTAGTATTATTTATTATATTCGAATTATTATATAATTAATCAAGTCCTACTTAATTAATCCAATAATTCAATAATAATAATAATTCAATTAAATTCGAAATTTAATTAATGCTCCGTTTAAAACGTTCTTTATGTGTAACCCTTTAGGTTATTATTACGTTGGCAATAATTTTAATATCTCATAATAAAATTATAAACAATGAGCGGCATCTAGTAATACATCATTGCTACCCAAGTAATAATAATAATTGGTGATCCAATTAAACCTTTAATGAATAATGTTCCATGTAATATAATCCTTTTAACCTTATATTATAGATTAAACTCGAGGCATGGTTTATGTCATCCTCTTCAACATTTAATCCCGGTTTACTTGATCGATGAGTAGACTATTAAACAAATCACAATTTGAGCATGGCCATGCATTTCATAGTCTCACTCAATCAAGAGGCCAATAATATCACTCCTAAAATAGGAGGGTTAAATCCTATATCTATCATTCATATTTCTCATATGATTCATAATATACCCAATGTCCACATTTATCATTACCCGGTCAAAGGTAACTTTGAGTAGAATCAAAGTATATTAATTCTCATATAGAAATATAATGATTTCAAGTCTAAGGATCATTACACCATTATCATTGTGAGAATTGCTTATGACACTTGATAACATTTACCATGAAGAATTCACACGGTGGGTCTATCCAGTGCCATGTTCTGCTAACATGCACTTATGTCTTTGACTTTAGTATCACCATACTTATGACCAATGAGATGTGGTCATCAGTCAACAAACATACTAGTCTTAATGCATTATTATTGTCCTCAAATAATAATACTCGACTAGGGATATTTTAGGATTATAAACACTACTCATATAATCTCATTTCTAAGTCACATACTTAGAGATATAGAATTCATGCTTATATTCCAAGGACATTTATTATTCTAATATTTATATCGCAGTTAATAAAGACATAATAAATAATTGAAAGAAAATCCATAGAACATATTTATTAATAATCAAAATGTCTTCCCTAAGAACATTATAGTATTGTCTCTAGGGCACAAGCACTAACAACATAATCCTGCTTTGGCTCGCAATAGCTCTATTTAGAAGTAAGCAATCACATTCACATTTATCACTTAGCACATCAATTACCTAATTCACATGATTTCTATACTTCATGCAACACATAGCACATGGATAGACTGACAACTTTTATAATTATACATTTTTAATAGCTACACATTTAACACATAAACACCTTTCATTTACGTACGCATTAGCATCTCATATACATTTACCGAATAATATTCTTTTAATCCCAAATGACCTAACAGAATTGTAGAAGGGGGGGTTGAATACAATTCTTGATATTTTTCAAACTTAAAAATAACTTACAAATTAAAACTGAACTTATAAAATAAAAATCACTTCAGTTGGATCATCAAACAATCCAACTGAAATTATTAAGTGCTTGTGGTTTTTATTTTATAAGTTCAGTTTTAATTTGTAAGTTATTTTTAAGTTTGAAAAATATCATGAATTGTATTCAACCCCCCCTTCTACAATTCTGTTAGAAATGGTTAGGAATATGTTGTTCTTGATGATAAACATAAAACACTTAGTAGAATTTGTGTATAGTCATTTTGTAGCTGTCAACGAAATGGCATGCTTTGCAGCATTCCGTTGACAGGAAGCTCATCAACGAAATGAGTGATGTAGCAATTGCACTGTACAATACTTCTAGTTTGATATGCATTTCGTTGTAGATATTGGATAGGTTTTCTAAGTCATGTTGACTATGTTAGATATAATTGCTGATGATTATTTACCAGTGTTTAAGCAACAGGTACTCATCAGAGTTTATGCTAGAAGCCAGTCAGAGTTTGGTAAAGTCTGACGGGAAGAGAGTTTATTTAGCTGTCGGTGCTGACATTGAAGATTCTAGAAGCAATATATCTTGAAGATGGAAAGAAGCAAGATATATTGAGATAGCTAAAGAAACGGGACAGAAGACAGAAGCAATCCTAAATTGATATAAATTGTATAGCTAATTTATAGGAATATCAATTAGAGATTGATTATGTAGCTGTGTACTATATAAACACAGATAGGTTAACCCTAAAAGGGATTCGAATACTGAATACATCATTCTTGTAACCTAGCAGCTCTCTGTGATATTTTACATCACTGAGAGAAGAGTTATTTAATATAATTCAGTTTATTGTTCATAAACAGTGTTCTTTATTGTTATTCTCATACATATATTGATTATATATTGTGTATTCGGCCTAATAATTGGTATCAGAGCCAAGGCTGTTTAATATATACAGTTTATTGATCTAAAACACAAGTATAATCATGACTGAAAACTCTCAGGAAGGTTCTATTGCTCAAAAGGTTCAATCTGCTTCTGTAAGTCGATATGAGTCAATCAGGGTTCCAATGCTCAAACCAGTGGAATATCCAATATGGAAGGTTAAGATGACCATGTTTCTAGAAGCCACATATCCAGAATACCTCGATAGAATCTATGATGGTCCTCATATGCCAACTAAACTGTCTCCTGTAGTTGCTGGTCAAGAACAAAAGACTGTTCCGAAGGAAAAGAAAGATATGACTCCTGAGGACATCTCATCAATTGCGAAGGATGCAAAAGTTAGACATCTTGTACATAGTGCCTTAGATAATGTCAGGTCTAACAGAGTTATTGGTTGCAAGACTGCCAAAGAAATCTGGGATGCTTTAGAAGTCAGGTGTCAAGGAACAAGTGCTATAAAGAAGAACAGGAAGACTATTTTAACACAGGAATATGAACACTTTGACTCTAGATCTGATGAAACTTTGACAGATACATATGACAGATTCTATAAATTGTTGAATGATTTGTCTCTTTTTGATAAAGAATATGATCTTGAAGAGTCAAATCTCAAGTTTCTACTATCTCTACCTGAAAAATGGGATTTAAAGGCAACATCAATAAGAGATAATTATGATCTTGCAGAAACAGATCTTGATGAAATTTATGGGTTGCTTAAAACTCATGAACTTGAGATAGAACAAAGAAACAAAAGGTCTGGAAAGAAGACAAAATCTGTAGCTCTCAAAGTTGAAGAAAAACTCATGAAGAAAGAAACATCAAAGAAGAAAGCTAATGGAAAAGCTTTGGTCATAAACTCTGAAAGTGAGTCATCAAACTCTGATGGTGATTCAAACTCTGATGCTTCTTCTGAATCTGAGGATGATGAAGAACAACTGATGCAAATGGCTGCTTTGATGGTGAAAACTTTCAAGAAGATGGGTTTTAAAAACTTCAAGAAGGGAAAAAGATTCTTGAGGAAAGATTCAAACTCTGAAAGAAAGAGTTTCAGAAAGTCTGAAGGGAGGGATACCAAGTATGGAAGGAAAGACAAGTCTGAGATCCAGTGCTACAAGTGTAAAGAGATGGGTCATTATGCTCCAGAGTGCAAGAAAGGAAAATCTGAGAAAGCACTCATCACTAAAGGAAAAGACTGGGCAGATACTTCAGATTCTGATGAAGATGTCAGCTATGCTCTTATGGCAACTGTTGAAGATAAATCTGAGACATCTGAGAATAAGGTACCTCTAACAACTTATGCTTATGATATTGATAATATATCTGAATTGAGAATTTATCTTAAAAGCATATATATTAGTTATAGAGATCAGACTTTAGAAAATGAGAGAATTAAAACTGAGAATCTTAAGCTTAAAGATAGAAATAAATTTCTTGAAGAAGAACTTGTCAACATGCAACAAGTTCAAAAGGAAAGAGATGATGCTGTTAATATTGAGCAAGAGTTGTTAAAGAGATTTAAACAACTAGAATCTGATTTGGAGAAAGAGAGGAAGGTAATTAAAACCTGGACTAATTCTGGAAAAGACACACATCAAGTTTTTCAAACAAATACAGTTGGGTTAGGTTACTGTGAAAAAGATGACCTAAGGTTTAAAGATAAAGTTAAACCACAACTTAAACCTGTGAAATTTGTCTCTGAATCAAGTAAGCAAACCTCTGTACTTGAAGTGTCATCATCACAAATGTAGCTCTTGTCCCAGGACTCAAGCATGATCTGCTATCTGTGAGTCAAATCTGTGACAGAGGTTACCATGTAGATTTTCAACCTGAATACTGTGAGGTTATCAGCAAATCTACATGGAAAGTTGTTCTAGTTGGACACAGACGGAATAATATCTACGAAGCAAGTTTGGTAACAAACTCTGAAGGAAAAGCTGTGTGTCTGTCTGCAAAAATGTCAAATGAAGAGAGTTGGAAATGGCATAAGAAGCTCTCTCACCTAAACTTGAACAACATCAATGAGCTAATTCGAAAAGATCTTGTAAGGGGACTTCCAAAGTCAATACTCAGCTTAGATGGTTTGTGTGATTCTTGTCAAAAGGCCAAGCAAAGGAAGTCATCTTTCAAGAGTAAGTCTGAATCTTCAGTTGTGGATCCTTATCATCTTCTTCATGTTGATCTATTTGGTCCAGTCAATATAATGTCTCTTGGCAGAAAGAAATATGCTCTTGTCATTGTTGATGAGTACACTAGGTACACTTGGGTGTATTTCTTAGCAAAGAAGGATGAAACTGCTTTAACTCTGATGGATCATGTAAAGCTACTGGACAAAGGATCACAGTATAAAGTGAAAATTATCAGGAGTGATAATGGTACTGAATTCAGAAATGCAATAATGCAAGAATTTTGCAAAGAAAGAGGAGTGAAGAAAGAATTTTCCGCACCAGGGACTCCACAGCAAAATGGTGTAGTTGAAAGAAAGAACAGAACCTTAATCGAAGTTACCAGAACAATGCTTGAAGAAGCAAAATTTCCAACTTATTTCTGGGCAGAAGCTGTTCAAACTGCTTGTTTTACTCAAAATGCAACACTGATCAACAGGCATGGGAAAACATCATATGAGATGGTGAAAGAAAAGAAGCCAAATTTGAAATATTTTCATATTTTTGGATGCAAATGCTTTGTGCTGAAAACTCATCCTGAACAGTTGACCAAGTTTGACTTAAAAGCTGATGAAGGAATCTTTGTTGGATACCTGCTGTCAACTAAAGCATTCAGAGTCTACAATCTGAGAACTAAAGTGATCATGGAATCAATACATGTGTCATTTGATGACAAGAAGATAACTGGAATAGAATATGAAGAATATCATGATCAACTTCGCTTTGAAAATGTAGATCTAAACTCTGATGACGTAAACTCTGATGAAGCAAATCCAACAAACTCTGATGAAGCATTCTCTGAACCTCTACCGATAAACACTGAGGAAGTTTCTCTGACAGAACAAAATAGAGAACCAGATGAGGGGGAGCGTGAAGATACTTCAGCAACATCTCAAAATGATGACTCAAATTCTGAAAATAAGTCAGCTGAAGAATCTATCACAAACTCTGAGTCAAACACTGAAAATCCAAACTCTGAGCAGTTCAATTCAGGGGGAGCATCAGAGAATGCAAATGGTCAAGAAGAAGATCAGGAAAGCATGGATCAAGGGGGAGGATCTATGAAAACAGAAGCCAATTACCTACAGCAAGAAGGTGGACACAAGCTCACACACCTGACTTGATAATTGGAGATCCAGAAGCTAGTGTGAGAACTAGAAGTGCTACAACTAATGAATGTCTGTTTCATGCATTCTTGTCTCAAACTGAGCCCAAGAAAGTGGAAGAAGCTCTTCAAGATGCAAACTGGATAACAGCTATGCAGGAAGAGTTAAATGAATTTGAAAGGAATGAAGTATGGACTCTTGTACCAAGACCTAAAAACAGATCTATTGTTGGTACAAAGTGGGTTTTCAGAAACAAAACAGACAGTGATGGAGTGATTACAAGGAATAAAGCTAGACTTGTGGCTAAAGGCTATTCACAGCAGGAAGGAATTGACTATGATGAAACCTTTGCTCCGGTTGCAAGATTGGAGGCCATAAGGATTTTTCTAGCATATGCTGCTCACAAGAAGTTTAAAGTCTTTCATATGGATGTAAAAAGTGCTTTTCTCAATGGGAAACTTGAAGAAGAAGTCTTTGTTGAACAACCACCTGGATTTGTGGATCCCAAACATCCAGATTATGTCTACAGGCTTGACAAAGCTCTTTATGGACTAAAACAAGCACCTAGAGCATGGTATGAAACTCTGGCTCAATTTCTTTTAGAAAGTGGGTTCACTAGAGGTACAATTGATAAAACCTTGTTCTATTTCAATACTGGTAATGATCTGCTGTTATTTCAAATCTATGTGGATGACATAATTTTTGGGTCTACTAATGACAAACTCTGTAAGAAGTTTGCAAAGCTTATGAAGTCAAGATACCAAATGAGCATGATGGGAGAGCTTATTTTCTAGGCTTACAAGTAAAGCAAACAGATGATGGGATTTTTATCAATCAAGCAAAATATACCAGAAATCTTCTCAAGAAATTTGGTATGCTTGATAGTTCATCTGCAACAACTCCTATGGCTACTGCAACAAATCTAGACAAAGACACAAGAGCCTCAGTGGATATGACAAACTACAGAGGGATGATAGGGTCTCTTCTTTATCTTACTGCAAGTAGACCTGACATCATGTATGCAACATGTCTTTGTGCAAGATTTCAAGCAGATCCCAGAGAGCCTCATCTAACAGCTGTGAAGAGAATTTTCAAATATCTCAAAGGAACCATAACTCTTGGTTTGTGGTATCCTAGAGAATCAGAGTTTAAATTAATTGGTTACTCTGATGCAGATTTTGCAGGCTGTAAGATTGATAGAAAGAGCACAAGTGGAAGCTGTCAATTTTTAGGTGACATATTAGTTTCTTTGTATAGCAAGAAACAAAAGTCGATTTCCACATCCACAGCAGAAGCAGAGTATATTGCTGCTGGTAGCTGTTGTGCACAGATTTTGTGGATGAAGAATCAATTGCTGGATTATGGATTAAGGTACTCTAAAATACCTATTTTCTGTGATAATCAGAGTGCTATTGCTATGACAGGTAATCCAGTACAACATTCCATGACCAAGCACATCAGCATAAGGTATCATTTTATCAGGGAACATGTGGAGGAAGGAGATATTGAGCTTCATTTTGTGTCTACAGAACAACAGCTTGCAGATATCTTCACCAAGCCTTTGAGTGAAGCTACTTTTACAAGACTGGTAAATGAACTTGGAATGATCTCTGGTTTTGACTAGAGATATTGGCGAGACTCAAAATTTCTCATTCTGTGATTTGTTTCCATGATTCTTTGCATATGTTAACTGTCATTCATACCAGTTTGAAAAAAAAAAAAAATCTTAAGTCATACTCTGTCATAATGTTAAACTCTGTCAGTCATACTCTGTCAGTTAAACTCTGATGTTAAACTCTGATTGTGATTTTGTCTGAAACATATGACCGATGAAGAAAATTGTATGAAGCATGATTCTCAGTAAGTAATCATGAATCCTTCTGAGTGATATAAATTCTGATCTCAAATGTGTGCAGAAATTTTACACAGCATGATACTGTCTCTATATTTATAGCATCTCTTAGTTTATTGATCCTATACACTGAGTCGGTATTAGCTGTTTGCACTTTCTCTCATAAATTAATTGTATTAACTGATGAAAGTCTAAACTCTGGTAATTAGTTGCTCATATTTCACCCTCAAATCAAAAGATGCAAAAATATGCACAAATTCCTTTGAGATCAAGTTGTGCCTAGGAAGACCCATGAACTTATTGTATGAAATAAGGGCTAATTTTTTTGATTTTTGGTGACTAGTGCCAACCACTGATTACTGGAAAAATAATTAAAAAAAAATAAAAAATCGAAGGGGGTGAAAATAATAAATTTATACGTACAGAGTTTAGACAATATCATTTTTTAAATTAGAGTTTGGGCAACCAGTTTTTACTGATTTATTTTGTGGATTTTATGCACTTTGAGATGATCTAAATATTTATATTCAGTAAACTCTGCTATTCACACACAATTTCTCACAACTGTGCACTTAGAGAAAAGAGATTATTAATGAAGGAGGAGCATTGATAAAAACTGATGAACTGTGTACTCTACGCCGAGGTAATTTAATTTTAATCTCTGATGATTAAAATAAATTTCTTTTTTTCAGACATATTATGATTTTGAGAAAAGACATTTGTTTTGAAAATTCAAAAGAGCATGATTAGACAGTTGTTCAAAAATGTATTAAACAGAGGAGAGAGGTTGAGTGTCTAGGAAAGTGTAATAGGCGGTAATTACTGCTCTTTTTACTGCGCATGCGCATTGGAAACTGCCATTTACTGCTGTCAGTCATTGTATATGTGCCACGTGTCCCACTCACACGATTCACGGAGTAAGACAGTTGTGTGTATTGATTAAAAACTGTTCAGTTTTTAATTCTTTCTTTTTGTATTAATATACAATACACATATTTGTTTAAACTTTTCACAACTTACTCAAATACACACACATACACATTTTCACAAACACTTTTACTGCAAACCCTCTCGAACTTTCTCTAAGCCATTCTCTGTTTATTTCTTAATCGTACTAATGGCGTCTACTGCTTTTGTATTAATTATGCTGCTCCTTTGAATAATGCGAACGCACCGGAGGCGTTTCATTTGCTGCAAAATTTTCTTGCCCAATCTCCTATCGGGCGTGCTCTTGTAGAACCAGAGAAGCTTTCTGTGCTTCAAATCAAAAGCTTCTGGGAAACTGGTGTCTATGATGATGGTGGTGATTCTGGAACACCATCCATTGTTTTTGAGTTTCAGGAAACAGAGTATGTTATTACTCCTGGTACTGTTCGTGCTGCGATGGGCTTTGGTGCACATAATGCTTACACCATTGCTGTTGGTTATGCTGATTTGCTAAGGATGATGAGGGAAATTGGTTATGGTGGATCTTTGACTAAGATAGGTCAATTGAAGCGACCGTTCTTGAGGAAAGAGTGGAATTTTTTCTTCGACTGCATAACTAGAACGTTCGGGAAGAAGTGCACAAATTAGGATGCCATACCTACTGATAGTCTACAAATTGGGTATTCTCTGCTTTATGGTACTCATTTTGATTTTGGTAGACTAGTTCTTATGAATTTGGGTGAAAAGATGACTGAGAATAGAGGAGTAATTTACTTTGCTAGATTCTGTCAGCTTTTATTTTCTGCCTGTGTTAGTGGGGTAGAAATTATTGATGCAGATGTGATTCCATGTTTTAAATTGCACAAACGTATATTCTCTGATCTTATAAACAAGGATGTAAAGAAGGGTAATGTAGGTGATCTTTTACTGCCTACATTAGTGCAACAGTTTTTGGCTGATTCTATCCAAATAGAACAACAACAAGAACCAATAAATATTGAAGTTTCTTCAACTCAACCAATTCGTACTGGTGGTAGAATCAAACACAGGGCTTTCAAACCTGCAAAGATTGTTAAGCCAGCTACTGAAGTTGGAGTATCAAAATCTTTTGTGCCACAGTCTGTTGGTACATCTAAGAAGAGTAGAGAAAAGAGACCAAGGTCTGATGATGATGTAGAAGATTCTGAAACTTTACATCATAGAAGAAGAAGACTGGTAGCTGACTATCTGTTTGATGAGTTAGATGAAGCTGTTCCTGAAGCTGAAATGAATGTAAATCCTGATGTTGTAATTCAGGATGCTGTTGTAGATGTTGAAGCTACTGTGCCCACAGAGGACAGAGCAAATGCTGATGCCCATTTTGAAGCTGATAATGAAGCTGCAAATGCTGATCATTTTTTTGATCCTTTGGACATAGATATTGAAGCACATCCTGCAATCAGTGTTTGTGACACTGAGGATGTGGCAGGTGATCAAGCCACTCTGATAATTGAAGAGTTTGTGGCAACTCATACAGAGATTCTCTCTGTCACCAATCAAGTTCTTGAAGTTGGTGATGAAGTTGATCAGGAAGCAAAATCTGTCTCTTCTGAGAAGATTGTTGAAAATGCTGAGAAGAAGATTGTTGTAGAAGAAGCTGTTCTAGCAGAAGAAGAAATTGCTGAGAAGAATGAAGTTGTAGCAGAGAAAGTTCTTAATGAAGCTGCACAGTCCAATGTTGAAGTTACTGCAGAGAATGTAGTTGAAGAAGCTGCAGAGCCCTTAGTCGAAAATGTTGTTGAAGACAGGGTTGATTCTGATAGTCATGATCACACTTCTGTAAATTCTGATCATGCAGACTCTGATGAATCCATACCTTTTCTAAGGGATCCTACTGCTGAGACTGTTAAGGAAAATCAAAATGCCACTGAAGCTCATTATAGAGACATGTACTATGCAAACTGGTCAGGGGTAGATTGTATTTTCTCTAAGCAAAGGACTGCTGATTTTGTTGATAAGTCTGTAAAAGAGATTTCAAATCCTGAGTTGTTGACACATCTGAAGGCTACAATTGTTCAAGTCAAATCTTTGCATAATCGATTTGATGAGACTCATAAAGATGTCATAGGCCTGCGAAATGATATAGTTACTAAGGAACTGGCTTTGAAGACTGATAGAGCTAAATATTCCTCTATGATCAAGGATCAAGTGGAAATCAAGCAGAGGCTAAGCAAAGTTGAGAGCAATCAAGATGAAATGTCTACAAAGATTGATTCTATTGCTGCATCTTTGGAATTTCTGACATCAGTGCTTATTCCTGATGATGTCAAAAAGGGGGAGAGAGTTCCTAAAGACAAATGCAAAAGGGCTCCAACTCTGAGACGGAGGGATGATGCAACTGATGGTGGAAGCAAGGATTCAGAGTTTAGGTCAAAGAATTCTCAAGAGCAAGGGAGACTTAGGTCAAACTCTGCTAAGCTGACAAACTCTGAAAGAGTAAATTCTGGTGTTCAATCTTCTTCAAGACTTAAAAATCTATCTATTTCAGCTAATCCAATTACTGATGAAGAGATTGCTGCTAAACTCTTTTTGGAAGAACATGGTGGTGAAGCCACAATTGAAGACATTGATGCTGAATTGCAGATTCTTGCTGAAGAGCATAAAAAGAAAGTTGAAGCTGGAACTTACAAGAAAAAACTGCCAAGGCTCCTAGGAGAAAGGAAAAAGGAATTATTATTAAAGAGAATGTGAACTCTCAACAGAGTTTACAATACTCAAGGAGGCCTGCTGTAGCAAACACTGACAAAGGAAAAGGCAAATTGATTGAAGAGCCTGAGTTATCAAATAAAGCTTTTTCAACCTCTGACATGGCTCATGTTGAATCAAGATCTAATAAATCAACCACTAACGTTGCTCAAGTTGATGATTTTGTTAAAGTTGTGACAGCCTCTGACACTGCTCAAGTTGTACAAACTCAATTAATATCTTCACAACTCCAAGGTACTTTTCGAAGATCATCTAAAGATGAAACTCTGAAGTCAGGAAATGTGAACATTTTACAAAGCAGAACTGTAATGGGAAAAGAATCTTATGATAGATCTGGCTTGGGTTCACATAGAGAGAAAAGAGTGAATAACAGTCCTTTAGATCATACATCACTGGCAGAACCTGGTGTTGGGGTAACTCAAGAAAGCCTTGACAAGTTAGAGTCTGTTCAGATGATCTATCACAGAGGAATCAAAAATGAGTTTATGGCTGATGGAAGAGTTTATAGAGTTGGAGAAGCTGATATTCATCTAAAACTATGGGAAGAGCTGGAGTATGTTTTATATTTGCTAAGAATGAAAAATCAAAGTACTCACAATGCTGCTCAAGTTTTAAGAGAGAGAATGATGAAGTCTAAAGTCTTGTGTAGAGCCAGAATTTCAAGTGCTTATGTTCCTAAGTACAGAGATGCTCATGGAAAGCTTGTAGAGATGAAAAGGAACAGTGCTAAATTCAATACAACACTTGGAATTAAAGTGTTGGAATTTAACTTGGAGTCAGACAAGTCTTATTTTATCAGGCTAGGGAATGAGATGAGGAAGAATAGCATCTATTCTCTGAGAGCTGCTATCTACTAGACTGGAGAGAGTGATCCAGAATTAAAGGAATTGAAGAAAATCATGGTAGATGAGCTAGAAAAGGCTGAAAGAAGACTACTCATTGATTATCTCAGAACAGTGCCTGACATTGAAGAAATAAAGTAAAGGCTGACTGGAAGTTTTTAAAGTTTTCTGTTCTAAGTAAAAGTTAAACTCTGTTATGTTATAAACACTGCATTTGTTGTATGTTTTGACATCATCAATTATCTTTTAACTTGTACATTTTTGTTATGCACAAGTTGGGGGAGATTGTTAGATATAATTGCTGATGATTATTTACCAGTGTTTAAGAAACAGGTACTCATCGGAGTTTATGCTAGAAGCCAATCAGAGTTTGATAAAGTCTGACGGGATGAGAGTTTATTTAGCTGTCGGTGCTGACATTGAAGATTCTAGAAGCAATATATCTTGAAGATGGACAGAAGCAAGATATATTGAGATAGCTAAAGAAACGGGACATAAGACATAAGCAATCCTAAATTGATATAAATTGTATAGCTAATTTATAGGAATATCAATTAGAGATTGATTATGTAGCTGTGTACTATATAAACACAGATAGGTTAACCCTAAAAGGGATGCGAATACTGAATACATCATTCTTGTAACCTAGCAGCTCTCTGTGATATTTTACATCACTGAGAGAAGAGTTATTTAATATAATTCAGTTTATTGTTCATAAACAGTGTTCTTTATTGTTATTCTCATACATATATTGATTATATATTGTGTATTCGGCCTAACAGACTAAGTACTAGATAGGAAAAATAGGTTGGTTAAGTGTAAATATATTATGCCATGTAATTTTGCCTAAGTGAAGACATGTCAACGGTATGAAGATTACTCTATCAATGGTATGGAGTTTACTCATCAACGAAACGAAGAATAAAGCTATCAACGAAACACACCTTACTGCTATCAACGAATCATTATCACTTTTCTGAATAGTTGACAAAGTGATAGTGACAGTTTTCTGACAGATCAAAAGGAGATGTGGAAGTGTATTTTGCATTGGAAACCATTAAAATGGACATGGGGAATAAGGAAACATTCCAATTTCTAATCTGGTTATTGAGTGGGATCACTATAAGACTGAAGACAGAAGACAAAGATCTCCAAGGACCTTTGGACAAAAGGGATGAAAAGCAAGCTATTGACGGTTACCTTTAGTGTACTTTAGTGTAGCTAAAAATAGCTTTGTAAACTTGGGAATATATATATAACCAAGTGTAGTAGTTAAAATAGAAGTAAGAGAAGAAAAACAAATAGATTGTATTAGCTATCTTTGAGAGCATACTTCTCTACATTCTTGTAACTGAGCAGCTGTGTACTTTTTGTATCACAGATTATTTCCGCAATAAAAATCACTTCAGTTGGATCATCAAACAATCCAACTGAAATTATTAAGTGCTTGTGGTTTTTATTTTATAAGTTCAGTTTTAATTTGTAAGTTATTTTTAAGTTTGAAAAATATCAAGAATTGTATTCAACCCCCCCCCCCCCCCCTTCTACAATTCTATTAGGTCATTTGGGATTAACAATTGGTATCAGAGCAAGCTTCTAACAAACAAGAAGTTTAAAGATCAAGACCAAAACAGTAACCATGGTGAAGAAGGATGCAGGTGTAAAGATACCAGTTCTTGATAAGGACAATTACTTTCACTGGAAAGTAAAGATGCATTTACATCTCATGTCTATGGATGAGAGGTATGTAGACTGCATTGAGAAAGGTCCACACATTCCCATGAAGTTCACATCTAGAGTTGGACTGCCAGATGATGCTCCTGATGTAGAGATTCCAAAACTTGTCTCAGAATGGACTATTGAAGATGTTGCAGAAATCCATAAAGATAAAAGAACCATGAACATTCTGTTTAATGGTTTGGAGAAAGAGATGTTTGACAATGTCATAAACTGTACAACCTCCAAAGAAGTATGGGACACTGTTAGAACTCTCTGTGAAGGAACTGAGCAAGTTAGGGAAAACAAAATGCAGCTCCTTATACAACAATATGAGCATTTTCATTTTAAAGCTGGTGAAACCCTAAATGATACGTTTAGTAGGTTTCAAAAGCTTTTGAATGGATTAAAGTTGTATGGGAGGATCTATCAAACCAAGGATTCAAACCTTAAATTTCTAAGAGCTCTTCCAAAAGAATGGAAGCCTATGACTGTTTCTCTCAGAAACACTCAAGAGTACAAAGACTACACTCTTGAAAGGCTTTATGGAACCTTAAAGACATATGAGTTGGAAATGGAGCAAGATGAAGAAATTGAAAAGGTACAGAAGAAAGGTGGATCTATTGCATTGATAGCATCTGTGAACCAACTGGAAGATGACAATGAAGAAGCTGCAAAGGCCACAACTAGTCGAGCTAGTTGTAGAAGTAATGTTAGCAAGGGTAAAGGCAAGATGACAAAAGAAGAAGAACCATAACCAGCCAACTTGGATGACTTAGATGAGATTGATGAACACATTGCTTTTCTGTCAAGGAAATTCTCTAAGTTCAAGTTCAAGAGAAACTCAGAAGCAAGGCCACCAAGGAAAGACTTTCAACCTAGCAAAAATAATTGGATTGAAAAGTCTAAATCTAAATGTTTCAATTGTGGAATGCTTGGTCACTTTGCTGGAGACTGCAGAAAGCCCAAGGTTGAGAAGGGCAACATGAAATTTGAGCCTGTTGATTATAAAAAGAAATACTTTGAACTTCTCAAGCAAAAAGAAAAGGCTTTCATGTCTCAGGAGTATGATTGGGCTGGTAATGGTGAAGATTCTGATGATGATGTTGAGTATGTCAACTTGGCTCTTATGGCTAAAAATCATGAGCAGGAAGCAAGCTCCTCAAGCAACCAGGTAACAATTACTAATCTTTCTGAGCTTTCTAAAGAGGAATGCGATAGTGCAGTAAATAAAATGTCTACTGTACTATATAATTTACGCGTTACTCTTAAATCACTTACCAAAGAGAATTCAAGAATAAAAGAGACTAATTTGCTCTTAAGTGATAGGAATGCAATGTTAGAAGCACAGCTCATTGATTTTGAGAAAATGAGGTGTGTTAGTAGGGATGCTAAGAAGGAACTTGAGAACGTGTTAGAAAGGGAAGAAATTATTAAAACACAACTTGAAATAGAACAAAGTGTGATTGCAAAATGGAAAGATGCCAGGAATGTTGCTAACAACATCATTAATGTTCAAGGTATGTAATCTTTCTGTGAACAATCATGGAAAAAGAACAAAGAAAAGCTAGGGTATGTTGGTGAAACCTTAGAATCAGAAACATAGTCAACAAACAACAATGATCATTTGTTGAAGGTTGATATGTCAACGGAATGCAATGTTCCGTTGACAGATGAACCATCAACCGATCAGGCTGTTTCGTTGACAGAGAAAATAAAATATGAACTCACTAGACTTAATAACAAGTATGATCCTGTCACCAAGAACTTTGTTCAAGGTGAGTCTAGTAAATCAAAGAAAGTTGAGAAGCCTGTTGAGAGAGCTAATGTAGGTCACTTGTCTAACAAGCAATTGAAAGACAAGTTAGAGAAAGTTCAAGTTGAGGCTAAGGGAAATAAAAAGAATAACAGGAATGGCAAAGTAGGGATTAACAAACACAACAATTACACACCTGATAAATATGCTCCTAGAAAGACATGTGTCAATTGTGGAAGTGTTAGTCATTTATCTACTAACTGCAAATCTGTTAAGAAGACTGCTAATGTGAAAATACCCAAGCCTACAATGAATAGTTCTATGCCTACAATGCCTGTTATGCCTAACATGTTTGTTCCATATGCACAATTTCAAAATCCATATGCCAGCATGTCATTTGTGCCTAATCCATACATGAATATGTTTAATGTGCCACAAATGCCATGGAATGTGAATAACATGTTTGTTCCTCCAACTATGCATGATGTGAATGAAAATGTGAGCAACCCTCAGAAATCAACACCAAAGGTAAAGATTGATTTAAATCAATCTGAGCCCAAGGTGAAAAATGATATAAAACGAATAGCAAAGGCTAACAAAACAGATCCCAAGGTAACTTGGGTACCAAAATCAACTTGATTTGATTTTATTGTGTGTAGGGAGACAAAAGGAATCTTTAGTACTTGGATAGTGGTTGTTCAAGACACATGACTGGTGATTCTACCCTGCTCACAGAGTTTCAGGAAAGAGCTGGCCCTTGTATTGCTTTTGGAGATGACAGCAAAGGCTACACTAAGGGATATGGCTTGACTTCAAAAGAGAATGTCATCATAGATGAGGTTGCATTGGTGGATGGTCTTAAGCACAATCTGCTTAGTATCAGCCAACTTTGTGACAAAGGATTTTTAGTTACTTTTTCTAAAGAAGCCTGTGTTGTTTCTAAAGGAGGAAACAACAATGTTGTAATGACTGGATTCAGAAGAGGGAATATGTACATTGCTGACTTTAGTAGCACAAGTCCAGACACCATCACTTGTCTCTTCAGCAAGGCAAGCAAGGATGAAAGTTGGCTATGACACAAGAAATTATCTCATCTGAATTTTAAGGTTATGAATGATTTGGTGAGGAAAGATCTTGCCAGAGGAATTCCACAAGTGGAATTCTCCAAGGATGGTTTGTGTGATGCCTGTCAAAAAGGGAAACAAAAGAAGGCATCATTCAAAAGCAAGACAGAGTCATCAATTGTCCATCAGCTTGAGTTGCTTCATATGGATCTGTTTGGCCCTGTAAATGTCATGTCTATCTCAAAGAAGAAATACTGTCTTGTGATTGTTGATGATTTTTCTAGATTTACATTGACCTTCTTTTTGCACTCCAAAGATGAGGCAAGTGAAATCATTATCAATCACATCAAGATGGTAAGCAATCATCCTGATTTCAAAGTAAGAAGGATTAGGAGTGACAATGGGACAGAATTCAAGAATTCATGCATGAAGGTGTTCTGTGAAGAAAATGGTATTTTGCATGAGTTTTCAGCAGCAAGGACACCACAGCAAAATGGTGTAGTTGAAAGGAAAAACAAAACACTTATTGAAGCTGCAAGGACAATGCTAGATGAATCAAAGTTACCTACTTATTTTTGGGCTGAGGAAGTTAACACAGCTTGCTTTACTCAAAATATTTCTTTGATTAATCAGGCCAAGGGAATGACCCCTTATCAACTACTCAAAAGAAAGAAGCCACTATTGGATTTTCTTCATGTCTTTGGATGCAAGTGCTTTGTTCTGAGAAATCAAGCTGAGCATTTGGGGAAATTTGAAGCAAAGGCAGATGAAGCAATATTTGTGGGATATGCAGCAGGGAAAGCTTACAGAGTCTATAATCTCAGAACCAACATTGTTATGGAATCTGTACATGTTGTTTTTGATGATCTCAAAATTCAAGGTCTCTGTGATGAAGGTTTCCATGAAAGTCTTTCTTTTGAGAATGAGGAAGGAGATCAAGTGAATCATGTTAAGGCTACTGAGAAACAACCTAAAGTTGTTGTATCTAGCACAGATGAAAGCAGCAGTGAAGATGAAATTGCTGCATTGAGATTGAAAAGAATAGCTGCTAGCAGACCAAATGGTGATTTCGTTGACAGTCATGGTGATGGATTCGTTGACAGTCAAAATGAGCGTTTCGTTGACAGCCAAATTGGTCATACCGTTGACAGTCAAAGAAATGCTTCTAGAAGTGATCAATTAGGGACAACAAACTCAGGGGGAGTTTCTCAAGGACAATTATCCAATCAAGGCAATCATGATCATGAAGCTACCTCGTCAAGAGCAAATCTACCTCCCTCAAGGAAATGGACTAAAAATCATCCCTTTGAACTTATTATAGGTGATGTTTCTTCAAAAGTCCAAACTAGAAGAGCAACTCAAGAGGAATGTCTATACAGTAGCTTTCTGTCTCAAGATGAGCCAAAGAAAGTTGAGGATGCACTTCCAGATCCAGATTGGGTTTTAGCTATGCAAAAGGAGCTAAACCAATTTGAGAGGAACAAAGTTTGGAAGCTGGTGCCCAAGCCTAAAGACAGGAGTGTCATAGGCACAAAATGGGTGTTCAGAAACAAGATGGATGAAAATGGCATAGTCACAAGGAACAAAGCTAGATTGGTTGCAAAAGGCTATTCACAGGAAGAGGGAATTGATTTTGATGAAACCTTTGCTCCTGTTGCAAGACTAGAAGCAATAAGGATTTTCCTAGCCTATGCAGCCCATGCCAATTTCAAAGTCTATCAAATGGATGTGAAGAGTGCTTTTCTGAATGGGGAATTGGAAGAGGAGGTGTATGTAAGTCAACCTCCTGGTTTTGAAGATGATGATTTTCCAGAATATGTATACTTCCTCCTCAAAGCACTCTATGGTTTGAAACAAGCACCTAGAGCCTGGTATGACACACTTTCACAGTTCCTCCTTGAGAATCACTTCACTAGAGGTACTGTAGATAAAACTCTGTTTCACAGGGTTGTGAATGGCTCTACTATACTTGTTCAAATTTATGTAGATGACATAATCTTTGGGTCTACAGATGTGAAACTTTGTCAAACGTTTGTCAAGCTTATGCAAAGTAAATATGAAAGGAGCATGATGGGAGAATTAACTTACTTTCTTGGTCTTCAAGTGAAGCAAGTTAATGAAGGCATTTTCATTAGTCAAACAAAATATATTCATGATTTATTAAAGAAATTTGACTTAATGGAATGCTCTCCTGCCAAAACTCCCATGCCTACTGCCACCAAACTTGAATTGAATACTAAGGAAAAATCTGTGGACATTTCAAGTTACAGAGGCATGGTAGGCTCACTTTTATATTTAACAGCTAGTAGACCTGATATTATGTTTGCTACATGTCTATGTGCTAGATTTCAGGCTGATCCTAGGGAATCCCATTTAGTTGCTATTAAAATAATTTTCAGATATCTCAAAGGAACACCAAACTTTGGCATTTGGTATCCTAGAGAATCTGGCTGTGAACTAATTGGTTATTCAGATGCAGATTATGCAGGATGTAAAATTGACAGGAAAAGCACAACTGGCACCTGTCAATTCTTAGGAAACAAGCTTGTCTCATGGTTCAGAAAGAAACAAAACTAAGTTTCTACCTCCACAGCTGAGGCTGAGTATATTGCAGCTGGAAGTTGTTGTGCACAGATTTTATGGATGAAAAATCAACTACTTGATTATGGATTAAGAATTGAGAAAATTCCTATTTTCTGTGACAACACTAGTGCCATTGCCATTACTGAGAATCCAGTGCAGCATTCAAGGACCAAGCACATTGACATCAAGTACCATTTCATTAGAGAACATGTTATGAATGGTACTGTGGAGTTACATTTTGTTCCAAGTGAACAACAACTTGCAGACATTTTTACCAAGCCACTTGATGAATCAAAATTCTCAAGACTAGTAAGTGAGCTAGGTATGTTAAATTTCTCCTAATTATTTTTGAGATTTTTTTTTTCCAAGTTACATTGTAGCCAGAAATTTGCTATGTTTTTCTGTGATTTAATTTTCTCATAAAAAAAGTGCAATTTTGTCTAAGTCAAAATTACTATGTCAATGAAACGCACCATTTCGTTGACAGTCTTAGCCTTTTTCTGGGTGTTTCGTTGATAGCTCTTTTATATCAACGAAACGCAGCTTTATCAACGAAATAGACGGGACTTTAACCGCCCAATCCTGATTCGTTGATATAGCGCAGTTAATCTGAACCGTTGAAATTTGACACATCTTTTACCACGATCTATACATACACCCCTGTAAGTATAAATCATGGTAATACTTTAAAAGTAACAGTTATATTTTTTTTAAGCCAATCCAGTAATTTACATTGATTATTGGACTTAATTTCTGAGAATTTTTGGGGGAGTATTTAAGAAATTCTATTTTCTTTAATTCTTTTTTACCTGTTCTCAAAAATTCCAAAGGCTTTTCTTTCTTCTTCTCTCTAACAATCAATTCAGTTCGAAGCTTTTCTTCACTCAACAATGGCACCAATAGTCAAGCTTATGTGTGCTGGAGGGTTTATCTATGAGAAGAACAACTCCATCCCTTTTGTTGTCAAGGAACGCCCGAACAACATCTTTTTCATAATGATGGATTTCATGAAGAATTGCAAGTTGAGCTATGCAATGTTTCACTCTACACCACTCTACAATGAGATAATCGAGGAGATTTGGACCTTATGTGAGTATAGTGGGACAAATTGCACTTTACAATTCACCATCCAAGGTAATGAGTATATAGTTAACTCTGATGTATTGCAAGCATGTCTACATATTCCTGAAAATAACTGTAATGCTTTGCCTACATATACTGAAATGATTAACATGCTAAATTTTATAAACTACTCTTTGCCTACTGATAATTTGGGTAAGATTATTAGGAGAGGTTTGGTTAAGGAATACAGTTACTTAGCTGATGCATTCATTAAGGTCTTCTCTGGAAAGATTATCAATTTTGATGCATTAACTAATTCTATGTTGATTCTCTTAACCATGCTTCTAACTGATAGATATTACAACTTTAGCACTCAACTTATGTATGAAATTGGTGCTAAGTTGGGTGATAAGGCTAATAGGAAAAAGAATATCTATTATGCTAGGTTTCTGATGATGTTGGCTAACCATGTTAGTCCAGCACCATTAGTTATCTCTAACCCTATTTCCAGGTTCGAGTGTTTTGTGCAAGAGAAGAGGGTTTTGAAAGATATACTGAGACTTAACCACAATGGTGATGTCCCAGTGGTGTATCTACCCATCATTGAGGTAACTTCTTCTAACCCTGTTAGTGTAGTTGTTACTTCTATTGTTTCACCTACCAGTGTTGCTATGGAGTCTGTAGCTGTGTCCCAACAGGCTCCTGCCCAAGCAGCAAAACCTAAATCTAAGAAATCCTCAAAGCCAACCTCAGGTGCTTCTCAAAAGGTACCTGTTGCAAAAACTACTTCACAACCAAAGGGGAGTGATTCTGGAGTTGTGAGAGGTGAGGGAAGGGGTGACAATCAAAGAAACCCCAAGAATAAGGAAGGAAAGGATAATGTGTCCCAGCCATGCCCCATTGTGTCTTCCCAACAAGGCATAATGAGTAAAATGGATTTAAACACAAGTCTAGTTGCATCCTCCCAAAAGGATGTGATTATTGAAACAAGCTCTCCTCCAAGAGCACACTCCAAGAGGGTAAGGGACACTTCAAGCCCACGGTCTACATTTTCCCAATACCAAAGGAGAGTGAAGCAAAAATCCAAGGGTACACAGGGTGCACACACTCTGGAAGCAACACTTCCAGTTTCACAAATTCAGTTTGATGTAACCCCAATTATTACTCTGGGGTTACAGTCCCATTCTCTAAACATCAACCTTGAACCATCTCCACCAAATTCACCAACTCAGTCTTTAGATGTGGACATGATTCATACATCTATTCCTGGTTCTCCAACTCTTATCTTGGAGAAGCCCCACTCTGAAGCTGGTGGTCATCACTTGTTAAGTGATTTGTTGGGCCATCAACCAATTTTTTCTGAAGCTGCAAGAGGATTTGTGGACCCCAATCTCACATCAATCACCACAGATTCGATTGTAATTTCACTTTCTCAAAATCTTTTATTGACTTCATCAACGGAACAGCCTCTTTCGTTGACAAGTGTTTCTCCATCAACGGTATCCATACCGTTGACAGTTCAAACTACCATTCCGTTGACAGGTCATTCTACACCGCTTATTGAAGATCAAGTTGTTTCCACAACTAGTGTAGATGACCTGGTGGTAGTTGAGACACTTTTAGGTTTGAGAGAGAGTGAAACTGAGAGGCTGGCTTGCAGCCAGGCAAAAGGAGAGAATGAGAGTGAGAGGCTGGCTATTTCTTCCAGCCAGGCAAAAGGAGAGATTGAGAGTACCACCTTAGTAGGTGAAGGTGAGGGTGTGAGAGGTGTGAGCCATGGGGAGCCCATGATGAAAGAAAAGAGTGGAGAGAGAAGGGACTACAGGAGCCATAAGGGAGGAAGCAGCCATTGCTAGTGAGTTAATGGGGGTCAGTGAGGGAGAAAGGGAACTCACTTTCCAAGAGCATTATCAACAAACTCTGGATAGTATTTCCCTGGATCCTGAGACCTTTACTCATCCTGTGCCAGCCTATCAGGTTATGGCTCAACAGGGCAATGTGGAGGCAGAGAGGTCACTAAACCTAATTCATACAACTGCATCAATGCAAAGAGCAAAGGATGCCTTGACCAATCTATCTCCAGCAGCTGCAGCAAGTGGAGACTTTGACTTTTATGATGATGAGGACAGCTTTGGTGACAATCTACAGGTGGCCACTACTTCACAGACTGGGACTTCTGTGGTGCCTCCTAGACCAAACTGGCTTTCTCAGGATATGCAAGGAAGATGCACTCTAGATGCTGCTATCACAAGGCAATACAATGAGGCATATCTAGCTCATGAGTCTGCAAATGCAAGGGACAAGAAATTCTACAAGGCCATCATGGATTCACTGGAAATCCAAAGGCTACAGATGTTGCAGGCAAGGATTGAAGCTACAGAAATCAAGGATTCCATTAGCAACCTCAGGGATGCTACTGACAGGAGGCTAGATGAAAAGCTTCCTCTTCTAACTGTGTCCAAGATGAAAAGGTTTTTCTCCAAGGAACCTGAAGTGTCCTCATCTTTGAAGACTCTTTCCTCTAGAGTGGACAAAGTTGAGGCTACACTTTCTCACATGCAAAAGGAACAGGAGAAGCAAACTCAGCTACTCACCCAGCTTTTGGCAGCTCAAGGACTCCCTATCATCTCACTTGATGATAACAAAAAGGGGGAGAAATCTAAAGAGCTTGATATACAAATCACAAAGGTTTTGGTCCCAGCCATTTCCTTACCAAATGAGCCACTAGCAATGGGGGAGCTTGGACAGAAGAAAAAGGATGTCATTGACCTAATTCAGGAAGCTTCTATGAGGATGAGACTTGCAGAACAGATCAAAGATCATTGGTCCAACATAGAAGCAAGGGTCAAGAGAATTGCTGGAACTGCAAAGAACTCAAATCCATCAACGGATCAACCATCAACGGATGCCATGGTTGTAACATCAACGGAATGGGAGCCACAGTTCAAGAGTTCTTATGTTATAGAACCCCTTCAGCATGGAGTCCTTCAAGATTCAAGAAGTGAGAAAGGACAATCTTCATGCTTTAGGAATGTGGATGCAAGAGGGATATCTCCAATATCACCTGTCAAACCCAAGGGCAAGAACATTGCAAGGATATTTTATCCTCCACCAAAGCCAGATGAGTTCAAAGTCCTAGGGAAGCTGATCATTGAAAGCAAAGAGAGCAATCATCCAAGAATACGGAACAAAAGAGCCATCATCTACAGGGATAACAAAGAAATCTGCATTTGGGTTGGTCACCCAAATTTTGCTAAGGCCAAAGCTGAAGAATCTGAAAGGACAGCAATGCAAGCACTAGCAGTTGCTCAATCACTTGAAGATGAAGAAACCCTACAGGAAGAAAAGGCTAAGGATGAAGCTAAGGAAGCTGGAAAGGAAAGGAAGAGTGTAAGGCAGCCAAAGGCTAGAGCTAAAAGGAATCTGAACTTTGACAAAGATGATTCTCAGGACACTGCTCAAGACTCTTCCACAACAAGTGCACATCAAATTCCTGTTGATCTACCTCATGAAGGAAAGTTGGCCTGTGATCCTGCACATCCTGTCAACTTTCATGATCAACCAATTATGCCAAAAGAGGAGCCTCTTGAATTTGATGAGGCCTACTTTCCAAAGTTCCTATTTGAGAAGGATCAACCAATGAAGACAAAGAAAACGGCTGTCAAGGCAAAGCCAGTGTTTGTGAGAAAGCCACAACCTCAGAAACCCCCTGCAAATCCAGAGGACTGCATGTACATTGCTGACATCAGGGAAGAATCCAGTTTACATCTTGACCTAGACAACCTGGTGGAAGTAAGAGGCATTGCAGTTTCTCAAAAATTGCCTGAGAGACTATTTTTTACATTCAAGGGAGGTAGAGAACAAGTGTGGCCTCTCTATAGAATTTTAGGAGAAGACTATCAAACACTACTTTCAGTGTTTAGATGCTTGAAGAAGGACTTTGGCTTCACCAAAACAGCCAAGTCTGAGGTGGTCTCCAAAATTTGTCAGATAAAGGCTAGCTGGAACAAGCCCGAGGCTCTTCCCGGGATGCTTAGAGTGCCCTCAACAGGAAAGAAGATCCATCTTCAACCATACTGGATGATGGAATTTAAGGACAAGGACAATTGTAGAAGATTCTTCAGGATGGAAGACCAGCTGGATAAGGCATCTAATCAAACTCTAAAGTTTATGCAATCCATGCTTGGTGATCAAGATGAAGAGGAGAAAATCTTTTACAGAAGGCTACAGGTCCAAATTGAGGAAAACAACTCTAAGGGAGGGAAGAAGACTATGCCACAAAGAAGACACAGATGAAACATTTGCTCAGTCTAGAGGAGCACTTTTGGGCATTAGTCTTGTAAGTCTTGTATTTTGTCTAAAATATTATGAAGCTTAATGCATTTTCTACTTTTGTAATTTATGATGTATCTGAGTGTTTTTGTTATCATCAAGTCTCTTGATTTATGGCTGTTATTCTATCAGTCATAAATTGGGGGAGATTGTTAGGAATATGTTGTTCTTGATGATAAACATAAAACACTTAGTAGAATTTGTGTAAAGTCATTTTGTAGCTGTCAACGAAATGGCATGCTTTGCAGCATTCCGTTGACAGAAAACTCATCAACGAAATGAGTGATGTAGCAATTGCACTGTACAATACTTCTAGATTGATATGCATTTAGTTGTAGATATTGGATAGGTTTTCTAAATCATGTTGACTAAGTACTAGATAGGCAAAATAGGTTGGTTAAGTGTAAATATATTATGCCTTGTAATTTTGCCTAAGTGAAAACATGTCAACGGTATGAAGATTACTCTGTCAACGGTATGGAGTTTACTCATCAACGAAACGAAGATTACTCATCAACGAAACGAAGAATAAAGCTATCAACTAAACACACCTTACTGCTATCAACGAAACATTATCACTTTTCTGAATAGTTGACAAAGTGATAGTGACAGTTTTCTAACAGATCAAAAGGAGATGTGGAAGTGTACTTTGCATTGGAAACCATTAAAATGGACATGGGGAATAAGGAAACATTCCAATTTCCAATCTGGTTATTGAGTGGGATCACTATAAGACTGAAGACAGAAGACAAAGATCTCCAAGGACCATTGGACAAAAGGGATGAAAAGCAAGCTATTGACGGTTACCTTTAGTGTACTTTAGTGTAGCTAAAAATAGCTTTGTAAACTTGGGAATATATATATATATAACCAAGTGTAGTAGTTAAAATAGAAGTAAGAGAAGAAAAACAAATAGATTGTATTAGCTATCTTTGAGAGCATACTTCTCTACATTCTTGTAACTGAGCAGCTGTGTACTTTTTGTATCACAGATTATTTCCGCAATAAAAATCACTTCAGTTGGATCATCAAACAATCCAACTGAAATTATTAAGTGCTTGAGGTTTTTATTTTATAAGTTCAGTTTTAATTTGTAAGTTATTTTTAAGTTTGAAAAATATCAAGAATTGTATTCAACCCCCCTTCTACAATTCTGTTAGGTCATTTGGGATTAACATATTCATTTAATAGTTCTGCCGTAAATTCGGCAGCACTTCCTCTATTTATATAATAATCCACCTGTTTTTAAACTAATATTCACAATCCAGAATCAATTTACAAACTAAAAGATTTACATAACTTAACTTAATCAATCTGAACTTACAATTATAAATTACATACTCAACTTAGTATCTCATCTAAACACATTCACATCCAAATATCAGAATAATACATTCACGACTCCACAACAAAAAACATAAGTCACATAACACGTCATAAGTTGAAACTCTTTCTGGAAAATATTTGGTCTTTCTTTTATAAAGATTTGAATATAAAATAAATCTATGGATCGAAAAACAATCATTATACTTAAATCAAATTATCATTAGATTAAATAAAATTAATCAAAACCAACCAATTCAATAAATCAACAATTAATCAAATCAGGTAAATAATAAAACAATTTTTGAAAACATTAATTAAATTTGATTTATAATTAATCAAGATTAAATAATAATTAATTAATAAAATTCACCAATTAACTACTCAGTTAATTGGTCAATTAAATCAATTACATTAATATTTAAAAATTGATTAAGAATATTCAAATTCAACTACTCTTTAACTCTAAAATTTTTAAAACAAATAATAAAATAAATAAATAGATTTTACGAAATTTTGGCATGACCCGTTCGTAAACAGGACTAGCCAGAAATTTTGCATGTACTATGCTGCGTCCCCAATCATAGGACGGATCACATAGTACAACACCACAATAATAACCTGTATATTTTAATAGTAATTAAACAACATACATATCTCCACCATCACTACAACAGATCCCCAAACTGGGAATCAAACCAGAATACTAAACCAATAGCACGACTAAGTTACAACTCATACTAAACTTTAAATACATAACTTTACAATATACCACTAACGATCTAAATTTACTCGAAACCAACTAAAATTTATAAATAATTTATAACTTTGCACCACATTACTAATTAATACACTTCAAGAACCTGCACAATAGGAAATAGACTATTAGATAATACTAAAAGCGGTTAACACTGAAATTTATATACATATACCATCTAAAGGCTTCCAGTCAAAACATACTTAACATACTACAAATTCCGCATAAACTCTTTCTAACACTTATAATAGAAAGTGAACTAATAAAGACTACTTAAATCAAACAAAACAAATACTATATCACCAGCATGAATTTAGACACCAAAGTAATATACGCCAATTATATACATTTGACCTATTATCGAGAATAATTCTCAATTGCATAAATAATTTCATAAACAACTAATTACTACAAAACGAAATTCCAATTTTCCATAATTTAATAACAAAACAAATTATTAACTAATACGCAAATTACGAAAATGAATCAAACACTTAAATTTTCACACGAACACAATCCTTCGAACTAAAAATTTATAAATCTAAAAATATTTCTGCCCCAAACACTTACATCTTCAAAATCTGTACAAATAAATAACATCATAACTACAAAATCTACATTCAGCATTTAAATCACAAAATCGAAACTATCACCCACATAATCAACAAAACTATTTTATACTAATTATTACAAGAACAATTTGTAATTTCATTAATTAATAACAAAAACGAAATATAATTAATAATACAAAAACGAATTTGAAATTAGTTATTAAAAACACAATTTCATAAATATCATTCATAAGATAAAAAAATGAATTTGAATCACATGCATATAAAAATGAATACATGATTGATTTCAGGTGATACCACACCGAAACAGGGTGGTGCAGTGGAGCACTGGCGGCGCCGGAGAGAAAAACGGGAGGGCGGCCGGAAAACGGCAGAGAACAGTGGGCGGCGGCGCGCGGTGGCTGCGCAGAACTACAGGGACAGTGGGGGAGGAGGTGCGCGCAGAAAAGAAGAAGAAGAGAGGACGTGTTGCTGCGCCGGGAATGGAAACGAACGGGGGGGGGGGGGTTTCTTTTTCTCTTCAGCCGATGAGTATATACTGTGTGTGTATGTATATCGAGTGGTGTGTGTGTTGTTTAGATATATTAGGATTAGTTTAGGTACTGTTTTTGATAAGGAAGTCGACTACTACACTATTATTAGCCCACTAACTGAAATTTAGCGGAACTAATACAATACTGAAAATATAAAATTTTAAATGAAATAATTCTAAAAATATTGATCATTACTACTAAAATAAATTCTGACTCATAAAAATAATTTAAATACTGTAATTACTCCAATAGTATTTAAATGCTCAAAATTAGAATTAAACAAATTTTCCACCGTATTTTTAAAATCAAATTAGGTCGGACTCAAACTTACTAATAAATACTAAAATAATATTTCACACATACTACCACATTCACATATTCACATACTATTTATTTTAAACATTTAATCACATACTGCAGAAATTTTCAAATTAATATGAATAAATAAATATTACTATTTTTATTACTTAAATAAATAGGAAATCCGCACTTAAATTTCCCAGAAAAAATAATCAGCTTTCACAAATATTTTAAATAAAATATACACACAGTACAATTCCTCCTTTTTGAGAAAAGCAATAAATCATTCAAATAATAATATTAATAAACCCTGAAAATTAGGGTTACTACAATCTACCCACCTTATAAGGATTCCATCCTCGGAATCAGCTGAAGGTGTCACTAAGGTTCTTCTAATAACTTCCAACTCTGGTTGCATCCGCAATAATACTAACTCTTTAATCTTTGATACTCATTCTTTCTAGTCTGGTATTCTACCAGTTCCTCTAAATAGGGCAAACTCAGTTGTACTACTACACGTTACGCGTTACTAGTATTCTAATCACATCTTGATCCACTTTGACTCTTGGTAATCCCACCGCAAAGGTTAACTAATTCCAACCTGCTTGGCATACTTCCAAGATTATTTGAGATAATCAGATTCATGATATTTTGAAGTGAAAAGATGTCGTATCATAATGAGTGTCCCACAATTGTGGTTATTGAGTTACAAATTTCAAAGCAAACGTTTTTGGAACTAAAAGAATAACTGAGAGATCAATATGATCAACGAACTACTGTTGCGTGCCTTAGATAAGACATTACTAAAGGTAGTTAGCCTTCTTGTATTGCATAACACACAAGTGATGGCGTCCCATCAGACTTCTATCACACAGACAGATAGTCCTTGTGTCCCCTATAAATAGGGTTGTTCATCTCAGCTAGAGTAGAGAAATATAACAGGAGTCTAAAATCAAATTAACCACTAAGGCCTTTTGATGAGAAATTCTCAGATACACTCTTGGATTACAACTGAACAAATCCCCAAGGGTACTACTTCCAGGAAAAGAATAACCAGAAAAGAAATTACTGGCACAATACGAGAAAATGATGATTTATCAATAATAGAGTTATTCACTATTGAAGAAATTTAGAAATTCAAATATCCAAACTTGATAGGGTTTTAGAAACTTAAAAGAGTATTACATAATTCAATAAAAAGGAAAGTATCGCCAAGGTCTTCAAGTATGTCTTCTTTATCAGCTCCTCTGACGACTCGTCATTCGATTCTAAGTTCTTCTGATACACGTCCTAAAGTTATCAATATCAAACGTCATCGTCAACCCGCAATAGTCTCTGAAGATTCCACCAGCTACGTCTACAATCACAGGGATTTCCATCCAACTCAACTCAACTATGCTCAACTATCTCAAACAAGTATTATCTCTTAAATTACTCGTTGGTACTATATCCAATAGTCCAACACGAACTCTACATGAGCTCTGACGTTTCTCACATAACTATACACACTCCTACACACTCTCGTTTCTAGTTTACTATAACTCCGCTCTGATACCAACTGTGACGCCCCCAAATCCCGGGGTCAGTGGATTGGGTCGTCACCTGAAATCTCAAATAAAATCACCTGCTAAATATAAAACCAAAACAAATAGAACACCTGTGACCCCAACTCTACTAAAAATCTTTTAAGTTATAGTACTAGAAACAAGAATCCAAAATTTACAAACTTAAACTTACTTTACAACAATCTCTTTTCATAAATCCTATAACACTGGTATTACTTCGATGTGAAGTATACCAGGCAAAACTAAATTTATATACATAATAATATTTACTAGAAATCAACTATATATAATACCCTCACACTAGATCCAAATGCTCTGCATCAACTCATCTTCCCAACGTCATCTTGACTCTTCTCGCTCCATAGTTATGCAATTAGATACTGGCAATCTATCTTTTTCACTGGAGGGTTAAAAGGTAAAACAAGCAAGAGTGAGCAAAAGAAGCTCATCAAGTATATAGTACTGCACAAGATCAAATAATGATACAACAAAATCTGAAAAGACATTAACTCAACTGGGATAGCAAAATGGTGCAATAATAGCAATATGTAAAAATGAACTCAGCTGGCCAAGAAACTGGCAACATATGAAAAGAAATAACTTAACTGGCAACAATGAACATTACTGATAATCAATATTAACTGTAAGTTAGAATTGGATTTTTACTGTGACGCAATGAGTTATAGTGGATGATCAGTCACACTAAAACTCCGGACCATACCCACGGTATGTCCAAATACTGAACTGGATCCTAGGCCACTTTGGCCTACATAATACTGATACTCTGACTGGCGTCTGCAGTCCCTAAAAACATTGCATTTTTAATTAAAACTTCCAATTCCAACTTAGTACTGCGAGTTAGGTGTCGAAACAATAGACTACCTCATTAATTCAAACTATTACTTTCAACTGTATGCTTAACTTTATCAACTGAATTAGGGTAAAACAACTGCATAAGAATTAAATTTCCCATCACAAGGGATCAAGGTAAAATCTGACAATACAAGGTGCTGCAAGGTATAAGTTAGGAAATGAAATAGAGTTCGTCAAATCACCAACAATAGGTTATCTCAATCTCAGGATAATAACGGAATCTGGTTATAAAACAGTAATTAAATTAAGGATTGAAAACAGAAATCTTGATACGATACTCTGAACAAAAGAGTACGAGTTAGTAAACTTGCCTTTGGTCCTTAGCTATTACGTAAAGCTGAAGTACTATGATTCTCATCTTCTTCTATCTTATGTCATCACAATTTCCATTCTGGTAACTCTTGGATCCATCACAAATGCGGTTGCTACGAGTCTGCACTACCGAGATCGTGCTCGCCCAACTATTCACTAGTTAAATATAACATGTACTTTAGCCTTCGTACTATACTTCTACAAAATATAAATGTTTATAAACTTAAGCACATGTATATTCTACAGAAAATTGGGCATGACCTACTCATAAAGTGGACATTGCCATGTTTTCAAAATACCAAACGTACTAATTCAACCATCCACAACCATTCACAATTAAATCCATAACTTATTTAATACTCAAATAATCTGCCTCGACTTGCAGTAAACATATAAGAAATAGCTCTGCATAGACTTGCAGTAAACATAAAAATATAATCTTGCTTCAACTTGCAGAAAACATATAATAACATAATCCTGCCTTGACTCGCAATAGCTCTATTTAGAAATAAGCAATCACATTCACATTTATCACTTAGCACATCAATTACCTAATTCACATGATTTCTATACTTCACGCAACACATAGCACATGGATAGACTGACAACTTTTATAATTACACATTTTTAATAGCTACACATTTAACACATAAACACCTTTCATTTACGTACGCATTTAAACTAGCATCTCATATACATTTACCGAATAATATTCATTTAATAGTTCTGTCGTAAATTCGGCAACACTTCCTCTATTTATATAATAATCCACCTGTTTTTAAACTAATATTCACAATCCAGAATCAATTTACAAACTAACAGATTTACATAACTTAACTTAATCAATCTGAACTTACAATTATAAATAACATACTCAACTCAGTATCTCATCTAAACACATTCACATCCAAAGATCAGCATAATACATTAACGACTCCACAACAAAATACATAAGTCATATAAATGTCATAAGTTGAAACTCTTTTTGAAAAATATTTGGTCTTTCTTTTATAAAGATTTGAGTATAAAATAAATCTATGGATCGAAAAACAATCATTATACTTAAATCTAATTATCACCAGATTAAATAAAATTAATCAAAACCAACCAATTCAATAAATCAACAATTAATCAAATCAGGTAAATAATAATACAATTTTTGAAAACATTATTTAAATTTGATTTATAATTAATCAAGATTAAATAATAATTAATTAATAAAATTCACCAATTAACTACTCAGTTAATTGGTCAATTAAATCAATTACATTAATATTTACAAATTGATTAAGAATATTCAAATTCAACTACTCTTTAACTCTAAAATTTTTAAAACAAATAATAAAATAAATAAATAGATTTTACGAAATTTTGGCATGACCCGTTCGTAAACAGGACTAGCCAGAAATTTTGCATGTACTATGCTGCGTCCCCAATCATAGGACCGATCACATAGTACATCACCACAATAATAACCTGTATATTTTAATAGTAATTAAACAACATACATATCTCCACCATCACTACAACAGATCCCCAAACTGGGAATCAAACCAGAATACTAAACCAATAGCACGACTAAGTTACAACTCATACTAAACTTTAAATACATCACTTTACAATATACCACTAACGATCTAAATTTACTCAAAACCAACTAAAATTTATAAATAATTTATAACTTTGCACCACATTACTAATTAATACACTTCAAGAACCTGCACAATAGGAAATAGACTATTAGATAATACCAAAAGCGGTTAACACTGAAATTTATATACATATACCATCTGAAGGCTTCCAGTCAAAACATACTTAACATACTACAAATTCCGCATAAACTCTTTCTAACACTTATAATAAAAAGTGAACTAATAAAGACTACTTAAATCAAACAAAACAAATACTATATCACTAGCATGAATTTAGACACCAAAGTAATATACGCCAATTATATATATTTGACCTATTATCGAGAATAATTCTCAATTGCATAAATAATTTCATAAACAACTAATTACTACAAAACGAAATTCCAATTTTCCATAATTTAATAACAAAACAAATTATTAACTAATACGCAAATTACGAAAATGAATCAAACACTTAAATTTTCACGCGAGCACAATCCTTCGAACTAAAAATTTATAAATCTAAAAATATTTCTGCCCCAAACACTTACATGTTCAAAATCTGTACAAATAAATAACATAATAACTACAAAATCTGCATTCAACATTTAAATCACAAAATCGAAACTATCACCCACATAATCAACAAAAGTATTTTATAATAATTATTACAAGAACAATTTGTAATTTCATTAATTAATAACAAAAACGAAATATAATTAATAATACAAAAACGAATTTGAAATTAGTTATTAAAAACACAATTTCATAAATATCATTCATAAGATAAAAAAACGAATTTGAATCACATGCATATAAAAATGAATACATGATTGATTTCAAGTGATACCTCACCGAAACAGGGTGGTGCGGTGGAGCACTGGCGGCGCCGGAGAGAAAAACGGGAGGGTGGCCGGAAAACGGCAGAGAACAGTTGGGCGGCGGCGCGTGGTGGCTGCGCAAAACTGCAGGGACAGTGGGGGAGGAGGTGCGCGCAGAAAAGAAGAAGAAGAGAGGAGGTGTTGCTGCGCCGGGAAGGGAACGAACGGGGGGGGGTTCTTTTTCTCTTCAGCCGATGAGTATATACTGTGCGTGTGTATGTATATCGAGTGGTGTGTGTGTTGTTTAGATAGATTAGGATTAGTTTAGGTACTGTTTTTGATAAGGATGTCGACTACTACACTATTATTAGCCCACTAACTGAAATTTAGCGGAACTAATACAATACTGAAAACATAAAATTTTAAATGAAATAATTCTAAAAATATTGATCAATACTACTAAAATAAATTCTGACTCATAAAAATAATTTAAATATTGTAATTACTCCAACAGTATTTAAATGCTCAAAATTAGAATTAAACAAATTTTCCACCTTATTTATAAAATCAAATTAGGCCGGGATCAAACTTACTAATAAATACTAAAATAATATTTCACACATACTACCACATTCACATATTCACATACTATTTATTTTAAACATTTAATCACATACTGCAGAAATTTTAAAATTAATCTGAATAAATAAATATTACTATTTTTATTACTTAAATAAATAGGAAATCCGCACTTAAATTTCCCAAATAAAATAATGAGCTTTCACAAATATTTTAAATAAAATATACACACAATACAATTCCTCCTTTTTGAGAAAAGCAATAAATAATTCAAATAATAATATTAATAAACCCTGAAAATTAGGGTTACTACAGGACCTGTCTTATGCAGTTCAGGTTTTATCTCAGTTCCTTGCAGTTCCTAAGCTTGATCATTTACAAGCTACTTATAGGGTGGTTAGGTATTTAAAGGCCAAACCTGGTCAAGGTATTTTTATGCCTGCTTCTAATGCTCCTAAAACTTACTACATTTTGTGACTCTGACTGGGGTGGATGCAAAACAACAAGACAATGTCTTACTGGCTTTTGTGTTCAATTTGGCTCTGCATTGGTTTCTTGGAAATATAAGAAACAATCTACAGTGTCTAGGTCTTCAGTAGAGGCTGTATATAGAAGTATGACAGATACTTGATGTTAATTGGTTTGGTTATTAAATCTGCTTAAAACTTTTGGATTTTACAAACTTACTCCAGTTTCTCTCTATTGTGATAGCAAATCTGCTCTGCACATTGCTTCGAATTCAGTTTTTCATTAGAGGACTAAACACATTGACATAGATTGTCATATTATTAGAGAAAAACTTATTCAAGGCATGATTTCTCCAGTTCATATTTCTACTACTCTGCAACCCGCAAACATGTTTACAAAAGCACTTTCAGCTGCACAACTTCACTTTTTAGCTCCAAGTTGGGAGTTTGCAATCTATTTCTCCCTCCCACCTTGAGGGGGGCTGTTACAGATACTACTACACATGCTGACTCATATTTACAGTTGGATTCTACAGCTGAAGAATGTGCAAGTGGATCAGTTAGTTAGGGAATTCTGTTAGGAAACTTTCTATCACTTTCCACTTCTGTATCATTTTAAATAAATCTTTGTACATTTTAGTTTTACAGTAGTTGTAATTCTCTTTTCACTTTATCTTCCTCTCTCTAAATGTAAATCCATCTCTCGCTAACAAACTTCTTTTTCTTGTTCAATAAGAATGCTTCTTTCTCAAGCTTTAATGGTGTTTACATACACAAATTGACACAAACTGTGATGGTCAGGTTGTCAGAAATGGTGTTTTTCTCGAAGGACATGGATAGCTTGAAGGAGAATATGCTAGATATGTCTCTAAAGATAATATCTTGTTAGAGATGTATCAATGGAATGACAAACTAGCTAGATGGTCTGTTTAGAACAAAGCTTTACCGGCCAAAAGAATTAAATTTGGTACATGCAATTCATTTGGTTGCAGAGGACACTACAAGAAAATTCGCATTCCCCAACAGAAAATTCCGTCGCCAACATTGAAATTCCATAGGCATTCAAAATCGCGACGGAATTCATGACAAAAAGTTTTGTAGCTATAATGGATGCAGGCAAAGGTTTAGCTATGGAAATTTTTCCGTCGGCAACTTACCAACGGATTTGCAACAGCTTGCCAATGAATTTCTTACATGCTTGACCATCTAAGGTGACTAACTACCTACGGACCTCCGTCGCTAATAATTGATAGATCTGCAACGGAATCATCAACAATAATGCCTTTGTTCCAGATCCGTGGGTGAAATTTTATTTGAATTGGTTTATAAAATTTAAAAATTCCTAAATAATGCAAGAGATCATTCAAATTCTATTCTTTTACGCTAATAATACCTGCTCTATTCTAGTTTATTGAAAAATAAATAGAGCTCAAGACATATAAAAAATACAAGTGACCAAAGCAAACCATACATTTCTAACTTCAAATGTTCAAAGGTCTGACATTACACATTCAAATACAAGCCAAAATTTAACAAGTCTGGAACATTCAAATACAAGCAGAAATTTATCAAGTCTGGAATATTTAGATAACATCTTGATGATTGTTTGATATTGACTACCCACAAAAAGCCCGAGCCTAACATTTCTTATCTCCGAAGAAAATGAGGGATGTTCTCTGTCAAACTGTTGCCACTCCTCTGAATCTGAACAATGACGCATCACATCTTCTTCCTGATCATGCTCAGCATGCCATCTCATGTGAGTTGCAGTCGCTGGTGATGCATATAGCCTCTATAATCTCGGGGCCAATGGAAAATTGATGACGCATCACATCTTCTTCCTGATCATGCTCAGCATGCCATCTCATGTGAGTTGCAGTCGCTGGTGATGCATATAGCCTCTATAATCTCGGGGCCAATGGAAAATAGATCATCCTTTTAACAGCCACTTTCTTCTTCTCTCTGGTGGATCTATCTACTCTAGTTTTGTATCTCGACTACGAGCAAAATTTACATGACTCCATATCTTTGTCTTCACCCCAATATATCATACATCCATTAACACAACAATCAATTTTCACTGAAGGAAGACCCAATTCTTCAAAATGTTTTTTTGTATAGTAAAAGCTATCAAGAAATGAATTATCTGGAGGCAAGACACTTTTGACGAATTGGGAAGTCTGATCATAACATGCTTCTGACCAATGATGTTCAGATTTCAAATTCAACATCCGAGCCATGGCAGACAACTGAGAAGTTTCACAACCATTATACAACTCCTTCTCCGAAAAATGTAATATGTCATACATCTTTTCTGCTCCTGAATTTGGCATATTTTCAGAATGTGGATCAAAATTTGGACCTGCGGAATCCATTACCATATCATACATTAGGTTATTCCCATTTCCTTCCCCAAAATTATTAGAGTGACTTGTTGAGGATTGTCTTGCACTTTCTCTAACAATGCATGGTTCTCCATGTCGATCCCACTAATAATAATCTTTGGCAAATCCTTTCTTCAATAGATGCAATTTTACTATATTTGCATCCCAAAATCTTTTATTTTTGTAGTTAAAACAAGGGCATTTTACGTTTGTCCCATTAAAGGAAGATTCTTGAGATATAGCATGTTCCATAAAATCTTCTAATCCGACAAGAAAAGCATTATTTAGATTCCCCCTACTATCCTTTCTTTGATACATCCAAGACCTATTATTATTCATATTGATCCTAGCAATAATCAACGAAAAATATAAAATTACCAATATAAAAGAATAAACACAACTAGGATAAACATAAACATACAATTATTTGAAGATGCATATATTACAATGTAAACATATGAATTGTACCATAAGATAGTAAGCTAACATTATAAACAAAGATAATATCACCAAAGAAATGAAAAAACAAAGCAATGACATATAAAATGAACTAACACTACGCCATAAATGACCTTCTGCAACCCCTAAAAACTGTTGCAGGAAGTTCAAAATATGTTGGCATAGCCTCAAAAATCTCAAAGGCAATAGTTTTCTACTGTTAGTTTTTTCCCAGTTGCCATAGGATCAATGCCAACACTTTTCTACCTACGCCAACATGTTATATTTGTGTTGCAATAAGGTAGACTTTGCGGTAAAAAAAAAGGTGGGGCCCATTAGAACGTGGACCATATGTGGGCCCCACATGTGTGCTGTATTTAATATTTAATATATATATTTATATATACATGTATTTTACACAATAACAAATGTAGCAATAATAAAAATCTCTTCTCATTTCACAAACATAATCATTGATACCATTACAAAATTTATAATCCTCAACTCTAAAACAAAACAAGAATATGAAAGAAAAGTTTACAAGTTATGCAAAGGAAAAGAAAATATCTACATAAATGTATAACACCAAATAGTCTATGTATCCATGTCAAATTCAAGTTTTCCTCGATTTTATTCACATCCGCATCTACTTTGTCTTGGATCTTCCACTCCATCAACAATACTTGCCGTATTGTTTTGTCAAATTTTTCTTTGTATATAGAACTGACATAAAAAATTCATCTATGCCAGAATGCACAAATAGTGACTTAGTAATTCCATGTACATAGATTGCTTTGAATCTGCCCAGAAATTTGCCGAGCAATGCTACAAGGACCACTGGATTTGCTCCTAGAACATGCTCAAAAACACTGCAAATGAATACCAGAAACATGATGAAAAACTCGCTAAGATGCACTCCAAAACTCACCTGGAAAACAAGAAAAAAAACAGCAATATAAATCTTATTTCAGCTGTCAAAATCCTTTGAAAAAACATAAAATGATTATCATTTCAGCTCCATGAAAGTGCAATTCTCACCTTGATTACATTATCTGGCCACTCATGTTAGAAGTTCTCATCATAATCAAACGGACATGGTCAGTGCCAACGTAATCTTGTAAAAACTTATAGAAAATATTAGAATCTATGAAAATCTAAGATAATCCATATTTAATAAATTAGATATTATCACATAACATAAAGTTACTCGTGATTGATAAAGACCAGAAATTATAAGAACAACAACACTATCTAGCATTGTCGAATTACAATCTATAGAAAAACTAGAACCAACACACTTGTCTTTAGAACCTGACATATAGTGCCTATATTTGAGAGTATAAAAATAATAGGAACGAGCTGCTTTAAAACAAATATAGAAGTTGTTTAAAGACATATTACAAACTAATTTGTGACGACCCCATGCCATCACTTACACACACACACAATATATATATCACCCCCTTAATTAAGTTACCTAATTTAAGTAATTACGGAACAGTATAAGTTATTACAAGCCAGGGACTAGTACAAGTCCAAATAAACTAACAACGGTCCACAACCACACAAGCCCGAAATCACAAAGTTTGAAGTATGGAACAGCCCATCTAACTATTACAACGAAGTCAAGACAAGACTCGCCACTCGCGAACATTAACTACCCGAGCTATCACGTACTGCCCAGCTACACCATTGGATGACTTACGGGCGGTTTGATTTATTCGCACCATATTCGCTAGCTGAAAGGTCAGGGAATAAGCAAGGAATGAGCTATAACGCTCAGCAAGTACTAAACAGTTCCAATATACAGTGCCTTATTAACATGAACAGAAATATATATAACCGGGATAAATGGAATAATATCATTAACGGTATCATTTGCATCAAGGAACAAGGAAATCATGGTACAAAAGACATAATAACTTCAGGGTAAAAGATTCATGGCAATCCGTTATAACAATTTTAATCAAAACTATATAAAAACTATTTTATGACGCTACGGATTACAGCCGGTGATCAGCCGCGAAGTAATCCCGAACCGCGCTGGGTTCTCAAATATAAAGGGGATCCCTATGCAACATTTAAGCCTATCAATAAGTGTGAAAAGGACTTGCGTCTAATCCAATCCACCAATTCAATAAAACGTTTGTTTCATTTCAAATATTCTTTTATTGTATAACATGGATGCCAGGGTGATAACAACACTAACAATATCAAAGGGATCATTATCAATCATAAGACAATGGTATACTAGGGATTTCTTTTGAGAATTTAGTTCTAATGAAAGTTAAAGTTTAACTGCAATAAAGGTGGTGTTTATTATTAACAAGGATAGTAAGGATAAGTGATCAGCTCGTAATAGGGAACGGTCAAGGTATACTGTAATATCCCCAAATTTTGTACTTATTTAAGAACTATGGATGAATAGTAACTTTTTCATTTAAAAAGTCTTTCAGACCACACTATATACGGGACGATATAATAAACTTTCAAAGTCGTATTAGTGATCTACGATGTAAATGAAGGAATGCAAAAGCTGTCAGAATCGGAAAAATAGCATTTCTGTTTTCTCCGAAATTTCACCACTAACGGACGGATTAATCATTATTTGAAAATATCGAAGGATTTAAATTATCAATTCCATGGATAGGGATTTAATAAAAGAATTAGTGATATCTAGAACGTTTACGGTAAACTACTTCGATAGAACACTTAAGAAACCCTGCGACCATTCTACGAGATTAAGCGGTGACGGAACGACGCGACATTTACAGGATTAAATATAGACATGGAAGTAACATGTAACAAGATTAATCCAAAGAATGCAACAATTGGATCATCCGTGTGAAAGGGAGCAAACCAGTAAAGCTACTTTATCTAAAGCTACTTTATCTAAAGCTACTTTATCTAAAGCTACTTTATCTAAAGTTACTTTATCTCCAAATTCTTGCATGCTTGACACATGGCATGGTGATGAGGCAAATAACTATGACTCATCACTTTACTACAAGATATCATTTCTACCAAAAAAAAATCAACAAAGCCAAAAAAACTCCATCTTCTTCATTCGGCCATTTTGAAGAAAATAAGATATTGGATTTCAAAAACCCTCTTCCAAGCTTCCATAAATCACAAGTAATAGCTCTTTGGAAAGCTCTAGGTGAGATTAAGAAGAGCACCAAGTTTCATCATCATCCATTAAGGTTAGCATGATCAAATCCTTGTGTAAAGTTTATGCATGAATAGTAACTTCAAGAACTAACTTTTGTTTCTTGATTTCTTTGGTTGATCCAAGCTATCTTAAGGTTATATAAGGACTATATAAGGCTTATTAAGCTCTTAGACACTCCAAGCAAGGTATACAACTCAAGAAACCCTAGCTTTTCTTTTGAAGTTTTTGATGATTTTGGTTGAGTTTCATGATTTGGTACATGTATTAAGCATAAGAGTTATGATTGGGTTTTGATATATGTGAAAAGTGTTTTTATGGATGTAAAGGCATTGGTTGGCCTTGATTTAAAGATGAACAACATGTATGTGTGGTTTGGAGTGGAAAGAATGTTTATTGGAGGATTTTGATTTTGGAAATATTCGATTTATAGCCGTCGTAATGCCAAAATTTTGTTAACTACAAGAAACCGTGCATACCAGTAGCTTTAATGTTCTGACCTTGATAAATATAGAACCTATCCTTGAAGAACTTGAGCCATAGATTGTTTTGGCGCAAAAATCGAAACATTCCGACTTACGGTTTAGGAGATATGACCGATTTAGTAAAAGTTGTTCAAAAACATAAGTATCAAGTTTGTGACTCCATTTGAACCCCTTAAAGTATTATTTTTGGTGTCAATCTGGTTTAGTAAATACTAAATATCGTAAGGAGAATATGTGCGAAGGAATCACCTCAATTAGATGATTTGTGGATTTTATAAAAATGTTCGAGTCGAGCGTGCGCAAGAGGATTCTTAAGGAGTTAACTTGAAAACATGTTTTAGCTTAAAGTAAAGTACGTACAGTTTCGTAAAATTATTAAGTGATTAATCTCGGATATTTTGACTATGTATAGATCGCCGGATTAACCCGAGGCACACTACCCCTACCTCACCACCAGGCAAGTTTTCAAAACCTATACTACTGTTGTTGTGATAATAACTGTTTTCAATTAAGATATGCGATTGCGATATATAAATTGCATGATTGTTTTTCGAACTGCTATATATATAGCAGTATTCGAGGATATGACCTGATGTTGGGACTTATAGGCTAGATATGGGATATCAGCTATAAGCCAGATTTTATAAAGGCCCTAGGGTAAGGGCGTATGATATTTCTTTAAATCCGAGGTAATCATATTTCTGTATATATTAAAGGTTATTTTCCGATAAAGATATCGGGCATCTGTTATTCGAGGTTTAATTATTTATTATTCATTCGAGGTTTAATTATTTACTATTCATTTGAGGTTTAATTATTTAATGAATTTTATTATTCATTCGAGGTTTAATTATTTAATGAATTTTATTATTCATTCGAGGTTTAATTATTTATTATTCATTTGAGGTTTAATTATTTAATATTCATTCGAGGTTATTTATTTAATATTCATTCGAGGTTTATTTATTTAATGAATATTATTTCAGAATATTCATTTGATCATGATTTACTTAATGAATATTATTTTCGAATATTCATTTAAGATTTACTTATTTAATAAATATTATTAAGTATTTTTAAAATCAAAAAGAGGTTCCCAAAACAATGTTTTTCCATTTAAATCTGTCTTTTGAAGGGGATTTAAATGCTCGCTCAACTATCAAAAATATGTGAAACCTGATTTAAGTGACTACTACTCTTTTTTTTAAACTCTCAATTCAAAAACTGTTAGGGGACAGATATTTTCTCGAAGCAATATAATTGCTGCAAGTCAAATATTGTGTTACCACCTCAACGATCGAGGGGTAAATTCATGGAACAAGTCGATATCCATTAACAAGCAATAGCTTGGGAAATATTGGAGAATCTTCCTTTCCAACCTAGATATAACTACTTAGTGGAGTCGTATCAACAAGTGTTACACTTGGGGAAAGGAGCACGATCTTTACGTTTCAGAGTCATGGATTTCATCTGAACTAGGAGTGGTGTAAGTGGTCAAGTTGCGTGGGCCCATCCAACTTTTATTGCCCCAAATGGGCCGGGAGGTCACTGTAAGGCGGTAGAGAATGTCAGGCTGTCGTGATTCTTCCATCTACATGTAGAAAACTATTTGAGCGGTGCGACCTGCTACTGATCATAGCAAGGTTAGGCACAGCGGACGCGGTAGCAACTCCAGTATTAGTTCATCATCCAATTTGGATATTCCTGCAACATGTATTGGGGTGAAGAACCAATCATGTTGGCAGGGGGTCAAAAAATGCTTGGAAACGAAGTGGCAATAAATTCATGCAACTCCATCTTTTATGAGTTATGACTCTGATAAAACCTGATTAAGGATATATATGCATAAGTGGATTTTGGGTTACGGAAATATTATATTAATTTTCCTTGTAACTTCATCCTTTATATTATACTAGTTTCTTATCTGTTTAAGGCATAACATGTGGCTACAGAAATATCTTTGAATTGTTATATTCTGGTAATCTGTATAATTTATTTTTCGTGGGCTCTATTGCTCACCCTTGCTTTATTTATTTATATCACAACAATAGCTAGAGCAGATGGCCCGCAACCAGCACACTTTGCGCAAGCGAGTGGCAGTCGTCAGAGATTTACCCGCTGAGGTCGTAGCCGCCATAGCTGAGTTAGTAGTAATCAGTAGCCTAGGCTACAGCTTTTGTTTCAGACTTATTTATATTTATGATTAATGTAATTAACGGCAAGAACTTTTAAATGCTCTGTAACCTTTTGGGTTTGTAATAACTTATAACTTGTGGATCCTATGACTAGATACTTATTCCAATTTCATCTCTGGGACTATAACTAGTGGTGTGTGTGTGGTATTGTTATTGCGGGGTCACAACATGTAGTTTAATTATTTTGATTCAAGTGCAAGTATTATTGATGGGAATTGAAACCGTAACGACCGGATCCCCGACCCCGGATCTGGGGCTGTTACAGAAATGGTATCAGAGCGTTAGAGTTATAAACCCCAGAGATGATGCGACGTTACAATAATAAATTCACTAAGATAATAAGAACTCTTGCCAAGTTCGATTAAAACCCTTACGGGAACTTTAATATCATGATAGTAACATAGTTCGTTATTGTGTAGACGAGCGACATCTCTTACCCTGAGGCTTTCGAGAGACAGCATGATGAGGACTTGCTTCGGACTACAGATCCATACTACGAGGTTGTTGAGGTTTCTGATGATGAGGATCCAGAGGAGGACCTGGAGGAGGTCCAGGCTGATGCCGACACCGAGGTTATTGAGGATTCGGATGATGAGGATCCAGAGGAGGACCAGACCCTAGCTGATACTGAGGTTATGGAGGGAGATGCTGAGGACCAGACTCCACTCCCTATTGAGAGAGCCCCTACCCCTCCACCACTGCCTTTGAGCCCTTCCCATGATGATTTTGAGGATCTTACCCCTGAGCCACAGCAGACAGAGGCTGCACCACCAGCCGACCCGGTTACCCCACCTCATGTCCCGTTAGAGGGGATACCAGTGTGTGTGCATAACTGGACGGTGAGCAGAGTTCATTCAGATTTGGTAGTGGCCGAGGCTAGACTAGCAGAGTCACGGATGCAGCTAGCAGCAGAGAGGGATGCCAGGATTGTACGCCAGGGCGGCGGGAGGTCTGTGCCCCCTCGAGTTGCCAGGAGGGCGATGACTCGCATTGAGCTGAGGGCACAGATGAGGATTCGAGCTTTGCCTACTGATGGCAATGGCAGGGTATCCAGGGTTGATGCTGAGGAGATTTTCCGCATAGCCATGGCGAGGGTGAGGGCATTGGGCCGCACTAGTGGCTGATTTCGGAGATGGTGATGTAGTAGTCTAGTCTTCTAGTCATGTACGGACATAGTAGTGCCGATTTTTGGTGGGATTGTTCCATTGTATATAGTATCCCTTTTCTGACTAGAAGGATAGACCATGTATTTCACTTTTGACTAGATGTTGTTAGGACAGTTGTACTTGTAAACTGTCGATGTTGACTCAGACTATGTGTCTTTGGTACTATGTATATATTCGTTTCTTTTCAGTTGAATCCTGTTCTGTTGTGACGGGATCACAAGTTTATTATACTATTGTATGTACCATTATGATTAAATTGTGATAAAATATAGAACTGCGGGAGTCTACTTCCAATTATGTAACGACTGTAACTGTAACCAAGCGAATGAACCTAACACGAAATTTTCCAAATTTTCAGTAAGATGCCTCCACGAAGAATGAGAACTAGGGCTAACCCCCATGAATCTGATGATCAAGAAAGCCACAACCAAGATAGGGAAGACCCCGAATATGAGGAAGAGATAGATGAAGATTATAATGAGCAGGACGACTCCCAGTATGGAGAGGCAGATGAACCCTTTTTCACTGAGGAATTTGAAACTGAAGAAGAGGAAGTTGAAGTGGAACAAAGAAGAGAGGACCAGGGTGGAGATCCCATGGTTCAGTTCATGAACCTACTTAGGCAAAATTTAGACCGTTATCCCCAACCACCCCAAGGAAACAACAGCACTGTGGCAAACTCTTTTAGGGCCTTTAAGTCACTCAAGCCCCCAGAATTCCAAGGATCGACTGACCCAGTAGAGGCAAGAGCCTGGATAAAGGAAATGGAAAAGTCCTTTGAGATATTAAGCATTGAGGAGGCACAGAAGACTGTTTTCGCCACTTACCTTCTGAAAGGAGAGGCCAACTATTGGTGGGAGGCCAAGAAGAACATGGAGACGGATGTTATCGTAACTTGGGAAAGGTTCAAGCAATTATTTCTAGAGAAGTATTTCCCAAGGTTTATGAAGACTCAGATGGAGCTTAAGTTTTTAGAACTGAAGCGGAATAACCTAACAGTGGCTGATTATGAGGCAAAATTTACCGAGTTATCAAGGTTTGCGCCAGAGTTTGTAGATACCGAAGAGAAGAAAGCTAATAGGTTTCAACAGGGATTGAAGCAGTGGATTCAAAATCGCGTGGCAATCTTGGAGATTACAGACTATGCCACATTGGTGCAAAAGGCCTCAATTGTGGAAGCAGGGAGTGATCAGATGCATAAGGAAAGAGAGAAAGGGGGAATAAAAAGGAAACATGCCAGTATGAGTGGAGGTTCTGCAAAAGGAAACCCACAAAATAGGTTTAACCGTTGGACAGTCTCCCTACCTGAGAGGAGTATGGGTTTCAAACGAACCGTAAGCACAAGCGTAAACCAGGGCGGCAACCCATCAGGAGTGTCCCACTCCTACCAATCTCGGCCCCCATTACCAGCATGTGCGACCTGTGGAAGAAAACATCTCGGTGTGTGCAACCAGAGACCGGTAACCTGTTTCAAGTGCGGGCGAGGGGGCCATTTTGCTACCAATTGTACCGTAGTTAACCCTAGTGTCAGCCAAGGCCTCACTTGTTTTCAGTGTGGACGTCAATGTCATATGAAGAAGGATTGCCCCACGAACCGACCCGCAGCATCAGGGGCCAGCAAAGCTGCCTCCAATAAGCCACCAACTGCTAGGACTTTCAACATGACAGTACAGGATGCCGTGAAGGACACAGATGTGATAGCAGGTACCTTTTCTCTGAATTCAGTTAGCGCAAATGTTTTATTTGATTCTGGAGCAACTAAGTCTTTTATATCGAGGGATTTTGCGCGTAAATTGAAACTTAAAGCCCAACCATTAAAGGATTCCCTACAAGTAGAGATAGCTAACCACGAAATAGTCCCAGTTAATCGGATTCACCCAAACTGCAAATTGGAAATAGGGGAACAATCTTTTTATGTGGATTTGATTCCTTTTAAACTAGGAGAATTTGATGTCATTTTGGGGATGGATTGGTTGTCTCGCAATAATGCGCAGATAGATTGTAAAGGGAAAAAGGTTAGATTAAATACCCCAGGGAAGAAGGAAATAGTGTTTAAGGGGATGAAACAGACACAGAAATTCCTAACCATGGCGCAAACCAAAAGATTGTTACAAAAGGGAAACGAGGTTTACTTAGCGTATGTCGTAGACACCCAGAAAGAGGTGCCCAGGTTACAGGACAGCCCAGTAGTCAATGAATTCGAAGATGTGTTTCCACAAGATCTTCTAGGATTACCACCCGATAGGGTAATTGAGTTTGCTATTGAATTAGCCCCGGGGACGGCGCCAGTTTCGAAAGCCCCGTACCGGTTAGCCCCAGTAGAAATGAAAGAACTAGCTACCCAGTTACAAGAACTGTTGGATAAGGGTATGATAAGACCCAGTGTGTCACCGTGGGGGGCACCAATGTTGTTTGTTAAGAAGAAAGATGGGAGTATGAGGTTATGCATCGACTACCGAGAGTTGAACAAGCTAACTATAAAGAATAAGTACCCATTACCTAGAATAGACGATTTGTTTGACCAGCTAAAGGGTGCGGTGTACTTCTCTAAAATTGACCTGAGAACCGGATATCACCAATTGAAGATTAAACCCGAAGATATCCCAAAGACTGCATTCCGTACCAGATATAGACATTATGAGTTTTTGGTGATGTCATTTGGATTGACCAATGCCCCAGCAGCTTTCATGGATGTGATGAATAGGGTGTTTAAGCAGTATTTGGATAAGTTCGTTATAGTTTTCATCGATGATATTCTTATCTACTCAAAGACAGAGACAGAACATGCAGAACATTTGAGGATAGCTCTAGAAATACTCAGGAAGGAACAATTGTATGCCAAATTCGCGAAGTGTGAATTCTGGCGAAATGAGGTTCAGTTTTTAGGACATGTGATTAATAAGGAGGGAGTGTTGGTTGACCCCTCCAAGATAGAGGAAGTTTCAAACTGGGAACGACCAACCACACCAACAGAGGTAAGGAGTTTCATAGGATTAGCAGGGTATTATAGAAGATTTTTTAAGGATTTTGCGAAGATCGCAGCCCCGTTAACCCGACTTACCCGTAAAACTGAGAAGTTTGAATGGACGGAAAAGTGCGAGAAGGGTTTCCAAGAGCTAAAGAAGAAACTGGTGACTGCCCCTGTGTTGGCATTGCCAGATGGAAAAGGAGATTTTGTGATTTACAGTGATGCTTCGCATAAGCGATTAGGGTGCGTGCTGATGCAGCACGGTAAGGTAATCGCGTATGCGTCAAGACAATTGAAGGAATATGAGATCCGATATCCTACTCATGATTTAGAACTAGCAGCCGTAGTTTTCGCTTTAAAGATTTGGAGGCACTACTTGTATGGAGAGAAGTGTGAAATTTACACTGACCATAAGAGCCTCAAGTACATTTTTACCCAAAAGGAGCTCAACATGCGCCAGAGAAGATGGTTAGAGCTAATTAAGGACTATGACTGTGAAATTCTTTATCACCCAGGGAAAACCAATGTGGTGGCTGACGCCCTTAGTAGGAAAGAGAGACTTAAGATGATAATGTTCTCAGAAGAGCTGATTAGAGAATTTGAAAAGATGGAAATAGAAGTGAAGGTGACCGGAGACGGTACCGAAAAGCTGTTTGAGATTTCACTGCAGCCAGAGTTGTTAGAAAAGATCAGAAGATGTCAAGAAAGAATGATAAGTGAAGACAGACAGTCAATGACAGGAGAAGAGATCCACACTGTCAAGGATGATAAAGGAATAAGGAGGTATACTTACCGAATTTGGGTTCCGAATGTTCGAGAACTAAAAGATGAGATTCTACACGAGAGTCACAGTTCAAGGTATTCAATTCACCCAGGAAGCACCAAGATGTATGGAGATTTGAAAGAATACTACTGGTGGCCTAACATGAAAAAGGACGTAGCAGAGTGGGTAAGTAGATGCTTAACCTGCCAACGAGTGAAAGCGGAACACTAGAGGCCCAGTGGACTTTTACGACCCCTAGAGATTCCCGAATGGAAATGGGAACACCTAGCCATGGATTTCGTAGTAGGTTTACCAAGGACCAAGGCCAATCATGACGCCATATGGGTAATCATAGACAGACTGACGAAGTCAGCTCACTTTCTTCCGATCAACGAAAGGTACACTGTCGACAGACTAGTGGACATTTACTTGAAAGAAATAGTGGTACGACACGGAGTCCCAGTCGCCATAGTATCTGACCGAGATCCCAGATTTAACTCCAGATTTTGGAGAAGCTTCCAAGAATGTGTAGGAACCCGGTTAAACATGAGTACTGCCTATCACCCCCAAACAGACGGACAGAGTGAAAGGACCATCCAAACACTAGAGGATATGTTAAGGGTCTGTGCAATAGACTTTAAAGGAAGTTGGGATGATCACCTGCCACTGATTGAGTTCTCCTACAACAATAGTTTTCATGCAAGCATAGGAATGTCGCCTTACGAGGCCCTCTATGGAAGAAGATGCCGATCTCCCGTGTATTGGGATGAAGTTGGGGAGCGAAAGATGCTTGGGCCCGAAGTGGTCCAACGGACTAAGGACATAGTGGATCTAATCAGAGGATGGCTGGTAGCAACCCAAGATAGACAAAAGAAGTATGCTGATTTGGACCGGAAGGACAAGGAATATGAAGTGGGAGACCTAGTGTTCTTAAAGGTATCTCCTTGGAAAGAAGGGAAAGCTGAGTCCTAGATACACTGGACCATTTGAGATCTTAAGACGTATTGGAAAGTTAGCTTATGAACTAGCATTACCCCCAAACCTGCAACAGGTGCATAATTTGTTTCATGTTTCAATGCTGAGGAAATACAACCCAGATGCTAAGCACATAGTAGAATACGAACACGTAGACATGCAGCCAGACCTAACCTATGTGGAGCAACCAGTGGAAATCATAGATCAAAAGGAACAAGTGCTCCGAAACAAGGTCATCAAGCTAGTCAGAGTTTTGTGGCAAAACCATAATGTAGAAGAATCAACCTGGGAACTAGAAAGTGCTATGCTGGAAAAGTACCCCCATTTGTTTTCAAACTGATTCCGGGACGGAATCCTTTTAAGGAGGGGAGACTGTAATATCCCCAAATTTTGTACTTATTTAAGAACTATGGATGAATAGTAACTTTTTCATTTAAAAAGTCTTTCAGACCACACTATATACGGGACGATATAATAAACTTTCAAAGTCGTATTAGTGATCTACGATGTAAATGAAGGAATGCAAAAGCTGTCAGAATCGGAAAAATAGCATTTCTGTTTTCTCCGAAATTTCACCACTAACGGACGGATTAATCATTATTTGAAAATATTGAAGGATTTAAATTATCAATTCCATGGATAGGGATTTAATAAAAGAATTAGTGATATCAAGAACGTTTACGGTAAACTACTTCGATAGAACACTTAAGAAACCCTGCGACCATTCTACGAGATTAAGCGGTGACGGAATGACGCGACATTTACAGGATTAAATATAGACATGGAAGTAACATGTAACAAGATTAATCCAAAGAATGCAACAATTGGATCATCCGTGTGAAAGGGAGCAAACCAGTAAAGCTACTTTATCTAAAGCTACTTTATCTAAAGCTACTTTATCTAAAACTACTTTATCTAAAACTACTTTATCTAAAGTTACTTTATCTCCAAATTCTTGCATGCTTGACACATGGCATGGTGATGAGGCAAATAACTATGACTCATCACTTTACTACAAGATATCATTTCTACCAAAAAAAAATCAACCAAGCCAAAAAAACTCCATCTTCTTCATTCGGCCATTTTGAAGAAAATAAGATATTGGATTTCAAAAACCCTCTTCCAAGCTTCCATAAATCACAAGTAATAGCTCTTTGGAAAGCTCTAGGTGAGATTAAGAAGAGCACCAAGTTTCATCATCATCCATTAAGGTTAGCATGATCAAATCCTTGTGTAAAGTTTAGGCATGAATAGTAACTTCAAGAACTAACTTTTGTTTCTTGATTTCTTTGGTTGATCCAAGCTATCTTAAGGTTATATAAGGACTATATAAGGCTTATTAAGCTCTTAGACAGTCCAAGGAAGGTATACAACTCAAGAAACCCTAGCTTTTCTTTTGAAGTTTTTGATGATTTTGGTTGAGTTTCATGATTTGGTACATGTATTAAGCATAAGAGTTATGATTGGGTTTTGATATATGTGAAAAGTGTTTTTATGGATGTAAAGGCATTGGTTGGCCTTGATTTAAAGATGAACAACATGTATGTGTTGTTTGGAGTGGAAAGAATGTTTATTGGAGGATTTTGATTTTGGAAATATTCGATTTATAGCCGTCGTAATGCCAAACTTTTGTTAACTACAAGCAACCGTGCATACCAGTAGCTTTAATGTTCTGACCTTGATAAATATAGAACCTATCCTTGACGATCTTGAGCCATAGATTGTTTTGGCGCAAAAATCGAAATATTCCGACTTACGGTTTAGGAGATATGACCGATTTAGTAAAAGTTGTTCAAAAACGTAAGTATCAAGTTTGTGACTCCATTTGAACCCCTTAAAGTATTATTTTTGGTGTCAATCTGGTTTAGTTGTGGATTTTATAAAAATGTTCGAGTCGAGCGTGCGCAAGAGGATTCTTAAGGAGTTAACTTGAAAACATGTTTTAGCTTAAAGTAAAGTACGTACAGTTTCGTAAAATTATTAAGTGATTAATCTCGGATATTTTGACTATGTATAGATCGCCAGATTAACCCGAGGCACACTACCCCTACCTCACCACCAGGCAAGTTTTCAAAACCTATACTACTGTTGTTGTGATAATAACTGTTTTCAATTAAGATATGCGATTGCGATATCTAAATTACATGATTGTTTTTCGAACTGCTATATATATAGCAGTATTCGAGGATATGACCTGATGTTGGGACTTATAGGCTAGATATGGGATATCAGCTATAAGCCAGATTTTATAAAGGCCCTAGGGTAAGGGCGTATGATATTTCTTTAAATCCGAGGTAATCATATTTCTGTATATATTAAAGGTTATTTTCCGATAAAGATATCGGGCATCTGTTATTCGAGGTTTAATTATTTATTATTCATTCGAGGTTTAATTATTTACTATTCATTTGAGGTTTAATTATTTAATGAATTTTATTATTCATTCGAGGTTTAATTATTTAATGAATTTTATTATTCATTCGAGGTTTAATTATTTATTATTCATTTGAGGTTTAATTATTTAATATTCATTCGAGGTTATTTATTTAATATTCATTCGAGGTTTATTTATTTAATGAATATTATTTCTGAATATTCATTTGATCATGATTTACTTAATGAATATTATTTTCGAATATTCATTTAAGATTTACTTATTTAATAAATATTATTAAGTATTTTTAAAATCAAAAAGAGGTTCCCAAAACAATGTTTTTCCATTTAAATCTGTCTTTTGAAGGGGATTTAAATGCTCGCTCAACTATCAAAAATATGGGAAACCAGATTTAAGTGACTACTACTCTTTTTTTTAAACTCTCAATTCAAAAACTGTCAGGGGACAGATATTTTCTCGAAGCAATGTAATTGCTGCAAGTCAAATATTGTGTTACCACCTCAACGATCGAGGGGTAAATTCATGGAACAAGTCGATATCCATTAACAAGCAATAGCTTGGGAAATATTGGAGAATCTTCCTTTCCAACCTAGATATAACTACTCAGTGGAGTCGTATCAACAAGTGTTACACTTGGGGAAAGGAGGACGATCTTTACGTTTCCGAGTCATGGATTTCATCTGAACTAGGAGTGGTGTAAGTGGTCAAGTTGCGTGGGCCCATCCAACTTTTATTGCCCCAAATGGGCCGGGAGGTCACTGTAAGGCGGTAGAGAATGTCAGGCTGTCGTGATTCTTCCATCTACATGTAGAAAACTATTTGAGCGGTGCGACCTGCTACTGATCATAGAAAGGTTAGGCACAGCGGACGCGGTAGCAACTCCAATATTAGTTCATCATCCAATTTGGATATTCCTGCAACATGTATTGGGGTGAAGAACCAATCATGTTGGCAGGGGGTCGAAAAATGCTTGGAAACGAACTGGCAATAAATTCATGCAACTCCATATTTTATGAGTTATGACTCTGATAAAACCTGATTAAGGATATATATGCATAAGTGGATTTTGGGTTACGGAAATATTATATTAATTTTCCTTGTAACTTCATCCTTTATATTATACTAGTTTCTTATCTGTTTAAGGCATAACATGTGGCTACAGAAATATCTTTGAATTGTTATATTCTGGTAATCTGTATAATTTATTTTTCGTGGGCTCTATTGCTCACCCTTGCTTTATTTATTTATATCACAACAACAGCTAGAGTAGATGGCCCGCAACCAGCACACTTTGCGCAAGCGAGTGGCAGTCGTCAGAGATTTACCCGCTGAGGTCGTAGCCGCCATAGCTGAGGTAGTAGTAATCAGTAGCCTAGGCTACAGCTTTTGTTTCAGACTTATTAATATTTATGATTAATGTAATTAACGGCAAGAACTTTTAAATGCTCTGTAACCTTTTGGGTTTGTAATAACTTATAACTTGTGGATCCTATGACTAGATACTTATTCCAATTTCATCTCTAGGACTATAACTAGTGGTGTGTGTGTGGTATTGTTATTGCGGGGTCACAACATGTAGTTTAATTATTTTGATTCAAGTGCAAGTATTATTGATGGGAATTGAGACCGTAACGACCGGATCCCCGACCCCGGATCTGGGGCTGTTACATATACGGTCAAACGAAATTTAAGGAATTTAGGATTTATGTCAAGGGTTAATTGTAAGCAAGGTGTAAGTTGAAATTAAAAGCATTTGCAATGGTTATATGATATGGAAAGGTAAGCATGGCAATCATTACAAGATATAAAACATTTGCAATAATATACGAGGCGGGGATAGAAGTACTTGCATCCCGACTTGACCTAGGAATCACTCGATTTTAACCGAACGAATCTTTCCCCTATCCGCTTCGGAACCTACACACATAGTAATACCCTTTATTACTAATCGCTCTCTTGACACTTGTACTATATATAAACTTTAAATATTAATACACGCACGCTTGCACAAAATTTCCTGTATCATACAATAAAACCATCTTACACGTTCTTAAATACACATATACTTACATATACTTAAATATACATATACTTACATATACTTAATCACATCTACTGATATGTACATTAATATACACTGATCATATCCATGTTCAAGTGATCACATCACATTTAGATCCAATTAAGCACATAAGCATAAGTTCTACTCGACATTACTTAGTACATTACATTATCTCATGACTACAAGCAATTAAACAACCAATCAATCAAGTTACTTTGCATCAATCCACACATAACCCTTCTGCACATCTTAAATTTAGCAAGGCACATCAAGGCCTCACTTCAAATATCTCACAAAATCAATGCACACACTTAAGACACTATAATGCGCACCTTGGCACCACTTGGAGTGCCTCGGCAGAAAACTCACACTCTACTTAGGGCCTTTATCCCAAACTGACTTCTACAGAAACTTAAGACAAAATTCTAACTAATGCAAGTGGTTTGGCACTAAGGCCTCACCTGGGCCTCCCTAGGCCTCTCTTCAAAGTTGACACAAAACTGCCTATTCTGTTTTACATTCTGCCCTGTTTTTAGTCACTTGTCACACCTATATCTAATCCATTTGTTGCTTTTAATGACATGTTAAGACTTCCTAGACTCTATTATGATGTTATAAACCAAAGGCACATGAATGCCTTACACAAAACATGATTTTAATCAACCAAAAGTTGACCTATGTCGAATCTGTCCTGTTTTGACCTCTGTTCAGATTTTAGTCAATGCACCTAACCAAATGCACGTTTTATTTCAATTTAAAGACACCAAACTCATGCACACACCAGGGCCTAACTCTACTGTAGTTGGGCCTATGAGGGCCTCACAAATGCATGCTCAAAATGCTAGGTTTTAGTAACCTCAAAATTTGTCCTAAGTGATTGACATGACCACTTACCACTTTAACCCTTTTTATAAATTTAAAAACTTAACAAGACAAACAAAACTAAACTTATAACACACTCAAGCTACTGACCATTATCAAGCATGACTACTTTTATCAAATCAAGTCATTAAAAAAAAAGATTTTAAGGAAATAGTGACATGCAACTAGAAAACCACTTAAGCACATAGGCACTTGAACTTGTAACTTAAAAATCTCTACATGCATGTTTTATATATTCGAATTTTATGCATAAAAACCACTAGTATGCACTTTAAACTTGTCATGATCAAAGGTTTAAATAAGGGTTCTTAGTAAAACATTACTTTTGTAACATGCATGAATCAAATTGGAGTTAAAAAAAGAAAACAACTAGTTCTTAAACCCTTCTTGAAAACCGAATGAATGCATGAACTTTTAAAACCTTTGGCTCCATAAATCATAGCCAAAATGTGATATGAGTTAAAGGATGACATGAGAAAAGGGAGAGTACACTCCTTCATGATCATACCAAGCTCACATCCTTTATGCCTTATGGTTTAAACCTTAAATTCATAAGAACTAAAGTTTAAACCTTTGGCTTTACAAAAACATGACATGCACCTATTAACAAACCTTTAAATTGCATAAACTAACTACTACAAGGCATGAACTAGCAATGGAGGTGAAGATTATACTTGTAAGAAGCTTGAGGTGAACAAGAAAAATGGAGGGGGTGGGGAGAAGGCCTTCGGCCGAATAGAGGGAGGAGGAAGAGAGGAGAGAAAAGTTTGGTTGAAAAGAAATGGTGAGTGGAGAGAAAGTGGAGTGGTTTTGTTGTTTAGTATGTTTGATTTAGGTAGTGGAAATGAGAGATTACTAAACTACCCTTGCCACTAGCTTAGTATAAAATGCATGCAAGGTTTTTGTGGTAATTTTCATGGTCAACTAGCATGAAATGTCATTCTTAACCCTACCCACTATATAATTCAAATTTGCATGCAAGGTAACTTTGGACATATGCTAACTATTGTTCTAGAATTAGAATTATGATTTTAAAAGAATGATTTTTAATAAATAAACTATAATTCCATAAATCATATAATTTGTATCATAAAATACTTTGGAATTTTAGAAATTTTATAAGAGTACTTTCATAATTAAGAATAAAAAATAAATATATATATATATAAAGATATTTTCCTTAATTAGATACTTTAATAATAACCCTCTTAAAAATACAATTAAATAATTTCTATACCTCTAAAATTCAAAAAACGACACATAATCACATAAACAACTAATTCTCATTCCGGCGCGATCGTACGCACACATATATAATCCACTTAAGATTTAAATTAACACATAAAATATATAAATATATATATAAATATTCATATACTATTCTAAATAATTTATCGGTTGTTACATCCTCTCCCCCTTATAGGATTCTGCCCTCAGAATCTAGGAGAACAAGTGAGGGTACCGGTTCCACATCTCAGACTCTAGCTCCCACGTTGACTCTTCCACTTTGGGATTTATCCACAACACTTTTACTAGACTCACGGATTTATTTCTAAGATTCCTCTCTCGTTGATCAAGGATCCGAATAGGTCACTCTTCATACGACAAATCTGCTTGAATCTCTAACGGTTCAATCTCTAGCATATGGTTAGCGTCTGGATTAAATTTCTTAAGCAATGAAACATGGAACACATTATGCACGTGCTGATACTGCGGCGGCAATGCTAGCTCATACACAACTTTCCCTATTTGATCTAGGATTTCAAAAGGTCCAATGTACCTTGGTGCTAATTTTCCTTTCTTTCCAAACCGGGTCACTCCCTTCCATGGTGACACTTTCAACAAAAAGCTTCCCCTACTTGGAAATTTACATCTTTTCTGGCGGGGTCCGCATACTTTCGTTGCCTATCCTGAGCGGCAATCAGTCTCTTCTTGATCACAGTGACCTTGTCTTTCATTTGTTGAATCAATTCAGGTCCAAGAATTTTCCCTTCTCCAACTTCATCCCAATTTGTCGGGGTCCTACACTTTCGCCCGTATAAAGCTTCAAACGGTGGCATGCCAATACTGGAGTGGTAACTGTTATTATATGAGAATTCCACCAAGGGTAGATGGTCATCCCAACTTCCTTAGATATTTATCTTATTCTTTCTATATCACAAAATATCCTTCTTATCCAGTTGCACTAACATTGGAGCAGTTATCAATCTCCTCTTTAACTCTAGAAAGTTTTCTGGTAAGCTTGGTTAATGGTGTGGTTATCTTGGCAAAATCCTTGACAAACCTTCGATAGTCTCCATCTCATCTCGTAACACTTCTGTAGGTGTCTTAGGCTTCATCCAAATTCATTACCACTTCAATCTTCGCTGGATCCACTTTGATTCCTTCGCTATTATCTACATGTCCTAGAAATTGTAACTCTTTCCACCAAAACTCGCACTTAGAAAACTTTGTGTATAATCTCTTTCCATGTATGACAAGTTAGAATTTCTTTGTTTGTTTCTGACCTAGGAACACAACTTCTACTTTATCTGTGGCTCGCAATTCCATTTTCCCCATACTCTGTTAACCAATGCATTTTTTTAGAATTTACATCAAATCTCTCCTAACTTGACGGAAATCAAGTCATCCTAAGAAAAATGGTGATTTATTATATCAGTCTCACAGTAAGGAAAGGCTAGATGAATCGGTATACGCTCCTGATTAGCTATTCCTATAGTCAAAGCTTTACTTAATAGTTGAATCGTACAACGCGGTTTATGAGCAAAATTTATAGAGTTAAAGGCTTGGCAGCTCCAAAATAAATTAACACTTTGGCATTTCCGTAATCTATGTGAAACATATCTGTAACTATATCCTTATTTCACTACATCGCTCATGGTCATATTAAGGGTTCTTGTCCTCAGGTTGCTTAGTAAATGTTGGTCCATTCATCCTTAACATATTGCTTACTGGACTTAACGATTGCAATCTCTTAAGAAACGTCACACCTCTCCACACTTGTTCACGTAACTCTTGCCTTCGGTTTATGGCTCTCATTGGCGTAGTGTCCTCTCTGATTACACTTGTAACGTACCATATTGATCTTATTACAAACTCCCAGTTGCTTCTTTCCACAAGTTCTACATTCTGGTATCTGAGGTCTCAGAGGTCTTTGTTGATCCAAATCTTGTCGACGGTTCCCTTGCCCATCACTTCCAGTTTCTGGTCTTCCAAATCCAACATTCCTATTTGACTGAAACTCAGACCTTATATTGAAACGGTTCTGAAAGTTCCTTAATTATTGGTCTTCTTCCCGTGTCTCCGCCTTCCCTTTTATAGCTTCTTCTGTTTGTAATCAATGACTTTACTCCTAATCCATGACCTTACTTTATGTTGGAGTGTCTTAACTCTCTTCTCATTGATATTCACATATTCGAACACAAACCTGGCTAGCTCTATAAACTTTGCTTCATACTCCGCTATGCTCAACTTATCCGGCTTCGGTTCTAAAGTTTATGTCCAACATTTGGTCTCAAGACGTTGAAAACCTCGCAATGGTCTAACTACCATATCCAAAGTGAAATATAGAATAAACAGGTGCTCATATATATATACTTGTCCGACAAGTAGAATAACAGTTTTCCACAAACAATAACCAATGCCTCTCCAATATCACTTTATTCCATACTTCATCATGATTAGTATTGGTATATCCTTGTTACATTCTCCTTATTCATACCAAACTCTTGGTAATAATTATCCTTGTAATCGTGTTGTAAGTCTAATGAGCAATCTGACTCGACGTTCAGTCTTTCTCTTAAAACAATTTCCCAAACTCGATAAAAACAAATTTCCAGTCAAAGTAAGTACAGCTTAACACCCAGAATACCATCATCTTCGCCTTTGCGACTTCCAATCTTTGATACCTTTAAGAGTCGTAAGAGTTTCCGACAAAATGAACCAATAGATTCGAATGTGTCAACAAATATGGAAATATAACAAGCATGTTTAGTAAGAATTTCTGGTAAAAAGAATTTAACTAAGAGATCAAGTTGATCATCGAACTTTATCAGGTTGCATTTGTCATTTCAAACAACACAGTACAGAAGGTGGCCAACCTTTAGTACTTCCATGAAAAACACACAACCAGTGGCGTCCCACCGGAATTCTTGTTGGGTTTCGGGGCAACAAACGCAGCGAAAACAATCGTAAAAACAATAAAAATCCGAAACCCTAACCCTAGGATCCGTGTACAAGACATGGCTGATTATGGAGAAACGAAATCATACCTTAATTAAATTTATAATATTCAGAAACTTGGAGGTCCTTGTTGTAACCACCACGCAGCCCTTGTTCAAGATCTGCGTCGCCAAAGTAGTCCACACAAACGCTTGATCGTCCAACGATCACGGAGTTGGTACTAGCCAAATAAAAACGCCCTCAAAACCTTCTCTCTCTGTTTCTAGCCTCTCTAATATGCAGAGAAGCTAGGGTTTTTTCTGAAACGAATTTTTTAACTTAACCTAAAACAATACATCATAATGTATTTATTGAAAGAGAATTTTGGGCCTTGCTTAATCTGATTGGGCTTCCAAAACCTAATCTGATTATTAGTATTATTAATTATTATATTCGAATTATTATATAATTAATCAAGTCCTACTTAATTAATCCAATAATTCAATAATAATAATAATTCAATTAAATTCGAAATTTAATTAATGCTCCGTTTAAAACGTTCTTTATGTGTAACCCTTTAGGTTATTATTACGTTGGCAATAATTTTAATATCTCATAATAAAATTATAAACAATGAGCGGCATCTAGTAATACATCATTGCTACCCAAGTAATAATAATAATTGGTGATCCAATTAAACCTTTCGTGACTAATGTTTCCGTGTAATATAATCCCTTTAACCAAATATTATAGATTAAACTCGAGGCATGTTATTAGTCATCCTCTTCAACATTTAATCCAGGTTTCCTTGATCAATGAGTAGACTATTAAAACAAATCAATATTTGAGCATGGCCATGCATTTTCATAGTCTCACTCAATCAAGAGGCCAATAATATCTCTCCTAATAATAGGAGGGTTAAATCCTATATCTATCATTCATATTTCTCATACGACTCATAATATACCCGATGTCCACTTTTATCATCACCCGGTCAAAGGTAACTTTTAATGTAATCAAAGTATATTAATCCTCGTATAGAAATATAATGATCTCAAGTCTAAGGATCATTACACCATTATCACTGTGAGCTATTCTAATGACTTTATTACCATGTAGAATATCACTGTGGGTCAATCCGGTGCCATGTAGAATATTACATGCACCTATGTTCTTGACTTTAGTATCACTATACCTATGACCAATGAGATGTGGTCATTTAGTCAACGATCATACTAATCTTTATGCATCATAATTGTCCCAATTCATAATGCTTAATTAGGGATATTTTAGGAATATAAACACTATTCATATAATCTCATTTTTAAGTCACATACTTAAAGATATAGAATACGTGTTCGATATTCCAAGGACATTTATTACTCTAACATTAATATCGCAGTAAATAAAGACATAATAATTGTTGTCGAATAATCAATAGAACATAATAATTATTAAATAACAAAATAGTGTTTCCCAGAAGTATAATTGTATTGTCTCTAGGGCACTAACACTAACAATCTCCCACTTGCACTAGAGCCAATCACCCATGTATCTAATACCCATGGAACTAGTGTGACATTCGTGCTTCTGCTGCGACAAAGCCTTAGTCAGTGGGTCCGTAACGTTATCATTAGTATGCACTTTACATATATGTATATCCCCTCTATTATTTATTTCTCTAATGAGGTGATATCTCCTAAGTATATGCTTTGCCTTGGAATGGGATCTTGGTTCCTTAGCATGCGCAATGGCTCCATTATTATCGCAATATAGATCAACTGGGTCTGCGATCGATGGAACCACTCCAAGTCCCGTAATAAAATTCCGAATCCAAACAGCCTCTTTGGCTGCTTCACTGGCTGCAATATACTCAGCTTCCATTGTAGAATCAGCTACTGTTTATTACTTTGAACTCTTCCAGCTTACAGCACCTCCATTTAGGCAAAACACAAATCCAGACTGAGACACAGTGTCGTCCCTATCTGTCTGGAAACTAGCATCAGTGTAACCTCTTACAACTAGTTTCTCATCTCCTCCATATATCAAGAAAGAATCTTTAGTCCTCTTAAGGTACTTAAGAATGTTCTTGATAGCTGTCCAGTGACTTTCACCTGGATTAGACTGGTATCTACTCGTCATGCTCAAAGCATACGAGACATCGGGACGAGTACATATCATTACATACATTATAGAACCAATTGCCGAAGCATATGGTACTTTATTCATACGGTCCTTCTCATCTGATGATTTAGGACAGTTTTCTTTTGAGATCGTTATCCCATGAGACATTGGGACATAGCCCCTTTTAGCCTCTTGCATCCCGAAACGATGCAATATCTTGTCAATGTATGTACTCTGAATTAAGCTGATCATTCTTCTGGGTCTATCTCTATAGATCCTGATCCCTAATATGTAGGATGCATCGCCTAAGTCTTTCATCGAGAAATTATTTCCCAACCAAGTCTTCACAGCCTGTAGAGAAGTAATGTCATTCCCTATTAGCACTATGTCATCTACATATAATACTAGGAATGCCACATGGCTCCCACTAACCTTCTTGTAAACACACGGTTCATCCTCATTTTGTATGAAACCAAACTCTTTGACTGTTTCATCAAAACGAATGTTCCATCTCCTCGAGGCCTGCTTCAACCCATAAATGGATCGTAGTAACTTACAGACCATCCTAGCAAATTTTGGATCGACAAAACCCTCAGGTTGTGTCATGTACACATCCTCTTCTAAGCTCCCATTTAAGAAAGCAGTCTTGACATCCATTTGCCATATTTCATAGTCATAATAAGCTGCTATTGCAAGCAAAATCCTGATGGATTTGACCATAGCTACCGGTGAGAAAGTTTCATCATAGTCAATACCATGAACTTGCTTGAAACCTTTCGCCACTAGTCTAGCTTTGTAGGTCTGTAAATTACCATCCATGTCAGTTTTCTTCTTGAAAACCCACTTGCACTCGATGGGTTTTACCCCTTCAGGTGGTTCAACCAAAGTCCATACTTTGTTTTCATACATGGAATCCATCTCAGATTTCATGGCCTCCAGCCATCTCTCAGAATCTGGACTATTCATAGCATCTTTGTAGGTAAGAGGCTCATCATTATCTACAAGCATTACATCACCATTTTGAGTCAGCAGAAATCCATAATATCTCTCTGGCTCATGACGAATCCTACTAGATCTACAAACGACCTGTGTTTCTTGAGCAATGTAGTCCTCACCATTTTCAGTCACATTCTGCTCATGTTCCAACTCTGGTTCAACGTTAATCTGTGGTTCTCGATCCTTATCGAGATCTATTGTCCTCCCACTATTTTTCTTAGAAAGTAATTCTCTTTCAAGAAACACAACTGTTCGAGCAACAAACACTTTGTTCTCTGAAGGATTATAGAAGTAATACCCTTTGGTTTCATTTGGATATCCCACAAAATTACATTTATCTGATTTTGGTCCTAGCTTGTCTGAGGTTAAACGTTTCACAAACGCTTCGCATCCCCAAATTTTCATAAATGACACGCTATGACGTTTCTCAGTCCATATCTCATATGGTATCTTTTGAACCATTTTTGAAGGAACTCGGTTTAGTGTTTGTGCAGCCGTCTCTAGGGCATAGCCCCAGAAACTAATTGGAAGATCCGCTAGACTCATCATTGATCGCACCATGTCCAACAAGGTACGATTTCTCCTTTCAGATACACCATTCCACTGTGGGGTTCCAGGAGGTGTGAGTTGTGATACAATACCACACTCCTTTAAGAAATTCTTAAATTCTAAGCTTAGGTACTCACCTCCACGATCAGATCGTAGGGTTTTAATACTTCCGCCTATTTGCTTTTCCACTTCTGCCTTGTACTCTTTGAATTTTTCAAATGATTCGGACTTGTTCTTCAAAAGATACACATATCCATATCTACTAAAATCATCAGTAAAGGTTATGAAGTAGTAAAAACCACCTCTTGCCATCGTACGCATTGGACCACATACATCACTATGTATAAGCTCTAATCGTTCGGTGGCCCTTTCACCAATTCCGGTAAAAGGAGCTTTAGTCATTTTTCCAATGAGACAAGGTTCGCATTCTTCGTATGATTCAAAATCAAACTTATCCAAGTATCCATCCTTATGTAACTTGGAAATGTGTTTCTCATTTATATGGCCTAAATGACAATGCCAAAGGTATGTTTGATTTGAGTCATTAGCCTTAATACGTTTATTATTTATATTATAGACAGGAGTATCAAGATCTAGAACATATAAACCATTAAATAAACGTGCAACCCCATAGGTAACATTATTCAAACCAAAGGAACAACTATTGTTCTGAATTGTAAAGGAAAAACCTTTCTTGTCCAAACAAGAAACAGAAATAATGTTTCTACAAATCGCAGGCACGTAAAAACAGTTCTCAAGTTCTAAAATAAGCCTTGTGGGCAATGATAAATTATAAGTCCCTATAGCCAAAGCAGCAACCTTTGCTCCATTGCCAACGCGTAGGTCGACTTCTCCTTTCGCCAAAGTCCTACTCCTTCGAAGTTCCTGCACATTAATACAAATGTGAGAACCACATCCAGTATCTAATACCCATGATGTAGAAGTAGATAAATTGACTTCTATAACATAAATACCTGAATCTGAAATCTGAAATCTTCACAGAATTCATTTTCTTCAAATCCTCCAAGTAAGCATGACAGTTTCTCTTCCAATGACCTGGTTTATTGCAATAGTGACAATCACCTTTTGCAGCACCTTTTGCAGCACCTTTTGTAACACCTCCTGTAGGCTTCAAAGCCTTTTTAAAAGCAGGTTTTGGATTAGCAGATTTAGATCCAATCTTCTTCTTGCCTTTCCTTTTACCCTGTTCTTTGGCATTCCCTTTATTGACCATCATATTGGCGTTAGGGGATGCCTTCTGAATATTGGTCTCAGCAGTTTTCAACATTGCCAACAATTCGGAAGGTGTCTTGTCTATCTCATTCATGATGTAATTCATTACAAACTGAGCATAGCTGTTGTTCAAAGATTGCAAGATTAGATCTATCTGGGTTTCCTCACCGATGGTTGAACCCAGAGTAGCAAGGTACTCCATATATCCAATCATCTTTAGAACATGCGGTGCAACTGGATCACGATCACCCTATTTGCAGGCATACAAGGCTTTGCTTGTATCAAACCTCTCCTGACGAGCCTGTCCTTCAAACATACGTTTAAGGTGCTCAATCATCACATAAGCATCCATATGCTCATGTTGTTTCTGAAGCTCGGGACTCATAGTCGCAAGCATAAGACAGGTAACATCTGTGTCATCATCGATATGTTTCTGATAAACATTCTGTTGAGCAACCGATGCACCTTCAGGCAGAGGTTCAGGGTGAGGAATATCAATGACATAGAGCTTTCGCTCTTGTCTGAGGACAATCCTCAAATTCCTTTGCCAGTCGAGGAAGTTTGTTCCTGTCAGCTTGTCCTTCTCAAGGACTGATCGTACAGAGAAGTTATTTGAGTTTTTTGCCATTAAATATCTACAATGTTAAAAAAAATGCATAAAATAAGTTAGTCTGCGGATTTAATAGATAATGTTCAAGTGATTATTCATATATATATTCATAATATATATCACCCACTATTTTTATCAAATTAATAGCCCTATCTATCAATTCGGAAAAGTTTCTTTAAACCTTTCTAGCGAGCCAAGATCCATATTTCATCATGCTTAAGGTCAGCTTTGGCTTTACTCCAAAAACACAATTATTTAGGTAGACAACTTTTGTCAATTATATCTTATATAACTCTTGGATAGTTTGGTAGAACAACAATTGTACGTATTTATCCAATAAATCTTACCAAACTCCATGCCTCTAAGTTCACAATCCTAATGTGGTAACTTAGTTAAGTCTAACCCAATGGTCTAACAAATAAGTATCACATTTACTTCATCACGCCTTACCACGATAGGTTGGAGTGCTTCGCTTTGGCGAACCCACTATTTCTCGATCTAGGTCTTGACGAGTGTTGCCCATTGGAAGGCATCTAAGTTACTAAATATTTTAAATTTAGGGATTTTATTATTAAAACGACCATGATCCCATCATCAAGAGATTCCCAATTTTTCCGTGAACTAAGTACTTCAATTCAAAATTCATCAATGGTTTGATTTCCAGTCCAGCGGAGGAGTCACAGTGGTCTCACTTAAAATCGACCTTTCTTACAAGCGCTGCTTGTATTTTTGTCAAAATCGCCCCATATCAAAAATTGAAAATTCACACTTATTTCCGTGTTTCATAAACACAGGAATCTCATGTTCGTTTTGTTCAATTTTAAAATCTTGAATCGTTACAGCTTTTATCTTGTTTAGCAGGCATGGCATGGGTGATGTATCTAATACATACATTAATACATGATTAATCTAATTAAAGCATGCATCACATTGTATCCTACACATGCAATCATACATCAATATGTAAAGTGCAATATGTAAACGTGCTTGGTTATGGCCTTTATCCTATATGATCCTTTCAAGCTAATGAAAGGATTGAAAGGATCAAGGTCAATCTATGGTGGAAAAACATAAATACAATTACATTTCTTCATTCTCCTTGTTCCATTGAATTCACCTCCTCTTGGATCGTCCTTCAATCTTTAAGTACATTACATTGAACAATTGAATCCAACCTATACTAATGAACTTACATAATAAAACTCGATTTACATTCGAGGTTAAACAATTACAAGAATGAAGAAAACAACATGCAAGTCGTATTTATAAAACCAAAACCATAAACCATTAAACTACGGGTTTTAAGGCCATAACCAGCACCATGCTCAAATACACAATTACGAACACAAAAAATAATAAAGCGGGGGTGCGGGGGTGGCAGCCCCCGGGCGGGGGTCAGGGGGCGGCAGCCCCCTGGCAGGGTCCAAGGGGCGGCAGCCCCTGGCTGGGGTCGAGCTGCATCATATACAGTTCCGGAAGCATGTATCATATACATACAGACATATCCTAGTTTGCAGATCGTGTCTAAACATGATCTATCTCACAGTTTATATCCCTATATAAACCAGACAACATGCATAACATACAATCATCGCATATTAATCAATCATATCACTATATTAAGCATAACAGTGTCATATATAAGCGATATAACATATTATAATCGATATATCTCATAACTGTATCAAGGCAGATTCATAAAACATGCATACATGCATCGAATACAGTAAAAACATAACCAAATCAGCCCCTTATACACGTAGCTCTGATACCATTGTTGGGTTTCGGGGCAACAAACGCAGCGAAAACAATCGTAAAAACAATAAAAATCCGAAACCCTAACCCTAGGATCCGTGTACAAGACATGGCTGATTATGGAGAAAGGAAATCATACCTTAATTAAGCTTATAATATTCAGAAACTTGGAGGTCCTTGTTGTAACCACCACGCAACCCTTGTTCAAGATCTGCGTCGCCAAAGTAGTCCACACAAACGCTTGATCGTCCAACGATCACGGAGTTGGTACTAGCCAAATAAAAATGCCCTCAAAACCTTCTCTCTCTGTTTCTAGCCTCTCTAATATGCAGAGCTGCTAGGGTTTTTTCTGAAAACGAATTTTTTAACTTAACCTAAAACAATACATCATAATGTATTTATTGAAAGAGAATTTTGGGCCTTGCTTAATCTGATTGGGCTTCCAAAACCCAATCTGATTATTAGTATTATTAATTATTATATTCGAATTATTATATAATTAATCAAGTCGTACTTAATTAATCCAATAATTCAATAATAATAATAATTCAATTAAATTCGAAATTTAATTAATGCTCCATTTAAAACGTTCTTTATGTGTAACCCTTTAGGTTATTATTACATTGACAATAATTTTAATATCTCATAATAAAATTATAAACAATGAGCGGCATCTAGTAATACATCATTGCTACCCAAGTAATAATAATAATTGGTGATCCAATTAAACCTTTCGTGACTAATGTTTCCGTGTAATATAATCCCTTTAACCAAATATTATAGATTAAACTCGAGGCATGTTATTAGTCATCCTCTTCAACATTTAATCCAGGTTTCCTTGATCAATGATTAGACTATTAAAACAAATCAATATTTGAGCATGGCCATGCATTTTCATAGTCTCACTCAATCAAGAGGCCAATAATATCTCTCCTAATAATAGGAGGGTTAAATCCTATATCTATCATTCATATTTCTCATACGACTCATAATATACCCGATGTCCACTTTTATCATCACCCGGTCAAAGGTAACTTTTAATGTAATCAAAGTATATTAATCCTCGTATAGAAATATAATGATCTCAAGTCTAAGGATCATTACACCATTATCACTGTGAGCTATTCTAATGACTTTATTACCATGTAGAATATCACTGTGGGTCAATCCGGTGCCATGTAGAATATTACATGCACCTATGTTCTTGACTTTAGTATCACTATACCTATGACCAATGAGATGTGGTCATTTAGTCAACGATCATACTAATCTTTATGCATCATAATTGTCCCAATTCATAATGCTTAATTAGGGATATTTTAGGAATATAAACAATATTCATATAATCTCATTTTTAAGTCACATACTTAAATATATAGAATACGTGTTCGATATTCCAAGGACATTTATTACTCTAACATCAATATCGCAGTAAATAAAGACATAATAATTGTTGTCGAATAATCAATAGAACATAATCATTATTAAATAACAAAATAGTGTTTCCCAGAAGTACAATTGTATTGTCTCTAGGGCACTAACACAAACACTTCTATCACACAGATAGAAAGTACCTGAATCCCCTATACATATAGGGTTTTTCATCTCAGTTACAACAAGGAGGATCAAAAATTTAAGAAGAACATATGAAAGGTTTAAGAGTTCCAAAGGTTTATATTATGTATGTCTATAATTTTGGGTCAAGTAGCTCCTGAACAATAGAGGTATTTCGTAAAGAATAAAATAATAGAAGTGAAAAAAAAAATTTGAATATTTTAAAAAAGGTAAATTGAATAAAATCAATGAATAGTTGTGAACATACTTATCCTTACATCGAACGAATGGAGGTAATCACGTCTTGTCTCATGTAGATGGTCCTTAGGGGAGTAAATGTCTAGTCTGAGCTTATAGGTATGTCCCTCTAGTAAATCAACTTATGTAATCTTGTATAAAGAAGGAATATACACGTTGGCCGCTCCTCTGGATGAATGTCTCTATCGCGGGGAAAAATCGTCATTATATCGTAAAGAATCTATCTAAGTGTTTCTAGACGTTATCTTGGGTATTCTACTCTCGCTCAACTCTAACTACACTTGATACGACACTTGGCGTGGTGTTTCCTGGTCCTTGCTGAGGTTTAAACCTTGGGTTATTCTTCTGATTTTGGCCCTTATGGCTTGAGCCTTCCTCTCCTGCCTCGAATCTCCTCTTCTTGCTACTCTTCTCCTTCTGGTTTTGCTCACTTTCCCCTTCAATAACCATAGCCTTTTGGACCACTTCAGCATAAGTAGTCAACTCGAAGGCCGCTACACGACTCCTAATCCAGGGCTTTAATCCTTGCTGAAACCTTTTTGCCCTCTTCAATTCAGAATCAACATATTCACCAACAAATCTAGCTAGCTCCGTAAACTTCTTTTCATATTCTCCAATTGTCATATTCTCTTGCCTCAACTCGAAGAACTTCATTTCCATTTGTGTCTGCATATAACGGGGAAAATACTTATCCAGGAACATCCTCTGAAATCTGTCCCGCGTAATAACTTCTGCCGCCTCTAGAGTCCTAGCTGACTCCCACCAATAGTTGGACTCTCCTTTAAGAAAATAAGATGCATACTCCACCTTCTGATCATTCCCAACATTTACCAAGGCAAAAGCCTTCTCTATCTCCTTAAGCCAAGCATGGGCTTCGACTGGGTCTTGCGATCCATGGAATTCCGGAGGGTTCACAGATTGGAAAGTCTTAAAAGCAGTGACTGTTGCTGGGGGTGGTTGAGGGGGTTGCAATTGTGGAAGAAGTTGTTGTTGTTGAGCAATAGTGGTGGTTTGCTGGCGTAATAGCTCTAGAAGTTGAGCCATGCCAAGGTTTTGAGCTTCTGGGTCATTTGCGGGTCTTCGTCTGGGTGCCATTTACTGAAATGAGAGTTATACAGTTTAATTAATTTCAGGTAATTCACGGTTAGGGTGTCATTCACAGTTAACATGGTATACAGGTTTCAATTTAAGCAATAAAGGTGATACATGGTTGCAGTTATGAAATTTTAAAAGAGCGGTAAAGAAATTAAGCAGTTCTAAAAGATGTAGAATTGAAATTAACACCAACTTAAAGTCAGGGTACAAACGATAGAATACGAATTAAGGTCTAAGCAATACAAAGTCTAAAATAACAAGGTCTCGGAAACCGAATCTTAGGAAATAGAAACAACTAGCGGTGCACAACAGGGGTAGTCCAGCAAAGTCAAGCATTAGACAGATTTTCCATGAACTCTTCCCAGAGACTGTCCTCGTCCTGCTGGGCTCTCTCAACATCAGGGGTATTGTCCTCTCGGAGCATCCTCACAACACTCGTCAGCTCGTCCGCCATCATCTGAATCACAATCTGGCTAGTCTGGTCTCGCTGAACCGGCATCTCTTGGAGTCTGGTCGTAGCCATCTGAGTCAGGGTCTCGAGCCTCGAGATAGTCTGCGCCTTGGGCCCCTCGCCCATCTGCTGCTCACTCTTAAACACATCCTCGAGTCGCTCCATTAGCTTATCGTACTTCCGCTGAAGGACATCGTACTCTAGCCTATACACCGAAAAAGCAATGATATCACCCGGCGAGGTCGAAGAAGATGAGTGCGCACATTGCTGCCAATTAATATATACAAGGGAGTCAAATACAACTAATCCGAACAACACACGTTTACACTCTCGACACTATCCTTCAAACCTACACTTCCTATAACCTAATTGGGCTGTCCAGGGACTCTAAACCTCAGGCTCTGATACCAAACATGTGACGACCCCATGCCATCACTTACACACACACACAATATATATATCACCCCCTTAATTAAGTTACCTAATTTAAGTAGTTACGGAACAGTATAAGTTATTACAAGCCAGGGACTAGTACAAGTCCAAATAAACTAACAACGGTCCACAACCACACAAGCCCGAAATCACAAGGTTTGAAGTATGGAACAACCCATCTAACTATTACAACGAAGTCAAGACAAGACTCGCCACTCGCGAACATTAACTACCTGAGCTATCACGTACTGCCCAGCTACACCATTGGATGACTTACGGGCGGTTTGCTTTGTTCGCACCATACTCGCTAGCTGAAAGGTCAGGGAATAAACAAGGAATGAGCTACAACACTCAGCAAGTACGAAACAGTTCCAATATACAATGCCTTATTAACATGAACAGAAATATATATAACCGGGATAAATGGAATAATATCATCAACGGTATCATTTGCATCAAGGCACAAGGAAATCATGGTACAAAAGACATAATAACTTCAGGGTAAAAGATTCATGGCAATCCTTTATAACAATTTTAATCAAAACTTTATAAAAACTATTTTATGACGCTACGGATTACAACCGGTGATCAGCCGCGAAGTAATCCCGAACCGCGCTGGGTTCTCAAATATAAAGGGGATCCCTAGGAAACATTTAAGCCTATCAATAAGTGTGAAAAGGACTTGCGTCTAATCCAATCCACCAATTCAAGAAAACGTTTGTTTCATTTCAAATATTCTTTTATTGTATAACATGGATGCCAGGGTGATAACAACACTAACAATATCAAAGGGATCATTATCAATCATAAGTCAATGGTATACTAGGGATTTCTTTTGAGAATTTAGTTCGAATGAAAGTTAAAGTTTAACTGCAATAAAGGTGGTGTTTATTATTAAAAAGGATAGTAAGGATAAGTGATCAGCTCGTAATAAGGAACGGTCAAGGTATACGGTCAAACGAAATTTAAGGAATTTAGGATTTATGTCAAGGGTTAATTGTAAGCAAGGTGTAAGTTGAAATTAAAAGCATTTGAAATGGTTATATGATATGGAAAGGTAAGCATGGCAATCATTACAATATATAAAGCATTTGCAATAATATGCGAGGCGGGGATAGAAGTACTTGCATCTCGACTTGACCTAGGAATCACTCGATTTTAACCGAACGAATCTTTCCCCTATCCGCTTCGGAACCTACACACATAGTAATACCCTTTATTACTAATCGCTCTCTTGACACTTGTACTATATATAAACTTTAAATATTAATACATGCACGCTTGCACAAAATTTCCAGTATCATACAATAAAACCATCTTACACGTTCTTAAATACACATATACTTACATATACTTAAATATACATATACATACATATACTTAATCACATCTACTGATATATACATTAATATACACTGATCATATCCATATTCAAGTGATCACATCACATTTAGATCCAATTAAGCACATAAGCATAAGTTCTACTCGACATTACTTAGTACATTACATTATCTCATGACTACAAGCAATTAAACAACCAATCAATCAAGTTACTTTGCATCAATCCACACATAACCCTTATGCACATCTTAAATTTAGCAAGGCACATCAAGGCCTCACTTCAAATAGCTCACAGAATCAATGCACACACTTAAGACACTCTAATGCGCACCTTGGCACCACTTGGAGTGCCTCGGCAGAAAACTCACACTCTACTTAGGGCCTTTATCCCAAACTGACTTCTACAGAAACTTAAGACAAAATGCTAACTAATGGAAGTGGTTTGGCACTAAGGCCTCACCTGGGCCTCCCTAGGCCTCTCTTCAAAGTTGACACAAAACTGCCTATTCTGTTTTACATTCTGCCCTGTTTTTAGTCACTTGTCACACCTATATCTAATCCATTTGTTGCTTTTAATGACATGTTAAGACTTCCTAGACTCTATTATGATGTTATAAACCAAAGGCACATGAATGCCTTACACAAAACATGATTTTAATCAACCAAAAGTTGACCTATGTCGAATCTGTCCTGTTTTGACCTCTGTTCAGATTTTAGTCAATGCACCTAACCAAATGCACGTTTTCTTTCAATTTAAAGACACCAAACTCATGCACACACCAGGGCCTAACTCTACTGTAGTTGGGCCTATGAGGGCCTCACAAATGCATGCTCAAAATGCTAGGTTTTAGTGACCTCAAAATATGTCCTAAGTGATTGACATGACCACTTACCACTTTAACCCTTTTTATAAATTTAAAAACTTAACAAGACAAGCAAAACTAAACTTATAACACACTCAAGCTACTGACCATTATCAAGCATGTCTACTTTTATCAAATCAAGTCATTAAAAAAAAGATTTTAAGGAAATAGTGACATGCAACTAGAAAACCACTTAAGCACATAGGCACTTGAACTTGTAACTTAAAAATCTCTACATGCATGTTTTATATATTCGAATTTTATGCATAAAAACCACTAGTATGCACTTTAAACTTGTCACGATCAAAGGTTTAAATAAGGGTTCTTAGTAAAACATTACTTTTGTAACATGCATGAATCAAATTGGAGTTAAAAAAAGAAAACAACTAGTTCTTAAACCCTTCTTGAAAACCGAATGAATGCATCAACTTTTAAAACCTTTGGCTCCATAAATCATAGCCAAAATGTGATATGAGTTAAAGGATGACATAAGAAAAGGGAGAGTACACTCCTTCATGATCATACCAAGCTCACATCCTTTATGCCTTATGGTTTAAACCTTAAATTCATAAGAACTAAAGTTTAAACCTTTGGCTTTACAAAAACATGACATGCACCTATTAACAAACCTTTAAATTGCATAAACTAACTACTACAAGGCATGAACTAGCAATGGAGGTGAATATTATACTTGTAAGAAGCTTGAGGTGAACAAGAAAAATGGAGGGGGTGGGGAGAAGGCCTTCGGCCGAATAGAGGGAGGAGGAAGAGAGGAGAGAAAAGTTTGGTTGAAAAGAAATGGTGAGTGGAGAGAAAGTGGGGTGGTTTTGTTGTTTAGTATGTTTGATTTAGGTAGTGGAAATGAGAGATTACTAAACTACCCTTGCCACTAGCTTAGGATAAAATGCATGCAAGGTTTTTGTGGTAATTTTCATGGTCAACTAGCATGAAATGTCATTCTTAACCCTACCCACTATATAATTCAAATTTGCATGCAAGGGCACTTTGGACATATGCTAACTATTGTTCTAGAATTAGAATTATGATTTTAAAAGAATGATTTTTAATAAATAAACTATAATTCCATAAATCATATAATTTGTATCATAAAATACTTTGGAATTTTAGAAATTTTGTAAGAGTACTTTCATAATTAAGAATAAAATATATATATATATATAAAGATATTTTCCTTAATTAGATACTTTAATAATAACCCTCTTAAAAATACAATTAAATAATTTCTATACCTCTAAAATTCAAAATACGACACATAATCACATAAACAACTAATTCTCATTCCGGCGCGATCGTACGCACACATATATAATCCACTTAAGATTTAAATTAACACATAATATATATAAATATATATATAAATATTCATATACTATTCTAAATAATTTACCGGTTGTTACATAATTTATCATATGTTAATATAAATTAGAGTACCAATAATTCGGCCATTATGCTATTGCATGAAATTACCTTCTGCGCCAAGCTGCATGTGTTCAGATATTATATCACAAAAGAAATTAACTAGATCAAATTGGACAATTTGATTTCACTCCAAAACTCACCTGAAAATGCAAGAGAAATCTTGATTTCAGCTTTCAAAATCCTTTGAAAAATCAAAAAATGATTATCATTTCAGCTCCATGAAAATGCAATACAAAACCATCAAAAGAAAGAATGGAATAATAATGAAAGTGAGAGGACATGTTTTTGTGACAAATTTCAGTCCACTGAGCATGATCATTGTCGATGTCCTCGGATCCTTCATTTTAGCGGAACAAATATTCCTAGGAGGGTACAAACCAGACAAACATACAAACAATAGTACTTACAAATTTAACCAAAAATAATAAGACCTTAACTAATATGTATCCCTTTTTAACATGGTCATCAGAGCCTTTATGATATCTACAGGACTTTACCTTGTTGTGTGGGATAAGAGCAAAGATCACAAGCTTCAGGACCTGTTACAAGACAACGAAAAAGAAGTAAATTCTGATCAAATGATAGAAGCAAGCAGAATCAATGATGAGGAATATCACAAGGTTCTTTCAGTAGCCAACAAAAAAGAAGTGGAGTATGAACAAATGATAGAAGCAAGCAGATCAACGATGATGAAAATCACAAGGTTCTTTCCATAACTGAATCTTTAGAAGAAGCAAAGGAACAGACAAGACTCTAGTTGAACAACATCAATAACATTTACCTCTAATGTTTGAACAAGCTGCCTAGTTGTTACTATAGCAAGAGATTCTATAGGACACAATACCAATGGTATTCAGAATGGAGCAGAAGACAAAAATTCATAATAAAAGCACAAAAGTGTATAGTAATAATAATGGAACAGATTAATACAACACAAAAGGTTGAATAAATAAAACATTAATATATTCCTAGGTTCAGTATCAAGAGATTTAAGCAAAATTAACTAACCAATTTATCGGCCTCTATATCTTTTGAACACCCTGCACTTTCAAAATCTGACTTTTGCTTAAGTCCACATCTTTGCCTCAATAACTGTTACATATATCATCAATGCTATTAATACACACAAAAACGATAGATTAAAATTAACTCAATAATTAGTAATATTATAGAACTAACCTCATACAACTCATTCAAAATAATTCCCATTTAATGAGCAAAGTTGAACCTCATACTCTTTATCAAAAGTTAGAACTCGTGAAACTATTTTCCTTTAATTGCAGCTTAAATCTAAACTTTCTTCTAAATCCAAAAATTAGAGCTCAGGTGTAGCAGTTACTATTTGAGTCAAACAAATGGCATCAAATAGTTAGTCAATAAACATGTGTCAATAAATATAGAGTAGTTACCTTTAGAATATTGGCATCATAACAGGGCAGGTTAACCTTATAAAGTATAAACACTTCAGAAATGATAATTTTGAGTTCTTGATACATATCTTTTGTCTTATAATTTTTAAATAAAAATTAATAAAAGATGAAAATACACATAGGCATATATGGAAAAAAAAGAGCAAAAATCAACGTTGAGCAAAAATCAAAGCTCTAACCGCAAATTGAAGAAGGAAAAAAAATCGAAGCCTTAGCTGTAACCCAGTTGAGGAAGCCCTAATTGAAGTCGAGCCCTGAATCGCACCCTAAGCACCTTGATCTGTAAATTGAATCATCAAAATCGATCCGAAGTGAAACCCATAAAACTGAACCCTGATATATATATATATATAAATTACACCAGCACAGAGAGAGAGAGAGAGAGAGAGAGCTAAAATCGAACTTGAACCCCTACATATTTCGAGCCCTAATTGAAGCCTTATTGCATACCAAAGAAGGAACCCAATTAGCAACATCAGTGATGTACTAGATTGAACAATGGAGTAGAAATACAAATGTTAATTAGCTCGATTGAACCAAGCCCCGAAAATAACAAGAGTTAAGAAAAGTTAGAGAAGAGGGAAGTGAGAGAAGTTAGAGAAAAGAGTAGTAGTTTTGTTTTGCCCCAATTTTTCCCCCGATTTATTTTTGCCCCAATTCTAACTTTTCATTTTGCTGCTCTGTGTTTCATTTTGCCGCTCAACAATTTCCTTTCTCAATTCTCAGTAATTGTACTTTTTGTTAGAAATGAATACCACTAGAAACTAGACAGAGAGGGGGTGAATGGATAGTTTTGATATTTTTCGATTCTTGAAACTCAAGATAAACTGTATATGATTATGCTATGTAATATGCGGAAAATGAACAACACACACAATCACTTTAATCTACTTTGTATTAAGTAAATTAAATACTATAGCTTTCCGGAAATTCACAACGGAATTTCTGGCTTCTAAACAAGAACAATTTGTAACTTGTTTTGCTTACAGAGAAAAGAGTGCTTTAGATGAAACTATGTGTATCTCTCTTACAGCTTATAGTGGCGTGTGCACGATATATATTAACCTATACAAACTAGGCACACACCTATTTACACAGTTACCCCTAGCTGAAAGTCCAACTTGTCCTGCCATAAGCGGTTAACTGTGTCAGGAAGGACCACCTGTTTTTCGGAGTCTTTCCCGTTTCTGTAGCTGCTTATCTCTTATCTTTCTCTCCAAGTCTAGCTGTAGATTTGCCATCTGTTCTTTGGACCACCTTGCCAGAACAAATGCTTCAATATTTGTCTCTTTTGATTCTTGATTCTGTACCTTGATTTGTCTTGTTGTAAACGGCTAAGTGTTGATATCGTGAACTCCACTTCATTCCAGACTATGCGATATGGCCTTTGAGGACTTTGCGACATAGGTCATTTGAGGACTATGCGACATAGGCTTCCTGAGGACTTCGCGATCTTGCCTTTTTGAGGACTATGCGACATAGGTCATTTGAGGACTATGCGACATAGGCTTCCTGAGGACTTCACGATCTAGCCTTTTTGAGGACTATGCGACATAGACTATTTGAGGACTATGCGACATAGGCTGTTTGAGGACTTCACGATCTAGCACATCTTGACTTTGCTGTCTTCAACACATCACGACATGAGTCTTGAGGACTTCACGACATAGTACAAAATGGACTATGCAATCCAGCACTTCTCGACATGGATATTGGTGACTTCACGACATAGCTTTATTCTGACTTTGCTATATACTGCCTTAGTCAAATTTCTGCAACTTATTTCTTCAGGGCCTTATTCATCTCTATCATGCTGCATGAACAAATCTAAACTTCTACCAGGACAATTATTTAATGGCCTATATACATTCTAGTTGCAGGAAACTTACTAAGCTCATTATAATTCTGAGCATACATGATCAAGCTAATGTTCATGAGAACAAGATAGGTACATAGAGAGACCTAGAATATATCCCAGTGATAGAATTCACTAGGTCATGTAGTGTGACATAGTCACATAGTTTAGGCTTGTTAATGGTGGTATTCAGACATGTCTTGAGCCTAACAATCTCCCCCAAATTGTGAGTAAGACCCTTAGGCACAATTTCATGTCTGATAACAAGCCTAACTAATCATAAAAAGAACAATTATAAAGAGGATAAAAGGATAAACAGAATTTGATAACAACTTGGAAATTTAGGCTTACAGAATTTCTCCTTGAGCTACTTAGCTTCAGTTTCCAATTTTTTCTCTAAGAAATCATCATAAACCTTCTTCTTCCTTATTTCTTCATTCTTCTTTATCTCAGAGATGGCCATTAGAATTTCATCTCTTGCAATCAGCTCTTCAATGAGAGGAGAGTCTTTTAGATCTTCAGCTGCTGTTCTAAGGGCACTTTCCCCATATGAATCTATGAACTTCATCCTTATCTTGCTTTTTCCTCCATAATGATTTTTGTACTCCACAATATAGGGATTTTGTTTTACCCTGCATAGCCCTTTCTTCCTCAGCTCCTTTGATTTTTCTTCCATCTCAGCCATCTCCTTTTCTTTCTAACACCTCTTTTCTTCATTTAGCTTCTTTAGATTTTCTTCATAGTCAGAGTGCATCTTCATAAATCTATAAATCTCTATTTTCCACATCCTCTCTTCCTTTTCTTCAAAGTTCAATAAGGCATTTATTCTTTCAAGTTCATAGGTTGGAAAATATTGCCAGCTGCCTTGCTTCATCTCTTTCTCCCTTCCATCAGTGTATTTGATCTCAAGATGATTGTTCTTCACTTTGACTTCAAAGATCCTTTGAGCTCTCAGAAATGCTAGGGCATCTTCATCATAGTCTTCATCAAGAGGAAAAACATTGATCCCTACTACATTGGTGATTACTCCAGTTTTCTTTGTTATCCTTGTCCTTTTGGCTACACTCTTGATCTTGAAATGCTTTACTAGAGGTAGCTTTCTGGAGCAGGGAGATTTAGTCTTCAGTGCCACATCATTTGGAAGTAGCTTCACACCCTTCCCTTTCATCCACTGTAACACTCCACTAGCTGTGACTTTGTGGAAGTGTCTTCTTGATATTTCTTTGTGGCTTCCCCTTTCTTCTGTGGCAAATCAGATTTAGAAGTCTTAGATAATGATTTTGGAGGATCATTACTGACAGTACCCACCCTAGACTTTGAGTCTTGTGTTGTGGTTAAGGCACTGCTAGCAATGTCCTTGACTTGATGATTTCCACTCCTTGTCTTCTTGACAGTTTCTTTATCTCCCTTAGGGTCCTTGTCTTCACCAGCATCTTTTGATCTCTTTGTTGATTTGCTCTTGCTGCTGTCACTTGCTCCACCCTTATTGCTCCTTGTTTGAGATCTCCTTCTATAGGTTTTCTCTTCATCATCCTCCTCATCATCTTTCTTCCTGCTTCTTTCCTTGAGTGACTCAGGAATGGTTTCATGAATCAAGAAAGATTATAGAATTTGAATCATTTCAAACTCTTCTGCTGTTCTTACTCCTCTCTTGGATCTCAGCATCTGCAACACTTGATTGATTTTGATATTGTTCTTCATGGTCAGGTTTGCAGAAATCACCAGTTGGTCAATACTGTTGGCTTGAGATAGACTTTGGAAAATTATTGTCCTTGGGTTAGAGATAACTTTAGGCAATCTTAGATATTGATCTATCTTCAAGTCATCATATAGCCTCCTGTTGTTCTCCCCATGATTTTCAATCAATTCCAGAATTGTGGACAGTTCAGTAAACCTCAGTTTCTCTAGAGTTCGAAATGATAGATGCCACATGCAATTGTCCTTGCACACCATGATAACTTCTCTTAGATGGACATCCTTGATTTTTCTGACTGCTACAGTGAAGTACTTGATGCTCTCCTTGATCTTTTCTCTGTAGATTCGTGTATCTCCTTGAGCATTGATGTTGATGGCTTTCAGGAACTCCAGGAAGGCCTCATCATGACAGCTTGGCCTCAGTGATAATGACAGCTTTGATAGGTTTGGCATTAGAAATTGGTTGAGGAGCTGAAATGTCTTTTGGCATTGTGGATGGATAGTAAGTGGTAGTGATAGTGCTTCTTTGACCTAGAGCATTGATGACATCCACAGAGGGAAGAGTGATTGGCTTTAAGATTACTTCAGAAATGCCCTTAAGCTTTTGCTGCTTGGCAGGTACTCCCCCTTTCTTTTCCAAAATGACCTCCTTTCCTTTCTCCCCCTTAGGCTTGGGATCAGACAAGATGTCTTGAGCTTCTCCAGGAATAGGCAGGTTCATGCTTCTCATCATGGATGTCATCATTTGTTGTTGGACCAGCAGAATATTTGAAGTTGAGTTGCTTTGGGAATCCATCTTGGCATTAAGTTGTTCCAATGATTGAGAGAGTCCTTTGTTTTCAGCTTTCAGATCAGCCACCTCCCTTTCCAAGCTTTCCACCTTGGAGAAAAGTTGTTGAGATTTGAAGGAATTAAGGGATTGGTCCTTGATCTTGGAGAAGTCATACTTTGAAATGTCAGATATAGGAACTTCATCTACAAGCTTGTTCCCATACTGATTCTTCCACAGAACAGTCAGCAGTGAGTTGGCATTGATGTTGGCTTGCACCTGGTTATCTAGCCTGGAAGAAAGCTTTTTCATGTTATCTGAGACCAAAGCTAGGGTGCAATCCATCTTGGAGACATTTGTAGCTGTTTTCTGAAACTCCTTTAGGATGCCATCTACCTTGGGAAAATCAGAGAGATAGGAGTTTCTGAGTTGTGTCAAGGATCTTTCTGTTTCCTCCTTGATGGAATAAATCTCTGATTGAAGACCATTCCCAAGATAATGCAGAGCCTTCAGCTGATTCTTGTACATTTCATTCATGGCTTCAAAGACTTCTGTAGGAGCAAGATGTTTGGCATTGGACCCCAAGGATGTGAGATATTCTTCCCTAAGAAAGGCTAGAGCATCCTTGAGCTTCACAGATCTTTTACCATCCAACCAGGCATCAACATTACCATCCTGTTGGGCTTCATCTACTATCTCGTCCTGTTGAGCTTCAACATCCTCCTTGTGACACAGAAGAATAGCTTCATAGTCTGAATTTGGAAGGTTGGCTGTGAGGAGATGTTGAGCTATCTTTGAGATCTCATCAATCTGTGCCACATGAAGATTTTGAAGGTCTTCTTCCGTCAATTGTGGTGGCACAGAGGATGATCCTGAAGCCCTATCATGTTGCACAGGTTTCAGCCATTCTGAGATTGTGGCCTGAGCCAAGTTAGAGCTGGTGCTAGGCACCTCAGGGGGGGGGGTTGTTGTATGAGTTTCCTCCAGTCTTGGAATGACTGTGGAGTCTGATGTTGTCTCCATTGAAATGGGATGAGTGACAACATCAGCTCCATGTGCCTGTGAAGGCAAGTCCATGTCCATAAGGAATGGGGATAGTGGCATAGAGTCTCCAGTGAGAACTGGTGAATCCTCTATGTTGGTGTTGGTGTCATTAGGATATGCCTCAGCATGCATTCCCTGGCCAACTAAATGTGGTTCCTGAGTGGTGAGCACAGTGTCATGCACCATGTCACTTGAGGTTGGCTCAATCACAGATTTGGAGTGTGATTGATCAAGTGCAGAAATGTCATGAGGATGACTATTCTGTTGAGAAGAAATATTAGATGTAGATTCTAGAAGAGAAGTGTGGTGTAGATCAGATTTTGGAAACTCCCCCTGAGAAATAGGAGGAGTTTCAAGTGTGATGTGCTCTCCACTCTGTGTATCATCACCCTTATTACCACTAGGGTCAAGAGTGAGGTCTTGACCCTATGCAGACTCTGTACAAATTGTAGTGGGGAGGCTACTCTTTTCAATAACAAGGCCCTGTTGAGAGGACATTGATAGTAATAGGTGTACCCCTTTTTGCACATCTAAATCCTGTTAGGAGGATTCAGTGGTGGCTATTTCTTTAGACTTCTTCTTTGGTCTGGTGAGCTGTGACTCAGATTCCTCACATCCTATTTCTACAAACTCATTGACTATTGTAAGGGCTCTCTTCTTTGTCTTCTTTTTAGTGACACCAACCTTTTGGGAGATTGATGCACTTGGCTCCCTAACATCTAGAGTGGTGTTTGCAGTAGGGTTACTGGATGGGATAGGAAGGCTAGGGTTAGACTGTGTAGCTCCTTCAGTCTTAGCCTCCCCTGTCCAGGAAAGCTCATGGTATATGGGCTTATCAAGTGGATAGGATTCAAAAGTGTCCTGTATATGCTTGGTCACACTTAGAATCACATCCACTTGATTCCTTGTGTCCAATGACCCAAATAGAATTTTGGACATGGACTTGGAATAAGCCATTTTATTTTTATCAATACCCTCAAGTTCATGTAAATTAGCATCAAGATAATTTAAAATACATTGAATGAAACGAGGGTAAAAGATGTCATTACCTCTACCACGAACTGTCTTCCCTAGCCTTTGAGCCAATTCCTTGAGGATTATTGCTCCAACATTTATCTCCTGATTGTAGGTTAGGGAGTAGGCCAGCTTCACAGCAATGTGACTGATTTGGTCCCATCCTGTCTTCCTGCACAGAAACACCTTTTGAAGTGCGTCAAACAGAAATGACCAGTCCCTCCTGACATACTTCTTATTAAGCTTGGCCGTGTCAATCTTATCAGCATACTGAATTAGGGTCAGGAAGTCCACCATTTTCTTATCAGTGACTTCAACATCATGACCCTTAACTTTGAACCCCAAGGCTTCGTTTATCTCCTTTTCTCCAAACTGGAAGGACTTGCCTCTAATTGTGCAACTCACTTCCTGAAACGAAGTCCCATCCTCCTTCGCCATTGTTGCAACCAAGGATGTCCTCCAGAACCCTTCCAATACATCGACATACAGAGTGGGGTTAATGGTTAAGGTTTGGCGGAGGTAGGAGGTATTTAAGAACCGTACAAAGCACTTGTACCTAGGGTTTGCCTCCACCTCTAAGGGAATTGTAAGAAGATTTGTTTCTTTGGGAATGGTTAAAGGAATTGAGGATGATACTGTTTGAGATTTGGGTGCCATTTCAAGATTAAGAGTGAAGAAGAGAGTAGAAAATTTGAGTTTAGGTTGAGAATTGAGAGTAGTAGACAAGATGAAGAGTTGTGAACGGTTAGAAAAGAGTATTTATATGATAGAGACACTGCGATATGGAGTTATGAATATGTACAGACTAATTGTATGTCGCGAAGTCTAAAAATGGCCTGTACCGCAAAGTCTTGCAAAGTATATCGCAGAGTCCAGAAATGAACTATGTCGCAAAGTCTTGAATATAGAGGGATTTGGATGACTTTGCGATATAGTGTAAATACCCTGTCTAAAACTCTCATTTTGGAATTTCAAGCATTTTGTCAGACTTAAACCAAGAATTGAAATAAATTAATTTTAAATCAAAATTCTGTCAAATATAGAGACTTTTCGATATGGTTATTCTATGTCGCGAAGTCATAAAATGAACTATGTCACAAACTCATGAAATGAACCATATCGCGAAGTCTCACAGTTTCAACAGTTTGCGATATAAGTCTGTTTTATTTGAGCTAAGTCGTGAACTCTCAAGGTCACCTATGTAGAGATGTCTTAAAAATTCATAACTTCTTGGAAAAGTATGATTTGAAAAATATGCAGTAAAATACTGAAATATTTATAAATCATATCTCAGCTAATTTTCACTTCAAATGAATAGAGCATCCAAATACAGTGAAAATTTACTGCTGCAACAATTAACTAGCATACTTACTTAGAACAACTAAATGAAGGATTGAGCATTCCAATTTCACTCACAAGTCTGTTGAAGACAGCTTCATTTAGAGGTTTAGTGAATATGTCAGCTAATTATTTCTCAGTTGGAACATAAGAGACTTCTATGGTACCATTTGCAGCATGTTCCCTTATGAAATGATACCTTATCTCAATGTGCTTTGTAGTAGAATGATTAACAGGATTGGCAACTATGGATATTGCACTAGTATTGTCACACATCAGAGGTATGTGTTCCAACACCAGTCCATAATCCATAAGTTGATTTCAAATCCAAAGCAATTGAGCACGGCAACTTCCAGCAGCAATATATTCAGCCTCAGCTGTAGATGTTGCTGTGGATTGTTGTGTCTTACTGAACCAAGATACTAACCTTTGACCTAAGAATTGGCAGCTTCCAGAGGTGCTCTTCCTGTCAATTCTGCATCCAGCATAATCAGAATTTGTGTAACCAACCAGGTTGAACCCTATTCCCTATGGATACCATAGCCCAAGATTAGGAGTCCCTTTCAGATATTTGAAGATTCTTTTGATAGCCATCACGTGAGATTCCTTAGGATCAGATTGGAACCTTGCACATAGGCATGTGGCAAACATGATATCAAGCCTGCTAGCTGTGAGATAGAGTAATGATCCAACCATGCCTCTGTAAACCTTGATGTCTACTCTTTTGTCTTTCTTGTCTTCATCAAGCTTGATAGCAGTGGACATGGGAGTTTTTGCAGGGGATGAGTCTTCTAAACCATATTTCTTCAAAAGATCTTTGACATACTTTGATTGGTTTATGAAGATGCCATCCTCCTTTTGATATACTTGCAGACCTAAGAAGTAGATTAACTCTCCCATCATACTCATCTCTTATTTACTTTGCATCAACTTAGAGAACCTTTCACAGAGTTTTTCATTTGAAGAGCCAAAGATGACATCATCCACAGAGATTTGAACTAGAATGATATCATTTCCATGCTTCTTGAAGAATATAGTTTTATCAATTGTACCCCTGGTAAATTGATGCTCAAGAAGGAATTGAGATAGAGTTTCATACCAGGCTCTAGGTGCCTGTTTGAGTCCATAGACTGCCTTGAGCAGTCTATATACAAAGTTTGGGAAGTCTTCATTCTCAAAGCCAGGTGGTTGAGACACATAAACTTCTTCAGCAAGATCACCATTGCGAAATGCACTTTTCACATCCATTTGATACACCTTGAAATCTGAGTGAGCTGCAAAAGCCAAGAATATTCTGATGGCTTCCAGTCTTGCTACAGGTGCAAATGTCTTATCATAATCAATGCCTTCTTGTTGACAGTATCCTTTGGCAACCAACCTTGCTTTGTTTCTTATCACCACTCCTTCATCCATCTTGTTTCTGAACACCCATTTAGTGTCAATAACATTCTTTCCTTCTGGAGGTGGCACTAGTTCCCATACTTTGTTTTTCTCAAATTGATTCAATTCTTCTTGCATGGCAACAATCCAATCAGAATTCTTCAAAGCATCTTCAATTACTTTTGGTTCTTCTTGAGACAGAAAGCAGCTATACAGACATGTATTCATTGTTGCTCTTCTTGTTCTAACTCCCTCACCAGGATCTCCAATGATTTGATCCCTAGTGTGGGCTCTGTCCCATTTCCTTGTGTGACCCTGTTCATTTCCTTGACTTGTTCCTAGCTCATGTTGATTGACAATTGCATTCTCTTCTTCTCCCCCTGTGTTTGTGAACCCTTGCACAGGTGTTTGAAGAGTATCATCAACTTCAAGAATTTCATTTTCTGGAACAGTCTGAGCAGGTGGTTCATCCTCACTTTCAGAATCCTCAAGATATCCTTGATTTTCAAATCTTAATGGCACACTGTCTTGATCACTTGTTTTAAGTCCAGGAGTTTTCTTGTCATCAAAGGTAACATCCATGCTTTCCATGAATTTGTGTTGCTCAGGTACAAACACTCTGTATGTTGTCCTTTCCAGAGAGTATCCAATGAAAATACTTTCAAATGCCTTAGCATCAAATTTTCCAACATGCTCAGAGGTATCTTTCATCACAAAGCACTTGCTTCCAAACACATGAAGATGCTTGAAGGATGCTCTTTTGCCAGTCATTAATGAGTAAGGAGTTTTTCCAGACTTCTTATTGATCAATGTTCCATTTTGCACATAGCATGCTGTGTTAACAGCATCAGCCCAAAAGCTAGTAGGTAGCTTTGCATCCAACAGCATTGTCCTTGCAGCTTCAATGAGAGTTCTATTATTTCTCTCAACTACTCCATTTTGTTGAGGTGTTCTAGGAGCTGAAAATTGTTGAGAAATTCCTTTATCTTTGCAAAACTCATACAATGTTGAATTTCTGAACTCAGTCCCATTATAACTTCTCAAAGTAACTACAGAGGAACCAGTGCTTTGTGCTTCTCTATCAACTCTCTTGATATGCTCTATAATAACTTCGGGTGCTTCATCCTTGGAGTATAGGAATTCCACCCAAGTGTATCTTGAGTAACCATCAACCATTACTAGATCATATTTCTTCTTGGAAAGAGACATTACATTCACAGGGCCAAATAGATCCATGTGAATTAGCTGCAGAGGCTTTGAGTTTGTATTGAGCAATTTGTTCTTATGACTTGATCTTTTGATCTTCCCTTTTTGACAAGCTTCACATGCTCCATCTTGCACAAGTGCAGGCATATCTCTGATGAGTTCTCTCTTTGTCAGAGAGTTCATTGCCTGAACATTCAAGTGAGATAGTTTCTTGTGCCATAGCCAGAATTCCTCATTTGTGGCCTTAGTGTAGAGACAACAAATTTCTCCCTTGTCTGCAGCCTTGAGATTAGCTACAAACAAGCTTCCTTTCTTCACACCACTTAGAACAACTTCACCACTTCCTCTTTTTGAGATTAGACAATGATCTTCATCAAATTCCACTTTGAAACCCCTGTTGGTGAATTTTCCAATACTCAAGAGGTTATGCTTCAGTCCTTACACAAATGCTACATCTTCAATAATGACATTCCCATATTTAACTGCCATATCCCATTGTATAACCAATGTTGTCATTTCCAAAGGTTACTGATGGGCCAGCCTTTTCCTCAAATTGTGATAGCAGGGCTATATCACCAGTCATGTGACTTGAGCATCCACTGTCCAAGATCCATATGACTCTTTTATTCCTGTTGCACTGCATTCACAAAATGACTAAGTTGTTTTTGGTACCCACACTTGGTAGGGTCCAGTTGATTTAGAAACAGTTTTGTTGACAATTCTTCTGTCATAAGTAGCATTCCTCACAATAGGGAGACTTCACTTTGATTGTGGCTTTGGAGTTTACACTCTTAAGCTCACATGCAGTTTTCACCCTCTCAACCTTGATTGGGGATCCTGTCTTGAGAGTGTGCACATGTGTGTGTGATTCACCAGATTGTGCAGAGTCAAGTTTGTGCTTAAGAGATAAATAGTTAGAAATCACAGTCACATAGCATGTCATGCAGTTAGAATTACCACATAAAGAATCACGAATAGAATTTATGCCTACAGAATGGTTACTCGGGTTATCAACTTCAGCAATCTCAGGTTTACTACACTTATGAGTCAAATGATTAACAAATAGGCATTTTTGACATTGTTTCCTGGGAGCATTTGGCACATAAGCATAGTTGTTACCCTTGTTGACACCTACCTTACCATTTCTGTTTTGTTTCTTTTTCCTAACAACTTCTTTCTTGACTTTAGGACTCTTGACAGGGTTGTCTTTGGTCTCTTTCTGACTGACAGATTTAGGAGAGGAAGAAGTGTCTTTAGCAGCCTCATCTTCTTCAAGAAGTTGTTGTTTGATGATCAATAGTTCTTCATCAAACTCAACAACACTCTTTTTGAAAATAGGCTTTTCAACACTAGACAGAATGGTTGGGGCATTTTTGTTTGTAAAAGATTCTTTTCCTTTGCCCTTTTCCTTCTTCCTTCCTTTATCATTTTCATAGTCAAAACCAACTCCAACCTTGCAGTCTTCAGTGTGCTCCTTATGATAGGTTTGAATAAGTTCAGAGGAGTTCTTGAAACTTCTCAGTTTTAATTCATTTTCAGCAATTTGTTCTCTAAGAGCTTTTTCTATTTGTTCTGCACAAATTACCTTGTTTTTGAGATACTCAATCTCCTTATTCAAACCATCAAGGCTCACAACCAATAACTCAAGTTTCTCATTCTTTTCTGTAAGCTCAAGATTTTTAGCAGTTAGCCTGTCAATTTCTTCATTAGCAACTAACATGCTAGTATGAATATTAAACATTTCAGTACTCATGTCTTCAACAGTCTGCTTATATTGAAAGGGAATCATATCAAGAGAAGTAAGAATAGGTACCGGACTTGAAGAATCACCATCATCAGAAAATGCCATCAAGGCATAGTTTGAGTACTCTTGTTCTTCTTCTTCATCAGAGTCATCCCAGCACTTTCCCTCAACAATAAAAGCTTTACCCTGTTGTTTCTTGAGTAGAGCTTCATACTTAGCTTCAAGCTCTAAGTATGCTTTGTCCTTTTTGACCTGTTTAGGCTTTTTGCACTCTGTGGCAAAATGCCCAAGTTCATTGCAGTTATAGCATCTTATTTTGGACCTATCCACACTCCCTGATTTGTATCCTCCTTTAGCAGCACCAGCAATCCCTATTCCTTTGTTGAAAGAGTTTGAGCTACTTGAACCACCAGCATTTCCACTATTGAATTTAGACTTGAATGGCTGCCTCCTCTTAAACCTAATGTTAGGATATCTCCTAGCCATATATGCAAAAGATTTGTTTTCCATCTTATCCAGCTCATCAATACTGTAAAACTCATCTTCCTCAGGCAAATCATAGGCAACTTGAGTCTCATCACCATTGTCTTCAACCTCCAGTTCTTCAATCTTGACTTGACTGACTTTAAGAGATTCCATTCTTTGACCTAGGTTGTCAGCAATAAGGGCACAAGAAGTATTTGCCATTAAGCCTTGCTTTGCTTGAATGGATCTCTTTTGAAACAACTCTAGCTCATATGTCTTCAAAACACCATACAACACATCAAAACCAATCTTTGTTAGATCTCTTTCTTTAAGGGAAGAGATTCTTGGCTCCAAGTGATCTGGAAGAGTTAGTAAGAACTTCATATTGAGCTCTTCTGTCTCATAGTGTTTGTCATAGAGTTTGAGTTCATTTATCAGCTTGTTGAACCTCTGAAACACTTCTGTGATTCCCTCCTTTGGCTGAGCCATGAAAGCTTCATACTGGGAAACCAGAATCTGCATTTTGTTCTTTCTTACTTCTGGAGTTCCTTCACATAGCACCTCTATAAGATCCCACATTTTCTTTGCACTACTGTAGTGAGCAACATTGCCATACATGTTGAAATCCATAGATTCACATATGGTAAGTTGGAGATGTCCATCCAGTGCTATTTTCTCCTTTTCAGGATCCGTGTATTTTGAGGGGTCTTTAGGAACATGCCTTGCTGGTATTATCTCAGTTCCTACAGTTGTTTCACCAATCTCAATCATTGGAATAAAGGGACCATGCTTTAGAATATCTAAATACATGGGATTGGAAGCTTTAATGAAAAGTAACATCTTCTTCTTCCATAAGCTGTAGTGCTCCTTGTTGAAGGGAGGAATCTTTATGCTGCTCAGTTTCTCTGAACTCATTGTTGATCTTTTCCTGTTTGTACGTTAACAGCCCACTCTGATACCACTTGTTAGAAATGAATACCACTAGAAACTAGACAGAGGGGGGGGGGGTGAATGGATAGTTTTGATATTTTTCGATTCTTGAAACTCAAGATAAACTGTATATGATTATGCTATGTAATATGCGGAAAATGAACAACACACACAATCACTTTAATCTACTTTGTATTAAGTAAATTAAATACTACAGCTTTTCGGAAATTCACAACGGAATTTCTGGCTTCTAAACAAGAACAGTTTGTAACTTGTTTTGCTTACAGAGAAAAGAGTGCTTTAGATGAAACTATGTGTATCTCTCGTACAGCTTACAGTGGTGTGTGCACGATATATATTAACCTATACAAACTAGGCACACACCTATTTACACAGTTACCCCTAGCTGAAAGTCCAACTTGTCCTGCCATAAGAGGTTAACTGTGTCAGGAAGGACCACCTGCTTTTCGGAGTCTTTCCCGTTTCTGTAGCTGTTTGTCTCTTATTTTTCTCTCCAAGTTTAGCTGTAGATTTGCCATCTGTTCTTTGGACCACCTTGCCAGAACAAATGCTTCAGTATTTGTCTCTTTTGATTCTTGATTATGTACCTTGATTTGTCTTGTTGTAAACGGCTAAGTGTTGATATCGTGAACTCCACTTCATTCCAGACTATGTGATATGGCCTTTGAGGACTTTGCGACATAGGTCATTTGAGGACTATGCGACATAGGCTTCCTGAGGACTTCGCGATCTAGCCTTTTTGAAGACTATGCGACATAGGTCATTTAAGGACTATGCGACATAGGCTTCCTGAGGACTTCGCGATCTAGCCTTTTTGAGGACTATGCGACATAGACTATTTCAGGACTATGCGACATAGGCTGTTTGAGGACTTCACGATCTAGCACATCTTGACTTTGTTGTCTTCAACACATCACGACATGAGTCTTGAGGACTTCATGACATAGTACAAAACGGACTATGCGATCCAGCACTTCTCGACATGGATATTGGTGACTTCACGACATAGCTTTATTCTGACTTTGCTATATAATGCCTTAGTCAAATTTCTGTAACTTATTTCTTCAGGGCCTTATTCATCTCTATCCTGATGCATGAACAAATCTGAACTTCTACCAGGACAATTATTTAATGACCTATATACATTCTAGTTGCAGGAAACTTAATAAGCTCATTATAATTCTGAGCATACATGATCAAGCTAATGTTCATGAGAACAAGATAGGCACGTAGAGAGACCTATACTATATCCCAGTGATAGAATTCACTAGGTCATGTAGTGTGACATAGTCACATAGTTTAGGCTTGTTAATGGTGGTATTCAGACATGTCTTGAGCCTAACACTTTTCTTTTCTTCATTTTTCAAAAAATAAATAAAGTACTTTAAATAAATTGCTTTCACAAATTTTGTTAATTTTTATTTTTCAATTTTTATTATATATATATATATTCTAATAAACAACTAAAGTTTGTATTACATTAATAAAAAAGTAATATAATTTTAATAACAAGTAATCATTGAAGCAATTTATTACTTTTTTAAACTCTTTTTGGAAATTTTACTTGTTTAAAATTTTAGCACAAAAGTTACATTACTTTCTTTTTTTATATGATTACTTGATTTAAAGTTTTTATTTATAATGCATCTAGGGCAACACTTGATCATACCTAAGCTAACACCTAGTTTATAGTGTTGTAGTAGACGATATCAGCATGGCTATTATAACGGTTTTAGACGACAACGCCCTGCAAAACTGTCGTAGAAAGCCATCTATGGTGTAGTGTAACCTTATTGTAAAGCATAATGTAACATAAGATGTAAAAGAGATAACTACAACTCAACAAAGGACAAGACATACAATAATATTAACAGAAGCATAGGAATCCAGAATCAAAAAAGAAAAGGTAAACTCAAAAAATCAAAATACGGTATGTATTCTTTAAGTCCGTAAACAGGTCACGGAAAGAAGTTCATGAAAATGTTCAAGCCTCAGTGACATCAAAAGAAACAAGACTTTCAAGATGACAGAAGTATGTGAATGATTTAGGGTTAAGTACCACAGGATTCCAGTGATTTAAATGAAGCAACCAGAACGACAAGAGACTTATCAACAACATTGAATTGAAGACGTGGAAGAATTGATCAAGTGTTATTCATCTGTGAACCAGACCAGTTGCACTAGGTGACGGCACTTAAAAATATCAGGTTGTTCTATCGTCTCAGAAGGAATTGATACAGTCTAAAACTAAACACCCTGGATTTCAAAAGTTTTATTAAAGATCAAAGTCAAAAGAAAAGAGCTCGATAGTTTTTATTTTCTAAAAACTATCGAATGAGATAAATGAAGTCCATTTGAATTCTATTACAAAAGAATTTAAATTTCGATAGTTTTTATTTAAAAACTATCGAATGGTAAACTCCTTTTAATGATTCGATGGTTTTCTAATTTGGGAGCAGGTGAAAAGTGTTTGTTGTGAATGGTTGATGGAAATTGGACGGCCAAGATTAATTCTTTAATCTTGGTTCGATAGTTTTCAAACCCAAAGTCTGCAGTTAATACAGAGTGAAGAAAGTGTGTCTTCTTCAGTTAAGGTAGAACGCAGAGACATTACTAAGAGAGAAGCTTGAGCCGGAGAAAATTATCATAGAAATTAATAGTGCTCAAAATTCTATCAGTGTATTGAATTTGTGTAACCTTAAACTCATTGAAGCTAATCTACGGATTAGAAATTGTAGAACCCCTCGAGGTTTATATTTATAATAAGATATATTCTCCGAATCTTGGTTTGGTTTGGTGTGTTTGATTTCGTTATAGAACTGAATGAATTATCCGCGAACGAAATTGAATTATTTGTGAGTATCGTATTCAACCCCCCCCCCCTTCTACGATACTTTGGACCTAACAATTGGTATCAGAGCTACTTGATTGATGTACAAATCAGATCCGGTGAATGAGACCAAAATCAAACGTAGCGTGAAAATTCGAAGCAAATTTTTTAACTTTCAAATTTTTTTATTTAATTGGAATTTCTTGAATTTTAAACAATTTGAAATTTTCAGAAACCATGAGTGCTCCAAAGACAACCGCTGGTATTAAAGTTCCCCCGTTTACTAGAGATGATTTTGGTTTGTGGAAGATGAAGATGTTGTTATTTATCAAGGCATCTAATCTGTTGTATATTGGCATATTAGAGAACGGACCGTTTGTACCAATGAAACCAGTTAGTGAATCTACAGCTCCTGATGGTAGCAGGATTGCTCAAGGCACCCAACCTAAGGATATTACTGAGTATACAGATTCTGACAAAGAACTGATTCGATTGGACACAGGTTTGATGTTGATATTAGCAGACTCCGTAGACAAAGAAATGAGCTATCAGTTGATGAACTGTACAAGCGGGAAACATATGTGGGATACCATTAACTTGATAATGGAAGGAACTGAAGACGTGCAGGAAAACAGATTGGATATCCTGACTTCTCAGTGCGAAGCTTTTAGGTCTCTTCCAGGAGAAAGTATAACTCAGGTCTTTGAGAAATATACTAAGCTTCTAAATGAATTGGCAATGAAAGGAAAGACCTATCCACTGAGAGAAACCAACAGGAAGTTCATGATGACGCTGCCCCATCATGTAGAACACAAGTCATCATCCATAAGGGAAAGAATTGACTTTACAAAGATGTCATTAAAGATGATCTATGGCAAGTTGAAGACTTATGAGATGGAGCAAGAACAACGAGTGATAATCTACGGACCAGGGACAGTGGATAACAAGCAAAATGCACTTGTGAGATCAGCAACACTTGTAGTGGATGAACCAACAACTTCTGATATTCAGGTTCAAACCCCTAGAGCTGGAAAGGAGGTGATCATAGAAGCTGAGATGGATTCTGTGAATCTGGGTGTTGATGAAAGTGATTACTACACCCTAGAAGAGCTTGAGAAAATGGAAGACAAAACCATGGCGTACTTAGCTGCAAAGTTTAGTCATATTCGTTTCAAGAGAAACCCTAAGTACAAGTTCAAGGGCTCAACCAACAGATTCCAGAAGAGCAAGTATGCACCTAGTACAAGCTTTAAGGGAGGCTACAAGACTGGCATGATTGATAGAAGCAAATCAAGATGCTACAACTGCAATGAGTTAGGGCATTTCGCCACTGAATGCCGGAAGCCTCGTCAAGCAAGAGACAAGAAAGATGTCTATGAGAAGAAGGATTCTTATGATGAGTTGAATAAAGAGAATGCCAAGCTTAAACATCAATTGGAGGCATTCTCTGGAAAGCAGAAAGGGAAAGCTTATATAGCATAGGGAAATCACTAGGATGATACTGATTCGGATGAAGAGGAAGAGTATGAAAATGTTGCCCTAATGGATGACTCTTCAGAGGAATCACCACAATCATCTCAGGTACCTATCTTAACTATAATTGATATGTCTAACTCTGAGTACAAGAAAACTGTGCAAGATCTAAGTGTAGAATTGTTTAATGTACACACAAGCATGCTAGCATCTGAAATGGAAAATGCTAAACTAGTTCTTAAGATTAAAAATCTAGAATCTAAAATGAAGAACTAGAGCTTGTAGCTGTCACATTAGAAGATCTTAAGCAAAAGAATGCGTACTTAGAGAACAAGGTCAAGTGTAATAATGAGATAAAGACTATCCTCAGGAAGCAGATTTCAGAGTTAGATTTGAAACTGAATGCTTTTAAGAATTCCGCCCTAATTGCTAGGGAGATCATTGATACTCAGGCCATAGGGAATAAAACTGCAATAGGATTTGACTATAACAAGAAAGCTGGTAAGAAGATAGTGGAATTCCCTGTGACACCTTCAGTTGTCAAAAGGAATACTCCACATGTTCTTAAGAATGTTGATTGTCCAGTTTTTGTTAAGCCTTTTCCACCACTCTTTCATGAGGATGATCTTTTCATAAGACAAGAATTGCTTGAGGAGGATTTGTTGAAGGTTAAAGAGGTAAAGACTAAGTTGCCTAGGAAATCAGTAAAAGCTGAATTACCTAAAACTGAAGTAGGTGACTTAGTTAGTAATGCCAAAAAGAACAGGAATGGGAAGAAGAAGATTGTTAATCAGGAAATGGTTCCATATTCTCCCATTGCATCTAGGAAGTTGTGCACTATTTGTAATTCTGTTGGACACCTTACACATGCATGTAAAAAGGTTACAGTAGAAACTGCTAATACTTCTGAAATGCATAACATGTCTGACATGCCTGATTTTCATGAACCCTGTGGAAAGAAAGAGTGTTTGCTATGTAAGTACAACATCATGCATGCTTATTTTAAGTTGATGAATGATAGTAGCAAAAACACTGTTAATGTTAAATCCACAGTTACTATGAATATCAAACAGGGTAAGACTAAATTGAATGTTACTCCTGTTAAAGTATCTAAACCTTCAGGACCAAACAATTTTGGGTACCAAAGTCCGCTTAATCAATCTGTGATTGCAGGGTAAGGTTAAAAGCTCAAAGGTTGTGTGGATTCTGGATAGTGGCTGTTCTAGACACATGACAGGTGAAGAGTCCCTGCTTACAGAGGTGGTTAAGAAGACCGGCCCGATTGTAACCTTTGGAGATGACAACAAAGGATTCACTACGGGATATGGTAAATTGAAAGTTGGAAATGTCATCATTGAAAACATCTCTCTTGTTCAAGGATTGAAGCACAATCTTCTAAGTATCAGTCAGTTCTGTGATAAAGGCTACAATGTAGATTTCAGAAAGGACAAGTGCTTGATCACCAACAGGAAGGATGAGAAGCTTACTCTACTGGGAGTGAGAAAAGGAAATTTGTTTATAGCTGACTTAAGTTCTACCAGTGAAGGAGAAGTTACATGTTTCTATGGAAATGCATCTTCAGAACAAAGTTGGCTATGGCACAAGAAGCTCTCACATTTGAACTTCAAAACTATGAACTCTTTGGTAAAGAGAGAGTTAGTGAGAGGGTTGCCCCTGATGGAATTCAATCAGGAGCGACTATGTGAAGCATGTGAAAAAGGGAAGTCGAAGAAAACATCACATAGAAGCAAAGGAATGACAAACATTGCTGAGCCATTACAGCTGATTCATATGGATTTATTTGGTCCAGTCAATGTTATGTCACTTTCAAGAAAAAGATATGCATTGGTGATGGTGGATGACTACTCCAAGTACACGTGGGTGTTGTTCATACAATCAAAGGATGAAGCAGCACAACTAATCATTGATCACATCAAGAAGATAGAAGTGGAAGCTAAGCTACCTGTGCGGACAATCAGATCAGACAATTTCAAGAATGCAGTTCTTAATGATTTCTTCTCAGAGAAAGGAATATCAAGACAGTTTTCAGCACCAAGAACTCCTCAACAGAATGGAGTAGTGGAAAGGAAGAACAGGACCTTGGTTGAAGCAGCAAGGACCATGTTAAGTGAATCAAAACTTCCCACTTACTTTTGGGCTGAAGCAGTGAATACAACTTGCTACACTCATAATCGTACCCTGATCAACAAAGATCATGAAAAGACTCTGTATGAGTTAATGGCCAACGAGAAACCAACACTGAAGTACTTTCATGTGTTTGGTGCAAAGTGCTTTGTACTTAAAGATGGAGAACATCTTGGCAAGTTTGATGCCAAAGCAGATGAAGGCATTTTTCTGGGCTATTCTCTGTAATCTAAGGCTTACAGGGTATATGTGATTGAAGATAAGAAGGTGTTGGAAAGCTTTAATGTAACATTTGACGACACCAAAAGACCAGGCCTGCAAACTGGAGAGAACTCTGAATCCTTGGTATTTGAAAATCTATCGGGAGATCTCTCTGACAATGAAGAAGAACCTGAAGTTGTTACAGTTATTAATAATAATCATGATGATAATGATTCTGGACCAAGTGGTGATAGTGGTGGACATACTCAAACTACTACTGGATCCACTAGTCAATCAACAGGGTCAACAGATCATACCGTCAATAACTCAGGGGGAGCAGGAGAAGGATCAACTAGTCACACTCCACAACATCTAGAACAAGGAGAATCATCAAGATCGCATCTACCAAGACAATGGGTATGGAATAGAGATCATCCCTTTCACTTGATCATTGGTGATCCGGACACATGAGTGAGAACTAGAAGAACATCACAAAATGAATGTCACTATTCTGGGTTTCTTTCAGAAACAGAACCTAAGAAAGTTGAAGATGCTCTAGATGATCCAGATTGGGTGATTGCTATGCAAGAGGAACTCAATCAGTTTGAAAGGTAGAAAGTTTGGAAGCTGGTACCCAGGCCTAAGGGAAAATCTGTTATTGGAACAAGATGGGTATTCAGAAATAAGTTGGACGAAGATGGCATTCTAATGAGAAACAAAGCCAGACTGGTTGCTAAAGGTTACTCTCAAGAAGAGGGTATAGATTATGATGAAACCTATGCACCAGTAGCAAGACTTGAGGCCATCAGAATGTTTCTGGCATTCGCAGCACATTCCAATTACAAGGTATATCAGATGAATGTGAAGAGTGCTTTTCTGAACGGGGAGTTAGAAGAAGAAGTGTATGTGGAACAACCTCCAGGTTTTGAGGATTCAAAACTGGCAGACTTTATGTACTTTCTATTCAAAGCTCTCTATGGACACAAACAAGCTCCAAGGACATGGTATGACACTCTCTCTGAATTCTTACTTGAAAATGATTTTACAAGAGGTGCTGTAGACAAAACTCTCTTTTACAAAAAGCACAAAAATGATTTGATATTGGTGCAAGTATATGTTGATGACATAATATTTGGTTCTACTAATGATGATCTGTGCAAGAGATTTGCTAAGTTAATGCAGAGTCGTTATGAAATGAGCATGATGGGTGAATTGTCATTCTTTCTTGGACTGCAAGTATACCAAAGACAAGATGGTATATTCATTTGTCAGTCCAAGTACATCAAAGATCTTCTTAAGAAGTATCAAATGGAAGACTCAACTACAGCAAAGACTCCTATGCCAACTGCCACTAAGCTTGATAAGGATGAAACTGGTAAGAAGGTTGACATCACAGGCTACAGAGGTATGATATGCTCATTACTTTATCTCACTGCAAGTAGACCAGATATAATGTTTGCAACATGCTTGTGTGCTAGGTTTCAGTCTGATCCTAAAGAATCTCATCTAATAGTTGTTAAGCGAATATTTAGATATCTTAAGGGGACCCCAAATCTTGGAATTTGGTACCCTAAAGATACATGATTTGATCTTATTGGATACACAGACTCTGATTTTGCAGGTTGTAAGATTGATCGGAAGAGTACTTCAGGAAGCTGTCAGTTTCTTGGAAGAAGGTTAGTTTCCTGGTATAGCAAGAAGCAGCATTCAGTGTCCAGATCAACAGTTGAGGCTGAATACATTGTTGTTGGTAGCTGCTGTGCTCAGATTTTGTGGATGAGAAACCAACTCCGTGACTATGGACTTTTGTTGACAAAGATTCCAATATTTTGCGACAACACAAGTGCCATTGCAATCTCTAACAACCCAGTGCAACACTCGAGGACGAAGCACATCGACATCAGGTATCATTTTATCCGAGAGCATGTCATGAATGGAACTGTGGAGTTACATTTTGTACCCATAGAGGAACAAATTGCAGACATCTTTACTAAACCACTTGATGAATCCACTTTTTCAAAGCTGGTTGGTGAACTTGGGATGTTAAATCTTTCTAATTGATTTTGATTAGAAGTCAGTAACTGCAGATAGTCCTAGTAAATACATGAGTTTAAGAATTTCTATATCCTTAGGACTCGTGAATTTATTTTCTGGAGCAATTCTCGTAGTTAGGATTATTGTACTAATTTTATGTCAAAATTATGGATGGTATATCTTCTGGCATTTAATTGGTTATTAATTCTAAAAATTATTTAGGTGCTAATATTTGTTCTAAATACTTAAGCATCTATTTAATTTGAATTAGTTTACTTTGTTGTTAACATTGTAGATTAATGCAGCATAATTTATTGGATGTTAATTGATTAATATCATTTAATGATATTTAGTTGATTTTATTCTAAGAAAATTGTGAATTTTCTGTTAACAATTGATTTTGGTAAATTTTAAAAGATTTATTCAAAATAAAACTTGACAGGAAATACAAAAGTTTGAATTTTAGAACAAGAACAGGTTTTAAAATTTGGACAGAAGCAAAAAATATCGAATTTAGGAAATTCGATAGTTTTTCTAAGTATTAGAAGAAATCTATCGAAATTAATTTTCGATGGTTTTTGAACTAGGAAAAGAAAACTATCGAAAACAATTCTCGATAGTTTTTTAGGATAATTTAAAAATGCATCGAAGTGAATTTAATTAGAAAATATCAAATTCTCGATGGTTTTTGAAATTAAAAGAAAATCTATCGGAGAGAATTAATTTTTTCCTTTATTTTAATTCTCGATAGTTTTTCAACAAAGGACACTTCGATAGTTTTTCAAGTTTTTTTTAAAAAAAGAGAAACAAGTTCGATAGTTTTCAGAAAAACTTTTAAAATTCTGTATTTCAAAAAACTTCGATAGTTTTCCAAAAACTATCGAAGGGCAGTTGACAGTTTTACCCCTTCTAAAAACCATCGAATCCTCTTTTAAAAACTATCGAACACTGTATTGACAAATTTACCCCTGTCAGTTTCATTTAGTATAAAACATTGCCTTGTTTTTTTGCTTTTCATTTTCACAGATCTGAGAAAACTTAGCTTTCGTTTATAATACTTACAAGATACATACAAAATCAAGAACATTTCTTCGACAGTTTCTCAAGTTTTAACCGAGCAATCTGACTTTTTACCACAGTAATTTCATTTAAACCGTGAAACTATTTGTGTTATTGGTCAATTCAGGTTCTCAGTATTGTTTTTACTAGAAACCATCGAAGTGACTTCTCTAGTTCTAGCTTTTGTTAACCGAGTTCTTCATAAGGATTTAATTGTTTCATCAATTAATTTCTTTTGAGTTAAAAGTGAAAATTCTACAAGGTAACAATTAGGATTATTAAGTCAAAAGTGTTCGAATTTTGTGTTTTGCATTCGAAAAGAAAAGGGGTATATTGTGTCAAGTTTGATTAATTAGGTATAATTAATTAACTTTAAGTGAAAACTAGTTTTGGTTTAATTAATTTTCTGGAAATTTAAAATGGCCGGAGAATTTATTGTTACCAAAACTAATCATGTCTTGTTTCAAAACTTGCCAGCCATTAAGAACTTACAATTTCGTGTATGGGTAGAGTTTTTGAATACACGTTCGTTAGTGGCATACGCCTTGAGTACTCCCGTAGTCCTTTGCATCGATCAATTGACTGCGTTGTACACAACCGCCACGGATACAAGTGAGAATAACGTTAGATCCTTCAGTTTTGTTGTGCCAGGGGGCAGAACAATAAGGGTGATGGAATATGACTTTAACAGAGTACTACATTTTCCTACAGAAAACCATGTTCCGGATCCCACGACTGAGGAGATACATGCTTTCTTCACTCTCATTAGAAGTCAACAACCAAACTTCTTTGTGGGAGAGTTTCTTAAGCATTACCTGACAAAGCCATGGGACTTTTTCTTTCATACCCTAATCCATGTTTTTACTGCCAAGCTAAAAAATTTGCATGGTATTCCCTTATTCCTTCAAAAGATAGGGTTTGCCATTGCTAACAATAGGCATATTAACATAGGAAGGCTAGTGATTGATGAAGTCATTCTGTGCATGGGACCACTGGATGAAAGGACATGCATAGATGATGTGCTTTGTTTCTATCCTAGGTTCCTACAACTAATTCTCAATGATATCTTAACAGATGATGAACGGGAGACATTTGAAGGCGAGGAGACCATGGAGTGCATGAGGATGAAGAGCAATGCCATAACCGCTCTGATAAGAAAGACTCATCTTCCAGGGGTACCCACTGTTCTCACTGAATATCTAAGAACGGTGCCCCTACCACTTCTACCCCCAGGGGAACAGGTAAATGAAGGTAACATTCCTGAACCTGAACTGGCTCCTGAACCACAACCAATGGATGTTGATCCAGAGCCCTTAGTGGCCATCACTGACCATGAGATTGCAAACCCACAATATCTAACCACGGTCGAAGAGCCTTTGGAAGAGCCAAATGAAACCGTAAACGAACCTCCTTCCCCTACTATACCCAACATTCAGACATCCGTGAGTGTAGAGGGAGATAGTGCCATAGCAGCACCACATAAGGAGATACACCCTTCAACAGCAGCTCTGCCTACCTCTAAAAGGAGAAGAACAGAAACCGAGGCAACTGTTGATAATTCATTTCTCTCATCCAAAGAACCCTTCACAGATTTTTCTGATTTTGATTGGGCAATGCTAACAAAAGCGATATCTGAACCAATAGCTCAATCAAGTAAGGAATAATTGAAGGAAGCAACTGGTGTTCCGACCATATTACGGTCAGGTTCACTGGTTGAAGGTTCTAAGAACCAAGGGTCTTCACAGACGTCAAGAGAAGGCTCTGACCTAAATGCAAAATCTAAAGGGTCATTGCCTAGCTCCCCAGATGGAACATATCTAGATCATGCGGGTAAAGGGTCTGACGTAGGTGCAGATCGGCAACTCGGTGACAATGAATCAATTACTATCGAGGAGTTAACTGAGGTGAAGTCTTCATAGACTCAAGGGGAAGGTTCAGGATCTCTGCTGATAATAGAGCCTGTTTCTAACCCCCTAGAGATTCAAACTCTAGATCCTTCAAAGGATATATCATCTACGGATGATCAGCAACTTGGTTTAACCAAGGACGGGGACTTGCGAAGCCCCTTTGCACCACCGGTGACCTCCTTAAGGACGGCTATGGTGTTTTCTTCTGCAGGTACAACTAGCACAAAGGGATTGAGTGGAACAAAAACACTTACACCAGGCCTGAGTGGGAAAGGAAAAATGAGTGAAACACCGACAGAAACGTTGAGTGTATACCCAGAGCCAAATGTGAGGAGTGACACCCTAACCCTGCCAAACATTGATAATCAGCTACTGCCTACAGAACGAGAGTTCCATGTTCAATCAACACTCAATGAAATGACAGTTCGTGATAAAGAAGGAAATCCATTATTCAAGGTTCCACTGTGACCTTCCTTTGACCAAGGGATCTCCTCTAGTCAAGGCAATGCTTCTTTAAAGACTATTCAAGAGAAGGTTGACTTGGCTGCAGCTGATTCCAGAAGAACATTCAGGGTCATTGGCAGTGCATCTGGCACTATAACAGGTACTAAGCAGGCAGTGGACTCCTTGAAGAAGGAAGCAATGGAGGAACTGGTCGAATTGAGGACGGGCGTCAAGGAATTAAAAGATGGATTCATGAATGAAGTGTTTGCTTTGTCGCAAGGACAAGAAGCTTTAAGAGAAGACGTTCTGGTTATCCGGGATGGTCAAGCGCGGGTAAAAGATGCAATGAACACACTTTCAAGAGTGGAGTCTAAACTGACCAAGAGACTGGATCATATGGAAAAGACTACCACTCAAGATTGGATAACATTGACCTGACGCTAGCTTCTATGAATGATATGAATAAGAAGATTATGGATTTCTTGGACAACCAAAGCGACGGGGTACAGTCAATTTGGACTATGCTAAGGAACCAACACACTGGACAACCTAGACCTTCAAATCAACAACCTGATCCTTCTACTACCTTTTATGCTGAGGATGCTTTTGTCGAGGATTCCTCAACTAAGGGGGAGAAAGTTGGAGATGGGGAGAAAGGTTTGGATGGATGGGGAGTGTGGGAAACGGTTGAAGCTATTCCAGTTAGACAGTACTGGATTGAGGACATGGTACAAGAGGAGGAAAGTGAAGAGGAATTTGAGTTCATGCAAGAGCAACCGATTCAGGAGGAGCATGAGCCATATTATCCAGAGCCTGTTGAATATCCAATCTAGGAGGATAATATGGAAGAAGAAGCAAATTCTCTGTCACAAGAAGAAGAAGCTGCCTTGGAAGTGGTGAGAGCTCAAAGAGCTGCAATAGATGTCAGGCAAGCTGAGAAAGAGAAACAGCAAGCAGTTCTGCAAAGTGAAAAACTGAAGAGGTTTAAGATGTATAGTGAAGTGAGGAAAAAGAAGATGATGGATCTGGCAAAGAAAGAAGGAAGTGACTGGGAGATGGCTTATAAAACCTTTTGCGGAGTTGAAGACGGCTTAGAAGTCAACGACAATGCTGAGGTGGAGGTTATCATTCAGAACATAAGATGTGCCAATCTTGAAGATCAGACCTACTTCACAGCATTGATAAACTCTATGATCTTTCTGAAAGCTGGGGTTAAAGCAAATGGTGCCTGGAACATATTGATCAATTTTCTTGAGAAATGTACCTTTGTGATTTCCACTAAGTTTTTTGAACAGAGGACATACACAGAATTTCAGGTTATGCTCATCAAGATACAAAGGACTACAAGGCTAAATGAACTGCTCCGTGAGCATGTTAAAGAGATCTTGATGAAAGTCGGTCCAGAGATTACTGAAGATCCTCCTATGGTTAGATTCATGACGAATGACTTGTTCAGAATCTGCTATTTGGCTGAGGACAAACTGAGAGATTATCCAAGTAATTATCTGATATCAGTGGAGAAGTATCTTAGATCCACTGGATTCTCATCAACGGAGAAGGACAAAGCAGCAGACACTCTGAGAAGATTTCTAATGGAGAATGTTCCTTACTATAGGAAGAGAATGGAAAGAGGATTGGAAGTGCATCCCAGACTACCAAACATGCCAAAGCTAAAGAAAGAAAGATGTTAACATTGCATGGTTGTGGGCTGGAGTGGGACAAGAGGTAGAGTACATTGGAAGACACATCCAAGGAACAATCCTTAAACCTGGAGAACCACTACACTATCCTTCTGTGATTGATTATCAAGCTGCTAACTCCGATCCAATGATTGAAGAAGGTGAGATCGGAATGGACTGAAGAAAAGAAGCAAAGAACAAAAGAACTATCAGCTCAGACTAGAGGAGCAACTTCTATGTAGAAAGTTTTATTGTTTTTTGATTTATGAAATATGGAAATGTATATACATCTGATCCAGAATGCATTTAATATTATTACGATGTCTTACTTTAATTAGTTTCATGTTTCCTTAGTTAGTTGAGTTATCCTCGAAGTATTTGCTTGTCAAACTCTATCCAATCAAATATGGGGAGATTGTAAAGCATAATGTAACATAAGATGTAAAAGAGATAACTACAACTCAACAAAGGACAAGACAAACAATAATATTAACAGAAGCACAGGAATCCAGAATCAAAGAAGAAAAGGTAAACTAAAAAAATCAAAATACGGTATGTATTCTTGAAGTCCGTAAACAAGTCACGGAAAGAAGTTCATGAAAATGTTCAAGCCTCAGTGACATCAAAAGAAACAAGACTTTCAAGATGACAAAAGTATGTGAATGATTTAGGGTTAAGTACCACAGGATTCCAGTGATTTAAATGAAGCAACCAGAACGACAAGAGACTTATCAGCAGCATTGAATTGAAGACGTGGAAGAATTGATCAAGTGTTATTCATCTGTGAACCAGACCAGTTGCACTAGGTGACGACACTTAAAAGATCAGGTTGTTCTATCGTCTCAGAAGGAATTGATACAGTCTAAAACTAAACACCCTGGATTTCAAAAGTTTTATTAAAGATCAAAGTAAAAAGAAAAGAGCTCGATAGTTTTTATTTTCTAAAAACTATCGAATGAGATAAATGAAGTCCATTTGAATTCTATTACAAAAGAATTTAACTTTCGATAGTTTTTATTTAAAAACTATCGAATGGTAAACTCCTTTTAATGATTCAATGGTTTTCTAATTTGGGAGCAGGTGAAAAGTGTTTGTTGTGAATGGTTGATGGACATTGGACGACCAAGATTAATTCTTTAATCTTGGTTCGATAGTTTTCAAACCCAAAGTCTGCAGTTAATACAGAGTGAAGAAAGTGTGTCTTCTTCTGTTAAGGCAGAACGCAGAGACATTACTAAGAGAGAAGCTTGAGCCGGAGAAAATTATCATAGAAATTAATAGTGCTCAGAATTCTATCAGTGTATTGAATTTGTGTAACCTTAAACTCATTGAAGCTAATCTACGGATTAGAAATTGTAGCACCCCTCAAGGTTTATATTTATAAAAAGATATATTCCCCGAATCTTGGTTTGGTTTGGTGTGTTTGATTTCGTTATAGAACTGAATGAATTATCCTTGAACGAAATTGAATTATTTGTGAGTATCGTATTCAACCCCCCCCCCCCCTTCTACGATACTTTGGACCTAACACTTATAATTTGGAACAAGATTATGTAGATTTGTGGAATTATTGCCAAATTAGATAGAAAAATCGGATGTTTATAATAGAGAGAAATTATAGATAGAAATGGGTAAAGCAAAAGAGTGCAGAAGGTTTGGTGTGCTAATTATGTCAAGCGAGTTTAGCGACGGAAATAACAACGGAAGTAAAGTACTACGGATCTACTTTAGCGAATGAATGGCGACGGAGATAAAGTACTATGGATCTACTTTAGCGACGGAATGGCGACGAAATATTCCTAACACTACGCCATATATAGGCAATAACTACGCTTAAAAAAGTGTGCTTATAGCCCAAAAAGTGTGGCTAAAAAAAATAGGCTACGGCTACACTTTGACCAAATTTGAGGGTGTTACAAAAACGGTTGCTACCATAGGGGTCTATGCTAACACTTTTTTGGTTTCTGGTGACACGAGTAAAATGTGTAGCTATAGGCCCATATGCTAACACTTTTGTTTTCTATGGCTACACCTTTAAACTTGTCGCTATAGACCTATGCCAAAACAATTATCAATATGGTAACACCATTAAAAGTATAGTTGTAGACCAATGCCTACACCTGTTTAGTACTACTGTAACATAATATTGTGAAACACTTTGTTATTTTTGGCAACAACTTTATCATTATGGCTACACTTTTATCTTTAACAGTTTTATATTTTGACTACACTTTATTATACTTTTTCCAACACTTTAAATGCAAAAATGAAACATATGATATCAAAATATAGAGCTTCCCATTAAAAATATTGTCAAACATCCCAAAACACAAAGAACCATCCAAACTACATAAGGTTGTCAACAAACCATTCCAATATAGCCAACCAACCAAATTTACTACAAAAACCAACAAACCATCCAAATTTACTAAACCAACATCCAAAAACTAACTTAAATACCATCGAAAGCTAACATAATTAAGTAGCGCTTAGAAGTTAAGTAACAGCAAATGCCAACAAACAATACCATCGCAATCCAAAGATAAAACAAAAACTACTGAACACTTAGCATATGATAAAATGATCTAGTGAGTCATTGAGAGAGTGACACTGTCATCTCCATCGGACACTTGCACTGATTTCTCAGAGTCCTCAATGTTCAACTTTAAATCTGGGTTCTTGTCAGCCAACATTTTCATCATTTCTCGAACTTTTTGTTCAAGTTTCTCATCCATCTCATTTTGCAATTGAGCCCTGATCTTAGTAGTTAGGTCTGACACCAACTGATCTGGAACAGAGGATGTACATGGTGATGCTGAGGACTTTGACTTTGACTTTGGTTCCTTTTTCTGAATAAGCCTCCTAATTAGGTAAGATGGGCCATGTTCCTTGCCACCATGAACCAACTTATTAGTAGCCTCAGCACATTCATTTTGTAGAACTTTCTCTATATCAGCCTGTAAAAAAGAACAGGGCATTTGATTGAGACACAAAATACAATAAAAAATATCAGAGAAATGTCCATTTAATACTTACAATTTTATCCTTAATCGTTTTAAGCACCTCCTGAGGTAACTTGTACTCGCGACCATCTTTTCGTTTGCGAGTCATTATATATACATCAGTATCATATACTTTAACAAGCTCTTCCTCACAATCAGCATCAACATCACCATCAACAGGGGTTTTTTCAAGATTTTTAAGTTTCTCAAGTTTTTCAAGTCGCTGAATTCAATAAAAATAACATATAAAAACATCACCCATCCTGCTAATAAACTGCTAAAACTACAAAAATATCAACAAAAAAAATAAATAAGGTCAAATAAGCATTACTAGCTTGTTGGAAATTTGGGCGAAATTCGTGGACCCAGTAGTATGCGTCTCCGTAATTTTACTCTATGCCTCTTGATTCCTTTTTGCAATTTCCTATATAAAAAAGGGAACATTTATCGTAGTCACTTTTCATACTTAATTGTACATAATAATCACATGAACTATCATTCATCAGTTTCCTCCTGGGGCCTGTGTGCCAACCTCACATCATCTGTACTATAAGGTTTATAATGGTCTCTCTTGATTCGACTTTTGTAGCTTCTAAAATGATCACTCATCGTTTTTTAACCCACGGTACAGCGTCTTCTGGAATGATATACTTGTCCTACATAAAACTACACAAAGTGCATAAACATGAATATATAAACCAAATGTTGCGAGATTTTCACATATTAAACATATTTTACCTTGACATACTCCAATAAAAGCCCCTTTTTAGGAACTTGATGCCAACTAGAACAAGTAAGAGACACAAACTGCCTAACAGTTATCCCCAAAAAATTGCTAAATTCAGATAATAACTTGCCATCATCCGCTATAGGCTGTTTGAGATAATTGAGGGTGATCCTTTTTTTTTCTCCTCTGTTATGAACATGGCTCATTTTGGTCTTCCCTCTTTTTCGTTTTGGAGCTGCATCAACATGTGCATCATCTGAAAAATAACAAGAATTACAACTCTCTTCTTTATATATTAAATTAATCAATCAGTCAAATAAATCGATACTGCAATGTTGTAAATTTAATTGTTATGCCTTTTTCAACTTTCATATTTCAGTTAAAAATTATATAAAAATGAATTGCAAAGTAAAAATGAATAATATAATCGTTTTATGTAATACACATGTAAAAATGATTTGCAAAGTAAAAAATCATATAAGAGCATGTAATACGCTAACATGCATGTGATCTAGTAAATTATCGGACTATGACTGCATATGTTGCGTTTGAGACTCTGCTCGTGGAATTTCCTTTTCAATTTGTTGTTTTTCTTGTTCCCGTAACTCCAAGAACAGAGCCATTGAACCAGGGCCTTCTCTCAGATTTTTTAGCTTCTCTTTTAGAGAAACCACTAGTGCATTATTCACCTTCAAAGAAAGAATAATAAAATATCAAAAAAACTTCAGAAGACTTTTTAATTGATTACAATCATTCTTAAAATTAACTCTTAAAATATATAGCATGATATTCCCAAGACCTTGACTATAAAACTAAAACATAAAAAACAGGGCTAACCTAAACAAAGAATTATTGTAAATACCTCCATAGGAAGTGAAGTTGGGCCCACAACTGCTTCCTTCTTTTTAGATGAACCTGGCAGTTTAGTATCTTGTGAACGAGTTCTTCGACCAGCACCGATCTCAACTCTTTGTCTTTTGACTTTTTTGTTCTCTACAAATTTTAATATTTACCAATCACCAGCAGTACTATAAATTAAGTAAAATTAAGTTAATGCTTAAATTAAATAGAAACATACCTTTGAAGTGACATCATCCTCATGATCACTTTGTCGTTCAGCTTCAAGATCATTATTATTCGAGACATACTCACTTTCACTTGCATCGTTATTTGTTTCCTTGCATTTACCTTTGTCTTTTTGACAACTCTTAGCAGACTTACTTGGGACCAATCCAAGTTCTTTAAGCTTTGCTTTATCTTTCGCAACATTCTCATTCCTTCTCATTTCATAGTCATTACATCCTTGACCTTCAACACCTTTTCCCAATTCCTCACCAACTATCTTTGTCTTTGGATCAGGCAATTCCTCACCGATTTTCTTTGTCTTTGGATCGGGAAATTCCTCACCAGCTGTCTTTGCCTTTGGATCTGGCAATCCCTCACCAGCTTTCTTTGTCTTTGTATCAGATGACTCAAACCTTTTTATATAATCCGCCAAACCTAACAACTCCTCCCCATGAGTACTAACATCATCATTGAATTGTAGTTTCTTCCTTGTGCTAATTCTTATTTCATTATCATCATTCTTATCCTTCAGCTTTCGTTTTTTCTCAGCATTGATATTCTGTGGTGTCACAAAAATCCGCTTCTCAGCCATCTTTTCTTTAGTTATAACAGGGCTTGGTCTTGGCCTTACAACCACATGTGGTTGCACTTGTTTCACTGGTGGTATAGCTTTGTTGAAAGTGCACTCAATGTAAAAGTCAAGCTCAGTTTTCCCTTTAGTACATTGACCAAGAGTTTGATCATCTGACACCAGTTTCCACCCATCATTATTAACAAATATGCCTTTGATCTCCTTGTATTTCATTTCTTTAACAAACTCCATCAGTACTGAGTAGGAAAACTTGTCTGGGTATTCCTCAAATGTGTCATGTGAGCCACCGATATAATTATTCTTTGTGAAACGTCCCTTGTGGTGCAATCGAATAATCAGAGTCTCATCCATCCTATGACAAAATCCAATAAATGGTCAGTCACATTACAAAACCGGACACAATTAACTTAATTTAAAATTTAAGTATAATTTTCACAGTTAATGAATTTTGGTAACTTAATATAATTTATACAATTAATTTACCAAGTTTGATTCATGATCAGATTACATGACAATTAATATGGTAAACATAACTAATTAAAAAAAATTCACGTATAAACAAGTCTAAATTTCACATAATCATGTATTAAAAAGTCTAACAACGAATAAACAAGCATGACCATGTAACAAATATTTTTTTCACGTCACATAACAAAACTGGACACAATTAAATTAATTTAAAATTTACGTATAATTTACAGTTAATGAATTTTGGTAACTTAATATAATTTAAACAATTAATTACCAAGTTTGATTCATGATCAAATTACATGACAATTAAGATGGTAAACATAACTAATTAAAAAATTCCCGTATAAACAAGTATAAATTTCACATAAATATGTACTAAAAAGTCTAACAACGAATAAAAAAGCATGATTACTAATCTAATTTTGCACACCTAATCTAATTTACCAAGTCTGATTCAGGTCTCTCAGGCGATGGAATAGGAATTTCTATTATAGGGATATCTTCTCTGAAACAACTAGCTTCACGATCATGTTCTTCTATTACAGAACGAAATATCGTGTCATTTGAGAATTGCCCGTTTATATCATCTTCAACTGCATTATCCCAGTCTTGAGTTTCATGGAACTCCGTTGATAGCCTCTTAATAGTATATTTCATTTGTTTTTCAATGGGATCTTCAATGTAGAACATTTGTTGCACTTGTGTTGCCATGACAAAAGGATCGTCTTTTTGACAAACTCTGTTGAAGTTAACTCGAGTAAAACCAAAAGAATCTTTTTCATCTTTGTACCAGGTACACCTAAATAGAACAACACTAAAAGCTCCACTGCATGGCACACCATTTGTTTGGTAAAATCTTTACACATATACATGCGTTGGAGCCTTGGCCTCAACGAAAAATACCTCATCACTTTGGCAGGAATTTTTTAGTCATTGTTCGATTCTTGTGCCATGCTTTTCCACCTTGAAGCACTACAAGTTTTGCAAGAAACTACCTTTTCATTCTCACGCCAATACAACATGCAGTCATTTGAACATGCATGTATCTTCTTGTAGTCAAAACCTAAATTCTTGATGATCTTTTTAGCGGAATTGAAAGAGGCAAGCAGTACACCTAAATAGAACAACACTAAAAGCTCCACTGCATGGCACACCATTTGTTTGGCAAAATCTTTACACATATACATGCGTTGGAGCCTTGGCCTCAACGAAAAATACCTCATCACTTTGGCAGGAATTTTTTAGTCATTGTTCGATTCTTGTGCCATGCTTTTCCACCTTGAAGCACTACAAGTTTTGCAAGAAACTACCTTTTCATTCTCACGCCAATACAACATGCAGTCATTTGGACATGCATGTATCTTCTTGTAGTCAAAACCTAAATTTTTGATGTTCTTTTTAGCGGAATTGAAAGAGGCAAGCACATTAATATCGGGAACAACCTCTTTTATCAACTATAATATCTCACCGAACGCAGACTCAGTTACTCCATGAATGCACTTTCAATGGTAAAGCCTAACTAAAAAACTTAAACGAGAAAATTTATTACAACCAGGATAGAGGGGTTGTTTTCCTTCCTCGCCAAGCTGACAAAATCTCCTTGCATCTTCATTTGGTCCCACCTTACCATACATAACATTCAACATCTCGTCAAAATTATCTTGAAATCCTCTATCTAGTTCAGGATCCATGACATTACTGTCCTTTAATAACTTAACATCATAAATCCATTCAACAAAGGTTACACAAGGTCCGTTGCAAATGAGGTGGTCACGAACCATGTCGGGGCTACGCCATAAATGATTTTCACACTTATCACAAGGACACTGTATTTCATTTCCGTCGGCAAATTTGGCCATCGCATTTTTCACAAACAAATCGACTCCCTCAGTGTAATCTTTGGTATACTTAGGAAGATTTAAACAAGTATAACCTTTGTCACTCATGACTACAGTAAAAAATAACTACGATTAGCCGCAAATTCTACAGTGTAATCTAACTATGTATTTAGGTTATTCAGTTTTAGTAACTAAATAAAAATACATACAGTTAGTAGATAGTCTCATTGCTACATCTTTATTAAAGTTACAATAATTCCTAAATAAATACTTTTACAGAGCATACAAAACACTCTAAGTCATGCAACAGAACTATCCAAGTTCAATCTCAGAAAAGAAATATCAGCATGCTTAAACACAATAAACATGAAAAGAAAACACTGAGGAGAAAAGATCCTCAAACAAGTCAGCTACCAATTATATGAATTTTGTAGTTCTATAATTTTTTCTTTTTACAATCATGACATGTCTTTAACAAATATACGGAAGTCAAAAGTAAATAGTTATCAAACTAATTGGCTTAATAAGGAAGTGAAATCACAATCAAGTCAACAAACATTTATTATGACCAATATACGAGTTAGAAACACAATGAAGCTACACAAAGCCTGAGATTGCAATCCACAACACCTCTAAATTCTAATCATACAGTATACACTATATATAAACAGTTCAAGTAATCTTAGTAAGTTTAAAACAAAATTATGGTTAACTATGGCCCAATTTAAAACAAATATTAGTAAGTTTTACTCAATTTAAAACCATAATCATTTAATCAAAACTAATTAAGCTGATTAAGCCTTCGAAATCAAAAGTGGCCATATACAAATACGTTTAGCCACAAAGTCTACTTAATTTAACTATGTGTTCAGGTTTTACAGATTCAAGAACCGGCCAAGACAATATCTAGGTTTAGTAACAAAAATATTAACAGCTTGTAGATAGTCTCATTTTTAAACAAATAATCTAGTATTTAAAACAAATATTAGTAAGCTAATTAAGCCTTCGGAACCACAGTTAAACCAACCAACAACGACCACATACAAAATCAAAACTAACATAAATTGAGCTCAAACTGTTAAACCAACCATAACCAAGCTGTTAAGCTCCAAAACATCTTTCAAAACCGTAACTAAAATCGAAACAAATAAAAAAAACAAAAAAAAAAATTGAAACAATTATAATCGAAACATGCAACCAAAACAAGCAATCAAAACATGTTATAAGCATGTTATACACAAACAAACATTCATAATCTACAAGCCCCAATTCAATCCGAAAGGAACCCCTAATTTACAAACCCCAATTGAACCCAAATAAACATGTTATACACAAATAAGAAGAACAAGATTAATACCTTATCAAGTAGAGAATGTAATCGAACAAGAAGAATCCTAATTGAACTTGAATTGAACCTGAATCGAACCCTAACCTGAAATAAAGCCCTAATTGAGCCGCTAATCTACAAGCCCTAATTGCAGAGAACCTGTAGAGAGAGAACCTGTGAAGAACCCTTAATCTACAAGCCCTAATTGTGTAATTGAAATTTGGTTGACAGAGAGTTGAGAGAGATTTGAGAGAGTGTGTAGTAACCCAAAATTTTGGACTTAATTAAAAAAAATTGATGAATAGTAATTTTTGCTGATGAGAAATATTTTCAGACCACCCTATATGCAAGACATGGAATGAATGTTTCGAAGTTATATTATTGATGTATAAGGAGATTAAGTGAATGTAAACGCGATCAGAATCAGAAGATTTCAACTTTAAATTTTGTCCACTATTCATCGGACAATCGAGGATTTATTAATTGATCACTATGAGAGTTAAGAAAGCAATAAGATCCATGATCAAATATTAAGCCAAGGCAACAAAATGTTTTCAAAATCCCTTGAACCTATCTCAAAACTTAGCAACAAAGCAGAAGCGTAACGAATTATGGATTAAACCCTAACCAAAGGGAAAGTATCATATAAGATCATCAAGTGCAACATATAAGAGGATTGATGATACAAGAAATGACATGAGCATGACACAAGAGATGACAAGGTGATGAATCACCACCTTGTCACCATTTCTCCAAGGATTCACCCAAAGAATTACAAGTGGCATGGGATGACTAAACCTTTTCTTAAACCACACAAATATGAAGTATGTAATTAGAATTATTTGACAAAAGAAAAAGAAAAGAAAAGCAAGAACAAAACCATCAAGAACAAGAAGAAATATTCGACCCTTTTCTTCTTCAAATCCTTAAGAAAATTTCTACCACTTCCACTCCACCAAAAATCATGGTTATGGGTTCAAAAGCTTCCTTATTCCTAAACTAAGGTAAATCCTAAATCCTAGCTTCATCCATTCATGTTATCATGTTCAAATCATGAGCTAAAGATGATGATGAATAGTGAAATGAATAGTAACTTATGATTTTCTTGTTTTGTTCTTGAAGTTTAAGGCTTGTTAAAGTTGATTAAGGATCAAGAAAGGGCATACAAGCTATTGTTAGTCTTTATTAAGTATCAAGGAAGGTATAAACCTCTTACACCTTTTATTATGCTTTGATTATAGTGATTAAATGATGATGATTAGAGATGATGTGATACTGAGGATGAATGCTTGTTAATGATGAATGTTTAGTGGCTATTTTGATGGTGGAACTTGTAGACATTGATACGAACTTGTTTAGGTAGAATATAAGTTGGTAATATGAGTAATTAGAAGTATGGTTGATTGGTTGTTGATTAATGGATTGTTGGAGTGTTTTAAACACGGGAATCTTGATTAAGCGTCGTTACCATGTCGAATTTTCCTTAGATTGATTGAGCAGAAACCTCGGGTACCTTCAAAACATGACAAAAATACATACTTACCATGATCATGTAGTTCTTGCTTTGTAGTTTATTTTGGCGAAAGAATCGTATCGTTTCGATTTATGGTTTAGGAGAAACACTCGTTTTAGTGAAAGTGGTTTCGGGTAACTAAGTAGTTCACTATATGAACTTTGAGCATATGATCAAGCCCTTAAAAAAATGGAAATAGGTCATGATATTAAGGTGGATACTAGTATGGACAGTTAGGAAGAGAACCGAGAAGGTTTCGTGTTAAAAAGATAATTTTTCGATTTTATAAAAATGCGGGAACCAAAGTTGCGCAAGTGAAATGCCCTTAAGGGGATAGTTAAAACCATAAGTTTAGTAATGGTAAAGTACTTGGGTTTTGTAAATGGATTATCAACCAAAATTTTGACTTAAGAGTTTAAGGAGTATCATGAGGTTATGATTAACCAAGAACGAGACATTTGATTTTCATTAAGAGAACGTAGTGCTTAAGTTAATGGCACTTTAAATGATTACGCTAGGGGACTGATCGAGTATTTCTTTGTTTATAGATTTTCCGACAAATTCTCAAACCCCTAACAACCAAGGACTCAAGGCAAGTTTTCTCATCTCATGCTGTATTTCAAATTACTTATTCTGATGATATTGCATATGGTATATTATGCAAGTTTTCAATCCCTACATCTTATATAGATGTGGTTGTGTTTAAAACTGTTGAGATTATAATATTGCATATGATAGATGTATGCAAGTTTTCAAACCATACATCTGATATAAGATGCTGTTGTGATTTAAAGTTGTGATTGTGATATATACTGTTTTATTTCGCTAAAAAGGACTATAAATTGATTTACGCTTTTGGTTAAAAGTTTTCGTAAGATTATATGGTTTATATGCTATGATTATGTTAGATATAAACCGAGGTTTTATAAAGGCTCTAAGCGTAGAGCACTTGTATGATAATTTTAAAACCTAGACCGGGAGTCAAATTATTATTTTGTTTTGATTATACTGTCATAAGCTGGAGGGTTCCAGAGACAGCTATATTTTAAATACTGATTAAATATTCCAATATTAATATTATTGGATATTTAATGTGAGATATTTAAATAATATTATTATAAATATTATTTGAATATTTATTTAATTAAGTGAATATTATTTTGGAATATTCATTTAAGTAGAATTTTATTGAATAATAATTCAATATTTATTATTTGAACATTTATTAAATATTCCAAAAAGGATTTAAAAATCATAGAATCTTATTTATATTATTATTTAAGGTTCCAATATTTATTCAAATATTTTTCTGAATCTTAAAAAGATTTATTTGATTATAGTAGGGGTTCCCAACTGTTTTTATTAAATAATTTCAAATGTTGACTATGGTTTTTGACTCAAAAAAAAAAATTGGGAATCCATTCCAGGAAGTGAACATATGATTTCACCTACCTCTTTCATTAAAAGTGATTATATTTTGAGTTTATGAATTATCAGAACTAAAGATATTTTGCCAAACTCCGAGGTCGTGATTTTGAAATATTTTACTCGAGGATCGAGGTCAGTTGACAACGGTCAACCCAAATTGTGACTTACTTCCGATATAATCCGGAAGTAAATGTGTTTTTACAAAACCTATCAACAAGCTTATGCTTGGGGAACTAGAGTAATATCCTTTCCATTTACAGATAGTTGGGGGAACGACCTTTTCGTGTAAGTGGCCGAGTAACGCACGGTCCCGCAAATAAAAATTATTTTCTGGCCTTGATGTCGCCAGGTGGAATGTAATAAGAGGCTGGGTGACGCCAGTCCAGTGGATTCCATTGGCAGGGAGCGGGTTTGCTTGTGTGGCCTTGATGTCGCCACGTGATTACTAATATTAAGTGGCCGGGTGACGCCGGTCCAGCCTAATAGCCTGTATGCGGCTAGGGTAATGACCTTCGGGATTATCCATCTACTAGTAGAAAAATCTATGGTATGACGACTGATCATCGTATACTAGTGCGTAGACCTGTACAGTTCCCCATGTTCTCCAAGGATTGGAATTTCAGAAATGTTTGGTAACTTGGGTTAAATACCGGTTACGGATACTTGTTAATGATATTTTAACAAAGTACTATACCTCATACAGTATTTGAACTGTATGGCATGTTTTGACGAAAAGATTACTCTAAACATCATTTTGTATACGAATGAGATTTCAAATGTTGCAAATGATATATGAGCTTGCAGAGTTTTATATAAGCTGATATATATTATTGTTGAGCTTTAGTGCTCATTCTTGCTTCTTTTATATATCACAACACAACAGCTCCAAAAATGTGTTCATAACTGATATTTTACATTGTTTTGAACAATATGAGATATCTATATAGATATGCGTATATATATATATTGAGAAAGTATTTAAGATATACAGTATGTTGAACTGTATAGTATTTTGAATCAATGAATAGGCTTTAGGCCTTGATTCCAATGTTAATATCTATTTTAAAAAGATATGTTTTGAGTCTTGGTTCATTATATTGATACCAAGGATTTCTAAATGATTTACGAAAGTATTTGAGTATGATTATAAGTTCTACGGTATATTGAAATGTATATGATTTTGGATCAAACATTAGTAGTTTTAAAACCTTGATCCTATATTGAGTATCTACCTTAAAGATTATATCAACTTTACAAAAGGTTTAAAGAAATTAAACTGGGATAGATTTCTTGCTGAGCGCTATTAGCTCATTCTTGCTTTATTAAAATTTTCAGCATGAAGAAAACATTTTCGTTTCACCCCATATTACGAGAGTAAGGGAATGTACAGACCACCCTTGAGTTAGTTCAGCAGGATGGATACTGTCGGAGTTAGCAAAACAGTTGCAGATGGAATTAGGGAGAATCGTTTTCGAGTAGGTTTGCATTATTGAACCTTGTATAGAATTGTGAGGTCTATTATTTTAATTTCAGGTAGAGGTTGTAAATAATAGATGAGATCCTGGATAGTACATTTGATTTGTAATAATAAGTGTTACTTATTGTTGCTCATTTCCAAGGCTATAACTTGTGTGTGTGCGTAAGTGATTGGGGTCTTTGGAGTTGTATTATTAAAATGTTGTAAGTAATGTAGGTATTGTGTAATTGATGGAGCGTGACAACCCAGATTCCTGACCCCGGATCTGGGGGTGTTATAGAGAGTTGATAGAGTTGTGTGTTTGGTGAGTGAGAGAGTTGTGGTGAATAATTGAGATAGAGGGAATGTCTGAAAATTGACCTGCTTAAATGAAATATTTGGGCAAATATTTGGCCGCCTGTTTTTTATTGTCTAATTTTAGACAAATATTGAGAGCCGCCTATTTTTTTTTTTAAAGACCAACAGTTATACATTTTTTAAAGACCAACGGCTACACCGAGTTAGGCGTTAGCATAGATACTGAGTGACGTCTACCGTAACACTGATTTATAGGCGTAAATCAATTTTAAGGCATATATGGTTACACTTTTGCTTGTAACACTGAAATTAGAACCCATATATGGCGTAGTGTAACGGAATTCCGTTGCAAGTCCGTTATTGAATTACCCGGGACAATTTGGCGCTTATTTTAGCTACGGATATTTTCCGTTTCTATTTTTCGTTGCTAGTCCGTTGCAAATCCATTAAAAAATGTGTGCAATTATGGGCGGGCAATTTTAGCGCCTCATTTCGCTACGCCTCATTTCGCTACGGAAACTTTCCATCGGTAATTTTCCGTTATAAATCTGTCGGTAGTTAGCTACGGAAGCCGTTCCGTTGCTAATTGAAAGTAGTTCAAATAAATCATCTTAGACCTGTTATAGCTTTTGATAACTCCAAATCCTGATCTAGCACTTCCCAGCCGATCCCACGCCTGGAAGCGGTGTCGCTGCGGTTGGGACTCTGCAAAACAACACCGGAGGGGGGTTTGGACCCTGGCGGCGCCTCCGGCGTGAGAATAAGTAATGGTTTTTGGCTGCGGTTGGGACTCTGCAAAACAACACCAAATGATAGGCTATGTATAGCCCGGTCTTATCTCTGAGCCAGGAGTCGCCTGGAACCCGGATTACCATTCGAGTCATGGCTCACCTCCTAGTCCAGACTCATCTTGGAACCATGACCTACATACTAGTCCGGACGCATTGCCAGGTTGTGGCTCAAGCTTTAAACTTAATTCTCTCCTGGCGACAAAGGCAATCTCTTGCGTGAGAAAATCTATACCTCATTACGTGACGTGCCTAGGTCATCATTGATGTCCACACCTGATAACGATACATAAGAATACCTAATGATTGGGACAATGATTCCCTATTTAAACCACACGCCAGCAGGAGCCTGGCACACGACGCCACAATCCTTCACCTGGACGCGTGCAATCCATCAACATCACCCAGGTGTCCTACCTACCTAGGATTCAACGCTCATGATTGCAGGTACAACCCCAAAACCCTAATCCTTGGCCTATAAATAGACCAAGGAGGAAAAGTTTGGGGGTTACATTCTCTTTTACACACTCAACCCATACACACACCCTCCATATTTAGATTTCTCTATAGTCCTGTCTTCCTTTCCAAAAACCATTACTTATTCTCACGCCGGAGGCGCCGCCATGGTCCAAACCCCCCTCCGGTGTTGTTTTGCAGAGTCCCAACCGCAGCGACACCGCTTCCAGGCGTGGGATCGGCTGGGAAGGGCTAGATCGGGATTTGGAGTTAACAGCTTTGAAAATACCGCTCCAGATATCGATGGTTTCTTAGTTGGTGGAGCTTCACTAAAGGTGATTTTCTTACTCAAAAATATCTGATTTAGTAATTCGTTTCATACTTCCAGCATTTTATGGTAGTCATTCCTGACTTGAGTTTATGTTTTACATTCCAATCAGCCCGAGTTCATTGACATCATTAAGTCTGGAACAGTGAAAAGTGTTTAGTGTGACATCAGAATACATCCCTGAGTAGCACTTGATCAGCAATCATCATAATTCTGTGGTTTAATTTTCCAAGGGAAATGATTAGCCCCCGAGAATTTAGATAATATAGTTACACCCAGACATTTTCCTATTGCATTCTGCTGCTTGTAGTTGACATAAGACATACATCATGTGTACATTGCTTATTCTTTGCTTGTATTCTTTCTTCTTATTTTTTTTAAGTAGTAGTAGTACAAGTCCAAGTGCGAGGAATTTAATTCAAAAGTGCAAGTGGCAAAGAAAATAAACTTTTTATGTACCACAACCAAGTCAAATCTAGCTAAACAAGATCCACACAAAGCATCATCTCGTGGTGGACCAATCAACAAGTTTAGGTCTGCTAATCAAAATCTGAAGGAAACATCATCTGGTGGTAGACCAAACAACTGGTTTGGATGTGATATATGCCAGGTTAAGATACAGAGTGAGGCGTCAATGTTGATTAGAATCTATGAAATTATGTACTTTGAATAAAATGATTCTTGATTTCTATTCTTAGGGTATTTGCTTATCTGATTAACTCTATCTGATTTGGAGACTGTCAAAATTTATGTACTGATTCTTAATTGGGATTATAATTTTCTGTACGTTATTATATCGTTTTATTCTTGATTGGAAATTTAGGTGCTCATACATTCTATCAATTGATTATCTGTTTGATGATTTCCTTTTGTTGTTATGTAGAATTTTCCACTTGTTCAAGCTCCGAAAGAGAAAGAGCAAGGTAAGAGCCCCGAGAGGAAAAAGCCGTCTCCACCTTATGCCCTGTGGTTGAAAGATTAGTGGACTGAGGTATAAACTTAAAAACTCGGTTTAATTTTTTCAAATTAATTGTTTGCATCTGGCATGGTTGTTAAGTTAAGTGGGCTTTTGCTTCTTTCCAGGTTAAGAAAGAAAGCCCAGATGCTGAATTTAAGGAGATATCAACCATGTTGGCTTCGAAATGGAAGACTGTGACTGCAGAAGAGAAGAAGCCTTATGAGGAGAAGTATCAAGCAGAGAAGGAAGCCTATTTGAAGATAGTTGGGGCCGAAAAACGCGAGAATGAAGCAATGAAGCTCTTGGAAGAAGAGCAGAAACAGAGGACAGCCATGGAGTTGCTTGAACAATATATGCAGTTCAAGGAGGAAACCAAAAATGATAAGAAGAAAAAGACCAAGTAATTAACTACTTACCTTCTATGTCTTTTATGTAATTGTGTTTCTGTGTTGGTCATTATGTAATTTTGTTTGCGTTTGGATTATTTCAAACAGGAAGGAGAAGGATCCATTGAAACCAAAGCACCCATTGACAGCTTTTTTCTTTGTCACGGGGCCAAGGTTTTCGATCATGTTGATGGTCCGCGAGAAGGTGCAAAGTTTTTCGAGTGATTTATTGAAAGACAAGAAATGAAGCTGCTTTTGATTTAATATGGTGGTTTCTTTGGTTTGACTAAAAATGCACTAGGGGATGGTTTGTGTTGATGTTGGGTATGACTTTGTTTAGAAGTTAGTTGAAACTAGAGGTTTGTTTAATTAGAAGTTTTAGTAGAATATCAAATATTGAAATATGATGTTGGAACAATGGATAGCTAAAGCTATTTTGAATTTAAGAATACTCAATTTTTTTGGTATATTTTGGTTTGAGATCACAATTGAGCTGAATTAGTGGCGAAAACAAGTAAATTTATTATAAACTTGTGTAAAATTAAATTAACAACGGTTTATTACCAGGAAACTGATGTATGTTGTTGACCTTTAATGTCGTTTTATCAAAAAACAAATCCATGTCTATAAACACAAATTATATCAGTTAATTCTAAGAAACCGATGTGTATTTGAATATTTAACGTCGGCTTCATTGACAAAGTGATGTCAATATATACAAATTATATCAGCTAATTCTATGACACCGATGTGTAATTGAATATTTAGCATCAGTTTCGTTAACAAAATCGATGTGTATATTCATCTTTGACATCGGCCAAAAACCGATGTCATAGGTCCTGACCTTTAACAACACACGCGTAGACATCGGTTTGAAATGTACATTGACATCGGCCAATAACCGATGTTGTAGCCTGTTTTTCCAGTAGTGATTCCAATCAGCCCGAGTTCATTGACATCATTAAGTCTGGAACAGTGAAAGGTGTTTAGTGTGACGTCAGAATACATCCCTGAGTAGCACTTGATCAGCAATCATCATAATTCTGTGGTTTAATTTTCCAAGGGAAATGATTAGCCCCCGAGAATTTAGATAATATAGTTACACCCAGACATTTTCCTATTGCATTCTGCTGCTTGTAGTTGACATAAGACATACATCATGCGTACATTGCTTATTCTTTGCTTGTATTCTTTCTTCTTCTATTTTTTAGGTAGTAGGAGTACATCGTTAGACTAGCACCTGAATGCCTTTCGATTCATCAGTTAATACAGGAGATTGGTCTGATAAAGAGGTGTCGATAGACAAAACTCTATATCACTGACGTCTGCCATAGACGATGCAAGATAATGGTTTAGAATCTTCAACCGTGGGATTGAATTTTTAGTGCTGTGATTGCGTGTGTCATGTGTGGCAAATGCAGAAGTGTAGAAGCCCCCCCTTGCTAACAGAAAGTTACATATGTGCTGGTAGCACCATTGTTTGCACTTTGTTAAACAGTACTTAGTGGTGGGGGATCGGAGGAGCACGTGTTAACATACAATTTAAGTATCTGCAATTAATCATTCAAATGGAATATTAGACTACAAAGAGTGAATGCACTGCCGAATACTCTCAGCCCTCTTACTTGACTTGAATGCCAGGCGGGGATCATGTGCTTAGGGGGAGGGGACAGATATTCGATGCAACTCGATACTGACCCCCGATCATATACATTTGATTTACAAGAACAAAATTTAAAAAATCATAATTTGACAATCAAAATTCTAACTGTAACTTTCAGTTTCCCTTTTGTTAAATTTCTATTATATTTCGGAACACCAAGTTAAAAGGACTTGCTTCATCAGTTGCAGCATTTGCGTTTTCGCGGATTTCGAATATTCTGATTCAAATACATAATTAAAATGCAACACAAAATTTGTTTGGTAAGCAAGTGGAGTCTTTCAGAAACAGCGTGCATAACATGTACAAATGCATGGTCCACTACAACAGTATTGGGTACACCATGGATATGTTGGAATCTTTATTAATATTTTCAGGCCCAACCCAGTCCAAAAATCCTACCCAGACAGTGAAAAAAGGTCAAAGTAGCAATAATATAGGATAACCTTCTTCTGTCAAGAAAGAAGAAACTACAGTATTGGGAACATTTTTGGCTGAGGAATGAAAAAAATGTAGGCCAAAAGTATAAACAAATATAGGGATAAATGGTCAAACGCCACTATTTTATTGGACGAGAGATTGGGCAGGGAGACTTGGTTAAACTTCGGCACACGTGAAGCATAAAAGGTCAATTTTCTTTTCATACACTAATCTTGAGGTTCTTTTTTAGTGGAAAACACATTTATATACACACAATAGTCTGAACAGAAAAATTCATGTAGAATATTCTTATTATAAAAAGTACAGAAAAAATGACTTACAATAAAATTCGTAAAACAACTATTGTATAATACACATTAACGTATTCCTGCTTTTTATTAATTATAATTTCAATCAGTAACAAAAAATCCAAAGTATTTTATTGTAAAATCGAAATTTTTTTCAATACTATTGTACTGATAAAATTATAAAACTTATGTATCATTATAAAATTTGATAATAAAATCAATGGTAACTAGTAATGGCCTTTAAATCAATACATTGTTTTTGCAAGACTCGTGCTAATCTGTTATGTATTAAAAAGTGTGCTTGCGAATTTAATGCTAGGGTTAGAGAGCTTTGAGCTTTAATGGCTGCTCTTGTTGTCGGGGACTAACTCGGTCCTAACAAGATGCCTACGTATCTCTAGTGTTTAGAAAATCAAGCCAATAAAACGTAGTTCTTGGTGTTGCCCTAGGGCTATGGCGGCAGGGGCACACCAAGGACGTAGTGAGTTGTATGTCCTTATTCGAGGATGAAGTCTAAAATGTTGTAGATGACGTATGGAGCTGTGTCCAAAACGTAGTTCTTTATGTTGCCCTCGGGGCTATGGCGGCAGGGGCACACCAAGGACGTAGTGACTTGTATGTCCTTATTCGAGTATGAAGTCTAAAACGTTGTTCTAAGATGAGGGGTCAGACCCTTTATATAGGCATTTAAAAGCCTAATGGAAAAGTATTGACTTTCTTCAAGGATAAGTCTTATCTTTGACGGTGGATAAGTATTGACTTTCTTGAAGGATAAGTCTTATCTTTGACAGTGGATAAGGATAAATTCTAGATCCTTCTTTGTAGGAGTTGTTTCCATATCATAACGGACTTGTATTGAAACAAGCCCACTTGTATTAGAACAAGCCTGTATTGAACGTTTTCTAATACAGGTTGTACTTCTAGCCCAAATATTAATTACAAAATTAATATTTAATTAAAGTTTCGGGCCTTATTAATGGACCTTATTTATGAACCATCTAGGTTTAATTAATGCAATATTAATTATGTCTTTAGGGTTATTTTTAACCCATATCATTTGCCCCCCAACTTCTATGATAATGCACTAGGATTTCATAGAAGTTATACCGGTCTTTTTCGAGACTTGGGGTCTTTTTATCCCTTACCTGGGACTTACTACCATTTTTTAGGGATTTTACTATACACTAGTGTTTCACGAGTATCGTCTTGGTGTAAAGTGTGGAGCGACCTACACATTTACCACGATTTTGCCTTATTTGAGGCTAGCTTGACATTTGCATAAGCCTTTTATGTCTTATACCGTCTTGTTTTGGCTTCAAGCCTTTCATTGAGCATATCGAATGATGGGGTTTGGACTAAATGTCTTAGGTTTCTGGGGTTTCAACCCTTCACCCTTACGAGTTCTTACTGATGGCTCCCCTCGTAGTGATTCATTCTCAAGTCTATCATATCAAACTTCTCCCGATCTTGAAATTTTCGCTAATTAACAATAGGCATCTTAGGCTTTCTTTTGTATGTTTATTAGCAACATTCACCCTTCGGGGTTCGTTGTATTCAACTCGATTTGTACAGTTGACATGCATATTTTGTATGTTTTCCTTTGCATTCATTTGTAGTTTGTCTTGGCAAAGCTTTGAAGATGTTTCTACCAATCAAAACGGGTTCAACCCTTCATCTGCTTTCTAGGAAGCTCATGATTTCATCGAACCTTATTTCTACTTGTCCTGATAGTGAGTCCAGTCAAGACACACTTTAAACATAATAGACTTTCAAGTTTGCAGCATGCCAAGTTCTTAGCACTTCGATCCCTTGCAAGGTTTCCAATTTGTAGGAGCCTCGACCAAATACGTTCTTGACGCGATATGGTCCTTCCCAATTTGGGACCAACTTGCCTTTTTGTCCAACTCCGGATGCCTCAATCTTTCGGAGGACTAAGTCTCCATGACGGAAGAATCTCTCTTTAACCCTTAGGTTAGAGTAGAAAGATGCCCCTTTTTTATGTTCAACTACCTTAGCATTTGCCTCATCTCTAACTTCATCAATTAGATCTAAGGCCAGCCTCATGCCTTCTTCATTTGTCTCTGGCTCATAAGCTTCGATTCTTGGAGATGTGTGAGTAATCTCCACTGGTACCACTGCTTCTGCCCCATATGCCAGCAGAAAGGGGGTTGCTCCAGTGGTGACTTTACAAGTAGTACGATATGCCCATAGTGTGCGGAGCAATTCGTCTACCCAAGTGTTTCTAGAGCGTTCAACTATTTTCTTAAGTCCATCCAGGATAATTCGATTGGCAACCTCAGCTTGCCCATTTGCTTGAGGATCGGCAACAGAAGTGAAGCGTAACTTGATATCATTCTTATCACAATACTTCTTGAATTCATCGTTGTTAAACTGAGTTCCATTATCCGTGACCAAGATTCGTGGAATCCCGTATCTCCATATTACATTTTCCCAGAAGAAATGCATTACTTGCTTGGTGGTTATCTTGGCTAAAGGTTTAGCCTCAATCCACTTGGTGAAGTAGTCGATTGCCACTATTAAGAACTTTCTTTGCGCACTTGCCATTGGAAATGGTCCAAGGATATCCATTCCCCACATGGCGAATGTGATAGGTGAGTTTATGGATGTCATCATCTCTAGTGGTTGCCTAACCACCGGTGCATGCTTTTGGCACCGTTCACATTTCTTTACATAGCTTTTAGCATCTGTAAGTATGCTTGGCCAATAGAAACCTAGAAGAGTGACTTTATGGGCAAGGGCTCTGCTCCCAAGTGTTGCCCACAAATTCCTTCATGTACTTCCCTTAGGGCCAATTCTGCCTCTTGGGGTCTCAAGCATTTCAGATATGGAACAATGAAAGACTTTTTCTATAGGATTCCCTCAATCAGGGTATACTTTAGTGCTCTCACATATAACTTTCGTGCTTCTGAAGTGTCGTTGGGTAACCACCAAGTTTCCAGATGAGATTTGATGGGATCCATCCAACAGCTGGCAACATCAATAGGTGCTACCAACTTTCCATTGATGCTCGGGGTCTTCAAGACTTGGAAGTATACACTTCCTGCATAGTTTTCAATTTCAGAAGAGGCAAACTTAGACAAGGCATCGGCCTTCATGTTCTCTTCCCTTGGAATGTGTTCCACATAGCATTCATCAAACTGAGTCATGATGGCCTTGACAAGTTTTAGGTACTTGGTCATGACTTCATCTCTGGCTTCAAACTCCCCATTTACTTGGGAAACCACTAGCCTCGAGTCTCCACACACTTTCATAGTTTTAACTCTCAAGGCTCCAGCCAGCCCTAAGCCAGCTATCAGGGCTTCGTACTCAGCTTCATTGTTTGTCGTTGGGAAGTATAGTTTTAGTGCGTACTCTATGAGAAATCCATCAGGACTTTGTAGCACCAAACCTGCTCCACTTGATTTTGTTTTTGATGCTCCATCAAAATAGCGCACCCAACACTCTTTGGACACCATGTCTTCATCTTTCTTGTCTTCATCTATCATTTCCTGCCCCCCGACTTCCTGGTTGTCAATAGTGCATTCAACCATGAAGTCAGTGAGTGCTTGAGCTTTTATGGTCGTTCGAGGCTTGTACTTGATGTCAAATTCTCTCAATTCAATAGCCCATTTGATCAACCTTCCACTAACTTGAGGGCTATGCAAGATGTTTCTTAGAGGCTGATTGGTTAAGACCTCTATCTTGTGTGCCTGGAAGTATGGGCGTAGCTTTCTTGAGGCCATTATCAAGGCTAAGGCAAACTTCTCTATCGTAGAGTAGTTTATTTCTGCCCCATGTAGAATCTTACTTACGTAGTAGATGGGTTTCTGAACCTTCAATTCTTCTTTTATCAAAACGGCTCAAAGGGCTGTGTTAGAAACCGCCAAGTACAAATGTAACACCCCAGTCCCACATTGAGTAGATTGGGACATTTTGTTCAGTTTATAAGGCAAAGTACTACTACTAATTAGCACCAACAAAATCATGATATTTTGGGGGCATGTGGTGGGCTCGTCGTTACCCAAGTTGGCTGCATTTGGAACAGTAGGCTTTGGCTTATTCGGACTCGGAATCGGGACTTGACCCGATTTTCGAAAAATGCTCCGGATTTGACCCGGGTTGTCACATATGGTATCAAAGCTGACTCTCGAAAGCTTGTCGAGGCAAGTTGCCGGAGGTGGGGACACGAAGCCAGCCGGTATTATCCCACAATGGCTAGGGAGGAACGATCTTGGAACCTATGGGCTATATCTGATCAGGCTTGACGAGGACGTCAAGAGTTTAAGTGGGGGAGTTTATAACACCCCAGTCCCACATCGAGTAGATTGGGACATTCTGTTCAGTTTATAAGGCAAAGTACTACTACTAATTAGCACCAACAAAATCATGATATTTTGGGGGCCTGTGGTGGGCTTGTCGTTACCCAAGTTGGCTGCATTTGGAACAGTAGGCTTTGGCTTATTCGGACTCGGAATCGGGACTTGACCCGATTTTCGAAAAATGCTCGGGATTTGACCCGAGTTGTCATCCTGGCTTTGGCTTTGCCAACAGTGGTGCCTCAGCCATGTATTTCTTCAAGGCCTCCTGGCTTTCAGTTGTTCACTCAAAAAATTTCACGTTTTTGAGTGCTTTGAAGAAAGGTAAGTGTTAATCCCAAATGACCTAACAGAATTGTAGAAGGGGGGGGGGGGGTTGAATACAATTCTAGATATTTTCTAAACTTAAAACAACTTTCAAATAAAACAATACTGAAAATAAAAACACAAGCAAATATAAAATTTCAGTTGGATGTTTTGAGGATCCAACTGAGATGTTTTTATTTCGGAAATAATCTGTTTTACAAATGTATAACAGCTGCTCAGTTCCTGATTTGGAGTGAGAGTGCTCTTTGAAAGAAGCTAATACAAACTATTTTTATCTCACTCACTTATCTTAAAATGAAATGCTACACTTGGTTATATAACCCAAGTTTACAATGCTATTTTTGGTTACTCTAAATTAATCTAAAGGTAACCTCCAGTAGCTTGCTTTTCATCCCTTTTGTCCAATGGTCCTTGGAGATCTTATCTTTTGTCTTCATGCTTATTATGATCTCACTCAAAAACCTAATTGGAAATTGGAATGTTTCCTCATTCCCAGTGTCCATTTTGATGGCTTCCAATGCAAAGTACACTTCTACATCACCTTTTCATCTGTTAGAAAACTGTCACTATCACTTTGTCAACTATTCAGAAAAGTGATAATGATTCGTTGATAGCAGTAAGATGTGTTTCGTTGATAGCTTTATTCTTCATTCCGTTGATGGTATATTCTTTATTTCGTTGATGAGTAATCTTCATTTCGTTGATAGAGTAATCTTCATTCCGTTGATAGAGTAATCTTCACTTAGGCAAAATTACAAGGCACAATATATTTACACTTAACCAACCTATTTTGCCTATCTAATACTTAGTCAACATGACTTAGAGAACCTATCTAATACCTACAACAAAATGCATATCAACCAGTGAAGTATTGTACAGTGCAATTGCTACATCACTCATTCCGTTGATGAGCTACCTGTCAACGAAAGCTGCAAAGCATACCATTTCGTTGACAGTTACAAAATTGACTTAATACAAAATCTACTAAGTGTTTTATAATTACTATAACACCCCCAGATCCGGGGTCAGGAATCTGGGTTGTCACGCTCCATCAATGATACAATACCTGCATTACTTACAACATTCTCATAATACAACTCCAAAGACCCCAATCACTTACGCACACACACATACAAGTTATAGCCTTGGAAATGAGCAACAATTATCAACATTTGTTATTACAACCCAAATGTACTATCCAGGATCTCATCTATTATTAACAACCTCTACATGAAGTTACAATAATAGACCTCACAATTCTATACAAGGTTTAGTAATACAAACCCACTCAAAATAATTCTCACTAATTCAAGTTGCAACTATTCTGCTCACACCGAAAGTATCCATCCTGCATCAACTAACTCCAGGGTGGTCTCTTCATTCCCTTGCTCTCGTAACACGAGGTGGATTCGGCAATGTTTTCCTCATGCTGAAAGATTTAATAAAGCAAGAATGAGCTAATAGTGCTCAGCAAGAAATCTATTCCAGTTTAAATCTTTAAACCTTTTAGGGAGATAATCCATATGATATCAAAGCTTTTATCACTACTAGGTTCTAACCCCAAAATAGTATACCGTTTAAAATACTGTATGACTTATAATCATACTCATATACTCTTCGTAAATCCTTTAGGAAATCCTTGGTATCAGTATGGTAAACCAAGACTCAAGACATATCTTTTTAAAATAGAGGTTAACATTAGAATCAAGGCTTAAAGCCTATTTATTGATTCAAAATACCATACAGTTCAATATCTTTATAACCACTGCTACGCATTAAACGGATAGAATATTAGCATAATATAAAAGATGAAGTTATGAGGAAAATTAATATAAGGTTTCCGTAACCCAAAATCCACTTATGCATATATAATCTGAGTAAGGTTTCATCACAGTCATAACTCATAAAATAAAAGATGAAGTTGCAAGAATTTATTGTAACTTCATTTTTTGAACACTTTTCAACCCCCTGCCTCCCCCTTTCCCCAAGTGTAATACTTGTTGATACGACTCCACTAAGTAGTTATATCTAGGTTGGAAAGGAAGATTCTCCAATATTTCCCAAGCTATTGCTTGTTAATGGATATCGACTTGTTCCATCAATTTACCCCTCGATCGTTGAGGTGGTAACACAACATTTGACTTGCAACAATTAAATTGCCCCGAGAAAATATCTGACCCCTGACAGTTTTGAGTTGAGAGTTTAAAATGAGTAGCAGTCACTTAAATCAGGTTTCCCATATTTTGGTAGTTGAGCGAGTATTTAAATTCTCTTAAAAGATAGATTTAAATGGAAAAACAGTGTTTGGGAACCTCCCCTTGATTTAAAATAATTAATTATACTGCTTAGAATATCCTTCATAATTGTTGAAAGTCAAGGATAAACTTTAAATAATATAATTCATTTTAAATAATAATATTTATTAAATAAATAAACCTTAAACGAATATTCAAAAATAATATTCATTAAATAAATAATGATTAAATGAATATTCAAAATAATATTCATTAACTAAATAAGGATTAAATGAATATTCAAAATAATATTCATTAAATAAATAAGGATTAAATGAATATTCAAAATAATATTCATTAAATAAATAAGGATTAAATGAATATTCATTAAATAAATAAGGATTAAATGAATATTCAAAATAATATTCATTAAATAAATAATCATCGAATAACAGTTACCCGATATCTTTATCGGAAAAATAATCTTTAACATATACCGAAAATATAACTACTTCCAGTCTAAAGAATAAATCATACGCCCTTTTACCTAGGGCATTTATAAAAACCTGGCTTTTAACTGATATCCCATATCTAGCTTAGAAGCCCATAATCAAATCATAAAGCAAGTATCACAATATACTTTCGAAAACAGTTATGTCTTCCATTAGCATATATAACTTAAATAGTATTCAAATAGTATTTCTCGACTGAGATAATACTCAAATAACATTCCTTGAAAGATATAGTAAGCAAATATCATTCCTCGAATGATATCATACTCAAATAACAATCCTCAAAATACATAGTATTCTGCCGATGGAATCCCTCCGGGTTTCCACGGCTATCTACATATCTCAAAATACCGACTCCCGATTTAGAGTCGAAAACAATGAATATGCTCTTATATTTAGAGCTACCAGGTAAACCGGTTCATAACTACTTAACTCAAAAGATTTTATATAATCCAAAGGTCAAATCTATTTCAACAAGAAATAAGATATATCGCAAAACTGTCCAATTTTATACATGGCAAAAGCAGTATTATATAGTCAATACTTCAAAGTATAGATTTAGAAACTTGCATCATACTTGGAACAAAGAGTACACATAAACATTTGAATAACCAAGTATTATACATTTGAAAATATACCTACTCTGAACAATAGAGTAAGGTTTTAGTAAACTTGCCTGGAAATTCCGAAGTAGCAATAAGTCTCATGTTGGTCCAGTAATCTAGAATCAACACAAGGTTCAAGATTAATAACTTAAACGCTTTCACCATACTAAGTATATACTATCTCAAGTACAAAGTCCATTTTCAAGTTAACTCCTTAATAACTTCTACTCGAGCATGCTCGCTCACGCATTTTTATAAAATTGAGATTTAATCCTTTTAGCACGAAATCTTTTGGAGGGTCTTCCTAAACATACCTAGCATGTTATCACAAAGTTTCACATTTTATTATGACCTCTAAGTGGTTCGATCATAGCCTCAAAGTTGGCTAAGTGGTAAAGTTTGGTTTCTCGAAACATCCTTTATTAAAACACTTGTTTCTCCTAAACCGTAAATCGGATTCACATGATCTTCGCACCAAAACGAACCTTGAAACAAGACCTACAATATCATAGACAGTGGTGATCTTGGGCAGAAGTTACTAGGTTCGAATATCACAAGCAAAACAAGGTTAAGGAAAATCGGGCATTACGACGGCTATGTTTTAGTGATTCCAAAGTTTAAATCATCATCTTTACATAATCAACCAACCAATCATCAAACTCATTTCTTCAACATCATGACTAATCCATAAACATCATCAACCATAGTCAAAACCAACATCTACTTATTCATCATCAAAAACAACACCATACTTTCATCAAAATCAACCATTCATCCTTATAATCAAACTAACTAAACTATACTTAAAACTAACCATATAAATCAATTTATAACTAAGGGTTTCAAGAGTTTATACCTTCCTTGATGCTTGATGTACACTAACAATAGTTTATAATCCTTCCTTGAGCTTTGAACAAACCTTAACAAGCTTAATCCTTAAGAAACAAAATCAAGAATCATGAAAAGTTACTATTCATCACTATTCATGTTCATCTTCAATCAAGGATTTGAATATGTTACCCTCCATGGATGATTATAGGATTCAGAGAATACCTTAGTTTGGAAATATGGAAGCTTTAGAATCCAAGATCATGATTTATGGAAGCTTGGAAGATTGATTCTTGAAAAAGTATCCTTTGATTGAAGAAATGGGCCGAATGGTATTGTTCTTCAAGTGGGGTTTCTTTTTTCTTGCTTTTTGCCTTGGTTGATTTTGATAATTGTGATATTTTGTAGTCAAATGGTGAGTCATAGCTTGTTTGTCTCATCATCAGGACACATGTCAAGCAGTGGGATGTCTGGGTGGCAAAGCAGCTTTACTAGTTCGTTTCCTTTCACATGGATGATACAATTGTTGCATTCCTTGGATTAATCTTGTTACATGTTACTTCCATGCTTGTATTTAATCCAACTGGTGTTGTTTGGTTACTGCTTAATCTCGTTGAACGTTCGCAGGGTTTTCTTAACTGTTCTATCGAAGTAGTTTACCGTAAACGTTCTTGATATCTTAATACTTTTACTAAATCCATATCCATGGAATTGATAATTTAAAATCCTTCAATATATTTAAATAATGATTAATCCATCAGTAATAGGTGAAATTTCGGAGAAAACAGAAAATGCCATTCTTCTGATTCTGACAGCTTCTGCATTCACTCATTTACATAGTAGATCACTAATACGACTTCGAAAGTTCATTATCCCGACTCGTACATAGGGTGGTCTGAAAATTTTCTAAACGAAAAAATTACTATTCATCAAGATTTTACTATTCATCAAATAAATTTTTTTTTAACTAAGTCCAAAATTTGGGGTTATTACAGTCTCCCCTCCTTAAAAGGATTCCGTCCCGGAATCTAAGAAAATAGCTGAGGTTACTCTTTCAATATAGAAATCTCCAGTTTCCAGGTTGACTCTTCAACCCTCTGGTCTCATTATAACTCTTACTCATTCCGGTCTGTGATATCTACTGGACGCTCTATATAAGCCAATTCTGGCTATGCTCACATACACCCATTTTCTATCAACATTTGATTATTCTTGCAATCGGCGGTACAACACTTACCGTAACTTCGGTTGTCTAAAATGTTTCTTTCAGTCGGTCCGTCGGTCTGCGGATCCTACGTAGTACTCGCACTCAATCTCGTTGCCAAACATGTTGGAAAACTCCTCCCGAATCGGGAGTTCAATCATTGGTTCTTATCTGACACGATGGTGACTGGAACTCCACGTCACCCAACTATCTCTTTCGTAACTCTTCGGTTAACGATCTCTTGCTGATAACAAAATATGAGTAGACTCATTTGATCCATCAATTATAGCTCAATTGACGTCATAGTCCGACTTGATTCTTGTTGATCCTTTCACAGAATCCATTATAGTAAAATTACATTCCTAATCAGGAATCTCTATTAACTGTGATAGTCAACTAGGTCTTTGTTCTGCCTTCATTTTCTGACATATCCAATATTTGTTTACCAATCGATAAATCCTTTTATTTATCCGACCACTTATAACATTTCCTTAACTTTCTTTACCTTTTTGCACTCTCGGTGTAGCTGTCTCTTTATGACAGATCTTTATTCCTTAATTCGTTCTGGCTCATTCAGGACCTTTAAATAATCCTTTATGTTCTCGTGACTTCAAACTTCATCCTTTCAGTTCTTCTTATTAGTCATTCCGAAGATTTAGCATCTTTCATTTCTTGAACATTTGGAATCCAAACTTGGTCAAATATACCTTATGATTCCTGGAAATTTTCTCACATTTCTCGATCCATTCAACTTTTTCAGTCTTTCGAGTAAGTCTGGTCATTGGGGCTGCTATCTTAGCAAAATCTTGTACACATCTTCGGTAATATCCGACTAAATCCACAAAATTACTCACCTCGGTTGGTGTGGTTGGTCTTTCCTAGTTTGAAACGTCTCCTATCTTTGCAGGGTCAACCATTACTCCTTTACTGTTGACCACATGTCCTAAAATTGTACTTCCTTTAGCCAAAACTCGCACTTTGAGAACTTGGCATATAACTTTTCTCTCCTTAGTGCTTCTAACACGATCCTCAAATGTTCTACATGTTCTTCCTCGGTCTTTGAGGTAAACCTAAATACTGCCGATGTCACTATGATATACTTATCCAAATACTTCTTGAAAAGTCGATTCAGCACGTCCATGAAAGCTGCAAGGGCATTCGTCAGCCCAAACGACATTACTAAAAACTTGTAGTGTCCATACTTGGTGCGAAACGCAGTCTTGGGTACGTTCTCAGGCTTAATATTCAATTGGTGGTATCCAGTTCTCAATCAATATTCGAGGATTTAAATGCATCATGCAGCCGATCGATCAAATCACCGATCCTTGGCAGGGGTGTTCATTCTTAACAATTAGCCTATTTAGCTCTCGATACTCTATGCACAGCCTCTTGTTGTCGTCCTTTTTCTTCACCAATAACACGGGTGCATCCCACGGTGACGCACTTGGTCTTATAATTCCTTCCCCTAACAATTTCTACAATTGAGCGACTAATTTCTTCATCTCGACTGGAGCTAGTCGGTACGGGGCCTTCGAAACTGGCGCCGTTCTTGGAGCTAATTCTATACCAGACTTTATTTCTCTATTGGGTGGTAACCCCGGAAGATCTTCTGGAAATACATCCTCGAATTCGTTAACCGTGGGGATATTCTGTACACTAGGTACTTCCCGTTTCGTATCCATCACAGTCGCTAAACAAGTTTCATCTTCTTGGAGGTCAAACGTTTCCTCGTCCGACAATCTGAATTCTTACTTCCTTTCTTTCTCAATCTATTCGTGTTTCATACTCTATTTTCTTTATTCCCATTTCTTTCTCGTCCACTTTGCTTCCATTTCTATCAAAGTCGTTTCATTAACCAAGGTAACATAATCAGTCATTTCGAACACTTCGTTATTCTGAATTCGCATCATGCGAAACAAACCTTGGAAATTTCCGTAAACTTCGATTCATAGTTGTCGTACTCATTTATCTTGGCTCTCAGCTTCAACACTCTCCTTTTTCCAAATACTAAGGAAAATACTTGCATGGTACCAAGAATACTTCAAGCAACAGAATGCTTTATATATATATATATAACTTTGCAAAATTCTCGCTGAGTGGGCGACCTGGTTAGGTCTCAATCAAATTATTGTTTGAAAATCTTCCCACCATACTTCACTGCATACAAATGCATCGTGAATTCACTTATAAAAATTTGACCGAAAGTTGAACTTAGTGATACAATAACTAGTTCACTTCAAGAAACATTAACAACTAGCTGAACAAAATTTTCTAGTTTGATTGGTTTAGAACGCATCATCTAGCTAGGATGATTAGCTAGATTTTCATCATATCATTAAAATTTCAACTAGTTAGAACAATTAACTAGTCACTCATTATGGCACATGCAATTAGCCATTTTCAATTTATTAGTACAAAAATCTCGGCATCGTAGTCAAAGAAAGAAAGAAAGCAAAATTTTTGACTACTCGGATAATGAATTAAGAAGAAGAATAATAAGTTTGGGACGAACAAGGTAATTATAACCTTTGAATAGAATATAAGGTTTGAATAGATGGTTCTTGGTATCGGAACAATCGATAACCTCCCACCAAACATTTCTCATCAGTGAAACGGTCCACCCAAAGGTGTCTCCGTACATAAACTTTGTCAAATCCTTCGATAGAATTGAATTCGGAATATCAATATCAAATTGATCTCCCTTCTACGATTTCAACGTCTGATGTGCAAACCTCTTCTTAATAGAAGAAAAGAATTTACGAGTAGTCTCTGAAATATACATCATCTATGTTTTAGACACATAGCTAGATATTTATGAACTCGACTGAGGAGTCCAAGTATGAAAAAAAAGAAATCGAATATCAAAATAATCGTTTAAAGAATATTCGTCAAATAATTAAGGAAGCATTAATTGAACATTCCTTAGATAATTGAAAGAATAAAGAATAAAATATAGACCTAGAAGGATAGATGAATAATGGTCCCCTCTTCCGGTCATCCTAGGGCACGAACAAAGCGCTCCGGTGAGTAATGGTAAGTTAACTCTGCGTATTTAAACCTCAAAGGTAATGAGAGGAGAAAAGAAATAAAATAAAATGAATATAGCAATGGTTGGTTGCATCCCAAGTTGAAGTAGGAAACTAAAAAGGTTACCTGGCATGAATTATTCAAGGTAACACGGGCATGAACAGTTTTAGATTGAGGAGTGTACCAGCAAGTAGATACCAAGAAGTCAATGGTCATTATAATTTCTAACATCACCCATACGAGGATGATCTTATCTTTCTGCCTTTATGGCTTATGGTACTAACCAACGGTACCTCAAAATCGTACAAGTCCTTAAATAGGTCGGGAGTTCGAAACATATTCGCCATTCCCCGATAATTGTTCAAAGATTGGGCCTCCTACGGCTGCATCAACACATCCTCAAAAGATGAAGGTCGATTAACGTATATGTAATTTCTTAACACTAGTCGTATCGAACGAATCCAACCCCAGGCCACCATAGGTCTCGTCCCTCGTAGGTCCTGAGATTGTCGCATTGCTCGTCGCAACCATACGTGTCTTTATCAGAATCACGCTATTCATTCTTCATATCTTTGATTTATGAGTTGAGCCATCATGGCCTATCGTACGAAATGTACTCGCGATGCGATTTAGCACGTTCGTCTCACGATAATGTTCTGGTACTACACGTACGCAACAGTCTCCTTTTTAGGTAACAAAATACCCATCGACGGAAAAGACACCAACTCTTGTGGAATCGTTGTTCTCAAGGCTTGGACCTCATACACAAGATAATGCCCTAACTAGTCCACGCAATTTAGTAATTCGGATCGCGTAAAGGACTGTAAACGTCTCAATCTTCACATGTGCTGCCTTCTCGTGGCAAACTACGATGAACTTCAAACACTTAGGTTCTTACTAAGTCAAGTTATCCATTGGTATTGGCCATTCCGACCTTACCCCAACTGCAACCGAGACTCTGCTTCGCGTCTTATCTTAATGTTTTTGATAATCCGTGTACACTTCTAAACGTCCTTCTCATCATTATGATGTTCTTCAACGGTCCTATCGGTCCCCCGATAAGTCCTCAACTAAACTCTTTAATCTTAACATCCTCAGTGGAACTACTTCCGGTAGTCCACTTAACGAACTCTATATGAGTCCTCTCGTCATTCGCTTACTTCGATATAACTCTTAACACTCTCATATCCAAGTTTATAACTTAACTCTCTGATACCATTTCTGTAACACCCCCAGATCCGGGGTCAGGAATCTGGGTTGTCACGCTCCATCAATGATACAATACCTGCATTACTTACAACATTCTCATAATACAACTCCAAAGACCCCAATCACTTACGCACACACACACAAGTTATAGCCTTGGAAATGAGCAACAATTATCAACATTTGTTATTACAACCCAAATGTACTATCCAGGATCTCATCTATTATTTACAACCTCTACCTGAAGTTACAATAATAGACCTCACAATTCTATACAAGGTTTAGTAATACAAACCCACTCAAAATAATTCTCACTAATTCAAGCTGCAACTATTCTGCTCACACCGACAGTATCCATCCTGCATCAACTAACTCTAGGGTGGTCTCTCCATTCCCTTGCTCTCGTAACACGAGGTGGATTCGGCAATGTTTTCCTCATGCTGAAAGATTTAATAAAGCAAGAATGAGCTAATAGTGCTTAGCAAGAAATCTATCCCAGTTTAAATCTTTAAACCTTTTAGGGAGATATCCATATGGGATCAAAGCTTTTATCACTACTAGGGTCTAACCCCAAAATAGTATACCGTTTAAAATACCGTATGACTTATAATAATACTCATATACTCTTCGTAAATCCTTTAGGAAATCCTTGGTATCAGTATGGTAAACCAAGACTCAAGACATATCTTTTTAAAATAGAGGTTAACATTAGAATCAAGGCTTAAAGCCTATTTATTGATTCAAAATACCATACAGTTCAATATCTTTATAACCACATGCTACACATTAAACGGATAGAATACTAGCATAATATAAAAGATGAGGTTACGAGGAAAATTAATATAAGGTTTCCGTAACCCAAAATCCACTTATGCATATATAATCTGAGTAAGGTTTCATCAGAGTCATAACTCATAAAATAAAAGATGAAGTTGCAAGGATTTATTGTAACTTCATTGTTTGAACACTTTTCAACCCCCTGCCAACATGATCGGTAAACCTATACCAAGGATGTCATCCTTAGTCCCTTTCAATACATGTTGCAGAAAACCCCATGTCAACATGATCGGTAAACCTATACCAAGGATGTCATCCTTAGTCCCTTTCAATACATGTTGCAGAATTATCCAAATTGGATTATGAACCAATACTGGAGTAATCACCGCGCCAGTTGTCCCAACCTCACTATGATCAGTAGCAGGTCGTACAACTAAAAATGTTTTCTACATGTAGATGGAAGAACACGACAACCTGACATCGTCTACCGCCTTTCTGGATCTCCCCGGCCCATTTGGGGCAATAAAAATGATGGGTCGACTCGACCTCTTACACTGCTCCTAGTTCGGATGAAATCCATGACTCTGAAACGTAAAGATCGTCCCCCTTTCCCCAAGTGTAATACTTGTTGATACGACTCCACTAAGTAGTTATATCTAGGTTGGAAAGGAAGATTCTCCAATATTTCCCAAGCTATTGCTTGTTAATGGATATCGACTTGTTCCATCAATTTACCCCTCGATCGTTGAGGTGGTAACACAACATTTGACTTGCAACAATTAAATTGCTCCGAGAAAATATATGTCCCCTGACAGTTTTGAGTTGAGAGTTTAAAATGAGTAGCAGTCACTTAAATCAGGTTTCCCATATTTTTGGTAGTTGAGCGAGTATTTAAATTCTCTTAAAAGATAGATTTAAATGAGAAAACAGTGTTTGGGAACCTCCCCTTGATTTAAAATAATTAATAATACCGCTTAGAATATCCTTCATAATTGTTGAAGGTCAAGGATAAACTTTAAATAATATAACTCATTTTAAAACGGGTTAAAAGTATTTAATAAATAATCGAATAATATTTATTAAATAAATAAACCTTAAACGAATATTCAAATATAATATTCATTAAATAAATAATGATTGAATGAATATTCAAAATAATATTCATTAACTAAATAAGGATTAAATAAATATTCAAAATAATATTCATTAAATAAATAAGGATTAAATGAATATTCAAAATAATATTCATTAAATAAATAAGGATTAAATGAATATTCAAAATAATATTCATTAAATAAATAAGGATTAAATGAATATTCAAAATAATATTCATTAAATAAATAATCATCGAATAACAGTTACCCGATATCTTTATCGGAAAAATAATCTTTAACCTATACCGAAAATATAACTACTTCCGGTCTAAAGAATAAATCATACGCCCTTTTACCTAGGTCATTTATAAAAATCTGGCTTCTAACTAATATCCCATATCTAGCTTAGAAGCCCATAATCAAATCATAAAGCAAGTATCACAATATACTTTCGAAAACATTTATGCCTTCCATTAGCATATATAACTGAAATAGTATTCAAATAGTATTTCTCGACTGAGATAATACTCAAGTAACATTCCTTGAAATATATAGTAAGCAAATATCATTCCTCGAATGATATCATACTCAAATAACAATCCTCAAAATACATAGTATTCTGCCGATGGAATCCCTCCGGGTTTCCACGACTATCTACATATCTCAAAATACCGACTCCCGATTTAGAGTCGAAAACAATGAATATGCTCTTATATTTAGAGCTACCATGTAAACAGGTTCATAACTACTTAACTCAAAAGATTTTATATAATCCAAAGGTCAAATCTATTTCAACAAGAAATAAGATATATCGCAAAAATGTCCAATTTTATACATGGCAAAAGCAGTATTATATAGTCAATACTTCAAAGTATAGATTTAGAAACTTGCATCATACTTGGAACAAAGAGTACACATAAACATTTGAATAACCAAGTATTATACATTTGAAAATATACCTACTCTGAACAATAGAGTAAGGTTTTAGTAAACTTGCCTGGAAATTCCGAAGTAGCAATAAGTCTCATGTTGGTCCAGTAATCTAGAATCAACACAAGGTTCAAGATTAATAACTTAAACGCTTTCACCATACTAAGTATATACTATCTCAAGTACAAAGTCCATTTTCATGTTAACTCCTTAAGAACTTCTACTCGAGCATGCTCGCTCACGCATTTTTATAAAATTGAGATTTAATCCTTTTAGCACGAAATCTTTTCGAGGGTCTTCCTAAACATACATAGCATGTTATCACAAAGTTTCACATTTTATTATGACCTCTAAGTGGTTCGATCATAGCCTCAAAGTTGGCTAAGTGGTAAAGTTTGGTTTCTCGAAACATCCTTTATTAAAACACTTGTTTCTCCTAAACCGTAAATCGGATTCACATGATCTTCGCACCAAAACGAACCTTGAAACAAGACCTACAATATCATAGACAGTGGTGATCTTGGGCAGAAGTTACTAGGTTCGAATATCACAAGCAAAACAAGGTTAAGGAAAATCGGGCATTACGACGACTATGTTTTAGTGATTCCAAAGTTTAAATCATCATCTTTACATAATCAACCAACCAATTATCAAACTCATTTCTTCAACATCATGACTAATCCATAAACATCATCAACCATAGTCAAAACCAACATCTACTTATTCATCATCAAAACAACACCATACTTTCATCAAAATCAACCATTCATCCTTATAATCAAACTAACTAAACTATACTTAAAACTAACCATATAAATCAATTTATAACTAAGGGTTTCAAGAGTTTATACCTTCCTTGATGCTTGATGTACACTAACAATAGTTTATAATCCTTCCTTGAGCTTTGAACAAACCTTAACAAGCTTAATCCTTAAGAAACAAAATCAAGAATCATGAAAAGTTACTATTCATCACTATTCATGTTCATCTTAAATCAAGGATTTGAATATGTTACCCTCCATGGATGATTCTAGGATTAAGAGAATACCTTAGTTTTGAAATATGGAAGCTTTAGAATCCAAGATCATGATTTATGGAAGCTTGGAAGATTGATTCTTGAAAAAGTATCCTTTGATTGAAGAAATGGGCCGAATGGTATTGTTCTTCAAGTGGGGTTTCTTTTTTCTTGCTTTTTGCCTTGGTTGATTTTGATAATTGTGATATTTTGTAGTCAAATGGTGAGTCATAGCTTGTTTGCCTCATCATCAGGACACATGTCAAGCAGTGGGATGTCTGGGTGGCAAAGCAGCTTTACTAGTTCGTTTCCTTTCACATGGATGATACAATTGTTGCATTCCTTGGATTAATCTTGTTACATGTTACTTCAATGCTTGTATTTAATCCAACTGGTGTTGTTTGGTTACTGCTTAATCTCGTTGAACGTTCGCAGGGTTTTCTTAAGTGTTCTATCGAAGTAGTTTACCGTAAACGTTCTTGATATCTTAATACTTTTACTAAATCCATATCCATGGAATTGATAATTTAAAATCCTTCAATATATTTAAATAATGATTAATCCATCAGTAATAGGTGAAATTTCGGAGAAAACAGAAAATGTTATTCTTCTGATTCTGACAGCTTCTGCATTCACTCATTTATATAGTAGATCACTACTACGACTTCAAAAGTTCATTATCCCGACTCGTACATAGGGTGGTCAGAAAATTTTCTATACGATAAAAATTACTATTCATCAGGATTTTACTATTCATCAAATAAAAAAAATTAACAAAGTCCAAAATTTGGGGTTATTACAATTATCATCAAGAACAACATATTCCTAACAATCTCCCCCAATTTATGACTGATAGAATAACAGCCATAAATCAAGAGCCTTGATGATAACAAAAACACTCAGACATATTACAAATGATAAAAGCAGAAATTGCATTGAGCTTCATTATATTTTTGAATTTTATTGAAATACAAAGTAGAAAATCTTACAAAACAAGTGCACAGAGTTGCTCCTCTAGTCTGAGCAGATTTTCATCTTTGCCTCTCTGGCCTTGTTTTCTTCCCTTTTCTTGCATTGTTCTCCTCAATCTGAGCTTGAAGTCTTCTGTAGAAAATCTTCTCTTCTTCATCTTGATTCCCCAACTTGGATTACATTAATCTCAGAGTTTCATTGGATGCCTTTTCCAGTTGGTCTTCTATTCTGAAGAATCTTCTACAGTTGTCCTTGTCTCTGAATTCCATCATCCAAAAAGGTTGGAGATGAATTTTCTTTCCTGTTTGACGGACCTTCAATACTCTGGGAAGTGCACCAGGCTTGTTCCAGCTAGCTTTGATTTGGCAAATTTTGGAGACAACCTCAGACTTGGCTGTTTTTGTAAAACCAAAATCTTTCTTCAGACATTTGAACACAGATAGCAGTGTCTGATAGTCTTCTCCCAGAATTCTGTGTAGAGGCCAAATCTGTTCTCTCCCACCCTTGTAGACAAACACCAATCTCTCTGGTAGTTTATGAGAAACTGCTATTCCTCTCACTTCAACCAAGTCATCAAGATTAAGATGTAGGTCAGACTCCTCCCTGATATCAGCAATGTAGATGAAGTCTTCTGGGTTGGTAGGAGGTTTCTCAGCTTGTGGTCTCCTTACAAAGACTGGCTTAGCCTTAGGAGCCCTCTGCTTTGATTTCTTCTTTGGATCCATTTCAAAGAGGAATTTTGGAAAGTTGGCCTCATCAAACTCAATTGGCTCTTCCTTTGGCTCAATTGGTTGATCATGGAAATTAACTGGATGTTCAGGATCACAGGCTAACTTTACTCCAGAAACTGGATCAGGAAATGTTGGAGGTGCAATTGGTGCAGAAGAGTCTATTGCATTGCTCTGAGAGTCATCATTATCAAAAGCTATGTTTCTCTTAGCTTTTGCCTTGGGTTGCCTTGTGCTCTCCCTCTTTCTCCTTTCCTCTTTGGCTTTTTCCTCTTGTTGTCTTTCTTCATTGTCAAGAGATTGGGCAACTGCAAGGGCTTGCATAGCTGCCCTATCTGACTCCTCAGCTTTAGCCTCAGCAAAATTTGGGTGACCAGCCCAAACACAAATTTCTTGTCCATTCCTGTAGACAATTGCTCTTTGTTTCCTTATCTCAGGATCATTGCTCTCCTTGCATTTTATGATAAGTTGTCCTAGAACCTTGAGGTCATCAGGATATGGTGAAGGATAAAAAGTCCTTGCAATGTTTTTGCCCTTTGGTTTAGCAGGGGATTTTGGAGATAGGCTTCCTTGAAGTGTAGCTTGTTCCACATCCCTAATGCATGAAGTTTGTCCCTTTTCTTTCATTGGACCTTGAGTAACTCCATGTATAAGGGGCTTTAGATCATGTGAACATTTAAACCGTGGCTCCTTATCCGTTGACACTAAGACCATGGCATTCGTTGATGGTGCTGTAGAAGTAGCTTGATCCGTTGATGGATGTTTGTTCTTTGCAGTTTCAGCTAACTTCTTGATTCTTGCATCTATGCTAGACCATTGGTCTTTTATCTGTCCTGCAAGTTGTAGCCTCATAGATGCCTGTTTAATCAGGTCAATGCCATCCATTTTATCCTTTACTGACTCCCTCATATGTGGTAAAGAAATGGCTGGGACCATAACCTTTGTGATTTGAATGTTTAACTCCTTAGATTTCTCCCCCTTTTTTTATCATCAAGAGAGATGATAGGGAGTCCCTGAGCTGCCACTAGCTGGGCTAAGAGTTGTGTTTGCTTCTCCTGTTCCTTTTGCATTTGAGTAAGTGTAGCTTCCGCTTTGTCCACCCTAGAAGTAAGAGTCTTCAGAGTAGTTGCCACTTCAGGTTCTTTGTTGAAGAATCTGTTCATCTTGGAAACAGTAAGAAGAGGAAGCTTTTCATCAAGCCTCTTGTCATTAGCATCCTTCAGGTTCTCAATAGAGTCCTTGATGTTCCTAGCTTCAATCCTTGTTTGCAACATCTGTAGCCTCTGAATCTCCAAAGAGTCCATGATAGCCTTGTAGAATTTCTTGTCATTGGCATTTGCAGACTCATGAGCTAGGTAAGCTTCATTGTAGTGCCTAGTGATTGCAGCATCTAGGCTATGATCCCCACGTGAGTCTTGAGTCATCCATCTTGGAGTAGGAGGCACCACAGAGTTCCCAGTCTGTGTAGAAACAACCACCTGTAGATTAGCACCAAGACTGCCCTCATCACTGGAAGAATCATCATATTCAAAGCTTCCACCAGCACCTTGAGACAAATTAGCAAGTGCATCCTTAGCCCTCATCATGAATGCAGTTGTATGAATAAGATTTAGTGATCTTTCTGCCTCCATATTGCCCTGCTGAGCCATGATTTGATAGGCTGGCACAGGATGAGTAAAGGTTTCAGGATCCAAAGAAATTCTATCCAGAGTTTGTTGATAATGCTCCTGGAAAGACAATTCTTTTTCTCCCTCATTAACCTCCATTAACTCACTTGCAATGGCTGGTTCCTTCCTTTCAGCATCTGTAGTCCCTTCTCTCTCTTCACTCTTTTCTTGCATCATGGGCTCCCCATGGCTCACACCTCTCACACCCTCACCTTCACCTACTAAGGTGGAACTCTCAGTCTCTCCTTTTGCCTGGCTAGAAGAAATAGCCAGCCTCTCACACACATCCTCTCCTTTTGCCTGGCTGCAAGCCAGCCTCTTAGATTCACTCCCTTTCAATCCTAGAAGTGTCTCAACTACCACTAGATCATCTGCACTAGTTGTGTGAACAACTTGATTTTCAATAAAAGGTGCAGAATGAACTATCAACGGTATGGTAGTTTGAACTGTCAACGGTATGGATACCATTGATGGAGAAACACTTGTCAACGAAAGAGACTGTTTCGTTGATGAAGTCAAGAAAGCATTCTGAGAAAGTGAAATTACAGTAGAATCTGTGGTGATTGATTTTAGAGATGGTTCCACAGATCCTCTTGTAGCTTCAGAAAAAGATGATTGGTGGCCCAACAAATCACTTAACAAGTGATGACCACCAATTTTTGAGTGGGGCTTCTCCAAGAATAGAGTTGGAGAATCATGAATAGATGAATGGATCATATCCACATCTAAGGACTGTGTTGGTGAATTTTGTGGAGTTGGTTCAAGATTTATGTTTAGAGAATGGGACTGTAACCCCAGAGTAATAATAGGGGTTACATCAAACTGAATTTGAGAGACTGGAAGTGTTGCTTCCAGTGTGTGTGCACCTTGTGTGACCTGGGATTTTTGCTTCACTCTCCTTTGGTATTGGGAAATTGCTGAATGTGGGCTTGAAGTGTCCCTTACCCTTTTGGAGTGTACTCTTGGAGGAGAGATTGTTTCAATAACTACATCCTTTTGGGAGGATGAAATTAGACTTGTGCTAATATCCATTTTACTCATTGTGCCTTGTTGGGAAGAAGTAATTGGGCTAGCCTGGGAAACACTCATCTCTCCCACCTTATCCTTAGGGTTTCTTTGATTTTGACCCCTTCCCTCACCTCTCACATCACCTGCACCACTCCTGTGACGCCCTCCAAACCCGGGGTACAGATTTGAGGAGTCATCCGACCAACGGAACACTATTTAACACATGCATAATATATAAAGACACAAATACCCCTTAACCAAGACCGCATCCAGATTATGGCAATGAACACAAGCTACTACAATCTTTTATTAATACAATACCAGTTTTATCAGAGTTATTACATCATAACTAAAGTTCAAATCTAGACATCTAATCTAGAAAAGCAAAACAACAACTACCCTGCCAATGACAATCACTCGAGGGGCTCTCCTGGCTGCTGGTGAACTATCGGTCACGCTATGCCAACTCATACTCTCGCTTCACTGGAATAGGGACAATAAATTGAACTTCTTTCAATGTAGAATAACTTCAAGTCTGTAGATGACTTTAATTCTTCATACTCTTGACTGATGTAATCTTCTGAGATTCCTGTGACACAATGATTTATTATTTACTTATTACATACTTGTTTAAGTTGAGTTGTTTCCTCGAAATACGAATAGGCCTATACATATGCCTTTCAATCTCCCCCTATTTTTTTGTTAGAGAATAACAATCAAATACCTTGAGGATAACTCAACTAACTTAAACAAGAAAAAGATTTGACATTAAAGAGCCAAGCAAATAATAAAAGTTCTGGTTTATATATAACAATTCCAGATTCAAACATAAAAGATAAATACAAGATAGTTGTTCCTCTAGCCTGAACAAATGATAACATTGAATCTATCTTGATCTACCTAAGCATATAAGAGATGTATACATTCAAAAACTTATGCTTCCTTCACTGATTTCTCCTTCTTCTTCTTCTTCACTTTCTTCAACTTCTTCCAGCTTTTCCGACAATTCTTCATCAAGAACTTGATCTGTTTCAGAAGCAAAACTTGATGGCATGACTGGTTGAGGAGTTACTTTCTTGAGTCTGTTCTTGAGTTGAGAATATCTCTTGATGTTATGCTCACAGTACTCCTTGATGATGTCAGCAAACTCAGTTTTCTTTTCAGAAGCAAAACCAGAAGTCCTTAGCAGATGTTCAGTGTGTACTAACCTTGTGGCAGTAATAGAAGCTAAGGATACTGGATCTAGTCCTATAGTCTGAACAGAAGAGCCTTCGTAGAATTTAACTTCAAGTGGCACATCTATAGTTTGAGGACTGTTTCTGCTGGCATACTCCCGTAACCTTTCATTTAGAAGAACGTTGAGATGAGAAGTTTCAAGCGCCTTGCAAATCAACACCCAGAGTTCTGATACAGTTCTTCTTGACAGAAGGTCAAATGAAACACAGAATGACCCTACATTCTGACAAGAGACAAAGATTTGGGGTTCTTCTAACACTCTATCATAAGCAGTACTTACCCTGGTAATCTCTTTCTTCAAAGCTTTCATGTACATGTTATTATCAGGGTTAGAACTGCTAAAAGATTTCAATACCTTTAAGAATTGAACATCATTGTTAGAAGACTTCTAGGGCTTTGCAAATAACTCCCTTGCTTGAACCCATCTTTCTCCAAGCTTTAGCTTGATATCCAACCTCCTATCCTTGACTTGAAGACTGTGAAGACTTTGTTTGAATTCATGCTCAGCCTTTTGAACTTTAATCTTCTGGGAGATGATATCAGCTACTCTTTCATTCTCCTCTTCTCTCTTCCTTATTTCTGCCCGTTGCTTGAGAATCTCCCTTTCAAAGGCAGGATCTGGATTGTATAAATCATCTTGATCATCCCAGTCCTCCACATTTACTCCTTCTCATTCACCACTAGCTGCTTGATCACTATCATATATTGGATCACCTAGCTCACCTTGATAAACAAACTCATCATCAGGTAGCACACCTTCTGGATCAACAGCTATTCCTTTCCCCTTATCTCTCACTCCTACTTGAGCAGTAGCAGTTCCCTTGCCTTTATCTTGTACCTTCGACCCTCCAGCTTCTCCACCCTTATTCTCCCCCTTAGTTGAGGAATCCTCTACAGATTTAGAAAGTGGAATTGTAGGAACCTCTTCAGCATCTCCAAAGAACTTTCTCTGTTCAACAGTAGGCGGATGTGATGTCTTGATCATGAAATATAAGTGTCTCATCCCCTGCTTTACGAAATCTACCTCCTCATGGACAGTTGACTTCAAAGAATCTAAAGATGATGAAAGTGAAGCAACTTCCCTTTTAGTGTCTTGAATGTCTTGATGAGAAGCGGAAAGCTGTTGAACTTTAGGAACCAGTGAGGTCTTCAGATTGTGTACCTCATTTTGTAACACACCCAGCTGATTGTCGACAGAGGTGGAAGACGAAGTCCGTGCAACCAGTTGTGCTTTGAAAAAATCTTTTTCCACCTGGGTGTCAGCCAACTTTTTCTCGAGTTCAGCTATCTTAGCTAACAACAGAGCAGTGTTTGTGTCTGTGTGTGCACTCACCTCACTTTCTCTCGATGGTGTTTCACTCACCTCACGTGCTTGTGTTTCGCTCATTGTTTGGTTCTGTTTACTAACCACTGGCTGTTTATCCTTGTCAGTTGCTGATGTACCTGCATTTAAAATCACCATAGCCCCTTCTGGAGATGTCACTGGTGGTGCAATGGTAGTTCACGAATCCCACTCCCTGGTAAAGTCCAAAAAATCATCCAACACTGAAAACTGAATTGCTTCAGGGATGGACTCACCAGGTTGCCCTTCACTTTCTCCAGTTAAAACTGTGAGTGAAGAATCCCTTAAGGGAGCCAGAGATGTTCCCTCTGGGAGGGGAGAAAGTGATTCTATTATTGGAGGCAAAGAATCAGATTTTCCCTATGAAGCCTGTGAAGGCTCTTCTACCGTGACTATGGTAGGAACTGTTTCATGAAGCATCCCTATGTGCTCTCCTCCTTGAGTGTCCTGAGTACGAGTCTCTACTATTGTTTCAGGAGTGTTTGCCCCCATTGTGGTTAATGGGAGAGTGCTTGACTCTGTACAGAATGCCATGGCCTGATGGCGAATTTCAATAGATCCATCTTGTTGAGAGGATGTATCTAGTAACTGTTCATTGGCCTTTTGAGAATCTATATCATGTTGGGAGGACACAGACTGGCTAACAGTTGCCTCAAGGAATGTTTTTCTCTTCTTTAGTGGAGGAGGCAGAGCTGTGGGATCACTCACATTAACATCTACTTCAACTTCTTCTCTCAATCTTGTTGTAGCAGGTTGTTCTAGGGGAGCGGTCAATGGATTTGACTCTGTATGTGGCTCTATGACCAGGGACAGAGGTTGTGGTTCTACAACCCCTTGGTCAATCCTAGGAACCCCTTGGGTTAAAGGAGCATATGAGAGAGGATATATTACCTGAACTGGAATGGTGTTGGGAGGCGCCATTGAAGTTCCAGCTGACGAGGATCCAACCACTGGATGTTCAACAAATAATAGTGGTAACTGTGGTTAAAGAATCTCTCACAGATAAGATGGTGGAACTATCGGTCTCGTTCCAGACTTAGGATTAGTGGACAAACTAGAGTATATAGCAGGATTAGTGTGTGCGGGGACTTGAAAATGAGTGTTTTGGAAAAAAGTTTTATGTTCATCAGAAAGAACATGATCTAACACTAGAGATAAGAAACGAGAATAAAAGCATCTAACTTTCTTTCCAGTTTCAGTGTCTCTAGGGTAGTTGTAAATCCTCCTTATCAAGAGATCCCAGACAAGTGTCCCTATGTCCAATCTGACATTGAAAACATCAGAATAGGCAATGTTTTGTAAAACAGAAGTGATGACCAGAAATTTGTTCTTGGTAGAATTACTAAAAACTTTGGCTAGACAGTCAAAGAACAAATCCCACTCACAAGCTAGATTAGCCTTATTCAGACGAGGAAGAAAAATATTCCCTTGGTAATTAATACTAGAGAAAAATTGAACTAACTCGTCATCAGTAGGGAATCCAACAAGATTATCAATTGGAAAATGAAGTACTTGACAAAAGATCTCCTTAGTTACTGTGTACTGACGATCAGAAATAGTGAATGTGAAAGATTACATATCATCAGCAACAACAACAGTTAAACATAATAGACGAAGGGGTTCAATCTTTAAATCAACAGAAGCAGTGATAGCATAGCTAACAATTGATTGTTCATTTAAAAATCGAATCCACGGCCTAAAACGTTCAGCAGAACACATAAGGGGATCACAATAGCCAACGTAATTATTATAACGCTCAATAACAAACTCAGCAGCCATTGAAAAGAAATAAATAAAGCAAAAGGATTTACTTAATCTGAAAGATTGAAAATCAGAAAGAATTATAAGATTAATTCGAAATAAATTTCAAATTAATAAGAAATTCTTTAGATTTTCAAAAAACAATCCACCAAATTAAATAAATCAAGCAGGAAGGAATAATATTAACCAGAAGAAAGAAAGACACCACCCAAGTAATTAAAAAAAATTGCAATAGTTCAATGTTCTAGTAAATTAAAACACAAACCAGAGCAAATTTAACTAAGTAAAAACTTGAGTTAGAAAAGGAATGAGCAAAAGAACCTGAGGTAACTGGCTATTTATATGCAGAGGTTCTGCTGAGCTCGGTATGACCTATCCATAGGTCATACCGAGAAAACTATACAGGTCATACCGAGCTAAGTAGAAAAGAACCTGAGGTCATACCGAGAAAACTGAATAAAACAAAACAATAAAATAAAACATAAAAAATAAAATTATATATATAAAAAGAAGTCGGTATGACCTAAGGAGGAGGTCATACCGAGAGTTAGTAGAACCTTACAGAAGGTCATACCGAGCTAAACAACAATATAGTTAGAAAAATAAAATAAAATAAAATAAAACAGAATTAATTACAGAATAATGCAATAAATAAAAACAAAATTTACAAGTCTAGAAAAATTCATAGAAGATTCCATAAATTTTAGAAAAATATGCAGAAAAATATTTAAGTGCAAACAATTAATATAAACTTGCAGAAAAATCTAAACAATAATATTTACAATCTGAAAAACACCTAAATAATTCTAAATAAATATATTTTCAATGAAAATACATTTCTCCACTTAAAACAAATATGAGAAAAATATTTTTAAAGAAAATAAAATATTCAGAGCTATTTAAATTTACAAGCATGTAATATTAAATGAGAATTGGAAATAAATATCATTTAAATGACAAGAGAAAATGAATTTTTGAAAGAACAAACATGACAGAGATATTGTTAATCACTAAGACTGTTTAACATACCTGTTGTGGATTAAAAAGCGTGCTTGTGAATTTAATGCTAAGGTTTAATGAGCTTCGAGCTTTAATGGCTGCACTTGTGTTTCGAGACTAAATCGGTCCTCACAAGATGCCTACGTATCTCAAATCGTTTTTGAGAATCAAGCCAAAGACGTAGTTCTTGGTGTTGCCCTCGGGGCTATGGCGGCAGGGGCACACCAAGGATGTAGTGACTTGTATGTCCTTATTCGAGGATGAAGTCTAAAACGTTGTAGATGACTTGTATGTCCTTATTCGAGGATGAAGTCTAAAACGTAGTTCTAGGGGTGCCTTTGTGGCTTGTTGCGCCTTCGAGGCGTTGTTGTGACGTATGGAGCTGTGCCCAAAACGTAGATGACGTATGGAGCTGTGCCCAAAACGTAGTTCTGATTATAGGATCAGGGTCCTTATATAGGCGTCTAGAGCCTAGTATTTATGGTATGTTTAGGAGTCTTAGCGAATAAGTCTCCTTTTTGATATTGGATAAACATTGTATTTCTTGATGGAGAATTCGTTTCCTTGTTGATAAAGGCTATGACTCATTAATTACCTTTAATTGGGATTACGGATCCTTCTTTGATGAATTTACCATAATTTGGGCTCTTTTAATGAGTTGTATATTTTCCATATTCATTAATTACGAAATTAATGAATAATTAGGGATTTGGGCATTAAATATCAAGCCTTTTCATTGGACCGTCAATTATATTTCTATAATTACTTTTCTGACCATATCATTTGCACCCCAACTTCTGGGAAAATCTCCTTGAGGTTTTTGTAGAAGTTATAGCGTGTTTTTCCCCAAAATTTTCCATTTTTAGGGCATTTTTGACCTCAAATTAGGTCATTTTCGACCAGGATTTCGACTAGGAACCAAGTCATTTTCGACCAGGATTTCGACCAGGAATGGTCCCAGGTCGAAGGATTCGACCTCATATTCTCGGTCATTTTCGACCAGGATCGTTCGACCTCAAGCATCCTTTTTTCGACCTCGATTCTGGTCCCAGGTCGAGGGGCTCGACCTCATTTTCCCAGCCATTTTCGACTAGGATCATTCGACCTCGATTTTGACTTCAAACAGTTGTGAGGTCGAAGCTATCGACCAGGATTTCCAAGTTTTTTTCCGACCTCAACTGTTCAACCTCGTTTGCCATATATCTTCGACCTTGATTTTAGTTCCAGGTCTTTTGTTTCGACCTCGAATCATAGGTCAATTTCGACCTCGATTCTAGTATATCTTCGACCTCGATTGATTGTGAGGTCGAAGTTGACGACTTCACTTCGTAGGCTATTTTCGACCTTGACTTTTCGACTTCATTTCCATGTGTTTTCGACCAGGATTTTCCTAGGTCAAAATAGACTTTATTCTCTGAGTCATTTTCGACCTCGTTTCCTTATGCTTTTCGACCTCATTTTAGTGTGAGGTCAGGGGATATGAACTCGATTTATCGTTTATTTTCGATCTCAATCAATCGACTTCGATCTAGGGTCTTTTCGACCTCATTTTTTCAATTTTTGACTTGCTTTTGGTGCGAAGTCGATGGATACGACTTCAGTTTCGTGTGTCTTTTCGACTTGGGTCATTCGACCTCGATTTAGGGTCTTTTCGACCTTAAATATTTAATTTTTTCGCTTAGTTTGGGAGTGAGGTCGATGAATACAGCCTCGATTTCCCTTTTATATTCGACCTTGGACGAACGACTTTGTCTTAGGGTCATTTCGACCTCGGTCTTTTGTTTTTTGCCTTGGTTTTATTCCGGGCTTTATTATTTTTGGTCTTTAAATAGTCCAATTTTAATTTAGACTTAAATCTTTCCAGCCTTGGGCCTTAACGAGCCTTATTTGATTTGGGCTTCGATTTTGCTTGAGATTTAATTTATTTGGGCTTTTGCCTTTGTAATCCATAAATGGATTTTATGGGCCTTACTGGATATAGACGGTTTCCCTTCCTTAACCGGTAGGGTTTCCAGTCATCTCTATTATAAAAGAGTGAGATTTCTATTCATTTCTCACTTCTTACTTCCAACTTTCTAAAATTTCTCTCTAGTATCTTTAGTTTTTCTCTCTTCTTACTCTGTGGTAAGGCGATTCCCGGCGAGCTTTTGTATGGCGGTGTTCTTATTTTTCTGGGATCAATCTTCATCCCTTGAAGATTTCTGGGTTTTCACCTTCATCCCTTGAAGATTTCTGGGTTTCTTTGAAGATTTCCTGGGATTTTTTTTGAAGTTTCTGGGTTTAAAATGGCTGATCGCGCTTCTCAACGTCTATGATAATGCACTAGGATTTTAATATACACTAGTGTTTCACGAGTATCGTCTTGGTGTAAAGTGTGGAGCGACCTACACATTTACGACGATTTTGCCTTATTCGAGGCTAACTTGACATTTGCATAAGCCTTTTATGTCTTATACCGTCTTGTTTTGGCTTCAAGCCTTTCATTGAGCATATCGAATGATGGGGTTTGGACTGAATGTCTTAGGTTTCTGGGGTTTCAACCCTTCATTTGCTTTCTAGGAAGCTCATGATTTCATCGAACCTTATTTCTATTTGTCCTAGTAGTGAGTCCAATCAGGACACACTTTAAACATAATAGACTTTCAAATTTGAGGCATGCCAAGTCCTTGGCACCTCATGCCCTTCGAGGGTTTCTAGCTTGTACGAGCCTCGACCGAATACGTTCTTGACGCGATATGGTCCTTCCCAATTTGGGGCTAACTTGCCTTTTTGTCCAACTCCGGATGCCTCAATCTTTCGGAGGACTAAATCTCCTTGTCGAAAGAATCTCTCTTTAACCCTTAGGTTGTAATAGAAAGATGCTCGTTTCTAATGCTGAACTATCTTGGCATTTGCCTTATCTCTAACTTCATCAATCAAATCTAAGGCCAGCCTCAAGCCTTCCTCATTTGTTTCTGGCTCATAAGCCTCAATTCTTGGAGACGTGTGAGTAATCTCCACTGGAACCACTGCCTCTGCCCCATATGCCAACAGAAAGGGGGTAGCTCCAGTGGTGACTTTACAGGTAGTACGATATGCCCATAGTATGGGGAGCAATTCGTCCACCCAAGTGTTTCTGGAGCGTTCAACTTTTTTCTTCAGTCCATCTAGGATAATTCGATTTGCAACCTCAGCTTGCCCATTTGCTTGAGGATGGGCGACAGAAGTGAAGCGCAACTTGATATCGTTCTCATCACAATATTTCTTAAACTCATCGTTGTTAAACTGAGTTCCATTGTCTGTGACCAAGATACGTTGTAAGATCCGGGAAAATTACGTGTTAATATTTGATGTGAAATGAAATTTTAATTTCATATTAAGAGTTATTAAATGATTTATCTGTTTAAACGTGCTAAGTTATTCGTTAAATGATTGAAAATGTGATATTGTGATGCTATGTGAAATGTGTAGGGAATTAGAAATTATTTTGAAAAGGGTGTCATACTATTTTATTTTATTTTAATTATCGAAAAGAAAATTTGGATCGTTCCCAAATTATTCGGGAGATTGGTATATCGTTCGTACCAATATTTCATTCGTTAAAGTAGGAAGTATTCGAAAATATTCGCAATAAAGGTATTTTGGTTCGTATATTTTGAATTAAACGATACTGGTAGTTATCCGTACTTTATGGATGCTTATCGTCTCGTGAAACGTGTATTCTGCTTTATTAAAGGTTTAAAGCATATATTCTGTTATATTGTATTTAAAGCGATCCATCGGATCAGTATCGATTCAAAAATGTCGTTTGGGGTATTATTTTCCGTTTAATAAAAAAGGCAAATCGTACTTTGTTTTCGTATAATCAAGCTTAATTACAGTTAAAAATCCGAAAAACCCTAGAACGTGTTCTTCGTGTTCTTGAGAATCAAACCAACTTTTGAAGGCGTTATCGGAATCCGATTTCGATGTTCTTGTAACCAAATCGAATCTCTCATCATCCCCTATCCAAAGCCATCATCAAAATCTATGTGGGTATGATTTCTGAGTTTTTCTTATTTTTAATTAATTTATTTATTTCGAATTTTTAGGTTAAATTTGGGGGAAATCGTATTATTGATTGTTCTTGCTAATTGATGGTATGGGTGTGTTCGTTATGTTATGTAGAGTATGTATGTGATTTTTTAATTTGAATTTGGAGTTCGTTTTCGAGCTAATCGGAAAAAAATAGAGTTCGTCGGAGTTCTTGGGTTTTAGCCGGAGAATGGATTCCCGATTACTGACAGTGTTTCTAGGATTGCAGATGTATAGATCGTGTTAATTAGAATCGATTCATGTATCCAGTTTTCAATTTGGTGTTCGACTCTGGCTTGCCGGAAAATCGAGCCGCCGACTTTTGATCGGATTTTTCTGGAAAAGCAGTGATGTTTTGGCTTGTCTGTGACCATATTTGGAGTGAGTGTGCTGTGTAGGTGATTTCCCCTCAAAGAAACGCGAGTTTGCAGTTGGTTTTGGGCACCAGAAGAATTCCGGTGGCCGGACGCCGGCCGGAAACTGGAAAACCCAGTTTCCGATGGGTTGTTCTTGGCGACCCGGAAAAGTTCTTGGTGACCCGTTTTCAAAACCCTAACCCGACCCGGTTTGATCCAAAAATCCTAATTCCATTTTCTGAATAGTGTTTCTGGGTTTTTATTTTAAAAATAATTCAAAAATAGTTTTATAATTCTAAAAATCATATCTTTGATTTAAAAATACATTTTATTATTCCGAAAATTTTATAAATTCATAAATATTTATTTAAATTCGAAAATTGATTAAATTTAATTATTTTAATTATTTTTGATTAATAATTAATTTATTTAATTAATTGATTAATTCTTTTAATCAGTTAATTCTTAATAATTAATTATTAATTAGATTTAATTAATTAATTAAAATTAAGTTTAATTATTTTCTAGCTTGGTTTATTTATTTAAAAATAGTTTGGGCATTTAAAAGAGTGTCAATTAATTTTATTAATTGATTTATTTGTAGTTAAAATACTTATATTGGATTTAAAAATCCGATTTTTGATTTAAAAATTGTTTATGGCTTATTTAAATTCAAATAAGCTTCGTGTGATGTTTTAAAAATAGTTATAAGTGCTATATGGTTTGTATGAGTTGTGTAATGTGTTTTATAGTCCGTATATGCCCGTACTAGGGCTAGTATATGAGTTTTAAATATTATAAATTAGACCGGGCGTCTGATACGTAACCGGTTACTTGTTTAAATATGTTATGTGAATGATGTGAATTATCTGTGGTTGAGTCATGCATGCGAATAAATTGTGTTGAGACTTGTTTGAGTATTTGGTCGTGTCTAATATCATCACGAGGGGTAGTTGGGATAGAAATTTGTCGGTTATGTTAGAAAGTGAGATTTACGAGGCCGTTGACTTAGATGTTGACTTTTATAGTATGGGGATTGTCGTCAAGCGAGTTACGTGGATTACTTATGTGGTTGATTGCGATTGGTCTATCAATTGAAATGTGGTTGTCTGTGCAACAGAGGCTATTGGACGAGACGAGTCAGATTATCGAAGTTAAGTTACGATCGTTTATGGAATGTGAAATCATACGTTGAAGACTAAGTACCGTCTCATGTTTGACTATCGAGGCTGGCACGTGGATTCGAAATGGTAAAAGCAGACTAGTGGTATTCGCAAGAGCGTTAAATCAAAGAAGGACGGAAGTAGAGAATCGTGCGACAAGACAGAATAAGGAGGAAATCGTATTGTTTCAGCGTTACGAAATAGCTAAGGACCAGAGGCAAGTGTTTATACCCTTGCTTATTAATTAAGGGATATTATCTTTAATTATTAGTATGCATGTTGAATGCTTATTACTGAATTTTCAAATGTTGATTTCTTTGCATTGAATTGCAAGTATGTTATTTAATCTCGTAAATTGACGAGTACTCTTTTATACCTTTTGAGTTTAGATTCATATTTTCATATTGATTGGAAAGATATACTTATTATATTGAAAAGTTTGAAGAGATAATTATGGGCCGTATACTAAGGCTTTCTTTTAAAAGACATGATTTTAAAACATTAGGTTGGAATATTGCCAACCCTAGATGAGTGGGAACTTATGAACCCTATGTTGAAAAATGTTATTTTAAATTCCGAAGTTGTGGTACTTGTTCTACAAGTATTCCATTTTTCCATCTTGCACCCTTGCAAGTATTATTATCATTTCTTGTTAATGCGATCATCTGATCCATTCCCTAATTCGAATTCATTTATGTTGTGCATGATTTAGTTTACTTCCTTCAAATACGAGGCTTATCTATTATAAGTATATGTTCGAAGGACTTGAACTATTTCTGTCAGAAGTTAATAAACCCTTGTTTTCTTCATTTATAAACTTCACCCTGAATTTTTCTTAAACTTGAACTTGACTTTCTTGTCACTTACCAGATTGTTGAATCTTAACTAATTCTTCCATGATGTGATAATTTGAACTATTGAGGCCATCTAGAGCCTGTTCTTTGAACCCTATTCTATATTGAGTTGTTACAAATTCTGTTGATATCATAATGCCTGTTTCATATCAGACTAAATCTTGTTGAGCATGTCATTGTTTATTCTTCATTATATCCCAGTTGTTACATCGAACTCGTCGATGCTTATTATATTGTCACTTTTCATATGCACCTCCCCCTATGGTGTCGATCTCGTCGATACTAGATTACATTGTTATTCCTTAATGGATTCTTCATAATTGAACTGTTTCCTGGAACGTGAGTTTTCCAGCAATTGTTGTATTAGGTTGTCGATTCTTCCGACACCTGATTGTCGAAGGAAGGTTGTCAATTGTTCTGACACCTGACGTATATATATATAATATAGGATTGGAATGTTTTTAAATGGGACCAGTAATTGGTCGGGCCATATTTATGGTCGGAATAAATTAGGGCCCAGATTGGCCTAGGATCCAGTAGAGGACTTTGCTATAAGAAAGTCCGGGGTTGATGCGTGGCTGGCCAGCAGCACAACCTTTGATTTGATAAATGTTAAAAATCCAATTCTAATATTAATTCTTATTTCTGGGATGAGTTACATCCATATGTTTTGTACTTGTGAGTTATGACCTGATATTCAGGTTTGTTAGGAATATGTTGATTCTTGATGATAATTGTAAAAACACTTAGTAGATTTTGTATTAAGTTATTTTGTAACTGTCAATGAAATGGCATGCTTTGCAGTGTTTCGTTGACAGGAAGCTCATCAACGGAATGAGTATTGTAGCAATTGCACTGTACAATACTTCACAGTTTGATATGCATTTGATGTATGTATTAGATAGGTTTCCTAAGTCATGTTGACTAAGTACTAGATAGGCAAAATAGGTTGGTTAATTGTAAGTATATCATGCCTTGTAATTTTGCCTAAGTGAAGACATGTCAACGGTATGAAGATTACTCTATCAACGGAACAAGGATACACCATCAACGGAATGAAGTTTACTCATCAACGAAATGAAGTTTACTCATCAACGAAATGGAGAATAAAGCTATCAACGAAACACATCTCCCTGCTATCAACGAATCATTATTGCTTTTCTGAATAGTTGACAAAGTGATAGTGACAGTTTACTGAAAAGATCTAAAGGTGATGTGGAAGTATACTTTGCATTGGAAACCATTAAAATGGACATGGGGAATAAGGAAACATCCCAGTTTCCAATTGGGCTCTTGGGAGTGATCATAATAAGCATGAAGACAAAAGCAAGGATCTCCAAGGACCACTGGACAAAGGGATGAAAAGCAAACTATTGGCGGTTATCTTTAGTGTACTTTAGAGTAGCCAAAAATAGCATTGTAAACTTGGGAATATATATATAACCAAGTGTAGCAGTTAGAAAGAGTGTATGAGAAGAAAAACAAATAGTTTGTATTAGCTATCTTTGAGAGCATTTCTTCTCTACAACTCTGTAACTGAGCAGCTGTGTACTTTTGTATCACAGATTATTTCCGCAATAAAAACACTTCAGTTGGATCATCAAACAATCCAACTGAATTATTTATATCTTGTGTTTTTGTTTATTCAGTTCAGTTTTATTTTATCATTGTTTTAAGTTTAAGAAAATATCAAGAATTGTATTCAACCCCCCCTTCTACAATTCTGTTAGGTCATTTGGGATTAACAATTGGTATCAGAGCGAGCTTCTAACATACAAGAAGTTTAAAGATCAAGACCAAAACAGAAACCATGGTGAAGAAGGATGCAGGTGTGAAGATACCAGTTCTTGATATGGACAATTACTTTCACTGGAAAGTAAAGATGCATTTACATCTCATGTCTATGGATGAGAGATATGTAGACTGCATTGAGAAAGGTCCACACATTCCCATGAAGTTTACATCTAGAATTGGAGTGCCAGATGATGCTCCTGACGTAGAAATTCCAAAACTTGTCTCAGAATGGACTATTGAAGATCTTGCAGAAATCCATAAAGATAAGAGAATCATGAACATTCTGTTTAATGGTTTGGAGCAAGAGATGTTTGATAATGTCATAAACTGTACAACCTCCAAAGAAGTATGGGACACTATCAGAACACTATGTGAAGGAACTGAGCAAGTAAGGGAGAACAAAATGCAACTCCTTATACAACAATATGAGCACTTTCACTTTAAAGCTGGTGAAACCCTAAATGACACGTTTAGTAGGTTTCAAAAGCTTCTGAATGGATTAAAGAATGGAAGCCTATGATTGTTTCTCTAAGAAACACTCAAGAGTACAAAGATTACACTCTTGAAAGGCTGTATGGAACATTGAAGACTTATGAGCTGGAAATGGAGCAAGATGAGGAAATTGAAAAGGTACAGAAGAAGGGTGGATCCATTGCATTGATTGCATCTGTGAACCAACTGGAAGATGACACTGAAGAAGCTGCAAAGGCCACAACTAGTCGATCTAGTTGTAGGAGTGATGTTAGCAAGGGTAAAGACAAGATGACAGAAGAAGAAGAATCAGAACCAGCCAACTTGGATGACTTAGATGAGATTGATGAACACATTGCTTTTCTGTCAAGAAAATTCTCTAAGTTCAAGTTCAAAAGAAACTCAGAAGCAAGGCCACCAAGAAGAGACTTTCAACCTAGCAAAACAAACTGGATTGAAAAGTCTAAATCTAAATGTTTCAATTGTGGAATGTTTGGTCACTTTGCTGGAGACTGCAGAAAGCCCAAGATTGAGAAGAGCAACAGGAAATTTGAGCCTGTTGATTATAAAAAGAAATACTTTGAACTTCTCAAGCAAAAGGAAAAGGCTTTCATGTCTCAGGAGTATGATTGGGCTGGTAATGGTGAAGATTCTGATGATGATGTTGAATATGTCAACTTGGCTCTTATGGCTAACAATCATGAGCAGGAAGCAAGTTCCTCAAGCAACCAGGTAACAATTACTAATCTTTCTGAGCTTTCTAAAGAGGAATGCGATAGTGCAGTAAATGAAATGTCTACTGTATTATATAATTTGCGTGTTACTCTTAAATCACTTACCAAAGAGAATTCAAGAATTAAAGAGACTAATTTGCTCTTAAGTGATAGGAATGCAATGTTAGAAGCACAGCTCATTGAATTTGAGAAAATGAGATGTGTTAGTAGGGATGCTAAGAAGGAACTTGAGAACGTGTTACAAAGGGAAGAAATTCTTAAGACACAACTAGAAATAGAACAGAGTGTGATTGCTAAATGGAAAGATGCCAGGAATGTTGCTACCAACATCATTAATGTTCAAGGTATGGAATCTTTCTGTGAACAATCATGGAAAAAGAACAAAGAGAAACTAGGGTATGCTTGTGAAGCCTTAGATTCAGAAACAGAGTCAACAAACAACAATGATCATTTGTTGAAGGTTGATATGTCAACGGAATGTGATGTTCCGTTGACACATGAACCATCAACCGATCAGGGTGTTTCGTTGACAGAGAGAAGAAAAGATGAACTCACTAGACTTAATAATAAGTATGGTCCTGTCACCAAGAACTTTGTTCAAGGTGAGTCTAGTAAATCAAAGAAAGTTGAGAAGCCTGTTGAGAGAGCTAATGTAGGTCACTTGTCCAACAAGCAATTGAAAGATAAAATAGAGAATGTTCAAATTGAGGCTAAGGGAAATAAAAGGAATAACAGGAATGGCAAAGTAGGAATTAACAAACACAACAATTACACACCTGATAAATATGCTCCTAGAAAGACTTGTGTCAATTGTGGAAGTGTTAGTCATCTATCTACTAACTGCAAATCTGTTAAGAAAACTGCTAATGTGAAAATTCCCAAGCCTGCAATGAATAATCTTATGCCTACAATGCCTGTTATGCCTAACATGTTTGCTCCATGTGCACAATTTCAGAATCCATATGCTAACATATCATTTGTGCCTAATCCATACATGAATATGTTTAGTATGCCACAAATGCCATGGAATATGAATAATATGTGTGTTCCTTCAAATATGCATGCTGTAAATGAAAATGTGAGCAACAATCAGAAATCAACACCAAGGGTAAAAGTTGATTTAAATCAATCTGAGCCCAAGGTGAAAAATGATGTAAAAAGAAAAGCAAAGGCTAACAAAACAGGACCCAAGGAAACTTGGGTACCAAAATCGACTTGATTTGGTTCTATTGTGTGCAGGGAGACAAAAAGAATCTTTGGTACTTGGATAGTGGTTGTTCAAGACACATGACTGGTGATTCTACCCTGCTCACAGAGTTTCAGGAAAGAGCTGGCCCTTGTATTGCTTTTGGAGATGACAGCAAAGGCTACACAAAGGGATATGGCTTGATTTCAAAAGAGAATGTCATCATAGATGAGGTTGCATTGGTGGATGGTCTTAAGCACAATTTGCTTAGTATCAGTCAACTTTGTGACAAAGGATTTTTAGTTACTTTTTCTAAAGAAGCCTGTGTTGTTTCTAAAGGAGGAAACAACAATGTGGTAATGACTGGATTCAGAAGAGGGAATGTGTACATTGCTGACTTTAGTAGCACAAGTCCAGACACCATCACTTGTCTTTTCAGCAAAGCAAGCAAGGATGAAAGTTGGCTATGGCACAAGAAGTTATCTCATCTGAATTTCAAGGTTATGAATGATTTGGTAAGGAAGGATCTTGCTAGAGGAATTCCACAGGTGGAGTTTTCCAAGGATGGTTTGTGTGATGCCTGTCAAAAAGGGAAACAAAAGAAGGCATCATTCAAAAGCAAGACAGAGTCATCAATTGTCCATCAGCTTGAGTTACTTCATATGGATCTGTTTGGCCCTGTAAATGTCATGTCTATTTCAAAGAAGAAATATTGTCTTGTGATTGTTGATGATTTTTCTAGATTTACTTGGACCTTCTTTCTACATTCTAAAGATGAGGCAAGTGAAATCATTATCAATCACATCAAGATGGTAAACAATCATCCTGACTTGAAAGTAAGAAGGATCAGGAGTGACAATGGGACAGAATTCAAGAATTCAAGCATGAAGATGTTCTGTGAAGAAAATGGTATTATGCATGAGTTTTCAGCAGCAAGGACACCACAGCAAAATGGTGTAGTTGAAAGGAAAAACAGAACACTTATTGAAGCTGCCAGGACAATGCTAGATGAATCAAAGTTACCAACTTATTTTTGGGCTGAGGTAGTTAACACAGCTTGCTTTACTCAGAATATTTCTTTGATTAATCAGGCCAAGGGAATGACCCCTTATCAACTACTCAAAAGAAAGAAGCCACTATTGGATTTTCTTCATGTCTTTGGATGCAAGTGCTTTGTTCTGAGAAATCAAGCAGAGCATTTGGGGAAATTTGAAGCAAAGGCAGATGAAGCAATATTTGTGGGATATGCAGCAGGGAAAGCTTACAGAGTCTATAATCTCAGAACCAACATTGTTATGGAATCTGTACATGTTGTTTTTGATGATCTCAAAATTCAAGGTCTCTGTGATGAAGGTTTCCATGAAAGTCTCTCTTTTGAGAATGAGGAAGAAGATCGAATGAATCATGTTAAGACTACTGAGAAACAGCCTAAAGTTGTTGTATCTAGCACAGATGAGAGCAGCAGTGAAGATGAAATTGCTGCATTAAGATTGAAAAGAATAGCTGCTAGTAGACCAAATGGTCATTTCGTTGACAGTCAAGATGGTGGTTTCGTTGACAGTCAAAATGAGCGTTTCGTTGACAGCCAAAACAGTCATACCGTTGAAGGTCACAGAAATGTCTCAAGAAGTGATCATTTAGGGACAACAAACTCAGGGGGAGTTTCTCAAGGACAAATATCCAATCAAGGCAATCATGATCATGAAGCTACCTCGTCAAGAGCAAATCTACCTCCCTCAAGAAAATGGACTAAAGATCATCCCTTTGAACTTATTATAGGTGATGTTTCTTCAAAAGTCCAAACTAGAAGAGCAACTCAAGAAGAATGTCTATATAGCAGCTTTCTGTCTCAAGATGAGCCAAAGAAAGTTGAGGATGCACTTCTAGATCCAGATTGGGTTTTGGCTATGCAAGAAGAGCTAAACCAATTTGAAAGGAACAATGTTTGGAAGCTGGTGCCCAAGCCTAAGGACAGGAGTGTAATAGGCACAAAATGGGTGTTCAGAAACAAGATGGATGAAAATGGCATAGTAACAAGGAACAAAGCAAGACTAGTTGCAAAAGGCTACTCACAGGAAGAGGGAATTGATTTTGATGAAACATTTGCTCCTGTTGCAAGACTAGAAGCAATAAGGATTTTCCTAGCCTATGCAGCCCATGCCAATTTCAAAGTCTATCAAATGGATGTGAAAAGTGCTTTTCTGAATGGGGAATTGGAAGAGGAGGTCTATGTAAGTCAACCTCCTAGTTTTGAAGATGATGATTTTCCAGAATATGTATACTTCCTCCTCAAAGCACTCTATGGTTTGAAACAAGCGCCTAGAGCCTGGTATGACACACTCTCACAGTTTCTTCTTGAGAATCATTTCACTAGAGGTACTGTAGATAAAACTCTTTTTCACAGGATTGTGAATGGCTCTACTATACTTGTTCAAATTTATGTAGATGACATAATCTTTGGGTCTACAGATGTGAAACTTTGTCAAAAGTTTGCCAAGCTTATGCAAAGTAAATATGAAATGAGCATGATGGGAGAATTAACTTACTTTCTTGGTCTTCAAGTGAAGCAAGTTAATGAAGGCATTTTCATTAGTCAAACAAAATATATTCATGATTTATTAAAGAAATTTAACTTAATGGAATGCTCTCCTGCCAAAACTCCCATGCCCACTGCCACCAAACTTGAATTGAATACTAAGGAAAAATCTGTGGACATTTCAAGTTACAGAGGCATGGTAGGCTCACTTTTGTATTTAACAGCTAGTAGACCTGATATTATGTTTGCTACATGTCTATGTGCTAGATTTCAGGCTGATCCTAGAGAATCCCATTTAGTTGCTATTAAAAGGATTTTCAGATATCTCAAGGGAACACCAAACCTTGGCATTTGGTATCCTAGAGAATCTGGTTTTGAACTAATTGGTTATTCAGATGCAGATTATGCAGGATGTAAAATTGACAGGAAAAGCACAACAGGCACCTGTCAATTCTTAGGAAACAAGCTTGTGTCATGGTTCAGCAAGAAACAAAACTCAGTTTCCACCTCCACAGCTGAGGCTGAGTATATTGCAGCTGGAAGTTGTTGTGCACAGATTTTATGGATGAAAAATCAATTACTTGATTATGGATTAAGAGTTGAGAAAATTCCTATTTTCTGTGACAACACTAGTGCCATTGCCATTACTGAGAATCCAGTGCAGCATTCAAGAACCAAGCACATTGACATCAAGTACCATTTCATTAGAGAACATGTTATGAATGGTACTGTGGAGTTACATTTTGTTCCAAGTGAACAACAACTTGCAGACATCTTTACCAAGCCACTTGATGAATCAACATTCTCAAGATTAGTAAGTGAGCTAGGTATGCTAAATTTCTCTTAATTATTTTTGAGATATTTGCAAGTCATAATGCAGCCAGGAACTTGCTATAATTTTTCTGTGAATTGATTTTCTCAGGAAAAGGTGAAATTTTGTCTAAGTCAAAATTACTATGTCAACGAAACGCACCATTTCGTTGACAGTCTTAGCATTTTTCTGGGTGTTTCGTTGATAGCTCTTTTATATCAACGAAACGCAGCTTTATCAACGAAATAAGACTGGACTTTAACCGCCCAATTGTGATTCGTTGATGTAGCGCTTTTTAATCTGAACCGTTGAAATTTCACGTTCTTTATCACGATCTATACATACACCCCTGTAAGCATAAATCGTGGTAATATTTAATTCTAACGGTTACTTTTTAAGCCAATCAGGTAATTTAGATTAATTATTGGACTTAATTTCTGAGAACTTTTGGGGAAGTATTTAAGAAATTTTAATTTCTACCTGTTCTCAAAAATTCCAAAAGTTTTTCTAGCTTCTTCTCTCTAACAAGCGATACAGCTCGAAGCTTTTCCTCACTCAACAATGGCACCCATAGTCAAGCTTATGTCTGCTGGTGGGTTCATCTATGAGAAGAACAATTCCATTCCATTTGTCGTTAAGGAGAGTCCGAACAACATCTTTTTCAAAATGATGGATTTCATGAGGAACTGTAAGTTGAGCTATGCGATGTTTCACTCTACACCACTCTACAATGAAGTAATCGAGGAGATTTGGACCTCATGTGAGTATAGTGGAACAAACGGCACACTGCAATTCACTCTTCAAGGTAATGAGTACATAGTTAATTCTGATGTTTTGCAAGCATGTTTACATATTCCTGATAATAACTGTTATGCTTTGCCTACTAACACTGAAATAACTACCATGCTAAATTCTATAAACTACTCTTTGCCTACTGATAATCTGGGTAGAATAATTAGGAGAGGTTTGGTTAGGGAATACAGTTATTTAGCTGATGCATTCATTAAGGTCTTTTCTGGAAAGATAAGTAATTTTGATGCATTAACTAATTCTATGTTAATTCTCCTAACCATGCTTCTAAATGATAGATATTACAACTTTAGCACCCAACTTATTTATGAAATTGGTGCTAAGTTGGGTGATAGGGCAAATAGGAAGAAAAATATCTATTATGCAAGGTTTCTGATGATGCTGGCTAATCATGTTAGTCCAGCACCATTAGTTATCTCTAACCCTAATGCCAGGTTTGAGTGCGTTGTACAAGAAAAGAGAGTATTGACAGACATACTGAGGCTGAACTACAATGGTGATGTCCCAGTGGTGTATCTGCCAATCATTGAGGTAACTACTACTATCCCTATTAGTATAGCTGTTACTTCTATTGTCTCCTCCAACCTTGTTGCTATGGAGTCTGTAGCTGTGACCCAACAGGCTCCTGCCCCAGCAACTAAATCAAAATCAAAGAAATCCTCCAAGCCAACCTCAGGTGCTTCTCAAAAGGCACCTGTTGTAAAAACTACCACACAACCTAAGGGGAGTGAGTCTGGAGTTGTGAGAGGTGAGGGGAGGGGTGAAAATCAAAGAAACCCCAAGAATAAGGAAGGTGAGGTAAGTGTTTCCCAGCCTAGCCCCATTGTGTCTTCCCAACAAGGCACAATGAGTAAAATGGATTTAAACACAAGTCTAATTGCATCCTCCCAAAAGGATGTGATTATTGAAACAAGCTCTCCACCCAGAGCACAGTCCAAAAGGGTAAGGGACACTTCAAGCCCACAGTCTACATTTTCCCAATACCAAAGGAGAGTGAAGCAAAAGACCAAGGGTTCACAGGGTGCACACACACTGGAAGCAAGACTTCCAGTTTCTCAAATTCAGTTTGATGTAACCCCTATTATTTCTCTGGGGTTACAGTCCCACTCTCTAAACATTAATCTTGATTTATCTCCATCCAATTCACCAACTCAATCTTTAGATGTGGACATGATCCATACATCTTTTCCTGATTCTCCAACTCTAATCTTGGAGAAGCCCCACTCTGAAGCTGGTGGCCATCACTTGTTAAGTGATTTGTTGGGCCATCAACCAATTTTTTCTGAAGTTGCAAGAGAATCTGTGGACCAATCTCTAAAATCAATCACCACAGATTCTACTGTAATTTCACTTTCTCAAAGTGCTTTATTGACTTCATCAACGAAACAGCTTCTTTCGTTGACAAGTGTTTCTCCATCAACGGTATCCATACCGTTGACAGTTCAAACTACCATTCCGTTGATAGGTCAATCTACACCCCTTATTGAAAATCTAGTTGTTTCCACAACTAGTGTAGATGACCTGGTGGTAGTTGAGACACTTTTAGGTTTGAGAGGGAGTGAAATTGAGAGGCTGGCTTGCAGCCAGGCAAAAGGAGAGAATGAGAGTGAGAGGCTGGCTATTTCTTCCAGCCAGGCAAAAGGAGAGTTTGAGAATACCACCTTAGTAGGTGAAGGTGAGGGTGTGAGAGGTGTGAGCCATGGGGAGCCCATGATGCAAGAAAAGAGTGGAGAGAGAGAAGGGACTACAGGAGCAATAAGGGTGGAAGCAGCCATTGCTAATGAGTTAATGGAGGTCAGTGAGGGAGAAAGGGAACTTACTTTCCAAGAGCTTTATCAACAAACTCTGGATAGTATTTCCCTGGATCCTGAGACCTTTACTCATCCTGTGCCAGCCTATCAAGTTATGGCTCAACAGGGCAATGTGGAGGCAGAAAGGTCACTCAACTTAATTCATACTACTGCATCAATGCAAAGAGCAAAGGATGCCTTGACCAATCTACCTCCAGGAGCTGCAGCAAGTGGAGACTTTGAGTTTTCTGATGATGAGGACAGCTATGGTGATAATCTACAGGTGGCCACCACTTCACAGACTGGGACTTCTGTGGTGCCTCCTACACCAGGCTGGCTTTCTCAGGGTATGCATGGAAGAGTCACTCTAGATGCTGCTATCTCAAGGCAGTACAATGAGGCCTATCTAGCTCATGAGTCTGCAAATGCAAGGGACAAGAAATTCTACAAGGCCATCATGGATTCTCTGGAAATTCAAAGGCTACAAATGATGCAGACAAGGATTGAGGCTACAGAAATCAAGGACTCCATTAGCAATCTCAGGGATGCTAACTACAGGATGATCGATGAAAAGCTCCCTCTTCTCACTGTGTCCAAGATGACCAGGTTTTTCTCTAAGGAACCTGAGGTGGCTACATCCTTGAAAACTCTCTCTACAAGAGTGGACAAGGTGGAAGCTACACTTTCTCAAATGCAGAAGGAACAGGAGAAGCAAACTCAGCTACTCACTCAGCTAGTGGCAGCTCAAGGACTCCCAGTCATCTCTCTTGATGCTAACAAAAAGGGGGAGAAATCTAAGGAGCTAAACATTCAAATCACAAAGGTGTTGGTCCCAGCCATTTCACTGCCACAGGAGCCACTAGCAATGGGGGAGTTTGGGAAGAAGAAGAAGGATAGTATTGACCTGATCCAGGAAGCTTCTATGAGGATGAAACTTGCAGAACAAATCAAAGATCACTGGTCCAACATAGAAGCAAGGTTCAAGAACATTACTGAATCTTCAAAGACAGATCAGCCATCAACAAATGCAATGGTGATTGTACAAATGGAGCCACAGTTCAAGAGCTCTTATGCTATAGAGCCCCTTCAGCATGGAATCTTTCAAGATTCAAGAAATGAGAAGGGTCAATCTTCATGCTTTAAGAATGTGGATGCAAGAGGGATGTCTCCAATATCACCTGCCAAACCCAAAGGCAAGAACATTGAAAGGATATTTTATCCTGCTCCAAAGCCAGATGAGTTCAAAGTCCTAGGGAAGCTGATCATTGAGAGCAAGGAAAGCAATCATCCAAGCATAAGGAATCAAAGGGCCATCATCTACAGGGACAGCAAGGAAATCTGCATTTGGGTTGGTCACCTAAATTTTGCAAAGGCCAAGGCTGAAGAATCTGAAAGGGCAGCAATGCAAGCATTGGCAGTTGCTCAAGCACTTGAAGATGAAGAGACCTTTCAGGAAGAAAAAGCCAAGGATGGAGCTAATGAAGCTGAACCAGCAAGGAAAAGTGTAAGGCAACCAAAGGCTAGAGCTAAGAGGAATCTGAACTTTGAAAAAGAGGACTCTCTGGACACTGCTCAAGCCCCTTCCACAACAAGTGCACATCAAATTCCTATTGACCTACCTATTGGAGGAAAGTTGGCCTGTGACCCTGCACACCCTGTCAACTTTCATGATCAACCAATCATGCCAAAGGAGGAGCCTATTGAATTTGATGAAGCCTATTTTCCAAAGTTCCTATTTGAAAAGGATCAACCAATGAAGACAAAGAAAAGGGCTGTCAAGGCAAAGCCAGTATTTGTGAGGAAGCCACAATCTCAGAAACCCCCTACAAATCCAGAGGACTGCATGTACATTGCTGACATCAGGGAAGAATCCAGCTTACATCTTGATTTAGACAACCTGGTGGAAGTAAGGGGCATTGCAGCTTCTCAAAAGTTACCTGAAAGATTGGTTTTCACATACAAGGGTGGTAGAGAACAAATATGGCCTCTCTACAGAATTTTAGGAGAAGACTACCAAACACTACTCACAGTGTTTAGATGCTTGAAGAAAGACTTTGGCTTCACCAAAACAGCCAAGTCTGAGGTGGTCTCCAAGATATGTCAAATAAAGGCTAGCTGGAACAAGCCTGAGGCTCTTCCCAGGATGCTAAGAGTGCCCTCAACAGGAAAGAAGATCCATCTTCAACCTTACTGGATGATGGAATTTAAGGACAAGGACAACTGCAGAAGGTTCTTCAGGATGGAAGACCAGCTGGATAAGGCATCTAATCAAACTCTAAGGTTCATGCAATCCAAGCTTGGTGATCAAGATGAAGAAGAGAAGATCTTTTACAGAAGGCTACAGGTCCAGATTGAGGAGAACAACTCTAGGAGAGGGAAGAAGACTATGCCTCAAAGAAGACCAAGATGAATCATTTGCTCAGTCTAGAGGAGCACATTTGGGCATTAGTCTTGTAAGTCTTGTTTATGTCTAAAACTTTATGAAGCTCAATGCAATTTTTACTTTTATTCATGGGTAATATGTCTGAGTGTTTTTGTTATCATCAAGGCTCTTGATTTATGGCTGTTATTCTATCAGTCATAAATTGGGGGAGATTGTTAGGAATATGTTGATTCTTGATGATAATTGTAAAAACACTTAGTAGATTTTGTATTAAGTTATTTTGTAACTGTCAACGAAATGGCATGCTTTGCAGTGTTTCGTTGACAGGAAGCTCATCAACGGAATGAGTATTGTAGCAATTGCACTGTACAATACTTCACAGTTTGATATGCATTTGATGTATGTATTAGATAGGTTTCCTAAGTCATGTTGACTAAGTACTAGATAGGCAAAATAGGTTGGTTAATTGTAAGTATATCATGCCTTGTAATTTTGCCTAAGTGAAGACATGTCAACGGTATGAAGATTACTCTATCAACGGAACAAGGATACACCATCAACGGAATGAAGTTTACTCATCAACGAAATGAAGTTTACTCATCAATGAAATGGAGAATAAAGCTATCAACGAAACACATCTCCCTGCTATCAACGAATCATTATTGCTTTTCTGAATAGTTGACAAAGTGATAGTGACAGTTTACTGAAAAGATCTAAAGGTGATGTGGAAGTGTACTTTGTATTGGAAACCATTAAAATGGACATGGGGAATAAGGAAACATCCCAGTTTCCAATTGGGCTCTTGGGAGTGATCATAATAAGCATGAAGACAAAAGCAAGGATCTCCAAGGACCACTGGACAAAGGGATGAAAAGCAAACTATTGGCGGTTATCTTTAGTGTACTTTAGAGTAGCCAAAAATAGTATTGTAAACTTGGGAATATATAACCAAGTGTAGCAGTTAGAAAGAAGTAAGAGAAGAAAAACAAATAGTTTGTATTAGCTATCTTTGAGAGCATTCTTCTCTACAACTCTGTAACTGAGCAGCTGTGTACTTTTGTATCACAGATTATTTCCGCAATAAAAACACTTCAGTTGGATCATCAAACAATCCAACTGAATTATTTATATCTTGTGTTTTTGTTTATTCAGTTCAGTTTTATTTTATCATTGTTTTAAGTTTAAGAAAATATCAAGAATTGTATTCAACCCCCCCCCCCCCCCCTTCTACAATTCTGTTAGGTCATTTGGGAATAACAAGGTTTATTCGTTGCGTAAAATTGTTGGTTGTTGATTAATAAATGGTGGTTTCAATCTTGCTGAAATCACTTACTCTTAATTCATTTGGATTCCAAATAGTCGAAATCCACTTCCTTGATTCCATTGGCAGTCGTGAGATATCTATCTTGATGAGTTTTATTCATACCGCATATCTAGTCGGTACCATGTTGAAGCCTTGAAGTGCGTTCCTTATTCCTTGACCGAGCGTGTTGGCTCATTCTTACCCCTTGATTATTCTAACCTTCCAGAGTTGTTGGTTTCAGAAAATGTTGTGAATAGATTTGTTATCTTCAAAACTAGTATTTTTATACAAACTATGGTCTTGAAGATGTATGAGTTATATTTATTTCATATTTTCTACTTACTATTGTAGATATTGTTGATTCGGTCGCCGTAACGACCAGTATAAATCTTTTTGTGTTTTAAACTATTCAATTGAGAGAAGAAGAATGAGAAATTGTGGTAAATTACCAAACTTGTTTTGAAAATATTAGAGATTACAAATGTTTAAGCCAAAGGCTTGTTTATTTGAAAATCCAAAGTTTATTTTGGAAACCTTTCGTATTATATTTAATAATGCGCTTGCTGAGCAATTCGTTCGCTCATACTTGTTTTATTTATATATATTTTAGCCTGCCAGAAAGAAGGTGTATTGGCGAGAGTTGTCCGCGTAGCGGATCAGAGATGGGGAAAGATGTTAGCGTGAAGACGTTTTGATCCAGAGCATTGGAGCTAGTGAGAGGTTTTGTATATAGATGTTTTCTATTGAATAATATATTGTGTAAAGTTAGTTGCCTGGTATACTTCTTATCGAAGTTATACTGGTGTATTAGAATTTGTGTAAAGAGAATGGTTGTAAAGAAGAAATATTGTTGTAATGAAATTTTGGATTCTTGTTTCTAGCACTATAACCTTTAAAGATTCTTGGTAGAGTTGGGGTCACAGATATTATTATTATTGTGTTGATTTTATATTGAACAGGTTGTTTGGATTAAGAGTGCAGTGTGACGACCAAATCCTTTGACCCCGGATTTGGGGACGTTACAGTTGGTATCAGAGCAAGGGTTATAGTAAAACTAGAAACGAGAGTGTGTGGGAGTGTATATAGTTATATAAGGAACGTCAGAGCTCATTTAGAGTTCGTATTGGACTATTGGATATAGTACCGCTGAGTGAGTTAAGATAGAGGTATTTGATTGAGATAGTTGTGCTGAAATGGATAGAACTTCTTGCGTTTGTAGACGTCTATGGCGGAATCTTCGAGGACTATTATGAGTCGACGACGACGTACGATATTGATAACCTTGCGACGTGGAAAAGAAGGGCTGAAATCGAATAACGTGGAAAAGAAGGGCTGAAATCGAATAACGTGGAAAAGAAGGGCTGAAATCGAATAACGAGCTATCGAAGGAGTCGACGGAGGAGGCATATGTGAAGACCTTGGTAATACCTTCCCATCCTAATGAAATATTTGACATTCCTTTAAAGAGAAACCTGTGTTGACGGATATATTCCACCTGTTGATCTTTTATTTGATACTCTTGATCAATCATGTTTTAAATTGCGCCAAAGATTGTTGTTATGCCTATTTCAAATTTTGAGGCTTATGTTATTTAAATTCCAACTCCTTCATTCTTCTGGAGTGGGTAACTCTAATTGTGATGTAACACTATTTGTTGATACTTCCTTTCTGATTGTTTTTCTTTTCTGAAATAACACCTTTGGAATTTATTCAATTTCAATCCAAGGTGTGTATTTGAGATTTCTTATCGAGAGGTCTTGGTTGTTATTTTGCCCGTAAATTTCTTTCATGTTTCACTACTCCAACTGAGGTAAACAACCCTATTTATAGGGGACACAAGGACTATCTGTCTATGTGATAGAAGTCTGACGGGACGCCGTCACTTGTGTGTTGTGAAATACAAGAAGGCTAATTACCTTTAGTACTGTCTTAATAGAGACACACAACATTGAGTTCATGTGATCAAATTGGTCTCTCGGTAATTCTTTCACTTCCAATAATGTTTGCTTTGGAATATACAGATTTGGTAACCCCAATTGTGGGACATCTGCTACGATATAGAATCTTTTCACTTCAAAATATCATGAATTTTTGTTATACCAAATAATCTGGGAGGTATGCCATTAGGGTGAACTGAAATTTACCCTACCATAATGAACGAAGAATTTGCGATTGAATTACCACGAGCGAAAGCGGATTACGATGCGATTAGAATACTAGTAACATATAACGGAGCCAGTTGTTCTCTTTCTATCGATTAACGTTACGATATGGAAAGGTGAAGTTAGATAATTCAAGAGTTGATTGGAAATTGGGGAAAAATGTGTAGTTGTGCTGATGATATCCCATGTTGTGGAAGATGAACATAATAGATTTTTGTCTCAAGGAGAAGAACTTTTAAAATTTGATGATAGGCTAATAATGGAGAATGAGTTGATCTTTGAGTATTTCAGGATTGTATGATCTGGTTGCAAGTCTTTTGTTCACGATAGTTAAGGTAGATCTTGCCAGTCAATGTGGATGTATAGAATGAGAATCAAAATGACGTTGAGTTGATCAAGCTGTTTGGGAATTGAGATGGAACCATGGAAAAGGTGTCCTAAGTGTTACTGTGAATGTATCGTCTGAATTTTTTTTGGAATCAGATGGAGAGCAATTAAGTTATTGGAACTAAGTAGAACAATTTTTAAAGATATGGATTAAGTCACCAAGCTGATAAGGAATATTCTCACAATTATAGATAGGGAAAGAAGATGAAGAGGTGTTGATAAGGATTTAAAGACAATGGATGAGGTAATGAGTGATTGTTTTAAACTGAATATTTGTTTGGCACGGAAGGTATGTGATCGTTGAAAGCAGTTGTTAAATATATTGGAGGTAGATAAAGTTGACCCAAGAATATGGATGGCTGATAGTATGAGTAGAAAAAAAAAGAGATCAGAGATGTAAATATCTTCGGTACAAGGATTAGAAAGGATAGAGCTTTAAGGTTATGATAACAAGAGATCAACTAGAAGGAATGACGGAAATAAGAATTCAACCAGGATTGATTAAAGAGAAAGGGCCACATAAAGGAAAGAGTTATGGAAAAAGAAAAGGATTCAATTATAGGAGGGAACGAGAAAGTATAAGGAATAAGAAAGAAGTGCAAGAATACATATGAGGGGTTTCAAAAGGATACTAGTGTTGGTGAATATCTAAGTACTTGAGGTGTTGGAAAAATGAAGACATAATAGCAGAGGTATAGAAGACGATTACAACTAAAGAGATTCCTGAATGGAAGTGGAAACATATTAAGATAGACTTTGCAGTAGAGTTGCTAAGGCTTAGAGCTAATCATGATAGTATTTGAGTTATTATTGACCGATTAATGAGAGGTATTCATTGGGTGAGTTGGTTCGTCTCTATTTGAATGAGATAAGATTACGACATGGAATGACGGGTTCAATTGTATTTGACAGAGATCCGCGACTTAATTAAAGAATTCAGACAGACTATGGTTGTGTACTAAAATTTTAAGGTAATTGGAAGGACCATTTACCGTTGATTAGATTTCCTTACGACAACAGTTATTATGACGATTTTGAATTGCTACCTTATGTCGGTTTACTGCGTGTTGGGAAAGTTGCGTATAAGTTTGCGTACCACTCCATGAGTGGTGTATTCATAGTGTATTTCATAAAATATGAACCTATAGAGACCTAGTTAAATTTGTTCTATGTTGAGCAACCAATTGAGATATTGAGTCAGTATGAGAAAGTGTTAAGTAATAGAGGAGTCGAATTAGTATGAGTATGAGGAGAAATCCTAAGGTTGAAGAGTCAACCTAGGAATTTGAGAATGAGATGTTGGAAAATATCCACCTATGTTTGCGCAAGTTGATTCTGAGGACAGAATCCTGTTAAGGGGGAAAGGATGTAAGATCCGGGAAAATTACGTGTTAATATTTGATGTGAAATGAAATTTTAATTTCATATTAAGAGTTATTAAATGATTTATCTGTTTAAACGTGCTAAGTTATTCGTTAAATGATTGAAAATGTGATATTGTGATGCTATGTGAAATGTGTAGGGAATTAGAAATTATTTTGAAAAGGGTGTCATACTATTTTATTTTATTTTAATTATCGAAAAGAAAATTTGGATCGTTCCCAAATTATTCGGGAGATTGGTATATCGTTCGTACCAATATTTCATTCGTTAAAGTAGGAAGTATTCGAAAATATTCGCAATAAAGGTATTTTGGTTCGTATATTTTGAATTAAACGATACTGGTAGTTATCCGTACTTTATGGATGCTTATCGTCTCGTGAAACGTGTATTCTGCTTTATTAAAGGTTTAAAGCATATATTCTGTTATATTGTATTTAAAGGGATCCATCGGATCAGTATCGATCCAAAAATGTCGTTTGGGGTATTATTTTCCGTTTAATATAAAAAGGCAAATCGTACTTTGTTTTCGTATAATCAAGCTTAATTACAGTTAAAAATCCGAAAAACCCTAGAACGTGTTCTTCGTGTTCTTGAGAATCAAACCAACTTTTGAAGGCGTTATCGGAATCCGATTTCGATGTTCTTGTAACCAAATCGAATCTCTCATCATCCCCTATCCAAATCCATCATCAAAATCTATGTGGGTATGATTTCTGAGTGTTTCTTATTTTTAATTAATTTATTTATTTCGAATTTTTAGGTTAAATTTGGGGGAAATCGTATTATTGATTGTTCTTGCTAATTGATGGTATGGGTGTGTTCGTTATGTTATGTAGAGTATGTATGTGATTTTTTAATTTGAATTTGGAGTTCGTTTTCGAGCTAATCGGAAAAAAATAGAGTTCGTCGGAGTTCTTGGGTTTTGGCCGGAGAATGGATTCCCGATTACTGACAGTGTTTCTAGGATTGCAGATGTATAGATCGTGTTAATTAGAATCGATTCATGTATCCAGTTTTCAATTTGGTGTTTGACTCTGGCTTGCCGGAAAATCGAGCCGTCGAATTTTGATCGGATTTTTCTGGAAAAGCAGTAATGTTTTGGCTTATCTGTGACCATATTTGGAGTGAGTGTGCTGTGTAGGTGATTTCCCCTCAAAGAAACGCGAGTTTGCAGTTGGTTTTGGGCACCAGAAGAATTCCGGTGGCCGGACGCCGACCGGAAACTGGAAAACCCAGTTTCCGGTGGGTTGTTCTTGGCGACCCGGAAAAGTTCTTGGTGACCCGTTTTCAAAACCCTAACCCGACCCGGTTTGATCCAAAAACCCTAATTCCATTTTCTGAATAGTGTTTCTGGGTTTTTATTTTAAAAATAATTCAAAAATAGTTTTATAATTCTAAAAATCATATCTTTGATTTAAAAATACATTTTATTATTCCGAAAATTTTATAAATTCATAAATATTTAATTAAATTCGAAAATTGATTAAATTTAATTATTTTAATTATTTTAATTATTTTTGATTAATAATTAATTTATTTAATTAATTGATTAATTCTTTTAATCAGTTAATTCTTAATAATTAATTATTAATTAGATTTAATTAATTAATTAAAATTAAGTTTAATTATTTTCTAGCTTGGTTTATTTATTTAAAAATAGTTTGGGCATTTAAAAGAGTGTGAATTAATTTTATTAATTGATTTATTTGCAGTTAAAATACTTATATTGGATTTAAAAATCCGATTTTTGATTTAAAAATTGTTTATGGCTTATTTAAATTCAAATAAGCTTCGTGTGATGTTTTAAAAATAGTTATAAGTGCTATATGGTTTGTATGAGTTGTGTAATGTGTTTTATAGTCCGTATATGCCTGTACTAGGGCTAGTATATGAGTTTTAAATATTATAAATTAGACCGGGCGTCCGATACGTAACCGGTTACTTGTTTAAATATGTTATGTGAATGATGTGAATTATCTGTGGTTGAGTCATGCATGCGAATAAATTGTGTTGAGACTTGTTTGAGTATTTGGTCGTGTCTAATATCATCACGAGGGGTAGTTGGGATAGAAATTTGTCGGTTATGTTAGAAAGTGAGATTTACGAGGCCGTTGACTTAGATGTTGACTTTTATAGTATGGGGATTGTCGTCAAGCGAGTTACGTGGATTACTTATGTGGTTGATTGCGATTGGTCTATCAATTGAAATGTGGTTGTCTGTGCAACAGAAGCTATTGGACGAGACGAGTCAAATTATCGAAGTTAAGTTACGATCGTTTATGGAATGTGAAATCATACGTTGAAGACTAAGTACCGTCTCATGTTTGACTATCGAGGCTGGCACGTGGATTCGAAATGGTAAAAGCAGACTAGTGGTATTCGCAAGAGCGTTAAAGCAAAGAAGGACGGAAGTAGAGAATCGTGCGACAAGACAGAATAAGGAGGAAATCGTATTGTTTCAGCGTTACGAAATAGCTAAGGACCAGAGGCAAGTGTTTATACCCTTGCTTATTAATTAAGGGATATTATCTTGAATTATTAGTATGCATGTTGAATGCTTATTACTGAATTTTCAAATGTTGATTTCTTTGCATTGAATTGCAAATATGTTATTTAATCTCGTAAATTGATGAGTACTCTTTTATACCTTTTGAGTTTAGATTCATATTTTCATATTGATTGGAAAGATATACTTATTATATTGAAAAGTTTGAAGAGATAATTATGGGCCGTATACTAAGGCTTTCTTTTAAAAGACATGATTTTAAAACATTAGGTTGGAATATTGCCAACCCTAGATGAGTGGGAACTTATGAACCCTATGTTGAAAAATGTTATTTTAAATTCCGAAGTTGTGGTACTTGTTCTACAAGTATTCCATTTTTTCATCCTGCACCCTTGCAAGTATTATTATCATTTCTTGTTAATGCGATCATCTGATCCATTCCCTAATTCGAATTCATTTATGCTGTGCATGATTTAGTTTACTTCCTTCAAATACGAGGCTTATCTATTATAAGTATATGTTCGAAGGACTTGAACTATTTCTGTCAGAAGTTAATAAACCCTTGTTTTCTTCATTTATAAACTTCACCCTGAATTTTTCTTAAACTTGAACTTGACTTTCTTGTCACTTACCAGATTGTTGAATCTTAACTAATTCTTCCATGATGTGATAATTTGAACTATTGAGGCCATCTAGAGCCTGTTCTTTGAACCCTATTCTATATTGAGTTGTTACAAATTCTGTTGATATCATAATGCCTGTTTCATATCAGACTAAATCTTGTTGAGCATGTCATTGTTTATTCTTCATTATATCCCAGTTGTTACATCGAACTCGTCGATGCTTATTATATTGTCACTTTTCATATGCACCTCCCCCTATGGTGTCGATCTCGTCGATACTAGATTACATTGTTATTCCTTAATGGATTCTTCATAATTGAACTGTTTCCTGCACGTGAGTTTTCCAGCAATTGTTGTATTAGGTTGTCGATTCTTCCGACACCTGATTGTCGAAGGAAGGTTGTCAATTGTTCTGACACCTGACGTATATATATATAATATAGGATTGGAATGTTTTTAAATGGGACCAGTAATTGGTCGGGCCATATTTATGGTCAGAATAAATTAAGGCCCAGATTGGCCTAGGATCCAGTAGAGGACTTTGCTATAAGCAAGTCCGGGGTTGATGCGTGGCTGGCCAGCAGCACAACCTTTGATTTGATAAATGTTAAAAATCCAATTCTAATATTAATTCTTATTTCTGGGATGAGTTACATCCATATGTTTTGTACTTGTGAGTTATGACCTGATATTCAGGTTTATTCGTTGCGTAAAATTGTTGGTTGTTGATTAATAAATGGTGGTTTCAATCTTGCTGAAATCACTTACTCTTAATTCATTTGGATTCCAAATAGTCGAAATCCACTTCCTTGATTCCATTGGCAGTCGTGAGATATCTATCTTGATGAGTTTTATTCATACCGCATATCTAGTCGGTACCATGTTGAAGCCTTGAAGTGCGTTCCTTATTCCTTGACCGAGCGTGTTGGCTCATTCTTACCCCTTGATTATTCTAACCTTCCAGAGTTGTTGGTTTCAGAAAATGTTGTGAATAGATTTGTTATCTTCAAAACTAGTATTTTTATACAAACTATGGTCTTGAAGATGTATGAGTTATATTTATTTCATATTTTCTACTTACTATTGTAGATATTGTTGATTCGGTCGCCGTAACGACCAGTATAAATCTTTTTGTGTTTTAAACTATTCAATTGAGAGAAGAAGAATGAGAAATTGTGGTAAATTACCAAACTTGTTTTGAAAATATTAGAGATTACAAATGTTTAAGCCAAAGGCTTGTTTATTTGAAAATCCAAAGTTTATTTTGGAAACCTTTCGTATTATATTTAATAATGCGCTTGCTGAGCAATTCGTTCGCTCATACTTGTTTTATTTATATATATTTTAGCCTGCCAGAAAGAAGGTGTATTGGCGAGAGTTGTCCGCGTAGCGGATCAGAGATGGGGAAAGATGTTAGCGCGAAGACGTTTTGATCCAGAGCATTGGAGCTAGTGAGAGGTTTTGTATATAGATGTTTTCTATTGAATAATATATTGTGTAAAGTTAGTTGCCTGGTATACTTCTTATCGAAGTTATACTAGTGTATTAGAATTTGTGTAAAGAGAATGGTTGTAAAGAAGAAAGATTGTTGTAATGAAATTTTGGATTCTTGTTTCTAGCACTATAACCTTTAAAGATTCTTGGTAGAGTTGGGGTCACAGATATTATTATTATTGTGTTGATTTTATATTGAACAGGTTGTTTGGATTAAGAGTGCAGTGTGACGACCAAATCCTTTGACCCCGGATTTGGGGACGTTACATACGTGGAATCCCGTATCTGCATATCACATTTTCCCAGAAGAAATGCATCACTTGCTTGGTGGTTATCTTGGCTAATGGCTTAGCCTCAATCCACTTGGTGAAGTAGTCGATTGCTACTATCAAGAACTTTCGTTGTGCACTTGCCATTGGGAAAGGTCCAAGTATATCCATTCCCCACATGGCAAATGGAATTGGTGAGTTTATGGATGTCAACATCTCTGGTGGTTGCCTAACCACTAGTGCATGCTTCTGGCACCTTTCACATTTCTTCACGTAGCTTTTAGCATCTGCCAGCATGCTTGGCCAGTAGAAACCAAGACGAGTGATCTTATGGGAAAGGGCTCTGCCCCCTAAGTGTTGCCCATAAATTCCTTCATGTACTTCCTTCAGGGCCAATTCTGCCTCTTGAGGTCTCAAACATTTCAGATATGGAATGATGAAAGACTTCTTGTATAGGATTCCCTCAATCAGGGTATACCTTAGTACTCTCACATACAACTTTCGTGCTTCTGAAGTGTCGTTGGGTAACCACCCAGTTTCCAGATGAGCCTTGATGGGATCTATCCAACAACTAGCAACATCAATGGGTGCTACCAACTTTTCGTTGATGCTTGGGGTCCTCAGGACTTGGAAGTATACACTCCCTGCATAGTTTTCAATTTCGGAAGAAGCAAATTTCGACAAGGCATCAGCCTTCATGTTTTCTTCCCTTGGAATGTGCTCTACATAGCATTCGTCGAACTGAGTCATGATGGCCTTGACAAGTTTCAAATACTTGGCCATGACTTCATCTCTGGCCTCAAATTCCCCATTTACTTGGGAAACCACTAGCCTCGAATCTCCAGATACTTTCAGAGTTTTAACTCTCAAGGCTCCAGCCAGCTATCAGAGCTTCATACTCGGCCTCATTGTTTGTCGTTGGGAAGTCAAGTTTTAGTGCATACTCTATGAGGAATTCATCAGGACTTTGTAGCACTAAACCGGCTCCCCACTTGATTTTGTTTTTGATTCTCCATCAAAATAGAGCACCCAATATTCTTTGAAATCCATCTCTTGATCTTTCTCATCCTCCACTATTACTTCCTGCCCCCCGACTTCTTGGTTGTCAATGGTACATTCAACCATGAAGTCAGCAAGTGCTTGAGCTTTTATGGCCGTTCGAGGCTTATACTTGATGTCAAATTTGCCTAATTCAATGGCCCATTTGATCAACCTTCCACTAACTTGAGGGCTATGCAAGATGTTTCTTAGAGGTTGATCAGTCAAGACCTCTATTTTGTGAGCCTGGAAGTACGGGCGTAGCTTTCTTGAGGCCATTACCAAGGCTAAGGCAAACTTCTCAATCATTGAGTAGTTTATTTCTGCCCCATGTAGAATCTTACTCACATAGTAGATGGGTTTCTGAACCTTCAATTCTTCTTTTACCAAAACGGCTCCAAGGGTTGTGCTAGAGACCGCCAAGTACAAATAGAGAATTTCCCCTGGCTTGGGCTTTTCCAACAGTGGTGCCTCAACCATGTATTTCTTCAGGGCCTCAAAGGCCTCTTGGCTTTCAGTTGTCCATTCAAAGTTTTTCACATTCTTGAGTGCTTTGAAGAAAGATAAGCACTTCTCTCCTGATTTGGAGATAAATCTTCCCAATGATGCCACTCTTCCCGTTAGTTTTTGGACATCCTTGACAGTCTTTGGTGGTTCCATGTCTAGAATTGCTTTGATTTTGTCGGGATTGGCCTCGATTCCTCTCTTGGAAACCATTAGGCCTAAAAACTTTCCCGAACCCACACCAAAGGCACACTTAGCTGGATTCAACATCATCTTGTGGTGCCTTAGCACTTCAAATGCCTCTCGGAGGTGCTCAATGTGATCGGCCTTATCGAGGCTCTTGACTAACATGTCATCTACGTAGACCTCCATGGTTTTTCCAATTAGGTGTCCAAAAATTTTGTTCACCAATCTTTGGTAGGTTGCCCCTGCATTCTTAAGTCCAAATGTCTTGACTAGATAACAGAAAACACCAAAGTCAGTGATGAATGATACCTTGGAGATGTCATCCTTGTGCATTTTGATTTGGTTGTATCCACTGAAGCCATCCATGAAGCTGAGCATCTCGTGTCCAGCTATAGCATCTATTAATGCATCAATCCTTGGTAAGGGAAAACAATCCTTAGGACATGCATCATTCAAGTCAGTGAAGTCCACACACATCCTCCATTTTCCATTGGCCTTTTTGACCATCACGGGGTTAGCCAACCATTCTGGGAATTGGATTTCCTCAATGAACCCGGCTTCCAAAAGCTTCTCTACTTCTTGTTTAATGGCTTCGAGCCTTTCTGGAGCAAAACTTCTCTTTTTCTGTTTCACCGTCTTCCTTTCAGGATCCACATTCAATTTTTGAGCTATCAATTGGGGATCAATCCCTGGCATGTCAGCCGCTTCTCCGGTTCACCAGGGACTAAGGGAATGGGGATTAAATCCTCAGCTGGTTTCCCTCTTCGGTCCTCATTGTCACTGGTATCCATGTCTTCAATGGGGAGAACCTGCCCCCCGATTCCATTAGGCCTTAACGCGGCTACGTAACAACTTCTAGCCATCTTTTGGTCCCCACGTTCTTCACCAATTCCATTCCTCGTTGGGAACTTGATTTTCAGATGATAGGATGAGGCAACGGCCTTGAATGCATGAAGACCAGTCCTTCCCAGGATTGCATTCTAGGTCGAAGTTGCCTTTATAACTATGAAGTTCAACATTTGAGTAGATGTATTCATCCCTTGCCCCATGGTCATTGGGAGTTGGATAGTGCCTTCCACATTTGACTCTACTCTATTGAATCCATATATGGGCATATTCGAGGGTGTCAACTGAGAGTCAGTGTAGCCCATCTTGATGAAAGCATCATGGAACAAGATGTCTATTGAGGCTCCATTGTCGACCAAAACTCTCTTTGTTTCGGAATTTCTTATTACAGGAACGATGACTAAGGGATCATCGTGGGGAAACTTCACTCCCTCTAGGTCTGAATCATCAAAACCTATTGATACTTCTGTTCAGGCACGTTTCGGTGCTTCTCCGACCATAGTCATTACTTCTCGAGCATAATCCTTTCTTGAGTTTCGGGAGGACCCAGCAGCAGTTGGCCCTCCGAATATCATGTTGATGATTGGCCCTCGGGGTTTAGGGTTACGATCTTGGTCATTGTCCCTTCTGTCGTAATCCTTCATTTCATAGTTTCCTCTTTGACTCCCTTGATTTCCATCCTTGGTGAACTTGCTGAGTTTTCCTCTTCGTATCAGAAATTCAATTTGATCTTTCAATTGCCTACAATCATCGGTGTCGTGGCCGACTTCTTTGTGGAACCGACAGAACTGATTTTGGTTCCGTTTGGACATGTCAGCCCTCATTGGCTTCGGCCATTTGAGATCTCCTTCCTTAGCTATTTCCATCAGAATTTGACTCCTGGGAGTGTTCAATCTTGCATACTCCGTAAACTTTGGCCCAAAATTGTTTCTCTTGGGTGGAGAATCAGAGTCCTTTGACGTTCTGGGAAACTTTTCCTTGACGTCGTATTCCTGAGTTTCTTTTCTTTTCTTTGAGTTTCCACTACCGCTAGCAGTGGGTTCATACTTTCTCATGCTTTCTTCAGCCTTGATATACTTTCCGGCTCTATCTTGGAGCTTCAGCATGCTCTCGGGTGGATGTTTAGATAACGACATTTTGAAGTGGTCATCAGTAGTTCCTTGTTGCAGGGCTATAATAGCCACTCTGTCCTCTAAGTCCGGGACTTTCAAAGCCTCCCGAGTGAATCGATTGATGTAGTCCTTTAGGGCTTCATTCTTTCACTAATGAGTGATGCAGAGCTTTTCTCATGCACCCTTCCACTAATGAACTGATTGATAAAAGCTTTGCTTAGTTCCTTGAAGGATCCAATAGAATTAGGAGGCAAATGGCTGTACCAACGTTGTGCCATACCCGCTAGGGTTTGTGGAAACGCTCGGCACTTAACTGCATCATTGGTTGGCTGCAACAGCAGTGCGTTGGAGAAGGTTCTCACATGATTTGCGGGATCTCCCATTCCATCATAAGCCTTAATCGTTGGCATCTTAAATTTCCTGGAGATGTTGGCTTTAATGATGTCTTGAGTGAAGGGCGGTGTTGGATCATCAGGATCTCCTAGGGGTAATAAAACAGTGGGATCACCCCTTGGGGGCTCAGCCCTCTTGCTTCTTCTAGGTGCTGGATCCAAGTTGATTATCAGGACTCCTCCCGTTCCTTGGTTTTGTGTCCTTGCGGCTTCTTCTTCGGCCAGTAGCTTCTTGAGCCTTACAGTCTCTGCTTCATGGGTCACTATTTTTTCCTTGGTGGTTTGAGGTTGTTCCCGATTAGTTTGGGAAGAACGCCTCCTTCTTGGGGCAACATCCCTCTCATCTCCAGTTGAGTAACCCTCATCCTTGGTGTATGGGCTCGAGTAATCTTGAACGAAAAGGGTCTGGCGAGTTTGTTGATTTTGGGGTCCCAGACCTTGAATATAAGGGGGCACATATGCCTCATGGTAGATTGGATTAGTTCCACTACCGCCCGCAATGGGTCGAGGGGGCATGCCATAGCTTGGCATCCCCAAATTCTGATTCACGTATTGAGGGAGATCAGTAGTATGGAGTTGAAGGCTTCTCGGTGCATTCATGATGAGTGGAGAAGTCGAGATTGGTTGCTGGTGAACGGTCTCTTGTGGATTAGATCCATGAATGACCATCTGCAGGGGATTCGTCCCTTCAACCGAAATTGGGATTTCCGGTCCTTGAGTGTTGGTGGGGATATTCGCCCCTTGAGTGCCAGTAGTCGGCGGTGGTTGATTTCCGTGAGTATCAACCTCAGAGGTGATAGGGCGATCCTCAGGAGTTTGAGTATCCCAGGCTGTTCTTCGTGTGTTTGCCATGGTTGATGTTGTCTTCCCACAGACGGCGCCAAATGTTGTGGATTAAAAAGTGTGCTTGTGAATTTAATGCTAAGGTTTAATGAGCTTCGAGCTTTAATGGCTGCACTTGTGTTTCGAGACTAAATCGGTCCTCACAAGATGCCTACGTATCTCAAATCGTTTTTGAGAATCAAGCCAAAGACGTAGTTCTTGGTGTTGCCCTCGGGGCTATGGCTGCAGGGGCACACCAAAGGACGTAGTGACTTGTATGTCCTTATTCGAGGATGAAGTCTAAAACGTTGTAGATGACTTGTATGTCCTTATTCGAGGATGAAGTCTAAAACGTAGTTCTAGGGGTGCCTTTGTGGCTTGTTGCGCCTTCGAGGCGTTGTTGTGACGTATGGAGCTGTGCCCAAAACGTAGATGACGTATGGAGCTGTGCCCAAAATGTAGTTCTGATTGTAGGATCAGGGTCCTTATATAGGCGTCTAGAGCCTAGTATTTATGGTATGTTTAGGAGTCTTAGCGAATAAGTCTACTTTTTGATATTGGATAAACATTGTATTTCTTGCTGGAGAATTCGTTTCCTTGTTGATAAAGGCTATGACTCATTAATTGCCTTTAATTGGGATTCCGGATCCTTCTTTGATGAATTTACCATAATTTGGGCTCTTTTAATGAGCTGTATATTTTCCCTATTCATTAATTACGAAATTAATGAATAATTAGGGATTTGGGCATTAAATATCAAGCCTTTTCATTGGACCGTCAATTATATTTCTATAATTACTTTTCTGACCATATCAATACCCAATTTACCAACTAACTTGATAAATGTGGATTCGTCAACAGATTTAGTGAATATATCTGCAGTATGTTCTTCTGTGGGTACAAAGTGTAACTCCACAGTTCCATTCATGACATGCTCTCTGATAAAATGATACCTGATATCAATGTGCTTCGTTCTCGAGTGCTGCACAGGGTTGTTGGAGATTGTGTTAGGCTCAAGACATGTCTGAATACCACTATTAACAAGCCTACACTATGTGACTATGTCACACTACATGACCTAGTGATTTCTATCACTGGGATATAGTATAGGTCTCTAAATGTACTTGTCTTGTTCTCATGAACATTAGTTTGATCATGTATGCTCAGACTTATAATGAGCTTAGTAAAGTTTCTTGCATCTAGATTGTATATAGGCCATTGAATAATTATCCTGGTAGAAGTTCAGAAGTGTTCATGCAGCAGGATAGAGTTGAATAAGGCTATGAAGAAATAAGTTGCAGGAATTTGTCTAAGGCATTATATAGCAAAGTCAAAAGAAAGCTATGTCGTGAAGTCACCAATATCCATGTCGTGAAGTACTATATCGCATAGTCCATTTTGTACTATGTCGAGAAGTCCTCAAGACACATGTCGTGAAGTGTTGAAGTCAGCAAAGTCAAAGGAGCCTAGATCGTGAAGTCCTCAGAAGCACTATGTCGCATAGTCATCAAATGACCTATGTCGCATAGTCATCAAATGACCTATGTCGTATAGTCATCAAATGACCTATGTCGCATAGTCGTCAAATGACCTATGTCGCAAAGTCTTCAAAGGCTATATCGCGTAGTCCTCACAAGGGAGATCGCATAGTCAGGGATAAAGTGGAGTTCACGATATCAACACTTAGCCGTTTATAACAAGACAAATCAAGGTACAGAACCAAGAATCAAAGGAGACAAATACTGAAGCATTTGTTCTGGCAAGGTGGTCCAAAGAACAGATGGCAAATCTACAGCTAAACTTGGAGAGAAAGATAAGAGACAAGCAGCTACAGAAACGGGAAAGACTCCGAAAAGCAGGTGGTCCTTCCTGACACAGTGAACTTCTTATGGCAGGACAAGTTGGACTTTCAGAAGGGGTAGCTGTGTAATATTGTGTGTGCCTAGTTTGTATAGGTAAATATATATATCGTGCACACACAACTGTAAGCTGTAAGAGAGATACACATAGTTATTTGCTAAGCTCTTTTCTCTGTAAGCAAGCAAGTTCAAACCGTTCTTGTTTAGAAGCCAGAAATTCGATTGTGAATTTCCTGGAAAGCTGTAGTATTTAATTTGCTTATACAAAGTAGATTAAAGTGATTGTGTGTGTTATTTACTTTCTGCATATTACATATCATAATCACATACAGTTGTTTACTTAGTTTTCAAGATCGAAAAATATATCAAACTATCCATTCACCCCCCCTCTGTCTAGTTTCTAGTGGTATTCATTTCTAACAAGTGGTATCAGAGACAGGTTGTTAACGTACAAACAGGAAAAGATCAAGAATGAGTTCACAGAAACTAAGCAGTATCAAGATTCCTCCCTTTAACAAGGAGCACTACAGTTTATGGAAGAAGAAGATGTTGCTTTTCATCAAAGCTTCTAACCCCATGTATTTAGATATTCTAAAGCATGGTCCCTTCATTCCAATGATCGAGATTGGTGAAACAACCAGTGGCACTGAGATTATACCAGCAAAACATGTGCCCAAAGATCCCTTAAAATACACTGATCCTGAAAAGGAAAAAGTGGCATTGGATGGACATCTTCAACTTATCATTTGTGAATCTATGGACTTCAACATGTATGGCACTGTTGCTCATTGTACTAGTGCCAAGAAGATGTGGGATCTTATAGAAGTGCTCTGTGAAGGAACTACTGAGGTAAGAAAGAACAAGAAGCAGATTCTTGTTTCACAATATGAAGCCTTCATGGCTCAGCCAAAAGAGGGAATCACAGAAGTGTTTGAGAGATTCAACAAGCTGATAAACGAGCTCAAACTCTATGACAAACACTATGAAACAGAAGAGCTCAATATGAAGTTTCTACTAACTCTGCCAGATCACTTGGAACCAAGAATTTCTTCCCTTAAAGAAAGAGATCTGACAAAGATTGGTTTTGATGTGTTGTATGGTGTTTTAAAGACATATGAGTTAGAGCTGTTTCAAAAGAGATCTATTCAAGCAAAGCAAGGGTTAGTGGCTAATACCTCCTGTGCACTTATTGCTGACAACCCAAGTCAAAGAATGGACTCTCTTAAAATCAGTCAGGTCAAGATTGAGGAACTAGAAGTTGAAGACACTGGTGATGAAACTCAGGTTGTGTATGATTTACCTGAAGAGGATGAGTTCTACAGTATAGATGAGCTGGACAAAATGGAAAACAAATCTTTTGCTTATATGGCTAGGAGGTATCCTAACATAAGGTTTAAAAGAAAGCAGCCATTTAGGTCCAAGTTCAATAATGGAAACACTGGTGGATCTAGTGGCTCAAACACCTTCAATAAAGGAAAAGGGATTGCTGGTGCTGCTAAAGGTGGATACAAGACAGGAAGTGTGGATAGGACCAAGATAAGGTGCTATAACTGCAATGAACTTGGGCATTTTGCCACTGAGTGCAAAAAGCCTAAACAAGTCAAGAAGGACAAAGCATACTTAGAGCTTGAAGCTAAGTATGAGGCTCTACTCAAGAAACAACAGGGCAAAGCTTTTATTGCTGAGGGAAAATGCTGGGATGACTCTGATGAAGAAGAAGAACAAGAGTACTCAAACTATGCCTTGATGGCATTCTCTGATGAAGGTGATTCAAGTCAGGTACCTATTCTTACTTCTCTTGATATGACTCCCCTTCAATATAAGCAAACTGTTGAAGATATGAGCACTGAGATGTTTAATATTCATACTAGCATGTTAGTGGCTAATGAAGAAATTGACAGACTAACTGCTAAGAATGTTGAGCTTACAGAAAAGAATGAGCAACTTGAGTTAATGGTTGTGAACCTGGATGGTTTGAAAAAGGAGGTTGAGTATCTTAAAAACAAAGTGATTTGTGCTGAGCAGATAGAGAATGCTCTTAGAGAACAAATTGCTGAAACTGAACTGAAACTAAGAAGCTTCAAAAACTCCTCTGAACTTATTCAAACCTACCACAAGGAACACACTGAAGATTGCAAGGTTGGAGTTGGTTTTGATTATGATAATGACAAGGGAAGGAAGAAAGTCAAGGGCAAAGGAAAGGAAACTTTTACAAACAAAAATGCCCCAACCATTCTGTCAAGTGTTGAACAGCCCATCTTCAGGAAGAGTGTTGTTGAGTTTGATGAGGAACTACTGATCATCAAGCAACAACTACTTGAAGAAGATGAGGCTGCTAAGAACACTTCTTCCTTTCCTGAACTTGTCAATCAGAAAGAGACCAAAGACAATCTTGTCAAGAGTCCTAAAGCAAAGAAAGAAGTTGCTAAGAAAAGGAAACAAAACAGAAATGGTAAAGTTGGTGTTAACAAAGGAAACAACTATGCTTATGTGCCAAATGCTCCCAGGAAACAATGTCAAAAATGCCTATCTGTTAATCATTTGACTCATAAGTGTAGTAAGCCTGAAATTGTTGAAGTTGATAACCTAAGTAACCTTTCTGCTAGCATAAATTCTAGTCATGATTCTTTCTGTGGTAAGCCAAACTGCATGACATGCTATGTGACTGTGATTGCTAACTGTTTATCTCTTAAACATAAACTTGACTCTGCACAATCTGGTGAATCACACACACACATACATTCTCATAGGACAGGGTCCCCAATCAGGGTTGAGAGGGTGAAAACTTCATGTGAGCCTAAGAGTGTAAACTCCAAAGCCACAGAAAAAGTGAAGTCTCCTACTATGAGAAATGCAATTTATGACAGAAGAATTATTAATCAAAATGTTTCTAAATCATCTGGACCCTACCAAGTGTGGGTACCAAAAACAACTTAGTCACTTTGTGAATGCAGGGCAACAGGAATAAAAGAGTCATATGGATCTTGGACAGTGGATGCTCAAGTCACATGACTGGTGATATAGCCCTGCTATCACATTTTGAGGAAAAGGCTGGCCCATCAGTAACCTTTGGAAATGACAACATTGGTTATACAATGGGATATGGCAGTGTTGAATCTGGAAATGTCATTATTGAAGATGTAGCATTTGTTGAAGGACTGAAGCATAATCTCTTGAGTATTGGACAGTTTACCAACAGAGGCTTCAAAGTGGAATTTGATGAAGACCTTTGTTCAATCTCAAAAAGGGAAAGTGGTGAAGTTGTTCTAACTGGTGTGAAGAAAGGAAGCTTGTTTGTAGCTAATCTCAAGGCTGCAGATAAGGGAGAAATTTGTTGTTTCTACACAAAAGCCACAAATGAGGAATTCTGGCTGTGGCACAAGAAACTGTCTCACTTGAATGTTCAGGCAATGAACTCTCTAACCAAGAGAGAACTCATCAGGGATTTGCCTGCCTTGGAGTTTGTGCAAGATGGAGCATGTGAAGCTTGTCAGAAAGGGAAGATTAAAAGATCAAGTCACAAGAACAAGTTGCTCAATACAAACTCAAAACCTCTGCAACTAATTCACATGGACTTATTTGGCCCTGTGAATGTAATGTCCCTTTCCAAAAAGAAATATGCTCTAGTGATGGTTGATGACTATTCAAGATATACTTGGGTGGAATTCCTATTCTCCAAGGATGAAGCACCCCAAGTCATAATAGAGCATATCAAGAGAGTTGATAAAGAAGCACAAAGCACTGGTGCCTCTGTAGTTGCTTTGAGAAGTGATAATGGGACTGAGTTCAGAAATTCAACATTGTATGAGTTTTGCAAAGATAGAGGAATTTCTCAACAATTCTCAGCTCCTAGAACACCTCAACAAAATGGAGTAGTTGAGAGAAAGAATAGAACTCTCATTGAAGCTGCAAGGACAATGCTGCTGGATGCAAAGCTACCCACTAGCTTTTGGGCTGATGCTGTTAACACAGCATGCTATGTGCAAAATAGAACATTAATCAATAAGAAGTCTGGCAAAACTCCTTACTCATTAATGACTGGAAAAAGAGCATCCTTCAAGCACCTGCATGTGTTTGGAAGCAAGTGCTTTGTGATGAAAGATACCTCTGAGCATGTTGGAAAATTTGATGCTAAGGCATTTGAAGGTATCTTCATTGGATACTCTCTGGAAAGGACAGCATACAGAGTGTTTGTACCTGAGCAACACAAAGTCATGGAAAGCATGGATGTTACCTTTGATGACAAGAAAACTCCAGGACTGAAAACAAGTGATCAAGACAGTGTGCTATTGAGATTTGAGAATCAAGGTTATCTTGAGGATTCTGAAAGTGAAGATGAACCCCCTGTTCAAACTGTTCTAGAAAATGAAATTCTTGAAGTTGACAATCTTCTTCAAACGCCTGTGCAAGGATTCACAAACACAGGGGGAGAAGAAGAGAATGCAACTGTCAACCAAAATGAGATTGGAACAGATCAAGGAAATGAACAGGGACACACAAGGAAATGGGACAGAGCCCACACTAGGGATCAAATCATTGGAGATCCTAGTGAGGGAGTTAGAACAAGAAGGGCAACATTAAATACTTGTCTGTATAGCTGCTTTCTGTCACAAGAGGAACCTAAATTAATTGAAGAAGCTTTGAAGATTTCTGATTGGATTGTTGCCATGCAAGAAGAGTTGAATCAATTTGAGAAAAACAAGGTATGGGAACTAGTGCCACCTCCAAAAGGAAAGAATGTTATTGACACCAAATGGGTGTTCAGGAACAAGATGGATGAAGAAGGAGTGGTAGTCAGAAACAAAGCAAGGCTGGTTGCCAAAGGTTATTGTCAGCAAGAAGGCATTGACTATGATGAGACATTTGCACCTGTAGCTAGACTGGAAGCCATAAGAATCTTCCTGGCTTTTGCAGCTCACTCAGATTTTAAGGTGTATCAAATGGATGTGAAAAGTGCTTTTCTCAATGGTGATCTTGCTGAGGAAGTTTATGTGTCTCAACCACCTGGCTTTGAAAGTGAAGACTTCCCAAACTTTGTGTATAGACTGCTCAAGGCACTCTATGGACTCAAACAGGCACCAAGAGCCTGGTATGAAACTCTATCTCAATTCCTTCTTGAGCATCAATTCACTAGGGGTACAATAGACAAAACCCTATTCTTCAAGAAGCATGGAAATGATATCATTCTTGTTCAAATCTATGTGGATGATATCATCTTTGGCTCTTCAAATGAAAAACTCTGTGAGAGGTTCTCTAAGTTGATGCAAAGTAAATATGAGATGAGTATGATGGGAGAGTTAACCTACTTCCTAGGCCTGCAAGTACATCAAAGGGAGGATGGCATCTTTATAAACCAATCTAAGTATGTCAAGGATCTTTTAAAGAAATATGGTTTAGAAGAGTCATCCCCAGCTAAAACTCCTATGTCTACTGCAATCAAGCTGGATGAAGACAAGAAAGGCAAGAGAGTTGATATCAAGGTCTATAGAGGAATGGTTGGATCCCTGCTCTATCTCACAGCTAGCAGGCCAGACATCATGTTTGCCACATGCCTTTGTGCAAGGTTCCAGTCTGATCCCAAGGAATCTCACATGATGGCCATCAAACGAATTTTCAAATATCTGAAGGGGACTCCTAATCTTGGGCTATGGTATCCAAAGGGCACTGGGTTCAACCTGGTTGGTTATACAGATTCTGATTATGCTGGATGCAGAATTGACAGGAAGAGCACCTCTGGAAGCTGTCAATTCCTAGGTCAAAGGTTAGTGTCCTGGTTTAGTAAGAAACAACAATCCACAGCAACATCCACAGCTGAGGCTGAATACATTGCTGCTGGAAGTTGCTGTGCTCAATTGCTTTGGATTAGAAATCAACTCATGGATTATGGACTAGTGTTAGAACACATTCCTCTGATGTGTGATAATACTAGTGCAATATCCATTGTTGCCAATCCTGTTAATCATTCTACTACAAAGCACATTGAGATCAGGTACCATTTCATTAGGGAACATGCTGCAAATGGTACCATAGAAGTCTCTTATGTTCCAACTGAGAAACAATTAGCTGACATATTTACTAAACCTCTGAATGAAGCAGTCTTCAACAGACTTGTGAGTGAAATTGGAATGCTCAACCCTTCATTCAGTTGTTCTAAGTAAATATGCTGGTTAATTGTTGCAGCAGTAAATTTTCACTGTATTTAAATGATCTATTTGTTTGGAGTGAAAATTAGCTGAGATATGATTTATAAATATTTCAGTATTTTACTGCATATTTTTCAAAATCATATTTGTTAGTGGAGTTGTGAGCTTTTGAGACATCTCGATATAGATGATTTTCAGAGTTCACGACATAGTTCAAATTAAACAGACTTATATCGCAAACTGTTGAGATTGTGAGACTTCGCGACATAGTTCATTTCATGAGTTTGCGACATAGTTAATTTTATGACTTCGCGACTTAGAATAACTATATCGACAAGTCTCCACATTTGACAGAATTTTGATTTAAATTAATTTTATTTCAAAATTTGATAAAGTCTGACAAAATGCTTCAAATTCCTAAAAGAGAGCTTTAGACAGGGTATTTCTACTATATCGCAAAGTCTCCCCAATCCTTTCATCTTGAGGACTTTGCGACTTAGTTCATTCTTGAGACTATGCGATATACTTTGCAAGACTTTGCGGTACAGGCCATTTCTGACTTCGCGACATACAGATAGACTGTACACATTCATAACTCCATATCGCAGTGTCTCTATCATATAAATACCTTTTTCTAACCGTTTGCATCTTTTCATCTTGTCTATTGCTCTCAAACTTTCTAACCTAAGCACAAATTCTCTACTCTCTTTCTTACTCTCTCTCTTGAAATGGCACCCAAATCTCAAACAGTATCATCCTCTATTCCTTTAACCATCCCCAAAGAAACAAATCTTCTCACCATTCCCTCTGAGGCTGAGGCTAAACCCAGGTACAAGTGTTTTGTACGGTTCCTGAACGATTCCTACCTCAGCCAAGCCCTAACCTTGAACCCCACGTTGTATGTTGATGTATTGGAAGGATTTTGGCGAACGGCGTTGGTTTCTACAATGGCCAGGGAAGATGGAACTTCGTTCCAGGAGATAGCTTGTTCAATTGGAGGCAAACACTTCCAGTTTGGGGAGAAGGAGATAAATGAAGCATTAGGGTTCAAGGTGGAGGGTCATGACCAAGAAGCTACAGATGCTCAAATTGTAGACTTCATGACCTTCATTCGGTATGCAGATGAGATAGATACCGGAAAGCTGAACAAGAAATTTGTAAGAAGGGAGTGGTCATTCCTATTTGATGCACTCCAGAAGGTGTTCCTTTGCAGAAAGACAGGATGGGACCATATCAGTCACATTGCTGTGAAGCTGGCCTATTCCCTAGCCCACAATCAGGAAATCAATGTTGGAGCAATAATCCTCAAGGAATTGGCTCAAAGGCTAGGGAGGACAGTCCGTGGAAGAGGTAATGACATCTTTTACCCTCGCTTTCTTCAAGTTATTTTAAATTATCTTGATGCTAATGTCCATGACTTGGAGGGTATTGATAAATCAAAGTTGGCTTATTCCAAGTCCATGTCCAAGATTCTGTTTGGTTCATTGGACACAAGGAATCAAGTGGATGTGATCTTGAGTGTGACCAAGCATATGCAGGACACATTCGCGTCTTATCCACTTGATAAGCCCATATACCATGCTCTTTCCTGGACAGGGGAGGCTGAGACTGAAGGCGCTTCACAGTCTAACCCAAGCCTCCCTATCCCATCCAGCAACCCCACTGTAAACACCACTGTAGAGTCTAGTCAGCCAAGTGCATCAATCTCTCAAAAGGTTGATGTTCCTAAAAAGAAGAAGAAGAGAACCCTAGCTATTATCCATGAATCTGTAGAACTAGCAAGTGCGATTCCTGAGTCACCTCTCACCAGACCAAAGAAGAAGTCAAAATCTAAAGCTACCACTGAATCCTCCCAACAGGATTCAGATGTGGAAAAAGGGGTACACCTGCTACTGTCTATGGCCTCTCAACAGGTTATGGGCATTGAAAAGAGCAGCCTCCCCACTGCAAGTTGTAAAGAGTCTGCACAGGGTCAAGACCTCACTCTTGATCCTAGGAGTGATAAGGGTGATCAAACACTCAGTGGAGAGCACATCAATGTTGAAACTCCTCCTATTTCTCAGGGGGAGTTGCCAAAATCTAATCTGAACCCCACTTCTCTCTCAGATTCTTCCACTAAAATTTCTTCTGAACAAGAGAGTCATTCTCATGACAATCTTGCCCTTGATCAATCACAATCCAGCCCTGTGATTGAGCCAACTTCAAGTGACATGGTGCTTGACACTGTGCTCACCACTCAGGACCCACATTTGGTTGGTCAGGGAATGCATGCTGAGGCATATCCTAATGACACCAACACAAACATGGAGGATTCACCAGTTTTCACTGGAGACTCTGTGCCTAATTCTCCCATCCTTAGGGATGTGGAAATGTCTTCACAGACAAATAGGGCTGATGTTGTAACACATCCCATTTCAATGGAGACAACATCAGACCCTACAGCCATTCCAAGGCTGGAGGAAACTCAAACTCACACATCTCATGAAGTGCTTAGCACTAGCTCTCACTTGGCTCAGGCCACAATGTCAGAATGGCTGAAGCCTGTGCAACATGACAGGCCTTCAGGATCATCATCTGTGCCCTCCAAAATGACAGAAGAAGCCATACAGGATCTCCATGTGGCACAGATTGATGAGTTCTCAAAGATAGCTCAACATCTCCTCACCTCCAACCTTCCAAATGCTGATTATGAAGCTATCCTGCTCTGCCATAAGGAGGATGTTGAAGCTCAACAGGAGAAGATTGTGGATATAGCTGAACCAGAGGGGAATGTGGATGCCTGGTTGGATGCTAAGAGGACTCTCAAGCTCAAGGATGCCCTGGCTTTTGTGAGAGAAGAATACCTCACCTCTCTGGGCTCAAATGCTAAGGATCTTTCTCCTGTTGCCATATATGAAGCTGTGAATGATGTGTACAAGAACCAGTTGAAGGCTCTGCATTATCTTGGGAAAGGGCTTCAATCAGAGATTTCTTCTATTCAGGAGGAGACAGACAGATCCCTCACCAAGCTACGAAACTCTTATCTCTCTGATTTTCCCAAGGTGGATGGTATCCTCAAAGAAGTCCAGAAAACCTCCTCCAATGTGTCCATGATGGATGTGACTCTTGCCATGGTCACAGACAACATCAAGAAACTGGCTTCTACACTGGAAAATCAAGCAAAATCTACCATCACCACCAATGCTATGTTAAATGTCATGTGGAAAAACCAGTATGGTGATAAGCTGGTGGATGAAGTCCCTCTGTCAGACATCTCCAAATATGACTTTGCCAGGGTCAAAGATCAATCTCTAAACTCCTTCAAGTCTCAACAATTATTCTCCAAGGTGGATGGCTTAGAAAAGGAAGTGGCCTCTCTCAAAGATGAAAACAGAATGCTATCTGCATCTCTAAGCCAACTCAATGACAAGCTAGATGCTCAAGGCAACAACACAACAAACATCTTGCTGGTGCAGCAACAAATGATGACCTCAATGATGAAATCTTTCAACCTGCCTATTCCTGGGGAAGCTCAAGACATCTTGTCTGATCCCAAGCCTAAGGGGGAGAAAGGAAAGGAGGTCAATGTGAAAAAGACAGGGGGAGCACCTGCCAAGCAATCAAAACTTAAGGGCAAGCTTATTGAAGAGACAATAAAGCCAATCAATCTTCCCCCTGTAGAGGTCATCAATGCACAAGGTCAGAAAAGCACAGTAACCACAACATTCTATCCATCCACAATGCCTAAAGACATCTTAACCTCTCAACCTGCTATACCTACTCCAATTGCTAAACCTACCCAAGCTACACTTATCACTGAGGCCAAGCTACAGGAAGTTGCCAACTCTAACATCTATCATGATGAGGCATTCCTGGAGTTTCTGAAAGCCACCTACAAGAATGCTCAAGGAGATGCACAAGTGTACAGAAAGAAGCTCAGGGAAGGTATCAAGTACTTCACAGTTGCAGTAAGGAAAATCAGGGATGTTTATCTGAGAGAAATAATCATGGTGTGCAAGGACAACTGCTTGTGGCACTTAGCATTTCAAACTCTAGAGAAACTGAGGTTTACTGAAGTGTCAATAATTCTGGAGTTGATTGAAAGGAGTGGGGCTAACAATGAAAGTCTTTATAATGACTTGGAGTTGAACCAAAATCAAAGACTGCCTGAGGTCATACCCAAGCCAAGGACAGTAATTTTTCAAAGTCTATCCAAAGTCAGAAGTATTGACCAACTAGTCATTCCCAAAGATTTGCAAATGAAGAATAACTCAAAGATCAATCAAGTGCTGCAAATGCTGAGAGCAAAGAAAGGAGTCAAGACAGCAGAGGAATTAGAGATGATTAACATTCTACAATCTTTTCTGATTCATGGTGTTTTGCCTGAATCTATCAAAGAAAAGAACATGAAGAAGGATGGGGAGGATGATGATGAGGAGAAAACCTACAGGAGGAGATCTCATTCAAGGAGTAATAAGGATGGACCAAGTGACAGCAGCAGGAGCAAATCTTCCAAGAAATCTAAAGATGTTGGTGATGACACAAAGGGGGCAAAGGAGACAGTGAAGAGAACTAGGAGTGGAATTCAGCAAGTCAAGGACATTGCTAGTAGTACCTTAACCACAACACAAGACTCTAAGTCTAGGGTGGGTACTGTTAGCAATGATCCTCCAAAATCATTATCCATGACTTCTGAACCTGAATTGCCACAGATGAAAGATGAAGCCACTAAAATAATCTCAAGAAAACACTTCCACAAAGTCACAGCCAGTGGAGTGTTACAGTGGATGAAGGGGAAAGGAATGAAGCTACTTCCAAGTGATGTGGCACTGAAGACTAATTCTCCTTGTTCAAGAAAGGTATCTCTTGTGAAGCATTTGAAGATCAAGAGTGTACCCAAAAGGATAAGGATAACAAAGAAGACTGGAAAACTCACAAATGTTATTGGCATCAATGTGCTTCCACTAGATGAGGACTATGATGAAGATGCCCTAGCATTTTTGAGGGCTCAAAGGATCTTTGAAGTCAAAGTGAGGTTGGATCATCTAGATATCAAATACACTGATGGAAGAGAAAGAATAATGAAGCAAGGAAGCTGGCAATATTTCTATAAGTATGAGCTTGAAAGGATAAATGCCTTACTGAATTTTGAAGAAAAGGATGAAAGGACATGGAAGATAGATATTGCCAGGTACTTGAAAATGCATGCTGATTATGAAGAAAACATGAGGAAAGAGAATGAAAAGAAAAACATACAGAAAGAGAAAGAAATGGCTGAGATGGAAGAGAGGGCTAAGGAGCTAAGGCAGAAAGGGATGTGCAGGGTCAAACAAAATCCTTACATTGTGGAGTACAAAAACTCACATGGGGGCCAAAGCAAAATAAGGATGGAGTTTCTGGACTCATATGTAGAAAGTGCACTCAAAGCTGCAATTGATGACCTGGAAGGCTCACCTCTCATTGAAGAACTGATTGCAAGAGAAGAAATTCAAGAAGCCATCATTGACATGAAGAGAAAAGAAGAAATAAGGAAAAAGAAGATATATGATGATTTGCTAGAGAAGCAATTGGAAGCTGAAGCTGCTGAGCAACAAAAGTAATCTGTAAGCTTTCAATTTTTCTATGTAATCAAATTTCTGATCTCAAGGTTCATGAATTGTTCTTTCTGTTACTGAAATTTCCTTTTATGTAAGTTAGGCTTGTTATCAGACATGAAATTGTGCCTAAGGATCTTACTCACAATTTGGGGGAGATTGTTAGGCTCAAGACATGTCTGAATACCACTATTAACAAGCCTACACTATGTGACTATGTCACACTACATGACCTAGTGATTTCTATCACTGGGATATAGTATAGGTCTCTAAATGTACTTGTCTTGTTCTCATGAACATTAGTTTGATCATGTATGCTCAGACTTATAATGAGCTTAGTAAAGTTTCTTGCATCTAGATTGTATATAGGCCATTGAATAATTATCCTGGTAGAATTTCAGAAGTGTTCATGCAGCAGGATAGAGTTGAATAAGGCTATGAAGAAATAATTTGCAGGAATTTGTCTAAGGCATTATATAGCAAAGTCAAAAGAAAGCTATGTCGTGAAGTCACCAATATCCATGTCGTGAAGTACTATATCGCATAGTCCATTTTGTACTATGTCGAGAAGTCCTCAAGACACATGTCGTGAAGTGTTGAAGTCAGCAAAGTCAAAGGAGCCTAGATCGTGAAGTCCTCAGAAGCACTATGTCGCATAGTCATCAAATGACCTATGTCGCATAGTCATCAAATGACCTATGTCGTATAGTCATCAAATGACCTATGTCGCATAGTCATCAAATGACCTATGTCGCAAAGTCTTCAAAGGCTATATCGCGTAGTCCTCACAAGGGAGATCGCATAGTCAGGGATAAAGTGGAGTTCACGATATCAACACTTAGCCGTTTATAACAAGACAAATCAAGGTACAGAACCAAGAATCAAAGGAGACAAATACTGAAGCATTTGTTCTGGCAAGGTGGTCCAAAGAACAGATGGCAAATCTACAGCTAAACTTGGAGAGAAAGATAAGAGACAAGCAGCTACAGAAACGGGAAAGACTCCGAAAAGCAGGTGGTCCTTCCTGACACAGTGAACTTCTTATGGCAGGACAAGTTGGACTTTCAGAAGGGGTAGCTGTGTAATATTGTGTGTGCCTAGTTTGTATAGGTAAATATATATATCGTGCACACACAACTGTAAGCTGTAAGAGAGATACACATAGTTATTTGCTAAGCTCTTTTCTCTGTAAGCAAGCAAGTTCAAACCGTTCTTGTTTAGAAGCCAGAAATTCGATTGTGAATTTCCTGGAAAGCTGTAGTATTTAATTTGCTTATACAAAGTAGATTAAAGTGATTGTGTGTGTTATTTACTTTCTGCATATTACATATCATAATCACATACAGTTGTTTACTTAGTTTTCAAGATCGAAAAATATATCAAACTATCCATTCACCCCCCCTCTGTCTAGTTTCTAGTGGTATTCATTTCTAACAGATTGCTATGGCACTTGTATTATCACACAAAATGGGAATTTTGTCTAATGCAAAGCCATAGTCCTTCAGTTGATTCCTTATCCATAGGATTTGAGCACAACAGCTTCCAGCAGCAATATATTCAGCTTCTGTTGTTGAATTGGAAACTGTTTGATGTTTCTTGCTATACCAGGAAATCAATCTACCTCCTAGGAATTGACAACTCCCAGAGGTACTCTTTCTATCCACAACACTACCTGCATAATCAGAATCTGTATATCCAACAAGATTAAAACCAGAATCTTTAGGGTACCAGATACCTAAATTAGGTGTACCCTTAAGATATCTCAAGATTCTTTTAACAGCAACGAGATGTACATCTCTAGGGTCCGCTTGGAACCTTGCACACAAGCATGTAGCATACATAATATCTGGTCTACTTGCAGTAAGATAGAGTAAGGAGCCAATCATACCTATGTAGCTTGTAACATCTACCTTGATAGAATTGTCAGAAGCTCCAAGTTTGATGGCTGTTGAAGATGGAGTCCTTGCTGATGCTGAATCCTCCATGTGATACTTCTTGAGGAGTTCTTTGAGATACTTGGATTGACAAATAAATATACCATTTCAAATTTACTCTGCATTAGCTTAGCAAATCTCTTACAGAGATCATCATTAGTAGACCCAAATATGATGTCATCCACATAGACTTGGACTAATATCATATCACTTTTGTGTTTCTTTGAAAAAAGAGTTTTGTCTATGATACCTCTAACAAAACCATTTTCTAAAAGAAAACCAGAGAGAGTGTCATACCATTTTCTTGGGGCTTGTTTGAGACCATAGATAGCCTTGAAGAGAAAGTACACAAAGTCCAGCAGCTCCTGATTTTCAAAGCCAGGGGGCTGTTCCACATACACTTCTTCATCAAGATCGCCATTCAGGAATGCACTCTTAACATCCATTTGATAGACTTTAAAATTGGAGTAAGCTGCAAATGCTAAGAACATCATGATGGCCTCAAGTCTAGCCATTGGTGCATAGGTTTCATCATAATCAATGCCTTCAGCTTGAGAATACCCTTGTGCAACCAGTCTTGCCTTGTTCCTTGTAACAATGCCATCCTCATCTAGCTTGTTCCTGTATACCCATCTTGTACCAACTACTTTCTTGTTCTTTGGCCTGGGTACCAACTTCCAGACTTGTTGTTGTTCAAATTGATTGAGTTCATCTTGCATAGTAATCACCCAATCTGGATCAGTCAGTGCTTACTCAGTTTTCTTTGGCTCCATTTCAGATAGAAATGCTGAATAATGACATTCATTCTGAGTTGCACTTCTAGTTTTAACTCCAACACCTGGATCACCAATGATCAGCTCAAAAGGATGAGCTCTATTCCATACAGTCTATCTTGGAATATTTGATCTTGATGATTCGCCTTGAAATTCACTTTGATGTTGTGAGTGACTAGATGATCCTTCATTTGCTCCCCCTGAGTTGTTGCTTGATTGCCTTGATGATTCTTCTCCAGTGTTGGTGGTATCTCCATTGTTACCAATGTTTCCACCACCACCACCATGATCATTATCATCAATGTTATTATCATTACCAGCAATAACTTCAGTTGGGGCTACATCATCTGATTCTGAGTCTGGCAAGTTATCAAACTTCAGCTTCTCAGATGAATCTTCTTTTTGGATATTAGGGAACTTAGTGTCATCAAAAGTAACATTGACACTTTCCTTTACTGTATGACTGCCAACCAAGTAGACTCTGTAAGATCTTCTGGAATAACCCACAAAAATAGCTTCTTGTGCCTTTGCATCAAACTTGCCACGTTTCACATTGTCATCTATAAGCACAAAGCATTTTGCTCCAAATACATGAAAGTACTTGACAGTTGGTTTCTTGTTGTTCAAGATCTCATAAGGAGTCTTCATTAAGTCCTTGTTGATTAAAGTTCGATTCTGAGTATAACAACCTGTATTTGCTGCTTCAGCCCAAAAGTACGTTGGAAGTTTGGACTCACTTAACATAGTCCTAGCAGCTTCAATCAATGTACGATTCTTTCTTTCTACTACTCCATTTTGTTGAGGAGTTCTAGGGGCAGAATACTGTCTTGTTATTCCTTTATCAGCACAAAAGTCATTTAGAATTGCATTCTTGAATTCAGTACCATTATCTGACCTTATGGCTCTAACAGGGAATCTAGAATCAAGCTCAATCAACTTTACATGGTCAATCACCAGGTGTGGGGTCTCATCCTTGGAATGTAGGAATAAAACCCATGTATATTTTGAAAAGTCATCAACAATCACAAGTGCATATTGTTTCTTTGACATAGACATCACATTAACTGGACCAAACAAATCCATGTGCAGTAGCTGAAGTGGTTCAGTTATTGATGATGTGTCAGTGCCCTTGTGAGAAGCTTTCTTTGACTTTACTTTCTGACATGCCTCACACAGTCCTTCCTGTGTAAATTCCATCTGAGGCAACCTCTAACCAATTCCCTCTTGACTAAAGAGTTCATGGTTTTGAAGTTAAGGTGAGACATCTTCTTGTGTCATAGCCAACTTTCATCTGATGAAGCTTTAGCATAAAAACAATTAACTTCATCTTGGGATCCTGACTGCAGATCAGCTATGAACAAGTCACCTTTACGTACACCTTGAAGAGCAGGCTTTCCATTCTTCTTGTGAAGGATCTGACACTTCTCTCTTTCAAAGGAAACAGCATATCCTCTGTCACATAAATGATTGATGCTGAGAAGATTGAACCTCAGACCTTCCACAAATGATACATCTTCAATGATAACATTTCCAAACTTCAAACAGCCATATCCTTTCATAATACCCTTGCTGTTATCTCCAAAGGTAACTACTGGGCCAGCTTTCTCAACCAAATCTGATAGCAGGGTTCTATCTCCGGTCATATGCCTTAAACAGCCACTGTCAAGAATCCACATAACACGGTTTACCTGTTTAACTCCCTGCAATATCAAATTGATTAGTCCTTCCTCGGAACCCAAACTTGATTGGGTCCGGCATACTTAAAGAACTGGCCTTTGTCAGGCAAAACAACCTTTTTAGCCACAACTACTTCAACCTCTTTCACAAAAGAGCGTTTCCATTTATAGCCAGCCTTAACACATTTCTGAGTAGGCTTAGGGATAAATGAATCCACTCTAGTCTTAGGAGGACTAGTAGTCTTAGCTTCAACATGCTTCTTATTATTAACATGTTGACGTGGAGCAGTCTTATTATCAGATACATGCTTACTATTAAAATAAGCATACATAACATTGAAAGCACAAGACATGCACTTAACCACACCACATGCTTTATAAGAAGAATTAATAGCAGGCATGTTAGTACTATAGTTGTTTTGATCCAACTTATGGATATCTGATTTAGTCTTTTTTGTTGCAACAACTTTGACTGGTTTATCAGACATACACTTGTTGGACTGTTCAACTTCAAAAGCAAGATCTTCTTCACGAATCTCCTCTGCAATGATAATAGAGTATTCATTCAGAGTATCTGCTTGGGACTTTCTAAAGAAAGGTTTATCAATACCCTTAAGCACATCAGGAATACCCCTTTCTTCAGGACTGACTCTATTAGGGGTATTTATGCTTAATTTACCAATAGACTCATTATAGTCATACCCTATTCCTACGGTCTGACTAATACTTTGTTTATTGATAATTTCTTTAGAAGTCTTACAAGAGTTGAAGTAAGCATTAGCTTTAGTCTTCAGCTCACTAATCTGATCCTTGAGAATGGTTTCCAGTTGAATATAACATTTAACCCTATTCTCAAGAAATGCTATTTTCTCAGTAAGTTCATCCTGATTAACATGCACTAGTTTTAATTCTTTTACCTCCTGTTCAAGAGCTGTGTTCAAAAGAATTATTCTATCATTTTCAGTGCGTGCACAAGAAATAGTACCACTAAGATGACGAATCATTTCAGTGTCAGTGAACTTTACCTCTGACATGTATGAAGATGAAGTGCTTGCCTCTTTAGCAACTAAAGCAAGGTTCCCAATCTCACCTGCTTCTTCATCACTGTCAGTGTCATCCCAACTCTTTCCTTCAGCAACATAGGCTTTCCCAATCTTGTTCTTCTTGATAGAATCAAATGTGTTTCTTGTCACTTGCTTTGGCTTTCTGCATTCAGTAGCAAAGTGACCCAACTCATTGCAATTGTAGCATCTGATTGTGCTCCTATCCACAGTTCCAGTTTTGTAGCAACCCCTTGTGCTACTTGAAGAGGAAGATCCACCTCTCTGAAATATGGGCATGAACTTAAGATTGGGATTCCTTTTGAATCTGAACTTCCCAAACTTCCTTACTATCAAAGCCAAATAACCATCCTGCAGCTGATCAAGTTCCTCTAAAGAATAGAAGTCACCACCAGATTGATCAATGGATGTTAATCCATATTCAGCATCAATAGAACTGGAAGGTTGAACAGCCTTCACTTCCAGTTTCTGTGGGACTTCAGCAGCCAATGCAGTAGAAGTACTAACTATCCTCCCAGTTCCATATAACTCATCCTGTTGAATCTGCTCCAGCTCATAGGTCTTCAGAACACCATACAGTCTTTCCAAAGCAATCTCTCCCAGATCTCTTGCTTCTCTAATGGCAGATATTCTGTGCTCCAAATGATTTGGAAGTGTAAGTAGGAACTTATTATTAATTTCCTTGATAGTGTAGCGCTTCCCATTGAGATTCAGATCATTGATTAATTTTTTGTATCTCTCAAAAACCTCAGAGATACCTTCACCAGGGTTTGATCTGAAATGCTCATATTGAGAGGTGAGAATTTCCAGCTTATTCTCTCTAACTTCCTCTGTCCCCTCATTGATTATCTCTATGGTTTCCCAAATGTGTTTGGCAGTATCACAGTTTAGGACATGATTATGCATGATAGGATCAAGATAATCAACAAGGATCAACTGTAGACAGGCATCCAAGGTAACATCCTCTTTTTCATCAGGAGTGTAGTCCTTGGGATCCTTAGGGTACATCCTAGCAGCCCTAGTAACAATCTGATTCTCTATAAGTTCTCCCTCAATAATCTTAAGGACTTTGGGACCATTCTTCAGCATATCAAAGTATTTAAGATTAGCAACTTTAAGAAATAGGAGCATTTTCTTCTTCCACATAGGATAATGCTCTTTGCTGAACATGGGGATTTTGACTGTACCCACATTCTGTGTAGTAGACGACTTTTGAGATTTTTAGGAATAATAAAAAATTCAGAGTTTAAGAAAAATCTCAAAACAATTGGATCTTTGATTTGTATATCAATCAAAAGGCTCTGATGCCAATTGTTAGGTCCCGATAAGTTTGTAGAAGGGGGGTTGAATACAAACTATACCGTTTTATCGAATTTGTCCTTCGAATAATTTAACAATTAAGAACAAATTAATGCGGAATATAAATGAAACAAGATTCAAGTTAAATATAAACTATATTAAACTTGAAGGGTGTTGCAAATACAGTACGGATTACAAAGTATTTATCTCAAACAAATTAATACAAATTTAGAATAAATTCGACATGAACTTTTCTAATATTTGTAATAAAAAGATCGAATGCTAAAAGCAATGTTCGAGATAAATTCTAGGGATATAAATCCGCTAGATAATCAAAGAAATACAAGTAATCAACTTCTAGTGGTTTGGATTTAACAATACAAACTAGAATTAATTGCTTGAGAAGAAATGAGATCAAATGCTTTGCTGTTCTTCAGAGAAAATGCTGTGATGATTTGATGATAAAGTCAGTTAGCATTCTTCTGTCCAGCCTCGGGTAAGTACAATTCCAGTAGTTCTGTATGACCTCAAATCAGCTGTATGACCTTTTGATTAATTCAATATGACCTGATTAATCAAATGAAAACACTTGTATGACCTGAGGAATTATGCTCGGTAGAACCAAAGATGAGTAGTATGACCTCTGAAATCACTCGGTATGACATGTTGATAATACTCGGTATGACCTAGCACACAGAACCGGTATGACCTGCCAAATGACTCGGTATGACCTGCTGTAAAACAACACAAGGTCATACCGAGAATTAATCTAGGTCATACAGTATTAAGTTAATTTCTTTTAATCAAATTAGTTAATTTAAATTCTAAATTAAATTAATTCTTTTCTAGAATTAATTTAATAAATAATTCAAACAACTAAATTAATTAATTTAATAAATTAATTAATTCTGAAAGAATTAATTTATTAATTAAATTGATTAATAATTTAATTGATTAAAAGAAGATAACTTAAAATCCTTGCATTCCTTTATCTTCTGAAAACCACTGATTATAGATGATTTAATTCCACTGACTGATGTCGTCATTCGATGCACTGTCTGGTTCATGAATAACTGACTTCAATGATAATTCTTCATCTTTAAAACATTTAAAGTTGTGGCTTCTTTTCTTTAGCTCTGAATAAACTCTGTATCCTGTATTTCTTCTGTCACCAACTGGAAATCTCTGTCATTGTAGTAAATCCACTTTCTTGAATACTTCACTGAGGCTTGAACAATAAATTGAACTTCTTTCAATGTAGAATAACTTCAAGTCTGTAGATGACTTTAATTCTTCATACTCTTGACTGATGTAATCTTCTGAGATTCCTGTGACACAATGATTTATTATTTACTTATTACATACTTGTTTAAGTTGAGTTGTTTCCTCGAAATAAGAATAGGCCTATACATATGCCTTTCAAACTTCTTTCCGTGACCTGTTTACGGACTTCAAGAATACATACCATATTTTGATTTTTTGAGTTTACCTTTTCTTCTTTACTTCTGGATTCCAGTGCTTCTGTTAATATTATTGTATGTCTTGTCCTTTGTTGAGTTGTAGTTATCTCTGTTACATCTTATGTTACATTATGCTTTACAATCTCCCCCTATTTGATTGTTAGAGTTCGACAAGCAAATACCTCGAGGATAACTCAACTAACTAAGGAAACATGAAACTAATTAAAGTAAGACAGATTAATAATATTAAATGCATTCTGGATTAAATATATACATTTCCAGATTTCAAAATTTCAAAGAACATTAAAACTTTTTACAATGAAGTTGCTCATCTAGTCTGAGCAGATTGTTCTTGTGTTCTTTGCTTCAATCTTCAGTCCATCTCAATCTCACCTTCTTCAACTACTGGATTGGAGTTAGCAGCTTGATAATCAATCACAGATGGATAGTGCATTGGTTCTCCAGCTTTAAGGATTGCTCCTTTGATGTATCTTCTGATATACTTGTTCGCACAAAAACACGCAAGCGCACGTGGTCACAAGTAGTATATAGATAAATCAAGTTCGATCCCACAAGGACTGGTTTAGGTTGTAATAGTCTGTACTTATGCACCAATGTTTGGTTATTACTCACTGCTAAGACAAGTATCAAATTGGTTTTTTTAATAACTAAAAGAATTATTAGTGAATTACTGATATGAATAGGCATGGGATCCTAACATCATTAATTATTTCATCTAGAGCCTCTTGTTCTTAATCTCTGTATGTGACAGTTGTGACAACTAACCAGATAACACGAATTTAGTACACGCTACCTTTCAGTATACGTATACCATACCACTTAAACATCCACAAATAGATAGAAGTTAAATGGACACCAGATATGCTTAGTCTCTATATGTCTATAGAGATTGAAAACATAGTGGTTGAATGAGCAGGTTATCTATTCAGATTACATAAGGTAGATGAAATGGTTAAAATCACCTACAAAGTATGCATGATACTCATACATAAACTTATGCTAGCATGGCAAGTTCTAAATCCCTAAATCCACTTTCGCAATCAATAAGGATTAACAAACAATCATGAATGTTAGCTACGCATTCACAATGAATAAGCACAACCATGATAGGAAATCATTTCGCCACCACACACAGGGTATATAAAACAATTAACCACTAAACTCCATAAAAACTCTGTTAGAATCCCACGATAACGATTAGTTCATAAATGAACCGTTCATCATCGCAGGTTCTATTGAAAACATGATATAAAAACTAAGTTTTGAATTGATAATTGCAATCAAATAGTATCAAGAATAACAATGTTTAGAAAAACGATAAAGAAGAATCCAAGTATTGCTTAATTGAGAGAAATACAAAGAAAATGTAATCTTCTCCTCCAATCTAAGTCTCTTTTTTTTGTTCTTCAGTATTATTCCTCCACTTCCTTCCTTCGAAATTAGGGTTTTCCCCTTAGAAGATATCCACCAGAAAATGACAAAGGCCCAAAACACGACCCGCTACCACTCTAAGCCCACAAAACAAGAAATCAGAAATTCCATCAGACGGGGACGCGCGGCCGCGCGCTAGCAAGCGCGGGCGCGCCTGGATTCCTGCCAATGAACGCGCGGGCGCGCGGTATAAGGCGTGGGCGTGCCTGGCTCTCTGCCAAGATTCCTGCTTTTCTAATTATTATCCAACTTTCTTGCCACTTTCTTGCCTCCAACATCCCTCAATTCCTGGAGCAAAAACCACCATTTTAAAGCATAATGACCATCACTTGATCCCATTTAGCTTATCTGCACACAAACACTAAAACTCATCATAACATCACACACTTGAGGCCAAAACAACCAATTTAAGCTGATTTTAAGGTGTTCCAAGTAGATATAAAACCGACTTATCACACCCCCAAACTTAAACTGATGTTTGTCCTCAAGCATAAACAGACTCGATATAAACTAATGCAATGCATGAATGCAACTAATATGATAATGCAAGCGATCCACTCAACCTAACCATAATCCATGAATGAGCCAACATCTCACAGAATGCAATCTTCCAAACAGAGTTCAACCAAACTCCCCTTGATCAACCATACAAACACAAGAACATGTGTGTGTGCAATGCTCACCAATATACTCCCAGACCAAATCAAGACCATACCTATTCTTAGCTAAAACAACCACAAGTTTATAAATAGAATGAACGCTAGACACAAGAACCCTTAGGATACACCTCCATAGTCCACTTGAGTTAGACAGAAATTCATGCTTTATTACACAAAAACCACTATACACAACACATATGCTTATTTGACCGTGCAATGGCTGAGACCCCTAAAGGCTTGTACAATAATACCCATGTAGCGAGTGTTAGGTTAGTGGATCCCAGACCGGAAAAGTCTTAGGTCACTAGGCACAAAGTCCCCTAGAACTTAATTGCTCGAGTATTAAAGAGTTCAACCTGATCAATTCTGCATAAAACAACTAAACAACTCTTTTTTTTTTCTTTTCTTATTTTCTTTTTTTTTTCAATTTCGGAATGAGTGCACTTTGCCTTTTTCTCATCCACCCTAGACTACTCATTTTTTTATCAATGAGCCGGCTACTAGCCATTTGACGCCTAGCCTTTATTGACAACTGGCATGAAATTCCTGGTTTCCCCCCAAACTTATACTTAAGTGCACCTACATTTTCAAGAACCTAGCAAAAATTCTAGACATAAACAAGCAGTTAAATTCTAACACCCAAACAAGCATGGTCTGATCAGATTCAAAAGCAACCAATGAGACTTATGAAAAAGAATTGTTCCTATGCATGCAAACCAACCCTTAGGAGCTTAATCAGCCCTCTATTCATCACAACTACGCTCAAATCAACATCGACTCACCACAGAAACAGTCAAATCTGAAGGGATCATGAAATATGCTATGCATGAGCAACTACATGAACTCACATTCTAGACAAACTATGCAACAGAATGCTCTATATGACATATATATGCAAGAATATGAATGAATTAACTAAATATGCAATATGAAACCTATATGAATCCTACATGAGACACACTAACACTACTAATCCTTGACTACCACCCCCAAACTTACAATATTCAATGTCCTCATTGAAGGTAATAACAAGGAAAGTGCAGATAATACCTAAGAATCAGAATCATCACCACCATCAACAGGTGGTGTCTCCGGTGGTGTATCCGGTGGTGGATAAACAGAACCAACTCCAAAATCTGGCCAAGCCACATCAACTCCAGTGGCACGGAACGCAGTGCCCAATGCCTGAGTCAAATCCATAGCAAAACGGCGGTTAATGTCATGCATGGCATCAATCCGCCTAGTCAACCTCCTGTACTGAGCCCCTCCAAAACCGGCTCTATCCACCTCCTGCTGTATCCCAGCAGCACCCTGAAGCCCCGCTCTGGCGGCCTCACGAGTAAGAGCATCCATGCCATCATCATTCACGTTACCAAACCCTAAACCAGACGGATCCGTGGAACCACCATCCCAATCCTCCAAGCGCTGAATCGCCGCATGATCAATAGGAGCACTAGGTAACTGTAACTGCTCCTCTTCCGACCAACGGACACCCACTGCAGTGCATAGCTTAGTAACCACAGCAGCATGAGGAATCGCCACCGTGGTACCACCCCTCAAGAATCTCACGATACTCCTATTTAGGAGAACCCCAAGGTCAACATACTTCCCATTGAGAATCCCCCACAGCACAATAGCCCTTTCCACAGTAACCTCATGCGCATGCGATGAGGGCATGATGTTAGCACATACAAATAAATTCCAGGCCTTAGCATACCTGTTCATAGCAGATGCCGGGAAAGTGACTGGCTCAGTAGTACCCGGCCTGTACTTCCATGTCGTGCCCGACACACAAAGAACACCTACTATGTTCTCCAGATCCACCTCTGCCCGGGTCTTCAAGGCCCAATCTTCTTCACCCTGTGTCATCCTCGGTAACCTAAGAACCCGAGAAATAGCCGCCGGCGTATAATCCACTGTAAAACCTCGAACAACGGAATAACCGTTCTTCTCCGCCTTGGCATTAGCATAAAATTCCCGCACAATACCCAAGGGAACCGGGTCCGGCGCTTCACAAATACCTTCCCAACCTTTGGTGGTAATCATCGCCACCAAATTACCATCATGATGAGTGGGTATAAACCCTCTCTCCTTGGCCACGGCCTTAGACAATAGCCGTGCATATTCCACCGAAGCTTCCGGAGATGAAAACTTCTCTCCTCCAAACCCCGCACTTGAATCATCGGATGAAGAAGTACGTCTCGTGCTACTACTACCCGCATATCTTCCTCTCTTTTGTGGTGCCATGTAATTGGGATGAAAAGTGCAAGTAGGTGTATGTATAGATTTATGATTTTTGATTTGGAAGAGAGAAAAGAGGCTAGGGTTTTGATTATATGGGATGGGTGTGGGTAGATGTAGGTTTAAATAGGTAATTACAACAACAAGGGGTTATTTTTGGGTTTTTGGTTTTGTATTTTTCGTATTTTTTTTTTTTTTTTTTTTTTTTTTTGGCAATCGCCCTGCCTTTTTTTTTTTCTTCTCACTGTACAAACAATAATACGTGGGTTGCCTCCCACAAAGCGCTTCTTTTACGTCAATAGCTTGACGTGCTTCCAAACTCATTCTGGAGTACCAAGAACCGTGGTTTCCGCTTCACGATTCACACGTTCACCAAGGTAAGGTTTCAACCTTTGGCCATTGACCTTGAACGCCTCATCTGGTGACCTATCATAGATTTCCACCTCCAGTAGCATATTAAGAGGCATCTCGTTCCTTCTCGAGATATTACCAACCCTTTGGCATCGATCACATCTCAACACAAACTGATGAGCATCCTTGAACAGAGTTGGCCAATAGAACCCCACCTGAAGTACTCGCGTAGCTGTCTTCTCGCCACCATAATGACCTCCATAAGTGGTGGAATGGCAATCACGCAAAACACCCTCTACCTCACTGTAAGGAATGCATCTGCGTATAACCTGATCGGCTCCCTGTCTGAACAGAAAGGGTTCGTCCCAACAGTACCATTTAACATCATGTAAGAACTTCTTCCTTTGAGCATAAGAGAATTCCGAAGGAATGACATTACTCACCAGATAGTTCACAATATCTGCAAACCATGGTTCTTCAGCTTGCACTCCAAAAAGTTGCTCATCTGGAAAGAATTCATTGATGAGAGATTTGTCCAATGAATTCTTACTGTGGTCTTCTCACCGGGACAAGTGATCAGCTACCTGATTCTCAGTACCCTTTCTGTCTTTAATTTCCAGGTCAAATTCTTGAAGTAATAGAACCCAACGAATCAACCGCGCCTTCGAATCTTTCTTCGACATCAGATATCGAATAGCTGCATGATCAGTAAATACCACTACCTTGGTTCCAAGCAAGTAAGATCTGAATTTCTCGAAACTATATACAATGGCCAAGAGTTCCTTTTCTGTAGTGGTGTAATTCAACTGTGCATCGTTGAGTGTTTTGCTAGCATAGTAGATCACATGAAATACCTTGTTTTTCCTTTGCCCAAGGACAGCTCCAACTGCAAAGTCGCTAGCATCACACATCAACTCGAATGGTTTACTCCAATCGGGTGCGGTAATAACAGGTGCAGATGTCAACTTCTTTTTCAACAGCTCAAAAGCAGCTAAGCATTCTTCATCAAACTTGAAAGGAATATCCTTCTCCAATAAGTTGCACAAGGGTTTAGAGATTTTGGAGAAATCTTGAATGAACCGCTGATAGAACCCCGCATGACCAAGAAAACTGCGAATTCCCTTAACTGAGATTGGTGGAGGAAGATTTTCAATTGTCTCCACTTTGGTTTTGTCCACCTCAAGCCCCTTGCTAGATACCTTATGCCCAAGAATGATTCCCTCTTGCACCATGAAGTGACATTTTTCCCAGTTGAGTACTAGATTAGTCTCAACACATCTTTTCAGCACCATGCCCAAATTACTGAGGCACTCATCATATGATGCTCCAAAAACTGAGAAGTCATCCATGAACACTTCTACATTTATGCCAATCATCTCCAAAAAAATGGCCATCATACACCTCTGAAACGTAGCAGGTGCACCACATAGGCCAAAAGGTACGCGACGGAACGCGAAAGTACCAAAAGGACATGTGAAGGTGGTCTTCTCCTGGTCTTCTGGAGTAATACCAATCTGGTTGTAACCTGAATAACCATCCAACAAGCAATAGAATTCATGCCCCGCCAACCTGTCCAACATCTGATCAATGAAAGGAAGGGGAAAATGATCCTTCCTGGTAGCTTTGTTCAGTTTCCGGTAGTCCATGCAAATTCTCCATCCAGTAACTGTACGAGTCGGGATCAACTCGTTCTTTTCATTAGCCACCACTGTCATGCCTCCTTTCTTAGGCACACATTGCACTGGACTCACCCATGAACTGTCTGAAATAGGATAGATGATCCCAGCATCTAGCCACTTGAGAATTTCTTTCTTCACTACCTCCTTCATGATAGGATTAAGACGTCTCTGAGGGTCCACAGTTGGCTTGCTTCCTGGCTCTAGTGGAATTTTATGCATACAGTACGAAGGGCTGATACCCTTAATATCCGCTATAGTCCACCCAATTGCTGATTTAAACTCTCTCAAGATTCTGAGGAGTTTGTCTTCTTCACTACCTGACAAGTTAGATGAGATAATAACAGGTAAAGTAGATGAATCACCTAAAAAGGCATGCCTCAAATGTTCTGGTAGTTGTTTAAGCTCAAGAGTGGGAGCTTTCTCAATAGAAAGCTTGAGACGTTCTTGTGATTTCTCCAACTCTGTTATGCCAAGAGAGTCAAAAGGCATGTCTAACCTCCTCTTCCACGGAGTTGCATTCAAATACTGAGCTTGTTCCTCTTTTTCTTTACCCTCAACATCAGATTCCCCCATAAGTGCTTTTTCCAAGGTGTCTGACTTGATCAATTTGTCAAACTCCTTGCTTATTGCAGAATCCACAAGATCTATAGAGAAACATTCTTCATCTTCTGTAGGAAACTTCATTGCATTGAAAACATTGAAGGTGACATTCTGGTCATGCACCCTCATCGTGAGTTCCCCTTTTTGCACATCAATCAAAGTGCGACCTGTAGCGAGAAACGGCCTTCCTAAGATGATAGGAATCTTCTTGTCTTCTTCAAAGTCCAGAATAACGAAATCAGCGGGGAAGATAAGCTTGTCAACCCTTACTAGGACATCCTCCACAATACCCCTAGGATATGTGATAGACCTATCTGCCAGCTGTAAAGACATGGTAGTAGGTTTAGGCTCCGGTAGCCCTAGTTGCAAGAACACGGACAATGGCATCAGATTAATACTCGCTCCCAAATCACACAGACACTTGTCGAATGATAGATTGCCAATAGTACAAGGAATTGTGAAACTCCCTGGATCCTTAAGTTTCGGGGGCAACTTCTGTTGCAGAATAGCACTGCACTCCTCCGTTAGAGCAACGGTTTCCAAATCTTCTAACTTCAACTTTCTTGAAAGAATACCCTTCATGAACTTTGCGTAGCTCGGCATCTGTTCAAGAGCCTCCGCAAAAGGTATGTTTATATGCAGCTTCTTGAAAACCTCCAAGAACTTAGCGAATTGTGTGTCTAGTTTCTGTTTCTGAAGTCTTCTAGGGAACGGAGGAGGGGGGTAGATTACCTTACCCTCTGTTTCTTGCTTAGAAGTGGCATCATGAGATGTATTGGGGTGTTTCCTCACCAATTTCTCCACCAAACTCTTCTTTTCAGGAATTTTCAACTTTTCTGGCAGAATTTCATGCGCGGGCGCGCTCTGGGATGCGCGGGCGCGCTCCTCTTCCTGGAAATTTCCTTCATCTTCTTCGTTTTCCTGAATTTCAGTGTTTTGGTCAGTGGTGACCTTCCCTGATCTCAATGTAATTGCCTTGACATGTTCCTTACTCTCCCGTTTGCCTGGATTAGTTTCCGTATCACTAGGGAGAGTTCCCTGTGGTCTGTTCAGCAACGCACTGGCTATCTGTCCAATCTGAGTTTCCAAAGTCTTGAGAGACGCCGCCTGGCTCTTGCACATCAACCTCAACTCTTCCAATTCTGACTTTTCATTAGAAGACTGACCATGGTGACCTTGAGGTTGCTGATGAAATCCTGGTGGTGGCTGATAAGGTTGTCTTGGAGCATATTGCTGCTGATAACCAGCAGGGTTGAATGGCTTAGCTCCAAATTGTTGACCTTGATACTGCTGTAGACCACCTTGATTGTTACTCCAGCTAAAATTCGGGTGGTTTCTGTTATTTGGATGATAAGCATTAGGAACTGGCTGTTGTGGCCTCTGAAAATTACTCACGAACTGTGCTGATTCACTAGATATAGCACACTGATTAGTGTCATGAGCACCTGCACATAGTTCACATACACTAGCCACTTGCTGCATTCCCATGTTAGATAGAGAATCCACCTTCATAGAAAGAGCTTTTAGCTGAGCTGCTAATGCTGTAGTCGCATCCACTTCCAGAATTCCTGCTGCCTTGCCATGTGTTAACCTCTGAGTACGATTCTGGTACTCATTAACAGCCATCATCTCTATAAGTTCATAGGCCTCCTCATAGCTTTTGGCCCAAAGAGCTCCACCTGATGCTGCATCAAGCATTGGTCTTGATTGACCTCCCAAACCATTGTAGAAACAATTTATCACCATCCAATCAGGCATTCCATGGTGAGGGCACTTTCGTAGCATCTCTTTGTAACGCTCCCAAGCTTCACATAATGTTTCCCCTGAAAGCTGAGAAAACTGCGTGAGAGCATTCCTTATTGCAGCTGTTTTGGCCATTGGGAAGAACTTAGTGAGAAACTTTTGAGCAAGCTCCTCCCATGTAGTGATAGACCCTGCTGGTAGAGAATGTAACCAGCCCTTAGCTTTATCCCTCAAGGAAAAAGGGAAAAGTCTCAGCTTCACTGCATCCTCTGACACTCCATTGAACTTGAAAGTGTCACAAATCTCAATGAAATCCCTAATATGCATATTAGGGTCTTCCGTTGGAGAACCCCCAAACTGCACAGAGTTCTGTAGCATCTGAATCGCGCCAGCCTTGATCTCAAAGTTGTTAGCCGAGATAGCTCGTCTAACAATGCTTGACTGAATATCATTGATCTTTGGCTGAGAGTAATCCATCAAAGCCTTTGCTCCTGCTGCTGCTGGTTCTCCCATAACTAGATTCAAGTTAGCTCCTTCTTCTTCCAGTTTATCTTTACGAGATTGAGAACGTGTTCACATACACGCTCACTAGAGTATCTGGAACACACCAAACAAAGTAAAATTGATGAGAAAAACAATCTGAGTCAGTGAACTTTAACTGTCACTGATGACAAGCACATAAACTATATTAAAACTACACCGAGTCCCCGGCAGCGGCGCCAAAAAATTGTTCGCACAAAAACACGCAAGCGCACGTGGTCATAAGTAGTATATAGATAAATCAAGTTCGATCCCACAAGGACTGGTTTAGGTTGTAATAGTCTGTACTTATGCACCAATGTTTGGTTATTACTCACTGCTAAGACAAGTATCAAATTGGTTTTTTTAATAACTAAAAGAATTATTAGTGAATTACTGATATGAATAGGCATGGGATCCTAACATCATTAATTATTTCATCTAGAGCCTCTTGTTCTTAATCTCTGTATGTGACAGTTGTGACAACTAACCAGATAACACGAATTTAGTACACGCTACCTTTCAGTATACGTATACCATACCACTTAAACATCCACAAATAGATAGAAGTTAAATGGACACCAGATATGCTTAGTCTCTATATGTCTATAGAGATTGAAAACATAGTGGTTGAATGAGCAGGTTATCTATTCAGATTACATAAGGTAGATGAAATGGTTAAAATCACCTACAAAGTATGCATGATACTCATACATAAACTTATGCTAGCATGGCAAGTTCTAAATCCTTAAATCCACTTTCGCAATCAATAAGGATTAACAAACAATCATGAATGTTAGCTACGCATTCACAATGAATAAGCACAACCATGATAGGAAATCATTTCGCCACCACACACAGGGTATATAAAACAATTAACCACTAAACTCCATAAAAACTCTGTTAGAATCCCACGATAACGATTAGTTCATAAATGAACCGTTCATCATCGCAGGTTCTATTGAAAACATGATATAAAAACTAAGTTTTGAATTGATAATTGCAATCAAATAGTATCAAGAATAACAATGTTTAGAAAAACGATAAAGAAGAACCCAAGTATTGCTTAATTGAGAGAAATACAAAGAAAATGTAATCTTCTCCTCCAATCTAAGTCTCTTTTTTTTGTTCTTCAGTATTATTCCTCCACTTCCTTCCTTCGAAATTAGGGTTTTCCCCTTAGAAGATATCCACCAGAAAATGACAAAGGCCCAAAACACGACCCGCTACCACTCTAAGCCCACAAAACAAGAAATCAAAAATTCCATCAGACGGGGACGCGCGGCCGCGCGGCCGCGCGCTAGCAAGCGCGGGCGCGCCTGGATTCCTGCCAATGAACGCGCGGGCGCGCGGTATAAGGCGCGGGCGCGCCTGGCTCTCTGCCAAGATTCCTGTTTTTCTGATTATTAGCCAACTTTCTTGCCACTTTCTTGCCTCCAACATCCCTCAATTCCTGGAGCAAAAACCACCATTTTAAAGCATAATGACCACCACTTGATCCCATTTAGCTTATCTGCACACAAACACTAAAACTCATCATAACATCACACACTTGAGGCCAAAACAACCAATTTAAGCTGATTTTAAGGTGTTCCAAGTAGATATAAAACCGACTTATCAATACTCAACCTCTTGACCCACTCCAGCCCACACCCGTGCAATATTAACATCTTTCTTGTTTAGCTTTGGCATGTTTGGTAGTATGGGATGCACTTCCAATCCTCTTTCCATTATCTTCCTATAATATGGAACTTTCTCCATCAAATATCTTCTTAGAGTGTTGTTGCTTTGTCCTTCTCCGTAGATGTGAATCCAGTGGATCTAAGATACTTCTCAACTGATATCAGATAGTTGCTTGGGTAATCTTTCAGTTTGTCCTCCGTCGGATAGCAGATTCTGAACAAGTCATTTTTCATGAATCTAACCATTGGAGGGTTTTCAGATATCTCTGGACTGACCTTCATTAAGATCTCCTTAACATGCTCCCGGAGCAGTTCATTTAACCTTGTAGTTCTTTGGATCTTAATGAGAATCACCTGCAATTCAGTGTAAGTTCTATGTTCGAAAAACTTAGTGAATATCACAAATGTACCTTTGTCAATAAAATTGATCAGTATGTTCCAAGCACCATTTGCTTTAACCCCAACTTTCAGAAAGATCAGAGAATGTCTCAATGCAGTGAAGTAAGTATCATCTTCTTGATTTTCACTTCTTATATCTTGAATGATAACTTCCACCTCAGTATTGTCGTTGACTTCTAATCTGTCTTCAACTCCGCAAAAAATGTTGTAAGCTACCTCCCATTCTTTTCCTTGTTTCTATGCCAAATCAATCATCTTCTTCTTCCTTGCTTCATTGTACATCTTGAACCTTTTAAGCTTCTCACTTCTTTGAACTGCTTGGTGAGTTTCCTTCTTAGCTTGCCTGGCATCTCTTTCCGCTTTCTCAGCATTTAATCTTTCCAAGACAGCTTCTTGTTCAAGTGATAGAGGATTTGCTTCTTCCATATCATCATCCAAGATAGGATGTTCTATTGGTTCTGGATAATACGGTTCATGCTCTTCCTGTGGTTGCTCATGCATGACCTCAAATCCCTCTTCACTTTCTTCTTCCCGTACAAGATCTTCAATCAAGTATTGTCTCACTGGAATAGTGGTTATGATATTTTCATTAGTTTCCCATTTCCTCCATCCTTCTTTCTCCCCCTTAGTTGAGGAATCCTCCACGAAGTAATCCTCAGAATGATAAGTTGATGAAAGACCAGGTTGTTGGTTTCTCAACATATTCCAGATTGACTCTACTCCGTCAGTTTGGTTCTCCATGAATAGAGCAATGTCCCTGTTCATTTCTTGCATAGAAGCTAGCTTCAGGTCAATGTCATTCAGTCTTGAGTTGGTAGTCTGCTCGATTCTATCCAATCTCTTGTTGAGGCGAGACTCCACTCTTGACGGTGTATTCATTGCATCCTTGACCCTTGTTTGACCATCCCGGATAACCAGAACGTCTTCAGTTAAAGCTTCTTGTCCTTGTTGTAAGACATGCACCTCATTGACAAATCCATCTCTTAGTTCTTTGACGTATGCTCTCAATTCGACCAGTTCCTCCATAGCTTCCTTCTTCAGGGAGTCCACTGCATGTTTTGTACCTGTTATAGTGCCAGATGCACTACCTAAGACCCTGTAGGTTCTTCTGGAATCTGCTGCAGCCAAGTCAATCTTCTTCTGAATAGAAGACAAAAAAGCATCAACTGGACCGGAGGAGATCCCTTGGTCAAAGGAAGGTCTCAGTGGGACTTTGAATAATGGATTTCCATGACGATCATGAACTGTCATCTCCTTGAGAGTGGATTGAACTTGTAACTCTCTATCTGTTGCTGGTAGCAGATTATCAATATTTGTTAGGGTTTGGGTGTCACTCCTCACGTTTGGCTCTTGGTGTTCACTCAACGTTTCTGTTTGTGTTTCACACATTTTACCTTTCCCACTCAAGCCAGGTGATAGTGTTTTTGTTTCACTCATTCCCGTCTTGCTATGTGTACCTGCATCAGAAATCACTGTAGCCATCCTTAAGGAGGTCACCGGTGGGGCAATGGGGCTTCGCAAGTCCTTGTCCTTGGATATACCAAGTTGCTGATCATCCTTAGATGATGTATCCTTTGTAGGATCTAGAGTTTGAATCTCTAGGAGGCTAGAATCAGGCTCTATTAAAAGTAGAGATCCTGAAACTTCCTCTAAAGTCTGTGAAGACTTTTCCTCAGTTAACTCCTCAATTAAAATTGATTCATTGTCACCGAGTTGCCGATCTGCACCTACATCAGACCCTGTACCCGCAGGATCCAGATATGTTCCATCTGGGGAGCTAGGTACACTACGCCATAAGTGCTCATATGCAACGCTTTTTTAATGTGGCTGTAGACCAAAAAAGCGTTGCATTCAGCTTCTTTTTCAAAAATGCAACACGAAATGGGCGTTGCATCCGCGGGCGTGGCCTTTGATATATAATGCAACACGTTTGGTCATCTACTGCAACGGCGTGAAAGTATTGCATTATAAGTATAATGCAACACCAAAATCAAGGAAATGCAACACCAATGAGTGTTGCCTTAAACACAGGGCCACTTTGTATGCCACGTCAGCAATGGGGCCCGCTCAATGGCCACGTCAGTACCTGGTCCCACTTGCATGCCACGTCAGCAGTGGGTCCCACGTGCCACGTCAGTAGGGGCCTCATGCCACGTCAGTAGGGGCCTCGTGCCACGTCAGCAGTGGGGTCCACATGCCTTCAGTAATGCAACGCTTTGCAGTAGCTTTTTAAACAGTAATTGTCATGTAATGCAACAGTATATTTACTAATGCAACACCATTTTTTTTAAAATTCAACATTAGGAAAAAACAAATGCAACGCTTTAATTAAAATTTTGGCCAGAACAGTTTCATACATAAGTGCCAACACCGGAGGCACGTCCAAACAACAAAACAAAATACCTAAAATATTCATTACAAATTCTTCAAACGTAAGTGCCAACACCAAGCACGTAGGATGAAGTAGATAACTTTTACGTGCAAACTGACCAAGTTCAGATATTAAGAACCTTTACATAATTATATTGCTAAAATTCAGTGCCGCCTTGAGTCGTAGGAGTATTATTGTCATCTTGACCACTTGTTGGGGTGGCACTCAAGGGTCCAATATCAGAATTAAGAACTGGATTAGCTTTACGCAGCTTTTTCAACATCAATGACATGTTCTCCACTACATCGAACAATATAATAATCTGCCTAACGTGATAAAACATTTATGAATCTTTAATTTTAAGTAGAAGCAAACATAATATTATACTAACAAATTAACAATTGTGTTGAAATGAAACTAAAAGTCCTGCATGAATAGGAAGTTCCATATAACTTCAACACCTCCTAAGCGTTTTTATATTTTATATTTTATATTTTATATATTTTCTTTAACTTATAAAATTTAGAAAATAATAAGAAAATAATCGATACATATGAAAAAACATATCTAAAAATAGTTTAATTTTTAAAATAAATTATTTTAAAATAAATTATTTTAAAATTTTAAAGTATTAAAAAAGTTGAAATTTAAAGTAATTGTATATATTTTGATAACATATATATTTTTCATAATTATAAAAATTAAGTAGTATAATGCAACGCATGCATTCACATTGCAACGGTGCATTCACGGCGCAACACTAGAATTCTCATCGCAACGCTGCATTCACGTCTAATGCAATACTTTTTTAGTTCTGTTGCAGAAGACCAAAACTAAGCATAGCTTTTGCAACGCTTTGCTTGCAACCCTCACAAAAAGCATTGCATATGAGCACTTATGGCGTAGTGGTAACGACCCTTTAGATTTTGCATTTAGGTCAGAACCTTCTCTCGACGTCTGTGAAGACTCTTGGTTCAATTCAGAACCTTCAACCAGTGATCCTGACCGTAATATGGTCGGAACACCGGTTGCTTCCGTCAATTCTTCCTTACTTTATTGAGCTATTGGTTCAGATATGGCTTTTGTAAGCGTTGCCCAATCAGCATCAGAAAAATCAGTAAAGGGCTGTTTGGATGAGAGAAATGAAGTATCAACAGTTGCCTCGGTTTCTATTCTTCTCCTTTTAGAGAAAGGCAGAGCTGTTGTAGAAGGGTGTATCTCCTTATGTGGTGCTGCTAAGGCATTATCTCCCTCTACACTCATGGATGTCTGAATGTTTGGCATAGTAGGTGTAAGATCCGTGAACTTTATTAATAATATAAATTGTATTATATGTGTAGAATACTTATTATGAAGTATTTAGAGTTATAATGATAAGGGTTGTTAAGTGTTTATGTGTAAATTGGTGTGTCGAAAGCCCCGTTCAAATATTTTGTCATTTGAAATATCTTCAATTTTGAGCCCCGTTTTGATAATTCAAGGGCCCCGTTGAAATTTTGTTCATCATTATTATTCCTTCGTCATTTGTGTTCGAATCATTATCGGAGGATTTCTTCGTATTATTATATCCCTTATAATCCGATATTATCAATAGTACTTGTTTTATTCAAAGTAAGAAAAATTATTCTAAACCCTAACCCTAATTTTTCTAGGGTAATTGATATATCGTCCGTATCAATAAATACATCTGTTATAGCCCCACTATTCTTGAGCATTAGTTATATAAATGATATGTATTGATTTGGATAACTATCAGTCTTTTTGGATAGTTATCACCTCGTAAAACGTGTATTTTACATTATTAGGGTTTTAAAGTGAACCAGTGGATCAATATTGATCCAAAAATGTCGTTTAGGGTATTATTTTCCACTAAGTATAAAAAGGAGAATCGTACATTATATTTCATGTAATCCGTATTAAAAATATGCAAAAATATAAAATTCCCGAACCGTGTTCTTCGTGTTCTTGAGAATCAAAATCAATTTCGAAGGTGTTATTGAAATCCAAATCCAAAGTTCAAGTACTCAAATCAAAGATCTTGAGTTGTAGTTTCATAATCTTCCAACCTCATCATCATCTGGTAATTTTTTGATTTTATATGAATTTCTCAAATTTCGAATTAAAATTAGGGTTTATATTCGAATTGGGGATTTTCATTCTGTTGATTCTCCGTTCAATTGATTGCTTCCAACATGTTCCTAGGGTTCTAATTAGTAGGAATTCATGCTTTAATTTCATGTTTATGTTCAATTTGATCGGGTTTGATTTTCGGGTTTTGACCCGAATTCTTCTTTTTAATAGTCCGTTCTGGTTATTGATCTGACATGATTTTGGATATAGGGCTTTCATTGTATGTGTTCTTAGCTTCATTTTAACATAAAGAACGTAGAGTTTCATGTAAGATTTTAGTAGATCGGAAAATTGGTTTAAGGTCGCCGGAAAATAGTCGGGTTTGAAGTTCCGGTGATGTTTTTGGTTTGTTTTTTATCAGAATGTATTGGTATGGATATGAGGAGTGTTTTGGTATCAAAAGCCCCAATTTTTGATGTGTTTTTGGCTCGCCAGATTTTGGAAAAGGTCGCCGGAATCTGGGAATTTTCCGGCTGTTCTTGGCGACCCGGATTGTTCTTGGCGACCCGTGACCCGATCTAATAACCCGTTTTTTGACCCGGTTTCAATCTTCAAAACCCTAATTCATTTTCAGAAAACTGTTTTTGAATTTTATTTTTTAATTTAATTCGAAAATAGTTTAATTATTTATAAAAATCATATTTTTATTTTAAAAATACATTTTTAAATTCAGAAAATTCTGGAAAATTATATTTAATTATTTAAATTCGAAAACTGATTAAATTTAATTATTTCAATTATTTTTAATTAATAATTAATTTATTTAATTAATTGATTAATTCTTTTAATCAGTTAATTCTTAATAATTAATTATTAATTAGATTAATTAGATTAATTAATTATTTAATTATTTTCTAGCTTGATTTAATTATTTAAAAATAGTTGGAGTGTCTAAAAAGTGTCAATTAATTTTTATTAATTGATTTAATTGTTTTTAAATACTTATAATGGGATTAAAAATCCGATTTTTGATTTAAAAATTATTTGTGACTTATTTAAATTCAAATAAGCCTCGAATATTGTTTTAAAAATATTTATAAGTGCTATATGGTTTATATGAGTCGATTAATGTGTTTTAATAGTCCGTAAATGCCCGTACGAGGGCTAATGTCTGAGTTTTAATTACCGTAAAATTACACCGGACGTCCGATAAGTACCGGTTACTTGTTTAAATGTGATAATGATTATGATTGTGTGTCGAGGATAGAATGAGGATAGTTAGACTTATTGTTATAAGTTGTTTATTATAGAATCGAGTTCCCGGAGCAAGGGAAAGGGCAAAGTAGAGTGAACGAGATAGAATCCCGTCAGCGACGTAGACCAGGCAAGTATCTGTGCCTTTACTTGTTAATTCCATTGTTATTATTCTTCAGAATTACATGTATGTTACCATCAGAACGATTCAGATTATTCAACCTTCACCCGTATTGAGCACTGATGTTATTTCCTTGAATATTCCTAACTTTTGATTTAATCCACAATCGTGTTGGATATCATAAACCTTCACCTTCAATTCAGTTTATAATTGATGATAACCATTGTTGACTTTCTTAAATGAGTACGTTGTACCCTTGAAACCATTCTGAATCTATTTCTCGGACTTTCCTTGATATTGAATAGTTGAAGCTCTTTTGCAACTATTACACCCCGTCATTGTGTACTTATCTTGTTATGCATGTTATTGCTTATACCTTGTGATAGAATTGGCATGTTTTAAAATGAGACCAGTAATGGTCAGGCTCGTAATAACTTAAGGCCTAGATGGCCATTGATCCTAGTGGAGGACTATGCTATAAGCTAGTTCGGGGTTGATGCGTGACTGATCAGCAGCTCAACCTTTGTATTTGAAAAATGTAGAAGTCCAATTCTGATTCCTCTTTCTTCAATAAAGATTGTTAAAAGCTTATGTTTGACTTGTGTATTGTTGATTCAGATAATTGAATTCTTTCCTTTCATTATGGAACTGTGATTGATATATATATCATGCTTGCTGAGCACATGTGGCTCATACTTGTTTTGTTTCTAACCCTATTCCAGTGAAGCGAGAGAACGAGCAGACACAGCGCTAGTGACAGTTCTCCCGATGCTAGGAGACCACCCCGAGTGATTGTCATTGGACGGGTAGTTGTTTTACTTTGGAAGTTAGACTAGATGTCTAGCTTTGTATATTAAGTGTGTAATAACTCTGAAAACTGGTTTGTAATAAATATGACTTAGAAGCTTGTTTTATGCCATAATCTGGATGCGGTCTTGGATAAGGGGTATTTTATGTTATTATATTATTATGCATGTGTTAGATTCGGGTATATTGTGTTTCGTTGGTCGAGTGACTCCCCAAATCTGTACCCCGGGTTTGGAGGGCGTCACAGGTTGGTATCAGAGCAACATGTTATGGCATTTGAAACAAGTTAGGATTTAGGATCCAGGATAACATAGAGGGTTAGGAATTCACCTAATGGTCATAGAAGGTCGATTAGAGATATTATGTGTAGTAATCGAGTATGGTTATAATTGCAGCGACCTAGCTCTAGTTCCGGTTCAGATCTGTCAGAGCACCCGATAGAGGAGAGACCTGTACCAGATATGAGAGCAGGACCGTCGCGACTGACACTACCTCAGTCTGGACCTATAGTGGTCAGGAGAGATCATATACCTTGTCCCGTTCCACTTCGACGCATACCCGCAGCACCGCGGTCTCAGGCTTCAGTGTCCGGACCTTTGTTCCAGATCTCCGAGCCACCAGTTCCACATCACCGTTATCAGAGGATGAGAGAGGAGAGGGATTACATTCGTAGACAGGTATTACAGATGTGTGGGATGCGTACATCGGAGGCAGGTGTAGCCAGAGATAGAGATAGATTCAGAGATCAGATAGGAGAGACACGGATAAGACTCAGGGTTGTGAGGACATTGGTAGAGACGAGGTTGCATGGACTAGCTACTAGCAGAGAGGGAGAGACTACAGTAGGGATGAGAGAGATTTTGGACTTTGTGATGAGGGAGATTGGGGAGATTTCTGGACCAGCAGTATGGGAGACCAGAGACGATGATCCATGAGCCGGTAGAGACGAGGTTGGGGTATTATGTGGATTCCAGTCAGATAGTACATAGATGCATAGTATAGTACCGGCAATGCACCAGGCTTATAGTATCGCCTTGGATTGTTGTTGTATTTTTGTTGTTGTACTGTTGATCGGCAGTTGTAGTTCAGCTATGACACACTTTACTCTTGAAAGCGTTCTACGCTTGTATCGAATCTATGTATATATTTATGATAACCATCCTTTGTAGAACTATTATTATTCTCTTGTTATTCATTTTCACTATTGTAATTGTTATTCTACTTATGCAACGAGTATACCCTTACACCGTTGAAAATCCGTAAATCATGGTTCTACCAATTGTGTTCTCTTTCTCTTCTATTTATGAAGTATTTTATTAAATCAGTTATTGTTTATTCATCAGCAATATGCCTCCTAGACGAAATACACGTGCGAATAATTCCACTGACCAAGAAGGTCAACAGAATACACCCCCAACGGGTCATTTAGATCCGGTTGTAATACAGCTTTTGAACACCCTCACTCAACAAACTACTGCTCTAGCTCGACAACAACAACAGATCCACAGCAGTTACTACAGCAGCAGCATCAGCAACATCAGCATCAACAACATCAGCACCAGCAGGTAGTACCCGTGGTTACGTTTAAATCCTTTCAAGCAGCAAAACCTCTAGAGTTCAAGGGATCTGCTGATCCAGTTGAGGCAAAGGCATGGTTGAAGGAAATGGAGAAAGCTTTTATATTGATAGAGGTAATGGGAGAAAAGAAAACTGAGTATGCTAGTTATTTTCTGAAAAATGAGGCAAGTTATTGGTGGGAAACTAGTAAGGCTTTAGAACCTGAGGGGTTAATTACGTGGGAGAGATTCACAGAATTGTTTTTAGAAAAGTATTTTCCTGATTTTATGCGAGATCAAATGGAGTTGAAATTTTTAGAATTGAAGCAAGGTAGTATGACTATTTCGCAGTACGAGACCAAGTTTACCAAGTTGTCTAGGTTTTTTCCGACATATGTTGATACGGAGAAGAAGAAGACCAAGAGGTTCCAACAGGGACTGAGGTCATGGATTCGTAGTAAGTTAGCAGTTTTGGAGTTAGATACATATGCAGCCGTGGTACAGAAGGCAATGATTGCGGAAGGAGAAAGTGATTCATACATGAGAGAGAAAGAGAATAAGAAAAGAAAGGTAGGGACATCTGATAAGGTCCAGTCACCGGGAGATCTTCAAAGCCATCCAAACAAGAAACCAGGATTACAGCCGAGCAGAGGTACAACTTTCAAGAAACCAGATACCGGAAATGCAGGACCAATCAATCGTCCACCAAACAATAATCAGCAAGTAGTTTCCAGACCTCCACTGCCAGAATGCAAGACATGCGGGAAAAGACATCTAGGTATATGCCACATATTGAGTATCACATGTTTTAAGTGTAACCAGAAGGGGCATTATGCCAGGGATTGCACGACAGGTATCGTGTGCCATCGATGTAAGAGACCAGGCCATATGATGAAGGATTGTAGAGCGCCAGCACCCGTGAACAACATGATTCGAGCTATTGAGGCACCTCCAACTGTTGATGTTCAGCCGTTAGCCAGAACCTATAATATGTCAATGAGGGAAGCAGTGAGAGACTCCGATGTGGTGGCAGGTACACTTCTAGTAAATTCTGTTAATGCTAAAGTGCTGATAGATTCAGGAGCTACTAAGTCGTTTATTTCGGAAACGTTTGCTCGTAAATTGAATTGTTTAATGGAACCCTTAAATGGAGTGTTGAGTGTAGAAATAGCTAACCAGGATCGTATACCGGTCAGTTCGTATTGTCCCCGTTGTGAAATTGAGATTTTAGGGAGTCGTTTTTATGCTAATTTATTACCTTTCAAGTTGGGAGAATTTGATGTTATTTTAGGAATGGATTGGTTAACTGATTATGATGCGCGTATTGATTGTAAGGATAAGAGGGTTACTTTAGTTACCCCAGAAAAGAAAGAAGTGGTATTTAAAGGAGAGAAACAAATGAAGAAATTTTTGACAATGATTCAGACTAAGAGGTTATTAAAACAAGGATGTGAGGCTTATCTCGCATATGTGATAGATACCGAGAAGGAAGTTTCTAAGTTAGAAGATATTCCAGTCGTGAGTGAGTTTCCAGATGTTTTTCCAGAAGAGTTACCAGGACTACCTCCGGATAGAGAGATTGAGTTCGCGATAGACTTAACACCAGGCGCGGAACCAGTATCCAAAGCACCATACAGAATGGCACCAGTGGAGATGAAGGAGTTAGCTAAGCAATTGCAGGAATTGTTAGACAAAGGAATTATCAGACCTAGCGTTTCACCGTGAGGAGCACCAGTGTTGTTTGTCAAAAAGAAGGATGGACGTATGAGACTTTTTATAGATTATTGGGAGTTAAACAAACTAACCATCAAGAACAAGTATCCATTGCCCAGAATAGATGATCTGTTTGACCAGTTAAAAGGAGCGGTTCATTTTTCTAAGATTGATCTACGATCAGGATATCACCAATTGAAGGTTAAACCAGACGATATACCGAAGACAGCTTTTCGAACAAGGTATGGACATTATGAGTTTTTAGTAATGGCATTTGGATTGACGAATGCACCAGCAGCTTTTATGGATTTAATGAACATAATTTTTAAGAAGTATTTGGATGAGTTTGTAGTGGTATTCATCGATGATATTTTGATATATTCTAAGACGGAAGAAGAACATGCGAATCATTTGTGGATTGTGTTGGAGATTTTAAGACAAGAAGGACTATACGCAAAGTTTTCAAAGTGTGAATTCTGGTTAAGGGAAGTTCATTTCCTAGGGCACGTGGTAATTAGTGAAGCCATCAAAGTAGATCTAGCAAAGATTGAAGCAGTGAAGGATTGGGAAAGACCAAGGACAGCAAATGAAGTTAGAAGTTTCTTGGGATTAGCCGGATATTATCGGAGATTTGTACAGGATTTTGCAAAGATAGCTACTCCAATGACCAAGCTGACAAGGAAAAGCGAACGATTCATATGGAACGACAAATGTGAAGAGAGTTTCCAAGAGTTAAAGAAGAGACTAACTACGGCACCACTGTTAATGCTACCAGACGATCAAGGCCAATTTGTAATCTATAGTGATGTGTCTTACAAAGGGTTGGGTTGTGTACTTATGCAACATGGCAAATTAATTGCTTATGCGTCAAGACAATTGAGACCTCACGAACAGAAATATCCTACACATTATTTGGAATTAGCAGTGATCGTATTTGCACTGAAGATATGGAGACATTACTTGTACGGAGAGAGATGTGAAATTTACACCGATCACAAAAGTCTGAAGTATATCTTTACTCAGAAGGAGCTGAACATGAGACAGAGAAGATAGTTGGAGCTAATCAAGGATTACGACGTTTCTATAAATTATCACCCTGGCAAAGCGAACGTGGTAGCAGATGCATTGAGCAGAAAAGAAAGATTGAATATGCTGACGATGACCAAGGAATTGTACAGAGAGTTTGAAAAGTTAGAGATAGAAGTACGTGTTTCGAAGGACGCGACAGAAATGATTTATGCCATAACATTTCAACCTGAATTGTTGGAAAAGATACGGAAATGCCAAGAGCAAGTCATGAACGACAATGCAAATAGTTTAACAGGCGAGGAAATATGTAGCCAACTGGACGACAAGGTAATCTTAAGGTTTGATTCTCGAATATGGGTACCTAATGTAGCAGAACTAAATAATGAAATTTTGCACGAAGCGCATAACTCGAAGTATTCAATTCATCCTGGAAGCACGAAGATGTATCGAGATCTTAAAATGAATTTTTGGTGGCCAGATATGAAAAGAGAAATTGTTGAATGGGTGAGTAAATGTTTTACATGTCAAAGGGTCAAGGCGGAACATCAAAGACTGTTCACACAATATCACGCAAGTATACGCGGTCAACAAGTAATATATGAAAGTAGAGTTCGTTCCCACAGAGACTGCTTTGGTTATTATAGTTATGCACCTATGCAACAATGTATGGCTATTGTTCAATGCTAAGACAAATATCAAAGTTGTGTTTTGATTAACTAAATTAACTAATCAACTTAACAAGATTATAATTAACTAAAGAGAATGCTGTATAATTACTTATGAGAATAAAACATGGGATCCTAACTTCATTAAATACTTCATCTAGAGTCTTTTGTCTTTAATCAATGCATGTGACAGTTGTGATAACTAATCGGACAACACGAAATCAGTACACGCTACCTTTCAGTATACGTATACCAAACCACTCAACATCCACAAAAGAGATAGAAGTTAAGCAGACACCAATTATGCTTAGACCTTATATGTCTATAAGATTTGAAAACATAACGGTTTAACGAGCAAGTTATCCATTCAAATTACATAGGGCAGGTAAGATGGTTAAAATCACCTACGAATCATGCATGACAAACATACACAAACCTATGCTAGCATGGCAAGTTCTAAACCTCTATATCCACTTTCGCAATCAATAGAGATTAACAAACAACTTAGATGTTAGCTACGCATCCAAGAAGAATAAGCACAACCAAACTAGGATATCAATTAGCCATCACACACACATCTTTAAAACAATTAACTACTAAAATCCATAAATAAATCCGTTAGAACCCCACGACAACGATTAGTTCATAATCGAACCGTTCATCATCGTGGGTTCTGATGAAAACATGATAATAAATATGTCTAGAATACTGAATAAAAGTGCTAGGGTTTATGAAAGAACAAACGAGAATCCAAAGTATCGCCTAATTAGAAGAATACAAAGATAATATGAAAAGTAGATCTTCGTAATCAGTCGTCTTCTTGTTCTCCTCACCAGTGGATGGATATGTATGATTGTATGTCAAAATATATCTCAGAAATCGTCCACCAATTGATTATATAGGTCTCTGGGCTGACTGGTCTTCTGGCAACTTTCCTTTTCTGACTCAAAATTGCCTTCTACAGCATTTGAAGAGCGCGGGCGTGCCTCCTAGGGTGCGGGCGCGCCTGGTTACTGTTCAGAAACATCAACTTGCTTTTCTTCAACTTTTCCTTGCGCTCTCTCGCTCCGCAACCACTTGGCCTTCACAGAAAATGCTTAAAACACCACTGCAATCCACAAGAACTCCACTACTCTGCTAACAAATCAATTCTACAAATACTAACACATCACAAACACCACACACTTGAGAACAAACGATCAAATTTAAGCCAATTTAGGACGGTCCAAGTGGATATGAAATCCACTTATCACACCCCCAAACTTAAACCGATGCTTGTCCTCAAGCATAAACAGACTCTACTAACTATAATGCAATGCATGAATGCAACTAATATGATAATGCAAGTGATCCCCTCGGACTAACCAAAACCAATCAACAAGCAAACATCTCAAGGAATGCAATCTTTCAAACAGAGTTTGACCAAATTCTCGTATACTAACCATACAAACACAGAAACGTGCGTGTGTGAAATCCTCATCAATATACTCCCAAACTAAATCAAGACCATATCCTATTCTTCACCAAAACAACCACAAGCTTATAAACAAAATGAACTCTAAACACAAGAAACCACTTAAAGACACCTCGAAATCCGCTTGAGCTAGACAGGAATTCATGCTTTATTACAACACACATGCTTATTTGACCGTGCAATGGATGAGACCCCAAAAGGCTTATACAATAATACCCATGCAGCGAGCGTTAGGTTAGTGGATCCCAGACCGGAAAAGTCTTAGGTCACTAGGCACAAAGTCCCCTAGAACTTAATTGCTCGAGTAGTAAAGAGCTCAACCTGATCAATTCTGCATAAACACAACTCTTTTTTTTCTTTTCTTTTCTTTTTTTTTTCAATTTCGGAATATCACACAATATCACGCAAGTATACGCTTAATCTCCCTATTAGAAACTTCAGCTTGGCCATTTGTCTGAGGGTGATAGGCAGTAGCAACACGATGATTGATATTATACCTGGCCATCAAGGCTGTGAACTTGCGATTACAAAAATGTGTAACCTCATCACTGATGATTACCCTTGGAGTTCCGAAACGCGTGAAGATTTGCTTATGCAGAAAACTCAGCACCACTTTGGCATCGTTGGTCGGTAAAGCTTTTACCTCAACCCATTTAGACACATAATCCACAGCTAACAGTATGTACTGATTATTGCAGGACGAAACAAACGGTCCCATGAAATCGATTCCCCACACATCGAAAATCTCCACTTCAAGCAGCATATTAAGAGGCATCTCATTCCTCCTAGAGATATTACCAACCCTTTGGCATCGATCACACCTCAACATAAACTGATGAGCGTCCTTAAACAGAGTTGGCCAGTAGAAACCTGCCTGAAGTACTCTAGTAGCTGTCTTCTCTCCACCATAATGACCTCCATAAGTGGTGGAATGGTAATCACGCATCACACCCTCGGTTTCACTATAAGGAATGCATCTTCTTCTCATCTGATCAGCTCCTTGCCTGAATAAGAATGGCTCATCCCAACGATACCACTTCACATCATGTAGAAACTTCTTCCTTTGAGCATAAGAGAATTCAGCAGGGATGACATTACTAACAAGATAGTTCACAATATCTGCAAACCATGGTTCTTCATCTTGCACCCCAAAAAGTTGCTCATCAGGAAAAAATTCATTGATAAGAGTTTTATCACCTGCATTCTTACCGAGGTCTTCCAATCGTGACAAATGGTCAGCCACCTGGTTTTCTGTACCCTTTCTGTCTTTAATCTCCAAATCAAACTCTTGGAGCAAAAGAACCCAACGAATCAACCGCGACTTTGAATCTTTCTTAGAAATCAGATAACGAATTGCTGCATGATCAGTATAGACTACTACCTTCGTTCCAAGCAAATATGACCTGAATTTCTCGAAACTGTAGACAATGGCTAAAAGTTCCTTTTTTGTAGTAGTGTAGTTCAGCTGAGCATCGTTGAGAGTTTTGCTAGCATAGTAAATCACATGAAACACCTTGTTCTTCCTTTGCCCAAGAACAGCTCCCACGGCATAGTCACTAGCATCACACATCAACTCAAAAGGTTCGTCCCAGTCAGGTGCAGTGATAATAGGTGTAGTAGTCAACTTCTTCTTCAAGAGCTCGAAAGCAGCTAAGCAATCTTCATCAAACTTGAAAGGAACATCCTTTTCCAGCAAACTACACAAGGGTTTAGAGATTTTGGAGAAGTCTTGAATGAATCGCCAATAGAAACCCGCATGACCAAGGAAACTGCGAATTCCCTTGACTGAAATTGGTGGAGGAAGATTTTCAATTGTCTCCACCTTGGCCTTATCCACTTCAAGCCCCTTGCTAGAAACCTTATGCCCAAGAATGATTCCTTCTTGCACCATGAAGTGACATTTCTCCCAGTTGAGCACCAAATTGGTCTCAACACACCTTTTTAGCACCATGCCAAGATTTCGTAGGCACTGGTCATAGGAAGTTCCAAAAACTGAGAAGTCGTCCATGAACACCTCCATATTAATGCCAATCATATCTGAGAAAATGGCCATCATACACCTCTGAAAAGTTGCTGGTGCACCACAGAGTCCGAAAGAAACGCGACGGAACGCAAAAGTGCCAAAAGGACATGTGAATGTGGTCTTCTCCTGATCCTCTGGAGCAATACAAATCTGATTGTAACCTGAATAACCATCCAGAAGGCAATGGAACTCATGACCAGCCAACCTATCAAGCATCTGATCAATGAACGGAAGAGGGAAGTGATCTTTTCTGGTGGCTTTATTCAGCTTTCGGTAGTCCATGCAAATCCTCCATCCTGTAATTGTACGAGTAGGGATGAGCTCATTCTTCTCATTAGCAACCACTGTCATGCCTCCTTTCTTAGGCACACATTGCACTGGACTCACCCAAGAACTGTCTGAAATAGGATAGATAATTCCTGCGTCCAACCACTTCAGAATTTCTTTCTTCACCACCTCTTTCATGATAGGATTGAGCCTTCTTTGAGGGTCCACAGTTGGTTTACTTCCTGGTTCAAGCGGAATCTTATGCATGCAATACGAAGGGTTGATTCCCTTGATATCCGTTATTGTCCAACCAATGGCTGACTTGAACTCTCTCAGAATTCTCAAAAGTTTTTCTTCTTCACTACCTGACAAGTTAGATGCAATAATCACAGGTAAAGTAGATGCATCACCTAAGAAAGCATACCTCAAGTGCTCCGGTAGTGGTTTAAGTTCAAGAGTAGGAGCTTCCTCAATCGAAGGCTTGAGACGCTCCTGAGATTTTTTAAGCTCAGTTATGCCAAGAGAATCAAATGGCATATCAATCTTTCTTTTCCACTGAGAAACATTCAAATACTGCAGTTACTCTTCTCTTTCTTTGTCTTCAGTATCAGAATCCCCAATCAGTACCTTCTCCAAGGTATCTGACTTAAGCAGTTGCTCAATCTCCGTGTACACCGCAGACTCAACCAAGTCCATTGAGAAACATTCTTCTTCCTCTGTAGGGAACTTCATTGCATTGAACACACTGAAGGTGACATTCTGGTCATGCACCCTCATTGTAAGTTCTCCTTTCTGTACATCAATCAAAGTACGGCCTGTAGCCAAGAATGGTCTTCCCAAGATAATAGGAATCTTCTTGTCTTCCTCAAAATCCAGAATAACAAAATCAGCCGGAAAGATAATCTTATCTACTCTAACCAAAACATCCTCCACTATGCCCCTTGGATATGTGATCGACCGATCCGCCAGCTGTAAGGACATGTTTGTAGGTTTAGGCTCAGGAAGTCCAAGTTGCATGAATACAGACAACGGCATCAGATTAATACTAGCTCCCAAGTCACACAAGCACTTGTTGAAAGATAGATTGCCGATAGTGCATGGTATGGTGAAACTCCCTGGATCTTTGAGTTTTGGAGGTAACTTCTGCTGAAGAATAGCACTGCACTCTTCTGTCAAAGCAACGGTCTCCAGCTCCTCGAGTTTCAACTTCCGAGATAGAATACCCTTCATGAACTTTGCGTAGCTCGGCATTTGTTCTAAAGCTTCCGCAAAAGGTATGTTGATCTGTAACTTCTTGAAAACCTCCAGAAACTTAGCAAACTGTTTGTCCAACTTCTGCTTCTGAAGTCGTTTAGGGAATGGCGGAGGAGGATAGACCTCCTTGATCTCTGTATTCTGCTTCAGAACAGATTTCTCAGTCGAATTGTCACGCTTTTCCGCTTCGTTTCCCCCCAAACTGCCTTTTTCTTCTTTTTCTTCATCTTCTGGCAGAATGTCAGGCGCGGGCGCGCTCCCTAGGGCGCGGGCGCGCTCCACCTTCTGCTGGGAATCCAGAATTTTTTCGTTTTGCTCTGTTTCTGAGTTCTGGTCACCCGTAACCTTTCCAGATCGAAAGGTAACTACTTTAACATGTTCTTTGACTTCTCTTTTGCCAGGATTAGCTTCCGTATCACTAGGGAGAGTTCCATGTGGTCTATTCAACAAAGCATTGGCAATCTGACCGATTTGATTCTCCAGAGTCTTGATTGAAACAGCTTGGCTCTTGCACATTAGCCTCAATTCCTCCAATTCAGATTTTTCATTAGATGACTGACCAGCATTGCCATGAGATGGTTGTTGAAACCCTGGTGGTTGATATGGTTGCCTTGGAGCATACTGCTACTGAAAACCAGAAGGGTTGAATGGCTTAGCTCCATATTGCTGACCTTGATACTGCTGATACGGTTGCTGTGGTTGTTGCTGGCCTCCTTGATTGTTACTCCAGCTGAACTTAGGATGGTTCCTGTTGTTGGGATGATAGGCATTAGGCACTGGCTGCTGTGGTCTCTGAAAATTGCTCACAAACTGTGCCGATTCACTGGATATGGCACACTGATTCGTATCATGTGCACCTGCACATAGCTCACAAACACTAGCCACCTGCTGAACTCTATAGTTAGTCAGAGAATCTATCTTCATAGAAAGAGCCTTTAACTGAGCTGTGATTGCCGTAGCTGCATCCACTTCCAGAATTCCTGCCACTTTACCTTGTGATAACCTCTGAGTTGGATTTTGGTATTCATTAGCAGCCATCATCTCAATTAGCTCATAAGCCTCATCGTAGCTTTTAGCCCATAGAGCTCCACCTGATGCTGCATCAAGCATTGGTCGTGATTGACCTCCCAGACCATTATAGAAACAATTGATCACTATCCAATCAGGCATTCCATGATGAGGACACTTACTAAGCATCTCCTTGTAGCGCTCCCAAGCTTCACATAAAGTTTCTCCAGAATGCTGTGCAAACTGAGTAAGAGCATTCCTGATTGCAGCTCTTTTAGCCATCGGGAAGAATTTAGTGAGAAACTTCTGAGCAAGATCCTCCCATGTAGTAATAGAACCTGCTGGTAGAGAGTGCAACCAGCCCTTAGCTTTATACCTCAGAGAGAATGGGAAAAGTCTCAGCTTCACAGCATCTTCCGACACTCCGTTGAATTTGAAGGTGTCGCATATCTCAATGAAATCCCTAATATGCATTTTGGGATCTTCCGTTGGAGCACCCCCAAACTGAACTGAATTCTGCACCATCTGAATCGTGCCAGGCTTGATTTCAAAAGTATTAGCTGCAATAGCCGGCCTGACAATGCTAGATTGAATGTCATTGATCTTCGGCTGAGAATAATCCTTCAAAGCCTTCGTTTCTGCTACTGGTTCTCCCATAACTAGATTCAATTCAAGTTATTCTTTCCGAGATTGAGAACGTGTTCGCATACACGCTTACTAAAGTATCTAAAACACACCAAACAAAGTAAAATTGATGAGTATAATCCGAGTCAGTGAACTTTAACGACCACTGATGACAAGCACATAAACTATGTTAGATATAATTGTTGACGTTTGTTTATCAGTGTTTAAGCAACAGGTACTGATCAGAGTTTATCGGAAGCCGGTCAGAGTTTATTTAAAGTCTGACAGGGTGAAGAATTTAAAGGAAGCCGGTCAGAGTTTGGTAAAGTCTGACAGGATGAAAGTTGACTTAGCTGTCGGTGCAAAGATAAAGATTCTAGAAGCAATATATTCTGAAGATGGAAAGAAGCAGAATATATTGATACAGCTAAGGAGACTGGACAGAAGACTGAAGCAATCCTTAATTGATATCAATTGTATAGCTAATTTTTAGGAGTATCAATTATATAAGGATTGTATGTAGCTGTGTACTATATAAACACAGATAGGTTATCCCTAAAAGGGACGCGAACATTGAATACATTATTCTTGTAACCTAGTAGCTCTTTGTGATTCATTAACATCACTAAGAGAGAATTATTTAATATAATTCAGTTTGTTGATTTACAAACCTGTGTTATTAATTGTTATTCTCATACATACTTGATTATATATTGTGTATTCGACCTAACAATTGGTATCAGAGACAAGGCTGTTTAATATATACAGTTTTACGATTCAAACACAGTATTAATCATGTCTGAAGAAAATCAAACTGCTCCTAAGGCTGAACAGGTTAAGCCCAATTCTGTGAGTCGATATGAAACAATCAGGGTTCCAATTCTCAGGCCAGTAGAGTATCCGATTTGGAAGGTTAAGATGACCATGTTTCTGGAGGCTACAGATCCAGAATACCTTGACAGAATTTATGATGGTCCTCATATGCCAACTAAATTGTCCCCTGTTGTTGATGGACAAGAACAAAAGACTGTTCCAAAGGAAAAGAAAGATATGACTCCTGAGGACATCTCATCAATTGCAAAAGATGCAAAGGTTAGACATCTTCTCCACAGTGCTTTAGATAATGTTATGTCTAACAGAGTAATTGGCTGCAAGACTGCCAAAGAGATATGGGATGCTTTAGAAGTCAGATGCCAGGGAACAGGTGCTATCAAGAAGAACAGAAAGACAATACTCACACAGGAGTATGAGCACTTTGATTCAAGACCTAATAAAACCTTGACTGAGACTTATGACAGATTTTGTAAACTGTTGAATGATCTGTCTCTGGTTAATAAAGAATATGAGCTTGAAGAGTCTAATCTCAAGTTTCTGTTATCTCTACCTGAAAAGTGGGATTTAAAGACAACCACAATAAGAGATAATTATGAGCTTGCTGATACAGATCTTGATGAAATCTATGGGTTATTGAAAACTCATGAACTGGAGATAGAACAAAGGAATAGAAGATTGAGTAAAAAGACAAAATTTGTTGCTCTCAAAGTCGAGGAGAAGCCCATTAAGAAGGAATCATCAAGGAAGAAAGCCAAGGGAAAGGCTTTAGTCATTAAATCTGAAAGTGAGTCATCAAATTCTGATGATGACTCAAACTCTGGTGAAGCTTCTGACTCTGATGATGATGAAGAACAGATGATGCAAATGGCTGCATTGATGGTGAAGACCTTCAAGAAGATGGGGTTCAAGAACTTCAAGAAGGGAAAGAGATTCTCAAGGAGAGATTCAAATTCTGAGAAGAAGAATTTCAGAAAGTCTGATGGAAGGGATACCAAGTCTGGAAAGAAGGACAAATCTGAGATCCAGTGCTACAAGTGCAAAGAGATGGGTCATTATGCCCCAGAGTGCAAGAAAGGCAAATCTGAGAAAGCACTCATCTCTAAAGGCAAAGACTGGGCAGATACTTCAGACTCTGATGATGGAGAAAATTATGCTCTTATGGCAACTGTCAGAGATGAGACTGAATCATCTGAAAATAAGGTACCCCTAACTACTTATGCTTATGATACTGATAATATATCTGAGTTAAGAGTATATCTGAAAAGTGTTCATGTTAGCTATAGGGATCAGACTTTAGAAAATGAAAGAATTAAATCTGAGAATCTTAGTCTTAAAGATAGAAACAAGTTTCTTGAAGGAGAACTTGAAAGTATGAAGCAGATTCAAAAAGAAAGAGATTATGCTGTTTATGTTGAACAGGAGTTGCTTAAAAGGTATAGGCAACTAGAATCTGATTTAGAAAAAGAAAGAAAAATAATCAAGACTTGGACAGATTCTGGAAGAGACACTCATCAAGTGTTTCAGACTGATTCTGTAGGTTTAGGTTATTGTGAAAATGATGAACTTAGGTTTAAAGACAAGGTTAAAGTAAAACCACAACTTAAACCTGTGAAATTTGTTCCAGAAACCAATAAGTTAAAATCTGTTGTAATAAGAGAAGCTGATATGGAATCAGATGAAGCCTGTGAAAAACAGGAAAATATTATAACAGAAAAACTTATGGAAAGAGAAGCTGTTAGAAAGCCAGTAAAAACTTGTGAAAAACAGGTTAATGTTGGTTTGATGACAGGGAAACAGTTTAATCATAAGCTGAAAGAGATAAAATCTGCCATGAAACCAAAAGGGTCCAAGAAGAATAGGAATGGAAAGATAGGCATAAATAATAGAAATAATCATTTGCCTACTGGTGCTGCTCCAAGGAAAACATGTTATAATTGTGGTAGTTCTAATCATCTTGCTAGATTTTGCACTAAGAACAAACATATTAATTCTTTATCTTCTACATCAGGAGTAAAGAATGATTATGTAAGGGTTAAACCACAAACTTTATGCACACACTGTGGGAGCACTTGGCATTCCATTTATACTTGCAAGAGTTATCATGCTATATATCATAACTATTATGAGCTAAAACCCAATCTGAAGTGGGTTAAAGCAAACTCTGCAAGTGTAAAGTCTGACAATGTTAGCTTAAACTCTGTTGATAGTAATTCCGCTGCAAAAGCTAACACTGTTAAGAAAGACAAAGGATCCAAGCAAGTCTGGGTCCTTAAAACTAATACTTAGTATTTGTTTGTGATTGCAGGGTATAATAGAGAGCACACTTATCTTGGACAGTGGATGCTCAGGACATATGACTGGAAATAAAGCCCTGCTATCAGACTTTGAGGAGAAGGCTGGCCCAAAAGTTTCCTATGGAGATGGCAACATAGGACACACTCTGGGATATGGCAATATCAATCTTGGAAGTGTCATCATTACAAATGTAGCTCTAGTCTCAGGACTCAAGCATAATCTGTTATCTGTGAGTCAAATCTGTGACAGAGGAAACCATGTAGATTTTCATAGTGAATACTGTGAAGTTATCAGTAAATCTACTGGAAAAGTTGTTCTAGTTGGACACAGGCACAACAACATTTATGAAGCAAGTTTGGTAACAAACTCTGATGGAAGAACAGTGTGTCTGACTGCAAGAATGTCAAATGAAGAGAGTTGGAATTGGCACAAGAAGCTCTCTCATCTCAATTTGAACAACATCAATGAGCTAATAAGAAAGGATCTTGTAAGGGGACTTTCAAAATCTATACTCAGTCTAGATGGCTTGTGTGATTCTTGTCAAAAAGCCAAGCAAAGGAAGTCATCTTTCAAGAGCAAATCTGAATCTTCAGTAGTGGAACCTTATCATCTTCTACATGTTGATCTCTTTGGACCAGTGAATGTGATGTCCATGGGCAGAAAGAAATATGCTCTAGTAATTGTTGATGAATATACTAGATATACATGGGTGTATTTCTTGTCAAAGAAGGATGAAACTGCTCAAACTCTGATGGATCATGTAAATCTACTGGACAAAGGATCACAGCACAAAGTCAAAATTATAAGGAGTGATAATGGAACTGAATTCAGAAACTCAATTATGGAAGCTTTCTGCAAGGAAAGAGGAGTGAAACAAGAATTTTCTGCACCTGGAACTCCACAGCAAAATGGTGTAGTTGAAAGGAAGAACAGAACTTTAATTGAAGCAGCCAGAACTATGCTTGATGAAGCAAAATTACCAACATACTTCTGGGAAGAAGCTGTTCAAACTGCTTGTTTTACTCAAAATGCTACACTGATCAACAAGCATGGGAAAACACCATATGAGATGGTGAAAAATAAGAAGCCAAATTTGAAATATTTTCATATATTTGGATGCAAATGCTTTGTGTTGAAGACTCATCCTGGACAGTTGACAAAGTTCGAGTTAAAAGCTGATGAAGGAATCTTTGTTGGTTATCCATTGTCAACAAAAGCATTCAGAGTTTACAATCTAAGAACTAAGGTGATCATGGAATCCATACATGTGTCATTTGATGACAAGAAAATAATTGGACTTGAAGACAAGGATGGATATGATCAACTACGTTTTGAAAATGAAGATCTATTCTCTGATGATATAAACTCTGATGAAGCAGGGTTGACAAACTCTGACGAAGCATACTCTGAACCTCTACTGGTAAATACTGGAGAAACTGGAAATTCTCAAATTGAACAAAATAGAGAACCAGTTGAGGGGGAGCGTGAAGAAGCTCAACAAGACACAGCAAGTGAGTCAGTTGAGGAAACTGATTCAAACTCTGACAGTTCAAACTCTGAGCCATCCAATTCAGGGGGAGCCTCAGATGCTGCAGAAAGTCAACATATGAATCAGGAGAGCATGGATCAAGGGGGAGGATTCAATAATGATGCAAGAAACCACTTACCAACAGCAAGAAGGTGGACACAGGCACACACACCTGATCTCATAATTGGAGATCCTGATGCTAGTGTGAGAACTAGAAGTGCAACAAATAATGAGTGTTTGTATCATGCTTTCTTGTCTCAAACAGAACCGAAGAAAGTGGAGGAAGCTCTTCAAGATGCTAATTAGATTACAGCAATGCAAGAAGAGTTAAATGAATTTGAAAGAAATGAAGTCTGGACACTTGTACCTAGACCAAAGAATAGATCAATTGTAGGTACAAAGTGGGTTTTCAGAAACAAGACTGACAGTGAAGGTGTGATTACAAGAAACAAGGCTAGACTTGTGGCAAATGGATATTCACAACAGGAAGGAATTGACTATGATGAAACCTTTGCTCCAGTTGCAAGATTGGAGGCCATAAGAATCTTTCTGGCCTATGCTGCACACAAGAAGTTTAAAGTCTTTCAGATGGATGTAAAAAGTGCTTTTCTCAATGGGAAGCTTGAAGAAGAAGTATTTGTTGAACAACCACCAGGATTTGTAGATCCCAAGCATCCAGATTATGTCTACAGGCTTGACAAGGCATTATATGGACTAAAGCAAGCACCAAGAGCATGGTATGAAACTCTTGCTCAATTTCTTTTAGAAAGCGGGTTCACAAGAGGTACAATTGATAAAACCTTGTTTTATTTCAATTCTGGTGATGATTTGCTTTTAGTTCAAATTTATGTAGATGATATTATTTTTGGATCTACTAATGACAAACTCTGTAAGAAGTTTGCAAAGCTTATGCAATCCAGGTATCAAATGAGCATGATGGGAGAGCTTAGTTATTTTCTAGGCTTACAGGTCAAGCAAACAGATGATGGTATTTTTATCAATCAAGCAAAATATACCAGAAATCTTCTCAAGAAATTTGGTATGCTTGATAGTTCATCTGCTACAACTCCCATGGCTACAGCAACAAAGCTAGACAAAGACACAGGAGCCTCAGTAGATATGACAAACTACAGAGGAATGATAGGGTCATTACTGTATCTTACTGCAAGTAGACCTGATATCATGTATGCAACATGTCTTTGTGCAAGATTTCAAGCAGATCCAAGAGAGCCTCATCTAACAGCTGTAAAAAGGATCTTCAAATATCTCAAAGGAACCATAACCTTGGGTTTGTGGTATCCTAGAGAATCAGAGTTTAAGCTAATTGGTTACTCTGATGCAGATTTTGCAGGCTGTAAGATAGACAGAAAAAGTACAAGTGGAAGCTGTCAATTTTTAGGTGACAGATTAGTTTCTTGGTACAGCAAGAAACAGAAGTCGATTTCCACATCCACAGCTGAAGCAGAGTATATAGCAGCTGGTAGCTGTTGTGCACAGATTTTATGGATGAAGAATCAATTGCTGGATTATGGGTTAAGGTACTCTAAAATACCTATTTTCTGTGATAACCAAAGTGCTATTGCTATGACAGGAAATCCAGTACAGCACTCCATGACCAAGCACATCAGCATAAGGTATCATTTTATCAGAGAACATGTGGAAGAAGGGGACATTGAGCTTCATTTTGTGTCTACAGATCAACAACTTGCAGATATCTTCACCAAACCTTTGAGTGAAGCTACTTTTACAAGATTGGTAAATGAACTTGGGATGATCTCTGGTTCTGACTAGAGATACGGGTTAGACTCAAAATCTATACATGTTTGATTTTTAATGCTCATGATTCCTTGCATGTATTAACTGTTATAAGTACCAGTGTCATGAACTCTGTCCGTTAAACTCTGATGCTAAACTCTGTTAGTCATAAAATGTTGGTCATACTCTGATTGTTACAGTTTAATGCTATACTCTGATTGTAATTTTGTCTGAAACATATGGACCAATGAAGAAATTTGTATGAAGCATAATTCTCAGTAAGTAATTATGAATCCTTAAGAGTTGTATAGATTGTGATCTCAAACATGTGCAGTAAGTTAACACAGCATGATACTGTCTCTGTATTTATACCATCTCTTAGTTTATTAATCCTATACACTGAGTCTGTATTAGCTGTTTGCATTTTCTCTCATAAATTAATTGAATTAACTGATGAAAAGTCTAAACTCTGATTATTAATTGCAAATAATTCACCCTCAAATCAAAAGATGCCAAAAAGAGCACAAATTCCTTTGAGATCATGTTGTGCCTAGGAAGATCCAGGAACTTATTGTATGAAATAAGGGCTAAAATCTTTGATTTTTGGTGACTAGTGCCAACCACTGATTACTGGAAAAATAAAAAAAAAATAATAATAATAATAAAATTAAAATATATATATATATATATATAAAGGGGGTGAAAAATAAAAAAACATATCCAAATGAAAGGATATCAGTAATACAGAGTTTAGATATAAAATCAGATTTTATGTTATACATGAGAGTTTAGGCAACCAGTTTTTACTACTTTTGTTTGTGGATTTTATGCACTTTGAGATGATGTAAATATTGATTTCGGTAAACTCTGCTATTACACACACATATTTTCACACCTGTACAGTTTGAGAAAAGAGTTTATTGACAAAGAAGGACAAATGGTAAACACTGATGTATTGTGTGACATATGCCGAGGTAACTTTGTTTTAATCTCTGATGGTTAAAATAATTTCTTTGTTTCAGACATTTTTTTAATTTTGAGATTAGACATTTGTTTTTCGAAAAAGTATGATTGGTAACGGATCTATTTTGCATTAAACAGAGAAAAGAAAGAGTGTGTTTGATAAGTCCTGATGGTGATTAGTAGCGCTGATGAGTATGTTAGTTTGTTGTTTAAAGTGATATCATTTCTTTCACTTTACAATTACTACGAGATGCCTCAGAAGACAAGGCTAAAGAAAAGAAGAGCCAATAGGGCAAAGTCTGTTGATGAAGCCTCAGAGACCGACACTGATGAAGAAACTCTTCATCAGAGAAAAAGAAGACTAGTAGCTGCACATCTTTTTGGTGCTATCAATGTCAATATGGACAGAGTTTCTGAGGAAACTGAAGCTCCTGCATCAGAGAATGAGGAGATTGTGGCTGAAACTGTTTCTCCAGATACTCCTGCACTTGTTGTTGAGGAGGACATTCTAAATGCTAATGAGGACAGAGTGTTTGTGAACACTAAAGCTCCTGACGTGTTTGTTCAGGAGGATGCTACAAATACTGAAGCTGTCAATCTAGACAGGATAAATACTGATGCTAATATGATGGATTTGGAAACAGAAGCTCCTACATCAAAGTCTGATGATGTAGTTGAGGAAGCTGTAGATGCTGCTACAGATAATGTTGAAGCTGAAATTTTTGAGCCATAGGGAGCTTACACAGCAAAAGGACAAATCTCTATACATCTCTTTGTGTAAAGATCAGAAGAATTTTGATTCCAGGCTATCCAAAGTTGAAGAAAATCAAGTCAAAATGTCAACTAAGTTGGATGATATTGCAAATTCTATTGAATTGCTTACATCAGTGTTGATTTCTGATGCTGTCAAAAAGGGGGAGAGAGTATCTAAAGACAAATGCAAGAGCTCTCAAACTCTAACTCAGAAGGATGATACTGCTGATGGTGGTGCAAGAGACAAACATCATCCAAGATCAAAGAATGTTCAAAGGCAAGGGAGGAGGTCAAACTCTGATGCTCAGACAAATGCTGATGGAACAAGATATACTGGAGGGCAGTCTTCTTCAAGGGTTAGAAATTTAATTCTTTCCTCTAAAACTTCAGTTACTGATGAAGAAGTTGCTACGCAGTTATTCTTAGCAGAACATGGTAAGAATGTTACTATTGAAGATATCCAGGCTGAAGAGCAATTGCTTGCTGAGGAACACAAGAAAAATCTTGAAGCTGGAATCTACAAGAAAAAGGAAATCAAGGCTCCTAGAAAGAAAGAAGTTGGTATTTCTATCAAAGATAATACACAACAGAGTATACAATATACAAGGAGACCTGTGATTGGAAACACTGATAAGGGTAAAGGCATAATGATTGAAGAGCCTAACCTGGAGAAGAAAGATAATTCAACCTCTGACATTGCTCAAGTTGAAACAAGATTAGCAAAATCAACCTCTGACGCTGCTCAAGTTGATGATACTACTAAAGTTATGACAACCTCTGACGTTGCTCAAGTTGTACAGAAATCTACACAACTTCCAGGATTCAGCAAACCAAAAATTCTTGAAGATTTAAAGCTTAAAGCTGTGAATTTCTCAGAAACCAGAACAGTATTGGGAAAAGAAGCCTTTGATAAATCTGGACTGGGTTCACACAGAGAGAGAAGAACTAATAACAGATCTCAAGACAAGTTTTCATTGGCAGAATTTGGAGTTGGAATTACTCAAGAAGGCCTTGACAAACTAGAATCTGTATAGATGATTTTTCACAAAGGAATCAAAAAGGAATTCTTGTTATATTTTATGGCTGATGGCAGAGTGTATAGAGTTGGTGAATTTGATATCCAGTTAAAACTCTGGGAAGAGCTAGAGTATGTTCTATATCTATTTGAAGTAAAGAATAGAAGTACTTATGATGCTGCTCGAGTTTTGAAGGAAAGGATGATGAAATCCAAAGTTTTGAGTGGAGCTGGAGTATCAAGTGCATACATTCCTAAATACAGAGATGCACATGGAAAGTTGGTAGAAATGAAAAGGAATAGTGCTAGGTTCAGAACTGCACTAAATAAAAAGGTTCTTGAGTTCAATCTAGAGTCTGATAAACCTTTTTATATCAGACTTGACAATGAAATGGACAAAAACAGCATATATTCTTTGAGGGCTGCCATTTATCAAATTGGTGAAGATGAACCAGAAATGAAGGAGCTGAAGAAGATTATGATTGCTGAACTAAATAGAGCTGAGAAGAAACTACTGTCAGATTATATCAGGACAGTGCCTGATATTCAAGAGATTAAGTAAAGTCTGACTGTAAGTTTTTATGTTTTCTGTTCTAAGTTAAATTTAAACTCTGTTTTAAAATTAAACTTTGACATATGTTAAACACTGCATTTGTTATATGTTTTGACATCATCAATTATCTTTTTAACTTGTACATTTTTTTATGAACAAGTTGGGGGAGATTGTTAGATATAATTGCTGACGTTTGTTTATCAGTGTTTAAGCAACAGGTACTGATCAGAGTTTATCGGAAGCCGGTCAGAGTTTATTTAAAGTCTGACAGGGTGAAGAATTTAAAGGAAGCCGGTCAGAGTTTGGTAAAGTCTGACAGGATGAAAGTTGACTTAGCTGTCGGTGCAAAGATAAAGATTCTAGAAGCAATATATTCTGAAGATGGAAAGAAGCAGAATATATTGATACAGCTAAGGAGACTGGACAGAAGACTGAAGCAATCCTTAATTGATATCAATTGTATAGCTAATTTTTAGGAGTATCAATTAGATAAGGATTGTATGTAGCTGTGTACTATATAAACACAGATAGGTTATCCCTAAAAGGGACGCGAACATTGAATACATTATTCTTGTAACCTAGTAGCTCTTTGTGATTCATTAACATCACTAAGAGAGAATTATTTAATATAATTCAGTTTGTTGATTTACAAACCTGTGTTATTAATTGTTATTCTCATACATACTTGATTATATATTGTGTATTCGACCTAACAAACTATATAAATAACACCGAGTCCCCGGCAGCGGCGCCAAAAACTTGTTCACACAATATCACGCAAGTATACGCGGTCAACAAGTAATATATGAAAGTAGAGTTTGTTCCCACAGAGACTGCTTTGGTTATTATAGTTATGCACCTATGCAACAATGTATGGCTATTGTTCAATGCTAAGACAAGTATCAAAGTTGTGTTTTGATTAACTAAATTAACTAATCAACTTAACAAGATTATAATTAACTAAAGAGAATGTTGTATAATTACTTATGAGAATAAAACATGGGATCCTAACTTCATTAAATACTTCATCTAGAGTCTTTTGTCTTTAATCAATGCATGTGACGGTTGTGATAACTAATCGGACAACACGAAATCAGTACACGCTACCTTTCAGTATACGTATACCAAACCACTCAACATCCACAAAAGAGATAGAAGTTAAGCAGACACCAATTATGCTTAGACCCTATATGTCTATAAGATTTGAAAACATAACGGTTTAACGAGCAAGTTATCCATTCAAATTACATAGGGCAGGTAAGATGGTTAAAATCACCTACGAATCATGCATGACAAACATATACAAACCTATGCTAGCATGGCAAGTTCTAAACCTCTATATCCACTTTCGCAATCAATAGAGATTAACAAACAACTTAGATGTTAGCTACGCATCCAAGAAGAATAAGCACAACCAAACTAGGATATCAATTAGCCATCACACACACATATTTAAAACAATTAACTACTAAAATCCATAAATAAATCCGTTAGAACCCCACGACAACGATTCGTTCATAATCGAACCGTTCATCATCGTGGGTTCTGATGAAAACATGATAATAAATATGTCTAGAATACTGAATAAAAGTGCTAGGGTTTATGAAAGAACAAACGAGAATCCAAAGTATCGCCTAATTAGAAGAATACAAAGATAATATGAAAAGTAGATCTTCGTAATCAGCCGTCTTCTTGTTCTCCTCACCAGTGGATGGATATGTATGATTGTATGTCAAAATATATCTCAGAAATCGTCCACCAATTGATTATATAGGTCTCTGGGCTGACTGGTCTTCTGGCAACTTTCCTTTTCTGACTCAGAATTGCCTTCTACAGCATTTGAAGAGCGCGGGCGCGCCTCCTAGGGCGCGGGCGCGCCTGGTTACTGTTCAGAAACTTTAACTTGCTTTTCTTCAACTTTTCCTTGTGCTCTCTCGCTCCGCAACCACTTGGCCTTCACAGAAAATGCTCAAAACACCACTGCAATCCACAAGAACTCCACTACTCTGCTAACAAATCAATTCTACAAATACTAACACAAAACACATCACAAACACCATACACTTGAGAACAAACGATCAAATTTAAGCCAATTTAGGACGGTCCAAGTGGATATGAAATCCACTTATCAAAGACCAAGTGGATTACTGTAGCCGTTCGAAATTCCTGAGTGGAAGTGGGAACACATCGCAATGGACTTTGTGGTAGGATTGCCTAGAACGAAGACTAACCATGATGCTATTTGGGTTATTGTGGATCGATTGACGAAATCCGCACATTTTCTTCCTATTAACGAGAGATTATTGTTGGATAAGTTAGTTCGTTTATATGTTAAGGAAATCGTGGTACGACATGGAGTTCCAGTGTCAATAGTATCTGATGGAGACCCTCGATTCAACTCAAGATTCTGGAGAAGTTTTCAAGAATGTTTAGGCACCGAATTGAAAATGAGTACGGCTTATCACCCGTAGATAGACGGTCAAAGTGAAAGGACAATTCAAACCATCGAAGACATCCTGAGAACGTGTGCACTTGATTTTAAAGGTAATTGGGATGATCATCTACCCTTAGTAGAGTTCTCATATAATAATAGTTTTCACGCGAGTATCGGGATGCCACCTTACGAAGCTTTATATGGACGGAAGTGTCGATCTCCAGTATATTGGGAAAAAGTTGGTGAACGGAAAGTGATAGGAACAGAATTAGTACAGCAGACAAAGGAAGTGATTGAATTGATTCAGAAAAGGTTGATAATAGCTCAGAACCGGCAGAAGAAATATGCTGACCTAGCAAGAAAAGATATGGGATTCGAAGTCGGAGAACAAGTGTTACTGAAAGTTTCACCATGGAAATGATTAGTTAGGTTTGGAAAGAAAGGGAAATTGAGTCCGAGATATGTTGGACCATTTGAGATTTTGATGCAGATTGGGAAAGTAGCTTACGAGTTAGCATTACCCCCGCATATGCAGCACGTTCATAATGTGTTTCACGTATCTATGCTTAAGAAGTATCGACCAGATTTGAACCATGTAATAGAGTATGAACCTATAGAGGTCCAGTCAGATTTATCTTATGTAGAGCGACCAATTCAGATATTGGATCATAAGGAAAACGTATTAAGAAATAAGACTGCATTGATAGTAAGAGTTTTGTGGAGGAATCCTAAGGTGGAAGAGTCTACCTGGGAGTTAGAGAGTGATATGTTAGAGAAGTATCCCCAGTTGTTTCCTTGATCTGATTCTGAGGACAGAATCCTATTAAGGGGGGAAGGATGTAAGATCCGTGAACTTTATAAATAATATAAATTGTATTATATGTCTAGAATACTTATTATGACGTATTTTGAGTTATAATGATAAGTGTAATAACCCGAATTTTTGGATTAATTAAAACTTTTCTTATTATGATTAAGTGCATCAGTGAATAGTGAATTTGGTGGATGAATAGTGATTTTGAGGATTAACAAAAATTTTCATGCCACCTATGTACGAGACGTAGTGTGGATATTCCGAAGTCATATTAGTGATCTACGGAGTAAATAAGTGAATGCAAAGACGATCGGAATTCAGAAATTCCAAATTTTATTTTGGTGAAATATTTGACCGGACAGCGAATTATATATTATTATATTCAAGAAATGAGATATTAAAAATTGAGGATTTGAGGATTTAATATTTTGGAATTTTATTATATTTGATTTGAGAATTTAGAACGAAAACCACTGGGACAGTGAAACGAATGTTCTAGAAACCGCTGATACTTTATAATGAGATTAAGAGATTAAGCGAACGAATCATGGATTAAGGATTGAAATTATGACAAGATTAAATATAGACATGGAAGTAACATATAACAAGATTAATTCGAGAAATGCAATATTTGGATCATCCATGTGAAAGGAAACGAACCAGTAAAGCTACTTTAACCAAACGCGTGCATGCGCGACACGTGTCCCTGCTTGCCACCATGATACCCCACTGATCGACATGTGTCCCTATGACTCACCACTTAACAAAATATCAGCATTCTTATCTTTTACTCAAAACAAAAAGAAAAGAAGAAAAGAAAAGCAAGAGAAACACAAAATTCTCCAAAACTGATCAGCTAGAGCACCCTCCAAAGAAAAATCCATAACTCCATTTCCAACCATGATAAAATCACCAAACTTTAACCACAGCTTCTTCACTCTATATATAACATGTGTTCAAGATTTCATAGCAATCCAAGGAGTATAGCCTAGTCAAATCGCCTCCCCAAGTTGAAGAATCCAAACTGCCATGATCTTGGCAGTTTCTGCACCGATTTTCAAACGGCCGTATCTCTCTCATTTCTAAATGAAATCTTGCGTTCTATAGCTTGTTGGAAAGCCATGGAGATGCTCTACAACTACGCTTTAGAAACCTCGCCCAGAAAAGCAGGGTAAGGACCTCGTTTGGGCAGTTCTTTGAACAGATGAATAGTAACTTTCAATAACTAACTTTGATTTCTTGACTTCTTTTGATGATCTAAGCTTGGTCAAGGAAATCTAAGGGCTAGACAAGGCTTACTACGTGATCATACACTCCAAGTAAGGTATTAACCCCATGAACCCTTAGTTGACTTTGAGTTTTGTGGATGTTCTTGATGATTGTTAGCTTAGTTGAAATTATAGTGTTAATATAAGCATGTTAGCATGATCTTGTAGTTGGTTTAGCCATTTGTTGATTAAGATGTTAAAGTATGATACCCCTGGACTTGTGGAGATGAGAATCATGTGTTTAAGATGTATGGATGCCCGGTGTGGCTTGGTTTGATGATTATGATTTTTGGAACGTCCGATTTATAGCCGTCGTAATGCCCAAATTTTTACCTACTGATTGGTTCCCTGTTTTTCCTCTGTTAGAGCTCGACCCTTGAGTCCTACTGCCCATGATTGTGTAGTTTATGTTATAAGCTTCGTAATGATATGTGGTTTGCCTAATTTGGCCGAACGGTTTAAGAAAAAAGTGAGTTTTAGTAAACGCCGTTCGGAAGAACGACCCATCTCTGGACAGCAACTTTGAGTCTATATTTGGACCACTTCAGAGCCATATTAAAATGTGAAACTTTTAGGAATAATACTAGAGACCGTTTGGAAGGCTCACGAAAAGGATTCGTATTAAAAAGATTATTTTTCGATTTTATAAAAATGTTTTAGTCAGGGTCGCGCAAGTGAAAACCACTGAAAACGAGACTTAGAAACCAAGGTTCCAAATGGTTAAGTATAACTTGGATTTGAGAATGGATTTCGAACCAAACTTATGATATAAGAATTTGACAAATAACATGGACTTAGTATGAGCCTATAACGAGTTAGTAATTCCTTGGTTGTGTTTCGCTTACGTGTTTAAGCATTGAGTTATAAGTGGTTTATCGAGGGGATTAACCATGTGTTTTCGTTTGACTTTGTCTAGATTGTCCGGCATCGTCGCGAACCCCTATCACTTCTCGAGCATCAGGCAAGTTTCTAAAAACCATATTTTGAAGTATGCATATACTAGATGCAAGTTATGTATGCATACTCGATCGTTCAGAGTATATTTATTTTGAAATATATGAAATATGTTGAATAAGTTTCAATCCATATTTGCAAGTTTCCCAATATTGTGCTTCCTTATCAAAACCAGTATATCCTTGGTCTTGTTAATGATATTAAATCCTGCTCGTGCGATAACCAAAATCCCATGACCTTATAATACTGTTGATGGGTGGTGATGCTTTTAAGATCCTACGCCTTGAATTATATGGTGTATATATTTATAAACTTTTCGTATGGTGGAAGGGGACTTTATATCATAAGGTAGGTATTTGTGTACTGGAATAAGAAAGGCTCAGAGGGTAGAGCATGTATTGATTTTATAACTTAGCCAGCGTATCGGGGTTATTTTGTAAGGTATATTTTCGAAAACCCGGACAGAACTTTTTAGAAAGATTTTCGCAATAATTAACCTAAAGGCAACATCACCAATAAACCAGTGTTTATTTAATTAGTAAATACTTCTGTAAACATTTACGGATTAAATAAGCCTTATTCGTCTAATTAAATTTGTTTACTTAGATGAATATCATTTTCAAAATGTTTTCTTAAAATCGCTTTGTTCCGGAATGATAACAAAGATATCCGGTAACTGTTATTCGAGGATTAATTATCTATTTAATGAATATTACTTTTGAATATTCATTTGAGATTTATTATTTAATGAATATTACTTCTGAATATTCATTTGAGGCTTACTTATTCGAGGGTTAAGTATGTATTTAATGAATATTATTTATTTATATTCATTTGAGGATTATGGACTTTAAGAATATTATTATTATTATCCATTCGAGGATTGTTTATTATTTAATGAATATTACTTTTGAATATTCATTTAAGAGTTATTTATTTAATGAATATTACTTTTGAATATTCATTTAAGAGTTATTTATTTACTGAACATTATTTTTGAATATTCATTTGAGGTTTATTTATTTAATGAATAGTATCTTTGAATATTCATTTAATCTATATTTACTTAATGAATAGTATTTTCGAATATTCATTTAATCAGTATTTACGTAAGGAATATTATTTCGAATATTCATCTAATGTTTACTTATTTAATCAATATCATTGATTATTTTTAAAAATCCAAAGAGGTTCCCAAAACAATGTTTTCCATTTAAATCCGTCTCTTAAGAGGATTTAAATGTTCGCTCAACCATCAAAAATATGGGAAACCTGATTTAAGAGACTACTACTCTTTTTGAACTCTCAACTCAAAACTGTCAAGGGACTGATATTTTCTTGGAGCAATTTAATTGCTGCCAGTCTAGTGTTGTGTTACCACCTCAATGATCGAGGGGTAAATTCATGGAACAAGTCGATATCCATTAACAAGCATAGCTTGGGAAATATTGGAGAATCTCCCTTTCCAACCTAGATATAACTACTTAGTGGAGTCGTATCAACAAGTGTTACACTTGGGGAAAGGAGGACGATCTTTACGTTTCAGAGTCATGGATTCCATCTGAACTAGGAGTGGTGTAAGTGGTCAAGTTGCGTGGGCCCATCCAACTTTTATATATTGCCCCAAATGGGCCGGGAGGTCATAGTAAGGCGGTAGACAATGTCAGGCCGTCGTGATACTTCCATCTACATATAGAAAACTATTTGAGCGGTGCGACCTGCTACTGATCATAGTAAGGTTAGGCACAGCGGACGCGGTAGCAACTCCAGTATTGGTTCATCATCCAATTTGGATATTCCTGCAACATGTATTGGGGTGAAGAACCAATCATGTTGGTAGGGGGTCGAAAAGTGTTTGGAAATGAAGTGACAATAAATTCATGCAACTTCATCTTTTATTTATGAGTTATGACTCTGTGGATACCTTACATAACATGAGTTATGGTAAGGGAGTTGTTTATACTGAATCACCTTATAACTTCATCTTTTAAGTTATATGTTGATATTCTGCATATATAGCAGATATTTTTCGGAAAGGTTATATTTGGTTTACTTTGAAACCTCATCGTTTATACTAGAACTTTGTTCATAATATAGCCAAAGTTTGCAGAAATATTATGAAATTGATATTTGAAATACAACAATGGTATTATTTTTGGGATTACATTCCGATAAGGATGTAATTTAAGTATCGAGATATTTTGACAAATTATTGTCTTATACCCGCTTTATTTCTGGGTTGAATTAAAGGCAGAATTATGCCATACTTTCATTTCCTTGCTGAGCTATCGCTCACTCTTGCTATTGTTTTATATATATTATATAGCAGCGAAGCAGGATGCCAATGGGACGGCACATACCCCGCAAGGCGTTTTCATAAACAGTTTCTAGCAGTGATCCCGAGAGTAGTACGAACCAATCGAATCAGGCTACAGCTTTCGGTATTCAACTTATGTATAGATATGAATGGTATGAGAGGATTGTGAGCATCCGAAGGCTAAGTTGGGAATGTAACATTACTTAGAAATTGTATCAGTGACAGATTCAAAGACATTTTGGGTATTGTAATAAAAATTATTTATTCCGCAGTTATTGTATGGTGTCGTTTCTGAGACTCTAACCTGTGTGTGTGTGTGTGAGACATATATTGTGGGGTCATGAGCAGGTGAATTATGAATGGTGTGAGTAATACAGGTAAGGCAATGAGTACATGGATCGTGACTACTCTAAATCCCTGACCCCGGATTTGGGGCTGTTACAGAAATGGTATCAGAGCGTTAGGTTACAGTCCTCAGAAACGATAGGAGATCGAGTCTTACAATACCCTTAAGAATGATAAGAACATCTAGAGCCTAAATTGAGTTCGTAGTCGGGTTAGAGGACACGACCCTGACTGTTTAAGATGAAGCCCGAGAGGGGTCTTCTTCTGGGAAACCGTACTTAGGACTTCATGATTAGTCACCTCGATTCGTATGAGTTATAGATTGATGGGATTCTGAGATACCAGACCCCGAGGCCTTCGAGTAGGCAATTGATGATGCGTTCCTTGAAATGGACGGAGACCCGATAAAGGAAGATCCTTAGGAGGATCTAGAGGAAGACCCCATGGTGGGTCAAGGAAAGAATCTTGTAGAGAACGTGTTGATTGATAAAGATGTAGTATGTTACTTGAGGTCGTATAATAGGACCAGACGAACCTTCAGAGGACAAATAAGTGACGAAACGAGAGTTTTAAGGATCGTTCATGATTCATCAAGAGATATGACAAAGAAAATGGAGTAGAGTCTCCAAAGCAGAAGAGGTAGAGGCAGTACAGCCAATATCAGTGGATTGATTCGACTTGAACGAAACCTGTTACCCGTAGTCGGTTATAGTTGCCCATAAGGAGGCGGCATACGTAAGAACCAAGATGTTCAGATTTTCACGAACGATTAAGGGTACTTAGTTGCCTAGAATAGTGTAAGGAATTGTTTTGGGCTATGAGATTTCAATCCCCCACGACCAGCGATTCCACTGGAAATAGTGTCTATTACATCATTGAGGGATTTTATTATCTCAAGGAAAATTTTGGGTATAAAGATGATTGAAATAGAGATCGAATTTAAGTTTGTAGTTCTAACGATCCTCCGGAGTACCGCCTAGTCGACATGTGGAATTGTCATTGCTATGGGCGACAACGGTATCGAAGTCTTCTTATAGAACAGAACGCTTACTTGAGATGTTTGGGCCTAGTCGAATAGAATTCCCTGCGATTGCAAAGGTCGATGGTTGGATCCTTAGCGACTATTATAAGTCGGCAATGACGTAAGTATCAAACACCTTAGGGCGCGTGGAAAAGAAAAGCTTTGGAATTGAATGATTATCCATTAGAGGAGCCGACATAAAAGGCATCCGTAGAGACCTTGGTAGTACCCTCCCCCTTTGCAGATTATGTGGGATATTTCCCCAATCTATGATCTATCTTGACCTCTTTCCAAGAAAGAATTCTGATAAAGGGTATATTCCCTCTTCGAAGTTATTTTATAACACTTGTGTTAAATCATAATTAATTTCAATTGTGTTAGAGGCTGTCACGATGCCTACTTTCAGGTTTTCGAAGCCCTGTCAAATGATGTTATTTAAGCTTTCAATTTTCTTCAAATAATGAATGACCCCATGGTGATACCTCACCACTTGTTTGTTAAGTACCAGTATCTTTTTGGTTATTCTTTTCTTTGTATTTTCTTTGGAAACCGCACCTTTGGAATCTGTTCAATTTTAATTCAAGGTGTTCCTTTGAGAAATATTGTCGAGAGGCGATAATCGTTAAATTGATCTCGAATTGCTTTCATACTTTTCAACTCCCACTGAGACGAACAACCCTATACTTATAGGGGCTACAAGGACTATCTGTCTATGTGATAGAAGTCGGATGGGACGCCATCACTTGTGAGTTGTGAAATACAAGAAGGCTAATTACCTTTAGTAATGTCTCAATCGAGGCACGCAACGTTGAGTTCTTATGATCATGTTGATCTCTCGGTAAATTCTCTTACCTCCAATAAGGTTACCTTAAAACTCATAACCTTATGATCACCAGTGTGTGACGTTTTCCTTGATATGGGAGCTATCTTTTCAAAGCTCCATGATTCTTGTTATCTTTATTGAATTTCAAAGGGAGGCCAACCAGGTCAAATAAGTCACACACACAAAAAAAAAAAAAAAAAATCGCTGATAGGAATTAGATTCGCAACGAAATCTCCTATGACAGGAGCGAATCCCTAAGACGAATAGAATGTTGGTGACGTATCAACGAAATTGATTTATTCTCCCAAGGATGTTATGATAATGGAAAGCGTGTCAATCGACATATGTGAAAGGAATAGCGATGTGTCGTGTACTCCAGTGACAACGGTGTTAGATAGATGCCCTATAATGGAATTGAGATTTTGGAGGAGTTGTTTACGAATGGACACTACCTCTGGGTTAGCAAGATAAGTACTGGCGATGGAGTCAGAGGGAGCTGGTATTGTGACTTGGGAGAAGTTGATATTATTATAAGGATGGATTGGTTGACACCCAATGGAGCCCAGACTGATTGTAAGAGAGAGAGAGTAATAAATAAAGGATGGAGACAGATTCAGAGATTCTTGAATATAGTTCCGACTAAAAAACTATTACGCCAGAAATACGAGGCTTAATTAGCTCTTATGGTTGACGCCAAGGAAAGAGATACCAAGTATAAAGGGAACTAAAATGGTTTTGGGAGATTGTACAAGGTTTTAATAAGCTACCAGATATCGATTTGGATGACATGAGAATGAATACCGAGTATTCAGAGTACAATGGGAATGAAAGGGTTAGTGACTAAGTTACAAGAGTTGTTGTATAAGGGTATGATAAGACCCGTGTACCACCATGGAGAACCCCGGTGTTGTTGTAAGAAAGAAAGATGTTAACACAAGATTATGCATCGAACCTTGAGAGTTGTATGAGTTCGACATGGAGAATAGGTACCCTTGTAAATGATTGTTTGATCAGCGGAAGAACGCTGTGTATTTCCAAATTTATTTAAGAACTGGATATTACCAGTTGGAAGTTAAATTCGAGGATATACCCAAGACTGCGATTCATACTAGGAATAGACACTTAGAGTTTTCAGCGAAGTTGTTTTGGGGTTGATTAGTGCACCCACAAATTTTGATGGAATGTAATGAAGTGGCTTTCAGTTATCCGTGATAGTAGATAACATGAGATGGAGAAATGGCTAGAATTGACCTAGAATTATGACTGTGAGATACACTACCATCCGGGGAAGGCCAATGTGGTGGCTGATGCCCTTAATGAAAATGAGACAGAGATGGATTCCGAAGGATCGGGAATTAAAGGATGAGATTTTACACAAAACCCAAGTTAATCCGACAAACTAGAAAGGCAAAAGATTTCACCAACAAGCGGCTAGTAACAGCCAAGACAGACAGAGAAAGTATGCGGACTAAGCTCGCGAGTATAGAGATAGTACTGCTATTGATAAGCTAAATGGCAAGTTGATGAATGACAATCAAGTTTATGCTGGTGTATTTCTGTACAAACAAGATAGAGAATATGAGGTTAGCGATTCGTGATGCTAAAGGTATCTCCATGGAAAGAATTAATGAGATTTGAAAAGAAAGGGAAGTCGAGCCCGAGATTCATTGGGCCATCTGAGATTTTAAAATGCGTCAGGAAGGTGGCCTACGAGCCAGCCTTACCCCCCAAACTTGTAGAATGGTCATAACGGGGTTCAGGTGTCAATGCTACGTCAGTATACTATAGATGCCCGGCATATGTAGAGTACGAGCAGGTAGATATACAACCTGGTCTGACTTACAAAGAGCAACCTGTGGAAATCACGGATAGAAAAGAACAAGTGCTAAGAGACGAGGTTGCCAAGCTAGTGAGAGGTTTGTGGAGAAACAAGAGGTGGAAGAATCCACCTGGGAGTTAGAAAGTGCAACGGGAGAGAAGTACCCCCAGTTATGCCTAAGTTGATTCCGGGACGGAATCCTTTTAAGGAGGGGAGACTGTAATAACCCGAATTTTTGGATTAATTAAAACTTTTCTTATTATGATTAAGTGCATCAGTGAATAGTGAATTTGGTGGATGAATAGTGATTTTGAGGATTAACAAAATTTTTCATGCCACCTATGTACGAGACGTAGTGTGGATATTCCGAAGTCATATTAGTGATCTACGGAGTAAATAAGTGAATGCAAAGACGATCGGAATTCAGAAATTCCAAATTTTATTTTGGTGAAATATTTGACCGGACAGCGAATTATATATTATTATATTCAAGAAATGAGATATTAAAAATTGAGGATTTGAGGATTTAATATTTTGGAATTTTATTATATTTGATTTGAGAATTTAGAACGAAAACCACTGGGACAGTGAAACGAATGTTCTAGAAACCGCTGATACTTTATAATGAGATTAAGAGATTAAGCGAACGAATCATGGATTAAGGATTGAAATTATGACAAGATTAAATATAGACATGGAAGTAACATATAACAAGATTAATTCGAGAAATGCAATATTTGGATCATCCATGTGAAAGGAAACGAACCAGTAAAGCTACTTTAACCAAACGCGTGCATGCGCGACACGTGTCCCTGCTTGCCACCATGATACCCCACTGATCGACATGTGTCCCTATGACTCACCACTTAACAAAATATCAGCATTCTTATCTTTTACTCAAAACAAAAAGAAAAGAAGAAAAGAAAAGCAAGAGAAACACAAAATTCTCCAAAACTGATCAGCTAGAGCACCCTCCAAAGAAAAATCCATAACTCCATTTCCAACCATGATAAAATCACCAAACTTTAACCACAGCTTCTTCACTCAATATATAACATGTGTTCAAGATTTAATAGCAATCCAAGGAGTATAGCCTAGTCAAATCGCCTCCCCAAGTTGAAGAATCCAAACTGCCATGATCTTGGCAGTTTCTGCACCGATTTTCAAACGGCCGTATCTCTCTCATTTATAAATGAAATCTTGCGTTCTATAGCTTGTTGGAAAGCCATGGAGATGCTCTACAACTACGCTTTAGAAACCTCGCCCAGAAAAGCAGGGTAAGGACCTCGTTTGGGCAGTTCTTTGAACAGATGAATAGTAACTTTCAATAACTAACTTTGATTTCTTGACTTCTTTTGATGATCTAAGCTTGGTCAAGGAAATCTAAGGGCTATACAAGGCTTACTACGTGATCATACACTCCAAGTAAGGTATTAACCCCATGAACCCTTAGTTGACTTTGAGTTTTGTGGATGTTCTTGATGATTGTTAGCTTAGTTGAAATTATAGTGTTAATATAAGCATGTTAGCATGATCTTGTAGTTGGTTTAGCCATTTGTTGATTAAGATGTTAAAGTATGTTAATCCCAAATGACCTAACAGAATTGTAGAAGGGGGGGGGGGGGGTTGAATACAATTCTTGATATTTTCTTAAACTTAAAACAATGATAAAATAAAACTGAACTGAATAAACAAAAACACAAGATATAAATAATTCAGTTGGATTGTTTGATGATCCAACTGAAGTGTTTTTATTGCGGAAATAATCTGTGATACAAAAGTACACAGCTGCTCAGTTACAGAGTTGTAGAGAAGAAATGCTCTCAAAGATAGCTAATACAAACTATTTGTTTTTCTTCTCATACACTCTTTCTAACTGCTACACTTGGTTATATATATATTCCCAAGTTTACAATGCTATTTTTGGCTACTCTAAAGTACACTAAAGATAACCGCCAATAGTTTGCTTTTCATCCCTTTGTCCAGTGGTCCTTAGAGATCCTTGCTTTTGTCTTCATGCTTATTATGATCACTCCCAAGAGCCCAATTGGAAACTGGGATGTTTCCTTATTCCCCATGTCCATTTTAATGGTTTCCAATGCAAAGTACACTTCCACATCACCTTTAGATATGTTCAGTAAACTGTCACTATCACTTTGTCAACTATTCAGAAAAGCAATAATGATTCGTTGATAGCAGGGAGATGTGTTTCGTTGATAGCTTTATTCTCCATTTCGTTGATGAGTAAACTTCATTTCGTTGATGAGTAAACTTCATTCCGTTGATGGTGTATCCTTGTTCCGTTGATAGAGTAATCTTCATACCGTTGACATGTCTTCACTTAGGCAAAATTACAAGGCATGATATACTTACAATTAACCAACCTATTTTGCCTATCTAGTACTTAGTCAACATGACTTAGGAAACCTATCTAATACATACATCAAATGCATATCAAACTGTGAAGTATTGTACAGTGCAATTGCTACAACACTCATTCCGTTGATGAGCTTCCTGTCAACGAAACACTGCAAAGCATGCCATTTCGTTGACAGTTACAAAATAACTTAATACAAAATCTACTAAGTGTTTTTACAATTATCATCAAGAATCAACATATTCCTAACAATCTCCCCCAATTTATGACTGATAGAATAACAGCCATAAATCAAGAGCCTTGATGATAACAAAAACACTCAGTTAAATTACACATGATAAAAGTAGAAATTGCATTTAGCTTCATTAAGTTTTAGACATAAAACAAGACTTACAAGACTAATGCCCAAATGTGCTCCTCTAGACTGAGCAAATGATTCATCTTGGTCTTCTTTGAGGCATAGTCTTCTTCCCTCTCCTAGAGTTGTTCTCCTCAATCTGGACCTGTAGCCTTCTGTAAAAGATCTTCTCTTCTTCATCTTGATCACCAAGCTTGGATTGCATGAACCTTAGAGTTTGATTAGATGCCTTATCCAGCTGGTCTTCCATCCTGAAGAACCTTCTGCAGTTGTCCTTGTCCTTAAATTCCATCATCCAATAAGGTTGAAGATGGATCTTCTTTCCTGTTGAGGGCACTCTTAGCATCCTGGGAAGAGCCTCAGGCTTGTTCCAGCTAGCCTTTATTTGACATATCTTGGAGACCACCTCAGACTTGGCTGTTTTGGTGAAGCCAAAGTCTTTCTTCAAGCATCTAAACACTGTGAGTAGTGTTTGGTAGTCTTCTCCTAAAATTCTGTAGAGAGGCCATATTTGTTCTCTACCACCCTTGTATGTGAAAACCAATCTTTCAGGTAACTTTTGAGAAGCTGCAATGCCCCTTACTTCCACCAGGTTGTCTAAATCAAGATGTAAGCTGGATTCTTCCCTGATGTCAGCAATGTACATGCAGTCCTCTGGATTTGTAGGGGGTTTCTGAGATTGTGGCTTCCTCACAAATACTGCTTTGCCTTAACAGCCCTTTTCTTTGTCTTCATTGGTTGATCCTTTTCAAATAGGAACTTTGGAAAATAGGCTTCATCAAATTCAATAGGCTCCTCCTTTGGCATGATTGGTTGATCATGAAAGTTGACAGGGTGTGCAGGGTCACATGCCAACTTTCCTCCAATAGGTAGGTCAATAGGAATTTGATGTGCACTTGTTGTGGAAGGGGCTTGAGCAGTGTCCAGAGAGTCCTCTTTTTCAAAGTTCAGATTCCTCTTAGCTCTAGCCTTTGGTTGCCTTACACTTTTCCTTGCTGGTTCAGCTTCATTAGCTCCATCCTTGGCTTTTTCTTCCTGAAAGGTCTCTTCATCTTCAAGTGCTTGAGCAACTGCCAATGCTTGCATTGCTGCCCTTTCAGATTCTTCAGCCTTGGCCTTTGCAAAATTTGGGTGACCAACCCAAATGCAGATTTCCTTGCTGTCCCTGTAGATGATGGCCCTTTGATTCCTTATGCTTGGATGATTGCTTTCCTTGCTCTCAATGATCAGCTTCCCTAGGACTTTGAACTCATCTGGCTTTGGAGCAGGATAAAATATCATTTCAATGTTCTTGCCTTTGGGTTTGGCAGGTGATATTGGAGACATCCCTCTTGCATCCACATTCTTAAAGCATGAAGATTGACCCTTCTCATTTCTTGAATCTTGAAAGATTCCATGCTGAAGGGGCTCTATAGCATAAGAGCTCTTGAACTGTGGCTCCATTTGTACAATCACCATTGCATTTGTTGATGGCTGATCTGTCTTTGAAGATTCAGTAATGTTCTTGAACCTTGCTTCTATGTTGGACCAGTGATCTTTGATTTGTTCTGCAAGTTTCATCCTCATAGAAGCTTCCTGGATCAGGTCAATACTATCCTTATTCTTCTTTCCAAACTCCCCCATTGCTAGTGGCTCCTGTGGCAGTGAAATGGCTGGGACCAACACCTTTGTGATTTGAATGTTTAGCTCCTTAGATTTCTCCCCCTTTTTGTTAGCATCAAGAGAGATGACTGGGAGTCCTTGAGCTGCCACTAGCTGAGTGAGTAGCTGAGTTTGCTTCTCCTGTTCCTTCTGCATTTGAGAAAGTGTAGCTTCCACCTTGTCCACTCTTGTAGAGAGAGTTTTCAAGGATGTAGCCACCTCAGGTTCCTTAGAGAAAAACCTGGTCATCTTGGATACAGTGAGAAGAGGGAGCTTTTCATCGATCATCCTGTAGTTAGCATCCCTGAGATTGCTAATGGAGTCCTTGATTTCTGTAGCCTCAATCCTTGTCTGCATCATTTGTAGCCTTTGAATTTCCAGAGAATCCATGATGGCCTTGTAGAATTTCTTGTCCCTTGCATTTGCAGACTCATGAGCTAGATAGGCCTCATTGTACTGCCTTGAGATAGCAGCATCTAGAGTGACTCTTCCATGCATACCCTGAGAAAGCCAGCCTGGTGTAGGAGGCACCACAGAAGTCCCAGTCTGTGAAGTGGTGGCCACCTGTAGATTATCACCATAGCTGTCCTCATCATCAGAAAACTCAAAGTCTCCACTTGCTGCAGCTCCTGGAGATAGATTGGTCAAGGCATCCTTTGCTCTTTGCATTGATGCAGTAGTATGAATTAAGTTGAGTGACCTTTCTGCCTCCACATTGCCCTGTTGAGCCATAACTTGATAGGCTGGCACAGGATGAGTAAAGGTCTCAGGATCCAGGGAAATACTATCCAGAGTTTGTTGATAAAGCTCTTGGAAAGTAAGTTCCCTTTCTCCCTCACTGACCTCTATTAACTCATTAGCAATGGCTGCTTCCACCCTTATTGCTCCTGTAGTCCCTTCTCTCTCTCCACTCTTTTCTTGCATCATGGGCTCCCCATGGCTCACACCTCTCACACCCTCACCTTCACCTACTAAGGTGGGACTCTCAAACTCTCCTTTTGCCTGGCTGGAAGAAATAGCCAGCCTCTCACTCTCATTCTCTCCTTTTGCCTGGCTGCAAGCCAGCCTCTCAATTTCACTCCCTCTCAAACCTAAAAGTGTCTCAACTACCACCAGGTCATCTACACTAGTTGTGGAAACAACTGGATTTTCAATAAGGGGTGTAGATTGACCTATCAACGGAATGGTAGTTTGAACTGTCAACGGTATGGATACCGTTGATGGAGAAACACTTGTCAACGAAAGAAGCTGTTTCGTTGATGAAGTCAATAAAGCACTTTGAGAAAGTGAAATTATAGTAGAATCTGTGGTGATTGATTTTAGAGATTGGTCCACAGATCCTCTTGCAACTTCAGAAAAAATTGGTTGATGGCCCAACAAATCACTTAACAAGTGATGGCCACCAGCTTCAGAGTGGGGCTTCTCCAAGATTAGAGTCGGAGAATCAGGAATAGATGTATGGATCATGTCCACATCTAGAGATAAAGTTGGTGAATTTGATGGAGATAGTTCAAGGTTGATGTTTAGAGAATGGGACTGTAACCCCAGAGTAATGATAGGGATTACATCAAACTGAATTTGTGAAACTGGAAGTGTAGCTTCCAGAGTGTGTGCACCCTGTGAACCCTTGGTCTTTTGCTTCACTCTCCTTTGGTATTGGGAAAATGTAGACTGTGGGCTTGAAGTGTCCCTTACCCTTTTGGACTGTGCTCTAGGTGGAGAGCTTGTTTCAATAATCACATCCTTTTGGGAGGATGCAATTAGACTTGTGTTTAAATCCATTTTACTCATTGTGCCTTGTTGGGAAGACACAATGGGGCTAGGCTGGGAAACACTTACCTCACCTTCCTTATTCTTGGGGTTTCTTTGATTTTCACCCCTCCCCTCACCTCTCACAACTCCAGACTCACTCCCCTTAGGTTGTGTGGTAGTTTTTACAACAGGTGCCTTTTGAGAAGCACCTGAGGTTGGCTTGGAGGATTTCTTTGATTTTGATTTAGTTGCTGGGGCAGGAGCCTGTTGGGTCACAGCTACAGACTCCATAGCAACAAGGTTGGAGGAGACAATAGAAGTAACAGCTATACTAATAGGGATAGTAGTAGTTACCTCAATGATTGGCAGATACACCACTGGAACATCACCATTGTAGTTCAGCCTCAGTATGTCTGTCAATACTCTCTTTTCTTGTACAAAGCACTCAAACCTGGCATTAGGGTTAGAGATAACTAATGGTGCTGGACTAACATGATTAGCCAGCATCATCAGAAACCTTGCATAATAGATAGTTTTCTTCCTATTTGCCCTATCACCCAACTTAGCACCAATTTCATAAATAAGTTGGGTGCTAAAGTTGTAATATCTATCATTTAGAAGCATGGTTAGGAGAATTAACATAGAATTAGTTAATGCATCAAAATTACTAATCTTTCCAGAAAAGACCTTAATGAATGCATCAGCTAAATAACTGTATTCCCTAACCAAACCTCTCCTAATTATTCTACCCAGATTATCAGTAGGCAAAGAGTAGTTTATAGAATTTAGCATGGTAGTTATTTCAGTGTTAGTAGGCAAAGCATCACAGTTATTATCAGGAATATGTAAACATGCTTGCAAAACATCAGAATTAACTATGTACTCATTACCTTGAAGAGTGAATTGCAGTGTGCCGTTTGTTCCACTATACTCACATGAGGTCCAAATCTCCTCGATTACTTCATTGTAGAGTGGTGTAGAGTGAAACATCGCATAGCTCAACTTACAGTTCCTCATGAAATCCATCATTTTGAAAAAGATGTTGTTCGGACTCTCCTTAACGACAAATGGAATGGAATTGTTCTTCTCATAGATGAACCCACCAGCAGACATAAGCTTGACTATGGGTGCCATTGTTGAGTGAGGAAAAGCTTCGAGCTGTATTGCTTGTTAGAGAGAAGAAGCTAGAAAAACTTTTGGAATTTTTGAGAACAGGTAGAAATGAAATAAAGAAATTAAAATTTCTTAAATACTTCCCCAAAAATTCTCAGAAATTAAGTCCAATAATTAATCTAAATTACCTGATTGGCTTAAAAAGTAACCGTTAGAATTAAATATTACCACGATTTATGCTTACAGGGGTGTATGTATAGATCGTGATAAAGAACGTGAAATTTCAACGGTTCAGATTAAAAAGCGCTACATCAACGAATCAGGATTGAGCGGTTAAAGTCCAGTCTTATTTCGTTGATAAAGCTGCGTTTCGTTGATATAAAAGAGCTATCAACGAAACACCCAGAAAAATGCTAAGACTGTCAACGAAATGGTGCGTTTCGTTGACATAGTAATTTTGACTTAGACAAAATTTCACCTTTTCCTGAGAAAATCAATTCACAGAAAAATTATAGCAAGTTCCTGGCTGCATTATGACTTGCAAATATCTCAAAAATAATTAAGAGAAATTTAGCATACCTAGCTCACTTACTAATCTTGAGAATGTTGATTCATCAAGTGGCTTGGTAAAGATGTCTGCAAGTTGTTGTTCACTTGGAACAAAATGTAACTCCACAGTACCATTCATAACATGTTCTCTAATGAAATGGTACTTGATGTCAATGTGCTTGGTTCTTGAATGCTGCACTGGATTCTCAGTAATGGCAATGGCACTAGTGTTGTCACAGAAAATAGGAATTTTCTCAACTCTTAATCCATAATCAAGTAATTGATTTTTCATCCATAAAATCTGTGCACAACAACTTCCAGCTGCAATATACTCAGCCTCAGCTGTGGAGGTGGAAACTGAGTTTTGTTTCTTGCTGAACCATGACACAAGCTTGTTTCCTAAGAATTGACAGGTGCCTGTTGTGCTTTTCCTGTCAATTTTACATCCTGCATAATCTGCATCTGAATAACCAATTAGTTCAAAACCAGATTCTCTAGGATACCAAATGCCAAGGTTTGGTGTTCCCTTGAGATATCTGAAAATCCTTTTAATAGCAACTAAATGGGATTCTCTAGGATCAGCCTGAAATCTAGCACATAGACATGTAGCAAACATAATATCAGGTCTACTAGCTGTTAAATACAAAAGTGAGCCTACCATGCCTCTGTAACTTGAAATGTCCACAGATTTTTCCTTAGTATTCAATTCAAGTTTGGTGGCAGTGGGCATGGGAGTTTTGGCAGGAGAGCATTCCATTAAGTTAAATTTCTTTAATAAATCATGAATATATTTTGTTTGACTAATGAAAATGCCTTCATTAACTTGCTTCACTTGAAGACCAAGAAAGTAAGTTAATTCTCCCATCATGCTCATTTCATATTTACTTTGCATAAGCTTGGCAAACTTTTGACAAAGTTTCACATCTGTAGACCCAAAGATTATGTCATCTACATAAATTTGAACAAGTATAGTAGAGCCATTCACAATCCTGTGAAAAAGAGTTTTATCTACAGTACCTCTAGTGAAGTGATTCTCAAGAAGAAACTGTGAGAGTGTGTCATACCAGGCTCTAGGTGCTTGTTTCAAACCATAGAGTGCTTTGAGGAGGAAGTATACATATTCTGGAAAATCATCATCTTCAAAACCAGGAGGTTGACTTACATAGACCTCCTCTTCCAATTCCCCATTCAGAAAAGCACTTTTCACATCCATTTGATAGACTTTGAAATTGGCATGGGCTGCATAGGCTAGGAAAATCCTTATTGCTTCTAGTCTTGTTACAGGAGCAAATGTTTCATCAAAATCAATTCCTTCTTCCCGTGAGTAGCCTTTTGCAACTAGTCTTGCTTTGTTCCTTGTGACTATGCCATTTTCATCCATCTTGTTTCTGAACACCCATTTTGTGCCTATTACACTCCTGTCCTTAGGCTTGGGCACCAGCTTCCAAACATTGTTCCTTTCAAATTGGTTTAGCTCTTCTTGCATAGCCAAAACCCAATCTGGATCTAGAAGTGCATCCTCAACTTTCTTTGGCTCATCTTGAGACAGAAAGCTGCTATATAGACATTCTTCTTGAGTTGCTCTTCTAGTTTGGACTTTTGAAGAAACATCACCTATAATAAGCTCAAAGGGATGATCTTTAGTCCATTTTCTTGAGGGAGGTAGATTTGCTCTTGACGAGGTAGCTTCATGATCATGATTGCCTTGATTGGATATTTGTCCTTGAGAAACTCCCCCTGAGTTTGTTGTCCCTAAATGATCACTTCTTGAGACATTTCTATGACCTTCAACGGTATGACTGTTTTGGCTGTCAACGAAACGCTCATTTTGACTGTCAACGAAACCAACATCTTGACTTTCAACGAAATGACCATTTGGTCTACTAGCAGCTATTCTTTTCAATCTTAATGCAGCAATTTCATCTTCACTGCTGCTCTCATCTGTGCTAGATACAACAACTTTAGGCTGTTTCTCAGTAGTCTTAACATGATTCATTCGATCTCCTTCCTCATTCTCAAAAGAGAGACTTTCATGGAAACCTTCATCATAGAGACCTTGAATTTTGAGATCATCAAAAACAACATGTACAGATTCCATAACAATGTTGGTTCTGAGATTATAGACTCTGTAAGCTTTCCCTGCTGCATATCCCACAAATATTGCTTCATCTGCCTTTGCTTTAAATTTCCCCAAATGCTCAGCTTGATTTCTCAGAACAAAGCACTTGCATCCAAAGACATGAAGAAAATCCAATAGTGGCTTCTTTCTTTTGAGTAGTTGATAAGGGGTCATTCCCTTGGCCTGATTAATCAAAGAAATATTATGAGTGAAGCAAGCTGTGTTAACTGCCTCAGCCCAAAAATAAGTTGGTAACTTTGATTCATCTAGCATTGTCCTGGCAGCTTCAATAAGTGTTCTGTTTTTCCTTTCAACTACACCATTTTGCTGTGGTGTCCTTGCTGCTGAAAACTCATGCATAATACCATTTTCTTCACAGAACATCTTCATGCTTGAATTCTTGAATTCTGTCCCATTGTCACTCCTGATCCTTCTTACTTTCAAGTCAGAATGATTGTTTACCATCTTGATGTGATTGATAATGATTTCACTTGCCTCATCTTTAGAATGTAAAAAGAAGGTCCAAGTAAATCTAGAAAAATCATCAACAATCACAAGACAATATTTCTTCTTTGAAATAGACATGACATTTACAGGGCCAAACAGATCCATATGAAGTAACTCAAGCTGATGGACAATTGATGACTCTGTCTTGCTTTTGAATGATGCCTTCTTTTGTTTCCCTTTTTGACAGGCATCACACAAACCATCCTTGGAAAACTCCACCTGTGGAATTCCTCTAGCAAGATCCTTCCTTACCAAATCATTCATAACCTTGAAATTCAGATGAGATAATTTCTTGTGCCATAGCCAACTTTCATCCTTGCTTGCTTTGCTGAAAAGACAAGTGATGGTGTCTGGACTTGTGCTACTAAAGTCAGCAATGTACACATTCCCTCTTCTGAATCCAGTCATTACCACATTGTTGTTTCCTCCTTTAGAAACAACACAGGCTTCTTTAGAAAAAGTAACTAAAAATCCTTTGTCACAAAGTTGACTGATACTAAGCAAATTGTGCTTAAGACCATCCACCAATGCAACCTCATCTATGATGACATTCTCTTTTGAAATCAAGCCATATCCCTTTGTGTAGCCTTTGCTGTCATCTCCAAAAGCAATACAAGGGCCAGCTCTTTCCTGAAACTCTGTGAGCAGGGTAGAATCACCAGTCATGTGTCTTGAACAACCACTATCCAAGTACCAAAGATTCTTTTTGTCTCCCTGCACACAATAGAACCAAATGAAGTCGATTTTGGTACCCAAGTTTCCTTGGGTCCTGTTTTGTTAGCCTTTGCTTTTCTTTTTACATCATTTTTCACCTTGGGCTCAGATTGATTTAAATCAACTTTTACTCTTGGTGTTGATTTCTGATTGTTGCTCACATTTTCATTTACAGCATGCATATTTGAAGGAACACACATATTATTCATATTCCATGGCATTTGTGGCATACTAAACATATTCATGTATGGATTAGGCACAAATGATATGTTAGCATATGGATTCTGAAATTGTGCACATGGAGCAAACATGTTAGGCATAACAGGCATTGTAGGCATAAGATTATTCATTGCAGGCTTGGGAATTTTCACATTAGCAGTTTTCTTAACAGATTTGCAGTTAGTAGATAGATGACTAACACTTCCACAATTGACACAAGTCTTTCTAGGAGCATATTTATCAGGTGTGTAATTGTTGTGTTTGTTAATTCCTACTTTGCCATTCCTGTTATTCCTTTTATTTCCCTTAGCCTCAATTTGAACATTCTCTATTTTATCTTTCAATTGCTTGTTGGACAAGTGACCTACATTAGCTCTCTCAACAGGCTTCTCAACTTTCTTTGATTTACTAGACTCACCTTGAACAAAGTTCTTGGTGACAGGACCATACTTATTATTAAGTCTAGTGAGTTCATCTTTTCTTTTCTCTGTCAACGAAACACCCTGATCGGTTGATGGTTCATGTGTCAACGGAACATCGCATTCCGTTGACATATCAACCTTCAACAAATGATCATTGTTGTTTGTTGACTCTGTTTCTGAATCTAAGGCTTCACAAGCATACCCTAGTTTCTCTTTGTTCTTTTTCCATGATTGTTCACAGAAAGATTCCATACCTTGAACATTAATGATGTTGGTAGCAACATTCCTGGCATCTTTCCATTTAGCAATCACACTCTGTTCTATTTCTAGTTGTGTCTTAAGAATTTCTTCCCTTTGTAACACGTTCTCAAGTTCCTTCTTAGCATCCCTACTAACACATCTCATTTTCTCAAATTCAATGAGCTGTGCTTCTAACATTGCATTCCTATCACTTAAGAGCAAATTAGTCTCTTTAATTCTTGAATTCTCTTTGGTAAGTGATTTAAGAGTAACACGCAAATTATATAATACAGTAGACATTTCATTTACTGCACTATCGCATTCCTCTTTAGAAAGCTCAGAAAGATTAGTAATTGTTACCTGGTTGCTTGAGGAACTTGCTTCCTGCTCATGATTGTCAGCCATAAGAGCCAAGTTGACATACTCAACATCATCATCAGAATCTTCACCATTACCAGCCCAATCATACTCCTGAGACATGAAAGCCTTTTCCTTTTGCTTGAGAAGTTCAAAGTATTTCTTTTTATAATCAACAGGCTCAAATTTCCTGTTGCTCTTCTCAATCTTGGGCTTTCTGCAGTCTCCAGCAAAGTGACCAAGCATTCCACAATTGAAACATTTAGATTTAGACTTTTCAATCCAGTTTGTTTTGCTAGGTTGAAAGTCTCTTCTTGGTGGCCTTGCTTCTGAGTTTCTTTTGAACTTGAACTTAGAGAATTTTCTTGACAGAAAAGCAATGTGTTCATCAATCTCATCTAAGTCATCCAAGTTGGCTGGTTCTGGTTCTTCTTCTTCTGTCATCTTACCTTTACCCTTGCTGACATCACTTCTACAACTAGCTCGACTAGTTGTGGCCTTTGCAGCTTCTTCAGTGTCATCTTCCAGTTGGTTCACAGATGCAATCAATGCAATGGATCCACCCTTCTTCTGTACCTTTTCAATTTCCTCATCTTGCTCCATTTCCAGCTCATAAGTCTTCAATGTTCCATACAGCCTTTCAAGAGTGTAATCTTTGTACTCTTGAGTGTTTCTTAGAGAAACAGTCATAGGCTTCCATTCTTTTGGAAGAGCTCTTAGAAATTTAAGGTTTGAGTCCTTAGTTTGGTAGATTCTCCCATACAACTTTAATCCATTCAGAAGCTTTTGAAACCTACTAAACGTGTCATTTAGGGTTTCACCAGCTTTAAAGTGAAAGTGCTCATATTGTTGTATAAGGAGTTGCATTTTGTTCTCCCTTACTTGCTCAGTTCCTTCACATAGTGTTCTGACAGTGTCCCATACTTCTTTGGAGGTTGTACAGTTTATGACATTATCAAACATCTCTTGCTCCAAACCATTAAACAGAATGTTCATGGTTCTCTTATCTTTATGGATTTCTGCAAGATCTTCAATAGTCCATTCTGAGACAAGTTTTGGAATTTCTACGTCAGGAGCATCATCTGGCACTCCAATTCTAGATGCAAACTTCATGGGAATGTGTGGACCTTTACTCAAAACAAAAAGAAAAGAAGAAAAGAAAAGCAAGAGAAACACAAAATTCTCCAAAACTGATCAGCTAGAGCACCCTCCAAAGAAAAATCCATAACTCCATTTCCAACCATGATAAAATCACCAAAATTTAACCACAGCTTCTTCACTCCATATATAACATGTGTTCAAGATTTCATAGCAATCCAAGGAGTATAGCCTAGTCAAATCGCCTCCCCAAGTTGAAGAATCCAAACTGTCATGATCTTGGCAGTTTCTGCACCGATTTTCAAACGGCCGTATCTCTCTCATTTCTAAATGAAATCTTGCGTTCTATAGCTTGTTGGAAAGCCATGGAGATGCTCTACAACTACGCTTTAGAAACCTCGCCCAGAAAAGCAGGGTAAGGACCTCGTTTGGGCAGTTCTTTGAACAGATGAATAGTAACTTTCAATAACTAACTTTGATTTCTTGACTTCTTTTGATGATCTAAGCTTGGTCAAGGAAATCTAAGGGCTAGACAAGGCTTACTACGTGATCATACACTCCAAGTAAGGTATTAACCCCATGAACCCTTAGTTGACTTTGAGTTTTGTGGATGTTCTTGATGATTGTTAGCTTAGTTGAAATTATAGTGTTAATATAAGCATGTTAGCATGATCTTGTAGTTGGTTTAGCCATTTGTTGATTAAGATGTTAAAGTATGTTAATCCCAAATGACCTAACAGAATTGTAGAAGGGGGGGGGGGGGTTGAATACAATTCTTGATATTTTCTTAAACTTAAAACAATGATAAAATAAAACTGAACTGAATAAACAAAAACACAAGATATAAATAATTCAGTTGGATTGTTTGATGATCCAACTGAAGTGTTTTTATTGCGGAAATAATCTGTGATACAAAAGTACACAGCTGCTCAGTTACAGAGTTGTAGAGAAGAAATGCTCTCAAAGATAGCTAATACAAACTATTTGTTTTTCTTCTCATACACTCTTTCTAACTGCTACACTTGGTTATATATATATTCCCAAGTTTACAATGCTATTTTTGGCTACTCTAAAGTACACTAAAGATAACCGCCAATAGTTTGCTTTTCATCCCTTTGTCCAGTGGTCCTTGGAGATCCTTGCTTTTGTCTTCATGCTTATTATGATCACTCCCAAGAGCCCAATTGGAAACTGGGATGTTTCCTTATTCCCCATGTCCATTTTAATGGTTTCCAATGCAAAGTACACTTCCACATCACCTTTAGATCTGTTCAGTAAACTGTCACTATCACTTTGTCAACTATTCAGAAAAGCAATAATGATTCGTTGATAGCAGGGAGATGTGTTTCGTTGATAGCTTTATTCTCCATTTCGTTGATGAGTAAACTTCATTTCGTTGATGAGTAAACTTCATTCCGTTGATGGTGTATCCTTGTTCCGTTGATAGAGTAATCTTCATACCGTTGACATGTCTTCACTTAGGCAAAATTACAAGGCATGATATACTTACAATTAACCAACCTATTTTGCCTATCTAGTACTTAGTCAACATGACTTAGGAAACCTATCTAATACATACATCAAATGCATATCAAACTGTGAAGTATTGTACAGTGCAATTGCTACAACACTCATTCCGTTGATGAGCTTCCTGTCAACGAAACACTGCAAAGCATGCCATTTCGTTGACAGTTACAAAATAACTTAATACAAAATCTACTAAGTGTTTTTACAATTATCAACAAGAATCAACATATTCCTAACAAAGTATGATACCCCTGGACTTGTGGAGATGAGAATCATGTGTTTAAGATGTATGGATGCCCGGTGTGGCTTGGTTTGATGATTATGATTTTTGGAACGTCCGATTTATAGCCGTCGTAATGCCCAAATTTTTACCTACTGATTGGTTCCCTGTTTTTCCTCTGTTAGAGCTCGACCCTTGAGTCCTACTGCCCATGATTGTGTAGTTTATGTTATAAGCTTCGTAATGATATGTGGTTTGCCTAATTTGGCCGAACGGTTTAAGAGAAAAGTGAGTTTTAGTAAACGCCGTTCGGAAGAACGACCCATCTCTGGTCAGCAACTTTGAGTCTATATTTGGACCACTTCGGAGCCATATTAAAATGTGAAACTTTGAGGAATAATACTAGAGACCGTTTGGAAGGCTCACGAAAAGGATTCGTATTAAAAAGATTATTTTTCGATTTTATAAAAATGTTTTAGTCAGGGTCGCGCAAGTGAAAACCACTGAAAACGAGACTTAGAAACCAAGGTTCCAAATGGTTAAGTATAACTTGGATTTGAGAATGGATTTCGAACCAAACTTATGATATAAGAATTTGACAAATAACATGGACTTAGTATGAGCCTATAACGAGTTAGTAATTCCTTGGTTGTGTTTCGCTTACGTGTTTAAGCATTGAGTTATAAGTAGTTTATCGAGGGGATTAACCGTGTGTTTTCGTTTGACTTTGTCTAGATTGTCCGGCATCGTCGCGAACCCCTATCACTTCTCGAGCATCAGGCAAGTTTCTAAAAACCATATTTTGAAGTATGCATATACTAGATGCAAGTTATGTATGCATACTCGATCGTTCAGAGTATATTTATTTTGAAATATATGAAATATGTTGAATAAGTTTCAATCCATATTTGCAAGTTTCCCAATATTGTGCTTCCTTATCAAAACCAGTATATCCTTGGTCTTGTTAATGATATTAAATCCTGCTCGTGCGATAACCAAAATCCCATGACCTTATAATACTGTTGATGGGTGGTGATGCTTTTAAGATCCTACGCCTTGAATTATATGGTGTATATATTTATAAACTTTTCGTATGGTGGAAGGGGACTTTATATCATAAGGTAGGTATTTGTGTACTGGAATAAGAAAGGCTCAGAGGGTAGAGCATGTATTGAGTTTATAACTTAGCCAGCGTATCGGGGTTATTTTGTAAGGTATATTTTCGAAAACCCGGACAGAGCTTTTTAGAAATATTTTCGCAATAATTAACCTAAAGGCAACATCACCAATAAACCAGTGTTTATTTAATTAGTAAATACTTCTGGAAGCATTTACGGATTAAATAAGCCTTATTCGTCTAATTAAATTTGTTTACTTAGATGAATATCATTTTCAAAATGTTTTCTTAAAATCGCTTTGTTCCGGAATGATAACAAAGATATCCGGTAACTGTTATTCGAGGATTAATTATCTATTTAATGAATATTACTTTTGAATATTCATTTGAGATTTATTATTTAATGAATATTACTTCTGAATATTCATTTGAGGCTTACTTATTCGAGGGTTAAGTATGTATTTAATGAATATTATTTATTTATATTCATTTGAGGATTATGGACTTTAAGAATATTATTATTATTATCCATTCGAGGATTGTTTATTATTTAATGAATATTACTTTTGAATATTCATTTAAGAGTTATTTATTTAATGAATATTACTTTTGAATATTCATTTAAGAGTTATTTATTTAATGAATATTATTTTTGAATATTCATTTGAGGTTTATTTATTTAATGAATAGTATCTTTGAATATTCATTTAATCTATATTTACTTAATGAATAGTATTTTCAAATATTCATTTAATCAGTATTTACGTAAGGAATATTATTTCGAATATTCATCTAATGTTTACTTATTTAATCAATATCATTGATTATTTTTAAAAATCCAAAGAGGTTCCCAAAACAATGTTTTCCATTTAAATCCGTCTCTTAAGAGGATTTAAATGTTCGCTCAACCATCAAAAATATGGGAAACCTGATTTAAGAGACTACTACTCTTTTTGAACTCTCAACTCAAAACTGTCAAGGGACTGATATTTTCTTGGAGCAATTTAATTGCTGCCAGTCTAGTGTTGTGTTACCACCTCAATGATCGAGGGGTAAATTCATGGAACAAGTCGATATCCATTAACAAGCATAGCTTGGGAAATATTGGAGAATCTCCCTTTCCAACCTAGATATAACTACTTAGTGGAGTCGTATCAACAAGTGTTACACTTGGGGAAAGGAGGACGATCTTTACGTTTCAGAGTCATGGATTCCATCTGAACTAGGAGTGGTGTAAGTGGTCAAGTTGCGTGGGCCCATCCAACTTTTATATATTGCCCCAAATGGGCCGGGAGGTCATAGTAAGGCGGTAGACAATGTCAGGCCGTCGTGATACTTCCATCTACATGTAGAAAACTATTTGAGCGGTGCGACCTGCTACTGATCATAGTAAGGTTAGGCACAGCGGACGCGGTAGCAACTCCAGTATTGGTTCATCATCCAATTTGGATATTCCTGCAACATGTATTGGGGTGAAGAACCAATCATGTTGGTAGGGGGTCGAAAAGTGTTTGGAAATGAAGTGACAATAAATTCATGCAACTTCATCTTTTATTTATGAGTTATGACTCTGTGGATACCTTACATAACATGAGTTATGGTAAGGGAGTTGTTTATACTGAATCACCTTATAACTTCATCTTTTAAGTTATATGTTGATATTCTGCATATATAGCAGATATTTTTCGGAAAGGTTATATTTGGTTTACTTTGAAACCTCATCGTTTATACTAGAACTTTGTTCATAATATAGCCAAAGTTTGCAGAAATATTATGAAATTGATATTTGAAATACAAAAATGGTATTATTTTTGGGATTACATTCCGATAAGGATGTAATTTAAGTATCGAGATATTTTGACAAATTATTGTCTTATACCCGCTTTATTTCTGGGTTGAATGAAAGGCAGAATTATGCCATACTTTCATTTCCTTGCTGAGCTATCGCTCACTCTTGCTATTGTTTTATATATATTATATAGCAGCGAAGCAGGATGCCAATGGGACGGCACATACCCCGCAAGGCGTTTTCATAAACAGTTTCTAGCAGTGATCCCGAGAGTAGTAAGAACCAATCGAATCAGGCTACAGCTTTCGGTATTCAACTTATGTATAGATATGAATGGTATGAGAGGATTGTGAGCATCCGAAGGCTAAGTTGGTAATGTAACATTACTTAGAAATTGTATCAGTGACAGATTCAAAGACATTTTGGGTATTGTAATAAAAATTATTTATTCCGCAGTTATTGTATGGTGTCGTTTCTGAGACTCTAACCTGTGTGTGTGTGTGTGAGACATATATTGTGGGGTCATGAGCAGGTGAATTATGAATGGTGTGAGTAATACAGGTAAGGCAAGGAGTACATGGATCGTGACTACTCTAAATCCCTGACCCCGGATTTGGGGCTGTTACAATAAGGGTTGTTAAGTGTTTATGTGTAAATTGGTGTGTCGAAAGCCCCGTTCAAATATTTTGTCATTTGAAAATATCTTCAATTTTGAGCCCCGTTTTGATAATTCAAGGGCCCCGTTGAAATTTTGTTCATCATTATTATTCCTTCGTCATTTGTGTTCGAATCATTATCGGAGGATTTCTTCGTATTATTATATCCCTTATTATCCGATATTATCAATAGTATTTGTTTTATTCAAAGGAAGAAAAATTATTCTAAACCCTAACCCTAATTTTTCTAGGGTAATTGATATATCGTCTGTATCAATAAATACATCTGTTATAGCCCCAGTATTCTTGAGCATTAGTTATATAAATGATATGTATTGATTTGGATAACTGTCAGTCTTTTTGGATAGCTATCACCTCGTAAAACGTGTATTTTACATTATTAGGGTTTTAAAGCGAACCAGTGGATCAATATCGATCCAAAAATGTCGTTTAGGGTATTATTTTCCACTATGTATAAAAAGGAGAATCGTACATTATATTTCATATAATCCGTATTAAAAATATGCAAAAATATAAAATTCCTGAACCGTGTTCTTCGTGTTCTTGAGAATCAAAATCAATTTCGAAGGTGTTATTGAAATCCAAATCCAAAGTTCAAGTACTCAAATCAAAGATCTTGAGCTCTAGTTTCAGAATCTTCCAACCTCATCATCATCTGGTAATTTTTCGATTTTATATGAATTTTTTAAATTTCGAATTAAAATTAGGGTTTATATTCGAATTGGGGATTTGCATTCTGTTGATTCTCCGTTCAATTGATTGCTTCCAACATGTTCCTATGATTCTAATTAGTAGGAATTCATGCTTTAATTTCATTTTTATGTTCAATTTGATCGGGTTGGATTTTCGGGTTTTGACCCGAATTCTTCTTTTTAATAGTCCGTTATGGTTATTGATTTGACATGATTTTGGATATAGGGCTTTCACTGTATGTGTTCTTAGCTTCATTTTAACATAAAGAACGTAGAGTTTCATGTAAGATTTTAGTAGATCGGAAAATTGGTTTAAGGTCGCCGGAAAATAGTCGGGTTTGAAGTTCCGGTGATGTTTTTGGTTTGTTTTTGATCGGAATCTATTGGTATGGTTATGAGGAGTGTTTTGGTATCAAAAGCCCCAATTTTTGATGTGTTTTTGGCTCGCCGGATTCTGGAAAAGGACGCCGGAATCTGGGAATTTTCTGGTTGTTCTTGGCGACCCGGATTGTTCTTGGCGACCCGTGACCCGATCCAGTAACCCGTTTTCTGACCCGATTTCAATCTTCAAAACCATAATTCATTTTCAGAAAATTGTTTTTGAATTTTATTTTTAAATTTAATTCGAAAATAGTTTAATTATTTATAAAAAACATATTTTTATTTTAAAAATACATTTTTAAATTCAGAAAATTCTGGAAAATTATATTTAATTATTTAAATTCGAAAACTGATTAAATTTAATTATTTCAATTATTTTTAATTAATAATTAATTTATTTAATTAATTGATTAATTCTTTTAATCAGTTAATTCTTAATAATTAATTATTAATTAGATTTAATTAATTTAAATTAAGTTTAATTATTTTCTAGCTTGATTTAATTATTTACAAATAGTTGGAGTGTTTAAAAAGTGTCAATTAATTTTTATTAATTGATTTAATTGTTTTTAAATACTTATAATGGGATTAAAAATCCGATTTTTGATTTAAAAATTATTTGTGACTTATTTAAATTCAAATAAGCCTCGAATATTGTTTTAAAAATATTTATAAGTGCTATATGGTTTATATGAGTTGATTAATGTGTTTTAATAGTCCGTAAATGCTTGTACGAGGGCTAATGTCTGAGTTTTAATTACCGTAAAATTAGACCGGACGTCCGATAAGTACCAGTTACTTGTTTAAATGTGATAATGATTATGATTGTGTGTCGAGGATAGAATGAGGATAGTTAGACTTACTGTTATAAGTTGTTTATTATAGAATCGAGTTCCCGGAGCAAGGGAAAGGGCAAAGTAGAGTGAACGAGATAGAATCCCGTCAGCGACGTAGACCAGGCAAGTATCTGTGCCTTTACTTGTTAATTCCATTGTTATTATTCTTCAGAATTACATGTATGTTACCATAAGAACGATTCAGATTATTCAACCTTCACCCGTATTGAGCACTGATGCTATTTCCTTGAATATTCCTAACTTTTGATTTAATCCACAATCGTGTTGGATATCAGAAACCTTCACCTTCAATTCAGTTTATAATTGATGATAACCATTATTAACTTTCTTAAATGAGTACGTTGTACCCTTGAAACCATTCCGAATCTATTTCTCGGACTTTCCTTGATATTGAATAGTTGAAGCTCTTTTGCAACTATTACACCCCGTCATTGTGTACTTATCTTGTTATGCATGTTATTACTTATATCTTGTGATAGAATTGGCAAGTTTTAAAATGAGACCAGTAATGGTCGGGCCATATTTATGGTCGTAATAACTTAAGGCCTAGATGGCCATGGATTCTAGTGGAGGACTATGTTATAAGCTAGTCCGGGGTTGATGCGTGACTGATCAGCAGCTCAACCTTTGTATTTGAAAAATGTAGAAGTCTAATTCTGATTCCTCTTTCTTCAATAAAGATTGTTAAAAGCTTATGTTTGACTTGTGTATTGTTGATTCAGATAATTGAATTCTTTCCTTTCATTATAGAACTGTGATTGATATATATATCATGCTTGCTGAGCACATGTGGCTCATACTTGTTTTGTTTCTAACCCTATTCCAGTGAAGCGAGAGAACGAGCAGACACAGCGCTAGTGATAGTTCTCCCGATGCTAGGAGACCACCCCGAGTGATTGTCATTGGACGGGTAGTTGTTTTACTTTGGAAGTTAGACTAGATGTCTAGCTTTGTATATTAAGTGTGTAATAACTCTGAAAACTGGTTTGTAATAAATATGACTTAGAAGCTTGTTTTATGCCATAATCTAGATGCGGTCTTGGATAAGGGGTATTTTATGTTTTTATATTATTATGCATGTGTTAGATTCAGGTATATTGTGTTTCGTTGGTCGAGTGACTCCCCAAATCTGTACCCCGGGTTTGGAGGGCGTCACAATAGGGGTAGGAGCTTCATTTATTGTTTCATTTGGCTCTTCCAAAGGCTCTATGACCGTGGTTAGAGATTGTAGGTTTGCAACCTCTTGGTCAGGAATGGCCACCGAGGGCTCTGGATCAACATCCATAGGTTCAGGTTGTGGAGCTACAACAGGTTCAGGAATATTACCTTCATTTACCTGTTCCCCTGGGGGTAGAAGTGGTACGGGTACCGTTCTAAGATATTCAGTGAGAACAGTGGGCACCCCTGGAAGATGGTTCTTCTTGATAAGAGCCGTTATAGCATTGCTCTTCATTTTCATACAATCCATGGTCTCCTCACCTTCAAAAATGTCCCGTTCTTCAGTTGTTAACACATCATTAAGAATTAGTTGTAGGAACCTTGGATAGAAACAAAGCACATCATATATGTCTGTCCTCTCTTCCAGTGGTCCCATGCACAAAATTATTTGATCAATCACAAGTCGTCCAATGTGTATATGCCTATTGTTAGCAATGGCAAACCCTAGCTTCTGAAGAAATAAATGAATACCATGCAGATTTGTAAGCTTGGCAGTAAAAACATGGATGAAAGTATGAAAGAAAAAGTTCCATTGCTTTGTCAAGTAATGCTTTAAAAACTCTCCCACAAAGAAGTTTGGTTGTTGACTTCTAATGAGAGTGAAGAAAGCATGTATTTCTTTAGTATTGGGATCAGGAACAAGGTTTTCTGTAGGAAAATGTAATATTTTGTTTAAATCATGTTCCGTCACCCTAATTGTTCTGCCCCTGGCACAACAAAACTGAAAGAAGATATATTATTCTCCGATGTGTCAGTGGCTGACGTGTACAGTGCAGTCAATTGATCAATACAAAGGACCGCAGGAGTACTTAGTGCATAAGCCACCAAAGAACGTGTATTCAAAAATTGTGCCCATGCACGAAACTGTAAGTTCGTAATGGATTGCACATTCTGAAAAGAGACATGATTAGTCTTGCTTACAATAAATTCTCCGACCATTGGATTTTCAAAAATTCCAGAAAATTTAAATTAAAACCAAAACTATTTTAATTAATTATTTCTAATTAATTAACTTTGAAAATAACCCTTTTCCTAAATTCACAAACTCGAACAAATAATCAAGAACCCTAATTGTTAACCTTCGAGAAAAAAAATTTACTTAGAACTTAATATTGTTAATCTGCTGCTAATTCTTTATATCTATTGAATTTTAATTTTACTTGTGTTTGTAGGTTGTTTTCAAGGACTGCACCATTAAGAACCTCCTTCAAAATGCAAAATGCATATAAATCATATAAATCATGTTTCATGTGTCCTTAAATCTTGTTGTCCTCAGTTGAACTAGTATCAATTTCAATATGCAGAGGATCTGCTTAGTTGTTATTTTCTGTCAACCCAGAATTTATTTAAAATCAAACTTTTTCACCAAAAAATTAAAAGTTAACAGAAAATTCACAATTTTCTTAGAATAAAATCGACTAAATATCATTAAGTGATATTAACCAATTAAAATCTAATAAATTATGCTGCATTAATCTATAATGTTTAAAACAATGTAAATCAATTCGAATTAAATAGATGCTTAAATATTTAGAACAAATATTAGCACCTAAATAATTTTAGAATTATTAACTAGTTAAATGCCAGAAGATATATCATCCATAAATATGACATAAAATTAGTACAGTAATTCTAACTTACGAGAATTGCTCCTGAAAATAAATTCACGAGTCCTAAGGATATAGAAATTCTTAAACTCATGTATTTACTAGGACTATCTTGCAGTTCCTGACTTCTAATCAAAATCAATTAGAAAGATTTAACATCCCAAGTTCACCAACCAGCTTAGAAAAAGTGGATTCATCAAGTGGTTTAGTAAAGATGTCTGCAATTTGTTCCTCAGTGGGTACAAAATGTAACTCCACAGTTCCATTCATGACATGCTCTCGGATAAAATGATACCTGATGTCGATGTGCTTCGTCCTCGAGTGTTGCACTGGGTTGTTAGAGATTGCTATGGCACTTGTGTTGTCGCGGAATATTGGAATCTTAGCCAACAAAAGCCCATAGTCACGGAGTTGATTCCTCATCCACAAGATTTGAGGACAACAGCTACCAGCAGCTATGTATTCAGCTTCAGATGTAATTGAAAGAGCTTTTGGAGTTCTTAAATTGCGTTGGTCCATTCTTAGGGGCCCTTCCTTTTATCCTTACAAAATTCAGTGTCGCATTATCACCGCATGTGTCCTGTTGCACAATCTGATTAGAAAGGAAATGGGCGGAGATCCTTATGATGCAATTTATGATAATGATCAGGCCAATCAATCATCATTCGACTTGGATTCTAATTTAATCGACAAATGTGAACCATCTAGTCAATGGACAGAAAAGAGACGTCAAATGGGTGTTACAATGTATAATGAGTGGATGGCAAAGAGAGGTCTCGCACCTTGGCAGGGCTAAAAGTTGTAGTTAATTGTAATAGATTTTAAGATATTACCATTCTGAAATCTTGTAATGTGACAAATTATTAGTCAGTAACTGGTTTATGAAACTTTAAGCATCTATTGATATTTGTTGCAAAAGAAATTGAATACATGAGATGTCAATTGTCAACTGAAGCAATGATCTTTGGTCAAGTGAATTAAGGTTTTTGCAGTAGACAAAGTTTTTTAATATTGTTAATCTGCTGCTAATTCTTTATATCTGTTGCATTTTAATTTTACTTGTGTTTGTAGGTTTTTTTCAAGGACTGCACCATTAAGAACCTCCTTCAAAATGCAAATTGCATATAAATCATGTAAATCATGTTTCATGTGTCCTTAAATCTTGTTGTCCTCGGTTGAACTAGTATCAATTTCAATATGCAGAGGATCAGCTTAGTTGTTATTTTCTGTCAACCCAGAATTTATTTAAAATCAAACTTTTTCACCAAAAAATTAAAAGTTAACAGAAAATTCACAATTTTCTTAGAATAAAATCGACTAAATATCATTAAGTGATATTAACCAATTAAAATCTAATAAATTATGCTGCATTAATCTACAATGTTTAAAACAAAGTAAATCAATTCGAATTAAATAGATGCTTAAATATTTAGAACAAATATTAGCACCTAAATAATTTTAGAATTATTAACTAGTTAAATTCCAGAAGATATATCATCCATAAATATGACATAAAATTAGTCCAATAATTCTAACTTACGAGAATTGCTCCTGAAAATAAATTCACGAGTCCTAAGGATATAGAAATTCTTAAACTCATGTATTTACTAGGACTATCTTGCAGTTCATGACTTCTAATCAAAATCAATTATAAAGATTTAACATCCCATGTTCACCAACCAGCTTAGAAAAAGTGGATTCATCAAGCGGTTTAGTAAAGATGTCTGCAATTTGTTCCTCTGTGGGTACAAAATGTAACTCCACGGTTCCATTCATGACATGCTCTTGGATAAAATGATACCTGATGTCGATGTGCTTCGTCCTCGAGTGTTGCACTGGGTTGTTAGAGATTGCTATGGCACTTGTGTTGTCGCAGAATATTGGAATCTTAGTAAACAAAAGCCCATAGTCACGGAGTTGGTTCCTCATCCACAAGATTTGAGCACAACAGCTACCAGCAGCTATGTATTTAGCTTTAGCTGTTAATGTGGACACTGAGTGATGCTTCTTGCTATACCAAGAAACTAACCTTCTTCCAAGAAACTGACAGCTTCCTGAAGTACTCTTTCGATCAATCTTACAACCTGCAAAATCTGAGTCTGTATATCCAATAAGATCAAATCCTGTATCTTTAGGGTACCAAATTCCAAGATTTGGGGTTCCCTTAAGATATCTAAATATTCGCTTAACATCTATTAGATGAGATTCTTTGGGATCAGACTGAAACCTAGCACACAAGCATGTTGCAAACATTATATCTGGTCTACTTGCAGTGAGATATAGTAATGAGCCTATCATACCTCTATAGCTTGTGATGTCAACCTTCTTACCAGTTTCATCCTTATCAAGCTTAGTGGCAGTTGGCATAGGAGTCTTTGCTATAGATGAGTCTTCCATTTGATACTTCTTCAGAAGATCTTTAATGTACTTGGACTAGCAAATGAATATTCCATCTAGCCTTTGGTACACTTGCAGTCCAAGAAAGAATGAAAATTCACCCATCATGCTCATTTCATATCGACTCTGCATTAACTTAGCAAATCTCTTGCATAGATCATCATTAGTAGAACCAAATATTATGTCATCAACATATACTTGCACCAATATCAAATCATTTTTGTGCTTTTTGTAAAAGAGAGTTTTATCTACGACACCTCTTGTAAAGTTATTTTCAAGTAAAAATTCAGAGAGAGTGTCATACCATGTCCTTGGAGCTTGTTTGAGTCCATAGAGAGCTTTGAATAGAAAGCACACAAATTCTGCCAGTTTTGAATCCTCAAACCCTGGAGGTTGTTCCACATACACTTCTTCTTCTAGCTCCCCATTCAGAAAAGCACTCTTCACATCTGTAAAGCATAATGTAACATAAGATGTAAAAGAGATAACTACAACTCAACAAAGGACAAGACAGACAATAATATTAACAGAAGCACAGGAATCCAGAATCGAAGAAGAAAAGGTAAACTCAAAAAATCAAAATACGTTATGTATTCTTGAAGTCCGTAAACAGGTCACGGAAAGAAGTTCATGAAAATGTTCAAGCCTCAGTGACAGCAAAAGAAACAAGACTTTCAAGACGACAAAAGTATGTGAATGATTTAGGGTTCAGTACCACGGGATTCCAGTGATGAAGCAACCAGAATGACAAGGGACTTATCAGCAGCACTATATTGAAGACATAAAATAATAATTGATCAAGTGTTATTCATCTGTGAACCAGACCAGTTGCACGAGGTGACAGCACCAAAAAGGATCAAGTTATTTTATCGTCTCAGAAGAAAGTGATACAGTCAATTACTTAAACACCAAGGAGCTCAGGATTTCTTAAATAAATCAAAGTCTAAAGGAAAGGGTTCGGTGGTTTTTGATTTAGAAAAACCATCGAATGAGATAAAAAGAAATCATTAGAAAACTATTAAGAGTTAATGTTTCATTCGATAGTTTTCATTTAAAAACCATCGAATGGAATATTAACTTTTACATTCGATAGTTTTTCTAATATGGAGCAGGTGAAAAGTAATACTTGTTTTTCCAGTTGATGAAGATCCAACGGCCAGGATTGATTCTTCATGAATGGTTCGATGGTTTTTCAATTGAAGACTGCAGTTAATACAGAGTGAAGATAGTGTCTTCTTCAGTTAAGGATTTCAACACAGAGACATTACTGAGAGAGAGAAGAGCCGGAGAAAATTATCAGAGAAATTAATAGTGCTCAGAACTTGATCATTGTTTTGTATTTGTGTAACCTTAAACTCATTGACGCTAATCTACGGATTAGAAATTGTAGCACCCCTCGAGGTTTATATTTATAAAAAGATATATTCCCCGAAACTTGATTTGGTTTGGTGTGTTTGATTTCGTTATAGAACTGAAAGATTAATCCGCGAACGAAATTAAATTATTTGTGAGTATCGTATTCAACCCCCCCCCCCCCCCCCTTCTATGATACTTTGGACCTAACAATTGGTATCAGAGCTACTTGATTGATATACAAATCAGATCCGGTGAATGAGACCAAAATCAAATGTAGCGTGAAAATTCGAAGCAAATTTTTTAACTTTCAAAATTTTTCATTTAATTGGAATTTCTTGAATTTTAAACAATTTGAAATTTTTAGAAACCATGAGTGCTCCAAAGACAACCGCTGGTATTAAAGTTCCCCCGTTTACTAGAGATGATTTCGGTTTGTGGAAGATGAAGATGTTGTTATTTATCAAGGCATCTAATCCGTTGTATATTGGCATATTAGAGAACGGACCGTTTGTACCAATGAAACCAGTTAGTGAATCTACAGCTCCTGATGGTAGCAGGATTCCTTCAGGCACCCAACCTAAGGATATAAGTGAATTTACAGATTCTGACAAAGAACTGATTCGATTGGACACCGTTTTAATGTTGATATTGGCGGACTCCGCGGACAAGGAAATGAGCTATCAGTTGATGAACTGTACAAGCGGGAAACATATGTGGGATATCATTAACCTAATAATGGAAGGAACTGAAGACGTGCAGGAAAACAGATTGGACATTCTGACTTCTCAATACGAAGCGTTTAGGTCACTGCCAGGAGAAAGTATAACTCAGGTCTTTGAGAAATATACTAAGCTCCTCAATGAATTGGCAATGAAAGGAAAGACCTATCCACTGAGAGAATCGAACAGGAAGTTCATGATGACGTTGCCCCATCATGTAGAACACAAGTCATCATCCATTAGGGAAAGAATTGACTTCACAAAGATGTCATTAGAGATGATCTATGGCAAGTTGAAGACCTATGAGATGGAACAGGAACAAAGGGTGATAATCTACGGATCAGGGACAGTGGAGAACAAGCACAATGCACTTGTGAGATCAGCAGCACTTGTAGTGGATGAACCAATAACTTCTGAGATTCAGGTTCAAACCCCTAGAGCTGGAAAGGAGGTGATAATAGAAGCAGAAATGGATTCTGTGAATCTGGGTGTTGATGAAAGTGATTACTACACCCTAGAAGAGCTTGAGCAAATGGAAGACCATGGCGTACTTAGCTACAAAGTTTAGTCATATTCGTTTCAAAAGAAACCCTAAGTACAAGTTCAAGGGCTCAACCAACAGATTCCAAAAGAGCAATTATACACCTAGTACAGGCTTTAAGGGAGGCTACAAGACTGGCATGATTGATAGAAGCAAATCAAGATGCTACAACTGCAATGAGTTAGGGCATTTCGCCACTGAATGCCGGAAGCCTCGTCAAGCAAGAGACATGAAAGATGTCTATGGAAAGAAGGATTCTTATGATGAGTTGAAGAAGGAGAATGCCAAGCTTAAACAGCAATTGGAGGCATTCTCTGGAAAGCAGAAAGGGAAAGCTTACATAGCAGAGGGAAAGCACTGGGATGATACTGATTCGGATGAAGAGGAGGAATATGTAAATGTTGCTCTAATGGCTGACTCTTCAGAGGAATCACCACAATCATCTCAGGTACCTATCTTAACTACAATTGATATGTCTAATTCTGAGTACAAGAAAACTGTGCAAGATCTTAGTGTAGAATTGTTTAATGTACACACAAGCATGCTAGCATCAGAAATGGAAAATGCTAAACTAGTTCTTAAGATTAAAAAGCTAGAATCTAAAAATGAAGAACCAGAGCTTGTAGCTGTAACATTAGAAGATCTTAAGCAAAAGAATGCGTACTTAGAGAACAAGGTCAAGTGTAATGATGAGATAGAGACTATCCTCAGGAAGCAAGTTTCAGATCTAGATTTGAAGCTGAATGCTTTTAAGAATTCCGCTCTAGTGGCTAAGAAAATCATTGATACTCAGGCCATAGAGAATAAAACTGCTATAGGATTTGACTATAACAAGAAAGCTGGTAAGAAGATTGTGGAATTCCCTGTGACATCTTCAGTTGTCAAAAGGAATACTCCACATGTTCTTAAGAATGTTGATTGTCCAGTTTTTGTTAAGCCGTTTCCACCACTCTTTCATGAGGATGGCCTTTTCATTAGACAAGAATTGCTTGAGGAGGATTTATTGAAGGAAAAAGAGGTAAAGACTAAGTTGCCTAGGAAATCAGTAAAAAATGAATTACCTAAACCTGATTTACCTAAAACTGAAGTAGGTTCCTTAGTTAGTAATGTTAAAAAGAACAGGAATGGGAGGAAGAAGATTGTTAATCAGGAATTGGTTCCATCTTCTCCCATTGCATCTAGGAAGTTGTGCTCTATTTGTAATTCTGATGGACACCTTACACATGCATGTAAAAAGGTTAAAGTAGAAACTTCTAATACTTCTGAAATGCATAACATGTGTGACATACCTGATAATCATGAGCCTTGTGGGAAGAAAGAGTGTTTGCTATGTAAGTACAACATCATGCATGCTTATTTTAAGTTGATGAATGATAGTAGCAATAGCACAAGTAATGTTAAATCCACAGATACTATGAATATCAAACAGGGTAAGACTAAATTGAATGTTACTCCTGTTAAATCATCTAAACCTTCAGGACCCAAACAATTTTGGGTACCAAAGTCCGCTTAATCAATCTGTGATTGCAGGGTAAGGTTAAAAGCTCAAAGGTTGTGTGGATTCTGGATAGTGGCTGTTCTAGACACATGACAGGTGAAGAGTCCCTGCTTACAGAGGTGGTTAAGAAGACCGGCCCGATTGTAACCTTTGGAGATGACAGCAAAGGATTCACTACGGGATATGGTAAATTGAAAGCTGGAAATGTCATCATTGAAAACATCTCTCTTGTTAAAGGATTAAAGCACAATCTTCTAAGTATCAGTCAATTCTGTGATAAAGGCTACAATGTAGATTTCAGAAAGGACAAGTGCTTGATCACCAACAGGAAGGATGAGAAGCTTACTCTACTGGGAGTGAGAAAAGGGAATTTGTTTATAGCTGACTTAAGTTCTACCAGTGAAGGAGAAGTTACATGTTTCTATGCAAAGGCATCTTCAGAACAAAGTTGGCTATAGCACAAGAAGCTCTCACATTTGAACTTCAAAACTATGAACTCTTTGGTAAAGAGAGAGTTAGTGAGAGGGTTGCCCCTGATGGAATTCAATCAGGAGGGACTATGTGAAGCATGTGAAAAAGGGAAGTCGAAGAAACCATCACATGGAAGCAAAGGAATGACAAGCATTACTGAACCATTACAGCTGATTCATATGGATTTATTTGGTCCAGTTAATGTTATGTCACTTTCAAGAAACAGATATGCATTGGTGATGGTGGATGACTACTCCAAGTACACGTGGGTGTTGTTCATACAAACAAAGGATGAAGCAACACAACTAATCATTGATCACATCAAGAAGATAGAAGTGGAAGCTAAGCTACCTGTGCGGACAATCAGATCAGACAATGGAACTGAATTCAAGAATGCAGTTCTAAATGATTTCTACTCAGAGAAAGGAATATCAAGACAGTTTTCAGCACCAAGAACTCCTCAACAGAATGGAGTAGTGGAAAGGAAGAACAGGACTTTGGTTGAAGCAGCAAGGACCATGTTGAGTGAATCAAAACTTCCCACTTACTTTTGGGCTGAAGTAGTGAATACAGCTTGCTACACTCAGAATCGAACCCTGATCAACAAAGATCATGAAAAGACTCCGTATGAGTTAATGGCCAACAAGAAGCCAACACTGAAGTACTTTCATGTGTTTGGTGCAAAGTGCTTTGTACTCAAAGATGGAGAACATCTTGGCAAGTTTGATGCCAAAGCAGATGAAGGCATTTTTCTAGGCTATTCTCTGGAATCTAAGGCTTTCAGGGTATATGTGATTGAAGATAAGAAGGTGTTGGAAAGCTTTAATGTAACATTTGACGACACCAAAAGACCAGGCCTGCAAATAGGAGAGAACTCTGAAACTTTGGTATTTGAAAATCTATCAGGAGATCTCTCTGACAATGAAGAAGTACCTGAAGTTGTTACAGTCATTAATAATAATCATAATGATAATGATTCTGGACAAAGTGGTGACCAAAGTGGAGATCCTCAACATACAGGATCCACTAGTCAGTCTTCAGAATCAACAGATCAGACCGTCAACAACTCAGGGGGAGCAGGAGAAGGATCAACTAGTCACACTCCACAACATCTAGAACAAGGAGAATCATCAAGATCGCATCTGCCAAGACAAAGGGTATGGAATAGAGATCATCCCTTTCACTTGATCATTGGTGATCCGGACACAGGAGTGAGAACTAGGAGAACATCACAAAATGAATGTCACTATTCTGGGTTTCTTTCAGAAACAGAACCTAAGAAAGTTGAAGATGCTCTAGATGATCCAGATTGGGTGATTGCTATGCAAGAAGAACTCAATCAGTTTGAAAGGCAGAAAGTTTGGAAGCTGGTACCCAGGCCTAAGGGAAAATCTGTTATTGGAACACGATGGGTATTCAGAAATAAGTTGGACGAAGATGGCATTGTAACGAGAAACAAAGCCAGACTGGTTGCTAAAGGTTACTCTCAAGAAGAGGGTATAGATTATGATGAAACCTATGCACCAGTAGCAAGACTTGAGGCCATCAGAATGTTTCTGGCATTTGTTGCACATTCCAATTACAAGGTATATCAAATGGATGTGAAGAGTGCTTTTCTGAACGGGGAGTTAGAAGAAGAAGTGTATGTGGAACAACCTCCAGGTTTTGAGGATTCAAAACTGGCAGACTTTGTGTACTTTCTATTCAAAGCTCTCTATGGACTCAAACAAGCTCCGAGGACATGGTATGACACTCTCTCTGAATTCTTACTTGAAAATGATTTTACAAGAGGTGTTGTAGACAAAACTCTCTTTGTAAAAAAGCATAAAAATGATTTGATATTGGTGCAAGTATATGTTGATGACATAATATTTGGTTCTACTAATGATGATCTATGCAAGAGATTTGCTAAGTTAATGCAGAGTCGTTATGAAATGAGCATGATGGGTGAATTGTCATTCTTTCTTGGACTACAAGTATACCAAAAACAAGATGGTATATTCATTTGTCAGTCCAAGTACATCAAGGATCTTCTTAAGAAGTATCAAATGGAAGACTCATCTACAGCAAAGACTCCTATGCCAACTGCCACTAAGCTTGATAAAGATGAAACTGGTAAGAAGGTTGACATCACAGGCTACAAAGGTATGATAGGCTCATTACTTTATCTCACTGCAAGTAGACCAGATATAATGTTTGCAACATGCTTGTGTGCTAGATTTCAATCTGATCCTAAAGAATCTCATCTAATAGCTGTTAAGCGAATATTTAGATATCTTAAGGGGACCCCAAATCTTGGAATTTGGTACCCTAAAGATACAGGATTTGATCTTATTGGATACACAGACTCTGATTTTGCAGGTTGTAAGATTGATCGGAAGAGTACTTCAGGAAGCTGTCAGTTTCTTGGAAGAAGGTTAGTTTCCTGGCATAGCAAGAAGCAGCATTCAGTGTCCACATCAACAGCTGAGGCTGAATACATTGATGCTGGTAGCTGCTGTGCTCAGATCTTGTGGATGAGAAACCAACTCTGTGACTATGGACTTTTGTTGACAAAGATTCCAATATTTTGCGACAACACAAGTGCCATAGCAATCTCAAACAACCCAGTGCAACACTCGAGGACGAAGCACATCGACATCAGGTATCATTTTATCCGAGAGCATGTCATGAATGGAACTGTGGAGTTACATTTTGTACCCAGAGAGGATCAAATTGCAGACATCTTTACTAAACCACTTGATGAATCCACTTTCAATAAGCTGGTTGGTGAACTTGGGATGTTAAATCTTTCTAATTGATTTTGATTAGAAGTCAGTAACTGCAGAGAGTCCTGGTGAATACATGAGTTTAAGAATTGCTATATCCTTAGGACTCGTGAATTTATTTTCTGGAGCAATTCTCGTAGTTAGGATTATTATACTAATTTTATGTCATAATTATGGATGATATATCTTCTGGCATTTAATTAGTTATTAATTCTAAAAATTATTTAAGTGCTAATATTTGTACTAAATATTCAAGCATTTATTTAATTTGAATTAATTTGCTTTGTTTTTAACATTATAGATTAATGCAGCATAATTGATTAGATTTTAATTGGTTAATATCACTCAATGATATTTAATTGATTTTATTCTAAGAAAATTGTGAATTTTCTGTTGAGAATTGATTTTGGTAAATTTGAAAAGATTTATTAGAATTAAAACTAGGCAGGAAATAAAAATTCTGATTTTTAAAAACAAGAACAGGTTTTAAAATGAAGACAAAAGCAAAAAATATCGAATTTAGGAAATTCGATAGTTTTTCAAGTATATTGATAAATCTTTCGAAAGTTAATTTCGATGGTTTTTGAAAAGGAAAAAGAAAATCTATCGAAAACAATTCTCGATAGTTTTTGAGAATCTTTTTAAAATATATCGAAAGAATTTAATTAATTCTATATCTAAATTCTCGATAGATTTTAAAAATTAAATTGCAAAACCATCGAAAGGAATTCACTTGATTTAATATTTGAATTCTCGATAGTTTTCCAAAAAGTTCTTCGATAGTTTTGGTATTTTAAGAAAACAGACTTCGATAGTTTTCAGAAAAGCTTTTTAAATTCTGATTTTCAAATCCCTTCGATAGTTTTTCAAAAACCATCGAAGGATAGTTGACCTTTTTGCCCCTCTGAAAAACTATCGGAAGTACATTTAAATACTATCGAAACCTGAAAGGACATTTTTGCCCCTGACAGTTTCAAAAGTATAAAACATTGCCTTGTCTTTTTCATTATCAGTTTTCACAGATCTGAGAAATACAAGCTCTCGTTTAAAATACTTACAAATATAGACACAATCCAAGAACATCACCATCGATACTTTCTTCAGTTTTTAACCGATTAAAACTCAAAATTTTATTGTTCTTTCACAGTTACTTGTTTTTAACCTTGAAAGTGTGAATTGTTTTGTGTTTTCTCTCTCCTGTGAAGAAGAAACCATCGAAAGTGTTTTGATTTCTAAATTCTAAGTTCTGTTAACACTCTTTTACTCTATAAAGAAATTGGTTGTCAATTGATTTCTTTAGTGTTTAAAGAGAAGGTTGGTTTCTAAAAGTTAACAACTTAGGGTTTCTGATAAAAGTGTTCGAATTTGTGTATCTCTGAGAAAAAGGGGTAATTTTGTTTTTAGGGTAATTTTGTTGGAGTTTGATTAATTAGAAATAATTAATTAAATTTAAAAGGAAAAATAGTTTTGGTTATTTAAATTTTCTGGAAATTTTAAAATATGGCTGGAGAATTTATTATTACCAAGACTAATCATGTCTCGTTCCAAAACTTGCAATCCATAACGAACTTACAGTTTCGTGCATGGGCAGAGTTTTTGAACACACGTTCATTAGTGGCATACGCTGTGAGTACTCTCGTGGTCCTTTGTATTGATCAATTGACTGCGTTGTACACATCCGCCACGGATAAAAGTGAGAATAATATAAGATCCTTCAGTTTTGTTGTGCCAGGGGGCAGAACAATAAGGGTGACGGAACATGACTTTAACAGAGTACTTCATTTTCCTACAGAAAACCTTGTTCCTGATCCTACAACTGAGGAGATACATGCTTTCTTCACTCTCATTAGAAGTCAACAACCTAACTTCTTTGTGGGAGAGTTCCTTAAGCATTACTTGCCAAAAGCATGGAACTTTTTCTTTCATACCCTAATCCATGTTTTTACTGCCAAGCTTACAAATCCGCATGGTATTCCCTTATTCCTTCAAAAGATAGGGTTTGCCATTGCCCACAATAGGCATATTAACATTGGACGGTTACTGATTGATCAAGTAATCATATGCATGGGACCACTGGATGAAAGAACAGGCATAAATGAAGATGTGCTCTGTTTCTATCCTAGGTTCCTACAGCTAATTCTCAATGATATCTTAACAGATAATGAACGGGAGATCTTTGAAGGTGAAGCCAACCATGAGTGCATGAGAATGAAGAGCAATGCCATAACCGCTCTCATTAGGAAGAACAACTATCTTCCAGGGGTACCCACTGTTCTCACTGAATATCTAAGAACGGTGCCCCTACCACTTCTACCCCCAGGGGAACAGGTAAATCAAGGTAATATTCCACAACCTGAACCTGTAATGGCACCTGAACCAATGGATGTTGATCCAGAGCCCTTAGTGGCCATTCCTGACCAGGAGGTTGCAAACCCACAACCTCTAACCACGGTCGAAGAGCCTTTGGAAGAGCCAAATGAAAACATAAACGAACCTCCTTCCCCTACTATACCCATTAAAGAACCATCCATGAGTGTAGAGGGAGATAGTGCCAAAGCAGCACCACATAAGGAGATACACCCTTCAACAGCAGCTCTGCCTTCCTCTAAAAGGAGAAGAACAGAAACTGAGGCAACTGCTGATACTTCATTTCTCTCATCCAAAGCGCCCTTTACTGATTTTTCTGATGCTGATTGGGCTACGCTAACGAAAGCAATATCTGAACCAATAGCTCAATCAAGTAAGGAAGAATTGACGGAAGCAACTGGTGTTCCGACCATATTACGGTCAAGTTCACTGGTTGAAGGTTCTAAGAACCAAGGGTCTTCACAGACGTCGAGAGAAGGCTTTGACCTAAATGCATAATCTAAAAGGTCATTGTCTACCTCCCCAGATGGAACATATCTGGATCCTGCGGGTAAAGGGTCTGACGTAGGTGCAGATCGGCAACTCGTTGACAGTGAATCAATTACTATTGAGGAGTCAACTGAGGTGAAGTCTTTACAGACTCACGGGGAAGATTCGGGATCTCTGCTGTTAAAAGAGCCTGTTTCTAACCCCCTAGAGATTCAAACTCTAGATCCTTCAAAGGATATATCATCTAAGGATGATCAGCAACTTGGTTTATCCAAGGACGGGGACTTGCGAAGCCCCCATTGCACCACCGGTGACCTCCTTAAGGACGGCTACGGTGATCTCTTCTGCAGGTACAATCAGCACAAAGGATTTGAGTGAAACAAAAACACTTACACCTGGCCTGAGTGGGAAAGGAAAAATGATTCAAACACCGACAGAAACGTTGAGTGTACACCCAGAGCCAAATGTGAGGAGTGACACCCTAACCCTACCTAATATTGATGATCTGCTGTTACCTACAGAAAGAGAGCTACAAGTTCAATCTTCCCTCAAGGAGATGACAGTTCGAGACAAAGAAGGAAATCCACTATTCAAGGTTCCACTGCGACCTTCCTTTGACCAAGGGATCTCCTCCAGTCAAGACAATGTTTCTTTAAAGTCTATTCAAGAGAAAGTTGACTTGGCTGCAGCTGATTCCAGAAGAACATTCCGGGTCATTGGCAGTGCATCTGGCACTATAACAGGTACGAAGCAGGCAGTGGACTCCTTAAAGAAGGAAGCTATGGAAGAACTAGTCGAGCTGAGGATGGACGTCAGGGAACTTAAAGATGGATTCATGAATGAAGTAATTGCACTGTCTCAAGGACATGAATCTTTGAAAGAAGACGTTCTGGTTATCCGGGATGGTCAAGCGCGGGTAAAAGATGCAATGAATACCCTTTCAAGAGTGGAGTCTAAGCTAAACAAGAGGCTGGATCACATGGAAAAGACTACCAACTCAAGATTGGAGAACATTGACCTATCGCTAGCTTCTATAAATGAATTTAATAAGCAGCTTATGGATTTCTTGGAGAATCAAGGTGACGGAGTACAGTCTATATGGAGTATGCTGAAGAACCAACAATCTGGACAACCTGGTCCTTCCTATCAGGAACCTGATCCTTCTAATGTCTTTTATGCTGAGGATGCTTTTATCGAGGATTCCTCAACTAAGGGGGAGAAAGTTGGAGAAGGGGTGAAGGATAAATGGGGAGTTTGGGAGACTGTTGAGGCTATTCCAATCAGACAGTACTGGATTGAGGAGCTTGTAGAGGAAGACAAGGAAAGTGAAGAGGAATTTGAGGTCATGCATGAGCAACCTATTCAAGAGGAGCATGAGCCATATTATCCAGAGCCAATAGAACATCCTATCTTGGATGATGATATGGAAGAAGCAAATTCTCTATCACCTGAAGAAGAAGCTGCCTTGGAAGCAATAAGAGCTCAGAGAGCTGCAATAGATGCCAGGCAAGCTGAGAAAGAGAAACAGCAAGCAATTCTGAGAAGTGAAAAGCTAAAGAGAATCAAAGTGTATAATGAAGTGAGGAAGAAGAAGATGATAGATCTGGCAAAGAAAGATGGTACTGAATGGGAAATGGCTTACAAAACCTTTTGCGGAGTTGAAGAAGGATTACAAGTCAACGACAATGCTGAGGTGGAAGTTATTATTCAGGACATCAGAAGTGCTAATCTTGAAGATCAGACTTACTTAAAGCACTGAGAAGCTCTATAATCTGTCTGACAGCTGGGGTTAAAGCAAATGGTGCCTGGAGCTTATTAATCAGTTTCCTGGAAAAAGGTACATTTGTGATTTCCACTAAGTTTTTAGAACAGAGGACATATACAGAATTGCAGGCTATACTCATCAAGATCCAAAGAACTACAAGGCTAAATGAACTGCTCCGTGAGCATGTTAAGGAGATCGTGATGAAATTCAGTCCAGAGATTACTGAAGATCCTCCAATGGTTAGATTCATGACGAATGACTTGTTCAGAATCTGCTATTTGGCTGAGGACAAACTGAGGGACTACCCAAGCCACTATCTAATCTCAGTTGAGAAGTATCTTAGATCCACTGGATTCTCATCAACGGAGAAGGACAAAGCAGCAGACACTCTTAGAAGATTTCTAATGGAGAATGTTCCTTACTATAGGAAGAGAGTGGAAAGAGGATTGGAAGTGCATACCAGATTGCCAAACATGCCAAAGCTAAACAAGAAAGATGTTAACATTGCATGGTTATGGGCTGGAGTGGGTCAAGAGGTTGAATATATTGGAAGACACATCCAAGGAGCAATCCTTAAACCTGGAGAACCACTGCACTATCTATCTGTGATTGATTATCAAGCTGCTAACTCCGATCCAATGATTGAAGAAGGTGAGATTAGAATGGACTGAAGATTGAAGCAAAGAACAAAAGAACTATCAGCTCAGACTAGAGGAGCAACTTCATTGTATAAAGTTTAATTGTTCTTTGATTTATGAAATCTGGAAATGTATATATATCTGATCCAGAATGCATTGATATTATTACGCTGTCTTACTTTAAGTAGTTTAATGTTTCCTTAGTTAGTTGAGTTATCCTCGAAGTATTTGCTTGTCGAACTCTATCCAATCAAATAGGGGGAGATTGTAAAGCATAATGTAACATAAGATGTAAAAGAGATAACTACAACTCAACAAAGGACAAGACAGACAATAATATTAACAGAAGCACAGGAATCCAGAATCGAAGAAGAAAAGGTAAACTCAAAAAACCAAAATACGTTATGTATTCTTGAAGTCCGTAAACAGGTCACGGAAAGAAGTTCATGAAAATTTTCAAGCCTCAGTGACAGCAAAAGAAACAAGACTTTCAAGACGACAGAAGTATGTGAATGATTTAGGGTTCAGTACCACGGGATTCCAGTGATGAAGCAACCAGAACGACAAGGGACTTATCAGCAGCACTATATTGAAGACATAAAATAATAATTGATCAAGTGTTATTCATCTGTGAACCAGACCAGTTGCACAAGGTGACGGCACCAAAAAGGATCAAGTTATTTTATCGTCTCAGAAGAAAGTGATACAGTCAATTACTTAAACACCAAGGAGCTCAGGATTTCTTAAATAAATCAAAGTCTAAAGGAAAGGGTTCGATGGTTTTTGATTTAGAAAAACCATCGAATGAGATAAAAAGAAATCATTAGAAAACTATTAAGAGTTAATGTTTCATTCGATAGTTTTCATTTAAAAACCATCGAATGGAATATTAACTTTTACATTCGATAGTTTTTCTAATATGGAGCGGGTGAAAAGTAATACTTGTTTTTCCAGTTGATGAAGATCCAACGGCCAGGATTGATTCTTCATGAATGGTTCGATGGTTTTTCAATTGAAGACTGCAGTTAATACAGAGTGAAGATAGTGTCTTCTTCAGTTAAGGATTTCAACACAGAGACATTACTGAGAGAGAGAAGAGCCGGAGAAAATTATCAGAGAAATGAATAGTGCTCAGAACTTGATCATTGTTTTGTATTTGTGTAACCTTAAACTCATTGACGCTAATCTACGGATTAGAAATTGTAGCACCCCTCGAGGTTTATATTTATAAAAAGATATATTCCCCGAAACTTGATTTGGTTTGGTGTGTTTGATTTCGTTATAGAACTGAAAGATTAATCCGCGAACGAAATTAAATTATTTGTGAGTATCGTATTCAACCCCCCCCCCCCTTCTACGATACTTTGGACCTAACAACATCCATTTGATATACTTTGTAATTGGAATGTTCTGCGAATGCCAGAAACATTCTGATGGCCTCAAGTCTTGCTACTGGTGCATAGGTTTCATCATAATCTATACCCTCTTCTTGAGAGTAACCATTAGCAACTAGTCTGGCTTTGTTTCTCGTTACAATGCCATCTTCATCCAACTTATTTCTGAATACCCATCTTGTTCCTATAACATATTTTCCTTAAAGCCTGGGTACCAGCTTCCAAACTTTCTGCCTTTCAAACTGATTGAGTTCATCTTGCATTGCAATCACCCAATCTGGATCATCTAGGGCATCTTCAACTTTCTTAGGTTCTGTTTCTGAAAGAAACCCAGAATAGTGACATTCATTTTATGATGTCCTCCTAGTTCTCACTCCTGTGTCCGGATCACCAATGATCAAGTGAAAGGGATGATCTCTATTCCATACCCTTTGTCTTGGCAGATGCGATCTTGATGATTCTCCTTGTTCAAAATGTTGTGGAGTGTGACTAGTTGATCTTTCTCCTGCTCCCCCTGAGTTGTTGCCGGTATGATCTGTTGACTCTGTTGATTGACTAGTGGATCCTGTAGTAGTTTGAGGATCTCCACCACTGTCACCACTTTGTCCAGAATCATTATCATTATATGTTAGGTCGAATACACAATATATAATCAATATACGTATGATAATAACAATTAAGAACACTGTTTATGAATCAACAACTGAATTATATAAATAACTCTTCTCTCAGTGATGTTAAAGAATCACAGAGAGCTGCTAGGTTACAAGAATAATGTATTTAGTATTCACATCCCTTTTAGGGTTAACCTATCTGTGTTTATATAATACACAGTTACATAATCAATCTCTAATTGATATCCTATAAATCAGCTATACAATTTATATCAATCTAGGATTGCTTCTGTCTTCTGTCCCGTTTCTTTAGCTATCTCAATATATCTTGCTTCTTTCCATCTTCAAGATATATTGCTTCTAGAATCTTCAAGTATGCACCGACAGCTAAAGTAAACTCTCACCCCGTCAGACTTTAACAAACTCTGACTGGCTTCTAGTAAACTCTGATGAGTACCTGGTACTTAAACACTGATGAACAAACGTCAACAATTATATCTAACAATCTCCCCCAACTTGTGCATAATAAAAATGTACAAGTTAATAGATAATTGATGATGTCAAAACATATAACAAATGCAGTGTTTAAAATATATCAGAGTTTAACTTTAACTTAGAACAGAAAACTTTAAAAACTTACAGTCAGACTTTACTTAATCTCTTCAATATCAGGCACTGTCCTGAGATAATCAATGAGAAGCCTCCTTTCAGCTTTTTCTAGCTCATCCACCATGATTTCTTTCAACTCTTTAAGCTCTGGATCACTTTCTCCAGTCTGGTAGATAGCGGCTCTCAGAGAATAAATGCTGTTCTTTCTCATTTCATTCCCTAGCCGAATAAAGTAAGATTTATCTGACTCTAGGTTAAATTCCAAAACCTTTATCCCCAGTGTTGTCTTGAACTTGGCACTGTTTCTTTTCATTTCAACAATCTTTCCATAAGCATCTCTGTACTTAGGAATATATGCACTTGAAACATCTCCTCCAAGCATAGCTTTTGTTTTCAGCATCCTATCTCTTAGAACTAGAGCAGCATTATGAGTACTTCTATTTTTGATTTTGAGAAGATATAGAACATACTCAAGCTCTTCCCATAGTTTCAATTGAACATCAGCTTCTCCTACTCTGTATACTCTTCCATCAGACATAAAGTATAACAGAACCTCTTTCTTTAATCCTCTATGATAAACCATCTGAACAGACTCTAGTTTATCAAGGCTCTCTTGAGATACCCCAACACCAGGTTCTGCCAGTGATGAATGGTCAAAAGGACTGTTATTGATTCTCTTTTCTCTGTGTGAACCCAAACCAGATTTATCATAAGATTGCTTTCCATGTACTGTTCTGGTTTGAGAAAAGTCCACAGCTTCTAGCTTCAGAGTTTCAGGAAGTACAAGTCTTAAGAAACCTTGGAGTTGTGGAGATAGCTGAGTTTGTACAACTTGAGCATTGTCAGAGGTTGTCACAACTTTAGTAGAAATATCAACATGAGCAACGTCAGAGGTTGATTGATTTATCCTTGATTCAACTTGAGCAACGTCAGAGGTTGAATAATTCTTCTTTGAAAACTGTCCTTCTTCTACCAGTTTTCCCTTTCCTTTTCCAGAAACATCTACTGTAGGCCTCCTGGAATATTGTATACTCTGTTGAGTATTTTCCTTAATAGATAGTGCAATTTCTTTCTTCCTAGGAGCCTTAACAGCCTTCTTCTTGTAAGTACCAGCTTCAACCTTTTTCTGGTGTTCTTCAGCAAGAAGCTTCAACTCAGCATCCATATCTTCTACTGTGGCTTCACCACCATGTTCTTCCATAAACAGCTTAGCAGCAATCTCTTCATCAGTAGTTGGATTTGATGAAATCACTAGACTCTTAAGTCTTGAAGAAGATTGACCACCAGAGTTTATTCTTTCAGAGTATGTCTGTCTAGCAGAGTTTGACCTAAGTCTCCCTTGCTCTTGAGAAGACTTTGACCTTTTCTCTGCTTCCTTGCTTCCACCATCATTAGAATCATCCATCCGTCTCAAAGTTGAAGTCCTTCTGCATTTGTCTTTAGGAACTTTCTCCCCCTTTTTGACATCATCAGGAATAAAAAACTGATGTTAGCAACTCCAATGATGCAGCAATAGAATCAATCTTAGTAGATATTTCAGCCTGATTGCTCTCAACCTTGGTTAGCCTCTGCTTGATTTCTTCTTGATCCTTGATCAGAGATGAAAATTTAGCTCTATCTTTCTTCAATGCTAATTCCTTAAGAGCAATATCATTACCCAATCCAAGGACAACTTTGTGAGTCTCATCAAAGCGATTGTGCAATGATTTGACTTGAACAATGGTAGCCTTAAAATGTGTTAACAGCTCAGGATTAGAAATCTCTTCAGCCGACTTATGTACAAAATCAGCAGTCCTTTGTGTAGAGAAAATGCAGTCTGCTCCTGACCAATTAGCATAATGCATTTCTCTGTAATGAGCTTCAGTTGCATTTTGATTTTCTTTGATAGACTCTGCAGTAGGATCCCTTAGAAAAGGTATTGACCCATGATCATCAGAGTTTCAAAGTGCAGCATTGATCCCAGAGTTTGCATGATCATAATTTACAGATGTGTGATCAGCATTATCAAAATCAACTCTAGCTTCATTAACATTTTCTGCTATCTGCTCTGCAATTTCTTCAGCAACATTGTCTGCAGTAGCCTCAGCGTTTATCTGTGCAGCTTCATGAATCTCAGAGTTTGCATTTACAAGAACCTCTGCTTCTACAGGAACAGACTCTGCAACAACTTCTTCTGTTTGAACAGTATTCTCTTTCAGAGTCTCTGCTGTAGCTTCATCCAATTGCTCTACAGCAGCTTCAACTACCTGATCAACCTCCTCACCCATTTCAGGAATTTGATTAGTAACAGAGAGATTCTCTGTGTGAGTAGCAAGGGACTCTTCAATAATCAGGGTGGGTTGATCAGTTGCCACATCCTCAGTATCACAAACACTGATACTAGGATGTGTTTCAAGAATTTTATAAATCAGCAAATAAAGCATCTTGCTCAAACATTTCAGCCTCTGTATCAGCATTTGCCATGTCAGGCACAGTGGCTGCTTCAACATCTTCAGTAGCCTCCTGAATAATAACTTCAGGAGCTTCAATATCCACAAAGACCATGTCCTCATTATCATCATTTATAGCAAACTCCTGAACAACAACTTCTGGAGCTTCATCCTGGACAGCTTCAATGTCTGGTGTAGATTCATCCAAATTATCAAAAAGATAATTAGCTACTAATCTTCTTTTCCTCTGATGAAGAGTTTCATTATCAACATCATCCTCATCATTAGTTTTTGGTCTATTTGCTCTTCTCTTCTTAGAATGACCAACACCCTTTGGCACAGAAGACTTGGACACTCCCACTTCAGTAGCTGGTCTAACAGACTTTACAGGTTTGGAACCAACATGCTTAGTCCTACCACTGGATTTAGGTTTGACAGATGTAGATGGAGGAAGTTCTGTTTGTAAAGGTTATGGTTGGGGTTCTGATTGAGAAGGAGTTTTTGTTTGTGGATGGATTTGATCATTTACAAACTGTTGCACAGATGCAGGAAGTAACAAATCTCCAACAACCCCTTTCTTAACATCCTTGTTGATAAGATCAGAGAATATCCTCTTGTGTAATTTAAAACAAGAAATAACATCTTCATCAACTATTTCTACCCCTTGAACACAGGCAGAGAATAAAATCTGACAAAATCTAGAAAAGTAAACTACCCCTCGATTCTCTGTCATTTTCTCCCCTAAATTAGTTAAGACAAGTCTTGCAAAATCAAAATGATTATCATATAAAAGAGAATACCCGATTTGTAGATTGTCCGTGGGAATAGCATCCCAGTTGGTGCATTTCTTCCCAAACGCTCTTGTTATGCAGTCAAAGAAGAAGCTCCACTCCTTCCTCAAGAACGGTCACTTCAACTGTCCTATCTTTGTCAAGGGCCCAGAATACCCAATCTCTCGCATCATCCTTAGCAAATCAGTGTCACCCATTCCAATTGTATATGAAGAAAACTCAGGAAACCCCATTGCAGTTCGAATTGTACCAGAAGTAATTACATACTCTGCTTCTTGAAATTCAAAGATTATAGATGGGTTGCCAGAATCACCACCATCATCATAAGTACCCGTCTCCCAGAAAGCCTGGATTTGCGAACCAGAAAGTGTTGTTGGTTCTACTAAAGCACGCCCAATCGCTGATTGAGCAAGAAATTTCTGAATCATGTGAAACGCCTCTGGTGCGTTGGCAGTGTTTAGTGGTGCTGTATAATTGTTAGGAACGAACTCTAACCCAGAAGAAACAAACGCTGTAGTCGCCATTAGTAAGATTTGAAAGAGTAACAGAGAATCAGATGCAAAAGCTCGAAAGAGTTTGAAAGTAGAAAAGTGTTTGTGAATATGTGTGTGTGACAATAGATGTGAATTGGAGTAAGATGTGAAAGGTTTAAACGTATGTGTGTGTATTGTTTAAATATGAAATTCAAAATTAAAAACTGAACAGTTTTTAATCATTAATACACAACTGTCTTACTCCGTTAATCGTGTGAGTGGGACACGTGGCACACATGCAATGACTGACAGCAGTAATTGGCAGTTTCCAATGCGCATGTGCAGCAAAAACAGCAATAATTACCGCCTTTTACACTTTCCTAGACACGCAACCGTTTTCTTCTGTTTAATACAAATTAGAACCGTTACCAATCATACTCTTTTGTTTTCAAGAATGTTTTCTCAAAATTGTTAACTGTCTGAAACAAATAATTAATTTTAATCATCAGAGATTAAAATAAAATTACCTCAGCGTAGAGTACACAGTTCATCAGTGTTTACCAATCCTCCTCCTTTATTCATAATCTCTTTTCTCTCAATGCACAGTTGTGAAAAAATTGTGTGTGAATAGCAGAGTTTACTGAATATAAATATTTAGAGCATCTTAAAGTGCATAAAATCCACACAATAAATCAGTAAAAACTAGTTGTCCAAACTCTCATGTATAAAATAAAATCTGATCTCATCTAAACTCTGTACTATAAAATTTATTATTTTCACCCCCTTCGATTTTTATTTTTATTTTTAATTTTTCCAGTAATCAGTGGTTGGCACTAGTCACCAAAAATTAAAGATTTTAGCCCTTATTTCATACAATAAGTTCCTGGGTCTTCCTAGGCACAACATGATCTCAAAGGAATTTGTGCACTTTTTGGCATCTTTTGATTTTAGGGTGAAATATTTGCAACTAATTATCAGAGTTTAGATTTTTCATCAGTTAATACAATTAATTTATGAGAGAAAGTGCAAACAGCTAATACAGACTCAGTGTATAGGATCAATAAACTAAGAGATGCTATAAATATAGAGACAGTATCATGCTGTGTAAAATTTCTGCACATTTTGAGATCAGATCATATATTACTCAGAAAGATTCATGATTACTTACTGAGAATCATGCTTCATACAGGTTTCTTCATCGGTCCATATGTTTCAAACAATATCACAATCAGAGTATAACATCAGAGATTAACTTTAGACTTTAACCGACAGAGTATGACTGACACTTTATGACTAACAGAATTTACTATCAGAGTTTATCATACTGGTACAAATAACAGTTAACGCACGCAAAGAACCATGAGCATAAAATCAATCATGTATAGATTTTGAATCTGACCAGTATCTCTAGTCAAAACTAGAGACCATTCCAAGTTCATTTACCAGTCTTGTAAAGGTAGCTTCACTCAAAGGTTTGGTGAAGATATCTGCAAGCTGTTGGTCTGTAGACACAAAATGAAGCTCAATATTTCCTTCTTCCACATGTTCTCTGATAAAATGATACCTTATGCTGATGTGCTTGGTCATGGAGTGTTGTACTGGATTACCTGTCATAGCAATAGCACTTTGATTATCACAGAAAATAGGTATTTTAGAGTACCTTAATCCATAATCCAACAATTGATTCTTCATCCATAAAATATGTGCACAACAGCTACCAGCAGCTATATACTCTGCTTCTGCTGTGGATGTGGAAATTGATTTCTGTTTCTTGCTGTACCAAGAAACTAATCTGTCACCTAGAAATTGACAGCTTCCACTTGTGCTTTTTCTGTCTATCTTACAGCCTGCAAAATCTGCATCAGAGTAACCAATTAATTTAAACTCTGATTCTCTAGGGTACCACAAACCAAGGGTTATGGTTCCTTTGAGATATTTGAAAATCCTCTTCACAGCTGTTAGATGTGGCTCTCTGGGGTCTGCTTGAAATCTTGCACAAAGACATGTTGCATACATGATATCTGGTCTGCTTGCAGTAAGATAAAGAAGAGACCCTATCATGCCTCTGTAGTTTGTCATATCTACTGAAGCTCCTGTATCTTTGTCTAACTTTGTTGCAGTAGCCATGGGAGTTGTGGCAGATGAACTATCAAGCATACCAAATTTCTTGAGAAGATTTCTGGTATATTTTGCTTGATTGATAAAAATCCCATCATCTGTTTGCTTTACTTGCAAGCCTAGAAAATAACTAAGCTCTCCCATCATGCTCATTTGGTATCTTGACTGCATAAGCTTGGCAAATTTCTTACAGAGTTAGTCATTAGTAGACCCAAAAATTATGTCATCCACATAGATTTGAACTAACAGCAAATCATCACCAGAATTAAAATAGAACAAGGTTTTGTCAATTGTACCTCTAGTGAACCCACTTTCTAAAAGAAATTGAGCTAGAGTTTCATACCATGCTCTAGGTGCCTGCTTTAGTCCATATAATGCCTTGTCAAGCCTGTAGACATAATTTGGATGTTTGGGATCTACAAACCCTGGTGGTTGTTCAACAAACACTTCTTCTTCAAGTTTCCCATTGAGAAAAGCACTTTTCACATCCATCTGAAAGACTTTAAACTTCTTGTGAGCAGCATAGGCCAGAAAAATCCTTATTGCCTCCAATCTTGCAACTGGAGCAAAGGTTTCATCATAGTCAATTCCTTAATGCTGTGAATAGCCTTTAGCCACAAGTCTAGCCTTATTCCTTGTAATCACTCCATCACTGTCTGTTTTGTTTCTGAAAACCCACTTTGTACCAACAATAGATCTGTTCTTTGGTCTTGGTACAAGTGTCCAGACTTCATTTCTCTCAAATTCATTTAATTCCTCTTGCATTGTTGTTATCCAGTTAGCATCTTGAAGAGCTTCTTCCACTTTTTTTAGCTCAGTTTGAGACAAGAATGCATGAAACAGACATTCATTAGTTGTAGCACTTCTAGTTCTTACACTAGCTTCTGGATCTCCAATTATCAAGTCAGGTGTATGGGCTTGTGTCCACCTTCTTGTTGTAGGTAATTGGCTTCTATTATCATTATTAGATCCTCCACCTTGATCCATGCTTTCCTGATTTTCTTCTTGACCATTTGCATTCTCTGAGACTCCCCCTGAATTGTACTGTTCAGTATTTGAAATTTCAGAGTTTAACCCAGAGTTTCTATTTGATTCTTCAGCTGACTCACTTTCAGAATTTGAGTCATCATTTTGAGATGTTGTTGAAGTATCTTCACGCTCCCCCTCAACTGGTACTCTATTTTGTTCTGTCAGAGAAACTTCCTCAGTGTTTACCAGTAGAGGTTCAGAGTATGCTTCATCAGAGTTTGTTGGATTTGCTTCATCAGAGTTTACATCATCAGAGTTTAGATCTTCATTTCCAAAGCGAAGTTGATCATGATATTCTACATCTTCTATTCCAGTTATTTTCCTGTCATCAAATGACACATGTATAGATTCCATGATCACTTTAGTTCTTAGATTGTAGACTCTGAATGCTTTAGATGATAGTGGGTATCCAACAAAAATTCCTTCATCAGCTTTTAAGTCAAACTTGGTCAACTGTTCAGGATGAGTTTTCAACACAAAGCACTTGCATCCAAAAATATGAAAATACTTCAAATTTGGCTTCTTATTTTTCACCATCTCATATGGTGTTTTCCCATGCTTGTTGATCAGTGTAGAATTTTGAGTAAAACAAGCAGTTTGAACAGCTTCTCCCCAGAAATAAGTTGGCAATTTTGCTTCATCAAGCATTGTTCTGGCAGCTTCGATTAGAGTTCTGTTCTTTCTTTCAACTACACCATTTTACTGTGGAGTTCCAGGTGCAGAAAATTCTTGCTTCACTCCTCTTTCCTTGCAGAAAGCTTCCATTTCAGAATTTCTGAATTCAGTACCATTATCACTCCTTAGAATTTTCACTTTGTACTGTGATCCTTTGTCCAATAGCTTCACATGATCCATCAAAGTTAAGGCAGTTTCATCCTTCTTTGCTAAGAAGTACACTGTAACACCCCCAGACCCGGGGTCGGAGATCTGGGTTGTCACGATCCCTTGTTCCGTACGAACACTTAATACTTGAACTATAAAACAATAAATCATCACACATGGTGACCCCACCATCAATATACTCACGCCAGTTATGTCTCAGAAACGAACTTACAATACAGTAGTCATATGATCCACAAATTAAAGTTATTACAACCCAAAAGTAAAATACTGCAACCTACTACCAGTATGATTTCTATGTGAAACCATAAGGTAGCGCAAAAGTTTGTTCTTGTTCTTTAATATACATAAGTGATACTTATAATTAAACCGGAGCAACAAAAGTTACACTCCGAACCAACTCAGGACTTCTACCTGATCCTCTGTAACAACCATGTTACGGGCGACCTGTATAGCTCTGACGCGCTTCCGAGCGGTACGGCAAATCCTGGCCATCTACTCTAGCTGTTGTGTCGTGATATATATGTATAGAAAGAAAAGCAAGAGTGAGCACTCGGCCCAGCAATAATACAATACAGCATAAGCATATAAGTAAGCTTATATCATAAAGGAAAACCTTTAAAACTTCATTCGTATACAGAATGATATATTTATTTCTCTTTTGGCCAAAAACATACCATACAGTACGACTACTGTATGAGGAACATCATTATTCATTACTGTCACATTATCAGTAACTCAGCGCATAGGCTTTTGTTACAATGTGCAGCTCAACTCCAATTGGAGGGAAGGGAATGTACTGGAACACCCGATACACGGTGATCAGCCATTGTATCGTAACTTTTCTTTTCTACTAGTAGAAGGACGACTTCCTGTTCGGTTATCACCCTGACCGCATACGGGCCATTGTGCTAAGAGATCACTACCCCGGGCCTATTTCATCACCGGGTAAGCCTTAGCACGCAAGAGATCACTACCTCGGGCCTATTTCATCACCGGGTAAGCCTTGATAGTTTTGGCACTACCCCGGCACCTATTTCATTGCCGTGTAGACCTTTCCAATTCCCATGATGAAAAATATTAATGAAACGGAAATCGGAAATTAAATTCCATTTTTCCCGAGTACAAATACTTGTCAAAACTTTTGTAACCGTTCAGGAGACCTTACTCCAGAGTAATTGAAAGGAGTAAGTCCAAGTGTGGGTTGACATTAGTCAACGAGACTACCGATGATTACTACATATTTTGAAATCATGACCAGGGAGTTTATTGAAATATCAGAGTTCGGTGAGTTGAAAAACTCTTATTTGAATGGGGGAGCAATCCCCTAGTTATAGATACTTTAGAGGAACCGCGGAAGTAAATCACTGTCCTCGAATTCTTGAACTAGATTCCCAGTTTTCGAGGAGTTGGAAATAATATTGTTTGCATTTAATTACCTTTAACTATCTTAAAATTAATAGTTGGGAATCTCTATTTTAATACCTTTTCTGAAAATCAGAAATTTATATTTTTGTGTAAATAATAGAACCTTGGATCATATAATAAGGTTCTATGATTCTAAATCATTTTTGGAATATTTGATAAATACTCAAATAATGAATATTAAATTTTTATTCAATATAACTACTTAAGTGAATATTCAAAATAATATTCACTTAATTAAATAATAATCAATTAATAAATATTGAATTATTATTCAATATAAACACTTAAGTGAATATTTAACAATAATAATATTCACTTTATTTAAATAATATTCAAATAATATTTATTATAATATTATTCAAATATCTCACCTTAAATATCCCATAATATAGATATTGGAATATTGAATAAACATTTAAAACATACTGTCCCTGGAACCTTCCAGCTTTTGACAGTAGTTTAAAAATAATTAATAATTTGACTCCCGGTCTATGTTTTTAAAACCATCGTACTAGTACTCTATACTTAGAGTCTTTAATCCTCAACCTAGGTATATATCTAGTACTTAGCTAGTATATAAACCTTATACAGCTTTTTACAAAGTAAAACAGTTTCACGTTATTTTACAGCATAAAGCAGCATATATAGCAATATCACAACACATATCACAACAGCATCATATGGTACAGGGTTTGAAAACTTGCCTTGGGGTCTTGGTGGTGTGGTAGTGGGGGCTTGAGAGGGTGTGCGTCGATCTATAACAAGATACATAATTCACAGTCAGTCCCCTTGAACCATTTAATGTGCTATAACTTAAGCACTACAGTTCTACCAATGAAAATTAAACATCTCGCTCTTGGTCATCTATAACCTCGTGACGTTCCGTAAACCTCTAAGTCAAAAGCTTGGGTGAAAACCATTCACAAATCCCAAGTTCTTTTACTTTACCATTTCCTTGTTTTAAACCATCCCCTTAAGGACTTGGAAAGATGAAGAAGCCGAAAGTTTGTTCTTCATGGATGCATCCTTTCTTGATTTGTTTTCTTTGATTTTTCTTTTCTTTTTGTTTTGTCTAATTACCTTTAACACTTTGTAATTAAATTGTGTGGCTAGAAACTTGTTTTGTCATCAATGACAAGGTCATTTTGGATGAGTGGTGGTGGTGAAAGTGGTGACAAGGTGGTGATTCATCACCTTGTCATCACTTTGTCATGCTTATGTCATTTCCTTGCATCATGCTTATGTCATCCTTTGCATCCTCAATTCTTTTATATATTGCACTTGATGATCTCATATAATACTCCTCCTTTGGTTAGGGTTTAAATCATAATTTATTACGCTTTTGTTTCGCGATAGTTTCCAGTGGTTCTAAAGACGTTTCTCTGTACCAAAGCTAGGGTACTTCCTTTATCCTTTCATTACCTTTGTCTAATATATATTCTTAGGTTTCTCACCTTGGTTTAAGATATGATCATGTATTTCTCATTCCACATACTTTCTCAAAATGATCAAACCAATTCATCCTTAACTGTCCAGTGAATAGTGATTTAAAACTCGGAGGGGAATCTTCTGATTCTGATCACGTTTACATTCTTTTATTCTTCCTATACATCAATAATATCACTTCGAAACATTCATTCCATGTCGTCTACATAGTGTGGGCTGAAAAACTTTTCGTCAGCAAATTTACTATTCATCAGTGGAAATTCACTATTCATCAAGGTTTTAATTATTACAAAAATTTGGGATATTACAGTCTCCCCTACTTAAAAGGATTCCGTCCCGGAATCAGGTCAAAATAGATGAGGGTACTTTTCTAGCATTGCGCTCTCTAGTTCCCAAGTGGATTCTTCAACATTATGATTTCTCCACAAAACTCTTACCAGCTTTATAACTTTATTCCTTAGCACTTGATCCTTGCGGTCAATGATTTCTACCGGTTGCTCTATATATGACAGGTCTGGTTGTATATCTACTTGCTCGTATTCTACCACGTGTCTGGCATCCGGATTGTACTTCCTTAACATGGACACATGGAACACGTTGTGAACTTGCTGCAGGTTTAGGGCCAAGCCTAGCTCGTAAGCTACTTCCCCGATACGTCTCAAGATCTCAAACGGTCCAATATATCTAGGGCTCAATTTCCCTTTCTTTCCGAATCTCATCAATCCCTTCCACGGAGATACTTTCAACAGCACAAGATCTCCCACTTCGGATTCCTTGTCCTTTCGGGACAAGTCTGCATATTTCTTCTGTCTGTCTTGGGCTGCTACCAGCCGTCCTCTGATAAGGTCTATTGCATCCGTAGTTTGTTGGACCATTTCGGGTCCGAGCATTTTTCGCTCTCCAACTTCATCCCAATACAAGGGTGATCGACATCTTCTTCCATACAAGGCTTCATACGGGGGCATCCCGATACTTGCATGAAAACTGTTGTTGTAGGAAAACTCTATCAGGGGTAGGTGGTCATCCCAATTTCCTTTGAAATCTATGGCACAAACTCTCAACATATCCTCTAAGGTTTGGATAGTCCTCTCACTTTGCCCATCCGTCTGGGGATGGTAAGCGGTACTCATGTTTAGCTTGGTTCCTACACATTCTTGAAAGCTTCTCCAAAATCTGGAGTTAAATCTAGGGTCTCTGTCTGACACAATGGAGACTGGAACTCCATGTCTCGCCACAATTTCTTTCATGTAAATATCCACTAGCCTATCGACAGTGTATCTTTCATTAATCGGAAGGAAGTGGGCTGACTTCGTCAACCGGTCTACTATTACCCAGATGGCGTCGTGATTAGCTTTGGTTCGTGGTAATCCTACTACGAAGTCCATGGCTATTTGTTCCCATTTCCATTCTGGAATCTCTAGGGGTCTTAAAAGTCCACCGGGTCTTTGGTGTTCTGCCTTTACTCTTTGGCAGGTCAAGCATTTGATTACCCACTCTGTTACGTCCCTTTTCATGTTAGGCCACCAATAATATTCCTTTAAATCCCTATACATCTTGGTACTTCCCGGGTGAATTGAATACCTTGAGCTATGACTCTCATGTAGAATCTCGTCTTTTAATTCCTAATCATTAGGAATCCAAATCCGGTAAGTATACCTCATGACTCCCTTACCGTCTCTCTCAGTCCTTAATTCCTCTCCCGTCATTAGCTCTTTCCCTTCGCTCATCATGTGTTCTTGACTTAATTTGATCCTTTGCAGCAATTCTGATTGTAGTGCGATTTCAAATAGTTTTTCTGTGCCATTTCCGGTTATTTTAACCTCAATCTCCATCTTTTCAAACTCTTGGATTAACTTCTCTGAGGAGGTTATCATTTTGAGTCTCTCCTTCCTACTAAGGGCATCGACCACCACATTGGCCTTCCCTGGGTGGTAAAGAATCTCGCAATCATAATCTTTGATTAATTCTAACCATCTCCTCTGTCTCATATTGAGCTCTTTCTGAGTGAAAATGTACTTAAGGCTCTTATGGTCTGTGTAGATCTCACACTTTTCTCCATATAAGTAATGCCTCCAAATCTTTAAGGCGAAAACTATTGCTGCTAATTCCAAATCATGGGTAGGATATCTACTCTCATATTCTTTTAACTGCCTAGAAGCATATGCAATCACCCTTTCGTGTTGCATAAGCACGCATCCTAACCCTTTGTGTGATGCGTCACTATAGATCACAAAATTTCCTCTTCCATCTGGCAGTGCCAGTACAGGGGCAGTAACTAGACTCCTTTTCAATTCCTGAAAACTCTTTTCACATTTCTCAGTCCACTCAAACTTCTCAGTCTTTCGGGTCAGTCGGGTCAGTGGGGCTGCTATCTCGGCGAAATCTTTCACAAATCTTCGATAATACCCGGCTAAGCCTATAAAACTTCTCACCTCAGTCGGGGTGGTCGGTCTGTCCCAATTTGAAACGGCTTCTATCTTAGCAGGGTCAACTAGCACTCCATCACTTCTGACTACATGGCCTAGAAACTGTACTTCTCTCAGCCAAAATTCACACTTGGAAAACTTAGCATAAAGTCTTTCCTTTCTCAAAGTCTCTAACACTATTCTCAAGTGTTCTGCGTGTTCCTCCTCTGTCTTGGAGTAGACTAAAATATCATCAATAAAAACTATGACGCACTTGTCTAAGTATTGCTTAAAGACTCTATTCATTAGGTCCATGAAGGCTGCTGGGGCATTTGTCAGCCCGAACGACATTACTAAGAACTCATAGTGTCCATACCTCGTGCGAAATGCAGTCTTGGGTATATCTTCAGGTTTTATTTTTAACTAGTGATATCCAGTCCTCAGGTCAATCTTGGAGAAGTAAACCACATCTTTCAACTGGTCAAACAAATCATCAATTCTTGGTAAAGGATATCGGTTCTTAATGGTCAACTTGTTTAGTTCGCGGTAGTCTATACACAATCTCAAACTACCATCCTTCTTTTTCACAAACAGTACTGGTGCACCCCAGGGTGACACACTGGGTCTTATCATTCCCTTATCTAGCAATTCCTGCAATTGACTAGCTAACTCTTTCATTTCTACCGGAGCTAACCTGTACGGGGCCTTTGAAACTGGCGCCGTCCCTGGAGCTAATTCGATAGCGAATTCTATCTCCCTATCAGGTGGTAATCCCGGAAGGTCTTCCGGAAATATGTCTTCAAATTCATTAACTATAGGAATATTTTGTAGCTTAGGAACCTTTCGATTTGTATCTATCATATAGGCTAAATAAGCCTCACACCCATGCCGCAACAACCTCTTGGTTTAGGCCATGGTTAAAAACTTACGGGTTTGTCGTTGTCCCTTGAACACGACCTCCCGCCCTTCGGACGTTTTAATCCAAACTTTCTTTCTTTCACAATCTATCTGAGCACCATTGCTCGACAACCAATCCATTCCCAAAATAACATCAAATTCCCCTAATTTAAATGGAACCAAATCTACACGAAACTGTTGACCTTCTATTACTAGGCTACAGTCTATGTGTATTTCATCAACTGGAATTACTTCCTGATTCGCTATTTCTACCTCTAATACTTCGTTTAATGGTTTCGCCCTAAGTCTTAACTGACTCGCGAAATCCCTCGAAATAAAAGACTTGGTAGCTCCCGAATCAAATAAAACATTTGCATTGACGGTGTTGAGTAAAAGGGTACCTGCTATCACATTAGTGTTCCTTACGGCGTCTTTCACCGTCATATTGAAAGTTCTAGCAGTTGGGGGTTTGTTAGAGGCGGCTCCACTGATTCTCGAGCCGGCAGGGTTTGCCATAGGGCAGTCTCTTTTCACGTGTCCAAATTTCCACATCGAAAACACTTCTGATCATTTTGGGGACAGGTGTTGGAGTAATGCCCTGTTTTGTTGCACGTGAAGCAGGTTACCGACTTTAGGGTACATTCTCCCAGGTGTTTTCTTCCACAAGTCTTGCAGTCAGGTAGTGGGGGTCGAGGTTGATTAAAACGGGACACTCCAGTCTGTCTACCGCCCTGGCTTAGACTCTTATTCTCAGGTTTCCTGAATCCTAAATTCCTTAATGGCTGAGACCGGGTCCCTCCAAATGTCCTTGCTGGAAAGCTCTTGTTCACTGAGCTTCCTCCTTGACTACCAAACTTCCTCTTTTTCTCTTCTCTTCCTTTCTGACTTTGCTCACTACCTGCTTCCACTATGGTTGCCTTTTGCACTAGCGACGCATAGTCCGTTAATTCCAACACTGCTACTCTATTCTGAATCCATTGTTTCAGCCCTTGCTGAAACCTTCTTGACCTCTTCAAGTCAGTATTTACAAAATCTGTCACAAACCTAGACAATTCAGTAAACTTGGCCTCATATTCTGCCACAGTCATGTTATCCTGTTTCAGTTCCAAAAACTTCCTTTCCATTTGTGCTTCCATGAACACAGGGAAATACTTTTCCAGAAATAAAGTAGTAAACCTTGCCCAGGTAACAACGGTATTGGTTTCTAGGTTCTTCTTTGATTCCCACCAGTAGTTAGCCTCCCCTTTCAGGAGGTAAGTAGCAAAGACGGTCTTTTGGGCTTCCTCAATACCTAGGATTTCAAAAGATTTTTCCATTTCCTTCAACCAAGCTCTTGCCTCAACAGGGTCAGCAGATCCCTGAAATTCCGGGGGTCCTAAGAACTTAAAAGCCTAAAAAGCACTATGCCCCGCAGTATTGGGGCCTGGTGGTGGTGGCGGTGGGTGTTGGTTCAAATTCTGTCGGAGTAGGTGCATAAATTGGTCCATCGGGTTTCCACCGGGAACCTCTACATTCTGAGTACTCTCATACTCTTCCTCTTCGTAGTCCTGATCATCAAACTCATTGTAATCATCATCCTCTCCGCTTCCTTCATACTCACCTTCCTCACGGTTTTGTTCTTCCATCTCGTGGAAGTCTGGGTTTTCTCCCTCATTACGATAATCTTGCCTTTCATCTCCCTGGTTAACACTACCCTGAGCCGCAGAATTGGCAAGGCGTGCTCGGGTTCCCATACGTCGGGGTGGCATTTTCCTGATGTTTTTAAACAAAACTTTTATTAAACCCATTTGTTTCATTTTACAAAACATTTGGTTGAATCAATTGAGTCCTTGGTGAAAATCTAGGAATCATCCTTGCTCACACAAAACTTTTTTTTTTAAAATAAATAAAAATATATTTATATTTTTTTTTTTTCCCAAATGGGGGTTTGCACAGTTTATATGTCAAAACTAATAACTTGTAAAACAATTGAAATAGCAGGGGATATCAAATTTAAGGCTGAAAGCTTTAAAGACACTGAAAGGTACGAATATATGCATTAGTGAGATAAAGTCACGAGGTACTGAAACTAAGTTTCAACAAAAGCGAATACATCGCTGAAATACATCGTCCGTACAACAGTCAAAAGCTAAGTACTACCAGTCAACCTGTCAACATCTGCTACGTCAGTCTGATTAGCCTATCTCTAACTCATAAAGGATACTACTATACATCGGAACCATCCACAAAACTGGCACTACTAACGACCATCTGAGTTTAGAGAACTAAGCTATCTATCACCTATCGAGTCTCCCCATCCGAGCGGGTCAGATTCCTGACACGTGCCATAGCATCTGCCCAAATCCTCTCTGTAGCTAGTCGGGGTACCAGTCCCTCAGCAATAACAGACATGCCTCTCATGCGGACCATAGCTCGCCACTCAATGCGGGAAATCTCAAGTCTCATCTCCATAGGAGTCATACACCTCATCCCGTCCTGATAAGAACGACGGATCTCTCTCTCCGCTGCCAACTGTCTCCTCAGCTCATCAGCTCTAGCCTCTGACGCTGCCACGTCAGTGGTCAGCCGGCCAATCATCCAATCATGGATCACAGTAGGTACTCCAGTAGGTGAGGGAAGAGGTGTGTCTGGATCAGTCATAGCCTGGTCATCCTCATATCCCTCAGGGGCAAGATCATAGTCATCGTCTGATGGTAACGGGCTCAATGGGGGCACAGGAGGGGTAAGGACTCTCATAGTCAGCAGAGGGTACATCCTGACGCCTCCTCGGCTAGCACTATCCTCAGAAGTCTCATCATCGTCCGTAGTGACTACATCAGGTACAACCTGATCCCCCTCAGTGGAATCATCATCATTAGTCGAATATCCCTCAAGAGAGAGAATAGGAGAAGTAGGAAAGTCAAACACAGTCGTGGGGTCCTCTTCCGGATCCTCGTCCGGGTCCTCAGTATCCTCCTCGGGATCCTCCATGGGGTCGTCATCAGCCGCCAGCAGAGCCTCGTCATGCTGGGTCTCAAAGTCATCAGCCTCCTCGGCCGCGAATACCTATACAAGCGAAAACTAGGTTACTATACTGTGTAATCAAAGTTCCCTTGCGGGTTTTAACAGTCGGTGCTACATCCGGTAGCCCAACCATGAACTCGATGGGAGTTCTTCTTATTATTATAGTTGCATTTATTATTCCTAACGCCCTATCGTTTCTGAGATTCATAACTATAGGCTCTGATGCCATTTCTGTAACACCCCCAGACCCGGGGTCGGAGATCTGGGTAGTCACGATCCCTTGTTCCGTACGAACACTTAATACTTGAACTATAAAACAATAAATAATCACACATGGTGACCCCACCATCAATATACTCACGCCAGTTATGTCTCAGAAACGAACTTACAATACAGTAGTCATATGATCCACAAATTAAAGTTATTACAACCCAAAAGTAAAATACTGCAACCTACTACCAGTATGATTTCTATGTGAAACCATAAGGTAGCGCAAAAGTTTGTTCTTGTTCATTAATATACATAAGTGATACTTATAATTAAACCGGAGCAACAAAAGTTACACTCCGAACCAACTCAGGACTTCTACCTGATCCTCTGTAACAACCATGTTACGGGCGGCCTGTATAGCTCTGACGCGCTTCCGAGCGGTACGGCGAATCCTGGCCATCTACTCTAGCTGTTGTGTCGTGATATATATGTATAGAAAGAAAAGCAAGAGTGAGCACTCGGCCCAGCAATAATACAATACAGCATAAGCATATAAGTAAGCTTATATCATAAAGGAAAACCTTTAAAACTTCATTCGTATACAGAATGATATATTTATTTCTCTTTTCGTCAAAAATATACCATACAGTACGACTACTGTATGAGGAACATCATTATTCATTATTGTGACATTATCAGTAACTCAGCGCATAGGCTTTTGTTACAATGTGCAGCTCAACTCCAATTGGAGGGAAGGGAATGTACTGGAACACCCGATACACGGTGATCAGCCGTTGTATCGTAACTTTTCTTTTCTACTAGTAGAAGGACGACTTCCTGTTCGGTTATCACCCTGACCGCATACGGGCCATTGTGCTAAGAGATCACTACCCCGGGCCTATTTCATCACCGGGTAAGCCTTAGCACGCAAGAGATCACTACCTCGGGCCTATTTCATCACCGGGTAAGCCTTGATAGTTTTGGCACTACCCCGGCACCTATTTCATTGCCGTGTAGACCTTTCCAATTCCCATGATGAAAAATATTAATGAAACGGAAATCGGAAATTAAATTCCATTTTTCCCGAGTACAAATACTTGTCAAAACTTTTGTAACCGTTCAGGAGACCTTACTCCAGAGTAATTGAAAGGAGTAAGTCCAAGTGTGGGTTGACATTAGTCAACGAGACTACCGATGATTACTACATATTTTGAAATCATGACCAGGGAGTTTATTGAAATATCAGAGTTCGGTGAGTTGAAAAACTCTTATTTGAATGGGGGAGCAATCCCCTAGTTATAGATACTTTAGAGGAACCGCGGAAGTAAATCACTGTCCTCGAATTCTTGAACTAGATTCCCAGTTTTCGAGGAGTTGGAAATAATATTGTTTGCATTTAATTACCTTTAACTATCTTAAAATTAATAGTTGGGAATCTCTATTTTAATACCTTTTCTGAAAATCAGAAATTTATATTTTTGTGTAAATAATAGAACCTTGGATCATATAATAAGGTTCTATGATTCTAAATCATTTTTGGAATATTTGATAAATACTCAAATAATGAATATTAAATTTTTATTCAATATAACTACTTAAGTGAATATTCAAAATAATATTCACTTAATTAAATAATAATCAATTAATAAATATTGAATTATTATTCAATATAAACACTTAAGTGAATATTTAACAATAATAATATTCACTTTATTTAAATAATATTCAAATAATATTTATTATAATATTATTCAAATATCTCACCTTAAATATCCCATAATATAGATATTGGAATATTTAATAAACATTTAAAACATACTGTCCCTGGAACCTTCCAGCTTTTGACAGTAGTTTAAAAATAATTAATAATTTGACTCCCGGTCTAAGTTTTTAAAACCATCGTACTAGTACTCTATACTTAGAGTCTTTAATCCTCAACCTAGGTATATATCTAGTACTTAGCTAGTATATAAACCTTATACAGCTTTTTACAAAGCAAAACAGTTTCACGTTATTTTACAGCATAAAGCAGCATATATAGCAATATCACAACACATATCACAACAGCATCATCATATGGTATAGGGTTTGAAAACTTGCCTTGGGGTCTTGGTGGTGTGGTAGTGGGGGCTTAAGAGGGTGCGCGTCGATCTATAACAAGATACATAATTCACAGTCAGTCCCCTTGAACCATTTAATGTGCTATAACTTAAGCACTACAGTTCTACCAATGAAAATTAAACGTCTCGCTCTTGGTCATCTATAACCTCGTGACGTTCCGTAAACCTCTAAGTCAAAATCTTGGGTGAAAACCATTCACAAATCCCAAGTTCTTTTACTTTACCATTTCCTTGTTTTAAACATCCCCTTAAGGGTATTTCACTCGCGCAACTTTCGTTCGCGTATTTTTATAAAATCACCCAATTCCAATTTTAATATACATACTAGTATCCATTTTAATATCTCAACCCAATTCCAATTTTAAAGGGCTTGATCCCTAGCTCAAAGTTCATACAATGAACTATCTCGTTACGCGAAACCGCTTTTACTAAAACGGACGTTACTCCTAAACCGTAAATCAAAACGATACGATTCTTTCGCTAAAATACTCTAGGAAACAGAGCCTACATGCTCATGGTCAGAAACCTCAAGTGTATGCCCTGTTTTGCAGTCATGGTTTCTGTATAAACTACCTAAGTAAAATCCGCCATGGTAACGGCGCTTACGCGTACTTCCCGTGTTTTAAAACACTCCAACCAAACTACAATCAACCATTAACCAACCACCAATCAAACTCAAGTTTATACTACCATTTATCTGCCCAAATAAGGTCACACTCTATTCCACAAGTTCATCCACAAATCAACTATTAAACATGTTTAAAATCATGCATACATGCTTCATCTTAACATAGTTCTAATCAAACACTTCTAACTTACTAGATCAAAACAAAATCTTAGAAAGTAAGAAGTTTTATACCTTCCTTGGAGATTAACAAAGACTATATATTGATGATATATCCTTCCTTGCACCTTAACTATGTAAATCAAACCTAAAATCATCAAAACAAATCAAGATTCTATGAGGTTACTATTCACATCACTATTCATCATCAACTTTGAATCCATTTTTGATCAAGTTATGATCCATGGATGAGGCTAAGATTAGAGATCTACCTTGGATATAGGATGAGGGTGATTTAGAGCCCAAGATCAAGAATTCTGGTTGAGTGGAAGTATGAGCAAAAATTTTAAGGACTTGGAAAGATGAAGAAGCCGAAAGTTTGTTCTTCATGGATGCATCCTTTCTTGATTTGTTTTCTTTGCTTTTTCTTTTCTTTTTGTTTTGTCTAATTACCTTTAACACTTTGTAATTAAATTGTGTGGCTAGAAACTTGTTTTGTCATCAATGACAAGGTCATTTTGGATGAGTGGTGGTGGTGAAAGTGGTGACAAGGTGGTGATTCATCACCTTGTCATCACTTTGTCATGCTTATGTCATTTCCTTGCATCATGCTTATGTCATCCTTTGCATCCTCAATTCTTTTATATATTGCACTTGATGATCTCATATAATACTCCTCCTTTGGTTAGGGTTTAAATCATAATTTATTACGCTTTTGTTTCGCGATAGTTTCCAGTGGTTCTAAAGACGTTTCTCTGTACCAAAGCTAGGGTACTTCCTTTATCCTTTCATTACCTTTGTCTAATATATATTCTTAGGTTTCTCACCTTGGTTTAAGATATGATCATGTATTTCTCATTCCACATACTTTCTCAAAACGATCAAACCAATTCATCCTTAACTGTCCAGTGAATAGTGATTTAAAACTCGGAGGGGAATCTTCTGATTCTGATCGCGTTTACATTCTTTTATTCTTCCTATACCTCAATAATATCACTTCGAAACATTCATTCCATGTCGTCTACATAGTGTGGGCTGAAAAACTTTTCGTCAGCAAATTTACTATTCATCAGTGGAAATTCACTATTCATCAAGGTTTTAATTATTACAAAAATTTGGGATATTACATACACCCAGGTGTATCTGGTGTATTCATCAACAATTACCAGAGCATATTTCTTTCTGCCCATTGACATTACATTCACTGGACCAAAAAGATCAACATGTAAAAGATGATAAGGTTCTACAACTGAAGATTCAGATTTACTCTTGAAAGATGACTTCCTTTGCTTGGCCTTTTGACAGGAATCACACAGACCATCTAAGCTGAGTATTGACTTTGGAAGTCCCCTTACAAGATCTTTTCGAATCAGCTCATTGATGTTGTTCAAGTTTAGGTGAGAGAGCTTCTTATGCCATTTCCAACTCTCTTCATTTGACATTTTTGCAGACAGACACACAGCTTTTCCTTCAGAGTTTGTTATCAAACTTGCTTCATAAATGTTATTGCGCCTGTGTCCAACTAGAATAACTTTTCCGGTAGATTTACTGATAACCTCACAGTGTTCAGTATGAAAATCTACATGGTATCCTCTGTCACAGATTTGACTCACAGAAAGCAGATCATGCTTGAGTCCTGAGACTAGAGCTACATTTGTGATGATGACACTTCCAAGATTGATATTGCCATATCCCAGAGTACGTCCTATGTTGCCATCTCCATAGGAAACTTTTGGGCCAGCTTTTTCCTCAAAATCTGATAGCAGGGCTTTATTTCCAGTCATGTGTCTTGAGCATCCACTGTCCAAGATAAGAGTGCTCTCTTTTATGCCCTTGTTTTCAGATGACTCAGCTTCATCATTAACAGTTGCCATGAGAGCATAATTGACTCCCTCATCTGAGTCTGAAGTGTCTGCCCAGTCCTTGCCTTTAGTGATGAGTGCTTTCTCAGATTTTCCTTTCTTGCACTCTGGAGCATAATGACCCATCTCCTTACACTTGTAGCACTGGATCTCAGACTTGTCTTTCTTTCCAGACTTGGTATCTCTTCCATCAGACTTTCTGAAATTTCTCTTATCAGAGTTTGAATCTCTCCTAGAGAATCTCTTTCCTTTCTTGAAGTTCTTGAATCCCATCTTCTTGAAGGTCTTCACCATCAAAGCAGCCATTTTCATCATCTCTTCTTCATCATCCTCAGAATCAGAAGCTTCATCATCAGTGTTTGAGCCATCATCAGATTTTGATGACTCACTGTCAGATTTAATGACTAAAGCCTTTCCCTTGGCTTTCTTTCTTGATGATTCCTTCTTGACATGCTTTTCTTCAACTTTAAGAGCAACAGATTCTGTCTTCTTTCCAGATCTTTTGTTTCTTTGTTCTATTTCAAGTTCATGAGTTTTAAGCAACCCATAGATTTCATCAAGATCTGTTTCTGCAAGATCATAATTGTCTCGTATTGTTGTCGCCTTCAAATCCCATCTTTCAGGTAGGGATAGAAGAAACTTGAGATTTGATTCTTCAAGTTCATATTCTTTATCAACCAGAGACAGATCATTCAACAGTTTACAAAACCTGTCATATGTCTCAGTCAAAGATTCACCAGGTCTTGAATCAAAGTGTTCATACTCCTGTGTGAGAATAGTCTTCATGTTCTTCTTTATTGCACTTGTTCCTTGACACCTGACTTCTAAAGCATCCCAAATTTCTTTGGCAGTCTTACAGCCAATGACTCTGTTAGACATGACATTATCTAAGGCACTGTGGAGAAGATGTCTAACTTTTGCATCCTTTGCAATTGATGAGATGTCCTCAGGAGTCATATCTTTCTTTTCCTTTGGAACAGTCTTTTGTTCTTGACCATCAACAACAGGAGACAGTTTGGTTGGCAAATGAGGACCATCATTGATTCTATCAAGGTATTCTGGATCTGTGGCTTCTAGAAACATGGTCATCTTTACCTTCCATATTGGATATTCCACATGTCTGAGAATTGGAACCCTGATTGTCTCATATCGACTTACAGAAGTTGATTGAACCTTTTGAGCATTAGAACATGCCTGGATGTTTTCAGCCATGATTATACTTGTGTTTAGATCGAAAACTGTATATATTTAACAGCCTTGGCTCTGATACCAATTGTTAGGCCGAATACACAATATATAATCAATATAAGTATGATAAGAACAATTAAGAACACTGTTTATGAATCAACAACTGAATTATATAAATAACTCTTCTCTCAGTGATGTTAAAGAATCACAGAGAGCTGCTAGGTTACAAGAATAATGTATTTAGTATTCGCATCCCTTTTAGGGTTAACCTATCTGTGTTTATATAATACACAGTTACATAATCAATCTCTAATTGATATCCTATAAATCAGCTATACAATATATATCAATCTAGGATTGCTTCTGTCTTCTGTCCCGTTTCTTTAGCTATCTCAATATATCTTGCTTCTTTCCATCTTCAAGATATATTGCTTCTAGAATCTTCAAGTATGCACCGACAGCTAAAGTAAACTCTCACCCCGTCAGACTTTAACAAACTCTGACTGGCTTCTAGTAAACTCTGATGAGTACCTGGTACTTAAACACTGATGAACAAACGTCAGCAATTATATCTAACATTATAATTATTATTATTACCAGGAACAACTTTAGGTTCTTCTTCAATGTCAGAGAGATCTCCTGATAGATTTTCAAATACCAAGGATTCAGAGTTCTCTCTAGTTTGTAGGCCTGGTCTTTTGGTGTCATCAAATGTTACATTAAGGCTTTCCAACACCTTCTTATCTTCAATCACATACATCATGTAAGCTTTAGATTCCAGAGAATAGCCCAGAAAAATGCCTTCATCTGCTTTGGCATCAAACTTGCCTAGATGTTCTCCATCTTTTAGTACAAAGCACTTTGCACCAAACACATGAAAGTACTTCAGTGTTGGTTTCTTGTTGGCCATTAACTCATACGGAGTCTTTTCATGATCTTTATTAATCAGGGTTCGATTCTGAGTGTAGCAAGCTGTATTCACTGCTTCAGCCCAAAAGTAAGTGGGAAGTTTTGATTCATTTAACATTGCCCTTGCTGCTTCAACCAAGGTTCTGTTCATCTTTTCCACTACTCCATTCTATTGAGGAGTTCTTGGTGCTGAATATTGTCTAGATATTCCTTTCTCTGAGCAGAAATCATTAAGAACTGCATTCTTGAATTCAGTTCCATTGTCTGGTCTGATTGTCCGCACAGGTAGCTTAGCTTCCACTTCTATCTTCTTGATGTGATCAATGATTAGTTGTGTTGCTTCATCCTTTGAATGTAAGAATAACACCCACGTGTACTTGGAGTAGTCATCCACCATCACTAATGCATATCGTTTTCTTGAAAGTGACATAACATTGACTGGACCAAATAAATCCATATGAATCAGCTGAAGAGGTTCAGCAATGCTTGTCAATTCTCTTCTTCTGTGTGATGTTTTCTTAGACTTCCCTTTTTCACATGCTTCACATAGTCCCTCCTGATAAAATTCCATCAGAGGCAACCCTCTCACCAACTCTCTCTCTTTACCAAAGAGTTCATAGTTTTGAAGTTCAAGTGTGAGAGCTTCTTGTGACATAACCAACTTTGTTATGAAGATGCCTTACTGTAGAAACATGTAACTTCTCCTTCATTGGAAGAACTTAAGTCAGCTATGAAGAGATTTCCTTTTTTCACTCCCAGTAGAGCAAGCTTCTCATCTTTCCTATTGGTGATCAAGCACTTGTCCTTTCTGAAATCTACATTGTATCCTTTATCACAGAATTGACTGATACTTAGAAGATTGTGCTTTAATCCTTCAACAAGAGAGATATTTTCAATGATGACATTCCCAATTCTCAGATTACCATATCCCGTAGTGAATCCTTTATTGTCATCTCCAAAGGTTACAATCGGGTCGGTCTTCTTAACCACCTCTGTAAGCAGGGACTCTTCTCCTGTCATGTGTCTAGAACAGCCACTATCCAGAATCCACACGACCTTTGAGCTTTTAACCTTACCCTGCAATCACAGATTGATTAAGCGGACTTTGGTACCCAAACTTGTTTGGGTCCTGAAGGTTTAGATACTTTAACAGGAGTAACATTCAAGTCAGTCTTAACTTGTTTGACTTTCAAGCTGTATGTAGATTTATCATTTACAGTACTAGTGCTACTAGATGCATTCATCAACTTAAAATAATCATGCATGATATTGTATGTACATAGTAGACACTCTTTCTTTCCACATGGTTCATGAAGATCAGGCATGTAAGACATGTTATGCATTTCAGAAGTAACAGCAGTTTCTACTTTAACCTTTTTACATGCATGTGTAAGGTATCCAGTAGAATTACAATTAGTGCACAACTTCCTAGATGCAATGGGAGAAGATGAAACAATATTCTGATTAACACTCGATTTCCCATTCCTGTTCTTTTTAGCCTTGCTAACCTTATTGCCTATATCAGTTTTAGGTAATTCAGTTTTTACTGACTTCCTAGGCAACTTAGTCTTTATCTCTACTTCCTTCAAAAGATCCTCCTCAAGCAATTCTTGTCTAATGATTAGATCATCCTCATTAAAAGGTGTTGAAACAGGCTTAACAAAAACTGGACAATCTACATCCTTAAGAATATGTGGAGTATCCTTCTTGACAGCTGAAGATGTCACAGGAAATTCCACTATCTTCTTTCCGGTTCTTTTGCTGTAGCCAAATCCTATGGCAGTTTTATTCCCTAAGGTCTGAGTATCAATTATTTCCTTAGAAATTAGGGCAGAGTTCTTATATGCATTCAGTTTCAAATCTAGGTCTGAAATCTGCTTCCTGAGGATAGTCTCTATCTCATCATTACACTTGACCTTGTTTTTTAAGTACTCATTCCTCTGTCTAAGATCTTCTAATGTGACAGCTACAAGCATTAGTTCTTCATTCTTAGATTCTAGATTTTTAATCTTAAGAACTAGTTTAGCATTTTCAATTTCTGATGCTAGCATGCTTGTGTGTACATTAAACAATTCTACACTAAGATCTTGCACAGTTTTCTTGTACTCGGAATTAGACATGTCAATAGTAGTTAAGATAGGTATCTGAGATGATTGTGGTGATTCCTCTGAAGAGCCAGCCATTAGGGCAAGATTTACATACTCTTCCTCTTCATCCGAATCAGTATCATCCCAACTTTTACCCTCTACAATCTAAGCATTTCCTTTCTGCTTTCCAGATAAGGCTTCCAGTTGTTGTTTCAACTTGGCATTTTCTTTCTTCAAATCCTCATAAGAATCTTTCTTCTCATAGAAATCTTTCTTGTCTCTTGCTTGACGAGGCTTCCGGCATTCAGTCGCGAAATGCCCTAACTCATTGCAGTTGTAGCATCTTGATTTGCTTCTATCAATCATGCCAGTCTTGTAGCCTCCCTTAAAGCCAGTGTCTGGTGAATACTTGCTCTTCTGAAATCTGTTGGTTGAGCCCTTGAACTTGTACTTAGGGTTTCTCTTGAAACGAATGTGGCTAAACTTTGTAGCTAAGTACGCCATGGTTTTGTCTTCCATTTGCTCAAGCTCTTCTAGGGTGTAGTAATCACTTTCATCAACACCCAGATTTATAGAATCCATTTCAGCTTATATAATCACCTCCTTTCTAGCTCTAGGGGTTTGAATCTGAATATCAGAAGTTGTTGGTTCATCCACTACAAGTGCAGCTGATCTTGCAAGTGCAGAATTCTTGTTGTCCACTGTCCCTGGTTCGTAGATTATCACTCTTTGTTCTTGCTCCATCTCATAAGTCTTAAGCTTGCCATAAATCATCTCCAATGGCATCTTAGTAAAGTCAATTCTTTCCCTTATGGATGAGGACTTGTGTTCTACATGATGGGGCAGTGTCATCATGAACTTCCTGTTTGTCTCTCTCAGAGGATAGGTCTTCCCTTTCATAGTCAATTCATTCAACAGCTTAGTATACTTCTCAAAGACCTGAGTTATACTTTCTCCAGGAAGTGACCTAAATGATTCATATTGAGAAGTCAGGATGTCCAATCTGTTTTCCTGCACGTCTTCAGTTCCTTCCATTGTCAAGTTTATGGTATCCCACATTTGTTTCCCGCTCACACAGTTCATTAACTGATAGCTCATTTCCTTGTATGTGGAGTCTGTCAATATCAGCATCAAACCTGTATCCAATCGAATCAGTTGTTTATCTATATCTGTGTACTCAGATAGTTCCTTTGGGGTAGAGCCTTGAGGAATTCTGGTACCATCAGGAGATGATGATTCACTAACTGGTTTTATTGGTACAAACGGTCCGTTCTCTAATATGCCAATATACAACGGATTAGATGCCTTGATAAATAACAACATCTTCATCTTCCACAAACCAAAATCATCTCTAGTGAATGGGGGAACCTTGATACCAGCAGTTTGTTGGGAACCACGGACTTGGGGTTCTACTACATTTTATGATACACAATTAAGGAGTGCGAAAAGAAAATCACCTTGTTAACGGTTGATTCCACGCTCTTCTATTGTATTCCCAAATTCCCTTGAGCGAAGTGTGGCCTCCGTCTTCTCAAGTTAACCTCTCTTCTTGCTCCTAGGTGGCTACAATATTTTTCTTAACCAACCCTAGCAAGAAGAGAATAAGAATATATATAGGGCTACAATAGGGATCATGGATAATTAGGTTGGGCCTTTTAATTACATCCTGGGCCTAGCCCAATGTAATTAAATATTAATTCAATCCACTAAAGAATTAATATTTGCACTACCTTTCCTAATACCGCAACTTAATTAATTAATTCGGTTCCAATATTATTTGCTTATTAAATTCCCCATGTTTAAAATAGCGCATGCCCATTAATTAAATAAATTACTGATAATTCATTTAATTAACATCTTATATCCTTGATCATCCACTCTACCTTTATTTAATTATGCCGGAATAAATCCACCTGCAGGGTTTCACATAATTAAATCCTTTTGAGCTTTCAAGGGGACATCATTAACCCGAATATTATCAGGACACGGATTCCTTCAATAAATAATATTCACCATATATATTATTCCATCACCCAAAATATAATGATATAATTCAAAAGAATTATTTCATATATAAATCAAAGCATGTAAATAATATACACGTGTCAATTACTATATCCGGATTAAGAACCTAAGCATTAATAATAACATAGAATCTTAGTTCACCTTCTTAATCAGTTTAAGGGAACAATTCTAAATTTGATCATGTTCAATATACACAAAGTATACAAGTATTATTTAATAGTCAAGATAAACTATTCCCAAATAATACTTCAGTTATTCCAGTGGTTTGTCTAATTCCACTTAAACTGTGAACCCTTTATATTATATATAGACACTGATAATTTAATCTTCTGTTATCCCATTTGATACTAAATTATCCACAATATATAATAAATAGACAATGTAAAAATATGCAATCAAGATTCTCAATAAAATGGACAATGTTTATATACTGCTAATGAATAGTTTAGTATAAAACCCAACAATCTCCCACTTATACTCAAGCTATTCTTTGAGTATATCAGTGTTTATTAATATAATCCGCTACCAGTTTAAATAACTATTCCGTGACCAGACATCTGACTCTTATCTCCTCCACGTGTTCTTCAAAAACCTTAGCTGGTAAACTCTTCGTGAAAGGATCAGCCCGGTTGTCCTTTGATGCTATATCAGTCACAATAATATCTCCTCGCTTAACGAACTGTCGTATGAGGTGATACTTACGCTCAATGTGTTTTGCTGCTTTATGTTCTCGTGGTTCCTTTGTATTTGCAACAGCACCAGTATTATCACAATAAATTGTGATTTGCCGTGGCAAATTAGGAACTACATTCAAATCCAGCAGGAAATTCCGGAACCATATAGCCTCCTTGGCTGCCTCAGAGGCTGCCACATATTCAGCTTCCATGGTTGAGTCTGCGATGCATTTCTGCTTCACACTCCTCCATATTACAGCTCCACCTCCTAAAGTAAAAACACACCCCGAGGTTGACTTCCTCTTATCCCTATCTGTCTGGAAATCTGAATCGGTATAACCCATAGGAAACAAGTCTGAAGCCTTGTAAATTAACATATACTTCTTAGTCCTTCGCAAGTACTTAAGTATCGTTTTTACTGCAATCCAATGTTCCTGACCTGGATTGGACTGATATCTACTGACCATGCCTACGGCAAAGCAAATATCAGGTCTCGTGCATAACATGACATACATTAAGCTTCCACATGCTGAAGCATAAGGAACTGCTTTCATGTTCTCTATCTCCTTAGGTGTCTTAGGACACTGCTCCTTTGATAGAGAGACTCCATGTCTAAAAGGTAAATTACCCTTCTTAGAGTCCTGCATGTTAAAACGAGCCAATACCTCATCAATGTACGGTTCTTGAGATAAAGCCAACGTTCTTTTCTTGCGATATCTTATAACTTTGATCCCAAGAATGTATGCGGCTTCACCTAAGTCTTTCATTTCAAATTGTTTGAACAACCATGCCTTAATAGATGACAACATCTCTACATTGTTTCCAATGAGCAAAATGTCATCTACATATAGTACTAGAAAAACCACTGCATTTCCTTCATTTTTCCTATACACACATGCTTCGCTTGGACTCTGATCATAACCATTTGTCTGGACGGACTGATCAAAACGAATGTTCCACTCCCTGGAAGCTTGTTTCAGTCCATAAATGGACTTCTTAAGCTTACATACTAGATGCTCTTGGCCCTCTTTGATGAATCCCTCTGGTTGCTGCATATGGATGTTTTCATCAAGACTTCCATTTAGGAAAGCTGTCTTGACATCCATTTGCCAAATCTCATAATCGAGATGAGCTGCTATAGATAAAAGAATCCGGATTGACTTAAGCATGACTACCGGAGAAAAGGTTTCCTCATAATCAATTCCTTGTTTTTGAGTATACCCTTTCGCAACAAGTCTTGCTTTCCAGGCTTTCACCTTTTTGTCAGATCCTCTTTTTCTTTTGTAGATCCACTTGCATCCAATGGGTTTTACACCACTGGGTGGTTCCACGAGATCCCAGACTTTATTGGAATACATAGATTCCATCTCAGATTGCATAGCCTTTTGCCAAAGATCTGCATCCTTATCTTGCATTGCTTCTTCGTATGTCCTGGGATCCTCATCATGTTCACCAGAGACTAAGTCCGAAGACTCTCCCAAAAACATGAACCTCTCAGATTGTTTAACAACCCTCCCACTACGACGAAGCATTGGAGTGGTATTAGTGATAGGTTGTTCATTTACTTGTGGTTGTTCTACTTGTACCGGTGGCATATTAGAATTATCTTGTCCTCCCACTAGTTCCTCTAAAACAACAGTACTCATGGGTTTGTGATTCATTATATAGTCTTCCTCTAAGAATCTAGCATTGGTGCTTACAATGATATCCCGATCCTTAGGACTATAAAACAAATACCCTTTTGTTCCCTTGGGATAACCCACAAACAGCCTCACTTCTGTACGAGAATCTAATTTAGTCACGTTCTTGTTCAGCACATGTGCTGGACAACCCCAAATCCGAATGTGTTTCAAACTAGGTTTGGTACTAGTCCACAATTCTTTTGGAGTTTTTGGAACTGACTTAGAAGGTACCAAGTTTAGAAGATAAGTCGCTGTTTCTAGAGCATGCCCCCAAAACGACTTGGGTAAATTCGAATAACTCATCATCGATCTAACACTCTCTAAAAGAGTCCGGTTCCTTCTTTCTGCTACACCATTCTGCTGAGGTGTGCCAGGTGCAGTCAACTGGGATGAAATCCCATGTTCTGATAAATATTCTCTAAATTCTCCAAGCAGGTATTCGCCCCCACGATCTGATCGTAGTGACTTGATACATTTTCCTGAATGTCGCTTTTCCGCACTTGCTTTGTACTCTTTGAATTTTTCAAAGCACTCAGACTTGCGGTGCAACAAATAAATGTATCCATATCTCGAATAATCATCAATGAAAGTGACAAAATATTCATACCCACCTCTCGCTTGGATATTCATAGGTCCACATAAATCAGTATGAACCAATTCTAAGACATCTTTTGCTCTATTTCCTTTTGCCTTAAAAGGTCTACTGGTCATTTTTCCTTCCAAACAAGATTCATAGACTGGAAATGGCTCCACTGCCAACGAGCCTAAAGGCCCATCTACTACCAATCTTTGAATCCTCCTTAAGTTAATATGACCTAATCTCAAGTGCCAAAGATATGTTTGGTTCAATCCAGAAGGTTCCTTTCTTTTACTAGAGGTAGAAAGTGTATTATTAATTTCACTTGGTTGCAGCATTGGTTCTATAGGATTAATAATATATAAATTGTCTTGCAATGTACCAGAACATATAACTCGTTTATTCATCATAATGGAAACATTACGATCCAAACAAACATTATAACCATCCATAGCAAGTTTAGAAACCGAAATTAAATTCCTTCTAAATGAAGGTACATAAAGACAATTATTCAAAACCAAAATCCTATCATAACCAAAAGATAAAGAAATAACTCCAACTGCAACCACTGCTACTTTCGTAGCATCTCCCATGAACACATATATCTCGCCATCTCTAAGCAGCCTGGTTTTTTGGAACCCCTGCATGGAATTACAAACATGATCAGTGGCTCCTGTGTCTACACACCAAGTTCTCGTAGACATAGCCGCTATATATGTTTCCGTAACAAGAGAAAGAGACATACCAGCATTGTTCTTCTTAGACAGAGGACAATCCTTTTTCCAGTGACCCGACTGCTTGCACTTGAAGCACTTGCCCTTAGGCTTCTTCACTAAATTCTGAACTCCCAATGGTTTCACAACTTTCTGTGTCTGAACCTTCTTCTTCTTCTTTTCTTTCGGCTTTGAAGAAGAAACTTTCTCAGCCACATTTACCTGAACATGCTGCTGAAATAATGATTCCGCTGCCTGAAGCTCTGTCAGAAGTTCTGCAAGACTATACAACTTCTTGTTCATGTTGTAATTCAAGCGAAACGGCTCAAAGCTTTTTGGCAAACTCATAAGTATGATATCGACCTGCGTTTCCGCATCAATATCAGCACCAAGGACCTCTAGTTCATTTATATGAGACATCATCAGAAGAACATGGTCCCTTACAGGTGTTTTTTCAGCCATCTGAGTGTTCATTAGAGACTTCATTGCTACTTGCCTAGCAGCCCTATTCTGATCTCCGAAAAGCTCCTTGAGATTATAGAGCATATCTGCAGCAGTGGTCATGGCCTGATGCTGATGTTGCAAAACACCCGACATTGCTGCCAGAATGTAACATCGCGACATCTCATCTGTCTTAGTCCACTTCTTAAAATACTCTTTATCCTCATCCGGAGCATCGGCAGCAGGCTGGTCCGGTTTGGGTTCAACAGTACAAAATATAAACTCTTCAGCAGTCAACACTATGTCCAAATTGCGTTTCCATTCAATATAGTTAGGTCCGGTAAGTTTGTTATCCTTAAGTATGGTGAAAAGTGGATTAAAGCCCATTCTATCCTGAGAATCATGCATATAACACTTAATCAGAAAATTGCATATATCTTAAAACCTATTTGTTTCCTCTAACAATTAATTAAACTTAATGCACTAATATTTAAATTCCATAAATATCTGGTACGCCATGATGGATGACATATATACCATTTAAATTTAAATATTACTTCGGTCCTACTACTAAATAATACGCCACGTTAGGGTGGACTATATATTATCTTTCATAGCTAAGTGTATACCATTATTTAGATCTTAAGTTGCCTTTAGTCAGACCCATCCGTTCGATGTATCAATGGATAAATCCCAGGTGTTTTCGGTGAAGTCACAGACGGACTCGCTTAAAAACACAACCCCTAAGACAGAAATATCCATTATCAACATCAATCAAGGAATGTCCAACTTTTTTCTCGAATTCTATGAAACTTGGTATGTCACAATGGGGTGAGCTTACCTTTCATTATTCGTGATTAACTTAAGAAGATTGTCCTAGTAATATCCTTAACACTACCCAGACGTCATAAATCATACGCCACGATGGGTGACATATATCCAATTCATAATCGTCCTAGTGTTAAATTACATACAACCAATAATGGATGACCATGGGATCTAATATCAAATTAATTCCCTCTCCCACATAGTATTTTAACATGAGTAATTTTATCTAGATGCATCGCCCTATGTTATTTCTTCGAGGTCCACATGTTATCAAAATAACAATACAAAGAACACATAACATAGCATAGCATGCATCTCTACATAATTAAATGGGGCCTATGTCATTATAATTATGTCTAACATGCATTCCAAATACACACATAATTTAATAACATAAAACATTTAATTAAAGCAATAAATGAAAATTTATGTCCATGTCGTCCTATTTATGTTAACCATGCAATTAAAATTACACACATAATTAACAACACACATAATAATTATTTAATGCAATAATTAAAATTAAATAGCAGAAAAATTAAAATAAAAAATAAATCCACTATTATGGCCAAAAAACATTTCATCCGAAAATCCTGCGAAAACTTCAACTCGCTGTTTGAGGGTCTAAACGAGCTCAGACGCACATGAAACTTTGACTATGTCACTTTTCAATCGTGTAGAACATCGAAATCCCTTTCCGAAAAGGTATTACGCATCGAAATCTGACACCGTATGCAAAAGTTACAATAGTTCGAAGTTGCATAGGCGAAAATCTTGTAGCATCAGCGGAAGAACTTTGTTTTCTTGCAACTCCGTCGATCAAATAGTTACATACAACATAACATACCTATTCTATTACATCAGATCACAAAATCATAATACAAAACAAAACTAGCACGATCAACCCTCGTGATTTACAACCACGATAAACCACGTGGAAACCAAAACAAAAAATAACCACGATTAAACCACGTGGGATCCAAACACATAATTAAAATAAAACGAGGCCATAATAGTGGATACTAAACAACCTGCAAAAGATTATTATCCAAGCATACCACTATACATACATAACCAATTTTAATTACGACATGGACATCATATCATAAAACATAGAACCCATAACCAGGCTCTTGATACCAATTGTTGGGAACCACGGACTTGGGGTTCTACTACATTTTATGATACACAATTAAGGAGTGCGAAAAGAAAATCACCTTGTTAACGGTTGATTCCACGCTCTTCTATTGTATTCCCAAATTCCCTTGAGCGAAGTGTGGCCTCCGTCTTCTCAAGTTAACCTCTCTTCTTGCTCCTAGGTGGCTACAATATTTTTCTTAACCAACCCTAGCAAGAAGAGAATAAGAATATATATAGGGCTACAATAGGGATCATGGATAATTAGGTTGGGCCTTTTAATTACATCCTGGGCCTAGCCCAATGTAATTAAATATTAATTCAATCCACTAAAGAATTAATATTTGCACTACCTTTCCTAATACCGCAACTTAATTAATTAATTCGGTTCCAATATTATTTGCTTATTAAATTCCCCATGTTTAAAATAGCGCATGCCCATTAATTAAATAAATTACTGATAATTCATTTAATTAACATCTTATATCCTTGATCATCCACTCTACCTTTATTTAATTATGCCGGAATAAATCCACCTGCAGGGTTTCACATAATTAAATCCTTTTGAGCTTTCAAGGGGACATCATTAACCCGAATATTATCAGGACACGGATTCCTTCAATAAATAATATTCACCATATATATTATTCCATCACCCAAAATATAATGATATAATTCAAAAGAATTATTTCATATATAAATCAAAGCATGTAAATAATATACACGTGTCAATTACTATATCCGGATTAAGAACCTAAGCATTAATAATAACATAGAATCTTAGTTCACCTTCTTAATCAATTTAAGGGAACAATTCTAAATTTGATCATGTTCAATATACACAAAGTATACAAGTATTATTTAATAGTCAAGATAAACTATTCCCAAATAATACTTCAGTTATTCCAGTGGTTTGTCTAATTCCACTTAAACTGTGAACCCTTTATATATATATAGACACTGATAATTTAATCTTCTGTTATCCCATTTGATACTAAATTATCCACAATATATAATAAATAGACAATGTAAAAATATGCAATCAAAATTCTCAATAAAATGGACAATGTTTATATACTGCTAATGAATAGTTTAGTATAAAACCCAACACAGTTGTCTTTGGAGCACTCATGGTTTCTAAAAATTTCAAATTGTTTAAAATTCAAGAAATTCCGATTGAATGAAAAATTTTGAAAGTTAAAAAATTTGCTTCAAATTTTCAAGCCTTGTTTGATTTTGGTTTCATTCACCGGATCTGATTTGTACGTCAATCAAGTAGCTTTGATACCAATTGTTAGGTCCAAAGTATCGTAGAAGGGGGGTTGAATACGATACTCACAAATTATTTAATTTCGTTCGCGGATAATTCTTTCAGTTCTAATACGAAATCAAATACACCAAATCAAAACACGAGTCGTGGAATATATCGTTTTATAAATATAAACCGCGAGGGGTGCTACAAATCTAATCCGTAGATTAGCTTCAATGAGTTCAGGTATAAGTAATCAATACAAACTATAGAAATTAAGGCAACATAAATTCTCCTCTGTGAATGTTCTTGAGCTTTAACTTCTTCTATCTCTTTTGATTAACTATAAACCAACTTCTTAAGAACACTGTCTTCAATCTCGTATTTGTAGACTTGATTTAGAGAAACTATCGAACCAGTTTTTGAAACAATCCTGGCCGTCCAATTCCTCCATCAACCTGACACAACAATACAAACTCACCTGCTCCTCCATTTAAAAAACTATAGAATGAATAAAATAATTTTTCCTTTGATAGATTTTAAATAAAATCTATCGAATGAAAAACTATCCTTCGATGGTTTTTCATTTAGATCCACTTGATCACTTTCGATGGTTTTTCTTAAAAGAAAACCATCGAATGTTTTCTTATACAGTTTGATCCTTGAAGATCCTTTCCTTTTTCAGCAAGCAAATTGTATCTCCATTTAAACCTAAACATACCTTGTAATATTCTTTTCACTTTCAGGATGTTTCAGATTTAGACTTAAATCAACTACTTCCGAGACGATAAACATCTTGATCTTTTAGGTGTTGACAACTAGTGCAACTGGTCTGATTCACAGATGACTAACACACAATCAATACTTCCATGTCTTCAATTCAATGATGTTGATAAGTCCTTTGTCGTTCTGGTTGCTTCAATTAAATCACTGGAATCCTATGGTACTAACTCTTAATCATTCAAATACTTCTGTAGTGTTGAAAGTCTTGTTTCTTTATTTGTCACTGAGGCTTGCACATATTAATGAACTTCTTTCCGTGACCTGTTTACGGACTTCAAGAATACATACCATATTTTGATTTTTTGAGTTTACCTTTTCTTCTTTACTTCTGGATTCCTGTGCTTCTGTTAATATTATTGTATGTCTTGTCCTTTGTTGAGTTGTAGTTATCTCTGTTACATCTTATGTTACATTATGCTTTACAGTAGGCTATCCTATGGGAACGAAAGGCTATTTGTTTTATAGTCCTAAGGATCGGGATGTCATTGTTAGCACCAATGTTAGATTCTTAGAGGAAGACTATATAATGAACCATAAACCCATGAGTACTGTTGTTTTATAGGAATTAGCGGGAGGGACAGAGAATCCTAATGTGTAGGTAGTACAAGTAGAACAACCACAAGTAAATGCACAACCTATCACTAATACCACACCAGTGCTTCATCGTAGTGGGAGGGTTGTTCAGCAACCTGAGAGATTCATGTTTTTGGGAGAGTCTTCAGACTTGGTCTCTGGTAAACATGATGAGGATCCCAGGACATACGAAGAAGCACTCCAAGATAAGGATGCAGATCTATGGTGTAAGGCTATGCAATCTGAGATGGAATCTATGTATTCCAATCAAGTCTGGGAGTTCGTAGAACCACCCAAAGGTGTAAACCCCATTGGATGTAAGTGGATCTTCAAGAGAAAAAGAAGATCTGACAGAAAGGTGAAATCCTGGAAAGCAAGACTTTTTGTGAAATGGTATACTCAGAAAGAAGGGATGGATTATGAGGAAACCTTTTCACCGGTAGTTATGTTTAAGTCAATCCGGATTCTTTTGTCTATAGTAGCTCATCTCGATTATGAGATTTGGCAAATGGATGTCAAGACAGCTTTCCTTAATGGAAGTCTTGAAGAAACCATCTATATGCGGCAACTAGAGGGATTCATTAAGGAAGGCCAAGAGCATCTAATATGTAAGCTTAAGAAGACCATTTATGGACTGAAACAAGCTTCCAGGTATTGGAACATTCGTTTTGATCAGGTAGTCCGGTCATATGGATACGATCACAGTCCAAGCGAAGCGTGTATGTATAGAAAGGGTGAGGGAAATGCACTGGTTTTTCTAGTGTTATATGTAGATGACATTTTACTAATTAGAAACAATATAGAGATGTTTTCATCAATTAAGTCATGGTTTTTCAAACAATTTGAAATGAAGGACTTAGGTGAAGCAGCTTACATCCTTGGGATCAAAGTTATAAGAGATCGCAAGAAAAGGTTGTTAGTTTTATCTAAAGAGCCTTACATTGATGAGGTATTGGCTCGTTTTAACATGCAAGACTCTAAGAAGGGTAATTTGCCTTTCAGACATGGAGTTTCTATATCGAAGGAGCAGTGTCCTACGACACCTAAAGAGATGGAGAACATGAAAGCAGTTCCTTATTTTTCAGTATGTGGAAGCTTAATGTATGTTATGTTATGTACGAGACCTGATATTTGCTTTACCGTCGGTATAGTTAGTAGATATCAGTCTAACCCAGGTCAGGAACATTTGAGTGCACTAAAAACAATAATTAAGTACCTGCGAAGGACTAAGAAGTATATGTTAATTTACAAGGCCTCGGACTTGTTTCCTGTGGGATATACCGATTCAGATTTCCAGACAGATAGAGATAAGAGGAAATCAACCTTGGGGTGTGTTTTTACTTTAGGAGGTGGAGCCGTAATATGGAGGAGTGTGAAGCAGAAATGCATCGCAGACTCAACCAAGGAAGTCGAATACGTGGCAGCCTCTGAGGCAGCCAAAGAGGCAGTATGGTTCAGGAACTTCCTACTGGATTTGGATGTAGTTCCTGATTTGCCACGGCATATCACAATTTATTGTGACAACACTGGTGTTGTTGCAAATACCAAGGAACCACGAGAACATAAGGCAGCAAAACACGTCGAGCATAAGTATCACCTCATACGACAGTTCGTTAAGCGAGGAGATATCGTTGTGACCGATATAACATCAAAGGACAACCGGGCAGATCCTTTCACAAAGTGCTTACCAGCTAAGGCTTTTGAGGAACATGAGGCGATAGGAGTCAGATGTCTGGTCACATAGTAGCTATTTAAACTGGTAGTGAATTGCTTGTAATAAACACTGATATACTCAGAGAATAGCTTGAGTATAAGTGGGAGATTGTTGGGTTTTATACTAAACTATTCGTTTGAAGTATATAACATTGTCCATTTTATTAAGAATCTTGATTTTATATTATTACATTGTCTGTTTATTATATATTACGGATAATCTAGTATCAAATGGGATAACAAAAGATTAGATTATCAGTGTCTGTGTATAATATAATAAAGGTTCACAGTCTAAGTGGTATTAGACAAACCACTGGAATGACTGAAGTATTATTTGGGAATAGTTTATCTTGACTATTGAATAATACTTGTATACTTTGTGTAGATTGAACAAGATCAAAATATTAGAATTGTTTTTCTATTCTGACAGTTAAGAAGAACTAAGATTCTATGATATTATTATTGCTTAGGTTCTTAAGCCGGATGTAGTGATTGACACTTGTATGTAATGCACATGCTTTGATTCATATAAGATGTTATTAACTATTAATTACAATATTATGTGTTGAGAAATGACATTGCATGCAGAGTGAGATATTAATTATAGAAGGAATCCATGTCCTGGTAATATTCGGGTTGATGATGTCCTCTTGAAAGCTCATAAAGATAATTATGTGAAGCCCTGCAGGCGGAATAATTTCTGACATAATTATAAGGTTGAGTGGATGATTAAGGATAAATAAGATATTAATTAAATTAATTGTCAGTGATTAATTTATTAATGGACATGTGATATCTTAGACATGGGGAATTTAATAAGCAAATAATATAGGAGCCGAATTAAATAATAAAAGAATTGCGGTATTAGGAACAATAGTGCAAATATTAATTCTTTAGTGGATTGAATTAATATTTAATGACATTGGGCTTGACTCATAATGTCATTGGAAGGCCCGACGTAATTGTCCATGATCCCTACTGAAGCCTATATATATTCTCGTTCTCCTTAAATCTAGATACACAACAGAAATCGAAATTGAGACCTAGGGGCATTGTAAGATCCGGAAAAATTTAGTGTTAATATTTGACGTGAAATGAAATTCTATTTTCATATCAAAATTATTAAATGTTTTATCTGTTTAAATGCGTTAAATTATTCGTTAAATGGTCAAAGATGTGACCTTGAAATGCTATGTGAATATTTGTGGTGATTAGAAATTATTTTAAGAGGATGTCATTCTATTTCGTTTTATTTTAATTATCGAAAAGAAAATTATTCTGTACCCTAAATTTTTTTTAGGGCAATTGATATATCGTTCGTATCAATAATACATCTGTTATAGCCCCAGTATTCTTGAGCATTCGTTATATAAATGATATGTATTGATATGGATAATTATCAGTCTTTATGGATGATTATCACCTCGTAAAACGTATACTTTACTTTATTAAAGATTAAAGAGATCCAATGGATCTATATCGATCCAAAAATGTCGTTTGGGGTATTATTTTCCACTAAGTATAAAAAGATGAATCGTACATTATCCTTCGTATAATTCGTATTACGTATATACAAAAATATAAAAATCCCCGAACCGTGTTCTTCGTGTTCTTGAAGATCGAACTCAATTTTGAAAGTGTTATTGGAATCCAAATCTTAAGTTCAAGTACTCAAATCAAAGCTCTTGATCTCTAGTTTCAGAATCTTCAAACTGTATCATCATCTGGTAATTTTTCCATTTGATATGAATTTTTGAAATTTTGAATTAAATTAGGGTTTATATTAAAAATTGGGGATTTCATTTCTATTGATTCTCCGTTCAATTGATTGCTTCCAGCATGTTCATAGGGTTCTATTTAGTAGGAATCCATGTTTTAATTTCATGTTTATGTTCGAATTTGACAAATTCGATTTTGGGTTTTTAACCTAATTTTACTTTTGAATGGTCTGTTCTTATTGTTGATTATTCATGATATTTGATAGAGGGCTTTGATTGCATATGTTGTAAGGATCATTTTAACATCAAGAACGTTTGATTTCATGTACAGAATCGGTAGATCGTAGTTTTGGCCGGAAAACCGAACCCGATGGTTTTGACCGGATTTTTAGACCGATTCCGGCTTGTTTCAGGCTTGTGTTTGTGTTGGTTGTGTTTGTTGAGAAATTCTGAGCAAAAGCCCTCAAAGAATGATAAGTTTTGGTGTGTTTTAAGCCATGGACGGAATCCGGTGGCCGGACGCCGGCCGGATTCTGGAAAAAAACAGATTTCGGCGGGTTGTTCTTGGCGAACCGTTTCTGTTCTTGGCAACCCGTTTTTTGACCCGGTTTTGATCCAGTTTGCCCTAATTGATTTTCGTGAATAGTGTTTCTGAGATTTATTTTAAAAATAAATCGAAAATTGTTTTAAAAATTCTAAAAATAATATCTTTGATTTAAAAATACATTTTATTATTCAAAAAAATTTATAAATTTATAAATATTTATTTAAATCCGAAAATTGATTAAATTTAATTATTTTAATTATTTTTGATTAATAATTAATTAATTTAATTAATTGATTAATTCTGTTAATTAGTTAATTCTTAATAATTAATTATTAATTAGATTTAATTAATTAAAATTAAGTTTAATTATTTTCTAGCTTGGTTTATTTATTTAAAAATAGTTGGAGTGTTGGAATTAGTCAATTAATTTTTATATTAATTGATTAAATTGTTTTCAAATCTTTATATTGGGATAAATGGTTCGATTTTTGACCTAAAAATATTTTGAGGGTTAAATTCTTTGAAACGAGAGTCGAATATTTTTCTAAAATTATTTCTTAAATGTTACGAGACTTATGTGATTTATTTATCACAATTAAATGACAAAATGTGTTATGTGAATTATGTGAACTATCTAGTTATTGAGTCATAAATACGAATAATTGTTTTGAGACTTGTTTAAATACTTTGGTCGTGTCTAATATTATCACGAGGGGTAGTTAGAATAGAAATTTGTCAATATTGTTAGAAAATGAGATTTACGAGACCGTTGACTTAGAGGTTGACTTGGATATTGACTTTTATAGTATAGAGACTTTCGACGAGCGTGATACGTGGGTTATTTATTTGATTAACCGTGATTATTCTATCAATTGAAATATGGTTATCTATGCAACAGAGGCTATGGGACGAGACGAGTCAGATTATCGAAGTATGTTAAATAAAAGATGTCGGAGAAGGAAGAGATATTGTTTACGACTGATTGGGTTATTTGCGAGGCGATTTAACACCAAGGGAACGTCAACACCCGTAGAGGACATTTGCAAGTATTTTCTTCCAACAGAGATATCGGTAAGATTAGTAAGTGCGTCGGAATTAAATTACAATTGTTTATGGAATGTGAGAATCATACTCTGAAGACTAAAGTACCGTCACATGTTTGACTATCGAGGCAGATGCGTGGATTCAAAACGGTAGGATCAAATTAATGGTATTCATAAGAGCGTTAAATCGAAGGACGGAAATAGAGAATCGTGCTACAAGACAGAAAAAGGAGAGAATTGTATTATCTCAGCCTTACGAAATAGCTAAGGACCAGAGGCAAGTGTCTAATCCTTTCACATATTATTGAGTGATATTATATTGAGTTATTATTATGCAAGTTGCATACTCTTCACTTAAATTTCAAATGTTGATTCTCTTGCATTGAATTGCAAGTATGTTATTTAATCTCGTAAATTGACGAGTATTCTTTTATACCTTTTGAGTTTAGATTCATATTTCCATGTTGATTGGAAAAATATAGTTATTGTATTGATACGATTTAAAAGATAGTTATGGGTCGTATACTAAGGCTTTCTTTCAAAAATCTTGATTTAAAAATATTAGGTTGGAATATTGCCAACCCTAGATGAGTGGAAACTTGTGAACCCTATGAGGGTAAAATGTTAATTTAAAATTCGGAAGTTGTGGTACTTGTTCTACAAGTGTTCTATTTTCCATCTTGCACCTATGCAAGCATTGTTATCCTTTCTTGTTAAAAGTGATTATCTGATCCAGTCCCTGATTCGAACTCATATATGATATGCATGATTGAGTTTATTTCCTTCAAATACAAGGCTTATCTATTATAAGTATATATTTGGAAGGACTTAAACTATTTCTGTCAGAAGTCAGTAAACCCTTGTTTTCCCTATTTATAAACTTCACCTTGAATTTTTCTTAAACTCGAACTTGACTTTCTTGTCACTTACCAAATTGGTGAATCTTAACTAATTCTTCCATAATGTGATAATTTATACTGTTGAGGCCATCTAGAGCCAGTTCTTTGAACCCTACTCTATATTGAGCTGTTGCAATTTCTGTTGATATCATAATGCCTGTTTTATATCAGACTTAACCTTGTTAAGCATGTTATTGTTGATTCTTCATTATCATCCCAATTGTTGCATCAATCTCGTCGATGTTTATTATATTGTCACTTTTCATGTGCACCTCCCATTATTGTGTCGATCTCGTCGATACTAGATTATATTGTTATTCCTTGATGGATTCTTCATAGTTGAATTGTTTCCTGGAACGTGAGTTTTCCAGCAATTGTTGTATTAAGGTTGTCGATTCTTCCGACACCTGATTGTCGAAGTAAGGTTGTCAATTGTACTGACACCTGAGGTATATACTATAGAATTGGAATGTTTTTAAAATGGGACCAATAATGGTAAGACCATATTTATGGTCGGAATAACTTAAGGCCCGGATTGGCCAAGGATCCAGTAGAGGACTTTGCTATAAGTAAGTCCGGGGTTGATGCGTGACTGATCAGCAGCTCAACCTTTGATTTGATAAATCTGAAAAATCCAATTCTAATATCACTTCTTATATCTGAGATGGATTACATCCATATGTTCTGTACTTGTGAGTTATGACCTGAATACTCAGGTTTATTTGTTCGCTTGAAGTTGTTAGTTCGTTGATTAATAAGAAGTGGTTTCAATCTTGCTGAAATCACTTACTCTTAATATATTGGATTCCAAATAGTCGAAATACTCTTCCTTGATTCCATTGGCAATCGTGAGATATCTATCTTGATGAGTTTTATTCATACTGCATATCCAGTCGGTACCATATTGAAGTCTTGGAGTGCGTTCTTTATTCCATGGCCGAGCGCGTTGGCTCACTCTTACTCCTTGATTATTCTACCCTTCCAGAGTTGTTGGTTTCAGAAGAGGTTGTGAATAGATCTGTTATCTTCAAAACTAGTATTTTTGTACAAGCTATGGTCTTGAAGACATATGAGTTATATTTATTTCATATTTTCTACATACTATTGTAGTTATTGTTGTTCGGGTAACCGTGACGACCAATATAAATCTTTTTGTGTTTTAAACTATTCAGTTGCAAGAAGCTGAATGAGAAATTGTGGTAAATTACCAAACTTGATTTGAGAATTTTAGAGATTACAAATGTTTAAAACAAAAGCTTGTTTATTTGAAAATCCAAAGCTTATTTTGGAAACTTTTCATATTATACTTGATAATGCACTGCTGGGCAATTCTTTCGTTCATACTTGTTTTCTTTATATATTTTAGCCTTTCAGTAAGAAGGTGCATTAGCGAGAATTGTCCGCATAGCTGGTCAGAGAAGGGAAAGGATATTAGCGTAAAGACGTTTTGATCCAGAGTAACTGGAGCTAGTGATAGGTTTTGTATATAGTTGATTTCTATTGAATATTATATTGTATAAGATTAGTTGCCTGGTATACTTCTTATCGAAGTTATACTAGTGTTTTAGATTATATGTAAAGGGAATGGTTGTAAAGAAGAAAATTTTATGTAATGGAATTTTGGATTCTTGTTTCTAGCACTATAACCTTTAAAGATTCTTGGTAGAGTTGGGGTCGCAGATGTTATTAGTGTGTTGATTTATATATTGAGCAGGTTGTTTGAATTGAGGATGCAGTGTGACGACCAAATCCTTTGACCCCGGATTTGGGGCGTTACAGGCATCCGCACGCAGCTAGGGTTTTGGAATTTCGAGGCTTTGAGGAGAGGAAACTTTGGGAGATCGAAGGCCACACTTCGCTCAAAGGGAATCAAGGAATTCAGTAGAAGACGTGGAATTGAATCGCTTACACCGTAGCGATTAAGGTTAATCTTCTTTTCGAACTCTTTAATTTATATCATAAAACGCAGTCCTATATATCGTACGTTCCAACAGTTTTTATATGCTTCTGTGGTTAACTCCCGGAAATAGGACAACATGTAAATAGTTTAGAACGACTGGCCACCAATGTATTCATTTTACACACATTTATATTTTTCGAATCATGTCCATACAAAAATATTTTAGTTGTTCATGTCCAATCATTTTCGATTATTAGCCGAGACCTGATAGGTTCCTTGGTCGAATTTGATTTGAAAGTACTAAATATGTTTATAATTTTTAAAAAACTAATTAACTAATAAAGATACTTCAGAAATTAAAAGAAAATGTAGCAATTTATAGATACATGGAATCTCAAATTTATGAGTTCTGAGATATATAGTGAATTCATTCTTTTTATGCTAGAATTAACCATATCGTCGATTAAATCTTGTTCTCTAATGGCGACCAAAATTAATCATGTGATATCGTCAGCTAGATCATTTTTTTCTTTTAATATTTTTGAAATCAAAACTATAGGCATCTTAATTTTTTATTATTCAATTAGCATCTGTTAGAATAATATTATAATATAATAATATAAGATCATGTTGAGGAATTTCTCTGAATACATAAAATTTTAGAGCGACTGGTAACTTAACATGGTAACTTAAATATTTAGAACGACTAGAAATAACTACAAATATAAATTTTTTCGATAAAAAAACATGTTTAAAAATATTTTGTCATCCAAATATAATACGAACGCATAAACGGTTAAAAAAATCGATGAGAGTCTCTTGTGAAACTCTATCTTCTCTCTCTTACTTTGCCCTTTCTTTTCCTTCTTCCTTCTCTAACCCTATTTTTCCTCTTCTTTCAACCCCGCATCTCTTTTCTTCAACCCCCACCTTCTTCCCCCCTCACATGAGCACCTTTTCCCTTAATTCTTTAGATTTTGAGGTTTTTCCTCATTTTGTTCTCTGGAATGGATTTCGTGTTTTCATTCAAGATGCTTTTGTTTCATCTTTTTTGGATGATTCAAGTGAATACAAATGGGTTCATTTGTCCTTGGTTGATGTTGCTCTTGGACACTTCGGATCTCTGGCGAAACTACCTTTTCACAAGGAATGGCGAGTTTTCTTCAGGTTTCAACTATTCACCCTAGTTCAAGTCTTTTAGACATCGATTCCGCTAGTTTGGAAAATGTTTTATTTAGAGCGAACGGTGATATTTGTTTTAAACCTTGTTGCCCAGTAATAAACAATTGTAGAAGGGGGGTTGAATACAATTGTATAAGATTCTTGACTTTAAACACAAATATGAATAATAACAGCTTTAATAATTCTGATATAAAACTGTTACAAACTCTCTCAAGAAATTCTGATGTTCTTGAGAGCTGCTAGGTTACAAAGATACTCGAGTGTGTGATCTCTTTATGTTCTCGTGTATGTTCTCTTTAAATCGAAACCTAAACTGTGTTTATATACTACACAGCTTCTCTATCAATTACATGATAAGTCCTAATCAATTACAAAGATTGAACCCTATATTAAATTGATAGCTACGTTCCTACAAAACAGGAACCGACAGAATAATCTTTCCATCTTTAACTAGACTCCGAATATAACTCGAAGTAGGAATCCTGATCAGCTTCCAGTCCTGATGATCAATCTTGATCCCAGTCCTGATATGAAATCCTGATATCAATCCTGATATCAATCCTGATCCTGACGATCATGCAATCCTGATAGCTAGGTAATACTGATGACGTCAGCAATCCTGATCAGTTGAGTCTAGATCCTGACTATCATTGAATCTTGATCTAACAATCTCCCCCAATCTCATACTTTGTGAAATAAAGTATAGATTCCTAGATTCAATGATGTCAAAAACATATATACAAAATGTACAAGTATTTGCAGCAACAAACTTATCTCCTCAGATTTTCTGGTAGAACATATTCATCTTCAAGAAGCTTGACAGCAGATTTTCTTCTTTGTCTTCAAGAATCTGAATAAGTCTTTCCTTAAGATTTCTGAGCTCTTCATCTTCCTCATTTATCTGATAGATAGCTGCTCTGAGATTCTGAATGGAGCTTCTTTGTAGACTGTGCTCTTCAAGCAAAAGATAAGCAATTTCCTTCCCATCAGGATTAAGATTAAGATGTGTCATGCCAAAAGTCACTTCTTTAACAGCAGTGCCCCTTTGCATTTCCACATCTTGACCTCTTTGATTTAAGTACATGGGAGTATAATCACCATTGAAATTTCTACCACCATCCAGTCTTCTTCTAATTGTTGATAAAATCATGTCACTCCATACTTTGCACACTTCATTCTCCAATTTCAGTCAAAGAGTGAGGATCAACATATGGCATGTTCAGAAACTCAGCATCTCTGTGACCTATTCCTCCTCTTGAATTGGTTGACATTTGTCTTAGATTGGAAAACATCTGTAACCAGAGTTCTCTAGATCTTTGAGAATCAGCAATATTAGCATCATTGGGAACATTTGTTATAATCCCTCCAGAATGATAAGTGATAGGTCTATCACAACTAAGTGTGTCAATATGTTTCCACTTCTTATCTTTCTCTTTCTCAAGAACATAGCTCCTTTCCAACTTGTGTTGTTGTCTTCTAGAATTTCTCCACAACAATCTATTTGAATGTTTAAGCCTTTGAATATAGAGATTGAAATCTCTAGTTGTTGTTCTTGTAACTTCCCTTCTTCTGACTTCTTCTTCTTCATCTACCTCCCTATTATGAGAATCCACCATAGTAGAAAGTATTAACAGATCAACCTCTTGTAGAATATCAGATTCATCATGATCTTGAACTGTGTCAGGAACAGTATCAGGATTAGAATCTTCAATTTGATTTGTATTGTTGAGAGTTGATTGTTTTGGTCTTCTTCTCAATTCTCGTTCTTCTTCATTCATTCTATCATCACCAAAAGTAGACCTGCCAGGAACTACTAGAGTTTGAGTAGGTTCAGGAATTTCTTCAATCCTTAATCCTCTAGACCAAAAGTAGACCTGCCAGGAACTACTAGAGTTGTTGAGCTTCTTCTACCTCTTTGTATACTTCTTCTACCTCTGCCTCCTCTACTTCTAGCAGGAGCAGGATTCTTGAAACTCTCCATCATTTCTCTTTGAGCATTTAAGAATTCTTCTTGTGAGAGATCAGGATATTCTTCACTTGCTGTGGAAAGTGCCTTTCTAGCAAATAACTATTGTACCCTCTTATCAGTATGATAAAGAGTCACAACATCACCTTTCTTTGTTTTGAACTTCTGGAATAAGTTTGATGCTTCTTCAGGATTATCAATGATTACATCTTTATCACCCTCAGGAATTGTAGAAAGAATTTGTCCTTGACCAGGCGTCAGGATTTGATCATCCATCAGGATTTGATCACCTGTCAGGATTTGCTTTTCTGTCAGGATTTGAGATTGCACCAATGTCCTCACTGTCTTTACTCCAGAATCAGAAACATGAGTTGACTGCGTTGTTTGACTTTGAGAAGTTTGAATAGTCTTCATAACAGCAGCATCAGAGGTTTCTCCTTGTAGTACTTTATCACCACCATCATTTCCAGTATAATCATCATTTTTCCTTAATACTAGATCAGGTGTACATTTTGTCTGACTTACCTTCTACCCCTTTTTGACATCAGAATTTGACAATAAATTCAAAATTAAGGCAAGAGAGGTTTGAATATCAGTTACCTTGGAATCAAGTGAATCAATTCTGCTGTTGATGGAGGTTTGTTCAGTAATGATTGACTTGACTTGGGATTCCACTATTCTTAGTTGAAGAGCAGTAGGCACCTTTGTGAAGTTTTGAGAAATGCCAGTCCTTACTAATTCTGTAGCAGCCTTGATAGAATCAATTTCATTTTTGAGGCCTTTGGATAATAGAGTAGTTGCCTTCAAATGATTCTTCAAATCTTCATTCTCAATCAATTTCACTGCATCATAGGCATAATCCAAAGCAGAAGGAAAGCTAACGGATTCAGAAGATCTGTACCATGAATTGTTCCATTCATATTGTCTAAGTGCCTCAGCAGGAGAAATTTCAGAAGGAACAGAAAAATCTTGTCTAAGATCTTTTCCAGTAGTAGCCTTGCCAGCCATGAATGTGCTTGATGAACCAAAGTTGGTTCCAAGACAAGCTTTGATTGCTGTAGCAAGTTGATCCTTCTCTTCATTATCATCATTACTGTCATCACTATCATCATCATCAGAATCATCAGGAACATTAGGATCAGGAATAGCAATACCTTTTAATTTATCCGGTGATTCTGTGATAGTATTTGTCATTGGTCTGGAGCTAAGTGGCTGTATCAGGATTGGCTCAACATCAGGAGCACCACTAGCATTAGGAGCAACACCGTCAGGATTTGATATTGATGGTTCTTGTGTAGCATGAGGTTCAGAAGCTGCTTTAATACTTTGAATTAAAGGTTCTTGTGTGCTTCCCTCAGTGACAGTGTCCTCGACCAATCTTTCATTTTCACTAGAAATCCCTTGAGCATTGTCAGGAAATTTCTCAGAAGCTGTAGCTTTGCCTGCATCTTGAGATGTAAAAGATGGTTCTTGTGTGGCTGGAATGTTGATGTCTTCATTCTCCCTTTGAGAAAATGGTTCTTGTGGGACCATTCCAATAGTTATGCCTTCACCCAAACTTTGATTGAGTGGTTCTTGTGGGGCAGGATCTTCAGTAGCTGCTGAATCACTTTGAGATCCAGGTTCTTGTGGGCTTGATCCTTTCAGCTTCTTTTGTCTCTGAAAAACTAACTCCTCTGCTTTTCTTTTCGTTGCAATGGGATGTGAAAACCCATGTTTTGAAGCAGTCTCAGCAACCTTCTCCCATGAAATTTCAACAATCTTTGCAGTTGGAGAGGTTTCTGCTGGAGAGTCTGAGATAGAGACAATTTTTGATTGTGCATCAGGAATACCAACATTAGGATTTGGTTGAGCATCAGGAATAGATGACTCGTCAGGATTTGATGTCTGAATATCAGTATCCTTCATTTGCACTGTCAAAGGAATATGATACCTGCTTTTTGATAATTTCCTTTTCTTCTGTGACTTTGATGAAGGTGCCACAGCTTCAGTAGCAGTATCAGCAACTTCCTTGATTATCTTAAACTTGGAGGAGATGGGCATATCATCCTCAGAATCACTTTCATCTATTAACTTCAACTTTCTTTTGACTGGAACATCCTCAACAACCTTGTCAGTAACAATCTTAGCACCTTTCTTCACAAAGACCCCTTGTACACCCCCTTTTATCTTCTTTTGAGTGAGTGGTGTATATGAAAAATCCTTTGATCCTGATTGTCTTCCGGACACATCAGATCTAGCTGATTTCTTAGATTTTACAACTAAAGTCTTTTGAGAGACAATAGAGGTGGCAGTTGATTGTTTTGACTGTTTGGGTTGGATGCTTGGGTCAGGAACAAGGTGTGATTGGCCTTGCCCCATAGCATCAGAGAGTAATCCATAACAAGTAGGCATTTTCTGATGTAAGAAAAACCTGACCTCATCAGGAATAAAGGCATTGCCTATAAAACCATTTGCCTTATCACAATTGACTAAGGACTTCAAATTGTTCTCTGTAATTCTACAAATAGGTAGAACCACATCATCCTCAAAAGTAACACCAGGACATAAGTGATTGAATATTAATTGGAAAAATCTAACAAAACAGACATAGCCTAATTTATCAGCTTTTCTATCACTTAAAGGTTTCAACACAAAACTACCATAATCAAAAACTTTAGAGTAGATAAGAGAGTACCCAATTTTAAGTGATCCTGATGGCAGAGCATCAAAATTAGATGTCTTATTCAGGAAGCATCTGCTGAGCGTGTCAAAGAAATAATTCCACTCTCTTTTGAGCTTCGTCCTGAAGAGATTACCATATCTCTTAACTTCCCCATTGTAACCTAATTTTGTAACAAACTCAAAAAGAGTCGAGTCTGAAACATTATCAGGAACAGCATCACCAAGAACAGGTAAATGCAGGGCTTCCTCCACAATTGCAGGAGTCACACAGTGATTAACTCTATTCCATTCAAATTCATTCAATTCTTCTTACATTGCAGTAACCCAATCAGCATCTTTAAGTGCATCTTCAACTTTCTTTGGCTCCTCCTTTGACAGAAATTTATTATATAGACATTCATTTTGAGTTGCACTTCTTGTCTGAACACCTGCATCAGGATATCCAATTATCAAATCAGGAGTATGACTTGCAGTCCATTTCCTTGCTGGAGGTAATTCATTCCTAAATGTAGATGTTCCCCCTGGATTGGTGTTATCTTGATTAGAATAATTTGTTTCATTAGAAGCTCCCCCTGAAATGTTGCTATTTCCTCCTGATGAACTATCAGGATTGTCACTTGAATCGGTATCAGAAGAATTTTGTCCTGATGATTGAGTTGACTCTGAATTTGTAGTAGTTTGTTGTTGCTCCCCTCAACATTTGCACTACTAGATGAATCATCATTATTTGTATCATCAGTATTAGCACCATCAGTAATTGGTGCTTCATCAGGATTTGGAGTATCATCAGGATTTGGTGACCCATCAGTATCTGATGACTTGTCAGGATCTGATTCATTTTCTTCAGGTTCCTTGGTAGCTTCATTTTCAAAAACCAATCTATCATGTGAGTCTTCATTCAATCCAATTATCTTCTTGTCATCAAAAGATACGTGTATTGACTCCATGGATGTCCTTGTTCTCAAGTTAAAAACTCTGAAAGCTCTTGAGGCTGGATATCCAATAAAAATTCCTTCATCAGCCTTAGTTTCAAATTTTCCTAGATGTTCAGGATGAGTTCTGAGAACAAAACAATTACAGCCAAACACATGCAAATGCTTCAAACTTGGTTTCTTCTCCTTGAGAGATTGATAAGGAGTAACACCATGTCTGTTTATCAATGTGAGATTTTGATTATAGCATGTTGTGTTGACTGCTTCTGCCAAAAACATATGTAGGTAATCTAGCTTCTTCCAACATAGTTCTGCCAGCTTCAATAAGAGTTCTATTTTTCCTTTCAGCTACTCCATTTTGCTGAGGTGTGCCAGGAGCATAGAATTGTTGAATAATCCCTTTGTATTTTCTGAACTCTTCCATCTTTGAATTCTTGAATTCAGTACCATTATCACTTCTCAGTATCTTGACTTTGTACTTTGTGGTTGTCTCAATCATTCTCACATGATCCAACAGTATTTCAGGAGTTTCATCTTTTCTGTGCAGAAAATACACCCAGGTGAATCTAGAATATTCATCAACAATTACAAGAGTGTACCTTTTCTTACTGATGGACATAATGTTGACTGGTCCAAATAGATCAAGATGCAGCATGTGATATGGTTCTTCTATAGAGGATTCTGATTTACTCTTTAATGATGTCCTTCTTTGTTTAGCCTTTTGACAAGAATCACAGAGTCCATCAGGAGTATACAACGCTTTAGGTAATCCTCTCACTAAATCTTTCTTAACCAACTCATTGATATTGCTGAAGTTCAGATGAGAAAGCTTCTTGTGCCAATTCCAACTTTCATCTACTGATGCTTTACTGATGAGACATGTAGGGGAGCCATCAGTATTTGAGAGAATGTTGGCTTCATAAATGTTACCATGCCTGTAGCCAGTCAATGCAATCTTTCCTGTTTCTTTGCTGACTACTTCACAATGTGTGGAATAGAAATTGACATGATAACCTCTGTCAGTGATTTGACTAATACTCAACAGGTTGTGTTTTAGTCCCTTCACTAGAGCTACTCTTTCAATGATGACATTGCCAATGATTATATTGTCATATCCCAAAGTTTGTCCAATGTTGCCATCTCCATAAGACACAATTGGGCCAGCTTTTTCCTCATATTCTGATAACAGGGCCTTGTTTCCAGTCATGTGCACAGAACATCCACTATCCATGACTAACACATTTTTCTTTTTACCCTTATCATCAGAAATATCAGTATCATCAATATTGGCCATTAGGGCATAGTTGACAACCTCAGTATCAGATTCTGAGGAAGAGTCCATCCAATCCTTGCTTGATGTGATGAGTGCCTTTGTCTTCTTGCACTCAGTAGCAACGTGTCTCGTACCATTACACTTGTGGCATCTAACGTTTGACTTGTCAAATTTGCTACTCTTGCTGTCCTTTTTGATGTACTTTTCTTTGTTAGTATTGAAGGTCCTTTTCTGGAAGTTGCCTTGTCTTCTAGCCTTCCTGAACTTCATCTTTTTAAAGCCTCTGACTATCATAGCAACCATCTCTTCCATGTCTCAGTCAGAAGAATCATCATCAGTATTGGCATCAGGATTGCCATCAGTATCTGATGATGAATCATCAGGATCTTACTCCACCACTCTTGATTTCCTTCTAGAGACCTCCATAGCTTTTCCTTTTGATTTAGCCTCTACATTCAAGGCAATAGTCTTTGCCTTGCTGCTTCTCTTATTCTTTCTCTGTTGAACTTCAAGATCATGAGTTCTTAGCATTCCATATACTTCATCAAGAGACACAGCGTTGAGATCATACTGATGTCTAATGATCGAGGTTTGAGTATCCCATTCTTCTGGTAAAGCTCTCAGAAACTTGGTATTTGAATCTTCAGAAACATATTCCTTGCCAACTAAAGATAGACTATTCAGGAGTGTCATAAATCGATCATATAAGTCAGTCAGGCTCTCATCAGGTGTAGCATCAAATTGTTCATATTCTTGAATCAAAAGAGCCCTTCTGTTTTTCTTGATAGATGCAGATCCCTGGCACTGAGTTTCCAAAGTATCCCAGATTTCTTTTGCAGACTTGCATGCAATCACTCCGTTGGACATGACAGCATCAAGACTATTGTGCAGGATATTCTTTATATTTGCCTCCCTGAGTACATGAGCTGTTTCTTCTGGAGTCCATTCACTCTTGGCCTTGACCACATAGTGTTCAGGTACAGTTTCTGTTCGTTCTATGATCCTGGTAGGAATATATGGTCCATCACGAATCCTGTTCAAATAATCAGGATCCATAGCCTCCAGGTACATCAACATCTTTACCTTCCATGTTGGATATTCTGATTTCTTCAGGATGGGAATTTTCATGCTTTCATACTTGGTTGTCGACATCTTAGATCGTATCTGATTCAAATTTAAATCAGATTGCTCTGATACCAATTGTTGCCCAGTAATAAACAATTGTAGAAGGGGGGTTGAATACAATTGTATAAGATTCTCAACTTTAAACACAAATATGAATAATAACAGCTTTAATAATTCTGATATAAAACTGTTACAAACTCTCTCAAAAAATTCTGATGTTCTTGAGAGCTGCTAGGTTACAAAGATACTCGAGTGTGTGATCTCTTTATGTTCTCGTGTATGTTCTCTTTTGAATCGAAACCTAAATGTGTTTATATACTACACAGCTTCTCTATCAATTACATGATAAGTCCTAATCAATTACAAAGATTGAAACCTATCTTAAATTGATAGCTACGTTCCTACAAACCAGGAACCGACAGAATAATCTTTACATCTTTAACTAGACTCCAAATATAACTCGAAGTAGGAATCCTGATCAGCTTCCAGTCCTGATGATCAATCCTGATCCCAGTCCTGATATGAAATCCTGATATCAATCCTGATATCAATCCTGATCCTGACGATCATGCAATCCTGATAGCTAGGCAATACTGATGACGTCAGCAATCCTGATCAATTGAGTCTATATCCTGACTATCATTGAATCCTGATCTAACAAACCTTTTGTTGGACTTTTTCCTTACTTGGATGTGGATTTGGTTTGTGATATTGGTCACTTTGATTCTTCTCAAATTGTCCTTATTGAGAATTATTTATCACGAATTAAGATGCAGTGTATGCTGGGCTTGTTTGCAATGAGGAATTGGAACAAAGCTTTGTTTTTCATTCACCTTGAATCTGACTCACTTGGGCCTTACTTGAACATTACTTTATCTATTGATTTTGTTCTTTACCATTTTGGTATCTTGATTGTGTAATTGGAGAATATGGTATTAGATTGGGTTTCTAATATTGGGTTCAAGAGTATGGGTGTTTCCCACAGAGCCTCTCTGATTCGAAATCATGTTTTGAACATTGAAAGGGCCTACATATATGGTGAATTGATTGTTCAAACTACTCAAACGTCTAGTAAAGTTTCCTTTTCTGGCTATGACTTGAATGTAACATGTGATTCAGAAGTGGTATCCTTACTTGAAAATAATAGTCATTTGTTAGGGTTGGTTGGTTTAGAAACCTTATCTTATGATTGTGATTTTAAACTTGAGGTGTTTGACTCTCAGTTGTGTAATGTTTATTTGTTGCGATCTTTCTGCGGTATGTATCATTTTTTGCTGGTGCGGATGTCTGGTTTGATGATATTGAGATCCTCTTACCCATGTTTTTCCAATTCTGAAATGCCTAGTATTATCTTGATGGTTGCTATTGGAACTCGGGGAACTACGCTTGTGAATTTTCTTATTAATTTGAAGTTTCTTTTGACTGAAATTGATGTGAACTGTAGACGCTTGACTCAGGAAGTTAAAGATGGGATGGCTCCATTTATTGAAGCTAGTAGGAGACCACTGGGAGATGGAAGCTTGATAACCCAAGAGTGCTGGATAAGGGAATTTGAGGACATGGTAAGGATGTTATCCGTAAATGATCTTAAAGGTGCGATGGAGCAACTAGGAAGATTTTATTGCTGCAAAGTCTATCTAGCAAAAGAATACCAACCAGACATGGTTAGTGACATTCCTTTGGGACTTTGGATGCGGACAGTACGGAGATTGAGAGTGTCATGGCTGCAATGCAGGAATTGACCGGATCAGAGAAGGTCACAAAGGATGGTTGCTGATTTATTCATGTTGGCAGGTTGGTGAGGAAGACGAAGAGGAGTCTGTTATTGATGTTATTGATGTGGGTACTGTAAGTACTACCGGAAAGGAAGTCGAGAACAAGATGGAAAGCGGGTTGCTGCTAGGACTCAGGCTGATGCTTTCATGACATTTTAATTTGTTGTTTAGTTGAACTATTTATGTGTATGTTCTTTGAAGGTTGAACCTTGCACCTATGCTCATTAGCATTGGTTGCGTGATCTAGTTTCTTAGGGAGTAGAGTTTCTGTAATAATCTCTCCTTTTATCGTTACATTTATAAAATTAAAAAAAGTTACCAAAGAAAAAAAATATAATACGAACGGGGTTGATCAAGTTTGAGTAAATTGGTTGAGAAGGAAAAATCAAATCTCTTGCTAGCTAATAAAGTAAAACTAGCATGAAAACCCGTGCAAGGCACGGGTCACTATCTAGCATAATTGTTTTAACTTCTAAGTAGTTCGGTGTTTATTATAATTTATAGATCGTTTGACAGACGTCTCATTGTGGGTACAAAAGCTGGACTTGATCTCCGTAGTGAGATAGTTAGCGTTGAAAAGTATCCTTGGTTGATGTGTTTTTGAGTTAAGAAATGAGTAAATTCGATATTTATGATATTTGTTATGTGTAAGATCTATGTCAAAATATGATTATCTTACATACAAGACATTAACCTGCACAATTTTACTAATTTAGCTCATTGAGCGAATGATACATTTCCTTGTTTGTGAAATGTAATTTGCATCGTAGTTATTTTATATATTTTGAAGTTAAATAAAATGTCTTCTATCAAATGACACTCACATATTTCGCGTGAAGTTCTAAAAATCTGTGATTTTATATAGTGATATAAAGATGTTTCAGTTAATAGATAAACTCAAGTTCAATTTCTACAAACAACTTTTTCTAATAAATAATAAACACATAGGCAAGTTAGTCGGTTCAAATCATGCACAAAATATCTCATAGTTCAATTATCTCACCAATTATAAGATTATGTTAATCGATATAATAATAGATACCAAATACTCCTCTACTCACGCGACACACACATATACATATAATGTGTTTGATATAGAACATATATGACTGAGTAGTGCTGTGGTAGCAAGATGAGCAAATTAGTGCATAAACCCAAGTTCGATTCCATTCATTAACAATTTTGGGGAAATTTAGATATTTTAAATTAAATAAAATGTCTCGCCAATTTAGATTAGATTAAATGTCTCATGAATCATTGTTTTTATTGGGTTATAATAAAATAGATATATAATAATAATACCAAATATTTCTTTACTCACACGACACACACATATTATGTGTGTAATTTACAACTCATATAATTGAGTGGTGTGGTGGTAAGAGGAGGTGCAAGTTATTGTAGAGACCCAAGTTCGAATCCACTCAATATCAATTTTTTTAAGAATAATAAACATAAGGGCAATTTGGACATTTCAAATGCATTAAAATTTCTTGTCAATTTAGCATGAATAAAATGTCCCTCCAATTAATTGACCCATGTTGGGCTATTATTAATAGAAAGAAGTTTGAAATATTAGTTGACCAGATAATTTATTATAGTAACATATAGATCCCTAAACCGCGAAAGTCAATATCACGATTGTCTTGGTACTACTACTTTTTAGTAATGTAAATCGAGAAGCAAACAAAAAATGACTTGCAATCCGTAGAAGTTTACAAGTCATACTTGTAGTAGACTCTATTTTTAAACGAATTTCTAGAGTTATTAGAGTCGTACATATAATGTGACACAGGTCATCAAAATTAATATTCTTGTTTTTTTTTTTACTAATAAAATTAATATTCTTGTTGATAGCGTTGTAAGTGCATCACCAATTTGATATTGTAGTCTTAATCTTTTGTACTCTTGTTCTCAGATCTCATGTGCATTTGGCGAATAATCATTGATTCTAATCCTTATACTACCACAAAAGTCGTTACGACACATACATTATTATAGAGTAGAATACTTACTACTATTATTAAGCACCCAATTTTACTATATTTTAATAGCGTTACATTAAAAAAATTGTATACTCCATTTTAATAACTTATTTTGAGTCAAAGTTGGGTATGGTACTTGGATAAAATATGGGCTGTGTATTATGTGTATCATCCAACCGTACCCTAAAGTACAAAAGTTAGACCACTGCTCGTGATTCGACAGCTACTACTCGTCCAACTTGTAAATAATGTACATTGTTATTAATGATCGTTTGTTTTGGTTTATCTATATATACTATTTTAGAATTTTGTATCTTACTATCTGTATTTTAATTATATAATTTTATCAGAAGAAAATAAATTTTTAAAAATTATTAATGTATGTATAATGTTATTGTAAGCATTTGTTGGTATTTTGATGATACATTTTTTTAATATATTGTCAACGGGAATAATATTTTGAACTTCTGGATGTAGCTTAGAAAAATAGGTAATATAAATATTTAATAATAATATGTTGTTCACGGGATTCGAACCTTGAACCCGTGGGAGCATTTTGAATATCAAGAAAGAAATATTTTTTTAACATTACATCCAACGGTTCTCCTTTTATCTATCTTTCAATCTAACGGTTGTTATTTAAACTACCAACGACCAACCAAATAAATGCTAGTTTGCTTATAATAATATAGTATAGATTAGCTTATAGTCCGTGCAATACACATGTGTTTTTTTTAATATTTTATAAATATATTAATTCATGAATTTTTATTTTTTAATATGTTTTTGTAGAGTTATGAACTTTTGAAGAAATAATTACCTACTAAAATACATTTTTCTATTAAACAATAATTAAATTAAAATTAAAATAAGTAAAAAGAATTAATAAATTTAGACGTTCACTTTACTTTTAGGGCTTTATATTAAATTTAAAAATCAAATTTGAATAATTTTACTGCCCAAGTCAAGTTTACAAACTAATTTTTAATTTAATAATAGTCTAAAAATTATTATCCAACTAAAACTATTCGCAATTTGAAGAGAAAAAAATTATGAATAAAAATATTCTTTTTATTATTTAAATATAATTCTAATAACATCCAAAACCTTTTAATATTCAATACTATGGTTCTCGTCAATTTATCTTAAGATCTAAGGACAATTATTGTTTGGACGAATACAAAAAGTATTTTGAATCCAAATCTTTATTCAATATAATTTAACGAATATGCAAAAAAATAAAAATATGTCTAACGATGGCTAATTATTTGATTATAAATTAAACGGTTGTTATTCGTTCTCCGATAATGACCACCAAAATAGTGATAATCAAAAGTTTGGAACATTCGAATTTTTAAATTAAGAATTCTATTCAATTTAAGATATTTACTTGTACTATAACTGGTTTAAATTTAAAAATATACTTTTTATTATTTACTAACAACCAAATATATTTTTTAATATAGGATCGTTCTCATTGTTCTATCTTAAGAACTAACTGTTTATTATTTTGTCGGATACAAAATAATTCTTAAATCCAAATCTTTATCCATTATCAATTGATAAATAAGGGATATAACAAATTTATAGATTTAATGATGACAAATTATTTAATTACAGATCAAACGATCATTATTCGTTTTACAGTAACTAACTATCAAAGATTTTTCGTCATATTAGGATTGACAATCAAAATTATGGATAATATCTCTTTTACGCTTAATATATAGATCATAACCCGTGAACGTGTGGTTTTTTTTATAATATATATATATATATATATATATATATATATATATATATATATATATTAGTTTACACTTTTTTTAAATATTTAAATATTTTTAGTTTTTATGTTCAATTTGTAGTTAAAAATTGATATTTATTTGATTTTACACACCAATTTACTATTTGTGCTACATCTTAGGTTCTAAAATTATAGATTTGAACAACTTTACAGCCCACCTGAAACTCATAAATTAATATTTTATTTAATGAAGGTTTAACAAATTGTTTGCAATAAAACTACTCCAAAACTAAAAAGAGAAAAAAGTGACGAATTTTTACGTTAAAAATTCTATTTACATATATTTGGTTTAGATTATCAAAGAATTTTACGTTAATAATTCAACTAACAACTAAATATATATTTTTATATTGGATCCAAAGGTTCACATCTTTCTACTTTAAGATTTGATGATCCTTATTATTTTGGTATATAATATAAACTGAATATCAGATTTAATAGATGTTTTTATTAAGTTATAATTACCTTTAATCCAATTTTAATACTAATATTTTCACTTTTGACTTATATCATTTTACAATAATAATTTTTTTATATGATATGATTTTTGAACGTTTATTTTTAAAAATATTAGATCTGACGATTTAGAAGTCAAAAAATTAAGAGTGATACCAAACAAAAAATCCCATAATTTATAATGGTCGATTAACATTTGGTTAACGGAGTGGTATTATTTGGATGAAGCTAAAACTATGATGGTGCCACTTGAAAGTCAAAAGTTTCAAGTGATACTAAATAAAAAAAATCAAATGCACAATGATACCAAATGTAATATCCCAAAAAAATGGACTAAAGATTTGTTATAAAATTAGATTAAATGAATTAAAGAACGTAATAATTTATACGTGGGTCATTGTCCCTGACAGAATCCGAACCAGGGAGAACCATATATTATAATAAGTTAATTACGCTCTTAAAAGTTTAAATGAGTTTTTTCATAAAAACCTAAAATCTGAAACTTTTTTTGCAAAAATATTGTCTATTTTCAATTTTTTTTGCAAAAATACTGATTTTTGGAAAAATATTTGCAGAAATACGGTTTACAACTTTGAAACCATATTTTCAACTGACATCAACCAAAATCAACCACAAATATAACTTTAAAATTTTAATAATTGAAATCATTTTCTTTTTTTGTCAAGTAATTGAAATCATCTTTTATTGTATAATATAATAGATTGTTTAATAAGTTGCACTGGTTAAATCACCCAACGAGCAAAATCAACCCCAAATGCTTTCAAAAGCAACTTCAATTATTTTCAGAAAATTGTAAAAATAAGTTGCATTTAGTTACAAACCCTTTTTTTACAAATATTTTCAAAAGACAGTAAAACCACAAAATAACTTTTAAAAGGTATTTGTTTTTGGTAATTTCTCAAGTTCAAATCACATCAACAACCTATTAGATATGCATATTTATTTTGTTAGAATTAAAAACATTTATATAGGTTAAAATTTTTAAAAAAATTATAAATATTAAAATATTAAAAAAAATCATGAATAAACATAATTGAAAATATATATAAAAAATCTATGTATTGCACGGGTTATAAACTAATTATATCCTTATATATAATAAGCGTAAGAGGAATATTATCCAAAACTCTGGTCTGGTCTTCAATACCTTCAAAACAATCTCAACTGTTCGATCTAATATCATCTAAAAATAAAAATTATTATCTAAAAATGATATAAGTCAAAAGTGGAAGTATTAATATTAGAATTGGATTAGAAGTAATTATAACTTAATAAAAAGACCAATTCATTAATGCTAATATTTAATTCCTATTACATATAAAAATAATAAGGATTGTTAGATTTTAAAATATATAGATAAGAATCGTTGGATCGAATATGAAAAAATATATTCAGTTGTTAGTTGAATTACATTAAAAATACTAAAAAACGCATCTTGATAATTTAAATCAAATACATGAAAATGTTCTAAATTGAATAAAATTCTTAAAGTAAAAATTTGTCACATTCTTGTATTTTTAGTTTTGGTGTAGTTTTAACTATAAAAAAAATCGTTAAACCATAACTAAATTAAAGATTATTTTGTTAGATCTTAAAATAGATAGATGGAAAGCGTTGGATGTAATATTAAAAAGTGTATTTGGTAGTAACTAGAACTATATTCAAATACTAAAAAGAGTATTTCGATAATTTAAACCAAATATGAATAAATATTGTAAAAATTCGTCACTCTTTTTTTACTCTTCAGTTTCAGGGTATTTTTAATTAGAAAAGATTTGTTAAACAATCACTAAATTAAAGATTATTTTGCGAGTTTCGTGTGTGCCGTAAAACGTTCAAATCTGATTTTGGAACTCAAGATAAAGTACATACAGTTAATTGAGTGTCTAAAATTTAATAAATAATTACATAAAAAATTAAAGAAAATACAAATTAATATAATTATAGATATTAAAAAAAAAAGAGTCGTGCTGCACGAGAGCTTATCCAAAACTTTTGTCCATAACCCGTCAAACTAATAAGGACCGTTGATTTTGAAACAAATAAATAAGAACGGTGAGATCTTATGTTTTTTTTTGGAAGCAAAAGACGAAATTTTATTAACTCAAAATGTCATGCAAAAGAGTCTACAACAAACAATTAGGAGGAGACGTAAAAACATTGTGGCAATTAGCTAAACAAGGAATCCTAGCCATCTCGTGAGCTACCCTGTTAGCTTGTTTCCGAATAAAATTAATGGAGGTTTCACTCATATGTCGAAGTTGCACGCATCAATCTTCAATCACTTCCCCACCTCCAAACAGTTCCATGTATGATTGTTATAAAAATTATATTCAAATACTAAAAACTGAATTTTAATAATATAAACAAAAAATGAATAGATGTTCTAAGTTGAATAAAATTATCATTGTAAAAAATCATAATTTTCTCTTTTATTTGGTTACTGAATAATTTTAGTTGAATAATGATGATGACTGAATTATTATTAAATTAAAAAAATTTAAAATTTAAAAAATAACCGTGCCATCAATTCCGTCAAGGGATAGAGAAGAAAGGCGACATTTTTTAAATTAATCAATTTTAGTTTGGCTAATATGAACTTATAAAAAGAATAGTTCTGTATTAAAATAAAAGTAGTAGCCATGGTAATGCGGCTGCACCCAGTTGTGAGTAATAAAGTATGAATACAAAAGCCGTGTAGTCGAGCCGAGATAAATTTGAATAGCGTACGTGGCGTGTAGAAAGAAGAATGCGATTAATGAGAGCTGACTAAACATTTAAACCACTTAAAAAGTCAACGAAAACCACTTAAAAAGTCAACGAAATTGGGTGGGCAAATAGGCAAGTAGACCCGGTAGATAGATAGCGAGCACTAAGCAGTAGTTGTAGAGATACGTTCAGAATAAATCTTGGCATTATTATAAAAATTATTATTCCCATTTTAAGAGTTATTAACTATTTTACGATGACGGTTATTATTATTGTATTAAGAACATACACATAACTTTTAAAAGATGTGAGTCACTATCATTATTAAAATAAAAATAGTGATTAATGACATACACATAACTTAAAAGAGGTTTTTTTAAATAAAAATAGTAGTGATTTTTATAGTATTTTTTTGTAGTGATGCCAAGATTCACCCCTACATTATTGAGTCACCCGATAAATAGAAAAACCCGGCCATCAACAACGCAACGCCTGTGTAATGAGCGGTCCGAACCCCACCTCCAAGTAGGGTCGTAAACGAACAGAGTCGAGCCGAGTTTTGTCCGAATCGAGCCGAGCTTGATTTTTTTTTAAAACGAACCGAGTTGAGCCGAGCTTTCTAATCGAACGAAAAGTGATGTTCAAGATCGGCTCGTTAATAAACGAGCCGAACACGAGTTTGTTCACGAATATTTCGAGTCGAGCCGAACACAAACCGAACTCGAGTCGAGTCGAGTTGTTCACTTATAGTTCGTACTTTTATACTCAACCAAATCCAATTTTTAAAATTACTTACTCGATTTACAGACTCACGCCTAAAATCACATCTTAAGAATACACGATTATGTTTGAATTTCAATACTAAAAGTTAATTTATTTTTTCTTCTAATAATCATATTAGGTTAATATTTGTATTTATGAGTAATCAAACCTTACTCATTTCACCTAATAACAATAGTTAAAATAAAACAATTTTATCACTAACTTAGAGTCTTTCTAAGAGCCTCTTTATCTTGGCTCTTAACTTGAAATTTGAGCAGGTTTACAACTTTTTCTTCTCCAAGATACTTTTATTAACCTTAAATTCACTAAAAGTCTCATCTTTCTACTCAATTTTAAGAGGTGCGAGCCACTTTTAAATAATATTATATAATAAATTAATAAGACAAACTCTCTTTCTCTATTCACTTTCTTTTGTAATTTTATGAATGCAACTTATAAATTTTAATAATGAAAAACTAATTTGGATTGGATATAAAGAGTTTAAATTTTGGTAGTACGTTGATGTTATACCTTTTAGATATAACAAATACAATTCCTTATTCAACCACAAAATAACTAAAATAGATCGCAATTAAATTTTATTTAACATATTCAAATTGTTAAGGATATTAAAATTCACAAATTTATAATTAGTTAAACGAATCGAGCTGAGTTTAACGAGTTCGAGTCGAGCTCGGGCCGATCCCGAGCAAAACGAGCCGAGTTCGAGTCGAACAGGTGTAAAGCTCGGCTCGAGCTTATTTACTAACCGAACACATTTTCATGTTCAAGCTCGTGTTCATTTAGTAAGCGAACCGAACCGAGTGAAAGGATTTCCGGTAAGAAGAAATATTTAGAGGTATGTTAATAGGGTTCTGAATGTGTTTTGAACAAGCTTCAGAGTGCTTTTTCTATTTGGTATACACCACTATATATGGACTACAAAATACATTCTCCACCCCAATACTAAACTGCCTCATTAACTTCACTATTAATATAAAAAATATATTGATATGTAACTCATATACAATTACAACTAAGCATTTATTTATATAATTAACACTAATAAATACATCATTTATGTATTTATTTATTCAATTTATTTTATGGATTATTTGGCATAAAGTAAAAAACCCAACATCTCCCACTTGGCTATTTGCCAAATAATTTTCGAAACTCCCACTTTTCATGAAGTGTATGATTTGAGTATCAATGTAAGTCCAACCAATATCATGACTCCCACTATCAATAAAAATCCAACAAATATTATCACTCATTGAGATAAATATCACATTATCTATCTCACATTTTACAACACATTCATACTTCTTACTTCCCAACTCATACTCCATCGAAAATTAAATCGGTGTTCCAAAGTTGAATTCTAATTACCAATATCACCTTCGATACTTTTATCGCAATAAACAATAACTCCAGACACGTCTACCTGATTCATCAATTTGTTACACAACGTACTCTTTAAGTACATGATCATAATCCTTTTTACAGCCTCTCACTAGGCTCAAATAAAGTTGCTTCACAATCCACTTATAAAATTAACTAAAAACGTCAAGTCAAGTCATTAGATTAAACAACATAAAATACATCGAACTTCTGACTACTTGCACATAATACATTCAGTAATTCTTTTTCTGCATTATTCGTTTTTCCCTTACCTATAAGGTTGACGACGGACTGCAATTCTGCATCCTAAAACGATTAATCAATTTTACTCAATAAAATAATTTAGAATACTTCTTAGAATTCAAACTCAATATTCTAGTATTCTTATCTCTTAGTTCGGATTTCCTTAACAAATATTAATTTCACCATGTAGTCAATCTCAAATTTTCTAATAAGTTCTAACTTAGTTTCACTAACATACCATTAAAACATACAATATTTCCTTAAACTAACTCCCACTTTTGAAAGTGTAGACATAATTGTCTAATTCACTCTCGACAAAATATTTTCGTATTCCTTGGCTTGAACTTTTTCAACTAGGAAAATCTCAAAAAAAAAAAAAAATAGACCCATTAGTCTTATATTTTCTTTTCAAAATTCACTTACAATCTGTGAATTTTCTATATTCAGGAAGAACACAAAACTCCCACATTTGTTTCTGTACTACAAACTCAATTGCATTTTTATGACCTCTATCCGTGAGCCAGTTTCTGGCAGTTCATTGTAGATTCAATTTGATTTCTACACCCATGTTCATAAATAAATATGATATTCACTATTATATAAAATAGTCATTCTTTCAATTTGGTGAATTCATCGGTCTGTTCTATTCAACCACATTTAATGACTTATTATCAATATTCAAATTTACTTCATCATTCTCGATCTTGGTCATAATCGAAAAATATTTCAGGCTCATACATGCCCAGGAAAACCATTTCATTATCCTTTTCGATTAAAATTTATTATTACAAAACCACACTTCTAGACCATTTTAAGTCAAGACAAGGACTGAAATAATATTATGCCTTATTCCGCGAATAGATAACACATTTTTGAGAACGAGTACATTGTTTCCAAAATCCAATCTACATGTACCGAGTCCTACTACATCTAGGCCGATACCATTTTCCATAAAACATTATATTCAACTACACCAAAAAAAAAAAAAACTTGATGTTGCACTTGCTCTCTATTCCGAGCACTTCTAAAAATTTTCTGTAGTTTAACATCGTCTCTTTTAACGATAAATTCCGATTCTCACGAAGTTAGTTTATTTTCCATGCTAAATGATCAACAATATTATAAACAAAAAAAATAATTAAAACACACTGATCACCCAATATAAAACTAACAAACGGAAGAAATCCAATATGCTCCAAAAAAATATTAGTCAATGTATTCAACCGTCAGTAAACATACAATACAAGAAACACTGTACCCAACTATTCAAAAACAATATTTAATTATTCTAAATACAGGACAAGAGCACATAATGCAGTCAAAAATAAAGATGTCCTTAAAATCATAGGCTCACAACTCACAAGACACGAAGAATATTAGCAAATATATATATAAATATATACAAATTCCAGTCTCCACAAAAAATAGATCAACGGACAACAATATATAAATATTTTAGAAACATGTTATGCACCCTATAAAAACAGCAGTAAACCATCAAAAATTTAACAACATCCAACAATTAACAATATAATAAAATTATATTGCCTCATAAAATCTAGCAAAAACCAACAATTAGCAATATAAAGTAATGGTCTAATAAACTCAAACCAATGCCTCAACACAGAAATAAAAACCAATATATAGAAAGAGATGTTAATCCGATGAAACGAATAGAAACAAACTACACATTACAACATGAATGTAGATAAGAGGAAGCTTATACAAAATTATCACGTAAATAATTATAAAATAGAAAAAACATGCTCTGTATCATATGGTCAGACTAATGAAAATTAATATAAAACTAATTAATAACTATGAAAGAATTACAGAGATATGCATGAAAAGGTTACAAAATTTTAAACAACAAAAAAATAAATGACCAGGTAGATAATGTTATATCAATCTCCCTACTAATTAGAAAAAAAAACTAATCAACAGAAAAAGATATGGGTAGTAAAAGTATCATGTTGGCATCGGAGAACAAGTAAGCACATAATATGAAAATAATTAAACAAAAATTAAAGCAAAACAAGAGGGGCAAAAACAATCAAGTCAACAAGGTAATCATGTTAATAGACCAACATATAGATAGCAACGAAAGCAAAAATCGAGATAACCTGTAAAAAAATATTCACAATTCCGCATAAAAACTTCAATAAGCGAACCGGTTTAATCATATGTAGTAGAATATCAACACACCGATCTGGAAATCCACCAAACGCGAGTTACATTGAAAACCTGGCAAAAATAAATTAGAATTAGCAGGGCTCTGATGCCAATGAAAAGATTTTCGGTAAGAACGAAATATTTAGAGGTACGTTAATAGGGTTCCGAATGTATTTTGAACAAGTTTCAGAGTATTTTTTTTATTTGTTATACACCACTATATATGGGTTACAAAATACATTCTCCATCCCAATACTAAACTGCCCCATTAACTTCACTATTAATATAATAAATATATTGATATGTAACTCATACAATTACAACTAAACATTTATTTATATAATTAACACTAATAAATACATCATTTATGTATTTATTTATTCAATTTATTTTATGAATTATTTGGTATAAAGTCAAAAACCCAACACCGAGTTCATCTCAAATGAGCCGAACTCGAGTTTTGTTCACGAACGACTATGTTCACTTACGGCCCTACCTTCAAGCCACCTCTTGCACAAGTCTAAAATGTAGGTCTGTAATTCCAGCAATTTCATTTTAAAAATTCGATAAAATCAGTACCATTAGATAACGAAAATCTTAACAAGATATTGAGAATCCAAACTTATATTTCGTGCAATTAAATTTATAAAAATTACTAGTTTAAAATAAATTAATTAATTATGCATGTTTAATTAGGTAAAGGTGACGGACGGATAGCAGGTAGCTGTCAAGTGTACAACGACATATCATTTAGGAGCATAAAGTGCAAGTTTGGATTTATTCGCAAGCGCATTAATCTCAATAGGTCGGCTTCCACATTTACCATAATACAATCATATTGTTGACATATTTTGGTTACCAAGAAAAAAATTGTTGACATTTTTAGAAATCCTTTTAAACATAAGAACCCATAATTCGTATTTCTTTTCCTTCTTAAAACAAATTTATATTTATACTATTAACTCCTTATATATAATACTAGCTTATATCCCGTGAGATGCACGGTCTTCTTTAATATTTTCTTATTTTTTATTTAGATTTTAGTTATTATATATAATTTGATAAAATTTTAATATATATATATATATATATATTGGATTTATAAATCTAACAATATAATATTTAAATTTAATATATTATTGACGTAATCAATATTAGTATTTTAGATATTAAAATATAAAATATTTTAAAATAACATATCTAATGATTCGTATTTTTTTACTCTTAAAAATCAGTGTTTTAGCTGTCGGTTATAAATATATAATAATATTACCATTTTATATATATATTGTCCGTCTTATTTTTAGAAAATAATTTGTTTTAGTTAAATAGATATATGAAATAGGTAATATAATTTAGCTGAAAAAGGTAATTGGTTATCAATAATTTGGTTTCCATATATGTCCTGTGTTTATAAGATGAGTTGTTTTAGGTAAAAAATATAAAAATAATGTGTTTTAGCTGAAAAAGGTAATCAATTATAAATGTATAATAATATTACCATATTATATATATGTTGGCCGTTTTATTTTTAGAAGATAAGTTTGTTTGGTTTAAAAAATAAATATAAAATAGGTAATGTAGTGAAAAAAGGTAATTGGTTATTAATAAATTGATTATAGATAGGCTCGTGAATCGGCCCAAATACCGACCGACCGACCGACCAAAGCTTTTAATGTTTCGTCTTTAATAATATAGTATAGAAGCGTAAGGAGATCTTATCCAAAACTTTGGTCTGTCACTATACTACCAAAAGTATATGATCCGTTGGATTATAAAACTATAAATATTCAAATAGATGGGGATCGTTAGATATAATATTAAAAATTGTATTTGATTAATAATAGGATAGTATTTAAATACTAAAAAGTGTATTTTGATAATTTAAACCAATTATAGATAGGTTTTCTATATTAAATAGAAATCTTTATGTAAAAAATCGTAATTATCTTTTCTCTTTAGTTTATGGATAGTTCCAGTTAGATAATAATTATTAAACCATCATTAAATTAAAGATAATTTTATTAACTTCGCGTGGGCTGTAAAATTGTTAAAATCTGTTGTCTAAAACTCAAGATAGAGCCCAAACAGTAAAGTGATTATCTAAATTTTAATAATAATTTTTTTAATTTAAACCAATTATAAATAGGTTTTCTATATTGAATAGAAATTTTTATGTAAAAAATCGTAATTATATTTTCTCTTTAGTTTATGGATAGTTCCGGTTAGATAATAATTATTAAACCATCATTAAATTAAAGATAATTTTGTTAGCTTCGCATGGGCTGTAAAATTGTTAAAATATGTTGTCTAAAATTCAAGATAGAGCCCAAACAGTAAAGTGATTATCTAAATTTTAATAAAATAATTTTATTATTGTAGCACCAATTTAATTTTTTTCCTAATTCTTTTAAATTTATAAATTCTATGTTTATTTCAATAAAATATTAAAATCAATTTAAGAAAAATTAAAATCGATCTGGTCCGTGTACGATCACTATACGACCAAATTAATTATTACAGTTAGATCTTAAATAGATCGATGAGAATTGTTAGATCTAATATTAAAAAGTGTATCTGATTAATAATAGAATTATATTTAAATACTAAAAAGTGTATTTTGATAATTTAAAAATTTTCTATGTAAAAAATCTTAAATATCTTTTCTCTTGAGTTTATGGAACTATGTATAGTTCCAGTTAGATAATAATTGTTAAACCAAATATCAAGATAACAATTTATATCGATTACAATGATACCTACGTTATAAGAGACTTAGGAGAACTCATGTGCATGAATAAATGTAAACACTTTTTTTTTGAAGGAACATAACAATTCGATTAATCCAAATTATAATTATATTATTTTACATATAACAAACATAAAAGGATAATATCAAAATATTATTAAAATGTTGAGGGTTTCATATTCATAAACGATAATTTTGAATATAATACTTATATTAAAACTAGTTTAAAACCCGTGTGATGCACGGATTGTTAATTGTTATTTTATTATTTTTTTAAATATTTTTTTAATTGTATTTGTTAAAAAAATAAGTAGGCATGTTAAAATAGCTAAACACTTTTAATTAATTAAAAACATTAAAATAGATTTTAAAAAAATAAGCAAGGATTTGCCCATTATTTTTGGAAAAGGAGGGGTTTTAGTAAGGAAAAATAAAAAATGTAACATATATATTTAGTTTAAAAAAGGAAAATGTTCGTGATATTTTTGGAAAATGAGGTTTTAAAATTTAATAATTAAAAATATTTAAATACGTTTTAAAATAAATACGTAAAGGGCTTACCCGTGATATTTTTAGAAAAAAATAGATTTTAGTGAGAAAAATAGAAAAAATAAGTTGAAAAGGGTAATTTTCCGTGATATATTTAGAAAATGAGGGACTTTGTTAGAGAAAATCTATAATGTGTTTTAGCTGAAAAGATAATTGATTATAAATAGGTATTTAATCATTTATATTTTTAATATTTTAAGCAATTGCATTTGTTAAAAAAAAATAAGTAGGCTTGTTAAATAGGTAATTTTTAAAAAATAATTATAATATTAAAATATGTTTAAAAATAAATAACTAAATGTTTGTGCGGGATATTTTTGGAAAAGGAGAGTTTTAGTAAGAAAAAATAGAAAAACTAACATGTTTTAGTTAAAAAAGGTAATTGCTCGTGATATATTTGAAAGAGTAGGGGAATTTTTTAGAAAAAATAATGTATTTTAGGTGAAAAAGGTAATTGGTTATAAATAAGTAATATTATTATTTAGTAATATATTTCTATAAATAAGTAAGGGCAATTAAGTAAAATCACAACGTACCATACCGACCGACCAAACTTTTAATGTTTCGTCTATTATATAATAGTATTGATGTGTATTTGATTAAATGTAGGATTATATTTAAATACTAAAAATTGTGTTTTGATAATTTAAACCAATTATAAATTGATTTTCTATATTGAATTGAATTCTTTGTGTAAAACTTCTTAACCATCTTTTCTTTTAAGTTTATTTTATGGGTAGGTCAACTGGTCAAGTTAGATAATAATTATTAAACCATCATTAATTTAAAGATAATTTTATTAGTTTCGCATGAGTTGTAAAATCGTCAAAATTCAATTTTTAAAACTCAGGATATAACCCAAATATTAAAGTGAGTATCTAAATTTTAATAATTTTTTTTATTATTGTAACACCAATTTATTTATTTTCCCACTAATTCTTTTAAATATAGAAATTTTATGTTTCTTTCAATAAAGTATCAAAATTAATTAAGAACAAATTCAAATCGATTAAGAATATAACAATACGAGAATAAAATTTTATATGATCATAACATAATTTTTATTCTATTTAATAATTTTTAAGTAATAATGTATTTTAAAATTTTATTTACACCGTAAATATAACCGAAACATTAAAAGTAAAAGCAGTTAGTAAGATACTTATATCAGTATATACTTGATATCCTTATTATATTAAATCCTTATATATAATAATCATAATAGGGATCTTATCCCAAATTTTGGTCGTATACAACCAAATTAATAAGGACCATTAGATCTTAACTAGATAAATGAAAATTGTTAGATCAAATATTAAAAAAGTTTATTTTATTAATAATATGATTATATTTAAATTCTAAAATGTGTATTTTGATAATTTAAACCAAATATACCAAATATAAATAAGTTTTCTATATTGAAGATAATTCTCCATGTAAAAAATTAGTGACTTTATTTTCTCTTTCATGGGCAATTCCACCTAGATAAAAATTGTTAAACCATCTTTTAATTAAAGATAATTTAGTTATCTTCATGTGGGGTGTAAAATCGTCAAAATCTGATTTTTAAAACATAAGATAAAGCCCAAATTAATAAAGTGAATGTTTAAATTCTAATAATAATTATTATGTCATCATTATTTTAACACCAATTTAATTACTTTTTTCTAACTATTTTAAATTTAGAAATCTATGTTCAAAAATTAAAATCAATCTAAGAAAAAATCAAATCAACAAAGAATATAATAATACGAGGATAAAATTTTATAAAATTGTGCATATTTTTAATCCTATTTTATTAAGTTTTATATCATAACTAATCAAATATTATTTATTATTAAATAATAAATTATACGTAAATGGTGATTTTATTTTATAAGAACTCATAGAGACCTAATTTCATTGTTAGCGGAACTATATTCATATTAAAAAAAAACCTTATTTTGAAATTTTAGACTTAACTAGAGAAGAGACCAAACTTTTTAAACCTATATACATTGTAAATTATTAAATTCGAAACTTTAAAAATTTGCTAATCAATTAGTATAGTACTTTTCTGAAAAATCGTACTTTACAAAAAATATTATCAAATAACATATGTTTGCAAGAAAAAATGAAAAAATTCTTATTTTTCAAAAAAACCTATAAATTTTAATATGTTGTTGGTAGATTCAAACCTTAGATCATTCTACATGATAATTTTACTGTTATATCTAACGTTTTTCAACAATTTAATTTGAAAGATTCAACGATTATGGATTAAGTGACCAGACTTAACTTATAAGGAAGCTTTCATTATTTAGTCTTTCATATAATAACATAGATATTTACCGGATATACTATAAAAAAATGAAATTTATACAGAATTTTGATCACGGTGTACTACTTTAAAAGAAGAACTATTACAAAAAAAAATAGATTTTAATTGATAATTTATTTTGTCAAAAGTTCAGAGTTCCTGCATCTTTAACATATTACAAAAAAGAGTATATTATATTTTAGCAATAAATATTTAAAAAAATTATAAATATTAAGAAAAATTAATGATGTTATCATGGTAGTTTGGTCCTAAATACCGCCAAAACATTTTCAACCGTTAGATCCAATACTTTTAAAAATACATGATCAAGATTATATCATATAAAAAGAAGTTATTATCTAAAAATGATATAAATTAAAAGATATTATATTAGGATTGGATTTTCTAAAAAGTCAAAACATAAAAATAGTTGTAATTAAATAAGGAAACTCATTTAATACCAAAATAATAAAAAACGTTTAATGTTAAATATATAGGTGAAAACCGTTAGATTTAACATTAAAAACTGTATTTGGTTAATAAAGGGTATTCTAATAATCTAAACTACATATAAGTAGATTTCCTAAATCGAATAGAATTCTCAACATTAAATTTCGTCAGTTTATTCTCTTTTTAGTTTTAGAATAGTTTTTAATTGAAAAAGAACTATTAAACCACAACTAAATTAAAGATTATTTTGTGAATTTCATGTGGACTATAAAATTGGCAAAATCTAATTTTTATAACTCAATATAAACAAATATTAAATTGAGCGTGTAAAATATAACAAATATCAAATTTTTAACTATAATTTTTTTGGCTAAATCTTTTTTAACAATAATTTAATCATGTAAACTAATAACTTTTAAATATTAAAATATTCATAAATAAATATAATTATAAATATTAAAAAACAATCGTGTGTTGCATGGGTAATAAAAATATAATTATAAATAAAATAATTATAAATAAAATTTAAGTAACTGTGCATTGCACGGGCTATAAGCTAGTACTAGCTTATATCCCGTGCGATGCACGGTCTTCTTTAATATTTTCTTATTTTTTATTTAGATTTTAGTTATTATATATAATTTGATAAAATTTTAATATATATATATATATATATATTGGATTTATAAATCTAACAATATAATATTTAAATTTAATATATTATTGACGTAATCAATAGTAGTATTTTAGATATTAAAATATAAAATATTTTAAAATAACATATCTAGTGATTCGTATTTTTTTACTCTTAAAAATCTAAAAAGGGACTCAAGTGCAAATATCAAAATATGTGCTTGTTCAATATACCGAGTTTATTTGAATATACTGTTACTTTTATTTTCATTAATTATCTCGTTTAAATTGAATGTTAAAAAAATTATAATAAACATGAATTTCATAAGTTTAATATAACAATATTACCAATATATCTATCTTTTGCCCGTGTTATTTTTAATTTGAACATTAGTTGTTTCAGTTAAAAAATATAAACAGGTAATATCCTTAAAAATACAATTAGTTACTTATTAAAAATTATATAAAATTATATTAATTTTTATATATATACGCCTGCATTACTTTTAGAAAATTAGTTGTTTAAGTTAGAAAATATAAAAGAGGTAATTTGTTTTAGCTGAAAAGAATAACTTGTTATTTATTAATATTTATATAAAACAATATTACCATTGTATATTTATTTTGCATGTATTATATTTAGAAGATAAGTTGTTTTAGTTAGAAAATATAAAACACATAATGTGTTTTAGCTGTCGGTTATAAATATATAATAATATTACCATTTTATATATATACTGCCCGTCTTATTTTTAGAATATGATTTGTTTTAGTTAAATAGATATATGAAATAGGTAATATGTTTTAGCTGAAAAAGGTAATTGGTTATCAATAACTTTGTTTCCATATATGTGTCCTATTTATAAGATGAGTTGTTTTAGGTAAAAAATATAAAAATAATGTGTTTTAGCTGAAAAAGGTAATCGGTTATAATATTACCATATTATATATATGTTTTCCGTTTTATTTTTAGAAGATGAGTTGTTTGGTTTTAAAAAAAATATAAAATAGGTAATGTAGTGAAAAAAGGTAATTGGTTATTAATAAATTGATTATAGATAGGCCCGTGAATCGGCCCAAATACCGACCGACCGACCGACCGACCAAAACTTTTAATGTTTCGTCTTTAATAATATAGTATAGATTATTAAAGACAAAACATTAAAAGTTTTGATCGGTCGGTCGGTCGGTATTCACGGGCCTATCTATAACCAATTTATTAATAACCAATTACCTTTTTCAATACATGACCTATTATATATATATATATTTAAACTAAATCAACCAATCTTCTAAAAATAAAACGGGCAACATATATATAATATGGTAATATTATTATATATTTATAACTGATTACCCTTTTCAGCTAAAACACATTTTTTTATATTTTTTTAACTAAAACAACTCATCTTCTAAATATGACACTTATATGGAAACCAATTTATTAATAACCAATTACCTTTTTCAGCTAAAACATATTACTTATTTCATATATCTATTTAATTAAAATAAATAATTTTATAAAAATAAAACGGGCAACATATTTATAAAATGGTAATATTATTATATATTTATTACCGACAACTAAAACACATTATGTGTTTTATATTTTCTAACTAAAACAACATATCTTCTAAATATAATACATGAAAAATAAATATACAATGGTAATATTGTTTTATATAAATATTAATAAATAACCAGTTATTTTTTCAGCTAAAACACATTACCTCTTTAGTGAAGAACTCTTTAAATTGAGTAACTTAGGAACTTTTGTTTTCAGAAATTGGATCAATCTTATTTAACATGTCAGTGAACGTGGGGTTAACACCTCTGTCAAAACAAACCTACATTACACGTTTTTTTTACAGGTACAATACACGTATTTAACTACTTTTTCAATCAATATTTTTATTAAATCTATTATATATATTAATTTTGTAAATATTAACATACAAAATTTTTACTATTTTTATAATAATGTTCAAAAGACACATCAATTACTATATAATTATATTTTGATTTTTTTACCGAACACATAATTACCTGTAAATAGTAATATTTTTACAAAATATTTTAAAAAAATATTGTGTTTTTACAGTACATAAAATTAATTTATAAAACAAAAATACAGAATATAAAAAAATTAGAAACACAAAATACCTCAAATTTACATAACACAAAAATACAGAATATAAAAAATATACAGAACAAAACAAACCTACATTACACGTTTTTTTTGACAGGTACATTACACGTGTTTAGCTACTTTTTCAATCAATATTTTTATTAAATCTATTATATATATTAATTTTTTAAATATTAACATACAAAATTTTTACTATTTTAATTATTTTTATAATAATGTTCAAAAGACACATCAATTACTAAATAATTATAATTTGATTTTTTTACCGAACACATAATTACCTGTAAATAGTAATATTTTTACAAAATACATTAAAAAAATATTATGTTTTTACAGTACATAAAATTAATTTATAAAACAAAAATACAGAATATAAAAAAATTAGAAACACAAAATACTACAAATTTACAGAACACAAAAATACAGAATATAAAAAATATACAGAACATGAGAATTATATACTTTTTATACACAATATAATCTAGTTATTGTACAGAATATTTTATCGTTTTACACAATTATTTTATAATGAAATACTGAAAAAAAAAAAGAAAAGAAAAGACATGAGACATGACAGTTAAAGTAGACACAAACGGAAGTTTTGACGTGTGTGTTAGTTCTAGGTTAATCATTTAAGTGGTTCCTCACTGAGACCTTCCTATATATATATAAAGTAATATAATTTTATATAGTTGTTAATAAGTAACTAATTATCTTTTTAAGGATATTACCTGTTTTATATTTTTTAACTGAAACAACTCATGTTCAAATTAAAAATAACACGTGCAAAAGATAGATATATTAGTAATATTATTATATTAAACTTATGAAATTCATGTTTATTATATATTTTTTTACATTCAATTTAAACGAGATAATTAATGAAAATAAAAGTAATAGTATATTCAAATAAACTCGGTATATTGTACGAGCACATATTTTGATATTTGCACTTCAGTCCATTTTTAGATTTTTAAGAGTAAAAAAATACAAATTATTAGATATGCTATTTTAAAATATTTTAGATTTTAATATCTAAAATACTACTATAGATTACGTCAATAATATATTAAATTTAAATATTATATTGTTAGATTTATAAATACAATATATATTAAAATTTTATCAAATTATATATAATAACTAAAATCTAAATAAAAAATAAGAAAATATTAAAGAAGACCGTGCATCTCACGGGATATAAGCTAGTTATTATATTAAAGACGAAACATTTAAAGTTTCGTAGTCCCATCCTCAAAGTTTTTGTAGTCTGATCACTACATTTATAGCCGTTAGATATTTCTGATCAAATCAATAAGAACCGTTAGACAAAATATTAAAATTATTATTTAAAATATTTTTTCTATTTTTCCTAACTAAAACATCATATTTTCCAAAAATATCACAGGCAGTTTCATTTAATAAAATAACATAATAAGGTTATAATTGCTAATAACTAACTCATTACCATTTTTAGCCAAAGTGTATATTCTTTTTTATATTTTCTAACTAAAATTTCTACTTTTCCATATTTCCTAAATAAAACCTCTTATTTTCCAAAAATATCACGAACAATTCTATTTAATAAAATAAAATAATAATATTATAATTATTAATAACTAACCGATTAGCCCTTTTTCCCAAAACGTATATTTTTTTATATTTTCTAACCAATATTTTTCCTAACTAAAACTTCAAAAATATCACCGGCTATTCCATTTATTTGCATAAAATACTAATATTATAAATCTATCTATCCATCTATACTATATTATTAAAAACGAAACATTGAAAGTTTTGGTACCTCTTTTTCGGTACGGTACTTGCCTTATTTAATTGTTTATTTTATTATTATAAAAATTATTATAACCAGTCACCCTTTCAATTAAAATACATTACCATTTTTTCTAAAAAAAACACGGTCAATTTCCTTTTCAGCTAAAACATGTTACTCTTTCTATTTCCCTTACTAAAATCCCTCATTTCCCAAATATATCACGAGCAAACCCTTACTTATTTATTTTAAAACCTATTTTAATACTTTTAATTGGCAATTACTTTTCCCCTCTTTTTCTAGAAAAATCATGGACAATTACCTTTTTCGGCTATAACATGTTATATTTTGTATTTTCCTTACTAAAATCCCTCATTTTCCAAATATATCACGGACAAACCCTTAATTATTTACTTTAAAATCTATTTTAATTGACAATTATCTTTTCAACTAAAACATGTCACATTTTCTATTATTAAAACCCCTCTTTTTTCAAAAATATCACAGATAAATCGTTACTTTTATGTTTTAAAATTCAACGAAAACATGTCACTTTCTATTTTTCTTACTAAAACCCCTCTTTTTCCAAAATATCACGGGCAAACCGTTACTTATTTATTTTAAAATCTATTTTAATACTTTTAATTATTTAAAAATGTTTAACATGCCTACTTATTTTTTTTAATAAATGGAATTAATAAAATATAAAATATAAATAATAAAATTAACAATTATTAAAAACAATCCGTGCATCGCACGGGTTTTAAGCTATATTATTAAAGACGAAACATTAAAAGTTTGGTAGTCGGTCAGATGGACGATCGTTACTTAGTGATTTTACTTAATTACAATTACTTATTTTTTTTAAAAACTATCACTAAATAATAACATTATTTATAACCAATTACCTTTTCAGCTAAAATGCATTACCTTTTTTTATTTGTTTCTAACAAAATTCTCTCTTTTTCTAAAAAAAACACGGGCGATTATCTTTTTTAACAAAAACATGTTACTCTTTCTATTTTTCCAAACTAAAACCCCTCATTTTCCAAAAATATCACGGCCAAACCCTTGCTTATTTATTTCAAAATCTATTTTAATACTTTTAATTATGAACACTTTTTCAGCTGAAACGTGTTACTTTTTCTATTTTTTAATTTTCTAAAGAAAATATTTTTAAATAATAACATTTTTATAACCAATTACCTTTTCAGCTAAAATACATTATCTTTTCTTTTTTTTTTCTAACAAAATTTTCTCTTTTTCTAAAAAAAACACGGGCAATTATCTTTTTTAACTAAAATATGTTACTCTTTCTATTTTTCTTTACTAAAACCCCTCATTTTCCAAAAATATCTCGGGCAAATTCTTACTTATTTATTTTGAAACCTATTTAAATACTTTTAATTACGGGCACTTACCTTTTCAGCTAAAACATGTTACTTTTTCTATTTTTTCTTATTAATACCCCTCATTTTCCAAAAATATCACAGGTAAACAGTTATTAATTTATTTTAAAATCTATTTTAATACTTTTAATTATTTAAAAAAGTTTAACAAGCCTACTTATTTTTTTAAAGAGTGCAAATTAATAGAATATTAAAACATAAATAATAAAAATAATAATTATTAATAACAATCCATGCATCGAACGAGTTTTAAGCTAGTTAATGATATTATTTTCATGTTTATAAAAAGTTTCGATTTAAACGATTAATTATAGTTTAATCGGCTTTAAGATAAGTGAAACATCTGATTTTTGAAATTTGATTAATTTATATGAATTTTTTGGTGGCTAGTATTTATATTTTAATTATTAAATAATTTTTTTTCATTAAATATGCATAATATGAAATATATAATATAACAAAAACCTAAATTAATTTATAAACAATTAATAAAAGAAGAGTACTATATTATATTTAAAGAAAATAACAAATACATCCAAGTTTTTCTCAACTTACTCCGCCATTTACTGATTAATTCCAAATTCTTATTAATTCCGATATCTAACTTTTATAACAACTAGTTAAAAAAGCCACGCTTCGCGGCGGCGGTGTAATAATTTTTTTAAAAAACTCTATCAATTCAATTACGAAAATTACTCGGTACTCGCTAATAAACCGCCCTTCCGTAAAACATGTTTTTCTTTTTAATATCAAAATCTCGAATTTAATATATTGTATATATACTTGTCTTATATATTAATTTTTATGTTACCATACTCCTTTCTAATGAGCCACTCTTTCGTTAACTTTACATATTCTACTTCAAATAAAACTTCTTTCCTTTTTAATATCAAAATCTCAAATTTAATATATTGAATATATACTTGTCTTATATATTATTTTTTATGTTACCATAACCACTCTTTCGTTGAAAAAACACCTATATAACTTTACATGTTCTACTTCAAATAGAACTTTTAGTTATGTATTACAAACGTTTATTCTACTTTCAATAGAACTTTTAATTACAAGTACTTCTTTTATCTCCGAACTTTTCTCCTCTATAAATTTTAGAAACACCTATTCTATTTCAAATAGAACTTTGCAAGTACTTCTTTTATATTTGAACCCTTCCCATCTACAAATCCAAACACCTATACTTCAAATAGAACTTTTAATTATATGTATTCGCTATAAATTCGAACTCTTCTCCTCAATAAATTCGAACACATATTCTACTTCTAATATGTTAAAAGATATTTTTTATTGACTACTATTTAAAATTCAAAAATTCTAGAAAATTAGAAAAATAGACTGAGCCGATCTTAGAAGTGTCACCTCACCTCTCGCGTATCCTCCTTTATATATGTTAGATCAGGATTCAATGATCGTCAGGATCTAGACTCAACTGATCAGGATTGCTGACATCATCAGGATTGCATGGTCGTCAGGATCAGAATGAATATCAGGACTGGGATCAGGATTGATCATCAGGACTGGAAGCTGATCAGGATTCCTACTTCGAGTTATATTTGGAGTCTAGTTAAATAAGGAAGATTATTCTGTCGGTTCCTGGTCTGTAGGAATGAAGCTATCAATTTAGGATATGTTTCAATCTTTGTTATTGATTAGGACTTATCATGTAATTGATAGAGAAGCTGTGTAGTATATAAACACAGTTTTAGGTTTCGATTTATGTGGCAGAAAGACGAGAACATAATCGATCTCATACACGAGTATCTTTGTAACATAGCAGCTCTCAAAAACACAGAATTTATTGAGAGAGGTTTTGTAACATAGCAGCTCTCAAGAACATCAGAATTTCTTGAGAGAGTTTTGTAACAGTTTTATATCAGATTTAATAAAGCTGTTATCATTCTTTCATATCTGTGATTCATATCTTATTAAGTCGAGAATCTTACACAATTGTATTCAACCCCCCTTCTACAATTGTTTATTACTGGACAACAATATATAGGGATATTCCATTTGGTACCATTGTACAATTGGCTTTTCCATTTGGTACCACTCGAAGTTTTTGACTTCCAAGTGGAGCCATCATACTTTTGACTTCATCCACATGATACCACTCCGTTAACCAAATGTTAGTCGACCGTTACAAAATTATGAGCTTGTCCATTTGGTACCACTCAAAGTTTTCGACTTCCAAGTAGTACCTTTCTACTTTGTGTTTCAATTCCAAAATACCAATATGTTAATAAATTTGATGAATCTGATCATTCGATGGTGCCACTTGGAAGTCGAAATTTTTGAGTGATACAAAATGAACAATCTCATAATTTTGTAACGGCGGACTAACGTTTGATTAACAGAGTGGTATCACGTGGATGAAGCCAAAAGTATGATGACACCACTTGGAAGTCAAAAACTTTGTGTGGTACCAAATGGAAAAGTCAATTGTACAATGGTAACAAATGAAATATCTCTTATATATATTGATGATTTTTATCTAAAATACGTAATTTCATATTTTCTTTTCCTTCTCAAATAAAATAACGTACATTAGTTTTCCTTCTTCTTCTTTTTTTCTTCAAAAAATAAAAGAAAGACCTCTTAATATTTACTAGCAAAAAGAAAAAAAAAAGAAAGGCCTTTCTCCTGCTCCGGAAAAAACTCACAATTCACGAGGAAAGGGATGGAAGAGCCCACCTCGGGGAGAAACTGAGCCGTGTCTCCACTCGGCTGAGTATACATGGAAATGGGATCCAATAAGCAATAACATGCCGGACTGAATTATACAAAGAGTAGGGTTAGGTAGCTCAAATTTGTTCTCAAAAATTTTACTCCCTCCGTTTCACTCAAACGAGTTTGTTTGATTTTTCTTGGTCAAATTGACCAAACTTTGACTAACTTTTAAAAATTATTGACTTATATTTCTTCAAATCTAAAAAATGTACGTTATAATAATTTTTTTATAATATTTTTTACATTAATTATATTCAATATATAATATATGTAATTTACATTACAAAATTAGTCAATTTGACCAAGAAAAGTCAAACAAACCAGTTTGAGTGGGACAAAGGGAGTACAAAATAATGTGAAAATAATGTGACATGACATGTGACATACTACATTTGTCCTATTTTATATATCTATTTTGTAAAAATCACACATATTAAGAAAAATATTAGTTAGATAAAATTTTCTAACTAATAGTCTAATACCCTTAATTAATACATTGAAAAATGAGAACTCTGTTGAGTTTAAAAAAAGTTAAATCTTAAAGATAATAAATGAAGGGATAATTTTGGAAAATTATTCTTAAATTTGTATGGAAAGAAGAGAGGGACTTGTAATGGTCAAAAATACCATTTTTTTTAATATTTGAAGACAAAAATACCCATTTTAAAAATTTTGACAAAAAATATCAGCATATTACGCATTTAGTAAATCAGTATTAATATTACGCATTTGGTAAATGAGTATTACTCTTACGAATTTGAAGAATGAGTATCACACGTTTTTTTTTCAAAAACAATTACAAAATAAAATAAAATTAATAAATGAGATACGAATTCCACAAATGCGTATCACTCCTTTTCAAAAGGTGTTACGCATCTTCCGAATGCGTAAAAGGTCAATTTTTTTTAATTTTTTTTGAAAAATATTTTTAAATTCTCTTTTTATGTATTACTCATTTTTCAAATGCATATTATTGATACTCAATTTTAAAATGCGTAATAAATTGATATTTTTGGTCAAAATTTTTAAAAATGATATTCTTGTCATTTAGTCTAAAAAACAGTGGTATTTATGTCATTTTTTCTATAATATGTGACAATTTTTTTTCCCAAAAGGAACATGTATAATGGGACGGATGGAGTATTTTAATTCGTGAACGTATATTTATGCACGGAATCTCGTATCATTCGTGAACCAACTAATTAGTACCTCAGTCCCATTTTATGCCATTTCTTTTTGCACTCATTTCAGTGCACTCGGAAAAAATATTATAAATAATTTTTTTTTGAATTTATATTTTATTTTTATACAAACAAAAAAATCGAAAAAATATTATTTGTAAATATTTTTTACGAGTATGTTAAAATGCGTGCAAAAATAAATAGTCGGGATTGAGTGAGCATTTTTTAGGACTATAAAAAGCTGTTTCCTATTTTAAGTACAACAAGGACGATTTTCCAGAACACAAAGCTAAATACGTATATACATGTACTAGCCCACTTGGGCGGAGGAGCAGTCCCCCACAGCTCTCTTTTCTCGATTATATATTAGTCCCAGTAGATATCTTCTGTGCTTGTGCTACTTGCAGATAAAGTTTGTGATTCTAATAAATTCTACTGCCCCTTTGGGGTACTACAATTAAATACTTGCAGTTGCAGCCTCATCAACCATTTTATCAAATATTGTTAGCCCAAAAATCCCATGAAACAACTACATACTAGTCTTTCATTCTTGAAATCCCATAAAACAGATCAGGTGAGCCACTTCTAGATTCTTTGTGTATGCATGCTGCTGGATTCTGTTTCTTGTAACATACTGTTGTTCTATTTTTAACAAACTCACTTGTTGAGCTGTGTGTGTTGGTTAAGATTGAACATGGTTCTTCTTCATTACTTGTTAAGATCTACTTTTGGTGATTCATGATCATTATTAAGATATTATTACTTGTTTTTATGTGCAGGGATTATAAGGAATAAATATTAGTGTTTTGATTTTATTTGCATTTAATTTGAAATGGGTATTTGCTTGAGTTCAAGAATCAAAGCTGAGAGTCCATATCACACAGGTACTACTGTACTGTTATGTATATGCATATATTCTTTCTACTGTACAGCTGGATTCAATCTTAAAAGGAGTACAGAGTAAAGTGTTATTTAGTTCTTTCATTCTTCTAATTAAGATTATGAGTAATTAGCTGGTGTTGCTAGGAATTTCTTATTTAGGTATAGAGTTGACAATGTTATTTCCCTCATTAGCCAATTTAGAAATCATTGAATATAGATACTGTATGATAATATGTTTATTTATGTGAATCCATTACAGTGCTTGGAAATATAATTTAGCTACTATCGATTTTCTGAATATTTTTCCTTTTTGTTATGTATATTCTTGAATTACCTAGTGGCTAGTAATAGTAATCAATTTCAATTTTCTTGGAAGTTTTTTAAGCGTTTCTGTACTATTTAGGCCTATTCTCTTTCTTCTTGTTGTAAATTTAAAATTAACTGGAGAGTTCTACCATTCCGCTGTAAAATACAAGTGTGAGGGTCTTATGTAGATTGCACGTATCGTTTTTCAGGAGTAAATTCAAGAAGTACTAGCTCAGATGGAAATGGACAGAGCAATTCAAGCAGCAAGCTTTCATCTTTAGTAGTTCCACCAACACCGAGGAGCGAGGATGAAATTTTACAATCTTCTAATGTGAAGAGCTTCAGCTTTGCAGATCTCAAAACTGCCACCAGGAACTTCCGGCCTGATAGTGTGTTGGGAGAAGGAGGTTTTGGCGCAGTTTTTAAGGGTTGGATTGATGAGCAATCATTTTTGGCTGCCAAGCCTGGGACTGGCTTGGTTATTGCCGTGAAGAGGCTTAATCAAGAAAGTTTCCAAGGGCACAGGGAGTGGCTGGTGAGTTGCTGACTTATGGTTCAACTAGAGATAGGTTCAGTTATTCCTTTTCTTGGATACATGGATAGTCCAGATGTATGTTAAAAATATTTAATTACAATGTTGTAGTGACAAAATTAACCAGCCTGCTTGATTTCGTACATCATACTTATTCTATAAATTAAATTGAAATCGATTGTGCTTCTTTAGAAGGTGCGTTAGTGATATTTTTTTCTTTGTTTTGGTTATGCAGGCAGAAGTGAATTATTTGGGGCAGCTCTATAACCCTCACCTTGTAAAACTGATTGGATATTGCTTGGAAGATGAACACCGTCTGTTGGTGTACGAATTCATGCCCCGAGGCAGCTTGGAAAATCATTTGTTCAGGAGTAAGTTCTTATTTCCTGTAGGCATATCTATTTATGAAGCTAAAGCTTTATGAATTAACTGGGAGTAATTATTGACAGGAGGATCTTATTTCCAACCTCTTTCTTGGAATCTCCGCATGAAGGTTGCTCTTGGAGCTGCAAAGGGACTTGCATTTCTTCACAGCGCACAAACAAAAGTTATATATCGGGACTTTAAAACTGCTAACATATTACTTGACTCGGTATGTGGATTTAGATTTGATAAAAATTTTATACATATAAGGGTCCTACTCACTCTACTAGAAACTAACTTAAAATAAAAACTAGAAACTAATCATAAACATATGCAAATTCACGCTTACTACTGTGTTGTTATTATACAATCACCATTAATTCCGGTCACATCTCCGATCACTATTGACTCCGGTCAGCCCTCCGATCACCATGAATTCCGGCTACCATCATCAACCACGAATTTCGGCTACCACTTCCGACGAAAATCATGAATTCTGGCTAACTTTCTTTTCCCTCCTCGATTTCTATGTCCCTCTACTTTACAAATTCGATTATCACCAACAAATGCCTACTACAAACATCACATCTCTTAAAAAATAGCAATCTGAAAATTAAACATAATATAGGAATATAAATAACCAGACTTACACAAAAATCACTAATTTATATCACAAAAATCACCAATTTATCTTGCAGTAATCACTAATTTGTACTACAACAATCACTAAATATACGGCAGCTTGTCTCCCTTTTCAACCTCCATTTCTCTTTGCTCTATAAGTTCGATCTTCAATTGTACCACAATCTCTGATAAAAATCCGAATCTCTTATTGTTACTTCTTATCATCACAATTTGAAAAAATAAAAAATATAAAACAATTCATTCACCAACACCTCTAATCCGCACCACCATCATTGATTCATATTACAAAACTGATATATATCATCACCAACCCCCTTGAATAATTTATGCACTTGGAAATGAATGGATAGAGAAATGGAAGTTTGTGATATAATCGAAACATATAATGATTGATGTCGGAATTCATGACGATCTTGGCGGAATCCATGGTGACTACTATGTACAGGGTGATATATACATACAAGTTTGTACGTATTATGTATATGATGGAGTATGTGCAGATGTGTAGCGGGGGTTGAAATCACGTGAAAAGCTAAAAATAAGGGAGGAGAGAGGGTGATAGACTGATAGTCAAGATAAGATTTGTGTGGTCCAGATTTAATTGTACTAAAAAGATCAATGACTAAGATTAGTTTCTAGTTTTTATTTTAAAATTGGTTTCTATTTGATCAATTGCCTATATATATATATAAACCTTTTCTTCTTCATGGTTTGTGCTATAAATCTTTGTATACATTCTTTCTCTCTGGTGACATTTTAGCTTCTACTGAAATAACAGGATTACAATGCAAAACTTTCCGACTTTGGACTGGCCAAGGATGGGCCGACAGGTGATAAAAGCCATGTCTCCACCAGGGTTATGGGAACTTACGGATATGCTGCCCCTGAATATCTGGCCACCGGTACACTATGATTCTCTAACTCTTTTGGTTGATTAGATTGTGTATCTTGTTGAGTTTCCCCTATCCACACACAGGTTGTGTATGTACTGATAATGCAGAAAAGTCAGAAACTATTATCTATATTAAGCCTGTGTATAGATGGCAGTTTACTTTTCTTTAAATTCTACACAAGTCGGTATCTTTTTGCTGCTTCTGCGGTTCTGCCTGGTATCTTTTTCCATAGATCATGGCTGACTAATTTATATTTTAGGATATTGAGCTGATTCAACGAATGAGTATTTCTTCCAACCTTGTTTTTTCACCAGCTTTTCTGCCGAAGAAATGGACTTGCTAATAGAGTAATAGGAGTACTCAACCGAGCTTGATATACTTCAGGATTTTCATGCTCGTTTGATTTGGTTATTAATGTCAAGATAATATATTTCCTTTCTTTTAATACCGTTCAGCTTAAAACCAAATGTGCTACAAATAAAATCATTGTGGAATTATGTCCCTCTTTACCTGCAATAGGATTTTGTGTACATAGCAATAGGATTTTGTGTACATAGTGATTAACCATTTTTTTTTTCTTTGTATGTGTGTGTGTAGGTCATTTGACTGCTAGAAGCGATGTGTACAGTTTTGGTGTGGTCCTTCTTGAGGTGATCTCTGGCCGAAAAGCAATCGACAAGAACAGGCCATCCGGAGACCACAATCTGGTGGAGTGGGCCAAACCTTACCTTGGCAACAAACGTAAAGTCTTCCGCATTGTTGACAGTCGTCTTCAGGGACAATACTCTTTGGATGTAGCCCACAAGGCTGCTAACCTCGCACTACGATGCATATCAACAGAACCAAAGTTCAGGCCACGCATGGATGAAGTGGTTAAAGAATTAGAGCATCTTCAGAATTCCAAGGAAACAGGAAACTCTCATAGAAATCCAAACAGCCAGCAAAGGCATCGCAGACGAAGTGCTGGTGACGCTACAGATGCAAAAACTGTTGCATATCCACGGCCATCAGCTTCTCCTCTTTATACCAAGTAAATTAACACTACCTAATTAGCATCTTGTTCTGCTTATTGAAAATATTGTAGTTGGCTTCGATTTTTTTTTCTTTCAAGATATCAGAAATTCACCTTTATTTGTTTCACTGTATATTTTCGTTTACAGTCATCTTTGTTTAATGATGTGTTATGGAAGCACCTGAACTCTTGCTTGACTATTTCAAGTATTTGCTACCTCAACTAAGATATACATAAAGTAGAACTGGACGCAGGAAGAATGCACGATAGTTCCTGAAGTTGTCAAACATGGCATCTCATATACAATGGTCTCGTGAATCACGAGACGCCTGCTGTATTAATTTTACCAGTGAATATAGCATAATTAAAAGACATTCAAAGTTGTCAACTATAAGGGTGAAAATTAAAAGAAATTCAAAGTTGTCAACTATGAGGGTGAAACTTCAAGTCATCAACAACAATTGGTGTAATCGTGATCAATGTAAACTACTAAATTAGCTAGTTTTTTATGCTGTCCGAGTCCCTTAAATATCCTAACTGATTTAAAAGACGCCAAATTTAAGCTTTAAAATAGACTTTTCATCATTCAATCAACATTGTTAACTATAATAAATCATATTTGAATTACAGAAGTAAACCCCTACACCATATTTAAAGAGATTAGCATCTTTGCACACGAACACACTAGTACATACAGAAAAATATCTTGATAGGAAAATGCAATCCCCTACTTCCAGAGAATAAAAAGGAGGGCAGTACATGATAATTACTTTGTATTTTTTTTTTGGATAAGAAAATCCCAGCTACACCTTTGCCATATATCTGGTTTCCACCTAACAAGACTTCCCTTATGGTAAATACTAGAAAACATAAAACAAAGACTTCCTAGTGCCTAGTATCTTTAGATATGGTAACTATATTCATTTCATAGTTAGATTAGATTCGCGGCGACTACCTTGTTCTAATAACACCAGGTGTCCAGTTTTTCCAATCAAATTTCCCAATAGATTTGTTTCTTAAACATACCATTTCTCTCAATTCAACAACCCTCCTCCGGAAATTGTTTTCCTGTTTCCCAGACTCGACTAACTCTGAAGGAGCTTCTTCATCTTCACTTTCTTTAACAGGTTCAGAAGAACCTTGCACCTCAGGTGTCTCACTGATGATATTTCCAAGCATCAAGACAACTTCACTCATTTTAGGACGAGACCTAGGTTGTTTCATTAGGCACTTGTTAGCTAGTGAGGCAAGTCTCTGGGCTGACCTAATGCAGTATTGCCCGTTGAGCTGTGGGTCGATAATTAGGTGAAATTTCTTTGAATCAGAGACATATGGTCTGACCCAGTCCAAGAGCTTCTGCTCACTTCGCGGTAAATTTCTCTCTACTGCCCGTCTTCCTGTAATTAACTCATAGAGGACAACTCCAAAGCTCCAAACATCACTTTTAGCTGTTAACCTCCCGGTGTGGACATATTCAGGGGCTGCATAACCTACTGTTCCAACAACCTACACAGCAAATGTAGGAAACATAAGTTTTTTCTTTTCCTACAAGGGTATAAAGCTGTTCGACATCAAAATAATTGCATCTGCATATAAATAAAATTGTACAAGATTATACGCCTTCATAGGTATGATCCGATCTGAAAGACTAGAAATACTCAGAAACAAAACTACATATTTAAAGACAGGCTCGTTGTACCATCATTACTTTTTTGGAGTAATATTACTTATTAGTTACTCAATGATAAGTTCCTATTTATGGCTTGGTTGATCACTCAACAACTACATCAAGTCAAGGTTGCAAATTCAGTATTTCACGTACCCAAATACCAAAATAAATACTAGTGAACCAAAACACTCAGAAAGAACGTACTGATGTTGAAACATGACTTGATCCAGCAGCCGGACCTTGCCTAGCCAGACCAAAATCTGATAGCTTTGCAGTGAAGTCCTCGTCTAGAAGAACGTTAGAAGTTTTAAAATCTCGAAATATTAGCTGCATAGAAACCGAAAGATACGATGCATCAGCATATATAATATAATACTAGCAAACTAGTAATCCACCCAGGAACGATGAATATGGGGAAGCAAAAAAATACACTACAACTGCTACAATACTTCTCAGCATAAAATTTTGTGATATAGGGTACAACTATTAGCCCTGTTGTAATGGCCTACTTTGGCCTTCAATAGAATGTAAAGAAGATTGAATTTATCACATACAATATACATAATCAATCACTTAATCTTCGAAAAAAAACCAAAACATATATTAAAAGACACGGACTTCACGCGCAACAAAAACTTTGTTGCTCATGGAACATGATCTTGAATCAAGGAAATAATACCTAAGGACTAATCGTATCTACAGTTCACTACATATGAGAATCAATAACCATTGATTTGCAGTTATTACACCAACCAACCACAAGGTAAGAGAAAACTGTCTGAATATAAACAAAGTGTCATATTTGCGGACATCATATTTATGTATTTTAATATCCAGTGGCCTGTGCATACAGAATAGGATAAACCTAAATATATAAATTAAAGAAGATATTAAACATGTCAACTGCACCAATCAATAACCATCGAGTAATACCTGAAAATCCATTTCTTCATGCAAATACGCCAAACCACGAGCTGCGTCTTGGGCAATATTCAATCTTGACATCCACGACAAAGGAGAAGGTATTCTAGCCAATAAATGGTCTTCCAAACTTTTATTAGGCATAAGCTCATACACCAAAAGCCGTTGCATACCTCTTTCGTCATCTTCCGCACAATATCCTACCAATTTGACTAGATTGGGATGGTTAACTACACCTAGAAAGCTTACTTCATTAATCCACTCTTTGTGCCCCTGAATTCTAGAACAATCAAGATATCATAAGGCAACAAATTGCGAAACTCATAACCTTACATATATAATACATTACCTACAACCTAATTGAAATTTGAAATGCTTAATCATCAATTAACACTATGACTAGCATCACTCTTAACGAATAACAACAACTCAAACACATAGGACTCCCTTTCGGAAAATGTGATTGGTAGCACTAGTATTTAAGATAATGCAGAGCACACAAATCCGAAACTAAATCCTAATATACTTTAAAAAAAATATGGAAACTATTTAAATCTGAAATTGAATTAGAAATAAAAACACAAGGTTCATGCCTGAAATCCTTTGCGATTGAGCTGTTTAATTGCAACATCCAATTTAAAATCATCATCAACCCGAACAAGTCCTCTATAAACCGACCCGAATCCACCTTCTCCAAGCATCAACGTCCTACTAAACCCTCTCGTAGCCGATTTCAACTCCGAGAAGCTAAAAACACGGAGATCATTGGCTCTATGTTGACCTAAAAACTCATAGAACCCAAACGAGTCAGTAAAATCTTTGGATTCCGAGTCCAACTCGGACCGACGGGTTTCGTAAGTGCTGGAAGCGATGCTGAGAGAACGCGCCCAGGAGACTTTGGAGGATCGCGAAACGACGTCGTGTTTGGTGAAATGAAAGCACTTCATTGTTTTTTGATAGTGAGGACCCAAACAGGGAATAATAAAAAGGACATTATAGAGTGTTGGTGGAGGAGAGAGACAGTCAAATGTGATGTGAGAGAGGCTGCTACTCATCCTATTTCATAAGCAGAGGCCACCTTTTTTGTCTCTTTCTTTTTTAAAATTAGAATAACGAAAGATGTATCGAATTACACGTGTTAGAATCTGATTGGATCTATATTAGCGGATCCACATGCATTTAAATTAATAGCACCAATAAAAATATTTTCAAATCACACATCACTATTGCCACGTCATTTTGTATCAATTTTTGGTACCCAATTCGGTACCTCTAGCACTACTTTTTTTTTCTTGTTCAAATTTCTCATGCTATTGCCGATTATTTTCAAATAATTATTAAATAATATTATAATATGTTCAACTTTATTTCGGATAATCCCTCATTTATGAATTAATCTTCTATCTATCTATCTATCTATTCTATCTATCTATCTATCTATTACTATATATAATAGGCCAACACAAGGGCAAAATTTGTCATTTTAATGCTTGTGAAGTTACGATTTTACCCCTATTTTTTGAAAAATAACAAAAATACCATTGTTATATTATTATGCAAAAATTTGTTAATATTTGTTATTGTAGAGAATCAAACCCCCAACCTCCTTCTAAGAAGTCCAAAGCCTAACCACTATGCTAAGTTGCTTTTTGAGTTTACTTTAAAGATTTTATTAGATAAGTCACATTATTTTCTCTAATTCTATATTCTTTTTTTTATTTTGAACATTTGAGTAAATAAAATATTGGTCCATATTATTTATATAAATTTGTATTTTTTATTTACGTTATTATATATATATATAAGTAAATCTATCTATCTACTTATATATATTAAATGGCGTCTAAGGGCAAATTGAGCTCAAAAAATGGCTGTGAAATTACAATTTTACCCTTATTTGTTGAAAAATCACAAAAATACCACTTTCTATAAGTTATGCTAAAAATTAATTAATTTTCATGTCTTAACCACTGTGCTAAGTTAACTTTTGATTTGTAATTTAGAATTCCTATTAGGTAAATCACATTATCTCCTTTTATTCTTTTCATAATTTAAATTTTAAGTATATAGAACGTTGACTTATATTATTTATATACCATTATGTTTGTTTTTGTAGCTTTGTATATAACTACATATCCGATCATGTTTGTAAATTTTTTATTATACATGTTTCTTTTCAATTAAAAAATACCAATTATATTGTTAATTGATATAATTTATATTTATTTGAACTGGTCAAGTATTTATACATAAAATATAATAATAATATTTGATCTAATATAAATTACATATTAGATACAAGGATCTCATTATTCGTTAGTTAATATTTTTTAAATTAAGAAAGTTAGCGTTGATATTTTTCATTAAATTATGAAATAATTATTATACAATTTGTTCGTCTCATTCATTTGTTAACAGTTTTATTTTCGAAATGTACACTCCTTTATTTTTATCTTTCCAAAAGACATATTATTCTTTACAACTTTAATAAATCTCACATGTCACTAATTTGTCCATTTTTTTATCATTCCTTCACCGTTCACATCTTTCACAAAAATTTGATTTATGACACGAAAATTTAGTGTTTGATTTAATTTTTGATGCATGAAATTACACGAACACGAAAATAAATGATAAAAACGTAAAATGTCTTATTGACATGTATTATAGACTTTGTGATTATACAATAACCGCTCATATATATTATCTATACTTCCGCCAAAAAAATCTTAACTCACAATTTTTATTTAAGGGGTTGTCATTAACCAAAAAGTTGGTGATAAGACCCCTCTTTAGTGTTTTCTTTTGATTTTGTTTTCGATTTGTATAGGTCTCTCTCATTATTGAGAGTTTTAGTACCCCGTTTAGTGGATTTTCTCTACCCATTCTTCGGGTTTGTTCTCTTTTCTTGTGAGAGTTTGGTTTGTTTTAGTATCCGAGATCGTAGATCTGCAGGATTTATAATAGGGGATAATTATCAAAGTCATCACTCATTTGGTTCAAATGTATCAAATTAGTACCCCATTTCAAAAATGACTCAATTTAGTCACTAATTTGAAATTTCGTATCAAGGAGACCATCTGCCAATGACTAAATTGATATAAAATTTTAATCTTTTAATGACTAAATTGATACAAAATTTCAAATTAGTTACCAAATTGAGTCATTTTTGAAATGAGTGACTAATTTGATACATTTCAACCAAATGAGTGATGACTTTGATATTTATCCCTTTATAATAGTGGTTCATTGATTTGGATTGTATGGAGTCACAATTACGATTAATTGTTCGAATACGTATGGACGAATTAGATATATATATATATATATATATTGCACGACTACAACAGATTATTATATTGTCTCTCTAAAAAGGCTGCAAACTTCAGCGATATGAACGAGTGATGTGCTACAATGAATGATTTGCTCAACAATCATAGTTCGGGGTGAAGAAAATTCTGATTTGATCTATTTTATTACGTGTTTGTTCTATTTTGATTAGTTTTGTAGATGTCGTATGGCCGTTTATTAATGAATTACTTGATTATCAAAAAAAATTATGTATAAGATATAAAAAATTAAGAAAATTTGTAATATATCTTAATATATAATCTCACATACATGATTATCTTTTTTACAAATATACTTTTATTACATTAAAATCACATGAGTTTACAAACATCTATGTTATACACGAACAATTATGCTACAATAATTATTTATATTACACTTAATTGATCATTTTAATAAATTTCTTTTCACGACATTGGAAATTTAATTATTATTTAAGAAATTAATAATAATAATAATCATGTCATTTTAATAAATTTCTTTTCACGACATTGGAAATTTAATTATTATTTAAGAAATTAATAATAATAATAATCATGTAATTATTATCGTATAGATATATTGATCCAACTTTTTAAACCTGATCAAATTATAAAATATTTGGTTCATGAAAACGGCATACAATATTATAAAATTAATTTAAAAATATAAAATAAAGTTGAAATACTATAATTTACCATATATTTAATTATAAAATTATTTCGAAGATGCTGATTTGTGCGAAAATTATTTTCGTATATGAACAGGCCCGTGCATCGCACGGGCTTCTACGCTAGTTACTATATATAATAGGCCAACACAAGGGCAAAAGTTACCACTTAAATGGCCGCGAAATTACTGTTTTATCCTTTTTTATTGAAAAATAACAAAAATGTCACTCGTATATTATTATACAAAAAGTTTTTAATAGATGTGTTATTATAGAGATTCGAACCTCCAACCTACTTCCAAGAAATCCATGGGCTTAACCACTATGCTACATGCCTTTTTGAATTTTTTTCAAAAAAACTTATTAGATAACCCACGTCTTTTATCTCTTATATTTTTTTTTTTACTTTGGTGTTTGAATAAATAAAATGTTGGTTTGAATTATTTATATAAATTTGTTTTTCTTTTTTCCTTTTCAGCGAAATTACCGTTTTATCCTTTTTTTTTTTTGAAAAATAACAAAAATGTTACTCGTATATTATTATACAAATTTTTTTTAATATATGTGTTACTACAAAGATTCGAACTTCCAACCTCCTTCCAAGATATCCATGGGCTTAACCACTATGTTACATGCCTTTTTGAGTTTATTTCAAAAAACTTATTAGGTAACCTACGTCTTTTATCTCTTATATTATTCTTTTTTACTTTGATGTTTGAATAAATAAAATGTTGGTTTGAATTATTTATATAAATTTGTTTTTCTTTTTTCCTTTTCATGCCACTCGTATATTATTATACAAATTTTTTTTAATAGATGTGTTACCACAAAGATTCGAACCTCCAACCTCCTTCCAAGATATCCACGGGCTTAACCACTATGCTACATGCCTTTTTGAGTTTATTTCAAAAAACTTATTAGATAACCCACGTCTTTTATCTCCTATATTTTTTTTTTTGCTTTGATGTTTGAATAAATAAAATGTTGGTTTAAATTATTTATATAAATTTGTTTTTCTTTTTTCCTTTTCGTAATTTTATATATCTATATATTCAATCACTATATATTATTGCAGTTGTATGTTTTCAATTTAATATATATTAATTATGTTGATTATAATTCATAATTTATATTATACTTTATTTGAATTAAATTAATTATTCATGCATAAAATATACTATTAAAATTCGATCTAATATAAGAAATATTATACACATTATATATCTCATTATTAGTTATTTCTATAATTTTTAAATTAAGAACATTAGCATTCAAATTATACAAAAAGTTTGTCTACCTACTCTGTTCGTCGCATCCATTTCTTAACAATTTTCTTTTCCAGAATGTATTGTTCATTTGTTAACATTTTCTAAAGTAACATGTCATTCTTTATTAACTTATCTATATTTTTTTTCACCTTTCTAACCCCCTCCCCTTCAACCCCAGTGACGTTCGTGTCAAAAATCGGGGTGAGTTTTTAAAATATAGGATATTACATAGTATATAATTACATAATGATCAGTCAGACTGTTAGTAGATGATAAAATTTGGGAAAATTGAAAATTACAAATTTTGAAAATAGAATTTCAAATTGTATTCCAAAAATTATTGTACGATGTTAAAAAAAAGTATAATCTTTCGTAATAATAATAGAACTTTATAGAATACATTAAATTGATTCGTAATGTCATATAATCATTTTAATAAAATGAAATTCTAAATAGGGTTTGTGGGTCCTTAACGACATCCTCTCAACATATACAATATTTCTTATATTAGGTCGAATTTCAATAGTATATTTTATGTATGAATAATTAGTTTAATTCAAATAAAGTATAATAAAGATATATAATATAAAAGTATGAATTTTAAACAACATAATTAATATATATTTAATCAAAAACATACAACTGTAATAAAATTCAGTGATTGAATATATAGGTATATAAAATTACAAAAAGAAGTCTCTGGGCCTGTAGATGAGTTGGTGAGAGCACTGGTTATTGACCAAAGCATTCAAGGTTTGATTCATGGGAGCGTGGGGAATTCTTCCTGCACTCTAGGGTCTGGCGTGATACCGGTTGGGGTGTCCGGAAAATAAATTTTTTGACCAAAATTATGAAAAGATGAAAAGAAAAACTGATTTATATAAATAATACAAACCAATATTTTATTTATTTAAACATCAAAGTAAAAAAATAATATAAGAGAAGAGAAGAAAGGCGTGGATTATCTAATAATATTTTTGAAGTAAACTCAAACAGACATGTAGAATAGTGGTTAAACCCATAAACATCTTAGAAGGAGGTTGGAGGTTTGTTTCTTTGTACTAACAACTATTAATATATTTTTGCATAATAATATATGAGTGACATTTTTGTGACGACCATTTAATTGGAAATATTTGCCCTTGTGTTGAGGTTTAATATATAGTAATAAATTGGATTAAAATGTGTAACTGTAAAACGATATTCCAAACACATTCTTAATGCATTTACTAAGTGTGTTAATATAATTTAATATAAAGATGAACACATGAGAGGAGTGCAGAATCAGTTCCCAAGTAAAAAACCAAAAACAAATAGGTGACATGAATACTCCAAACTATAATAGATGTTAATCTCCCAAGGTGTTTATCACAAACTTGGGTGATGTGAGAGTGTGCAAAGATGCGTCGGCCTTCAGCTTCTTTTTAAAATCCTCTATCTCATTCATGCATGTTCGATTATATTACAACAACATTGCATGCATATAACCTATTCATAACCTAGATTGCAAAAAAAAAAAAAAACCAATCAATTCTCGAAAAACATATAACAACCGCTCTCTAACGCAAATTACCAATCTACAAACTATCATTTCTCTGACACACAAAACACAGGTAAACCTGCTTATAATCGCAAGAAGAACAATAGTACATTCGTGCTTCAAATTCTCCATTATTTCAATCTGGTCTCAAAATCAATAATAGTCATTATAAACAAGTCTTAAAGCCTTGGCATAGTTACGTTTGTGATTCAAAGTAATTACACTATTCGCCAAAAAAATTCTTTACTCCTCACTATGCATGAACCATACTTCTCATTTTACGCTCTCAAACTTAAGACTACACAATCCTTAATCTAATAAATCAATCACGAACAACTTTTTCACGATAAAAATTATTGACATCTCTATGCAGGCCCGTGCCTTGCACGGGCTGTTACGCTAGTTACTATATATTAAACCCTCAACACAAGGGCAAAAAGTGTCACTTTAATGCCTGTGAAGTTACGATTTTGCCCCTATTTTTTGAAAAAATACAAAAACACCACGCCTTTAATGTTTATGCAAAAATGAAATTAAATTATGTTAGTTTTGAGAATTGAACCTAAGACCTCATAAACTAAAACTTGCACCGCAACCATTATGCCACACTTTGTTTTGAGTTTAATTTCAAAATCTTAATAGATAAACCACATCTTCTCCCTTTTTTTTTTATTATAGAGTAAATAAATATTGATTTATATTATTTCTAGAATATTGCACAATATATAATTACAAAAAATATTTTTATCGATTGAACATAATCTAAAATTCTTTTTTCTCAATTTAAATGATTGATATATGTCATTTTGATACCTATGAATTTATGATTTTGCTCCTATATGTTAAAAAATAACAAAAAACACCTTCTAGTTTATATTTATGCAAAGAGTAGATGAAATTATGTTAGTGTTGAAAATCGAACCACTAACCTTCTCTAATCAAACTCATACCATAACCATTATACTATATACGTTATTTTGAGTTTTCTTTAAAAATATTTTTAGATAAATCACATTTTCTCCTCTTCTACCATTTTTTTTATTTTTACTTTTGAGTAAATAAAACGTTGGTTTATATTATTTATAGAATTGTTAGATCAGGATTCAATGATCATCAGGATCTGAACTAAACTGATCAGGATTGCTGACGTCATCAGTATTGCACGATCGTCAGTTTCAGGATTGCTATCAGGATTACTATCAGGATTTATCATCAGGACTGGAAGCTGATCAGGATTACTAATTCTAGTTTGATTTAGAGTCCAGTTAAAGAATGAAGTTTATTTTGTCGGTTCCTAGTTAATAGGAATGCAGCTGTCGGTTATGATATGTTTCAATATTGTTTGTATTTGATTTGGACTTATCTTGTAATCAATAGAGAAGCCGTGTAGTATATAAACACGGTTTAGGTTTTGATTTTATATTAATCGCATACATGAGTATATTGTAACCTAGAAGCTCTCAAGAACATCAGAATTTCTTGAGAGAATTTGTAACAGTTTTATATCAGATTTAATAAAGTTGTTATTATTCATTATTCATATTTGTGTTTAAAGTCGAGAATCTTATACAATTGTATTCAACCCCCCTTCTACAATTGTTTATTACTGGGCAACAATTGGTATCAGAGCGAACTGATTTAAATTTGAATCAGATATGATCTAAAGATATCGACAACCAAGTATGAAAGCATGAAGATTCCCATCCTGAAGAAAACTGAATACCCTACATGGAGGGTAAAGATGTTGATGTACTTAGAAGCAATGGATCCTGAATATCTGGACAGGATTCGTGATGGACCATATATCCCTACGAGACTTGTTGGACAAACAGATACTGTACCTGAACACTACGTGGTCAAGGTAAAAAGTGAGTGGACTCCAGAAGAGAAAGCTGACGTTCTCAGAGATGCTAAGATAAAGAATATCCTGCACAATAATCTTGATGCTATCATGTCTAACATGGTAATTGCATGCAAATCAGCAAAGGAAATTTGGGACACTTTGGAAACTCAATGCCAAGGATCTGCATCTGTCAAGAAAAAGAGAAGGGCTCTACTGATTCAAGAATATGAACAATTTGATACTAGACCTGATGAGAGCCTTACTGACATGTATGATAGATTCTTAACAATTATGAACAATCTATCTCTAGTTGGAAAAAAGTATGTAACTGAAGACTCAAACACCAAATTTCTGAGGGATTTACCAGAAGAATGAGATACTCAAACCTCAATTATTAGGCATCAGTATGATGTAAACACTGTGTCTCTTGATGAGGTTTATGGAATGCTAAGAACCTATGATCTTGAGGTTCAACAAAGAAGGAACAAGAAGAGAAGCAAGGCAAAGTCTATAGCCTTGAATGTTGAGGCTAAATCAAAAGGAAAAGTTGTGGAGGTCTCTAGAAGAAAATCAAGAGTGGTGGAGTCAGATCCTGATGACTCATCATCAGATACTGATGGCAATCCTGATGCCAATACTGATGATGATTCTACTGACTCAGACATAGAAGAGATGGTTGCTATGATAGTCAGGGGCTTCAAGAAGATGAAGTTCAGGAAGGCTAGAAGATAAGGCAACTTTCAGAAAAAGACCTTCAATGTTGACAAAGACAGGTACATCAAGAAGGACATCAAAAGTAGCAAATTTGACAAGTCAAAGATAAGATGCTACAAATGTAATGGAATGGGGCACTTTGCAACAGAGTGCAAGAAGGCTAAAGCACTCATCACATCAAGCAAGGATTGGATGGACTCTTCCTCAGAATCTGACACTGAGGTGGTCAACTATGCCCTAATGGCCAGTACTGATGAAACTGTTGCTCCTGATGAAAAGGTACCAAATACTGTCTTTGATTTTGATACTGATAATGCCTCTGAGTTAAGACGTGTTCTAAAGTCATTACATATTAGCTTTAGAAGTCAAACTACTGAAAATACTAGGATCTTATCTGAGATGTCTGAACTTAGGAAAAGGAATGAGCATCTAGAAGCTGAATTTTCTTTTATGCAAGAAGTACAAAAAGAATGTGATAATGCTAAACACGTGCAATTAGAGATGAACTTTAAATGTACTGCTCTTGAAAAAGAACTTGAGGTTGCTAATGAGAAAATCAGAACCTGGACAGACTCTGGAAGGAAATTTCATGAGATTAATACTTCTAAGAATTGGAAAGAATGTCTAGGATATAAGTTAGATGAAGATAAGAAATTGAAAAAGAAAGTTGTTATAGATGAGACTGTTAACCCTATGACCTATAGACATGTTATAGACAAAACCAAATCAAAGATAAAACCTGTTAAATTTGTATTTGGTAATGATCCCAATTCTACTTTTGAAAAGGGATCTACTTCTGCTAATCCAGTCTCTAATGTGAAGTCTAAACCTGTCAAGAAAACTGAAAAGAAGAATGTAGGTTTATTGTCTCAGAAACAACTTAAGGATGAAGTTTGTGAAGTAATAGGGAAACAGAATTCACCTGCTATCAAAAGAAACAGGAATGGTAAAGTTGGGATTAATAAAGAGAATAATTATAAGTTTATCCCAAATGCACCAAGAAAGTGTTGCTATACCTGTGGTAACTCTAATTATTTTGCTATTGATTGCAGGAAGAGTAAAAAGAAGGTTACTGAGATTCATAGGTCTGATGTTAGAAATAGATCAGTATTTTACAAACCACAGAAGTCTTATTTTTATTGTGGCAGTAAATGACATTCTATTTATACTTGTGAAGAATACCATAATTTGTACCATAAATTTTATGATCCTTTACCTAAGTTTAATAAAAGTGCAAATTCTGGTAAATCTAAGAATGTCAAAGTGATTCATGCATCTGTAAATACTGATATTGACAAAGCAAACTCTGATGGATTTTATTCTGTCAGGACTGCTAAAGTCAAAAAGTCTTTTGCTACTAAATCTAGTATAATGCATGGAAAAGGAACCCAACAAGTGTGGGTTCCTAAATATTCTAACTAGTGTATTTCTATTTTGATTGCAGGGAAAAAGGAAAAATGTGTTAGTCATGGATAGTGGATGCTTTGTGCACATGACCGGAAACAAAGCCCTGTTATCAGAATATAAGGAGAAAGCTGGCCCAACTGTGTCTTATGGAGATGGCAACATTGGACAAACATTGGGATATGACAATATAATCATTGGAAATGTCATCATTGAAAAAGTAGCTCTAATGAAGGGACTAAAACACAACCTGTTGAGTATTAGTCAAATCACTGACAGAGGTTATCATGTCAACTTCTATTCCACTCATTGTGAAGTAGTCAGCAAAGCATCAGGAAGAGTTGTACTCACTAGCTACAGGCATGGTAACATTTATGAAGACAACATTCACACCAATACCAATGGCTCCCCTACTTAGGGCTGATCATTCGGTTAAAAACCGAACCGAATTAGAAAAACCGAAAATCCGAAATATCGATTTTGTGAAACCGAACCGAACCGAAGTTTTACTAAAACCGAACCGAAAACCGAACCAAAATAATTCGGTTTTTCGGTTCGGTTTATAAAAAAACCGAAATTTAAAAACATTTTTTTTAAAAATTATTAATTATTATTAAATAGTAACATTATTTATAATTAATTACCTTTTCAACTAAAATACATGGTTTTTTCAAACAAAATTCCCGCTTTTTATAAAAAAAACCAGAGACTTACACTTTTTCAACTAAAACATGTTAGTTTTTCTATTTTTACGTACTTAAATACTTTTTTTTTCAAAATATCACGGACAAATCCTTACTTATTTATTTTAATACCTATTAAAACATAAAAGTAACAATTATTACAAACAATATGTGCATCGTGCGGGTTTTAAGCTAATATATATATAATTTTAAAAAAACATATAAAAATATTTCGGTTTTTCGGTTTTTAACCGAACCATAATTCTGAAAACCGAACCAAACCGATTTTATTTCGGTTTAATCCGAAAAACCGAAATAACCGAAATCTTCGAAAAAACTCAATCCAAACTGAACCGATATATTTCGGTTCGGATCGGTTTTTCGGTTTCGGTTCGGTTTTGCTCAGCCCTACCCCTACTTGTCTCATCAGTAAAGCTTCAGTAGATGAAAGTTGGAATTGGCATAAGAAGCTTTCTCATCTCAACTTCAGCAACATCAATGAGTTGGTTAAGAAAGATTTGGTTAGAGGATTGCCTAAAGCTTTGTATACTCCTGATGAACTCTGTGATGCATGTCAAAAAGCAAAACAGAGAAGAACATCATTCAAGAGTAAATCTGAACACTCTATTGGTGAACTATATGTTAGGTCCAAAGTATCGTAGAAGGGGGGGTTGAATACGATACTCACAAATAATTCAATTTCGTTCGCGGATAAATCATTCAGTTCTATAACGAAATCAAACACACCAAACCAAATCAAGTTTCGGGGAATATATCTTTTTATAAATATAAACCTCGAGGGGTGCTACAATTTCTAATCCGTAGATTAGCTTCAATGAGTTCTAGGTTATTCACAATCAATACAATGAAAGAGTTTAAGCAGAATTAATTTCTATGGTATTTTCTCTCTGGCTCAATCTCTCTCTCCGTAATTGCTTCTGTAGTGAATGAACCTGACTGAGGAAGACACTGCCTCTCTCTTAGTAATTGTAGTCTTTTGTTTTTGAAAACTATCGAACCAAAATCAAAAGAATTAATCTTGGTCGTCCAATTTTCAATCAACCTGACAAACAAAGAAAACTTTTCACCCACTTTACAAATTGAAAACTATCGAATGAATAAAGTAGATATTCTGTTCGATGGGTTTTAAATAAAAACTATCGAATGGAACATTTACTTTATCATAGTTTTCATTTCCTTAATACTTTTCATTCGATGGTTTTCTAAATAGAAAAACCATCGAACCTTTTCTTTTTGTAAGCCTTTTAGAAAAGTTTCAGGGTGTTTAAGTTTTAGACTGTATCAATTTCTTCTGAGACGATAAAACAACTTGATCTTTTTAGTGCCGTCACCTAGTGCAACTGGTCTGGTTCACAGATGAATAACACTTGATCAATTCTTCTTTTATGTCTTCATTTCAGTGCTGCTGATAAGTCCTTTGTCGTTCTGGTTGCTTCGATTAAATCACTGGAATCCCGTGGTACTTAACCCTAAATCATTCACATACTTCTGTCGTCTTGAATGTCTTGTTTCTTTTGCTGTCACTGAGGCTTGAACATTTTCATGAACTTCTTTCCGTGACCTGTTTACGGACTTCAAGAATACATAACGTATTTTGATTTTTTGAGTTTACCTTTTTTCCTTTGATTCTGGATTCCTGTGCTTCTGTTAATACTATTGTCTGTCTTGTCCTTTGTTGACTTGTAGTTATCTCTTTTACATCTTATGTTACATTATGCTTTACAATCTCCCCCTATTTGATTGGATAGAGTTCGACAAGCAAATACTTCGAGGATAACTCAACTAACTAAGGAAACATTAAACTAATTAAAGTAAGACAGCGTAATAATATTACATGCATTCTGGATCAGATATATATACATTTCCAGATTTCATAAATCAAAAAACAATAAAACTTTTCACATTGAAGTTGCTCCTCTTGTCTGAGCTGATAGTTCTTTTGTTCTTTGCTTCAATCTTCAGTCCATTCAGATCTCACCTTCCTCAATCATTGGATCGGAGTTAGCAGCTTGATAATCAATCACTGATAGATAGTGCAGTGGTTCTCCAGGTTTAAGGATTGCTCCTTGGATGTGTCTTCCAATATATTCAACCTCTTGACTCACTCCAGCCCATAACCATGCAATGTTAACATCTTCCTTGTTTAGCTTTGGCATGTTTGGTAATCTGGTATGCACTTCCAATCCTCTTTCCACTCTTTTCCTATAGTAAGGAACATTCTCCATTAGAAATCTTCTAAGAGTGTATGCTGCTTTGTCCTTCTCCGTTGATGTGAATCCAGTGGATCTAAGATACTTCTCAACTGATATTAGATAGTTGCTTGGATAGTCTCTCAGTTTGTCCTCAGCCAAATAGCAGATTCTGAACAAGTCATTCGTCATGAATCTAACCATTGGAGGATCTTCAGTAATCTATGGACCGACTTTCATCAAGATCTCCTTAACATGCTCACGGAGCAGTTCATTTAGCCTTGTAGTCCTTTGAATCTTGATGAGTATCACCTGCAGTTCTTCCTCAAAACTGCTTGGTGTCTTTCTCTCTCAGCTTGCCTGACATCTATTTCAGCTCTTTGAGCTTTCACCATCTCCAAGGCAGCTTCTTCTTCCAGTGATAGAGAATTTGCTTCTTCTTCCATATCATCATCCAAGATAGGATGTTCTATTGGCTCTGGATAATATGGCTCATGCTCCTCCTCTAGTGGTTGCTCTTGCATGATCTCAAATTCCTCCTCACTTTTTTCTTCTTGCACAATGTCTTCAATCCAGTACTGTCTAACTGGAATAGCTTCATTGGTTTCCCAAACTCCCCATCCAGTTGTTTGCCAACCTTCATTAGCCACTTTATTTGTTTCCCCTTCTCCAACTTTCTCCCCCTTAATTGAGGAATCCTCGATGAAGTTATCCTCATTGTAAAAGGTAGTATAAGGATCAGGTTGTTGCTGTGAAGGTCCGGGTTGTTGGTTCCTCAACATATTCCATAATCTCCTTGAGGGTGGATTGAATATGTACCTCTAGGTAATAGCAAATCATCAATATTTGGAAGGGTTAGGGTGTCACTGCTCACATTTGGCTCTGGGTGTACACTCAACGTTTCTGTCGCTGTTTCACTCATTTTACCTTTCCCACTCAGGCCAGGTGTAAGTGTTTTTGTTTCACTCAATCCCTTTTTGCTAGTTGTACCTGCAGAAGAAAACACCGTAGCCGTCCTTAAGGAGGTCACCGGTGGTGCAATGGGGCTTCGCAAGTCCCCGTCCTTGGATAAACCAAGTTGGTGATCATCCTTAGATGATATATCCTTTGAAGGATCTAGAGTTTGAATCTCTAGGGGGTTAGAAACAGGCTCTATTAACAGCAGAGATCCCGAATCTTCCCCAATAGTCTGTGAAGACTTTACCTCAGTTGACTCCTCAATAGTAATTGATTCATTGTCACCGAGTTGCCGATCTGCACCTATGTCAGACCCTTTACCCGCAGGATCCAGATATGTTCCATCTGGGGAGGTAGACAATGACCCTTTAGATTATGCATTTAGGTCAAAGCCTTCTCTCGACGTCTGTGAAGACCTTTGGTTCTTAGAACCTTCAACCAGTGAACCTGACCGTAATATGGTCGGAACACCAGTTGCTTCCGTCAATTCTTCCTTACTTGATTGAGCTATTGGTTCAGATATAGCTTTCGTTAGCATTGCCCAATCAAAATCAGAAAAATCAATAAAGGGCGTTTTGGAAGTTTGAAATAAAGTATCAACAGTTGCCTCGGTTTCTGTTCTTCTCCTTTTAGAGGTAGGCAGAGCTGCTGTTGAAGGGTGTATCTCCTTATGTGGTGCTGCTAAGGCACTATCTCCCTCTACACTCACGGATGTCTAAATATTGGGTATAGGAGGGGAAGGAGGTTCGTTTATGGTTTCATTTGGCTCTTCCAAAGGCTCTTCGACCGTGGTTAGAGGTTGTGGGTTTGCAACCTCCTGGTCTGGAATGGCCATTGAGGGCTCTGGATCAACATCCATTGGTTGTGGCTCAGGAGTCAGTTCAGGAATGTTACCTTCATTTACCTGTTCCCCTGGGGGTAGAAGTGGTAGGGGCACCGTTCTTAGATAGTCTGTGAGAACATTGGGTACCCCTGGAAGATGATTATTCTTCCTTATGAGAGCGGTTATTGCATTGCTCTTCATTCTCATGCACTCCTGGTCTCCTCGCCTTCGAATGTCTTTGCTGTTTAATACAAAAACTATCGAAAACCTTTTGTTGAAAAACTATCGAGAATTAAAATAAAGGAAAAATTAATTCTCTCCGATAGATTTTCTTTTTATTTCAAAAAACCATTGAGAATTTAGATAAAGATTAATGAAATTCAATTCGATGCTTTTTTAAATTTTCTTCAAAAACTATCGAGAATTGTTTTCGATAGTTTTTCTTTTCCTTTTCCAAAAACCATCGAAAATTACTTTCGATAGATTTCTTCTAGTACTTAGAAAAACTATCGAATTTCCTAAAATTCGATATTTTTTGCTTCTGTTCAAATTCTAAAACCTGTTCATGTTCTAAAATTCAAACCTTTTATTTCCTGTGAAGTTTTATTTTGAATAAACTTTTTCAAATTTACCAAAATCAATTGTTAACAGAAAATTCACAATTTTCTTAGAATAAAATCGACTAAATATCATTGAATGATATTAACCAATTAAAATCCAATAAATTATGTTGCATTAATCTACAATGTTAAAAACAAAGTAAATTAATTCAAATTAAATAGATGCTTTAAAATTTAGAACAAATATTAGCACCTAAATAATTTTTAGAATTAATAACTAATTAAATGCCAGAAGATATATCATCCATAATTATGCCATAAAATTAGTACAAAAATCCTAACTACGAGAATTGCTCCAGAAAATAAATTCACGAGTCCTAAGGATATGGAAATTCTTAAACTCATGTATTCACTAGGACTATCTGCAGTTACTGACTTCTAATAAAAATCAATTAGAAAGATTTAACATCCCAAGTTCACCAACCAGCTTATTGAAAGTGGATTCATCAAGCGGTTTAGTAAAGATGTCTGCAATTTGATCCTCTGTGGGTACAAAATGTAACTCCACAGTTCCATTCATGACATGCTCTCGGATAAAATGATACCTGATGTCGATGTGCTTCGTCCTCGAGTGTTGCACTGGGTTGTTTGAGATTGCTATGGCACTTGTGTTGTCGCAAAATATTGGAATCTTTGTCAACAAAAGTCCATAGTCACGGAGTTGGTTTCTCATCCACAAGATTTGAGCACAACAGCTTCCAGCAGCAATGTATTCAGCCTCAGTTGTTGATGTGGAAACTGAATGTTGCTTCTTGCTATACCAGGAAACTAACCTTCTTCCAAGAAACTGACAGCTTCTTGAAGTACTCTTCCGATCAATCTTACAACCTGCAAAATCAGAGTCTGTGTATCCAATAAGATCAAATCCTGTATCTTTAGGGTGCCAAATTCCAAGATTTGGGGTCCCCTTAAGATATCTAAATATTCGCTTAACAGCTATTATATGAGATTCTTTAGGATCAGACTGAAACCTAGCACACAAGCATGTTGCAAACATTATATATGGTCTACTTGCAGTGAGATAAAGTAATGAGCCTATCATACCTCTGTAGCCTGTGATGTCAACCTTCTTACCAGTTTCATCCTTATCAAGCTTAGTGGCAGTTGGCATATGAGTCTTTGCTGTAGATGAGTCTTCCATTTGATACTTCTTCAGAAGATCTTTGATGTACTTGGACTGACAAATGAATATACCATCTTGTTTTTGGTATACTTGCAGTCCAAGAAAGAATGACAATTCACCCATCATGCTCATTTCATAACGACTCTGCATTAACTTAGCAAATCTCCTGCATAGATCATCATTAGTAGAACCAAATATTATGTCATCAACATATACTTGCACCAATATCAAATCATTTTTATGCTTTTTGACAAAGAGAGTTTTGTCTACGACACCTCTTGTAAAATCATTTTCAAGTAAGAATTCAGAGAGAGTGGCATACCATGTCCTTGGAGCTTGTTTGAGTCCGTAGAGAGCTTTGAATAGAAAGTACACAAAGTCTGCCAGTTTTGAATCCTCAAAACCTGGAGGTTGTTCCACATACACTTCTTCTTCTAACTCCCCGTTCAGAAAAGCACTCTTCACATCCATCTGATATACCTTGTAATTGGAATGTGCAGCAAATGCCAGAAACATTCTGATGGCCTCAAGTCTTGCTACTGGTGCATAGGTTTCATCATAATCTATACCCTCTTCTTGAGAGTAACCTTTAGCAACCAGTCTGGATTTGTTTCTCGTTACAATGCCATCTTCGTCCAACTTATTTCTGAATACCCATCTTGTTCCAATAACAGATTTTCCCTTAGGCCTGGGTACCAGCTTCCAAACTTTCTGCCTTTCAAACTGATTGAGTTCCTCTTTGTTCGCACAAAATCACGCAAGTATACGCGGTCACAAGTAATATAAGAATAAGTAGAGTTCGTTCCCACAGAGACTGCTTTGGTTACTATAGTTATGCACTTATGCAACAATGTATGGCTATCGTTCAATGCTAAGACAAATATCAAAGTTGTGTTTTGATTAACTAAATTATCTAAACAAATTACCAAAACTATATTAAAATAAAGATTGATGTTGAATTACTTATGAGAATAAAACATGGGATCCTAACTTCATTAAATACTTCATCTAGAGTCTTTTGTCTTTAATCAATGCATGTGACGGTTGTGATAACTAATCGGACAACACGAAATCAGTACACGCTACCTTTCAGTATACGTATACCAAACCACTCAAACATCCACAAAATAGTTAGAAGTTAAGAAGACACCAATTATCCTTAGACCCTATATGTCTATAAGATTTGAAAACATAACGGTTTAACGAGCAAGTTATCCATTCAGATTACATAGGGCAGGTAAGATGGTTAAAATCACCTACGAATCATGCATGACAAACATACATAAACCTATGCTAGCATGGCCAGAGAATTAATTCTTGTTTGGTTCTTAACATTTAATTCATAACAAGTGATTCTCTTGTACTGCTTTAGCTTTCTAGCGGATCATAATCCCTAGATTTTATATCGAACTACTTTTTAGTATTCGATCCTTTTTATTACAAAAATAGATAAATTCATGTCGAATTTATTCTAGATTTGTTTTATCAAGTTCTTTGTAATCAGTGATCAAAATTGTAACACCCTTCAAGTTTAATAGAGTTTTATTTAACTTGAATATTGTTTCAGTTTTATTCCGCAATAATTTGTTCTAAATTGTTAAATCTTAAAAGGACAAATTCGATTAAACGGTATCGTTTGTATTCAACCCCCCTTCTACAAACTTATCAGGACCTAACAATTGGCATCAGAGCCTTTTGATTGATATACAAATCAAAGATCCAATTGTTTTGAGATTTTTCTTAAACTCTGATTTTTTATTATTCCTAAAAAAATCTCAAAAGATGTCTACTACACAGAAAGTTGGTACTGTCAAAATCCCAATGTTCAGCAAGGAGCATTATCCAATGTGGAAGAAGAAAATGCTCCTATTTCTTAAGGTTGCAAATCCTAAATACATTGGTGTGCTGAAGAATGGTCCCAAAATCCCTATGATTATTGAGGATGAGATAAAAGTGGATAATGTTGTTACTAGGGCTGCTAGTATGTACCCTAAAGATCCCAAGGAGTACACTCCTGATGAGAAAGAGGATGTTACCTTGGATTCCTGTCTTCAGTTGATCCTTATTGATTGTCTTGATCCTATCATGCATAATCATGTCCTAAATTGTGACACTGCCAAACACATTTGGGATACCATAGAGATAATCAATGAGGGGACAGAGGAAGTTAGGGAGAATATGCTGGAAATTCTCACCTCACAATATGAGCATTTCAGATCAAACCCTGGTGAAGGTATCTCTCAGGTTTTTGAGAGATACAACAAATTAATCAATGATCTGAATCTCAATGGGAAGCACTACACCAACAAGGAGATTAACAAGAAGTTCCTTCTTACACTTCCACCTCATTTGGAGCACAAGATATCTGCCATTAGAGAAGCAAGAGATATGAATGAGATTGCTTTGGAAAGATTGTATGGTGTTCTCAAGACCTATGAGCTGGAGCAGATTCAACAAAGGGAGCTGTATGGAACTGGGAAGATTGTTAGTACTTCTACTGCACTGGCTGCTGAAGTCCCACAGAAACTGGAAGTGAAGGCTGTTCAACCTTCCAGTTCTAACATGAATGTTATTGATGCTGAATATGGATTAACATCCATTGATCAATCTGGTGGTGACTTCTATTCTTTAGAAGAACTTGATCAGCTGAATATGGAATCCCAATCTTAAGTTCAGACCCAGATTTCAGAGAGGTGGATCTTCCTCTTCAAGTGGCACAAGGGGTGGCTACAAAACTGGAACTGTGGAAAGGAGCACAATCAGATGCTACAATTGCAATGAGTTGGGTCACTTTGCTACTGAATGTAAAAAGCCAAAGCAAGTGACAAGGAACTCATTTGATTCTAGCAAGAAGAACAAGATTGGGAAAGCCTATGTTGTTGAGGGAAAGAGTTGGGATGACACTGACAGTGAAGATGAAGAAGTTGGGAATCTTGCACTCATGGCAATAGGAGACAAACTCTTTGAGTCCATGGTATCTCCACCCAACATGTCTAAGGTAAAATTCACTGATACTGAAATGATTCATCATCTTGGTGGCACCATAAGTTGTGCACGCACTGAAAATGATAGAATAAATCTTTTAAACACAAATCTTGAAAAGGAATTAAAAGAATTGAAACTTGTGCATGTTAATCAGGATGAACTTACTCAGAAAATTGCTTTTCTTGAGAATAGGGTTAAATGTTATATTCAACTGGAAACCATTCTCAAAGATCAGATTAGTGAGCTTAAAACCAAAGCTAATGCCTATTACAACTCTTGTAAAACGGCTAAAGAAATTTTCAATAAACAAGCTATTGGTAATCATGTCAGTATAGGTTATGATTATAATGAGGCTATTGGATTGCTTGGTATTAATACACCTTGTAGAGTCAGAGAAGAAGGAAAGGTTGTTCCTTATATACTTAAGGGTATTGAAACACCCTTTTGTAAAGAATCCATAGCAGATCCTATGAATGAATACTCTATAATCATTGCTGAAGAGATTCGTGAAGAAGATATGGCTTTGGAAGTTGAACAGTCCAAAAAGTGTATATCTGATATTCCAGTCAAAGTTGCTACAACTAAAAAGACTAAATCAGATATCCATAAGTTGGATCAAAACAACTGTAGAACTAACATGCCTGCTGTTAATTCTTCTCATAAAGCATGTGGTGTGATTAATTGCATGTCTTGTGCTTTCAATGTTATGTATGCTTATTTTAATAGTAAGCATGTATCTAGTGATAAGACTGCTCCACGTCAACATGTTAATAATAAGAAGCATGTTAAAGCAAAGACTACTAGTCCTCCTCAGACTAGAGTGGATTCATTTATCCCTAAGCCTACTCATAAATGTGTTAAGGCTGACTATAAATGGAAACGCTCTTTTGTGAAAGAGGTTGAAGTAGTTTCAGTTAAAAATGTTGTTTTGCCTGACAAAGGCCAGTTCTTTAAGTATGCCGGACCCAATCAATTTTGGGCTCCGAGGAAGGACTAATCAATCTGATATTGCAGGGAGTTAAACAGGTAAACCGTGTTATGTGGATTCTTGACAGTGGCTGTTCAAGACATATGACCGGAGATAGAGCCATGCTATCAGATGTGGTTGTGAAAGCTGGCCCAGTAGTTACCTTTGGAGATAACAGCAAGGGTATTACGAAAGGATATGGCTGTTTGAAGTACGGAAATGTTATCATTGAAGATGTTTCATTTGTGGAAGGTCTGACGTTCAATCTTCTCAGCATCAGTCAGTTCTGTGACAGAGGATATGCTGTTTCCTTTGAAAGAGAGAAGTGTCAGATCACTCACAAGAAGAATGGAAAGCCTGCTCTTCAAGGAGTAAGGAAAGGTGACTTGTTCATAGCTGATCTGAACTCGGGATTCAAAGATGAAGTTAATTGTTTTTATGCTAAAGCTTCATCAGATGATAGTTGGCTATGGCACAAGAAGATGTCTCACCTTAACTTCAAAACTATGAACTCTTTAGTCAAGAGGGAATTAGTTAGAGGTTTGCCTCAGATGGAATTTACACAGGAAGGACTGTGTGAGGCATGCCAGAAAGGAAAGTCAAAGAAAGCTTCTCACAAGGGCACTGACACATCATCAATAACTGAACCACTTCAGCTACTGCACATGGATTTGTTTGGTCCAGTTAATGTGATGTCTATGTCAAAGAAGCAATATGCACTTGTGATTGTTGATGATTTTTCTAAATATACTTGGGTTTTATTCCTACATTCCAAGGATGAGACCCCATTCCTGGTGATTGGCCACATAAAGTTGATTGAGCTGGATTCTAGATTCCCTGTTAGAGCCATAAGGTCAGATAATGGTACTGAATTCAAGAATGCCATTCTAAATGACTTTTGTGCTGATAAAGGAATAACAAGACAGTATTCTGCCCCTAGAACTCCTCAACAAAATGGAGTAGTGGAAAGAAAGAATCGTACATTGATTGAAGCAGCTAGGACTATGCTAAGTGAGTCCAAACTTCCAACGTACTTTTGGGCTGAAGCAGCGAATACAGCTTGTTATACTCAGAATCGAACTTTAATCAACAAGGACTTAATGAAGACTCCGTATGAGATCATGAACAACAAGAAACCAACTATCAAGTACTTTCATGTATTTGGAGCAAAATGCTTTGTGCTTATAGATGACAATGTTAAACGTGGCAAGTTTGATGCAAAGGCACAAGAAGCTATTTTTGTTGGATATTCCAGAAGATCTTACAGGGTCTACATGGTTGGCAGTCACACAGTAAAGGAAAGTGTCAATGTTACTTTTGATGACACTAAGTTCCCCAGTATCCAAAAAGAAGACTCATCTGAAAAGCTGAAGTTTGATAACTTGCCAGACTCAGAATCAGATGGTGAAGCCCCACCTGAAGTTATTGCTGGTGATGATAATAACAATGATGATAATGATCATGGTGATGGTGGTGGAAACACTGGTAACAATGGAGATACCACCAACACTGGAGAAGAATCATCAAGGCAAACAGGCAACAACTCAGGGGGAGCAAATGAAGGATCAACTAGTCACTCACAACATCAAAGTGAATTTCAAGGTGAATCATCAAGATCAAATCTTCCAAGACAGACTGTGTGGAATAGAGCTCATCCTTTTGAGCTGATCATTGGTGATCCAGATGTTGGAGTTAAAACTAGAAGTGCTTCTCATAATGAATGTCTTTTCTCAGCATTTCTATCTAAAATGGAGCCAAAGAAAACTGAGGAAGCACTGACTGATCCAGATTGGGTGATTGCTATGCAAGATGAACTCAATCAGTTTGAACAACAGCAAGTCTGGAAGCTGGTACCCAGGCCAAAGAACAAGAAAGTAGTTGGTACAAGATGGGTATACAGGAACAAGCTAGATGAGGATGGCATTGTTACAAGGAACAAGGCAAGACTGGTTGCACAAGGGTATTCACAAGCTGAAGGCATTGATTATGATGAAACCTATGCACCAGTGGCTAGACTTGAGGCCATCAGGATGTTCTTAGCATTTGCTGCTTATTCCAATTTTAAAGTCTATCAAATGGATGTTAAGAGTGCATTCCTGAATGGTGAACTTGATGAAGAAGTGTATGTGGAACAGCCCCCTGGCTTTGAAAATCAGGAGCTGCTGGACTTTGTGTTCTTTCTCTTCAAGGCTATCTATGGTCTCAAACAAGCCCCAAGAAAATGGTATGACACTCTCTCTGGTTTTCTTTTAGAAAATGGTTTTGTTAGAGGTATCATAGACAAAACTCTTTTTTCAAAGAAACACAAAAGTGATATGATATTAGTCCAAGTCTATGTGGATGACATCATATTTGGGTCTACTAATGATAATCTCTGTAAGAGATTTGCTGAGCTTATGCAGAGTAAGTTTGAAATGAGTATGATGGGTGAGCTGAAGTTCTTTCTTGGATTACAAGTAAGTCAAAGGTCAAATGGTATATTTATTTGTCAATCCAAGTATCTCAAAGAACTCCTCAAGAAGTATCACATGGAGGATTCAGCATCAGCAAGGACTCCATCTTCAACAGCCATCAAACTTGGAGCTTCTGACAAATCTATCAAGGTAGATGTTACAAGCTACAGAGGTATGATTGGCTCCTTACTCTATCTTACTGCTAGTAGACCAGATATTATGTATGCTACATGCTTGTGTGCAAGGTTCCAAGCGGACCCTAGAGATGTTCATCTCGTTGCTGTGAAAAGAATCTTGAGATATCTTAAGGGTACACCTAATCTAGGTATCTGGTACCCTAAAGATTCTGGTTTTAATCTTGTTGGATATACAGATTCTGATTATGCAGGTAGTGTTGTGGATAGAAAAAGCACCTCTGGGAGTTGTCAATTCCTAGGAGGTAGATTGATTTCCTGGTATAGCAAGAAACAGCAAACAGTTTCCAATTCAACAGCAGAAGCTGAATATATTGCTGCTGGAAGCTGTTGTGCTCAGATCTTATGGATACGGAATCAATTAAAGGACTATGGCTTTGCATTAGACAAAATTCCCATATTTTGTGATAATACAAGTGCCATAGCAATCTCCAACAACCCTGTGCAGCACTCGAGAACGAAGCACATTGATATCAGGTATCATTTTATCAGAGAGCATGTCATGAATGGAACTGTGGAGTTACACTTTGTACCCACAGAAGAACAGACTGCAGATATATTCACTAAATCTGTTGACGAATCCACATTTATCAAGTTAGTTGGTAAATTGGGTATGTTAAACAGTCTTAGTGATTAACAATATCTCTGTCATGTTTGTTCTTTCAAAATCATTTTCTCTTGCTGATATTGAATGATATATTTTGCCAATTCTTGTTTTTGTATAAAGCTTGTTAATTTAAATATTCTGAATAATTTATTTTCTTTAAAAATACTTTTCTCATATTTTTTAAATAGAGAAACCTATTTTTATTGAAAATTTATTTATTCAAGAATCATTTAAGTTAGTTTCAGATTGTAAATATTGTTGTTTAAATATTTATGCAAGTTTATATTATTTTTATGCACCTCTATATTATTCTGTATAGTTATTGCATGTAAATAGTTTCCTGTAAATATTTTTTTATTTTTATTTTTATTTTTATTATTTTTTTTTATTATTGCTTATTATTTATTATCTTTTATTTTCTATTTGTCTTAGATATTTTTGTAAATATATTGTATATATTATTTTTGATCTAGCTCTTGCTTAGCTGGAAATTCAGTGCCAAATCCAATTCAGGTATTACTTTCTATCTCTCAATCCACTTCTTTTACTGTTGCTGAACCCAAGTGGTTGTTAGGGCTGACCAAGGGATTGTAGATCCACAATCTCTATCCCAGGTCTTAGAGCCAAACAATGAGTCTACAACTTAATTACTTGACCTCTCAGCCTGAACAGAAATCAAATGTTAAATATAGAAGTATTTTGATTGAAACAGTGAGTGATCCCACAGCTCTGCCTCCTCTAGAGAAATTCAACATATACTAAGGCATCTGTCAGCCCATCTGTATCCTCTCAATAGGATATGGACTTTGAAATGACCAATGAACTGTTTCTAGAGACATTCTCTCAACAGGATGAATCTATTGAAATTCGCCATAGGGTCATGGCACCTTGTACTGAGTCAAGCACACTCTCACTACTAGAAAAACTAGATTAGACATCACACATTAGACATCGGTCAGAAAAGTCACTGATGTTAAAAGTGTCTCTTACATCGGAAATTATAAAACTGATGTCTAATTGTAAACTACACATCACTTGCATGAATAAACGATGTCTAAACCCCCATTTTAAAAAAAATTAAACCCGTTTTTTTTCCCCCGGCAAAATTCCCCCCTTAAGCTAAATTTCAAATCCCTCTCACTCTTTTCCCCCTTAAACTAAAAACATAAAAATAAAAAAACATATCCCCGCCCGCCCAAACATACTACCCCCCCCCCCCAAAATCAAAAAACATAAACAGAAAACCCCCAAAATAGAAAACCCCCTGCCGGTTTCTTTTTTCTTCAAGAACCTAATTAACCTAATTAACCCCTATGTAAGTCGATACTATCACTTGATTCCTTTCAATATTATCAAACACTCTTCAATATTAGTTCGATTTTATAAACCCCTTTTCTATTTTTCGATTTCGATTTGTTCATATTGTTCATATTTGCTCGATTTGTTCGTGTTTTAGATCTGGAGCTTGGAAGATACCCTCACTCTTGCAGTTTACCCCTAATTGTTCATTGTAATTAGCTCGATTTGGTACCCCCTTTTCTTTTCTTTTTGATTTTATTTCCTTTTTTTGATTGTATTTGCTTTTTTGATTGTATTTGCTTTTTTGATTGTATTTGCTCAACTGCATGTGTTTGTTGCTATGATAATTGAAGCTTCCGGCTATGAGTTATGTGCAATTAGAGCCAATTGTTGTTTCAATCGATAGGCTCGATTTGGTTTTGGAAGGAAATGATGATCCGGTATAGCTATATTACATTCTTATCGTTTGTTTGTTTATATCTTTCTTGTAGAGAGAAAGTGTACAGGCAAAAAAGTGGACAATCGTAATGGAAAGAATGGTGGCAGAACAGTGGATTGAAGGCTATTCACGGTTGGCTTGTGACATGGTACCCATTTGTTCATTTTGTTACAGCCATGGTCGGGCGTTGTTGTGTTCATAGCCTTCCCTATGCATTGTCTCAACTTTGATGGTGATTTCTTAATCATAGTTACTAAGTATTTTCCTACAATTATTATTTATTAAGTATAGCGTTCAAAGTTTTTAAAAACTGTGTGATTTTCATTTGTCTCATATCAGCTTCATAATTCTATAAATGATTGATTCATGTACATTATTAAATTGAATTATTATAACTATAGATTAGATGAGTTTGGAAGCCATTGTAAGGCCAAAATCTCTACAAATATGTTTGAAAATTGGACTTCTGGACCAGCCTGTGGTAGTTGGCTTGTTTGAACTTCAAAAGCCAGGAGTACTTTGCCTACAATTCTTTTGGAATCGTCATTAGAGTGTTTTTGCATGATGCTGTCTATGCGATACGTTTTGTTTTCAAAATGACTGTAGACCAGGGTCTTTTTGGATTATTGATGTCTGATGGGTTTCCCTGTTTATGTGATTATTAAATTTAATATGATTACTTCAATCCTGCAGGAGGTTATAATGGTGACAAAAACGGATACAATCTTCCAGCTGGAACTGATGTTTTTATTTCTGTGAGTACCTGTTCCACCTCGATACAGTTCTGAACCTGAAGAAGATAGCAAATGTTTTTCTGTATTGTGCTGCATGTAGTTTCTGTAATATAAATTTATAACATGACAACATGAAATTTTGATCTCCTTGTTCTTAAAAAGTGATAAATGGTCAGTTTAGAGTCATTTATACCAGTTAACTTAGTTCTTTGTTTCTCACAGTTTATTGCAGCTTGTAAAAAGCCTCCAGTGTACTGTATTATCACAGAATACATGTCCCAAGGAACTCTAAGAATGTACCTCAACAAGAAAGAGCCATATTCTCTTTCAACTGAAACTATTTTGAGGTTAGCCCTTGACATATCGCGAGGAATGGAGTATCTTCATTCACAGGGAGTGATTCATAGAGACCTCAAGTCAAACAACTTGCTTCTTAATGATGAGATGCGCGTTAAAGTTGCAGATTTTGGAACTTCGTGTTTGGAAACACAGACCCAAGAATCCAAAGGTAACATGGGAACTTATCGTTGGATGGCGCCAGAGATGATAAAGGAGAAGCCTTATACAAGAAAAGTTGATGTATATAGTTTCGGGATTGTGCTATGGGAGCTCACAACAGCTTTGCTTCCTTTCCAGGGGATGACTCCTGTACAGGTTGCTTTCGCTGTCTCAGAGAAGGTTAGCTTCATTTAAAAGCATTTTTTTTCCTTGAAATTAAAGAGAACATGTGTGTATGTATATTTATGCCTGCGAATTCACTCAGTTTTTCAGAAACTATCTGAAGTCTTCAATCTTGATGTTTACTTACCTTCTTTTTTTACAAATTTGGTAGAACGAGCGACCCCCAATGCCACCAAGCTGTTTACCTGCGCTTGCACATCTTATTAAGCACTGCTGGGCTGCAAATCCTGCCAAACGCCCAGATTTCAGTGCCATCGTATCTGATCTGGAGAAATACGATGAGTGTGTCAAGGAAGGACTTCCATTGACTCTTCACTCAGGACTTGTCAGCGGAAAGGCTATACTTGAACGCTTCAGTCAGGACTGCCAAGTGAATAATAATGATGTGAAAATAAGATTAGTCCCATGATGTTCAAATATCTTTTCTTTTAGAGAAAGCTCATGCATATCTAGGAAATGTGCCTATATGAATGTAGTTTTGATATTTGGATGGTTTGGATTATGTAGTTAGTTTCGATATGAATTGGATAATGTAGTTGGCCTATTGAATTTTATATTTTGTTTTAGTATATATTGCCCTTTTGATTTCGATATTTGGTTTTGTTTTGGCATTTTGATTTTGGTCATTTGGTTTTGGTTTTTGGCCATGTCAAATAGGGCATCCATGTATTAAAAAAATACATAACTTACATCATTTTCGCAAAAAACCGATGTTAAATATCACAAGTAACATCAGAACACTAAGAAACCGTTGTAAAAGAGAAACATAGACATCAGTTCCTTATTAAGAAACCGATGTTAAAAAGGACCATAGACATCTGTTTCTTATTAAAAACCGATGTTAAAGATTAACATAGACATCGGCTAAAAACCGATGTCTAATACCCCTACCTTTCTCTACACATGCAAAGACATCGCTTCTCTTTTTCAATAGACATCGGTTTTTAGCCGATGTCTATTGCAGTTTTTCTAGTAGTGTCTCATTACTCACAATGGGAGAAGACAATTTCATTAGATGAAACTCAGGACACAGTGAAAGCAGAGCACCTGCAACTGGTTATCGTGCCTACCATTGTTACGGTAGAAGTGCCTTCATAGGCATCTGAGGGAAAATTTGATTCTTTGCCATATTTAAATAGAATCATTTTCTCCCCTCCCAGAGTGAACACCTCTGGCTCCCAAAGGGATTTTCCACTCGCAGATTTATCTGGAGAAAGTGGAAGGCAACTTGGTCAGTCTATCACTGAAGCAATTCAGATTTCAAATCCAAGTGATTTGATAGACATGATTGAGGATCGGGATTTGCGAACTCCCATTGCACCACCACTGACCTCTCTTGAAGAGGCTATGGTGAGTTTCAATGCAGGTACTGATCAAAAAGGAGCAAACATACAGCTAATGTTGAGTGATAAGAGTCAAACACTGAGTGAAACACATGCACGTGAGATGAGTGATACACTTACAAGAGAAATTCAAGTGAGTGCACACACAGACACATACACTGCAGTGTAGTTAGCTCACATAGCTGATCTACAGGAACATCTATTCAAAACCCAGGCTGATAAAGAAATTCTGCAAGCACAAGTGGTTGAACGGTCTTCTTCTTCCACCTCTGTCAACAATCAGCTGGGACTGCTCAAGGAAATCTAGAAGACAAATTTACTTCCAAGATCAACTCCATCAACTATCTCAACTCCTACTGGCTTCAGATACTCATAAAGTTAAATCTGTAGAGAATTCCTCAACTAAGGGGGAGAAGTTTCTACAGAATTCTGGTAAAGCTAGTAAAAAGGGAGCTGAAAAAGATATAAAAGGTAAAGAGAGAGTTTCAAGGGAGTAAAGGTAAGTTAGCTCTGTTTTGTAAATGTTATATGTATAGAGCTTAGGTAAATCAAGACAGGTTAAATGTTATCATTTGTTCAGTCTAGAGGAACACCTGTCTTGCATTTATCTTTACTGGTGAAATCTGGAAATGTCATATTTGATCCAGAACTTTCTAGTATTTACTTAGGCTTAAGAGTCCTATCTTTTTCTTGGTTTTAGTTGAGTGATCCTCTAGGTATTTGGTTGTTATTTTCTAACAAACAAATAGGGGGAGATTGAAAGGCATATGAAATAGCCTATTTGTAATTCGAGGATTCTACTCAACTTAAACAAGAATGTAATAAGTAAATATTAGATCAGATGTCACAGGAATCTCAGAAGATTATATCTGTCAAAGAATGAAGATTAAAGTCATCTACAGACTTGAAGTTATTCTACATTGAAAGAAGCTCAATTTATTGATCAAGCCTCAATGAAGTATTCAAGATCAGTGGATTTATTCAAGTGACGGAGATTTCAAGTGGTGACAGAAAAAGATACTGACTACGGAGTTCTTGAATGAGAAGGAAGTGAATCACTGTTTAAAGTTAAACAGATAAAGAACAGACATTGTCGTTAGTCACTCATGAACCAGACAGTGCATCGAGTGTCAACGTACTATTATGTTTATTCTTTATCTAAGTTTTAAGTGATTCTGGAATTTATTGAGAAGTCAATTAATTCTATTTATTCTCTTATAAATAATTAATACTATTGAGTAAATTATTTATTAAATTAATTCTGTAAAGAATTAATTTAATACATAATTTATTTAGTTATTTATTTAAATTAGAATAAAAAGAAATTAACTGAGAAGTCAACTAATTCTATTTATTCTCTTATAAATAATTAATACTATCAAGTATATTATTTATTAAATTAATTCTGTAAAGAATTAATTTAATACATAATTTATTTAGTTAATTATTTAAATTAGAATAAAAATGAACTAGGAAGACTTAGGTTTGAACTAGGAAGACTTAGAAAAATGAACTAGGAAGACTCACAAGTGAGTCTTCCCGAAAGTCTTCCTAGGCAAAGCCTTGTCTTCCCGAATGTCTTCCATGAACAAAGTGTTGTCTTCCCGGTTGTATTCCCCTCACAAGCTTGTCTTCCCTAGAGTCTTCCAAGAGTAAAAGTGTTGTACTTCTGCTTGTCTTCCTAGTGCATTTCATTCTGTCAAATGCACGTGGTCAACAAAAAGAAATGCTTTAGTATTTAAAGACAAGGCAGGCTACTGAAGACTCATCATTCAATTACATTCAACAGAAAAGTAAAGATACAGAGCATTCAACATTCCATCTTCTGTCTTTACTTCTTCAACTGAAAAGCAAATCATTTCCGGCCAGAGAATTAATTCTTGTTTGGTTCTTAACATTTAATTCATAACAAGTGATTCTCTTGTACTGCTTTAGCTTTCTAGCGGATCATAATCCCTAGATTTTATATCGAACTACTTTTTAGTATTCGATCCTTTTTATTACAAAAATAGATAAATTCATGTCGAATTTATTCTAGATTTGTTTTATCAAGTTCTTTGTAATCAGTGATCAAAATTGTAACACCCTTCAAGTTTAATAGAGTTTTATTTAACTTGAATATTGTTTCAGTTTTATTCCGCAATAATTTGTTCTAAATTGTTAAATCTCAAAAGGACAAATTCGATTAAACGGTATCGTTTGTATTCAACCCCCCTTCTACAAACTTATCAGGACCTAACAACAATCAACATTTTTAAGAACATGTGGAGTATTCCTTTTGACAACTGAAGGTGTCGTAGGGAATTCCACAATCTTCTTACCAGCTTTCTTGTCATAGTCAAATCCTATAACAGTTTTATTCCCTATGGCCTGAGTATCAATGATCTCCTTAGCAATTAGGGCGTAATTCTTAAAAGAATTCAGCTTCAAATCTAGATCTGAAATCTGCTTCCTGAGGATAGTCTCTATCTCAGCATTACACTTGACCTTGTTCTCTAAGTACACATTCTTTTGCTTAAGATCTTCTAATGTTACAGCTACAAGCTCTAGTTCTTCATTTTTAGATTCTAACTTTTTAATCTTAAGAACTAGTTTAGCATTTTCCATTTCTGATGCTAGCATGCTTGTGTGTACATTAAACAATTCTACACTAAGATCTTGCACAGTTTTCTTGTACTCAGAATTAGACATATCAATTGTAGTTAAGATAGGTACCTGAGATGATTGTGGTGATTCCTCTGAAGAGTCGGCCATTAGAGCAACATTTACATATTCCTCCTCTTCATCCGAATCAGTATCATCCCAGTGCTTTCCCTCTGCTATATAAGCTTTCCCTTTCTGCTTTCCAGAGAATGCCTCCAATTGTTGTTTAAGCTTGGCATTCTCTTTCTTCAACTCATCATAAGAATCCTTCTTTCCATAGACATCTTTCATGTCTCTCGCTTGACGAGGCTTCCGGCATTCAGTGGCGAAATGCCCTAACTCATTGCAGTTGTAGCATCTTGATTTGCTTCTATCAATCATGCCAGTCTTGTAGCCTCCCTTAAAGCCTGTTCTAGGTGTATAATTGCTCTTCTGGAATCTGTTGGTTGAACCCTTGAACTTGTACTTAGGGTTTCTCTTGAAACGAATGTGACTAAACTTTGCAGCTAAGTACGCCATGGTTTTGTCTTCCATTTGCTCAAGCTCTTCTAGGGTGTAGTAATCACTTTCATCAACACCCAGATTCACAGAATCCATTTCTGCATCTATTATCACCTCCTTTCCAACTCTAGGGGTTTGAACCTGAATCTCAGAAGTTATTGGTTCATCCACTACAAGTGCTGCTGATCTCACAAGTGCATTGTGCTTGCTGTCCACTGTCCCTGATCCGTAGATTATCACTCTCTGTTCCTGTTCCATCTCATAGGTCTTCAACTTCCCATAGATCATCTCTAATGACATCTTTGTGAAGTCAATTCTTTCCCTTATGGATGATGACTTGTGTTCTACATGATGGGGCAGCGTCATCATGAACTTCCTGTTTGATTCTCTCAGTGGATAGGTCTTTCCTTTCATTGCCAATTCATTGAGGAGTTTAGTATATTTCTCAAAGACCTGAGTTATACTTTCTCCTGGCAGAGACCTAAACGCTTCGTATTGAGAAGTCAGGATGTCCAATCTGTTTTCCTGCACGTCTTCAGTTCCTTCCATTATCAAGTTAATGGTATCCCACATATGTTTCCCGCTTGTACAGTTCATCAACTGATAGCTCATTTCCTTGTCTGCGGAGTCCGCCAATATCAACATTAAACCCGTGTCCAATCGAATCAGTTCTTTGTCAGAATCTGTATACTCAGTAATATCCTTAGGTTGGGTGCCTGGAGGAATCCTGCTACCATCAGGGCCTGTAGATTCATCAACTGATTTCATTGGTACATATGGTCCGTTTTCTAATATGCCCATATACAACAGATTAGATGCCTTGATAAATAACAGCATCTTCATCTTCCACAAACCGAAATCATCTCTAGTAAACGGGGGAACTTTAATACCAGCGGTTGTCTTTGGAGCACTCATGGTTTCTGAAAATTTCAAATTGTTTAAAATTCAAGAAATTCCAATTAAATGAAATTTTTTGAAAGTTAAAAAAATTTGCTTCGAATTTTCACGCTACTTTTGATTTTGGTCTCATTCACCGGATCTGATTTGTATATCAATCAAGTAGCTTTCATACCAATTGTTAGGTCCAAAGTATCGTAGAAGGGGGGGTTGAATACGATACTCACAAATAATTCAATTTCATTCACGGATAAATCATTCAGTTCTATAACGAAATCAAACACACCAAACCAAATCAAGTTTCGGGGAATATATCTTTTTATAAATATAAACCTCGAGGGGTGCTACAATTTCTAATCCGTAGATTAGCTTCAATGAGTTCTAGGTTATTCACAATCAATACAATGAAAGAGTTTAAGCAAAATTAATTTCTATGGTATTTTCTCTCTGGCTCAATCTCTCTCTCCGTAATTGCTTCTGTAGTGAATGAACCTGACTGAGGAAGACACTGCCTCTCTCTTAGTAATTGTAGTCTTTTGTTTTTGAAAACTATCGAACCAAAATCAAAAGAATTAATCTTGGCCGTCCAATTTTCAATCAACCTGACAAACAAAGAAAACTTTTCACCCACTTTACAAATTGAAAACTATCGAATGAATAAAGTAGATATTCTATTCGATGGTTTTTAAATAAAAACTATCGAATGGAACATTTACTTTATCATAGTTTTCATTTCCTTAATACTTTTCATTCGATGGTTTTCTAAATAGAAAGACCATCGAACCTTTTCTTTTTGTAAGCCTTTTAGAAAAGTTTCAGGGTGTTTACGTTTTAGACTGTATCAATTTCTTCTGAGACGATAAAACAACTTGATCTTTTTAGTGTCCTCACCTAGTGCAACTGTTCTGGTTCACAGATGAATAACACTTGATCAATTCTTCTTTTATGTCTTCATTTCAGTGCTGCTGATAAGTCCTTTGTCGTTCCGGTTGCTTCGATTAAATCACTGGAATCCCGTGGTACTTAACCCTAAATCATTCACATACTTCTGTCGTCTTGAATGTCTTGTTTCTTTTGCTGTCACTGAGGCTTGAACATTTTCATGAACTTCTTTCCGTGACCTGTTTACGGACTTCAAGAATACATAACGTATTTTGATTTTTTGAGTTTACCTTTTTTCCTTTGATTCTGGATTCCTGTGCTTCTGTTAATACTATTGTCTATCTTGTCCTTTGTTGACTTGTAGTTATCTCTTTTACATCTTATGTTACATTATGATTTACACTATATCACATGTTACATCTTGATCTATTTGGACCAGTCAACATAATGTTCATTAGTAAGAAAAGGTACACTCTTGTAATTGTTGATGAATACTCTAGATTCACCTGGGTGTACTTTCTACACAAAAAAGATGAGACTCCTGAGATACTGTTGGACCATGTGAGAATGATTGAGACAGGTTCAAAGTACAAAGTCAAGATTCTGAGAAGTGATAATGGTACTGAATTCAATAATTCAAAAATGGAAGAGTTCTGCAAATACAAATGAATAATTCAACAATTCTTTGCTCCTGGAACACCCCAGCAAAATGGAGTGGTTGAAAGAAAGAATAGAACTCTTATTGAAGCTGGGAGAACTATGTTGGAAGAAGCTAAATTACATACATATTTCTGGGCAGAAGCAGTCAATACAGCATGCTATACTCAAAATCTCACATTGATAAACATACATGGTGTCACTCCCTATCAAATGCTCAAGGAGAAGAAACCTAGTTTCAAGCATCTGCATGTGTTTGGCTATAACTGTTTTGTTCTCAGAACTCACCCTGAATAGCTAGGGAAATTTGATACAAAGGCTGATGAGAGAATTTTTATTGGCTATCCTGCATCAAGAGCCTTTAGAGTTTTTAACTTGAGAACAAGAATTGTCATGGAGTCAATTCATGTATCTTTTGATGATAAGAAGATAACTTGAATTGCTGAGGATTCTCATGAGAGTTTAATCTTTGAAAATGAAGCTACTAAGAAACCTGAAGAACAAGAATCAAATACTGACACTTCATCAGATACTGATGGGTCACCAAATCCTGATGACTCACCAAATCCTGATCCTGATGACTCACCGAATCCTAATGAAGCACCCAATACTGATGGTGCTAATGCTGATGATGCAAATAATGGTGACACTACTAGCAGTGCAAATGTTGAGGGGGAGCAACAGGAAACATCTACTAGTTCTGAATCTACTCAAACATCAGGACAGAATTCTTCAGATACTGATTCATGTGACAATCCTGATAATCAATCAGGAGGCGACAGCAACAATTCTGGGGGAGCTTCTAATGAAGCAAATTATTCTAATCAAGACAACACCAATCCAGGAGAGCATCTACTTCAAGGAATGATTTACCACCAACTAGGAAATGGACAAGAAGTCATACTCCTGATTTGATAATTGGGGATCCTGATGCAGGTGTTAAAACAAGAAGTGCAACTCATGATGAATGTATCTATCATAACTTTCTATCCAAGGAGGAACCTAAGAAAGTTGAAGATGCACTTAAGGATGCTGATTGGGTTGCTGCAATGCAAGAAGAATTGAATGAATTTGAAAGGAATGAAGTCTGGAAACTAGTACCAAGACCAAAGAATAGGTCAATTGTTGGTACAAAATGGATTTTCAAAAACAAGACTCATTCAGATGGTGTAATTATTAGAAATAAAGCAAGGCTAGTTGCAAAGGGGTATTCTCAACAAGAAGGAATTGACTATGATGAAACTTTTGCTCCTATTGCAAGACTAGAAGCCATCAGGATCTTTCTGGCATATGCAACTAACAAGAAATTCAAGGTTTTCCAAATGGATGTGAAAAGTGCTTTCTTAAATGGTGAACTAGAGGAAGAAGTATATGTTGAACAACCTCCTCATTTCATTGATCCAAAATATCCAAATCATGTCTATAGATTGGATAAGGCACTTTATGGACTAAAGCAAGCTCCAAGAACATGGTATGAAACCTTAGCTCAATTTCTACTAGAAAGTGGATTCAAAAGAGGTACTATTGATAAAACTTTGTTTTATTTGAATCATGGTAAGGATTTGCTATTAGTTCAAATATATGTTGATGATATCATATTAGGATCAACAAACAATAAGCTGTGTGAAAATTTTTCCAAGCTTATGCAGTCTAGATATCAAATGAGCATGATGGGAGAAATGAGTTACTTTCTTGGTCTCCAAGTTAAACAGACTGATGATGGCATCTTTATCAATCAGTCCAAGTATACCAGAAATTTATTGAAAAGGTTTAACATGCAAGATAGTGCAACTTCAAGTACTCCCATAGCTACAGCTACTAAACTTGATCCTGATCAAGGTGCTGAGGTAGATGTAACTCACTATAGAGGAATGATTGGCTCTCTATTATATCTCACTGCAAGTAGACCAGATATCATGTTTGGAACCTGTCTGTGTGCAAGATTTCAAGCAAAACCCAGGGAACCTCATCTGATTGCAGTCAAAAGAATTTTTTCAGATATCTCAAAGGCACTCCTTCACTTGGCCTTTGGTATGCAAGGGAATCAGATTTTGGTTTGTGTGGTTACTCAGATGCTGATTTTGCAGGATGCAAGATAGACATGAAAAGTACTTCAGGAAGTTGTCAGTTTTTGGGTGGTAGACTAGTTTCTTGGTTTAGTAAAAAGCAAAAGTCTATCTCTACTTCAACTGCAGAAGCTGAGTACATTGCTGCAGGAAATTGTTGTGCTCAGATAATGTGGATGAGAAATCAGTTGTTAGATTATGGTCTGTCATACTCCAAGATCCCTATTTATTGTGATAACTAAAGTGCTATTGTAATGACAGGAAATCCAGTTCAGCATTCTCTTACTAAACATATCATCATTAGATATCACTTCATAAGAGAACATGTACTGGAAGAAACAATTGAACTTCACTTTGTTCCTATTGATCAACAACTAGCTGATATATTCACCAAGCCACTGCCTGAAGCTACTTTCAATAAGTTGGTGAATGAACTTGGAATGATGAACTTTGAGAATTTCTGAGGAAAGCTACAGAAAGGAAATCCTGATGACTGTCAAATCCCGATGGTCGTTCAGTAAGGTATGTAATTTTGATCAAATCCTGATAGGACACAATCCTGACAGGAAGTCAACTGGTCAATTCTGATGGACAGGTCAGTATTTCATTGCTTAATTTGTGCCTAATTTTTCGTCAGGAACTGATGAGAAACGTTTGAGTTTTTAGTTGGACAACTGTATACGCACGTGTGTCACACTGATAGATATATACACATAGATACACATAAAAAGCGGTGCAATTATGTTTAATTACGCACGTAATTTGGTCCACTAATTATTTGTTCACGAATCATTTTATGCCACCTGTCATTGAGAGTAATATTTTGTTTTAACAAAATAAATTTGATTTTATAAATTGCTGAATACTCTCTCATCATCAGTTTTTGCTATTCATATTCTCTCTGTGCTCACGAACCCTAAATTCTAAATCTTAATTCTCAAGTTTTCTGTATTGTATCAATGGCGTCATCATCCTTCATGAACAAACAAACAGTAATTAGTGGTGTTACGTTTTCCACTAACAACTTTGTAGCTGTTTTGGACCATCAGGAATTACCCACTAAGTTCCATATTATTCAGGATTTTCTTACTTCCAGTTCCTTGAAGTATGCTCTAACAGAACCTGCTAGTGTCTCTTTTAAGTCGGTGATGCAGGTGTGGAACACAGTTACTTTTGACAAAGGTCACTCAGGCTCAATCCTGATGAGTTTCGAGTTTGATGGGGTCACTCATTATGTAACTCTTGCTATTGTGGAAGAGGCTCTTCATTTGCCAGTACTGGGTGATGTTGTTCCTGATAATATTACAGACTTGACACTCTTTGAGTTTGTTACAAAGTTGGGCTACAATGGGGAAGTTAAGAGGTATGGAAACCTCTTCAGGACAAAGCTAAAGAAGGAGTGGAATTTCTTCTTTGATGTCATCAGTCGTTGTTTCCTGAACAAGACATCAAATTTTGATGCTCTACCATCAGGATCTCTCAAAATTGGGTATTCTCTAATCCATTCTACAGTGTTTTATTATGGTACTTTTGTTTTAAAAGCTTTGAGTGATAGAAAAGCAGATAAATTAGGCTCTGTCTATTTTGTTAGATTTTTCCAATTGATTTTTAATCACTTATGTCCTAATGCTATTTTTGAAGAGGATGTGATTCTACCAATTTGTAGAATTACAGAAAATAATTTTAAGTCCTTAGTCAACAGTGATAAGGCAAATGGTTTTCAAGGCAATGCCTATATTCCTGATGAGGTCAGGCTTTTCTTGCAAGAGAAAATGCCTACTTGTTATGGATCAGTTTCTGATGCTATGGGGCAAGGCCAATCACACCTTGTTCCTGACACAAGCATCCCTCCCAAACACTCCAAACACTCCACAACCACCTCTACTATCTCTCAAAAGAATGTAGTTATAAAATCAAAGAAATCAGTTAGATCTGATGTGTCTGGAAGGCAATCAGGATCAAAGGATTTCTCCTCTACACCACTCACCAAACAGAAGAAACAAGGGGGTGTACAAGGGGTCCTGGTGAAGAAGGCTGATAAGGTTGAGGAGGTTGTTAATGTTAAAAGAAAATTGGTTTTAAGGGATGAGACTGATTCTGAGGATGACATGCTTATATCTTCTAAGTTTAAGATGAACAAGGAAGTTGCTGATACTGCTGGTGAAGCTGTGGCACCATCTACTAAGCCACAGAAGAAAAGAAAATTGGTTAAAAACATGTATCATATTCCTATGAAGAAACATGATACTGATGGACATGACATTTCAATTCCTGATGAGCAGTCAAATCCTGATGCTCAAACAAATCCTGACGTTGGTATTCCTGAAGCATCACAAAACAAGATTGTCTCTATCTCTGATTCTCTAACCTCTCCAGCTAAGAAGATTCTTGAAATTTCATGGGAGAAGGTTGCTGAGACTGCTTCCAAGCTTGGACTTACACCTCCATTACAAAAGAAAAGGAAGGCATAAGAGAAAGTTTTTCAGAGACAGAAGAAACTGAAGGGATCTAGCCCACAAGAACCTGAACCTCAATGTGGTTCAGCAGCTACTGAAGATCCAGCCACACAAGAACCACTTACTCAAAGTGTGAGTGAAGGCACAACTGAAGGAATGGTCACACAAGAACCATTTTCTCAAAGGGAGAATGAAGACATTCACATTCCTGCCCCACAAGAACCATCTTCTCAAAGTGAGGATGCAGGCAAATCAGCTACAGTTTCTAAGTAGTTTCCTGACAATGCTCAAGGGACTTCTACTATTTCTGACATGGAAATTTTGGTCTAGGACATTGTCAATGAGGGAAGCACACAAGAACCTCCAACTCAAAGTGTTGAAGCAGCTTTTGAACCTTAGGCTCCACAAGAACCATTGGTAGCAAATACTGATGCATGCCAAACTAATCCTAATGGTGTTGCTCCTGACGCTAGTGGTGCTCCTGATGCTGAGCCAATCCTGATCCAACCACTAAGCTCAAGGCCAATGAAAGCTCCTGTCACAGATCATCAGGATAAGCTTAAATGTATTATTCTTCCTGATTCTAATAATTCTGATTATTCTGCTGATGATGACAGTGATGATGATGAGGATATTGAGAAGGATCAGCTTGCTACAACAATTCAATCTAGTCTTGGAACTAGTTTTGGTTCTTCAAGCACATTTATGGCTGACAAGGCTCCTACTGGAAAAGATTTTAGACAAGATTTTTCTGGTCCTTCTGCAATTGATCTAGCTGAACAGCTAAGAAGACATGAATGGGAAAATGAATGGTACAGGTCTGATGATCCTGTTAGTTATCCATGTGCTTTGGACCATGATTCTTATGCTGCAAGCTTAATTAAGGATGAAGATATAAGGAATCACTTGAAGGCTACAACTCTTTTAAGCAAGAGCCTCAAGGTTGAAATTGATTCTGTGAAGGCTGCTAATATCTTAGTGAGGGCTAACATCTCTCAAAGTTTGGCCAAGGCACCTACTGCTCTTCAACTTAGAGTAGTGGATTCTAAAGTCAAAGATCTTGTCACTACACAATCTTCAATTAACAACAGAATTGATTCTTTGGATTCCAAGGTAACTGATATTCAAGCCTCTCTTTCCTTGATTTTAAATTTGTTATCCAATCCTGATGCCAAATAGGGGGAGAAGGTAAGTCAGTCAAAATGTACACCTGATCTAGTATTGAGAAAAGATAATGATGATGATCATACTGGACATTATGGTGATGACATGGTATTACAAGGAGAAACCTCTGATGCTGCTATGATGAAGTCTACAATTCAAACTTCTCAAAGTCAATCCATGTAGTCAACTCATGTTTCTGATTCCGGAGTTAAAACAGTAAGGACATTGGTGAAATCTCAGATCCTGACGGAAGAGCAAATCCTGACAGGTGATCAAATCCTGATGGCTGATCAAATCTTGACGCCTGGTCATGGACAAACACTTTCTACAATTCCTGAAGGTAATGAAGATGTACTAATTGAAAATCCTGAAGATGCTTCAAATCTATTCCAGAAGTTCAAGACAAGAGATGGTGATGTTGTTACTCTTTATCACACTGATAAGAGAGTTCAACAATTGTTTGCTAGAAAGGCACTCTCTACAGCTAGTGAAGAATATCCTGATCTCTCACATGAAGAATTCTTAATTCAACAAAGAGAAATCATGGATAGTTTTAATAATCCCGCTCCTGCTAGAGGAAGAGGAACTGTAGTAACCCTAATTTTCAGGGTTTATTAATATTATTATTTAAATATTTTATTGCTTTTCTCAAAGAGGAGGAAATTGAATTAATGTGTATATTTTATTTAAAATATATGTGAAAGCTGGTTATTTTATCCGGAAAATTAGGTGCGGATTTCCTATTTATTTGAGTAATAAAAATAGTAATATTTATTTATTTTGAGTAAATTAAAAATTTGCTGCAATGTGTGATTAAATGTTTAAATAAATAGTATGTGAATATGTGAGGCGGTATTATGTGTTAAAAATTTATTTTTGACAATTATTAGTAAATTTGAGCCCATCATATTTGTTTTAGGTAAACTAGTTCAAAATTCTTTTAATTATGAATTTTGTGCATTTAAATATTTTTAGAATGATTTCAGTATATAAATAATTTTGGTAAGTTGAATTTAATTATTTTAGAGGCATTTTATTTAAAAAATTTATTTATTTTAGTATCGAAATAAGTCCCGCTATTTTCAATCAGGGGACTAATTAAGTAGTGTGGTTTCAACCTTATCTAAAACTTTTCTATCTAATTAACACACACCATACATGAAGATACATACACTCACGCACACAAGCTCACGGCAGAAAACAAAGAAAAGTACAGAGAGAACCCCCCGTTCGTCTGTTTCAAGCGCCACCCCCACCCCAATCTTCTTCTTCTTCTTTTGCGCGGGTTCTTTTCGGTTCTCCGCTGCCAGCCGCCACTGCGGTCTCCGCAGCCACCGCCGCCCTCGGCCGCCGGCACCATCAACGCCGCCGCTTTCATTGTTCTCCGGCCAGGAAGAGGAAGACGACTCCCCCAGTTCGTTGTATCCTGTAGTGGACAGTTTTGACTGTGGGTATAATCAAATTTCTGTCATTAGTTCATTTTTTTTGTTGTTGTTTTGTTAGAGATGATCTGAACTTCGTTTTCTTATTATTTATGTTGTTATAAATCCGTTTTATTGATTGCTATTATATAGCAGTGCAGATTTTGAGGAGGAATAGTTATGCAGAGTTTGATTTGGTATATATAATGAGGATATAAATTTGTTGTGATTAATTTGTGATAGGCAGAGTTCGATTTTTCTGCAGTAAATTTACATATAAAACTCGTGTGTTTAGTTAGTTGTGTTAAGTATGAAATGATTTTTAGTAATTATCAAATAATTCGTTTTTATATATTAATTAATGAAATTACAAAATGTGTTTTTGTAATAATTAAGTATAAAATAGTTTTATTGATTAAGTGGTGTCATAATTCGTGTTCTTGTTAAAAAGATTAAATCTTAGTTCGAATTTCTGTTTAAAAACCTGTTATGGTATATATATGTGCAGATTTCGAAAATAAAAGATGTGCAGTGTAATTAAATTGTGTTATTTATTTAGTTATGTGTTCGTTATATGGTCGACTTGTTTATTTAAATTATGTTGATAATAAGTTGTTTTGTAGAATTAGTATAAATTTGTTTATATGCACTTAGTTAATAAATTCGTGATATGTATAATTGTTTAGCTATTATATGCTAATTATCATTTCATTTCATTTAGTTAGTTTGTGTTATTTAGTAAGATTGTTTTTTAGTAATGAATTGTTTATAACTGGTGTTAAATGGTTAAATTTCGTTTTTATACCAAATTCGTTTGGTGATGATTATTTGAGTACAGTGTTAAGTAGTATGTGAACGTTGGTAAATGATTTTGAGCTAGGTGTGTAAATTTTGATGTTTAACTGTTTTGGGTATTATTTAATATTTTTTTGGTTGTGCAGGTATTGGAAATGTTAATTAGTAGTGTGGTGCAGAGATTTATAAATTATTTATAATTCTTAGTTGTTTTGAATAAATGTAGATTGTTAGTTGTGTATTACTATTTAGTAATTCATTTTAGTATATCGAGTTGGTTTACGGATTATATGTTCATAATCTGTTAATGTTTCAAGTACACGTTAGTCGTGTATTGTATATTAATGTATCTAAAGTTAAATTTGAGTTGTAAGTTGATGGTGATAATGATTTTAGTATATTGGTTTGATTCTCGGCTTAGGGAATTATGATAGTTGTTGGTTGAGGTATTTGTGATGTAATGTACTATTAGATATACAGGTTGTTGTTGTGCTGTACTATGTGATCCGTCCTATGATTGGGGACGCAACATAGTACATGCAAAATTTCTGGCTAGTCCTGTTTACGAACGGGTCATGCCGAAATTTCGTAAAAATCTAAGTAATTATTTTATTAATTGTTTTAAAACCCTTAGAGTTAAAGAGTAATTGAATTTGATTATTTTAATCGATTTTAGATAATAATGAAATTAATTTAATTGACCAATTAAGTTAAGAATTAATTGGTGAATTTTATTAATTGGTTATTATTTAATTTTGATTATTTATAAATCAAATTTGATTATTATTTTCAAACTATTTTATTATTTTATTATTTATTTATTCATTATCTGTTTGACTTGATTGATTTTAATTAATCGAGTGATAATCAGATTTAAATTATAATAATTGTTTTCGATTCATAGATTTTATATTCAAATTTTTTTATAAAAGAAAGACCAAATATTTTCCAAAAAGAGTTTCAACCTTATTACTTGTCACTTGGTTTGTGTAAATTGTTGTGGAGTCGTGAATGTGTTTAGATGATATACTGAGTTGAGTTTGTTATTTATAATTGTAAGTTCAAGTTGATTAAGTTAAGTTATGTAAATCTGTTAGTTGTAAATTGATTTTGGATTGTGGATATTAGTTTAAAAACAGGTGGATTGTTATATAAATAGAGGAAGTGCTGCCGAATTTTCGGCAGAACTATTAAATGAACATTATTTGGTAAATGTATATGATATGATATGCTAGTCTGAATGCATACCACTACGTCAAATTTGGGCTTTCGTCACTCTTTTGTACAGTAAGGGCTGTGACACTTTGGAAAAAACGAGTGGCTAAAGGTCAGCGTCCCAAGTTTTAGCCACACAATTGTTTTTCGAGTGACCGAAAATACATTTTTTGGAAGATTCAGTCACAACTTTTAAAAATGTGTGACAATATTTAGCCACGTTCCAAATATGTGACAAATATAAAAAAACAGCATGGTTTTTTGTTGACTTTGACCAGTTCCAAAATGTTTAGTCATGCTTGAGAGATAGAAGTGTGACAATAACTAGCGACGCTTCTTTGTTGTGTCTAAATGTTAAGAAACGGCCATAGTCATTTTCGGTGATGTGGCTAAATGGGAAATAACCTATGGTTACTACAGTTTTATGTGACTAAAAGGTAGAGTTTTCTGCATATTTCAGAGCTCTGTTCGCTTAAGGAAGCTAAAAACTAGTGACTGTATTATTGTGTGACTAAAAAGTACTCTGTTTTCAGGAGTACCCTCTTGAAACAGAGTATTCTCCTCATTTCCAACTGATCTGTCACATTATTACATTTGTGTGTGGCAAAATATTTGACCAACTGGACATGAAGTATTGGTATAGCAGATTAACCACAAATGACAAACACAAACTTCATTTATCCAAGTTGCATACCAGATGACCTTAAAACTTGATAATGAAGCTTAAAACTAGAACAATTCAACAAATCCATGTCCTTCGGCCAACATTAGAATTCACCATTACATATTAATTCTTCATCAAATAAAAAACAAAGAAAATGACCAAGACAATGATAACATTATACAACTTCCCACGTATGACATGAACCTCCTTTCGAAGATCTTCAACTGTTGACATGCAGTTTTGCAGCTCAGCCTTCACATCATCAACTTCTTTCTGGATCTTGATCTTCATGACAACTGGTTCAGGATCAATCCATTCCCAAAACGAACATTTGGGTCCAGAAGACTTGAAAAGGGAATTCAAATTAAAAGCTGTTTATTAAATTAAACAGATGAAACTTATAAACATCGGCTTACCAATGAATTTGATTTATGGCAGACCCGAAATCTTCTTCCAGGGTTGTCAAGTGTGTTTGATGTTCTAATCCGAGCAGGAAGACCACAGTAGCAGAGATCACTTCGATTTTGGTTTGAGCTGTAGGAATTTGAAGACGACATCATGATCAGGCCTTTTTCTTTGCACACACCTGGAGAAAAAAACAGGAATTAAAACAGAGCATAGAATTTAACCAAACAATAGAATTTAGCATTACATAAAAAACACGGAAAATGACAAACATAATGATAATAATTACCGGATTCAGTTAGCATTACGTATAATAATACCCTTACAGTCATGTCTAAAGTAATCATCACGAGATTCATTACCCAAGTCACGTGGATCTACAGGTGGTAATATATTATCATTGTGAGGAAGAATTATAGTACTGAAATCCTCATTGACATCATCGTACGGATCTCTATAATTCTTGGGAGGTGTCATCAAGACAATAGACATTTTTTTATCCAGCTGGTCTTTAACATAAAACACCTGTCGTGCTTGTGAGGCCAATACGAATGGATCATCCTTGTGGCCTAATCTGTTAAGTTCGACCAACGTGTAACCCATGCCATCTTGTTTGACACCATTTCTATTGTCAACCCAGTCGCACATGAAAAGAGGAATTTTCTTAATATGATAATCTAGTACCCATATCTCTCGTAGAACCCCATAATAAAAATTCTTTCCATAGGTTACTACTTCTTTAGAAATGTGCATCTCAGTTGCCTCTACACAAACCCCACTGTTCTGGTGAATTCTGCCATCACGAATTTTTGTACAAAATGTATATTCATTGATGTCATATACATCGTATTTGTTCACGATTCTGCGTGCTCCATGTGAGATCCACTTCACTGTTTCTGATACACTTTCTTTGGAGATCGATAACTCGCTTTCAACCTTGTTGCGTAACCAGTGACCAAACGTTGTGCTATGCTCTTTCTCCAGCCATGCTTGTCGTTTACCAGGATGTTTGTTTTCAAAAATGTCATGTGTTGTCTGCAAGTACAAAAATGAGTATCAAATCTGATCCTACTGTTAAATAAAAGACTACTGTTAAATAAAAGAAAAACACAAATAAACTTGTTCAGTAGGAGTCCTTACTCGATATACGGCACAACTTCAGGCGTATTTTGCAATACATAGAAATGTGCTTTCATGTAGAGATCTTGAGAAACTTCAACTGGTTTACCAGCTGACAAAGGAATTCCCTCTCCATTACCATTTTCAGATGTGTTGTGCTGGTGTTCTGGAATACCATTAGAGCTCATGACTTTTTTTTATTCGTTGAAGAACGCAATTGTTTCTTCTGCAATATGCTCCTCAGCAATGCATCCTTCTGGGTAAGCTTTGTTCCGCACATGCCCTTTAATAACTTTCATCATCCTCTCAAAGGGATACATCCACCGAAAGCATATTGGGCCACATAATTTTACCTCTCTAACAAGGTGCACAGTTAGATGAAGCATAACATCAATAAAGGATGGGGTAAAGTATTTCTCCATCAAGCACAGTGTCACACAAAGCTCCTCATGCAATTTATCGAGTTCTTCTACATTGATTTCTTTTCTACATATTGATTTGAAAAAAAAACAAAGTCTGATAATAGCATATCTTGTGGGTTCAGGCATGATAGACCGTATTGCAATTGGCAAGAACTGTTGCATAAGCATATGGTAATCATGTGATTTAAGTCCCATAAGCTTCCTATCCTTTTCATTCACCAAACTAGAGAAGTTGGAACAATAACCTTGCGGAGCCCTTAAGTTGTGTAGTGTGTCACAAAACATGTCTTTTTCATCTTTAGTTAATGTGTAGCAGGCTGCAGGAAGTAATGTCTTGTCGCCTTGACTTTTAGCCTGCAACTCTTGTCTTATCCCAAAATGTGCCAGATCCTTTCGAGCTTGCAACCCATCTTTCGTCTTGCCCGGAACATTTAGTAATGTTCCGATAATACTCTCAGCCACATTCTTCTCAGTGTGCATGAAATCAATACAATGTTGGACCAAATTATACCGCCAATACCTAAGTCGTCGATTCCATATGTTCAATTTCTTCCAATAGGTCTGTTCTTTCTGTCCGGAATTTGAGCTACCACCCCCTTTTGATTTTCTCTTTTTTGTTTTCCCCCCTCTTCCAGTCGAAGTGTCCATGAGTTCTGCTGCGTGAAAAGAAGGATGAAGAAATGAAGAACCTGTCGTTGCAGATGGAGGCAACGAACAAAAAACTGAATAAAGTCATGGCTCAATTGGAATCGCAAGGACTGCTTTCAGCAACAAAACAAGATGTAAGGACTAACTGAACAGAATTCAAAATCCAAATCTGAGTACAATAAATATATAAGCACTACGTAAATTGTTGGAGTTTTTTGTGTTCGAATTTAGTTATCTTGTGTCTATATTCCAAAACATAGTTTACAAAACTTGTTTTATCACTTGACTTTCCCATTTGACGTTACATTCTGTAGGGAACACCGATAAGTGGGAATGCTTCGAGGGACAGCTGCATTAATGTTACCATCCCAGCATCGAAAGAGTTTTTAACACATGTAAGTAATGGCTAATTTAATTTCTTTTTAATTTTTTCTAAGTAATTGCTGATTTCTTGTCCAACTTTCTTAAATTGTAGGTTAAATCTGTGGAAAAACAAGTGACTCCTACTGCCGACACATCCACAATGGTGCAAAAGGTGATCACCACCAGGAGGAAAGTTTATATATCTCTGCGTACCACTAAATCACAACAAGATCCAACAATTGTCCAACAGGTATTACAATATTGCTAAATGCACATGTATATTGAGATTAACTTTAACTTTAATATGTTGGCAATTATGCTACTACTTTTGTAGGAAAAGGTGATTAGATCCGGAACCAGGAAGAAGATTAATTTATCTCAGCCTACCACTATCTCTGGTCAAATGCCATCTCAGTCAAATCAAACCTCAACAATTGTCCAATCGGTATGCATTATATTTCTAAATGCGTATGTATATTAATTCACTTTACCTTTATGATGTTAATTATGCCACTAACTTTTGTAGCCAATGAACTGTACTCTGTATACGTTGAATTTGAACAACCCGGTTGCACGTGGTACGGCTATCCTTTCAGACCAGCAGGGACAAACCATTCATGGAGTCCCCCTACAAGATGATTGCTATAGAGTTTCTGTTGATGAAGTTGTTAAGGGGGCAGCATTCTTACCGTATGAAGCCGGTGATATGCGGACAATTGAGGATGCTTTGGGTTCTTTTGTGGCTTGGCCCAAAAACCTTATCAAGATAATTGATCATCAAGTAAGTTTCTTACTTTGCATTCCATTTTGGTTGTGTGCATTTATTCTCCTGCTTTATAATTTTGTTTAAACTGATGGAGCTTTAATTAAATAACATTACTTGTCCAACGGTCTTAACTTGCTTATCTATAGAATTACATTACTTGTGTTAGAATGGTCTTAACTTGAGGGTTGTTGGAATGATTATCGTATTTGTTTTCATGTTTTACTCTAGGTACCAAATCCAACGGCCAATGGGGAAGGGGAACAACATAGCGCGGCTCAAGCTAAGGAAGAACATAGCACAGATCAAGCTAAGAAGGGGAAGAGATGTAATACCATTACCGATTCCCCAGTAACACGTTCAAAGGCCAAGGCGAACAAGGCAAACAAGCTGAGGAAGAAACGAAAGCTGGTGGTGCAATTGTAAACTGAATTTGACTCATGTTAATGTGGTTTTCTGGTTACTTGTGAACTTTTCGATAACTTGTTAATTTTCTGTACTCTGGTTATGTGGTTTTTATGGATTGTGGAGTAAGTATACTTACTCCATATGGTTGTTATGGATCATGGATTTAGTATGGTTATATTAATATGGATTATGACTAGTTTGGAATTTGGCATTTTTGTTTACTTGTATTTTGGAATTTTATTTGTTTGCATATTCTGGCCTTTTTGGATTGGATTGCGGCCTTTTGGTATTGTGATTGGTACGTATCGGCCTTTTCGTACGGTGGTCATTTATGATACAAATGAAACCTTTTTGTAATTTGGTTAAGTATGTGTGGCTAGTACCACACTTCAGCCACACTACTTATTACAAACAATCTATATTATATTGGGCGATAGTTACTACAATTATTAGTGACTAAATTCAGTCATTTAATAGTGTATATAACATAGAAAAGACCACACAAAAATTATATAATGTGGCCATACCAAAGCTTTTTGCCACGATTTACCAAAAAATAGTGCGACCAAAACTAAGCCTTTGATGAATGTTGGTATTTAGCCACGTTATTAATTCTCTTTAGCCACTACACATAGTGTGGCTGCAAGTTGGTATTTAGTCACACGTTTGAGCTTAAAATGGGAGCTGTCAGACCCAAATGGTGGTATGCTTTAGTCACTCTGTTTTGAGTTACAGCCACACAACCGAGGTGTGTCCGTAGGGGCATACGATGATCCGACCTTAGGTGACACTTGGCTGAAAAATTAAAGAGTGACGTAAAGTTCATAGCCACGCATATTTTATGTGGCGGAAGCCAAAATTTGACGTAGTGTACATGAATGAAAGGTGTTTATGTGTTAAGTGTGTAGCTATTAAATGTGTATAATTATAAGAGTTATCGATCCAAGCATGTGCTATGTGTTATCTGAAGTATAGGAAATTATGCGAATTAGATGATGGACGTGCTATGTGATAAATGTGAACGTGATTGCTTATTTCTAAATAGAGCTATTGCAAGTCAAGACATGATTATGTTCTTATATGTTTTCTGCAAGTGGAAGCAAAATTATTTTCTTATATGTTTACTGCAAGTCAATGCAGGATTATTTTCTTATAAGTAACTGCAAGTCTATGCAGAACTATTTCTTATATGTTTACTGCAAGTCTATGCAGAGCTATTTATTATATGTTTACTACAAGTTAATGCAGGATTATTTTCTTATATGTTTACTGCGAGTCGAGGCAGAGTATTTGAGTATTAAATAAATTGTGAATTGTTTGTGGATGTTTGAATTAGTACTTTTGGTATTTTGAAAGCAGGGCAATGTCCACTTTACGAATAGGTCATGCCCAATTTTCTGTAGAATATACATGCGCTTAAGTTATAAGCATTTATATATTATATAGTAGTATAGTGCGAAGGCTAAAGTATATCTTGTATTTAATTAGTGAATAGTTGGGCGAGCACGATCTCGATAGTGCAGACTCGTAGCAACCGCATATATGATGGAACCAAGAGTTATCAGAATAGAGAATTGTGATGACATAAGATAGAAGAAGATGAGAATCATAGTACTTTAGCTTTGTGTGATAGCTAAGGACCAAAGGCCAGTTTACTAGCTCGTACTCTCTTGTTCAGAGTATCGTATCAAGATTCATGTTTTCAATTCTTAATTTAATTATTGTTTCATAACCAGATTCTTTTATTATCCCGAGGTTGAGACAACCCATTGTTCTTTATTTGACGAATTCTATTTCATTTCGTAACTTATACCTTACAGCACCTTGTATTGTCAGATTTTACCTTGATTTCCTTGTGATTGGAAATCTAATTCTTATGTATTTGTTTTAGCCTAATCCAGTTGATAAAGTAAGCAGACAGTTGAAAGTAATAGTTTAAATTATCAAGGTAGTCGATTGTTCCGACACCTAACTCCCAGTATTAAGTTTGAATTGGAAGTTTTAATTAAAATGAAATGTTTTTAAGGACTGCAGACGCCAGTCAGAGTATCAGTATTATGTAGGCCAAAGTGGCCTTGGATCCAGTTCAGTATTTGGACATACCGTGGGTATGATCTGGGGTTTTGGTGTGACTGATCATCCACCTTAACTCGTTGCGTCACAGTAAAATCCAATTCAATCTTACAGTTGATATTGATTATTATTGTATAAATTTAGTATTGCCTGGTATACTTCACATCGAAGTTATATCAGTGTTATAGATTTTATGTAAAGAGACTGTTGTATAAGAAAGTTTAAGTTTAGTAAATTTTGGATTCTTGTTTCTAGCACTATAACCTTTAAAGATTCTTGGTAGAGCTGGGGTCGTAGATGTGATATTGTTTTAGTTTTATATTTAGCAGGTGATTGTAATTCAAGATTTCAGGTGACGACCCAATCCACTGACCCCGGGATTTGGGGGCGTCACAGGAGGCAGAGGTAGAATAGGTGTCAGAAGAGGTACAAGAAGAGGAAGAAGCTCATCAAATCAAACAATGCCTAGACAAACAAGGTCTAGAGGTGTAAGAATTGAAGAAATTCCTGATGCTTCTCAATCTCCAATAGCTTCTGATACTCTAGCTACCTGGACTATCATTCAAGAAGAAGATCAAGAAAGAGATGATGGACCTCAACTGAGAATAAGACCAAGACAATCAACTCTCATCAGTAATACAATTCAAATTCCAGATTCTAATCCTGACATTGCTCAAGGTCCTGATGAATCTGAAATTCTACAAGAGGTTGATTTGTTAATATTATCTACTGTGGTTGATTCTCATAATCTTGAAGTGGATGAAGAAGAAGAAGCTAGAAGAAGAGAAATTACAAAAACAACAAATAGAGATATCAATCTCTATGTGCAAAAGCTTAAAAGTTCAAACATATTGTTGTGGAGAAATCCAAGAAGACAACAACATAAGCTAGAAAAGAGCTATGTTCTTGATAAAGAAAAAGACAAGAAGTGGAAGAATATTGACACTATTCAGTGCAATAGACCTATTAATTATCAGTCAAGTTGTACTATAACAAATGTTACTAGCATGACAGACTTTTCTGGTTCTCAAAGATCTAAAGCTCTGTGGTTAGAAATGTTTTCAAGCTTAAAGCAAATGCCACATAATTCAAGAGGAGGTATATGACACATGGATGCTGAATTTCTGAATATACCACATGTTGATCCTCATGCTTTGACTGAAATTGGAGGTAATTTAACTTCTGAACACCTGAACAATTTATTAACTGTTGATATAGTTATAGATTGTCATGATGGTAATGAAAAGAAAGAGAAGCTTCTGTACTTCATGAAAGATGGAAGTGTGAAGATAATGTCCATTCAAGAGCTGTTGGTTAAATCGACAAATGAACTAAAATATGTTCATTATCTGCTTAAATGGAAGAATGAAGTATGCAAGGAATGGAGTGATATGATTCTGTCAACTATAAGGAGAAGGTTTGATGAAGGAAAGAATTACAATGGTGATTATACTCCCATATACTTAAATCTGAGAGATCAAGAAGTTGAAATGCAAAGAGGCACTGCTATTAAAGAAATATCTTTTGGCATGAGACAATTGACTCTTAATCCTGATGGGAAGGAAATTGCTTAACTCTTGGTTGAAGATCATAGTCTACAGAGAAGTTCCATTCAAAATCTCAGGGCAGCTATCTATCAGATTGATGAGGAACATGAAGAACTCAAAAATCTTAAGGAAAAACTAATTCAGATTTTTGAAGATAAAGAAGAAAGACTACTGACAAACTTCTTGAAGATGAATTTGTTTTACCAGAAAATCTGAAGATAAGTTGTTGCTGTTATTTTTGTACATTTTGTATATATGTATTTTTGGCATCATTGAATCTAGGAATCTATACTTTATTTTACAAAGTATGAGATTGGGGGAGATTGTTAGATCAGGATTCAATGATCATCATGATCTGGAATAAACTGATCAGGATTGCTGACGTCATCAGTATTGCACGATCGTTAGTATCAGGATTACTATCAGGACTGTGATCAGGATTTATCATCAGGACTGGAAGTTGATCAGGATTACTAATTCTAGTTTGATTTAGAGTCCAGTTAAAGAAGGAAGTTTATTTTGTCGGTTCCTAGTTAATAGGAATGCAGCTGTCGATTAGGATATGTTTCAATATTGTTTGTAATTGATTTGGACTTATCTTGTAATCGATAGAGAAGTTGTGTAGTATATAAACACAGTTTAGGTTTTGATTTTATATCAATCGCATACACGAGTATATTGTAACCTAGAATCTCTCAAGAACATCAGAATTTATTGAGAGAGTTTGTAACAATTTTATATCAGATTTAATAAAGCTGTTATTATTTATTATTCATATTTGTGTTTAAAGTCGAGAATCTTATACAATTGTATTCAACCCCCCTTCTACAATTGTTTATTACTGGGAAACAAGAATGTTGCATAGTATATAATTATAAAAAAAATATTTTAATGGATTGAGTATACTCTATAATTCTCTTTTGCCATTTTAAATGATTGATATTAAAAAAAATTATAAATAATATAAAATTATACATAAATGTAATCGAGTCTTAAAAAAATATGAATTTATTTACATTCTCCTCTGTGTAGATATTAAACTATTGAAATAAAAAAAATAAGATTTGGTTTTAAGAAATATTTAATTTTATTTATAAAATTATACATAATAAATGATTGTCTCACATAATTTTTATGTATATAAAATTTTAAATACGCGAGTTATATTTGAAATATTTGGTCGACTAACTATTTAGACTTTTAGCGATTTAAAAATGTGATTGATCTAAAAACATAAATATTAAAAGAAACTAAAAAAATGACAACTCCAAAAATAGGATTTATGTTGTATATACAAAAAGTAACATAATTAATATTCAATATAAAATGAAAAAGATATGTTTTTTTGAATTATAAATATTACAAAATTGCAATAATTATTAGCAATAACCAATTAAACTATAACTCAAAGTATGGTAATATGAATTTTATATAGTATACTAAATTGATCAAACAATCCGCATAATATATGATGGTTGAGTTATAACATATATTTAGATCAACCTATGATGAAACCAAAAAGTTTCATCTTAGATATTATGTTGATGCATAGTCATTAAGGTCGTCTAATCATAATTTACATTGATCAAAATATTTGTAAAAAGTCAAGTTGAGTTAAAAAATAATTCATATTATAAGATAAAAAATGTTTCAATTTACCAAAGTTTTAAAATAGAATTTCGATATTGTGTAATAAATTTTAGACTAAAACTAAACATTTGAGTTTAAAAATGTAAAAATATGTATGTAATATATAAAAAAATGAGCTATACACCTCAAGGACGACTTTCACATGATATTAATAATTTCATAATATGTTTTCGCCTTACGTATATATCGATTCTTTATAAATGTACTCTAACTAAGTTAAAATCACGTTGCCTATATTATATATTGATAATTTTCAAAAATATTTATTTATTTTATACTCAAATGTTCAATTTGATGATGAAAATTTGATAAAGTTCCGTCATCAAAAACCATATTATTATATACTCAAATGTTCAATTTAATAAAGTTCCTGTCACGTCATCGAAAATCATATTAATATTTTAGCAATTAAACGTAATTATGCGATTATTATCGTATGGATATTTATCCAAATTTTATGAAATTTAATCAAGTTATAGAATATCTTGTTAATGTAATTGGTATGCCATATTACAAAAATACTATTAAAATATGAGATAAAATCGAAATATTATCCCTTTTCAAATTTCAAATTATAAAATTATCTCAATATATAAACAATTTTGGGCAAGAAATTATTGAAGTGCCCGTGCCTTGCACGGGCTTTTACGCTAGTTATCTTATTAATAGCTCAACAAGGGGCTACTAATTCATGAGACATTTTATTCCATCTAATTGGTGAGACATTTTAATGTATTTGAAATTTCTAAATTGTCCTTATACTTATTAATTTTTTTATAAAAATGTTGTTAATAGGAATTGAACTTGGATCTTTGAAACAAATGTTGTTATATATATTATATATATATATATCACTAGGCCGCTCAATCTTAGTTGTTATAAATAAATCATACACATAATATTTGTGTGTGTCAGAGAGTAAATAAAAGAAATATTTGTTATTTTGATAAATGAGACATATTAACATAATTTAATTATCTCAATAGCCCAGCAAGGGCTACTAATCATGTGACATTTTATTTCATCTAATTGGTGTCTAAATTGCCCTTATACTTATTAATTTTTGAAAACATGTTGTTCACAAGAATTGAACTTAGGTCTATATCTTTGCTTGCAAGCCATCATACCATTAGATCACTCAATCTTAGTTGTTGTCATTCATACACATAATAAGCTACATCAGCTGGTTGGATGCCGTTTACAGGATATGGTTGGCTAAAGGTGCTAAGGGAATGTTTAGAGGTAGTGTCCCCAGAATCACGTGGTGTATTCCGGCCTCTGCTCTTACATTCATGACGGTGGAATTTCTAAGACACAATTTTGGTCAAAAGTTAAATGACAATAGCAATTTTACAAGAAATCTCAAGCATATCTATAGAGAAGAAAGAATTCCAAGAAGCATCTTAAGAGTATCGTGTGAGATCTCCTAATCTTTTGTCCAGTTTTTAATAGGACAATTTAGAATATTAAATATATTTTACTAATTGTATCCCTTAATCTACCTGGGAAGCCTAGGCAACAAGGAAAAATAGATTTTGAACCTTTAAGTTTCTCGAAACAAACTTGTGTATGTATAGTTTCCAACATCACAAATTATCCAGCATAAGAGTTATCATGATTGGATTTTAAGTAGGACTATCTGGTAGAACTAACTGCATCTTAAGTATTGAACTGTTGCTTCACGCTAATTGTGACTATTGTGCGCTGTTAGGTCCTGATAAGTTTGTAGAAGGGGGGTTGAATACAAACAGTACCGTTTTATCGAATTTGTTTGGTTTATGATTTTACAATCCAATAACAAATTATTGCTGAATTAAATGAAACAAAATTCAAGTTAAATATAACTTATATTAAACTTGAAAGGTCTTACAAATACAGTACAGATTACAATGATTGAATCTCAAACTAATTAAAACAAATTTAGAATAAATTCGACATGAACTTATCTATTTTTGTAATAAAAAGATAGAACGATAAATGATAGTTCGAGATAAATTCTAGGGATAAAGATCCGCTAGATAGTCAAAACAGTACAAGTAATTGATTTCTAGTGGTTTGGATATAACAATCAATACAATAAATTAATTCACTTGATTAAGAAATGATTCCGGCAGTTGAGGTGTTTAAGATAGTAGTTGAAGATGTAATGTTCTGCTTGATGTCATATCTGGCTGTCTTTGATTTGCTTTTGTATTGATAACAAAAGTAACTGCCTGGCTGCCTTTCCATTAATAGAAATTGATTTGTATGACTTAGAAAATAACACTTACATGACTTTGTTTAAGCCTTGTATGACTGTCTTCCAACAGTCATACAAGCCTTGTATGACTATCGGTATGACAGTTATACAAGCTTGTATGACTGTCGGTATGACAATCATTTAAGCTTGTATGACTGTTGTCCAACAGTCATGCAAGTCTAATTATTAAGTCATATATATATATAAATAAATATATATTAATTCTATAAAACTTAATTAATCTCATAATTAATTTAAAGAATAAATTAATTCTAGAATAATTAATTTACTGGATAAATTAATTAACTGATATAATTAATTAAGAGAATTAATATTATTTCTTTATATCAGAATCAATCTTTGAACCACTGAAAATAATGACGAACTTTCACTGTTTGGTGTTGACACTCGATGTATTGTCTGGTTCATGAGTGACTAACTACAATGGCCGTTCTTCATCTTTTGACTTTAAGCGGTGGTCCTTTTTCATTTGACTTTAACAAACACTGTAACCTGTACATTTGTTGTCACGCTGTAGAAATCTCTTATAGAGATCATCATTAGTAGACCCAAATATGATGTCATCCACATAGACTTGGACTAATATCATATCATTTTTATGTTTCTTACAAAAAGGAGTTTTGTCTATGATACCTCTAACAAAACCATTTTCTATAAGAAAACCAGAAAGCGTGTCATACCATTTTCTCGGGGTTTGTTTGAGACTATAGATAGCCTTGAAGATAAAGTACACAAAGTCCAGCATCTCCTGATTTTCAAAGCCAGTGGGCTGTTCTACATACACTTCTTCATCCAGCTCACCATTCAGAAATGCACTCTTAACATCCATTTGATATACTTTGAAATTAGAGTAAGCTGCAAATGCTAAGAACATCCTGATGGCCTCAAGCCTAGCTACTGGTGCATAGGTTTCATCATAATCAATGCCTTCAGCTTGTGAATACCCTTGAGCAACCATTCTTTCTTTATTTCTTGTCACTATGCCATCTTCATCTAACTTGTTTCTGAATACCCACCGTGCATCAACTACTTTCCTGTTCTTTGGTCTAGGTACCAGCTTCCAGACTTGTTGTTGTTCAAATTGATTGAGTTCATCTTGCATAGAAATCACCCAATCAGGATCACCAAGTGCTTCTTCAGTCTTCTTTAGTTCCATTTCAGAAAGAAACCCTGAATAATGACATTCATTCTGAGTAGCACTTCTATTTCTAACTCCAACACCTGGATCACCAATAATCAACTCAAAGGATGAGCTCTATTCCAAACAGTTTGTCTTGGATGATTTGATCTTGATGATTCGCCTTGAAATTCATTATTGTGTTGTGACTGACTAGTTGACCCTTCATTTCCTCCCCCTGAGTTGTTGCTAGATTGTCTTGATGATTCTTCTCCAATGTTAGTGGTCTCTTCATTGTTACTAGTGTTTCCACCACCACCACCACCATGATCATTATCATCATTGTTATTGTTATCACCAGCACCAATCTCAGGTGGAGTCTCATCATCTGATTCTGAATCTAGCAAGTTATCAAACTTCAGTTTCTCAGATGAATTTTCTGTTTGGATACTTGGGAGTTTAGTGTCATCAAAAGTAACATTGACACTTTCTTTCACATGGTGATTGTCAATTATGTACACCCTGTAAGATCTTCTGGAGTAACCAACAAAAATATCTTCATATGCTTTGGCCTCGAACTTTCCACGTCGAACATCTCCATCTTTAAACACAAAGCATTTAGCACCAAATACATGAAAGTATTTGAGAGTTGGTTTCTTGTCATTCATGATCTCATAAGGTGTTTTCATTAAGTCCTTATTGATTAACGTTCGATTCTGAGTATAACAAGCAGTGTTCACAGCTTCAGCCCAGAAGTACATTGGAAGTCTTGATTCACTTAACATTGTTCTTGTAGCTTCAATCAATGTACGATTCTTCCTTTCTACCACTCCATTTTGTTGAGGAGTTCTAGAGGCTGAGTATTGTCTTGTTATTCCTTTGTCTGCACAAAAGTCATTTAGGACTACATTCTTGAATTCAGTTCCATTATCTGACCTTATTGTTCTTACTGGAAACTTAGAATCCAATTCAATCAAATTTACATGATCAATCACCATGTATGGAGTTTCATCCTTGGAATGTAGGAATAAAACCCATGTATATTTGGAATAGTCATCGATGATCACAAGAGCATATTGTTTCTTTGACATAGACATCACATTAACTGGACCAAACAAATCCATGTGTAGTAACTGATGAGGTTCAGTTATTGAAGATGTATCAGTGCCCTTGTGAGATGCTTTCTTTGACTTTCCTTTATGATATGCCTCACACAGTCCTTCCCGTAAAAATTCCATTTGAGGCAGACCTCTCACCAATTCCCTCTTGACTAGGGAGTTCATTGTTTTGAAGTTGAGGTGAGACATCTTCTTGTGCCATAGCCAACTTTCATCTGACGAAGCTTTAGCATAAAAACAATTAACTTCATCTTTGCATCCAGAATACAAATCAACTATGAACAAGTTTCCTTTCCTAACTCCTTGAAGAGCAGGCTTTCTATTCTTCTTGTGAAGGATCTGACACTTCTCCTTATCAAACGAAACAACATATCCCTTGTCACAGAATTGACTGATGTTGAGAAGATTGTGCTTAAGACCTTCCACAACAGATACATCCTCAATGCTAACATTACCAGCTTCTAGACTGCCATATCCTTCAGTTATACCTTTGCTGTTATCTCCAAAGGTAACCACTGGGCCAGCTTTCTCAACCACATTTGATAACAGGGCTCTATCTCTGGTCATATGCCTTGAACATCCATTGTCTAGAATCCACACAACTCGGTTCACCTGTTCCACACCCTGCAATATCAAATTGATTAGACCTTCTTCGGAACCCAAACTTGATTGGGTCCGGCATACTTAAAGAACTGACCTTTGTCAGGAAAAACAACATTCTTAAGTTTAACCACTTCAACCTCCTTAACAAAAGAGCATTTCCATTTATAACCAGCCTTAACACATTTCTGAGTAGGCTTAGGTATAAATGTGTCCACTCTAGTTTTAGGAGGACTAGAAGTTTTTGATCTAACATGCTTCTTGTTATTAACATGTTGACGGGGAGTAGTCTTATCATTAGATGCATGCTTACTATTAAAATAACCATACATTACATTGAAAGCACAAGACATGCAATTCGCAACACTACATGCTTTATGAGATAAATCTACACTAGGCATGTTATGCATGTTAGACATGTTTTTTTTGTTCCAACTGAGTGTCTAATTTTGTCCCTGTTGTATAAACAACTTTGATAGAACTCTTAGGCACACACTTTTTGGATTGGACAATCCCATTGGCAATGTCCTCAGTACGCATCTCTTCTTGAATGATGATAGAAGATTCAATTAAAGGTTCTACTGTAGATTCTTTAAAGAGAGGGTCTTTAACACCCTTAAGCACATGTGGAATACCCATTTCTTCAACACTGACTCTATTAGGGGTATTAATGCCTAACATTCCAATAGCCTCGTTATAGCCATAACCTATACCAATAGTTTGACTAATAGCTTGCTTATTGAAAATCTCTTTTGCTGTTTTGCAAGAATTATAGTATGCTCTAACCTTTGTCTCAAGTTTAATGATCTGGTCTTTAAGAATGGTTTCTAATTGTTTATAACAATTAACTCTATTCTCAAGAAAAGTTACCTTCTTAGTAAGTTCATATTGATTAACATGCACTAGTCTTAATTCTTTAACCTCTTTTTCAAGAGCAGTGTTGTGAAGAATTATTCTATCATTTTCACTACGTGCACAAAATACTGTACTACTAAGATGATAAATCATTTCAGAGTCAGTGAACTTTACCTCAGACTTGTAAGATGACGTGCTACCTTCTTTAGCCATGTGTGCTAAATTTCCAACTTCACCATCTTCTTCATCACTATCTGTATCATCCTAACTTTTACCTTCAGCAAGATAAGCTTTCCCAATCTTGTTCTTCGTACTTGAATCATATGAGTTCCTCCTTGCTTCCTTTGGCTTTTTACATTCAGTAGCAAAGTGTCCCAACTTATTACAATTAAAGCATCTGATTATGCTTCTGTCCACTGTTACAGTTGTATAGCCACCCCTTGTGCTATTTGAGGAAGAAGAACTACCTCTCTAGAATCTGGGTTTGAACTTAAGATTAGGATTCCTTCTGAATCTGAAGTTCCCAAACTTCTTCACTATCATTTCCATAGAATCGTCTTCTAGCTGATCAAGCTCTTCCATGGAATAGAAGTCACCATCATATTGACTTGTGGATGTAAAGCCATATTCAGCTACAGTAACATCCTTGTCAGAACTAGAAGGTTAAAAACCTTCACTTCCAGTTTCTGTGGAACTTGTGCTACCAGTGCAGTAGACATATTGACCACTTTCCCTGTTCCATAGATTTCCTTCTGCTGAATCTATTCCAGCTCATAAGTTTTCAGAACACCATAGAGTCTTTTCAAAGAAATCTCACCTAGATCCCTTGCTTCTCTAATGGCTAAAATTCTTTGCTCCAGATGAGATGGAAGTGTTAGAAGGAACTTCTTGTTTATCTCCTTGATAGTGTAATGCTTTCCATGGAGATTCAGATCATTAATCAATTTTTTGTATCTCTAGAAAACATCAGAGATACCTTCACCGGGATTGGATCTGAAGTGTTTATATGAAGAGGTAAGAATTTCCATCTTCTTTTCTCTGATTTCTTCTGTCCCTTCATTGATGATCTCAATCGTATCCCAAATGTGTTTGGCATTAACACAATTTAAAACATGATTATTCATGATTGGATCTAGACAGTCAACCAAAATTAACTACAGGATTGCATCCAGAGAAGCATCCTCCTTTTCATCAGATGTATAGTGTTTTGGATCTTTGGGATACATCCTAACAGCTTGAGTAACAATATTATTCTCAATTTGCTCTTCCTCAACAATCATAGGAAGTTTTGGTCCGTTCTTCAATACACCAAGATACTTTATATTTGCCACTTGAAGAAACAAGATCATCTTCTTCTTCCACATAGGATAGTGCTCTTTACTGAACATCGGAATTTTGACGGCTCCAACTTTTTGAGTAGACATCTTGAATTTTTATAAGAATTAAAATTTGAACGTTCTTGAAAAAATCACAAAAGTATGGATCTTGATTTGTTCGTCAATCAATAGGCTCTGATACCAATTGTTAGGTCCTTATAAGTTTGTAGAAGGGGGGGGGGGGGTGTTGAATACAACAGTACCATTTTATCGAATTTGTTTGGCTTATGATTTTACAATCCAATAACAAATTATTGCGGAATTAAATGAAATAAAATTCAAGTTAAATATAACTTATATTAAACTTGAAAGGTGTTACAAATACAATACGGATTACAATGATTGAATCTCAAACTAATTAAAAGAAATTTAGAATAAATTTGACATGAACTTATCTATTTTTGTAATAAAAAGATAGAACGATAAATGATAGTTCGAGATAAATTCTAGGGATAAAGATCCGCTAGATAGTCAAAGAAGTACATTTAATTGATTTCTAGTGGTTTGGATATAACGATCAATACAAGAAATTTATTCAATTGATCAAGAAATGATTCCGGCAGTTGAGGTGTTTAAGACAGTAGTTGAAGATGTAATGTTCTGCTTGATATCATATTTTTCTGTCTTTGATTTGCTTTTGTATTGACAACAAAAGTAACTGCCTGACCGCCTTTCCATTAATAGAAATTGATTTATATGACTTAGAAAATAACACTTGCATGAATTTGTTTAAGCCTTGTATGACTGTCTTCCAACAGTCATACAAGCCTTGTATGATTGTCGGTATGATAATTATACAAGCTTGTATGACTGTCGGTATGACATTCATTTAAGCTTGTATGACTGTCCTCCAACAGTCATGCAAGTGTAATTATTAAGTCACATATATATAAATAAATATATATTAATTCTATAAAACTTAATTAATCTCATAATTAATTTAAAGAATAAATTAATTGTAGAAGAATTAATTTACTGATATAATTAATTAAGAGAATTAATATTATTTCTTTATATCAGAATCAATCTTTGAACCACTGAAAATAATGACGAACTTTCACTATTTGTTGTTGACACTCGATGTACTGTCTGGTTCATGAGTGACTAAGTACAATGTCTGTTCTTCATCTTTTGGCTTTAAGCGGTGGTCCTTTTTCATTTGACTTCAACAAACAGTGTAACCTGTACATTTGCTATCACGCTGTAGAAATCTCTGTCAATTTAATAAATCCACTTTCTTGAATACTTCACTGAGGTTTGATCAAATAATTGAACTTCTTTCAATGTAGAATTACTTTAAGTTTGTAGGTTGACTTTAATCTTCATTTTTTTGACTGATATAACCTTCTGAGATTCCTGTGACAATAGAATTATTATTTACTTATTACATTCTTGTTTAAGTTGAGTTGTATCCTCGATGTTTACAAATAGGCCTATACATATGTGTTTCATACGCGGAATGATTAGATGTTAGTGAAGTTAGAGATTTCTTTTGAAATTTTTGTTAGTGGTTTATCTCTTTACCATTCTATATTTTGGATTTTTTTTTTAAATTTTGATTTGGAGGTCTATTTTTTTAAGTTATTTTGTAAAGGTTAAGACGAGAAAAAAATGTGTGACTAATTTCAAATATCAATTTTTTTGTAGTGTTGCAGTGTTGACAAAGGCCTGTGAGCTGTCTGTTCAATTCATCATCACCGGCATCACAGCCTCAACACCCACGGACGTCGATTACATCATCATAATATTGGGTAGCTACAACACTTACTGAATCTCTATTTATTTGTATATGTATATGTTTGTATTTTAGTGTCTTTGACTGTGCAACGAAATAAACCCCTTAAATCCTTACACGGTTCACCTTAATTTTAATCTCAATTCACTTTATTTCCTTTACTCTGTCAGTTTAATTGTATGTATATACATATGTTTTTCTTTGACATAGTTTGGGATTTCCGAATTCTGCTGCCTGTTACAAAGTTAGAGAAACAAAGGTGATCGATCACTACAAATGTATGTATCTATATCTTTTACGAGTTGATTGATTGAGTTATGCTTGAATGATTACTTTAGATTATCTATGATTTTATAAACTGTTATGTTATTATCTGTTTGTTTTGTCATCATAGATTAGTTAGATTTGTGTTTATAAAATTTTGTGTACTCAATTTTGGTAATTGACTGAAGTAGTCCTTAATCACGTCTACTCTATTTGCGCAGTAGTTTTAAAGTCTACAATTCTTCTTCTCAATCAGAGAGGCGACCAATTCATAATCTACCCACTTAACCCTCCAATTTGAGGTATCCCCATTAATTCTAATTGTTTTTCCATCTTTCATCATCCCAATAGAATTTTTTAAGCTATGCATATTAGAATTGACTGATTAATGTTAATGGATGAATGTGACAAACTTTCTTCTACTTTGCTTAAGTACAAGGTATTCAATTCAATTTCAGTTAATTGGTTTCTCGAGATTTTTCTGATTGATTCTATATGCGGTTTTGTTTAATTAACAAATTTTATGTACAGTGATCGGATTTTCGGTTAATTTGGTTTCAGGAGATTTTTCTTATTTATTGCTCAGACATTCATATATTAGTGTATATGTTCTTCTTTATGCTATGACAGTTACCATACAGTGTCAGTATTTCCAATTCTAAATTAGAATAGCTAGGAGTGTAGTTATTCCCAATGATTGTATTTATTTCTAAGATGTATAATAAATGATGTATTGGTGTTATTAGTTTATCAGTGGTCTTAAAACATGGCACAGATGGTTTCGATGTCTCCAAGTTTGAGTACTAAGTTTTTCATAATTTCAAAAAAGAAGATTAAAACATTGTGTTGTTAAAGTTATTTATTGATCTAACGTAATAATTGTGATACCCTAATTATTATGTAATGGTACCACTAATGTTCTTTACTGTGCTATTGTCCATATTATACTCATTTTGAGTTTCGCATGATCAGGTTTTATACAACAATTAGTGACATATCAAGTTTTTTGTTAATCTTATATACGGTGTAAGCTCTGTCATTAGTTTTGTAAATAACCTTGATCTCTGTTATGTTTATATTCAAATTCTAACTCTTAATTTAAATTAACAACTCATGAGTTTCTAAAAACATTACGCACAAGAACACGTAGAAAGTCTCAGTCACGTCAGATGCTTAAATGAACACAAAATCGATGACTTAAAGGTATCATGACATATTGACATGTATTCTCTTTACTTCATGTTTCTAATCTAAACTTATTCAATTGGAGCTTTTGAGTTACCATTTAAGTATTCACATCTTTGCTGGAGTCACCAATGGAAAATTGATTTTGGTACACAAGGTGCAATAACATATGATCTTCTTTTGGAGTCATCAAGTGAAAGCACGTGGAGAGGTGGTTAGAGAATTTTGGTGAACTTGATATAAAATGGAGGCTTCTGCATAGAAAAATTGCGGCCGATGATACCAGGGTTTGTTTTCCAATGTTGTAGCTTTATCTTTCATGTAACTAATATAGTTTCCTCTCCTAATCTCGAAGTTTTTCTAAAACATCTCCTGATCAGTATGATCATCGATTGAGACAATTTCAGTATAATTGCTATTTCTAATAGTTTTGGTTTGTAGGAACAATTCGATCCCGTTGTTGATCCAAGCACAAGGCAACTTGATTTCATCCCATTTCCCATATATGGTTTCTAGGTAAGCAACCACGTTAATAACGTTTTTATCTAAAATATATGTGTGATTAATGTCGATTATTTGTTTATAAATAGGTATAATATTCTCCCTCACGATATATGAGTTTTTGAGAAGAGGTTTGGGGATCAAGATTTTGGAAGGGTGTTTGGACAAATACCTTATAGAGGTAAAAATCCTACTGTTTCTCATAGGAGATGATGCTTTACTACTCGATATTTATATAGTGGATTTTTATAAATCAAAATGCTACTGTTTTTGAGAAGAGGTTTGGGGATCAAGATTTTGGAAGGGTGTTTGGACAAATACCTTATAGAGGTAAAAATCCTACTGTTTCTCATAGGAGATGATGCTTTACTACTCGATAATTATATAGTGGATTTTCATAAATCAAAATGCACTTTATAATAGCTCAATGTTGAGTGTTATTATATACAAATACAATAGATTACAAGCCCTTAAGAATGGGCTGATGCATCAATTACCGGAGTTTATAGTAAGCATAGAAATTGCCTACAATTGTCCTTCACACACTCTAATTACGATCATGTAGATGCTATGTGATATTTGCACTATTGGTGCATAATGCTTTAGAGTCACTAGCGATTTGTAATTAGTGTGTCAGATAAACACTTATTTGGTCAATAGAGAAGGCTATTGACACTTAAGATTGATTCCTAAAAACTAGGCTAATTTCATTTTGGATTCTGAAAATTGTCAAACTTTGCGGTGTTACAACATATAGATATTGAACTAGATTTTATTTTAGAAGATTAGACTAAATTGCCCATCAGCTATACTTTCTGTAAATATTTACTTTGAATGTCAGACCATGATCTCAATTAGTGCCACTCTTGGATTCTTATTATTCTATGCAAAAATATTGCTCAACAAATTGCCCAACTTTTACATAGGGACAACAAATTTAGTTGTCTTGCAAGACACTCATATATGCTATAATGGCATAATATATTGTAGGTTCCTCTTTTTCTTTGCATGAACGAAGTCTTTATTTTATTTGATGTGCAGATCTTTGTTGACACGTGAAGTGAAATGTATCATATATGGGGTTATTTTCTAAGTAGATGCCCTCCAGCTATTTCCCCTATATTAGTATTTACTAATTGAATTAAGGTACTACTCTCAAACTCTTCTCTATATATGTTTATTTCGTTTTGCTTTCAGACCTTAATTCTCATGTTTCGATGATTTTAAACACTATAAAAAATACAAGTAATTTTATTGATACTTACTGTTTTAGACTCTTTTCTTTTTGTGGGGGTGAAGTATCTAGGTCAAACCAATGAGCTTCATTACAACTATATTAGAATTACCTTAGTTGCTCACATACCTCAATTGAATTAGAACTACACCTAGTCATGCCTCCACAACTACTTTGTTTTGATCTTCAATTCTTCTCTCTATTTCGAAGATTGTTCACGCAACTTCAAAGAAATAGAGGCATCACTTCTTCTTCAGCATTGGTTGTTATAACAGGTTAGATCTCTACTTTTATGATTATATATTTATGGGATATTCCATTTGGTACCATTGTACAATTGGCTTTTCCATTTGGTACCACACAAAGTTTTTGATTTCCAAGTGGCACCATCGTACTTTTGGCTTCATCTCCATAATACCACTCCGTTAATCAAACGTTAGTCGATCATTATAAAATTATGGGATTTTACATTTGGTACCCCTTAAAATTTTTGACTTCCAAGTGGCACCATTCTACTTTCGGCTTCAATTCCAAAATACCACTTTTCAATGAATCTGATGAATCTGTTCAAACTCCTTGATTTTATGCCCCTCAAAAAAATTGTTTGGCATCCCTTTGCCCACCAAAACCAAGGAGTTTGATGAGAATGATCAGATTCATCGAATTTATTAACATAGTGGTATTTTGGAGTTGAAACACAAAGTAGAAGGGTACTACTTAGAAATCAAAAACTTTGAGTGGTATCAAATGGACAATCTCATAATTTTGTAATGGTCAACTAACGTTTGGTTAACGGAGTGGTATTATGTGGATGAAGCCAAAAGTATGATGGTTCCACTTGGAAGCCAAAAATTCGAGTGGTACCAAATGGAAAAGCCAATTGTACAATGATACCAAATGGAATATCTCTATATTTATATATGTGGATGTAATAACTTTTACTGAATTAATTGATTTGTGGGTCGGAGAATTCCAATTGATATGCAAGAGGCAGAATCATCACTTCTCCATTTTTGAGCGAGGAGAAATGTATACTCTTCACTTATTTGAAATATTAGCTCTACACGGATGTGTGGATGTATAAATAATTCTATATCTCTTACGCAATTAATTAATTTTATAAAAAATTACTTTAAGTTCATTGCTTTGTCATGAGATTTATAAGATGTTAATACTAAATTTATATTTTCTCCATGTTTTAGGGGTGCAATTGACTTACAATTTATAAATGAAGGGAAAATGTAGCCAAAAATTTATATTACGTGCAACTCCATTTGCATCACTGTTAAGAGAATAAGTAGAGAAGAGCCGATAAAGCCATTGGCTTTCCAACTTTTTCAAACCTTATTCACTAAACATTGAAATAAAAAAAAATCTTCCTTTATTATAATTAGCACAAAATATATGAAAGAAGGAAGAAGCTATCAAGTTGTTGTGCATGTGAAACTCAATTTACTAACAAAATATTATTAACCTGAAATAATACAATGCTGCAAGTGGGGTGTTAAATAGGGATCTGTAGTCATTTGGGTCCAGATTATAAGTGAGGTGTTAGAGATTAAATCTCAAGACATTTAACAATCAATTTAAAAACAATGTGAATTAAGCACGTACATTTTAAACCTAAATAGTAAAATAAAATGTGAAGCTAATGTATTTCACGAAATAATCAATATATAATTATAACATATAGGCGTGTGTGTGCGCGTGTATATTGCTCATATTGCTCTGTGATATAATGTGAAAGGTGTTGGAATTAGTGGATGATAAGTTAGATTTGACGCGATTTTATTCATTTTTACATTGTATACGAAGTGCTAAGATTATGAGGCTATTGAATTTTTAAAAATGTACTAGACACTAGGTACTGACAAGCCAAGGATATAGCTTTTGTGAAAGAGATTTAGAATGATAAATATGAATTATTAGATGTTTGTAGATTAGAAAAGTGTGTGGCAGATCTTACTATCTTCGGAGTATTGCTGATTACATCCATCATAAATTAGTTACCTTGCAATTTTAATCTATACATGACAAAATAATTGGATCATTGATTATATGTTAGTGAAGTTACTGATTTCTTTTGATATTTTTGTTAGTGGTTTATCTCTTTACCATTCTTGATTTTGGATTTTTTTAATTTTGATTTAGAGGTTTATTGATGTTTCTTTTCTATTTTTAAGTTATTTTGTAAAGGTTAAGATGAGAAATAAATGTGTGACTGATTTCAAATATCAATTTTTTTTGTAGTGTTGCGGTGTTGACAAAGGCCTGTGAGCTGTGATGTGAATTATGATGTTTTTCTACATTTTTAGACTATGAGCTGGGCGAATACATGAATGTTAGTTTAGATGGTATGTAGAAGATGTAAAGGTATGTATAAAGATAACTAATACTTGAATTTGGGATTCCCCTGCATCACATTTATTTACCCATATCTGAGTACTAAATCTGCAGTAAAGTTGCAGTCTATAGTAACTTTGAAGAATAAATTGTTTTTTGTCTGAAACATTTTGGGTATTTAATTATACACCTTTGCGAAATGTTGTGGGCTTTTCAGTGAATATATATGCAGACTAACCAAACCTAACAATCAACTCAACATGTGAATCAAGTATTAGAACATTCTCAGTAAACAGGTCATCTTGAGCAAAATTCTAAACTTGATTCTGCATTTGTGATATTATTTTGCTTTAAATAATAATAGATTGACGAGGTCAGAAATTATGCAGTGGATAAGTGGACATTGTTTAGTTGGTAGATAGCTGGGACCCCATTTGCATATACTTAAAAATGTAACCTATAACCAGGTGTTCTAATCCTTATCTATTTTGGAAGTTGATATCTTAAAGAAAAATCCTCCCACTAAAAAATTTAAATCTACCAATATAAGACACATCAGAAACTCAAATCAAGTTACGATTTTTTTGCAATTCAAGACATAATCCGTTTACTAACATTCTGAACCAGAAAGCCGCATAAACGTTAAGACTTTTATATGGGCACAAAACTCAATACATGATATTGGAAAAAGAGTAGTAGTTGCAACTATTCCTAATTAGTTAGATAATGGCAACATTTCTGTCCAATGTGATAGATTATAGAACTCTTGTTTAATATCCTTGAAAGCCTTCTAGAGCTGGAAATGCCAAATTTATGCATTTTGTTTGCTCTAGAAATTGCAACCATTTTTTTTTATCAAATTCCGCCAGAAGAACTTGGTAAAAAATCACTGGACTTCTGACACATTTATAATGATTTTTTAGTTTTCAAAAGTAGATTTTTTTTTGTCAGAACTCGTAAGTAGATTTAGAATATATAATTACAGAAAATGTTATTTATCTTCTAATAAATTTAGTATTTGTTTCATGTCTTAAATTTTGTTTTGTTTTTGAACTACTCCTAATTATGCAGCTACAACTCAACCATAAGCGTAGGCGTGGTACCACATTGATCTACAAATTTATTTTGTTTTGTTTTCAGTTTTCTGCAGAATTTTATCTTATTTTGCCGTTTCGGATATAATTTGTTGCAGAGCTTTGGCGATTGTATGTTTTGTGGAGATTTTGGAGTACCAGAATTTGTGTACAGATTTTTTAAAATTTTTTGGTAGCACATTTTTTGGGTTTATGAAGAATTTAGTGGCTGTATTTTTAGCAAAATATTGGTTTGTTTTTTATACAGATTTTCTATAGATTTTATGTGTACTTTTGAACTTTGATGCAAGTAAAAATGTTTAGTGGCAGGAGGGAAAGTCAACTTTATACCTTTATTATGTTTTTTCCCTGTAAAGTTGAACCTGCTATATGTGTTTTATGAGCCTCCCAATGGGGGACCTGATGGACCTAGATATGGGACTAGGTCCGCATGGGGATCAGTTTTTTGAAATCACAATGGTCCAGGAAGAGCTAAATCAGGTGAATGCAGCAATAGAGGATGGGTGGGGAGGGTTGTTGAAGCTTTTGCTCAGAATTTGGGATTTCAGGATGCAGATGATGATGGCTTGCAGGTTCAGGTTCATGATGTGGCTCTAGAAGATGAGCTGAACATTGATGATGATCGTTTTGATTGGTTCTAAGTCTTGTAGTGAGTTTTAAAAGGCCATCCGAGTTCGTCGTTGTTTTTTTTTAATTTTATCCAAGTAGTAGGTTATTTCGAGATGTAAGTGTGTGTTCAGTAATTTCGTGGTGTTCTAGGTCTTCAGTAATTTCGTGGTGTTCTAGGTCTTCTCTGCTTTTTGGGATTTGAATGAACTCTGTACAATTCAACTCAACCGTCAAAGTTTACAACTTACAAAAACAGTTTTCAGCTCCAGTCTCCTGGTTGCTTTTGATATGGCCCAAAAAACTCAAAAGACTGTGCAAGTATTCTTCATCTTGGGTTATTATCAAAACTAGCTTATAGGTTACTTAAATTTTATTTATAATTATTTTGTTTATAATTATATTTTAATTACCCATGGAACACACGATTGTTTTTTTAATATTTATAATTATATTTATTTATGAATATTTTAATATTTAAAAGTTATTAGTTTACATGATTAAATTATTGTTAAAAAAGATTTAGCCAAAAAATATTATAGTTAAAAATTTGATATTTATTATATTTTACACGCTCAATTTAATATTTGTTTATATTGAGTTATAAAAGTTAGATTTGGTCAATTTTACGGTCCACATGAAATTCACAAAATAATTTTTAATTTAGTTGTGGTTTAATAATTCTTTTTCAATTTAAAACTATTCTAAAACTAAAAAGAGAATAAAGTGACGAAATTTAATATTGAGAATTCTATTAGATTATTAGAATACCATCTATTAACCAAATACAGTTTTTAATGTTAAATCTAACGGTTTTCACCTATCTATTTAAGATTAAACGATTTTTATTATTTTGATATTAAATGAGTTTCCTTATTTAATTACAACTATTTTTATGTTTTAACTTTTTGGAAAATCCAATCCTAATATAATATCTTTTAACTTATATCATTTTTAGATAATAACTTCTTTTTATATGATATAATCTTGATCGTCTATTTTTAAAAGTATTGAATCTAACGATTGAGAATGTTTTGGCGGTATTTAGGACCAAACTACCAGGATAACATCATTAATTTTTTAATATTTATATTTTTTTAAATATTTATTGCTAAAATATAATATACTCTTTTTTGTAATATGTTAATGATGCGGGAACTTTGAACTTTTGAGAAAATAAATTATCAATTAAAATATAATTTTTTTTTGTAATAGTTTTTCTTTTAAAGTAGTACACCGTGACGATCAAAATTCTGTATAAAATTCATTTTTTTATAGTATATCCCGTAAATATCTATGTTATTATATTAAAGACTATGTTAGGAATATGTTGTTCTTGATGATAATTATAAAAACACTTAGTAGATTTTGTATTAAGTTATTTTGTAACTGTCAACGGAATAGCATGCTTTGCAGTGTTTCGTTGACAGGAAGCTCATCAACGAAATGAGTGATGTAGCAATTGCACTGTACATTACTTCATAGTTTGATATGCAGTTTGTTGAGTACTAGATAGGTTTTCTAAGTCATGTTGACTAAATGGTTAGATAGGCAAAATAGGTTGGTTAATTGTAAATATTTAGTGCCTTGTAATTTTGCCTAAGTGAAGACATGTCAACGGAATGAAGATTACTCTATCAACGAAACAAGGAAGCTCATCAACGAAACAAAGAATAAAGCTATCAACGAAACACATCTCTATGCCATCAACGAATCATTATTGCTTTTCTATACAATTGACAAAGTGATAGTGACAGGTTCCTGACAGATCAAAAAGAAGATGTGGAAGTGTACTTTGCATTGGAAACCATTAAAATGGACATGGGGAATAAGGAAACATCCCAGTTTCCAATTGGGCTCTTGGGAGTGATCATAATAAGCATGAAGTCAAAAGCAAGGATCTCCAAGGACCACTGGACAAAGGGATGAAAAGCAAACTATTGGCGGTTACTCATTGTACTATTAGTGTAGCCAAAAATAGGGTTGTAAACTTGGGTTTATATAACCAAGTGTAGCAGTTACTTTATTTTGTGTGAAGAAAAACAAAGAGTTTGTATTAGCTATCTTTGAGAGCATTTTTCTTCTCTACAACCTTGTAACTGAGCAGCTGTGTACTTTTGTATCACAGATTATTTCCGCAATAAAAACACTTCAGTTGGATCATCAAACAATCCAACTGAATTATTTATATCTTGTGTTTTTATTTATTCAGTTCAGTTTTATTTTATAAAGTGTTTTAGTTTTAAGAAAATATCAAGAATTGTATTCAACCCCCCCCTTCTACAATTCTGTTAGGTCATTTGGGAATAACAATTGGTATCAGAGCAAGCTTCTAACATACAAGAAGTTTAAAGATCAAGACCAAAAACAGAAACCATGGTGAAGAAGGATGCAGGTGTGAAGATACCAGTTCTTGATAAAGACAATTACTTTCACTGGAAAGTAAAGATGCATTTACATCTCATGTCTATGGATGAGAGGTATGTAGACTGTATTGAGAAAGGTCCACACGTTCCCATGAAGCTTGATTCTAGGGTTGGACTGCCAGATGATGCACCTGATGTAGAGATTCCAAAAACTGTCTCAGAATGGACTGTTGAAGATATTGCAGAAGTCCATAAAGACAAAAGGACCATGAACATTCTGTTTAATGGTTTGGAGCAAGAGATGTTTGACAATGTTATCAACTGTACAACCTCTAAGGAAGTATGGGATACTGTTAGAACTCTCTGTGAAGGAACTGAGCAAGTCAGGGAAAATAAAATGCAACTCCTTATACAACAATATGAGCATTTTCATTTTAAAGCTGGTGAAACCCTAAATGACACGTTTAGTAGGTTTCAAAAGCTTTTGAATGGATTAAAGTTGTATGGGAGGATCTATCAAACCAAGGATTCAAACCTTAAATTTCTTAGAGCTCTTCCAAAAGAATGGAAGCCTATGACTGTTTCTCTCAGAAACACTCAAGAGTACAAAGACTACACTCTTGAAAGGCTTTATGGAACCTTGAAGACTTATGAGCTGGAAATGGAGCAAGATGAGGAAATTGAAAAGGTACAAAAGAAGGGTGGATCTATTGCATTGATTGCATCTGTGAACCAACTTGAAGATGACAATAAAGAAACTGCAAAGGCCACAACTAGTCGATCTAGTTGTAGGAGTGATGTTAGCAAGGGTAAAGACAAGATGACAGAAGAAGAAGAATCAGAACCAGCCAACTTGGAGGACTTAGATGAGATTGATGAACACATTGCTTTTCTGTCTAGAAAATTCTCTAAGTTCAAGTTCAAAAGAAACTCAGAAGCAAGGCCACCAAGAAGAGACTTTCAACCTAGCAAAACAAACTGGATTGAAAAGTCTAAGTCAAAATGTTTCAATTGTGGAATGATTGGTCACTTTGCTGGAGACTGCAGAAAGCCCAAGGTTGAGAAGGGCAACAGGAAATTTGAGCCTGTTGATTATAAAAAGAAATACTTTGAACTTCTCAAACAAAAAGAAAAGGCTTTCATGTCTCAGGAGTATGATTGGGCTGGTAATGGTGAAGATTCTGATGATGATGTTGAGTATGTCAACTTGGCTCTTATGGCTGACAATCATGAGCAGGAAGCAAGTTCCTCAAGCAACCAGGTAACAATTACTAATCTTTCTGAGCTTTCTAAAGAGGAATGCGACAGTGCAGTAAATGAAATGTCTACTGTATTATATAATTTGCGTGTTACTCTTAAATCACTTACTAAAGAGAATTCTAGAATAAAAGAGACCAATCTGCTCTTAAGTGATAGGAATGCAATGTTAGAAGCACAGCTCATTGAATTTGAGAAAATGAGATGTGTTAGTAGGGATGCTAAGAAGGAACTTGAGAACGTGTTACAAAGGGAAGAAATTCTTAAAACACAACTTGAGATAGAACAAGGTGTGATTGCAAAATGGAAGGATGCCAGGAATGTTGCTGCCAACATAATTAATGTTCAAGGCGTGGAATCCTTCTGTGAGCAATCATGGAAAAGGAACAAAGAGAAGCTAGGGTATGTTGGTGAAACCTTAGAATCAGAAACTGAGTCAACAAACAACAAGGATCATTTGTTGAAGGTTGATATGTCAACGGAATGCAATGTTTCGTTGACAGATGAACCATCAACCGATCAGGCTGTTTCGTTGACAGAGAAAAGAAAAGATAAACTCACTAGACTTAATGACAAGTATGGTCCGGTCACCAAGAACTTTGTTCAAGGTGAGTCTAGTAAATCAAAGAAAGTTGAGAAGCCTGTTGAGAGAGCTAATGTAGGTAACTTGTCTAACAAGCAATTGAAAGACAAGTTAGAGAAAGTTCAGGTTGAGGCTAAGGGAAATAAAAAGAATAACAGAAATGGCAAGGTAGGAATTAACAAACACAACAATTACACACCTGATAAATATGCACCTAGAAAGACATGTGTCAATTGTGGAAGTGTTAATCATTTATCTACTAACTGCAAATCTGTTAAGAAATCTGTTAATGTGAAAATGCCCAAGCCTGCAATGAACAGTTCCATGCCTAAAATGCCTGTTATGCCTAACATGTTTGCTCCATATGCACAATTTCAGAATCCATATGCTAGCATGCCATTTGTGCCTAATCCTTACATGAATATGTTTAACATGCCACAAATGCCATGGAACATGAATAACATGATTGTTCCTCCAACTATGCATGCTATGAATGAAAATATGAGCAACCCTCAGAAATCAACACCAAGGGTAAAGATTGATTTGAATCAATCTGAACCCAAAGTGAAAAATGGTACAAAAGGGAATACAAAGGCTAACAAGACAGGACCCAAGGAAACTTGGGTACCAAAATCGACTTGATTTGGTTTTATTGTGTGCAGGGAGACAAAAGGAATCTTTGGTACTTGGATAGTGGTTGTTCAAGACACATGACTGGTGATTCTACCCTGCTCACAGAGTTTCAGGAAAGAGCTGGCCCTTGTATTGCTTTTGGAGATGACAGCAAAGGCTACACAAAGGGATATGGCTTGATTTCAAAAGAGAATGTCATCATAGATGAGGTTGCACTGGTGGATGGTCTTAAGCACAACTTGCTTAGTATCAGCCAACTTTGTGACAAAGGATTTTTAGTTACTTTTTCAAGAGAAGCCTGTGTTGTTTCTAAAGGAGGAAACAACAATGTGGTAATGACTGGATTCAGAAGGGGGAATGTGTACATTGCTGACTTTAGTAGCACAAGTTCAGACACCATCACTTGTCTCTTCAGCAAGGCAAGCAAGGATGAAAGTTGGTTATGGCACAAGAAGTTATCCCATCTGAATTTCAAAGTTATGAATGATTTGGTGAGGAAAGATCTTGCTAGAGGAATTCCACAGGTGGAGTTCTCCAAGGATGGTTTGTGTGATGCCTGTCAAAAGGGAAAACAGAAGAAGGCATCATTCAAAAGCAAGACAGAGTCATCAATTGTCCAGCAGCTTGAATTGCTTCATATGGACCTATTTGGCCCTGTAAATGTTATGTCAATCTCAAAGAAGAAATACTGTCTTGTGATTGTTGATGATTTTTCTAGATTTACATGGACTTTCTTTTTGCACTCTAAAGATGAGGCAAGTGAAATCATTATCAATCACATCAAGATGGTAAGCAATCATCCTGATTTCAAAGTAAGAAGGATTAGGAGTGACAATGGGACAGAATTCAAGAATTCAAGCATGAAGGTGTTCTGTGAAGAAAATGGTATTTTGCATGAGTTTTCAGCAGCAAGAACACCACAGCAAAATGGTGTAGTTGAAAGGAAAAACAGAACACTTATTGAAGCTGCAAGGACAATGCTAGATGAATCAAAGTTACCTACATATTTTTGGGCTGAGGCAGTTAACACAGCTTGCTTTACTCAAAATATTTCTTTGATTAATCAGGCCAAAGGAATGACCCCTTATCAGTTACTCAAAAGAAAGAAGCCACTATTAGATTTTCTTCATGTCTTTGGATGCAAGTGCTTTGTTCTGAGAAATCAAGCTGAGCATTTGGGGAAATTTGAAGCAAAGGCAGATGAAGCAATATTTGTGGGATATGCAGCAGGGAAAGCTTACAGAGTCTATAATCTCAGAATCAACATTGTTATGGAATCTGTACATGTTGTTTTTGATGATCTCAAAATCCAAGGTCTCTGTGATGAAGGTTTCCATGAAAGTCTTTCTTTTGAAAATGAGGAAGGAGATCAAGTGAATCATGATAAGGCTACTGAGAAACAGCCTAAAGTTGTTGTATCTAGCACAGATGAAAGCAGCAGTGAGGATGAAATTGCTGCATTGAGATTAAAAAGGATAGCTGCTAGCAGACCAACTGGTCATTTTGTTGACAGTCATGATGGTGGATTCGTTGACAGTCAGAATGAGCGTTTCGTTGACAGCCAAAGCGGTCATACCGTTGATAGTCATAGGAATGCTTCTAGAAGTGATCAATTAGGGACAACAAACTCAGGGGGAGTTTCTCAAGGACAAATATCCAATCAAGGCAATCATGATCATGAAGCTACGTCTTCAAGAGCAAATCTACCTCCCTCAAGGAAATGGACTAAAGATCATCCCTTTGAACTTATTATAGGTGATGTTTCTTCAAAAGTCCAAACTAGAAGAGCAACTCAAGAAGAATGTCTATATAGTAGCTTTCTGTCTCAAGATGAGCCAAAGAAAGTTGAGGATGCACTTCTAGATCCAGATTGGGTTTTAGCCATGCAAGAAGAGCTAAACCAATTTGAGAGAAACAACGTTTGGAAGCTGGTGCCCAGGCCTAATGACAGGAGTGTTATAGGCACAAAGTGGGTGTTCAGAAACAAGATGGATGAAAATGGCATAGTCACAAGGAACAAAGCTAGACTGGTTGCAAAAGGCTACTCACAGGAAGAGGGAATTGATTTTGATGAAACCTTTGCTCCTGTTGCAAGACTAGAAGCAATAAGGATTTTCCTAGCCTATGCAGCCCATGCCAATTTCAAAGTCTATCAAATGGATGTGAAGAGTGCTTTTCTGAATGGGGAATTGGAAGAGGAGGTGTATGTAAGTCAACCTCCTGGTTTTGAAGACGATGATTTTCCAGACTATGTGTACTTCCTTCTCAAAGCACTCTATGGTTTGAAACAAGCACCTAGAGCCTGGTATGACACTCTCTCACAGTTCCTCCTTGAGAATCATTTCACTAGAGGTACTGTAGATAAAACTCTTTTTCACAGGGTTGTAAATGGCTCTACTTTACTTGTTCAAATTTATGTAGATGATATAATCTTTGGGTCTACAGATGTGAAACTTTGTCAAAAGTTTGCCAAGCTTATGCAAAGTAAATATGAAATGAGCATGATGGGAGAATTAACTTACTTTCTTGGTCTCCAAGTAAAGCAAGTTAATGAAGGCATTTTCATTAGTCAAACAAAATACATTCATGATTTATTAAAGAAGTTTAACCTAATGGAATGCTCTCCTGCCAAAACTCCCATGCCTACTGCCACCAAACTTGAATTGAATACTAAGGAAAAATCTGTGGACATTTCAAGTTACAGAGGCATGGTAGGCTCACTTTTATATTTAACAGCTAGTAGACCTGATATTATGTTTGCTACATGTCTATGTGCTAGATTTCAGGCTGACCCTAGAGAATCCCATTTAGTTGCTATTAAAAGAATTTTCAGGTATCTCAAAGGAACACCAAACCTTGGCATTTGGTATCCTAGAGAATCTGGTTTTGAACTAATTGGTTATTCAGATGCAGACTTTGCAGGATGTAAAATTGACAGGAAAAGTACAACTGGAACCTGTCAATTCCTAGGAAACAAGCTTGTGTCATGGTTCAGCAAGAAACAAAACTCAGTTTCTACCTCCACAGCTGAGGCTGAGTATATTGCAGCTGGAAGTTGTTGTGCACAGATTTTATGGATGAAAAACCAACTACTTGATTATGGATTAAGAGTTGAGAAAATTCCTATTTTCTGTGACAACACTAGTGCCATTGCCATTACTGAGAATCCAGTGCAGCATTCAAGGACCAAGCACATTGACATCAAGTACCATTTCATTAGAGAACATGTTATGAATGGTACTGTGGAGTTACATTTTGTTCCAAGTGAACAACAACTTGCAGACATCTTTACCAAGCCACTTGATGAATCAACATTCTCAAGATTAGTAAGTGAGCTAGGTATGCTAAATTTCTCTTAATTATTTTTGAGATATTTGCAAGTTAAAATGCAGCCAGAAACTTGCTATGTTTTTCTGTGAATTAATTTTCTTAAGAAAAAGTGAAATTTTGTCTAAGTCAAAATTACTATGTCAACGAAACGAACCATTTCGTTGACAGTCTTAGCAGTTTTCTGGGTGTTTCGTTGATAGATCTTTTATATCAACGAAACGCAGCTTTATCAACGAAATAAGACGGGACTTTAACCGCCCAATCCTGATTCGTTGATTTAGCGCTTTTAATCTGAACCGTTGTAATTTGACACGTCTTTTACCACGATCTATGCATACACCCCTGTAAGTATAAATCATGGTAATACTTTAAGAGTAACGGTTATATTTTTAAGCCAATCAAGTAATTTACATTTATTATTGGATTCATTTTCTGAGAATTTTTGGGGGAGTATTTAAGAAATTTTATTTTCATTATTTCTTTTTACCTGTTCTCAAAAATTCCAAAGGCTTTTTCTCTCTTCTTCTCTCTAACAAGCAATTCAGTTCGAAGCTTTCCTTTAATCAACAATGGCACCTATAGTCAAGCTTATGTCTGCTGGAGGGTTCATCTATGAGAAGAACAACTCCATCCCTTTTGTTGTCAAGGAAAACCCGAACAGCCTGTTCTTCAAAATGATGGATTTCATGAAGAATTGCAAGTTGAACTATGCAATGTTTCACTCTACACCACTCTACAATGAGATAATCGAGGAAATTTGGACCTCATGTGAGTATAGTGGAACAAACTGCACACTACAATTCACCCTTCAAGGTAATGAGTACATAGTTAATTCTGATGTTTTGCAAGCATGTTTACATATTCCTGATAATAACTGTGATGCTTTGCCTACTAACACTGAAATAACTACCATGCTAAATTCTATAAACTACTCTTTGCCTACTGATAATCTGGGTAGAATAATTAGGAGAGGTTTGGTTAGGGAATACAGTTATTTAGCTGATGCATTCATTAAGGTCTTTTCTGGAAAGATTAGTAATTTTGATGCATTAACTAACTCTATGTTAATTCTCCTAACCATGCTTCTAAATGATAGATATCACAACTTTAGCACCCAACTTATGTATGAAATTGGTGCTAAGTTGGGTGACAAAGCAAATAGGAAGAAAAATATCTATTATGCTAGGTTTCTGATGATGTTGGCTAACCATGTTAGTCCAGCACCATTAGTTATCTCTAACCCTAATGCCAGGTTCGAGTGCTTTGTGCAAGAAAAGAGAGTATTGACAGACATACTGAGGCTGAACCACAATGGTGATGTTCCAGTGGTGTATCTGCCAATCATTGAGGTAACTACTACTATCCCTGTTAGTGTAGCTAACTCCTCTACTGTTTTACCTTCCAATGTTGCTATGGAGTCTGTAGCTGTGACCCAACAGGCTCCTACCCTAGCAACAAAACCTAAATCAAAGAAATCCTCCAAGCCAACCTCAGGTGCTTCTCAAAAGGCACCTGTTGTAAAAACTACCACACAACCTAAGGGGAGTGAGTCTGGAGTTGTAAGAGGTGAGGGTAGGGGTGAACATCAAAGAAACCCCAAGGATAAGGAAGGACAGGTTAGTGTGTACCAGCCAAGCCCCATTGTGTCTTCCCAACAAGGCACAATGAGTAAAATGGATTTAACCACAAGTCTAATTGCATCCTCCCAAAAGGATGTGATTATTGAAACAAGCTCTCCACCAAGAGCACAGTCCAAGAGGGTAAGGGACACTTCAAGCCCAAAGTCTACATTTTCCCAATACCAAAGGAGAGTGAAGCAAAAGTCCAAGGGTACACAGGGTGCACACACACTGGAAGCAACACTTCCAGTTTCTCAAATTCAGTTTGATGTAACCCCTATCATTTCTCTGGGGTTACAGTCCCATTCTCTAAACATCAATCTTGAATTATCTCCATCAAATTCACCAACTCAATCTTTAGATGTGGACATGATCCATACATCTATTCCTGATTCTCCAACTCTAATCTTGGAGAAGCCCCACTCTGAAGCTGGTGGCCATCACTTGTTAAGTGATTTGTTGGGCCATCAACCAATTTTTCCTGAAGTTGCAAGGGGATCTGTGGACCAATCTTTAAAATCAATCACCACAGACTCTACTGTAATTTCTCATTCTCAAAGTGCTTTCTTGACTTCATCAACGAAACAGTCTATTTCGTTGACAAGTGTTTCTCCATCAACGGTATCCATACCGTTGACAGTTCAAACTACCATTCCGTTGATAGTTCACTCTGCACCTTTAATTGAAAATCAAGTTGTTCCCACAACTAGTGCAGATGATCTAGTGGTAGTTGAGACACTTCTAGGACTGAGAGGGAGTGAAACTGAGAGGCTGGCTTGCAGCCAGGCAAAAGGAGAGAATGTGAGTGAGAGGCTGGCTATTTCTTCCAGCCAGGCAAAAGGAGAGATTGAGAGTTCCACCTTAGAAGGTGAAGGTGAGGGTGTGAGAGGTGTGAGCCATGGGGAGCCCATGATGCAAGAACAGAGTGGAGAGAGAGAAGGGACTACAGGCGAAATAAGGATGGAAGCAGCCATTGCTAATGAGTTAATGGAGGTCAGTGAGGGAGAAAGGGAACCTACTTTCCAAGAGGTTTATCAACAAACTCTGGATAGTATTTCCCTGGATCCTGAGACCTTTACTCATCCTGTGCCAGCCTATCAAATTATGGCTCAGCAGGGCAATGTGGAGGCAGAAAGGTCACTAAATCTAATTCATACAACTGCATCAATGCAAAGAGCAAAGGATGCCCTGACCAATCTACCTTCAGGAGCTGCAGCAAGTGGAGAATTTGAGTTTTCTGATGCTGAGGACAGCTATGGTGATAATCTACAGGTGGCCACCACTTCACAGACTGGGACTTCTGTGGTGCCTCCTACACCAGGCTGGCTTTCTCAAGGTATGCATGGTAGAGCCACTCTAGATGCTGCTATCTCCAGGCAGTACAATGAAGCCTACTTAGCTCATGAGTCTGCAAATGCAAGAGACAAGAAATTCTACAAGGCCATCATGGATTCTCTGGAAATTCAAAGGCTACAAATGATGCAGACAAGGATTGAGGCTACAGAAATCAAGGACTCTATTAGCAATTTCAGGGATGCTAACTACAGGATGATGGATGAAAAGCTCCCTCTTCTCACTATGTCCAAAATGAACAGGTTTCTCTCTAAGGAACCTGAAGTGGCTACCTCCTTGAAGACTCTCTCTTCTAGAGTGGACAAGGTGGAAGCTACTTTATCTCAAATGCAAAAGGAACAGGAGAAGCAGACTCAACTTTTGGCCCAGCTAGTGGCAGCTCAAGGACTCCCAGTTGTCTCTCTTGATGATAACAAAAAGGGGGAGAAATCTCAGGAGCTAACCATTCAAATCACAAAGGTGCTGGTCCCAACCATCACATTACCACAGGAGCCACTAGCAATGGGGGAGTTTGGAAAGAAGAATAAGGATAGCATTGACTTGATCCAGGAAGCTTCTATGAGGATACAACTTGCAGCACAGATCAAAGATCATTGGTCCAACATAGAAGCAAGGTTCAAGAAAATTACTGAATCTTCAAAGACAGATCAGCCATCAACAAATGCAATGGTGACTGCACAAGTGGAGCCACAGTTCAAGAGCTCTTATGCTATAGAGCCCCTTCTACATGGAGTCATTCAAGGACCAAGAAAGGAGAAAGGACAAACTTCATGCATTAGGGATGTGGAAGAAGCTACATTACAAAGAAGCTTATCTCCCAAGTCTCCTGCTAAACCAAAAGGCAAAAACATAGCAAGGACTTTCTATCCTGCACCTTATCCAGATGAGCTCAAACTACTTGGACTTCTCATCACAAAAAGCAAGGAAAGTAATAATCATGAGATAAGGAAGCAAAGGGCAATTGTCTACAGGAATGGACAACAAATCTGTGTTTGGGCTGGTCATCCAAACTTTGCTGAAGCCAAGGCTGAGGAATCAGAAAGAGCAGCTATGCAAGCTCTTGCAGTAGCTCAAGCTCTAGATGAAGAAGAAAGACAGCAAGAAGAAAAAGCCCAAAAGGAAAGGAGTGAAAAGAAGAGTACAAGGCAACCAAAGGCAAGGGCTAGAAGAAACATAACCTTTGAAAATGATGACTCTCAGAGTATTGCATCAGACTCTTCTGTACCTCCAACAATTCCTGATCCATCTTTAAAGTTAGCCTGTGATCCCAAACATCTTGTTAATTATCATGATCAGCCAATTGAGCCAAAGGAAGAGCCAATTGAGTTTGATGAGGCTAACTTTCCTAAATTCCTTTTTGAGATGGATCCAAAGAAGAAATTGAAGCAAAGGGCTGTCAAGACAAAGCCAGTATTTGTGAGAAAGCCACAACCTCAAAAACCCCCTTCAAATCCAGAGGACTGCATGTACATTGCTGACATCAGGGAAGAATCCAGCTTGCATCTTGAGTTAGACAACCTGGTGGAAGTAAGGGGCATTGCAGCTTCTCAGAAGCTACCTGAAAGATTGGTTTTCACATACAAGGGTGGTAGAGAACAAATTTGGCCTCTCTACAGAATTCTAGGAGAAGACTACCAAACACTACTCACAGTGTTTAGATGCTTGAAGAAAGACTTTGGCTTCACCAAAACAGCCAAGTCTGAGGTGGTCTCCAGAATATGTCAAATAAAGGCTAGCTGGAACAAGCCTGAGGCTCTTCCCAGGATGCTAAGAGTGCCCTCAACAGGAAAGAAGATCCATCTTCAACCTTTCTGGATGATGGAATTCAAGGACAAGGACAACTGCAGAAGGTTCTTCAGGATGGAAGACCAGCTGGACAAGGCATCTAATCAAACTCTAAGGTTTATGCAATCCAAGCTTGGTGATCAAGATGAAGAAGAGAAGATCTTTTACAGAAGGCTACAGGTCCAGATTGAGGAGAACAACTCTAGGAGAGGGAAGAAGACTATGCCCCAAAGAAGACAAAGATGAATTATTTGCTCAGTCTGGAGGAGCACATTTGGGCATTAGTTTTGTAAGTCTTGCATTATTTCTAAAAACTTTATGAAGCTCAATACAACTTTTACTTTTATCATGTGTAATATGCCTGAGTGTTTTTGTTATCATCAAGGCTCTTGATTTATGGCTGTTATTCTATCAGTCATAAATTGGGGGAGATTGTTAGGAATATGTTGTTCTTGATGATAATTATAAAAACACTTAGTAGATTTTGTATTAAGTTATTTTGTAACTGTCAACGGAATAGCATGCTTTGCAGTGTTTCGTTGACAGGAAGCTCATCAACGAAATGAGTGATGTAGCAATTGCACTGTACATTACTTCATAGTTTGATATGCAGTTTGTTGAGTACTAGATAGGTTTTCTAAGTCATGTTGACTAAATGGTTAGATAGGCAAAATAGGTTGGTTAATTGTAAATATTTAGTGCCTTGTAATTTTGCCTAAGTGAAGACATGTCAACGGAATGAAGATTACTCTATCAACGAAACAAGGAAGCTCATCAACGAAACAAAGAATAAAGCTATCAACGAAACACATCTCTATGCCATCAACGAATCATTATTGCTTTTCTATACAATTGACAAAGTGATAGTGACAGGTTCCTGACAGATCAAAAAGAAGATGTGGAAGTGTACTTTGCATTGGAAACCATTAAAATGGACATGGGGAATAAGGAAACATCCCAGTTTCCAATTGGGCTCTTGGGAGTGATCATAATAAGCATGAAGTCAAAAGCAAGGATCTCCAAGGACCACTGGACAAAGGGATGAAAAGCAAACTATTGGCGGTTACTCATTGTACTATTAGTGTAGCCAAAAATAGGGTTGTAAACTTGGGTTTATATAACCAAGTGTAGCAGTTACTTTATTTTGTGTGAAGAAAAACAAAGAGTTTGTATTAGCTATCTTTGAGAGCATTTTTCTTCTCTACAACCTTGTAACTGAGCAGCTGTGTACTTTTGTATCACAGATTATTTCCGCAATAAAAACACTTCAGTTGGATCATCAAACAATCCAACTGAATTATTTATATCTTGTGTTTTTATTTATTCAGTTCAGTTTTATTTTATAAAGTGTTTTAGTTTTAAGAAAATATCAAGAATTGTATTCAACCCCCCCCTTCTACAATTCTGTTAGGTCATTTGGGAATAACAGACTAAATAATGAAAGCTTTCTTATAAGTCTGGTCGCTTGATCACTTAATCCATAATGGTTGGATCTTTCAAATTAAATTGTTGAGAAACATTAGATATAACAATAAAATTATCACGTAGAATGATCTAAGGTTTGAATCTACGAACAACATATTAAAATTTACAGGTTTTTTTGAAAAATAAGAATTTTTTCATTTTTTTTCTTGTAGACATGGGTTATTTGACAATATTTTTTATAAAGTACAATTTTTCAAAAAATTACTATACTAATTGATTAACAGACTTTTAAAGTTTCGAATTTAATAATTTACAATGTATATAGGTTAAAAAAGTTAGGCCTATTCTGTATGTGAGTCTAAAATTTCAAAATACGGTATTTTTAAATATGAATATAGTTCTGTTAACAATGAAATTAGGTATCTATGAGTTCTTATAAAACAAAATCACCATTTGCGTATAATTTATTATTTAATAATAAATAATATTTAATTAGTTATGATATAAAATTTAATCAAATAGGATAAAAAATATGCACAAATTTATAAAATTTTATCCTCGTATTATTATATTTGATATGGTCAGAAAAGTAATTATAGAAATATAATTGACAAGTCAATGGAAAGGCCGATATTTAAGGCCCGACACCCTAATTATTCATTAATTTCGTAATTAATGAATAGGGAAAATATACAGCTCATAAAAAGAGTCCAAAATATGGTAAATTCATCAAAGAAGGATCCGGAATCCCAATTAAAGGCAATTAATGAGTCATAGCCTTTATCAACAAGGAAACGAATTCTCCAGAAATAAATACAATGTTTATCCAATATAAAAAAGGAGACTTATTCGCTAAGACTCCTAAACATTCCATAAATACTAGGCTCTAGACGCCTATATAAGGACCCTAATCCTACAATCAGAACTACGTTTTGGGCACAGCTCCATACGTCACAACGCTTCGAAGGCGCAACAAGCCACAAAGGCACACCAAGAACTACGTCTTTGGTTTGATTCTCAATAACGATTTGAGATACGTAGGCATCTTGTGAGGACCGATTTAGTCTCGAAACACAAGTGCATCCATTAAATCTCGAAAGCTCATTAATCCTAGCAATTAATATACAAGTACGTTTTTTAATCCACAACATTTGGTGCCGTCTGTGGGAAGACAACATCAACCATGGCAAACACACGAAGAACAACTCGGGATACTCAAACTCCTGAGGATCGCTCTATCACCTCTAAGGCTGATACTCACGGAAATCAGCTACCGCCGACTACTGGAACTCAAGGGGCGAATATCCCCACCAACACTCAAGGACCGGAAGTCCCAATTTCGGTTGAAGGGACGAATCCCCTGCAGATGGTCATTCATGGATCTAATCCACAAGAGACTGTTCACCAACAACCAATCTCGACTTCTCCACTCATCATGAATGCACCAACAAGCCTTCAACTCCATACCACTGATCTCCCTCAATACGCGAATCAGACTTTGGGGATGCCAAGCTATGGCATGCCCCATCGACCCATGGCGGGCGGTAGTGGAACTAATCCAATCTACCATGAGGCATATGTGCCCCCTTATATTCAAGGTCTGGGACCCCAAGCTCGCCAGACCCCTTTCATTCAAGATTACTCTGGCCCATATACCGAAGATGAGGGTTATACAACTGGGGAGGATGTCGCCCCAAGAAGGAGACGTTCTTCCCAGACAAATCAGGATCAACCCCAAACTACTAAGGAGAAAATTGCAGCCCATGAGGCAGAGACTGCAAGACTCAAGAAACTCCTTGCTGAGGAGGAGGCCGCTCAATCTCGAGGCCGAATGACTGAAGGGATCCCGATAATCAACTTGGATCCACCGGCAAGGAGAACCAAGAGGGCCGAAGCCCCAAGGGGTGATCCTAGTATTCTGTTGCCCCTAGGAGATCCTGATGATCCTACACCACCGTTTACTCAAGACATCATGAAAACGGCTATATCCCGCAAATCATGTAAAGACCTTCTCCAATGCACTGCTGTTGCATCCAACCAACGATGCGGTCAAGTGTAGGGCGTTTCCACAAACCTTGGCAGGCATGGCCCAACGCTGGTATAGCCGTCTTCCTCCCAACTCAATTGGGTCTTTCAAGGAACTAAGCAAAGCTTTTATCAATCAGTTCATTAGTGGAAGGGTGCATGAGAAAAGCTCTGCATCACTCATGGAAATCCAGCAAGGAAAGAATGAAGCCCTAAGGGACTACATCAATCGATTCACTCGAGAGGCTTTGAAAGTCCCGGACTTAGAGGACAGGGTGGTTATGATAGCCCTGCAACAAGGAACTACTGATGACCACTTCAAAAGGTCGTTGGCTAAACATCCACCCGAGAGCATGCTGAAACTCCAAGATAGAGCCGGAAAGTATATCAAGGCTGAAGAAAGCATGAGAAAATATGAACCCACTGCTGGCGGTAGTGGAAACTCAAAGAAAAGAAAGGATGTTCAGGAGTACGACGTCAAGGAAAAGTTTCCCAGAACGTCAAAGGACTCTGATTCTCCACCCAAGAGAAACAATTTTGGGCCAAAGTTTACGGAGTATGCAAGATTGAACACTCACAAGAGTCAAATTCTGATGGAAATAGCTAAGGAAGGAGATCTCAAATGGCCGAAGCCAATGAGGGCTGACATGTCCAAACAGAACCAAAATCAGTTCTGTCGGTTCCACAAAGAAGTCAGTCACGACACCGACGATTGTAGGCAATTGAAAGATGAGATCGAATTTCTGATACGAAGAGGAAAACTCAGCAAATTCACCAAGGATGGAAATCAAGGGAGTCAAAGAGGAAACTATGAAAGGAAGGATTACGACAGAAGGGACAACGACCAAGATCGTAACCCTAAGCCCCGAGGGCCAGTCATCAACATGATATTCGGGGGGCCAACTGCTGCTGGGTCCTCCCGAAACTCAAGAAAAGCTTATGCTCGAGAGGTAATGACTGTGGTTGGAGAAGCATCGAAGCATGCCAGAATAGAAGTGTCAATAGGTTTTGATGATTCAGACTTGGAAGGGGTGAAGTTCCCCCACGATGACCCTCTAGTCATCATACCTGTGATTGGCAATTCCGAAACAAAGAGAGTCCTAGTCGGCAATGGAGCTTCAGTGGATATCTTGTTCCACGATGCTTTTATCAAGATGGGTTACACTGATTCTCAGTTAACACCCTCAAATATGCCCATATACGGATTCAATGGGGTGGAATCAAAAGTGGAAGGCACTATCCAACTCCCAATGACCATGGGGAAAGGGATGAATACGTCTACTCAAATGCTGAACTTCATAGTTATAAAGGCAACTTCAACCTACAATGCAATCCTGGGAAGGACTGGTCTTCATGCGTTCAAGGCCGTTGCCTCATCTTATCATCTCAAAATCAAGTTCCCAACAAGGAATGGGATTGGTGAAGAACGAGGAGACCAAAAGATGGCTAGAAGTTGTTATGTAGCCGCGTTAAGACCTGATGGAATCGTGGGCAAGTTCTCCCAATTGAAGACATGGATACTAGTGACAATGAGGACCGAAGAGGGAAACCAGCTGAGGATTTAATCCCCATTCCCTTAGTCCCTGGTGAACCGGAGAAGGTGACTTATGTCGGGGCACTACTACCTGAGCCATTGAAAAGCAAGCTCATATCTTTTCTTCAAGAGAACAATGACGTTTTTGCTTGGACAGCGGCTGACATGCCAGGGATTGATCCCCAATTGATAACTCACAAGTTGAATGTGGACCCTGAAAGAAAGACGGTGAAACAAAAGAAGAGAAATTTTGCTCCAGAAAGGCAAGAGGCCATTAAACAAGAAGTTGAAAAACTTCTAGAGGCCGGATTCATTGAAGAGATAAAATTCCCGGAATGGTTGGCTAACCCCGTAATGGTCAAAAAGGCCAATGGAAAATGGAGGATGTGTGTAGACTTCACTGACTTGAATGATGCATGTCCTAAGGATTGTTTTCCCTTACCAAGGATTGATGCATTAATAGATGCTACAGCTGGACACGAGATGCTCAGCTTCATGGATGGCTTCAGTGGATACAACCAAATCAAAATGCACAAGGATGACTTCTCCAAGGTATCATTCATCACTGACTTTGGTGTTTTCTGTTATCTAGTCATGGCATTTGGACTTAAGAATGCAGGGGCAACATACCAAAGGTTGGTGAACAAAATTTTTTGACACCTAATTGGAAAAACCATGGAGGTCTACGTAGATGACATGTTAGTCAAGAGCCTCGATAAGGCCGATCACATTAAGCACCTCCGAGAGGCATTTGAAGTGCTAAGGCACCACAAGATGATGTTGAATCCAACTAAGTGTGCCTTTGGTGTAGGCTCGGGAAAGTTTTTAGGCCTGATGGTTTCCAAGAGAGGAATCGAGGCCAATCCTGACAAAATCAAAGCAATTCTAGACATGGAGCCACCACAGACTGTCAAAGATGTCCAGAAATTAACGGGAAGAGTGGCAGCATTGGGAAGATTCATCTCCAAGTCAGGAGAGAAGTGTTTACCCTTCTTTAAAGCACTCAAGAAAGTGAAAAATTTTGAATGGACAACTGAAAGCCAAGAGGCCTTTGAGGCCCTGAAGAAATACATGCTGAGGCACCACTGTTGGCAAAACCCAAGCCAGGGGAAATTCTCTATTTGTACTTGGCGGTCTCTAGCACAGCCCTTGGAGCCGTTTTGGTAAAAGAAGAATTGAAGGTTCAGAAACCCATCTACTATGTTAGTAAGATTCTACATGGGGCGGAAATAAACTACTCAACGATTGAGAAGTTTGCCTTAGCCTTGATAATGGCCTCAAGAAAGCTACGCCCGTACTTTCAGGCTCACAAGATAGAGGTCTTGACTGATCAACCTCTAAGAAACATCTTGCATAGCCCTCAAGTTAGTGGAAGGTTGATCAAATGGGCCATTGAATTGGGAGAATTTGACATCAAGTATAAGCCTCGAACGGCCATAAAAGCTCAAGCACTTGCTGACTGTTGGGTTTTATACTAAACTATTCATTAGTAGTATATAAACATTGTCCATTTTATTGAGAATCTTGATTGCATATTTTTACATTGTCTATTTATTATATATTGTGGATAATTTAGTATCAAATGGGATAACAGAAGATTAAATTATCAGTGTCTATATATAATATAAAGGGTTCACAGTTTAAGTGGAATTAGACAAACCACTGGAATAACTGAAGTATTATTTGGGAATAGTTTATCTTGACTATTAAATAATACTTGTATACTTTGTGTATATTGAACATGATCAAATTTAGAATTGTTCCCTTAAACTGATTAAGAAGGTGAACTAAGATTCTATGTTATTATTAATGCTTAGGTTCTTAATCCGGATATAGTAATTGACACGTGTATATTATTTACATGCTTTGATTTATATATGAAATAATTCTTTTGAATTATATCATTATATTTTGGGTGATGGAATAATATATATGGTGAATATTATTTATTGAAGGAATCCGTGTCCTGATAATATTCGGGTTAATGATGTCCCCTTGAAAGCTCAAAAGGATTTAATTATGTGAAACCCTGCAGGTGGATTTATTCCGGCATAATTAAATAAAGGCAGAGTGGATGATCAAGGATATAAGATGTTAATTAAATGAATTATCAGTAATTTATTTAATTAATGGGCATGCGCTATTTTAAACATGGGGAATTTAATAAGCAAATAATATTGGAACCGAATTAATTAATTAAGTTGCGGTATTAGGAAAGGTAGTGCAAATATTAATTCTTTAGTGGATTGAATTAATATTTAATTACATTGGGCTAGGCCCAGGATGTAATTAAAAGGCCCAACCTAATTATCCATGATCCCTATTGTAGCCCTATATATATTCTTATTCTCTTCTTGCTAGGGTTGGTTAAGAAAAATATTGTAGCCACCTAGGAGTAAGAAGAGAGGTTAACTTGAGAAGACGGAGGCCACACTTTGCTCAAGGGAATTTGGGAATACAATAGAAGAGCGTGGAATCAACCGTTAACAAGGTGATTTTCTTTTCGCACTCCTTAATTGTGTATCATAAAATGTAGTAGAACCCCAAGTCCGTGGTTCCCAACAATTGGTATCAAGAGCCTGGTTATGGGTTCTATGTTTTATGATATGATGTCCATGTCGTAATTAAAATTGGTTATGTATGTATAGTGGTATGCTTGGATAATAATCTTTTGCAGGTTGTTTAGTATCCACTATTATGGCCTCGTTTTATTTTAATTATGTGTTTGGATCCCACGTGGTTTAATCGTGGTTATTTTTTGTTTTGGTTTCCACGTGGTTTATCGTGGTTGTAAATCACGAGGGTTGATCGTGCTAGTTTTGTTTTCTATTATGATTTTGTAATCTTGTAATCATGATTTGTATTCATGTTAGATTATGATCTGATGTAATAGAATAGGTATGTTAGGTTGTATGTAATTTAACACTAGGACGATTATGAATTGGATATATGTCACCCATCGTGGCGTATGATTTATGACGTCTGGGTAGTGTTAAGGATATTACTAGGACAATCTTCTTAAGTTAATCACGAATAATGAAAGGTAAGCTCACCCCATCGTGACATACCAAGTTTCATAGAATTCGAGAAAAAAGTTGGACATTCCTTGATTGATGTTGATAATGGATATTTCTGTCTTAGGGGTTGTGTTTTTAAGCGAGTCCGTCTGTGACTTCACCGAAAACACCTGGGATTTATACATTGATACATCGAACAGATGGGTCTGACTAAAGGCAACTTAAGATCTAAATAATGGTATACACTTAGCTATGAAAGATAATATATAGTCCACCCTAACGTGGCGTATTATTTAGTAGTAGGACCGAAGTAATATTTAAATTTAAATGGTATATATGTCATCCATCATGGCGTACCAGATATTTATGGAATTTAAATATTAGTGCATTAATTTTAATTAATTGTTAGAGGAAACAAATAGGTTTTAAGATATATGCAATTTTCTGATTAAGTGTTATATGCATGATTCTCAGGATAGAATGGGCTTTAATCCACTTTTCACCATACTTAAGGATAACAAACTTACCGGACCTAACTATATTGAATGGAAACGCAATTTGGACATAGTGTTGACTGCTGAAGAGTTTAAATTTTGTACTGTTGAACCCAAACCGGACCAGCCTGCTGCCGATGCTCCGGATGAGGATAAAGAGTATTTTAAGAAGTGGACTAAGGCAGATGAGATGTCGCGATGTTACATTCTGGCAGCAATGTCGGGTGTTTTGCAACATCAGCATCAGGCCATGACCACTGCTGTAGATATGCTCTATAATCTCAAGGAGCTTTTCGGAGATCAGAATAGGGCTGCTAGGCAAGTAGCAATGAAGTCTCTAATGAACACTCAGATGGCTGAAAAAACACCTGTAAGGGACCATGTTCTTCTGATGATGTCTCATATAAATGAACTAGAGGTCCTTGGTGCTGATATTGATGCGGAAACGCAGGTCGATATCATACTTATGAGTTTGCCAAAAAGCTTTGAGCCGTTTCGCTTGAATTACAACATGAACAAGAACTTGTATAGTCTTGCAGAACTTCTGACAGAGCTTCAGGCAGCGGAATCATTATTTCAGCAGCATGTTCAGGTAAATGTGGCTGAGAAAGTTTCTTCATCAAAGCCGAAAGGAAAGAAGAAGAAGAAGGTTCAGACACAGAAAGTTGTGAAACCATTGGGAGTTCAGAATTCAGTGAAGAAGCCTAAGGGCAAGTGCTTCAAGTGCAAGCAGTCGGGTCACTGGAAAAAGGATTGTCCTCTGTCTAAGAAGAACAATGCTGGTATGTCTCTTTCTCTTGTTACGGAAACATATATAGCGGCTATGTCTACGAGCACTTGGTGTGTAGACACAGGAGCCACTGATCATGTTTGTAATTCCATGCAGGGGTTCCAGAAAACCAGGCTGCTTAGAGATGGCGAGATATATGTGTTCATGGGAGATGCTACGAAAGTAGTAGTGGTTGCAGTTGGAGTTATTTCTTTATCTTTTGGTTATGATAGGATTTTGGTTTTGAATAATTGTCTTTATGTACCTTCATTTAGAAGGAATTTAATTTCGGTTTCTAAACTTGCTATGGATGGTTATAATGTTTGTTTGGATCATAATGTTTCCATTATGATGAATAAACGAGTTATATGTTCTGGTACATTGCAAGACAATTTATATATTATTAATCCTATAGAACCAATGCTGCAACCAAGTGAAATTAATAATACACTTTCTACCTCTAGTAAAAGAAAGGAACCTTCTGGATTGAACCAAACATATCTTTGGCACTTGAGATTAGGTCATATTAACTTAAGGAGGATTCAAAGATTGGTAGTAGATGGGCCTTTAGGCTCGTTGGCAGTGGAGCCATTTCCAGTCTGTGAATCTTGCTTGGAAGGAAAAATGACCAGTAGACCTTTTAAGGCAAAAGGAAATAGAGCCAAAGATGTGTTAGAATTGGTTCATACTGATTTATGTGGACCTATGAATATCCAAGCGAGAGGTGGGTATGAATATTTTGTCACTTTCATTGATGATTATTCGAGATATGGATACATTTATCTGTTGCACCGCAAGTCTGAGTGCTTTGAAAAATTCAAAGAGTACAAAGCAAGTGCGGAAAAGCGACATTCAGAAAAATGTATCAAGTCACTACGATCAGATCGTGGGGGCGAATACCTGCTTGGAGAATTTAGAGAATATTTATCAGAACATGGGATTTCATCCCAGTTGACTGCACCTGGCACACCTCAGCAGAATGGTGTAGCAGAAAGAAGGAACCGAACTCTTTTAGAGAGTGTTAGATCGATGATGAGTTATTCGAATTTACCCAAGTCGTTTTGGGGGCATGCTCTAGAAACAGCGGCTTATCTTCTAAACTTGGTACCTTCTAAGTCAGTTCCAAAAACTCCAAAAGAATTGTGGACTAGTACCAAACCTAGTTTGAAACACATTCGGATTTGGGGTTGTCCAGCACATGTGCTGAACAAGAACGTGACTAAGTTAGATTCTCGTACAGAAGTGAGGCTGTTTGTGGGTTATCCCAAGGGAACAAAAGGGTATTTGTTTTATAGTCCTAAGGATCGGGATATCATTGTAAGCACCAATGCTAGATTCTTAGAGGAAGACTATATAATGAATCACAAACCCATGAGTACTGTTGTTTTAGAGGAACTAGTGGGAGGACAAGATAATTCTAATATGCCACCGGTACAAGTAGAACAACCACAAGTAAATGAACAACCCATCACTAATACCACTCCAATGCTTCGTCGTAGTGGGAGGGTTGTTAAACAACCTGAGAGGTTCATGTTTTTGGGAGAGTCTTCAGACTTAGTCTCTGGTGAACATGATGAGGATCCCAGGACATACGAAGAAGCAATGCAAGATAAGGATGCAGATCTTTGGCAAAAGGCTATGCAATCTGAGATGGAATCTATGTATTCCAATAAAGTCTGGGATCTCGTGGAACCACCCAGTGGTGTAAAACCCATTGGATGCAAGTGGATCTACAAAAGAAAAAGAGGATCTGACAAAAAGGTGAAAGCCTGGAAAGCAAGACTTGTTGCGAAAGGGTATACTCAGAAACAAGGAATTGATTATGAGGAAACCTTTTCTCCGGTAGTCATGCTTAAGTCAATCCGGATTCTTTTATCTATAGCAGCTCATCTCGATTATGAGATTTGGCAAATGGATGTCAAGACAACTTTCCTAAATGGAAGTCTTGATGAAAACATCCATATGCAGCAACCAGAGGGATTCATCAAAGAGGGCCAAGAGCATCTAGTGTGTAAGCTTAAGAAGTCCATTTATGGACTGAAACAAGCTTCCAGGGAGTGGAACATTCATTTTGATCAGGCCGTCCAGACAAATGGTTATGATCAGAGTCCAAGCGAAGCATGTGTGTATAGGAAAAGTGAAGGAAATGCAGTGGTTTTTCTAGTACTATATGTAGATGACATTTTGCTCATTGGAAACAATGTAGAGATGTTGTCATCTATTAAGGCATGGGTGTTCAAACAATTTGAAATGAAAGACTTAGGTGAAGCCGCATACATTCTTGGGATCAAAGTTATAAGAGATCGCAAGAAAAGAACGTTGGCTTTATCTCAAGAACCGTACATTGATGAGGTATTGGCTCGTTTTAACATGCAGGACTCTAAGAAGGGTAATTTACCTTTTAGACATGGAGTCTCTCTATGAAAGGAGCAGTGTCCTAAGACACCTAAGGAGATAGAGAACATGACAGCAGTTCCTTATGCTTCAGCATGTGGAAGCTTAATGTATGTCATGTTATGCACGAGACCTGATATTTGCTTTGCCGTAGGCATGGTCAGTAGATATCAGTCCAATCCAGGTCAGGAACATTGGAGTGCAGTAAAAACGATACTTAAGTACTTGCGAAGGACTAAGAAGTATATGTTAATTTACAAGGCTTCAGACTTGTTTCCTGTGGGTTATACCGATTCAGATTTCCAGACAGATAGGGATAAGAGGAAGTCAACCTCGGGGTGTCTTTTTACTTTAGGAGGTGGAGCTGTAATATGGAGGAGTGTGAAGCAGAAATGCATCGCAGACTCAACCATGGAAGCTGAATATGTGGCAGCCTCTGAGGCAGCCAAGGAGGCTATATGGTTCCGGAATTTCCTGCTGGATTTGAATGTAGTTCCTAATTTGCCACGGCAAATCACAATTTATTGTGATAATACTGGTGCTATAGCAAATACAAAGGAACCACGAGAACATAAAGCGACAAAACACATTGAGCGTAAGTATCACCTCATACGACAGTTCGTTAAGCGAGGAGATATTATTGTGACTGATATAGCATCAAAGGACAACCGGGCTGATCCTTTCACAAAGAGTTTACCAGCTAAGGTTTTTGAAGAACACGTGGAGGAGATAGGAGTCAGATGTCTGGTCACGGAATAGTTATTTAAACTGGTAGCGGATTATATTAATAAACACTGATATACTCAAAGAATAGCTTGAGTATAAGTGGGAGATTGTTGGGTTTTATACTAAACTATTCATTAGTAGTATATAAACATTGTCCATTTTATTGAGAATCTTGATTGCATATTTTTACATTGTCTATTTATTATATATTGTGGATAATTTAGTATCAAATGGGATAACATAAGATTAAATTATCAGTGTCTATATATAATATAAAGGGTTCACAGTTTAAGTGGAATTAGACAAACCACTGGAATAACTGAAGTATTATTTGGGAATAGTTTATCTTGACTATTAAATAATACTTGTATACTTTGTGTATATTGAACATGATCAAATTTAGAATTGTTCCCTTAAACTGATTAAGAAGGTGAACTAAGATTCTATGTTATTATTAATGCTTAGGTTCTTAATCCGGATATAGTAATTGACACGTGTATATTATTTACATGCTTTGATTTATATATGAAATAATTCTTTTGAATTATATCATTATATTTTGGGTGATGGAATAATATATATGGTGAATATTATTTATTGAAGGAATCCGTGTCCTGATAATATTCGGGTTAATGATGTCCCCTTGAAAGCTCAAAAGGATTTAATTATGTGAAACCCTGCAGGTGGATTTATTCCGGCATAATTAAATAAAGGTAGAGTGGATGATCAAGGATATAAGATGTTAATTAAATGAATTATCAGTAATTTATTTAATTAATGGGCATGCGCTATTTTAAACATGGGGAATTTAATAAGCAAATAATATTGGAACCGAATTAATTAATTAAGTTGCGGTATTAGGAAAGGTAGTGCAAATATTAATTCTTTAGTGGATTGAATTAATATTTAATTACATTGGGCTAGGCCCAGGATGTAATTAAAAGGCCCAACCTAATTATCCATGATCCCTATTGTAGCCCTATATATATTCTTATTCTCTTCTTGCTAGGGTTGGTTAAGAAAAATATTGTAGCCACCTAGGAGCAAGAAGAGAGGTTAACTTGAGAAGACGGAGGCCACACTTCGCTCAAGGGAATTTGGGAATACAATAGAAGAGCGTGGAATCAACCGTTAACAAGTTGATTTTCTTTTCGCACTCCTTAATTGTGTATCATAAAATGTAGTAGAACCCCAAGTCCGTGGTTCCCAACACTGACTTCATGGTTGAATGTACCATTGACAACCAAGAAGTCGGGGGGCAGGAAGTAATAGTGGAGGATGAGAAAGATCAAGAGATGGATTTCAAAGAATATTGGGTGCTCTATTTTGATGGAGCATCAAAAACAAAATCAAGTGGAGCCAGTTTAGTGCTACAAAGTCCTGATGGATTCCTCATAGAGTATGCACTAAAACTTGACTTCCCAACGACAAACAATGAGGCCGAGTATGAAGCTCTGATAGCTGGCTTAGGGCTGGCTGGAGCCTTGAGAGTTAAAACTCTGAAAGTATGTGGAGATTCGAGGCTAGTGGTTTCCCAAGTAAATGGGGAAATTGAGGCCAGAGATGAAGTCATGGCCAAGTATTTGAAACTTGTCAAGGCCATCATGACTTGGTTCGACGAATGCTATGTAGAGCACATTCCAAGGGAAGAAAACATAAAGGCTGATGCCTTGTCTAAATTTTCTTCTTCCGAAATTGAAAACTATGCAGGGAGTGTATACTTCCAAGTCCTGAGGACCCCAAGCATCAACGGAAAGTTGGTAGCACCCATTGATGTTGCTAGTTGTTGGATAGATCCCATCAAGGCTCATCTGGAAACTGGGTGGTTACCCAACGACACTTCAGAAGCACAAAAGCTGTATGTGAGAGCACTAAGGTATACCCTGATTGAGGGAATCCTATACAAGAAGTCTTTCATCGTTCCATATCTGAAATGTTTGAGACCTCAAAAGGCAGAATTGGCCCTGAAGGAAGTACATGAAGGAGTTTGTGGGCATCACTTGGGGGGCAGAGCCCTTGCCCATAAGATCACTCGTCTAGGTTTCTATTGGCCAAGCATGCTAGCAGATGCTAAAAGCTACGTGAAGAAATGTGAAAGGTGCCAGAAGCATGCACCAGTGGTTAGGCAACCACTAGAGATGTTGACATCCATAAACTCACCAATTCCATTTTCCATGTGGGGAATGGATATACTTGGACCTTTCCCAATGGCAAGTGCACAACGAAAGTTCTTGATAGTAGCAATCGACTACTTCACCAAGTGGATTGAGGCTAAGCCATTAGCCAAGATAACCACCAAGCAAGTGATGCATTTCTTCTGGGAAAATGTGATATGCAGATACGTGATTCCACGTATCTTGGTCACAAATAATGGAACTCAGTTTAACAATGATGAGTTTAAGAAATATTGTGATGAGAACGATATCAAGTTGCGCTTCACTTCTGTCGCCCATCCTCAAGCAAATGGGCAAGCTGAGGTTTCAAATCGAATTATCCTAGATGGACCGAAGAAAAGAGTTGAACGCTCCAGAAACACTTGGGTGGACGAATTGCTCCCCATACTATGGGCATATCGTACTACCTGCAAAGTCACCACTGGAGCTACCCCTGTCTGTTGGCATATGGGGCAGAGGCAGTGGTTCCAGTGGAGATTACTCACACGTCTCCAAGAATTGAGGCTTATGAGCCAGAAACAAATGAGGAAGGCTTGAGGCTAGCCTTAGATTTGATTGATGAAGTTAGAGATGAGGCAAATGCCAAGATAGTTCAGCATCAGAAACGAGCATCTTTCTATTACAACCTAAGGGTTAAAGAGAGATTCTTTCGACAAGGAGATTTAGTCCTCCGAAAGATTGAGGCATCCGGAGTTGGACAAAAAGGCAAGTTGGCCCCAAATTGGGAAGGACCATATCGCGTCAAGAACGTATTTGGTCGAGGCTCGTACAAGCTAGAAACCCTCGAAGGGCATGAGGTGCCAAGGACTTGGCATGCCTCAAATTTGAAAGTCTATTATGTTTAAAGTGTGTCCTGATTGGACTCACTACTAGGACAAATAGAAATAAGGTTCGATGAAATCATGAGCTTCCTAGAAAGAAAATGAAGGGTTGAAACCCCAGAAACCTAAGACATTCAGTCCAAACCCCATCATTCGATATGCTCAATGAAAGGCTTGAAGCCAAAACAAGACGGTATAAGACATAAAAGGCTTATGCAAATGTCAAGTTAGCCTCGAATAAGGCAAAATCGTCGTAAATGTGTAGGTCGCTCCACACTTTACACCAAGACGATACTCGTGAAACACTAGTGTATATTAAAATCCCCAAAAAAGGGTAGTAAGTCCCCGGTAAGGGATAAAAAGACCCCAAGTCTCGAAAAAGACCGGTATAACTTCTATGAAATCCTAGTGCATTATCATAGACGTTGGGAAGCGCGATCAACCATTTTAAACCCAGAATCTTCAAAGAAAGCCCAGAATCTTCAAAGAATTCTTCAAAACTTCAAGTAAGAAACCCAGAAAACGATGAGATTCAACAGAAAATCTCGCCAGGAATCGCCTAGTGACTGGAAACCCAACCGGTTAAGGAAGGGCAACCGTCTATAGCCAGTTAAGGCCCACAAATCCATTTATGGATTATAGAGATTAAAACCCAAATAATTTGGGTCTCAGGCAAATTCGAAGCCCAAACAATAAAGGCCCAATAAGGCCCAAGACTGGAATAATTTAAGTCCAATTAAAAATTGGGCTAGTTAAGGCCCAAGAAAAGAATGAAATTTGAAATATAGCCAAGGAAAAATCAAAGATTTAAGGTCGAAAAGACATTAAATCAAAATCGTACGACCGAGGTCGAAAACATATGGGAAAACGAGGTCGATTCCAACGACCTCGCTCCCAAATAAAGTCGAAAAATAATGAAATTGAGGTCGAAAAAACCTTAGAACGACATCGAAGGCTCAAAGTCGAAAATATACGAGGAATTGAGGTCATTTCCATCGACTTCGCACCAAAAATCCAGTCAAAAAATTGAAAATTTGAGGTCAAAAAGACCCTAGATCGAAGTCGATTGATTGAGATCGAAAATACACTATAAAACAAGCTCGAATCCCTCGACCTCGCACCGAAATGAGGTCGAAAAATAGAAGGATTCGAGGTCGAAAGAACGAAGTCGAAAATACACGAGGATTCGAGGTCGTATCCATCGACTTCGCACCGAAAAACAAGGCACGGAAATTATAAAAATGAGGTCGAAAAGACCTTTGATTGAGTTCGAAGGTTCGAAGTCGAAAAAGACTTTGAAAATGAGGACAAAGCATTCGACTTCACGCAAAAAACGAGGTCGAAGAGACACAGGGTTGAGATCGAACAAACGAGATCGAAAATACATTGGAAATTGAGGTCGCATTGTTCGACCTCGCAGCAAAATAAAATCCAAGGAATCATAAAATCCTGGTCGAAAATGACCAGGAAATTGAGGTCGAAACAGACGACCTGGGACCAAAATCGAGGTCGAAAAAAGGAAATCTTGGTCGAATGATCCTAGTCGAAAATGACTAGAAATTCCTGGTCGAATCCTTCGACCTGGGACCATTCCTGGTCGAATTTGATGTCGAAAAAAGGCTAATTCCTGGTCGAATGATCCTGGTCGAAAATGACTAGAAATTCCTGGTCGAATCCTTCGACCTGGGACCATTCCTGGTCGAATTTCTTGCCGAAAAATACTTGATTCCTGGTCGAAAATGACCTAATTTGAGGTCAAAAAATGCCCTTAAAATGGAAAATTTTGAGGAAAAACACGTTATAACTTCGAATAAAACCCCAAGGAGATTTTCCTAGAAGTTGGGGGGCAAATGATATGGTCAGAAAAGTAATTATAGAAATATAATTGACAAGTCAATGGAAATGCCGATATTTAAGGCCCGACACCCTAATTATTCATTAATTTCGTAATTAATGAATAGGGAAAATATACAGCTCATAAAAAGAGTCCAAAATATGGTAAATTCATCAAAGAAGGATCCGGAATCCCAATTAAAGGCAATTAATGAGTCATAGCCTTTATCAACAAGGAAACGAATTCTCCAGTAATAAATACAATGTTTATCCAATATCAAAAAGGAGACTTATTCGCTAAGACTCCTAAACATTCCATAAATACTAGGCTCTAGATGCCTATATAAGGACCCTGATCCTACAATCAGAACTACGTTTTGGGCACAGCTCCATACGTCACAACGCTTCGAAGGCGCAACAAGCCACAAAGGCACACCAAGAACTACGTCTTTGGCTTGATTCTCAATAACGATTTGAGATACGTAGGCATCTTGTGAGGACCGATTTAGTCTCGAAACACAAGTGCAGCCATTAAAGCTCGAAAGCTCATTAATCCTAGCAATTAATATACAAGTACGTTTTTTAATCCACAACAATATTCTTTGTTGATTTGAATTTTTCTTAGATTGATTTGAATTTTTGAACATAGATTTCTAAATTTAAAATAGTTAGAAAAAATTAATTAAATTGGCATTAAAATAATGATGACGTAATAATTATTATTAGAATTTAAATACCCACTTTACTAATTTGGGCTTTATCTTGTGTTTTAAAAATTAGATTTTAACGATTTTACATCCCACATGAAGATAACTAAATTATCTTTAATTAAAAGATGGTTTAACAATTTTTATCTAACCGGAATTGTCCATGAAAGAGAAAATAAAGTCACGAATTTTTTACATGGAGAATTCTATTCAGTATAGAAAACTTATTTATATTTGGTATATTTGGTTTAAATTATCAAAATACACTTTTTAGAATTTAAATATAATCCTATTATTAATAAAATACACTTTTTTAATATTTGATCTAACGATTTTCATTTATCTAGTTAAGATTTCCTTATTAGTTTGGTTGTCCAAGACCGTACGATCAAAATTTTGGATAAGATCCCTATTATGTTTATTATATGGGTTCAGCGGAGACTAACAAAAAGGTGGAGACCTGGAGACCAATTCTACACCCTTAGATTAACTTGAATTCAATGGTCATCATTTTTTATTATACTTCATAAAATTAAACATAACAAAATTATATTATTATACACAATTACACATGTTGTTCTTTTTAACCATCCACGTTCTTAAAGCCTACAACATCCGACATTTTATTTAGCAAGTTGGGAGGATTTGGAAGGATCTATATCACTAAACATCGTACTAAAAATATTATAAACAAAAAGTTCTGCATATAAAAAATATGTTTTACAAATAAAAAAAAACCAATGCTTACTGCATAACAATGAAAAAAATGTGTAAAAAATTAAATTATGCAAAAATAAAGAATAAAATAGTAAAATAATAATGTTTTGCAACTAAAGTAATGCACTAAATTAAAATAATAATATATTGCACTAAAAAATCATGAATACAATAATTGAAAGTAAAAAGTTTTGCAAACAAAATAACATAGAATATTAAAATTGTGCAAATGTTTTGAATAAAAAAAATGGAAGACGTGAGAATGAATGTAATGCATATTGTAGTTAACATTGTTGGTAACGTATAAGCTGTATATGCATACATACAACCAATTTATAAGTGTGTAAAACAAAATAATATGTACCCTTGGATTAGATAGAAACGAATGGTGTAAGATGTGGTCTCCAGGGTCTCTAGTTAAGTTTAGGTCTCCAAAGAACTTTTCTCTAAGGATTTAATATAATAAGGATATCAAGTATATACTGATATAAGTATCTTACTAACTGCTTTTACTTTTAATGTTTCGGTTTTATTTACAGTGTATATAAAAGTTTAAAATACATTATTACTTAAAAATTATTAAACAGAATAAAAATTATGTTATGATTATATAAAATTTTATTCTCATATTATTATATTCTTTATCGATTTGAATTTGTTCTTAATAAATTTTAATACTTTATTGAAAGAAACATAAAATTTCTATATTTAAAACAATTAGTGGAAAAATAAATAAATTGGTGCTACAAAAAAAATATTTATTAAAATTTAGATACTCACTTTACTATTTAGGTTCTATCCTGAGTTTTATAAATTGCATTTTGACGATTTTACAACCCATGCGAAACTAACGAAATTATCTTTAATTTAATGATGGTTTAATAATTATTATCTAACTTGACCAGTTGACCTACCCATAAACCGAAAAGAAAAGATGGTTAAGAATTTTTACATAAAGAATTCAATTCAATATAGAAAACCAATTTATAATTGGTTTAAATTATCAAAACACACTTCTTAGTATTTAAATATAATCCTACCTTTAATCAAATACACATTTTAATATAAGTATTATATTTAAAATTATCGTTTATGAATATGAAACCTTCAATATTTTAATAATATTTTGATATTATCCTTTTTTTGTTTGTTATATGTAAAATAATATAATTATGATTCGGATTAATCAAATTGTTATGTTCCTTCAAAAAAAAAGTGTTTCAATTTATTTATTTATTTATGTACAGGTCTCGTAAGTCTCTGTAGGTTCACGTGTATCATTGTTAGTATGATATACATGAGCATTATATTGATAATTTTTAATATTGTAATCAATATGAATTGTTATCTTGATATTTGGTTTAACAATTATTATCTAATTGGAACTATACATAAATTCAAGAGAAAAGATATTTAAGAATTTTTACATAGTAAACTTTTAAATTATCAAAATACACTTTTTAGTATTTAAATATAATTCTATTATTAATCAGATACACGTTTTAATATTAGATCTAACAATTCTCATCGATCTATTTAAGATCTAACTGTAATTATTAATTTGGTCGTATAGTGATCGTACACGGACCATATCGATTTTAATTTTTTCTTAAATTGATTTTAATATTTCATTGAAATAAAAATAGAATTTATAAATTTAAAAGAATTAGGAAAAAAATTAAATTGGTGCTACAATAAAAAAATATTTATTAAAATTTAGATAATCACTATACTGTTTGGGCTCTATCTTGAGTTTTAGACAACAGATTTTAACGATTTTACAGCTCATGCGAAGCTAACAAAATTATCTTTAATTTAATGATAGTTTAATAATTTTTATCTAACTGGAACTATCCATAAACTAAAGAGAAAAGATAATTACGAATTTTTACATAAAGATTTCTATTCAATATAGAAAACTCATTTATAATTGGTTTAAATTATCAAAATACACCTTTTAGTATTTAAATACTATCCTATTATTAATCAAATATAATTTTTAATATTATATCTAACGGTCCTCATCTATTTGAATATTTATAGTTTTATAATCCAACGGATCATATACTTTTGGTAGTACAGTGACCGACCAAAGTTTTGGATAAGATCCCTCTTACGCTTATTATATACTAGCTTAAAACCCGTGCGATGCACGGATTGTTATTAATAATTATTATTTTTATTATTTATGTTTTAATATTTTATTAATTTGCATTTGCTAAAAAAAATAAGTAGGCGTGTTAAACTTTTTTAAATAATTAAAAGTATTAAAATAAAATTTAAAATAAATTAATAACTGTTTATCCGTGATATTTTTGGAAAAGTAGGGGTTTTGAAAAATAGAAAAAGTAACATATTTTATCTGAAAAGGTAAGTGCCCGTAATTAAAAGTATTTAAATAGGTTTCAAAATAAATAAGTAGGGATTTGTCCGGGATATTTTTGGAAAATGAAGGTTTTTAGTAAGGAAAAATAGAAAGAGTAGCATGTTTTAGTTGAAAATGATAATTGCCGGTAATTTTTTTTAGAAAAAAAGAGGATTTTGTTAGAAAAAATAGAAAAAGTAATGTATTTTAGCTGAAAAGGTAGTTGGTTATAAAAATGTTATTATTTAATAATAATTTCTTTAGAAAATGAAAAAAATTGAAAAAGTAACATGTTTCAGCTGAAAAAATGCTCATAATTAAAACTATCACTAAATAATAACATTATTTATAACCAATTACCTTTTCAGCTAAAATACATTACCTTTTTTTATTTTTTTTTCTAACAAAATCTTCTCTTTTTCTAAAAAAAACACGGGCGGTTATCTTTTTTAACAAAAATATGTTACTCTTTCTATTTTTCCTTATTAAAACCCCTCATTTTCCAAAAATATCACGAGCAAACCCTTACTTATTTATTTTAAAAATCTATTTTTTATTTTAATAATTAAAATAAAAAAATAAGTAAGGGCAATTAAATAAAATCATTAAGTACCGACCGTCCGTCCATCCGACTACCAAACTTTTACTGTTTCGTCTTTAATAATATAGCTTAAAACCCGTGCGATGCACGAATTGTTTTTAATAATTGTTAATTTTATTATTTATTATTTATATTTTATTAATTGCATTTGTTAAAAAAAATAAGTAGGCTTGTTAAATATTTTTAAATAATTAAAAGTATTAAAATAGATTTTAAAATAAATAAGTAACGGTTTGCCCGTGATATTTTGGAAAAAGAGGGGTTTTAATAAGAAAAATAGAAATTAGCATGTTTTCGTTGAATTTTAAAATATAAAAGTAACGATTTGCCCGTGATATTTTTGAAAAAAATGAGGGGTTTTAGTAAGAAAAATACAAAAGGTGACATGTTTTAGTTAAAAAAGATAATTGTCAATTAAAATTATTAAAATAGATTTTAAAGTAAATAAGCAAGGGTTTGCCCGTGATATAATTGAAAAAGTAGAGATTTTAGTAAGGAAAATAAAAAATATAACATGTTTTAGCCGAAAAAGTTAATTGCCCGTGATTTTTCTATAAATAAGGGAAATGTAATTGCCCATTAAAAGTATTAAAATATATTTTAAAATAAATAATTAAGGGTTTGCTCGTGATATATTTGGGAAATGAGGGATTTTAGTAAAGTAAATAGAAAAAGTAACATGTTTTAGCTGAAAATGAATTTGCTCGTGATTTTTTTAGAAAAAATGGTAATGCATTTTAACTGAAAGAGTAACTGATTATAATAATTTTTATAATAATTAAATAAACAATTAAATAAGGCAAGTACCGTACTTAAAAAACAGGTACCAAAACTTTCAATGTTTCGTCTTTAATAATATACTAGCTTAAAACCCGTGCGATGCACGGATTGTTAATTGTTATTTTATTATTATATTTTTAATATTTTATTAATTATATTTGTTAAAAAAATAAGTAGGCATATTAAAATAGATAAATACTTTTAATTAATTAAAAACATTAAAACAGATTTTAAAATAAATAAGTAAGGGTTTGCCCATTATATTTTTGGGAAATGAGGGGTTTTAGTAAGAAAAAATGTAACATATATTTAGTTTAAAAACGTAAATGCCCGTGATATTTTTGGAAAATGAGGTTTTAAAATTTAATAATTAAAAGTATTTAAATACGTTTTAAAATAAATAAGTAAAGGGTTTCCTGTGATATTTTTGGGGAAAAAACGAATTTTAGTGAGAAAAATAGAAAAAGTAAATTGAAAAAGACAATTTCCCGTGATATATTTAGAAAATGAGGGATTTTGTTAGAAAAAAATCTATAATGTGTTTTAGCTGAAAAGGTAATCGGTTATAAATAGTTATTTAATTATTTATATTTTAATATTCTTAGTGATTACATTTGTTAAGAAAAATAAGTAGACATGTTAAAATAGGTAAACTTTTAAAAATTATTATAATATTAAAATAGGTTTAAAAATAAATAACTAAATGTTTGTCCGTGATATTTTTGGAAAAAGAGGGAGTTTTATTAAGGAAAAATAGAAAAACTAACATGGTTTAGTTAAAAAAGGTAATTGCCCGTGATATATTTGAAAAAGTAGGGGAATTTGTTAGAAAAAATAATGTATTTTATGTGAAAAAGGTAATTGATTATAAATAGGTAATATTATTATTTAATAATATATTTCTATAAATAAGTAAGGTTAATTAAGTAAAAACACGAAGTACAGTTAATTAAGGGAAATTAAGTAAAATCACAACATACCATACCGACCAACCAAACTTTTAATCTTTCATCTATTATATAATAGCTAGCTTAAAACCCGTGCAATGCACGGATTGTTAATTGTTATTTTTTTTAATTGTATTTGTTAAAAAAATAAGTATGCATGTAAAAATAACTAAACACTTTTAATTAATTAAAACAGATTTTAAAATAAATAATTAAGGATTTGCTCGTTATATTTTTGGAAAAAGAGGGGTTTTAGTATGGAAAAATAAAAAATGTAACATATTTTTAGTTTAAAAAGGTAAATGGATGTGATATTTTTGAAAAATGAGGTTTTAAAATTTAATAATTTAAATTATTTAAATAAGTTTTAAAATAAATAAGTAAAGGGTTTTACCGTGATATTTTTAGAAAAAGAATGGATTTTAGTGAGAAAAATAGAAAAAATAAATTGAAAAAGGCAATTTCCCGTGATATATTTAGAAAATGAGGGACTTTGTTAGAAAAAAAATCTATAATATGTTTTAGCTGAAAAGGTAATTGGTTATAAATAGGTATATGATTATTTATATTTTAATATTTTTAGTAATTGCATTTGTTAAGAAAAATAAGTAGGCATGTTAAAATAAGTAAACTTTTAAAAAAATAATTATAATATTAGGTTTAAAAATAAATAACTAAAGGTTTGTCCGTGATATTTTTGGAAAATGATGGGTTTAGTAAGGAAAAATTGAAAAACTAACATGTTTTAGTTAAAAAGGTAATTGCCCGTGATATATTTGAAAAAGTAGAGGAATTTGTTATTAAAAAAATGTATTCTAGGTGAAAAAGGTAATGGGTTATAAATAGGTAATATTATTATTTAATAATATATTTCTATAAATAAGTAAGGTTAATTAAGTAAAAACACGAATTTAAGAAAGGGTAATTAAGTAAAATCACAACGTACTATACCGACCGACCAAAATTTTAATGTTTCGTCTATTATATAATAGTATTGATTATAGATAGATAGATAGATTTATGATATTAGTATTTTATGCTACTAAATGGAATAGTCCGTGATATTTTTGAGGTTTTAGTTAAGAGAAATATTAGTTATGAAATATAAAAATGAATATACGTTTTGAAAAAAAAAGCTAATCGGTTAGTCATTAATAATTATAATATTATTATTTTATTTTATTAAATAGATATGTTCGTGATATTTTTGGAAAATGAGAGATTTTAGTTAGGAAAAATAGAAAAGTAGAAATTTTAGTTAGAAAATATAAAAAAGAATATACAATTTGGCTAAAAAAGGTAATGAGTTAGTTATTAGCAATTATAACTTTATTATGTTATTTTAGTAAATGAAACTGTTTGCAATATTTTTGTAAAATGAGATGTTTTAGTTAGGAAAAATAGAAAAGATATTATATATAATAATTTTAATTTTTTATCTAACGGTTCTCATCAATTTGATCAAAAATATCTAACGGCTATGAATTGAGTGACCAGACTGTTGTGGAATAAAATCTGAGCTTACGAATTTAATGCGAGGGTTTAATGAGCTTCGAGCTTTTATGGCTGCACTTGTGTTTCGAGACTAAATCGGTCCTCACAAGATGCCTACGTATCTCAATTCGTTATTGAGAATCAAGCCAAAGACGTAGTTCTTGGTGTTGACCTCGGGGCTATGGCGGCAGGGCACACCAAGGACGTAGTGACTTGTATGTCCTTATTCGAGGATGAAGTCTAAAACGTAGTTCTAGGGGTGCCTTTATGGCTTGTTGCGCCTTCGAGGCGTTGTGACGTATAGAGCTGTGCCCAAAACGTAGTTCTGATTGTAGGATCAGGGTCCTTATATAGGCGTCTAGAGCCTAGTATTTATGGTATGTTTAGGAGTCTTAGCGAATAAGTCTCCTTTTTGATATTGGATAAACATTGTATTTCTTGCTGGAGAATTTGTTTCCTTGTTGATAAAGGCTATGACTTATTAATTGCCTTTAATTGGGATTTCGGATCCTTCTTTGATGAATTTACCATATTTTGGACTCTTTTTATGAGCTGTATATTTTCCCTATTCATTAATTACGAAATTAATGAATAATTAGGGTGTCGGGCCTTAAATATCGGCCTTTCCATTGACTTGTCAATTATATTTCTATAATTACTTTTCTGACCATATCATTTGCCCCCCAACTTCTGGGAAAATCTCCTTGGGGTTTTCGTAGAAGTTATAACGTGTTTTTCCTCAAAATTTTCCATTTTTAAAGGCATTTTCGACCTCAAATTAGGTCATTTTCGACCTCCTTTTTGACCAGGAAACAAGTCATTTTCGACCTCAAATTCGACCAGGAAACATGTCATTTTTGACCTGAAATTCGATCTGGATTTCGACCTCGACTGGAGTGAGGTCGAAGGTTTCGACCTCGATTTTTAAGTCTTTTTCGACCTCGAGCCTTCGACCTCGATCCAGCCTTTTTTCGACCTTGATTAGTCCCAGGTCGATGGTTTCGACCTCGACTTCCCAGTCATTTTCGACCTCGGTCATTCGACCTCGATCCCTTATACTTTCGACCTCGATTTACAGGTCATTTTCGACCTGGGTCATTCGACCTCGATTCCTCATACTTTCGACCTCATTTTGCAGGTCATTTTCGACCTGGGTCATTCGACCTCATTCTAGCCTTTTTCGACCATGATTTCTAGGTCAATATCGACCTCGATCTCTAGGTCGTTTTCGACCTCATTTTGGCGTGAGGTCGAACGCTTAGACCTCGTTTTCTAGGTCATATTCGACCTCATTCTTTCGACCTTGAATCCTTCTGTTTTCGACCTCACTTGGGTGTGAGGTCGAGGGGTTCGAGCTCGATTTATAGTGTATTTTCGATCTCAATCAATCGACTTCGATCTAGGGTCTTTTTTACCTCGAATTTTCAATTTTTTGACTGGATTTTTGGTGCGAAGTCGATGGAAACGACCTCAATTCCTCGTATATTTTCGACTTCGAGCCTTCGATGTCGTTCTAAGGTTTTTTCGACCTCAATTTCATTATTTTTCGACTTTATTTGGGAGCGAGGTCGTTGGAATCAACCTCGTTTTCCCATATGTTTTCGACCTCGGTCGTACGATTTCGATTTAATGTCTTTTCGACCTTAAATCTTTGATTTTGCCTTGGCTATATTTCAAATTTTATTCTTTTCTTGGGCCTTAACTAGCCCAATTTTTAATTGGACTTAAATTATTCCAGCCTTGGGCCTTATTGGGCCTTTATTGTTTGGGCTTCGAATTTGCCTGAGACCCAAATTATTTGGGTTTTAATCTCTATAATCCATAAATGGATTTGTGGGCCTTAACTGACTATAGACGGTTGCCCTTCCTTAACCGGTTGGGTTTCCAGTCACTAGGCGATTCCTGGCGAGATTTTCTGTTGAATCTCATCGTTTTCTGGGTTTCTTACTTGAAGTTTTGAAGAATTCTTTGAAGATTCTGGGCTTTCTTTGAAGATTCTGGGTTTAAAATGGCTGATCGCGCTTCCCAACGTCTATGATAATGCACTAAGATTTCATAGAAGTTATACCGGTCTTTTTATCCCTTACCTGGGACTTACTACCCTTTTTTGGGGATTTTAATATACACTAGTATTTCACGAGTATCGTCTTGGTGTAAAGTGTGGAGCGACCTACACATTTACGACGATTTTGCCTTTTTCGAGGCTAACTTGACATTTTCATAAGCCTTTTATGTCTTATACCGTCTTCTTTTGGCTTCAAGCCTTTCATTGAGCATATCGAATGATGGGGTTTGGACTGAATGTCTTAGGTTTCTGGGGTTTCAACCCTTCATTTGCTATCTAGGAAGCTCATGATTTCATCGAACCTTATTTCTATTTGTCCTAGTAGTGAGTCCAATCAGGACACACTTTAAACATAATAGACTTTCAAATTTGAGGCATGCCAAGTCCTTGGCACCTCATGCCCTTCGAGGGTTTCTAGCTTGTACGAGCCTCGACCAAATACGTTCTTGACGCGATATGGTCCTTCCCAATTTGGGGCCAACTTGCCTTTTTGTCCAACTCCGGATGCCTCAATCTTTCGGAGGACTAAATCTCCTTGTCGAAAGAATCTCTCTTTAACCCTTAGGTTGTAATAGAAAGATGTTCGTTTCTGATGCTGAACTATCTTGGCATTTGCCTCATCTCTAACTTCATCAATCAAATCTAAGGCCAGCCTCAAGCCTTCCTCATTTGTTTCTGGCTCATAAGCCTCAATTCTTGGAGACGTGTGAGTAATCTCCACTGGAACCACTGCCTCTGCCCCATATGCCAACAGAAAGGGGGTAGCTCCAGTGGTGACTTTGCAGGTAGTACGATATGCCCATAGTATGGGGAGTAATTCGTCCACCCAAGTGTTTCTGGAGCGTTCAACTCTTTTCTTCAGTCCATCTAGGATAATTAGATTTGCAACCTCAGCTTGCCCATTTGCTTGAGGATGGGCGACAAAAGTGAAGCGCAACTTGATATCGTTCTCATCACAATATTTCTTAAACTCATCGTTGTTAAACTAAGTTCCATTGTCTGTGACCAAGATACGTGGAATCCCGTATCAGCATATCACATTTTCCCAGAAGAAATGCATCACTTGCTTGGTGGTTATCTTGGCTAATGGCTTAGCCTCAATCCACTTGGTGAAGTAGTCGATTGCTACTATCAAGAACTTTCGTTGTGCACTTGCCATTGGGAAAGGTCCAAGTATATCCATTCCCCACATGGCAAATGGAATTGGTGAGTTTGTGGATGTCAATATCTCTGGTGGTTGCCTAACCACTGGTGCATTCTTCTGGCACCTTTCACATTTCTTCACGTAGCTTTTAGCATCTACTAGCATGCTTGGCCAGTAGAAACCTAGACGAGTGATCTTATGGGCAAGGGCTCTGCCCCCCAAGTGCTACCCACAAATTCCTTCATGTACTTCCTTCAGGGCCAATTCTGCCTCTTGAGGTCTCAAACATTTCAGATATGGAACGATGAAAGACTTCTTGTATAGGATTCCCTCAATCAGGGTATACCTTAGTGCTCTCAATACAGCTTTCGTGCTTCTGAAGTGTCGTTGGGTAACCACCCAGTTTCCAGATGAGCCTTGATGGGATCTATCCAACAACTAGCAACATCAATGGGTGCTACCAACTTTCCGTTGATGCTTGGGGTCCCCAGGACTTGGAAGTATACACTCCCTGCATAGTTTTCAATTTCGGAAGAAGCAAATTTAGACAAGGCATCAGCCTTCATGTTTTCTTCCCTTGGAATGTGCTCTACATAGCATTCGTCGAACTGAGTCATGATGGCCTTGACAAGTTTCAACTACTTGGCCATGACTTCATCTCTGGCCTCAAATTCCCCATTTACTTGGGAAACCACTAGCCTCGAATCTCCACATACTTTCAGAGTTTTAACTCTCAAGGCTCCAGCCAGCCCTAAGCCAGCTATCAGAGCTTCATACTCGGCCTCATTATTTGTCGTTGGGAAGTCAAGTTTTAGTGCATACTCTATGAGGAATCCATCAGGACTTTGTAGCACTAAACCGGCTCCACTTGATTTTGTTTTTGATGCTGCATCAAAATAGAGCACCCAATATTCTTTGAAATCCATCTCTTGATCTTTCTCATCCTCCACTATTACTTCCTGCCCCCCGACTTCTTGGTTGTCAATGGTACATTCAACCATGAAGTCAGCAAGTGCTTGAGCTTTTATGGCCGTTCGAGGCTTATACTTGATGTCAAATTTGCCCAATTCAATGGCCCATTTGATCAACCTTCCACTAACTTGAGGGCTATGCAAGATGTTTCTTAGAGGTTGATCAGTCAAGACCTCTATTTTGTGAGCCTGGAAGTACGAGCGTAGCTTTCTTGAGGCCATTACCAAGGCTAAGGTAAACTTCTCAATCGTTAAGTAGTTTATTTCTGCCCCATGTAGAATCTTACTCACATAGTAGATGGGTTTCTGAACCTTCAATTCTTCTTCTAACAAAACGGCTCCAAGGGCTGTGCTAGAAACCGCCAAGTACAAATAGATAATTTCCCCTGGCTTGGGCTTTGCCAATAGTGGTGCCTCAGCCATGTATTTCTTCAGGGCCTCAAAGGCCTCTTGGCTCTCCGTTGTCCATTCAAAATTTTTCACGTTCTTGAGTGCTTTGAAGAAAGATAAGCACTTCTCTCCTGACTTGGAGATAAATCTTCCCAATGCTGCCACTCTTCCCGTTAGTTTTTGGACATCTTTGACAGTCTTTGGTGGTTCCATGTCTAGAATTGCTTTGATTTTGTCGGGATTGGCACATCATCTTGTGGTGCCTTAGCACTTCAAATACCTCTCGGAGGTGCTCAATGTGATCGGCCTTATCGAGGCTCTTGACTAACATGTCATCTGCGTAGACCTCCATGGTTTTTCCAATTAGGTGTCCAAAAATTTTGTTCACCAATCTTTGGTAGGTTGCCCCTGCATTCTTAAGTCCAAATGCCATGACTAGATAACAGAAAACACCAAAGTCAGTGATGAATGATACCTTGGAGATGTCATCCTTGTGCATTTTGATTTGGTTGTATCCACTGAAGCCATCCATGAAGCTGAGCATCTCGTGTCCACCTGTAGCATCTATTAATGCATCAATCCTTGGTAAGGGAAAACAATCCTTAGGACATGCATCATTCAAGTCAGTGAAGTCTACACACATCCTCCATTTTCCATTGGCCTTTTTGACCATTACGGGGTTAGCCAACCATTCCGGGAATTGTATCTCTTTAATGAATCCGGCCTCTAGAAGTTTTTCAACTTCTTGTTTAATGACCTCTTGCCTTTCTGGAGCAAAATTTCTCTTCTTTTGTTTCACCGTCTTTCTTTCAGGATCCACATTCAACTTGTGAGTTATCAATTGGGGATCAATCCCTGACATGTCAGCCGCTGTCCAAGCAAAAACGTCATTGTTCTCTTGAAGAAAAGATATGAGCTTGCTTTTCAATGGCTCAGGTAGTAGTGCCCCGACATAAGTCACCTTCTCCGGTTCACCAGGGACTAAGGGAATTGGGATTAAATCCTCAGCTGGTTTCCCTCTTCGGTCCTCATTGTCGTCAGTATCCATGTCTTCAATTGGGAGAACTTGCCCCCCGATTCCATCAGGCCTTAACGCGGCTACATAACAACTTCTAGCCATCTTTTGGTCTCCTCGTTCTTCACCAATCCCATTCCTCGTTGGGAACTTGATTTTCAGATGATAAGATGAGGCAACGGCCTTGAACGCATGAAGACCAGTCCTTCCCAGGATTGCATTGTAGGTTGAAGTTGCCTTTATAACTATGAAGTTCAGCATTTGAGTAGACGTATTCATCCCTTGCCCCATGGTCATTGGGAGTTGGATAGTGCCTTCCACTTTTGATTCCACCCCATTGAATCCGTATATGGGCATATTTGAGGGTGTTAACTGAGAATCAGTGTAACCCATCTTGATAAAAGCATCGTGGAACAAGATATCCACTGAAGCTCCATTGTCGACTAGGACTCTCTTTGTTTCGGAATTGCCAATCACAGGTATGATGACTAGAGGGTCATCGTGGGGGAACTTCATCCCTTCCAAGTCTGAATCATCAAAACCTATTGACACTTCTATTCTGGCACGCTTCGGTGCTTCTCCAACCACAGTCATTACCTCTCGAGCATAAGCTTTTCTTGAGTTTCGGGAGGACCCAACAATAGTTGGCCCTCCGAATATCATGTTGATGACTGGCCCTCGGGGCTTAGGGTTACGATCTTGGTCGTTGTCCCTTATGTCGTAATCCTTCCTTTCATAGTTTCCTCTTTGACTCCCTTGATTTCCATCCTTGGTGAATTTTATGAGTTTTCCTCTTCGTATCAGAAATTTGATCTCATCTTTCAATTGCCTACAATCGTCGGTGTCGTGACCGACTTCTTTGTGGAACCGACAAAACTGATTTTGGTTCCGTTTGGACATGTCAGCCCTCATTGGCTTCGGCCATTTGAGATCTCCTTCCTTAGCTATCTCCATCAGAATTTGACTCCTGGAAGTGTTCAATCTTGCATACTCCGTAAACTTTGGCCCAAAATTGTTTCTCTTGGGTGGAGAATCAGAGTCCTTTGACGTTCTGGGAAACTTTTCCTTGACGTCGTACTCCTGAGTTTCTTTTCTTTTCTTTGAGTTTCCACTACCGCTAGCAGTGGGTTCATACTTTCTCATGCTTTCTTCAGCCTTGATATACTTTCCGGTTCTATCTTGGAGCTTCAGCATGCTCTCGGGTGGATGTTTAGCTAACGACCTTTTGAAGTGGTCATCAGTAGTTCCTTGTTGCAGGGCTATCATAGCCACTCTGTCCTCTAAGTCCGGGACTTTCAGAGCCTCCCGAGTGAATCGATTGATGTAGTCCCTTAGGGCTTCATTCTTTCCTTACTGGATTGCCATGAGTGATGTAGAGCTTTTCTCATGCACCCTTCCACTAATGAACTGATTGATAAAAGCTTTGCTTAGTTCCTTGAAAGACCTAATTGAGTTGGGAGGAAGACGGCTATACCAGCGTTGGGCCATGTCTGCCAAGGTTTGTGGAAACACCCTACACTTGACCGCATCGTTGGTTGACTACAACAGCAGTGCATTGGAGAAGGTCCTTACATGATTTGCGGGATCTCCTGTTCCATCATAGGCTTTGATCGAAGGCATCTTGAATTTTCTGGATATAGCCATTTTCATGATGTCTTGAGTAAACGGTGGTGTAGGATCATCAGGATCTCTTAGGGGCAACAGAATACTAGGATCACCCCTTGGGGCTTCGGCCCTCTTGGTTCTTTTTGCCGGTGGATCTAAGTTGATTATCGGGATCCCTTCAGTCGTTCGGCCTTGAGATTGAGCGGCCTCCTCCTCTGCAAGGAGTTTCTTGAGTCTTGCAGTCTCTACCTCATGGGATGCAATTTTCTCCTTAGTAGTTTGGGGTTGATCCCGATTTGTCTGGGAAGAACGTCTCCTTCTTGGGGCGACATCCTCTCCAGTTGTATAACCCTCATCCTCGGTGTATGGGCCCGAGTAATCTTGAACGAAAGGGGTCTGGCGAGTTTGTTGATTTTGGGGTCCCAGACCTTGAATATAATGGGGCACATATGCCTCATGGTAGATTGGATTAGTTCCACTACCGCCCGCCATGGGTCGAGGGGGCATGCCATATCTTGGCATCCCCAAAGTCTGATTCAAGTATTGAGGGAGATCAGTAGTATGGAGTTGAAGGCTTCTCAGTGCATTCATGATGAGTGGAGAAGTCGAGATTGGTTGCTGGTGAACGGTCTCTTGTGGATTAGATCCATGAATGACCATCTGCAGGGGATTCTTCCCTTCAACCGAAATTGGGATTTCCGGTCCTTGAGTGTTGGTGGGGATATTCGTCCCTTGAGTACCAGTAGTTGGCGGTGGTTGATTTCCGTGAGTATCAGCCTCAGAGGTGACAGGGCGATCCTCAAGAGTTTGAGTATCTCGAGCTGTTCTTCGTGTGTTTGCCATGGTTGATGTTGTATTCCCACAGACGGCGCCAAATGTTGTGGAATAAAATCCGAGCTTACGAATTTAATGCGAGGGTTTAATGAGCTTCGAGCTTTTATGGCTGCAAGTAAAACCCCAGATTTTTGGGTAGAATTAAAACTTTTATTGTATGATGATGTATATATATATATGTGGATGGTGGTAATGGTTTTTGGAGAATTAAGTATGAAATGAATATGGATGTCAGTTTTCAAACATTTTGAGAATAATAAGAATGGACTGATCGTGTAAATAAGAACAATCAATCTGGAAGATAAGAATACAATACTCCAGGGAAGAAAAGTATTTTTATGTCATCCAAATCAATATCTGGAATACATCCGACAACTCCGTAAACAAGATAGCGTATGCCCGAGAAAGCACTAGAACGTTTTCTAAGTGCAAGGAGTAAAGAGAAGTAAACCAGGAATATTGGAACGAATATTGATCCAAAGGATTATAGAAAAACCACTGATGAATAGTAACTTTTGATGAATAGTAAATTTTGTCATTTAAAAGTTTTTCAGACCACCCTATATACGGGTCGATATAATGAACTTTCAAAGCCGTATTAGTGATCTACGATGAAAATAAAGGAATGCAAAAGCTGTCAGAATCGGAAAAATAGCATTTCCGTTTTCTCCGAAATTTCACCATTAACTGACGGATTAATTATTATTTGAGAATAATTGAGAATTTAAATTATCAATTCCATGGATATGGATTTAATAAAAGAATTAGAGATATTAAGAACGATTGCGATAAACTACTTCGATAGAACCCTTAAGAAACCCTGCGAACATTTTACGAGATTAAACGGAGACGGAACAACGAGACATTTACAAGATTTAATATAGACATGGAAGTAACATGTAACAAGATTAATTCGAGGAATGCAACATTTGGATCATCCCTGTGAAAGGAAACAAACCAGTAAAATAAACCGGTGAAGCAAAGCAGTAAGCCACTTGCACACCACTCTTGCATGTGTGACAAGTGTCAAGAGGACAATGCACCAAGCCATGACTCATCACTTTTCTATGACTCACCATTTAAACACAAAAAAATCAGCATTCTAATTAATCAACCAAGACAAAAGAAAAGAAAGAAACTCTCTCCCCCACCCCATTTTCAGAATTCTGCCCAGCAAGAAAGTAGAAGAGAAAAGAATTCATAACTTGAGATTTATTCATCCTAAAATCCCCAAATTTGGACAATATCTTCCTCACCTCATAGGCAAGGTACGCTCAAAATTTCATGGCTATCCAAGTAGGATAACATGATCAAATGTTCATTCAAAGTTGAGGAGTGAATAGTAATTTCAAGAACTAACTTTTGTTTCTTGATTTCTTTAGTTGATTCAAGCTATATTAAGGTTATATAAGAGCTATACAAGGACTATTAGGCTCATATACACTCCAAGGAAGGTATAACTCTTGAAACCCTTGTTTGTAAATTCGATTTATATGATTAGTTTTAAGTATAGTTTAGTCGGTGTAATCGTAAGAACGATTAAGTGATTTTGATGAAAGTTTGAGGTTGTTTTGATAATAAACAAGTAGAGGTTGGTTTTGACAGATTGATGATGGTTATGGATTGGTAATGATGTTGAGGATTTGATTTGGTGTATTGGTTTGGTTGATTATGTAAAGTTTATGATTAAACTTTGGAATCGTTAAAACATAGCCGTTATAAGGCCCGATTTTCCCTAGCTCTGTTTTGTCTGTGATGTTCGGACATAAGGACTTCTGTCCAGAGTCACCACTGCCTAGTATTGTGTAGGTATTTTTTCAAGGTTCGTTTTGATATAAAGATCATGTGATTCCGAATTACGGTTTGGGAGAAACGAGTGTTTTAGTTAAGGATGTTTCGAGAAACCGAGCTATACCACTTAGCCAACTTTGAGGCAATGATCAAACCCCTTAAGTGACCAATCAGAATGTGAAACTTTGTGTTAACATGCTAGGTATGTTTAGGAGGACCCTCGAAATGATTTCGTGTTAAAAGGATTTAATCTCTATTTTATAAAAATGTTCGAGTCGAGCGTGCGCAAGAGGATTCTTAAGGAGTTAACTAGAAATCATGTCTTGGTTTAAGTGAAGTACATACTTAGTTTCGTGCAAGTATTCAAGTGATTAACCTTGGATCTTTTGACTATGTATAGATCGCCGGACTGACTCGAGGCACACTACCCCTACCTCACCACCAGGCAAGTTTTCTAAACCTATACTACTGTTGTTGTGATATTAACTATTTTCAATTATGATATGCGATTGCGATATATAAATTGCTTACTTGTTGTCGAATTGCTATGTATAGCAATACTTGAGGATTATGACTTGAAGTTGGGGCTTATGAGTTAGATATGGGATATCAGCTATAAGCCAGGGATTTTATAGTTGCCCTAGGATAAGGGCGTGTGATTTTCTTGAAAGATCAGTAGTGATTATATTTTGTATTTGATAAAGGTTATTTTCCGATAAAGATATTGGGTACTGTCATTCGAGGATTAATTATTTACTTAAAGGATGTTAATTATATTCATTTGAGGATTATTGACGTTAAGAATATTATTTATTTAATGAATATTGTTTTCAAATATTCATTTAAAGGTTATTTATTTAATAAATATTGTTTTCAAATATTCATTTAAAGATCATTTATTTAATGAATATTATTTTCAAATATTCATTTAAGGATTATGTATTTAATGAATATTATTTTCAAATATTCATTTAAGGATTAGTTGTTTAATGAAGATTATTTTCAAATATTCATTTGAGGTTTACTTATTCAATAAATATTATTAATTATTTTCAAATCAAGAAGAGGTTCCCAAAACACTGTTTTTCCATTTGAATCTGTCTTTTAAGAAGATTCAAATGCTCGCTCAACTATCAAAAATACGGGAAACCTGATTTAAGTGACTACTACTCTTTTTAAACTCTCAATTCAAAAACTGTCAAGGGACAGATATTTTCTTGGAGCAATTTAATTGCTGCCAGTCTAATGTTGTGTTACCACCTCAATGATCGAGGGGTAAATTCATGGAACAAGTCGATATCCATTAACAAGCATAGCTTGGGAAATATTGGAGAATCTTCCTTTTCAACCTAGATATAACTACTTAGTGGAGTCGTATCAACAAGTGTTACACTTGGGGAAAGGAGGACGATCTTTACGTTTCAGAGTCATGGATTTCATCTGAACTAGGAGTGGTGTAAGTGGTCAAGTTGCGTGGGCCCATCCAACTTTTATATTGCCCCAAATGGGCCGGGAGGTCATAGTAAGGCGGTAGACAATGTCAGGCCGTCGTGATACTTCCATCTACATGTAGAAAACTATTTGAGCGGTGCGACCTGCTACTGATCATAGTAAGGTTAGGCACAGCGGACGCGGTAGCAACTCCAGTATTAGTTCATCATCCAATTTGGATATTTCCTGCAACATGTATTGGGGTGAAGAACCAATCATGTTGGCAGGGGGTTGAAAGTATTTGAAAATGAAGTGACATTAAATTCACGCAATTTCAGCTTTTATTTTATGAAGTATGACTCTGATGAAACCTGATTAAGGTTATATATTTATAAGTGGACTTTGGGTTACGGGAACATTATATTAATTTTCCTTGTAACTTCATCCTTTATATGATACTAGTTTATTATCCGTTTGAGGCATAACATGTGGTTGCAGAGATATTTTTGAACTGTTATTTGTTATAAACTATTTTTGGTGGGCTTTGTTGCTCACCCTTGCTTTATTTATGATATCACAACAACAGCTAGAGCCGATGGCCCGCAACAGTCACACCCTGCGAAAGCGGGTAGCAGTCGTCAGAGATTTACCCGTTGATGTCGTAGCCGCCATAGCTGAGGTAGTAACCACCAGTGTTTTAAGCTTCAGCTTTTATGTACCAGCCTTATTTATATTATGACTAATGTAATCAACGGCAAGAACTTTTAAATGCACTCTGTAATCTTTTGGGTTTGTAATAACTTATAACTTGTGGATCATATGACTAGATACTTATTCCAATTTCATCTCTGGAGCTATAACTTGTTGTGTGAGTGGTGTTGTTATTGTGGGGTCACAGCATGTAGTTTAATTGTTTTGATTCAAGTGCAAGTATTATTGATGGGAATTGAGACCGTAACGACCGGATCCCCGACCCCGGATCTGGGGCTGTTACAGAAATGGTATCAGAGAGTTAGAGTTATAAACCCCAGAGATGATGCGACGTTACAATAATAAATTCACTAAGATAATAAGAACTCTTGCCAAGTTCGATTAAAACCCTTATGGGAACTTTAATATCATGATAGTAACATAGTTCGTTATTGTGTAGGTGAGCGATATCTCTGACCCTGCGGCTTATGAGAGACAGCACGACGAGGACTTGCTTAGGACTTCAGATCCATACTATGAGGATATTGAGGAGGACCCGGAGGAGGTCCAGGTAGATGCGGATACCGAGGATATTGAGGATTCTGATGATGAGGATCCAGAGGAGGATCAGACCCTAGCGGATACTGAGGATATGGAGGGGGATGCTGAGGACCAGCCTCCACTTCCTACTGACCTACCCCTCCACCACTGCCCTTGAGCCCTTGCCCTGATGATCATGAGGAGCCTACCCCTGAGCCACAGCAGGCAGAGGCTGCACCACCAGCCGAGCCGGTTACCCCACCCCATGTTCCGTTAGAGGGGATACCAGTGTGTGTGCACAACTGGACCGTGAGCAGAGTTCAGACAGATTTGGTGGTAGCTGAGGCTAGACTAGCAGAGTCCCGGATGCAGCTAGCAGTAGAGAGGGATGCCAGGATGGTACGCCAGGGCGGCGGGAGGTCTGTGCCCCCTCGGGTTGCCCGGAGGGCGATGACTCGCATTGAGTTGAGGGCACGGATGAGGATTCGAGCTTTGCCTACTGATGGCAATGGCAGGATATCCAGGGTTGATGCTGAGGAGATCTTTCGCCTAGCCATGGCGAGGGTGAGGGCATGGCACCGCACCAGTGGCTGATTTCAGAGGTAGTGATATGGTAGTCTAGTCTTCTAGTCACGTACGGACATAGTAGTGCCGATTTTTGGTGGGATTGTCCCATTGTATATGTTATCCCTTTCTGACTAGAAGGATAGACCATGTATTTCACTTTTGACTAGATGTTGTTAGGGCAGTTGTACTTGTGAACTGTCGATGTTGACCCAAACTTTGTATCTTTGGAATCATGTATATATTTGTTTCCTTTCAGTTGAATCCAGTACTGTTGTGACGAGATCACAAGTTTATTATAATGTTGTCTGCACCGTACGATTAAATTGCGATAAAATATAAAACTGCGGAAGTCTACTTCCAATCATGTAACGACTGTATTTGTAACCCGGTAAATGAGCCTAATGTGAATTTTCCAAATTTCAGTAGAATGCCTCCACGAAGAGTGGGAACTAGGGCTAATCCCCCTGAATCTGATGATCAAGAAAGCCATAATCAAAATAGGGAAAACCCTGAGTATAATGAAGAAATGGATGAGGATTATAATGAACAGGACGACTCCCAGTACGGGGAGGCAGATGAATCCTTTTTCACTGCGGAATTTGAGGATGAGGAAGAGGAAATCGAAGAGGAACAAAGAATAGAGGACCAGGGTGGAGACCCCATGGGTCAGTTCATGAATCTACTTAGGCAAAATTTGGACCGTTATCCCCAACCACCCCAAGGGAACAACAATGCCATAGCAAACTCTTTCAGGGCCTTTAAGTCACTCAAGCCCCCAGAATTCCAAGGGTCGGCTGACCCAGTAGAGGCAAGAGCCTGGATAAAGGAGATGGAAAAGTCCTTCGAGATTTTGAGTATTGAGGAGGCACAGAAGACTGTTTTTGCCACTTACCTACTGAAAGGAGAGGCCAACTATTGGTGGGAGGCCAAGAAGAACATGGAGACAGACGCTATCATAACTTGGGAAAGGTTTAAGCAATTGTTTCTAGAGAAATATTTCCCAAGGTTCATGAAGACTCAAATGGAACTCAAGTTTTTGGAACTAAAGCAGAATAATCTGACAGTGGCTGACTATGAGGCAAAGTTTACCGAGCTATCAAGGTTTGTGCCAGAGTTTGTAGATACCGAAGAGAAGAAAGCTAATAGGTTTCAACAGGGATTGAAGTAGTGGATTCAGAATCGCGTAGCAGTTCTGGAGATTACAGACTATGCCACATTGGTGCAAAAGGCTTCAATTGTGGAGGCAGGGAGTGATCAGATGCATAAGGAAAGAGAGAAAGGGGGGATAAAAAGGAAACATGCAAGTATGGGTGGAGGTTTTGCAGGAGGAAACTCCCAAAATAGGTTTAACCGCGGAGCAGTCTCCCTACCTGAGAGGAATACGGGGTTCAAGCGATCCGTGAGCACAAGTGTAAACCAGGGCGGCAACCCATCAGGAGTGTCCCGCTCCTACCAATCTCGACCTCCATTACCAGCATGCATAACTTGTGGAAGGAAACATCTCGGTGGGTGCAACCAGGAACCGGTAACTTGTTTCAAGTGTGGGCGAAAGGGCCATTATGCTAGTGCTTGTACCACCGCTAACCCTAGTGTCAGCCAAAGCCTCACTTGTTTCCAGTGTGGACGTCGGGGTCATATGAAGAGGGATTGTCCCATGAACCGACACGCAGCATCAGGGGCAAGCAGGGCTGCCTCCAACAAACCACCGACTGCTAGGACTTTCAACATGACAGTGCAGGATGCCGTGAGGAACACGGATGTGATAGCAGGTACCTTTTCTCTAAATTCAGTTAGCGCAAATGTTTTATTTGATTCTGGGGCGACTAAATCGTTTATATCGAGGGATTTCGCGCATAAGTTGAAACTTAAAGCCCAACCATTAAAGGATTCCCTACAAGTAGAGATAGCTAACCACGAAATAGTCCCAGTAAATCAGATTCACCCCAACTGCAAATTAGAAATAGGGGAACAGTCTTTTTGTGTGGATTTGATTCCTTTTAAACTAGGAGAGTTTGATGTCATTTTGGGGATGGATTGGTTGTCCCGCAATAACGCCCAGATAGATTGTAAAGGGAAAAAGGTTAGATTAAATACCCCCGGGAAGAAGGAGGTAGTGTTTAAGGGAATGAGGCAGACACAGAAATTTCTAACTATGGCGCAAACCAGGAGATTGTTACGAAAAGGAAACGAGGCTTACTTAGCTTATGTGGTAGACACCCAGAGAGAGGTGCCTAGGTTACAGGACATTCCAGTAGTCAATGAGTTCGAAGATGTGTTTCCACAAGATCTCCCAGGACTACCACCCGATAGGGTAATTGAGTTTGCTATCGAATTAGCCCCGGGGACGGCGCCAGTTTCGAAGGCCCCGTACCGGTTAGCCCCAGTAGAAATGAAAGAGTTAGCTACCCAGTTAAAGGAACTGTTGGATAAGGGTATGATAAGACCCAGTGTGTCGCCGTGGGGGGCACCAGTGTTGTTTGTTAAGAAGAAAGATGGGAGCATTGAGGTTATGCATCGACTACCGAGAGTTGAACAAGCTAACTATAAAGAATAAGTACCCGTTGCCCAGAATAGACGATTTATTTGACCAGCTAAAGGATGTTGTGTACTTCTCTAAGATTGACTTGAGAACCGGATACCACCAATTAAAGATTAAACCAGAAGATATTCCAAAGACTGCATTCCGTACCAGATATGGACATTATGAGTTCTTGGTGATGTCATTTGGATTGACCAATGCCCCAGCAGCTTTCATGGATTTAATGAATAGGGTGTTCAAGAAGTATTTGGACGAGTTTGTTATAGTTTTCATAGATGATATTCTTATCTACTCAAAGACAGAGGCAGAACACGCAGAACATTTGAGGATAACTCTAGAAATACTCAGGAAGGAACGATTGTATGCCAAATTCGCAAAGTGTGAATTCTGGCGAAATGAGGTTCAGTTTTTAGGACATGTGATCAATAAGGAGGGAGTGTTGGTTGACCCCTCCAAGATAGAGGCAGTTTCAAATTGGGAACGACCAACCACACCAACAGAGGTGAGAAGTTTCATAGGATTAGCAGGGTATTATAGAAGATTCGTTAAGGATTTTGCGAAGATCGCAGCCCCGTTAACCCGACTTACCCGAAAAACTGAGAAGTTTGAATGGACGGAAAAGTGCGAAAGTAGTTTCCAAGAGTTAAAGAAGAGGTTGGTGACTGCCCCTGTGTTGGCATTACCAGATGGAAAAGGAGATTTTGTGATTTACAGTGATGCTTCGCATAAGGGATTAGGGTGCGTGCTGATGCAGCACGGTAAGGTAATCGCATATGCGTCGAGGCAATTGAAGGAATATGAGATTCGATATCCTACTCATGATCTAGAACTAGCGGCAGTAGTTTTCGCTTTAAAGATTTGGAGGCACTACTTGTATGGAGAGAAGTGCGAGATTTACACTGACCATAAGAGCCTCAAGTACATTTTTACCCAGAAGGAGCTCAACATGCGCCAGAGAAGATGGTTAGAGCTGATCAAGGATTATGACTGTGAAATTCTGTATCACCCAGGGAAAGCCAATGTGGTGGCTGACGCCCTTAGTAGGAAAGAGAGACTCAAGATGATAATGACATCAGAAGAACTGATCAGAGAATTTGAAAATATGGAAATAGAAGTGAAGGTGACCGGAGGCGGTACCGAAAAGCTGTTTGAGATTTCCTTGCAGCCAGAGTTGCTAGAAAAGATAAGAAGGTGTCAGGAAAGGATGATAAGTGAAGACAGGCAGTCAATGACCGGAGAAGAGATCCACACTGTCAAGGATGATAAAGGAATAAGGAGGTATACTTACCGAATTTGGGTTCCGAATGTTCGAGAACTGAAAGACGAAATTTTACACGAGAGTCACAGTTCTAGGTATTCAATCCACCCAGGAAGCACCAAGATGTATGGAGATTTGAAAGAGTCCTACTGGTGGCCTAACATGAAAAAGGATGTAGCAGAATGGGTAAGCAGATGCTTGACCTGCCAACGAGTGAAAGCGGAACACCAGAGACCCAGTGGACTGTTGCGACCCCTGGAGATTCCCGAATGGAAATGGGAACACCTAGCCATGGATTTTGTGGTAGGTTTACCAAGGAGCAAGGCCAATCACGATGCCATATGGGTAATTATAGACAGATTAACGAAGTCAGCACACTTTCTTCCGATTAACGAAAGGTACACTGTCGACAGACTAGTGGATATTTACTTGAAGGAAATAGTGGTACGACATGGAGTCCCAGTCGCCATAGTATCTGACCGAGATCCCAGATTTAACTCCAGATTCTGGAGGAGCTTCCAGGAATGTGTAGGAACCCGGCTGAACATGAGTACTGCCTATCACCCCCAAACAGACGGACAAAGTGAAAGGACCATCCAAACACTAGAGGATATGTTAAGGGTCTGTGCTATAGACTTTAAAGGAAATTGGGATGATCACCTACCACTGATTGAGTTTTCCTACAACAATAGTTTTCATTCGAGTATAGGAATGCCGCCTTATGAGGCCCTTTATGGAAGAAGATGTCGATCTCCCTTGTATTGGGACGAAGTTGGAGAGCGGAAGATGCTTGGGCCCGAAGTGGTCCAACGGACTAAGGACATAGTAGAACTAATCAAAGGACGGCTGGTAGCAGCCCAAGATAGACAAAAGAAGTATGCTGATTTGGCCCGGAAGGACAAGGAATATGAAGTGGGAGACCTAGTTTTCTTAAAGGTATCTCCTTGGAAAGGTTTGATGAGGTTTGGAAAGAAAGGAAAATTGAGTCCTAGATACATTGGACCATTTGAGATCTTAAGACGTATTGGAAACTTAGCATATGAGCTAGCACTACCCCCAAACCTGCAACAAGTGCACAATGTGTTTCATGTTTCAATGCTGAGGAAGTACAACCCGGATGCTAAGCACATAGTGGAATACAAACAAGTAGACATGCAGCCAGACCTAACCTATGTGGAGCAGCCAGTGGAAATCATAGATCAAAAGGAACAAGTGCTCCGAAACAAGGTCATCAAGCTAGTCAGAGTTTTGTGGCAGAACCATAATGTGGAAGAATCGACTTGGAAGCTAGAGAGCGAGATGCTAGAAAGACATCCCCATTTATTTTCAGAGTGATTCCGGGACGGAATCCTTTTAAGGAGGAGAGACTGTAAAACCCCAGATTTTTGGGTAGAATTAAAACTTTTATTGTATGATGATGTATATATATATATGTGGATGGTGGTAATGGTTTTTGGAGAATTAAGTATGAAATGAATATGGATGTCAGTTTTCAAACATTTTGAGAATAATAAGAATGGACTGATCGTGTAAATAAGAACAATCAATCTGGAAGATAAGAATACAATACTCCAGGGAAGAAAAGTATTTTTATGTCATCCAAATCAATATCTGGAATACATCCGACAACTCCGTAAATAAGATAGCGTATGCCCGAGAAAGCACTAGAACGTTTTCTAAGTGCAAGGAGTAAAGAGAAGTAAACTAGGAATATTGGAACGAATATTGATCCAAAGGATTATAGAAAAACCACTGATGAATAGTAACTTTTGATGAATAGTAAATTTTGTCGTTTAAAAGTTTTTCAGACCACCCTATATACGGGTCGATATAATGAACTTTCAAAGCCGTATTAGTGATCTACGATGAAAATAAAGGAATGCAAAAGCTGTCAGAATCGGAAAAATAGCATTTCCGTTTTCTCCGAAATTTCACCATTAACGGACGGATTAATTATTATTTGAGAATAATTGAGAATTTAAATTATCAATTCCATGGATATGGATTTAATAAAAGAATTAGAGATATTAAGAACGATTGCGATAAACTACTTCGATAGAACCCTTAAGAAACCCTGCGAACATTTTACGAGATTAAACGGAGACGGAACAACGAGACATTTACAAGATTTAATATAGACATGGAAGTAACATGTAACAAGATTAATTCGAGGAATGCAACATTTGGATCATCCCTGTGAAAGGAAACAAACCAGTAAAATAAACCGGTGAAGCAAAGCAGTAAGCCACTTGCACACCACTCTTGCATGTGTGACAAGTGTCAAGAGGACAATGCATCAAGCCATGACTCATCACTTTTCTATGACTCACCATTTTAACACAAAAAAATCAGCATTCTAATTAATCAACCAAGACAAAAGAAAAGAAAGAAACTCTCTCCCCCACCCCATTTTCAGAATTCTGCCCAGCAAGAAAGTAGAAGAGAAAAGAATTCATAACTTGAGATTTATTCATCCTAAAATCCCCAAATTTGGACAATATCTTCCTCACCTCATAGGCAAGGTACGCTCAAAATTTTATGGCTATCCAAGTAGGATAACATGATCAAATGTTCATTCAAAGTTGAGGAGTGAATAGTAATTTCAAGAACTAACTTTTGTTTCTTGATTTCTTTAGTTGATTCAAGCTATATTAAGGTTATATAAGAGCTATACAAGGACTATTAGGCTCATATACACTCCAAGGAAGGTATAACCCTTGAAACCCTTGTTTGTAAATTCGATTTATATGATTAGTTTTAAGTATAGTTTAGTCGGTGTAATCGTAAGAACGATTAAGTGATTTTGATGAAAGTTTGAGGTTGTTTTGATAATAAACAAGTAGAGGTTGGTTTTGACAGATTGATGATGGTTATGGATTGGTAATGATGTTGAGGATTTGATTTGGTGTATTGGTTTGGTTGATTATGTAAAGTTTATGATTAAACTTTGTAATCGTTAAAACATAGCCGTTATAATGCCCGATTTTCCCTAGCTCTGTTTTGTCTGTGATGTTCGGACATAAGGACTTCTGTCCAGAGTCACCACTGCCTAGTATTGTGTAGGTATTGTTTCAAGGTTCGTTTTGATATAAAGATCATGTGATTCCGAATTACGGTTTGGGAGAAACGAGTGTTTTAGTTAAGGATGTTTCGAGAAACCGAGCTATACCACTTAGCCAACTTTGAGGCAATGATCAAACCCCTTAAGTGACCAATCAGAATGTGAAACTTTGTGTTAACATGCTAGGTATGTTTAGGAGGACCCTCGAAATGATTTCGTGTTAAAAGGATTTAATCTCTATTTTATAAAAATGTTCGAGTCGAGCGTGCGCAAGAGGATTCTTAAGGAGTTAACTAGAAATCATGTCTTGGTTTAAGTGAAGTACATACTTAGTTTCGTGCAAGTATTCAAGTGATTAACCTTGGATCTTTTGACTATGTATAGATCGCCGGACTGACTCGAGGCACACTACCCCTACCTAACCACCAGGCAAGTTTTCTAAACCTATACTACTGTTGTTGTGATATTAACTGTTTTCAATTATGATATGCGATTGCGATATATAAATTGCTTACTTGTTGTCGAATTGCTATGTATAGCAATACTTGAGGATTATGACTTGAAGTTGGGGCTTATGAGTTAGATATGGGATATCAGCTATAAGCCAGGGATTTTATAGTTGCCCAAGGATAAGGGCGTGTGATTTTCTTGAAAGATCAGTAGTGATTATATTTTGTATTTGATAAAGGTTATTTTCCGATAAAGATATTGGGTACTGTCATTCGAGGATTAATTATTTACTTAAAGGATGTTAATTATATTCATTTGAGGATTATTGACGTTAAGAATATTATTTATTTAATGAATATTGTTTTCAAATATTCATTTAAAGGTTATTTATTTAATAAATATTGTTTTCAAATATTCATTTAAAGATCATTTATTTAATGAATATTATTTTCAAATATTCATTTAAGGATTATGTATTTAATGAATATTATTTTCAAATATTCATTTAAGGATTAGTTGTTTAATGAAGATTATTTTCAAATATTCATTTGAGGTTTACTTATTCAATAAATATTATTAATTATTTTCAAATCAAGAAGAGGTTCCCAAAACACTGTTTTTCCATTTGAATCTGTCTTTTAAGAAGATTCAAATGCTCGCTCAACTATCAAAAATACGGGAAACCTGATTTAAGTGACTACTACTCTTTTTAAACTCTCAATTCAAAAACTGTCAAGGGACAGATATTTTCTTGGAGCAATTTAATTGCTGCCAGTCTAATGTTGTGTTACCACCTCAATGATCGAGGGGTAAATTCATGGAACAAGTCGATATCCATTAACAAGCATAGCTTGGGAAATATTGGAGAATCTTCCTTTCCAACCTAGATATAACTACTTAGTGGAGTCGTATCAACAAGTGTTACACTTGGGGAAAGGAGGACGATCTTTACGTTTCAGAGTCATGGATTTCATCTGAACTAGGAGTGGTGTAAGTGGTCAAGTTGCGTGGGCCCATCCAACTTTTATATTGCCCCAAATGGGCCGGGAGGTCATAGTAAGGCGGTAGACAATGTCAGGCCGTCGTGATACTTCCATCTACATGTAGAAAACTATTTGAGCGGTGCGACCTGCTACTGATCATAGTAAGGTTAGGCACAGCGGACGCGGTAGCAACTCCAGTATTAGTTCATCATCCAATTTGGATATTTCCTGCAACATGTATTGGGGTGAAGAACCAATCATGTTGGCAGGGGGTTGAAAGTATTTGAAAATGAAGTGACATTAAATTCACGCAATTTCAGCTTTTATTTTATGAAGTATGACTCTGATGAAACCTGATTAAGGTTATATATTTATAAGTGGACTTTGGGTTACGGGAACATTATATTAATTTTCCTTGTAACTTCATCCTTTATATGATACTAGTTTCTTATCCGTTTGAGGCATAACATGTGGTTGCAGAGATATTTTTGAACTGCTATTTGTTATAAACTATTTTTGGTGGGCTTTGTTGCTTACCCTTGCTTTATTTATGATATCACAACAACAGCTAGAGCCGATGGCCCGCAACAGTCACACCCTGCGAAAGCGGGTAGCAGTCGTCAGAGATTTACCCGTTGATGTCGTAGCCGCCATAGCTGAGGTAGTAACCACCAGTGTTTTAAGCTTCAGCTTTTATGTACCAGCCTTATTTATATTATGACTAATGTAATCAACGGCAAGAACTTTTAAATGCACTCTGTAATCTTTTGGGTTTGTAATAACTTATAACTTGTGGATCATATGACTAGATACTTATTCCAATTTCATCTCTGGAGCTATAACTTGTTGTGTGAGTGGTGTTGTTATTGTGGGGTCACAGCATGTAGTTTAATTGTTTTGATTCAAGTGCAAGTATTATTGATGGGAATTGAGACCGTAACGACCGGATCCCCGACCCCGGATCTGGGGCTGTTACACTGCACTTGTTGATAAAGGCTATGACTCATTAATTGCCTTTAATTGGGATTTCGGATCCTTCTTTGATGAATTTACCATATTTTGGACTCTTTTTATGAGCTGTATATTTTCCCTATTCATTAATTACGAAATTAATGAATAATTAGGGTGTCGGGCCTTAAATATCGGCCTTTCCATTGACTTGTCAATTATATTTCTATAATTACTTTTCTGACCATATCACAGACTACAAAAACTTTCATGACCAGACTACAAAACTTTCAATATTTCGTCTTTAATAATATAGTATAGATAGATATTATAGATAGTATATAATAATATAGTATATATAGTATAGATAGTATAGATAAGGAGTTAATTTGTCAATAAGATCAAAAATTGTATTAGGATAATCTGGTTTTTTTGTGTTTGAGTCCACACCAATCTCGCAGATCTTTTTGCTGTTGTTGATTGGTTTGTTTCTCGAAGGTGTTATTTTTTTTTTTGGAATTCGTTAATCAAGTGACCAAACAAACCAAATAAAGGCAAAAGAGATTTTTGATAAACAATATATTACAGATAATATTATTATAATATGATAGTATTAATACAATTTTGAATATAAGTATATATAAAACTTTCATTTATATTTATGATAATCATAATTAGAATATGGTAGTATTCTAAATATCACAAATGACAAATAATGCATTAATGACAATGATTGTTTGAACAATATAGTATTAATAGATGTTTAAATATTACAAATAATATGTAACACTTTCAATTATTTTTGGAAGTTTACCTTAAATGACATGTTTACTAAACAACTAAACTTTTATATATAAAGTTTATAAGTCATTTAAATTTTGAAGCATTAAAGTAGTTTTTTTTGGAAAAAGTAGCAGTTTCGAAAACACTAAAATTTCAAGATTTTTAAATAAAATTCAAAAATAATGTTAAACTCGCATGTGCTTTGCACGGATTATAGGCTAGTATATATATATATAGATGAGTGCTCTTCCACAGCCACCGTTGGATATCAACCATCTACCGCTATAAAACATAGCGGCAATCACCTTCCAATATATATATATGGTGAACATACTGAGATTAGAAAGTATGATAGATGGGAAAAAGAATCCAGTCTGTTAAACCTTCTGAACTCATTCTAGCATCCTCATATCCACTAATAAGTTGCAGAAGTTGCAGAAGGGCGACATACCACTCTTTCTCTTGTGAGAATCCTACCTGCAGTCATCATATTGATTAAGTACGTGAAAATAACCATTTAAATACAAACATCAATTAAGTATGTTGTTACGCATACATAACCTCATTTAAGTAGTTTTGTACTTCTCAAATTCTGGTGTTTGATTATTATTTTATTTGTCTTTGTTTTTATCATCCTTCCACTCCGCATAATGTAATTCATTATTGTCATTGTACTCAACAACACTTTTCACCACTGGGCTTCTCACCAATTGACAGGGGAGTTTCATTAAATTGAACATTGGCAAGATCAAAAGTGGTTGAGACGATGCTTTGTATCCCTGATAGTGCATTTAAAGCTTTATTGTGACAGAAATGTAAAAGCTAATATGAACAAACTTGTATATTAACACTGAAAGAGAGGGTTACACATTTAGAGAGATGAAAATGAGAAGTACAGTTGTTAAAATGAAAATGTTTGAAAGATATTTCTTATATAGCTACTACTAGAGTTTAACAGAATCATAACATAATTATGCTAGTTGGCATCTAGCTGGTATCTAGCTGTTAAGATGATGTGTCACTTTCCTCTTGTATAACATCCCCCCTCAAGTTGAGAGGGGTGAACATCTGTACCACACTCAACTTGGAATGAAGATAAGCTAATTGACGAGAAGACAAGGATTTAGTAAACATATCAGCAGGCTGCTCATGAGATGGAAGATGAACAGCAGAAATAACACCTTGAAACAATTTCTCACGAACGAAGTGACAATCAATTTCAATGTGCTTTGTTCATTCATGAAAGACATGGTTAGTAGCAATATAGATGGCTGATTTGTTATCACAATGAAGAGGAATTGGGAGAGATACATTGTGATTCAGTGTAGAAAGCAAAGAGATTAACCAAACAATCTCACAACAGGTCTCACACATAGCACGGTACTCAGCTTCACAAGAAGATTTAGACACTGTGTGTTGTTTCTTAAAACGCCAGGAGACCAGAGCATTACCAAGCAGAAGACAATAGCTAGTGAGAGATGCACGAGTCAATTGACACCCACCCCAGTCAACATCACAGAATGCACTTAGTTGAAGATTATTAGTAGCTGAAAAGAAAAGTCCCTGACCTGGAGTACGTTTTATATATCGAACAACCTTGAAAACAACATCAAGATGATCAGATTGAGGATTATGAAGGAATTGAGACAATACATGAACAACATAGGACAAATCAGGTCGTGTGATTGTAAGATATATTAATCTCCCCACCAAACGCCTATAACGTTTAATGTCTGCAGTCTTTAATAGAGGAGAAGTATTCTTGAGAAGAGTATGATTTTGATCCATGGACACAACAAATGGCTTTGAAGCAGTTAAGCCAGTATCAGCAAGGATATCAAGAGAATACTTCTTTTGATGTAAGTATATGCCTGTAGGAGATCGAGCAACTTCTAACCCCAGAAAATACTTCATGTTGCCAAGATCCTTGATCTTAAATTGAGTATGAATGAAAGCTTTAGTAGCCCCAATGAGGGACAATGAATTGCCAGTCACAAGTAGATCATCTACATAGATTGGGACGGCTACAAACTCAGTTCCTTTAGACATAGTGAAAAGACTATGATCACATGGGAATTGCTTCAAGCCAAACTCAATCAAGGCCTTTGACAATTTAAGATACCACTGACGAGGTGATTGTTTAAGTCCGTATAATGATTTGAGTAGCCTGCACACAACATTACTATAATAAAATGCTGGGTGATGAGTCAACATATGATATCCTGGAGGAAGACTCATATAAACTTCTGCATCAAGGTCACCATGCAGAAAAGCATTGGTGACATCCATTTGATGTAAAAACCAATTATGGGCAGCAGCAAGAGCTAGGATAATGTGCAATGTTGTCATTTTAGCAACGGGAGCAAACGTTTCAAAGTAATCTAAACCCTCTTGTTGAGTAAAACAACAAGCAACTAAACGAGCTTTATATCTCTCAATATCTCCATTAGGTTTATACTTGATTTTAAATAACCACTTACAATCACCCACGTGTTTACCTGCAAGAAGAGGAACCAGTTGCCAGGTTTTGTTGGATTCTAAGGCCTGCAGTTCAGTCTTTATTGCATGTAGCCACTCAGGTTGATAAGTTGCTTGACTAAATGTGTAAGGAATAGGAGTTTGATCAACCTTATTCATAAAGGCATGATACTTATGAGTAAATACATGATGCGACATGTACTTATGTAATGAATACTGGACAGTAGTAGCAGAATTAGTGTTCACCTTTGGAATACCAGTAAACTCTTCAAATTTAGAAGGTAACCTTTTTTCCCTTGTTGGTCTGGCAGGTAAAATGAATGTAGGTGGAACATCTGCAAAGGCAGGTACAAGAGGTATAGTAGGTGCCATAGCTGTAGGCACATAAGCTGACTGAGAATCAGAGGAATCCATACCAGAAATGTCATCAAGAGAAATTGGATTATCACCATCCTCAACATAAGGTACAATAGGAAATAGTCTGGAGTCAGCAGTAACATTTGAGACAGGAGTAAGATGCTGAAAAGGAAACTCAGACTCTATGAAAGTAACATCTCTGGATATATAAGTTTTCCTGGTGTCCAAAGACATCACTCTATATCCTTTCTTGCCAAACGGATCCCAAGAAAAGCACATTTAATGCCTCTAGGATCAAATTTATCCTTGACATCAGAAACACTAATAATGTAGCATAAACAGCCAAATACTCTCAAATGTGAGTACTTTGGAGCCTTGGAAAACAGTAATTCATAAGGAGATTTAAAGTCAAGTGTTTTTTATGGTAACATATTTATCAAATGAGTTGTTATAAGTCACCCCACAGATATTTACGTAAACAAGCATGTAACCTTAATGCTCTGGCAACATTAAGTAAGTGTTGATGTTTCCTTTCAACAGTACCATTCTGTTGAGGAGTATGAGGGCAAGAAAATTGTTGAATCACACCTTGAGAAGACATATAGGACATTAATGTAGAATTTGTAAATTCTGATCCATTATCAGATCTAAGGAACTTGACATGAACACCAAAATGATTAACCACATAAGCAAGAAAATATTTAAGAATGGTAAACACTTGTGTAATAACTGTTACGACCAAACTCAACACGCAAGTGCACGTGATCTCAAGTAATACAGATAGCAAATAAGGTTCGTTCCAACAGGGACTCGTTGTTTATCTAGTTAATTCACTCACCAATGTATGATTATTATTCGATGCTAAAACAATTAACAAAGTGGTTTTGATTATCACTAAAATTTATCTAAGAATTATGACTAATTATCACTACTGAAACTGAGAATTATATTGATTTACTTATATGAATGAAACATGGGATTTCAACTTCATTAAACAATCCATCTAAAGTCTTCAATTCTCTAGCCCTTTCATGTGATTTGTTAATACCTGATCGAACACACAAAACTGATATAAGCCAACTTCCGTTGTACCAATACCATCCTAAATAATATCCACAATTAAGATAGAAATCACTTAGTCTCCCAATTATGCTTAGTCCTTATATGTCTATAAAGATTGAAAACATAATGGTTTAAGTACAAGCATTCAAGCGATCACATAGTCGTCATAAAACGGTTAGAGTTACGACACTAATTACGAATGATATTCTCACGCATAAACCTATGCTAGCATGGCAAGTTCTAAACTCTTAAATCCACTTTTGCTTCAATAAGAATTAACACACAATTACAGGAGTTAGCTACTCTCCTATAACGAATTAAAACAACCATGATAGGATATCACATCAATCACACTATAGGCATCGAGAAAATTCAACTAATAGACTTCATGAATAAATCCGCTAAAACCCCATGACAACGAATTAGTTCATAATCAAACTAATCGTCACCATGGGTTCTAATGAAAACATGATAGAAGAAATCAAATAAATACTGTTATAAATATCAAGGGTTTTAAAGAGTACACCAAATCCAAGCATCCACAAACTAGAAGATTACAAGAATAAAATTTAATCGATCTTCTTCCTCGCTTCTTCGTGCTTGAAATTCCGTAGATATATGATATGTCTCTCCTCTTCTCTCTCTTCTTCTTTCTCTTCTAGGGTTTGTTTCTTCTTTTTATAGGCCTCCAAGTGCAATATTTCGTCAGGAATTGATTTCTTTAAATTTCACTTGAAAAATCACAAATTAGGGCAAAACAGGAATTTCCCCGCCAGACACCACGGCGCTGCCGCGCCAAGTTTGTATAGGGACACGGCGCTGCCGCGCCAAGTTCACTGTGCAACCTTTTCTCTGCGGCGCTGCCGCGCCACTCTCAAGTATTATCACGGCGCTGCCGCGCCAGGATCTCTGTCCAGCAAAACTGAATTTTCTCCTTTTCTTCATTATAACTCCGTTTCGCGCTCCAATTGCTTCGCTTCATTCCTAACACACCTGTGATCAATATACCTGCACAATACCCTTAAAAGAGATAAAAAATACCACAACTCGAGTACAAACATACGTTTTAAGCCAAACGGAAACGTTCTAAGTGAATAAAATATCCACTTATCACACCCCCAAACTTAAACCGTTGCTCGTCCTCGAGCATAAACAACTACCACTTCCGTAGGTGATCACGGTTGCATTTGGCATATGCAACAAGCCCTTTAAACCCCTAGGTAGCCCTAGTGGACGAGTAAGGTCTCGTGAGGGCCTATAGTGAATGTACCCACAAAATCCATCTAACAATGCAACTACAAATGCAACTAACTACATGAATGCAACTATATGAAAATGCAAGGACCCCCCTTAAACTAACCAAAACCATTCATTAGGCAAACATCTCAAATCATGCAACAACTTCCAAACAGAGCTCGACTGAATTCCCGTATACTAACAATACATGCATAGGAACGTGGTGTGTGCGATACTCATCAGATATACTCCCAACACTAGATCAAAAATCATACCGATTCTTAGTCAAGGCAATCACAAGTTTATAAAAAGAATGAACGGTAGACACATCATAACTTCGAGACACCTCCATACTCATTCAGGATAACCAAGAATTCATGCTTTATTACCACGACACATACTACTATTCACAACACATATGCTTATTTAACCGTGCAATGAGTGAGACCCCAAAAGGCTTATACAATAATACCCATGTAGCGAGTGTTAGGTCAGTGGATCCCAGACTATAAAAGCCTTAGGTCACTAGGACTAAGTCCCCTCAGACTTAATTACTCGAGTATTAAAGAGCTCACTCGTGATTAATTTTGCATTTAACTTATTTACATGACTCTTTTTTTTTCTTTTCTTTTTTTTTCTTCTTTTTTTTTTTTTTCAAATTTTTTTTTCTATACAATCTGGAATGAGAATTCTCAATTCCAACCCTAGACTACTCATATAAATATGAGCCGGCTACTAGCCATTTGACACCTAGCCATAAACACAAACAGCTAGCATGAAAATCCTGTTTCCCCCAAACTTATACTTTAGTGCTCTTACGTTATCAAGTGAATAAAGAACATTCTTAATATAACCAAGTAATTAAACCTCAAAACCTCCAAACAAGCATGACCCCCAATCTAGCCCAAAAGCAAACAATGAGTTGTGTAATTGTTTTTGTCCCCATAACATGCATGTCAAGTTCATAGAAACTCTAAATCAACCCTCTATTCATGATTATCACACTCAAATCAACATCTACCTGCCAAACAGAAATAGCTCGTCCTAAGGGATCATGAAAATGCATGCCATGCTTATGCAACTATATGCACCTAAATAACAAAATAACAGAATGTCCTATATGCTCATGCAACAAAATGCTCTAAACTATCATGAAATTAACTAACATGCACAAATGCTAAATGCTCCTAATATGCAATACAACTAATATACAAATGCACCTTTCATCCCCACCCCCAAACTTAAAATTTTCAATGCCCACATTGAAGGTAAGAATAAAAAGAGTGCAAAGCATACCTACTCGTCGTCCGAACCACTCCCATTAGGAGTGTCCGGTGGCGGATAGACAGCGCCAACTCCAAAGGACGGAAAAGTCATGTCCACTCCACTAGCACGCAGAGCCGTGCTCAATGCCTGTGCAAACTGACCAAAATCTGCTCTAAACCCTGCCTGCATATCGTGCACCGCATCGATACGCCTCGCCAATCTCCTATACTGCCTCTGACTGATAAGAGAACCTCCATCCTGAGGCTCTCCCCCCTGCTGCTGTTGCTGCTGCTGCTGTTGTTGCTGCTGACCCTCAACTACATAACCAAGGCCCCACCAATCCGGCTCACCGCCATCCCACACATTCAGCCTCATTATACTCTGGTGATCCAAGGCTGCCTGTGGTTGCTGCACAACCTCCGCTTCTGACCAAATAGCACCACCATCCCTAGCCAACCTAGCAATCACCGAACCATAAGGTATCGCTGCAGTGGTACTCCCTTGCATGAACCGGAGAATCCCCTGGTGGATCAAATTACCCACATCCACCAACTCTCTGCTGCAGATAGCAAACAACAATATAGCTCTCTCCACTGTTACCTCATTAGAATGCCTAGTCGGGATGAGGTTAGCATAAATGAACAAATGCCAAGTACGCGCATACTGATTAAGAGCCGTCGACAAAAACGAAGTAGGCTCAGTAGTGCCACGCCTCACAGTCCACTGTGTACCTGGAACACATAACCTTTGAATTATATCTTGAAGGTCCACAGCATCACGGGTCCTTCCCGACCAATCCTCTTGATTCCTCCTAGGAGTCGGAAGACCAAGAACACGCCGAATAGCACGCGGCCGATAGTCCACTCGAAACCCACGAACTTGGCTAATCCCATTCCTGTCAACACCAGCATTCGCATAAAATTCACGAACCACAGTCATCGGAACAGGCTCCGGAGCCTCACAAAATAGCTCCCAACCTCTCTCCGCAATATTCTCCAACATATACCCATCCGATGCCGTGGGCAAAAGACCTCTCTCACGAGCAACAGGGCGCCCCAACAACTCGTTATAAGCCTCACGAGCCTCATTGGAAACAAATTGAGGGCCACCATTACCTCCACCAGAATCAGAGGAAGAAGAAGAACGAGGGTGCCTCCCACCAGCCCCACTACCACTAGCGCCCTCACTACCACCACCAATTACAACCCTTTGTCTCTTGGATGCCATTGAATTGAATGAAGAAAGTGTTTAGAATGTTTGAGACTTTGTGAGATTTGTAAGTAGTGTATGTATAGGTTGTATAGGTAAGGATAGGAGATGTGTTTTTATAAGGAGAATTTAGGGTTAGTGAGTTTGGGTAGTGGGTTTAGGTAATGGGCCACTAATACAACAACAATATTTCTGTTTTTGCAATTTTTTTTCAGTTTTTCCTTTTTTTTTTTCTTTTTTTTTTTCTCAGCAGGCGCCACGGCGCTGCCGCGCCAGGAATACACTACAGCACGGCGCTGCCGCGCCAGAACTTCTGCTGAAAATTATTTTTCTTTTTTTTTTTTTTTTTTTTTTTTTTTTTTTTAGATGATCACACAATCACGTGGGTTGCCTCCCACGAAGCGCTCTTTTTAAGTCCTGAGCTTGACATAGCTTCATTTCCTTACGTTGTGCAAATTAGAATCGCGGTCTCAACTTCGCGATTCAACTTCTCTCCAAAATATGGCTTTAACCGCTGACCATTGACCTTGAACGACTGGTCCGGTGACTTGTCAAAGATCTCCACTGCTCCATGCTGAAAAACTGTTTTAACTGAGAATGGACCTGACCAACGCGACTTCAACTTTCCAGGAAACAACCGAAGTCGAGAGTTGAACAACAACACCAATTGCCCGGGCACAAATGTCTTAAGAACCAACCGACGATCATGCCACCTTTTAACTTTCTCTTTATATAGCTTGTTGTTCTCATAAGCTTGCAATCGAAACTCGTCCATTTCATTCAACTGAACCATACGCTTTTCACCTGCTGCTGTAAGATCAAAATTCAGCTTCTTCAACGCCCAATAAGCCTTGTGTTCTAACTCAGCTGGAAGATGCCATGCTTTTCCATACACAAGCTGAAATGGTGACATTCCCAAAGGCGTTTTATAGGCTGTCCGATAAGCCCACACTGCTTCATCAAGCTTCAAAGCCCAATCCTTCCTAGAAGGACTTACCACCTTCTCAAGAATCCGTTTAATTTCACGATTAGACACTTCAGCTTGCCCATTGGTTTGAGGATGATAAGCTGTAGCAACTCGATGATTGATATTGTAGCGTGCCATAAGAGATGTAAACTTCCGATTGCAAAAGTGCGTACCCTCATCACTGATGATAACTCGCGGAGTGCCAAACCGAGTAAAAATATTCTTGTGAAGAAAATTAAGCACCACCTTAGCATTATTCGTTGGAAGTGCCTTTACCTCCACCCACTTAGACACATAATCCACAACTAACAGAATATACTGATTACCACATGACGGAATGAACGGTCCCATGAAGTCGATTCCCCACACGTCAAAGATTTCTACCTCCAACATGACATTAAGAGGCATCTCGTCCCTACGAGAAATATTACCAACTCGTTGACATCGATCACATCTCAACACAAACTGATGAGCATCTTTGAATAGAGTCGGCCAATAGAAACCTGCTTGAAGAATACGTGTGGCTGTCTTTTCACCCGCATAATGGCCTCCATAAGCTGTAGCATGAAAATCACTAAGAATAGCCTCGGTCTCACTGTAAGGAACACAACGCCTAATAATCTGATCAGCTCCTTGCTTGAACAAAAACGGCTCATCCCAAATGTACTGCTTGACATCATGTAAGAATTTCTTCTTTTGAGCATAAGAGAGCTCAGGTGGTATGATGTTACTTACTAGATAATTCACAATGTCGGCATACCATGGTTCAACATCTTCCACACTGAATAGTTGCTCATCCGGAAAAAACTCATTAATAACTGTATTATCTTTAGGTGACTTCCCGTGATCCTCCAATCTAGAGAGATGGTCAGCTACCTGATTCTCCGTCCCCTTTCTGTCCTTGATTTCCACGTCAAATTCTTGCAACAGAAGAACCCAACGAATCAACCTTGGCTTAGCATCTTTCTTCGCCAAGAGATAGCGAATAGCAGCATGATCCGTATAAACTGTCACCTTAGTACCAAGCAGATAAGAGCGAAACTTTTCAAACCCGTAGACAATAGCAAGTAGTTCCTTCTCAGTGGTGGTGTAATTCATCTGAGCATCATTAAGAGTTTTGCTTGCATAATAAATAACATGAAACACCTTTTCTTTCCTTTGGCCTAGAACGGCACCAAGTGTAAAATCACTAGCATCGCACATCAAAGCAAATGGTTGGCTCCAATCAGGAGCTGTAATCACTGGAGCAGAAATTAATTTCTTCTTCAAGATCTCGAATGCATGTAAACAAGACTCATCAAACTTGAACGGAACATCTTTTTCCAAGAGATTGCAAAGTGGCTTAGAAATTTTTGAGAAGTCCTTTATGAAACGCCTGTAGAACCCCGCATGACCAAGAAAGCTGCGAATACCCTTGACTGAAACCGGGGCAGGAAGGTTCTCAATAGTTGCCACCTTTGCCTTGTCAACTTCCAAACCTTTACACGAAACCTTGTGTCCCAGAATGACACCTTCTTGCACCATGAAATGGCACTTTTCCCAATTAAGCACAAGATTTGTCTCCACACAACGCCTTAGAACCAAACTCAAGTTTCCCAAGCACTCATCAAAAGAATCCCCAAAGACTGAGAAATCGTCCATGAATACTTCCACATTAATTCCAATCATGTCAGAAAAAATGGCCATCATGCATCGCTGAAAAGTGGCTGGTGCTCCACACAACCCGAAAGAAACACGTCTGAATGCAAATGTACCAAATGGACAAGTGAATGTAGTCTTCTCTTGATCCTCGGGCGCTATGCAAATCTGATTGTAACCAGAATACCCATCAAGCAAGCAATAGTACTGATGTCCAGCCAATCTGTCGAGCATCTGATCAATGAACGGAAGTGGAAAATGATCTTTCCGAGTGGCCTTGTTCAACTTTCGATAATCCATGCAAATCCTCCAACCAGTAACTGTTCGAGTGGGAATGAGCTCGTTCTTTTCATTAGTCACCACTGTCATGCCTCCCTTCTTAGGCACACATTGCACCAGACTCACCCAAGAACTATCAGAGATCGGATAGATAATGCCTGCATCAAGCCATTTAAGAATTTCCTTCTTCACGACTTCCTTCATAACAAGATTCAGCCTCCTTTGATTATCAACTGTAGGTTTAGCTCCCTCTTCCAAAGGAATTTTGTGCATGCAGTAGGAAGGACTAATACCCTTGATGTCTGCTATAGTCCACCCAATGGCTGATTTGAAATCCCTCAAAATTCGCAATAGCTTTTCCTCTTCCATGCCTGAAAGCTTAGAGGATATAATAACAGGTAAGGTACAAGAATCACCAAGATAGGCATACCTTAGATGTTCAGGCAATGGCTTAAGTTCCAATTTAGGTGCTTCCTCGATAGATGGCTTAAGTCTAACATGAGACTTCTTCAGCTCTGACAACCCCAAAGATTCAAATGGAATCTCGAACTTCTTCCATGGAGATGCATTAAGATATTGCAATTGTTCTTCATCCTCTTCGTTCTCAATCTCCAAGTCATTAATAAGAACTCTTTCCAACACATCAGATTTGATCAAGTGTTGAGTTGCGGAGCTAACCACCTTGTCCACCATATCAATTTTAAAACACACTTCCTCATCAGTTGGAAGCTTCATTGCATTGAAAACATTAAAGGTGACATTTTGATCGTGCACCCTCATAGTGAGTTCTCCCTTTTGGACATCAATAAGAGTCCGACCTGTCGCCAAGAATGGTCGTCCCAAGATGATAGGGATCTTCTTGTCTTCCTCAAAGTCAAGAATCACAAAGTCGGCTGGAAAGATAAGCTTGTCGACCTTCACCAAAACATCCTCAACTATTCCTCGAGGATAAGTAACTGAACGGTCCGCAAGTTGCAGCGTCATAGTAGTTGGCCTTGGTTCTGGAAGACCAAGTTGCATGAAAACTGATAAGGGCATGAGATTAATGCTTGCACCCAAATCACACAAACATTTGCTGAAGGAGAGATTTCCAATAGTACATGGAATGGTGAAACTTCCAGGATCCTTCAACTTAGGTGGCAACTTTTGTTGCAAGATGGCACTACAGTCTTCCGTCAATGCAACTGTCTCTAGCTCCTCAAGTTTCAATTTCTTTGAAAGAATGCCCTTCATAAACTTCGCATAGCTCGACATTTGCTCAAGAGCCTCTGCAAATGGTATGTTGATCTGAAGCTTCTTGAAGACATCCAAGAACTTAGCAAACTGCTTGTCAAACTTTTGCCTTTGAACTCGTTTTGGGAATGGAGGAGGTGGGAACACCTTTTCTTCTACTTCCTTCTGAGAATTATCTGTCCTAGCAGTTTTAGGATTCGAGGGAATAGCATTAGGTACCAAATCAGGAACGGATTCGACCCCAACGTCAAGATTATCATTCTTTTCCTTGGCTGAATCTTCTTCGTTCTGACCTTGTAGAATCTTCCCCGATCGTAAGGTCACTGCCTGAACCTGTTCCTTTTGATCTTTCTTGCCTGGATTCATCTCTGTGTCACTCGGAAGCGTTCCTGGTTGACGGTTCAGCAATGCATTGGCTAGTTGGCCAATCTGATTCTCTAAAGTTTTCAATGACACCGCCTGACTCTTGTACATCATTCGCAGCTCTTCCAATTCGGACTTTTCAGACTGATTCAAAGAATTCCCTTGAGATGGTTGAAATCCAGGTGGATTGAATGGTTGCCTTGGAGCATAGGGTGGTTGTTGATAGTTCTGATTATATGGCCTTGCATTGAACTGCTGATTCTGTGGTTGCTGAACACCACCCTGATTGTTGCTCCAACTGAAATTCGGATGATTTCGATTGTTGGGATGGTAAGCATTAGGCACTGGTTGCTGAGCTCTTTGAAAATTACTAACAAACTGTGCTGATTCAGATGAGATAGCACACATATTCGTGTCATGAGCTCCTGCACACAACTCACACACCATAGCAACCTGGTTAGTCCCATGATTAGAAAGGGAATCTACCTTCATTGTCAACGCTTTAAGTTGAGCAGCAATAGCAGTAGCTGCATCCAATTCAAGAACTCCAGCCACTTTAGCAGGTGGCAAGCGTTGAGTAGGATTCTGAAACTCATTGGCCGCCATCATCTCGATAAGATTATAGGCATCCTCATAGCTTTTTGCCCATAGCGCACCTCCAGATGCTGCATCTAACATAGGCCTGGACTGAGCTCCCAATCCATTATAGAAATTGCTGATTATCATCCAATCCGGCATCCCATGATGAGGACAACGTGCCAAAATCTCCTTGTACCTTTCCCAAGATTCCCCCAAAGATTCCTGGGGTTGCTGAGCAAACTGAGAAATAGAATTCCTATAAGCTGCTGTCTTCGCCATGGAAAAATACTTCGTCAAGAACTTTTGAGCACAGTCTGCCCAAGTTCTAATAGATCCTGCTGGCATAGAATGTAACCAACTCTTGGCCTTATCCCTTAGAGAGAAGGGAAATAGCCTCAATCTGATTGCGTCATCTGTAACGCCGTTGAATTTGAAGGTATCACAGATCTCCAGGAAGTCCCTAATATGAGCATTGGGATCTTCAGCAGGACTACCCCCAAACTGCACCGTATTCTGAATCATCTGAATGATGTTTGGCTTAAGCTCGAAGTTATTCGCCCCAATAGCTGGACGAACAATGCTGGTATGAATGTCCTCCACCTTTGGCTGAGAGAATTCACTCAAAGCCTTCGCTGGTTGTGCTTCATCTGCCATATCTTCTTCTGATTCAAGATTGTTTTCCACACTGATGTTCTCAAGGTCAAGTTTCCTTCGTGCTAGTTCTTCTCTTCTAGCTAATTCTTCTCTACGTGCTCGAGCTCGTGTACGCATACACTCTCAATAAGTACCTGAAATTCACCAACTAGAAAATTTGGTGAGAAACGTCCTAGTCACCGAACTTTAATGACCACTGATGGTAAATACTGAAACTAAACAAATAAAACCGCGTCCCCGGCAGCGGCGCCAAAAACTTGTTACGACCAAACTCAACACGCAAGTGCACGTGATCTCAAGTAATACAGATAGCAAATAAGGTTCGTTCCAACAGGGACTCGTTGTTTATCTAGTTAATTCACTCACCAATGTATGATTATTATTCGATGCTAAAACAATTAACAAAGTGGTTTTGATTATCACTAAAATTTATCTAAGAATTATGACTAATTATCACTACTGAAACTGAGAATTATATTGATTTACTTATATGAATGAAACATGGGATTTCAACTTCATTAAACAATCCATCTAAAGTCTTCAATTCTCTAGCCCTTTCATGTGATTTGTTAATACCTGATCGAACACACAAAACTGATATAAGCCAACTTCCGTTGTACCAATACCATCCTAAATAATATCCACAATTAAGATAGAAATCACTTAGTCTCCCAATTATGCTTAGTCCTTATATGTCTATAAAGATTGAAAACATAATGGTTTAAGTACAAGCATTCAAGCGATCACATAGTCGTCATAAAACGGTTAGAGTTACGACACTAATTACGAATGATATTCTCACGCATAAACCTATGCTAGCATGGCAAGTTCTAAACTCTTAAATCCACTTTTGCTTCAATAAGAATTAACACACAATTACAGGAGTTAGCTACTCTCCTATAACGAATTAAAACAACCATGATAGGATATCACATCAATCACACTATAGGCATCGAGAAAATTCAACTAATAGACTTCATGAATAAATCCGCTAAAACCCCATGACAACGAATTAGTTCATAATCAAACTAATCGTCACCATGGGTTCTAATGAAAACATGATAGAAGAAATCAAATAAATACTGTTATAAATATCAAGGGTTTTAAAGAGTACACCAAATCCAAGCATCCACAAACTAGAAGATTACAAGAATAAAATTTAATCGATCTTCTTCCTCGCTTCTTCGTGCTTGAAATTCCGTAGATATATGATATGTCTCTCCTCTTCTCTCTCTTCTTCTTTCTCTTCTAGGGTTTGTTTCTTCTTTTTATAGGCCTCCAAGTGCAATATTTCGTCAGGAATTGATTTCTTTAAATTTCACTTGAAAAATCACAAATTAGGGCAAAACAGGAATTTCCCCGCCAGACACCACGGCGCTGCCGCGCCAAGTTTGTATAGGGAGACGGCGCTGCCGCGCCAAGTTCACTGTGCAACCTTTTCTCTGCGGCGCTGCCGCGCCACTCTCAAGTATTATCACGGCGCTGCCGCGCCAGGATCTCTGTCCAGCAAAACTGAATTTTCTCCTTTTCTTCATTATAACTCCGTTTCGCGCTCCAATTGCTTCGCTTCATTCCTAACACACCTGTGATCAATATACCTGCACAATACCCTTAAAAGAGATCAAAAATACCACAACTCGAGTACAAACATACGTTTTAAGCCAAACGGAAACGTTCTAAGTGAATAAAATATCCACTTATCAATAACCCCAAATTTTGGACTTAGTTAAAAATTTTGATGAATAGTAAATGTTGATGAATAGTGAATTTTGCTGGCTAAGAAAATTTTCAGACCACTATATATGCGAGGCATGGAATGAATGTTTCGAAGTTATATTATTGATATATAAGGAAAATAAGTGAATGCAAACGCGATCAGAAACGAGAGATTCCAACTTTAAATTTTGATCACTATTCATCGGACAATCAAGGATGTATTGATTTGATCGTGTTAGATCAAGATTCAATGATCGTCAGGATCTAGACTCAACTGATCAGGATTGCTGACGTCATCAGTATTGCATGGACATTAGTATTTGCTCAAGCGTAAGTATCAGGATTATCATCAGGACTGGGATCAGGATTGATCATCAGGACTGGAAGCTGATCAGGATTCCTACTTAGAGTTATATTTGGAGTCTAGTTAAATAAGGAAGTTTATTTTGTCGGTTCCTTATTTATAGTAATGAAGCTATCAATTTAGGATAGGTTTCAATCTTTGTAATTGATTAGGAATTATCATATAATTGATAGAGAAGCTGTGGAGTATATAAACACAGTTTAGGTTTCGATTTATAAAGATCACACACACGAGTATTTTTGTAACCTTGAAGCTCTTAAGAACTCAGAATTTCTTGAGAGAGTTTTGTAACTGTTTTATAACAGATTTAGTAAAACTGTTATTATTCATATTTGTGTTTATTAAAAGTCGAGAATCTTATACAATTGTATTCAACCCCCCTTCTACAATTGTTATTTACTAGGCAACAATTGGTATCAGAGCAAACTAATTTAAATTTGAATCAGATACGATCTAAGATGTCGACAAAGTATGAAAGCATGAAAATTCCCATCCTGAAGAAGTCTGAATACCCAACATGGAAGGTAAAGATGCTGATTTATCTAGAGGCTATGGATCCTGACTATTTGGACAGGATTCGTGATGGACCATATATTCCTAGGAGACTTGTTCCACAAATAGATACTGTACCTGAACACTATGCAGTCAAGGTTAAAACAGATTGGACTCCAGAAGAGAAAGCTGATGTTCTCAGAGATGCAAAGATAAAGAATATCCTTCACAACAGTCTTGATGCTATCATGTCAAACAGGGTGATTGCATGCAAGTCTGAAAAAGAAATTTGGGACACTTTGGAAACTCAATGCCTAGGATCTGCCTCTATCAAGAAAAACAGAAGGGCTCTACTTATTCAAGCCTATGAACAATTTGATGCTAGACCTGATGAGAGCCTGACTGATTTGTATGATAGATTCCTGACACTCCTGAACAACCTATCTCTAGTTGGCAAAGAGTATGTATCAGAAGATTCTAATACCAAATTTCTAAGAGATTTACCAGAAGAATGGGATACACAAACATCAATCATTAGACATCAGTATGATCTAAACACTGTGTCTCTTGATGAAGTTTATGGGATGCTGAGAACCTATGATCTTGAGGTTCAACAAAGGAAGAATAAAAGAAGCAGCAAGGCAAAGTCTATTGCTTTGAAAGTAGAGACTAAATCAAAAGGAAAAGCTGTGGAGGTCTCTAGAAGAAATTCAAGGATAGTTGAGTCAGATCCTGATGACTCATCGTCAGATACTGATGGCAATCCTGATGCCAATCCTGATGATGATTGTAACAGCCCCAAATCCGGGGTCAGGGATTTAGGGTAGTCACGATCCATTTACTCCTTGCCTTATCTGTATTACTCACACCGTGCATAATTCACCTGCTCATGACCCCACAATATATGTCTCACACACACACACAGGTTAGAGTCTCAGAAACGACACAATACAACAACTACGGAATAAATAATCTTTATTACAATACTCAAATGTCTTTGAATCTGTCACTGATACAATTTCTAAGTAAGGTTACATCACCAACTTAGCCTTCTGATGCTCACAATCCTCTCATACCATTCATATCTATACATAAGTTGAATACCAAAAGCTGTAGCCTGATTCGATTGGTTCGTACTATTCTCGGGATCACTGCTAGAAACTGTTTGTGGAAACGCCTTGCGGGGTATGTGCCGTCCCATTGGCATCCTGCTTCGCTGCTATATAATATATATAAAACAATAGCAAGAGTGAGCGATAGCTCAGCAAGGTAATGAAAGTATGGCCTAATTCTGCCTTTAACTCAACCCAGAATAAAGCGGGTATAAGACAATAATTTGTCAAAATATCTCGATACTGAAATTATTTCCTTATCGGAAGATATTCCAAAAATAGTACCTTTATTGTAATTCAAATATCATTTCATAATATTTCTGCAACTCTTTTGCTATATTATGAACAAAGTTCTTGTATACAAGATGAAGTTTCAAAATAAACCAAATATAACCTTTCCAAAAATTATCTGCTATATAAGCAGAATATCAACATATAACTTAAAAGATGAAGTTATAAGGAAAATTCAATATAAGCAACTCCCTTACCATAACTCATGTTATGTAGGGTATCCACAGAGTCATATGATGTGCTTTAAGCGGATAAGAAACTAGTATAATATAAACGATGAAGTTACGAGGAAAATTAATATAATATTTCCGTAACCCAAACTCCACTTATGCATATATATCTTTAATCAGGTTTTATCAGAGTCATAACTCAAAAGTAAAAGATGGAGTTGCACAAATTTATTGTCACTTCATTTCCAAACACTTTTCAACCCCCTGCCAACATGGTTGGTTCTTCACCCCAATACATGTTGCAGGAAATATCCAAATTGGATGATGAACTAATACTGGAGTTGCTACCGCGTCCGCTGTGCCTAACCTTACTATGATCAGTAGCAGGTCGCACCGCTCAAATAGTTTTCTACATGTAGATGGAAGTATCACGACGGCCTGACATTGTCTACCGCCTTACTATGACCTCCCGGCCCATTTGGGGCAATATAAAAGTTGGATGGGCCCACGCAACTTGACCACTTACACCACTCCTAGTTCAGATGAAATCCATGACTCTGAAACGTAAAGATCGTCCTCCTTTCCCCAAGTGTAACACTTGTTGATACGACTCCACTAAGTAGTTATATCTAGGTTGGAAAGGAAGGTTCTCCAATATTTCCCAAGCTATGCTTGTTAATGGATATCGACTTGTTCCATGAATTTACCCCTCGATCATTGAGGTGGTAACACAACATTAGACTGGCAGCAATTAAATTGATCCAAGAAAATATCTGTCCCTTGACAGTTTTTGAATTGAGAGTTTAAAAAGAGTAGTAGTCACTTAAATCAGGTTTCCCGTATTTTTGATAGTTGAGCGAGCATTTGAATCTTCTTAAAAGACGGATTTAAATGGAAAACATTGTTTTGGGAACCTCTTTTGATTTTAAAAATAATCAATGACATTGATTAAGTAAGTAAAGCTTAGATGAATATTCGGAATAATATTCCTTAAGTAAATACTGATTAAATGAATATTCGAAAATAATATTCATTAAGTAAATATAGATTAAATGAATATTCAAAGGTAATATTCATTAAATAAATAACTCTTAAATGAATATTCTAAAATAATATTCATTAAATAAATAAACCTCAAATGAATATTAGGAAATAATATTCATTAAATAAATAAGCCTCAAATGAATATTCAAAAGCAATATTCATTAAATAAATAATTAATCCTCAAATGAATATTCAAAACTAATATTCATTAAATAAATAAATAATCCTCGAATGAATATTCAAAACTAATATTCATTAAATAAATAAATAATCCTCGAATGAATATTCAAAACTAATATTCATTAAATAAATAAATAATCCTAGAATGAATATTCGACATTAATATTCATTAAATAATCCCCAGATGAATATTCACAATAATATTCTTAAAGTCAATAGTCCTCAAATGAATATACATAAATAATGTTCATTAAATACATAATTAACCCTCGAACAAGTAAGCCTCAAATGAATATACATAAATAATATTCATTAATTAATAAATCTCAAATAACAGTCACCCGATGTCTTTATCGGAAAAATAATCTTTAGCATATACAGAAATACAATCACTTCTGATCCTTAATGAAAATCACACGCCCTTATCCTAGGGCATATATAAGAATACTGGCTTATAACTGATATCCCATATTTAACATATAAGCCAATTACCAAATCATTTTCAAATAATAACCTTCGAATGAGGTAATATTCCGATAACATTCCTCAAATCATTTCCAGGTAACTAATACTTTTTAGAAATATAATTAATGTTTAATAACAATATTCCTCAAGATGAATAGTACTCTGCCGCTGGAATCCCTCCGGGTCTCCACGACTATCTATATAACACAAATATCGACTCCCGGTCTAGAGTCGAAACAATAAACCTGCTCTTATCTATAGAGCTACAAGGTACACCGGTTTATAACTACTTTATCTCAAAGCTCATATATAAACCAAAATCAAACTCTATTTTATACAATATATAACATGTATCGCAAAACTGTATAACTCCACACATGGCAAAAGCAGTAATATATAATCAATACTTCAAAGTATAGATTTAGAAAACTTGCCTGATGCTCGAGAAGTGATAGGGGTTCGCGAGGATGCCAGACAATCTAGACAAAGTCAAAGAAAACGCACGATTAATCCCCTGGATAATCCACTTGTACTAAATGCTTAAACACGTAAGCGAAACACAACCAAGGCATTACTAGCTCGTTATAGGCTCATACTAAGTCCATGTTATTCGTCCAATACTTATATCACAAGTTTGGTTCGAAATCCATTCACCAATCCAAGTTATACTTAACCATTTACAACATCGGTTTCTAAGTCATGCTCTTAGGGATTTTCACTTGCGCGACCTCGGCTAAAACATTTTTATAAAATCGAAAAATAATCGTTTTAATACGAATCTTTTTCGTGAGCCTTCCTAACTGTCTCTAGTATTATTCCTCAAAATGTCAGATTTTAATACGGTTCTGAAGTGGTCCAAATATAGCCTCAAAGTTGCTGGACAGAGATGAGTCATTCTTCCGAACGGCGTTTACTAAAACTCACTTTTCTCCTAAACCGTAAATCGTATAGACATGATCTTTATACCAAAACAAACCTTAAAAAAAGACCTACATGTTCATGGTCAGTTCTGTTCAAAAATATTACCAGACCAGTTCGTAAATCTTGCTCAAAACAGCCCTAAATCAAATGGGCATTACGACGGCTATAATCGTAACGTTTTCCTTTTCCAAAACACAACCAAATCAATACCATTTAATCCCAAACTCACCATCCACCTTATACACCCTCCACTCAGTCAAATCCTCCATGAATAATCAAAACAAATTCATAACCCATCCTCCAAACTCAACCAACAATTCATATAATTACTTAATCATGATCTTAACTTTACATAAACATCAAAACCACTTCAAACTCATATAAACAAAAAGGGGCAGGGGTTTTTATACCTTCCTTGGTGCTTCATATACACTAACAATGGTTTATAATCCTTCCTTGAGCTTTGAACAAACCTTATCAAGCTTAATCCTTAAGAAACAAAATCAAGAATCATGAAAAGTTACTATTCATCATCACTTTGTAAAATCCATATAAAATCGAAAAACAAGAGTTTGGTTCTAAGATTTTTACCAGACCTTGTACTCTTCATAAGATTTCTTTTGAGCTATAGATCGCCACATTTAAATCTTCCTAGCTAGGGTTTTGAGTCCCATCTTTCCGCTGGACACAAACTGCACAGTTTGGGTTCTCCAACTTGGGGAAGGGATTTGACTAGGCTACACTCCTTTGTTGTCCATGAAATTTTGAACGAATGTTACCCATGGAGTGGAGAAGCTATGGTTAAAATTTGGTGATTTAAGGATGGATAGAAATGGAGTTATGGATTTTTCTTTCCTCCTTGCACAAGCTGAGCCGAAAATGGGGGGAAGAGTTCTTCCTCTCCTTTTTCTTTTTGTTTTGATAATTAGATAAGGATGCTGATTTTTATGTCAAAAGTGGTGAGTCATCACCCTTGGTTGCTTCTCCTTCCGACACATGTCACACATGCACTGGCCCAGATAAAGTAGTTTTACTGGTTCGCTTTACTGGTTCGTTTCCTTTCACATGGATGATCCAAATGTTGCATTCCTCGAATTAATCTTGTTACATGTTACTTCCATGTCTATATTTAATCCGGTAGATGTTGCCTTGTTCCTCTTGAAACGATTCGAAATATTTTCCAAAAAGAGCGAATAAAACTTTACGCGATTCTCGCAGTGAATAGTAACTATTCACTATTCATTCCAACAATCGAATCCTTAAATCGACTTTAATAAAATAATAAAATTCCAAAATATTAAATCCTCAAATCCTCAATTTTAATATCTCATTTCTTGAATATAATAATATATAATTCGCTGCCCAGTCGAATATTACACCAAAATAAAATTTGGAATTTCTGAATTCCGATCGTCTTTGCATTCACTTATTTACTCCGTAGATCACTAATATGACTTCGGAATATCCATACTACGTCTCGTACATAGGTGGCATGAAAAACTTTGTTACTCCTCAAAATCACTATTCATTCACCAAATTCACTATTCACTGATGCACTTAATCATAATAAGAAAAGTTTTAATTTTTCCAAAAATTCGGGTTATTACAGTCTCCCCTCCTTAAAAGGATTCCGTCCCGGAATCAACTTAGGAGTAACTGGGGTACGTTTCTTCTATTGCACTTTCTAACTCCCAGGTGGATTCTTCCACCTCTTGATTTTCCACAAACCTTTCACTAGCTTGTCAACCTCGTCACTTAGCACTTGCTCTTTTCTATCCGTGATTTCCACAGGTTGTGCTTTATAAGTCAGACCAGGGTGTATACCTACCTGCTCATACTCTACATATGTCGGGCATCTATAGTATACTGACGTAGCATTGACACATGAACCCCGTTATGACCATTCTACAAGTTTGGGGGGCAAGGCTGGCTCGTAGGCCACCTTCCTGACGCGTTTTAAAATCTCAGATGGCCCAATGAATCTCGGGCTCACTTCCCTTTCTTTCCAAATCTCATTAATTCTTTCCATGGATATCTTTTAGCATCACGGATCTCTAACCTCATATTCCCCATCTTGTTTGTACCGAAAATACACCAACATAAACTTGCTTGTCATCCATCAACATGCCATTTAGCTTATCAATAGCAGTACTATCTCTATACTCGCGGGCTTAGTCCGCATGCTTCCTCTGTCTGTCTTGGTTGTCACTAGCCACTTGTTGGTGAAATCTTTTGTCTTTCTAGTTTGTTGGACTAACTTGGGTTTTGTGTAAAATCTCATCCTTTAATTCCCGATCATTCGGAATCCATTTCTGTCCCATTTTAATTAAGGGTATCAGCCACCACATTGGCCTTCCCCGGATGGTAGTGTATCTCACAGTCATAATTCTAGGTCAATTCTAGCCATTTCTCCATCTCACGTTATCTACTATCGCGGAGAATTCAAAGCCAATTCGTTACATTCCATAAAATTTGTGGGTGCATTAGTCAACCCAAAATAACCTCGCTGAAAACTCGAAGTGTCTATTCTAAGTACGAATCGCAGTCTTGGGTATATCCTCGGATTTAACTTCCAACTGGTGATAGCCAGTTCTTAAATAAATTTGGAAATACACAGCGTTCTTCCGCTGATCAAACAATCATTTACAAGGGTACCTATTCTCCATGTCGAACTCATACAACTCTCGAGGTTCGATATATAATCTTGTGCTAACATCCTTCTCTCTCACAACAACACCGGGCTCTCCACGGTGGTACAATGGGTCTTATCATATTCTTGCCCAACCATTCTTGTAACTGAGTCACTAACTCTTTCATTCCCACTATACTCGGAATACTCGGTATTCATTCTCATGTCATCCAAATCGATATCTGGTAGCTCCTTAAAACCTTGTACAATCTCCCAAAACCATTGTAGTTCCCTTAATACTTGGTATCTCTTTTCTTGGCGGCAACCATAAGAGCTAATTAAGCCTCGCATTTCTGGCGTAATAGTTTCTTAGTTTAAACTATATTCAAGGATCTCTGAATCTGTCTCCATCCTTTATTTATTACTCTCTCTCTCTTACAATCAGTCTGGACTCCATTGGGTGTCAACCAACCCATCCTTATAATAATATCAACTTCTCCCAAGTCACAATACCAGCTCCCTCTGACTCCATCGCCAGTACTTATCTTGCTAACCCAGAGGTAGTGTCCATTCGTAAACAACTCCTCCAAAATCTTAATTCCATTATAGGGCATCTATCTAACACCGTTGTTACTGGAGTACACGACACATCGCTATTCCTTTCACACATGTCGATTGACACGCTTTCCATTATCATAACATCCTTGGGAGAATAACCCAATTTCGTTGATACGTCACTAACATTCTATTCGTCTTAGGGATTCGCTCCTGTCATAGGCGATTTCGTTGCGAATCTAATTCCTATCAGCGAATTTTTGACTTATTCGACCTGGTTCGCCTCCCCTTAGAATTCAATGAGGATAACAAAAATCATGGGGCCTTGAAAAGACAGCTCCCATATCAAGGAAAACGTCACACACTGGTGATCATAAGGTTATGAGTTTTAAGGTAACCTTATTGGAGGTAAGAGAATTTACCAAGAGATCAACATGATCATAAGAACTCAACGTTGTGTGCCTCGATTGAGACATTACTAAAGGTAATTAGCCTTCTTGTATTTCACAACTTACAAGTGATGGCGTCCCATCCGACTTCTATCACATAGACAGATAGTCCTTGTAGCCCCTATAAGTATAGGGTTGTTCGTCTCAGTGGAAGTTGAAAAGTACGAAAGCAATTCGAGATCAATTTAATGATTATCGTCTTTCGACAATATTTCTCAAAGGAACACCTCGGATTAAAATTGAACAGATTCCAAAGGTGCGGTTTCTAAAGAAAATACAAGGAAAAGAATAACCAAAAAGATATTGGTACTTTAACAAACAAGTGGTGAGGTATCACCATAGGGTCATTCATTATTCGAAGAAAAGTGAAAGCTTAAATAACATCATTTGACAGGGCTTCGAAAACCTGAAAGTAGGCATTGTGACAGCCTCTGGCACAAGTGAAACTGAATATGGTTTAGCACAAGTGTTATAAAATAACTTCGAAGAGGGAATATACCCTTTATCAGAATTCTTTCTTGGAAAGAGGTCAAGATAGATCATAGATTGGGGAAATATCCCACATAATTTGCAAATGGGGAGGGTACTACCAAGGTCTCTACGGATGCCTTTTTATGTCGGCTCCTCTGATGGATAATCGTTCAATTCCAAAGCTTTTCTTTTCCACGCACCCTAAGGTGTTCGATACTTACGTCATTGCCGACTTATAATAGTCGCTAAGAATTCAACCATCAACATTTGCAATCGTAGGGAGTTCTATTCGACTAGACGCAACATCTCAAGTAAGCGTTCTGTTCTATAAGAAGACTTCGATACCGTTGTTGCCCATAGCAATGACAATTCCACATGTCGACTGGGCAGTACTACGGAAGCTCGTTAGAAACTACAAGCTTAAACCCGGTCTCTATTTCAATCATCATTATATCCAATATTCCTTTTTCCCATATCAATCCCGTGTGCTACATAAGCTTAACACTTTTGGCACAATAGCCTTTTCATTTAAGTCAATCCCGGAACTTCTCAGTCTGTCTTGGTCCTTAAATATATTTCGCCTTTACCGTCCAATCTCAACTTCATCATTTTATCTCCATAATCAATTATAGCAATCAGGGTCTGTCCACCAACCCATATAACGGCTATCTTACCCAATCCACAGGGTTCGCTCTAGTTTCCACTCTCTTTGGTGACATCCTCTGGTAATCAGAAAGACAAGGTTTGCCAAAATTTGCTGAATTTCTTTCCAAAATCAGGGAAACTCGATCAATCTATTTACCTACTAGTAATGCTCGAATATGATTTCCGACCTTTAGGTTCTATCCTCATAATTCCTTCCTGGTTTCCTGAGGGTGGTAAATCTTGTTCTCGATTCTGCCTTAGCGTGCTTGTCTTATAATAACATTTGTATGGTACATATACCCAAAATTCTCCTTGAGATAATAAAATCCCTCAATGATGTAATAGACACTATTTCCAATGGAATCGCTGGTCGTGGGGGATTGAAACCTCATAGCCAAAGAAATACCTTTCACTATTCTAGGCAACTAAGTACCCTTAATCGTTCGTGAAAATCTGAACATCTTGGTTCTTACGTATGCTGCCTCCTTATGGGCAACTATAACTGACTACGAGTAACAGGTTTCGTTCGAGTCGAATCAATCCACTGATACTGGCTATACTGCCTCTACCTCTTCTGCTTTGGAGATTCCACTCCATCTTCTTTGTCATATCTCTTGATAAATCATGAACGATCCTTAGACTCTCGTCTCGTCACTTATTTATCCTCTGAAGGTTCGTCCGGTCTTTATTATACGACCTCAAGTAACATACTACATCTTTATCAATCAACACGTTCTCTACAAGATTCTTTCCTTGACCCACTATGGGGTCTTCCTCTAGATCCTCCTATGGATCTTCCTTTATCGGGTCTCCGTCCATTTCAAGGAACGCATCATCAATTGCCTACTCGAAGGCCTCGGGGTCTGGTATCTCAGAATCCCATCACTCTATAACTCATACGAATCGAGGTGACTAACCATGAAGTCCTAAGTACGGTTTCCCAGAAGAAGTCCCATCTCGGGCTTCATCTTAAACAGTCAGGGTCATGTCCTCTAACCCGACTACGAACTCAATTTGGGCTCTAGATGTTCTTATCATTCTTAAGGGTATTGTAAGACTCGATCTCCTATCGTTTCTGAGGACTGTAACCTAACGCTCTGATACCATTTCTGTAACAGCCCCAAATCCGGGGTCAGGGATTTAGGGTAGTCACGATCCATTTACTCCTTGCCTTATCTGTATTACTCACACCGTGCATAATTCACCTGCTCATGACCCCACAATATATGTCTCACACACACACACAGGTTAGAGTCTCAGAAACGACACAATACAACAACTGCGGAATAAATAATCTTTATTACAATACCCAAATGTCTTTGAATCTGTCACTGATACAATTTCTAAGTAAGGTTACATCACCAACTTAGCCTTCTGATGCTCACAATCCTCTCATACCATTCATATCTATACATAAGTTGAATACCAAAAGCTGTAGCCTGATTCGATTGGTTCGTACTATTCTCGGGATCACTGCTAGAAACTGTATGTGCCGTCCCATTGGCATCCTGCTTCGCTGCTATATAATATATATAAAACAATAGCAAGAGTGAGCGATAGCTCAGCAAGGTAATGAAAGTATGGCCTAATTCTGCCTTTAACTCAACCCAGAATAAAGCGGGTATAAGACAATAATTTGTCAAAATATCTCGATACTGAAATTATTTCCTTATCGGAAGATATTCCAAAAATAGTACCTTTATTGTAATTCAAATATCATTTCATAATATTTCTGCAACTCTTTTGCTATATTATGAACAAAGTTCTTGTATACAAGATGAAGTTTCAAAATAAACCAAATATAACCTTTCCAAAAATTATCTGCTATATAAGCAGAATATCAACATATAACTTAAAAGATGAAGTTATAAGGAAAATTCAATATAAGCAACTCCCTTACCATAACTCATGTTATGTAGGGTATCCACAGAGTCATATGATGTGCTTTAAGCGGATAAGAAACTAGTATAATATAAACGATGAAGTTACGAGGAAAATTAATATAATATTTCCGTAACCCAAACTCCACTTATGCATATATATCTTTAATCAGGTTTTATCAGAGTCATAACTCAAAAGTAAAAGATGGAGTTGCACAAATTTATTGTCACTTCATTTCCAAACACTTTTCAACCCCCTGCCAACATGGTTGGTTCTTCACCCCAATACATGTTGCAGGAAATATCCAAATTGGATGATGAACTAATACTGGAGTTGCTACCGCGTCCGCTGTGCCTAACCTTACTATGATCAGTAGCAGGTCGCACCGCTCAAATAGTTTTCTACATGTAGATGGAAGTATCACGACGGCCTGACATTGTCTACCGCCTTACTATGACCTCCCGGCCCATTTGGGGCAATATAAAAGTTGGATGGGCCCACGCAACTTGACCACTTACACCACTCCTAGTTCAGATGAAATCCATGACTCTGAAACGTAAAGATCGTCCTCCTTTCCCCAAGTGTAACACTTGTTGATACGACTCCACTAAGTAGTTATATCTAGGTTGGAAAGGAAGGTTCTCCAATATTTCCCAAGCTATGCTTGTTAATGGATATCGACTTGTTCCATGAATTTACCCCTCGATCATTGAGGTGGTAACACAACATTAGACTGGCAGCAATTAAATTGCTCCAAGAAAATATATGTCCCTTGACAGTTTTTGAATTGAGAGTTTAAAAAGAGTAGTAGTCACTTAAATCAGGTTTCCCGTATTTTTGATAGTTGAGCGAGCATTTGAATCTTCTTAAAAGACGGATTTAAATGGAAAACATTGTTTTGGGAACCTCTTTTGATTTTAAAAATAATCAATGACATTGATTAAGTAAGTAAAGCTTAGATGAATATTCGGAATAATATTCCTTAAGTAAATACTGATTAAATGAATATTCGAAAATAATATTCATTAAGTAAATATAGATTAAATGAATATTCAAAGGTAATATTCATTAAATAAATAACTCTTAAATGAATATTCTAAAATAATATTCATTAAATAAATAAACCTCAAATGAATATTAGGAAATAATATTCATTAAATAAATAAGCCTCAAATGAATATTCAAAAGCAATATTCATTAAATAAATAATTAATCCTCAAATGAATATTCAAAACTAATATTCATTAAATAAATAAATAATCCTCGAATGAATATTCAAAACTAATATTCATTAAATAAATAAATAATCCTCGAATGAATATTCAAAACTAATATTCATTAAATAAATAAATAATCCTCGAATGAATATTCGACATTAATATTCATTAAATAATCCCCAGATGAATATTCACAATAATATTCTTAAAGTCAATAGTCCTCAAATGAATATACATAAATAATGTTCATTAAATACATAATTAACCCTCGAACAAGTAAGCCTCAAATGAATATACATAAATAATATTCATTAATTAATAAATCTCAAATAACAGTCACCCGATGTCTTTATCGGAAAAATAATCTTTAGCATATACAGAAATACAATCACTTCTGATCCTTAATGAAAATCACACGCCCTTATCCTAGGGCATATATAAGAATACTGGCTTATAACTGATATCCCATATTTAACATATAAGCCAATTACCAAATCATTTTCAAATAATAACCTTCGAATGAGGTAATATTCCGATAACATTCCTCAAATCATTTCCAGGTAACTAATACTTTTTAGAAATATAATTAATGTTTAATAATAATATTTCTCAAGATGAATAGTACTCTGCCGCTGGAATCCCTCCGGGTCTCCACGACTATCTATATAACACAAATATCGACTCCCGGTCTAGAGTCGAAACAATAAACCTGCTCTTATCTATAGAGCTACAAGGTACACCGGTTTATAACTACTTTATCTCAAAGCTCATATATAAACCAAAATCAAACTCTATTTTATACAATATATAACATGTATCGCAAAACTGTATAACTCCACACATGGCAAAAGCAGTAATATATAATCTATACTTCAAAGTATAGATTTAGAAAACTTGCCTGATGCTCGAGAAGTGATAGGGGTTCGCGACGATGCCGGACAATCTAGACAAAGTCAAAGAAAACGCACGATTGATGCTCGAGAAGTGATAGGGGTTCGCGACGATGCCGGACAATCTAGACAAAGTCAAAGAAAACGCACGATTAATCCCCTGGATAATCCACTTGTACTAAATGCTTAAACACGTAAGCGAAACACAACCAAGGCATTACTAGCTCGTTATAGGCTCATACTAAGTCCATGTTATTCGTCCAATACTTATATCACAAGTTTGGTTCGAAATCCATTCACCAATCCAAGTTATACTTAACCATTTACAACATCGGTTTCTAAGTCATGCTCTTAGGGATTTTCACTTGCGCGACCTCGGCTAAAACATTTATATACAATCGAAAAATAATCTTTTTAATACGAATCTTTTTCGTGAGCCTTCCTAACTGTCTCTAGTATTATTCCTCAAAATGTCACATTTTAATACGGTTCTGAAGTGGTCCAAATATAGCCTCAAAGTTCACAGACAGAGATGAGTCATTCTTCCGAACGGCGTTTACTAAAACTCACTTTTCTCCTAAACCGTAAATCGTATAGACATGATCTTTATACCAAAACAAACCTTAAAACAAGACCTACATGTTCATGGTCAGTTCTGTTCAAAAATATTACCAGACCAGTTCGTAATTCTTGCTCAAAACAGCCCTAAATCAAATGGGCATTACGACGGCTATAATCGTAACGTTTTCCTTTTCCAAAACACAACCAAATCAATACCATTTAATCCCAAACTCACCATCCACCTTATACACCCTCCACTCAGTCAAATCCTCCATGAATAATCAAAACAAATTCATAACCCATCCTCCAAACTCAACCAACAATTCATATAATTACTTAATCATGATCTTAACTTTACATAAACATCAAAACCACTTCAAACTCATATAAACAAAAAGGGGCAGGGGTTTTTATACCTTCCTTGGTGCTTCATATACACTAACAATGGTTTATAATCCTTCCTTGAGCTTTGAACAAACCTTATCAAGCTTAATCCTTAAGAAACAAAATCAAGAATCATGAAAAGTTACTATTCATCATCACTTTGTAAAATCCATATAAAATCGAAAAACAAGAGTTTGGTTCTAAGATTTTTACCAGACCTTGTACGCTTCATAAGCTTTCTTTTGAGCTATAGATCGCCACATTTAAATCTTCCTAGCTAGGGTTTTGAGTCCCATCTTTCCGCTGGACACAAACTGCACAGTTTGGGTTCTCCAACTTGGGGAAGGGATTTGACTAGGCTACACTCCTTTGTTGTCCATGAAATTTTGAAAGAATGTTACCCATGGAGTGGAGAAGCTATGGTTAAAATTTGGTGATTTAAGGATGGATAGAAATGGAGTTATGGATTTTTCTTTCCTCCTTGCACAAGCTGAGCCGAAAATGGGGGGAAGAGTTCTTCCTCTCCTTTTTCTTTTTGTTTTGATAATTAGATAAGGATGCTGATTTTTATGTCAAAAGTGGTGAGTCATCACCCTTGGTTGCTTCTCCTTCCGACACATGTCACACATGCACTGGCCCAGATAAAGTAGTTTTACTGGTTCGTTTCCTTTCACATGGATGATCCAAATGTTGCATTCCTCGAATTAATCTTGTTACATGTTACTTCCATGTCTATATTTAATCCGGTAGATGTTGCCTTGTTCCTCTTGAAACGATTCGAAATATTTTCCAAAAAGAGCGAATAAAACTTTACGCGATTCTCGCAGTGAATAGTAACTATTCACTATTCATTCCAACAATCGAATCCTTAAATCGACTTTAATAAAATAATAAAATTCCAAAATATTAAATCCTCAAATCCTCAATTTTAATATCTCATTTCTTGAATATAATAATATATAATTCGCTGCCCGGTCGAATATTACACCAAAATAAAATTTGGAATTTCTGAATTCCGATCGTCTTTGCATTCACTTATTTACTCCGTAGATCACTAATATGACTTCGGAATATCCATACTACGTCTCGTACATAGGTGGCATGAAAAACTTTGTTACTCCTCAAAATCACTATTCATTCACCAAATTCACTATTCACTGATGCACTTAATCATAATAAGAAAAGTTTTAATTTTTCCAAAAATTCGGGTTATTACAATGATTCTTCTGACTCAGACATGGTAGAGATGGTTGCTATGATATTCAGAGGCTTCAAGAAGATGAAGTTCAGGAAGGCTAGAAGACAAGGCAACTTTCAGAAAAAGACCTTCAATGCTGGCAAAGACAAGTATAACAAAAAGGACAGCAAAAGTGGCAAATTTGACAATTCAAAGGTTAGATGCTACAAATTTAATGGAATGGGGCACTTTTCAACTGAGTGCAAGAAAGCTAAAGCACTCATTACTGCAAGCAAGGATTGGATGGACTCTTCTTCAGAATCTGATATTGAGGTGGTCAACTATGCCCTAATGGCCAATACTGATAATAATGCTATTCCTGATGATAAGGTACTAAATACTATCTTTGATTTTGATACTGATAATGCTTCTGAGTTAAGACGTTTTCTAAAGTCATTGCATATTAGTTTTAGAAGTCAAACTGCTGAGAATACTAGGATCTTATCTGAGATGTGTGAACTTAGAAAAAGGAATGAGCATTTAGAAACTGAATTCTCTTTTATGCAAAAAGTACAGATAGAATGTGATAATGCTAAACACATGTATTTAGAGATGAAACTTAAATGTATTGCTCTTGAAAAAGAACTTGAGGAAGCTAAAGAGAAAATCAGAACCTGGACAGATTCGGGAAGGAAATTTCATGAAATAAATACTTCTAAGAATTGGAAAGAGTGTCTAGGTTATAAGTCAGATGAGGATAAGAAGATGAAAAAGAAAGTTGTTATTGATGAGAAAGTAAGTCCAATGACCTATAAACATGTTATAGACAAAACCAAATCAAAGATAAAGCCTGTTAAATTTGTATTTGGTAATGATCCCAATTCTACCTTTGAAAAGGGATCTACTTCTGAAAACTCAGTTCCTTATGTGAAGTCTAAACCTGTCAAGAAAACTGAAAAGACGAATGTAGGTTTATTGTCTCAGAAACAACTTAGGGAAAAAGTTAGTAATATAACTGGTAAACAAAATCTACCAACTGTCAAGAGAAACAAGATTGGTAAAGTTAGGATTAATAAAGAGAATAACTATAGGTTTATCCCAAATGCACCAAGAAAGTGTTGTTATACCTGTGGTAACTCTAATCATCTTGCTATTGATTGCAGGAAGAGTAAAAAGAAGGTTACTGAAATTCCTAGGTCTGATGTTAGGAATAGATCAGTATTTTATAAACCACAGAATTCCTGTTTTCATTGTGGTAGTAAATGACATTCTATTTATACATGTGAAGAATACCATGATTTGTACTATAACTTTTATGTTCCTTTACCTAAATTCAATAATAGTGCAAATTCTGGTAGCTTTAAGAATGTCAACGTGAAGTATGCTTTTGTTAATACTGATACTGACAAATCAAATCCTGATGGAGTTAATCCTGTCAGGACTGCTAAAATCAGAAAGTCTTCTGCTGCTAAAATTAATAAAATGCATGGAAAAGGAACCCAACAAGTGTGGGTTCCTAAACATTCTAACTAGTGTTTTGTTATTCTGATTGCAGGGTAAAAAGAAAAATGTGTTAGTCATGGATAGTGGATATTCTGTGCACATTACTGGAAACAAAGCCCTGTTATCAGAATATGAGGAAAAAGCTGGCCCAACTGTGTCTTATAGAGATGACAACATTGGACAAACTTTGGGATATGGCAATATAATCATTGGAAATGTCATCATTGAAAAAGTAGCTCTAGTGAAGGGACTAAAACACAACCTGTTGAGTATTAGTCAAATCACTGACAGAGGTTATCATGTCAACTTCTATTCCACACATTGTGAAGAAGTCAGCAAAGAAACATGAAAGATAGCATTGACTGGCTACAGACATGGTAACATTTATGAAGCCAACATTCTCTCAAATACTGATGCCTCCCCTACTTGTCTCATCAGTAAAGCATCAGTAGATGAAAGTTGGAATTGGCATAAGAAGCTTTCTCATCTCAACTTCAGCAATATCAATTAGTTGGTTAAGAAAGATTTAGTGAGAGGATTACCTAAAGCTTTGTATACTCCTGATGGACTCTGTGATGCTTGTCAAAAGGCTAAACAAAGAAGGACATCATTCAAGAGTAAATCAGAATCCTCTATTGGAGAACCATATCACATGCTAGATCTTGATCTATTTGGTCTAGTCAACATTATGTCCATCATTAAGAAAAGGTACACTCTTGTAATTGTTGATGAATATTCTAGATTCACCTGGGTGTATTTTCTGCACAGAAAAGATGAAACTCCTGAAATATTGTTGGATCATGTGAGAATGATTGAGACAACCACAAAGTACAAAGTCAAGATACTGATGAGTGATAATGGTACTGAGTTTAAGAATTCAAAGATGGAAGAGTTCTGCAAATACAAAGGAATTATTCAACAATTCTCTGCTCCTGGCACACCTCAGCAAAATGGAGTAGTTGAAAGGAAAAATAGAACTCTTATTGAAGCTGGCAGAACTATGTTCGAAGAAGCTAAATTGCCTACATATTTCTGGGCAGAAGCAGTCAATACAGGATGCTATACTCAGAATCTCACATTGATAAACAGACATGGTGTAACTCCATATCAGATGCTCAAGGAGAAGAAACCAAGTTTGAAGCATCTGCATGTGTTTGGCTGTAAATGTTTTGTTCTCAGAACTCATCCTGAACAGCTAGGAAAGTTTGAAACTAAGGCTGATGAAGGAATTTTTATTGGATATCCAGCCTCAAGAGCTTTCAGAGTTTTTAACTTGAGAACAAGGACTTTCATGGAGTCAATACACGTATCTTTTGATGATAAGAAGATAATTAGATTGAATGAAGACTCACATGATAAATTGATTTTTGAAAATGAACTACCAAGGAACCTGAAGAACATGAATCAGATCCTGACAATTCATCAGATACTGATGACTCGCCAAATCCTGATGATGCTCCAAATCATGACGAAGCACCAAATACCGATGGTGCTAATTATTATGATAAAAATAATAGTGATACATCTAGTAGTGCTAATGTTGAGGGGGAGCAACATCAATCTACTACAAATTCTGAGTTTACTCAATCATCAGGACAAAATTCTTCAGATACTGATTCAAGTGACAATCCTGATAACCCATCAAGAGGAAATAGCAATAATTCAGGGGGAGCTTCTACTGAAGCAAATTCTTCTAACCAAGATAACACCAATCCAGGGGGAGCATCTACATCAAGGAATGACTTACCACCAGCAAGGAAATGGACTGCAAGTCATACTCCTGATTTGATAATTGGAGATCCTGATGCAAGTGTCCAGACAAGAAGTGTAACTCAGACTGAATGTCTATATCACAACTTTCTATCAAAGGAGGAGCCTAAGAAAGTTGAAGATGCACTTAAGGATGCTGATTGGGTTACTGCAATGCAAGAAGAATTGAATGAATTTGAAAGGAATGAAGTCTGGAAACTGGTGCCAAGACCAAAGAACAGGTCAATTGTTGGTACAAAATTGATTTTCAAAAACAAGACTGATTCTGATGGAGTGATTATCAGAAACAAAGCAAGGCTAGTTGCAAAGGGGTATTCTCAACAAGAAGGAATTGATTATGATGAAACTTTTGCTCCTGTTGCAAGACTAGAAGCCATCAGGATCTTTCTGGCTTATGCAGCTCACAAGAAATTTAAAGTTTTCCAGATGGATGTTAAAAGTGCTTTCTTAAATGGTGAACTGGAGGAAGAAGTTTATGTTGAACAACCTCCTGGTTTCATTGATCCTAAATATCCAAATCATGTCTATAGATTGGATAAGGTACTTTATGGACTAAAGCAAGCTCCAAGAGCATGGTATGAAACCCTAGCTCAATTCTTACTGGAAAGTGGATTCAAAAGAGGTACTATTGATAAAACTCTATTTTACTTGAATCATGGTAAGGATTTGCTTTTAGTTCAGATTTATGTGCACTACGCCATAAGTGCTCATATGCAATGCTTTTTGTGAGGGTTGCAAGCAAAGCGTTGCAAAAGCTATGCTTAGTTTTGGTCTTCTACAACACTACTCAAAAAGCATTGCATTTCATGTGAATGCACCGTTGCAGAGTGAATGCTAGTGTTATGACGTACAACATCATTAAAAAGCGTTGCATTATACTACATTATTTTTAGAATTATAAAAAATATACATATTATCAAAATATATACAACGTCTTCAAATTTAAATCTTTTTTTTTTACTTCAAAGATTGAAAAATAATATATTTTAAAATCGAATTTTTTTACATTTGTTCTGTATAAATATTTATCATATTCTTAATTTTTCTAATTAAATTTTATAAAATTAATTATTAGAAAATTAGAAAAATAAAAAATAAAAATATATATTATAACCAGTACACCACACTTCCCGACTCCCGAGATGAAAATATTGGGCGGATATTTTTTCCCCTTTAACACTTACCCCTAAAACACTTTCCCCCCAAAACACTCTCTCTCGACAAACACATCTCTCTCTCGACAAACACATCTCTCTCTCTCTCTCTCTCTCTCTCTCACTCTCTCTCTCTCTCTCCCTCTCTATCTCTCTCTCTTCAATGAGCAATTAGGGTTAGATAAACATTTCTCCGTTCAGATTATTAGTAATTAGGGTTTTCCTCGGGTTTAATTAGGGGTTTCTCCGGGTTTAATTAGGGAGTTTCTTTGGGGTTTCAGATTATTGGTAATTAGGGCTTTCGGGTTTAATTAGGGGTTTTTTCGGGTTTAATTAGGGGTTTCTTCGGGTTCAATTACGACTTCAGCTTTGGGGTTTCAGCTTTGGTGATTTCATTGTCGGATTTAATTAGTGTTTCAGTTTTGGGGCTTTTATTCTCGGATTCAATTAAGGCTTCTATTCTCAGGTTTCTAATTCAAATGTTTGGGATTTTTTATATTTAAAGTTTTTTTTATTTGTATGCTTGAAGCTGAGCTTCAAGTGAGTTTAATTTCTGTAGCTTTTCGTTCTTAATTTAGTTGTTATTTACTCAATTTTATATTAATTTAGGGAGATTATTTTCATTTTTTATGATTAGGGACAAGATATTTTTTGTGTAAGAGACACTTTCACAAAGAGAACTCGAAAAATATCAATAGCAATAGCATAAATCTGACTGTTAATGTGGATTACAGGAGACTTGATATAATTTCTAGCCTGGGGAGTGATTTAAAGGCTGAATAAAGGCAATGACTCCTCACTGAAAATTTCTCATTAATAATAATCTTTTTCAATAACAATTATTATATGGCATATATTGAATTCTATAGTATAACGATTACTTACTAAAATATCCTAGATAAAGAAAACTGATAACGTAAAATATTAATTACAATTAAACTCAGTTTTGCGTCCACAACATATCCAGTCTCGCAAAGGGAGTTTACTACACCAGCTCTTTTATTCTGAGTTTGTGGTATTTATCTGTTAGATCGATTCTTGTTCGTACAACACGTCCATTTATGAATAAGTGTGCATGCCAAACATAAAATTTAAGAACTGTGTTTGTGATTTACATTGGTCATAGTATAGGAGAAGTATTTGTCACTTGCCTCACTGTTTTGTATTGCTGACTGTTGATCTTAGCAAAATTGAATGAGATGGCTGGTTTTGATGTTGATGAGGAAATTAAACTTTTTGAGGTTTGTTTTTCTTGTGAAAGTCCTCTATCTCGCCTTTCAGAAGCCTGTTGCTTTTTGCATGGTCAGACACTCATTGTGGATCGATTGTATAAATGCAAATGTTTATAATGTTTTCTCCAAAAAACCGAATTGCATGTACATCGCCAATGGTGTTAGATTTGTACAGAACTCTTAGTTTATTAAATTTATTTCTTATTATGTCGCTGAATGCTGATCCCTTACGACCCTTCTCAATCCGATTACGTTTTCCCTCCTACTGCCAATGCTCACTTCAGAGTATGCAGGTAATGTGTGTCGTTGAGAACATGATATTTCTGTGACAAATATTTAGCGATTTAAAAACGTTATTATGCTGTTCTAATGGAGTTGTGAATAGGGGGAAACTGGCTCATCGATTTTTCCCGCAGATGATGAAGACGAATATGAAGAGGCTGAAGGGGGTAACCGTCTTTTAGGAATTATGTTCGGAAATGTTGATGGTGCTGGTGCTGGTGATCTTGACATCGATTACCTTGATGAGGTGAACTATTTGTCTAATTATGTATGCTGATGTCGTTTTAGGTTTTCTAACTGCACTAAGTTTTGTAGACTCAAATTAAAATATACTATTTGCATACACACTATACTTTATCTTTATGTTGATCACATAATAACGTGTACCTTCAGTGATGCCAATTTCAAGTTGGATCATCAGGGATCCAATGTATTACGTTCAAGTGTAAATTTGTTTTTTGAAACCAAAAACCCCATGTGGCCTTTGCCAGGTGTTATGCCAAGATCACACCCAAGTCAGGAAGCTTGTCCTTCCTCCATGGTTAGCCTTGTCAAGTTTATTTCTTGAATTGTTCTGTAGTAAGTTTTTGTAGGGTTGGAGATTCTTTTGCTGCGACTGAAGATGACAATGTGTAAAATTGCAGGTGAATGTTTCAATAGGGACTTCATCATCATCTGTTATGAATTTCCAGACAGAGCCCCTTCAAACCAAAGATATCGTGGTAACAAATCCATGCTTTTGTGGCCAGCGGAAGAGAGAGTAAGCTTCTCTTGTTCTTATTCCCTTGAACAACTTTTCTACAGAATGCATTTGTTGCTTGTTTAGTCTTCACATTCAGTAGAACATCTGCAATCTGGCTTTCCTCTGTTCACATAAATGTATCTGCATCTGTTAGATGATATATAGTTTTAGAGAATACAAGTAACATCTAGTACACAAAATTTCCACCCTAACATATGAATGTAATGCATCCAATTGCAGTTCATAGAAGTTGGTAAAAAGATGTGTACATTGTTTGCATTCAATTTTCCTTGTAATAGTTGAGTTTAAATAAGCATACCTGGTTCAGTTATGGTGAATTAATCGTGACGATGCACAGATGGCTGGATTAAAGAGATCGTATCCCTTCTCTATAGATGAAGCACCAGTCCCCTCTTTCAACTACATATTTCCTCCCACATATGCTATACCACTACTGCTGTTGTTTTGTAGCATAACTAATGAAAAAAGCATAGTATTTTTTTTTAGAAAAAATCTTTTTTAGGCTGTTTGGTGTCTGTCTCTCTGTGTCCTGCCCTAGAGTATAAGAGTGTTCTTCTAGTTTTCCTAAAAATGTTTTGTTACTTTAACGTTTTACATGTGAAACTTGTGTTGTACTGCCATATCAATTTATATGTCTGTCTTTACTTTTGTGGCATAAATATCACATCTATGTCTATTGCATAATGTTCTTTTTACCAAGGTACATAAGAAGTTATAATCTTTTATTTTTCTCACCTTTGTTGAAATTTTGTGCTCTTTAATCTTAATTTTACATATACCCTAAGAACTTGAGAACATACATTATAGTTACTTTAAGTTTTCTCAAAATATGGTATTGTGTACTGCCATATTAATCTATACATTACATCTCTTGCTTTTTCTTTTTCTTTTTTCGATTGAGTATGTAAGAATAATGGAAGTGATTAACATATTTTGTGTAGCTCATCTACATTTGGAATTTCATAATCTGATATTTTAATTGTTCTATGGAATGTTCTGGTTTCTTTTTACTTGGTAAAAGTTGTCTTCGCAAGTCAAATAATCAGATGATAATATTGTGGTTACTTAAGAAAATTCCAATATTAGTAAAGCTTGAACATGCCTTCAATTTTAAATGCTTTATTCAAGTCCGTTTAGCATGTACTGAAAATTAATGCCGAAAACTGCATGTTCGCAGCTTCATTTCATGTATCCCAATGGAGAATCACTATCCTAATGAAAAAAAGCATATGGTGCCCTTCAGGCACACTACACTTGTGCCACGGATACAATAAATTTCATTGAATTATTGAAGGGGTGTTATGCTTTTATAGGCAATGGTAGGCATTGCTAAACTGGAACTGCACAAGCTTCAGGAACTACATTGCTAAAATTTATTTTAAGTTTATTTTAAGTTTATTCAATAAACTTTGTATATGTTCAGCACACACCATTAATCCTATACTCGTGAAGATAAACTTCTCAACATATCGCTATGTGTTTTAGGTTGGCATCCCAGTGCTTCTCGACTAGATTGGTCATTTCACGATGTTGGGATACTACACATTTCATGATGCTGGGATGCTGGGATTCTGGGGACGAGATTATTTGTATTATTTAAAGTTTTTTGTGATTAAGTTAGGTATTTAGTATTTTTTTAGATGCCTTGGTTGTTTTGGATTGGTTTTAGGATGTTTTGGATGGAATGCTGAATGTTTTGAATGGTATTTATGTATGTACAAAACTAATATTGCAATTTTTTTATTAAAGTGTTGCATTTTCTTATTTAATGTTGCATTTCAAGAAAATGGTATTGAATTATAGAATATAATGGTGTTGCATTAGTAAATATACAGTTGCATTAAAAAAATTACTGTTTCAGAAGGTAATGAAAAGCGTTGCATTATGGCATGTGGGCCCCACTATTGACCTGGCATGCATACCCCACTACTGACGTGGCATTTTAGTGGGCCCCACTGTTGACGTGGCATGATAGTGGGCCTTGTGTTTAAGGCAACACTCATTGGTGTTGCATTTCCTTGATTTTGGGGTTGCAATACACTTATAATGCAATACTTTCTTTCCGTTGTAATATCTGACCAAAAGTGTTGCATTACATATCAAAGGCCACGCCCGCGGATGCAACAACCGTTTGGTGTTGCATTTTTGAAAAACAAGCTTAATGCAACGCTTTTTTGACCTATAGCAACTATAAAAAAGCATTGCATATGACCACTTATGGCGTAGTGGTGGATGATATCATTTTTGGGTCAACAAACAACAAGCTGTGTGGAAAGTTTTCTAAGCTTATGCAGTCAAGATATCAAAAGAGCATGATGGGAGAAATGAGTTACTTTCTTGGTCTTCAAGTTAAATAGACTGAAGATGGGATTTTTATCAATCAGTCAAAATATACAAGGAATTTATTGAAAAGGTTTAACATGGAAGATTGTGCTACTGCAAATACTCCCATAGCTACAGCTACCAAACTTGATCCTGATCAAGGTACTGAGGTAGATGTAACTCACTACAGAGGAATGATTGGCTCTTTATTGTATCTCACTGCAAGTAGACCAGATATAATGTTTGCAACCTGTCTGTGTGCAAGATTTAAAACAAAACCTAGGGAACCTCAACTGATTGCAGTTAAAAGAATTTTCAGATATCTCAAAGGCACTCCTTTTCTTGGCCTTTGGTACGCAAGGGAATCAGATTTTGGTTTGTGTGGTTATTCAAATGCTGATTTTGCAGGGTGCAAAATAGACAGAAAAAGTACTTCAGGAAGCTGTCAGTTTTTGGGTGGAAGATTAGTCTCTTGGTTCAGTAAAAAGCAAAAGTCAATCTCTACTTCAACAACAGAAGCTGAGTAAATTGCTGCAGGAAGTTGCTGTGCTCAGATAATGTGGATGAGAAATCAGTTGTTAGATTATGGTCTGTCATACTCAAAAATCCCTATTTATTGTGATAACCAAAGTGTTATTGCAATGACAGGAAATCCAGTTCAACATTCTCTTACTAAACACATCAGTATTATATATCACTTTATAAGAGAACAGGTTCTGGAAGGAACAATTGAACTTCACTTTGTTCCTACTGATCAACAACTAGCTGATATATTCACCAAGCCACTGCCTGAAGCTACTTTCAACAAGTTGGTGAATGAACTTGGAATGGTGAATTTTGAGAATTTCTGAGGAAAGCTACAGAGAGGAAATCCTGATGACTATCAAATCCTGATGGTCATTCTGCAAGGTATGTACTTTTGATCAAATCCTGATAGGACACAATCCTGACAGGAAGTCAACTGGTCAATCCTGATGTACAGGTCAGTATTTCATTGCTTAATTTGTGCTTGATTTTTCGTCAGTTACTGATGAGAAACGTTTGAGTTTTTATTGGACAACTGTATGCGCATGTGTGTCACACTGATAGATATGTACATATAGATACACATAAAAAGCGGCGCAGTTATGTTTAATTACGCACGTAATTTGTCCACTAATCATTTTTGCACAAATCATATTTTGCCACCTGTCATTGAGAGTAATATTTTGTTTAAACAAAATACATTTGATTTTCTAAATTCCTGATTACTCTCTCATCATCAGTTTTTCATCTTCTTTCTCTCCCTGTGCTCAAGAACCCTATTTTATAAATCTCAATTCTTAAGCTTTCTATTCTGTTTTAATGGCGTCTTCATCATTCATGAACAAACAGACTGTGATTAGTGGTGTTACTTTTGCCACTAATAATTTTGTAGCTGTTTTGGATCATCAGGATCTGCCTTCTGAGTTTCACATCATACATGATTTTTTAACTTCAAGCCCATTGAAGTATGCTCTCACAGAACCTGTTAGTGTTTCCTTTAAGTCTGTCATGCAGGTTTGGAACACAGCTGTTTTTGGCAAAGGGGCAACAGGAAATTTGTTAATGCAATTTGAATTCAATGGGATTACCCATCATGTCACGCCTGCTGTTGTTGAAGAGGCACTACACTTGCATATTCTGGGTGACCAAGTTCCTGATAATGTCACGGACTCTGAAATTTTTGAGTTTGTTACAAAATTGGGTTACAATGGTGAGGTAAAGAGGTATAGAAACCTCTTCAGGACAAAGCTTAAGAAGGAATGGAATTTATTCTTTGATACCATAAGCCGCTGTTTCCTGAACAAGACATCGAATTTTGATGCTCTTCCATCAGGATCACTAAAAATTGGATACTCTCTTATCTATTCTCAAGTGTTTGATTATGGTAGTTTAATTTTAAAAGCTTTAAGTGATAGGAAGTCAGATAAGTTAGGTTATATCTGTTTCCTTAGATTTTTTCAGCTAATCTTTAATCACTTCTGTCCTGATGCTGTTTTTGAGAATGATGTGATTCTACCTATTTGTAGAATTACAGAAAAGAATTTGAAGTCCTTAGTCAATAGTGATAAGGCAAATGGTTTTACAGGCAATGCTTTTATTCCTGATGAGGTCAGGCTTTTCTTGAAAGAGAAAATGCCTACTTATTATGGATCACACCTTGTTCCTAACCCTAGCATCCAACCTAAACAGTCGAAACAGTCAACAGCCACCTCTAGTGTCTCTCAAAAGACTCTAGTTGTAAAAACAAAGAAATCAGCTAGAACTGATGTGTCTGGAAGGCAATCAGGTTCAAATGATTTTTCCTCTACACCACTCACCAAAAAGAAGAAACAAGGGGGTGTACAAGGGGTCCTGGTGCAGAAGGATGCAAAGACTGTTCTTGATAAGGGTGTTGAGGATGTTCCAGTGAAACGAAAGTTGATTTTAAGAGATGAAAGTGATTCTGAGGATGATATGCTTATCTCCTCCAAGTTGAAGATAATCAAGGAAGTTGCGGATACTGCTGCTGAGGCTGTGGTCTCTACAAAGCCATAGAAGAAAAGGAAATTATCAAAAAGCAGGTATCATATTTCTTTGAAGGTGCAAATGAAGGATACTGATATTCAGACATCAAATCCTGATGAGTCATCTAATCCTGATACTCAAACAAATCCTGATGTTGGTATTCCTGATGCACAACCAAAATTGTCTCTATCTCAGACTCTCCTGCAAAAGCCTCTCCAACTGCAAAGATTGTTGAAATTTAATGGGAGAAGGTTGCTGAGACTGGTTCCAAGCTTGGGTTTTCACATCCCATGGAAAAGAAGAGGAAAGCAGAAGAAATAGTCTTTCAGAGACAAAAGAAGCTGAAAGGATCAAGCCCACGAGAACTTGAATCTCAATGTGATTCAGCAGCTACTGAAGATCCTGCCCCACAAGAACCACTCAATCAAAGTTTGGGTGAAGGCATAGCTATTGGAATGGTCCCACAAGAACCATTTTCTCAAAGGGAAAATGCAGACACTTCAATTCCAGCCACACAAGAACCATCTTCTCAATGTGAAGATGCAGGCAAAGCAACAACTTCTGAGGAATTTCCTGACAATGCTCAAGGGGTTTCTGGTGCAAATGAAAGATTGGTCGAGGACACTGTCCATGAGGGAAGTCCACAAGAACCTTTAACTCAAAGTGTTAAAGCAGCTTCTGAACTTCAGGCTCCAAAGGAACCATCAGTAATAAATCCTGATGAATGCCACTCAAATCCTGACGGTGTTTGTAATAACCCGAATTTTTGGAAAAATTTAAAACTTTTCTTATTATGATTAAGTGCATCAGTGAATAGTGAATTTGGTGGATGAATAGTGATTTTGAGAATTAACAAAGTTTTTCATGCCACCTATGTACGAGACGTAGTGTGGATATTCGGAAGTCATATTAGTGATCTACGGAGTAAATAAGTGAATGCAAAGACGATCGGAATTCAGAAATTCCAAATTTTATTTTGGTGTAGTATTTGACCGGGCAGCGAATTATATATTATTATATTCAAGAAATGAGATATTAAATTAAGGATTTGAGGATTTAATATTTTGGAATTTTATTTTATTTGATTTGAGAATTTAGAACGAAAACCACTGAGACAGTGAAACGAAGGTTCTAGAAACCGCTGATACTTTATAACGAGATTAAGTGATTAAGCGAACGAATCATGGATTAAGGATTGAAATTATGACAGGATTAAATATAGACATGGAAGTAACATGTAACAAGATTAATTCGAGGGATGCAACATTTGGATCATCCATGTGAAAAGAAACGAATCAGTAAAGCTACTTTAACCAAACGCATGCATGCGCGACACGTGTCCCTGCTTTGCCACCATGATACTCCATGGCTTGACACGTGTCCTGATGACAAGGACAATGTGATGACTCACCACTTTAACAAAAAATCAGCATTTCAAGCATGATTATCCAAAAACAAAAGAAAAAGAAAAGAAGAAAAGAAAGAGAAGAACTCTCCAGATTTTCTGCCCAGCAGAAACAGAGTCCAAAGAAAAATCCATAACTCCATTTCTATCCATCCCTAAATCCCCAAATTTTAACCATAGCTTCTCCACTCCATGGGTAACATTCGATCAAAATTTCATGGCCAGCAAAGGGGTGTAGCCTTGTCAAATCCCTTCCCCAAGTTGGAGAACCCCAAACTGTCCAGTTTCTGTCCAGCGGGAAGATGGGACTCAAAACCCTAGCTAGGAAGCTTTAAATTTGGCGATCTATAGCTCAAAAGAAAGATTATGAAGAGTAAAAGGTCGGGTAAAAATCTTAGCACCAAACTCTTGTTTTTCAATTTTATATGGATTTTACAAAGTGATGATGAATAGTAACTCCGAAAGTTGTTAACTTGTTTTCTTGATTGAATCTTAAGGTTTAAGCTTTGTAAGGAGTATATAAGGCTTGTTGAGTGGTTGTGGCCACTGGTTAGTGTTGGTAGAGCATCAAGGAAGGTATACCACTCATCCACCCTTTGATTTATGTTGAGATTTAAGTGAAGTTTCTAGTAATGTTTAAGAATAAGCATGATTATGGAGTTTGGAGTATGTATGGTTAATTCTTGATGGATACTTGTTGTTGGTTGATGTTGGTGATATGTTCTTGAAGTATATAAACTGATTATGTTGTAAATATGGTTGTGTTGTTGAATTGATTTGGTTTTAAGAGGTTTTGACATAACAAAAACCGGGAAACGTTACGATTATAGCCGTCGTAATGCCCATTTGATTTAAGGCTGTTTTGAGCAAGGATTACGAACTGGTCTTGGATTATTTTTGAACAACACTGACCATGAACATGTAGGTCTTGTTTTAAGGTTTGTTTTGGTATAAAGATCATGTCCATATGATTTACGGTTTAAGAGAAAAGTGAGTTTTAGTAAACGTCGTTCGGAGGAACAACCCTTCTCTGGTCAGCCACTTTGAGGCTATATTTGGACCACTTAGAAGCCATATTAAAATGTGAAACTTTGAGGCATAATACTAGAGACAGTTAGGAAGGCTCATGAAAATGATTCGGATTAAAACTATTATTTTTCGATTTTATAAAAATGTTTTAGTCGAGGTCGCGCAAGTGAAAACCACTGAAAACGAGACTTAGAAACCAAGGTTCCAAATGGTTAAGTATAACTTGGATTTGAGAATGGATTTCAAACCAAACTTGTGATATAAGTATTTGACGAATAACATGGACTTAGTATGAGCCTATAACGAGCTAGTAATGCCTTGGTTGTGTTTCGCTTACGTGTTTAAGCATAGAGTACAAGTGGATTATCCAGGGGATTAATCGTGCGTTTTCTTTGACTTTGTCTAGATTGTCCGGCATCGTCGCGAACCCCTATCACTTCTCGAGCATCAGGCAAGTTTACTAAACCTTACTCTATTATTCAGAGTATGTATATTTTCCTATGGTCAATACTTGTGTATTCCCAATTTATATACCAAATCTTTGTTGCAAGTATTGTGGCAAGTTTTCTAAATCTATACTTTGAAGTATTGATTATATATTACTGCTTTTGCCATGTGTGGAGTTATACAGTTTTGCGATACATGTTATATATTGTATAAAATAGAGTTTGATTTTGGTTTATATATGAGCTTTGAGATAAAGTAGTTATAAACCGGTGTACCTTGTAGCTCTATAGATAAGAGCAGGTTTATTGTTTCGACTCTAGACCGGGAGTCGATATTTTTGTTATATAGATAGTCGTGGAAACCCGGAGGGATTCCAGCGGCAGAGTACTATTCATCTTGAGGAATATTATTATTAAACATTATTTATGTTCCGGAAAGTATTTATTACTTGGAAATGATTTGATTATGGGCTTCTAAGCTAGATATGGGATATCAGCTATAAGCCAGGATTTTATATTTGCCCTAGGATAAGGGCGGGTGATTTTCTCTAAGATCAGAAGTAATTATATTTTGGTATATGTTAAAGGTTATTTCCGATAAGATATCGGGTAACTGTTACTCGAGGGTTAATTGTTTTATTTAAGAATATTATTTATTAATATTCATTTTAAGGATATCATTTGTTAATATTCATTTGAGGATTATTGACGTTAAGAATATTATTTATTAATATTCATTTTAAGAATATTATTTATTAATGTTCATTTGAGGATTATCGACTTACAGGATATTATTTTCATTTGAGGATTATCGACTTACAGGATATTATTTATATTCATTTGAGGATTATTGACTTAAAGGATATTATTTTCATTTGAAGATTATTTATTTACTGGATGAATATTAGTTTTGAACATTCATTCGAGGACTATTCAATTATTTAATGAATATTACTGTTGAATATTCATTCGAGGGTTATTTATTTATTTAATGAATATTAATTTCAAATATTCATTTGAGGGATGCTTACTTAATGAATATTATTTTCAAATATTCGTTTAAGGTTACTTATTTAATAAATATTATTAATTATTTTCAAATCAAAAAGAGGTTCCCAAAACAATGTTTTTCCATTTAAATCTGTCTTTTAAAGGGGATTTAAATGCTCGCTCAACTATCAAAAATATGGGAAACCTGATTTAAGTGACTACTACTCTTTTTAAACTCTCAATTCAAAAACTGTCAAGGGACAGATATTTTCTTGGAGCAATTTAATTGCTGCCAGTCTAATGTTGTGTTACCACCTCAATGATCGAGGGGTAAATTCATGGAACAAGTCGATATCCATTAACAAGCATAGCTTGGGAAATATTGGAGAATCTTCCTTTCCAACCTAGATATAACTACTTAGTGGAGTCGTATCAACAAGTGTTACACTTGAGGAAAGGAGGACGATCTTTACGTTTCAGAGTCATGGATTTCATCTGAACTAGGAGTGGTGTAAGTGGTCAAGTTGCGTGGGCCCATCCAACTTTTATATTGCCCCAAATGGGCCGGGAGGTCATAGTAAGGCGGTAGACAATGTCAGGCCGTCGTGATACTTCCATCTACATGTAGAAAACTATTTGAGCGGTGCGACCTGCTACTGATCATAGTAAGGTTAGGCACAGCGGACGCGGTAGCAACTCCAGTATTAGTTCATCATCCAATTTGGATATTCCTGCAACATGTATTGGGATGAAAAAACCAATTATGTTGGCAGGGGGTCGAAAAAGATTGAAAATGAAGTGACAATAAATTCATGCAACTTCATCTTTTATTTTATGAGTTATGACTCTGTGGATACCTTACATAACATGAGTTATGGTAAGGGAGTTGTTTATACTGAATCACCTTATAACTTCATCCTTTAAGTTATGTGTTGATATTCTGCTTACATAGCAGATATTTTTGGAAAGGTTATATTTGTTTACTTTGAAACCTCATCTTTTATATTATACTAGAACTTTGTTCATAATATAGCAAAAGTTTGTAGAAATATTATGAAAATGATATTTGAAGTACAATAATGGTACTGTTTTTGGGAATACATTCCGATAAGGATATAATTTCAGTATCGAGATATTTTGACAAATTATTGTCTTATACCCGTTTTATTCTGGGTTGAGTTAAAGGCAGAATTATGCCATACTTTCTTTTCCTTGCTGAGCTATCGCTCACTCTTGCTATTGTTTTATATATATTATATAGCAGCGAAGCAGGATGCCAATGGGACGGCACATACCCCGCAAGGCGTTTTCATAAACAGTTTCTAGTAGTGATCCCGAGAGTAGTACGAACCAATCGAATCAGGCTACAACTTTTGGTATTCAACTTATGTATAAATATGAATGGTATGAGAGGATCGTGAGCATCAGAAGGCTAAGTTGGAAATGTAACATTTCTTAGAAATTGTATCAGTGACAGATTTAAAGACATTTGGGTATTGTAATAAAAATTATTTATTCCGCAGTTGTTGTATCGTGTCGTTTCTGAGACTCTAACCTGTGTGTGTGTATGTGTGTGAGACAAATATTGTGGGGTCATGAGCAGGTGAATTATGCACGATGTGAGTAATACAGGTAAGGCAAGGAGTAAATGGATCGTGACTACTCTAAATCCCTGACCCCGGATTTGGGGCTGTTACAGTGTTGCTCCTGACGCTAGTGGTGCTCCTGATGCTGAGCCAATCCTGATACAACCACTTAGCTCAAGACCAATGACAGACTCTATCACAGCATCACATGACAAACTTAAAGGTATTGCTATTCCTGATCCTGATGTTACTCACGATTCTGATGCTGATGATAGTGATGATAGTGATGATGATAATAATGAAGAGAAGGATCAGCTTGCTACAACAATCAAAGCTAGTCTTGGAACCAACTTTGGTTCCTCAAGCACATTCCTGGCTGGCAAGGCTACTACTGGAAAAGACTTCGGACAATACTTTTCTGTTCCTTCTGAAATGACTCCTTCTGAGGCACTTAGACAATATGAATGGAAAATTCATGGTACAGATCTTCTGAATCTGTTAGTTATCCTTATGCTTTGGATCATGCCTATGATGCAGTGAAATTAATAGAGAATGAAGATTTGAAGAATCATTTGAAGGCAACTACTCTCTTATTCAAAGGCCTCAAACATGAAATTGATTCTGTCAAGGCTGCTACAGAATTGGTGAGGACTGATCTTTCTCAGAACTTTACAAAGGTGCCTACTGCTCTTCAACTAAGAATAGTGGAATCCCAAGTAAAGTCAGTTATTTCTGAACAATCCTCAATCAATAGAAGAATTGATTCTCTTGATACAAAGGTAACTGATATTCAAACCTCTCTTGCCTTAATTTTGAATTTATTGTCAAATACTGATGTCAAAAAGGGGGAGAAGGTAAGTTCTACAAAATGTACACCTGATCTAGTATTGAGGAATAATGATGATGATGATCATACTGGAAATGATGGCGGTGACAAAGTTCTACAAGGAGAAACCTCTGATGCTGCTGTTATGAAGACAATTTAAACTTCTCAAAGTCAAACAATGCAGTCAACTCATGTTTCTGATTCTGGAATAAAGACAGTAAGGACATTGGTGCAATCTCAGATCCTGACAGGTGATCAAATCCTGATGACTGATCAAATCCTGACGCCTGGTCCTGGACAAACTCTTGCTACAATTCCTGAAGGTGATGAAGATGTTCTAATTGCAAATCCTGAAGATGCTGCTAACTTATTCCAGAAGTTCAAAACAAGAGATGGTAATGTTGTTACTCTTTATCACACTGATAAGAGAGTTCAACAGTTATTTGCAAGGAAAGCACTCTCCACAGCAAGTGAAGAATATCCTGATCTCTCACAAGAAGAATTCTTAAATCAACATAGAGAAATGATGGACAGTTTTAATAACCCTGCTCCTACTAGAGGAAGATGAGGCAGAGGAAGGAGAGGTGTTAGAAGAGGGAGAAGAAGCTCATCAAGTCAATCAATGCCTAGACAAACAAGGTCTAGAGGATTAAGAATAGAAGAAATTCGCGAACCTACTCAAATTATAGTAGTTCCTGACAGATCTACTTTTGGTGATGATGGAATTGTTGAAGAAGAACCAGAATTGAGGAGAAGATCAAGACAATCAACTCTCAGTAATACAGTTCAAATTGAAGATTCTAATCCTGACATTGTTCCTGACATTGTTCAAGATCCTGATGAATCTGAAATTCTACAAGAGGTTGATCTGTTAATATTATCTGCTGTGGTTGATTCTCACAACAAGGAAGTGGATGAAGAAGAGGAAGTCAGAAGAAGAGAGATCACAAGAACAACAAATAGAGATTCCAATCTCTATGTACAAAGGCTTAAACTCTCAAACAGAAGGTTGTGGAGAAATCCAAACAGACAAGAACCTCAGCTGGAAAGAAGCTATGTTTTTGAAAAAGAGAAAGACAAGAAGTGGAAACACATAAGCACACTTAGGTGTAATAGACCTATCAATTTTCAGAATGGTGGTATTATAACAATTGCTTCCAGTGTTGCTAATTTCTCTGATTCATATAGATCAAAAGCACTCTGGTTACAGATGTTCTCTAATCTAAGGCAAATGACAAACAACTCAAGAGGAGGTATTGGACACAGGGATGCTGAATATCTGAATACACCTCATGTTGATCCTTATGCCTTAACTGAAATTGGAGGTATTTTAACTTCTGAACACCTGAACAATCTATTAGCTGTTGATATAGTTATAGATTGTCATGATGGTATTGAAAAGAAAGAGAAGCTTCTTTATTTTATGAGAGATGGTAGTGTGAAGATTCTGTCCATTCAAGATTTGTTGGTGAAAACTACAAAGGAACTGAAATATGTTCATTATCTGTTAAAATGGAAGAACAAAGTGTACAAGGAATGGTCAGATATGGTTTTGGCAACAATTAGAAGAAGACTGGATGGAGGTAGAAATTTCAATGGTGATTATACTCCCATGTACTTAAATCAGAAAGGTCAAGATGTGAAAATGCAAAGGGGCACTGCTGTTAAAGAAATGACCTTTGGCATGACTCAGCTTAATCTTAATCCTGATGGGAAGGAAATTGCTTATCTTTTGCTTGAAGAGCACAGTCTACAAAGAAGCTCCATTCAGAATCTCAGAGCAACTATCTATCAGATTGATGAGGAAGATGCAGAACTCAGAAATCTTAAGGAAAGACTGATTCAAATTCTTGAAGAAAAAGAAGAAAATATGTTATCCAACTTCTTGAAGATGAATCTGTTCTATCAAAGAATTTAAACAGATAAGTTGCTGCTGTAAATATTTGTACATTTTGTAAATATGTTTTTGACATCATTGAATCTAGGAATCTATACTTTATTTCACAAAGTATAAGATTAGGGGAGATTGTTAGATCAGGATTCAATGATCGTCAGGATCTAGACTCAACTGATCAGGATTGCTGACGTCATCAGTATTGCATGGACATTAGTATTTGCTTAAGCGTCAGTATCAGGATTATCATCAGGATCTACATCAGGACTGGGATCAGGATTGATCATCTGGACTGGAAGCGGATCAGGATTCCTACTTAGAGTTATATTTGGAGTCTAGTTAAATAAGAAAGTTTATTTTGTCGGTTCCTTATTTATAGTAATGAAGCTATCAATTTAGGATAGGTTTCAATCTTTGTAATTGATTAGGAATTATCATATAATTGATAGAGAAGCTGTGGAGTATATAAACACAGTTTAGGTTTCGATTTATAAAGATCACACACACGAGTATTTTTGTAACCTTGAAGCTCTTAAGAACTCAGAATTTCTTGAGAGAGTTTTGTAACTGTTTTATAACAGATTTATTAAAACTGTTATTATTCATATTTGTGTTTATTAAAAGTCGAGAATCTTATACAATTGTATTCAACCCCCCTTCTACAATTGTTATTTACTGGGCAACAGATCGTTTTGAGAAAGTATGTAGAATGAGGAATCTATGATCATATATTAAGCCAAGGTAATGGAAAGATCAAGGAAGTATCTCCTAACATTGGTATATAGAAACGTTTTTAAAATCACTTGAACCTATCGCAAAGCAGAAGCGTAACGAATTATGGATTAAAACCTAACCGAAGGGGAAGTATCATATAAGATCATCAAGTGCAACATATAAGAGGATTGACGACACAAATTATGACATAAGCATGATGCAGGAGGATGACATAGATGTGACAAAGTGATGACAAGGTGATGAATCACCACCTTGTCACCACTTTCACCACCAAACCACAACAAGTTGACATGTGGCAAGGGGTGACTAAACTCCACCAAAACCACACAAAAGAGATGCATCCAATTAAGCATTATTAGACAAAAAAAGAAAAGAAAAGAAAAATCAAGAAGATGCATCAAGAAAGAACACAAAACATTCGGCCCCTTTTTGTTCTTCAAGTTCTTAAAAATTTTGCTACCACTTCCACTCCACCAAAAATCATGGTTATGGATTCTAAAGCTTCCATATTTCTAAACTAAGGTAATCTCTAAATCCTAGATTCATCCATGGATTGCATCGTGCTCAAATCTTGATTAAAAGATGAGCATGAATAGTGAAATGAATAGTAACTTATGATTTTCTTGATTTGTTCTAGAAGATTAAGGCTTGTTAAGGTTGATTAAGGATCAAGCAAGGATATATAAGCTCTTGATAGTCTTTAACAAGCACCAAGGAAGGTATAAACATCTCCAACCTTTAGTTATAATTTGATTATTATGGTTAGTTTGATGATAGTTTATGTTAGTATGAATAAGATGATGAATCTTGGTTGTGATGAATGATTTAGTGGTTGTTTTGGTGGATGATCTAGTAAATGTTTGAATGGACTTGTTGGTTAAAGATCATGGGTTAGTTTAGATGATTAAAGAGAAGTATTGATGATTGGTTGATGTTATTGGATTGATTTGAGTGTTTTAAACACGGGAATCACGTTTAAGCGACGTTACCATGTCGGATTTCACTTAGAAAGTTTGGACAGAGACCACGGTTACCTTATAGGCATAACCATAAGGCTTTCTGACCATGATCATATAGACTCTGTTTTGTAGTTTGTTTTAGCGAAAGAATCGTATCGTTTCGATTTACGGTTTAGGAGAAACATCCGTTTTAGTGAAAGCGGTTTCGGATAACTAAGTAGTTCACTGCATGAACTTTGAGATTGTGATCAAACCCTTTAAAAATGGAATTGGGTCGAGATATTAATGTGGATACTAGTATGGACAGTTAGGAAGGGAACTGAGGAGGTTTCGTGTTAAAATGATGATTCTTCAATTTTATAAAAATGCAAGAACCAAAGTTGCGCGAGTGAAATACCCTTAAGGGGATAGTTTAAACCATGAGTTTAGTAATGATAAAGTACATGGGTTTGTGAATGAATTATCAACCAAACTTTTGACTTAAGAGTTTACGGAATTTCATGAGGTTATAAGTGACCAATAGCGAGACATTTGATGTTCGTTAATACAACGTTAGTGCTTGAGTAAATGCACTTTAATTGATTAAGCTAGGGGACTGATCGAGTACTTCCTTGTTTATAGATTTTCCGGCAAGTTCTCGAACCCATAACAACCAAGGACCCGAGGCAAGATTTCTCATTCCATGCTATGTTTTCCATTACTTATACTGATGATGCATATGATATGATATCATGCATGCTTTCAAACCTTACATCGTATATAGATGTAACGGTATTAAGAATGTTGAGATGTAGTATATGCATATGATATGATATCATGCATGCTTTCAAACCTTACATCGTATGTAGATGTAACGGTATTAAAAATGGTAAGATGTAGTAAACACATGTGATATTATATCATGCATGTTTTCGAACCTTACATCGTAACAGCCCCAAATCCGGGGTCAGGGATTTAGAGTAGTCACGATCCACTTACTTCTTGCCTTGCCTGCTTTACTCACAATAGACACAATTCATCTGCTTATGACCCCACAATGAATATATCTCACACACACACACGGGTTAGAGTCTCAGAAACGACACAAATACAACCATTGCGGAATAAATAATCTTTATTACAATACCCAAATGTCTTTTGAATTTGCTACTGATACAACTCCTAAGTAATGGTACATTACCAACTTAGCCTTATAATACTCACCACCCTCTCATACCATTCATATCTATACATAAGATAAATACCAAAAGCTCCAGCTTGATCTGACTGGTTCACACTACTTCCAGGATCACTGCTAGAAACTGCTCATGAGACTGCCTTACGCTTGCCACTCGCCTGAGGGATGTGCGCCGAATCCTTGGTATCCTACTTCGCTGCTATATAATATTTATGAAACAGTAGCAAGAGTGAGCGATAGCTCAGCAAGGTAATTAAAGTATGGCATAATCCTGCCTTTAACTCAACCCAGAATAAAGCGGGTATAAGACAATAATTTGTCAAAATATCTCGATACTGAAATTATTTCCTTATCAGAATGTATTCCAAAAACGGTACCATTGTTGTATTTCAAAATATCATTTCATAATATTTCTGCAAACTTTTTCTATATTAGGAACAAAGTTCTAGTATAATATAAAAGATGAGGTTTCAAAGTAAACCAATATAACCTTTCTGAAAAAATATCTGCTATGTAAGCAGAATATCAACATATAACTTAAAAGATGAAGTTATAAGGTGATTCAGTATAAACAACTCCCTTACCATAACTCATGTTATGTAAGGTATCCACAGAGTCATATGATATAAAAGATAAAGTTACGAGGAAAATTTCATATAATGTTCCGTAACCCGAAATCCACTTATGCATATATAATCTGAGTAAGGTTTTATCATAGTCATAACTCATAAAGTAAAAGCTGAAGTTGCAAGGATTTATTATAACTTCATTTTTGAACACTTTTGAACCCCCTGCCAACATGATCAGTAAACCTGTACAACGGTGTCATCCTTAGTCCCTTTCAATACATGTTGCAGAACCCCCTGCCAACATGATGGGTAAACCTGTACCAAGGATGTCATCCGTAGTCCCTTTCAATACATGTTGCAGAATTATTCAAAATGGATGATGAACTAATACCGGAGTTGCTACCGCGCCCGTCGTACCAACCTTACTATGATCAGTAGCAGGTCATACAACAAAAATATGTTCTCTACATGTAGATGGAAGAATCACGACAGCCTGACATTGTCTACTGCCTTCCCGGATCTCCCGGCCCATTTGGGGCAATAAAATGGATGGGTCGGCGCAACTGTACCACTTACACCACTCCTAGTTCGGATGAAATCCATGACTCTGAAACGTAAAGATCGTCCTCTTTTCCCCAAGTGTAATACTTGTTGATACGACTCCACTAAGTAGTTATATCTAGGTTGGAAAGGAAGATTCTCCAATATTTCCCAAGCGATGCTTGTTAATGGATATCGACTTGTTCCATCAATTTACCCCTCGATTGTTGAGGTGGTAACACAACATTTGACTTGCAGCAATTAAATTGGTCAGAGAAAATATCTGTCCCCGGACAGTTTTGAGTTGAGAGTTTAAAATGAGTAGCAGTCACTTAAATCAGGTTTCCCATATTTTTGATCGATGAGCGAGTATTTAAATCCTCTTAAAAGATAGATTTAAATGGAAAAACGGTGTTTTGGGAACCTCTTTTTGATTTAAAATAATTAATAATACAGCTTAGAGTATCCTTCGTAATTATTGAAGGTCGAGGATAAACTTTAAATAATATTACTCATTTTCAAAATGTGTTGAAAGTATTTAATAAATAATCAAATAATATTTATTAAATAATAAACTTTAAATGAATATTCAAAAATAATATTCATTAAATAAATAATGATTAAATGAATATTCAAAATAATATTCATTAAATAAATAAACCTTGAATGAATATTTAAAATAATATCCCTTAAATAAATAAACCTTGAATGAATATTTAAAATAATATTCATTAACTAAATAAATCTTGAATGAATATTTAAAATAATATTCATTAAATAAATAAACCTTGAATGAATATTTAAAATAATATTCATTAAATAAATAAACCTTGAATGAATATTTAAAATAATATTCATTAAATAAATAAACCTTGAATGCATATTTAAAATAATATTCATTAAATAAATAAACCTTGAATGAATATTTAAAATAATATTCATCAAATAAATAACCCTTGAATGCATATTTAAAATAATATTCATTAAATAAATAAACCTTGAATGAATATTTAAAATAATATTCATTAAATAAATAAACCTTGAATGAATATTTAAAATAATATTCATTAAATAAATAATCATTGAATAATAATTGCCCGATATCTTTATCGGAAAATAATCTTTAACATATACAGAAAATATAACTACTATCAGTCTAAAGAATAAAATCATACGCCCTTTTACCTAGGGCCTTTATAAAAACCTGGCTTCTAACTAATATCCCATATTTAGCTTAGAAGCCCATAATTAAATTATAAAGTAAGTATCACAATATACTTTCGAAAACAGTTATGCCTTCCATTAGCATTTATAACTGAAATAATATTCAACCAACACCCAAGACTCATATACACCATTCATCATCTTCCTCACTGCCTCAACAGGTCTTGGAGCTACAATACTTATTTTTTCATTTTCATAACAATCACATGAGATTCATGCCTCTAAACATGCATACCACATCAAGACTCCATTAAAACACAATATTCATCAAAGGGATTTCCAAAGATTTATACCTTGGCTTGAAGCTTAGAAGTGCTCTAAAGACTTTACAACTCTTAAACCTTGCTTAGAACATCCTTTGGAAGCCAAACCATCAAGAAACAAAATATGAAAAATTAAGTTAGTAACTAATCATCCTAGAACACACCATCTTTTAAAACTGATATAAAATCGAAAAATAAGAGTTTCGTTCTCAAATCTTTTACCACACCATCTGATCTTCAAGGGATTTCTTTTGAGTCCTAGATCATCACCAGGGAATGCTTGAAGCTCTATTTATGGGCATTTTAAGATCGGTGGCAGAATCTGCCAGGAACAGGGCAGATTGGAATCTTCAACTTGGGGAAGGGATTTGACTAGGCTACACCCCTTTGTTTGTCATGAAATTTTGAACGAACGTTACCAATGGTGTGGAGAAGCTACGGTAAACATTTGGTGATTTATGGATGGATAGAAGTGAAGATATGAATTTTTCTTTGAGTTGTGTTCTTGGTTGGCAGATTGGAGAGCTTCTTGCTCATCTTTACTTTTGTTTTGTTTTTCACTTGGATGCATCTTTTCTTTTGTGTTGTTAACAACCCATTAGTCCACTTGTTGCTCTCTCATTAGTCCAAGTTTTGGCCTCTCATCAAACAACCCCATTTTTGCCAATGTTGCAAATACACCACTAGCTTTCTGGTTGACTTTCATGCATGACACCTTGGTTTTTCTTCTTCCACCAATTGGATCGTCTTTGTGTTCTTTTAATAAAATCAATACGTTACAGCTTATATGTTGCATTTTATTACTCCACTGTGGCACAATCCCTTAAATCAATATTAACTCCAACATCCCTTATCTATTCCCTCTTTATTCCTTGTTCTTAGAAAATGTTCTTGCGTTTCTTCGAATATTCTCAAATCAAATATAATAAAATTCCAAAATATTAAATCCTCAAATCCTCAAATTTAATATCTCATTTCTTGAATATAATAATATATAATTCTCTGCCCGGTCAAATATTACACCAAAATAAAATTTGGAATTTTTGAATTCCGATCGTTTTTGCATACACTTATTTACTCCGTAGATCACTAATATGACTTCGGAATATCCACACTACGTCTCGTACATAGGTGGCATGAAAATTTTTCTTAATCCTCAAAATCACTATTCATCCACCAAATTCACTATTCACTGATGCACTTAATCATAATCAAAAAAGTTTTAATTTTACCAAAAATTCGGGTTATTGCAGTCTCCCCTTCTTAAAAGGATTCTGTCCCGGAATCAGCTTAGGAATAACTGGGGGTACTTCTCTCCCATTGCACTTTCTAACTCCCAAGTGGATTCTTCCACCTCTTGGTTTTCCACAAACCTCTCACTAGCTTGGCAACCTTGTCTCTTAGCACTTGCTCGTTTCTATCCGTGATTTCCACAGGTTGTTCTTTGTAAGTCAGACCAGGTTGTATATCTACCTGCTCGTACTCTAACATATGTCGGGCATCTATAGTATACTGACGTAGCATTGACACATGAACCCCGTTATGACCATTCTACAAGTTTGGGGGGGGGGGGGTAAGGCTAGCTCGTAGGCCACCTTCCTGACGCATTTTGAAAATCTCAGATGGCCCAATGAATCTCGGGCTCAACTTCCCTTTCTTTCCAAATCTCATTAATTCCTTCCACGAGGATATCTTTTAGCATCACGAATCTCTAACCTCATATTCTCTATCTTGTTTGTACAGAAAAATACCCCAACATAAACTTGCTTGTCATCCATCAACATGCCATTTAGCTTATCAATAGCAGTACTATCTCTATAATCGCGGGCTTAGTCCGCATACTTTCTCTGTCTGTCTTGGCTGTCACTAGCCGCTTGTTGGTGAAATCTTTTGTCTTTCTAGTTTGTTGGACTAACTTGGGTTTTGTGTAAAATCTCATCCTTTAATTTCCGATCATTCGGAATCCATCTCTGTCTCATTTTAGTTAAGGGTATCGGCCACCACATTGGCCTTCTCCGGATGGTAGTGTATCTCACAGTCATAATCCTAGGTTAATTCTAGCCATTTCTCTATCTCATGTTATCTACTATCACGGATAATTTAAAACCAATTCATTATATTCCATAAAATTTGGGGGTGCATTAGTCAACCCAAAATAACCTCGCTGAAAACTCGAAGTGTCTATTCCTAGTACGAATCGCAGTCTTGGGTATATCCTCAGATTTAACTTCCAACTGGTGATATCCAGTTCTTAAATAAATTTGGAATACACAGTGTTCTTCCACTGATCAAACAATCATTTACAAGGGCACCTATTCTCCATGTCGAACTCATTCAACTCTTGAGGTTCGATGCATAATCTTGTGCTAACATTTTTCTCTCTTACAACAACACCGGGCTCTCCACGGTGGTACACTGGGTCTTATCATATTCTTGCCCAGCAATTCTTGTAACTGAGTTGCTAACTCTTTCATTCCCACTGAGGCTAACAGGAGATGCGGCACTAGAACCTGAATACTCGTTATTCATTCTCATGTCATCCCAATCGATATTTGGTAGCGCATTAAGATCTTGTACAGTCTCCCAAAATCACTGTAGTTTCCTGTATACTTGGTGTCTCTTTTCTTGGCGTCAACCATAAGAGCTAATTAAGCCTCATATCTCTGACATAATAATTTCTTAGTCTGGACTAAATTCAATAATCTCTGAATCGGTTTCTGTCCCTTAAATATTATTCTCTATAATACTCAGTATCTCAAATGATTCCTTTGTTTCTTTGAGCCAAGCTCTGGCCTCCCCTGGAATTCAACGAGGATAACAAAAATTATGGGGCCTTGAAAAGATAGCTCCCATATCAAGGAAAACGTCACACACTGGTGATCATAAGGTTATGAGTTTTAAGGTAACCTTATTGGAGGTAAGAGAATTTACCGAGAGATCAACATGATCATAAGAACTCAACGTTGTGTGCCTCGATTGAGACATTACTAAAGGTAATTAGCCTTCTTGTATTTCACAACTTACAAGTGATGGCGTCCTATCAGACTTCTATCACATAGACAAATAGTCCTTGTAGCCCCTATAAGTACAGGGTTGTTCGTCTCAGTGGAAGTTGAAAAGTATGAAAGCAATTCGAGATCAATTTAATGATTATCGCCTTTCGACAATATTTCTCAAAGGAACACCTTGGATTAAAATTGAACAGATTCCAAAGGTGCGATTTACAAGAAAAGGATAGCCGTAAAGATACTGGTATTCAACAAACAAGTGGTGAGGTATCACCATAGGGTCATTCATTATTTGAAGAAAAGTGAAACCTTAAATAACATCATTTGACAGGGCTTCGAAAACCTGAAAGTAGGCATTGTGACAGCCTCTGGCACAATTGAAACTGAATATGGTTTAACACAAGTGTTATAAAACAACTTCGAAGAAGGAGTATATCTTTTATCGAAATTCTCTCTAAGAAGAGGTCAAGATAGATTATAGATTGGGGAGGTTTGCCAAGGTCTCTACGGATGCCTTTTATGTCGGCTCCTCTAACGGATAATCGTTCGATTCTAAAGCTTTTCTTCTCCATGCACACCCTAAGGTGCTCGATACTTATGTTATTGCCGACTCATAATAGTCGCTAAGGATTCAACCATCGACCTTTGCAATCGCAGGGAATTCTATTCGACTAGGCGCAAACATCTCAAGTAAGCGTTCTGTTCTATAAGAAGACTTCGATACCGTCGTCACCCATAGCAATGACAATTCCACATGTCGACTGGGCGGTACTTTGGAACATCGTTAGAAACTACAAGCTTAAATCCGGTCTCTATTTCAATCATCCTTATACCCAATATTCCTTCTCCCATATCAATCCCGTGTTCTACATAAGCTTAACACTTTTGGCGCAATAGCCTTTTCATTTAAGTCAATCCTGGAATTTCTCAGTCCGTCTTGGTCCTTAAATACATTTCGCCTTTACCGTCCAATCTCAACTTCATCATTTTATCTCTACAATCAATTGTAGCAATCAGGGCCTGTCCACCAACCCATATAGCGGCCATCTTACCCAATCCACAGGGTTCGCTCTAGTTTCCACCCTCTTTGGTGACATCCTCTGGTAATCAGAAAGACAAGGTTTGCCAAAATTTGCTGAATTTCTTTCCAAAATCAGGGAAATTTGATCAATCTATTTACCCACTAGTAATACTCGGATCTGATTTCCGGCCTTTCTGTCCTATCCTCATAGCCAAAACAATTCCTTCCACTATTCTAGGCAACTAAGTACCCCTAATCGTTCGTGGAAATCTGAACATCTTGGTTCTTACGAATGCCGCCTCCTTATGGGCAACTATAACCGACTACGGGTAACAGGTTTCGTTCAAGTCGAATCAATCCACTGATACTGGCTATACTGCCTCTACCTCTTCTGCTTTGGAGACTCTACTCCATTTTCTTTGTCATATCTCTTGATGAATCATAAACGATCCTTAAACTCTCGTCTCGTCACTTATTTGTCCTCTGAAGGTTCGTCCGATCCTATTATACGACCTCAACTAACATACCACATCTTTATCAATCAACACGTTCTCTACAAGACTTTTTCCGTGACCCACCATGGGGTCTTCCTCTAGATCCTCCTATGGATCTTCCTTTATCAGGTTTCCGTTCATTTCAAGGAACGCATCATCAATTGCCTACTCGAAGGCCTCGGGGTCTGGTATCTCAGAATCCCATCAATCTATAACTCATACGAATCGAGGTGACTAACCATGAAGTCCTAAGTATGGTTTCCCAGAAGAAGTCCCCTCTCGGGCTTCATCTTAAACAGTCAGGGTCATGTCCTTTAACTCGACTACAAACTCAATCTGAGCTCTAGATGTTCTTATCATTATTAAGGGTATTGTAAGACTCGATCTCCTATCGTTTCTAAGGACTGTAACCTAACGCTCTATTACCATTTCTGTAACAGCCCCAAATCCGGGGTCAGGGATTTAGAGTAGTCACGATCCACTTACTTCTTGCCTTGCCTGCTTTACTCACAATAGACACAATTCATCTGCTTATGACCCCACAATGAATATATCTCTCACACACACACAGGTTAGAGTCTCAGAAACGACACAAATACAACCATTGCGGAATAAATAATCTTTATTACAATACCCAAATGTCTTTCGAATTTGCTACTGATACAACTCCTAAGTAATGGTACATTACCAACTTAGCCTTGTAATACTCACCACCCTCTCATACCATTCATATATATACATAAGATGAATACCAAAACCTCCAGCTTGATCTGACTGGTTCACACTACTTCCAGGATCACTGCTAGAAACTGCTCATGAGACTGCCTTACGCTTGCCACTCGCCTGAGGGATGTGCGCCGAATCCTTGGTATCCTACTTCGCTGCTATATAATATTTATGAAACAATAGCAAGAGTGAGCGATATCTCAGCAAGGTAATTAAAGTATGGCATAATCCTGCCTTTAACTCAACCCAGAATAAAGCGGGTATAAGACAATAATTTGTCAAAATATCTCGATACTGAAATTATTTCCTTATCGGAATGTATTCCAAAAACGGTACCATTGTTGTATTTCAAAATATCATTTCATACTATTTCTGCAAACTTTTGCTATATTAGGAACAAAGTTCTAGTATAATATAAAAGATGACGTTTCAAAGTAAACCAATATAACCTTTCTGAAAAAATATCTGCTATGTAAGCAGAATATCAACATGTAACTTAAAAGATGAAGTTATAAGGTGATTCAGTATAAACAACTCCCTTACCATAACTCATGTTATGTAAGGTATCCACAGAGTCATATGATATAAAAGATGAAGTTACGAGGAAAATTTCATATAATGTTCCGTAACCCAAAATCCACTTATGCATATATAATCTGAGTAAGGTTTTATCAGAGTCATAACTCATAAAGTAAAAGATGAAGTTGCAAGGATTTATTATAACTTCATTTTTGAACACTTTTCAACCCCCTGCCAACATGATCGGTAAACATGTACCACGGTGTCATCCTTAGTCCCTTTCAATACATGTTGTAGAACCCCCTGCCAACATGATCGGTAAACATGTACCAAGGATGTCATTCGTAGTCCCTTTCAATACATGTTGCAGAATTATCCAAAATGGATGATGAACTAATACCGGAGTTGCTACCGCGCCCGTCGTACCAACCTTACTATGATCAGTAGCAGGCAATAAAATGGATGGGTCGGCGCAACTGTACCACTTACACCACTCCTAGTTCGGATGAAATCCATGACTCTGAAACGTAAAGATCGTCCTCTTTTCCCCAAGTGTAATACTTGTTGATACGACTCCACTAAGTAGTTATATCTAGGTTGGAAAGGAAGATTCTCCAATATTTCCCAAGCGATGCTTGTTAATGGATATCGACTTGTTCCATCAATTTACCCCTCGATTGTTGAGGTGGTAACACAACATTTGACTTGCAGCAATTAAATTGGTCAGAGAAAATATCTGTCCCCGGACAGTTTTGAGTTGAGAGTTTAAAATGAGTAGCAGTCACTTAAATCAGGTTTCCCATATTTTTGATAGATGAGCGAGTATTTAAATCCTCTTAAAAGATAGATTTAAATGGAAAAACGGTGTTTTGGGAACCTCTTTTTGATTTAAAATAATTAATAATACAGCTTAGAGTATCCTTCGTAATTATTGAAGGTCGAGGATAAACTTTAAATAATATTACTCATTTTCAAAATGTGTTGAAAGTATTTAATAAATAATCAAATAATATTTATTAAATAATAAACTTTAAATGAATATTCAAAAATAATATTCATTAAATAAATAATGATTAAATGAATATTCAAAATAATATTCATTAAATAAATAAACCTTGAATGAAAATTTAAAATAATATTCATTAAATAAATAAACATTGAATGAATATTTAAAATAATATTCATTAAATAAATAAACCTTGAATGAATATTTAAAATAATATTCATTAAATAAATAAACCTTGAATGAATATTTAAAATAATATTCATTAAATAAATAAACCTTGAATGAATATTTAAAATAATATTCTTTAAATAAATAAACCTTGAATGAATATTTAAAATAATATTCATTAAATAAATAAACCTTGAATGAATATTTAAAATAATATTCATTAAATAAATAAACCTTGAATGAATATTTAAAATAATATTCATTAAATAAATAAACCTTGAATGAATATTTAAAATAATATTCATTAAATAAATAAACCTTGAATGAATATTTAAAATAATATTCATTAAATAAATAATCATTGAATGCATATTTAAAATAGTATTCATTAAATAAATAAACCTTGAATCAATATTTAAAATAATATTCATTAAATAAATAAACCTTGAATGAATATTTAAAATAATATTCATTAAATAAATAAACCTTGAATGAATATTTAAAATAATATTCATTAAATAAATAAACCTTGAATGAATATTTAAAATAATATTCATTAAATAAATAAACCTTGAATGAATATTTAAAATAATATTTATTAAATAAATAATCATTGAATAATAATTGCCCGATATCTTTATCGGAAAATAATCTTTAACATATACAGAAAATATAACTACTATCGGTCTAAAGAATAAAATCATACGCCCTTTTACCTAGGGCCTTTATAAAAACCTGGCTTCTAACTAATATCCCATATTTAGCTTGGAAGCCTATAATTAAATCATAAAGCAAGTATCACAATATACTTACGAAAACAGTTATGTCTTCCATTAGCATTTATAACTGAAATAGTATTCAACCAACACCCAAGACTCATATACACCATTCATCATCTTCCTCACTGCCTCAACAGGTCTTGGAGCTACAATACTTATTTTTCCATTTTCATAACAACCACATAAGATTCATGCCTCTAAACATGCATACCACAACAAGACTCCATTAAAACACAATATTCATCAAAGGGCTTTCCAAAGATTTATACCTTGGCTTGAAGCTTAGAAGTGCTCTAAAGACTTTACAACTCTTAAACCTTGCTTAGAACATCCTTTGGAAGCCAAACCATCAAGAAACAAAATATGAAAATTAAGTTAGTAACTAATCATCCTAGAACACACCATCTTGTAAAACTGATATAAAATCGAAAAATAAGAGTTTCGTTCTCAAATCTTTTACCACACCTTCTGATCTTCAAGGGATTTCTTTTGAGTCCTAGATCATCACCAGGGAATGCTTGAAGCTCTATTTATGGGCATTTTAAGATCGGTGGCAGAATCTGCCAGGAACAGGGCAGATTGGAATCTTCAACTTGGGGAAGGGATTTGACTAGGCTACACCCCTTTGTTTGTCATGAAATTTTGAACGAACGTTACCAATGGAGTGGAGAAGCTACGGTAAACATTTGGTGATTTATGGATGGATAGAAGTGAAGATATGAATTTTTCTTTGAGTTGTGTTCTTGGTTGGCAGATTGGAGAGCTTCTTGCTCATCTTTACTTTTGTTTTGTTTTTCACTTGGATGCATCTTTTCTTTTGTGTTGTTAACAACCCATTAGTCCACTTGTTGCTCTCTCATTAGTCCAAGTTTTGGCCTCTCATCAAACAACCCCATTTTTGCCAATGTTGCAAATACACCACTAGCTTTCTGGTTGACTTTCATGCATGACACCTTGGTTTTTCTTCTTCCACCAATTGGATCGTCTTTGTGTTCTTTTAATAAAATCAATACGTTACAGCTTATATGTTGCATTTTATTACTCCACTGTGGCACAATCCCTTAAATCAATATTAACTCCAACATCCCTTATCTATTCCCTCTTTATTCCTTGTTCTTAGAAAATGTTCTTGCGTTTCTTCGAATATTCTCAAATCAAATATAATAAAATTCCAAAATATTAAATCCTCAAATCCTCAAATTTAATATCTCATTTCTTGAATATAATAATATATAATTCGCTGCCCGGTCAAATATTACACCAAAATAAAATTTGGAATTTCTGAATTCCGATCGTCTTTGCATACACTTATTTACTCCGTAGATCACTAATATGACTTCGGAATATCCACACTACGTCTCGTACATAGGTGGCATGAAATTTTTTCTTAATCCTCAAAATTACTATTCATCCACCAAATTCACTATTCACTGATGCACTTAATCATAATAAAAAAAGTTTTCATTTTACCAAAAATTCGGGTTATTACACTATTGCTCTTTGATTCTTGATCTCAGGCACATTGCTTTCCTTGCATTTTATAATAAGTTCACTCAGAATCTTGAGCTCATCTGGAAGTGGAGGAGGATAGAATGTCCTAGCAATATTCTTGCCCTTTGGTTTAGCTGGGGATTTTGGAGATAAGCATCTTTGAAGAGTAGCCGGGTCCACATCTCTAATACATGAAGTTTGTCCCTTTTCTTTTCTTGGACCAGTAATCACTCCATATAGAAGAGGCTTTAGATCATATGGGGATTTAGTCTGTGGCTCCAATTCCGTTGACACTAATACCATGGCATTCGTTGATGATGGGATGGGCGCATCCGTTGATGTAGAAGTAGCTTGATCCGTTGATGGATGTTTGTTTCTTGCAGTTTCAGCTTTCTTCTTAACCCTTTCATCTATGCTAGACCATTGTTCTTTAATCTGTGCTGCAAGTTGTAGTCTCATAGATGCTTGTTCAATTAGGTCAACTCCATCTAATTTCTCCTTTGTATACTCCCCCATAGCTAGTGGCTCCTTTGGTAAAGAGATGGCTGGGACCATGACTTTAGTGACTTGAATATTTAGCTCCTGTGATTTCTCCCCCTTTTTGTTATCATCAAGAGAGATGAGAGGGAGACCCTGAGCTGCCACTAGCTGAGTTAGTAGCTGTGTCTGCTTCTCCTGTGCCTACTGCATATGAGCTAATGTGGCTTCCACTTTGTCCACCCTAGAAGTAAGAGTTTTCAAAGTAGTTGCCACCTCATTATCCTTGTTGAAGAAAGTGGTCATCCTGGCAACAGTGAGAAGTGGGAGTTTTTCATCAAGCCTCCTTGCAGTGGAATCCTTTAGATTGTCAATGGAGTCCTTGATTTCCCTGGCTTCAATCCTTGTCTGAAGCATCTGGAGTCTCTGAATTTTTAGAGAATCCATGAATGCCTTGTAGAATTTCTTTTCAGTTTCAGGTGCAGACTCATGAGCCAAATATGCTTCATTATACTGCCTTGTGATGGCAGCATCTAAACCCTGATGTCCAAGAAAGTCTTGAGAAAGCCATCTTGGCTTAGGAGGCACCACAGAAGTCCCAGTCTGTGTAGTAGTAGCCACCTGTAGAACAGCATCAAGACTATCCTCATCACTTGAAGAACCATCATATTCAAAACTTCCACCAGCTCCTGGAGACAAATTGGCAAGTGCATCCTTAGCCCTCAGCATGGATGCAGTTGTATGAATAAGATTGAGTGACCTTTCTGCCTCCACATTGCCCTGTTGAGCCATGATTTGATAGGCTGGCACAGGATGAGTAAATGTTTTAGGATCCAAAGAAATGCTATCCAGAGTCTGTTGATAATGCTCTTGGAAAGTCAATTCTCTTTCTCCCTCATTAACCTCCATTAACTCACTTGCAATGGCTGGTTCCTTCCTTTGAGTATCTGTAGTCCCTTCTCTCTCTCCACTCTTTTCTTGCATCATGGGATCCCCATGGCTCACACCTCTCACACCCTCACCTTCACCTACTAAGGTGGAACTCTCAATTTCTCCTTTTGCCTGGCTGGAAGAAATAGCCAGCCTCTCACTCTCATCCTCTCCTTTTGCCTGGCTGCAAGCCAGCCTCTCAGATTCACTCCCTTTCAATCCTAAAAGTGTTTCAACTACCACTAGATCATCTGCACTAGTTGTGTGAACAACTTGATTTTCAAGAATAGGTGCAGAATGAACTATCAACGGAATGGTAGTTTGAACCGTCAACGGAATGAGTTCCGTTGATGGAGAAACACTTGTCAACGAAAGAGACTGTTTCGTTGATGAAGTCAAGAAAGGAGTTTGAGAAAGTGAAATTACAGTAGAATCTGTGGTGATTGACTTTAGAGATGGTTCCACAGATCCTCTTGTAGCTTCAGAAAAAGATGATTGTTGGCCCAACAAATCACTTAACAAGTGATGACCACCAATTTCAGAGTGGGGCTTCTCCAAGAATAGAGTTGGAGAATCAGGAATAGATGAATGGATCATATCCACGTCTAATGACTGTGTAGGAGAATTTTGTGGAGGTGTCTCAATATTAATATTGAGGGAGTGGGACTGTAACCCCAGAGTAAAAATTGGGGCTACATCAAACTGAATTTGAGAAACTGGAATTGTTGCTTCCAGTGTGTGTGCACCCTGTGTGACCTGGGATTTTTGTCTTACCCTTCTTTGGTATTGGGAAATAGCAGTTTGGGGGCTAGATGTGTCCCTTATCCTTTTGATATGTGCTCTTGGAGGAGAGCTTGTTTCAATAACTACATCCTTTTGAGAGGATGCAATTAGACTTGAGCTAATATCCATATTACTCATTGTGCCTTGTTGGGAAGACACAATGGGGCTAGTCTGGGCAACACTCACCTCTCCCACCTTATCCTTAGGGTTTCATTGATTTTCACCCCTTCCCTCACCACTCGCCACACCAGAATCAGTCCCCTTAGGTTGTGTAGTGGATTTTACAACAGATGCCTTTTGAGAAGCACCTGAGGTTGGCTTGGTGGATTTAGACTTTGTGGATTTAGGTCTAGTTGCAGGGGCAGGAGCCTGTTGGGTCACAGCTACAGACTCCATTGTAACAACAGTAGTAACATAAGCAGAAACTGAAGTAACATTCAAATTAGCAAGTTGAGAAAGTGTTACCTCAATAACTGGCAGATAAATGTTAGAAATCTAGCATAATAAATGGTCTTTTTCCTAGATTTCTTATCTCCTAACTTAGCACCTAGTTCATACATCAATTGAGTGCTAAAATTATAATACTTATCAGTGAGAAGCATGGTAAGCAAAATCAGAATGGAGTTAGTTAAAGCATCAAAATTACTAATTTTACCAGAAAACACTTTAATGAAAGCATCTGCTAAATAACTCCACTCCCTTACCAAGCCTCTCCTAATAATTTTATCTAAATTCTCAGTTGTCAAAGAGTAATTTATTGAATTAAGCATGTTAACAATTTCAGCATTTGTTGGTAAAGCTAAGCAATTATTCTCAGGAATGTGAAGGCATGCTTGCAATACATCTGAATTGACAATATACTCTTTACCTTGAATGGTGAATTGCAAAGTGCCGTTAGTCCCACTATACTCGCAGGAGGTCCAAATCTCCTCTATGATTTCATTGTAAAGCGGAGTGGAGTGAAACATCGCATAACTGAGCTTGCAGTTCACCAAGAAATCCATCATCTTGTGAAAGATTTTGTTCGGGCTTTCCTTGACAACAAACGGGATGGAGTTGTTCTTCTCATAAACGAACCCTCCAGCTAACATGAGTTTAACTATGGGTTCCATTGTTGAGTAAAGAAAAGCTCGAACTGTGTTTTGCTTTGAAAGAGAAGAAGTAAGAAAGCCTTTGGAAATCTTTGAGAGTAAGGTAGAAAAGAATTAAAGAAAATAAAATATCTTAAATACTCCCCCAAAAGTTCTCAAAAATTAAGTCCAAGAATAATTATAAATTACTGGATTGGCTTAAAAATCTAACCGTTATAATTAAAATACGACCATGATTTATACTTACAGGGGTGTATGCATAAATCGTGGTAAAAAGACGTGCAAATTTCAACGGTTCAGATTAACAGTGCTATATCAACGGATTAGAATTGGGCGTTTAAGGTCCCGTTTATTTTGTTGATAAAGCTGCATTTCGTTGACATAAAAGGGCTGTCAACGGAATGAGACATTCGTTGACATAGTAATTTTGACTTAGACAAAATTTCACTTTTTCCTTAGAAAATTAATTCACAGAAAATCATAGCAAATTTCTGGCTGCAAAAATCTTCCAAAAATCTCAAAAATAATTAAGAGAAATTTAGCATACGTAGCTCACTTACTAGTCTTGAGAATGTTGATTCATCAAGTCGCTTGGTAAAGATGTCTGCAAGTTGTTGTTCACTAGGAAAAAAATTTAACTCCAGAGTAGCATTCATAACATGTTCTCTAATGAAATGGTACTTGATGTCAATGTGCTTGGTCCTTGAATGCTGCACTGGATTCTCAGTAATGGCAATGGCACTAGTGTTGTCACAGAAAATAGGAATTTTCTCAACTCTTAATCCATAATCAAGTAGTTGATTTTTCATCCATAAAATCTGTGCAGAACAACTTCCAGCTGCAATGTACTCAGCCTGAGCTGTGGAGGTAGAAACTGAGTTTTGTTTCTTGCTGAACCATGACACAAGCTTGTTTCCTAGGAATTGACAGGTGCCAGTTGTGCTTTTCCTGTCCATTTTACATCCTGCATAATCTGCATCTGAATAACCAATTAGTTCAAAGCCAGATTCTCTAGGATACCAAATGCCAAGGTTTGGTGTTCCTTTGAGATATCTGAAAATCCTTTTAATAGCAAACTAACTGGGATTCCCTGGGATCATCTTGAAATCTAGCACATAGACATGTAGCAAACATAATATCAGGTCTACTAGATGTTAAATATAAAAGTGAGCCAACCCTGCCTCTGTAACTTGAAATGTCCACAAATTTTTCCTTAGTATTCAATTCAAGTTTGGTGGCAGTAGGCATGAGAGTTTTGGCAGGAGAGCATTCCATTAAGTTAAATTTCTTTAACAAATCATGAATATACTTTGTTTGACTAATGAAAATGCCTTCATTAACTTGCTTCACTTGGAGACCAAGGAAATAAGTTAATTCTCCCATCATGCTCATTTCATATTTACTTTGCATAAGTTTGGAAAACTTTTGACAAAGTTTTTCATCTATAGACCCAAAAATTATGTCATCTACATAAATTTGAACAAGTATAGTAGAGCCATTCACAATCCTATGAAAAAGAGTTTTATCTACATTACCTCTAGTGAAGTGATTCTCAAGAAGGAACTGTGAAAGTGTGTCATACCAGGCTCTAGGTGCTTGTTTCAAACCATAGAGTGCTTTTAGGAGAAAGTATACATATTATGGAAAATCATCATCTTCAAAACCAGGAGGTTGACTCACATATAGCTCCTCTTCCAATTCCCCATTCGGAAAAGCACTCTTCACATCCATTTGATAGACTTTAAAATTGGCATGGGCTGCATAGGCTAGGAAAATTCTTATTGCTTCTAGTCTTGCAACAGGAGCAAATGTTTCATCAAAATCAATTCCCTCTTCCTGTGAGTAACCTTTAGCAACCAATCTAGCTTTTTTCCTTGTGACTATGCCATTTTCATCCATCTTGTTTCTGAACACCCATTTTGTGCCTATAACACTCCTGTCTTTAGGCTTGGGCACCAGCTTCCAAACTTTGTTTCTTTCAAATTGGTTTAGCTCCTCTTGCATAGCTAAAACCCAATCTGGATCTAGAAGTGCATCCTCAACTTTCTTTGGCTCATCTTGAGACAGAAAGCTACTATATAGACATTCCTCTTGAGTTGCTCTTCTAGTTTGGACTTTTGAAGAAACATCACCTATGATGAGTTCAAAGGGATGATCTTTGGTCCATTTCCTTGAGGGAGGTAGACTAGCTCTAGAAGATGTAGCTTCATGATCATGATTGCCTTGAATAGATATTTGTCCTTGAGAAACTCCCCCTGAGTTTGTTGTCCCTAAGTGATCATTCCTAGAAGCATTTCTATTACTGTCAACGGAATGCCCACTTTGACTGTCAATGAAATGATCATTTGGTCTGTCAACGAATTCTCCACCATGACTGTCAATAGAATGATCATTTGGTCTGCTAGCAGCTATTCTTTTCAATCTTAATGCAGCAATTTCATCTTCACTGCTACTTTCATCTGTGCTAGACACAACAACTTTAGGCTATTTCTCAATAGCCTTAACATGATTTACTTGATCTCCTTCCTCATTCTCAAAAGAAAGACTTTCATGGAAACCTTCATCACAGAGACCTTGAATTTTGAGATCATCAAAAACAACATGTACAGATTCCATAACAATGTTAGTTCTGAGATTATAGACTCTGTAAGCTTTCCCTGCTGCATATCCCACAAATATTGCTTCATCTGCCTTTGCTTCAAATTTCCCCAAATGCTCAGCTTGATTTCTTAGAACAAAGCACTTGCATCCAAAGACATAAAGAAAATCCAATAGTGGCTTCTTTCTTTTGAGAACTTGATAAGGGGTCATTCCCTTGGCTTGATTAATCAAAGAAATATTTTGAGTGAAGCAAGCTGTGTTAACTGCCTCGGCCCAAAAATTCAAAAAGTGTTCTGCTTTTCCTTTCAACTACACCATTTTGCTGTGGTGTTCTTGTAGCTGAAAATTCATGCAAAATACCATTTTCCTCACAGAACATCTTCATAGTTGAATTCTTTAACTCTGTCCCATTGTCACTCCTAATTCTTCTTACTTTGAAATCAGGATGATTGTTTACCATCTTGATGTGATTGATAATGATTTCACTTGCCTCATCTTTGGAGTGCAACAAGAAAGTCCATGTAAATCTAGAAAAATCATCAACAATAACAAGACAGTATTTCTTCTTTGAAATGGACATGACATTTACAGGGCCAAATAGATCCATATGAAGCATCTCAAGCTGTTGGACAATTGATGACTATGTCTGCTTTTGAATGATGCCTTCTTTTGTTTCCCTTTTTGACAGACATCACATAAACAATCCTTGGTGAATTCCACCTGTGGAATTCCTCTAGCAAGATCTTTCCTCACCAAGTCATTCATAACCTTGAAATTCAAATGAGACAATTTCTTGTTCCATAGCCAACTTTCATCCTTGCTTGCCTTTCTAAACAGACAAGTGATGGTGTCTGGACTTGTGCTACTAAAGTCAACAATGTACACATTCCCTCTTCTGAATCCAGTCATTACCACATTGTTGTCTCCACCTTTAGAAACAACACAGGCTTCTCTTGAAAAAGTAACTAAAAATCCTTTGTCACAAAGTTGGCTGATACTAAGCAAGTTGTACTTTAGACCATCCACCAATGCAACCTCATCAATGATGACATTTTCTCTTGAAATTAAGCCATATCCCTTAGTGTAGCCTTTGTTGTCATCTCCAAAAGCAATACAAGGGCCAGCTCTTTCTTGGAACTCTGTGAGCAGGGTAGAATCACCAGTCATGTGTCTTGAACAACCACTATCCAATTACCAAAGATTCCTTTTGTCTCCCTGCACACAATAAAACCAAATCAAGTTGATTTTGGTACCCAAGTTTCCTTGGGTCCTGTTTTGTTAGCCTTTGATTTACTCTTCACATCATTTTTCACCTTGGGCTCAGATTGAGTTAAATCAACCTTTACCTTTTGTGTTGACTTCTGAGGGTTGCTCACATTTTCATTTATGGCATGCATATTTGGAGGAACAAACATGTTATTCACATTCCATGGTATTTGTGGAACATCAAACATATTCATGTATGGATTAGGCACAAATGGCATGCTATCATATGGATTTTGAAATTGTGCATATGGAGCAAACATATTAGGCATAACAGGCATTGCAGGCATAGAGGTATTCATTGCAGGCTTAGGCATTTTCACATTAGTATGCTTCTTAATAGATTTGCAATTAGCAGATAAATGACTAACACTTCCACAATTAACACATGTTTTTCTAGGAGCATACTTATCAGGTGTGTAATTGTTATGTTTGTTAATCCCTACTTTGCCATTTCTGTTATTCTTTTTATTGTCCTTAACCTCAACTTGAATTTTCTCTAACTTGTCTTTCAATTGCTTGTTAGACAAGTGACCTACATTAGCTCTCTCAACAGGCTTCTCAACTTTCTTTGAATTACTAGACTCACCTTGAACAAAGTTCTTGGTGACAGGACCATACTTGTTACTAAGTCTAGTGAGTTCTTCTTTCTTTTCCTTTGTCAACGAAACAGCATGATCGGTTGATGGTTCATCTGTCAACGGAATTATGCATTCCGTTGACGTATCAACCTTCAACGAATGACCATTGTTGTTTGTTGACTCTGTTTCTGATTCTAAGGTTTCAATAGCATACCCTAGCTTCTCTTTGTTCTTTTTCCATGATTGTTCACAGAAAGATTCCATACCTTGAACATTAATGATGTTGCTAGCAACATTTCTGGAATCTTTCCATTTTGCAATCACTCTCTGTTCTATTTCTAGTTGTGTTTTAAGAATCTCTTCCCTTTTTAACACTTTCTCAAGTTCCTGCTTAGCATCCCTACTGACACATCTCATTTTCTCAAACTCAATGAGTTATGCTTCTAACATGGCATTTCTATCACTTAAGAGCAAATTACTCTCTTTAATTCTTGAGTTCTCTTTGGTAAGTGATTTAAGAGTAACACGCAAATTATATAGTACAGTAGACATTTCATTAACTGTACTATCACATTCCTCTTTAGAAAGCTCAGAAAGATTAGTAATTGTTACCTGGTTGCTAGAGGAACTTGCTTCCTGCTCATGATTGTTAGCCATTAGAGCCAAGTTGACATACTCAACATCATCATCTGAATCTTCACCATTACCAGCCCAATCATACTCCTGAGACATGAAAGCCTTTTCTTTTTGCTTGAGAAGTTTAAAGTATTTCTTTTTATAATCAACATGCTCAAATTTCCTGTTGCCCTTCTCAACTTTGGGCTTTCTGCAATCTCCAGCAATGTGACCAATCATTCCACAGTTGAAACATTTAGATTTAGACTTTTCAACCCAATTAATTTTGCTAGGTTGAAAATCTCTCCTTGGTGGTCTTGCTTCTGAGTTTCTCTTGAATTTGAACTTAGAAAATTTTCTTGAAAGAAAAGCAATGTGTTCATCAATCTCATCTAAGTCATCCAAGTTGGCTGGTTCTTTTTATTCTTCTGTCATCTTGCCTTTACCCTTGCTAACATCACTCCTACAACTAGCTTGACTAGTTGTGGCTTTTGCAGCTTTTTCATTGTCATCTTCCAGTTGGTTCACAGATGCAATCAGTGCAATAGATCCACCTTTCTTTTGTACCTTCTCAATTTCTTCATCTTGCTCCATTTCCAGCTCATATGTCTTTAAGGTTCCATAAAGCCTTTCAAGAGATGTAGATGCATTTTTACTTTCCAGTGAAAGTAATTGTCCTTATCTAGAACTGGTATCTTTACACCTGCATCCTTCTTCACCATGGTTTCTGTTTTGGCCTTGATCTTTAAACTCCTTGTATGTTAGAAGCTTGCTTTGATACCAATTGTTAATCCCAAATGACCTAACAGAATTGTAGAAGGGGGGGGGGGTTGAATACAATTCTAGATATTTTTAAACTTAAAACAACTTTAAAATAAATTATCACAGAAAATAAAAACACAAGCAAATATAAAATTTCAGTTGGATGTTTTGAGGATCCAACTGAGATGTTTTTATTGCGGGAATAATATGTGTTACAAAAGTAGCACAACTGCTCAGTTCCTAATGTAGAGTGAGAGTGCTCTTGAAAGAAGCTAATACAAAGTTATTCTATCTCACTCACTTACAGTAAAATGAACTGCTACACTTGGTTATATATCCCAAGTTTACAATGCTATTTTTGGCTACTCTAAAATGTACAAAGGGTAACCGCCAGTAGCTTGCTTTTCATTCCTTTTGTCCAATGGTCCTTGGAGATCTTGTCTTTTGTCTTCATGCTTATTATGATCACACTCAAGAACCTAATTGGAAATTGGAATGTTTCCTCATTCCCAGTGTCCATTTTAATGGCTCCCAATGCAAAGTACACTTCTACATCACCTTTTGATCTGTCAGAAAACTGTCACTATCACTTTGTCAACTATTCAGAAAAGTGATAATGATTCGTTGATAACAGTGAGATTTGTTTCGTTGATAGCTTTATTCTTCATTCCGTTGATGGTACATTCTTCATTCCGTTGATAGTGTAATCTTCATTCCGTTGAAATGTCTTCACTTAGGCAAAATTACAAGGCATAGAATATTTACAATTAACCAACCTATTTTGCCTATCAAGTACTTAGTCAACATGACTTGGAAAACCTATCTAATACCTACAACAAATGCATATCAACCAGTTGAAGTATTGTACAATGCAATTGCTACATTACTCATTTCGTTGATGAGACTCATGCCGTTGATGAGCTACCTGTCAACGGATGCTGCAAAGCATACCATTCCGTTGACAGTTACAATATTGACTTAACACAAAATCTACTAAGTGTTTTATAATTATCATCAAGAACAATATATTCCTAACACTTCCCTCCAGTTGGAGTTGTGTTGCACATTGTAACGAAAGCCTAGGCGCTGAGTTACTGATAATGTGGCAGTGATGAGTAATGATGTTCCTCATACAGTAGAGGTACTGTATGGCCTGTTTTGACGAAAAGAATATCTAAACATATCGTTCTGTATATGAACGGAGTTTCAAAGGTTTTCAATTATGATATCAGCTTACATATATGATTATGCTGTTATATCTTATTATCGAGCTATAGTGCTCAGTCTTGTTTCTTTTATATATCACAACACAACAGAGTCAAAAAGGTGTTCATCACTGATATTTTATAGTATTTTGAACAGTATGAGATATCTAAATAGATATGTGTGTTTATAGGTTGAGAAGGGATTTAAGAGATATAGTATATTGAACTGTATAGTGTTTTGAAACAATGGATAGGCTTTAAGCCTTGATTCCAATATTTGATATCTATTTTAAAAGATATGTTTTGAATCTTGGTTTATTATATCGATACCAAGGATTTCTAAATGATTTACGAAGAGTATTTGAGTATGATTATAAGTCATACAGTATTTTGAACGATAGACTATTTTGGGATCAAACCCTAGTAGTGTTAAAACTTTGATCCTATATGGATTATCTACCTTAAAGGTTTAAAGATTTAAACTGGGATAGATTTCTTGCTGAGCGCTATTAGCTCATTCTTGCTTTATTAAACCTTTCAGCATGAAGAAAACATTGCCGATTCACCTCGTGTTACGAGAGCAAGGGAATGGAGAGACCACCCTTGAGTTAGTTCAACAGGATGGATACTGCCGGTGTGAGCAGAATAGTTGTTGACTGAATTAGTAAGAATTGTTTTCGAGTAGGTTTGTATTATTAAACCTTGTATAGAATGGTGAGGTCTATTATTGTAACTTCAGGTAGAGGTTGTAAATAATAGATGAGATCCTGGATAGTACATTTGAGTTGTAATAACAAATGTTACTTTTGTTTCTCATTTCCAAGGCTATAACTTGTGTGTGTGTGCATAACTGATTGGGGTCTTTGGAGTTGTATTATTAGAATGTTGTAAGTAATGCAGGTATTGTATAATTGATGGAGCGTGACAACCCAAATTCCTGACCCCGGATCTGGGGGTGTTACAACTTGTGTCTTATCTGAAATTAAGAAAATCCAAGTACACTTTGAAAAATCTTCAACCACAGTTAGAAATTGATTACATCTGCCATGAGTTTTGACTTTATAAGGACCCCATAGGTCACAATGTAATATTTCAAATAAAACTGAACTAGTTGTAACACTAGTAGGAACAGGTGATCTGGTCTTCTTAGCTCTCAAGCAGACATCACAGTTTGACACTTCATGAGAAATAATATTTTGAGACTGTAAGACCGATTGAAGAACAGGAGTTGAAGGGTGCCCCATCCTAGAATGCCAGAGAAGAAACTTAGGAGAGACTGAATTTGACTGAACTATAGTAGTTGCACACTTTGTCAGTTGAGGAGACAAATGATATAAACCTGCTGTCTGATCACCAATCTCTATTGTTAGATCAGAATTCAATGATCGTCAGGAGCTAGACTCAACTGATCAGGATTGCTGACATCATCAGGATTACATGATCGTCAGGATCAAGATACATATCAGGACTGGGATCAGGATTGATCATCAGGACTGGAAGCTGATCATGATTCCTACTTCGAGTTATATTTGGAGTCTAGTTAAACATGGAAGTTTATTCTGTCGGTTCCTGGTTTGTAGAATGTAGCTATCAATTATGGATAGGTTTCAATCTTTGTAATTTATTAGGACTTATCATTGATAGAGAAGCTGTGTAGTATATAAACACAGTTTTGGTTTCGATTTATGGACACACGTGAACATAATCGAATAGAAGCTCTCAAGAACATAGAATTTCTTGAGAGAGTTTTTGTAAGCTAGCAGCTCTCAAGAACATCAGAATTTCTTGAGAGAGTTTGTAACAGTTTTATATCAGATTTAATAAAGTTGTTATCTTTCTTTCATATTTGTGATATATACATTAAGAAGTCGATTATCTTATACTATTGTATTCAACCCCCCTTCTACAATAGATTATTATTGGGCAACAATTGGTATCAGAGCAAACTGATTTAATTCTGAATCAGATACGATCTAAAGATGTCGACAACCAAGTATGAAAGCATGAAGATTCCCATCTTGAAGAAATCAGAATATCCAACATGGAGGGTAAAGATGCTGATGTACCTGGAGGCTATGGATCCTAACTATTTGGACAGGATTCATGATGGACCATATATTCCTACAAGGATTGTAGAACGAACAGATACAATACCTGAACATTATGTGGTCAAGGTTAAAAGTGAATGGACTCCAGAAGAAAAAGCTTATGTACTCAGGGAACCAAAGATAAAGAATATCTTGCACAGTAGTCTTGATGCTGTCATGTCAAATAGAGTGATTGCATGCAAGTCTTCAAAAGAAATCTGGGATACTTTGGAAACTCAGTGCCAGGGATCTGCATCTGTCAAGAAAAACAGAAGGGCTCTTTTGATTCAAGAATATGAACAATTTGATGCAAGACCTGATGAGAGCTTAACTGATCTATATGATAGATTTCTGACACTATTGAACAGTTTATCTTTAGTTGACAAGGAATATGAAACTGAAGATTCAAACACCAAGTTTCTAAGAGGTTTACCTGAAGAATGGGACACTCAGACCTCGATCATTAGACATCAGTATGATCTTAACACTGTGTCTCTTGATGAAGTCTATGGGATGCTAAGAACTCATGATCTTGAAGTCCAACAGAGAAAGAACAAGAAAAGCAGCAAGGCAAAATCAATTGCTTTGAAAGCAGAGGCTAAATCAAAAGGAAAAGATATGGAGGTCTCTAGAAGTAAAACAAGAATAGTTGAGTCAGATCCTGATGACTCTTCATCAGATACTGATGGCAATCCTGATGCCAATACTGATAATGATTCTTCTGACTCAGACATGGAAGAGATGGTTGCTATGATTGTCAGAAACTTCAGAAGGATGAAGTTCAGGAAGAATAGAAGACAAGGCAACTTTCAGAAAAAGGCTTTCAACTCAAACAAAGATAAGTATATCAAAAAGGACAGCAAGGGTAGCAAATTTGACAAGTCAAAGGTTAGATGCTACAAGTGCAATGGTATGGGTCACTTTGCTTCTGAGTGCAAGAAGACAAAGGCACTTATCACATCAAGCAAGGATTGGATGGACTCTTCCTCAGAATCTGATACTGAGGTGGTCAACTATGCTCTAATGGCCAATGCTGATGTAATTTCTACTCCTGATGATAAGGTACTAAATACTATCTTTGATTTTGATACTGATAATGTTTCTGAGTTAAGACGTTTTCTAAAGTCTTTACATATTAGCTTTAGAAGTCAAACTGCTGAAAATACTAGGATCTTATCTGAGATGTCTGAACTTAGAAAAAGGAATGATATATTATAAGCTGAATTTTCTCGTATGCAAGAAGTACAAAGAGAATGTGATAATGCGAATCACATGTATTTAGAGATGAAATCCAATTGTACTGCTCTTGAAAAGGAACTTGAATATGCTAATGAGAAAATCAGAACCTGGACAGACTCTGGTAGGAAATTTCATGAGATTAATACCTCTAAAAATTGGAAAGAGTGTCTAGGATATAAGTCAGATGAGGATAAGAAATTGAAAGAGAAAATTATCATTGATGAGACAGTCAGTCCAAAGACCTATAGACATGTTATAGATACAACCAAATCTAAGATTACTCCTGTTAATTTTGTTTTTGGTAAGGATTTCAATTCTACTTTTGAAAAGGGATCTACTTCTACTCAAGGAATTAAAATTATAAAGTCTAAACCTGTCATGAATAAAGTCATTAAGAATGTAGGTCTATTGTCTCAGAAACAACTTAAGGATAAAATCTGTGAGGTGACAGATAAGAAAAAGGAAGCTACTGTTAAGAGAAACAGGAATGGTACAGTTGGGATCAATAAAGAGAATGGTTACAAATATATCCCAAATGCACCTAGAAAGTGTTGTTTTAACTGTGGTAACTCTAATCATCTTTCTATTGATTGTAAGAAGAGTAAGAAGAAGAATGCTGATATTTCTAAGTCTGAGGTTAGGAATAGATCAATATTTTATAAATCACAGAAGTCATGTTTTCATTGTGGTAGTATATGGCATTCTATTTATACTTGTAAAGATTATCATGAGTTGTACTATAACTTTTATGAACCATTGCCTAAAGTTGATAAAAATAGTGCAAACTCTGGTAGCATTAAGAATGTCAAGTTGGAACATGCTTTTGTTAATACTGATACTGACAAAACAAATCCTGATGGAGTAAATCCTGTCAGGACTACTAAGGTCAGAAAGTCTTCTGCTGTGAAAGTTAATAAATTGCATGGAAAAGGAGCCCAACAAGTATGGGTTCCTAAATGTTCTAACTAGTGTGTTTCTATTCTGATTGCAGGGTAAAAAGAAAAATGTATTAGTCATGGATAGTGGATGTTCTGTGCACATGACTGGAAACAAAGCCCTGTTATCAGAATATGAGGAAAAAGCTGGCCCAACTGTGTCTTATGGAGATGGCAACATTGGACAAACTTTGGGATATGGAAATATAATCATTGGAAATGTCATCATTGAAAAAGTAGCTCTAGTGAAGGGACTAAAACACAACCTGTTGAGTATTAGTCAAATCACTGACAGAGGTTATCATGTCAACTTCTATTCCACTCATTGTGAAGTAGTCAGTAGAACAACAAGCAAGATAGCACTGACTGGCTACAGGCATGGTAACATATATGAAGCCAACATTCAATCAAATACTGATGACTCCCCTACCTGTCTGATCAGTAAAGCTTCAGTAGATGAAAGTTGGAATTGGCACAAGAAGCTTTCTCATCTCAACTTCAGCAATATCAATGAGTTGGTTAAGAAAGATTTAGTGAGAGGATTACCAAAAGTGTTATATACTCCTGATGGACTCTGTGATGCATGTCAGAAAGCAAAACAAAGAAGGACATCATTCTAGAGTAAATCAGAATCCTCTATTAAAGAACCATATCACATGCTACATCTTGATCTATTTGGTCCAGTCAACATCATGTCCATCAGTAAGAAAAGGTACACTCTTGTAATTGTTGATGAATATTCTAGATTCACCTGGGTGTATTTTCTGCACAGAAAAGATGAAACTCCTGAAGTTCTGTTGGATCATGTGAGAATGATTGAGACAACCACAAAGTACAAAGTCAAGATTTTGAGAAGTGATAATGGTACTGAATTTAAGAATTCAAAGATGGAAGAGTTCTACAAGTACAAAGGAATCATTCAACAATTCTCTGCTCCTGGCACACCTCAGCAAAATGGAGTAGTTGAAAGGAAAAATAGAACTCTTATTGAAGGTGGCAGAACTATGTTGGAAGAAGCAAAATTACCTACATATTTCTGGGCAGAAGCAGTCAACACAACATGCTATACTCAAAATCTCACATTAATCAACAGACATGGTGTTACTCCTTATCAGTCACTCAAGGAAAAGAAACCAAGTCTGAAGCATCTGCATGTGTTTGGCTGTAAATGTTTTGTTCTCAGAACTCATCCTGAACAACTAGGGAAATTTGAAACAAAGGCTGATGAAGGAATTTTCATAGGCTATCCTGCATCAAGAGCCTTCAGAGTTTTTAATTTGAGGACAAGGACTGTCATGGAGTCAATACATGTATCTTTTGATGACAAGAAGATAGCTGGAATCAATGAAGACTCTCATGATAGATTGATTTTTGAAAATGAAGCTACCAAGGAACCTGAGGAAAGTGAATCAGATCCTGTCCATACATCAGATCCTGATCGGTCACCAAATCCTGATGACACACCAGATGCTGATGGTGCAAATACTGATGATGCAATCAATAGTGATACTTCTAGTAGTGCTAATGTTGAGGGGGAGCAACAGCATTCTACTACAAGTTCAGAGTCAACTCAATCATCAGGACAGAATTCTTCAGATACTGATTCAAGTGATGATCCTGATAACTTATCAGGAGGACATAACAATAATTCAGGGGGAGCTTCAAGACAAGCAAGTTCTTCAAATCGAGATAACACTAATCCAGGGAGAGCATCTACGTCAAGAAACAATTTAACACCAGCAAGGAAATGGACTGCAAGTCATACTCGTGATTTGATCATTGGGGATCCTGATGCAGGTGTTCAAACAAGAAGTGCAACTCAAAATGAATGTCTATACAATAACTTTCTATCCAAGGAGGAGCCAAAGAAAGTTGAAGATGCACTTAAAGATGCTGATTGGGTTACTGCAATGCAAGAGGAACTGAATGAATTTGAAAGAAATGAAGTCTGGATACTAGTACCAAGACCAAAGAATAGATCAATTGTTGGTACAAAGTGGATTTTCAAGAACAAGACTGATTCTGATGGAGTAATAATCAGAAACAAAGAAAGACTAGGTGCAAATGGGTATTCTCAACAAGAGGGAATTGATTATGATGAAACTTTTGCTCCTGTTGCAAGACTAGAAGCCATCAGGATATTTCTTGCTTATACAGCACATAAGAAATTCAAGGTTTTTCAGATGGATGTTAAAAGTGCTTTCTTAAATGGAGAACTGGAGGAAGAAGTCTATGTTGAGCAACCTCCTGGTTTCATTGATCCTAAATATCCAGATCATGTCTACAAATTGGATAAGGCACTTTATGGACTAAAGCAAGCTCCAAGAGCATGGTATGAAACTTTAGCTCTATTCTTACTGGAAAGTGGATTCAAAAGAGGTGCTATTGATAAAACTCTATTTTATTTGAATCATGGTAAGGACTTGTTGTTAGTTCAGATTTATGTTCATGATGTCATTTTTGGGTCAACAAACAATAAGCTTTGTGAAAAGTTTTCCAAGCTTATGCAGTCAAGATATCAAATGAGCATGATGGGAGAAATGAGTTACTTTCTTGGTCTTCAAGTTAAACAGACTGATGAAGGGATTTTTATCAATCAGTCTAAATATACAAGGAATTTATTGACAAGGTTTAACATGCAAGATAGTTCTCCTGCTACAACTTCCATAGCTACAGCTACCAAACTTGATCCTGATCAAGGTGTTGAGGTAGATGTAACTCACTACAGAGGACTGATTGGCTCTTTATTTTATCTCACTGCAAGTAGACCAGATATCATGTTTGCAACCTGTCTGTGTGCAAGATTTCAAGCAAAACCTAGAGAACCCCATCTGATTGCAGTCAAAAGAATTTTCAGATATCTCAAAGGCACTTCTTCACTTGGCCTTTGGTATGCAAGGGAATCAGATTTTGGGTTGTGTGGTTATTCAGATGCTGATTTTGCAGGATGCAAAATAGACAGGAAAAGTACTTCAGGAAGCTGTCAGTTTTTTGGTGGAAGACTAGTTTCATGGTTCAGTAAAAAGCAAAAATCCATTTCCACTTCAACTGCATAAGCTGAGTACATTGCTACAGGAAGTTGTTGTGCTCAGATAATGTGGATGAGAAATCAGTTGTTAGATTATGGCCTGTCATACTCAAAAATCCCTATTTATTGTGATAACCAAAGTGCTATTGCAATGACAGGAAATCCAGTTCAACATTCTCTTACTAAACACATCAGTATTCGATATCACTTCATAAGAGAACAAGTTCTGGAAGGAAAAATTGAACTTCACTTTGTTCCCACTGATCAACAACTAGTTGATATATTCACCAAGCCACTACCTGAAGCTACTTTCAATAAATTGGTGAATGAACTTGGAATAATGAACTTTGAGAATTTCTGAGGAAAGCTACAAAGAGGAAATCCTGATAACTGTCAAATCCTGATGGTTATTCGGAAAGGTATGTTTTCTTTGATCAAATCCTGATAGGATGCAATCCTGACAGGAAGTCAACTGGTCAAATCCTGATGCTCAGATATTGAAGCTGGTATGAAAACCAGAGGTTCTATGCTACTTTGTCATTAACACTTCTGGTAAACTCTGGAAAAAAAGATTTTTACTTAGTCTTTGATTAAGTTTTCAGTCTTAATTCTCAATTGCAATTATATTTCTATCAGAGTTTACTATTCGTCATTTTATATGTCAATATTAGTGTTACTAACAAATTTTGCAGGTAAGTACAGAAAGAAAAACAGTTGAGAAAATAGACAAATTTCATTAATTCTTGAAGATTCATTACAAATGAAAATGGAAATTACATATTTTTTTCCTAGTCTATTTTTCTACTCAGGAACACGTGCCCTGCAAATAAGCATGAACGCTCCTGAGCAGCTTCACAGTCCATCAGGAATGGACTGTCTCTTGTTCCATCCTTAAAGGACAAGAAGAGGAGCTGATTCACTTGAAGGCGGATCGTCACCGTGACCACCGGGACTCTTCCGTGCCTCCAACTTGCATGACATACAAGCATCACAGATTCTCTTCTTTCTTTTCTCAAGCTCTTGGTTGAGCTCCTCATCCTCTTCATCATCCTCATCCTCTTCAAAGATGAGGTTATCAAGCGGATTCCAGTCTGGATTGGCTTGCAGGAAGTTGTGCCAAACCACATCAAACATTGCGTTAACAAACGCTTCATGTTCCTGAGGGTCAGGAACTGGTTGTGGCTCAATGTCAGCAAGAGCCTCCTCCATCTCTTGCCATATGATATCGAGCTCAGCATCAGGTATGTTGTTTTGTTGTTGGTTGGCAGCCATTGAAAAACAAAGAAGGTGAAAAGTTTTCGTAAGTTTTTCTCTAGAGAGGGTTTGTGTTTTTAATAGATAGATGATGTTATGTTTAACAGTTCTATTTTATAGAGACTGTGTGTTAAGGTTGCAGGTCATTTTCTCAATATCGAGGTGACTGTTCAGTTTCTCATAATTACTTTGCCTCGTTAATTGGTAAGAATGGTTACATGGGTATTATGCTATTTATTTTGTAATCATTTTTTTTCGAAAACAGCATTTATCAGGATTGTCAAAATAAATTTTGTTTTTCTAAATAAAATTTTATTTTACTTCATATTAATTTTTTTTTTATATCCTGATAAGGGAAATGGTTTCATTGGAAATTCTTTTATTCCTGATGAGGTTAGGTTTTTCTTACATAGGAAAATGCCTACTCGTTATGGTTTAATTTCTAATGCTATGGGGCAAGGCCAATCACACCTTGTTCCTAACCCAAGCATTCATCCTAAACAGTCTAAACAGTCAACTGCCACCTCTATTGTCTCTCAAAAGACTTTAGTTGTAAAATCAAAGAAGTCAGCTAGAACTGATGTGTCAGGAAGGTAATCAGGTTCAAAGGATTTTTCCTCTACACCACTCACTAAAAGGAAGTTACAAGGGGGTGTACAAGGGGTCCTGGTGAAGAAAGCTGCAAAGGGAGGTGAGGCTGTTTCTGTTAAAAGAAAGTTAGTGCTCAGGGATGAGACTGACTCAGAGGATGATTTACCTATATCCTCTGTGATGAATGTGAATAAGGAAGTTGCTGATACTGCTACTGCAGCTGTGGTTCCATTGTCTACACCACAGAAGAAAAGGAAGTTATCAAAAAGCAGGTATCATATTCCTTTAGAAAAGAAGCTGGATACTGATGTACAGGACACTTCTATTCTGAATGAGTAATCAGTTTCAACTGCTCAAGCAAATCCTGATGTTAGTATTCCTGATGCTGCACCAAGTCAAGTGGTTAATATTTCAGACTCTCCAACACAGGACCCTCCAACAAAAAGACATGTTGATATTTCATGGGAGAAGTATGGTGCTGCTGCTTCCAATCTTGGGATAAAACATCCAATGGAAAAGCTAAGGAAGGTAGAAGAGTTAGTCTATCAGAGACAGAAGAAACTGAAAGGATCAAGTCCACAAGAACCTGAACCTCAAAGTGGTTCAGCAGCTCTTTCTGATGATCCAGCCATACAAGAACCACTCAATCAAAGTTTGAGTGAAGGCTTAGCTAGTGGAATGGTCCCACAAGAACCATTTTCTCAAAGGGAGAATGCAGACATCGACATTCCAGCTACACAAGAACCATCTTCTCAAAGTGAAGATGCAGGCCAAGCTACAGTTTCTGAGAAATTTCCTGACAATGCTCAAGGGATTTCTGGTGTAGATGAAGTTCAAAGATTGGTCGAGGACACTGTCAATGAGGGAAGCACACAAGAACCTTTGACTCAAAGTGTTGAAGCAGCTTCTGAACCTCAAGCTCCACAAGAACCATTGGTAGCAAATACTGATGCAAGCATATCAAATCCTGACGGTGTTCATCCTGACGCTAGTGGTGGTCCTGATGTTGAACCTATCCTGATACAGCCACTTCGTTCAAGACCGATGGATCATCCTATCACAGATTCACAGGATAAAATGAAAGGTATAGCTATTCCCGATCCTGATGATATTCATAGTACTGATGATGATGACTCTGATGATAGTGATGATGATGAGAATCGAAAAGAGAAGGAACAGCTTGCTACAGCACTCAAAATTAGTCTTGGAACTAATTTTGGTTCATCAAGTACATATATGGCTGGCAAAGCTTCCACTGGGAAAGATCAGAGACAAGATTTTTCTATTCCTTCCTTTAATCCTGCTGAGGCACTTAGACAGAATGAATGGAACAATTCATGGCACAGATCTACTGAATCTGTAAGTTATTCTTCTGCTTTGGAACATGCCTATGATGCAGTGAAATCTATAGAGAATCAAGACTTGAAGAATCATCTGAAGGCTACAACTTTGTTATTCAAAAGTCTAAAAAGTGAGATTGATTCTATCAAGAACTCAACTGAGTTGGCGAAGAATGATATTTCTCAAAATTTTACAAAGGAGCCTACTGCTTTTCAGCTAAGGGTAGTAGAATCCCAAGTGAAATCTGTCATTTCTGAACAAACCTCTATCAACAGAAGGATTGATTCTCTGGATACTAAGGTAACTGACATTCAAGCCTCTCTTTCCTTAATTTTGAATTTATTGTCAAATCCTGATGTCAAAAAGGGGGAGAAGGTTAGTCAGACAAAATGCACACCTGATCTAGTATTAAGGAATAATGATGATGATACTGGAGATGATGGTTCTGACAAAGTGATACAAGGAAAAACCTCTGATGCTGCTGTTATGAAGTCTACAATTCAAATTTCACAAAGTCAAACAACGCAGTCAACTCATGTTTCTGATTCTGGAGTTAAGACAGTAAGAACTTTGGTGCAATCTCAGATCCTGACGGAAGAACAAATCCTGACACCTGGTCATGGACATACTCTTGTTACAATTCCTGAAGGTGATGAAGATATTTTTATTGATAATCCTGAAGATGCATCAAATTTATTCCAGAAGTTTTCTACAAAAGATGGCAGAATTGTTACTCTATATCACACTGATAAAAGAGTTCAACAATTATTTGCAAGAAAAGCACTCTCTACAGCAAGTGAAGAATATCCTGATCTCTCACATGAAGAATTCTTAAGACAACTGAGAGAAATGATGGAAAGTTGTAATAACCCTGTTTCTGCTAGAGGTAGAGGAAGCAGAGGTAGGAGAGGAGCTAGAAGAAGTAGAAGAGGTTCTTCAACTCAAACAATACCTAGACAGACAAGGTCTCGAGGGTTAAGAATTGAAGAAATTCCTGAACCTATTCAAACTCTAGTAGTTCCCGACAGATCTACTTTTGGTGATGATGGAAATATTGAAGAAGAACCTGAATTGAGAAGAAAATCAAGAAAATCAACTCTCTGCAATACAAATCAAATTGAAGAATCTAATCCTGATGTTGTTCCTGATAATATTCAAGATCCTGATGATTCTGAAATTATGCAAGAGATTGATTTGATAATTTTATCTACTGTGGTTGACTTTCACAACAAGGAAGTAGATGAAGAAGAAGAAGCCAGAAGAAGTGAAATTACAAAATCAACAAATAGAGATTTCAATCTCTATGTACAAAGGCTTAAACTCTCAAACAGAAGAGTGTGGAGGAACCCAAGCAGACAAGAATCTTCACTGGAAAGAAGCTATGCTTTTGAAAAGGAAAAGGATAAGAAGTGGAAACATATTAGTACACTGAGGTGTGGTACACTTATCAATTTTCAGTCTGGAGGAATTATTACAAGCGCTTCAAGTGTTGTTGATTTATCTGATATGGGTAGATCAAAAGCACTCTGGTTAAAGATATTTTCAAATCTGAAGCAATTGACAAGTAATTCAAGAGGAGGTATTGGACACAGGGATGCTGAATATCTAAATATGTCATATGTTGATCCTTACTCCTTAACTGAAATTGGAGGTACTTTAACTTCTGAAAACCTGAACAATTTACTAGCTGTTGATATAGTTATAGATTATCATGATGGTTTTGACAAGAAAGAAAAGCTTCTGTACTTCATGAAAGATGGTAGTGTGAAGATTTTATCTATTCAAGATCTGCTGATGAAAACTACACAGGAACTGAAATATGTTCATTATCTTTTGAGATCGAAGAATCAAATGTGCAAGGAATGGAGTGACATGATTTTGTCAACAATAAGAAGAAGACTGGATGGAAACAGTAATTTCAATGGTAATTATACTCCCATGTACTTAAATCAAAGAGGTCGGGATGTAGAAATGCAAAGGGGTACTTCTGTTAAAGAAGTAACTTTTGGCATGACTCAACTTACTCTGAATCCTGATGGGAAGGAAATTGCTTATCTTTTGCTTAAAGAGCATAGTCTTCAGAAAAGCTCCATATTGAATCTCAGAGCAGCTATCTACCAGATTAATGAGGAAGATGAAGAACTCAGAAATCTTAAGGAAAGACTGATTCAAATTCTTGAAGAAAAAGAAGAAAATTTGTTATCCAACTTCTTGAAGATGAATCTGTTCTATCAAAGAATTTAAACAGATAAGTTGTTGCTGCAGATACTGTACATTTTGTATATATGTTTTTGACATCATTGAATCTTAGGAATCTATACTTTATTTCACAAAGTATGAGATTGGGGGAGATTGTTAGATCAGAATCCAATGATCGTCAGGAGCTAGACTCAACTGATCAGGATTGCTGACATCATCAGGATTACATGATCGTCAGGATCAAGATACATATCAGGACTGGGATCAGGATTGATCATCAGGACTGGAAGCTGATCAGGATTCCTACTTCGAGTTATATTTGGAGTCTAGTTAAACATGGAAGTTTATTATGTCGGTTCCTGGTTTGTAGAATGTAGCTATCAATTATGGATAGGTTTCAATCTTTGTAATTGATTAGGACTTATCATTGATAGAGAAGCCGTGTAGTATATAAACACAGTTTTGGTTTCGATTTATGGACACACGTGAACATAATCGAATAGAAGCTCTCAAGAACATAGAATTTCTTGAGAGAGTTTTTGTAAGCTAGCAGCTCTCAAGAACATCAGAATTTCTTGAGAGAGTTTGTAACAGTTTTATATCAGATTTAATAAAGCTGTTATCTTTCTTTCATATTTGTGATATATACATTAAGAAGTCGATTATCTTATACTATTTTATTCAACCCCCCTTCTACAATAGATTATTACTGGGCAACATCTATCATCCTCTTCTGAGATTGGTCCTGTAGAATGCATTTAGTGGCATTAAAATGTATACTAAATGAAGACTGAGCAGTGAGTTTTGAAATGGAGATTAGACGACAATGAAAGGAAGGCACACACAAAGCCTGATGAAGTATAAGATCATCAGTTAAGAAAACATCTCCTATATGTGTAATAGGAACCATTGAACCATCAGGTACGTGAAGATTTGATGACATAGGTTGAGAATTTCTTAACAATGCAATATCTGAAACAATATGATATGTGGCTCCAGAGTCAAATAGCCAGAACTTATGTTGAGGATTAACAGTCAAATAGGAAGAATGTAATGAGGAGACACTAAATGTCTGATTAACAAGCTGATGTGTACTTAAAGAATCAGATGTGAAAATACACACCTAGAGGGGTAAATGGCTAATTATGACCAATTTTAATATTTACCAGAAATGGCTTACTGAGTTCAATTTATGCAAACACAAATGGCACGCTGATTGTACAAACAGCACGCTGATTATAACAATATGCAACACAGTAAGTAATGTGCAGAAATATAAAGAACACAATAAACTTTTAGCCAGGTTCGACCCCTAGTCCCCTATGGTCTACGTCCTGGTCCCTTACCAACCCGGTAAGAGAATATATTATTGATCAAAGATAATAACAATTACAAGATACAATAATATACCACCCTTCTTCCCGGTTGCTGACAAATGGCTTGCTGAACACCTGTTTCAGAACTTGCTCTCTAAGATATACTTCCCAAGTATACTTCTCTAACAACGTTCACCAAACCCTTGTTCCCTAGCCAATATATCCAGCAACTACTGATTACAAATAGAGTAATACAAATCAATAAAGTGATTACAACTCAAAACCTATGAACTCTCAAAGATATAGTACATATATGATATATAAAGAGCTCAAGAAAATTTGTTTGAATATAGCAAAGTAAAACTGAGTTGTGTGTTCTTGTTGTGCTTGGATGGGTAATAGAAAAAGACACAAGAACAGGTTTAAATAGCTTCACAAACAACGTTCAAAAATCAACCAATCAATTACCAACGTCTAGAATCCAATTCTAACGTTCAATTGGTTGGAGAGATTTTAGCAACGTTCATGTGACCGTTTGACAGAGGTTTGGAGAAGATAAATCGAAGACAAAACAAAACCCTTCTGTTTGTGTGTATCAAAAACATGTCTAGGAGGTTTTGTAAGAGAAAATCTTGTAAACATGGCAAGCTCCTATAATTTTGGAAAGCGATTATTAAAAAGGATTTTGAGCTCTAAATATATTATGTACGTATTAAGTCTAAAAAGAGCCCTCACAATATATTTAATCAAGTTTCCTAAGATAGATCCATGATCCACGATCTTGACAGATTCTGAGCAGAACAACTTGGCTTGCTGTTTGTATATTTGAACATGTGAAGTTTGCTTGCCAAACTGACTCAGTCCAGCACTAATGGCTTGCTGTTTAGATAAACTGACATTCATATCAGTAAGCTATTTTGCCCTGCAAAACCAAGTTAGTACATATGATAATGGCATGCTATTTTATATGCACTGATATTTCATATCAGTAAGCCATCTTTCCCTGCAACAACAAGTTAGGATAGAGCATATAGCTTGCTGCTTTACATTTATAAATACAAACATCTTTGCCACTATGTGATCATCAAAATTCATAGAGTTTCAATCTCCCCCTTTTTGATGATAATATATCCATATGTGATTGAGCTAAAAGCTCCCCCTCAATTAAAGCATCAAGAAAAACAAGTTAACAAAATAACAAGCTAATATATTCAATGACAAGCAATCAGCTTACTGTTATGTGTCATCATCAAAACCAATAGGGTTTCAATCTCCCCCTTTTTGATGATTACTGATAAGTGGATTTCATATCCACTTGGATCATCCTAAATTGGCTTAAACTGGCTGTTTTGTTCTCAAGTTTGTGGTGTTTGTAATGTGTTTTGTATTAGTATTTGCAGAGTTGAGTTGTCAGCAGAGAAGTGGAGTTCTTGTGGTTTGCAGGGGTGTTTTGAGCATGTTTGTGAAGGTCAAGTGGTTGTGGAGTGAGAAAGCGCAAGGAAATCCTAATCTTGGAAGGATTGGAGAATAAAGAGCTCAATTTGGAGATTTATTAGAAGGAAATTCGGATTTGTTGGGCTACCTGCACATAATTCACTGTTTTGGCCATATCTGGAGTTCTACAAGTCCGATTCTGACGATCTTATAGCTCACGCGAAGAGGACAACATTTTCTATAATTCTAGGCAGAAGGTTCTGCGCGGGTGCCCAGTAATTGTACTGGAATTCTGCGCGGCCGCCAAGGAAGTCAGAATCGCCAGAAATTGCCAGAATTCGATTTTAATAAGGAAATTTTCACAAATTCGACTTCTAATCATTATGGTAATTGCTTGGGGCGGCCAGAAACTTCCAGAATCAGTTGTTAACATGGAATATGCAATTCTTATTGCATTCAAAGATGGAAATTGCCGTAATTCTATTCTAACTCAAAAACGACAATTGCTTGGAAGAGGGACAACTTGGAGCTATAAATACACACCTTGGGGGGACATAATCAACACATCACAATACATCACAACACACCAGAGATCAGATTCAATATTGGAGCACAAGATCGAGGAGCCAAGAACGAAGAATGTGACTACGAGGAGATCTAGACATAGTTTTTTCTTGTATTCTTCAATTTTGGTGCAACTTTTGGATGCTTCCGGATTTGTCCTCTAAACCTTTAACTCTTATTCATATTTACATCATTGATTTCTTGTTTTTCATCATGCTTTCATCAGAACCCACGATGATGAATGGTTCTATTATGAACTAATCATTGTCGTGGGATTCTAGCGGATTTATTTATGGATTTTAGTAGTTAATTATTTTAAAGATGTGTGTGTGATGGCTAATTGATATCCTAGTTTGGTTGTGCTTATTTTTCTTGGATGCGTAGCTAACATCTAAGATTGTTTGTTAATCTCTATTGAATGCGAAAGTGGATATAGAGGTTTAGAACTTGCCATGCTAGCATAGGTTTATGTATGTTTGTCATGCATGATTCGTAGGTGATTTTAACCATCTTACCTGCCCTATGTAATATGAATGGATAACTTGCTCGTTAAACCGTTATATTTTCAAATCTTATAGACATATAGGGTCTAAGCATAATTGGTGTCTGCTTAACTTCTATCTCTTTTGTGGATGTTTGAGTGGTTTGGTATGCGTATACTGAAAGGTAGCGTGTACTGATTTCGTGTTGTCCGATTAGTTATCACAACCGTCACATGCATTGATTAAAGACAAAAGACTCTAGATGAAGTATTTAATGAAGTTAGGATCCCATGTTTTATTCTCATAAGTAATCAACAACAATCTCTTTAGTTAATTATAGTCTTGATAGTTTGTTTAGATAATTTAGTTAATCAAAACACAACTTTGATACTTGTCTTAGCATTGAACGATAGCCATACATTGTTGCATAAGTGCATAACTATAGTAACCAAAGCAGTCTCTATGGGAACAAACTCTACTTTCATATATTACTTGTTGACCGCGTACGCTTGCGTGATTTTGTGCGAACAAGTTTTTGACGCCGCTGTCGGGGACTCGGTGTTATTTATTTAGTTTATGTGCTTGTCATCAGTGGTCGTTAAAGTTCACTGACTCAGATTATACTCATCAATTTTACTTTGTTTGGTGTGTTTCAGTTTCTTTAGTAAGCGTGTATGCGAACACGTTCTCAATCTCGGAAAGAAGAACTTGAATTGAATCTAGTTATGGGAGAACCAGTAGCAGAAACGAAGTCTTTGAAGGATTATTCTCAGCCTAAGATCAATGACATTCAATCTAGCATTGTCAGGCCAGCCATTGCAGCTAATACTTTTGAAATCAAGCCTGGCACGATTCAGATGATACAGAATTCGGTTCAGTTTGGGGGTGCTCCGACGGAAGATCCTAATATGCATATTAGGGATTTTATCGAGATTTGCGACACCTTCAAGTTCAACAGAGTGTCAGAAGATGCTGTGAAATTGAGACTTTTCCCATTTTCTCTGAGGGATAAAGCTAAGGGCTGGTTGCACTCTCTACCAGCAGGTTCTATTGCTACATGGGAGGATCTTGCTCAGAAATTTCTCACTAAATTCTTCCCCATGGCTAAAACAGCTGCAATCAGGAATGCTCTTACTCAGTTTTCACAACATTCTGGTGAAACTTTATGTGAAGCGTGGGAGCGCTACAAGGAGATGCTTAGGAAGTGTCCTCATCATGGAATGCCTGATTGGATGGTGATCAATTGCTTCTATAATGGACTGGGAGGTCAATCACGACCAATGCTTGATGCAGCATCAGGTGGAGCTCTTTGGGCTAAAAGCTACGATGAAGCTTATGAACTTATTGAGATGATGGCTGCTAATGAATACCAGAATCCAACTCAAAGGTTATCACAAGGCAAGGTAGCAGGAATTCTGGAAGTGGATGCAGCTACGGAAATAGCAGCTCAGTTAAAGGCTTTGTCTATGAAGATAGATTCTTTGTCTAATTATGGAGTTCAGCAGGTGGCTAGTGTTTGTGAGCTATGTGCAGGTGCTCATGACACGACCCAGTGTGCCATATCAAGTGAATCGGCACAGTTTGTGAGCAACTTTCAAAGATCACAGCAGCCAGTGCCCAATGTCTATCATCCCAACAACAGGAACCACCCTAATTTCAGCTGGAGCAATAATCAGGGAGGTCAACAACAACAACAACCGTATCAGCAGGTTTAAGGTCAACAATTTGGAGCTAAGCAATTCAACCCTCCTGGTTTCCAACAGCAGTATGCTCCAAGGCAACCGTATCAACCGCCAGGGTTTCAACAACCATCTCAAGGCAATGTTGGTCAATCATCTAATGAAAAGTCTGAATTGGAGGAATTGAGGCTAATGTGCAAGAGCCAAGCCGTTTCAATCAAGACTCTGGAGAATCAAATCGGTCAGATTGCCAATGCCTTGTTGAATTGACCACAGGGAACTCTCCCTAGTGATATGGAAGCTAATCCAGGCAAATGGGAGGTCAAGGAACATGTCAAAGCAGTTACCTTGCGATCTGGAAAGGTTACGAATGATCAGAATGCAGAAACGGATGAAAAAGAAGAAATTTTGAAAAATGGCCAGAAGGTGGAGCGCGCCCTCCCCCTCTCAAGCGCGCCCTCCCCTGCCCTTCTGCCAGAAAATGAAGAAAAAGTTGAAAAAGCTAGTTTGGGGGTGAACGAAGCGGAAAAGCGTGACAATTCGACTGAGAAATCTGTTCCGAAGCAAGCTACAGAGACCAAGGAGGTCTATCCTCCTCCGCCATTCCCTAAACGTCTTCAGAAGCAGAAGTTGGACAAGCAGTTTGCTAAGTTTCTAGAGGTTTTCAAGAAGTTGCATATCAATATACCTTTTGCGGAAGCTCTTGAACAAATGCCGAGCTACGCAAAGTTCATGAAGGGTATTCTATCTCGGAAGTTGAAACTCGAAGACTTGGAGACCGTGGCTTTAACTGAAGAGTGCAGTGCTATCCTACAGCAGAAGTTACCTCCAAAACTCAAGGATCCAGGGAGTTTCACCATACCGTGCACAATCGGCAATCTATCTTTCAACAAGTGCTTGTGTGACTTGGGAGCTAGTATTAATCTGATGCCGTTGTCTGTCTTCATGCAACTTGGGCTGCCGGAGCCTAAACCTACCAACATGTCTTTGCAGCTGGCTGATCGGTCGATCACATATCCAAGGGGTATAGTGGAGGATGTTTTGGTTAAAGTGGATAAGCTTATCTTTCCTGCTGATTTTGTGATTCTGGACTATGAGGAAGACAAGAAGATTCCGATTATCTTGGGAAGACCGTTCTTAGCTACAGGCCGAACTTTGATCGATGTGCATAAAGGAGAGCTTACAATGAGGGTTCAAAATCAGAAGGTCACTTTTAACGTGTTCAAGGCAATGAAATTTCCAACTGAGGAAGAAGAGTGCTTTAATTTGGAGATGGTCGATTCTGTCGTCAATACAGAGATTGAACAACCGCTGAAGTCAGATACAGTGGAGAGAGTCTTGATAGGGGATTTTGATATCGAAGACGAAGAAAGAGCAGAGCAACTTCAGTTGTTGAATGCGCCTCCATGGAAAAGAAAATTTGATGCGCCATTCCAATCTCTTGGATTAGCAGAGCTGAACAATTCTCAGGAGCGACTTAAACCATCTATGGAAGAAGCTCCTACACTTGAACTCCAACCACTGCAGGATAAATTGAGGTATGGTAAAGTCTACGAGAGCAACAGGCTATATAAGGAGAAGGTTAAGGACTGGCATGAAAGAGGGGTGGTGAAACATTCATTTGTACCTGGTCGGCCAGTTCTGCGTTTCAAGTCTCGCTTCAGATTTTTTCCAGGAAAGCGTAAGTCAAGGTGGTCGGTGCCTATCACGGTGAAATCAGCATGTCCGCATGATGCAGTAGAGATTTTCCATAAGTTTCCGGACGAAGCGTTCAAGGTTAATGGTCAGTGGCTGAATTATGATGTTGGTAATATGGTGAACCGTGAGTCGACATTCACCGTTCTTGCGACTGGATGAAAAAGGATTCACGTCAAGCTATTGACGTAAAACAAGCGCTTCGTGGGAGGCAACCCACGCGAATATGCAGTATTATGATATGTTGCATGTTTGAGAGACTTGGTGGTTGAAAATATTTGATTTTGTGGGTATATCATCTATAAACCCTCACGAGACAAAACTCGTCCTACTAGGGCTGCCTAGGGGTTTAACGGCTTGTTGCATATGCTCAATGCAATCGTGTCATCTACGAAAGTGGTGGTCCTATTAGTTAGTATTATTTTTATTTCTTTATTTGCAGTTTTGGGTACTACTTTAGAAGCCACTGGAGTTGATATCGCTTGGCCTACCTTTGGAGCTGATTCTGTTTATCCACCACCGGATACACCACCTGAGGAGGGTGGTACTGCTGATGATTAGGTACTCTCTGCATTTTTTTTCCTTGTTATTACCTTCAATGAGGACATTGAATATTGTAAGTTTGGGGGTGGTAATTAGGGAATGTAGTGTGTGTTCATATAGGATTCATATTGCATATGTAGTTAGTTCATTCATATCTTTGCATAATTTGTCATATAGAGCATTATGTTTTGCATATTAGTGTTTATATATTATTTGAGTCCATTTAGTTGCATTAGCATGCATATTTCATGATACTTAGGATTTGACTATTTCTGTTAGTGAGTTGATATTGATGGGAGTGTGGTAGTGATAGATAGAGGGCTGATTAAGTTCCTATGAATTGACTTGCATGCCAGAAACAAAATAATTTCACAAGTCTCATTGGTTGCTTTTGAATTTGATCAGACCATGTTTTGTTTGGATGTTAGAATTTAACCACTTGCTTATATTTAGAATGTTTTCTATTCTCTTGAAATTCAAAGAAGCACTTAAGTCTAAGTTTGGAGGAAACCAGGTATTATGTGTGTTCTTTGAAATTCAAAGAAGCACTTAAGTCTAACTAAATATATTATGTACGTATTAAGTCTAAAAAGAGCACTCACAATATATTTAATCAAGTTTCCTAAGATAGATCCATGATCCACGATCTTGACAGATTCTGAGTAGAACAACTTGGCTTGCTGTTTGTATATTTGAACATGTGAAGTTGGCTTGCCAAACTGACTCAGTCCAGCACTAATGGCTTGCTGTTTAGATAAACTGACATTCATATCAGTAAGCTATTTTGCCCTGCAAAACCAAGTTAGTACATATGATAATGGCATGCTATTTTATATGCACTGATATTTCATATCAGTAAGCCATCTTTCCCTGCAACAACAAGTTAGGATAGAGCATATAGCTTGCTGCTTTACATTTATAAATACAAACATCTTTGCCACTATGTGATCATCAAAATTCATAGAGTTTCAATCTCCCCCTTTTTGATGAAAATATATCCATATGTGATTGAGCTAAAAGCTCCCCCTCAATTAAAGCATCAAGCAAAACAAGTTAACAAAATAACAAGCTAATATATTCAATGACAAGCAATCAGCTTACTGTTATGTGTCATCATCAAAACCAATAGGGTTTCAATCTCCCCCTTTTTGATGATTACACACCAATATTCAGGAGCTAAAAACTCCCCCTAAATTTATGCTTCTCCTGCAAAAATATTAGCAATGTAGACAAGGAGATAACAAGTAATCAGCTTGCTGTTATGTGTCATCATCAAAACCAATAGGGTTTCAAGATGTACCTGTCATGTGAGAATTAGTAACACTGGCCCAAGGAGTTGAAGTTAATGGAGAAGACACAGCTTGGAGACTAGACTATATCATTTTAGCAATTTGCTCACATTGAGCAGTTGTAAACATTGAGCCTGCATCATTTCCTGTAGGCTTCATCACAGAACTGTCATGAGTAGTCACAAAAGTATCAGTAGTATTGTTAACTTGTGCAGCTACTTTCTTTGATGTATTGCCTGTCCTTGGCCTAGGTTTGGCTTCCCGTACATCCTGTGCCACTTAGGATATCCATACATACATAAACACTTTTCTTTAGAGTGTCGAGCTAAGTGACAATAATCACACACCAGTGTAGAAGTAGTCACACCAGTATTATCAGTCACTTTCTTTGCAGTAGCAACATTTTGATTCTTAGAACCAGAGAAAGAAACATTCATAGCATTATTCTCAAGAATTACTGAAGTAACAGTACAATCACGTTGACTCTCTTCTTGTAACAGTAGAGAGTAAGTTTGACTCAAAGATGGAAGAGGTGTCATCATCAGCATTTGACCTCTAATTCCAGTATATTGATCACTTAATCCCATCACAAACTGACTTAGTTTGTTAATTTGCTCATAGAGTGACAATTTTGAACTGTAATTGCAGGTACAACTAGTTGTACTACACGTACATTTAGGTATGGGAGCAAGATTATCAGTTTCATCTATCAAGGTCCTAAACTTTGTAAAATATGCAGTAATTGACATTGTGCCTTGAGTAAGAACACTTAATTCCTTCTTTAACTGATAGATGTGAGGAACATTACTTTGAGAAAAGCGTTTACGCAAATCATCCCAAATATCCTTAGCAGTAGACAAGTAGGCAACACTATTGCGTATCTCACTAGAAATTAAGTTTAATAGCCAAGAAACAACCATATCATTGCAACGATTCCATTGCAAATAGGTAGGAGCAGTATTAATGGGAGCAATTACAGAACCGTCAATCAATCCTAACTTCATTTTAGCAGATAACGCAAGCTTGATCGCACGACTCCATTGATTATAATTATGTTCAGTAAGGAGTTGATTAACAAGTAACATACCATGATTATCAGAACTGTGCAGAAATAACGGATGATTAACATCAATTTGAGCCGAATTTGATGAAGAACTCGCCATCGCACTTGAGGTGTTTGACAAAATAGCAGCAACGTAAGATAAGCGTGACATAAAAGTAGATCTAAGCTCGAAAAATTGAGCTTCAATGATGCTCTGATACCATCAGAGAAATGTAAAAGCTAATCTGAACAAACTTGTATATTAATATTGAAAGAGAGGGTTACACATTTAGAGAGATGAAAATGAGAAGTACAGTTGTTAAAATGAAAATGTTTGAGAGATATTTCTTATATAGCTACTACTAGACTCTAACAAAATCATAACAGAATTATGTTAGCTGGTATCTAGCTATTAAGCTGATGTGTCACTTTCCTCTTATATAACATATTGCATTCCATCCTAATATATGATTTATTGCAATATAGCTGATGTGTCACTTTCCTCTTATATAACATATTGCATTCCATCCTAATATATGCTTTATTGCAATACATATCAAAGTTTCACAAGAGGAGGTTGAGACGATGCTTTAGAACAAAGGTGTGTCTTTTTCTATTATTTTATTTATATACATATACTCTTCTTATTAGTCATGAAAATTCAATTGAGTGTGGTTTTCCTTTTGAATAGTGCCCAAAAGTAATCTTTACTTGCATGGAATGAAATAGGAAAATCAGGACAATATAGCATTTACTTTTTAAAATTTAATTACAAAAGTATAACATATGTATTATTAATTTAACGTTTCTGAAGAAATAACAAAGTTCCAATCCAAAGAAGAGATCAAAGAGAGGTGAATACCAGAAGAGGATTGTACAATACGATATTTAAGTTTTCAGGAAAAAGAGCAAAATCCAAATTCGATCTTATCTAAGAATATTCAGTCAATTTAAGTGGAAATTGCTAGCAATTTATGTAAAACCCCCAGTTTTCTTTGATCAATGCAAAATAAAGAATTGAGGGACTCACCCATATACTTAAACCATCCCTCGTCCCTGACAAGAGACTTTAGAGAGAAACTAAAGCTGCTACTTGCAGTTGAGAGCTCTTAGGATGAAATGTGCATAATTGGTATTCTCTTTCATTGTTATAGGAAATATTAGCAGATTATGTATGTGTGTGTTTATGAACCTTAAATTTAAGGACGAAAAACAATCAGTTTGTTACCTAGGGAGAGGAATTGTCGTAATGATAGGACCTTTTATTTAAGTCAGGAACCAGAACATATTAAAGCTTTGGTGCGTAGTCACCCGTTTCCACTTTGTCACTGTTAGTGTATCTCAGCGGTTCAGATTGTAACATTGTTGGACTTTTTTCTGAACAATAACTGGAATCAAATTTATATCAAGTTTTGATTAAGAAAGACCACATTTCCAAAAGAATGCTGAGGCCAAAAACCAAGACAAAATGTTCATACCATATGGAATAAGGCTCTATCTCTGATAAAATGAAATAATTTCAACTACGGGGGTTTAACCTGGTCAATGTTGCACTAAGAAGCATGTCCGTTATTAGTCTAATATATTCTATTTCAGATATGCATACTGTCATCAGTTGTATACAATACTCTAAATAGTCAATACTGAAGTCCTTTTTACTTGGGATTCGTATGTTCAATTTCAGGAGTTCCTTTATGCAAGGTAAATCATTAAAGCACGATCTTGATTCTCCAGTTGTAAATGAGCTCAAGGATCTCAGAAATTAGCTATCTAAAAGTGAGTTGTGAATGCTCTAAGAAACAGCTATATGAAAGTGAATTGCAGACTTGGTTAAAAGATATTAGACCTTTCTAACTTCAGTTAAGCAACTGAAAGTGCTAATATAGGCCACTAAACACATATCATTATTGTTAGAGTAACTCCAACGTTGAGGTCCCTTACTCAAATTTGATCTAGCTAGACAATATTTAGGGGCCGAGACTGAAAAACAGTCGTCCAACGCTACTCCCTATCCCCTAAAAATTTTAGGGGAGAGAAAACTCAGCCCCTTAATTGAGGGATCAAAAAGCAACCCCCAATATGCTCCAAGTCATCTCCCACTGTTTCTCCACTCCTGCCTATTATCTCTACAATTCTTCTTCTTCTTTTTCTTTTCTTCTTCGCTCCTTCAATTCTCTACATCAACGACTTCTCTGCAAAGGTATTATCTCGATTTGACTGTGTATATTATTATAAACCCTAATTTTTATTTCTCTTTTAATTAACTATGTGCATAAACCCCTTTTACATCTTTATATCTGGTGTGTTGAATTTGGTGATTTTGTTTTAGTTTTAAGTTAAAGATTTGATTTTGTACATAAATTGAGCTGCTGTGTAAAATTGATATATATTACAAGTCACACAACCAATTATAAGGACAAACCCATCCTTAAAATAGTTTGCCTTTGTTTTTCTGTATTGTAATTGAGTCACCGGAAGTATTAAACTACCTTACCAGTGAGATTTAGTTTGATGAATGGTGTAAATTTGGATGAGTACGTATTCTTTGCTTGAAAAGTTTATTTAGGAAGATTATCATTGAACTGGAAGAATCATTTGAAATTCTATGTATATATTAATGTGATGATGTATTGTAATTGTTACTCTTTCCCAATTATTGTAATTACCATTCTAGTACTTTGCTAGCTGAGCATTTGCGCTAGGAAAAAACTGCATAATTAGAGATCTTATATATGAGTTGCTTTAACAGAATGTCGTGACTTACAATAAATTAGGTGTATAAATGTTCTTAAATAGAGGCTTAATGAACAAACAAATAAACTGAGTATTAGCTGCAATCATATGACAACAAAACAACAGTATAAAAGTGGAATTTTGCACCTGAGTTCTTTTCATTTGTACAATCATAAACTCAATTTATTTTGGTTTTACAGGTTGGTGAATAATGTCATATTTTACATCTTTGTTGAATGGAAACTTTTCCGATGTTGAAGATATTGATTCAACTCAAATCCCCTCCCAAATAACTACTTTTAGTACACAAGAATGTACTCAACAAAAAAAGGGTTGAGCTACTAATTTTTCTACTGAGGAGGATATGTTACTTGTTTCCGCTTGGCGAAATATAAGCATGGATCCAATACAAGGAAGTAATCAAACACATCACACTTATTGGGAAAGAATTGCAGCCTTTTACGATGAAAACAAAACATTTTAAAGTGAGCGAACAACTAATTCATTATCTCATCGGTGGTCCGTTATAAATTCTTCGGTGTCCAAATTTGTCGAGTATTACAATCAAGTTCAAGAAAAAAATCAAAGTGGAATTGGCGAACAAGACAAGGTACATTTCTTATAAATTTGTGATATATTATTTGGTTTTTTTAGATGGCCTTGTAGTATTTTAAATTTGATAAGCTGTTGCGTGTGTTGTCGGGTATTTTGATTAAACTACAGAATAATGAGAACCAATATTGTCTATGCAGGATTAGCCAATTAGTATAAGCTGTGATGGGATATACGTGGTTCTGCTATGACAACTAACATGCAGACTTTGTAAACATGTGTCCTGTAGTGTCTGGTAAATCTATAGAATTTCGATGAACCAATCTATATAATCCAATTAGAACTGTAGTTGGTGGCTCATTTCATGTTGGTATTTGTGGGGAAGGTACAAGCTTTAGGGACATTCATTTAATGTAGATTGTTAAACTCACAATCCAGATAATTTAGTTAAGAAATTTAACCAAGAAGCTTAAGCTTAGAGCTTGGACTAGCATAAGGACAACACTAAGATGTACCCGACATTTGAAAGATAAAATTATGGTACTTATCCACACCTCTGTTTTCAGATGCCAGCAACCAAATTAGTTCCTTTTGTAAATGCTAAGCTTTTTTTCTTTGTTCTGCACTATTGCATAGGTACACAATGCAATTACGTTGTATTCAAACTTCCAAAAGAAAACCTTCCAGTTAATACATTGTTGGACAGAATTGCGGAACTGCCCAAAATTCAGTTCAACTTTGGAGAAAAAAACCAGGAAATCTCCACTTGAGTGCCCAACATCTTCTGCAAGCGCTCAAAGTCAATTTTCTGGTACTCCTGCCCAAGAAAGTGAAGAAGAAATGGAACGACCAATGGGTAAGAAATCTGCAAAACTTTTAAAAAAATCTGCAAGCATCCTTAGTGCAGCCGTCATCTTTTGCAAAGAGGATAATCCACAAACTCCCACAGCATCTGTTCTTTGAGTAAAATAGTTATCATGGACTGTGAGCGCTTCTTGAATTCGTTAAAATAATGATCGACGCATCCGAAATCTTCTACGAAAGGATTCCTCTAGGTATGTTGAAGTATCGGAAAAGTAATCATAATAAAGTCTAGCATGACCTTCTTCTCTATTCCGATTAAACATACAGTGATTTATTATTGATCCACCAGGATGTGTTAGCATATTTTCTCTATGGTGTTGATGATATTGATAAGCAATATCGGCCACCGCTAGTAAAGCTTGAGCTTCATCTTCTTCTGCATTCATCAACTCATGAATAATTCGTAAATTGTTTGACATTATGGAATAAATTTAATTATGCTAGGATAGTATATTGGGACTTCTGGCTGAAATATCATCTATATATAAACACTAAAATATAGCTGTTGTAATATGACTGTTGAAATATGGCTGTTGGAAATATAGTCGTTGAAATATGACTGTTAGAATATGGTTGTTGGAATATAGCCGTTAAATTATACTGTTTAAATATAGCCGTTGGCATTTCAAATTTCAAACTACTAATTGAATATTACTTTTGAAAATATAGGGGACCAATATAGGGGATACCATTGGAGTAAAATAACTTTTTGGTTCCCTATATTTTAGGTAACCATTATTATACTATATTTTAGGGGTTCAATATGAGGAACCCCATTGGAGTTGCTCTTAGTCCTTTATTTTTTGACCTTACCCTTTGGTTGTAGAGCTTGTAGATTTGGTGTCTTAAATTTTCTTTCTACATGATTTGTTCTTTTCTATTTCCTTCCAAATCATAAGCAATAGATACAAATTTACAGGTTCTTTAATTCCTTTTATTTTCTTTCTCCTTATATGGTATGTGTATATATTTACTCTGAAAAGATGTGCATGATGCGTTTTTTTATATGTAATTTATTTTTTTTAAGTCACACTGATGCACTTAAAGATAATGAATTTCCTGCCGCAAAAAAATATCCTTTTCCATATTTCTAATTGTAAAACTATTTTGGTATATATACAAGTTCGTGCATTTCTAAACTACAAATAAATTTTGTTAGATATGTAGTATTGTGCAATTTGTAAATTACAAAATTATTTGAGTATATATAGAATCCTTGGTTTTTGTAAATTATTTTGGTATATATTAAGTTAGTTGACATATATACTTGGTTGTCTATTTTTTGTTTTTATTGTTTAATTTAGGGATTTTAAATAGGGTGTTCTTTCACGGTCACCGTTGGATACTGACCACCTACCGCTATGAAACATAGCGGCAATAATCATCTACCGCTATGAAACATAGTGGTAGTTGTCATAAAATATAGCGGCAGGTGGTTGGTATCCACCGATGGTTGTGGAGTCGTCATAAAATATAGCGGTAGGTGGTTGGTATCCACCGATGATTGTGGACCAAATCCCTTTTAAATATGTGTCGTTTGTGTCTTATGCCTAGTGTTTGATATGCATGTTTATATTTTGTTAGATTCTCTATTTTTAAATTTAAGAATCATTATTCATATTTATTTAGTATGGTTTTGCAAGATTAGAAGTGATGTTAATGAAGACTTTTGATATATTTAGTAAAAGGAGAAATTCTGGTTTTTGAGTAAAAAATAACGTAAATTATATATATATATATATATCTTTACATGTATATAATGATATTTAAATGTTTAATTTTATTTGGAAATATTCACGCACTTCGAGCCTAAAACAGTGAAGAATAACTATAACTAGTATAATTATATAACGAAGATATTTGTTGATGTGTTTTCGAGACTTTGAAGTCAATCAAACCAGCCCAGACCCAGAAACACATATGTATAAAAACATATTGTCCAAGACCCCTAAAAACGTAAATAATAAGGAGAAGAGGCCATTGATATCAAAGAAAAGCGTCGATTCATTGAAACTATCAATCTCAGGTTAGTAATCTCCGGTGACTATTCTAAGTTTAAGTGTTCATTTATATGAAAATGTATTTACGAGTCATATTGGTGCAAGAAGCTTCACACTTGAAAAAGTTATTAATTATGGTGAACTAAGGGACTAGTGATGCTCAATGGGCTGAAATATCATGTATTTTTTAGTAACTTAAACACATACACTAGCCAGAATATTGTGTGTGTTGGGGCGTGGGGGGGGGAGGGGGTGGGGGGAGAGAGAGAGAGACTGAAATATCAGAGAGAGAGGGAGAGGGAGAGAGAGAGTATAGATAGATAAATGGTTAAAACAATCTGATTCTTTCTTGACTCATAATGTTAACGGAGGAATTTGGTGAAAACAAATTCGGGAAGGGTTGCTGGAATTGTGGTGGTAGTTGATGACGGTGTAAACTGTAGGTTGAAAGGGTTAGGGTTTATGATTTGGGGATGGCTGAGATTGTATGTGAGAATAGGCCGTGATTGAAGTTGAATATTGAATTCACTCTTTTTCGCCAGATCGCATCGTGCCATACAATGTGCCTACGTACCCTTATTTATAGGGATCAAGCCAAACATAGTTCTTGGAGAGCAAGTAACCCATGGGCCGAGTTTCTTTCCTTAAAGAGCGGAAAGATCGGGGTCACCGCCTTTGACACATCACAATGAGCTGTCATGGTCTTGCTATTATCTCGGGATAAGGTGATTAAGTTATTGACCCGAGATCATCGGAGTCAATGCTTATCTAAACCATAGAGAAAAAATAGTGGAAGACCAACCATGTGCACATCAAGGGGTAACACCCTTCAACCCCTCTAGTAAGGCAAGGCTTACTAGCCTGGATGAAGTTCAGCCTTGTAACATGATTTAAATAGTTTATTTCTTCTGTGCGAAGTTACCTTCCGACCTCCCGGGCGAAGTTATCTTCAAGCCTCTTGGGCGAAGTTATCTTCGAGCCCCTAGGGCGAGGTTCCCTACCAAACCCCTGGGCGAGGTTCCCTACCAAACCCCTAGGCGAGGTTCCCTACCAGACCCCTGGGGGAGATTCTCTACCAGACCCCTGGGCGAGGTTCTCCACCAGACCCCTGAGCGAGGTTTCTTATAATAGACGGCAACACTTAGGTTGGGCCAAAGTTGTGCCTATTTCGTATAAAGGGCAAGGTTGGTAGATTAATGAGCTAGGCCCATCGGAGACTCCTCGTTATGGTGAACGATTTATCAAACTAGGTCCCCTTTTCTTGACTCAAAGGAGGGTGATGCCACCGTCAAAGGCGAGGTCATCATTTTTGTAATAACAATTACCCCCCAATTTCTTGCAACGAGAATTCGTAAAAGAAAATTATCTGGACGAGTCCTTCGCAGGTGTCACACTCCTCTGGAATTTCCCTTCCCCTAAATGCGAGGTTATTTTGTAAATCTCACCTCTCATATTGTTTACCTGTGTACACATATAATCTATTCTTCCCAAAGAATTTCAATTACTTCCCCAACTGTCACGCTTTGATTAAAGAGCCCAAAAACCAATCAGAGATAACCACGTGGCAATTTTCCGCTTGCCTATATAAACCCCAAAATTTTCCTCACTTTTTTCTAACTTTCCAAAAATCTATCGAAGTGCTGCTGAAATTTTCTCTGCACGGAGAGGGCGAGACTTCAGTTTCAAAGGCGATATTTGTAAGTCGAAGGGCGACTCTTGTTTTTTTCAAAAACGACCTTCCCAACTTCACCAAGGTATGACCCCCTTGTCTTTATTTAATTTTCATTATTGCATCATTTACATTATAAATAGGCGAGGCCCCTTCATATCCATTCTAGGATAGACTATAACTAGTTTTAGGACGTCTCCTTCTTATTTGGTAGGGTGAGGACATTTAATCCCTTTCTCCACCTATTCCAAATAAAAATATCCTACTCCCTGAGCCTTCTTTCTAACCCCTTTTTTCTAACAATGTCCTCGCCCTTTATTTCAGATGTCGAACGAGGACTTGCCCTCCGGGAATCACTTGTCATCGCCCTCAGAAACACCGTCCTTCAATCGGGAGGGCGATAACCTTCAAAAATATTTAAACCCCCAATGGTTGTGAGCCCATCAAAGAAACGTAAATTCTACAAAAAATTCACTCCATGCCTCAGAAATCGTAGACCTTTCTGAGGATCTAAATATAGACGAGGCTATTGAAGACCTCTCAAGCACATTTCATGCTGAGGAAATGGGAGAGGATAATGATGACGACCTCCATGATTTGTTCGCAGATCTTGACCGCACACAAGTAGGCTCTTCTAGATTAGGAAAAGGGACGAGGAAAAGACCTAGCTAAATATGAATCATTTATCCGCGATCAACCTGATCCAGAGGGCGAGGAACACCACGACGGAGGCGAGGAATACGAATCATCTGGTGGCGAGACTGGAGATGAGGACGAAGTTCTTTCTGTGTCGCCTATTCGATATGCCATGGAACTTCCTTCTCCTCAACACAACCCTTATAAAGCTCCAATCTTTGAAAACGAGCTAGATTTAGATTTTGGAGAAGAATTTACAGAAAAAGAAAGGGCAGATGCTCGTCAAGAATGGAAAATCATCTCCTGTGCGGGTCTTAGATCCAGAATCTCGTCCGAAGAAATTATGTACTTAATCGAATACTACAACCTAGTAGGAAAGTGGCTAAGACCTCGCTCATTTATGAGAATGCACATATTCGACTCAGTAGGACATCATACTCCAAGGATGGTCCTGACAAACAAATTAGTGGAATTAGGACTAGGATGGCCTATGCATCCTTTCCTTCATGAACAGATAAATTACTACAAGATTGCCCCAATTCAGTTATCGCCCAATAGTTACAGAGCAGCCATTGGACTGTATATGATGTACATAAACAAAGGATATGAAGCCCCATCAATGGGCGAGGTCAGCCATTTTTTATCTTTAAGGAACAGTGGAAAGGACCTTGGTTTCTACTACCTTTCTTTCTGGGCGAAACACAATAAAAAGGGCTTTGCCACCGAAAACCCAAGCAACATGAAAATCTGGAAAGACGGATTCTTCTACCTGTATGATGTCCCAAGAATGAGGACTCAATTCAATCTAGAAGCCTGTAAGTATTCTACAATCCTCGCCCTTTAGTAAAAACCTCGCCTTCTTTCTTTTTACTGCACATTTTGTTAATATTCCATCATCAATTTTGCATATTCTAGTCAAACCTTCCCAGGTAGAGCTCAAAGACGAAGCCCTTCTAAAATCTCAGGCGATAGGATATCTTTCCCGAGATGAGAAAGACTTGAATATATTGGTTACGCCCGAAAACCTTTTCGCCCATGGTTTCTATAACAAGAGGTTTGGACAAATTTCTCCAATCAAATTTCTAAGGAATTCATCGAAAATAATTCGTCAAAAACAAACTGAAGCTTTAACTGGTAAAGGTAATTTTGACAGCGTCGCCCTCCTATTAGCATTATCAACTTCACATGCTTACTTTAATTTGCACATATACAATCATCCTATATTGCATAATGCCCTGACTTATTTTTTGTCTTTATTTTCAGGACTAATGGTCGCACTCCCTTTTGGAAAAAATCCTTTCTCCAAACCAGTTGCTACACCAGCGGCTACTACTGATAGTCAATCTCGCCCTTCTGCTTCTATCTTGGCCAATTTTCCACCTCCTCGTCCTCATCAAACTGTTGATAAAAACAAAAAATGAGGAGGGGTGGAAGCTGTCCAAAATCCTCAGAAAAAACTCAAGACAATTGATGCAGAAGACGTGCCCATTGATTCCGTGGCCTCGCTCTTTGGTTCTATCGCATCGGACAACTATTCTGATCAGGATGCCCATTTATGGCTTGCTCGCAAAGAAGAGGATGACGAGCTAAATTTCAAAGTTGGCCTAGGCGATGCATTCGTTCATGGTCTATCTGTTCTCGCCCAGAAGAATGCTCGCATAAAAGAACAAGACAAAGCTTTGAAAAAGCTAAAGGGCGAGGCCTCTTCTTTCAACAACATGATATATGAGGCGCAAAAAAAGATTAATGACGAGGCCAAAGCTAGAAAGAACGAATTTGAGAAACTTCAGGCCTCTCTGGACAAGCTATCCTCAGAAGCAAAAGCCATGGGTGAGGCTTTGGAAAAAGAGAACGCCACTTTGAGAGAGGAACTAGAAAATGCCAAAGAGAAACAGGACAAAGAGCTGAGCGATGCTTATAACCTGGGATTCCTCGGTTATCTCCAAAATTTTCTAGCAGCTGACCCTGACTATGACTGGTCTACTCACTTTGCTCCTTCTACTCCTGCCTACATGACCAAATTCAAAGTTGATAATATCAATACTATCAAGGAAGCCGAGGAAGACCTTCGAAATAAGATAGAAGCAGAACTGGCTACAGTTGAGATGAAGGAGAAAGTCACAGACGAGGACAACCAGGAGAACAGGACCATGGCGTCACCCTCTGAAACCGTCGGCTCCTGACTATTTGATCGGTTCGTAATCGCAAATACCATTGGAGTACGAATGCTCCATGGATTTCAATATTTTGTGTGTATTGACAACTTTCTTTTAAGTACTCGGGGAAGTGCGCCCTCCATTTACAGGTGTCGCACTTGTAATGTCTTAACTTCTTCGATTTTAATTATGCCGATTTCACTTAACTGCCTTGTTTATAAAAACAAATGTCTTGAAATTTCTATCTCAAAACAATATTGCGCCATATGTGGGAAAGAAGTATGAGAGTACCATAGGCGAGATGTACCATAGGGGATATAGCAATTCCCGCCCTTCTCTTCATTGGCGAGATGTACCATAGGCAAGATGTACCATAGGGGATATAACAAATTCCCGCCCTTCTCTTCATTGGCGAGATGTACCATAGCCGAGGTGTCCACATATTGATATCGGTTTAGAGTTTTAGTCACATAAATAAAGAAAAACGAATAATGACAACCTCTCCTACTTAAATACTTAAAGGCAGGAATCGAGAACCTCGCCCACTTACATACTTGAGCAAAAGCAAAGTAAGGCAGAACTGACAACCTCTCCCACTTACATACTTGAGCAATGAAAGCTTGTCTTCAATGTGCTATCAAGGGATTATAATTTTGCCTTTTAATGGAAGGACGTAGCTAATTTCTTCAAAGATGATATAAATTTTGAAGCTTTGAGTTGCTTCATGCGTTTAATGGACTTACGCTTCCTGGGGAATACGTATTCCAACACATCTTCCCCCATAAAGGAAGGACTTCAAGTTGCTTCATGCATTTAGTGGACTTATGATTCTTGGGGAATAAATATTCCTATGCATCTTCTTTCATTCTTTCATAACTGTAAGAGGATGGACTCTTTTATCTCCATAAGAGGGAGCACTCTCTTCTCCATAAGAGGGAGGACTCTTCTCACCTTAAGAGGGTGGACTCTTCTCTCCATAAGAGGGAGGACTCTCTTCTCCATAAGAGGGAGGAATCTTCTCTCCATAAGAGGGAGGACTATCTTCTCCATAAGAGGGAGGACTCTCTTCTCGGTGAGCTTCCCGGAAGTACGGATAAGCACCCCGGAAGTACGGGTTTACCAAGGTTTTGTAAAACATATTAAGTAAGAAAGTTCCGTCAAGGATTGCAAAGATTAAAACGTATGAGAGAAACATGCATGTTTTTATTCATAAATATAGGATAAGTTTTGTCAAAGGAGGAGTACATGCACTACCCCCTAGACTTTATTGCAAATGAATTAAAAGAAAGTCTACATAAGTTTTGAGATAGTAGCGTACACTACTGATAGTACTTCTTAAGATACTTCATGTTCAAAGCACGAGGGATATGTTTCCCATCCATATCTGCAAGATAGTAAGTCCCACTCCATAACACAGCTCGGACTTGGTAGGGTCCTTCCCAGTTTGCTCCAAAGACTCCGTGATTGTGAACCTTAGTATTTGGCATAACCCGGCGTAAGACATAGTCACCTAACTTCAAAGGTCTAGCCCTTACCTTGGTATTGTAGTGCTTTGCCACCCTCCGGTGATAGGCTGCTAATCGAGTTTAAGAAGTATTTCTGAGTTCCTCCACCATGTCTAGGTATAGTCGATGATTAACCTCATTAACTTCCGGATTAAAATGATCCCTCCTAAATGATCTAGCCCCAAGCTCAACCGGAACCATAGCTTCACACCCATAAGTCAAAATGAAAGGAGTCTCTCCCGTGGTGGTTCTAGGCGTAGTGTTGTAACACCACAGGACGTTGGGCAACTCCCCGGGCCAATTACCCTTGCTTTTCTCCAACTTCACCTTAAGAGTATATTTGATAATTTTGTTAACTGCTTCAGTCTGTCCATTAGTTTGGGGATGACTAACGGCAGAGAAGCTCTTCACAATTCCCAGGTTATTGCACATCTCTCTCATCTCTTTGCTGTCAAATTGCTTGCCATTATCTGAAATGAGTTTATAAGGGATTCCAAATCGACAAACAATGGACCTATACACAAAGTCCACTAGCTTCTTAGCGGTAATCGTGGCCAAAGGCTCAGTCTTCGCCCACTTAGTAAAGTAGTCCACAACAACCACAGCATATTTGACACCTCCCTTCCCCTTAGGTAACTCTCCGATCAGATCAATTCCCCACATAGAGAAAGGCCAAGGACTGGTGATAGAAGTAAGTGGAGCATCAGGGTTATGAATGTAATTAGCATACCTTTGGCACTTATCACAAGCTTGAACAAACTGAATGGCATCTTCCTTTAAGGTAGGCCAGAAATACCCCTATCGTAGCACCTTTTGAGCTAAAGATCCACCCCCGAGTGATTGCCACAGATACCTTCATGAATTTCTCGAAGGACATAGATACATTCATCACCATCCAAGCACTTGAGCAGAGGCTGATTAAATCCTCGCCGATATAAAACTCCCTCATAATTAACATAACGGGCTGCTTTATAACGTAACCTACGAGCATCACCCCTGTCCTCCGGAAGAGTCCCTTCGTCAAATACTCCCAAATTGGAGTTTTCCAGGTGAGAAGAGTAGGTTCCCCAATTTGCATCAAATCAACTTCTGGTACACTAGGTTGTGTCTTGATTTCCAAGGGAATAACCCCTAGTAAAGCAGCATCTCTTTGAGACCCAAGTTTAGCCAAGGCATCTGCTTCTGCATTACTATCTCTCGAAAGTTGTTCCAACCTAGCTTCCTTAAACAAACCCATCAACCGTCGAGCACATATCATATATAACTCTGTACGAGGTCCTCTTGCCTGGAACCCCCCGTTGACGTGGTATACAACGAGCATAGAATCACTCCAAATATTGATATTCTCCACTTTCATCTCTAAAGCAAGTTTCAAGACTGAGCTTAGAGCCTCATACTCAGCATCATTGTTTGTGGAATAGAAAGAGAAGTGAATGGCACTTTGCAAATGATGCCCCTCAGGACTAATCAAGACTATTCCCCCTCCAGCTCCTTCATTGTTAACCGCCCCGTGAACATACAAAGCCCACCATGGAGCCGAGCTAGCCTGCTCAACCTCAATGTCAGGTGGACTTGTCGAAACTATAGCAAAGGCGTCACCTTCTCTCTCAAAAGGGAATTCCAAAATAAAATCAGCCAGGGCTTGCCCCTTGATAGAATTCCGAGGTTTATATTCTACATCAAATTGTCCCAGCTCAATAGCCCAACGAAGCATACGTCCAGAAGTTTCCGGCTTATGTAACACTTGTCTTAAAGGGTAGGCTATCCGAACTTCCACCCTATGAGCCTGAAAATAGGGCCTCAACTTCCTAGAAGCCAATATTAAAGAATACACAAGCTTTTCCATATTGCTATACCTGGTCTCTGCATTCAACAATCTCTTGCTCACATAGTAAACCGGGAACTGAACTTCGCCTTCCTCTCTGACTAGGATCCCACTTACTGAACAGTCTGATACGGCTAAATACAAAATAAGGGTCTCTCCTTCTAAAGGCTTAGATAAGAGAGGAGGAGATCCCATGTGATCCTTCAATTTCTGAAAACCCTCCTCACATTCAGCTGTCCAGTCGAACCTTCTACCTGCACCTTTGATGACCTTGAAGAATTCTTGGCACTTATCAGAAGATTTAGAAACAAAGCGATTCAAAGCAGCCACCCTACCAGTCAGGCTCTGAACCTCCTTCACTGTCCTAGGTGACTTCATGTTAAGAAGAGCTTGTATCTTGGCAGGATTCACTTCTATTTGTGACGCCCTCCAAACCCGGGGTACAGATTTGGGCAGTCACTCGACCAACGAAACACAATAAACCTGAATCTAACACATGCATAATAATATAATAACATAAAATACCCCTTATCCAAGACCGCATCCAGATTATGGCATGAAATAAGCTTCTAAGTCATAATTATTACAAACCAGTTTTCAGAGTTATTACACACTTAATATACAAAGCTAGACATCTAGTCTAACTTCCAAAGTAAAACAACTACCCGTCCAATGACAATCACTCGGGGTGGTCTCCTAGCATCTGGAGAACTGTCACTAGCGCTGTGTCTGCTCATTCTCTCGCTTCACTGGAATAGGGTTAGAAACAAAACAAGTATGAGCCACATGTGCTCAGCAAGCATGATATATATCAATCACAGTTCCATAATGTAAGGAAAGATTTCAGTTATCTGAATCAACAATATACAAGTCAAACATATGTTTTTAACAATCTTTATTGAAGAAAGAGGAATTAGAATTGGACTTCTACATTTTTCAAATACAAAGGTTGAGCTGCTGATCAGTCACGCATCAACCCCGGACTAGCTTATAGCATAGTCCTCCTCTAGGATCCATGGTCATCTAGGCCTTAAGTTATTACGACCATAAATATGGCCCGACCGTTACTGGTCTCATTTTAAAACATGCCAATTCTATCACAAGGTATAAGCAATAACATGCATAACAAGATAAGTACACAATGACGGGGTGTAATAGGTGCAAAAGAGCTTCAACTATTCAATATCAAATAAAGTCCGAGAAATAGATTCAGAATGGTTTCAAGGGTACAACGTACTCATTTAAGAAAGTCAACAATGGTTATCATCAATATAAACTGAATTGAAGGTGAAGGTTTCTGATATCCAACACGATTGTGGATTAAGTCAAAAGTTAGGAATATTCAAGGAAATAGCATCAAGTGCTCAATACGGGTGAAGATTGAATAATCTGAATCGTTCTGATGGTAACATACATGAAATTCTGAAGAATAATAACAATTGAATCAACAAGTAAAGGCACAGATACTTGCCTGGTCTAGTAGCTGACGGAATTCTACCGAGCTCACTCTACCTTCTCTTTTCCCTTGCTCCGGGAACTCGATTCTATAATAAAAAACTCATTATAGTAAGTCTAACTATCCTCATTCTATCCTCGATATATACTTATAACCATTTTTACATTTAAACAAGTAATCGGGTTCCTATCGGATGCCCGATCTATTTTACGGTAATTAAAACTCAGACATTAGCCCTCGTACGGGCATTTACGGACTATTAAAACACATTATTCGACTCATATAAACCATATAGCACTTATAAATATTTTTAAAACAATATTCGAGGCTTATCAGAATTTAAATAAGTCACAAATAATTTTTAAATCAAAAATCGGATTTTTAATCCCAATATAAGTAATTAAAAACAATTAAATCAATTAATTGACAATTTCCAAATGCTCATTCTATTTTTAAATAATTAAATCAGGCAAGAAAATAATTAAACATAATTTAAATTAATTAAATCTAATTAATAATTAATTATTAAGAATTAAGTGATTAAAAGAATTAATCAATTAATTAAATTATTTAATTATTAATTTAAAATAATTAAAATAATTAAATTTAATCAGTTTTCAAATTTAAATAATTAAATATAATTTTCCAGAATTTTCTGAATTGAAAAATGTATTTTTAAAATAAAAATATGATTTTTATAAATAATTAAACTATTTTCGAATTAAATTTAAAAATAAAATTCAAAAACAGTTTTCTGAAAATATTTTAGGGTTTCGAAGATTGAAACAGGGTCAGGGAAACGGGTTACTCGATCGGGTCACGGGTCGCCAAGAACAATCCGGGTCGCGAAGAACAGCTGGAAAATTCCCAGAATCCGGCGACCTTGTCCAGAATCCGGCGAGCAAAAAACACATCAAAAATTGGGGCTTTTGATACCAAAACACTCCTCATAACCATACCAATACATTCCGATCAAAAACAAACCAAAAACATCACCGGAATCCAAAACCCAACTATTTTCCGGCGAGCTCAAACAATTTTCCGATCTACTAAAATCGTACATGAAACTCTACGTTCTTTATGTTAAAATGAAGCTAAGAACACATACAACAAAAGCCCTCTATCAAAAACAATGTCAGATCATTCATATGAACGGACTATTAAAAAGAAAAATCGGGCAAAACCCTAGAAATCGAATTTCTTAAAATCGAACATAAACATGAAATTAAAGCATGAATTCCTACTAATTAGAACCCTAGGAACATGTTAGAAGCAATCAATTGAACGGAGAATCAACAGAATGAAAATCCCCAATTCGAATATAAACCCTAATTTTAATTCGAAATTTGAAAACTTCATATAAAATTGAAAAATTGCCAGATGATGACGAGGTTGGAAGATTCTGAAACTAGAGCTCAAGATCTTTGATTTGAGTACTTGAACTTTGAATTTGGATTTCAATAACACCTTCGAAATTGATTTTGATTTTCAAGAACACGAAGAACACGGTTCGGGAAATTTATATTTTTGCATATTTTTAATACGGATTATATGAAGTATAATGTACGATTCTCCTTTTTATACTTAGTGGAAAATAATACCATAAACGACAGTTTTGGATCGATATTGATCCACTGGTTCTCTTTAAAACCCTAATAATGTAAAATACACGTTTTACACGGTGATAGCTATCCTAAAAGACCGATAGTTATCCAAATCAATACATATCATTTATATAACTAATGCTCAAGAATACTGGGGCTATAACAGATGTATTTATTGATACGGACGATATATCATTTACCCTATAAAAGTTACGGTTATGGTTAGGGTTTGGAATAATTTTTCTTCCTTTGAATAAAACAGATACTATTGATAGTATCGGATAATAAGGGATATAATAATACGAATAAATCCTCCGATAATGATTCGAACACGAATGACGAAGGAATAACAATGATGTACAAAATTTCAACGGGGCCCTTGAATTTTCAAAACGGGGCTCAAAATTGAAGATATTTTCAAATGACAAAATATTTGAACGGGGCTTTCGACACACCAATTTACACATAAACACTTAACAACCTTTATTATTAAAAATCAAAATACTTCATAATAATTATTCTACACATTTAATACAATTTATATTATTAATAAAGTTCACGGATCTTACACTATTCCTCGGTGATTCACCATGAAACCTAAAAATTTTCCAGACTCAACCCCAAACACACACTTCTGAGGGTTGAGCTTCATCCGGTACTTCCTTAATATTTGAAACGTTTCATCCAAGTGCATGATATGATCCTCTGCTTGCTTGGAATTTACGAGCATATCATCTAAATAAACCTCCATTGTTTTCCCGATCTGATCTTTAAACATCATGTTGATCAGCCTTTGATACGTAGCTCTGGCATTAATCAAGCCAAAAGGAATTCCTATGTAACAATAGAGCCCCCTATCAGTGATGAACAAGGTATCCTCTTGATCTGGCTCATACATTGGAATCTGGTTGTATCCTGATTAAGCATCCATGAAACTGAGAAGAGCATGTCCTACCGTAGCATCTACCATTTGATCAATTCTAGGAAGAGGAAAACTATCCTTTGGGCAGGATTTGTTCAAATCTGTGAAATCTATACAAACTCTACACTTTTCATTAGGTTTCTTCACCAACACCGGGTTTGCTAGTCAATTAGGATAAAATGATTCCCTCACCAAACCAACTTGCATAAGTCGGTCAACCTCTTCCTTTAAAGATATTGCCCTTTCCCCACTGTTTGCACGTCTCTTTTGTCTGAAGCCTTTCTTCCGTAGGGGATCAACATTCAGTTTGTGGCACATTACTGCCGGATCAATCCCAGCCATGTCTGCATGGCTCCAAGCGAAAAAATCCAAATTCTGCCTCAGGAATTCGATCAACCTCGCCCTTAGGCCGGGCTCAAGCCTAGCCCCTATCTGAAGTACCTTCGTGGAATCTGTGTCGTCCATTAGAATTGAGAGCGTATCTTCTGCCGGTCCCATCTTATCATTTTCAGGAAAACGCGGATCTAAATCTATTTCGACATCCTTTGTCCCACTTGACTCTCCAATCTCTTGGATAGACACAACCTTGCCCTGGGTAGGTGACCAGGAGGATACTACTTGCGGAAGATCCTCCGGAAATTCTATGAAAGGTTCCACCTTATCCTCCATTATGATCTTACCTTTCTTCGCCTGGAGATTACACTGGTCCTCTTCTTCATCACTAGCATCTTCCACAATTCCTTCATAAAAAGGATTTGGTGGCGGGGCTCCGATCATCAACACTTTGTCTTTTAACTGTCAAGGTATAGAGATAACCTTGCCCTCTATAGGAACAACAACATCTCCTCGAGTAGAGGTATGTTTCTCATAAATCATATCAACAATTCCACTTACCGGGGGAGGTGCTTCCAAAAAGAAAATAGGAGTTCCTACCCTTGCCAAAGTCTCGTACTCTTTTAACCTCTCCTCTTCTGGAAACTCGATTGTGTAAACCATATTAGTAACAACATATGGTGGTCTAAAAGAATCCTGAGTTTCTTCTACATTTTCTTCCTTGAAGTCTGGCATATCGGAGTCATCTTCTAACCCTCTTCTTCCCTTGTAAGAAGACTTGATCATCCTGCTATAACAGTCCCGTGAATCATACTGACATCCTTTGATGCAACCTACACCATTCGGGGTTGGGAACTTCATAGATAGATGGTAAATTGAAGTGACTATTCACATTTCTTTCAACACCGGTCGTCCTAACAGCGCATTATAATACGTGGGTTGATCAATAACCAAGAACTCGACTACCTGGGTAGTAGAAAGAAGGCCTTCTCCCAGAGTGAGCGGCAATTTAATGGTTCCCTTGACACGAACAGAATCCCCTGTAAAACCATAGATGTGGGTAGTCCCTCGAGTCATCTCCTTATCTAGCAATCCCATCTTCTGGTAAGTTCCGTAATACATGATGTTTACCGAACTTCCGTTATCAACAAATACACGATGAACGTTTCTAGACCCAATTCTGACATTGACCACCAAAGAATCACTATGAGGGTGATGCACCCACTTAGCATCTTCTTCGGAAAAAATTATTTGAATGTCCTCCCCCTTGAAGAGCTTATGAGGCCTCTCGGACAGATGATTGACGTTGGTAAGAGGCAAGTGTTCAGCTTCACGAACATATCTCTCCATTGCTTTTCTTCCGTTCCCTCCAATGTGAGGTCCTCCAAAGATAGAGTGTATACTAGCCTCTCTCACGAACACAGGTTTCTCTGGAATCTTACCTTCAAGTGCCTCAGTTGTCTTAACTGGAGCCTCTTCCTTATATTTCTTTACTTCCCGGACCACCTAGTCAGTAAGCTTGCCTTCCTTTATCAGTTTTTCAATTTCTTCTTTCAATTGTCTACAAGCATTAGTTTAGTGCCCATGGGACTCATGATATGCGCAATATTTTCCCTTATCTCTCATAGCAGCTCTTGACAAGGGTGCGGGCTTCTTGTATAGGCCTTGATCCTTGGTAATCTGATAGATATAACAATGGACGTTGTGAGAGGAGTGTAGTAGTTACGGGGTACTGTTTGGTTTCCTTGCCGATTCGGAGGTGGAGGCGGACAACTTGGAGGGCTAGGTTATCTGGATCTGGTGAATCTATCTCTTCTTCGGTTCTCCTTTGGGCTAAGGGACTTTGAACGGGCAGGTCCACTAGTCTCAACTAGATTCACATCTCCCCTGCCATTCTTCTTTTCTGTTTTAGAGCTAGGAGACCTCTCCTTCCGTTTACCTCGGCGAGGTGTATCTCCATAGTCATTCCTCTTCAAAGCCTCTTCCTCTCGTTTGAAAGGCTCAGCCTGTAGATACAAAGATGCCAGGGTTGAGGGTTCCTCCCATTGTAGATTTTTCCAGAAATCGGTTCCTATGCGAACCCCATCAATCAAGAAATTCTTAATGGTTTCATCGGACACCCCACGAATAGTAGGAACCTCTGCATTGAAACGTTTGAAGTATTCTTGGAGAGTTTCTCCATCTTGTTGTTTGATATTAGCTGGAGTTATAACAGGTGGAGCATAATGAATGGAAGACTAAAACTGAATTAAAAACATCTTACGCATCTGTTCCCAAGAAGTGATTGACGCAGGTCCCAGCTTTTGAAACCACTGGTGATCATTTCCCCTTAGAGTTGAAGCAAGAAGCCTACACTTTGTTAAGTCCTCTACTTGATAGAGTTCCATCTCTGTATTAAACCTACCAATATACTCCGCAAGGTCTGTACTTCCGTTAAAGCGAAGATCTCATGTACCTCTGAATGCTGGTGGAAGAGGGGCTTCTCGTACAGCAGCAGAAAAAGGGGAAGGTGCTGTGTTAGGAATATGTTGTTCTTGATGATAATTATAAAAACACTTAGTAGATTTTGTATTAAGTCATTTTGTAGCTGTCAACGAAATGGCATGCTTTGCAGCATTCCGTTGACAGGAAGCTCATCAACGAAATGAGTAATGTAGCAATTGCACTGTACAATACTTCACAGTTTGATATGCATTCTGTTGTATGTATTAGATAGGTTTTCTGAGTCATGTTGACTAAGTACTAGATAGGCAAAATAGGTTGGTTAATTGTAAATATATTATGCCTTGTAATTTTGCCTAAGTGAAGACATGTCAACGGTATGAAGATCACTCTGTCAACGGTATGGAGTTTACCCATCAACGAAACGAGGGAAACACCATCAACGAAACGAAGGAAACACCATCAACGGAATGGAGAATAAAGCTATCAACGAAACACATCTCCCTGCTATCAACGAATCATTATTTCTTTTCTGAACAGTTGACAAAGTGATAGTGACAGTTTACTGAACAGATCTAAAGGAGATATGGAAGTGTACTTTGCATTGGAAGCCATCAAAATGGTTACTGGAAATAAGGAAACATTCCAATTTCCAATAAGGCTCTTGGGAATGATTAAAATAAGCATGAAGACAAAAGCAAAGATCTCCAAGGACCATTGGACAAAAGGAATGAAAAGCAAGCTACTGATGGTTACTACTATTGTTCTTTAGTTTAGCCAAACGTAGAATTGTAAACTTGGGTATTTATAACCAAGTGTAGCAGTTACTTTAAAGAGTAGAGAAGAAAAACAAATAGTTTGTATTAGCTATCTTTGAGAGCATACTTCTCTACAATCTTGTAACTGAGCAGCTGTGTACATTTTGTATCACAGATTATTTCCGCAATAAAAATCACTTCAGTTGGATCATCAAACAATCCAACTGAAATTATTTATGTGCTTGTGATTTTTACTTTAAGTTCAGTTTTATTTGTAAGTTGTTTTAAGTTTAAGAAATATCAAGAATTGTATTCAACCCCCCCTTCTACAATTCTGTTAGGTCATTTGGGATTAACAATTGGTATCAGAGCGAGCTTCTAACATACAAGAAGTTTAAAGATCAAGACCAAAACAGTAACCATGGTGAAGAAGGATGCAGGTGTAAAAATACCAGTTCTTGATAAGGACAATTACTTTCACTGGAAAGTAAAGATGCATTTACATCTCATGTCTATGGATGAGAGATATGTAGACTGCATTGAGAAAGGTCCACACATTCCCATGAAGTTTGCATCTAGAGTTGGACTGCCAGATGATGCTCCTGATGTGGAAATTCCAAAACTTGTCTCAGAATGGACTATTGAAGATGTTGCAGAAGTCCATAAAGATAAAAGAACCATGAACATTCTGTTTAATGGTTTGGAGCAAGAGATGTTTGACAATGTCATAAACTGTACAACCTCCAAAGAAGTATGGGACACTGTTAGAACTCTCTGTGAAGGTACTGAGCAAGTTAGGGAAAACAAAATGCAGCTCCTTATACAACAATATGAGCATTTTCATTTTAAAGCTGGTGAAACCCTAAATGACACGTTTAGTAGGTTTCAAAAACTTTTGAATGGATTAAAGTTGTATGGGAGGATCTATCAAACCAAGGATTCAAACCTTAAATTTCTCAGAGCTCTTCCAAAAGAATGGAAGCCTATGACTGTTTCTCTCAGAAATACTCAAGAGTACAAAGACTACACTCTTGAAAGGCTTTATGGAACCTTGAAGACATATGAGTTGGAAATGGAGCAAGATGAAAAAATTGAAAAGGTACAAAAGAAGGGTGGATTTGTTGCATTGATTGCATCTGTGAACCAACTGGAAGATGACAATGAAGAAGCTGCAAAGGCCACAACTAGTCGAGCTAGTTGTAGAAGTGATGTTAGCAAGGGTAAAGGCAAGATGACAGAAGAAGAAGAACCAGAACCAGCCAACTTGGATGACTTAGATGAGATTGATGAACACATTGCTTTTCTGTCAAGAAAATTCTCTAAGTTCAAGTTCAAGAGAAACTCAGAAGCAAGGCCACCAAGGAGAGACTTTCAACCTAACAAAAGTAACTGGATTGAAAAGTCTAAATCTAAATGTTTCAATTGTGGAATGCTTGGTCACTTTGCTGGAGACTGCAGAAAGCCCAAGATTGAGAAGGGCAACAGGAAATTTGAACCTGTTGATTATAAAAAGAAATACTTTGAACTTCTCAAGCAAAAAGAAAAGGCTTTCATGTCTCAGGAGTATGATTGGGCTGGTAATGGTGAAGATTCTGATGATGATGTTGAGTATGTCAACTTGGCTCTTATGGCTAACAATCATGAGCAGGAAGCAAGCTCCTCAAGCAACCAGGTAACAATTACTAATCTTTCTGAGCTTTCTAAAGAGGAATGCGATAGTGCAGTAAATGAAATGGCTACTGTACTATATAATTTGCGTGTTACTCTTAAATCACTTACCAAAGAGAATTCAAGAATAAAAGAGACTAATTTGCTCTTAAGTGATAGGAATGCAATGTTAGAAGCACAGCTCATTGAATTTGAAAAAATGAGATGTGTTAGTAGGGATGCTAAGAAGGAACTTGAGAACGTGTTACAAAGGGAAGAAATTCTTAAAACACAATTTGAGATAGAACAAAGTGTGATTGCAAAATGGAAAGATGCCAGGAATGTTGCCACCAACATCATTAATGTTCAAGGTATGGAATCTTTCTGTGAGCAATCATGGAAAAAGAACAAAGAGAAGCTAGGGTATGTTGGTGAAACCTTAGAATCAGAAACAGAGTCAACAAACAACAATGATCATTTGTTGAAGGTTGATATGTCAACGGAATGCAATGTTTCGTTGACAGATGAACCATCAACCGATCAGGCTGTTTCGTTGACAGAGAAAAGAAAAGATGAACTCACTAGACTTAATAATAAGTATGGTCCTGTCACCAAGAACTTTGTTCAAGGTGAGTCTAGTAAATCAAAGAAAGTTGAGAAGCCTGTTGAGAGAGCTAATGTAGGTCACTTGTCTAACAAGCAATTGAAAGACAAGTTAGAGAAAGTTCAAGTTGAGGCTAAGGGAAATAAAAAGAATAACAGGAATGGCAAAGTAGGGATTAACAAACACAACAATTACACACCTGATAAATATGCTCCTAGAAACACAACAATTTGTGTCTAATCCATACATGAATATGTTTAATGTGCCACAAATGCCATGGAATATGAATAACATGTTTGTTCCTTCAACTATGCATGCTGTTAATGAAAATGTGAGCAATCCTCAGAAACCAACACCAAGGATAAAGATTGATTTAAATCAATCTGAGCCCAAGGTGAAAAATGATATAAAAGGAAAAGCAAAGGCTAACAAAACAGGACCCAAGGAAACTTGGGTACCAAAATCGACTTGATTTGGTTTTATTGTGTGCAGGGAGACAAAAGGAATCTTTGGTACTTGGATAGTGGTTGTTCAAGACACATGACTGGTGATTCTACCCTGCTCACAGAGTTTCAGGAAAGAGCTGGCCCTTGTATTGCTTTTGGAGATGACAGCAAAGGCTACACTAAGGGATATGGCTTGATTTCAAAAGAGAATGTCATCATAGATGAAGTTGCATTGGTGGATGGTCTTAAGCACAATTTGCTTAGTATCAGCCAACTTTGTGACAAAGGATTTTTAGTTACTTTTTCTAAAGAAGCCTGTGTTGTTTCTAAAGGAGGAAACAACAATGTGGTAATGACTGGATTCAGAAGAGGGAATGTGTACATTGCTGACTTTAGTAGCACAAGTCCAGACACCATCACTTGTCTTTTCAGCAAGGCAAGCAAGGATGAAAGTTGGCTATGGCACAAGAAACTGTCTCATCTGAATTTCAAAGTTATGAATGATTTGGTGAGGAAAGATCTTGCTAAAGGAATTCCACAAGTGGAGTTTTCCAAGGATGGTTTGTGTGATGCCTGTCAAAAAGGGAAACAAAAGAAGGCATCATTCAAAAGCAAGACAGAGTCATCAATTGTCCATCAGCTTGAGTTGCTTCATATGGATTTGTTTGGCCCTGTAAATGTCATGTCTATTTCAAAGAAGAAATATTGTCTTGTGATTGTTGATGATTTTTCTAGATTTACATGGACTTTCTTCTTGCTCTCCAAAGATGAGGCAAGTGAAATCATTATCAATCACATCAAGATGGTAAACAATCATCCTGACTTGAAAGTAAGAAGGATTAGGAGTGACAATGGGATAGAATTCAAGAATTTAAGCATGAAGATGTTCTGTGAAGAAAATGGTATTTTGCATGAGTTTTCAGCAGCAAGGCACCACAGCAAAATGGTGTAGTTGAAAGGAAAAACAGAACACTTATTGAAGCTGCAAGGACAATGCTAGATGAATCAAAGTTACCAACTTATTTTTGGGCTGAGGCAGTTAATACAGCTTGCTTCACTCAGAATATTTCTTTGATTAATCAGGCCAAAGGAATGACCCCTTATCAGCTACTCAAAAGAAAGAAGCCACTATTGGATTTTCTTCATGTCTTTGGATGCAAGTGCTTTGTTCTGCGAAATCAAGCTGAGCATTTGGGGAAATTTGAAGCAAAGGCAGATGAAGCAATATTTGTGGGATATGCAGCAGGGAAAGCCTACAGAGTCTATAATCTCAGAACCAACATTGTTATGGAATCTGTACATGTTGTTTTTGATGATCTCAAAATTCAAGGTCTCTGTGATGAAGGTTTCCATGAAAGTCTTTCTTTTGAAAATGAGGAAGGAGATCAAGTGAATCATGTTAAGGCTACTGAGAAACAACCTAAAGTTGTTGTATCTAGCACAGATGAAAGCAGCAGTGAAGATGAAATTACTGCATTAAGATTGAAAAGAATAGCTGCTAGCAGACCAAATGGTCATTTCATTGATAGTCATGATGGTGGATTCGTTGACAGTCAAAATGAGCATTTCGTTGACAGTCAAAATGGTAATACCGTTGACAGTCATAGAAATGCTTCTAGAAGTGATCATTTAGGGACAACAAACTCAGGGGGAGTTTCTCAAGGACAAATATCCAATCAAGGCAATCATGATCATGAAGCTACCTCTTCAAGAGCAAATCTACCTCCCTCAAGGAAATGGACTAAAGATCATCCCTTTGAACTTATTATAGGTGATGTGTCTTCAAAAGTCCAAACTAGAAGAGCAACTCAAGAAGAATGTCTATATAGTAGCTTTCTGTCTCAAGATGAGCCAAAGAAAGTTGAGGATGCACTTCTAGATCCAGATTGGGTTTTGGCTATGCAAGAGGAGCTAAACCAATTTGAAAGGAACAATGTTTGGAAGCTGGTGCCCAAGCCTAAGGACAGGAGTGTCATAGGCACAAAATGGGTGTTCAGGAACAAGATGGATGAAAATGGCATAGTCACAAGAAACAAAGCTAGATTGGTTGCAAAAGGCTATTCAAAGGAAGAAGGAATTGATTTTGATGAAACCTTTGCTCCTGTTGCTAGACTAGAAGCAATAAGGATTTTCCTAGCCTATGCAGCCCATGCCAATTTCAAAGTCTATCAAATGGATGTAAAGAGTGCTTTTATGAATGGGGAATTGGAAGAGGAGGTGTAAGTAAGTCAACCTCCTGGTTTTGAAGATGATGATTTTCCAGAATATGTATACTTCCTCCTCAAAGCACTCTATGGTTTGAAACAAGCACCTAGAGCCTGGTATGACACACTTTCACAGTTCCTCCTTGAGAATCACTTCACTAGAGGTACTGTAGATAAAACTCTTTTTCACAGGGTTGTGAATGGCTCTACTATACTTGTTCAAATTTATGTAGATGACATAATCTTTGGGTCTACAGATGTGAAACTTTGTCAAAAGTTTGCCAAGCTTATGCAAAGTAAATATGAAATGAGCATGATGGGAGAATTAACTTACTTTCTTGGTCTTCAAGTGAAGCAAGTTAATGAAGGCATTTTCATTAGTCAAACAAAATATATTCATGATTTATTAAAGAAGTTTAACTTAATGGAATGCTCTCCTGCCAAAACTCCCATGCCTACTGCCACCAAACTTGAATTGAATACTAAGGAAAAATCTGTGGACATTTCAGGTTACAGAGGCATGGTAGGCTCACTTTTATATTTAACAGCTAGTAGACCTGATATTATGTTTGCTACATGTCTATGTGCTAGATTTCAAGCTGATCCTAGGGAATCCCATTTAGTTGCTATTAAAAGAATTTTCAGATATCTCAAAGGAACACCAAACCTTGGCATTTGGTATCCTAGAGAATCTGGCTTTGAACTAATTGGTTATTCAGATGCAGATTTTGCAGGATGTAAAATTGACAGGAAAAGCACAACAGGCACCTGTCAATTCTTAGGAAACAAGCTTGTCTCATGGTTCAGCAAGAAACAAAACTCAGTTTCTACCTCCACAGCTGAGGCTGAGTATATTGCAGCTGGAAGTTGTTGTGCACAGATTTTATGGATGAAAAATCAACTACTTGATTATGGATTAAGAGTTGAGAAAATTCCTATTTTCTGCGACAACACTAGTGCCATAGCTATTACTGAGAATCCAGTGCAGCATTCAAGGACCAAGCACATTGACATCAAGTACCATTTCATTAGAGAACATGTTATGAATGGTACTGTGGAGTTACATTTTGTTCCAAGTGAACAACAACTTGCAGACATCTTTACCAAGCCACTTGATGAATCCACATTCTCAAGATTAGTAAGTGAGCTAGGTATGTTAAATTTCTCTTAATTATTTTGAGATTTTTACAAGTTAAAATGCAGCCAGAAACTTGCTATGTTTTTCTGTGAATTAATTTTCTCAGGAAAAAGTGAAATTTTGTCTAAGTCAAAATTACTATGTCAACGAAACGAACCATTTCGTTGACAGCCTTAGCATTTTTCTGGGTGTTTCGTTGATAGCCCTTTTATATCAACGAAACGCAGCTTTATCAACGAAATAAGACGGGACTTTAACCGCCCAATCCTGATTCGTTGATTTAGCGTAATTAATCTGAACCGTTGAAATTTTGACACGTCTTTTACCACGATCTATGCATACACCCCTGTAAGTATAAATCATGGTAATTCTTTAAAAGTAACGGTTATATTTTTAAGCCAATCCAGTAATTTATATTTATTATTGGACTCTTTTTCTGAGAATTTTTGGGGGAGTATTTAAGAAATTCTATTTTCTTTAATTTCTTTTTACCTGTTCTCAAAAATTCCAAAGGCTTTTCTCTCTTCTTCTCTCTAACAAGCAATTCAGTTCGAAGCTTTTCTTCACACAACAATGGCACCCATAGTCAAGCTTATGTCTGCTGGAGGGTTCATCTATGAGAAGAACAACTCCATTCCATTTGTTGTCAAGGAAAGTCCAAACAGTATCTTTTTCAAGATGATGGACTTCATGAAGAACTGCAAGTTGATCTATGCTATGTTTCACTCAACTCCTCTCTATAATGAGATAATCGAGGAGATCTGGACCTCGTGTGAGTATAGTGGAACAAACTACACACTGCAATTCACTCTCCAAGGTAATGAGTACATAGTTAATTCTGATGTATTGCAAGCATGTCTACATATTCCTGAAAATAACTGTGATGCTTTGCCTACAATCACTGAAATGGTTAACATGCTAAATTCAATAAACTACTCTTTGCCTACTGATAATCTGGGTAGAATAATTAGGAGAGGTTTGGTTAGGGAATATAGTTATTTAGCTGATGCATTTATCAAGGTCTTTTCTGGAAAGATTAGTAATTTTGATGCATTAACTAATTCCATGTTGATTCTTTTTACCATGCTCCTAACTGATAGATATTACAACTTTAGCACCCAACTTATGTATGAAATTGGTGCTAAGTTGGGTGACAAGGCTAATAGGAAAAAGAATATCTACTATGCTAGGTTTCTGATGATGTTGGCTAATCATGTTAGTCCAACACCATTAGTAATCTCTAACCCTGTTTCCAAGTTTGAGTGTTTTGTGCAAGAGAAGAGAGTATTGACAGACATACTGAGGCTGAACCACAATGGTGAGGTTCCAGTGGTGTATCTGCCAGTAATTGAGGTAACTACTGCTATCCCCTCTAGTATAATTGTTACTTCAACTGTATCACCCAATCCTGTTGCCGTGGAGTCTGTAGTTGTGACCCAACAGGCTCCTGCCCCAGCAACAAAACCAAAATCAAAGAAATCCTCCAAGCCAACCTCAGGTGCTTCCCAAAAGGTACCTGTTGTAAAATCCACTACACAACCTAAGGGGAGTGTTTCTGGAGCTGTGAGAGGTGAGGGAAGGGGTGAACATAAAAGAAACCCTAAGGATAAGGAAGGACAGATGAGTGAAATCCAGCCAAGCCCCATTGTGTCTTCCCAACAAGGCACAATGAGTAAAATGGATTTAAACACAAGTCTAGTTGCATCCTCCCAAAAGGATGTAATTATTGAAACAAGCTCTCCTCCAAGAGCACACTCCAAAAGGGTAAGGGACACTTCAAGCCCACAGTCTACTATTTCCCAATACCAAAGGAGAGTGAAGCAAAAATCCCAGGTTTCACAGGGTGCACACACACTGGAAGCAACACTTCCAGTTTCACAAATTCAGTTTGATGTAACCCCTATCATTACTCTGGGGTTACAGTCCCATTCTCTAAACATCAACCTTGAACTATCTCCATCAAATTCACCAACTCTATCTCTAGATGTGGACATGATCCATTCATCTATTCCTGATTCTCCAACTCTAATCTTGGAGAAGCCCCATTCTGAAGCTGGTGGCCATCACTTGTTAAGTGATTTGTTGGGCCATCAACCAATTTTTTCTGAAGTTGCAAGAGGATCTGTGGACCAATCTCTAAAATCAATCACCACAGATTCTACTGTAATTTCACTTTCTCAAAGTGCTTTATTGACTTCATCAACGAAACAGCTTCTTTCGTTGACAAGTGTTTCTCCATCAACGGTATCCATACCGTTGACAGTTCAAACTACCATTCCGTTGATAGGTCAATCTACACCCCTTATTGAAAATCAAGTTGTTTCCACAACTAGTGTAGATGACCTGGTGGTAGTTGAGACACTTTTAGGTTTGAGAGGGAGTGAAATTGAGAGGTTGGCTTGCAGCCAGGCAAAAGGAGAGTCTGAGAGTGAGAGGCTGGCTATTTCTTCCAGCCAGGCAAAAGGAGAGATTGAGAGTACCACCTTAGTAGGTGAAGGTGAGGGTGTGAGAGGTGTGAGCCATGGGGAGCCCATGATGCAAGAAAAGAGTGGAGAGAGAGAAGGGACTACATGAGCAATAAGGATGGAAGCAGCCATTGCTAGTGAGTTAATGGAGGTCAGTGAGGGAGAAAGGGAACTTACTTTCCAAGAGCATTATCAACAAACTCTGGATAGTATTTCCCTGGATCCTGAGACCTTTACTCATCCTGTGTCAGCCTATCAAATTATGGCTCAACAGGGCAATGTGGAGGCAGAAAGGTCACGCAATTTAATTCATACTACTGCATCAATGCAAAGAGTAAAGGATGCCCTGGCCAATCTATCTCCAGCAGCTGCAGCAAATGTTGCAGACAAGGATTGAGGCTACAGAAATCAAGGATTCAATTAGCAACCTTAGGGATGCTACTGACAGGAGGCTCGATGAAAAGCTTCCTCTTCACACTGTCTCCAAGATGTCAAGGTTTTTCACCAAGGAACCTGAAGTGTCCTCATCTTTGAAAACTCTCTCCTCTAGAGTGGACAAAGTTGAGGCTACACTTTCTCACATGCAGAAGGAACAGGAGAAGCAAACTAGCCTACTCACCCAGCTTCTGGCAGCTCAAGGAATCCCTATCATCTCACTTGATGATAACAAAAAGGGGGAGAAAACTAAGGAGCTAGAGATACAAATCACAAAGGTTTTGGTCCCAGCCATCTCCTTACCAGAAGAGCCATTAGCAATGGGGGAGCTTGGAAAGAAGCCAAAGGATGGTATTGACCTAATACAGGAAGCTTCTATGAGGATGAGACTTGCAGAACAAATCAAAGACCATTGGTCCAACATAGAAGCAAGGGTCAAGAACATTGCTGGAACTACAAAGGACTCAAATCCATCAACGGATCAACCATCAACGAATGCCATGGTTCTAGTGTCAATGAAATGGGAGCCACAGACCAATTCTTTCTATAAGGTAGAGCCCCTTCTACATGGAGTCACTCAAGGTCCAAGGAAGGAAAAAGGACAAACTTCATGCATTAGGGATGTGGAACAAGCTACACTCCAAAGAAGCTTATCTCCCAAGTCCCCTGCTAAACCAAAGGGCAAAAATATAGCAAGGACTTTCTATCCTGCACCTTATCCAGATGAGCTCAAGCTTCTTGGTTTACTTATCACAAAAAGCAAGGAAAGCAATAATTATGAGATAAGGAAGCAAAGGGCAATTGTCTACAGGAATGGACAAGAAATCTGTGTTTGGGCTGGTCACCCAAACTTTGCTGAAGCTAAAGCTGAAGAGTCAGAAAGAGCAGCAATGCAAGCCCTTGTTGTTGCTCAGTCTCTTGATGAAGAAGAAAGACAGCTAGAAGAAAAAGCAAGAGAGGAAAAGAGTGCAAAGAAGAGCACAAGGCAACCAAAGGCAAGAGCTAGGAGAAACATAGCCTTTGAGAATGATGACTCTCAGAGCATTGCATCAGACTCTTCTGTACCAATTGCACCTCCAACAATTCCTGATCCAGTTTCAGAGGTAAAGTTAGCCTGTGATCCTAATCATCCTGTTAATTTCCATGATCAGCCAATTGAGCCAAAGGGAGAGCCAATTGAGTTTGATGAGGCCAACTTTCCAAAATTCCTCTTTGAAATGGATCCAAAGAAGAAATCTAAGCAGAGGGCTACCAAGGCTAAGCCATTTCTGATAAGGAGACCACAAGCTGAGAAACCCCCTACCAACTTAGAAGACTTCATCTACATTGCTGATATCAGGGAGGAGTCTGACATTCATATCAATCTTGATGACCTGGTTGAAGTGAGAGGAATAGCAGCTTCTTACAAACTACCAGAGAGATTGGTATTTGTCTACAAGGGTAGGAGAGAACAGGTTTGGCCTCTACACAGAATTCTGGGAGAAGACTATCAGACACTGCTATCTGTGTTTAAATGTTTGAAGAAAGATTTTGGTTTTACCAAAACAGCCAAGTCTGAGGTTGTCTCCAAGATTTTCCAAATCAAGGCTAGCTGGAACAAGCCTGGTGCACTTCCCAGAGTATTGAAGGTCCCTCAAACAGGAAAGATAATTCATCTCCAACCTTTTTGGATGATGGAATTCAGAGATAAGGACAACTGTAGAAGATTCTTCAGAATAGAAGACCAACTGGAGAAGGCATCCAATGAAACTCTAAGATTAATGCAATCCAAGTTGGGAAATCAAGATGAAGAAGAGAAGATTTTCTACAGAAGACTTCAAGCTCAAATTGAGGAGAACAATGCAAGAAAAGGGAAGAAAACAAGACCACAGAGGCAAAGATGAAAAATCTGCTCAGTCTAGAGGAGCAACTCTGTGCACTTGTTTTGTAAGATTTTCTACTTTGCATTTTAATTAAATTCAATGAAGCTCAATGCAATTTCTACTTTTATCATGTGTAATATGTCTGAGTGTTTTTGTTATCATCAAGGCTCTTGATTTATGGCTGTTATTCTATCAGTCATAAATTGGGGGAGATTGTTAGGAATATGTTGTTCTTGATGATAATTATAAAAACACTTAGTAGATTTTGTATTAAGTCATTTTGTAGCTGTCAACGAAATGGCATGCTTTGCAGCATTCCGTTGACAGGAAGCTCATCAACGAAATGAGTAATGTAGCAATTGCATTGAACAATACTTCACAGTTTGATATGCATTCTGTTTTATGTATTAGATAGGTTTTCTGAGTCATGTTGACTAAGTACTAGATAGGCAAAATAGGTTGGTTAATTGTAAATATATTATGCCTTGTAATTTTGCCTAAGTGAAGACATGTCAACGGTATGAAGATCACTCTGTCAACGGTATGGAGTTTACCCATCAACGAAACGAGGGAAACACCATCAACGAAACGAAGGAAACACCATCAACGGAATGGAGAATAAAGCTATCAACGAAACACATCTCCCTGCTATCAACGAATCATTATTGCTTTTCTGAACAGTTGACAAAGTGATAGTGACAGTTTACTGAACAGATCTAAAGGAGATATGGAAGTGTACTTTGCATTGGAAGCCATCAAAATGGTTACTGGAAATAAGGAAACATTCCAATTTCCAATAAGGCTCTTGGGAATGATTAAAATAAGCATGAAGACAAAAGCAAAGATCTCCAAGGACCATTGGACAAAAGGAATGAAAAGCAAGCTACTGATGGTTACTACTATTGTTCTTTAGTTTAGCCAAACGTAGAATTGTAAACTTGGGTATTTATAACCAAGTGTAGCAGTTACTTTAAAGAGTAGAGAAGAAAAACAAATAGTTTGTATTAGCTATCTTTGAGAGCATACTTCTCTACAATCTTGTAACTGAGCAGCTGTGTACATTTTGTATCACAGATTATTTCCGCAATAAAAATCACTTCAGTTGGATCATCAAACAATCCAACTGAAATTATTTATGTGCTTGTGATTTTTACTTTAAGTTCAGTTTTATTTGTAAGTTGTTTTAAGTTTAAGAAATATCAAGAATTGTATTCAACCCCCCCCCCCCCCCTCTTCTACAATTATGTTAGGTCATTTGGGATTAACATGCTGCATCAGGGATAGCGACTCCCTGACCTTCCGACTGAGCAATGAGCCTTCGTAATGCATTCATATTGATACCTTCAAAGCCTGGAACTGTCTGAGTCCCGCCTTCTAGGTCCGTATGTGGCATAGGTTCTTGTTGAAAAGGATTTGGCATTACTAGGTAAGGATTCCGTCCTTGCTGAGGTGTAGGGACCCTTTGCGGATAAGGAAATCCTCGCTGAGGTATAGGCTTTGTTTGTTGCTGCACAGGCTCCCCTTGGAGATGAATAGGTCTTGGAGGAGTAGGCTCCCTCTGCTGATAGGTTGGTTCTCGGGGTGTAGACTCCCTCTGTTTATAGGTCGGCCCTCGGGGTGTAGGCTCCCTCTGCTGATTAATGTGATGTCCGCCTTGGTTGTTCTGAAACAAAACTATATCCCTATTAATGTCTTCTTCCCTTCTTTCATACGAGGGCCCACGCTCAACTACCCTCCTTTGATTAAAAGCTTGTTCTTCCTGAGGGTGAGGTCGCTTGGAATCCTGGGTTTCCTGATTCGCATGCCCGCCCCTGTAGGTAGTTTGAACCGGGCTTATTATCACAACATCGTCATCTGATTGGGAATTCCTATGACGATTTATCTCTTGATTTCCAGTCCTCACCCACGATGGGGAGCGTCGCCCTCATCCAGATCTCCATTGATCTCTTCCTCGATAGATCTCCATCCTCCTATGTGGATCTTCAGGTGAAATCGGTCTAGAACGTTGTCCATGCTGATCATAAGGTTCGATTCTCAGTTCATTCGGATCTTGATTTCTCGGGGTAGGGGGTGTCGAAGGATGAACAGAACGATCGGGGGGGGGGGGGGACTCCCTGTATGTGGTGACATTATCATCATAGGTCAACACCCTAGGGGTTACGGCATGGAATCTTCGATTCTAACGGGTTTCCTCTACGGCCAGTGACAGGTTCTTTCCCGGGGCGATGAGATCTTTCGGTTGCATATTGACGTCGACTGTTGTAAGTGGGGGATGCATGTCCCTAATAGAGGTACGTCGCTTATCTGGGTTACGGCGAGCCCGCTCTAGTAACCTTCTCTCTCTCTCTCAAGCGACTCCATGCGTTCCGCCATTCTATTCACCGTGTTTCCCATGTGAACAATTTGACTCAAAAGCTCGGTGTTGCTCATCAAGACAAGAGGATCCCCTCCAAGGCGTGGAGCCGAGTTTGTCTGATTTGGCATGGTAGGCTCTCTCAGATCTGATTGCCTTCGTGGTAGAGGAGGTAGATCTATTGTATGAATCTCAACCTCCCTTATGTCGTTACCTACATTAACTGGTTCTTCGGTGTGTTGTGACATCCTTCCTCTAAAGATATCAAAGTCCCCTCCTTCTAGCGCCAATTGTTAACGGAGGAATTTGGTGAAAACAAATTCGGGGAGGGTTGCTGGAATTGTGGTGGTAGTTGATGACGGTGTACAGTGTAGGTTGAAAGGGTTAGGGTTTATGATTTGGGGATGGCTGAGATTGTATGTGAGAATAGGTCGTGATTGAAGTTGAATATTGAATTCACTCTTTTTCGCCAGATCGCATCGTGCCATACAATGTGCCTACGTAGCCTTATTTATAGGGATCAAGCCAAACGTAGTTCTTGGAAAGCAAGTAACCCATGGGCCGAGTTTCCTTCCTTAAATAGCGGAAAGATCGGGGTCATCGCCTTTGACACGTCACAATGAGTTGTCATGGTCTTGCTATTATCTCGGGATAAGGTGATTAAGTTATTGACCCGAAATCATCGGAGTTGATAGTATGTAATCTGTAAAGGGTCAATTCACCTATTAGAATCAAGCCCAAGTCTAAAACAGTGCCTACAAGGTCCACAATGCCTACAAGGCCCACAATACCTACAAGGCCACAATGTTTGCAAGGTCCACAAAGCCTGCAATGTCCACCAAGCCCATAAGGATTGGACATGACACGTTGCACAACAGACAAGTACGAACAAGACAAAGCTGACACAAGTACAACTGACATCTACAACAAGGCTGGCACAAGTACATGGTCCAAACGTCAGGACAACATGCAACTGACACAAGGTGGACATTGACACCCGACCAAGACCCTAATTTGCAGCTCATGTCCCCCACGTGGACACTCAGCCATGTGCACTGCACATGACATGAGCCTATATATACCCCCTAGTCACTTCAATGTAGGGGGTTCACAACATTCATCACACTTTCACTATATTCAATTTCTGATAGGTTTTGCTCTACCTTCTCTCTACTTTCTCTCTCTAGAAATTAATACCTATCTACATATTTGTATTATGTTTTTCGTCCACCGGATACTTATTCTCACGCCGGAGGTGCTTACGGGGACATAACCCCCCACGGGCATTTCTGTTTCAGGGAGCTCGGAGGCAATTCCGGTGGAGCTCAGACAAGACACGTAACGCTCAGCAAGGCCAACATAGCTCAGCAAGCCGGACAAGCCCAACAAGGTCGACAAAGCCAAACAAGTATTACAAGCCCAACAAGGTCGACAAAGACAAACAAACATTACCAGCCCAACAAGCCGAGCAAGCATCTGTTCCAGCATAATACCAAGAAAGTAGAGCCCGACGGTAGAATGACTTATCATTTGGCGCTAGAAGGAGGGTACTTCCCACGCTCTCCAAACCAGCATCAAACTTGCCATTTTCATCCAGACACTCTACAAGCCCATCCGTGGACTTGTCCAACATGGCACCTGTCACACGTAGCTCTAATCAACAACCCCATGTCATCCAGGAGGTTGGTGGCCCTAGTCACCCCAACTACGTTCGAGTCCGTAATGCTGACACTGACTCAACCCTCAATGCTGGTCGCATAGCTCCTGTAACAGCCCCAAATCCGGGGTCAGGGATTTAGAGTAGTCACGATCCACTTACTTCTTGCCTTGCCTGATTTACTCACAATAGACACAATTCATCTGCTTATGACCCCACAATGAATATATCTCTCTCATACACACACAGGTTAGAGTCTCAGAAACGACACAAATACAACCATTGCGGAATAAATAATCTTTATTACAATACCCAAATGTCTTTTGAATTTGCTACTAATACAACTCCTAAGTAATGGTACATTACCAACTTAGCCTTGTAATACTCACCACCCTCTCATACCATTCATATCTATACATAAGATGAATACCAAAAGCTCTAGCTTGATCTGACTGGTTCACACTACTTCCAGGATCACTGCTAGAAACTGCTCATGAGACTTCCTTACGTTTGCCACTCGCCTGAGGGATGTGCGCCGAATCCTTGGTATCCTACTTCGCTTCTATATAATATTTATGAAACAATAGCAAGAGTGAGCGATAGCTCAGCAAGGTAATTAAAGTATGGCATAATCTTGCCTTTAACTCAATCCAGAATAAAGCGGGTATAAGACAATAATTTGTCAAAATATCTCGATACTGAAATTATTTCCTTATCCGAATGTATTCCAAAAACGGTACCATTGTTGTATTTCAAATATCATTTCATAATATTTCTGCAAACTTTTGCTAGATTATGCAAAGTTCTAGTATAATATAAAAGATGAGGTTTCAAAGTAAACCAATATAACCTTTCCGAAAAATATCTGCTATGTAAGCAGAATATTAACATATAACTTAAAAGATGAAGTTATAAGGTGATTCAGTATAAACAACTCCCTTACCATAACTCATGTTATGTAAGGTATCCACAGAGTCATATGATATAAAAGATAAAGTTACGAGGAAAATTTCATATAATGTTCCGTAACCCAAAATCCACTTATGCATATATAATCTGAGTAAGGTTTTATCAGAGTCATAACTCATAAAGTAAAAGATGAAGTTGCAAGGATTTATTATAACTTCATTTTTGAACACTTTTCAACCCCCTGCCAACATGATCGATAAACATGTACCACGGTGTCATCCTTAGTCCCTTTCAATACATGTTGCAGAACCCCCTGCCAACATGATCGGTAAACCTGTACCAAGGATGTCATCCGTAGTCCCTTTCAATACATGTTGCGGAATTATCCAAAATGGATGATGAACTAATACCGGAGTTGCTACCGCGCCCGTCGTACCAACCTTACTATGATCAGTAGCAGGTAGTACAACAAAAATATGTTCTCTACATGTAGATGGAAGAATCACGACAGCCTGACATTGTCTACTACCTTCCCGGATCTCCCGGCCCATTTGGGGCAATAAAATGGATGGATCGGCGCAACTGGACCACTTACACCACTCCTAGTTCGGATGAAATTCATGACTCTGAAACGTAAAGATCGTCCTCCTTTCCCCAAGTGTAATACTTGTTGATACGACTCCACTAAGTAGTTATATCTAGGTTGGAAAGGAAGATTCTCCAATATTTCCCAAGCGATGCTTGTTAATGGATATCGACTTGTTCCATCAATTTACCCCTCGATCGTTGAGGTGGTAACACAAAATTTGACTTGCAGCAATTAAATTGCTCAGAGAAAATATCTGTCCCCGGACAGTTTTGAGTTGAGAGTTTAAAATGAGTAGCAGTCACTTAAATCAGGTTTCCCATATTTTTGATAGTTGAGCGAGTATTTAAATCCTCTTAAAAGATAGATTTAAATGGAAAAACGGTGTTTTGGGAACCACTTTTTGATTTAAAATAATTAATAATACAGCTTAGAGTATCCTTCGTAATTATTGAAGGTCGAAGATAAACTTTAAATAATATTACTCATTTTCAAAATCTGTTGAAAGTATTTAATAAATAATCAAATAATATTTATTAAATAATAAACTTTAAATGAATATTCAAAAATAATATTTATTAAATAAATAATGTTTAAATGAATATTCAAAATAATATTCATTAAATAAATTAACCTTGAATGAATATTTAAAATAATATTCATTAAATAAATAAACCTTGAATGAATGTTTAAAATAATATTCATTAAATAAATAAACCTTGAATGAATATTTAAAATAATATTCATTAAATAAATAAACCATGAATGAATATTTAAAATAATATTCATTAAATAAATAAATCTTGAATGAATATTTAAAATAATATTCATTAAATAAATAAACCTTGAATGAATATTTAAAATAATATTCATTAAATAAATAAACCATGAATGAATATTTAAAATAATATTCATTAAATAAATAAACCTTGAATGAATATTTAAAATAATATTCATTAAATAAAGAAACCTTGAATGAATATTTAAAATAATATTCATTAAATAAATAATCATTGAATAATAATTGCCCGATATCTTTATCGGAAAATAATCTTTAACATATACAGAAAATATAACTACTATCGGTCTAAAGAATAAAATCATACGCCCTTTTACCTAGGGCCTTTATAAAAACCTGGCTTCTAACTAATGTCCCATATTTAGCTTATAAGCCCATATTTAAATCATAAAGCAAGTATCACAATATACTTTCGAAAACAGTTATGCCTTCCATTAGCATTTATAACTGAAATAGTATTCAAATAGTATTTCTTGACCGAGATAATACTCAAATAACATTCCTTGAAAGATATAGTAAGCAAATATCATTACTCGAATGATGTCACACTCGAATAACAATTCTCAAAATACATAGTATTCTGCTGATGGAATCCCTCCGGGTTTCCACGGCTATCTACATATCTCAAAATACCGACTCCCGATTTAGAGTCGAAAACAATGAATATGCTCTTATATTTAGAGCTACCAGTTAAACCGGTTCATCACTACTTAACTCAAAAGATTTTATATAATCCAAAGGTCAAATCCATTTCAACAAGAAATAAGATATATTGCAAAACTGTCCAATTTTATACATGGAAAAAGCAGTATTATATAGTCCATACTTCAAAGTATAGATTTAGAAACTTGCCTGATGCTCGAGAAGTGACAGGGGTTCGCGACGATGTCGGACAATCTAGACAAAGTCAAAGAAAACGCACGATTAATCCCCTGAATAATCCACTTGAACCCAATGCTTAGACACGTAAGCGAAACACAACCAAGGCATTACTAGCTCGATATAGGCTCATACTAAGTCCATGTTAATCGACAATTACTTAAGACGTAGGTTTAGTCCGAAATCGATCCTCGAATACATGTTATACTTAACCATTTACAACATTGGTTTCTAAGTCATGTTCTTAGTGGTTTTCACCTGCGCAACCTCGGCTAACACATTTTTATAAAATCGAAAAATAATCTTTTGGACTCGAAACCTTCGTACAAACTTTCGTAACTGACCTTGGAACTTCAATACAAAATTTCATATTTTAAAACAACAATTAAGGGTCTCAAACATAGCCACAAAGTTGGTACATTTCTGCAATCTCATTCTTTGAACCACTTTCACTAAAATGGTCATATCTCATAAACCGTAAACTCTTCTGACATGATTCTTGCGCTCACGTAAACTAGAAACAAAGCTCTACACACTAATATTCATCACTGAACCAAAAGGGGCAGTTAGGTTTTCGGATTCTAGGCAGTTTTTAGAGTTACCGAAAATCGATCATTACGACAGCTTAGAATCGAATAATCCAATTTTTTTAACCAACCCAAATAAGCATTCAACCAACACCCAAGACTCATATACACCATTCATAATCTTCCTCACTGCCTCAACAGGTCTTGGAGCTACAATACTTATTTTTCCATTTTCATAACAACCACATAAGATTCATGCCTCTAAACATGCATACCACATCAAAACTCCATTGAAACACAATATTCATCAAAGGGGTTTCCAAAGATTTATACCTTGGATTGAAGATTAGAAGTTCTCTAAAGACTTTACAACTCTTAAACATTGCTTAGAACATCCTTTGGAAGCCAAACCATCAAGAAACAAAATATGAAAATTAAGTTAGTACTAATCATCCTAGAACACACCATCTTGTAAAAATCATATAAAATCGAAAAATAAGAGTTTCATTCTCAAATCTTTTACCACACCTTCTGATCTTCAAGGGCTTTCGTTTGAGTCCTAGATCATCACCAGAGAATGCTTGAAGCTCTACTTATGGGCGTTTTAAGATCGGTGGCAGAATCTGCCAGGAACAGGGCAGATTGGAATCTTCAACTTGGGGAATTGATTTGACTAGGCTACACCCCTTTGTTTGTCATCAAATTTTGAACGAACCCTACCCATGGAGTGGGGAAGATACGGTAAAACGTTGGTGATTTATGGATGGATAGAAGTGGAGATATGAATTTTTCTTTGAGTTGTGTTCTTGGTTGACAGATTGGAGAGCTTCTTGCTCATCTTTACTTTTGTTTTGTTTTTCACTTGGATGCATCTTTTCTTTTGTGTTGTTAACCACCCATTAGTCCACTTGTTACTCTCTCATTAGTCCAAGTGTTGGCCTCTCATCAAACAACCCCATTTTTGCCAATGTTGCAAATACACCACTAGTTTTCTGGTTGACTTTCATGCATGACACCTTGGTTTTTCTTCTTCCACCAATTGGATCGTCTTTGTGTTCTTTTAATAAAATCAATACGTTACAGCTTAGATGTTGCATTTTATTACTCCACTCTGGCACAATCCCTTAAATCAATATTAACTCCAACACTTCTTATCTATTCCCTCTTTATTCCTTGTTCTTAGAAAATGTTCTCGCGTTTCTTCGAATATTCTCAAATCAAATATAATAAAATTCCAAAATATTAAATCCTCAAATCCTCAAATTTAATATCTCATTTCTTGAATATAATAATATATAATTCGCTGCTCGATCAAATATTACACCAAAATAAAATTTGGAATTTCTGAATTCCGATCATCTTTGCATACACTTATTTACTCCGTAGATCACTAATATGACTTCGGAATATCCACACTACGTCTCGTACATAGGTGGCATGAATATTTTTCTTAATCCTCAAAATCACTATTCATCCACCAAATTCACTATTCACTAATGCACTTAATCATAATAAAAAAAAGTTTTAATTTTACCAAAAATTCGGGTTATTACAGTCTCCCCTCCTTAAAAGGATTCCGTCCCGGAATCATCTTAGGAATAACTGGGGGTACTTCTCTCCCATTGCACTTTCTAACTCCCAAGTGGATTCTTCCACCTATTGGTTTTCCACAAACCTCTCACTAGCTTGGCAACCTTGTCTCTTAGAACTTGCTCTTTTCTATCCGTGATTTCCACAGGTTGTTCTTTGTAAGTCAGACCAGGTTGTATATCTACCTGCTCGTACTCTAACATATGTCGGGCATCTATAGTATACTGACGTAGCATTGACACATGAACCCCGTTATGACCATTCTACAAGTTTGGGGGGGGGGGGGGTAAGGCTGGCTCGTAGGCCACCTTCCTGACGCGTTTTAAAAATCTCAGATGGCCCAATGAATATCGGGCTCAACTTCCCTTTCTTTCCAAATCTCATTAATTCCTTCCACGAGGATATCTTTTAGTATCACAAATCTCTAACCTCATATTCTCTATCTTGTTTGTACAGAAAAATACCCCAACATAAACTTGCTTGTCATCCATCAACATGCCATTTAGCTTATCAATAGCAGTACTATCTCTATACTCGCGGGCTTAGTCCGCATACTTTCTCTGTCTGTCTTGGCTGTCACTAGCCGCTTGTTGGTGAAATCTTTTGTCTTTCTAGTTTGTTGGACTAACTTGGGTTTTGTGTAAAATCTCATCCTTTAATTCCCGATCATTCAGAATCCATCTCTGTCTCATTTTAATTAAGGGTATCGGCCACCACATTGGCCTTCTCCGGATGGTAGTGTATCTCACAGTCATAATCCTAGGTCAATTCTAGCCATTTCTCCATCTCATGTTATCTACTATCACGGATAATTCAAAGCCAATTTATTATATTCCATAAAATTTGTGGGTGCATTAGTCAACCCAAAATAACCTCGCTGAAAACTCGAAGTGTTTATTCCTAGTACGAATCGCAATCTTGGGTATATCCTCAGATTTAACTTCCAACTGGTGATATCCAGTTCTTAAATAAATTTGGAATACACAGCGTTCTTCCGCTGATCAAACAATCATTTACAAGGGCACCTATTCTCCATGTCGAACTCATTCAACTCTCGAGGTTCGATGCATAATCTTGTGCTAACATTTTTCTCTCTTACAACAACACCGGGCTCTCCACGGTGGTACACTAGGTCTTATCATATTCTTGCCCAGCAATTCTTGTAACTGAGTTTCTAACTCTTTCATTCCCACTGAGGCTAACATGAGATGCGGCACTAGAACCTGAATACTCGTTATTCATTCTCATGTCATCCCAATCGATATTTGGTAGCGCATTAAGATCTTGTATAGTCTCCCAAAATAACTGTAGTTTCCTGTATACTTGGTGTCTCTTTTCTTGGCGTCAACCATAAGAGCTAATTAAGCCTCATATCTCTGGCATAATAATTTCTTAGTCTGGACTATATTCAATAATCTCTGAATCGGTTTCTGTCCCTTAAATATTATTCTCTATAATACTCAGTATCTCAAATGATTCCTTTGTTTCTTTGAGCCAAGCTCTGGCCTCCCCTGGAATTCAACGAGGATAACAAAAATTATGGGGCCTTGAAAAGATAGCTCCCATATCAAGGAAAACGTCACACACTGGTGATCATAAGGTTATGAGTTTTAAGGTAACCTTATTGGAGGTAAGAGAATTTACCGAGAGATTAACATGATCATAAGAACTCAACGTTGTGTGCCTCGATTGAGACATTACTAAAGGTAATTAGCCTTCTTGTATTTCACAACTTACAAGTGATGGCGTTCCATCAGACTTCTATCACCTAGACAGATAGTCCTTGTAGCCCCTATAAGTATAGGGTTGTTCGTCTCAGTGGAAGTTGAAAAGTATGAAAGCAATTCGAGATCAATTTAATGATTATCGCCTTTCAACAATATTTCTCAAAGGAACACCTTGGATTAAAATTGAACAGATTCCAAAGGTGCGATTTACAAGAAAAGGATAGTCGTAAAGATACTGGTATTCAACAAACAAGTGGTGAGGTATCACCATAGGGTCATTCATTATTTGAAGAAAAGTGAAAGCTTAAATAACATCATTTGACAGGGCTTCGAAAACCTGAAAGTAGGCATTGTGACAGCCTCTGGCACAATTGAAACTGAATATGGTTTAACACAAGTGTTATAAAACAACTTCGAAGAAGGAGTATATCTTTTATCGAAATTCTCTCTAAGAAGAGGTCAAGATAGATTATAGATTGGGGAGGTTTGCCAAGGTCTCTACGGATGCCTTTTATGTCGGCTCCTCTAATGGATAATCGTTCGATTCTAAAGCTTTTCTTCTCCATGCACACCCTAAGGTGCTCGATACTTACGTTATTGCCGACTCATAATAGTCGCTAAGGATTCAACCATCGACCTTTGCAATCGCAGGGAATTCTATTCGACTAGGCGCAAACATCTCAAGTAAGCGTTCTGTTCTATAAGAAGACTTCGATACCGTCATCGCCCATAGCAATGAAAATTCCACATGTCGACTGGGCGGTACTTCGGAAGATCGTTAGAAACTACAAGCTTAAATCCGGTCTCTATTTCAATCATCCTTATACCCAATATTCCTTCTCCCATATCAATCCTGTGTGCTACATAAGCTTAACACTTTTGGCACAATAGCCTTTTCATTTAAGTCAATCCCGGAATTTCTCAGTCCGTCTTGGTCCTTAAATACATTTCGCCTTTACCGTCCAATCTCAACTTCATCATTTTATCTCTACAATCAATTGTAGCAATCAGGGTCTGTCCACCAACCCATATAGCAGCCATCTTACCCATTCCACAGGGTTCGCTCTAGTTTCCACCCTCTTTGGTGACATCCTCTGGTAATCAGAAAGACAAGGTTTGCCAAAATTTGCTGAATTTCTTTCCAAAATCAGGGAAATTTGATCAATCTATTTACCCACTAGTAATACTCGGATCTGATTTCCGACCTTTTTGTCCTATCCTCATAGCCAAAACAATTCCTTCCACTATTCTAGGCAACTAAGTACCCCTAATCGTTCGTGGAAATCTGAACATCTTGGTTCTTACGTATGCCGCCTCCTTATGGGCAACTATAACCGACTACGGGTAACAGGTTTCGTTCAAGTTGAATCAATCCACTGATACTGGCTATACTGCCTCTACCTCTTCTGCTTTGGAGACTCTACTCCATTTTCTTTGTCATATCTCTTGATGAATCATAAACGATCCTTAAACTCTTGTCTCGTCACTTATTTGTCCTTTGAAGATTCTGTTGGGTTTTATACTAAACTATTCATTAGTAGTATATAAACATTGTCCATTTTATTGAGAATCTTGATTGCATATTTTTACATTGTCTATTTATTATATATTGTGGATAATTTAGTATCAAATGGGATAATAGAAGATTAAATTATCAGTGTCTATATATAATATAAAGGGTTCACAGTTTAAGTGGAATTAGACAAACCACTAGAATAACTGAAGTATTATTTGGGAATAGTTTATCTTGACTATTAAATAATACTTGTATACTTTGTGTATATTGAACAGGATCAAATTTAGAATTGTTCCCTTAAACTGATTAAGAAGGTGAACTAAGATTCTATGTTATTATTAATGCTTAGGTTCTTAATCCGGATATAGTAATTGACACGTGTATATTATTTACATGCTTTGATTTATATATGAAATAATTCTTTTGAATTATATCATTATATTTTGGGTGATGGAATAATATATATGGTGAATATTATTTATTGAAGGAATCCGTGTCCTGATAATATTCGGGTTAATGATGTCCCCTTGAAAGCTCAAAAGGATTTAATTATGTGAAACCCTGCAGGTGGATTTATTCCGGCATAATTAAATAAAGGTAGAGTGGATGATCAAGGATATAAGATGTTAATTAAATGAATTATCAGTAATTTATTTAATTAATGGGCATGCGCTATTTTAAACATGGGGAATTTAATAAGCAAATAATATTGGAACCGAATTAATTAATTAAGTTGCGGTATTAGGAAAGGTAGTGCAAATATTAATTCTTTAGTGGATTGAATTAATATTTAATTACATTGGGCTAGGCCCAGGATGTAATTAAAAGGCCCAACCTAATTATCCATGATCCCTATTGTAGCCCTATATATATTCTTATTCTCTTCTTGCTAGGGTTGGTTAAGAAAAATATTGTAGCCACCTAGGAGCAAGAAGAGAGGTTAACTTGAGAAGACGGAGGCCACACTTCGCTCAAGGGAATTTGGGAATACAATAGAAGAGCGTGGAATCAACCGTTAACAAGGTGATTTTCTTTTCGCACTCCTTAATTGTGTATCATAAATTGTAGTAGAACCCCAAGTCCGTGGTTCCCAACAATTGGTATCAAGAGCCTGGTTATGGGTTCTATGTTTTATGATATGATGTCCATGTCGTAATTAAAATTGGTTATGTATGTATAGTGGTATGCTTGGATAATAATCTTTTGCAGGTTGTTTAGTATCCACTATTATGGCCTCGTTTTATTTTAATTATGTGTTTGGATCCCACGTGGTTTAATCGTGGTTATTTTTTGTTTTGGTTTCCACGTGGTTGTAAATCAAGAGGGTTGATCGTGCTAGTTTTGTTTTCTATTATGATTTTGTAATCTTGTAATCATGATTTGTATTCATGTTAGATTATGATCTGATGTAATAGAATAGGTATGTTATGTTGTATGTAACTATTTGATCGACGGAGTTGCAAGAAAACAAAGTTCTTCCGCTGATGCTACAAGATTTCGCCTATGCAACTTCGAACTGTTGTAACTTTTGCATGCGGTGTCGGATTTCGATGAGTAATACCTTTTCGGAAAGGGATTTCGATGTTCTACACGATTGAAAAATGACGTTGTCAAAGTTTCATGTGCGTCTGAGCTCGTTTAGACCCTCAAACAGCGAGTTGAAGTTTTTGCAGGATTTTCGGATGAAATTTTTTTTTGGCCATAATAGTGGATTTATTTTTTATTTTAATTTTTCTGCTATTTAATTTTAATTATTGCATTAAATAATTATTATATGTGTTGTTAATTATGTGTGTAATTTTAATTGCATGGTTAACATAAATAGGACGACATGGACATAAATTTTAATTTATTGCTTTAATTAAATGTTTTATGTTATTAAATTATGTGTGTATTTGGAATGCATGTTAGACATAATTATAATGACATAGGCCCCATTTAATTATGTAGAGATGCATGCTATGCTATGTTATGTGTTCTTTGTATTGTTATTTTGATAACATGTGGACCTCGAAGAAATAACATAGGGCGATGCATCTAGATAAAATTATTCATGTTAAAATACTAAGTGGGAGAGGGAATTAATTTGATATTAGATCCCATGGTCATCCATTATTGGTTGTATGTAATTTAACACTAGGACGATTATGAATTGGATATGTGTCACCCATCGTGGCGTATGATTTATGACGTCTGGGTAGTGTTAAGGATATTACTAGGACAATCTTCTTAAGTTAATCACGAATAATGAAAGGTAAGCTCACCCCATCGTGACATACCAAGTTTCATAGAATTCGAGAAAAAAGTTGGACATTCCTTGATTGATGTTGATAATGGATATTTCTGTCTTAGGGGTTGTGTTTTTAAGCGAGTCCGTCTGTGACTTCACCGAAAACACCTGGGATTTATCCATTGATACATCGAACGGATGGGTCTGACTAAAGGCAACTTAAGATCTAAATAATGGTATACACTTAGCTATGAAAGATAATATATAGTCCACCCTAACGTGGCGTATTATTTAGTAGTAGGACCGAAGTAATATTTAAATTTAAATGGTATATATGTCATCCATCATGGCGTACCAGATATTTATGGAATTTAAATATTAGTGCATTAATTTTAATTAATTGTTAGAGGAAACAAATAGGTTTTAAGATATATGCAATTTTCTGATTAAGTGTTATATGCATGATTCTCAGGATAGAATGGGCTTTAATCCACTTTTCACCATACTTAAGGATAACAAACTTACCGGACCTAACTATATTGAATGGAAACGCAATTTGGACATAGTGTTGACTGCTGAAGAGTTTAAATTTTGTACTGTTGAACCCAAACCGGACCAGCCTGCTGCCGATGCTCCGGATGAGGATAAAGAGTATTTTAAGAAGTGGACTAAGGCAGATGAGATGTCGCGATGTTACATTCTGGCAGCAATGTCGGGTGTTTTGCAACATCAGCATCAGGCCATGACCACTGCTGCAGATATGCTCTATAATCTCAAGGAGCTTTTCGGAGATCAGAATAGGGCTGCTAGGCAAGTAGCAATGAAGTCTCTAATGAACACTCAGATGGCTGAAAAAACACCTGTAAGGGACCATGTTCTTCTGATGATGTCTCATATAAATGAACTAGAGGTCCTTGGTGCTGATATTGATGCGGAAACGCAGGTCGATATCATACTTATGAGTTTGCCAAAAAGCTTTGAGCCGTTTCGCTTGAATTACAACATGAACAAGAAGTTGTATAGTCTTGCAGAACTTCTGACAGAGCTTCAGGCAGCGGAATCATTATTTCAGCAGCATGTTCAGGTAAATGTGGCTGAGAAAGTTTCTTCTTCAAAGCCGAAAGGAAAGAAGAAGAAGAAGGTTCAGACACAGAAAGTTGTGAAACCATTGGGAGTTCAGAATTCAGTGAAGAAGCCTAAGGGCAAGTGCTTCAAGTGCAAGCAGTCGGGTCACTGGAAAAAGGATTGTCCTCTGTCTAAGAAGAACAATGCTGGTATGTCTCTTTCTCTTGTTACGGAAACATATATAGCGGCTATGTCTACGAGCACTTGGTGTGTAGACACAGGAGCCACTGATCATGTTTGTAATTCCATGCAGGGGTTCCAGAAAACCAGGCTGCTTAGAGATGGCGAGATATATGTGTTCATGGGAGATGCTACGAAAGTAGCAGTGGTTGCAGTTGGAGTTATTTCTTTATCTTTTGGTTATGATAGGATTTTGGTTTTGAATAATTGTCTTTATGTACCTTCATTTAGAAGGAATTTAATTTCGGTTTCTAAACTTGCTATGGATGGTTATAATGTTTGTTTGGATCGTAATGTTTCCATTATGATGAATAAACGAGTTATATGTTCTGGTACATTGCAAGACAATTTATATATTATTAATCCTATAGAACCAATGCTGCAACCAAGTGAAATTAATAATACACTTTCTACCTCTAGTAAAAGAAAGGAACCTTCTGGATTGAACCAAACATATCTTTGGCACTTAAGATTAGGTCATATTAACTTAAGGAGGATTCAAAGATTGGTAGTAGATGGGCCTTTAGGCTCGTTGGCAGTGGAGCCATTTCCAGTCTGTGAATCTTGCTTGGAAGGAAAAATGACCAGTAGACCTTTTAAGGCAAAAGGAAATAGAGCCAAAGATGTGTTAGAATTGGTTCATACTGATTTATGTGGACCTATGAATATCCAAGCAAGAGGTGGGTATGAATATTTTGTCACTTTCATTGATGATTATTCGAGATATGGATACATTTATCTGTTGCACCGCAAGTCTGAGTGCTTTGAAAAATTCAAAGAGTACAAAGCAAGTGCGGAAAAGCGACATTCAGGAAAATGTATCAAGTCACTACGATCAGATCGTGGGGGCGAATACCTGCTTGGAGAATTTAGAGAATATTTATCAGAACATGGGATTTCATCCCAGTTGACTGCACCTGGCACACCTCAGCAGAATGGTGTAGCAGAAAGAAGGAACCAGACTCTTTTAGAGAGTGTTAGATCGATGATGAGTTATTCGAATTTACCCAAGTCGTTTTGGGGGCATGCTCTAGAAACAGCGGCTTATCTTCTAAACTTGGTACCTTCTAAGTCAGTTCCAAAAACTCCAAAAGAATTGTGGACTAGTACCAAACCTAGTTTGAAACACATTCGGATTTGGGGTTGTCCAGCACATGTGCTGAACAAGAACGTGACTAAGTTAGATTCTCGTACAGAAGTGAGGCTGTTTGTGGGTTATCCCAAGGGAACAAAAGGGTATTTGTTTTATAGTCCTAAGGATCGGGATATCATTGTAAGCACCAATGCTAGATTCTTAGAGGAAGACTATATAATGAATCACAAACCCATGAGTACTGTTGTTTTAGAGGAACTAGTGGGAGGACAAGATAATTCTAATATGCCACCGGTACAAGTAGAACAACCACAAGTAAATGAACAACCTATCACTAATACCACTCCAATGCTTCGTCGTAGTGGGAGGGTTGTTAAACAACCTGAGAGGTTCATGTTTTTGGGAGAGTCTTCGGACTTAGTCTCTGGTGAACATGATGAGGATCCCAGGACATACGAAGAAGCAATGCAAGATAAGGATGCAGATCTTTGGCAAAAGGCTATGCAATCTGAGATGGAATCTATGTATTCCAATAAAGTCTGGGATCTCGTGGAACCACCCAGTGGTGTAAAACCCATTGGATGCAAGTGGATCTACAAAAGAAAAAGAGGATCTGACAAAAAGGTGAAAGCCTGGAAAGCAAGACTTGTTGCGAAAGGGTATACTCAGAAACAAGGAATTGATTATGAGGAAACCTTTTCTCCGGTAGTCATGCTTAAGTCAATCCGGATTCTTTTATCTATAGTAGCTCATCTCGATTATGAGATTTGGCAAATGGATGTCAAGACAGCTTTCCTAAATGGAAGTCTTGATGAAAACATCCATATGCAGCAACCAGAGGGATTCATCAAAGAGGGCCAAGAGCATCTAGTGTGTAAGCTTAAGAAGTCCATTTATGGACTGAAACAAGCTTCCAGGGAGTGGAACATTCGTTTTGATCAGGCCGTCCAGACAAATGGTTATGATCAGAGTCCAAGCGAAGCATGTGTGTATAGGAAAAGTGAAGGAAATGCAGTGGTTTTTCTAGTACTATATGTAGATGACATTTTGCTCATTGGAAACAATGTAGAGATGTTGTCATCTATTAAGGCATGGTTGTTCAAACAATTTGAAATGAAAGACTTAGGTGAAGCCGCATACATTCTTGGGATCAAAGTTATAAGAGATCGCAAGAAAAGAACGTTGGCTTTATCTCAAGAACCATACATTGATGAGGTATTGGCTCGTTTTAACATGCAGGACTCTAAGAAGGGTAATTTACCTTTTAGACATGGAGTCTCTCTATCAAAGGAGCAGTGTCCTAAGACACCTAAGGAGATAGAGAACATGAAAGCAGTTCCTTATGCTTCAACATGTGGAAGCTTAATGTATGTCATGTTATGCACGAGACCTGATATTTGCTTTGCCGTAGGCATGGTCAGTAGATATCAGTCCAATCCAGGTCAGGAACATTGGAGTGCAGTAAAAACGATACTTAAGTACATGCGAAGGACTAAGAAGTATATGTTAATTTACAAGGCTTCAGACTTGTTTCCTGTGGGTTATACCGATTCAGATTTCCAGACAGATAGGGATAAGAGGAAGTCAACCTCGGGGTGTGTTTTTACTTTAGGAGGTGGAGCTGTAATATGGAGGAGTGTGAAGCAGAAATGCATCGCAGACTCAACCATGGAAGCTGAATATGTGGCAGCCTCTGAGGCAGCCAAGGAGGCTATATGGTTCCGGAATTTCCTGCTGGATTTGAATGTAGTTCCTAATTTGCCACGGCAAATCACAATTTATTGTGATAATACTGGTGCTGTTGCAAATACAAAGGAACCACGAGAACATAAAGCAGCAAAACACATTGAGCGTAAGTATCACCTCATACGACAGTTCGTTAAGCGAGGAGATATTATTGTGACTGATATAGCATCAAAGGACAACCGGGCTGATCCTTTCACGAAGAGTTTACCAGCTAAGGTTTTTGAAGAACACGTGGAGGAGATAGGAGTCAGATGTCTGGTCACGGAATAGTTATTTAAACTGGTAGCAGATTATATTAATAAACACTGATATACTCAAAGAATAGCTTGAGTATAAGTGGGAGATTGTTGGGTTTTATACTAAACTATTCATTAGTAGTATATAAACATTGTCCATTTTATTGAGAATCTTGATTGCATATTTTTACATTGTCTATTTATTATATATTGTGGATAATTTAGTATCAAATGGGATAATAGAAGATTAAATTATCAGTGTCTATATATAATATAAAGGGTTCACAGTTTAAGTGGAATTAGACAAACCACTAGAATAACTGAAGTATTATTTGGGAATAGTTTATCTTGACTATTAAATAATACTTGTATACTTTGTGTATATTGAACAGGATCAAATTTAGAATTGTTCCCTTAAACTGATTAAGAAGGTGAACTAAGATTCTATGTTATTATTAATGCTTAGGTTCTTAATCCGGATATAGTAATTGACACGTGTATATTATTTACATGCTTTGATTTATATATGAAATAATTCTTTTGAATTATATCATTATATTTTGGGTGATGGAATAATATATATGGTGAATATTATTTATTGAAGGAATCCGTGTCCTGATAATATTCGGGTTAATGATGTCCCCTTGAAAGCTCAAAAGGATTTAATTATGTGAAACCCTGCAGGTGGATTTATTCCGGCATAATTAAATAAAGGTAGAGTGGATGATCAAGGATATAAGATGTTAATTAAATGAATTATCAGTAATTTATTTAATTAATGGGCATGCGCTATTTTAAACATGGGGAATTTAATAAGCAAATAATATTGGAACCGAATTAATTAATTAAGTTGCGGTATTAGGAAAGGTAGTGCAAATATTAATTCTTTAGTGGATTGAATTAATATTTAATTACATTGGGCTAGGCCCAGGATGTAATTAAAAGGCCCAACCTAATTATCCATGATCCCTATTGTAGCCCTATATATATTCTTATTCTCTTCTTGCTAGGGTTGGTTAAGAAAAATATTGTAGCCACCTAGGAGCAAGAAGAGAGGTTAACTTGAGAAGACGGAGGCCACACTTCGCTCAAGGGAATTTGGGAATACAATAGAAGAGCGTGGAATCAACCGTTAACAAGGTGATTTTCTTTTCGCACTCCTTAATTGTGTATCATAAATTGTAGTAGAACCCCAAGTCCGTGGTTCCCAACAGATTCGTCCGGTCCAATTATACTACCTCAAGTAACATACCACATCTTTATCAATCAACACGTTCTCTACAAGACTTTTTCCTTGACCCACCATGGGGTCTTCCTCTAGATCCTCCTATGGATCTTCCTTTATCGGGTCTCCGTTCATTTCAAGGAACACATCATCAATTTCCTACTTGAAGGCCTCGGGGTTTGGTATCTCAGAATCCCATCAATCTATAACTCATACGAATCGAGGTGACTAACCATGAAGTCCTAAGTACGGTTTCCCAGAAGAAGTCCCCTCTCGGGCTTCATCTTAAATAGTCAGGGTCATGTCCTTTAACTCGACTACGAACTCAATCTGTGCTCTAGATGTTCTTATCATTATTAAGGGTATTGTAAGACTCGATCTCCTATCGTTTCTGAGGACTGTAACCTAACGCTCTGATACCATTTCTGTAACAGCCCCAAATCCGGGGTCAGGGATTTAGAGTAGTCACGATCCACTTACTTCTTGCCTTGCCTGCTTTACTCACAATAGACACAATTCATCTGCTTATGACCCCACAATGAATATATCTCTCTCACACACACACGGGTTAGAGTCTCAGAAACGACACAAATACAACCATTGCAGAATAAATAATCTTTATTACAATACCCAAATGTCTTTTGAATTTGCTACTGATACAACTCCTAAGTAATGGTACATTACCAACTTAGCCTTGTAATACTCACCACCCTCTCATACCATTCATATCTATACGTAAGATGAATACCAAAAGCTCCAGCTTGATCTGACTGGTTCACACTACTTCCAGGATCACTGCTAGAAACTGCTCATGAGACTGCCTTATGCTTGCCACTCGCCTGAGGGATGTGCGCCGAATCCTTGGTATCCTACTTCGCTGCTATATAATATTTATGAAACAATAGCAAGAGTGAGCGATAACTCAGCAAGGTAATTAAAGTATGGCATAATCCTGCCTTTAACTCAACCCAGAATAAAGCGGGTATAAGACAATAATTTGTCAAAATATCTCGATACTGAAATTATTTCCTTATCCGAATGTATTCCAAAAACGGTACCATTGTTGTATTTCAAATATCATTTCATAATATTTCTGCAAACTTTTGCTATATTATGAACAAAGTTCTAGTATAATATAAAAGATGAGGTTTCAAAGTAAACCAATATAACCTTTCCGAAAAATATCTGCTATGTAAGTAGAATATGAACATATAACTTAAAAGATGAAGTTATAAGGTGATTCAGTATAAACAACTCCCTTACCATAACTCATGTTACGTAAGGTATCCACAGAGTCATATGATATAAAAGATAAAGTTCCGAGGAAAATTTCATATAATGTTCCGTAACCCAAAATCCACTTATGCATATATAATCTGAGTAAGGTTTTATCAGAGTCATAACTCATAAAGTAAAAGATGAAGTTGCAAGGATTTATTATAACTTCATTTTTGAACACTTTTCAACCCCCTGCCAACATGATCGGTAAACCTGTACCACGGTGTCATCCTTAGTCCCTTTCAATACATGTTGCAGAACCCCCTGCCAACATGATCGGTAAACCTGTACCAAGGATGTCATCCGTAGTCTCTTTCAATACATGTTGCAGAATTATCCAAAATGGATGATGAACTAATACCGGAGTTGCTACCGCGCCCGTCGTACCAACCTTACTATGATCAGTAGCAGGTCGTACAAAAAAAATATGTTCTATACATGTAGATGGAAGAAGCACGACAGCCTTACATTTTCTACTGCCTTCACGGATCTCGCGGCCCATTTGGGGCAATAAAATGGATGGGTCGGCGCAACTGGACCACTTACACCACTCCTAGTTCGGATGAAATCCATGACTCTGAAACGTAAAGATCGTCCTCCTTTCCCCAAGTGTAATACTTGTTAATACGACTCCACTAAGTAGTTATATCTAGGTTGGAAAGGAAGATTCTTCAATATTTCCCAAGCGATGCTTGTTAATGGATATCGACTTGTTCCATCAATTTACCCCTCGATCGTTGAGGTGGTAACACAACATTTGACTTGCAGCAATTAAATTGCTCAGAGAAAATATCTGTCCCTGGACAGTTTTGAGTTGAGAGTTTAAAATGAGTAGCAGTCACTTAAATCAGGTTTCCCATATTTTTGATAGTTGAGCGAGTATTTAAATCCTCTTAAAAGATAGATTTAAATGGAAAAACGGTGTTTTGGGAACCACTTTTTGATTTAAAATAATTAATAATACAGCTTAGAGTATCCTTCGTAATTATTGAAGGCCGAGGATAAACTTTAAATAATATTACTCATTTTCAAAATGTGTTGAAAGTATTTAATAAATAATCAAATAATATTTATTAAATAATAAACTTTAAATGAATATTCAAAAATGATATTCATTAAATAAATAATGATTAAATGAATATTCAAAATAATATTCATTAAATAAATAAACCTTGAATGAATATTCAAAATAATATTCATTAAATAAATAAACCTTGAATGAATATTTAAAATAATATTCATTAAATAAATAAACCTTGAATGAATGTTTAAAATAATATTCATTAAATAAATAAACCTTGAATGAATATTTAAAATAATATTCATTAAATAAATAAACCTTGAATGAATATTTAAAATAATATTCATTAAATAAATAAACATTGAATGAATATTTAAAATAATATTCATTAAATAAATAAACCTTGAATGAATATTTAAAATAATATTCATTAAATAAATAAACCTTGAATGAATATTTAAAATAATATTCATTAAATAAATAAACCTTGAATGAATATTTAAAAGAATATTCATTAAATAAATAAACCTTGAATGAATATTTAAAATAATATTCATTAAATAAATAATCATTGAATAATAATTGCCTGATATCTTTATCGAAAATAATCTTTAACATATACAGAAAGGGTCCTGGTCCCTGACAATTGATTGCCCAGGACCATTTATTTAACAATCTGTTCCTGAACCGTTGGATCAATATTTCGATGATCAGGATTAAAAAAAAATTCTGTCGCTCCGCGTATTTTTTCCGCGGAGCACTATTCCTCCGCGAAAATTTATCGCGGAGCACTGTACCCGCTCCGCGATTATTTTTCGCGGAGGCTTCAGTAGTATAACTTGTGGGATAAAACAAGTCATATTCAGAAAAGTGGCATTGCACATGTGTTTTGTTAACTTTTTCAAGCCACATGGTCTGCAAGACACTCTAAAGAGGTATACATTAAATATTAAAACCAAAATGACACCATGGAAGAAAGTGCATCATTATAGCACGGAAGAAAGCAAATACTCATGTCACTGATCTCTTTTGGTACTTTCAACACAAAACTTGACTTGCCATGGAAACTATTATTGTTCAATCAAGTTTTCCTACTTAAGGGTGGGTGCGTGGGTGGGATTCTCTGGAAAAATCAAAATCACTGTATGATAATACAAATATGATTTTTATTCGTTCAACGATCAATTTATAAATTATGATTTAGATTATTCATATAAAATTATAATTATTTATTTTTTACTTTTTTATAAATTACAAATAATACATAAATTTTTAATAAATTAAAAAATATATCATTCGAAAAAGAACTAGTGAAGGGGTTTAAAAAGAACTTGACTAGAAATCCTATTCATACTTATATTATGTTAGTACAATTTGGTTGTTTTTCGATTCCGACCTAAAATAGGTATTACTTTCAGGACATGTGTAATATAACTAGAAATCCCATGAGTGTCTTACAGACCATGTGGCTTGAAAAAGTTAACAAAACACATGTGCAATGCCACTTTTCTGAATAGGACTTGTTTTATCCCACAAGTTATACTACTGAAGCCTCTGCGGAAAATAATCGCGGAGCGGGTACAATGCTCCGCGATAAATTTTCGCGGAGGAATAGTGCTCCGTGGAAAAAATACGCGGAGTGACAGATTTTTTTTTTAATCCTGATCGTCGAAATGTTGATCCAACGGTTCAGGAAGAGATTGTTAAATAAATGGTCCCGGACAATCAATTGTCAGGGACCAGGACCCATACAGAAAATATAACTACTATCGGTCTAAAGAATAAAATCATACGCCCTTTTACCTAAGGCCTTTAGAAAAACCTGGCTTCTAACTAATATCCCATATTTAGCTTAGAAGCCCATAATTAAATCATAAAGCAAGTATCACAATATACTTTCGAAAACAGTTATGCCTTCCATTAGCATTTATAACTGAAATAGTATTCAAATAGTATTTATTGACCGAGATAATACTCAAACAACATTCCTTGAAAGATATAGTAAGCAAATATCATTCCTCGAATGATGTCACACTCGAATAACAATCCTCAAAATACATAGTATTCTGCCGATGGAATCCCTCCGGGTTTCCACGGCTATCTACATATCTCAAAATACCGACTCCCGATTTAGAGTCAAAAACAATGAATATGCTCTTATATTTAGAGCTACCAGTTAAACCGGTTCATAACTACTTAACTCAAAAGATTTTATATAATCCAAAGGTCAAATCTATTTCAACAAGAAATAAGATATATCGCAAAACTGTCCAAATTTTATACATGGCAAAAGCAGTATTATATAGTCAATATTTCAAAGTATAGATTTAGAAACTTGCCTGATGCTCGAGAAGTGATAGGGGTTCGCGACGATGTCGGACAATCTAGACAAAGTCAAAGAAAACACACGATTAATCCCCTGAATAATCCACTTGTACCCAATGCGTAGACACGTAAGCGAAACACAACCAAGGCATTACTAGCTCGATATAGGCTCATACTAAGTCCATGTTAATCGACAATTACTTAAGACGTAGGTTTAGTCCGAAATCGATCCTCGAATACATGTTATACTTAACCATTTACAACATTGGTTTCTAAGTCATGTTCTTAGTGGTTTTCACTTGCGCAACCTCGGATAACAAATTTTTATAAAATCGAAAAATAATCTTTTGGACTCGGAACTTCGTACAAACTTTCGTAACTGACCTTGGCACTTCAATACAAAATTTCATATTTTAAAACAACTCTTAAGGGTCTCAAACATAGCCACAAATTTGGTACATTTCTGCAATCTCATTCCTTGAACCACTTTCACTAAAATGGTCATATGTCATAAACCGTAAACTCTTTTGACATGATTCTTGCGCTCACGTAAACTAGAAACAAATCTCTACACACTCATGTTCATCACTGAACCAATAGGGGCAGTTAGGTTTTCGGATTCTAGGCAGTTTTTAGAGTTACCGAAAATCGGGCATTACAACGGCTTAAAATCGAATAATCCAATTTTTTTAACCAACCCAAATAAGTATTCAACCAACACCCAAGACTCATATACACCATTCATAATCTTCCTCACTGCCTCAACAGGTCTTGGAGCTACAATACTTATTTTTCCATTTTCATAACAACCACATAAAATTCATGCCTCTAAACATGCATACCACATCAAAACTCCATTAAAACACAATATTCATCAAAGGGGTTTCCAAAGATTTATACCTTGGATTGAAGCTTAGAAGTGCTCTAAAGACTTTAAAACTCTTAAACCTTGCTTAGAACATCCTTTGGAAACCAAACCATCAAGAAACAAAATATGAAAATTAAGTTAGTACTAATCATCCTAGAACACACCATCTTATAAAAATCATATAAAATCGAACAATAAGAGTTTCGTTCTCAAATCGTTTACCACACCTTCTGATCTTCAAGGGCTTTCTTTAATGCTTGAAGCTCTACGGGCGTTTTAAGATCGGTGGCAGAATCTGGCAGGAACAGGGCAGATTGGAATCTTCAACTTGGGGAATTGATTTGACTAGGCTACACCCCTTTGTTTGTCATGAAATTTTTAACGAACCCTACCCATGGAGTGGAGAAGCTACGTTAAACATTTGGTGATTTATGGATGGATAGAAGTGGAGATATGAATTTTTCTTTGAGTTGTGTTCTTGGTTGGCAGATTGGAGAGCTTCTTGCTCATCTTTACTTTTGTTTTGTTTTTCACTTGGATGCATCTTTTCTTTTGTGTTGTTAACCACCCATTAGTCCACTTGTTACTCTCTCATTAGTCCAAGTGTTGGCCTCTCATCAAACAACCCCATTTTTGCCAATGTTGCAAATACACCACTAGTTTTCTGGTTGACTTTCATGCATGACACCTTGGTTTTTCTTCTTCCACCAATTGGATCGTCTTTGTGTTCTTTTAATAAAATCAATACGTTACAGATTATATGTTGCATTTTATTACTCCACTTTGGCACAATCCCTTAAATCAATATTAACTCCAACATCCCTTATCTATTCCCTCTTTATTCCTTGTTCTTAGAAAATGTTCTCGCGTTTCTTCGAATATTCTCAAATAAAATATAATAAATTCCAAAATATTAAATCCTCAAATCCACAAATTTAATATCTCATTTCTTGAATATAATAATATATAATTCGCTTCCCGGTCAAATATTACACCAAAATAAAATTTGGAATTTCTGAATTCTGATCGTCTTTGCATACACTTATTTACTCCGTAGATCACTAATATGACTTCGGAATATCCACACTACGTCTCGTACATAGGTGTCATAAATTTTTTTTTAATCCTCAAAATCACTATTCATCCACCAAATTCACTATTCACTGATGCACTTAATCATAATAAAAAAAGTTTTAATTTTACCAAAAATTCGGGTTATTACAGCTCCCAGAGACCTAAGGGATGTGATCAACCAAAACCAAGAGGTACCGGTTGCCCGAGCGGCTCATGCCCAACAACAACCGGAACAAGTTCAGCCTGTCATTGCCCCAGCAACCCCGGACGCACCTGTGGCCCTGAACCCTCAACACTTGACACAACAACAGGTCCAACAGATGAACCCTCAACAAAAGGATGCGCTCATCGCCTTCCTCCAATCTATGGTGCAACCGGCAGCCCCGGTCATACAGCATATGGTCGATCCAAATGAGGGCGAATCCGAAGGAAACTCAAGTCACTCTCGTGCTCCACCCTTGCCACAAAGATCAAGGTCAAACGTTCACAATCACCTCGGATCCTCGCGCGATACTGATCATGAAAGGCACAATGGGGATCACTACAGAGACGTAATCGGGGCTCATTATAGAAGAAACCGCGAGTACGATTTGAGACACCAACTTGACGATCGCCGTCAACAAAGACGTGCAGAATCCGAGCAACCAAGAAACATGCAGCAAAGTCCCCCAAGAGGCCCTATCCCTCAGAGACGCAATGAACAAAGAACTCCCCCTCGGGAGCAAATTCACGATACAAGGGATGGGCTCACAGCCGAGCAACTTGCGGAGCAGAACACTCACTTTCAAAAACAACTTGACCAACTCCATAAGAAAGTCGATGGGGATCCCGACTTTGAGATAATTGAGTCTCCATTCACATTAAGGCTGGAAGCACAACCTCGAGACAAGAAAGCAAAGCACCCTCAACTCAGGTTCTACAATGGAGACAAGAACCTGGGCGATCATACCCAGTTTTAAGATCAACAAATGGCGTTGCATGACTATAATGACCTAACTAAGTGTCGGTTATGCGCTTCCACCCTCGAGGGTCATGCTCAAAAATGGTTCTCCCTGTTAACTCCGCGGAGCATCGATACGTGGATGGAATTCAGAGCCGCTTTCCTTCGAAGGTTTCGGGAAAACCTCCTGCACGATATCCACACTGTCTCCCTTGAAGGAATTGTTCAGAAAAAAGGTGAAAACCTTGACGATTACATTCTTCGTTTCAAAGAAGGAGTAAATCGTGTCACTTCTGTAGATCAAGGCGAAGCAATCAGCACCTTTAGACGAGGTCTGGACTCCTACGAATACAAAGACTATGTCCTTGATCTCATTCGCAAAGCCCCTAAAGACTTAGCCAAGGTCTACGCAATGGCATCCGAGTACATTACCGAAGACAATGCGCTTCGAGCCATGAGGCTTACCCGACAAAGAGAGCACTACGAAGCAAAAGTTGATCAGCATGCTCCTAAAGAGTTCAACAACCATCACAAAGATAAGAAGCATAAAAATAATGGTTTCGGTCATCATAACGACACTACACGTGATCATGGTCCACATCGTGGTGCACAATTCAATCGAAATGTCCATCCCCAAACTCAGAGCGCACCTAGGTTGCCTCCAAAACCAAATCAAGAGTGGACGAGGTTCAACCAGAGCACTGCGGTCATACTCCAAGAAATTAATGGCAAACCGTTCTTTGAAAAACCAAGGCCCATGACGGCCCCCATAACAAGCAGAGACCAAACCAAGTTTTGTGACTATCATGAAGATGTGGGGCATACGACTAACGACTGTGTATCATTCAAATACTTTCTCGAGAGACGGGCTAAGGCTGGAAAGTTAGACAACTACCTCTCGGAAAAGAATGTAAAAAGAGCGGAGCCAGAAGGATCTAAGAAGCTTGTGATCAATGTAGTGGTCAGAGGTTCTCCACCACGACCACATAGACCTGACACCTCTGGACACGACAAGGTCATGGAGGTTGCACATAGTCCATCAATTTGCAATGTCATCTCTTTTAGTGTTGAGGATTACGAAGGTGTAGATCCTGTTAGATATAATTGCTGACGTTTGTTTATCAGTGTTTAAGCAACAGGTACTGACCAGAGTTTATCAGAAGCCGGTCAGAGTTTATTTAAAGTCTGACAGGGTGAAGAGTTTAAAGGAAGCCGGTCAGAGTTTATTTAAAGTCTGACAGGGTGATAGTTGAATTAGCTGTCGGTGCTGAATTGAAGATTCTAGAAGCAATATATTCTGAAGATGGAAAGAAGCAGAATATATTGATACAGCTAAGGAAACAGAATAGAAGATAAGAAGCAATCCTTAATTGATATAAATTGTATAGCTAATTTGTAGGAATATCAATTAGATAAGGATTGTGTAACTGTGTACTATATAAACACAGATAGGTTATCCCTAGAAGGGACGCGAACATTGAATATATTATTCTTGTAACCTAGTAGCTCTTTGTGATTCATTAACATCACTAAGAGAGAATTATTTAATATAATTCAGTTTGTTTTACAAACTTGTGTTCTTGATTGTTATTCTCATACATACTTGATTATATATTGTGTATTCGGCCTAACAATTGGTATCAGAGCCAAGGCTGTTTAATATATACAGTTTTACGATTCAAACACAGTATTAATCATGTCTGAAGAAAATCAAACTGCTCCTAAGGCTGAACAGGTTAAGCCCAATTCTGTGAGTCGATATGAAACAATCAGGGTTCCAATTCTCAGGCCAGTAGAGTATCCGATTTGGAAGGTTAAGATGACCATGTTTCTGGAGGCTACAGATCCAGAATACCTTGACAGAATCTATGATGGTCCTCATATGCCGACTAAATTGTCCCCTGTTGTTGATGGACAAGAACAAAAGACTGTTCCAAAGGAAAAGAAAGATATGACTCCTGAGGACATCTCATCAATTGCAAAAGATGCAAAGGTTAGACATCTTCTCCACAGTGCTTTAGATAATGTTATGTCTAACAGAGTAATTGGCTGCAAAACTGCCAAAGAGATATGGGATGCTTTAGAAGTCAGATGCCAGGGAACAGGTGCTATCAAGAAGAACAGAAAGACAATACTCACACAGGAGTATGAGCACTTTGATTCAAGAACTAATGAAACCTTGACTGAGACTTATGACAGATTTTGCAAACTGTTGAATGATCTGTCTCTGGTTGATAAAGAATATGAGCTTGAAGAGTCTAATCTCAAGTTTCTGTTATCTCTACCTGAAAAGTGGGATTTAAAGACAACCACAATAAGAGATAATTATGAGCTTGCTGATACAGATCTTGATGAAATCTATGGGTTATTGAAAACTCATGAACTGGAGATAGAACAAAGGAATAGAAGATTGAGTAAAAAGACAAAATCTGTTGCTCTCAAAGTCGAGGAGAAGCCCATTAAGAAGGAATCATCAAGGAAGAAAGCCAAGGGAAAGGCTTTAGTTATTAAATCTGAAAGTGAGTCATCAAACTCTGATGATGACTCAAACTCTGATGAAGCTTCTGACTCTGATGATGATGAAGAACAGATGATGCAAATGGCTGCATTGATGGTGAAGACCTTCAAGAAGATGGGATTCAAGAACTTCAAGAAGGGAAAGAGATTCTCAAGGAAAGATTCAAACTCTGATAAGAGAAGTTTTAGAAAGTCTGATAGAAGGGAGACCAAGTCTGGCAAGAAGGATAAATCTGAAATCCAGTGCTACAAGTGTAAGGAGATGGGTCACTATGCTCCAGAGTGCAAGAAAGGCAAATCTGAGAAAGCACTCATCTCTAAAGGCAAAGACTGGGCAGATACTTCAGACCCTGATGATGGAGAAAATTATGCTCTTATGGCAACTGTCAGAGATGAGACTGAATCATCTGAAAATAAGGTACCCCTAACTACTTATGCTTATGATACTGATAATATATCTGAATTAAGAGTATATCTGAAAAGCGTACATGTTAGCTATAGGGATCAGACTTTAGAGAATGAGAGAATTAAAGCTGAGAATCTTAGTCTTAAAGATAGAAACAAGTTTCTTGAAAGAGAACTTGAGAATATGAAGCAGATTCAAAAAGAAAGAGATGATGCTGTTTATGTAGAACAGGAATTGCTCAAAAGATATAAGCAATTAGAATCTGATCTAGAAAAAGAAAGAAAAATAATCAAGACTTGGACAGATTCTGGAAGAGACACTCATCAAGTGTTTCAGACTGATTCTGTAGGTTTAGGTTATTGTGAAAATGATGAACTTAGGTTTAAAGACAAGGTTAAGGTAAAACCACAACTTAAACCTGTGAAATTTGTTCCAGAAGCCAATAAGTTAAAATCTGTTGTAATAAGAGAAGCTGATATGGAATCAGATGAAGCCTGTGAAAGACAGGAAAATATTATAACAGAAAAACTTATGGAAAGAGAAGCTGTTAGAAAGCCAGTAAAAACTTGTGAAAAACAGGTTAATGTTGGTTTGATGACAGGGAAACAGTTCAATCATAAGCTGAAAGAGGTAAAATCTGCCATGAAACCGAAAGGATCCAAGAAAAATAGGAATGGAAAGATAGGCATAAATAAAAGAAATAATCATTTGCTTAATGCTGCTGCTCCAAGAAAAACATGTTATAATTGTGGTAGTTCTAATCATCTTGCTAATTACTGCACAAAGAATAAAAATATCAATTCTTTATCTTCTACATCAGGAGTAAAGAATGATTATGTTAGGGTTAGACCACAGACTTTATGCACACACTGTGGGAGCACTTGGCATTCAATTTATACTTGCAAGAGTTATCATGCTATTTATCACAACTATTATGAGCTAAAACCCAATCTGAAATGGGTTAGAGCAAACTCTGCAAGTGTAAAGTCTGACAATATTAGCTTAAACTCTGTTGATAGTAATTCCGCTGCAAAAGCTAACACTGTTAAGAAAGACAAAGGATCCAAGCAAGTCTGGGTCCTTAAAACTAACACTTAATATTGGTTTGTGATTGCAGGGCATAAGAGAGAGCACACTTATCTTGGACAGTGGATGCTCAGGACACATGACTGGAAATAAAGCCCTGCTATCAGACTTTGAGGAGAAGGCTGGCCCAAAAGTTTCCTATGGAGATGGCAACATAGGACACACTCTGGGATATGGCAATATTAATCTTGGGAGTGTCATCATTACGAATGTAGCTCTAGTCTCAGGACTCAAGCATAATCTGTTATCTGTGAGTCAAATCTGTGACAGAGGAAACCATGTAGATTTTCATAGTGAATACTGTGAAGTCATCAGTAAATCTACTGGAAAGGTTGTTCTAGTTGGACACAGGCATAACAACATTTATGAAGCAAGTTTGGTAACAAACTCTGATGGAAAAACAGTGTGTCTGACTGCAAGAATGTCAAATGAAGAGAGTTGGAATTGGCACAAGAAGCTCTCTCATCTCAATTTGAACAACATCAATGAGCTAATAAGAAAGGATCTTGAAAGGGACTTCCAAAATCAATACTCAGTCTAGATGGCTTATGTGATTCTTGTCAAAAAGCCAAGCAAAGGAAGTCATCTTTCAAGAGCAAATCTGAATCTTCAGTAGTGGAACCTTATCATCTTCTACATGTTGATCTCTTTGGACCAGTGAATGTGATGTCCATGGGCAGAAAGAAATATGCTCTAGTAATTGTTGATGAATATACTAGATATACATGGGTGTATTTCTTGTCAAAGAAGGATGAAACTGCTCAAACTCTGATGGATCATGTAAATCTACTGGACAAAGGATCATAGCACAAAGTCAAAATTATAAGGAGTGATAATGGAACTGAATTCAGAAACTCAATCATGGAAGCTTTCTGCAAGGAAAGAGGAGTGAAACAAGAGTTTTCTGCACCTGGAACTCCACAGCAAAATGGTGTAGTTGAAAGGAAGAACAGAACTTTAATTGAAGCAGCCAGAACTATGTTTGATGAAGCAAAATTACCAACATACTTCTGGGCAGAAGCTGTTCAAACTGCTTGTTTTACTCAAAATGCAACATTGATCAACAAGCATGGGAAAACACCATATGAGATGGTGAAAAATAAGAAGCCAAATTTGAAATATTTTCATATATTTGGATGCAAATGCTTTGTGTTGAAGACTCATCCTGAACAGTTGACAAAGTTCGAGTTAAAAGCTGATGAAGGAATCTTTGTTGGCTATCCATTGTCAACAAAAGCATTCAGAGTTTACAATCTAAGAACTAAGGTGATCATGGAATCCATACATGTGTCATTTGATGACAAGAAAATAACTGGACTCGATGACTTAGATGGATATGATCAACTGCGTTTTGAAAATGAAGATTTATTCTCTGATGATGTAAACTCTGATGAAGCAGTACCGACAAACTCTGATGAAGCGGTTCTGACAAACTCTGACGAAGCATACTCTGAACCTCTACTGGTAAATACTGGAGAAACTGGAAATTCTCAAATTGAACAAAATAGAGAACCAGTTGAGGGGGAGCGTGAAGCAGCTCAACAAGACACAGCAAGTGAGTCAGTTGAGGAAACTGATTCAAACTCTGACAGTTCAAACTCTGAACCATCCAATTCAGGGGAGCCTCAGATAATGCAGAAAATCAACATATGAATCAGGAGAGCATGGATCAAGGGGGAGGATTCAATAATGATGCAAGAAACCACTTACCAACAGCAAGAAAGTGGACACAGGCACACACACCTGATCTCATAATTGGAGATCCTGATGCTAGTGTGAGAACTAGAAGTGCAACAAATAATGAGTGTCTGTATCATGCTTTCTTGTCTCAAAAAGAACCAAAGAAAGTGGAGGAAGCTCTTCAAGATGCTAATTGGATTACAGCAATGCAAGAAGAGTTAAATGAATTTGAAAGAAATGAAGTCTGGACACTTGTACCTAGACCAAAGAATAGATCAATTGTAGGTACAAAGTGGGTTTTCAGAAACAAGACTGACAGTGATGGTGTGATTACAAGAAACAAGGCTAGACTTGTGGCTAAAGGTTATTCACAACAGGAAGGAATTGACTATGATGAAACCTTTGCTCCAGTTGCAAGATTGGAGGCCATAAGAATTTTTCTGGCCTATGCTGCACACAAGAAGTTTAAAGTTTTTTAGATGGATGTAAAAAGTGCTTTTCTCAATGGGAAGCTTGAAGAAGAAGTATTTGTTGAACAACCACCAGGATTTGTAGATCCCAAGCATCCAGATTATGTCTACAGGCTTGACAAGGCATTATATGGACTAAAGCAAGCACCAAGAGCATGGTATGAAACTCTTGCTCAATTTCTTTTAGAAAGTGGGTTCACAAGAGGTACAATTGATAAAACCTTGTTTTATTTCAATTCTGGTGATGATTTGCTTTTAGTTCAAATTTATGTAGATGATATTATTTTTGGATCTACTAATGACAAACTTTGTAAGAAGTTTGCAAAGCTTATGCAATCCAGGTACCAAATGAGCATGATGGGAGAGCTTAGTTATTTTCTAGGCTTACAGGTCAAGCAAACAGATGATGGTATTTTTATCAATCAAGCAAAATATACCAGAAATCTTCTCAAGAAATTTGGTATGCTTGATAGTTCATCTGCTCCAACTCCCATGGCTACTGCAACAAAGCTAGACAAAGACACAGGAGCCTCAGTAGATATGACAAACTACAGAGGAATGATAGGGTCTTTACTGTATCTTACTGCAAGTAGACCTGATATCATGTTTGCAACATGTCTTTGTGCAAGATTTCAAGCAGATCCCAGAGAGCCTCATCTAACAGCTGTAAAAAGGATTTTCAAATATCTCAAAGGAACCATAACCTTGGGTTTGTGGTATCCTAGAGAATCAGAGTTTAAGCTAATTGGTTACTCTGATGCAGATTTTGCAGGCTGTAAGATAGACAGAAAAAGTACAAGTGGAAGCTGTCAATTCTTAGGTGACAGATTGGTTTCTTGGTATAGCAAGAAACAGAAGTCCATTTCTACATCCACAGCAGAAGCAGAGTATATAGCAGCTGGTAGCTGTTGTGCACAGATTTTATGGATGAAGAATCAATTGCTGGATTATGGGTTAAGGTACTCTAAAATACCTATTTTCTGTGATAACCAAAGTGCTATTGCTATGACAGGTAATCCAGTACAGCACTCCATGACCAAGCACATCAGCATAAGGTATCATTTTATCAGAGAACATGTGGAAGAAGGGAACATTGAGCTTCATTTTGTGTCTACAGACCAACAACTTGCAGATATCTTCACCAAACCTTTGAGTGAAGCTACTTTTACAAGATTGGTAAATGAACTTGGAATGATCTCTGGTTCTGACTAGAGATACGGGTTAGACTCAAAAACTATACATGTTTGCTTTTTATGTTCATGATTTCTTACATGTGTTAACTGTTATGTGCACCAGCATGTTAAACTCTGATGGTAAACTCTGACAGTTAAATTCTGTCAGTAAACTCTGTGAAGTGTCAGTCATACTCTGTCGGTTAAACTCTGATGCTAAACTCTGTTAGTCATAAACTGTTGGTCATACTCTGATAGTTACAGTTTAATGCTATACTCTGATTGTAATTTTGTCTGAAACATATGGACCAATGAAGAAATTTGTATGAAGCATAATTCTCAGTAAGTAATTATGAATCCTTAAGAGTTGTATAGATTCTGATCTCAAACATGTGCAGTAAGTTAACACAGCATGATACTGTCTCTGTATTTATACCATCTCTTAGTTTATTAATCCTATACACTGAGTTTGTATTAGCTGTTTGCATTTTCTCTCATAAATTAATTGTATTAACTGATGAAAAGTCTAAACTCTGATTATTAATTGCAAATAATTCACCCTCAAATCAAAAGATGCCAAACAGAGCACACATTCCTTTGAGATCATGTTGAGCCTAGGACGATCCAGGAACTTATTGTATGAAATAAGGGCTGAAATCTTTGATTTTTGGTGACTAGTGCCAACCACTGATTACTGGAAAAATAAAATAAAAAAATAAAAATAAAAATAAAAAATATATAAAGAAAGGGGGTGAAAAACAAAAGATATATCCAAATGAAAGGATATCAGTATACAGAGTTTAGATATAAAATCAGATTTTATGTTATACATGAGAGTTTAGGCAACCAGTTTTTACTGCTTTAGTTTGTGGATTTTATGCACTTTGAGATGATCTAAATATTGATTTCGGTAAACTCTGCTATTGCACACACATATTTTCACACCTGTACAGATTGAGAAAAGAGTTTATTGACAAAGAAGGATAAATGGTAAACACTGATGTATTGTGTGACATATGCCGAGGTAACTTTGTTTTAATCTCTGATGGTTAAAATAATTTCTTTGTTTCAGACATTTTATAATTTTGAGATTAGACATTTGTTTTGAAAATTTAAAAAGAGTATGATTGGAAAGTTGTTCAAGAATGTTTTAAACAGAGGAGAGAGGTTAATTGCATAGAAAAGTGTAACAGGCGGTAATTATTGTTGTTTTTACTGCGCATGCGTATTGGAAACTGCCAATTATTTGCTGTCAGTAACTGCATGTGTGACACGTGTCTCATTCACATGATTACAGGAGTAAGACAGTTGTGTATTAATGATTAAAACTCTTCAGTTTTTAATCTTTAATTTTCTTTTAAATACAATACACACATCTTCAGTTAAACTTTTCACATCTTACTCATACACATCTATTATCACACACACATAGTCACAAACACCTTTCTACACATAAACTCTGTTAAGCTTTCGCATCAATTACTTGTTCTTTCTTCAAAATCTTCTAATGGCAACCACAGCTTTCGTTTCGTCTGGGTTAGAGTTCGTTCCAAACAACTATACCGCACCACTAAACACTGCAAACGCACCAGAAGCATTTCATATGATTCAAAAGTTTCTTGCTCAGTCAGCGATTGGGCGTGCTTTAGTTGAACCAGCCAAACTTTCTGGTTTACAAATCAAGGCGTTCTGGGAGACAGGGGTTTATGATGATGGTGGTGAAACTGGGAACCCATCCATAATCTTTGAGTTTGAAGAAACAGAGTATGTTATTACTGCTGGTACTATTCGAGATGCAATGGGGTTTCCTGAGTATCCTTCCTACACTGTTGGAATGGGTGATGAGGATTTAATACGAATGATGCGAGAGATTGGCTACTCTGGGCCATTGACAAAGATTGGGCAACTCAAAAGGCCGTTTCTGCGCAAGGAATGGAGTTTCTTCTTCGATTGCATCACGAGGACATTTGGAAAGAAATGCACAAATTGGGATGCTATTCCCACAGACAGTCTGCAAATCGGGTATTCTTTATTATATGATAATCATTTTGATTTTGCACGACTTGTTTTGACTAACTTAGGGGAGAAGATGACAGAGAATAGAGGAGTTGTTTATTTTTCTAGATTCTGTCAGCTTTTGCTTTCTTATTGTGTTGAAGGAGTAAATGTAGTTGAAGCAGATGTTTCTTGTTTTAAATTACATAAGAGGGTATTTACTGATCTCGTAAATAAAGATGTTAAGAAAGGAGTTGTTGGAGACTTGTTGCTACCTGCCTCAATGCAACAGTTTTTAAATGCTCAAGTCAATTCCCCAACTCAAGAAGTACCTTCTTTAATTTCTGTAAATCCTGCAAGAGGTGGTAGAACTAAGCATATGGGTTCTAAGCCAGCTAGGATTTCTAAACCATCTTCTGAAGTTGAACCTTCTGTGTCTCCATCACAAAGGTTACAGAAGTCCAAAACCAGAGCATTTAAAAGAAAAGTAAGGGCACAAAGACCTTGTTCTGAAGAAGCAAGAGTATCTGCTAGTGAAGATGAAGCAGAGGATTCTCAAACTCTGAGAAAAAGAAGAAAGCTTGTAGCCACTTATCTTTTTGATGAGGAGGAAGAAGCTGAATTGCCTGTAAACTCTGAAGTGGTAATTCAGGAAGCTGTTCTAAGGGAAACTACTATGCTCTCAGAGGATAGAGCAAATCTTGATGAATCTGAAGCTCCTGCATCAGAGAATGAGGAGATTGTGACTGAAACTGTTCCTCAAGATACTCCTGCAATTGTTGTTGAGGAGGATATTCTAACTGCTAATGAGGACAGAGTGTTTGTAAACACTGAAGCTCATGAAGTGTTTGTTCAGGAGGATGCTGCAAATACTGAAGCTGTCAATCTAGACAGGATAATTACTGAAGATAATCTGATGGATTTGGATTTAGAAGCTCCTACATCAAAGGCTAATGATGTAGTTGAGGAAGCTGCTACTCATTCTGATAGCAGAGTTTTTGATTTTGAAGCACACACCTCTATACATTCTGATCATTATACAGAGGGTGTGGAAGCTGATCAAGTAGCTGATCAGATAGAAGAATCTCTGGCCACTCACACTGAAATTATTTCTTGTGATCTTGACAAAGGTGAGGAGGTTAATCAGATGATAAAAGTCACAGAGACAATTCTTGATGAAGCTGTGATAGAAAAAGAGGCTGCTGATGAGCTAAATTCTGATATTCCTGAAGCTGTAGAAGAGGAGAAAATTGATGAAGCTGCACAGTTTACTGCTGAAAATATTCTTACTGAAAATGAAGCAGACAATAATGAAGAAGCTGGAAATGATGCTGAGGGTTCTCATTCACACCCTAGTATTCAAGTTTCATTGGCTGATGATGTCAATAGTGATGAAGCAAGGGAAGTCAATAGACAGACAAATGAGCATTTCCAGAATATGTACTACAACAAATGGGCTGATGCAGATTGTGTCTTCTCAGCACAAAGGGCTGCAGATTTTCTATCTGATTCTGTCAAGAAGATCTCAAATACTGATGTACTTACAAGCTTACAGGCAACTGTTGTTCAAGTCAAATCTCTTAATAATAGATTTGATGAGAATCAACAAATGCTTACAAATCTAAGGAATGAAGTCAGTATGAAGGATCTTACTTTCAAGTCTGACAGAACTTATTATTATGCTATGCTCAAGCAGCAAGCCAAGGATTCTGAGGAAATCAAGAAGAGGCTTGGGAAAGTTGAGGAAAATCAGAATGCAATGTCTACTCAACTGAATTCCATTTCTACTGCCATTGAATTGCTGACATCAGTACTACTTTCTGATGATGTCAAAAAGGGGGAGAGTGTAACTAAAGACAAATGCAAAGACACTCAAGCTCTGAGACGGAGGGATGATTCTACTGATGGGGGAAGCAAAGAAAATAAAAGAAAGATTTTTGCTCAAAGGCAAAGCAGGACAAGAGTAAACTCTGATAGACAAACAAACTCTGACAAGATAAACTCTGGTGGTCAATCTACTTCAAAACTCAAGAGTTTAGTTGTTTCAACTAATCCATCTACTGATGAAGAGATTGCTGCTAAAATATTCATGAAAGAGCATGGAAAGAATGTTACTATTGAAGATATCCAGGCTGAAGAGCAAATGCTTGCTGAGGAACACAAGAAAAATCTTGAAGCTGGAATCTACAAGAAAAAGGAAATCAAGACTCCTAGAAAGAAAGAAGTTGGTATTTCTATCAAAGAGAATACACAACAGAGTATACAATATACAAGGAGACCTGTGATTGGAAATTCTGATAAGGGTAAAGGCATAATGATTGAAGAGCCTAACTTGAAAAAGAAGAATTATTCAACCTCTGACATTGCTCAAGTTGAAACAAGATTAGCAAAATCAACCTCTGACGCTGCTCAAGTTGATGATACTACTAAAGTTATGACAACCTCTGACGTTGCTCAAGTTGTACAGAAATCTACACAATTTCCAGGATTCTGCAAACCAAAAATTCTTGAAGATTTAAAGCTTGAAGCTGTGAATTTCTCAGTAACCAGAACAGTATTGGGTAAGGAAGGAAAAGACAAATCTGGTCTAGGGTCACACAGAGAGAGAAGGATAAATACAAGTCCAATGGATCAATCGTCACTAGTTGTATCTGGTATTATTACTCAAGAAAATCTTGATATGCTAGACTCTGTTCAAATGATCTTTCATAAGGTGTTGAAGAAGGAATTTTTGTTGTACTTTATGAATGATGGAAGAGTTTATAAGGTTGCAGAGTCTGATATAAATCTCAAATCTTATCAAGAATTGGAGTATGTTCTGTACTTGTTAAAAGTCAAAAATAGAAATACTCACAATGCTGCTTCAGTTATCAGAGAAAAGATGCTAAGATCGAAGATGATGCTTGGAGGAGGAGTATCAAGTGCATATATTCCCAAATACAGAAATGCACATGGGAAGATTGTTGAGATGAAAAGAAACAGTGCTAAGTTCAGAATAGCACTGGGTACAAAAGTTCTTGAATTTAATTTAGAATCTGATAAAGCTTATTATATTAAGCTAGGGAATGAGATGAGGAAGAATTCCATCTATTCTCTGAGAGCTGCAATTTATCAGACTGGAGAATCTGATCCAGAGTTGAAAGAAGTGAAGAAGATCATGGTGGAAGAGCTAGAAAGAGCTGAAAAGAAATTGCTATCAGACTATATCAGGACAGTGCCTGATATTCAAGAAATCAAGTAAAGTCTGATTGTAAGTTTTTAATATATTTTCTATTCTAAGTCAAATTTAAACTCTGTTTTAAATTAAACTCTGTTATATGTTAAACACTGCATTTGTTAAATGTTTTTGACATCATCAATTATATGTTTAACTTGTACATTTTATTATGAACAAGTTGGGGGAGATTGTTAGATATAATTGCTGACGTTTGTTTATCAGTGTTTAAGCAACAGGTACTGACCAGAGTTTATCAGAAGCCGGTCAGAGTTTATTTAAAGTCTGACAGGGTGAAGAGTTTAAAGGAAGCCGGTCAGAGTTTATTTAAAGTCTGACAGGGTGATAGTTGAATTAGCTGTCGGTGCTGAATTGAAGATTCTAGAAGCAATATATTCTGAAGATGGAAAGAAGCAGAATATATTGATACAGCTAAGGAAACAGAATAGAAGATAAGAAGCAATCCTTAATTGATATAACTTGTATAGCTAATTTGTAGGAATATCAATTAGATAAGGATTGTGTAACTGTGTACTATATAAACACAGATAGGTTATCCCTAGAAGGGACGCGAACATTGAATATATTATTCTTGTAACCTAGTAGCTCTTTGTGATTCATTAACATCACTAAGAGAGAATTATTTAATATAATTCAGTTTGTTTTACAAACTTGTGTTCTTGATTGTTATTCTCATACATACTTGATTATATATTGTGTATTCGGCCTAACAGATCCAAATCACAATGAAGCCATCGTCATTACTCTAGACGTAGCCAATCATGATGTTCGCAAAGTATTGGTGGACAATGGATCCTCTATGGACATTATCTTTCTCCATGCACTCAAAAGGATGAACGTAGAGCCTTAGAAACTGGAACCAAGTGAACAATCACTATATGTGTTCGGACACAATGCTGTATAAGTCGACGGGACTGTCCGACTCCCCGTCATTTTTGGATCCAAGCTAAGACAGGCCCATCACATGATCAAGTTTTATGTTATAAACTCTGCATCACCGTACAACATCATCCTTGGAAGACCCAGACTGTCAAAACTTAGAGCAATAACATCTACACCACACCTCAAGGTGAAGTTCCCAACCCCCCAAGGGGTAAGAATACTCAAGGCGGAACCTGAAGTTGCAGAACGATGCTACGGGGCTGCCATCGCAATGGAAGAAACCCACAAAGCCAATAGAAAGAAGGCTGCACTCAAGCAACAACAAGAAGCGGTGCCTTTGCGTGCCACTAAGAAAGCAGCGAGACAAGCTGCACACCAAGCTCGCATAGCCGAACAAAGGAAAAAACGAAAGTTTGGACAAATACTTGCAGTAGAAACAGACCCCTGCATGAGGGATCCACCAGAGCCTGCTGGTCATCCAAACGCAAGGCCCTCACCTGTGGAAGAGACTGAGCAAATTGAACTCGTCCAAGGAGACGCTGAGAAAGTAGTCAACATAGGCACTGGACTCAATGAGACTTTGCGAGCATGACTCATTCACCTGCTAAGAGAATATGCAGACATCTTTGAATGGAGTGCATCTGATATGCCCGGATTGGACGAGTCCGTTGTCGTGCATCGCCTCGATGTGGATCCCAACCGTGAGCCAGTCAAACAAAAGCGTAGGATATTCGATTGAGAAGACTTTGACCTTCTTTCAGCGCCCCTGCTTCCACCATCATTAGAATCATCCCTCAGTCTCAAGGTTGGAGTTCTTTTGCATTTGTCTTTATGTATTCTCTCCCCCTTTTTGACATCATCAGGAATAAAAATTGATGTCAGCAATTCTAGTGAAGTAGCAATCGAATCAATCTTAGTAGATATTGCACAATATATAATCAATATAATTAATATATAATCAATATAATTATGATAATAACAATAAAGAACACTGTTTATGAATCAACAACTGAATTACATAAATAACTCTTCTCTTTGTGATGTAAAATATCACAGAGAGCTGCTAGGTTACAAGAATAATGTTTTCAATAATCGCATCCCTTTTAGGGTTAACCTATCTGTGTTTATATAGTACACAGCTACATAGAATCAATCTCTAATTGATATTCCTATAAATTAGCTATACAAATTATATCAAATTAGGATTGCTTCTGTCTTCTGTTCCGTTTCCTTGTCTGTCTCAATATATCTTGCTTCTTTCCATCTTCAAGATATATTGCTTCTAGAATCTTCAATGTTAGCACCGACAGCTTTAGCAAACTCTCACCCCGTCAGACTTTATCAAACTCTGACTGGCTTCTAGTAAACTCTGATGAATACCTGTTGCTTAAACACTGATAAACACTCATCAGCAATTATATCTAACAATCTCCCCCAACTTGTGCATAATAAAAATGTACAAGTTTAAAAGATAATTGATGATGTCAAAACATATAACAAATGCAGTGTTTATAACATATCAGAGTTTAACTTTTACTTAGAACAGAAAACTTTAAAAACTTACAGTCAGACTTTACTTAATCTCTTCAATATCAGGCACTGTCCTGAGATAGTCAATAAGAAGCCTCCTTTCAGCTTTTGCTAGCTCATCCACCATGATTTCTTTCAACTCCTTAAGCTCTGGATCACTTTCTCCAGTCTGGTAGATGGCAGCTCTCAGAGAATAAATGTTGTTCTTCCTCATTTCATTCCCTAGCCGAATATAGTATGATTTGTCTGACTCTAGGTTGAATTCTAAAACCTTTATACCCAGTGCAGTATTGAACTTGGCACTGTTTCTCTTCATTTCAACAATCTTTCCATAAGCATCTCTGTACTTAGGAATATATGCACTAGAAACACCTCCTCCAAGCATAGCTTTTGTTTTCAGCATCCTTTCTTTTAGAACTAGAGCAGCATTATGAGTACTTCTATTTTTGATTTTGAGAGATATAGAACATACTCAAGCTCTTCCCATAGTTTCAATTGAACATCAGCTTCTCCTACTCTGTATACTCTTCCATCAGACAAAAAGTATAACAGAACCTCTTTCTTCAATCCTCTATGATAAACCATCTGAACAGACTCTAGTTTATCAAGGCTCTCTTGAGATACCCCAATACCAGGTTCTGCCAGTGATGAGTGGTCAAAAGGACTGTTATTTATTCTCTTTTCTCTGTGTGAACCTAATCCAAATTTATCATAAGATTGCTTTCCATGTACTGTTCTGGTTTGAGAAAAGTTCACAGCTTCTAGCTTCAGAGTTTCAGAAAGTACAGGTCTTAAGAAACCTTGGAGTTGTGGAGCTAGCTGAGTTTGTACAACTTGAGCATTGTCAGAGGTTGTCACAACTTTAGTTGAAACATCAACATGAACAACGTCAAAGGTTGATTTATTTGGCCTTGATTCAACTTGAGCAACATCAGAGGTTGAATAATTCTTCTTTGGTAACTGTCCTTCTTCTACCAGTATACCTTTTCCTTTATTAGACTTTGCAATCATAGGCCTCCTTGTATATTGTAAACTCTGTTGAGAGTTCACATTCTCTTTAATAGAAATTCCCATTTCCTTTTTCCTAGGAGCCTTGGCCTTTTTCTTGTATGTACCAGCTTCAATCTTTTTCTGGTGTTCTTCAGCAAGAAACTTCATCTCAATATCTATATCTTCAACTGTGGCTTCACCACCATGTTCTTCCATAAAAAGCTTAGCAGCAATCTCTTCGTCAGTAATTGGATTTGATGAAATCACTAGACTCTTAAGTCTTGAAGAAGATTGTCCACCAGAGTTTACTCTTTCAGAGTATGTCTGTCTAGCAGAGTTTGACCGAAGTCTCCCTTGCTCTTGAGAAGACTTTGACCTTCTTTCAGCGCCCCTGCTTCCACCATCATTAGAATCATCCCTCAGTCTCGAGGTTGGAGTTCTTTTGCATTTGTCTTTATGTATTCTCTCCCCCTTTTTGACATCATCGGGAATAAAAATTGATGTCAGCAATTCTAGTGAAGTAGCAATCGAATCAATCTTAGTAGATATTGCACAATATATAATCAATATAATTAATATATAATCAATATAATTATGATAATAACAATAAAGAACACTGTTTATGAATCAACAACTGAATTATATAAATAACTCTTCTCTTTGTGATGTAAAATATCACAGAGAGCTGCTAGGTTACAAGAATAATGTTTTCAATAATCGCATCCCTTTTAGGGTTAACTTATCTGTGTTTATATAGTACACAGCTACATAGAATCAATCTCTAATTGATATTCCTATAAATTAGCTATACAAATTATATCAAATTAGGATTGCTTCTGTCTTCTGTTCCGTTTCCTTGTCTGTCTCAATATATCTTGCTTCTTTCCATCTTCAAGATATATTGCTTCTAGAATCTTCAATGTTAGCACCGACAGCTTTAGCAAACTCTCACCCCGTCAGACTTTATCAAACTCTGACTGGCTTCTAGTAAACTCTGATGAATACCTGTTGCTTAAACACTGATAAACACTCATCAGCAATTATATCTAACAATCTCCCCCAACTTGTGCATAATAAAAATGTACAAGTTTAAAGGATAATTGATGATGTCAAAACATATAACAAATGCAGTGTTTATAACATATCAGAGTTTAACTTTTACTTAGAACAGAAAACTTTAAAAACTTACAGTCAGACTTTACTTAATCTCTTCAATATCAGGCACTGTCCTGAGATAGTCAATAAGCAGCCTCCTTTCAGCTTTTGCTAGCTCATCCACCATGATCTCTTTTAACTCCTTAAGCTCTGGATCACTTTCTCTAGTCTGGTAGATGGCAGCTCTCAGAGAATAAATGATGTTCTTCCTCATTTCATTCCCTAGCCGAATATAGTATGATTTGTCTGACTCTAGGTTGAATTCTAAAACCTTTATACCCAGTGCAGTATTGAACTTGGCACTGTTTCTCTTCATTTCAACAATCTTTCCATAAGCATCTCTGTACTTAGGAATATATGCACTAGAAACACCTCCTCTAAGCATAGCTTTTGTTTTCAGCATCCTTTCTTTTAGAACTAGAGCAGCATTATGAGTACTTCTATTTTTGATTTTGAGAGATATAGAACATACTCAAGCTCTTCCCATAGTTTCAATTGAACATCAGCTTCTCCTACTCTGTATACTCTTCCATCAGACAAAAAGTATAACAGAACCTCTTTCTTCAATCCTCTATGATAAACCATCTGAACAGACTCTAGTTTATCAAGGCTCTCTTGAGATACCCCAATACCAGGTTCTGCCAGTGATGAATGGTCAAAAGGACTGTTATTTATTCTCTTTTCTCTGTGTGAACCTAATCCAGATTTATCATAAGATTGCTTTCCATGTACTGTTCTGGTTTGAGAAAAGTTCACAGCTTCTAGCTTCAGAGATTCAGAAAGTACAGGTCTTAAGAAACCTTGGAGTTGTGGAGCTAGCTGAGTTTGTACAACTTGAGCATTGTCAGAGGTTGTCACAACTTTAGTAGAAACATCAACATGAGCAACGTCAGAGGTTGATTTATTTGGCCTTGATTCAACTTGAGCAACGTCAGAGGTTGAATAATTCTTCTTTGGTAACTGTCCTTCTTCTACCAGTATACCTTTTCCTTTATCAGACTTTGCAATCATAGGCCTCCTTGTATATTATAAACTCTGTTGAGAGTTCACATTCTCTTTAATAGAAATTCCCATTTCCTTTTTCCTAGGAGCCTTGGCCTTTTTCTTGTATGTACCAGCTTCAATCTTTTTCTGGTGTTCTTCAGCAAGAAACTTCATCTCAATATCTATATCTTCAACTGTGGCTTCACCACCATGTTCTTCCATAAAAAGCTTAGCAGCAATCTCTTCATCAGTAATTGGATTTGATGAAATCACTAGACTCTTAAGTCTTGAAGAAGATTGTCCACCAGAGTTTACTCTTTCAGAGTATGTCTGTCTAGCAGAGTTTGACCGAAGTCTCCCTTGCTCTTGAGAAGACTTTGACCTTCTTTCAGCGCCCCTGCTTCCACCATCATTAGAATCATCCCTCTGTCTCAAGGTTGGAGTTCTTTTGCATTTGTCTTTATGTATTCTCTCCCCCTTTTTGACATCATCACTCTTGAGAAGACTTTGACCTTCTTTCAGCGCCCCTGCTTCCACCATCATTAGAATCATCCCTCAGTCTCAAGGTTGGAGTTCTTTTGCATTTGTCTTTATGTATTCTCTCCCCCTTTTTGACATCATCAGGAATAAAAATTGATGTCAGCAATTCTAGTGAAGTAGCAATCGAATCAATCTTAGTAGATATTGCAGCTTGATTGCTTTCAACATTGGTTAGCCTCTTCTTGATTTCTTCTTGATCCTTGATTAGAGAAGAAAATCTAGCTCTATCTTGCTTCATTGCTAAATCCGTAAGAGCAATATCATTACTCAATCCAAGAACAACTTTGTTTGTCTCGTCAAAGCGATTGTGCAATTACTTGACTTGAACAATGGTCGCCTTAAAATGAGTTAACAGCTCGGGATTAGAAATCTCTTCAGCTGACTTCTGTATAAAATCTGCAGCCCTTTGTGTAGAGAAGATACAGTATGCTCCTGACCAATTATCATAATGCATTTCTCTGAAATGAGCTTCAGTTGCATTTTGGTTTTCTTTGATAGACTCTGCTGTAGGATCCCTTAGAAAAGGTTCTGACTCATGACTATCAGAGTTTGAAAGTCCAGCATTGATCCCAGAGTTTGCATGATCAGAGTTTACAGATGTGTGATCAGCATTATCAAAATCAACTCTAGCTTCATTGACATTTTCTGCTATCTTCTCTGCAATTTCTTCAGCAACATTGTCTGTAGTAGCCTCAGCATTTATCTTTTCAGCTTCAGGAATCTCAGAGTTTGCAGTTACAAAAACCTCTATTTCAACAAGAACAGACTCTGCAACAATTTCTTCTGTTTGTACAGTAGTCTCTTTCAAAGTCTCTGCCATAGCTTCATCCATTTTCTCTATAGCAGCTTCATTTACCTGATCAACCTCCTCACCCATTTCAAGAATTTGATTTGTAACAGAGAGATTCTCTGTGTGAGTAGCAATGGACTCTTCAATAACCAGGGTGGGTTGATCAGTTGCCACTTCCTCAGTATCACAAACACTGATACTAGGATGTGCTTCAATATTTGCATCCATATCAAAATCATCAAATAAAGCTTCTTGCTCAACAATTTCAGCCTCTGTATCAGCTTTTGCCATATCAGGCACAGTGGCTGCTTCATTATCTTCAGTAGCCTCCTGAACAATAACTTCAGGAGCTTCAGTATCCACAAAAACCCTGTCCTCATGATCAGTATTTACAGCAGACTCCTGAATAACAATTTCTGGAGCTTCATCCTGGACAGCTTCAGTTGCTGGTGTTGATTCATCCACATTATCAAAAAGATAATTGGCTACTAATCTTCTTTTTCTCTGATGAAGAGGTTCATCATCAACATCAGCTTCATCATCAGTTTTTGATCTATTGGCTCTTCTTTTCTTAGAAGGACCAACACCCTTTGGCACAGATGTCTTGGACACTTCTACTTCAGTAGCTGGTCTAACAGACTTTTCAGGTTTGGAGCCAACATGCTTAGTCCTACCACTGGATTTATGTGGAACAGATGTAGATGGAGGAAGTTCTGTTTGTAAAGGTTCTGGTTGTGGTTCTGATTGAGAAGGAGTTTGTGTTTGTGGATTAAGTTGATCATTTACAAACTGTTGCACAGAAGCAGGTAGCAACAACTCTCCAACAACCCCTTTCTTAACATCCTTGTTGATGAGATCAGAGAATATCCTCTTGTGTAATTTAAAACAAGAAATAACATCTCCATCAACTAGTTCTACCCCCAATTTACAGACTGTCCGTAGGAATAGCATCCCAGTTGGTGCATTTCTTCCCGAACGTTCTTGTAATATAGTCAAAGAAGAAGCCCCACTCCTTCCGCAAGAACGGTCGCTTCAATTGTCCTACTTTGGTCAAGGGCCCAGAATACCCAATCTCTCTCATCATCCGTAGTAGATCAATATCACCCATTCAAATAGTATATGAAGAATACTCAGGAAACCCCATAGCAGTTCGAATGGTACCAGAAGTAATTACATACTCTGCTTCTTGAAATTCAAAGATGATAGACGGATTGCCAGAGTCACCACCATCATCATAACTACCTGTCTCCCAGAAGGCCTTGATTTGTGAACCATAAAGTGTTGATGGTTCTACCAGAGCACGCCCAATTGCTGATTGAGCAAGAAATTCCTGCATCATATGAAACGCCTCTGGTGCATTGGCAGTGTTTAGTGGTGCTGCATAGTTATTAGGGACATACTCTAACCCAGAAGAAACAAACGTTGTAGTCGCCATTAGTAAGATATGAAAGAGGAATAAAGAAACAGATGCGAAAGCTTGAAAGAGTTTGAAAGTAGAAAAGTGTTTGTGAATATGTGTGTGTGACAATAGATGTGAATTGGAGTAAGATGTGAAAGGTTTAGACGTATGTGTGTGTATTGTTTAAATATGAAATTCGAAGTTAAAAACTGAACAGTTTTTAATCATTAATACACAACTGTCTTACTCCGTGAACTGTGTGAGTGGGACACGTGGCACACATGCAATGACTGACAGCAGTAATTGACAGTTTCCAATGCGCATGCGCAGTAAAAACAACAATAATTACCGCCTTTTACACTTTCCTAGACAAGCAAGCTTTTCTCTGGTTAATACTGATGAGAACCGTTACCAATCATACACTTTTGGTTTCAGGAATGTTTTCTCAAAAATTGTTAACTGTCTGAAACAAATAATTAATTTTAATCATCAGAGATTAAAATAAAATTACCTCAGCGTAGAGTACACAGTCCATCAGTGTTTACCAATCCTCCTTCTTTATTCATAATCTCTTTTCTCTCAATGCACAGTTGTGAAAAATTGTGTGTGAAATAGCAGAGTTTACTGAATATAAATATTTAGAGCATCTTAAAGTGCATAAAATCCACACAATAAATCAGTAAAAACTGGTTGTCCAAACTCTCATGTATAAAATAAAATCTGATTTCATCTAAACTCTGTACTATTAACATTTATTATTTTCACCCCCTTCGAATTTTTTTTTTTTTTTCCAGTAATCAGTGGTTGGCACTAGTCACCAAAAATTAAAGATTTTAGCCCTTATTTCATACAATAAGTTCCTGGGTCTTCCTAGGCACAACATGATCTCAAAGGAATTTGTGCACTTTTTGGCATCTTTTGATTGGAGGGTGAAATATTTGCAACTAATTATCAGAGTTTAGACTTTTCATCAGTTAATACAATTAATTGATGAGAGAAAGTGCAAACAGCTGATACAGACTCAGTGTATAGGATCAATAAACTAAGAGATGCTATGAATATAGAGACAGTATCATGCTGTGTTAATTTACTGCACATTTTGAGATCAGATCATATATTATTCAGAAAGATTCATGATTACTTACTGAGAATCATGCTTCATACAGGTTTCTTCATCGGTCCAAATGTTTCAGACAATATCACAATCAGAGTATAACATCAGAGATTAACTTCAGACTTTAACCGACAGAGTATGACTGACACTTTATGACTAACAGAGTTTACTATCAGAGTTTAACATACTGATACAAATAACAGTTAACACATGCAAAGAATCATGAGCATAAAATCAATCATGTATAGATTTTGAATCTAACCAGTATCTCTAGTCAAAACCAGAGACCATTCCAAGTTCATTTACCAGTCTTGTAAAGGTAGCTTCACTCAAAGGTTTGGTGAAGATATCTGCAAGCTGTTGGTCTGTAGACACAAAATGAAGCTCAATATTTCCTTCTTCCACATGTTCCCTGATAAAATGATACCTTATGCTGATGTGCTTGGTCATGGAATGCTGTACTGGATTACCTGTCATAGCAATAGCACTTTGATTATCACAGTAAATAGGTATTTTAGAGTACCTTAATCCATAGTCCAGCAATTGATTCTTCATCCATAAAATCTGTGCACAACAGCTACCAGCAGCTATATACTCTGCTTCTGCTGTGGATGTGGAAATTGATTTCTGTTTCTTGCTATACCAAGAAACTATTCTGTCACCAAGAAATTGACAGCTTCCACTTGTACTTTTTCTGTCTATCTTACAGCCTGCAAAATCTGCATCAGAGTAACCAATTAATTTAAACTCTGATTCTCTAGGGTACCACAAACCAAGAGTTATGGTTCCTTTGAGATATTTGAAAATTCTCTTCACAGCTGTTAGATGTGGCTCTCTGGGGTCTGCTTGAAATCTTGCACAAAGACATGTTGCATACATGATATCTGGTCTACTTGCAGTGAGATAAAGAAGAGACCCTATCATTCCTCTATAGTTTGTCATATCTACTCAGACTCCTGTGTCTTTGTCTAGCTTTGTTGCAGTAGCCATGGGGGTTGTAGCAGATGAACTATCAAGCATACCAAATTTCTTGAGAAGATTTCTGGTATATTTTGCTTGATTGATAAAAATCCCATCATCTGTTTGCTTTACTTGTAGGCCTAGAAAATAACTAAGCTCTCCCATCATGCTCATTTGATACCTTGACTGCATAAGCTTGGCAAATTTCTTACAGAGTTTGTCATTAGTAGACCCAAAAATTATGTCATCCACATAGATTTGAACTAACAGCAAATCATCACCAGAATTAAAGTAGAACAAGGTTTTGTCAATTGTACCTCTAGTGGACCCACTTTCTAAAAGAAATTGAGCTAGAGTTTCATACCATGCTCTAGGTGCCTGCTTTAGTCCATATAATGCCTTGTCAAGCCTGTAGACATAATCTGGATGTTTGGGATCTACAAACCCTGGTGGTTGATCAACAAACACTTCTTCTTCAAGTTTCCCATTGAGAAAAGCACTTTTCACATCCATCTGAAAGACTTTAAACTTCTTGTGAGCAGCATATGCCAGAAAAATCCTTATTGCCTCCAATCTTGCAACTGGAGCAAAAGTTTCATCATAGTCAATTCCTTCCTGTTGTGAATAGCCTTTAGCCACAAGTCTAGCCTTATTCCTCGTAATCACTCCATCACTGTCTATTTTGTTTCTGAAAACCCACTTTGTACCAACAATAGATCTGTTCTTTGGTCTTGGTACAAGTGTCCAGACTTCATTCCTCTCAAATTCATTTAACTCCTCTTGCATAGCTGTTATCCAGTTAGCATCTTGAAGAGCTTCTTCCACTTTCTTGGGCTCTGTTTGAGATAAGAATGCATGAAACAGACATTCATTATTTGTAGCACTCCTAGTTCTTACACTAGCTTCTGGATCTCCAATTATCAAGTCAGGTGTATGAGCTTGTGTCCACCTTCTTGCTGTTGGTAATTGGCTTCTATTATCAGTATTAGATCATCCCCCTTGATTCATGCTCTCCTGATTTTCTTCTTGACCATTTGCATTCTCTGAGGCTCCCCCTGAATTGGACTGCTCAGAGTTTGGATTTTCAGTGTTTGACTCAGAGTTTGGGATAGATCCTTCAGCTGATTCACTTTCAGAATTTGAATTATTATCTTGAGATGTTTCTGAAGTATCTTCACGCTCCCCCTCGACTGGTTCTCTATTTTGTTCTGTCAGAGAAATTTCCTCAGTGTTTACCAGTAGAGGTTCAGAGTATGCTTCATCAGAGTTTGTTGGATTTGCTTCATCAGAGTTTACGTCATCAGAGTTTAGATCTTCATTTTCAAATCGAAGTTGATCATGATATTCTTCATCTTCTATTCCAGTTATTTTCTTGTCATCAAATGACACATGTATAGATTCCATGATCACTTTAGTTCTCAGATTGTAGACTCTGAAAGCTTTTGTTGATAGTGGGTATCCAACAAAAATTCCTTCATCAGCTTTTAAGTCAAACTTGGTCAATTGTTCAGGATGAGTTTTCAACACAAAACACTTGCATCCAAAAATATGAAAATATTTCAAATTTGGCTTCGTATTTTTTACCATCTCATATGGTGTTTTCCCATGCTTGTTGATAAGTGTAGCATTTTGAGTAAAACAAGCTGTTTGAACAGCTTCTGCCCAGAAATAAGTTGGCAATTTTGCTTCATCAAGCATTGTTCTGGCAGCTTCGATTAAGGTTCTGTTCTTTCTTTCAACTACACCATTTTGCTGTGGAGTTCCAGGTGCAGAGAATTCTTGCTTCACTCCTCTTTCTTTGCAGAAAGCTTCCATTTCAGAATTTCTGAATTCAGTACCATTATCACTCCTGATAATTTTCACTTTGTGCTGTGATCCTTTGTCCAATTGCTTCACATGATCCATCAAAGTTAAGACAGTTTCATCCTTCTTTGCTAAGAAATACACCCATGTGTATCTGGTGTATTCATCAACAATTACCAAAGCATATTTCTTTCTGCCCATTGATATTACATTCACTGGACCAAAGAGATCAACATGTAAAAGATGATAAGGTTCCACAACTGAAGATTCAGATTTACTCTTGAAAGATGACTTCCTTTGCTTGGCCTTTTGACAAGAATCACATAGACCATCTAAGCTGAGTGTTGACTTTGGAAGTCCCCTTACAAGATCTTTTCGAATCAGCTCATTGATGTTGTTCAAGTTTAGATGAGAGGGCTTCTTATGCCATTTCCAACTCTCTTCATTTGACATTTTTGCAGATAGACACACAGCTTTTCCTTCAGAGTTTGTTACCAAACTTGCTTCATAAATGTTATTGCGCCTGTGTCCAACTAGAACAACTTTCCCAGTAGATTTGCTGATAACCTCACAATGTTCAGTATGAAAATCTACATGGTATCCTCTGTCACAGATTTGACTCACAGAAAGCAGATCATGCTTGAGTCCTGGGACTAGAGCTACATTTGTGATGATGACACTTCCAAGATTAATATTGCCAAATCCCATAGTACGTCCTATGTTGCCATCTCCATAGGAAACTTTTGGGCCAGCTCTCTCCTCATAATATGACAGCATGGCTTTATTTCCAGTCATGTGTCCTAAACATCCACTGTCCAAGACTAGGGTACTTTCCCTTATGCCCTGCAATCATAAACAATTACAAAGAGTTAGATTTAAGGATCCAGACTTGCTTGGATCCTTTGGCTTTCTTAACATTGTTAGCTTTTGCAGCGGAATAACTTTCAACAGAGTTTAAGCTAACTGTGTCAGACTTTACACTTGCAGAGTTTGCTTTAACCCATTTCAGGTTGGGTTTTAGCTCATAAAAGTTGTGATAAATAGCATGATAACTCTTACAAGTATAAATGGAATGCCAAGTGCTCCCACAGTGTGTGCATAAAGTCTGTGGTCTAACCCTAACATAATCATTCTTTACTCCAGACTTGGAGGGTAAAGAATTAATATTTTTGTTTTTCGTGCAGAAACTTGCAAGATGGTTAGTGCTACCACAACTATGACATGTCTTCCTAGGAGCATCAGAATTAGGCAGATAATCATTTCTTTTATTAATGCCTACTTTTCCATTCCTATTTTTCTTGGACACTTTCTGTTTGTTGACAGACTTTACCTCTTTGAGCTTATGTTTGAATTGTTTTTCTGTCATTGAACCAACATTAATCTGTTTATCACAGATTTTTACTGGTTCTTTAACAGCTTCTAACTTAACCTTATTCTCTGTTATTGAACCAACATTAACCTGTTTATCACAGGTTTCAGCTGGTTCCATAACAGCTTCTTTCACTACTACAGACTTTAGCTTACTGGATTCAGAAACAAATTTCACAGGTTTAAGTTGTGGTTTCACTTTCACTTTATCTTTAAACCTAAGTTCATCTTTCTCACAGTAACCTAAACCTACAGTGTCTGTCTGAAAAACTTGATGTGTGTCTTTTCCAGAATTAGTCCAAGTTTTAATCACTTTCCTCTCCTTTTCCAACTCAGATTCTATTTGCCTATATCTTTTAAGCAATTCCTGTTCAACATAAACAGCATCATCTCTCTCCTTTTGAACTTGTTGCATGTTAACAAGTTTCTCTTCAAGAAATTTATTCCTTTCTTTAAGACCTAGATTCTCAGATTTGATTCTTTCATTCTCTAAAGTCGGATCCCTATAACTAACATGTATGCTTTTTAGATCAACTCTTAATTTAGATATATTATCAGTATCATAAGCATAAGTAGTTACGGGTACCTTGTTTTCAGATGACTCAGCTTCATCTTTAACAGTTGCCATGAGGGCATAATTGGCTCCCTCATCTGAGTCTGAAGTGTCTGCCCAGTCCTTGCCTTTAGTGATGAGTGCTTTCTCAGATTTTCCTTTCTTGCACTCTGGAGCATAATGACCCATCTCTTTACACTTGTAGCACTGGATCTCAGACTTGTCTTTCTTTCCAGACTTGGTATTCCCTCCATCAGACTTTCTGAAATTTCTTTTATCAGAGTTTGAATCTCTCCTAGAAAATCTCTTTCCTTTCTTGAAGTTCATGAATCCCATTTTCTTGAAGGTCTTTACCATTAAAGCAGCCATTTTCATCATCTCTTCATCATCATCCTCGGAATCAGAAGCTTCATCATCAGTGTTTGAGCCATCATCAGAGTTTGATGACTCACTGTCAGATTTTATGACTAAAGCCTTTCCTTTGGCTTTCTTTCTTGATGATTCCTTCTTGACAGGCTTTTCTTCAACTTTAAGAGCAACAGATTTTGTCTTCTTTCTAGATCTTTTTTTTCTTTGTTCTATTTCCAGTTCATGAGTTTTGAGCAACCCATAGATTTCATCAAGATCTGTATTTGCAAGATCATAATTGTCTTGAATTGTTGTTGCCTTCAAATCCCATCTTTCAGGTAGAGATAACAGAAACTTGAGATTTGACTCTTCAAGTTCATATTCTTTATCAACCAGGGACAAATCATTCAACAATTTACAAAATCTGTCATAAGTATCTGTCAAAGTTTCATTAGATCTTGAGTCAAAGTGTTCATACTTCTGTGTTAGAATGGTTTTCCTATTCTTCTTTATTGCACTTGTTCCTTGACACCTGACTTCTAAAGCATCCCAAATTTCTTTGGCAGTTTTGCAGCCAATAACTCTGTTAGACATGACATTATCTAAGGCACTATGGAGTAAATGTCTAACCTTTGCATCCTTTGCAATTGATGAGATGTCTTCAGGAGTCAAGTCTTTCTTCTCTTTTGGAACAGTCTTTTGTTCTTGACCAGTAATAACGGGAGTCAATTTAGTTGGCATATGAGGACCATCATTGATTCTATCAAGGTATTCTGGATCTGTGGCTTCCAGAAACATGGTCATCTTCACTTTCCATATTGGATATTCAACTGGTCTTAGAATTGGAACCCTTATAGTCTCATATCGACTAACAGAAGTTGGTTGAACCTTCTGAGCATTCGAACCTGCATTAGAACCTTCCTGAGAGTTGTCAGCCATGATTATACTTGTGTTTAGATCGATAAACTGTATATATTAAACAGCCTTGGCTCTGATACCAATTGTTAGGCCTGATTACACAATATATAATCAATATAATTATGATAATAACAATAAAGAACACTGTTTATGAATCAACAACTGAATTATATAAATAACTCTTCTCTTTGTGATGTAAAATATCACAGAGAGCTTCTAGGTTACAAGAATAATGTTTTCAATAATCGCATCCCTTTTAGGGTTAACCTATCTGTGTTTATATAGTACACAACTACATAGAATCAATCTCTAATTGATATTCCTATAAATTAGCTATACAAATTATATCAAATTAGGATTGCTTCTGTCTTCTGTTCCGTTTCCTTGTCTGTCTCAATATATCTTGCTTCTTTCCATCTTCAAGATATATTTCTTCTAGAATCTTCAATATTAGCACCGACAGCTTTAGCAAACTCTCACCCCGTCAGACTTTATCAAACTCTGACTGGCTTCTAGTAAACTCTGATGAATACCTGTTGCTTAAACACTGATAAACACTCATCAGCAATTATATCTATCAGAGAAATTTGCATTCGCCCTTGTCATGGCTAGTCGAAAGCTCAGACATTACTTTCAAGGGCGCGAGATCAAAGTTGTCACGGACCAGCCACTCAAGAAGATTCTTCACAAACCCGAAATCTCTGGCCGTGTTGTAAACTGGGCTATGGAGTTAAGCCAATTTCAACTTGATTTCGTTCCTCGCACAGCCATCAAGGGTCAAGCCCTTGCTGATTTCATCATGGAATGCACATTCCCTGACCAAGTTGCGCCTCTCGAAGGCCAATCCTCTAGATCTGACAATGCACCCAGTTCAGACCAAGACATGGTCGAGCTCATACCTGATGCGTGGGAGCTTTACGTAGATGGGTCCGCTACCTTAGAGATGAGCGGTGCAGGAATCATTTTATCAAGTCCCGATGGTTTTCAAATCCATCAAGCCCTACGTTTCAAGTTTAAGGCCCCCAATAATCAGTCCGAATACGAGGCCCTTCTCGCGGGTCTCAGGTTGGCTCAACACCTAAAAGTTTCAAGGATGCTCGTTCATAGTGACTCTCAACTGGTAATACACCAAATAACGGGGGATTACCTGGCCAAAGACCCCATCATGATCAAATACCAACGTCTTGCCAAAGAGGCCATTGAAACTTTTGAACACTTCCTACTTCAGTAAGTTGAACGAAGCAACAATGCGGAATATTGTATGAGAGAGGTGCACGAAGGCATGTGCGGTGACCACATGGGGGGCAAGGCGCTAGCGCATAAAATTTTAAGGCAAGGCTATTATTGGCCTACTCTCTTCAAGGATTCCCTTAGCTATGTGCAAAAATGCAAGCAATGCCAGTTCTACAGCAATGTGCCAAAACATGCCCCGGCTCCTCCATCCTCAATTCTCTCCCTCATTCCCTTTGCTACTTGGGGCATTGATCTCATGGGTCCTTTCCCGCTTTCCCCAGGACGACCCAAGTATGTGATCATGGTTGTGGACTACATGACAAAGTAGGCAGAGGCCAAAGCACTTGCGCACATTACAGACAAAGAATGCATAAAGTTCTTCTATAACCAAGTCATTCGTAGGTTTGGAATCCCACACACCTTGATCTCAGACAATGGGACTCAATTTATGAGCAATGATTTTGTGGAGTTTCTTGATGACTTTGGCATTGTCCACAAGCGGTCTTCAGTCGCTCATCCTCAGACCAACGATCAAGTTGAAGTTACCAATCGAAGCTTACTTCGCGGACTCGAGAAAAGACTCCAAGACTCTAAGGGGAAGTGGGCAGAAGAGTTACCCAATGTCTTGTGGTCTTACAGAACCAATCCCCGGACTTCCACCGGTGAGTCTCCTTTCAAATTATGCTATGGCACTGAAGCTGTCTTGCTCATTAAGATGAGTTCTCCTTCCTTCCGCATCATCAACTACAATGAGCAAACAAACTCGGAAGGACTAAGAACCAATTTGGACTTGAGATGAAGTTTGAGACCAAGCTGTGCTTCGTATGACAAACTATAAGCAAAAGACTGCAGCCTATTTTGGGAAGAAGATCAAGCAGCGTCAGTACTCTAAAGGGGACCTTGTCCTAAGGGCAACTGAAGTGTCCGACCCCGGGCACCAAGGTAAGTTGAGCCCGAATTGGGAAGGCCCCTACATTGTTACCCAAGTTATTCGACCAGGAACTTACAAGCCATCTACCATGGACGGAGCGGAGATTGCCAACACTTGGCATGGACTTCGTCTCCGTAAGTTCTATATCTAGGTTCATGTACTTAGTACATCTTTTGTAAGGGATTCCCAACGGTCGAATTTATAAGGCCCCGGGATACCTTTAGAATTATAAAAATAAGAACTTGTCAAATCTCAATTGTTCGCGGACCCTAGTCCCCTACATGCCAACTAAACGAGGGCTCTCGCCCGGAATGCTTTTAATCAGCTTTATTAATGAAACTTGAGACCCTCGTCTCCTTTTATTAATACTTGTGTCTATTGCATCATTCATTTACATGTTTGTTAATATTTGATAATATTCATGCACAAGGCAAAGCAAGCCAAGGCCTTGTCAATTTCACAAACAAAGCCTTGCACTACAAAAGCATGGAGTGATAAGCAGATATACACGCAAGATGACACTAAGTGCTTGAAGTAGTGCCAAGCGAATCATACTACAAGATCAACAAGACATGCAAGTCTGTAACCGATAAAAGTCAAGTACAAACACTGAATGCCCGAATATGAAAGGATAACATCATACTACATAGAATACTACGGGACGCAGCCCGGATAAACGACTGAATGTCTGAACATAACAACATGCTAGTCTACTACATAAAATACTACGGGACGCAGCCCGGGTCAACTACTCCTCATCAGAAACGCCCTCTGCATCATCATCTTCAGCAACTGGATCAACACCCTGTCCAGCAAATGATCTATCATATGACATCAAGTCATCCAATGGGATCTTGTACTCCCCGTCTCCATCAAACGGAACCATCTCCCGAGATGAACTAGTTCCCCTAGAAGCTAAGGCACCATCAGTAGTCGTGGCCTTCTTGGCCTATCTATCTGCTACAAACTCCATAAAGTTGTGCTTCTCAGAAGTGTATACATTACTGTAACAGCCCTGAATCCGGGGTCAGGGATTTAGAGTAGTCACGATCCACTTACTTCTTGCCTTGCCTGCTTTACTCACAATAGACACAATTCATCTGCTTATGACCCCCACAATGTATATATCTCTCTCACACACACACACACACAGGTTAGAGTCTCATAAATGACACAAATACAACCATTACGAAATAAATAATCTTTATTACAATACCCAAATGTCTTTTGAATTTTCTACTGATACAACTCCTAAGTAATGGTATATTACCAACTTAGCCTTGTAATACTCACCACTCTCTCATACCATTCATATCTATACATAAGATGAATACCAAAAGCTCCAGCTTGATCTGACTGGGTCACACTACTTCCAGGATCACTGCTAGAAACTGCTCATGAGAATGCCTTGCGCTTACCACTCGCCTGAAGGATGTGCGCCGAATCCTTGGTATCCTACTTCACTGCTATATAACATTTATAAAACAATAGCAAGAGTGAGCGATAGCTCAGCAAGGTAATAAAAGTATGGCATAATCCTGCCTTTAACTCAACCCAGAATAAAGCGGGTATAAGACAATAATTTGTCAAAATATCTCGATACTGAAATTATTTCCTTATCGGAATGTATACCCAAAAACAGTACCATTGTTGTATTTCAAATATCATTTTCATAATATTTCTGCAAACTTTTACTATATTAAGAACAAAGTTCTAGTATAAAAGATGAGGTTTCAAAGTAAACCAATATAACCTTTTCGAAAAATATCTGCTATGTAAGCAGAATATCAACATATAACTTAAAAGATGAAGTTACGAGGAAAATTAATATAAATATCAACATATAACTTAAAAGATGAAGTTACGAGGAAAATTAATATAATGTTTCCGTAACCCCAAAATCCACTTATACATATATAATCTGAGTAAGGTTTTATCAGAGTCATAACTCATAAAATAAAAGATGAATTTGCAAGGATTTATTGTAATCTTCATTTTGTTAAACACTTTTCGGCCCTCTGCCAACATGATCGGTAAACCTGTACTAAGGGGGCTACCCTTTAGTCCCTTTCAATACATGTTGCAGAATTATCCAAGTTGGATGATGAACTAATACTGGAGTAATCTCCGCGCCAGTTGTCCAACCTTACTATGATCAGTAGCAGGTTGTACAACTAAAAAGGGTTTTCTACATGTAGATGGAAGAACACGACAGCCTGACATTGTCTACCGCCTTTCTGGATCTCCCCAGCCCATTTGGGGCAATAAAATGATGGATCGGCGCGACTCGACCTCTTACACTTGCTCCTAGTTCGGATGAAATCCATGACTCTGAAACATAAAGATCGTCCTCCTTTCCCCAAGTGTAATACTTGTTGATACGACTCCACTCAGTAGTTATATCTAGGTTGGAAAGGAAGATTCTCCAATATTTCCCAAGTGATGCTTTTTAATGGATATCGACTTGTTCCATCAATTTACCCCTCGATCGTTGAGGTGGTAACACAACATTTGACTTGCAGCAATTAAATTGCTCCGAGAAAATATCTGTCCCTTGACAGTTTTTGAATTGAGAGTTTAAAATGAGTAGCAGTCACTTAAATCAGGTTTCCCATATTTTTGATAGTTGAGCGAGCATTTAAATCCTCTTAAAAGACAGATTTAAATGGAAAAACAGTGTTTGAGAACCTCTTTTTGATTTAAAATAATTAATAAAACAGCTTAGAGTATCCTTCGTAATTATTGAAGGTCGAGGATAAACTTTAAATAACATTTCTCACTTTTAAAACATTCTAAAAGTATTCAATCAATAATCGAATAATATTTATTAAATAATTAAACCTTAAACGAATATTCAAAAATAATATTCATTAAGTAAATAATGATTAAATGAATATTCAAAAATAATATTCATTAAATAAATAAGGATTAAATGAATATTCAAAATAATATTCATTAAATAGATAATTTTAAATGAATATTCAAAAATAATATTCATTAAATAAATCAACCTTAAATGAATATTCAAAAATACTATTCATTAAATAAATAATCATCGAATAACAGTTACCCTATATCTTTATCGGAAAAATAATCTTTAACATATACAGAAAATATAATTACTTCTGGTCTTAAAGAAAATCACACGCCCTTATCCTAGGGCATTATAAAAACCTGGATTCTAACTAATATCACATATCTAGCTTAGAAGCCCATAATCAAATCATAAAGCAAGTATCACAATATACTTTCGAAAACAGTTATGCCTTCCATTAGCATATATAACTGAAATAGTATTCAAATAGTATTTCTCGACTGAGATAATACTTAAATAACATTCCTTGAAAGATATAGTAAGCAAATAGCATTCCTCGAATGATATCATACTCAAATAACAATCCTCAAAATACATAGTATTCTGCCGATGGAATCCCTCCGGGTTTCCACGGCTATCTACATATCTCGAAATACCGACTCTCGATTTAGAGTCGAAAACAATGAATATGCTCTTATATATAGAGCTACAAGGTATACCGGTTCATAAGTACATTATCTCAAAGCTCGTATAATATCCAAAAGTCAAATTCTATTTAACACGATATAATCATTTATCTCAAAACTATACAACACTATACATGGCAAAAGCAGTATTATATAATTAATACTTCAAAGTATGGATTTAGAAAACTTGCTTGGAAGTCCCGAAGTAGCAATAAGTCTCAGGTTGGTCCAGTAATCTAGAATCAACACAAGGTTCAAGATTAACAACTTAAACGCTTTCACCACACTAAGTATATACTATCTCAAGTACAAAGTCCATTTTCAAGTTAACTCCTTAAGAACTTCTACTCGAGTATGCTCGCTCATGCATTTTTATAAAATTGAGATTTAATCCTTTTAACACGAAATCTTTTCGAGGGTCTTCCTAAACATACCTAGCATGTTATCACAAAGTTTCACATTTTATTATGAGCTCTAAGTGGTTCGACCATAGCCTCAAAGTTGACTAAGTGGTGCGGTTTGGTTTTACGAACGCCTTACACTAAAACACATGTTTCTCCTAAACCGTAAATCGTAATGACATGATTCTTGCGCTCACGTAAACTAGAAACAAAGATCTACACACTCATGTTCATCATTGAACCAAAAGAGGCAGTTAGGTTTTCGGATTCTAGGCAGTTTATAGTGTTACCGAAAATCGGGCATTACGTCGGCTTAAAACTTAACATTTCCGAGATTCAAATCTCATTCCAATTCACCATCAATCATCATACACATCAATTACAACACTTAAAGTCCATTATCAATCTCAAACCGAGCCAAACCAGTTGGTACCATATTTCAAATCCATCCACAACTCATCCAACAACTAAACAAACTACATAATCCACTTACTCATGACCTTAACAATACATTCATGCTTCCATCTTTCAATTATAAACATAAAACTCAACAAAACACTATTCATCATCTTCTTAAAATCAATAAAAGATCATGCTAGAGATGGTGGGTGTTGGAGATATTACCTTTAAAAGAACGGGCTTGAGCTCTTCTTTGATTTAAGCTATTAAACACTAAGTTTAGTGGAGAATTGCTCAAGCTTTAAGCTCCTTCTTCCTCATTCCTTAGGTTCGGTTTTTCTTCAAGAAAATGGGGGTGGAGGCTGGTCCTTTTGTGTGTTTAATGTGTGGATGAGGTTTGGTTATAAGGTTTAGATATTTGTTTGCCAAAATGCAAGTTAGTCACTGCAAACTAGTCCCTCAAGTTTGTTAAGTTACAAAGCTTCTTCCACACACTTCTTCCACCCATTCTCTTTCTTTTAATAATATCTTATTCTTTCTTTCCTAAGTTATAATATGTCTGAGGTTGCTCCTTCGAACGGATTTTCGATTTTTGTTTTCGTTTGCGATTTCTGACAACACGATTAGTAACCATTTATTATTCCTGAACTTCCGCTGAAATATAGGATCAATCGGAGACTATAAAATTTTACTATTCACCTCGGAGCACTATTCATCAATGTTACTATTCATCCTTGTTTTTGTTCCCCTTGAAACGATTCGAAAATATTTCCTAAAAATAGCGAATAAAACCCTACACGATTCTCGCAATGAATAGTAACTATTCACTATTCACTCCAACAATCGAATCCTTAAATCGACTTTAATGAAATAATAAAATATAAAATCCTTGGATTCTCAATTTAAATAAATCACTCTCTTGATGATCATGTAGGATATTTAATCTTGTCATAATTTCAATCCTTAATCCATGATTCGTTTGCTTAATCGCTTAATCTCGTTATAAAGTATCAGCGGTTTTCGTTCTAAATTCTCAAATCAAATATAATAAAATTCCAAAATATTAAATCCTCAAATTTAATATCTCATTTCTTGATTATAGTAATATATAATTCACTGTCCGGTCAAATACTACACCAAAATAAAATTTGGAATTTCTGAATTCCGATCGTCTTTGCATTCACTTATTTACTCCGTAGATCACTAATATGACTTCGGAATATCCACACTATGTCTCGTACATAGGTGGCATGAAAAATTTTCTTAATCCTCAAAATCACTATTCATCCACCAAATTAACTATTCACTGATGCACTTAATCATAATAAGAAAAGTTTTAATTTTACCAAAAATTCGGGTTATTACAATTACCCTCCCCAATGAACTCCTCTAAGGTATTATATCCAAGACGGAAGGCAGGGGAACCCTTCTTGGTAACAAAGGCAGTGCACCCTTTGGTGTTAAGAAAAATCTCCACATGCTTACGGTAGTCATCCGTGGCCATGTGCATCAATCGGGCAATCTCTGCATCCCTGGACTGAACAACCTCTTTCTTCTTCAACTCAATATCCTCTAACTCCCTAGCATGGTTCGCCCGAACCGTAGCAAGCTCTGCAGCCAACTTGGCCTTCTCTCCCTCAAGCTGCTGAAGAGAAGCAAGCAATCCATCATGATCACCCTTCGCCTTCTGAAGATCAGTCTCTAGTAGGGCTATTTTGGATCCACTACCCTCAGCAAGCTCCTCCACCTTTTCTGCACGGTCTTTGTACTTTGAGAGCATGTCTGGAACCGCACAACTGATGGAAAACGCCTACACAAGTAAACAAAGACAAGGTATGAAGAACTACATGATATGGTCAAGGCACGACAATGTATGCAATATGTGCAATTTATACAATGTATGCAATGAGTGCAATGCGCACAATGTATGCAATGTAACCAATGTACACAATGAATGCAATGTGTTTAATATGCGCAATATGTGCAATATACATGATGTACGTAATATTAAACATTTACAAAGCCATACATCTGCATTGCGAGCCCGAAATGCACTAATAAACTCTGTGTCCTCCATGCTCGCGTAACGCCTCATATCCGCTGGAATTCGAAACGCCTTCAATGTATCCCACGACTTACGGCCCTCCCCCGTCCAGCCATCACGAGTCCGAATATCCAGAGTAGACCAACCAACATCCCCCTCAGGCTCAGTCATCCACAAAACAGGCGGTCTTGAACCACGGATGATAGACTTCACTCCCGGAGCAATCTCAGAATCAGCAGAGCCAGAACCAACACATGATCCCCCGATTGTCTCCACTTGTCCACGGAGCCCTAACTCTGGAGCAACCGATGACCCCACGGGCACAGACGCAACCTCAACGTGCTGCTCAAGGGATACAGAATCCTCATGGGTATCCACATCTTCAGAGCTAGTCTGAACCACATTGGATCTCTTCTTGGCTACCTTCTTCACTCCCCGAGAAGTACCAGACTCAGCTTGCCTCTTCTTACTAACAACCCCACCAGCCTTAGAGCCACGAACCGACTGGCCGGTAAAACAAGCAGTCAAACTGTCAATATCCATTTCAGTGGGTATCACCTCGCGAAGCACTACAATAACAAGGCAAATCAACTATCAATACACTAGCCATGAGTATATATAACCTACGAGTAGTGCAAGTTATGCAATAAGCACAAGTTATACATAAACTATTCAAGATGACTATCTACTTAAGAAACAAGACATGGCATGCAAAGCACGCAAGGTGAGATAGTTATGCATGGTGTGCAAAGCATACAAGGTGTGCAAGATGAGAAAAAGATGCAAAGCAGATAAGGTGTGCAGAGTCACACAAGTTAAACAAAGCAAATAGGACACTCACAGTTATAGTAACACAGGAATGTGTTGTCACGAAAGAGACGAGGCTTCCATTTGATCCCCTTGTAGACGTTTGTAAACGTCTATATCGAACTCAAGATCGTGTCATTATAATCAAGATCAGGGGTGGCAATATGAATATCCCCGACAAACAAAGGCAACCATGCCAAGTCCCCTCCATGAATCCAAATCCACTCACAATACCACAGCCTATGGGAGCTGTCCAACTCAGTCCATCTCTCACCAAACCTCTTATCTATCCTGGTGAAACTAAATATAGGACGAGAGCTATTACAACTAGCCTGAAACGAGGACCAAAACAATCGGCGAGACGGAGCAATGCCAAACTCCGCGCAACGCACAATGAAACATAATATAGACCACAAGGCGTTTGGGGCCAACTGATACAAGGCACAACAAAGATCCTTGTGAAGAACGTGATACACAAACTTGTGAAGAGGAAACCGGAGCCCCAGACGAAGGTGGGCCAAAGGGAGTGCAACATAACCCTCTCCACGTGGTCTAAATGGAACGTCATCGCGTCCAAGAAGCTCAATCTCATACTCAGACGGAATACTGAAAGCTGCCCGCATCTGCTCAAGACCCAGCGCACATCGGCTAGGAACTGTGGCATACTCCAAATGTCCAAACCTCTTCTACATGCGGTCACTATCATATCTAGGAGGAGACACACCCTATCTCTGTAACTCTCTCTCAAAAGTATAGAAATAAGACGGTCGAACGGTGCTCTCATCCTCAGGAACTGGAGGAAACATCCTCCCCGTCTCCCTCCATCCCCCCACCACGCCCCTCAGAGGTGGACGATCGGATGGCTTAGGACGGGGTTTAGCCCTGAAATACTCACTATGACCCTCGGGAATGTCACGAAAAAAAATTTCTCTTGGACCTGCATGACCTGTCGAGGTCCCTATATGATCTCGATCATACGATGTCTGGCCTCGTGTTAAACTTATGGTCTTGGCCATCCAATCTCGAGAATCCTCCCGCACTCTACCTATAATGGAAAGAAAGTAAACGGAGTCAAAAACAGGGTTCAACTCATGCAAACTCTACAAAGTGCAGAATTTTTCAAAAAATTATACGTCACACCTGAACGAAAAACAAAATCAATTTTGATCTAACCGCAACCAAATCCACTCACGGAATCAACCAAAAATCTGAAACCCATTTACACCATCAACACTCAAAATACCCACCAAAATCAATATCGGCAAAATCAAAATTTTAAAATTTTGAGAATACACAAAAACTAATTATTCAGCCTTCGCATTCAATATACGACTTCATATACACATATATAAAACTACTTCTTTTTCATTTTAACCAACCCACAACCTATACATTAAAAAATATGTTCATCATCATGCTCATATATTCAAAAACAAATATAGATCCACTTGAATTAGCAGCAACCACCATCTCAGATTCTTTTCTCCAACAAACACTTGAAACAAAATGCAAACTTGTGAGAGGTGACAGGCATGGGAAGAGATCTATAATATGCAAACACCTCATTGGTTTCTGAACCACACACGATGTACCCATCATCGGTAACAGATAAACCTACAAAGTTCTTTTCATTCGTATGCCCACATGTATGTAAGCCGAAAAATTACAAGCAAGAATAAAGATCAAAGAGTACCTCGAAAGATAGAGAAAGTGAGCTGAGAGTTAGCTCTGACACTCCGCAATTCTACGGGAATGAGCCTGCAATATCGCACTATACAAGCTAATGTATATACGAATACAAATGGGAAGCCACTGGTGAAAAAGAGACAGATACGCAAATATAAGATTCGAAAGTGCCTTCAAATTTGAAGAACGCAGCCCACCGATTTGAAATCTTTCACAACATGGTGGCTGTGTTTATATATATTTGTGGATATGTTTGGATATGGGTAGCAGCTTGTGAAAGGGAGACAAAGGGATACGTTTTTGTGTTAGAAAAACACTCTATAAAGGTGTAAACTCTATAAAGTTCACGTGCGGGAGTCAAACATAAAAAGAAGAAAATCGAAAGCGACAGAAAGGAGTCACGAGATTAGCATAAGAAAACGAGCCTCAAGTAATTGATGTATAATTATGGACCACGTGATTATCTTATCTCTTGAGTTCGTCAACCAGATACTCTATTGTGACCATTACCATTTCATATACTCACTACTTCATAAAGGCAGCGTCCGAGCTAACAAGGCATCCGAGCAAAAATAAAAACATCCGAGCCACTTCACTTTGGATGTACATAACTCGTTAACAACAAGAAAAATCTGATATGAAGTGTTTAAGCGACAGAACATCAAGGTCACGCAATGCAAGCCAAGCTGACAACATGAGTACATGCATGTACACCACGCAGAGAAACAGAAAAAGGAAACTGTCCTACTTAAAGAGTTGGATACTGAGTGCAACCTTCTGATCCTGGACATAACTTCCGGATGCCTATTTCTCTTTGGTGTATTGTCGTACTCCAAATGCCAACCCCAAGATCAAGATTGGGGCGAGAAATTGTAAAATCTTAATCACAAATTCAGATGTGAAGATGTCTTGTCGGGATTGTAGTTTGGTTACTGCGGTGCAACATAAGCACGTTTCTACGGAACAGTTGAGGAGTCTATATCACCAATATAGTACTTCACCATCATCTCTCTACCATTATCACTGTGACTAGTGTCTTCAAAATCATCTGTTGCATCTTTCCCGGTTGCTGCTAGCAGGACTTCACCACCTCCGGGGCGATAATCCATGAATGGAGTGACATCGTACACCTTTACAGCAATAATAAGCACGTTACTTGGATGGTGATTCCGTCTCTGTAACAATTGCCGAGTGCACAAGTGATTTTAATCATTTCTCTGGAGACTATGCATATCTCGCGGATATATTGAATCCTCTTGTTCTTGGGTTCCCCTCAGCAACTTGTACTGAAGTTTCCGGGGAAGATTGTTCCGTAACTTTATTTCCAGGCCATGTCGTCTGTATTGGCATCACAAACTCCCACGTGGTTGCAGATGGAGGCACTATGTTCAACTTTGTACAGGCTGCTTCCATACCCCATTTATGGTAGGAGTTTAATCAGAGACCCCTATGGTCTAGGAGATATCTTTCAAAAAACACGAGTAGCAAGAGGGATTAGGCAGAATGAGAAATTGTTGAAGAAGAAGGAGGATGCTGCTCAAGATTCTTCGAAGATTAAAGTTAGAGCAACATTTGTGATAACTGAAGCCCATATCCAGGCCCTGAAGAACACCGTGTTATCTGAACCTCCAACATTAACGTCAATGAATTGCAGTCACGTGAACAGGAAATTGAGTGGAAGTTGCGTGGCCGATTTAAAGTAACAAAGCACCCGAGCAATAAACTTGCATGTGCATGGCGAAGTATCAATGATGCCAAACCATTTTACACTTGTATTCGAAGCTGGGGCTTTTACACTCGACCATTTCTATTAAAATAAGTTACCAAGCCAACAAATTACATGCGTGCAGGTGTGACAAGTCAACAAAAAGAAATACATATGCTAGCAACATTTGTTCACTTATTAGACAAGCAAATAAGCTAGCATATGTGACTATATGTGTTCACGTGTGTTCAGCCTATAAGAAAAAGACAAGCAAGATATAAAACAGAAGTGGACACAAAGGCAATAGTGGTCATATAAATAAATTGTTAAAATTGCAAAGACACACCAGCATTTCGAGCATCCGAGGACTAGACACAAACCGAGATTTTAAAGCCACCCAGCAAGGACATGTACAAGTAAACAAGGCGACATATTAAAAAAATGTACCAAGTCAACAAATACAGGGGGAAAAGAGACAAAAAAGAAAAGACATAAAAGAAAAAAAAAAGACGAAACCAAAAGAAAAAATGGTGACAAAGTAGTAGTCACGTACATGGTATAAGAAATGGGATTAAGTGGTCTGGTGGACATGTATCCGTGGATTAATTTTATTGCCTTGGCCAGTCAACTTCTCAGCTATACAAATTTCATTTATGTCAAATCTGCAAGGCATCCGAGCTCACATAGTCACTTAGCTAAGTCTCAGATAAGTTGGTCACCTAGCCTCTAGGATATAAGTAAAATTTGAGCCAAATACAAAGTTGCGCGAACACATTCGAGTACCACCACTTGTAACAAATTACTTGTAAAATTATTTATATTATAAATAATTGTTTTTATTAATAATTTAAAATAATAATATTTTATATATTATTATTTTAATTATTATTACAACAAACTTTTTACAACGACCCTCCCGGGTCAACATGGTCCTCTCGGATCAACTTGTTCTCTCGGACGAAACTCCTACTTAAGTCCTTGGACCTATCCAAACTTAAGTGGAGAACAACAAGCTTTTTACAAAGACCCTCCCAGGTCAACACGGTCCTCTCGGATCGACTTGTTCTCTCGGACAAAACTCATACTTAAGTCCTTCGACCTATCCAAACTTAAGTAGGGGGCAACAAACTTTTTACAAAGACCATCCCGGGTCAATAAGGTCCTCTCGGAATGACTCGTCCTCTGGGACAATACTCCTACTTAAGTCCTTGGACCTATCCAAACTTAACTGGGGGAAACAATTTTTTTACAAAGCCCCTCTCGGGTCATTAAGGTCCTCTCGGATCGACTCGTCCTCTCAGACAATACTCCTACTTAAGTCCTTGGACCTATCCAAACTTAAGTGGGGGGCAATAATTTTTTTACAAAGGCCATCTCGGGTCAGCAAGGCCCTCTCGAATCGACTTGTCCTCTAAGATAGTACTCCTACTTAAGTCCTTGGACCTATCCAAATTTAAGTGGGGGACAACAAACTTTTTACAAAAGCACCTCCAGCTCAAAAAGATCCCCTTGAATTTGCTTGTCCCTTCAAACGAACATCCTACCCGAATCCAACATAAATCTTTTACTACTCCTCCATCCCTCTAAAGAGGAATGAAGGAGTGGGGGGCAAATGATAGTATGTAATCTGTAAAGGGTCAATTCACCTATTAGAATCAAGCCCAAGTCTAAAACAGTGCATGCAAGGTCCACAATGCCTACAAGGCCCACAATATCTACAAGGCCACAATGTCTGCAAGGTCCACAAAGTCTACAATGTCCACCAAGCGCATAAGGATTGGACATGACACGTTGCACAACAGACAAGTACGAACAAGGCAAAGCTGACACAAGTACAACTGACATCTACAACAAGGCTGGCACAAGTACATGGTCCAAACGTCAGGACAACATGCAACTGACACAAGGTGGACACTAACACCCGACCAAGACCCTAATTTGCAGCTCATGTCCCCCACGTGGACACTCAGTCATGTGCACTGCACATGACATGAGCCTATATATACCCCCTAGTCACTTCAATGTAGGGTGTTCACAACATTCATCAAAGTCTCACTCTATTCAATTTCTGATAGGTTTTGCTCTACCTTCTCTCTACTTTCTCTCTCTAGAAATTAATACCTATCTACATATCTGTATTATGTTTTCCGTCCACCAGATACTTATTCTCACGCCGGAGGTGCTTACGGGGACATAACCCCCCGCGGGCATTTCCGTTTCAGGGAGCTCGGAGGCAATTCCGGTGGAGCTCAGACAAGACACGTAACGCTCAGCAAGGCCAACATAGCTCAGCAAGCCGGACAAGCCCAACAAGGTCGACAAAGCCAAACAAGCATTACAAGCCCAACAAGGTTGACAAAGCCAAACAAACATTACCAGCCCAACAAGCCGAGCAAGCATCTGTTCCAGCATAATACCAAGAAAGTAGAGCCCGACGGTAGAACGACTTATCAGGAGTCAATGCTTATCTAAACCATAGAAAAAAAATAGTGGAAGCCCAGCCCTGTGCACATCAAGGGGTAACACCCTTCAACCCCTCTAGTAAGGCAAGGCTTACTAGCCTGGATGAAGTTCAGCCTTGTAACATGATTTAAATAGTTTATTTCTTCTGGGCGAAGTTACCTTACGACCTCCCGGGCGAAGTTATCTTCGAGCCTCTTGGGCGAAGTTATCTTTGAACCCCTAGGGCGAGCTTCCCTACCAAACCCTTGGGCGAGGTTCCCTACACCCCTGGGCGAGGTTCTCCACCGGACCCCTGGGCAAGGTTCTCCACCAGACCCCTGGGCGAGGTTCTCCACTAGACCCATGGGCGAGGTTTCTTATAATAGACTGCAACACTTGGGTTGGGCCCAAGTTGTGCCTATTTCGTATAAAGGGCGAGGCCCATCGGAGACTCCTCGTTATGGTGAACGCTTTATCAAACTAGGTCCCCTTTTCTTGACTCAAAGGAGGGTGACGCCACCGTCAAAGGCAAGGTCATCATTTTTGTAATAACACATAGTCAGCCACTACAATTGTTAAGAAGCAATGTTTAAAAAAAAATTGACTAAGAAGTCGGGGTTTCTATAGTAGTAATTTGAATTAGGATCCAGATCCAGAGCTTTCATATAATCCCAAGTGGAGTGGTCTTTTGCTCTTCTTACTTCGTCTTTATAAATGTACAACCTTACTGTGTACGTTGGTAATTTAGTTCACTCATAAATGAGCCCCCTTTTCTTTAGGTTAACTAGTTTGGTTCTTTATATAATTATTTCGATATTTTATTAGCTTAAACAAAAAATTATGTTCAAATGTATATATTTACCTATACTATCTATCTATACTATCTATACTATCAATACTATATTATTAAAGACGAAACATTAAAAGTTTGGTCGGTAGAGTACCAGTTTTTTGGTACTTGTTTTTTGGTAATTCGTGCTTTTACTTAATTACACTTACTTATCTATAAAAAGATTATTAAATAATAATATAATTCATTTATAACCAATTATCTTTTTCACCTAAAATAAATTCCAAAAATATCACGGAAAATTACATTTTTCAAAAATATCACGAGTAATTACCTTTTTCGATTAAAACATGTTACTTTTTCTATTTTTCCTTACTAAAATACCTTCTTCTTCCAAAAAATATCATGGTCAAAGTCTTACCTTTTTTCAATTAAAACATGTTGTCTTTTCTATTTTTTCTTACTAACTATTTTTTCTAATAAAATCCTTTCATTTTCCAAAAATATCACGGAAATTTACTTTTTTCGATTAAAACATGTTACCTTTTTTATTTTTTCTTACTAAAAGCCCACCTTTTTCCAAAAAATACGATGATCAAAGTCTTACTTTTTTCAATTAAAATATGGGGTCTTTTCTATTTTTTCTTACTAAAACCCCTATTTTTCCAAAAATATCCCGGTCTATAAAAAGATCATTAAATAACAATATAATCTATTTATTTTCTAACAAAATCCTTTCATTTTCCAAAAATATCACGGACAATTACTTTTTTCGATTAAAACATGTTACCTTTTCTATTTTTGTTTTTAATAAAACTCTTCTTTTTCCAAAAAATATCATGATCAAAGTATTACCTTTTTCAATTAAAACATGTTGTCTTTTCTATATTTTTTTTTCTTACTAAACCCACTTATTTTCCAAATATATCTCGGTCTATAAAAAGATCATAAAATAATAAAACACATTACTTTTTCTATTTTTCTTCCTAAAACCCCTCATTTTCCAAAAATATCACGGTCAAAGCCTTACTCATTTATTTTAAAATGTGTTTAATAATTTAAAAAGTTTACCTATTTTAACATGCCAACTTTTTTTTTTGAAAAATATAATTAATAAAATATCAAAATATGAATAATTAAATAACAATTATTTAAACAATTCGTGCATCGCACGGGTTTTAAACTAGTATCTATATTATATTATTAAAAATGAAACATTAAAAGTTTTGGTCGGTCGGTCGGTATTTGGGTCGGACTGTTAGGTCCAAAGTATCGTAGAAGGGGGGCTTGAATACAATACTTACAAATTATTCAATTTCGTTCGCGGATAATTATATGTGTCATAGTCCGAAATCAAATACACCAAATCAAAACACGAGTTGGGGAATATATCGTTTTATAAATATAAACCGCGAGGGGTGCTACAATTATAATCCGTAGGATTAGCTTCAATGAGTTTAGGTTACACAAAATCAATACAATGATAGAATTCTAAGCACTATTAATTTCTCTGTAATTCTCTGGCTCAAACTTCTCTCTTCGTAAATGCTTCTGTGTTTTTCCTAACTGAAGAAGACACTGTCTTCTCTCAAACACATGTAGTCTTTGAAAATCTATCGAATGGTTTAGGATTAATCCTGGCCGTTCAAGTTCTTCATCAACCTGACAAAGTGACACAATTTTCACCTGCTCCTTTTTTAAAAACTATCGAAGCAATTAGTTTTTCTTTGCTTCGATAGATTTTAAATAAAATCTATCGAATAGAAAACCAAATCTTCGATGGTTTTTCTTTCAACTTCACTTGATCAACTTCGATGGTTTTTCTCAAAAGAAAACCATCGAATCTTTTCTCTTTCAGTTTGACCCTTGAAGTTTCTTTCCTTTTTCAGCAAGCAAATTGTACTTCCATTTAAACCTAAACATACCTTGTAATATTCTTTTCACTTTCATGATGTTTCAGATTTAGACTTAAATCAACTTTTTCCGAGACGATAAACATCTTGATCTTTTTGGTGCTGACAACTGGTGCAAATGGTTTGGTTCACAGATGACTAACACTTGATCAATACTTCCATGTCTACAATTCAATGTTGTTGATAAGTCCTTTGTCGTTTTTGTTGCTTCAATAAAATCACTGGAATCCTATGGTACTAACTCTTAGTCATTCAAATACTTCTGTAGTCTTGAAAGTCTTGTTTCTTTATTTGTCACTGAGGCTTGAACATATTAATGAACTTCTTTCCGTGACCTGTTTACAGACTTCAAGAATACATACCATATTTTGATTTTTTGAGTTTACCTTTTCTTCTTTACTTCTGGATTCCTGTGCTTCTTTTAATATTATTGTCTGTCTTGTCCTTTGTTGAGTTGTAGTTATCTCTGTTACATCTTATGTTACATTATGCTTTACAATCTCCCCCTATTTGATTGTTAGAGTTCGACAAGCAAATACCTCTAGGATAACTCAACTAACTAAGGAAACATGAAAATAATTAAAGTAAGACAGATTGATAATATTAAATGCATTCTACATTAAATATATACATTTCCAGATTTCTAATTTACAAAGAACATTAAAAATTATACAATGAAGTTGCTCCTTTTGACTGAGCAGGTTGTTCTTTGCTTCTTCTTCAGTCCACTAAAATCTCACCTTCTTCAGCTATTGGATTGGAGTTAGCAGCTTGATAATCACATTGATGGATAGTGCAGTGGTTCTCCAAGTTTAAGGATTTCTCCTTTGATGTGTCTTCCAATATACTCAAACTGTTGACCCACTCCAGCCCACAACCATGCAATACTAACATCTTTCTTATTTTGCTTTGGCATGTTTGGTAGTCTGGGATGCACTTCCAATCCTCTCTCCACTCTCTTCCTATAATAGGGTACATTCTCCATCAGATATCTTCTTTGAGTGTCTGCTGCTTTGTCCTTCTCCGTATTTGTGAATCCAGTGGATCTAAGATACTTCTCAACTGATATCAGATAGTTGTTTGGGTAATCTTTCAGTTTGTCCTCCGTCAGATAGCAGATTCTGAACAAGTCATTTTTCATTAATCTAACCATTGGAGGGTTTTCAGATATCTCTGGACTGACCTTCATTAAGATCTCCTTAACATGCTCCTGGAGCAATTCATTTAACCTTGTAGTTCTTTGGATCTTAATGAGCATCACCTGCAATTCAGTGTAAATTCTTTGCTCGAAAAACTTGGTGGATATCACAAATGTACCTATGTCAATGAAATTGATTAGAATGTTCCATGCACCATTTGATTTCACTCCAGCCTTGAGGTAGATAAGAGAATGTCTCAATGCAGTGAAATAAGTATCTCCTTCTTGATTTGCACTACTGATGTCTTGAATGATAACTTCCACCTCAGCATTGTCGTTGACTTCTAATCCGTCTTCAACTCCGCAAAAAGTGTTGTAAGCTACCTCCCATTCCTTTCCATGGTTTTGTGCCAAATCAATCATCTTCTTCTTCTTTATTTCATTGTACATTTTAAACCTTTTCAGTTACTCGCTTCTCTGAATTGCCTGGTGTTTCTCTTTCTCAGCTTGCCTGGCATCTCTTTCCGCTTTCTCAGCTTTTAATCTTTCCAAGGCAGCTTCAAGTTCTGTTGAAAGAGGATTTGCTTCTTCCATATCATCATCCAAGATAGGATGTTCAATTGGCTCTGGATAATATGGTTCATGCTCTTCCAGTGGTTGTTGCTCATGCATGACCTCAAATCCCTCTTCAACTTCTTCTTGTACAAGATCTTCAATCCAGTACTGTCTCACTGGAATAGTGGTTAATGTTGTCGTTGTTGTTTCCCATTCCCCCATCCTTCTTTCTCCCCCTTAGTTGAGGAATCCTCCATGTAGTAATCCTCAGCATAGTAGGTTGAAGGACCAGGTTGTTGGTTTCTCAACATATTCCAGATCGACTCTATCCCGTCACTTTGATTCTCCATGAATAAGGCAATGTCTTTGTTCATTTCCTGCACAGAAGCAATCTTTTGGTCAATGTCATTCAGTCTTGAGTTGGTAGTCTGCTCGATTCTATCCAATCTCTTGTTGAGGCGAGACTCCACTCTTGACAGCGTATTCATTGCATCCTTGACCCTTGCTTGACCATCCCGGATAACCAGAACGTCTTCAGTTAAAGCTTTCTATCCTTGTTGTAAGACATGTTCCTCGTTCACAAATCCATCACGTAAGTCTTTGACGTCAGCTCTCAATTCGACTAGTTCTTCCATTGCTTCCTTCTTCAGGGAGTCCACTGCCTGTTTTGTACCTGTTATAGTGCGAGATGCACTGCCTAAGACTCTGTAAGTTCTTTTGGAATCAGCCGCAGCCAAGTCAATCTTCTGTTGAATTGTAGATAAAGAAGCATCAACTGGACCGGAGGAGATCCCTTGGTCAAAGGAAGGTCTTAGTGGGACTTTGAATAACAGATTTCCCTAACGATCATGAACTGTCATCTCCTTGAGTGTGGATTGAACTTGTAACTCTCTATCTGTTGGCACTAGCAAATCATCAATATTTTTTAGGGTTTGGGTGTCACTCCTCACATTTGGCTCTGGGTGTTCACTCAACGTTTCTGTTGGTGTTTCACTCATTGTTCCTTTCCCACTCAGGCCATGTGTAAGTGTTTGTGTTTCAGTCATTCTCATCCTGCTATGTGTACCTGCATCAGAATTCACCGTAGCCATCCTTAAGGAGGTCACCGATGGTGCAATGGGGCTTCGCAAGTCCCCGTCCTTGGATATACCAAGTTGCTGATCATCCTTAGATGATGTATCCTTAATAGGATCTAGAGTTTGAATCTCTAGGAGGCTAGAATCAGGCTCTATTAACAGCATATGTGACGCCCTCCAAACCCGGGGCACAGATTTGGAGAGTCACTCGACCAACGAAACACAATATACCTGGATATGACACATGCATACTATAATAATAACATAAAACACCCCTTAACCAAGACCGCATCCAGATTATGGCATTGAACAAGCTTCTAAGTTATATTACAAACCAGTTTTCAGAGTTATTATTACACAACTTAAAGTTCCAAGCTAGACATCTAGTCTAACTAACAAAATAGACAACTACCCTACCAATGACAACCATTGTAACACCCCCAGACCCGGGGTCAGGAATCTGGGTTGTCACGCTCCATCAATTATACAATACCTGCATTACTTACAACATTCTAATAATACAACTCCAAAGACCCCAATCACTTACGCACACACACAAGTTATAGCCTTGGAAATGAGCAACAATAAGTAACACTTATTATTACAAACCAAATGTACTATCCAGGATCTCATCTATTATCTACAACCTCTACCTGAAGTTAAAATAATATACCTCACAATTCTATACAAGGTTCAATAATGCAAACCTACTCGAAAACAATTCTCACTAATTCAATCTGTAACTGTTCTGCTAACTCCGACAGTATCCATCCTGTTGAACTAACTCAAGGGTGGTCTCTCCAATCCCTTGCTCTCGTGATACGGGGTGAATCGGCAATGTTTTCTTCATGCTGAAAGTTTTTAATAAAGCAAGAATGAGCAAATAGCGCTCAGCAAGAAATCTATCCCAGTTTAAATCTTTAAACCTTTCAGGTAGATAATCCATATAGGACCCATATTTAAAAACTACTAGGGTTCGACCCCAAAATAGTATACCGTTCAAAATACCGTATGACTTATAATCATACTCAACTACTTTTTGTAATTCATTTAGAAATCCTTGGTATCGATATAATGAACCAAGATTCAAAACATATCTTTTAAAATAGATATCAAATAATGGAATCAAGGCTTAAAGCCTATCCATCGATTCAAAATACTATACAGTTCAACATACTGTATATCTTAAATATCTTCTCAATACATATACACGCATATCTATTTAGATATCTCATATTGTTCAAAATACTGTAAAATAGCAGTAATGAACACCTTTTTGACTCTGTTGTGTTGTGATATATAAAAACAAGAATGAGCACTAAAGCTCAACAATAATATATAGCAGCACAATCATATATGTAGCTGATATCATAATTGCAATCTTTTAAAACTTCATTCGTGTACAAAATGATATATTTAAATCTTCTTTTCGTCAAATCATACCATACAGTTCAAATACTGTACACAGAACATCATTGTTCAATTATTGTCACATTATCGGTAACTCAGCACCTAGGCTTTCGTTGAAATGTGCAGCACAATTCCAAGTGGAAGACGGGGACATTCTGGAACACCCGATACACGGTGATCAGCCGCGGTATCGTAACATAACTTCTCTACTAGTAGAAGGACAATTTCATGTTCGGTTATCACCCTGGCCGCATTCGGGCCCATTGTGCTATAAGGTCACTGCATCGGCACCTGTTTCATTACCGTGTAAGCCTTTGCACGCAAGGTCACTACCTCGGCGCCTGTTTCATCACCGGGTAAGCCTTGATAATTATGGTCACTACCCCGACACCTGTTTCATTGCCGTGTAAGCCCTTCCAGTCCCATGATGAATCCTATCCTTTAAACTGGAACCGAACTTAATCGTTGTTCCCCAAGCGTAAACTAGCTCGTTGATAGGTATGAACTTATTACCATACTTACTTCCGGAAATGTTGAGGAAGTAATAAAACTATGTGGGTTGACTATTGTCAACTGACCTCGATCCTCGAGTCAATCATTTCGCAATCACGACCCGGGAGTTTAGTAAAATATGTTTAGTTCTGATAATTCAGAAACCCAAAATATATCACTTTTAATGAAAGAGGCAAGTGAAATCATATGTTCACTTCCTGAGATGGATTCCCAATTTTTGATAAGTTCAAATCAAAATCATCATTCAAGTGCTCTACGCTTAGAGCCTTTATAAATCCTCGGTTTATATCTAATATAATCATAGCATATACACCATACAAGTTACGAAAGATTTAAGTCAATATATAAATCCGTTCGTAAATCCTTTACAGCATTAAAGCAGTATATATCACAATCACAACATTAATCACAGCAGCATCATTTGTATGATGTAGGGTTTGAAAACTTGCATAATATCATATCATATGCAATCATCAGTATATTGTAATTTGAAATACATCATGGAATGAGAAAACTTGCCTTGAGTCCTTGGTTGTTAGGGGTTCGAGAAGTTGCCGGGAAATTTATAAACAAAGAAATACTCGATCAGTCCCCTAGCGTAACCATTTAAAGTGCCATTAACTTAAGCACTAACGTTCTATTAACGAACATCAAATGTCTCGCTCTTGGTCACTTATAACCTCATGACATTTCTTAAACTCTTAAGTCAAAATTTTGGTTGATAATCCATTCACAAAACCCAAGTACTTTACCATTACTAAACTCATGGTTTAAACTATCTCCTTAAGGGTATTTCACTTGCGCAACTTTGATTCTCGCATTTTTATAAAATCGAAAAATCATCTTCTTAACACGAAACCTTCTCGGTTCCCTTCCTAACTGTCCATAATAGTATCCACATTAATTTCATGACCTATGTCCATTTCAAAGAGGCTTGATCATACGCTCAAAGTTCATATAGTGAACTACTTAGTTACTCGAAACCACTTTCACTAAAACGAGTGTTTCTCCTAAACCGTAAATCGAAACGATACGATTCTTTCGCCAAAACAAACTACGACACAAGACTTACATTATCATGGTCAGTGGTCACACTTGACAGTAGATTAAGAGCCTCGAATACCACTGTCAAGGCAGTTAATAAACATTTCGTCATTACGACGGCTATACATCGAACGTTTCCATTTCACAACCAATCCAAACATCCAACCAAGACAATCCATACATCCATATATCATTTAACACTTTAGGACAGTTCATACTAACTCAATAAATCATCCCTCAATCAACCACAACTCATTCAGCCAACCAAAATCATTAAAACATGCATGGATCTCTTAAACGACATGTTTAACGAATTATACTACAAACTTAAGCATAAAACCCAATTAATATCAAGAGGGCAGAGGTGTTATACCTTCCTTGATGCCTTAGAGACACTAACAATGGATTAACTATCCTTGCTTGAGCTTTAAACAACCTTAACTAGCTTAATCTTCAAGAACAAAATCAAGAACACAAGTTAGTATCTTCGAAATTACTATTCATGCCTCAATTTTGATCCAATATTTGATCATTCTACACTTCTTGGATGGCCATGAAATTTGGAACGTACCTTGGGTATACATTGAGGGAGATATGGTCCAAATTTGGAGATTTTAGGACGCGTATAATTTGAGTTATGAATTTTGCTTTCTCCCTTGTGCAAGCTGAGCAGAAATTTGGAGAAATGGAGAGAATACTTGCTTTGCTTTTCTTTTCCTTTCTTGTTTTGTCAAATAAAAATCTGATTTGCATGCTTCTCATTTGTGTGGTTTAGGAAGAGTTTAGTCACCCTTGCCACATGTCAACCATTGGGTGAATCCTTGGAGAAAATGGTGACAAGGTGGTGATGTGTTTGAATCTTGTGGTGGAAATGTTGTGTGGCTCATAACAAGCCAACAATGCTCTCACGTGGCTTATTAACCACCACCTCTTCCGTGCACTCATTTTTTATTCTACTTTCTCGAGTCCTTGATCTCGTTTTCAAATTCCGATTGCAAACTTAGTCATCATTTAACTCCACAAAGCTCTCTCTGAAATTTCAAATCGTTCGGAGTCCGGAAATTTTTACTATTCATTAGGGATCGTTTTGTATCGCTTAAATCATCTTAATTCCAGAATTACTTATTCCCAAATTCCAACGAGTCCCACATACGATCTTATATGATACTTCTCCTTTGGTTAGGGTTTAATCCATTATTCGTCATGCTTTTGCTTCGTTGCTAAATCTTGTTATAAGTTCGAGCGATTCCGAAAACGTTTCGTTGCACTAATGCTAGGGGATATCCTCTTGATCTTTTATTGCCTTGGCTTAATATTTGATCATGGATCTTCTCGCTATCTTAATTCTCATAACGATAAATTGACAAATCCTCGACTGCCCGATGAATAGTGAACAAAATTTAAAGTTGGAATCTCCTGATTCTGATCACGTTTGCATTCACTTATTCTCCTTATATATCAATAATATAACTTCAAAACATTCATTCCATGTCTCGCATATATAGTGGTCTGAAAATTTTCTTAGCCAGCAAAATTCACTATTCATCAACATTTACTATTCATCAAAATTTTTATCTAAGTCCAAAATTTGGGGTTATTATAACCACTCGAGGTGATCTCCTAGCTGCTGGAGAACTATCGCTCGCGCTGTGTCTGCTCATACTCTCGCTTCACTGGAATAGGGTTAGAAACAAAACAAGTATGAGCCACAAGTGCTCAGCAAGCATAATATATATCAATCACAGTTCCATAATGAAAGGAAGATCACAATTATCCGAATCAACAATATATAAGCCAAACATATGCTTTTTAACAATTTCAATGGAAATTAAAGGGATTAGAATTGGACTTCTACATTTTTCAAATCAAAAGGTCGAGCTGCTGATCAGTCACGCATCAACCCCAGACTTGCTTATAGCAAAGTCCTCCACTAGGATCCATGGCCATCTTGGCCTTAAATTATTCTGACCATGAATATGGTCCGACCATTATTGGTCCATTTTAAAAACATGCCAATTCTATCACAGAGTATAAGCAATAATATGCATCACAAAATAAGTACACAATGACAAGGTATAATAGTTGCAAAAGAGCTTCAACTGCTCAATATCAAATGAAGTTCGAGAAATAGATTTGGAATGGTTTCAACGGTACGTACAACGTACTCGTTTAAGAAGGTAATCAATGGTTATCATCAATATCAACTGAATTGAAGGTGAAGGTTTCTGATATTCAGTATGATGGTGGATAGATCAAAGAATTAGGAATATTCAAGGAAATAGCATTAGTTGCTCAAATACGGGGTAAATATTGAATAATTTGGATTGTTCTGATGGTAACTTGCATAATCATAGGAAACAATGTCAATTGAATCAACAAGTAAAGGCACAGATACTTGCATGGTCTACGTAGCTGACTTCGGTCTATCTTGCTTATCATACCTTCTCCTTTCCCTTTCTTCGGGAACTTGATTCTATAATAAACAACTCATAACAATAAGTCTAACTATCCTCGTTCTATCTTCGACATATACTCATAACCATTTTTAAGTCTAAACAAGTAATCGGGTATTTAATAGCATTTATCGGACGCTCGTTCTATTTTAAGAAAATCAAAACTCAGACAGTACCCCTCGCACAAGCATTTACGGACTATAAAACACATTATTCAACTCATATAAACCATATAGCACTTATAAATATTTTTAGAACAATATTCGAGGCTTATTTGAATTTAAATAAGTCACAAATAATTTTTAAATCAAAATCGGATTATTAATCCCAATATAAGTATTGAAAAACAATTAAATAAATTAATGTAAAATTAATTGACACTTTCTAAATGCTCAAACTATTTTTTAAATAATTAAAACAAGCTAGAAAATAATTAAACTTAATTTAAATTAATTAAATCTAATTAATAATTAATTAATAAGAATTAACTGATTAATAGAATTAATCAATTAATTAAATTAATTAATTTTTAATCAAAAATAATTAAAATAATTAAATTTAATCAGTTTTCGAATTTAAATAAATAATTATAATTTTTCAGAATTTTCTGAATTTAAAAATGTATTTTTAAAATAAAAATATGATTTTTATAAAATTTTAAACTATTTTTGAATTATTTTTAAAAATAAAATCCAAAAACAGTTTTCTGAAAATGAATTAGGGTTTTGAAGATTGAAACCGGGTCAGAAAACGGGTCAACTGGTCGGGTCACGGGTCGCCAAGAACAATCCGGGTCGCGAAGAACTTGCCGGAAAATTCCCAGAATCCGGTGACCTGCCCAGAATCCGGCGACTCAAAAACGTACTAAAAATTGGGGCTTTTTACACCAAAACATTCCTTGTAAATTTAGCTATTCATTCCGATCAAAAACAAACCAAAAACATAGCCGAAAATTCAATCCCGACCAAATTCCGGCGAGCTCAACAAATTTTCCGATCTATCTTATTTCTACATGAAACTCTACGTTCTTTATGTTAAAATGAAGCTAAGAACACATACAACAAAAGCCCTCTATCAAAAACAATGTCAGATCATTCATATGAACGGACTATTCAAAAGAAAATCGGGCAAAAACCCTAGAATCGAAATTCTCAAAATCGAACATAAACATGAAATTAAAGCATGGATTCCTACTCATTAGAACCCTAGGAACATGTTAGAAACAATCAATTGAACGGAGAATCAACAGAATGAAAATCCCCAAATTTAATAAGAACCCTAATAATAATTTGAATTTCAAAAATTCATATAAAATCGAATAATTACCAGATGATGATATATGGTTGGAAGATTCTGAAACTAGAGCTCAAGATCTTTGATTTGAGTACTTGAACTTGAGATTTGGATTCCAATAACACTTTCAAAATTGAATTTGATCTTCAAGAACACGAAGAACACGGTTCGGGAATTTTTATATTTTTGTATATATGTAATACGGATTATACGAAGGATAATGTACGGTTCGTCTTTTTATACTTAGTGGAAAATAATACCCCAAACGACATTTTTGGATCGATATTGATCCATTGGATCGCTTTAAATCTTTAATAAAGTAAAGTACATGTTTTACGAGGTAATAATTATCCACAAGGACTGATAATTATCCATATCAATACATATCATTTATATAACGACTACTCAAGAATACTGGGGCTATAACAGATGTATTATTGATATGAACGATATATCAATCGCCCCAAACAATTAGGGTACAGAATAATTTTTCCCTTTTTAAATAAAATAAATACTATTGATAGTATCGGATAATTAGGGATATAATGATACGAAGATATCTTCCAATAATGATTCGGATACGAAAGACGAAGGGATAATAATGATGTACAAAATTTTATCGGGGCCCTTGAATTTTCAAAACGGGGCTCAAAACTGAAGGTATTTCTAAATGAAAAGATATTTGAAAGGGGCTTTCGACACAACAATTAACATACTATTACTCAATAACCTTAACCATTAAGACTCCAAATACTATATAATAATTATTCTACACATAAAATATAATTTATATCATTAATAAAGTTTACGGATATTACATCCTTCCCCCTTTAATAGGATTCTGTCCTCAGAATCAGATCAAGGAAACAACTGGGGATACTTTTCTAACATATCACTTTCTAACTCCCAGGTAGACTCTTCCACCTTAGGATTCCTCCACAAAATTTTTACTAATGCTACGGTCTTATTTCTTAACACTTTCTCCCTACGATCGAATACCTGAATTGGTCGTTCTACATAAGACAAATCTGACTGGACCTCTATGGGTTCATATTCTATTATATGGTTCGAATCTGGTCGATACTTCTTAAGAATTGACACGTGAAACACATTATGAACGTGCTGCATGTGATGAGGTAAGGCCAACTCGTAAGCTACTTTCCCAACTTGCTTCAGAATCTCAAACGGTCCAACATATCTCGGACTCAATTTCCCTTTCTTCCCAAACCTGACTAATCCTTCCCACGGTGAAACTTTCAGTAACACTTGCTCTCCAACTTCGAATTCCATATCCTTTCTGGCTAGGTCAGCATATTTCTTCTGCCGGTTCTGAGCTGTTATCAATCTTTTTTGAATCATTTCAATCACTTCCTTTGTCTGTTGCACTAACTCTGGTCCTATCACTTTTCGTTCACCAACTTTTTCCCAATATACTGGAGATCGACACTTCCGTCCATATAGAGCTTCGTAAGGTGGCATCCCAATACTTGCGTGAAAACTATTATTATATGAGAATTCTACCAAGGGTAAATGATCGTCCCAATTACCTTCAAAATCAAGTGCACATGTTCTAAGCATATCTTCGATGGTTTGAATTGTCCTCTCGCTTTGACCGTCTGTCTGCGGGTGATAAGCCGTACTCATTTTTAATTCGGTACCCAAACATTCTTGAAAACTTCTCCAAACGACATTTTTGGATCGATATTGATCCATTGGATCGCTTTAAATCTTTAATAAAGTAAAGTACACGTTTTATGAGGTGATAATTATCCACAAGGACTGATAATTATCCATATCAGTACATATCATTTATATAACGATTGCTCAAGAATACTGGGGCTATAACAGATGTATTATTGATATGAACGATATATCAATCGCCCTAAACAATTAGGGTACGAAATAATTTTTCCCTTTTTAAATAAAACAAATACTATTGATAGTATCAGATAATTAGGGATATAATGATACGAAGAAATCTTCCAATAATGATTCGGATACGAAAGACGAAAGACGACGGGATAATAATGATGTACAAAATTTTAACGGGGCCCTTGAATTTTCAAAACGTGGCTCAAAACTGAAGGTATTTCTAAATGAAAAGATATTCGAAAGGGGCTTTCGACACAAAAATTAACATACTATTACTCAATAACCTTAACCATTAAGACTCCAAATACTCCACAATAATTATTCTACACATAAAATATAATTTATATCATTAATAAAGTTTACGGATATTACAGCAGAGATCCTGAAACTTCCTCTAAAGTCTGTGAAGACTTTTCCTCAGTTAACTCCTCAATTAAAATTGATTCATTGTCACCGAGTTGCCGATCTGCACCTACGTCAGACCCTGTACCCGCAGGATCCAGATATGTTCCATCTGGGGAGCTAGGCAATGACCCTTTAGATTTTGCATTTAGGTCAAAACCTTCTCTCGACGTCTGTGAAGACTCTTGGTTCAATAAAGAACCTTCAACCAGTGATCCTGACCGTAATATGGTCGAAACACCAGTTGCTTCCGTCAATTCTTCAGTACTAGATTGAGCTATGGGTTCAGATATTGCTTTGGTAAGCGTTGCCCAATCAGCATCATAAAAATCTGTGAAGGGCTGTTTGGATGAGAGAAATGAAGTATCAACAGTTGCCTCGGTTTCTATTCTTCTCCTTTTAGAGGAAGGTAGAGCTGTTGTTGAAGGGTGTATCTCCTTATGTGGTGCTGCTAAGGCACTATCTCCCTCTACACTCATGGATGTCTGAATGTTTGGTATAGTAGGGGTAGGAGCTTCGGTTACTGTTTCATTTGGCTCATGCAAAGGCTCTATGACCGTGGTTAGAGGTTGTGGGGTTTCAACCTCCTGGTCAGGAATGGCCACTAAGGGCTCTGGATCAACATCCATTGGATCAGGTTGAGGAGCCACTACAGGTTCAGGAATATTACCTTGATTTACCTGTTCCCCTGGGGGTAGAAGTGGTAGGGGTACCGTTCTAAAATAGTGTGTGAGAACAGTAGGCACCCCTGGAAGATGGTTCTTCTTGATAAGAGCTGTTATGGCATTGTTCTTCATCTTCATGCAATCCATGTTCTCCTCACCTTCAAAGATGTCTCGTTCTTCATCTGTTAACACATCATTGAGAATTAGTGTTAGGAACCTGGGATAGAAGCAAAGCACATCATCTATGCATGTTCTCTCTTCCAGTGGTCCTATGCACAGAATGATTTGATCAATCACAAGTCTTCCTATGTTTATATGCCTATTGTTAGCAATAGCAAACCCTAGCTTCTGAAGAAACAAAGGAATACCATGCAGATTTGTAAGTTTTGCAGTGAAAACATGGATTAAAGTGTGAAAGAAGAAATTTCATGGCTTAGTCAGAAATGCTTTAAAAACTCTCCCACAAAGAAGTTAGGTTGTTGACTTCTAATGAGAGTGAAGAAAGCATGTATTTCTTCAGTGTTGGGATCCGGAACAAGGTTTTTTGTAGGAAAGTGTAAGATTCTGTTTAAATCATGTTCCGTCACCCTAATTGTTCTGCCCCTGGCACAACAAAACTGAAGGATGAGATGTTATTCTCATATGTGTAAGTGGCTGTTGTGTACAGTGCAGACAATTGATCAATACAAAGGACCGCAAGAGTACTTAAAGCGTATGCCACTAAAGAACGTGTGTTCAAAAATTGTGCCCATGCACGAAACTGAATGTTCGCAATGGATTGCACATTTTGAAAAGAGACATGATTAGTTTTGGTTACAATAAATTCTCCGACCATTGTATTTTCAAAAATTCCAGAAAATTTAAATTAAAACCAAAACTATTTTAATTAATTATTTCTAATTAATTAACTTTTAAAATAACCCCTTTTTACTAATTTAACAAACTCGATCCAAAAACAATCAAGAACCCTAATTGTTAAGTTTTCAAATTTTTCACTCAAAACACAAAGAAATCAACTTATTAACAATTAATTCCCAAGGATGAACACTGTTAACAAATGTTATGATCTAGAAAAGTCACTATCGATGGTTTCTCCTTCACAGTAGGTTCAAAAACTCAAATCAATCACACTTTCATGGTTAAAATCGAGTAACAGTGAAAGAAGAGTAACTTTTTCAAGTTTTAATCCGTTAAAAATTGAAGAATATATCGATGGTGATGGTTTTTGTTTGTATCTCTCTTTATAAGTATATAAAACTCGGCTTAGATCTTAGAATAATGAAGAAAAACGACTAAGGGGATGTTTTATACACTGTGAACTGTAGGGGTATTTTAGTAAATTCATGTTCGATAAATTTTAAAATGAACTGTCGATGGTTTTTATTGAGGGGCAAAAAGGTCGATCACACTTCGATAGTTTTTTGAAAAACTATCGAAGTGGTTAAAATCAGAATTTAAAAGGCCTTTTTCAAAAACCATCGAAGGCTTTTAGATTGTAAAAACTAAAAACTATCGAACAATAAATTTTCTGAAAACCATCGAGGATTTTAAATATTGAAAAAATTAAATCATGTCGATAGATTTCACTTTGAATTTCAAAAACTATCGAGAAATCCCTTCAATAGATTTTATTTCTTTACCAAAAAAAAGCATCGAATATTACATTCGATACTTTTTGTAAAGTACTCAGAAAATCTATCGAATTTCCTGTTTCGATATATTTTTGCTTCTCAATTTTATTTTTAAACCTGTTCTGTCTAAAAATTAACAGTCCTTTTTCTTATTTTCCGTCAACCATGAATTTTATTTTTAGATCAAAGTTTTTCACCAAAAATCCAAAGTTAACAGAAAATTCACAATTTTCTTAGAATAAAATCGAATAAATATCATTAACTGATATACACCAATTAAAATCTAATAAATTATGCTGCATTATTTTACAATGTTTAAAACAAGATAAAATAATTCAACTTAAATAAATGCTGAAATATTTAGAACAAATATTAGCACTTAAATAATTTTAGAATTATTAACCAATTAAATGCCAGAAGATATATCATCCATAAATATGACATAAAATTAGTACAATAATTCTAACTTGCGAGAATTGCTCCTGAAAATAACTTCACGAGTCCTAAGGATATAGAAATTCTTAAACTTATGTATTTACTAGGACTATCTTGCAGTTACTAACTTCTAATCAAAATCAATTAGAAAGATTTAACATCCCAAGTTCACCAACCAGCTTAGAAAAAGTGGATTAATCAAGCGGTTTAGTAAAGATGTCTGCAATTTGTTCCTCTGTGGGTACAAAGTGTAACTCAACAGTTCCATTCATGACATGCTCTCGGATAAAATGATACCTGATGTCGATGTGCTTCGTCCTCGAGTGGTGCACTGGGTTGTTGGAGATTTCTATGGCACTTGTGTTGTCGTAGAATATTGGAATCTTAGTCAACAAAAGCCCATAGTCACGGAGTTGGTTCCTCATCCACAAGATTTGAGCACAATAGCTACCAGCAGCTATATATTCAGCTTTGGCTGTTGATGTGGACACTGAGTGTTGCTTCTTGCTATACCAAGAAACTAACCTTCTTCCAAGAAATTGACAACACTCTTCCGATCAATCTTACAACCTACAAAATCTGAGTCTGTAAATCCAATAATATCAAATCATGTATCCTTAGGGTACCAAATTCCAAGTTTTGGGGTTCCCTTAAGATATCTAAATATTCGTTTAACAGCTATTAGATGAGATTCTTTGGGATCAGACTGAAACCTAGCACACAAGCATGTTGCAAACATTATATCTAGTCTACTTGCAGTGAGATATAGTAAGGAGCCTATCATACCTCTGTAGCTTGTGATATCAACCTTCTTATCAGTTTCATCCTTATCAAACTTCGTGGCAGTTGGCATTGGAGTCTTTGCTGTAGATGAGTCTTCCATTAGATACTTCTTCAGAAGATCTTTAATGTACTTGGACTGGCAAATGAATATTCCATCTAGCCTTTGATACACTTGTAGTCCAAGAAATAATGACAATTCACCCATCATGCTCATTTCATATCGACTCTGCATTAACTTAGCAAATCTCTTGCATAGATCATCATTAGTAGAACCAAATATTATGTCATCAACATATGCTTGCACCAATATCAAATCATTTTTGTGCTTCTTGTAAAAGAGAGTTTTATATACGACACCTCTTGTAAAGTTATTTTCAAGTAAAAATTCAGAGAGAGTGTCATACCATGTCCTTGGAGCTTGTTTGAGTCCATAGAGATCTTTGAACAGAAAGTACACAAAGTCTGCCAGATTTGAATCCTCAAAGCCTGGAGGTTGTTCCACGTACACTTCTTCTTCTAGCTCCCCATTCAGAAAAGCACTCTTCACATCCATTTGATATACTTTGTAATTGGAATGTACTGCGAATGCCAGAAACATTCTGATGGCCTCAAGTCTTGCTACTGGTGCATAGGTTTCATCATAATCTATACCCTCTTCTTGAGAGTAACCTTTAGCAACCAGTCTGGCTTTGTTTCTCGTTACAATGCCATCTTCATCCAACTTATTTCTGAATACCCACCTTGTTCCTATAACAGATTTTCCTTTAGGCCTGGGTACCAGCTTCCAAACTTTCTGTCTTTCAAACTGATTGAGTTCATCTTGCATTGCAATCACCCAATATGGATCTTCTAGGGCATCTTCAACTTTATTAGGTTCTGTTTCTGAAAGAAACCCAGAATAGTGGCATTCATTTTGTGATGTCCTTCTAGTTCTCACTCCTGTGTCCAGATCACCAATGATCAAGTGAAAGGGATTGTCTCTACTCCATACCCTTTGTCTTGGTAGATGCGATCATGATGATTCTCCTTGTTCAAAATTTTGTTGAGTGTGACTAGTTGATCCTTCTCCTGCTCCCCTAAGTTGTTGTCAGTATGATATGTTGACCATGTTGTTTGACTAGCGGATCCAGTAGTAGTTTGAGGATCTCCACCACTATCACCACGTGGTCCAGAATCATTATCATTATTATTAACATTATTACCAGGAACAACTTCAGGTTCTTCTTCAATGTCAGAGAGATTTCCTGATAGATTTTCAAATACCAAGGATTCAGAGTTTTCTCTAGTGTGCAGGCCTGGTCTTTTGGTGTCATCAAATGTTACATTAAGGCTTTCTAACACCTTCTTATCTTCAATCACATACACCCTATAAGCTTTAGATTCCAGAGAATAGCCCAGAAAAATGCATTCATCTGCTTTGGTATCAAACTTGCCTAGATGTTCTCCATCTTTTAATACAAAGCACTTTGCACCAAACACATGAAAGTACTTCAGTGTTGGTTTCTTGGTGGCCATTAACTCATACGGAGTCTTTTCATGATCTTTATTAATCAGGGTTCGATTCTGAGTGTAGCAAGCTGTATTCACTGCTTCATCCCAAAAGTAAGTGGGAAGTTTTGATTCATTTAACATTGTCCTTGCTGCTTCAACCAAGGTTCTGTTCTTCCTTTCCACTACTCCATTCTGTTGAGGAGTTCTTGGTGCTGAATACTGTCTTGATATTCCTTTCTCTGAGCAGAAATCATTAAGAACTGCATTCTTGAATTCAGTTCCATTGTCGGATCTGATTGTCCGCACAGGTAGCTTAGCTTCCAGTACTTCTATCTTCTTGATGTGATCAATGATTAGTTGTGTTGCTTCATCCTTTGAATGTAAGAATAACACCCACGTGTACTTGGAGTAGTCATCCACCATCACTAATGCATATCTTTTTCTTGAAAGTGACATAACATTGACTGGACCAAATAAATCCATATGAATCAGCTGAAGAGGTTCAGCAATGCTTGTCAGTTCTCTTCTTCTGTGTGATGCTTTCTTAGACTTCCCTTTTTCACATGCTTCACATAGTCCCTCCTGATAAAATTCCATTAGGGGCAACCCTCTCACCAACTCTCTCTTTACCAAAGAGTTCATAGTTTCGAAGTTCAAGTGTGAGAGCTTCTTGTGCCATAACCAACTTTGTTATGAAGATGCCTTACTGTAGAAACATGTAACTTCTCCTTCATTGGAAGAACTTAAGTCAGCTATGAAGAGATTTCCTTTTCTCACTCCCAGTAGAGCAAGCTTCTCATCTTTCCTATTTGTGATCAAGCACTTGTCCTTTCTGAAATCTACATTGTATCCTTTATCACAGAATTGACTGATACTTAGAAGATTGTGCTTTAATCCTTCAACAAGAGAGATATTTTCAATGATGACATTCCCAATTCTTAGATTACCATATCCCGTAGTGAATCCTTTGGTGTCATCTCCAAAGGTTACAATCGGGTCGGTCTTCTTAACCACCTCTGTAAGCAGGGACTCTTCTCCTGTCATGTGTCTAGAACAGCCACTATCCAGAATCCACACGACCTTTGAACTTTCAACCTTACCCTGCAATCACAGATTGATTAAGCGGACTTTGGTACCCAAACTTGTTTGGGTCCTGAAGGTTTAGATACTTTAACAGGAGTAACATTCAAGTCAGTCTTAACTTGTTTGACTTTCATGTTGTCTGTGGATTTATCATTTACAGTATTATTGTTACTAGATGCATTCATCACCTTAAAATAAGCATGCATGATATTGTATGCACAAAGTAAACACTATTTCTTTCCACAGGGTTCATGAAGATCATGCATGTCAGACATGTTATGCATTTCAGAAGTAACAGCAGTTTCTACTTTAACCTTTTTACATGCATGTGTAAGGTGTCCAGTAGAATTACAATTAGTGCACAACTTCCTAGATGCAATGGGAGAAGATGAAACAATATTCTGATTAACACTAGCTTTCCCATTCCTGTTCTTTTTAGCCTTACTAACCTTATTGCCTATTTCAGTTTTAGGTAATTCAGTTTTTACTAACTTCCTAGGCAACTTAGTCTTTATCTCTACTTCCTTCAATAGATCCTCCTCAAGCAATTCTTGTCTAATGATTAGATCATCCCCATTAAAAGGTGCTGAAACAGGCTTAACAAAAACTGGACAATCTACATCCTTAAGAATATGTGGAGTATCCTTCTTGACAGCTGAAGATGTCACAGGAAATTCCACTATCTTCTTTCCAGTTCTCTTGTTGTAGTCAAATCATATTGTAGTTTTATTCCCTAAGGTCTGAGTATCAATTATTTCCTTAGCAATTTGGGCGGAGTTCTTATATGCATTCAGTTTCAACTCTAGGTCTGAAATCTGCTTCCTGAGGATTGTCTCTATCTCATCATTACACTTGACCTTGTTCTCTAAGTACTCATTTCTCTGCTTAAGATCTCTAATGTGACAGCTACAAGCTCTAGCTCTTCATTCTTAGATTCTAGATTTTTAATCTTAAGAACTAGTTTAGCATTTTCCATTTCAGATGCTAGCATGCTTGTGTGTACATTAAACAATTCTACACTAAGATCTTGCACAGTTTTCTTGTACTCAGAATTAGACATGTCAATTGTTGTTTAGATAGGTACCTGAGATGATTGTGGTGATTCCTTTGAAGAGTCGGCCATTATGGCAAGATTTACATACTCTTCCTCTTCATCCGAATCAGTATCATCCCAACTTTTACCCTCTGCAATATAAGCTTTTCCTTTCTGCTTTCCAGATAAGGCTTCCAGTTGCTGTTTCAACTTAGCATTCTCTTTCTTCAAATCCTCATAAGAATCTTTCTTCTCATAGACATATTTCTTGTCTTTTGCTTGACAAGGCTTCCGGCATTCAGTAGCAAAATGCCCTAACTCATTGCAGTTGTAGCATCTTGATTTGCTTCTATCAATTATGCATGTCTTGTAGCCTCCCTTAAAGCCAGAGCCTGAAGAAAACTTGTTCTTCTGAAATCTGTTTTTTGAGCCCTTGAACTTGTTCTTAGGGTTTCTCTTGAAACGAATGTGGCTAAACTTTGCAGCTAAGTACGCCATGGTTTTGTCTTCCATTTGCTCAAGTTCTTCTAGGGTGTAGTAATCACTTTCATCAGCACCTAGATTTACAGAATCCATTTCAGCCTCTATTATTGCTTCCTTTCCAGCTCTAGGGGTATGAACCTCAATATCAGAAGTTGTTGGTTCATTCACTACAAGTGCAGCTGATCTTGCGAGTGCAGTGTTCTTGTTGTCCACTGTCCCTGGTCCGTAGATTATCACTCTTTGCTCTTGCTCCATCTCATAAGTTTTAAGCTTGCCATAAATCATTTCCAATGGCATCTTAGTAAAATCTATTCTTTCCCTTATGGATGAGGACTTGTGTTCTACATGATGGGGCAGTGTCATCATGAACTTCATGTTTGTCTCTCTCAGAGGATAGGTCTTCCCTTTCATAGTTAACTCATTCAGCAGCTTAGTATACTTCTCAAAGACCTGAGTTATACTTTCTCCAAGAAGTGACATAAATGATTCATATTGAGAAGTTAGGATGTCCAATCTGTTTTCCTGCACATCTTCAGTTCCTTCCATTATCAAGTTTATGGTATCCCACATTTGTTTCCCGATTACACAGTTCATTAATTAATAGCTTATTTCCTTGTCTACGGAGTCTGTTAATATCAACATCAAACTTGTATCCAATCGAATCAGTTCCTTATCCGTATATGTGTACTCAGACAGTTCCTTTGGGATAGAACTTTAAGGAACTCTAGTACCTTCAGGAATTGTGGATTCACCTACTGATTTCATTGGTACAAACGGTCTGTTCTCTAATATGCCAATATACAACGGATTAGATGCCTTGATAAATAACAGCATTTTCATCTTCCACAAACCGAAATCATCTCTAGTGAAGGCGGGAACCTTGATACCAGCAGTTGTCTTTGGAGCACTCATGGTTTCTGAAAATTTCAAATTGTTTAAAATTCAAGAAATTCCAATTAAATGAAAAATTTTGAAAGTTAAAAAATTTGCTTCAAATTTTCAAGCCTTGTTTGATTTTGGTCTCATTCCCCGGATCTGATTTGTACGCCAATCAAGAAGCTCTTATACCAATTGTTAGGTCCAAAGTATCGTAGAAGGGGGGGTTGAATACAATACTTACAAATTATTCAATTTCGTTCGCGGATAATTATATGTGTCATAGTCCGAAATCAAATACACCAAATCAAAACACGAGTTGGGGAATATATCGTTTTATAAATATAAACCGCGAGGGGTGCTACAATTATAATCCGTAGGATTAGCTTCAATGAGTTTAGGTTACATAAAATCAATACAATGATAGAATTCTAAGCACTATTAATTTCTCTGTAATTCTCTGGCTCAAACTTCTCTCTTCGTAAATGCTTCTGTGTTTTTCCTAACTGAAGAAGACACTGTCTTCTCTCAAACACATGTAGTTTTTGAAAAACTATCGAATGGTTTAGGATTAATCCTAGTCGTTCAAGTTCTTCATCAACCAGACAAAGTGACACAATTTTCACCTGCTCCTTATTTAAAAACTATCGAAGGAATTAGTTTTTCTTTGCTTCTATAGATTTTAAATAAAATCTATCGAATAGAAAACCAAATCTTTGATGGTTTTTCTTTCAACTTCACTTGATCAACTTCGAAGGTTTTTCTCAAAAGAAAACCATCGAATCTTTTCTCTTTCAGTTTGACCCTTGAAGTTTCTTTCCTTTTTCAGCAAGCAAATTGTACTTCCATTTAAACCTAAACATACCTTGTAATATTCTTTTCACTTTCAGGATGTTTCAGATTTAGACTTAAATCAACTTTTTCCGAGACGCTAAACATCTTGATCTTTTAGGTGCTGATAACTGGTGCAACTGGTCTGGTCCATAGATGACTAACACTTGATCAATACTTCCATGTCTTCAATTCAATGTTGTTGATAAGTTCTTTGTCGTTCTGGTTGCTTCAATAAAATCACTGGAATCCTATGGTATTAACTCTTAATCATTCAAATACTTTTGTAGTCTTGAAAGTCTTGTTTCTTTATTTGTCACTGAGGCTTGAACATATTAATGAACTTCTTTCCGTGACCTGTTTACGGACTTCAAGAATACATACCATATTTTGATTTTTTTGAGTTTACCTTTTCTTCTTTACTTCTGGATTCCTGTGCTTCTGTTAATATTATTGTCTGTTTTGTCCTTTGTTGAGTTGTAGTTATCTCTGTTACATCTTTGTTACATTATGCTTTACACGGACCTATCTATAATTTGGGTCGGGCCTATATATAACTAATTGTTTTTTTCAGCTAAAATACATTACCTATTTTTTTTAACTAAAACAACTCATCTTATAAAAATAAAATAGGTAACATATATATAACATGGTAATATTATTACATATTTATAACTGATTACCTTTTTCAGCTAAAACACATTATATGTTTTATATTTTCTAACTAAAACAACTCATGGTCTAAACATAACACATGCAAAATAAATATGTAATGGTAATAATGTTATATATATTTATTAATAAATAACCAATTATCCTTTTCAGCTAAACACATAACCTTTTTTATTTTTTCTAACTTAAACAACTAATTTTTCTAAAAGTAATACGAGCAACATATATATATAGAAAGGTAATATAATTTTCTATTTTCTAATTTAAACAAATAATTTTCTAAAAGTAACACGGGCAACATATATATATAAATGTAATATAATTTTATATAATTATTAATAAGTAACTAAATGTCTTTTTAAGAACATTGTCTGTTTTATATTTTTTAATTGAAACAACTCATATTTGAATTAAAAAAAACATGGGCAAAAAATATAGAAATAATGAAAATATTATTATATTAAACTTATAAAATTCATGTTTAATATAATTTTTTATAATATTCAATTTAAATAAGATAATTAATAAAAAATAAAAGTAATAACATATGTTAAAAGAAACTCAGCACATTATAGGGCACATATTTTGTTATTTGCACTTTAGTCACTCTTAGATTTTTTAAGAGCAAATAAATACGAACCTTTAGATCTATTATTTAAAAATATTTTTCTATTTTAATATCTAAAATACTACTAAAAATTACGTCAACAATTTATTAAATTAAAATACTTATATTGTTAGATATATAAATCCAATTTATTATATATACATATAAATATATATTAAAATTTCAGCAAAAAAGATATAATTACAAACTTTTAAATAAAAATAAAAAAATATTAAAGAAAACCGTGCATCGCACGGGATATAAGCTAGTATATTATAATAGACGAAACATTAAAAGTTTGGTTGGTCGGTCGGTGCTAAGTGATTTTACTTAATTACCCTTACTTATTTTAAAAAAATATATTATTAATTAATAACATTATTTATAACCAATTACCTTTTCGGCTAAAATACACTACTTTATTTTTTTTCTAACAAATCCTCTCTTTTTCTTAAAAATCAAGGGCAATTACCTTTTTTCAATTAAAACATGCTATTTTTTCTTACTAAAACCCCTCCTTTTCCAAAAATATCACGAGCAACTTACTTATTTATTTTAAAACTTATTTTAATACATTTAATTACAGACAATTATCCTTTTCAACTAAAACATGTTACTTTTTTTTATTTTTCCTTACTAAAATCCTTTTTTTCCAAAAATATCACAGGCAAATCTACTTCTATATTTTAAAAGTCAACCAAGGGCAAAATATACCAATAAAATGGCTGTTAAATGACGGTTTTACCCTTATTTATCAAATAATTACAAAAATGTCACCTCTCTATAATTTATGCAAAAATTAAATGAAATTATGTTGCTTTCAAGATTCGAACACAAATCTTCCACTTACGAATAAAGTATCATAAGTATTGTGCGACATCAATTTTTGAGTTAACTTTAAAAGTCTTATGAGATAAGTCACATATTCTCTTATAATCCTTTTTTTTTACTCTACTTTTTAAGTGAACATATTGGTGATTTATGTTACTTATAAAAATGAAATTCTAAATTATACATAAATGTACTCAAATTCGGATTGAAAAAATATGTTTATTGACATTCGTCTGTATGTATATATTAGATTATTGAATAATAAATAGGATACTATTTTAAGAAAGATATATATTTCATTTGTGTGTGGATATAATTGCATCATACAATTTTTAGATATATAAAATATAAAGTTGAGTTAAAAAATAATTCTAAATTATAATATAAAATATGTTTCAATTTACTTAAATTTTAAAATAGGTTGTTAGATAATGCGTGTAATAATAGTAGACTAAAAACAGATAGTTGAATTTAAAATTATTTAAATATGAAAAAATATATCTTCATGGGAAAAAAAGAGCAAGATAGTCTTAATGTATAATTTCACGTACATAACCAATTTTTTAGAAATCTACTTCTATATATTGAACGTCGATCAAAGTAAAAAAGTGCTCATGAAATTACAATTGTACCCTTGTATTTTTAAAATTACAAACATGGCTTTTAGCAAAAAAAAAAAAATTAAAACATGCCACCCCTTTATTATTTAAGATAGAAAATGTGACGCCCCAAATCCGGGGTCAGGGAATTTGGTCGTCACGCTAAAATCTCAATTTAAACACAACCTGTTAAATATTAAACCAATACAAATATAACATCTGCGACCCCAACTCTGCCAAGAATCTTTAAAGGTTATAGTGCAAGAAACGAGAATCCAAGATTTACTAAACTTTAACTTCCTTTTTACAACAATACTCTTTGCACAAATTCTATCACACTAGTATAACTTCGATAAGAAGTATACCAGGCAAACTAATCTTATACAATATAGTATTTACTAGAAATCAACTTTATACAATAACCTTACACTAGATCCAAATGCTCTACATCAACTCATCTTCCCAACATCATCTTGACTCTTCTCGTTCCACAGTTATACAATTAAATACTGTCAATCTACCTTACACTGGGAGGTTTAAAAGGTGAAACAAGCACATATGAGCGGAGACATCCTCTCGTTTTACTGAAATATCAAGGGTAACAAGCAAGAGTGAGCGAAAGAAGCTCAGCAAGTATATAATATTGCACAAGATAAAATAATGATGCAATAATATCTGAAAAGAAATCAACTCAACTGGGGTAAAATAATAGTGCAATAATAGCAATGTATGAAAATCAGCTCAACTGGAAAAATGAACAACAACAATTAAGTCAAACTTTAAATTAGAATTGGATTTTTACTGTGACGCAACGAGTTAAAGTAGATGATCAGTCACACTAAAACTCCGGATCATACCTTACGGTATATCCAAATACTGAACTGGATCCAAGGCCACATTGGCCACATACTAATATTCATACTCTGACTGGCGTCTGCAGTCCTTAAAACATTTCATTTTAATAAAAACTTCCAATTCCAATCTAGTACTCAGATTAGGTGTCGGAACAATCGACTACCTGGTTAACTCAAATTAATGCTTTCAACTGTCTGATTCAGATTATCAAACTAGGTTAGGTTAAAACAAGTACATATGAATTAGGTTTCCAATGATAAAGAACCAGGATTAAATCTGGTAACCACAAGATACTGCAAGGTATGAATTATGAACCAAAATAGAATTGTCAAGTTAGAAATAAATCGGTTGTCTCAATCACAGGATAGGAATGGGAACTGGTTATGCAACAAGTATTTGAATTAAGAATTGCAAAACAGAAATCTTACCACGATACTCCGAACAAAAGAGTACGAGTTAGTAAATGAAACAACCCCAAATTTTGGACTTAGTTAAAAAATTTTGATGAATAGTAAATGTGGATGAATAGTGAATTTGCTGATGAAAAATATTTTCAGACCACACTATATAGAAGACATGGAATGAATGTTTCGAAGTTATATTAGTGATGTATAAGGAGAATAAGTGAATGTAAACGCGATCAGAATCGGGAGATTCCAACTTTAAATTTTGATCACTATTCATTGGACAATCAAGGATGTATTGATTTGATCTTTTTGAGAAAGTATGTCGAATGAGAAATCCATGATCATATCTTAAGCCAAGGTAAGAAATCTAGGATCATATATTAAACCAAGGTAATGGAAAGATCAAGGAAGTATCTCCTAACATTGGTACAGAGAAACGTTTTCAAAATCACTTGAACCTATCGCGAAACAGAAGCGTAACGAATTATGGATTAAACCCTAACCGAAGGGGAAGTATCATATAAGATCATCAAGTGCAACATATAAGAGGATTGACGACACAAATTATGACATAAGCATGATGCAGGAGGATGACATAGGTGTGACAAGGTGATGACAAGGTGATGAATCACCACCTTGTCACCACTTTCACCACAACCACAAGTTAAAATGACATGTGTCTTGGATGACAAAACTCCACCCCAACCACACAAAATTGGATGCATCTAATTAGGAATTTATTAGACAAAAGAAAAGAAAATCGAAAGAAAAGCAAAGCAAGTATTCTCCCCATTTCTTCAAATTTCTGCCCAGCATGAGTAAGGAGCAAAGAAAAATTCATAACTCCAAATATACTCATCCTAAAATCTCCAACTTTGGACCATAGCTCCCTCAATATATACCCAACGTACGTTCAAAATTTCATGGTCATCCAAGAAGTGTAGCATGGTCAAATATTGGATCAAAATTGAGGGTGAATAGTAAATCCGGGAATACTACCTTGTGTTCTTGATTTTGTTCTTGAAGATTAAGCTAGTTAAGGATGTTTAAAGATCAAGCAAGGATAGTTAAGCTATATTTAGTGTATACCAAGCATCATGGAAGGTATAAACATCTCAAACCCTTAGTTATACTTTGATTATTATGGTTAGTTTGATGATGGTTTATGTTAGTAAGAATAAGAGATTGAATCCTTGGTTATGGTGATTGTTTAGTGATTATTTTGATGGTTGAACTTGTGAGTATTGGTATGAACTTGTTAGGGAAGATTATAAGTTGGTTGATATGAGGAATTAGAGGTATGGTTGATTGGTTGTTGATTGGTGGATTGTTGGAGTGTTTTAAACACGGGAATCATGATTAAGCGTCGTTACCATGTCGAATTTCATTTAGGAAGTTTGGACAGAGATCAAGAATACCTTAAGGGCATAACCATGAGTCTTTCTGACCATGATCATTTAGACTCTATTTCATAGTTTGTTTTAGCGAAAGAATCGTATCGTTTCAATTTACGGTTTAGGAGAAACGTCCGTTTTAGTGAAAGCGGTTTCGGCTAACTAAGTAGTTCATTGCATGAACTTTGAGATAGGGATCAAGCCCTTTAAAAATGGAATTGGGTTGAGATATTAAAATTGATACTAGCATGGATTGTTAGGAAGGAAACCTAGAAGGTTTCGTGTTAAAAATATAAGTTTGTGATTTTATAAAAATGCGAGAACAAAGGTTGCGCGAGTGAAATACCCTTAAGGGGATGGTTAAAAACAATGAGTTAGTAATGGTAAAGTACTTGGGTTTTGTGAATAGATTTCCACCCAGACTTTTGACGTAAGAGTTCATGGAATGTCATGAGGTTATAGGTGACCAAGAGTGGGACATTTAATTTTCATTAATAGAACTTTAGTGCTTAAGTTAATAGCACATTAAATGGTTCTAGGGGACTGATTGTGTATTGTGTATCTTATTATAGATCGACGAGCACACTCCCAAGCCCCCACTACCACTTCACCGAGATACCAAGGCAAGTTTTTAAACCTACATCATATGAATGATGTTGTTGTGATAAATGTTGTGATTGTGATATATACTGCTTTAATGCTATAAAGGATTTACAAACTGATTTATATATTAACTTAAATCTTTCGTAACTTGTATGGTTTATATGCTATGATTATATTAGATATAAACCGAGGATTTATAAAGGCTCTAAGCGTAGAGCACTTGTATGATGATTTTAAAAGATTAGACCGGGAGTTAAAGTACTATTTTGTCTTGATTATACTGTCAGAAACTGGAGGGTCCAGGGACAGCTATGTTTTAAATACATTGATTAAATATTCCAATATATATGTATTATTGGATATTTAATGTTAAATATTAAATAATATTATTAAAAATATTATTTGAATATTTATTTAATTAAGTGAATATTATTTTGAATATTCACTTAAGTGGAATATATTGAATAATAATTCAATATTTATTATTTGAATATTTATTAAATATTCCAAAAATGATTTAAAAATCATAGAACCTTGTTATAATATTATTTAAGGTTCTGGTATTTACGCAAATATTTTCTGATCTCAAAAGGATTTATGAGAGTATAATAGGGGTTCCCAACTACTCTAATTATTTATCTCGAATGATGATTTTGATTTGTACTTATCAAAAATTGGGAATCCATCTCAGGAAGTGAACATATGATTTCACTTGCCTCTTTCATTAAAAGTGAATATGTTTTCGATTTCTGATTTATTAGAACTAGAGATATTTTACAAAAACTCCCAGGTCGTAATTTCAAAATACGTGGTAATCATTCGTAGTTTCGTTGACTGATGTCAACCCACACTGCGACTTACTCCCTTCAAATACTCTGGAGTAAGAAAATCTGAACTGTTGCAAAGTTTTGACAAGTATTCTGTACTTGGGGGAATCAAGATTAAATTCTGATTCCCGTTTCATTGATTTTTCATCTGGGACTGGAAGGTCTTACACGGCAATGAAACAGGTGCCGGGGTGGTGACCAAAATTATCAAGGCTTACCCGATGATGAAACAGGCGCTGAGGTAGTGACCTTGCGTGCAAAGGCTTACACGGTAATGAAACAGGTGCCGATGTAGTGACCTTATAGCACAATGGGCCCGTATGCGGCCAGGGTGATAACCGAATAGGAAGTCGTCCTTCTACTAGTAGAAAAGTTACGATACAACGGTTGATCACCGTGTATCGGGTGTTCCAGTATATCCCCTTCCCTCCAATTGGAGTTGTGCTGCACATTGTACGAAAGCCTAGGCGCTGAGTTACTGATAATGTGGCAGTGAGGAGTAATGATGTTCCTCATACAGTAGTGGTACTGTATGGTATGTTTTGACGAAAAGAATGTTTAAACATATCGTTCTGTATATGAACGGTGTAACAGCCCCAAATCCGGGGTCAGGGATTTAGGGTTGTCACGATCCATGTACTCCTTGCCTTACCTGTATTACTCACACCATTCATAATTCACCTGTTCATGACCCCACAATATATGTCTCACACACACACACACAGGTTAGAGTCTCAGAAATGACACGATACAACAACTGCGGAATAAATAATTTTTATTACAATACCCAAATGTCTTCGAATATGTCACTGATACAATTTCTAAGTAATGTTACATTACCAACTTAGCCTTCTGATGCTCACAATCCTCTCATACCATTCATATCTATACATAAGTTGAATACCAAAAGCTGTAACCTGATTCGATTGGTTCGTACTACTCTCGGGATCACTGCTAGAAACTGTTTATGAAAACGCCTTGCGGGGTATGTGTCGTCCCATTGGCATCCTGCTTCGCTGCTATATAATATATATAAAACAATAGCAAGAGTGAGCGATAGCTCAGCAAGGTAATGAAAGTATGGCATAATTTTGCCTTTAACTCAACCCAGAATAAAGCGGGTATAAGAAAGTTTGTCAAAATATCTCGATACTGAAATTGTTTCCTTATCAGAATGTATTCCCAAAAACAGTACCATTATTGTATTTCAAATATCATTTCATAATATTTCTGCAAACTTTTGCTATATTATGAACAAATTTCTAGTATAAAAGATGAGGTTTCAAAGTAAACCAAATATAACCTTTCCGAAAAATATCTGCTATATAAGCAGAATATCAACATATAACTTAAAAGATGAAGTTATAAGGTGATTCAGTATAAACAACTCCCTTACCATAACTCATATTATGTAAGGTATCCACAGAGTCAAATGATATAAAAGATGAAGTTACGAGGAAAATTAATATCATATCTCCGTAACCCAAGATTTACTTATGCATATATTATCAGAGTCATAACTCATAACATATGAAGTTGCAAGGATTCATTGTAACTTTATTTTGAACACTTTTCGACCCCCTGCCAACATGACCGGTAAACCTGTACCACGGGTGTCATCCTTGGTCCATTTCAATACATGTTGCAGAATCCCTCTGTCAACATGATCGGTAAACCTGTACCAACGGAGCCATCCGTGGTCCCTTTCAGTACATGTTGCAGAATTATCCAAAATGGATGATGAACCAATATTGGAGCCTTCTCCGTGCCCGTCGTACCAACCTTACTATGATTAGTAGCAGGTTGTACAACAAAAATATGTTTTCTACATGTAGATGGAAGTATCACGACAGCCTGACATTGTCTACCGCCTTTCTGGATCTCCCGGCCCATTTGGGGCAATAAGGTGATGGATCGGCGCGAATCGACCTCTTACACATGCTCCTAGTTCAGATGAAATCCATGACTCTGAAACGTAAAGATCGTCTTCCTTTCCCCAAGTGTAATACTTGTTGATACGACTCCACTCAGTAGTTGTATCTAGGTTGGAAAGGAAGATTCTCCAATATTTCCCAAGCGATGCTTGTTAATGGATATCGACTTGTTCCATGAATTTACCCCTCGAGCGTTGAGGTGGTAGCACAATATTTAACTTGCAGCAACTAAATTGCTTTGAGAAAATATCTGTCCCCCGACAGTTTTGAGTTGAGAGTTTAAAATGAATAGCAGTTACTTAAATCAGGTTTCCCATATTTTTTATAGTTGAGCGAGCATTTAAATCCTCTTAAAAGACGGACTTAAATGGAAAACATTGGTTTGGGAACCTCTTTTGATTTAAAACAATTGATAAAATTTATTAAATAAGTAAACCCTCAAATGAATATTCGAAAATAATATTCATTAAGTAAATAAACCTTGAATGAATATTTAGAAATAATATCCATTAAATAAATGAGGATTAAATGAATATTCTACATAATATTCATTAACTAATAAACCTCGAATGAATAATTCAAAATAATATAAACCTCGAATGAATATTCAAAATAATATAAATTAAATAATAATCTCCATTGAATATTTGAAAATAATATTCATCAAATAAATAAAACCCAAATGAATATTCAAAAGTAATATTCATTAGGTAAATAGTCCTTAAATAAATAATCCTTAAATAGATAATCATTAAATGAATATTCAAAAATAATATTCATTAATTAAATAATCCTTAAATGAATATTCAGCATAATATTCATTAAATAAATAATTAATCCTCGAATGAATATTCCTAAATTATATTTACAATAATATTCTTAAAGTCAATAATCCTCAAATGAATATAAATAATATTCTCTAAGTCAAAAATCCTCAAATGAATATAAATGATATTCTTTAACTACATAATTAACCCTCGAATAACAGTTACCCGATATCTTTATCGGAAAAATAATCATTTAAAATATATCTACTTCCGGTCTAAAGAATAAAATTATACGCCCTTTACCTAGGGCATTTATAAAAACCTGGCTTATAACTGATATCCCATATCTAGCTTATAAGCCAATTACCAAATCATTTCCAAGTAATAACATTCGAATGAGGTAATATTCAAATAACATTCCTCAAATCATTTCCAGGTAATTAATACTTTCTAGAAATATAATTAATGTTTAATAATAGCAGTCCTCAAAATAATTAGTACACTGCCGCTGGAATCCCTCCGGGTTTCCACGGCTATCTCTATATCTCAAAATACTGACTCCCGGTCTAGAGTCGAAAACAAGAAGTATGCTCATATCTCTAGAGCTACAAGGTACACTGGTTTATAACTACTTTATCTCAAAGCTCATATGTAAACCAAAATCAAACCCTATTTTATACAATATATAACATGTATCGCAAAACTGTATAACTCCACACATGGCAAAAGCAGTAATATATAATCAATACTTCAAGGTATAGATTTAGAAAACTTGCCACAATACTTGCAACAAAGATTTGGTATATAAATTGGGAATACACAAGTATTGAACATTGGAAAATATACATACTCTGAATGATAGAGTAAGGTTTAGTAAACTTGCCTGATGCTCGAGAAGTGATAGGGGTTCGCGACGATGCCGGACAATCTAGACAAAGTCAAAGAAAACGTACGATTAATCCCCTGAATAATCCACTTGTACTCAATGCTTAAACACGTAAGCGAAACACAACCAAGGCATTACTAGCTCGTCATAGGCTCATACTAAGTCCATGTTAATCGACAATTACTTAAGTCGTAGGTTTAGTCCGAAATCGATCCTCGAATACAAGTTATACTTAACCATTTACAACATTGGTTTCTAAGTCATGTTCTTAGTGGTTTTCACTTGCGCGACCTCGGCTAAAACATTGTTATAAAATCGAAATCTAATATTTTTAATCCGAATCTTTTTCGTGAGCCTTCCTAACTGTCTCTAGTATTATTCCTCAAAGTTTCACATTTTAATATGGCTTCTAAGTGGTCCAAATATAGCCTCAAAGTGACTCACCAGAGAGGGGTTGTTCCTCCGAACGACGTTTACTAAAACTCACTTTTCTCCTAAACCGTAAATCGTATAGACATGATCTTTATACCAAAACAAACCTTAAAACAAGACCTACATGTCCATGGTCAGTTCTGTTCAAAAATATTCCAAGACCAGTTCGTAATTCTTGCTCAAAACAGTCTTAAATCAAATGGACATTACGACGGCTATAATCGTAACGTTTCCCGGTTTTTGTTATGTCAAAACCTCTTAAAACCAAATGAATTCAACAACCCAACAACTTTTACAACATAACCAGTTCATATACTTCAAGAACACATCACCAACATCAACCAACAACAAGTATTCATCAACAATTAACCATACATACTCCAAATTCCATAAACACGCTTATCTTTAAACATTACTAGAAACTTCACTTAAATCTCAACATAAATCAAATGGGTGGATGAGTGGTATACCTTCCTTGAATCCTTAAACACACCACAAGAGCTTGTAAGCCTTAAGAGAGTCGTTATCCATGGTTATCATCCTTAAACTTGCAAAAGAAAATCAGAACAAGTTATCAATTCTCGGAGTTACTATACACCGGTTTAAAGAACTGGACAACTGAAGGTCTTACCTTGCTCAAATGGAAGCAACTTGTGACATAGGAAATGTAGGTTATCTCAAGACCTTTCCAACAAGCTATAGATCGCCATTTTCCACCGAGAAATGAAGGATATATGGATTTTACAATCCGGCAGTCTGTTTTTGGCCGAAAAAGGAGGAAATGGAATTGTTTTTGTTTTGACTTGGTTGATAATGATAATGCTGATTTTTTGTGTTAAAAGAGTGGTGAGTCATAGCTCTAAGGCTCTCTCCTTGTGACACTTGTCCAACATGCATTGGCTTAGATAAAGTAGTTTTACTGGTTCGCTTTCCTTTCAAATGGATGATCCAAATGTTGCATTCCTCGAATTAATCTTGTTACATGTTACTTCCATGTCTATATTTAATCCTGTAAATGTTGTCTTGTCCCTCTTGAAATGATTCGAAATATTTTCCAAAAAGAGCGAATAAAACTCTACGCGATGCTCGCAGTGAATAGTAACTATTCACTATTTATTCCAACAATCGAATCCTTAAATCGACTTTAATAAAATAATAAAATTCCAAAATATTAAATCCTCAAATCCTCAATTTTAATATCTCATTTCTTGAATATAATAATATATAATTCGCTGCCCGGTCAAATACTATACCAAAATAAAATTTGGAATTTCTGAATTCCGATCGTCTTTGCATTCATTTATTTACTCCGTAGATCACTAATATGACTTCGGAATACCCATACTACGTCTCATACATAGGTGGCATGAAAATTTTTCTTAACCCTCAAAATCACTATTCATCCACCAAATTTACTATTCACTGATGCACTTAATCATAATAAGAAAAGTTTTAATTTTACCAAAAATTCGGGTTATTACAAACGGAGTTTCAAAGGTGTTCATTATTGATATTTTACAGTATGTTGAACTGTATAGTATTTTGAATCAATGGATAGGCTTTAAGCCTTGATTCCATTATTTGATATCTATTTTAAAAGATATGTTTTGAATCTTGGTTCATTATATCGATACCAAGGATTTCTAAATGAATTACGAAAAGTAGTTGAGTATGATTATAAGTCATACGGTATTTTGAACGGTATACTATTTTGGGGTCGAACCCTAGTAGTTTTTAAATATGGGTCCTATATGGATTATCTACCTGAAAGGTTTAAAGATTTAAAATGGGATAGATTTCTTGCTGAGCGCTATTAGCTCATTCTTGCTTTATTAAAACTTTCAGCATGAAGAAAATGTTGGGAACCACGGACTTGGGGTTCTACTACATTTTATGATACACAATTAAGCAGTGCGAAAAGAAAATCACCTTGTTAACGGTTGATTCCACGCTCTTCTATTGTATTCCCAAATTCCCTTGAGCGAAGTGTGGCCTCCGTTTTCTCAAGTTAACCTCTCTTCTTGCTCCTAGGTGGCTACTATATTTTTCTTAACCAACCCTAGCAAGAAGAGAATAAGAATATATATAGGGCTACAATAGGGATCATGGATAATTAGGTTGGGCCTTTTAATTACATCCTGGGCCTAGCCCAATGTAATTAAATATTAATTCAATCCACTAAAGAATTAATATTTGCACTACCTTTCCTAATACCGCAACTTAATTAATTAATTCGGTTCCAATATTATTTGCTTATTAAATTCCCCATGTTTAAAATAGCGCATGCCCATTAATTAAATAAATTACTGATAATTCATTTAATTAACATCTTATATCCTTGATCATCCACTCTACCTTTATTTAATTATGCCGGAATAAATCCACCTGCAGGGTTTCACATAATTAAATCCTTTTGAGCTTTCAAGGGGACATCATTAACCCGAATATAATCAGGACACGGATTCCTTCAATAAATAATATCCACCATATCTATTATTCCATCACCCAAAATATAATGATATAATTCAAAAGAATTATTTCATATATAAATCAAAGCATGTAAATAATATACACGTGTCAATTACTATATCCGGATTAAGAACCTAAGCATTAATAATAACATAGAATCTTAGTTCACCTTCTTAATCAGTTTAAGGGAACAATTCTAAATTTGATCATGTTCAATATACAGAAAGTATACAAGTATTATTTAATAGTCAAGATAAACTATTCACAAATAATACTTCAGTTATTCCAGTGGTTTGTCTAATTCCACTTAAACTGTGAACCCTTTATATTATATATAGACACTGATAATTTAATCTTCTGTTATCCCATTTGATACTAAATTATCCACAATATATAATAAATAGACAATGTAAAAATATGCAATCAAGATTCTCAATAAAATGGACAATGTTTATATACTACTAATGAATAGTTTAGTATAAAACCCAACAATCTCCCACTTATACTCAAGCTATTCTTTGAGTATATCAGTGTTTATTAATATAATCCGCTACCAGTTTAAATAACTATTCCGTGACCAGACATCTGACTCCTATCTCCTCCACGTGTTCTTCAAAAACCTTAGCTGGTAAACTCTTCGTGAAAGGATCAGCCCGGTTGTCCTTTGATGCTATATCAGTCACAATAATATCTCCTCGCTTAACGAACTGTCGTATGAGGTGATACTTACGCTCAATGTGTTTTGCTGCTTTATGTTCTTGTGGTTCCTTTGTATTTGCAACAGCACCAGTATTATCACAATAAATTGTGATTTGCCGTGGCAAATTAGGAACTACATTCAAATCCAGCAGGAAATTCCGGAACCATATAGCCTCCTTGGCTGCCTCAGAGGCTGCCACATATTCAGCTTCCATGGTTGAGTCTGCGATGCATTTCTGCTTCACACTCCTCCATATTACAGCTCCACCTCCTAAAGTAAAAACACACCCCGAGGTTGACTTCCTCTTATCCCTATCTGTCTGGAAATCTGAATCGGTATATCCCACAGGAAACAAGTCTGAAGCCTTGTAAATTAACATATACTTCTTAGTCCTTCGCAGGTACTTAAGTATCGTTTTTACTGCACTCCAATGTTCCTGACCTAGATTGGACTGATATCTACTGACCATGCCTACGGCAAAGCAAATATCAGGTCTCGTGCATAACATAACATACATTAAGCTTCCACATGCTGAAGCATAAGGAACTGCTTTCATGTTCTCTATCTCCTTAGGTGTCTTAGGACACTGCTCCTTTGATAGAGAGACTCCATGTCTAAAAGGTAAATTACCCTTCTTAGAGTCCTGCATGTTAAAACGAGCCAATACCTCATCAATGTACGGTTCTTGAGATAAAGCCAACGTTCTTTTCTTGCGATCTCTTATAACTTTGATCCCAAGAATGTATGCGGCTTCACCTAAGTCTTTCATTTCAAATTGTTTGAACAACCATGCCTTAATAGATGACAACATCTCTACATTGTTTCCAATGAGCAAAATGTCATCTACATATAGTACTAGAAAAACCACTGCATTTCCTTCACTTTTCTTATACACACATGCTTCGCTTGGACTCTGATCATAACCATTTGACTGGACGGCCTGATCAAAACGAATGTTCCACTCCCTGGAAGCTTGTTTCAGTCCATAAATGGACTTCTTAAGCTTACACACTAGATGCTCTTGGCCCTCTTTGATGAATCCCTCTGGTTGCTGCATATGGATGTTTTCATCAAGACTTCCATTTAGGAAAGCTGTCTTGACATCCATTTGCCAAATCTCATAATCGAGATGAGCTGCTATAGATAAAAGAATCCGGATTGACTTAAGCATGACTACCGGAGAAAAGGTTTCCTCATAATCAATTCCTTGTTTCTGAGTATACCCTTTCGCAACAAGTCTTGCTTTCCAGGCTTTCACCTTTTTGTCAGATCCTCTTTTTCTTTTGTAGATCCACTTGCATCCAATGGGTTTTACACCATTGGGTGGTTCCACGAGATCCCAGACTTGATTGGAATACATAGATTCCATCTCAGATTGCATAGCCTTTTGCCAAAGATCTGCATCCTTATCTTGCATTGCTTCTTCGTATGTCCTGGGATCCTCATCATGTTCACCAGAGACTAAGTCCGAAGACTCTCCCAAAAACATGAACCTCTCAGGTTGTTTAACAACCCTCCCACTACGACGAAGCATTGGTGTGGTATTAGTGATGGGTTGTTCATTTATTTGTGGTTGTTCTACTTGTACCGGTGGCATATTAGAATTATCTTGTCCTCCCACTATTTCCTCTAAAACAACAGTACTCATGGGTTTGTGATTCATTATATAGTCTTCTTCTAAGAATCTAGCATTGGTGCTTACAATGATATCCCGATCCTTAGGACTATAAAACAAATACCCTTTTGTTCCCTTGGGATAACCCACAAACAGCCTCACTTCTGTACGAGAATCTAACTTAGTCACGTTCTTGTTCAGCACATGTGCTGGACAACCCCAAATCCGAATGTGTTTCAAACTAGGTTTGGTACTAGTCCACAATTCTTTTGGAGTTTTTGGAACTGACTTAGAAGGTACCAAGTTTAGAAGATAAGCCGCTGTTTCTAGAGCATGCCCCCAAAACGACTTGGGTAAATTCGAATAACTCATCATCGATCTAACACTCTCTAAAAGAGTCTGGTTCCTTCTTTCTGCTACACCATTCTGCTGAGGTGTGCCAGGTGCAGTCAACTGGGATGAAATCCCATGTTCTGATAAATATTCTCTAAATTCTCCAAGCAGGTATTCGCCCCCACGATCTGATCGTAGTGACTTGATACATTTTCCTGAATGTCGCTTCTCCGCACTTGCTTTGTACTCTTTGAATTTTTCAAAGCACTCAGACTTGCGGTGCAACAGATAAATGTATCCATATCTCGAATAATCATCAATGAAAGTGACAAAATATTCATACCCACCTCTCGCTTGGATATTCATAGATCCACATAAATTAGTATGAACCAATTCTAACACATCTTTGGCTCTATTTCCTTTTGCCTTAAAAGGTCTACTGGTCATTTTTCCTTCCAAGCAAGATTCACAAACTGGAAATGGCTCCACTGCCAACGAGCCTAAAGGCCCATCTACTACCAATCTTTGAATCCTCCTCAAGTTAATATGACCTAATCTCAAGTGCCAAAGATATGTTTGGTTCAATCCAGAAGGTTCCTTTCTTTTACTAGAGGTAGAAAATGTATTATTAATTTCACTTGGTTGCAACATTGGTACTATAGGATCAATAATATATAAATTGTCTTGCAATGTACCAGAACATATAACTCATTTATTCATCATAATGGAAACATTATGATCCAAACAAACATTATAACCATCCATAGCAAGTTTAGAAACCGAAATTAAATTCCTTCTAAATGAAGGTACATAAAGACAATTATTCAAAACCAAAATCCTATCATAACCAAAAGATAAAGAAATAACTCCGACTGCAACCACTGCTACTTTCGTAGCATCTCCCATGAACACATATATCTCGCCATCTCTAAGCAGCCTGGTTTTCTGGAACCCCTGCATGGAATTACAAACATGATCAGTGGCTCCTGTGTCTACACACCAAGTGCTCGTAGACATAGCCGCTATATATGTTTCCGTAACAAGAGAAAGAGACATACCAGCATTGTTCTTCTTAGAAAGAGGACAATCCTTTTTCCAGTGACCCGACTGCTTGCACTTGAAGCACTTGCTCTTAGGCTTCTTCACTGAATTCTGAACTCCCAATGGTTTCACAACTTTCTGTGTCTGAACCTTCTTCTTCTTCTTTCCTTTCGGTTTTGAAGAAGAAACTTTCTCAGCCACATTTACCTGAACATGCTGCTGAAATAATGATTCCGCTGCCTGAAGCTCTGGTAGAAGTTCTGCAAGACTATACAACTTCTTGTTCATGTTGTAATTCAAGCGAAACAGCTCAAAGCTTTTGGGCAAACTCATAAGTATGATATCGACCTGCGTTTCCGCATCAATATCAGCACCAAGGACCTCTAGTTCATTTATATGAGACATCATCAGAAGAACATGGTCCCTTACAGGTGTTTTTTCAGCCATCTGAGTGTTCATTAGAGACTTCATTGCTACTTGCCTAGCAGCCCTATTCTGATCTCCGAAAAGCTCCTTGAGGTTATAGAGCATATCTGCAGCAGTGGTCATGGCCTGATGCTGATGTTGCAAAACACCCGACATGGCTGCCAGAATGTAACATCGCGACATCTCATCTGCCTTAGTCCACTTCTTAAAATACTCTTTTTCCTCATCCGGAGCATCGGCAGCAGGCTGTTCCGGTTTGGGTTCAATAGTACAGAATTTAAACTCTTTAGCAGTCAACACTATGTCCAAATTGCGTTTCCGTTCAATATAGTTAGGTCCGGTAAGTTTGTTATCCTTAAGTATGGTGAAAAGTGGATTAAAGCCCATTCTATCCTGAGAATCATGCATATAACACTTAATCAGAAAATTGCATATATCTTAAAACCTATTTGTTTCCTCTAACAATTAATTAAAATTAATGCACTAATATTTAAATTCCATAAATATCTGGTACGTCATGATGGGTGACATATATACCATTTAAATTTAAATATTACTTCGGTCCTACTACTAAATAATACGCCACGTTAGGGTGGACTATATATTATCTTTCATAGCTAAGTGTATACCATTATTTAGATCTTAAGTTGCCTTTAGTCAGACCCATCCGTTCGATGTATCAACGGATAAATCCCAGGTGTTTTCGGTGAAGTCACAGACGGGCTCGCTTAAGAACACAACCCCTAAGACAGAAATATCCATTATCAACATCAATCAAGGAATGTCCAACTTTTTTCTCGAATTCTATGAAACTTGGTATGTCACGATGGGGTGAACTTACCTTTCAATATTCGTGATTAACTTAAGAAGATTGTCCTAGTAATATCCTTAACACTACCCAGACGTCATAAATCATACGCCACGATGGGTGACATATATCCAATTCATAATCGTCCTAGTGTTAAATTACATACAACCAATAATGGATGACCATGGGATCTAATATCAAATTAATTCCCTCTCCCACTTAGTATTTTAACATGAGTAATTTTATCTAGATGCATCGCCCTATGTTATTTTTTCGAGGTCCACATGTTATCAAAATAACAATACAAAGAACACATAACATAGCATAGCATGCATCTCTACATAATTAAATGGGGCCTATGTCATTATAATTATGTCTAACATGCATTCCAAATACACACATAATTTAATAACATAAAACATTTAATTAAAGCAATAAATGAAAATTTATGTCCATGTCGTCCTATTTATGTTAACCATGCAATTAAAATTACACACATAATTAACAACACACATAATAATTATTTAATGCAATAATTAAAATTAAATAGCAGAAAAATTAAAATAAAAAATTTCATCCGAAAATCCTGCGAAAACTTCAACTCGCTGTTTGAGGGTCTAAACGAGCTCAGACGCACATGAAACTTTGACATCGTCACTTTTCAATCGTGTAGAACATCGAAATCCCTTTCCGAAAAGGTATTACTCATCGAAATCTGACACCGTATGCAAAAGTTACAACAGTTCGAAGTTGCATAGGCGAAATCTTGTAGCATCAGCGGAAGAACTTTGTTTTCTTGCAACTTCGTCGATCAAATAGTTACATACAACATAACATACCTATTCTATTACATCAGATCATAATCTAACATGAATACAAATCATGATTACAAGATTACAAAATCATAATAGAAAACAAAACTAGCACGATCAACCCTCGTGATTTACAACCACGATAAACCACGTGGAAACCAAAACAAAAAATAACCACGATTAAACCACGTGGGATCCAAACACATAATTAAAATAAAACGAGGCCATAATAGTGGATACTAAACAACCTGCAAAAGATTATTATCCAAGCATACCACTATACATACATAACCAATTTTAATTACGACATGGACATCATATCATAAAACATAGAACCCATAACCAGGCTCTTGATACCAATTGTTGGGAACCACGGACTTGGGGTTCTGTAACAGCCCCAAATCCGGGGTCAGGGATTTAGGGTAGTCACGATCCATGTACTCCTTGCCTTGCCTGTATTACTCACACCATTCATAATTCACCTGCTCATGACCCCACAACATACGTCTCACACACACACACACAGGTTAGAGTCTCAGAAACGACACAATACAACAACTGCGGAATAAATAATTTTTATTACAATACCCAAATGTCTTTTGAATCTGTCACTGATACAATTTCTAAGTAATGTTACATTACCAACTTAGTCTTCTGATGCTTACAATCCTCTAATACCATTCATGTATATACATAAGTCGAATACCGAAAGCTGTAGCCTGATTCGATTGGTTCGTACTACTCTCGGGATCACTGCTAGAAACTGTTTATGAAAACGCCTTGCGGGGTATGTGCCGTCCCATTGGCATCCTGCTTCGCTGCTATATAATATATATAAAACAATAGCAAGAGTGAGCGATAGCTCAGCAAGGAAATGAAAGTATGGCATAATTCTGCCTTTAATTCAACCCAGAAATAAAGCGGGTATAAGACAATAATTTGTCAAAATATCTCGATACTTAAATTACATCCTTATCGGAATGTAATCCCAAAAATAATACCATTGTTGTATTTCAAATATCAATTTCATAATATTTCTGCAAACTTTGGCTATATTATGAACAAAGTTCTAGTATAAACGATGAGGTTACAAAGTAAACCAAATATAACCTTTCCGAAAAATATCTGCTATATATGCAGAATATCAACATATAACTTAAAAGATGAAGTTATAAGGTGATTCAGTATAAACAACTCCCTTACCATAACTCATGTTATGTAAGGTATCCACAGAGTCATAACTCATAAATAAAAGATGAAGTTGCATGAATTTATTGTCACTTCATTTCCAAACACTTTTCGTCCCCCTACCAACATGATTGGTTCTTCACCCCAATACATGTTGCAGGAATATCCAAATTGGATGATGAACCAATACTGGAGTTGCTACCGCGTCCGCTGTGCCTAACCTTACTATGATCAGTAGCAGGTCGCACCGCTCAAATAGTTTTCTACATGTAGATGGAAGTATCACGACGGCCTGACATTGTCTACCGCCTTACTATGACCTCCCGGCCCATTTGGGGCAATATATAAAAGTTGGATGGGCCCACGCAACTTGACCACTTACACCACTCCTAGTTCAGATGGAATCCATGACTCTGAAACGTAAAGATCGTCCTCCTTTCCCCAAGTGTAACACTTGTTGATACGACTCCACTAAGTAGTTATATCTAGGTTGGAAAGGGAGATTCTCCAATATTTCCCAAGCTATGCTTGTTAATGGATATCGACTTGTTCCATGAATTTACCCCTCGATCATTGAGGTGGTAACACAACATTAGACTGGCAGCAATTAAATTGCTCCAAGAAAATATCTGTCCCTTGACAGTTTTTGAATTGAGAGTTTAAAAAGAGTAGTAGTCACTTAAATCAGGTTTCCCATATTTTTGATAATTGAGCGAGCATTTAAATCCCCTTTAAAAGACAGATTTAAATGGAAAAACATTGTTTTGGGAACCTCTTTTTGATTTGAAAATAATTAATAATATTTATTAAATAAGTAACCTTAAACGAATATTTAAAATAATATTCATTAAACAACTAATCCTTAAATGAATATTTGAAAATAATATTCATTAAATAAATGATCTTTAAATGAATATTTGAAAATAATATTCATTAAATAAATAACTCTTAAATGAATATTCAAAAGTAATATTCATTAAATAAATAACTCTTAAATGAATATTCAAAAGTAATATTCATTAAATAAATAACTCTTAAATGAATATTCAAAAGTAATATTCATTAAATAAATAACTCTTAAATGAATATTCAAAAGTAATATTCATTAAATAAATAACTCTTAAATGAATATTCAAAAGTAATATTCATTAAATAATACACAATCCTCGAATGGATAATAATAATAATATTCTTAAAGTCCATAATCCTCAAATGAATATAAATAAATAATATTCATTAAATACATACTTAACCCTCGAATAAGTAAGCCTCAAATGAATATTCAGAAGTAATATTCATTAAATAATACACAATCCTCGAATGGATAATAATAATAATATTCTTAAAGTCCATAATCCTCAAATGAATATAAATAAATAATATTCATTAAATACATACTTAACCCTCGAATAAGTAAGCCTCAAATGAATATTCAGAAGTAATATTCATTAAATAGATAATTAATCCTCGAATAACAGTTACCGGATATCTTTGTTATCATTCCGGAACAAAGCGATTTTAAGAAAACATTTTGAAAATGATATTCATCTAAGTAAACAAATTTAATTAGACGAATAAGGCTTATTTAATCCGTAAATGCTTCCAGAAGTATTTACTAATTAAATAAACACTGGTTTATTGGTGATGTTGCCTTTAGGTTAATTATTGCGAAAATCTTTCTAAAAAGCTCTGTCCGGGTTTTCGAAAATATACCTTACAAAATAACCCCGATACGCTGGCTAAGTTATAAACTCAATACATGCTCTACCCTCTGAGCCTTTCTTATTCCAGTACACAAATACCTACCTTATGATATAAAGTCCCCTTCCACCATACGAAAAGTTTATAAACATATACACCATATAATTCAAGGCGTAGGATCTTAAAAGCATCACCACCCATCAACCGTATTATAAGGTCATGTGATTTTGGTTATCGCACGAGCAGGATTTAATATCATTAACAAGACCAAGGATATACTGGTTTTGATAAGGAAGCACAATATTGGGAAACTTGCAAATATGGATTGAAACTTATTCAACATATTTCATATATTTCAAAATAAATATACTCTGAACGATCGAGTATGCATACATAACTTGCATCTAGTATATACATACTTCAAAATATGGTTTTTAGAAACTTGCCTGATGCTCGAGAAGTGATAGGGGTTCGCGACGATGCCGGACAATCTAGACAAAGTCAAACGAAAACACACGGTTAATCCCCTCGATAAACCACTTATAACTCAATGCTTAAACACGTAAGCGAAATACAACCAAGGCATTACTTGCTCGCTCTAGCGTCACACTAAGTCCATGTTATTCGTCAAATACTTAAATCATAAGTTTGGTTCGAAATCCATCCTCAAATCCAAGTTATACTTAACCATTTGTAACCTTGGTTTCTAAGTCTTGTTTTCAGTGGTTTTCACTTGCGCGACCTCGACTAAAACATTTTTATAAAATCGAAAAATAATCGTTTTAATCCGAATCTTTTTCGTGAGCCTTCCTAACTGTCTCTAGTATTATTCCTCAAAGTTTCACATTTTAATATGACTCCGAAGTGGTCCAAATATAGCCTCAAAGTTGCTGAACAGAGAAGGGTTGTTCCTCCGAACGACGTTTACTAAAACTCACTTTTCTCTTAAACCGTAAATCGTAACGACATGATTCTTGCGCTCACGTAAACTAGAAACAAAGCTCTACACACTCATGTTCATCACTGAACCAAAAGAGGCAGTTAAGGTTTCGGATTCTATGCAGTTTTAAAGTTAACGAGAATCGGGCATTACGACGGCTTAAAACTTAACGTTTTCCATTTTCAAAACACACTCAAATCAATACCAAACAATCCCAAACTCACCATCCACCTTATACACCCTCCACTCAGTCAAATCCTCCATGAATAATTACAACAAAATTCATAACCCATCCTCCAATACTCAACCAACAATTCATCTAATCACTTAATCATGAGCTTAACTTTACATAAACATCAAAACCATTTCAAAACTCATATAACAAAAAGGGGCAGAGGTTTTTATACCTTCCTTGAATCCTTAAATACACCACAAGAGCTTGTAAGCCTTAAGAGAGTCTTCATCCATGGTTATCATCCTTAAACTTGCAAAAGAAAATCAAGAACAAGTTATGAATTCTCGGAGTTACTATACACCGGTTTAAAGAACTGGAAAACTGAAGGTCTTACCTTGCTCAAATGGAAGAAACTCGTGAAATACGAAATGTAGATTATCTCAAGACCTTTCCAACAAGCTATAGATCGCAATTTTCCACCGAGAAATGAAGGAGATATGAATTTTACAATCCGGCAGTTTTGCTTTGGCCGAAAATGAAGAAAATAAGAATGGTTTTTGATTTTTTGTTAATTTGCTTGGAAATGCTGATTTTTTGTTAAAGGTGGTGAATCATTGCATGTCCAGGACACGTGTCGCTCAGTGGGGGGTTATGGTGGCAAAGAAGGGGACACGTGTCAAGCAATGGAGATCATGGTGGCAAGCAGCTTTACTGGTTCGTTTTCCTTTCACATGGATGATCCAAATGTTGCATTTCTCGAATTAATCTTGTTACATGTTACTTCCATGTCTATATTTAATCCTGTCATAATTTCAATCCTTAATCCATGATTCGTTCGCTTAATCACTTAATCTCGTTATAAAGTATCAGCGGTTTCTAGAACCTTCGTTTCACTGTCTTAGTGGTTTTCGTTCTAAATTCTCAAATCAAATATAATAACATTCCAAAATATTAAATCCTCAAATCCTTAATTTAATATCTCGTTTCTTGAATATAATAATATATAATTCACTGCCCGGTCAAATACTACACCAAAATAAAATTCGGAATTTCTGAATTCCGATCATCTTTGCATTCACTTATTTACTCCGTAGATCACTAATATGACTTCGGAATATCCACACTACGTCTCGTACATAGGTGGCATGAAAAACTTTGTTAATCCTCAAAATCACTATTCATCCACCAAATTCACTATTCACTGATGCACTTAATCATAATAAGAAAAGTTTTAATTCTACCAAAAATTCGGGTTATTACAGGTTCTACTACATTTTCTGATACACAATTAAGGAGTGCGAAAAGAAAATCACCTTGTTAACGGTTGATTCCACGCTCTTCTATTGTATTCCCAAATTCCCTTGAGCGAAGTGTGGCCTCCGTCTTCTCAAGTTAACCTCTCTTCTTGCTCCTAGGTGGCTACTATATTTTTCTTAACCAACCCTAGCAAGAAGAGAATAAGAATATATATAGGGCTACAATAGGGATCATGGATAATTAGGTTGGGCCTTTTAATTACATCCTGGGCCTAGCCCAATGTAATTAAATATTAATTCAATCCACTAAAGAATTAATATTTGCACTACCTTTCCTAATACCGCAACTTAATTAATTAATTCGGTTCCAATATTATTTGCTTATTAAATTCCCCATGTTTAAAATAGCGCATGCCCATTAATTAAATAAATTACTGATAATTCATTTAATTAACATCTTATATCCTTGATCATCCACTCTACCTTTATTTAATTATGCCGGAATAAATCCACCTGCAGGGTTTCACATAATTAAATCCTTTTGAGCTTTCAAGGGGACATCATTAACCCGAATATTATCAGGACACGGATTCCTTCAATAAATAATATCCACCATATATATTATTCCATGACCCAAAATATAATGATATAATTCAAAAGAATTATTTCATATATAAATCAAAGCATGTAAATAATATACACGTGTCAATTACTATATCCGGATTAAGAACCTAAGCATTAATAATAACATAGAATCTTAGTTCACCTTCTTAATCAGTTTAAGGGAACAATTCTAAATTTGATCCTGTTCAATATACAGAAAGTATACAAGTATTATTTAATAGTCAAGATAAACTATTCCCAAATAATACTTCAGTTATTCCAGTGGTTTGTCTAATTCCACTTAAACTGTGAACCCTTTATATTATATATAGACACTGATAATTTAATCTTCTGTTATCCCATTTGATACTAAATTATCCACAATATATAATAAATAGACAATGTAAAAATATGCAATCAAGATTCTCAATAAAATGGACAATGTTTATATACTACTAATGAATAGTTTAGTATAAAACCCAACAGAAAACGTTGTTGATTCACCTCGTGTTACGAGATCAAGGGGATGGAGAGACCACCCTTGAGTTAGTTCAGCAGGATGGATACTGCTGGTGTGAGCAGAATAGTTGCAGACTGTATTAGTAAGAATTGTTTTCGAGTAGGTTGTATTATTAAACCTTGTATAGAACGGTGAGGTCTATTATTGTAACTTCAGGTAGAGGTTGTAAATAATAGATGAGATCCTGGATAGTACATTTGAGTTGTAATAACAAATGATACTTTTGTTTCTCATTTCCAAGGTTATAACTTGTGTGTGTGCGTAAGTGATTGGGGTCTTTGGAGTTGTATTATTAGAATGTTGTAATAAATGCAGGTATTGTATAATTGATGGAGCGTGACAACCCAGATTCCTGACCCCGGATCTGGGGGTGTTACAGTAAACTTGCCTTTGGTCCTCCGCTATTACGTAAAGCCGAAGTAATATGATTCTCATCTTCTTCTATCTTATGTCATCACAATTTCTATTCTGATAACTCTTGGTTCCGGCGCATATGCGGTTGCTACGAGTCTGCACTACCGAGATCGTGTCCACCCAACTATTCACTAGTTAAATATAACATATACTTTAGCCTTCGGACTACAACTTCTACATAATATAAATGTTTATAAACTTAATCGAATGTATTTTCTACGGAAAATTGGGCATGACATATTCGTAAAGTGGACGTTGCCCTGTTTTAAAACATCTAAATTCTAACCCAATCATCCACAAACAATCCACAATTTATTCAATACTCCATTCATCTGCCTTGACTTGCAGTAAACATATAAGAAAATAAACCTACCTTGACTTGCAGTAAACATATAAGAAAATAATTCTGCCTCGACTTGTAGTTACTTTATCCAAAAATATACAATCACGTTCAAAATTTATCACGTAACAAGTCAAATGACTAATTCACACAATTCGATATACTCCACGTACCACATAACACATGACTGGACCGATAACTCTTATAATTATACAAATTTAATAGCTACACATTTAACACATAAACATATTTAATTCACGTATGCATTTAACTAGCATATCATATCATATACAATTGCCAAATAATAATCATTTAATAGTTCTGTCGGAAATCCGGCAACACTTCCTTTATTTATATAACAATACATCTGTTTTAAACTAATACCAACAATCAAGAATCAAGTTAAAAACTAATATATTTACATAACTTAACTTAATCAATCTGAACTCGCAACTATAAAATAACATACTCAACTCGATATACCACTTAAAAACATAGCAATTATCAGCTCATATGCCACCATACGATACCAAACTTATTATCATATTATCGAAATTAAAATCAGATTTAACTAGTTAGAAAGATGGACATTTTATAGTATAAAGATGAACTCAGATGAAAAATTGTAAAACAATAAAATTGTAGAAAATTCCGAGACCTTTCCAGAATGGTAAGGCTCGTTAAAAATGAGTAAGTAACGAGTTCAGAAACTTTCTAAAATAAGCTCTTGCAGAAGCAGACTCCGCTCTGTTCACACAATTTAATCACATACTTTGTTAATGAAAGGTAAGCCACGCTTGTAACACTTGAAAATATCTTTTCATATAGATATAACTCACAAACATATAACTGCACATAACATTTAATCACACATTTATAGTCACGTATAGAATACAAGACTTAAACAACCACTCATACTTTAAATCCGATTATCACTAGATTAAATAGAATTAATCAAAATCAATCAGTTCAGTTAATCAAGCAATAAATCAAGTCAGGTAAATAATAAAATAATTTTTGAATATATTAATTAAATTTGATTTATAATTAATCAAGATTAAATAATAATTAATTAATAAAATTCACCAATTAACTACTCAGTTAATTGGTCAATTAAATCAATTACATTATTATTTAAAACCGATTGAAAATAATCAAATCTAATTATTCTTGAGACACTAATAATAAAATGCAAATAATAAATACATATATAAATTTTACAAAATTTCGGCATGACCCGTTCGTAAATAGGACTATCCCAAAATAGCATGTACTATACTGCGCCCCAGTCACAGGACGAACAACACAGTACAACACCAACAACAACCTGTATAATCAACATTCACTAATCAACGTAAACTCCACAAAATATCGAACTTTACCAAAAATCCCCAAGTTTGAGATTAAACGAAAGTAAACTGAAATTATTATCAAAATCAAATTTTAGTACTAAAACAAACTCCACATATTAACACGTATATAATGAGACTAAAACCAACTTCCCCATTCAAAATTAACTAACTAACTAACTAAAATCATAATAATACTAAAAATCAAATTATGCATTTAAAACAATTTAAACACCTCAACATATTTATATAATCAATTACAAACAATTTTCCCCAACTCGGGAATTACTAAACATAAATTAAAATCGCCACCAAAATCAAGCTCGGTACTTTAACAAATTAAACATCGCATTTATATACATAAACAAGCTACTAACAACTCGAACAATTACCGAAACTAAAATCGCAAACAAAAATCAAATCTTGTAAAAAATTTGAACAACAACAATTAAGCATGTAAAACGATTATACACAATCATATAAAGCTATCCCAGCCATCAAAATAAGTGAACGAACTCAGAATCAAAAAGCCCCAAATTTTTGAATATGAACCCTAATTTATTTATTTTTCCAGAATTAAAGAAAACTTTATATAAAACTGAAAATTCATCCACTGATGAAACTAATTGCAGATTCAGAAACTAGATTATAAGAGCTTCGATTCGACTACTTGAACTCCAAAATCCGATATCAATAACACCTTCAAAATTAGTTTTGATTCTCAAGAACACGAAGAACACGACAATCAAACCTCGATTTCTATACGTTACTGAACTCTAAATTCAACATATAATATATGAAATTGACTGGAAAAACGTACTCTACACGATGGTAACATCAAAATCAGCAACCAACCACGTTTACAAAAATTCATAATTTTAATATATATAAATCGAATTAAATAAAAATAATAGAAGTTTAGAATTTTACCCCACACGAAATCTGATGGTAGATTATGAAACTAGACTCCAAGACCTTCGATTTGAGTACTCGAGATTTGGATTTGGATTTCTACATCACCTTCAAAATTGGCTTTGATCCTCAAGAATAGGAGAGAGAAAAAGAAAAAAAAAACATTTTTGATTTCTTGATTTTGATTTTTTGTGCGTGTGTTGTGTTTGTATATCTGTGGCCGCCTCCTTCCTTTCTTCTTTCTTTAATCAGCCGTGTGTGTGTTTTGTGTGGTATGTGTATATTTAGTTTTAATAGATTAGGATAAGGTTAGGTTAGGTCAGCAATTACCCCACCTAATACCAAATAGTCCCGCACTGAATGATCTTTAACGAACGAAAACTCTAAAAATATATATACTCTATAATATAAAAATAATTCCCAACCACTAAAATATTTTTAGTACGAAATTATAACTTCCACTCAATTAGCGGATAAATATTAAAACAAATTTATTTACTCTAAAATTGAAATAATTATGCACAAAATTTTTATAAAGCCCGGATTTTACAAAATTGCAAAAATATTGAATTTTTGAATACTTTAATAACTCACCCAAATACCAATGGGGCACAGATAAGATACCGGGTAAAATTTTGGTACTAATAAAATATCACTTTGATACCAAAAATTTCCAAATATTGGAAATCTCCCAAAAATATAAAAATACTAAATTTTGGAATATTTTTATAATTTAAACAAAATAAAACTTTGAATCCGAATAGAATATCAGATCAAATTTTAGCGCAACTAAAATACCCATTCGATCCCCAAAATTTTAAAACAAACTCAATTCGAAAATATCGATAAAATAATCAGCTTTCACAACAATTTTCGGTGAATAAAATACACATAATACCATTCCTCCTCTTTTGAGAAAATCAATAAAATATTTAAATAATAATATTAATAAACCCAGAAAATTCGGGTTACTACAGAAAATGTCGAATTTGTGTGTAAATATCTAGAATCGAAACTTTGGCCTCGTCATAACAGTTTCATGTCATAATCGAGTGTGCTACTTTGAGTTTTGAGTTTACTTTTAAATTATTATTATATAAACATATTCACGCATCATATTGTCTTTTATTATTTCAAATTTTGAGTAAATACTATGTTGTATTATATTATTTATATAACATGTTTATCTTATTTTTTATTTTAACTTTATAGTAAAAAGAATGTTAGTTTATATGATTTATATTGCTCCATTTTTTAAATTTTCACAGTTTAAAAAATAAAATAACAATTATTTAAACAATTCGTGCATCGCACGGGTTTTAAGCTAATATTATTAAAGACGAAACATTGAAAGTTTTGGTACCCGTTTTTTGATACGGTACTTGCCTTATTTATATTATTTTACTTTTTCTATTTTTTCTAAAAAAATCTCCTCCTTTGGTAAAAATATCACGGGCAATTACCTTTTTCAACTAATACTTTTTCTACTTTTCCTTACTAAAATCCTTTAATACTTTTAATTACGGACAATTACCTTTTTCAACTAAAACATGTTACTTTTTCTATTTTTACTTAATAAAACCCCTCATTTTCCAAAAATATCACGTGCAAACCGTTACTTACTTATTTTAAAATCTATTTTAATACTTTTAATCATTTAACAATGTTTAACACACCTACTTATTTTTTTAAACAAATTCAATCAATAAACTTTTAAAACGTAAATAATAAAAATAATAATTATTAAAAATAATATGTGCATCGCACGGGTTTTAAGCTAGTCTATACTATTATATTAAAGACAAAACATTGAAAGTTTTGTAATCTGGTCCTCAAAGTTTTTGTAGTCTAGTCACTCCATTCATAGCCGTTAGATATTTCTGATCAAATCGATGAGAACCGTTAGATAAAATATTAAAATTATTATATATAATGTTTTTTCTATTTTTCCAAACTAAAACATCTCATTTTCCAAAAATATCGCAGACAATTTCATTTAATAAAATAACATAATCAGGTTATAATTGCTAATAACAAGCCAATTACCATTTTTAGCCAAAGTGTATATTCTTTTTTATATTTTGTAACTAAAATTTCTACTTTTATATTTTTCCTAAATAAAACCTCTCATTTTCCAAAAATATCACGAACAGTTCTATTTAATAAAATCAAATAATAATATTATAATTATTAATGACTAACCGATTAGCTTTTTTTCTAACTAATATTTTTCCTAACTAAAACCTCAAAAATATCACAGGCTATTCCATTTAATAACATAAAATACTAATATTATAAATCTATCTATATATCTATCTATACTATCATGTACGAAACATTAAAAGTTTGGTCGATACGGTACCTGTTTTTTGGTACCTATTTTTTGGTACTTCATGATTTTACTTAATTACCCTTACTAATATTATTAAATAGTAAGGCATATTTATAACCAATTACCTTTTTCACCTTCTTTTCTAAAATATCACGAGCAATTACCTTTTTTAACTAAAACATGTTATTTTTTCTATTTTCACTTACTAAAACTCATCCTTTACCAAAACAATCACGGGTAAACCCTTAATTATTTATTTTAAAATCTATTCTAAATTATTTAATTTTAAAACTTATTCTAATGTTTTTAAAAGTTTACATATTTTAACATGCATACTTAGTTTTTTAGCAAATGTAATTAATTAAATATTATGATGCAAATAATCAAACAACAACTATTAAAAATCTCCTCATTTTTCAAAAATATCACGGGTAAACTCTTAATTATTTATTTTAAAACCTTTTTTTATTTTATTTCTACCTACTAAACCCCCTCCTTTTCAAAAATATCACTTGTAAAACCCTTAATTATTTATTTAATTATATTTTTTGGTACCTATTTTTCGGTATGGTACTTTTCTTATTTAATTATTTATTTAATTATTATAAAAATATTACAATCAGTTACTCATTTAGTGAAAATACATTATTTTTCTTATTTTATCCAACAAAATCCCCTCTTTTTCTAAAATAGTCACAGGAAATTACCTTTTTCAGCTAAAACATTTTACTTTTTCTATTTTCCTTACTAAAATCCCTCACTTTCCAAATATATCACGGGCAAACCCTTACTTGTTTATTAAAAAAAACCAATTTTAATACTTTTAATTGGAAATTACCTTTTTCAACTAAAACATTTCACTTTTTTTTTCTTACTAAACCCCCTCTTTTTCCAAAAATATCACGGGAAAACTGTTACTTTTATATTTTAAAATTCAACGAAAACATGTTATTTTTTCTATTTTTCCTTAGTAAAACCTCTCATTTTCCAAAATATCACTGTCAAACCGTTATTTATTTATTTTAAAATATATTTTAATACTTTTAATTATTTAAAAAAGTTTGACACACCTACTTATTTTTTTTAACAAACGCAATTAATAAAATATAAAATATAAATAATAAAATTAATAATTATTAAAAATAATTCATGCATCGCACGGGTTTTAAGCTTGTCTATACTAATAGAAGAAATATTAAAAGTTTGGTTGGTAGTCTGATCCTCCATATTTTGGTCCCTCAATCCACAACCGTTAGATTTTTTAATTAAATCGATTGAGAACCGTTGGATAAAATACTAAAAATTATTATATAATTATTAATAAATAACTAAATGTATTTTTCAGCACATTACATGTTTTATATTTCTTAAATGAAATAACTCATCTTTTAAATATAATACAGGGAACATAACATCAAAAGTTTGATTGGTAATAAAATAAATAATAATATTATAACTATTAATAAATAACTAATTACCGTTTTCAATTAAAAAACATTACCTTTTTTACTTTTTCTAACTAAAACCTCTCATTTTCCGAAAATATTACGGGCAATTATATTTAATAAACTAAAATAATAATATTATAATTACGTATAACTAACTAATTATCTTTTTCAGCTAAAACGCATTACATGTAATATATTTTCTAACGAAATTAACCCATTTTCTAAAAATAACACGGGCACATTACATATTTTATATTCTCTAACTTAAACAACCTGTCTTTTAAAAATAATACGAGCAACATATATATAAAAAAGTAATATAATTTTATTTGATTATTAATAAATAACTAATTGCTTTTTTCAGCACATTACATTTTTTATATTTTCTAATTAAAACAACTCATCTTCTACAAATAACACGAGCAACATATATATATATATATATATATATATATATATATATATATATATATATATATATATATATATAGGCAAGTGATCAAATAAGACCCTGTGTTAAAATGAGAACTGAGACCCAATCTTGATCCCACATTCTTTTAAACTAAATTAAATCGTAGGCACACAAATATAAATCTAAATTATATTTTATATTACATAATCCATCTTCCCCGTCCACCCATTTCTATCTCTCTATCTCTCTCTTCTTTCTCCCTCTCTCCTACATCTCACTTCCACCGGATCTGTATCTCATCTCCGATCATCACTCTTTCCACGTTGTTGGTATACCACCATCGTTATCGGAGCCTAACCATCACTAGCGTCTCATCACTCCCGATTTATATCATTTCTAGTCCATATTATTTCTGATCTGGCATTGTTACTCGTTGTGTTGGAATTTTTCGATCGATGTAGTCTGAAAAGAAACATATATCATGTATATCTTATTTCAGAGTTGCAACTTTTTATATCTAATGATTTGTGTAAGGTACATGATTAAGGCGGTTACAGTGGTGGTGGTACAAGTGCAGTGGATGAAGGTTATGGCGGAGATGGTAGTTAAAATAGTGGTATATAGGGTAGAGTTAGAAATTTTTAGTGATTTGCTTTAAAAAAAACTTTGGTGATTTGTACTGAAATTTGGTGATTTGTACAGAAATTATGGTGATTTAGTCTTAAATTTGGCGATTCTGGTGTGTTGGTGACTATGCACGTGATTGAAATTATAAAAAATGGTAGTTGATGACAATAGTGCAATTATGAAGCATATAGTGATGATGAAGGTGGTTAGTGATAGTACTTTTGTGATAGTGATGGATATGGAGGAGTGTTGGTGGTGTCACGGTGGAGTAGAGATGCAATTATAAGAAACAATGGTGGTTGAGGTGTTATAATATATTTACAATGTGTATCTATATAGATAGTGTTGATAATTTTTAATTATTTGATTATGGAAATGTTGGTGAGTATGTGATGTGATGATAGTAATGGTGACGATGTGGTAGTGACGGTGTATTGAGCAAGATAGTGTGATGGTCGTAACTGTATTTTACCTATTGTAGTTTGTAATTATCCTTACGGTTCAATTTATTTACAAAATTGCCACCAAGGTCTCAGTTCTCATTTTAATATAGGGTCTCATTTGAGTACCTCCCTATATATATATATATATAATGGTGATACTATTATATATTTATAACCAAATACCTTTTCTAGCTAAAATAGATTATTTGTTTTATATTTTTTTAACTAAATCAGCTCATCTTCTAAAAATGACACGGTCAACATATATATAAAATATTATTTAACACAAAACTCTTGAAATAAAAACTAATTACGATTAAACAAAAACGAGTGAAACGCTTACATCAATTCAACATTAATTTCAATAACCGCACATAACTATTCAAATTTTAAAATTATATTCACAAAAAACAAATTAAAATATTAAAAATAAAATATTAAAAAGATAACAAATTTAAACTTCAACCATGCGAGTATTAAACTAGTATGAAATGAAGATATAATAGCACAATGTCAATAGAAAGACCAGAACCAGGTTATGATTTAGAAAAGGCAAGAATTTAAACATAACGGATTGGCTAAATAAGTGGATTTGTGGTTTTACCCTCGCTTGACGGGTTTTCATATTAAATTGTTGTGTTCTTTACTTTTGTATTTGTTATTGTGTTTGATTAACGTTACAACATCTCCAAGGGCAATAGCTAAAATGGTTGGCTATCTTGATTGACTATAATAATTATATGATTTTTTTTGCTAAAGGCAAAGACATGTGCTCCAATGGTGTTATCTAAATTTTTGTTAGGTATTATTTTACACAATGAGTTTGATGTTTCAACAAATATAGCCAATCAAATATGACTGTCTATATTTTTTTGCTAAAAAGTAAATGGTTGGAGTATTCACATTTTTACATATTATCTAAACATTAACACTTAGATGCCACATAGGTTATTTTAGCTAAGGTTTTAGCTATTTTGACCCGCAGTCTCGAGGTCTATATTTCCCCGAATATGGCTCCTAGGATATACACTCCTCAGTTACAATATAAGTATCAACCACTTCAAATACCTAAAGATTTTGGAGAGTTGTTAAATAACTTGCAGAAAAGCTGGTATTGAAAAGGGTGTGGAGGGAAGGGATTGTGTGTCTGGTTGAAAATGTGAATTTTATCAAGGAGAGTCTGAATGAGAATGATGATGAAAATGAGGATTTTGGGACCATCACTAGAAGTCTCATCAACAAATTCATATTAATTAATCCTCTTTATTTAGATTTTGACTTGTTTTTACAGAATTGATAATCTGAAAAGCCGGAGGAACTTGAATGAAGAGTGAAGTAGGCAGTAAATGCAAGTATATTTACTTTCACAAACTCTTTTTTTTACTTGAGAAGAACATGAGATTTAATAATACTTTTTCTGTAAATTCAATGAATTTCTCTCTCTCTCTCTGAAAAGGCAACATGAAGTTGATAGAAGGTTAAGTAAAGGCCTAATAGAGTTCTAAGATTTCCATATCAACTAAATAATACTATAGGTTAGCATAACCGAGTTGTAAAGTATTGACTTGTCCTTGTCATGTGATGAAGTTTGCCCCATCTCTCCAGAACTTGCAGATGAAAGAATTGGAATTTTAAAGTGTAAACGGCTGAGGTGACAGCATAGACAGGAGTAATTGAATACAACCATATTGGAAGATATCCAATGTGTGAGTTGTAGAATACTGATGATGGGAGAAGTCTAATCTGACGAAGAGCAAAGATTTCCTCATCCAAACACATGTTGGAACTCCTAAAAAGGAAAGCGGGATTGGTACCAGTTGACCTCTAATATGTTGTTACAGTTTCTTATTGGTAAAAAAATTAAACATATGCTTCCGCGGAGTCTTAAACCCCCTCAAACTTTACTAAATCATGAAAATTTACAAGAATTGTTTAATCCAGCAAAGTTATCTAGAAACCAATGTTTCGGGTCATTTTTAGCTTCACAGTGAGATCTCAATTCCTGGTATTTATTTGGTTGTTGCCACAACTTGTGCTTATATATATCTCAGTCTTCTCAGTATGTAGTTAAACATCCTGACACAAATTCCTTTTCAAATACTCTCGTGTTGTCTTTTACTTGACCTTGGACCAGGGCACACTGCTGGAGTTGAACCCTTGTCTACAAACATGATCCTGCTTCTGCCTTTCACTTTCTGTGCTGTGTATGAATGTGTTTATTTAAGTTTGTTAACAACTTAATTAGCTAATTAGTAAGAAAAAGAACCATTTGAGACTGCTCTTTTTTCAAGTATATATATGTATATCAATTGATGTGAAAACTGCCAAGAAATTCTACAAGAGAAATGAAGGTCTTGATGTTATTTTCTGTAAATGTAGCCTAATCAATGGTAGAACTCAAGAAGAACAATGTAACTTCATTGAAGAAGAAGATGCAGAGAAAAAACTTTGTATATTCAGGAAGAGGAAAATTTGTAACTAACTTGTAACTAACTATCTACTAGTTTATGATGTAGCTATATATATACAACTTTGACAGCTGGACTACAGCTGGATTACAGCTGGATGTTACCTTCTAAAAACCACTTATAACTAACTACTTATTTTCATAAATAGTAGACTGTTTTGGTGACCATGTATTGTGCTTTGTAGTAGCAGCAGCGTTTCTTGCATTTGGTGTACTAGTATGTGTGCTAGTATTGTCAATACCCCCCCTCAAGTTGGGAAGGGTAGAAATCATGCCCAACTTGGAAAGTAGATGGTGAAACTGAGGCGAAGGCAAGATCTTGGTGAACGCATCAGCAAGTTGATTCTGTGTAGGCAAGTAAGTGAGTTGGAGAAGTCCGTCAAGAACCTTGTCACGGGTAAAATGACAATCGATGTCAATGTGTTTCGTTCGTTCATGGAAGACCGGATTCTTGGCGATGTGAATAGCTGATTGATTGTCACAATGAAGGGTGACAGGCTTCAGTTTAGAAACACCAAGTTCTTCTAATAACCGCACAGTCCACGTAACTTCTGCGGCTGCAGAAGCCATAGCTCGATATTCGGACTCAGAAGAAGAACGAGAAATGGTAGCCTGTTTCTTAGACTTCCAGGCAATTGGGGAGTTGCCAAACAGCAAAATATAACCAGTCACAGATCGACGTGTCATAGGACAAGCGGCCCAGTCGCTGTCAGAATATGCCTGAAGCGTTAGTTTGTCGGAGGCTTGAAGAAGAATTCCTTGGTTAGGAGAAGTGGAGATATATTTGAGAGTGTGTTGTAAGGCATTTAAATGAGAAGAACGAGGACTTTGCATAAATTGACTAAGTATTTGAACTGTATAATTCAAGTCCGGTCGGGTATTGGTAAGGTAATTAAGTTTACCAACTAATGAACGATATAGCTCTGGGTTTGTGAGCAAAGGTCCATCATCAGCTGAGAGCTTGAGATGAAGTGGTAATGGAGTAGAAGCTTTGTTAGGTAAATCAAAAGGAAGGTCATGTAAAAGCTCCTTAGTAAATTTATGTTGACTCAAAGTGATGCCATTGTCATAGTATCCCACTTCGATTCCCAAGAAATAATGCAATAATCCCAAGTCCTTGATGCTAAACACCTTATGCAAATGTGCTTTGATATGTAAAATAGAAGCTGGATCATTACCTGTAACAACAATATCATCAACGTAGACTGCCATAATAGTGATGAGATCAGCATTTCGTTTAATGAACAAGCTGTAGTCGTTTTTGGATTGGATAAAATTCTGAGTAGTGAGCTCGGAAACGAGCTTGGAAAACCATTCGCGAGAGGCTTGTTTAAGGCCATACAAAGACTTTACAAGGCGACACACAAAGTTAGGAGGAACATCAAGGCCTGGTGGAGGTCGCATATAAACCTCTTCTTTTAAATCCCCGTGTAAAAACGCATTGTTAACGTCAAGTTGAAACAAATCCCACTTTCGGCTAGCAGCAAGAGCAACAAGGCAGCGAATAGTAACCATTTTAACCACGGGGGAAAAGGTCTCCTCATAGTCGATTCCCAGTTTTTGATTAAATCCCTTGGCGACTAAACGAGCTTTGCAGCGTTCCAAAGATCCATCAGACTTAAGCTTTACTTTGTAAACCCATTTACAGCCGATTGGTTTTTTTCCAGTGGGAAGAGGTACCAAATCCCACGTATTGTTTGACTTAAGAGCTTGTAGTTCTTTCTGCATGGCGTCGACCCAGACAGGATCTAAAGATGCCTCTTTATAAGAGGTAGGCTCAACAATGGTACATAACTGAGATATGTGAGCTTGGTGAGCAGGTGCGAAATTAGTAGAAGAAACAAAGTTACAAGAATGCGTGGGTGTGGTCAAAGTGGCAATGTTACAGTGAAAGTCTTTCAAATATGTTGGGGGTACCCTGGCTCGAGTGGAAACCCGTACAGGAGGTGGATGTGGCGATGAAGTGAGTATAGAAGTAGGAGAATTAGTGTGTTCTGGTGAAGGATTATGTTCTGGTGAAGGAGTATGTTCTGGTGAGAGAATATGATGTGAATAGGAGGGGGACTGTGTAGGTGATGTGGAAGCATTTGGTGTGAAATTTTGGTAAGATGTAGAAGGAATGTCAAAAAATTGATCAGTGGTAACAGTTGGAAGAAATATAGAATCCACATAGGACTGATGATTTGGTGAATCAGAAATAAGACGAAAAGGAAAATGAAACTCGTGAAAAATGACATCTCGAGAAACTTGAACCTGATTATTTGTGAGATTAAGGATTTTGTAACCCTTTTGTGAGGGAGGATACCCTAGGAAAACACCAGGGGCAGCCCGAGGATGGAATTTAGATCTGTGTATGTGGGAAGTGGACAAATAGCATAGACATCCAAAGTTTCGAAGATGATCAAGAGAAGGAGTAGATTTGTATAATATGAAATAGGGCGAGACATTACCAAGTGAAGGCAACGGCATTCGATTCACAAGATATGTGGCACATAAGACACTATCTCCCCAGTATTGTGCTGGTAATCGAGATTGTAAAAACAATGCCCGAGCAGTTTCCAATAGATGACGATGCTTTCGTTCGACTACCCCATTTTGTTGTGGGGTATGTACACAACTGGTTTGGTTAATGATACCCTTACGTAGATAGAATTGCTTCAAATCGCCTGCTGTAAGCTCAAGAGCATTATCAGAACGGATGCATAAAACTTTACTGTGGAATTGTCTCTCAGCATAAGTAACAAAGTTTGTAAGAATAACAGCTACCTCTGACTTAGAATGGAACAAATGAACCCACGTATAACGGCTAAAATCATCCACAATAGTCAAGAAGAACTTACAATTGGTATAAGTCTTTGTCCTATACGGACCCCAAACATCAATATGTATCATTTCAAGAACTTTAGAAGTCTTAATAGAACTATGAGGAAAGGATTTTCTGCACTGTCTAGCTGCTGGACAGACCTGGCAAATTACAGAATTCAAAGTAGAACTATTACATTGAGGTTTAACAATCTTCAGTTGAGAAAATGGCAAATGTCCAAGTCTCATATGCCACAATTTTATTTCATCTGAGCTGTGTGAAAGTAGAGCATTGCATTTAGTATTTGATCTTGAAGAGACAGATGTAGAAACGGTGTATAGCTCATCAACCAGGTTACCAAGAAGCATCAGATGTTCGTTCAGAGAAGGGACCTGTAGAACACACTGTTTATCAGAAAAGATGACTTTACATGATAAATCCTTGCAGAGTTTGCTAACAGAGATTAAATGAAATTGAAAGTCTGGCACATGAAGAACTTCTCTCAATATGATTTTGTCATTCAAAACTACTGTCCCTTTGTGCATAACAGGAATCTTACTACCATCTGGAATAGTAATATGCATATCAGAATCAGTAACTGGCGTGTAGTCCATAAAATAGCTCAAATTTGGACAAATATGGTCAGTGGCACCACTGTCCACAATCCAGTTCGACTTGGACATACTTAGAAGACAAAGGTTACCTGCTAATAGAGCATGGCTAGAAGAAGAATTCTCTGCAGTTGCATCATTTGAAGAAGGAAATTGCTTATTAAGCAATTCTAAGAGCTGTGAGTATTGTTCAGCATTAAGAGAACCAGTGATTTGTTCAGTACCATTGGTAGTATCCGTAACCTGTGCAGACTGAGGAGAAGACTGAAAATCAGTGTGATCTCCAAGTGAATGATTTGACAAGACTGTGGCTGCAGTAGGAACTATCTTTCTATCCTTAAATCCTTTAAAGCCCGAAGGAAAACCATGCACTTGAAAGCACCTATCAATACTGTGACCCTGCACTTTACAGTGAGTACAAAAGTAATTTGCTCCTGGCTTAGATGGCCTTCTTGGCCCAGAATTCTGAGACAGAGTTGGTCTGGAGTTGTAATTTCCAATCATTGACCTCTGAGAAAACTGTGAGTTAACTGATCCAAAATTCCTTTGAGCATTATATGTACCAGAATTTCTCTTTTCTGCAATAAACGCCATATTTTCAGTATTCACGGAGATGTTAGATATGTCCCTGTGATTTTCCTCTTGTGCCACCAAACGATATGCCTGAGAAACAGTAGGCAAAGGCTGCATCATCATTATGTGACCTCTAACAGCACTGAATTTGTCATTTAATTTCAATAGAAACTGCAGCAACCTTTGTTCTTGCTGTTTCTTTAGAAATTTCTGACCTAATTCACATGTACAATGCTGACAAGTACAACTGGGAATTGGATTAATATCATCTATACTATCCCACACAGTTTTGAGCTTTGTATAATACTCAGAAACATTTTGACTATTCTGAGAAATATCAAGCAATTCTTGTTCCAAAGAATACAATTCAGTGATTGATGAACAGCCAAATCTCTCTTCCAGATCTTTCCAAATAGATCGTGCAGTTTTCAGAAATAACACGCTTCGCGCAATTGTTTCATCAAGATTAAACAGAATCCATGAAATTACCAGCGAATTACATCGCTCCCAAGCACTAAACTCTGGTGATGTCGCAACAGGTGCAGTAAGCATACCATTAACAAAGCCTAATTTGTTCTTAGCAGACAAAATTAACATCATCGACCGCTTCCAATTGGTGAAATTATTTCCATTAAATTTGACAGAAACAAGCTGTGTCGTATTTGCATCAGACGGATGAATATAATACACGCTTGAAGGATCAAGATTAGGTTGAACAAAGGTCGATTGGGCGTTTGTCGATGTCATTTTAACAATTCAGTAGTAGTAAACAGAATGAATCTTCTCAGTTTAGTGTGAACAATGCAACAACAGATTAACAAACAGATCGATTTCAGCAAGAATTGACAGATTGTGATATCTAACAAGATCGAGCAGCAGCTAGTATCACTCTTCAATAAAACTGTAATGAAGAAAAGTTGTAAACGAAGAAACCAGATTAGAAAACACCTTGATTTCTGCAAATTTTGACAAAAGAGATAAGCTCATTAACCGTTGACGGAGAACGTGATCGTCGTTAGCTCTGATACCATGTTATTTTCTGTAAATGTAGCCTAATCAATGGTAGAACTCAAGAAGAACAATGTAACTTCATTGAAGAAGAAGATGCAGAGAAAAAACTTTGTATATTCAGGAAGAGGAAAATTTGTAACTAACTTGTAACTAACTATCTACTAGTTTATGATGTAGCTATATATATACAACTTTGACAGCTGGACTACAGCTGGATTACAGCTGGATGTTACCTTCTAAAAACCACTTATAACTAACTACTTATTTTCATAAATAGTAGACTGTTTTGGTGACCATGTATTGTGCTTTGTAGTAGCAGCAGCGTTTCTTGCATTTGGTGTACTAGTATGTGTGCTAGTATTGTCAATACTTGATGAACAGAACAAGTAAAAAGGTAAACAAATAGAGAAGGGTAGGTATCCAAAGCTAGCTAGCTTTACTTTTGCTTTGCACCTTTTTCTCTTCTAACAAAACAAATGGGATCCAAAGTGTGTAGCTTCTAGATTGGTCATTGCAGGGGAAACAAGTTTTAGTTCAAATTATGTCCACCACATGGATATTGGATTCATATTTCCACTTCATTTCAACTTGTTGTCGGGTAACATCTTAATGAGTTAGGTTTTTTCATTTCGTATAAATGTCAAAGTCGAACGACACATTCAGTAAATTTGCGATGAATCACGAGGTTCTAATTCGCTTAAATGAAAATGAGCTTTCAAAAAACAAAATGTACTACAATACCATTTTTACGATTCAAATGCCACATTAGTTTGTTAAAATTTGTTAGAATGCAACTCCGTCAACCTTGTTTTTGCAAACAAATTTATATACATATACCAACTTGGATGAGCTTTTGCCTAATGAATTCAACTAATGATGTAACAGAACATCAACAAGACTTCTTGTTAAACTAAATTTGAACTGAATTCAGAACATCAATAAGAATTCTTGTTAAATTAAATTTAAACTGAATTTAATAAATGGGTAAAGACAAAGTAAAATTACTATTAGAATATTTTCCCAGAGTTAACTACATACTTTCAAATAATAAAGAAAATTAAAGTATACACATTTTTTAAAAAACAATTGTGAATTAATACGAACCAAAATCAAAATTTATAATATACACATCATGATTTTATAAAGAGTACGGTCTACAACAAACGATTGTTGCAGCAAACCGTACCACGGAAAATTTTCACAGTACGTGTATGATAGGGTTTTAGGTTTTAATTGTGCATACATGGAGATCCCATCATTTACATGTATCGCGAAAATTTTCCGCTATAAGATTTGTTATAACAATAATTTGTTTTTGACCGTTTACTTTTTATATATGTGCAGTGTTCTAAAAGTCGGCAATTAATCGGGATTAATCGTCGATTAATCGCTAGACGGCGGGTCACCGAACTGATTAAGCGAAAATCGGTCAATTAATCGTTTTTTCATAAAAACGATCAAAAATTGGCTGAATCGGTCAAAAATCGGGCTAATTATTAAAAAATAGTAAAAAATAATTAAAATTAAAATAATAATAATAATAAATTTAAAAGGTAGAAACTTGATTAAACAATAGGAAAAAACATTATTTTTGTACATATAATTATAATTTCAGATGCCTAAATCGTAAATTCTCTTAAGTTTTCCTTTTAAATTGATCTCTAATTGAAAAGTTAAACCTTCAAAGTTTTATTTATTACAATTATATATAACATTTTTAACATATTTGCATAAATATATGATAATAACATATGTTTAGTTGAAATAACGAAACAATTTTATAATTGTATATAAAAAATATTATTAAATTTATTCCGATTAATGATCCGATTAATCTCTAATTACCCAATTAATCACTGAACGATGTCTTTATCGATTAACTCTGATCCCGCTTTTTACAACACTGTATATGTGTTGTATACTTATTGTAGATATAGTAGGCATGTACTCCCCCCACTTAAACTGTTGCCTGTTGGAGAGGGCAGCATGCGTGATTTAGGCATATTAGAATCAAGAATGAATACCCGCCGAAAGAGTAATGTTTTTGTTCATTAATCTATGGCTCGATTAGTAAAATCTCTCATCAACTGGAATTCATCTGACCGGGAGTTTCTACAAAACAGGACCGTGACTGTAGCCGAATAAGACTTGGATTTAATGTTAAGCTTAAGGGAGTGATTTACAAACTAAGACTCTGTTTGAGATTGTTGTTAAAAATTGTTGTGTTGTTAAAATAAATGATGTTGTGAAAATTAGATAACTGTTTACTAATATTTTTGAAATGTGCATGTTTTGGTGTATAATATAAAAAATTAATGTTTTTAGTGAGTTATGATGTTGAAACCTGTTTCCCGCAAAAACTGAAAAACAACTTTTTTCAAAAGCATGGGGGGCCTCCTTTTTCTAAAAACAGTTTTTCAGCCTAAAACGATGGAGCCAAATGGTCGAACAGATTAAGCGAAGAAGTGTTAAGAAAAAAAGTACTATATATATTCATTCATATGTCACATTAGTACACTGGGCACCACCAGATACTCAATAGCTAGCTGCGGGCTGCATGTTTTTGCGACCTCCTCAGTCCATCTCTTACTCACCTACAAACACAGGCTCTCTTTTCCATTTTTTGCTCACAAGAAAAGTTACAAAACAGTTACTCCACCTTCCCTCTTTTACAGTCTCCAATTAACATACTAAACACATGCACTAGTAGTAAAGCATCTAAACAAGTGGCGCCAAATATGATTGAATTTCAAATTAAGGTGTCAAATGTTTGGATTTTATGTTTTAGACTCTAAAGTTCTTTCCGGAAAATGTTTGTCCGAATTGCCAGTGAGCGGGAACAATGTTCCATGAGGTGGAAGTCCGACCATCACTTCCAGTAACTCTCAAGGAGAGTGATTGTCCAACTAAAACAGAATTTGATTGCCAGTTTTGTCCCCAGTTGCGGCTCATGCTCATCCATCCGCTTCTTGAACCTTTAACACTTACCCTAACAATGTCCCCTGCACCGGCTACATTGCTGATTAGAACTAGGTTGAAGTAACGGAATCCGTTAATTGTGAATCTAATTCCTCCTTTCTTTCGGCATGCCACTCTGCACCATTAAATGGTAGATTAATTCCATGAATATTAGTATTAGATTTCTATGTATCAAATGAAATGGTTTATACACATTTTTAATCAATCATATTTCCTAACTTATTCCTACTTTTAATTCATGATACCATCGAATTCACATCTGACTTGACGATGTGTACTTTTCTTCAGTTGATATTAAAATAACAAAAATTACCGCATTATATGTTACTGCCAAACATTTCATACAGCATGACCAAACCAGTCCCCAGCAGCAGCAATTAAAAAAAAAAAGTGGTATTCAAAACGCACACAAAAAAGAAAAGGGCATCTTTGTTTATCGTTAAGCAACTTGATGTAACAAAATTTAAATATTCAGACTAACAAAATAAATATTTAACTTAGAGGGAAAACAGAGGATGGGAGAGAGTGTTACCTGCGGTAAGAGACGGGGACAATCCCGGCACGGTACTCGGCAATCTTAAGAAACATGGGCATTGCAAGATCAAAATGGGTTCGGGGAGGGTTACACCATCCACCATTGTCGCTGGGCTGGGCAAAGTTAGGTGGGCAAAAATTGGTAGCGGTTATAAAAATGGAAGGACTACCAGGGTGGCACCACTGTGGGTCACTGCCACATTTTATCTCGTAACATGATCCGCAGCTCTGCCCGTTGTTGAATAGCGCTGTGCTAAGTGCTGCCGTGTTAACTCCGTACCCTTGGCTGTACAAATTTCCATAACCACAAGCTCCACCTGTATACACAAACAGAGCACACTAACTTTTTACAACTATGTTACATTTTTGTAACATATTAAATATGCAGCACTAATAAAACGTAATTTTGTACATTTTAGTTGAAGAGCACGCATAAATAAGTTTCTAGCACTGGTAAAATGCAACTGTTACGTTTTATTAGTGCCAAAAAGAGCAGGCAGCACTAGTGTACAGGGTATAAAATTGTTTCTAAGGGCGTAGTAGAAAAATGTGAGTGTTTATATATACCCATGGTGCCAGAGGCGTCACTTCCGCCGTAGAAGGTAGCATGAGCACCTTGCCATGAGCCACCTGAGTAAACTCCAGGGATTCTTGCTTCAGTTACTGATATGAGTAGTGGGAGGATGATGGAGGCAATGCAGGAGATCTTGAGAATACCCATTTTTGTATTTTTGCCTAAACACAAACAAAATGGGGGAGGGTGTGGGAAGAAAGCAGGAATGAATGTGGACTACTTATGGAGGTGTGTCTCAAGGGCCAGGGTATAATGTGTAATTTCACACTCCACTAGTATCCTGTTTTGGTAAGACATCAAGTCTTCTTCACACTATGTTTAGTTGTGTTCGGCATCCCGCGTTTTCTTTAGGTAGCTATCAAGCGAATTGAGTCGAGTTTTATGTTATTGAAATTCAAGTTTTCATTTTTATAATATATATTATTCATATATTGAGCTCAACTTCAATCGAACTTGGCAAGTTAAGTTATTTCTGTGTCACATATATTTATCGACCTCAACTTGATTCGTTAAACTTACATTAACCATTTCTTCCCCAAACCTGCTCAACACATATTTTAATCAGATGAAAAAGAGTAAGAAAATGATTAAAAATGTTCACATGACCGTGACTCTTATTTCAACTGTAGCCTCTAATATGTGGTTATTCGGTAATCAAATCAAATTTTAATTCGATTACTGAATAAGAGCAAAAAATTTAATCGAATTAAGAATCAAAATAATTTCAATTATTTACCGAAACAAATTAATTATTTCAGTTAAAACCCAAATTATAAAAAAAAAGTGTGAATTAAAATCGATTATTAACATAAACATCAACCATGTATTATCTTTTAATACAAATAAGAAACTTTAATCTGAAATAAAATGCTACTGCTACATAAACTTTGGAAATGATGTTTATAAACAAAATAAAATGAGTGCTAGTCTCCTAGAGACTTGACAGTTGATACCAAACTGCAATATACAAAATACCAACAACAACTCAGAGTTAGAAACAGCTATATCAATAATTGAGTAAAAAAAAAGGAACTAGGGTTAATAGAACTTTATATATAATAAGGGTAAGAGAGATCTTATCCAAAACTTTGGTCGGTCACTGTACTACCAAAAGTATACGATCCGTTGGATTATAAAACTATAAATATTCAAATCGATGAGTACCGTCAGATATAATATTAAAAATTGTATTTGATTAATAATAGGATAGTATTTAAATACTAAAATGTGTATTTTGATAATTTAAACCTATTATAAATGGGTTTTCTATATTGAATAGAAATCTTTATGTAAAAATTCGTAATTATCTTTTCTCTTTATTTTATGGATAGTTCCAGTTAGATAATAATTATTAAACCATCTTTAAATTAAAGATAATTTTGTAAGCTTCGCGTGGGCTGTAAAATCTGTTGTCTAAATTTTAATAAATATTTTTTTATTATTGTAGCACCAATTTAATTTTTTTTCCTAATTCTTTTAAATTTATAAATTATTTGTTTATTTCAATAAAATATTAAAATCAATTTAAGAAAAAATGAAAATCGATTTGGTCCGTGTACGATCAGTATACGACCAAATTAATAATTATAGTTAGATCTTAAATAGATCGATGAGAATTGTTATGTTTAATATTAAAAAGTGTATCTGATTAATAACATAATTATATTTAAATACTAAAAAGTGTATTTTGATAATTTAAAATTTTTCTATGTAAAAATTCTTAAATATCTTTTCTCTTGAATTTATGTATAGTTCCAGTTAGATAATAATTGTTAAACCAAATATCAAGATAACAATTCATATCGATTACAATGATACCCTAGACTTAGGAGAACTCCTGTACATAAATAACTTTAAACACTTTTTTTCTGAAGGAACATAACAATTCGATTAATTCAAATTATAATTATATATTTTACATATAACAAACATAAAAGCATAATATCAAAATATTATTAAAATGTTGAGGGTTTTATATTCATAAACGATAATTTTGAATATAATACTTATATTAAAATGTGTATTTGATTAAATGTAGGATTATATTTAAATACTAAGAAGTGTGCATATTTTATTAAGTTTTATATCATAACTAATCAAATATTATTTATTATTAAATAATAAATTATACGTAAATGGTGATTTTGTTTTATAAGAACTCATATAGACCTAATTTCATTCTTAGCAGAACTATATTCATATTAAAAAAAACTTTATTTTGAAATTTTAGACTCAGCTACAGAAGAGGCCAAACTTTTTAAACCTATATACATTGTAAATTATTAAATTCGAAACTTTAAAAGTTTGCTAATCAATTAGTATAGCACTTTTCTGAAAAATCGTACTTTACAAAAAATATTATCAAATAACATATGTCTGCAAGAAAAAATGAAAAAATTATTATTTTTCAAAAAAACCTATAAATTTTAATATGTTGTTGGTAGATTCAAACCTTAGATCATTCTACATGATAATTTTACTGTTATATCTAACGTTTTTCAACAATTTAATTTGAAAGATTCAACGATTATGGATTGAGTGATCAAACAAAGCGACCAAACTTAACTTATAAGGAAGCTTTCATTATTTAGTCTTTAATATAATAACATAGATATTTACCGGATATACTATAAAAAATGAAATTTATACAGAATTTTGATCACGGTGTACTACTTTAAAAAAAGAACTATTACAAAAAAAGTATATTTTAATTGATAATTTATTTTCTCAAAAGTTCAAAGTTCCCGCATCTTTAACATATTACAAAAAAGAGTATATTATATTTTAGCAATAAATATTTAAAAAAATTATAAATTAAAAAAATTATAAATATTAAGAAAAATTGATGATGTTATCATGGTAGTTTGGTCCTTAATACCGCCAAAACATTCTCAACCGTTAGATCCAATACTTTTAAAAATACATGATCAAGATTATATCATATAAAAAGAAGTTATTATCTAAAAATGATATAAGTTAAAAGATATTATATTAGGATTGGATTTTCTAAAAAGTCAAAACATAAAAATAGTTGTAATTAAATAAGGAAACTCATTTAATACCAAAATAATAAAAATCGTTTAATGTTAAATAGATAGGTGAAAACCGTTAGATTTAACATTAAAAACTGTATTTGGTTAATAAATGGTATTCTAATAATCTAAATTACATATAAGTAGATTTCCTAAATCGAATAGAATTCTCAACATTAAATTTCGTCACTTTATTCTCTTTTTAGTTTTAGAATAGTTTTTAATTGAAAAAGAACTATGAAACCACAACTAAATTAAAAATTATTTTGTGAATTTCATGTGCACTATAAAATTGGCAAAATCTAATTTTTATAACTCAATATAAACAAATATTAAATTGAGCGTGTAAAATATAATAAATATCAAAAATTTTAACTATAATTTTTTTGGCTAAATCTTTTTTAACAATAATTTAATCATGTAAACTAATAACTTTTAAATATTAAAATATTCATAAATAAATATAATTATAAATATTAAAAAAACAATCGTGTGTTGCATGGGTAATAAAAATATAATTATAAACAAAATAATTATAAATAAAATTTAAGTAACCGTGCATCGCACGGGCTAAGCTAGTCTTATATAAATATAATATATATTATATATTCGGTTTGATTATTTCGGTTGACCGAACCGAATGCTCAACCGTAAATCAATCAGTATACATAATCATACTCAGTATAGAATACTGCACACAGTAACAGATAACTAGGCAGTGAAACAAACATGCCTGCGTTTTTCTTCTTGCTGTATTCATAACATTCATACATAATTCTCCTTGTTAAAAAAAAAACGAAGAAGAGTAAGAGCATAATATGAAACACAATGAGAGGACCGGGTACAAATTAAGTACATGGGGACGGCATAAAGTCCAAAGACAGCAATAAAGAAAAACAAACAGGATAAAGGATATGCAAGAATTGTTTGACAAATAAAATTCTTAAGAGTAAAGGGTTGTATAAGTCGCAAATTTAGGCGCAAGCAGCGGCCGTAATTTCAAGATTTTATGACACCGTAACCCGTCCCAATATTTATGTTTTAAGTTAAAATTACACTCTAGAAAACAGGTAGTCTTGTAATTTCTACACTACCAAACTATTTAAAAATAAAAGAGAATTATTAAAAAAGAATTGTTAAATTTATACTGGAAAATATTTTACTAAAAGTTCAACATTCAAATCATGTCAAATTAAGAATTTATATTATTATTTCTAACAATGCAGTCATTATTAAATAACTATTATTATTATATATTAATATTAATATTATGAGTTCATATTTCAAAGGGACTTAAAAATATAGATTGATAAAAGAAAATTTATCCAAGTCAAAAATAAAAAAGAGTGGGAGGCTCGAAATAGCCGACTAGAAGCCCCGAACGACATGTACGACTGTACGTACGTCAATGCAAATATAACAGGGTTAAACTTTAATGGGACCCGTGTTGTGTCCGTAATTGTCGGGCCGTGTAGTGCGCTTTATTGGTTAAAGTTCGGGCAGTCTCGATCCCCCTCGAGCCTCACGCGCTTCGCCTAATTTCCCCACTACTGTATCTGTTTCTTTTAATAAAGAATGTACAGGGGATATTTTGGTGATTATAGAATTTTACTAAACATTCGGTTATCTTATTAAAATATACTAGCTTAAAACCGGTACGATGCACGGATTGTTAATTGTTATTTTATTATTATTTTTTAATTGTATTTGTTAAAAAAATAAGTAGGCATGTAAAAATAGCTAAACACTTTTAATTAAATAAAAACATTAAAACATATTTTAAAATAAATAAATAAGTTTGCTCGTTATATTTTTGGAAAAAGAGGGGTTTTAGCATGGAAAAATAAAAAATATAACATATATTTAGTTTTAAAAGGTAAATGTCCGTGATATTTTTGGAAAATGAGGTTTTAAAATTTAATAATTTAAATTATTTAAAATACGTTTTAAAATAAATAAGTAAATGGTTTGTCCGTGATATTTTTAGAAAAAGAATGGATTTTAGTGAGAAAAATAGAAAAAGTAAATTGAAAAAAACAATTTCCCGTGATATATTTAGAAAATGAGGGACTTTGTTAGAAAAAATCTATAATATATTTTAGCTGAAAAAGTAATTGGTTATAAATAGGTATTTGATTATTTATATTTTAATATTTTTAGTAATTGCACGTGTTAAGAAAAATAAGTAGGCATGTTAAAATAAGTAAACTTTTAAAAAAATAATTATAATATTAGGTTTAAAAATAAATAACTAAAGGTTTGTCCGTGATATTTTTGGAAAATAAGGGGTTTTAGTAAGGAATAATAGAAAAAATAACATGTTTTAGTTAAAAAGGTAATTGTCCGTTGATATGGTCAGAAAAGTAATTATAGAAATATAATTGACAAGTCAATGGAAAGGCCGATATTTAAGGCCTGACACCCTAATTATTCATTAATTACGAATTAATGAATAGGGAAAATATACAGCCCATAAAAAGAGTCCAAAATATGGTAAATTCATCAAAAAAGGATCCGGAATCCCAATTAAAGGCAATTAATGAGTCATAGCCTTTATCAACAAGGAAACGAATTCTCCAGCAAGAAATACAATGTTTATCCAATATAAAAAAGGAGACTTATTCGCTAATACTCCTAAACATACCATACATACTAGGCTCTAGACGCCTATATAAGGACCCTGATCCTACAATCAGAACTACGTTTTGGACACAGGTTCATACGTCATCTACTACGTTTTGGGCACAGCTCCATACGTCACAACGCCTCGAAGGCGCAACAAGCCACAAAGGCACCCCTAGAACTACGTTTTAGACTTCATCCACGAATAAGGACATACAAGTCATCTACAACGTTTTAGACTTCATCCTCGAATAAGGACATACAAGTCACTACGTCCTTGGTGTGCCCCTACCGGCTACCGCCATAGCCCCAAGGGCAACACCAAGAACTACGTCTTTGGCTTGATTCTCAATAACGATTTGAGATATGTAGGCATCTTGTGAGGACCGATTTAGTCTCGAAACACAAGTGCAGCCATTAAAGCTCGAAGCTCATTAAACCCTCGCATTAAATTCGTAAGCTCAGATTTTATTCCACAACATTTGGCGCCGTCTGTGGGAAGACAACATCAACCATGGCAAACACACGAAGAACAACTCGAGATACTCAAACTCCTGAGGATCGCCCTATCACCTCTGAGGCTGATACTCACGGAAATCAACCACCGCCAACTACTGGCACTCAAGGGACGAATATCCCCACCAACACTCAAGGACCGGAAATCCCAATTTCGGTTGAAGGGACGAATCCCCTACAGATGGTCATTCATTGATCTAATACACAAGAGACCGTTCACCAGCAACCAATCTCGACTTCTCCACTCATCATGAATGCACCGAAAAGCCTTCAACTCCATATTACTGATCTCCCTCAATACGCGAATCAGACTTTGGGGATGCCAAGCTATGGCATGCCCCCTCGACCCATGGCGGGCGGTAGTGGAACTAATCCAATCTACCATGAGGCATATGTGCCCCCTTATATTCAAGGTCTGGGACCCCAAACTCGCCAGACCCCTTTCGTTCAAGATTACTCTGGCCCATACACCGAGGATGAGGGTTATACAACTGGGAGGATGTCGCCCCAAGAAGGAGACGTTCTTCCCAGACCAATCGGGAACAACCCCAAACTACAAGGGAGAAACTTGCAGCCCATGAGGCAGAGACTGCAAGGCTCAAAAAACTCCTTGCTGAGGAAGAGGCCGCTCAATCTCGGGGCCAAACGACTGAAGGGATCCCGATAATCAACTTGGATCCACCGGCAAGGAGAACCACGAGGGCCGAAGCCCCAATGGGTGATCCTAGTATTCTGTTTCCCCTAGGAGATCCTGATGATCCTACACCACCGTTTACTCAAGACATCATGAAAACGGCTATATCCAGAAAATTCAAGATGCCTTCGATCAAAGCCTATGATGGAACGGGAGATCCCGCAAATCATGTAAGGACCTTCTCCAATGCACTGCTGTTGCAGCCAACCAACGATGCGGTCAAGTGTAGGGCGTTTCCACAAACCTTGGCAGGCATGGCTCAGCGCTGGTATAGTCGTCTTCCTCCCAACTCAATTGGGTCTTTCAAGGAGCTAAGCAAAGCTTTTATCAATCAGTTCTTTAGTGGAAGGGTGCATGAGAAAAGCTCTGCATCACTCATGGCAATACAGCAAGGAAAGAATGAAGCCCTAAGGGACTACATCAATCGATTCACTCGGGAGGCTTTGAAAGTCCCAGACTTAGAGGACAGAGTGGCTATGATAGCCCTACAACAAGGAACTACTGATGATCACTTCAAAAGATCATTGGCAAAATATCCACCCGAGAGCATACTGAAGCTCCAAGATAGAGCCGGAAAGTATATCAAGGCTGAAGAAAGCATGAGAAAGTATGAACCCACTGCTAGCGGTAGTGGGAACTCAAAGAAAAGAAAAGAAACCCAGGAGTATGAAGTCAAAGAAAAGTTTCCTAGAACGTCAAAGGACTCTGATTCTCCACCCAAGAGAAACAATTTTGGGCCAAAATTTACGGAGTATGCAAGATTGAATACTCCCAGGAGTCAAATTCTGATGGAGATAGCTAAGGAAGGAGATCTCAAATGGCCGAAGCCAATGAGGGCTGACATGTCCAAACGGAACCAAAATCAATTCTGTCGGTTCCACAAAGAAGTCGGTCACGACACCGACGATTGTAGGCAATTGAAAGATGAGATCGAATTTCTGATACAAAGAGGAAACTATAAAAGGAATGATTACGACATAAGGGACAACGACCAAGATCGTAACCCTAAGCCCCGAGGGCCAGTCATCAACATGATATTCGGAGGGCTAACTGCTGATGGGTCCTCCCGAAACTCAAGAAAAGCTTATGCTCGAGAGGTAATGACTGTGGTTGGAGAAGCACCGAAGCGTTCCAGAACAGAAGTGTCAATAGGTTTTGATGATTCAGACTTGGAAGGGGTGAAGTTCCCCCACGATGACCCTCTAGTCATCATACCTGTGATTGGGAATTCTGAAATAAAGAGAGTTTTGGTCGACAATAGAGCCTCAGTGGATATCTTGTTCCATGATGCTTTTATCAAGATGGGCTATACTGACTCTCAGTTGACACCCTCGAATATGCCCATATATGGATTCAATGGAGTGGAGTCAAAGGTGGAAGGCACTATCCAACTCCCAATGACAATGGGGCAAGGGTCGAATACGTCCACTCAGATGTTGAACTTCATAGTTATAAAGGCAACTTCGACCTACAATGAAATCTTGGGAAGGACGGGTCTTCATGCGTTCAAGGCCGTTGCCTCATCTTATCATCTGAAAATCAAGTTCCCAACGAGGAATGGGATTGGTGAAGAACGAGGAGACCAAAAGATGGCTAGAAGCTGTTATGTAGCCGTGTTAAGGCATGATGGAATCGGGGGGCAAGTTCTCCCCATTGAAGACATGGATACTAGTGATAATGAGGACCGAAGAGGGAAACCAGCTGAGGATTTAATCCCAATTCCCTTAGTCCCTGGTGAACCAGAGAAGGTGACTTATGTTGGAGCACTATTGCATGAGCCATTGAAAAGCAAGCTCATATCTTTTCTTCAAGAGAATAATGACGTTTTTGCTTGGACAGCGGCTGACATGCCAGGGATTGATCCCCAATTTATAACTCACAAGTTGAATGTGGATCCTGAAAGAAAGACGGTGAAACAAAAGAAGAGAAATTTTGCTCCAGAAAGGCAAGAGGCCATTAAACAAGAAGTTGAAAAACTTCTAGAGGCCGGATTCATTGAAGAGATACAATTCCCGGAATGGTTGGCTAACCCCGTAATGGTCAAAAAGGCCAATAGAAAATGGAGGATGTGTGTAGACTTCACTGACTTGAATGATGCATGCCCTAAGGATTGTTTTCCCTTACCAAGGATTGATGCATTAATAGATGCTACAGCTGGACACGAGATGCTCAGCTTCATGGATGGCTTCAGTGGATACAACCAAATCAAAATGCACAAGGATGACATCTCCAAGGTATCATTCATCACTGACTTTGGTGTTTTCTGTTATGTAGTCATGGAATTTGGACTTAAGAATGCAGGGGCAACCTACCAAAGATTGGTGAACATAATTTTTGGATACCTAATTGGAAAAACCATGGAGGTCAACGTAGATGACATGTTAGTCAAGAGCCTCGATAAGGCCGATCACATTGAGCACCTCCGAGAGGCATTTGAAGTGCTAAGGCACCACAAGATGATGTTGAATCCAGCTAAGTGTGCCTTTGGTGTAGGCTCGGGAAAGTTTTTAGGCCTAATGGTTTCCAAGAGAGGAATCGAGGCCAATCCCGACAAAATCAAAGCAATTCTAGACATGGAACCACCAAAGATTGTCAAAGATGTCCAAAAACTAACGGGAAGAGTGGCAGCATTGGGAAGATTTATCTCCAAATCAGGAGAGAAGTGCTTATCTTTCTTCAAAGCACTTAAGAATGTGAAATTTTTTGAATGGACAGCTGAAAGCCAAGAGGCCTTTGAAGCCTTGAAGAAGTACATGGCTGAGCCACCACTATTGGCCAAACCAAAACCAGGAGAGGTTCTTTATCTATACTTGGCAGTATCCAACACTGCCCTCGGAGCTGTTTTGGTAAAAGAAGAATTGAAGGTTCAGAAACTCATCTACTATGTGAGCAAGATCCTACATGGAGCAAAAATAAACTACTCTATGATTGAGAAGTTTGCCTTAGCCTTGATAATGGCCTCAAGAAAGCTACGCCCATACTTCCAGGCACACAAGATAGAGGTTTTGACCAATCAACCTCCAAGAAACATCTTGCACAACCCTCAAGTTAGTGGAAGGTTGATCAAATGGGCCATTGAACTAGGGGAATTTGTCATCATGTACAAGCCTCGAACGACCATCAAAGCTCAAGCACTCGCTGACTTCATGGTATAACAACTAAAAGGCAAGCTACACAACTCTACGCTAAAACATAAAGACACCCGCACAACACACAACTAATAGGCAAGCTACACAACTCTACGCTAAAGTGATGGTATAACAACAAAAGACAAAATATATTAAAGATTAACCATACGAGGTTGGTTTTTCGTCCAGTCAAAAACATTTCGACCAAAATCAAAGTAAGAAAAATCCTAGTATTCTTACAGTTCATTTATACATTCATATATATGCTGGTGTGCGAACACCAACACAAACCCAATTAAAAAACACCCCTAGAAACACAACTACAAAATCAAAAACTAGCAAAATCTACCCTTTTTACAACACAAATAACACTTTTGCACTAGCACCATACATAAACACATATACACAAAGCAGAATTTGTATGAACAACAACAAAAAAGCTTAAACCCAGAAAATCCAAACCCTATATAAATACTAAACCCACCTACAAAAAGCCTAAAGTACAAACCACATAAATGAATATATATATGCCTAGATCTAAAAACAAGCAACCATGACATTCAACAAAGAAAACAAGTGTTCATGAAAGATAATGCAAAAAATACAAAAGAGAGGAAAAAGAGAAATAATGGAGGTGGCAACTCTTCAAGAAAATGGCAGTAGTGAAGTAATATAAACTGAAAAGAGAATATACAAAGTCTGGAGTGTTATAAAGAAAAGAAGCAAGGGAGTAGTTACCTAAGATAAGGTCTTAATAGTAAATAAAAGTACAAAGTACAAACGTTTCACATTTCTATTGGACAATATAAAAAGTAGCTATTGAAAGTATATTTTTTACTGTCTAGCTACAGAAAGATCCGAGAATGGCAAGAAAAATATTCTTAAAAATATTTCAAGCAAATTTAGGCGGGAATTCCAAGAGTGGTAGAAATATTTGTGGACCTTGGTTAAATGTGTTCGGTCAGAAGAACGAAAAAATATTTTGGAACCCGAAAAAATAGGCTCCAAACGTAAAAGACTATCGGAGGCTAAAACGACGAAAATCAAAAGATAAGTGGAGGCTAAAACACAAAAAAAAAATAAAATCTTATAAGTTACACGTGAACGTTCTCCTGGATTTAACAAACGGTAAGACCACAATCCCTGAAATTGGCATCCGGCTACATTCGAAGCCAATTATTGGTGACATAAAATCAAAAATATTCTTCTAAGTTACTTAGGAATACTCCGTCTATGAATAGGTCCTAGACTTGGGAAGCGAAAAGACACAAACCTCTAAAATTGGCACCCGGCTACGTCCGAAGCCAATTTGGGGGGGGGGGGACAGAAAATCATGAAATTTCTTCTAAATTACTCAGGAACGCCCCGTCTACGAATGGACCTTGGACTGAAGAAGCGGAAAGAACCTAACCTCTAAAATTGCCATACGGCCACGTCCAAAGCCAATTCTTGGGGGCAGAAAATTAATTTTTTTTTATTAGTTACTTAGGAATGCCCCATCTACGAACGGACCCTGGACTGGAGAAGCGGAAAGACTCTAACCTCTAAAACTAGCATCCGACCACGTCCGAAGCCAATTCTGGGGGCAGATAATCAAAAAAAAAAAAATCTTCTAAGTTACTCAAGAACGCCCCGTTTACGAACGGACCCTGGACTGGAGGATCGGAAAGACCGTAACCCAATTGGCATCCGGCTACATCCGACGCCAATTCTGGGGTCGGAAAATAAAAAAAAAATCTAAGTTACTCAGGAACGTCCCACCTACGAACGGAACCTAGACTTCAAAAGCAGAAAGATCACAAAGATCACAACGACTGACAATTATACTCCTCCATCCGGCAAAGTCGCATAAAGGAGTGGGGAACAAATGATAGGCTACGTAACACTGAAGCCCGAGAGATAGAAGAACGATCCAGACCCAGAAAGGGTCAGAGGGAAATAGTCCTGAGGGTTCAGACAAGATGATATATCCAGATCTCACATTGAATTTGGACGATACGACAAATGTCGGAGAATGAGTCGGTCATAGACAAAATGATCAAATGTATAGAAATGACAGGTGGCTGGACGCCTACAAAAGCCTAACATCACGACGCGAATATTCCTCCACATTTCTTTAATGATGACAGAAATGATTACATGTCACAATCAACATATTCCATCTGCAGCTTTTCACACGCCAAGATGATGTTTACACGTGTTCGCCATCCCGCTCCTCGTGCACGTGTTCGTCATCTGTGCGCTCCAGGCATCCCACTGTCCTGCCAAGGGATAGTCCAGATTTTGGGATAACACCCGAAAACCCTAATCCTTCGCCTATAAATAGCGCAAGGATTAGAGTGTTGGGGTAGTTTCATTTTTACACACAAACCCATATACACACTGATACATTCTTTTTGCCTTATCTTTTTTCTCCGAAAACCCCATCTCATTCTCATGTCGGAGGTGTCGCAAGGCTTTCACCTCTGTCGACATTATTTTACCAGAGCCCTTTCCGACAGCTTCACCACATTTCGAGATCTCAATCACCGAAAGAAAGAGAAGAAGAACGTATAACGAACTAAAGTTATCATAAATTTCTTCTATCACCTTGATACGTGTTATTAAATTGTGTAGCCTCTACCAAGTGATTCTTCATTCTTAATATCAAAAGAGGAATATTAACCTCATGTGCTAAAATTAGCATACCAACCGACAACGGAGCATAAATGATTATTCAAAACAATAAAAGTTACTTTTAAAATAAAAGTGAGGAGAAGTACTAATTTGTAAAACAAAAAATGAAAGTATTGAACGCCCTTAATCAAAACTTCACCCCCTTCATGTAAAAACTTGAAAACGCTTAAACGTGTAATCTGACCATGCTTCCAAGAGACGTAGATAATCCAAATGATTTATGAATTTTTTGATATTAATTTGTAAAAAATATTAATTTGACTTAAAAATAATTAAAATAAATTTGAATTCGAGCTATTTAAATACATTATAGGACCGATATGAGTTTCAAACAAACGGGCAAACCTAATCAAATTTATGCCTTTTTCTAATCTGAGAAATATATATATATATATATATATATATATATATATATATATTATATTCTATTGTTTCTGAGTTTTATGTTTTTATCTTATCGAAAAGATCAAATGCCGAATCCATTTATTTTTCTGGTATTCAAGCAGATTGGAATATGTAATATCATAATAATGGTAGAAATTTAATCTATTTTGATATTCTATACAAAATTCCATAACTTCGTAAGCCTAAGTAGCAGAATTATGTTTCTGGGAATGTTTTATAAATTTCTTTCCATTTGTATCTGTTTCTCAAATTCCAATTTGAGTAGAATTTTTTTTTTATTCCCCCGTTCATAGTTAATACGTATTTCATACATTGTATTCCAGATATGGAGTTGGGTTCAATTTCATGTGATTCAGTAAACATAATATATATATATTTCTCAGAGCGGTAAAACATATATTTGGATCTATTTTCTTGTCGATGTACATGGGTATTTCGAAGAACGTGTATATTGGTTTCTCATTCTTGTTGTACATATTTTTCGTTGCATTATGTTTTTCTGCTATATTGGTCGTTGCGTTATTTTTCATGCTAACACGGTTGCATCATACAATCCAAACTCGCTTACTCGCTAGTGTAAAATCATTTTTCCTCCCCTTTTTTTATTTATCAAAATGTTAAAAAGAACCATGCAGTTCAAACCCAATTTAAAATTTTCAAATTGATCATCACCAAATTAAAGTTTGAATATATAAAGAATAAACGATCTAGTTAATCGCTTTACTTAGAAAAACTAAATAAAAATTATAAAAGGGCTACTAATTTAACTTATTAGTCGATAATGTGTGACTTATTTTTTAACTATATCTGGGGTCTGGAATAACTTGCATGTCTGTAGCAGTGTATTTTTTCTAGTCGAAAGTATTTTGCTTCTTATTAGATTTACTGTAACAGAATTGTAAGTATATTTGTAAGTGTATGAAGCTCTGTAATTGAGAAAGGAATAGAAAGTGTTATTCATCAAAGTTACATACTGAATGAACCAAAAGAGTACTTATAGACCCTCTGTGGTCAAATCTCTAACAGACTCAAAACAATGTTTATTGCCTTTAACAAAAATACAAAATATTACAGCCGGCACAACTAAGTCCACATATGACCAAGTAATTTGTTATTTATTTGTGACACCAAGACATGCTGAATAGAAGCTTTATGTTGAGCCTTGAGATGTACAATAACAGCTACTACTGGAGATGAATTATCAGTCGTATTAGTCCCCCCATAAACTGGAGATACATAAGGATTGTGAAGACTGTTAGGCTCAAGGCATGTCTGAATACCACTATTAACAAGCCTACACATTGTGACTATGTCACTCTACATGACCTAGTGAAGTTTATCACTGGGATATAGTATAGGTCTCCATTGTACTTGTCTTGTTCTCATGTACTTAGCTTTATTCTGAATGCTCAATGTTATAATGAGCTTAGTAAATTTCTTGCACCTAGAATGTACATAGGCCATAGAATAATTGTCCTGGAAGAAGTTCAATTTGTTCATGCAGCAGGATTGGAGTGAATAAGGCCTTGAAGAAATAAGTTGCAGAAATTTGTCTAAGTGCCTATATCGTGAAGTCAGAATGAGCTATGTCGTGAAGTCCAAAATATCCATGTCGTGAAGTATTGAGATCGCATAGTCCAAAATGAACTATATCGTGAAGTCTTCAAGACTCATGTCGTGAAGTGTTGAGATCGCAAAGTCAGAATGTACTAGATCGTGAAGTCCTCAAGAAGGCTAGATCGTGAAGTCCTCAAGAAGGCTATATCGTGAAGTCCTCAAGAAGGCTATATCGTGAAGTCCTCAAGAAGCCTATATCGCATACTCCTGAAATAGTCATATAGCAAAGTCCTCATATAGCAAAGTCAAGAATGCTCTATGTCGACAAGTCAAAGAATCAGGAATATGCTGGAGTTCACGATGTCAACACTTAGCTGTTTATAACAAGACAAATTAAGGTACATAACCAAGATTCAAAGGAGACAAATACTGAAGCATCTGTTACGGTGAGGTGGTCCAAAGACAGATGGCAAATCTACAGCAAAACTTGGAGAGAAAGAATAGAGACAAGCAGCTACAGATACAGGATAGGACAACCGAAAACAAGTGGTCCTTCCTGACACCGTTAACCTATTATGGGAGAACAAGTGGGAGTTACAGTTAAGGGGTAGCTGTGTAAATAGGGTTTGCACTAGTTTTGTATAGGTAATATATATATATGGTGCACCCCCTATTGTAAGCTGAAGGAGAGATACACATTGAAAAATTCAAGCACTCTTTTCTTTGTAAGAAAACAAGAAAACACTGTTCTTGTTTAGAAGCCAGAATTTCACTTATGAAATTTTGGAAGCTGTAGTATTTGATTTACTTAATACAAAGTACATTAAAGTGATTATGTGTGTTTTGTTTACTTTATTCCGCATTTTCAAACAACACAATCTAACTCAGCCTTTTAGTTTCAAGAAAACGAAAAACATTCAAACTATCCATTCACCCCCCTATGTCTAGTTTCTTGGTGATATTCATATCTAACAAGTGGTATCAGAGCAAGGCTGTTGACATACAAACAGTAAAAGATCAAGCATGAGTTCACAGAAACTAAGCAGTATCAAGATTCCTCCATTTGACAAGGAACACTACAATCTATGAAAGAAGAAGATGTTGTTGTTCATCAAAGATTCAAACCCCATGTACTTAGACATTATAAAACATGGTCCCTTCACTCCAATGATTGAAATTGCTGAAACAACTGTTGGTACTGAGAAAATACCAAAGAGATATGAACCTAAAGATCCTTCAAAATACACTGATCCCGAGAAGGAGAAAATGGCTCTAGATGGATATCTTCAACTCATTATTTGTGAATCCATGGATCTCAACATGTATGACACTATTGCTCACTGTAGTAGTGCAAAGAAGATGTGGGAGCTTATAGAAGTACTATGTGAAGGAACTTCTGAAGTAAGAAAGAACAAGAAACATATTCTTGTTTCACAGTATGAAACCTTTATGGCTCAGCCAAAAGAGGGCATCACAGAAGTATTCGAAAGGTTCAACAGGTTGATAAATGATCTTAAACTCTATGACAAGCATTATGAAACTGAAGAGCTTAACATGAAGTTCTTGTTAACTCTACCAAATCACCTGGAGCCAAGGATCTCTTCCCTCAAAGAAAGAGATCTAACCAAGATTGTCTTTGATGTATTGTATGGTGTTTTGAAAACATATGAACTAGAGTTGTTTTAGAAGAGGTCCATTCAAGCAAAGCAAGGTATGATCAAAGAATGGAAGCAATGAATGTCAATCAAGTCAAGATTGAAGAACTGAAAGTTGAAGACACTGGTGATGAGTCTCAAGTCATCTATGATCTGCCTGAGGAAGATGATTTCTACTGCATAGATGAATTGGACAAAATAGAAAACAAATCTTTTGCATATATGACTAGGAGATATCCTAACATAAGGTTCAAAAGGAAGAAACCATTTAAGTCCAAGTTTAATGCTAGTGGTGCTGGTGGATCAAGTGGCTCAAACACCTTCAGTAAAGGGAAAGGAATTGCCAGTGCTGCAAAAGGTGGATACAAGACTGGGAGTGTGGATAGGTCCAAGATAAGGTGCTATAACTGCAATAAACTTGGGCACTTTGCTACAGAGTGCAAGAAGCCCAAACAGGTCAGAAAGGACAAAGCATACTTAGAGCTTGAAGCTAAGTATGAAGCTCTACTCAAGAAATAGCAGGGTAAAGCTTTTATTGCAGAGGGAAAGTGCTAGGATGATTCTGATGAAGAAGAAGAATAGGAGTACTCAAACTATGCCTTAATGGCTTTTTCTGATGATGGCGATTCCTCAAATCAGGTAATCTTACTTCTCTTGATATGACTCCCTCTCAATACAAGCAAACTGTTGAAGACATGAGTACTTAAATGTTTAATATTCATACTAGCATGTTAGTTGCTAATGAAGAAATTGATAGGCTAACTGCTAAGAACCTCGAGCTTACATAAAAGAATGAGGAACTTGAATTAATGGTTGTGAACCTTGATGGTTTGAAAAAGGAGGTTGAGTATCTTAAGAACAAAGTAGTTTGTGCTGAACAGATAGAAATAGCTCTTAGGGAACAAATTGCTGAAAATGAATTAAAGATAAGAAGCTATAGAAACTCCTCTGAGATCATTCAAACCTATCACAAGGAACACACTGAAGACTACAAGGTTGGAATTGGTTTTGATTATGAGAATGACAAGGGAAGGAAGAAGGCCAAGGACAAAGGAAAAGAATCTTTTGTAAACAAAAATGCTCCAACTATTTTTTCAAATGTCAAAGAGCCCATCTTCAAAAAGAGTGTTGTTGAGTTTGATGAAGATTTACTGGTCATCAAACAACAATTACTTGAAGAAGATGAGGCTGCTAAAGACATTCCTTCCTCTCCCAAATCTGTAAATCAGAAAGAAACCAAAGACAATCTTGTTAAGAGTCCTAAGGTTAATAAGGAAGTTGTTCAGAAAAAGAAACAGAACAGAAAGGGTAAGGTAGGTGTCAACAAGGGTAACAGTTATGCTTATGTGCCAAATGCTCCTAGGAAATAGTGTCAAAATTGCTAATCTATTAATCGTTTGACTCATAAGTGTAATAAACCTGTCAGTAATGAAGCTGATAATCTGAGTAACCATTCTGTTGACATGAACAATATCCATGATTCTTTCTGTGATAAATCTAACTGCATGACATGTTATGTGACTGTTATTGCTAATTTCTTATCTCTAAAGAAAAAACTTGACTCTACACAATCATGTGAATCACACACACATCTGCACACTCACAGGATAGGATCCCCAATCAAGGTTGAGAGGGTAAAGACTTCATGCGAGCCTAAGAGTGTCAACTCTAAAGCCTCAAACACAGTGAAGTCTCCTACTGTGAAGAATGCTGTTTATGATTGAAGAATCAATTACAAAACTGTTTCTAAATCAACTGGACCCTACCAAGTGTGGGTACCAAAAACAACTTAGTCATTTTGTGAATGCAGGGCAACAGGAATAAAAGAGTCATATGGATCTTGGACAGTGGATGCTCAAGTCACATGACTGGTGATATAGCCCTGCTATCACATTTTGAGGAGAAGGCTGGCCCATCGATAACCTTTGGAAATGACAACATTGGTTATATAATGGGATATGGTAGTGTTAAATCTGGAAATGTCATTATTGAAGATGCAGCATTTGTTGAAGGACTAAAGCACAACCTCTTGAGCATTGGACAATTCACTAACAGGGGTTTCAAAGTGGAATTTGTTGAAGATCAATGTCTAATCTCTAAAAGAGGAAGTGGGGAAGTTGTTTTGACTGGTGTGAAGAAAGGAAGCTTGTTTGTGGCTAATCTCAAGGATGCAGATAAGGGTGAAATGTGCTGTTTCTACACAAAGGCCACAAATGAAGAATTCTGGCTATGGCACAAGAAACTGTCTCACTTGAATGTAAAAGCAATGAATTCTCTAGCAAAGAGAGAACTCATCACAGACATGCCTGCTTTGGAGTTTGTTCAAGATGGAGCATGTGAAGCATGTCAAAAAGGGAAAATAAAAAGGTCAAGTCACAAGAACAAATTGCTCAACTCAAATTCAAAGCCTCTGAAGCTAATTCACATGGATTTATTTGGCCCTGTGAATGTAATGTCCCTTTCCAAGAAGAAATATGCTCTAGTCATGGTTGATGATTATTCAAGATAAACTTGGGTGGAATTCCTGTTTTCCAAGGATGAAGCTCCTCAAGTAATTATAGAGCATATCAAGAGAGTCGATAGAGAAGCACAAAGCACTGGTTCCTCTGTGGTTGCTTTGAGAAGTGATAATGGAACTGAGTTCAGAAATTCAACACTATATGAGTTCTGCAAAGATAAAGGAATTTCTCAACAGTTTTCATCTCCTAGAACTCCACAACAAAATGGAGTGGTTGAAAGAAAGAATAGAACTCTCATTGAAGCTGCAAGGACAATGCTGTTGGATGCAAATCTACCTACTAGCTTTTGATAGGCTGATGCTGTTAACACAGCATGCTATGTGCAAAATAGAACATTAATCAATAAGAAGTCTGGAAAAGCTTCTTAATCCTTGATGACTGGAAAAAGAGCATCCTTCAAGCATCTTCATGTTTTTGGAAGCAAATGTTTTGTGATGAAAGATACATCTGAGCATATTGAAAAATTTGATGCTAAGGCATTTGAAGGTGTCTTCATTGGATACTTTCTGGAAAGGACAACATACAGAGTGTTTGTACCTGAGCAACACAAAGTGATGGAAAGCATGGATGTTACTTTTGATGACAAGAAATTTCCTGGAGTTGCAACAAGTGAAAAAGACAATGTGCCATTAAGATTTGAAAATCAAGGTTACCTTGAAGATTCTGAGAGTGAAGATGAGACACCTGTTCTAACTGTTCCACAAGATGAAAGAAATGAAGCTGATGATCACCCTCAAACACCTGTGCAAAGGATCACTAACGCAGGGGGAGAAGAAGAGAATACAAATGGTGGTGAATGGTGATCAAAATGACCCTGAGTCAAGTCAAGGAGATGAACAGGGTCACACAAGGAAATGGGACAGAGCCCATACTAGGGAACAAATCATTGGTGATCCTAGTGAGGGTGTTAGAACAAGGAGAGCTACAATGAATACTAGCCTGTACAGCTGCTTTTTGTCACAAGAAGAACCAAAGGTAATTGAAGAAGCATTGAAGAACTCTGACTGGATTGTTGCCATGCAAGAAGAATTGAATCAATTTGAGAAGAACAAAGTTTGGGAATTAGTACCACCTCCTGAAGGTAAGAATGTCATTGACACCAAATAGGTATTCATGAACAAAATGGATGAAGAAGGTGTGGTGGTAAGAACCAAGACAAGGTTAGTTGCCAAAGGATACTGTCAACAAGAAGGCATTGACTATGATGAGACATTTACACCTGTAGCTAGACTGGAGGCCATCAGGATTTTCTTGGCCTTTGCTGCTCACTCAGATTTCAAGGTGTATCAAATGGATGGGAAAAGTGCTTTTCTCAATGGTGATCTTGCTGAAGAGGTTTATGTGTCTCAACCTCCTGGCTTTGAAAATGAAGACTTCCCAGACTTTGTGTATAGATTGCTAAAGGCACTCTATGGACTCAAACAGGCACCAAGAGCCTGGTATGAAACTCTATCTCAATTTCTTCATTAGCATCAATTCACCAGAGGTACAATTGATAAAACTCTATTCTTCAAGAAGCATGGAGATGATATCATTCTAGTTCAAATCTATGTGGATGATATCATCTTTGGCTCTTCAAATGAAAAACTCTATGAAAGGTTCTCTAAGCTGATGCAAAGCAAATATGAGATGAGTCTGATGGGAGAGTTAACCTACTTCCTAGGCCTGCAAGTACATCAAAGGGAGGATGACATCTTCATAAATCAATCTAAGTATGTTAAAGATCTTTTAAAGAAATATGGTTTAGAAGAGTCATCCCCTGCAAAAACTCCAATGTCTACTGCAATCAAGCTTGATGAAGATAAGAAAGGCAAGAGAGTTGACATCAAGGTCTACAGAGGAATGGTTGGATCTCTACTCTATCTCACTGCTAGCAGACCAGACATCATGTTTGCCACATGCCTATGTGCAAGGTTCCAATCTGATCCCAAGGAATCTCACATGATGGCCATCAAAAGAATCTTCAGGTATATGAAAGGGACTCCTAATCTTGGCTTATGGTATCCAAAGGGCACTGGGTTCAACCTGGTTGGTTATACAGATTCAGATTATGCTGGATGCAGAATTGACAGGAAGAGCACTTCAGGAAGCTGCCAATTCTTGGGTCAAAGGTTAGTGTCCTAGTTCAGTAAGAAACAACAATCCACAGCAACATCTACAGCTGAGGCTGAATATATTGCTGCTGGAAGCTGCTATGCTCAATTGCTTTGGATTAGAAATCAACTCATGGATTATGGACTAGTGATGGAGCACATTCCCCCGATGTGTGACAATACTAGTGCAATATCCATTGTTGCCAATCCTGTTAATCATTCTACTACAAAGCATATTGAGATAAGGTACCATTTCATTAGGGAACATGCTGCAAATGGTATTATAACAGTCTCTTATGTTCCAACTGAGAAACAATTAGCTGACATATTTACTAAACTCCTAAATGAAGCTGTCTTCAACAGACTTGTGAGTGAAATTGGAATGATCAATCCTTCATTTAGTAGTTCTAAGTAATTATGCTAGTTAATTGTTGCAGCAGTAAATTTTCACTGTATTTAAATGCACTATTTGATTGGAGTGAAAATTAGCTGAGATATGGTTTATAAATATTTCAGTATTTTACTGCATATTTTTCAAATCATATTTGTTTGTGGAGTTATGAGCTTTAAAGACATCTCTATATAGGTGATCTTGAGAGTTCACGACTTAGTTCAAATTAAACAGACTTTTATCGCAAACTGTTAAAACTGTGAGACTTTGCGATATAGTTCATTTCTTGAGTTTGCGATATAGTTCATTTCTTGACTTAGAGACACAGAATAACTATATCGACAAGTCTCTACATAATTAACAGAATTTTGATTTAAATTAATTTTATTTCAAAATTTTGATTTATGTCTGACAAATTGTTTGAAATTCCAAAAAGAGAGTTCTTGACAGGGTATTTATACTATATCGCAAAGTCTACTCATACATTCTACCTCTCAGACTTTGCAACATTGTTCATTTCTGGACTCTGCGATCTACTTTGCAAGACTTCGCGATACAGTCTATTTTGAGACTTCACGACATCAAAATAGTCTGTACAAATTCATAACTCTATATCGCACTGTCTCAGTCATACAAATACCTTTTTGCAAACACTTTCATCTTTTCATCTTGTCGATTACTCTCAATTTTTAAACCTAATCTCAAATCTTCATCTCTCTTCCTCAACCTCAATCCTAGCAATGGCACCCAAATCTCAAACAGCTGCTTCATCAAACCCTTTAACCATACCCAAAGAAACCAACTTTCTCACCATTCCATCAGATGTAGAAGCAAATCCCAGGTACAAGTGTTTTGTACGGTTCTTAAACACATCCTACCTTCGCCAAGCTTTGACAATGAACCCAACCATGTATGTTGATTTACTGGAAGCTTTCTGGAGAACTGCTAAGTGTACTGTAATGGCGAGGGAGGATGGGACTTCATTTCAGGAGATTACTTGCACAATTGGCGGTAAACAATTGCAGTTTGGGGAGAAAGAGATAAATGAAGCTTTGGGATTCAAGACTGAAGGGCATGATGCTGAAGCGAATGACACAGAAATGGTGGCATTCATGGACCTTATAAAGTATGCTGATGAGATTGACATGGCAAAGTTGAACAAGAAGCATGTCAGGAGGGAATGGTCTTTCTTGTTCGATGCTCTTCAAAAGGTATTCCTGTGCAGAAAGACAGGGTGGGACCAAATCATCCACATTGCAGTAAAGCTTGCCTATTCTTTGGCCAACAACCAGGAAATCAATGTTGGCGCAATCATCCTTAAGGAGTTGTCTCAAAGGCTAGGCAGGACTATTCGTGGCAGAGGTAATGAAATTTTCTATTCTCGTTTTATTCAATGCATTTTAAATCATCTAGATAATCAATTGCATGAATTAGAAGGGATAGATACAACAAAATTGGCTTATCCTAAGACCATGTCCAAAGTCCTTTTTGGTTCATTGGACACTAGGAATCAAGTGGATGTGATTTTGAGTGTGACACAGCATATGCAAGACACATTCAAAACTTATCCACTTGATCAACCCATATATCATGAACTTTCCTGGAAAGGGAAGGCTAAGACTGAAGGTGCCTCACAGTCTATCCCAAGCCTCCCTATCCCATCCAGTGACCCCCCTGCAAACAGTACCTTAGTAATTAGGGAGCCAAGTGCACCAATCTCTCAAAAGGTTGGTGTTACTAAAAAGAAGACAAAGAAGAGAGCCCTAGCTATAATTGATGAGTCTGTAGATTTAGGGAGTGAGGAACCTGAGTCACAACTCACCAGACAAAAGAAGAAATCCAAATCTATAGCCACCACTGAATCCTCCCAACAGGATTCAGATGTGTTAAAAGGGGTAAACCTGTTACTATCAATGTCCTCTCAACAGGATATTGTTATTGAAAAAAGTAGTCTCCCCAATACAACTTGTAAAGAGTCAGCACAGGGTCAAGAACTCACTCTTGACTCAGGTGAAAATAAGGGTGAACATACACTGAGTAGAGAGCACATCAACCTTGAAACTCCTCCTATTTCTCAGGGGGAGTTGCCAAAATCAAATCTAAACTCCTCTATTCTTCCAGAATCTACAACATCAAATATTTCTTCAATACTGGAAAGTCATTCACATGACAATCCTGCACTTGATCATACACATCTTGATTCTGTGTATGAGCCCCTTTCAAGTGACATGGTGCTTGACACTGTGCTCACCACCCAGGACCCCCAATTAGTTGGTCAGGAAATGCATGCTGGGGCATATTCTAATGACACCAACATAAACATGGAGGATTCACCAGTTTTTACTGGAGACTCTATGCCTAACTCTCCAATCCTCAGGGATTTGGACATGCCTTCACAAGCAAATAGAGATGATGTTGTAACTCATCCCATTTCAATAGAGACAACATCATACTCTACAACTATTCCAAGGCTGGAGGAAACTCAAACCACTTTCATACCTGTTGCAGAACCCTCATATGTGACAGGAGTGCCTAGCACTAGCTCTAACTTGGCTCAGGCCACAATGTCTCAATGGCTGGAGTCTGTGCAACATGACATGCTTTCAGGATCATCATCTGTGCCCACACAATTGACGGAAGAAGCACTACAAAACTTACATGTGGCACAAATTGATGAGTTCTCTAAAATTGCTCAACATCTCTTGACAGCTGATCTCCCCAACAAAGACTATGAGGCTATTCTCTTATGCCACATGGAGGATGTTGAAGCCCAAAAGGAGAAGATAGTGGATGAGGCTCAATAGGATGACAATGTAGATGTCTGGTTGGATGCCAAAAGGTCTGTGAAGCTTAAGGATGCTCTAGCTTTTCTCAGGGAGGACTATCTAACTGCTTTGGGGTCAAATGCCAACAGTCTCTCTCCTGCAGAAATCTATGAGGCTGTAAATGATGTCTACAAAAGTCAGTTGAAGGCTCTGCATTTCCTTGGGAAAGGTCTTCAATCAGAAATCTCAACAATCAAAGAAGAAACTGACCATTTCTGGGCTCAGCTAATGAACTCCCACCTTTCTGATTTTCCCAAGGTGGATGGCATCCTCAAGGAGGTGAAGAAGACTGCACAAAATGTTACCACAATGGATTGCACACTGGCTATGGTCTCTGATAATATGAAGAAGCTGTCTACCAAGCTAGAAAATCAACTACAATCCAACATCAACACCAACTCCATGATTTCTGTCATGTGGAAGAACCAGTATGGGGACAAGCTGGTAGATGAAGTTCCCATCTCTAACATCTCCAAGTTTGACTTCTCCAAGATCAAAGACCAATCGCTCAACTCTTTCAAATCTGAGCAAATCTTCTCCAAAGTTGATAGATTGGAAAGAGAAGTGGCTGAGCTGAAGTCTGAAAACCAAGGGATTTCTCACTCCTTGGAGCTTCTCAACTCAAAGCTGGATGACCAAAGCAAGACCACATCAAATATTTTGCTAGTCCAGCAACAAATGATGACCACAATGATGAGAAGCATGAACCTTCCTGTTCCTGGTGAAGCTCAAGACATCTTGTCTGATCCCAAGCCTAAGGGGGAGAAAGGAAAGGAAGAAAAGGAAATCATTTTGAAGAAGAAAGGGGGAGCACTTGCCAAGCAAAAGCTGAAGGGCAAAATCACAGAAAAAGATCTAAGGCCTCTTACCCTTCCTACTATTTCTGTCACCAGTATAGCTGGCCAGAAAAGTAGTGTCACAACAACTTTCTATCCTGGCACAATGCCCATGGATGTCTCTGCTCCTCAAATCACAACAAGTGCCCTGCCAGTCAAAGTAAACATTGTCACTGAGGCGAAGCTACAGGAAGTTTCCAACTCCAACATCTATCATGATGTGGCCTTCCTGGAGTTTCTGAAAGCCATACAAACCAGTGTACATGGTAAAACTCTCAACTACAGAAGCAAGCTCAATGAAGAAATCAAATACTTTACAGTAGCAGTCAGGGAAATCAAGGAAGCTCATCTAAGAGAAATCATCATGGTATCCAAAGACAATTGCTTGTGGCATTTGTCCTTTGACACTCTATAGAAGCTGAGGTATACTGAGCTGGACACACTTCTAGAACTAATTGAGAAGAATGGGGAGAACAACAAGAGATTGTATGATGATTTGAAGAAAGATCAATTTCTAAGATTGCCTGAAGTCATCTCTAATCCAAGAACCATAATTTTCCAAAGTCTCACTGAGGCAAACTTTATTGATCAACTAATGATTCCTGCTCAGTTGGAAATGAAGAACAAAGAAAAGATCAATCAAGTACTTCAAATGCTGAGAGCAAAGAGGGGGTTCAGGACTGCAGAAGAGCTAGAGATAATTCAAATTCTCCAATCATTTCTAATCCATGGAAGAATTCCTGAATCACTCAAAGTGAGGAAAGAAAAGAAAGATGACAAGGATGCTGATGAAGAGAAGAGCTATAGAAGAAGGAGTCAATCAAGGAGTGATAAGGATGGGACAAGTGAAAGCAGCAAAGGCGAATCTTCCAAGAGATCCAAAGAAAGTGAAAATGACAAGAAGAACTCACAAAGTAAGAAAGAAGCTGAAAAGAAGAAGAGTGGAAATCAACAAGTCAAGGACATTGCTAGCAGTATCTTAACCACAACACAAGACTCTAAGTCTAGGGCGGGTACTGTTAGTAATGATCCTCCAAAATCTAAATCCAAGACTTCTGAAACTGATTTTCCACTGAAGAAAAGTGAAGCCACAACATCAAAATCTAAAAGACACTTCCACAAAGTCACAACTAGTGGAGTGTTACAGTGGATCAAAGGGAAAAGATTAAAGCAACTTCCAAATGATGTAGCACTGAAGACAAATTCTCCCTGTTCTGGAAAGGTACCCCAAGTAAAGCACCGGAAACTCAAAAGTGTAGCTAAAAGAACAAGGATAACAAAGAGAAATGGAGTGATCACAAATGTTGTTGGGATTAATGTTCTTCCTCTAGATGAAGAATATGATGAAGATGCCCTAGCATTCCTGAGAGCCCAAAGAATCTTTGAAGTCAAAGTGAAATAAGATCATCTAGAGATCAAATACACTGATGGAAGGGAGAAAGAGATGAAAACAGGGAGCTGGCAATATTTTCCAACATATGAGCTTGAAAGAATACATGCCTTGCTGAATTTTGGAGAAAAAGAAGAAAGATTGTGGAAGATTGAAATTGCCAGGTTTCTGAAAATGCATTCTAATTATCAAGAAAATCTGAGGAAGTTGAATGAAGAGAAGAAGATTCAGAAAGAAAAGGAGATGACAGAAATGGAAGAGAGGGCTAAGGAGTTGAGAAAGAAAGGGTTGTGCAAAGTCAAGCTAGATCCTTATGTAGTGGAGTACAAAAACAGAAATGGAGGGAAAAGCAAAATAAGGATGGAATTTGTGGACTCCTATGTGGAAAGTGCCCTAAAAGCTGCAGTTGAAGACTTAGAAGACTCTCCTCTCATAGAAGAACTAATTGCAAGAGATGAAATTATAGAAAAGCAAATGGAATCTGAAGCTGCACAGCAACAGAAAAATTATCTGTAAGCTATCATTTTCTATTTTGTAATCAAATTCTGTTCATAATGCACATCTGTTGTTTTATCTGAAGCATATTTCCTTTTATGTAAGTTAGGCTTGTTATCAGACATGAAATTGTGCCTAAGTTTCTTACTCATAATTTGGGGGAGATTGTTTGGCTCAAGGCATGTCTGAATACCACTATTAACAAGCCTACACATTGTGACTATGTCACTCTACATGACCTAGTGAAGTTTATCACTGGGATATAGTATAGGTCTCCATTGTACTTGTCTTATTCTCATGTACTTAGCTTTATTCTGAATGCTCAATGTTATAATGAGCTTAGTAAGTTTCTTGCACCTAGAATGTACATAGGCCATTGAATAATTGTCCTGGAAGAAGTTCAATTTGTTCATGCAGCAGGATTGTAGTGAATAAGGCCTTGAAGAAATAAGTTGCAGAAATTCGTCTAAGTGCCTATATCGTGAAGTCAGAATGAGCTATGTCGTGTAGTCCAAAATATCCATGTCGTGAAGTACTGAGATCGCATAGTCCAAAATGAACTATATCGTGAAGTCTTCAAGACTCATGTCGTGAAGTGTTGAGATCGCAAAGTCAGAATGTACTAGATCGTGAAGTCCTCAAGAAGGCTATATTGTGAAGTCCTCAAGAAGGCTATATCGTGAAGTCCTCACGAAGGCTATATCGTGAAGTCCTCAAGAAGGCTATATCGTGAAGTCCTCAAGAAGGCTATATCGTGGAGTCCTCAAGAAGCCTATATCGCATACTCCTGAAATAGTCATATAGCAAAGTCCTCATATAGCAAAGTCAAGAATGCTCTATGTCGACAAGTCAAAGAATCAGGAATATGCTGGAGTTCACGATGTCAACACTTAGCTATTTATAACAAGACAAATTAAGGTACAAAACCAAGATTCAAATGAGACAAATACTGAAGCATCTGTAAGCAGCTACAGATACGGGATAGGACAACCGAAAGCAAGTGGTCCTTCCTGACACAGTTAACCTATTATGGGAGAACAAGTGGGAGTTACAGTTAAGGGGTAGCTGTGTAAATAGGGTTTGCACTAGTTTTGTATAGGTAATATATATATGGTGCACCCCCTATTGTAAGCTGAAGGAGAGATACACACTGAAATATTCAAGCACTCTTTTCTCTGTAAGAAAACAAGAAAACACTGTTCTTGTTTACAAGCCAGAATTTCACTTGTGAAATTTTGGAAGCTGTAGTATTTGATTTACTTAATACAAAGTAGATTAAAGTGATTGTGTGTGTTTTGTTTACTTTTTTCCGCATTTTCAAACAACACAATCTAACTCAGCTTTTTAGTTTCAAGAAAATGAAAAACATTAAAACTATCCATTCACCCCCCCCCCCCCCCTGTCTAGTTTCTTGGTGATATTCATATCTAACAAAGACCCAGTTTAGAACAAATAGACCAATGAGCAGCTCCATCCAAAGCTTTAATAAACACATCAGCTAACTGATCTTTAGTAGAAATTTTTTAAGGAGAAATGATGTTAGATTGAACCTTCTCACGAATGAAATGGCAATAGAGCTCAATATGTTTAGTACAAGCATGTTAAACATGATTATTAGCAATATCAACTACAGCCTGGTTATCACAATAAACATGAACAACATTAGTAACAAAAACCTGAAGATCAACAAGGAGATACTCACACCACATGATCCCAGTAGTAATAGAGGCCAAAGCACGATATTCAGCCTCTGCTGTACTTTGAGAAGTAACAGACTGCTTCTTGGCTTGCCACGAAATGAGAGCATCCCCTAGCTTCAAACAAAACCCTGTAATAGAACGACCAGTGATGGTGCACCCACCCCAATCACTGTCACAAAACCCTTGTAAAGACAACTGATTGTTGACAGGGAAAAATAAGCCCAATCCTGCAGTACATTTGAGATAACGGAGGTTACGAAACAATGCATCAAGATGTTTCATACGAGGGGCTTACATAAATTGACTAAAGAGGTGAACTGAATAGCTGATGTCGGGGCGAGTGAATGTCAAATACAAAAGTTTTCCAACCAGACTATGATACAAAGAAGAATTCGGAATCAAAGCTCCTGACTTAATATTAGCATATAGCTTAATATTCTGATCAAGAGGAATATAAAGAGGTTTAGAATCCAAGAGATTAGTGCTGGATAACATATCCAAAATAAACTTTTGCTAACTTAAAACCAACCCTGTATCATTACGAGAGATTTCCAATCCAATATAGTACTTGGCCTGCCCCAAATCCTTAATACTAAATTGCTTATGTAAAGCAGATTTAACCAAAACGATGAAAGCACTGTGATTACCAGTTAATAAGATATCATCAACGTACACAACATAAATTATAAACATAGAATCATGCTGGTGAGTAAACAAAGAGTAATCTGCCAAGGACTGCTTAAATCCAAGATTTAAAAGAAATGAAGATAACTTCTTGTGCCACTCTCGAGAAGCTTGACGGAGACCATAGATAGACTTAATCAGTCTACAAACCAAAGAATGATCAGAAGAGACCTGATAGCCAAGAGGAAGATCCATATACACCTCCTCAAAAAGATCGCCGTGCAAAAATGAATTATTAATGTCTAACTGATTTGACAGTAACACATTTGGCAGCTGGAGCAAATGTATCATGAAAATCTATCCCTGGCTCTTGAGTGTATCCTTTAGCAACTAAACGGGCCTTATAACGATCTATATCACCATTGGCAAGATACTTTATTTTGAATACCCATTTGCACCCTATGGTTTGTTTACCAGGTGGTAGAAACACTAACTCCCAAGTATTGTTATGTTCTAAGGCATCCAATTCTTTGTTCATGGCTGCAACCCACAAAGGATCAACAACAGCCTGAGCAAATGTCTTAGGTTCTTTGTGTTTGACAATCTGAGCTAGAAAAGCACTATGGGATGGTGAAAAAGAAGCAACTGATGTAAAGTCTGTCATAGGATATTTAACAAAATGGACAGCAACAGTACTGCTAGTGCCTGGATTATGACTGAAATGATAATCTTTCCACCATTGTGGGCGCTGTATATCTCTAGTAGATTTACAAAACAAATGGTCATTAGTAGCTGAAGAAATATCAACATCAGGATGTAGATTAACCAGAGTATCAACATCAAGAGGAAGGCCATCAAAATCATTAAGAAAAATACCAGAATTTGAGCCTTGAGGCTCAACGACATAAACATCTATGGGAACATCAGAAGGAATAGAACTTACTGGGGATGAACTACTAGGCATACCAGGTATAGTAGTAACATGAGAAATATAAGGGGTGGACATATCATCACTGGAATGAAACTAATGTTGCAAGAAAAATGGATCAGGGGAAGTAGATGTATGTGTTTGATTGAGAAAAGAAAAAACTAACTCATGAAAAACAACATGGCGAGATACAAAAATGTGTTTTCTATCCAAATTAAGCAATTTAAAACCTTTATTCCCAAGTGGATATCCAAGAAAAACACAACGAATAGCATGAGGATGAAATTTATCAGAATCATGAATGGATGCAAACCAAAGGCATCCAAAGACCTTAAAAAGTGTATAATCTGGTAGTAGCTTATAAAGACATTCATACGGAGTTTTGTGCTGTAAAACAAGGGTAGGAAGCCTGTTAATGATGTTAGTAGCAGTTAATATGCACCCCCGCCCCCGGTATTTAAGAGGTAAACCAGATTGAAAATGTAAAGCACGAGCAATGGACAACAATTGACGATGCTTACGCTCAACACGACCATTCTGAGCAGGTGTACCTACGCAAGAGGACTGATGAATAATGCCTTTATCAAGCATTAAAGACAGAAAATAGGTGTTGAAGAACTCAGTACCATGATCACTACAAACTTGTTTTACAGTGGTCTAAAAATGATTCTCGACATAAGCAAAGAAACTCTTAAGTTGAGTAAAAACATGTTGTTTAGAAGTAATAAGAAAAGTCCAAACATTCCTTGAGTGATCATCACCAATGGTAAGGAAAAAACGACAACCATGAGTAGTTTCATATCTATAAGGCCCCTAAAGATCGACATGAATAAGGTCAAAGATAGATAGGGCATGACTGGTACTAAAAAAAATGGTAAACTTGTTTTTTTAGACAAATGATAGACATGACATTGACGAGTATAGTCATCAATAATTATGTAACCAACAGCTGGTATTTTATATAAAGCCTGACTAGAGGCATGCCCCATCCTCATATGCCATAATGCACCGAGTTAATGTTTAGAAGTTACTGTATGGACAGATGAAAGAGAAGTAGAGAATTCTAAGTGATATAATCCAACAACTAATATGCCATATGCTAAAACATCTTGAGAACCGGAGGAAAGAAACTCATAATGATGTTTGAAAAAGGAAACATAACCTCCAGTATCAGAATTCCACTTGGAAACAGAAAGAAGATTATAATGAAAAGATGGAACAAAGAAAACATTATGCAAAATAAGACAAGGATGAATTTTAAAGGAATCAACTGTATTAACTAACAGAGTTGATCCATTTGGTAGGGCAAGACTAACATGCTTGGACAAGGTTTTGACATTACTAAGTAAAGGCAAAGAACAACACATATGATCCGTGACTCCCGTATCAATTAACCAAGAAAAAGAAGATGTGCTGGAAGAAACAAAATTAGCATCAAAAGTGACCATACCTGCCAAATGATCCTCAGGACTAGTAGAAGATTTGTTGGACCCCACAAAAAACTCATCAACTGGTTAATTTGATGTTGCATCTGAGTAATTTGATCATTTCTATGTGCAAAAGAAGTAACAGCTGCATTAGCTTGAGTAGGAGCTTGAGTAGGCTTTGGTAAAGGGCAAAACTGAGAATTAGAAATGGCAGGTGTAGAACCAAAACCAGATGGAGAAACCTCTTTCTTCTTCCAGTTTGGAGGATATCCAATCAACTTATAGCAATTCTCTTTGGTATGTCCATTGAAATTGCAATAGGTACATTTCAAAAGAGGTTTGACTGCACGAGGTTGAAACTTCTTATAACCAGAACTCGCAGCTGCAGCTGTAGCATTACTAGGTGTAGAGAGTAAAAATTAGCAAAAGGACTAGCCTAAACAAAAACACTGTGAAATCCCTATCTTGCCTTTTCATCCTGTTTGACAAACGCATAAGCTTGAGAAACTGTGGGCAATGGATTCATCATGAGGATTTGACCTCGAAATATTGCATTATTGTCGTGCAATCCCATTAAAAATTGCAACAATTTATGTTTATGATCTTTCTCAACTTGCACTTTATTAGCACCACAAACACAGTTAACACTAGGTTCTAACAAAGAATATTCATCCCATAGTCCCTTCAACTTATGAAAATATACTTCCACAGATTTGTTCCCTTGTCCAGGACTATGAATATCCTTTAAAACTTGAAAAATCATGTGTCCATTCACACCAGAAAAGCACTCATGTAACTCTTGCCACACTTCTCGAGCAATAGTGATATAGTTTAAACCATCAATTATCTCTTCTGTAACTGAATTGAGTATCCAAGTGATTATCAAATCATTCACTTGTTCCCACCATGCACACAAAGGTGAATTTACAACAGGTTTCTCATATCTCCCATTCACAATTACGAACTTATTCATAGCATTCAAGGCAATCTGCATAGACCTACGCCAAGGCGCATAGTTATCAGGACCAATGAGTTTCTTAACAATCAACACTAAGCCAGGATGATCATTATTGTGAATGAACAATGGATGTGAATTATTATCAACTATAACAGCATTATACTGAACGTTATAACGAGATTCTGAATTCACCTTATCACAATCACCAGTAGAATTATCCTTGTGAGAACAAACTTCATCATCCTCACAATCAGGTTGTGAAACTTCAACACGACTAGTACCAATTTCTTGAAAAACATTAGCATAACTACTACGCAACATGACTGAATAGATCGAAAATTACGTGAAAACTTCAATTCAACTAACACAAAACATAAATCTCTAGATGAAAATACATAATCTCTGCAATCTCAAATCGCAACAAGTAAATATGACAAAAGTAAGTAACAATCACGACAAGAAGCGATTGAACCTGGGAAATTAGGGCTTGAAATCGATCTCAATCGATTCCGATGCAATCAACGAATAAGACGAAGTGAACGATAACGCAGACACACATAGATCGTAACTATCAGTCATGATAGCTCTGATACCATATTAGATTTACTGTAACAGAATTGTAAATATATTTATAAGTCTATAAAGCTCTCTAATTGAGAAAGGAATAGAAAGTGTTATTCATCAAAGTTACATACTGAATGAACCAAAAGAGTACTTATAGACCCTTTGTGGTCAACTCTCTAACAGACTCAAAATAATGTTTATTGTCTTTAACAAAAATACAAAATATTACAACAGGCACAACTAAGTCCACATATGACCAAGTAATTTGTTATTTATTTGTGACATTAAGGCATGCTGAATAGAAGTTTTATGCTGAGTCTTGAGATGTACAATAACAGTTACTGCTGGAGATGAATTATCAACAGTATTAATTTTACTTTTTCATTGGCCTAATTAGTGATAGACTCACTTGTATCCTTCCAGTTATGACACCTTTAGGTCCTCAACCATAGTCTGTACTTGGTTGATGTACATGGAATCTATATCGGATTTCATGGTACTATGCCATTTCTCCGAGTCATAACTCATAACTTTAGTATAGGTCATAAGGTCATTATCATATAATTGACACCTCATTGTCATTCTTAATGACAAGGCAGTCAACCTCTCAGGTTGGTGATAAAATATCAAGACCTATACTTAAGCTAACCTACAAAATATTATCCTGTCTGAAAATGTTCTTCCTATAGAACCTTTGTAATTTGTGGTGTTTGAACTTCGTTAAGTTCAACCTTCCTCCCACTGAACCCTTCTAGAATGAACAATTCCTCTAAGCAGGCAGTATGTCATACACACTATATTCAGTAGAATATTCAACCGACATCCTTGACTATCATTAGGATATCTCATAAACTTACATTTTGGATCTACCATCTAGCTTCTCAAATTAAACATTTTGACATAAGTTAGACATCCCAAATCTTAACAAGTTTAAGACTTGTGTTCCTTGCACTACATATCTCATATGACAACTTAGGAACAGATTAAGAAGATACTATACTCAGCAGATATACTGATATTTACAAAATTCAACTCTAAACATATATTAGAAGATCAATTTAGCTTAATATGAACCGAACGATGTCTAAGAAAGTTCGTTCGCTCCTTCATACATTCCATCTACCTGTAGAATCTCAGGATCTGTCCAATGTGAAGCTTTAAACTTAAGATTTGAGATAACCTCAAAACACTCACTCAAGTGTATATCTCTTTGATCTTATCAAAGAGTCCCGACACTTGTTGCTTTGTTTTGTATTTCATTATTATTCATTTTGAATCACTCCAAAAGATTCGAATTTGTATTGTACCAAATAGGCAAATACATATATCTGAATCCGGATCATATTCGTGAATTCTAATGAAGCGTGTGAATCCTTTTCTGGCATGTGTTGTCACTGGTGCACATACAATTATGTGTACTAATTTTAACACTTTTGTAGCTCATTATCTCTCTATTTCAAGAAAATAGAGATATAGCGGTCTTTCTAGTGAGACGAGTTTCGCATGCATAATGTGATTCAATAATCATATGGTTCTTGTAACCCATCACCATGCAATAAGAGAATACTCTTCTCACTCGTGCAACCAAGCCTACAGTTCTTTGGATTTCCATTACCTCTATTCCATAGTCCCTATTTCAAAATGAGAAGTTTTAGTCCCCCTAAACTTCTTTAATTCTTCAACTCTACAAGACAACTCTTGTAGTTGATCTTCCAATAACCTCCTTAGTTTAGTGGATGCAAACCTGTTTGCTATTAGAGTCAAACTTAGCCTTTAACTAATTATGCTATCACTCACTAACAAACTTCTTCTTGATGGTATGGTTCATCTCCCACTACTTGATTTCAGAACCGTTACTAGTCTGAAGAACAGAGCTCTCTAAGAAGGAAATACGTCTCAACAATCTTTAACATGAAGTAGATTTCAGACAATCTGATATCCAACCTTTTCATGTAAGAGTTCACAACCAATTTGGGAGTTCGTATCCGGAAGCTACTTCAAGATCATATCTCGACTTAGATTTCATCTATGACAAAATCAACATACCCTAGACAATCAATCAAATTGATTGTCTTGAGTCTATGATTATTCATAGATCAACCCTCAACATAACTATTATGGAATAGCTCATTCGATATCCTATATTGAATCGTCTTATTTATCACTTTCTACAACTCTTATAGAAGCCACAAGGTAGCCCTGAGTGTCCTTATGCTCATACTGTTTGCACAATCATAAGCTTATAGACATCAGTTTGCTTTACTTTACAACATTTGCATTATTAGACCTCTTGCACCTAGTCTCATACACATCTCTATGTGCATCATAAATAAGACATTTTGTATTAGCGAGTTAAACATTTCGTCTAACTTTTCATTCTTGAGAACACTTCTCAAGTTTCAAAGTTCATCAGCATATTTGGGATAAGTCAATGTGTTATTCTACTATGATGTGTGATAGTGTAGAAGTTATATTATATATATAATTCTATAAGTGAATACACATAACTACTAAGTAAATATTCAATTTTATTCTTATAGCACCATGTGAATCGGGTCTTTATTCATTGGTGGCTCCCACTATTTTATTTAAGTTATACAACCCTCTATATGTATAACTAAACATTCATAATGTTAGTGAGAATAAGGATCCTATTTTCCATCACATCACCTCGGCTGTGGCACGAAACGCAATGTGATGTTCCATAGGAAGACAACTCTTGTCAACTACATCTCATGTTATTCCTTACTATCTTTTTAGCCTCTTGAACTATTGAGTATCGGCCGTGGCACGACTCACTCAATATTCTAAGTCAAGTCAAACCCAACATCTTGCATAATTAAATTAGAATTCCAAAAGCCCACGGCTGTAGCACGCAACGACAATTGGAACCTAATTTATCATACACATCTCATGTGATAGACAAGCATCTCTTAATCTCAAAACAAAGCCCTCGGCTGTAGCACGAAACGACAATGTCTCAATATAAGAACTCTACTTGCTATTATGTTGGAAGGCTATGACCGACACAAGCCCGTTGTGTCATTGGCCATTTACTGCTTCATATAAATTTTAATTAAGAGGGTTTATATTATGTTGCAACCATAATCATATTACTAGGAGATTTTTTTTTTCTTGAACAAAATACAATTATGATATTTAAATGAAAAATTCCCAGTGTGTTGGAGGGGTCACAACGGTCCCGCTTAAAACCCAACGGCCTAAACAGAAATTTTCATTTTCAACATCAAAAGAGTATTTCACTCTATGTTTCATAAACATAAGAATCTCATGGTTGTACTCATAATATTCTTAATTAGGTTATTAAACATCTTTACCTAACCTAGAGCGTCTACCGCCAATCCTATATTCATTGTGTTCGCCTAAGTCTATCATCGCATGACAAATTTAAACATACATCGCATGTATAAATATTAATAAACTCATAGGTAGACATGTTATAACATGTAGCGCAATTATAAACAATGTACGAATTATTGCATGCATTTAATATTATCAAATAAAGCATCAAATACACTTTAAGGGCTATAATCAATTTAAAATAAATTTCTTGAAACTTTTAATTAATCCCAGCAGGTGCATCTCGAAAAAACGAATCCAACGGTACCTTACACGCCTCAATCGGAGTTAGGATGCGTTCAAACGAGCCAAAACAAATTTCGGTGCGCGACCTGATGCTGACGTCATCTGATGATGTCACTCTGACATGTTGCTGACGCCACTCTGACGCAACACTGACATGCCGTACAGTCAGCGCCGAAAACCAATCACAGTGCGCCACGTGTCCGATTACAACATAAATCAGAAAACTATTTTTCAGTTCGAATTAATCATTAAAAATTTCAAGAAAAATACTTTCTGGGCTCAGAAAAATTCACAAAAAAAATGTAAATTACCAGAAAAATACGAGCAACCAGATCTTCAGAAAACAAATTATTAAAAATTGATTTTCGATTTAATTCATAATTAAATCGATATAGCCCCCAAATCATAAAATCAATTTCAAAATTCATACATGTATAAAAAATTCTGAAATTTTTACCATGAATCTATATGCATACAACCTTGCTCTGATACCATTGTTGGGTTTTATTGCATACGCGGAAGCATGGATAACAATTATTATATATAAAACCCGTAAAAACGCATATGATTCATAGATAAAATTAACGAATCGATTACTAACCTTTAAAAGTGATCCATGGATGATGTAGAGAGGCTCCTAGCAGCTTCTCCTCAAGTGTGAAGCACTCCACCGGTATCCACCAAGAGATGATGATTCGAAGGAAAGAAGAAACGGTTGAGAGAGAGAATTAGGGTTGCCTCCCTTTTTATTTTCTTGTAAAAATATTAGGGTTGGGGGCTTGAGGGTTTATAATAGTATATTTATAGGCAAAATACTCAGCTGAATATTTGTCCCATAAAATATTATTATTATTAACCATTTAATTAATTAATCTCATTAATCAATTAATTAATAATTAAAACTCTTTTAATCATTAATTCTTTTTCTAAACTCTTTAGAAAATAATTCTCTTACTTAATTTAATTTCTTAAATTAATTTCTTAATTAATAAAATTAAGAACTCTTATTATTTAATTTATAATAAATTAAATCATATTTAATTGATTATAAAAAATGCTAATCAAATATTTATTTCATAAATAAATAATGACTAGCCATTATTAATTATTTCCTTCACCATCAAATCATTCTCTTTTATGGTGTGACCATGTAGGTTCAATATTAAGCCGGTAGTAGAAATAAATAATAATAAAACTATTTTATTATTATTTATATGAATTCTTCTAATTCATTAAATGCGATTAATAAATTAATCATATTTATTTTACATCGTGAGTGATACTTCTCAGCATATCGCGACTATCCGGATAATATGAATTCACTGCTTAGAATACCAAGAACCTATTCAGTGACTAGTTATCGTACAATGAATTTCTTCTACCCTACAATGTCCCGATTAAATACAAGGCATGAATCTCGTGTCAAGCCTATCTAATTTAATCATATGCGTTCCTATTCACTATGCTTAGTTCCGATTAATGCAAATTATAAACTTCTTTCTAATTTCATTCACTCTGGCTAGAGATTCCTGAACTAGCATAAATGGAATAACATAGGACATACTCTTCCTTCACTGGAAGGGGCAGATCCTTTATTGATCATTCACTATCTTCGTGCACAAATTCCTATACCCAGAAGAGCACTAATTATTGTCCCTCGAGAGTAAGAGCTAAACCAAAGTATAGTTCAGTGTACACAAGATGACTATGATGATCTCAAGTCAAAGGACACTTATACAACCATCACTATATGAACAACTATTGACACATGAGTGAACTCCATTAGTTGTTCAACCGATCGAGTCATGTTCAGTGAACTTATTCCTAATAAGCACCTACATACTAGCTATAGTGTCACCACACAAATGCCTATGAGAACAGACATCCTTCACAATGAAGCAAACATAGTATGTACCGATCTTTGCAGATTAATTAACTACCAATTAATTATCCTACGACCAGGAACTATTTAAGTTTAGAGTTATCATCTTTAAGGTCTCATTATTATGATCTCATCATAATCCATAAAAAGCTTTACTCTAAACAATGGATCATCTAATTTAAACACTTTAAATAGATAAGCCCGTAATAAAACACATAACTATTTTATTAATTTAAATAAACTTGAATCAGATTGAAAAAAATGTCTCCTAACTCATCATCCATGATTGGATTTAGGACACACATCTTTCATAAGCTACACGCAAGCCTCATATGGACGATAAGTGACTTTCCGGGATATGCAGTTTTATCGGGTTGGAGCACGAAAGGTAAACTAGCATGTCCTTCTTTCCACTATGAGACCTCATCAACTTATCTGAAACATAGTAAGAAGGTTGTCTATTTAAAGCATAGAAAATTTCTTCCTCCTGACCACAAGTGGAGGTCTGATACGCGGAGATTTAATGGAGATGTGGAAGTGCTAGGATGTCCTGAAATGTTAACCGAGACTGAGGTTGAGGAACTGTTGTGTGGTTATGAGAATGATTTCGGGAAGAAACAGACGAATCATAAGGGTTCTTCATTAGATTGCCCTTGGAAGAAAAAGTCCATTTTTTTCGAGTTACCATATTGGAGTAGTAATATGGTTAGGCACAACCTTGATGTTATGCATATTGAGAAGAACATCTTCGATAAAATTTTGGGGACTTTTTAAATATCGGGGGCAAGACAAAAGATCATCTTAATGCTCGTCAAGATTTGGAAGAAATGGGGATCAGAAAAATTCTTCATCCAGTCAAATGTGCTGATAACATACATGTTGAAATTAGAGTAGCTAATTTTGATATGACAAAAAAGGAAAAAGAAATTTTTTGTTAAGTTCTGATGAATGCTAAGTTACCACATAGATCTGCCTCTAACATCAGCCAACGTTCAAATGAAGGAGCGAAAGGTATCGGGTTATAAGAGTCATGACGCACATTTTATTCTTCAATTTCTATTACAATTTGCTGTGGTTAAAACTTTAAAACCTGAGGTAGCAATACCTTTGATGAGGTTGGGGGCATTCTCCAAGAGTATATGTGGCAAAGTCATTGAATTAGAGGATGTAGAGAAGCTACAAAATGAAATAATCGAGATACTTTGTGAACTTGAAATGATCTTTCCACCTGTATTTTTTGACATTATGGTTCACTTACCAATTCACTTGTGTAAGGAAATTGAATTTGGTGGACCGGTGCATTTAAGGTGGATGTTTGGAATTGAAAGGTATTTGTGCAAACTGAAATCTTATGTTCGAAATAGGAGTAAGCCAGAAGGGAAGTCTATACATTTGGAAGAAAAAACATGGACCAAGGCTCATCGTTACGTGTTATTCAATTGTGATAACATGGAAATCGAGAAGCTAAAAGAGTAAGTTGTTTTGTATACGTAAATTTTGATTCACAATTTAGAAGGTTATAAAGCATTATAAGTAAGCTAATGTTTCGTTATATATTATAAATGCAGTGAACACCATACCGTGGTTGAACAAGATGCAAATTCAAAGAGGTTTAAAAGAGAAAGAACGCATACGACTGAATTTCAAAAATGCCTAAAAGAGGTAGTTCAAGACAAAGATGATATTTCACTCGAATTGTCCTGTTTGGCAAAGGGGTCTCAACGTGCAGCAAAGAGCTTCTCTAGTTATTCTGTGAATGGATATAGATTTCACACTAAGCACAGAGATGGTAGGTGTACAACACAAAATAGTGGTGTCTTTCTCACTGCCTTAACCACCAGTTTCGCGAGTGCAAAGGACCAAAATCCAATAGTTGGAGATGTAGGCTACTATGGTGCAATTGAGGATATAATTGAAGTTGATTACTGGGGAGCACTGAATGTTGTTTTATTTAAGTGTTTTTGGTACCAAAAAGATAAGGATTGCTATGGTTTAACAAGAGTGAACTTCAATAGGTTATGTCACAAAGAGGATCCCTTCGTTTTCACCACACAAGTACAACAGGTCTTTTATATTCAAGATCCTACTGAAAAAAATTTGCATTTTGTTATCAAGAAATTACCGAAGGATCAGTATTTTGAAGTATAAGACGAGATGAATGCAGTAGATGATGTTAGTGCCATAGGTTATGTGCCGCGAGGACAAATACATGTTGATGATATGATCAGTTGGTGCAGAGATGATGTTCCGAACAAGCAAATCCATGTTACACCTGATGAAGAGCATGAAAACGCTGAAATATGATGAATAGAGAACTTATTTGTGTTTCTTAGTTGTGCTAGTTTCCTGTTTTTGTTGTAATCGTTAAGTGTGGTTCATCATTCTGTTTATTAGTGCTTTTTTTACTTAGTTCATTATTAGTGCTTTCTTTCCTTTATTTTCATGTATTAATTCATTGTCCTTTAACTGCATATTTGGTTATTGATAATGTGTTTTTTATTCAGTACATTAGCAGCCCTTTTTTTCTTTTATTTTTGACTTAACTGCATTTTTTTTCGATTAGAACTGTGAACATTTCAATTTCTAAGTATTTTTCTTAATTTCCTTGTTTTCAGGATGACATGTAAAAATCGTATGTCCAGCTTTTATTTAAAAAATGGTTTAATTTTCTATCTCATTGTCATTCTTGCATTATATAGTTTTAGTATTATGTCATTCTTTGCATTATTATCGCAGAAAGCAGAAAAGAAGATCGACCCTAAAAAGCTAGCTCCGAAAGACGATATTTATCAGAAAACACGTAAACGGAAACAAGGACAGGAATACAAGGTAAAATTCAAGTATTTAAGTTTTTTTAGTCATTTTCATCTATTAAAGATTCTTTAATTTTTTCCTTTGAAGGTAGGCCTTCTTTCAGTTTTAATGTGCCATGTTTATTCGTAGGCTACAACTGTTGTTGAAGATGGCAGTGGGGCGGAACAAGTCAAAAAACCAAAACATGGACCGAATTGGCTTCTAGGAAGGTCTGGAACATGTAGAAAAATAATGAAAGCTCAGCAACCAATTCTTTGTAGTTCCAGTACGCCTGCTACTGATATTGATGATCTCAAAAAGATTATAAAGGAGGAAATCATGGCTGAAATGCAGGAGATGGTAGACAAAAAGGTGTGTGAGAAAATGTCAAAGGTAATAGCGAAATTGGGAGAAATCAATCTAGATTTCAAATACCTTGATGTTGAAGAGTTGTGGGATGGTACTACTACTGGTGACGAAAGTGAGGACAGTGATCAGGAGGACAATGATCGCGATGATGATGATGATCGCGAGGATGACGATGATCACGAGGATGACGAAAATGATGATTGATAATCGGTGCGTACTTTTGGTAGTAGGTTGATATTTTGACATGATATGATATTAAGACTAAGTTTAATGTAGAATTGTGGTGTAAGTTGACATGTGTTTTGACTTTAGATTTAAGAACTAGATGTCGGACTATGTTTGGGTTTATTGACATGTGTTTATTGGATTTTCAATTTCAGAACTTTAAAATGTCATTTCAACTTTGGTACATGTGTTTTTTGGATTTGCCATTGGAATGAAATGTCATTTCCGGTGGATTGGTTTATATGCTTTTGTGCATGGCATATTAAAATTTCAGACAGGACATTGCAATCTGGCTACTAAAAAGTGTTGCACATTAATGTTGCAATTAAAAACTATAAATATTACAATATAGATTACAATGTTGCAGATAAATGTTGCTAAAAAACCAAAAAGCATTGCAACATGCATCAAATTGTTGTAGATAATTGTTGCCAAAAAACCTAAATGTATTGCAAAAGGCATCAAAATATTGCAATGAACTAACTTTGTAACATTTGTACTTAATAGATGTTGCAAAAAGGTGTTGCATTAGTCTATTGCAACACCTTAAAAATGTTACTAAAACAGACAAAAGTGTTACAAAAAAAATGCTATTGTAATATTTCAAAAAAGGTTGCAATAAGTACACATAGTGTTACAATAGAAGCTATATGCAACGCCATCAAATGTAACGCCGAATTTTAGTCAAAACGTTACATAAATATCTACTGTAACATTTTTAGGGTCTAACAATACACTTTTATGGGGTTACAATAGGTCATTTTTGGTGTAGTGGTGGTTACGTAATTTTATTTTTAACTTTCCAGACCAACTCATTTTAATTTATATGATATCTAAATTGACTGCGAAAGGGTAATTTAACAGTAACTTTAAGTTGGCTAGTTCAAACATGCAAGTTATACTAATTATCATTACAATTTGAGCAACACAAGGGGCTCACTTCTGTACTCTCTCCGTCCCCCTCAATTCTTTACATTGAGGGAATGATACGGAGATTAAGAAAAATTGTAAATTAATAGGAAAAAGTAAGAAAAATGAGTAAAGTGGTGGGACCAATCAATATTTAATGTATAAAGTGGGTATAAAGTAGGTATAGTGGAGGAAAGTAGTGAATGTGATTGGATTTTATATTATAAAATGTTACTATTTTTGGTATATAGAGAAATGAGAGGAATCGTATCATGGGAGTAATTAGTTATAGCGTGGCCCAAATCAGTGGAAAAGTACAATGTAGATAGATTCCTTAACATCCATGAAGAATAAGAAAGACCATATTGGGAAATACTTTCGATGTCTCAATTTATTTGTTTTGTTTGATATTTTGTGGTCAAATTAAATCAATATTGACTGGAAATTTTATATGGTATATAATTGAAAAAAATTATAAAAATTATATTATTAAAAAGTATTTCTAATCTACTTTAATATGTATATTTCAAATTTTCAAAATAATGAAAAAATAATTTTTAATTTACAGTAAAAGTTGATTCAAATTGACCCCAAAAAATCAAACAAGATAGATAAATTGGGATAGAGGGAATATATTTTTTGTAAGTTGAAAAATAAAATAAATTAAGGCAAGTATGAATATATAACAATAGTTAGAATTAAGAGAGATTTGCATATCATTTAAGTTGTCAAATTATTTAATTGGCCTGCAAAAACTTTTTATTTCTGTGATCGCAATTTGAACTTTTTAAGCATTAGCAGCTCGCATGCATAGGATTATAAAATGTTTCACTCCGGAGGAATTTTAGTTAATTTGGGCTAAGAAAAACAAGAGTTTTATTAATAAAACTTGCAACGGCTTATTGAAACAAAAGTATTTTTTTGGGGTACTTATTGAGACTTGTATGTGCTTTATCTTTTCTAATATGAATATAATGTTTTCAGTATTCAACTTATATTTTCTTTTTATTTTTGAATTTTTATCAAACACAAAAGAATTTTTTTAAACACTTCGTAAGTAGTTTACATGAAATAAAATAAAATCAAGTTTGTAATAGTAGATTTTATTTTATTTGTGAAAGTAATAACATTATGAATTTTAATAATTTCTTCTTACATATACGATCGCAGAGAACCACATTTTACTTAAAAAATGTATTAAGATGTATATTTTGTATGGAACCACATATAAAATATACATTCAATAAATTATAAATTAAATTTTATTTACAAATTTGAACTTTATAATTTATTTACAAATTTATTTTGATTTATTCATTTTAAACAAAAGTTTCTATACATACAAATATTATTTCTCCCTGTAAATAATAAACTGTTTGTTATTATTGTTGTTTCTCACAGCATATAAGTAGCATTTAATTTATAATATTTTGAATAAGTAGGACTCTCAAAGACAATTAAAACCCATTTACAACAAATCGGTTAGTGTGATCTCACACACAAAATTAAATCATTAACTAATATAAACTAATATAAAACCAAGTGTTTTACGGCCTTAATATAATAGTTAATCATTATGATAAAGTTTCAAAAACCAAAATAATTACCCGGACTTTTACCCACCCTAGCCTATACATAGTCCGCCCCTGGTTTCACTGGTCCCGGTTATGATTCTAATTGACACCAAAAAGGAAGAGTAGGACCATATAATTTATATGGACAACAAAATCCAAATTATTTGTTTCAACTTCACGCAATTCCTTTTTTTTAAGGTAGCACTTTACCAGTTGAGCAAGTTCGCATCAATACTATGGAGCAACATTAAATCATACCAGCTTAAAATCTCAAACATTGATACCAAAAAGAAGAAACAAAGAAGCCCCGGTCTCATGAATGTATTCGCACACTTGATGAGCAAGGAACGGAACATAATGACTATAGATATGATTTTAGGTAAGATTTGGGGACCAACTACCTCACCAACCAGCATAACTAACCAAGCTACGCATGCATACACATTCTTAACTACACACAATTTCAATTTAAATGGGTGAGTGGGAAATTGGGAAATGATGGTGATATAGTGAAAACTAATAATCGAAATTGATGTCAATTGTGAACCATAAGGTCCATAACACATGCTTGCCGGTAGAGGCAAACCTAACGGATGTTTGGTCCCTTAATTTGTAGTCCCTCTGTCCCCCTCAATTTTTTACATTGAGTGATGACACAAATGTTAAAAAAAATGTAAATTAATAGCGAAAATTAAGAAGAATGAGTAAAGTGATGAGATTAATCAATATTTAATGTATAATGTGGTTATAAATTAAGTATAGTGGAGTAAAGCAACGGATGTAATTGGATTTTATATTATAAAATATTACTATTTTTGGTACGTAAAGAAATGAGGGACATACTAAAGAAAATATAAAGAAATGAGAGGGACAAAGCTACTATGATTTATCTATCATATGGTTCGTCTCCCTCCTCGGTTCAAATTCTTCAACAATAATTATTAAGTTATATCCGTAAAAGAGTTTTTCATACTTGTAATATCCCCAACTTTTAGAATTACAATTAATAGCTTTTTATATCATGTACAATACACGAAATTCTTAAATTTTTTTGTTAATTAATACACACATACTCACTCTGTCCCTCTCATTTCTTTACACTTTCCTCTTTCCCTCTTATTTCTTTACATACCAAAAATAGTAATATTTTTATAATATAAAATCGAATCACATTCACTACTTTTCTTCACTATATCTACTTTATACCTATTTCCACCACTTTACTCATTTTTCTTACTTTTCCCTATTAATTACACTTTTTCTTAAACTCCGTGCCGTCTCCTCAATGTAAAGAATTGAGGGGACGGAGAGAGTATATGTTTATATATTATTTTAGGGGCCCAAAAAATAAATAATAAAACTTTTGATTATTAAATTTTAGTATTAATATGGGATCTTAATATGTATATTTATAAAAAAATAATTAAATACGGGTAATTGAGTGAAAATAATTAAGTAAAAGTAATTAAGTAAATACCGTACAGTACCGTACCAAAAAAAACATGTATCGAAAAATAGGTACCAATTTTTTTAATTTTTCATCTTTAATAATTTAGTACTGGTAATAAGTAAAAATAATTAAGTAAGGGTAATTAAGTAAATGCCGTATAATATCGTGCAAAAAACAGATACCAAAAAACAGTACCAAAACTTTTAATTTTAGGCTATAATAATACTAGCTTATAATGCACATATTTTTTTATTTATAAATATATTAAATCATTAAATTTTCTTAATATTTATAATTCCTCTTTTTTTAAGGTAGCACTTTACCATTTGAGCAAGTTAGCATCAATTATGGAGTACCAACTAAAATCTGAAACATTGATTCAAAGTTGATACCAAAAAGAAGAAACAAAGAAGCCTCGGTCTCATGAATGTATTCGCACACTTGATGAGCAAGGAACGGAACATAATGACTCTATACATATGATTTTTAGGTTAGATTTGGGGACCAACTACACCAACCACCTTAACTAACCAAGCATATATACATGCATACACTACACACACAATTAAGAATTTTCTTTAAAATATTAAACTTAATAAAAATTTAGGAATTAAAATAAATCAAGATAACACATGCTTGCAGCATCTGCATCTAAAGAATGTTTCTAATACAACAAACCACTTGCAGTTAGAGACATCTGCATCTAAAGATTGTTTGTAATACAACTAACCAAGAGGTGTTCGATATCTAATGGTGTTGGATATATAATTAATTATAATAGTTATATATACTAACTTAAAATCGTGTCATGCAAAAATTATTTTTAATAATTATTATTTATTATTTACGTTTTAAAATTTTATTAATTGTATTTGTTAAAAAAAGTAGGCATGTTAATATATTTAAACCTTTAAATTTTTTAAAAGTATTAAATAGGTTTTAAAATAAATCATTAAGGGTTTACCAGTGATATTTTGATAAATGACGGATTTTACTAAGTAAAAATAGAATAGATAACATATTTTAGTTGAAAAGACTAATTGTGTTCGTGATATTTTTTGGGAAAATAAGGGATTTTGTTAGAAAAAATAGAAAAAGTAATGTATTTTAACTGAAAAAGGTAATTGATTATTTATAAATTAGGATCATGTGCGATGCACAGATTGTTTTTTATACTTGTTACTTTGTTATTTACGTTATAATATTTTATTAGTTGCATTTATTAAAAAGAATAAGCAGACATGTAAAAAAAAGTAATTTTTTTTTAAAATAATTAAAATAATTAAAATATGTTTTAAAATAAATAAGTGGCTGTTACTCGTGATTTGTTTTTAAAAAGTAGAGATTTTAGTAAAAAAGAAAAGAAAATGTAACATGTTTTAGTTAATAAAGGTAATTGTCCTTTATATTTTTAAGAAAATGAGAGGATTTCCTAGAAAACATAGAAAAAGTAACGTGTATAGCTGAAAAAGGACATTTATTATAAATAGATAATGTTATTATTTAATAATAATTTTATTATTTGTGTGTGTTTATTAAAGGTAATTACTTTTAATTAAAAGGTGATTAACCCGTGTTGTTGTGGATTAAAAAACGTATTTATAAATTTATTGTTAGGGTTTAGGAGCTTTCGAGCTTTAATGGATGTTCTCGTGTTTCGTGACTAAATCGGTCCTCATAAGATGTCTACGTATCTCAATCAATGCTGAGAATCAAGCCAGAAAACGTAGTTCTATTGTGAAGGATCAGGGTCCTTAAATAGGCGTCAGGAGCCTCGTATTTAGAGTATGTTTAGGAGACTTAGCGAATAAGTCTCCTTTTTGATAATGGATAAACATTATATTTCTTGGTAGACAAGTCATTTCCTTGTTGTAGGATAAGGACTGTGACTCATTATTTCTTTTAATTGGGATTCTAGATTATTATTTGGAGAATTTGCCATATTCTGGACTTCTTTCATGAGCTGTATATTTTTCCTATTTATTAATTACGAAATTAATAAATAATTAGGGTTTCAGGCCTTTATTCACTGGGTCGTGTCTTGGACCAATCTAGGTCTAATTAATATATCATTAACTACATTTTCAGGGTTATTTTTAGCCCATATCATTTGCCCCCCAACTTCTAGGAAAATCTTTTTTAGATTATCGTAGAAGTTATTTTATTCGGGAGTTACAAAATTCTCTTTTGTATTTTTCATACTAGTCTGGTTCTGCGAACATATAGTTCTAAACCAATAATTTTTCCAAAATAGAAATCGGGATTTTTCATTAATTTTCTGGAAAATAATCCAAAATTCGAAAATTTGGCATAATTTCGACCAGAATTCTGGTCGAATTTGGCCTCACTTTAGCTCATGGTCGAACATCTTCGACCAGGATTCTGGTCGAATTAATTGTGTGTCATTTCGGCCCCTGGTCGAACAATTTCGACCAGGATTCTGGTCGAATTTTGCTTCGTTTTTGGTCCCTGGTCGAACACTTTCGACTAGGATAAGGTCGAATTTTCGCTCCATTTTGGCTCCTGGTCGAACTCCTTCGACCATGATTGAGGTCGTAGGGTTCGACCAGGTTTCTAGTCGAAACTTTTCATTATTTTGGCTCCTGGTCGAACTCCTTCGACCAGGATTGAAGTCGTTCATTTGTATCATTTTGATCCCTGGTCGAACACCTTCGACTAGGATGAGGTCGTAGGGTTTCGACCAGGACCGTGGTCGAATATATGTGCCACTTTGGCCCCTGGTTCTCTTTCGACCAGGATCATGGTCGAAGATTTGTGCCATTTTGGCCCCTGGTCAAACTCTTTCGACCAGGATCGTGGTCGAAGATTTGTGCCATTTTGGCCCCTGGTCGAACTCTTTCGACCAGGATCGCGGTCGAAGATTTGTGCCATTTTGGCCCCTGCTCGAACTCTTTCGACCAGGATCGTGGTCGAAGATTTGTGCCATTTTGGCCCCTGGTCGAACACTTTCGACCAGGATTCTAGTCGACCATTTCGATCTCGCTTGGGGACGAACATAGAATCACGAGTTTCTTCAAGTTGTACCTCTTGTGCCATTTGAGGTCCATCTTTGTTGGGCTCAAATTGGGCCCAAGATTCTTTCTAGGCCAACTTGTAATTGGGCTTCATCATCTTTTATGGGCTATATCGGCTAGTGCCGGTTGCCCTTCTTTCAACCGACCCATTGACCGACTATCATTTCTATATAAGTGTAGTGCCTTACTTCTAATTTCTCACTTCTCATTTATCTTTCCTTAAAGTTACTCTGCTAGAATTTCCAAAAAATTTCTCTACTAGGGTTCTGCAGTAAGGCGATTCCCAGTGCGATTTTCTGATAGAAATTATCAATTGCTGGGTTTTTCTGTTTGAAGATTTAAATATTCTGGTCTTTTTTGCTTGAAGATTTGAAGATTCTGGGCTTTTCTTCTTGAAGATTTGAAGCTTTTCTTTGAAGATTTGAAGCTTCTGGGTTAAAGATGGCTGATCGTGCTTCCCAACGTCTCCAGAAGATGAACTCTGCATCCAAACGAGGTACCCCCATTCCTATTCGTTCTAAATACATGTCTTTGCATGATATGATCAATGAACGTGGGGATGAGTACCCGTCTGTGTCTACTTTCGAATCATACAATTGTAGTAACAAATTCCATGACGTAGATAAAATCAAAGATTACAATAAAATGTATAGGGTTAAAGCCCCCCTAAAATTAGTTCCTGCCGGTGCCGGTGACCGTTCTTGTCATTGGCGGCCTAACGCCTTATGTATTTACAAAGACTCCATAGTCGCCGGCCTTAGATTCCCATTTCACGAGTTTATACCAAGGCTCCTGGCCGATGTTCAAATAAACCCTAGCTAATTACCTCCAAATGCCTGGAGGATAATTCATTGTTTTATGGTTTTATACCTTCGTAATAATTTTCCTCTTTCTGTCCCTTTATTCAGAAAGATTTTTTAGTTTAAGAATAGTTCTGCCAACAACTTGGGTTGGGTATACATTAGCCATAGGGTTGGTTTTCCCTTTGTTTTCCACCCCAATCCCAGATAATAACCCTAGGTGGAAGAATGAATTTATGTATCTTGTCTGGGAAGTCGGAGATTGGGGAACTTTGTTCCGTAAATCTTTTGGGAGAGTTGCGGATGGTAGTCCCAGCAACATAATATTGAACGACGAGGATTCCCATGCCTATTCCCATGACAAGATGATGACCAAGTGGTGAATCACCACCTTGTCACCACTTTCACCACCACCACAAGTTCAAAAAGAGCCTTGTCATTGGTAACAAAACAAGTTATTAGCCACACAATTTAATTACAAAGTGTTAAGTGTATTTAGACAAAACAAAAGGAAAAGAAAATCAAAGAAAATAAAATCAAAAGAGATGCATTCTTGAAGAAGAACACATTCGGCCTTTTTCACCCTCAACCATAAATCTTGATCTTGGGCTCTAAATCACCCTCTTCCAATATCCAAGGTAGATCTCTAATCTTACCCTCATCAATGGATGATAGCTTTGTCAAAAATGGATTCAAAGTTGATGATGAATAATGATGTGAATAGTAAACTCATAAGATCTTGTTTTGTTTTGATGTTTTTAGGTTTGATTAGCATAGTTAAGGAGCAAGGAAGGATATACAATCCATATATAGCCTTTGTTAAGTTCCAAGGAAGGTATAAAACTTCTTCCCTATTTGAGATTATTCTTGATCTAGTAGTTATAAGTGATTGTTTAAGAACTATGTAGTAATGAAGCATGTATGCATGATTTTAAGCATGTTTGATGGTTGATTTGTGGATAAACTTATGAACTAGAGTATGACCATGTTTGGACAGAAAAGTGTAGTGTTAACTTGAGGTTTGATTGGTGGTTGGTTGATTGTGGATTGGTGGTTGTAGTGAGTGTTTAAAAACACTGGAAGTACGTTTAAGCGTCGTTACCATGTCGAATTTTACTTAGGTAGTTTAGACAGAAACCATGGTTACATTAAAAGGCATAAACATGAATTTTCTGACCATGAACATGTAGGCCCTGTTTCCTAGATTGTTTTAGCGAAAGAATCGTGTCGTTTCGATTTACGGTTTAGGAGAAACGTCCGTTTTAGTAAAAGCGGTTTCGCGTAACTAAGTAGTTCATTGCATGAACTTTGAGATAGGGATCAAGCCCTTTAAAAATGGAATTGGATTGAGATATTAAAATGGATACTAGTATGGATAGTCTAGAAAGGAACCTAGAAGGTTTTGTGTTAAAACGATAAGTTTTTGATTTTAGAAAAATGCGAGAACAAACGTTGCGCGAGTGAAATACCCTTAAGGGGATGGTTAAAAACAAGGAAATTGTAAAAGGAAAAGTACTTGGGTTTTGTGAATAGATTTTCACCCAAACTTGTGACTTAAGAGTTACAGAACGTCATGAGGTTATAGATGACCGAGAGCGAGACGTTTGATTTTTATTAATAGAACTTGAGTGCTTAAGTTATAGCACATTAATTGGTTCTAGGGGACTGACTGAAATTGTAAATCTTGTTATAGATCGACGAGCACACTCTTAAGCCCCTACTACCACACCACCAAGACACCAAGGCAAGTTTTCAAACCCTACACCATATAATGATGTTGTTGTGATATACGTTGTGATATTGATAAATATACTGCTTTAATGCTGTGAAATGACTTATAAACTGTTTTCGCTTTTAATAAAAAGCTGTATAAGACATAAGGTTTATATGCTAGGTAAACACTAGATATAAAAAAAGGTTAAAGACTCTAAGTATAGAGTACTTGTATGATAGTTTTAAAACTTAGACCGAGAGTCAAAATATTATTTTGTTTTGATCCTATTGTCAGAAGCTGGAAGGTTCCAGGGACAGTTATATTTTAAAGATTTATTAAGTATTCCAATATCTATATTATTGGGTATTTAAGGTGAGATATTTAAATAATATTATGATAAATATTATTTGAATATTATTTAATTAAGTGAATATTATTTTGAATATATTTTTTTTATTTAAGTGAATATTATTTTGAATATTCACTTAAGTGGTTTTATATTGAATAATAATTTAATATTTATTATTTGGGTATTTATTAAATATTCCATATATGATTTGAAAATCATAGAACCTTATTATATGATTAAAGGTTCTATTATTTACACAAAAATATAAATTTCTGATTTTCAGAAAAGATATTAAAATAGAGATTCCCAACTATTATCTTAAGATATTTAAAGGTAATTAAATGAGGATAGTGTTTTCTAACTCATCGAAAATTTGGGAATCTAGTTCAAGAAGTCGAGGACAAAGTTTTACTTCCACTGTTCCTCTAGAATAACTATAGCTGGGGATGGCTCCCCCATTCAAGTAAAGTATTTCAAACTTGCTAAACTCTGAAATTTCAATAAACTCTCTGGTCATGATTTCAAAATACGTGGTAATCATCGGTAGTTTCGTTGACTAATGTCAACCCACACTTTGACTTACTCCTTTCAATTACTCCGGAGTAAGGTATTCTGAACGGTTACAAAGTTTTGACAAGTATTTGTACTTGGGAAAAATGGAATTAAATTCCGATTTCCGTTTCATTGATATTTTTCATCATGGGAATTGGAAGGGCCTACACGGCTGATCACCGTGTATCGGGTGTTCCAGTACATTCCCTTCTCTTTAATTGGAGTTGTGCTGCACATTGTAACAAAAGCCTAGGCGCTGAGTTACTGATAATGTGACAATGATGAGTAATGATGTTCCTCATACAGTAGTCGTACTGTATGGTATGTTTTGACGAAAAGAGAAATAAATATATCATTCTGTATACGAATGAAGTTTTAAAGGTTTTCCTTTATGATATAAGCTTACCTATATGCTTATGCTGTATTGTATTATTGATGGGCCGAGTGCTCACTCTTGCTTTCTTTATATATATATATATATCACAACACAACAGCTAGAGTAGATGGCCAAGATTCGTCGTACCGCTCGGAAGCGCGTCAGGGACATACAGGCCGCCCGTAGCATGGTTGTTACAGTTGATCGGGTAGAAGTACTGAGTTGGTTCGGAGTGTAACTCTTGTTGCTCCAGTTTATTTATAAGTATCACTTATGTATATTAATGAACAAGAACAAACTTTTGCGCTGCCTTATGGTTTCACATAGAGATCATACTGGTAGTAGGTTGTAAGCATTACTTTTGGGTTGTAATAACTTTAAATTATGGATCATATGACTACTGTTTTTGTAAGTTCGTTTCTGAGACATAACTAGCGTGAGTATATTGATGGTGGGGTCACCATGTGTGTTGATTTATTATTTTGTGGTTCAAGTATTAAGTTTTTGTACGGAACAAGGGATCGTGACAACCCAGATCTCCGACCCCGGATCTGGGGGTGTTACAGATGAAGAGGGCCATGATAGGAGATGATCCACGTGGGAAGTCTGATGTTCCCAGTTTCTTGATCCCTCCTCAAATTCCTGTGGACGAGGCAGACATTCCTATGTCTACAAAGTCCTCAGTTTGGCGCCCCAACTAGGGTATTAGGAAGAGGGACACCATTGTTGGGGTGTCCAAACATGCCGTTGATTGGTCATACCATTCACTCACTCCCCGTGACTACAAAGATTTTGTTGCAAACTCTACCATCGAGGGAGCTGAGCATCTGGGTGCCCAAGCCACTGATGCAGTATCTTTCTTACCTTATCTTTTTTAGTCTTTATTCTTCTTTTTTGAATTCTATCTTACTTTGAATTCCTTTTATTCTGGTAGAACAATGCCAACTTCCAAGGGGCTATCTTTCAAGCTAAAGCCTGGCGTACCTCTTCTGAGGCCAACATGATTAAGTTTGAAAAGTCCGAGGAGGAGGCAAAGTCTTTGAGAGAGGCCTTGGCCAGGAAGGAGAAGGAGCTTGCTGATGCTGAAGCTAATCTAGTCGAGCTGAGGAAGAGCAAGGATGACTACATCTATGAGTACCTTGACTCTCAGGAGTACAAGGACTTGATAGAGAAGCACGATGAGATCCTTTTCCCAGTTTAGCATATATCAGGATGGGAGGATGCTATTCAGGCTATCTTGGCCAAGCATCTCGGGGCTTTTGATTCTGCTGACTTTCCAGCTCCTCACCCTCCTACTCCTTAAGAGTGTCTCCTGGCTGGGACAGCTGACATGGAGGAGGATGACAGGATTTTGGATCTAGAGCATTCATCACCCCTTCGTGACACATCTGATGATGATCCCGATGCCACTGATCATACCTCTGGCTCCAGCTCAGGAGAGGAGACAGATGCTGGTGACAAGGGAGGGGAAGCATAGTTGTAGTTTGTTTATCTTTTATGGTCGTCTGTGGCTTGTACTATTTTTAATGTATTTCCAGCCTTCAGGCTTAACTTAAACTCTTTGCAAGTTTAATTTTATTTCTTCCAGTTTCTTCGAATTCTTGACTTTGCATGTTTAGTTAACATTTTATGCATATCTATCAATATGCAATGCACATAAAGCATCATGAAAACATAAGAATATTGGATTATAACTTTGAAAATGGGTTCAACCCTTATATAATACTCTACTTTCTACCTCAAGTTTAAAAACTTGGATTGGTTTCGTCGACCTTATTTCTACTTGTCCTAATAGTGAGTCCAGTCAGGACACACTTAAGCATAATAGACTTTCAAGTTTGCAGCATTCCAAGTTCTTGGCACATCAATCCCTTCGAGGGTTTCGAATTTGTATGAGCCTCGTCCAAACACATTCTTGACCCGATACGGTCCTTCCCAATTTGGGGCCAACTTTCCTTGCTGTCCAACTCCGGATGCCTAAATCTTTCGGAGGACTAAGTCTCCTTGACGAAAGTACCTTTCTTTAACCCTTAGGTTATAGTAGAAAGATGTCCTTTTTTGATGTTCAACTATCTTGGCATTTGCCTCATCTCTAACTTCATCAATTAGATCTAAAGCCAGCCTCAAGCCTTCTTCATTCGTCTCTGGTTCATATTGTAATAACCCGAATTTTTGGTAAAATTAAAACTTTTCTTATTATGATTAAGTGCATCAGTGAATAGTGAATTTGGTGGATGAATAGTGATTTTGAGGGTTAAGAAAATTTTTCATGCCACCTATGTACGAGACGTAGTGTGGATATTCCGAAGTCATATTAGTGATCTACGGAGTAAATAAGTGAATGCAAAGACGATCGGAATTCAGAAATTCCAAATTTTATTTTGGTGTAGTATTTGACCGGGCAGTGAATTATATATTATTATATTCAAGAAATGAGATATTAAATTTGAGGATTTGAGGATTTAATATTTTGGAATTTTATTATTTTATTAAAGTCGATTTAAGGATTCGATTGTTGGAGCGAATAGTGAATAGTTACTATTCACTGCAAGAATCGCGTAGAGTTTTATTCGCTCTTTTTATGAAATATTTTCGAATCGTTGCAAGAGGAACAAAAACAAGGATGAATAGTAACATTGATGAATAGTACTCCAAGGTGAATAGTAAAATTTTATAGTCTCCGATTGATTCCATATTTCAGCGGAAGTTCAGGAATCGCAAACGAAAACGAGAATCGAAAATCCGTTCGAAGGAGAAACTTTGGACGTATTATAACTTTGGAAATAAAGAAGAAGATATGTATTAAAAGAAGGATAATGGGTGGAAGAAGTGTGTGGAAGAAGCTTTGTAACTTAGCAAACTTGAGGGACTAGTTTGTAGTGACTAACTTCCATTTTGGCAAACAAATATCTAAACCTTATAACCAAACCTCATCCACACATTAAACACACAAAAGTACCAGCCTCCACCCCCATTTTCTTGAAGAAAAACCGAACCTAGGGAATGAGGAAGAAGGAGCTTGAAGCTTGAGCAATTCTCCACCAAACTTAGTGTTTAATAGCTTAAATCAGAGAAGAGCTCAAGCCCATTCTTTTAAAGGTAACATCTCCAACACCCACCATCTCTAGCATGATCTTTTATTGATTTTAATAAGATGATGAATAGTGTTTTCAAAAAGTTTTATGTTTATAATTTAAGTTTGAAAGCATGTATGTGTAGTATATGTAATGGGTTGATGTTTTAGGTGATTAGAGGAATTGTTGGTTAAGTTTGGAGGATGGGTTATGAATTTGTTTTGAATATTCATGGAGGATTTGACTGAGTGGAGGGAGTATAAGGTGGATGGTGAGTTTGGGATTGATTGGTATTGATTTGGTTGTGTTTTGAAAATGGAAAACGTTAAGTTTTAAGCCGTCGTAATGCCCGATTCTCGTTAACTCTAAAAACTGCCTAGAATCCGAAAACCTAACTGCCTCTTTTGGTTCAGTGATGAACATGAGTGTGTAGATATTTGTTTCTAGTTTACGTGAGCGCAAGAATCATGTCATTATGATTTACGGTTTATGAGATATGACCATTTTAGTGAAAGTGGTTCAAGGAATGAGATTGCAGAAATGTACCAAATTTGTGGCTATGTTTGAGACCCTTAAGAGTTGTTTTAAAATATGAAAATTTGTATTGAAGTGACAAGGTCAGTTACGAAAGTTTGTACGAAGGTTTCGAGTCCAAAAGATTATTTTTCGATTTTATAAAAATGTGTTAGCCGAGGTTGCATAAGTGAAAACCACTGAGAACATGACTTAGAAACCAATGTTGTAAATGGTTAAGTATAACTTGTATTCGAGGATCGATTTCGGACTAAACCTACGACTTAATTAATTGTCGATTAGCATGGACTTAGTATGAGCCTATAACGAGCTATTAATGCCTTGGTTGTGTTTCGCTTACGTGTTTAAGCATTTAGTACAAGTGGATTATCCAGGGGATTAATCGTGCGTTTTCTTTGACTTTGTCTAGATTGTCCGACATCGTCGCGAACCCCAATCACTTCTCGAGCATCAGGCAAGTTTCTAAATCTATACTTTGAAGTATTGACTATATAATACTGCTTTTGCCATGTATAAAATTGGACAGTTTTGCGATATATCTTATTTCTTGTTGAAATGGATTTGACCTTTGGATTATATAAAATATTTTGAGTTAAGTAGTTATGAACCGGTTTACCTAGTAGCTCTAAATATAAGAGCATATTCATTGTTTTCGACTCTAAATCGGGAGTCGGTATTTTGAGATATGTAGATAGCCGTGGAAACCCGGAGGGATTCCATCGGCAGAATACTATGTATTTTGAGGATTGTTATTCGAGTGTGACATCATTCGAGGGATGATATTTGCTTACTATATCTTTCAAGGAATGTTATTTGAGTATTATCTCGGTCAAGAAATACTATTTGAATACTATTTCAGTTATAAATGCTAATGGAAGGCATAACGGTTTTCGAAAGTATATTTTGATACTTGCTTTATGATTTAATTATGGGCTTCTAAGCTAAATATGAGATATTAGTTAGAAGCCAGGTTTTTATAAAGGCCCTAGGTAAAAGGTTGTATGATTTTATTCTTTAGACCGGATGTAGTTATATTTTCGGTATATGTTAAAGATCATTTTTCCGATAAGATATCGGGTAACTGTTATTCGATGATTATTTATTTAATGAATATTATTTTTGAATATTCATTTAAGGCTTATTTCTTCAATAAATATTATTTTGAATATTCATTTAATCCTTATTTATTCAATGAATATTATTTTGAATATGCATTTAATCATTATTTATTTAATGAATATTATTTTGAATATTTATTTAATCATTATTTATTTAATGAATATTATTTTGAATATTCATTCAAGGTTTATTTATTTAATGAATATTATTTTGAATATTCATTCAAGGTTTATTTATTTAATGAATCTTATTTTGAATATTCATTCAAGGTTTATTTATTTAATGAATATTATTTTGAATATTCATTCAATCACTATTTATTTAATGAATATTATTTTTGAATATTCATTTAAAGTTTATTTATTTAATAAATATTATTTGATTATTTATTAAATACTTTTAACACGTTTTAAAAATGAGAAATGTTATTTAAAGTTTATCCTCGACCTTCAATAATTACGAAGGATACTCTAAGCTGTATTATTAATTATTTTTAAATCAAAAAGAGGTTCCCAAACACTGTTTTTCCATTTGAATCTGTCTTTTAAGAGGATTTAAATGCTCGCTCAACTATCAAAAATATGGGAAACCTGATTTAAGTGACTGCTACTCATTTTAAACTCTCAACTCAAAACTGTCCGGGGACAGATATTTTCTCTGAGCAATTTAATTGCTGCAAGTCAAATGTTGTGTTACCACCTCAACGATCGAGGGGTAAATTGATGGAACAAGTCGATATCCATTAACAAGCAATCGCTTGGAAAATCTTGGAAAATCTTCCTTTCCAACCTAGATATAACTACTTAGTGGAGTCGTGTCAACAAGTATTACACTTGGGGAAAGGAGGACGATCTTTACGTTTCAGAGTCATGGATTTCATCCGAACTAGGAGCAAGTGTAAGAGGTCGAGTCGCGCCGATCCATCATTTTTATTGCCCCAAATGGGCCGGGGAGATCCAGAAAGGCGGTAGACAATGTCAGGCTGTCGTGTTCTTCCATCTACATGTAGAAAACCCTTTTTAGTTGTGCAACCTGCTACTGATCATAGTAAGGTTGGACAACTGGCGCGGAGATTACTCCAGTATTAGTTCATCATCCAACTTGGATAATTCTGCAACATGTATTGAAAGGGACTAAAGGGTAGCCCCCTTAGTACAGGTTTACCGATCATATTGGCAGAGGGTCGAATAGTGGTTAACAAAATGAAGTTATAATAAATCCTTGCAACTTCATCTTTTACTTTATGAGTTATGACTCTGATAAAACCTTACTCGGATTATATATGCATAAGTGGATTTTGGGTTACAGAACATTATATGAAATTTTCATCGTAACTTCATCTTTTATATCATATGACTCTGTGGATACCTTACATAACATGAGTTATGGTAAGGGAGTTGTTTATACTGAATCACCTTATAACTTCATCTTTTAAGTTATATGTTGATATTCTGCTTACATATCAAATATTTTTCGGAAAGGTTATATTGGTTTACTTTGAAACCTCATCTTTTTTATTATACTAGAACTTTGTTCATAATATAGCAAAAGTTTGCAGAAATATTATGAAATGATATTTGAAATACAACAATGGTACCGTTTTTGGAATAAATTCCGATAAGGAAATAATTTCATTATCGAGATATTTTGACAAATTATTCTCTTATACCCGCTTTATTCTGGGTTGAGTTAAAGGCAGGATTATGCCATACTTTTATTACTTTGCTGAGCTATCGCTCACTCTTGCTATTGTTTTATAAATATTATATAGCAGCGAAGTAGGATACCAAGGATTCAGCGCACATCCCTCAGGCGAGTGGTAAGCGCAAGGCAGTCTCATGAGCAGTTTCTAGCAGTGATCCTGGAAGTAGTGTGAACCAGTCAGATCAAGCTGGAGCTTTTGGTATTCATCTTATGTATAGATATGAATGGTATGAGAGGGTGGTGAGTATTACAAGGCTAGGTTGGTAATGTACCATTACTTAGGAGTTGTATCAGTAGCAAATTCAAAAGATATTTGGGTATTGTAATAAAGATTATTTATTCCGCAATGGTTGTATTTCTGTCATTTCTAAGACTCTAACCTGTGTGTGTGTGTGTGAGAGAGAGAGATATATAAATTGTGGGGTCATAAGCAGATGAATTGTGTCTATTGTGAGTAAAGCAGGCAAGGCAAGAGGTAAGTGGATCGTGACTACTCTAAATCCCTGACCCCGGATTTGGGGCTGTTACAAAAATGGTATCAGAGCGTTAGGTTACAGTCCTCAGAAATGATAGGAGATCGAGTCTTACAATACCCTTAATAATGATAAGAACATCTAGAGCTGAGATTGAGTTCGTAGTCGAGTTAAAGGACATGACCCTGACTGTTTAAGATGAATCCCGAGAGGGGACTTCTTCTGGGAAACCGTACTTAGGACTTCATGGTTAGTCACCTCGATTCGTATGAGTTATAGATTGATGGGATTCTGAGATACCAGACCCCGAGGCCTTCGAGTAGGCAATTGATGATGCGTTCCTTGAAATGAACGGAGACCCGATAAAGGAAGATCCATAGGAGGATCTAGAGGAAGACCCCATGGTGGGTCAAGGAAAAAGTCTTGTAGAGAACGTGTTGATTGATAAAGATGTGGTATGTTACTTGAGGTCGTATAATAGGACCGGACGAACCTTCAGAAGACAAATAAGTGACGAGACGAGAGTTTAAGGATCGTTTATGATTCATCAAGAGATATGACAAAGAAAATGGAGTAGAGTCTCCAAAGCAGAAGAGGTAGAGGCAGTATAGCCAGTATCAGTGGATTGATTCGACTTGAACGAAACCTGTTACCCGTAGTCGGTTATAGTTGCCCATAAGGAGGCGGCATACGTAAGAACCAAGATGTTCAGATTTCCACGAACGATTAGGGGTACTTAGTTGCCTAGAATAGGGGAAGGAATTGTTTTGGCTATGAGGATAGGATAGAAAGGTCGGAAATCAGATCCGAGTATTACTAGTGGGTAAATTGATTGATCAAATTTCCCTGATTTTGGAAAGAAATTCAGCAAATTTTGGCAAACCTTGTCTTTCTGATTACCAGAGGATGTCACCAAAGAGGGTGGAAACTAGAGCGAACCCTGTGGATTGGGTAAGATGGCCGCTATATGGGTTGGTGGACAGACCCTGATTGCTACAATTGATTGTAGAGATAAAATGATGAAGTTGAGATTGGACGGTAAAGGCGAAATGTATTTAAGGACCAAGACAGACTGAGAAATTCCGGGATTGACTTAAATGAAAAGGCTATTGTGCCAAAATTGTTAAGCTTATGTAGCACACATGATTGATATGGGAGAAGGAATATTGGGTATAAGGATGATTGAAATAGAGACCAGATTTAAGCTTGTAGTTTCTAACGATCTTCCGAAGTACCGCCCAGTCGACATGTGGAATTGTCATTGCTATAGGCGACGACGGTATCGAAGTCTTCTTATAGAACAGAACGCTTACTTGAGATGTTTGCGCCTAGTCGAATAGAATTCCCTGCGATTGCAAAGGTCGATGGTTGAATCCTTATCGACTATTATGAGTCGGCAATAACGTAAGTATCGAGCACCTTAGGGTGTGCATGAAGAAGAAAAGCTTTGGAATCGAACGATTATCCGTTAGAGGAGCCGACATAAAAGGCATCCGTAGAGACCTTGGCAAACCTCCCCAATCTATAATCTATCTTGACCTCTTCTTAGAGAGAATTTCGATAAAAGATATATTCCTTCTTCGAAGTTATTTTATAACACTTATGTTAAATCATATTTAATTTCAATTGTGTTAGAGGCTGTCACGATGCCTACTTTCAGGTTTTCGAAGCCCTGTCAAATGATGTTATTCAAGATTCCACTTTTCTTCAAATAATGAATAACCCTATGATGATACCTCACCACTTGCTTGTTAAGTACCAGTATCTTTTTGGTTATTTTTTTTTATTTTCTTTGGAAACCGCACCTTTGGAATCTGTTCAATTTTAATCCAAGGTATTCCTTTGAGAAATATTGTCGAAAGGCGATAATCATTAAATTGATCTCGAATTGCTTTCATACTTTTCAACTTCCACTGAGACGAACAACCCTATACTTATAGGGGCTACAAGGACTATCTGTCTATGTGATAGAAGTCTGATGGGACACCATCACTTGTGAGTTGTGAAATATAAGAAGGCTAATTACCTTTAGTAATGTCTCAATCGAGGCACAGAACGTTGAGTTCTTATGATCATGTTGATCTCTCGGTAAATTCTCTTACCTCCAATAAGGTTACCTTAAAACTCATAACCTTATGATCACCAGTGTGTGACGTTTTCCTTGATATGGGAGCTATCTTTTCAAGGCCCCATAATTTTTGTTAACCTCATTGAATTCCAAGGGGAGGCCAACCAGGTCAAATAAGTCAAAATTCGCTGATAAGAATTAGATTCGCAACGAAATCGCCTATGACAGGAGCGAATCCCTAAGACGAATAGAATATTAGTGACATATCAATGAAATTGGTTTATCCTCCCAAGGATATTATGATAATGGAAAGGGGGTCAATCGATATATGTGAAAGGAATAGCGATGTGCCGTGAACTCCAGTGACAATGGTGTTAGATAGATGCCCTATAGTGGAATTGAGATTTTGGAGGAGTTGTTTACGAATGGACACAACCTCTGGGTTAGCAAGATAAGTACTGGAGATGGAGTCAGAGGGAGCTGGTATTGTGACTTGGGAGAGGTGCAGCGTGTTGTTTTTAGAGAAATAATTTTCGGAAATATATGGAGACCCGGATGAAAATGAAAGTTAAGGAGTTAAAACAAGAAACCATGACTGTGACCTAGTATGAGGCCAAGTTTTCCGAATTATCGAGGTTTGTTCCGGAGTTTGTGAGCACAGAAGGAAAGAAAGCCAGTAGGTTTCAACCAGGGCTACCTCCAACAAGTAGCCCACTGTCAGGACCTTTAAATAGCAGGTACCCTTATATACTATTTAGACAGAGCTAATGTATCGTTGTATATCAAGAAGTTGCATGACAATTAAACCTTAAGGCCGAGCCGCTAAGGGAATAATTACAAGTAGAAATAGTCAATCGAGGGATTTTCCCGTAAGACTGGTACATCCAGGTTGTGAACTAGAAATATGAGGTCGACACTTTTGATAGACCTGATTCCTTTCCAGTTGGGAGAAGTGATATTATAATAAGGATGGGTTGGTTGACACCCAATGGAGCCCAGACTGATTGTAAGGGAGAGAAAGTAATAAATAAAGGATGGAGACAGATTCAGAGATTCTTGAATATAGTTCAGACTAAGAAACTATTATGCCAGAGATACGAGGCTTAATTAGCTCTTATGGTTGACGCCAAGAAAAGAGACACCAAGTATAAAGGAAACTACAGTGGTTTTGGGAGACTGTACAAGATATTAATGCGCTACCAAATATCGATTGGGATGACATGAGAATGAATAACGAGTATTCAGGTTATAGTGCCGCATCTCCTGTTACCCTCAGTGGGAATGAAAGAGTTAGCGACTCAGTTACAAGAATTGCTGGGCAAGAATATGATAAGACCCAGTGTACCACCGTGGAGAGCCCGGTGTTGTTGTAAGAGAGAAAAATGTTAGCACAAGATTATGCATCGAACCTCGAGAGTTGAATGAGTTCGACATGGAGAATAGGTGCCCTTGTAAATGATTGTTTGATCAGCGGAAGAACGCTGTGTATTCCAAATTTATTTAAGAACTGGATATCACCAGTTGGAAGTTAAATCCGAGGATATACCCAAGACTGCGATTCGTACTAGGAATAGACACTTCGAGTTTTCAGCGAGGTTATTTTGGGTTGACTAATGCACCCACAAATTTTATGGAATATAATGAATTGGCTTTGAATTATCCGTGATAGTAGATAACATGAGATGGAGAAATGGCTAGAATTGACCTAGGATTATGATTGTGAGATACACTACCATCCGGAGAAGGCCAATGTGGTGGCCGATACCCTTAATTAAAATGAGACAGAGATGGATTCCGAATGATCGGGAATTAAAGGATGAGATTTTACACAAAACCCAAGTTAGTCCAACAAATTAGAAAGACAAAAGATTTCACCAACAAGCGGCTAGTGACAGCCAAGACAAACAGAGAAAGTATGCGGACTAAGCCCGCGAGTATAGAGATAGTACTGCTATTGATAAGCTAAATGGCATGTTAATGGATGACAAGCAAGTTTATGTTGGTGTATTTTCTATACAAACAAGATAGAGAATATGAGGTTAGAGATTCGTGATGCTAAGAGATATCCTCGTGGAAGGAATTAATGAGATTTGGAAAGAAAGGGAAGTTGAGCCCGAGATTCATTGGGCCATCTGAGATTTTAAAACGCGTCAAGAAGGTGGCCTACGAGCCAGCCTTACCCCCCCCCCCCCCCCCCCCCCGCAACTTGTAGAATGGTCATAACAGGGTTCATGTGTCAATGCTACGTCAGTATACTATAGATGCCCGACATATGTTAAAGTACGAGCATGTAGATATACAACCTGGTTTGACTTACAAAGAACAACCTGTGGAAATCACGGATAGAAAAGAGCAAGTGCTAAGAGACAAGGTTGCCAAGCTAGTGAGAGGTTTGTGGAAAATCAAGAAGTGGAAGAATCCACTTGGGAGTTAGAAAGTGCAATGGGAGAGAAGTACCCCAGTTATTCTTAAGTTGATTCCGGGACGGAATCCTTTTAAGGAGGGGAGACTGTAATAACCCGAATTTTTGGTAAAATTAAAACTTTTCTTATTATGATTAAGTGCATCAGTGAATAGTGAATTTGGTGGATGAATAGTGATTTTGAGGGTTAAGAAAATTTTTCATGTCACCTATGTAATAGACGTAGTGTTGATATTCCGAAGTCATATTAGTGATCTACGGAGTAAATAAGTGAATGCAAAGATGATCGGAACTCAGAAATTCCAAATTTTATTTTGGTGTAGTATTTGACCGGGCAGTGAATTATATATTATTATATTCAAGAAATGAGATATTAAATTTGAGGATTTAATATTTTGGAATTTTATTATTTTATTAAAGTCGATTTAAGGATTCGATTGTTGGAGCGAATAGTGAATAGTTACTATTCACTACGAGAATCGCGTAGAGTTTTATTCGCTCTTTTTAGGAAATATTTTCGAATCGTTGCAAGAGGAACAAAAACAAGGATGAATAGTAACATTGATGAATAGTACTCCAAGGTGAATAGTAAAATTTTATAGTCTCCGGTTGATTCCATATTTCAGCGAAAGTTCAGGAATAATAAACGGTTACTAATCGCGTAGTCAGAAATCGCAAACGAAAACGAGAATCAAAAATCCGTTCGAAGGAGCAACTTTGGACGTATTATAACTTAGGAAATAAAGAAGAAGATATGTATTAAAATAAGGATAATGGGTGGAAGAAGTGTGTGGAAGAAGCTTTATAACTTAGCAAACTTGAGGGACTAGTTTGCAGTGACTACCTTGCATTTTGGCAAACAAATATCTAAACCTTATAACCAAACCTCATCCACACATTAAACACACAAAAGGACCAGCCTCCACCCCCATTTTCTTGAAGAAAAACCGAACCTAAGGAATGAGGAAGAAGGAGCTTGAAGCTTGAGCAATTCTCCACCAAACTTAGTGTTTAATAGCTTAAATCAGAGAAGAGCTCAAGCCCATTCTTTTAAAGGTATCATCTCCAAAACCCACCATCTCTAGCATGATCTTTTATTGATTTTAAGAAGATGATGAAAAGTGTTTTCAAAAAGTTTTATGTAATGGGTTGATGTTTTAGGTGATTAGAGAAATTGTTGGTTAAGTTTGGAGGATGGGTTATGAATTTGTTTTGAATATTCATGGAGGATTTGACTGAGTGGAGGGAGTATAAGGTGGATGGTGAGTTTGGGATTTATTGGTATTGATTTGGTTGTGTTTTGAAAATGGAAAACGTTAAGTTTTAAGCCGTCGTAATGCCCGATTCTCGTTAACTCTAAAAACTGCCTAGAATCCGAAAACCTAACTGCCTCTTTTGGTTCAGTGATGAACATGAGTGTGTAGATATTTGTTTCTAGTTTACGTGAGCGCAAGAATCATGTCATTATGATTTACGGTTTATGAGATATGACCATTTTAGTGAAAGTGGTTCAAGGAATGAGATTGCAGAAATGTACCAAATTTGTGGCTATGTTTGAGACCCTTAAGAGTTGTTTTAAAATATGAAAATTTGTATTGAAGTGACAAGGTCAGTTACGAAAGTTTGTACGAAGGTTTCGAGTCCAAAAGATTATTTTTCGATTTTATAAAAATGTGTTAGCCGAGGTTGCGCAAGTGAAAACCACTAAGAACATGACTTAGAAACCAATGTTGTAAATGGTTAAGTATAACTTGTATTCGAGGATCGATTTCGGACTAAACCTACAACTTAAGAAATTGTCGATTAGCATGGACTTAGTATGAGCCTATAACGAGCTATTAATGCCTTGGTTGTGTTTCGCTTACGTGTTTAAGCATTTAGTACAAGTGGATTATCCAGGGGATTAATCATGCGTTTTCTTTGACTTTGTCTAGATTGTCCGACATCGTCGCGAACCCCTATCACTTCTCGAGCATCAGGCAAGTTTCTAAATCTATACTTTGAAGTATTGACTATATAATACTGCTTTTTCCATGTATAAAATTGGACAGTTTTGCGATATATCTTATTTCTTGTTGAAATGGATTTGACCTTTGGATTATATAAAATCTTTTCAGTTAAGTAGTTATGAACCAGTTTACCTGGTAGCTCTAAATATCAGAGCATATTCATTGTTTTCGACTCTAAATCGGGAGTCGGTATTTTGAGATATGTAGATAGCCGTGGAAACCGGGAGGGATTCCATCGGCAGAATACTATGTATTTTGAGGATTGTTATTCGAGTGTGACATCATTCGAGGGATGATATTTGCTTACTATATCTTTCAAGGAATGTTATTTGAGTATTATCTCGGTCAAGAAATACTATTTGAATACTATTTCAGTTATAAATGCTAATGGAAGGCATAACTGTTTTCGAAAGTATATTGTGATACTTGCTTTATGATTTAATTATGGGCTTCTAAGCTAAATATGGGATATTAGTTAGAAGCCAGGTTTTTATAAAGGCCCTAGGTAAAAGGGCATATGATTTTATTCTTTAGACCGGATGTAGTTATATTTTCGGTATATGTTAAAGATCATTTTTCCGATAAGATATCGGGTAACTGTTATTCGATGATTATTTATTTAATGAATATTATTTTTGAATATTCATTTAAGGCTTATTTATTCAATGAATATTATTTTGAATATTCATTTAATCCTTATTTATTCAATGAATATTATTTTGAATATTCATTTAATCATTATTTATTTAATGAATATTATTTTGAATATTCATTTAATCATTATTTATTTAATGAATATTATTTTAAATATTCATTCAAGGTTTATTTAGTTAATGAATATTATTTTGAATATTCATTCAAGGTTTATTTATTTAATGAATATTATTTTGAATATTCATTCAAGGTTTATTTATTTAATGAATATTATTTTGAATATTTATTCAATCACTATTTATTTAATGAATATTATTTTTGAATATTCATTTAAAGTTTATTTATTTAATAAATATTATTTGATTATTTATTAAATACTTTTAACACGTTTTAAAAATGAGAAATTTTATTTAAAGTTTATCCTCGACCTTCAATAATTACGAAGGATACTCTAAGCTGTATTATTAATTATTTTTAAATCAAAAAGAGGTTCCCAAACACTGTTTTTCCATTTGAATCTGTCTTTTAAGAGGATTTAACTGCTCGCTCAACTATCAAAAATATGGGAAACCTGATTGAAGTGATTTCTACTCATTTTAAACTCTCAACTCAAAACTGTCCGGGGACAGATATTTTCTCTGAGCAATTTAATTGCTGCAAGTCAAATGTTGTGTTACCACCTCAACGATCGAGGGGTAAATTGATGGAACAAGTCGATATCCATTAACAAGCAATCGCTTGGGAAATATTGGAGAATCTTCCTTTCCAACCTAGATATAACTACTGAGTGGAGTCGTATCAACAAGTATTACACTTGGGGAAAGGAGGACGATCTTTACGTTTCAGAATCATGGATTTCATCCGAACTAGGAGCAAGTGTAAGAGGTCGAGTCGCGCCGATCAATCATTTTTATTGCCCCAAATGGGCCGGGGAGATCCAGAAAGGCTCGTGTTCTTCCATCTACATGTAGAAAACCCTTTTTAGTTGTGCAACCTGCTACTGATCATAGTAAGGTTGGACAACTGGCGCGGAGATTACTCCAGTATTAGTTCATCATCCAACTTGGATAATTCTGCAACATGTATTGAAAGGGACTAAAGGGTAGCCCCCTTAGTACAGGTTTACCGATCATGTTGGCAGAGGGTCGAATAGTGGTTAACAAAACGAAGTTATAATAAATCCTTGCAACTTCATCTTTTACTTTATGAGTTATGACTCTGATAAAACCTTACTCAGATTCTATATGCATAAGTGGATTTTGGGTTACGGAACATTATATGAAATTTTCCTCGTAACTTCATCTTTTATATCATATGACTCTGTGGATGCCTTACATAACATGAGTTATGGTAAGGGAGTTGTTTATACTAAATCACCTTATAACTTCATCTTTTAAGTTATATGTTGATATTCTGCTTACATAGCAGATATTTTTCGGAAAGGTTATATTGGTTTACTTTGAAACCTCATCTTTTTTATTATACTAGAACTTTGTTCATAATATAGCAAAAGTTTTCAGAAATATTATGAAATTATATTTGAAATACAACAATGGTACCGTTTTTGGAATACATTCTGATAAGGAAATAATTTCAATATCGAGATATTTTGACAAATTATTGTCTTATACCCGCTTTATTCTGGGTTGAGTTAAAGGCAGGATTATGCCATACTTTTATTACCTTGCTGAGCTATCGCTCACTCTTGCTATTGTTTTATAAATATTATATAGCAGCGAAGTAGGATACCAAGGATTCGGCGCACATCCCTCAGGCGAGTGGTAAGCGCAAGGCAGTCTCATGAGTAGTTTCTAGCAGTGATCCTGGAAGTAGTGTGAACCAGTCAGATCAAGATGGAGCTTTTGGTATTCATCTTATGTATAGATATGAATGGTATGAGAGGGTGGTGAGTATTACAAGGCTAGGTTGGTAATGTACCATTACTTAGGAGTTGTATCAGTAGCAAATTCAAAAGACATTTGGGTATTGTAATTAAGATTATTTATTCCGCAATGGTTGTATTTGTGTCATTTCTGAGACTCTAACCTGTGTGTGTGTGAGAGAGAGATATATACATTGTGGGGTCATAAGCAGATGAATTGTGTCTATTGTGAGTAAAGCAGGCAAGGCAAGAAGTAAGTGGATCGTGACTACTCTAAATCCCTGACCCCGGATTTGGGGCTGTTACACATATGCTTCAATTCTTGGAGATGTGTGAGTAATCTCCACTGGAACCACTGCTTCTGCCCCATATGCCAACAGAAAGGGGGTTGCTCCAGTGGTGATCTTACAAGTAGTACGATATGCCTATAGTATGGGGAGCAATTCGTCCATACAGGATAATTCGATTCGCCACTTCAGCTTGCCCATTAGCTTGAGGGTGAGCAACAGAAGTGAAACGTAGCTTAATATCATTCTCCTCACAGTACTTCTTGAAATCCTCATTGTTAAACTGAGTTCCATTATCTGTGACCAAGATTCGTGGAATCCCGTATCTGCATATCACATTCTTCCAGAAGAAATGCATTACTTTCTTGGTGGTTATCTTGGCTAAAGGTTTAGCCTCAATCCACTTAGTGAAGTAGTCGATTGCCACTATCAAGAACTTTCTCTGCGCACTTGCCATTGGAAATGGTCCAAGTATATCCATTCCCCACATGGCAAATGGAATAGGTAAGTTTATGGATGTCAACATGCATGCTTTTGGCACCGTTCACACTTCTTCACATAGATTTTTGCATATACAAGCACACTCGGCCAGTAGAAACCTAGATGAGTGATTTTATGAGCAAGGGTGTAACACCCCCAGACTCGGGGTCAGGAATCTGGGTTGTCACGCTCCATCAAGTATATAATACCTGCATTACTTACAACATTCTAATAATATAACTCCAAAAGACCCCAATCACTTACGCACACACACACAAGTTATAGCCTTGGAAATGAGCAACAATAAGTAACATTTGTTATTACAAATCAAATGTACTATCCAGGATCTCATCTATCATTTACAACCTCTACCTGAAGTTAAAATCATAGACCTCACAATTCTATACAAGGTTTAATAATACAAACCTATTCGAAAACAATTCTTACTAACTCAGTCTACAGCTGTTCTGCTAAATCCGACAATATCCATCTTGCTGAACTAACTCAAGGGTGGTCTCTCCATTCCCTTGCTCTCGTAACACGAGGTGAATCGGCAATGTTTTCTTCATGCTGAAAGATTTAATAAAGCAAGAATGAGCTAATAGTGCTCAGCAAGAAATCTATCCCAGTTTAAATCTTTAAACCTTTTAGGAAGATAATCCATATGGGATCCATGTTTAAAACTACTAGGGTTTATCCCCAAAATAGTATATCGTTCAAAATGCCGTATGACTTATAATCATACTCATATACTCTTGGTAATCATTTGGAAATCCTTGGTATCAATATAATGAACCAAGATTCAAAACATAACTTTTAAAATAGATATCAAATAATGGAATCAAGGCTTAAAGCCTATCCATTGATTCAAAATACTATACAGTTCAATATACCGTATATCTTAAATACCTTTTAAACATATATAATCACATATCTATTTAGATATCTCATACTGTTCAAAATACTATAGAATATCAGTAATGAACACCTTCTGTAAAAGAAGCAAGAATGAGCACTATAGCTCGACAATCAGATATAGCAGCTTAATCATATATGTAAGCTTATATCATAAAGGAAAACCTTTAAAACTTCATTCGTATACAGAATGATATATTTATTTCTCTTTTTGTCAAAACATACCATACAGTACGACTACTGTATGAGGAACATCATTACTCTTTACTGTCACATTATCAGTAACTCAGCGCCTAGGCTTTTGTTACAATGTACAGTTCAACTCCAATCGGAGGGAAGAAAGGGAATGTACTGGAATACACGATACACGGTGATCAGCCGTTATATCGCAACTTAACTTTTCTACTAGTAGAAGGACGACTTCCTGTTCGGTTATCACCCTGACCGCATATGGGCCATTGTGCTAAGAGATCACTACCTCGGGCCTATTTCGTCACCGGGTAAGCCTTGATAATTTTTGGCACTACCCCGACACCTATTTCATTGCCGTGTAGGCCTTTCCAATTAATGAAACGAAAATCGGAAGTTAATTCCACATTTCCAAAGTACGAATACTTGTCAAAACTTTGTAACCGTTCAGAATACCTCACTCCAGAGTAATTGAAAGGAGTAAGTCAAAGTGTGGGTTGACATTAGTCAACGAGACTACCGATGATTACTACGTATTTTGAAATCATGACCAGGGAGTTTATTGAAATATCAGAGTTCAGCGAGTTTGAAATACTCTACTTAAATGGGGGAGCCATCCCCTAGTTATAAGTATTCTAGAGGAACAGTGGAAGTAAAACTCTGTCCTCGAATTCTTGAACTAGATTCCCAGTTTTCGATGAGTTGGAAAATACTAATCGCATTTAATTACCTTTAACTATCTGAAGATAATAGTTGGGAATCTCTATTTTAATACTCTTTTCTGGAAATCAGAAATTTATATATTTTTGTGTAAATAATAGAACCTTTAATCCTATAATAAGGTTCTACGATTTTAAAACGCATTTGGAATATTTAATAAATACCCAAATAATAAATATTAAATTATTATACAATATAAAACCACCTAAGTGAATATTCAGAATAATATTCACTTAGTTAAATAATCTTCAAATAATATTTATTATAATATTATTTAAATATCTCACCTTAAATATCCCATAATATAGATATTGGAATATTTAATAAATCTTTAAAATATAACTGTCCCTGGAACCTTCCAGCTTTGGACAATAGTTTAAGACAAAAAAATAATTTGACTCCCGGTCTAAGTTTTAAAACCATCGTACAAGTACTCTATACTTAGAGTCTTTAATCTTTAACCTTGGTTTATATCTAGTACTTATCTAGAATATAAACCTTATATCTTATACCGCTGTTTATAAAGCGAAGACAGTTTTACGCTATTTCACAGCATAAAGCAGCATATATAGCAATACCACAACATATATCACAACAGCATTATTATATGGTATAGGGTTTGAAATCTTGCATGCATCTATCATATGCATACATCACATCTCATCATTTTTAATACCATCACATCTATATACGATGTGAGATTTGAAAGCATGCATAATATCGTATGCATATATTACATTTGCAAGCATGCATCTATAATATGCATATTATCATAATATTGTACTTTAAAATACAGCATGGGATGAGAAAACTTGCCTCGGGTCCTTGGTCTTTACAGGTTCGAGCACTTGCCGGGAAATCTATAAACAAAGAAATACCCGATCAGTCCCCTGACTTAATCATTTAAAGTGCATTTAACTTAAGCACTAACGTTCTATTAACGAACATCATGTTACCCAGTATATGTCTATTACAGAAGGGGGGTTGAATGTAATTGTATGAAATAATCGAACAGACAAAGATAAAAACAATCAATATCAGCTTTTATTAAACTTTATAAAAACTGATACAAACTCTCTCAAGAAACTATAAGTTCTTAAGAGCTGCTAGGTTTACAAAGATACTCGTGTTCAAGATATTACTTTCGTAAAACCTATCCTGTGTTTATATATACACACAGCTACGCATTCTGTTACATAAGATAATCTTCATTTAATTAAATTGATCTTCTTGTCGCTTATCTTCTGTAACAGCTTCTATGAGATATATCTTCAGCATATCAATCCTTTCCTGAAATCACGGAATAGTATCAATTACCAACCGACTTTATCCTGTCACTGATGATGACATCATCAGATGTCATCTCTTGATGCTCTAAGTACTGATGCTATCCGATCCTGATGCATTCATTAAATCTTCATTTCCCAACAATCTCCCCTAATTTATACTTTCTGAAATAAAGCATAAATTTTCTGGATTTAATGATGCCAAAACTTCAATCAAATACTCGTAGGATTAATATAAGGATTTCGCTTAAGATATCCTTCATAATCAGACACTTTAATAAATCCCATGTTCTTCTGAAGAAACTGCTTCATCAACTCATCTTCTTTTTCTAATAACAGATCAATCATTCTTCTTCTCAGCTTCCTCAGATTTTCATCATCTTTGTTTGTCTGATAAACTGCTGCTCTCAAATCCTCATTAGAACTTCTCAGCATTCTGTCATCCAGATAAATAAGTTTAATTCTCTCACTATCAAGACAGAAAGACAAATACTCTTCACCCAGAGTCTTTTCAACGAATGCACTTCCTTTCTTCATTTCCACCTCTTGTCCATCCATGTCAATGTATTTAGGAGCATATCCAGTATTTTTCTGATTTAACCCCATCAGATGCAAATTGATACTGGATTGAATCTTCCTTCTCCATTTTATACATAAATCATCTTTAGGAACAAGCATATACTGTACATACCTCAATTCTTCTAAGTTCTTCATTGAGACATCCAATTCTGTCAGTACAAACGTTGATCCATCTTTAAGAAAATACACTAACTTTTCTTTAGGCATATTTCCATCATGAATGTCATATACCATTTGAACAGAGATAAGCTTGTCAAGATGCCTTTGAGTAATTTTATCACTCAGATTTTCTGTTAGACATGCTTGATCAAATGATGCTACCTGAGGAACTATTTCTGCTGCAGGATGACCAATTCCTCCATATGTTCCTGTCCGTCTACATTCATTCTTCTTCTTCGCAACTTCTTCATAAGTTTTCTTGAACTTTCCAGATCCATCAGTACAAGTAATTCCAGGGAGACTTTTGATATGTCCACTTGATTTGAATATCTCATTGAGCTGAAAATGAGATTTATCTTCCCTGATATCATAGCCTTTACCTTTGTACCCTCTAACCTTCTTGAATCCATAAGCACTTCTTGAACTCCTCACAACATTATCCTTCTTTCTCAGATATTCCTCCAACACCATTCCTGACTTTGTGAAGCTTCTTTGTTGTAAAGACTTGAAATAATCTTTTTCCGCTTGCTTAGCTGCTTCCACATTTAATGATGTTCTTACGAGAAATATCTGCCTATCATTCCTTGAATCTTCTCTTCTTTTCCTTCTTTGAGTTAATGGAAGATCATCACCCTCTTCTTCTTCTTGGTGTGAAGTTTCAACATCTTGTTCAGTAATCATCACTTGAGGTGGACCTTCAAGAACTTTCTTTCCTTTACCCTTAGCAGAAACAGCAGAGAATCCAGATGACATGTCTGCACCAGTATTTGATCCTTCTTTGATCACAATACCTTTTTGAGATTTTGAAGGTGATTTGATAGTACTTCCTCTTCCTCTACCATGACCTCTACCTCTAGTCATGTTTCCCTTTCTTTCACTCCTGACAGTTCCTTTCTGTGAATTCAGCATTTCATATTCTATCCTCTGGGCTTCCACCATCTCTTCTACATCCTCATCAGGATACATTTCTTGAAGAATTTTTCTAGCTTGCTGTTCATTGAACGCTTCAAGTCTGGGATCTTTATAGTGCACAGTGTATTCTGTTCCATCAATATTCACAGTTTGATGAAACTTCTTTGCCTGCTCAGCTGTTGTCACTATAATATCATGAGATTGCTTTTGAGAACTAGATCCAGAGACTTGTGTTGACTGTAGACTTAGACTTGGATTAGACACAGTGTTTCGTGTCCTTGTAGCAGCATCAGAAGATACTTGTTTCTGCCTAGAACCTCCATCAGGAGCATCATCCTTTCTTAGAATACCCAACTCCGGAGAGCATTTGGTTGACACTACTTTCTCCCCCTTTTTGGCATCAGTACTAGCATCAGGAACCAAAGCAGAGAGAAGTAAATCCAACTTAGCATCCATAGATTCAGCCTTTTTCTCCAAAGTCGCAATTCGATGTTCTAGAGAAACATGATCTCGATGAACACAGGAAAAGTCTCTTGAAGTGCGAGCAACAGATTGAGTATTTGCAGCCACAACATCAGCAATACTCTTTGCATTCGTAGTCCTGACATCTTGAATCTCTTCAAAAATAGCCTTAAACATGAGAGAAGTACCTTTAAGATGAGCTTTAAGATCCGAACTTTGAATCTCTTTAAAGGCAGTAGCTAAATGAACATGAGCCCCAGAAATACCAACAAAAGATGAAGGATCAGTCCAAGAATGATCCCATTGAGCTTGTCTGTGACTAGCCAGAATGTCTGTGGACGAATCATCAGGACCAGACTTATCAGAGTTGGAATGAGAACCATGAGACTGATCCTGAGAAGCTGCAGGAGTATTTGATGTACCTGCAACAAAATCAGTAACCCCTAGATCTCTCTTTTCTTTTTCAGTGATCTCATCACTGCTCACCATCACAGTATCTGAACTTTTGAGAGTCAGATTTTCCTGACACAAATGCATAGCATTGTCACTCATTTCTACCTCTCCTTTTTCCAGTTCAGGAGACTGCCCCTCAAGAATTCTGTTTTTCTCTAGATCTTTTCTCTCATTCTCACGAAAAAGGCTCAGAGCACTCAGAAACGAAGAAATAAGAGATGGCAGAGAAGAGTGGAGTGCAGTCATACTGACAGGGGATCCCTCATGTAAGGGTCTGTCAGTAGTCATCCTGACACCAGGAGAGTAAAAAACCATAGCAGAGTCAGGGTTAGTGTCAGTACCTGAGTCTTCAGTGTCCAAGGGACGAGAGGATAATGGTTGGACCATGAGAGCCTGACTGTCAGTAAACTGGCATGCTTCCATACTTTGAATGAAAGGTTCTTGTGGAGCCTGGACAACCTGGACTGCTTCAGAAAAGTGTATTGAAGGTTCTTGTGTATCCTGTCCGTGATATTGGTCTGCAACAGCAGAAGCTGAAATAACACTTGTAGAATTATCCTGATCAGTTTCAGGCAGGAACAGCTCCTTGTCGTCATCCACCCTTTGAGTAGATGGTTCTTGTGACTTGATCAATGTGGACTGCTGATTCACTTTGAGAACCAGGTTCTTGTGTATCCAGATCAATAGTTGGAGCTCCTGATGATTTGGCCTTAACATTTCTTTTCTTGGTTCGTGCAAAACAAATCTTCCGTTTTCGACCAGCCGACTCAGCTATTTCTTTTCTTGCTTCAGTTTCCAGTCTTTTGACACGATCATAAGACATATCAACTTTTTGTGCCTGTGGAGATATAGTAGGACTGGAATCAGAGACAACCACACTATCAAGGAAAGGTTGCGCATCAGAAGCAGTAGCATCAGTAACAGGTACTGCATTGTCATCACGTCCGGTATCAGAAGAGAGGATACTGTCCGGAGTAAGACTGACAGGAGCATCAGTAGCAGAACTGTTATGAAATGAGTTGTGTAGAGCATCAACAGCATCAAAATGAGAGTAGAGAGTTGACTTTCTTAATCTTCGCCTTTAGGAAGATGGTGATGAAACAGGTGCCACAGCCTTAGGAGTGATTTTGAATATCGATGACAGTGGAACATCATCATCATCAGTATCAGTATCAGTATCAACAACAGTTGTATGCTTTCTTCGTGAGGCTAAAATTTTGGATGCTATACCAACTGGTTGATCTCCTTGTTTCTCCAGAGAATCAGTGTGGGTGTGTAACAAGGTCCTTGATCCAGACGACTGAGAGTGTCGCACTGATTTGGCTAACCTTGTGTGTTTTACAACTGATTGCTGTTGAGAGCCATCAGAGGTGGGTTTTGAGTGTTTAGAAACATGTTTGGGTTTTGTACTTGGGTTAGATCCAGAGGGGGTAGCAACAACAGGCCTCTGAATCAGAGTACGAGGATCTAAGCCATAAACAGTAGGCAATCTCTGTCGAAGAAGTTGCCTGACCTGTTCAGGATATACTACATCACCCTGAAACATTTGTTTTCCCTTTAACATGTACTCCTGAAAGGATCTAGGAGTGTTCTGAAACACATGCAACAAGCAGTCATCTTGAAAAGCAACATTAGGGCATAGGTATGTAAAAATCAAATGCAAAAAACGACCAAAGTAGACAGTTTCCCGATTCTCAGTTATTCTACTACCTATGGAATCAATTAGCATACTAGCTATATTAACATCAGATCCATAGATTAGAGAGTACCCAATGTTTTGAGTTGCTTGAGTGAGAGCATCAAAGTTTGAGCTCTTGTTCATGAAACACTTACCTATGGAATCAAAGAAGAAATTCCATTCTTGGCGAAGTTTCGTTCTGACCAATCTACCCATTCTGGTCATATCACCATTATAGCCAATTTTGGTGATCAACAAAGCCTGGAGGTTGTTCAACATAAACTTTTTCCTCCAATTCTCCATTTAAGAAGGCACTCTTAACATCCATCTGAAAGACCTTGAATTTCATATGAGCAGCATATGCTAGAAATATTCTGATGGCCTCCAATCTGGCAACTGGAGCAAATGTTTCATCATAATCAATGCCTTCTTGCTGAGAATACCCTTTTGCTACAAGTCTGGCCTTGTTTCTTGTAATTACTCCATCAGAATCAGTTTTGTTTCTGAACACCCATTTAGTGCCTACAATAGATCTGTTTTTGGGTCGTGGAACAAGTTGCCAGACTTCATTTCTTTCAAACTCATTTAGTTCTTCTTGCATCGCAGTTACCCAGTCAGCATCTTTCAAGGCATCTTCAATTTTCTTTGGTTCTTCCTGTGAGAGAAAATTGTGAAATAGACACTCATTCTGAGTTGCATGTCTTGTTTGAACACCGACATCAGGATCTCCAATAATGAGATCAGGAGGATGCGCTTGTGTCCATTTTCTTGCTGATGGTAACATGGTTCTTGAACTTGATGCTCCCCCTGCATCCATGCCTTCCTCAAAAGAACTACCTTGAGTTGTATGCGAAGCTCCCCCTGCATCAGTGTCTGGAAAAGATCCATTTGAATTAGAATTACTCTGATGGTTGTCACTTGATGTACTGTCAGTACTAGCGTCAGTGTTGTTATCAGTACTTCCATCAGTATCTGTAGAAGAGTTGTTTTCAAGTGGTTCATTATTTGTAATATTATCAGTAGGCTCCCCCTCAATGTCATCACTACTGATTTCAGCTTCTAGTTCATCCCCAAAAATCAATTCCTCATGAGTATCTTCATTAATCCCAGTGATTCTCCTGTCATCAAACGATACATTTACTGAGACATTCACAATCTTAGTTCTCAGATTATATACCTTGAAAGCTTTTGTTGTGTCAGGATATCCAATGAAAATTCCTTCATCTGCCTTTGCTTCAAATTTTCCAAGATGTTCTGGGTGAGATCGTAAAATGAAGCATTTGCACCCAAACATATGCAAGTGTTTCAAGCTTGGTTTCTTCCCTTTAATCATCTGATATGGAGTCTTTTCATGTCTTGTGATCAGAGTACAGTTCTGAGTATAGCATGTAGTGTTAACAGCCTCTGCCCAAAAGTAAGTTGGTAGCTTTGCTTCTGCCAGCAATGTTCTTCCTGCTTCAATTAGAGTTCTGTTTTTCCTTTCGACTACTCCGTTTTGTTGAGGAGTACCAGGAGCAGAGAATTGCTGTACAATTCCTTTTGATTTGCAGAAATCTTCCATTGTTGAATTTTTAAACTCAGTTCCATTATCACTGCGAAGAACTTTGACTTTGTTACTTGATTCATTTTCCAGTATCTTGACATGTTCTATCAGAATTTCTGGTGTTTCGCTCTTTTTATGTAGAAAGTATACCCATATGAACCTTGTATACTCATCAACAATCACTAGAGTGTATCTTTTCTTGTTGATAGACATCACATTCACGGGACCAAATAGATCCAGATGCAGCAGGTGATAAGCCGTGTCTATTGAGTGTTCTGATTTACTTTTGAAGCTGATTCTCTTTTGCTTCGACTTTTGACAGGAGTCACAGAGTCCATCAGAAGAGTACATTGCTTTTGGTAGACCTCTCACCAAGTCTTTTCTTACTAACTCATTGATGTTGTTGAAATTCAAATGAGAAAGCTTCTTGTGCCAGTTCCAACTTTCATCTACTGATGCCTTTGACAAAAGACACGTCATTTTCCCATCAGTAGCAGAATGTAAGTTGGCTTCATATATGTTACCACGTCTATAACCCGTAAGAATCACTTTTCCATCTTTCTTACTAGTTATTTCACAATGAAATTCATAAAAATTAACATGGTAACCTTTATCTGTAATTTGACTGATGCTTAATAGATTATGCTTCAGTCCTTCTACCAGAGCGACGTTTTGAATGATGACATTTCCAATCACAATATTGCCATATCCTAAGGTGTGTCCTATGTTGCCATCTCCATAGGAAACCTTTGGGCCAGCTTTCTTCTCAAAATCTGACAGTAGGGACTTATTTCCTGTCATATGTCCTGAACATCCACTATCCAGAACCAAAACATTTTTTCTGTTGCCCTGCAATCAATATTTCAATCAGTTAGAATTTTTAAGAACCCACACTTGTTGGGTCCTGTTTTTCAATTTCTTGTTAAGATGTGCAGCGGATTTTTTTCTTAAATCATAGTCAATTGAATTAACTCCACTTGAACTTGATTTAACAGAGTCTTTCTTAACATACACATTCCTAGTTAACAAACTCAATTTATCACAAAAAATTGTACCTTTATTAAATTTAGGCAAAGGAACATAATTGTCATGATACAAATTGTGATAACTAGTACATGTGTAAACTGAATGCCATTTGCTACCACAGTGAGAACAAGGATTCTGTGGTTTATAATTAACATTTCTACTCCTAACATCAGAAATAGAAATTTCAACTCTCATCTTTTTATTCTTCCTGCAATCAATGGCAAGATGATTAGTATTTCCACAGGTATGACATGTCTTTCTTGGAGCATTGGGAATATATTTATAGTTGTTCGACTTGTCTATACCTAATTTTCCATTCCTATGCCTTTTAGGAATCTTCTCATTTTTCTTACCAGTCACTGCATTGATTTTTTTCTTTAGCTTACCAGAGGAGAGATGTCCTAAGTTCTTTTCTTTTGTGATTCTTTTCTGAACAGTCTCAGTGCATATTTTATCATCAATCTTACCAGAGATTTTAGTGTTGACATTAGAACAAGGAGTAATAGTAGATTTAATTTCTGTATTTGAGTTAATTTCTGTATCAGAAACAATTTCTATTTCTTTTTCAGAGATTAATTCAATTTTGGAACTTGATCCTTTCTCAAAGATAGAGTTGACTTTCATATCACTAGCAGGAACAAACTTTATGTGAGTGGACAGATTTATGTTTTCATCTTCTTTTGCCTTATTCTTCTTATATCCAAGACACTCTTTCCAGTTTCTATCATTTATGAGTAAATGAGTCTGTTTACCAGAATGAGTCCACACTCTTATTTGTTCTCGTTCTTTCCTTAACTCTTTTTCCAGAGATTCTATCTTTAACATCTGTTCTATTTCTATCCCTTTAAGTTTCTCACACAAGTTTTGAGTATTTTTTAGAATAACTAACTCAGTCTCTAAATACTCATTTCTTTCCTTTAAAACAGCTGACTCCTTTAAAATTCTGATGTTCTCCTTAGATTGATTATTATAGCTAATATGCAGGTTTCTAAGGAAAGACTTTAATTCACACATGTTATCAGTATCAAAAGCATAAGCAGTTTTAGGTACCTTTTCAGATGCTTCTTCAATTTCAGCCATCAATGCATAGTTTGTTTCTTCTTCTTCTTCTTCTTCAGAATCAGAAGAATCCATCCATCCTTTGTTTGACATGACAAGCGCCTTTCCAGTTGATTTTCCAACTTTGGGTTTCTTGCACTCAGTTGCATAGTGACCCATCTTATCACAATTGAAACATTTAATCTTAGAGAGATCAACTTTCTTCTGTTTACCTTTCCTGTCAGAATATCGATCTCCTTTTGATTTTCTTCCATCCTTTCTAAACTTGCCCTGCTTCATCCTTCTAAACTCTTTCACCATCGTGGCCATCATCTGCACCAGTTCTTTGTCAGAATCATCATTTGATTCCTCATCAGTACTTTCATCAGTATCAGCATCAGTGTCTGACTTTATCACTACATGAGCTTTAGCCTTAATTTTTCCTTGGTGCACACGTCTTTCCTTTGATTCCACTTTCAAAGCCACAGATTTAGGCTTTGATCTTGTACCTTCCTTTTGCTTAACCTCCAGATCATAAGTCTTCAACATTCCATAGATTTCATCAAGAGTCATCAGGTTCATCCTATAAGTGTGCCTTATAAGATTATGTTGAGTTATCCATTCCATGGGTAAGGATCTTAAGAACTTGACGTTTGAGTCTTCAACGTCATATACCTTTCCCACCAACGACAATTCATTTAGCAAGGTAAGAAATCTATCATAAATTTCTGTAATGTCTTCATCATGCTTTGCCTCGAATTGCTCATATTCTTGAATGAGAATGCCCCTTCTATTTTTCTTGATTTCTTCAGTTCCTTGGCATTGAACTTCCAAGGCATCCCATATTTCTTTAGCAGTCTTACATGCAATAACTCTGTTAGATAAAACAGTATCTAAACTATTATGTAAGATATTTCTGACCTTTGCATCTTTGATGATTTGAGCTTTATCCTCAGGAGTCCAATCACCCTTTTTCTTTGGTGCCAGTCCCGCAGGAGTTGTCTCTGTTGCTGCAACTGGTTCAGTTGGGATAAACGGTCCATTGCTTATCTTGTCTATGTAATCAGAATCTGAAGCTTCAAGATACATAAGCATTTTCACCTTCCATGTTGAAAACTCTGTTTTCTTCAACATCGGAATTTTCATGGTTTCATATCTGTTTGCTGACATTTCGATCGTTTCTGATTTGATAAATTATCAGTCTGCTCTGATACCAATTGTTACCCAGTATATGTCTATTACAGAAGGGGGGTTGAATGTAATTGTATGAAATAATCGAACAGACAAAGATAAAAACAATCAATATCAGCTTTTATTAAACTTTATAAAAACTGATACAAACTCTCTCAAGAAACTATAAGTTCTTAAGAGCTGCTAGGTTTACAAAGATACTCGTGTTCAAGATATTACTTTCGTAAAACCTATCCTGTGTTTATATATACACACAGCTACGCATTCTGTTACATAAGATAATCTTCATTTAATTAAATTGATCTTCTTGTCGCTTATCTTCTGTAACAGCTTCTATGAGATATATCTTCAGCATATCAATCCTTTCCTGAAATCACGGAATAGTATCAATTACCAACCGACTTTATCCTGTCACTGATGATGACATCATCAGATGTCATCTCCTGATGCTCTAAGTACTGATGCTATCCGATCCTGATGCATTCATTAAATCTTCATTTCCCAACACATCAATTGTCTCGCTCTTGGTCATCTATAACCTCATAACATTCTGTAACTCTTAAGTCACAAGTTTGGGTGAAAATCTATTCACAAATCCCAAGTATTTTTCCTTTACCATTTCCTTGTTTTAAACAATCCCTTAAGGGTATTTCACTCGCGCAACCTTCGTTCGCGTATTTTTTTATAAAATCACCAACTCCTCTTTTTAACTCAAACCCTTCTAGGTTTCCTTTCCTAATTATACATACTAGTATCCATTTTAATATCTCAATCCAATCCCAATTTTAAAGGGCTTGATCCCTATCTCAAAGTTCATACAATGAACTATCTAGTTACGCGAAACCGCTTTCACTAAAACGGGCATTTCTCTTAAACCGTAAATCAAAACGATACGATTCTTTCGCTAAAACAATCTAGGAAACAGAGCCTACATGCTCATGGTCAGAAACTTCAAGTTTATGCCCTGTTTTACAACCATGGTTTCTGTCTAAACTACCTAAGTAAAATCCGACATGGTAACGGCGCTTACGCGTACTTCCCGTGTTTTTAAACACTCAATCCAATCTACAATCAACCATCAACCAACCACCAATCAAACTCAAGCTAATACTACCATTTTTCTGTCCAAACAAGGTCATACTCTTATTCATAAGTTTATCCACAAATCAACCATTAAAAATGCTTAAAATCATGCATACATGCTTTATTCTAACATAGTTCTCATTCAATCACTTCTAACTACTAGATCAAGCATAATCTTAAGAAGAAAGAAGTTTTATACCTTCCTTGGAGCTTAACAAATACTATATATGGTTGCTATATCCTTCCTTGCTCCTTAACTAAGCTAATCAAACCTAAAAACACCAAAACAAATCAAGATCTTATGAGTTTACTATTCATATCACTATTCATCATCAACTTTGAAACCATTTTTGACCAAGCTATGATCCATGGATGAGGCTAAGATTAGAGATCTACCTTGGATATAGGATGAGGGTGATTTAGAGCCCAAGATAAAGAATTATGGTTGAGTGGAAGTTGGAGCAAAATTTTTAAGCCCTTGGTGATGAAGAAATAGCAGAATGCTTCATGTTCTTCATGGATGCATCTTTTTGCTTTGTTTTGTTTTGTTTTCTTTCCTTTTTCTTTTGTCTAATTAACCTTAATACTTTTTCCAATTAATTGTGTGGCTAATAGCAAGTTTTGTCACCAATGACAAGGCCATTTTGGATGTGTGGTGGTGGTGAAAGTGGTGACAAGGTGGTGATTCATCACCTTGTCATCACTTTGTCATGCTTATGTCATTTCCTTGCATCATGCTTATGTCATCCTTTGCATCCTCAATCCTTTTATATATTGCACTTGATGATCTCATATAATACTCCTCCTTTTGTTAGGGTTTAACCCATAATTTATTACGCTTTTGTTTCGCGATAGTTTCAAGTGGTTTTAAAGACGTTTCTCTGTACCAAAGCTAGGGTACTTCCTTTATCCTTCCATTACCTTTGTCTAATATATAATCTTAGGTGTCTCACCTTGGTTTAAGATATGATCATGTATTTCTCATTCCACCTACTTTCTTAAAACGATCAAATCAATACATCCTTAAATGTCCAGTGAATAGTGATTTAAAACTCGGATGGGAATCTTCTGATTCTGATCGCGCTTACATTCTTTTATTCTTCCTATACATCAATAATATCACTTCGAAACATTCATTCCATGTCGTCTACATAGTGTGGTCTGAAAAACTTTTCATCAGCAAAATTACTATTCATCACATTTACTATTCATCAAAAATTATTTAACTAAGTCCAAAATTTGGGGTTATTACAAAGGGCCCTGCCCTCCAAGTGTTGTCCACAGATTCCTTCATGAACTTCTTTCAAGAATAACTCCGTCTCCTGGGGTCGTAGACACTTCAAGTAAGGAATGACAAAAGACTTCTTGTATAAGATCCCTTCGATCAAGGCGTACCTCAATGCTCTCACTGTCAACTTTCGTGCCTCCAAGGCATTATTTGGTAACCAACCGGTTTCAAGATGAGCCTTAATGGGGTCTATCCAAAAGCCACCTATGTCAATAGGTGCTATTAGTTTTCCATTGATGCTCGGGGTCTTCAAGACTTGGAAGTATACACTTCCAGCATAGTTCTCTATCTCAGAAGAAGCAAATTTAGACAAGGCATCGGCCTTCATGTTTTATTCTCTAGAGATGTGTTTCATATAGGATTCATCAAACAGGGTCATGATGGCTTTCACAAGCTTCAGATATTTTGCCATGGTTTCATCCTTAGCCTTAAATTCTCCATTTACTTGTGAGACTACCAATCTCGAGTCTCCACAGACTTCGAGAGTATTAACTCTCAAGGCCCCGGGCCAAACCTAAGCCGGCTATCAGGGCTTTATACTCAGCTTCATTGTTTGTTGTCGGAAATTACAACTTTAGTGCATACTCAATGAGAAATTCATCAGGACTTTGTAGCACTAAACCTGCTCCGCTTGATTTTGTTTTTGATGCCCCATCAAAATAGAGCACCTAGTATTCCTTAAATACCATCTTTTCATCTTGTTTTTCAACTTCTTTGCCCTCTAAGGGTACTACTTCCTGCCCCCGACTTCTTGGTTATCGATGGTACATTCAACCCTGAAGTCACCAAGTGCATGTGCTTTACTGGCCGTTCGAGGCTTATACTTGATGTCGAACTCTCCCAACTCAATCTCTCATTTGATCAGTCTTCCTCTGACCTTAGGACTATGCAGGATGTTTCTTAATGGTTGGTCAGTCAAGACTTCTATCTTATGCGCTTGAAAGTACGGACGTAATTTTCTTGAGGCCATGATCAAGGCTAAAGCAAACTTTTCTATCAGAGAGTAGTTTACTTTTGCTCCGTGCTGAATTTTGCTCACATAATAGATGGGTTTCTAAACCTTTGATTTTTCCTTCACCAAAATAGCTCCCAAGGCGGTGTTTGAAACGGCTAAGTATAGATAGAGCGTTTCTCCAGGTTTTGGTTTTGCCAACAATGGTGCTTCAGTCGTGTATTTTTTTCAAGGCCTCAAAGGCCTCCTGGCTTTCTGCTGTCCACTCAAAATTCTTCACATTTTTTAGTGGTTTGAAGAAAGGTAAGCACTTCTCTCTTGTTAGTTTCTGAACATCCTTGATGGACCGTAGTGGTTCCATGTCTAGAATTGCTTTGATTTTGTCGGGGTTAGCCTCGATTCCTCTCTTAGAAACCATCAGGCCAAAAAACTTTCCTGAGCCTACTCCAAAGGCACACTTAGCTGGATTCAACATCATCTTGTGGTGCCTCAGCACTTCAAATGCTTCCCGTAAATGGTTTATATGATCAGCCTTATCGAGACTTTTAACCAACATGTCATCCACATAGACTTCCATGGTTTTGCCAATCAGGTGTTCAAAAATCTTGTTCACCAACCTTTGGTAAGTTCCTCCTGCATTCTTAAGCCCAAATTCCATAACCAAATAACAGTAAACACCAAAGTCAGTGATGAATGATACCTTGGAGATGTCATCTTTGTGCATCTTAATTTGGTTGTATCCAATGAAGCCATCCATGAAGCTTAACATCTCGTGCCCAGCTGTGGCATCTATCAGAGCATCAATCCTTGGCAAGGGAAAACAATCCTTAGGACATGCATCATTTAAATCAGTGAAGTCCACACACATCCTCCATTTTCCATTGGCCTTTTTGACCATTACTGGGTTAGCCAACCAATCTGGGAATTGAATTTCCTCAATGAAACCGTCTTCCAGAAGCTTATCTACTTCCTGCATGATGGCCTCTTGCCTCTCTAGAGCAAAATTTCTCCTTTTCTGTTTCACAGTCTTCCTTTCGGGATCTACGTTCAATTTGTGAGTTATCAACTAGGGATCAATCCTTGGCATGTCGGCTGCTGTCCAAGCGAAAACATCGTTATTTTCTTGAAGAAAGGTTATGATCTTGCTCTTCAATGGCTCAGGTAACAATGCTCCAATGTAAGTAACCTTCTCCGGTTCACTAGGAACTAAGGGATTTGAGATTAGATCCTCAGCTGGTTTCCCTCTTCTATCCTCATTATCTCTAGCATCCATATCTTCAATGGGGAGAACCTGCCCCCCGACTCCATCAGGCCTTAACGCGGCTACGTAACAGCTTCTAGCCATCTTTTGGTCTCCTCGTTCTTCACCAATCCCATTTCTTGTTGGAAACTTGATTTTCAAATGATAAGACGAGGCAACAGCCTTGAACGCATGAAGACCTGTCCTTCCTAGGATCGCATTGTAGGTTGAGGATGTTTTTATAACTATGAAGTTCAACATCTGAGTAGACATTTTCGAACCTTGCCCCATCGTCATAGGGAGTTGAATTGTGCCTTCTACCTTTGATTCCACTCCATTGAGTCCGTATATGGGCATACTCGAGGGTGTCAACTGAGAATCAGTATAGCCCATCTTGATAAAAGCATCATGGAACAAGATGTCCACTGAAGCTCCATTGTCAACCAAAACTATCTTTGTTTCAGAATTTCCTATCACAGGTACGATGACTAAGGGATCATCGTGGGGAAACTTCACTCCTTCCAAATCAGAATCATCAAAACCTATTGCTATTTCCGTTCTGGCACACTTTGGTGCTTCTCTAACCACAGTCATTACCTCTCAGGCATAGGCTTTCCTTGAGTTTCAGGAGGACCCAGCAGCAGTTGGTGTAATATCCCAAAATTTTGTAATATTTGAAACCCTGATGAATAGTAAATTTGCCCCTGATGAATAAAAATGTCGGAACCAAAACCGCGCGAGGAGTAAGTGGTTCTGCACTCTACTGCCTTGAACCTGATGTTCTCGGGATTTAATCCCCTTAACCAGAAAAACATTTTCAAGCATTTTGTTCTATTATTTCTCTAGATCGCGCACGCGAAAACGGTGTGTCAGTTCGGTTAACGGTTAAGGAGATATGAGCGTTTTAGTGAAAGTCGTGTGAATAGTAAGTTTCCGTAGCTCATCCAAGTTTGAGAATACATTTCACCAAGCTAAACCCCTGTTTTGAGATCAAAACTTTTATGATAAATATTACAAATACTCGACATGATTTTAGAAGTGGTTTCGTATTTAACAACCAAGGACCCAAGGCAAGTTTTCTAATCCCATGCTGTATTTTAAAATGTTGATTAAATAGTCCAATATATATAATGTGAGATAGTCCAGGGACAGTTATATTTTAAAATGTTGATTAAATAGTCCAATATATATATATTATTGGATATTTAATGTGAGATATTTAAATAATATTATTATAAATATTATTTGGATATTTATTTAATTAAGTGAATATTATTTTGAATATTCACTTAAGTGGAATTTTATTGAATAATAATTCAATATTTATTATAATATTCACTTAAGAAGAATCTTATTGAGTGATAATTCAATATTTATTATTTGAATATTAATTAAATATTCCAAAAATGATTTAAATATCATAGAACCTTATTTAAATATTACGTAAGGTTCCAATAGTTAATTAAAATATTTTCTGATCTCAAAAGAGATTTATGTGACTATAGTAGGGGTTCCCAACTACTTTTAAATTATTTATCCCGAATGAGGATTAAGGTTTTGGACTTATCAAAAATTGGGAATCCATTCCGGGAAGTGAACATATGATTTCACTTGCCTCTTTCATTAAAAGTGAATATGTTTTCGAGTTCTGATTTATCAGAGCTAAAGCTATTTTACTAAAACTCTCGGGTCGTGATTGCGAAATGATTTACTCGAGGATCGAGTTCAGTTTACAATAGTCAACCCACATTGTATTATTACTTCCTCAACATTTCCGGAAGTAAGTGTGGTAATAATTTCATACCTATCAATGAGCTAGTCTACGCTCGGGGAACAACGATTTAAAATCGGTTCCAGATATAAGGATAGTATTCATCAAGGGACTGGAAACAACTCATACTCGACAATGAAACAGGTGTCAGGTAGTATGAGGTCATACTCGACAATGAAACAGGTGTCAGGTAGTATGAGGTCATACTCAGCAATGAAACATGTGCCAGGTAGTATGACCATATGCTCGGCAATGAAACAAGTAGCAGGTAGCATAATACGCCCGTATGCGGCTAGGGTGATAATCGTGTTAAGATGTCGTCCATCTACTAGTAGAAAAGCGTGAGTACGATACAACGACTGATCATCGTGTATCGTGGTGGTTCCAGTATATCCCCTTCTTCCCTCCAATTGGAGTTGTGTTGCACATTGTAACAAAAGCCTAGGCGCTGAGTTGCGGATACTGTGGCGGTGATGAGTGTGACGCCCTCCAAACCCGGGGTACAGATTTGAGGAGTCACCCGACCAACGGAATACTCTTTATCACATGCATAATAAATATAAAGACACAAATACTCCTTGACCAAGACTGCATCCAGATTATGGCAATGAACACAAGCTACTACAATCTTTTATTAATACAATACCAGTTTTATCAGAGTTATTACATCACAACTAAAGTTCAAATCTAGACATCTAATCTAGAAAAGCAAAACAACAACTACCCTGCCAATGACAATGACTCGAGGGGCTCTCCTGGCTGCTAGTGAACTATCGGTCACGCTATGCCGACTCATACTCTCGCATCACTGGAATAGGGTTAGAAAACAACAAGCAAGAGTGAGCCAAAATTGCTCAGTAAATATCAATGAATCATTTCTATCACAGTTGTAAGGATATGCATTTATGATATCAGAATCAACAATATTTACCTAACACATGCTTTGTATCAATAACAATTGGAGAAAAAGAATTAGAATTTGGCTTATACATTTTATTCAAATCAAAGGTTGTGCTGCTGGCCAGCCACGCATCAACCCCGGACTAGCTCACAGGATAGTTCTCTACTGGATCCTAGGCCAAACTGGGCCTTAAGTTATTCCGACCATAAATATGGCCCGACCAATTACTGGTCCATTTTAAAAACATGCCAAATCTATCATAGGGTATAAACAATAACATGCTCAATAAGATAAACTCAATGTATAGTAATTGCAAAAGAGCTTCAACTGCTCAGTATCAAATGAAGATCGAGAAAGAATCATGGAATAATTTCAATGGCACAGTGTGCTCATTCAATAAGGAAATCAAGATTGGTAATCGATAATTAATGACCGTAATCAATAGTCAAGGTGGAAGTCAAATAATCAATGGTTGTCACTAATGATCAAAGGATGATAAACAATAACCAAATGGTGGTAAACAATAATCAAGTGAGTTGGAAATAAGGGTTTCCGATGCAGATCAAATCAAAGAATCAAGAATCTCTAAGGAAATGGAATCAGTTGTCCAAATGCGGTTAAAAGATTGATAATTTGAATTGTTCTGGGGATAATGGTATTCAAGTAATCAAGACAATAATAAATTTTATCACAAGTAAAGGCACAGATACTTGCCTGGTCTACGCTGTTGTCGGATCGACTCTGCTCACTCTACCTTTCCCTTTCCCTTGCTCCGGGAACTCGATTATATAATTAAACAACTCATCACAATAAGTCTAACTATTCTCGTTCTACTCTCGACACTTATTCAATCAATAATCACATTTAAACAAGTAACCGGTTACGTATCGGACGTCCTGAATGATTTACGATATTTAAAACTCAGATATTTGCCCTAGTACGGGCATATACAGACTATAAAACACAACACACAATTAATATGAACCATATAGTACTTATAAACATTTTTAAAACATCATACGAAACTTATTTGAATTTTAGATAAGTCACGTTTAATTTTTAAATCAAAACTCGGATTTTTAAATCCCATATAAACATTTAAATGCAAATAAATCAATTAATAAAATTAATTGACACTTTTTAAATGCTCAAACTATTTTTAAATAAATAAATAGGCTTGAAAATAATTAAACTGAATTTTTATTTAATTAAATCTAATTAATAATTAATTTGTAAGAATTAATTGATTAAAAGAAATAACCAATTAATTAATAAATTCATTATTAATTAAAAAAAATTAAAATAATTAAGTTTAATCAATTTTCGGATTTAAAATAATAAATAAAATTTTCCAGAATTTTTCTGATATTAAAATATATTTTTAAAATAAAATTATGAATTTTTAAAATTTTTAAACTATTTTCGAATTAATTTTAAAAATAAAATTCAAAAACAGTTTTCAGAAAATGAATTAGGGTTTTGAAGATTGAAACCGGGTCAAACTTCGGGTAAACGGGGCGGGAAGAACAATTACGGGTCACCAAGAACAACCCACCGGATTCTGGGTTTTCCAGAGGGCTTTTGTTCGCTTTTTCACGACAAACAAATCCCACACACAATCACATACGTCCCATGCCGGAATCGAGCCCAGAATTCGTTCAAAGAATTTGCCGGCGACGACTTCGGTCGGAAACCCGATCTACTTTAATTCTACATGAAACTCAAAGATTAATATACCAAAATGAAGCTTATAACTCATACAATCAAAGCCCCCTATCATAACTAATGTCAGATCAACAACAAGAACGAACGAAGTAAAAGAAAAATTCGGGTCAAAACCCGAAAATCAAACCCGACTAAATTGAACTTAAACACGAAATTAAATCATGGATTCTTGCTAATTAGAACCCTAGGAACATGTTAGAAGCAACCAATTGAACGGAGAATCAACAGAATGAAAATCCCCAAATTAATCAAGAACCCTAATTTAATTCGATTATTGAAAAAATCATAATAAATCGAAAAATTACCAGATGATGATGAGGTTGGAAGATTCTGAAACTAGAGATCAAGAGCTTTGATTTGAGTACTTGAACTTTGATTTCTGAAATCAGTAACACCTTGAACGAATGGATTGATTATTCAAGAACACGAAGAACACGTTTCGGGAATTTTTACTTTTTGATTATACGCAATGCAGATTATGAAAGTTATAAGGTACGATTCGTTTGTATATATTTTTGGAAAAATAATACCCCAAGGAACACTTTTGGATCGTTATAGATCCACTGGATCGTTTAAAAACCCTAATTAGGTTAAAAATACGTTTTACGAGAAGATAATTATCTACAAGGATTGATAATTATCCAAATCAATACATATCATTATATAACTAATGCTCAAGAATACTGGGTCTATAACAAAGGTAATATTGATATAAAACGATATATCCGTCCCCTTAAGCAATTAGGGTTCGGAACAATTTTTCCCTTTTTGAACAAAACGAATTATTCTAGCAGAATCAAATAGGTAGGAATGAAATGATACGAATATCTCTCCCGATAATGATTCGAATACGAAAGACGAAGAGATATTAATTAATGTACGAAATTCCAATGGGGCCCTTGAATTATCAAAACGGGGCTCAGATTTGAAGAAAATTCCAAATGACGAAATATTTGAAAGGGGCTTTCGACTCACCATTTAGCACATAATCACACAATAATTATCATTTAATAATATTCCAATACTCCACAATAAATATTTTTATATTAAATATATCATTTAATCAAATAATAAAATTCACGGATATTACATCCTTCCCCCCTTAATAGGATTCTGTCCACAGAATCAGATCAAGGAAACAACTGGGGATACTTCTCTAGCATCTCACTCTCTAACTCCCAGGTAGACTCTTCTACTTTAGGATTCCTCCACAAAACTCTCACTAACGCTACTGTCTTATTCCTTAGTACTTTCTCCTTACGATCCAATATCTGAATCGGTCGTTCTACATAAGATAAATCTGCCTGGACCTCTATGGGTTCATACTCTATTACATGATTCGAATCTGGTCGATACCTCTTAAGCATAGATACATGAAATACATTATGAACGTGCTGCATATGCGGCGGCAATGCTAACTCGTAAGCTACCTTGCCCACTTTCTTCAAAATCTCAAACGGTCCAACATATCTCGGACTCAACTTCCCATTCTTTCCGAACCTAACTAATCCTTTCCATGGTGAAACCTTTAGTAACACTTGCTCTCCTTCTTTGAATCCCACATCCTTTCTGGCTAGATCCGCATACTTTTTCTGTCGGTCCTGAGCTATTATCAATCTTCTTTGAATCAATTGAATCACTTCTTTTGTTTGTTGCACTAGTTCTGGTCCTATCATCTTCCGTTCACCAACTTCTTCCCAGTACACTGGAGATGGACACTTTCGTCCATACAAAGCTTCGTAAGGTGGCATCCCGATGCTCGCGTGAAAACTATTATTATATGAAAATTCCACCAAGGGTAGATGATCGTCCCAACTGCCTTCAAAGTCTAGTGCACATGTCCTAAGCATATCTTCAATAGTCTGAATTGTTCTTTCGCTTTGGCCGTCCATCTGCGGGTGATAAGCCGTACTCATTCTTAACTCGGTGCCCAAACACTCTTGAAAACTCCTCCAAAATCTTGAATTGAATCGAGGGTCTCGATCAGACACTATCGATACTGGAACTCCATGTCGTACTACGATTTATTTTATGTAAATATGAACTAACTTATCTAGCAAGAATCTCTCGTTAATCGGAAGAAAATGCGCAGATTTCGTCAATCGATCCACGATAACCCAGATGGCATCATGGTTAGCCTTCGTTCTAGGTAATCCTACCACAAAGTCCATCGCAATGTGTTCCCACTTCCATTCAGGAATTTCCAATGGTTGAAGTAATCCACTTGGTCTCTGATGTTCCGCCTTAACTCTTTGACACGTAAAGCATTTACTTACCCATTCCGCAATCTCTCTTTTCATATCTGGCCACCAAAAGTTCTTCTTAAGATCTCGATACATCTTCGTACTCCCTGGATGAATTTAATACTTTGAGTTATGCGCTTCGTGCAAAATTTCATTTTTCAGTTCCGCTAAATTAGGTACCCATATTCGAGAAGCAAATCTCATGATCCCTTTGTCGTCCGGTCGGCTACATATTTCCTCACCTGTCATCTTACTCACATCATCATTCATAACTTTCTCTTGGCACTTCCGTATCTTCTCCAACAATTCAGGTTGAAACGTCATGGTATAAATCATTTCCGTTACATCCTTCAGAATACTTACTTCGATCTCTAACTTCTCAAATTCCTTGTATAACTCTTTGGTCATCGTCGGTGTATTTAATCTCTCTTTTCTGCTCAGTGCATCTGCTACCACATTTGCCTTGCCGGGATGATAGTTGATAGAAATGTCGTAGTCCTTGATTAGTTCTAACCATCTTCGTTGCCTCATGTTCAGCTCTTTCTGAGTAAAGATATACTTCAAACTCTTATGATCGGTGTAAATTTCACATCTCTCTCCATACAAGTAGTGTCTCCATATCTTCAAAGCAAACACAATCGCTGCTAACTCCAAATCATGGGTAGGATACTTCTGTTCGTGGGGTCTCAACTGTCTTGACGCATAAGCAATAACCTTGTCATGTTGCATAAGTACGCATCCCAATCCTTTGTACGACGCATCACTATAGATTACGAATTGACCTTGATCGTCTGGTAAAATCAATACCGGTGCCGTAGTTAGTCTCCTCTTTAGCTCTTGGAAGCTTTCTTCGCATTTATCGTTCCATATGAATCGCTCGCTTTTCCTTGTCAGCTTGGTCATTGGAGTAGCTATCTTCGCAAAATCTTGCACAAATCTCCGGTAGTATCTGGCTAATCCCAAGAAACTTCTGACTTCAGTCGGTGTCCTTGGTCTTTCCCAATCTTTCACTGCCTCTATCTTTGCTGGATCCACTTTGATGCCTTCACTGCTCACCACGTGTCCTAAGAAATGAACTTCTCTCAACCATAATTCACACTTGGAAAACTTCGCATATAGTCTTTCTTGTCTCAATGTTTCCAACACAATCCGCAAATGGTCTGCATGCTCTTCTTCTGTCTTTGAGTATATCAAGATGTCGTCGATGAATACCACTACAAACTTGTCCAAATATCTCTTGAAAATCCTGTTCATTAAGTCCATAAAAGCTGCTGGTGCATTTGTTAGTCCAAACGCCATTACTAAGAATTCATAGTGCCCATACCTTGTTCGAAAGGTTGTCTTCGGTATGTCGTCTGGTTTAATCTTCAGTTGGTGATATCCTGATCGTAGGTCAATCTTTGAAAAATGTACCGCTCCTTTCAGCTGGTCAAACAGATCATCTATTCGAGGTAACGGATACTTGTTCTTAATAGTCAGCTTGTTCAACTCCCGATAGTCTATACACAATCTCATGCTTCCATCCTTTTTCTTGACAAACAGTACTGGTGCTCCCCACGGCGAAACGCTGGGTCTAATAATTCCTTTTTCTAGCAAATCTTGCAGTTGAGTAGCCAATTCCTTCATCTCCACTGGTGCCATTCTGTAAGGGGCCTTAGATACTGGCTCCGCGCCTGGTGCTAAATCTATCGCAAATTCAATCTCTCTATCTGGAGGTAAACCTGGTAATTCTTCCAGAAAAACATCTGGAAACTCATTTAAAACTGGAATATCTTCTAACTTAGAAACTTCCTTATCTATATCTATCACATAAGCTAAATACGCCTCACAACCTTGCCTTAATAATCTCTTAGCCTGAATCATCGTCAAGAACCTCTTTCCTTGCCTCTCTCCTCTAAATATTATTTCTTTCTTTTCTAGGGTAATCAAAGTAACCCTCTTATTCTTACAGTCAATACTCGCATCATACTCAGTCAACCAATCCATCCCTAATATCACATCAAATTCACCTAACTTAAAAGGTAACAAGTCAACATAAAAACGATTTCCCAAAATCTCTATCTCACAACGAGGATAATATGAACTGACCGCTATACGATCCTGATTAGCTATCTCTATATTCAACACTCCACTTAAGGGTTTCATTACGCAATTCAATCTACGAGCAAACGTTTCAGAAATAAAAGACTTCGTTGCTCCCGAATCTATTAACACTTTAGCAGGAATAGAATTTACTAGAAGTGTACCTACCACCACGTCGGAATCTCTCACTGCTTCTCCCATTGACATATTGTAGGTCCTGGCTAACGGCTGGACATTAACAACTGGGGGTGCTTCAATCGCCCGAATCATATTGTTCACGGTTGCTAGTGCTCTGCAGTCCTTAATCATGTGACCTGGTTTCTTACACCGATGACACACAATGCCTATCTTGCAATCCCGGGAATAATGTCCCTTCTGATTGCATTTAAAGCATGTGACATTCAATCGATGGCATATCCCTGGATGTCGCTTTCCGCATGTCTTGCATTCTGGTAGTGGGGGTCTAGAAAGTCCCTGCTGACTGCCGGCTGGTAGACGGTTATCTTGTCCTACGCTCCCGGTATCTGGTTTCCTGAAACTTGCATTCCTTCTGGGCTGAAATCCTGGTTTCTTATTTGCTTGCCCTTGAAAACTTCCCTGTTGCTGTCCCTTATCGGGTATCCCTGCTTTCCTTTTCTTGTTCTCCCTCTCTTTCATGTAAGAATCACTCCCTGTCTCCGCAATCATTGCCTTTTGGACCACCGCTGCATAGTTGTCCAACTCCAATATAGCTAACTTACTACGAATCCAAGACCTCAGTCCCTGCTGGAACCTCTTGGCCTTCTTCTTCTCCATATCCACATAGGTTGGAACAAACCTTGACAACTCCGTAAACCTTGTTTCATATTGGGGCACTGTCATACTTCCCTGCTTTAACTCCAAAAACTTTAATTCCATCTGATCTCTCATATAGTCCGGAAAATACCTTTCCAAAAACAACTCTGTAAATCTTGCCCATGTAATGAATCCCTCGGGTTCCATAGCCCTACTCGTTTCCCACCAATAACTGGCTTTATTCTTCAGAAAATAGCTTGCATATTCCATCTTCTTATCCTCTGCCACTTCTATCAAGGCAAAAGCCTTTTCCATCTCCTTCAACCATGCCTTAGCCTCTACAGGGTCTGCTGATCCTTTAAATTCTGGAGGTTTTGCTGCTTGGAAAGATTTGAACGTAATCGCCGGTGTTGCTTGCTGGTGATGCTGTTGATGTTGCTGATGCTGATGTTGTTGCTGCTGTTCTAAGAGCTGTTGCTGAAATGCTTGTTGCTGCTGTGTTAATGCGGCAGTCTGTTGAGTAAGCGTATTTAACAACTGGATTACCATCGGGTCCATGTGGCCCGTGGGAGGTGTATTCTGTTGACCTTCTTGGTCAGGCGTATCAGTCGAACGGGTTTGTCGTCTAGGAGCCATATCGCTGATGAATAAACAATAATTGGTTTAATCAAACAGTCCATATAAGAGAAGGAAGGATCACAATTGATATCTCGAAGGTTTACAGATTTTCTCAACGGTGTATAGATACACTCGTTGCAACAAGTAGAATAACAGTTATGATGCTGGAAGTGAATGACAATGGAATAAATACAGTTCTATAAAAGAGGTTTATAATATGTATATAGATAGAGTTAGTACAAGCGTAGAACGCTTCAAAAGAAAATATATCATGGCTGAACCATAACTGCCGATCAGCAGTACAACAAAAATGCAACAACAACCCGAGGCGTTCTTAGAAGCCCGGTGCACTGCTGATTCTACAATATGCATCTATATACTAACTATCTAGAAACCATATATCCATGTCACATCTGTCTGCTCCTAAAACCTGCTCACAGATCACCTGCTCCTGCCGGCCATAACGGGGGTCCTGAAATCTCTGCAATCTCACTCATCGTATAATCCAAAATCTGTCTCATCCCAGCTACTGTCTCTCCCTCTCGACTAGAAGCTAATCCGTGCAATCGAGTCTCAACCAAGGTCCTCGTAACCCTAAACCTCATCTGAATGTCCCTCATCTGATCTCTAAGTCTGTCCCTCTCTCGGATGGCGGCTGCTTCGATCGAACGAACCCTACCCATCTCCATAACCTGACCATAAAGGTACCCCTTCTCTCTGCTCACCCTCTGATACACATGGTGTGGAACTGGCGGCTCTTCTAACTGATACAAAGGCCCACAAACTGATGCCCGAGACACTGGTGCTGGGGCTACTTGTCGGAGTGGAATAGGACAAGGTACCTGATCTCTCCTGACTACCGGATGCTGATGCCTAGGCTGGTATCGCATTGGCTGAGACGTTCCTGCTCTCTCAACGGGTGTAGGTATCTCTGCTATCGTATCCTCGGAAGGGTCTGAGTCTGAACTAGAACTAGGGGGCTGCAATTATAACCACATTTAATTACTACGCATAATATCCCTAGTTGACCTCCTAATATCCTTACGTGGATTCCTAACTCTCTATGTTATCCTGGACCCTAAGTCCTAACTTGTTTCAATTGCCATAACATGTTGCTCTGATACCAACTGTGACGCCCTCCAAACCCGGGGTACAGATTTGAGGAGTCATCCGACCAACGGAATACTCTTTATCACATACATAATATATATAAAGACACAAATACCCCTTGACCAAGACCGCATCCAGATTATGGCAATGAACACAAGCTACTAAAATCTTTTATTAATACAATACCAGTTTTATCAGAGTTATTACACCACAACTAAAGTTAAAATCTAGACATCTAATCTAGAAAAGCAAAACAACAACTACCCTGCCAATGACAATGACTCGAGGGGCTCTCCTGGCTGCTGGTGAACTATCGGTCACGCTATGCCGACTCATACTCTCGCTTCGCTGGAATAGGGTTAGAAAACAACAAGCAAGAGTGAGCCAAAATTGCTCAGCAAACATCAATGAATCATTTCTATCATAGTTGTAAGGATATGAATTTATGATATCAGAATCAACAATATTTAGCTACCACATGCTTTGTATCAATAACAATTGAAGAAAAAGAATTAGAATTTGGCTTATACATTTTATTCAAATCAAAGCTTGTGCTGCTGTCCAGCCACGCATCAACCCCAGACTAGCTCACAGCATAGTCCTCTATTGGATCCTAGGCCAAACTGGGCCTTAAGTTATTCCGACCATAAATATGGCCCGACCAATTACTGGTCCATTTTAAAAACATGCCAAATCTATCATAGGGTATAAACAATAACATGCTCAATAAGATAAACTCAATGTATAGTAATTGCAAAAGAGCTTCAACTGCTGTTAGTAGTATTTTTGTGTAGTTCGTTCGCAGGGAAGGACTAATTTGTAAAATCGAGTTCAAGTATTTTATCTCTCACAATTTAGAAGTGTAGAAGAAATTGTGGTTTGTTTTTAAACTACTTAAAACTAATTATCAATCAAGAATTAAATATATATGAGGAAAATAATCCAAGAACTGGGGTTCTTCACTTGGTTTCAATGCACATTCAATTTCTATGTGATATCTACGTTCTTACTCTGCTGAAAACAATTCTTCTAAGGTTATATTGTTCCCTTCCAAGACACAATAAAATATTTACAACTACACCTTAATTGTCACTTCCGTGATACAATCAAAGTACAATCATAAATTATTACGCTCCAAGAATTATAAGTCTCATGACCCTCTTATAAATTTTCCAATCAAATATTCGAGTTATGTCCGTTAAATCTTGTACTAAAATTGCAACGCCTTTTCCAATTTGTTACAATTCCTAAAATTCAATCAAAGGTTCATGACTCCCCTAATTGTATTTAGCCCTCATTAACGAATCAGCAAATCAAGAACATCACAATTAATTAAACACACATATAATAACCAAGGAGTACTACCCAATCCTCAGATTAGAGAATTAGTTACCCATAATAAAATTAACTAAGCAAGAATTAATTGAAGAAAGCATAATTAAGAGAGTATAGAAATTAAACCTTAAAATTGAGATCTTCAAAGAAAATTAATTGGACTCCAAGAGAAATCCCCAAAAGTTGTCTCTAAAATTGTATCTGAAAATAATATGATGTTTTTTCCCTAAAATAATAACCTAATCTAATTTATATAGTGTTTAAAAGATAGTATAAATAGTTGACCCAAAAACAATTGAGGCCCACTAGTAAAATACACTTAAGAGTCAAAAGCTGAATATATTAAAAACTGCTGCTCACGTCAGTTTCACTGTAGCGCCAAAAACTAAAGTTGCGCATAACCATCATGCGCATCTGCGTTTTTTCCCAGGGGTGATACGCATCTTGTAGATGCGCATCCCGTGTCTTTCTTTTTCACGCACCAGCGCGCCAGTTCTGTCCCCACGGTGTTGATTTCCCTGACAACTCCGTACTGCTCCAGCAGAAAGTGCACCGCAGTTAATGAATTTTGCACCCCGGGTTTCTCTCATTCTGCTCCAAAACTTCTAACAACGAGCTGTAATTTATTTATTTCTTCTCCTAAATTCACCAAATAAATTCCTCGAGCTAAAAATCAAATAAAATCATCAAATAATGCTCGATTTCTTCAACTTGACCAATATTTATTTCCTGCAATAAACTACAATAAAACTTATTAAATCGCCACAATTCTTCGCAAAAACACCATAAATGTGGGAATAAAATCCTCTAAAATATATATAAAATATATTCTATCAAATATCCCCACACTTAGCACTTTGCGCGTCCTCGTGCAAACTAAAATAATAATTACACTAACTAACTAGTACCACTTCCGTAGGTGATCACGGTTGCATTTAACATATGCAACAAGTCCTTTAAACCCCTAGGTAGCCCCAGTGGACGAGTAAGGTCTCGTGAGGGTTTATAGTGAATATACCCACAAAATTCATCTAGCTCATGCAAAAGATCAATGTCAACACAACACCACACACACAAAGTCCTCTCATGCCACATCAACTTAAGAATCAAAATGAATACGTAATGCCTTGGTGTCGAAAGTGCAAGTATCCACATAGCATACTCAAATCACATGAATAAAATCATAGAATTCCATGTCAAGTGCAAAAACTGTTGGTAAACATGCTAAACACACAAGAGCACATTATCAAGACAAAATCTGGGATCTCCTATGCAAAAGCAAAAACTCACCATTCACTCACAAAAGATATTCACTCAAAACAAGGTGGTAAGTGTATCACTCAACTCCAACAATATCATAAGCATGCTTTACACGTGGTATCAATCTAACCCTTAACGCAACATACACAATCAATGACAATCAAAAGGTCTTTTATTAGGGTTGTAACGTGGGCTAGGGACAAGGTATGTCAAGTAAAGCCAAAGAGGGTTAAGTCAAAAGCTAGTACTCAACAATAAAATTAACAACTCCCATATTTTCATCCCCACACTTGAACTTTTATTTATATACAACTTGACTAGTCGAGTCAAAGTAGGATCATAAAATATTAGAATGCTCTCAAATTTATTAATATTTTTTTTTTTTTTTTTTTTTTTTTTTTTTTTTTTTTTTAAAGAGCTAATAACAAGCAAGAACAATGATCCATTGATATTTTACAAATTTCGACTAACAAGCACACAACCCAACTCAATATTCCCCCAAAGTTATGATCATCAATAACCCCCCTTCATGCACTCCTTATTACTCCCTGAAGCAAAATACTAGCCTTTGACAATTGGGTTCAAACTTAATATAAGGCCAATACAATAAAAAGGATAATGGCAAGTAACGTGGTGTGTCACCGAAAAAATAGGATTAAGCTCAACGGGTTAACTAATTGATCATGTATAAATGGTGTGGTAATATGGGAAATATGAGGTTATACCTAACTGCCTTTATCATGTTATCATCAAATAATGTCATGCATTTCAAGAAAGACCTCAAACACGTGCTAGCAATGCAAATAACAAGTGGACACTCAAGCAAACGAAAAATCATGCAAAAGATATGCATATAGGCTCAAAACTCGCTTGGTGTGTAAAAGCACAATCAATCCCAAATATAAGTCTCTCTAACATACCTACTTGTATTCAAAGCATATCGACCAAATTATCGTGCACATATTCATGTCATTCTAGTCCCTTACCACATTCAATGAGTCTACCAGCTTCAACTTGCTAGTGTAAGTGTGTGCACAAGAACATCACATACCACCTCTCAATCAAAAGAATCCATAAACACAAGATTTCTAACAGCATGCATGGGTGCATTTAACACATAAACTTCACAAGGCTAGAATTAGACTTACAACACATGAGACACATCCCCACACTTGAATGGGTCAATGTCCTCATTGACACACACTATAGAAAACAATAAAGAAATACTCACAATACATGGGTTGCCTTCCATGAAGCGCTCGTTTAACGTCATTAGCTTGACGTCGATTCTCAACCAATGATAGGGTCTTGGAGATGAAGAATGCTCATTCCTCGCTCCACTGTTTCGCCCAGCAGGTATGGCTTCAGTCTTTGCCCGTTCACCTTGAATACTTCTGACCCTTCTCTTGTAATCTCACACACCCCATTAGGATAGACCTTCACAATCTCAAAAGGTCCAGACCATCGCGATCTGAGCTTCCCAGGAAACAAACGGAGTCTTGAATTGAACAATAGAACATGCTGCCCAACCTCAAATTCCTTCTTCTGAATGTGCTTGTCATGCCACAATTTGGTCTTCTCCTTGTAGATACTAGCATTCTCATAAGATTGGAGTCTAATCTCTTCAAGCTCTCCAAGTTGAAGCAAACGCTTCTCTCCCGCAGCTTTTAGATCAAAATTCAAATTCCTCGTAGCCCAAAATGCCTTATGCTGAAGTTCCACTGGCAAATGACATGGCTTCCCAAAGACCAACCTATATGGAGACATTCCAATAGGTGTTTTAAAAGCTGTCCTATACGCCCAAAGAGCATCATCCAGCTTGGTTGACCAATCCTTTCTAGAACTTGCCACCGTCTTCTCTAAAATTGATTTCAGCTCACGATTAGAAATCTCAACTTGCCCACTTGTTTGCGGATGATAAGGAGTTGCCACCTTTTGTGTCACACCATACTTTTTCAACAAATCAGCTACCTGTTTATTGCAAAAGTGCGATCCTCCATCATTTATAATAGCTCTTGGCACTCCAAATCTAGTGAACACATGCTTCTTTAAGAACTTCTTCACCACTCTAGCATCGTTAGTAGGAGACGCAATAGCCTCAACCCATTTAGAGACATAGTCAACTCCCACCAAAATATATTGGTTCCCATAAGAAGACGGAAATGGACCCATGAAGTCCATCCCCCACACATCAAAAATCTCTACCTCAAGAATAGACTGTAGTGGCATCTCGTTCCTCCTCGACATATTCCCAACTCGTTGACATCTATCACATTTAGCCACATAATCTCTAGCATCTTGATGCATGGTTGGCCAATAAAAACCTGACTGCAAAATCTTAGCCACTGTCTTCATGCTACTGTTATGACCTCCACACTCTAGAGAATGACAATGCCTGAAAATATGAGGAACTTCATCATGAGGAACACATCTACGAAACATTCCATCAGCGCATTCCTTGTAAAGCAGTGGCTCCTCCCAATAGTAGTGCTTCACATCATAAAAGAACTTCTTCTTCTGATTATAAGAGAGAGTATCAGGTACAACTCCTCCCACAATGTAGTTCACAAAATCTGCATACCATGGTGTAGACATAGACACAACTAGAAGCTGCTCCTCCGGAAATTTATCATTAATAGGCATTGCACCACCTACCTCTCCATCTCCTTGGTCCAACCTAGATAAATGATCAGCTACCAAGTTCTCGCACCCTTTCTTATCTCGAATCTCAAGATCAAATTCCTGGAGTAAAAGAATCCAACGAACTAGACGAGGCTTTGCATCCTTCTTTGTCATCAAGAAACGAATCGCAGCATGATCCGAATAGACAATCACCTTAGACCCAACAAGATAGGATCTAAATTTATCAAGTGCAAATACCACTGCAAGTAGCTCTTTCTCAGTAGTGGAATAGTTAATTTGTGCATCATCAAGAGTCTTGCTTGCATAAGCTATCACATGCATCCTCTTCTCCTTCTTCTGCCCAAGAACAACACCCACAGCATAGTCACTAGCATCACACATGAGCTCAAATGGCAAGCTCCAATCGGGCGATGTAACTATGGGTGCAGAAGTAAGTTCCTTCTTCAACCTGTTAAAAGCATCAAGACAACCTTCATCAAAGTCAAAAACACGATCCTTTTCGAGAAGATTGCAGAGTGGCCGAGCTAACTTGGAGAAATCCTTGATGAACCGTCGATAAAAACCAGCATGCCCAAGAAAGCTTCGAATACCTTTCACAGATGAAGGTGGAGGCAATTTTTCAATAACTTCAATTTTTGCTCTATCGACCTCAATGCCTCTACTAGAGATTTTATGCCCAAGCACAATGCCTTCCTTCACCATAAAGTGACACTTCTCCCAATTAAGAACAAGATTCGTTTCAGTACATCTCTGCAACACCTTTGATAAACTGGCTAGACATGAATCAAAGGAAGAACCATATACAGTGAAGTCATCCATGAAGACCTCCATGTCTCTACCTATGAAGTCGGAGAAAATGTGATTCATGAGCCGTTGGAATGTCGAAGGACCATTACACAAACCAAAAGGAAGCCTCCGATAAGCAAAAGTGCCATAAGGACAAGTAAAGGTGGTCTTCTCTTGATCTTCGGGTGCAATAGGAATCTGAAAATAGCCCGAGAATCCATCCAGAAAGTTGTAGTACTCATTACCTGCCAACCTTTCGAGCATCTGATCAATGAATGGGAGGGGAAAGTGATCCTTGCGAGTAACGTTATTCAACTTCCTGTAATCAATGCAAACTCTCCAACCTGTTACTGTTCTTGTAGGAATCAACTCATTCTTCTCATTGTGAACAACAGTCATCCCACCTTTCTTAGGCACAACATGAATAGGACTTACCCATTTACTGTGTGGAACTGAATAAATGATACCAGCATCAAGCAATTTTGTGATTTCTTTCTTCACCACCTCTTGCAAATTTGGATTCAGTCTTCTTTGGCCCTCTATCACAGGCTTATGATCATCTTCTAAGGCAATTCTATGCATGCAAAGAGCAGGGCTAATTCCCTTGATATCTTCAATTGACCAACCAATAGCTGATTTATATTGCCGAAGAACATGTAACAACTTTTCTAGCTCATCATCACTAAGTAAAGCAGAAACTACCACAGGATATGTATCATTCGGACCAAGAAAAGCATACCTCAAATTATCAGGTAGAGGTTTAAGTTCAACCTGTGGTGCCTCTGACAGAGTAAAAACCATCTCAACTTCTTTATCTCGTACAACGAGTGCTTCTTCTTCCACTACATTTTCTAACACCTGTTCAGCTCCCATGAAGTGTTCATTTTCAAGCTGCACAATATCACCCACTATGTCAATTGTAAAACAAGTGGCTCCAAAAGGAGGCATCTTCATTGCTTTATTAAGATCAAATTCCACTTTGTCCTCGCCAACATTCAAAGTTAATTTCCCAGCTTTAACATCGATAGTAGTGCCAGCAGTAGCCAAGAATGGCCTTCCCAAGATTATGGGTATCTCGACATCTTCATCCATCTCTAACACCACGAAATCGCAAGGTATGACAAATTTATCAACTTGGACTACCACATCTTCAATGACCCCCAACGGAAACTTGACAGAACGATCCGCTAACTGAAGTGAAATCCGAGTATTTTTAAGCTCTCCCAGACCAAGTCGCTTGCAAATTGAATAGGGCATCAAGCTTACACTAGCCCCTAAGTCACACAAAGCTTTCATGTTCTCCATCTTCCCAATAGTGCAAGGCAAAGAGAAACTACCCGGATCTTTCAATTTCTGAGGAATAGCCTTTTGGATCACTGCACTGCATTCAGCATTAAGAGTAATAGTTTCTGCATCTTCAAGCTTCCTCTTCTTTGTCAACATCTCCTTAAGAAATTTAGCATAAAGTGGCATTTGATTCAAAGCTTCTGCCAAAGGAATGTTAACATGCAACTGCCGGAACATAGTCAAGAACTTCTCATACTGCTTCTCTAACTGCCTGTTATGAAGTCTCTGTGGAAAGGGAATAGGAGGAACATATGGTGGTGGAGGAACATATGGTTTTTCCGCTTCTTCTTCTTCCTTCTTCTCTTCATCTACTTTTTCTGACTTATCTGCTGCAATCTCTACTGGCTCATCTTCTTTTTCAGCATCACTCTCTTTAGACTTAGGAACCTCAACCTCGGGCAACTCTTTTCCGCTCCTCAAAATAATAGCTTTACATTGTTCTTTACCCGTCTGGTCAGGTTGACTAGGAAGAGACCCTTGCTCACGAACACCCATCTTTGACGCAATCTGTCCAATCTGTGTTTCTAGCATCTTTTGAGAAGATGCCATCTGATCTATCCTTGATTCCATATTAGCCAATGCACCAGAAGTTCCTTGCATGATTTTGTTTAGTGCAACCTCCCAATCGGCTGGTTCTTTCTTTGGCGGAGGTTGATACTGCTGCTGAGCTTGATATGGTGGTCGTGACTGAAAACCAGGAGGTTGATTCTGCCTTGGAAATTGATAAGAAGGATTTGCCGCATGATTGTTGCTGTAAGAGAGATTGTTATTTGGCCTTTGATTCGGATTGTAATAAGAATTATTCTGAACAGGCCATGGTTGTCTTCCCTGAATAAAGGATGCTTCCTCTGGAGATTGTTGCCCATAAGAGTTCTGACTAGTACCATAATCATGATACCCTTCCATAGGTGAAGAAATAGCATTCACATTTACCCTTTGTCCTCGTACCTCCTGAGTTAGAGTATCCAACTTTTGAGCCAGCATGTTTATAATCTCAGATTCTTGTGCTGATTTTGCTGAGCTCTTCCCACTAGGTGCCCAAGAATAGTTATTAGATGCCAATTCCTCAAGAAGTGCTTTAGCTTGTGTAGTAGGTGCTTTCTTGAAATTTCCACCAGCAGCCACATCCAAGCTCAAACGAATATCTGCATTCATGGCCCCATAAAAAGTGCTAATAATCTGCCAATCTTCTAAGCCATGATGTGGACACTTCCTCAATAGTGCCTTGAATCTCTCCCATGCCTGATATAGACCTTCACCCGGTTGTGCTTTAAAACTCATAATCATGGTCCTCAATTGCTGCGTCTTGTCAGAAGGATAGTATTTGGACAAGAATGCAGTAGAAAGACCCTCCCATGTAGCAACCGTAGCGTTTGGAAGTTGCTGAAACCATTCCAAAGCTCTTCCCTTGATAGAGTAGGGAAACATATGAAGGCGAGCCTGATCGCTCGTAACACCATTAATTCTGAATGAGCCACACATCTGCACGAAACGCTCAAGATGTCTGTGTGGGTCCTCTAGCTCAATATCACCTTCAAAAGCTTGATTGCTGATCATCTGAATTAAACTCGGATTAATGTTGAACTGGGCCGCACCAATCTGTGGAGTTTTATACATGCAATTAGCAGGATTTGGTGTCTCATGATCCCAAATCGAAGTCTCATCCACATTAACAACTGCACGTGGTTCTGGCTCTCCCATCTTAGCTTTCTCTTTTCTTAGCTTTCTCAAAGTACGCTCGATTTCAGGGTCAAATTCCAATTTTCTAACGCAAGATGAACGTCGCATACACCTGAAAATCACTAACAAAACAACTTGTGGAACCAATTAAAATCTAAACAATAAGAAACAATTAACTTAAACTCAATTATACTGCCTTCCCCGGCAGCGGCGCCAATTTGTTAGTAGTATTTTTGTGTAGTTCGTTCGCAGGGAAGGACTAATTTGTAAAATCGAGTTCAAGTATTTTATCTCTCACAATTTAGAAGTGTAGAAGAAATTGTGGTTTGTTTTTAAACTACTTAAAACTAATTATCAATCAAGAATTAAATATATATGAGGAAAATAATCCAAGAACTGGGGTTCTTCACTTGGTTTCAATGCACATTCAATTTCTATGTGATATCTACGTTCTTACTCTGCTGAAAACAATTCTTCTAAGGTTATATTGTTCCCTTCCAAGACACAATAAAATATTTACAACTACACCTTAATTGTCACTTCCGTGATACAATCAAAGTACCATCATAAATTATTACGCTCCAAGAATTATAAGTCTCATGACCCTCTTATAAATTTTCCAATCAAATATTCGAGTTATGTCCGTTAAATCTTGTACTAAAATTGCAACGCCTTTTCCAATTTGTTACAATTCCTAAAATTCAATCAAAGGTTCATGACTCCCCTAATTGTATTTAGCCCTCATTAACGAATCAGCAAATCAAGAACATCACAATTAATTAAACACACATATAATAACCAAGGAGTACTACCCAATCCTCAGATTAGAGAATTAGTTACCCATAATAAAATTAACTAAGCAAGAATTAATTGAAGAAAGCATAATTAAGAGAGTATAGAAATTAAACCTTAAAATTGAGATCTTCAAAGAAAATTAATTGGACTCCAAGAGAAATCCCCAAAAGTTGTCTCTAAAATTGTATCTGAAAATAATATGATGTTTTTTCCCTAAAATAATAACCTAATCTAATTTATATAGTGTTTAAAAGATAGTATAAATAGTTGACCCAAAAACAATTGAGGCCCACTAGTAAAATACACTTAAGAGTCAAAAGCTGAATATATTAAAAACTGCTGCTCACGTCAGTTTCACTGTAGCGCCAAAAACTAAAGTTGCGCATAACCATCATGCGCATCTGCGTTTTTTCCCAGGGGTGATACGCATCTTGTAGATGCGCATCCCGTGTCTTTCTTTTTCACGCACCAGCGCGCCAGTTCTGTCCCCACGGTGTTGATTTCCCTGACAACTCCGTACTGCTCCAGCAGAAAGTGCACCGCAGTTAATGAATTTTGCACCCCGGGTTTCTCTCATTCTGCTCCAAAACTTCTAACAACGAGCTGTAATTTATTTATTTCTTCTCCTAAATTCACCAAATAAATTCCTCGAGCTAAAAATCAAATAAAATCATCAAATAATGCTCGATTTCTTCAACTTGACCAATATTTATTTCCTGCAATAAACTACAATAAAACTTATTAAATCGCCACAATTCTTCGCAAAAACACCATAAATGTGGGAATAAAATCCTCTAAAATATATATAAAATATATTCTATCAACTGCTCAGTATCAAATGAAGATCGAGAAAGAATCATGTAATAATTTCAATGGCACAATGTGCTCATTCAATAAGGAAATCAAGATTGGTAATCGATAATCAATGACCGTAATCAATAGTCAAGGTGGAAGTCAAATAATCAATGGTTGTCACTAATGATCAAAGGATGATAAACAATAACCAAATGCTGGTAAACAATAATCAAGTGAGTTGGAAATAAGGGTTTCCGATGTAGATCAAATCAAAGAATCAAGAATCTCTAAGGAAATGGAATCAGTTGTCCAAATGCGGTTAAAAGATTGATAATTTGAATTGTTCTGAGGATAATGGTATTCAAGTAATCAAGACAATAATAAATTTTATCACAAGTAAAGGCACAGATACTTGCCTGGTCTACGCTGCTGTCGGATCGACTATGCTCACTCTACTTTTCCCTTTCCCTTGCTCCGGGAACTCGATTCTATAATTAAACAACTCATCACAATAAGTCTAACTCTTCTCGTTCTACTCTCGACACTTATTCAATCAATAATCACATTTAAACAATTAACCGGTTACGTATCGGACGTCCGGAATGATTTACGATATTTCAAACTCAGATATTTGCCCTAGTACCGGCATATACAGACTATAACATACAACACACAATTAATATGAACCATATAGTACTTATAAACATTTTTAAAACATCATACGAAACTTATTTGAATTTTAGATAAGTCACGTTTAATTTTCAAATCAAAACTCGGATTTTTAAATCCCATATAAACATTTAAATGCAAATAAATCAATTAATAAAATTAATTGACACTTTTGAAATGCTCAAACTATTTTTAAATAATAAATAGGCTTGAAAATAATTAAACTGAATTTTTAATTAATTAAATCTAATTAATAATTAATTTTTAAGAATTAATTGATTAAAAGAAATAACCAATTAATTAATAAATAAATTATTAATTAAAAATAATTAAAATAATTAAGTTTAATCAATTTTCCGATTTAAAATAATAAACATAATTTTCCAGAATTTTTCTAATATTAAAATATAATTTTAAAATAAAAATATGAATTTTTAAAGTTTTTAAACTATTTTCGAATTAATTTTAAAAATAAAATTCAAAAACAGTTTTCAGAAAATGAATTAGGGTTTTGAAGATTGAAACCGGGTCAAACTTCGGGTAAACGGGTCGGGAAGAACAATTCCGGGTCACCAAGAACAACCCACCGGATTCTGGGTTTTCCAGAATCCGGCCGGTGTCCGGCGGCCGGAATTCTTCGATTCCGTCCAAACACAAACAATTCCAGAGGGCTTTTGTTCGCTTTTTCAAGACAAACAAATCCCACACACAATCACATACGTCCCATGCCGGAATCGAGCCCAAAATTCGTTCAAAGAATTCGCCGGCGACGACTTCGGCCGGAAACCCGATCTACTTTAATTCTACATGAAACTCAAAGATTAATATACCAAAATGAAGCTTATAACTCATACAATCAAAGCCCCCTATCATAACTAATGTCAGATCAACAACAAGAACGAACGAAGTAAAAGAAAAATTCGGGTCAAAACCCGAAAATCAAACCCGACTAAATTGAACTTAAACACGAAATTAAATCCTGGATTCTTGCTAATTAGAACCCTAGGAACATGTTAGAAGCAACCAATTGAACGGAGAATCAACAGAATGAAAATCCCCAAATTAATCAAGAACCCTAATTTAATTCGAATATTGAAAAAATCATAATAAATCGAAAAATTACCAGATGATGATAAGGTTTGAGTACTTGAACTTTGATTTCTGAAATCAATAACACCTTGAACGAATGGATTGATTATTCAAGAACACGAAGAACACTTTTCGGGAATTTTTACTTTTTGATTATACGCAATGCAGATTATGAAGGTTATAAGGTACGATTCATCTGTATATATTTTTGGAAAAATAATACCCCAAGGAACACTTTTGGATCGTTATAGATCCATTGGATCGTTTAAAAACCCTAATTAAGTTAAAAATACGTTTTACGAGAAGATAATTATCTACAAGGATTGATAATTATCCAAATCAGTACATATCATTATATAACTAATGCTCAAGAATACTGGGGCTATAACAAAGGTAATATTGATATAAAACGATATATCCGTCCCCTTAAGCAATTAGGGTTCGGAACAATTTTTCCCTTTTTGAACAAAACGAATTATTCTAGAAGAATCAAATAGGTAGGAATGAAATGATACGAATATCTCTCCCGATAATGATTCGAATACGAAAGACGAAGAGATATTAATTAATGTACGAAATTCCAATGGGGCCCTTGAATTATCAAAACGGGGCTGAGATTCGAAGAAAATTCCAAATGACGAAATATTTGAAAGGGGCTTTCGACTCACCATTTAGCACATAATCACACAATAATTATCATTTAATAATATTCCAATACTCCACAATAAATATTTTTATATTAAATATATCATTTAATCAAATAATAAAATTCACGGATATTACAATGAGTAATGATGTTCCTCATACCGTAGTTGTACTGTATGGCATGTTTTGACGAAAAGAAAAATAAATATTTCATTCTATATACGAATGAAGTTTTAAAGGTTTTCCTTTATTATATTAGCTTACATATATGATTATGCTGCTATATCTTATTATCGAGCCATAGTGCTCATTCTTGCTTCTTTTATGAAAAGGTGTTCATTACTGATATTTTACAGTATTTTGAACAGTATGAGATATCTAAATAGATATGTGGGTATATACGTTGAGAAGGTATTTAAGATATACAGTATATTGAACTGTATGGTATTTTGAATCACTGAATAGGCTTTAAGCCTTGATTCCAATGTTAAAATCTATTTTAAAAAGATATGTTTTGAGTCTTGGTTTATCATACCGATACTAAGGATTTCCAAATGATTACGAAGAGTATTCGAGTATGATTATAAGTCATACGGTATTTTGAACAGTATACTATTTTGGGGACAGACCCTAGTAGTGTTAAAAACTTTGATCCCATATGGATTATCTTCCTAAAAGGTTTAAAGATTTAAACTGGGATAGATTTCTTGCTGAGCGCTATTAGCTCATTCTTGCTTTATTAAATCTTTCAGCATGAAGAAAACAATGTCGATTCATCTCGTGTTACGAGAGCAAGGGAATGGAGAGACCACCCTTGAGTTAGTTCAGCAGGATGTATACTGCCGGTGTGAGCAGAATAGTTGCATCTTGAATTAGTGAGAATTATTTTTGAGTAGGTTTGTATTACTAAACCTTGTATAGAATTGTGAGGTCTATTATTTTAACTTCGGGTAGAGGTTGTAAATGATAGATGAGATCCTGGATAGTACATTTGATTTGTAATAACAAATGTTACTTTTGTTGCTCATTTCCCAGGCTATAACTTGTGTGTGTGTGCGTAAGTGATTGGGGTCGTTGGAGTTATATTATTAGAATGCATGTATTGTATAATTGATGGAGCGTGACAACCCATATTCCTGACCTCAGATCTTGGGGTGTTACAGAAATGGTATCAGAGCGTTAAGTTATAAACTTGGATATGACAGTGTCAAGAGTTATATCGAAGTAAGAGAATGCCGAGAGGACTCATATAGTGCTCGTTAAGTGGACTACCGGAAGTAGTGCCATTGAGGATGTTAAGATTAAAGAGTTTAGTTGGGGACTTATCGGAGGACCGATAGGACCGTTGAAGATCATCATAATGATGAGACGAATGTCTAGAATTATTCCAGGATTATCAAGGACATTAAGATAAGACGCGGAGCAGAGTCTCAGTTGCAGTTGGGGTAAGGTCGGAATGGCCAATACCAATGGATAACTTGACATAGTAAGAACCTAAGTGCTTGTAGTTCATCGTAGTTTGCCACGAGAAGGCAGCACATGTGAAGATTGAGACGTTACAGTCCTGTACGCGATCCGAATTACTAAAATTGTGTGGACTAGTTAAGGCATTATCTTGCGTATGAGGTCTAAGCCTTGGGAACAACGATTCCACCAGAGTTGGTGACTTTTCCATCGATGGGAATTTTTTTACCTAAGAAGAAGACTTTTGCGTACATGTAGTACCAGAACGTTATCTTGGGACGAACGTGCTAAATCGCATCGCGAGTATATTTCGTACGAAAGGCCATGATGGCTCAACTCAGAAATAAAATATATGAAGAATGGATAGCGTGATTCTAATAAAGACACGTATGGTTGCAACGAGCAATGCGACAATCTCAGGACCTACGAGGAATGAGACTTATGGTGGTCTGGGGTTGGATTCATTCGATACGACTAGTGTTAAGAAATTGCATATACGTTAATGGACCTTCATCTTTTGAGAATGTGTTGATGCGGCCGTATGAGGCCCAATCTCTGGACGATTATCGGGGAATGACGAATATGTTTCGAACTCCCGACCTATTTAAGGACTTGTACAATTTTGAGGTACCGTTGGTTAGTACCCTAAGCCATAAAGGCAGAAAGATAAGATTATCCTCGTACGAGTGATGATAGAACTTATGATGACCATTGACTTTTGGTATCTACTTGCTGGTACACTACTCAATATAAAACTGTTCATGCCCGTGTTACCTTGAATAGTTCATGTCAGGTAACCCTTCTAGTTTCCTACTTCAACTTGGGATGCAACCAACAATTATTAAATATTCATTTTATTTATTTTCTTTCTTCTTACTTGGACTCCTCAGTCGAGTTCATAAATATCTAGCTATTTGTTTAAAACAAAGATAATATATATTTCAAAGATTACTCGGGAATTCTTTTCTTCTATTAAAAGGAGATTTGCGCATCAGACGTTGAAATCATGGAAAGGATATCAATTTGACATTGGTAGTCCGAATTCAATTCTATCGGAGAATTTGACAAAGTTTATGTACGGAGACACCTTTGGGTGGACCGTTTCACTAATGAGAAATGTTTGGTGGAAGGTTATCGATTGTTTCGATACCAAGAACCATCTATTCAGACCTTATATTCTATTCAAGGGTTATAATTACCTTGTTCGTCCCAAACTTATTTACTCTTCTTTCAATTCATTATCCGAGTAGTCAAAATGTTGTTTTCTTTCTTTCTTTGGCTACGAAGTTGAGATTTTGTACTAGTAAGGTTGAAAATGGCTAATTATATGTGCCATTATGAGTGACTAGTTAATTGTTCTAACTAGTTGAAATTTTAATGATATGATGAAAATCTAGCTAATCAGCCTAGCTAGATGCTGCGTCCCAAACCAATCGAACTAGCAAATTTTGTTCAGCTAGTTGTTAATGTTTCTTGAAATGAACTAGTTATTGTTTCACTAAGTTCAACTTTCGGTCAAATTTATATAAGTGAGTTCACAATGCATTTTATATGCAGTGAATTGTGATGATGAAATTTCCAAATGATAATTGATTGAGACCTTATAGGGTCATCCATTCGACGAGAATTCTTACGAAGATTTTATAAAACATTCTGTTGCTTGAAGTATTCTTGGTACCATGCAAGTATTTTCCTTAATATTTGGAAAAAGAGAGTGTTGAAGCTCAGAGCTAAAACAAATGAGTACGACAAATTATGAATCGAAGTTTACGGAAATTGCCAAGGTTTGTTTCGCATGCTGCGAATTCAGAATAACTAAGTGTTCGAAACGACTGATTATGTTACCTTGGTTAATGAAACGACTATGATAGAAATGGAAGCAAAGTGGACGAGAAAGAAATGGGAATAAAGAAAATAGAGTATGAAACGCGAATAGATTGAGAAAGAAAGAAGGTAAGAATTCAGATTGTCGGACGAGGGAACGATTGACCTCCAAGTATGTGAAACTTGTTTAGCGACTGTGATGGATACGAAACGGGAAGTACCTAGTGTACAGAATATCCCTGTGGTTAACGAATTCGAGGATGTATTCCAGAAGATCTTCCGGGGTTACCATCCGATAGAGAAATAAAGTTTGTTATAGCATTAGCTCCAAGAACGGCACCAGTTTCGAAGGCCCCGTACCGACTAGCTCCAGTCGAGATGAAGAAATTAGTCGCTCAATTGTAGAAATTGTTAGGGGAAGGAATGATAAGACCAAGTGCGTCACCGTGGGATGCACCTGTGTTATTGGTGAAGAAAAAGGACGACAGCATGTGGCTGTGCATAAACTATCGAAAGCTGAATAGGCTAACTGTTAAGAATAAATACCCTTGCCAAGGATTGGTGATTTGATCGACCGGCTACATGATGCCGTTAAATTCTCGAAGATTGATTTGAGAACTGGATACCACCAGTTGAATATTAAACCTGAGGACGTACCCAAGACTGCGTTTCGCACCAAGTATAGACACTACGAGTTTTTTTTTTGTAATGTCGTTTGGGCTGACGAATGCCCTTGCAGCTTTCATGGACGTGCTGAATAGAATTTCCAAGAAGTATTTGGATAAATGTGTCATAGTGACATCGACAATATTTTGGTTTACCTTAAAGACCGAGGAGGAACACGCAGAACACTTGAGGATAGTGTTAGACATACTAAGAAGGGAAAAGTTATATGCCAAGTTCTCAAAGTGCGAGTTTTGGTTACAAGAAGTACCATTTTAGGTCATATGGTCAACAGTGAAGGAGTGCTGGTTGACCCTGCTAAGATAAAAGCTGTTTCGAATTGGGAAAGACCAACCACACCAACCGAGGTGAGGAATTTTGTGGATTTAGCCGGATATTACCAAAGAAGTGTATAAGATTTTGCTATAATAGCAGCCCCACTGACCAGACTTATTCGAAAGACTGAAAAGTTGAATGGACCGAGAAATGTGAGAAAAGTTTCCGGGAATTAAAGAAGAGACTAGTCACCGCCCTGTGCTGGTACTGCCAGACGGGAAGGGAGATTTTGTGATTTATAGCGACGCATCACATAAAGAAGTAGGGTGTGTGCTTATACAGCACGGAAAGGTAATTACGTATGCATCCAGACAATTAAAGGAATATGAAATTAGATACCCTACGCTTGACTTAGAATTGGCAGCGATAGTTTTCGCTTTAAAGATTTGGAGGCACTAATTGTATGGAAAGAAGTGCGAGATTTACACAATCATAAGAGCATTAGATACGTTTTCCCAGGAAGACTGTACCGTGATAATAGAAAAGATAGCTAAAGCTAATCAAGGATTATGATGGTGGGATTCTTTACCACCCAGGGAAGGCCAATGTGGTGGCCAATGCCCTTAGTAAGAAAGAGAGACTTAAGATGATGACATCGTCGAATAAAGTTAATCCAAGGATTTGAGAAAATGGAAATTGAGGTTAAGCTAACCGGAAATGGTATTGAGAGACTAGTTGAGATTGCAATGCAACCAAATTGCTGTAGGAAATCAAGTTATGTCAAGAACGAATGACGAGTGAAGGTATAAGGTTAATGTTTAAGAAAGAATTAAAGACTGAGAAGATGATAAAGGAATCATAAGGTATTCATACCGAGTTTGGGATTCCTAATGTTAAAGAGATTAAGGATGCTAATTTTTCAGGATGACTAATAAAAGGAACTGAGAGGATGAAGTTTGAAGTTAAGAATACAACAAGGATTAGTTAAAGGTCCTAACTGAGCCAGAACGAATTAAGGAATAAAGATATGTCATAAAGAGACAGCTACGCAGAGAGTACAAAAAGGTAAAGAAAATTTAGGAAATGTGACTGGTGGCCGGATAGATAAAAGGATTTATCGATTGTTAAGTAAATATTGGATATGTCAGAAAACGAAGGCAGAACAAAGACCTAGTTGACTACCACAGTTAGTAGAGATTCCTGATTAGGAATGTAATTTTACTACAATGGATTCTGTGATAGGATCAACAAGAATCAAGTCGGACCATGACGTCAATTGAGCTATAATTGATGGATCAAATGAGTCTACTCATATTTTGTTTTTAGCAAGAGATCTTTAATCGAAGAGTTACGAAAGAGATAGTTGGGTGACGTGGAGTTCTAGTCACCATCATGTCAGATAAGAACCAATGTTTGAACTCCCGATTCGGGAGGAGTTTTCCAAACGTGTTTGGCAACGAGTTTGAGTGCGAGCACTACATAGGATCCGTAGACCGACGGACCGACCGGAAGAAACATTTCAGAGAACCGGAGTTACGGTAGGCATTGTACCGCCGATTGCAAGAATAGTCGGATGTTGATAGAAAATGGGTGTATAAGAGTACAACCAGAATTGGCTTATATAAAGCGTCCGATAGATATCACATACCGGAATAAGTAAGTGTTGTAATGAAACCTGAGGGTTGAAGAGTCAACCTGGAAACTGGAAATTACTATACTGGAAGAGTAACCTCGACTATTTTCTTAGATTCCGGGACGGAATCCTTTTAAGAAGGGGAGACAGTAATATCCCAAAATTTTGTAATATTTGAAACCCTGATGAATAGTAAATTTGCCCCTGATGAATAGTAAATTTGCTGATGGAAAATTTTTTAGACCACACTATGTGGATGATATGGAATGAATGTTTCGAGGTTATATTATTGATGTATAGGAAGAATAAAAGAATGTAAACGCGATCAGAATCAGGAGATTCCCATTCGAATTTTAAATCACTATTCATCGGACAATCAAGGATGTATTGATTTGATCGGTTTGAGAAAGTGTGTAGGATGAGAAATCCTTGATCATATCTTAAGCCAAGGTGAGAAATCTAGGATCATATATTAAGCCAAGATAATGGGAAGATCAAGGAAGTATCCCCTAGCTTTGGTACAAAGAAACGTTTTTAAAATCACTTGAAGCTATCGCGAAACAAAAGCGTAACAAATTATGGATTAAACCCTAACTGAAGGGGACGTATCATATAAGATCATCAAGTGTAACATATAAGAGGATTTATGATACAAATGATGACATAAGCATGATGCAAGAGGGTGACAAGATGATGACCAAGTGATGACAAGGTGATGAATCACCACCTTGTCACCACTTTCACCACAACCGCGAGTTAAAAAGGGGCATGTGTCATGGATGACAAAACATGCTAAAGACCACACAAATCAAATGGCTTGTATTTAGTGTTATTAAACAAAAACAAAAAGAAAAGAAATCAAAGAAAAGATGCATCAAGAACACAAAACCATTCGGCCCTTTTTGTTCTTCAAATTCTTAAAAACATTTCTACCACTTCCACTTCTCAAAAAATTGCAAGGATGGATTCTAAATCTTCCATAATTCCAAATTAAGGTAACCTCTTGATCCTAGCTTCATCCATGGATGATATCATGTTCAAAAAAGTTGAATTAAAGATGAGTATGAATAGTGTTTTGGAATAGTAACTTATGATTTCTTGATTTGTTCTTGAAGTTTAAGGTTGGTTAAGGATGTTTAAGGATCAAGCAAGGATATATAAGCTATTGATAGTCCCTACCAAGCATCAAGGAAGGTATAAACATTTCAAACCTTTAGTTATAATTCAATTTTTATGATTAGTTTGATGATAGTTTGAGATAGTATGGATTAAAGGATGAATCTTGGGATATAATGATTGTTTAGTGATTATGTTGATGGTTAAACTGGTTGTTTGGAATTTGTTGTTCTTGATGATAATTATAAAACACTTAGTAGATTTTGTATTAAGTCATTTTTGTAACTGTCAACGGAATGGTATGCTTTGCAGCTTTCGTTGACAGGAAGCTCATCAACGATATGAGTGATGTAGCAATTGAATTGTACAATACTTCATAGTTTGATATGCATTTGTTGTAGGTATTAGATAGGTTTTCTAAGTCATGTTGACTAAGTACTAGATAGGCAAAATAGGTTGGTGAATTGTAAATATATTATGCCTTGTAATTTTGCCTAAGTGAAGACATGTCAACGGTATGAAGATTACTCTATCAACGGAATGAAGATTACTCTATCAACGAAACGAGGATTATACCATCAACGAAATGAAGAATAAAGCTATCAACGAAACACATCTTACTGCTATCAACGAATCATTATCACTTTCTGAATAGTTGACAAAGTGATAGTGACAGTTTACTGACAGATCAAAAGGAGATGTGGAAGTGTACTTTGCATTGGAAGCCATCAAAATGGTTACTGGAAATAAGGAAACATTCCAATTTCCAATTAGGTTCTTGGGAGTGATCATAATAAGCATGAAGACAAAAGCCAAGATCTCCAAGGACCATTGGACAAAAGGGATGAAAAGCAAGCTACTGAAAGTTACTTTAGATTATTTTAGAGTAGCCAAAAATAGCATTGTAAACTTGGGTTATATAACCAAGTGTAGCAGTTCATTTTATAGATAGAAGTGAGTGAGATAAAATAGATTGTATTAGATTTTTCAAGAGCACTCTCACTTTGTTTCAAGAACTGAGCAGCTGTGATACGTGTGTAACACAGATTATTTCCGCAATAAAAATTATCTCAGTTGGATCCTCAAAACATCCAACTGAAATTTTATAGTTGTTTGTGTTTTTATTTCAGTTCAGTTTTTATTTTAGAAAGTTGTTTTAAAGTTTTGAAATATCTAGAATTGTATTCAACCCCCCCTTCTACAATTCTGTAAGGTCATTTGGGATTAACAATTGGTATCAGAGCAAGCTTCTAACATACAAGAAGTTTAAAGATCAAGGCCAAAACAGTAACCATGGTGAAGAAGGATGCATGTGTAAAGATACCAGTTCTAGATAAGGACAATTACTTTCACTGGAAAGTAAAAATGCATCTACATCTCATGTCTATGGATGAGAGATATGTAGACTGCATTGAGAAAGGTCCACACGTTCCCATGAAGTTTGCATCTAGAGTTGGACTGCCAGATGATGCTCCAGATGTGGAAATTCCAAAACCTGCCTCAGAATGGACTATTGAAGATGTTGCAGAAATCCATAAAGATAAAAGAACCATGAACATTCTTTTTAATGGTTTGGAGCAAGAGATGTTCGACAATGTTATAAACTGTACTACCTCTAAAGAAGTATGGGACACTGTTAGAACACTCTGTGAAGGAACTGAGAAAGTTAGGGAGAACAAAATGCAACTCCTTATACAACAGTATGAGCACTTTCATTTTAAAGATGGTGAAACCCTAAATGACACGTTTAGTAGGTTTCAAAAGCTTTTGAATGGATTAAAGTTGTATGGGAGAATCTACCAAACCAAGGATTCAAACCTCAAATTTCTTAGAGCTCTTCCAAAAGAATGGAAGCCTATGACTGTTTCCCTGAGAAACACTCAGGAGTACAAAGACTACACTCTTGAGAGGCTTTATGGAAATTTAAAGACATATGAGTTGGAAATGGAGCAAGATGAAGAAATTGAGAAGGTACAAAAGAAAGGTGGATCTATTGCATTGATTGCATCTGTGAACCAACTAGAAGATGACAATGAAGAAACTGCAAAAGCCACAACTAGTCGAGCTAGTTGTAGGAGTGATATTAGCAAGGGTAAAGGCAAGGTGACAGAAGAAGAAGAACTAGAACCAGGCAACTTGGATGACTTAGATGAGATTGATGAACACATAGCTTTTCTTTCAAGGAAATTCTCTAAGTTCAAATTCAAGAGAAACTCAGAAGCAAGACCACCAAGGAGAGACTTTCAACCTAGCAAAAATAACTGGATTGAAAAGTCTAAGTCTAAATGTTTCAACTGTGGAATGATTAGTCACTTTGCTGGAGATTGCAGAAAGCCCAAAGTTGAGAAGGGAAACAGGAAATTTGAGCCTGTTGATTATAAAAAGAAATACTTTGAACTTCTCAAGCAGAAAGAAAAAGCTTTCATGTCTCAGGAGTATGATTGGGCTTGTAATGGTGAAGATTCTGATGATGATGTTGAGTATGTCAACCTGGCTCTAATGGCTAATAATCATGAGCAGGAAGCAAGTTCCTCCAACAATCAGGTAACAATTACTAATCTTTCTGAGCTTTCTAAAGAGGAATGCGATAGTGCAGTAAATGAAATGTCTACTGTACTATATAATTTTTGTGTTACTCTTAAATCACTTACCAAAGAGAACTCAAGAATCAAGGAGTCTAATATGCTCTTAAGTGATAGAAATGCCATGTTAGAAGCACGGCTCATTGAGTTTGAGAAAATGAGGTGTGTTAGTAGGGATGCTAAGAAGGAACTTGAGAAAGTGTTAGAAAGGGAAGAGATTCTTAAAACACAACTTGAAATAGAACAAAGTGTGATTGCAAAATGGAAAGATTCCAGGAATGTTGCTACCAACATCATTAATGTTCAAGGTATGGAATCTTTCTGTGAGCAATCATGGAAAAAGAACAAAGAGAAGCTAGGGTATGCTGGTGAAACCTTAGAATCAGAAACAGAGTCAACAAACAACAATGATCATTTGTTGAAGGTTGATATGTCAACGGAATGCAAAGTTTCGTTGACAGATGAACCATCAACCGATCAGGCTGTTTCGTTGACAGAGAAAAAGAAAGAAGAACTCACTAGACTTAATAACAAGTATGGTCCGGTCACCAAGAACTTTGTTCAAGGTGAGTCTAGTAAATCAAAGAAAGTTGAGAAGCCTGTTGAAAGAGCAAATGTAGGTCACTTGTCTAAAAAGCAATTGAAAGACAAGTTAGAGAAAATTCAAGTTGAGACTAAGGGCAATAAAAAGAATAACAGGAATGGTAAAGTAGGGATTAACAAACATAACAATTGCACACATGATAAATATGCTCCTAGAAAGACATGTGTTAATTGTGGTAGTGTTAGTCATTTATCTACTAACTGCAAATCTGTTAAGAAGACTGCTAATGTGAAAATGCCTAAGCCTGCAATGAATGGTTCTATGCCTACAATGCCTGTTATGCCTAACATGTTTGCTCCATATGCACAATTTCAGAATCCATATGCTAGCATGCCATTTGTGCCTAATCCATACATGAATATGTTTAATGTGCCACAAATGCCATGGAATATGAATAACATGTTTGTTCCTCCAACTATGCATGCTGTGAATGAAAATGTGAGCAATCCTCAGAAATCGACACCAAAGGTAAATGTTGATTTAAATCAATCTGAGCCCAAGGTGAAAATGATATAAAAGGTAAATCAAAGGCTAACAAAACATGACCCAAGGAAACTTGGGTACCAAAATCAACTTGATTTGATTTTATTGTGTGCAGGGAGACAAAAGGAATCTTTGGTACTTGGATAGTGGATGTTCAAGACACATGACTGGTGATTCTACCCTGCTCACAGAGTTTCAGGAAAGAGCCGGCCCTTGTATTGCTTTTGGAGATGACAGCAAAGGCTACACTAAGGGATATGGCTTGATTTCAAAAGAAAATGTCATCATTGATGAGGTTGCATTGGTGGATGGTCTTAAGCACAATTTGCTTAGTATCAGCCAACTTTGTGACAAAGGATTTTTAGTTATTTTTTCAAAAGAAGCCTGTGTTGTTTCTAAGGTAGGAGACAACAATGTGGTAATGACTGGATTCAGAAGAGGGAATGTGTATATTGCTGACTTTAGTAGCACAAGTTCAGACACCATCACTTGTCTTTTCAGCAAGGCAAGAAAGGATGAAAGTTGGCTATGGCACAAGAAATTATCTCATCTGAATTTCAAAGTTATGAATGACTTGGTAAGGAAAGATCTTGCTAGAGGAATTCCACAGGTGGAATTCTCCAAAGATGGTTTGTGTGATGCCTGTAAAAAAGGGAAACAAAATAAGGCATCATTCAAAAGCAAGACAGAGTCATCAATTGTCCAACAACTTGAGCTGCTTCATATGGATCTATTTGGCCCTGTAAATGTCATGTCCATTTCAAAGAAGAAATACTGTCTTGTGATTGTTGATGATTTTTCTAGATTTACATGGACCTTCTTCTTGCACTCCAAAGATGAGGCAAGTGAAATCATTATCAATCACATCAAGATGGTAAACAATCATCCTGATTTCAAAGTAAGAAGGATTAGGAGTGACAATGGGATAGAATTCAAGAATTCAACTATGAAGATGTTCTATGAATAAAATGGAATTTTGCATGAATTCTCAGCAGCAAGAACACCACAGCAAAATGGTGTAGTTGAAAGGAAAAACATAACACTTATTGAAGCTGCAAGGACAATGCTAGATGAATCAAAGTTACCTACTTATTTCTGGGCTGAGGCAGTTAACACAACTTGCTTCACTCAAAATATTTCTTTGATTAATCAGGCCAAGGGAATGACCCCTTATCAACTACTCAAAAGAAAGAAGCCACTATTGGATTTTCTTCATGTCTTTGGATGCAAGTGTTTTGTTTTGAGAAATCAAGTTGAGCATTTGGGGAAATTTGAAGCAAAGGCAGATGAAGCAATATTTGTGGGATATGCAGCAGGGAAAGCTTACAGAGTCTATAATCTCAGAACCAACATTGTTATGGAATATGTGCATGTTGTTTTTGATGATCTCAAAATTCAAGGTCTCTATGATGAAGGTTTCCATGAAAGTCTTTCTTTTGAAAATGAGGAAGGAGATCAAGTGAATCATGACAAGGCTATTGAGGAACAGCCTAAAGTTGTTGTGTCTAGCACAGATGAAAGCAGCAGTGAAGATGAAATTGATGCACTAAGATTGAAAAGAATAGCTGCTAGTAGACCAAATGGTCATTTCATTGACAGTCATGATGGAGGATTCGTTGACAGTCAGAATGAACGTTTCGTTGACAGTCAAAATGGTCATACCGTTGACAGTCATAGAAATGCCTCTAGAAGTGATCATTTAGGGACAACAAACTCAGGGGGAGTTTCTCAAGGACAAATATCCAATCAAGGCCACCATGATCATGAAGCTACTTCTTCAAGAGCAAATCTACCTCCCTCAAGGAAATGGACTAAAGATCATCCCTTTGAACTTATTATAGGTGATGTTTCTTCAAAAGTCCAAACTAGAAGAGCAACTCAAGAGGAATATCTATATAGTAGCTTTCTGTCTCAAGATGAGCCAAAGAAAGTTGAAGATGCACTTCTAGATCCAGATTGGGTTTTAGCTATGCAAGAGGAGCTAAACCAATTTGAGAGAAACAAAGTTTGGAAGCTGGTGCCCAAGCCTAAGGACAGGAGTGTTATAGGCACAAAATGGGTGTTCAGAAACAAGATGGATGAAAATGGCATAGTCACAAGGAACAAAGCTAGATTGGTTGCAAAAGGCTATTCACAGGAAGAGGGAATTGATTTTGATGAAACCTTTGCTCCTGTTTCTAGACTAGAAGCAATAAGGATTTTCCTATCCTATGCAGCCCATGCCAATTTCAAGGTCTATCAAATGGATGTGAAGAGTGCTTTTCTGAATGGGGAATTGGAAGAGGAGGTGTATGTAAGTCAACCTCCTGGGTTTGAAGATGATGATTTTCCAGAGTATGTGTACTTCCTCCTTAAAGCACTCTATGGTTTCAAACAAGCACCTAGAGCCTGGTATGACACACTTTCACAGTTCCTCCTTGCGAATCACTTCACTAGAGGTACTGTAGATAAAACTCTTTTTCATAGGATTGTGAATGGCTCTACTATACTTGTTCAAATTTATGTAGATGACATAATCTTTGGGTCTACAGATGTAAAACTTTGTCAAAAGTTTGCCAAGCTTATGCAGAGTAAATATGAAATGAGCATGATGGGAGAATTAACTAACTTTCTTGCTCTCCAAGTGAAGCAAGTTAATGAAGGCATTTTCATTAGTCAAACAAAATATATTCATGATTTGTTAAAGAAATTTAACTTAATGGAATGCTCTCCTACCAAAACTCCCATGCCTACTGCCACCAAACTTGAATTGAATACTAAGGAAAAATCTGTGGACATTTCAAGTTACAGAGGCATGGTAGGCTCACTTTTATATTTAACAGCAAGTAGACCTGATATTATGTTTGCTACATTTCTATGTGCTAGATTTCAAGCTGATCCTAGGGAATCCCATTTAGTTGCTATTAAAAGAATTTTCAGATATCTCAAAGGAACACCAAACCTTGGCATTTGGTATCCTAGAGAATCTGGCTTTGAACTAATTGGTTATTCAGATGCAGATTATGCAGGATGTAAAATTGACAGGAAAAGCACAACTGGCACCTGTCAATTCCTAGGAAACAAGCTTGTGTCATGGTTCAGCAAGAAACAAAACTCAGTTTCTACCTCCACAGCTGAGGCTGAGTATATTGCAGCTGGAAGTTGTTGTGCACAGATTTTATGGATGAAAAATCAACTACTTGATTATGGATTAAGAGTTGAGAAAATTCCTATCTTCTGTGACAACACTAGTGCCATTGCCATTACTGAGAATCCAGTGCAACATTTAAGGACCAAGCACATTGACATCAAGTATCATTTCATTAGAGAACATGTTATGAATGGTACTGTGGAGTTACATTTTGTTCCAAGTGAACAACAACTTGCAGATATCTTTACCAAGCCACTTGATGAATCAACATTCTCAAGATTAGTAAGTAAGCTAGGTATGCTAAATTTCTCTTAATTATTTCTGAGATTTTTGCAAGTTACAAAGCAGCCAGAATCTTGCTATGTTTTTCTTTGAATTAATTTTCTCAGGAAAAAGTACAATTTTGTCTAAGTCAAAATTACTATGTCAACGAAACGCACCATTTCGTTGACAGTCTTAGCATTTTTCTGGGTGTTTCGTTGATAGCTCTCTTATATCAACGAAACGCAGCTTTATCAACGAAATAGACGGGACCTTAAACGCCCAATTCTGATTCGTTGATATAGCGCAGTTAATCTGAACCGTTGAAAATTGTCACGTCCTTTACCACGATCTATGCATACACCCCTATAAGTATAAATCATGGTAATATTTTAATTGTAACAGTTACATTTTTTAAGCCAATCCAGTAATTTATGTTTATTATTGGACTTAATTTTTGAGAAATTTTGGGGGAGTATTTAAGAAATTTTGTTTTCTTTAATTCTTTTCTACCTGCTCTCAGAATTTCCATAGGTTTTCTTACTTCTTCTCTCTCAAAGCAAATCAAAGTTCAAGCTTTTTCTCACTCAACAATGGCACCAATAGTAAAACTCATGTCAGCAGGAGGGTTCATCTATGAGAAGAACAACTCCATCCCTTTTGTTGTCAAGGAAAGCCCGAACAGAATCTTTTTCAAGATGATGGATTTCATGACGAATTGCAAACTGAGCTACGCAATGTTTCACTCAACTCCACTCTACAATGAGATAATCGAGGAGATTTGGACCTCATGTGATTACAGTGGGACAAATTGCACTTTGCAATTCACCATTCAAGGTAATGAGTACATAGTCAATTATGATGTGTTGCAAGCATGCTTACACCTTCCTGAAAATAATTGCTCTACTTTGCCTACATATACTGAAATGATTAACATGCTAAATTCCATAAACTACTCTTTGTCTATTGATAATCTGGGTAAAATAATTAGGAGATGTTTGGTTAGGGAATATAGTTATTTAGCTGATGCATTCATCAAGGTCTTTTCTGGTAAAATTAGTAATTTTGATGCATTAACTAACTCTATGTTGATTCTATTTACCATGCTCCTAACTGATAGATATTACAACTTTAGCACCCAACTTATGTATGAAATTGGTGCTAAGTTGGGTGATAAGGCTAATAGGAAAAAGAATATCTACTATGCTAGATTTTTGATGATGTTGGCTAACCATGTTAGTCCAGCACCATTGGTTATCTCTAACCCAGTTTCCAGGTTTGATTGCTTTGTGCAAGAAAAGAGGGTTTTGATAGACATACTGAGGCTGAACCACAATGGTGATGTCCCAGTGGTGTATCTGCCAATAATTGAGGTAACTAATACTATCCCTGTGAGTATAGCTGTTACTTCTACTGTTTCACCCAACCCTATTGCTATGGAGTCTGTAGTTGTGACCCAACAGGCTCCTGCCCCGGCAGCAAAACCAAAATCAAAGAAATCTTCCAAACCAACCTCAGGTGCTTCTCAAAAGGCACCTGTTGTAAAATCCACTACACAACCAAAGGGGAGTGGTGTAGGTGTTGTGAGAGGTGAGGGAAGGGGTGAACATAAAAGAAACCCTAAGGATAAGGTGGGATAGATGAGTGAGATCCAGCCTAGCCCCATTGCGTCTTCCCAACAAGGCACAATGAGTAATATAGATTTAAGCACAAGTCTAGTTGCATCCTCCCAAAAGGATGTAATTATTGAAACAAGCTCTCCTCCAAGAGCACACTCTAAGAGGGTAAGGGACACTTCAAGCCCACAGTCCACAATTTCCCAATACCAAAGGAGAGTGAAGCAAAAATCCCAGGTTTCACAGGGTGCACACACACTAGAAGCAACACTTCCAGTATCTCAAATTCAGTTTGATGTAACCCCTATCATTACACTGGGGTTACAGTCCCATTCTTTAAACATCAATCTTGAACCAACTCCACAAAATTCACCAACTCAGTCATTAGATATGGATATGATCCATTCATCTATTCCTGATTCTCCAACTCTTTTCTTGGAGAAGCCCCACTCTGACATTGGTGGTCATCACTTGTTAAGTGATTTGTTGGGCCACCAATCATCCTTTTCTGAAGTTACAAGAGGATCTGTGGAACAATCTCTAAAATCAATCACCACAGATTCTACTGTAATTTCACATTCTCAAAGTGCTTTCTTGACTTCATCAACGAAACAGTCTCTTTCGTTGACACGTGTTTCTCCATCAACAGTATCCATACCGTTGACAGTTCAAACTACCATACCGTTGATAGTTCATTCTGCACCTCTTATTGAAAATCAAGTTGTTTCCACAACTAGTGCAGATGATCTAGTGGTAGTTGAAACACTTCTAGGAATGCGAGGGAGTGAAACTGAGAGGCTGGCTTGCAGCCAGGCAAAAGGAGAGGCTGAGAGTGAGAGGCTGACTATTTCTTCCAGTCAGGCAAAAGGAGAGGCTGAGGGTTCCACCTTAGTAGGTGAAGGTGAGGGTATGAGAGGTGTCAGCCATGGAGAGCCCATGATGCAAGAATATAGATGAGAGAGAGAAGGGACTACAGGAGCTATAAGGGAGGAAGCAACCATTGCAAGTGAGTTAATGGAGGTTCATGAGGGAGAAAGGGAACTTACTTTCCAAGAGCATTATCAACAAACTTTGGATAGTATTTCCCTGGATCCTGAGACCTTTACTCATCCTGTATCAGTCTATCAAGTTATGGCTCAGCAGGGCAATGTGAAGGCAGAAAGGTCTTTCAACCTAATCCATACAACTGCATATGTGCAAAGAGCAAAGGATGCAATCACCAATCTGTCTCTAGGAGCTGCAGCAAGTGGTGAGTTTGATTTTTCTGATGATGATGACAGTTTTGGTGACAATCTACAGGTGGCCATCACTTCACAGACTGGGACTTCTGTGGTGCCCTCTACACCAAACTGGCTGTCTCAGGATATGCAAGGAAGAATCAACTTGGATGCTGCAATTTCAAGGCAGTGCAATGAGGCCTATCTGGCTAATGAGTCTGCAAATGCCAATGACAAGAAACTCTACAAGGCTGTCATGGATTCACTGGAAATCTAAAGGCTACAGATGATGCAGACAAGGATTGAAGCTAGAGAAATCAAGGACTCCATTATCAATCTTAAGGATGCTATTGACATGAGGCTGGATGAAAAGCTTCCTCTTCTCACTGTGTCCAAGATGAACAGGTTTTTCTCTAAGGAACCTGAGGTGGCTACCTCCTTGAAGACTCTCTCTTCTAGAGTGGACAAGGTGGAAGCTACTTTAACTCAAATGCAAAAGGAACAGGAGAAGAAAACACAGCTCTTAGCCCAGCTAGTGGCAGCTCAAGGACTCCCAGTCATCTCTTTTGATGATAACAAAAAGGGGGAGAAATCTAAGGAGCTAGACATCCAAATCACAAAGGTTATGGTCCCAGCCATTTCCCTACCACAGGAGCCATTAGCAATGGGGGAGTCAGGAAATGATAAACTGGATGGTATTGACTTGATTAAGCAAGCATCTATGAGGCTACAACTTGATGAACAAATAAAAGACCACTGGTCCAGCATAGATGCAAGAGTCAAGAAGATAGCTGAAACTGCAAAGAATTCTCATTCATCAACGGATCAAGCTACTTCTACAGCACCATCAACGAATGCCATGGTTTTAGTATCAACGGAATGGGAGCCACAGACCAATTCTTTCTATGAGGTAAGGCCCCTTCTACATGGAGTCACTCAAGGTCCAAGGAAAGAAAAAGGACAAACTTCATGCATTAGGGATGTGGAACAAGCTACACTTCAAGGAAGCCTATCTCCCAAGTCTCTTGCTAAACCAAAGGGCAAAAATATAGCAAGGACTTTCTATCCTTCACCCTATCCAGATGAGCTCAATCTTCTTGGACTACTTATCACAAAATGCAAGGAAAACAATGATCCTGAGATAAGGAAGCAAAGAGCAATTGTCTACAGGAATGGACAGGAAATTTGTGTTTGGGCTGGTCACCCAAATTTTGTTGAAGCTAAGGCCGAGGAGTCAGAAAGAGCAGCTATGCAAGCCCTTGCAGTTGCTCAGTCTCTAGATGAAGAAGAAAGACAGCAAGAGGAAAGAGCCAAAGAGGAAAAGAGTACAAAGAAGAGCATAAGGCAACCCAAGGCAAGAGCTAAGAGAAACATAGCTTTTGAGAATGATGACTCTCAGAGCAATGCAACAGACTCTTCTGCACCTATTGCACCTGCAACAATTCCTGATCCAGTTTCTAAGGTAAAGTTAGCCTGTGATCCTAAACATCCAGTAAATTTCCATGATCAGCCAATTGAGCCAAAGGAAGAGCCAATTGAGTTTGATGAGGCCAACTTTCCAAAATTCCTCTTTGAGATGGATCCAAAGAAGAAATCTAAGCATAGGGCTGCCAAGGCTAAGCCAATTTTTGTAAGGAGACCACAAGCTGAGAAACCCACTACCAACCCAGAAGACTTCATCTACATTGCTGATATCAGGGAGGAGTCCGACCTACATATTAATCCTGATGACATGGTTGAAGTGAGAGGAATAGCAGCTTCTTACAAACTACCAGAGAGATTGGTATTTGTCTACAAGGGTGGGAGAGAACAGATTTGGCCTCTACACAGAATTCTGGGAGAAGACTATCAGACACTGCTATCTGTGTTCAAATGTCTGAAGAAAGATTTTGGTTTTACCAACACAGCCAAGTCTGAGGTTGTCTCCGAAATTTGTCAAATCAAAGCTAGCTGGAACAAGCCTGGTGCACTTCCCAGAGTATTGAAGGTCCCTCAAACAAGAAAGAAAATTCATCTCCAACCTTTTTGGATGATGGAATTCAGAGACAAGGACAACTGTAGAAGATTCTTCAGAATAAAAGACCAACTGGAAAAGGCATCCAATGAAACTCTGAGATTAATGCAATCCAAGTTGGGGAATCAAGATGAAGAAGAGAAGATTTTCTACAGAAGACTTCAAGCTCAGATTGAGGAGAACAATACAAGAAAAGGGAAGAAAACAAGACCACAGAGGCAAAGATGAAAAATCTGCTCAGACTAGAGGAGCAACTCTGTGCACTTGTTTTGTAAGATTTTCTACTTTGTATTTCAATTAAAATTCAATGAAGCTCAATGCAATTTCTACTTTTATCAATTGTAATTTGTCTGAGTGTTTTTGTTATCATCAAGGCTCTTGATTGATGGTTGTTATTCTATCAGTCATAAATTGGGGGAGATTGTTAGGAATATGTTGTTCTTGATGATAATTATAAAACACTTAGTAGATTTTGTATTAAGTCATTTTTGTAACTGTCAACGGAATGGTATGCTTTGCAGCTTTCGTTGACAAGAAGCTCATCAACGATATGAGTGATGTAGCAATTGCATTGTACAATACTTCATAGCTTGATATGCATTTGTTGTAGGTATTAGATAGGTTTTCTAAGTCATGTTGACTAAGTACTAGATAGGCAGAATAGGTTGGTGAATTGTAAATATATTATGCCTTGTAATTTTTCCTAAGTGAAGACATGTCAATGGTATGAAGATTACTCTATCAACGGAATGAAGATTACTCTATCAACGAAATGAGGATTATACCATCAACGAAATGAAGAATAAAGCTATCAATGAAACACATCTTACCGCTATCAACGAATCATTATCACTTTTCTGAATAGTTGACAAAGTGATAGTGACAGTTTACTGACAGATCAAAAGGAGATGTGGAAGTGTACTTTGCATTGGAAGCCATCAAAATGGTTACTGGAAATAAGGAAACATTCCAATTTCCAATTAGGTTCTTGGGAGTGATCATAATAAGCATGAATACAAAAGCCAAGATCTCCAAGGACCATTGGACAAAAGGGATGAAAAGCAAGCTACTGAAAGTTACTTTAGATTATTTTAGAGTAGCCAAAAATAGCATTGTAAACTTGGGTTATATAACCAAGTGTAGCAATTCATTTTATAGATAGAAGTGAGTGAGATAAAATAGATTGTATTAGCTTTTTCAAGAGCACTCTCACTTTGTTTCAAGAACTGAGCAGCTGTGATACTTGTGTAACACAGATTATTTCCGCAATAAAAATTATCTCAGTTGGATCCTCAAAACATCCAACTGAAATTTTATAGTTGTTTGTGTTTTTATTTCAGTTTAGTTTTTATTTTAGAAAGTTGTTTTAAAGTTTTGAAATATCTAGAATTGTATTCAACCCCCCCCCCCCCCCCTTCTACAATTCTGTAAGGTCATTTGGGATTAACACTAGTAATTGTTGGTATGGACTTGTTAGTTAAAGATTATAAGTTGGTTTATGTGGAGAATGAGAAGTATTGATGATTGGTTGAGATTATTGAATGAATTTGAGTGTTTTTAAACACGGGAATCGCGTTTAAGCGTCGTTACCATGTCGAATTTTACTTAGAAAGTTTGGACAGAGATCACGAATACCTTAAAGGGCATAAACATAAGGTTTCTGACCATGATCATGTAGGCCCGTTTTCCTAGTTTGTTTTAGCGAAAGAATCGTATCGTTTTGAATTACGGTTTAGGAGAAACGTCCGTTTTAGTGAAAGCGGTTTCGAGTAACTAAGTAGTTCATTGCATGAACTTTGAGATAGGGATCAAGCCCTTTAAAAATGGAATTAGGTTGAGATATTAAAATGGATACTAGCATGGATTGTTAGGAAGGAAACCGGGCGAGGAGTAAGTGGTTCTACACTCTACTGCCTTGAACCTTCTGTTCTCGGGATTTAATCCCCTTAACCAGAAAAACATTTTCAAGCATTTTGTTCTATTCTTTCTCTAGATCGCGCACGCGAAAACGGTGTGTCATTTCGGTTAACGGTTAAGGAGATATGAGCGTTTTAGTGAAAGTCGTGCGAATAGTAAGTTTCCGTAGCTCATCCAAGTTTGAGAATACATTTCACCAAGCTAAACCCCTGTTTTGAGATCAAAACTTTTATGATAAATATTACAAATACTCGAGATGATTTTAGAAGTGGTTTCGTATTTAACAACCAAGGACCCAAGGCAAGTTTTCTAATCCCATGCTGTATTTCAGATTTCATTATACTGATGATGTATATGCATATGATAAATGCAAGTTTTCAAACCCTACATCATATAAGTGATGCTGTTGTGTTTATGATATATTCTGCTTTAATACTATGAAAGGAGTTATAACTGATTATGCTTGGTAAAAATCTTTGTGTTATATAAAGGTTTATATGCTATGTAAATATTAGATATAAACCGAGGTGTTATAGAGGCTCTAAGTATAGAGCAGTCGTACGATGATTTTAAAATATTAGACCGAGAGTTAAATTACTATTTTGGTCTTGATTATACTGTCAGAAGCTAGAGGGTTCCAGGGACAGTTATATTTTAAAATGTTGATTAAATAGTCCAATATATATATTATTGGATATTTAATGTGAGATATTTAAATAATATTATTATAAATATTATTTGGATATTTATTTAATTAAGTGAATATTATTTTGAATATTCACTTAAGTGGAATTTTATTGAATAATAATTCAATATTTATTATTTAAATATTATTTAATTAAGTGAATATTATTTTGAATATTCACTTAAGAAGAATCTTATTTAGTGATAATTCAATATTTATTATTTGAATATTTATTAAATATTCCAAAAATGATTTAAAAATCATAGAACCTTATTTAAATATTACGTAAGGTTCCAATAGTTAATTAAAATATTTTCTGATCTCAAAAGAGATTTATGTGACTATAGTAGGGGTTCCCAACTACTTTTAAATTATTTAACCCGAATGAGGATTAAGGTTTTGGACTTATCAAAAATTGGGAATCCATTCCGGGAAGTGAACATATGATTTCACTTGCCTCTTTCATTAAAAGTGAATATGTTTTCAAGTTCTGATTTATCAGAGCTAAAGCTATTTTACTAAAACTCCCGGGTCATGATTGTGAAATGATTTACTCGAGGATCGAGGTTAGTTGACAATAGTCAACCCACATTGTATTATTACTTCCTCAACATTTCCAGAAGTAAGTGTGGTAATAATTTCATACCTTTTGTTAGATCAGGATTCAATGATCGTCAGGATCTAGACTCAACTGATCAGGATTGCTGACGTCATCAGTATAGCATGGTCATCAGTATTTGATCAAGCGTCAGTATCAGGATTGTCATCAGGATATCTACATCAGGACTGGGATCAGGATTGATCATCAGTACTAGAAGCTGATCAGGATTTCTATTTCGAGTTATATTTGGAGTCTAGTTAAATAAGGAAGCTTATTTTGTCGGTTCCTTATTTATAGTAATGAAGCTATCAATTTAGGATAGGTTTTCAATCTTTGTAATTGATTAGAACTTATCATTGATAGAGAAGCTTTGTAGTATATAAACACAGTTTTAGGTTTCAATTTATGAGATATAGAGAGAGAGAACATAATCGATCATACACGAGTATCCTTGTAACCATAGAAGCTCTCAAGAACATCAGAATTTCTTGAGAGAGTTTGTAACAGTTTTATATCAGAATTAATAAAGCTGTTATTATTCTTTCATATCAGTGATATATACTTTGATAAGTCGAGAATCTTATACAATTGTATTCAACCCCCCTTCTACAATTGTTTATTACTGGGCAACAATTGGTATCAGAGCAGACTGATTTAAATTTGAATCAGATACGATCTAAGATGTCGACAACCAAGTGTGAAAGCATGAAAATTCCCATCCTGAAGAAATCAGAATATCCAACATGGAAGGTAAAGATGTTGATGTACCTGGAGGCTATGGATCCTGATTATTTGGACAGGATTCGTGATGGACCATATATTCCTACCAGGATCATAGAACGAACAGAAACTGTACCAGAACACTATGTGGTCAAGGCTAAGAGTGAATGGACTCCAGAAGAAATAGCTCATGTACTCAGGGAGGCAAAGATAAAGAACATCCTGCACAATAGTCTTGATGCTATCATGTCCAACAGAGTGATTGCATGCAAGTCTGCAAAAGAAATCTGGGATACTTTGGAAACTCAATGCCAAGGATTTGCATCTGTCAAGAAAAACAGAAGGGCTCTTTTAATTCAAGAATATGAACAATTTGATGCTAGAACTGATGAGAGCCTGACTGATTTATATGATAGATTTCTGACACTCCTGAACAATCTATCTTTAGTTGGCAGGGAATATGTTTCTGAAGATTCTAATACCAAGTTTCTGAGAGCTTTTCCAGAAGAATGGGATACTCAAACTTCGATCATTAGACATCAGTATGATCTCAACACTGTGTCTCTTGATGAAGTCTATGGAATGCTAAGAACTCATGATCTTGAAGTTCAACAGAGAAAGAATAAGAGAAGCAATAAGGCAAAGACTATTGCTTTGAATGTAGAGGCTAAATCAAAAGGAAAAGCTGTGGAGGTCTCTAGAAGGAAATCAAGAATAGTTGAGTCAGATCCTGATGACTCTTCATCAGATACTGATGGCAATTCTGATGCCAATACTGATGATGACTCTTATGACTTAGACATGGAAGAGATGGTTGCTATGATTGTCAGAGGCTTCAAAAAGATGAAGTTCAGGAAGGCTAGAAGACAAGGCAACTTCCAGAAAAGGACCTTCAATGCAGACAAAGACAAGTATATCAAAAAGGACAGCAAGGGTAGCAAATTTGACAAGTCAAAGGTTAGATGCTACAAGTGTAATGGTATGGGACACTTTGCTAGTGAGTGCAAGAAGACAAAGGCACTCATCACATCAAGCAAGGATTGGATGGACTCTTCCTCAGAATCTGATACTGAGGTGGTCAACTATGCCCTAATGGCCAATACTGATGAAACTGCTATTCCTAATGATAAGGTACTAAATACTGTCTTTGATTTTGATACTGATAATGCTTCTGAGTTAAGACGTTTTCTAAAGTCATTGCATATTAGCTTTAGAAGTCAAACTGCTGAAAATACTAGAATCTTATCTGAGATGTCTGAACTTAGGAAAAGGAATGATCATTTAGAAGCTGAATTTTCTCGCATGAAAAAAGTACAGATAGAATGTGATAATGCTAAACACATGTACTTAGAGATGAAATTTAAATGTACTGCTCTTGAAAAGGAACTTGAATATGCTAATGAGAAAATCAGAACCTGGACAGACTCTGGTAGAAAATTTTATGAGATTAATACCTCTAAGAATTGGAAAGAGTGTCTAGGGTATAAGTCAGATGAAGATAAGAAATTGAATGAGAAAATTGTTGTTGATGAGACAGTTAGTCCAAAAACCTATAGACATGTTATAGACAAAACCAAATCTAAGATTACTCCTGTTAATTTTGTTTTTGGTAAGGATTTCAATTCAACTTTTGAAAAGGGATCTACTTTTGTTCAAAATTGTTAAAATTATTAATTCTAAACCTTTCATGAGTAAAGTTACTAAGAATGTAGGTTTACTGTCTCAGAAACAACTAAATGATAAGATCTGTGAAGTTACTGATAAGAAGAAGCAAGCTACTGTTAAGAGAAACAGGAATGGTAAAATTGGGATTAATAAAGAGAATGGTTATAAATATATCCAAAATGCACCTAGGAAATGTTGTTTTACCTGTGGTAACTCTAATCATCTTGCCATTGATTGTAAAAAGAGTTTAAAGAAAAGTACTGAAATTCCTATTTCTTATGTCAGGAATAGATCAGTATTTTATAAACCACAGAAGTCCTGTTTTCATTATGGTAGTATATGGCATTATATTTATACTTGTGCAGAATACCATGATTTGTACTATAACTTTTATGATCCATTGCCTAAGTTTGATAAAAGTACTAAGTCTGGTAGAATTGAGAATGTCACAGTGAAGCATGCATTTATTAATACTGATATTGACAAAGCAAATCCTGATGGACACAATCCTCACAGAATTGCTAAAGTTAATAAGACTTCTGCTGCTAAAATTAATAAATTGCATGGAAAAGGAACCCAACAGGTGTGGGTTCCAAAATGTTCTAAATAGTATGTTTCTATTCTGATTGTAGGGAAAAAGGAAAAATGTGTTAGTCATGGATAGTGGATGTTCTGTGCACATGACTGAAAACAAGGCCCTGTTATCAGAATATGAGGAAAAAGCTGGCCCAACTGTGTCTTATGGAGATGGCAACATTGGACAAACATTGGGATATGGCAATATAATCATTGGAAATGTCATCATTGAAAAAGTAGCTCTAGTTAAGGGACTAAAACACAACCTGTTGAGTATTAGTCAAATCACTGACATAGGTTATCATGTCAAATTCTATTCCACACATTGTGAAGTAGTCAGCAAAGAAACAGGAAAGATTGCATTGACTGGCTACATGCATGGTAAAATTTATGAAGCCAACATTCTCTCAAATAATGATGGCTCCCCTACTTGTCTCATCAGTAAAGCATCAGTAGATGAAAGTTGGAATTGGCACAAGAAGCTTTCTCATCTCAACTTCAGCAATATCAATGAGTTCGTTAAGAAAGATTTAGTGAGAGGATTACCTAAAGCTTTGTATACTCCTGATGGACTCTGTGATGCTTGTCAAAAGGCTAAACAAAGAAGGACATCATTCAAGAGTAAATCAGAATCCTCTATTGGAGAACCATATCACATGCTGCATCTTGATCTATTTGGTCCAGTCAACATTATGTCCATCAGTAAGAAAAGGTACACTCTTGTAATTGTTGATGAATATTCTAGATTCACTTGGGTGTATTTTCTGCACAGAAAAGATGAAACTCCTGAGATACTGTTGGATCATATGAGAATGATTGAGACAACCACAAAGTACAAAGTCAAGATACTGAGGAGTGATAATGGTACTGAATTCAAGAATTCAAAGATGGAAGAGTTCTGCAAATACAAAGGAATTATTCAACAATTCTCTGCTCCTGGCACACCTCAGCAAAATGTAGTAGTTGAAAGGAAAAATAGAACTCTTATTGAAGCTGACAGAACTATGTTGGAAAAAGCTAAATTGCCAACATATTTCTGGGTAGAAGCAGTCAACACAACATGATATACACAAAATCTCACATTGATAAACAGACATGGTGTTACTCCTTATCAATCTCTCAAGGAGAAGAAACCTAGTTTGAAACATCTGCATGTGTTTGGCTGTAAATGTTTTGTTCTCAGAACTCATCTTGAACAACTGGGAAAGTTTGAAACTAAGGCTGATGAAGGAATTTTTATTGGATATCCAGCCTCAAGAGCTTTCAGAGTTTTTAACTTGAGAACAAGAACCGTCATGGAGTCAATACATGTATCTTTTGACGATAAGAAGATAATTGGATTGAATGAAGACTCACATGATAGATTGGTTTTTGAAAATGAAGCTACCAAGGAACCTGAAGAAAATGAATCAGATCTTGTCAAATCATCAGATACTGATGGGTCACCAAATCCTGATGATCCATCAAATCCTGATGACACACCAATTCCTGATGGTGTTAATACTGATGATGCAAATAATGGTGATTCATTGAGTAGTGCAAATGTTGAGGGGGAGCAACAGCAAACTGCTACAAATTCTGAGTCTACTCAATCATCAGGACAAAATTCTTCAGATACTGATTCAAGTGACAATCCTGATAATTCATCAGGAGGAAATAGCAATAATTCAGGGGGAGCTTCTAATGAAACAAATTCTTCTAATCAAGATAACACCAATCCAGGGGGAGCATCTACATCAAGAAATGACTTACCACCAGCAAGGAAATGGACTGCAAGTCATACTCCTGATTTGATTATTGGAGATCCTGATGTAGGTGTTCAGACAAGAAGTGCAACTCAAAATGAATGTCTATATAATAACTTTCTGTCAAAGGAGGAGCCAAAGAAAGTTGAAGATGCACTTAAAGATGATGATTGGGTTACTGCAATGCAAGAAGAATTGAATGAATTTGACAGGAATGAAGTCTGGAAACTGGTGCCAAGACCAAAGAATAGGTCAATTGTTGGTACAAAATGGATTTTCAAAAATAAGACTGATTCAGATTGTGTAATTATCAGAAACAAAGCAAGACTAGTTGCAAATGGGTATTCTCAACAAGAAGGAATTGACTATGATGAAACTTTTGCTCCTGTTGCAAGACTAGAGGCCATCAGGATCTTTCTGGCATATGCAGCTCATAAGAAATTCAAGGTTTTCCAGATGGATGTGAAAAGTGCTTTCTTAAATGGTGAACTGGAGGAAGAGGTATATGTTGAACAGCCTCCTGGTTTCATTGATCCTAAATATCCAAATCATGTCTATAGATTTGATAAGGCACTTTATGGACTAAAGAAAGCTCCAAGAGCATGGTATGAAACCCTAGCTCAATTATTACTGGAAAGTGGATTCAAAAGAGGTACTATTGATAAAACTTTGTTCTATTTGAATCATGGTAAGGATTTGCTTTTAGTTCAGATTTATGTTGATGATATCATTTTTGGGTCAACAAACAATAAGCTGTGTGAAAAGTTTTCTAAGCTTATGCAGTCAAGATATCAAATGAGCATGATGGGAGAAATGAGTTATTTTCTTGGTCTTCAAGTTAAACAGACTGATGATGGCATTTTTATCAATCAGTCAAAATACACAAAGAATTTGTTGAAAAGGTTTAACATGGAAGATTGTGCTACTGCAAGTACTCCCATAGCTACAGCTACCAACCTTGATTCTGATCAAGGTGCTGAGGTAGATGTAACTCACAACAGAGGAATGATTGGCTATTTATTGTATCTCACTGCAAGTAGACCAGATATCATGTTTGCAACCTGTCTATGTGCAAGATTTCAAGCAAAACCTAGGGAACCTCATCTGATTGTAGTTAAAAGAATTTTCAGATATCTCAAAGGCACTCCTTCACTTGGCCTTTGGTATGCAAGGGAATCAGATTTTGGTTTGTGTGGTTATTCAGATGCTGATTTTGCAGGATGCAAAATAGACAGGAAAAGTACTTCAGGAAGTTGTCAGTTTTTGGGTGGTAGACTGGTTTCATGGTTTAGTAAAAAACAGAAGTCTATCTCTACTTCAAATGCAGAAGCTGAGTACATTGCTGCAGGAAGTTGTTGTGCTCAGATAATGTGGATGAGAAATCAGTTGTTGGATTATGGCCTGTCATACTCAAAAATCCCTATTTATTGTGATAACCAAAGTGCTATTGCAATGACAGGAAATCCAGTTCAGCATTCTCTTACTAAACAAATCAGTATCAGATATCACTTCATAAGAGAACAGGTTCTGGAAGGAACAATTGAACTTCACTTTGTTCCTACTGATCAACAACTAGCTGATATATTCACCAAGCCACTGCCTGAAGCTACTTTCTATAAGTTGGTGAATGAACTTGGAATGATGAACTTTGAGAATTTCTGAGAAAAGCTACATAGAAGAAATCCTGATGACTGTCAAATCCTGATGGTCATTCAGAAAGGTAAGTAATTTTGATCAAATCCTGACAGGAAGTCAATTGGTCAATCCTGATGTACAGGTCAGTATTTCATTGCTTAATTTGTGCCTAATTTTTCGTCAGTTACTAATGAGAAACGTTTGAGTTTTTATTGGACAACTGTATGCGCGCGTGTGTCACACTGACAGATATATACATATAGATACACATAAAAAGCGGTGCAGTTATGGCTAATTACGCACGTAATATGTCCACTAATCATTTTTGCACAAATTATATTTTGCCACCTGTCATTGAGAGTAATATTTTGTTTTAACAAAATACATTTGATTTTCTAAATTTCTGATTACTCTCTCATCATCAGTTTTTCATTTTCTTTCTCTCTCTGTGCTCAAGAACCCTATTTTCTAAATCTCAATTCTCAAGCTTTCTATATTGTTGTAATGGCGTCTTCATCATTCATGAACAAACAGACTGTGATTAGTGGTGTTACTTTTGCCACTAATAATTTTGTAGCTATTCTAGATCATCAGGAATTGCCTACTGAGTTCCATATAATCCAGGATTTTCTAGCTTCAAGCCCATTGAAGTGTGCTTTAACAGAACCTGCAAGTGTTTCTTTTAAGTCAGTTATGCAGGTGTGGAACACAGTTACTTTTGACAAAGGGCATTCTGGCTCAATTCTGATGAGTTTTGAATATGATGGGGTTACTCACTATGTGACTCCTGCAATTGTGGAGGAAGCATTACATTTGCCTGTTGTTGGTGATGCAGTTCCTGACAATGTTTCAGACTCGACTCTCTTTGAGTTTGTTACAAAATTGGGCTACAATGGAGAAGTAAAGAGGTATGGCAACCTCTTCAGGACGAAGCTTAAGAGGGAATGGAATTTCTTCTTTGATACCATCAGTCGCTGTTTCCTGAACAAGACATCAAATTTTGATGCTCTTCCTTCAGGATCTCTTAAAATTGGGTACTCTCTTATCCATTCTACAGTGTTTGATTATGGTAGTTTAATTTTAAAAGCTTTAAGTGATAAAAAATCAGATAAGTTAGGTTCTGTCTGTTTTCTTCGATTTTTACAGTTAATATTTAATCACTTGTGTCCTAATGTTGTTTTTGAGGATGATGTGGTTCTCCCTATTTGTAGAATTACAGAGAATAATCTAAAGTCCTTAGTCAACAGTGATAAGGCAAATGGTTTTATTGGCAATGCTTTATTCCTGACGAGGTCAGACTTTTCTTGCATCAGAAAATGCCTACTCGTTATGGTTTAATTTCTAATGCTATGGGGCAAGGTCCATCACACCTTGTTCCTGACCCAAGCATGCCACCTAAACAGTCTAAACAGTTAACAGCCACCTCTACTGTCTCTCAAAAAACTTTAGTTGTAAAATCAAAGAAATCAGCTAGAACTGATGTGTCTGGAAGGCAATCAGGTTCAAAGGATTTTTCCTCTACACCACTCACTAAAAAGAAGAAACAAGGGGGTGTACAAAGGGGTCCTGGTTCAGAAGAAAGCTGAGAAGGTGACTGAGGCTGTTTCTGTGAAGAGAAAATTGGTATTAAAGGATGAATCTGAATCTGAAGATGACATGCCAATTTCCTCTAAATTTAAGATAATCAAGGAAGTTGCTGATACTGCTATTGAAGCTGTGGCACCATCATCTAAGCCACAGAAGAAAAGGAAATTATCTAAAAGCAGGTATCATATTCCTTTGGAGACACAGACTACTGATGGTCAGGATCTATCAATTCCTGATGAGCAGTCAAATCCTGATGCTCAAGCTAATCCTGACGTTGGTACTCCTGATGTCACTCCAACAAAAGTTGTCTCTGTTTCAGACGCTCCAGCCAAATCCTCTCCTACTACAAGACATGTTGATATTTCATGGGAGAAGTATGGTACTGCTGCTTCCAATCTTGGGTTTCTACATCCATTGGAGAAGAAAAGGAAAGCAGAGGGAAAGGTCTTTCAGAGACAGAAGAAGCTGAAAGGATCAAGCCCACAAGAACCTGAATCTCAATGTGATTCAGCAGCTACTGAAGATCCTGCCACACAAGAACCACTCAATCAAAGTTTGGGTCAAGGCTTAGCTATTGGAATGGTCCCACAAGAACCATTTTCTCAAAGGGAGAATGAAGACATCAACATTCCAGCCACACAAGAACCATCTAAAGATGCAGGCAAAGCTACAGCTTCTGAGGAATTTCCTGACAATGCTCAAGGGATTTCTGGTGAAAATGAAAGAATGGTCGAGGACACTGTCAATGAGGGAAGTACACAAGAACCTTTAACTCAAAGTGTTAAAGCAGCTTCAGAACCTCATGCTACACAAGAACCATCAGTATCAAATCCTAATGCAAGCTTATCTCATACTGACGGTGTTGCTCCTGACGCTAGTGGCACTACTGATATGCCAATCCTGATACAGCCACTAAGCTCAAGACCAATGACAGAGTCTATCACAGCATCTCAGGATAAGCTAAAAGGAATTGCTATTCATGATCCTGATGTTACTCTTGATTCCGATGCTGATGATAGTGATGATAGTGATAATGATAATAATGAAGAGAAGGATCAGCTTGCTACAACAATCAAAGCTAGTCTTGGAACCAACTTTGGTTCGTCAAGCACATTCATGGCTGGCAAGGATTCTACTGGAAAAGATCTCAGACAAGATTTTTTTGTTCCTTCTGAAATCAATCCTGCTGAGCAATTGAAAAAGCATCAATGGGAAAATGAATGGTATAGGTTTGATGAATCTGTCAGCTATCCATATGCCTTGGATCATGCGTATGATGCAGTGAAGATGATAGAGAATCCAGACTTGAAGAATCATCTGAAGGCTACAACTCTTTTATCTAAAAGCCTGAAACATGAGATTGATTCTGTCAAAGCTGCAACTAAGTTGGTGAGAGGAGATATTACTATGAGTTTTACAAAGGTGCCCACTGCTCTTCAACTACGGATAGTGGAATCCCAAGTGAAATCTGTTGTTTATGAACAAACCTCAATCAACAGAAGGATTGATTCTCTGGATACTAAGGTAACTGACATTCAAGCCTCTCTTGCCTTAATTTTGAATTTATTATCAAATCCTGATGTCAAAAAGGGGGAGAAGGTAAGTCAGACAAAATGTACACCTGATCTAGTATTAAGGAAAGATGATGGAGAGTTTCAAGAATCCTGCTCCTGCTAGAGGTAGAGGAGGCAGATGTAGAATAAGTGCTCAAAGAGGTAGAAGAAGCTCATCAATTCCAATTATGCCTAGACAAACAAGGTCTAGAGGATTAAGGATTGAAGAAATTCCTGAACCTACTCAAACTCTAGTAGTTCCTGACAGGTCTACTTTTAGTGATGATGGAAATGTTGAAGAAGAACCAGAATTGAGAAGAAAAACAAGAAAATCAACTCTCAGTAATACAAATCAAATTGAAGATTCTAATCCTGATACTGTTCCTGACACAGTTCAAGATCCTGATGAATCTGATATTCTACAAGAGGTTGATCTATTAATACTTTCTACTGTGGTGGATTCTCACAACAAGGAAGTAGATGAAGAAGAAGAAGCCAGAAAAAGAGAAATCACAAGAACAACAAATAGAGATTTCAATCTCTATGTACATAGGCTTAAACTCTCAAACAGAAGGTTGTGGAGAAATCCAAGCAGACAAGAACCTCAACTAGAAAGAAGCTATGCTTATGAGAAGGAAAAAGATAAGAAGTGGAAACACATTGACACACTTAGGTGTGATAGACCTATCAATTTTCAGTCTGGGAGAATTGTCACAAGTTCCTCAAGTGTTGCTAATTTTTCTGAGTTAGTTAGATAAAAAACACTCTGGTTTCAAATGTTCTCAAATCTGAGGCAAATGGCAAACAATTCAAGGGGAGGTATTGGACACAGGGATGCTGAATATCTGAATACACCTCATGTTGATCCTTATGCCTTGACTGAAATTGGAGGTATTTTAACTTCTGAAAACCTGAACAGTTTATTATTTGTTGATATAGTAATAGATTGTCATGATGGTTCTGAAAAGAAAGAAAAGCTTCTGTATTTTATGAGAGATGGTTCTGTGAAGATTCTATCCATTCAAGACTTGTTGGTGAAAACTACAAAGGAACTGAAATATGTTCATTATCTGTTAAGATGGAAGAATGAAGTGTGCAAAGTGTGGAGTGACATGATCTTGTCAACAATAAGAAGACTGGATGGAAACAGAAATTTCAATGGTGATTATACTCCCATGTACTTAAATCAAAGAGGTCAAGATGTGGAAATGCAAAGGGGCACTGCTGTTAAAGAAGTGACTTTTGGCATGACTCAACTTACTCTCAATCCTGATGGGAAGGAAATTGCTTATCTTTTGCTTGAAGAGCACAGTCTTCAGAGAAGCTCCATACAAAATCTCAGAGCAGCTATCTACCAGATTAATGAGAAAGATGAAGAACTCAGAAATCTTATGGAAAGACTGATTCAAATTCTTGAAGAAAAAGAAGAAAATTTGTTATCCAACTTCTTAAAGATGAATCTGTTCTATCAAAGAATTTAAACAGATAAGTTCCTGCTGTAAATATTTGTACATTTTGTAAATATGTTTTTGACATCATTGAATCTAGGAATCTATACTTTATTTCACAAAGTATGAGATTGGGGGAGATTGTTAGTTCAGAATTCAATGATCGTCAGGAGCTAGACTCAACTGATCAGGATTGCTGACGTCATCAGGATTACATGGTCATCAGTATTTGATCAAGCGTCAATATCAGGATTGTCATCAGGATATCTACATCAGGATTGATCATCAGTACTAAAAGCTGATCAGGATTTCTATTTCGAGTTATATTTGGAGTCTAGTTAAATAAGGAAGCTTATTTTGTCGGTTCCTTATTTACAGTAATGAAGCTATCAATTTAGGATAGGTTTTCAATCTTTGTAATTGATTAGAACTTATCATTGATAGAGAAGCTGTGTAGTATATAAACACAGTTTTAGGTTTCGATTTATGAGATATAGAGAGAGAGAACATAATCGATCATACACGAGTATCCTTGTAACCATAAAAGCTCTCAAGAACATCAGAATTTCTTGAGAGAGTTTGTAACAGTTTTATATCAGAATTAATTAAGCCGTTATTATTCTTTCATATCTGTGATATATACTTTGATAAGTCGAGAATCTTATACAATTGTATTCAACCCCCCTTGTACAATTGTTTATTACTGGGCAACACCTATCAACGAGCTAGTCTACGCTCGGGGAACAACAATTTAAAATCGGTTCCAGATATAAGGATAGGATTCATCAAGGGACTGGAAACAACTCATACTCGACAATGAAACAGGTGTCAGGTAGTATGAGGTCATACTCGACAATGAAACAGGTGTCAGGTAGTATGAGGTCATACTCGGCAATGAAACAGGTGCCAGGTAGTATGACCATATTCTCGGCAATGAAACAAGTGCCAGGTAGCATAATAAGCCCGTATGCGGCTAGGGTGATAATCGTGTTAAGATGTCGTCCATCTACTAGTAGAAAAGCGTGAGTACGATACAACACTGATCATCGTGTATCGTGGTGGTTCCAGTATATCTCCTTCTTCCCTCCAATTGGAGTTGTGTTGCACATTGTAACAAAAGCCTAGGCGCTGAGTTGCGGATAATGTGGCAGTGATGAGTAATGATGTTCCTCATACAGTAGTTGTACTGTATGGCATGTTTTGACGAAAAGAAAAATAAATATATCATTCTATATACGAATGAAGTTTTAAAGGTTTTCCTTTATGATATTAGCTTACATATATGATTATGCTGCTATATCTTATTATCCAGCCATAGTGCTCATTCTTGCTTCTTTTATGAAAAGGTGTTCATTACTGATATTTTACAGTATTTTGAACAGTATGAGATATCTAAATAGATATGTGGGTATATACGTTGAGAAGGTATTTAAGATATACAGTATATTGAACTTTATAGTATTTTGAATCACTGAATATGCTTTAAACCTTGATTCCAATGTTAAAATCTATTTTAAAAAGATATGTTTTGAGTCTTGGTTTATCATACCGATACCAAGGATTTCCAAATGATTACGAAAAGTATTTGAGTATGATTATAAGTCATACGGTATTTTGAACGGTATACTATTTTGGGGACAGACCCTAGTAGTGTTAAAAACTTTGATCCCATATGGATTATCTTCCTAAAAGGTTTAAAGATTTAAATTGGGATAAATTTCTTGCTGAGCGCTATTAGCTCATTCTTGCTTTATTAAATCTTTCAGCATGAAGAAAACATTGCCGATTCATCTCGTGTTACGAGAGCAAGGGAATGGAGAGACCACCCTTGAGTTAGTTCAGCAGGATGGATACTGTCGGTGTGAGCAGAATAGTTGCAGCTTGAATTAGTGAGAATTATTTTTGAGTAGGTGATAAGTGGATATTTTATTCACTTAGAACGTTTCCGTTTGGCTTAAAACGTATGTTTGTACTCGAGTTGTGGTATTTTTGATCTCTTTTAAGGGTATTGTGCAGGTATATTGATCACAGGTGTGTTAGGAATGAAGCGAAGCAATTGGAGCACGAAACGGAGTTATAATGAAGAAAAGGAGAAAATTCAGTTTTGCTGGACAGAGATCCTGGCGCGGCAGCGCCGTGATAATACTTGAGAGTGGCGCGGCAGCGCCGCAGAGAAAAGGTTGCACAGTGAACTTGGCGCGGCAGCGCCGTGTCCCTATACAAACTTGGCGCGGCAGCGCCGTGGTGTCTGGCGGGGAAATTCCTGTTTTGCCCTAATTTGTGATTTTTCAAGTGAAATTTAAAGAAATCAATTCCTGACGAAATATTGCACTTGGAGGCCTATAAAAAGAAGAAACAAACCCTAGAAGAGAGAGAAGAGGAGAGACACTTACATATATTATCTACGGAGTTTTTAAGCACGAAGAAGCAAGGAAGAAGATAGTTTTCAATTTAGTATTTTATTCTTCTAGCTTGTGGATGCTTGGTTTGGGTGTATTCTTTAGAACCTTTGATAATTATTTCAATATAATTCGTTTTCTTTCATCATGTTTACATTAGAACCCATGGTGACGATTAGTTTGATTATGAACTAACTCGTTGTCATGGGGTTTTAGCGGATTTATTCATGAAGTTTATTTGTTGAATTTTCTCGATGCCTATAGTGTGATTGATGTGATATCCTATCATGGTTGTTTTAATTCGTTATAGGAGAGTAGCTAACTCCTGTAATTGTGTGTTAATTCTTATTGAAGCGAAAGTGGATCTAAGAGTTTAGAACTTGCCATGCTAGCATAGGTTTATGCGTGAGAATATCATTCGTAATTAATGTCGTAACTCTAACCGTTTTATGACGACTATGTGATCAATTGAATGCTTGTACTTAAACCATTATGTTTTCAATCTTTATAGACATATAAGGACTAAGCATAATTGAGAGACTAAGTGATTTTTGTCCCTGTTGGAACGAACCTTAATTGCTATCTGTATTACTTGAGATCACGTGCACTTGCGTGTTGAGTTTGGTCGTAACAGTAGGTTTGTATTACTAAACCTTGTATAGAATTGTGAGGTCTATTATTTTAACTTCGGGTAGAGGTTGTAAAAGATAGATGAGATCCTGGACAGTAAATTTGATTTGTAATAACAAATGTTACTTTTGTTGCTCATTTCCAAGGCTATAACTTGTGTGTGTGCGCGTAAGTGATTGGGGTCGTTGGAGTTATATTATTAGAATGCATGTATTGTATAATTGATGGAGCATGACAACCCAGATTCCTGACCCCGGATCTGGGGGTGTTACAGTTGGTCCTCCAAATATCATGTTGATGACAGGCCCTCGGGGTTTAGGATTATGATCTTGATCGTGGTCCCTTTTGTCGTAATCCTTTCTTTTATAGTTTCCTCTTTGACTCCCTTGATTTCCATCCTTAGTGAATTTATTGAGTTTTCCTCTTCGAATCAAAAACTCTATCTCATATTTCAGTTGTCTGCAATCATCCGTATTATGAACGACTTCTTTATGGAACCGACAGAATTGGTTTTGATTCCTTTTAGACATGTTAGTCCTCAGTGGCTTCGGCCATCGGAGATCCTCTTCCTCTGCTATTTCCATTAGAATTTGGCTCCTGGGAGAGTTTAATCTTGCGTACTCCGTGAACCTTGGCCCAAAATTGTTCCTCTTGGGTGGAGAATCAGAATCCTTTGACGTTCTAGGAAACTTTTCCTTAACATCGTACTTCTGAGTTTCCTTTCTTTTCTTTGAATTTCCACTGCCACCAGCAGTGGGTTCATACTTTCTCATTCTTTCTTCAACCTTGATGTACTTTTCGGCTATATCTTGGAGCTTCAACATGCTCTCGGGTGGATGCTTTGCCAAGGATCTCTTGAAGTGATCATCAGTGGTTCCTTGCTGCAGGGTTATCATAGCTACTTTGTCCTCCAAGTCTGGGACTTTCGGAGCCTCCCGGGTGAATCGGTTTATATAATCCCTTAAAGCTTCATGTAAAGCATAATGTAACATAAGATGTAACAGAGATAACTAAAGGAATTTACGGATGAGCGGAAGCGTGATATAACAATTATTTCATAAAAACCATGTATCGCACATATAGAAAAACATATAAAATCTGGAGCAAGGGGAATCTTAACCATACCTTGCGAATCGAAGCTTTAAAACGATGGTTGCAAGCAGTTGCTCCTCAGAGTGTGAAGCACTCTACCGGTATCCACCAAGAATTTTCCTTCGATGAATTCTTCAATAAAACTCTAAGACCTTTTAGAGAGAAAAAGAGAGAGAGAGAGAGAGAGAGAGATGGAGGCTAGCTCCTTTTCTAGGTTTTTCACAAACTAAGATGACCTTAGAATGAACTATCTCATTCTATTTATAGAGCTTTTATAGGGTTTTAATAATATATATATATATATATATATATATATATATATATATATATATATATATATATTAACCCCACATTTCTAAAATGCTTTAATTGATTAAAACTATTTCAATCATTATTTCTTTTTCTAAACTATTTAGAAAATAATTCTTCCTCTCTCATAATATAAATCTTTTCAACAAAGAAAATATTCTTTTATGGTGTGACCCTGTAGGTTCAATATTAAGCCGGTAGTAGAAATAAATAATAATAAACTTTTATTTATTATTTATATGAATTCTAATAATTAATTAAATATAATTAACTGATTAATTATATTTATTCTACATCCTGAGTGATGCTTCTCAACATATCGCGACTATCCGGATAATATGAATTCACTACTTAGAATACCAAGAACCTGTCAGTGACTAGTTTCAGTACAATCAATTCCTTCTACCCTACAATATCCCGATTAAATACAAGACATGGATCTCGTGTCAGGCCTATCAAATTTAATCATATGATTTCTTATTCATAATGCTAAGTTCATATTAATGCAAATTAGAAATTCCTTTCTAATTTCATACACTCTGGCCAGAGATTCCAGAACTCGCATACTAAGAATAACATAGGATATTCTCTTCCTATACTGGAAGGGGTAGATCCTCTATTGACGTTAACTATCTCCATACACAAATCCCTATGCCCAGAATAGACCTAATAGATGTCCTTGAGACTAAGGACTAATACAAAGCATAGTTCATTATATACAAGATAACTCTAACGATCTCAAGTCTAAGGACACTTGTACAACTATCACTCAGTGAATAACTATTGACACGCGAGTAAAATCCATTAGTTGTTCAACTTATCGAGTCATGTTCAGTAAACTTATTCCCTAACAAGCACCTACATACTAGCTATAATGTCACCACACAAATGCCTATGAGAACAGACATCCTCCTGACGGGAGACAACATAGTATGTACCAATCTTTGCGGATTCACCAACTTCCGATTAGTTATCCTATGATCAGGAACTGTTTAAGTCTAGAGTTATCATCTTCTAGATCTCACTATTATAATCTCATTATAATTCTAGAAGCTTTACTCTAAACTATGGAACATCCTATTTAAAACACTTTAAATAGATAAAGCCCGTAATAAAAGCAAAATAAGTCTTTTATTAACATTAATGAAATCAAATAAGAATACAAGAAAGTTCTTCCTAACTCATCATACATGATTGGATTTAGGACAAACATTTTCAATCTCCCACTTGAACTAAAGCCAATCACACTGGTACCTGATACCCATCTTCTCTTTATGACGATCAAAGTGAATCTGAGACAATGTCTTTGTGAGTGGGTCTGCTACGTTGTTATGTGTGTCAACTCTCTCAATTTTGACATCTCCTCTTTCAATGATCTCCCTAATCAAATGAAAGCGCCGCAAAACATATTTGGTATTTTTATGAGACCTAGGTTCCTTGGCTTGTGCTATTGCTGCGTTGTTATCAAAATACAACACAATAGGCTCCTCAATGCTAAGTACAACTCCCAACTCAGAAACAAATTTCCTCATCCAAACGGCTTCTTTTGCAGCCTCACTTGCTCTGCTTCCGCTGTGGAGTCAGCCGTTGTAGACTGTTTGGAACTCTTCCAACTAATCGCACCACCATTCAGAGTAAACACGTACCCTGACATGGATGTGCTATCATCGCTTTCTGATTGAAAACTAGAGTCAGTATAACCCTCTATTTTCAACTCAGATCCACCAAAAACAAGAAAAATATCCTTAGTCCTTCGCAAATACTTAAGGATGTTCTTCCTTTCAGATACCCCATTCAACTGTGGAGTATATGGAGGAGTCCACTGAGAGACTATACCATTTTCTTTGAGATAATCTAGAAACTCTCCATTCAAGTATTCACCACCTCGATCTGATCGAAGGGTTTTAATACTATGTTTGGTTTGTTTCTCCACTTCATACTTGTATTCTTTGAACTTTTCAAAGGCTTCAGACTTGTGTTTCATCAAATACACATATCCGAATCTAGATCGATCATCTGTGAAAGTAATGAAGTACGAAAATCCACCCATGGCTTGCGTAGACATCGGTCCACATACATATGTGTGTACCAATCCTAGCAAATCTGCAGCCCTCTCTCCATGTCCACTAAATGGAGATTTGGTCATTTTACCCAATAGACAAGACTCGCATGTAGGATATGATTCAAAATCAAAGGGTTCAAGTAACCCTTCCTTATGCAATGTACGAAGTCTATTTCACTAATATGACCAAGTCTGCAGTGCCACAAATAGGTGAGATTTTCATCATCCCTTTTCCTTTTATTAGTACGTTCAATTTGTAGTAAATTATGCTCTACGTCACATATATACATACCATTATTTAAAATACCACTACCATAAAGAACATTATCTCTAAGAATTGAACATTTATTATTCTGAATAACAAACGAAAATCCAGCCAAGTCTAACATGGGAATAGAAATAATATTCCTCACAATCGAGGGAACAAAATAACAATTATTTAAAACAATAGTCTTTCCCGTAGGCATATGTAAATCAAATGATCCTACAGCTTCAGCAGCAACTCTTGCTCCATTTCCCATCCGTAGAATCACCTCCTCTTCCTCAACAGTCCTACTTCTCCTTAGTCCCTACAACGAATTGCAAATGTGAGAACCACAGGCGGTATCTAATACCCAAGTAGCAATTTGATTTAATGACATATTCACTTCAATCATGAACATACCTGAATCAGAAGTGACAGTCTCACTACCCTTCTTCATCTTCAATTCTGCAAGGTAAACCTTACAGTTCCTCTTCCAGTGCCCCACCTTGTTACAGTGGAAGCAAACAGCTTTGCTTTTGGGGTCTTCAGCTTTTGGTGGAACCGACCTTTTTTCACCTACTTTCTTCTTCTTGGGAGGGTTCTTCTTCCTTTTCTTAGGATTGGAACCTTCACCAATTAGAAGAACATAAATCTTTGTAAAGGATAATGTACCATAAGATGAAACAGAGATAACTACAACTCAACAAAGGACAAGACAGACAATAATATTAACAGAAACACAGGAATCTAGAATCAAAGAAGATAAGGTAAACTCAAAAAATCAAAATACGTTATGTATTCTTGAAGTCCGTAAACAGGTCACGGAAAGAAGTTCATGAAAATTTTCAAGCCTCAGTGACAACAAAAGAAACAAGACTTTCAAGACGACAGAAGTATGTGAATGATTTAGGGTTAGTACCACGGGATTCCAGTGATTTAATTGAAGCAACCAGAACGACAAGGGACTTATCAGAAGCATTGAATTCAAGACATAGAAGAAGAATTGATCAAGTGTTATTCATCTGTGAACCAGACCAGTTGCACTAGTTGACGGCACTAAAAAGATCAAGTTGTTTTATCGTCTCAGAAGAAATTGATACAGTCTAAAACTGAAACACCCTGGAGCTCAGAAGCTTTTCTAAAAGATCAAGGACTAGAAAAGGATTCGATAGTTTTTCTATTTAGAAAACTATCGAATGAGATTTAAGAAAACCATTTGCAAAATAAAGTAATGTAATTTGCTTTTTGTTAGTTTTTATTTAAAAACTATCGAATGGTAAATTCATTTATTCATTCGATAGTTTACAAATTTAGGAGCAGGTGAAAATGTTACTTTGTTTGACAGGTTGATGAAAATTGGACGGCCAGGATTGCACCTTCAATTTTGGTTCGATAGTTTTCAAATCCAAGTCTACAATTACTATCAGAGAGAAGAAGTGTCTTCTTCAGTTAAGGCAAAATATACAGAGACATTACTGAGAGAGAAGTTTGAGCTGGAGAAATTCATAGAAATTAATAGAGCTCCGAATTTGATCATTGTATTGAATTTGTGTAACCTTAAACTCATTGAAGCTAATCTACGGATTAGAAATTGTAGCACCCCTCGAGGTTTATATTTATAAAAAGATATATTCCCCGAATCTTGGTTTGGTTTGGTGTGTTTGATTTCGTTATAGAACTGAATGAATTATCCACGAACGAAATTGAATTATTTGTGAGTATCGTATTCAACACCCCCTTCTACGATACTTTGGACCTAACAATTGGTATCAGAACTACTTGATTGACGTACAAATCAGATCCGGTGAATGAGACCAAAATCAAACGTAGCGTGAAAATTCGAAGCAAATTTTTTAACTTTCAAAATTTTCATTTAATTGGAATTTCTTGAATTTTAAACAATTTGAAATTTTCAGAAACCATGAGTGCTCCAAAGACAACTGTTGGTATTAAAGTTCCCCCGTTTACTAGAGATGATTTCGGTTTGTGGAAGATGAAGATGTTGTTATTTATCAAGGCATCTAATCCATTGTATATTGGCATATTAGAGAACGGACCGTTTGTACCAATGAAACCAGTTAGTGAATCTACAACTCCTGATGGTAGCAGGATTCCTCAAGGCACCCAACCTAAGGATATTACTGAGTATACAGATTCTGACAAAGAACTGATTCGATTGGACACAGGTTTGATGTTGATATTAGCAGACTCCGCAGACAAAGAAATGAGCTATCAGTTGATGAACTGTACAAGCGGGAAACATATGTGGGATACCATTAACTTGATAATGGAAGGAACTGAAGACGTGCAGGAAAACAGATTGGACATCCTGACTTCTCAGTACGAAGCTTTTAGGTCTCTTCCAGGAGAAAGTATAACTCAGGTCTTTGAGAAATATACTAAGCTTCTAAATGAATTGGAAATGAAAGGGAAGACCTATCCACTGAGAGAAACCAACAGGAAGTTCATGATGACGTTGCCCCATCATGTAGAACACAAGTCATCATCCATAAGGGAAATAATAGACTTCACAAAGATGTCACTAGAGATGATCTATGACAAGTTGAAGACTTATGAGATGGAACAAGAACAAAGAGTGATAATCTACGGACCAGGGACAGTGGATAACAAGCACAATGCATTTGTGAGATCAGCAGCACTGGTAGTGGATGAACCAGCAACTTCTGATATTCAGGTTCAAACCCCTAGAGCCGGAAAAGAGGTGATTATAGAAGCTGAGATGGATTCTGTGAATCTGGGTGTTGATGAAAGTGATTACTACACCCTAGAAGAGCTTGAGCAAATGGAAGACAAAACCATGGCATACTTAGCTGCAAAGTTTAGTCATATTCATTTCAAGAGAAACCCTAAGTACAAGTTCAAGGGCTCAACCAATAGATTCCAGAAGAGCAAGTATTCACCAGGGACTGGCTTTAAGGGAGGCTACAAGACTGGCATGATTGATAGAAGAAAATAAAGATGCTAAAATTGCAATGAGTTAGGGCATTTCGCCACTGAATGTCGGAAGCCTCGTCAAGCAAGAGACAAGAAAGATGTCTATGAGAAGAAGGATTCTTATGATGAGTTGAAGAAAGAGAATGCCAAGCTTAAACAACAATTGGAGGCATTCTCTGGAAAGCAGAAAGGGAAAGCTTATATAGTAGAGGGAAAGCTATAGGATGATACTGATTCAGATGAAGAGGAAGAGTATGTAAATGTTGCCCTAATGGCTGACTCTTCAGAGGAATCACCACAATCATCTCAGGTACCTATCTTAACTACAATTGATATGTCTAATTCTGAGTACAAGAAAACTGTGCAAGATCTAAGTGTAGAATTGTTTAATGTACACACAAGCATGCTAGCATCTGAAATGGAAAATGCTAAACTAGTTCTTAAGATTAAAAATCTAGAATCTAAAAATGAAGAACTAGAGCTTGTAGCTGTCACATTAGAAGATCTAAAGCAAAAGAATGCGTACTTAGAGAACAAGGTCAAGTGTAATGATGAGATAGAGACTATCCTCAGGAAGCAGATTTCAGAATTAGATTTGAAACTGAATGCTTTTAAGAATTCCGCCCTAATTGCTAAGGAGATCATTGATACTCATGCCATAGGGAATAAAAATGCAATAGGATTTGACTATAACAAGAAAGCTGGTAAGAAGATAGTGGAATTCCATGTGACACCTTCAGTTGTCAAAAGGAATACTCCACGTGTTCTTAAGAATGTTGATTGTCCAGTTTTTGTTAAGCATTTTCCACCACTCTTTCATGAGGATGATCTTTTCATAAGACAAGAATTGCTTGAGGAGGATTTGCTGAAGGTTAAAGAGGTAAAGACTAAGTTGCCTAGAAAATCAGTAAAAGCTGAATTACCTAAAACTGAAGTAGGTGACTTAGTTAGTAATGCTAAAAAGAACAGGAATGGGAAGAAGAAGATTGTTAATCAGGAAATGGTTCCATATTCTCCTATTGCATCTAGGAAGTTGTGCACAATTTGTAATTCTGCTGGACACCTTACACATGCATGTAAAAAGGTTAAAGTAGAAACTGCTAATACTTCTGAAATGCATAACATGTCTGACATGCCTGATCTTCATGAACCCTGTGGAAAGAAAGAGTGTTTGCTATGTAAGTACAACATCATGCATGCTTATTTTAAGTTGATGAATGATAGTAGCAAAAGCACTGTTAATGTTAAATCCACAGATACTATGAATATCAAACAGGGTAAGACTAAATTGAATGTTACTCCTGTTAAAGTATCTAAACCTTAAGGACCCAAACAATTTTGGGTACCAAAGTCCGCTTAATCAATCTGTGATTGCAGGGTAAGGTTAAAAGCTCAAAGGTCGTGTGGATTATGGATAGTGACTGTTCTAGACACATGACAGGTGTAATAACCCCAAATTTTGGACTTAGTTAAAAAAATTTGATGAATAGTAAATGTCGATGAATAGTAAATTTGCTGATGAAAAATATTTTCAGACCACACCATACGGAAGACATGGAATGAATGTTTCGAAGTTATATTAGTGAGTTATAAGGAGAATAAGTGAATGTAAACGCGATTAGAATCAGAAGATTTCCATTCGAGTTTTAAATCACTATTCACTGGACAATCAAGGATGTATTGATTTGATCGTTTTGAGGAAGTATGTCGGATGAGAAATCCATGATCATACCTTAAGCCAAGGAGAGGAATCTAGGATCATATATTAAACCAAGGTAATGGAAAGATCAAGGAAGTATCCCCTAGCATTGGTACAAAAAAACGTTTTTAAAATCACCTGAAACTATCGTGAAACAAAAGCGTAACAAATTATGGATTAAACCCTAACCAAAGAAGGAGTATTATATAAGATCATCAAGTGCAATATATAAGAGGATTGAGGATACAAATGATGACATAGGCATGATGCAGAGGAGTGACATATGCATGACAAAGTGATGACAAGGTGATGAATCACCACCTTGTCACCACTTTCACCACAACCACAAATTCAAAATGAGGTGTGTCATTAATGACAAAACACTTCCTAAACCACACAAATGAGAAGCTTATCATTAGAATTGTTTTAACAAAAAGAAAAGAAAAGAAAAAGCAAGAAAACAACCATGTTCTCCATTTCTCCAAAAAATCTGCTCAGCTTGACCATGGTGGAAAGACAAATCCATTACTCAAACTCTACTCATCCAAAAATCTCCAACTTTGAACCATAGCTTCCTCACTATATACCCAAGGTACGTGTAAAATTTCATGGCCATCAAAGAATAATAGCATAGTTAAATGTTGGATCAAAGTTAAGGCATGAATAGTAGAGTGAATAGTAAACTCATGAAATCTTGTTTTGTTCTTGGATTTTAAGGTTGATTAAGGATCAAGGGAGAGTTTACAAGCTATTGTTAGTCTTCACCAAGCATCAAGGAAGGTATAAAAACCTCTCACCCTTATGGTTATACTTTGTTATTAGTGATTTTGTTAAAAATGATTAGTGATAGTATGATTAAGAGCATGTATGCATGATTTTGAGAATGTTTAGTGGTTAATTTATGGATAAACCTATGAAATAGGGTATGATCATGTTTGGGCAGAAAACTTGTAGTATTAACTTGAGGCTTGATGGTTGGTTGATTGGTTGTTGATTGGTGGTTGATCTCAGTGTTTAAAACACGGGAATCATGAATTAGCGTCGTTACCATGTCGAATTTTCATTAGATAGTTTAGGCAGAACCCTCGGGTAAACCCATGACATGAAAGCAACCCTAACTGACCATGATCATGTAGGTCTTGTTGTGTAGTTTGTTTTGGCGAAAGAATCGCATCTTTTCGATTTACGGTTTAGGAGAAACGTCCGTTTTAGTGAAAGCAGTTTCGCGTAACTAAGTAGTTCATTGCATGAACTTTGAGAATATGATCAAGCTCCTTAAAAATGGAATTAGGTCATGATATTAAAATTAATACTAACATGGACAGTTAGTAAGTGAATCGAGAAGGTTTCGGGTTAAAAAGATAATTTTTCGATTTTATAAAAATATCGGAACCAAAGCTGCGCGAGGAGTAAGTGGTTCTGCACTCTACTACCTAAACCTGCTGCTCTCAGGATTTTCATCCCCTTAAGCAGAAATTGTTTTTCAAGAAATTTGTTCTATTCTTTCTCTAGATCGCGCACGCGAAAACGGTGTGTCATTTCGATTAACGATTAAGGAGATATGAGTGTTTTAGTGAAAGGTGTGCGAATAGTAACTTTCCGTAGCTCATCCAAGTTTGAGAATACATTTCACCAAGTGAAACCCCTGTTTTGAGATCTAAACTTTTATGATAAATATTACAAATACTCAAGATGATTTTAGAAGTGGTTTCGTATTTAAATACGAATTTTCGGATTTATTAAAAATGTTAGAGTGCGAGTCGCGTAATAGTAACTTTATGAAAAGTCAACTCTAGAGTACTACTTTGACCAACCATTGCGACTAAGATAAAAGGAATATTTTGAGTCGATAAAAATACGAACCTTGTTGAGGAATAACGTGACTACATGATGTGTTTAACATATAGTTGAATTTAAATGAGTGTTATGAGCAAATGATTACGTTAGGGGACTGATCGAGTATTTCTTTGTTTATAGAATTGCAACAAGTTCTTGAACCCCTAACAACCAAGGACCCAAGGCAAGTTTTCTCATTCCATGCTTTATTTTAAATTATAATATTCTGATGATGCATGTGATATGTGTTATGCATGCTTCCAAACCTCAAATCGTATATAGATGTGATGGTATAAAATTGTTGAGATGAACTATATGCATATGGTATTATGCATGCTTTCAAACCTCACGTCGTATATAGATGTGATGACATTAAAAATGGTTGAGATGAAATATATGCATATGATAGATGCATGCAAGTTTTCAAACCCTACATCCTATAAGTGATGCTGTCGTGATTTACTGTTGTGTACGTGATATATATTCTGCTTTAATGCCGTGAAAAGATTTATAACTGTTTACGCTTTTGATAAAAAGCTTTGTAAGATATAAGGTTTATATGCTATGTAACTACTAGATATAAACCGAGGTTTTAAAGACTCTTAGAATCGAGCAGGTGAATCGTGTTTTTATACTTAGACCAGGAGTCGGTATATTTTCTTTAAACCGTTAAGGTTTATTTTCTGATAAGTATATTGAATAGATACATTCAATTATTTCATTATTCAAGGAATATTATTTTAATATTCACTTAGATTTGATGATCAAATATTTATTTAGCTTTTGATTATTAATTAATCAATTATTAATTGATGAATATTATTTGAATATTTATTATTCTTTTAATTAATTTAAAAATGATGTATATTGTTTAAAAAGTCATCATTGACCTTCAATGAGTATGAAGAATATTTTCGAACTTTATAATATTTATTTTAATTAAAGTAGGGATTCCCGAATATTATTTTAATTTAAATCTATCTTAAGAGATGATTTGAATATTCGCTGACCACTCAAATGGGACGGGAATAACCTTAAAGATTTCCAAATAGTCTGACTCCTGGGTCGTAATCTTTTAAAGAGAAATCTTATCAAATCCTAAGTGGGACGATAGTGGTCAACCCCTTCCGGTTACTTACTCCTCTATTATCCTAGGAGTAAGTAGACCAGAAATGTTTTCAAAAAGAGAGACAAGTACTCAGTACTTGGGGAAAATAGGATTAAATTCCGATTCCCGTTTCATTGATTTTCATCCAGGACCAGCAGGAAACGCGAAAGAGGCTGTTGGACAGTACCTCTGGTTATAGCGTAAGAGGCTGCGAGGCAGTCCAGCACTTATCTCGCATAGGAGGCTGTAGGTCAGTCCAGCAGATACAAAGCCCGTATTCGGCTAGGGTGATAATCGTGTTAAGATGTCGTCCATCTACTAGTAGAAAAGTGTGAGTACGATACAATGACTGATCATCGTGTATCGTGTGTGTGCCCTGAAAAAGGTCTCTTCCCTCCGATTGGAGTTGTGCTGCACATTGTGATGAAAGCCTAGGTGCTGAGTTACTGATAATGTGGCGGTGACGAGTAATGATGTTCCTCATACAGTAGTTGTACTGTACGGCATGTTTTGACGAAAAGAATAATAAAATATCATTCTGAATACGAATGAAGTTTAAAGGTTTTCCTTTATTATATAAGCTTACATATATGATTATGATGCTATATCTCATTTTCGAGCTATAGTGCTCGTTATTGCTTCTTTTACATACCACGGCACAACAAAGTCGAAAAGGTGTTCATTACTGATATTTTACAGTATTTTGAACAGTATGATATATCTAAATAGATATGTGAGTATATACGTTGAGAAGGTATTTAAGATATACAGTCTATTGAACTGTATAATGTTTTGAATCAATGAATAGGCTTTAAGCCTTTATTCCAATATTTGATATCTATTTTAAAAAGATATGTTTTGAGTCTTGGTTTATCATACGGATGCCAAGGATTTCCAAATGATTACGAAGAATATATGAGTATGATTATAAGTCATACGGTATTTTGAACGGTATATTATTTTGGGGTTAGACCCTAGTAGTGTTAAAAAAACTTTGATCCCATATGGATTATCTTCCTAAAAGGTTTAAAGATTTAAACTGGGATAGATTTCTTGCTGAGCGCTATTAGCTCATTCTTGCTTTATTAAATCTTTCAGCATGAAGAAAACATTGCCGATTCACCTCGTGTTACGAGAGCAAGGGAATTGAGAGACCACCCTTGAGTTAGTTCAGCAGGATGGACACTGCCGGTGTGAGCAGAGTAGTTGCAGCTTGAATTAGTGAGAATTATTTTGAGTAGGTTTGTATTACTAAACCTTGTATAGAATTGTGAGGTATATTATTGTAACTTCAGGTAAAGGTTGTAAATAATAGATGAGATCCTGGATAGTACATTTGAGTTGTAATAATAAATGTTACTTATTGTTGCTCATTTCCAAGGCTATAACTTGTGTGTGTGTGCGTAAGTGATTGGGGTCTTTGGAGTTGTATTAATAGAATGTTGTAAGTAATGCAGGTATGGTATATTGATGGAGCGTGACAACCCAGATTCCTGACCCTGGATCTGGGGGTGTTACAACAGGTGAAGAGTCCCTGCTTACAGAGGTGGTTAAGAAGACCGGCCCGATTGTAACCTTTGGAGATGACATCAAAGGATTCACTACGGGATATGGTAAATTGAAAGTTGGAAATGTCATCATTGAGAACATCTCTCTTGTTGAAGGATTAAAGCACAATCTTCTAAGTATCAGTCAGTTCTGTGATAAAGGCTACAATGTAGATTTCAGAAAAGACAAGTGCTTGATCACAAACAGGAAGGATGAGAAGCTTGCTCTACTGGGAGTAAGAAAAGGAAATTTGTTTATAGCCGACTTAAGTTCTACCAGTGAAGGAGAAGTTACATGTTTCTACAGTAAGGCTTCTTCAGAACAAAGTTGGCTATGGCACAAGAAGCTCTCACATTTGAACTTCAAAACTATGAACTCTTTGGTAAAGAGAGAGTTAGTGAGAGGGTTGCCCCTGATGGAATTCAATCAGGATGGACTATTTGAAGCATGTGAAAAGGGGAAGTCGAAGAAAGCATCACATAGAAGCAAAGGAATGACAAGCATTGCTAAACCATTACAACTGATTCATATGGATTTATTTGGTCCAGTCAATGTTATGTCACTTTCAAGAAAAAGATATGCATTGGTGATGGTGGATGACTACTCCAAGTACACGTGGGTGTTGTTCTTACAATCAAAGGATGAAGCAACACAACTAATTATTGATCACATCAAGAAGATAGAAATGGAAGCTAAGCTACCTGTGCGGACAATCAGATCAGACAATGGAACTGAATTCAAGAATGCAGTTCTTAATGATTTCTGCTCAGAGAAAGGAATATCAAGACAGTTTTCAGCACCAAGAACTCCTCAACAGAATGGAGTAGTGGAAAGGAAGAACATGACCTTGGTTGAAGCAGCAAGGACCATGTTGAGTGAATCAAAACTTCCCACTTACTTTTGGGCTGAAGCAGTGAATACAGCTTCCCACTCTATACACCAAGATGATGACCAAGTGGTGAATCACCACCTTGTCACCACTTTCACCACCACCACAAGTTCAAAAAGAGCCTTGTCATTGGTGACAAAACAAGTTATTAGCCACACAATTTAATTACAAAGTGTTTAGTGTATTTAGAAAAAACAAAAGGAAAAGAAAATCAAAGAAAACAAAACAACAAGATGCATCCTAGTTGAAGAACAAGACCATTCGGCTTTTCTTCTTCCATCCATTCCTTAAAAACTTTTCTACTACTTCCACTCAACCATAAATCTTGATCTTGGACTCTAAATCACCCTCTTCCAATATCCAAGGTAGATCTCTAATCTTAGCCTCATCCATGGATGATAGCTTGGTCAAAAATGGATTCAAAGTTGATGATGAATAGTGATATGAATAGTAAACTCATAAGATCTTGTTTTGTTTTGATGTTTTTAGGTTTGATTAGCATAGTTAAGGAGCAAGGAAGGATATACCATCCATATATAGCCTTTTTTAAGTCCAAGGAAGGTATAAAACTTCTTCCCTTTTTGAGATTATGCTTGATCTAGTAGTTATAAGTGATTGTTTAAGAACTAGGTAGTAATGAAGCATGTATGCATGATTTTAAGCATGTTTGATGGTTGATTAGTGGATAAACTTATGAACTAGGGTATGGCCATGTTTGGACAGAAAATAGTAGTATTATCTTGAGGTTTGATTGGTGGTTGGTTGATTATGGATTGGTGGTTGTATTGAGTGTTTAAAAACACGGGAAGTACGTTTAGGCGCCGTTACCATGTCGAATTTTACTTAGGTAGTTTAGACAGACACCATGGTTACATTAAAGGGCATAAACATGAAGTTTCTGCCCATGAACATGTAGGCCCTGTTTCCTAGATTGTTTTAGCGAAAGAATCGTGTCGTTTCGATTTACGGTTTAGGAGAAACGTCCGTTTTAGTAAAAGCGGTTTCACGTAACTAAGTAGTTCATTGCATGAACTTTGAGATAGGGATCAAGCCCTTTAAAAATGGAATTGGATTGAGATATTAAAATGGATACTAGTATGGATAGTCTAGAAAGGAACCTAGAAGGTTTCGTGTTAAAACGATAAGTTTTTGATTTTAGAAAAATGCAAGAACAAAGGTTGCGCGAGTGAAATACCCTTAAGGGGATTTTTAAAAACAAGGAAATTGTAAAAGGAAAAGTACTTGGGTTTTGTGAATAGATTTTCACCCAAACTTGTGACTTAAGAGGTACAGAACATCATGAAGTTATAGATGACCGAGAGCGAGACGTTTGATTTTTATTAATAGAACTTGAGTGCTTAAGTTATAGCACATTAATTAGTTCTAGGGGACTGACTGAAATTGTACATCTTGTTATAGATCGACGAGAACACTCTCAAGTCCCTACTACCACACCACCAAGAAACCAAGGCAAGTTTTCAAACCCTACACCATATAATGATGCTGTTGTGATATACGTTGTGATATTGATAAATATACTACTTTAATGCTGTGAAATGACTTATAAACTGTTTTCGCTTTTAATAAAAAGTTGTATAAGACATAAGGTTTATATGCTAGGTAAACACTAGATATAAACCAAGGTTAAAGGTTAAAGACTCTAAGTATAGAGTACTTGTATGATAGTTTTAAAACTTAGACCGGGAGTCAAAGTATTATTTTGTTTTGATCCTACTGTCAGAAGCTGGAAGGTTCCAGGGACAGTTATATTTTAAAGATTTATTAAATATTCCAATATCTATATTATTGGGTATTTAAGGTGAGATATTTAAATAATATTATAATAAATATTATTTGAATATTATTTAATTAAGTGAATATTATTTTGAATATTCACTTAAGTGATTTTATATTGAATAATAATTCAATTCTTATTATTTGAATATAATTTTGAATATTCACTTAAGTGGTTTTATATTGAATAATAATTTAATATTTATTGTTTGGGTATTTATTAAATATTCCAAATATGATTTGAAAATCATAGAACCTTATTATATGATTAAAGGTTCTATTATTTACACAAAAATATGAATTTTTGATTTTCAGAAAAGATATTAAAATAGAGATTCCCACCTATTATCTTAAGATATTTAAAGGTAATTAAATGAGGATAGTGTTTTCTAACTCATCAAAAATTTGGGAATCTAGTTCAAGAAGTCGAGGACAAAGTTTTACTTCCACTGTTCCTCTAGAATAAATATAGCTGGGGATGGCTCCCCCATTCAAGTAAAGTATTTCAAACTTGCTAAACTCTGAAATTTCAATAAACTCCCTGGTCATGATTTCAAAATATATGGTAATCATCGGTAGTTTTTTTGACTAATGTCAACCCACACTTTGACTTACTCCTTTAAATTACTCTGGAGTAAGGTATTCTGAACGGTTACAAAGTTTTGACAAGTATTTGTACTTGGGAAAAATGGAATTAAATTCCGATTTTCGTTTCATTGATATTTTTCATCATGGGAATTGGAAGGGCCTACACGGCAATGAAATAGGTGCCGGGGTAGTGCCAAAATTATCAAGGCTTGCCCGGTGACGAAATAGGCGCCGAGGTAGTGATCTCTTGCGTGCTAAGGCTTGCCTGGTGATGAAATAGGCGCCGAGGTAGTGATCTCTTAGCACAGTGGCCCGTATGCGGTCAGGGTGATAACCGAACAGGAAGTCGTCCTTCTACTAGTAGAAAAGAAAAGTTACGATACAACGGCAGATCACCGTGTATCGGGTGTTCCAGTACATTCCCTTCTCTCCAATTGGAGTTGTGCTGCACATTGTAACAAAAGCCTAGGCGCTGAGTTACTGATAATGTGACAGTGATGAGTAATGATGTTCCTCATACAGTAGTCGTACTGTATGGTATGTTTTGACGAAAAGAGAAATAAATATATCATTCTGTATACGAATGAAGTTTTAAAGGTTTTCATTTATGATATAAGCTTACTTATATGCTTATGTTGTATTGTATTATTGCTGGGCTGAGAGCTCACTCTTGCTTTTTCTTTCTATACATATATATCACAACACAACAGCTAGAGTAGATGGCTAGGATTCGTCGTACCGCTCGGAAGCGCGTCAGGGACATACAGGCCGCCCGTAGCATGGTTGTTACAGTTGATTAGGTAGAAGTACTGAGTTAGTTCGGAGTGTAACTCTTGTTGCTCCGGTTTATTTATAAGTATCACTTATGTATATTAATGAACAAGAACAAACTTTTGCGCTGCCTTATGGTTTCACATAGAGATCATACTGGTAGTAGGTTGCAAGCATTACTTTTGGGTTGTAATAACTTTAAATTATGTATCATATGACTACTGTTTTTGTAAGTTTGTTTCTGAGACATAACTAGCGTGAGTATATTGATGGTGGGGTCACCATGTGTGTTGATTTATTATTTTATGGTTCAAGTATTAAGTGTTTGTACGGAACAAGGGATCGTGACAACCCAGATCTCCGACCCCGGATCTGGGGGTGTTACAGAAATGGTATCAGAGCGTATAGTTATTAATCTCAGAAATGATAGGATGTTAGGAATAATAAATGCAACTATAATAATAAGAAGAACTCCCATCGAGTTCATGGTTGGGCTACCGAATGTAGCACCGACTGTTAAAACCCGCAAGGGAACTTTGATTACACAGTATAGTAACCTAGTTTTCGCTTGTATAGGTGTTTGCGGCCGAGGAGGCTGATGACTTTGAGACCCAGCATGACGAGGCTCTGCTGGCGGCTGAGTACAACCCCGTGGACGACCCCATGGAGGATCTCGAGGAGGATACTGAGGACCCGGAAGAGGACCCCACGACTGTGTTTGACTTTCCTACTTCTCATGTTCCTTCTATTGATGGATATTCGACTGATGATGATGATTCCACTGAGGGGGATCAGATTGTACCTGATGTAGTTACTATGGATGATGATGAGACTTCTGAGGACAGTGCTAGCCGAGGAGGCATCAGGATGTACCCTCTGCCTATTATGAGAGCCCTTACCCCTCCTGTGCCCCCATTGAGCCTGTTACCATCCGACGATGACTATGATCTTTCCCCTGAAGGATATGAGGAGGACAAGGCCATGGCTGATCCAGACACACCTCCTCCCTCACCTACTGGAGTACCTACTGTGATCCATGATTGGATGATTGGCCGGCTGACCACTGACTTGGCAGCGGCAGAGGCTAGAGCTGATGAGCTGAGGAGACAGTTGGCAACAGAGAGAGAGACCCGTCGTTCTTATCAGGACGGGATGAGGTTTATGACTCCTATGGAGATGAGACTTGAGATTTCCTGCATCGAGTGGCGAGTTATGGTCCGCATGAGAGGCATGTCTGTTATTGCTGAGGGATTGGTACCCCGACTGGCCACATAGAGGATTTGGGCAGATGCTATGGCGCGTGTCAGGAATCTGACCCGCTCGGAGGGGGAAACTTGATAGGTGACAAATAGCTTAGTTCTCTAAACTCAGATGGCCGTTAGTAGTGCCAGTTTTTGTGGGATGGTTCCGATGTATAGCGGTATCCTTTCTGAGTTAGAGATAGGCTGATCAGACTGACGTAGCAGATGTTGACACTTAGCTTTTGACTGTTGTAGGGATGATGTATTTCAGCGATATGTTCGCTTTTGTTGGAACTTCGACTTTAGTATCTCGTGACTTTATGTCACTAATGTATATATTCGTGCATTTCAGTTTCTACAAAGCTTTCAGTTTTAAAATTTGATATCCCCTGCTATTTCAACTGTTTTACAAGTTATTAGTTCGATTTATAAACTGTGCAAAAAAAAAAAATTATATAAAAAGAGTTTTGTTTGATAAATGACGATTTCCAAGATTTTCACCGAGAAACTCAATTGATCCAACCACATATTTTGGAAAGAACAAATGGTTTTAATAATAAAAGTTTTGTTTAAAAATATCAGGAAAATGCCACCCCGACGTATGGGAACCCGAGCACGCCTTGCCAATCCTACGGCTCAGGGTAGTGTTAACCAGGGAGATGAAAGGCAAAACCCTCGTAATGAGGGAGAAAACCCCGACTTCCATGAGATGGAAGAACAGAACCATGAGGAAGGTAAGTATGAAGGAAGGGGAGAGGATGACGATTATAATGAGTTTGATGATCAGGACTACGAAGAGGAAGAGTATGAGATTACTCAGAATGTGGAGGTCCCCGGTGGAAACCCAATGGACCAATTCATGCACCTACTCCGACAGAATTTGAACCAGCACCCACCACCACCACCAGGCCCCAATACTGCGGGGCATAGTGATTTTAAGGCTTTTAAGTCTCTAGGACCCCCGGAATTTCAGGGATCTGCTGACCCTGTTGAGGCAAGAGCTTGGTTAAAGGAAATGGAAAAATCTTTTGAAATCCTAGGTATTGAGGAAGCCCAAAAGACCGTCTTTGCTACTTACCTCCTGAAAGGAGAGGCTAACTACTGGTGGGAATCGAAGAGAAACCTAGAAACAGATACCGTTGTTACCTGGGCAAGGTTTACTACCTTATTTCTGGAAAAGTATTTTCCTGTGTTTATGGAAGCACAAATGGAAAGGAAGTTTTTAGAACTGAAACAGGATAACATGACTGTGGCGGAATATGAAGCCAAGTTTACTGAGTTGTCTAGGTTTGTGTCAGATTTTGTCAATACTGACTTGAAGAGGTCAAGAAGGTTTCAACAAGGGCTAAAGCAATGGATTCAGAATAGAGTAGCGGTGTTGGAACTAACAGAATATGCATCGCTAGTGCAAAAGGCAACCATAGTGGAAGCAGGTAGTGAACAAAGTCAAAAAGGAATAGAGGAGAAAAAGAGGAAGTTTGGTAGTCAAGGAGGAAGCTCAGTGAATAAGAGCTTTCCAGCAAGGACATTTGGAGGGACCAGATCCCAACCCTTAAGAAACTCGGGATTCAGGAAAACTGAGAATAAGAGTCTAAGCCAGGGCGGAAGACAGACTGGAGTGTCCCATTTTAATCAACCCCGACCCCCACTACCTGACTGCAAGACTTGTGTAAGAAAACACCTGGGAGAATGTGCCCTAAAGTCGGTAACCTGCTACAAGTGCAACAAAACATGGAATTACTCCAGCACTTGCCCTCGAAACGATCAGAAGTGTTTTCAATGTGGGAAATTAGGACACATGAAAAGAGACTGCCCTATGGCAAACCCCGCCGGCTCGAGAATCAGTGGAGCCGCCTCTAACAAGCCCCCGACTGCTAGAACTTTCAACATGACGGTGAAAGATGCCGTAAGGGACACTAATGTGATAGCAGGTACCCTTTTACTCAACACCGTCAATGCAAATGTTTTATTTGATTCGGGAGCTACCAAGTCTTTTATTTCGAGGGATTTCGCGAGTCAGTTAAGACTTAGGGCGGAACCATTAAAGGAGGTATTAGAGGTAGAGATAGCAAATCGGGAAGTAATTCCAGTTGATAAGATACACCTAGACTGTAGTCTAGAAATAGAAGGTCAACAGTTTCTTGTAAACTTGGTCCCATTTAAATTAGGGGAATTTGATGTTATTCTGGGAATGGATTGGTTGTCGAGCAATGGTGCTCAGATCGATTGTGAAAGAAAGAAAATATGGATCAAAACATCCGAAGGGCGGGAGGTCGTGTTCAAGGGACAACGACAAACCCGTAAGTTTTTAACCATGGCCCAAACCAAGAGGTTGTTGCGGCATGGGTGTGAGGCTTATTTAGCCTATGTGATAGATACAAATCGAGAGGTTCCTAAATTACAAATTATTCCTATAGTTAATGAATTTGAAGATGTATTTCCAGAAGACCTTCCGGGATTACCACCCGATAGGGAGGTAGAATTCGCTATAGAATTAGCTCCAGGGACGGCGCCAGTTTCTAAGGCCCCGTACCGGTTAGCTCCAGTAGAAATGAAAGAGTTAGCTATTCAATTGTAGGAATTTCTAGATAAGGGAATGATAAGACCTAGTCTGTCACCATGGGGTGCACCAGTGCTGTTTGTGAAAAAGAAGGATGGTAGCTTGAGATTATGCATAGACTATCGAGAACTAAACAAGTTGACCATTAAGAACCGATATCCTTTACCAAGGATTGATGATTTGTTTGACCAGTTGAAAGATGCGGTTTACTTCTCCAAGATTGACCTGAGGACTGGATATCACCAGTTAAAGATGAAACCTGAGGATATACCCAAAACTGCATTCCGTACTAGGTATGGGCACTATGAGTTTTTGGTAATGTCGTTTGGGCTGACAAATGCCCCAGCAGCTTTTATGGACCTAATGGATCGAGTCTTCAAGCAATATTTGGACGAATGCGTCATAGTTTTCATTGATGATATTTTAGTCTACTCCAAGACGGAGGAGGAACACGCAGAACACTTGAGGATAGTGTTAGAGACTTTAAGAAAGGAAAGACTATATGCTAAGTTTTCCAAGTGTGAATTTTGGCTGAGAGAAGTACAGTTTCTAGGCCATGTGGTCAGCAGTAAGGGAGTACTAGTAGACCCTGCTAAGATAGAAGTCGTTTCAAATTGGGACAGACTAACCACCCCGACTGAGGTGAGAAGTTTTGTAGGCTTAGCCGTGTATTATCGGAGATTTGTGAAAAAAATTGCTAAAATAGCAGCCCCATTGACCCGAAAGACTGAGAAGTTTGAGTGGACTGAGAAATGCGAGAAGAGTTTTCAGGAATTGAAAAGGAGGCTAGTTACTGCCCCTGTACTGGCACTGCCAGACGGAAAAGGGAACTTTGTGATCTATAGCGACGCATCACACAAAGGGTTAGGATGCGTGCTTATGAAAAACGAAAGGGTGATTGCATATGCTTCTAGGCAGCTAAAAGAATATGAGAGTAGATATCCTACCCATGATTTGGAGCTAGCAGCAATAGTTTTCGCCCTGAAAATTTGGAGGCATTACTTATATGGAGAAAAGTGCGAAATCTACACAGACCATAAGAGCCTTAAATACATTTTCACTCAGAAAGAGCTCAACATGAGACAGAGGAGATGGTTAGAATTAATCAAAGATTATGATTGCGAGATTCTTTATCACCCAAGGAAGGCCAAAGTGGTGGCCGATGCCCTTAGCAGGAAAGAGAGACTCAAAATGATAACCTCCTCAGAGAAGTTAATCCAAGAGTTTGAAAAGATGGAGATTGAGGTTAAAATGACTGGAGATGGCACAGAGAAATTATTTGAAATCACACTACAATCGGAATTGCTGCAAAAGATCAAATTAAGTCAAGAACGCATGATGAGTGAAGGGAAAGAGCTAATGACAGGAGAGGAATTAAGAACTGAAAGAGATGATAAGGGAGTTATGAGGTATACTTACCGGATTTGGATTCCTAATGATCAGGAATTAAAAGATGAGATTTTACATGAAAGTCATAGCTCAAGGTATTCAATTCACCCGGGAAATACCAAGATGTATAAGGATCTAAAGGAATATTATTGGTCGCCTAACATGAAAAAGGACGTAACAGGGTGGGAAAGCAAATGCTTGACCTGCCAAAGAGTAAAGGCAGAACACCAAAGACCCGGTGGACTCTTATGACCCCTAGAGATTCCAGAATGGAAATGGGAACAATTAGCCATGGACTTTGTAGTAGGATTGCCCCGAACCAAAGCTAATCACGACGCCATATGGGTAATCGTAGACCGGTTGACGAAGTCAGCCCACTGCCTACCGATCAATGAAAGGTACACTGTCGATAGGTTAGTGGATATTTATATGAAGGAAATTGTGGCGCGACATGGAGTTCCAGTCGCCATTGTGTCAGACCGAGACCCTAGATTTAACTCCAGATTTTGGAGAAGCTTTCAAGAATGTGTAGGAACCAAGCTAAACATGAGTACTGCTTACCATCCCCAGATGGATGGGCAAAGTGAAAGGACTATCCAAACATTAGAGGATATGTTGAGAGTTTGTGCCATAGATTTCAAAGGAAATTGGGATGATCACCTACCCCTGATTGAGTTTTCCTACAACAATAGTTTTCATGCAAGTATCGGGATGCCCCCGTATGAGGCCTTGTATGGAAGAAGATGTCGATCCCCCTTGTACTGGGATGAAGTTGGAGAGCGAAAAATGCTCGGACCCGAAATGGTCCAACAGACTAAGGATGCAATAGACCTTATCAGAGGACGGCTGGTAGCAGCCCAAGACAGACAAAAGAAATATGCAGACTTGGCCCGAAAGGACAAGGAATATGAAGTGGGAGATCTTGTGCTGTTGAAAGTATCTCCGTGGAAAGGATTGATGAGATTCGGAAACAAAGGGAAATTGAGCCCTAGGTAAATTGGACCGTTCGAGATCTTAAGATGCATCGGGGAAGTAGCTTATGAGCTAGCCTTGCCCCCAAACCTGCAACAAGTTCACAACGTGTTCCATGTGTCCATGTTAAGGAAGTACAATCCGGATGCCAGACACGTGGTGGAATACGAGCAAGTAGATATACAACCAGACCTGTCATATATAGAGCAACCGGTGGAAATCGTTGACCGCAAGGATCAAGTGCTAAGGAATAAAGTTATAAAGCTGGTGAGAGTTTTGTGGAGAAATCATAATGTTGAAGAATCCACTTGGGAACTAGAGAGCGCAATGCTAGAAAAGTACCCTCATCTATTTTGATCTGATTCCGGGACGGAATCCTTTTAAGTAGGGGAGACTGTAATATCCCAAATTTTTGTAATATTTAAAACCTTGATGAATAGTAAATTTGCCACTGATGAATAGTAAATTTGCTAATGAAAAGTTTTTCAGACCACGCTATGTGGATGACATGGAATGAATGTTTCGAAGCTATATTGTTGATGTATAGGAAAAATAAAAGAATGTAAACGCAATCAGAATCCGAAGATTCCCATTCGAGTTTTAAATCACTATTCACTGGACAATCAAGGATGTATTGATTTGATCGTTTTAAGAAAGTATGTGGAATGAGAAATCCATGATCATATCTTAAACCAAGGTGAGAAACCTAAGATTATATATTAGACAAAGATAATGGAAAGATAAAGGAGGTACCCCTAGCTTTGGTACAGAGAAACGTCTTGAAAACCACTTGAAACTATCACGAAACAAAAGCGTAATAAATTATGGATTAAACCATAACCAAAGGAAGAGTATTATATAAGATCATCAAGTGCAATATATAAGAGGATTGAGGATACAAATGATGACATAAGCATGATGCAAAAGGATGACCAAGTGGTGAATCACCACCTTGTCACCACTTTCACCACCACCACAAGTTCAAAAAGAGCCTTGTCATTGGTGACAAAACAAGTTATTAGCCACACAATTTAATTAAAAAGTGTTAAGTGTATTTAGACAAAACAAAAGGAAAAGAAAATCAAAGAAAACAAAACAACAAGATGCATCCTAGTTGAAGAACAAGACCATTCGGCTTTTCTTCTTCCATCCATTCCTTAAAAACGTTTCTACTACTTCCACTCAATCATAAATCTTGATCTTGGACTCTAAATCACCCTCTTCCAATATCCAAGGTAGATCTCTAATATTAGCCTCATCCATGGATGATAGCTTGGTCAAAAATGGATTCAAAGTTGATGATGAATAGTGATGTGAATAGTAAACTCATAAGATCTTGTTTTGTTTTGATGTTTTTAGGTTTGATTAGCATAGTTAAAGAGCAAGGAAGGATATACCATCCATATATAGCCTTTGTTAAGTTCCAAGGAAGGTATAAAACTTCTTCCCTTTTTGAGATTATGCTTGATCTAGTAGTTATAAGTGATTGTTTAAGAACTAGGTAGTAATGAAGCATGTATGCATGATTTTAAGCATGTTTGATGGTTGATTAGTGGATAAACTTATGAACTAGGGTATGGCCATGTTTGGACAGAAAATAGTAGTATTATCTTGAGGTTTGATTGGTGGTTGGTTGATTATGGATTGGTGGTTGTATTGAGTGTTTAAAAACACGGGAAGTACGTTTAAGCGCCGTTACCATGTCGAATTTTACTTAGGTAGTTTAGACAGAAACCATGGTTACATTAAAGGGCATAAACATGACGTTTCTGCCCATGAACATGTAGACCCTGTTTCCTAGATTGTTTTAGCGAAAGAATCGTGTCGTTTCGATTTACGGTTTAGGAGAAACGTCCGTTTTAGTAAAAGCGGTTTCGCGTAACTAAGTAGTTCATTGCATGAACTTTGAGATAGGGATCAAGCCCTTTAAAAATGGAATTGGATTGAGATATTAAAATGGATACTAGTATAGATAGTCTAGAAAGTAACCTAGAAGGTTTCGTGTTAAAACGATAAGTTTTTGATTTTATAAAAATGCGAGAACAAAGGTTGCGCGAGTGAAATACCTTTAAGGGGATTGTTAAAAACAAGGAAATTGTAAAAGGAAAAGTACTTGGGTTTTGTGAATAGATTTTCACCCAAACTTGTGACTTAAGAGTTACAGAACGTCATGAGGTTATAGATTACCGAGAGCGAGACTTTTGATTTTTATTAATAGAACTTGAGTGCTTAAGTTATAGCACATTAATTGGTTCTAGGGGACTGACTGAAATTGTATATCTTGTTATAGATCGACGAGCACACTCTCAAGCCCCTACTACCACACCACCAAGACACCAAGGCAAGTTTTCAAACCCTACACCATATAATGATGTTGTTGTGATATACATTGTGATATTGATAAATATACTACTTTAATGCTGTGAAATGACTTATAAACTATTTTCGTTTTTAATAAAAAGTTGTATAAGACATAAGGTTTATATGCTAGGTAAACACTATATATAAACCAAGGTTAAAGGTTAAAGACTCTAAGTATAGAGTACTTGTATGATAGTTTTAAAACTTAGACCGGGAGTCAAAGTATTATTTTGTTTTGATCCTACTGTCAGAAGCTGGAAGGTTCCAGGGACAGTTATATTTTAAAGATTTATTAAATATTCCAATATCTATATTATTGGGTATTTAAGGTGAGATATTTAAATAAAATTATAATAAATATTATTTGAATATTATTTAATTAAGTGAATATTATTTTGTATATTCACTTAAGTGATTTTATATTGAATAATAATTCAATTCTTATTATTTGAATATATTTTTTTATTTAACTGAATATTATTTTGAATATTCACTTAAGTGGTTTTATATTGAATAATAATTTAATATTTATTATTTGGGTATTTATTAAATATTCCAAATATGATTTGAAAATCATAGAACCTTATTATATGATTAAAGGTTCTATTATTTACACAAAAATATGAATTTTTGATTTTCAGAAAAGATATTAAAATAGAGATTCCCAACTATTATCTTAAGATATTTAAAGGTAATTAAATGAGGATAGTGTTTTCTAACTCATCAAAAATTTGGGAATCTAGTTCAAGAAGTCGAGGACAAAGTTTTACTTCCACTGTTCCTCTAGAATAAATATAGCTGGGGATGGCTCCCCCATTCAAGTAAAGTATTTCAAACTTGCTAAACTCTGAAATTTCAATAAACTCCCTGGTCATGATTTCAAAATACATGGTAATCATCGGTAGTTTCGTTGACTAATGTCAACCCACACTTTGACTTACTCCTTTAAATTACTCTGGAGTAAGGTATTCTGAACGGTTACAAAGTTTTGACAAGTATTTGTACTTGGGAAAAATGGAATTAAATTCCGATTTCCGTTTCATTGATATTTTTCATCATGGGAATTGGAAGGGCCTATATGGCAATGAAATAGGTGCCGGGGTAGTACCACAATTATCAAGGCTTGCCCGGTGACGAAATAGGCGTCGAGTTAGTGATCTCTTGCGTGCTAAGGCTTGCCCGGTGACGAAATAGGCGCCGAGGTAGTGATCTCTTAGCACAGTGGCCCGTATGCGGTCTGGGTGATAACCGAACAGGAAGTCGTCCTTCCACTAGTAGAAAAGAAAAGTTACGATACAACGGCTGATCACCGTGTATCGGGTGTTCCAGTACAGTCCCTTCTCTCCAATTGTAGTTGTGCTGCACATTGTAACAAAAGCCTAGGCGCTGAGTTACTGATAATGTGACAGTGATGAGTAATGATGTTCCTCATACAGTAGTCGTACTGTATGGTATGTTTTGACGAAAAGAGAAATAAATATATCATTCTGTATACGAATGAAGTTTTAAAGGTTTTCCTTTATGATATAAGCTTACTTATATGCTTATGTTGTATTGTATTATTGTTGGGCTGAGTGCTCACTCTTGCTTTTTCTTTCTATACATATATATCACAACACAACAGCTAGAGTAGATGGCCAGGATTCGTCGTACCGCTCGGAAGCGCGTCAGGGACATACAGGCCGCCCGTAGCATGGTTGTTACAGTTGATCAGGTAGAAGTACTGAGTTGGTTCGGAGTGTAACTCTTGTTGCTCCGGTTTATTTATAAGTATCACTTATGTATATTAATGAACAAGAACAAACTTTTGCGCTACCTTATGGTTTCACATAGAGATCATACTGGTAGTAGGTTGCAAGCATTACTTTTAGGTTGTAATAACTTTAAATTATGGATCATATGGCTACTGTTTTTGTAAGTTCATTTCTGAGACATAACTAGCGTGAGTATATTTATGGTGGGGTCACCATGTGTGTTGATTTATTATTTTATGGTTCAAGTATTAAGTGTTTGTATGGAACAAGGGATCGTGACAACCTAGATCTCCGACCCCGGATCTGGGGGTGTTACAAGAGGTATGATAGGCTCATTACTTTATCTCACTGCAAGTAGACCAGATATAATGTTTGCAACATGCTTGTATGCTAGGTTTCAGTCTGATCCTAAAGAATCTCATCTAATAACTGTTAAGCGAATATTTAGATATCTTAAGGGGACTCCAAATCTTGGAATCTGGTACCCTAAAGATACAGGATTTGATCTTATTGGATACACAGACTCTGATTTTGCAGGTTGTAAGATTGATCGGAAGAATACTTCAGGAAGCTGTCAGTTTCTTGGAAGAAGGTTAGTTTCTTGGTATAGCAAGAAGCAGCATTCAGTTTCCACATCAACAGGTGAGGCTGAATACATTGCTGCCGGTAGCTGCTGTGCTCAGATCTTGTGGATGAGAAACCAACTCCGTGACTATGGGCTTTTGTTGACAAAGATTCCAATATTTTGTGACAACACAAGTGCCATAGCAATCTCTAACAATCCAGTACAACACTCGAGGACGAAGCACATCGACATCATATATCATTTTATCCGAGAGCATGTCATGAATGGAACTGTGGAGTTACATTTTGTACCCACAGAGGAACAAATTGCAGACATCTTTACTAAACCGCTTGATGAATCCTCTTTTTCAAAGCTGGTTGGTGAACTTGGGATGTTAAATCTTTCTAATTGATTTTGATTAGAAGTCAATAACTGCAGATAGTCCTAGTGAATACATGAGTTTAAGAATTTCTATATCCTTAGGACTCGTGAATTTATTTTCTGGAGCAATTCTCGTAGTTAGGATTATTGTACTAATTTTATGTCATAATTATGGATGATATATCTTCTGGCATTTAATTGGTTATTAATTCTAAAAATTATTTAGGTGCTAATATTTGTTCTAAATATTCAAGCATTTATTTAATTTGAATTAATTTACTTTGTTTTTAACATTGTAGATTAATGTAGCATAATTTATTGGATTTTAATTAATTGATATCATACAATGATATTTAGATGATTTTATTCTAAGAAAATTGTGAATTTTCTGTTAACAATTGATTTTGGTAAATTTTAAAAGATTTATTTAAAATAAAACTTGACAGGAAATACAAAAATTTGCATTTTAGAACATGAACAGGTTTTAAAATGTGAAAAGAAGCCAAAAATATCGAATTTTAGAAAATTCGATAGTTTTTCAAGTACAAAGAAAATTCTATCGAAATTAATTTTCGATAGTTTTTGAAAAGGAAAAGAAAAACTATCGAAAACAATTCTCGATAGTTTTTTAGAATAGTTTTAAAATATATCGAAGTGAATTTATCAATTTCCATATGTAAATTCTCGATAGATTTTGAAAAAGGATTTGAAAAGTATCGAAGTGAATTTAATCTATTCAATATTTAAAAATTCTCGATATTTTTCTCATAAAATTTGTTCGATAGTTTCTTGATTTCACAGAAACAGAGTTCGATAGTTTTTATAAAAACCTTTTTAAATTCTGTTTTTCAAAAACTTCGATAGTTTTTATCGAAGTACAGTTGACAGGTTTGCCCCTATGTAAAAACCATCGAACGTTCACTTACAAACTATCGAACAACAAGATGACCAAAATACCCCTTACATTTTCAAAAGTATAAAAACTTTGCCTTAGCTTTCTTTTCAGTTTTTACAGATCTAAGAAAAGACACCGCCGAGTTCTATACTTACAAAGAGATATACACACATCCAAGAACATCATTGTCGATAGATTTCTCCATTTTTAACCGAGAAAACCTTGAAAATTTACTGTGTTTCACTGTTAAATTCATTTTAACCGTGAAAACTTTATTGTTTTAAGTGTTTAGAACTTTCATAGGAAGAAACCATCGAACTAAATATTTGAACCTCAGAAAAGTAATAACAGTTCTTATTTGTAGAAGTTGATTGTTTAAAAATTGATTTCTTTGGATTTTAGTGGTATTCTGAGATTCACTAATTTAGAGTTCTTAATTCATGGGTTCGAGTTTGTGTGTTAAAGTCAAAAGGGGTAATTTTGTTAAGGGTTAATTAATTAGAAATAATTAATTGGAAATTTAGTTTTGGTTTTAAAAAAAATTATTAATAATAATTTTCTGGAAATTTGAAACATAATGGCTGGAGAATTTATTATTACCAAAACTAACCATGTCTCGTTTCAAAACTTGCAAGCCATTACCAACTTACAGTTTCGTGCATGGGGAGAGTTTTTGAATACACGTTCATTAGTGGCATATTCCTTGAGTACTCCCGTGGTCCTTTGCATCGATCAATTGACTGCGTTGTACACAACCGTCACGGATACAAGTGAGAATAACATCAGGTCCTTCAGTTTCAGGGGGCAGAACAATAAGGGTGACAGAACATGATTTTAATAGAATACTACATTTTCCAACAGAAAACCTTGTTCCGGATCCCACGACTGAGGAGAAACATGCTTTATTCACTCTCATAAGAAGTCAACAACCTAACTTCTTTGTGGGAGAGTTTCTGAAGCATTATTTGACAAAGCCATGGAACTTTTTCTTTCATACCCTAATCCATGTTTTTACTGCCAAGCTAACAAATCTGCATGGTATTCCCTTATTCCTTCAAAAGATAGGGTTTGCCATTGCTCACAATAGGCATATTAACATAGGAAGGCTACTGATTGATCAAGTCATTCTGTGCATGGTACCACTGGATGAAAGAACAGGCATGGACGATGTGCTTTGTTTCTATCCTAGGTTCCTACAGCTAATTCTCAATGATATCTTAACAAATAATGAACGGGAGACTTTTGAAGGTGAAGCCACACAGGAGTGCATGAGGATGAAGAGCAATGCCATAACTGCTCTGATCAGAAAGAATCATCTTCCAGGGGTACCCACTGTTCTCACTGAATATCTAAGAACGGTGCCCCTACCACTTCTGCCCCTAGGGGAACAGGTAATAGAAGGTAATATTCCTCCACCTCAACCTGAAATGGCACCTGAACCAATGGATGTTGATCCAGAGCCCTCAGTGGCCATTCCTGACCAAGAGGTTGCAAACCCACAACCTCTAACCACGGTCGAAGAGCCTTTGGACGAGCCAAATGAAAACATAAACGAACCTCCTTCCCCTACTATACCCAGTATACAAACATCCATGAGTGTAGAGGGAGATAGTGCCAAAGTAGCACCACATAAGGAGATACACCCTTCAACAGCAGCTCTGCCTACCTCTAAAAGGAGAAGAACAGAAACTGAGGCAACTGTTGATAGTTCATTTCTCTCATCCAAAGAACCCTTCACAGATTTTTCTGATTTTGATTGGGTAATGCTAACAAAAGCAATATCTGAACCCATATCTCAATCAAGTAAGGAAGAATTGACGGAAGCAACTGGTGTTCCGACCATATTACGGTCAGGTTCACTGGTTGAAGGTTCTAAGAACCAAGGGTCTTCACCGACGTCGAGAGAAGGCTTCGACCTAAATGCACAATCTAAAGGGTCATTGTCTACCTCCCCAGATGGAACATATCTGGATCCTGCGGGTAAAGGGTCTGACGTAGGTGCAGATCGGCAACTCGGTACCAGAACGACAAGGGACTTATCAGAAGCATTGAATTCAAGACATAGAAGAAGAATTGATCAAGTATTATTCATCTGTGAACCAGACCAGTTGCACTAGTTGACGGCACTAAAAAGATCAAGTTGTTTTATCGTCTCAAAAGAAATTGATACAGTCTAAAACTGAAACACCCTGGAGCTCAGAAGCTTTTCTAAAAGATCAAGGACTAGAAAAGGATTCGATAGTTTTTCTATTTAGAAAACTATCGAATGAGATTTAAGAAAACCATTTGAAAACTAAAGTAATGTAATTTATTTTTCGATAGTTTTTATTTAAAAACTATCGAATGGTAAATTCATTTATTCATTCGATAGTTTACAAATGTAGGAGCAGGTGAAAAGGTTACTTTGTTTGACAGGTTGATGAAAATTGGACGGCCAGGATTGCACCTTCAATTTTGGTTCGATAGTTTTCAAATCCAAGTCTACAATTACTATCAGAGAGAAGAAGTGTCTTCTTCAGTTAAGGAAAAATACACAGAGACATTACTGAGAGAGAAGTTTGAGCCGGAGAAATTCATAGAAATTAATAGAGCTCAGAATTTGATCATTGTATTGAATTTGTGTAACCTTAAACTCATTGAAGCTAATCTACGGATTAGAAATTGTAGCACCCCTCGAGGTTTATATTTATAAAAAGATATATTCCCCGAATCTTGGTTTGGTTTGGTGTGTTTGATTTCGTTGTAGAACTGAATGAATTATCCGCGAACGAAATTGAATTATTTGTGAGTATCGTATTCAACCCCCCTTTCTACGATACTTTGGACCTAACAATCTTCTTAGAGGGAAAATTCGATTCCGCAGTCTTCAACATGTTGTGGAGTTCAGCCAGGCTGACGTCCAACTTATTCATGTGAAAGTTCACAACAAACTGCGAAAACGAACCCGGAAGTGATTGCAAGACCAAGTCTTGACTCATCTCCCCATCCATGTTGAAACCAGGTTGTCCAAGACGTTCAATCAAATTGATCATCTTAAGTACATGGTCATTCACATACGATCCCTCAGACATCCTACAACGGAACAGCTCATTCGATATCTCATATCGAGTTGTCCTCCCCGCCACATCATACAACTCTTGTAGATGCGTTAGAATAGTGTGAGCATCCATATGCTCATGCTGCTTCTGTAGCTCAATGTTCATGGAAGCTAGCATGATACATTGAGCAACATTTGCATCATCTATCCACTTACGATACACAACATGTTCATCACATGTGCATCGTCAGCAGGTTCAGCAGGCTTAGGTGAGTTAAGCACATATTCCAGCTTCTTAACCCTGAGAACAATTTTCAGGTTTCGAAGCCAGTCAGAAAAATTAGGACCAGTCAATTTGTGAGCATCCAGTATGCTCCGGAGTGATAGTGCAGAAGACATAATGTATATAGTAAATCTGTAAATGATAAACACATAACAATACTTAGCAAATATTCAATTTCATTTTAAAACACTATATGAATCGGGTCTTTATTCATAAGTGGCTCCCACTAGTTTATCTAATTTATACAACCCCTAAGTGGAAAAATTAAGCATTCATAATGCTAGTGGGAATAGGGATCCTACATTCCATCACACAACCTCGGCTGTAGCACGAAACACCATGTGATGTTCAGTAGGCAGACAACTCTTGTCAATTACATCTCATGTTATTCCCTAATAAAACTTTAGCCTCTTGAATAATTGAGTCACGGCTGTAGCACGACAAACTCAATATTCTAAGTCAAGTCTAACCCAACATTACATACAATTGAATCAGTCTCCAACAGCCCACGGCTGTAGCACGTAACGACCATTTAGATTCTAATTCATTGCACACATCTCTATGTAATAGACAAGTATTTCTTATTTCGAAATCAAAGCCCTCGACTGTAGCACGAAACGACAATGATTCAAAAATAAGAACTACCTTCTATCATGTTGGAAGGCTATGACCGACACAAGCCCGTTGTGTCATTGGCCAATTACTACTTGATATTATTTAATTTTAGAGGGATTATATTATGTTACAATCATAATCGTATTATAAAGAGATTCTTCCTTTTAAATTAAATATTTCAAATCAATAATTGGATGATTCCCAGATCGGGGGGAGCATTTGCAAGAGGCGTCACTTAATACCCCTTTCTTACAGATCGAAATCTGTTTTTGACAGAATCATCCTTTCTCACAATATTGAAAATTCATATTTAATTACGTGTTTCAGAAACACAAGAATCTCATGATTGTATTCATAATATTATTGTTAAGGCCAGAAACAATTCCTATTCTAGATTTTCTAGAGCACGCCTTATTTTGATTTAAGTTCACCTAAATCTATCATCGCATGGTAAATATAGGCATATATCTCATATATAAAAATAAATAAACAAGTAAGCATGCAAGTAATATCATGTCATACAATGATATAATGATGTATGGATTTATTATAGTATTTAAAAGCAATTAAAACAATTAGTACATGCTTTAAAACACTTCCGGGAATATAAACAGTTCCAAAATTTTATATAAAAAATATTTGACCACTCCATTAGATCCGTCTCAGAAAAACGAATCCAACGGTTAATTGCACGCCCAAGACGGAGTTACCAAACTCCCAAAAAATCAAATTTAATGTGGACAGAAGGGCTGTAACGCATTACTGGAATGCGTTACAACAATTAAAAGCTAATAATTGTGTAACGCATGACGCTCATGCGTTACAGGAACTGTCACGCATTCCCGGAATGCGCAACTCCTTTCCCAGCGGTTGCGCGCCACGCGTGCGCGCGGACAGCAGCAGCAGCAGAATGGCTTTTCATTTTTGTAACTGTTTTAGCTTTATAATAACAAAAAAAAAACTGCCCTACCATCAATTGCCTTTGTTGTTATTATTATTTTATTTTAATATTAATAAATTAATTAACAATTAATTAATAAATTAATAAAAAAAATCAAAATAATATGATTTCTGAAATCAAACAAAAGCAAAATTAACCAAGTATCTATGGGGTCCTTGTGCAAATTTTAATTCATATATTTCAACATGCATAATTATTTTATGAATTTTAATTAAAACAATTTTTAAAAAATTCATAACAAATAATCTACACATCACAAAATTATGAAACAAATACCTAGATGATCCACAACACTTGTAGAACCCAGATCAATGGTCAAAATCTCATGCAAATAATATTTTGAATTAATTCATAATTAAATCTAAATATACTTGCAAAAATCATAATAAATCCATACATGCATAAAAAAATCTGAATTTTTTTTATATGAATCTCTATATGCAGAACCTAGCTCTGATACCATTGAAGGAATTTACGGATGAGCGGAAGTGTGATATAACAATTATTCCGTAAAAACATTGTATCACACATATAGAAAAACATATAAAATCTAGAGCGAGGGGAATCATAACCATACTATAATAACCCGAATTTTTGGAAAAATTTAAAACTTTTCTTATTATGATTAAGTGCATCAGTGAATAGTGAATTTGGTGGATGAATAGTGATTTTGAGGGTTAAGAAAATTTTTCATGCCACCTATGTACGAGACGTAGTGTGGATATTTCGAAGTCATATTAGTGATCTACGGAGTAAATAAGTGAATGCAAAGACGATCGGAATTCAGAAATTCCAAATGTTATTTTGGTGTAGTATTTGACCGGGCAGCGAATTATATATTATTATATTCAAGAAATGAGATATTAAAATTGAGGATTTGAGGATTTAATATTCTAGAATTTTATTATTTTATTAAAGTCGATTTAAGGATTCGATTGTTGAAGTGAATAGTGAATAGTTACTATTCACTGTGAGAATCGCGTAAAGTTTTATTCGCTCTTTAGAAAATATTTCGAATCGTTTCAAGAGGAACAAGACAACATTTACAGGATTAAATATAGACATGGAAGTAACATGTAACAAGATTAATTCGAGGGATGCAACATTTGGATCATCCATGGGAAAGGAAACGAACCAGTAAAGCTACTTTAACCAAACACATGCATGCGTGACACGTGTCCTGGTGACTCACCAAAATGTGATGACTCACCACTTTTTATACAAATATCAGCATTCTTATCTATTTATCAAAACAAAAAGAAAAAGAAGAGGAAGAACTCTCCCCCCCATTTTCGGCTCAGCTTGCACAAGGAGGAGAGAAAAATTCATAACTCCATTTCTATCCATCCTTAAACCACCAAATTTTAACCATAGCTTCTCCACTCCATGGGTAGAATTCGTTCAAAATTTCATGGACATCAAAGGAGTGTAGCCTAGTTAAAGCATTTCCCCAAGTTGGAGAACCCCAAACTGTCCAGTTTCTGTCCAGCGGGAAGATGGGACTCAACACCCTAGCTAGGAAGCTTTAAATTTGGCGATCTATAGCTCAAAAGAAATCTTATGAAGAGTACAAGGTCTGGTAAAAAGCTTAGCATCAAACTCTTGCTTTTCGATTTTATATGGATTTTACAAAGTGATGATGAATAGTAACTCCGAAAGTTGTTAACTTGTTTTCTTGATTGGATTTTAAGGTTTAAGCTTTGTAAGGAGTATATAAGGCTGGTTGAGTGGTTGTGGCCACTGGTTAGTGTTGGTAGAGCATCAAGGAAGGTATACCACCCATCCACCCTTTGATTTATGTTGAGATTTAAGTGAAGTTTCTAGTAATGTTTAAGAATGAGCATGATTATGGAGTTTGGAGTATGTATGGTTAATTCTTGATGGATACTTGTTGTTGGTTGATGTTGGTGATATGTTCTTGAAGTATATAAACTGATTATGTTGTAAAAATGGTTGTGTTGTTGAATTGATTTGGTTTTAAGAGGTTTTGACATAACAAAAACCGGGAAACGTTACGATTATAGCCGTCGTAATGCCCATTTGATTTAAGGCTGTTTTGAGCAAGAATTACGAACTGGTCTTGGAGTATTTTTGAACCACACTGACCATGACCATGTAGGTCTTGTTTTAAGGTTTGTTTTGGTATAAAGATTATGTCTATACGAATTACGGTTTAAGAGAAAAGTGAGTTTTAGTAAACGCCGTTCGGAGGAACAACCCATCTCTGGTCAGTCACTTTGAGGCTATATTTGGACCACTTAGAAGTCATATTAAAATGTGAAACTTTGAGGAATAATACTAGAGACAGTTAGGAAGGCTCACGAAAGATATTCGTATTAAAAAGATTATTTTTCGATTTTATAAAAATGTTTTAGCCGAGGTCGCGCAAGTGAAAACCACTAAGAACATGACTTAGAAACCAATGTTGTAAATGGTTAAATATAACTTGTATTCGAGGATCGATTTCGGACTAAACCTACGACTTAAGTAATTGTCGATTAAACATGGACTTAGTATGAGCCTATAATGAGCTAGTAATTCCTTGGTTGTGTTTCCCTTACGTGTTTAAGCATTGAGTACAAGTGGATTATCCAGGGGATTAATCGTGCGTTTGCTTTGACTTTGTCTAGATTGTCTGGCATCGTCACGAACCCCTATCACTTCTCGAGCATCAGGCAAGTTTACTAACCCTTACTCTATTGTTAGAGTGGGCATATTTTCGAATGTTTAATACTTGTTGATTCAAAAATATATCTATATATATATATTCTTTGTTCCAAGTATTGTGCAAGTTTTCTCACTACATGCTGTATTTTAAAAGTACCATATTCTGATGTATGCATATACTAGATGCAAGTTTTCAAACCTATACCTCTATGAACTGTTGTTGTGATAAATAAAAGATATTGAGATATATGTTATGTGATCATGATTTCGAAACGTTACTTATGATGTTAAGTAAAAGTTGTAGTATAAGTTGACTTATAAGCTATGGTTATGGCAATATTTATAAGCCGATATGTTAAGAAAAACCCTCAGTAGATGGTATATACTCTGTATTTAAAGCACGGACCGGGAATGGTATCAGTTGTTATCTAGGGTTATATTATTATATTATTATTATTATTATTATTTATTATCCCTTCTTTTGTTAAGAAAGTATTTGGGAATTACTTCTAAATAAGTATTCTTTATCAAATATAGTTTCATTAATTATTTAAAGCCCTACTTCTTAAGAGCGTATTTTGTGAAATTATTCTTTAACCCTAGATAACTAATAAAGTTTTATTCAGACAATTATAAATATAATTAGGGAAGGTTCCCACATCTATTTCCCTTTTAAGTCTATATTCGGAAAGACTTAAATGTTCGCTCAAACTACAAGACTCATGGGACCTCTCTCAAGATTTTAATGTTTGTTTCAAGTGGACTGCCCGGTCCTAAATCTTTTTGAAATTATTCATTTAACAGCTTTGTATGCTACCATCAAAATGATTTTGATTACTTCCTCAAGACTCGAGGAGTAAGATCAGTGGAATAAGCTGTATCCATGAACAAGCATCAGCTTGGGAAATATGGGTGAATTTTCCTTTCCAACCAGATATGACTACTTTGTGGAGTCGTATACTGGAGGAAAAAGGAAAAGAACTTTATGTTTCAGAATTATGGATTTTCTTGAACTCGGAGAATATGTCAGGGACTGAGTGGCGCCTGTCCCCTAAGGGAATTACAATAAGACCGACGGACTATGAACGGGTCTGTTCTTCCCCTAGATTATCAGTAAGTGCCCGACCGTAGGGTAAGAGGAGAGTAACAGGCCGACGGACTGTGAACGGGTCTGTTCTTCCCACCTACAACCGAAGGCGGGGAGGTATGTCGGTGTGAGACTGAATATCTTCCCTTCTACGTAGAAAAAGATCAGGGGGATACATCTTACGACTCATCGTAGGGGTATCCTCGGTGCCTAGCATCTCCATCTATAGTTCATCATCCATGAAAGAAAATGTTTCATGCAAGTTATCAGAGAAAGAAAGTTTTATGCAAGTTATCAGAGAAAGAACATGTTTTAAGCAAGTTTCCAGAAAAGAAAAGTTTATTCAAGTTATTCGAGTTTATTCAAGTTCATGCAAGTTTATTCAAGTTTAGAAAGTGGATTGGAAATATTTTACACTCTCTTTATTTCCAAATTATGATATGAGGTAAATGTTTGATATGAAAGATGATATTGAATTTTCCTTATAACTTCATCTTTTAAGTTATATGTTGATAGTCTGCTTATATTCTATATAGCAAATATTTTACGGAAAGGATATACTGAGTTATCTTATTATTTCAGCTTTTATACTATACTAGAACTTTGTTCATAGTATGAATATCGAAAGTTGCAGAGTATTCTGAAATGATATTTGAAGTACAGTAATGGTACTATTTTTGGAATACATTCCGATAAGGAAATGATTTCAGTATCGAGATATTTTGACAAATTATTGTCGTATACCCGCTTTATTTCTGGGTTGAATTAAGGGCATAATTATGCCATACTTTCATTACCTTGCTGAGCTATCGCTCACTCTTGCTATTATTTTATATATATTATATAGCAGCGAAGCAGGATGCCAATGGGACGGCACATACCTCGCAAGGCGTTTTCCATAAACAGTTTCTAGCAGTGATCCCGGGAGTAGTACGAACCAATTGAATCAGGCTACGGCTTTTGGTATTCAACTTATGTATAGACATGAATGGTATTAGAGGATTGTGAGCATCAGAAGGCTAAGTTGGTAATGTAACAATACTTAGAAATTGTATGAGTAATAGATTCAAAAGACATTTGGGTATTGTAATAAAACTTATTTATTCCGCAGTTGTTGTATTGTGTCGTTTCTGAGACTCTAACCTGTGTGTGTGTGTGTGTGTGAGACATATGTTGTGGGGTCATGAGCAGGTGAATTATGAATGGTGTGAATAATACAGGTAAGGCAAGGAGTACATGGATTGTGACAACCCTAAATCCCTGACCCGGGATTTGGGGCTGTTACACATACCTTGCGAATCGAAGCTTTAAAACGATGGTTGCAAGCAGTTGCTCCTCAGAGTGTGAAGCACTCTACCGGTATCCACCAAGAATTTTCCTTCGATGAATTCTTCAATAAAACTCTAAGACCTTTTAGAGAGAAAAAGAGAGAGAGAGAGAGAGAGAGAGAGAGAGAGAGAGAGAGAGAGATGGAGGCTAGCTCCTTTTCTAGGTTTTTCACAAAACTAAGATGACCTTAGAATGAACTATCTCATTCTATTTATAGGGCTTTTCTAGGGTTTTAATAATATATCTATATATATATATATATTAACCCCACATTTCTAAAATGCTTTAATAATGATTAAAACTATTTTAATCATTATTTCTTTTTCTAAACTATTTAGAAAATAATTCTTCCTCTCTCATAATATAAATCTTTTCATCAAAGAAAATATTCTTTTATGGTGTGACCCTGTAGGTTCAATATTAAGCCGGTAGTAGAAATAAATAATAATAAACTTTTATTTATTATTTATATGAATTCTAATAATTCATTAAATATAATTAACTGATTAATTATATTTATTCTACATCCTGAGTGATGCTTCTCAACATATCGCGACTATCCGGATAATATGAATTCACTACTTAGAATACCAAGAACCTATCAGTGACTAGTTTCAGTACAATCAATTTCTTCTACCCTACAATATCCCGATTAAATACAAGGCATGGATCTCGTGTCAGGCCTATCAAATTTAATCATATGATTTCTTATTCATAATGCTAAGTTCATATTAATGCAAATTAGAAACTCCTTTCTAATTTCATACACTCTGGCCAGAGATTCCAGAACTCGCATACTAAGAATAACATAGGATGTTCTCTTCCTATACTGGAAGGGGTTGATCCTCTATTGACGTTAACTATCTCCATACACAAATCCCTATGCCTAGAATAGACCTAATAGATGTCCTTGAGACTAAGGACTAATCCAAAACATAGTTCATTATATACAAGATAACTCTAACGATCTCAAGTCTAAGGACACTTGTACAACTATCACTCAGTGAATAACTATTGACACGTGAGTAAACTTCATTAGTTGTTCAACTTATCGAGTCATGTTCAGTAAACTTATTCCCTAACAAGCACCTACATACTAGCTATAGTGTCACCACACAAATGCCTATGAGAACAGACATCCTCCTGACGGGAGCAAGCATAGTATGTACCAATCTTTGGGAATTCACCAACTTCCGATTAGTTATCCTATGATCAGGAACTCTTTAAGTCACTGCACCATAGATTGGCTATTGCAACGCGCACAAAAAAAATTGCTTAAAAATCGTTGCTATTAAGTGACAAGTTTTGACAAATTTAGAAATACTGTAACGATTTTTAAAATTGTTACAATTGAACTTATTTTATGCAAAATTTGAAATATATTGCAACGAATATAGATAAACGTTACATTAACTTTAAAAATTTTGGTTTGGCTGGATTGTTAAAATATGAGCGGGCTTGTCAAATTGTTTTTGCCCGGTCTTTCAAAAATAGGTGCTTGACTACAAACTTTTGACTCAAAAAAAGAGCATAACACAGACCTAACATACAAAAACGAGGGACATCAGGCCATAAAGAGAAATGAAAATTGACACGAGAGAGAGACCAGACCAGAGAGAAAAATCAAAATCGACTCAAGATCGAAGATTCAAGGTTAAAGAATACTCAAGCTCTAACAGTCAAGCTCAAAAAAGGTATCTTCTTTCCTCAAATCAATTGTAAAATATGCTTTTAGATGAATTTTACTTGTATCAATTAGGGTTTATTTGTTAATTTATGCTTGTTTTTAAATCAATTCATAGGGTTTGCTTTTACATTGAGATTTTGTTTAAGTCGATTTTTAAAATTGGGGATTCCAATTTAATTTTGTTAATTAAGGATGTTAAGGTGTAATTTTGCCATTTGTTTGTGTTTGTGTTAGTTTGTATTTGTATTTTGTATTAATATTCTAGCATCTCATCCAATAGAGTCCCCTTCACACCCTTCGTATGGTCGCCACTCGAGGAATTCATCATTTAGTCGGTTTTCGGGGATATTCAGATCATCTTCAGGAAAGAAAGGAGGAAAAAAGAGCAATGATAAAGGGTGGCCAGAATGCAATGTGATTGTAGAAGAGGGTGATTATGATGATGGAGATGGATTGACAAGGAGGTCTCAGACTTTGATTGCTCTCCTAGGCTTTATTGTCCTGTTTACTGTGTTTTGCCTGATCATATGGGGTGCATCTAGGCCTTTTAAAGCAGAGGTGACTGTGAAGGTATACCTTTATGTGATTGTATTTAAGTAGTTAGATATATCGTATTTTAAACTAAAGTTACACATCATTGTAAAGAAGCGAGTAAGATAACCTTTAGGTAGAAGAACATGAGCTTAATACTTGACTGTTTTTACTAAAGAGCCTCCCTTCCTCGGATTTGATTATCTGGTCACAGTCCTCTGTATTTAATTATGAGTTAAGTACAATGATCCCAAGCGTATTGTCGATGGGAACTTTGACGGTATATTTTATGTATCTTATACCAACTGTGTGCTTATTCAAGTAGATAATCTTTTTTTTGTGAAACAATTCAAGTAGATAATCTTAATGAGATGGATATAAATTTTATCATCCAAATAATGTTATTCGGATTTATATGGACATAATAGATCTCACAAATGGAAGGAATACACTCTGATACATTTCTATATTGTAGCCAATCAAAGTGCAATAATTTGGGCAGGACGGAGCTCCCCGAATTAGAATGCGTATTGTCTCTATGACACCGTTGTTAAATTTGTCTTAAAAATGAACTTGACAAGTCGGGATTTCCCCTGTACAGATGCTATATTGTGGGCTTGACTCCACTCTTCTGAGTTCTGATTACCTTCATAGTTATTGCAGCAGATACAAATGTACATTTATGTTGACTGCTGAGTGTTGCTCAAATGCAAGAACTGATGAAAGACTATATACCACATGAAAGTCTGAAAGCAAGCCCCTGCAAACTTGAGGCATATTTTTGTTATAGAAAAGAAAGTAGATATGCTCAAAATGTTTGGCTACTAGTTGGCCTCACATGCAAGAATGTAACAGAGTGCACTTGCATTAAATGAAAAAGATATTATGTGAATGTCAAGCTGAATATTATTTGCCAAACAATATACAGATGGTTAAGGTGATGAAATTAAGAAATTAAAGCATGAATGATATTATGTAGATTTGTGTTTCTTGTCTAATTTGGAAATCGATGAAGCCCAGAAATAATTTATAGAAATATGTTTTAGCCTGACCGATCTGTTATAAAGATTCACCAGTAACTGATTTATGCACTTGTATCTTTCAGGAATCATTTACCGATATTCCTTTCATCATATCACCTAGATTTACTTTTAAAGTAAGTCTACACCTTCTAGGAGTGTTGGTGGCATATATTACACCCCCGCTTACTCCAACTGCTACTCCAAAAGTATATTCAACAAATGGGTCACCTAGAAGGTATTCAGACGATGATGAGGCTACTGCAGATGGAGATGAAGCTGCCACATGATAACCTTATGTTTAAATTATATGTAATAGTTGGCTAACTAATTTATCCTTTTGTACAAGTAGGTGTATGCGACTTAGAATGTTTTGCTAAGTAATTAAGTGTATGTGCATACAAGACTTTGTCGTTTTTTTAGACTTACCTTTCAGATGGTTTCTATGACGATGTCGTACGTAGTAGTAGTCATGGTGCTGCTTTCGAACTGTTGGTATTTAGTGTTCTGTATGAAATGACATTGATGTTTGGTATTGCTTAGATTTGTGGATTTTATGCCTGGCTAGTTTAATATTCAAATGGAACCACACAATTTTATTTTTAAATACTGTTGCAATTGTGCCAAAAAGATGTTGCAAATAATGTTAAAACTGCTAGAAATTATTGCAATAAGGGCTTAAACTGTTACAATTTGTCTAATAAATTCATTGCAATTGGACTAATATTTGTTGCCTTAAAGTGACTTGTTTGCCAACCATTTGCTACTGCAATGATTTTTAAATGTTGCTGAAGACCATAAAACGTTGCTACATGCCTATATTGCAATGATTTTTAACGTTGCTATATGGAGCTGAAATTGTTGCTAAATGGCTCTATTGCAACAGGGGCGGATGCAACGGTGAAATTTTGGACATTCATTGCAATTAAGTCTAATGCAACAAATATAGGCCTTAAGGCAATATATTTGTGTTGTTGCAATATGCAATCTATGGTGTAGTGAGTCTAGAGTTATCATCTTCTAGATCTCACTATTATAATCTCATTATAATTCTAGAAGCTTTACTCTAAACTATGGAACATCTTATTTAAAACACTTTAAATAGATAAAGCCCGTAATAAAAACAAAACAAGTCTTTTATTAACATTAATGAAATCAAATAAGAATACAAGAAAGTTCTTCCTAACTCATAATACATGATTGGATTTAGGACAAACACTTTCAATAACTACAACTCAACAAAGGACAAGACATACAATAATATTAACAGAAGCACAGGAATCCAGGAGTAAAGAAGAAAAGGTAAACTCAAAAAATCAAAATATGGTATGTATTCTTGAAGTCCGTAAACAGGTCACGGAAAGAAGTTCATTAATATGTTCAAGCCTCTGTGACAAATAAAGAAACAAGACTTTCAAGACTACAGAAGTATTTGAATGATTAAGAGTTAATACTATAGGATTCCAGTGATTTAATTGATGCAACCAGAACGACAAAGGACTTATCACCAGCATTGAATTAAAGACATGGAAGTATTGATCGAGTGTTAGTCATCTGTGAACCAGACCAGTTGCACCAGTTGTCAACACCTAAAAGATCAAGATGTTTATCATCTCGGAAGAAGTTGATTTAAGTCTAAATCTGAAACATCCTGAAAGTGAAAAGAATATTACAAGGTATGTTTAGGTTTAAATAGAAGTACAAATCACTTGCTGAAAAAGGAAGAAACTTCAAGGGTCAAAGTGACAAAGAAAGGATTCGATGGTTTTCTTTTTAGAAAAACCATCGAAGTGGATCTATTGAAGTTGAACAAAAAAGCATCGAAGGAAAACTTATCCATTCCATAGATTTTATTTAAAATCTATCGAATGAAAGAAAAACAATTCCTTTTGATAGTTTTTTATTTAAGGAGCAGGTGAAACTTGTATCACTTTGTCAGGTTGATAAAGACTTGAACGGCCATGATCTTTTCTGATTTGACTTCGATAGTTTTTCAGACTACAATTGAAGAGTGAAGGCAGTGTCTTCTTCAATTAGTGTTTTACACAGAACATCATTTACGAAGAGAGAGTTTTGAGCTTGAAACTGATAGAGAAATTAATAGTGCTTTGAATTCTATCATTATATTGATTTTGTGTAACCTAAACTCATTGAAGCTAATCCTACGGATTAGAATTGTAGCACCCCTCGTGGTTTATATTTATAAAACGATATATTCCTCGACTTGTGTCTTGATTTGGTGCATTTGATTTCGTATTAGAACTAAAAGAATTATCCGCGAACGAAATTAAATAAATTGTGAGTATCGTATTAAACCTTGATACTTTGGACCTAACAATTGGTATCAAAGCTTCTTGATTGACGTACAAATCAGATCCGGTGAATGAGACCAAAATCAAACAAGGCTTGAAAATTTGATGCAATTTTTTTAACTTTCAAAAATTTTCATTTAATTGGAATTTCTTGAATTTTAAACAATTTGAAATTTTCAGTAACCATGAGTGCTCCAAAGACAATTGCTGGTATCAAGGTTCCCCCTTTCACTAGAGATGATTTCGGTTTGTGGAAGATGAAGATGTTGTTATTTATCAAGGCATCTAATCCGTTGTATATTGGCATATTAGAGAACGGACCGTTTGTACCAATGAAACCAGTTGGTGAATCATCATCTCCTGATGGTACCAGAATTCCTCAAGGCTCAACTCCAAAGGAATTATCTGAGTACACATATACAGATAAAGAACTTATTCGATTGGATACAGGTTTGATGCTGATATTGACAGACTCCGCAGACAAGGAAATGAGCTATCAGTTAATGAACTGTGTGAGCGGGAAACAAATGTGGGATACCATAAACTTGCTAATGGAAGGAACTGAAGACGTGCAGGAAAACAGATTGGACATCCTGACTTCTCAATATGAATCATTTAGGTCACTTCCTGGAGAAAGTATAACTCAGGTCTTTGAGAAGTATACTAAGCTGTTGAATGAGTTAACCATGAAAGGGAAGACCTATCCTCTGAGAGAGACAAACAGGAAGTTCATGATGACACTGCCCCATTGTAACACCCCCAGATCCGGGGTCAGGAATCTGGGTTGTCACGCTCCATCAATTATGCAATACCTGCATTACTTACAACATTCTAATAATACAACTCCAAAGACCCCAATCACTTACGCACACACACACAAGTTATAGCCTTGGAAATGAGCAACAAAAGTTGTTATTCCCAAATGACCTAACAGAATTGTAGAAGGGGGGGGGGGTTGAATACAATTCTTGATATTTTCTTGAAACTAAACACTTTATGAAATTAAACTGAACTGAATAAATAAAAACACAAGATATAAATAATTCAGTTGGATTGTTTGATGATCCAACTGAAGTGTTTTTATTGCGGAAATAATCTGTGATACAAATGTTCACAGCTGCTCAGTTACAATGTTGTAGAGAAGAAATGCTCTCAAAAATAGCTAATACAATCTATGTGTTTTTCTTCTCTTTTTCTAAAGTGACTGCTACACTTGGTTATAAATCCCAAGTTTACAATTCTACATTTGGTTAAACTAATGAATAATAGAAGTAACCATCAGTAGCTTGCTTTTCATTCCTTTTGTCCAATGGTCCTTGGAGATCTTTGCTTTTGTCTTTATGCTCATTATAATCATTCCCAAGAGCCTTATTGAAAATTAGAATGTTTCCTTATTTCCAGTAACCACTTTGATGGTTTCCAATGCAAAGTACACTTCCATATCTCCTTTTAGATCTGTTCAGTAAACTGTCACTATCACTTTGTCAACTGTTCAAAAAGCAACATTGATTCGTTGATAGCAAGGAGATGTGTTTCGTTGATAGCTTCATTCTTCATTCCGTTGATGGTGTTTCCCTCGTTTCGTTGATGGGTAAACTCCATACCGTTGACAGAGTAATCTTCATACCGTTGACATGTCTTCACTTAGGCAGAATTACAAGGCATAACATATTTACAATTAACCAACCTATTTTGCCTATCTAGTACATAGTCAACATGACTTAGAAAACCTATCTAAAACATATAATAGAATGCCTATCATACTGTGAAGTATTGTACAATGCAATTGCTACAACACTCATTTCGTTGATGAGCTTCCTGTCAACGAAACACTGCTAAGCATGCTATTTCGTTGACAGCTACAAAATTGACTTTACACAAATTCTACTAAGTGTTTTATGCTTATCATCAAGAACAACATATTCCTAACAATCTCCCCCAATTTATGACTGATAGAATAACAGCCATAAATCAAGAGACTTGATGATAACAAAAACACTCAGATACATCATAAATTACAAAAGTAGAAAATGTATTAAGCTTCAAACTTTATAGACAAAATATAAGACTTACAAGACTAATGCCCACAAGTGCTCCTCTAGTCTGAGCAAATGTTTCATCTGTGACTTCTTTGTGGCATAGTCTTCTTCCCTCTCTTGGAGTTGTTTTCCTCAATCTGGACCTGTAGTCTTCTGTAGAAGATTTTCTCCTCTTCATCTTGATCACCAAGCTTGGATTGCATCAGCTTTAGAGTTTGATTAGATGCCTTCTCCAGCTGGTCTTCCATTCTGAAGAATCTTCTGCAATTGTCCTTGTCCTTAAACTCCATCATCCAATAAGGTTGAAGATGGATTTTCTTTCCTGTTGAGGGAACTCTAAGTATCCTTGGAAGAGCCTCAGGCTTGTTCCAGCTAGCCTTTAACTGACAGATTTTGGAGACCACCTCAGACTTGGCTGTTTTGGTGAAACCGAAGTCCTTTTTCAAGCATCTAAACACTGAGAGTAGTGTTTGATAGTCTTCTCCTAAAATTCTGTAGAGAGGCCACACTTGTTCTCTACCACCCTTGAATGTGAACACTAGTCTTTCAGGCAACTTTTGAGAAGCTGCAATTCCCCTTACTTCCACCAGGTTGTCTAAGTCAAGATGTAGACTGGATTCTTCCCTGATGTCAGCAATGTACATGCAGTCCTCTGGGTTTGCAGGGGGTTTTTGAGATTGTGGCTTTCTCACAAAAACAGGCTTTGCTTTGACAGGCCTCTTCTTTGTCTTCATTGGTTGGTCCTTTTCTAACAGGAACTTTGGAAAGTATGCCTCATCAAAATCAATTGGTTCCTCTTTTGGCATGATTGGTTGATCATGAAAATTGACAGGATGTGCAGGATCACAGGCCAACTTTCCCTCAAAAACTGGATTAGCAATTGTTGGAGGTGCAATAGGTATAGAAGAGTCTGATGCAGTACTCTGAGAATCAGCACTCTCAAAGTCTATGTTTCTCCTAGCTCTCTCTTTGGGTTGCCTTGTGCTCTTCTTTGAACTCCTTTCCTCTCTAGTGCTTTCCTCTTGCTTCCTTTCTTCTTCATCTAGAGCTTGAGCTACTGCAAGAGCTTGCATAGCTGCTCTTTCTGATTCCTCAGCCTTGGCTTCAGCAAAGTTTGGATGACCAGCCCAAACACAGATTTGTTGTCCATTCCTGTAGACAATTGCCATTTGCTTCCTTATCTCATAATTATTACTTTCCTTGCTTTTTGTGATGAGTAGACCAAGAAGCTTGTGCTCATCTGGATAAGGTGCAGGATAGAAAGTCCTTGCTATGTTTTTGCCCTTTGGTTTAGCAGGGGACTTGGGAGATAGGCTTCTTTGAATTGTAGCTTGATCCACATCCCTAATGCATGAAGTTTGTCCTTTTTCCTTCCTTGGTCCTTGAGTGACTCCATGTAGAAGGGGCTCTTGGTGATAGAAAGAATTTGTCTGTGGCTCCCATTCCGTTGATGCTAGTACCATGGCATTCGTTGATGGCTGTTCCGTTGATGGATTTGAGTCCTTATCTTCAGTAATCTTCTTGAACTTTGCTTCTATGTTGGACCAATGTTCTTTGATTTGTTCTGCAAGTCTCATCCTCATAGAAGCTTCTTGTATAAGGTCAATACCATCCTTTTGCTGCTTGCCAAGCTCCCCCATTGCTAATGGCTCCTTTGGTAGGGAAATGGCTGGGACCATAACCTTGGTAATCTGAATGTCTAGCTCCTTAGATTTCTCCCCCTTTTTGTTATCATCAAAAGAGATGGCTGGGAGTCCTTGAGCTGCCACTAGCTGGGCCAATAGTTGAGTTTGTTTCTCCTGTTCCTTTTGCATCTGTGATAGAGTGGCTTCCACCTTGTCCACTCTAGAAGAGAGAGTCTTCAAGGAGGAATCCACTTCAGGTGCTTTAGAGAAAAACCTGTTCATCCTGGACACAGTGAGAAGAGGAAGCTTTTCATCTAGCCTCCTATCATTAGCAGCCCTAAGGTTGCTGATTGAATCCTTGATCTCTGTAGCCTCAATCCTTGTCTGCAACATTTGTAGCCTTTGAATTTCCAGAGAATCCATTATGGCTTTGTAGAATTTCTTGTCCCTTGCTCCTGCAGACTCATGAGCTAGATATGCTTCTTTGTACTGCCTTGTGATAGCAGCATCCAAATTGCTTCTACCATGCATATCTTGAGAAAGCCAGTTTGGTGTAGGAGGCACCACAGAAGTCCCAGTCTGTGTAGTAGTGGCCACCTGTAGAGTCACCAAAGCTATCCTCATTATCAGAAAAATCAAAGTCTCCACTTGCTTCAGCTCCTGGAGGTAGATTGGTCAAGGCATCCTTTGCTCTTTGCATTGATGCAGTTGTGTGAATTAGTTGTAGTGACCTCTCTGCCTCCACATTGCCCTGTTGAGCCAAAATTTGATAGGCTGACACAGGATGAGTAAAGGTCTCAGGATCCAGGGAAATACTATCCAGAGTTTGCTGATAAACCTCTTGGAAAGTAAGTTCCCTTTCTCCCTCACTGACCTCCATTAACTCATTAGCAATGGCTGCTTCCATCCTTATTTCTCCTGTAGTCCCTTCTCTCTCTCCACTCTGTTCTTGCATCATGGGCTCCCCATGGCTCACACCTCTCACACCCTCACCTTCACCTTCTAAGGTGGAACTCTCAATCTCTCCTTTTGCCTGGCTGGAAGAAATAGCCAGCCTCTCAGTCACATTCTCTCCTTTTGCCTGGCTGCAAGCCAGCCTCTCAGTTTCACTCCCTCTCAGTCCTAGAAGTGTCTCAACTACCACTAGATCATCTGCACTAGTTGTGGGAACAACTTGATTTTCAATTAAAGGTGCAGAGTGAACTATCAACGGAATGGTAGTTTGAACTGTCAACGGTATGGATACCATTGATGGAGAAACACTTGTCAACGAAATAGACTGTTTCGTTGATGAAGTCAAGAAAGCACTTTGAGAATGAGAAATTACAGTAGAGTCTGTGGTGATTGATTTTAGAGATTGGTCCACAGATCCCCTTGCAATTTCAGGAAAAATTGGTTGATGGCCCAACAAATCACTTAGCAAGTGATGGCCACCAGCTTCAGAGTGGGGCTTCTCCAAGATTAGAGTTGGAGAATCAGGAATAGATGTATGGATCATGTCCACATCCAAAGATTGAGTTGGTGAATTTGATGGAGATAATTCAAGATTGATGTTTAGAGAAGAGGACTGTAACCCCAGAGAAATGATAGGGGTTACATCAAACTGAATTTGAGAAACTGGAAGTGTTGCTTCCAGTGTGTGTGCACCCTGTGTACCCTTGGACTTTTGCTTCACTCTCCTTTGGTATTGGGAAAATGTAGACTTTGGGCTTGAAGTGTCCCTTACCCTTTTGGACTGTACTCTAGGAGGAGAGCTTGTTTCAATAATTACATCCTTTTGGGAGGATGCAATTAGACTTGTGTTTAAATCCATGTTACTCATTGTGCCTTGTTGGGAAGACACAATGGGGCTTGGCTGGTACACACTAACCTGTCCTTCCTTATCCTTGGGGTTTCTTTGATGTTCACCCCTTCCCTCACCTCTCACAACTCCAGACTCACTCCCCTTAGGTTGTGTGGTAGTTTTTACAACAGGTGCCTTTTGAGAAGCACCTGAGGTTGGCTTGGAGGATTTCTTTGTTTTTGGTTTTGTTGCTAGGGTAGGAGCCTGTTGGGTCACAGCTACAGACTCCATAGCAACATTGGAAGGTAAAACAGTAGAGGTGTTAGCTACACTAACAGGGATAGTAGTAGTTACCTCAATGATTGGCAGATACACCACTGGAACATCACCATTGTGGTTCAGCCTCAGTATGTCTGTCAATACTCTCTTTTCTTGCGCAAAGCACTCGAACCTGGCATTAGGGTTAGAGATAACTAATGGTGCTGGACTAACATGGTTAGCCAACATCATCAGAAACCTAGCATAATAGATATTTTTCTTCCTATTTGCTTTGTCACCCAACTTAGCACCAATTTCATACATAAGTTGGGTGCTAAAGTTGTGATATCTATCATTTAGAAGCATGGTTAGGAGAATTAACATAGAGTTAGTTAATGCATCAAAATTACTAATCTTTCCAGAAAAGACCTTAATGAATGCATCAGCTAAATAACTGTATTCCCTAACCAAACCTCTCCTAATTATTCTACCCAGATTATCAGTAGGCAAAGAGTAGTTTATTGAATTTAACATGGTAGTTATTTCAGTGTTAGTAGGCAAAGCATCACAGTTATTATCAGGAATATGTAAACATGCTTGCAAAACATCAGAATTAACTATGTACTCATTACCTTGAAGAGTGAATTTTAGTGTGCAGTGTGTTCCACTATACTCACATGAGGTCCAAATTTCCTCGATTATCTCATTGTAGAGTGGTGTAGAGTGAAACATTGCATAGCTCAACTTGCAATTCTTCATGAAATCCATCATTTTGAAGAACAGTCTGTTCGGGTTTTCCTTGACAACAAAAGGGATGGAGTTGTTCTTCTCATAGATGAACCCTCCAGCAGACATAAGCTTGACTATAGGTGCCATTGTTGATTAAAGGAAAGCTTCGAACTGAATTGCTTGTTAGAGAGAAGAAGAGAGAAAAAAGCCTTTGGAATTTTTGAGAACAGGTAAAAAGAAATAATGAAAATAAAATTTCTTAAATACTCCCCCAAAAATTCTCAGAAAATGAATCCAATAATAAATGTAAATTACTGGATTGGCTTAAAAATATAACCGTTACTCTTAAAGTATTACCATGATTTATACTTACAGGGGTGTATGCATAGATCGTGGTAAAAGACGTGTCAATTTTTTAACGGTTCAGATTAAAAGCGCTTTATATCAACGAATCAGAATTGGGCGTTTAAGGTCCTGTCTATTTCGTTGATAAAACTGCGTTTCGTTGATACAAAAGAACTATCAACGAAACACCCAGAAAAAGTGCTAAGACTGTCAACGAAATGGTGCATTCCGTTGGCATAGTAATTTTGACTTAGACAAAATTTTACCTTTTCCTGAGAAAATTCATTCACAGAAAAACATAGCAAATTTCTGGCTGCATTTTAACTTGCAAATATCTCAAAAATAATTAAGAGAAATTTAGCATACCTAGCTCACTTACTAATCTTGAGAATGTTGATTCATCAAGTGGCTTGGTAAAGATGTCTGCAAGTTGTTGTTCACTTGGAACAAAATGTAACTCCACAGTACCATTCATAACATGTTCTCTAATGAAATGGTACTTGATGTCAATGTGTTTGGTCCTTGAATGCTGCACTGGATTCTCAGTAATGGCAATGGCACTAGTGTTGTCACAGAAAATAGGAATTTTCTCAACTCTTAATCCATAATCAAGTAGTTGGTTTTTCATCCATAAAATCTGTGCACAACAACTTCCAGCTGCAATATACTCAGCCTCAGCTGTGGAGGTAGAAACTGAGTTTTGTTTCTTGCTGAACCATGACACAAGCTTGTTTCCTAGGAATTGACAGGTTCCAGTTGTACTTTTCCTGTCAATTTTACATCCTGCAAAATCTGCATCTGAATAACCAATTAGTTCAAAACCAGATTCTCTAGGATACCAAATGCCAAGGTTTGGTGTTCCTTTGAGATATCTGAAAATTCTTTTAATAGCAACTAAATGGGATTCTCTAGGATCAGCCTGAAATCTAGCACATAGACATGTAGCAAACATAATATCAGGTCTACTAGCTGTTAAATATAAAAGTGAGCCTACCATGCCTCTGTAACTTGAAATGTCCACAGATTTTTCCTTAGTATTCAATTCAAGTTTGGTGGCAGTAGGCATGGGAGTTTTGGCAGGAGAGCATTCCATTAGGTTAAACTTCTTTAATAAATCATGAATGTATTTTGTTTGACTAATGAAAATGCCTTCATTGACTTGCTTTACTTGAAGACCAAGAAAGTAAGTTAATTCTCCCATCATGCTCATTTCATACTTACTTTGCATAAGCTTGGCAAACTTTTGACAAAGTTTCACATCTGTAGACCCAAAGATTATATCATCTACATAAATTTGAACAAGTAAAGTAGAGCCATTTACAACCCTGTGAAAAAGAGTTTTATCTACAGTACCTCTAGTGAAATGATTCTCAAGGAGGAACTGTGAGAGAGTGTCATACCAGGCTCTAGGTGCTTGTTTCAAACCATAGAGTGCTTTGAGAAGGAAGTACACATAGTCTGGAAAATCATCATCTTCAAAACCAGGAGGTTGACTTACATACACCTCCTCTTCCAATTCCCCATTCAGAAAAGCACTCTTCACATCCATTTGATAGACCTTGAAATTGGCATGGGCTGCATAGGCTAGGAAAATCCTTATTGCTTCTAGTCTTGCAACAGGAGCAAAGGTTTCATCAAAATCAATTCCTTCTTCCTGTGAATAGCCTTTTGCAACCAATCTAGCTTTGTTCCTTGTGACTATGCCATTTTCATCCATCTTGTTTCTGAACACCCACTTTGTGCCTATAACACTCCTGTCATTAGGCCTGGGCACCAGCTTCCAAACATTGTTTCTCTCAAATTGGTTTAGCTCTTCTTGCATGGCTAAAACCCAATCTGGATCTAGAAGTGCATCCTCAACTTTCTTTGGCTCATCTTGAGACAGAAAGCTACTATATAGACATTCTTCTTGAGTTGCTCTTCTAGTTTGGACTTTTGAAGAGACATCACCTATAATAAGTTCAAAGGGATGATCTTTAGTCCATTTCCTTGAGGGAGGTAGATTTGCTCTTGAAGACGTAGCTTCATGATCATGATTGCCTTGATTGGATATTTGTCCTTGAGAAACTCCCCCTGAGTTTGTTGTCCCTAAGTGATCACTTCTAGAAGTATTCCTATGACTATCAACGGTATGACCATTTTGGCTGTCAACGAAACGCTCATTCTGACTGTCAACGAATCCACCATCATGACTGTCAACGAAATGACCATTTGGTCTGCTAGCTGCTATCCTTTTTAACCTTAATGCAGCAATTTCATCTTCACTGCTGCTTTCATCTGTGCTAGATACAACAACTTTAGGCTGTTTCTCAGTAGCCTTATCATGATTCACTTGATCTCCTTCCTTATTTTCAAAAGAAAGACTTTCATGGAAACCTTCATCACAGAGACCTTGGATTTTGAGATCATCAAACACAACATGTACAGATTCCATAACAATGTTGATTATGAGATTATAGACCCTGTAAGCTTTCCCTGCTGCATATCCCACAAATATTGCTTCATCTGCCTTTGCTTCAAATTTCCCCAAATGCTCAGCTTGATTTCTCAGAACAAAGCACTTGCATCCAAAGACATGAAGAAAATCCAATAGTGGCTTCTTTCTTTTGAGTAACTGATAAGGGGTCATTCCTTTGGCCTGATTAATCAAAGAAATATTTTGAGTAAAGCAAGCTGTGTTAACTGCCTCAGCCCAAAAATATGTAGGTAACTTTGATTCATCTAGCATTGTCCTTGCAGCTTCAATAAGTGTTCTGTTTTTCCTTTCAACTACACCATTTTGCTGTGGTGTTCTTGCTGCTGAAAACTCATGCAAAATACCATTTTCTTCACAGAACACCTTCATGCTTGAATTCTTGAATTCTGTCCCATTGTCACTCCTAATCCTTCTTACTTTGAAATCAGGATGATTGCTTACCATCTTGATGTGATTGATAATGATTTCACTTGCCTCATCTTTAGAGTGCAAAAAGAAAGTCCATGTAAATCTAGAAAAATCATCAACAATCACAAGACAGTATTTCTTCTTTGAGATGGACATAACATTTACAGGGCCAAATAGGTCCATATGAAGCAATTCAAGCTGCTGGACAATTGATGACTCTGTCTTGCTTTTGAATGATGCCTTCTTCTGTTTTCCCTTTTGACAGGCATCACACAAACCATCCTTGGAGAACTCCACCTGTGGAATTCCTCTAGCAAGATCTTTCCTCACCAAATCATTCATAACCTTGAAATTCAGATGGGATAACTTCTTGTGCCATAACCAACTTTCATCCTTGCTTGCCTTGCTGAAAAGACAAGTGATGGTGTCTGAACTTGTGCTACTAAAGTCAGCAATGTACACATTCCCCCTTCTGAATCCAGTCATTACCACATTGTTGTTTCCTCCTTTAGAAACAACACAGGCTTCTCTAGAAAAAGTAACAAAAAAACCTTTGTCACAAAGTTGGCTGATACTAAGCAAGTTGTGCTTAAGACCATCCACCAATGCAACCTCATCTATGATGACATTCTCTTTTGAAATCAAGCCATATCCCTTTGTGTAGCCTTTGCTGTCATCTCCAAAAGCAATACAAGGGCCAGCTCTTTCCTGAAACTCTGTGAGCAGGGTAGAATCACCAGTCATGTGTCTTGAACAACCACTATCCAAGTACCAAAGATTCCTTTTGTCTCCCTGCACACAATAAAACCAAATCAAGTCGATTTTGGTACCCAAGTTTCCTTGGGTCCTGTCTTGTTAGCCTTTGCATTCCCTTTTGTACCATTTTTCACTTTGGGCTCAGATTGATTCAAATCAATCTTTACCCTTGGTGTTGATTTCTGAGGGTTGCTCATATTTTCATTCATAGCATGCATAGTTGGAGGAACAATCATGTTATTCATGTTCCATGGCATTTGTGGCATGTTAAACATATTCATGTAAGGATTAGACACAAATGGCATGCTAGCATATGGATTCTGAAATTGTGCATATGGAGCAAACATGTTAGACATAACAGGCATTGTAGGCATGGAACTGTTCATTGCAGGCTTGGGCAATCTCACATTAGGGGTTTTCTTAACAGATTTGCAGTTAGTAGACAAATGACTAACACTTCCACAATTAACACATGTCTTTCTAGGAGCATATTTATCAGGTGTGTAATTGTTGTGTTTGTTAATTCCTACTTTGCCATTCCTGTTATTCTTTTTATTTCCCTTAGCCTCATTATGAACTTTCTCTACCTTGTCTTTCAATTGCTTGTTAGACAAGTGACCTACATTAGCTCTCTCAACAGGCTTCTCAATTTTCTTTAAAATACTAGACTCACCTTGAACAAAGTTCTTGGTGACAGGACCATACTTGTCATTAAGTCTAGTGAGTTTATCTTTTCTTTTGTCTGTCAACGAAACAGCCTGATCGGTTGATGGTTCATGTGTCAACGAAACATTGCATTCCGTTGACATATCAACCTTCAACAAATGATCATTGTTGTTTGTTGACTCTGTTCCTGATTCTAAGGTTTCACCAACATACCCTAGCTTCTCTTTGTTCCTTTCCCATGATTGCTCACAGAAGGATTCCACGCCTTGAACATTAATAATGTTGGTAGCAACATTCCTGGCATCCTTCCATTTTGCAATCACACTTTGTTCTATCTCAAGTTGTGTTCTAAGAATTTCTTCCCTTTGTAACACGTTCTCAAGTTCCTTCTTAGCATCCCTACTAACACATCTCATTTTCTCAAATTCAATGAGCTGTGCTTCTAACATTGCATTCCTATCACTTAAGAGTAGATTGGTCTCTTTTATTCTTGAATTCTCTTTAGTAAGTGATTTAAGAGTAACACGCAAATTATATAATACAGTAGACATTTCATTTACTGCATTGTCGCATTCCTCTTTAGAAAGCTCAGAAAGATTAGTAATTGTTACCTGGTTGCTTGAGGAACTTGCTTCCTGCTCATGATTGTCAGCCATAAGAGCCAAGTTGACATACTCAACATCATCATCAGAATCTTCACCATTACCAGCCCAATCATACTCCTGAGACATGAAAGCCTTTTCTTTTTGTTTGAGAAGTTCAAAGTATTTCTTTTTATAATCAACAGGCTCAAATTTCCTGTTCCCCTTCTCAACCTTGGGCTTTCTGCAGTCTCCAGCAAAGTGACCAAGCATTCCACAATTGAAACATTTTGACTTAGACTTTTCAATCCAGTTTGTTTTGCTAGGTTGAAAGTCTCTTCTTGGTGGCCTTGCTTCTGAGTTTCTTTTGAACTTGAACTTAGAGAATTTTCTAGACAGAAAAGCAATGTGTTCATCAATCTCATCTAAGTCCTCCAAGTTGGCTGGTTCTGATTCTTCTTCTTCTGTCATCTTGTCTTTACCCTTGCTAACATCACTCCTACAACTAGATCGACTAGTTGTGGCCTTTGCAGCTTCTTTATTGTCATCTTCAAGTTGGTTCACTGATGCAATCAATGCAATAGATCCACCCTTCTTCTGTACCTTTTCAATTTCTTCATCTTGCTCCATTTCCAGCTCATAAGTCTTCAAGGTTCCATAAAGCCTTTCAAGAGTGTAGTCTTTGTACTCTTGAGTGTTTCTGAGAGAAACAGTCATAGGCTTCCATTCTTTTGGAAGAGCTCTAAGAAATTTAAGGTTTGAATACTTGGTTTGATAGATCCTCCCATACAACTTTAATCCATTCAAAAGCTTTTGAAACCTACTGAACGTGTCATTTAGGGTTTCACCAGCTTTAAAATGGAAATGCTCATATTGTTGTATAAGGAGTTGCATTTTATTTTCCCTGACTTGCTCAGTTCCTTCACAGAGTGTTCTAACAGTATCCCATACTTCCTTAGAGGTTGTACAGTTGATAACATTGTCAAACATCTCTTGCTCCAAACCATTAAACAGAATGTTCATGGTCCTTTTGTCTTTATGAACTTCTGCAATATCTTCAACAGTCCATTCTGAGACAGTTTTTGGAATCTCTACATCAGGTGCATCATCTGGCAGTCCAACTCTAGAGTCAAGCTTCATGGGAACGTGTGGACCTTTCTCAATGCAGTCTACATACCTCTCATCCATAGACATGAGATGTAAATGCATCTTTACTTTCCAGTGAAAGTAATTGTCTTTATCAAGAACTGGTATCTTCACACCTATATCCTTCTTCACCATGGATTCTGTTTTTGGTCTTGATCTTTAAACTTCTTGTATGTTAGAAGCTCGCTTTGATACCAATTGTTATTCCCAAATGACCTAACAGAATTGTAGAAGGGGGGGGGGGGGTTGAATACAATTCTTGATATTTTCTTGAAACTAAACACTTTATGAAATTAAACTGAACTGAATAAATAAAAACACAAGATATAAATAATTCAGTTGGATTGTTTGATGATCCAACTGAAGTGTTTTTATTGCGGAAATAATCTGTGATACAAATGTTCACAGCTGCTCAGTTACAATGTTGTAGAGAAGAAATGCTCTCAAAAATAGCTAATACAATCTATGTGTTTTTCTTCTCTTTTTCTAAAGTGACTGCTACACTTGGTTATAAATCCCAAGTTTACAATTCTACATTTGGTTAAATTAATGAATAATAGAAGTAACCATCAGTAGCTTGCTTTTCATTCCTTTTGTCCAATGGTCCTTGGAGATCTTTGCTTTTGTCTTTATGCTCATTATAATCATTCCCAAGAGCCTTATTGAAAATTAGAATGTTTCCTTATTTCCAGTAACCACTTTGATGGTTTCCAATGCAAAGTACACTTCCATATCTCCTTTTAGATCTGTTCAGTAAACTGTCACTATCACTTTGTCAACTGTTCAAAAAGCAACATTGATTCGTTGATAGCAAGGAGATGTGTTTCGTTGATAGCTTCATTCTTCATTCCGTTGATGGTGTTTCCCTCGTTTCGTTGATGGGTAAACTCCATACCGTTGACAGAGTAATCTTCATACCGTTGACATGTCTTCACTTAGGCAGAATTACAAGGCATAACATATTTACAATTAACCAACCTATTTTGCCTATCTAGTACATAGTCAACATGACTTAGAAAACCTATCTAAAACATATAATAGAATGCCTATCATACTGTGAAGTATTGTACAATGCAATTGCTACAACACTCATTTCGTTGATGAGCTTCCTGTCAACGAAACACTGCTAAGCATGCTATTTCGTTGACAGCTACAAAATTGACTTTACACAAATTCTACTAAGTGTTTTATGCTTATCATCAAGAACAACATATTCCTAACAAAAGTAACATTTGTTATTACAACTCAAATGTACTATCCAGGATCTCATCTATTATTTACAACCTCTACCTGAAGTTACAATAATAGACCTCATCGTTCTATACAAGGTTTAATAATACAAACCTACTCGAAAACAATTCTTACTAATTCAGTCTGCAACTATTCTACTCACACCGGCAGTATCCATCCTGCTGAACTAACTCAAGGGTGGTCTCTCCATCCCCTTGCTCTCGTAACACGAGGTGAATCTGCAACGTTTTCTTCATGCTGAAAGTTTTAATAAAGCAAGAATGATCTAATAGCGCTCAACAAGAAATCTATCCCAGTTTAAATCTTTAAACCTTTAAGGTAGATAATCCATATAGGATCAAAGTTTTAACACTACTAGGGTTTGTCCCCAAAATAGTACCCCGTTCAAAATACTGTATGAATTATAATCATACTCAAATACTTTTCGTAAATCATTTAGAAATCCTTGGTATCGATATAATGAACCAAGACTCAAAACATATCTTTTCAAAATAGATATTAATATTGGAATCAAGGCTTAAAGCCTATCCATTGATTCAAAATACTATATAGTTCAACATACTGTATATCTTAAATACCTTCTCAACATATATACACGCATATCTATTTAGATATCTCATACTGTTCAAAATACTGTAAAATATCAGTAATGAACACCTTTTTGACTCTGTTGTGTTGTGTTATATAAAAGAAGCAAGAATGAGCACTATAGCTCGACAATAAGATATAGCATCATAATCATATATGTAAGCTGATATCATAATCGAAAACTTTTGAAACTCCGTTCATATACAGAACGATATGTTTAAATATTCTTTTCGTCAAAACAGGCCATACAATACAACTACTGTATGAGGAACATCATTACTCATCAGTGCCACATTATCAGTAACTCAGCACCTAGGCTTTCGTTACAATGTGCAACACAACTCCAATTGGAGGGAAGGGACCTTTTTCCGGAGCACGCCACAATATACGATGATCAGTCGTTGTATCGTACTCACACTTTTCTACTAGTAGATGGACGACATCTTAACACGATTATCACCCTAGCCGCATACGGGCTTTGTATCTGTTGGACTGTCCTACAGCCTCTTACGCGAGATAAGTGCCGGATTGCCTAGCAGCCTCTTACGCTATAATCAGAGGTACTGTCCAACAGCCTCCTTCACGTTTCCTCCTGGTCCTGGATAAAATCAATGAAACGGGAATCGGATTTTAATCCTGATTTCCCCAAGTACAAATACTTGTCAAAACTTTGCAACAGTTCAGATTCCTTACTCCAGAGTATTTGAAGGGAGTAAGTCACGGTGTGGGTTGACATCAGTCAACGAAACTACGAATGATTACTACGTATTTTGAAATTACGACCCGGGAGTTTTGTAAAATACCTTTAGTTCTGATAAATCAGAACCCGAAAAGATACTCACTTTTAATGAAAGAGGCAAGTGAACTCATATGTTCACTTCCTGAGATGGATTCCCAATTTTTGATAAGTTCAAATCAAAATTATCATTCGAGATAAATAATTATAGTAGTTGGGAACCCCTATTATACTCTCATAAATCCTTTTGAGATCAGAAAATATTTGTGTAAATACTAGAACTTTAAATAATAATATAACAAGGTTCTATGATTTTTAAATCATTTTTGGTAATATTTAATAAATATTCAAATAATAAATATTGAATTATGATTCAATATGATTCCACTTAAGTGAATATTTAAGTTAATTTTCACTTAATTAAATAAATCTCCAAATAATAAATATTAAATTATCATTCAATAAGATTCCACTTAAGTGAATATTCAAAATAATATTCACTTAATTAAATAAATATTCAAAATAATATTTTTAATAATATTATTTAAATATCTCACATTAAATATCCAATAATATGTATATCGGAATATTTAATCAACATTTTAAAATATAACTGTCCCTGGAACCCTCCAGCTTCTGACAGTATAATCAAGACCAAAATACTAATTTGACTCCCGGTTTAATATTTTAAAATCCTCGTACGAGCGCTCTACCCTTAGAGCCTCTATAACACCTCGGTTTATATCTAATATTTACATAGCATATAAACCCTTATATCTTATAAAGCTTTCTATCAAAAGCGTAAACAGTTTATAAATATTTTCACAGCATTAAAGCAGAATATATCACAACAACATCACTTATATGATGTAGGGTTTGAAAACTGACATGCATCTATCATATGCATATACTACATCTCAACATTTTTAATACCATCACATCTATATACGATGTAAGGTTTGAAAGCATGCATGATATCATATCATATGCATATACTACATCTCAACATTTTTAATACCATCACATCTATATACGATGTAAGGTTTGAAAGCATGCATGATATCATATCATATGCATATACTACATCTCAACATTTTTAATACCATCACATCTATATACGATGTAAGGTTTGAAAGCATGCATGATATCATATCATATGCATATACTACATCTCAACATTTTTAATACCATTAAATCTATATACGATGTAAGGTTTGAAAGCATGCATGATATCATATCATATGCATATACTACATCTCAACATTTTTAATACCATTACATCTATATACGATGTAAGGTTTGAAAGCATGCATGATATCATATCATATGCATATACTACATCTCAACATTTTTAATACCATTACATCTATATACGATGTAAGGTTTGAAAGCATGCATGATATCATATCATATGCATCATCAGTATAAGTAATGGAAAACATAGCATGGAATGAGAAAACTTGCCTCGGGTCCTTGGTTGTTAGGGGTTCGAGGATTTGTCGGGAAATCTATAAACAAAGAAATATCCGATCAGTTCCCTGGCTTAATCATTTAAAGTGCATTTAACTTAAGCACTAACGTTCTATTAACGAACATCAAATGTCTCGCTCTTGGTCACTTATAACCTCATGACATTCCTTAAACTCTTAAGTCAAAAGTTTGGTTGATAATCCATTCACAAACCCAAGTACTTTACCATTGCTAACTCATTGTTTTTAACCATCCCCTTAAGGGTATTTCACTCGCGCAACTTTTGTTCCCGTAGTTTTATAAAATCGAAAAATCATCATTTTAACACGAAACCTCCTAGGTTCCTTTCCTAACTATCCATGCTAGTATCCATTTTAATATCTCGACCCAATTCCATTTTTAAAGGGTTTGATCACAATCTCAAAGTTCATGCAGTGAACTACTTAGTTACTCGAAACCGCTTTCACTAAAACAGGTGTTTCTCCTAAACCGTAAATCGAAACGATACGATTCTTTCACCAAAATAAACTACAAAACAGAGCCTATATGATCATGGTCATAAAGAATTTTTGTTATGCCTAGAAGGTAACCGTGGTCTCTGTCCGAACTTCCTAAGTGAAATTCAACATGGTAACGACGCTTAATCGTGATTCCCGTGTTTAAAACACTCAAATTCATTCACCAATCAATACCCAAGCAATCATAACTCAAGGATCTCATCTAAACCAATTTATTTCTGTCTAATCATGCTCATAACATTATTCACAAGTTCAACCATCAAGATAATCACTAAACAATCATTATAACCAAGGATTCAACCTTTAATCCATACTATCTCAAACTATCATCAAACTTAACATAATAATCAAAGTATAATCAAGGGTGGGAGATGTTTATACCTTCCTTGATGCTTGGTATACCTTAACAATAGCTTACATACCCTTGCTTGATCCTTAATCAACCTTAACAAGCCTTAATCTTCAAGAACAAATCAAGAAAATCATAAGTTACTATTCATTCTACTATTCATCATCAACTTTAGCTCACCTTTTGAGCATGATAACAATCATGGATAAAGCTAGGATCAAGGATTTACCTTAGTTTATGGATGAGGGTGATTTAGAGCCCAAGATCATGAACTATGGTGGAGTAGAAGTGGAGGAAAAGTTTTCTTATCCTTGGTGGAAGAAAATGGCCAAAAGTTTGATGGTGGTGTGATGCATCTCTTTTGATTTTCTTTTCTTTTCTCTTTTTGTCTAATTACACTTAACTGGATGCATCCATTTTGTGTGGTTTTGGTGGAGTTTAGTCACCCCCTTGCCACATGTCAATCTTTTGTGGTTTTGTGGTGAAAGTGGTGACAAGGTGGTGATTCATCACCTTGTCATCACTTGTCATCACCTATGTCATCCTCCTGCATCATGCTTATGTCATAATTTGTGTCGTCAATCCTCTTATATGATGCACTTGATGATCTTATATGATACTTCCCCTTCGGTTAGGGTTTAATCCATAATTCGTGACGCTTCTGTTTCGCGATAGGTTCAAGTGATTTTAAAAATGTTTCTCTGTACCAATGCTAGGGATACTTCCTTGATCTTTCCATTACCTTGGCTTAATATATGATCATGGATTTCTCATTCTAAATACTTTCTCAAAACGATCAAATCAATACATCATTGATTGTCCGATGAATAGTGCTCAAAATTTAAAGTTGGAATCTCCCGATTCTGATCGCGTTTGCATTCACTTATTTTCCTTATATATCAATAATATAACTTCAAAACATTCATTCCATGCCTCGCATATATAGTGGTCTGAAAATTTTCTTAGCCACCAAATTCACTATTCATCAACATTTACTATTCATCAAAATTTTTAACTAAGTCCAAAATTTGGGGTTATTACACCCATCATGTAGAACACAAGTCCTCATCCATAAGGGAAAGAATTGACTTTACTAAGATGCCATTGGAGATGATTTATGGCAAGCTTAAGACTTATGAGATGGAGCAAAAACAAAGAGTGATAATCGCAGGGACAGTGGACAACAAGAATTCTGCACTCGCAAGATCAGCTGCACTTGTAGTGGATGAACCAACAACTTCTGATATTCAGGTTCAAACCCCTAGAGCTGGAAAGGAGGTGATTATAGAAGCTGAAATGGATTCTGTAAATCTGGGTGTTGATGAAAATGATTACTACACCCTAGAAGAGCTTGAGCAAATGGAAGACAAAACCATGGCGTACTTAGCTGCAAAGTTTAGCCACATTCGTTTCAAGAGAAATCCTAAGTACAAGTTCAAGGGCTCAACCAACAGATTTCATAAGAGCAAGTATTCACCAGACACTGGCTTTAAGGGAGGCTACAAGACTGGCATGATTGATAGAAGCAAATCAAGATGCTACAACTGCAATGAGTTAGGGCATTTCGCCACTGAATGTAGGAAGCCTCGTCAAGCAAGAGACAAGAAAGATGTCTATGAGAAGAAATATTCTTATGAGGATTTGAATAAAGAAAATGCCAAGTTGAAACAGAAACTGGAAGGCTTATCTGGAAAGCAGAAAGGAAAAGCTTATATTGCATAGGGTAAAAGTTGGGATGATACTGATTCGGATGAAGAGGAGGAGTATGTAAATCTTGCCCTAATGGCTGACTCTTTAGAGGAATCACCACAATCATCTTAGGTACCTATCTTAACTATAATTGACATGTCTAATTCTGAGTACAAGAAAACTGTGCAAGATCTTAGTGTAGAATTGTTTAATGTACACACAAGCATGCTAGCATCAGAAATTGAAAATGCTAAACTAGTTCTTAAGGTTAAAAATCTAGAATCTAAGAATGAAGAACTAATGCTTGTAGCTGTCACATTAGAAGATCTTAGACAGAGGAATGAGTACTTAGAGAACAAGGTCAAGTGTAATGATGAGATAGAGACTATATATCCTTAGGAAGCAGATTTCAGACCTAGATTTGAAACTGAATGCATATAAGAACTCCACCCTAATTTCTAAGGAAATAATTGATACTCAGACTTAGGGAATAAAACTGCCATAGGATTTGACTACAGCAAAAGAACTGGAAAGAAGATAGTGGAATTTCCTATGACATCTTCAACTGCAATGAGTTAGGGCATTTCGCCACTGAATGTAGGAAGCCTCGTCAAGCAAGAGACAAGAAAGATGTCTATGAGAAGAAAGATTCTTATGAGGATTTGAAGAAAGAAAATGCCAAGTTGAAACAGAAACTGGAAGGCTTATCTGGAAAGCAGAAAGGAAAAGCTTATATTGCAGAGGGTAAAAGTTGGGATGATACTGATTCGGATGAAGAGGAGGAGTATGTAAATCTTTCCCTAATGGCTGACTCTTCAGAGGAATCACCACAATCATCTCAGGTACCTATCTTAACTATAATTGACATGTCTAATTCTGAGTACAAGAAAACTGTGCAAGATCTTAGTGTAGAATTGTTTAATGTACACACAAGCATGCTAGCATCAGAAATTGAAAATGCTAAACTAGTTCTTAAGGTTAAAAATCTAGAATCTAAGAATGAAGAACTAATGCTTGTAGCTGTCACATTAGAAGATCTTAGACAGAGGAATGAGTACTTAGAGAACAAGGTCAAGTGTAATGATGAGATAGAGACTATATATCCTTAGGAAGCAGATTTCAGACCTAGATTTGAAACTGAATGCATATAAGAACTCCACCCAAATTTCTAAGGAAATAATTGATACTCAGACTTAGGGAATAAAACTGCCATAGGATTTGACTACAGCAAAAGAACTGGAAAGAAGATAGTGGAATTTCCTATGACATCTTCAGCTCTCAAGAAGGATACTCCACATATTCTTAAGGATGTATATTGTCCAGTTTTTGTTAAGCCGGTTTCAGCACCTTTTAATGAGGATGATCTAATCATTAGACAAGAATTGCTCAAGGAGGATCTTTTGAAGGAAGTAGAGGTAAATACTAAGTTGCCTAGGAAGTCATTAAAAACTGAATTACCTAAAACTGATATAGGCAATAAGGTTAGCAAGGCTAAAAAGAACATGAATGGGAAAGGTAGTGTTAATCAGAATATTGTTTCATCTACTCCCATTGCATCTAAGAAGTTGTGCACTAATTGTAATTCTACTGGACACCTTACACATGCATGTAAAAAGGTTAAAGTAGAAACTGCTGTTACTTCTGAAATGCATAACATGTCTGACATGCCTGATCTTCATGAACCATGTGGAAAGAAAGAGTGCTTACAATGTACATACAATATCATGCATGTTTATTTTAAGTTGATGAATGCATCTAGTAGCACTAGTACTGTAAATGATAAATCCACAAACAACATGAAAGTCAAACAAGTTAAGATTGACTTGAATGTTACTCCTGTTAAAGTATCTAAACCTTCAGGACCCAAACAAGTTTGGGTACCAAATTCCGCTTAATCAATCTGTGATTGCAGGGTAAGGTTAAAAGCTCAAAGGTCGTGTGGATTCTGGATAGTAGTTGTTCTAGACACATGACAGGTGAAGAGTCCCTGCTTATATAGGTGGTTAAGAAGACCGGCCCGATTGTAACCTTTGGAGATGACAACAAAGGATTCACTACGGGATATGGTAATTTGAGAATTGGAAATGTCATCATTGAAAACATCTCTCTTGTTGAAGGATTGAAGCACAATCTTCTAAGTATCAGTCAATTCTGTGATAAAGGATACAATGTAGATTTCAGAAAGACAAGTGCTTGATCACAAATAGGAAGGATGAGAAGCTTGCTCTACTAGGAGTGAGAAAAGGAAATTTGTTTATAGCTGACTTAAGTTCTACCAGTGAAGGAGAAGTTACATGTTTCTACAGTAAGGCATCTTCAGAACAAAGTTGGCTATGGCATAAGAAGCTCTCACACTAGAACTTCAAAACTATGAACTCTTTGGTAAAGAGAGAGTTAGTGAGAGGGTTGCCCTTGATGGAATTTTATCAGGAGGGACTATGTGAAGCATGTGAAAAAGGGAAGTCTAAGAAGGCATCACACAGAAGAAGAGAAATGACAAGCATTGCTGAACCTCTTCAGCTGATTCATATGGATTTATTTGGTCCAGTCAATGTTATGTCACTTTCAAGAAAAAGATATGCATTAGTGATGGTGGATGACTACTCCAAGTACATGTGGGTGTTATTCTTACATTCAAAGGATGAAGCAACACAACTAATCATTGATCACATCAAGAAGATAGAAGTGGAAGCTAAGCTACCTGTGCGGACAATCAGATCAGACAATGGAACTGAATTCAAGAATGCAGTTCTTAATGATTTCTGCTCAGAGAAAGGAATATCTAGACAATATTCAGCACCAAGAACTCCTCAACAGAATGGAGTAGTGGAAAGGAAGAACAGAACCTTGGTTGAAGCAGCAAGGACAATGTTAAATGATTCAAAACTTCGCACTTACTTTTGGGCTGAAGCGGTGAATACAGCTTGCTACACTCAGAATCGAACCCTGATTAATAAAGATCATGAAAAGACTCCGTATGAGTTAATGGCCAACAAGAAACCAACACTGAAGTACTTTCATGTGTTTGGTGGAAAGTGCTTTGTACTAAAAGATGGAGAACATCTATTCAAGTTTGATGCCAAAGCAAATGAAGGCATTTTTCTGGGCTATTATCTGGAATCTAAAGCTTACAAGGTGTATGTGATTGAAGATAAGAAAGTGTTGGAAAGCCTAAATGTAACATTTGATGACACCAAAAGACAAGGCCTGCAAACTAAAGAGAACTCTGAATCCTTGGTATTTGAAAATCTAATCAGGAGATCTCTCTGACATTGAAGAAGAACCTGAAGTTGTTCCTGGTGATAATAATAATGATAATGATAATGATTCTGGACCAAGTGGTGACAGTGGTGGAGATCCTCAAACTACTACAGGATCCACTAGTCAATCAACAAAGTCAACAGATCATACTGGCAACAACTTAGGGGGAGCAGGAGAAGGATCAACTAGTCACACTCCACAACATTTTGAACAAGGAGAATCATCAAGATCGCATCTGCCAAGACAAAGGGTATGGAATAGAGATCATCCCTTTCACTTGATCATTGGTGATCCGGACACAGGAGTGATAACTAGGAGGACATCACAAAATGAGTGTCACTATTCTGGGTTTCTTTCAGAAACAAAACCTAAGAAAGTTGAAGATGCTCTAGATGATCCAGATTGGGTGATTGCAATGCAAGATGAACTCAATCAGTTTGAAAGGCAGAAAGTTTGGAAGTTGGTACCCAGGCCTAAAGGAAAATTTGTTATAGGAACAAGATGGGTATTCAGAAATAAGTTGGATGAAGATGACATTGTAATGAGAAACAAAGCCAGACTGGTTGCTAAAGGTTACTCTAAAGAAGAGGGTATAGATTATGATGAAACCTATGCACCAGTAGCAAGACTTGAGGCCATCAGAATGTTTCTGGCATTCGCAGCACATTCCAATTACAAAGTATATCAAATGGATGTGATGAGTGCTTTTCTGAATGGGGAGCTAGAAGAAGAAGTGTATGTGGAACAACCTCCAGGGTTTGAGGATTCAAAACTGGCAGACTTTGTGTACTTTCTATTCAAAGCTCTCTATGGACTCAAACAAGCTCCAAGGACATGGTATGACACTCTCTCTGAATTTTTACTTGAAAATAACTTTACAAGAGGTGTCGTAGATAAAACTCTCTTTTACAAAAAGCACAAAAATGATCTAATATTGGTGCAAGTATATGTTGATGACATAATATTTGGTTCTACTAATGATGATCTATGCAAGAGATTTGCTAAGTTAATGCAGAGTCGATATGAAATGAGAATGATGGGTGAATTGTCATTCTTTCTTGGACTACAAGTGTATCAAAGGCTAGATGGAATATTCATTTGCCAGTCCAAGTACATTAAAGATCTTCTAAAGAAGTATCAAATGGAAGACTCATCTACAACAAAGACTCCAATGCCAACTGCCACTAAGCTTGATAAGGATGAAACTGATAAGAAGGTTGACATCACAAGCTACAGAGGTATGATAGGCTCCTTACTATATCTCACTGAAAGTAGACCAGATATAATGTTTGTAACATGCTTGTGTGCTAGGTTTCAGTCTGATCCCAAAGAATCTCATCTAATAGCTGTTAAGTGAATATTTAGATATCTTAAGGGAACCCCAAATCTTGGAATTTGGTACCCTAAAGATACATGATTTGATCTTATTGGATATACAGACTCAGATTTTGCAGGTTGTAAGATTGATCGGAAGAGTACTTCAGGAAGCTGTCAGTTTCTTGGAAGAAGGTTAGTTTCTTGGTATAGCAATAAGCAGCACTCAGTGTCCACATCAACAGCTGAAACTGAATACATAGCTGCTGGTAGCTGTTGTGCTCAAATCTTGTGGATGAGGAACCAACTCTGTGACTATGGACTTTTGTTGACTAAAATTCCAATATTTTGCGACAACACAAGTGCCATAGCAATCTCCAACAACTCAGTGCAACACTCGAGGATGAAGCACATCGACATCATGTATCATTTTATCCGAGAGCATGTCATGAATGGAACTGTGGAGTTACATTTTGTACCCACAGAGGAACAAATTGAAGACATTTTTACTAAACCGCTTGATGAATCCACTTTTTCTAAGCTGGTTGGTGAACTTGGGATGTTAAATCTTTCTAATTGATTTTGATTAAAAGTCAGGAACTGCAAGATAGTCCTAGTAAATACATGAGTTTAAGAATTTCTATATCCTTAGGACTCTTGAATTTATTTTCGGGAGCAATTCTCATAGGTTAGAATTATTGTACTAATTTTATGTCATATTTATGGATGATATATCTTCTGGAATTTAACTAGTTAATAATTCTAGAATTATTTAGGTGCTAATATTTGTTCTAAATATGTAAGCATCTATTTAATTCGAATTGATTTACTTTGTTTTAAACATTGTAGATTAATGCAGCATAATTTATTAGATATAATTGGTTAATATCACTTAATGATATTTAGTCGATTTTATTCTAAGAAAATTGTGAATTTTCTGTTAACTTTGAATTTTTGGTGAAAAAGTTTGATTTTATATAAATTCTGGTTTGACAGAAAATAATAAAAGTTTCTTTTTAAACAAGAACAGGTTTAAAATTAAACTGGCAGCAAAAATCTATCGAAAAAGGAATTTCGATGGATTTTCTAAGTACTGGACAAAAACTACCGAATGATTTATTCGATGGTTTTTTGAAAAAGAAAGGAAATCTATCGAAGGGTATATCTCGATGGTTTTTGAAAAAGGAAATGAAATCTATCGGAAGAATTTAATTCTTTCATATTTAAAATTCTTGATAGTTTCAGAAAGAATGTTCGATAGTTTTTGGTTTTTAAAGCAAAAAAACTATCGAATATGAAATGACGAAAATACCCCTGAGTTTCAAAAAGTATAAAACAGCCCCTTAGACGTTTTTCATCACTATTTTCAGATCTAAGATTGGTTTATTATACTTACATATATATATATATACACGAACTAGAACTAAAAACCTCGACAGATTCTTAAGTTTTAACCGTGTAAATCAATTATTTACCACAATAAATTCATTTTTAAGTGAAACTACTGTGTGTTTGTGATTATTTTGGATTTCTGATCTCGGTTTTGCAAGAAACTATCGATAATGACACTTTTGAATTTCGAGATTTGTTAACTGTGCTCTTGTTTAAGAAATTAGTTGGTAGACAATTGGTTTCTTTAAGTTTTTAGTAAAAAAATTCGAAGGTTAACAATTAGGGTTCTAAGTTTGTGATTTTTCGAAAAGGGGTTATTTTATAAGTTGATTAATTAGAGATAACTAGCATTGGTGCCCGTGCGAGGCACAGGACTCGCATACAAGCTCATTTCAAGATCTTATATGATGACGAGACTAAATAGGTTAAAGGAATGAACATTACATTACATGTGGGTTTTTTTGTTCTTGGCGTGGATGGATCAGCAGCAACAGTGTTTCAACTGGTGATCGAGGTTGGGATGCATGCAACACCTTAGACATAATTTTAGAGTGTGTAACAATTTGGAGTATTACACGAAAGGTGGTCTAGGTCCGCAAGCAAATTTTCAATTGGGACAAGAATGAAGTGTTCTCCTTACTTGCGAACGCGGCGCGAGGTGAGTAATTAACTTGTATTTGGCAACAAAGTTACAAAACCGTTGAGGGAGTTGTTAAAGCAGTCATGATATCATTGCGAGAGGAGTTTTTGTTGACGAGGTAGATAGGAAGTTCCGCACGAGGTAAAGTCGCTTGGAATGGGAGCGTAATTTATTTTTTGCAGCATAAAAATGTACAAACGTGAGGAGTGAATAAGCATTATTAATTTAGGGTTGTACTGTGAATTTGCAACATGTGCAAATGAATTAAAATCATCTATGGCTCAAACCTTTTTTGTGTTAACAAAAGTGAATAAGAATTGGCTGTATGTGTAAATTTTTACTGGGAATTAAAATAATTTAAGATTTCAATATGTGTTCTGTCGTATAAGATAAATAATTGGTTCAAATTTTTTTTAAACATCTACATAAATAAATTAAATCATTTGAAAGAGTTGGAAACACTTTATGAAAGTTATATCATAGTAGGCATGTTAATGTACACAGCAGATTATGCACCAGGCGCCTAGAGGTTGAGTTTTCTGTTTGGAATATGTGTCGGTTCCATAATATAAGTAAGGTTTATCGATTCAAACTAACATTACATATGTCTTCTGGAAGTTGTAATCTGCAAATAATAACTCACCAACCTGTGTAAACTGAATACAATGAGAAGGTTGCTTCTTAGAAATCATCCACTGGGGGTGGTTTGGTCAAGACACGTTCGCGAAGGTTTTAGTTGCAAAGAAATTGGTACACAAATTAGACATTTGAAACTTGAGCTAACCAGGGATACATGGTGATTCAGTTATTTTGAATGGCATGGGTAGCATCAAAGGGTTTAAGATATCTCCAAGGCTGTCCAGGCTATAATGAGTGAGGAGACGAAACATAATGTTGCCAATTCTTGTTTGGAAACTATAAACAGATAGCATTTGTAGGAAATATGGTTGCTGAATGTGGTAAATAGGTATTTACAGGGAGGTTTGTTAAAATTAAAGCTGCATTAGAAAAAACCAATAGTAAAACAACTTGTTCACAGTACTTAATAAAAGCAAAAACCATTAGAAAAACAACTTGTCCATGGTACTTAGTAAAAGCAAAAGCCATTAGGGAAACAACCCGTTCATAGTACTTATGTTTAATCCGGTAAACCGGCACATGTTTTATTTAATAGTAGGAGGTTCTTTTTTTTATAATTTAGGTAGTATTTTGCGCTTCTACCCCTGCTCCACTTGGTTCTGCCACATCTTCGACTTCTGTTGGCTCATATTCTGATAGCTTCACCACAGTGTATTCCTCATAACAAAGATTGGTGTTGTAGCTGCTAATTTTAACATCGAACCCGCAAGTTTTACCAATCACATTTTTGAGCACCGCTGGTATTTCAGTTGCGGGGTTGTCCTGCAATACACAAGCCAAGGTTATGAAGTTTAATGGGCATGACATGATGTGTTAGTGGTTATTAATGAATCAAAACTTAACCTGGGTTAGCTCCGCTAGGATATTCTCAACAGGTACAACTACCAAGCGCTCGACTTCTTTGTTGAAAAGAGTAAATGTTGTAGTTCCAGAAATGTCGACAACGCGCACAATAAGCTTGTACCTGGCAGTTGAGACAAACGTTTTGTTATTTTGACTTCTCAACTTCAGCATAGTCTGTTGCAATACTCAAAATTAAGCGAGAACTTGAGGTCAAGGTTCAAGGTTTAACTATTGAGGTATTTGAGGAAGTAATAGGTACAATCAATTTTTTATAGGAATAGGAGGCAGATTAAACGATGTTGTGTTGTGTACATGTGAAAAATACATGTAATATCTTCTAAAGCCGGGGGCACTAATTGACATTTTTTACAAAGAGCACAGTGCAGATATGGATACAGTAAAATGACAAGTGTTTGTTCAGGTTGGTTGGTTGTATAACAATATATACACTTTACATTGCGGAAATTTAGTCTTTAGGGCAATTTAAAAGTAAAGTTGGAGCCTTACCTTTGCTTGGGGTCAGACACATTCTCCGCGCAGCTTCCAAAGTAGTAACCCTGGCCAAGGAGGCGGACTTTGCGAGCACATTTTGGGCAGCAGGTATAGTACCATCCCTCGCCATCCACAATTGCAACAATCTCCGCATGACAGAGGCATCGTGCTAGCTGGCATGAAGAGGAATATATTTGTGAGGAAAAACCTTGAGTTAAACTATATTGTCAAGATGGTGTGGAGTAACAATTTTAGTTCCAAACCACATAGGTGTGAAATGGGTGTAATTAATAAATTACAATGTTTCATAAACCCACAACAGTGTGGGTTGATTTGTCCTAGGTTTAAGCCTAGTGTAATGCAAGAGGTGGCATATTTTAATTAATTTTTTAGGTGTGAAAAAGGTAGAATACATACCTTCTCTCCAGGTGGAAGCTGGTAAGCTAAGATTTCCTGAATGGTCAGGCGCTGCAAGGTGTTTGAGCTAGCTGCAACAAAGGGGCGGTTGATGGGCGGTGGTAGGTGCGCAATTGATTTTCCTGAAGCTGCCAGCACCGCTGCCCGGAGTTCAATGACCGGTTTGTAGTCTATATTGAGGTAGCTCTTTGTTGCATCAGTGCTTGAGAGGGTAACGTTATCTGTGGAAAGGGTCAGCGAAAGGCAACGCAATCATGAAATCACTGCAATAGGAGGTTTTGCTAACGAGATACATAACAAATTTGGCACTACTGAAACTCATTTGGAATGGGAGCATAATTTATTTTCGTGGCATGAAAATGTACAAACATGAAGAGCAAAGATTTATAAAATAGTTAAGAGAGAGAAGAAGCACAAATAATTTAGGGTTGAACTATGAACCTGCAACATGTGCAAATGAAAACAGTGCAGGCATGAAACATTAAGTAATTGTTGAAAGGGGTCATTCAAGGATAATCCAAGTTGAGAGTACTCTGCGAGCAGAGGCACAGTGTCATGAGGTTTGAATAATATAATATGTAGTTCAATTACCAGCAAATTTTTTTGTGAGGAGGCCACATATGACAGCAAAGACAGGGACACCTCGTGTTTCATTCAAAGCAGCCTGAAACTGTTCTGCCATCTCTTCCCAAAGGGTGACAGTCATCTTCTTGCCCCTAAAAGAGGTACACATGGATGGGTAAGGTTGGGCTGCCTGTTCATATTGCACAAAGGTACATATTTGTTTTGTAACATTATATGTGAGTTTAAAATAACACATAAAGGGGCATCATATGTTACCTTTCATTGGCCAGCACGATGTCCTGTTTCAGGGCACCATTTGATGCTCTTTCAGGATTCCCATAATCAGTGACCATACCAGTGACATCTGCATTGTAAAATATTTTGTTAAGGTATAATTGTTGAACGTCGTTTTGGACTTTTAAGTTTAATAACCTGGACTAACATAGTCAGTATTGAATTAGAACTTTTTTTCCCCTCACCTATCAAAGCGTAGACAACATTGACAAAGTTTGCAATGTTTTCAAGAGCAGTGAGTTCAAACTTGTGTTGGGGGATAATAGCAGTATCAGTGGTTGGTTCTATCTGGGTTCCATGATAGAAGGTAATAGCTATGTCCCGGTCCACAGCCCTGTACTTAATCGGGGCGCTAGCAATCCTCACATCCGAGATTCGATAAACCTTGCCCTCAGATATCAGGGGAAAACATTTGCTCTCTGACTATTCCTCACTGTAGCAATGATCTGGTTTTCCTGCATAGATAAAATAAAAATTATGACCAAAGAAACGTGCATGCAAAATTTTGTAAATTAATAAGCAATAGAAAGTTGTGAGGATACCTCTTGATCCAGGAGAGCAACGTTGGTGTGGAAAACCTGTTTTGTTTCTTTGTTAATGGATTCCCAAATTCGTGTTGCACGTACAAGGAGAGTAGAGGTAGCATTCCGTGGTGTTAAAGCAGGTATGAGAATGAACCCTTGTTCCATGGTTTTGTTTATTTGTTTAGGTTAACTGAGGTTGTGTATTTTGGACAATGTTGAGCCTTGCTTTTATAGTGATATCGAGTATAGAGCATTGATAAACAGGATACTGAATAGTTGTGTAACAGTTTGGACGTTTTAACAATTGCCAACCTTTCATTTTCTACTGCTTTTATGGTCCTGTATATTATATATAGTTCTTGTTATCTACTACATGAAATTATGACAGGGAATGCCAAGAGATGCTCCCGCGAAGAGAATTATACTATATAATTTTTGCAGTTGGTTTGGTGAAAAATAAAAAGTTTTTTTACCTTGTATTTTATAATAACATTTCAAAATAAATGTTTCAAGACCTCACTAAGCTTTTCAGAGAAATTATCTTGAATTTTTTTTGACATTTTATTAATTATGCATTTTATTTATAAAGGAAAATAGGCACTACTCAGTATTTTAATAAGTGTTGTAATAAGTTGTATCATATCAAAGATTCTTACTGCTGGGAAAGGGAGTTTGTTCTTTAAAGATTTCTATAATAAACAAACACAGTATTCGAGTCCATATTTTAATAAGTATTGTATTAAATTTTATTTACAAAACTCTAGTTTTTTTACAGCGATTCACCTGGAAATTAAATTTTGTTAGGGTCCTTTTTAGTAAAAGACAGAATATTTAAAGAATATAATGTCTTATAATAAATTTTTCGTTGGTGAGTAAATCTAATTTAGATTTATGTGCTAATAATATTTTAATAAGCATTGCATTAAACTTATTGACAATACTCTAATTTGTTTTCAGCAAGCTACCGGGAAATAAAATTTTGTAGGGGTTTTTTTAATAAAGCATCACTCTAATAAATCGAAATAGAGAAGTTAGATAATTCATCAAGGTGGAGCATAAACGACCCTCCCTAAAGGCAATAACTAAGCACAGGCAGAAGCATGCAGAACACTAACTAATTTACCAAGCTTTGGTGGAACCCCAAAAACCATCAAATTTGTAATAGCAATCAAATTCTTAACAAACGGGCAAGCATAATCATCATGCAATAATCCTAAATAACGCATGTTTCTTTACAGGAGAATGGCTTTCTGAGAAGAACCCTTTAATGTTGTTTTATGTGATGCATCTTCTTTCCAACATGATGTGCTAGATAGATATCTGGTTTTCTCTTTTGAACAAGCTTCGTTGATTCGACAATGGATTTAATTATGAGCTCACTGACGTTAGGTGCTTCAGCATTAGTTGGGACCTCGATCTCAAATGTACACAACGCACCCGCAATGCATTTGAGATGTGGTAGAGGAATTTCATGTTTGACCTAGCAGAGCAGGAGGCAGAGGTTGTTCAGAGATAGGAATAAATGTTAAATGCATGTACAGGTGCATGGGTGATAAAACTTGGACACGGAGTGGGGAAAAAAATTAGTGTCATACATGTTTGTCAGCACACTGTGTAATCAACTGCAGTAGAGGCAGCCCTGCGAGTTGCTCCAGCTCGCGTGTTTTGATGACCAATTTTGCAGTTCCAGTAGTGTCAGCTGCGAGTATAATTGTCTTTGAACTGGAATTAACAGGACCATGAACATAGGTTAGGAACATCTTCCACAAATGGGGTGGCTATGCAGGCAGAACCTTGTACCTTTTGCTAAGTGGGATGAACGACGCGCGACAGTAAGAGCAACGATATATTTTTTCGGGTGGGCACACAACACCATCGAGCCGCATAGGTCGGAAGCACCAATCCTCGCATGATAAGATATATTTAATGGTCACTGTGCAGTAGAATGCTTGCTTATGCATGAGCTATTTAACATGCAAAATAAACACTTTATTCAGCATAAGGTTTGCACGGATGAAAACAGTTCAGAAAGGCCAAGATTGCAGCAAACCTTTGGGCGCACCCATGTGTTTGGTTCTTTGAACTGCTGCAAAGTTAAATATATTTTTTGCACCCCAATTGGATATAAGCTTTCGTAGGGCTCTGTTGATGGAAGTTTGCAAATAAATTCGCCATACCTGGATGCAATAATGCTTCCAACTTTTTCCAGTGGTTTGTATGCTGGGTTAAAATAGAATGTTGTAGTTGATGTTGATGATAACCAAATATTTCCTGCACATGCATAAGACACGCAGTCATACAGACATACCTTTGACACATTTAAAATTGCACATTCCTCGACGTTCAAATTAAAATAGAACGACTACAAAAGTCGACTAAAACTTATTGTCAAAGACGATCATAATATAACCAAGTAACCAACCCAATAGCCTTAGGGTATTATTTGTCTAAACTACCATTGCCTACAGGCTACAAACAATCACGCATACACAAACGCATTGATATAAGATTTACTTAAGACTCAATAATAATGATTAGATCAGAAGGCAAGTAGGTTGTCCGGTAATCATAAAACTACATTAAATAACCATTTGTCTAAATTCACATTGCCTGCGTACAAATAGTCATGCATACACAATAGGCATAGATATAAGATTAAAAAAGACTAATAATAATGATTCAGTCCAAAAGGAGGCAGGATTTCTATTTTCTGGCAACTATATAACAACATTAAATTATCATTTTGTCTAAATTAACATTGACTACAAACAATCATGTATACACAATAGGCATCGATATAAGATTCACATAAGACTTTATAGACCAATTCTTTTACAAGATACTGCAACCTCAAGTTCTACCGTTTCCAGTTCTTTACCCAGTAGTCCATGACATTTGAAATGATTTAATTTTTTTGAACAGAAAGGCTCTTGTTAATTATTATTTCTGAAAATTTATACTCGCAGGAGTTCCCTCTATTAATTGTGCGAGTCATAGTACTGGAGTCTAAATAAGGATAGTAACTCACGAAAGATTAATGTTGCACCTCCTTTTTTACACAGATATACATGTAAATGTCAATACATTAAGAGCAGTCAACATCTCCACTCTTGCCTACATATCATGAATTCTTTTTTGTCTCTATCTTTGTCACCTACTATGACAATTCTCCACTGCTTGTATATCAATCATTTTCTGAGCATATGTCTAGACATCAATACCACTTGCTAAATTTTATCAAACCTTTATATGGTGTCCACAAAATAGATTCTTGATTAAAAAAACAAAACCGGCCCAAACTATTTATGCATGTTGATATAAATAGTGTCTATATTTCAATCAACATTAACTATAGTCTAAGATCACACAACGATGATGCAATTTACCATGTTGAGAATTAGAGAGAGGATAATACTCGTTCAAAAGTAACTAAATATATTCAGAACAAAGTTGATTACACAAACCATTTGTAGGTGAGAGTTAAACTGGCATAAATTAATTGACATGCATCACTCTTTTTTCAGGGTGCTAAAATGTTTAGATGGAAATGACAAGGAACACTAATAAGACCCAAAATGATGATCCAGAGCGGTGTTTAGTTTTAGTGACAGAGAGATTCGCCGTGATTAGTTTCAGTTTGGAGAGGGACTTGAGATGGAAAGGAGGAGCTTTGATTTTTGTAGGAGGGCGAGGTTTGGATTAGGTCAGGAGGTACCAAGGCTGAATAAATTTGCTCAGGATAACCGAACCTGTTCTCGTATAATAGATATATTGGAGAGGGACTTGAGATGGAAAGGAGGAGCTTTGATTTTTGTAGGAGGGTGAGGTTTGGATTAGGTTAGGAGGGACCAAGCCTGAATAAATTTGCTCAGGATAACCGAACCTGTTCTCGTATAATAGAAAACTTATTGTCATAGACGATCATGATATAACCAAGTAACCAACCCAATAGCCTCAGGGTATCTCCTATAAACTAAACAAACATTACAGGATAGACCGATTTCAAGGTCAAGGATGATGAGATCATTGGTTCAGAGCACCTCCCCGGGCTCTACTGGGAGCAGAATACACACAAGCAACGTTCATTTGTCTGTGCGTAGAATGACAGGAAACACACCAGGAACATTATGTTCAAGTACACATATGCCTGTGATGCTAAAGCCTCTGCCTATTTTGTTCATCATGTAGCTATGTTTTCATTTGGTCCAGGATACATCCTATTAATGTTACTTACATTTATATTTAATTTGCCTCATTTAGCTTTGTCATCGGGCAATTGTCAATGATAAACTTTAATTTAACTTGATAATCAATGGCATAGGCTCTATTTTTTTATTATTCATATTAATATTAATGTTATGAACTGAATTTATTCGGTGTATACCTCTCAACATAATCATACAAGCAAAACTGGTGGTTCAATTTTCGATCTTCAACTAAAATTTTGTCCAACAGCTTTGTATCTTATGTTTTTTGGTTATATATATATTTTTAAAAATGCTACGAATAATGTATATACATGGCATAAATTATAATAACATACAACAGATGGAGTGTTTCTGAATCAAGCATGAGGTCTTACCGCCGTTACATTTGGGTAGCAAGCCGGTTACAACCAGCACCAAGTTTTTTTGCCGGTAAATACCGAAGTTCATGTCAAATTGGGTCGCCTTAAATCCCCACAGTGATATGGTTATAACAGCGCCCCTGCATGAGAAGGGGATAATTTGGCAATTATAGCAGCTAACAAATATGATGCTGACTAAGCAGAGGCACTCTAAAACTACCAATAGGAGTAGTTTATATAAGGCAGAGCATTAAGTGTACCTATCGTCCATTAGCTGTATGCTTAACTTTTGTACGCCATGGTTGTTATGTTTGATGTTTCCCACAGTGTATATGACCCCGCTCACATCTAGTGACAAATCCTCTAAATAAATAGATGCAATTATTTCTTACAACTTACAAGGCTGTCATGTCTTCCAATCGAGCAGCAATAGTTGGAAATGGGCTGAGAACAAACTTCATCCTGGCAATGGAACAACTATCATAGCAAGGCCATGCCTTTGTCTGGGTATGTAAGAGTATCACCTTCCCTGCAATAACCGGGTTCCACTTGGGTGGCCCAGCAACTATTTTAAAGTTGGTGATGTAATAAACCAACCCCTCATGCAGCTCGGCCACGAACCGAGCCCTACCTGTTAGTTGTGACAAGGCCAGGGTTTGATTGTCCTGGTTCAGAGAAGGATTAATTTTTTTAGTGACATTTGGTCCAACAGAAAGTGTTTTTTTGTGCAGAAGAGTAGCATCAAATATTATTACCTCTTCGTCAAGGAGGATGAAATAGATTGCGGCCTCATCGGATGTACGATAAGACATGCCGTTCCAAAGCCGGATGACGCGCACCTTTATAGTTTCTTCTTGGAGCCCAAAACTAAGTGCAGAGAAAGTTTGCAACTGGTTGCGGCACTGCTAAGCCACCTAAGTGCCATGGAAATAATACAGAGGAGATAAGAAGGCCGCAACTCTCAGACTTTCAGACAAGTTATGGCATTCCTCATGTAACTTATATGTAGTTAATGATAGAATGTGTAAGGTTTCACATGGGCCCAAGTTGGTATAAGTTTACTTGTGTGTACAACGCAATTAAAAAATAATAACTTCCCCTTATGTGAGTCACATGGGGTCATTTACATAACATTTTCTATACATGAAAACATATTTTATAATTTTTGTAGTTTTTCCATTTTTTTAAATGTTGCCGAAGTTATAATGCGTGGCCAAAGAAAATTGTTGGTGTTTTTGGATTTTTGTGTTCAATAATTTTACATATTCCCTGTTTTTCACTTTAGTCGCACAAAATTGCATTTTTGAGTTTTGCCCGTGTAAATTTTTCTAGTGCTTTGCAAGTTTTTTTTCCTCTTTTAATGTTCTTTTAATCCTCCGAGGTTGCATAATTCTAGCTATTTTTATTATTTATTTTGTGTTCTATGCAAGTTTTTTTCCCTCTTTTAATGTTCTTTTAATCCTCCGAGGTTGCATAATTCTAGCTATTTTTATTATTTATTTTGTGTTCTATTATTTATCTTGTGTTTTATGTGTTGTGTATACGGATTTCTTTAATTGAACCCGAAGTTACTTATGCCAGAATTTTTTATGTAAGCAAGTGCCACAAAAACGATCAGGTAAAGACCTTGGACCATGCAACCTGCTTAGTTTTGATATGTGTAAATCGAAAGAACTGAGAAGCACGGTAAGAAAGTGAGGCAAAAAATGCCATATCAACCCTTATGGTAAATCATTAAAATTTTCCCGGTATACAATGTTTTTAGTATAGCTAGCGAATTTCAGATCTTCATCCACACAAACTATTCTAAGACCTTTTGGAGAGGTCACTCTAGATATAGCCACGTAGTATTGGCCATGGCTAAAAACTGGGTCAGGAAGGTATATGCCCACGTTTCTCACAGTTTGCCCTTGGCTTTGATTAATAGTCATTGCATAGCTCACAGAAACTGGAAACTGTTTCCTCTTCAGAACAAAAGGCAATGTTTTATCAGCTGGGGTCATACGGATCCTTGGTATATACGTTAATTCTCCAATTTTGTTACCAGTTATAATCAAGGCTTCAAGTAGAAATGGATAGCAGCGGGTCACTATCAGTCGTGTGCCATTACACAACCCTTTCTTGGGATTTAAATTCCTAAGCAACATTATTGGAGCCCCAACATTTAACTCTAGATCGTGATTTGGTAGGCCGCTAAATTTTAGAGAATTGAGGTATTCAGGGGGGTATAATACCTCAGTGCTGTCACTAGTTGAAGATCCCTTGCAAATGGTGTCACAGCTTTTGTATATTTTTGATTCACCAGGCAACCGATCCAAGACTTTTTTATTGATTATTCCCACATTTTCATTCAAGGGTGTTAGGATGGCTCGATCCCGTAAGTATTCAACATCTTTGTATTTCAGGTGGAGTTCAGCGTATATTTCATCTACCATCACATCAACTGGATCGCCAGTATATTTGACATGAACCTGTGTTCACAAGGTAATTAAATTTTACAAACCAGTAGAAACCTTCTATGAAAAGCCTGTGAAATATGTTATTCCTCCTAAATGCACAATATGTTATGCCTCGTAAATACACAGGGAACACCTCTGTAAAACAGCACAAACCACATAGCTACACATACATTTAATGATCAAGTAGTACATGTAATATATATAGTGCATACCTCATCGGGTATCCTAACCCACGAAGGATCGTTCTCATCGTCGAGAGGAGTAGTCCTCTCGGATCCATTGCCCAAGCCCAATACCCAGGCTGAAAATGAAATCTTTCTGCCATCAATCGTCACTGGCGGAACATCCTTATCTATGCGCATGTTGTCAACAAGCTGGAAAATTTTACAATGCTGCCATAAGGGGGATTTACATATACTCGCTTCGACAATTTGTTCACGCCCCCTTTTAGGTAGCACGGGCAGGACTTGCCGAAAATCGCCACCTAGGAGCATAGTCAACCCACCAAAAGGCATTGAACGTGCGTTTGGATTGACTTTCGTGAGTATATCTCGAAATGTGCGGTCAACTGCCTCAAACACATGAAGATGGGTCATAGGTGCCTCATCCCAAACAACAAGGCTTGTTCTGCAGATAAGTTCAGCCAGGTGAGTGTTTTTTTTAATATCGCAACAAGTCAATTCATCAGCATCGATTGGTATTTTAAAGCGAGAGTGAGCCGTCCGCCCACCCTCTATCAGCAGAGAAGCTATACCAGAACCTGCAACAGCCAACACAATCTTGCCCTCGCTTCTTAATTGTGCAATTATAGTTGACCACAAGAATGCTTTCCCGATTCCACCGTGACCATAAACAAAAAACATCCCCCCTGCATTTGAGGTAGTAGATTCAAGCACTCGGTCATATACGGTGCGTTGCATATGGTTCAAGCAACCAAGTCTGTCCATTGCTTCGGTCCGGAGATCACCCCGATTGTACATCATTTCCTCCAACAACAATTCATTTTTAAAATGTGAAATACCTCTTACATTAAGTTTGGGCATACCTGGGTAATCGTCCAAAGACTTTCCATGCTGTTTCAGCAACTGGGTTATTGCTTCAAGAGCTAGCATTTTTTTGTCCTCATCCCCGATTTTGAGATTCGGGGAATGTAAGAGCCTCCTACGATTGTACTCGATATCATCAGATAACTGATTCCAATGCTTCTCCCAAAGCATTGCTGGGTCACCAACCTCACAAAAAATCAAAAGCGTGACAAACAGATCACGGAGGTGTGAAGCACCAGCATAAACGGCAGCATCATCAAGTGCAATGTGCCATTCTTTATCAGACTCGAGGAGGCCCCTATGGAAGCAGGCCTCTTTGTAACTGCCGTACACAACTCCATCTACCGTTCGAACATCTGCAAATGTTTGTGCTCCTGCAACAAAATTCAGCAACAAGCGCATATAGAAACGCTCTCCACATGCAGGGTGCGCATACACCATACGGCCGACAACATTAATATTTTGTTTTCGGCGAAACCAGCGCTTTGCAGATGCATCCCATCGGTAGTATTTTGGGTACTCAACAAATGTAAGGTGCCTACCCAATGCATCAGAACAATTGTTTGCTAACCACTGCGTGAACATAGTTCCATTAGGATCAACTCGGTCCACAACTTCAGGCAGTGTCTCATTATCACGAAACATTACTTCCTGTTCATTTTCCAGGTGGAAGTACAAGCGTTGCACATATGGTTCTCTATGGTGGATAGGGAATTCAAATATCCCTCTACAGCTCTAGTATTCTCATGCGCGACAGACCCAACATCTACGCCCCCTGATGCTGATTCCATAACGGCTGTAGCAGTGTCTGGCCCTTTCCCGATGTACTTGAAAAGGTACTTGATGGATTGAGACCGATTACACCATTCAATGTTAATGTGGGCTTGATATTTAACAAGTAGTCCACGGTTATAAGGAACAACATGCATGTTATAAGTGGTTTGAAATAGACTGGTGTAAGCAAGGAGCTCTATTTTCAAACAGTTTTTGAAAAAGAATGCAACTCATTTGAACACTAAAATTGTAATAAGCAGTTGCAAACCTGTTGTCAAGAAGAATTTTGTTACATTCCACCGTTCTGTTTGTATTTCTTCTTCTATACATAGCGTACCCATCCTTGTTCACGGTGGTGCTATCGCTAAAAGGTTTTGGATAAAATTTTGTACAACTTCCCTTAAACATGCAGGGACATTTCGGATTTGCATCTCCACATGGCCCGTGCATCATAAGTTGTGACACTGCTTGGTACCCAACATTGTCAGTTTCCTTGTCGGGTATCTCAACACATATAATAGTGTCAATATCCTCCAGGGTCTTCAATTTGTCTGCATCAGCCAACCACAGAACAATATGGGCATGCGGCAGACCACGTTTTTGGAACTCAACAGTGTACACCGCTGCAAGGCATTATGCATGAAGAAACCTGTTGAAGTTGGCTCTATAGAATGCACTAGTAATAAAATAAAATTTCCTAGCCCTCCTTGAAGTTGGGACTCATATATGAACTAGCATTATTCCACTTACCTCATGAACACTTCGTTTGGAGCTTACTTTTTAATCCAGTTGTTGTCAGGTTCTTATAATTGAAACAAGAATGCACACACTGAGCATACGTAGGTGTTGAATTCTAATCCTGTCTAATTTGGTTAAAACCTAGGTTGGTTTAAAACATTAGGGGAAGCACAAAGCGATTGAATAGAATAAAAGTAATAAAAAAAGTACTCTTTGGCTATCCAAAGTATTATGTGTGATTTAGGAGTCTTAAAACGCTTGTGAAGCTAACCACATGGCTCGAAAGATTATGTTAACTATAAGGTGCTTTAACGTTTATTGGGTATTTAATTCAAGATAGTTTTTGGTGTAACATGTTTTACTATTGTTATCGCACACCCACCCCAAGGGCAATCGAATATTCAGCAAATTATACACTGACATATTCGGTTAATCAGGAGATCGGCAACCTTATAGTTGGAATTTTCCAGTTGTAAGCTCTTATGTCTAAAGCAATACTTAACATTTGTTAACCTATCTACTATCAGTCTACTTCCAGATTATCAAACACTTGTATACACATGCAGGCGTACAAAATAGTCAACATTGAAAACTAAGAAATATTGGCATGTTACCCTGACCTACACGAAATAAACCTTTTTCTGTTTGATGCGCGGCAGGGACCATCCATCCAATGTTGGGAAAAATGTAACCAAGGACTCAGATGGGAGTAGCAAGAACAGTTACATGACCGTGAATCGGGTTGAAATATCATAATCTAATTTGTTTTTAAGTTTTTTCAAAACTATTATTCTTAACAGTGTTAAATAATCTTGAGTATGCCTCATTATTTTAAAATTTTCGAGTTCTCATCTGCTTGCCAAAATATGTTGTGTATTTTATACCTTTTTGTGCCATCAGAAACGGCCCTCGAAGGACAACACTGGCCTTGTCGAATAAAAAAGGACAACACTGGCCTTGTTGAATAAAAAAACAGACTGCCTAATTTGTTTTTCACAGTGAATATAAAACTATACCAGAGATTGATTAGATCGACTCTATTCAACTGTACTACAGAACTACAATTACGCTTAATTTGCAAATTAAAATGTTGGGATCCCAGGCTTAGTCTGATTAACCATTATTGTCACCATCACTGGCAAAATCCATAATTTTGATCCTGATTAGGTGACTCAAACATATATATCACCAACCTAATATTGTAATATGTTTATTAGGAATGGACTGTTCATGAAGTTATCAACTTTTACGATTCCTCATTTTTTGTTTATTTAGTTGTAATCAAGTGCAGGACGACATAAATAAATGTATGTTTTTTGTATTTGAAACTTAGGGTATCTCAGCAACTTATCTGGATGCATCTGCAACAAACAACTGATTAATGCGGGGAAACTGAATCCTAGGAGAAGCTAATTTATCAGAAATGATTGACTGGTAAATTTATTAATTGCATGTTAATTTCTTGACTTTTATAGGCTATAGCAACAATTGGGGGGAGCTAGGCTGTCAGGAATATAGAAAGGGGTATGCAAAGAAGCAACACGAAGAAGAAAAATTATATTTTTTTTGTATGACCCATGCAATGATGTTCAATCATGTTCAATCAGAATGACCTTTGCGGTCGCATAAAAAGTACAGTAATGAATATAAGTACCTGCTAAGACGCGGCCTAACACATCATGTTTTGTTAAATCAGACATCATTGCATCCAGCTTTAGCTTGAACACCCGGGAAATTATATCTGGTCGTACCGAAGCGTCACTGGAACCACAAAGTTCCACTGCATATTTGATCTCTTCCCATTTTGGATTGCACGTAAAAGTAATGAACAGATCAGGGTGGCCATACTCCCTGCACACAGCAAGCGAATCCTGAAAGTTTTGTTGCATATATCTATACCCGCCTGTGAAACTTGATGGCAATACAACACGCTTGCCCACATCTGCAGCCGCCACATCTCCGCGCCGAGCACTATCAACAAGGTTGTTGTATAATTCTGACCTAATTATGGATTGATGGTCACGGACCCATTGTAACCGGCTACGTTCTACAACACACCAAGCGTCGACAACAAATTGCAAGAACAACCTACCTCCAAGAAAGAGAGTGTGGCCTTCGGAGTGTCGATACTGGAATCTGAACGCATATTACTCCCGCGAGCTAACTGTGTTATTTTTACCACCACTAGAGACATCAATGTTCCTGTGCTTTATGTTTAGTCTATATCCATCTTCCCCGTATGTGAACAACAAGGGGTATTGCAAGGACATAAAACATGGGTGCAAATCAGTTATCCTTTGAACCCCGCCTCGGCGGCGCTCCAAAATTATATCTCTATGATTCACAAAGTCATTGTCAAGAACAAGAGCCGCAAATTCAAAGTCATTTGCAGTTGGTAGATTCATATAACGACCATCATTGGTCCTTCTTTCGAGCAGCGTAACACGCATTGGCACCTGCTCCACATCACGAAATCGTTCCCGGATCTGTTTAAATATGTCTACCAATGTATTCTCTCGTTCACGCATTTCAGATAATGATGAAATGGTAGCAGCGGTCAAGGCGTTTTCCCTCCCTGGAAATTGAAGGCGATACTGGAGTGCTTCTTGAGCATCATACATGTATATTTGTGCAAATTTAGGTGTGCACCCCGGAGGAGGAAATAAAGAACCAATGCTATGGTATGTATAACCCCTGATGCGGAATACAAATGGGCCCCGACCAGAATTCACAGAATTATCAACATCTCTACCGAATGATACAAACGCAAATATATTATTGTATGTTCGTATCTCCCTTTGAAACATTTGTCCCTCACGACCACCACCTGTAAGGAGCCGTAGCAACTCTGGAGGTGTCTCTCGTAGTAGTGGCAATTGCACTTTGCCCTTGCCACAACAAATGGAATACCCCTTTGGGCCGCCTCCCACATGCCTACCAGTAAATTCAGCACTCCAAACCAAGGCCTAGCAGAATCCACACTCCTGATTTGGGCTGCCCATGTTTAAAACAACATTGTTGGCAGCTGTAGTAAAGGCACAGCAGTCAGAGCCAAGCCCGCAACACGTGTACAAAAGAACAATTTGATGACCTTACCAAATGCCTGCTTCCTCTTGTCAATGTTGTTACGTTTCCGAGGTGTCTCTGGACCTGGCATGACAACGACATGATATAACCAAGGGCATCCAAATTTTACACTTAGATTAAAAGATGGATTAACTTACCAAGAAACATGAGTTACTAAATTGCACTCTTAAATTGACTAATGGCTGGGAAAAAAAAATTAGACCGACTAAAGATACAAATATTAGTTATTATACGAAGATCGGAAGGCAGTATTACCTGGCAACGGGCTAGTTCGAGAAGTACTGGTAGATGTCCCACCAACTTGACCAGGCATGGTCATGGTTGAAGCGGTGCCTGGAAAAAGCAGGTAAAACAATCTTTCACTGACGTAAATTCATTCCAATTTATCTAGTTATTTGTTCATATTTCTTTCCCCAAATTCAAACCACATTTTTATTTTCATTTATGTGCTAGGTTTACTTCTATGTTTTCCTTTCATGCATGACGTAACCAAGGGCAATTAAATTTCACCAAAACACAAAATACCAGGCATGTGATCCACAATTTTTTTCAAAATTAATTTGATTGCCAAAAGCCACAAACAGGAGTCATTATTTGAAGATTACAGCGCACTAACACCTGGCAAGGGGATAGTCCGAGAAGTACAGCTAGTTGCCCGCCAATTTGACCAGACATGGTCATACTCGAAGGGGTGGTCGGAAAAAGTGGGGAAACCATTTTTCCAGTCATGTAAATTCTTTCAAATTTATCTAGCCATTTGTTCATTATTTTTTCCCAAATATAAGCCACATTTTTTTTCATTTATGTGCCACATTTACTTCTATGTTCTCCTTCCATGTATCACGTAACCAAGGGCAATTTAATTTCAGCAAAACACAAAATATTAGGCATCTGATCGACAATCAAAAAAAAATTAATCAGATCAGCAAAAGCCACAAGTAGGAGTTATTATTTGAAGATGAGAGGGCAGCAAAACCTGGCAAGGGGTTAGTCCGAGAAGTACTGCTAGTTGTCCCGCCAGCTTGTCCAGGCATGGTCATGGTCGAAGGGGTGCCTGGAAAAACAGGTAAAACAATTTCACAGTCACGCAAATTCATGTAAATTTAGCTAGTCATCTGTTCACATTTTTTTTTCAAATCACGTCGTTTGTAATGAAATGGTTATGCATAATACACTACGTTACATATATTTCTACCTGGGGAGAAATACCGAACAACAGGTTTAGCTAGTCATTTGCTCACATTTGTTTTTTAAATCACATTGTTTGCAATGAAATGGCTCTGTATAACACTCTACATTACAGAATAGTTTTTCAAATCACATTACTTGATGAAAGTAATAGTTTATAGACAGTATGTTATTTTCTCACCATTGCCATTTGCGCCTAGCTTTAGATACATATTTTTTAAAGTATAAGCATCAGATTTATTGAGAGTCTGCATAGTAAGCAACAGATTTTTTAACACCACTGTAATTTCTAATTCTGTCCGGTGTAGATTAATTACAATGATCCGTCGACACTTACGATATTTCAAAATAATCTGCTAAAGGGTCTCAACCTAGATTTGTTTTACAGAATACCAGGTTTAGCCAGTCATTTGTTCAATTTTTTATTTCAAACCACAGTGTTTGTAATGAAATGGTTCTGTGTAACACACTATTCTACATAAATTTCTATTTGGGGAGAAGTACAAAATACTTGGTCTTTGATCTAGTGCACGCATGCTAGATATCTAACAAAAATTACATACAGAAAACAAGAACAAGGAAATGGCGTGTATGTCAATGGCTATATTGGGTCTATGTTCATACGTGGGGCCATCAGCTAACTTATCTGTGTCCAATGGTTCAAGGCCCAGAAGCTTCGTCGCCTTCAAAATGCCCCCTTCTGGCCTGCCCACTACCTCCTTTCTAACTTCTTCCTTCTCTTCACTCTCCACCTCCTCATCTTCCTCATTTTCAGGTATTGTCTTTTCTGGCTCTTTCTTTATTTTTTATTAATATTGGGTGTTTTATCATCTTATGTTGTATTTTGTTGTTTAGAAATTTTAAAAAAGGTATTTAATTTATGAAATTTGGAGTTAGTTTGTGGATTAGTTTTGTATTGGTTATCATTTGAGTTATCTTATTGGTTATCATTTGGTTATGAAATTTGGAGTTAATTGTGAGTTTGTTTCTTGATTTTGAGTTTGTGTATGAATGCTATATATAAGGTGTTTGGTAGTTTGTGGTGTATATGTATTTTGGGTCAAGTACATTCCTGATAATTCGTGTACAACATAATTAATTTTAGTTTAGGTTGAAGAGAGTTGGTGACTTAACGTGGTCTTTTCGGGACCTCCATTTTCCGCAAAATTTAGATTTGGATACTCAGGCGGAATTTTGCATAAGATTGATGGTCATTATCTGTTGAAGGAAGTGTGAAAGATATAACCCTAAATTTTTGTCCATCTACTAACACAATCAAGTTGTTAGCTTCCAATAGTTCTTGTTAAAGACTTACAGGAAGAAGAAAGTTAGAAAATTGAATCATGACAGAGTTAGAAAATTGCAATCATGACAGTTATTGAACATTTGCGAAGTTAAGATTTTTCTTTTCTCTATAGTTTCTTAAGCACAAGTTCTCATGAATATATAGAAATCTTGTTACCATTTTATTAATTCATTTTCCTTCTACATATCCCTTAGGGTGTCTACAGACACTGGGTTTCACTTTAAAAAAATTACAAAAATCCAAGTTTCTTACTCCCTTTTTCGGTGCAAGATATTTTACGGAAGTTTTTATCTACTTTTCCTGTGTTTGTTTGCTAAGGAAAATATCATGCAAGTCCAATAAAAAAGACTATAGAGTTCGAGGATAACATTTACATATATAGAAGTTGAAAAAATATTTTACAAACATCTTATTTTCCTTGCCTGATATTTTCTAAACACAATATTTTGAGCAAAACAAAATAAGACTTAATTTCCAATATATTCTTGATACATCTGGTTCCATGTTTCACAACACCTGATGCGTTCTGGTCATGGTTTACAATTGAAGTCATAAATATCGTTTAAAGTTTCCCACAAGCTAAACCTATCTGAGTAGGGCCGAAACTTATACAAATCATTGATCCATTTAATTGCCATAGCCATACCATAGTGTCTTACTGTTTATGCGTTGCAGGTTTATCGTTAGGGCTCAACTACGACACTGGGAAAAAAACAGAGAAAAGTCGTGGTCTAGTTGTAAGAGCTGGGAAAGCAGCTCTTTGTCAAACCAAGAGGAGTAGATCTCAGAAATCTCTGGCCTGCACTCATGGTTTCCGTAAGCGAATGAGTACTACCAGCGGAAGAGCAATAACCAAACGAAGATGTGCTAAGGGACGATGGAAGCTTTGCACAAAGACCAACCACAACAGCGGAAAACAATACCGTTAATTCATCATTTCCTTGAACGACTTGTTGTAGTTGAGACATATTATATTGTGATAATTGGTTAATTCATGTAAAACCTGATCTGGGTGACTGGGTAATTTATATCTAGTATTGGGATTTATATATATTGATTGTTTGTTCAGGAAGCTTCATTTAAATTCAATGTATCTGTATCTGTTTTTCTCAGGCGCGTGAACTCCCCGTCGCGCTTACTTTTAACTCTCTGGATTTCATACACCAGGATGTCCAATTTGGGTATCACTAAAAAGTAATCCGCCAGTCAGTTCCAGACCAAATAACCCAACTATAGTTGCTACCACTTGGAATGCCACCTTATCTTATGTGCAAATTAGTCACATTAGAATTTCATTCGATTCAGACAACTACCAGGAAATATGGGTATCTTACTGTGAGGATTTTCCATGTAATTCTTACGCACTTGGATGATATTTCTAGTGCACGTGTGCTAGGCATTTAATAGGTACATGGGTTTTTTCCTAGAACACTACATTTTCCTGACCACAATCTCAAAGTTCCCAAAAAAAATTAGCGCTAGGTGCAAAATTGCAGAATATCGCACGTCTATAATCATTGTGCAAAGAGCAAGCACCGGCCACACCGCATTCCTTGACTCAAAGGTATACTGCTTCAGCGCAAACGCAATCCTAAAAGACTATGGCTGAGGCTAACCTTCATCTCAATACTTAAAATTATATTTCAGCATCATTCCCTAATCATCGATTTTCCCATATTATTTCATTAATGTCAAGTCCCAATGATCCAACCAACAAAGTTGTTTCTCAGGATACAAACTACTAATTCAGGAGAAATTCTGATGCCTAAGAAGTATGTTGTTTAGTCACTTTTATTTTATTACTTTTTACACTTGATGAAAGTAATAGTTGGTAGATAGTATGTTATTTTCTCACCATTGCCATTTGCGCTTAGCTTTAGATACATATATTTTCACGACTAATCCCTCCGTCACTAAAACTAATCATGGCTAATCCCTCTGTTGGCTCAATGGTGTTTTAACTCGATCATATGGTAAGATCAAGGTATTTTCTTATTTTGAATAAAAATTATTAAAATTTACACATATTAACGTGATTGTTTTAACAACGATCGTTGAATTTACACCTATTGACAAAGAGCCTGACAGTGGATCATCATTTTGGGTCTTATTAGTGTTCCTTGCCATTTCCATCTAAATATTGTAGCATCCTGAAAAAAGAGTAATGCATTTCAATTAATTTATGCCAGTTTAGCTCTGAATTTACACCTATTGACAAAGAGCTTGACAGTGGATCATCATTTTGGGTCTTATTAGTGTTCCTTGCCATTTCCATCTAAATATTCTAGCACCCTGAAAAAAGAGTAATGCATTTCAATTAATTTATGCCAGTTTAGCTCTCACCTGCAAATGGTTTGTCTAGACATCAATGCCACTTGCTAAATTTCATCAAACCTTTATATGGTGTCCACAAAATAGATTCTTGATTAAAAAAACAAAACTGGCCCAAACTATTTATGCATATTGACATAAACAATGTCTATATTTCAATCAACATCAACTATAGTCTAAGATCACACAGCGACAATGCAATTTGCCATGTTGAGAATTAGACAGAGGATAATACTTGTTCAAAAGTAACTAAATATATTCAGAACAAAGTTGATTACACATCATTCTTAACATCTAATTAAAAAACCGGGGTAGCTTACCTCGAGCACGCTTTGCGTTGCTACGTTGCTTAGCCAATCTCCGCTGCTGAAGAACAACATCAGTAACAACAATCCTTGGGCGGCCCCTCTTCCTCGGCTGCTGCTCCATCCCAGTACGGTATTAAATGGCAGAGTAATCTAAGCCCAGTAAACCAATCGCAGCATACCTTGAACGAAAGGGGGCAATTGGCAAGAAAGCAAGGAAGACAACAAAATTCCATGACACGTGGAGTATTTAAAGGATATGATTCAATTCGAGTAACAGATGAAGCTGGAATGACTGCGAGGACGAACAGGCGGGGAGGCATAAACGCAGATGACAGTTGAGGGAGTGGGAAGGTCGAGGGCAAAGTCGGAGCAGGTGAGTCGTAACTGGTAAAGGCGAAGCGGTTCAACAGGAGGGCATGTTTGTCCTTTCACAAGGAATAAAATTGCTCATCTGAAAGAGATGTTCTCGTATAATAAATATAGTGGATTAATTAAATTAGTTTTGGTTTAAATTTAAATTTTCTGAATTTTTTGAAAATACAATGGCCGGAGAATTTATCGTAACCAAGACTAATCATGTCTCTTTCAGAATGTGCAATCCATTACGAACTTACAGTTATGTGCATGGGCACAATTTTTGAATACACGTTCTTTGGTGGCTTATGCACTAAGTACTCTTGCGGTCCTTTGTATTGATCAATTGACTGCACTGTACACGTCAGCCACTGACACATCGGAGAATAATATATATCTTCTTTCAGTTTTTTTGTGCCAGGGGGCAGAACAATTAGGGTGACGGAACATGACTTAAACAGAATTTTACATTTTCCTACAGAAAACCTTGTTCCTGATCTCAATACTGAAGAAATACATGCTTTCTTTACTCTCATTAGAAGTCAACAACCAAACTTCTTTGTGGGAGAGTTTTTAAAGCATTACCTGACAAAGCCATGTAACTTTTTCTTTCATACTTTTATCCATGTTTTTACTGCCAAGCTTACAAATCTGCATGGTATTCCTTTGTTTCTTCAGAATCTAGGGTTTGCCATTGCTACCAATAGGCATATAAACATTGGATGACTTGTGATTGACCAAATAATTCTGTGCATGGGACCACTGGAAGAGAGGACATGCATAGATGATGTGCTTTGTTTCTATCCAAGATTCCTAGAACTAATTCTTAATGATGTGTTAACAGCTAAAGAATGGGACATTTTTGAAGGTGAGGAAACCATGGATTGTATGAAAATGAAGAGCAATGCTATAACGGCTCTTATCAAGAAGAACCATCTTCCAGGGGTGCCTACTGTTCTCACTGAATATCTTAGAACGGTACCCCTACCACTTCTACCCCCAGGGGAATAGGTAAATGAAGGTAATATTCCTGAACCTGTTGTGGCTCCACAACTTGAACCTATGGATGTTGATCCAGAGCCCTCGATGGCCATTCCTTTGCAAACCCACAATCTCTAACCACGGTCATAGTGCCTTTGGACGAGCCAAATGAAACAGTAACAGAAGCTCCTACCCCTACTATATCAAACATTCAGACATCCATGAGTGTAGAGGGAGATAGTGCCTTAACAACACCACATAAGGAGATACACCCTTCTACAACAGCTCTGCCTTCCTCTAAAAGGAGAAGAATAGAAACCGAGGAAACTGTTGATACTTCATTTCTCTCATCCAAACAGCCCTTTACTGATTTTTCTGATGCTGATTGGGCAACGCTTACAAAAGCCATATATGAACCAATAGCTCAATCAAGTAAGGAAGAATTGACGGAAACAACTGGTGTTCCGACCATATTACGGTCAGGATCACTGGTTTAAGGTTCTGAACTGAACCAAGAGTCTTCACAGACGTCGAGAGAAGGTTCTGACCTAAATGCAAAATCTAAAGGGTCATTATCTAGCTCCCCAGATGGAACATATCTGGATCCTGCGGGTACATGGTCTAATGTAGGTGCAGATCGGCAACTCGGTGACAATGAATCAATTTTAATTGAGGAGTTAACTGAGGAAAAGTTTTCACAGACTTTAGAGGAAGTTTCAGGATCTCTGCTGTTAATAGAGCCTGATTCTAGCCTCCTCGAGATTCAAACTCTAGATCCTACAAAGGATACATCATCTAAGGATGATCAGCAACTTGGTATATCCAAGGACGGGGACTTGCGAAGCCCCATTGCACCACCGGTGACCTCCTTAAGGATGACTATGTTGATTTCTGATGCAAGTACACACAGCAAGACGGGAATGAGTGAAACAAAAACACTATCATCTAGCCTGAGTGGGAAAGGTAAAATGAGTGAAACACCAACAGAAACGTTGAGTGAACACCCAGAGCCAAATTTGAGGAGTGACACCCAAACCCTAACATAAATAGATGATTTGCTGCTACCTACAGACAAAGAGATACAAGTTCAATCCACTCTCAAGGAGATGACAGTTCATGATCGTCAAGGAAACCATTATTCAAAGTCCCACTGAGACCTTCCTTTGACCAAGGGATCTCCTCCAGTCCAGTTGATGCTTCTTTATCTACTATTCAACAAAAGATTGACTTGGCTGCGGCTGATTCCAGAAGAACCTACAGGGTCTTAGGCAGTGCATCTGACACTATAACAGGTACAAAACAGGCAGCAGACTCCCTGAAGAAGGAAGCTATGGAGGAACTGGTCGAATTGAGAGTAGACATCAAGGAACTAAGAGATGGATTTGTGAATGAGGTGCATGTCTTACAACAAGGAAAAGAAGCTTTAACTGAAGATGTTCTGGTTATCCGGGATGATCAAGCACGGGTCAATGATGCAATGAATACACTGTCAAGAGTGGAATCTCGCCTCAACAAGAGATTGGATAGAATCAAGCAGACTACCAACTCAAGACTGAATGACATTGACCTGAAGCTAGCTTCTATGCAAGAAATGAACAAGGACATTGCTCTATTCATGGAGAACCAAACTGACGGAGTAGAGTCAATTTGGAATATGTTGAGAAACCAACAACCTGGTCCTTCATCAACCTATCATGCTGAGGATTACTTCGTGCAGGATTCCTCAACTAAGGGGGAGAAAGAAGGATGGGGGAAATGGGAAACTAATGAAAATATCATAACCACTATTCCAGTGAGACAATACTGGATTGAAGATCTTGTACGTGAAGAAGAAAGTGAAGAGGGATTTGAGGTCATGCATGAGCAACCACAGGAAGAGCATGAACCGTATTATCCAGAGCCAATAGAATATCCTATCTTGGATGATGATATGGAAGAAGCAAATCCTCTATCACTTGAACAAGAAGCTGCCTTGGAAATATTAAAAGCTGAGAAAGCGGAAAGAGATGCCAGGCATGCTGAGAAAGAAACTCACCAAGCAGTTCAAAGAATTGAGAAGCTTAAAAGGTTCAAGATGTATAAGGAAGCAAGGAAGAAGAAGATGATTGATTTGGCACAGAAACAAGGAAAAGAATGAGAGGTAGCTTACAACACTTTTTGAGGAGTTGAAGACGGATTAGAAGTCAACGACACTGCTGAGGTGGAAGTTATCATTCAAGATATAAGGAGTGCAAATCAAGAAGATGATACTTACTTCACTGCATTGAGACATTCTCTGATCTTTCTTAAAGCTGGGGTTAAAGCAAATGGTGCCTGGAACATACTGATCAATTTTATTGACAAAGGTACATTTGTGATATCCACTAAGTTTTTTGAACAGAGAACTTACACCGAACTGTAGGTGATTCTCATTAAGATCCAAAGAACTACAAGGTTAAATGAACTGCTCCGGGAGCATGTTAAAGAGATCTTAATGAAGGTCAGTCCAGAGATATCTGAAAACCCTCCAATGGTTAGATTCATGAAAAATGACTTGTTCAGAATCTGCTATCTGACGGAGGACAAACTGAGAGATTATCCAAATAATTATCTGATATCAGTTGAGAAGTATCTTAGATCCACTGGATTCACATCTACGGAGAAGGACAAAGCAGCATACACTCTAAGATGATATCTGATGGAGAATGTTCCCTATTATAGGAAGAGAGTGGAGAAAGGATTGGAAGTGCATCCCAGACTACCAAACATGCCAAAGCTAAACAAGAAAGATGTTAATATTGCATGGGTGTGGGCTGGAGTGGGTCAAGAGGTTGAGTATATCGGAAGACACATCAAAGGAGCAATCCTTAAACCTGGAGAACCACTGCACTATCCATCTGTGATTGATTATCAAGCTGCTAACTCCAATCTAAGTAGTTGAAGAAGGTGAGATTGAGATGGACTGAAGATTGAAGCAAAGAACACAAGAACAATCTGCTCAGACTAGAGGAGCAACTTCATTGTAAAAAGTTTTAATGTTCTTTGAATTTTGAAATCTGGAAATTATATATTTAATCCATAATGCATTTAATATTATTAATTTGTCTTACTTTAATTAGTTTCATGTTTCCTTAGTTAGTTGAGTTATCCTCGAGGTATTTGCTTGTCGAACTCTAACAATCAAATAGGGGGAGATTGTAAAGCATAATGTAACATAAGATGTAACAGAGATATCTACAACTCAACAAAGGACAAGATAGACAATAATATTAACAGAAGCACAGGAATCCAGAAGTAAAGAAGAAAAGGTAAACTCAAAAAATCAAAATATGGTATATATTCTTGAAGTCTGTAAACAGGTCACGGAAAGAAGTTCATTAATATGTTCAAGCCTCTGTGACAAATAAAGAAACAAGACTTTCAAAACTTCAGAAGTATTTGAATGATTAAGAGTTAGTACCATAGGATTCCAGTGATTTAATTGAAGCAACCAGAACGACAAAGGACTTATCAATAGCATTGAATTGAAGACATGGAAGTATTGATCGAGTGTTAGTCATCTATGAACCAGATTAGTTGCACCAGTTGTCAACACCTAAAAGATCAAGATGTTTATCGTCTCGGAAGAAGTTGATTTATGTCTAAATCTGAAACATCCTGAAAGTGAAAAGAATATTACAAGGTATGTTTAGGTTTAAATGGAAGTACAAATCACTTGCTGAAAAAGGAAGAAACTTCAAGGGTCAAAGTGAAAAATAAAGGATTCGATGGTTTTCTTTTTAGAAAAACCATCGAAGTGGATCTATTGAAGTTGAACAAAAAACCATCGAAGGAAAGCTTATCCATTCGATAGATTTTATTTAAAATCTATCGAATGAAAGAAAAACAATTCCTTTCGATAGTTTTTTATTTAAGGAGCAGGTGAAACTTGTATCACTTTGTCAGGTTGATAAAGACTTGAACGGCCAGGATCTTTTCTGATTTGGCTTCGATAGTTTTTCAGACTACAATTGAAGAGTGAAGGCAGTGTCTTCTTCAGTTAGTGTTTTACACAGAACATCATTTACGAAGAGAGACTTTTGAGCTTGAAACTGACAGAGAAATTAATAGTGCTTTGAATTCTATCATTGTATTGATTTTGTGTAACCTAAACTCATTGAAGCTAATCCTACGGATTAGAATTGTAGCACCCCTCGCGGTTTATATTTATAAAATGATATATTCCCTGACTCGTGTTTTGATTTGGTGCATTTGATTTCGTATTAGAACTAAAGAATTATCCGCGAACGAAATTAAAAAATTTGTGAGTATCGTATTCAACCCCCCCTTCTACGATACTTTGGACCTAACACTTCATTCTTTCCTTGCTGGATTCCCATGAGAGATGCAGAACTCTTCTCATGCACCCTTCCACTAACAAACTGGTTGATAAACGCCTTACTCACCTCCTTAAAGGATCCAATAGAATTGGGAGGTAAACGGCTGTACCAACGTTGAGCCATGCCCGCTACGGTTTGTGGAAACGCTCTGCACTTAACCGCATCATTGGTTGGCTGCAATAGTAGTGCATTAGAGAACGTTCTTACATGATTCGCGAGATCTCCCTTTCCATCATAAGCTTTGATCGTTGGCATCTTGAATTTCCTGGATATGTTAGCTTTCATGATGTCCTGAGTAAATGGTGGTGTAGGATCATCTGGATCTCCTAGGGGCAACAAAACACTAGGATCACCCCTTGGGGCTTCAGGCCTCTTAGTTCTTCTTGGTGATGGATCTAAGTTGATTATCGGGATTCTCCCAGTTACTTGGCTTTGCGCTCTTGCGGCTTCCTCCTCTGCCAATAATTTCTTAAGTCTTGCAGCCTCTGCCTCATGGGTTGCAATCCTTGGTGCATTCATGAGCAGTGGGGAGGTTTTGATTGGTTGCTAGACAACGGTCTCTTGTGCATCAGTTCCATGAACAACCATTTGCAGGGGATTCGTCCCTTAAACCGAAATCGGGATTTCCGGTCCTTGAGTGGTGGTGATCAGTGGTGGCTGGCTTCCTCGAGCGCCTGCCTCAGAGGTGAGAGGAAGCTCTTCAAAAGTTTGAGTATCTCGAGTCATTCTTCGTGTGTTTTCCATGGTTGATGTTGTCTTCCCACAGACGGCGCAAAATTTTGTGGATTAAAAAACGTATTTATAAATTTATTGCTAGGGTTTAGGAGCTTTCGAGCTTTAATGGCTGTTATCGTGTTTCGTGACTAAATCGGTCCTCACAAGATGCCTACGTATCTCAATCAATGCTGAGAATCAAGCCAGAAAACGTAGTTCTATTGTGAAGGATCAGGGGTCCTTATATAGGCGTTAGGAGCCTCGTAATTAGAGTATGTTTAGGAGACTTAGCGAATAAGTCTCCTTTTTGATAATGGATAAACTTTTTTTTCTTGGTGGTCAAGTCTTTTCCTTGTTGTAGGATAAGGACTGTGACTCATTATTTCTTTTAATTGGGATTCTAGATCATTCTTTGGAGAATTTGCCATATTCTGGACTTCTTTCATGAGCTGTATATTTTTCCTATTTATTAATTACGAAATTAATAAATAATTAGGGTTTCGGGCCTTTATTCATTGGGCCGTGTCTTGGACCAATCTAGGTCTAATTAATATATCATTAATTACATTTCCAGGGTTATTTTTAGCCCATATCATGTGTTTAAATTAGAAAGGGGGTTGTTAATTTAGGTGTGTCTATAAAACATAATTGTTATAATTAAAGGATAACATGAAAAAACGGTAAGATATGGGTAAGTGTTACCATTGATTCAAGAGAAATTATCAAAAATACTACTTTTTCTAAGTTTTTTTTCAATTTTACCATCTTCTGAAAATATTTGCAAAAATACAACCTGCAACTAGATGCAACCAGATACAACCTAAAAATATTTTCAAAAATACGGTGGGCAACCAACGATGCAACCAAAGCAACCAAATGCAACTTTTTAAAAAATAATTGAAAAATAGCTGAGAATTCAAAAAAATTGTTAGTAGGAGGGTAAACTTGTGGTCTTGATTTATCCAAGGGGTTCAATAGTTAATCTTTGGGGTTCAATGTTTCTATTTTGGGTTTTAGAAATATTAAGAATGACGAATAATTCGTACGGACTTGGATTTAGGGTTTAGGGTTGCTTACAACTACACTCTAAACCATAACCTATTTTAGGGTTGTTTACAAACCTAAAATGAGGACGCGGAAAAACTTGCAGTTTCAAATATGGTTGAAGATCATATTTTTGCAAATATTTTCAAAAAGTTGGTATTTTTGCAAAACATTTAAAAAACACATAGTATTTTTGAAAAAATGTTTTTTGGGTTGAGTATTTATGAAAAAAGCCCATGATTCAATTATTTTATTAATTATTAAATAGGGTGAAAACCAAATCGAAAACCAAAATTTTCTATATTTCGGTTTTAAAAATATAGTATAGATATTGTCAGTGATATTTTTAGAAAATGAAAGACTTGAGTTAGAAAATATTGAAAGATATTATGTTTTGATTGAAAAAGATAATCACTTAATTATTAATATTTACAATATTACTATTTTATTTCATTAAATAGAACGACCCGTAATATTTTTGGAAAAAAAATGAGGTTTTAGTTGAAAAAAAATTAAAAAGTGTAATGTGTTTTAAATAAAAAAAGATAATTGATTAGTTATTAGTATAATGTTGTTGTTTTTTAAATAAAATAGAATTGCATGTAAGTACAAAATAAATAGGTACCAAAATAAAAGAAATTAAGTAGATAATAATAAGTAAAGCATGATGTATCAAAAGACTTACAGTACAGGTCGACCAACCAATTTTTAATATTTTGACTATTATGAATAGTATAGATGTACCAAAATGAAAGAAATTAAGTAAAGAATAATTAAGTAAGCATCATTAAATAATAACCGGATGTATTAAAAAACAAGTATCATACCGTCGGATACATCAAACTATAAGATAGTTTAAATGTGTGCAAGATTTTTTAATAATAAATAAATATCCTATATATAATTAGTGTAAGCAAGTTTATGTGGTTTCATTGCCAGAAATAGATCCGTTATTTTAGAAATATTATTTATTTGTTTTGAAAATATAACTAATTAATGTAAGAGAGACTACGTACTTTTGTCGTCATGGGCACATCTATGCCTTCACAAGTATTGTCACTAATTACACTTTTTTGAAAATACATATCCTATACCTAATCAGTGTAAGCATTGTTAGTAACCACACTTTTTCGGAAATATATTCTATACATCAATACTATCTATACTATCTTATAATACATGAAACATTTTTTATACCTGTTTTTCGGTACAGTACTTACCTTATTTATTTTAACTACATACCTAGATAGAGCTAGACATAAATGAGAAGATCATCATCTTATTCATGTCCTAAGACAATGTGACAATGTGCATACAAGTCTTTATATAGGCTTCCTATACATAGGTTACAAGAGAAGTGAAAAATCAAGAGTTGTACTAATTACAAGATAGGTGAAAAGCCAATGGCGTTAGAAACTCTAAGAGTCATACAATTTATTTCATAACACTCCCCCTTGGATGACTCGCACAAACATCATGCCTCATTAAAACCTTACTAGGAAAAACCCTGTGGGAAAAATCCTAGTGAAGGAAAAAGAGTACATGTGTTGTACATAATGTAATGTAAAAGAAGTATCATATCTCCCCCATCATTTCAATATATCTCGAAGCTTACGCATTCCAATCTTATTTACCAATTTCCTGAAGGATGATGTAGGAAGTGCTTTTGTGAACAAATCTGCTGGATTCTCACATGAGCGAATCTGATAGACATCAATTTCTCCCATTTGCTGAAGCTCATGAGTGAAGAAAAACTTTGGATCAATGTGTTTCTTCGTATCACCTTTAATGTCGGATCTCCAATCTTAACCATATACATAAATGACCATCCTCATGGGTTACACGATACAATCATAAGAAGTGCATGCAATTGTTAATTTCATAGCATACCAAAATAATAACATCTCCGCCATATGTGAATACATATTCAATTCTGAGACGCAAATTATGATAATCATGTAAACACTTTGCACCTGAAAAATCAATATAAACCTTTGTCGAATATGTTAGTGGAGAACAAATAAAAATTTCTCATCAAGATTTGTTAGATATAATTGCTGATGAGTGTTTATCAGTGTTTAAGCAACAGGTATTCATCAGAGTTTACTAGAAGCCAGTCAGAGTTTGATAAAGTCTGACGGGGTGAGAGTTTGCTAAAGCTGTCGGTGCTAACATTGAAGATTCTAGAAGCAATATATCTTGAAGATGGAAAGAAGCAAGATATATTGAGACAGACAAGGAAACGGAACAGAAGACAGAAGCAATCCTAATTTGATATAATTTGTATAGCTAATTTATAGGAATATCAATTAGAGATTGATTCTATGTAGCTGTGTACTATATAAACACAGATAGGTTAACCCTAAAAGGGATGCGATTATTGAAAACATTCTTCTTGTAACCTAGCAGCTCTCTGTGATATTTTACATCACAAAGAGAAGAGTTATTTATATAATTCAGTTGTCAATTCATAAACAGTGTTCTTTATTGTTATTATCATAATTATATTGATTATATATTGTGTAATCGGCCTAACAATTGGTATCAGAGCAAAGGCTGTTTAATATATACAGTTTATCGATCTAAACACAAGTATAATCATGGCTGACAACTCTCAGGAAGGTTCTAATGCAGGTTTGAATGCTCAGAAGGTTCAACCAACTTCTGTTAGTCGATATGAGACTATAAGGGTTCCAATTCTAAGACCAGTTGAATATCCAATATGGAAAGTGAAGATGACCATGTTTCTGGAAGCCACAGATCCAGAATACCTTGATAGAATCAATGATGGTCCTCATATGCCAACTAAATTGTCTCCTGTTATTACTGGTCAAGAACAAAAGACTGTTCCAAAAGAGAAGAAAGACTTGACTCCTGAAGACATCTCATCAATTGCAAAGGATGCAAAGGTTAGACATTTACTCCATAGTGCCTTAGATAATGTCATGTCTAACAGAGTTATTGGCTGCAAAACTGCCAAAGAAATCTGGGATGCTTTAGAAGTCAGGTGTCAAGGAACAAGTGCAATAAAGAAGAATAGGAAAACCATTCTAACACAGGAGTATGAACACTTTGACTCGAGATCTAATGAAACTTTGACAGATACTTATGACAGATTTTGTAAATTGTTGAATGATTTGTCCCTGGTTGATAAAGAATATGAACTTGAAGAGTCAAATCTCAAGTTTCTGTTATCTCTACCTGAAAGATGGGATTTGAAGGCAACAACAATTCGAGACAATTATGATCTTGCAGAAACAGATCTTGATGAAATCTATGGGTTGCTCAAAACTCATGAACTGGAGATAGAACAAAGAAACAAAAGATCTGGAAAGAAGACAAAATTTGTTGCTCTTAAAGTTGAAGAAAAGCTTGTCAAGAAGGAATCATCAAGAAAGAAAGCCAAAGGAAAGGCTTTAGTCATAAAATCTGACAGTGAGTCATCAAACTCTGATGATGGCTCAAACACTGATGATGAAGCTTCTGATTCTGAGGATGATGATGAAGAGATAATGAAAATGGCTGCTTTAATGGTAAAGACCTTCAAGAAAATGGGATTCAAGAACTTCAAGAAAGGAAAGAGATTTTCTAGGAGAGATTCAAACTTTGATAAGAGAAATTTCAGAAAGTCTGATGGAGGGAATACCAAGTCTGGAAAGAAAGACAAGTCTGAGATCCAGTGCTACAAGTGTAAAGAGATGGGTCATTATGCTCCAGAGTGCAAGAAAGGAAAATCTGAGAAAGCACTCATCACTAAAGGCAAGGACTGGGCAGACACTTCAGACTCAGATGAGGGAGCCAATTATGCCCTCATGGCAACTGTTAAAGATGAAGCTGAGTCATCTAAAAACAAGGTACCCCTAACTACTTATGCTTATGATACTGATAATATATTTGAATTAAGAGTTTATCTAAAAAGCATACATGTTAGTTATAGGGATCAGACTTTAGAGAATGAAAGAATCAAATCTGAGAATCTAGGTCTTAAAGAAAGAAATAAATTTCTTGAAGAACTTGTTAACATGCAACAAGTTCAAAAGGAGAGAGATGATGCTGTTTATGTTGAACAGGAATTGCTTAAAAGATATAGGCAAATAGAATCTGAGTTGGAAAAAGAGAGGAAAGTGATTAAAACTTGGACTAATTCTGGAAAAGACACACATCAAGTTTTTCAGACAGACACTGTAGGTTTAGGTTACTGTGAGAAAGATGAACTTAGGTTTAAAGATAAAATGAAAGTGAAACCACAACTTAAACCTGTGAAATTTGTTTCTGAATCCAGTAAGCTAAAGTCTGTAGTAGTGAAAGAAGCTGTTATGGAACCAGCTGAAACTTGTGATAAACAGGTTAATATTGGTTCAATAACAGAGGATAAGGTTAAATTGGAAGCTGTTAAAGAACCAGTAAAAATCTGTGATAAGCAGATTAATGTTGGTTCAATGACAGAAAAACAATTCAAACATAAGCTCAAAGAGGTAAAGTCTGTCAACAAACAGAAAGTGTCCAAGAAAAATAGGAATGGAAAAGTAGGCATTAATAAAAGAAATGATTATCTGCCTAATTCTGATGCTCCTAGGAAGACATGTCATAGTTGTGGTAGCACTAACCATCTTGCAAGTTTCTGCACGAAAAACAAAGATATTAATTCTTTACCCTCCAAGTCTGGAGTAAAGAATGATTATGTTAGGGTTAGACCACAGACTTTATGCACACACTGTGGGAGCACTTGGCATTCCATTTATACTTGTAAGAGTGATCATGCTATTTATCACAACTTTTATGAGCTAAAACCCAACCTGAAATGGGTTAAAGCAAACTCTGCAAGTGTAAAGTATGACACAATTAGCTTAAACTCTGTTGAAAGTTATTCCGCTGCAAAAGCTAACAATGTTAAGAAAGCCAAAGGATCCAAGCAAGTCTGGATCCTTAAATCTAACTCTTTGTAATTGTTTGTGATTGCAGGCATAAGGGAAAGTACCCTAGTCTTGGACAGTGGATGTTCAGGACACATGATTGGAAATAAAGCCCTGCTATCAGATTATGAGAAGAGAGTTGGCCCAAAAGTTTCCTATGGAGATGGCAACATAGGACGTACTATGGGATATGGCAATATTAATCTTGGAAGTTTCATCATCACAAATGTAGCTCTAGTCCCAGGACTCAAGCATGATCTGCTTTCTGTGAGTCAAATCTGTGACAGAGGATACCATGTAGATTTTCATACTGAACATTGTGAGGTTATCAGCAAATCTACTGGGAAAGTTGTTCTAGTTGGACACAGGCGCAATAACATTTATGAAGCAAGTTTGGTAACAAACTCTGAAGGAAAAGTTGTGTGTCTATCTGCAAAAATGTCAAATGAAGAGAGTTGGAAATGGCATAAGAAGCTCTCTCATCTAAACTTGAACAACATCAATGAGCTGATTCGAAAAAATCTTGTAAGGGGACTTCCAAAGTCAACACTCAGCTTAGATGGTCTATGTGATTCTTGTAAAAAGGCCAAGAAAAGGAAGTCATCTTTCAAGAGTAAATCTGAATCTTCAGTTGTGGAACCTTATCATCTTTTACATGCTGATCTCTTTGGTCCAGTGAATGTAATGTCAATGGGCAGAAAGAAATATGCTTTGGTAATTGTTGATGAATACACCAGATACACATGGGTGTATTTCTTAGCAAAGAAGGATGAAACTGCCTTAACTTTGATGAATCATGTGAAGCAATTGGACAAAGGATCACAGCACAAAGTGAAAATTATCAGGAGTGATAATGGTACTGAATTCAGAAATTCTGAAATGGAAGCTTTCTGCAAAGAAAGAGGAGTGAAGCAAGAATTCTCTGCACCTGGAACTCCACAGCAAAATGGTGTAGTTGAAAGAAAGAACAGAACCTTAATCGAAGCTGACAGAACAATGCTTGATGAAGCAAAATTGCCAACTTATTTCTGGGCAGAAGCTGTTCAAACAGCTTGTTTTACTCAAAATGCTACACTGATCAACAAGCATGGGAAAACACCATATGAGATGGTAAAAAATAAGAAGCCAAATTTGAAATATTTTCATATTTTTGGATGCAAGTGTTTTGTGTTGAAAACTCATCCTGAACAATTGACCAAGTTTGACTTAAAAGCTGATGAAGGAATTTTTGTTGGATACCCACTATCAACAAAAGCTTTCAGAGTCTACAATCTGAGAACTAAAGTGATCATGGAATCTATACATGTGTCATTTGATGACAAGAAAATAACTGGAATAGAGGATGAACAATATCATGATCAACTTCGATTTGAAAATGAAGATCTAAACTCTGATGACGTAAACTCTGATGAAGCAAATCCAACAAACTCTGATGAAGCATACTCTGAACCTCTACTGGTAAACACTGAGGAAATTTCTCTGACAGAACAAAATAGAGAACCAATCGAGGGGGAGCGTGAAGATACTTCAGAAACATCTCAAGATAATAATTCAAATTCTGAAAGTGAATCAGCTGAAGGATCTATCCCAAACTCTGAGTCAAACACTGAAAATCCAAACTCTGAGCAGTCCAATTCAGGGGGAGCCTCAGAGAATGCAAATGGTCAAGAAGAAAATCAGGAGAGCATGGATCAAGGGGGAGGCTCTAATACTGATAATAGAAGCCAATTACCAACAGCAAGAAGGTGGACACAAGCTCATACACCTGACTTGATAATTGGAGATCCAGAAGCTAGTGTAAGAACTAGGAGTGCTACAAATAATGAATGTCTGTTTCATGCATTCTTATCTCAAACAGAGCCCAAGAAAGTGGAAGAAGCTCTTCAAGATGCTAACTGGATAACAGCTATGCAAGAGGAGTTAAATGAATTTGAGAGGAATGAAGTCTGGACACTTGTACCAAGACCAAAGAACAGATCTATTGTTGGTACAAAGTGGGTTTTCAGAAACAAAATAGACAGTGATGGAGTGATTACGAGGAATAAGGCTAGACTTGTGGCTAAAGGCTATTCACAGCAGGAAGGAATTGACTATGATGAAACTTTTGCTCCAGTTGCAAGATTGGAGGCAATAAGGATTTTTCTGGCCTATGCTGCTCACAAGAAGTTTAAAGTCTTTCAGATGGATGTGAAAAGTGCTTTTATCAATGGGAAACTTGAAAAAGAAGTGTTTGTTGATCAACCACCAGGGTTTGTAGATCCCAAACATCCAGATTATGTCTACAGGCTTGACAAGGCATTATATGGACTAAAGCAGGCACCTAGAGCATGGTATGAAACTCTAGCTCAATTTCTTTTAGAAAGTGGGTTCACTAGAGGTACAATTGACAAAACCTTGTTCTACTTTAATTCTGGTGATGATTTGCTGTTAGTTCAAATCTATGTGGATGACATAATTTTTGGGTCTACTAATGACAAACTCTGTAAGAAATTTGCCAAGCTTATGCAGTCAAGGTATCAAATGAGCATGATGGGAGAGCTTAGTTATTTTCTAAGCCTACAAGTAAAGCAAACAGATGATGGGATTTTTATCAATCAAGCAAAATATACCAGAAATCTTCTCAAGAAATTTGGTATGCTTGATAGTTCATCTGCTACAACCCCCATGGCTACTGCAACAAAGCTAGACAAAGACACATGAGTCTCAGTAGATATGACAAACTATAGAGGAATGATAGGGTCTCTTCTTTATCTCACTGCAAGTAGACCAGATATCATGTATGCAACATGTCTTTGTGCAAGATTTCAAGCAGACCCCAGAGAGCCACATCTAACAGCTGTGAAGAGAATTTTCAAATATCTCAAAGGAACCATAACTCTTGGTTTGTGGTACCCTAGAGAATCAGAGTTTAAATTAATTGGTTACTCTGATGCAGATTTTGCAGGCTGTAAGATAGACAGAAAAAGTACAAGTGGAAGCTGTCAATTTCTTGGTGACAGATTAGTTTCTTGGTACAGCAAGAAACATAAATCAATTTCCACATCCACAGCAGAAGCAGAGTATATAGCTGCTGGTAGCTGTTGTGCACAGATTTTATGGATGAAGAATCAATTGCTGGACTATGGATTAAGGTACTCTAAAATACCTATTTACTGTGATAATCAAAGTGTTATTGCTATGACAGGTAATCCAGTACAGCATTCCATGACCAAGCACATCAGCATAAGGTATCATTTTATCAGGGAACATGTGGAAGAAGGAAATATTGAGCTTCATTTTGTGTCTACAGACCAACAGCTTGCAGATATCTTCACCAAACCTTTGAGTGAAGCTACCTTTACAAGACTGGTAAATGAACTTGGAATGGTCTCTGGTTTTGACTAGAGATACTGGTTAGATTCAAAATCTATACATGATTGATTTTATGCTCATGATTCTTTGCATGTGTTAACTGTTATTTGTACCAGTATGTTAAACTCTGATAGTAAACTCTGTTAGTCATAAAGTGTCAGTCATACTCTGTCGGTTAAAGTCTGAAGTTAATCTCTGATGTTATACTCTGATTGTGATATTGTCTGAAACATTTGGACCGATGAAGAAACCTGTATGAAGCATGATTCTCAGTAAGTAATCATGAATCTTTCTGAATAATATATGATCTGATCTCAAAATGTGCAGTAAATTAACACAGCATGATACTGTCTCTATATTCATAGCATCTCTTAGTTTACTGATCCTATACACTGAGTTTGTATTAGCTGTTTCCACTTTCTCTCATAAATTAATTGTATTAACTAATGAAAAGTCTAAACTCTGATAATTAGTTGCAAATATTTCACCCTCCAATCAAAAGATGCCAAAAAGTGCACAAATTCCTTTGAGATCATGTTGTGCCTAGGAAGACCCAGGAACTTATTGTATGAAATAAGGGCTAAAATCTTTGATTTTTGGTGACTAGTGCCAACCAATGATTACTGAAAAAATAAAAAAACAAAAACAAAAAAAAAACAAAACAAAACAAAAAAAAAATCGAAGGGGGTGAAAATAATAAATGTTAATAGTACAGAGTTTAGATGAAATCAGATTTTATTCATGAGAGTTTGGACAACCAGTTTTTACTGATTTATTGTGTGGATTTTATGCACTTTAAGATGCTCTAAATATTTATATTCAGTAAACTCTGCTATTTCACACACAATTTTTCACAACTGTGCATTGAGAGAAAGGAGATTATGAATAAAGAAGGAGGATTGGTAAACACTGATGGACTGTGTACTCTACGCTGAGGTAATTTTATTTTAATCTCTGATGATTAAAATTAATTATTTGTTTCAGACAGTTAACAATTTTTGAGAAAACATTCTTGAAACCAAAAGTGTATGATTGGTAACGGTTCTAATCAGTATTAAACAGAGAAAAGCTTGCTTGTCTAGGAAAGTGTAAAAGGCGGTAATTATTGCTGTTTTTACTGCGCATGCGCATTGGAAACTGTCAATTACTGCTGTCAGTCATTGCATGTGTGCCACGTGTCCCACTCACACAGTTAACGGAGTAAGACAGTTGTGTATTAATGATTAAAAACTGTTCAGTTTTTAATTTCGAATTTCATATTTAAACAATACACACACATACATCTAAACCTTTCACATCTTACTCCAATTCACATCTATTGTCACACACACATATTCACAAACACTTTTCTACTTTCAAACTCTTTCAAGCTTTCGCATCTGGTTCTTTGTTCCTCTTTCATATCTTACTAATGGCGACTACAGCGTTTGTTTCTTCTGGGTTAGAGTTTGTCCCTAATAACTATGCAGCACCACTAAATACTGCCAATGCACCAGAGGCGTTTCATATGATGCAGAAATTTCTTGCTCAATCAGCAATTGGGCGTGCTCTAGTAGAACCATCAACACTTTCTGGTTCACAAATCAAGGCCTTCTGGGAGACAGGTAGTTATGATGATGGTGGTGACTCTGGCAACCCGTCTATCATCTTTGAATTTCAAGAAACAGAGTATGTAATTACTTCTGGTACCATTCGAACTGCTATGGGGTTTCCTGGGTATTCTTCATATACTATTGGAATGGGTGATATTGATCTACTAAGGATGATGAGAGAGATTGGGTATTCTGGGCCCTTGACCAAAGTAGGACAATTGAAGCGACCGTTCTTGCGAAAGGAGTGGAGCTTCTTCTTTGACTGCATTACAAGAACGTTCGGGAAGAAATGCACCAACTGGGATGCTATTCCTACGGACAGTCTGCAAATCGGGTATTCTCTTTTATATGATAATCATTTTGATTTTGCACGACTTGTCTTGAATAATTTAGGGGAGAAAATGACAGAGAATAGAGGGGTAGTGTACTTTTCTAGATTTTGTCAGATTTTATTCTCTGCTTGTGTTGAAGGGGTAGAACTAGTTGATGGAGATGTTATTTCTTGTTTTAAATTACACAAGAGGATATTCTCTGATCTCATCAACAAGGATGTTAAGAAAGGGGTTGTTGGAGAGTTGTTGCTACCTGCTTCTGTGCAACAGTTTGTAAATGATCAACTTAATCCACAAACACAAACTCCTTCTCAATCAGAACCACAACCAGAACCTTTACCAACAGAACTTTCTCCATCTACATCTGTTCCACATAAATCCAGTGGTAGGACTAAGCATGTTGGCTCCAAACCTGCAAAGTCTGTTAGACCAGCTACTGAAGTAGGAGTGTCCAAGACATTTGTGCCAAAGGGTGTTGGTCATTCTAAGAAAAGAAGAGCCAATAGATCAAAAACTGATGATGAAGCTGATGTTGATGATGAACCTCTTCATCAGAGAAAAAGAAGATTAGTAGCCAATTATCTTTTTGATAATGTGGATGAATCTACACCAGCAACTGAAGCTGTCCAGGATGAAGCTCCAGAAATTGTTATTCAGGAGTCTGCTGTAAATACTAATACTGAGGACAGGGTCTTTGTGGATAATGAAGCTCTTGAGGTTCTTGTTCAGGAGGCTACTGAAGATGTTGAAGCAACCACTGTGCCTGAAATGGCAAATGCTGAAACAGAGGCTGAAGTTTTTGAGCATGATAATTTATTTGCTGCGTTTGATTTTGATAATATTCTTGAAGCACATCCTAGTATCAGTGTTTGTGATACTGAGGAAGTGGCAACTGATCAACCCACCCTGGTTATTGAAGAGTCCATTGCTACTCACACAGAGAATCTCTCTGTTACAAATCAAATTCTTGAAATGGGTGAGGAGGTTGATCAGGTAAATGAAGCTGCTATAGAGAAAATGGATGAAGCTATGGCAGAGACTTTGAAAGAGACTACTGTACAAACAGAAGAAATTGTTGCAGAGTCTGTTCCTATTGAAACAGAGGTTTTTGTAACTGCAAACTCTGAGATTCCTGAAGCTGAAAAGATAAATGTTGAGGCTACTGCAGACAATGTTGCTGAAGAAATTGCAGAGCAGATAGCAGAAAATGTCAATGAAGCTAGAGTTGATTTTGATAATGCTGATCCCACATCTGTAAACTCTGATCATGCAAACTCTGGGATCAATGCTGGACTTTCAAACTCTGATAGTCATGAGTCAGAACCTTTTCTAAGGGATCCTACAGCAGAGTCTATCAAAGAAAACCAAAATGCAACTGAAGCTCATTTCAGAGAAATGCATTATGCCAATTGGTCAGGAGCAGACTGCATCTTCTCTACACAAAGGGCTATAGATTTTATACAGAAGTCAGCTGAAGAGATTTCTAATCCTGAGCTGTTAACTCATTTTAAGGCGACCATTGTTCAAGTCAAGTCATTGCACAATCTCTTTGATGAGACAAACAAAGTTGTTCTTGGATTGAGTAATGATATTGCTCTTAAGGATTTAGCAATGAAGCAAGATAGAGCTAGATTTTCATCTCTGATCAAGGATCAAGAAGAAATCAAGAAGAGGCTAACCAATGTTGAAAGAAATCAAGCTGCAATATCTACTAAGATTGAGTCGATTGCTACTTCACTAGAATTGCTGACATCAGTTTTTATTCCTGATGATGTCAAAAAGGGGGAGAGAATACATAAAGACAAATGCAAAAGGACTCCAACCTTGAGACTGAGGGATGATTCTAATGATGGTGGAAGCAGGGGATCTGAAAGAAGGTCAAAGTCTTCTCAAGAGCAAGGGAGACTTCGGTCAAACTCTGCTAGACAGACATACTCTGAAAGAAAACACTCTGGTGGTCAATCTTCTTCGAGACTTAAGAGTCTAGTGATTTCAGAAAATCCAACTACTGATGAAGAGATTGCTGCTAAGTTGTTTTTAGAAGAACATGATGGACAAGTCACAATGGAAGATATGGATATTGAGATGAAGCTTCTGTTGGGTTTTATACTAAACTATTCATTTGTAGTATATAAACATTGTCCATTTTATTGAGAATCTTGATTGCATATTTTTACATTGTCTGTTTATTATTTATTGTGGATAATTTAGTATCAAATGGGATAACAGAAGATTAAATTATCAGTGTCTATATATAATATAAAGGGTTCACAGTTTAAGTGGAATTAGACAAACCATTGGAATAACTGAAGTATTATTTGGGAATAGTTTATCTTGACTATTAAATAATACTTGTATACTTTGTGTATATTGAACAGGATCGAAATATTAGAATTGTTCTTCTATTCTGACAATAAAGAAGAACTAAGATTCTATGATATTATTAAAGAAGAATTGTTCTTGTATGCAATGCACATGCTTTGATTCATATGTGATGTAATTAATTGTTAATTATAATATTATGTATTGAGCAATGACATTGCATGCAGAGTGGGATATTAATTACATAAGGAAACCATGTCCTGATAATATTCGGGTTGATGATGTCCTCTTGAAAGCTCATAAAGATAATTATGCTTTAGTCCTGCAGGCAGATTTGTTCTTGCATAATTATAAGGTTGAGTGGATGATCAAGGATAAAAAAGATATTAATTAAATTAATTATCAGAAATTAATTTAATTAATGGACATACGATATCTTAAACATGGGGAATTTAATAAGCAAATAATAAGGAGCCGAATTTAATAATAAAATAATTACGGTATTAGGAAAGGTAGTGCAAATATTAATTCGTTAGTGGATAGAATTAATATTTAATGACATTGGGCTTGACCCAGAATGTCATTGGGAGGCCCGACCTAATTGTCCATGATCCCTACTGGAGCCTATATATATTCTTATTCTCCTAAAGCTGCAAAAAAAAGAATAATTCGAGATTAAAAACCTAGGGCAGCCGCAAGGAGCTAGGGTTTTGGGATTTCGAGGCTTTAAGTAGAGGAAACTTTGGGAGATCGAAGGCCACACTTCGCTCAAAGGGAATCAAGGAATTCAGTAGAAGACGTGGATCAGAATCGTAGCGATAAGGTAAAGTTTTCTTTTCGAACTCATAATCAATCATATAGTAAAACGCAGAACAGTAATCATATGTCCCAACAATTGGCATCAGAGCTAGGTTATGCAGTTCTGCGTTTTATGATATGATGTCCATGTCGTAATTATATATGCATGTATATGGTGGTTGCTTGTATTGATTCTGTGATGCAGGTTGTAATCCACTATTATGGTCAAGTTTTATTTGATTATGTGATTGGATCCCACGTGGTTTATCGTGGATGTTTGATTGTTGTAAATCATGAGGGTTTATCGTGATAGTTAAGATTATGATCAGATGTATGTAATAGAATAGGTTTGTTTTGCTGTATTATGTTGTATTTAATTGTTTAAACATCGGAGATACGAGAAACAGGGTTCTTCCGCTGCGCCATACTATTTTCGTGGGAGCTTCGTTGTTTTGGCTGCAAATTTTGCATACGATGTCCGATTTGGGTGAATAAGCACTTTTCGGAAACGGCAGAACGAGACGAACAAGCTAGAATGCATCTAAAGTACAATTCCCCGATTTTTCGACCCATTCTGACGCTGTTTAGGCCTCCAAACGGGCTCCTGAAGATTTCGGGAAATTTTCAACGAAAGAATTCGAAGCTAATTTTCTGGGGCCATAATAGTGGATGTGTTTTATTATGTTTTACATAATTTCTGCTATTTATTTTAATTATTGCAATTTTATATGCCTTACGTGATTATCATGCCATGCAATACTAACCTTAGTATGCTAGAACGACATGGACATAGGGTTATATGCTATGCTTTAATTATGTTGATCGTCATGCCATGTTCTTCTATGTTATGTGTCCTTTGTCTTGTCATTATGATAACATGTGGACCTCGAAGAATTAACATAGGACGATGCATGTAGATATAAAAAAATCCTCAAAGTAAAATACTAAGTGGGAGAGGGAATTAATTTGATATTAGATCCCATGGTCATCCACTATTGGTTGTATGTAATTTAACACTAGGACGATTATGAATTGGATATATGTCACCCATCGTGGCGTATGATTTATGACGTCTGGGTAGTGTTAAGGATATTACTAGGACAATCTTCTTAAGTTAATCACGAATATTGAAAGGTAAGCTCACCCCATCGTGACATACCAAGTTTCATAGAATTCGAGAAAAAAGTTGGACATTCCTTGATTGATGTTGATAATGGATATTTCTGTCTTAGGGGTTGTGTTCTTAAGCGAGTCCGTCTGTGACTTCACCGAAAACACCTGGGATTTATCCATTGATACATCGAACGGATGGGTCTGACTAAAGGCAACTTAAGATCTAAATAATGGTATACACTTAGCTATGAAAGATAATATATAGTCCACCCTAACGTGGCGTATTATTTAGTAGTAGGACCGAAGTAATATTTAAATTTAAATGGTATATATGTCACCCATCATGGCGTACCAGATATTTATGGAATTTAAATATTAGTGCATTAATTTTAATTAATTGTTAGAGGAAACAAATAGGTTTTAAGATATATGCAATTTTCTGATTAAGTGTTATATGCATGATTCTCAAGATAGAATGGGCTTTAATCCACTTTTCACCATACTTAAGGATAACAAACTTACCGGACCTAACTATATTGAATGGAAACGCAATTTGGACATAGTGTTGACTGCTGAAGAGTTCAAATTTTGTACTATTGAACCCAAACCGGAACAGCCTGCTGCCGATGCTCTGGATGAGGATAAAGAGTATTTTAAGAAGTGGACTAAGGCAGATGAGATATCGCGATGTTACATTCTGGCAGCAATGTCGGGTGTTTTGCAACATCAGCATCAGGCCATGACCACTGCTGCAGATATGCTCTTTAATCTCAAGGAGCTTTTCGGAGATCAGAATAGGGCTGCTAGGAAAGTAGCAATGAAGTCTCTAATGAACACTCAGATGGCTGAAAAAACACCTGTAAGGGACCATGTTCTTCTGATGATGTCTCATATAAATGAACTAGAGGTCCTTGGTGCTGATATTGATGCGGAAACGCAGGTCGATATCATACTTATGAGTTTGCCAAAAAGCTTTGAGCCGTTTCGCTTGAATTACAACATGAACAAGAAGTTGTATAGTCTTGCAGAACTTCTGACAGAGCTTCAGGCAGCGGAATCATTATTTCAGCAGCATGTTCAGGTAAATGTGGCTGAGAAAGTTTCTTCTTCAAAGCCGAAAGGAAAGAAGAAGAAGAAGGTTCAGACACAGAAAGTTGTGAAACCATTGGGAGTTCAGAATTCAGTGAAAAAGCCTAAGGGCAAGTGTTTCAAGTGCAAGCAGTCGGGTCACTGGAAAAAGGATTGTCCTCTTTCTAAGAAGAACAATGCTGGTATGTCTCTTTCTCTTGTTACGAAAACATATATAGCGGCTATGTCTACGAGCACTTGGTGTGTAGACACAGGAGCCACTGATCATGTTTGTAATTCCATGCAGGGGTTCCAGAAAACCAGGCTGCTTAGAGATGGCGAGATATATGTGTTCATGGGAGATGCTACGAAAGTAGCAGTGGTTGCAGTTGGAGTTATTTCTTTATCTTTTGGTTATGATAGGATTTTGGTTTTGAATAATTGTCTTTATGTACCTTCATTTAGAAGGAATTTAATTTCGGTTTCTAAACTTGCTATGGATGGTTATAATGTTTGTTTGGATCGTAATGTTTCCATTATGATGAATAAACGAGTTATATGTTCTGGTACATTGCAAGACAATTTATATATTATTAATCCTATAGAACCAATGTTGCAACCAAGTGAAATTAATAATACACTTTCTACCTCTAGTAAAAGAAAGGAACCTTCTGGATTGAACCAAACATATCTTTGGCACTTGAGATTAGGTCATATTAACTTGAGGAGGATTCAAAGATTGGTAGTAGATGGGCCTTTAGGCTCGTTGGCAGTGGAGCCATTTCCGGTCTGTGAATCTTGCTTGGAAGGAAAAATGACCAGTAGACCTTTTAAGGCAAAAGGAAATAGAGCCAAAGATGTGTTAGAATTGGTTCATACTGATTTATGTGGACCTATGAATATCCAAGCGAGAGGTGGGTATGAATATTTTGTCACTTTCATTGATGATTATTCGAGATATGGATACATTTATCTGTTGCACCGCAAGTCTGAGTGCTTTGAAAAATTCAAAGAGTACAAAGCAAGTGCGGAGAAGCGACATTCAGGAAAATGTATCAAGTCACTACGATCAGATCGTGGGGGCGAATACCTGCTTGGAGAATTTAGAGAATATTTATCAGAACATGGGATTTCATCCCAGTTGACTGCACCTGGCACACCTCAGCAGAATGGTGTAGAAGAAAGAAGGAACCGAACTCTTTTAGAGAGTGTTAGATCGATGATGAGTTATTCGAATTTACCCAAGTCGTTTTGGGGGCATGCTCTAGAAACAGCGGCTTATCCTCTAAACTTGGTACCTTCTAAGTCAGTTCCAAAAACTCCAAAAGAATTGTGGACTAGTACCAAACCTAGTTTGAAACACATTCGGATTTGGGGTTGTCCAGCACATGTGCTGAACAAGAACGTGACTAAGTTAGATTCTCGTACAGAAGTGAGGCTATTTGTGGGTTATCCCAAGGGAACAAAAGGGTATTTGTTTTATAGTCCTAAGGATCGGGATATCATTGTAAGCACCAATGCTAGATTCTTAGAGGAAGACTATATAATGAATCACAAACCCATGAGTACTGTTGTTTTAGAGGAAATAGTGGGAGGACAAGATAATTCTAATATGCCACCGGTACAAGTAGAACAACCACAAGTAAATGAACAACCTATCACTAATACCACACCAATGCTTCGTCGTAGTGGGAGGGTTGTTAAACAACCTGAGAGGTTCATGTTTTTGGGAGAGTCTTCGGACTTAGTCTCTAGTGAACATGATGAGGATCCCAGGACATACGAAGAAGCAATGCAAGATAAGGATGCAGATCTTTGGCAAAAGGCTATGCAATCTGAGATGGAATCTATGTATTCCAATAAAGTCTGGGATCTCGTGGAACCACCCAATGGTGTAAAACCCATTGGATGCAAGTGGATCTACAAAAGAAAAAGAGGATCTGACAAAAAAGTGAAAGCCTGGAAAGCAAGACTTGTTGCGAAAGGGTATACTCAGAAACAAGGAATTGATTATGAGGAAACCTTTTCTCCGGTAGTCATGCTTAAGTCAATCCGGATTCTTTTATCTATAGCAGCTCATCTCGATTATGAGATTTGGCAAATGGATGTCAAGATAGCTTTCCTAAATGGAAGTCTTGATGAAAACATCCATATGCAGCAACCAGAGGGATTCATCAAAGAGGGCCAAGAGCATCTAGTGTGTAAGCTTAAGAAGTCCATTTATGGACTGAAACAAGCTTCCAGGGAGTGGAACATTCGTTTTGATCAGGCCGTCCAGACAAATGGTTATGATCAGAGTCCAAGCGAAGCATGTGTGTATAGGAAAAGTGAAGGAAATGCAGTGGTTTTTATAGTACTATATGTAGATGACATTTTGCTCATTGGAAACAATGTAGAGATGTTGTCATCTATTAAGGCATGGTTGTTCAAACAATTTGAAATGAAAGACTTAGGTGAAGCCGCATACATTCTTGGGATCAAAGTTATAAGAGATCGCAAGAAAAGAACGTTGGCTTTATCTCAAGAACCGTACATTGATGAGGTATTGGCTCGTTTTAACATGCAGGACTCTAAGAAGGGTAATTTACCTTTTAAACATGGAGTCTCTCTACCAAAGGAGCAGTGTCCTAAGACACCTAAGGAGATAGAGAACATGAAAGCAGTTCCTTATGCTTCAGCATGTGGAAGCTTAATGTATGTTATGTTATGCACGAGACCTGATATTTGCTTTGCCGTAGGCATGGTCAGTAGATATCAGTCCAATCCAGGTCAGGAACATTGGAGTGCAGTAAAAATGATACTTAAGTACCTGCGAAGGACTAGGAAGTATATGTTAATTTACAAGGCTTCAGACTTGTTTCCTGTGGGATATACCGATTCAGATTTCCAGACAGATAGGGATAAGAGGAAGTCAACCTCGGGGTGTGTTTTTACTTTAGGAGGTGGAGCTGTAATATGGAGGAGTGTGAAGCAGAAATGCATCGCAGACTCAACCATGGAAGCTGAATATGTGGCAGCCTCTGAGGCAGCCAAGGAGGCTATATGGTTCCGGAATTACCTGCTGGATTTGAATGTAGTTCCTAATTTGCCACGGCAAATCACAATTTATTGTGATAATACTGGTGCTGTTGCAAATACAAAGGAACCACGAGAACATAAGGCAGCAAAACACATTGAGCGTAAGTATCACCTCATACGACAGTTCGTTAAGCGAGGAGATATTATTGTGACGGATATAGCATCAAAGGACAACCGTGCTGATCCTTTCACGAAGAGTTTACCAGCTAAGGTTTTCGAAGAACACGTGGAGGCGATAGGAGTCAGATGTCTGGTCACGGAATAGTTATTTAAACTGGTAGCGGATTATATTAATAAACACTGATATACTCAAAGAAAAGCTTGAGTATAAGTGGGAGATTGTTGGGTTTTATACTAAACTATTCATTTGTAGTATATAAACATTGTCCATTTTATTGAGAATCTTGATTGCATATTTTTACATTGTCTGTTTATTATATATTGTGGATAATTTAGTATCAAATGAGATAACAGAAGATTAAATTATCAGTGTCTATATATAATATAAAGGGTTCACAGTTTAAGTGGAATTAGACAAACCATTGGAATAACTGAAGTATTATTTGGGAATAGTTTATCTTGACTATTAAATAATACTTGTATACTTTGTGTATATTGAACAGGATCGAAATATTAGAATTGTTCTTCTATTCTGACAATAAAGAAGAACTAAGATTCTATGATATTATTAATGCTTAGGTTCTCAATCCAAGTGTAGTGATTGACACTTGTATGCAATGCACATGCTTTGATTCATATGTGATGTAATTAATTGTTAATTATAATATTATGTATTGAGCAATGACATTGCATGCAGAGTGGGATATTAATTACATAAGGAAACCATGTCCTGATAATATTCGGGTTGATGATGTCCTCTTGAAAGCTCATAAAGATAATTATGCTTTAGTCCTGCAGGCAGATTTGTTCTTGCATAATTATAAGGTTGAGTGGATGATCAAGATAAAAAAGATATTAATTAAATTAATTATCAGAAATTAATTTAATTAATGGACATACAATATCTTAAACATGGGGAATTTAATAAGCAAATAATAAGGAGCCGAATTTAATAATAAAATAATTACGGTATTAGGAAAGGTAGTGCAAATATTAATTCGTTAGTGGATAGAATTAATATTTAATGACATTGGGCTTGACCCAGAATGTCATTGGGAGGCCCGACCTAATTGTCCATGATCCCTACTGGAGCCTATATATATTCTTGTTCTCCTAAAGCTGCAAAAAAAAAGAATAATTCGAGATTAAAAACCTAGGGCAGCCGCAAGGAGCTAGGGTTTTGGGATTTCGAGGCTTTAAGGAGAGGAAACTTTGGGAGATCGAAGGCCACACTTCGCTCAAAGGGAATCAAGGAATTCAGTAGAAGACGTGGATCAGAATCGTAGCGATAAGGTAAAGTTTTCTTTTCGAACTCATAATCAATCATATAGTAAAACGCAGAACAGTAATCATATGTCCCAACAGCTTCTTGCTGAAGAACACCAGAAAAAGATTGAAGCTGGTACATACAAGAAAAAGGCCAAGGCGCCTAGGAAAAAGGAAATGGGAATTTCTATTAAAGAGAATGTGAACTCTCAACAGAGTTTACAATATACAAGGAGGCCTATGATTGCAAAGTCTGATAAAGGAAAAGGTATACTGGTAGAAGAAGGACAGTTACCAAAGAAGAATTATTCAACCTCTGACGTTGCTCAAGTTGAATCAAGGCCAAATAAATCAACCTCTGACGTTGCTCATGTTGATGTTTCTACTAAAGTTGTGACAACCTCTGAAAATGCTCAAGTTGTACAAACTCAGCTAGCTCCACAACTTCAAGGTTTCTTAAGACCTGTACTTTCTGAAACTCTGAAGCTAGAAGCTGTGAACTTTTCTCAAACCAGAATAGTACATGGAAATCAATTTTATGATAAATTTGGATTGGGTTCACACAGAGAAAAGAGAATAAATAATAGTCCTTTTGACCATTCATCACTAGCAGAACCTGGTATTGGGGTATCTCAAGAGCAACCAAACAACCATACACCAATTGTCTCATGTCAATCCTCTATGTTTCTGCCTAAATATGTTCATACCATTGTTCATAAGTTTAACCATAATTTAACCACTAAACATCATCATAATCATGTATTCATCCTTAATATCATACCATTACTAAACATCATCACATAATCATCATAATCAAAGCATAAATAAAAGGTGTGATAGGTTTATACCTTCCTTGATATTCAATATGGACTAAAAATAGCTTGTATGCTCTCCCTTGATCCTTAATCATCCTTAACAAACCTTAAAATCCAAGAACAAAACAAGAATTCATGAGCTTTACTATTCATGCCTCAACTTTGATCCAATATTTAACCATGCTACACTTCTTTAATGGCCATGAAATTTTGAACGTCCCTTGGGCATATAGTGAGGGAACTATGGTTCTAATATGGTGATTTTAGGATGAGTACAACTTGAGTTATGAATTTTGCTTTCCACCATGGTCAAGCTGGGAAGAATCTTGAAGAAAATGGAGAAGATGGTTATTTGCTTGGTTTTTCTTTTCATTTCTTTTGTCAAAATATCTCTAATTGGATGCATCTCTTTTGTGTGGTTGTGGTGGAGTTTAGTCACCCAAGGACACATGGCACATTACTTGTCGTTTGTGGTGAAAGTGGTGACAAGGTGGTGATTCATCACCTTGTCACTCCTATGTCATTCTCCTGCATCATGCTTATGTCATTATTTGTGTCCTCAATCCTCTTATATGTTACACTTGATGATCTTATATGATACTTTCCCTTCAGTTAGGGTTTAATCCATAATTCTCTACGCTTCTGTTTCGCGATAGGTTCCAGTGATTTTAAAAACGTTTCTTTGTACCAATGCTAGGAGATACTTCATTGATCTTTTCATTTCCTTGGTTTAATATATGATCCTAGATTTCTCACCTTGGCTTAAGATATGATCATGGATTTCTCATTCGACATAATTCCTCAAAACGATCAGATCAATACATCCTTGATTGGCCAGTGAATAGTGATTTAAAACCGGAATGGAAATCTTCTGATTCTGATCGCATTTACATTCACTTATTCTCCTTATACCTCACTAATATAATTTCGAAACATTCATTCCATGTCTTCCATATGGTGTGGTCTGAAAATATTTTTCATCAACAAATTCACTATTCATCAACATTTACTATTCATCAAAAATTTTAACTAAGTCCAAAATTTGAGGTTATTACAGTCCCCCCTACTTAAAAGGATTCCGTCCCGGAATCTAAGAAAATAGCCGAGGTTACTTTTCCAATATAGAAATCTCCAGTTTCCAGGTTGACTCTTCACCCCTCTGGGTCATTACAACACTTACTCATTCCGGTCGGTGATATCTACTGGACGCTTTATATAAGCCAATCCTGGTGGTATTCTTATACACCCATTTTCTATCAAAAGCCAATTATTCTTGCAATCGACGGTACAACGCTTATCGTAACTTCGGTTCTCTAAAATATTTCTTCTGGTCGGTCCGTCGGTCTGCGGATCCTACGTAGTGCTCGCACTCAAACTCATTGCCAAACACGTTTGGAAAACTCCTCCCGAATCGGGAGTTCAATCATTGGTTCTTATCTGACACGATGGTGACTGGAACTCCATGTCACCCAACTATCTCTTTCGTAACTCTTTGATTAAAGATCTCTCGCTAAAAACAAAATATGAGTAGACTTGTTTAATCCATCAATTATAACTCAATTGACGTCATAGTCCGACTTGGTTCTTGTTGATCCTATCACAAATCCATTACATAAAATTACATTCCTAATCAGGAATCTCTACTAACTGTGATAGTCAACGAGGTCTTTGTTCTGCCTTCATTTTCTGACATATCCAATATTTACTTAACAATCGATAAATCCTTTTATCTATCCGGCCACCAGTCACATTTCCTAAATTTTCTTTACCTTTTTGTACTCTCCGCGTAGCTGTCTCTTTATGACATATCTGATATGGACAGAAAAGTAATTATAGAAATATAATTGACGGTCCAATGAAAAGGCTCGATATTTAATGCCCAAATCCATGATTATTTATTAATTTCGTAATTAATAAATAGGGAAATTATACAGCTCATGAAAAGAGCCCAAGTTATGGAAAATTGGTCAAAGAAGGATCTAGAATCCCAATTAAAGGCAATTAATGAGTCATAACCTTTATCGACAAGGAAAAGACTTATCCTACAAGCAATACAATGCTTATCCAATATCAAAAAGGAGACTTATTCACTAAGACTCCTAAACATACCATAAATACTAGGCTCCAGACGCCTATATAAGGTCCCTGATCCTACAATCAAAACTACTTCTTTGGCTTGATTCTCAATAACGATTTGAGATACGTAGGCATCTTGTGAGGACCAATTAAGTCCGGAAACACGAGTGCAGCCATTAAAGCTCGAAGCTCATTAATCCTAGCATTAAATTCACAAAGCACGTTTTTTAATCCACAACAATATCTTTATTCCTTAATTCGTTCTGGCTCAGTCAGGACCTTTAACTAATCCTTGTTGTATTCTTAACTTCAAACTTCATCCTCTTCGTTCCTTTTATTAGTCATCCCGAAAAATTAGCATCCTTAATCTCTTGAACATTAGGAATCCCAAACTCGGTATGAATAACTTATGATTCCTTTATCATCTTCTCAATCTTTAATTTTTTCTTCAACATTAACCTTATACCTTCACTCGTCATTTGTTCTTGACATAACTTGATTTCCTGCAGCAATTTTGGTTGCATTGCAATCTCAACTAGTCTCTCAATACCATTTCCGGTTAGCTTAACCTCAATTTCCATTTTCTCAAATCCTTGGATTAACTTTATTCGACGATGTCATCATCTTAAGTCTCTTTTTCTTACTAAGGGCATTGGCCACCACATTGGCCTTCCCTGGGTGGTAAAGAATCCCACCATCATAATCCTTGATTAGCTTTAGCTATCTTTTCTATTATCACGGTACAGTCTTCCTCAGAAAACGTATCTAATGCTCTTATGATTGTGTAAATCTCGCACTTCTTTCCATACAATTAGTGCCTCCAAATCTTTAAAGCGAAAACTATCGCTACCAATTCTAAGTCAAGCGTAGGGTATCTAAATTCATATTCCTTTAATTGTCTGGATGCATACGTAATTACCTTTCCGTGCTGTATAAGCACACACCCTACTTCTTTATGCGATGCGTCGCTATAAATCACAAAATCTCCCTTCCCGTCTAGCATTACCATCACAGGGTGGTGACTAGTCTCTTCTTTAAATCCCGGAAACTTTTCTCACATTTCTCGGTCCATTCAACTTTTCAGTCTTTCGAGTAAGTCTGGTCAGTGGGGCTGCTATTATAGCAAAATCTTATACACTTCTTTGGTAATATCCGGCTAAATCCACAAAATTCCTCACCTCGGTTGGTGTGGTTGGTCTTTCCCAATTCGAAACAGCTTTTATCTTAGCGGGGTCAACCAGCACCTCTTCATTGTTGACCACATGTCCTAAAAATTGTACTTCCTTTAGCCAAAATTCGCACTTTGAGAACTTGGCATATAACTTTTCCCTCCTCAGTGTTTCTAACACTATCCTTAAACGTTCTACATGTTCTTCCTCGGTCTTTGAGGTAAACCAAAATATTGTCGATGTCACTAGGACACACTTATCTAAATACTTCTTGAAAACTCGATTCATCAAGTCCATGAAAGCTGCAAGGGCATTCGTCCGCCCCAAACGACATTACTAAAAACTCGTAGTGTCCATACCTGGTTTGAAACGCAATCTTGGGTACGTCCTTCGATTTAATATTCCATTTGTGGCATCCAATTATCAAATCAATCTTCGAGAATTTAACTACATCATGCAGCCGATCGATCAAATCACCGATCCTTGGCAGGGGTATTCATTCTTAACGATTAGCCTATTCGGTTTTTGATAGTTTATGCACAGCCTTACGCTGCCGTCCTGTTTCTTCACCAATAACACGGGTGCATCCCACGGTGACGCACTTGGTCTTATCATTCTTTTCTCTAATAATTCCTATAATCGAGCAACTAATTTCTTCATCTTGACTGGAGCTAGTCGGTACGGGGCCTTCAAAACTGGCGCCGCTCTTGGAGCTAATTCTATAGCAAATTTCATTTCTATATCGGGTGGTAACCCTGGAAGATCTTCTTGGAAATACATCCTCGAATTCGTTGACAACAGGGGTATTCTGTACACTAGGTACTTCCCGTTTCGTATCCATCACAGTCGCTAAACAAGTTTCACATCCTTGGAGGTCATACATTCCCTCGTCCAATAATCCGAATTCTTACTTTCTTTCTTTCTCAATCTATTCGCGTTTCATACTCTATTTTCTTTATGCCCATTTCTTTCTCGTCCACTTTGCTACCATTTCTATCACAGTCGTTTCATTAACCAAGGTAACATAATCAGTCGTTTCGAACACTTCGTTATTCTGAATTCGCATCATGCGAAACAAACCTTGGCAATTTCCGTAAACATCAATTCATAATTTGTCGTACTCATTTGTTTTAGCTCTAAGCTTTAACACTCTCTTTTTCCAAATATTAAGGAAAATACTTGCATGGTACCAAGAATACTTCAAGCAACAGAATGTTTTATAAAATCTTCGTAAGAATTCTCGTCGAATGGATGGCCCTATATGGTCTCAATCAATTATCATTTGGAAATTTCATCATCACAATTCACTGCATATAAAATGCATTGTGAACTCACTTATATAAATTTGACCGAAAGTTAAACTTAGTGAAACAATAACTAGTTCATTTCAAGAAACATTAACAACTAGCTGAACAAAATTTGCTAGTTCGATTGGTTTGGGACGCAGCATCTAGCTAGGATGATTAGCTAGATTTTCATCATATCATTAAAATTTCAACTAGTTAGAACAATTAACTAGTCACTCATAATGGCATATATAATTAGCCAGTTTCAACCTTACTAGTACAAAATCTCAACCTCGTAGCCAAAGAAAGAAAGAAAATAACATTTTGATTACTCGGATAATGAATTGAAAAGGAGAGTAAATAAGTTTGGGACGAACAAGGTAATTATAACCCTTGAATATAATATAAGGTCTGAATAGATGGTTCTCGGTATCGGAACAATCGATAACCTTCCACCAAACATTTCTCATTAGTGAAACGGTCCACCCAAAGGTGTCTTCGTACATAAACTTTGTCAAATTCTCCGATAGAATTGAATTCGGAATATCAATATCAAATTGATATCCTTTCTACGATTTCAACGTCTGATGTGCAAATCTCTCATTAATAGAAGAAAAGAATTCACGAGTAGTTTTTGAAATATACATCATCTAAGTTTTAAACACATAGCTAGATATTTATGAACTCGACTGAGGAGTCCAAATATGAAGAAATAAAATGAATATTTAACGATTGTTGGTTGCATCCCAAGTTGAAGTAGGAAACTAGAAGGGTCACCTGACATGAACTATTCAAGGTAACACAGGCATGAATAGTGCACCAGCAAGTAGATACCAAAAGTCAATGGTCATCAAAAGTTCTATCATCACCCGTACGAGGATGATCTTATCTTTCTGCCTTTATGGCTTAGGGTACAAACCAACGGTACCTCAAAATCGTATAGTCCTTAAATAGGTTGGGAGTTCGAAACATATTCACCATTCCCCGATAACCGTTCAGAGATTGGGCCTCCTACAGTCGCATCAACACATTCTCAAAAGATGGAGGTCCATTAACGTATATGTAATTTCTTAACACTAGTCGTATCGAATGAATCCAACCCCAGGCCACCATAGGTCTCGTTCCTCGTAGGTCCTGAGATTGTCGCATTGCTCGCCACAACCATTCGTGTCTTTATTAGAATCACACTATCCATTCTTCATGTCTTTGATTTCTGAGTCGAGCCATCATGGCCTATCGTACGAAATATACTCGCGATGCGATTTAGCACGTTCGTCTCACGATAACGTTCTGGTAATACACGTACGCAAAAGTCTTCCTCTTAGGTAACAAAATACCCATCGACGGAAAAGACACCAACTCTGGTGGAATCGTTGTTCTCAAGGCTTGGACCTCATACACAAGATAATGCCTTAACTAGTCCACGCAATTTAGTAATTCGGATCGCGTAAAGGACTGTAAACGTCTCAATCTTCACATGTGCTGCCTTCCCGTGGACAACTACGATGAACTACTAACACTTAGGTTCTTACTAAGTCAAGTTATCCATTGGTATTGGCCATTCCGACCTTACCCCAACTGCAACCGAGACTCTGCTCCACGTCTTATCTTAATATCTTTGATAATCCCTGTACAATTCTAAACGTCCGTCTCATCATTATGATGGTCTTCAATGGCCCTATCGGTCCTCCGATAAGTCCCCAACTAAACTCTTTAATCTTAACATCCTTAATGGCACTACTTCCGGTAGTCCACTTAACGAGCTCTGTAATATCCGTGATTTTTTTTATATATAAATGATATATTTGGTGTAAAATATTTGGTGTGGAATATTAATAAGTTACGGTTATTAAGTGATTATGTGTTATTTGGTGAGTCGAAAGCCCCTTTCAAATATTTCGTCAGTTGAAATCTTATTCAATTTTGAGCCCCGTTTTGAAAATTCAAGGGCCCCGTTGAAATTTTGTACATCATTATTATTCTTTCGTCTTTCGTATTCGAATCGTTATCGAAAGAACTATTCGTATCATTTCATCCCTATCTATTTGATCTTGTCAGTGTAATTCGTTTTGTTCAAAAAGGGAAAGATTGTTCCAAACCCTAATTGTCCAGGGTAACGGATATGTCGTTTATATCAATATTTCATCTGTTATAGCCCCAGTATTCTTGAGCATTAGTTATGTAATGATATGTATTGATTTGGATAATTATCAGTCTTTGTAGATAATTATCTTCTCGTAAAACGTATTTTTAACTTAATTAGGGTTTTTAAACGATCTAGTGGATCTATATCGATCCAAAAATGTTGTTTGGGGTATTATTTTTCCAAAAATATAAAAAGACGAATCGTACCTTAAACCTCACATAATCTATATTTCATAATCTCAAAAAAGTAAAAATCCCCGAACCGGGTTCTTCGTGTTCTTGAATAATCAAATCAACTTTTGAGGGTGTAATTGAAATCAGAAATTGAAGTTCAAATACTCAAATCAAAGATCTTGAGCTCTAGTTTCAGAATCTTCCAACCTCATCATCATCTGGTAAGTTTTCGATTTATTATGAATTTTTCAATTTTCGAATTAAATTAGGGTTCATACCCGAATTGGGGATTTTCATTCTGTTGGTTCTCCGTTCAATTGGTTGCTTCTAACATGTTCCTAGGGTTATAATTAGCAGGAATCCATGTTTTAATTTCATGTTTATGTTCGATTTTTACGGGTTTGATTTTCGGGTTTTGACCCGAATTTTTCTTTTGAATAGTCCGTTCTTGTTGTTGATCTGACATGAATTCTGATAGAGGGCTTTGATTGTGTGTATTCTTAGCTTCATTTTAACATAAAGAACGTAGAGTTTCATGTACAAAATTTGTAGATCGGAAAATTTGTTTAAGGTCACCGGAAAATAGTCGGGTTTGGAGTTCCGGTGATGTTTTTGGTTTGTTTTTGATCGGAATGTATTGGTATGGTTATTTGGAATGTTTTGGTATCAAAAGCCCTAAATTTGGTCGTGTTTTTGGCTCGTCGGATTCTGGAAAAGTCGCCGGATTCTGGAAAATTTTCGGTTGTTCTTGGCGACCCGTTTCTGTTCTTGGCGACCCGTTTTCTAACCCAGTTTCAATCTTCAAAACCCTAATTCATTTTCAGAAAACTGTTTTTGAATTTTATTTTTAAAAATAATTTGAAAATAGTTTAAAATCTTTAAAATTCATATTTTATTTTTAAAAATATTTTTTTAATTCAGAAAAATTCTGGAAAATTATATTTATTATTTTAAATTCGAAAATTGATTAAACTTAATAATTTTAATTTTTTTAATTAATAATTAGTTTATTTAATTGAGTGATTAATTCTTTTAATCAGTTAATTCTTAAAAATTAATTATTAATTAGATTTAATAAATTAAAATTCAGTTTAATTATTTTCAAACCTGTTTTATTATTTAAAAATAGTTTGAGCATTTAAAGAGTGTCAATTAATTTTATTAATTTATTTATTTTCATTTAAATACTTAGATTGGGTTTAAAAATCCGATTTTTGATTTAAAAATTTGTTTGCGACTTATTTAAATTCTAATAAGTCTCGAATATTGTTTTAAAAATAGTTATAAGCACTATATGGTTTATATAAAGTGGAATAATGTGTTTAGTGTCCGTAAAGATCTTATAAAAAAATAGAGTATGAGTCTGTCGATCGGAAAAATAGGTCGGGCATTCGATAAATCTCGAAATTGGCCCGATAGGCTGTTTAGACTTAAAAATGATTATGAGCTTCTATGGAGGATAGAATAAATGATGGGATGTACTAATATGAGTTATATATTATAGAATCGAGTTCCCGCAGCAAGGGAAATGAGAAGGTAGAATAGCAACGGTAGAATTTGGCTACGTCGAACCAGGCAAGTGTCTATTTCTTTCACAAATCCTTGAGTAATCTTACTCTGAGTTATTATATGCATGTTGTCATCAAACCAATACCAATGATTCAATTCTTATCCTGTATCAGAACCGATAACATTGTTTCCCTGAAAAATTCCTGATTTCTTTGATTATTCACAATCTTGTTGAATATTGAGAATTCTCACCTTCGATTCACTTGCGTACATTATAACCTTGTTTATTTCCTTGAAACGGATGTGTTGCTTCTATGAAACCATCCCGAACTTGTTTCACGAACCTTATTTGATCTTGATCAGTTGAAGCTCTTTTGCAATTCATTTTTACTATTTCACCCTTGTTGTGATTGATTGTCAGATGAAGCTTTTGGTATTGTCATTCTATTTTGTTCTTGTTGTGATTATTGTTGAAGCATGTATTGCTTATGTGCTGTAATAGAATTGGAAATGTTTTTGAAAATAAGGACCAGAGTTATGGTCGATGATAATTAAGGCTAGGATGGCCAAGGATCCAGTGGAGGGCTTTGCTATAAGCAGGCCCGGGGTTGATGCGTGGCTGGCCAACAGCTCAACCTTTGATTTGAATGAGATAAATAAAAATCCAATTCTAATCTGTTTTCTTCAGAAGAGGTTGATATAATCATGCATTGTGCATTGATTCAAATTCTTGTGATTTCTTTTCATTATGAAACTACATTGGATCTTTATATATGATGTTTGCTGAGCACTTTTGGCTCACTCTTGCTTGTTGTTTTCTAACCCTATTCCAGTGAAGCGAGAGTATGAGTCGGCACGGCATGACTGATAGTTCACCGGCAGCTAGGAGAGCTCCTCGAGTGGTTGTCATTGGCAGGGTAGTTGTTTGTTTTGTATTATTAGACTAGATGTCTAGCTCTGGACTTAAGTTGTGATGTAATAACTCTGATAAAACTGGTTTGTATTAATAAAAGATCGTAGAAACTTGTGTTCAATGCCATAATCTGGATGCGGTCTTGGATAAGGTATGTTGAGTTTCGTTGGTCGGGTGACTCCCCAAATCTGTACCCCGGATTTGGAGGGCGTCATAGGTTGGTATCAGAGCAACAGGTTATGGCATTTGAAACAAGTTAGGATTTAGGGTCCAGGATAATATAGAGGGTTAGAAATTCACCAAATGGTCATAGAAGGTCGATTAGAAATATTATGCGTAGTAATCGAGTATGGTTATAATTGCAGCCACATAGCTCTAGTTCAGATTCAGATCCGACAGAGCACCCGATAGAGGAGAGACTTGTACTAGATGAGAGAGCAGGACCGTCGCGACCGACACTACCTCAGTCTGGACCTATAGTGGTCAGGAGGGATCCTATACCTTGTCCCGTTCCACTTCGACGCGTACCCGCAGCATCGCGATCTCATGCTTCAGTTTCCGGACCTTTGTTCCAGATCTCTGAGCCACCAGTTCCACATCACCGTTATCAGAGGATGAGAGAGGAGAGGGATTACTTTCATAGACAGGCATTAGAGATGCGTGGGATGCGTTCAACGGAGGCAGGTGTAGCCAGAGATAGAGATAGATTCAGAGATCAGGTAGGAGAGATACAGATGAGACTCAGGGTTGTGAGGACATTGGTAGAGACAAGGTTGCATGGACTAGCTACTAGTAGAGATGGAGAGACTACAGCAGGGGTGAGAGAGGTTTTGGATTTTGCGATGAGGGAGATTGGAGAGATTGCCGGACCAGAACTATGGGAGATTAGAGACGATGATCCGTGAGCAGGATTAGGTGAGATTAGATGTTATGTGGATGGATGAACTTTCAGTCAGATAGTACATAGATGCATAGTATAGTATCAGCAGTGCACCAGGCTTATAGTATCGCCTTGGATTGTTGTTGTATTTTTGTTGTTGTACTGTTGATCGGCAGTTATAGTTCAGCTATAACATATTTTACTTTTGAAAGCGTTCTACGCTTGTATCGAATCTTATTATATATGATCACTACCTTTGCAGAACAGTCATTCTTTCTTTGTCATTTTACGTCAACACCATGATTGCCATTCTACTTATTGCCACAATTGTTTTTTTTTCATATATATTTGGAAACTTGTAACCGTCGCAGTACCATTTGGCGATTCTCGTAACCCTTGATTCTAACAACCATATTCTTTTCCATTTATAAATTGTTTGATTAAATCAGTTATTGTTTATTCATCAGCAATATGCCACCTAGACGCAACACACGTGCAAATAGTTCCACTGACCGAGAAGGTCAACAGAATACACCCCTGACGGGTCATTTAGATCCGATTGTAATACAGATTTTGAACACCCTTACTCAACAAACTACTGCGTTAGCACAACAACAACAACAACAGATTCAATAGCAGTTGCTACAGCAGCAACAGCATCAGTAGCAGCAGCATCAACAGCAGCAGCATCAGCAGCAGCAGCATCAGCAACAACAACATCAGCAGCAGCAGCACCAGCAGGTATTACCCGTGGTTAGTTTAAATCTTTTCAAGCAGCAAAACCTCCAGAGTTTAAGGGATCCGCTTATCCAGTTGAGGCAAAGGCATGGTTGAAGGAAATGGAGAAAGCTTTTACGTTGATAGAGGTAACGGGAGAGAAGAAAACTGAGTATGCTAGTTATTCTCTGAAAAATGAGGCAAGCTATTGGTGGGCAACTAGTAAGGCTTTAGAACTAGAAGGGTTAGTTGCGTGGGAAAGATTTACAGAATTCTTCTTAGAAAAGTATTTTCCTGATTGTATGCAAGATCAAATGGAGTTGAAATTTCTAGAACTAAAGCAGGGTAGTATGACTGTTTCTCAATATGAGACCAAGTTTACTGAGTTGTCTAGGTTTGTTCCGACATATGTGGATACGGAGAAGAAGAAGGCCAAGAGGTTCCAACATGGACTGAGGTCATGGATTCGTAGTAAGTTAGCAGTTTTGGAACTAGATACATATGCAGCCGTAGTACAGAAGCACTACGCCATAAGTGCTCATAGGCAATGATTTTTTACAGTTGCTATAGGCCCAAATAGTGTTGCCAAACTTAATATGCAACACCAACTGCATGTTGCCAATACGGCCGTTGCCTAAGACCTTTAACGCAACGCTTTTACTAGCTATTGCAACGCCATGAAAGTATTACGTAAGGCCTATATTGCAACACCAAAAGCACATAAACACAACACCACATGGTGTTGCATAAGATTTGAAGCCACGTCAGCAGTGGGACCCACTTTGAAGCCACGTCAGCAGTGGGACCCACTTTGAAGCCACGTCAGCAGTGGGACCCACTTTGGTGCCACGTCAGCAGTGGGACACACTTTGGTGCCATGTCAGCAGTGGGACCCACATTGGTGCCACGTCAGCAATGGGCCCCACTTTGGTGCCACATCATCTACGACCATGTATTGCCACGTCAGCAGTGGGTCCCACTGGATATATTGCAACACTAGCAAGGAATACTACAACACGAATATTTTCTTTTAAGCAACACCCTTTTTTTTATTGTAACATCAATGCCTTTATTAGTAACACAATAAATATAAACATGCAACAGCAAATAACATCAAATGCAACACTTTTTAATAAAAGTTTTGAAATGCCTGCTTGATTATACATTAATCCATCCTGTCCAAAACCAACAAACCAGGCCAACAAAATACTAAAGGTCTGAAACCAACAAACCAACCAAGGAATTCGGCCATAAAAATATTGAAGTAATACCTAAACAAATTCTTACGAACTTGTTCCAAAATGAAGCACATGTTGCTAATTTAACTTTAAAAGTACACCCATTCTAATTGTGAAATTACCAACTTCTAATATTAGTGGAAGCTAGATAATAAAATCATTATGAAGTTGTGCCTCCTTGAGTCATTGGAGTAGAATTGTCGTCTTGATCACTTGAAACCGTCGCACAAAATTCTCCAAAATCCAATTTGAGACTGGGATTCGCTTCTCCTAGTTTTTCAGCATTTGTGTCATGTTCTCTTGCACTTTTTTGTTCAGCATCTATGTCATGTTCACCAAATTTTTAGGGTCACTGTAACATCTCATCAAAAATAACAAGGATTAACTAGAAATTACAAGAAAGATATAGTGACAACAAAAAACAGAGTAAATTTACTTACTCAATGTACTGGATCACTTTGTTACAGATTTATTTTTCAACTATCACAGACCCTTCAAATGAGAGATGTGAAAGTACGTAGCATGGACAAAATCACACAAGGATTTCATGCAGAACAATGATTTTTATAGGTTGTTTGTATGTTAATGTCACTTCAGAAATCAGAATTTCTAATCCATTTGACTCATTAATGTGCATGAATTAAAATTTACCATCGTGTATGATAATCTGTAAATAGCACTTTAAAACAATACATCAACATCAACCAATGAAAGTTGAGGCCGGTATTGAAAATATGCAAGTGGATGCTGATATCAGCAGGAAATAAATGTGCACCACACAAGTTTTTCTCCTTTTTAATGAATTCAGAGGAAGGTTTAGAGCTGATAAATGATTACCTTATATCATGAGGGGTGATAAATATCCACTGTGATCCTTGTGCCAGTGCAAAATCAACAAGTGTGTCTAGACTGATTTTTCTACTAACTGCATCCTGATAAAAAAAAGGAATGGAACTTGTTTGGACTAATTTGGCTAGTTAAAAAACTAAAAGAATGACATAAAAAACAAACTGCTTATTTTTTATATAAATAAATGACAGAAATCAGTTTTAGCAATGGAAACTACCATAAACACATCAAATTCATCCATCGCACGAAACGGAGCTTCTATCATTTCATGAAGAGCCAGTGCAAAGCATAAGGTAGAGAAAGAACGCTCACCACCTAATCAAATATTAAAAGCAAAACTAACTTTAAGAACATTTGCAAGTGCTGGAAGTTGAATTAAAGATACTTAAGTTCAAAAGCATGTACGAGTAACAGATGCATGAATTAAAAATATCAATAGTGCACCTGAAAGCCCTCTAGTGTCTCGAACAGAATTGTTTGATGCATCCTGAGGCATCTTAACCTGAAATCATATTGAAATGAAGTTATGACTTATAGGAAGTATAGTTTCAGGCCAGTAACCTAAATAATAATAACTGAATTCATTATTCACATCATCAACAGCCTGTACCTCTATCGAGACGGTCTCATCTTCATAACTAATTTTAATTTGGCCACTGATCCCTTTCTTTCTTAAATGACCGTTAAATCTGTTGCACAACAATGAGATTTTTGTCTTGAAGGATTCTTTCCTCTAGAACTTGCTATATCGCAACTCTAGAGATTTCTGGCATGCCTGAAATACAGTTCATTAGATAAATTATTGTTGTGTATGTGTACGACTGTGTGTCTCTCCACGAGAATAAAGCTAGAGGATGATCCGTCCATTCCATATATATAGAGAGATTTGACTCTATGAGGTGCAGTTGTAAGTCTGCTGGTAATTTGTGGTAGTAAATGGAATGCATAAAATTATAATGTGGTAAGAGGTTATTAAAGATATATTTTCCTTACATGTAGTTTCTGACGAAACATTTTATAAGTCTGCTGCTTTCTTAGAATCTTACGCTCTTTCTTGTCATGCATCATTCTGAGATCATCAATAGATTCTGCTGCAGATGTGTCACAAAGCCTGCAATATCCAGAAAATTCACAGCACAGAGTTGTCCATCCACTACACATGATATATCTATATACCTTAAACATGAAATGAATACAAACATAAACCAGAAAAACCACAGGTCAGTTAAACAGAGCAGCAAGAAGGAGGAGATTTCACGACTTTTGGAGCTTGCGAATCACACAAAAAGCCACAGTACCAGAGTTTAACAAATTCCATATAAGTGTAGAACTTGATAGAAAACAAATAATCCTATGAAAGAGATAAGGTACATGGAGTTAAAGTTCTAGAGTGAAAATTTACATTACAACTCAATGCAAACCATTTAAATATTTCCTAGCAAGTACAAAACACTACGTAAGATCAATGTAGCTGTGCGTGGAAGTAACTCGGAACAGAAATAAATCCTGGTACAGTGATACAAGAGCATTGGTTTTCAGAATTAGTAGGCAACTCTAAACTCAGAACAGGTAATACATTTACACATTATAAACCCCAACACAAAGAAGAGTGTATTTTAAAGAAAATGTGAATTATGTCTACAACAAGAAAAAAACAAATTATTTTATCAGTACAAACAAATACCTTCACCACAGGGAGATTTCCTACAACAAAGTTATCACTACTTCCTCTATTTCTAGCCAAGGCATCCACTAGATGTCTAAGCAATAATAAGAAACCTACCCACTAATTGCGTATAGCCTTATTATGGATGCTTAAACCTTCCAAAGTCTCTTAACATACAAATTCCAATAACCAAATATCGATCTTCAATCCATCACATATGCTTTAAATTCGTCCATTACATTATATTTCTTACTTGGATTAGTACATAAACTCAATGAAATCAATCATCTATAGTCAACTTACAACTATTTATACTAGATGCATATGTGCTATTAAGTGACTATAAATTTCAAATCTAGAAAATAGACATACAAAAACACCTTAGATTTCCTAATCCATTGAAATCATAACACACAATTACCGTGTACATAAAGGACTCGCACACAAAAATCAAACAAACAGAAAAGCTCGCTTCTTTAACAAAGCTGCTGTTGACAAAAACAAACACCAAATCCACATAACCCTAATTAGAGAAGCCCCAATTACCTTTCGAAAAAACCACAAATCCATTGAAGCCCTAATTAGAGAAGCCGAAATCCACTAAAGAAGCCCTGAAATCGAAAAGAAACCCTAATTAGTTGAAGTTTAAGTGAAGATATTGAATCAATTGAAAAAGCCCTAATTTGAAAAAACCCTAATATGAAGAAGCCCCAAATTCAAGAAGCTCCAATTTGAAGAAACAAAAGCCAAATTCAATTGATTAACCGAAACTGAGAGGGTTGAGAGTTTACGACAGTTGAAAGAGAGAGGGGGTCGACGGGAGAGTGAGAAGGAGAGAATGAAAGTTTTGGTAAGGGAGAGAATGAAATTTTTGTTTAAGTGATAGGCGGGGTTTTTGCCGCAAAAACATTTCACAGAATTTTCAGATAGGCGCCTGTCATTTTTTGCAATTTTTAATTTCTTTTAATTTCACACTTTTTTATTTTCATAATTTTTCTGAATTTTCAATTTTGTTAAAAATGTCCATTTTAAATATAATAAATATATATAATTTGGAAAACAATAATAAATAATTACCTTTGAATTTATAAATTATAACTTATTTATTTGGTCAACTCTTGTTTATTATAAAAATGAATTAATTTAAAAGAAATGTATTTGTTAAATGATTATTCAATTTCTAGTTATTATATTTATAATATGCACTTATATTAGTTAATTAAATTTATAATATTTTATATATTAAACTTTAATAGTAAAAAACTTATCATAATTTTAATATCATTGTTGAAATATATTCAAGTTTAGTTATAATTATTAAAAAGATTAGACCTAAATGCAACACCATGAAAGGTGTTGCAAACTAAAATGCTAAAATTAGTCTGCAACACCAAATGTATGCCTAATGCAATACCATTAGAGTACTGTTGCAAAAGATCACAATTGAGCTATCTTTTGAAACGCTTTGCATGCAACAATCAAAAAAAGCATTGCATATGAGCACTTATGGCGTAGTGAAGGCAATGATTGCGGAAGGAGAGAGTGATTCATACATAAGAGAGAAAGAGAATAAGAAAAGAAAGATAGGGGCATCTGATAAGGTACAGCCACATGGAGATCTTCAGGGTCATTCAAACAAGAAACCAGGATTTCAGATGGGTAGAGGTTCAAATTTCAAGAAGACAGATATCGGGGATGCAGGACCAATCAATGTTCCATCCAACAACGATCAGCAAGTAGTTTCCAGACCTCCACTGCTAGAATGTAAGACATGCGGGAAAAGACACCCCGGAGTATGCCACAGATTGAGTATTACATGTTTTAATTGCAACCAGAAGGGTCATTATTTCAGGGATTGCAAGACAGGTGTTGTGTGTTAGCGATGCAAGAAACCAGGTCATATGATTAAGGATTGCAGGGCACCAGTACTCGTGAACAACATGATTCGAGCGATAGAGGCACCTCCAGCTGTCAATGATCAGCCGCCAGCCAGAACTTATAGCATGACGATGAGGGAAGCAATTAGTGACACTGATGTGATGGCAGGTACACTTCTAATAAATTCAGGAGCTACTAAGTCGTTTATTTCTGAGACGTTGCACGTAATTTAATTTGTTTAATGAAACCTTTAAATGGAGTGTTAAGCATAGAGATAACTAACCGAAATCGTATACCGGTCAGTTTATGTTGTCCCCGTTGCGAAGTTGAGATTCTAAGAAATCGTTTTTATGTGAAATTGTTACCCTTTAAGTTGGGAGGATTTGATGTGACCTTAGGAATGGATTGGTTAACTGAGTATGTTGTGCGCCTTGATAAGACGGTAGCATTAGTTAAAGTTTTGTGGAGAAGTTCTAAGGTAGGAGAATGTAATTGGAAATTAGAGAGTGATGTGCTAGGGAAGTATCCCCAGTTGTTTCCTCGATTAGATTCTGAGGACAGAATCCTATTAAGGGGGGAAGGATGTAATATCCGTGATTTTTTTTTTATATATAAAGGATATATTTGGTGAAAAATATTTCATGTGGAATAATTTGAATATTAATAAGTTACGGTTATTAAGTGATTATGTGTTATTTGGTGAGTCGAAAGCCCCTTTCAAATATTTCGTCAGTTGAAATCATATTCAATTTTGAGCCCCGTTTTGGAGTTCCGGTGATGTTTTTGGTTTGTTTTTGATCGGAATGTATTGGTATGGTTATTTGGAATGTTTTGGTATCAAAAGCCCTAAATTTGGTCGTGTTTTTGGCTCGTCGGATTCTGGAAAAGTCGCCGGATTCTGGAAAATTTCCGGTTGTTCTTGGCGACCCGTTTTCTGACCCGGTTTCAATCTTCAAAACCCTAATTCATTTTCAGAAAACTGTTTTTGAATTTTATTTTTAAAAATAATTCGAAAATAGTTTAAAATCTTTAAAAATTCATCTTTTATTTTTAAAAATATATTTTTAATTCAGAAAAATTCTGGAAAATTATATTTATTATTTTAAATTCGAAAATTGATTAAACTTAATAATTTTAATTATTTTTAATTAATAATTAGTTTATTTAATTGATTGATTAATTCTTTTAATCAGTTAATTCTTAAAAATTAATTATTAATTAGATTTAATTAATTAAAAATTCAGTTTAATTATTTTCAAACCTGTTTTATTATTTAAAAATAGTTTGAGCATTTAAAGAGTGACAATTAATTTTATTAATTGATTTATTTGCATTTAAATACTTAGATTGGGTTTAAAAATCCGATTTTTGATTTAAAAATTTGTTTGCGACTTATTTAAATTCTAATAAGTCTCGAATATTGTTTTAAAAATATTTATAAGCACTCTATGGTTTATATAAAGTGGAATAATGTGTTTAGTGTCCGTAAATGTCTTATAAAAAGAATAGAGTATGAGTCTGTCGATCGGAAAAATAGGTCGGGCATTCGATAAATCTCGAAATTGGCCCGATAGGCTGTTTAGACTTAAAAATGATTATGAGTTTATATGGAGGATAGAATAAATGATGGGATGTACTAATATGAGTTATGTATTATATAATTGAGTTCCCGCAGCAAGGGAAAGGAGAAGGTAGAATAGCAACCGTAGAATTTGGCTACGTCGAACCAGGCAAGTGTCTATTTCTTTCACAAATCCTTGAGTAATCTTACTCTGAGTTATTATATGCATGTTGTCATCAAACCAATACCAATGATTCAATTCTTATCCTGTATCAGAACCGATAACATTGTTTCCATGAAAAATTCCCGATTTCTTTGATTATTCACAATCTTGTTGAATATTGAGAATCCTCACCTTCCATTCACTTGCGTACATTATAACCTTGTTTATTTCCTTGAAATGGATGTGTTGCTTATATGAAACCATCCCGAACTTGTTTCACGAACCTTATTTGATCTTGATCAGTTGAAGCTCTTTTGCAATTCATTTTTACCGTTTCACCCTCGTTGTGATTGATTGTCAGATGAAGCTTTTGTTATTGTCATTCTATTTTGTTCTTGTTGTGATTATTGTTGAAGCATGTATTGCTTATGTGCTGTAATAGAATTGGAAATGTTTTTGAAAATAAGGACCAGATTTATGGTCGATGATAATTAAGGCCAGGATGGCCAAGGATCCAGTGGAGGGCTTTGCTATAAGCAGGCCCGGGGTTGATGCGTGGCTGGCCAGCAGATCAACCTTTGATTTGAATGAGATAAATAAAAATCCAATTCTAATCTGTTTTCTTCAGAAGAGGTTGATATAATCATGCATTGTGCATTGATTCAAATTCTTGTGATTTCTTTTCATTATGAAACTGCATTGGATATATATGTTAGGTCATGATAAGTTTGTAGAAGGGGGGTTGAATACAAACTATACCGTTTTATCGAAATTTGTTCGTTTAAGATTAAACAATTTAGAACAAATTAATGCGGAATAAAAACTGAAACAATATTCAAGTTAAATAGAAACTCTATTAAACTTGAGGGGTGTTACAATTTTGATCACTGATTACAAAGAACTTAATAAAACAAATCTAGAATAAATTCGACATGAATTTATCTATTTTTGTAATAAAAAGGATCGAATACTAAAAAGTAGTTCGATATAAAATCTAGGGATTATGATCCGCTAGAAAGCTAAAGCAGTACAAGAGAATCAGTTCTTATGAATTAAATGTTAAGAACAATCAAGAATTAATACTCCTGCAGAAATTTAGAGCTTTGCAGTTGAAGAAATAAAGACAGAGCTTTTAATGGAATCTGTTTGCTTTTGTCTTCTGTATCTTTTGTAATATCTCTTCTGTATGTAGTAATGTCAACTGCCTCTTTCATTTATACAATTCACTTGTTCATCCTTTCCACGCGCCAATCCACTAGCAGATTGTATTTAGAAGACTTGCTGGAAAACTAGTCTTATTGCCTTGGAAGACAATCGGGAAGACAAGCTATTGTACATGGAAGACAATCGGTAAGACTTACATTTACTCTAGGAAGACAATCGGGAAGACAAGCTTGTGAGTCTTCCTAGTTAAATAAACTGAGTCTTCCTAGTTTAAATCTAAGTCTTCCTAGTTCATTTTTATTCTAATTTAAATAATTAACTAAATAAATTATGTATTAAATTAATTCTTTGCAGAATTAATTTAATAAATAATATACTTAATAATATTAATTATTTATAAGAGAATAAATAGAATTAGTTGACTTCTCAATTAATTCCAGAATCACTTAAAACTTAGATAAATAACAAACACAATAGTATGTTGACACTCGATGTACTGTCTGGTTCATGAGTGACTAACGACAATGTCTGTTCTTTATCTATTTAACTTTAAGCAGTGATTCACTACCTTCTCATTCAAGAACTCCGTAATCAGTATCTTTTTCTGTCACAACTTGAAATCTCTGTCACTTTAATAAATCCACTGAGCTTGAATACTTCATTGAGGCTTGATCAATAAATTGAGCTTCTTTCAATGTAGAATCACTTCAAGTCTGTAGATGACTTTAATCTTCATTCTTTGACAGATATAACCTTCTGAGATTCCTGTGACATTTGATTTTTATTATTTACTTATTACATCTTAATTAAAGTTGAGTAGAATCCTCGGTGTTTACAAATAGGACTAGACATATGCCTTTCAATCTCCCCCTATTTGTTTGTTAGACAATAACAACCAAATACTCTAGAGGATAACTCAACTAAAACAAGAAAAGATAAGACTTTTAAGAGCCAAGCAAATAATAAAAAGTTCTGGATTAAATATAACAAATTCCAGATTCAAACAATAAAGATAAATACAAGATAGATGTTCCTCTAGCCTGAACAAATGATAAATTTCCCTATCTTGATTTACCTAGCTCTAAAGATATAACATTTACAAATTGAGCTAACTACATCATGCCTTTAGTCTCTAATTTCACCTTCTTCAGCTTCTTGCAAGGTGTGTAGCAGATCTTTATCAAGGACACGATCACTTTCAGAAACCACACCACTTGGCATTACTGGTTGATTGGTGATCTTCTTCAATCTATTCTTCATCTGAGCATATCTTGGAATTTTCTCCGTGTAGTAGTCTGAAATCATATCAGCAACTTCAGACTTCTCTACAGAAGCAAACCCAGAAGTTCTAAGAAGATTCTCCAACTTCACCAGTTGCATAGCAGTCTGTAGCTTCATGGAATCAGGATCCAGCCTCACAGTCTCTAAAGTTGTACCTCTGTAGATTTTGACTTCATAAGGAAAATGTACTACTTGAGGACTGACCTTCATAGCAGAATCTCTAAGCCGGTCATATAGAAGCTCATTCAAGCAAGAAGATCTCTTTACTTTACTCATCAGAATCCATAATTCAGATAGAGATCTTCTTTGTAGGAGGTCAAGAGAAATGGTGAATGACCCTTCAAGCGCACTTGAGACATAGATGAACAGTTCTTGCCTCACTTGATCAAATGCAGACGTAATCCTTAGGATATCTTCCTTCAATGCCTTCATATATAATGAGTTGTCTGGATTAACCGTTCTGATCTTCTCAAGCAGCTTCAGAAAAGTAGCATCATTGTTTGTGCCTCTCTGAGGGATATCAAACATCTCCCTTGCTTTATCCCACTTGTTTCCTTGCTTCATCCTCACATCCAATCTCCTTTCTTTGACATGAATACTATGAAGACGTTGTTTGTCTTCATGTTCAGCCTTTTGAATTTTCAGCTTCTGAGATATGATGTCTGAGACCTTGGCATTCTCATCCTCCTTTCTCCTTAGCTCTGCTTGCTGTTTCTTCAACTCTTTCTGAAACAAGGGGTCAGGTGTATATAGATCAGCTTCATCCTCCCAATCCTCAAAGTTTGCTGCCTCCTCAACCTCCTCCTCACCAAAAGCTTCTTCAGGTATGGTCTTCTCCAGATCACCAGATGTGTCATAATGGAAGTCATCCTGTTCACCGTGGTAGTAGTAGGCATCACCAAAGACAGTATCCTCCAGTGATTGTTTACCTTTTCCCTTATCCTTTCCAGAAGCTCCTCCAGCTTCTCTGTTTCCTCCTTCTTTCTCTTTCTCCCCCTTAGTTGAGGAATCCTCTACAGTTTGAGTTGTGGAAGCCCTAGGATTCACCTCAGATGTTCTCCTTATCTCTCCTCTTTCTCTCCCATCTCCTCCTTCATCAGCATCATCATCCTCATCATCATCTCCCTCAAAGAAAGTTCTTTGCTCTTCAGTAGGTTGATGTGAATTCTTGATCATATTGTATAGGTGCTTCATCCCTTCATTAAGATGCTCCATTCCGCCTTCAATCCTAGACATCCTTTGTTCATTAAACCTCTGGTTTTCATCAGATGTTTGCAGAATAAAGTCCACCTTGGTAGAAATAGAAGCAATCTCCTTGACACTCTCTGATATCTGAGCATTTGACATTGTAAGATCAGAGATGTCTGAAGCCACCAGTACTTGAGATTGTTGGATTGAATTCAGCCTTGGGAGTAAATTATTCTTCAATCCTTCCAGGTCATCTTTCACAGTACCCAACTGATTTGATACAGAGGTGGTAGATTGTGCAACCACTTGTGCTTTCAGAAGATTGTTCTCAGCCTGGGTTTCTTGTAACTTCCTTTGTAGATCAGCTAGCTGGTTCAACAAAGCAGTGTTTGTGTCAGTGTGTGCACTCACCTCAATTGCTCTCAGTGGTGTTTCACTCAACTCACGTGCTTGTGTTTCACTCGGTGTTTGATTCATATCTCTCACCACTAACTGTCTGTCAAGATTCTCAGTAGATGTACCTGCAGGAAAAATCACCCTAGCCCCTTCAAGAGAGGTCAGTGGTGGTGCAATGGGAGTTCGCAATTCCCGATCCCTGAATGAGTCTGTCAAAATATTTGACATTGTATACTGAATTTCTTCAGGGACAGACTCATCAAGTTGCCTTTCACTTTCTCCAGTATAAACTGCGAGTGAAAAATCCCTTAGGGGAGCCAGAGATGTTCCTTCTGGGAGGGGAGAAAATGATTCTATTATTGGTGGCGAAGAATCAGATTTTCCCTCTGATGCCTGTGAAGGCACTTCTACCGTAACTATGGTAGGCACTGTTTCAAAGTCAAAAGTAAAGTGCTCTCCTGACATGGTGTCCTGAGTGTCATCTATATGGATATCTTCTCCCATTGTGAGTAATGGGAGTGTGCTTGACTCAGTACAAGATGCCATGGCCCTATGGCGAATTTTAATAGATTCATCCTGTTGAGAGGATGTCTCCAGAGACTGTGTAGTGGCCATATCAATGTCCATATCCTTTTGAGAGGATACAGATGGGCTTACAGTTGTCTCCCTATAGGTTTTTCTTTTCTTTAAGGGTGGAGACAGAGCTGTGGGAACACTCATTTCAGGTATATCACTAACTCTTCTTGAACTGGTTTGAATAGTAGGCTCAGGTTGTGTATCAGAAGTGTTTGACTCTCTGTATGGCTCTATGACCTGGGTCAGAGACTGTGGTTCTACAATCTCTGGGTCAGCCCTAACAACCACTTGGGTTTCACTTGAAGTACCAGAAGAAGAACCAAAGTTAGGAATAACTACCTGTAGTGGAACTGGATGTGGTTGAGGAACTTGTTCACCAAAGATAGGAAGATTAATGAATTGACTCATCAATGGTGAAACAAGAACAGGTATATTGAGAAATTTGGATGAGACATCAAGTCTGGTGTAGAATTTGGTGTATGTGGTTGGAGAGGTTTCAAATCTAGCTTCTCGAAACAGTTCTACCTGCTCAGCAGTGAGAAGATGATTAATGATAAGAGTTAGAAAGCGAGGGTACCAACACCTTACTTTCACACCATTATCAGAATCTCTCCTAGAGTGAGCAAGCCTGTTGAGCAATAGGTTCCACAGAATCTCAGCAAAGTTCAATCTACGACCAAATACTATAGCATAGGCAATGTATTGATTAAGACTGGTAATGCAATGAAAGTTTGTTTTTGTGCAGTTACCAAATACCCTAGCTATAGTATCAAAGAACAAATCCCATTCCCTTACAACAAAACTCTTGGACAATTTAACCATTTGAAAGGGACCCTGATAATGAATATTCACAAAGAACTGTGATAACTCATCATCAGTGGGTAAGGGATCAAACCTGTCCTTTGGAAAATGCAACACATCACAAAATAAATCAAAAGTAACTGTATATTGCTGGTTTAAAATAATGAAAGTAAAAGATTTTGAATCTTCAGCAATAACAGTACTTGAACACAACATCCTTAATGGATCAATTTTCAGAAGTGCATTGGCACAAATAGCATAACTAACACATGTATTGCTATTTAAAAATTGAATCCACGGTCTAAAACGTTCCACCTTGCATTTTAACGGATCAAAATACCCAACATAATTATTTAAAACTAATTCAAAATTATTAGGATCCATTTTAATAAAACAAGAAAATTTTAATTAACTTAAAATAAAATTAGTATTTTAGGGATTTTTAGAATTAATCAAAATTACTTAAAATCCACAAAATTACAATTCAATTAAAATTAACTAAATTTAAATTTTTAATCCCAAATATTCGAACTTAAACTTGAAAAACAAACTAAATTGGGTAAGTGATTCTAAAGAACACACACACAATAAACACACACAGTACTTGCTTTGTTCACTTAAAACAAACAATTTACTTAACAAACCAACAGACCACAAATCGGAAATACTTAAAAGAAATTGAAAATTTCAACAGCAATTCGACTTGTACTGTTTAATTTTGAAAGAACAAGATTAGATTGCTAAGTAATGACTTGAGCAACAAATGTTTAAGATTAAAGCTTTTCTTAAGACAAAGAGAAATCGAAAGGAGTTTTCTGAAAAGCTTGAAAACTGATAAGAAACTGCTAAGGCAAAAGTGTGCAGTGTATGTATATATATATATGAATAATTAAATAAACTGTAGAAAAGGATTTGAACGGTTTTTTTTTTTTAAATTTGAACTGGGAAGACAATCGGGAAGACTTAGGATAGTCTTCCCGGTAGTCTTCCTAGTTCAAATTAGGAAGTCTTCGGAAAAATAATAAAAGAAATAAACAGAAATAAAATAACTAATTCATAGTCTTCCCGAGAGTCTTCCTAGTTCAAAAAACTGGGAAGACTTCGAAAAAGACTTAAAATAAAAAGGAAAAAACAAGAAACAAAAAGAAAATATCCCTTGTTTTCCCGGTAGTCTTCCCAGTGTAAAGCTGGGAAGACTTAGGAAAAATTCAGAATATAATTCGAATATTTACAGAAAATGCTGAAAAACTTATAAAAATGCATGAAAAATATATAAAATTCTAGAAAAATTCACAGAAAATTCCATAAATCCTAGAAAAATATGCAGAATATTAGAAATGCATAAAATTAATATAAACTTGCAGAAAACAATTCAAACAACAATATTTACAATCTGAAAAATACCTAAATAATTCTAAATAAATATATTTTCAATAAAAATACATTTCTCTACTTAAAAAATATGAGAAAAATATTTTTAAAGAAAATAAAATATTTAGAGCTATTTAAATACACAAGCATGTACTATTAAATGAGAATTGATAGTGAATATCATTTAAATGACAAGAGAAAATGAATTTTAAAGAACAAACATGACAGAGATATTATTAATCACTAAGACTGTTTAACATACCCAATTTACCAACTAACTTGATAAATGTGGATTCGTCAACAGATTTAGTGAATATATCTGCAGTCTGTTCTTCTGTGGGTACAAAGTGTAACTCCACAGTTCCATTCATGACATGCTCTCTGATAAAATGATACCTGATATCAATGTGCTTCGTTCTCGAGTGCTGCACAGGGTTGTTGGAGATTGCTATGGCACTTGTATTATCACAAAATATGGGAATTTTGTCTAATGCAAAGCCATAGTCCTTTAATTGATTCCGTATCCATAAGATCTGAGCACAACAGCTTCCAGCAGCAATATATTCAGCTTCGGCTGTTGAATTGGAAACTGTTTCCTGTTTCTTGCTATACCAGGAAATCAACCTACCTCCTAGGAATTGACAACTCCCAGAGGTGCTCTTTCTATCCACAACACTACCTGCATAATCAGAATCTGTATATCCAATAAGATTAAAACCAGAATCTTTAGGGTACCAGATACCTAGATTAGGTGTACCCTTAAGATATCTCAAGATTCTTTTCACAGCAACGAGATGTACATCTCTAGGGCCCGCTTGGAACCTTGCACACAAGCATGTAGCATACATAATATCTGGTCTACTTGCAGTAAGATAGAGTAAGGAGCCAATCATACCTCTGTAGCTTGTAACATCTACCTTGATAGATTTGTCAGAAGCTCCAAGTTTGATGGCTGTTGAAGATGGAGTCCTTGCTGATGCTGAATCCTCCATATGATACTTCTTGAGGAGTTCTTTGAGATACTTGGATTGACAAATAAATATACCATTTGACCTTTGACTTACTTGTAATCCAAGAAAGAACTTCAGCTCACCCATCATACTCATTTCAAACTTACTCTGCATAAGCTCAGCAAATCTCTTACAGAGATTATCATTAGTAGACCCAAATATGATGTCATCCACATAGACTTGGACTAATATCATATCATTTTTGTGTTTCTTTGAAAAAAGAGTTTTGTCTATGATACCTCTAACAAAACCATTTTCTAAAAGAAAACCAGAGAGAGTGTCATACCATTTTCTTGGGGCTTGTTTGAGACCATAGATAGCCTTGAAGAGAAAGTACACAAAGTCCAACAGCTCCTGATTTTCAAAGCCAGGGGGCTGTTCCACATACACTTCTTCATCAAGTTCACCATTCAGGAATGCACTCTTAACATCCATTTGATAGACTTTAAAATTGGAATAAGCAGCAAATGCTAAGAACATCCTGATGGCCTCAACTCTAGCCACTGGTGCATAGGTTTCATCATAGTCAATGCCTTCAGCTTGAGAATACCCTTGTGCAACCAGTCTTGCCTTGTTCCTTGTAACAATGCCTTCCTCATCTAGCTTGTTTCTGTATACCCATCTTGTACCAACTACTTTCTTGTTCTTTGGCCTGGGTACCAGCTTCCAGACTTGTTGTTGTTCAAATTGATTGAGTTCATCTTGCATAGCAATCACCCAATCTGGATCAGTCAGTGCTTCCTCAATTTTCTTTGGCTCCATTTTAGATAGAAATGCTGAGAAAAGACATTCATTCTGAGAAGCTCTTCTAGTTTTAACTCCAACATCTGGATCACCAATGATCAGCTCAAAAGGATGAGCTCTATTCCAAACAGTCTGTCTTGGAAGATTTGATCTTGATGATTCACCTTGAAATTCACTTTGATGTTGTGAGTGACTAGCTGATCCTTCAGCTGATCCTTCATTTGCTCCCCCTGAGTTGTTGCTTGATTGCCTTGATGATTCTTCTCCAGTGTTGGTGGTATCTCCATTGTTACCAGTGTTTCCACCACCATCACCATGATCATTATCATCATTATTATTATCATCACCAGCAATAACTTCAGGTGGGGCTTCATCATCTGATTCTGAGTCTGGCAAGTTATCAAACTTCAGCTTTTCAGATGAGTCTTCTTTTTGGATACTGGGGAACTTAGTGTCATCAAAAGTAACATTGACACTTTCTTTTACTGTGTGACTGCCAATCACATAGACCCTGTAAGATCTTCTGGAATATCCAACAAAAATAGCTTCTTGTGCCTTTGCATCAAACTTGCCACGTTTAACATTGTCGTCTATAAGCACAAAGCATTTTGCTCCAAATACATGAAAGTACTTGACAGTTGGTTTCTTGTTGTTCATGATCTCATACGGAGTCTTCATTAAGTCCTTGTTGATTAAAGTTCGATTCTGAGTATAACAAGCTGTATTCGCTGCTTCAGCCCAAAAGTACGTTGGAAGTTTGGACTCACTTAGCATAGTCCTAGCTGCTTCAATCAATGTACGATTCTTTCTTTCCACTACTCCATTTTGTTGAGGAGTTCTAGGGGCAGAATACTGTCTTGTTATTCCTTTATCAGCACAAAAGTCATTTAGAATGGCATTCTTGAATTCAGTACCATTATCTGACCTTATGGCTCTAACAGGGAATCTAGAATCCAGCTCAATCAACTTTATGTGGCCAATCACCTGGAATGGGGTCTCATCCTTGGAATGTAGGAATAAAACCCATGTATATTTTGAATAGTCATCAACAATCACAAGTGCATATTGTTTCTTTGACATGGACATCACATTAACTGGACCAAACAAATCCATGTGCAGTAGCTGAAGAGGTTCAGTTATTGATGATGTATCAGTGCCCTTGTGAGAAGCTTTCTTAGACTTTCCTTTCTGGCATGCCTCACACAGTCCTTCCTGTGTAAATTCCATCTGAGGCAAACCTCTAACTAATTCCTTCTTGACTAAAGAGTTCATAGTTTTGAAGTTAAGGTGAGACATCTTCTTGTGCCATAGCCAACTATCATCTGATGAAGCTTTAGCATAAAAACAATTAACTTCATCTTTGAATCCCGAGTTCAGATCAGCTATGAACAAGTCACCTTTCCTCACTCCTTGAAGAGCAGGCTTTCCATTCTTCTTGTGAAGGATCTGGCACTTCTCTCTTTCAAAGGAAACAAAATATCCTCTGTCGCAGAACTGACTGATGCTGAGAAGATTGAACGTCAGACCTTCCACAAATGAAACATCTGTTGGGTTTTATACTAAACTATTCATTAGTAGTATATAAACATTGTCCATTTTATTGAGAATCTTGATTGCATATTTTTACATTGTCTGTTTATTATATATTGTGGATAATTTAGTATCAAATGGGATAACAGAAGATTAAATTATCAGTGTCTATATATAATATAAAGGGTTCACAGTTTAAGTGGAATTAGACAAACCACTGGAATAACTGAAGTATTATTTGGAATAGTTTATCTTGACTATTAAATAATACTTGTATACTTTGTGTATATTGAACAGGATCGAAATATTAGAATTGTTCTTCTATTCTGACAATAAAGAAGAACTAAGATTCTATGATATTATTAATGCTTAGGTTCTCAATCCAAGTGTAGTGATTGACACTTGTATGCAATGCACATGCTTTGATTCATATGTGATGTAATTAATTGTTAATTACAATATTATGTATTGAGCAATGACATTGCATGCAGAGTGGGATATTAATTACATAAGGAAACCATGTCCTGATAATATTCGGGTTGATGATGTCCTCTTGAAAGCTCATAAAGATAATTATGCTTTAGTCCTGCAGGCAGATTTGTTCTTGCATAATTATAAGGTTGAGTGGATGATCAAGGATAAAAAGATATTAATTAAATTAAATCAGAAATTAATTTAATTAATGGACATACGATATCTTAAACATGGGGAATTTAATAAGCAAATAATATAGGAGCCGAATTTAATAATAAAGCAATTACGGTATTAGGAAAGGCAGTGCAGATATTAATTCGTTAGTGGATAGAATTAATATTTAATGACATTGGGCTTGACCCAGAATGTCATTGGGAGGCCCGACCTAATTGTCCATGATCCCTACTGGAGCCTATAAATATTCTTGTTCTCCTAAAGGCTGAAAACGTTTTTTCGGTTTTTCATAATTCGAGATTAAAACCTAGGGCAGCCGCAAGGAGCTAGGGTTTTGGGATTTCGAGGCTTTAAGGAGAGGAAACTTCGGGAGATCGAAGGCCACACTTCGCTCGAAGGGAATCAAGGAATTCAGTAGAAGACGTGGATCAGAATCGTATCGATTAAGGTAAAGTTTTCTTTTCGAACTCGTAATCAATCATATAGTAAAACGCAGAACAGTAATCATCCGTTCCAACAATTGGCATCAAGAGCCTGGTTATGCAGTTCTGCGTTTTATGATATGATGTCCATGTCGTAATTATATATGCATGTATATGGTGGTTGCTTGTATTGATTTTGTGATGCAGGTTGTAATCCACTATTATGGTCATGTTTTATTTGATTATGTGATTGGATCCCCACGTGGTTTATCGTGGATGTTTGATTGTTGTAAATCACGAGGGTTTATCGTGATAGTTAAGATTATGATCAGATGTATGTAATAGAATAGGTTTGTTTTGCTGTATTATGTTGTATGTAATCGTTTAAACATCGGAGATACGAGAAACAGAGTTCTTCCGCTGCGCCATACTGTTTTCGTGGGAGCTTCGCTGTTTTGGCTGCAGATTTTGCATACGATGTCCGATTTGGGCGAATAAGCACTTTTCGGAAACGGCAGAACGAGACGAACAGGCTGGAATGTATCTAAAGAACCATTCCCCGATTTTTCGACCCATTCTGACGCTGTTTAGGCCTCCAAACGGGCTCCTGAAGATTTCGGGAAATTTTCAACGAAGGAATTCGAAGCTAATTTTCTGGGGCCATAATAGTGGATGTGTTTTATTATGTTTTACATAATTTCTGCTATTTATTTTAATTATTGCAATTTTATATGCCTTACGTGATTATCATGCCATGCAATACTAACCTTAGTATGCTAGAACGACATGGACATAGGGTTATATGTTATGCTTTAATTATGTTGATCGTCATGCCATGTTCTACTATGTTATGTGTTCTTTGTCTTGTTATTATGATAACATGTGGACCTCGAAGAATTAACATAGGACGATGCATGTAGATATAAAAAAATCCTCAAAGTAAAATACTAAGTGGGAGAGGGAATTAATTTGATATTAGATCCCATGGTCATCCATTATTGGTTGTATGTAATTTAACACTAGGACGATTATGAATTGGATATATGTCACCCATCGTGGCGTATGATTTATGACGTCTGGGTAGTGTTAAGGATATTACTAGGACAATCTTCTTAAGTTAATCACGAATATTGAAAGGTAAGCTCACCCCATCGTGACAAACCAAGTTTCATAGAATTCGAGAAAAAAGTTGGGACATTCCTTGATTGATGTTGATAATGGATATTTCTGTCTACGGAGTTGTGTTCTTAAGCGAGTCCGTCTGTGACTTCACCGAAAACACCTGGGATTTATCCATTGATACATCGAACGGATGGGTCTGACTAAAGGCAACTTAAGATCTAAATAATGGTATACACTTAGCTATGAAAGATAATATATAGTCCACCCTAACGTGGCGTATTATTTAGTAGTAGGACCGAAGTAATATTTAAATTTAAATGGTATATATGTCATCCATCATGGCGTACCAGATATTTATGGAATTTAAATATTAGTGCATTAATTTTAATTAATTGTTAGAGGAAACCAATAGGTTTTAAGATATATGCAATTTTCTGATTAAGTGTTATATGCATGATTCTCAGGATAGAATGGGCTTTAATCCACTTTTCACCATACTTAAGGATAACAAACTTACCGGACCTAACTATATTGAATGGAAACGCAATTTGGACATAGTGTTGACTGCTGAAGAGTTCAAATTTTGTACTGTTGAACCCCAACCGGACCAGCCTGCTGCCGATGCTCCGGATGAGGAAAAAGAGTATTTTAAGAAGTGGACTAAGGCAGATGAGATGTCGCGATGTTACATTCTGGCAGCAATGTCGGGTGTTTTGCAACATCAGCATCAGGCCATGACCACTGCTGCAGATATGCTCTTTAATCTCAAGGAGCTTTTCGGAGATCAGAATAGGGCTGCTAGGCAAGTAGCAATGAAGTCTCTAATGAACACTCAGATGGCTGAAAAAACACCTGTAAGGGACCATGTTCTTCTGATGATGTCTCATATAAATGAACTAGAGGTCCTTGGTGCTGATATTGATGCGGAAACGCAGGTCGATATCATACTTATGAGTTTGCCCAAAAGCTTTGAGCCGTTTCGCTTGAATTACAACATGAACAAGAAGTTGTATAGTCTTGCGGAACTTCTGACAGAGCTTCAGGCAGCGGAATCATTATTTCAGCAGCATGTTCAGGTAAATGTGGCTGAGAAAGTTTCTTCTTCAAAGCCGAAAGGAAAGAAGAAGAAGAAGGTTCAGACACAGAAAGTTGTGAAACCATTGGGAGTTCAGAATTCAGTGAAGAAGCCTAAGGGCAAGTGCTTCAAGTGCAAGCAGTCGGGTCACTGGAAAAAGGATTGTCCTCTTTCTAAGAAGAACAATACTGGTATGTCTCTTTCTCTTGTTACGGAAACATATATAGCGGCTATGTCTACGAGCACTTGGTGTGTAGACACAGGAGCCACTGATCATGTTTGTAATTCCATGCAGGGGTTCCAGAAAACCAGGCTGCTTAGAGATGGCGAGATATATGTGTTCATGGGAGATGCTACGAAAGTAGCAGTGGTTGCAGTTGGAGTTATTTCTTTATCTTTTGGTTATGATAGGATTTTGGTTTTGAATAATTGTCTTTATGTACCTTCATTTAGAAGGAATTTAATTTCGGTTTCTAAACTTGCTATGGATGGTTATAATGTTTGTTTGGATCGTAATGTTTCCATTATGATGAATAAACGAGTTATATGTTCTGGTACATTGAAAGACAATTTATATATTATTGATCCTATAGAACCAATGCTGCAACCAAGTGAAATTAATAATACATTTTCTACCTCTAGTAAAAGAAAGGAACCTTCTGGATTGAACCAAACATATCTTTGGCACTTGAGATTAGGTCATATTAACTTGAGGAGGATTCAAAGATTGGTAGTAGATGGGCCTTTAGGCTCGTTGGCAGTGGAGCCATTTCCAGTCTGTGAATCTTGCTTGGAAGGAAAAATGACCAGTAGACCTTTTAAGGCAAAAGGAAATAGAGCCAAAGATGTGTTAGAATTGGTTCATACTGATTTATGTGGACCTATGAATATCCAAGCGAGAGGTGGGTATGAATATTTTGTCACTTTCATTGATGATTATTCGAGATATGGATACATTTATCTGTTGCACCGCAAGTCTGAGTGCTTTGAAAAATTCAAAGAGTACAAAGCAAGTGCGGAGAAGCGACATTCAGGAAAATGTATCAAGTCACTACGATCAGATCGTGGGGGCGAATACCTGCTTGGAGAATTTAGAGAATATTTATCAGAACATGGGATTTCATCCCAGTTGACTGCACCTGGCACACCTCAGCAGAATGGTGTAGCAGAAAGAAGGAACCGGACTCTTTTAGAGAGTGTTAGATCGATGATGAGTTATTCGAATTTACCCAAGTCGTTTTGGGGACATGCTCTAGAAACAGCGGCTTATCTTCTAAACTTGGTACCTTCTAAGTCAGTTCCAAAAACTCCAAAAGAATTGTGGACTAGTACCAAACCTAGTTTGAAACACATTCGGATTTGGGGTTGTCCAGCACATGTGCTGAACAAGAACGTGACTAAGTTAGATTCTCGTACAGAAGTAAGGCTGTTTGTGGGTTATCCCAAGGGAACAAAAGGGTATTTGTTTTATAGTCCTAAGGATCGGGATATCATTGTAAGCACCAATGCTAGATTCTTAGAGGAAGACTATATAATGAATCACAAACCCATGAGTACTGTTGTTTTAGAAGAACTAGTGGGAGGACAAGATAATTCTAATATGCCACCGATACAAGTAGAACAACCACAAGTAAATGAACAACCTATCACTAATACCACTCCAATGCTTCGTCGTAGTGGGAGGGTTGTTAAACAACCTGAGAGGTTCATGTTTTTGGGAGAGTCTTCGGACTTAGTCTCTGGTGAACATGATGAGGATCCCAGGACATACGAAGAAGCAATGCAAGATAAGGATGCAGATCTTTGGCAAAAGGCTATGCAATCTGAGATGGAATCTATGTATTCCAATCAAGTCTGGGATCTCGTGGAACCACCCAATGGTGTAAAACCCATTGGATGCAAGTGGATCTACAAAAGAAAAAGAGGATCTGACAAAAAGGTGAAAGCCTGGAAAGCAAGACTTGTTGCGAAAGGGTATACTCAGAAACAAGGAATTGATTATGAGGAAACCTTTTCTCCGGTAGTCATGCTTAAGTCAATCCGGATTCTTTTATCTATAGCAGCTCATCTCGATTATGAGATTTGGCAAATGGATGTCAAGACAGCTTTCCTAAATGGAAGTCTTGATGAAAACATCCATATGCAGCAACCAGAGGGATTCATCAAAGAGGGCCAAGAGCATCTAGTGTGTAAGCTTAAGAAGTCCATTTATGGACTGAAACAAGCTTCCAGGGAGTGGAACATTCGTTTTGATCAGGCCGTCCAGACAAATGGTTATGATCAGACTCCAAGCGAAGCATGTGTGTATAGGAAAAGTGAAGGAAATGCAGTGGTTTTTCTAGTACTATATGTAGATGACATTTTGCTCATTGGAAACAATGTAGAGATGTTGTCATCTATTAAGGCATGGTTGTTCAAACAATTTGAAATGAAAGACTTAGGTGAAGCCGCATACATTCTTGGGATCAAAGTTATAAGAGATCGCAAGAAAAGAACGTTGGCTTTATCTCAAGAACCGTACATTGATGAGGTATTGGCTCGTTTTAACATGCAGGACTCTAAGAAGGGTAATTTACCTTTTAGAAATGGAGTCTCTCTATCAAAGGAGCAGTGTCCTAAAACACCTAAGGAGATAGAGAACATGAAAGCAGTTCCTTATGCTTCAGCATGTGGAAGCTTAATGTATGTCATGTTATGCACGAGACCTGATATTTGCTTTGCCGTAGGCATGGTCAGTAGATATCAGTCCAATCCAGGTCAGGAGCATTGGAGTGCAGTAAAAACGATACTTAAGTACCTGCGAAGGACTAAGAAGTATATGTTAATTTACAAGGCTTCAGACATGTTTCCTGTAGGATATACCGATTCAGATTTCCAGACAGATAGGGATAAGAGGAAGTCAACCTCGGGGTGTGTTTTTACTTTAGGAGGTGGAGCTGTAATATGGAGGAGTGTGAAGCAGAAATGCATCGCAGACTCAACCATGGAAGCTGAATATGTGGCAGCCTCTGAGGCAGCCAAGGAGGCTATATGGTTCCGGAATTTCCTGCTGGATTTGAATGTAGTTCCTAATTTGCCACGGCAAATCACAATTTATTGTGATAATACTGGTGCTGTTGCAAATACAAAGGAACCACGAGAACATAAGGCAGCAAAACACATTGAGCGTAAGTATCACCTCATACGACAGTTCGTTAAGCGAGGAGATATTATTGTGACTGATATAGCATCAAAGGACAACCGTGCTGATCCTTTCACGAAGAGTTTACCAGCTAAGGTTTTTGAAGAACACGTGGAGGCGATAGGAGTCAGATGTCTGGTCACGGAATAGTTATTTAAACTGGTAGCGGATTATATTAATAAACACTGATATACTCAAAGAATAGCTTGAGTATAAGTGGGAGATTGTTGGGTTTTATACTAAACTATTCATTAGTAGTATATAAACATTGTCCATTTTATTGAGAATCTTGATTGCATATTTTTACATTGTCTGTTTATTATATATTGTGGATAATTTAGTATCAAATGGGATAACAGAAGATTAAATTATCAGTGTCTATATATAATATAAAGGGTTCACAGTTTAAGTGGAATTAGACAAACCACTGGAATAACTGAAGTATTATTTGGAATAGTTTATCTTGACTATTAAATAATACTTGTATACTTTGTGTATATTGAACAGGATCGAAATATTAGAATTGTTCTTCTATTCTGACAATAAAGAAGAACTAAGATTCTATGATATTATTAATGCTTAGGTTCTCAATCCAAGTGTAGTGATTGACACTTGTATGCAATGCACATGCTTTGATTCATATGTGATGTAATTAATTGTTAATTACAATATTATGTATTGAGCAATGACATTGCATGCAGAGTGGGATATTAATTACATAAGGAAACCATGTCCTGATAATATTCGGGTTGATGATGTCCTCTTGAAAGCTCATAAAGATAATTATGCTTTAGTCCTGCAGGCAGATTTGTTCTTGCATAATTATAAGGTTGAGTGGATGATCAAGGATAAAAAGATATTAATTAAATTAATTATCAGAAATTAATTTAATTAATGGACATACGATATCTTAAACATGGGGAATTTAATAAGCAAATAATATAGGAGCCGAATTTAATAATAAAGCAATTACGGTATTAGGAAAGGCAGTGCAGATATTAATTCGTTAGTGGATAGAATTAATATTTAATGACATTGGGCTTGACCCAGAATGTCATTGGGAGGCCCGACCTAATTGTCCATGATCCCTACTGGAGCCTATAAATATTCTTGTTCTCCTAAAGGCTGAAAACGTTTTTTCGGTTTTTCATAATTCGAGATTAAAACCTAGGGCAGCCGCAAGGAGCTAGGGTTTTGGGATTTCGAGGCTTTAAGGAGAGGAAACTTCGGGAGATCGAAGGCCACACTTCGCTCGAAGGGAATCAAGGAATTCAGTAGAAGACGTGGATCAGAATCGTATCGATTAAGGTAAAGTTTTCTTTTCGAACTCGTAATCAATCATATAGTAAAACGCAGAACAGTAATCATCCGTTCCAACAACATCTTCAATGATAACATTTCCGTACTTCAAACAGCCATATCCTTTCGTAATACCCTTGCTGTTATCTCCAAAGGTTACTACTGGGCCAGCTTTCTCAACCAAATCTGATAGCAGGGCTCTATCTCCGGTCATATGCCTTGAACAGCCACTGTCAAGAACCCATATAACACGGCTTACCTGTTTAACTCCCTGCAATACCAGATTGATTAGTCCTTCCTCGGAACCCACACTTGATTGGGTCCGGCATACTTAAAGAATTGGCCTTTGTCAGGCAAAACAACATTTTTAACTAAAACTACTTCATCCTCTTTCACATAAGAGCGTTTCCATTTATAGCCAGCCTTAACACATTTCTGAGTAGGCTTAGGGATAAATGAATCCACTCTAGTCTGAGGAGGACTAGTAGTCTTTGCTTTAACATGCTTCTTATTATTAACATGTTGACGTGGAACAGTCTTATCACTAGATACATGCTTTTTATTAAAGAAAGCATACATAACATTAAAAGCACAAGACATGCAATTACTCACACCACATGCTTTATGAGAAGAATTAACAGCAGGCATGTTAGTTCTACAGTTGTTTTGATCCAACTTATGGATATCTGATTTAGTCTTTTTAGTTGTAGCAACTTTGACTGGAATATCAGATATACACTTTTTGGATTGTTCAACTTCCAAAGCAATATCTTCTTCACGAATCTCCTCTGCAATGATGATAGAGTCTTCATTCAGAGGTTCTGCTTCGGACTCCTTACAAAAGGGTGTTTCAATACCCTTAAGCACATATGGAACAACCTTTCCTTCAGATTTGAATCTACAAGGGGAATTAATTCCAAGCAATCCAATGGCCTCATTATAACCATAACCTATACTGACATGATTACCCATAGCTTGTTTATTCATAATCTCTTTAGCCGTCTTACAAGAGTTGTAATAGGCATTAGCTTTGGTATTAAGCTCACTAATCTGATCTTTGAGAATGGTTTCCAGTTGTTGATACAATTTAACCCTATTCTCAAGAACTGCTACATTATTAGTGAGTTCATCTTGATTAATATGCACTAGTTTTAATTCTTTTATCTCATTTTCAAGATTTGTGTTTAAAAGAATTATTCTATCATTTTCAGTGCGTGCACAATCTAAGGTGCCACCAAGATGACGAATCATTTCAGTATCAGTAAACTTTACCTCTGACATGTATCCAGATGAAGTGCTTGCCTCTTTAGCCACTAAAGCAACGTTCCCAATCTCACCTGCTTCTTCATCACTGTCAGTGTCATCCCAACTCTTTCCTTCAGCAACATAAGCTTTCCCAATCTTGTTCTTCTTGCTAGAATCAAATGTGTTTCTAGTCACTTGCTTTGGCTTTCTGCACTCAGTAGCAAAGTGACCCAACTCATTGCAATTGTAGCATCTGATTGTGCTCCTTTCCACAGTTCCAGTTTTGTAGCCACCCCTTGAGCCACTTGAAGAGGAAGATCCACCTCTCTGAAATCTGGGCCTGAACTTAAGATTGGGATTCCTCTTGAATCTGAACTTCCCAAACTTCCTGACTATCAAAGCCAAATCACCATCCTCCAGCTGATCAAGTTCTTCTAAAGAATAGAAGTCACCACCAGATTGATCAATGGATGTTAATCCATATTCAGCATCAATAACATTCATGTTAGAACTGGAAGGTTGAACAGCCTTCACTTCCAGTTTCTGTGGGACTTCAGCAGCCAGTGCAGTAGAAGTACTAACAATCTTCCCAGTTCCATACAGCTCCCTTTGTTGAATCTGCTCCAGCTCATAGGTCTTCAGAACACCATACAATCTCTCCAAAGCAATTTCATTCATATCTCTTGCTTCTCTAATGGCAGAAATTTTGTGCTCCAAATGAGGTGGAAGTGTAAGAAGGAACTTCTTGTTAATCTCCTTGTTGGTGTAGTGCTTCCCATTGAGATTCAGATCATTGATTAATTTGTTATATCTCTCAAAAACCTGAGAGATACCTTCACCAGGGTTTGATCTGAAATGCTCATATTGTGAGGTGAGAATCTCCAACATATTCTCCCTAACTTCCTCTGTCCCCTCATTGATTATCTCTATAGTTGCCCAAATGTGTTTAGCAGTATCACAGTTGAGAACATGATTATGCATGATTGGATCAAGACAATCAATAAGGATCAACTGAAGACAGGAATCCAAGGTAACATCCTCTTTCTCATCAGAAGTGTAATCCTTGGCATCTTTAGGGTACATTCTGGCAGCCCTAGTCACAACATTATTCTCAATGAGTTTTCCCTCAATAATCATAGGGACTTTGGGACCGTTCTTCAGCACATCAATGCATTTAGGATTTACAACCTTAAGAAATAGAAGCATTTTCTTCTTCCACATTGGATAATGCTCCTTGCTGAACATAGGGATTTTGACAGTACCAACTTTCTGTGTAGTAGACATCTTTTGAGATTTTTAGGAATAAGATAAAAAATCAGAGTTTAAAAGAAAAATCTCAAAACAATTGGATCTTTGATTTGTATATCAATCAAAAGGCTCTGATACCAATTGTTAGGTCCTGATAAGTTTGTAGAAGGGGGGTTGAATACAAACTATACCGTTTTATCGAAATTTGTTCGTTTAAGATTAAACAATTTAGAACAAATTAATGCGGAATAAAAACTGAAACAATATTCAAGTTAAATAGAAACTCTATTAAACTTGAGGGGTGTTACAATTTTGATCACTGATTACAAAGAACTTAATAAAACCAATCTAGAATAAATTCGACATGAATTTATCTATTTTTGTAATAAAAAGGATCGAATACTAAAAAGTAGTTCGATATAAAATCTAGGGATTATGATCCGCTAGAAAGCTAAAGCAGTACAAGAGAATCAGTTCTTATGAATTAAATGTTAAGAACAATCAAGAATTAATACTCCTGCAGAAATTTAGAGCTTTGCAGTTGAAGAAATAAAGACAGAGCTTTTAATGGAATCTGTTTGCTTTTGTCTTCTGTATCTTTTGTAATATCTCTTCTGTATGTAGTAATGTCAACTGCCTCTTTCATTTATACAATTCACTTGTTCATCCTTTCCACGCGCCAATCCACTAGCAGATTGTATTTAGAAGACTTGCTGGAAAACTATTCTTATTGCCTTGGAAGACAATCGGGAAGACAAGCTATTGTACATGGAAGACAATCGGTAAGACTTACATTTACTCTAGGAAGACAATCGGGAAGACAAGCTTGTGAGTCTTCCTAGTTAAATAAACTGAGTCTTCCTAGTTTAAATCTAAGTCTTCCTAGTTCATTTTTATTCTAATTTAAATAATTAACTAAATAAATTATGTATTAAATTAATTCTTTGCAGAATTAATTTAATAAATAATATACTTAATAATATTAATTATTTATAAGAGAATAAATAGAATTAGTTGACTTCTCAATTAATTCCAGAATCACTTAAAACTTAGATAAATAACAAACACAATAGTATGTTGACACTCGATGTACTGTCTGGTTCATGAGTGACTAACGACAATGTCTGTTCTTTATCTATTTAACTTTAAGCAGTGATTCACTACCTTCTCATTCAAGAACTCCGTAATCAGTATCTTTTTCTGTCACAACTTGAAATCTCTGTCACTTTAATAAATCCACTGAGCTTGAATACTTCATTGAGGCTTGATCAATAAATTGAGCTTCTTTCAATGTAGAATCACTTCAAGTCTGTAGATGACTTTAATCTTCATTCTTTGACAGATATAACCTTCTGAGATTCCTGTGACATTTGATTTTTATTATTTACTTATTACATCTTAATTAAAGTTGAGTAGAATCCTCGGTGTTTACAAATAGGACTAGACATATGCCTTTCAATATATATATATATGATGTTTGCTGAGCACTTTTGGCTCACTCTTGCTTGTTGTTTTCTAACCCTATTCCAGTGAAGCGAGAGTATGAGTCGGCACAACATGACTGATAGTTCACCGGCAGCTAGGAGAGCTCCTCGAGTGTTTGTCATTGGCAGGGTAGTTGTTTGTTTTGTATTATTAGACTAGATGTCTAGCTCTGGACTTAAGTTGCGGTGTAATAACTCTGATAAAACTGGTTTGTATTAATAAAAGATTGTAGAAACTTGTGTTCAATGCCATAATCTGGATGCGGTCTTGGATAAGGGGTATTTTATGATATTATTATATTATGCATGTGTTATATTCAGGTATGTTGAGTTTCGTTGGTCGGGTGACTCCCCAAATCTGTACCCCGGATTTGGAGGGCGTCACAAGCTCTTTATGAGTCCTCGCGTCATTCTCTTACTTCGAAATAACTCTTAACACTCTCATATCCATGTTTATAACTTAACGCTCTGATACCATTTCTGTAACACCCCCAGATCCGGGGTCAAGAATTTGGGTTGTCACATTCTAATAATACAACTCCAAAGACCCCAATCACTTACGCACACACACAAGTTATAGCCTTGGAAACAAAAGTTACATTTGTTATTACAACTCAAATGTACTATCCAGGATCTCATCTATTATTTACAACCTCTACCTGAAGTTACAATAATAGACCTCACAATTCTATACAAGGTTTAATAATACAACCTACTCGAAAACAATTCTTACTAATTCAGTCTGCAACTGTTTTGCTAACTCCGACAGTATCCATCTTGCTGAACTAACTCAAGGGTGGTCTCTCCATTCCCTTGCTCTCGTAACACGAGGTGAATCGGCAATGTTTTCTTCATGCTAAAAGATTTAATAAAGCAAGAATGAGCTAATAGTGCTCAGCAAGAATTCTATCCCAGCTTAAATCTTTAAACCTTTTAGGAAGATAATCCATATAGGATCAAAGTTCTTAACACTACTAGGGTTTGTCCCCAAAATAGTATACCGTTCAAAATATCGTATGACTTATAATCATACTCAAATACTCTTCGTAATCCATTTAGAAATCCTTGGTATCAATATAATGAACAAAGACTCAAAACATATATTTTTAAAATAGATATTAACCATTGGAATCAAGGCTTAAAGCCTATCCATTGATTCAAAGTACTATACAGTTCAATATACGGTATATCTTAAATACCTTCTCAACATATATACACTCATATCTATTTAGATATCTCATACTGTTCAAAATACTGTAAAATATCAATAATGAACACCTTTTTATAAAAGAAGCAAGAATGAGCACTATAGCTCAAAAATCATATATATAGCAGCTTATATAAAATTCTGCAACTCATATACCGGTTGGAATATTTGAAATCTCATTCGTATACAGAATGATGTTTAGAGTAATCTTTTCGTCAAAACATGCCATACAGTACAACTACTGTATGAGGAACATCATTACTCATCACTGTCACATTATCAGTAACCCAGCGCCTAGGCTTTTGTTACAATATGCAGCACAACTCCAATTGGAGGGAAGGGACCTTCTGGAGCACACCACGATACACGATGATCAGTCGTTGTATCATACTCACGCTTTTCTACTAGTAGATGGACGACATCTTAACACGACTATCACCCTAGCCGCATACGGGCTTATTATGCTACCTGGCACCTGTTTCATTTCGCAATCACGACCCGGGAGTTTTGGTAAAATATCTTTAGTTCTGATAACTCAGAAACCCAAAATATAACACTTTTAATGAAATAGGCAAGTGAAATCATATGTTCACTTTCTGAGATGGATTCCCAATTTTTGATAAGTTCAAATCAAAATCATCATTTGAGATAAATAATTTTAAAGTAGTTGGGAACCCCTACTATAATCACATAAATCTTTTTGAGATCAGAAAACATTTTAAATAACTATTGGAACCTTTCGTAATATTTAAATAAGGTTCTATGATTTTAAATCATTTTTGGAATATTTAATAAATATTCAAATAATAATTATTGAATTATTATTCAATAAAATTCCACTTAAGTGAATATCCAAAATAATGTTCACTTAATTAAATAATTATTCAAATAATATTTATTATAATATTATTTAAATATCTAACATTAAATATCCAATAATATATATATATTGGAATATTTAATCAATATTTTAAAATATAACTGTCCCCGGAACCCTTCAGCTTCTGACAGTATGATCAAAACAAAATAATAATTTGACTCCCGGTCTAAGTTTTAAAACTATAATACAAGTACTCTATACTTAGAGTCTTAATAAAATCTCGGTTTATATCTAATATAATCATAGCATATAAACCATACATCTTACGAAAGCTTTTAACCAAAAGCATACATCAATACATAGTCATTTTAACGAATAAAACAGTATATATCACAACAGCATCTTATATCAGATGTAGGGTTGGAAAACTAGTATGCATCTATCATATGCATATAAGTATATTGTAATTTAAAATACACCATGGAATGAGAAAACTTGCCTCGGATCCTTGGTTGTTAGGGGTTCAAGAACTTGCCGGGAAATCTATAAACAAAGAAATACTCGATCAGTCCCTAGCGTAATCATTTGCTCATAACAATTCACTCTAAGTCAACCATAAGTCAAACACATCATGTAGCCACATTATTCCTCAACAATGTTCGTATTTTAATCGACTCGAAATAATCCTTTATCTTAGTCACAACGGTTGGTCAAAGTAGTACCCTAGAGTTGACTTTTCATAGAGTTACTATTACGCGACTCATACTTTAACACTTTTAATAAATCGGAAAATTCGCATTTAAATGCGAAACCACTTCTAAAATCATCTTGAGTATTTGTAATATTTATCATAAAAGTTTTGATCTCAAAACAAGGGTTTCACTTGGTGAAATGTATTCTCAAACTTGGATGAGCTACGAAAAGTTACTATTCTCATATCTCCTTAACCGTTAATCGAAATGACACACCGTTTTCGTGTGCGCAATCTAGAGAAAGAATAGAACAAAATAATTGAAAATGTTTTTATGGTTAAGGGGATGAAATCCCGAGAACAGCAGTTTAAAGGCAGTAGAGTGCAGAACCACTTACTCCTCGCGCAGCTTTGGTTCCGACATTTTTATTAAATCGAACAATTATCTTTTTAACCCGAAACATTCTCGATTCGCTTAAAAACTGTCCATTCTAGCATCCATTTTAATATCATGTCCTAATTCCATTTTTAAGGGGCTTGATCATACTTTCAAAGTTCGTATAGTGAACTACTTAGTTATCCGAAACCGCTTTCACTAAAACGGATGTTTCTCGTAAACCATAAATCGCTACGATACGATTCTTTCGTCAAAATAAACTACACAACAAGAACTACATGATCGTGGTCAGTGTGTATTGCTTTCATGTCATGAAGTTACCCGAGGTTTTTGCCTAAATAATCTTATGAAAATCCGACATGGTAACGACACTTAATCGTGATTCCCGTGTTTTAAACACTCAACTAATTACCAATCCACTGTTGGGACGTATGATTACTATTCTGTGTTTTACTATATGATTGATTATGAGTTCGAAAAGAAAACTTTACCTTAATCGCTACGATACAGATCCACGTCTTCTACTGAATTCCTTGATTCCCTTCGAGCGAAGTGTGGCCTTCGATCTCCCAAAGTTTCCTCTCCTTAAAACCTCGAAATCCCAAAACCCTAGCTCCTTGCGGCTGCCCTAGGTTTTTAATCTCGAATTATTTTTTCTCTTCTTTTTTGCAGCTTTAGGAGAACAAGAATATATAGGCTCCAGTAGGGATCATGGACAATTAGGTCGGGCCTCCCAATGACATTCTGGGTCAGGCCCAATGTCATTAAATATTAATTCTATCCACTAACGAATTAATATTTGAACTACCTTTCCTAATACCGTAATTATTTTATTATTAAATTCGGCTCCTATATTATTTGCTTATTAAATTCCCCATGTTTAAGATATCGTATGTCCATTAATTAAATTAATTTCTGATAATTACTTTAATTAATATCTTTTTATCCTTGATCATCCACTCAACCTTATAATTATGCAAGAACAAATCTGCCTACAGGACTAAAGCAAAATTATCTTTATGAGCTTTCAAGAGGACATCATCAACCCGAATATTATCAGGACATGGTTTCCTTATGTAATTAATATCCCACTCTGCATGCAATGTCATTGCTCAATACATAATATTATAATTAACAATTAATTACATCACATATGAATCAAAGCATGTGCATTGCATACAAGTGTCAATCACTACACTTGGATTGAGAACCTAAGCATTAATAATATCATAGAATCTTAGTTCTTCTTTATTGTCAGAATAGAAGAACAATTCTAATATTTCGATCCTGTTCAATATACACAAAGTATACAAGTATTATTTAATAGTCAAGATAAACTATTCCCAAATAATACTCCAGTTATTCCAGTGGTTTGTCTAATTCCACTTAAACTGTGAACCCTTTTATATTATATATAGACACTGATAATTTAATCTTCTGTTATCCCATTTGATACTAAATTATCCACAATATATAATAAACAGACAATGTAAAAATATGCAATCAAGATTCTCAATAAAATGGACAATGTTTATATACTGCAAATGAATAGTTTAGTATAAAACCCAACAATCTCCCACTTATACTCAAGCTATTCTTTGAGTATATCAGTGTTTATTAATATAATCCGCTACCAGTTTAAATAACTATTCCGTGACCAGACATCTGACTCCTATCGCCTCCACGTGTTCTTCAAAAACCTTAGCTGGTAAACTCTTCGTGAAAGGATCAGCCCGGTTGTCCTTTGATGCTATATCAGTCACAATAATATCTCCTCGCTTAACGAACTGTCGTATGAGGTGATACTTACGCTCAATGTGTTTTGCTGCCTTATGTTCTCGTGGTTCCTTTGTATTTGCAACAGTACCAGTATTATCACAATAAATTGTGATTTGTCGTGGCAAATTAGGAACTACATTCAAATCCAGCAGGAAATTCCGGAACCATATAGCCTCCTTGGCTGCCTCAGAGGCTGCCACATATTCAGCTTCCATGGTTGAGTCTGCGATGCATTTCTGCTTCACACTCCTCCATATTACAGCTCCACCTCCTAAAGTAAAAACACACCCCGAGGTTGACTTCCTCTTATCCCTATCTGTCTGGAAATCTGAATCGGTATATCCCACAGGGAAACAAGTCTGAAGCATTGTAAATTAACATATACTTCTTAGTCCTTCGCAGGTACTTAAGTATCGTTTTTACTGCACTCCAATGTTCCTGACCTGGATTGGACTGATATCTACTGACCATGCCTACGGCAAAGCAAATATCAGGTCTCGTGCATAACATAACATACATTAAGCTTCCACATGCTGAAGCATAAGGAACTGCTTTCATGTTCTCTATCTCCTTAGGTGTCTTAGGACACTGCTCCTTTGATAGAGAGACTCCATGTCTAAAAGGTAAATTACCTTTCTTAGAGTCCTGCATGTTAAAACGAGCCAAAACCTCATCAATGTACGGTTCTTGAGATAAAGCCAACGTTCTTTTCTTGCGATCTCTTATAACTTTGATCCCAAGAATGTATGCGGCTTCACCTAAGTCTTTCATTTCAAATTGTTTGAACAACCATGCCTTAATAGATGACAACATCTCTACATTGTTTCCAATGAGCAAAGTGTCATCTACATATAGTACTAGAAAAACCACTGCATTTCCTTCACTTTTCCTATACACACATGCTTCGCTTGGACTCTGATCATAACCATTTGACTGGACGGCCTGATCAAAACGAATGTTCCACTCCCTGGAAGCTTGTTTCAGTCCATAAATGGACTTCTTAAGCTTTCACACTAGATGCTCTTGGCCCTCTTTGATGAATCCCTCTGGTTGCTGCATATGGATGTTTTCATCAAGACTTCCATTTAGGAAAGCTGTCTTGACATCCATTTGCCAAATCTCATAATCGAGATGAGCTGCTATAGATAAAAGAATCCGGATTGACTTAAGAATGACTACCGGAGAAAAGGTTTCCTCATAATCAATTCCTTGTTTCTGAGTATACCCTTTCGCAACAAGTCTTGCTTTCCAGGCTTTCACCTTTTTGTCAGATCCTCTTTTTCTTTTGTAGATCCACTTGCATCCAATGGGTTTTACACCATTGGGTGGTTCCACGAGATCCCAGACTTCATTGGAATACATAGATTCCATCTCATATTGCATAGCCTTTAGAATTATCTTGTCCTCCTACTATTTCCTCTAAAACAACAGTACTCATGGGTTTGTGATTCATTATATAGTCTTCCTCTAAGAATCTAGCATTGGTGCTTACAATGATATCCCGATCCTTAGGACTATAAAACAAATACCCTTTTGTTCCCTTGGGATAACCCACAAACAGTCTCACTTCTGTACGAGAATCTAACTTAGTCACGTTCTTGTTCAGCACATGTGCTGGACAACCCCAAATCCGAATGTGTTTCAAACTAGGTTTGGTACTAGTCCACAATTCTTTTGGAGTTTTTGGAACTGACTTAGAAGGTACCAAGTTTAGAAGATAAGCCGCTGTTTCTAGAGCATGCCCCCAAAACGACTTGGGTAAATTCGAATAACTCATCATCGATCTAACACTCTCTAAAAGAGTCTGGTTCCTTCTTTCTGCTACACCATTCTGCTGAGGTGTGCCAGGTGCAGTCAACTGGGATGAAATCCCATGTTCTGATAAATATTCTCTAAATTCTCCAAGCAGGTATTCGCCCCCACGATCTGATCGTAGTGACTTGATACATTTTCCTGAATGTCGCTTCTCCGCACTTGCTTTGTACTCTTTGAATTTTTCAAAGCACTCAGACTTGCGGTGCAACAGATAAATGTATCCATATCTCGAATAATCATCAATGAAAGTGACAAAATATTCATACCCACCTCTTGCTTGGATATTCATAGGTCCACATAAATCAGTATGAACCAATTCTAACACATCTTTAGCTCTATTTCCTTTTGCCTTAAAAGGTCTACTGGTCATTTTTCCTTCCAAGCAAGATTCACAGACCGGAAATGGCTCCACTGCCAACGAGCCTAAAGGCCCATCTACTACCAATCTTTGAATCCTCCTCAAGTTAATATGACCTAATCTCAAGTGCCAAAGATATGTTTGGTTCAATCCAGAAGGTTCCTTTCTTTTACTAGAGGTAGAAAATGTATTATTAATTTCACTTGGTTGCAACATTGGTTCTATAGGATCAATAATATATAAATTGTCTTGCAATGTACCAGAACATATAACTCGTTTATTCATCATAATGGAAACATTACGATCCAAACAAACATTATAACCATCCATAGCAAGTTTAGAAACCGAAATTAGATTCCTTCTAAATGAAGGTACATAAAGACAATTATTCAAAACCAAAATCCTATCATAACCAAAAGATAAAGAAATAACTCCAACTGCAACCACTGCTACTTTCGTAGCATCTCCCATGAACACATATATCTCGCCATCTCTAAGCAGCCTGGTTTTCTGGAACCCCTGCATGGAATTACAAACATGCTCAGTGGCTCCTGTGTCTACACACCAAGTGCTCGTAGACATAGCCGCTATATATGTTTCCGTAACAAGAGAAAGAGACATACCAGCATTGTTCTTCTTAGAAAGAGGACAATCCTTTTTCCAGTGACCCGACTGCTTGCACTTGAAGCACTTGCCCTTAGGCTTCTTCACTGAATTCTGAACTCCCAATGGTTTCACAACTTTCTATGTCTGAACCTTCTTCTTCTTCTTTCCTTTCGGCTTTGAAGAAGAAACTTTCTCAGCCACATTTACCTGAACATGCTGCTGAAATAATGATTCCGCTGCCTGAAGCTCTGTCAGAAGTTCTGCAAGACTATACAACTTCTTTTTCATGTTGTAATTCAAGCGAAACGGCTCAAAGCTTTTGGGCAAACTCATAAGTATGATATCGACCTGCGTTTCCGCATCAATATCAGCACCAAGGACCTCTAGTTCATTTATATGAGACATCATTAGAAGAACATGGTCCCTTACAGGTGTTTTTTCAGCCATCTGAGTGTTCATTAGAGACTTCATTGCTACTTGCCTAGCAGCCCTATTCTGATCTCTGAAAAGCTCCTTGAGATTATAGAGCATATCTGCAGCAGTGGTCATGACATGATGCTGATGTTTCAAAACACCCGACATTGCTGCCAGAATGTAACATCGCGACATCTCATCTACCTTAGTCCACTTCTTAAAATACTCTTTTTCCTCATCCGGAGCATCGGCAGCAGGCTGTTCCGGTTTGGGTTCAATAGTACAAAATTTGAACTCTTCAGCAGTCAACACTATGTCTAAATTGCGTTTCCATTCAATATAGTTAGGTCCGGCAAGTTTGTTATCGTTAAGTATGGTGTAAAGTGGATTAAAGCCCATTCTATCCTGAGAATCATGCATATAACACTTAAAACCTATTTGTTTCCTCTAACAATTAATTAAAATTAATGCACTAATATTTAAATTCCATAAATATCTGGTACGCCATGATGGGTGACATATATACCATTTAAATTTAAATATTACTTCGATCCCACTACTAAATAATACGCCACGTTAGGGTGGACTATATATTATCTTTCATAGCTAAGTGTATACCATTATTTAGATCTTAAGTTGCCTTTAGTCAGACCCATCCGTTCGATGTATCAATGGATAAATCCCAGGTGTTTTTGGTGAAGTCACAGACGGACTCGCTTAAGAACACAACCCCTAAGACAGAAATATCCATTATCAACATTAATCAAGGAATGTCCAACTTTTTTCTCGAATTCTATGAAACTTGGTATGTCACGATGGGGTGAGCTTACCTTTCAATATTCGTGATTAACTTAAGAAGATTGTCCTAGTAATATCTTTAACACTACCCAGACGTCATAAATCATACGCCACGATGGGTGACATATATCCAATTCATAATCGTCCTAGTGTTAAATTACATACAACCAATAATGGATGACCATGGGATCTAATATCAAATTAATTCCCTCTCCCACTTAGTATTTTACTTTGAGGATTTTTTTTTTATATCTACATGCATCGTCCTATGTTAATTCTTCGAGGTCCACATGTTATCATAATAACAAGACAAAGAACACATAACATAGAAGAACATGGCATGACGATCAACATAATTAAAGCATAGCATATAACCCTATGTCCATGTCGTTCTAGCATACTAAGGTTAGTATTGCATGGCATGATAATCACGTAAGGCATATAAAATTGCAATAATTAAAATAAATAGCAGAAATTATGTAAAACATAATAAAACACATCCACTATTATGACCCCAGAAAATTAGCTTCGAATTCTTTCGTTGAAAATTTCCCGAAATCTTTAGGAGCCCGTTTGGAGGCCTAAACAGCGTCAGAATGGGTCGAAAAATCGGGGAATGGTTCTTTGGATTCATTCCAGCCTGTTCGTCTTGTTCTGCTGTTTCCGAAAAGTGCTTATTCGCCCAAATCGGACATCGTATGCAAAATCTGCAGCCAAAACAGCGAAGCTCCCACGAAAACAGTATGGCGCAGCGGAAGAACCCTGTTTCTCGTATCTCCGATGTTTAAACGATTACATACAACATAATACAGCAAAACAAACCTATTCTATTACATACATCTGATCATAATCTTAACTATCACGATAAACCCTCGTCATTTACAACAATCAAACATCCACGATAAACCACGTGGGATCCAATCACATAATCAAATAAAACATGACCATACTAGTGGATTACAACCTGCAACACAGAATCAATACAAGCAACCACCATATACATGCATATATAATTCCGACATGGACATCATATCATAAAACGCAGAACTGGATAACCAGGCTCTGATACCAATTGTTGGGACGTATGATTACTGTTCTACGTTTTACTATATGATTGATTATAAGTTCGAAAAGAAAACTTTACCTTAATCGCTACGATTCAGATCCACGTCTTCTACTGAATTCCTTGATTCCCTTCGAGCGAAGTGTGGCCTTCGATCTCCCAAAGTTTCCTCTCCTTAAAGCCTCGAAATCCCAAAACCCTAGCTCCTTGCGGCTGCCCTAGGTTTTTAATCTCGAATTATTTTTTTCTCTTCTTTTTTTCTCTTCTTTTTGCAGCTTTAGGAGAACAAGAATATATATAGGCTCCAGTAGGGATCATGGACAATTAGGTCGGGCCTCCCAATGACATTCTGGGTCAAGCCCAATGTCATTAAATATTAATTCTATCCACTAACGAATTAATATTTGCACTACCTTTCCTAATACCGTATTTATTTTATTATTAAATTCCGCTCCTATATTATTTGCTTATTAAATTCCCCATGTTTAAGATATCGTATGTCCATTAATTAAATTAATTTCTGATAATTAATTTAATTAATATCTTTTTATCCTTGATCATCCACTCAACCTTATAATTATGCAAGAACAAATCTGCCTACAGGACTAAAGCAAAATTATCTTTATGAGCTTTCAAGAGGACATCATCAACCCGAATATTATCAGGACATGGTTTCCTTATGTAATTAATATCCCACTCTGCATGCAATGTCATTGCTCAATACATAATATTATAATTAACAATTAATTACATCACATATGAATCAAAGCATGTGCATTGCATACAAGTGTCAATCACTACACTTGGATTGAGAACCTAAGCATTAATAATATCATAGAATCTTAGTTCTTCTTTATTGTCAGAATAGAAGAACAATTCTAATATTTCGATCCTGTTCAATATACACAAAGTATACAAGTATTATTTAATAGTCAAGATAAACTATTCCCAAATAATACTTCAGTTATTCCAGTGGTTTGTCTAATTCCACTTAAACTGTGAACCCTTTTATATTATATATAGACACTGATAATTTAATCTTCTGTTATCCCATTTGATACTAAATTATTCACAATATATAATAAACAGACAATGTAAAAATATGCAATCAAGATTCTCAATAAAATGGACAATGTTTATATACTACAAATGAATAGTTTAGTATAAAACCCAACATCCACAACCAAACAACCATACACCAATTGTATCATTTCAATCCTCTAGGTTTCTGCCTAAATATGTTCATACCATTGTTCATAAGTTTAACCATAATTTAACCACTAAACATCATCATAATCATGTATTCATCCTTAATATCATACCATTACTAAACATCATCACATAATCATCATATTCAAAGCATAAATAAAAGGTGTCAGAGGTTTATACCTTCCTTGATATTCAATATGGACTAACAATAGCTTGTATGCTCTCCCTTGATCCTTAATCATCCTTAACAAACCTTAAAATCCAAGAACAAAACAAGAATTCATGAGGTTTACTATTCATGCCTCAACTTTGATCCAATATTTAACCATGCTACACTTCTTTAATGGCCATGAAATTTGGAACGTACCTTGGGAATATAGCGAGGGAGCTATGGTTCCAATTTGATGATTTTAGGATAATTAGAACTTGAGTTATGAATTTTTCTTTCCACCATGGTCAAGCTGGGCAGAATCTTGAAGAAAATGGAGAAGATGGTTATTTGCTTGGTTTTTCTTTTCATTTATTTTGTCAAAATATCTCTAATTGGATGCATCTCTTTTGTGTGGTTGTGGTGGAGTTTAGTCACCCAAGGACACATGGCACATTACTTGTGGTTTGTGGTGAAAGTGGTGACAAGGTGGTGATTCATCACCTTGTCACTCCTATGTCATCCTCCTGCATCATGCATATGTCATTATTTGTGTCCTCAATCCTCTTATATGTTACACTTGATGATCTTATATGATACTTTCCCTTCGGTTAGGGTTTAATCCATAATTCGTTACACTTCTGTTTCGCGATAGGTTCTAGTGATTTTAAAAACGTTTCTTTGTACCAATGCTAGGAGATACTTCCTTGATCTTTCCATTTCCTTGGTTTAATATATGATCCTTGATTTCTCACCTTGGCTTAAGATATGATCATGGATTTCTCATTCGACATACTTCCTCAAAACGATCAAATCAATACATCCTTAATTGTCCAGTGAATAGTGATTTAAAACTCGAATGGAAATCTTCTGATTCTGATCGCGTTTACATTCACTTATTCTCCTTATACCTCACTAATATAACTTCGAAACATTCATTCCATGTCTTCCATATGGTGTGGTCTGAAAATATTTTTCATCAACAAATTCACTATTCATCAACATTTACTATTCATCAAAAATTTTAACTAAGTCCAAAATTTGGGGTTATTACAGGCAAGTTATCAAACTTCAGTTTCTCAGATGAGTCTTCTGTTTGGATATTAGGGAGCTTAGTGTCATCAAATGTTACATTGACACTTTCCTTCACATGGTGACCATCAATCAAGTACACCCTGTACGATAATCTGGAATAACCAATAAAAATAGCTTTTTGTGCCTTAGCCTCAAACTTGCCAAGTTTCACATTGTCATCCTTAAGCACAAAGCATTTTGCTCCAAATACATGAAAGTATTTGAGAGTTGGTTTATTGTTGTTCATGATCTCATACTGAGTCTTCATTAAATTCTTGTTGATTAAAGTTCGATTCTGAGTATAACAAGCAGTGTTCACAGCTTCAGCCCAAAAGTACATTGGAAGTCTTGATTCACTTAACATAGTCCTAGCAGCTTCAATCAATGTACGATTCTTCCTTTCCACCACTCCATTCTGTTGAGGAGTTCTAGGGGCAGAATACTGTCTTGTTATTCCTTTATCTGCACAAAAGTCATTTAGGACTGCATTCTTGAATTCAGTTCCATTATCTGACCTTATTGCTCTAACAGGGAATCTCGAATCCAGCTCAATCAACTTTATATGATCAATCACCATCTGTGGGGTCTCATCCTTGGAATGTAGGAATAAAACCCAAGTATATTTGGAATAGTCATCAACAATCACAAGTGCATAATGTTTCTTTGACATGGACATCATACTAACTGGACCAAACAAATCCATATGCAGTAGCTGAAGTGGTTCAGTTATTGATGATGTGTCAGTGCCCTTGTGAGAAGCTTTCTTTGACTTTCCTTTCTGAAAAGCCTCACACAGTCCTTCCTGTGTAAATTCCATCTGAGGCAAACCTCTAACCAATTCCCTCTTGACGAAAGAGTTCATGGTTTTGAAGTTAAGGTGAGACATCTTCTTGTGCCATAGCCAACTTTCATCTGATGAAGATTTAGCATAAAAACAAGTTACTTCATCTTTGGATCCAGAGTGCAGATCAGCTATGAACAAGTCACCTTTCCTTACTCCTTGAAGAGCTGGCTTTCCATTCTTCTTGTGAAGGATCTGACATCTATCTTTCTCAAAGGAAACATCATATCCTCTGTCACAGAAATGACTGATGCTAAGAAGATTGAACTTCAGACCTTCCACAATAGATACATCTTGAATGATAATATTTCCAAACTTCAAACAGCCATATCCTCTGGTAATACCCTTGCTGTTATCTCCAAAGGTAACTCCTGGGCCGGCTTTCTCAACCACATCTGATAGCAGGGCTCTATCTCCGGTCATATGCCTTGAACAGCCACTGTCAAGAACCCACATAACACGGTTTACCTGTTCCACACCCTGCAGTATCAAATTGATTAGACCTTCTTCGGAACCCAAACTTGATTGGGTCCGGCATACTTAATGAATTGGCCTTTATCAGGCAAAACAACATCTTAAACCTTAACTACATAAACCTCTTTCACAAAAGAGCGTTTCCATTTATAGCCAGCCTGAACACATTTCTGAGTAGGCTTAGGGATAAATGGATCCACTCTAGTCTTCGGAAGACTAGTAGTCTTAGATCTAACATGCTTCTTGTTATTAACATGTTGACGTGGAGCAGTCTTATTATCAGATACATGCTTACTATTAAAATAAGCATACATAACATTGAAAGCACAAGACATGCAATTTGCCACACCACATGCTTTATGAGAAAGATTAATAGAAGGCATGTTGGTTCTACAGTTGTTTTGATCCACTTTATGAATGTCTGATTTAGTCTTCGTTGCAGAAACAACTTTGACTGATTTGTCAGACTTACACTTTTTGGACTGTTCAAGATCAAATGCACGATCCTCCATAAGTATCTCCTCTTCAATAATGATAGAGTATTCATTCAGAGGATCTGCTTGAGACTCTCTAAAGAAAGGCTTATCAATACCCTTAAGCACATATGGTATACCCCTTTCTTCAGCACTGACTCTATTAGGGGTATTTATGCTTAATTCACCAATAGACTCATTATAGTCATACCCTATTCCTACAGTATGACTAATACTTTGTTTATTGATGATTTCTTTAGCAGTCTTACAAGAGTTATTGTAAGCATTAGCCTTGACTTTAAGTTCACTGATCTGACCCTTAAGAATGGTTTCCAGTTGAATATAACATTTAACCCTATTCTCAAGAAATGTTTTTTTCTCAGTTAGTTCATCCTGATTAACATGCACAAGTTTTAATTCTTTTATTTCCTTTTCAAGGGCTGTGTTCAAAAGAATTATTCTATCATTTTCTCTACGTGCACATGAAACAGTAGTACTAAGATGATAGATCATTTCTGTATCAGTAAACTTTACCTCTGACATGTAAGTTGATGAAGTGCTTGCCTCATTAGCCATTAAAGCTAGGTTTCCAATCTCACTTGCTTCTTCATCACCATCAGTATCATCCCAACTCTTGCCTTCAGCAACATAAGCTTTCCCAATCTTATTCTTCTTGCTAGAATCAAATGAGTTCCTTCTCACTTGCTTTGGCTTTTTACATTCTGTAGCAAAGTGACCCAACTCATTACAATTGTAGCACCTGATTGTGCTTCTTTCCACAGTTCCAATTTTATAGCTACCGCTTGTGCTATTTGAAAATGAGCAACCACCTCTCTGAAGCCTGGGCTTGAACTTAAGATTGTGTTAGGTCCAAAGTATCGTAGAAGGGGGGAGGTTGAATACGATACTCACAAATAATTCAATTTCGTTCGCGGATTAATCATTCAGTTCTATAACGAAATCAAACACACCAAATCAAACCAAGAGTCGGGGAATATATCTTTTTATAAATATAAACCTCGAGGGGTGCTATAATTTCTAATCCGTAGATTAGGTTCAATGAGTTCTAGGTTATTCATAATCAATACAATGATAGAAATATGAGCAATATTAATTTCTTCAGTAATCTCTCTGGCTCAAACTCTCTCTTAGTAATTGCTACTGTAAATGAACCTCGACTGAAGAAGACACACTTTCTCTGTAGTAATTGTAGACTTGTGTTTTGAAAACTATCGAACCATAATTGAAGAATCAATCCTGGCCGTCCAATTTTCATCAACCTGTCAAACAAAGCAAAACTTTTCACCTGCTCCCTAATTTAAAAACCATCGAATGTATAAAGTATTTTACCATTCGATAGTTTTTAAATAAAAAATATCGAAAAGCAAACTACTTTAATCTTGTTTTCAAATGGTTTTCTTAAATCATATTCGATGGTTTTCTAAATAGAAAAACCATCGAATTCTTTTCTTGTCCTTGATCTTTTAGAAAACCCTCTGAGCTTCAGTGTGTTTCAGTTTTAGACTGTATCAATTTCTTCTGAGACGATAAAAACAACTTGATCTTTTTAAGTGCCGTCAACTAGTGCAACTGGTCTGGTTCACAAATGAATAGCACTTGATCAATTCTTCTATATCTTCAATTCAATGCTGCTGATAAGTCCTTTGTCGTTCTGGTTGCTTCAAATAAATCACTGGAATCCTGTGGTACTAACCCTAAATCATTCACATAATTCTGTAGTCTTGAAATTCTTGTTTCTTTGATTGTCACTGAGGCTTGAACATGTTCATGAACTTCTTTCCGTGACCTGTTTACGGACTTCAAGAATACATACCGTATTTTGATTTTTTGAGTTTACCTTTTCTTCTTTGATTCTGGAATCCTGTACTTCTGTTAATATTATTGTCTGTCTTGTCCTTTGTTGAGTTGTAGTTATCTCTTTTACATCTTATGTTACATTATGCTTTACAATCTCCCCCTATTTGATTGGATAGAGTTCGACAAGCAAATACTTCGAGGATAACTCAACTAACTAAGGAAACATTAAACTAATTAAAGTAAGACAACTTAATAATATTAAATGCATTCTGGATCAGATATATATACATTTCCAAATTTCATAAATAAAAAAAAAATAAAACTTTATACATTGAAGTTGCTCCTCTAGTCTGAGCTAATAGTTCTTTTGTTCTTTGCTTCTGTTCCTCGGTCCATTTCGATCTCACCTTCTTCAATCATTGGATTGGAGTTAGCAGCTTGATAATCAATCACTGATGGATAGTGCAATGAATCTCCAGGTTTAAGGATTGCTCCTTGGATGTGTCTTCCAATATATTCAACCTCTTGACCCACTCCAGCCCACAACCATACAATGTTAACATCTTTCTTGTTTAGCTTTGGCATGTTTGGTAGTCTGGTACGCAATTCCAATCCTTTTTCCACTCTCTTCATATAGTAAGGAACATTCTTCATTAGAAATCTTCGTAGAGTGTCGTCTGCTTTGTCCTTCTCCGTTGATGTGAATCCAGTGGATCTAAGATACTTCTCCACTGATATCAGATAATTATTTGGATAATCTCTCAGTTTGTCCTCAGCCAAATAGCAGATTCTGAACAAGTCATTCGTCATGAATCTAACCATTGGAGGATCTTCAGTAATCTCTGGACCGACTTTCATCAAGATCACTTTAACATGCTCTCGGAGCAGTTCATTTAACCTTGTAGTCCTTTGTATCTTGATGAGCATAACCTGCAGTTCTGTGTACGTTATCTGTTCAAAAAACTTAGTGGAAATCACAAAGGTACCTTTCTCAAGAAAGTTGATCAATATGTTCCAGGCACCATTTGCTTTACCCCCAGCTTTTAGAAAGATCACAGTATTTCTCAGTGCTGTGAAGTAAGTATGATCATCAGGATTTGCACTTCTGATGTCCTGAATGATAACTTCCACCTCCGCATTGTCGTTGACTTCTAATCCGTCTTCAACTCCACAAAAGGTTTTATAAGCCATCTCCCAGTCAGTACCTTGCTTATTTGCCAAATCCATCATCTTCTTCTTCCTCACTTCAGCATACACCTTGAATCTTTTAAGCTTCTCAATCCTTAGAACTGCTAGTTGTCTCTCTCTCTCAGCTTGCCTGGCATCTATTGCAGCTCTGTCAGCTTTCACCATCTCCAAGGCAGCTTGTTCTTCTAGTGACAGAGAATTTGCTTCTTCTTCCATATCATCATCCAAGATAGGATGTTCTATTGGCTCTGGATAATATGGCTCATGCTCCTCCTGTAGTGGTTGCTCTTTCATGATCTCAAATTCCTCCTCACTCTATTCTTCTTGCACAATGTCTTCAATCCAGTACTGTCTAACTAGAATAACTTCATTGGTTTCCTAAACTCCCCATCCAGATGTTTGTCATCCTTCATGTGTCTCCCCTTCTCCAACTTTCTCCCCCTTAGTTGAGGAATCCTCGATGTAGTTATCCTCATTGTAAAATGGAGTAGAAGGATCAGGTTGTTGATTTGAAGGTCCGGGTTGTTGGTTCCTCAACATATTCCATATAGACTGTACTCCGTCACCTTGATTCTCCATGAACTCCGCAATCTCCTTATTCATTTCATGCACAGAAGCTAGCTTCAGGTCAATGTCATCCAATCTTGAGTTGGTAGTCTTTTCAATGTGATCTAATCTCTTGTTTAGCTTAGACTCCACTCTTGAAAGGGTGTTCATTGCATCTTTTACCCTAGCTTGACCATCCCGGATAACCAGAACGTCTTCCTTCAAAGCTTCTTGACCTTGTTGCAGAGAATACACCTCATTCATGAAACCATCTTTCAGCTCCTTAACGTCCGTCCTCAATTCGATTAGTTCTTCCATAGCTTCCTTCTTCAAGGAGTCCACTGCATGCTTCGTACCTGTTATAGTGCCAGATGCACTGCCAATGACCCTGAAAGTTCTTCTTGAATCAGCTGCAGCCAAGTCAACCTTCTCTTGAATAGACTTTAAAGAAGCATTGTCTTGACTAGAGGGGATCCCTTGGTCAAAGGAAGGTCACAGTGGAACCTTGTATAAATGATTTCCTTGTAGATCATGAACTGTCATCTCCTTGAGCGAGGATTGAACATGTACCTCTCTTTCTGTAGGTCGTAGAAAATCATCAATATTTGAAAGGGTTAGGGTGTCACTCCTCACATTTGGCTATGGGTGTACAGTCAACGTTTCTGTCGGTGTTTCACTCATTTTTCCTTTCCCACTCAGGTCAGGTGTAAGTGTTTGTGTTTCACTCAATCCCTTAGTGCTAGTTGTACCTGCAGAAGAAAACACCGTAGCCATCCTTAAGGAGGTCACCAGTGGTGCAATGGGGCTTCGCAAGTCCCCGTCCTTGGTTAAACCAAGTTGCTAATCATCCGTAGATGATGTATCCTTTGTAGGATCTAGAGTTTGAATCTCTAGGAGGCTAGAATCAGGCTCTATTAACAGCAGAGATCCTGAAACTTCCCCAATAGTCTGTGAAGACTTTACCTCAGTTAACTCCTCAATGTGAATTGATTCGTTGTCACCGAGTTGCTAATCTGCACCTACGTCAGATCCTTTACCCGCAGGATCCAGATATGTTCCATCTGGGGAGGTAGACAATGACCCTTTAAATTGTGCATTTTGGTCAAAGCCTTCTCTCGACGTCTGTGAAGACACTTGGTTCTTAGAACCTTCAACCAGTGAACCTGACCGTAATATGGTCGGAACACTAGTTGCTTCCGTCAATTCCTCCTTGCTAGATTGAGCTATTGGTTCAGATATTGCTTTAGTTAATGTAGCCCAATCAGCATCAGAAAAATCAATAAAGGGCGCTTTGGAAGTTTGAAATAAAGTATCAACAGTTGCCTCGGTTTCTATTCTTCTCCTTTTAGAGGAAGGCAGAGCTGTTGTTGAAGGATGTATCTCCTTATGTGGTGCTGCTAAGGCACTATCTCCCTCTACACTCACGGATGTCTGAATATTGGGTATAGGAGGGGAAGGAGGTTCGTTTATGTTTTCATTTGGCACTTCCAAAGGCTCTTCGACCGTGGTTAGAGATTGTGGGTTTACAATCTCATGGTCTGGAATGGCCGCTGAGGGCTCTGGATCAACATCCATTGGTTGTGGTTCAGGAGCCATTTCAGGTTGAGGAATATTACCTTCATTTACCTGTTCCCCTGGGGGTAGAAGTGGTAGGGGCACCGTTCTTAGATAATCTGTGAGAACAGTGGGTACCCCTGGAAGATGATTCTTTCTTATCAGAGCGGTTATTGCATTGCTCTTCATCCTCATGCACTCCATGGTCTCCTCGCCTTCAAATGTCTCACGTTCATCATCTGTTAGAATATCATTGAGAATTAGTTGTAGGAACCTAGGATAGAAATAAAGCACATCGTCCATGCCTGTTCTTTCATCCAGTGGTCCCATGCACAGAATGACTTGATCAATCACTAATCGTCCTATGTTTATATGCCTATTGTTAGCAATAGCAAACCCTATCTTTTGAAGGAATAAGGGAATACCATGCAGATTTGTTAGCTTGGCAGTAAAAACATGGATAAGTGTGTGAAAGAAAAAATTCCATGTCTTGGTCAGGTAATGCTTAAGAAACTCTCCCACAAAGAAGTTAGGTTGTTGACTTCTTATGAGAGTGAAGAAAACATGTATCTCCTCAGTTGTGGGATCCGGAACAAGGTTTTCTGTTGGAAAATGTAGAACCCTGTCACCCTTATTGTTCTGCCCCCTGGCACAACAAAACTAAAGGATCTAATGTTATTCTCACTTGTATCCGTGGCGGTTGTGTACAACCTAGTCAATTGATCGATGCAAAGGACTACGGGAGTACTCAAGGCATATGCCACTAACGAACGTGTATTCAAAAACTCTGCCCATGCACGAAACTGTAAGTTCGTAATGGCTTGCAAGTTTTTAAACGATACATGATTAGTTTTGGTTACGATAAATTCTCCAGTCATTAGTTTTCAAATTTTCCAGAAAACTAATTTAAAACCAAAACTAATTTACCAATTAAATTTAATTAATTATTACTAATCAACTAAACTTTTTAACAAAATTACCCCTTTTCTTTTCGAATACACAACACAAAATTCGAACACTTTTGACTTAATAACCCTAATTGTTACCTTGTTGAATTTTCACTAACAATTCAAAAGAAATTAATTGATGAAACAATTAAATTCTTATGAAGAACTCGGTTAAGAAAAGCTAGAACTAGACAAGTCACTTCGATGGTTTCTTTTAACAACCAAGAACAAAACACCTTAATTGACCACAAAACACAAAAAGTTTCACTGTTTGGATGAATTAACTGTGGTAAATAATCTATTTTCACGGTGAAAACTTGAGAATCTGTCAAAGTTTCAGTTCTTGTTAGTGTATGTATATTTTTTGTAAGTATATAAACGGCTTTTTCTTCTTTAGATCTGTGAAAAGTGAGAAGAAAACAGTTAAGTGCCATTTAAATACTTTTGAAACTGACAGGGGTAAAAATGTCATTCCATGTTCGATAGTTTTTTAAATGAACTTACAATAGTTTTTATCTAGGGGCAAAACTGTCAACTATACTTCGATAGTTTTTGAAAAACTATCGAAGTTTTTGAAATACAGAATTTTAAAAGTTTTGATGAAAACTATCGAAGGCCTTTTCTTTTTAAAAACTGAAAAACTATCGAGGTTCATTTGAAAAAAAATCTATCGAGAATTTTAATATTGAACTTATTAAATTCATTCGATATATATTTTTTTAATTTCAAAATCTATCGAGAATTTAAAAATAGAATTAATTAAATTCACTTCGATATATTTTAAGATTTTCCTCAAAAACTATCGAGAATTGTTTTCGATAGTTTTCTTTTCCTAGTTCAAAAACCATCGAAAATTAATTTCGATAGATTTCTTCTAGTACTTAGAAAAACTATCGAATTTCCTAAATTCGATATTTTTTGCTTCTGTCCAAATTTTAAAAACTGTTCATGTTTTAGAATTCAGACTTTTTGTATTTCCTGTCAAGTTTTATTTTGAATAAACTTTTTCAAATTTACCAAAATCAATTGTCAACAGAAAATTCACAATTTTCTTAGAATAAAATCGACTAACTATCATTGAATGATATTAACCAATTAAAATCCAATAAATTATGCTGCATTAATCTACAATGTTAAAAAAAAAAGTAAATTAATTCAAATTAAATAGATGCTTCAATATTTAGAACAAATATTAGCACCTAAATAATTTTTAGAATTAATAAACGATTAAATGCCACAAGATATATCATCCATAATTATGACATAAAATTAGTACAATAATCCTAACTACGAGAATTGCTCCAGAAAATAAATTCACGAATCCGAAGGATATTGAAATTCTTAAACTCATGTATTCACTAGGACTATCTCCAGTTACTGACTTCTAATCAAAATCAATTAGAAAGATTTAACATCCCAAGTTCACCAACCAACTTTGAAAAAGTGGATTCATCAAGCGGTTTAGTAAAGATGTCTACAATTTGTTCCTCTGTGGGTACAAAATGTAACTCCACAGTTCCATTCATGACATGCTCTCGGATAAAATGATACCTGATGTCGATGTGCTTCATCCTCGAGTGTTGCACTGGATTGTTAGAGATTTCTATGGCACTTGTGTTATCACAAAATATTGGAATCTTTGTCAACAAAAGCCCATAGTCATGGAGTTGGTTTGTCATCCACAAGATCTGAGCACAGCAGCTACCAGCAGCAATGTATTCAGCCTCAGCTGTTGATGTGGACATTGAATGCTGCTTCTTGCTATACCAGGAAACTAACCTTCTTCCAAGAAACTGACAGCTTCCTGAAGTACTCTTCCGATCAATCTTACAACCTGCAAAATCAGAGTCTGTGTATCCAATAAGATCAAATCCTGTATCTTTAGGGTACCAAATTCCAATATTTGGGGTTCCCTTAAGATATCTAAATATTCGCTTAACAGCTATTAGATGAGATTCTTTAGGATCAGATTGAAACCTAGCACACAAGCATGTTGCAAACATTATATCTGGTCTACTTTCAGTGAGATAAAGTAATGAGCCTATCATACCTCTGTAGCCTGTGATGTCAACCTTCTTACCAGTTTCATCCTTATCAAGCTTAGTGGCAGTTGGCATAGGAGTCTTTGCTGTAGATGAGTCTTCCATTTGATACTTCTTAAGAAGATATTTGATGTACTTGGACTGACAAATGAATATACCATCTTGTCTTTGGTATACTTGTAGTCCAAGAAAGAATGACAATTCACCCATCATGCTCATTTCATAACGACTCTGCATTAACTTAGCAAATGTCTTGCATAGATCATCATTAGTAGAACCAAATATTATGTCATCAACATATACTTGCACCAATATCAAATCATTTTTGTGCTTTTTGTAAAAGAGAGTCTTGTCTACAACACCTCTTGTAAAATCATTTTCAAGTAAGAATTCAGAGAGAGTGTCATACCATGTCCTTGGAGCTTGTTTGAGTCCATAGAGAGCTTTGAATAGAAAGTACACAAAGTCTGCCAGTTTTGAATCCTCAAAACCTGGAGGTTGTTCCACATACACTTCTTCTTCTAACTCCCCGTTCAGAAAAACACTCTTCACATCCATCTGATATACCTTGTAATTGGAATGTGCTGAGAATGCCAGAAACATTATGATGGCCTCAAGTCTTGCTACTGGTGCATAGGTTTCATCATAATCTATACCCTCTTCTTGAGAGTAACCTTTAGCAACCAGTCTTGCTTTGTTTCTCGTTACAATGCCATCTTCGTCCAACTTATTTTTGAATACCCATCTTGTTCCAATAACAAATTTTCCCTTAGGTCTGGGTACCAGCTTCCAAACTTTCTGCCTTTCAAACTGATTGAGTTCCTCTTGCATAGCAATCACCCAATCTGGATCATCTAGAGCATCTTCAACTTTCTTAGGTTCTATTTCTGAATGAAACCCAGAATAGTGACATTCATTTTGTGATGTTCTCCTAGTTCTCACTCCTGTGTCCGGATCACCAATGATGAAGTGAAAGGGATGATCTCTATTCCATACCCTTTGTCTTGGCAGATGCGATCTTGATGATTCTCCATGTTCTAGATATTGTGGAGTGTGACTAGTTGATCCTTCTCCTGCTCCCCCTGAGTTGTTGACGGTATGATCTATTGACCCTGTTGATTGACTAGTGGATCCAGTAGTAGTTTGAGTATGTCCACCACTATCACCACTTGGTCCAGAATCATTATCATTATCATTATTATTAATAACTGTAACAACCTCAGGTTCTTCTTCATTGTCAGAGAGATCTCCTGATAGATTTTCAAATATCAAGGATTCAGAGTTCTCTCCAGTTTGCAGGCCTGGTCTTTTGGTGTCGTCAAATGTTACATTAAAGCTTTCCAACACCTTCTTATCTTAAATCACATATACCCTGTAAGCCTTAGATTCCAGAGAATAGCCCAGAAAAATGCCTTCATCTGCTTTGGCATCAAACTTGCCAAGATGTTCTCCATCTTTAAGTATAAAGCATTTTGCACCAATGTTAGATCAGAATTCAATGATCTTCAGGAGCTAGACTCAACTGATCAGGATTGCTGACGTCATCAGGATTACATGGTCATCAGGATCAAGATACATATCCGGACTGGGATCAGGATAGATCATCAGGACTGGAAGATGATCAGGATTCCTACTTCGAGTTATATTTGGAGTCTAGTTAAACATGGAAGTTTATTCTGTCGGTTCCTGGTTTGTAGAATGTAGCTATCAATTATGGATAGGTTTCAATATTTGTAATTGATTAGGACTTATCATTGATAGAGAAGCTGTGTAGTATATAAACACAATTTTGGTTTTGGTTCGGTGCGAATCAAGATAGAAGCTCTCCAGAACATAGAATTTCTTGAGAGAGTTTTTGTAAGCTAGCACCTCTCAAGAACATCAGAATTTCTTGAGAGAGTTTGTAACAGTTTTATATCAGATTTAATAAAGCTGTTATCTTTCTTTCATATTTGTGATATATACATTAAGAAGTCAATTATCTTATACTATTGTATTCAACCCCCCTTCTACAATAGATTATTACTGGGCAACAATTGGTATCAGAGCAAACTGATTTAATTCTGAATCAGATACGATCTAAAGATGTCGACAACCAAGTATGAAAGCATGAAGATTCCCATCTTGAAGAAATCAGAATATCCAACATGGAGGGTAAAGATGTTGATGTACCTGGAGGCTATGGATCCTGACTATTTGGACAGGATTCGTGATGGACCATATATTCCTACAAGGATTGTAGAACGAACAGATAGAGTACCTGAACATTATGTGGTCAAGGCTAAAAGTGAATGGACTCCCGAAGAAAAAGCTCATGTACTCAGGGAACCAAAGATAAAGAATATCTTGCACAGTAGTCTTGATGCTGTCATGTAAAATAGAGTGATTGCATGCAATTCTGTTGCCCAGTAATACTCTATTGTAGAAGGGGGGTTGAATACAATAGTATAAGATAATCGACTTCTTAATATATATATCACAAATATGAAAGAAAGATAACAGCTTTATTAAATCTGATATAAAACTGTTACAAACTCTCTCAAGAAATTCTGATGTTCTTGAGAGATGCTAGCTTACAAAAACTCTCTCAAGAAATTCTATGATCTTAAGAGCTTCTATCTTGATTCGCTTCTCTCTATAAATCGAAACCAAGACTGTGTTTATATACTACACAGCTTCTCTATCAATGATAAGTCCTAATCAATTACAAAGATTGAAACCTATCTATAATTGATAGCTACATACTACAAACCAGGAACCGACAGAATAAACTTCCATGTTTAACTAGACTCCAAATATAACTCGAAGTAGGAATCCTGATCAGCTTCCAGTCCTGATGATCAATCCTGATCCCAGTCCTGATATGTATCTCAATCCTGACGACCATGTAATCCTGATGACGTCAGCAATCCTGATCAGTTGAGTCTAGCTCCTGACGATCATTGAATTCTGAACTAACAATCTCCCCCAATCTCATACTTTGTGAAATAAAGTATAGATTCCTAAGATTCAATGATGTCAAAAACATATATACAAAATGTACAGAATCTGCAGCAACAACTTATCTGTTTAAATTCTTTGATAGAACAGATTCATCTTCAAGAAGTTGGATAACAAATTTTCTTCTTTTTCTTCAAGAATTTGAATCAGTCTTTCCTTAAGATTTCTGAGTTCTTCATCTTCCTCATTAATCTGATAGATAGCTGCTCTGAGATTCAATATGGAGTTTCTCTGAAGACTATGCTCTTCAAGCAAAAGATAAGTAATTTCCTTCCCATCAGGATTGAGAGTAAGATGAGTCATGCCAAAATTTACTTCTTTAACAGCAGTACCCCTTTGCATTTCCACATCCTGACCTCTTTGATTTAAGTACATGGGAGTATAATTAACATTTAAATTACTGTTTCCATCCAGTCTTCTTCTTATTGTTGACAAAATCATGTCACTCCATTCTTTGCATATTTGATTCTTCGATCTCAAAGGATAATGAACATATTTCAGTTCTTGTGTAGTTTTCATCAGCAGATCTTGAATAGATAAAATCTTAACACTACCATCTTTCATGAAGTACAGAAGCTTTTCTTTCTTGTCAAAACCATCATGACAATCTATAACTATATCAACAACTAGTAAATTGTTCAGGTTTTCAGAAGTTAAAGTACCTCCAATTTTAGTTAAGGAGTAAGGATCAACATATGACATATTTATATATTCAGCATCCCTGTGTCCAATACCTCCTCTTGAATTACTTGTTAATTGCTTCAGATTTGAAAACATCTTTAACCAGAGTGCTTTTGATCTAACCATCCCAGATAAATCAACAACACTTGAAGCGCTTGTAATAATTCCTCCAGACTGAAAATTGATAAGTGTATCACAACTTAATGTGCTAATATGTTTCCACTTCTTATCCTTTTCCTTTTCAAAGGCATAGCTTCTTTCCAGTGAAGATTCTTGTCTGCTTGGGTTCCTCCACACTCTTCTGTTTGAGAGTTTAAGCCTTTGTACATAGAGATTGAAATCTCTATTTGTTGATCTTGTAATTTCACTTCTTCTGGCTTCTTCTTCTTCATCTACTTCCTTGTTGTGAGAATCAACAACAGTAGATAAAATTATCAAGTCAATCTCTTGCAGAATTTCAGAATCATCAGGATCTTGAATATCATCAGGAACAACATCAGGATTAGATTCTTCAATTTGATTTGTATTGCAGAGAGTTGATTTTCTTGATTTTCTTCTCAATTCAGGTTCTTCTTCAATATTTCCATCATCACCAAAAGTAGATCTATCAGGAACTACTAGAGTTTGAATAGGTTCAGGAATTTCTTCAATTCTTAACCCTCGAGACCTTGTCTATCTAGGTATTGTTTGAGTTGAAGAACCTCTTCTACTTCTTCTAGCTCCTCTCCTACCTCTGCCTCCTCTACCTCTAGCAGGAGCAGGGTTATTAAAGCTTTCCATCATTTCTCTTTGTTGTCTTAAGAATTCTTCATGTGAGAGATCAGGATATTCTTCACTTGCTGTAGAGAGTGCTTTTCTTGCATATAATTGTTGAACTCTTTTATCAGTGTGATATAGAGTAACAATTCTGCCATCTTTTGTAGAAAACTTCTGGAATAAATTTGATGCATCTTCAGGATTATCAATAATCGCATCTTCATCACCTTCAGGAATTGTAGCAAGAATATGTCCATGACCAGGTGTCAGGATTTGTTCTTCCGTCAGGATCTGAGATTGCACCAACGTTCTTATTGTCTTAACTCCAGAATCAGAAACATGAGTTGACTGCGTTGTTTGACTTTGTGAAGTTTGAATTGTAGACTTCATAACAGCAGCATAAGAGGTTTCTCCTTGTATCACTTTGTCACTACCATCATCTCCAGTATCATCATCATTATTCCTTAATACTAGATCAGGTGTGCATTTTGTCTGACTAACCTTCTCCCCCTTTTTGACATCAGGATTTGACAATAAATTCAAAATTAAGGAAAGAGAGGCTTGAATGTCAGTTACCTTGGTATCCAGAGAATCAATCCTTCTGTTGATAGAGGTTTGTTCAGAAATAACAGATTTCACTTGGGATTCTACTACCCTTAGCTGAAAGGCAGTAGGCACCTTTGTAAAATTTTGAGAAATATCATTCCTCACCAACTCAGTTGAGGTCTTGATAGAATCAATCTCACTTTTTAGACTTTTGGATAACAGAGTTGTAGCCTTCAGATGATTCTTCAAGTCTTGATTCTCTATAGATTTCACTGCATCATAGGCATGTTCCAAAGCAGAAGAATAACTTACAGATTCAGCAGATCTGTGCCATGAATTGTTCCATTCATTCTGTCTAAGTGCCTCAGCAGGATTAAAGGAAGGAATAGAAAAATCTTGTCTCTGATCTTTCCCAGTGGAAGCTTTGCCAGCCATATATGTACTTGATGAACCAAAATTAGTTCCAAGACTAATTTTGAGTGTTGTAGCAAGCTGTTCCTTCTCTTTTCGATTCTCATCATCATCACTATCATCAGAGTCATCATCATCAGTACTATGAGTATCATCAGGATCAGGAATAGCTATACCTTTCATTTTATCCTGTGAATCTGTGATAGGATGATCCATTGGTCTTGAACGAAGTGGTTGTATCAGGATAGGTTCAACATCAGGAGCACCACTAGCGTCAGGATGAACACCGTCAGGATTTGATATGCTTGCATCAGTATTTGCTACCAATGGTTCTTGTGGAGCTTGAGGTTCAGAAGCTTCTTCAACACTTTGAGTCAAAGGTTCTTGTGTGCTTCCCTCATTGACAGTGTCCTCGACCAATCTTTGAACTGCATCTGCACCAGAAATCCCTTGAGCATTGTCAGGAAATTTCTCAAAACAACATACCTGATGCTGAGCTCGATATCATATGGCAAGAGATGGAAGAGGCTCTTGCTGACATTGAGCCAAAACCAGTTCCTGACCCTCAGGAACATGAAGCGTTTATTAACGCAATGGCCGATGTGCTGTTGCACAATTTCCAGCAGGCCAATCCTGACTGGAATCCGCTTGATAACCTCATCTATGAAGAGGATGAGGATGATGAAGAGGATGAGGATGAAGATGATGAAGAGCTCGTCCGAGAGCTTGAGAAAAGAAAGAAGAGAATCCGTGATGCTTGTATGTCATGCAAGTTGGAGGCACGGAAGCGTCCCGGTGATCACGGTGACGATCCGCCTTCAAGTAAATCAGCTCCTCTTCTTGTCTCTTAAGGATGGAACAAGAGAAGCCCTAGATGGATCAAAGCCTGGTTATGATCCATCAGGAGTGTTCATGCTTATTTGCAGGGCACGTGTTCCTGAGTAGAAAAGTAGACTAGGAAAAGAATATGTAATTTCCATTTTCATTTGTAAAGAATCTTCAAGATTTAATGAAAACTATCAATTTGCTCAATTGTTCTTGTCCTTCTTACTTTTCCTGCACAATTTGTTAGTAACACTGCATTTGATACATAATATAACGAATAGTAATCACTGACAAAAATATAATTGTAATTGAAAATTAAGACTTAATAACTTAATCAAAGACTAAGTAATGATCTTATTTGTCAGAGTTTACCAGGAGTGTTGTTGACAAATTGTCTTAGAACTTCTGGTTTTCATACCAGCTTCAAAATCTGAGCATCAGGATTTGACCAGTTGACTTCCTGTCAGGATTGCATCCTATTAGGATTTGATCAACGAAAACATACCTTTCTGAATAACCATCAGGATTTGATAGTTATCAGGATTTCCTCTCTGTAGCTTTCCTCAGAAATTCTCAAAGTTCATCATTCCAAGTTCATTCACCAATTTATTGAAAGTAGCTTCAGGTAGTGGCTTGGTGAATATATCAGCTAGTTGTTGATCAGTAGGAACAAAGTGAAGTTCAATTGTTCCTTCCAGAACTTGTTCTCTTATGAAGTGATATCGAATACTGATGTGTTTAGTAAGAGAATGTTGAACTGGATTTCCTGTCATTGCAATAGCACTTTGGTTATCACAATAAATATGGATTTTTGAGTATGACAGGCCATAATCTAACAACTGATTTCTCATCCACATTATCTGAGCACAACAACTTCCTGCAGCAATGTACTCAGCTTCTGCAGTTGAAGTGGAAATGGATTTTTGCTTTTTACTGAACCATGAAACTAGTCTTCCACCCAAAAACTGACAGCTTCCTGAAGTACTTTTCCTGTCTATTTTGCATCCTGCAAAATCATCATCTGAATAACCACACAACCCAAAATCTGATTCCCTTGCATACCAAAGGCCAAGTGAAGAAGTGCCTTTGAGATATCTGAAAATTCTTTTGACTGCAATCAGATGGGGTTCTCTAGGTTTTGCTTGAAATCTTGCACACAGACAGGTTGCAAACATGATATCTGGTCTACTTGCAGTGAGATACAATAAAGAGCCAATCATTCCTCTGTAGTGAGTTACATCTATCTCAGCACCTTGATCAGGATCAAGTTTGGTAGCTGTAGCTATGGGAGTTGTAGCAGGAGAACTATCTTGCATGTTAAACCTTGTCAATAAATTCCTTGTATATTTAGACTGATTGATAAAAATCCCTTCATCAGTCTGTTTAACTTGAAGACCAAGAAAGTAACTCATTTCTCCCATCATGCTCATTTGATATCTTGACTGCATAAGCTTGGAAAAATTTTCACAAAGCTTATTGTTTGTTGACCCAAAAATGATATCATCAACATAAATCTGAAGTAACAACAAGTCCTTACCGTGATTCAAATAAAATAGAGTTTTATCAATAGCACCTCTTTTGAATCCACTTTCCAGTAAGAATAGAGCTAAAGTTTCATACCATGCTCTTGGAGCTTGCTTTAGTCCATAAAGTGCCTTATCCAATCTGTAGACATGATCTGGATAGTTAGGATCAATGAAACCGGGAGGTTGCTCAACATAGACTTCTTCCTCCAGTTCTCCATTTAAGAAAGCACTTTTAACATCCATCTGGAAAACCTTGAATTTCTTATGTGCTGCATAAGCAAGAAATATCCTGATGGCTTCTAATCTTGCAACAGGAGCAAACGTTTCATCATAATCAATTCCCTCTTGTTGAGAATACCCCTTTGCAACTAGTCTTGCTTTGTTTCTGATTATTACTCCATCAGAATCAGTCTTGTTCTTGAAAATCCACTTTGTACCAACAATTGATCTATTCTTTGGTCTTGGTACCAGTTTCCAGACTTCATTTCTTTCAAATTCATTTAGTTCCTCTTGCATTGCAGTAACCCAATCAGCATCTTTAAGTGCATCTTCAACTTTCTTTGGCTCCTCCTTGGATAGAAAGTTATTGTATAGACATTCATTCTGAGTTGCACTTCTTGTTTGAACACCTGCATCAGGATCCCCAATGATCAAATCAGGAGTATGACTTGCAGTCCATTTCCTCGCTGGTGTTAAATTGTTTCTTGACGTAGATGCTCTCCCTGGATTGGTGTTATCTTGATTTGAAGAACTTGCTTGTCTTGAAGCTCCCCCTGAATTATTGTTATTTCCTCCTGATAAGTTATCAGGATCATCACTTGAATCAGTATCTGAAGAATTCTGTCCTGATGATTGTGTTGACTCTGAACTTGTAGTAGAATGATGTTGCTCCCCCTCAACATTAGCACTACTAGAAGTATTACTATTGATTGCATTATCAGTATTTGCACCATCATCATCTGGTGTGTCATCAGGATTTGGTGACCCATCAGGATCTGATGTATGGACAGGATCTGATTCACTTTCTTCAGGTTCCTTGGTAGCTTCATTTTCAAAAATCAATCTATCATGAGAGTCTTCATTGATTCCAGCTATCTTTTTGTCATCAAAAGATACATGTATTGACTCCATGACAGTCCTTGTCCTCAAATTAAAAACTCTGAAGGCTCTTGATGCAGGATAGCCTATGAAAATTCCTTCATCAGCCTTTGTTTCAAATTTCCCTAGTTGTTCAGGATGAGTTCTGAGAACAAAACATTTACAGCCAAACACATGCAGATGCTTCAGACTTGGTTTCTTTTCCTTGAGTGACTGATAAGGAGTAACACCATGTCTGTTTATTAATGTCAGATTTTGAGTGTAGCATGCTGTGTTGACTGCTTCTGCCCAGAAATATGTAGGTAATTTTGCTTCTTCCAACATAGTTCTGCCAGCTTCAATAAGAGTTCTATTTTTCCTTTCAACTACTCCATTTTGCTGAGGTGTGCCAGGAGCAGAGAATTGTTGAATGATTCCTTTGTATTTGCAGAACTCTTCCATCTTTGAATTCTTAAATTCAGTACCATTATCACTTCTCAGTATCTTGACTTTGTACTTTGTGGTTGTCTCAATCATTCTCACATGATCCAACAGAACTTCAGGAGTCTCATCTTTTCTGTGCAGAAAATACACCCAGGTGAATCTAGAATATTCATCAACAATTACAAGAGTGTACCTTTTCTTACTGATGGTCATGATGTTGACTGGACCAAATAGATCAAGATGTAGCATGTGATATGGTTCTTCAATAGAGGATTCTGATTTACTCTGGAATGATGTCCTTCTTTGTTTTGCTTTCTGACATGCATCACAGAGTCCATTAGGAGTATATAACACTTTTGGTAATCCTCTCACTAAATCTTTCTTAACCAACTCATTGATATTGCTGAAGTTGAGATGAGAAAGCTTCTTGTGCCAATTCCAACTTTCATCTACTGAAGCTTTACTGATCAGACAGGTAGGGGAGTCATCAGTATTTGATTGAATGTTGGCTTCATATATGTTACCATGCCTGTAGCCAGTCAGTGCTATCTTTCCTGTTTCTTTGCTGACTACTTCACAATGTGTGGAATAGAAGTTGACATGATAACCTCTGTCAATGATTTGACTAATACTCAACAGGTTGTGTTTTAGTCCCTTCACTAGAGCTACATTTTCAATGATGACATTTCCAATGATTATATTGCCATATCCCAAGGTTTGTCCAATGTTGCCATCTCCATAAGACACAGTTGGGCCAACTTTTTCCTCATATTCTGATAACAGGGCTTTGTTTCCAGTCATGTGCACAGAACATCCACTATCCATGACTAACACATTTTTCTTTTTATCCTGCAATCAGAATAGAAACACACTAGTTAGAACATTTAGGAACCCATACTTGTTGGGTTCCATTTCCATGCAATTTATTAAATTTCACAGCAGAAGACTTTCTGACTTTAGCAGTCTTGACAGGATTTACTCCATCAGGATTTGATTTGTCAGTATCAGTATTAACAAAAGCATGTTCCAACTTGACATTCTTAATGCTACCAGAGTTTGCACTATTTTTATTAACTTTAGGCATTGGATCATAAAAGTTATAGTACAACTCATGATAATCTTTACAAGTATAAATAGAATGCCATATACTACCACAATGAAAACAGGACTTCTGTGGTTTATAAAATACTGATCTATTCCTAACATCAGACTTAGGAATATCAGTAATCTTCTTCTTACTCTTCTTACAATCAATAGCAAGATGATTAGAGTTACCATAGTTAAAACAACACTTTCTAGGTGCATTTGGGATATATTTATAACCATTCTCTTTATTGATCCCAACTTTACCATTCCTGTTTCTCTTAACAGTAGCTTCCTTTTTCTTATCTGTCACCTCACAGATTTTATCCTTAAGCTGTTTCTGAGACAATAGACCTACATTCTTAATGACTTTATTCAAGACATGTTTAGACTTTATGATTTTAATTCCTTGAGTAGAAGTAGATCCCTTTTCAAAAGTAGAATTGGAATCCTTACCAAAAACAAAATTAACAGGAGTAATCTTAGATTTGGTTGCATCTATAACATGTCTATAGGTCTTTGGACTGACTGTCTCATCAATGACAATTTTCTCTTTCAATTTCTTATCCTCATCTGACTTATATCCTAGACACTCTTTCCAATTCTTAGAGGTATTAATCTCATGAAATTTCCTACCAGAGTCTGTCCAGGTTCTGATTTTCTCATTAGCATTTTCAAGTTCCTTTTCAAGAGCAGTACATTTGGATTTCATCTCTAAATACATGTGATTCACATTATCACATTCTTTTTGTACTTCTTGCATACGAGAAAATTCAGCTTCTAATATATCATTCCTTTTTCTAAGTTCAGACATCTCAGATAAGATCCTAGTATTTTCAGCAGTTTGACTTCTAAAGCTAATATGTAATGACTTTAGAAAACGTCTTAACTCAGAAGCATTTTCAGTATCAAAATCAAAGATAGTATTTAGTACCTTATCATCAGGAGCAGCAGTTACATCAGCATTGGTCATTAGAGCATAGTTGACCACCTCAGTATCAGATTCTGAGGAAGAGTCCATCCAATCCTTGCTTGATGTGATAAGTGCCTTTGTCTTCTTGCACTCAGAAGCAAAGTGACCCATACCATTGCACTTGTAGCATCTAACCTTTGACTTGTCAAATTTGCTACCCTTGCTGTCCTTTTTAATATACTTATCTTTGTTTGAATTGAAAGCCTTTTTCTGAAAGTTGCCTTGTCTTCTATTCTTTCTGAACTTCATCCTTCTGAAGTTTCTAACAATCATAGCAACCATCTCTTCCATGTCTGAGTCAGAAGAATCATCATCAGTATTGGCATCAGCATTGCCATCAGTATCTGATGAAGAGTCATCAGGATCTGACTCAACTATTCTTGTTTTACTTCTAGAGACCTCCATAGATTTTCCTTTTGAATTAGCCTCTGCTTTCAAAGCAATTGATTTTGCCTTGCTGCTTTTCTTGTTCTTCCTCTGTTGAACTTCAAGATCATGAGTTCTTAGCATCCCATAGACTTCATCAAGAGACACAGTGTTAAGATCAAACTGATGTCTAATGATCGATGTCTGAGTGTCCCATTCTTCAGGTAAAGCTCTTAGAAACTTGGTGTTTGAATCTTCAGTTTCATATTCCTTGTCAACTAAAGATAAACTGTTCAATAGTGTCAGAAATCTATCATATAGATCAGTTAGGCTCTCATCGGGTCTTGCATCAAATTGTTCATATTCTTGAATCAAAAGAGCCCTTCTGTTTTTCTTGACAGATGCAGATCCCTGGCACTGAGTTTCCAAAGTATCCCAGATTTCTTTTGAAGACTTGCATGCAATCACTCTGTTTGACATGACAGCATCAAGACTACTGTGTAAGATATTCTTTATCTTCGGTTCCCTGAGTACATGAGCTTTTTCTTCTGGAGTCCATTCACTTTTAGCCTTGACCACATAATGTTCAGGTACTGTATCTGTTCGTTCTACAATTCGTGTAGGAATATATGGTCCATCACGAATCCTGTCCAAATAGTCCGGATCCATAGCCTCCAGGTACATCAGCATCTTTACCCTCCATGTTGGATATTCTGATTTCTTCAAGATGGGAATCTTCATGCTTTCATACTTGGTTGTCGACATCTTTAGATCGTATCTGATTCAGAATTAAATCAGTTTGCTCTGATACCAATTGTTGCCCAGTAATACTCTATTGTAGAAGGGGGGTTGAATACAATAGTATAAGATAATCGACTTCTTAATGTATATATCACAAATATGAAAGAAAGATAACAGCTTTATTAAATCTGATATAAAACTGTTACAAACTCTCTCAAGAAATTCTGATGTTCTTGAGAGCTGCTAGCTTACAAAAACTCTCTCAAGAAATTCTATGATCTTAAGAGCTTCTATCTTGATTCGCTTCTCTCTATAAATTGAAACCAAGACTGTGTTTATATACTACACAGCTTCTCTATCAATGATAAGTCCTAATCAATTACAAAGATTGAAACCTATCTATAATTGATAGCTACATACTACAAACCAGGAACCGACAGAATAAACTTCCATGTTTAACTAGACTCCAAATATAACTCGAAGTAGGAATCCTGATCAGCTTCCAGTCCTGATGATCAATCCTGATCCCAGTCCTGATATGTATCTCAATCCTGACGACCATGTAATCCTGATGACGTCAGCAATCCTGATCAGTTGAGTCTTGCTCCTGACGATCATTGAATTCTGAACTAACAAATTCTTCAAAAGAAATCTGGGATACTTTGGAAACTCAGTGCCAGGGATCTGCATCTGTTAAGAAAAACAGAAGGGCTCTGTAGATTCAAGAATATGAACAATTTGATGCAAGACCTGATGAGAGCCTAACTGATCTATATGATAGATTTCTGACACTATTGAACAATTTATCTTTAGTTGACAAGGAATATGAAACTGAAGATTCAAACACCAAGTTTCTAAGAGCTTTACCTGAAGAATGGGACACTCAGACCTCGATCATTAGACATCAGTATGATCTTAACACTGTGTCTCTTGATGAAGTCTATGGGATGCTAAGAACTCATGATCTTGAAGTTCAACAGAGAAAGAACAAGAAAAGCAGCAAGGCAAAATCAATTGCTTTGAAAGCAGAGGCTAAATCAAAAGGAAAAGCTATGGAGGTCTCTAGAAGTAAATCAAGAGTAGCTGAGTCAGATCCTGATGACTCTTCATCAGATACTGATGGCAATCCTGATGCCAATACTGATGATGATTCTTCTGACTCAGACATGGAAGAGATGGTTGCTATGATTGTCAGAAACTTCAGAAGGATGAAGTTCAGGAAGAATAGAAGACAAGGCAACTTTCAGAAAAAGGCTTTCAACCCAAACAAAGATAAGTATATCAAAAAGGACAGCAAGGGTAGCAAATTTGACAAGTCAAAGGTTAGATGCTACAAGTGCAATGGTATGGGTCACTTTGCTTCTGACTGCAAGAAGACAAAGGCACTTATCACATCAAGCAAGGATTGGATGGACTCTTCCTCAGAATCTGATACTGAGGTGGTCAACTATGCTCTAATGGCCAACGCTGATGTAACTGCTGCTCCTGATGATAAGGTACTAAATACTATCTTTGATTTTGATACTGAAAATGCTTCTGAGTTAAGACGTTTTCTAAAGTCATTACATATTAGCTTTAGAAGTCAAACTGCTGAAAATACTAGGATCTTATCTGAGATGTCTGAACTTAGAAAAAGGAATGACATATTAGAAGCTGAATTTTCTCGTATGAAAGTAGTACAAAACGAATGTGATAATGCGAATCACATGTATTTTGAGAAGAAATCCAAATGTACTGCTCTTGAAAAGGAACTTGAATATGCTAATGAGAAAATCAGAACCTGGACAGACTCTGGTAGGAAATTTCATGAGATTAATACCTCTAAGAATTGGAAAGAGTGTCTAGGATATAAGTTAGATGAGGATAAGAAATTGAAAGAGAAAATTGTCATTGATGAGACAGTCAGTCCAAAGACCTATAGACATGTTATAGATACAACCAAATCTAAGATTACTTCTGTTAATTTTGTTTTTGGTAAGGATTCCAATTCTACTTTTGAAAAGGGATCTACTTCTACTCAGGGAATTAAAATCATAAAGTCTAAATCTGTCATGAATAAAGTCACTAAGAATGTAGGTCTATTGTCTCATAAACAGCTTAAGGATAAAATCTGTGAGGTGACAGATAAGAAAAAGGAAGCTACTGTTAAGAGAAACAGGAATGGTAAAGTTGGGATCAATAAAGAGAATGGTTACAAATATATCCCAAATGCACCTAGAAAGTGTTGTTTTAACTGTGGTAACTCTAATCATCTTGCTATTGATTGTAAGAAGAGTAAGAAGAAGATTGCTGATATTTCTAAGTCTGATGTTAGGAATAGATCAGTATTTTATAAACCACAGAAGTCCTGTTTTCATTGTGGTAGCATATGGCATTCTATTTATACTTGTAAAGATTATCATGAGTTGTACTATAACTTTTATGATCCATTGCCTAAATTTGATAAAAAGAGTGCAAACTCTGGTAGCATTGAGAATGTCATAGTGAAGCATGCTTTTGTTAATACTGATACTGACAAAGCAAATCCTGATGGAGTAAATCCTGTCAGGACTGCTAAGGTCAGAAAGTCTTCTGCTGTGAAAGTTAATAAATTGCATGGAAAAGGAACCCATCAAGTATGGGTTCCTAAATGTTCTAACTAGTGTATTTCTATTCTGATTGCAGGGTAAAAAGAAAAATGTGTTAGTCATGGATAGTGGATGTTATGTGCACATGACTGGAAACAAAGCCCTGTTATCAGAATTTGAGGAAAAAGCTGGCCCAACTGTGTCTTATGGAGATGGCAACATTGGACAAACCTTGGGATATGGCAATATAATCATTGGAAATGTCATCATTGAAAAAGTAGCTCTAGTGAAAGAACTGAAACACAACTTGTTGAGTATTAGTCAAATCACTGACAGAGGTTATCATGTCAACTTCTATTCTACACATTGTGAAGTAGTCAGTAAAGCAACAGGAAAGATAGCACTGACTTGCTACAGGCATGGTAACATATATGAAGCCAACATTCAATCAAATACTGATGACTCCCCTACCTGTCTGATCAGTAAAGCATCAGTAGATGAAAGTTGGAATTGGCACAAGAAGCTTTATCATCTCAACTTCAGCAATATCAATGAGTTGGTTAAGAAAGATTTAGTGAGAGGATTACCAAAAGTGTTATATACTCCTGATGGACTCTGTGATGCATGTCAGAAAGCAAAACAAAGAAGGACATCATTCCAGAGTAAATCAGAATCCTCTATTGAAGAACCATATCACATGCTACATCTTGATCTATTTGGTCCAGTCAACATCATGTCCATCAGTAAGAAAAGGTACACTCTTGTAATTGTTGATGAATATTCTAGATTCACCTGGGTGTATTTTTTGCACAGAAAAGATGAGACTCCTGAAGTTCTGTTGGATCATGTGAGAATGATTGAGACAACCACAAAGTACAAAGTCAAGATTTTGAGAAGTGATAATGGTACTGAATTTAAGAATTCAAAGATGGAAGAGTTCTGCAAGTACAAAGGAATCATTCAACAATTCTCTGCTCCTGGCACACCTCAGCAAAATGGAGTAGTTGAAAGGAAAAATAGAACTCTTATTGAGTCTGGCAGAACTATGTTGGAAGAAGCAAAATTACCTACATATTTCTGGGCAGAAGCAGTCAACACAACATGCTATACTCAAAATCTCACATTAATAAACAGGCACGGTGTGACTCCTTCTCAATCTCTCAAGGAGAAGAAACCAAGTCTGAAGCATCTGCATGTGTTTGGCTGTAAATGTTTTGTTCTCAGAACTCATCCTGAACAGCTAGGGAAATTTGAATCAAAGGCTGATGAAGGAATTTTCATAGGCTATCCTACATCAAGAGCCTTCAAAATTTTTAATTTGAGGACAAGGACTGTCATGGAGTCAATGCATGTATCTTTTGATGACAAGAATATAACAGGAATCAATGAAGACTCTCATGATAGATTGATTTTTGAAAATGAAGCTACAAAGGAACTTGAGGAAAGTGAATCAGATCCTGTCCATACATCAGATCCTGATGGGTCACCGAATCCTGATGACACACCAGATGCTGATGGTGCAAATACTAATGATGCAATCAATAGTGATACTTCTAGTAGTGCTAATGTTGAGGGGGAGCAACAACATTCTACTACAAGTTCAGAGTCAACTCAATCATCAGGACATAATTCTTCAAATACTGATTCAAGTGATGATCCTGATAACTTATCAGGAGGACATAGCAATAATTCAGGGGGAGCTTCAAGTCAAGCAAGTTCTTCAAATCAAGATAACACCAATCCAGGGAGAGCATCTACGTCAAGAAACAATTTAACACCAGCAAGGAAATGGACTGCAAGTCATACTCCTGATTTGATCATTGGGGATCCTGATGCAGGTGTTCAAACAAGAAGTGCAACTCAGAATGAATGTCTATACAATAACTTTCTATCCAAGGAGGAGCCTAAGAAAGTTGAAGATGCACTTAAAGATGCTGATTGGGTTACTGCAATGCAAGAGGAACTGAATGAATTTGAAAGAAATGAAGTCTGGAAACTAGTACCAAGACCAAAGAATAGATCAATTGTTGGTACAAAGTGGATTTTCAAGAACAAGACTGATTCTGATGGAGTAATAATCAGAAACAAAGCAAGACTAGTTGCAAAGGGGTATTCTCAACAAGAGGGAATTGATTATGATGAAACTTTTGCTCCTATTGCAAGACTAGAAGCCATCAGGATATTTCTTGCTTATGCAGCACATAAGAAATTCAAGGTTTTCCAGATGGATGTTAAAAGTGCTTTCTTAAATGGAGAACTGGAGGAAGAAGTCTATGTTGAGCAACCTCCTGGTTTCATTGATCCTAAATATCCAGATCATGTCTACAGATTGGATAAGGCACTTTATGGACTAAAGCAAGCTCCAAGAGCATGGTATGAAACTTTAGCTCTATTCTTACTGGAAAGTGGATTCAAAAGAGGTGCTATTGATAAAACTCTATTTTATTTGAATCATGGTAAGGACTTGTTGTTAGTTCAGATTTATGTTGATGATATCATTTTTGGGTCAACAAACAATAAGCTATGTGAAAAGTTTTCCAAGCTTATGCAGTCAAGATATCAAATGAGCATGATGGGAGAAATGAGTTACTTTCTTGGTCTTCAAGTTAAACAGACTGATGAAGGGATTTTTATCAATCAGTCTAAATATACAAGGAATTTATTGACAAGGTTTAACATGCAAGATAGTTCTCCTGCTACAACTCCCATAGCTACAGCTACCAAACTTGATCCTGATCAAGGTGCTGAGGTAGATGTAACTCACTACAGAGGAATGATTGGATCTTTATTGTATCTCACTGCAAGTAGACCAGATATCATGTTTGCAACCTGTCCGTGTGCAAGATTTCAAGCAAAACCTAGAGAACCCCATCTGATTGCAGTCAAAAGAATTTTCAGATATCTCAAAGGCACTTCTTCACTTGGCCTTTGGTATGCAAGGGAATCAGATTTTGGGTTGTGTGGTTATTCAGATGCTGATTTTGCAGGATGCAAAATAGACAGGAAAAGTACTTCAGGAAGCTGTCAGTTTTTGGGTGGAAGACTAGTTTCATGGTTCAGTAAAAAGCAAAAATCCATTTCCACTTCAACTGCAGAAGCTGAGTACATTGCTGCAGGAAGTTGTTGTGCTCAGATAATGTGGATGAGAAATCAGTTGTTAGATTATGGCCTATCATACTCAAAAATCCCTATTTATTGTGATAACCAAAGTGCTATTGCAATGACAGGAAATCTGGTTCAACATTCTCTTACTAAACACATCAGTATTCGATATCACTTCATAAGAGAACAAGTTCTGGAAGGAACAATTGAACTTCACTTTGTTCCTACTGATCAACAACTAGCTGATATATTCACCAAGCCACTACCTGAAGCTACTTTCAATAAATTGGTGAATGAACTTGGAATGATGAACTTTGAGAATTTCTAAGGAAAGCTAAAGAGAGGAAATCCTGATAACTGTCAAATCCTGATGGTTATTCAGAAATGTATGTTTTCTTTGATCAAATCCTGATAGGATGCTACCCTGACAGGAAGTCAACTGGTCAATCCTGATGTTCATGTCAGTATTTCATTGCTTAATTTGTGCCTATTTTTTCGTCAGTATCTGCTGATGGACGGTTGAGTTTTAGTAGGACAACTGTATGCGCACGTGTGTTGCACTGTTATAGATATACATATACATACACATAAAAAACGGTGCAGTTTCATTTAAATTACACACGTAATCTGTCCACTAATTATTTGTGCACAAATCATATTTTGCCACATGTTATTGAGAGTAAAGTTTTGTTCTAACAAAATACTTTTACTTATTCTACATTATTAATTACTCCCTCATCATCAGTTTTTTGATTTTCTATCTCTCTCTGTGCTTACGAACCCTAACTATTTTCAAGCATCAATTCTCAAGATTTCTAAGAATTTCAATGGCATCTTCATCATTCATGAACAAACAAACAGTGATTAGTGGTGTTACTTTTGCCACTAACAATTTTGTGGCTATTCTAAATCATCAAGATTTACCCAATGAGTTTCATATAATTCAAGATTTTCTAGCTTCAAGCCCATTGAAGTTTGCTTTAACAGAACCTGCAAGTGTTTCTTTTAAGTCTGTAATGCAGGTGTGGAACTCAGTTACTTTTGACAAAGGGTATTCTGACACCATCTTGATGAGTTTTGAACATAATGGAATTACTCACTATGTTACTCCTGCAATTGTGGAGGAAGCCCTGCATTTACCTGTTCTTGGTGATGTATTCCTGCTAATGTTTCGGACTCTACTCTTTTTGAGTTTGTTACAAAGTTGGGCTACAATGGTGAAGTAAAGAGATATGGCAATCTCTTTAGGACAAAGCTTAAGAAGGAATGGAATTTCTTCTTTGATACGATCAGCCGTTGTTTCCTGAACAAGACATCAAATTTTGATGCTCTTCCATCAGGATCTCTTAAAATTGGGTACTCTCTTATCCACTCTACAGTGTTTGATTATGGGTCGTTTATCTTAAAAGCTTTAAGTGATAGGAAATCAGATAAGTTAGGTTCTGTCTGTTTTCTTAGATTTTTACAGTTGATATTTAATCACTTGTGTCCTAATGTTGTTTTTGAGAATTATGTAGTTCTACCTATCTGTGGAATTACTGAGAATAATATTAAGTCCTTAGTCAACAGTGATAAGGCAAATGGTTTCATAGGAAATGCTTTTATTCCTGATGAGGTTAGGTTTTTCTTACATAGGAAAATGCCTACTCGTTATGGTTTAATTTCTAATGCTATAGGACAAGGCCAATCACACCTTGTTCCTAACCCAAGCATTCATCCTAAACAGTCTAAACAGTCAACTGCCACCTCTAATGTCTCTCAAAAGACTTTAGTTGTAAAAGCAAAGAAGTCAGCTAGAACTGATGTGTCAGGAAGGCAATCAGGTTCAAAGGATTTTTCCTCTAGACCTATCATTAAAAAGAAGTTACAAGGGGGTGTACAAGGGGTCCTGGTGAAGAAAGCTGCAAAGGGAGGTGAGGCTGTTTCTTTTAAAAGAAAATTAGTTCTCAGGGATGAGACTGATTCAGAGGATGAATTACCTATATCCTCTATAATGAATGTGAATAAGGAAGTTGCTGATACTGCTACTGCAGCTGTGGTTCCATTGTCAACACCACAGAAGAAAAGGAAGTTATCAAAAAGCAGGTATCATATTCCTTTAGAAAAGAAGCAGGATACTGATGTACAGGACACTTCTATTCTGAATGAGCAATCAGTTTCTACTGCTCAAGCAAATCCTGATGTTAGTATTCCTGATGCTGCACCAAGTCAAGTGGTTAATATTTCAGACTCTCCAGCACAGGACTCTCCAACAAAAAGACATGTTGATATTACATGGGAGAAGTATGGTGCTGCTGCTTCCAAACTTGGGATAAAACATCCAATGGAAAATCTAAGGAAGGCAGAAGAGTTAGTCTATCAGAGACAGAAGAAACTGAAAGGATCAAGCCCACAAGAACCTGAACCTCAAAGTGGTTCAGCAGCTCTTTCTGATGATCCAGCCACACAAGAACCACTCAATCAAAGTTTGAGTGAAGGCTTAGCTCGTGGAATGGTCCCACAAGAACCACTTTCTCAAAGGGAGAATGCAGACATCAACATTCCAGCTACACAAGAACCATCTTCTCAAAGTGAAGATGCAGGCCAAGATACAGTTTCTGAGAAATTTCCTGACAATGCTCAAGGGATTTCTGGTGCAGATGAAGTTCAAAGATTGGTCGAGGACACTGTCAATGAGGGAAGCACACAAGAACCTTTGACTCAAAGTGTTGAAGCAGCTTCTGAACCTCAAGCTCCACAAGAACCATTGGTAACAAATACTGATGCAAGCATATCAAATCCTGACGGTGTTCATCCTGACGCTAGTGGTGCTCCTGATGTTGAACCTATACTGATACAGCCACTTCGTTCAAGACCAATGGATCATCCTATCACAGATTCACAGGATAAAATGAAAGGTATACTCATATTACTGATGATGATGACTCTGATGATAGTGATGATGATGAGAATCGAAAAGAGAAGGAACAGCTTGCTACAGCACTCAAAATTAGTCTTGGAACTAATTGTGGTTCATCAAGTACATATATGGCTGGCAAAGCTTCCACTGGGAAAGATCAGAGACAAGAATTTTCTATTCCTTCCTTTAATCCTGCTGAGGCAATTAGACAGAATGAATGGAACAATTCATGGCACAGATCTGCTGAATCTGTAAGTTATTCTTCTGCTTTGGAACATGCCTATGATGCAGTGAAATCTATAGAGAATCAAGACTTGAAGAATCATTTGAAGGCTACAACTCTGTTATCCAAAAGCCTAAAAAGTGAGATTGATTCTATCAAGAACTCAACTGAGTTGGTGAGGAATGATATTTCTCAAAATTTTACAAAGGTGCCTACTGCTTTTCAGCTAAGGGTAGTAGAATCCCAAGTGAAATCTGTCATTTCTGAACAAACCTCTATCAACAGAAGGATTGATTCTCTGGATACCAAGGTAACTGACATTCAAGCCTCTCTTTCCTTAATTTTGAATTTATTGTCAATTCATGATGTCAAAAAGGGGGAGAAGGTTAGTCGGACAAAATGCACACCTGATCTAGTATTAAGGAATAATGATGATGATACTGGAGATGATGGTAGTGACAAAGTGATACAAGGAGAAACCTCTGATGCTGCTGTTATGAAGTCTACAATTCAAACTTCTCAAAGTCAAACAACGCAGTCAACTCATGTTTCTGATTCTGGAGTTAAGACAGTAAGAACGTTGGTGCAATCTCAGATCCTGACGGAAGAACAAATCCTGACACCTGGTCATGGACATACTCTTGCTACAATTCCTGAAGGTGATGAAGATATTTTTATTGATAATCCTGAAGATGCATCAAATTTATTCCAGAAGTTTTCTACAAAAGATGGCAGAATTGTTACTCTATATCACACTGATAAAAGAGTTCAACAATTATTTGCAAGAAAAGCACTCTCTACAGCAAGTGAAGAATATCCTGATCTCTCACCTGAAGAATTCTTAAGACAACAGAGAGAAATGATGGAAATCTTTAATAACCCTGTTTCTTCTAGAGGTAGAGGAAGCAGAGGTAGGAGAGGAGCTAGAAGAAGTAGAAGAGGTTCTTCAACTCAAACAATACCTAGACAGAGAAGGTCTAGAGGGTTAAGAATTGAAAACATTCCTGAACCTATTCAAACTCTAGTAGTTCCTGACAGATCTACTTTTGGTGATGATGGAAATATTGAAGAAGAACCTGAATTGAGAAGAAAATCAAGAAAATCAACTCTCTGCAATACAAATCAAATTGAAGAATCTAATCCTGATGTTGTTCCTGATAATATTCAAGATCCTGATGATTCTGAAATTCTGCAAGAGATTGATTTGATAATTTTATCTATTGTGGTTGATTCTCACAACAAGGAAGTAGATGAAGAAGAAGAAGCCAGAAGAAGAGAAATTACAAGATCAACAAATGGAGATTTAAATCTCTATGTACAAAGGCTTAAACTCTCAAACAGAAGAAAGTGGAGGAACCCAAGCAGACAAGAATCTTCACTGGAAAGAAGCCATGCCTTTGAAAAGGAAAAGGATAAGAAGTGGAAACATATTAGTACACTGAGGTGTGATACACTTATCAATTTTCAGTCTGGAGGAATTATTACAAGTGCTTCAAGTGTTGTTGATTTATCTGAGATGGTTAGATCAAAAGCACTATGGTTAAAGATGTTTTCAAATCTGAAGCAATTGACAAGTAATTCAAGAGGAGGTATTGGACACAGGGATGCTGAATATCTAAATATGTCATATGTTGATCCTTACTCCTTAACTGAAATTGGAGGTAATTTAACTTCTGAAAACCTGAACAATTTACTAGCTGTTGATATAGTTATAGATTGTCATGATGGTTTTGACAAGAAAGAAAAGCTTTTGTACTTCATGAAAGATGGCAGTGTGAAGATTCTCTCTATTCAAGATCTGCTGATGAAAACTACACAGGAACTGAAATATGTTCATTATCTTTTGAGATCGAAGAATCAGATGTGCAAAGAATGGAGTGACATGATTTTGTCAACAATAAGAAGAAGACTGGATGGAAACAGTAATTTCAATGGTAATTATACTCCCATGTCCTTAAATCAAAGAGGTCAGGATGTGGAAATGCAAAGGGGTACTGCTGTTAAAGAAGTAACTTTTGGCATGACACAACTTACTCTCAATCCTGATGGGAAGGAAATTGCTTATCTTTTTCTTGAAGAGCATAGTCTTCAGAAAAGCTCCATATTGAATCTCAGAGCAGCTATCTACTAGATTAATGAGGAAGATGAAGAACTCAGAAATCTTAAGGGAAGACTGATTCAAATTCTTGAAGAAAAAGAAGAAAATTTGTTATACAACTTCTTGAAGATGAATTTGTTCTATCAAAGAATTTAAACATATAAGTTGTTGCTGTAGATACTGTACATTTTGTATATATGTTTTTGACATCATTGAATCTTAGAAATCTATACTTTATTTCACAAAGTATGAGATTGGGGGAGATTGTTAGATCAGAATTCAATGATCGTCAGGAGCTAGACTCAACTGATCAGGATTGCTGACGTCATCGGGATTACATGGTCGTCAGGATCAAGATACATATCAGGACTGGGATCGGGATTGATCATCAGGACTGGAAGCTGATCAGGATTCCTACTTTGAGTTATATTTGGAGTCTAGTTAAACATGGAAGTTTATTCTGTCGATTCCTGGTTTGTAGAATGTAGCTATCAATTATGGATAGGTTTCAATCTTTGTAATTGATTAGGACTTATCATTGATAGAGAAGCTGTGTAGTATATAAACACAGTTTTGGTTTTGGTTCGGTGCGAATCAAGATAGAAGCTCTCAAGAACATAGAATTTCTTGAGAGAGTTTTTGTAAGCTAGCAGCTCTCAAGAACATCAGAATTTCTTGAGAGAGTTTGTAACAGTTTTATATCAGATTTAATAAAGCTGTTATCTTTCTTTCATATTTTTGATATATACATTAAGAAGTCGATTATCTTATACTATTGTATTCAACCCCCCTTCTACAATAGATTATTACTGGGCAACAACCAAACACATGAAAGTACTTCAGTGTTGGTTTCTTGTTGGCCATTAACTCATACGGAGTCTTTTCATGATCTTTGTTGATCAGGGTACAATTCTGAGTGTAGCAAGCTGTATTCACTGCTTCAGCCCAAAAGTAAGTGGGAAGTTTTGATTCACTCAACATGGTCCTTGCTGCTTCAACCAAGGTCATGTTCTTCCTTTCCACTACTCCATTCTGTTGAGGAGTTCTTGGAGTTGAAAACTGTCTTGATATTCCTTTCTCTGAGCAGAAATCATTAAGAACTGCATTCTTGAATTCAGTTCCATTGTCTGATCTGATTGTCCGCACAGGTAGCTTAGCTTCCACTTCTATCTTCTTGATGTGATCAATGATTAGTTGTGTTGCTTCATCCTTTAATTGTATGAACAACACCCACGTGTACTTGGAGTAGTCATCCACCATCACCAATGCATATCTTTTTCTTGAAAGTGATATAACATTGACTGGACCAAATAAATCCATATGAATCAGCTGTAATGGTTCAGCAATGTTTGTCATTCCTTTGCTTCCATGTGATGCTTTCTTCGACTTCCCATTTTCACATGTTTCACATAGTCCCTCCTGATTGAATTCCATCAGGGGCAACCCTCTCACTAACTCTCTCTTTACCAAAGAGTTCATAGTTTTGAAGTTCATAGCCAACTTTGTTCTGAAGATGCCTTTCCATAGAAACATGTAACTTCTCCTTTTCACTGCTAGAACTTAAGTCAGCTATAAACAAATTTCCTTTTCTCACTCCCAGTAGAGTAAGCTTCTCATCCTTCCTGTTTGTGATCAAGCACTTGTCTTTTCTGAAATCTACATTGTAGCCTTTATCACAGAATTGACTGATACTTAGTAGATTGTGCTTTAATCCTTCAACAAGATAGATGTTCTCAATGATGACATTTCCAACTTTCAATTTACCATATCCCATAGTGAATCCTTTGATGTCATCTCCAAAGGTTACAATCGGGCCGGTCTTCTTAACCACCTCTGTAAGCAGGGACTCTTCACCTGTCATGTGTCTAGAACAACCACTATCCAGAATCCACACGACCTTTGAGCTTTTAACCTTACCCTGCAATCACAGATTGATTAAGCGGACTTTGGTACCCAAAATTGTTTGGGTCCTGAAGGTTTAGATACTTTAACAGGAGTAACATTCAATTTATTCTTACTCTGTTTGATTTTCATATTATCTGTGGATTCAACATTATCAGTGCTATTGCTACCAGATGCATTCTGTTAGGAATATGTTGTTCTTGATGATAATTATAAAACACTTAGTAGATTTTGTATTAAGGCAATTTTGTAACTATCAACGGAATGGTATGCTTTGCAGCTTCCGTTGACAGGTAGCTCATCAACGAAATGAGTGATGTAACAATTGCACTGTACAATACTTCACTGGTTGATATGCATTTTGTTGTAGGTATTAGATAGGTTCTCTAAGTCATGTTGACTAAGTATTAGATAGGCAAAATAGGTTGGTTAAGTGTAAATATATTGTGCCTTGTAATTTTGCCTAAGTGAAGACATGTCAACGGAATGAAGATTACTCTATCAACGGAATGAAGATTACTCATCAACGAAATGAAGAATATACCATCAACGGAATGAAGAATAAAGCTATCAACGAAACACATCTTACTGCTATCAACGAATCATTATCACTTTTTTGAATAGTTGACAAAGTGATAGTGACAGTTTTCTGACAGATCAAAAGGTGATGTAGAAGTGTACTTTGCATTTGAAGCCATTAAAATGGACACTGGGAATGAGGAAACATTCCAATTTCCAATTAGGTTCTTGAGTGGGATCATAATAAGCATGAAGAAAAAAGACAAGATCTCCAAGGACCATTGGACAAAAGGGATGAAAAGCAAGCTACTGGAGGTTACCTTTAGATTAATTTAGAGTAGCCAAAAATAGCATTGTAAACTTGGGTTATATAACCAAGTGTAGCAGTTCATTTTAACATAAGCGAGTGAGATAAAAATAGTTTGTATTAGCTTCTTTAAAAGAGCACTCTCACTCCAAATCAGGAACTGAGCAGCTGTGATACTTTTGTAACACAGATTATTTCCAAAAATAAAAACATCTCAGTTGGATCCTCAAAACATCCAACTGAAATTTTTATATTTGCTTGTGTTTTTATTTTCAGTATTTTTTAATTTGAAAGTTGATTTAAGTTTAGAAAATATCTAGAATTGTATTCAACCCCCCCCCCCCCCCTCTCTACAATTCTGTTAGGTCATTTGGGATTAACAATTGGTATCAAAGCGAGCTTCTAACATACAAGAAGTTTAAAGATCAAGGCCAAAACAGTAACCATGGTGAAGAAGGATGCAGGTGTAAAGATACCAGTTCTAGATAAGGATAATTACTTTCACTGGAAAGTAAAAATGCATCTACATCTCATGTCTATGGATGAGAGATATGTAGACTGCATTGAGAAAGGTCCACACGTTCCCATGAAGTTTGCATCTAGAGTTGGACTGCCAGATGATGCTGAAGATGTAGAAATTCCAAAACCTGTCTCAGAATGGACTGTTGAAGATGTTTCAGAAGTCCATAAAGATAAAAGAACCATGAACATTCTGTTTAATGGTTTGGAGCAAGAGAAGTTTGACAATGTCATAAACTGTACAACTTCTAAAGAAGTATGGGACACTGTTAGAACACTCTGTGAAGGAACTGAGCAAGTTAGGGAGAACAAAATGCAACTCCTCATACAACAATATGAGCACTTTCATTTCAAAGCTGGTGAAACCCTAAATGACACGTTTAGTAGGTTTCAAAAGCTTTTGAATGGATTAAAGTTGTATGGGAGGGTCTATCAAACCAAGGATTCAAACCTCAAATTTCTAAGAGCTCTTCCAAAAGAGTGGAAGCCTATGACTGTTTCTCTGAGAAACACTCAAGAGTACAAAGACTACACTCTTGAAAGGCTTTATGGAACCTTAAAGACATATGAGCTGGAAATGGAGCAAGATGAAGAAATTGAGAAGGTACAAAAGAAAGGTGGATCTATTGCATTGATTGCATCTGTGAACCAACTGGAATATGACAATGAAGAAACTACAAAAGCCACAACTAGTCGAGCTAGTTGTAGGAGTTATGTTAGCAAGGGTAAAGGCAAGATGACAGAAGAAGAACAAGAACCAGCCAACTTGGATGACTTAGATGAGATTGATGAACACATTGTTTTTCTTTCAAGTAAATTCTCTAAGTTCAAATTCAAGAGAAACTCAGAAGCAAGGCCACCAAGGAGAGACTTTCAACCTAGCAAAAATAATTTGATTGAAAAGTCTAAGTCTAAATGTGTCAACTGTGGTATGATTGGTCACTTTGTTGGAGATTGCAGAAAGCCCAAAGTTGAGAAGGGCAGCAGGAAATTTGAGCCTGTTGATTATAAAAAGAAATACTTTGAACTTCTAAAGCAGAAAGAAAAGGCTGTCATGTCTCAGGAGTATGATTGGGCTGGTAATGGTGAAGATTCAGATGATGATGTTGAGTATGTCAACTTGGCTCTAATGGCTAACAATCATGAGCCGGAAGCAAGTTCCTCTAGCAACCAGGTAACAATTACTAATCTTCTGAGCTTTCTAAAGAGGAATGCGATAGTGCAGTGAATGAAATGTCTACTGTACTGTATAATTTGTGTGTTACTCTGAAATCACTTACCAAAGAGAATTCAAGAATTAAAGAGACAAATTTGCTCTTAAGTGATAGAAATGCCATGTTAGAAGCACAGCTCATTGAGTTTGAGAAAAATGAGGTGTGTTAGTAGGGATGCCAGGCAGGAATTTGAGATAGTGTTAAAAAGGGAAGAAATTCTTAAAACACAACTAGAAATAGAACAGAAAGTGATTGCCAAATGGAAAGATTCTAGGAATGTTGCTAGCAACATCATTAATGTTCAAGGTATGTAATCTGAGTATCAATGATCTCTTTAGCAATCAGGGCGGAATTCTTAAAAGCATTCAGCTTCAAATCTAAATCTGAAATCTGCTTCCTGAGGATAGTCTCTATCTCATCATTACACTTGACCTTGTTCTCTAAGTACGCATTCTTTTGCTTAAGATCTTCTAATGTGACAGCTACAAGCTCTAGTTCTTCATTTTTTAGATTCTAATTTTTTAATCTTAAGAACTAGTTTAGCATTCTCCGTTCAGATGCTAGCATGCTTGTGTGTACATTAAACAATTCTACACTTAGATCTTGCACAGTTTTCTTGTACTCAGAGTTAGACATATCAATTGTAGTTAAGATAGGTACGTGAGATAATTGTGGTGATTCCTCTGAAGAGTTAGCCATTAGGGCAACATTTACATATTCATCCTCTTCATCCGAATCAGTATCATCCCAGTGTTTTCCCTCTGCTATATAAGCCTTCCCTTTCTGCTTTCCAGACAATGCCTCCAGTTGTTGTTTCAGCTTGGCATTCTCCTTCTTCAAATCCTCATATGAGTCTTTCCTTTCATAGACCTCTTTCTTGTCTCTTGCTTGACGAGGCTTCCGGCATTCAATGGCGAAATGCCCTAACTCATTGCAATTGTAGCATCTTGATTTGCTTCTATCAATCATGCCAGTCTTGTAGCCTCCCTTAAAGCCTGTACTAGGTGCATACTTGCTCTTCTGGAATCTGTTGGTTGAGCCCTTGAACTTGTACTTAGGGTTTCTCTTGAAACGAATATGACTAAACTTTGCAGCTAAGTACGCCATGGTTTTGTCTTCCATTTGCTCAAGCTCTTCTAGGGTGTAGTAATCACTTTCATCAACACCCAGATTCACAAAATCCATCTCAGCTTCTATGATCACCTCCTTTCCAGCTCTAGGGGTTTGAACCTGAATATCAGAAGTTGTTGGTTCATCCACTACAAGTGCTGCTGATCTCACAAGTGCATTGTGCTTGTTATCCACTATCCCTGGTCCGTAGATTATCACTCGTTGTTCTTGCTCCATCTCATAAGTCTTCAACTTGCCATAGATCATCTCTAATGACATCTTTATGAAGTCAATTCTTTCCCTTATGGATGAGGACTTGTGTTCTACATGATGGGGCAGCGTCATCATGAACTTCCTGTTGGTTTCTCTCAGTGGATAGGTCTTCCCTTTCATTGCCAATTCATTTAGAAGCTTAGTATATTTCTCAAAGACCTGAGTTATACTTTCTCCTGGAAGACACCTAAACGCTTCATACTGAGAAGTCAGGATGTCCAATCTGTTTTCCTGCACGTCTTTAGTTCCTTCCATTATCAAGTTAATGGTATCCCACATATGTTTCCCGCTTGTATAGTTCATCAACGGATAACTCATTTCCTTGTCTGCGGAGTCTGCCAATATCAACATCAAACCTGTGTCCAATCGAATCAGTTCTTTGTCAGAATCTGTATACTCAGTAATATCCTTAGGTTGGGTGCCTTGAGGAATCCTCCTACCATCAGGAGCTGTAGATTCACTAACTGGTTTCATTGGAACAAACAGTCTGTTCTCTAATATGCCAATATACAACGTATTAGATGCCTTGATAAATAACAGCATCTTCATCTTCCACAAACCGAAATCATCTCTAGTAAACGGGGGAACTTTAATACCAGCGGTTGTCTTTGGAGCACTCATGGTCTCTGAAAATTTCAAATTGTTTAAAATTCAAGAAATTCCAATTAAATGAAAAATTTTGAAAGTTAAAAAATTTGCTTCGAATTTTCACGCTACGTTTGATTTTGGTCTCATTCACCGGATCTGATTTGTACGTCAATCATGTTGGAACGGATGATTACTGTTCTGCGTTTTACTATATGATTGATTACGAGTTCGAAAAGAAAACTTTACCTTAATCGATACGATTCTGATCCACGTCTTCTACTGAATTCCTTGATTCCCTTCGAGCGAAGTGTGGCCTTCGATCTCCCGAAGTTTCCTCTCCTTAAAGCCTCGAAATCCCAAAACCCTAGCTCCTTGCGGCTGCCCTAGGTTTTAATCTCGAATTATGAAAAACCGAAAAAACGTTTTCAGCCTTTAGGAGAACAAGAATATTTATAGGCTCCAGTAGGGATCATGGACAATTAGGTCGGGCCTCCCAATGACATTCTGGGTCAAGCCCAATGTCATTAAATATTAATTCTATCCACTAACGAATTAATATCTGCACTGCCTTTCCTAATACCGTAATTGCTTTATTATTAAATTCGGCTCCTATATTATTTGCTTATTAAATTCCCCATGTTTAAGATATCGTATGTCCATTAATTAAATTAATTTCTGATAATTAATTTAATTAATATCTTTTTATCCTTGATCATCCACTCAACCTTATAATTATGCAAGAACAAATCTGCCTGCAGGACTAAAGCATAATTATCTTTATGAGCTTTCAAGAGGACATCATCAACCCGAATATTATCAGGACATGGTTTCCTTATGTAATTAATATCCCACTCTGCATGCAATGTCATTGCTCAATACATAATATTGTAATTAACAATTAATTACATCACATATGAATCAAAGCATGTGCATTGCATACAAGTGTCAATCACTACACTTGGATTGAGAACCTAAGCATTAATAATATCATAGAATCTTAGTTCTTCTTTATTGTCAGAATAGAAGAACAATTCTAATATTTCGATCCTGTTCAATATACACAAAGTATACAAGTATTATTTAATAGTCAAGATAAACTATTCCCAAATAATACTTCAGTTATTCCAGTGGTTTGTCTAATTCCACTTAAACTGTGAACCCTTTATATTATATATAGACACTGATAATTTAATCTTCTGTTATCCCATTTGATACTAAATTATCCACAATATATAATAAACAGACAATGAATAATATGCAATCAAGATTCTCAATAAAATGGACAATGTTTATATACTACTAATGAATAGTTTAGTATAAAACCCAACAATCTCCCACTTATACTCAAGCTATTCTTTGAGTATATCAGTGTTTATTAATATAATCCGCTACCAGTTTAAATAACTATTCCGTGACCAGACATCTGACTCCTATCGCCTCCACGTGTTCTTCAAAAACCTTAGCTGGTAAACTCTTCGTGAAAGGATCAGCCCGGTTGTCCTTTGATGCTATATCAGTCACAATAATATCTCCTCGCTTAACGAACTGTCGTATGAGGTGATACTTACGCTCAATGTGTTTTGCTGCTTTATGTTCTCGTGGTTCCTTTGTATTTGCAACAGCACCAGTATTATCACAATAAATTGTGATTTGCCGTGGCAAATTAGGAACTACATTCAAATCCAGCAGGAAATTCCGGAACCATATAGCCTCCTTGGCTGCCTCAGAGGCTGCCACATATTCAGCTTCCATGGTTGAGTCTGCGATGCATTTCTGCTTCACACTCCTCCATATTACAGCTCCACCTCCTAAAGTAAAAACACACCCCGAGGTTGACTTCCTCTTATCCCTATCTGTCTGGAAATCTGAATCGGTATATCCCACAGGAAACAAGTCTGAAGCCTTGTAAATTAACATATACTTCTTAGTCCTTCGCAGGTACTTAAGTATCGTTTTTACTGCACTCCAATGTTCCTGACCTGGATTGGACTGATATCTACTGACCATGCCTACGGCAAAGCAAATATCAGGTCTCGTGCATAACATGGCATACATTAAGCTTCCACATGCTGAAGCATAAGGAACTGCTTTCATGTTCTCTATCTCCTTAGGTGTCTTAGGACACTGCTCCTTTGATAGAGAGACTCCATGTCTAAAAGGTAAATTACCCTTCTTAGAGTCCTGCATGTTAAAACGAGCCAATACCTCATCAATGTACGGTTCTTGAGATAAAGCCAACGTTCTTTTCTTGCGATCTCTTATAACTTTGATCCCAAGAATGTATGCGGCTTCACCTAAGTCTTTCATTTCAAATTGTTTGAACAACCATGCCTTAATAGATGACAACATCTCTACATTGTTTCCAATGAGCAAAATGTCATCTACATATAGTACTAGAAAAACCACTGCATTTCCTTCACTTTTCCTATACACACATGCTTCGCTTGGAGTCTGATCATAACCATTTGTCTGGACGGCCTGATCAAAACGAATGTTCCACTCCCTGGAAGCTTGTTTCAGTCCATAAATGGACTTCTTAAGCTTACACACTAGATGCTCTTGGCCCTCTTTGATGAATCCCTCTGGTTGCTGCATATGGATGTTTTCATCAAGACTTCCATTTAGGAAAGCTGTCTTGACATCCATTTGCCAAATCTCATAATCGAGATGAGCTGCTATAGATAAAAGAATCCGGATTGACTTAAGCATGACTACCGGAGAAAAGGTTTCCTCATAATCAATTCCTTGTTTCTGAGTATACCCTTTCGCAACAAGTCTTGCTTTCCAGGCTTTCACCTTTTTGTCAGATCCTCTTTTTCTTTTGTAGATCCACTTGCATCCAATGGGTTTTACACCATTGGGTGGTTCCACGAGATCCCAGACTTCATTGGAATACATAGATTCCATCTCAGATTGCATAGCCTTTTGCCAAAGATCTGCATCCTTATCTTGCATTGCTTCTTCGTATGTCCTGGGATCCTCGTCATATTCACCAGAGACTAAGTCCGAAGACTCTCCCAAAAACATGAACCTCTCAGGTTGTTTAACAACCCTCCCACTACGACGAAGCATTGGTGTGGTATTAGTGATAGGTTGTTCATTTACTTGTGGTTGTTCTACTTGTACCGGTGGCATATTAGAATTATCTTGTCCTCCCACTATTTCCTCTAAAACAACAGTACTTATGGGTTTGTGATTCATTATATAGTCTTCCTCTAAGAATCTAGCATTGGTGCTTACAATGACATCCCGATCCTTAGGACTATAAAACAAATACCCTTTTGTTCCCTTGGGATAACCCACAAACAGCCTCACTTCTGTACGAGAATCTAACTTAGTCACGTTCTTGTTCAGCACATGTGCTGGACAACCCCAAATCCGAATGTGTTTCAAACTAGGTTTGGTACTAGTCCACAATTCTTTTGGAGTTTTTGGAACTGACTTAGAAGGTACCAAGTTTAGAAGATAAGCCGCTGTTTCTAGAGCATGTCCCCAAAACGACTTGGGTAAATTCGAATAACTCATCATCGATCTAACACTCTCTAAAAGAGTCCGGTTCCTTCTTTCTGCTACACCATTCTGCTGAGGTGTGCCAGGTGCAGTCAACTGGGATGAAATCCCATGTTCTGATAAATATTCTCTAAATTCTCCAAGCAGGTATTCGCCCCCACGATCTGATCGTAGTGACTTGATACATTTTCCTGAATGTCGCTTCTCCGCACTTGCTTTGTACTCTTTGAATTTTTCAAAGCACTCAGACTTGCGGTGCAACAGATAAATGTATCCATATCTCGAATAATCATCAATGAAAGTGACAAAATATTCATACCCACCTCTCGCTTGGATATTCATAGGTCCACATAAATCAGTATGAACCAATTCTAACACATCTTTGGCTCTATTTCCTTTTGCCTTAAAAGGTCTACTGGTCATTTTTCCTTCCAAGCAAGATTCACAGACTGGAAATGGCTCCACTGCCAACGAGCCTAAAGGCCCATCTACTACCAATCTTTGAATCCTCCTCAAGTTAATATGACCTAATCTCAAGTGCCAAAGATATGTTTGGTTCAATCCAGAAGGTTCCTTTCTTTTACTAGAGGTAGAAAATGTATTATTAATTTCACTTGGTTGCAGCATTGGTTCTATAGGATCAATAATATATAAATTGTCTTTCAATGTACCAGAACATATAACTCGTTTATTCATCATAATGGAAACATTACGATCCAAACAAACATTATAACCATCCATAGCAAGTTTAGAAACCGAAATTAAATTCCTTCTAAATGAAGGTACATAAAGACAATTATTCAAAACCAAAATCCTATCATAACCAAAAGATAAAGAAATAACTCCAACTGCAACCACTGCTACTTTCGTAGCATCTCCCATGAACACATATATCTCGCCATCTCTAAGCAGCCTGGTTTTCTGGAACCCCTGCATGGAATTACAAACATGATCAGTGGCTCCTGTGTCTACACACCAAGTGCTCGTAGACATAGCCGCTATATATGTTTCCGTAACAAGAGAAAGAGACATACCAGTATTGTTCTTCTTAGAAAGAGGACAATCCTTTTTCCAGTGACCCGACTGCTTGCACTTGAAGCACTTGCCCTTAGGCTTCTTCACTGAATTCTGAACTCCCAATGGTTTCACAACTTTCTGTGTCTGAACCTTCTTCTTCTTCTTTCCTTTCGGCTTTGAAGAAGAAACTTTCTCAGCCACATTTACCTGAACATGCTGCTGAAATAATGATTCCGCTGCCTGAAGCTCTGTCAGAAGTTCCGCAAGACTATACAACTTCTTGTTCATGTTGTAATTCAAGCGAAACGGCTCAAAGCTTTTGGGCAAACTCATAAGTATGATATCGACCTGCGTTTCCGCATCAATATCAGCACCAAGGACCTCTAGTTCATTTATATGAGACATTATCAGAAGAACATGGTCCCTTACAGGTGTTTTTTCAGCCATCTGAGTGTTCATTAGAGACTTCATTGCTACTTGCCTAGCAGCCCTATTCTGATCTCCGAAAAGCTCCTTGAGATTAAAGAGCATATCTGCAGCAGTGGTCATGGCCTGATGCTGATGTTGCAAAACACCCGACATTGCTGCCAGAATGTAACATCGCGACATCTCATCTGCCTTAGTCCACTTCTTAAAATACTCTTTTTCCTCATCCGGAGCATCGGCAGCAGGCTGGTCCGGTTGGGGTTCAACAGTACAAAATTTGAACTCTTCAGCAGTCAACACTATGTCCAAATTGCGTTTCCATTCAATATAGTTAGGTCCGGTAAGTTTGTTATCCTTAAGTATGGTGAAAAGTGGATTAAAGCCCATTCTATCCTGAGAATCATGCATATAACACTTAATCAGAAAATTGCATATATCTTAAAACCTATTGGTTTCCTCTAACAATTAATTAAAATTAATGCACTAATATTTAAATTCCATAAATATCTGGTACGCCATGATGGATGACATATATACCATTTAAATTTAAATATTACTTCGGTCCTACTACTAAATAATACGCCACGTTAGGGTGGACTATATATTATCTTTCATAGCTAAGTGTATACCATTATTTAGATCTTAAGTTGCCTTTAGTCAGACCCATCCGTTCGATGTATCAATGGATAAATCCCAGGTGTTTTCGGTGAAGTCACAGACGGACTCGCTTAAGAACACAACTCCGTAGACAGAAATATCCATTATCAACATCAATCAAGGAATGTCCAACTTTTTTCTCGAATTCTATGAAACTTGGTTTGTCACGATGGGGTGAGCTTACCTTTCAATATTCGTGATTAACTTAAGAAGATTGTCCTAGTAATATCCTTAACACTACCCAGACGTCATAAATCATACGCCACGATGGGTGACATATATCCAATTCATAATCGTCCTAGTGTTAAATTACATACAACCAATAATGGATGACCATGGGATCTAATATCAAATTAATTCCCTCTCCCACTTAGTATTTTACTTTGAGGATTTTTTTATATCTACATGCATCGTCCTATGTTAATTCTTCGAGGTCCACATGTTATCATAATAACAAGACAAAGAACACATAACATAGTAGAACATGGCATGACGATCAACATAATTAAAGCATAACATATAACCCTATGTCCATGTCGTTCTAGCATACTAAGGTTAGTATTGCATGGCATGATAATCACGTAAGGCATATAAAATTGCAATAATTAAAATAAATAGCAGAAATTATGTAAAACATAATAAAACACATCCACTATTATGGCCCCAGAAAATTAGCTTCGAATTCCTTCGTTGAAAATTTCCCGAAATCTTCAGGAGCCCGTTTGGAGGCCTAAACAGCGTCAGAATGGGTCGAAAAATCGGGGAATGGTTCTTTAGATACATTCCAGCCTGTTCGTCTCGTTCTGCCGTTTCCGAAAAGTGCTTATTCGCCCAAATCGGACATCGTATGCAAAATCTGCAGCCAAAACAGCGAAGCTCCCACGAAAACAGTATGGCGCAGCGGAAGAACTCTGTTTCTCGTATCTCCGATGTTTAAACGATTACATACAACATAATACAGCAAAACAAACCTATTCTATTACATACATCTGATCATAATCTTAACTATCACGATAAACCCTCGTGATTTACAACAATCAAACATCCACGATAAACCACGTGGGATCCAATCACATAATCAAATAAAACATGACCATAATAGTGGATTACAACCTGCATCACAAAATCAATACAAGCAACCACCATATACATGCATATATAATTACGACATGGACATCATATCATAAAACGCAGAACTGCATAACCAGGCTCTTGATGCCAATTGTTGGAACGGATGATTACTGTTCTGCGTTTTACTATATGATTGATTACGAGTTCGAAAAGAAAACTTTACCTTAATCGATACGATTCTGATCCACGTCTTCTACTGAATTCCTTGATTCCCTTCGAGCGAAGTGTGGCCTTCGATCTCCCGAAGTTTCCTCTCCTTAAAGCCTCGAAATCCCAAAACCCTAGCTCCTTGCGGCTGCCCTAGGTTTTAATCTCGAATTATGAAAAACCGAAAAAACGTTTTCAGCCTTTAGGAGAACAAGAATATTTATAGGCTCCAGTAGGGATCATGGACAATTAGGTCGGGCCTCCCAATGACATTCTGGGTCAAGCCCAATGTCATTAAATATTAATTCTATCCACTAACGAATTAATATCTGCACTGCCTTTCCTAATACCGTAATTGCTTTATTATTAAATTCGGCTCCTATATTATTTGCTTATTAAATTCCCCATGTTTAAGATATCGTATGTCCATTAATTAAATTAATTTCTGATAATTAATTTAATTAATATCTTTTTATCCTTGATCATCCACTCAACCTTATAATTATGCAAGAACAAATCTGCCTGCAGGACTAAAGCATAATTATCTTTATGAGCTTTCAAGAGGACATCATCAACCCGAATATTATCAGGACATGGTTTCCTTATGTAATTAATATCCCACTCTGCATGCAATGTCATTGCTCAATACATAATATTGTAATTAACAATTAATTACATCACATATGAATCAAAGCATGTGCATTGCATACAAGTGTCAATCACTACACTTGGATTGAGAACCTAAGCATTAATAATATCATAGAATCTTAGTTCTTCTTTATTGTCAGAATAGAAGAACAATTCTAATATTTCGATCCTGTTCAATATACACAAAGTATACAAGTATTATTTAATAGTCAAGATAAACTATTCCCAAATAATACTTCAGTTATTCCAGTGGTTTGTCTAATTCCACTTAAACTGTGAACCCTTTATATTATATATAGACACTGATAATTTAATCTTCTGTTATCCCATTTGATACTAAATTATCCACAATATATAATAAACAGACAATGAATAATATGCAATCAAGATTCTCAATAAAATGGACAATGTTTATATACTACTAATGAATAGTTTAGTATAAAACCCAACAAATCAAGTAGCTCTGATACCAATTGTTAGGTCCAAAGTATCGTAGAAGGGGGGCGGTTGAATACGAAACTCACAAATAATTCAATTTCGTTCGCGGATTAATCATTCAGTTCTATAACGAAATCAAACACACCAAATCAAACCAAGAGTCGGGGAATATATCCTTTTATAACTATAAACCTCGAGGGGTGCTACAATTTCTAATCCGTAGATTAGCTTCAATGAGTTCTAGGTTATTCACAATCAATACAATGATAGAAATCTGAGCAATATTAATTTCTTCAGTAATCTCTCTGGCTCAAACTCTCTCTTAGTAATTGCTACTGTAAATGAACCTCGACTGAAGAAGACACACTTCCTCTGTAGTAATTGTAGACTTGTGTTTTGAAAACTATCGAACCATAATTGAAGAATCAATCCTGGCCGTCCAATTTTCATCAACCTGTCAAACAAAGCAAAACTTTTCACCTGCTCCCTAATTTAAAAACCATCGAATGTATAAATTATTTTACCATTCGATAGTTTTTAAGTAAAAACTATCGAAAAGCAAACTACTTTAATCTTGTTTTCAAATGGTTTTCTTAAATCATATTCGATGGTTTTCTAAATAGAAAAACCATCGAATTTTTTTCTTGTCCTTGATCTTTTAGAAAACCCTCTGAGCTTCAGGGTGTTTCCGTTTTAGACTGTATCAATTTCTTCTGAGATGATAAAAACAACTTGATCTTTTTAAGTGCCGTCAACTAGTGCAACTGGTCTGGTTCACAGATGAATAACACTTGATCAATTCTTCTATGTCTTCAATTCAATGCTGCTGATAAGTCCTTTGTCGATCTGGTTGCTTCAAATAAATCACTGGAATCCTGTGGTACTAACCCTAAATCATTCACCTACTTCTGTAGTCTTGAAAGTCTTGTTTCTTTTGTTGTCACTGAGGCTTGAACATTTTCATTAACTTCTTTCCGTGACCTGTTTACGGACTTCAAGAATACATACCGTATTTTGATTTTTTGAGTTTACCTTTTCTTCTTTGATTCTGGATTCCTGTGCTTCTGTTAATATTATTGTCTGTCTTGTCCTTTGTTGAGTTGTAGTTATCTCTTTTACATCTTATGTTACATTATGCTTTACAGATTGGGATTCCTTCTGAATCTGAACTTCCCAAACTTCCTGACTATCATGACCAAATCACCATCTTCCATCTGATCAAGTTCTTCCAAAGAGTAGTAGTCACCACCAGATTGATCAATGGATGTTAAACCAAATTCAGAATCAATAACATCCAAGTTAGAACTGGAAGGTTGAACAACCTTCACTTCCAGTTTCTGTGGGACTAAAGTGTTGGAACGTATGATTACTGTTCTGCGTTTTACTATATGATTGATTATGAGTTCGAAAAGAAAACTTTACCTTAATCGCTACGATTCTGATACGATTCTGATCCACGTCTTCTACTGAATTCCTTGATTCCCTTCGAGCGAAGTGTGGCCTTCGATCTCCCGAAGTTTCCTCTCCTTAAAGCCTCGAAATCCCAAAACCCTAGCTCCTTGCGGCTGCCCTAGGTTTTAATCTCGAATTATGAAAAAACGTTTTCAGCTTTAGGAGAACAAGAATATATATAGGCTCTAGTAGGGATCATGGACAATTAGGTCGGGCCTCCCAATGACATTCTGGATCAAGCCCAATGTCATTAAATATTAATTCTATCCACTAACGAATTAATATTTGCACTACCTTTCTTAATACCGTAATTATATTATTATTAAATTCGGCTCCTATATTATTTGCTTATTAAATTCCCCATGTTTAAGATATCGTATGTCCATTAATTAAATTAATTTCTGATAATTAATTTAATTAATATCTTTTTATCCTTGATCATCCACTCAACCTTATAATTATGCAAGAACAAATCTGCCTGCAGGACTAAAGCATAATTATCTTTATGAGCTTTCAAGAGGACATCATCAACCCGAATATTATCAGGACATGGTTTCCTTATGTAATTAATATCCCACTCTGCATGCAATGTCATTGCTCAATACATAATATTGTAATTAACAATTAATTACATCACATATGAATCAAAGCATGTGCATTGCATACAAGTGTCAATCACTACACCTGGATTGAGAACCTAAGCATTAATAATATCATAGAATCTTAGTTCTTCTTTATTGTCAGAATAGAAGAACAATTCAAATATTTCGATCCTGTTCAATATACACAAAGTATACAAGTATTATTTAATAGTCAAGATAAACTATTCCCAAATAATACTTCAGTTATTCCAGTGGTTTGTCTAATTCCACTTAAACAGTGAACCCTTTATATTATATATAGACACTGATAATTTAATCTCCTGTTATCCCATTTGATACTAAATTATCCACAATATATAATAAACAGACAATGTAAAAATATGCAATCAAGATTCTCAATAAAATGGACAATATTTATATACTACTAATGAATAGTTTAGTATAAAACCCAACATAAAGTTGTCAATGTAGTAGAAGTACCAACTATCTTTCCAGTTCCATATATCTCCTTCTGTTGAATCTGTTCCAGCTCATAGGTTTTCAGAACACCATAGAGTCTTTCCAGAGAAATCTCTCCAAGATCTCTTGCTTCTCTGATTACAGATATTCTATGATCCAAATGAATTGGAAGTGTCGGAAGGAACTTCTTGTTGATTTCCTTGATAGTATATTGCTTCCCATTAAGGTTCAGATCATTGATTAATTTGTTGTATCTCTCAAAAACCTCAGAGATACCTTCACCAGGGTTTGATCTGAAATGCTCATATGAAGAGGTGAGAATTTCCAGCTTATTCTCTCTAACTTCCTTTGTCCCCTCATTGATTATCTCCATTGTTTCCCAAATGTGTTTGGTAGTATCACAGTTTAGGACATGATTATTCATGATAGGATCCAGACAATCAACCAGTATCAACTGTAGACATGCATCCAGTGTAGAGTCCTCTTTCTCATCAGGAGTGTAGTCCTTGGGGTACATCCTAGCAGCTCTAGTAACCACATCATTCTCTATCCGCTCTCCCTCAACAATCATAGGGATTTTGGGAACATTCTTCAGCACTCCTAGATATTTAACGTTTGCAACTTGAAGAAACAGGAGCATTTTCTTCTTCCACATAGGATAATGCTCCTTGCTGAACATGGGGATTTTGACTGTACCAACTTTCTGAGTAGTAGACATCTTTTGAGATTTTTGAAGAATTAAAAATTTCAGAGTTTAAGAAAAAATCTCAAAACAATTGGATCTTTGATTAGTATATCAATCAAAAGGCTCTGATATCAATTGTTAGGTCCTGATATATTTGTAGAAGGGGGGTTGAATACAAACGATGTCGTTTAATCGAATTTGTCCTTTGAATAATTTAACAATTAAGAACAAATTAATGTGGAATAAAACTGAAACAATATTCAAGTTAAATATAACTTATATTAAACTTGACGAGTGTTACAATTTGATCACTGATTACAAGGTTCTTGATAAAACAAATCTAGAATAAATTCGACATGAATTTATCTATTTTTGTAATAAAAAGGATCGAATACTAAAAAGTAGTTCGATATAAAATCTAGGGATTATGATCCGCTAGAAAGTCAAAGCAGTACAAGAGAAATGGTTCTTATGAATTAAATGTTAAGATCAAATCAAGAATGAATTCTCTGTCAAAAGTTGATTGCTCGGACAGTTTGAAAGAAGTAAAGACAGAAGATAGAATGTTGAAGCTCTGTGTCTTTTACTTTTGTTGTTCTGTTGTAATGTAATTGAGTGTTTTGTCTTCGAATTACCTTGTATTTAAATCACTGCATTTCCTTTTGTAAACCACGTGCACATCCACTTGACAGAAGGAGATTTTGCACTCGGAAGACAAGCAGAAAAACAATCCATCTATGCTTGGAAGACTTTCGGGAAGACAAGGAATGTGAAGGGAAGACAATCGGGAAGACAATGATTTATACTAGGAAGACAATCGGGAAGACTCACTTGTGAGTCTTCCTAGTTCAAAAAACTGAGTCTTCCTAGTTCAAACCTAAGTCTTCCTAGTTCATTTTTATTCTAATTTAAATAATCAACTAAATAAATTATGTATTAAATTAATTCTTTACAGAATTAATTTAATAAATAATTTACTTAATAGTATTAATTATTTATAAGAGAATAAATAGAATTAGTTGACTTCTCAATTAATTTCAGAATCACTTAAAACTTAGATAAATAATAAACATATTAGTATGTTGACACTCAATGCACGGTCTGGTTCATGAGTGACAAACGACAATGTCTGTTCTTTATCTGTTTGACTTTAAGCAGTGATTCACTTCCTTCTCATTCAAGAACTCTGTAACCAGTATCTTTTGCTGTCACCAATTGAAATCTCCGTCACTTTAATAAATCCACTGAGCTTGAATACTTCACTGAGGCTTGATCAGCAAATTGATCTTCTTTCAATGTAGAATCACTTCAAGTCTGTAGATGACTTTAATCTTCATTCTTTGACAGATATAATCTTCTGAGATTCCTGTGACATTTGATTTTTATTATTTACTTAGTACATCTTAATTAAAGTTGAGTAGAATCCTCGGTGTTTACAAATAGGCCTAGACATATGCCTTTCAAGAACACCGCCAATACTAAGCCAAAACACCACTTAAAGTGTCTAACAAGAGTGCCACTTGAAAGATATTCAAGTAGATTTTAATGGAAACTCAAAGACACATCCAAGAACACTCTAAGGGCTGCTAAAAACGTGCAAGAGCACTGCCCAAAGATGCTTGGTCGAGGGGTGTTAAACCGAGGCTAATAACAAGCCAAAACACCACTAAAAGTGTCTAAAATGAGCACCACTTGAAAGGTATTCAGGAAGGTATCAAAGCTAGCTCAAAGACACTTCAAAGAACACTTTAAGGATTGTCTAAAACGTGCACAAGAACTGCCCTAAGTGTCTTTTCCGAGAGGTTATGGCAAGGCAATAAATGAGCCTAAAACAAGCCAACAATCACCTCTAAACTTAGCCGGATTTGAGCACCACTTGAAGAATATTCAAGAAGGGATAAAAGGTGAATCAAATACTCAATTAAGAGTGCTTAATAGGCTTCAAGAAAAGATGCAAGGGGCTGCCGAAGAAGCTTGGTCGAATGGTGTTACACAACCACCAAAATCGAACCAAAAACACCAACAAACAAGGCCTATTTGATCACCACTTGAGGATTATTCAAGATGAGATAAATGGTGACTCAAATATTCAATTAAGAGCACTACGGGGCTGCACAAAAACGAGCTAAAGAGCTCCCCAAAGTGGAGTGGCCGAATGGTGTTTAAACCGGCTAGAAATGGATGTTAATCCAAGCTTTCAAGATGATTAATCTTGGGAGATCAAAGATTTGGCATCCAAATATCTTGGGAGGTTTTTGGTACTCTAAGAAGTGAGTATTCTAGAGAGAAAAAAAGCTCAAAGAAATTAGTGAGTTTAGCTTGGTATTTATAGCCACAAATGTGGTTATTAACCAATGGTTAAAACTAATTAAGTAACCAATGTGTAATGCTAGTTGTCAGTATGTCACTACCATGATGTCACACACATGATGTCACTAAGAGTCCAACTAATAAACATGTGGTAATTATCCAATAAAATATTCAAGAAGCTTCCATTGGTACGAAAAGGCTGATAAATACGAAACGAAGAGACAACCCCATTTCGTGAGATTTTTCTTTAAAAATATTTTTAAAAAAAATATGAGACCAAATGAAAAAGTCTTCAAATAAATTATAAAACCATTGGTAAAAATCGACCTAGGGGTTTATAATAATTTGATGCACTTTTTGCGAACCCGTAATAAAAACCGAGCAGTTTTCAGGGGTCCGGAAAAAGGTCTTCATAAAATCATGAAATTTTTTATAAAATTCATTTTAGTTATTATAGTGACATTCCCAAAGGTTTAAGCCAAAATAACATGTGGAGGTATTTTATTGAAAAATATTTCGATAAAGAGTCCTTACGCGACTGAATAAAATACGTTAGTCTTTAGCGGAACTAAACGACTCCAAGACTAAAGTTTTGACTTGAAATATATTCATTCATAGTATTCCTTGTGAAATGATGACTATTAGGTCAAGGCGTTAGGTCTCGATAAGTTTGTAGAAGGGGGGTTGAATACAAACTATACCGTTTTATCGAATTTGTTCGTTTTAAGATTCAGCAATTCAAGAACAAATTATTGCGGAATAAACTGAAACAATATTCAAGTTAAATATAACTTATATTAAACTCGAAGGGTGTTACAATTTTGAGTACAGATTACAGAGTTCTTGATAAAACAAATCTAGAATAAATTCGACATGAATTTATCTATTTTTGTATTAAATAGGATCGAATACTAAAAAGTAGTTCGATATAATTTCTAGGGATTATGACCCGCTAGATTATCAAAGCAATACAAGTGAACTAATTCCAAAGGATTAAATGTTACAAAGAGTTCAAGAATTAATTCCACTGTGAATTTGCTCGGACAGTTGAAGGAAGTTAATGGCAGAAGTAAATGAAAGATATGATGCTTTTTCTTCTTTTGTCTTGAATTTTGTCTCTGTATTGTTTTGATCACACTTTCTCCTTTTTAAACAAGTCAACAGGACACACTTTCACGCGCCAACCATTTCCTTTTCGAACTAGGAAGACTTAGCCAGAAATGCCTTAGAAGACATTCAGGAAAACTTCCAAACCAAATGGAAGACATTCGGGAAGATTTAACATTCAACTAATAAGACTTAGAGAATGCCTAGGAAGACAATCGGGAAGATTACCCTTGACAGTCTTCTTAGTGTATTTTCTAAGTCTTCTTAGTTATGTTTTCATTCTAATTTAAATAACCATTTAAATAATTTAAGTATTAAATTAATTCTAAATAGAATCAATTTAATAAATAAATTACTTAGCAGAATTAATTATTTAGAAGAGAATAAATACAATTCCTTGACTTCAGAAGAAATTCTTGAACCACTGAAATTAGAAGAAGAGATAACACTGTAGAACGTTGACACTCAATGTACTATCTGGTTCATGAGTGACTAACGACAATGTCTGTTCTTCATCTGTTTGACTTTAAGCTGGGCTCCATTTTCTTTTCCCTTAAAACACTGTAACCTGTACATTTGCTGTCACAACTTGAAATCTCTGTCACTTTAATAAATCCACTGAGTCTGAATAATTCACTGAGGCTTGATCAATAAATTGAACTTCTTTCAGTGTAGACTTACTTCAAGACTGTAGATGACATTAACCTTCATTCTCTTGACAGATATTATCTTCTGAGATTCCTGTGACATATGAATTTATTATTTACTTATTACATCTTAGTTTATGTTGAGTAGAATCCTCGGTGTTTACAAATAGGCCTATACATATGCCTTTCAATCTCCCCCTATTTGTTTGTTAGACAATAATAATCAAATACATCTAGAGGATAACTCAACTAAAATAAGAAAAGATAAGACTTTTAAGAGCCAATTAAATAGTAAAAAGTTCTGGATTATATTTAACAATTTCCAGATTCAAACAATAAAGATAAATACAAGATATATGGTCCTCTAGACTGAACATGTGATTACATTTTCCTATCTTGATTCACCTATGCTCTAAACATATTACAATAGAAACTGAGCTTTCTTCCTCATTCCTTAATCTCTAATCTCACCTTCTTCAGCATCTTGCAAGGTGTTTAGAAGATCTTTATCAAGGACACGATCACTTTCTGAAACAACACCACTTGGCTTGACTAGCTGAGAAGTGATATTCTTTATTCTGTTCTTGATTTGAGAATACCTTGGAACATTTTCAGTGCAGTAGTCTGAAATCATATCAGCAACTTCAGACTTTGCTTCAGTAGTAAACCCAGAAGTTCTCAGAAGATTTTCCAACTTCACCAGCTGCATAGCAGTTTGTAACTTCAAAGAATCAGGATCCAGCCTAACTGTCTCCAGAGTTGTACCTCTATAGATTTTAACTTCATATGGAAAATGTACAACTTGAGGGCTGGCCTTCATAGCAGAATCTCTAAGTCAGTCATAAAGAAGTTCATTCAAGCAGGAAAATCTTTTCACTTTACTCATCAGAACCCAAAGCTCTGATAGGGATCTTCTTTCAAGGATGTCAAGAAAAACTGTGACTGACCCTTCAAGGACACTTGAACATTGATATACAATTCATGTCTAACTTGATCAAATGCAGATGTAATCCTTGAGATATCTTCCTTCAAAGCCTTCATGTATAATGAATTATTTGGATTAACTGTTCTGATCTTCTCAAGCAATTTAAGAAAAGTATGATCATTGTTTGTGCCTCTCTGAGGGATATCAAACATCTCCCTTGCTTTATCTCACTTGCTTCCCATCTTCATCATGACATCTAATCTCCTTTCCTTCACATGAATACTATAAAGACGTTGTTTGTCTTCATGTTCAGCTTTTTGAATTTTAAGCTTTTGAGATATAATGTTTGAGACCTTTGCATTTTTATCTTCCTTTCTTCTCAGTTCTGCTTGCTGTTTCTTCAATTCTTTCTGAAATAAGGGATCAGGAGTGTACATCTCATCTTCACCCTCCCAGTCATCAAAGTTGGCCACTTCTTCAACCTTCTCCACACCAATAGTTTCTTCAGGGATAGTCTCCTCCAGATCACCAGACATATCAAATTGAAAATTATCATGTTCACCATGGTAGTAGAAAGTATCATCAAAAGTAGACTCATCCATTGACTGTTTCTGCTTACCCTTCCCCTTATCTTTTCCAGAAGCTCCTCCAGCTCCAGCTTCTCCTACTCCTCCTTTCTTCTCTCATGTAGTTGAGGAATCCTCTATAGATGTAAATTTGACAGCTCCAGGATTGACCTCACTTGTTCCCCTTATATCTCCTCCATCTCCTCTATCTCCTCCTTGATCAACATCATCTTCATCATCACCCTCAAAGAATGTTTTCTGTTCAGCAGTGGGTTAATGTCAATTCTTGATCATATAGTACAGATGCTTCATCCCTTCATTGAGATGCTCCATTCCACCTTCAATCTTTGCAAACCTTTGTTCATTAAACCACTGATTTTCATCAACAGTTTGCTGAATGTAGTCGACTTGAGTAGTAATGGAAGCAATCTGCTGAGCATTTGAAGTTGTAAGATCAGATACGTCCTAAGCCACAAGTACTTGAGATTGCTGAATTGCATTGATCTTGGGTAGGAGATTAATCTTCAGACCTTCAATATCCTCCTTAATAGTACCCAGCTGATTAGTTACAGAGGTGGAAGAAGAAGAACGTTCAACCACTTGTGCTTTGAGAAGATCTTTTCCAGCCTGGGTTTCCAAGAGTTGTTTTTGTAGAGCAGCTATCTGAGCTAACAACGAAGCAGTGTTTGTGTTAGTTTGTGCACTCACCTCAATTTCTCTCGGTGGTGTTTCACTCAGCTCACGTGCTTGTGTATCACACATTGTTTGATTCTCATTTCTAACCACTAGCTGTCTATCCATATTCTGAGATGATGTACCTGCATAAGAAATCACCCTAGCCCCTTCAAGAGAGGTCAGTGATGGTGCAATGGGAGTTCGCAAATCCCAATCCCTGGTTGAGTCTGTCAAAACATTTGACATTGTAAACTGAATTGCTTCAGTGACAGACTCACCTGGTTGCCTTTCACTTTCTCCAGTAAAAACTGCGAGTGAAAAATCCCTTAGGGGAGCCAGAGATGTTCCCTCTGGGAGGGGAGAAAATGATTCTATTAAGAGTGGCAAAGAATCAGATTTTCCCTCTGATGCCTGTGAAGGCACTTCTACCGTGACTATGGTAGACACTGTTTCAGATTGAAAGTGCTCTCCTAACAACGTGTCCTGAGTTTCTTCTATATAGATGTCTTCTCCCATTGTGAGTAATGAGAGTGTGCTTGACTCATTACAAGTTGCCAGGGCCCGATGGCGAATTTCAATAGATTCATCCTGTTGAGAGGATGTCTCCAGAGACTGTTCCGTGGCCATTTCAAAGTCCATATCCTGTTGGGAGGATAAGGATGGGCTAACAAATTCCTCCCTATATGTTTTTCTTTTCTTAGGAGGGGGAGACAGAGCTGTGGGAACACTCATTGTAGCATCTTCACTAACATTTCTTTGTCTAGTACGTAAAATAAACTCAAGTTGAGGGTTTAAAGAGTTTGACTCTGTGTTTGGCTCTATGACCTGGGTTAGAGGTTGTGGTTCTACAACCTCTTGCTCAGCCCTAACAACCACTTGGGTTTCAACATTTGCACCAGAAGAAGATTCAGAGTTAAGATTTACTACCTGTAATGGAATTGTTAGGTCCATTGGATGTTGTTGCTGAGGAACTTGTTCACCAAAAGTCGGAAGCTTAATGAATTGACTCATCAAGGGTGGAACAAGAACAGGTGTGGAAAGATATTTAAGTGAGAAATCCAATCTGGTGTAGAACTTGGAATCAATGGTTGGAGAGGATTCAAATCTAGCATTCCTAAACAATTCTACATGCTCAGCATTAAGTAAATGATTTATGATAAGAGTGAGAAAGCGAGGGTACCAACACTTCACTTTCACATGATTATCAAAATCTCTCCTAGATTGAGCAAGTCTATTGATCATTAAGTTCCAAATCAACTCACCAAAGTTAAGTCTACGACCAAACACAATAGCATATGCAATATATTGATTTAGAATGATAATGCCATGAAAATTTGTTTTAGTGCAATTACCAAAAACTCTTGCTATTGTATCAAAGAAAAGATCTCATTCCCTAACCAGAAAACTCTTGGACAGTTTAACCATTAGTAAGGGGCCTTGATAATGAATGTTCATGAAAAATTGAGATAAATCATCATTAGAGGGCAAAGGATCAAAACTGTCCTTAGGAAATTGTAAGACATCACAAAAAATATCATAAGTGACTGTATATTGCTGGTTTAAAATTGTGAAAGTAAAAGATTTACAGTCCTCAACAATAACAGCACTAGAGCAAAGTAAACGTAACGAATCAACTTTCAAAACAGCAGATGCACAGATCACATCATTAACACATGTATGACTGTTTAAAAATTGAATCCATGGCCTAAAACGCTCAACCTTACACCTCAAAGGATCAAAGTACCCATTATAATTATTTAAAACAAGTTCAAAATTAGGATCCATGTCAAAACAAGAAAATTTAAAATAATTGAAATAAAATTTGAATTTTAGGGATTTAAAAAAAATTAATTTAAAATCCAGAAAATTAAAACTTCATTAAAATTAATCACATATTAGACAAAAGATCCTTTATTCAAACTGAATATAGAATGCAAATGCACGGTACAAGATCCACAAACAGAAAACCCAATTCTGAAACTTACTTAACAAATAAACACAACAAATTCAAGTTTTAATCACTTATTAATCTAAACAAACGCAAGTTGAAAGGAAAAGTAAAAAATTGAGCATGAATTCGACTGAGTTTGTAAGTATTGTAAGCAATAATCTTGATAAGTAAGAACTTGAGCAATGAATTCGGGGGAAGACTTATGAAATTGAGAAGAAAACTGATCAGAAAAACGTATGTATGAAAAGACTTACAAAAACTGAAGAAAATACTTACAGAAAAAAAAATAAAGATATATATCAAAAGTAACTGGGAAGACAATCGGGAAGACTTAGAGAGAGTCTTGTCGAGAGTCTTCCTTGTTAATATGTAAGTCGTTTTGAATAACAATAAAAGAAACAAATAAAAATAATTTGAGTCTTCCCGATTGTCTTCTAAGACAAAAACAAAAAACGGGGAAAGACTTAGTATGTTGCCCAGTAATACTCTATTGTAGAAGGGGGGTTGAATATAATAGTATAAGATAATCGACTTCTTAATGTATATATCACAAATATGAAAGAAAGATAACAGCTTTATTAAATCTGATATAAAACTGTTACAAACTCTCTCAAGAAATTCTGATGTTCTTGAGAGCTGCTAGCTTACAAAAACTCTCTCAAGAAATTCTATGATCTTAAGAGCTTCTATCTTGATTCGCTTCTCTCTCTCTCGAATTCATAAATCGAAACCAAGACTGTGTTTATATACTACACAGCTTCTCTATCAATGATAAGTCCTAATCAATTACAAAGATTGAAACCTATCTATAATTGATAGCTACATACTACAAACCAGGAACCGACAGAATAAACTTCCATGTTTAACTACACTCCAAATATAACTCGAAGTAGGAATCCTGATCAGCTTCCAGTCCTGATGATCAATCCTGATCCCAGTCCTGATATGTATCTCAATCCTGACGACCATGTAATCCTGATGACGTCAGCAATCCTGATCAGTTGAGTCTAGCTCCTGACGATCATTGAATTCTGAACTAACAATCTCCCCCAATCTCATACTTTGTGAAATAAAGTATAGATTCCTAAGATTCAATGATGTCAAAAACATATATACAAAATGTACAGAATCTGCAGCAACAACTTATCTGTTTAAATTCTTTGATAGAACAGATTCATCTTCAAGAAGTTGGATAACAAATTTTCTTCTTTTTCTTCAAGAATTTGAATCAGTCTTTCCTTAAGATTTCTGAGTTCTTCATCTTCCTCATTAATCTGGTAGATAGCTGCTCTGAGATTCAATATGGAGTTTCTCTGAAGACTATGCTCTTCTAGCATAAGATAAGCAATTTCCTTCCCATCAGGATTGAGAGTAAGATGAGTCATGCCAAAATTAATTCTTTAACAGCAGTACCCCTTTGCATTTCCACATCCTGACCTCTTTGATTTAAGTACATGGGAGTATAATTACCATTGAAATTACTGTTTCCATCCAGTCTTCTTCTTATTGTTGACAAAATCATGTCACTCCATTCTTTGCATATTTGATTCTTCGATCTCAAAAGATAATGAACATATTTCAGTTCCTGTGTAGTTTTCATCAGCAGATCTTGAATAGATAAAATCTTCACACTACCATCTTTCATGAAGTACAGAAGCTTTTCTTTCTTGTCAAAACCATCATGACAATCTATAACTATATCAACAGCTAGTAAATTGTTCAGGTTTTCAGAAGTTAAAGTACCTCCAATTTCAGTTAAGGAGTAAGGATCAACATATGACATATTCAGATATTCAGCATCCCTGTGTCCAATACCTCCTCTTGAATTACTTGTCAATTCCTTCAGATTTGAAAAAATCTTTAACCAGAGTGTTTTTGATCTAACCATCCCAGATAAATCAACAACACTTGAAGCGCTTGTAATAATTCCTCCAGACTGAAAATTGATAAGTGTATCACAACTTAATGTGCTAATATGTTTCCACTTCTTATCCTTTTCCTTTTCAAAGGCATAGCTTCTTTCCAGTGAAGATTCTTGTCTGCTTGGGTTCCTCCACTTTCTTCTGTTTGAGAGTTTAAGCCTTTGTACATAGAGATTGAAATCTCTATTTGTTGATCTTGTAATTTCACTTCTTCTGGCTTCTTCTTCTTCATCTACTTCCTTGTTGTGAGAATCAACAACAGTAGATAAAATTATCAAGTATTTGCAGAATTTCAGAATCATCAGGATCTTGAATATCATCAGGAACAACATCGGGATTAGATTCTTCAATTTGATTTGTATTGCAAAGAGTTGATTTTCTTGATTTTCTTCTCAATTCAGGTTCTTCTTCAATATTTCCATCATCACCAAAAGTAGATCTGTCAGGAACTACTAGAGTTTGAATAGGTTCAGGAATTTCTTCAATTCTTAACCCTCGAGACCTTATCTGTCTAGGTATTGTTTGAGTTGAAGAACCTCTTCTACTTCTTCTAGCTCCTCTCCTACCTCTGCCTCCTCTACCTCTAGCAGGAGCAGGGTTATTAAAGCTTTCCATCATTTCTCTCTGTTGTCTTAAGAATTCTTCATGTGAGAGATCAGGATATTCTTCACTTGCTGTAGAGAGTGCTTTTCTTGCATATAATTGTTGAACTCTTTTATCAGTGTGATATAGAGTAACAATTCTGCCATCTTTTGTAGAAAACTTCTGGAATAAATTTGATGCATCTTCAGGATTATCAATAATCACATCTTCATCACCTTCAGGAATTGTAGCAAGAATATGTCCATGACCAGGTGTCAGAATTTGTTCTTCCGTCAGGATCTGAGATTGCACCAACGTTCTTACTGTCTTAACTCCAGAATCAGAAAAATGAGTTGACTGCGTTGTTTGACTTTGTGAAGTTTTAATTGTAGACTTCATAACAGCAGCATCAGAGGTTTCTCCTTGTATCACTTTGTCACAACCATCATCTCCAGTATCATCATCATTATTCCTTAATACTAGATCAGGTGTGTGTTGGAACGGATGATTACTGTTCTGCGTTTTACTATATGATTGATTACGAGTTCGAAAAGAAAACTTTACCTTAATCGATACGATTCTGATCCACGTCTTCTACTGAATTCCTTGATTCCCTTCGAGCGAAGTGTGGCCTTCGATCTCCCGAAGTTTCCTCTCCTTAAAGCCTCGAAATCCCAAAACCCTAGCTCCTTGCGGCTGCCCTAGGTTTTAATCTCGAATTATGAAAAACCGAAAAAACGTTTTCAGCCTTTAGGAGAACAAGAATATTTATAGGCTCCAGTAGGGATCATGGACAATTAGGTCGGGCCTCCCAATGACATTCTGGGTCAAGCCCAATGTCATTAAATATTAATTCTATCCACTAACGAATTAATATCTGCACTGCCTTTCCTAATACCGTAATTGCTTTATTATTAAATTCGGCTCCTATATTATTTGCTTATTAAATTCCCCATGTTTAAGATATCGTATGTCCATTAATTAAATTAATTTCTGATAATTAATTTAATTAATATCTTTTTATCCTTGATCATCCACTCAACCTTATAATTATGCAAGAACAAATCTGCCTGCAGGACTAAAGCATAATTATCTTTATGAGCTTTCAAGAGGACATCATCAACCCGAATATTATCAGGACATGGTTTCCTTATGTAATTAATATCCCACTCTGCATGCAATGTCATTGCTCAATACATAATATTGTAATTAACAATTAATTACATCACATATGAATCAAAGCATGTGCATTGCATACAAGTGTCAATCACTACACTTGGATTGAGAACCTAAGCATTAATAATATCATAGAATCTTAGTTCTTCTTTATTGTCAGAATAGAAGAACAATTCTAATATTTCGATCCTGTTCAATATACACAAAGTATACAAGTATTATTTAATAGTCAAGATAAACTATTCCAAATAATACTTCAGTTATTCCAGTGGTTTGTCTAATTCCACTTAAACTGTGAACCCTTTATATTATATATAGACACTGATAATTTAATCTTCTGTTATCCCATTTGATACTAAATTATCCACAATATATAATAAACAGACAATGTAAAAATATGCAATCAAGATTCTCAATAAAATGGACAATGTTTATATACTACTAATGAATAGTTTAGTATAAAACCCAACAATCTCCCACTTATACTCAAGCTATTCTTTGAGTATATCAGTGTTTATTAATATAATCCGCTACCAGTTTAAATAACTATTCCGTGACCAGACATCTGACTCCTATCGCCTCCACGTGTTCTTCAAAAACCTTAGCTGGTAAACTCTTCGTGAAAGGATCAGCACGGTTGTCCTTTGATGCTATATCAGTCACAATAATATCTCCTCGCTTAACGAACTGTCGTATGAGGTGATACTTACGCTCAATGTGTTTTGCTGCCTTATGTTCTCGTGGTTCCTTTGTATTTGCAACAGCACCAGTATTATCACAATAAATTGTGATTTGCCGTGGCAAATTAGGAACTACATTCAAATCCAGCAGGAAATTCCGGAACCATATAGCCTCCTTGGCTGCCTCAGAGGCTGCCACATATTCAGCTTCCATGGTTGAGTCTGCGATGCATTTCTGCTTCACACTCCTCCATATTACAGCTCCACCTCCTAAAGTAAAAACACACCCCGAGGTTGACTTCCTCTTATCCCTATCTGTCTGGAAATCTGAATCGGTATATCCTACAGGAAACATGTCTGAAGCCTTGTAAATTAACATATACTTCTTAGTCCTTCGCAGGTACTTAAGTATCGTTTTTACTGCACTCCAATGCTCCTGACCTGGATTGGACTGATATCTACTGACCATGCCTACGGCAAAGCAAATATCAGGTCTCGTGCATAACATGACATACATTAAGCTTCCACATGCTGAAGCATAAGGAACTGCTTTCATGTTCTCTATCTCCTTAGGTGTTTTAGGACACTGCTCCTTTGATAGAGAGACTCCATTTCTAAAAGGTAAATTACCCTTCTTAGAGTCCTGCATGTTAAAACGAGCCAATACCTCATCAATGTACGGTTCTTGAGATAAAGCCAACGTTCTTTTCTTGCGATCTCTTATAACTTTGATCCCAAGAATGTATGCGGCTTCACCTAAGTCTTTCATTTCAAATTGTTTGAACAACCATGCCTTAATAGATGACAACATCTCTACATTGTTTCCAATGAGCAAAATGTCATCTACATATAGTACTAGAAAAACCACTGCATTTCCTTCACTTTTCCTATACACACATGCTTCGCTTGGAGTCTGATCATAACCATTTGTCTGGACGGCCTGATCAAAACGAATGTTCCACTCCCTGGAAGCTTGTTTCAGTCCATAAATGGACTTCTTAAGCTTACACACTAGATGCTCTTGGCCCTCTTTGATGAATCCCTCTGGTTGCTGCATATGGATGTTTTCATCAAGACTTCCATTTAGGAAAGCTGTCTTGACATCCATTTGCCAAATCTCATAATCGAGATGAGCTGCTATAGATAAAAGAATCCGGATTGACTTAAGCATGACTACCGGAGAAAAGGTTTCCTCATAATCAATTCCTTGTTTCTGAGTATACCCTTTCGCAACAAGTCTTGCTTTCCAGGCTTTCACCTTTTTGTCAGATCCTCTTTTTCTTTTGTAGATCCACTTGCATCCAATGGGTTTTACACCATTGGGTGGTTCCACGAGATCCCAGACTTGATTGGAATACATAGATTCCATCTCAGATTGCATAGCCTTTTGCCAAAGATCTGCATCCTTATCTTGCATTGCTTCTTCGTATGTCCTGGGATCCTCATCATGTTCACCAGAGACTAAGTCCGAAGACTCTCCCAAAAACATGAACCTCTCAGGTTGTTTAACAACCCTCCCACTACGACGAAGCATTGGAGTGGTATTAGTGATAGGTTGTTCATTTACTTGTGGTTGTTCTACTTGTATCGGTGGCATATTAGAATTATCTTGTCCTCCCACTAGTTCTTCTAAAACAACAGTACTCATGGGTTTGTGATTCATTATATAGTCTTCCTCTAAGAATCTAGCATTGGTGCTTACAATGATATCCCGATCCTTAGGACTATAAAACAAATACCCTTTTGTTCCCTTGGGATAACCCACAAACAGCCTTACTTCTGTACGAGAATCTAACTTAGTCACGTTCTTGTTCAGCACATGTGCTGGACAACCCCAAATCCGAATGTGTTTCAAACTAGGTTTGGTACTAGTCCACAATTCTTTTGGAGTTTTTGGAACTGACTTAGAAGGTACCAAGTTTAGAAGATAAGCCGCTGTTTCTAGAGCATGTCCCCAAAACGACTTGGGTAAATTCGAATAACTCATCATCGATCTAACACTCTCTAAAAGAGTCCGGTTCCTTCTTTCTGCTACACCATTCTGCTGAGGTGTGCCAGGTGCAGTCAACTGGGATGAAATCCCATGTTCTGATAAATATTCTCTAAATTCTCCAAGCAGGTATTCGCCCCCACGATCTGATCGTAGTGACTTGATACATTTTCCTGAATGTCGCTTCTCCGCACTTGCTTTGTACTCTTTGAATTTTTCAAAGCACTCAGACTTGCGGTGCAACAGATAAATGTATCCATATCTCGAATAATCATCAATGAAAGTGACAAAATATTCATACCCACCTCTCGCTTGGATATTCATAGGTCCACATAAATCAGTATGAACCAATTCTAACACATCTTTGGCTCTATTTCCTTTTGCCTTAAAAGGTCTACTGGTCATTTTTCCTTCCAAGCAAGATTCACAGACTGGAAATGGCTCCACTGCCAACGAGCCTAAAGGCCCATCTACTACCAATCTTTGAATCCTCCTCAAGTTAATATGACCTAATCTCAAGTGCCAAAGATATGTTTGGTTCAATCCAGAAGGTTCCTTTCTTTTACTAGAGGTAGAAAATGTATTATTAATTTCACTTGGTTGCAGCATTGGTTCTATAGGATCAATAATATATAAATTGTCTTTCAATGTACCAGAACATATAACTCGTTTATTCATCATAATGGAAACATTACGATCCAAACAAACATTATAACCATCCATAGCAAGTTTAGAAACCGAAATTAAATTCCTTCTAAATGAAGGTACATAAAGACAATTATTCAAAACCAAAATCCTATCATAACCAAAAGATAAAGAAATAACTCCAACTGCAACCACTGCTACTTTCGTAGCATCTCCCATGAACACATATATCTCGCCATCTCTAAGCAGCCTGGTTTTCTGGAACCCCTGCATGGAATTACAAACATGATCAGTGGCTCCTGTGTCTACACACCAAGTGCTCGTAGACATAGCCGCTATATATGTTTCCGTAACAAGAGAAAGAGACATACCAGTATTGTTCTTCTTAGAAAGAGGACAATCCTTTTTCCAGTGACCCGACTGCTTGTACTTGAAGCACTTGCCCTTAGGCTTCTTCACTGAATTCTGAACTCCCAATGGTTTCACAACTTTCTGTGTCTGAACCTTCTTCTTCTTCTTTCCTTTCGGCTTTGAAGAAGAAACTTTCTCAGCCACATTTACCTGAACATGCTGCTGAAATAATGATTCCGCTGCCTGAAGCTCTGTCAGAAGTTCCGCAAGACTATACAACTTCTTGTTCATGTTGTAATTCAAGCGAAACGGCTCAAAGCTTTTGGGCAAACTCATAAGTATGATATCGACCTGCGTTTCCGCATCAATATCAGCACCAAGGACCTCTAGTTCATTTATATGAGACATCATCAGAAGAACATGGTCCCTTACAGGTGTTTTTTCAGCCATCTGAGTGTTCATTAGAGACTTCATTGCTACTTGCCTAGCAGCCCTATTCTGATCTCCGAAAAGCTCCTTGAGATTAAAGAGCATATCTGCAGCAGTGGTCATGGCCTGATGCTGATGTTGCAAAACACCCGACATTGCTGCCAGAATGTAACATCGCGACATCTCATCTGCCTTAGTCCACTTCTTAAAATACTCTTTTTCCTCATCCGGAGCATCGGCAGCAGGCTGGTCCGGTTGGGGTTCAACAGTACAAAATTTGAACTCTTCAGCAGTCAACACTATGTCCAAATTGCGTTTCCATTCAATATAGTTAGGTCCGGTAAGTTTGTTATCCTTAAGTATGGTGAAAAGTGGATTAAAGCCCATTCTATCCTGAGAATCATGCATATAACACTTAATCAGAAAATTGCATATATCTTAAAACCTATTGGTTTCCTCTAACAATTAATTAAAATTAATGCACTAATATTTAAATTCCATAAATATCTGGTACGCCATGATGGATGACATATATACCATTTAAATTTAAATATTACTTCGGTCCTACTACTAAATAATACGCCACGTTAGGGTGGACTATATATTATCTTTCATAGCTAAGTGTATACCATTATTTAGATCTTAAGTTGCCTTTAGTCAGACCCATCCGTTCGATGTATCAATGGATAAATCCCAGGTGTTTTCGGTGAAGTCACAGACGGACTCGCTTAAGAACACAACTCCGTAGACAGAAATATCCATTATCAACATCAATCAAGGAATGTCCAACTTTTTTCTCGAATTCTATGAAACTTGGTTTGTCACGATGGGGTGAGCTTACCTTTCAATATTCGTGATTAACTTAAGAAGATTGTCCTAGTAATATCCTTAACACTACCCAGACGTCATAAATCATACGCCACGATGGGTGACATATATCCAATTCATAATCGTCCTAGTGTTAAATTACATACAACCAATAATGGATGACCATGGGATCTAATATCAAATTAATTCCCTCTCCCACTTAGTATTTTACTTTGAGGATTTTTTTATATCTACATGCATCGTCCTATGTTAATTCTTCGAGGTCCACATGTTATCATAATAACAAGACAAAGAACACATAACATAGTAGAACATGGCATGACGATCAACATAATTAAAGCATAACATATAACCCTATGTCCATGTCGTTCTAGCATACTAAGGTTAGTATTGCATGGCATGATAATCACGTAAGGCATATAAAATTGCAATAATTAAAATAAATAGCAGAAATTATGTAAAACATAATAAAACACATCCACTATTATGGCCCCAGAAAATTAGCTTCGAATTCCTTCGTTGAAAATTTCCCGAAATCTTCAGGAGCCCGTTTGGAGGCCTAAACAGCGTCAGAATGGGTCGAAAAATCGGGGAATGGTTCTTTAGATACATTCCAGCCTGTTCGTCTCGTTCTGCCGTTTCCGAAAAGTGCTTATTCGCCCAAATCGGACATCGTATGCAAAATCTGCAGCCAAAACAGCGAAGCTCCCACGAAAACAGTATGGCGCAGCGGAAGAACTCTGTTTCTCGTATCTCCGATGTTTAAACGATTACATACAACATAATACAGCAAAACAAACCTATTCTATTACATACATCTGATCATAATCTTAACTATCACGATAAACCCTCGTGATTTACAACAATCAAACATCCACGATAAACCACGTGGGATCCAATCACATAATCAAATAAAACATGACCATAATAGTGGATTACAACCTGCATCACAAAATCAATACAAGCAACCACCATATACATGCATATATAATTACGACATGGACATCATATCATAAAACGCAGAACTGCATAACCAGGCTCTTGATGCCAATTGTTGGAACGGATGATTACTGTTCTGCGTTTTACTATATGATTGATTACGAGTTCGAAAAGAAAACTTTACCTTAATCGATACGATTCTGATCCACGTCTTCTACTGAATTCCTTGATTCCCTTCGAGCGAAGTGTGGCCTTCGATCTCCCGAAGTTTCCTCTCCTTAAAGCCTCGAAATCCCAAAACCCTAGCTCCTTGCGGCTGCCCTAGGTTTTAATCTCGAATTATGAAAAACCGAAAAAACGTTTTCAGCCTTTAGGAGAACAAGAATATTTATAGGCTCCAGTAGGGATCATGGACAATTAGGTCGGGCCTCCCAATGACATTCTGGGTCAAGCCCAATGTCATTAAATATTAATTCTATCCACTAACGAATTAATATCTGCACTGCCTTTCCTAATACCGTAATTGCTTTATTATTAAATTCGGCTCCTATATTATTTGCTTATTAAATTCCCCATGTTTAAGATATCGTATGTCCATTAATTAAATTAATTTCTGATAATTAATTTAATTAATATCTTTTTATCCTTGATCATCCACTCAACCTTATAATTATGCAAGAACAAATCTGCCTGCAGGACTAAAGCATAATTATCTTTATGAGCTTTCAAGAGGACATCATCAACCCGAATATTATCAGGACATGGTTTCCTTATGTAATTAATATCCCACTCTGCATGCAATGTCATTGCTCAATACATAATATTGTAATTAACAATTAATTACATCACATATGAATCAAAGCATGTGCATTGCATACAAGTGTCAATCACTACACTTGGATTGAGAACCTAAGCATTAATAATATCATAGAATCTTAGTTCTTCTTTATTGTCAGAATAGAAGAACAATTCTAATATTTCGATCCTGTTCAATATACACAAAGTATACAAGTATTATTTAATAGTCAAGATAAACTATTCCAAATAATACTTCAGTTATTCCAGTGGTTTGTCTAATTCCACTTAAACTGTGAACCCTTTATATTATATATAGACACTGATAATTTAATCTTCTGTTATCCCATTTGATACTAAATTATCCACAATATATAATAAACAGACAATGTAAAAATATGCAATCAAGATTCTCAATAAAATGGACAATGTTTATATACTACTAATGAATAGTTTAGTATAAAACCCAACAGTGTGCAATTTGTCCGACTAACCTTCTCCCCCTTTTTGACATCAGGATTTGACAATAAATTCAAAATTAAGGAAAGAGAGGCTTGAATGTCAGTTACCTTGGTATCCAGAGAATCAATCCTTCTGTTGATAGAGGTTTGTTCAGAAATAACAGATTTCAGTTGGGATTCTACTACCCTTAGCTGAAAAGCAGTAGGCACCTTTGTAAAATTTTGAGAAATATCATTCCTCACCAACTCAGTTGAATTCTTGATAGAATCAATCTCACTTTTTAGGCTTTTGGATAACAAAGTTGTAGCCTTCAGATGATTCTTCAAGTCTTGATTCTCTATAGATTTCACTGCATCATAGGCATGTTCCAAAGCAGAAGAATAACTTACAGATTCAGCAGATCTGTGCCATGAATTGTTCCATTCATTCTATCTAAGTGCCTCAGCAGGATTAAAGGAAGGAATAGAAAAATCTTGTCTCTAATCTTTCCCAGTGGAAGCTTTGCCAGCCATATATGTACTTGATGAACCAAAATTAGTTCCAAGACTAATTTTGAGTGTTGTAGCAAGCTGTTCCTTCTCTTTTCGATTCTCATCATCATCACTATCATCAGAGTCATCATCATCAGTACTATGAGTATCATCAGGATCAGGAATAGCTATACCTTTCATTTTATCCTGTGAATCTGTGATAGGATGATCCATTGGTCTTGAACGACGTGGCTATATCAGGATAGGTTCAACATCAGGAGCACCACTAGCGTCAGGATGAACACCGTCAGGATTTGATATGCTTGCATCAGTATTTGCTACCAATGGTTCTTGTGGAATTTGAGGTTCAGAAGCTTCTTCAACACTTTGAGTCAAAGGTTCTTGTGTGCTTCCCTCATTGACAGTGTCCTCGACCAATCTTTGAACTTCATCTGCACCAGAAATCCCTTGAGCATTGTCAGGAAATTTCTCAGAAACTGTAGCTTGGCCTGCATCTTCACTTTGAGAAGATGGTTCTTGTGTAGCTGGAATGTCGATGTCTGCATTCTCCCTTTGAGAAAATGGTTCTTGTGGGACCATTCCACGAGCTAAGCCTTCACTCAAACTTTGATTGAGTGGTTCTTGTGTGGCTGGATCATCAGAAAGAGCTGTTGAACCATTTTGAGGTTCAGCTTCTTGTGGGCTTGATCCTTTCAGTTTCTTCTGTCTCTGATAGACTAACTCGTCTGCCTTCCTTAGCTTTTCCATTGGATGTTTTATCCCAAGATTGGAAGCAGCAGCACCATACTTCTCCCATGAAATATCAACATGTCTTTTTGTTGGAGAGTCCTGTGCTGGAGAGTCTGAAATATTAACCACTTGACTTGGTGCAGCATCAGGAATACTAACATCAGGATCTGCTTGAGCAGTTGAAACTGATTGCTCATTCAGAATAGAAGTGTCCTGTACATCAGTATCCTGCTTCTTTTCTAAAGGAATATGATACCTGCTTTTTGATAACTTCCTTTTCTTCTGTGGTGTAGACAATGGAACCACAGCTGCAGTAGCAGTATCAGCAACTTCCTTATTCACATTCATCACAGAGGATATAGGTAAATCATCCTCTGAGTCAGTCTCATCCCTGAGCACTAACTTTCTTTTAACAGAAACAGCCTCACCTCTCTTTGCAGCTTTCTTCACCAGGACTCCTTGTACACCCCCTTGTAACTTCTTTTTAGTGATAGGTGTAGAGGAAAAGTCCTTTGAACCTGATTGCCTTCCTGACACATCAGTTCTAGCTGACTTCTTTGCTTTTACAACTAAAGTCTTTTGAGAGACATTAGAGGTGGCAGTTGACTGTTTAGACTGTTTAGGATGAATGCTTGGGTTAGGAACAAGGTGTGATTGGCCTTGCCCCATAGCATTAGAAATTAAACCATAACGAGTAGGCATTTTCCTATGCAAGAAAAACCTAACCTCATCATGAATAAAAGCATTTCCTATGAAACCATTTGCCTTATCACTGTTGACTAAGGACTTAATATTATTCTCAGTAATTCTACAGATAGGTAGAATTACATCATTCTAAAAAACAACATTAGGACACAAGTGATTAAATATCAACTGTAAAAATCTAAGAAAACAGACAGAACCTAACTTATCTGATTTCCTATCACTTAAAGCTTTCAAGATAAACGACCCACAATCAAACACTATAGAGTGGATAAGAGAGTACCCAATTTTGAGAGATCATGATGGAAGAGCATCAAAATTTGATGTCTTGTTCAGGAAACAGCGACTGATCGTATCAAAGAAGAAATTCCATTCCTTCTTAAGCTTTGTCCTAAAGAGATTGCCATATCTCTTTACTTCACCATTGTAGCCAAGTTTTGTGAGAAACTCAAATACAGTAGAGTCTGAAATCACACTAGGAACATTATCACCCAGAATAGGCAAATGCAACTCCTCTTCAATAACAGCAGGGGTGACATGATGAGTTACTCCATTTGATTCGAACTGCATCAGAATGGTTCCTGTAGTACTTTGACCAAAAACAACTGTGTTCCAAACCTGCATTACAGACTTAAAAGAAACACTCGCAGGCTCTGTTAAAGCATACTTCAATGGGCTTGAAGTAAGAAAATCTTGAATTATATCGAACTCAGTAGGCAATTCCTGATGGTCTAGTATGGCTACAAAGTTATTAGTGGCAAAAGTAATATCACGAATTACTGTTTGTTTGTTCATGAATGATGAAGACGCCATTGTAATGCTTTTGAAAACTTGAGAATTAAGATTTGAAGCAATTAGGGTATGAGAGCACAAAGAGAGATAGAAAACGAAAAACTGATGATGAGAGAGTAATGAAAGATGTAGAACAATGAAAAGGATTTTGTTAAAACAAAATATTACTCTCAATAACAGGTGGCAAAATATGATTTGTGCATAAATAATTAGTGGACAGATTACGTGTGTCATTAAATAAAACTGCACCGCTTTTTATGTGTATGTATAGATATATCTATAATAGTGCAACACACGCGCGCATACAGTTGTCCTACTAAAACTCAATCGTCCATTAGCAGATACGGACGAAAAATTAGGCACAAATTTAGTAATGAAAATACTGACCTGTACATCAGGATTGACCAGTTGACTTCCTGTCAGGATTGCATCCTATCAGGATTTGATCAAAGAAAACATACCTTTCTGAATAACCATCAGGATTTGACAGTTATCAGGTTTTCCTCTCTGTAGCTTTCCTCAGAAATTCTCAAAGTTCATCATTCCAAGTTCATTCACCAATTTATTGAAAGTAGCTTCAGGTAGTGGCTTGGTGAATATATCAGCTAGTTGTTGATCAGTAGGAACAAAGTGAAGTTCAATTGTTCCTTCCAGAACTTGTTCTCTTATGAAGTGATATCGAATACTGATGTGTTTAGTAAGAGAATGTTGAACTGGATTTCCTGTCATTGCAATAGCACTTTGGTTATCACAATAAATAGGGATTTTTGAGTATGACAGGCCATAATCTAACAACTGATTTCTCATCCACATTATCTGAGCACAACAACTTCCTGCAGCAATGTACTCAGCTTCTGCAGTTGAAGTGGAAATGGATTTTTGCTTTTTACTGAACCATGAAACTAGTCTTCCACCCAAAAACTGACAGCTTCCTGAAGTACTTTTCCTGTCTATTTTGCATCCTGCAAAATCAGCATCTGAATAACCACACAACCCAAAATCTGATTCCCTTGCATACCAAAGGCCAAGTGAAGATGTGCGTTTGAGATATCTGAAAATTCTTTTGACTGCAATCAGATGGGGTTCTCTAGGTTTTGCTTGAAATCTTGCACACAGACAGGTTGCAAACATGATATCTGGTCTACTTGCAGTGAAATACAATAAAGAGCCAATCATTCCTCTGTAGTGAGTTACATCTACCTCAGCACCTTGATCAGGATCAAGTTTGGTAGCTGTAGCTATGGGAGTTGTAGCAGGAGAACTATCTTGCATGTTAAACCTTGTCAATAAATTCCTTGTATATTTAGACTGATTGATAAAAATCCCTTCATCAGTCTGTTTAACTTGAAGACCAAGAAAGTAACTCATTTCTCCCATCATGCTCATTTGATATCTTGACTGCATAAGCTTGGAAAACTTTTCACAAAGCTTATTGTTTGTTGACCCAAAAATGATATCATCAACATAAATCTGAACTAACAACAAGTCCTTACCATGATTCAAATAAAATAGAGTTTTATCAATAGAACCTCTTTTGAATCCACTTTCCAGTAAGAATAGAGCTAAAGTTTCATACCATGCTCTTGGAGCTTGCTTTAGTCCATAAAGTGCCTTATCAAATCTGTAGACATGATCTGGATAGTTAGGATCAATGAAACCAGGAGGTTGCTCAACATAGACTTCTTCCTCCAGTTCTCCATTTAAGAAAGCACTTTTAACATCCATCTGGAAAACCTTGAATTTCTTATGTGCTGCATAAGCAAGAAATATCCTGATGGCTTCTAGTCTTGCAACAGGAGCAAAAGTTTCTTCATAATCAATTCCCTCTTGTTGAGAATACCCCTTTGCAACTAGTCTTGCTTTGTTTCTGATTATTACTCCATCAGAATCAGTCTTGTTCTTGAAAATCCACTTTGTACCAACAATTGATCTATTCTTTGGTCTTGGTACCAGTTTCCAGACTTCATTTCTTTCAAATTCATTCAGTTCCTCTTGCATTGCAGTAACCCAATCAGCATCTTTAAGTGCATCTTCAACTTTCTTTGGCTCCTCCTAGGATAGAAAGTTATTGTATAGACATTCATTATGAGTTGCACTTCTTGTTTGAACACCTGCATCAGGATCCCCAATGATCAAATCAGGAGTATGACTTGCAGTCCATTTCCTTGCTGGTGTTAAATTGTTTCTTGATGTAGATGCTCTCCCTGGATTGGTGTTATCTTGATTTGAAGAACTTGCTTGTCTTGAAGCTCCCCCTGAATTATTGATATCTCCTCCTGATAAGTTATCAGGATCATCACTTGAATCAGTATCTGAAGAATTTTGTCGTGATGATTGTGTTGACTCTGAACTTGTAGTAGAATGATGTTGCTCCCCCTCAACATTAGCACTACTAGAAGTATTACTATTGATTGCATCATCAGTATTTGCACCATCAGCATCTGGTGTGTCATCAGGATTTGGTGACCCATCAGGATCTGATGTATGGACAGGATCTGATTCACTTTCTTCAGGTTCCTTGGTAGCTTCATTTTCAAAAATCAATCTATCATGAGAGTCTTCATTGATTCCTGCTATCTTCTTGTCATCAAAAGATACATGTATTGACTCCATGACAGTCCTTGTCCTCAAATTAAAAACTCTGAAGGCTCTTGATGCAGGATAGCCTATGAAAATTCCTTCATCAGCCTTTGTTTCAAATTTCCCTAGTTGTTCAGGATGAGTTCTGAGAACAAAACATTTACAGCCAAACACATGCAGATGCTTCAGACTTGGTTTCTTTTCCTTGAGTGACTGATAAGGAGTAACACCATGTCTGTTTATTAATCTGAGATTTTGAGTGTAGCATGTTGTGTTGACTGCTTCTACCCAGAAATATGTAGGTAATTTTGCTTCTTCCAACATAGTTTTGCCAGCTTCAATAAGAGTTCTATTTTTCCTTTCAACTACTCCATTTTGCTGAGGTGTGCCAGGAGTAGAGAATTGTTGAATGATTCCTTTGTATTTGCAGAACTCTTCCATCTTTGAATTCTTAAATTCAGTACCATTATCACTTCTCAGTATCTTGACTTTGTACTTTGTGGTTGTCTCAATCATTCTTACATGATCCAACAGAACTTCAGGAGTCTCATCTTTTCTGTGCAGAAAATACACCCAGGTGAATCTAGAATATTCATCAACAATTACAAGAGTGTACCTTTTCTTACTGATGGACATGATGTTGACTGGACCAAATAGATCAAGATGTAGCATGTGATATGGTTCTTCAATAGAGGATTCTGATTTACTCTGGAATGATGTCCTTCTTTGTTTTGCTTTCTGACATGCATCACAGAGTCCATCAGGAGTATATAACACTTTTGGTAATCCTCTCACTAAATCTTTCTTAACCAACTCATTGATATTGCTGAAGTTGAGATGAGAAAGCTTCTTGTGCCAATTCCAACTTTCATCTACTGAAGCTTTACTGATCAGACAGGTAGGGGAGTCATCAGTATTTGATTGAATGTTGGCTTCATATATGTTACCATGCTTGTAGCCAGTCAGTGCTATCTTGCTTGTTGCTTTACTGACTACTTCACAATGAGTGGAATAGAAGTTGACATGATAACCTCTGTCAGTGATTTGACTAATACTCAACAAGTTGTGTTTCAGTCCCTTCACTAGAGCTACTTTTTCAATGATGACATTTCCAATTATTATATTGCCATATCCCAAGGTTTGTCCAATGTTGCCATCTCCATAAGACACAGTTGGACCAGCTTTTTCCTCATATTCTGATAACAGGGCTTTGTTTCCAGTCATGTGTACAGAACATCCACTATCCATGACTAACACATTTTTCTCTTTACCCTGCAATCAGAATAGAAACACACTAGTTAGAACATTTAGGAACCCATACTTGTTGGGTTCCTTTTCCATGCAATTTATTAAATTTCACAGCAGAAGACTTTCTGACTTTAGCAGTCCTGACAGGATTTACTCCATCAGGATTTGCTTTGTCAATATCAGTATTAACAAAAGCATGTTCCAACTTGACATTCTTAATGCTACCAGAGTTTGCACTATTTTTATTAACTTTAGGCATTGGATCATAAAAGTTATAGTACAACTCATGATAATATTTACAAGTATAAATAGAATGCCATATACTACCACAATGAAAACTGGACTTCTGTGGTTTATAAAATACTGATCTATTCCTAACATCAGACTTAGGAATATCAGTAATCTTCTTCTTACTCTTCTTACAATCAATAGCAAGATGATTAGAGTTACCACAGTTAAAACAACACTTTCTAGGTGCATTTGGGATATATTTGTAACCATTCTCTTTGTTGATCCCAACTTTACCATTCCTGTTTCTCTTAACAGTAGCTTCCTTTTTCTTATCTATCACCTCACAGATTTTATCCTTAAGCTGTTTCTGAGACAATAAACCTACATTCTTAATGACTTTATTCAAGACAGGTTTAGACTTTATGATTTTAATTCCTTGTGTAGAAGTAGATCCCTTTTCAAAAGTAGAATTGGAATCCTTACCAAAAACAAAATTAACAGGAGTAATCTTAGATTTGGTTTCATCTATAACATGTCTATAGGTCTTTGGACTGACTGTCTCATCAATGACAATTTTCTCTTTCAATTTCTTATCCTCATCTGACTTATATCCTAGACACTCTTTCTAATTCTTAGAGGTATTAATCTCATGAAATTTCCTTCCAGAGTCTGTCCAGGTTCTGATTTTCTCATTAGCATTTTCAAGTTCCTTTTCAAGAGCAGTACATTTGGATTTCATCTCTAAATACATGTGATTCACATTATCACATTCTTTTTGTACTTCTTGCATACGAGAAAATTCAGCTTCTAATATATCATTCCTTTTTCTAAGTTCAGACATCTCAGATAAGATCCTAGTATTTTCAGCAGTTTGACTTCTAAAGCTAATATGTAATGACTTTAGAAAACGTCTTAACTCAGAAGCATTATCAGTATCAAAATCAAAGATAGTATTTAGTACCTTATCATCAGTGTAATATCCGTGAATTTTATTATTTGATTAAATGATATATTTAATCTAAAATATTTATTTTGGAATATTGGAATATTATTATATGATATTTAGTGTGTGATTATGTGCTAAATGGTGAGTCAGAAGCCCCTTTCAAAAATTTCGTCATTTGGAATTTTCTTCAAATTTGAGCCGTTTTGATAATTCAAGGCCCCGTTGAAATTTCGTACATTCATTTTTAATTCTTCGTCTTTCGTATTCGAATCGTTATCGAAAGGGTTATGGGATTCTATTTAACCCTACCTATTTGATTCTGCAAATCAATTTCAATTTTTGATCCGAAAAAGGAAAAATCGTTCCGAACCCTAATTGCTTAAGGGGACGGATTTATCGTTCTATATCAATATTGAAGTTGTTATAGCCCTAGTATTCTTGAGCATTAGTTATATAATGATATATATCAATTTGGATAATCATCAACCTTTTTAACCCCTTATTTTTCGTAAAACGTGTTTTTGACCTAATTAGGGTTTTTAAACGATCTAACGAATCAATATCGATCCAAAAATGTTATTTGGGGTATTATTTTTCCAGAAATATAAAAAGACAAATCAGACTTCATAACTCATAGCAAATCTTCAGCAATTACTCAAAAAATCCGAAATTCCCAAAAATTATTTTTGTGTTCTTGATCTTCAATCAATTCGTTCTAAGTGTTATTGAAGTCCAAATTTGAAGTTCTTATACTCAAATCAAAGCTCCAAAAATCTAGTTTCAGAATCTTCCAACCTCATCATCATCTGGTAAGTATTCGATTTTATATTGATTTTACAAGTTTCGAATTATAACTAGGGTTCTTGATTCGATTTGGGGATTTTCATTCTGTTGATTCTCCGTTCAATTGGTTGCTTCTAACATGTTCCTAGGGTTCTAATTAGCAAGAATCCATGCTTTAATTTCATGTTTATGTTCAATTTAGTCGGGTTTTGATTTCGGGTTTTGACCCGATTTCTTCTTTCGATTCGTACGTTCTTGATATTGATCTGACATTGTTTTTGATAAAGGGCTTTTATTGTATGAGTTATAAGCTTCATTTTGGTATATTAATCTTTGAGTTTCATGTACGGAATAGGTAGATCGGGTTTCCGGCCGAGGTCGTTGCCGGAGAATTCATTGAACGGATTCTGGGCACGATTCCGGCTAGGGACAGATGTTTTGATGTGTGGGTTTTGTTTGGCTTGAAAAGGCGAACAAAAGCCCTCTGGTTTGATTTGTGTTTGGACGGAATCGAAGAATTCCGGCGGCCGGAGACCGGCCGGATTCTGGAAAACCCAGAATCCGGTGGGTTGTTCTTGGCGACCCGGAATTGTTCTTCCCAACCCGTTTACCCGATTTTTCGACCCGGTTTCAATCTTCAAAACCCTAATTCATTTTCAGAAAACTGTTTTTGAATTTTATTTTTAAATTTAATTCGAAAATAGTTTAAAAACTTTAAAAATTCATATTTTTATTTTAAAAATATATTTTAATATCAGAAAAATTCTGATAAATTATATTTATTATTTTGAATCCGAAAATTGATTAAACTTAATTATTTTAATTATTTTTAATTAATAATTAATTTATTAATTAATTGGTTAATTCTTTTAATCAATTAATTCTTAAAAATTAATTATTAATTAGATTTAATTAATTAAAAATTCAGTTTAATTATTTTCAAGCCTATTTAATTATTTAAAATTTGTTTGAGTATTTAAAGAGTGTCAATTAATTTTATTAATTGATTTATTTTCATTTAAATGTTTATATTGGATTTAAAAATCCGATTTTTGATTTAAAAATTAGTAATGACTTATTAAAATTCGAATAAGTTCCGTATGATGTTTTAAAAATGTTTATAAGTGCTATATGGTTCATATTAATTGTGTGTTGTGTTTTATAGTCTGTATATGCCCGTACTAGGGCAAATATCTGAGTTTTAAATATCGTAAACTATACCGGACGTCCGATACGTAACCGGTTACTTGTTTAAATGTGATTATTGGTTGAATAAGTGTCGAGAGTAGAACGAGAATAGTTAGACTTATTGTGATGAGTTGTTTAATTATAGAATCGAGTTCCCGGAGCAAGGGAAAGGGGAAAGTAGAGTGAGCAGAGTCGATCCGACAGCAGCTTAGACCAGGCAAGTATCTGTGCCCTTACTTGTGATAAAATTTATTATTGTCTTGATTACTTGAATACCGTTATCCCCAGAACAATTCAAATTATCAATCTTTTAACCGCATTTGGACAACTGATTCCATTTCCTTAGAGATTCTTGATTCTTTGATTTGATCTGCATCGGAAACCCTTATTTCCAATTCACTTGATTATTGTTTACCACCTATTGTTGTTATTTATCATCCTTTGATTATCATTGACAACCATTGATTATTTGACTTCCATCTTGACTACCGATTACGGTCATTGATTAACGATTACCAATATTGATTTCCTTATTGAATGAGTACACTGTACCATTGAAATTACTCCATGATTCTTTCTCGATCTTCGTTGATACTGAACAGTTGAAGCTCTTTTGCAATTACTATACATTCAGTTTATCTTATTGAGCATGTTATTGTTTATACCCTATTATAGATTTGGCATGTGTTTTTAAAAATGGACCAGTAATTGGTCGGGCCATATTTATGGTCGGAATAACTTAAGGCCCAGATTGGCCTGGGATCCAGTAGAGGACTATGACATGAGCTAGTCCGGGGTTGATGCGTGGCTGGCCAGCAGCACAACCTTTGATTTGAATAAAATGTATAAGCCAAATTCTAATTCTTTACTTCAATCATTATTGATACAAAGCATGTGTTAGCTAAATATTGTTGATTCTGATATCATAAATTCATATCCTTACAACTGTGATAGAAATGATTCGTTGATGTTTGCTGAGCAATTTTGGCTCACTCTTGCTTGTTGTTTTCTAACCCTATTCCAGTGAAGCGAGAGTATGAGTTGGCATAGCGTGACCGATAGTTCACCAGCAGCCAGGAGAGCCCCTCGAGTCATTGTTATTGGCAGGGTAGTTGTTGTTTTGCTTTTCTAGATTAATGTCTAGATTTGAACTTTAGTTGTGATGTAATAACTCTGATAAAACTGGTATTGTAATAATAAAAGATTGTAGTAGCTTGTGTTCATTGCCATAATCTGGATGCGGTCTTGGTCAAGGGGTAATTGTGTCTTTATATATATTATGCATGTGTTAAATAGTGTTCCGTTGGTCGGATGACTCCTCAAATCTGTACCCCGGGTTTGGAGGGCGTCACAGTTGGTATCAGAGCAACAGGTTATGGCATTTGAAACAAGTTAGGACTTAGGGTCCAGGATAACATAGAGAGTTAGGAATTCACGTAAGGATATTAGGAGGTCAACTAGGGATATTACGCGTAGTAATTAAATGTGGTTATAATTGCAGCCCCCTAGTTCTAGTTCAGACTCAGACCCTTCCGAGGATACGATAGCAGAGATACCTACACCCGTTGAGAGAGCAGGACCGTCTCGGCCAGTGCGATATCAGCCTATGCATCAGGACCCAGTAGTCAGGAGAGATCAGATACCTTGTCCTATTCCACTCCGACAAGTAGCCCCAGCACCAGTGTCTCCGGCATCAGTTTGTGGGCCTTTGTATCAGTTATGTGAGCCACCAGTTCCACACCATGTGTATCAGAGGGTGAGTAGAGAGAAGGAGTACCTTTATGGACACGTTATGGAGATGGGTAGGATTCGTTCGATCGAGGTAGCCGCTGTCAGAGAGAGAGACAGACTTAGAGATCAGATGAGAGACATTCAGATGAGGTTTAGGGTTACGAGGACTTTGGTTGAGACTCGATTGCACGGATTAGCTTCTAGTCGAGAGGGAGAGACAGTAGCAGGGATGAGACAGATTTTGGATTATGCGATGAGTGAGATTGCAGAGATTTCAGGACCCCCGTTATGGCCGGCAGGAGCAGGTGATCTGTGAGCAGGTATTAGTAGCAGACAGATGTGACATGGATGTATGGTTTCTAGATAGTTAGTATATAGATGCATATTGTAGAATCAGCAGTGCACCGGGCTTATAGGAACGCCTCGGGTTGTTGTTGCATTTTTGTTGTTGTATTGCTGGTCGGCAGTTATGGTTCAGCCATGATATATTTTCTTTTGAAGCGTTCTATGCTTGTACCAACTCTATCTATATATATATGATAAACCTCTTTTATAGAACTATATTTATTCCCCTGTCATTCATTTCCAGCATCATAACTGTTATTCTACTTATTGCAACGAGTGTATCCATACACCGTTGAGAAGATCTGTAAACCTTCGAGATATCAATTGTGATCCTTCCTTCTCTTATATGAACTGTTTGATTAAGCCAATTATTGTTTATTCATCAGCGATATGGCTCCTAGACGACAAACCCGTTCAACTGATACCTCTGACCAAGAAGGTCAACAAAATACACCTCCCACGGGCCGCGTGGACCCGATGGTAATCCAGTTGTTAAATACCCTTACTCAACAGACTGCCGCATTAGCACAGCAGCAACGTGCATTTCAGCAACAGCTCTTAGAACAGCAGCAACAGCATCAGCAACATCAGCATCAGCAGCATCAACAACAGCACCAGCAAGCAGCACCGGCAGTTACGTTCAAATCTTTCCAGGCAGCAAAACCTCCGGAATTTAAAGGATCAGCAGACCCTGTAGAGGCTAAGGCATGGTTGAAAGAGATGGAAAAGGCTTTTACCTTGATAGAGGTGACAGAGGATAAGAAGACAGAATATGCAAGCTATTTTCTGAAGAATGAGGCTAGTTATTGGTGGGAAACGAGTAGGGCTATGGAGCCCGAGGGATTGATTACGTGGGCAAGATTTACAGAGTTGTTTTTGGAAAGATATTTTCCGGACTATATGAGAGATCAGATGGAATTGAAGTTTTTGGAATTAAAGCAGGGAAGCATGACAGTGCCCCAATATGAAACAAGGTTTACGGAGTTGTCAAGGTTTGTTCCAACCTATGTGGATACGGAAAAGAAGAAGGCCAAGAGGTTCCAGCAGGGACTGAGGTCTTGGATTCGTAGTAAGTTAGCTGTATTGGAGTTGGACACCTATGCAGCGGTGGTCCAAAAGGCAATGATTGCGGAGACAGAGAGTGATTCTTACATGAAAGAGAGGGAGAACAAGAAAAGGAAAGCAGGGATACCCGATAAGGGACAGCAGCAGGGAAGTTTTCAAGGGCAAGCAAATAAGAAACTGGGATTTCAGCACGGAAGGAATACAAGTTTTAGGAAACCAGACACCGGAAACGTAGGACAAGATAACCGTCTACTAACCGGCAGTCAGCAGGGACTTTCTAGACCCCCACTACCAGAATACAAGACATGCGGGAAGCGACATCTAGGGATATGCCATCGATTGAATGTCACATGCTTTAAATGCAATCAGAAGGGACATTATTCCCGGGATTGCAAGATAGGCATCGTGTGTCATCGGTGTAAGAAACCAGGTCACATGATTAAGGACTGCAGAGCACCAGCAACCGTGAACAATATGATTCGGGCAATTGAAGCACCCCCAGTTGTTAACGTCCAGCCGTTAGCCAGGACCTACAATATGTCAATGGGAGAAGTAGTGAGAGATTCCGACGTGGTGGCAGGTACACTTCTAGTAAATTCTATTCCTGCACAAGTGTTAATAGATTCGGGAGCGACGAAGTCTTTTATTTCTGAAACGTTTGCTCGTAGATTGAATTGCGTAATGAAACCTTTAAGTGGAGTGTTGACTATAGAGATAGCTAATCAGGATCGTATCGCGGTCAGTTCATATTATCCCCATTGTGAGATAGAGATTTTGGGAAATCGTTTTTATGTTGACTTGTTACCTTTTAAGTTAGGTGAATTTGATGTGATATTAGGGATGGATTGGTTGACTGAGCATGATGCAAGTATTGATTGTAAGAATAAGATGGTTACTTTGATTACCCTAGAAAAGAAAGAGATAATATTTAGAGGAGAGAAACAAAGAAAGAGGTTCCTGACGATGATTCAGGCTAAGAGGTTATTAAGGCAAGGTTGTGAGGCGTATCTAGCTTATGTGATAGATATAGATAAGGAAGTTTCTAAGTTAGAAGATATTCCAGTCGTAAATGAGTTTCCAGATGTTTTTCCGGAAGAATTACCAGGTTTACCTCCAGATAGAGAGATTGAATTTGCGATAGACTTAGTACCAGGCGCGGAGCCAGTATCTAAGGCCCCTTACAGAATGGCACCAGTGGAGATGAAGGAATTGGTTGATCAACTGCAAGATTTGCTAGAAAAAGGAATTATTAGACCCAGCGTTTCACCGTGGGGAGCACCAGTACTGTTTGTCAAGAAAAAGGATGGAAGCATGAGATTGTGTATAGACTATCGGGAGTTGAACAAGCTTACCATTAAGAACAAGTATCCGTTACCTCGAATAGATGATCTGTTTGACCAGCTGAAGGGAGCGGTACATTTTTCAAAGATCGACCTACGGTCAGGATATCACCAATTGAAGATTAGACCAGACGACATACCGAAGACAGCCTTTCGAACAAGGTATGGGCACTATGAATTCTTAGTAATGGCGTTTGGACTAATGAATGCACCCGCAGCTTTTATGGACCTAATGAACAGGATTTTCAAGAGATATTTGGACAAGTTTGTAGTGGTATTCATCGACGACATCTTGATATACTCAAGGACAGAAGAAGAGCATGCAGACCAGTTGCGAATTGTGTTAGAAAAGTTAAGACAAGAAAGACTATACGCGAAGTTTTCCAAGTGTGAATTCTGGTTGAAAGAAGTTCATTTCTTAGGACACGTGGTGAGCAGCGAAGGCATCAAAGTGGACCCAGCAAAGATAGAGGCAGTGAAAGATTGGGAGAGACCAAGGACACCGACTGAAGTCAGAAGTTTCTTGGGATTAGCCGGATACTACCGGAGATTTGTGCAAGATTTTGCGAAGATAGCTACTCCAATGACCAAGCTGACAAGGAAAAGCGAGCGATTCATATGGAACGATAAATGCGAAGAAGGCTTCCAAGAGTTAAAGAAAAGACTAACTACGGCACCGGTATTGATGTTACCAGACGATCAAGGTCATTTCGTAATCTATAGTGATGCGTCGTACAAAGGATTAGGATGCGTACTTATGCAACATGACAAGGTGATTGCTTATGCGTCAAGACAGTTGAGACCCCACGAACAGAAGTACCCTACACACGATTTGGAGTTAGCAGCTATTGTGTTTTCTTTGAAGATATGGAGACACTACTTGTATGGAGAGAGATGTGAAATTTACACCGATCACAAAAGTTTGAAGTATATCTTTACTCAGAAAGAGCTGAACATGAGGCAACGAAGATGGTTAGAACTAATCAAGGACTACGACGTTTCTATCAACTATCATCCCGGCAAGGCAAATGTGGTAGCAGATGCATTGAGCAGAAAAGAGAGGTTAAATACACTAATGATGACCAAAGAGTTATACAAGGAATTTGAGAAGTTAGAAATCGAAGTAATTAATCCGAAGGACGCGACGAAAATGATTTATACCATGGCGTTTCAACCTGAATTGTTGGAGAAGATACGGAAGTGCCAAGAGCGAGTTATGAATGATGATGTGAGTAAAATGACAGGTGAGGAAATATGTAGCCAACCGGACGACAAAGGGATCTTGAGATTTGCTTCTCGGATATGGATACCTAACGTAACGGAACTGAAAAGTGAGATTTTGCACGAAGCACATAACTCGAAGTATTCAATTCATCCAGGGAGTACGAAAATGTATCGAGATCTTAAGACGAACTTTTGGTGGCCAGATATGAAGAGAGAGATTGCGGAATGGGTAAGTAAATGCTTTACGTGTCAAAGAGTTAAGGCGGAACATCAGAGACCAAGTGGATTACTTCAACCATTGGAAATTCCCGAATGGAAGTGGGAACACATTGCGATGGACTTTGTAGTAGGATTGCCTAGAACAAAAGCTAACCATGATGCCATCTGGGTTATCGTGGATCGATTGACGAAATCTGCGCATTTTCTTCCGATTAACGAGAGATTCTCGCTGGATAAGTTAGTTCATATTTACATAAAAGAAATCGTAGTACGACATGGAGTTCCAGTATCGATAGTGTCTGATAGAGACCCTCGATTCAATTCAAGATTTTGGAGGAGTTTTCAAGAGTGTTTAGGCACCGAGTTGAGAATGAGTACGGCTTATCATCCGCAGACGGACGGTCAAAGCGAAAGGACAATTCAGACTATTGAAGATATGCTTAGGACATGTGCACTTGACTTTGAAGGCAGTTGGGACGATCATCTACCCTTGGTGGAATTTTCATATAATAATAGTTTTCACGCGAGCATCGGAATGCCACCTTACGAAGCTCTGTATGGACGAAAGTGTCGATCTCCGGTATATTGGGAAGAAGTTGGTGAACGGAAAATGATAGGACCAGAACTAGTACAACGAACAAAATAAGTGGTTCAATTGATTCAGAGAAGATTGATAACAGCTCAAGACCGACAGAAAAAGTATGCGGATCTAGCCAGAAAGGATGTGGGATTCGAAGAAGGAGAGCAAGTGTTACTAAAAGTTTCACCATGGAAAGGATTAGTTAGGTTTGGAAAGAAAGGGAAGTTGAGTCCGAGATATGTTGGGCCGTTTGAGATTTTGAAGAAAGTGGGCGAAGTAGCTTACGAGTTGGCATTGCCACCGCATATGCAGCACGTTCATAATGTATTTCATGTATCTATGCTTAAGAAGTATCGACCAGATTCGAATCATGTAATAGAGTATGAACCCATAGAGGTCCAGGCAGATTTATCATATGTAGAACGACCGATTCAGATATTGGATCGTAAGGAGAAAGTACTAAGGAATAAGACAGTAGCGTTAGTGAGAGTTTTGTGGAGGAATCCTAAAGTAGAAGAGTCTACCTGGGAGTTAGAGAGTGAGATGTTAGAGAAGTATCCCCAGTTGTTTCCTTGATCTGATTCTGAGGACAGAATCCTATTAAGGGGGGAAGGATGTAATATCCGTGAATTTTATTATTTGATTAAATGATATATTTAATCTAAAATATTTATTTTGGAATATTGGAATATTATTATATGATATTTAGTGTGTGATTATGTGCTAAATGGTGAGTCAGAAGCCCCTTTCAAAAATTTCGTCATTTGGAATTTTCTTCAAATTTGAGCCGTTTTGATAATTCAAGGCCCCGTTGAAATTTCGTACATTCATTTTTAATTCTTCGTCTTTCGTATTCGAATCGTTATCGAAAGGGTTATGGGATTCTATTTAACCCTACCTATTTGATTCTGCAAATCAATTTCAATTTTTGATCCGAAAAAGGAAAAATCGTTCCGAACCCTAATTGCTTAAGGGGACGGATTTATCGTTCTATATCAATATTGAAGTTGTTATAGCCCTAGTATTCTTGAGCATTAGTTATATAATGATATATATCAATTTGGATAATCATCAACCTTTTTAACCCCTTATTTTTCGTAAAACGTGTTTTTGACCTAATTAGGGTTTTTAAACGATCTAACGAATCAATATCGATCCAAAAATGTTATTTGGGGTATTATTTTTCCAGAAATATAAAAAGACAAATCAGACTTCATAACTCATAGCAAATCTTCAGCAATTACTCAAAAAATCCGAAATTCCCAAAAATTATTTTTGTGTTCTTGATCTTCAATCAATTCGTTCTAAGTGTTATTGAAGTCCAAATTTGAAGTTCTTATACTCAAATCAAAGCTCCAAAAATCTAGTTTCAGAATCTTCCAACCTCATCATCATCTGGTAAGTATTCGATTTTATATTGATTTTACAAGTTTCGAATTATAACTAGGGTTCTTGATTCGATTTGGGGATTTTCATTCTGTTGATTCTCCGTTCAATTGGTTGCTTCTAACATGTTCCTAGGGTTCTAATTAGCAAGAATCCATGCTTTAATTTCATGTTTATGTTCAATTTAGTCGGGTTTTGATTTCGGGTTTTGACCCGATTTCTTCTTTCGATTCGTACGTTCTTGATATTGATCTGACATTGTTTTTGATAAAGGGCTTTTATTGTATGAGTTATAAGCTTCATTTTGGTATATTAATCTTTGAGTTTCATGTACGGAATAGGTAGATCGGGTTTCCGGCCGAGGTCGTTGCCGGAGAATTCATTGAACGGATTCTGGGCACGATTCCGGCTAGGGACAGATGTTTTGATGTGTGGGTTTTGTTTGGCTTGAAAAGGCGAACAAAAGCCCTCTGGTTTGATTTGTGTTTGGACGGAATCGAAGAATTCCGGCGGCCGGAGACCGGCCGGATTCTGGAAAACCCAGAATCCGGTGGGTTGTTCTTGGCGACCCGGAATTGTTCTTCCCAACCCGTTTACCCGATTTTTCGACCCGGTTTCAATCTTCAAAACCCTAATTCATTTTCAGAAAACTGTTTTTGAATTTTATTTTTAAATTTAATTCGAAAATAGTTTAAAAACTTTAAAAATTCATATTTTTATTTTAAAAATATATTTTAATATCAGAAAAATTCTGATAAATTATATTTATTATTTTGAATCCGAAAATTGATTAAACTTAATTATTTTAATTATTTTTAATTAATAATTAATTTATTAATTAATTGGTTAATTCTTTTAATCAATTAATTCTTAAAAATTAATTATTAATTAGATTTAATTAATTAAAAATTCAGTTTAATTATTTTCAAGCCTATTTAATTATTTAAAATTTGTTTGAGTATTTAAAGAGTGTCAATTAATTTTATTAATTGATTTATTTTCATTTAAATGTTTATATTGGATTTAAAAATCCGATTTTTGATTTAAAAATTAGTAATGACTTATTAAAATTCGAATAAGTTCCGTATGATGTTTTAAAAATGTTTATAAGTGCTATATGGTTCATATTAATTGTGTGTTGTGTTTTATAGTCTGTATATGCCCGTACTAGGGCAAATATCTGAGTTTTAAATATCGTAAACTATACCGGACGTCCGATACGTAACCGGTTACTTGTTTAAATGTGATTATTGGTTGAATAAGTGTCGAGAGTAGAACGAGAATAGTTAGACTTATTGTGATGAGTTGTTTAATTATAGAATCGAGTTCCCGGAGCAAGGGAAAGGGGAAAGTAGAGTGAGCAGAGTCGATCCGACAGCAGCTTAGACCAGGCAAGTATCTGTGCCCTTACTTGTGATAAAATTTATTATTGTCTTGATTACTTGAATACCGTTATCCCCAGAACAATTCAAATTATCAATCTTTTAACCGCATTTGGACAACTGATTCCATTTCCTTAGAGATTCTTGATTCTTTGATTTGATCTGCATCGGAAACCCTTATTTCCAATTCACTTGATTATTGTTTACCACCTATTGTTGTTATTTATCATCCTTTGATTATCATTGACAACCATTGATTATTTGACTTCCATCTTGACTACCGATTACGGTCATTGATTAACGATTACCAATATTGATTTCCTTATTGAATGAGTACACTGTACCATTGAAATTACTCCATGATTCTTTCTCGATCTTCGTTGATACTGAACAGTTGAAGCTCTTTTGCAATTACTATACATTCAGTTTATCTCATTGAGCATGTTATTGTTTATACCCTATTATAGATTTGGCATGTGTTTTTAAAAATGGACCAGTAATTGGTCGGGCCATATTTATGGTCGGAATAACTTAAGGCCCAGATTGGCCTGGGATCCAGTAGAGGACTATGACATGAGCTAGTCCGGGGTTGATGCGTGGCTGGCCAGCAGCACAACCTTTGATTTGAATAAAATGTATAAGCCAAATTCTAATTCTTTACTTCAATCATTATTGATACAAAGCATGTGTTAGCTAAATATTGTTGATTCTGATATCATAAATTCATATCCTTACAACTGTGATAGAAATGATTCGTTGATGTTTGCTGAGCAATTTTGGCTCACTCTTGCTTGTTGTTTTCTAACCCTATTCCAGTGAAGCGAGAGTATGAGTTGGCATAGCGTGACCGATAGTTCACCAGCAGCCAGGAGAGCCCCTCGAGTCATTGTTATTGGCAGGGTAGTTGTTGTTTTGCTTTTCTAGATTAATGTCTAGATTTGAACTTTAGTTGTGATGTAATAACTCTGATAAAACTGGTATTGTAATAATAAAAGATTGTAGTAGCTTGTGTTCATTGCCATAATCTGGATGCGGTCTTGGTCAAGGGGTAATTGTGTCTTTATATATATTATGCATGTGTTAAATAGTGTTCCGTTGGTCGGATGACTCCTCAAATCTGTACCCCGGGTTTGGAGGGCGTCACAATCAGGAGCAGCAGTTACATCAGCATTGGCCATTAGAGCATAGTTGACCACTTCAGTATCAGATTCTGAGGAAGAGTCCATCCAATCCTTGCTTGATGTGATAAGTGCCTTCGTCTTCTTGCACTCAGAAGCAAAGTGACCCATACCATTGCACTTGTAGCATCTAACCTTTGACTTGTCAAATTTGCTACCCTTGCTGTGCTTTTTGATATACTTATCTTTGTTTGAATTGAAAACCTTTTTCTGAAAGTTGCTTTGTCTTCTATTCTTCCCGAACTTCATCCTTCTGAAGTTTCTGACAATCATAGCAACCATCTCTTCCATGTCTGAGTCAGAAGAATCATCATCAGTATTGGCATCAGCATTGCCATCAGTATCTGATGAAGAGTCATCAGGATCTGACTCAACTATTCTTGATTTACTTCTAGAGACTTCCATAGCTTTTCCTTTTGATTTAGCCTCTGCTTTCAAAGCAATTGATTTTGCCTTGCTGCTTTTCTTGTTCTTTCTCTGTTGGACTTCAAGATCATGAGTTCTTAGCATCCCATAGACTTCATCAAGAGACACAGTGTTAAGATCATACTGATGTCTAATGATCGATGTCTGAGTGTCCCATTCTTCAGGTAAAGCTCTTAGAAACTTGGTGTTTGAATCTTCAGTTTCATATTCCTTGTCAACTAAAGATAAACTGTTCAACAGTGTCAGAAATCTATCATATAGATCAGTTAGGCTCTCATCGGGTCTTGCATCAAATTGTTCATATTCTTGAATCAAAAGAGCCCTTCTGTTTTTCTTGACAAATGCAGATCCCTGGCACTGAGTTTCCAAAGTATCCCAGATTTCTTTTGAAGACTTGCATGCAATCACTCTGTTTGACATGACAGCATCAAGACTACTGTGTAAGATATTCTTTATCTTTGGTTCCCTGAGTACATGAGCTTTTTCTTCTGGAGTCCATTCACTTTTAGCCTTGACCACATAATGTTCAGGTACTGTATCTGTTCGTTCTACAATTCGTGTAGGAATATATGGTCCATCACGAATCCTTTCCAAATAGTCAGGATCCATAGCCTCCAGGTACATCAGCATCTTTACCCTCCATGTTGGATATTCTGATTTCTTCAAGATGGGAATCTTCATGCTTTCATACTTGGTTGTCGACATCTTTAGATCGTATCTGATTCAGAATTAAATCAGTTTGCTCTGATACCAATTGTTGCCCAGTAAACTCTATTGTAGAAGGGGGGTTGAATACAATAGTATAAGATAATCGACTTCTTAATGTATATATCACAAATATGAAAGAAAGATAACAGCTTTATTAAATCTGATATAAAACTGTTACAAACTCTCTCAAGAAATTCTGATGTTCTTGAGAGCTGCTAGCTTACAAAAACTCTCTCAAGAAATTCTATGATCTTAAGAGCTTCTATCTTGATTCGCTTCTCTCTCTCTCGAATTCATAAATCAAAACCAAGACTGTGTTTATATACTACACAGCTTCTCTATCAATGATAAGTCCTAATCAATTACAAAGATTGAAACCTATCTATAATTGATAGCTACATACTACAAACCAGGAACCGACAGAATAAACTTCCATGTTTAACTAGACTCCAAATATAACTCGAAGTAGGAATCCTGATCAGCTTCCAGTCCTGATGATCAATCCTGATCCCAGTCCTGATATGTATCTCAATCCTGACGACCATGTAATCCTGATGACGTCAGCAATCCTGATCAGTTGAGTCTAGCTCCTGACGATCATTGAATTCTGAACTAACAATCATCCTCTGAGTCAGTCTCATCCCTGAGCACTAACTTTCTTTTAACAGAAACAACCTCACCTCTCTTTGCAGCTTTCTTCACCAGGACCCCTTGTACACCCCCTTGTAACTTCTTTTTAGTGATAGGTGTAGAGGAAAAGTCCTTTGAACCTGATTGCCTTCCTGACACATCAGTTCTAGCTGAATTCTTTGCTTTTACAACTAAAGTCTTTTGAGAGACATTAGAGGTGGTAGTTGAATGTTTAGACTGTTTAGGATGAATGCTTGGGTTAGGAACAAGGTGTGATTGGCCTTGCCCCATAGCATTAGAAATTAAACCATAACGAGTAGGCATTTTCCTATGCAAGAAAAACCTAACCTCATCAGGAATAAAAGCATTTCCTATGAAACCATTTGCCTTATCACTATTGACTAAGGACTTAATATTATTCTCAGTAATTCTACAGATAGGTAGAATTAAATCATTCTCAAAAACAACATTAGGACACAAGTGATTAAACCTAAGATTGGGGTTCCTTCTGAATCTGAAGTTGCCAAACTTCTTCACTATCATTTCCATCGACTCATCCTCCAACTGTTCAAGTTCCTCCATTGAATAGAAGTCACCACCAGATTGACTTGTAGATGTTAAGCCATATTCAGCCACAGTAACATCCGAGTCAGAACTGGAAGGTTGAACAACCTTCACTTCCAGCTGTTGTGGGACTTCTGCCACCAGTGCAGTAGTAGTACTAACTATCTTCCATGTTCCATATATTTCCTTCTGCTATATCTGCTCCAACTCATAGGTCTTCAGAACACCATAGAGTCTTTCCAAAGAAATCTCACCTAGATCTCTTGCTTCTCTAATTGATGATATTCTATGCTCCAGATGAGATGGAAGTGTCAGAAGAAACTTCTTGTTAGTCTCCTTGATAGTATAGTGCTTTCCCTGGAGATTCAGATCATTGATTAATTTATTGTATCTCTCAAAAACCTCAGAGATACCTTCACCAGGGTTTGATCTGAAATGTTCATATGAAGATGTGAGAATTCCCATCTTATTCTCTCTAACTTCCTCTGTCCCCTCATTGATTATCTCAATTGTGTCCCAAATGTGTTTGGCAGTAACACAGTTTAGAACATGATTATGCATGATATGATCAAGACAATCAACCAGAATCAACTGTAAACAGGCATCCAGGGAAGCATCCTCTTTCTCATCAACTGTGTAGTCCTTGGGATCCTTGGGGTACATCCTAGCCGATCGAGTAACAATATCATTCTCAACCTGCTCTTCCTCAACAATCATAGGAAGTCTTGGTCCATTTTTCAGCACTCCAAGATATTTATAATTAGCCACTTGAAGAAACAGGAGCATCTTCTTCTTCCACATAGGATAATGCTCCGTACTGAAAATGGGGATTTTCACTATACCAACTTTATATGTAGTAGACATTTTTGAGATTTTTATGAAGAATAAAAATTTCGGAGTTAAGAAAAAATCACAAAAAATGGATCTTCGATTTGTGTATCAATCAAAAGGCTCCGATACCAATTGTTAGGTCTCGATAAGTTTGTAGAAGGGGGGTTGAATACAAATTATATCGTTTTATCGAATTTGTTCGTTTTAAGATTCAACAATTCAAGAACAAATTAGTGCGGAATAAACTGAAACAATATTCAAGTTAAATATAACTTATATTAAACTTGAAGGGTGTTACAATTTTGAGTACAGATTACAGAGTTCTTGATAAAACAAATCTAGAATAAATTCGACATGAATTTATCTATTTTTGTAATAAAAAGTATCGAATACTAAAAAGTAGTTCGATATAATTTCTAGGGATTATGATCCGCTAGATTATCAAAGCAATACAAGTAAACTAATTCCAAAGGATTAAATGTTACAAAGAGTTCAAGAATTAATTCCACTGTGAATTTTCTAGGACAGTTAAAGGAAGTTAATGGCAGAAGTAAATAAAAGATATGATGCTTTTTCTTCTTCTGTCTTGAATTCTGTCTCTGTATTGTTTTGATCACACTTTCTCCTTTTTAAACAAGTCAACAGGACACACTTTCACGTGCCAACCATTTCCTTTTAGAACTAGGAAGACTTAGCCAGAAATGCCTTAGAAGACATTCGGGAAGACTTCCAAACCAAATGGAAGACATTCGGGAAGATTTAGAATTCAACTAATAAGACTTAGAGAATGCCTTGGAGGACAATCGGGAAGATTTACCCTTGACAGTCTTCTTAGTGTATTTTCTAAGTCTTCTTAGTTATGTTTTCATTCTAATTTAAATAACCATTTAAATCATTTAAGTATTAAATTAATTCTAAATAGAATCAATTTAATAAATAAATTACTTAGCAGAATTAATTATTTAGAAGAGAATAAATACAATTCCTTGACTTCAGAAGAAATTCTTGAACCACTGAAATTAGAAGAAGAGATAACATTGTAGAACGTTGACACTCAATTTACTATTTGGTTCATGAGTGACTAACGACAATGTCTGTTCTTCATCTGTTTGACTTTAAGTTGTGGTCCATTTTCTTTTCCCTTAAAACACTGTAACCTGTACATTTGCTGTCACAACTTGAAATCTCTGTCACTTTAATAAATCCACTGAGTCTGAATACTTCACTGATGCTTGATCAACAAATTGAACTTCTTTCAATGTAGAATTACTTCAAGATTGTAGATGACATTAACCTTCATTCTCTTGACATATATCATCTTCTAAGATTCCTATGACATATGAATTTATTATTTACTTATTACATCTTAGTTTATGTTGAGTAGAATCCTCGGTGTTTACAAATAGGCCTATACATATGTCTTTCACAAGGCAATCATTAAGATGAATATTTGACGAATTTATCCGTTTGAATAAAACTGTAAGGGGCTTCGAGATAAAAACTGTTTTCATACTTTCGACAAGTCCTAAAATATGGCACTTTGAAAATAATATCTTTGAAGATAATATCAAATATATTTAAGGATAAAACATTTGAAATGAACACTGTTTTAAATAAAACTCTCATTTTGACTCCGTAAAATCAGTGTTCGGGAATATATTGATATTTGTGTCGTTACTGACTTTGCCTTTGAATGTACCACAAACTCTAGATTAGGATATACCACTTCATCGATATACCTTATCCAAAGATAATGATTAGTACAAGAAAACATTTTGTCAAACTGACTCATCGTTTGTTTATGTCACTTCGAATAAGCCTAAGGGAGGATTTACTAAGTTATCTAGTAAATTCCTATATCTAATTTAATTTTCGTATTACGTTTATGACAAATAGCCAAAACCTAAAAGTGAAAGGCTATCTCACAATCTTCCCCTTTTTTGGTATTTGTCAAAACTAATAACGAAAATTAAATATGTGTGTGAAGCTTCCCCTAAGTGTATGCATGAAAAACATTTATTCATATTTAATGCCTAATTAAACACCTTCCCCTAAGATGATTAAAAAAATCTTGTCAATTTTAAGCATAACTAGGCACACATGCATATCACACATAAATCATATAAGTTAAGAATACTTCCCTCTTTTATATCAATTCAAAAGTTGATATAAGTGAATTTTTGTATAATTCAAAAATTATACCACTTCCCCTTGCTTGTTGATCCACCTAATAAGAACTCGAATTAAAATGTTAGCACACAAGCATATAACACTAGCACAAGCATATAACACACATTTTGTAATTCCTCTTCCCCTTTTTGATAAAAACCAAAAAGAGTAAAAATAAAAAAATATGGGGGAATGGGGAGAGGGATTAATCTAGCAAGTATAAGGGGGTGGGGGTTTTAAATCTAAGCTATTACAAAGCAATTACCACCAATCCACCTTATCTCTCCAAAATCAGTCCTACTTCTCAAATCTTCACATGATTTGGACTGATTTTTAATTATACAAACCAAGTGATCAACCTAAATGAATTACAAATCTAGATTCTCCCAGTCAAGATAGAAACATAGATTACAAATGATGATACACTGGTAATGTAGAGTGCTCAGAAGAAAAGTTGCAGAGGGATCAGAGATTAAAACATGAAAATGGACTTGGGAATTTGCAAGTTGAGAAGTGAAGTCCTGATCATGATCTTGATCCTGCAATGTTGGCACTCAATACAAATTGTCAGTCAAGTATTTAAAATCAAGCAATGTAAGAGCAAGACTAAAACAATTTGAATTAAATCACTGCCAAGAACTTGATTTTTGGATTTTGCAATCTGTCAACTGATAGGTTCCCTGAAGATATTAATCTTGAATATGCAGGCTACCAGTGTTAGTGCTCAATAAAATTTTTAGTCAAGTGTTTAAGTAGAATTGAAGCAAATCAAATTTAACACAGGTGACATGAGCAAGATTGCGAGTTCCTGATACAATTCTAAGTGCAGAATTGTGAATTCCAAGTGACTTCAAATATAGAAGATGCAACTGCAATGGCATTAACCAACTGATATAAATTAACTGATACCAAAGAGGCAAGCCTGCAAGTTAGTTCTCAGAAAATAGTTTCAATAAGAATTCATATTCAAGAATAAAGCTTATATTGACAAAAATTTAAGAAATGCAATTTAATGCTAATAATTTCCAGTACACCTAAAAAAAATATCTAGCAAATGCAATATTTAGTCTACTTGTGACTTGTGTGTGCTTGGATATTTAATCAAGTAATGCAATTATATAAAATTACTAACATAAGTAATTAAAACTGCATATATCATTCATAAAAGCATTACACAACATCCAACACTTCTAAATTCAACTTTACAGCTTGGAAACTAGTTGAAAATAGAACTAACAGACAAGTAAAAGCACCAAGACAGCAGATTACAGCAAGCAAAAGCTTGATCACCAAACATTACAAAGCATATAAATAAGCTAGGCTTAACAGGACACTAGCATACAACAACTCAAGGCAAGGTTACAACCACATAGCAGTTATCGAAACCAGGACACCAACTCTGAATTCTCACACCAACTCACTACATCAACCCACTCAATCCATCTGATTATACTGATCATTATTGATCACAGCACTTCTCTCAGCATTCTCTAAGGCCTCTGCACTGATGGTGAAAGTACAACCTTGACCACCTCTAGGCATCACCAAATCCTCACTATTTATACCCTCAAAGATACCATTTACAGGCTCAATCTTAACATTCATATCCACCATAGTTTCATCCTTATCATCAACCTCTATGACCTCTGTCACCCTATGCATTTCTGCAGTCACAGGAATCCCCATGATAACCTCATTTGAAGGTGAAGTGCTATGCATGTTGATGTGAAAGTGAATGAGTTGAGATAACCTATTCTCAAGAAGGCTCATTCTAGTCATTGTGGAAGTGACATAACTTTTGAGAATCTCATGCCTAGATGCAAGATTCTCATAGTTATCAACAAGAATGTCCAAAGTGGACTTCAATGCAGCATATCGACCTTAAGAGACTCTAGATCTACAGACATGGCTCTAAATTTCTGATAAGAAACTTGAACAGTGAGTTCAACACTCTAAGGGGCCTCAACAACATAAACAGGAGTCACAGGGGTTCAATGTGGATGTTGAGAGGTAAGACAAATTTGGTACATTTTTCAGAGATTATATTTGAGACATGGAAGAAAGGAGGTATGCTTATGGTGAACTTAAGGTGTTGAAAAACCTTGGTTAACAAGAGACCATTAGGCTGTTGGCCTAACTTAGATGCAACATACATCTTGTGCATGAGCAAATGAGGAATGTTAAATGTGAGTCTGTTTGTGGAAATCTTATACATGAGTTTCATCTCAATAAAAGAAACAAGCTTCTCAGTAGAGGGATAAAAATTCTCTTTAACAAACTGAGAAAGGTGCTGATAGATTGGGACAAAATGTTCAGCCCTAAAACCCTTATCATTTGAGAAAACATTTGGAGGGATTTGATTGTTACAGAAGGTAGAGATGTACAACCTATATTCATCTCTGTCAAAGAGGAAGGTCTTAGAGATATCTACATTATCAAATGCAGTGAGATTTTGTGCAACTCTGGAGCTTGAGACAGTGTGTCATTATCAATGAGACATGGCATTCCACTTACCATAGATGTAAGATAGACTGCACCATTTGCTCCAGGGTTAATGGTGAGATTATTGTAAAAGTCAGCCACAAAATTAGGAAGAACCCTTTTAGTTGGATATGACAAGAATGGCTCTAGTTTAGTTATAGTAAGCATCTTATAAAGATCAGAATCAGGAAATAGCTCAACAAGGGAGCCAAGAATGAGTTTGCTCTTAGCAGACTTTGCATGTGCATGGCTTGTCACAAACAAAGCATTGATATACTTGGCCTTTGAAAGGCATATGTATAGGCCTATTTGTAAACACCGAGGATTCTACTCAACTTTAATTAAGATATAATAAGTAAATAATAAAAGTCAGATGTCACAGAAATCTCAGAAGATTATATCTGTCAAAGAATGAAGATTAAAGTCATCTACAGACTTGAAGTTATTCTACATTGAAAGAAGTTCAATTTATTGATCAAGCCTTAGTGAAGTATTCAAGCTCAGTGGATTAATTAAAGTGACAGAGATTTCAAGTGGTGACAGCAAAGATACTCGTTACAGAGTTCTAGAATGAAAAGGAAGTGAATCACTGCTTACAGTCAAACAGATGAAGAACAGACATTGTCGTTAGTCACTCATGAACCAGACAGTACATTGAGTGTCAACGTATTAAAATGTTTATTCTTCACCTAAGTTTTAGTGACTCTGGAATTAATTGAGAAGACAAAGAATTCTATTTATTCTCTTATAAATAATTATTACTATTAAGTAAATTATTTATTAAATTAATTTTGTAAAGAATTAATTTAATACATAATTTATTTATATAATTATTTAAATTAGAATAAAAATGAACTAGGAAGACTTAGTTTTTGAACTAGGAAGACTTAGTTTTTAAACTAGGAAGACTCACAAGTGAGTCTTCGCGATTGTCTTCCTAGGCAAAATCTTAGTCTTCCCGATTGTCTTCCATTTATATTGATTGTCTTCTTGACTGTCTTCCAAGGCAAAATGGAAGTCTTTCTGCAAGTCTTCCTAATACAAATTCTGTGAATGGAATGGCGTGTGAAGAAATGTACAAGGCAGTTGATTTAAATAGAAAGTGTGATCAAAGACAGTATTCAATTACAACACAACAACAGAAAAGAAAAGACAGAGCATTCAACATTACATTCTCAACTGTCTTCAATTCTCTTCAACTGTCAAGCTTCAATTCTGCAGGAGAAATTAATTCTTGATTGTTCTTAAACATTTAATCCATAAGAATTGTATCTCTTGTATTACCTTGACTTTCTAGCGGATCATAATCCCTAGATATTATTTCGAACTACTTTTTAGTATTCGATCCTTTTTATTACAAAAATAGATAAATTCATGTCGAATTTATTCTAGGTTTGTTTTATCAAGAACCCTTGTAATCAGTGATAAAATTGTAACACTCCTTAAGTTTAATATAAGTTATATTTAACTTGAATATTGTTTCAGTTTTATTCCGCATTAATTTGTTCTTACTTTGTTAAAACTTTTAAAGGACAAATTCGATTAAACGGTATAGTTTGTATTCAACCCCCCTTCTACAAACATATCAGGACCTAACAATTGGTATCAGAGCCTTTTGATTGATATACAAATCAAAGATCCAATTGTTTTGAGATTTTTTCTTAAACTCTGAAAAATTTTTTATTCTTCAAAAATCTCAAAAATGTCTACAACTCAGAAAGTGGGTACAGTCAAAATCCCCATGTTCAGTAAGGAGCATTATCCTATGTGGAAGAAGAAGATGCTCCTGTTTCTTCAAGTTGCAAATGTTAAATATCTAGGAGTACTGAAGAATGGTCCTAAACTTCCTATGATTGTGGAGGAAGAGCAGTTATAGAATGATGTTGTTACTAGAGCTGCTAGGATGTACCCTAAGGATCCTAAGGACTACACAGCTGATGAGAAAGAGGATGCTACCCAGGATGCCTGTCTATAGTTGATACTGGTTGATTGTCTTCATCATGTCATGCATAATCATGTTCTAAACTGTGCTACTGCTAAACACATTTGGGACACTATAGAGATAATCAATGAGGAGACAGAGGAGGTAAGAGAGAATAAGCTGGAAATTCTCACCTCTTCATATGAGCATTTCAGATCAAACCCTGGTGAAGGTATCTCTGAGGTTTTTGAGAGATACAACAAACTGATCAATGATCTGAATCTCAATGGAAAGCACTATACTATCAAGGAGATTAACAAGAAGTTCCTCCTGACACTTCCAATTCATTTGGAGCACAGAATATCTGCAATCAGATAAGCAAGAGATCTTGGAGAGATTTCTCTAGAAAGACTGTATGGTGTTCTGAAGACCTATGAGCTGGAGCAGATTCAACAAAAGGAGATATATGGAACTGGAAAGATAGTTAGTACTTCTACTACATTGACAACAGAAGTCCCACAGAAACTGGAAGTGAAGGTTGTTCAACCTTCCAGTTCTAACTTGGATGTTATTGATGCTGAATATGGTTTAACATCCATTGATCAATCTGGTGGTGACTTCTATTCTTTGGAAGAACTTGATCAACTGGAGGATGGTGATTTGGCAATGATAGTGAGGAAATTTGGCAAATTCAGATTCAGAAGAAATTTCAATCTTAAGTTCAAGCCCAGGTTTCAGAGAGGTGGTTCCTCATCTACAAATAGCACAAGGGGTGGCTATAAAACTGGAACTGTGGAAAGAAGCACAATCAGGTGCTACAATTGTAATGAGTTGGGTCACTTTGCTACAGAATGTAAAAAGCCAAAGCAAGTGAGAAGGAACTCATTTGATTCTAGCAAGAAGAATAAGATTGGGAAAGCTTATGTTGCCGAAGGAAAGAGTTGGGATGATACTAATAGTGATGAAGAAGCAGGTGAAATTGGAAACCTAGCTTTAATGGCTAATGAGGCAAGCACTTCATCAATATTCATGTCAGAGATAAAGTTTACTGATACGGAAATGATCTATCATCTTAGTACTACTGTTTCATGTGCACGTAGAGAAAATGATAGAATAATTCTTTTGAACACAGCTCTTGAAAAGGAGGTAAAAGAATTAAAACTTGTGCATGTTAATCAGGATGAACTAACTAAGAAAATAGCATTTCTTGAGAATAGGGTTAAATGTTATATTAAACTGGAAACCATTCTTAAGGATCAGATCACTGAACTTAAGGTCAAGGCTAATGCTTACTATAACTCTTGTAAGACTGCTAAAGAAATCATCAATAAACAAAGTATTGGTCATACTATAGGAATAGGGTATGACTATAATGAGTCTATTGGTGAATTAAGCATAAACAACCCTAATAGAGTCAGTGCTGAAGAAAGGGGTATACCAGATGTGCTTAAGAGTATTGATAAACCTTTCTTTAGAGAGTCCCAAGGAGAACCTCTGAATGAATACTCTATCATTATTCAAGAGGAGATACGTTTAGAGGATCGTTCTTTTGATCTTGATCAGTCCAACAAGTGTATGTCTGACAAACCAGTCAAAGTTATTTCAGCAACGGAGACTAAGTCAGACATTCATAAAGTCTCACAATGATTTCAACACTTTTATTTTAAATTAAAAAAATATTTAAAAACACAAATGTAAAAATATAAAATATTAGAAAAATAAAGAAATCAAAGAATAAGTTGATAAATTAAGTAAAATGTTGGTGATTTCTAACATTCAACTTATCAATTTATAAGTTATAAGTTATCAAATAACCTGAGTACACAAAGCTCTTATCAACTTATAATACATAAGTGATAGATTAACATAAAGGTCGGAGATAATTTATCTAATTTTTCAAGGGTGCTGATATTTGCACACCCTAAATTTATAGTTGCACACCCTCAAACGTTTTTTGACCAAAATATCCCTAATCTATTTTATTAGACTGATTTCAATTTCTTATATCTATTTGATACAATCATTCCGTCACAGTTAAATCTCAAACCCCCGTATATCTACATCCATGGGCAAGATAAAAAAAAATTATAACTCGGAGATCTTGATATAGGATTGCTCGAGTTGATCAGTTGAACAAAGAAATCGCAGTCTCTCAATACTGTTGCAGCCTCTCAATTCTAACTCCTCTTATGCTAAAAGAAGTTTGTGGTCTTCATTTTTTATAAAATCACTTAAAGAATTCATGTTTTTTTATTATTCTTTTTCCCTTTGTTTTAACTTTTAAGTATATCTTCGTATTAACACATGAAGCATGTTGTATTGCTATGAATAATTAGGAATCAAGACTTAAGCATATGGTGCATACGAGGGTTGGACAGTTGTCATGATAATGGTAATTTTTCGAAATTCAGACCGAGAACTTGACAAAAGTACTGCATAGTGCATATTTGTTGACGTGAAGTGACACACTGACATTGATGTAAACACAAAGAGTAGTAGCTAAAAAAATTGTAACAATACTGTCAACCTCCATTTATATAAATTAAGGATATTTTGGTCCAAAACAATTTCAGGGTGTGCAACTATAAGTTTAGGGTGTGCAAATATCAGCACCCTTTTAAATTATTAATGATATGTCATTGGTTGGCCGGATATCTGTATTGCCACGTGTACTGGCCGTCTGGCCCATCAATGGTTGAAATCTTTGTCTCCACTTGTTTTTTTTAACGAGTAGAAAGTTGAATCATTTCATCCAACTTACTGACACTGATTTACGGTGGTTTGGTCAAAGACGGCAGTAGAGAAGCAAGAAAATCAAGCTCAAATATTTGGTGCTAAAACTCAATTGTCTTGTTTGTGCTTTATCAGGTACGTACCCTCTGTTCTGTGTCTCCAAATTTATATATATAAGTTGATGATTGTTAAGTTAATCATGTAGTATGTTTTTGTCTCCAAACATGAAACTTGTTTACAACAGTGTTTTACTGTTTTCTTATATCCATGTTAATAAATTCTGGGTTTCGAAAGTTTTGCGTTTTTTTTAAATTCTGGATGTAATAGGAAATGTCAGCGAGAATGAATGTCTTGGTACTGACATGAACTTCTAAATTTTGGGTTCTGCCTTTTGATGGTTATCAATGTTTAATTGAGTCAAGGTCAAAACACATTAGTTTGGTTTTGTGAGAACCATGTGAATCAAGTAGTGTGGTTCTTTGTTTTGATTATATGTTGGTAAAATATCGTTGGCACTATACGTTGAGATCTGAGTACGAATAGGATATGTTCAAGTATAATTGCGCTGAAAAGAGGGGCAACACAACTTTGAATAGATGTCATTAATCTGCATGTCATTGTAAGTGAAATTTCTAATATGTTATAACCACGGATGTCTAGATAACTTGGTAAACAAAAATGAAAAAAAAGAGAGTCACTTGTTGTAGATAAAATCAGAACTTACAGTCATTTTGGTGAAGCAACAGCTTTCTGCGCATAATCAGGATAATTTGCATAATTTACTTAAGTAAGGTTTTTAGAAAATCAAGGGCATACATGCATTCACCTATTGTCTTTTATAAATTTAAATTAATAGAACTAGAATCTGCTCCGAAAGTGTAGATTTCAAGTTTAGATGCTGTCAGGGTACCATGTGGTGAACCTATATTGTAGACTTGTAGTTGTCAAACATTTTCTCATGATCTCAGGATTTGTTACCGTATTTTTTGAAGTCATCTGACCTTGTTCAGTATGAATTTGAAGATCATTGATTTTCAAGAATGAATTTTATTTGGATCTTATATATGGCTGTAAATAGATGCCGCAGTTTCCTCAAAATCTCCCACGTCTTAGACTCTTACTACTCTGCAGTAATTTGAAAGCAAGAACATGGAAATCAAGTCTGAGATCGCAAAGGATGTTACTGAAGTAACTTCTGTACCCAAACCTTGTAACAGTTGATTTGAGTTTTAAAAGTTAATGTTTCTTTGTCACAATGTACAGCTAATAGGAAACACTCCTATGGTATATCTTAACAAAGTCGTGGATGGCTGTGTAGCCCGTGTTGCTGCTAAGTTAGAGATGATGGAACCCTGTTCTAGTGTAAAAGACAGGTATGTATGTTGTTTTCTATGGGATTGATATTGTTTAACAAGCTGTGATGTTGGATTTAGAGGTTCTTTTTTGTAAGATGTGGTGTTCATCATTGACCATTATGTATGAAGGTAATGTAACTTTGCATATCTTGAACCTGCAGGATTGGGTATAGTATGATTAAAGATGCAGAGGAGAAAGGCCTAATCATCCCTGGAAAGGTCCGTTAATAAACATACGGCTAACCTTAGTTGTCACAACTTGAAGTTTGTTATATTTTGCAATAATATAGTACACATGCCCTGATAAATTGTTTTATTAATGTTCTATTTAGCCGGACCAAATATACGAGGCAGTACTGTGAATGGTCAAATTTTGGACCATTCCAAGTGGTCAATAAAAACTGATGATTTTGTCAAAGAGATATGTTTTATGAGTAATATAATATTTCTGTTCAGTGAGCTGATTTTTTTTGTTATTTTCTTAATTTTCTCCAATTATGTGTTGCCATAGACGGTGCTTATCGAGGTCACCAGCGGTAATACTGGTATAGGATTAGCATTCATTGCGGCATCAAAGGGTTACAAACTTATTCTGGTGATGCCAGAAAATTTTAGCATTGAGAGAAGGATTATTTTATTAGCTTTAGGGGCAGAACTGTACCTAACTGATAAAACCAAGGGTGTTGCTGGAGTTCTAGAAAAAGCGGAAGAGATACTTGAAAGGACGCCAAATGGTCACTTTCTTAAGCAATTCATGAATCCTGCAAACCCGCAGGTTTGCCTACACCAATATCTATCAAGTGAAGTGACATTAGCTGGGTATAACTTTTAAATTTTTCCACCATATAGATTCACTACGAGACTACTGGTCCAGAGATATGGACTGGATCTGAAGGTAAAGTTGATGCCTTTGTTGCCGGAATAGGCACTGGAGGTACTGTAACTGGTGTTGGGAAATTCTTAAAGGAAAAGAATCCAAGCATAAAGGTGAGAGCTTTCCCATGTAATTTAAATTTAAGCAAATGACACAAAGAAAGGAATTGTTTTGTGCATGTTATATAAGCTTTCGTCCATTTCTGTAGGTATATGGTATTGAACCAGTTGAAAGTGCTATTCTCAATGGAGGAAAGCCTGGTATGTTCAGTGTCTTATGATTTTGTCTACGTAGTTCTTACATGCTTGCAGATATCTGTGCCAAACTGCGGACTCACATTCAGTTGAGTAAATTTCTATTGGATCAAATATCTTAATAGGTTAGCAGGTGCTAACAAGAAGACATGAGTTTGGGGCCTTAACTTACAAACAGTCTGAATGCACTTGATAAAATTAGGCAATCATGTAAACAAATTGTATTTTGGCTATAGCCTGTGTAGTAAACTGCCACTTATATTTTCACATCTAAAAAGCGGTCACTAATCATCGGTAAGAGGATGCATCAGTTTGTACATTGTTATCTAAAACTGCCACTTATATTTTCACATCGTAAGTCATGATGGTTTTCTGTTCGGTCCAAATCCACTTTTGCTAGTTCCTTGTACTGTTTTAAAACTAGAGTCACATGACCATCCGTGGATAGGATCCTTAGTTTCTGCAGCATGCTCTATATTTTATTAACCATATATATTTGACGACTTTTTTTTTCTCTTCATATTTTGTGTTTACCGCCTTCATCCCATACTATAAACCTTTGTTTCTGTTGTTTGTTGTTATTGGATGGTATACGCACACTAGCAAGTAGCACAATAGTTCATAGTTTTACCTCCACTTGTGAGACAAAGTGTTTCTGTTTTTATTCATTTATGCTTCATGCAGGGCCACATGGTATCCAAGGTATTGGTGCTGGTTTCATCCCTGATGTTTTGGACATGAACATTCTTGACGAAGTGATTCAAGTAAGCCTTTTGTTTGCAATATTCATTATTCAGGATTTTGTGAAATTAAATTTATTATTTTGTTATTAATTACTTTTTACTTTCAAAAATTTAAATAGATGTGTTTTACTTTTACATAGGTATTGGCAAATTTCCATATTGGGTTCTTCGTCTTTCTCCATGGCATGTAAATGTTTTTTTCACAAATATGAAAGCTAAGCCTTACTTGAACTGTTAATTATGACAAGCTAGTTCAAAGGAAGGAAACCTAATTTGATCCTTAATGAATACAAAACTTTTTAATTGATTAAGATTTGAGCCTATTACTTGTCTACTTTGTACTTCCAGTAGACATGTAGGAGTTAGTGTGTCATGTAATGAGTAATTCCCACACAACATAATACATTTGTTGTCAGATTAAAAATTTAGGATGGGGTGCATCTCATACATACGGATAAGATCCATTATGTTATTGTGCTTTCACTATTAACAGTATCAATGGGACAAGGAATTGATTACAATGTTAGCCCTTCTTGCCTTGCTACAGGACCATGTATTTTAAAGGTCAGCAAGTTCAAGATATTGTTTAATATCTTTAATATACCTAATTTTAATTAATGCCGACGTCATAATGTTTTTATAAATGATTTCGCTATAACATTTTCATTTCGTATACTCGTGTGACATTGCAAAATTATTAGGTTCCCTTGTAATACAGTTTACCATAATATGATGAAGTGAGGTATACTATCATGGCCCTTTTTGTTGTTGATATAGTTTCTACTGACTGTTGCGTTTTGTGAATGTTTAGATATCTACTGAAGAAGCTATTGAAACTGCAAGACTTCTTGCGCTGAAAGAAGGTTTGCTGGTATGTTCCAATTTATGTTCGATTATGCTGACCACATATAACACTTGGGGAACAATATAGGTTTCTGCTACTAAATTTATGACCTCTGTATACATTTTAAAAATTTCCTAGGTGGGCGTTTCATCTGGGGCCGCAGCAGCTGCTGCAATACAACTAGCAAAGCTGCCAGAATATGCTGGAAAGCTCATTGTCGTAAGTTTGACATTTAAGTCCTCTTAGAAATAATCTTTCCTTGAAGTTAGTAGCAGTTTATATAGTAGCTTACGACTCAACTTCTCTAGTTATATTTCTGCATTTATGCCTTGGTAATTAGATTATGTATGCATACAGAGACTGCCTTAAACATAGAAGGCAGTCCACGAGTGAATATTTACAAATCAATGACATCAAATACGTGGTTGGAGCTGAAATCTAACAAACCTGTAGCTTTTTTAAGTCTTTCATCTTGTAACCCTTTCGTATAATAATGTCAATTAACTATCTTTCTCAGGTTATTTTCCCCAGTTTCGGAGAGCGCTATCTGTCTACTACAATGTTTGATTCTGTAAGGCATGAGGTAGAAAACATGACAGTTGAATGAGGCAATCACGGCTATCTGGATTTGATTCATACCTAAATTAATTTCCGTTGTATGTGAAATTTGGAAAATCTCTTCGGACACTTGATGGTAAGACTTCTAAGGAAACACTGCAAGGTATCCAAAGAAATAGAAGTGTAAATTATTTTGTGTACTTTTTTTTTTGCTAAAGTTAAGTGCAATAAAAGAAAAAATGTACATTGTAACACCCCAGTTTCTCTATCTTTATATTAATGTAAAAGATACAAATTTACATTAGAGATATTTACAAACTATACATCACGTAAGTACAAAAGCTCAACATCAGGAGCTTAATACTCTTATATCCCAGACTAAATTACAAAAAAATTAGTACGTAGAAATCACTTACTTTCCCCAACAGTAGATAGTTATTATAGTCTACTAACTACTATAGAAAGTTTAAATATTTTGAAAAATAACAATTGAATTCAAATTTTAATCTTCAATTCTCCAATCACCACCACCCTTGTAGTGCTCCACTATGCTGCATGCAACGTTAACTGGTTTTTCTCCGACCAGTATAAGCCTCTTATGGCTGTAAATGTCCATAATATAATGGATTACCTCCAACCCTCAACTAGTGAGGTTGTTCAACTCAGTTATGTAAAGAATTTGAGCTCCAACTCCGATAAATACTCCACGGAAATGATTTAAAATAATATCTCAGTTAACATCAGTCTTAAAATGCATTTCGATAATAGATTACTTGATATCCCCAATAAGGTAGCAAAAGACATCACAATAAAAAGATTAGTGTACTTGCCTCCATGTTGACTCAATCTCCTTACTGAAATTAAGGCCCGACTCCAAAAGCAAACCTTTCAACATCAAAAGTACATTGCCCTTAATTCAACTAAAGGCATAATTTACAAAACTTAAACATTGATTTGGTCTAAATTATATAATCAGCTATCATATTGCCTCACCTTTTTCCTCTGCGTTCACCCTAGTACTTAGGCTCCGTTCACTTCGCATGAATGGAATGACGAGGGAATGGAATGCATTAAAGAATGGAATGAGGATAGAATGGAATGTGAAAGGAAAGGAATGATCATTCCATTCTTGCGTTCATTTGTCAATTTTTTTTGGACGAAATGGAATGAAAAATAGAAATAATAATTTTATAATTTCAACTGGTTGAGTAAAATTTATTTTATTTGGAAATAACAAATTTCCATTTTGTACAGTTTATTCAGTTTTGTACTAATTTTTAGCTTTAGGAAACGACACCTTGCTACATTTTCATGACTCAAATTATTTTAATAAGTTTAACCGATTTTTTGTTTTTTTAATTGAAAAATTAAAAAGAAATTGCTTATTCATAAAAATAAGGATATTTATCAAAAATACCACTTTTTAAAGTTTTTTTGCGATTTTACCATCTTCTCAAAATATTTACAAAAATACCTTCTTTTTAAAAATAATTTGCGAAAATACCATCTTTTAAAAAGATTTTTGCAAAAATACGTTCTGCAACTAAATACAACCTACGTAGGTTGCATCCGGTTGCATGTGTGATTGCAACTGGATGCAACTTTCCAAATACAACCTACGTAGTTTGCATCCAGTTGCATATGTGGTTGAAACTAGATGCAACCAGATGCAACTTTTTAAAAAATAATTGAAAAAACAGCTAAGAATTCAAAAAAAATTATTAATAAAAGGGGTAAACTTGTGGTCTTGGTTTACCCTGGGGTTCAATAGTTAACTTTTGGGGTTCAATGTTTCTATTTTGGATTTTAGAAATATTAAGAATGACGAATAATTCGTATACGGACTTAGGGTTTAGGGTTGTTTACAACCCTAAACCCTAGACTCTAAACCCTAACCTACCCTGATTTTAGGGTTGTTTACGACCCTAAAATTAGGACGCCGGAAAAACACCATTATTAACAAGTTGCATCTGTGGTTGATTTTGGTTGCAGTTTGCAGAAGGTATTTTTGCAAATAAGATGGTATTTTCGCAATTTTTTTTTTTTTGAAAAGGTATTTTTGCAAAAATATTTCTGGAATGGGATATTTATGAAAAAAGCCCTAAAAATAATTACAATTAACTAGAAGCAAGATAGAACAAATGGTAAGCCTCAAATGGAAATTCATCATTTTAAACATGTAAATAAGACTAGTAATATTTGGGGGACAGCAAGCAACAATTGTAACAAGTATAAAAAACAAGTCTAAAGTTTCATGATTTAAAATGATAAAAAGAGAGCTCCATCGAGGTCAAATCATCTTTCATTGCTCAAACAAAATGCCATGTCAGATTGGCACAAAATCTGCAAAGAAAATTGACATTTTTATTATTAGTTTTGATGTTGAACAATAAAGTTAAATGATATTTTCAAGAAAAAGTGCAGGGCAGTGGTCACTTGTGTTGGCATCAGTAGATTTTTTAATTTGATTTTTTTTTGAATTTGAAAGAGATTAAAACATATATACCTGATTATATTTCACCAGCAAGTATGGCATCAACAAGTTGTTTCTTCTCTCCATCCGATGCTCCAAAAAATAATACCATTAAGTTCTCGCTATCCACTATTTTTTTCGCAGCCTTGAACTTCTGTATAATATCTATGCTGGAGATCTTTGATAACTCTTCCATAAGCTTTTCTTTTTTCTCCAACCTATCCGTCTCGGCAGCAGTTAACAACTTGGTAGAACTTGCAAACTCAGCTACCATCATCTTCGTTGAGTTTTCAAATTCAGCTGCTATCATTTTAGAAGCATTATACATTACCTCGACCATTTGATCAACATCAACTTTTCTTTTCTTCCAGCTCCTTTTGGAAGTAGACTCACCAGAATTCTGTAGACTCGAGTCATCCGGCCCTCCTTCAGCAAATGCACCTTCCTCCCTATCAATATTCACTTCTGCCTCAACTGCAGATTCAGCATTATGACCAGTTGCCCTATCTTTGCCGAAGATGATTGAAAGATCATCAAAATGTGGAAATGGCGTGCTTCTCCATTTCAAAGTCACACACAATATTATATTTCTCAGTCAGTATCTTCTTCCCTGGTGCATTATATTCTCCTCCTATCTATAAACCTAGATGTGTCAATTTGAACTCTGTAGTGAAGAACAGAATTCTGTAGTGAAGCCATGAACTGTTACCACAAATTTATTTTAACCAGATATGTAGACAAATTTATTTATTTTTAACCAGAATTCTAGTTTATACTATACTAGACAGATGCATTAGCAGAATTAGTAAATTTACCTTGGCATAATCAGCCCATACATCTCTTGACGCTGTGACAAGTTGATTTTCAGAATTCCATCCAAATCCAGATGTATTTCTGTTAGGAATATGTTGTTCTTGATGATAAACATAAAACACTTAGTAGAATTTGTGTAAAGTTATTTTGTAGCTGTCAACGAAATGGCATGCTTTGCAGCATTCCGTTGACAGGAAGCTCATCAACGAGATGAGTGATGTAGCAATTGCACTGTACAATACTTCACAGTTTGATATGCATTTTGTTGTATGTATTAGATAGGTTTTCTAAGTCATGTTGACTAAATGATAGATAGGCAAAATAGGTTGGTTAATTGTAAATATCTTGTGCCTTGTAATTTTGCCTAAGTGAAGACATGTCAACGGAATGAAGATTACTCATCAACGGAATGAAGATTACTCATCAACGAAATGAAGTTTACTCATCAACGAAATGAAGAATAAATCTATCAACGAAACACATCTCCCTGCTATCAACGAATCATTATTGCTTTTCTGAATAGTTGACAAAGTGATAGTGACAGGTTACTGAACAGATCTAAAGGTGATGTGGAAGTGTACTTTGCATTGGAAACCATTAAAATGGACATGGGGAATAAGGAAACATCCCAGTTTCCAATTGGGCTCTTGGGAGTGATCATAATAAACATGAAGACAAAAGCAAGGATCTCCAAGGACCACTGGACAAAGGGATGAAAAGCAAACTATTGGCGGTTACCTTTAGTGTACTTTAGTGTAGCCAAAAATAGCTTTGTAAACTTGGGAATATATAACCAAGTGTAGCAGTTAAAATAAAAGAAGTGAGAAGAAAAACAAATAGATTGTATTAGCTATCTTTGAGAGCATTTTTCTTCTCTACATTCTTGTAACTGAGCATCTGTGTACATTTTGTATCACAGATTATTTCCGCAATAAAAATCACTTCAGTTGGATCATCAAACAATCCAACTGAAATTATTTATGTGCTTGTGATTTTTACTTTAAGTTTAGTTTTTATTTGTAAGTTGTTTTAAGTTTAAGAAATATCAAGAATTGTATTCAACCCCCCCCCCCCTTCTACAATTCTGTTAGGTCATTTGGGATTAACAATTGGTATCAGAGCAAGCTTCTAACATACAAGAAGTTTAAAATCAAGACCAAAACAGTAACCATGGTGAAGAAGGATGCAGGTGTAAAGATACCAGTTCTTGATAAGGACAATTACTTTCACTGGAAAGTAAAGATGCATTTACATCTCATGTCTATGGATGAGAGATATGTAGACTGCATTGAGAAAGGTCCACACATTCCCATGAAGTTTTCATCTAGAGTTGGAGTGCCAGATGATGCTCCTGATGTAGAAATTCCAAAACTTGTCTCAGAATGGACTATTGAAGATCTTGCAGAAATCCATAAGGATAAGAGAACCATGAACATTCTGTTTAATGGTTTGGAGCAAGAGATGTTTGACAATGTCATCAACTGTACAACCTCCAAAGAAGTATGGGACACTGTTAGAACTCTCTGTGAAGGAACTGAGCAAGTTAGGGAAAATAAAATGCAACTCCTTATACAACAATATGAGCATTTTCATTTTAAAGCTGGTGAAACCCTAAATGACACGTTTAGTAGGTTTCAGAAGCTTTTGAATGGATTAAAGCTGTATGGGAGGATCTATCAAACCAAGGATTCAAACCTTAAATTTCTCAGAGCTCTTCCAAAAGAATGGAAGCCTATGACTATTTCTCTCAGAAACACTCAAGAGTACAAAGACTACACTCTTGAAAGGCTTTATGGAACCTTGAAGACATATGAGTTGGAAATGGAGCAAGATGAAGAAATTGAAAAGGTACAGAAGAAGGGTGGATCTATTGCATTGATTGCATCTGTGAACCAACTGGAAGATGACAATGAAGAAGCTGCAAAGGCCACAACTAGTCGAGCTAGTTGTAGAAGTGATGTTAGCAAGGGTAAAGGCAAGATGACAGAAGAAGAAGAACCAGAACCAGCCAACTTGGATGACTTAGATGAGATTGATGAACACATTGCTTTTCTGTCAAGAAAATTCTCTAAGTTCAAGTTCAAGAGAAACTCAGAAGCAAGGCCACCAAGGAGAGACTTTCAACCTAACAAAAGTAACTGGATTGAAAAGTCTAAATCTAAATGTTTCAATTGTGGAATGCTTGGTCACTTTGCTGGAGACTGCAGAAAGCCCAAGATTGAGAAGGGCAACAGGAAATTTGAGCCTGTTGATTATAAAAAGAAATACTTTGAACTTCTCAAGCAAAAAGAAAAGGCTTTCATGTCTCAGGAGTATGATTGGGCTGGTAATGGTGAAGATTCTGATGATGATGTTGAATATGTCAACTTGGCTCTAATGGCTAACAATCATGAGCAGGAAGCAAGCTCCTCAAGCAACCAGGTAACAATTACTAATCTTTCTGAGCTTTCTAAAGAGGAATGCGATAGTGCATTAAATGAAATGTCTATTGTATTATATAATTTACGTGTTACTCTTAAATCACTTACCAAAGAGAATTCAAGAATAAAAGAGACTAATTTGCTCTTAAGTGATAGGAATGCAATGTTAGAAGCATAGCTCATTGAATTTGAGAAAATGAGATGTGTTAGTAGGGATGCTAAGAAGGAACTTGAGAACGTGTTACAAAGGGAAGAAATTCTTAAGACACAACTTGAAATAGAACAAAGTGTGATTGCTAAATGGAAAGATGCCAGGAATGTTGCTACCAACATCATTAATGTTCAAGGTATGGAATCTTTCTGTGAACAATCATGGAAAAAGAACAAAGAGAAACTAGGGTATGTTTGTGAAACCTTAGAATCAGAAACAGAGTCAACAAACAACAATGATCTTTTGTTGAAGGTTGATATGTCAACGGAATGCAATGTTTCGTTGACAGATGAACCATCAACCGATCAGGCTGTTTCGTTGACAGAGAAAAGAAAAGATGAACTCACTAGACTTAATAATAAGTATGGTCCTGTCACCAAGAACTTTGTTCAAGGTGAGTCTAGTAAATCAAAGAAAGTTGAGAAGCCTGTTGAGAGAGCTAATGTAGGTCACTTGTCCAACAAGCAATTGAAAGATAAGTTAGAGAATGTTCAAGTTGAGGCTAAGGGAAATAAAAAGAATAACAGGAATGGCAAAGTAGGGATTAACAAACACAACAATTACACACCTGATAAATATGCTCCTAGAAAGACATGTGTTAATTGTGGAAGTGTTAGTCATTTATCTACTAACTGCAAATATGTTAAGAAGACTGTTAAAGTGAAAATTCCCAAGCCTGCAATGAATAGTTCTATGCCTACAATGCCTGTTATGCCTAACATGTTTGCTCCATATGCACAATTTCAAAATCCATATGCCAGCATGCCATTTGTGTCTAATCCATACATGAATATGTTTAATGTGCCACAAATGCCATGTAATATGAATAACATGTTTGTTCCTCCAACTATGCATGCTGTGAATGAAAATGTGAGCAATCCTCAGAAATCAACACCAAGGATAAAGATTGATTTAAATCAATCTGAGCCCAAGGTGAAAAATGATATAAAAGGAAAAGCAAAGGCTAACAAAACAGGACCCAGGGAAACTTGGGTACCAAAATCGACTTGATTTGGTTTTATTGTGTGCAGGGAGACAAAAGGAATCTTTGGTACTTGGATAGTGGTTGTTCAAGACACATGACTGGTGATTCTACCATGCTCACAGAGTTTCAGGAAAGAGCTGGCCCTTGTATTGCTTTTGGAGATGACAACAAAGGCTACACTAAGGGATATGGCTTGATTTCAAAAGAGAATGTCATCATAGATGAGGTTGCATTGGTGGATGGGCTTAAGCACAATTTGCTTAGTATCAGCCAACTTTGTGACAAAGGATTTTTAGTTACTTTTTCTAAAGAAGCTTGTGTTGTTTCTAAAGGAGGAAACAACAATGTGGTAATGACTGGATTCAGAAGAGGGAATGTGTACATTGCTGACTTTAGTAGCACAAGTCCAGAAACCATCACTTGTCTTTTCAGCAAGGCAAGCAAAGATGAAAGTTGGCTATGGCACAAGAAATTATCTCATCTGAATTTTAAAGTTATGAATGATTTGGTGAGGAAGGATCTTGCAAGAGGAATTCCATAGGTGGAGTTTTCCAAGGATGGTTTGTGTGATGCCTGTCAAAAAGGGAAACAAAAGAAGGCATCATTCAAAAGCAAGACAGAGTCATCAATTGTCCATCAGCTTGAGTTGCTTCATATGGATTTGTTTGGCCCTGTAAATTTCATGTCTATTTCAAAGAAGAAATATTGTCTTGTGATTGTTGATGATTTTTCTAGATTTACATGGACTTTCTTTTTGCTCTCCAAAGATGAGGCAAGTGAAATCATTATCAATCACATCAAGATGGTAAACAATCATCCTGACTTGAAAGTAAGAAGGATTAGGAGTGACAATGGGACAGAATTCAAGAATTCAAGCATGAAGGTGTTCTGTGAAGAAAATGGTATTTTGCATGAGTTTTCAGCAGCAAGGACACCACAGCAAAATGGTGTAGTTGAAAGGAAAAACAGAACACTTATTGAAGCTGCAAGGACAATGCTAAATGAATCAAAGTTACCAACTTATTTTTGGGCTGAGGCAGTTAATACAGCTTGCTTCACTCAAAATATTTCTTCGATTAATCAGGCCAAAGGAATGACCCCTTATCAGCTACTCAAAAGAAAGAAGCCACTATTGGATTTTCTTCATGTCTTTGGATGCAAGTGCTTTGTTCTGAGAAATCAAGCTGAGCATTTGGGGAAATTTGAAGCAAAGGCAGATGAAGCAATATTTGTGGGATATGCAGCAGGGAAAGCCTACAGAGTCTATAATCTCAGAACCAACATTGTTATGGAATCTGTACATGTTGTTTTTGATGATCTCAAAATTCAAGGTCTCTGTGATGAAGGTTTCCATGAAAGTCTTTCTTTTGAGAATGAGGAAGGAGATCAAGTGAATCATGTTAAGGCTACTGAGAAACAGCCTAAAGTTGTTGTATCTAGCACAGATGAAAGCAGCAGTGAAGATGAAATTGCTGCATTAAGATTGAAAAGAATAGCTGCTAGCAGACCAAATGGTCATTTCGTTGACAGTCATGATGGTGGATTCGTTGACAGTCAAAATGAGCGTTTCGTTGACAGCCAAAATGGTAATACCGTTGACAGTCATAGAAATGCTTCTAGAAGTGATCATTTAGGGACAACAAACTCAGGGGGAGTTTCTCAAGGACAAATATTCAATCAAGGCAATCATGATCATGAAGCTACCTCTTCAAGAGCAAATCTACCTCCCTCAAGGAAATGGACTAAAGATCATCCCTTTGAACTTATTATAGGTGATGTGTCTTCAAAAGTCCAAACTAGAAGAGCAACTCAAGAAGAATGTCTATATAGTAGCTTTCTGTCTCAAGATGAGCCAAAGAAAGTTGAGGATGCACTTCTAGATCCAGATTGGGTTTTGGCTATGCAAGAGGAGCTAAACCAATTTGAAAGGAACAATGTTTGGAAGCTGGTGCCCAAGCCTAAGGACAGGAGTGTCATAGGCACAAAATGGGTGTTCAGAAACAAGATGGATGAAAATGGCATAGTCACAAGGAACAAAGCTAGATTGGTTGCAAAAGGCTATTCACAGGAAGAAGGAATTGATTTTGATGAAACCTTTGCTCCTGTTGCAAGACTAGAAGCAATAAGGATTTTTCTAGCCTATGCAGCCCATGCCAATTTCAAAGTCTATCAAATGGATGTGAAGAGTGCTTTTCTGAATGGGGAATTGGAAGAGGAGGTGTATGTAAGTCAACCTCCTGGTTTTGAAGATGATGACTTTCCAGAATATGTATATTTCCTCCTCAAAGCACTCTATGGTTTGAAACAAGCACCTAGAGCCTGGTATGACACACTTTCACAGTTCCTCCTTGAGAATCACTTCACTAGAGGTACTGTAGATAAAACTCTTTTTCACAGGGTTGTGAATGGCTCTACTATACTTGTTCAAATTTATGTAGATGACATAATCTTTGGGTCTACAGATGTGAAATTTGTCAAAAGTTTGCCGAGCTTATGCAAAGTAAATATGAAATGAGCATGATGGGAGAATTAACTTACTTTCTTGGTCTTCAAGTGAAGCAAGTTAATGAAGGCATTTTCATTAGTCAAACAAAATATATTCATGATTTATTAAAGAAGTTTAACTTAATGGAATGCTCTCCTGCCAAAACTCCCATGCCTACTGCCACCAAACTTGAATTGAATACTAAGGAAAAATATGTGGACATTTCAGGTTACAGAGGCATGGTAGGCTCACTTTTGTATTTAACAGCTAGTAGACCTGATATTATGTTTGCTACATGTCTATGTGCTAGATTTCAAGCTGATCCTAGGGAATCCCATTTAGTTGCTATTAAAAGAATTTTCAGATATCTCAAAGGAACACCAAACCTTGGCATTTGGTATCCTAGAGAATCTGGCTTTGAACTAATTGGTTATTCAGATGCAGATTTTGCAGGATGTAAAATTGACAGGAAAAGCACAACAGGCACCTGTCAATTCTTAGGAAACAAGCTTGTCTCATGGTTCAGCAAGAAACAAAACTCAGTTTCTACCTCCACAGCTGAGGCTGAGTATATTGCAGCTGGAAGTTGTTGTGCACAGATTTTATGGATGAAAAATCAACTACTTGATTATGGAATAAGAGTTGAGAAAATTCCTATTTTCTGTGACAACACTAGTGCCATTGCCATTACTGAAAATCCAGTGCAACATTCAAGGACCAAGCACATTGACATCAAGTACCATTTCATTAGAGAACATGTTATGAATGGTATTGTGGAGTTACATTTTGTTCCAAGTGAACAACAACTTGCAGACATCTTTACCAAGCCACTTGATGAATCCACATTCTCAAGATTAGTAAGTGAGCTAGGTATGTTAAATTTCTCTTAATTATTTTGAGATTTTTGCAAGTTAAAATGCAGCCAGAAACTTGCTATGTTTTTCTGTGAATTAATTTTCTCAGGAAAAAGTGAAATTTTGCCTAAGTCAAAATTACTATGTCAACGAAACGAACCATTTCGTTGACAGTCTTAGCATTTTTCTGGGTGTTTCGTTGATAGATCTTTTATATCAATGAAACGCAGCTTTATCAACGAAATAAGACGGGACTTTAACCGCCCAATCCTGATTCGTTGATTTAGCGCAATTAATCTGAACCGTTGAAATTTGACACGTCCGTTACCACGATCTATGCATACACCCCTGTAAGTATAAATCATGGTAATTCTTTAAAAGTAACGGTTATATTTTTAAGCCAATCCAGTAATTTACATTTATTATTGGACTCTTTTTCTGAGAATTTTTGGGGGAGTATTTAAGAAATTCTATTTTCTTTATTTTCTTTTTACCTGTTCTCAAAAATTCCAAAGGCTTTTCTCTCTTCTTCTCTCTAACAAGCAATTTAGTTCGAAGCTTTTCTTCACACAACAATGGCACCCATAGTCGATCTTATGTCAGCAGGAGGGTTCATTTATGAAAAGAACAACTCAATTCCATTTGTTGTCAAGGAGGGTCCAAACAGTATCTTTTTCAAGATAATGGACTTCATGAAGAACTGCAAATTGAGCTATGAAATGTTTCACTCAATTCCTCTCTACAATGAGATAATCGAGGAGATTTGGACCTCGTGTGAGTATAGTGGAACAAACTGCGCACTCCAATTCACCATCCAAGGTAAAGAGTATATAGTTAATTCTGATGTATTGCAAGCATGTTTACATATTCCTGAAAATAACTGTAATGCTTTGCCTACAAATACTGAAATGGTTAACTTGCTAAACTCCATAAACTACTCTTTGCCTACTGATAATCTGGGTAGAATAATTAGGAGAGGATTGGTTAGAGAATATAGTTATTTAGCTGATGCATTTATCAAGGTATTTTCTGGTAAGATTAGCAATTTTGATGCATTGACCAATTCTATGTTAATTCTATTTACCATGCTCCTAACTGATAGATATTACAACTTTAGCACCCAACTTATGTATGAAATTGGTGCTAAGTTGGGTGATAAGGCTAATAGGAAAAAGAATATCTATTATGCTAGGTTTCTGATGATGTTGGCTAATCATGTTAGTCCAACACCATTAGTTATTCTAACCCTGTTTCCAAGTTTGAGTGTTTTGTGCAAGAGAAGAGAGTATTGACAGACATACTGAGGCTGAACCACAATGGTGAGGTTCCAGTGGTGTATCTGCCAGTAATTGAGGTAACTACTGCTATCCCTTCGAGTATAATTGTTACTTCAACTGTATCACCCAGTCCTGTTGCTGTGGAGTCTGTAGCTGTGACCCAACAGGCTCCTGCCCCAGCAACAAAACCAAAATCAAAGAAATCCTCCAAGCCAACCTCAGGTGCTTCCCAAAAGGCACCTGTTGTAAAATCCACTACACAACCTAAGGGGAGTGTTGTAGGTGCTGTGAGAGGTGAGGGAAGGGGTGAACATAAAAGAAACCCTAAGGATAAGGAAGGAAAGATGAGTGAGATCCAGCCAAGCCCCATTGTGTCTTCCCAACAAGGCACAATGAGTAATATGGATTTAAGCACAAGTCTAATTGCATCCTCCCAAAAGGATGTAATTATTGAAACAAGCTCTCCTCCAAGAGCACACTCTAAGAGGGTAAGGGACACTTCAAGCCCACAGTCTACTTTTTCCCAATACCAAAGGAGGGTGAAACAAAAATCCAAGGGTTCACAGGGTGCACACACTCTGGAAGCTACACTTCCAGTTTCACAAATTCAGTTTGATGTAACCCCTATCATTACTCTGGGGTTACAGTCCCATTCTCTAAACATCAACCTTGAACTATCTCCATCAAATTCACCAACTCTATCTCTAGATGTGGACATGATCCATACATCTATTCCTGATTCTCCAACTCTAATTTTGGAGAAGCCCCAGTCTGAAGCTGGTGGCCATCACTTGTTAAGTGATTTGTTGGGCCATCAACCAATTTTTTCTGAAGTTGCAAGAGGATCCGTGGACCAATCTCTAAAATCAATCACCACAGATTCTACTGTAATTTCACTTTCTCAAAGTGCTTTATTGACTTCATCAACGAAACAGCTTCTTTCGTTGACAAGTGTTTCTCCATCAACGGTATCCATACCGTTGACAGTTCAAACTACCATTTCGTTGATAGGTCAATCTACACCCCTTATTGAAAATCAAGTTGTTTCCACAACTAGTGTAGATGACCTGGTGGTAGTTGAGACACTTTTAGGTTTGAGAGGGAGTGAAATTGAGAGGCTGGCTTGCAGCCAGACAAAAGGAGAGTCTGAGAGTGAGAGGCTGGCTATTTCTTCCAGCCAGGCAAAATGAGAGATTGAGAGTACCACCTTAGTAGGTGAAGGTGAGGGTGTGAGAGGTGTGAGCCATGGGGAGCCCATGATGCAAGAAAAGAGTGGAGAGAGAGAAGGGACTACAGGAGTGATAAGGGAGGAAGCAGCCATTGCTAGTGAGTTAATGGGGGTCAGTGAGGGAGAAAGGGAACTTACCTTCCAAGAGCATTATCAACAAACTCTGGATAGTATTTCCCTGGATCCTGAGACTGAAGGTCACTCAATTTAATTCATACTACTGCATCAATGCAAAGAGCAAAGGATGCCCTGACCAATCTATCTCCAGCAGCTGCAGCAAGTGGAGACTTCAATTTTTCTGATGATGAGGACAGCTTTGGTGACAATCTACAGGTGGCCACTACTACATAGACTGGGACTTCTGTGGTGCTTCCTACACCAAACTGGCTTTCTCAAGATATGCATGGTAGATCCAACTTGGATGCTGTTATCACAAGGCAGTACAATAAGGCATATCTAGCTCATGAGTCAGCAACTGCAAGGGACAAGAAATTCTACAAGGCCATAATGGATTCTCTGGAAATTCAAAGGCTACAAATGTTGCAGACAAGGATTGAGGCTACAGAAATCAAGGATTCAATTAGCAACCTTAGGGATGCTACTGACAGGAGGCTAGATGAAAAGCTTCCTCTTCACACTGTCTCCAAGATGTCAAGGTTTTTCACCAAGGAACCTGAAGTGTCCTAATCTTTGAAAACTCTCTCCTCTAGAGTGGACAAAGTTGAGGCTACACTTTCTCACATGCAGAAGGAACAGGAGAAGCAAACTCAGCTACTCACCCAGCTTCTGGCAGCTCAAGGAATCCCTATCATCTCACTTGATGATAACAAAAAGGGGGAGAAAACTAAGGAGCTTGCTATACAAATCACAAAGGTTTTGGTCCCAGCCATCTCCTTACCAGAAGAGCCATTAGCAATGGGGGAGTTTGGAAAGAATAAAAAGGATGGTATTGACCTGATCCAGGAAGCCTCTATGAGGATGAAACTTGCAGAACAGATTAAGGATCACTGGTCAAATATAGAAGCAAGAGTAAAGAAGTTTGCTGACACTGCAAAGGCATCAACGGTTCAAGCTACTTCAATACCTCCATCAACGGATCAACCATCAACGAATGTCATGGTTCTAGTGTCAATGGAATGGGAGCCACAGACCAATTCTTTCTATCAGGTAGAGCCCCTTCTACATGGAGTCACTCAAGGTCCAAGGAAGGAAAAAGGACAAACTTCATGCATTAGGGATGTGGTACAAGCTACACTCCAAAGAAGCTTATCTCCCAAGTCCCCTGCTAAACCAAAAGGCAAAAATATAGCAAGGATTCTCTATCCTACACCTTATCCAGATGAGCTCAAGCTTCTTGGTCTACTTATCACAAAGAGCAAGAAAAGCAATGATCCTGAGATAAGGAAGCAAAAGGCAATTGTCTATAGGAATGAGCAAGAAATCTGTGTTTGGGTTGGTCACCCAAACTTTGCTGAAGCTAAAGCTGAAGAGTCAGAAAGAGCAGCAATGCAAGCACTTGCAGTTGCTCAATCTCTTGATGAAGAAGAAAGACAGCTAGAAGAAAAAGCAAGAGGGGAAAGGAGTGCAAAGAAGAGCACAAGGCAACCAAAGGCTAGAGCTAAAAGGAATCTGGACTTTGACAAAGAGGATTCTCAGGACACTGCTCAAGCCTCTTCCACAACAAGTGCACATCAAATTCCTGTTGATCAATCTCATGAAGGAAAATTGGCATGTGATCCTGCACATCCTGTCAACTTTCATGATCAACCAATCATGCCAAAAGAGGAGCCTATTGAATTTGATGAAGCCTATTTTCCAAGGTTCCTATTTGAAAAGGATCAGCCAACAAAGTCAAAGAAAAGGGCTGTCCAGGCAAAGCCAATATTTGTGAGAAAGCCACAACCTCAGAAACCCCCTGCAAATCCAGAGGACTGCATGTACATTGCTGACATCAGGGAAGAATCTAGCTTACATCTTGATTTAGACAACCTGGTGGAAGTAAGGGGCATTGCAGCTTCTCAAAAGTTGCCTGAAAGATTAGTTTTCACATTCAAGGGTGGTAGAGAGCAAGTGTGGCCTCTCTACAGGATTTTAGGAGAAGACTACCAAACACTACTCACAGTGTTTAGATGCTTGAAGAAGGACTTTGGCTTCACCAAAACAGCCAAGTCTGAGGTGGTCTCCAAAATATGTCAAATAAAGGCTAGCTGGAACAAACCTGAGGCTCTTCCCAGAATGCTCAGAGTGCCCTCAACAGGAAAGAAGATCCATCTTCAACCTTACTGGATGATGGAATTTAAGGACAAGGACAACTGCAGAAGATTCTTCAGGATGGAAGACCAACTGGATAAAGCATCTAATCAAACTCTAAAGGTTATGCAATCCATGCTTGGTGATCAAGATAAGGAAGAGAAGATCTTTTACAGAAGGCTACAGGTCCAAATTGAGGAAAACAACTCTAAGAGAGGGAAGAAGACTATGCCACAAAGAAGACTAAGATGAATCATTTGCTCAGTCTAGAGGAGCACTTCTAGGCATTAGTCTTGTAAGTTTTATTTTGTTCAAAATATTATGAAGCTTAATGCATTTTCTACTTTTGTAATTTATAATGTATCTGAGTGTTTTTGTTATCATCAAGTCTCTTGATTTATGACTGTTATTCTATCAGTCATAAATTGGGGGAGATTGTTAGGAATATGTTGTTCTTGATGATAAACATAAAACACTTAGTAGAATTTGTGTAAAGTTATTTTGTAGCTGTCAACGAAATGGCATGCTTTGCAGCATTCCGTTGACAGGAAGCTCATCAACGAAATGAGTGATGTAGAAATTGCACTGTACAATACTTCACAGTTTGATATGCATTTTGTTGTATGTATTAGATAGGTTTTCTAAGTCATGTTGACTAAATGATAGATAGGCAAAATAGGTTGGTTAATTGTAAATATCTTGTGCCTTGTAATTTTGCCTAAGTGAAGACATGTCAACGGAATGAAGATTACTCATCAACGGAATGAAGATTACTCATCAACGAAATGAAGTTTACTCATCAACGAAATGAAGAATAAAGCTATCAACGAAACACATCTCCCTGCTATCAACGAATCATTATTGCTTTTCTGAATAGTTGACAAAGTGATAGTGACAGGTTACTGAACAGATCTAAAGGTGATGTGGAAGTGTACTTTGCATTGGAAACCATTAAAATGGACATGGGGAATAAGGAAACATCCCAGTTTCCAATTGGGCTCTTGGGAGTGATCATAATAAGCATGAAGACAAAAGCAAGGATCTCCAAGGACCACTGGACAAAGGGATGAAAAGCAAACTATTGGCGGTTACCTTTAGTGTACTTTAGTGTAGCCAAAAATAGCTTTGTAAACTTGGGAATATATAACCAAGTGTAGCAGTTAAAATAAAAGAAGTGAGAAGAAAAACAAATAGATTGTATTAGCTATCTTTGAGAGCATTTTTCTTCTCTACATTCTTGTAACTGAGCAGCTGTGTACATTTTGTATCACAGATTATTTCCGTAATAAAAATCACTTCAGTTGGATCATCAAACAATCCAACTGAAATTATTTATGTGCTTGTGATTTTTACTTTAAGTTCAGTTTTTATTTGTAAGTTGTTTTAAGTTTAAGAAATATCAAGAATTGTATTCAACCCCCCCCCCCCCCCTTCTACAATTCTGTTAGGTCATTTGGGATTAACAATTTCCATATCTCAAGTCATAAACCGTGGTAAAATCCTTCTTTAGAGTTTTTAGTCGAGAGTCAATATGCGGTTTCCTTTTAAGGCCTGAACTTGGTAATTTTACGTTCATACAGCTTTCCAGAAATCCCAAATATCCTGACTTGAAACCATTGTCGGCTTTGTATGTGCCATTGTTCACAAGTTCTAAAAGAGATTCAATCAATTTCTCATCTTCCAATTCAGTCCACTTTCTTTTATTTCTCCCCGCACCTCTTTCCACGGTATTCTCTGTACCTTTTTCTGCGGCATTATCAAAACTTGATTCCATTCCTGTAAATAATAAGCATATAATAAGAAATCATCTTAGACATAGTATACAAGTGCCAAACTACTCTGATAATCCAAACGGTACACCCTTTCTGAAGGCCAACAACCATTATGGAAAAGATCAAAAGCTATGAGAAGTACTGATCAGTTGCAAAAGTTTAATTATTTACTGCACTATGAAGACATGTCTATTAGTATATATATATAGGAGTGAAACATATGCCTGGCCCTGGAGCCACTTGTCCTTTGCCTCTAATATATGAAATAGTGAACAAATAATGTTAGAACAAATTAAATTATCATGATGATTGATTATATTCTTTTACGTGTTATGCATCTGGGAAATTCGTGATAGGCACTCCTTTGTTACTATTTTCATTAGTTCTCAATTCTCCTCATTGTAACTATTTGGACATTCTTTTGATGTTGTCTTCTATAATTAACTAGGTACTGTAATTCTCAAATAACTAGTTGCAGAGAAGCTTCAAAATTAACTTGGTAGTTCAAGATTTTTTCAAAAGAATGATCTTATTCATAGTTTAAATAAAGAATGACTAGTATCATAGAGGCTAGTGGCCAGAACTCTAGAAGGATATTGCTGCAAGTGGAGTGCTACCACAAATAAATTACATTTTGTATTCCCCGACTACCATACAATTATCAAACACAGGTTTATGATTAAAATGTGACGTGGGATGAATGAAGAATGATTCTGGAACCTCTGTCTATACAACAAGGTAAAAACGTATACTATGAACAAACTGCAGGGCACAGTGCACACACATCTACACTAGTAGTACACCACAAGTACAAAACATAATTGTGGAAGCAAAACTCATTGGCTATGGCATTTTCAATGGTCGAGTGGTAGACAGAACCACAAGTTCACTAAAGCATGCGCACTAGGAATATTGGCATGAACCTTTTTTTTTTGTAAGTTGCTCTACTGTACATCCAGATTAAACAGAAAATATGTCTTCTTATATCACCCAAATTATATATATAATACAAGTATTGCTCATATAAAAGTGTATGTTATCGAAGTTTTTACACTAACCACCAGTCTATGTACCAAAAGTATTTCCGCAACCAAAATCTGAACCAATCAACCCACATATTCACATTACCACAACACATTTCTATAAATTTAATTATCACAAGATGAGTTGAACAGAATCATTCTTTCAAATATTTATGAACAAATTCCCTAAATAATAGATAAACAGTCAAAATACACAAAGTTCCAACTTATAAAATTAAATATGAACAAGTCCCCAAATAATTAAATCACACCAAACAGTTCAAAATTTCTGAGACAACACATATATAATCAAAATCCTCAATTTAATCAGATTATATGATGAATTTACTAATACAAACACAGTTAAATATGCAAACAACAGCTTGAAAGGATGTGTAATTATAAAATCTAGGGTATAAAAGATAAAAAAACTTACCAAAATGAGCAAAACTTTGGGAGAGAGAGAGAGAGATGCAGAGTATAAATCAATTTCTCGTTTAATGAACCGGAGTAATCTGCCCAAATTTGAGAAAACCTTGAGAGAGAGAGAGAGAGAGAGGGGATTGAGGGGGAGGGTGGCGAGAGAGGGAACGAGAGAGATGGGGAGAGAAAGAGGGGATTGAGGGGGGGTGGCGAGAGAGGGAACGAGAGAAATGGGGAGAGAGAGATGGGGATAATTTCGATCGAGATCTCAGCTAAAATGGGGAGAGGAATGAAAGTATACCTTGTGTTTTGACCAGAATGAAATTTAATTATTTTAGCCCAAACGGAATGGACTAAGAATACCCATTCCATTCAGCTGGCCCAACCAAACACGCTATTTTTTTATTCAGCCCAGAATGAGCATTCCATTCCCTTAAAGTTTTGAATGCCAAGATTACTAGAACTGTAATAAAACTAATGTGATGGTTATTAAAAATCAAAATCTTATAATAATCAGTCTTAACCACATATTTTGGAACTTCTTGAGGTCTCTACGAAAAGATTAATAAAACTCGTTATAAATTTCAAGAACTCTTTACGGTTCTACACAATCTGACCTGTTTGTTCCCAATAACTAGTTTTATCTGCAATCCAAATAACTAGTTTTATCTGCAATCCATATCTACTGGCAAGTGATTAACTAATAGGACATTCTAATTATTAACACTAATTTAGACATAAGTCATCTTAAGAGTTCTCAGATTGTATATTACCGCATAGAAACGGAAATTCTTAACAAACATCATCACCATGATTCAACTTCTTAACACTAAAACCGAAGAGGTACACTCTAACATCATACTTACAATTGATACACCAATTTAACACATATTTATCTTAAATTAAGCATCTAATGATTCTCTCTCACTAAACTTAGATCATTTCAAACAAAAGAATAATCATATTTAAAAAATACCTTTAGATTGAGGAAAGCGTATATATCACTCTTTTTCCTGCCAAGCACTTGAAGCCTTGCTCCTATGAGGAAGTCTGCTTTTCTTTTCTTATATCCTCACTCCTTGTGCTATGAACCCTTACCCACAGAATATGGTTAACATCTACTGAAACCTTAGATGTTGTCCTCTCTTCTTAATCCTCTCTTCTTCAAGTATTCTTAGAGTACGTCAAGTTAAACTCCCCTTTTGTGAATGTCTAAGTTATTATACTACTTAAGTCTTGAAGAAGAAGATAGAAGAAAGAAAACATTTTGTATATTATAGAATTACAAGATGGATAAACTGAATGTACAAGTTTGTGTTTATATACAGATCACTACTAGTCTAGCTATCAGATTCTGTTATAACCAACTCTATGAGCTGTACAATGCTTAGCTGGAATTAGCTGAGCTGGAAATGAGTAATTAACTTATACTAATTACATTTCAAGTTATAGCTCCAACACCCCCCTTCAAGTTGGAGGGTAAGGAATTTACTCCCAAGTTGGAAAAAATGTCATGATGTTGTATACCAGTAAGGGGCTTGGTGAGAGCGTCTGCAAATTGCAACTTCGTAGGTACATAAGAAAGTGAAATCAACCCTAAACAAAGTTTTTCCCGAACGAAATGACAATCAAGGTCAATGTGTTTTGTACGTTCATGTTAGATCAGGATTCAATGATCATCAGGATCTGGACTAAACTGATCAAGATTGCTGACGTCATCAGTATTGCTCAAGCGTCAGTATCCGGATTGCTATCAGGATTACTATCAGGATTGTGATCAGTATTTATCATCAGGACTGGAAGCTGATCAGGATTACTAATTCTAGTTTGTTTTAGAGTCCAGTTAAAGAAGGAAGTTTATTTTGTCAGTTCCTAGTTAATATGAATGCAGCTATCGGTTAGGATATGTTTCAATATTGTTTGTAATTGATTTGGACTTATCTTGTAATCGATAGAGAAACTGTGTAGTATATAAACACAGTTTAGGTTTTGATTTTATATCAATCGCATACACGAGTATATTGTAACCTAGAACCTCTCAAGAACATCAGAATTTCTTGAGAGAGTTTGTAACAGTTTTATATCAGAATTAATAAAGTTGTTATCATTCATATTTGTGTTTAAAAGTCGATAATCTTAGACAATTGTATTCAACCCCCCTTTTACAATTGTTTATTACTGGGCAACAATTGGTATCAGAGCAAACTGATTTAAATTTGAATCAGATACGATATAAGATGTCGACAACCAAGTATGAAAGCATGAAGATTCCCATCCTAAAGAAAACTGAATACCCTACATTGAAGGTAAAGATTGTTAGGTCCAAAGTATCGTAGAAGGGGGGGGGGGGGTTGAATACGATACTCACAAATAATTCAATTTCGTTCGCGGATTAATCATTCAGTTCTATAACGAAATCAAACACACCAAACCAAACCAAGTTTCGGGGAATATATCTTTTTATAAATATAAACCTCGAGGGGTGCTACAATTTCTAATCCGTAGATTAGCTTCAATGAGTTTAAGGTTACACACAATCAATACAATGATAAAATTCTGAGCACTATTAATTTCTCTGATCTTCTCCGGCTCAAACTTCTCTCGTAGTAATTGCTACTGTGAAATAACCTCACTGAAGAAGACACTTCTTCTCTCTGATAGTAATTGTAGACTTGGATTTGAAAACTATCGAACCTCAATTGTAGAAACAATCTTGGCCGTCCATCTTCAAAATCAACCTGTAAAACAAGAATACTTTTTACCTGCTCCTAATTAAAAAACCATCGAATGACTTAACTTAATTTACCATTCGATAGTTTTTAAATCAAAACTATCGAATACCAAATTAAGTTAAAATGGTTTTCAATGAATCACTTTTTATATCATTCGATAGTTTTCTGAATTGAAAAACTATCGAATCATTTTTCTTGTCTTTTATCTTTTAATAATTACTCCTGAGCTCCTAGGTGTTTAAGTAATAGACTGTATCACTTTCTTCTGAGACGATAAAACAAATTGATCTTTTTAGTGTCGTCAACTAGTGCAACTGGTCTGGTTCACAGATGAATAACACTTGATCAATTCTTCTTCTATGTCTTGAATTCAATGCTTCTGATAAGTCCTTTGTCGTTCTGGTTGCTTCAATTAAATCACTAGAATCCTGTGGTACTTAACCCTAAATCATTCACATACTTCTGTCGTCTTGAAAGTCTTGTTTCTTTTGTTGTCACTGAGGCTTGAACATTTTCATGAACTTCTTTCCGTGACCTGTTTACGAACTTCAAGAATACATACCGTATTTTGATTTTTTGAGTTTACCTTTTATTCTTTGATTCTGGATTCATGTGCTTCTATTAATATTATTGTCTGTCTTGTCCTTTGTTGAGTTGTAGTTATCTCTTTTACATCTTATGTTACATTATGCTTTACAATCTCCCCCTATTTGATTGGATAGAGTTTGACAAGCAAATACTTCGAGGATAACTCAACTAACTAAGGAAACATGAAACTTATTAAAGTAAGACAGCGTAATAATATTAAATGCATTCTGGATCAGATATATATACATTTCCAGATTTCATAAATCAAAAAATAATAAAACTTTATACAATGAAGTTGCTCCTCTAGTCTGAGCTGATTGTTCTTTTGTTCTTTGCTTCAATCTTCAGTCCATTTCGATCTCACCTTCTTCAATCATTGGATCGGAGTTAGCAGCTTGATAATCAATCACAGAAGGATAGTGCAATGAATCTCCAAGTTTAAGGATTGCTCCTTGAATGTGTCTTCCAATATATTCAACCTCTTGACCCACTCCAGCCCATAACCATGCAATGTTAACATCTTTCTTGTTTAGCTTTGGCATGTTTGGTAGTCTGGGAAGCACTTCCAATCCTCTTTCCACTCTCTTCCTATAGTAAGGAACATTCTCCATTAGAAATCTTCTCAGAGTGTCTGCTGCTTTGTCCTTCTCCGTTGATGTGAATCCAGTGGATCTAAGATACTTCTCCACTGATATCAGATAGTTGCTTGGATAGTCTCTCAGTTTGTCCTCAGCCAGATAGCAGATTCTGAACAAGTCATTCGTCATGAATCTAACCATTGGAGGATCTTCAGTAATCTCTGGACCGACTTTCATCAAGATCTCCTTAACATGCTCACGGAGCAGTTCACTTAGCCTTGTAGTCCTTTGTATCTTGATGAGCATTGTTAGTGTTAGTGCCCTAGAGACAATACAATTGTACTTCTGGGAAACACTATTTTGTTATTTAATAATGATTATGTTCTATTGATTATTCGACAACAATTATTATGTCTTTATTTACTGCGATATTAATGTTAGAGTAATAAATTTCCTTGGAATATCGAACACGTATTCTATATCTTTAAGTATGTGAATTAAAAATGAGATTATATGAATAGTGTTTATATTCCTAAAATATCCCTAATTAAGCATTATGAATTGGGACAATTATGATGCATAAAGATTAGTATGATCGTTGACTAAATGACCACATCTCATTGGTCATAGGTATAGTGATACTAAAGTCAAGAACATAGGTGCATGTAATATTCTACATGGCACCGGATTGACCCACAGTGAGATTCTACATGGTAATAAAGTCATTAGAATAGCTCACAGTGATAATGGTGTAATGATCCTTAGACTTGAGATCATTATATTTCTATATGAGGATTAATATACTTTGATTACATTAAAAGTTACCTTTGACCGGGTGACGATAAAAGTGGACATCGGGTATGTTATGAGTCGTATGAGAAATATGAATGATAGATATAGGATTTAACCCTCCTATTATTAGGAGAGATATTATTGGCCTCTTGATTGAGTGAGACTATGAAAATGCATGGCCATGCTCAAATATTGATTTGTTTTAATAGTCTACTCATTGATCAAGGAAACCTGGATTAAACGTTGAAGAGGATGACTAATAACATGCCTCGAGTTTAATCTATAATATTTGGTTAAAGGGATTATATTACACGGAAACATTAGTCACGAAAGGTTTAATTGGATCACCAATTATTAGTATTACTTGGGTAGCAATGATGTATTACTAGATGCCGCTCATTGTTTATAATTTTATTATGAGATATTAAAATTATTGCCAACGTAATAATAACCTAAAGGGTTACACATAAAGAACGTTTTAGACGGAGCATTAATTAAATTTCGAATTTTATTGAATTATTATTATTATTGAATTATTGGATTAATTAAGTAGGACTTGATTAAATATATAATAATTCGAATATAATAAATAATACTACTAATAATCAGATTGGGTTTTGGAAGCCCAATCAGATTAGGTATAGGCCCAAAATTCTCTCCTTATAAATACATTATGATGTATTGTTTTAGGTTAAGTGACAAAATTCGTTTTCACACAAAAAACCCTAGCAGCTCTGCATATTAGAGAGGCTAGAGACAGAGAGAGAAAGTTTTCGAGGGCGTTTTTTTTTGGCTAGTACCAACTCCGTGATCGTTGGACGATCGAGCGTTCGTGTGGACTACTTTCGCGACGCAGATCTTGAACAAGGGCTGCGTGGTGGTTACAACATGGACCTCCATCTTTCTGAATATTATAAGCTCAATTAAGGTATGATTTCATTTCTCCATAATCAGCCATGTCTTGTACACGGATCCTAGGGTTAGGGTTTCGGATTTTTATTGTTTTTACGACTGTTTTCGCTACGTATGATGCCCCGAAACCCAACAATGGTATCAGAGCTACGTGTATAAGGGGCTGATTTGGTTATGTGTTTACTGTATTTGATGCATGTATGCATGTTTTATGAATCTGCCTTGATACAGTTATGAGATATATCGATTATAATATGTTATATCGCTTATATATGATAATTTTATGCTTAATATAGTGATATGACTGATTAATATGCGATGATTGTATGTTATGCATGTTGTCTGGTTTATATAGGGATATAAACTGTGAGACAGATCATGTTTGGACACGATCTGCAAACTGGGATATGTCTGTATGTATATGATACATGCTTCCGGAACTATATATGATGCAGTGGCGGCAGAGACTATAAGATATGATCTGAGATTCCAAAATCGATGATTTTTGAATAGCACTAGTCTTCTGGACCCTGCCAGGGGGCTGCCGCCCCTTGGACCCTGCCAGGGGGCTGCCGCCCCTTCGACCCCAGTTAGGGGCTGCCGCCCCTTGGACCCTGCCAAGGGGCTGCCGCCCCCTGACCCCCGCCCGGGAGCTGCCGCCCCCGGACCCCCGTTGTATTATTTTTGTGTTCGTAATTCTGTATTTGAGCATGGTGCTGGTTATGGCCTTAAGACCCGTAGTTTAATGGTTTATGGTTTTGGTTTTATAAATACGACTTGCATGTCATTTTCTTCATTCTTGTAATTGTTTAACCTCGAATGTAAATCGAGTTTTATTATGTAAGTACATTAGTATAGGTTGGATTCAATTGTTCAATGTAATGTACTTGAAGATTGAAGGACGATCCAAGAGGAGGTGCATTCAAGGGAACAAGGAGAATGAAGAAATGTAATTGTATTTATGTTTTTCCACCATAGATTGACCTTGATCCTTTCATTAGCTTGAAAGGATCATATAGGATAAAGGCCATAACCAAGCACATTTACATATTGATGTATGATTGCATGTGTAGGATACATTGTGATGCATGCTTTAATTAGATTAATCATGTATTAATGTATGTATTAGATACATCACCCATGCCATGCCTGCTAAACAAGATAAAATTTGTAACGATTCAAGATTTTAAAATTGAACAAAACGAACATGAGATTCCTGTGTTTATGAAACACGGAAATAAGTGTGAATTTTCAATTTTTGATATGGGGCGATTTTGACAAAAATACAAGCAGCGCTTGTAAGAAAGGTGGATTTTAAGTGAGACCACTGTGACTCCTCCGCTGGACTGGAAATCAAACCATTGATGAATTTTGAATTGAAGTACTTAGTTCAAGGAAAAATTGGGAATCTCTTGATGATGGGATCATGGTCGTTTTAATAATAAAATCCCTAAATTTAAAATATTAAGTCACTTAGATGCCTTCCAATGGGCAACACTCGTCAAGACCTAGATCGAGAAATAGTGGGTTCGCCAAAGCGAAGCACTCCAATCTATCGTGGTAAGGCGTGATGAAGTAAATGTGATACTTATTTTTTAGACCATTGGGTTAGACTTAACTAAGTTACCACAATAGGATTGTGAACTTAGAGGCATGGAGTTTGGTAAGATTTATTGGATAAATATGTACAATTGTTGTTCTACCAAACTATCCAAGAGTTATATAAGATATAATTGACAAAAGTTGTCTACCTAAATAATTGTGTTTTTGGAGTAAAGCCAAAGATGATCTTAAGCATGATGAAATATGGATCTTGGCTCGCTAGAAAGGTTTAAAGAAACTTTTCCGAATTGATAGATAGGGCTATTAATTTGATAAAAATAGTGGGTGATATATATTATGAATATATATATGAATAATCACTTGAACATTATCTATTAAATCCGCGGACTAACTTATTTTATGCATTTTTAACATTGTAGATATTTAATGGCAAATAACTCAAATAACTTCTCTGTACGATCAGTCCTTGAGAAGGACAAGCTGAAAAGAACAAACTTCCTCGACTGGCAAAGGAATTTGAGGATTGTCCTCAGGAAAGAGCGAAAGCTCCATGTCATTGATATTCCTCGCCCTGAACCTCTGCCTGAAGGTGCATCGGTTGCTCAACAGAATGTTTATCAGAAACATATCGATGATGACACAGATGTTACCTGTCTTATGCTTGCGACTATGAATCCCGAGCTTCAGAAACAACATGAGCATATGGATGCTTATGTGATGATTGAGCACCTTAAACTTATGTTTGAAGGACAGGCTCGTCAGGAGAGGTTTGATACAAGCAAAGCCTTGTATGCCTGCAAACAGGGTGATCGTGATCCAGTTGCACCGCATGTTCTAAAGATGATTGGATATATGGAGTAACTTGCTACTCTGGGTTCAACCATCAGTACGGAAACCCAGATAGATCTAATCTTGCAATCTTTGAACAACAGCTATGCTCAGTTTGTAATGAATTACATCATGAATGAGATAGACAAGACACCTACCGAATTGTTGGCAATGTTGAAAACTGCTGAGACCAATATTCAGAAGGCATCCCCTAACGCCATTATGATGGTCAATAAAGGGAATGCCAAAGGACAGGGTAAAAGGAAAGGCAAGAAGAAGATTGGATCTAAATCTGCTAATCCAAAACCTGCTTTTAAAAAGGCTTTGAAGCCTACAGGAGGTGTTGCAAAAGGTGTTGCAAAGGGTGATTGTCACTATTGCAAGAAACCAGGTCATTGGAGGAGAAACTGTCAAGCTTACTTCGAGGATTTGAAGAAAATGAAGTCTGTAAGATTTCAGATTCAGGTATTTATGTTATAGAAGTCAATTTGTCTACTTCTACATCATGGGTATTAGATACTGGATGTGGTTCTCACATTTGTATAAATGTGCAGGAACTTCGAAGGAGTAGGACTTTGGCGAAAGGAGAAGTCGACCTACGTGTTGGCAATGGAGCAAAGGTTGCTGCTTTGGCTGTAGGGACTTATAATTTATCATTGCCCACATGGCTTATTTTAGAACTTGAGAACTGTTTTTACGTGCCTGCGATTTGCAGAAACATTATTTATGTTTCTTGTTTGGACAAGAAAGGTTTTTCTTTTACAATTCAGAACAATAGTTGTTCCTTTGGTTTGAATAATGTTACCTATGAGGTTGCACGTTTATTTAATGGTTTATATGTTCTAGATCTTGATACTCCTATCTATAATGTAAATAATAAACGTATTAAGGCTAATGACTCAAATCAAACAACCTTTGGCATTGTCGTTTAGGCCATATAAATGAGAAACGCATTTCCAAGTTACATAAGGATGGATACTTGGATAAGTTTGATTTTGAATCATACGAAGAATGCGAACCTTGTCTCATTGGAAAAATGACTAAAGCTCCTTTTACCGGAATTGGTGAAAGGGCCACCGAACGATTAGAGCTTATACATAGTGATGTATGTGGTCCAATGCGTACGATGGCAAGAGGTGGTTTTTACTACTTCATAACCTTTACTGATGATTTTAGTAGATACGGATATGTGTATCTTTTGAAGAACAAGTCCGAATCATTTGAAAAATTCAAAGAGTACAAGGCAGAAGTGGAAAAGCAAATAGGCGGAAGTATTAAAACCCTACGATCTGATCGTGGAGGTGAGTACCTAAGCTTAGAATTTAAGAATTTCTTAAAGGAATGTGGTATTGTATCACAACTCACACCTCCTGGAACACCACAGTGGAATGGTGTATCTGAAAGGAGAAATCGTACCTTGTTGGACATGGTGCGATCGATGATGAGTCTAGCGGATCTTCCAATTAGTTTCTGGGGCTATGCCCTAGAGACGGCTGCACAAACACTAAATCGAGTTCCTTCAAAAACGGTTCAAAAGACTCCATATGAGATATGGACTGAGAAACGTCATAGCGTGTCATTTATGAAAATTTGGGGATGCGAAGCGTTTGTGAAATGTTTAACCTCAGACAAGCTAGGACCAAAATCAGATAAATGTAATTTTGTGGGATATCCAAATGAAACCAAAGGGTATTACTTCTATAATCCTTCAGAGAACAAAGTGTTTGTTGCTCGAACAGTTGTGTTTCTTGAAAGAGAATTACTTTCTAAGAAAAACAGTGGGAGGACAATAGATCTCGGTGAGGATCGAGAACCACAGATTAATGTTGAACCAGAGTTGGAACATGAGCAGAATGTGACTGAAAATGTTGAGGACAACATTGCTCAAGAAACACAGGTCGTTCGTCGATCTAGTAGGATTCGTCATGAGCCAGAGAGATATTATGGATTTCTATTGACTCAAAATGGCGATAATGATGAGCCTCTTACCTACAAAGATGCTATGAATAGTCCAGATTCTGAGAGATGGCTGGAGGCCATGAAATCTGAGATGGATTCCATGTATGAAAACAAAGTATGGACTTTGGTTGAACCACCTGAAGGGGTAAAACCCATCGAGTGCAAGTGGGTTTTCAAGAAGAAAACTGACATGGATGGTAATTTACAGACCTAGAAAGCTAGACTAGTGGCGAAAGGTTTTAAGCAAATTCATGGTATTGACTATGATGAAACTTTCTCACCGGTGGCTATGGTCAAATCCATCAGGATTTTGCTTGCAATAGCAGCTTATTATGACTATGAAATCTGGCAAATGGATGTCAAGACTGCTTTCTTAAATGGGAGCTTAGAAGAGGATGTGTACATGACACAACCTGAGGGTTTTGTCGATCCAAAATTTTCTAAGATGGTCTGTAAGTTACTACGATCCATTTATGGGTTGAAGCAGGCCTCGAGGAGATGGAACATTCGTTTTGATGAAACAGTCAAAGAGTTTGGTTTCATAATGAGGATGAACCGTGTGTTTACAAGAAGGTTAGTGGGAGCCATGTGGCATTCCTAGTATTATATGTAGATGACATATTGCGAATAGGGAATGACATTACTTCTCTACAGGTTGTGAAGACTTGGTTGGGAAATAATTTCTCGATGAAAGACTTAGGCGATGCTTCCTATATATTAGGGATCAGGATCTATAGAGACAGACCCAGAAGATTGATCGGCTTAAGTCAGAGTACATACATTGAAAAGATATTGCATCGTTTCGGGATGCAAGAGGCTAAAAGGGGCTACGTCCCAATGTCTCATGGGATAACGATCTCAAAAGAAAACTGTCCTAAATCATCAGATGAGAAGGACTGTATGAATAAAGTACCATATGCTTCGGCAATTGGTTCCATAATGTATGCAATGATATGTACTCGTCCCGATGTCTCGTATGCTTTGAGCATGACGAGTAGATACCAGTCTAATCCAGGTGAAAGTCACTAGACATCTGTCAAGAACATTCTTAAGTACCTTAAGAGGACTAAAGATTCTTTCTTGATATATGGAGGAGATGAGAAACTAGTTGTAAGAGGTTACACTGATGCTAGTTTCCAGACAGATAGGGACGACACTGTGTCTCAGTCTGGATTTGTGTTTGGCCTAAATGGAGGTGCTGTAAGAGTTCAAAGCAAGAAACAGTAGCTGATTCTACAATGGAAGCTGAGTATATTGCAGCCAGTGAAGCAGCCAAAGAGGCTGCTTGGATTCGGAATTTTATTACGGGACTTGGAGTGGTTCCATCGATCGCAGACCCAGTTGATCTATATTGCGATAATAATGGAGCCATTGCGCAGGCTAAGGAACCAAGATCCCATTCCAGGGCAAAACATATACTTAGGAGATATCACCTTCTTAGAGAAATAAATAATATAGGGGATATACATATATGTAAAGTGCATACTAATGATAACGTTGCGGACCCACTGACTAAGGCTTTGTCGCAGCAGAAGCACGAATGTCACACTAGTTCCATGGGTATTAGATACATGGGTGATTGGCTCTAGAGACAATACAATTGTACTTCTGGGAAACACTATTTTGTTATTTAATAATGATTATGTTCTATTGATTATTCGACAACAATTATTATGTCTTTATTTACTGCGATATTAATGTTAGAGTAATAAATGTCCTTGGAATATCGAACACGTATTCTATATCTTTAAGTATGTCACTTAAAAATGAGATTATATGAATAGTGTTTATATTCCTAAAATATCCCTAATTAAGCATTATGAATTGGGACAATTATGATGCATAAAGATTAGTATGATCGTTGACTAAATGACCACATCTCATTGGTCATAGGTATAGTGATACTAAAGTCAAGAACATAGGTGCATGTAATATTCTACATGGCACCGGATTGACCCACAGTGAGATTCTACATGGTAATAAAGTCATTAGAATAGCTCACAGTGATAATGGTGTAATGATCCTTAGACTTGAGATCATTATATTTCTATACGAGGATTAATATACTTTGATTACATTAAAAGTTACCTTTGACCGGGTGATGATAAAAGTGGACATCGGGTATATTATGAGTCGTATGAGAAATATGAATGATAGATATATGATTTAACCCTCCTATTATTAGGAGAGATATTATTGGCCTCTTGATTGAGTGAGACTATGAAAATGCATGGCCATGCTCAAATATTGATTTGTTTTAATAGTCTACTCATTGATCAAGGAAACCTGGATTAAACGTTGAAGAGGATGACTAATAACATGCCTTGAGTTTAATCAATAATATTTGGTTAAAGGGATTATATTACACGGAAACATTAGTCACGAAAGGTTTAATTGGATCACCAATTATTATTATTACTTGGGTAGCAATGATGTATTACTAGATGCCGCTCATTGTTTATAATTTTATTATGAGATATTAAAATTATTGCCAACGTAATAATAACCTAAAGGGTTACACATAAAGAACGTTTTAGATGGAGCATTAATTAAATTTCGAATTTAATTGAATTATTATTATTATTGAATTAATTAAGTAGGACTTGATTAATTATATAATAATTCGAATATAATAAATAATACTACTAATAATCAGATTAGGTTTTGGAAGCCCAATCAGATTAGGTATAGGCCCAAAATTCTCTCCTTATAAATACATTATGATGTATTGTTTTAGGTTAAGTGACAAAATTCGTTTTCACACAAAAAACCCTAGCAGCTCTGCATATTAGAGAGGCTAGAGACAGAGAGAGAAAGTTTTCGAGGGCATTTTTTTTTGGCTAGTACCAACTCCGTGATCGTTGGACGATCGAGCGTTCGTGTGGACTACTTTGGAGACGCAGATCTTGAACAAGGGCTGCGTGGTGGTTACAACAAGGACCTCCATCTTTCTGAATATTATAAGCTCAATTAAGGTATGATTTCGTTTCTCCATAATCAGCCATGTCTTGTACACGGATCCTAGGGTTAGGGTTTCGGATTTTTATTGTTTTTACGACGGTTTTCGCTGCGTATGATGCCCCGAAACCCAACAAGCATAACCTGCAGTTCTGTGTATGTTCTCTATTCAAAAAACTTAGTGGAAATCACAAAGGTACCTTTCTCAAGAAAGTTGATCAATATTTTCCAGGCACCGTTTGCTTTAACCCCAGCTTTCAGAAAGATCACAGTATTTCTCAATGCAGTGAAGTAAGTATGATCATCAGGATTTGCACTTCTTATGTCCTGAATTATGACTTGCACCTCCGCATTGTCGTTGACTTCTAATCCGTCTTCAACTCCACAAAAGGTTTTGTAAGCCACCTCCCAGTCAATACCTTCCTTCTGTGCTAAATCCATCATCTTCTTCTTCCTTACTTCAGCATACACCTTGAATCTTTTAAGCTTTTCACTCCTTAGAATTGCTTGTTGTATCTCTCTCTCAGCTTGCCTAGCATCTATTGTAGCTCTGTCAGCTTTCACCATCTCCAAGGCAGCTTGTTCTTCTAGTGATAGAGAATTTGCTTCTTCTTCCATATCATCATCCAAGATAGGATGTTCTATTGGCTCTGGATAATATGGCTCATGCTCCTCCTGTAGTGGTTGCTCTTGCATGATCTCAAATTCCTCCTCACTCTCTTCTTCTTGCACAATGTCTTCAATCCAGTACTGTCTAACTGGAATAGCTTCATTGGTTTCCCAAACTCCCCATCCAGTTGTTTTCCAACCTTCATTAGTCACTTCATTTGTTTCCCCTTCTCCAACTTTCTCCCCCTTAGTTGAGGAATCCTCGATGTAGTTATCCTCATTGTAAAAGGTAGTAGAAGGATCAGGTTGTTGTTGTGAAGGTCCGGGTTGTTGGTTCCTCAACATATTCCAAATAGACTATACCCCCTCACCTTGATTCTCCATGAACTCCATAATCTCCTTATTCATCTCATGCACAGAAGCTAGCTTCAGGTCAATGTTATCCAATCGTTAGTTGGTAGTCTTTTCAATGTGATTCAATCTCTTGTTTAGCTTAGACTCCACTCTTGAAAGGGTGTTCATTGCATCTTTTACCCTAGCTTGACCATCCCGGATAACCAGAACGTCTTCCTTCAAAGTTTCTTGTCCTTGTTGCAGAGCATTAACTTCATTCATGAATCCATCCTTAAGCTCTTTGACATCAGTCCTCAGTTCGACCAGTTCTTCCATAGCTTCCTTCTTCAAGGAGTCCACTGCCAGTTTAGTACCTGTTATAGTGCCATATGCACTGCCTAAGACCCAATATGTTCTTCTAGAATCAGCTGTAGCCAAGTCAATCTTCTCTTGAATAGTCTTTAAAGAAGCATCGGCTTGACCAGAGGAGATCCCTTGGTCAAAGGAAGGTCTCAGTGGAACCTTGAATAGTGGATTTCCTTGTTTGTCGTGAACTGTCATCTCCTTGAGGGTGGATTGAACATGTACCTCTCTTTCTGTCGGTAATAGCAAATCATCTATATTTGGTAGGGTTAGGGTGTCACTCCTCACATTTGGCTCTGGGTGTACACTCAACGTTTCTGTTGGTGTTTCACTCATTTTTCCTTTCTCACTCAGGCCAGGTGTAAGTGTTTTTGTTTCACTCAATCCCTTAGTGCTAGTTGTACCTGCAGAAGAAAACACTGTAGCCCTCCTTAAGGAGGTCACGGTGGTGCAATGGGGCTTCACAAGTCCCTGTACTTGGTTAAACCAAGTTGCTGATCATCCGTAGATGATGTATCCTTTGTAGGATCTAGATTTTGAATCTCTAGGGGGTTAGAATCAGGCTCTATTAACTGCAGAGATCCAGAAACTTCCCCAAGAGTCTGTGACGACTTTACCTCAGTTAACTCCTCAATTGTAATTGATTCATTGTCACCGAGTTGCCGATCTGCACCTACGTCAGACCCTTTACCCGCAGGATCCAAATATGTTCCATCTGGGGAGGTAGACAATGACCCATTAGATTGTGCATTTTGGTCAAAGCCTTCTCTCGACGTATGTAAAGACCCTTGGTTCTTAGAACCTTCAACCAGTGAACCTGGCCGTAATATGGTCGGAACACCAGTTCCTTCCGTCAATTCCTCCTTGCTAGATTGAGCTATTGGTTCAGATATTGCTTTAGTTAATGTAGCCCAATCAGCATCAGAAAAATCAATAAAGGGCGCTTTGGAAGTTTGAAATAAAGTATCAACAGTTGCCTCGGTTTCTATTCTTCTCCTTTTAGAGAAGGCAGAGCTGTTGTTGAAGGATGTATCTCCTTATGTGGTGCTGCTAAGGCACTATCTCCCTCTACACTCACGGATGTCTGAATGTTGGGTATAGTAGGGGAAGGAGGCTCGTTTATTGTTTCATTTGGCTCTTCCAAAGGCTCTTCAACCGTGGTTAGAGATTGTGGGTTTGCAATCTCATGGTCAGTGATGGCCACTGAGGGCTCTGGATCAACATCCATTGGTTCAGGTGCCATTTCAGGTTGAGGTGGAGGAATATTACCTTCATTTACCTGTTCCCCTGGGGGCAGAAGTGGTAGGGGCACCGTTCTTAGATATTCAGTGAGAACAGTGGGTACCCCTGGAAGATGAGTCTTTCTTATCAGAGAGATTATTGTATTGCTCTTCATCCTCATGCACTCCATGGTCTCCTCGCCTTCAAATGTCTCCCGTTCATCATCTGTTAAGATATCATTGAGAATTAGCTGTAGGAACCTAGGATAGAAACAAAGCACATCATCTATGCCTGTCCTTTCATCCAGTGGTCCCATGCACAGGATGACTTGATCAATCACTAGCCTTCCTATGTTAATATGCCTATTGTTAGCAATGGCAGACCCTATCTTTTGAAGGAATAAGGGAATACCATGCAGATTTGTAAGCTTAGCAGTAAAAACATGGATAAGTGTGTGAAAGAAAAAGTTCCATGACTTGGTCAGGTAATGCTTAAGAAACTCTCCCACAAAGAAGTTAGGTTGTTGACTTCTAATGAGAGTGAAGAAAGCATGTATCTCCTCAGTCGTGGGATCCGGAACAAGGTTTTCTGTTGGAAAATGTAGTATTCTATTAAAATCATGTTCCGTTACCCTTATTGTTCTGCTCCCTGGCACAACAAAACTGAAGGATCTGATGTTATTCTCACTTGTATCCGTGGCGGTTGTGTACAACGAAGTCAATTGATCGATGAAAAGGACTACGGGAGTACTCAAAGCATATGCCACTAATGAACGTGTATTCAAAAACTCTGCCCATACATGAAACTGTAAGTTCGTTATGGATTGCAAGTTCTGAAACGAGACATGATTAGTTTTGGTAACGATAAATTCTTCGGCCATTTTAAATTTCCAGAAAATTGATTTAAAACCAAAACTAATTTACCAATTAAATTTAATTAATTATTACTAATTAACTAAATTTTTTAACAAAATTACCCTTTTTATCACTTAACAACTTCGAATAAACAAACTTATCAATTTAAGAACCCTAATTGTGACCCTTTCGAATTATCAGAAGATTTCTAGTAAGCAAGTGTTTAACCAATCAATTGCTAACTAAGAACAGAGGTAACACTTGTCTAAGATTCTTTAACTGTTTCACTCGATGGTTTTCTTATAAATAACAAAGCAAACCTTTAATTTACTCAAGGTTAATCCGTACAAACACAGTAAATCAAAGAATTACTGATGTAACTATGATTTTACTCAAGCAAATAAAGGTAAACGTAGATAAACTATCGAGTTCTTTGTCAATTCTCTGTGTATATATTTGTAAGTATCTAACAACCGGCTTAGATCTCAGAATTATGAAAAGAAAAACTGTCCAAGGGGCTGTTAAATACTCTTGAAAAATCAAGGGTATTTTTGTACATACACTGTTCGATAATTTTAAAAAGCACTGTCGATGGTTTTCTGCAAGGGGCAAAACTGTCAACTTCCCTTCGATAGTTTTTATAAAACTATCGAAGTTTTTGGAAAATCATAATTCAGAACGTTTGAAGAAAACTATCGAAGACTATTTCTTTTTAAAACTGAAAACTATCGAACTAATTTTAGAAAAACTATCGAGAACTTTAATATTTGAATTAATTCAGTTCACTTCGATGCTTTTTCTACAGTAATTCAAAATGTATCGAGAATTTAATTATTGAATTAGGTAAATTCCTTCGATATATTTTAACGTTGTTCTCAAAAACTATTGAAAGGTGTTTTCGATGGTTTTTCTTTTCTTATTTAAAAACTATCAAATTTAACTTCGATGGTTTTTATTTAGTACTTAGAAACACTATTGAATTTTCTAAATTCGATGGTTTTTGCTTCTGTTCAATTTTTTTAAAACCTGTTCATGCTTCAAAAATCAAACTTTTGTATTTCCTGTCAAGTTTTATTTCGAATAAATCTTTTAAAATTTATCAAAATCAATTGTTAACAGAAAATTCACAATTTTCTTAGAATAAAATCAACTAAATATCATTAAATGATATTAATTAATTAAAATCCAATAAATTATGCTGCATTAATCTACAATGTTAAAAACAAAGTAAATTAATTCAAATTAAATAGATGCTTCAATATTTAGAACAAATATTAGCACCTAAATAATTTTTAGAATTAATAACCAATTAAATGCCAGAAGATATATCATCCATAATTATGACATAAAATTAGTACAATAATCCTAACTACGAGAATTGCTCCAGAAAATAAATTCACGAGTCCTAACGATATAGAAATTCTTAAACTCATGTATTTACTAGGACTTTCTACAGTTCCTGACTTCTAATCAAAATCAATTAGAAAGATTTAACATCCCAAGTTCACCAACCAGCTTTGAAAAAGTGGATTCATCAAGCGGTTTAGTAAAGATGTCTGCAATTTGTTCCTCTGTGGGTACAAAATGTAACTCCGCAGTTCCATGCATGACATGCTCTCGGATAAAATGATACCTGATGTCGATGTGCTTCGTCCTCGAGTGGTGCACTGGATTGTTAGAGATTGCTATGGCACTTGTGTTGTCGCAAAATATTGGAATCTTTGTCAACAAAAGCCCATAGTCACGGAGTTGGTTTCTCATCCACAAGATCTAAGCACAGCAGCTACCCGCAGCAATGTATTCACACTACGCCATAAGTGCTCATATGCAATGCTTTTTTAATGTGGCTGTAGACCAAAAAAGCATTGCATTCAGCTTCATTTTCAAAAATGCAACACGAAATGGGCGTTGCATCCGCGGGCATGGCCTTTGATATGTAATGCAACACTTTTGGTCATCTACTCCAACAGCGTGAAAGTATTGCATTATAAGTATACTGCAACACCAAAATCAAGGAAATGCAACACCAATGAGTGTTGCCTTAAACACATGCCCACTTGCATGCCACGTCAGCAGTGGGGCCCACTAAAATGCCATGTTAGCAGATGGTCCCACTTGCATGCCACATCAGCAGTGGGTCCCACATGCCACGTCAGCGGTGGGGTCCACATGCCTTCAATAATGCAACGCTTTGCACTAGCTTCTTAAACAGTAATTGTCATGTAATGCAACAATATAATTACTAATGCAACACCATTTTTTTGAAAATTCAATATTAAGAAAAAGACAAATGCAACGCTTTAATTAAAATTTTGGCCATAACTGTTTCATACATAAAAGAATCCATCCAAAACATTCATCATCCCATCGAAACCATCCTAAAAAAATCCCAAAATTCTACATGCCAAACAAACCATGCAACCAAGGCACATCCAAACAACATAACAAAATACCTAAAAGATTATTACAAATTCTTCAAATGTAAGTGCCAACACCAAGCACGTAAGATTATCAGTACTGGTGGACGATACGAACTTGTCGCTTCCCTGTTAGTTCCAGCTTTCGTAGGTTGCTTCTCGGTTGTCGTGGCAGCACGTGTCGGTTCCTTCTCAATTTCAATGGGTGCATTGGCTCGCGAACGAGTTCCCAGGTAGAGGTTTCTTTGACTTAGCAGTTTTGATTCTCTACAATTTAATAAAAGGTCAGGATATTAGTTTGATATTTTTTATATGTATAAAGCAAAGACAATAAGTACCAAACAAATTACTTCAGCATTATTATGTGACTAGCATGGTTTTATTATGGTTTTCTTCTTGTTTTTTTTTACTTCAGGATTCTCCTTACAAGTCATGTTCAAGGATCCTTACTAAAAGTAAGAAACCTTAATGTCTTTTTTTGACATAGAAAAAAAGAAGTACAGAATTTACAAATATACTTTTGTACAACATTTTATCCTTGTCCAATAAAACTTATTTACAAAAAAAATGGTGCTGAAGTTAGTTCAGAGAATTTTATAGAGATGCATACAGTTGGTTTTTCAAGATATGTGGTGATTTAGGATAGGAATAAGAATAAGGAGGATAAATATTTATTCCCTCAGAGAATAGGTGGAAACCAGTATAAATCAGCAGACATATCATTAAAATATTCTAATTAATTCACATTCAGCTCTAAAATGATAGGAAGATTGAATCTTCTTGTAACTTTTATAGAAGGATCTTTAAACTCTACCTACGAATAAGGAAAATAATTCTAATCAAAATCTACTTTTTAATACTAATTACTACCATGATTATATAAATTAAACAACTCCTTTAATTGCACAACTACCATAACCCAGAATGTTCCTAAAAATCTTCACACCTAACTTCATAAAAACCATTGCTGATAACCTAATCCATATATAGTAACTTAAAATAAATACAATTTAATCTTTTAACATTTGCTCTGCATCACTTGGCTAAAAAAGGCATGCCTGGACTTTGGTTGGGTTATGAAAGAATTTATACAGTCAAAAAGCCAATACCATAATATTGTCCACTACAAACTATGTCAGGAAAGTAAAACTATGCAAGTATGTAAACTAAATGCTCGTTAAAGGTTCAAAATAATCATATTACTAGTATGAACAGGAATATAACATGACTTGGATGAAAGAATATTAAAAAATCAACAAGAACAATGATAACAGTGATATGTAATTACATATACAAAAGTTTACCTATTGCACAATACTAGAACCAGGGGGCACGACCAACATATTCTGGAATGCAGTTGATCCCCATTTCAGAAACGCAAACCTTTCACTGTTTCTCTGGAATTCAAGGTCCATATTTGCTTGCACAGCATTCTCGTGTCTAGCTACATCCACCTGAACTCAATGATCAATGACAAGGTCCACCAACACCTGGAACAGATTTTCCGTTTAGCACACGGGTTGGCTTCAATGGGATTTCAACTTGCTTCGGTGAAGTAATTTCCCAGTCAATGCGATTTGCAGGTAATTTTTACTTTGTGCTTGTAAATTAAGAAACTGGTTTGTGGTTATACAATCCCCTAAACTAAGAATGCAAAATTACCAGTCTTAAGAAAAGAATCAACAGCCACGGTAAATCTTGCCCTGTTCAATGTATGCAATACAACGGCCTTGACCTGTAAAATACAATAGACGCAAGATTTTCAAATCAAGCTTCTGGAAAATACATTACAGATATTCAAGTATTTGAAATTGTTAAGGTTTTTATTTAAACTAGCTTTATAGCCCGTGCGAGGCACGGGCATGTTCTAGATATGCAAAGTTCATACAAGTAACGTAGAGCTATATCATTAAAAATAAAAATGATACCATCATATGACTCGTGCATGATGAAGTTTTTTAATTTGAATGACACCCGGGTGTGAATGTGATACTGAGTTCTAAAATACTACCAACTCTTTTTGCTGATACGCCGCAGGTTGTAACATAATAAAGGTAACAAAGATTTAACAGATAATGATGTGTTGAAGCAGGTAACACAAGTTCCTTATCATAAAGTCCTCCTAGAAACAACCCGCGGTAACCAATAAAAGTACCTTTATAACGTTGGCCCTTTTGAATTTCTTAGGTCTGTCCAAAACTATATCAAGAAATTTGATGCCATATCCTTGCTACATTTGACAAATGTGAGAAGTGACCTGCAACAAACATAAGTGAAACTCTAAATAAACAATCATTGAAATCATTCAAAAATAAAACAAATATTCAGATAAAGTATAAGAAAAGAAAATTATGATAATATAAAAAAAAACACATAATATATAAAGGCTTGCACAACCAAAATCCTAAATCTCGAAGTTGCCTGAGAGTTCCTTCATCGGTACCAAGAGCATGTCAAAACTGTATCACTTTACAGATAAAGACCAGAAGAGGTGGTATTTGGCTGATGGAAAACCAGAAAGTATTCAGTATTCACAGAAAGTATCATAAACCTTTTTAGCTTCAGTGACCATTAATCATAAGTTTTTCCTTGCAAAATTTAGTTACATACTTAAACAAATTACAAGATATAATGTCATCAGCCAGAATTTTAAAAATCTGGTCCCATATTTTATAAAACCTCATCTTGATAGACCATAAAAGGTAGCAGGACATAGATTTTGGTAGCAGAAAATAATTCAGAGCTAATTCAGCAAGCTACTATATGACAAATTATGTCATATGCATACTTTAATAAAGATACACCAATTGATCCTGTATCTTTGGACAAATTAATTACTCTTAAAACAATAGAATCTTAAATGCTTACTGCACCAGTAGTAGCACAACCAAGCATGATGGCAAAGTACTATTAGACACAAGCAAGAGTTTTTTTTTACACAGGTAGGTATGTATACTGAGCTCAAAGATCTCTTAAGAATTAGATTTAAATTGGAAACATTACCCAAGATCCGTAGCCTGCCACTATGCAATAAAGTAATGTATATTGGAGTACGAGTAGATGTTGATGTCACAACAGCAACATTCTACATTATAAGAGAGAAAAAGTTAGATCATTGTGCCATGTCATCCACTAATGCCAAAAAGAAAAGTTCAAACCTTAGCGACATTAGCAGTGTTGGGAACCACGGACTTAGGGTTCTACTACATTTTATGATACACAATTAAGGAGTGCGAAAAGAAAATCACCTTGTTAACGGTTGATTCCGCGCTCTTCTATTGTATTCCCGAATTCCCTTGAGCGAAGTGTGGCCTCCGTCTTCTCAAGTTAACCTCTCTTCTTGCTCCTAGGTGGCTACAATATTTTTCTTAACCAACACTAGCAAGAAGAGAATAAGAATATATATAGGGCTACAATAGGGATCATGGATAATTAGGTTGGGCCTTTTAATTACATCCTGGGCCTAGCCCAATGTAATTAAATATTAATTCAATCCACTAAAGAATTAATATTTGCACTACCTTTCCTAATACCGCAACTTAATTAATTAATTCGGTTCCAATATTATTTGCTTATTAAATTCCCCATGTTTAAAATAGCGCATGCCCATTAATTAAATAAATTACTGATAATTCATTTAATTAACATCTTATATCCTTGATCATCCACTCTACCTTTATTTAATTATGCCGGAATAAATCCACCTGCAGGGTTTCACATAATTAAATCCTTTTGAGCTTTCAAGGGGACATCATTAACCCGAATATTATCAGGACACAGATTCCTTCAATAAATAATATTCACCATATATATTATTCCATCACCCAAAATATAATGATATAATTCAAAAGAATTATTTCATATATAAATCAAAGCATGTAAATAATATACACGTGTCAATTACTATATCCGGATTAAGAACCTAAGCATTAATAATAACATAGAATCTTAGTTCACCTTCTTAATCAGTTTAAGGGAACAATTCTAAATTTGATCCTGTTCAATATACACAAAGTATACAAGTATTATTTAATAGTCAAGATAAACTATTCCCAAATAATACTTCAGTTATTCCAGTGGTTTGTCTAATTCCACTTAAACTGTGAACCCTTTATATTATATATAGACACTGATAATTTAATCTTCTGTTATCCCATTTGATACTAAATTATCCACAATATATAATAAATAGACAATGTAAAAATATGCAATCAAGATTCTCAATAAAAATGGACAATGTTTATATACTACTAATGAATAGTTTAGTATAAAACCCAACAATCTCCCACTTATACTCAAGCTATTCTTTGAGTATATCAGTGTTTATTAATATAATCCGCTACCAGTTTAAATAACTATTTCGTGACCAGACATCTGACTCCTATCTCCTCCACGTGTTCTTCAAAAACCTTAGCTGGTAAACTCTTCGTGAAAGGATCAGCCCGGTTGTCCTTTGATGCTATATCAGTCACAATAATATCTCCTCGCTTAACGAACTGTCGTATGAGGTGATACTTACGCTCAATGTGTTTTGCTGCTTTATGTTCTCGTGGTTCCTTTGTATTTGCAACAGCACTAGTATTATCACAATAAATTGTGATTTGCCGTGGCAAATTAGGAACTACATTCAAATCCAGCAGGAAATTCCGGAACCATATAGCCTCCTTGGCTGCCTCAGAGGCTGCCACATATTCAGCTTCCATGGTTGAGTCTGCGATGCATTTCTGCTTCACACTCCTCCATATTACAGCTCCACCTCCTAAAGTAAAAACACACCCCGAGGTTGACTTCCTCTTATCCCTATCTGTCTGGAAATCTGAATCGGTATAACCCAGAGGAAACAAGTCTGAAGCCTTGTAAATTAACATATACTTCTTAGTCCTTCGCAAGTACTTAAGTATCGTTTTTACTGCACTCCAATGTTCCTGACCTGGATTGGACTGATATCTACTGACCATGCCTACGGCAAAGCAAATATCAGGTCTCGTGCATAACATGACATACATTAAGCTTCCACTTGCTGAAGCATAAGGAACTGCTTTCATGTTCTCTATCTCCTTAGGTGTCTTAGGACACTGCTCCTTTGATAGAGAGACTCCATGTCTAAAAGGTAAATTACCCTTCTTAGAGTCCTGCATGTTAAAACGAGCCAATACCTCATCAATGTACGGTTCTTGAGATAAAGCCAACGTTCTTTTCTTGCGATCTCTTATAACTTTGATCCCAAGAATGTATGCGGCTTCACCTAAGTCTTTCATTTCAAATTGTTTGAACAACCATGCCTTAATAGATGACAACATCTCTACATTGTTTCCAATGAGCAAAATGTCATCTACATATAGTACTAGAAAAACCACTGCATTTCCTTCACTTTTCCTATACACACATGCTTCGCTTGGACTCTGATCATAACCATTTGTCTGGACGGCCTGATCAAAACGAATGTTCCACTCCCTGGAAGCTTGTTTCAGTCCATAAATGGACTTCTTAAGCTTACACACTAGATGCTCTTGGCCCTCTTTGATGAATCCCTCTGGTTGCTGCATATGGATGTTTTCATCAAGACTTCCATTTAGGAAAGCTGTCTTGACATCCATTTGCCAAATCTCATAATCGAGATGAGCTGCTATAGATAAAAGAATCCGGATTGACTTAAGCATGACTACCGGAGAAAAGGTTTCCTCATAATCAATTCCTTGTTTCTGAGTATACCCTTTCGCAACAAGTCTTGCTTTCCAGGCTTTCACCTTTTTGTCAGATCCTCTTTTTCTTTTGTAGATCCACTTGCATCCAATGGGTTTTACACCACTGGGTGGTTCCACGAGATCCCAGACTTTATTGGAATACATAGATTCCATCTCAGATTGCATAGCCTTTTGCCAAAGATCTGCATCCTTATCTTGCATTGCTTCTTCGTATGTCCTGGGATCCTCATCATGTTTACCAGAGACTAAGTCCGAAGACTCTCCCAAAAACATGAACCTCTCAGGTTGTTTAACAACCCTCCCACTACGACGAAGCATTGGAGTGGTATTAGTGATAGGTTGTTCATTTACTTGTGGTTGTTCTACTTGTACCGGTGGCATATTAGAATTATCTTGTCCTCCCACTAGTTCCTCTAAAACAACAGTACTCATGGGTTTGTGATTCATTATATAGTCTTCCTCTAAGAATCTAGCATTGGTGCTTACAATGATATCCCGATCCTTAGGACTATAAAACAAATACCCTTTTGTTCCCTTGGGATAACCCACAAACAGCCTCACTTCTGTACGAGAATCTAACTTAGTCACGTTCTTGTTCAGCACATGTGCTGGACAACCCCAAATCCGAATGTGTTTCAAACTAGGTTTGGTACTAGTCCACAATTCTTTTGGAGTTTTTGGAACTGACTTAGAAGGTACCAAGTTTAGAAGATAAGCTGTTGTTTCTAGAGCATGCCCCCAAAACGACTTGGGTAAATTCGAATAACTCATCATCGATCTAACACTCTCTAAAAGAGTCCGGTTCCTTCTTTCTGCTACACCATTCTGCTGAGGTGTGCCAGGTGCAGTCAACTGAGATGAAATCCCATGTTCTGATAAATATTCTCTAAATTCTCCAAGCAGGTATTCGCCCCCACGATCTGATCGTAGTGACTTGATACATTTTCCTGAATGTCGCTTTTCCGCACTTGCTTTGTACTCTTTGAATTTTTCAAAGCACTCAGACTTGCGGTGCAACAGATAAATGTATCCATATCTCGAATAATCATCAATGAAAGTGACAAAATATTCATACCCACCTCTCGCTTGGATATTCATAGGTCCACATAAATCAGTATGAACCAATTCTAACACATCTTTGGCTCTATTTCCTTTTGCCTTAAAAGGTCTAATGGTCATTTTTCCTTCCAAGCAAGATTCACAGACTGGAAATGGCTCCACTGCCAACGAGCCTAAAGGCCCATCTACTACCAATCTTTGAATCCTCCTTAAGTTAATATGACCTAATCTCAAGTGCCAAAGATATGTTTGGTTCAATCCAGAAGGTTCCTTTCTTTTACTAGAGGTAGAAAGTGTATTATTAATTTCACTTGGTTGCAGCATTGGTTCTATAGGATTAATAATATATAAATTGTCTTGCAATGTACCAGAACATATAACTCGTTTATTCATCATAATGGAAACATTACGATCCAAACAAACATTATAACCATCCATAGCAAGTTTAGAAACCGAAATTAAATTCCTTCTAAATGAAGGTACATAAAGACAATTATTCAAAACCAAAATCCTATCATAACCAAAAGATAAAGAAATAACTCCAACTGCAACCACTGCTACTTTCGTAGCATCTCCCATGAACACATATATCTCGCTATCTCTAAGCAGCCTGGTTTTCTGGAACCCCTGCATGGAATTACAAACATGATCAGTGGCTCCTGTGTCTACACACCAAGTGCTCGTAGACATAGCCGCTATATATGTTTCCGTAACAAGAGAAAGAGACATACCAGCATTGTTCTTCTTAGACAGAGGACAATCCTTTTTCCAGTGACCCGACTGCTTGCACTTGAAGCACTTGCCCTTAGGCTTCTTCACTGAATTCTGAACTCCCAATGGTTTCACAACTTTCTGTGTCTGAACCTTCTTCTTCTTCTTTCCTTTCGGCTTTGAAGAAGAAACTTTCTCAGCCACATTTACCTGAACATGCTGCTGAAATAATGATTCCGCTGCCTGAAGCTCTGTTAGAAGTTCTGCAAGACTATACAACTTCTTGTTCATGTTGTAATTCAAGCGAAACGGCTCAAAGCTTTTTGGCAAACTCATAAGTATGATATCGACCTGCGTTTCCGCATCAATATCAGCACCAAGGACCTCTAGTTCATTTATATGAGACATCATCAGAAGAACATGGTCCCTTACAGGTGTTTTTTCAGCCATCTGAGTGTTCATTAGAGACTTCATTGCTACTTGCCTAGCAGCCCTATTCTGATCTCCGAAAAGCTCCTTGAGATTATAGAGCATATCTGCAGCAGTGGTCATGGCCTGATGCTGATGTTGCAAAACACCCGACATTGCTGCCAGAATGTAACATCGCGACATCTCATCTGCCTTAGTCTACTTCTTAAAATACTCTTTATCCTCATCCGGAGCATCGGCAGCAGGCTGGTCCGGTTTGGGTTCAACAGTACAAAATTTAAACTCTTCAGCAGTCAACACTATGTCCAAATTGCGTTTCCATTCAATATAGTTAGGTCCGGTAAGTTTGTTATCCTTAAGTATGGTGAAAAGTGGATTAAAGCCCATTCTATCCTGAGAATCATGCATATAACACTTAATAAGAAAATTGCATATATCTTAAAACCTATTTGTTTCCTCTAACAATTAATTAAAATTAATGCACTAATATTTAAATTCCATAAATATCTGGTACGCCATGATGGATGACATATATACCATTTAAATTTAAATATTACTTCGGTCCTACAACTAAATAATACGCCACGTTAGGGTGGACTATATATTATCTTTCATAGCTAAGTGTATACCATTATTTAGATCTTAAGTTGCCTTTAGTCAGACCCATCCGTTCGATGTATCAATGGATAAATCCCAGGTGTTTTCGGTGAAGTCACAGACGGACTCGCTTAAAAACACAACCCCTAAGACAGAAATATCCATTATCAACATCAATCAAGGAATGTCCAACTTTTTTCTCGAATTCTATGAAACTTGGTATGTCACGATGGGGTGAGCTTACCTTTCATTATTCGTGATTAATTTAAGAAGATTGTCCTAGTAATATCCTTAACACTACCCAGACGTCATAAATCATACGCCACGATGGGTGACATATATCCGATTCATAATCGTCCTAGTGTTAAATTACATACAACCAATAATGGATGACCATGGGATCTAATATCAAATTAATTCCCGCTCCCACTTAGTATTTTAACATGAGTAATTTTATCTAGATGCATCGCCCTATGTTATTTCTTCGAGGTCCACATGTTATCAAAATAACAATACAAAGAATACATAACATAGCATAGCATGCATCTCTACATAATTAAATGGGGCCTATGTCATTATAATTATGTCTAACATGCATTCCAAATACACACATAATTTAATAACATAAAACATTTAATTAAAGCAATAAATGAAAATTTATGTCCATGTCGTCATATTTATGTTAACCATGCAATTAAAATTACACACATAATTAACAACACACATAATAATTATTTAATGCAATAATTAAAATTAAATAGCAGGAAAATTAAAATAAAAAATAAATCCACTATTATGGCCAAAAAAAATCCGAAAATCCTGCGAAAACTTCAACTCGCTGTTTGAGGGTCTAAACGAGCTCAGACGCACATACAACTTTAAAAACGTCACTTTTCAATTGTGTAGAACATCGAAATCCCTTTCCGAAAAGGTATTACTCATCGAAATCCGACACCGTATGCAAAAGTTACAACAGTTCGAAGTTACATAGGCGAAATCTTGTAGCATCAGCGGAAGAACTTTGTTTTCTTGCAACTCCGTCGATCAAATAGTTACATACAACATAACATACCTATTCTATTACATCAGATCATAATCTAACATGAATACAAATCATGATTACAAGATTACAAAATCATAATAGAAAACAAAACTAGCACGATCAACCCTCGTGATTTACAACCACGATAAACCACGTGGAAACCAAAACAAAAAATAACCACGATTAAACCACGTGGGATCCAAACACATAATTAAAATAAAACGAGGTCATAATAGTGGATACTAAACAACCTGCAAAAGATTATTATCCAAGCATACCACTATACATACATAACCAATTTTAATTACGACATGCACATCATATCATAAAACATAGAACCCATAACCAGGCTCTTGATACCAATTGTTGGGAACCACAGACTTGGGGTTCTACTACATTTTATGATACACAATTAAGGAGTGCGAAAAGAAAATCACCTTGTTAACGGTTGATTCCACGCTCTTCTATTGTATTCCCGAATTCCCTTGAGCGAAGTGTGGCCTCCGTCTTCTCAAGTTAACCTCTCTTCTTGCTCCTAGGTGGCTACAATATTTTTCTTAACCAACCCTAGCAAGAAGAGAATAAGAATATATATAGGGCTACAATAGGGATCATGGATAATTAGGTTGGGCCTTTTAATTACATCCTGGGCCTAGCCCAATGTAATTAAATATTAATTCAATCCACTAAAGAATTAATATTTGCACTACCTTTCCTAATACCGCAACTTAATTAATTAATTCGGTTCCAATATTATTTGCTTATTAAATTCCCCATGTTTAAAATAGTGCATGCCCATTAATTAAATAAATTATTGATAATTCATTTAATTAACATCTTATATCCTTGATCATCCACTCTACCTTTATTTAATTATGCCGGAATAAATCCACCTGCACGGTTTCACATAATTAAATCCTTTTGAGCTTTCAAGGGGACATCATTAACCCGAATATTATCAGGACACGGATTCCTTCAATAAATAATATTCACCATATATATTATTCCATCACCCAAAATATAATGATATAATTCAAAAGAATTATTTCATATATAAATCAAAGCATGTAAATAATATACACGTGTCAATTACTATATCCGGATTAAGAACCTAAGCATTAATAATAACATAGAATCTTAGTTCACCTTCTTAATCAGTTTAAGGGAACAATTCTAAATTTGATCATGTTCAATATACACAAAGTATACAAGTATTATTTAATAGTCAAGATAAACTATTCCCAAATAATACTTCAGTTATTCCAGTGGTTTGTCTAATTCCACTTAAACTGTGAACCCTTTATATTATATATAGACACTGATAATTTAATCTTCTGTTATCCCATTTGATACTAAATTATCCACAATATATAATAAATAGACAATGTAAAAATATGCAATCAAGATTCTCAATAAAATGGACAATGTTTATATACTACTAATGAATAGTTTAGTATAAAACCCAACAAGCAGCACAGGCCAAAGGCAAGAATAGGAATAGGACAGGCACATTTTATAGAGTGAGCATTATACTGTTATTTACGTAGCAATTTCGAAACAGAAGGGCGCCTAATGTTGTAGTATTGAATGTTAAATTAATTAATCATACCAATCCTGGGATCATTGAGAGCGGTAAGGCTGTAGTACTTTCCATATTCACCACCATCGGGTTTGGGAAGAGCACTACATATATCTTTGAAAGGATTCTCAGAAGCTGATCAACATAAATTATACAGAAACATCAAAATCAACTCATCGTAAGCATAATAAAACAATAAAATGAAATTATGCATCACAGACTCACAACTATTAATTAGTACTAATTAATAGTGAAAAAAACTAACAAATCAAATTAAAAACATAATCCACTCACTGGATATAGCATCAACAAAAACAAAGAAACCTAAAAGTACATATTCCACACAAAGCTCTTGTACACAAAGCTCTGTATGTAAACTACGTATACACATAAATATATCCAAATCAAATAAAACAAAACACAACTCATTTAATACGTACAAAACCCAAATCAATTAAATTTGATTACCTAGATTTAAGCTCTAAATGAAAAGCCCTAAAATTAAAGCCCCAAGTTCAAATCCCTAATTACCTGCAAAATAAAACGAATTAAAAGTGAGTCGAGAGTAAATACTCATTAGAGAAGAAATATACTCAACTACCAGTTGGAGCTATAAGAGTTTGTAAATCGATGTGGGTTTATAAATTGTGTTTGTCGAGTGGAGTGTAGAGGTTGTAAATTGAGTTTGCCGAGTATGTTTATCGAGAGAGTATGTGGTGTGTGGAGTGTTTGTGGATAAGGTTGTACAGAGAGAGTAGTCCGGAAGGAGGAAGGAGGGAGTAGTGGTTTGGGAATTGGGGGGAAAAGTAGAGTGCGAATTATTTTGTTTTAGGGGGAAATTATCCGCCTAAACTTTTTGCTTTGTAACCAGTGTTGCCCGTGTATTGTGATGTCCTATACTAATTTATAATCTTCAATTTAATTTTCTAATCTTAAATTTATTTATTTTTTTGTTAAATACTAATCTTAAATTTATAGAGTATTAAGAACATTAAAAAATGAAAGATACTTAGGTAAAATATATGTAAAAATAGTTTTAATAAATAATATTGATATGGACCAAAAATAATCCTAAAAATATAATTAATGATGTATTAATTAGACCTAGATTGATGTGTACTATAATATGATTTGCTATATATTTCTTTTTTTTAATTTTTTAATTTTTAAATGTATAAAATTTAATTAGAAAATATAAGAACATGATAGATACTTATATAAAATAGTTTCGATTTTAAAATATATTATTTTTCAAAATTTAAAGTAAAAAAAAGATTTAAATTTGAAGACATTGTATATATTTTGATAATATGTATATTTTTCATAATTCTAAAAATAATGTAGTATAATGCAACGCTTTTTTATGGTGTTGCACGTCATAACACTAGAATTCACTCTGCAACGGTGCATTCACATGAAATGCAATGCTTTTTGAGTAGTGTTGCAGAAGACCAAAACTAAGCATAGCTTTTGCAACGCTTTGCTTGCAACCCTCACAAAAAGCATTGCATATGAGCACTTATGGCGTAGTGTCAGCCTCAGCTGTTGATGTGGAAATTGAATGCTGCTTCTTGCTATACCAAGAAACTAACCTTCTTCCAAGAAACTGACAGCTTCCTGAAGTACTCTTCCGATCAATCTTACAACCTGCAAAATCAGAGTCTGTATATCCAATAAGATCAAATCATGTATCTTTAGGGTACCAAATTCCAAGATTTAGGGTTCCCTTAAGATATCTAAATATTCGCTTAACAGCTATTAGATGAGATTCTTTAGGATCAGACTGAAATCTAGCACACAAGCATGTTGCAAACATTATATCTGGTCTACTTGCAGTGAGATAAAGTAATGAGCCTATCATACCTCTGTAGCCTGTGATGTCAACCTTCTTACCAGTTTCATCCTTATCAAGCTTAGTGGCAGTTGGCACAGGAGTCTTTGCTGTAAATGAGTACTGCTCTTAAAAAGGAACTTGAGTATGCTAATGAGAAAATCAGAACCTGGACAGACTCTGTTAGAAAATTTCATGAGTATAATACCTCTAAGAATTGGAAAGAGTGTCTAGGGTATAAGTCAGATGAGGATAAGAAACTTAAGGAGAAAATTGTTGTTGATGAGACAGTTAGTCCAAAAACCTATAGACATGTTATAGACAAAACCAAATCTAAGATTACTCCTGTTAATTTTGTTTTTGGTAGAGATTCCAATTCAACTTTTGAAAAGGGATCTACTTCTGTTCAAAATATCAAAGTCATTAAGTCTAAACCTATCTTGAGTAAAGTCACTAAGAATGTAGGTTTACTGTCTCAGAAACAACTTAAGGATAAAATCTGTGAGCTTACAGATAGGAAAAAGGAAGCTACTGTTAAGAGAAACATGAATGGTAAGATTGGGATCAATAAAAAAAACGGTTATAAGTATATCCCAAATGCACCTAGGAAATGTTGTTTTAACTGTGGTAACTCTAATCATCTTGCTATTGATTGTAAAAAGAGTTTAAAGAAAAGTACTGAAATTCCTATTTCTGATGTCAGGAGTAGATCAGTATTTTATAAACCACAGAGGTCCTGTTTTAATTGTGGTAGTATATGGCATTCTATTTATACTTGTAAAGATTATCATGATTTGTACTATAACTTTTATGATCCATTGCCTAAGGTTGATAATAGTACAAAGTCTGATAGAGTTGATAATGTCATAGTGAAGCATGCTTTTATTAATAATAATACTGACAAAGCAAATCCTGATGGAGTTAATCCTGTCAGGACTGCTATAGTCATAAAGTCTTCTGCTGCTAAAATTAATAAATTGCATGGAAAAGGGACCCAACATGTGTGGGTTCCTAAATGTTCTAACTAGTGTGTTTCTATTCTGATTATAGGGAAAAAGGAAAAATGTGTTAGTCATGGATAGTGGATGCTCTGTGCATATGTCTGGAAACAAAGCCCTGTTATCAGAATATGAGGAAAAAGCTGGCCCAACTTTGTCTTATGGAGATGGCAACATTGGACAAACTTTGGGATATGGCAATATAATCATTGGAAACGTCATCATTGAAAAAGTAGCTCTAGTGAAGGGACTAAAACACAACTTGTTGAGTATTAGTCAAATCACTGACAGAGGTTATCATGTCAACTTCTATTCCACACATTGTGAAGTAGTCACCAAAGAAACAGGAAAGATTGCATTGACTGGCTACATGCATGGTAACATTTATGAAGCCAACATTCTCTCAAATACTGATGTCTCCCCTACATGTCTCATCAGTAAAGCTTCAGTAGATGAAAGTTGGAATTGGCACAAGAAGCTTTCTCATCTCAACTTCAGCAAAATCAATGAGTTGGTTAAGAAAGATTTAGTGAGAGGATTACCAAAAGTGTTATATACTCCTGATGGACTCTGTGATGCATGTCAAAAGGCTAAACAAAGAAGGACATCATTCCAGAGTAAATCAGAATCCTCTATTGAAGAACCATATCACATGCTGCATCTTGATCTATTTGGTCCAGTCAACATTATGTCCATCAGTAAGAAAAGATACACTCTTGTAATTGTCGATGAATATTCTAGATTCACCTGGGTGTACTTTATGCACAGAAAAGATGAAACTCCTGAAATACTGTTGGATCATGTGAGGTTGATTGAGACAACCACAAAGTACAAAGTCAAGATTCTGAGAAGTGATAATGGTACTGAATTCAAGAATTCAAAGATGGAAGAGTTCTGCAAATACAAAGGAATTATTCAACAATTCTCTACTCCTGGCACACCTCAGCAAAATGGAGTAGTTAAAAGGAAAAATAGAACTCTTATTGAAGCTGGCAGAACTATGTTGGAAGAAGCTAAATTACCTACATATTTCTAGGCAGAAGCAGTCAACACAGCATGCTATACACAAAATCTCACATTGATAAACAAACATGGTGTTCCTCCTTATCAATAACTCAAGGAGAAGAAACCAAGTTTTAAGCATCTGCATGTGTTTGGTTGTAAATGTTTTGTTCTCAGAACTCATCCTGAACAGCTAGGAAAGTTTGAAACAAAGGCTGATGAAGGAATTTTCATAGGCTATCCTGCATCAAGAGCCTTTAGAGTTTTTAACTTGAGAACAAGGACTGTCATGGAGTCAATACATGTATATTTTGATGATAAGAAGATAATTGGATTGAATGAAGACTCACATGATAGACTGATTTTTGAAAATGAAGCTACCAAGGAACCTGAAGAAAATGAATCAGATCCTGTCAGTTCATCAGATCCTGATGGGTCACCAAATACTGATGACACATCAAATCCTGATGACACTTCAAATGTTAATTCTGATGATGCAAACAATAGTAATACAACTAGTAGTGTTAATGTTGAGGGGGAGCAACAACATTCCACTACAAGTTCAGAGTCAACTCAATCATCAGGACAGAATTCTTCAGATACTGATTCAAATGATGATCCTAATAATTCATCAGGAGGAGATAGTAATACTTCAGGGGGAGCTTCTAATGAATCAAATTCTTCTAATCAAGATAACATCAATTCAGGGGGAGCATCTACATCAAGGAATGACTTACCATCAGCAAGGAAATGGACTGCAAGTCATACTCCTGATTTGATAATTGGAGATCCTGATGCAAGTGTTCAGACAAGAAGTGCAACTCAAAATGAATGTCTATATAATAACTTTCTGTCAAAGGAGGAGCCAAAGAAATTTGAATATGCACTCAAAGATGCTGATTGGGTTACTACAATGCAAGAAGAATTGAATGAATTTGAAAGAAATGAAGTCTGGAAATTGGTGCCAAGACCAAAGAACAGGTCAATTGTTGGTACAAAGTGAATTTTCAAGAATAAGACTGATTCAGATGGTGTAATTATCAGAAACAAAGCAAGGCTAGTTGCAAAGGGGTATTCTCAACAAGAAGGAATTGACTATGATGAAACTTTTGCTCCTGTTGCAAGACTAGAAGCCATCAGGATCTTTCTGGCTTATGCAGCTCATAAGAAATTCATAGTTTTCCAGATGGATGTGAAAAGTGCTTTCTTAAATGGTGAACTAGAGGAAGAAGTATATGTTGAACAACCTCCTGGTTTCATTGATCCAAAATATCCAGATTATGTTTACAGATTGGATAAGGCACTTTATGGACTAAAGCAAGCTCCAAGAGCATGGTATGAAACCTTAGCTCAGTTCTTACTAGAAAGTGGATTCAAAAGAGGTACTATTGATAAAACTCTATTTTATTTGAATCATGGCAAGGATTTGCTTTTAGTTCAGATTTATGTTGATGATATCATATTTGGGTCAACAAACAATAAGTTGTGTGAAAAGTTTTCTAAGCTTATGCAGTCAAGATATCAAATGAGCATGATGGGAGAAATGAGTTATTTTCTTGGTCTTCAAGTTAAACAGACTGATGATGGCATTTTTATCAATCAGTCTAAGTATACAAGGAATTTACTGAAAAGGTTTAACATGGAAGACTGTGCTACTAAAAGTACTCCCATAGCTACAGCTACCAAACCTGATCCTGATCAAGGTACTGAGGTAGATGTAACTCACTATAGAGGAATGATTGGCTTTTTATTGTATCTCACTACAAGTAGACCAGATATCATGTTTGCAACCTGTCTGTGTGCAAGATTTCAAGCAAAACCTAGGGAACCTCATCTGATTGCAGTGAAAAGAATTTTCAGATATCTCACAAGCACTCCTTCACTTGGTCTTTGGTATGCAAGGGAATCAGATTTTGGTTTGTGTGGTTATTCAGATGCTGATTTTGCAAGATGCAAAATAGATAGAAAAAGTACTTCAGGAAGCTGTCAGTTTTTGGGTGGTAGACTAGTTTCATGGTTCAGTAAAAAGAAAAAGTCTATTTCTACTTCAACAGCAGAAGCTGAGTACATTGCTGCAGGAAGCTGTTGTGCTCAGATAATGTGGATGAGAAATCAGTTGTTAGATTATGGCCTGTCATACTCAAAAATCCCTATTTATTGTGATAACCAAAGTGCTATTGCAATGACAGGAAATTCAGTTCAGCATTCTCTTACTAAACACATCTGTATTAGATATCATTTCATAAGAGAATAGGTTTTGGAAGGAACAATTGAACTTCATTTTGTTCCTACTGATCAACAACTAGCTGATATATTCACCAAACCACTGCCTGAAGCTACATTTAACAAGTTGGTGAATGAACTTGGAATGATGAACTTTGAGAATTTTTTAGAAAAGTTACAGAGAAGAAATCCTGATGACTAATCAAATCCTGATGGTCATTCAGAAAGGAATGTGTTTTTGATCAAATCCTGATATGACAAAATCCTGACAGGAAGTCAACTGGTCAATCCTGATGCATAGATCCTGAATCTGGTGTGAAAACCAGAGGTTTTAAGGCAATTTGAAAACAACAGTGCTGGTATTCTCTGGAAAGTAAAAGCTATACTTGGTCTCTGATTAAGTATTAAGTTTTACTTTTAAATCTCAATTTATTTTCTAAGGAATTACCATTCATCATTTTAAATATCATATGCATTATTGCTAACAATTTGTATAGGAAATAAAGGAAGATGAACAATTGAGAGAATTGATAAATTTCATTGATACTTGAAGCTGTTTACAAATGGAAAAGGAAAATTACATTGTTTTTCTAGTCTAGTTTTCTATTCAGGAACACGTGCACTGCAAATTAGCATGAATGCTCCTGAGTAGCTTCACAGTCCATCAGGATTGGAAGGTCTCTTGTTCCATCCTTAAAGGACAAGAAGAGGAGTTGATGCACTTGAAGGTGGATCGTCACCGTGATCACCGGGACTCTTCCGTGACTCCAACTTGCAAGACATACAAGCATCACTGATTCTCTTTCTTCTCTCAAGCTCTCGTTCGAGCTCCTCATCATCTTCATCCTCTTCATCATTGACAATGATGAGATTGTCAAGAGGATTCCAGTCAGGATTTGCCTGCTGGAACTTGTGCCAAAGCACATCAACCATTGCATTAACAAAGGCCTCATGTTCATGAGGATCAGGAACAGGTTGAGGTTCTTCATTTTCTGCAATTTCTTCTAGAACCTGATCCATCTCCTGCCAGATTAACTCTAAATCATCGAGTTCTTGATCAGGTAACGCGTCCTGTTGGTTATCAGCAGCCATGGAGAAACGACGAAGATGAAAGGTTTTCGTAAGTTTTTTTTATGGAGAGGGTTTGTGTATTTTTGGTAAATGATGTTTAACACTCTCTTTTATAGAGATTATTTGATCAGACTGCAGGTCATTCGCTTATTCTCGAGGCGACGGTTCAGTTTTCTATGACTATTTTGTCTTGATAAATGGTAAGAATGTTTTAGTGGGTTCTACATCATTAATTTGGTGAATTTTTTTTTAAAAAAAACAAAAACATTCTTTCAGGATTAGTGAAATAAAATTTTGTTTTCTCAAATGAAATTTTATTCTCACTTCACATAGATTTGTTTTTTTTTAATCCTGATAAGGCAAATGGTTTTATTGGTAATGCTTTTATTCCTGATGAGGTTAGGTTTTTCTTACATCAGAAAATGCCTACTTGTTATGGATTACTTTCTAATGCTATGGGGCAAGGCCAATCACACCTTGTTCCTAACCCAAACATTCATCTCAAACAGTCTAAACAGTCAACGGCCACCTCTAATGTCTCTCAAAAGACTTTAGTTGAAAAATCAAAGAAATCAGCTAGAACTGATGTGTCAGGAAGGCAATCAGGTTCAAAGGATTTTTCCTCTACACCACTCACTAAAAAGAAGTTACAAGGGGGTGTACAAGGGGTCCTGGTGAAGAAAGCTGCTAAGGGTGTTGAGGCTGTTTCTGTTAAAAGGAAGTTAGTGCTTAGGGATGAGACTGATTCAGAGGATGATTTACCTATATCCTCTATAATGAATGTGAATAAGGAAGTTGCTGATACTGCTATTGAAGCTGTGGCACCTTCATCAAAGCCATAGAAGAAAAGGACATTATAGAAAAGCAGGTATCATATTCCTTTAAAGGTGCAAATGAAGGATACCAATATTCAGACATCAAATCCTGATGAGTCATCTACTCCTGATGCTATAGCAAATCCTGATGTTGGTATTCCTGATGCACAAACGAAAGTTGTCTCTATCTTAGACTCTCCAGCAAAGGCCTCTCCATCTGCAAAGATTGTTGAAATTTCATGGGAGAAGGTTGTTGAGACTGCTTCTAAGCTTGGATTTTCACATCCATTGGAGAAGAAAAGGAAAGCAGCAGACACTACTAGAAAAAGTAGATAAAACATCGGTGTTTTAACATCGGTTACAAAAGCCACCGATGTTAAATGGTATTTCAACATCGATATTTTCTAAAGCGATGCTAAAGCGTGTTTTAGACATCGGTTCAAAAAATAACCGATGTGAATTCTTATTTTTAGAAAATTAAAAAAATCTCGTATACCACACTTTCCCCCTTAATAATCTATGTTCCCTCTTATTTCCCAAAATATTCTCCCGCCCCCGTTACCGAAATTTCTATTCTCCCAATTTTCCCCCTTTTCCCACCTGGTCAACACTCACCCTCTCACTTTTCACTCACTCTCACTCTCTCTCACAGCCGTCTCTCTCTCCATCACTCACCATATCTGTAACCCTAATCCACAAATTGATACACTAATCCACAAATTGAAACCCTAATTGAAGAACCGAACCGAGGTAAAAAGAAATCGACCTAATTGGGTTAATTTCTTTTTCAATTTTTGATTTTTAATTGGGTTAATCGGGTTAATTTCTTTTTCTACAGATGTGGAGCTTAGAGTTGGCTTTGACTTTCGGTGTAAGCATCTTTTAATTGGGTTAATTTTCGATGCTTTTCTCTTCTTTTCTTTAATTTTGCATGTATACTTACATCTTGTTCTTTTCTTTCGTTGTTTTTTGTTTTACAAATATATCTCTATATACTTTTATATTTTGTATGCTTGTTTACTTTAACTTGATATTTTTTTTTGATTTTGCATGTATGCTTGTTTTGTTTTGTATGATTTATTTATAGTTGTATGTTTCCGTTTAACTGGTAATGCGAATTATTGATAAAATGTGAGTTTTTTGTGTCATAAAATGTTAGTTTTGGGTGTTATAAAATGTGAGTTCTGTTCTTAAATTGCATAACCTTTTAATTTAATTTTAAAAGTCTGTTCATATGTGACATTGCAAGTCTGTTCTGTTCTTATTTTAATTCTAATTTTATTTTGTTTTTGCATATCAAATCACTACTATCTTTACTAAAACAATCCATTTCGTTTCAGGTATAACATGCTATCGTATTATGGTTGTACTAGGGAAATTTATGTACTCTTATTGGTTCTTTCTTATTCTAATTATGATGATTATATAAAATTTATAAAAATAATCTGTAATTTGTGCTGCTAGGGAGAACGAGAAACTCTCCAATCATGGCGACACCAAAGAAGCTCGTAGTATTATAGTGACAGAGCTCAAGGAACTGTTCAAAGAAAATCCTCTATTTACTGACAAGCTTGCCTTTCCTATCGTAAAGTCATCAAGATTGTGACCCTTGATCAACCAGAGGTATTGTTGTTTGGATTTATAAGATTAATCATCAATTATCTAAGGGATTTAGCTTTTCATTCTCTCTTTGTTTTTATTGCTAAGTTGTAACACCATTTTGTTTTACATTTGTAATATGCAACCATTTCCAGTTGCTACCTCAGCTGCCAATACTAATGGTCTAGCAGGTTGCGTGACAAATTCTAGCACTGCTTCAATATCTGTTCAACATGGCGTTGTTCCAACTCAAGGTCAGAGTTTATATTTTAATATTTACCAAGATTATCATCATTTGTGTTGCACATTTTGGACAATATAAATTTACTTTCATTAAAATATATTAAGATATTCATTAAAATATGCATCTTTGGTATTCAAGTTTGTTCTCAAGTTGGTTCTCAAGTTTGTTCTGGTTCATTCACAAATGTTTCATGGAATCAGAGCAGAACTTAGTCAACCTTTTGTCTGCTCATCTGTTTTACTATTTATTTTCTTTTCTTTCATAGTATCCGGAACTTAGTTGTGTACTGGTACCTTGCAAATAAACTTGCATTCGTTATGATCTTGTTCTTATTTGTTCTCTTCATTTTGGTCCAGAATTAGGTTAGAAACTGGTAGTGCATCGATCTTGTCTCAGCAAAAAGATACAGATATATATGTGGAAGAGAGAAAATTACTAAAGCATCAGGAACAGAGGATACCAAAGGTTGTAGTTTACCCTTAAAACCATACCAATTGATGAAGTGTCATATATACTGAGAACACTTGTACCTAGAGTTAAGTGCAGCGGCAGCGTTTTTTATTGATGTATTATGCATGAACTCATATAACCTTTTTGTTGGCTAATATAGTCATATACCTATATCTCAAGAGTGTTGTTTAATTTGCAGGCATTCTTGCTGATATTTTTCTCTGAACTGGGAGATAAAACCTTTTTCATAGCGGTAAGAAAGATCCTGCTACTGTAAACTTTGTGTTCATGTGTTCTTTCTATCATCATTGGTGAAAATACTAGATAGCTATCTTGTGTTTGTAATTTTGTATGTACCTGTGGAAATGCAGAAATTTTCTTAACAAATTCACCCTTTTGAGTAAAGTAAATATCATGCACGACATTCAATAATAAATCATACTGTTTGACGCATAACTAGTTTTTCATTGCCCTTTTTTTTGTTTTGGCAGGCACTTTTAGCGGCCAGGAACTCATCTGTTGTTGTTTTTTCTTGGGACTTTTGGTGCACTTGGGTATCTAATTTGGCTACAGAAGGCGAAATTTATAAAAGGCCTCTGCATATACATAAATTGTAAAAGGCCTTTGTATATAGCATCTATATGCGCATGCCATACATATATAAATGTATCAACTATTATTATATTTGATGTATATGGGTTGTCACCATTGCAGGTGGGTCACAGGGCCAATGTTTTCGGTCATGTTGATGGTCCGGGTGAAGGTGCAAAGTTTTCGAGTGATTTATTGAAAGACAAGAAATGAAGCTGCTTTTGATTTAATATGGTGGCTTCTTTGGTTTGACTTAAAATGCACTAGGGGATGGTTTGTGTGGATGTTGGGTATGACTTTGTTTAGAAGTTAGTTGAAACTAGAGGTTTGTTTAATTAGAAGTTTTAGTAGAATATCAAATATTGAAATATATGATGTTGGAACTATGGATAGCTAAAGCTATTTTGAATTTAAGAATACTCAATTTTTTTGGTATATTTTGGTTTTGGTTTGAGATCACAAATGAGCATAATTATTGGTGAAAACAAGTAAATTTATTATAAACCTATGTGTAAAATTAAATTAACAACAATTTATTACCAGCAAACTGATGTATGTTGTTGACATTTAACATCGTTTTATCAAAACAAATCCATGTCTATAAACACAAATTATATCAATTAATTCTAAGAAACCGATGTGTATTTGAATATTTAACGTCAACTTCATTGACAAAGTGATGTTAATATATACAAATTATATCAGCTAATTCTAGGACACCGATGTGTAATGGAATATTTAACATCGGTTTCGTTAACAAAATCGATGTGTATATTCATCTTTGACATCGGCCAAAAACCGATGTTATAGGTCCTGACCTTTAACAACACACGCGAAGACATCGGTTTGAAATGTACATTGACATCGGCCAATAACCGATGTTGTAGCCTGTTTTTCCAGTAGTGAGAGATAGTTTTCAAGAGACAAAAGAAGCTGAAAGGATCAAGCCCACAAGAACTTGGATCTCAAAGTGATTCAGCAGCTCAAACTGAAGATCCTGCCACACAAGAACCACTCAATCAAAGTTTGGGTGAAGGCTTAGCTATTGGAATGGTCCCGCAAGAACCATTTTCTCAAAGGGAGAGTGAAGACATCAACATTCCAGCCACACAAGAACCGTCTTCTCAAAGTGAAGATGCAGGCAAAGCTACAGCTTCTAGTGAAAGATTGGTCAAGGACACTATCAATGAGGGAAGCACACAAGAACCTCCAACTCAAAGTGTTGAAGCAGCTTCAGAACCTCATGCTACACAAGAACCATTGGTAACAGATACTGATGCAATCTTATCAAATCCTGACGGTGTTCATCCTGATAATAGTGGTGCTCCTGATGCTGAGACAATTTTGATACAACCACTAAGATCACGACCAATGGACCATCCTATCACAGATTCATAGGATAATTTGAAAGGTATAGCTATTCCTGATCCTGATGTTACTCATGATGATGATGATTCTGATGATAGTGATGATGATAATAATGACGAGAAGGAACAGCTTGCCAGAGTTCTAAAATCTAGTCTTGGAACTAATTATGGTTCGTCAAGCACTTTCATGACTGGCAAGGCTTCTACTGGAAAAGATCTCAGACAAGATTTTTCTATTCCTTCTGAAATCAATACTGCAGAAAAGCTGAGAAGGCATCAATGGGAAAACGAATGGTATAGGTCTGATGAATCTGTCAGCTATCCATATGCCTTGGATCATGCGTATGATGCAGTGAAGATGATAGAGAATCCAGATTTGAAGAATCATCTTAAGGCTACAACTCTTTTATCTAGAAGCCTGAAACATGAGATTGATTATGTCAAATCTGCAACTGAGTTGGTGAGGGATGATATTTCTCAAAGCTTTACAAAGGTGCCTACTGCTCTTCAACTCAGGGTAGTTGAATCCCAAGTTAAGTCAATCATTATTGAACAAACCTCCATCAACAGAAGGATTGATTCTCTTGATACAAAGGTAACTGACATTCAAACCTCTCTTGCCTTAATTTTGAATATATTGTCAAATACTGATGTCAAAAAGGGGGAGAAGGTAAGTCAGACAAAATGTACACCTGATATAGTATTGAGAAATAATGATGATGATGATCATACTGGAAATGATGGTGGGGACAAAATTCTACAAGGAGAAACCTCTGATGCTGCTGTTATGAAGACAATTCAAACTTCTCAAAGTCAAACAATGCAGTCAACTCATGTTTCTGATTCTGGAGTAAGGACAGTAAGAACAATGGTGCAATCTCAGATCCTGACGGAAGAACAAATCCTGACATCTGGTCATGGACAAACTCTTGCTACAATTCCTGAAGGTGATGAAGATGTGATTATTGATAATCCTGAAGATGCATCAAATCTATTCCAGAAGTTCTCTACAAAAGATGGCAGAATTGTTACTCTATATCACACTGATAAAAGAGTTCAACAATTATTTACAAGAAAAGCACTCTCTACAGCAAGTGAAGAATATCCTGATCTCTCACATGAAGAATTCTTAAGACAACATAGAGAAATGATGGAAAGCTTTAATAACCCTGCTCCTGCTAGGGGTAGAGGAGGCAGAGGTAGGAGAGGAGCTAGAAGAGGTTCTTCAACTCAAACAGTGCCTAGACAGACAAGGTCTAGAGGTTTGTTAATAGAAGAAATTCCTGAACCTACTCAAACTCTAGTAGTTCCTGACAGGTCTACTTTTGGTGATGATGGAAATGTTGAAGAAGAACCTGAATTGAGAAGAAAGCCAAGACAATTAATTCTCTGCAATACAAATCAAATTGAAGATTCTAATCCTAATATTGTTCCTGACAATGTTCAAGATCCTGATGAATCTGAAATTCTGCAAGAGATTGATTTGTTAATCTTATCTACTGTGGTTAATTCTCACAACAAGGAAGTGGAAGAAGAAGAAGAAGCCAGAAGAAGAGAAATCACAAGAAGAACAAATAGAGATTTCAATCTCTATGTACATAGGCTTAAACTCTCAAATGAAAGATTGTGGAGAAATTCAAGCAGACAAGAATCTTTACTAGAAAGAAGCTATGCTTTTCAAAAAGAGAAAGATAAGAAGTGGAAACACATAAGTACACTGAGGTGTAACACACCTATCAATTTTCAGAATGGAGGAATTATAACAAGTGCTTCAAGTGTTGTTGATTTGTCTGATATGATTAGATCAAAAGCACTCTAGATACGAATGTTTTCAAATCTGAAGCAATTGTCAAGTAATTCAAGAGGAGGTATTGGACACAGGGATGCTGAATATCTGAATATGTCATATGTTGATCCTTACTCTTTGACTGAAATTAGAGGTACTTTAACTTCTGAAAACCTGAAAAATTTATTAGCTATTGATATAGTTATAGATTGTCATGATGGTATTGAAAAGAAAGAAAAGCTTATGTACTTCATGAAAGATGGTAGTGTGAAGATTCTATCCATTCAAGATTTGCTGATGAAAACTACAGAGGAACTGAAATATGTTCATTATCTGTTAAGATGGAAGAATAAAGTGTGCAAATAATGGAGTGACATGATCTTGTCAACAATAAGAAAAAGACTGGATGGAAACAAAAATTTCAATGGTAATTATACTCCCATGTACTTAAATCAAAGAGGTCAAGATGTGGAAATGCAAAGGAGCACTGCTGTTAAAGAAGTGACTTTTGGCATGACTCAACTTACTCTCAATCCTGATGGGAAGGAAATTGCTTATCTTTTGCTTGAAGAGCACAGTCTACTAAGAAGCTCCATACAGAATCTCAGAGCAGCTATTTACCAGATTAAGGAGGAAGATGAAGATCTCAGAAATCTTAAGGAAAGACTGATTCAAATTCTTGAAGAAGAAGAAGAAAATTTGTTATACAACTTCTTGAAGATGAATCTGTTCTATCAAAGAATTTAAACAGATAAGTTTCTACTGAAGATACTTGTACATTTTGTAAATATGTTTTTGACATCATTGAATCTTAGGAATCTATACTTTATTTCACAAAGTATGAGATTGGGGGAGATTGTTAGATCAGGATTCAATGATCGTCAGGATCTAGACTTCAACTGATCAGGATTGCTGACATCATCAGGATTGCATGGTCGTCAGGATCAGAATGAATATCAGGACTGGGATCAGGATTGATCATCAGGACTGGAAGCTGATCAGGATTGCTACTTCGAGTTATATTTGGAGTCTAGTTAAATAAGGAAGATTATTCTGTCGGTTCCTGGTTTGTAGTTTGTAGCTATCAATTAAGGATAGGTTTCAATCTTTTTAATTGATTAGGACTTATCATTGATAGAGAAGCTGTGTAGTATATAAACACAGTTTAGGTTTTGATTTTATATCAATCGCATACACGAGTATTTTTGTAACATAGAAGCTCTCAAGAACATCAGAATTTCTTGAGAGAGTTTTTGTAATCTAGCAGCTCTCAAGAACATCAGAATTTCTTGAGAGAGTTTGTAACAGTTTTATATCAGATTTAATAAAGCTGTTATCATTCTTTCATATTTGTGATTCATATCTTATTAAGTCGAGAATCTTACACAATTGTATTCAACCCCCCTTCTACAATTGTTTATTACTGGGCAACAACATTGCAACATATTTGAGAAGATGGAACAGAAGACTTTGAAGGCTGAGCACAAAAAGAAGTGAGCGTACAGGAGCAAACAGATTCAGAACAATGTGCCTGGAAAGGGTGAATATAATTTTCAAGATAACCAGGTAATTTGGACTTTCTAGTTGATTTTCTGAGAGGTGGAATTGGGGATGAAGCTGAATTGGACGAAGTATGAGTAGTTTGAGACGACCTAGAAGATTGTGTAGATAAATGTGATGAGTAAGGAATCTGAAAAACAGTATCTGTGCCAGCAGTTGTGCTAATGTCTGGTGTAGAAAGTGGTAAAAACTGATCTGAAGAAAGATTAACAAATGGAAATTTTGTTTCATAAAATACAGCATCTCTAGAAATATGTATTTGTTTCGTTTCAAGGTTAAAAAACTTATAGGCCTTTTTACCATATGGATATCCGAGAAAGACACATGGAATAGCCCGTGCTGAAAATTTGTCTCTATGTGGTATAGGTGTTGTAACATAGCTAAGACAACCAAAAGGATGCAGATGTGAATACTGAGGTTTTTGATTAAACAAAAGTTCAACGGGGACAGTCATTTTAAGACATTCGAAGGAAAACGATTGATGAGGTAAGTGGGAGTAAGCCCTAGAGGTTTCAAGAAGGTGTTTGTGTTTCCGCTCCACAACACCATTTTGTTGTGGAGTATAAGCACAAGACGTTTGATGAATTATGCCCTTTGATGAAAAAAATGAAGATGTAGTGTAACAGCCCGACTTTTCGGATTATTAATTCTAAATACAAAACTTAAATAAAACATAATTCTTTATTAAATAAATACAAAATCACACAAAAGTCAAAGCAGCAGTCAAACTTAATAATTCAAAAACATAAAATCGGAGACGCAGCTCCACAAATCCAATATTCAATATCACAATTTATTCTAATAATGCGATAAGTTTTTTCCAATTAATGCATCCAAATCAGCTAGCACGAAAATTCACAAAGTTCACATCCTTATTCATAATAAGCCAACAAAATCAAAACCTGAAATATTAGAAAAGGGTGAGCTACACAGCTCAACAAGTAATTGATTGACTTATTGATATTCTCGAAAATCAATGGGCATTTTTATAAAACAATTTTTCTCGAAACAATAATAACTTTGAAAACCTTTACGAAAACAAATTCAGCCCAAAGTTTAAATTTTAAAATCCAGAAAAGAAACAGAATTTAAAACAGAAACAAAATTCTTATAAATACCACAGTCTTGCTCTACAGCCACACTTTCCCAGTAGCCGGGATCTTATTTTTATTTTTATATGCCACACTTTGCCAGTGATCGGCATCTAAAGTTCAATAATTACGCCCCCTTAATAGGTATCTAAATTTGCATACTTGTGCGCCTACTAAGGGTATCTAAGGCTAATTCAGGAACTATAGTGCAAATTACGAAAGGGTTCGAAACATAGAGACTGAGGGATTCGAAGATTCTCGTATCTTATATCTTATACAGTTTGAAACAATATTCTTATATGTTATACGAAATTCAAAACAGATTCAAAATATCTTTTCCGAAAATAAAAGTAAGTCAAAAAGTACTTACCTCAAAAGCTATCAAATATCGAAATCAATGCGAGCAAATCCTATAATTCTATTAAACCAGTCAAAGTCAAATAATGTTCACACCATCGTAATATATAGAACCCATGCGATGCTTACAAACTTACTCAGTGAAATTTCAGACACCAAAATATCTTGCAAAATAGACCATTATTAACAAAATCAGTTATGACCAGTTCTAAAAATTGACAAATTACTCTATGAAAATGACTTTATCTGAGAAAGTACAAAACACGAAAAACGTAGTCAATTCCGAGATCTTTTCTAAATGATAAGGCTCGTTAAAAACGGACAAGTAACGAACTCAGAACATAGGCATTTGCGGACTGCATAACAGAATCAGCCCCTGATCAGGTTAGTATTTCGACGTTTAAGACATCGCAATCACCGAAATAGTCAGAGGAATGAAACACAAAGTACAGAGGTCGAAAAAAGCTTTCCAGAATGGTATCGCTCGTAATATTTGGATAAAGACTCAATTTACTATGAATTTTCAAAGTTAGACTTCTCAGTTTCGAAAACACACTGGCAGGTCAAGAAAACACAGAAAATCTCACGTTTGTAGACCGAATTTCGGAAAACACAAAAAATAAAAGTCGTAGATAATTCAAATACCTTTTCAAATTCCGACAAATAACGAGTCATATAGGATTTTTACAAGAATTCAGACTTTATATATAGTATACATACAAAATCGGAGTAGTCATACGAACACAATGGACAAAACAAATAACTCATGGGTATATATCATATTATATACCAAAACATTATCACATATACAAATAATCAATAAAATATGATTTACACATAATATCATACACAAGAATATACAGACAATACAAGAATCGTTACCTCTTTTTCTAAACTTGTTATGAATCTTTCGCTTTTCGTGTTCTTCTTCTCTCTAGCGGAGTCTCTTTTCTTCATGCTAGGGTTTTCTAATGATTTATAACTGATGTCTCTATCTTTTTTTTACACGCTTGTATCTAGCTATTAACTGGTCCATTATAATTAACTTGGGCCAGCTTAAACATTAAATTAAAGCCCAACTGTTGTGGAATAAAAACTGTGCTTGCACTACGCCATAGATGGCCTATCGCAACAAATTAGGGAGGGTGTTACCATATTGGATGTTACTATAGCTATACAATTTTTGTGCTATCGTAACGCAATGATTTTGGATGTTACCAAAGTCATGAACATATGTTACCTTAGTTGTAAAAGGTGTTACGCTGGGTAACATAGTGAGACGTGTTACCATAGAGTATTAATGAACAAATTAAATTAAATTTTATTTAAAATAATAGTTTGATAATTGTTTAAATTTAAAAGTAAATAATTTTAATAAATCGTTGAAGTTATCATTAGAAAAAGTAATATTCCATAAAATTATTGAATTATTTATATTTCATAAAATTTAAAAATATTTTTAATAAATTTAAAATAAAAATAATTTGAAATAAAATAATATTAAAGAATTAATAAAATTTTGATTAAATTCATTAACAAATTTATTAAAGAAAACAATTTGTGAATTATTACAAAATAATGAAAATAGTGAATTAACTAACAACTTTAATATAAACAAGTTCAAATAAATTTGTAATATTTTTTTAAAAATTAAAAAAGAAAAAGAAAAAAAGAAGCAGAGTCGGAGATTTCAATTATTGAGAAGAGCTTAGCGGCAAATAAAAACATAGGGCGGTAAAATGAAAAATTAGAATGGGGTCAAAAACAAGTTGGGGAAAATTTGGGGCAAAACAAAATAAGTACTCTCACTTCTCTCACAATTAGGGTTCACAAAAAGAAATTAGGGGCGAGCTAAATTGGGACAAAACTTATTCAGATAAAGCAGTCTCTCACTCATTCAAGGATTAATGGAAGCAGTTCAAGGATTCAATTAGGGTTAATCCAAGCATGGTTTGATAAATTCTCTCACTTCTCTCTCTGTCTCTCCCCCTATCCCCCTCATTATATTATCTGTCTCATTCTCCATCTCTCTCCCCCTCTGTCACTGAATGTTGTTTAGATCTACCGTGAAATTTTGTATTTCGAGATATAAATGATTTTAGTAACTCTTATAAGTAATTATTTGTTAAATTTATATTTATTTCTTATTCTAATTTCAGAGAATGGTTTACTCAACTGCCACAGAAGATGATTGGTTTTCTTTTTGGTATCCTCTTTGCCACAGACGATTCACTGTAATACCGAGTTGCTATGTTTTCAGTATGTATGAATGCTTGTGTACTAGAAACAAAATTTACCTGTCAATTAATTTTATGTGTGTCGACCAGGGAAGTATGCTCTACAAATGTAAATAATAAGTGAGTTGGTGATAATAAGTGAATCAATCTATTGAGTTGGTGAAGAGTAGGATAAGTGAGCATAAGGTTTGTCATTCATGAATAAATTAGCTACACTTGTTCATCCTTCATTACTCTTTTTCTAATTGATATTAGTAGAAAGTCATTTGATATAGTTGGACCAGGCTAGTAGTATCATCTCAGACTATATATTTTTGCAGCCAGAACTAAACGAAATGGATAAAAAGAGCCTTCAACAGGAGATTGAAGCACTGTTGTCTGAAAAAGCCAGAGAAAATGAGTATTTGCTGTCTCTGCAGCATCAGATTGAGATGTTGAAGGTAATTATTTATGTGACGTTTTACCTACTTTCCTATATGTTAGAGAAGCAGGATTACAAAACCTCTGTTGTATTTGTGTTTCTGATATTTTTCTCTCATTTTGACATAAAGTTGTAGCTGTCAAGGTCACATTGGTTTTAGAAGTAAAGAAGAATTTTCTTTTTTTCGATATATATTATAATCCCCTTAAATTTGATATATTTGGACTTGTATAATGTTTGATATGATAAAAAGCTGAAGTACTGTCAAATCAATTATATGTGTTACCACTGTTAGCTGGTCCTATGGTGGTAAAATGAACTTCATGTGCTAAAATTTCAAATATTCATTATGAAAGCTTTTGTGTCAGTCCTCAAACTTCACTGAAGTCTTGACCATATGGTGTTCATCAAAGTACCATTTTGATGCCTATTATTTACATACATATCGAAATTAAGTAGCTTCTCAACATACCTGATTACTTGTGTATACAAACTTAATTTTGGTGTTTTTTTGGTGAAATCATATAGTTCCTTCTATTCAATGTATCAAGTATAAGCATCCACCACATCCCTTCTTCCCGAAATCACTATTTGAACTTAAAGTGAATGTAATTTGAAATCTCTAACATTTCCTGGTTTGGCACAAGGCAAATTCTTTGGCTTTTATTAAATTTCAATCATCCATTGGATACCTTTTGTGATTGTCCAGGTGGTTGCTGCAAACATGATCAGGACGGACATGTCATTTTCAGGTACACACATGCTTTCTGCTGTTGGGAGGTACCAAGAAGCTTGTTCCCAGGTTTTATAACTTCCTTTTTCTTTGAAAAAAAATAATAAACATGTTTCTCTATACCAGTGCTCATATAGCTATATTTATGTTGTTTGTTAGCATTTGCAAGTCAGTGATTTTTTTAATTGTTTTAGTTTACTGAAAAACTGATCACACTTTCTGTCCATTGCAAACAATAAAATTAAATTCTATTCCATATATCCCAGTCTGTTCATGGTCAGGTACTCTGGTCCAAAAACTTTACACAAGGCAATGCAATTATATACCAGATACTGCTGCAATTCTTTGTTTCAAAGTGTCATAGTACACTTGATTATATATGACAAAGTTGCTGGAAAGAGTTGTTTATTAGAATTGGGGCTGGTTTTTAACTTTGATCCTTTTAGTGATGAACTTGTTAAATATGTTTGGTTTTGGCTGGCTTTAATTGTTGGGTCACACATCCAGTGTTCCTAAAACCAATTTCTACACTTCTATTAAGCCAAAGTTGATGATTAAGGTTGATATCTTTGATCATCTGATTGATTATATTGTTTAAGATGTTTAGATCATATCCAGTGATCGAGTGCATGGATATTTAAATTTGAATTATTCTCTGATTTTCTTATTGAATTTTTATTCCCCAATCAAATATTTGAAATGACTATAATAATTTTTGGTACATGTGGTCATTTGCATATCGTGTATTCAAATTTTTGCTAGAAAAAGAAGCAGACATATCCAAATGAGAAGCCACCGGGTGCAGCGATTTTTGCTATAACTCGTAAGCGCAAGCCTAGACGAGAATACAAGTCTAATCCTGATGTGATGTAGTTCAGAGTTGTAAGTAATTTATTTTTGCAATCAATCCCTTAAATCCATATTTCATCTTCTGAGTCAATATTTATTTCCATATATTGACATGTTTATTTTGTAGGATATAATTAACAAGAAACTCCAGTCACCAGAAGGACTTGATGGTCTTGACGAACTAGTTTCAGGTGGAAAACAATCACATGGTCCATGTTGGCTTATAGGCAGACATGATGTGAAGTGTGTCAAAGCTTCTACTCAGAATACAGCTCCACCAGCTCCAACAGATTCATACATACAAGAGCTGACAATAGCTTATAGGCTATTGTATTGTCTTAGTACTTGTATGTTTTAATTTATGTTCTTTAGTGTTGGTTGTTTGGTGGATGGTGTTGGTTATTTGGTGGATGTTCTTTGTTGATGTTGGTGGTATGGTGTTAGTTTGTTACTAGTATGGATGTTATTGATATTTAATTTGGTTGGTTTAATTTGATGGGAAATATAACATTTAAATGGTATTTTTTTTATTTTATTTCACATAAGGTGTTACTATAGGTACCTAAGTGTGTTGCAGATGACTATACAATTGTGGGTTGTAATAAATATTAGAATGTGTTACAATAGGTACCAAAGTGGGTCCAACAAAAGGACCCACCATGTGGGCCCCACAAAGCTTATCTAATGGACCCCACAGTGGACCCCACGTGTGGGTCCCATGTGTGGGTCCCACATGTGGGGACCACTTATGGGGCCACGTGTGGGGCCCACTCTCTGGTTTCTGCAAAAATGTAATATCTTTGGTAACACAGAAGGTATGTTGATGTATAATGTTTATTGTGTTGCTGTAGATATCTTTAGTAACACAGTTTGCTATGTTACCTTAGGGGTCCTCAGTATGTTACTATAGACCCCTATAGCAACTCCTGAGAACCTAACACAGCTCTGATGTTACCGTAGCCCTTTTTGGGGCTATAGCAACGCGAAATTGGGCTTATAGCAACATAGTTTTGTGGTTACAAAAGGCCATTTATGGCGTAGTGTTGTGAATTTAATGCTAGGGTTAGAGAGTTTCGAGCTTTAATGGCTGTTCTCGTGTTTCGTGACTAAATCAGTCCTCACAAGATGCCTACGTATCTCAATTTGTAATTGAGAATCAAGCCAAAGACGTCGTTCTGATTGAAGGTTCAGGTCCTTTATATAGGCGTCAGGAGCCTTGTATTTAAGGTATGTTTGGGAGACTTAGCGAATAAGTCTCCTTCTTAACAGTGGATAAGTATTGTATTCCTTGGTGGACAAGTCTTTTCCTTATTGTATGATAAGGACTGTGACTAAGTATTTCCTTTGATTGAGATTCTAGATCTTTCTTTGTAGAAGTCAGACTTTTTGGATGATTTTATCACACTTTGGACTCTTTTTATGAGTTGTATATTTTCCCTATTTATTAATTACGAAATTAATAAATAATTAGGGTTTCGGGCCTCTTTATCAGGCCTAACTCTTGGACCAATCTAGGTCTAATTAATACATCATTAATTATATTTCTAGGGTTATTTTTAGCCCATATCATTTGCCCCCCAATTTTTAGGAAAACTTTTCAAACTTTCGTAGAAATTATATTGACCTTTTTCAAGATTCGGGGTCTTTTTTATCCTTTACCTAGGACTTTATTTACACTAGTGTTTCACAAGTATCGCCTTATTGCAAAGTGTGGAGCGACCTACACATTTACGACGATTGTTGCCTTATTCTAGGCTAATTTGACATTTATATGAACCTTTCACGGTTTATTTTGTCTAAATTTCATGGTCATTCTCAAAAAGAATGTCTTAATTTCAAAAAAATTGGGGAAAACGATATTATCTACATAAATTATTGCCCTTCTTACCGAGGAAATATTTAAATAATTTCTCTTGTATTTTTCCTAATATTTAAGGAATTTCCATGTACCAACGTGTATTTTTAATAATTATTCCTAATATTTAATGAATTTTTATGTACCCACGGGTATTTTTAATAATTATTCATAATATTTATGGAATTTTCATGTACCCACAAGTAGTTTTAATAATTATTCCTAATGTTTAAGGAATTTTTATGTACCCACGGGTATTTTTAATAATTATTCCTAATATTTAAGGAATTTTCATGTACCCACAGGCATTTTTAATAATTATTCCTAATATTTAAGGAATTTTTATTTACCTACAAGTATTTTTAATAATTATTTCTAATATTTAAGAAATTTTCATGTACCCACAGGTATTTTTAATAATTATTCCTTATGATTAAGGAATTTTTATGTACCCACAAGTATTTTTAATAATTATTCCTAATATTTAAGGAATTGTCATGTACCCACATATATTTTTAATAATTATTCTTAATATTTTAGGAATTTTAAGGTACCCGCATGTATTTTTAATAATTATTCCTAATATTTTAGGAATTTTCATGTACCCACAAGTAATTTTAATAATTATTCCTAATATTTATGGAATTTTCATGTACCCACGGTTATTTTTAATAATTATTTCTAATATTTAAGGAATTTTCATGTACCCACGAGTATTTTTAATAAATATTCCTAATATTTAAGGAATTTCCATGTACCCACGGGTATTTTTAATAATTATTCCTAATATTTTAGGAATTTCCATAATTATATACACCTTTTCATAATTTTTAGGGTCTAATTCGTAATTTTCCAAAGGTCAGGGGTGAATTTGTCAGATTTGAAACTTCAGTGGAAAATTTGTTAGTTTATAAAGTTTAGTGGAGAATCTGTAAGTTTTTAAACTTCAGGGAAGAGTTTGTGAACTATCCAGAACTTGGGGTACTAAACTGCACTTTGGAAGTTTAGTCCCATTTTGGGGGTTCAGGTCGAAGGTGTCGACCTCATTTGAGGCCCTCCCTTTCGACCTCATTGAGGTCGACTTCAAAATATATTTTTTTTCAAATATTATTATTGAATAATAATATTTATTTTACCCAATTTTTTAAGGGTACTTTCGACCTCATTTTGAGGTATTTTCGACCTCATTTTGAGGTATTTTCGACCTCATTGTGAGGTATTTTCGACCTCAATTTTTTGTGGTATTGTCGACCTCAACTTGGTCCTAGGTCGAACAAAACGACCTCAGCTTTTCATGTATTTTCGACCTCATTTTGAGGTATTTTCGACCTCATTTTTGAGGTACTGTCGACCTCATTTTTGAGGTATTGTCCACCTCAATTTTCGACCTCAATTTGGTCCTAGGTCGAACAAAACGACCTCAGCTTTTCATGTATTTTCGACCTCATTTTGAGGTATTTTCGACCTCATTTTTGAGGTATTTTAGACCTCATTTTGAGGTATTTTCGACCTCATTTTTGAGGTATTTTCGACCTCAATTGGAGGTATTTTCGACCTCATTTTTGAGGTATTTTAGACCTCATTTTGAGGTATTTTAGACCTCATTTTGAGGTATTTTCGACCTCAATTTTTTGAGGTATCGTCGACCTCGATTTTCGTCTTCAATTTGGTCCTAGGTCGAACAATTCGACCTTAGTTTCACATATACTTTCGACCTCAGTCTTTCGACCTCCGTCTTTCGACCTCAGTCTAGGGATTCTTCGACCTCAGTTTCGACCTTATTGGTATGAGGTCGAAAGATTCGACCTCAGTTTCCTGTATAATTTCGACTTCAGTCGTTCGACCTCAAACCCAGTCTTTTTCGACCTCAATCTCACTCTTTTTCGACTTCAGTCTCGACCTCAACAGGTCCCAGGTCAAAGGTTTCGACCTCGTTCTCCCTTGCTATTTCGACTTTAGTCGTTCAACCTCGACCCGGTCTTTTTCGACCTCAGTCTCATTCTTTTTCGACCTCAGTCTCATTCTTTTTCGACCTCAGTTTTGACCTCAACAGGTCTTAGGTCGAACGAATTGACTTCAATTTTCTATGTGTTTTCGACCTCAGCCTTTCGACTTTAGTCTAGGGTTTCTTCGACCTTGGTTTCGACCTTAAATTGGTCTTAGGTCGAACGAATCGACTTCAATTTTCCATGTGTTTTCGACCTCAGCCTTTCGACTTCACTCTAGAGTTTCTTCGACCCCGGTTTCGATCTTAAATTGGTCTTAGGTCGAACGAATCGACTTCAATTTTCTATGTGTTTTCGACCTGAGCCTTTCGACTTCAGTCTAGAGTTTTTTCGACCTCGGTTGGTTCCAACAACGCCAAACGTGGCTTACAGATACAAAAACTAACTTGAGTTCTAACACCTTAGACCTCATTTGAGGTTTCAACAACGCCAAACATGGCTTACAAATAGAAGAACTAACTTGAGTTCTAACACCTTAGACCTCATTTGAGATTTCAACAATACCAAACGTGGCTTACAGATACAAGAACTAACTTGAGTTCTAACACCTTAGACCTCATTTGAGGTTTCAACAACGCCAAACGTGGCTTGAATTTTTGTTTTCGGGTGGAATAGTAACGACCTGGATTGAGATTGAAGCCATTTGACCTCGTTTGAGGTTTTAGCAATGCCAAACGTGGCTTATAGGTAGAGGACCTGATTTGAGGTCTAACATCTTAATTTTTACATCGAGAGGTCTTCATGAACGAAGATAGACATAACGTTTCACTTGCTTCTTTAATTCGAGCTTCCAGTATATCGAATCGAAGCTCGTTTTGAGCTCTACTTCCTCAAATTTTCAGGGGTTTCAACCCGTATATTAACCTTCTTCAAATAGGCCTCTTTAGGTTTTTAGTTGAGCTTGAGGTTTTTAGAACTACAATTGATCTTCTGATTTTAAGGATCGTGGTCTTCATGAATTTTTAATCTAAATTGGGGATCTAGATAGGACAAACTCAAGCATTCAATTAAGTTGAGGTCTTCAAGACTAAGATTCAAAATTTTCAAAACTAAGATTCGAGTCTTCATTCCATGTTAGGCACCTTGCCTTTTTGGCATACTTCTGATACTTCTTCTTGCCAATGGAGGAGTCCGAGCCTACTGATGACTTCATAGAGGACTTAGATGTCCCTCGTAGGGATGCCTTTGTTCTTGACAAGGACCCGTCTGATGACTTAGAGTAGATTTTATTGGCCCTGCGTGGCTCTCTATATCTTGCTTTTATTCAGGGTCCTTTCATGGACTTTAGGACTTTATTTGACGTTTGTAACATAACTCTTTGATCCTTCGGGATCTTCTATCCATGCATGTTATTTATGTTATATCTTGTAGTCTTATTTTTTCGATACTTCTTCTTCGGGGTTTATGCAACTTATTTATGCATATTCTGTTTCTTCGTTCTTGCATTCACTTATATTTATCTAGCTTATCTTTTGTAAGGCAATTCCTAGTACTTGACCTCTTGAATGGGCTGGCACTTTGATCAAGTGCTATTGGTACAACTTGTTCATTAGTAAAACAATAAGGAAATACTCAAACAAAGATAAGTAATAAAATGGTGAAAAAGAACTTGAAATGTTTTTTTAAAAAGAGGGTTCGACCCTTACATAGTACTCTACTTCCTACTAAGAACTTAAGAGCTCAGAATGGTTTCGTTGACCTTATTGCTACTTGTCCTATTAGTGGATCCTTTTAGGAAACACTTAAACATAATAAACTTTCAAATTTGGGGCATGCCGTGTTCTTGGAATCCCAGTCCCTTATTTCTTCATCGTCTCTTGAATCCATAACCTCGATTGGGAGAACCTTCCCCCGACTCCATCAGGCCTTAACGCGGCTATATAACAACTCATAGCCATCTTTTGATCTCTTTGTTCTTCACCAACCCCGTTCCTTGTTGGGAACTTGATTTTCAAATGGTAAGTTGAGGCAATAGCCTTGAATGTATGAAGGCCTGTCCTCCCTAGGATTGCATTATAAGTCGAGGTTGCCTTTATCACCAAGAAGTTCAGCATTTGAGTTGTTGTTTGTGAACCTTGCCCTATTGTCATAGGGAGCTTAATAGTTCCATCTAATTTAGATTCAACCCCATTGAACCCGTATATAGGTATGTTTGAAGGAGTCAGTTGTGAATCAGTATATCCCATCTTGATGAAGGCGTCATGAAACAAGATATCCACGGAAGCTCCATTATCTACCAGAACCCTCTTGGTTTTAGAGTTGCCTATTACAGGTATAATGACCAACGAGTCGTAATGGGGGAACTTCACCCCTTCAAGATCAGAATAATCAAAGCTAATAGCCACTTCTGTCTTGGCATGCTTCGGTGCTTCTCCTACAACAGTCATTACCTCTCGGGCATAAGCTTTCCTTGAGTTTCGGGAGGACCCACCAATAGCCGGTCCTCCAAATATCATGTATCAGACAGGCCCTCGGGGCTTAGGATTACGATCTTGGTCGTTGTCCCTCTTATCATAGTCTTTCCTTTCATAGTTTCCTTGCTGATTTCCTCGATTCCCATCCTTAGTGAACTTATCGAGTTTTCCTCTTCGAATTAAGAACTCGATTACATCCTTCAGTTGTCTACAATCGTCGATGTCATGACCAACTTATTTATGGAAATGGTAGAATTGATTCCTGTTTCGTTTCTCCAAGTCGGATCTTAGCGGTTTTGGCCATCGAAGATCTTTGTTAGGTCCAAAGTATCGTAGAAGGGGGGGTTGAATACGATACTCACAAATAATTTAATTTCGTTCGCGGATTAATCTTTTGTTCTATAACGAAATCAAACACACCAAACCAAATCAAGTTTCGGGGAATATATCTTTTTATAAATATAAACCTCGAGGGGTGCTACAATTTCTAATCCGTAGATTAGCGTCAATGAGTTTAAGGTAACACAAATACAAAACAATAATCAAGTTCTGAGCACTATTAATTTCTCTGGTAATTTTCTCCGGCTCTTCTCTCTCTCAGTTATGTGTCTGTGTTGAATACCTTAACTGAAGAAGACACAATCTTCTCTCTGTATTAATTGTAGTCTGTTTTGAAAAACCATCGAATGAGAATTGTAGAAACAATCATGGCCGTTGGATCTTCATCAACCTTTCAGAAAAGGAATTCTTTTCACCTGCTCCCATAATAAAAAACCATCGAATGAATAAAAATCCATCGAATTAAATAAATTAATTTGTCATTCGATAGTTTTTAAATCAAAACTATCAGATGCCAAACTAATTTACTTTGGTTTTTAATTAATCATTTCAACTACCATTCGATAGTTTTTCAATTAGAAAAATCATCGAATTTCTCTTTCTTGTCTTTAGTCCATAAATGATTCCACTGAGCTTCTGGGTGTTTAAGAAATAGACTGTATCAATTTCTTCTGAGACGATAAAACAACTTGATCTTTTTAGTGCCGTCACCTAGTGCAACTGGTCTGGTTCACAGATGAATAACACTTGATCAATTCTTATTTTATATCTTCAATACAATGCTGCTGATACGTCCCTTGTCCTTCTGGTTGCTTCATCACTGGAATCCCGTGGTACTGAACCCTAAATCATTCACATACTTCTGTCGTCTTGAAAGTCTTGTTTCTTTTGTTGTCACTGAGGCTTGAACATTTTCATGAACTTCTTTCCGTGACCTGTTTACGGACTTCAAGAATACATAACGTATTTTGATTTTTTGTGTTTACCTTTTCTTCTTTGATTCTGGATTCCTGTGCTTCTGTTAATATTATTGTTTGTCTTGTCCTTTGTTGAGTTGTAGTTATCTCTTTTAGATCTTATGTTACATTATGCTTTACAATCTCCCCCTATTTGATTGGATAGAGTTCGACAAGCAAATACTTTGAGGATAACTCAACTAACTAAGGAAACATGAAACTACTTAAAGTAAGACAGCGTAATAATATTAATGCATTCTGGATCAGATATTTATACATTTCCAGATTTCATAATTCAAAAAACAATTAAACTTTATACAATGAAGTTGCTCCTCTAGTCTGAGCTGATAGTTCTCTTGTTCTTTGCTTCATCATTCAGTCCATTCCAATCTCACCTTCTTCAATCATTGGATCGGAGTTAGCAGCTTGATAATCAATCACTGATGGATAGTGCAGTGGTTCTCCAGGTTTAAGGATTGCTCCTCGGATGTGTCTTCCAATATACTCAACCTCTTGACCCACTCCAGCCCACAACCATGCAATATTAACATCTTTCTTGTTTGGCTTTGGCATGTTTGGCAGTCTGGTATGCACTTCCAATCCTCTTTCCACTCTTTTCCTATAGTAAGGAACATTCTCCATTAGAAATCTTCTAAGAGTGTCTGCTGCTTTGTCCTTCTCCGTTGAAGAGAATCCAGTGGATCTAAGATACTTCTCAACTGAGATTAGATAGTTGCTTGGGTAGTCCCTCAGTTTGTTCTCAGCCAAATAGCAGATTCTGAACAAGTCATTCGTCATGAATCTAACCATTGGAGGATCTTCAGTAATCTCTGGACTGACTTTCATCACGATCTCCTTAACATGCTCTCGGAGCAGTTCATTTAGCCTTGTAGTTCTTTGGATCTTGATGAGTATAGCCTGCAATTCTGTATATGTCCTCTGTTCTAAAAACTTAGTAGAAATCACAAATGTACCTTTCTCCAGAAAACTGATTAATAAGCTCCAGGCACCATTTGCTTTAACCCCAACATTCAAACAGATTATAGAGCTTCTCAGTGCTTTGAAGTAAGTCTGATCATCAAGATTAGCACTTCTGATGTCCTGAATAATGACTTCCACCTCCGCATTGTCGTTGACTTGTAATCCGTCTTCAACTCCACAAAAGGTTTTATAAGCCATTTCCCATTCAGTACCATCTTTCTTTGCCAGATCTATCATCTTCTTCTTCCTCACTTCATTATACACCTTTATTCTCTTTAGCTTTTCACTTCTCAGAATTGCTTGCTGTTTTTCTTTCTCAGCTTGCCTGGCATCTATTGCAGCTCTCTGAGCTCTTATTGCTTCCAAGGCAGCTTCTTCTTCTGGTGACAGAGAATTTGATTCTTCTTCCATAATATCCTCATCCAAGATAGGATGTTCTATTGGTTCAGGATAATATGGTTCATGCTCCTCTTGAATAGGTTGCTCTTGCATGAATTCAAATTCCTCTTCACTCTTCTCTTCCTCCACAAGTTCTTCTATCCAGTACTGCCTGATAGGAATAGCTTTAACTGTTTCCCAAACTCTCCATCCATCCTTAGTTTGCTCCTTCTCCCCTTCTCCAACTTTCTCCCCCTTAGTTGAGGAATCCTCGATAAAAGCATCCTCAGCATAAAAGACATTAGAAGGATCAAGTTGTTGATAGGAGGGACCAGGTTGTCCAGATTGTTGGTTTTTCAGCATACTCCATATAGACTGTACTCCATCGCCTTGATTCTCCAAGAAATCCATAAGCTGCTTATTAAAGTCATTTATAGAAGCTAACGACAGGTCAATGTTTTCCAATCTTGAGTTGGTAGTCTTTTCCATATGATCCAGCCTCCTGTTGAGTCTAGACTCCACTCTTGAAAGGTTGTCCATTGCATCCTTCACCCGCGCTTGACCATCCCGGATAACCAGAACGTCCTCTTTCAAAGCTTCATGTCCCTGGGACAGTGCAGTTACTTCATTCATGAATCCATCTTTAAGCTCCCTTACGTCCATCCTCAAATCGACCAGCTCTTCCATAGCTTCCTTCTTTAAGGAGTCCACTGCCTGCTTCGTACCTGTTATAGTGCCAGATGCACTGCCAATGACCCTGAATGTTCTTCTGGAATCAGCTGCAGCCAAGTCAACTTTCTCTTGAATAGACTTTAAAGAAACATTGTCTTGACTGGAGGTGATCCCTTGGTCAAAGGAAGGTCGCAGTGGAACCTTGAATAATGGATTTCCTTCTTTATCATGAACTGTCATCTCCTTGAGGGAAGATTGAACTTGTAGCTCTCTTTCTGTTGGTAACAGCAGATCATCAATATGAGTTAGGGTTTGGGTGTCACTCCTCACGTTTGGCTCTGGGTGTTCACTCACAGTTTCTGTTAGTGTTTCACTCATTTTTCCTTTCCCACTCAGGCCAGGTGTAAGTGTTTGTGTTTCACTCAAATCCATTGTGCTGGTTGTACCTGCAGAAGAAAACACCGTAGCCGTCCTTAAGGAGGTCACCGGTGGTGCAATGGGGCTTCGCAAGTCCCCGTCCTTGGTTAAACCAAGTTGCTGATCATCCTTAGATGATATATCCTTTGTAGGATCTAGAGTTTGAATCTCTAGGGGGTTAGAAACAGGCTCTTTTAACAGCAGAGATCCCGAATCTTCCCCGTGAGTCGGTAAAGACTTCACCTCAGTTGACTCCTCAATAGTAATTGATTCACTGTCAACGAGTTGTCGATCTGCACCTACGTCAGACCCTTTACCCGCAGGATCCAGATATGTTCCATCTGGGGAGGTAGACAATGACCTTTTAGATTGTGCATTTAGGTCAAAGCCTTCTCTCGACGTCTGTGAAGACCCTTGGTTCAGAGAACCTTCAACCAGTGAACCTGACCGTAATATGGTCGGAACACCAGTTGCTTCCGTCAATTCCTCCTTACTTGATTGAGCTATTGGTTCAGATATTGCTTTCGTTAGCGTAGCCCAATCAGCATCAGAAAAATCAGTAAAGGGCTCTTTGAATGAGAGAAATGAAGTATCAGCAGTTGCCTCAGTTTCTGTTCTTCTCCTTTTAGAGGAAGGCAGAGCTGCTGTTGAAGGGTGTATCTCCTTATGTGGTGCTGCTTTGGCACTATCTCCCTCTACACTCAGGGATGTTTCTTTACTGGGTATAGGAGGGGAAGGAGCATCATATATGTTTTCATTTGGCTCGTTCAAAGGCTCTTCGACCGTGGTTAGAGGTTGTGGGTTTGCAACCTCCTGGTCTGGAATGGCCACTGAGGGCTCTGGATCAACATCCATTGGTTGAGGTTCAGGTGCCAGTTCAAGTTCAGGAATGTTACCTTGAATTACCTGTTCCCCTGGGGGTAGAAGAGGTAGGGGCACCGTTCTTAGATATTCAGTGAGAACAGTGGGTACCCCTGGAAGATAGTTGTTCTTCCTTATCAGAGCGATTATGGCATTGCTCTTCATCTTCGTACACTCCATTGTGTCTTCAGCTTCAAATGTCTCACGTTCATCATCTGTTAAGACATCATTGAGAATTAGCTGTAGGAACCTAGGATAGAAACAGAGCACATCTTCATTTATGCCTGTTCTTTCATCCAGTGGTCCCATACACATGATGACTTGATCAATCACTATCCGTCCTATGTTAATATGCCTATTGTTCGCAATGGCAAACCCTATCTTTTGAAGGAATAAGGGAATGCCATGCAGATTAGTAAGCTTGGCAGTAAAAACATGTATCAGGGTATGAAAGAAAAAATTCCATGGCTTTGGCAGGTAATGCTTTAGGAACTCTCCCACCAAGAAGTTAGGTTGCTGACTTCTGATAAGAGTGAAGAAAGCATGTATTTCCTCAGTTGTGGGATCCAAAACAAGGTTTTCTGTTGGAAAATGTAGAATTCTATTGAAGTCATGTTCCGTCACCCTTATTGTTCTGCCCCCTGGCACAACAAAACTGAAGGACCGTATGTTATTCTCAGTTGTATCCGTGGCGGTTGTGTACAACGCAGTCAATTGATCAATGCAAAGGACCACGGGAGTACTTACAGCGTATGCCACTAACGAACGTGTATTCAAAAACTCTGCCCATGCACGAATTTGAGGATTCGTTATGGATTGCAGATTTTGAAACGAGACATGATTAGTTTTGGTTACGATAAATTCTCCAGCCATTATGTTTCAAATTTCCAGAAAATTAATTTTTAAACCAAAACTAATTTACCACTTAAATTTAATTAATTATACTAATTAATCAAATTCTTAACAATAAACCAAAAAAAACAAAAGTACCCCTTTTGACACTAACACAAAACTTCGAACACTTGTGAACTGTTGAACCCTTGAATAATAGAAATCAATATTCAAATCAAAAAGCCAAGTTCGATGATTTCTTTCTCAGAAAGTCCCAAAAACAAAAAAAACTTCAGTTCTCACGGTTAAAAGTGAATCAACAGTGACAAACAGTAAGTTTTTTAAGGTTTTCTTGCTTAATAATGGAGAAAACTATCGAATAGTTCTTGTTTTTGTGTGTATATCTTTGTAAGTATTGAACTCGACAAAAGCTTTTGATAGATCTGTAAAAAGTGAAAAGAAAAAAAAGCTAAGGCACGTTTAAATACTCTGAAAACTGACAGGGGTAAAAAGGTTTTTTCAGGTTTCGATAGATTTTAATGTACTCTCGATATTTTTCTGCAAGGGGTAAACCTGTCAACTGGACTTCGATAGATTTTGAAAACTATCGAGGTTTTTGAATTTTGAGAATTTAAAAGGTTTACAGAAAAAGTATCGAACTGTGACTTTTGAAAAAACTATCGAGCATAGTTTGTTTGAAAAACTATCGAGGAGTTTAATTATTGATAAATTAAATCCTCCCGATATATTTTTCATTCTGTTTTTTAAAAACTATCGAGGATTTAAATATTTAATTCAGTAAATCCACTTCGATATATTTTTTAAAAGAATCTCAAAAACTATCGAGAAATTTTTCGATAGATTTTCTGTTTCCTTTTCAAAAACCATCGAAATTAATTTCGATAGATTTATCATTGTACTTTGAAAAACTATCGAATTTCCTTAAATTCGATATTTTTGCTTCTGTCTTCTTTTTAAAACCTGTTCTTGTTTTAAAAATCAGACTTTTTATTTCCTGTCAAGTTTTAATTTTAATAAATCTGTTAAAAGTCATCAAAATCAATTCTTAACAGAAAATTCACAATTTTCTTAGAATAAAATCAATTAAATATCATTGAGTGATATTAACCAATTAAAATCTAATGAATTATGCTGCATTAATTTACAATGTTAAAACAAAGTAAATTAATTCAAATTAAATAGATGCTAAAATATTTAGAACAAATATTAGCACCTAAATAATTTTTAGAATTAATAACTAATTAAATGCCAGAAGATATATCATCCATAATTATGACATAAAATTAGTATAATAATCCTAACTACGAGAATTGCTCCAGAAAATAAACTCACAAGTCCAAAGGATATAGCAATTCTTGAACTCATGTATTTACCAGGACTCTCTGCAGTTACTGACTTCTAATCAAAATAAATTAATCAGAAAGATTTAACATCCCAAGTTCACCAACCAGCTTATTGAAAGTGGATTCATCAAGCGGTTTAGTAAAGATGTCTGCAATTTGATCCTCTGTGGGTACAAAATGTAACTCCACAGTTCCATTCATGACATGCTCTCGGATAAAATGATACCTGATGTCGATGTGCTTCGTCCTCGAGTGTTGCACTGGGTTGTTACAGATTGTTATGGCACTTGTGTTGTCGCAAAATATTGGAATCTTTGTCAACAAAAGCCCATAGTCACGGAGTTGGTTTCTCATCCACAAGATCTGAGCACAGTAGCTACCAGCAACAATGTATTCAGCCTCAGCTGTTGATGTGGACACTGAATGCTGCTTCTTGCTATACCAGGAAACCAATCTTCTTCCAAGAAACTGACAGCTTCCTGAAGTACTCTTCCGATCAATCTTACAACCTGCAAAATCAGAGTCTGTGTATCCAATAAGATCAAATCCTGTATCTTTAGGGTACCAAATTCCAAGATTTGGGATCCCCTTAAGATATCTAAATATTCGCTTAACAGCTATTAGATGAGATTCTTTAGGATCAGACTGAAACCTAGCACACAAGCATGTTGCAAACATTATATCTGGTCTACTTGCAGTGAGATAAAGTAATGAGCCTATCATACCTCTGTAGCCTGTGATGTCAACCTTCTTACCAGTTTCATCCTTATCAAACTTAGTGGCAGTTGGCATAGGAGTCTTTGCTGTAGATGAGTCTTCCGTTTGATACTTCTTCAGAAGATCTTTAATGTACTTGGACTGACAAATGAATATACCATCTTGCCTTTGATACACTTGCAGTCCAAGAAAGAATGACAATTCACCCATCATACTCATTTCATAACGACTCTGCATTAACTTTGCAAATCTCTTGCATAGATCATCATTAGTAGAACCAAATATTATGTCATCAACATATACTTGCACCAATATCAAATCATTTTAATGCTTTTTGACAAAGAGAGTTTTGTCTACAACACCTCTTGTAAAATCATTTTCAAGTAAGAATTCAGAGAGAGTGTCATACCATGTCCTTGGAGCTTGTTTGAGTCCATAGAGAGCTTTGAATAGAAAGTACACAAAGTCTGCCAGTTTTGAATCCTCAAAACCTGGAGGTTGTTCCACATACACTTCTTCTTCTAACTCCCCGTTCAGAAAAGCACTCTTCACATCCATTTGATATACCTTGTAATTGGAATGTGCAGCAAATGCCAGAAACATTCTGATGGCCTCAAGTCTTGCTACTGGTGCATAGGTTTCATCATAATCTATACCCTCTTCTTGAGAGTAACCTTTAGCAACCAGTCTGGCTTTGTTTCTCGTTACAATGCCATCTTCGTCCAACTTATTTCTGAATACCCATCTTGTTCCAATAACAGATTTTCCCTTAGGCCTGGGTACCAGCTTCCAAACTTTCTGCCTTTTAAACTGATTGAGTTCTTCTTGCATAGCAATTACCCAATATGGATCATCTAGAGCATCTTCAACTTTCTTAGGTTCTGTTTCTGAAAGAAACCCAGAATAGTGACATTCATTTTGTGATGTTCTCCTAGTTCTCACTCCTGTGTCTGGATCACCAATGATCAAGTGAAAGGGATGATCTCTATTCCATACCCTTTGTCTTGGCAGATGCGATCTTGATGATTCTCCTTGTTCTAGATGTTGTGGAGTGTGACTAGTTGATCCTTCTCCTGCTCCCCCTGAGTTGTTGACAGTTTGATCTGTTGATTCTGAAGACTGACTAGTGGATCCTGTATGTTGAGGATTTCCACTTTGGTCACCACTTGGTCCAGAATCATTATCATTATGATTATTATTAATGACTGTAACAACTTCAGGTACTTCTTCATTGTCAGAGAGATCTCCTGATAGATTTTCAAATACCAAGGATTCAGAGTTCTCTCCAGTTTGCAGGCCTGGTCTTTTAGTGTCGTCAAATGTTACATTAAAGCTTTCCAACACCTTCTTATCTTCAATCACATATACCCTGAAAGCCTTAGATTCCAGAGAATAGCCCAGAAAAATGCCTTCATCTGCTTTGGCATCAAACTTGCCAAGATGTTCTCCATCTTTAAGTACAAAGCACTTTGCACCAAACACATGAAAATACTTCAGTGTTGGCTTCTTGTTGGCCATTAACTCATACGGAGTCTTTTCATGATCTTTGTTGATCAGGGTTCGATTCTGAGTGTAGCAAGCTGTATTCACTGCTTCAGCCCAAAAGTAAGTGGGAAGTTTTGATTCACTCAACATGGTCCTTGCTGCTTCAACCAAGGTCCTGTTCTTCCTTTCCACTACTCCATTCTGTTGAGGAGTTCTTGGTGCTGAAAACTGTCTTGATATTCCTTTCTCTGAGCAGAAATCATTTAGAACTGCATTCTTGAATTCAGTTCCATTGTCTGATCTGATTGTCCGCACAGGTAGCTTAGCTTCCACTTCTATCTTCTTGATGTGATCAATGATTAGTTGTGTTGCTTCATCCTTTGTTTGTATGAACAACACCCACGTGTACTTGGAGTAGTCGTCCACCATCACCAATGCATATCTGTTTCTTGAAAGTGACATAACATTAACTGGACCAAATAAATCCATATGAATCAGCTGTAATGGTTCAGTAATACTTGTCATTCCTTTGCTTCCATGTGATGCTTTCTTCGACTTCCCCTTTTCACATGCTTCACATAGTCCCTCCTGATTGAATTCCATCAGGGGCAACCCTCTCACTAACTTTCTCTTTACCAAAGAGTTCATAGTTTTGAAGTTCAGATGTGAGAGCTTCTTGTGCCATAGCCAACTTTGTTCTGAAGATGACTTTGCATAGAAACATGTAACTTCTCCTTCACTGGTAGAACTTAAGTCAGCTATAAACAAATTTCCTTTTCTCACTCCCAGTAGAGTAAGCTTCTCATCCTTCCTATTGGTGATCAAGCACTTGTCCTTTCTGAAATCTACATTGTAGCCTTTATCACAGAACTGACTGATGCTTAGAAGATTGTGCTTTAATCCTTCAACAAGAGAGATGTTTTCAATGATGACATTTCCAGCTTTCAATTTACCATATCCCGTAGTGAATCCTTTGCTGTCATCTCCAAAGGTTACAATCGGGCCGGTCTTCTTAACCACCTCTGTAAGCAGGGACTCTTCACCTGTCATGTGTCTAGAACAGCCACTATCCAGAATCCACACAACCTTTGAGCTTTTAACCTTACCCTGCAATCACAGATTGATTAAGCGGACTTTGGTACCCAAAATTGTTTGGGTCCTGAAGGTTTAGATGATTTAACAAGAGTAACATTTAATTTAGTCTTACCCTGTTTGATATTCATAGTATCTGTGGATTTAACATTATCAGTGTTATTGCTATTATCAGACATCAACTTAAAATAAGCATGCATGATGTTGTACTTACATAGCAAACACTCTTTCTTTCCACAGGGTTCATGATTATCAGGCATGTCAGACATGTTATGCATTTCAGAAGTATTAGCAGTTTCTACTTTAACCTTTTTACATGCATGTGTAAGGTGTCCAGCAGAATTACAAATAGAACACAACTTCCTAGATGCAATGGGAGAAGATGGAACCAATTCCTGATTAACAATCTTTTTCCTCCCATTCCTGTTCTTTTTAACATTACTAACTAAGGAACCTACTTCAGTTTTAGGTAAATCAGGTTTAGGTAATGCATTCTTTACTGATTTCCTAGGTAACTTAGTCTTTACCTCTTTTTCCTTCACTAAATCCTCCTCAAGCAATTCTTGAGCTATGAAAAGATCATCCTCATAAAAGAGAGGTGGAAATGGCTTAACAAAAACTGGACAATCAACATTCTTAAGAACATGTGGAGTATTCCTTTTGACAACTGAAGGTGTCACAGGGAATTCCAAAATCTTCTTACCAGCTTTCTTGTTATAGTCAAATCCTATAGCAGTTTTATTCTCTACGGCCTGAGTATCAATGATTTCCTTAGCCACTAGAGCGGAATTCTTAAAAGCATTCAGCTTCAAATCTAGATCTGAAATCTGCTTCCTGAGGATAGTCTCTATCTCATCATTACACTTGACCTTGTTCTCTAAGTACGCATTCTTTTGCTTAAGATCTTCTAATGTTACAGCTACAAGCTCTAGTTCTTCATTTTTAGATTCTAGCCTTTTAATCTTAAGAACTAGTTTAGCATTTTCCATTTCAGATGCTAGCATGCTTGTGTGTACATTAAACAATTCTACACTAAGATCTTGCACAGTTTTCTTGTACTCAGAATTAGACATATCAATTGTAGTTAAGATAGGTACCTGAGATGATTGAGGTGATTCCTCTGAAGAGTCAGCCATTAGAGCAACATTTACATATTCCTCCTCTTCATCCGAATCAGTATCATCCCAGTGCTTTCCCTCTGCTATGTAAGCCTTCCCTTTCTGCTTTCCAGAGAATGCCTCTAACTGCTGTTTAAGCTTGGCATTCTCCTTCTTCAACTCATCATAAGAATCCTTCTTTCCATAGACATCTTTCATGTCTCTTGCTTGACGAGGCTTCCGGCATTCAGTGGCGAAATGCCCTAACTCATTGCAGTTATAGCATCTTGATTTGCTCCTATCAATCATGCCAGTCTTGTAGCCTCCCTTAAAGCCTGTACTAGGTGTATAATTGCTCTTCTGGAATCTGTTGGTTGAGCCCTTGAACTTGTACTTAGGGTTTCTCTTGAAACGAATATGACTAAACTTTGCAGCTAAGTACGCCATGGTTTTGTCTTCCATTTGCTCAAGCTCTTCTAGGGTGTAGTAATCACTTTCATCAACACCCAGATTCACAGAGTCCATTTCTGCTTCTATTATCACCTCATTTCCAGCTCTTTGGGTTTGAACCTGAATCTCAGAAGTTATTGGTTCATCCACTACAAGTGCTGCTGATCTCACAAGTGCATTGTGCTTGCTGTCCACTGTCCCTGATCCGTAGATTATCACCCTTTGTTCCTGTTCCATCTCATAGGTCTTCAACTTGCCATAGATCATCTCTAATGACATCTTTGTGAAGTCAATTCTTTCCCTAATGGATGATGACTTGTGTTCTACATGATGGGGCAGCGTCATCATGAACTTCCTGTTCGATTCTCTCAGTGGATAGGTCTTTCCTTTCATTGCCAATTCATTGAGGAGCTTAGTATACTTCTCAAAGACCTGAGTTATACTTTCTCCTGGCAGGGACCTAAACGCTTCATATTGAGAAGTCAGAATGTCCAATCTGTTTTCCTGCACGTCTTCAGTTCCTTCCATAATTAGGTTAATGGTATCCCACATATGTTTCCCGCTTGTACAGTTCATCAACTGATAGCTCATTTCCTTGTCCGCGGAGTCCGCCAATATCAACATTAAACCGGTGTCCAATCGAATCAGTTCTTTGTCAGAATCTGTAAATTCACTTATATCCTTAGGTTGGGTGCCTGAAGGAATCCTGCTACCATCAGGAGCTGTAGATTCACTAACTGGTTTCATTGGTACAAACGATCCGTTCTCTAATATGCCAATATACAACGGATTAGATGCCTTAATAAATAACAACATCTTCATCTTCCACAAACCGAAATCATCTCTAGTAAACGGGGGAACTTTAATACCAGCGGTTGTCTTTGGAGCACTCATGGTTTCTGAAAATTTCAAATTGTTTAAAATTCAAGAAATTCCAATTAAATGAAAAATTTTGAAAGTTAAAAAATTTGCTTCGAATTTTCACGCTACGTTTGATTTTGGTCTCATTCACCGGATCTGATTTGTATATCAATCAAGTAGCTCTGATACCAATTGTTAGGTCCAAAGTATCGTAGAAGGGGGGGTTGAATACGATACTCACAAATAATTTAATTTCGTTCGCGGATTAATCTTTTGTTCTATAACGAAATCAAACACACCAAACCAAATCAAGTTTCGGGGAATATATCTTTTTATAAATATAAACCTCGAGGGGTGCTACAATTTCTAATCCGTAGATTAGCGTCAATGAGTTTAAGGTAACACAAATACAAAACAATAATCAAGTTCTGAGCACTATTAATTTCTCTGGTAATTTTCTCCGGCTCTTCTCTCTCTCAGTTATGTGTCTGTGTTGAATACCTTAACTGAAGAAGACACAATCTTCTCTCTGTATTAATTGTAGTCTGTTTTGAAAAACCATCGAATGAGAATTGTAGAAACAATCATGGCCGTTGGATCTTCATCAACCTTTCAGAAAAGGAATTCTTTTCACCTGCTCCCATAATAAAAAACCATCGAATGAATAAAAATCCATCGAATTAAATAAATTAATTTGTCATTCGATAGTTTTTAAATCAAAACTATCAGATGCCAAACTAATTTACTTTGGTTTTTAATTAATCATTTCAACTACCATTCGATAGTTTTTCAATTAGAAAAATCATCGAATTTCTCTTTCTTGTCTTTAGTCCATAAATGATTCCACTGAGCTTCTGGGTGTTTAAGAAATAGACTGTATCAATTTCTTCTGAGACGATAAAACAACTTGATCTTTTTAGTGCCGTCACCTAGTGCAACTGGTCTGGTTCACAGATGAATAACACTTGATCAATTCTTATTTTATATCTTCAATACAATGCTGCTGATACGTCCCTTGTCATTCTGGTTGCTTCATCACTGGAATCCCGTGGTACTGAACCCTAAATCATTCACATACTTCTGTCGTCTTGAAAGTCTTGTTTCTTTTGTTGTCACTGAGGCTTGAACATTTTCATGAACTTCTTTCCGTGACCTGTTTACGGACTTCAAGAATACATAACGTATTTTGATTTTTTGTGTTTACCTTTTCTTCTTTGATTCTGGATTCCTGTGCTTCTGTTAATATTATTGTCTGTCTTGTCCTTTGTTGAGTTGTAGTTATCTCTTTTAGATCTTATGTTACATTATGCTTTACAATCTTCTTCCTTCTCAATATCCATCAGAATTTGACTTCTTGAGGTGTTCAACCTTGCATACTCATTGAACCTGGGTCCAAAGTTGTTCTTTTTAGGTGGAGAGTCAGAATCCTTCACTGTTCTGGGATATTTGTCCCCAGCATCATACTCTTGAGTCTCCTTTCTCTTTTTTCCATTTTCGCTTCCCTCAAAAGTGGGTTCATATTTCTTCATACTTTCCTCGGCCTTGATATACTTTCCGGCTCTATTTGGAGCTTCAACATGCTTTCGGGTGGATGTTTTGCCAAGGATCTCTTGAAGTGATCATCACCGGTTCCTTGTTGCAGGGCTATCATAGCTACTTTTGTTGGGTTTTATACTAAACTATTCATTAGTAGTATATAAACATTGTCCATTTTATTGAGAATCTTGATTGCATATTTTTACATTGTCTGTTTATTATATATTGTGGATAATTTAGTATCAAATGGGATAACAGAAGATTAAATTATCAGTGTCTATATATAATATAAAGGGTTCACAGTTTAAGTGGAATTAGACAAACCACTGGAATAACTGAAGTATTATTTGGAATAGTTTATCTTGACTATTAAATAATACTTGTATACTTTGTGTATATTGAACAGGATCGAAATATTAGAATTGTTCTTCTATTCTGACAATAAAGAAGAACTAAGATTCTATGATATTATTAATGCTTAGGTTCTCAATCCAAGTGTAGTGATTGACACTTGTATGCAATGCACATGCTTTGATTCATATGTGATGTAATTAATTGTTAATTACAATATTATGTATTGAGCAATGACATTGCATGCAGAGTGGGATATTAATTACATAAGGAAACCATGTCCTGATAATATTCGGGTTGATGATGTCCTCTTGAAAGCTCATAAAGATAATTATGCTTTAGTCCTGCAGGCAGATTTGTTCTTGCATAATTATAAGGTTGAGTGGATGATCAAGGATAAAAAGATATTAATTAAATTAATTATCAGAAATTAATTTAATTAATGGACATACGATATCTTAAACATGGGGAATTTAATAAGCAAATAATATAGGAGCCGAATTTAATAATAAAGCAATTACGGTATTAGGAAAGGCAGTGCAGATATTAATTCGTTAGTGGATAGAATTAATATTTAATGACATTGGGCTTGACCCAGAATGTCATTGGGAGGCCCGACCTAATTGTCCATGATCCCTACTGGAGCCTATAAATATTCTTGTTCTCCTAAAGGCTGAAAACGTTTTTTCGGTTTTTCATAATTCGAGATTAAAACCTAGGGCAGCCGCAAGGAGCTAGGGTTTTGGGATTTCGAGGCTTTAAGGAGAGGAAACTTCGGGAGATCGAAGGCCACACTTCGCTCGAAGGGAATCAAGGAATTCAGTAGAAGACGTGGATCAGAATCGTATCGATTAAGGTAAAGTTTTCTTTTCGAACTCGTAATCAATCATATAGTAAAACGCAGAACAGTAATCATCCGTTCCAACAATTGGCATCAAGAGCCTGGTTATGCAGTTCTGCGTTTTATGATATGATGTCCATGTCGTAATTATATATGCATGTATATGGTGGTTGCTTGTATTGATTTTGTGATGCAGGTTGTAATCCACTATTATGGTCATGTTTTATTTGATTATGTGATTGGATCCCACGTGGTTTATCGTGGATGTTTGATTGTTGTAAATCACGAGGGTTTATCGTGATAGTTAAGATTATGATCAGATGTATGTAATAGAATAGGTTTGTTTTGCTGTATTATGTTGTATGTAATCGTTTAAACATCGGAGATACGAGAAACAGAGTTCTTCCGCTGCGCCATACTGTTTTCGTGGGAGCTTCGCTGTTTTGGCTGCAGATTTTGCATACGATGTCCGATTTGGGCGAATAAGCACTTTTCGGAAACGGCAGAACGAGACGAACAGGCTGGAATGTATCTAAAGAACCATTCCCCGATTTTTCGACCCATTCTGACGCTGTTTAGGCCTCCAAACGGGCTCCTGAAGATTTCGGGAAATTTTCAACGAAGGAATTCGAAGCTAATTTTCTGGGGCCATAATAGTGGATGTGTTTTATTATGTTTTACATAATTTCTGCTATTTATTTTAATTATTGCAATTTTATATGCCTTACGTGATTATCATGCCATGCAATACTAACCTTAGTATGCTAGAACGACATGGACATAGGGTTATATGTTATGCTTTAATTATGTTGATCGTCATGCCATGTTCTACTATGTTATGTGTTCTTTGTCTTGTTATTATGATAACATGTGGACCTCGAAGAATTAACATAGGACGATGCATGTAGATATAAAAAAATCCTCAAAGTAAAATACTAAGTGGGAGAGGGAATTAATTTGATATTAGATCCCATGGTCATCCATTATTGGTTGTATGTAATTTAACACTAGGACGATTATGAATTGGATATATGTCACCCATCGTGGCGTATGATTTATGACGTCTGGGTAGTGTTAAGGATATTACTAGGACAATCTTCTTAAGTTAATCACGAATATTGAAAGGTAAGCTCACCCCATCGTGACAAACCAAGTTTCATAGAATTCGAGAAAAAAGTTGGACATTCCTTGATTGATGTTGATAATGGATATTTCTGTCTACGGAGTTGTGTTCTTAAGCGAGTCCGTCTGTGACTTCACCGAAAACACCTGGGATTTATCCATTGATACATCGAACGGATGGGTCTGACTAAAGGCAACTTAAGATCTAAATAATGGTATACACTTAGCTATGAAAGATAATATATAGTCCACCCTAACGTGGCGTATTATTTAGTAGTAGGACCGAAGTAATATTTAAATTTAAATGGTATATATGTCATCCATCATGGCGTACCAGATATTTATGGAATTTAAATATTAGTGCATTAATTTTAATTAATTGTTAGAGGAAACCAATAGGTTTTAAGATATATGCAATTTTCTGATTAAGTGTTATATGCATGATTCTCAGGATAGAATGGGCTTTAATCCACTTTTCACCATACTTAAGGATAACAAACTTACCGGACCTAACTATATTGAATGGAAACGCAATTTGGACATAGTGTTGACTGCTGAAGAGTTCAAATTTTGTACTGTTGAACCCCAACCGGACCAGCCTGCTGCCGATGCTCCGGATGAGGAAAAAGAGTATTTTAAGAAGTGGACTAAGGCAGATGAGATGTCGCGATGTTACATTCTGGCAGCAATGTCGGGTGTTTTGCAACATCAGCATCAGGCCATGACCACTGCTGCAGATATGCTCTTTAATCTCAAGGAGCTTTTCGGAGATCAGAATAGGGCTGCTAGGCAAGTAGCAATGAAGTCTCTAATGAACACTCAGATGGCTGAAAAAACACCTGTAAGGGACCATGTTCTTCTGATGATGTCTCATATAAATGAACTAGAGGTCCTTGGTGCTGATATTGATGCGGAAACGCAGGTCGATATCATACTTATGAGTTTGCCCAAAAGCTTTGAGCCGTTTCGCTTGAATTACAACATGAACAAGAAGTTGTATAGTCTTGCGGAACTTCTGACAGAGCTTCAGGCAGCGGAATCATTATTTCAGCAGCATGTTCAGGTAAATGTGGCTGAGAAAGTTTCTTCTTCAAAGCCGAAAGGAAAGAAGAAGAAGAAGGTTCAGACACAGAAAGTTGTGAAACCATTGGGAGTTCAGAATTCAGTGAAGAAGCCTAAGGGCAAGTGCTTCAAGTGCAAGCAGTCGGGTCACTGGAAAAAGGATTGTCCTCTTTCTAAGAAGAACAATACTGGTATGTCTCTTTCTCTTGTTACGGAAACATATATAGCGGCTATGTCTACGAGCACTTGGTGTGTAGACACAGGAGCCACTGATCATGTTTGTAATTCCATGCAGGGGTTCCAGAAAACCAGGCTGCTTAGAGATGGCGAGATATATGTGTTCATGGGAGATGCTACGAAAGTAGCAGTGGTTGCAGTTGGAGTTATTTCTTTATCTTTTGGTTATGATAGGATTTTGGTTTTGAATAATTGTCTTTATGTACCTTCATTTAGAAGGAATTTAATTTCGGTTTCTAAACTTGCTATGGATGGTTATAATGTTTGTTTGGATCGTAATGTTTCCATTATGATGAATAAACGAGTTATATGTTCTGGTACATTGAAAGACAATTTATATATTATTGATCCTATAGAACCAATGCTGCAACCAAGTGAAATTAATAATACATTTTCTACCTCTAGTAAAAGAAAGGAACCTTCTGGATTGAACCAAACATATCTTTGGCACTTGAGATTAGGTCATATTAACTTGAGGAGGATTCAAAGATTGGTAGTAGATGGGCCTTTAGGCTCGTTGGCAGTGGAGCCATTTCCAGTCTGTGAATCTTGCTTGGAAGGAAAAATGACCAGTAGACCTTTTAAGGCAAAAGGAAATAGAGCCAAAGATGTGTTAGAATTGGTTCATACTGATTTATGTGGACCTATGAATATCCAAGCGAGAGGTGGGTATGAATATTTTGTCACTTTCATTGATGATTATTCGAGATATGGATACATTTATCTGTTGCACCGCAAGTCTGAGTGCTTTGAAAAATTCAAAGAGTACAAAGCAAGTGCGGAGAAGCGACATTCAGGAAAATGTATCAAGTCACTACGATCAGATCGTGGGGGCGAATACCTGCTTGGAGAATTTAGAGAATATTTATCAGAACATGGGATTTCATCCCAGTTGACTGCACCTGGCACACCTCAGCAGAATGGTGTAGCAGAAAGAAGGAACCGGACTCTTTTAGAGAGTGTTAGATCGATGATGAGTTATTCGAATTTACCCAAGTCGTTTTGGGGACATGCTCTAGAAACAGCGGCTTATCTTCTAAACTTGGTACCTTCTAAGTCAGTTCCAAAAACTCCAAAAGAATTGTGGACTAGTACCAAACCTAGTTTGAAACACATTCGGATTTGGGGTTGTCCAGCACATGTGCTGAACAAGAACGTGACTAAGTTAGATTCTCGTACAGAAGTAAGGCTGTTTGTGGGTTATCCCAAGGGAACAAAAGGGTATTTGTTTTATAGTCCTAAGGATCGGGATATCATTGTAAGCACCAATGCTAGATTCTTAGAGGAAGACTATATAATGAATCACAAACCCATGAGTACTGTTGTTTTAGAAGAACTAGTGGGAGGACAAGATAATTCTAATATGCCACCGATACAAGTAGAACAACCACAAGTAAATGAACAACCTATCACTAATACCACTCCAATGCTTCGTCGTAGTGGGAGGGTTGTTAAACAACCTGAGAGGTTCATGTTTTTGGGAGAGTCTTCGGACTTAGTCTCTGGTGAACATGATGAGGATCCCAGGACATACGAAGAAGCAATGCAAGATAAGGATGCAGATCTTTGGCAAAAGGCTATGCAATCTGAGATGGAATCTATGTATTCCAATCAAGTCTGGGATCTCGTGGAACCACCCAATGGTGTAAAACCCATTGGATGCAAGTGGATCTACAAAAGAAAAAGAGGATCTGACAAAAAGGTGAAAGCCTGGAAAGCAAGACTTGTTGCGAAAGGGTATACTCAGAAACAAGGAATTGATTATGAGGAAACCTTTTCTCCGGTAGTCATGCTTAAGTCAATCCGGATTCTTTTATCTATAGCAGCTCATCTCGATTATGAGATTTGGCAAATGGATGTCAAGACAGCTTTCCTAAATGGAAGTCTTGATGAAAACATCCATATGCAGCAACCAGAGGGATTCATCAAAGAGGGCCAAGAGCATCTAGTGTGTAAGCTTAAGAAGTCCATTTATGGACTGAAACAAGCTTCCAGGGAGTGGAACATTCGTTTTGATCAGGCCGTCCAGACAAATGGTTATGATCAGACTCCAAGCGAAGCATGTGTGTATAGGAAAAGTGAAGGAAATGCAGTGGTTTTTCTAGTACTATATGTAGATGACATTTTGCTCATTGGAAACAATGTAGAGATGTTGTCATCTATTAAGGCATGGTTGTTCAAACAATTTGAAATGAAAGACTTAGGTGAAGCCGCATACATTCTTGGGATCAAAGTTATAAGAGATCGCAAGAAAAGAACGTTGGCTTTATCTCAAGAACCGTACATTGATGAGGTATTGGCTCGTTTTAACATGCAGGACTCTAAGAAGGGTAATTTACCTTTTAGAAATGGAGTCTCTCTATCAAAGGAGCAGTGTCCTAAAACACCTAAGGAGATAGAGAACATGAAAGCAGTTCCTTATGCTTCAGCATGTGGAAGCTTAATGTATGTCATGTTATGCACGAGACCTGATATTTGCTTTGCCGTAGGCATGGTCAGTAGATATCAGTCCAATCCAGGTCAGGAGCATTGGAGTGCAGTAAAAACGATACTTAAGTACCTGCGAAGGACTAAGAAGTATATGTTAATTTACAAGGCTTCAGACATGTTTCCTGTAGGATATACCGATTCAGATTTCCAGACAGATAGGGATAAGAGGAAGTCAACCTCGGGGTGTGTTTTTACTTTAGGAGGTGGAGCTGTAATATGGAGGAGTGTGAAGCAGAAATGCATCGCAGACTCAACCATGGAAGCTGAATATGTGGCAGCCTCTGAGGCAGCCAAGGAGGCTATATGGTTCCGGAATTTCCTGCTGGATTTGAATGTAGTTCCTAATTTGCCACGGCAAATCACAATTTATTGTGATAATACTGGTGCTGTTGCAAATACAAAGGAACCACGAGAACATAAGGCAGCAAAACACATTGAGCGTAAGTATCACCTCATACGACAGTTCGTTAAGCGAGGAGATATTATTGTGACTGATATAGCATCAAAGGACAACCGTGCTGATCCTTTCACGAAGAGTTTACCAGCTAAGGTTTTTGAAGAACACGTGGAGGCGATAGGAGTCAGATGTCTGGTCACGGAATAGTTATTTAAACTGGTAGCGGATTATATTAATAAACACTGATATACTCAAAGAATAGCTTGAGTATAAGTGGGAGATTGTTGGGTTTTATACTAAACTATTCATTAGTAGTATATAAACATTGTCCATTTTATTGAGAATCTTGATTGCATATTTTTACATTGTCTGTTTATTATATATTGTGGATAATTTAGTATCAAATGGGATAACAGAAGATTAAATTATCAGTGTCTATATATAATATAAAGGGTTCACAGTTTAAGTGGAATTAGACAAACCACTGGAATAACTGAAGTATTATTTGGAATAGTTTATCTTGACTATTAAATAATACTTGTATACTTTGTGTATATTGAACAGGATCGAAATATTAGAATTGTTCTTCTATTCTGACAATAAAGAAGAACTAAGATTCTATGATATTATTAATGCTTAGGTTCTCAATCCAAGTGTAGTGATTGACACTTGTATGCAATGCACATGCTTTGATTCATATGTGATGTAATTAATTGTTAATTACAATATTATGTATTGAGCAATGACATTGCATGCAGAGTGGGATATTAATTACATAAGGAAACCATGTCCTGATAATATTCGGGTTGATGATGTCCTCTTGAAAGCTCATAAAGATAATTATGCTTTAGTCCTGCAGGCAGATTTGTTCTTGCATAATTATAAGGTTGAGTGGATGATCAAGGATAAAAAGATATTAATTAAATTAATTATCAGAAATTAATTTAATTAATGGACATACGATATCTTAAACATGGGGAATTTAATAAGCAAATAATATAGGAGCCGAATTTAATAATAAAGCAATTACGGTATTAGGAAAGGCAGTGCAGATATTAATTCGTTAGTGGATAGAATTAATATTTAATGACATTGGGCTTGACCCAGAATGTCATTGGGAGGCCCGACCTAATTGTCCATGATCCCTACTGGAGCCTATAAATATTCTTGTTCTCCTAAAGGCTGAAAACGTTTTTTCGGTTTTTCATAATTCGAGATTAAAACCTAGGGCAGCCGCAAGGAGCTAGGGTTTTGGGATTTCGAGGCTTTAAGGAGAGGAAACTTCGGGAGATCGAAGGCCACACTTCGCTCGAAGGGAATCAAGGAATTCAGTAGAAGACGTGGATCAGAATCGTATCGATTAAGGTAAAGTTTTCTTTTCGAACTCGTAATCAATCATATAGTAAAACGCAGAACAGTAATCATCCGTTCCAACAGTACCGTTGGTTAGTACCCTAAACCATAAGGGCAGGAAGATAGGAGCATCCTTGTAGAAGGTGATGTGAGAACTTAGGGGTAATAATTGACCCATTTTGCTATCTACTTGCTGGTACGTCATTCAATGATTTTTTTTTTATTTTCATAACCCGAGTTACCCTAAAGGGTTTATGTCGAGGTAACCCTTCTTGCATTTCATTATTAAAATATAGAATGCGACCAACAACCGACATGGTCATTACATTTCAATTCTTCTTCTCCTCTTACCCTTGGGGTCTGAGTGCGCATCCGAGTAGCCAAAATTTTGTTTTCTTTCTTTCAATGGCTAGATGTTAAAATTTTGTGCTAGTAGATTGAAACTGTCTAGTTATATACGCTATTAAGAATGACTAGTTAATCGTTCAAACTAGTTGAGATTTTAAACACTATGATAAAGATCTAGCTAATTGCCCTGGCTAGATATTACGTTTCAACCCAGTTGAACTAGCCAATTTTGTTCGGCTAATTGCTAATGATTCTTGAAGTGGACTAGTTATTGTATCACTAAGTTCAACTTTTGGTCAAATTTATATAAGTAAATTCACGATGCATTTGGTATGCAGTGAAGTATGATGAGAAGATTTTCAAACGATAATTTGATTGAGACCTAACTAGGTCGCCCCCTCAGCGAGAATTTTACAAGGTTATATATATATATATATATATATATATATATATATATATATATATATATATATATATAAAGTATTCTGTTGTTGAAACATTTCTGGTACCATGCAAGTATTTTCCTTAGTATTTGGAAAAAGAGAGTGTTGAAGCTTAGAGCTAAAACAAATGAGCCGGATAAATTATGAATCGAAGATTACGGAAATTGCCAAGGTTTGTTTCGCATGATGCGAATTCAGAATAATGAAGTGTTTGAAACGACTGATTATGTTACCTTGGTTAATGAAATGACTGTGATAGAAATGGAAGCAAAGTGGACGAGAAAGAAATAGGCATAAAGAAAATAGAGTACGAAACGCGAATAGATTGAGAAAGAAAGAAAGTAAGAATTCAGATTGTCGGACGAGGGAACAATTGACCTCCAAGGATGTGAAACTTGTTTAGCGACTGTGATGGATATGATACGGGAAGTACCTAGTGTACAGAATATCCCTGTGGTTAACGAATTCGAGGATGTATTTCCAGAGGATCTTCCGGGGTTACCACCCGATAGAGAAATAAAGTTTGCTATAGAATTAGCTCCAATAAAAGCGCCAATTTCGAAGGCCCCGTACCGACTAGCTCCAGTCGAGATGAAGAAATTAGTCGCTCAATTGTAGGAATTGTTAGGGAAAGGAATGATAAGACCAAGTGCATCACCGTGGGATGCACTAGTGTTAATTGGTGAAGAAAAAGGACGGCAACATGAGGTTGTGCATAAACTATCGAAAGCTGAATAGGCTAATTGTTAAGAATGAATACCCCTGCCAAGGATCGGTGATTGGATCGATCGGCTGCATGATGTAGTTACATTCTTGAAAATTGATTGAGAACTGGATACCACTAGTTGAATATTAAACCTGAGGACGTACCCAAGACTGCGTTTCACACTAGGTATGTACACTACGAGTTTTAGTGATGTCGTTTGGGCTAACGAATGCCCCTGCAACTTTCATGGACTTGATAAATCGAGTTTTCAAGGAGTATTTGGATAAGTGTGTCATAGTGACATCGATAATATTTTGTTTTACCTCAAAGACTGAGGGAGAACATGCAGAACGTTTGGGGATAGTGTTAGAAGCACTGAGGAGGGAAAAGTTATATGCCAAGTTCTCAAAGTGCGAGTTTTGGCTAAGGGAAGTACAGTTTTTAGGACATGTGGTCGGCAATAAAGGAGTACTGGTTGACCCTGCTAAGTGAAAAGTTGTTTCAAATTGGGAAGGACCAACCACACCAACCGAGGTGAGTAATTTTGTGGATTTAGCCGGATATTGCCAGAGATGTGTACAAGATGTTGCTAAAATAGCAGCCCCACTGGCCAGACTTACTCGAAAGACTGAAAAGTTGAATGGACCGAGAAATGTGAGAAAAGTTTCCAGGAATTAAAAAAAAAAGACTAGTCACCGCCCTGTACTGGTATTGCCAGACGGGAAGGGAGATTTTGTGATCTATAGCGACGCATCGCATAAAGAAGTAGGGTGTGTGCTTATGCAGCACAGAAAGGTAATTGCGTATGCATCTAGACAATTAAAGGAATATGAATTTAGATACCCTACGCATGACTTAGAATTGGCAGCGATAGTTTTCGCTTTAAAGATTGGAGGCACTAATTGTATGGAAAGAAGTGCGAGATTTATAAAAATCATAAGAGCATTAGATACACTTTCCCAGAAAGAACTTACCATGAGAATTGAAAAGATAGCTAAAGCTAATCAAGGATTATGACGATGGGATTCTTTACCACCCTGGGAAGGCCAATGTGGTGGCCGATGCCCTTAGTCTGAAAGACTTAAGATGATAACATCGTCGGATAAAGTTAATCCAAGAAATTGAGAAAATGAAAATTGAGGTTAAAATAACCGGAAATGGTACTGAGAGACTATTTGAGATTGCAATGCAACCAAAATTGCTGCAGAAAAGCAGGTTATGTCAAGAGCAAATGACGAGTGAAGGTATAAAGTCAATGTTAGAAAAAGCATTAAAGACTGAGAAAGATGATAAATGGATCATAAGGTATATTTTTACCAAGTTGGGATTCTAAATGTTCAAGAAATGAAAGGATGCTAATTTTTCAGAATGACTAATAAGAAGAACTGAAAGGATGAAATTTGAAGTTAAGAGTACAGCAAGGATTATTTAAAGGTCCTGATTGAGTTAGAATAAATTAAAGAAAGTTAAGGAAATGTTATAGGTGGCCGGATAAATAAAAGGATTTATCGATTGGTAAACAAATATTGGATATGTCAGAAAATGAAGGCAGAACAAAGACCTAGTTGACTATCACAGTTAGTAGAGATTCCTGATTAGGAATGTAATTTACTGTAATGGATTTTGTGATAGGATCAACAAGAATCAAGTCGGACTATGACGTCAATTGAGTAATAATTGATGGATTAAATGTGTCTCCTCATACTTTCTTTTTAGCGAGAGATCTTTAATCGAAGAGTTATGAAGGAGATAGTTGGGTGACGTGGAGTTCCAGTCACCATCGTGTCAGATAAGAACCAATGATTGAACTCCCAATTTGGGAGGAGTTTTCCAAACGTGTTTGGCAACGAGTTTGAGTGCGGACACTACGTAGGATCCGCATACCGACGGACTGACCGGAAGAAACATTTTAGAGAACCGAAGTTACGGTAAGCGTTGTACCGTCGATTGCAACAATAATCGGATGTTGATAGAAAATGGGTGTATAAGAATACAACAAGAATTGGCTTATATAGAGCGCCCGGTAGATATCACAGACCGGAATGAGTAAGTGTTAAAATAAAACCAGAGGGTTGAAGAGTCAACCTGGAAACTGGAGATTTCTATATTGGAGAAGTAACCTCGGCTATTTTCTTAGATTCCGGGACGGAATCCTTTTATGTAGGGGAGACTGTAATAACCCCAAATTTTGGACTTAGTTAAAAAATTTTGATGAATAGTAAATGTTGATGAATAGTGAAATTGCTCATGAAAAATATTTTAGACAACACTATATGGAAGAAATGGAATGAATGTTTCGAAGTTATATTAGTGATGTATAAGGAGAATAAGTGAATGTAAACGCGATCAGAATCGGGAAATTCCAACTTTAAATTTTGATCACTACTCATCGGACAATCAAGAATGTATTGATTTGATCATTTTGAGAAAGTATGTAGAATGAGAAATCCAAGATCATATCTTAATCCAAGGTGAGAAATCTATGATCATACGTTAAGCCAAGGTAATGGAAAGATCAAGGAAGTATCTCCTAACTTTGGTACAGAGAAACGTTTTTAAAATCACTGAAACCTATCGCGAAACAGAAGCGTAACGAATTATGGATTAAACCCTAACCGAAGGGGAAGTATCATATAAGATCATCAAGTGCATCATATAAGAGGATTGATGATACAAGAAATGACATAAGCATGACACAAGAGGATGACATAGGTGATGAATCACCACCTTGTCACCACTTTCACCACACAAACCACAATAAATTGACATGTGTCCTTGGGTGACAAAACACAATTGAGACCACACAATTATATGGCTGGTAATTAGTGTTTATTGGACAAAAAGAAAGAAAAGAAATCAAGTATTCATCTCCCCCATTTTCTTCCAAATTCTGCCCAGCATGAGCAAGGAGCAAAGAAAAATTCATAACCCAACATATACTCATCCTAAAATCTCCAAATTTGGACCATATCTCCCTCAATGTATACCCAAGATACGTTCACAATTTCAGGGCCATCCAAGATGTATAGGATGGTCAATTATTGGATCAAAGTTGAGGCATGAATAGTGAATTCGAAAATGCTAACTTGTGTTCTTGAAGATTAAGGCTTGTTAAGGTTGTTTAAGGATCAAGCAAGGATATATAAGCTCTTGATATTCCTTACCAAGCATCAAGGAAGGTATAAACATCTCAAACCTTTAGTTATAATTCGATATTTATGATTAGTTTGATGATAGTTTGAGATAGTATGGATAAAAGGTTGAATCCTTGGTTATAATGATTGTTTAGTGATTATCTTGATGGTTGAACTAGTAAATGTTTGAATGGAGTTGTTGGTTAAAGATTATGAGTTGGTTTAGATGATGAATGAGAAGTATTGATGATTTGGTTGTGTTAATGGATTGATTTGAGTGTTTTAAACACGGGAATCACGATTAAGCGTCGTTACCATGTCGGATTTTCCTTAGAAAGCTTAGACAGAGACCACGGCTACCTTGTAGACATAACAATGAGGTTTTCTGACCATGATCATGTAGGCTCTGTTTTGTAGTTTGTTTTAGCGAAAGAATCGTATCGTTTCGATTTACGTTTTAGGAGGAACGTCCGTTTTAGTGAAAGCGGTTTCAGATAACTAAGTAGTTCACTGCATGAACTTTGAGATTGTGATCAAACCATTTAAAAATGAAATTGGATAGAGATATTAATGTGGATACTATTATGGACAGTTAGGAAGGGAACCGAGGAGGTTTCGTGTTAAAAGGATGATTTTTCGATTTTATAAAAATGCGGGAACAAAAGTTGCGCGAGTGAAATACCCTTAAGGGGATGGTTAAAAACAATGAGTTAGCAATGGTAAAGTGCTTGGGTTTTGAGAATATATTTCCACCCAAACTTTTGAATTAAGAGTTTAAGGAATGTCATGAGGTTATAAGTGACCAAGAGCGGGACATTTGATGTTCGTTAATAGAACGTTAGTGCTTACGATTAAATGCACTTTAAATGATTAAGCTAGGGGATTGATCGAGTATTTCCTTGTTTATAGATTTTCTGGCAAGTTCTCGAACCCATAACAACCACGGACCCGAGGCAAGTTTTCTCATCCCATGCTGTTTTCCATTACTTATATTGATGATGCATATGATGTGATATCATGCATGCTTTCAAACCTTACATCGTATATAGATGTAACGGTATTAAAAATGTTGAGATGTAGTATATGCATATGATATTATATCATGCATGCTTTCAAACCTTAAATCGTATATAGATGTAATGGTAATAAAAATGTTGAGATATAGTATATGCATATGATAGATGCATGTCAGTTTTCAAACCCTACATCATATAAGTGATGTTGTTGTGATATATTCTGGTTGAATGCTGTGAAAATATTTATAAATTGTTTACGCTTTTGATAGAGAGATTTATAAGATATAAGGGTTTATATGCTATGTAAATATTAGATATAAACTGAGGTGTTATAGAGGCTCTAAGGGTAGAGCGCTCGTACGAGGATTTTAAAACTTAGACCGGGAGTCAAATTAGTATTTTGGTCTTGATTATACTGTCAGAAGCTGGAGGGTTCCAGAGACAGTTATATTTTAAAATGTTGATTAAATATTCCAATATATATTATTGGATATTTAATGTGAGATATTTAAATAATATTATTATAAAAATTATTTTGAATATTTATTTATTTAAGTGAATATTATTTTGAATATTCACTTAAGTGGAATCTTATTGAATCATAATTCAATATTTATTTATTTTGGATATTTATTAAATATTCCAAAAATGATTTAAAAATCATAGAACCTTGTGATATTATTATTTAAGGTTCTAGTATTTACGCAAATATTTTTTGATCTCAAAAAGGGTTTATGAGAGTATAATAGGGGTTCCCAACTACTTTAATTATTTATCTCGAATGACGATTTTGATTTAAACTTATAAAAATTGGGAATCCATTCTAGGAAGTTAATATATGATTTCACTTGCCTCTTTCATTAAAAGTGATTATATTTTGGGTTTCTGAATTATCAGAGCTAAAGATATTTTACAAAACTCCCAAGTCGTGATTTCGAAATGTTTTACTCGAGGATCGAGGTCAGTTGACAACGGTCAACCCACAGTGTCACTTACTTCCGGCATAAACCGGAAGTAAGGGTATTTTTACAAAACCTATTAACAAGCTTATGCTTGGGGAACTGGATTAATATCCGTTCCAGTTATAGATAGTTGGGGGAAAGACATTTTCGCGAAAGTGGTCGAGTAACGCACGGTCCCGCAAAGAAAAACAATTTTTTTTTTCTGGCCTTGATGTCGCCAGGTGGAAATGTAATAAGAGGCTGGGTGACGCCAGTCCAGTGGAATACCGTTGGCAGGGAGCGGGTCCACTTGGGTGGCCTTGATGTCACCATGTGGTTACTAATGTGTAAGAGGCCGAGTGACGACGGTCCAATCTAAAAGCCCGTATGCGGCTAGGGTAATGACCTTCGGGATTATCTATCTACTAGTAGAGAATCTATGGTATGACGACTGATTATCGTATACCAGTGCGTAGCCCTGTACAGTTCCCCATGTTTTTCCAAGAATTGGAATTTCAGAAATGTTTGGTAACTTGGGTTAAATACCGGTTACGGATACTTGTTAATAATATTTTAACAAAGTACTATACCTCATACAGTATTTGAACTGTATGGCATGTTTTGACGAAAAGAATATTTAAACATATTGTTCTATATATGAATGGACTTTCAAAGGTGTTCATTACTGATATTTTACAGTAGTTTGAACAGTATGAGATATCTAAATGGATATGTGTGTATATATATTTAGAAGATATTTAAGATATACAGTATGTTGAACTGTATAGTATTTTGAATCAATGGATAGGCTTTAAGCCTTGATTCCAATAGTTAATATCTATTTTAGAAAGATATGTTTTGAATCTTGGTTCATTATATCGATACCAAGGATTTCTAAATGATTTACGAAGAATATTTGAGTATGATTATAAGTCATACAGTATTTTGAACGAAATACTATTTTGGGGTCAAACCCTAATAGTGTTAAAACTTTGATCCTATATGGATTATCTACCTTAAAGGTTAGAGATTTAAACTAGGATAGATTTCTTGCTGAGCGCTATTAGCTCATTCTTGCTTTATTAAAACTTTCAGCATGAAGAAAACGTTGCTGATTCACCTCGTGTTAAGAGAGCAAGGGAATGGAGAGACCACCATTGAGTTAGTTTAGCAGGATGGATACTGCTGGTGTGAGCAGAATTGTTGCAGACTGAATTAGTAAGAATTGTTTTCGAGTAGGTTTGTATTATTAAACCTTGTATAGAATGGTGAGGTCTATTATTGTAACTTCAGGTAGAGGTTGTAAATAATAAATGAGATCCTGGATAGTACATTTGAGTTGTAATAACAAATGTTACTTTTGTTGCTCATTTCCAAGGCTATAACTTGTGTGTGTGCGCGTAAGTGATTGGGGTCTTTGGAGTTGTATTATTCGAATGTTGGTAATGCAGGTATTGTATAATTGATGGAGCGTGACAACCCAGATTCCTGACCCCGGATCTGGGGGTGTTACATACTTGATCAAATACAGATGTAATCTTAAAGATGTCCTCATTCAAAGCCTTCATGTATAATGAATTATCTGGATTAACTGTTCTGATCTTCTCAAGCAACTTAAGAAAGGTACCATCATTGTTCGTGCCTCTCTGAGGGATATCAAACATCTCCCTTGCTTTATCCCACTTGCTTCCTATCTTCATTCTGACATCCAATCTTCTTTCCTTAACATGAATACTATGAAGACGTTGTTTGTCTTCATGTTCAGCTTTTGAGATATAATGTCCGAGACCTTGGCATTCTCATCTTCTTTCCTTCTGAGATCTGCTTGTTGTTTCTTCAATTCTCTCTGAAATAAAGGATCAGGAGTATACAGCTCATCTTCATCTTCCAAGTCATCAAAGTTGGCCACTTCTTCAACCTCCTCCACACCTATAGGTTCTTCAGGGATAGTCTTCTCCAGATCACCAGACGTATCAAATTGAAAATCATCATGTTCACCATGGTAGTAGAAAGCATCATCAAAAGCAGACTCCTCCATTGACTGTTTCTGCTTACCCTTCCATTTATCTTTTCCAGAAGCTCCTCCAGCTTCTCCATCTCCTCCTTTCTTCTCCCCCTTAGTTGAGGAATCCTCTACAGATTTAAATTTAGCAGCTCCAGGATTCACCTCACTTGTTCCCCTTATATCTCCTCCATCTCCTCTCTCTCTCTTCTATCTCCTCCTTGATCAACATCATCTTCATCATCACCCTCAAAGAATGTTTTCAGTTCAGCAGTGGGTTGATGTGAATTCTTGATCATGTAGTACAAGTGCTTCATCCCTTCACTGAGATGCTCCATTCCACCTTCAATCTTTGCAAACCTTTGTTCATTAAACCACTGATTTTCATCAACAGTTTGCTGAATGTAGTCCACTTGAGTAGTAATCGAAGCAATCTGTTGACCATTTGAAGTTATAAGATCAGAGACGTCCAAATCCACCAGTACTTGAGATCGTTGAACTGCATTGATCTTGGGTAGGAGAGAAGTCTTCAAACCTTCAATATCATCTTTAATCATACCCAGCTGATTTGTTAAAGAGGTGGAAGAAGAAGACCGTTCAACCACTTGTGCTTTGAGAATGTCCTTTTCAGCCTGGGTTTCTTGCAGTTGTTTCTATAGAGCAGCTATATGAGCTAACAACAAAGCAGTGTTTGTGTCAGTGTGTGTACTCACCTCAATTTCTCTCAGTGGTGTTTCACTTAACTCACGTGCTTGTGTATCATTCTGTGTTTGATTCTTATTGTAATAACCCGGATTTTTGGTAAAATTTAAAACTTTTCTTATTATGATTAAGTGCATCAGTGAATAGTGAATTTGGTGGATGAATAGTGATTTTTAGGGTTAAGAAAATTTTTCATGCCACCTATGTACGAGACGTAGTGTGGATATTCCGAAGTCATATTAGTGATCTACGGAGTAAATAAGTGAATGCAAAGACGATTAGAATTCAGAAATTCCAAATTTTATTTTGGTATAGTATTTGACCGGGCAGTGAATTATATATTATTATATTCAAGAAATGAGATATTAAAATTGAGGATTTGAGGATTTAATATTTTGGAATTTTATTATTTTATTAAAGTCGATTTAAGGATTCGATTGTTGGAATGAATAGTGAATAGTTACCATTCACTGCGAGAATCGCGTAGAGTTGTATTCGCTCTTTTTGGAAAATATTTCGAATCGTTTCAAGAGGAACAAGACAACATTTACAGGATTAAATAAAGACATGGAAGTAACATGTAACAAGATTAATTCGAGGGATGCAACATTTGGATCATCCATGTGAAAGGAAACGAACCGGTAAAGCTACTTTAACCAAACACATGCATGCGCGACACGTGTCCTGGTGACTCACCAAAATGTGATGACTCACCCCTCTTTTATACAAATATCAGCATACTTATCTATTTATCCAAAACAAAAGAAAAAGAAAAGAAGAAAAGAAAAGAGAAGAACTCTCCCCCCCCCCCCCCATTTTCGGCTCAGCTTGCACAAGGGGGAGAGAACAATTCATAACTCCATTTCTATCCATCCTTAAATCACCAAATTTTAACCATAGCTTCTCCACTCCATGGGTAACATTCGTTCAAATTTTCATGGCCAACAAAGGAGTTTAGCCTAGCCAAATCGCTTCCCCAAGTTGGAGAATCCAAACTGTCCAGTTTCTGTCCAGCGGGAAGATGGGACTCAAAACCCTAGCTAGCAAGCTTTAAATTTGGAGATCTACAGATCAAAAGAAAGCTTATGAAGAGTAAAAGGTCTGGTAAACATCTTAGCACCAAACTCTTGTTTTTCGATTTTATATGGATTTTACAAAGTGATGATGAATAGTAACTCCGAAAGTTGTTAACTTGTTTTCTAGATTGGATTTTAAGGTTTAAGCTTTGTAAGGAGTATATAAGGCTGGTTGAGTGGTTGTGGCCACTGGTTAGTGTTGGTAGAGCATCAAGGAAGGTATAGCACTCATCCACCCTTTGATTTATGTTGAGATTTAAGTGAAGTTTCTAGTAATGTTTAAGAATGAGCATGTTTATGGAGTTTGGAGTATGTATGGTTAATTCTTGATGGATACTTGTTGTTGGTTGATGTTGGTGATATGTGCTGAGGTATATAAACTGGTTATGTTGTAAAAATGGTTGTGTTGTTGAATTGATTTGGTTTTAAGAGGTTTTGACATAACAAAAACCGGGAAACGTTACGATTATAGCCGTCGTAATGCCCATTTGATTTAAGGCTGTTTTGAGCAAGAATTACGAACTGGTCTTGGATTATTTTTGAACAACACTGACCATGAACATGTAGGTATTGTTTTAAGGTTTGATTTGGTATAAAGATCATGTCTATACGAATTACGGTTTATGAGATATGACCATTTTAGTGAAAGTGGTTCAAGGAATGAGATTGCAGAAATGTACAAACTTTGTGGCTATGTTTGAGACCCTTAAGAGTTGTTTTAAAATATGAAATTTTGTATTGAAGTGTCAAGGTCAGTTACGAAGGTTTGTACGAAGGTTTTGAGTCCAAAAGATTATTTTCCGATTTTATAAAAATGTGTTAGCCGAGGTTGCGCAAGTGAAAACCACTAAGAACATGACTTAGAAACCACTGTTGTAAATGGTTAAGTATAACTTGTATTCGAGGATCGATTTCGGACTAAACCTACGACTTAAGTAATTGTCGATTAACATGGACTTAGTATGAGCCTATGACGAGCTAGTAATGCCTTGGTTGTGTTACGCTTACGTGTTTAAGCATTGAGTACAAGTGGATTATCCAGGGGATTAATCGTACGTTTTCTTTGACTTTGTCTAGATTGTCCGGCATCGTCGCGAACCCCTATCACTTCTCGAGCATCAGGCAAGTTTACTAAACCTTACTATATTATTCAGAGTATGTATATTTTCCAATGTTCAATACTTGTGTATTCCCAATTTATATACCAAATCTTTGTTGCAAGTATTGTGGCAAGTTTTCTAAATCTATACTTTGAAGTATTGATTATATATTACTGCTTTTGCCATGTGTGGAGTTATACAGTTTTGTGATACATGTTATATATTGTATAAAATAGAGTTTGATTTTGGTTTATATATGAGCTTTGAGATAAAGTAGTTATAAACCGGTGTACCTTGTAGCTCAATAGATAAGAGCAGGTTTATTGTTTCGACTCTAGACCGGGAGTCGATATTTTGTTATATAGATAGTCGTGGAAACCCGGAGGGATTCCAGCGGCAGAGTACTATTCATCTTGAGGAATATTATTATTAAACGTTATTTATGTTCCGGAAAGTATTTATTTCTTGGGAATGATTTGATTATGGGCTTCTAAGCTAGATATGGGATATTAGTTAGAAGCCAGATTTTTATAAAGGCCCTAGGTTAAGGGCGTATGATATTTCTTTAGATCAGAAGTAATTATATTTTTGTATGTATTAAAGGTTATTTTCCGATAAAGATATCGGGTACGGTTACTCGAGGATTAATTATTTATTTAATGAATATTACTTTTGAATATTCATTCGAGGATTAATTATTTATTTAAAGAATATTACTTTCGAATATTCATTTGAGGATTATTGACTTTAAGAATATTATTTTGAATATTCATTTGAAGATTATTTTATTATTTAATGACATTACTTTTGAATATTCATTCGAGGATTAAGTATTTATTTAATGAATATTATTTGTGAATATTCATTTAAGGACTATTTATTTAATGGATATTACTTTCGAATATTCAAATGAGATTTATTAATTAAGGAATATTATTTCAGATATTCATTGAGGTTTACTGAATCGAAGAATATAATTGTGAATATTCATCTGAGGATTATTTAATGAATATTATTTGTGAATATTCATTTGAAGATTAATTATTTATTTAATGAATATTATTTTCAAATATTCATTTGAGGATTACTTACTTAATGAATATTATTTTCAAATATTCATTTAAGATTTACTTATTCAATAAATATTATTAAGTATTTATAAATCAAAAGAGGTTCCCAAAACAATGTTTTTCCATTTAAATCTGTCTTTTAAAGAGGATTTAAATGCTCGCTCAACTATCAAAAATATGGGAAACCTGATTTAAGTGACTACTACTCTTTTTAAACTCTCAATTCAAAAACTGTCAGGGGACAGATATTTTTTCAAAGCAATGTAATTGCTGCAAGTCAAATATTGTGTTACCACCTCAACGATCGAGGGGTAAATTCATGGAACAAGTCGATATCCATTAACAAGCAATAGCTTGGGAAATATTGGAGAATCTTCCTTTCCAACCTAGATATAATTACTTAGTGGAGTCGTATCAACAAGTGTTACACTTGGGGAAAGGAGGACGATCTTTACGTTTCAGAGTCATGGATTCATCTGAACTAGGAGTGGTGTAAGTGGTCAAGTTGCGTGGTCAAGTGTTTGGAAATGAAGTGACAATAAATCCATATAACTTCATCTTTTATATCATATGACTCTGTGGATACCTTACATAATAGGAGTTATGGTAAGGGAGTTGTTTATACTGAATCACATTATAACTTCATCTTCTAAGTTATATGTTGATATTCTGCTTACATGGCAGATATTTTTCGGAAAGGTTATATTTGGTTTACTTTCAAACCTTATCTTTTATACTAGAACTTTGTTCATAATATAGCACAAGTTTGCAGAAATATTATGAAAATGATATTTGAAGTACAATAATGGTACTGTTTTTGGGAATACATTCCGATAAGGAAATAATTTCAGTATCGAGATATTTTGACAAATTATTGTCTTATACCCTCTTATTTCTGAATTGAATTAAAGGCAGGATTATGTCATACTTTTATTACCTTGCTGAGCTATCGCTCACTCTTGCCATTGTTTTATATATATTATATAGCAGCGAAGCAGGATGCCAATGGGATGGCACATACCCCGCAAGGCGTTTCCATAAACAGTTTCTAGCAGTGATCCCGAAGAGTAGTACGAACCAATCGAATCAGGCTACGGCTTTTGGCATTCAACTTATGTATAGACATGAATGGTATTAGAGGATTGTAAGCATCAGAAGGCTAAGTTGGTAATGTAACAATACTTAGAAAATTGTATCAGTAACTGATTCAAAAGACATTTGGGTATTGTAATAAAAATTATTTATTCCGCAGTTGTTGTATTGTGTCGTTTCTGAGACTCTAACATGTGTGTGTGTGTGTGTGAGACATATATTGTGGGGTCATAAGCAGGTGAATTATGAATGGTGTGAGTGATACAGGTAAGGCAAATAGTACATGGATCGTGACAACCCTAAATCCCCGACCCCGGATTTGGGGCTGTTACAGAAATGGTATCAGAGCGTTAGGTTACAGTCCTCAGAAATGATAGGAGATTGAGTCTTACAATACCCTTAATAAGGATAAGAACATCTAGAGCTCAAATTGAGTTCGTAGTCGGGTTAGAGGACATGACCCTGACTGTTTAAGATGAAGCCCGAGAGGGGACTTCTTTTGGGAAACCGTACTTAGGACTTCATGGTTAGTCACCTCGATTCGTATGAGTTATAGATGGATGGGATTCTGAGATACCAGATCCCGAGGCCTTCGAGTAGGCATTAGATGATGCGCTCCTTGAAATGGACGGAGACCCGATAAAGGAAGATCCATAGGAGGATCTAGAGGAAGACCCCATAGTGGGTCAAGGAAAGAATCTTGTAGATGACGTGTTGATTGATAAAGATGTGGTGTGTTATTTGAGGTCTAATAATAAGACCGGACGAACCTTCAAGGGATAAATAAGTGACGAGACGAGAGTTTAAGGATCGTTCATGATTCATCAAGAGGTATGACAAAGAAAATGGAGTAGAGTCTCCAAGGCAGAAAAGGTAGAGGCAGTATAGCCAGTATCAGTGGGTTGATTCGACATGAACGAAACTTGTTACTCGTAGTCGGTTATAGTTGCCCATAAGGAGGCGGCATACGTAAGAAACAAGATGTCTAGATTTTCACGAACAATTAAGGGTACTTAGTTGCCTAGTATAGCGAAAGGAATTGCTTTGGCTATGAGGTTTCAATCCCCCACGACCAGCGATTCCACTGGAACTAGTGTCTATTACATCATTGAGGGATTTTATTATCTCAAGGAAAATTCTGGTTATATGTACCATGCAAATGTCATTGTAAGACAAGCACGCTAAGACGGAATCGAGAACGAGATTTACCACTGTAATAACCCGGATTTTCAGAGTATAATTTTATTATTATTTTAAGAATAATAATTGATTTTTATTTTTCCTAAAATGAGGAGGAATTTTATTATTATTATTATTATTCAGTATTCCAGTTCAAGGAATTTCAAAAGTTAGTTATTAATTATTTTCCGGTTCAGTGGAATCGGGTTCCTTTGAAAAAAAAAATTCTGATCGAGTAAGTATCTCGAGTCGGTATTTTATTTCGGGCAAAGGTTTAATTTTGAAGTGTGGAATTATTCAGTAAAGATTTTGTTTTAACTTACTGAATAATTTGTAGAGTTTTAAATTCCTTGTTAAACGACTATTATAAATTATTTGAGGATTTACAGAATTACTCGATTAATATATAATAATCGAGAATTCAAGATTTTATTAGAACGTTAATATTTGTGGTATTTTATGAAGCCCGTAATTATTATTTTTATAGTTTCATTTACAAATTATTAATAATTTGTAAAATGCATATCAAATCAGAAAAATTAGAGTTAATTCTAATTCTTTCTCCATAATTCTTTATAAATATTCTAGTATTTAATTATGCTAGAAATTTTATTTTTACAAATTAGAGTTTTGGTTCTAATTATTAATGGTATGTGTATTATATAAATAGAATGGATAAAGCTTTTAAATTAGACTTGGATATCTTCTTATTTGTTATTGGGCTCAAGCCCATTAAGAATAAAATACACGCAGAAAGAGAATAGCGGGGAGAGAGAAAAAGAGAAAGGGGGAAGAAAAATTAGGGTTTGGAGAATTTGGGGGTTTCAATTATAAATCAATTAGGTTATATACATACATATATACGTGTGTAAGTGTGTTGTTGTGTGTGTGTGCGTGCTGCGTGAGTGTGTGGGTGAGGGTGTGCGCCGGAAAAGACCACCGCGGAGGCGGTGGTGGTGTTGTGCCAAGGGCGGAGGCGGCTGCGGCTGGTCAGCGAAGGAGGAGGTGGTGGCGGCGGCGTATGCAGACCACAGGGGAAGGAGGAGGCAGTGGTATGGCTGTGCGAGAGAGAGAGAGAAGGAAGAGAGGGAGAGAGAGATGGCAGGAGAGAGAGAAAAGAGAGATTTCGGGGGAGATTCTCCTGGTGGAATGGTTTTCCGGTGGGTCGGACCGAACCGAGATGGTATCCTCTTTTTCGGATATAATTATTTAATATCCATTTTAGATTAAATTGCAATGATATTGTTTTAATTTTTGTGATGTAATTCAGAGAGTCTATACTTGTTAATTATAATTATTGGGATTAGTTGTGAGTTCGATTGAGTGTTCGAGTATAGTGATTGTTAATTGGTAATTATGTTTTCTGGATAGAAACTGTCCTGTTCTGGTCGTGCAGTTCTGGGTCGGTTAAGCCCTGTTCTGGGCAGTGGGTATGTGTATAAGTTATTGCTTATGATTTCTAGTTTATTTGAACGCTAATTTTGCGTTAATCGGATAAACGAGTAAAAAGTTATACATGTTTTAGTAAGACCGCGTAGAGCAGAAATTCTGTGTTCGGATTTTGAGATTGTTCAGTTCGTTTTTGGCCTAAATAAAATGCTTTGGAACTGAAATTTTGATGCTATGTTCACTAGACTATGTAGATACTCTCTGCAAAAAAATTTGGTAATGTTTCAATGTAGGATCAAATGATGAAAAAATGTTTGAGTAAACCGTGCGCAGTACTTTTACACTGTCCAGGATTAATGTCCTGCTTGAGAAGGGGTTTTGAAGAAGTTAAAGGCCTTAGTTGATAATGGTCAAACAACGAAAGTTATAGGGTTATGTCTGTCTTTGTGAGTCCAATAATATGTTCGGGTAGTGATGGTTAATTGTTAATTGTTAAGTGATAATTATTATCGTCGTATAATGTAGTATAGTATATACGAGTGGCTAAGTGGTAAATGCTTATGTGATAAATGCTATAAGTCCAGTCATAGTAATTGTCGGGTGTAATAATTGTCGATTACCTTGTGACGGGTTATATGTGATTAATTGATTGTCGGTTATTAGTAATCAATACTTGGGATTAAAATGATTTTGATTAAGTAAAGCATGATTATCAAACTTCATATTTGGTATTAATGTTGAGTGGTGGTTATTGAGGCTTACCACTGGCCTTAGAGTTCCTTGATGATAGTTAGAGATGAGGATGTATGAATGGTTTTAAAATGTTATATATCAAAGACAAACTATTAGTTCAGTTTCTTATGTGCCGCAAGTCGAGGCGGGTAAATTTCCTTATGTGCTATGTGCCGCAAGTCAAGGCGGGTAAATTTTCTTAATTGTTTAGGTGCTGCAAGTCTGGGCAGATCATTTCCTTAATTGTTTACCTTCTTTATTTCTTGCTGCAAGTTGAGGCAGCTTTATTTTCGTAAAGAATATATAGTGAATTGTTGAGTTGAAAAACAGTTGGATAGTCCTATTTACGAATACTTCATGCCGAATTTTCTAAAAATTCCCTGTATCTAAATCTATTTATCTTATTTGATTTCAATAACTTGACAGCATGCTATGATTGTTAACAGTTTATGTATATATGTATTAATTGTTATCTCGAGGATTATTTATTTGATTCGAGGATTAATTATTGTCTCGAGGAATTGTTTATTTAATTCGAGGATTATTTATTTGATTCGAGGATTAATTGTTGTTTCGAGGATTATTTATTTGATTCGAGGATTTATTTGTTGTCTCGAGGATTTGTTTATTTAATTCGAGGATTAATTGTTGCCTTGAGGATTTATTTATTTATTTCGAGGATTAATTGGTTATCTCGAGGATTAATGATTTATTTCTAGGGTTAATTGTGTTTTAAGGATTAATTGGTAGTAGAGTAGTCAGCTATAGGGAGGACACCTATAGTTTGACCTTATGTGACTTAGTGGTAATTCTGAATTGTGTCTACTCGGGATACGAGGTTGGACTGACACGTACTAGTAATCATTTCAGTACCGTTAAGGCATGTTCAAGTTGGAGCGACGTGTATCAAGAAGAGAAGATCGAGACGACGTATAACGAAAGGTAGATTACCTCCATGGAACTGCTTGGGCGAAATGCTAATGGTATGTTCGTGGGTTCAGTTCTCTGCTAAGGATCTCTGCTAAGGATCACCAGGCAAGTATATTAACTCTTACTCTATCGTTCGGAGTAGAGGTAGTTTTAAAACTGCAAATGTTTTATCGTTGTGATTAAATGACTGGATTTTTATTCATGCCATGCAAAGGCGTATATATTATTGTTGTCGGTGGATACTTGAATTGTTGTAAGTCTAAAATCAAGATATTGTTCATCTTTCCCCTTAATCGTTCGAGGGGGAAAACTCTATTATTACTTAAGTAGATATTTCATGGTTTGTGGATGTATTTCTTTATTATTATAAAGTAGTAAATTGAGGTGCACGTGGCATTATACGTGGCATCTAAGATGATGAGATGGAAGGCGGTAAGTAGTTCCGACCTCTTATTTTATGGACTGGAGCTGCGTAAGAGACCGGAGTAACGCTCGGCCCAACAATTATTAGGGAGAAGGTCCGCACAAGTCGGCTTCCCCTTCTACGGTAGTAACCTATGGATGACGGCCCGGGCGAGCCGGCTAGTCCTTAGGGTGAGGTTCCGAGCCAGTCGGCTCACAGCTATCGTAGTAAAACCAGACGGTTATAGCAGACTGATCACCTGTTATAGCACAGAATGCATGGCGATGCTCCAACTAAAGTCCAAAACAGTAGTAGGCATAATGCCGAGAACCTATGTGTTTATAGTTGTGGTAGCAACCTATGGATGACGGCCCGGGTGAGCCGGCTAGTCCTTAGGGTGAGGTTCCGAGCAAGTCGGCTCACTGCTACCGTAGTAGAATATTTTGAAAACAGAGTTTTATAGTAGTTCAAATGTTTTAAATAAATACATTCTCCGAGATATAATCTTGCTGAGCATTCTTGGGCTCATTCTTGCTATATGTTTCTATGCTGTTAATTTAATAAAACAGGGAGAAGAGGAGATGGTGCGAGTGGATCGTACCAACCATATCAAGATAAGGGGAAAGGCCCTTCAACTGATGAAATATAGTAGAAGGACGACGACGATTTTGTAGTTAAGCTGGTAGGATTGCTATTGATGTAAAGCAAACTCTTTGTAAAAATGTGTATGTATTATATTAAGGAATATGTATCAACCTTAAGAGGATGTAGGAATGAGATTCTGGATAGTACTCTGATGATGTAATAGTTTGGTAATGTATATTAAGTTCTAAGACTATAACCTGTGGAGTTAGATGTGTGGATATTACCTATTGTTGTTTTATGAGAATATATGTTGAGCATGTATTGATGGTCGAGGAAGTGACGACCCGAATTCCCTTGTACGGGATTTGGGGGCGTTACAACCACCCTCAGGAAACCAGGAAGGAATTATGAGGATAGAACAGAAAGGTCGGAAATCAGATCCGAGCATTACTAGTAGTAAATAGATTGATCAAATTTCCCAGATTTGGAGAGAAATTCAGCAAATTTTGGCAAACCTTGTCTTTCTGATTACCAGAGGATGTCACCAAAGAGAGTGGAAACTAGAGCGAACCCTGTGGATTGGGTAAGATGGTCGCTATATGGGTTGGTGGACAGACCCTGATTGCTATAATTGATTGTAGAGATTAAATGATGAAGTTGAGATTGGACGGTAAAGGCGAAATATATTTAAGGACCAAGACGGACTGAGAAATTCCGGGATTGACTTAAATGAAAAGGCTATTGTGCCAAAAGTGTTAAGCTTATGTAGCACACGGGATTGATATGGGAGAAGGAATATTGGGTATAAGGATGATTGAAATAGAGACCGGATTTAAGCTTGTAGTTTCTAACGATCTTCCGAAGTACCGCCCAGTCGACATATGGAATTGTCATTGCTACGGGCGACAACGGTATCGAAGTCTTCTTATAGAACAGAACGCTTACTTGAGATGTTTGCGCCGAGTCGAATAGAACTCCCTGCGATTGCAAATGTTGATGGTGTAATTCTTAGCGACTATTATAAGTCGGCAATGACGTAAGTATCGAACACCTTAGGATGCGTGGAAAAGAAAAGCTTTGGAATTGAACGATTATCCATTAGAGGAGCCGACGTAAAAGGCATCCGTAGAGACCTTGGTAATACCCTCCCCATTTGCAAATTATGTGGGATACTTCCCCAATCTATGATCTATCTTGACCTCTCTCCAGGAAAGAATTCTTATAAAGGGTATATTCCCTCTTCGAAGTTGTTTTATAACACTTGTGCTAAACCATATTCAGTTTCACTTGTGCCAGAGGCTGTTACAATGCCTACTGTCAGGCTTTCGAAGCCCTGTCAAATGATGTTATTTAAGCTTTCACTTTTCTTCAAATAATTAATGACCCTATGGTGATACATCACCACTTGTTTGTTGAATACCAGTATCTTTATGGCTATCCTTTTCCTGTAAATCGCACCTTTGGAATATGTTCAATTTTAATTCAAGGTATTCCTTTGAGAAATATTGTCAAAAGGCGATAATCATTAAATTGATCTCGAATTGCTTTCATACTTTTCAACTTCCACTGAGACGAACAACCCTATATTTATAGGGGCTACAAGGACTATCTGTCTGTGTGATAGAAGTCTGATGGGACGCCATCACTTGTAAGTTGTGAAATACAAGAAGGCTAATTACCTTTAGTAATGTCTCAATCGAGGCACACAACGTTGAGTTCTTATGATCATGTTGATCTCTCGGTAAATTCTTTTACCTCCGATAAGGTTACCTTAAAACTCATAACCTTATGATCACAAGTGTGTGACTTTTTCCTTGATATGGGAGCTGTCGTTTCAAGGCCCCAGGATTTTTGTTATCCTCATTGCATTCTAAGGGGAGGCCAACCAGGTCAAATAAGTCAAAATTCGCTGATAGGAATTAGATTCGCAACGAAATCGCCTATGACAGGAGCGAATCCCTAAGACGAATATAATGTTAGTGGCATATCAGTGAAATTGGTTTATTCTCCCAAGGATATTATGATAATGGAAAGCGTGTTAATCGATATATGTGAAAGGAATAGCGATGTGCCATGAACTCCAGTGACAACGGTGTTAGATAGATGCCCTATAGTGGAATTGAGATTTTGGAGGAGTTGTTTACGAATAGACACTACCTCTGGGTTAGCAAGATAAGTACTGACGATGGAGTCAGTGGGAGCTGGTATTGTGACTTGGGAGAGGTGCAGCATGTGTTCTTTTAGAGGAATAATTTTCGGAAATATGTGGAGACCCGGATGAAAATGAAAGTTAAAGAGTTAAAACAAGAAACCATGACTGTGACCGAGTATGAGGCCAAGTTTTCCGAGTTATCGAGGTTTGTTCCGGAGTTTGTGAACACAGAAGAAAGGAAAGCCAGTAGGTTTCAACCAGGGCTACCTCCAACAAGCAGCCCACTGTCAGGACCTTTAAATAGCAGATACCCTTCTATACTATTTAGACAGAGCTAATGCATCGTTGTATATCAAGAAGTTGCATGACAATTAAACCTTAAGGCCGAGCCACTGAGGGAATAATTACAAGTAGAAATAGCCAATCGAGGGATTTTCCCATAAGACTGGTACATCCAGGTTGTGAACTAGAAATATGAGGTCGACCCTTTTTATAGACCTGATTCCTTTCAAGTTGGGAGAAGTTGATATTATAATAAGAATGGGTTGGTTGACACCCAATGGAGCCCAGACTAATTGTAAGGGAGAGAGAGTAATAAATAAAGAATGGAGACAGATTCAGAGATTCTTGAATATAGTTCAGACTAAGAAACTATTGCGCCAGAGATACGAGGCTTAATTAGCTCTTATGGTTGACGCCAAGAAAAGAGATACCAAGTATAAAGGAAACTACAATGGTTTTGGGAGATTGTACAAGGTTTAATGAGCTACCAGATATCGATTTGGATGACATGAGAATGAATACCGAGTATTCAGGGTATAGTGGGAATGAAAGAGTTAGTGACTCAGTTACAAGAGTTGTTGTACATGGGTATGATAAGACCCAGTGTACCACCATGGAGAGCCCGGTGTTGTTGTATCGAACCTCGAGAGTTGTATGAGTTTGACATGGAGAATAGGTACCCTTGTAAATGATTGTTTGATCAGCGGAAGAACGCTGTGTATTTCCAAATTTATTTAAGAACTGGATATCACCAGTTGGAAGTTAAATCCGAGGATATACCCAAGACTGCGATTCGTACTAGGAATATACACTTCGAGTTTTCAGCGAAGTTATTTTGGGTTGACTAATGCACCCACAAATTTTTATGGAATGTAATGAAATGGACTTTGTAATATCTGTGAATTTTATTATTTGATTAAATGATATATTTAATCTAAAATATTTATTGTGGAATATTGGAATATTATTAAATGATAATTATTGTGTGATTATGTGCTAAATGGTGAGTCGAAAGCCCCTTTCAAATATTTCGTCATTTGGAATTTTCGTCAAATCTGAGCCCCGTTTTGATAATTTAAGGGCCCCATTGGAATTTCGTACATTAATTATTATCTCTTCGTCTTTCGTATTCGAATCATTATCGGGAGAGATATTCGTATCATTTCATTCCTACCTATTTGATTCTGCAAGAATAATTCGTTTTGTTCGAAAAGGGGAAAAATTGTTCCGAACCCTAATTGCTTAAGGGGACGGATATATCGTTTTATATCAGTATTTCATTTGTTATAGCCCCAGTATTCTTGAGCATTAGTTATATAATGATATGTATTGATTTGGATAATTATCAATCCTTGTAGATAATTATCTTCTCGTAAAACGTATTTTAACCTAATTAGGGTTTTTAAACGATCCAGTGGATCTATAACGATCCAAAAGTGTTCCTTAGGGTATTATTTTTCCAAAAATATATAAAGACGAATCGTACCTTATAACCTTCATAATCTGCATTGCGTATTATCAAAAAAGTAAAAATTCCCGAAATGTGTTCTTCGTGTTCTTGAGCTTAGATCCATTCGTTCGAGGTGTTATTGAAATCCAAATCTGAAGTTCTTGTACTCAAATTAAAGCTCTTGATCTCTAGTTTCAGAATCTTCCAACCTCATCATCATCTGGTAATTTTTCGATTTATTATGAATTTTTCAATATTCGAATTTAATTAGGGTTCTTGATTAATTTGGGGATTTTCATTCTGTTGATTCTCCGTTCAATTGGTTGCTTCTAACATGTTCCTAGGGTTCTAATTAGCAAGAATCCATGCTTTAATTTCATGTTTAATTCAATTTAGTCGGGTTTGATTTTCGGGTTTTGACCCGAATTCTTCTTTTGCTTCGTTCGTTCTTGTTGTTGATCTGACGTTGATTATGATATGGGGCTTTGATTGTATGAGTTATAAGCTTCATTTTGGTATATTAATCTTTGAGTTTCATGTAGAATTAAAGTAGATCGGGTTTCCGGCCGAAGTCGTCACCGGCGAATTCTTTGAACGAATTCTGGGCACGATTCCGGCATGGGACAGATGTGTTTGTATGTGGGTTATGTTTGTCTTGAAAAAGCGAACAAAAACCCTATGGTTTGGTTTTGTTTTGATCGGAAATGGCGAAGTCCGGCCACCGGACGCCGGCCGGATTCTGGAAAACCCAGATTCCGGCGGGTTGTTCTTGGTGACCCGGATTTGTTCTTCCCGACCCGTTTACCCGATTTTTCGACCCGGTTTCAATCTTCAAAACCCTAATTCATTTTCTAAAAACTGTTTTTGGATTTTATTTTTAAAAATAAATTCGTAAATAGTTTAAAAACTTTAAAAATTCATATTTTTATTTTAAAAATATATTTTAATATCAGAAAAATTCTGATAAATTATATTTATTATTTTAAATCCGAAAATTGATTAAACTTAATTATTTTAATTATTTTTAATTAATAATTAATCTATTAATTAATTGGTTAATTCTTTTAATCAATTAATTCTAAACAAATTAATTATTAATTAGATTTAATTAATTAAAAATTCAGTTTAATTATTTTCAAGCCTATTTATTTATTTAAAAATAGTTGGAGTATTTAAAGAGTGTCAATTAATTTTATTAATTGATTTATTTGCATTTAAATGTTTATATTGGATTTAAAAATCCGATTTTCGATTTAAAAATTTGTAATAACTTATTAAAAATTCAAATAAGTTTCGTATGATGTTTTAAAAATGTTTATAAGTGCTATATGGTTCATATTAATTGTGTGTTGTGTTCTATAGTCTGTATATGCCCGTACTAGGGCAAATATCTGAGTTTTAAATATCGTAAATTATACCGGACGTCCGATACGTAACTGGTTACTTGTTTAAATGTGATTATTGATTGAATAAGTGTCGAGAGTAGAACGAGAATAGTTAGACTTATTGTGATGAGTTGTTTAATTATAGAATCGAGTTCCCGGAGCAAGGGAAAGGGAAAAGTAGAGTGAGCAGAGTCGATCCGACAGCAGCTTAGACCAGGCAAGTATCTGTGCCTTTACTTGAGATAAAATTTATTATTGTCTTGATTACTTGAATACCGTTATCCCCAGAACAATTCAAATTATCAATCCTTTAACCGCATTTGGACAACTGATTCCATTTCCTTAGAGATTCTTGATTCTTTGATTTGATCTGCATCGGAAACCCTTATTTCCAATTCACTTGATTATTGTTTACCACCTATTGTTATTCTTTATCATCCTTTGATTATCATTGACAACCATTGATTATTTGACTTCCATCTTGACTATTGATTACATCATTGATTATCGACTACCAATATTGATTCCCTTATTGAATGAGTACACTGTACCATTGAAATTACTCCATGATTATTTCTCGATCTTCATTTGATACTGAACAGTTGAAGCTCTTTTGCAATTACTATACATTCAGTTTATCTTATTGAGCATGTTATTGTTTATACCCTATTATAGATTTGGCATGTGTTTTTAAAAATGGACCAGTAATTGGTCGGGCCATATTTATGGTCAGAATAACTTAAGGCCCAAATTGGCCTGGGATCCAGTAGAGGACTATGTCATGAGCTAGTCCGGGGTTGATGCGTGGCTGGCCAGCAGCACAACCTTTGATTTGAATAAAATGTATAAGCCAAATTCTAATTCTTTTCTTCAATTGTTATTGATACAAAGCATGTGTTAGCTAAATATTGTTGATTCTGATATCATAAATTCATATCCTTACAACTGTGATAGAAATGATTCATTGATGTTTGCTGAGCAATTTTGGCTCACTCTTGCTTGTTGTTTTCTAACCCTATTCCAGTGAAGCGAGAGTATGAGTCGGCATAGCGTGACCGATAGTTCACCAGCAGCCAGGAGAGCCCCTCGAGTCATTGTCATTGGCAGGGTAGTTGTTGTTTTGCTTTTCTAGATTAGATGTCTAGATTTGAACTTTGGTTGTGATGTAATAACTCTGATAAAACTGGTATTGTATTAATAAAAGATTGTAGTAGCTTGTGTTCATTGCCATAATCTGGATGCGGTCTTGGTCAAGGGGTATTTGTGTCTTTATATATATTATGCATGTGTTAAATAGTATTCCGTTGGTCGGATGACTCCTCAAATCTGTACCCCGGGTTTGGAGGGCGTCACAGACTTTGAGTTACCCGTGATAGTAGTTAACATGAGATGGAGAAATGGCTAGAATTGACCTAGAATTATGACTGTGAGATACACTACCATCCGGGGAAGGCCAATGTGGTGACCGATACCCTTAATTAAAATGAGACAGAGATGGATTCCGAATGATCGGGAATTAAAGGATGAGATTTTACACAAAACCCAAGTTAGTCCAACAAACTAGAAAGACAAAAGATTTCACCAACAAGCGGCTAGTGACAACCAAGACAGACAGAGAAAGTATGCGGACTAAGCCCGCGATTATAGAGATAGTACTGGTATTGATAAGCTAAATGGCATGTTGATGGATGACAAGCAAGTTTATGTTGGTGTATTTTCTGTACAAACAAGATGGGGAATATGAGGTTAGAGATTCGTGATGCTAAAAGATATCCATGGAAAGAATTAATGAGATTTGGAAAGAAAGGGAAGCGAGCCCGAGATTCATTGGGCCATCTGAGATTTTATAACACGTCAGGAAGGTGGCCTACGAGCCAGCCTTACCCCCCCCCCAAACTTGTAGAATGGTCATAACGGGGTTCATGTGTCAATGCTACGTCAGTATACTATAGATGCCCGACATATATAGAGTACGAGCAGGTAGGTATACAACATGGTCTGACTTACAAAGAACAACCTGTGGAAATCCCGGATAGAAAAGAGCAAGTGCTAAGTGACGAGGTTGACAAACTAGTGAAAGGTTTGTGGAAAATCAAGAGGTGGAAGAATCCACCTGGGAGTTAGAAAGTGCAATGGAAGAGAAGTACCCCAGTTACTCCTAAGTTGATTCCGGGACGGAATCCTTTTAAGGAGGGGAGACTGTAATAACCCGGATTTTTGGTAAAATTTAAAACTTTTCTTATTATGATTAAGTGCATCAGTGAATAGTGAATTTGGTGGATGAATAGTGATTTTTAGGGTTAAGAAAATTTTTCATGCCACCTATGTACGAGACGTAGTGTGGATATTCCGAAGTCATATTAGTGATCTACGGAGTAAATAAGTGAATGCAAAGACGATCAGAATTCAGAAATTCCAAATTTTATTTTGGTATAGTATTTGACCGGGCAATGAATTATATATTATTATATTCAAGAAATGAGATATTAAAATTGAGGATTTGAGGATTTAATATTTTGAAATTTTATTATTTTATTAAAGTCGATTTAAGGATTCGATTGTTGGAATGAATAGTGAATAGTTACCATTCACTGCGAGAATCGCGTAGAGTTGTATTCGCTCTTTTTGGAAAATATTTCGAATCGTTTCAAGAGGAACAAGACAACATTTACAGGATTAAATATAGACATGGAAGTAACATGTAACAAGATTAATTCGAGGGATGCAACATTTGGATCATCCATGTGAAAGAAAACGAACCAGTAAAGCTACTTTAACCAAACACATGCATGTGCGACACGTGTCCTGGTGACTCACCAAAATGTGATGACTCACCCCTCTTTTATACAAATATCAGTATACTTATCTATTTATCCAAAACAAAAGAAAAAGAAAAGAAGAAAAGAAAAGAGAAGAACTCTCCCCCCCCCCCATTTTCGGCTCAGCTTGCACAAGGGGGAGAGAACAATTCATAACTCCATTTCTATCCATCCTTAAATCACCAATTTTAACCATAGCTTCTCCACTCCATGGGTAACATTCGTTCAAAATTTCATGGCCAAAAACCGAGTGTAGCCTAGCCAAATCGCTTCCCCAAGTTGGAGAATCCAAACTGTCCAGTTTCTGTCCAGCGGGAAGATGGGACTCAAAACCCTAGCTAGGAAACTTTAAATTTGGAGATCTATAGATCAAAAGAAATCTTATGAAGAGTAAAAGGTCTGGTAAACATCTTAGTACCAAACTCTTGTTTTTCGATTTTATATGGATTTTACAAAGTGATGATGAATAGTAACTCCGAAAGTTGTTAACTTGTTTTCTTGATTGGATTTTAAGGTTTAAGCTTTGTAAGGAGTATATAAGGCTGGTTGAGTGTTTGTGGCCACTGGTTAGTGTTGGTAGAGCATCAAGGAAGGTATACCACTCATCCACCCTTTGATTTATGTTGAGATTTAAGTGAAGTTTCTAGTAATGTTTAAGAATGAGCATGTTTATGGAGTTTGGAGTATGTATGGTTAATTCTTGATGGATACTTGTTGTTGGTTGATGTTGGTGATATGTGCTGAGGTATATAAACTAGTTATGTTGTAAAAATGGTTGTTTTGTTGAATTGATTTTGTTTTAAGAGGTTTTGACATAACAAAAACCGGGAAACATTACGATTATAGCCGTCGTAATGCCCATTTGATTTAAGGCTGTTTTGAGCAAGAATTACGAACTGGTCCTGGATTATTTTTGAACAACACTGACCATGAACATGTAGGTATTGTTTTAAGGTTTGTTTTGGTATAAAGATCATGTCTATACGAATTAGGGTTTATGAGATATGACCATTTTAGTGAAAGTGGTTCAAGGAATGAGATTGCAGAAATGTACAAACTTTGTGGCTATGTTTGAGACCTTTAAGAGTTGTTTTAAAATATGAAATTTTGTATTGAAGTGTCAAGGTCAGTTACGAAGGTTTGTACGAAGGTTTCGAGTCCAAAAGATTATTTTCCGATTTTATAAAAATGTGTTAGCCGAGGTTGCGCAAGTGAAAACCACTAAGAACATGACTTAGAAACCACTGTTGTAAATGGTTAAGTATAACTTGTATTCGAGGATCGATTTCGGACTAAACCTACGACTTAAGTAATTGTCGATTAACATGGACTTAGTATGAGCCTATGACGAGCTAGTAATGCCTTGGTTGTGTTACGCTTACGTGTTTAAGCATTGAGTACAAGTGGATTATCCAGGGGATTAATCGTACGTTTTCTTTGACTTTGTCTAGATTGTCCGGCATCGTCGCGAACCCCTATCACTTCTCGAGCATCAGGCAAGTTTACTAAACCTTACTCTATTATTCAGAGTATGTATATTTTCCAATGTTCAATACTTGTGTATTCCCAATTTATATACCAAATCTTTGTTGCAAGTATTGTGGCAAGTTTTCTAAATCTATACTTTGAAGTATTGATTATATATTACTGCTTTTGCCATGTGTGGAGTTATACAGTTTTGTGATACATGTTATATATTGTATAAAATAGAGTTTGATTTTGGTTTATATATGAGCTTTGAGATAAAGTAGTTATAAACCGGTGTACCTTGTAGCTCTATAGATAAGAGCAGGTTTATTGTTTCGACTCTAGACCGGGAGTCGATATTTTGTTATATAGATAGTCGTGGAAACCCGGAGGGATTCCAGCGGCAGAATACTATTCATCTTGAGGAATATTATTATTAAACGTTATTTATGTTCCGGAAAGTATTTATTTCTTGGGAATGATTTGATTATGGGTTTCTAAGCTAGATATGGGATATTAGTTAGAAGCCAGATTTTTATAAAGGCCCTAGGTTAAGGGCGTATGATATTTCTTTAGATAAGAAGTAATTATATTTTTGTATGTATTAAAGGTTATTTTCCGATAAAGATATCGGGTACGGTTACTCGAGGATTAATTATTTATTTAATGAATATTACTTTTGAATATTCATTCGAGGATTAATTATTTATTTAAAGAATATTACTTTCGAATATTCATTTGAGGATTATTGACTTTAAGAATATTATTTTGAATATTCATTTGAAGATTATTTTATTATTTAATGACATTACTTTTGAATATTCATTCGAGGATTAAGTATTTATTTAATGAATATTATTTGTGAATATTCATTTAAGGACTATTTATTTAATGGATATTACTTTCGAATATTCAAATGAGATTTATTAATTAAGGAATATTATTTCAGATATTCATTGAGGTTTACTGAATCGAAGAATATAATTGTGAATATTCATCTGAGGATTATTTAATGAATATTATTTGTGAATATTCATTTGAAGATTAATTATTTATTTAATGAATATTATTTTTAAATATTCATTTGAGGATTACTTACTTAATGAATATTATTTTCAAATATTCATTTAAGATTTACTTATTCAATAAATATTATTAAGTATTTGTAAATCAAAAGAGGTTCCCAAAACAATGTTTTTCCATTTAAATCTGTCTTTTAAAGAGGATTTAAATGCTCGCTCAACTATAAAAAATATGGGAAACCTGATTTAAGTGACTACTACTCTTTTTAAACTCTCAATTCAAAAACTGTCAGGGGACATATATTTTCTCAAAGCAATGTAATTGCTGCAAGTCAAATATTGTGTTACCACCTCAACGATCGAGGGGTAAATTCATGGAACAAGTCGATATCCATTAACAAGCAATAGCTTGGGAAATATTGGAGAATCTTCCTTTCCAACCTAGATATAATTACTTAGTGGAGTCGTATCAACAAGTGTTACACTTGGGGAAAGGAGGACGATCTTTACGTTTCAGAGTCATGGATTCATCTGAACTAGGAGTGGTGTAAGTGGTCAAGTTGCGTGGGCCCATCCAACTTTTATTGCCCCAAATGGGCCGGGAGGTCACAGTAAGGCGGTAGACAATGTCAGGCTGTCGTGATTCTTCCATCTACATGTAGAAAACTATTTGAACGGTGCGACCTGCTACTAATCATAGCAAGGTTAGGCACAGCGGACGCGGTAGCAACTCCAGTATTAGTTCATCATCCAATTTGGATATTCCTGCAACATGCATTGGGATAAAGAACCAATCATGTTGGCAGGGGGTCGAAAAGTGTTTGGAAATGAAGTGACAATAAATCCATATAACTTCATCTTTTATATCATATGACTTTGTGGATACCTTACATAACAGGAGTTATGGTAAGGGAGTTGTTTATACTGAATCACATTATAACTTCATCTTCTAAGTTATATGTTGATATTCTGCTTACATGGCAGATATTTTTCGGAAAGGTTATATTTGGTTTACTTTCAAACCTTATCTTTTATACTAGAACTTTGTTCATAATATAGCACAAGTTTGCAGAAATATTATGAAAATGATATTTGAAGTACAATAATGGTACTGTTTTTGGGAATACATTCCGATAAGGAAATAATTTCAGTATCGAGATATATTGACAAATTATTGTCTTATACCCTCTTATTTCTGAATTGAATTAAAGGCAGGATTATGCCATACTTTTATTACCTTGCTGAGCTATCGCTCACTCTTGCCATTGTTTTATATATATTATATAGCAGCGAAGCAGGATGCCAATGGGATGGCACATACCCCGCAAGGCGTTTCCATAAACAGTTTCTAGCAGTGATCCCGAAGAGTAGTACGAACCAATCGAATCAGGCTACGGCTTTTGGCATTCAACTTATGTATAGACATGAATGGTATTAGAGGATTGTAAGCATCAGAAGGCTAAGTTGGTAATGTAACAATACTTAGAAAATTGTATCAGTAACTGATTCAAAAGACATTTGGGTATTGTAATAAAAATTATTTATCTCTAATCACCAGCTGTCTATCCATATTCTCAGATGATGTACCTGCATAAGAAATCACCCTAGCCCCTTCAAGAGAGGTCAGTGGTGGTGCAATGGGAGTTCGCAAATCCCAATCCCTGGTTGAGTCTGTCAAAACATTTGACATTGTAAACTGAATTGCTTCAGTGACAGACTCACCTGGTTGCCTTTCACTTTCACCAGTATAAACTGCGAGTGAAAAATCCCTTAAGGGAGCCAGAGATATTCCCTCTGGGAGGGGAGAAAATGATTCTATTATAAGGGGCAAATATTCAGATTTTCCCTCTGATGCCTGTTAAGGCACTTCTACCGTTACAATGGTAGGCACTGTTTCAGATCATAAGTGATCTCTTAACAACGTGTCCTGAGTTTCTTCTATTTGGATGGCTTCTCCCATTGTGAGTAATGGGAGTGTGCTTGACTCATTACAGGTTGTCAGGGCCCGATGGCGAATTTCAATAGATTCATCCTGTTGAGAGGATGTCTTCAGAGACTGTTCAGTGACCATTTCAATGTCCATATCATGTTGGGAGGATATGGATGGCCTAACAGATGTCTCCCTGTAGGTTTTTCTTTTCTTTGGAGGAGGAGACAGAGCTGTGGGTACACTCAGTGTTTGTTCACTACTTGACCTTTGTCTTACTAGAGAAGCAGTTTCAGGTTGGAAGGTTAAAGGATTTGACATTGAGTTTGGCTCTATGACCTGGGTTAGAGATTGTGGTTCTACAACCTCTTGGTCAGCCCTATCAACCACTTGGGTTTCAGCAGAGGTGCCAGATGATCCAGGGATAGGATGTATTACCTGTATTGGCAGTGCCTCTGAAGTTCCATTTGGAATGACTAACTGTTGCTCAGGAACAAAAGGTTAAAAAGTAGGAAGTTGAATGAACTGTGTCATGAATGGGGTGACTACCACTAGAGTGATGTTCAATTTAAGAGAAGTGTGGAGTCTTTGATAGAACTTACGATCATAGGAAGGAGAAGGAACAGATAAAGCATTACTAAACATCTCCTTATGAGCGTCAGATAGCACATGATTGATTAAGATAGTGAGAAATCGAGGATAGAAACATCTGACTTTCCTATTACTATCATGATCAATCCTGGCATTTGTTACTCTTCTAACTATAAGACTCCAAATAAGATCACCAATGTTAAGTCTAACATTAAACACAGTAGCATAAGCAATATAGTGTAACAAAGATGGAATATTTTGAAATTTGCTTTTAGTACAGTTGCTGAAAACCTTAGCCAATGTATCAAAGAAAACATCCCATTCACGGACCAAATTAGCTTTACTGAGTTTGGGCAACTCCAAAGGACCTTGATAATGAATTCTGTTGAAAAACTGAATTAATTCAATATCAGAGGGAGTCCTATCAAAGTTGTCCCTAGGAAGTTGAAAAACTTCACAAAACAGATCCTCAGTAATAGTGTACTGTGTGTGCTCAATTGTGAAAGTAATAGACCTAAAATCATCAGAAATCACAACACTAGAACACAGTAACCTCAATGGTTCAATTTTTAAATCAGCAGATAGACAAATAGCACGACTGACACAACACTGCGTATTTAAAAACTGAATCCAAGGTCGAAAACGATCAACAGGGCATTTCAAAGGATCAAAATACCCATTATAATTGTTTTTAACGACTTCAAAATTCTGAGCCATAATTTACTAAACAAAAATTAACACAAAATTAACAAATTTAAATAATTTTGAATAATTCGAATTTAAGGATTTTAAAATTAATTAAAAATTAATTAAAAAATCCAAATTTTCAAAGTTCTCCAAAAATTACCAAATTTTAGTATGTTAATCCTTATCACAAAACACACACACTGCTATTTTTAGAATCCAAAAACTCAATATCAATCACCAAAAATGATTAAATAAACCTTTGGAGTTTAGTGATGGTTTCAGTTTTTAAAACCAACAAGAATCGAATTCAGAAATTGAAAAGGAATTTGGCAGCAATTCGTTCCTTAGAAGAAAAAAAACGGAGAAAAAAAAAATTAATTCAGTAAAAACTTGAACTGTTAGGACTATGGTAAAAGTAAAAAAGAAAAAACAGTATATTTATATAAAATGAACTAATAGTACTAAGGTATAAACACGGTAGTACTATTGAATAAAAAGGAAAAACAAAATAAAACAAAATAAAAAGAAATAGCTAGTATTACTATGAAAAAACACGGTAGTACTATGAATACAAAGGAAATACAAAAAACAAAATAAAGTAAAGTAAAGCTAGTAGTACTTAGAGAATAAGCTAGTAGTACTATCAAAGGATAGTACTACCGATAGTACTACTAGTATAAACACTAGTTAAATAAAAGAAATAATATAAATATAAATAATATATATATAAATAGAAAAAAAAACTAATCAGTAGTACTATGATAGTACTACCGATAGTACTACTAGTACAAATCTAGTAATACTAACGAAAAATAGGAAATAAAATAGAAAAACAAACAGATTTTAATAAATAGAAAATGCTGAAAATTAATAAAACTTCACAGAAATTGTCTAAAAATGTATAAAAATATGTACAAGTTTAGAAAATGCACAGAAAAATGCACAAATAATAGAAAATTATGCAGAAAATTGTAGAAGTGCGATAAAATAATATAAACCTGCAGAAAAATTCAAACAACAATTTATACAATCTGAAACTTACTTAAATAATCCCAAATAATTAAATTTTCCATAAAAATAAATTTCTCCACTTAAAAAATATGAGAAAAATATTTTTAAAGAAAATTGATTATTCAAGAACATTTAAATTAACAAGCTTTTCACAGCAAACAAGAATTGGTAATATTTATCAATTAATATCAGCAAGATAAAATGATATTGGCTAAGAATAAAAATAACAGAGATATTGTTAATCACTAAGACTGTTCAACATTCTCAATTTACCAACTAATCTGGTAAATGTGGATTCGTTAAGAGATTTAGTGAATATATCTGCAGTCTGTTCTTTTGTGGGTACAAAGTGTAACTCCACAGTTCCATTCATGACATGCTCTCTGATAAAGTGATACCTGATATCAATGTGCTTCGTTCTCGAGTGCTGAACAGGGTTGTTGGAGATTGCCATGGCACTTGTATTGTCACATAAAATAGGAATTTTGTCTAATACAAAGCCATAGTCCTTCAATTGATTCCTTATCCATAAGATCTGAGCACAGCAGCTTCCAGCATCAATATATTCAGCTTCTGCTGTTGAATTGGAAACTGTTTTTTGTTTCTTGCTATACCAGGAAATCAATCTACCTCCTAGGAATTGACAACTCCTAGAGGTACTCTTTCTATCCACAACATTACCTGCATAATCAGAATCTGTATATCCAACAAGATTAAAACCAGAATCTTTAGGGTACCAGATACCTAAATTAGGTGTACCCTTAAGATATCTCAAGATTCTTTTAACAGCAACGAGATGTAAATCTCTAGGGTCCGCTTGGAACCTTGCACACAAGCATGTAGCATACATAATATCTGGTCTACTTGCAGTAAGGTAGAGTAAGGAGTCAATCATACCTCTGTAGCTTGTAACATCTACCTTGATAGAATTATCACAAGCTCCAAGTTTGACAGCTGTTGAAGATGGAGTCCTTGCTGATGCTGAATCCTCCATTTGATACTTCTTGAGGAGTTCTTTGAGATACTTGGATTGACAAATAAATATTCCATTTGACCTTTGACTTACTTGTAATCCAAGAAAGAACTTCAGCTCACCCATCATACTCATTTCAAACTTACTCTTCATTAGCTTAGCAAATCTCTTACAGAGATTATCATTAGTAGACCCAAATATGATGTCATCCACATAGACTTGGACTAATATCATATCATTTTTGTGTTTCTTAGAAAAAAGAATTTTGTCTATGATACCTCTAATAAAACCATTTTCTATAAGAAAACCAGAGAGAGTGCCATACCATTTTCTTGGGGCTTGTTTGAGACCATAGATAGCCTTGAAGAGAAAGTACACAAAGTCCAGCAACTCCTAATTTTCAAACTCAGGGGCTGTTCCACATACACTTCTTCATCTAGCTCACCATTCAGGAATGCACTCTTAACGTCCATTTGATAGACTTTAAAATTGGAGTAAGCTGCAAATGCTAAGAACATCTTGATAGCCTCAAGCCTAGCCACTGGTGCATAGGTTTCATCATAATCAATGCCTTCAGCTTGTGAATACCCTTGAGCAACCAGTCTTGCTTTGTTTCTGGTAACAATGACATCCTCATCTAGCTTGTTTCTGTATACCCATCTAGTACCAACTACTTTACTGTTCTTTGGTCTGGGTACTAGCTTCCAGACTTGCTGTTGTTCAAATTGATTGAGTTCATCTTGCATAACAATCACCCAATCAGGATCAGTCAGTGCTTCCTCAGTCTTCTTTTGCTCCATCTCAGATAGAAACCCTGAATAGTGACATTCATTCTGAGTAGCACTTCTAGTTCTAACTCCAACATCTGGATCACCAATGATCAGCTCAAAAGGCTGAGCTCTATTCCACACAATCTGTCTTGGAAGATTTGATCTTGATGATTCGCCTTGAAATTCATTCTGATGTTGTGATTGACTAGTTGACCCTTCATTTCCTCCCCTGAGTTGTTGCTTGATTGCCTTGATGATTCTTCTCCAGTGTTGGTGGTATCTCCATTGTTACCAATGTTTCCACCACCACCACCATGATCATTATCATCATTGTTATTTTCATTACCAGCAACAATCTCAGGTGGAGTTTCATCATCTGATTCTGAGTCTGGCAAGTTATCAAACTTCAGTTCTTCAGATGAATCTTCTGTTTGGATATTAGGGAGCTTAGTGTCATCAAATGTAACATTGACACTTTCCTTCACATGGTGACTATCAATCAAGTACACCCTGTAAGATCTTCTAGCATAACCAACAAATATAGCTTCATATGCCTTGGCCTCAAACTTGCCATGTTTAACATCTCCATCCTTAAGCACAAAGCATTTTGCCCCAAATACATGAAAGTATTTGAGAGTTGGTTTCTTGTTGTTCATGATCTCATAAGGAGTCTTCATTAAGTCCTTGTTGATTAAAGTTCGATTCTGAGTATAACAAGCAGTATTCACAGCTTCAACCCAAAAGTACATTGGAAGTCTTGATTCACTTAACATAGTCCTTGCAGCTTCAATCAATGTACGATTCTTCCTTTCTACCACTCCATTCTGTTGAGGAGTTCTAGGGGCTGAATACTGTCTTGTTATTCCTTTATCTGCACAAAAGTCATTCAGGACTGCATTCCTGAATTTAGTTCCATTATCTGACCTTCTAGCTCTAACATGGAATCTCGAATCCAGCTCAATCAACTTTATATGATCAATCACCATCTATGGGGTCTCGTCCTTGGAATGTAGGAATAAAACCCAAGTATATTTGGAATAGTCATCAACAATCACAAGTGCATATTGTTTCTTTGACATGGACATCACATTAACTGGACCAAACAAATCCATGTGTAGTAGCTGATGTGGTTCAGTTATTGATGATGTGTCAGTGCCCTTGTGAGAAGCTTTCTTTGACTTTCCTTTCTAACATGCCTCACACAGTCCTTCTTGTAAATTCCATCTGAGGCAAACTTCTCACCAATTCCCTCTTGACTAGAGAGTTCATGATTTTGACGTTCAGGTGAGACATCTTCTTGTGTCATAGCCAACTTTCATCTGATGAAGCTTTGGCATAAAAACAAGTAACTTCATCTTTGGATCCAGAGTACAGATCAGCTATGAACAAATCACCTTTCCTTACTCCTTGAAGAGCAGGCTTTCCATTCTTTTTGTGAAGGATCTGACACTTCTGTTTCTCAAAGGAAACAACATATCCTCTGTCACAGAAATGACTGATGCTGAGAAGATTAAACTTCAGACCTTCCACAATGGATACATCTTGAATGATAACATTTCCAAATTCCAAACAGCCATATCCTCTGGTAATAGCCTTGCTGTTATCTCCAAAGGTAACTTCTGGGCCAGCTTTCTCAACCACATTTGATAGCAGGGCTCTATCTCTGGTCATATGCCTTGAACAACCACTGTCCAGAATCCACATAACACGGTTTACCTGTGCCACACCCTGCAATATCAAATTGATTAGTCCTTCCTCGGAACCCAAACTTGATTGGGTCCGGCATATTTAAAGAACTAGCTTTTGTGAGGCAAAACAACATTTTTAACCTTAACTACTTCAACCTCTTTGACAAAAGAGCGTTTCCATTTATAGCCAACCTTAACACATTTCTGAGTAGGCTTAGGGATAAATGAATCCACTGTAGTCTTAGGAGGACTAGCAGTCTTAGATCTAACATGCTTCTTATTATTAACATGTTGACGTGGAGCAGTCTTATTATCAGATACATGCTTACTATTAAAATAAGCATACATAACATTTAATGCACAAGACATGCAATCCACCACACCACATGCTTTATGAGACAAATTAATAGCAGGCATGTTAGTTCTACAGTTGTTTTGATCCACTTTATGGATGTCTGATTTAGTCTCTGTTGTTGAAACAACTTTGACTTGTTTCTCAGACATACACTTGTTGGACTGATCAAGTTCAAAAGCAAGATCCTCAACACGCATTTCCTCTTGAATAATGATGGAATATTCATTCAGAGGTTCTACCAAGGATTTTCGAAAAAAAGGTTTATCAATACCCTTAAGCACATGTGGTACACCCCTTTCTTCAGCACTGACTCTATTAGGGGTGTTTATGCTTAACTCTCCAATAGACTCATTATAGTCATACCTTATTCCTACAGTATGACCAATAACTTGTTTATTGAAGATCTCTTTAGCAGTCTTACAAGAATTATAGTAAGCATTAACCTTGGTTTTAAGTTCACTGATCTGATCCTTAAGAATGGTTTCTAATTGAATATAACAATTAACCCTATTCTCAAGAAATGCTATTTTCTTAGTGAGTTCATCCTGATTAACATGCACAAGTCTTAATTCTTTTACCTCCTTTTCAAGAGCTGTGTTCAAAAGAATTATTCTATCATTTTCACTACGAGCACAAGAAACAGTACTACTAAGATGATAGATCATTTAAGAATCAGTAAACTTTACCTCTGACATGAATGATGAAGTGCTTCCCTCATTAGCCATTAAAGCTAGGTTTCCAACTTCACCAGCTTCTTCATCACTACCCGTATCATCCCAACTCTTTCCCTCGGCAACATAAGATTTCCCAATCTTATTCTTCTTGCTAGAATCATATGAGTTCCTTCTCACTTGCTTTGGATTTTTACATTCTGTAGCAAAGTGACCCAACTCATTACAATTGTAGCACCTGATTGTGCTTCTATCCACGGTTCCAGTTTTATAGCCACCCCTTGTGCTATTTGAAGAAGAAGAAGAAGAACTACCTCTCTGAAACCTGGGCTTGAACCTAAGATTAGGATTCCTTCTGAATCTGAAGTTGCCAAACTTCTTCACTATCATTGCCATCGACTCATCCTCCAGCTGTTCAAGTTCTTCCATAGAATAGAAGTCACCGCCGGATTGACCAGTGGATGTTAAGCCATATTCAGCCACAGTAACATCCGAGTCAGAACTGGAAGGTTGAACAACCTTCACTTCCAGTTGATGTGGGACTTCTGACATCAGTGCAGTAGAAGTACTGACAATTTTCCATGTTCCATATATTTCCTTATGTTGTATCTGTTCCAGCTCATAGGTCTTTAGAACACCATAGAGTCTTTCCAAAGAAATCTCTCCCAGATCTCTTGCTTCTTTAATTGTTGATATTCTGTGCTCCAGATGAGATGGAAGTGTAAGGAAGAACTTCTTGTTAATCTCCTTAATTGTGTAGTGCTTTCCATGGAGATTCAGATCATTTATCAATTTGTTGTATCTCTCAAAAACCTCTGAGATACCTTCACCAGGGTTTGATCTGAAATGTTCATATGAAGAGGTGAGAATTTCCATCTTATTCTCTCTGACTTCCTCTGTCCCCTCATTGATTATCTCAATTGTGTCCCAAATGTGTTTGGCAGTAACACAATTTAGAACATGATTATGTATGATAGGATCAAGACAATCAACCAATATCAACTATAAACAGGCATCCAGGGAAGCATCATCTTTCTCATCAGATGTGTAGTCCTTGGGATCCTTGGGGTACATCCTAGCAGCTCTAGTAACAACATCGTTCTCTATCTGCTCTTCCTCAACAATCATAGGAAGTTTAGGACCATTTTTCAGCACTCCAAGATATTTAACATTAGCCACTTGAAGAAACAGGAGCATCTTCTTCTTCCACATAGGATAATGCTCCTTACTGAACATGGGGATTTTCACTGTACCAACTTTCTGAGTAGTAGACATATTTGAGATTTTTTTATGAAGAATAAAAATTTCAGAGTTGAAGAAAAAATCACAAAAAATGGATCTTTGATTTGTATATCAATCAAAAGTCTCTGATGCCAATTGTTAGGTCCCGATATGTTTGTAGAAGGGGGGTTGAATACAAACAGTACCATTTAATCGAATTTGTATTGTTCTTGATTTAGCAATTTCAATAACAAATTACTGTGGAATAAAATGAAACAAGATTCAAGTTAAATAAATTCGACATGAATTTATCTATTTTTGTAATAAAAGGATCGAATACTAAAAAGTAGTTCAATATAATTTCTAGGGATTATGATTCACTAGATTGTCAAAGCAATACAAGTAATTGAATTCTAGTGATTTGGATATAACAGTAATGACTAGAATTGATTACAATGTTCAAATTTAAAGCTTTTCAGTTGATCACTTTAATGGCAGAAGTAAAGGAATTTGATTATGTTTCTTTCTGTCTGTGTCTGTTTGTTTTGATCACAATTTCTTCTATTTAAACAACTCAACAGAAGTCTCTTCCATGCGCCAAAACAATTCATTTTAGATTACTACTGGCGGTACTATCCAAAACAACTGGTAGTACTATCGGTAGTACTATCCAATTGACTTGGTAGTACTATCGGTAGTACTAATGCTGATAGTACTACTAGTAGTAATTTGTTAGTACTACTAGTACTATTTTAGAAATAGAAATAATTCTGTTTTAATTTATTTACTTTAATTGATTTAATAAATGAATTAGTTCTAAACGAATTAATTCATAGATTAAATAAATTAAGTTATTGACTTAAATAATTCAATAAATAAATTAATTCTTGAGAATTAATTTATAAATAAAATTACTTAAGATCTAGATTAATTAATTTATGATATAAACTAATTCTGGAAGAATTAATTTATAGATTAAATTAATTAACTTATAGAATAAATTAAAGGAGAATTAAACCTAATGCTAAGAACCACTTAAATTGATGACGAACTCCACTGAATGACGTTGACACTCCATGTACTGTCTGGTTCATGAGTGACTGACTTTAATGACTGTTCTTCATCTTTTGACTTTAAGCTGTGGTTCTTTCTCCTTCTACTTAACAAAGGACTGTAACCTATACGTTTCCTGTCACACTTCTAGAATCTCTGTCACTTCTAAATAGTGCCACTTCCTTGAATACTTCACTGAGGCTTGATCAATAAATTGAACTTCTTTCAATGTAGAATTACTTCAAGACTGTAGATGACATTAATCTTCATTCCCTTTGACAGATATTATCTACTGAGATTCCTGTGACCTTTGAATATATTATTTACTTATTACATCTTAGTTTATGTTGAGTAGAATCCTCGGTGTTTACAAATAGGCCTTTACATATGCCTTTCAAGGGTTTTTGTTAAAACTCGTAAGCGAAGAGCGGGACACAAATATAAGACTGATCCTTCAGTAATCAACTACATAATTGTAAGTATTCAGTTTTTTTAATCAAATCACCTGTAATTGATAAACCATTGTATTTTCACAGTTGACTAATTTCATTTTGTTGACGTGTCTTAATTTTGTAGGAAAAGATTAAGAAGAATCTCAGCACATCAGGAGAGGGTATTCATGAATTGATTACTGAAGGAAAATCACATGGTCCGTCTTGGCTCTTAGGGAGATCTGCTAATCCATCAAAAAAATTTGCTACAGCTTCAAAAGGGACCTATGTACAGGACCTGACAAGCAAGATAAGGGAACGTCTTATTGAAGAAGTCAAGGCGAAAGTCAACAAGAAAGTGCAAGAAGAAGTGGATGCACAGGTTAACAAAAAGGTCCAAGAAAACTTTACATGGGTGCTTACAAAATTAGGCGAAGCGAACCCAAACATCAAAGTTGATCTTGGGGAGCTTTGTACGACCATCTCGAGTGACCATGAAGATGGTACTCCTGTGAATGGTGGCACCAGCTCTCAGTTTAATTCTGGGATGTCTTAATATTTTAGACTATCGCCTTTTGCTATTAATATAGTCGTTATCTACTTAGTAAGACATTATGCGTAACTAGTTTGTGAAATATTGTGTTTGGAGATACTTTTCAAGTTGGTTGATGAATGTGTTTGGAGATACTTTTATAGTTGGTTGAATTTGGATTGTAGGTTTGGATTATTATGTAGTATGATGTTGTCTGGTGGAAATGAAAAAAAATTACAGGTTGTGTTGTTGATTTGGTTGGTCTGGAATCTATAAATACAAATTGTGTGTTTTTAATTGTAAATAGAAAAGTGTTGCAATTGATGCTATAAAGTGTTAGCAAATAGAACAAAAAATGTAAAAAAATGTTGCTAGAAAATGTTGCAGTAGATAAAAATTGTGTTGGCATAAAAGTGGGATCCACACTGGACCCCACATAGGACCCCATAAGTGGGTCCCACTTTGTGGGGGCCAGAGGTGGGTGTCACTTCCATTTCACGGAAAATATAACACAAAGGCAACATAGATATTATTTTGGTGTAGGGTAATAATATTGTTGCTATAGCAGTCTATTACAACACAAAAATTCATGTAGCCATAGAGGAAGATAATGTTGGCATAGACCCCTAAGGCAACATCAAAAAAACCAACACAAAAAATGTGTTGGATGTTTGATTTTTGGGTCTACAACAACATATTTTGGATATACGACAACAGTCTTCAGGTCTTGTCATAGGCCATTGATGGTGTAGTACATGCAACATCGAATACTTACTGACAAATCGATAAAAATATACTCATACATATATCATGTTCGTGGTTTACATGAACTTTCTACTAAATTAGCGTAATTGTATAAAAAAAGTAAGGAATGTTAAAGAGTAAAGTATAGTTCGTGTACTTACACTTTGACTGTCAAACCATGCATATATAGTATTGACATTCTAAAATTACCAATTGCTATAATGAAATTATAATATAATTATAGTTTCTGTACTTCTGTTAGAAACCATTAACACTGTTAATAAATTATATTTAATGCAAGGGTAAGATAGATTTTTTCATACCATCTTCTTCTTCATTGCATTTGCAAGACATATATACACAAACAAATGTATATATGCATAATACCAACACTTCACAATCACCGACAATATATGTAACACATAAACATGCATACAAATGTTAGCAGCTCTACACTGTTAAATCAATTAAGGTCCCCGAGCTTCTTTTGCAATTTGATACTAACTTCATCAAAACACCCACATTGGTTGCACACCCTCAAAATAGAACTGAACACTATGTAATGAAACCCATCACCCCGTTTTCATGAACCATTCTCCAATTCCCACCTTAGCCAACTCCAAACATGCTTTCAAAGTAGTCAAAATTCCAACATTATTGACCAAACACAAACATATTACAATAAACCCTCAAACTTTTACCTAAAAAATTCTTTTCTTGAATACCCAAATGTTGTAGTAACCCTAACTGTCTTATAAATAGATTTTTCATTGTCGAAATTAGACAAGCTTCATCTAATTCAACACAAAGTGTAAAAGGTAATGAGCTTGCTTTTTAAAATGGGGTTTTACAAAATATTTTGTGAAAGGCATATCCACTGGCCTATTTGTAAACACCGAGGATTCGACTCAACTTAAACAAGAATGTAATAAGTAAATAATATACAAACTGGCACATGAATCTCAGAAGATAATATCAGTCAAAGTGAATGAAGATTAAAGTCAATCTACAAACTTGGAGTAATTCTACATTGAAAGAAGTTCATTTATTTGATCAAGCCTCAGTGAAGTATTCAAGAAAGTCGATCTATTAAAGTGACTGAGATTTCAACAGTGTGACAAGAAGTATACAGGTTACAAAGTTTGATAAAGGGAAAATAAAAAGAACCACGACTTAAAGTCAAGAAATGAAGAACAATCATTGCAGCTAGTCACTCATGAACCAGACGGTACATTAAGTGTCAACATCATACAGTAATAGTTCGTCATTAATTTCAGTGGTTCAAGAAATGATTCAGCTATCAAGAAATTGTATTAATTCTCTTTTAATTAATTATATCAGTTAATTAATTTATTCAATAGATTAATTCATTAAGAATTAATTTATTCCTTAATTAATAGGTTAATTAATTTAGAATTAATATAATAACTGAAAAGACTTACAATTTACTCTTGTAAGACCATCCCAAATAGTCTTACCGAAAGTCTTTTTAGTACAATAGATTGTTTTGTCGAAAGTCTTGCTAGGAGGAATTGATTGTCTTGCCAATACAGTCATTGTCTTACCGATAGTCTTAGAAGAAGGAATTGGTAGTCTTGATAGTTCAATCATTGTTTTACCGATAGTCTTTCTTATACAAAGTCAACATATTGCGTACATTAAACAAGGAAGAAGACAATGGATCAGTTAGTGTGAAGATATTAAGACAAAAACAAAGTTATATCATCTTCTCTGCCTTAACTTAATTGAACAACTGCCTGAGCCTTAAATTCAAGCGAGTGAATTAACTTCTAGTTTTTATTGTAACATTCAAGCCACTAGAATCAGTTTACTTGTTATTTAAAGACTGTCTAGCGGATCAAAATCCCTAAAAATTATCTCGAACTAATTATGTCGAATTTATTCTAATTTGTTTTAATTAGTTTGATAATCATTCCCTGTAATCTGTACTATAATTGTAACACCTTTCAAGTTTAATATTAGTTATATTTAACTTGAATCTTGTTCCATTTTATTCCGCTTAAATTTGTTCTTGAATTATTATATCACGAACCAAACAAATTCGAGAAAACAGTATAGTTTGTATTCAACCCCCCTTCTACAAACATATCGGGACCTAACATTTTGGTTGGTTTTGTTCTGAAGTAAATAGGAGTTGAAGATACAATCTTTAGTCACGATGTAATAATTTCTTAAAATAGGATAATGGAGAAATCATGTATATGTATATTGTACACTAAATAATAAATTGATATTGAACTAATATGTGTCAATATGAACTATAATTAGTAAAATAAAAGACCGTTAGGATTCAACGAAAAGACTAAATATACCCTCGACTAAACTGACGATGTTTTACAAATTTGACGGGAATACAAAATGTGTAAATATTTTGAATTTATAGTATAGTAAGTGGTAGTTTTTGAATGTTACTATTACATATGATCTGATAGATAAAGTGTAAGTACACGAAATGTATTTTACTCAATGTTAAATTTGAAAGAACTATTGCTAATTTAAATTTTTAGTCTTCTAACAAATACACTAAAATTTATAATAAATCTATTCTATATATAATACTGCAACATACACTTTCAATGAAATATTTTATTCCATGTCAACAACCACATGTACCTCCACATCAACAGCCACCTGTGAATCACTGAATTGTATATATACTAAAACCCTCTCATCTCAGAACCAAACGTCAATTACAGCCTTGGCCACAGTATTAGCCCAATAGTTTATTTTTGTTCTTCCAATTCCCGGGACACGGTTCCTGATGAAATAGGTTGCTGGCAACCATGTTTGATTTGATTTCAGGCTGACAATGGTACAGAGGTATCGGTGGTCGTTGATTATTCTAGGCCAAGGGGAGAAAAAGCTCTTTAGTAAAGCAAAGATTGGGAGTATAGATCCCCCTTTATTAAGGGTTCCCACGAAAAGGTAACCTGATCTATATTATATGTAAAATATTTATCTACAATTGTAAGAACGGAGTTGCTTTTATCAATTTACAAAAATTACAAATTTCTAACTTTTAACCTTTGTGTAGTGCGTTAAGCCTACAGACTTCTGATATCATGTATGGGTTTGTGTTTTTGGTTGCATCAAACACCTGACAAATTGTAAGGGGTGTGCTCTTTTCTTTTGTTGTCTTGTTCTTCTCCTCTTAGAACTTTAAAAAAACGAAATCCTTGCCTATGTTGAGAACATAAGTGGATTCCAAAGTCCCTTTGCCTTGTGGAGGGCACCTATAATTATGGATGTTCATATGTTCATATGTCTTTGATATCGATGGTTTCCAGATAAATTACAACCCTTCTGGCACAGTATTCTCATCTAATGTGTTAGCAATGGCATAAATACATAACCAAACTGAGGTCTAGATCGTACTTCTGCCTTATAAACAAGTCGAGTCTAATTGAGTTTTTGGTATTAGAATCACATTCATTGTCAAAGAAATATGCTTACCTTCTGAAACCTCAACTCACACTTTAATAGTAGTCATTGTATTGGATTGATTTACATAGGGAAATACGGTATAAACTCATAGTGGCAATTAACTCTACATTTGTATGTGATATTTATTAGTTGCGCATCTTTCTTGTTATTAGCGAAATGCAATATAGTTGGTAGTCAATATAGAATTACAGCTTCTTGTTCCTTGTGGGCATTGTATTTAGAATTATTGTTTCTTGGCATGATTATGTTGTGTGCTCTGAAGCTTACAAAAAAAACCAAATAAAACTCAAATATTTTTAATCAAATATTACTCTATGACAAGGACAGACAAGGACATCAGCAAAAATTGCCACAAAGTATGATTCAGAAAAATCATGCGCACTACTAAAACCAAACATTTAAATATGTACATTAAAACACACACGTATTTAAAAACAAAGTACCTTCTGGAGCTGATCATAGCTAACATCACTTGTCGACCAAAAGTCACAATTCCTCACGTGGAACATTCCATAATCATCACCACTAAAAAGGTCATTAACTTTTTCAGTATCGCTAACAAACTCTTAAATAGGCTCCACAGGCCAAACTTTGAGGAAAATATGTTAAAATGGAGCTCTATCAAACTCCTAACTCATCTCTAAATTTTTAATTTCAGCGAATTGCTATTGATCCTTTTGTCTCAGGCTTTTGGTGACCAGGACCATACTATAAGCCGTCCAATGTCTTTTTTCAAGTACAAATTGCTCCAGGTTATCGTAATTCATGTCATATATTTCTATTCATCTATAATAGGAAATGAAGTAAAATTTCATATAGGAAAAACAGGCAGATTAAACTCAATATATTTCGTTGACAACCCCTTCAAGTATTTATCTTATTTAGTACAGGCAAGAGTGCTGAAAATGAACACTGAAATTACCAGAAAGGAGATGCAAGATCCAGCTGAAGTTGAGATCGTGTTTAAATAAAGGCTTGGTTAGTTGAGTGTTTATTTGATCCAAAGCAATCACAGGTTTGTCTTTACAAAGTTCAACGGTTAATATATATGTTGTTATAATGGGAGAGAATTTAATTAGGTTGTACCATAGATTGAAGAATTTTAGTAGGCTCACCTTTCTTATTTTGTTTACACGGTGAGGAAGCTGGGATATCCACTAGCAACCAATGCTTAATTCCTAATGATAAATCACACTATATGTATAGTAAGTATACGGTGTTATGACTTCATTACAGGACAACTAGAATAGTAACATAAATAAGAAGACTTCAGGTGATGTCCAAGAGTGGTCTGAATGCCTTTTGGAAGTTCGTTGCAAGCTCTAGACAGTGCTTTTGCTTGTGGTCTCTTTAATATGCAGATACTACCTTCTCAGCTGTTCCCATGTAACAAACAAAAGTGTCGTGACTCATCAGGTATTAATCTAAGAATTAGGGTTTCATTTGGTTGCTAAAATAAAATATAAAATTCATTTGATAACCCTGTTTACCGTGTATATGTATATCGTATGTATGTATGTATAGCTGATTCTCCTCTCCAAAATGGTATAACCTCTATTTAATTTGTGATATATTGGTTACATTTTTTTATGACGACTTTTTGTACATTTTTTGGTCGATCTATGCATGCTGCTCTTTTGTGTTGGGAAGTAAAATTGGGCTTCCATAGTCCAATTAAATTAAGGTTTTACAAATTTTTGGAATGAGATTTACGAATCTAGCAATTTGTTTAGGATAAATATGTAGCTGAATATTGCAAGTCTCAACTTGCAGTCGATGATCAGTCTCCCTATGTGTTAGATAAAATGTTTTAATGAATTAAATCTTCATCATTATGATTTCTTTTTCAATTTTATGTCAAAATTCTAAGTATCAATTTGTTTGGCATGTTCATTGTGATTAATTACTTATATATATTTAGGTGTGATGCTATTGTGGTTTATCATTTTTTGTTATTGTTAATCTTTATGCAGTGTCCTAAAAACAAAATTATGTCCATGAAAACTAAAATTTATTCTAATTACAGAGTATAGATACATACACGTGTCACTACCATAACCGAGAATTTATGCTCCTTTTTGTTGTGTATTCTCCAAGAGTGTTTGCTTTCTTTTGGTTGTGTATCTTCTTTGCAGATTATTAATTGTGTTTTCTCCTTAGCGATTATTGATTGTGCATTCTTCTAGGAAACAAAATCGAACTTGATCATGGTATGAAGGAAGCAAGGACAGATATGGTACGCATTATATTATTTTCAGACATTGTCATAAGTGTTTCTTTGCCATGAGTAATTTATCGAGTGGCATGGTAGCTTCTGCAAGGATTTTGTTTGTGAAAATCTGTACAAGTTATAATTATCGGATTACATATGGAGGCATGAGGTCTGATTTATTTAACCGGAAATATGAAGCTTATTGTGCTATATAATAGGCATTTTTGCAAGTTTACTAATATATGAGCTAAGCATATAAAACACCTAATGTGACTATATAAAAATATATGTGTACAATGAAGACTTAACAAACACACAATAATTCCAATATCACTCAAATAGACAAGCTACAACTTCTTCAAACACATCCGCAGAGATCTAGCTCTTTAAAATTCTCTCTTTCTATTTTTTTCTCACTTCACCTTAGTTGCATACAGGCTAAAACATTTTCTATTTCATTCTAGGCTTCAGCTCTCTCTCTATTTTCCTTTTTCACTTCGTTGTGTTCATCTGCTCAGCAGCTAGGCCTTTTTATATGCTTCAGAACATGCACATGAGGTCACTACTGACTGCATTTATGTTTATGTTAGATCATGATTCAATGATTGTTAGGTTCTAGACTCAACTGATCAGGATTGCTGACGTCATCAGTAATGCATATCTATCAGGATTGCATGATCGTCAGGATCAAGATGAATATAATGACTGGGATCAGGATTGATCATCAGGACTGGAAGCTGATCGGGAATTCTACTTCGAGTCATATTTGGAGTCTAGTTAAATAAGGAAGATTATTCTGTCGGTTCCTGGTCTGTAGGAATGCAGCTATCAATTTAGGATAGGTTTCAATCTTTGTAATTGATTAGGACTTATCATGTAATTGATAGAGAAGCTGTGTAGTATATAAACACAGTTTAGGTTTTGGTTTAAAAACCAATCATACACTCGAGTATCTTTGTAACCTAGCAGCTCTCAAGAACATCAGAATTTCTTGAGAGAGTTTGTAACAGTTTTATATCAGATTTAATAAAGCTGTTATTATTCTTTCATATTTGTGATTCATATCTTATTAAGTCGAGAATCTTATACAATTGTATTCAACCCCCCTTCTACAATTGTTTATTACTGGGCAACAATTGGTATCAGAGCAAACTGATTAAAATTTGAATCAGATACGATCTAAGATGTCAACAACCAAGTATGAAAGTATGAAAATTCCCATCCTGAAGAAATCAAAATATCCAACATGGAAGGTAAAGATGCTGATGTATCTGGAGGCTATGGATCCTGATTACTTAGACAGGATTCGTGATGGACCATATATACCTACAAGGATCATAGAACGAACAGAAACTATTCCTGAACACTATGTGGTCAAGGCAAAGAGTGAATGGACTCCAGAAGAAAAAGCTCATGTACTGAGGGAGCCAAAGATAAAGAACATCATGCACAGTAGTCTTGATGCTGTCATGTCTAATAGAGTGATTGCTTGCAAGTCTGCAAAAGAAATCTGGGATACTCTGGAAACTCAATGCCAGGGATCTGCATCTGTCAAGAAAAACAGAAGGGCTCTTTTGATTCAAGAATATGAACAATTTGATGTTAAACCTGATGAGAGCCTGACTGATTTATATGATAGATTTCTGACACTCCTGAATAGTTTATCTTTAGTTGACAAGGAATATGAAACTGAAGATTCTAACACCAAGTTTCTAAGAGCTTTACCTAAATAATGGGATACTCAGACCTCGATCATTAGACATCAGTATGATCTCAACACTGTGTCTCTTGATGAAGTCTATGGAATGCTAAGAACTCATGATCTTGAGGTTCAACAGAGAAAGAATAAGAAAAGCAGCAAGGCGAAGACCATTGCCTTGAATGTAGAGGCTAAATCAAAAGGAAAAGCTATGAAGGTCTCTAGAAGGAAATCAAGAATAGTTGAATCAGATCCTGATGACTCTTCATCAGATACTGATGGCAATCCTGATGCCAATACTGATGATGACTCTTCTGACTCAGACATGGAAGAGATGGTTGCTATGATTGTCAGAGGCTTCAAAAAGATGAAGTTCAGGAAGGCTAGAAGACAAGGCAACTTCCAGAAAAGGACCTTCAATGCAGTCAAAGACAAGGATATCAAAAAGGACAGTAAGGGTAGCAAATTTGACAAGTCAAAAGTTAGATGCTACAAGTGTAATGTATTGGGTCACTTTGCTTCTGAGTGCAAGAAGACAAAGGCACTCATCACATCAAGCAAGGATTGGATGGACTCTTCCTCAGAATCTGATACTGAGGTGGTCAACTATGCCCTAATGGCCAATACTGATGATACTGTTATTCCTGATGATAAGGTACTAAATACTGTCTTTGATTTTGATACTGATAATGCTTCTAAGTTAAGACTTTTTCTGAAGTCATTGCATATTAGCTTTAGAAGTCAAACTGCTGAGAATTCTAGAATCTTATCTGAGATGTCTGAACTTAGGAAAAGGAATGAGCATTTAGAAGCTGAATTTTCTCATATGCAAAAAGTACAGATAGAATGTGATAATGCTAAACACATGTATTTAGAGATGAAACTTAAATGTACTACACTTGAAAAGGAACATGAAGATGCAAAAGAGAAAATCAGAACCTGGACAGACTCTGGTAGAAAATTTCATGAGATTAATACCTCTAAGAATTGGAAAGAATGTCTAGGATATAAGTTAGATAAAGATAAGAAATTTAAGGAGAAAGTTGTAATTGATGAGACAGTAAGTCCAAAAAACCTATAGACATGTTATAGACAAAACCAAATCTAAGATTATTCCTGTTAATTTTGTTTTTGGTAAAGATTCCAATTCAATTTTTGAAAAGGGATCTACTTCTGTTCAAAGTATTAAACTTATTAAGTCTAAACCTGTCATGAATAAAGTTACTAATAATGTAGGTTTATTGTCTCAGAAACAACTCAAGGATAAAATCTGTGAGGTTACAGATAGGAAAAAGGAAGCTACTGTTAAGGGAAACAGGAATGGTAAAATTGGGATCAATAAAGAGAATGGTTATAAGTATATCCCAAATGCACCTAGGAAATGTTGTTTTACCTGTGGTAACTCTAATCATCTTGCCATTGATTGTAAAAAGAGTTTAAAGAAAAGTACTAAAATTCCTATTTCTGATGTCAGGAGTAGGTCAGTATTTTATAAACCACAGAAGTCATGTTTTCATTGTGGTAGTATATGGCATTCTATTTATACTTGTGCATAATATCATGATTTGTACTATAACTTTTATGATCCATTACCTAAGTTTAAAAATAGTACAAATTCTGGTAGCCTTAAGAATGTCAAGTTGAAGCATGCTTTTGTTAATACTGATACTGACAAAGCAAATCCTGATGGAGTTAATCCTGTCAGGACTGCTAAAGTCAGAAAGTCTTTTGCTGCTAAAATTAATAAATTGCATGGAAAAGGAACCCAACACATGTGGGTTCCTAAATGTTCTAACTAGTGTGTTTCTATTCTGATTGCAGGGAAAAAGGAAAAATGTGTTAGTCATGGATAGTGGATGTTCTGTGCACATGACTGGAAACAAGGCCCTGTTATCAGAATATGAGGAAAAAGCTGGCCCAACTGTGTCTTATGGAGATGGCAACATTGGACAAACTTGGGGATATGGCAATATAATCATTGGAAATTTCATCATTGAAGAAGTAGCTCTAGTGAAGGGACTAAAATACAACCTGTTGAGTATTAGTCAAATCACTGACAGAGGTTATCATGTCAACTTCTATTCCACACATTGTGAAGTAGTCAGCAAAGAAACAGGAAAGATAGCTCTGACTGGCTACAGGCATGGTAACATTTATGAAGCCAACATTCTCTCAAATACTGATGACTCCCCTACATGTCTAATCAGTAAAGCATTAGTAGATGAAAGTTGGAATTGGCACAAGAAGCTTTCTCATCTCAACTTCAGCAATATCAATGAGTTGGTTAAGAAAGATTTAGTGAGAGGATTACCTACAGCTTTGTATACTCCTGATGGACTCTGTGATGCTTGTCAAAAGGCTAAACAAAGAAGGACAGCATTCCAGAGTAAATCAGAATCCTCTATTGAAGAACCATATCACATGCTGCATCTTGATCTATTTGGACCAGTCAACATTATGTCCATTAGTAAGAAAAGGTGCACTCTTGTAATTGTTGATGAATATTCTAGATTCACCTGGGTGTATTTTCTGCACAGAAAAGATGAAACTCCTGAAATACTGTTGGATCATATGAGAATGATTGAGACAACCACAAAGTACAATGTCAAGATTCTGAGGAGTAATAATGGTACTGAGTTTAAGAATTCAAAGATGGAAGAAATCTGCAAATACAAAGGGATTATTCAACAATTCTCTGCTCCTGGCACACCTCAGCAAAATGGAGTAGTTGAAAGGAAAAATAGAACTCTTATTGAAGCTGGCAGAACTATGTTGGAAGAAGCTAAATTGCCAACATATTTCTGGGCAGAAGCAGTCAACACATCATGCTATACACAAAATATCACATTGATAAACAGACATGGTGTTACTCCTTATCAATCACTCAAGGAGAAGAAACCTAGTCTAAAGCATCTGCATGTGTTAGGCTGTAAATGTTTTGTTCTCAGAACTCATCCTGAACAGCTAGGGAAATTTGAAACAAAGGCTGATGAGGGAATTTTCATAGGGTATCCTACATCAAGAGCCTTTAGAGTTTTTAATTTGAGAACAAGGACTGTCATGGAATCAATACATGTATCTTTTGATGATAAGAAGATAATTGGCTTGAATGAAGATTCACATGATAGATTGGTTTTTGAAAATGAAGCTACCAAGGAACCTGAAGAAAATGAATCAGATCCTGTCAATTCATCAGATACTGATGGGTCACCAAATCCTGATGATCCATCAAATCCTGATGAAACACCAAATACTGGCGATGCAAATAATGATGATTCAACTAGTAGTGCAACTGTTGAGGGGGAGCAACAGCAAACTGCTACAAATTCAGAGTCAACTCAATCATCAGGACAAAATTCTTCAGATACTGATTCAAGTGATAATCCTGATAATTCATCAGGATGAGTTAGCAATCATTCAGGGGGAGCTTCTAATGAATCAAATTCTTCTAATCAAGATAACACCAATCCAAGGGGAGCATCTACATCAAGGAATGACTTTCCATCAGCAAGGAAATGGACAAGAGATCATACTCCTGATTTGATAATTGGAGATCCTGATGCAGGTGTTCAGACAAGAAGTGCAACTCAAAATGATTGTCTATATAATAACTTTCTGTCAAAGGAGGAGCCAAAGAAAGTTGAAGATGCACTTAAAGATGCTGATTGGGTTACTGCAATGCAAGAAGAATTGAATGAATTTGAAAGGAATGAAGTCTGGAAACTGGTGCCAAGACCAAAGAACAGGTCAATTGTTGGTACTAAATGGATTTTCAATAATAAGACTGATTCAGATGGTGTAATTATCAGAAACAAAGCAAGACTAGTTGCAAAGGGGTATTCTCAACAAGAAGGAATTGACTATGATGAAACTTTTGCTCCTGTTGCAAGACTAGAGGCCATCGGGATCTTTCTGGCATATTCAGCTCATAAGAAATTCAAGGTTTTCCAGATGGATGTAAAAAGTGCTTTCTTAAATGGTGAACTGGAGGAAGAAGTATATGTTGAACAACCTCCTGGTTTCATTGATCCTAAATATCCAAATCATGTTTATAGATTGGATAAAGCACTTTATGGACTAAAGCAAGCTCCAAGAGCATGGTATGAAACACTAGCTCAATTATTATTGGAAAGTGGATTCAAAAGAGGTACTATTGATAAAACTCTATTCTATTTGAATAATGGTAAGGATTTGCATTTAGTTCAGATTTATGTGGATGATATCATTTTTGGGTCAACAAACAATAAGCTATGTGAAAAGTTTTATAAGCTTATGCAGTCAAGATATCAAATGAGCATGATGGGAGAAATGAGTTATTTTCTTGGTCTTCAAGTTAAACAGACTGATGATGGCATTTTTATCAATCAGTCAAAATACACAAAGAATTTGTTGAAAAGGTTTAACATGGAAGATTGTGCTACTGCAAGTACTCCCATAGCTACAGCTACCAAACTTGATCCTGATCAAGGTACTGAGGTAGATGTAACTCACTACAGAGGAATGATTGGATCTTTATTATATCTCACTGCAAGTAGACCAGATATTATGTTTGCAACCTGTCTGTGTGCAAGATTTCAAGCAAAACCTAGGGAACCTCATCTGATTGCAGTTAAAAGAATTTTCAGATATCTCAAAGGCACTCCTTCACTTGGCCTTTGGTATGCAAGGGAATCAGATTTTGGTTTGTGTGGTTATTCAGATGCTGATTTTGCAGGATGCAAAATAGACAGGAAAAGTACTTCAGGAAGTTGTCAGTTTTTGGGTGGTAGACTAGTTTCATGGTTTAGTAAAAAGCAAAAGTCTATCTCTACTTCAACTGCAGAAGCTGAGTACATTGCTGCAGGAAGTTGCTGTGCTCAGATAATGTGGATGAGAAATCAGTTGTTAGATTATGGCCTGTCATACTCTAAAATCCCTATTTATTGTGATAACCAAAGTGCTATTGCAATGACAGAAAATCCAGTTCAACATTCTCTTACTAAACACATCAGTATTAGATATCATTTCATAAGAGAACAGGTTCTGGAAGGAACAATTGAACTTCACTTTGTTCCTACTGATCAACAACTAGCTGATATATTCACCAAGCCACTACCTGAAGCTACTTTCAATAAGTTGGTGAATGAACTTGGAATGATGAATTTTGAGAATTTCTGAGAAAAGCTACAGAGAAGAAATCCTGATGACTGTCAAATCCTGATGGTCATTCAGAAAGGTAAGTCATTTTGATCAAATCCTGATAGGACTCTATCCTGACAGGAAGTCAACTGGTCAATGCTGATGAACAGATACTGAAGCTGGTATGAAAACAAGAGGTTCTAAGACAATTTGACATCAACATTGCTGGTATTCTCTGGAAAATAAAATTTATACTTAGTCCTTCATTAAGTATTAAGTTTTAATTTTCAATCTTAATTCAATTTTTCTCAGGGATTACTATTCATCATTTTAAATGTAAAATGCAATGTTACTAACAATTTATACAGGAAAACAAAGAAGATGAATAATGGAGAAATAAGATCACTTTCATTGATACTTGAAGATTTTTACAAATAAAAAGGAAATTACATTTTTTTTAGTCTATTTCTCTTTGCTGATAAGCAGGAATGCCCATGTTCGATGGATCATAACCAGACGAACACTCCTTGAGCAGCTTCACAGTCCGTCAGGATTGGAAGGGAGTTGTCCACCAAGATCCATCTAGGGTTCTCTTGTTCCATCCTTAAAGGACAAGAAGAGGAGCTGATGCACTTGAAGGTGGATCGTCACCGTGACCACCGGGACTCTTCCATGCCTCCACCTTGCATGACATACAAGCATCAAGGATCTTCTTTCTTCTCTCAAGCTCTCTCTCGAGCTCCTCAGCGTCATCATAATCTTCATCTTCGTCGTCTTCATCGACAATGATAAGATTTTCAAGCGGATTCCAATCAGGGTTTGCCTGATGGAAATTATGAAGAAGCACATCCGCCATTGCATTCACAAAGGCATCATGTTCCTGGGGGTCAGGAACAGGTTGTGGTTCTTCATGCTCTGCGATTTCATCAAGAGCCTCCTGCATCTCTTGCCAGATTAAATCAAGTTCTTCAACTAGTAAGTCATTTGGTTGATTGTTAGCAACCATGGAGAAAAGAAGAATATGAAAGAGATTATTTGTTAAGACTGCAGGTCATTTGCTCATTTTCGAGGTGACGGTTCAGTTTTCAATGACTATTTTGCCTTGATTCAATGGTAAGAATGTTTCAGTGGGTTCTACACCATTAATTTGGTGATTTTTTTTAAAAACAACATTTTTCAGGGTTATTGAAATAAATTTTATTTTCTTAAATGAAATTTTATTTTCACTTCATATCATTTTTTTTTAATCCTGATAAGGCAAATGGTTTTATTGGCAATGCTTTTATTCCTGATGAGGTTAGGTTTTTCTTACATCAGAAAATGCCTACTTGTTATGGATTACTTTCTAATGCTATGGGGCAAGGCCAATCACACCTTGTTCCTGACCTCAGCATGCCACCTAAACAGTCTAAACAGTTAACAGCCACCTCTACTGTCTCTCAAAAGACTTTAGTTGTAAAATCAAATAAATCAGCTAGAACTGATGTGTCTGGAAGGCAATCAGGTTCAAAGGATTTTTCCTCTACACCACTCACTAAAAAGAAGAAAAAAGGGGGTGTACAAGGGGTCCTGGTTCAGAAGAAAGCTAAGAAGGTGACTGAGGCTGTTTCTGTGAAGAGAAAATTGGTATTAAGGGATGAAACTAATTCTGAAGATGACATGCCAATTTCCTCTAAATTTAAGATAATCAAGGAAGTTGCTGATATTGCTACTGAAGCTGTGGCACCTTCTTCAAAGCCACAGAAGAAAAGGATCTTGTCAAAAAGCAGGTATCATATTCCTTTGAAGGTGCAAATGAAGGATACTGATATTCAGACATCAAATCATGATGAGTCATCTACTCCTGATGCTCTAGCAAATCCTGATGTTGGTATTCCTGATGCATAAACAAAAATTGTCTCTATCTCAGACTCTCCAGCAAAAGCCTCTCCAACTGCAAAGATTGTTGAAATTTCATGGGAGAAGGTTGCTGAGATTGCTTCAAAGCTTGGATTTTCACATCCCTTGGAAAAGAAGAGGAAAGCAGCAGAGATTGTTTTCAAGAGACTCAAGAAGCTGAAAGGATCAAGCCCACAAGAACCTGAATCTCAAAGTGGTTCAGCAGCTACTACTGAAGATCCTGCCACACAAGAACCACTCAATCAAAGTTTGGGTGAAGGCCTAGCTATTGAAATGGTCACACAAGAACCATCTTCTCAAAGTGAAGATGCAGGCAAAGCTACAGCTTTTGGTGAAAGATTGGTCGAGGACACTGTCACTGAGGGAAGTACACAAGAACCTTTAACTCAAAGTGTTAAAGCAGCTTCTGAACCTCAGGCTCCACAAGAACCATTGGTAGCAAATACTGATGCAAGCTTATCAAATCCTGACGGTGTTGCTCCTGATGATAGTGGTGCTCCTGATGCTGAGCCAATTCTTATACAGCCACTAAGATCACGACCAATGAACCATCCTATCACAGATTCACAGGATAAACTGAAAGGTATTATTATTCCTGATCCTGACGTTACTCATGATACTGATGCTGATGATAGTGATGATGATAATAATGAAGAGAAGGATCAGCTTGCCAAAGTTTTAAAATCTAGTCTTGGAACTAACTTTGGTTCATCAAGCACATTCATGGCTGGCAAGGCTAATACTGGAAAGGACTTAAGACAAGACTTTTATGTTCCTTCTGAGATTGATCCTGCTGAGCAACTGAGAATGCATCAATGGGAAAATGAATGGTATAGATCTGATGAATCTGTAAGCTATCCCTATGCATTGGATCATGCTTATAATGCTGCTAAGTTGATTCATAATGAAGATTTGAAGAATCATTTGAAGGCTACTACTCTGTTATCCAAAAGCCTGAAACATGAAATAGATTATGTCAAAGATTCTACTGATAAAGTGAGGACTGATATTTCTCAGAGCTTTACAAAGGTCCCTACTGCTCTTCAACTCAGGGTAGTGGAATCCCAAGTTAAGTCAATCATTACTGAACAGTCTTCGATCAACAACAAGATTGATTCTCTTGATACAAAGGTAACTGACATTCAAACCTCTCTTGCCTTAATTTTGAATATATTGTCAAATACTGATGTCAAAAAGGGGGAGAAGGTAAGTCAGACAAAATGTACACCTGATCTAGTATTAAGGAATAATGATGATGATACTAGAAATGATGGTGGTGACAAAGTACTACAAGGAGAAACCTCTGATGCTGCTGTTATGAAGTCTACAATTCAAACTTCTTAAAGTCAAACAACGCAGTCAACTCATGTTTCTGATTCTGGAGTTAAGACAGTAAGGACATTAGTGCAATCTCAGATCCTGACGGAAGAACAAATCCTGACAGGTGATCAAATCCTGATGCCTGGTCATGAACAGACTCTTGCTACAATTCCTGAAGGTGATGAAGATGTGCTTATTGATAATCCTGAAGATGCATCAAATCTATTCCAGAAGTTTACTACAAAAGATGGCAGAATTGTTACTCTCTATCACACTGATAAAAGAGTTCAACAATTATTTGCAAGAAAAGCACTCTCTACAGCAAGTGAAGAATATCATGATCTCTCACATGAAGAATTCTTAAGTCAACAGAGAGAAATGATGGAAAGCTTTAATAATCCTGCTCCTGCTAGAGGAAGAGGAGACAGAGGTAGGAGAGGTGCTAAAAGAGGTAGAAGAGGTTCTTCAACTCAAACAGTGCCTAGACAGACAAGGTCTAGAGGTTTATTAATTGAAGAAATTACTGAAGCTTCACAAAATCTAATAGATCCTGTTATGAAGGATATCATTGAGAAGGAAGACAAGGAGTTTATTGAAGAAGAACCTGAATTGAGAAGAAGACCAAGACAATTAATTCTCTGCAATACAAATCAAATTGAAGATTCTAATCCTAATATTGTTCCTGACAATGTTCAAGATCCTGATGAATCTGAAATTCTGCAAGAGATTGATTTGTTAATCTTATCTACTGTGGTTGATTCTCACAACAAGGAAGTGGATGAAGAAGAAGAAGCTAGAAGAAGAGAAATCACAAGAAGAACAAATAGAGATTTCAATCTCTATGTACAAAGGCTTAAACTCTCAAACAGAAGATTGTGGAGAAATCCAAGCAGACGAGAATCTTTACTAGAAAGAAGCTATGCTTTTGAAAAAGAGAAAGATAAGAAGTGGAAACACATAAGTACACTGAGGTGTACCACACCTATCAATTTTCAGAATGGAGAAATTATAACAAGTGCTTCAAGTGTTGTTGATTTATCTGATATAGTTAGATCAAAAGAACTCTGGCTACGAATGTTTTCAAATCTGAAGAAATTGACAAGTAATTCAAGAGGAGGTATTTGACACGGGGATGCTGAATATCTGAATATGTCTTATATTGATCCTTACTCCTTGACTGAAATTGGAGGTACTTTAACTTCTGAAAACCTGAACAATTTATTAGTTGTTGATATAGTTACAGATTGTCATGATGGTATTGAAAAGAAAGAAAAGTTTTTGTACTTCATGAAAGATGGTAGTGTGAAGATTCTGTCCATTCAAGATCTGTTGATGAAAACTACACATGAACTGAAATATGTTCATTATCTGTTAAGATGGAAGAATGAAGTGTGCAAAGTGTGGAGTGACATGATCTTGTCAACAATAAGAAGAAGACTGGATGGAAACAGAAATTTCAATGGTGATTATACTCCCATGTACTTAAATCAAAGAGGTCAAGATGTGGAAATGCAAAGGGGCACTGCTGTTAAAGAAGTGACTTTTGGCATGACTCAACTTACTCTCAATCCTGATGGGAAGGAAAATGCTTATCTTTTGCTTGAAGAGCACAGTCTACAAAGAAGCTCCATACAAAATCTCAGAGCAGCTATCTACCAGATTAATGAGGAAGATGAAGAACTCAGAAATCTTAAGGAAACACTGATTCAAATTCTTGAAGAAAAAGAAGAAAATTTGTTATCCAACTTCTTGAAGATGAATCTGTTCTATCAAAGAATTTAAACAGATAAGTTGCTGCTGTAAATATTTGTACATTTTGTAAATATGTTTTTGACATCATTGAATCTTAGGAATCTATACTTTATTTCACAAAGTATGAGATTGGGGGAGATTTTTAGATCAGGATTCAATGATTGTCAGGATCTAGACTCAACTGATCAGGATTGCTGACGTCATCAGTAATGCATATCTATCAGGATTGCATGATCGTCAGGATCAAGATGAATATCAGGACTGGGATCAGGATTGATCATCAGGACTGGAAGTTGATCAGGAATTCTACTTCGAGTCATATTTGGAGTCTAGTTAAATAAGGAAGATTATTCTGTCGGTTCCTGGTCTGTAGGAATGCATCTATCAATTTAGGATAGGTTTCAATCTTTGTAATTGATTAGGACTTATCATGTAATTGATAGAGAAGCTGTGTAGTATATAAACACAGTTTAGGTTTTGGTTTAAAACCCAATCATACACTCGAGTATCTTTGTAACCTAGCAGCTCTCAAGAACATTAGAATTTCTTGAGAGAGTTTGTAACAGTTTTATATCAGATTTAATAAAGCTGTTATTATTCTTTCATATTTGTGATTCATATCTTATTAAGTCGAGAATCTTATACAATTGTATTCAACCCCCCTTCTACAATTGTTTATTATTGGGCAACAGTTTATTACAAATCAATGTGTCCATTCTTGGGGCCAGAGTTAATTCTAGGAGCTGATGTCGTTCACATGTTGCACCACCTTTTTACACATAACTTCATGCTACTGTTAATAGGTGGGTGAGACATTTTATTCCATGTCAGTGCCACCTATTGTGTCACGTCTGTGCCAAGTCAGTAACATATCAGTTTTTCTCCATATAACATTTTTTTAATCAGTAATTTTGCTCAATATAACATTAGTTCTATAAACGTGAAAATGTTGTAAATACGACTGTAACTCTTCCTCTGCTTCTAACCCTTCTCGTCTCTCCCTCAAATCCATGTAAGGACGTTCAGTTGGTGATTCTTTGCGATTTATTGTTTAATCAAAAACAGAGTTGAACTACAGAATCAAATTTATAGTGGCACTACTTGTTTGATAGAATGTGTGAAAGAATGTGGTGTTCTATTGATTTCTTTCTATATTTCAGGGAATTTAGTGCATAAACTCCATAATTTTCCCAATTTAGCGCTTCAAGGCCACCAATCGGACTGTCGATCAGGTAGCCTTCTATTATGTTGTAATGGTCCTCTACGATCTGATGGAATTGTGATTTAAATGACTGTAAACCTGAGGATCGGGTTAGGTGCCTATTTAATTTTACCATTTCTGGCTTAAGTGTTTTTGAGGCATTATCAATGTTAAATCTCTTTTAATAATCATAAACTTTTTATATGTGAGGTCTTCTAACCTATCCCGATATGTGTTTATTTTAGATATAATTTCAGTGTTATGTTGTGATCTTCGTACTGAACTTTAAAAATAATACATGTGTGGGTTCAACTTCAACTCTAAACTGACTTCTAATATGTAAATTAAATATTTTTTGATTATTACTTTCTGTTTTCAAAATTTCTTTGAGGAATATAAGACAATAATAGGGAATAAAGATACAAATGGGAAGGTATAAATATAAATATATACATTGCAATATCATATTATGTACATGAATTTTAGAATTGAAAAGCGTGTCTTCGAATAGGATAGTTAACTCGTCCAAGTAATCGCAAATTTACAAGTCTATATCCTTGGGTACTTGTAACGTTCTCTTTGGATTGTTCAGTTTTGCTCTCGCTTCCTACTAGGTGTATGTAAATGTACCAATTCAGATTGATATAACTCCCTCGAGTTCCCTCTCTAATTTTTGGTCTCGGATCTTTGAATTCAGTTAACTTACTATATCTCTTTTTCTTTCCTCTGGAACATCACAGGCCCTCTAATAACAAAGTGCACCACCAGCTTTTAGACATTCAATTAACCCACTCTATCTCTCTTTTCCTTTCCTCTTTCCTCTTGTTAGAAATGAATACTACTAGAAACTAGATAGAGGGGGGTGAATGGATAGTTTGATATATTTTTCGATTCTTGAAACACAAGATAAACTGTATATGATTATGCTATGTTATATGCAGAAAGTAAATAACACACACAATCACTTTAATCTACTTTGTATTAAGTAAATTAAATACTACAGCTTTCCAAAAATTCACAAATGAATTTCTGGCTTCTAAACAAGAACAGTTTCTTGCTTGCTTACAGAGAAAAGAGTACTAGAAATAAAACCTTGTGTATCTCTCTTACAGCTTACAAAGGTGTGTGCACAATATATATATTAACCTATACAAACTAGGCACACACAATATTACACAACTACCCCTTCTGAAAGTCCAACTTGTCCTGCCATTAGAAGTTCACTGTGTCAGGAAGGACCACCTGCTTTTCGGAGTCTTTCCCGTTTCTGTAGCTGCTTGTCTCTTATCTTTCTCTCCAAGTTTAGCTGTAGATTTGCCATCTGTTCTTTGGACCACCTTGCCAGAACAAATGCTTCAGTATTTGTCTCTTTTGATTCTTGGTTTTGTACCTTGATTTGTCTTGTTATAAACGGCTAAGTGTTGATATCGTGAACTCCACTTCATTCCTGACTTCGCGATCTCCCTTGTGAGGACTACGCGATATAGCCTTTGAAGACTTTGCGACATAGACCATAAGATGACTATGCGACATGGGTCATTTGACGACTATGCGACATAAGTCATTTGATGACTATGCGACATAAGTCATTTGACGACTATGCGACATAAGTCATTTGACGACTATGCGACATAGGGCTTCTGAGGACTTCACGATCTACGCTTCTTTGACTTTGCTGACTTCAACACTTCACGACATGAGTCTTGAGGACTTCTCGACATAGTAAAAAATGGACTATGCGATGTAACACTTCACGACATAGATATTGGTGACTTCACGACATAGCTTTCTTCTGACTTTGCTATATATTGTCTTAGACAAATTTCTGCAACTTATTTCTTCATGGCCTTATTCATCTCTATCCTGCTGCATGAACACTTCTAAACTTCTACCAGGACAATTATTCAATGGCCTATATACAATCTAGATGCAAGAAACTTTACTAAGCTCATTATAACTTTGAGCATACATGATCAAGCTAATGTTCATGAGAACAAGACAAGTACATTTAGAGACCTATACTAAATCCCAGTGATAGAACTCACTAGGTCATGTAATGTGACACAGTCACATAGTGTAGGCTTGTTAATAGTGGTATTCAGACATGTCTTGAGCCTAACAATCTCCCCCAAATTGTGAGTAAGATCCTTAGGCACAATTTCATGTTTGATAACAAGCCTAACTTAGATAAAAGGAAATTAAGTAACAGAGAGGACAATTTTTGAACATTGAGATCAGGAATTTGATTACATAGAAAAATTGAAAGCTTACAGATTATCTTTGTTGCTCAGCAGCTTCAGCTTCCAATTGCTTCTCTTGTAAATCATCATAAATCTTCTTTTTCCTTATCTCTTCTCTTCTCTTCATGTCTATGATGGCTTCTTGAAGTTCTTCTCTTGCAATCAGTTCTTCAATGAGAGGTGAGCCTTTTAAGTCATCAATTGCAGCCTTGAGTGCACTTTCTACATATATGAATCCAGAAACTCCATCCTTATTTTGCTTTTGCCTCCTTGTGAGTTTTTGTACTCCACAATGTAAGGATTTTGTTTGACCCTGCACAACCCTTTCTGCCTTAGCTCTTTAGCCCTCTCCTCCAACTCAGCCATTTCTCTCTCTCTCTCTCTGTATCTCCTTCTCTTCATTTTCTTTCCTCAGGTTTTCTTCATAATCAGCATGCATTTTCAAGAACCTGGCAATATCTATCTTCCATGTCCTTTCTTCTTTTTCTTCAAAATTCAGTAAGGTATTTATCCTTTCAAGCTCATACTTATAGAAATATTGCCAGCCTCCTTGCTTCATAATCCTTTCTCTTCCATTAGTGTACTTGATCTCTGGATGATCTAACTTTACTTTGACTTCAAAGATCCTTTGAGCCCTCAAAAATGCTAGGGCATCTTCATCATAGTCCTCATCTAGTGGAAGCACATTGATGCCAATAACATTTGTGAGTTTTCCAGTCTTCTTTGTTATCCTTATTCTTCTGGGTACACTCTTGATCTTCATATGCTTCACAAGAGACACCTTTCTGGAACAAGGAGAATCAGTCTTCAGTGCCACATCACTTGGAAGAAGCTTCATTCCTTTTCCATTCATCCACTGTAACACTCCACTAGCTGTGACTTTGTGGAAGTGTCTTTTTGAGGTTTCTTTTGTGGCTCCTTCTTTCTTCTGTGGCAATTCAGGTTCAGAAGTCTTAGATAATGATTTTGGAGGATCATTACTAACAGTACCCACCCTAGACTTAGAGTCTTGTGTTGTGGTTAAAGTACTGCTAGCAATGTCCTTGACTTGCTGAATTCCACTTCTTGTTCTCTTGACTGTTTCCTTTGTCCCCTTAGAATCCCTCTTGTCATCATCAGCACCTTTTGTCTTCTTTGAAGATTTGCTCCTGCTACTGTCACTTGGTCCATCCTTATCACTCCTTGAATGAGATCTCCTTCTGTAGGTTTTCTCCTCATCATCATCCTCACCATCCTTCTTCTTGCTCTTTTCTTTGACAGATTCAGGAATGACTCCATGAATCAGAAAAGATTGTAGAGTGTGAATCATTTCTAGTTCCTCAGCTGTCCTAACTCCTCTCTTGGCTCTCAGCATTTGCAGCACCTGGTTGATCTTTGCATTGTTCTTCATTGTTAGGTCTGAGGGAATTACTAGTTGGTCAATATTGCTGTCTTGAGATAGACTTTGGTAAATTATTGTCCTTGGCTTGGATATAACCTCAGGCAATCTTTGATTTTGGTTCATCTTCAAGTCAATATAAATACTTTCATTGTTCATCCCATGCTTTTCAATCAAATCCAGAATGATTGACAGCTCAGTAAATCTCAGTTTCTCCAGAGTTTGAAATGCTAGGTGCCACAAGCAATTGTCCTTGCACACCATGATTGTCTCTCTTAGATGGACATCCTTGATTTTCCTTACTGCAACTGTGAAGTACTTGATGCTTTCCTTGAGCTTCTGTCTGTAAACCCTTGCATCTTCTTGAGCATTTCTGTAGATGGCTTTCAGAAACTCCAGGAAGGCTTCATCATGATAGATGTTTGAATTGGCAACTTCCTGTAGCTTGGCCTCTATGATAACTGTAGATTTGACAGGTTTAGCATTGGGAGTAGGTTGAGCAGGTTGAGGAGTTGAGATGTCTTTAGGCATTGTGGATGGATAGTAGGTGGTTGAGATTGTGCTCTTCTGGCCTACTGCACTTATGACCTCTACAGGGGGAAGGATTATTGGTTTGATTGTTTCTTCAGAAATTTTGCCCTTGAGCTTCTGTTGCTTGGCAGGTACTCCCCCTTTCTTTTTCAGAATGACCTCCTTTTGTTTCTCCCCCTTAGGCTTGGAATCAGACAAGATGTCTTGAGCTTCCCCAGGGATAGGCAGGTTCATTTGTCTCATCATAGAAGTCAGCATTTGTTGTTGCACCAGCAGGATATTGGAGGTGTTGTTGCCTTGGTCATCCAGCTTGTCATTGAGCTGGTTTAAGGATTTAGCAAGTATCCTGTTTTCATCTTTCAAAGAGGCCACTTCTCGTTCTAGACCATCCACCTTGGAGAATAGCTGTTGAGACTTGAAAGAATTGAGAGATTGATCCTTGATCTTGGCAAAGTCAAATTTGGAGATGTTTGACATAGGAACCTCATCCACTAATTTGTCACCATATTGATTCTTCCAAATAACATTCAGCATTGCATTAGTGTTGATGTTGGCCTTGACTTGATTTTCCAGGGTGGTAGCCATTTTCTTGATGTTGTCTGTGACCATGGCAAGAGAAAGATCCATCATGTTGACATTAGAATTGGTTTTCTGGATTTCTTTGAGGATGCCATCCACCTTGGGAAAATCATACAGATATGAGTTTCTTAGCTGAGTGAGGGATCTATCTGTCTCCACCTTGATTGAATAAATCTCTGATTGAAGCCCTTTCCCAAGATAGTGCAGAGCCTTCAATTGATTCTTGTAGACATCATTTACAGCATCATAAACTGCAGCAGGAGAGATCTTTTGCATTGGAGCCTAGAGAGGTGAGGTAATATTCTCTCAGAAAAGCTAGGGCATCCTTGAGTTTGATAGACCTCTTAGCATCCAACCAGGCATCCACATTTCCCTCTGGTTCAGCTGCATCCACTATCTTCTCCTGCTGAGCTGCAACATCCTCCTTGTGGAAAAGAAGAATAGCCTCATAATCAACATTTGGCAAGTTTGAGGTGAGGAGGTGTTGAGCTATTTTTGAGAACTCATCAATCTGTGCCACATGGAGATCTTGAATAGCTTCTTCTGTCATTTTGGAAGGCACAGTTGATGATCCTGAAGGCCTGTCATGTTGCACAGGCTTCAGCCATTCTGACAGAGTGGCCTGAGCCAAGTGAGAGCTAGTGCTAGGCACTTCATGAGATGTGAGATTTTGAGTCTCCTCTAGCCTTGGAATGGCTGTAGAGTCTGATGTTGTCTCCATTGAAATGGGATGTGTTACAACATCAGCCCTATATGTCTGTGAAGACAGTTCCACATCCCTAAGGATGGGAGAATTTGGCATAGAGTCTCCAGTGAAAACTGATGAATCCTCCATGTTTGTGTTGGTGTCATTAGGATATGCCCCAACATGCATTCCCTGACCAACTAGATGTGGTTCCTGGGTGGTGAGCACAGTGTCATGCACCATGTCACTTGAGTTTGGCTCAATCACAATGTTGGATTGTGATTGATCAATTTCAGAAAAGTCATGTGAATGACTAATCTGTTGAGAAGAAATGTTAGATGTAGATTCTGGAAGAGAAGTGTGGTGTAGATTTGATTTTGGCAACTCCCCCTGAGAAATAGGAGGAGTTTCAAGTGTGATGTGCTCTCCACTCAATGTGTTAGCATCCTTATTTCTCCTAGGATCAAGAGTGAGTTTTTGATCCTGTGCAGACTCAGTACAGGTTGTAGTGGGGAGACTACTCTTTTCAATGCCAATAACCTGTTGGGAGGCCATTGACAGTAATAGGTGTACCCCTTTTTCCACATCTGAATCCTGTTGGGAGGATCCAGTGGTAGGTTTAGATTTGGATTTCTTACTGTGTCTGGTGAGAGGTGACTCAGGATTCTCACTTTCTATCTCTACATTTTCTTGAATCACTTTTAGGGGTCTCTTCTTAGTCTTCTTTTTAGTAACATCAGTCTTTTGGGAGACTGATGCACTTGGCTCCCTAATGTCTACAGATGTGTTTGCAGTGGGGTTGCTGGATGGGATAGGAAGGCTAGGGTTAGACTGTGTAGCTCCTTCAGTCTTAGCCTCCCCTGTCCAGGAAAGCTCATGGTATATTGTCTTAGCAAGTTGATATGATTCAAATATGTCCTGCATATGCTGGGTCACACTTAGAATCACATCAACTTGATTTCTTGTGTCCAATGACCCAAATAGAATCTTGGACATGGACTTTGAATAAGCCATTTTAGTTTTATCTATACCCTCCAATTCATGGATATTTGCATCAAGATAGTTTAAAATAACTTGAAGGAAACGGGGGTAAAAGATTTCATTACCTCTACCACGAACTGTTCTCCCTAACCTCTGAGCCAATTCCTTGAGGATGATTGCTCCAACATTTATCTCCTGATTGTAGGCTAGGGAGTAGGCCAGCTTCACAGCAATGTGACTTATTTGGTCCCATCCTGTCTTCCTGCATAAGAACACCTTTTGGAGTGTATCAAAAACAAACGACCACTCCCTCCTGACATGCTTCTTGTTCAACTTAGCCATGTCAATCTTATCTGCATACTTGATGAGGTCCATGAAAGCAACCATTTCATCATCATTGGCTTCAGCAGCATGACCCTCAACCTTGAATCCCAGGGCTTCATTAATCTCTTTTTCGCCAAACTGGAAGTGCTTGCCCCCAATTGTGCAATTCACTTCCTGAAATGAGGTTACATCATCCCTCGCCATTGTTGCAACCAAGGCTGTTCTCCAGAACCCTTCCAACACATCGACATACAGAGTGGGGTTCGGGATCAAGGCTTGGCGGAGGTATGAGGTGTTTAAGAATCGTACAAAGCACTTGTACCTGGGATTTGCCTCCGCCTCTGAGGGAATTGAGAGTAGATTTGTTTCTTTGGGAATGGTTAAAGGAATTGAGGATGATACTGTCTGAGATTTGGGTGCCATTTCAAAAGAGAGAGAGAGTGAAGAAGAGAGTAGAGAGAGTTTACACTTAGGTTTGAGAATTTAGAGCAGTAGACAAGATGAAAAGTTGTGAACGGTTAGAAAAGAGTATTTATATGATAGAGACACTGCGATATGGAGTTATGAATATGTACAGTCTATTTGTATGTCGCGAAGTCGAAAATAGCCTGTACCGCAAAGTCTTGCAAAGTATATCGCATAGTCTAAAAATGAACTATGTCGCAAAGTCTTAAAGGTGAAAAGATTTGGGGAGACTTTGCGATATAGTATAAATACCATGTCTAAAACTCTTTTTTTGGAATTTCAAGCAATTTGTCAGACTTTTATCAAATTTTGAAATAAAATTAATTTATATCAGAATTCTGTCAAATATGGAGACTTGTCGATATAGTTATCCTAAGTCACGAAGTCATAAAATGAACTATGTCTCAAACTCATCAAATGAACTATATCGTGAAGTCTCACAATCTCAACAGTTTGCGATATAAGTCTGTTTGATTTGAACTGTGTCGTGAACTCTGAAAATCATCTATATCGAGATGTCTCAAAAGCTCACAACTTCACCACCAAATATGATTTTGAAAAATATGCAGTAAAATACTGAAATATTTATAAATCATATCTCAGCTAATTTTCACTCCAAATAAATAGAGCATTTAAACATAGTGAAAATTTACTGCTACAACAATTAACTAGCATACTTACTTAGAACACCTAAATGAAGGATTGAGCATTCCAATTTCACTCACAAGTCTGTTGAAGACAGCTTCATTCAGAGGTTTAGTAAATATGTCAGCTAATTGTTTCTCAGTTGGAACATAAGAGACTTCTATGGTACCATTTGCACAATGTTCTCTAATGAAATGGTACCTAATCTCAATGTGCTTTGTAGTAGAATGATTAACAGGATTGGCAACTATGGATATTGCACTAGTATTATCACACATCAGAGGAATGTGTTCTAACACTAGTCCATAGTCCATGAGTTGATTTCTAATCCAAAGCAATTGAGCAGAGCAACTTCCAGCAGCAATATATTCAGCCTCAGCTGTGGATGTTGTTGTGGACTGTTGTTTCTTGCTGACCCAGGACACTAACCTTTGGCCTAAGAATTGGCAGCTTCCAGAGGTGCTCTTCCTGTCAATTCTGCATCCAGCATAATCAGAATCTGTGTAACCAACCAGGTTGAACCCAGTTCCCTTTGGATACCATAGCCCAAGATTAGGAGTCCCTTTCAGATATTTGAAAATCCTTTTGATAGCCATCATGTGAGATTCCTTGGGATCAGACTGGAACCTTGCACAAAGGCATGTGGCAAACATGATATCAGGCCTGCTAGCTGTGAGATAGAGTAGTGATCCAACCATGCCTCTGTAAACCTTGATGTCTACTCTTTTGTCTTTCTTGTCTTCATCAAGCTTGATTGCAGTGGACATAGGAATTTTTGCTGGAGATGACTCTTCTAAACCATATTTCTTTAAAAGATCTTTGACATACTTTGATTGGTTTATGAAGATGCCATCCTCCCTTTGATGTACTTGCAAACCTAGAAAGTAGGTTAATTCTCCCATCAAACTCATCTCATATTTGCTTTGCATCAACTTAGAGAACCTTTCACAGAGTTTTTCATTTGAAGAGCCAAAGATGATATCATCCACATAGATTTGAACAAGAATGATATCATTTCCATGCTTCTTGAAGAATAGGGTTTTGTCAATTGTACCCCTGGTAAATTGATGCTCAAGAAGGAATTGAGATAGAGTTTCATACCAGGCTCTAGGTGCCTGTTTGAGTCCATAGAGTGCCTTGAGCAGTCTATACTCAAAGTTTGGGAAGTCTTCATTCTCAAAACCAGGTGGTTGAGACACATAAACTTCTTCAGTAAGATCACCATTGAGAAATGCACTTTTCACATCCATCTGATACACCTTGAAGTCTGAGTGAGCTGCAAAAGCCAGGAAGATTCTGATGGTTTCTAGTCTTGCTACAGGTGCAAATGTCTCATCATAATCAATGCCTTCTTGCTGACAGTATCCTTTGGCAACCAGCCTTTCTTTGTTTCTAATTACCACTCCTTCTTCATCCATCTTGTTTCTGAACACCCATTTGGTGTCAATAACATTCTTTCCTTTTGGAGGTGGCACTAGTTCCCATACTTTGTTTTTCTCAAATTGATTCAATTCTTCTTGCATGGCAACAATCCAATCAGAAATCTTCAAAGCTTCTTCAACTACTTTAGGTTCCTCTTGTGACAGAAAGCAGCTATACAGACATGTATTCATTGTTGCCCTTCTTGTTCTAACTCCCTCACCAGGATCTCCAATGATTGATCCCTAGTGTGGGCTCTATCCCATTTCCTTGTGTGCCCCTGTTCATTTCCTTGGTCTGTTCCAAGCTCATTTTGGTTGACAGTTGCATTCCCTTCTTCTCCCCCTGTGTTTGTGAACCCTTGCACAGGTGTTTGAAGAAGATTGTCAACTTCAAGAATTTCATTTTCTAGAACAGTTTGAACAAGTGGTTCATCTTCACTTTCAGAATCCTCAAGATAACCTTGATTCTTATATCTTAATGGCACACTATCTTGATCACTTGTTTTAAGTCCAGGAGTTTTCTTGTCATCAAAGGTAACATCCATGCTTTCCATGACTTTGTGTTGCTCAGGTACAAACACCCTGTATGTTGTCCTTTCCAGAGAGTATCCAATGAAGATACCTTCAAATGCATTTGCATCAAATTTTCCAACATGCTCAGAGTTATCTTTCATCACAAAACACTTGCTTCCAAAAACATGCAGATGCTTGAAGGATGCTCTTTTTCCAGTCATCAATGAGTAAGGAGTTTTGCCAGACTTCTTATTGATCAATGTTCTATTTTGCACATAGCATGCTGTGTTAACAGCATCAGCCCAAAAGCTAGTAGGTAGATTTTCATCCAACAGCATTGTCCTTGCAGCTTCAATGAGAGTTCTATTCTTTCTCTCAACTACTCCATTTTGTTGAGGTGTTCTAGGAGCTGAGAATTGTTGAGAAATTCCTTTATCTTTGCAAAACTCATACAATGTTGAATTTCTGAACTCAGTCCCATTATCACTTCTCAAAGCAACTACAGAGGAACCAGTGCTTTGTGCTTCTCTATCAACTCTCTTGATATGCTCTATTATGACTTGAGGTGCTTCATCCTTGGAGAATAGGAATTCCACCCAAGTATATCTTGAATAATCATCAACCATCACTAGAGCATATTTCTTTTTGGAAAGGGACATTACATTCACAGGGCCAAATAAATGCATGTGAATTAGCTGCAGAGGTTTTGAGTTTGAATTGAGCAACTTGTTCTTGTGACTTGATCTTTTAATCTTTACTTTCTGACAAGCTTCACATGCTCCATCTTGCACAAACTCCAAGGCAGGCAAATCCCTGATGAGTTCTCACTTGGTTAGAGAGTTCATTGCCTGATCATTCAAGTGAGACAGTTTCTTGTGCCATAGCCAGAATTCCTCATTTGTGGCTTTAGTGTAGAAACAACAAATTTCTCCCTTGTCTGCAGCCTTGAGATCAGCTACAAACAGGCTTCCTTTCTTCACACCAGTTAGAACAACTTCACCACTTTCTCTTTTTGAGATTGAACAATGATCTTCATCAAATTCCACTTTGAAACCCCTGTTGGTAAATTGTCCAATGCTCAAGAGATTATGCTTTGTTGGGTTTGTCCAGCATGTCCCTCTAAATGTCGACACGTAGGCGCTTGGCTTCTAGCTAGTATATGGAAATAAAGTTGCGCCTCTTCTACAAGCTCAGGCTTTTAGATCAACTGGTAAAGCGCTTGATCCTAAAAATTGGTATCAAAGCTAGCTTCTAACATACAAGAAGTTTAAAGATCAAGACGAAAAACAGTAACCATGGTGAAGAAGGATGCAGGTGTAAAGATACCAGTTCTTGATAAGGACAATTACTTTCACTAGAAAGTAAAGATGCATTTACATCTCATGTCTATGGATGAGAGGTATGTAGACTGCATTGAGAAAGGTCCACACGTTCCCATGAAGTTTGCATCTAGAGTTGGAGTGCCAGATGATGCTCCTGATGTGGAAATTCCAAAACTTGTCTCAGAATGGACTATTGAAGATGTTGCAGAAGTCCATAAAGATAAAAGAACCATGAACATTCTGTTTAATGGTTTGGAGCAAGAGATGTTTGACAATGTCATAAACTGTACAACCTCCAAAGAAGTATGGAACACTGTTAGAACTCTCTGTGAAGGAACTGAGCAAGTTAGGGAAAACAAAATGCAGCTCCTCATACAAAAATATGAGCATTTTCATTTTAAAGCTGGTGAAACCCTAAATGACACGTTTAGTAGGTTTCAGAAGCTTTTGAATGGATTAAAGTTGTATGGGAGGATCTATCAAACCAAGGATTCAAACCTTAAATTTCTTAGAGCTCTTCCAAAAGAATGGAAGCCTATGACTGTTTCTCTCAGAAACACTTAAGAGTACAAAGACTACACTCTTGAAAGGCTTTATGGAACCTTGAAGACATATGAGTTGGAAATGGAGCAAGATGAAGAAATTGAAAAGGTACAGAAGAAAGGTGGATCTATTGCATTGATTGCATCTGTGAACCAACTGGAAGATGACAATGAAGAAGCTGCAAAGGCAACAACTAGTCGAGCTAGTTGTAGGAGTGATGTTAGCAAGGGTAAAGGCAAGATGACAGAAGAAGAAGAAGAACCAGAACCAGTCAACTTGGATGACTTAGATGAGATTGATGAACACATTGCTTTTATGTCAAGAAAATTCTCTAAGTTAAAGTTCAAGAGAAACTCAGAAGCTAGGCCACCAAGGAGAGACTTTCAACCCAGCAAAAGTAACTGGATTGAAAAGTCTAAATCTAAATGTTTCAATTGTGGAATGCTTGGTCACTTTGCTGGGGACTGCAGAAAGCCCAAGGTTGAGAAGGGCAACAGGAAATTTGAGCCTGTTGATTATAAAAAGAAATACTTTGAACTTCTCAAGCAAAAAAAAAAGGCTTTCATGTCTCAGGAGTATGATTGGGCTAGTAATGGTGAAGATTCTGATGATGATGTTGAGTATGTCAACTTGGCTCTTATGGCTAACAATCATGAGCAGGAAGCAAGCTCCTCAAGCAACCAGGTAACAATTACTAATCTTTCTGAGCTCTCTAAAGAGGAATGCAATAGTGCAGTAAATGAAATGTCTATTGTACTATATAATTTACGTGTTACTCTTAAATCACTTACCAAAGAGAATTCAAGAATAAAAGAGACTAATTTGCTCTTAAGTGATAGGAATGCAATGTTAGAAGCACAGCTCATTGATTTTGAGAAAATGAGGTGTGTTAGTAGGGATGCTAAGAAGGAACTTGAGAACGTGTTAGAAAGGGAAGAAATTCTTAAAACACAACTTGAAATAGAACAAAGTGTGATTGCTAAATGGAAAGATGCCAGGAATGTTGCTAACAACATCATTAATGTTCAAGGTATGGAATCTTTCTGTGAACAATCATGGAAAAAGAACAAAGAGAAGCTAGGGTATGTTGGTGAAACCTTAGAATCAGAAACAGAGTCAACAAACAACAATGATCATTTGTTGAAGGTTGATATGTCAACGGAATGCAATGTTTCGTTGACAGATGAACCATCAACCGATCAGGCTGTTTCATTGACAGAGAAAAGAAAAGAAGAACTCACTAGACTTAATAACAAGTATGGTCCTGTCACCAAGAACTTTGTTCAAGGTGAGTCTAGTAAATCAAAGAAAGTTGAGAAGCTTGTTGAGAGAGCTAATGTAGGTCACTTGTCCAACAAGCAATTGAAAGATAAGTTAGAGAATGTTCAAGTTGAGGCTAAGGGAAATAAAAAAGAATAACAGGAATGGCAAAGTAGGGATTAACAAACACAACAATTACACACCTGATAAATATGCTCCTAGAAAGACATGTGTCAATTGTGGAAGTGTTAGTCATTTATCTACTAACTGCAAATCTGTTAAGAAGACTGCTAAAGTGAAAATGTCTAAGCCTGCAATGAATGGTTCTATGCCTACAATGCCTGTTATGCCTAACATGTTTGCCTCATATGCACAATTTCAAAATCCATATGCCAGCATGCCATTTGTGCCTAGTCCATACATGAATATGTTTAATGTGCCACAAATGCCATGGAATATGAATAACATGTTTGTTCCTCCAACTATGCATGCTGTGAATGAAAATGTGAGCAACCCTCAGAAATCAACACCAAGGGTAAATATTGATTTAAATCAATCTGAGCCCAAGGTGAAAAATAATATAAAAGGAAAAGCAAAGGCTAACAAAACAGGACCCAGGGAAACTTGGGTACCAAAATCAACTTAATTTGGTTTTGTTGTGTGCAGGGAGACAAAAGGAATCTTTGGTACTTGGATAGTGGTTGTTCAAGACACATGACTGGTGATTCTACCCTGCTCACAGAGTTTCAGGAAAGAGTTGGCCCTTGTATTTCTTTTGGAGATGACAACAAAGGCTACACTAAGGGATATGGCTTGATTTCAAAAGAGAATGTGTAAAGCATAATGTAACATAAGATGTAAAAGAGATAACTACAACTCAACAAAGGACAAGACAGACAATAGTATTAATAGAAGCACAGGAATCCAGAATCAGAGAAGAAAAGGTAAACTCAAAAAATCAAAATACGTTATGTATTCTTGAAGTCCGTAAACAGGTCACGGAAAGAAGTTCATGAAAATGTTCAAGCCTCAGTGACAGCAATAGAAACAAGACTTTGAAGACGACAGAAGTATGTGAATGATTTAGGGTTCAGTACCACGGGATTCCAGTGATGAAGCAACCAGAACGACAAGGGACGTATCAGCAGCATTATAATTGAAGTCATAAAATAAGAATTGATCAAGTGTTATTCATCTGTGAACCAGACCAGTTGCACTAGGTGACGGCACTGAAAAGATCAAGTTGTTTTATCGTCTCAGAAGAAATTGATACAGTCCAAAACTTAAACACCCAGGAGCTCAGGAGTAATTACTAAAGGACAAAAGACAAGAAAAAGTATTCGATAGTTTTTCTTTTGAAAAAACTATCGAATGGTGGTTGAAGTGATTCATTGAATAACCAAGTGAATTAATTTGGCATTCGATAGTTTTGATTTAAAAACTATCGAATGGCAAATTGATTTATTCCATTCGATGGTTTTTTAATCCATTCGATGGTTTTTCAATTCATGGAGCAGGTGAAAAGTTGTGCTTGTCTGACAGGTTGATGAAGATCCAACGGCCAAGAATATTCTATTCTAAATGGTTCGATGGTTTTCAATTTAAGTCTGCAGTTAATACAGAGTGAAGAATGTGTCTTCTTCAGTTAAGGATTTCAACACAGAGACATTACTGAGAGAGAGAAGAGCCGGAGAAAATTATAAGAGAAATTAATAGTGCTCAGAACTTGATCATTGTTTTGTATTTTTGTAACCTTAAACTCATTGACGCTAATCTACGGATTAGAAATTGTAGCACCCCTCGAGGTTTATATTTATAAAAAGATATATTCCCCGAAACTTGATTTGGTTTGGTGTGTTTGATTTCGTTATAGAACTGAAAGATTAATCCGTGAACGAAATTAAATTATTTGTGAGTATCGTATTCAACCCCCCCCCCCTTCTACGATACTTTGGACCTAACAATTGGTATCAGAGCTACTTGATTGATATACAAATCAGATCCGGTGAATGAGACCAAAATCAAACGTAGCGTGAAAATTCGAAGCAAATTTTTTAACTTTCAAAATTTTTCATTTAATTGGAATTTCTTGAATTTTAAACAATTTGAAATTTTCAGAAACCATGAGTGCTCCAAAGACAACCGCTGGTATTAAAGTTCCCCCGTTTACTAGAGATGATTTCGGTTTGTGGAAGATGAAGATGCTGTTATTTATCAAGGCATCTAATCCGTTGTATATTGGCATATTAGAAAACGGACCGTTTGTACCAATGAAACCAGTTAGTGAATCTACAGCTCCTGATGGTAGCAGGATTCCTTCAGGCACCCAACCTAAGGAGATAAGTGAATTTACAGATTCTGACAAAGAACTGATTTGATTGGACACCGGTTTAATGTTGATATTGGCGGACTCCGCGGACAAGGAAATGAGCTATCAGTTGATGAACTGTACAAGCGGGAAACATATGTGGGATACCATTAACCTAATAATGGAAGGAACTGAAGACGTGCAGGAAAACAGATTGGACATTCTGACTTCTCAATATGAAGCGTTTAGGTCCCTGCCAGGAGAAAGTATAACTCAGGTCTTTGAGAAGTATACTAAGCTCCTCAATGAATTGGCAATGAAAGGAAAGACCTATCCACTGAGAGAATCGAACAGGAAGTTCATGATGACGCTGCCCCATCATGTAGAACACAAGTCATCATCCATTAGGGAAAGAATTGACTTCACAAAGATGTCACTAGAGATGATCTATGGCAAGTTGAAGACCTATGAGATGGAACAGGAACAAAGGGTGATAATCTACGGATCAGGGACAGTGGACAGCAAGCACAATGCACTTGTGAGATCAGCAGCACTTGTAGTGGATGAACCAATAACTTCTGAGATTCAGGTTCAAACCCCTAGAGCTGGAAAGGAGGTGATAATAGAAGTATAAATGGATTCTGTGAATCTGGGTGTTGATGAAAGTGATTACTACACCCTAGAAGAGCTTGAGCAAATGGAAGACAAAACCATGGCGTACTTAGCTGCAAAGTTTAGTCATATTCGTTTCAAGAGAAACCCTAAGTACAAGTTCAAGGGCTCAACCAACAGATTCCAGAAGAGCAATTATACACCTAGTACAGGCTTTAAGGGAGGCTACAAGACTGGCATGATTGATAGGAGCAAATCAAGATGCTATAACTGCAATGAGTTAGGGCATTTCGCCACTGAATGCCGGAAGCCTCGTCAAGCAAGAGACATGAAAGATGTCTATGGAAAGAAGGATTCTTATGATGAGTTGAAGAAGAAGAATGCCAAGCTTAAACAGCAATTGGAGGCATTCTCTGGAAAGCAGAAAGGGAAGGCTTACATAGCAGAGGGAAAACACTGGGATGATACTGATTCGGATGAAGAGGAGGAATATGTAAATGTTGCTCTAATGGCTGACTCTTCAGAGGAATCACCTCAATCATCTCAGGTACCTATCTTAACTACAATTGACATGTCTAATTCTGAGTACAAGAAAACTGTGCAAGATCTTAGTGTAGAATTGTTTAATGTACACACAAGCATGCTAGCATCTGAAATGGAAAATGCTAAACTAGTTCTTAAGATTAAAAAGCTAGAATCTAAAAATGAAGAACTAGAGCTTGTAGCTGTGTCATTAGAAGATCTTAAGCAAAAGAATGCGTACTTAGAGAACAAGGTCAAGTGTAATGATGAGATAGAGACTATCCTCAGGAAGCAGATTTCAGATCTAGATTTGAAGCTGAATGCTTTTAAGAATTCCGCTCTAGTGGCTAAGGAAATCATTGATACTCGGGCCGTAGAGAATAAAACTGCTATAGGATTTGACTATAACAAGAAAGCTGGTAAGAAGATTGTGGAATTCCCTGTGACACCTTCAGTTGTCAAAAGGAATACTCCACATGTTCTTAAGAATGTTGATTGTCCAGTTTTTGTTAAGCCGTTTCCACCTCTCTTTTATGAGGATGATCTTTTCATAGCACAAGAATTGCTTGAGGAGGATTTATTGAAGGAAAAAGAGGTAAAGACTAAGTTGCCTAGGAAATCAGTAAAGAATGTTTTACCTAAACCTGATTTACCTAAAACTGAAGTAGGTTCCTTAGTTAGTAATGTTAAAAAGAACAGGAATGGGAGGAAAAAGATTGTTAATCAGGAATTGGTTCCATCTTCTCCCATTGCATCTAGGAAGTTATGTTCTATTTGTAATTCTGCTGGACACCTTACACATGCATGTAAAAAGGTTAAAGTAGAAACTACTAATGCTTCTGAAATGCATAACATGTCTGACATGCCTGATAATCATGAACCCTGTGGAAAGAAAGACTGTTTGCTATGTAAGTACAACATCATGCATGCTTATTTTAAGTTGATGTCTGATAGTAGCAATAGCTCTAGTAATGTTAAATCCACAGATACTATGAATATCAAACATGGTAAGACTAAATTGAATGTTACTCCTATTAAATCATCTAAACCTTCAGGACCCAAACAATTTTGGGTACCAAAGTCCGCTTAATCAATCTGTGATTGCAGGGTAAGGTTAAAATCTCAAAGGTTGTGTGGATTCTGGATAGTGGCTGTTCTAGACACATGACAGGTGAAGAGTCCCTGCTTACAGAGGTGGTTAAGAAGACCGGCCCGATTGTAACCTTTGGAGATGACAGCAAAGGATTCACTACGGGATATGGTAAATTGAAAGCTGGAAATGTCATCATTGAAAACATCTCTCTTGTTGAAGGATTAAAGCACGATCTTCTAAGTATCAGTCAATTCTGTGATAAAGGCTACAATGTACATTTCAGAAAGGACAAGTGCTTGATCACCAACAGGAAGGATGAGAAGCTTACTCTACTGGGAGTGAGAAAAGGAAATTTGTTTATAGCTGACTTAAGTTCTACCAGTGAAGGAGAAGTTACATGTTTCTATGCAAAGGCATCTTCAGAACAAAGTTGGCTATGGCACAAGAAGCTCTCACATCTGAACTTCAAAACTATGAACTCTTTGGTAAAGAGAGAGTTAGTGAGAGGGTTGCCCCTGATGGAATTCAATCAGGAGGGACTATGTGAAGCATGTGAAAAGGGGAAGTCGAAGAAAGCATCACATGGAAGCAAAGGAATGACAAGCATTACTGAACCATTACAGCTGATTCATATGGATTTATTTGGTCTAGTTAATGTTATGTCACTTTCAAGAAACAGATATGCATTGGTGATGGTGGATGACTACTCCAAGTACACGTGGGTGTTGTTCATACAAACAAAGGATGAAGCAACACAACTAATCATTGATCACATCAAGAAGATAGAAGTGGAAGCTAAGCTACCTGTGCGGACAATCAGATCAGACAATGGAACTGAATTCAAGAATGCAGTTCTAAATGATTTCTGCTCAGAGAAAGGAATATCAAGACAGTTTTCAGCACCAAGAACTCCTCAACAGAATGGAGTAGTGGAAATGAAGAACAGGACCTTGGTTGAAGCAGCAAGGACCATGTTGAGTGAATCAAAACTTCCCACTTACTTTTGGGCTCAAGTAGTGAATACAGCTTGCTACACTCAGAATCGAACCCTGATCAACAAAGATCATGAAAAGACTCCGTATGAGTTAATGGCCAACAAGAAGCCAACACTGAAGTACTTTCATGTGTTTGGTGCAAAGTGCTTTGTACTTAAAGATGGAGAACATCTTGGCAAGTTTGATGCCAAAGCAGATGAAGGCATTTTTATGGGCTATTCTCTGGAATCTAAGGCTTTCAGGGTATATGTGATTGAAGATAAGAAGGTGTTGGAAAGCTTTAATGTAACATTTGACGACACTAAAAGACCAGGCCTGCAAACTGGAGAGAACTCTGAATCCTTGGTATTTGAAAATCTATCAGGAGATCTCTCTGACAATGAAGAAGTACCTGAAGTTGTTACAGTCATTAATAATAATTATAATGATAATGATTCTGGACAAAGTGGTGACCAAAGTGGAAATCCTCAACATACAGGATCCACTAGTCAGTCTTCAGAATCAACAGATCAAACCGTCAACAACTCAGGGGGAGCAGGAGAAGGATCAACTAGTCACACTCCACAACATCTAGAACAAGGAGAATCATCAAGATCGTATCTGCCAAGACAAAGGGTATGGAATAGAGATCATCCCTTTCACTTGATCAATGGTGATCCGGACACAGGAGTGAGAACTAGGAGAACATCACAAAATGAATGTCACTATTCTGGGTTTCTTTCAGAAACAGAACCTAAGAAAGTTGAAGATGCTCTAGATGATCCAGATTAGGTGATTGCTATGCAAGAAGAACTCAATCAGTTTGAAAGGCAGAAAGTTTGGAAGCTGGTACCCAGGCCTAAAAGAAAATCTGTTATTGGAACACGATGGGTATTCAGAAATAAATTGGACGAAGATGGCATTGTAACGAGAAACAAAGCCAGACTGGTTGCTAAAGGTTACTCTCAAGAAGAGGGTATAGATTATGATGAAACCTATGCACCAGTAGCAAGACTTGAGGCCATCAGAATGTTTCTAGCATTTGCTGCACATTCCAATTACAAAGTATATCAAATGGATGTGAAGAGTGCTTTTCTGAACGGGGAGTTAGAAGAAGAAGTGTATGTGGAACAACCTCCAGGTTTTGAGGATTCAAAACTGGCAGACTTTGTGTACTTTCTATTCAAAGCTCTCTATGGACTCAAACAAGCTCCGAGGACATGGTATGACACTCTCTCTGAATTCTTACTTGAAAATGATTTTACAAGAGGTGTTGTAGACAAAACTCTCTTTGTCAAAAAGCATAAAAATGATTTGATATTGGTGCAAGTATATGTTGATGACATAATATTTGGTTCTACTAATGATGATCTATGCAAGAGATTTGCTAAGTTAATGCAGAGTCGTTATGAAATGAGCATGATGGGTGAATTGTCATTCTTTCTTGGATTGCAGGTATACCAAAAACAAGCTGGTATATTCATTTGTCAGTCCAAGTACATCAAGGATCTTCTTAAGAAGTATCAAATGGAAGACTCATCTACTGCAAAGACTCCTATGCCAACTGCCACTAAGCTTGATAAGGATGAAACTGGTAAGAAGGTTGACATCACAGGCTACAGAGGTATGATAGGCTCATTACTTTATCTCACTGCAAGTAGACCAGATATAATGTTTGCAACATGCTTGTGTGCTAGATTTCAGTCTGATCCTAAAGAATCTCATCTAATAGCTGTTAAGCGAATATTTAGATATCTTAAGGGGACCCCAAATCTTGGCATTTGGTACCCTAAAGATACAGGATTTGATCTTATTGGATACACAGACTCTGATTTTGCAGGTTGTAAGATTGATCGGAAGAGTACTTCAGGAAGCTGTCAGTTTCTTGGAAGAAGGTTAGTTTCCTGGCATAGCAAGAAGCAGCATTCAGTGTCCACATCAACAGCTGAGGCTGAATACATTGCTGTTGGTAGCTGTTGTGCTCAGATCTTGTGGATGAGAAACCAACTCCGTGACTATGGACTTTTGTTGACAAAGATTCCAATATTTTGCGACAACACAAGTGCCATAGCAATCTCAAACAACCCAGTGCAACACTCGAGGACGAAGCACATCGACATCAGGTATCATTTTATCCGAGAGCATGTCATGAATGGAACTGGGAAGTTACACTTTGTACCCACAGAGGATCAAATTGCAGACATCTTTACTAAACCGCTTGATGAATCCACTTTCAATAAGCTGGTTGGTGAACTTGGGATGTTAAATCTTTCTAATTGATTTTGATTAGAAGTCAGTAACTGCAGAGAGTCCTGGTGAATACATGAGTTTAAGAATTGCTATATCCGTAGGACTCGTGAATTTATTTTCTGGAGCAATTCTCGTATTTAGGATTATCATACTAATTGTATGTCATAATTATGAATGATATATCTTCTGGAATTTAATTAGTTATTAATTCTAAAAATTATTTAAGTGCTAATATTTGTTCTAAATATTCAAGCATTTATTTAATTTGAATTAATTTACTTTGTTTTTAACATTGTAGATTAATGCAGCATAATTTATTGGATTTTAATTGGTTAATATCACTCAATGATATTTAATTGATTTTATTCTAAGAAAATTGTGAATTTTCTGTTAAGACTTGATTTTGGTAAATTTTAAACGGTTTATTAAAATTAAAACTTGACAGGAAATAAAAAGGTCTGATTTTTAGAACATGAACAGGTTTTAAAATGAAGAAAGAAGCAAAAACCATCGAATTTAGGAAATTCGATTGTTTTTCTAAGTACTAATTAAAAATCATCGAACTTAAAATTCGATAGTTTTTGATTTTGAAAAGAAAAACCATCGAAATACAAGTTTCGATAGTTTTTGAAATCAAATGAAAATATATCGGAGGATTTAATTTTTCAATAATTAAACTCCTCGATAGTTTTTCAACAATGAAAAACTCGATAGTTTTTCTGGTTTTTAAAAGCAAAACCAGTTCGATAGTTTTTGAGTTTTCAGGAGAGAGAGAGCTCGATAGTTTTCTGAAAAGCGTTTAAAATTCACATTTTCAAACCCTTCGATAGTTTTTGAAAAACTATCGAGGTCCAGTTGACCCTTTTGCCCTCACAAAAAATTATCGATAGTTCATTTACAAAACTATCGAACTAAAAATGACGATTTTGCCCCTGACAGTTTCAAAAAGGTATAAAAACAATGCCTTAGCTTTTTCTTTTCAGTTTTTACAGATCTAAGAAAAGCTAGAGTTGTTTCTATATACTTACAAAACATAAACAGCCAAGAACACATCTTGTTCGATATTTTCTTCAAAATTAACCGATCAAATCTCAAGAAAGTTACTGTTTTCACTGTTTCTTTTATTTTAACAGTGAACACTTAGTAATTGTAAAGTGTTTGAAGCTTTCTGAGAAAGAAAACTATCGAATAAGATAGAACTGTACTACCTTGATATTCGAAAGAATTTTACTATTCTGTTGTTTTGTCAATAGAATTTTAAGGTTGAAATTCTCAAGTTCTTTATCAGTCTGCCGTCCAAGTTCTCTTAATAGGAATTTGTTTTTGGTTTAGGTGTTTAAATTCGAAAAGAAAGGGGTTTATTGTTAAAAGTTTGATTAATTAGAAATAATTAATTAAATTTAAAAGGAAAAATAGTTTTGGTTTATTTAAATTTTCTGGAAATTTTAAAAATGGCTGGAGAATTTATAGTAACCAAAACTAATCATGTCTCGTTCCAAAACTTGCAAGCCATTACGAATCCTCAAATTCGTGCATGGGCAGAGTTTTTGAATATACGTTCATTAGTGGCATACGCTGTAAGTACTCCCGTAGTCCTTTGTATCGATCAACTGACTGCGTTGTACACATCCGCCACGGATACAAGTGAGAATAATGTGAGATCCTTCAGTTTTGTTGTGCCAGGGGGCAGAACAATAAGGGTGACGGAACATGACTTTAACAGAATACTTCATTTTCCTACAGAAAACCTTGTTCCGGATCCCACAACTGAGGAAATACATGCTTTCTTCACTCTTATCAGAAGTCAACAACCTAACTTCTTGGTGGGAGAGTTCCTAAAGCATTACCTGCCAAAGCCATGGAATTTTTTCTTTCATACCCTGATACATGGTTTTACTGCCAAGCTAACAAATCTGCATGGCATTCCCTTATTCCTTCAAAAGATAGGGTTTGCCATTGCGAACAATAGGCATATTAACATAGGACGGATAGTGATTGATCAAGTAATTCTGTGCATGGGACCACTGGATGAAAGAACAGGCATAAATGAAGATGTGCTATGTTTCTATCCTAGGTTCCTACAGCTAATTCTCAATGATATCTTAACAGATGATGAACGGGAGATCTTTGAAGGTGAAGCCAACCAGGAGTGCATGAGAATGAAGAGCAATGCCATAACCGCTCTCATTAGGAAGAACAACTATCTTCCAGGGGTACCCACTGTTCTCACTGAATATCTAAGAACGGTGCCCCTACCACTTCTACCCCCAGGGGAACAGGTAAATCAAGGTAATATTCCACAACCTGAACCTGTAATGGCACCTGTACCAATGGATGTTGATCCAGAGCCCTCAGTGGCCATTCCTGACCAGGAGGTTGCAAACCCACAACCTCTAACCACGGTCGAAGAGCCTTTGGAATAGCCAAATGAAAACATAAACGAACCTCCTTCCCCTACTATACCCATTAAAGAACCATCCATGAGTGTAGAGGGAGATAGTGCCAAAGCAACACCACATAAGGAGATACACCCTTCAACAACAGCTCTGCCTTCCTCTAAAAGGAGAAGAACAGAAACCGAGGCAACTGTTGATACTTCATTTCTCTCATCCAAAGCGCCCTTTACTGATTTTTCTGATGCTGATTGGGCTACGCTAACGAAAGCAATATCTGAACCAATAGCTCAATCAAGTAAGGAAGAATTGACGGAAGCAACTAGTGTTCCGACCATATTACGGTCAGGTTCACTGGTTGAAGGTTCTCAGAACCAAGGGTCTTCACAGACGTCGAGAGAAGGCTCTGACCTAAATGCACAATCTAAAAGGTCATTGTCTACCTCCCCAGATGGAACATATCTGGATCCTGCGGGTAAAGGGTCTGACGTAGGTGCAGATCGGCAACTCGTTGACAGTGAATCAATTACTATTGAGGAGTCAACTGAGGTGAAGTCTTTACAGACTCACGGGGAAGATTCGGGATCTCTGCTGTTAAAAGAGCCTGTTTCCAACCCCCTAGAGATTCAAACTCTAGATCCTTCAAAGGATATATCATCTAAGGATGTTGCCCAGTAAATAACAATTGTAGAAGGGGGGTTGAATACAATTGTATAAGATTCTCGACTTTATATAACACAAATATGAAAGATCAATAACAATAACAATAACAATAACAGCTTTATTAACTTTGATATAAAACTGTTACAAACTCTCTTAAGAAATTCTGATGTTCTTAAGAGCTGCTAGCTTACAAAAACTCTCTCAAGAAATTCTGTTCTTAAGAGCTTCTCTTCGATTATGTTCTCTCTCGAATGAATTCATAAATCGAAACCAAGACTGTGTTTATATAGTGCACACAGCTTCTCTATCAATAACAAGATAAGTCCTAATCATAACAAAGATAGAAACATATCTTTAATCGATAGCTGCATTCTACAAACCAGGAACAAACTTCCATGTTTATCTAGACTCCAAATATAACTCGAAGTAGGAATCCTGATCAGCTTCAAGTCCTGATGATCAAACCTGATCATAGTCTGAGTAGGAATCCTGATGATCAATAAGATACTGACGCTTGATCAAATACTGATGACCATGCAATACTGATGACGTCAGCAATCCTGATCAGTTGAGTCTAGCTTCTGACCATCATTGAATTCTGATCTAACAATCTCCCCCAATCTCATACTTTGTGAAATAAAGTATAGATTCCAAATATTCAATGATGTCAAAAACATGTATCAAAATGTACAAGTATCTTCATAAACAACTTATCTGTTTAAGCTTTGTGATAGAACAGATTCATCTTCAAGAAGTTGGATAATAAACTTTCTTCTTTTTCTTCAAGAATTTGAATCAGTCTTTCCTTAAGATTTCTGAGTTCTTTATCTTCCTCATTAATCTGGTAGATAGCTGCTCTGAGATTCTGTATGGAGTTTCTCTGTAGACTGTGCTCTTCAAGCAAAAGATAAGCAATTTCCTTCCCATCAGGATTGAGAGAAAGATGAGTCATGCCAAAATTTACTTCTTTAACAGCAGTACCCCTTTGCATTTCCACATCCTGACCTCTTTGATTTAAGTACATGGGAGTATAATTACCATCGAAATTACTGTTTCCATCCAGTCTTCTTCTTATAGTTGACAAAATCATGTCACTCCATTCTTTGTACACTTGGTTCTTCCATCTTAACAGATAGTGAACATATTTCAGTTCCTGTGTAGTTTTCATCAGCAGATCTTGAATAGATAGAATCTTCACACTACCATCTTTCATGAAGTACAGAAGCTTTTCTTTCTTTTCAAAACCATCATGACAATCTATAACTATATCAACAGCTAATAAATTGTTCAGATTTTCAGAAGTTAAAGTACCTCCAATTTCTGTCAAGGAGTAAGGATCAACATATGACATATTCAGATATTCACCATCTCTGTGTCCAATACCTCCTCTTGAATTACTTGACAATTGCTTCAGACTCGAAAACATCTTTAACCAGAGTGTTTTTGATCTAGCCATATCAGACAAATCAACAACACTTGAAGCGCTTGTAATAATTCCACCAGACTAAAAATTGATAGGTGTATCACAACTTAATGTGCTAATATGTTTCCACTTCTTGTATTTCTCCTTTTCATGAGCATAGCTTCTTTCAAGTAAAGATTCTTGTCTGCTTGAATTTCTCCATTTTCTTTCATTTGAAACTTTAAGCCTTTGTAGATAGAGATTAAAATCTTCATTTGTTCTCTTTGTAATTTCTCTTCTTATGGCTTCTTCTTCTTCATCTACTTCTTTGTTGTGACAATCAACAACAGTAGATAAGATTATCAAATCAACCTCTTGCAGAATTTCAGATTCGTCAGGATCTTGAATATTGTCAGGATTAGAATCTTCAATTTGATTTGTATTGCTGAGAGTTGATTTTCTTGATTTTCTTCTCAATTTAGGTTCTTCTTCAACAATTCCATCATCACCAAAAGTAGATCTGTCAGGAACTACTAGAGTTTGAATAGGTTCAGGAATTTCTTCAATTCTTAACCCTCTAGACCTTGTCTGTCTAGGTAATATTTGAGTTGAAGAACCTCTTTTACTTCTTCTAACACCTCTCCTACCTCTGCTTCCTCTACCTCTAGCAGGAGCAGTATAGCTTTCCATTGTCTCTCTTTGTAGTCTCAAGAATTCTTCATGTGAGAGATCTGGATATTCTTCACTTGCTGTAGAGAGTGCTTTTCTTGCATATAATTGTTGAACTCTTTTATCAGTGTGATATAGAGTAACAATTCTGCCGTCTTTTGTAGAAAACTTCTGGAATAAATTTGATGCATCTTCAGGATTATCAATAATTACATCTTCATCACCTTCAGGAATTGTAGCAAGAATGTGTCCATGACCAGGTGTCAGGATTTGATCTTCCGTCAGGATCTGAGATTGCACCAATGTTCTTACTGTCTTAACTCCAGAATCAGAAACATGAGTTGACTGCGTTGTTTGACTTTGAGAAGTTTGGATTGTCTTCATAACAACAGCATCAGAGGTTTCTCCTTGTATCGCTTTGTCACCACCATCATCTCCAGTATCATCATCATTATTTCTTAATACTAGATCAGGTGTACATTTTGTCTGAATAACCTTCTCCCCCTTTTTGACATCAGGATTTGACAATAATTGCAAAATTAAGGAAAGAGAGGCTTGAATTTCAGTTACCTTAGTATCCAGAGAATCAATTCTTTGATTGATTGAGGTTTGTTCTGAAACAACAGATTTCACTTGGGATTCCACTACCCTTAGTTGTAAAGTAGTAGGCACCTTTGTAAAATTATTAAAGATATCAGTCCTCACTTTTTCAGTTGAACCCTTGATAGAATCAATCTCACTTTTCAGGCTTTTGGATAACAGAGTAGTAGCCTTCAGATGATTCTTCAAGTCTTGATTCTCTATAGACTTCACTGCATTATAGGCATGTTCAATAGCAGAAGAAAAACTGATAGATTCATCAGAATTGTGCCATGAATTGTTCCATTCATTCTGTCTAAATGCCTCTGCAGGATCAAAGGAAGGAGTAGAAAAATCTTGTCTCTGATCTTTCCCAGTGAAAGCATTGCTAGCCATATATGTACTTGATGAACCAAAATTAGTTCCAAGACTAATCTTGAGTGCTGTAGCAAGCTGTTCCTTCTCTTTTCGATTCTCATTATCATCATCACTATCATCATCAGAACTATCATCATCAGTATCAGGAGTAATATCAGGATCAGGAATAGCAATACCTTTCAGTTTATCCTGTGATTCTGAGATAGGATGATCCATTGGTCTTGAACGAAGTGGCTGTATCAAAATAGGCTCAGTATCAGGAGCACCACTAACGTCAGGATGAACATCGTCAGGATTTGATATGCTTGCATCAGTATTTGCTACCAATGGTTCTTGTGGAGCTTGAGGTTCAGAAGCTGCTTCAACACTTTGACTAAAGGTTCTTGTGTGCTTCCCTCATTGACAATGTTTTCGACCAATCTTTCAACAGAAGCTGTAGCTTTGCCTGCATCTTCACTTTGAGAAGATGGTTCTTGTGTAGCTGGAATGTTGATGTCTTCATTCTCCCTTTGAGAAAATGGTTCTTGTGTGACCATTCCACTAGCTAAGCCTTCACCCAAACTTTGATTGAGTGGTTCTTGTGTGGCAGGATCAACAGTAGCTGCTGAATTACTCTGAAATTCAGGTTCTTGTGGGCTTGATCCTTTCAGCTTCTTCTGTCTCTGATAGACTAACTCTTCTGCATTCCTCTTTTTCTTTGATGTAGGTGTAAGACCAACCAAGGAAGCAGTTGTAGAAACCTTCTCCCAAGAAATTTCTCTAATCTGAGATGGAGAGGCTGGAGAGTCTGATATAGAGACCACTTTTGTTGTTGCATCAGGAATACTAACATCAGGATTTGCTAGAGCATCAGGAGTAGATGACTCTTCAGGATTTGATGTCTGAATATCAGTATCCTTCATTTGCACTGTCAAAGGAATATGATACCTTCTCTTTGATAATTTCCTTGTCTTTTGTGGTTTTGATGAAGGTACCACAACTTTAGTAGCAGTATCAGCAACTTCCTTGTTTACATTCATCACAGAGGATATAGGTAAGTCATCCTCTGAATCACTTTCATCAATCAACCTTAACTTCCTTTTCACAGGAACATTCTTAACAACCTTATCAGCTTTCTTGACCAGGACCCCTTGTACACCCCCTTGTATCTTCTTTTTAGTGAGTGGTGTAGAGGAAAAATCCTTTGAACCTGATTGCCTTCCAGACACATCAGTTCTAGCTGATTTCTTTGATTTTCCAACTAAAGTCTTTTGAGAGACAGTAGAGGTGGTTGTTAACTGTTTAGACTGTTTAGGTTGCATGCTTGTGTCAGGAACAAGGTGGGTTGATCCTTGTACCATAGCATTAGAAAGTAGTCCATAACGAGTAGGCATTTTCTGATGTAAGAAAAACCTAACCTCATCAGGAATAAAAGCATTTCCTATGAAACCATTTGCCTTATCACTGTTGACTAAGGACTTAATATTATTCTCAGTAATTCTACAGATTGGTAGAACTACATCATCCTCAAAAACAACATTAGGACATAAGTGATTAAATATCAACTGTAAAAATCTAAGAAAACAGACAGAACCCAATTTATCTGATTTCCTATCACTTAAAGCTTTTAAGATAAAAAAGCCATAATCAAACACTGTAGAATGGATAAGAGAGTACCCAATTTTAAGAGATCCTGATGGAAGAGCATCAAAATTTGATGTCTTGTTCAGGAAACAGCGGCTGATTGTGTCAAAGAAGAAATTCCATTCCTTCTTAAGCTTTGTCCTAAAGAGATTTCCATATCTCTTTACTTCTCCATTGTAGCCCAGTTTCTTGACAAACTCAAATAGAGCAGAGTCTGAAATCACCCTAGGAACTTTTTCACCCAGAATAGGCAAATGCAATGCTTCTTCAATAACAGCAGGGGTGACATGATGAGTGACCCCATTTGATTCGAACTGCATCAGAATGGTTCCTGTAGAACTTTGACCAAAAACAACTGTGTTCCAAACCTGCATGACAGACTTAAAAGAAACACTTGCAGGCTCTGTTAAAGCATACTTCAATGGGCTTGAAGTAAGAAAATCTTGAATTATATGGAACTCAGTAGGCAATTCTTGATGGTCTAGAATGGCTACAAAGTTATTAGTGGCAAAAGTAATATCACGAATTACTGTTTGTTTGTTCATGAAAGATGAAGACGCCATTGTAATGCTTTTGAAAACTCGAGAATTAAGATTTGAAGCAATTAGGGTATGAAAGCACAGAGAGAGATAGAAAACGAAAAACTGATGATAAGAGAGTAAATTGACGATGTAGACCAATACAAAGTATTTTGTTAAAACAAAATATTACTCTCAAAGACAGGTGGCAAAATATGATTTGTGCACAAAGAATTAGTGGACAGATTACGTGTGTCATTTAAATAAATCTGCACCGCCTTTTATGTGTATGTATTGTTATATCTATAATAGTGCAACACACGCGCGCATACAGTTGTCCTACTAAAACTCAACCGTCCATCAGTAGATACTGACGAAAAATTAGGCACAAATTAAGTAATGAAATACTGACCTGTACATCAGGATTGACCAGTTGACTTCCTGTCAGGATTGAGTCCTATCAGGATTTGATCAAAGATACATACCTTTCTGAATAACCATCAGGATTTGACAGTTATCAGGATTTCCTCTCTGTAGCTTTTCCTCAGAAATTCTCAAAATTCATCATTCCAAGTTCATTCACCAACTTATTGAAAGTAGCTTCAGGTAGTGGCTTGGTGAATATATCAGCTAGTTATTGATCAGTAGGAACAAAGTGAAGTTCAATTGTTCCTTCCAGAACCTGTTCTCTTATAAAGTGATATCTGATACTTATGTGTTTAGTAAGAGAATGCTGAACTGGATTTCCTGTCATTGCAATAGCACTTTGGTTATCACAATAAATAGGGATTTTTGAGTATGACAGGCCATAATCTAACAACTGATTTCTCATCCACATTATCTGAGCACAACAACTTCCTGCAGCAATGTACTCAGCTTCTGCAGTTGAAGTGGAAATAGATTTCTGCTTTTTACTGAACCATGAAACTAGTCTTCCACCCAAAAACTGACAACTTCCTGAAGTACTTTTCCTGTCTATTTTGCATCCTGCAAAATCAGCATCTGAATAACCACACAACCCAAAATCTGATTCCCTTGCATACCAAAGGCCAAGTGAAGGAGTGCCTTTGAGATATCTGAAAATTCTTTTGACTGCAATCAGATGTGGTTCTCTAGGTTTTGCTTGAAATCTTGCACATAGACAGGTTGCAAACATGATATCTGGTCTACTGGCAGTGAGATACAATAAAGAGCCAATCATTCCTCTGTAGTGAGTTACATCTACCTCTTCACCTTGATCAGGATCAAGTTTGGTAGCTGTAGCTATGGGAGTTGAAGCAGGAGTACTGTCTTGCATGTTAAACCTTGTCAATAAATTCCTTGTGTATTTAGACTGATTAATAAAAATCCCTTCATCAGTCTGTTTAACTTGAAGACCCAGAAAGTAACTCATTTCTCCCATCATGCTCATTTGATATCTTGACTGCATAAGCTTGGAAAACTTTTCACACAGCTTATTGTTTGTTGACCCAAAAATGATATCATCAACATAAATCTGAACTAACAGCAACTCCTTACCATGATTCAAATAAAATAGAGTTTTATCAATTGCACCTCTTTTGAATCCACTTTCCAGTAAGAATTGAGCTAAGGTTTCATACCATGCTCTTGGAGCTTGCTTTAGTCCATAAAGTGCCTTATCCAGTCTGTAGACATGATCTGGATATTTAGGATCAATGAAACCAGGAGGTTGTTCAACATAAACTTCTTCCTCCAGTTCACCATTTAAGAAAGCACTTTTAACATCCATCTGGAAAACCTTGAATTTCTTATGTGCTGCATAAGCAAGAAATATCCTGATGGCTTCTAGTCTTGCAACAGGAGCAAAAGTTTCATCATAGTCAATTCCCTCTTGTTGGGAATACCCCTTTGCAACTAGTCTAGCTTTATTTCTGATAATGACTCCATCAGAATCAGTCTTGTTCTTGAAAATCCACTTTGTACCAACAATTGATCTATTCTTTGGTCTTGGTACCAGTTTCCAGACTTCATTCCTTTCAAATTCATTCAGTTCTTCTTGCATTGCAGTAACCCAATCAGCATCTTTAAGTGCATCTTCAACTTTCTTAGGCTCCTCCTTGGATAGAAAGTTATTGTATAAACATTCATTCTGAGTTGCACTTCTTGTTTGAACACCTGCATCAGGATCTCCAATTATCAAATCAGGAGTATGATCTTTAGTCCATTTCCTTGCTGGTGTCAAATTGTTTCTTGAAGTAGATGCTCCCCCTGGATTGGTGTTATCTTGATTGAAAGAATTTGCTTGAGATGAAGCTCTTCCTGAATTATTGTTATGTCCTCCTGATGTGTTATCAGGATCTTCACTTGAATCAGTATCTGAAGAATTCTGTCCTGATGATTGAGTTGACTCTGAACTTGTAGTTGAATGCCGTTGCTCCCCCTCAACATTAGCACTACTAGTTGTATTACTGTTGTTTGCATCATCAGTATTAGCACCATCAGTACCTGGTGAGTCATCAGGATTTGGTGACCCGTCAGTACTGGATGAATGGACAGCTTCTGATTCACTTTCTTCAGGTTCCTTGGAAGCTTCATTTTCAAATAACAATCTATCATGCGAGTCTTCAATGATTCCAGTTATCTTCTTATCATCAAAAGATACATGTATTGACTCCATGACAGTTCTTGTTCTCAAATTAAAAACTCTGAAGGCTCTTGATGTAGGATAACCTATGAATATTCCTTCATCAGCCTTTGTTTCAAATTTCCCTAGCTGTTCAGGATGAGTTCTGAGAACAAAACATTTACAGCCAAACACATGCAAATGCTTCAGACTTGGTTTCTTCTCCTTGAGTGACTGATAAGGAGTAACACCATGCCTGTTTATCAATGTGAGATTTTGTGTATAGCATGCTGTGTTGACTGCTTCTGCCCAGAAATATGTAGGTAATTTAGCTTCTTCCAACATAGTTCTGCCAGCTTCAATAAGAGTTCTATTCTTCCTTTCTACTACTCCATTTTGCTGAGGTGTGCCAGGAGCAGAGAATTGTTGAATGATTCCTTTGTATTTGCAGAACTCTTCCATCTTTGAATTCTTAAATTCAGTACCATTATCACTTCTCAGAATCTTGACTTTGTACTTTGTGTTTGTCTCAATCATCCTCACATGATCCAACAGAACTTCAGGAGTTTCATCTTTTCTGTGCAGAAAATACACCCAGGTGAATCTAGAATATTCATCAACAATTACAAGAGTGTACCTTTTCTTACTGATGGACATGATGTTGACTGGACCAAACAGATCAAGATGTAGCATGTGATATGGTTCTTCAATAGAGGATTCTGATTTACTCTGGAATGATGTCCTTCTTTGTTTTGCTTTTTGGCATGCATCACAGAGTCCATCAGGTGTATATAAGACATTAGGTAATCCTCTTACTAACTCTTTCTTAACCAACTCATTGATGTTGCTGAAGTTGAGATGAGAAAGCTTCTTGTGCCAATTCCAACTTTCATCTACTGAAGCTTTACTGATGAAACATGTAGGGGAGCCATCAGTATCTGAGAGAATGTTGGCTTCATATATGTTACCATGCCTGTAGCCAGTTAGTGCTATCTTTCCTGTTGCTTTACTGACTACTTCACAATGTGTGGAATAGAAATTGACATGATAACCTCTGTCAGTGATTTGACTAATACTCAATAAGTTGTGTTTTAGTCCCTTCACTAGAGCTACTTTTTCAATGATGACATTTCCAATGATTATATTGCCATATCCCAAGGTTTGTCCAATGTTGCCATCTCCATAAGACACAGTTGGGCCAGCTTTTTCCTCATATTCTGATAACAGGGCTTTGTTTCCAGTCATGTGCACAGAACATCCACTATCCATGACTAACACATTTTTCTTTTTACCCTGCATCAGAATAGTAAAACACTAGTCAGAATGTTTAGGAACCCACACTTGTTGGATTCCTTGTTCATGCATTTTATTAAATTTAACAGCAGAAGACTTTTTGACTTTAGCAGTCCTGACAGGATTTACTCCATCAGGATTTGCTTTGTCAGTATCAGTATTAACAAAAGCATGCTTCATTATGACATTTTCAGTTCTATCAGACTTTGTACTACTTTCAAACTTAGGCAATGGATCATAAAAGTTATAGTACAAATCATGATACTCTTTACATGTATAAATAGAATGCCATAGACTACCACAATGAAAACAGGACTTCTGCGGTTTATAGAGTACTGATCTATTCCTAACATCAGACTTAGGAATATCAGTAATCTTCTTCTTACTCTTCTTACAATCAATAGCAAGATGATTAGAGTTACCACAGTTAAAACAACACTTTCTAGGTGCATTTGGGATATATTTATAACCATTCTCTTTATTCATCCCAATTTTACCATTCCTGTTTCTCTTAACAGTAGCTTCCTTTTTCTTATCTGTAACCTCACAGATTTTATCTTTAAGCTGTTTCTGAGACAATAGACCTAGATTCTTAGTGACTTTGTTCATGACAGGTTTAGACTTTATAATTTTAATTCCTTGAGTAGAAGAAGATCCCTTTTCAAAAGTAGAATTGGAATCCTTACCAAAAACAAAATTAACAGGAGTAATCTTAGATTTGGTTGAGTCTATAACATGTCTATAGGTCTTTGGACTGACTGTCTCATCAATGACAATTTTCTCTTTCAATTTCTTATCTTCATCTGACTTATATCCTAGACACTCTTTCCAATTCTTAGAGGTATTAATCTCATGAATTTTCCTACCATAGTCTGTCCAGGTTCTGATTTTCTCATTAGCATATTCAAGTTCTTTTTCAAGGGAAGTACATTTAGATGTCATCTCTAAGTGCATGTGCTTAACATTATCACATTCTTTTTGTACTTCTTGCATACGAGAAAATTCAGCTTCTAATATCTCATTCCTTTTTCTAAGGTCAGACATCTCAGATAAGATTCTAGTATTCTCAGCAGTTTGACTTCTAAAGCTAATATGTAATGACTTTAGAAAACGTCTTAACTCAGAAGCATTATCAGTATCAAAATCAAAGATAGTATTTAGTACCTTATCATCAGGAGCAGCAGTTACATCAGCATTGGCCATTAACGCATAGTTGACTACCTCAGTATCAGATTCTGAGGAAGAGTCCATCCAATCCTTGCTTGATGTGATGAGTGCCTTTGTCTTGTTGCATTCAGAAGCAAAGTGACCCATACCATTACACTTGTAGCATCTAACCTTTGACTTGTCAAATTTGCTACCCTTGCTGTCCTTCTTGATATACTTGTCTTTGTCTGCTTTGAAGGTCTTTTTCTGAAAGTTGCCTTGTCTTCTATTCTTCCTGAACTTCATCCTTCTGAAGTTTCTGACAATCATAGCAACCATCTCTTCCATGTCTGAATCAGAAGATTCATCACCAGTATTGGCATCAGGATTGCCATCAGTATCTGATGAAGAGTCGTCAGGATCTGACTCAGCTACTCTTGCTTTCCTTCTAGAGACCTCCATAGCTTTCTCTTTTGATTTTGCTTCTACATTTAAAGCTATTGACTTTGCCTTGCTGCTTTTCTTGTTCTTTCTCTGTTGAACTTCAAGATCATGAGTTCTTAGCATCCCATAGATCTCATCAAGAGACACAATGTTCAGATCATACTGGTGTCTAATGATTGAGGTCTGAGTATCCCATTCTTCAGGTAAAGCTCTAAGAAATTTGGTGTTTGAATCTTCAGTTTCATATACTTTGTCAACTAAGGATAAGATGTTCAATAGTGTCAGGAATCTATCATATAGCTCAGTCAGGCTCTCTTCAGGTCTTGCATCGAATTGTTCATATTCTTGAATCAATAGAGCCCTTCTGTTTTTCTTGACAGATGCAGATCCCTGGCACTGAGTTTCCAAAGTATCCCAGATTTCTTTTGAAGACTTGCATGCAATCACTCTGTTTGACATAACAGCATCAAGACCATTGTGCAAGATATTCTTTATCTTAGGTTCTCTGAGTACATGAGCTTTTTCTTCTGGAGTCCATTCAGATTTAGCTTTGACCACATAATGTTCTGGTACAGTATCTGTTCGTTCTACGAACTTTGTTGGTATATATGGTCCATCACGAATCCTGTCCAGATTGTCAGGATCCATAGCCTCCAGGTACATCAGCATCTTTACCCTCCATGTGGGATATTCTGATATCTTCAAGATGGGAATCTTCATGCTTTCATACTTGGTTGTCGACATCTTTAGATCGTATCTGATTCAGAATTAAATCAGTTTGCTCTGATACCAATTGTTGCCCAGTAAATAACAATTGTAGAAGGGGGGTTGAATACAATTGTATAAGATTCTCGACTTTATATAACACAAATATGAAAGATCAATAACAATAACAATAACAATAACAGCTTTATTAACTTTGATATAAAACTGTTACAAACTCTCTTAAGAAATTCTGATGTTCTTAAGAGCTGCTAGCTTACAAAAACTCTCTCAAGAAATTCTGTTCTTAAGAGCTTCTCTTCGATTATGTTCTCTCTCGAATGAATTCATAAATCGAAACCAAGACTGTGTTTATATAGTGCACACAGCTTCTCTATCAATAACAAGATAAGTCCTAATCATAACAAAGATAGAAACATATCTTTAATCGATAGCTGCATTCTACAAACTAGGAACAAACTTCCATGTTTATCTAGACTCCAAATATAACTCGAAGTAGGAATCCTGATCAGCTTCAAGTCCTGATGATCAAACCTGATCATAGTCTGAGTAGGAATCCTGATGATCAATAAGATACTGACGCTTGATCAAATACTGATGACCATGCAATACTGATGACGTCAGCAATCCTGATCAGTTGAGTCTAGCTTCTGACCATCATTGAATTCTGATCTAACAAAGGATGATCAGCAACTTGGTTTATCCAAGGACGGGGACTTGCGAAGCCCCATTGCACCACCGGTGACCTCCTTAAGGACGGCTACGGTGATCTCTTCTGCAGGTACAATCAGCACAAAGGATTTGAGTGAAACAAAAACACTTACACCTGGCCTGAGTGGGAAAGGAAAAATGATTCAAACACCAACAGAAACGTTGAGTGTACACCCAGAGCCAAATGTGAGGAGTGACACCCTAACCCTACCTAATATTAATGATCTGCTGTTACCAACAGAAAGAGAGCTACAAGTTCAATCTTCCCTCAAGGAGATGACAGTTCGAGACAAAGAAGGAAATCCACTTTTCAAGGTTCCATTGCGACCTTCCTTTGACCAAGGGATCTCCTCCAGTCAAGACAATATTTCTTTAAAGTCTATTCAAGAGAAAGTTGACTTGGCTGCAGCTGATTCCAGAAGAACATTCAGGGTCATTGGCAGTGCATCTGGCACTATAACAGGTACGAAGCAGGCAGTGGACTCCTTAAAGAAGGAAGCTATGGAAGAACTAGTCGAGCTGAGGATGGACGTCAGGGAACTTAGAGATGGATTCATGAATGAAGTAACTGCACTGTCTCAAGGACATGAAGCTTTGAAAGAAGACGTTCTGGTTATCCGGGATGGTCAAGCGCGGGTAAAAGATGCAATGAATACCCTTTCACGAGTGGAGTCTAAGCTAAACAAGAGGCTGGATCACATGGAAAAGACTACCAACTCAAGATTGGAGAACATTGACCTGTCGCTAGCTTCTATAAATGAGTTTAATAAGCAGCTTATGGATTTCTTGGAGAATCAAGGTGACGGAGTACAATCTATATGGAGTATGCTAAAGAACCAACAATCTGGACAACCTGGTTCTTCATATCAGCAACCTGATCCTTCTAATTTCTTTTATGCTGAGGATGCTTTTATCGAGGATTCCTCAACTAAGGGGGAGAAAGTTGGAGAAGGGGTGAAGGATAAATGGGGAGTTTGGGAGACTGTTGAGGCTATTCCAATCAGACAGTACTGGATTGAGGAGCTTGTAGAGGAAGACAAGGAAAGTGAAGAGGAATTTGAGGTCATGCATGAGCAACCTATTCAAGAGGAGCATGAGCCATATTATCCAGAGCCAATAGAACATCCTATCTTGGATGATGATATGGAAGAAGCAAATTCTCTATCACCTGAAGAAGAAGCTGCCTTGGAAGCAATAAGAGCTCAGAGAGCTGCAATAGATGTCAGGCAAGCTGAGAAAGAGAAACAGCAAGCAATTCTGAGAAGCGAAAAGCTAAAGAGAATGAAGGTGTATAATGAAGTGAGGAAGAACAAGATGATAGATCTGGCAAAGAAAGATGGTACTGAATGGGAAATGGCTTATAAAACCTTTTGCGGAGTTGAAGACGGATTAGAAGTCAACGACAATGCTGAGGTGGAAGTTATTATTCAGGACATCAGAAGTGTTAATCTTGAAGATCAGACTTACTTTAAAGCACTGAGAAGCTCTATAATCTGTCTGAATGCTGGGGTTAAAGCAAATGGTGCCTGGAGCTTATTAATCAGTTTTCTGGAGAAAGGTACATTTGTGATTTCTTCTAAGTTTTTAGAACAGAGGACATATACAGAATTGCAGGCTATACTCATCAAGATCCAAAGAACCACAAGGCTAAATGAACTGCTCCGTGAGCATGTTAAGGAGATCGTGATGAAAGTCAGTCCAGAGATTACTGAAGATCCTCCAATGGTTAGATTCATGACGAATGACTTGTTCAGAATCTGCTATTTGGCTGAGGACAAACTGAGGGACTACCTAAGCAACTATCTAATCTCAGTTGAGAAGTATCTTAGATCCACTGGATTCTCATCAACGGAGAAGGACAAAGCAGCAGACACTCTTAGAAGATTTCTAATGGAGAATGTTCCTTACTATAGGAAAAGAGTGGAAAGAGGATTGGAAGTGCATACCAGACTGCCAAACATGCCAAAGCTGAACAAGAAAGATGTTAACATTGCATGGTTATGGGCTGGAGTGGGTCAAGAGGTTGAATATATTGGAAGACACATCCAAGGAGCAATCCTTAAACCTGGAGAACCACTGCACTATCTATCAGTGATTGATTATCAAGCTGCTAACTCCGATCCAATGATTGAAGAAGGTGAGATTGGAATGGACTGAATGTTGAAGCAAAGAACAAGAGAACTATCAGCTCAGACTAGAGGAGCAACTTCATTGTATAAAGTTTAATTGTTTTTTGATTTATGAAATCTGGAAATGTATATATATCTGATCCAGAATGCATTGATATTATTACGCTGTCTTACTTTAAGTAGTTTAATGTTTCCTTAGTTAGTTGAGTTATCCTCGAAGTATTTGCTTGTCGAACTCTATCCAATCAAATAGGGGGAGATTGTAAAGCATAATGTAACATAAGATGTAAAAGAGATAACTACAACTCAACAAAGGACAAGACAGACAATAGTATTAATAGAAGCACAGGAATCCAGAATCAGAGAAGAAAAGGTAAACTCAAAAAATCAAAATACGTTATGTATTCTTGAAGTCCGTAAACAGGTCACGGAAAGAAGTTCATGAAAATGTTCAAGCCTCAGTGACAGCAATAGAAACAAGACTTTGAAGACGACAGAAGTATGTGAATGATTTAGGGTTCAGTACCACGGGATTCCAGTGATGAAGCAACCAGAACGACAAGGGACGTATCAGCAGCATTATAATTGAAGTCATAAAATAAGAATTGATCAAGTGTTATTCATCTGTGAACCAGACCAGTTGCACTAGGTGACGGCACTGAAAAGATCAAGTTGTTTTATCGTCTCAGAAGAAATTGATACAGTCCAAAACTTAAACACCCAGGAGCTCAGGAGTAATTACTAAAGGACAAAAGACAAGAAAAAGTATTCGATAGTTTTTCTTTTGAAAAAACTATCGAATGGTGGTTGAAGTGATTCATTGAATAACCAAGTGAATTAATTTGGCATTCGATAGTTTTGATTTAAAAACTATCGAATGGCAAATTGATTTATTCCATTCGATGGTTTTTTAATCCATTCGATGGTTTTTCAATTCATGGAGCAGGTGAAAAGTTATGCTTGTCTGACAGGTTGATGAAGATCCAACGGCCAAGAATATTCTATTCTAAATGGTTCGATGGTTTTCAATTTAAGTCTGCAGTTAATACAGAGTGAAGAATGTGTCTTCTTCAGTTAAGGATTTCAACACAGAGACATTACTGAGAGAGAGAAGAGCCGGAGAAAATTATCAGAGAAATTAATAGTGCTCAGAACTTGATCATTGTTTTGTATTTGTGTAACCTTAAACTCATTGACGCTAATCTACGGATTAGAAATTGTAGCACCCCTCGAGGTTTATATTTATAAAAAGATATATTCCCCGAAACTTGATTTGGTTTGGTGTGTTTGATTTCGTTATAGAACTGAAAGATTAATCCGCGAACGAAATTAAATTATTTATGAGTATCGTATTCAACCCCCCCCCCTTCTACGATACTTTGGACCTAACAGAATGTCATCATAGATGAGGTTGCATTGGTGGATGGTCTTAAGCACAATTTGCTTAGTATCAGCCAACTTTGTGACAAAGGATTTTTAGTTACTTTTTCTAAAGAAGCATGTGTTGTTTCTAAAGGAGGAGACAACAATGTGGTAATGACTGGATTCAGAAGAGGGAATGTGTACATTGCTGACTTTAGTAGCACAAGTCCAGACACCATCACTTGTCTCTTCAGCAAGGCAAGCAAGGATGAAAGTTGGCTATGGCACAAGAAATTATCTCATCTGAATTTTAAAGTTATGAATGATTTGGTGAGGAAAGATCTTGCTAGAGGAATTCCACAAGTGGAGTTCTCCAAGGATGGTTTGTGTGATGCCTGTCAAAAAGGGAAACAAAAGAAGGCATCATTCAAAAGCAAGACAGAGTCATCAATTGTCCATCAGCTTGAATTACTTCATATGGATCTGTTTGGCCCTGTAAATGTCATGTCTATCTCAAAGAAGAAATACTGTCTTGTGATTGTTGATGATTTTTCTAGATTTACATGGACCTTCTTTTTACACTCAAAAGATGAGGCAAGTGAAATCATTATCAAGATGGTAAACAATCATCCTGATTTCAAAGTAAGAAGGATTAGGAGTGACAATGGGACAGAATTCAAGAATTCAAGTATGAAGGTGTTCTGTGAAGAAAATGGTATTTTTCATGAGTTTTCAGCAGCAAGGACACCACAGCAAAATGGTGTAGTTGAAAGGAAAAACAGAACACTTATTGAATCTGCAAGGACAATGCTAGATGAATCAAAGTTACCAACTTATTTTTGGGCTGAGGCAGTTAACACAGCTTGCTTCACTCAAAATATTTCTTTGATTAATCAGGCCAAGGGAATGACCCCTTATCAACTACTCAAAGGAAAGAAGCCACTATTGGATTTTCTTCATGTCTTTGGATGCAAATGCTTTGTTTTGAGGAATCAAGCTGAGCATTTGGGGAAATTTGAAGCAAAGGCAGATGAAGCAATATTTGTGGGATATGCAGCAGGGAAATCTTACAGAGTCTATAACCTCAGAACCAACATTGTTATGGAATCTGTACATGTTGTTTTTGATGATCTCAAAATTCAAGGTCTCTGTGATGAAGGTTTCCATGAAAGTCTTTCTTTTGAAAATGAGGAAGGAGATCAAGTGAATCATGTTAAGGCTACTGAGAAACAGCCTAAAGTTGTTGTATCTAGCACAGATGAAAGCAACAGTGAAGATGAAATTCCTGCATTGAGATTGAAAAGAATAGTTGCTAGCAGACCAAATGGTCATTTCGTTGACAGTCATAATGGAGGATTCGTTGACAGTCAAAATGAGCGTTTCGTTGACAACCAAAATGGTCATACCGTTGACAGTCACAGAAATGCTTCTAGAAGTGATCAATTAGGGACAACAAACTCAGGGGGAGTTTCTCAAGGACAATTATTCAATCAAGGCAATCATGATCATGAAGCTACCTCGTCAAGATCAAATCTTCCTCCCTCAAGGAAATGGACTAAAGATCATCCCTTTGAACTTATTATAGGTGATGTTTCTTCAAAAGTCCAAACTAGAAGAGCAACTCAAGAGGAATGTCTATATAGCAGCTTTCTGTCTCAAGATGAGCCAAAGAAAGTTGAGGATGCACTTCTAGATCCAGATTGGGTTTTAGCTATGCAAGAGGAGTTCAACCAATTTGAGAGGAACAATGTTTGGAAGCTGGTGCCCAAGCCTAAGGACAGGAGTGTCATAGGCACAAAATGGGTGTTCAGAAACAATATGGATGAAAATGGCATAGTCACAAGGAACAAAGCTAGATTGGTTGCAAAAGGCTATTCACAGGAAGAGGGAATTGATTTTGATGAAACCTTTGCTCCTGTTGCAAGACTAGAAGCAATAAGGATTTTCCTAGCCTATGCAGCCCATGCCAGTTTCAAGGTCTATCAAATGGATGTGAAGAGTGCTTTTCTGAATGGGGAATTGGAAGAGGAGGTGTATGTAAGTCAACCTCCTGGTTTTGAAGATGATGATTTTCCAGAATATGTATACTTCCTCCTCAAAGCACTCTATGGTTTGAAACAAGCACCTAGAGCCTGGTATGACACACTTTCACAGTTCCTCCTTGAGAATCACTTCACTAGAGGTACTGTAGATAAAACTCTGTTTCACAGGGTTGTGAATGGCTCTACTATACTTGTTCAAATTTATGTAGATGACATAATCTTTGGGTCTACAGATGTGAAACTTTGTCAAACGTTTGCCAAGCTTATGCAAAGTAAATATGAAATGAGCATGATGGGAGAATTAACTTACTTTCTTGGTCTCCAAGTGAAGCAAGTTAAAGAACGCATTTTCATTAGTCAAACAAAATATATTCATGATTTATTAAAGAAATTTAACTTAATGGAATGCTCTCCTGCCAAAACTCCCATGCCTACTGCCACCAAACTTGAATTGAATACTAAGGAAAAATCTGTGGACATTTCAAGTTACAGAGGCATGGTAGGCTCACTTCTATATTTAACAGCTAGTAGACCTGATATTATGTTTGCTACATGTCTATGTGCTAGATTTCAGGCTGATCCTAGGGAATCCCATTTAGTTGCTATTAAAAGAATTTTCAGATATCTCAAAGGAACACCAAACCTTGGCATTTGGTATCCTAGAGAATCTGGCTTTGAACTAATTGGTTATTCAGATGCAGATTTTGCAGGATGTAAAATTGACAGGAAAAGCACAACTGGCACCTGTCAATTCTTAGGAAACAAGCTTGTCTCATGGTTCAGCAAGAAACAAAACTCAGTTTCTACCTCCACAGCTGAGGCTGAGTATATTGAAGCTGGAAGTTGTTGTGCACAGATTTTATGGATGAAAAATCAACTACTTGATTATGGAATAAGAGTTGAGAAAATTCCTATTTTTTGTGACAACACTAGTGCCATTGCCATTACTGAGAATCCAGTGCAGCATTCAAGGACCAAGCACATTGACATCAAGTACCATTTCATTAGAGAACATGTTATGAATGGTACTGTGGAGTTACATTTTGTTCCAAGTGAACAACAACTTGCAGACATCTTTACCAAGCCACTTGATGAATCAACATTCTCAAGATTAGTAAGTGAGCTAGGTATGCTAAATTTCTCTTAATTATTTTTGAGATGTTTACAAGTTAAAATGCAGCCAAAAATTTGCTATATTTTTCTGTGAATTAATTTTCTCAGGAAAAAGTAAAATTTTGTCTAAGTCAAAATTACTATGTCAACGAAACGAACCATTTCGTTGACAGTCTTAGCATTTTTCTGGGTGTTTCGTTGATAGCTCTTTTATATCAACGAAACGCAGCTTTATCAACGAAATAAGACGGGACGTTAACCGCCCAATCCTGATTCGTTGATTTAGCGCAATTAATCTGAACCGTTGAAATTTGACACGTTTGTTACCACGATCTATACATACACCCCTGTAAGTATAAATCATGGTAATACTTTAAAGGTAACGGTTATATTTTTTAAGCCAATCCAGTAATTTACATTGATTGTTGGATTTAATTTCTGAGAATTTTTGGGGGAGTATTTAAGAAATTCTATTTTCTTTAATTCTTTTTTACCTGTTCTCAAAAATTTCAAAGGCTTTTCTTTCTTCTTCTCTCTAACAAGCAATTCAGTTCAAAGCTTTTCTACACTCAACAATGGCACCCATAGTCAAGCTTATGTCTGCTGGAGGGTTTATCTATGAGAAAAACAACTCCATCCCCTTTGTTGTCAAGGAAAGCCCGAACAGCATCTTTTTCAAGATGATGGACTTCATGAAGAATTGCAAGTTGAGCTATGCAATGTTTCACTCTACACCACTCTAAAATGAGATAATCGAGGAGATTTGGACCTCATGTGAGTATAGTGGGACAAATTGCACTTTGCAATTCACCATCCAAGGTAATGAGTATATAGTTAATTCTGATGTATTGCAAGCATGTCTACATATTCCTGAAAATAACTGTAATGCTTTGCCTACAAACACTGAAATTGTTAACATGCTAAATTCTATAAACTACTCATTGCCTACTGATAATTTGGGTAAGATTATTAGGAGAGGTTTGGTTAGAGAATACAGTTACTTAGCTGATGCATTCATAAAGGTATTTTCTGGCAAAATTAGTAATTTTGATGCATTAACTAATTCCATGTTAATTCTCTTAACCATGCTCCTAACTGATAGATATTATAACTTTAGCACCCAACTTATGTATGAAATTGGTGCTAAGTTGGGTGATAAGGCAAATAGGAAAAAGAATATCTATTATGCTAGGTTTCTGATGATGTTGGCTAACCATGTTAGTACAGCACCATTAGTTATCTCTAACCCTGTTTCCAGGTTTGAGTGTTTTGTGCAAGAGAAGAGGGTTTTGACAGATATCCTGAGACTTAACCACAATGGTGATGTCCCAGTGGTGTATCTGCCCATCATTGAGGTAACTTCTTCTAACCCTGTTAGTATAGTTGCTACTTCTATTGTTTCCCCTACCAATGTTGCTATGGAGTCTGTAGCTATGTCCCAACAGGCTCCTGCCCAAACATCAAAACCTAAATCTAAGAAATCCTCAAAGCCAACCTCAGGTGCTTCTCAAAAGGCACCTGTTGCAAAAACTACTTCACAACCTAAGGGGAGTGATTCTGGAGCTGTAAGAGGTGAGGGAAGGGGTGAACATCAAAGAAACCCCAAGAATAAGGAAGGAAAGGATAGTGTGTCCCAACCAAGCCCCATTGTGTCTTCCCAACAAGGCACAATGAGTAAAATGGATTTAAACACAAGTCTAGTTGCATCCTCCCAAAAGGATGTGATTATTGAAACAAGATCTCCTCCAAGAGCACACTCCAAGAGGGTAAGGGACACTTCAAGCCCACAATCTACATTTTCCCAATACCAAAGGAGAGTGAAGCAAAAATCCAAGGGTACACAGGGTGCACACACTCTGGAAGCAACACTTCCAGTTTCACAAATTCAGTTTGATGTAACCCCTATTATTACTCTGGGGTTACAGTCCCATTCTCTAAACATCAACCTTGAACTATCTCCATCAAATTCACCAACTCAGTCTTTAGATGTGGACATGATCCATTCATCTATTCCTGATTCTCCAACTCTTATCTTGGAGAAGCCCCACTCTGAAGCTGGTGGCCATCACTTGTTAAGTGTTTTGTTGGGCCATCAACCAACTTTTTCTGAAGTTGCAAGAGGATCTGTGGACCAATCTCTAAAATCAATCACCACAGATTCTACTGTAATTTCACTTTCTCAAAGTGCTTTATTGACTTCATCAACGAAACAGTCTCTTTCGTTGACAAGTGTTTCTCCATCAACGGTATCCATACCGTTGACAGTTCAAACTACCATTCCGTTGATAGGTCATTCTACACCCCTTATTGCAAATCAAGTTGTTTCCACAACTAGTGTAGATGACCTGGTGGTAGTTGAGACACTTTTAGGTTTGAGAGGGAGTGAAATTGAGAGGCTGGCTTGCAGCCAGGCAAAAGGAGAGAATGAGATTGAGAGGCTGGCTATTTCTTCCAGCCAGGCAAAAGAAGAGACTGAGGGTTCCACCTTAGTAGGTGAAGGTGAGGGTGTGAGAGGTATGAGCCATGGGGAGCCCATGATGCAAGAAAATAGAGGAGAGAGAGAAGGGACTACAGGAGCAGCAAGGGAGGAGGCAGCCATTGCTAGTGAGTTAATGAGGGTCAATGAGGGAGAAAGGGAACTTACTTTCCAAGAGCATTATCAACAAACTCTGGATAGTATTTCCCTGGATCCTGAGACCTTTACTCACCTTGTGCCAGCCTATCAAATTATGGCTCAACAGGGCAATGTGGAGGCAGAGAGGTCACTAAACCTAATTCATACAACTGCATCAATGCAAAGAGCAAAGGATGCATTGACCAATCTATCTCCAACAGCTGCAGCAAGTGGAGACTTTGACTTTTCTGATGCTGAGGACAGCTTTGGTGACAAACTACAGGTGGCCACTACTTCACAGACTGGGACTTCTGTGGTGCCTCCTAGACCAAACTGGCTTTCTCAGGATATGCAAGGAAGATGCACTATAGATGCTGCTATCTCAAGGCAGTACACTGAGGCATATCTAGCTCATGAGTCTGCAAATGCAAGGGACAAGAAATTCTACAAGGCCATCATGGATTCTCTGGAAATCCAAAGACTACAGATGCTACAGACAAGGATTGAAGCTACAGAAATCAAGGATTCCATTAGCAACCTCAGGGATGCTACTGACAGGAGGCTAGATGAAAAGCTTCCTCTTCTAACTGTGTCCAAGATGAACAGGTTTTTCTCCAAGGAACCTGAAGTGTCCTCATCTTTGAAGACTCTTTCCTCTAGAGTGGACAAAGTTGAGTCTACACTTTCTCACATGCAAAAGGAACAGGAAAAACAGACACAGCAACTCACCCAGCTTTTGGCAGCTCAAGGACTCCCTATCATCTCACTTGATGATAACAAAAAGGGGGAGAAATCTAAGGAGCTAGCGAAATCTAAAGAGCTTGATATACAAATCACAAAGGTTTTGGTTCCAGCCATTTCCTTACCAAATGAGCCACTAGCAATGGGGGAGCTTGGAAAGAATAAAAAGGATGGTATTGACCTGATTCAGGAAGCTTCTATGAGGATGAGACTTGCAGAACAGATTAAAGATCATTGGTCCAACATAGAAGCAAGGGTCAAGAATATTGCTGAAACTGCAAAGAATTCAAATCCATCAACGGATCAACCATCAATGAATGCCATGGTTGTAACATCAACGGAATGGGAGCCACAGTTCAAGAGTTCTTATGTAATAGAACCCCTTCAGCATGGACTCTTTCAAGATTCAAGAAATGAGAAAGGGCAAGCTTCATGCTTTAGGAATGTGGATGCAAGAGGGATATCTCCAATATCACCTGTCAAACCCAAGGGCAAGAATACTGCAAGGATATTTTATCCTCCACCAAAGCCAGATGAGTTCAAAATCCTAGGGAAGCTGATTATTGAAAGCAAAGAAAGCAATCATCCAAGCATAAGGAACGAAAGGGCCATCATCTACAGGGATAGCAAGGAAATCTGTATTTGGGTTGGTCACCCAAATTTTGCTAAGGCCAAAGCTGAAGAATCTGAAAGGGCAGCAATGCAAGCTCTTGCAGTTGCTCAATCACTTGAAGATGAAGAAACCCTAAAGGAAGAAAAAGGCCAAGGATGAAGCTGAGGAAGCTGGAAAGGAAAGGAAGAGTGTAAGGCAGCCAAAGGCTAGAGCAAAAGGGAATCTAATCTTTGATAAAGATGATTCTCAGGACACTGCCCAAGACTCTTCCACAACTAGTGCACATCAAATTCCTGTTGATCAACCTCATGAAGGAAAGTTGGCCTGTGATCCTGCACATCCTGTCAACTTTCATGATCAACCAATAATGCCAAAAGAGGAGCCTTTTGAATTTGATGAGGCCTACTTTCCAAAGTTTCTATTTGAGAAGGATCAACCAATGAAGACAAAGAAAAGGGTTGTCAAAGCAAAGCCAGTATTTATGAGAAAGCCACAACCTCAGAAACCCCCTGCAAATCCAGAGGACTGCATGTACATTGCTGACATCAGGGAAGAATCCAGTCTACATCTTGACTTAGACAACCTGGTGGAAGTAAGGGGCATTGCAGCTTCTCAAAAATTGCCTGAGAGACTGGTCTTTGTATTCAAGGGTGGTAGAGAACAGGTGTGGCCTCTCTACAGAATTTTAGGAGAAGACTACCAAACACTACTCTCAGTGTTTAGATGCTTGAAGAAAGACTTTGGCTTCACCAAAACATCCAAGTCTGAGGTGGTCTCCAAAATTTGTCAGATAAAGGCTAGCTGGAACAAGCCTGAGGCTCTTCCCAGGATGCTTAGAGTGCCCTCAACAGGAAAGAAGATCCATCTTCAACCATACTGGATGATGGAATTTAAGGACAAGGACAATTGCAGAAGATTCTTCAGGATGGAAGACCAGCTGGATAAGGCATCTAATCAAACTCTAAAGTTTATGCAATCCATGCTTGGTGATCAAGATGAAGAAGAGAAGATCTTTTACAGAAGGCTACAGGTCCAAATTGAGGAAAACAAGTCTAAGAGAGGGAAGAAGACTATGCCACAAAGAAGACACAGATGAATCATTTGTTCAGTGAGCACTCTTTGGCATTAGTCTTGTAAGTCTTGTATTTTGTCTAAAATATTATGAAGCTTAATGCATTTTCTACTTTTGTAATTTATGATGTATCTGAGTGTTTTTGTTATCATCAAGTCTCTTGATTTATGGCTGTTATTCTATCAGTCATAAATTGGGGGAGATTGTTAGGAATATGTTGTTCTTGATGATAAACATAAAACACTTAGTAGAATTTGTGTAAAGTCATTTTGTAGCTGTCAACGGAATGGTATGCTTTGCAGCAATCCGTTGACAGGTAGCTCATCAACGAAATGAGTGATGTAGCAATTGCACTGTACAATACTTCTAGTTTGATATGCATTTCATTGTAGATATTGGATAGGTTTTCTAAGTCATGTTGACTAAGTACTAGATAGGCAAAATAGGTTGGTTAATTGTAAATATCTCATGCCTTGTAATTTTGCCTAAGTGAAGACCTGTCAACGGAATGAAGATTATCCTATCAACGGTATGGAGTTTACTCATCAACGGAATGAAGATTATCCTATCAACGGTATGGAGTTTACTCATCAACGAAATGAAGAATAAAGCTATCAACGAAACACATCTCCCTGCTATCAACGAATCATTATTGCTTTTTTTGAATAGTTGACAAAGTGATAGTGACAGTTTACTGAACAGGTCTAAAGGTGATGTGGAAGTGTACTTTGTATTGGAAACCATTAAAATGGACATGGGGAATAAGGAAACATCCCAGTTTCCAATTGGGCTCTTGGGAGTGATCATAATAAGAATGAAGACAAAAGCAAATATCTCCAAGGACCACTGGACAAGGGGATGAAAAGCAAACTATTGGCGGTTACTCATTGTACTTTTAGTGTAGCCAAAACTAGAGTTGTAAACTTGGGTTTATATAACCAAGTGTAGCAGTTACTTTAGAAGAGAGAAGAAAAAAACAAATAGATTGTATTAGCTATTTTTGAGAGCATTTTTCTTCTCTACATTATTGTAACTGAGCAGCTATGTACTTTTGTATCACAGATTATTTCCGCAATAAAAATCACTTCAGTTGGATCATCAAACAATCCAACTGAAATTATTAAGTGCTTGTGGTTTTTATTTTATAAGTTCAGTTTTAATTTGTAAGTTGTTTTTAAGTTTGAGAAATATCAAGGAATTGTATTCAACCCCCCCCCCCCCTTCTACAATTCTGTTAGGTCATTTGGGATTAACAATTGGTATCAGAGCGAGGTCTCGTGGTCGAAACCCACCGTAAGGCATTTGTGCATCCATTGTACCCCTAACAGGGACTTATTAGTGGTGGCACATACTGGGGGGGGGGGGGGATTGTTGGGTTTGTCCAGCATGTCCCTCTAAATGTCGACACGTAGGCGCTTGGCTTCTGGCTAGTATATGGAAATAAAGTTGCGCCTCTTCTACAAGCTCGGGCTTTTAGATCAACTGGTAAAGCGCTTGATCCTAAAATGTGACGCCCTCCCAATCTGGGGTCATGATCGGGGAGTCACTACAAACTCTATACAATAACCCCGTAAACAATATAAAATAAAGATGCAGACGCGACCCCAACTCTACCCTGGATCTTTAACAATTAATGGTGTGAAACAAGCATCCACTATCTAATACATTAATACATAAACATAAGTCTCAAAAGTTATTACAACCATATCTTAAAAGTTCTACGTTCTCTATTACAAAACACCTTCCAGGTGTGGTCATCACCTACCTGAGCTGGCATCCCAAAAATAACCCTAATAGAAGACTTCCTAGCTGTCTGAAAAGTGCGTACCATCTTCTCGCTTAACTGTGGGTTAGAACAGGGAAAAAGAATGAGCCAAATGCTCAGCAAGTAATAATATAACCAAATAGTTAACCACTGGGGAACAGTTTTCCAATATCAATATGTGTGTCATGGTTATAACAGAATCCATATCAAGGGATTATCAGAACAATGAATTGAATATACAGTTTCAAAGCAGTTTCCAATATCAATATGTATGGCATGGTTTTAGCAGAATCCATATCAAGGGATTATCAGAACAATGACATAAATATGCAATTTCAAAGGGTAAACCAAATTCATTATCAAGATATTTATTTTCAAGAAAAGCATTAAGTAATTTTTGTAGATTTTTCACAACGCACCGGACAATACGGGTGATCAGCCACGTAAAGTCCCCATACCGGACACACAGTCCCTCTGGTCCTTGTATTGGGTCCCAATAGGCACACATTGGCCTTTAGACTAGTCCATCCCTAGTCCATTTATTATAATTAAAAAGTGCTGGACCGGCGTTACTCGGCCTCTTACGCCTCCAATCTTAGGAATCCGTGGAAACCACAAATCAGAATTTAAATGAGTCTAAACTTTATTCCTTTTTAAAACATGTTCAGGTATAAAGAAGTCCTTTGGAAATTAGATAAGTTCAATCAAAACACTTTGGATTTCTATTAGTGGAATATGGGAAATATTTATCATCGGGTATGTTCCGGTAATGTACTAGAATGAGAGTTAGGTGTATTCACTTTCAGGTATAAAAAGGGAATGCATAAGTATATGATCAAATTCAGGTTATAGAATCATAGGTCATTAGGTTTCAATTCATGGATATGAACAGTGTATAAGGGTTTAAAGAAAAAGGAACTATACAAAATATGGTATACAGAACAACATGGTATATATGAACAGAGATAAGGGTTATCAATGAACAATAGGTGTTTTCAGAACTAAAAGTCTATCAAGGCAAGATAGCAATTCATATATGTCAAAATGAAACAATGGAATCGAAATACGAAAGCAAGTTTGTATTACTTGCCTTAAGTAGCTAAAAGGGTAATGAGAAATCACTGGTTCTCCACCTTGGCCTTTCCTTTATCTCTAAGTTCCACTTCCTTGGACTCTACAAAAGAATATATTCTATCTTAGTATGCCCTCTCTAAAATTCTAACCTTTATTCTAAACTACCCAACGCATCCTAGGCGTGTAAACACACAATAGTTATATCACATGACCTTTACAACCATGTAATAGGCAACAACTCATTTAAGCGTACCTCACATTTAAGTACACATATCATACTCCATTTATAAATATATAAAAATATATAATCTGACTTTCATATCATACCCCCCTTGGTATACCCTTAAGTCCACTTGATCATGCCAACCATATCACTAACACCTTTACAACAATGTTTTCATCTCAAAAAGAAACAAAAAATCTGCTGCGCATACTTTACGAAAACATTTTTCATAAATCCAAAAGTAGTCAAACAAATACCAATTTTGACAGGCTACTTCCTGATTACTAATCCAACTTATCATAAAAGTTTCAACTTCAGAACACTTTATTTAGATTAAAAACGAACTGTATAAACTAGGTACTGAAGCACAGAAAAATCCCTGCTGCGCAACTTTTAGTAAAACACGCATAACTTTTTATTCGTTAACTCTATCGATACAAGGTTTGCGCGTGCACAAACTAGACTCTAATTAGAACAATTACATCCTAGACTCTCTGTCTAAACCAGGCAGCAACAATTCGCAATTTAGCAAAACAGAACAGGCAGTTTCTGGAAATCCAACATTCTACAACATAAACCTCTAATCACTAACATTCTTATTGCATAACCTATGATACAACTAATCAACAATTCTCAACTCCTTAGGCTGCCACAACACTAATAAATCAGAACCTTAAGGAGGAGTACTCAATTTATGCATTTAAAATCAATTAGCATCAACAATCACTAACACAAGTACTACACCTCTAATCCAAACAAAACCCCAAATCGAAATCTTCAATTTAAAATCAAATTTCAAACTTGTATAATCTGAAATTCTTTAACTTAACACAATAATTAACATGCAATCACTACAACCTTGAACTTACACATCAAACATCCAATACAATCAAATTCTCAAATCAATTTCTTGGATAAAAATCGAAATATACACATGCAATACAATTCCTTTACATGCAACCAAAAACTTAACTAAATACTATTATTAATAAGAGAATCAGACTCAAAAGCATCATCATCGTCCCCGTCGGCTCGCCGGACCTCATTGCCGACGGCGGCATGGTTTGGAGGTGCCCGGAATTCGGGTTTCCTTCAACAAACCTCACCAATAACCATTTAAACAATCTCCTTATCACAGAATCATCACAAAACAAAGGTTTCGGGATTGAATCAAAATCAATTCGCACAAAACCCCTTTGCATGCAACTGATTCACACACATATACACTGCCATACACACACACACATACACGATCATATATATATATGTATATATATACAATAATCGACTTTGTGGAAAGAAAAGAAGAGAGGAATGAAGTTTTTACAGAAAAGAAAAATGGCCGAAAGAGAGAACAGCAGAGAGAGAGTCGAGCAACACAGCACAAAAGGGGAAGAAAACTGGTGACAAGGGTTTTATAAGCCCAGGGGCAAAACAGTAATTTAACAATTCCAAAATCTGATTTTTAATAAAACAAACCCAATAAGTTGCCCTTCTAAAATCCGAAATAAAATAAAAATAATATCTAAAAATCAAAATTTTATTTTTAAAACATAGAATACGAATTTACAAGCTCACCCATATTTTTAAAATATTTTTATGATCAAAACTGAATTAAATATGAATTTTCAAAGTTTTGATCACATAAATGACATTTAACTCATAAAATCGTTTTTAAATCCTTAAATTCAAAACTAAATTCCTCCATTAATTTTAGAAAATAATAGAATATAAAATAAAGGTTGTGAAAAAGATTTCACAATAAAAAGAGTCTCCGATGATTTTATAAAATTCCCGGAAGGTCAAAAAGAACTAATTTTTAATAAGAAATTCATATAAAATGCAATTAAAAGCATACACATATATTTTAATCCATACCATTCACCAAGTAAACATCTAATTATCACATTTTCAAATATCCACCTTTCACACAATATTCACATATCATAGATCTCAAATATTATTAAATATTAATATTGTACAAGCGTTTTTCTGAGTCGTTATAACCTTCCCCCCTTAAAAAGATTCTGTCCCCAGAATCTAACCTTATGAAAATAGATGCGGATACTTTTCAAGCATCTCGCTCTCAAGTTCCCAAGTCGATTCTTCAACTTTGGGATTCCTCCACAAAACCTTAACTAGCTTAACAATCTTATTCCTTAATTTCCTATCCATACGATCCTGAATCTCTACAGGTTGTTCTACATAAGACAAATCAGGTTAAATCTCAAAAGGTTCATATTCGATCATGTGATTTGTATCAAGATTAAATTTCTTAAGCATTGATACATGAAAAACGTTATGAATGTGCTCCATGTGTGGTGGTAGCGCTAACTCATATGCAACTTTTCCAATACGTCTCAGTATCTCAAACGGTCCTACGTATCTCGGGCTAAGTTTCCCTTTCTTGCCAAATCTCGTAACTCCTTTCCATGGCGACACTTTTAGCAACACCTAGTCTCCTTCTTCAAAGCTTATATCCTTCCTGTCTTGGTCCGCGTACTTCTGTTGTCTGTCTTGTGCCGTAACTAGTCTTTTCTGAATGATCTCAATCTTTTCCTTCGTTTGTTGTACTAGCTCGGGTCCCAAAACTTTTCGTTCTCCCACTTCTTCCCAATATACAGGTGACCTACATTTCCTTCCATACAAGGCTTCATACGGGGGCATTCCAATGCTTGCGTGATAACTGTTGTTGTACGAAAACTCTACTAACGGAAAATGTTCATCCCAACTTCCTTTAAAATCCAGTGCACATGCTCTAAGCATGTCTTCAATGGTTTGAATTGTTCGTTCACTCTGGCAATCAGTTTGTGGATGATAAGCGGTACTCATCTTAAGCTTGGTACCCAGACATTCTTGAAATTGTTTCCAAAATCGGGAGTTAAACCTTGGATCACGATCTGACACAATGGTTACTGGAACTCCGTGGCGTGTCACAACTTCCTTTAGATATAGCTGTACTAATCTATCCAGTGAAAATCTTTCATTGATTGGGAGAAAATGTGCAGACTTGGTCAGACTTGGTCAGACGGTCTATAATTACCCATATGGCATCATGATTAGCTTTTGTCCTCGGTAGTCCAACAATAAAATCCGTGGCAAGATGTTCCCACTTCCATTCAGGAATATCCAATGGCTGCAATAGTCCGCTCGGCTTTTTGATGTTCGGCTTTGACTCGTTGACAAGTATAACACTTACTTATCCATTCGGCAATTTCTCTTTTCATAGCAGGCCACCAGAAATGTTCCTTCAAATCTCGATACATTTTCGTGCTACCAGGGTGAATTGAGTACTGTGAACTATAAGCTTCCCGCAAGATTTCATTCTTCAATTCTGTCACATTTGGAATCCATATCCTTGTAGAAAATCTCAAAACTCCTTGGTCATCCTTTTGGGTGCAGATCTCTTCACCAGTCAATGTGTTCATCTCTTGGTTCATAACCTCCTCTTGACATCTTCGTATCTTTTCCAACAATTCCGGTTGAAACGTCATAGCGTTGAGAACTTCGTCAGTAACTTTCGAATCATAAACTTCTAGTTTCAACTTCTCAAATTCTTGAAGCAATTCCTTAGGTATTGTGAACAAATTCAATCTCTCTTTTAGACTTAATGCATCCGCCACAACATTCGCTTTTCCCGGGTGATAGTTAATACTACAATCATAATCCTTAATTAGCTCCAACCATCTCTGTTGCCTCATGTTCAATTCCTTCTGAGTGAATATATACTTTAAGCTCTTATGATCCGTGTAGATTTCACACTTCTCTCCGTAGAGATAATGTCTCCAAATTTTCAGCGCGAACACGATAGCTGCTAATTCCAAATCATGAGTTGGGTACTTCTGTTCATGCGGTTTGAGTTGTCGTGAAGCATACGCGATCACTTTTCCATGTTGCATTAAAACACATCTTAATCCTTTGTGTGAAGCATCACTGTAGATAACGAAATTTCCTTGATCATCTGGTAAGACTAACACTGGTGTTGTCACTAATCTTCCTTTCAGCTCTTGGAAACTTTCCTCACATTTCTTAGTCCAAACAAACTTCTCATTCTTCCGAGTCAGTGCAGTTAATGGTGTATCTATCTTTGAAAAATCTTGAACAAATCTCCGGTAGTATCCAGCTAATCCGAGAAAACTTCTCACTTCAGTAGGGGTCTTTGGTCTTTCCCAATTAACCACAGCTTCAATCTTGGCAGGGTCTACTCTCACTCCTTCTCGACTAATAACGTGACCAAGAAATTGTACTTCCTCCAACCAGAATTCACACTTCGAAAACTTCGCATATAACTTTTCCTTCCTCAAGACTTCCAATGCAATCCTTAGATGTTCCGCATGATCTTCCGAAGACTTTGAATATACCAGGATGTCATCAATAAATACAATCACAAACTTATCCAAATACGTTCGAAACACTCGGTTCATCAAATCCATAAACACAGCCGGGGCATTAGTTAATCCAAATGGCATCACTAAAAATTCGTAATGTCCATATCTCGTGCGAAAAGCAGTCTTCGAAACGTCTTCAGGCTTGATTTTCAGTTGATGGTATCCAGATCTTAAATCAATCTTTGAGAAATAGGCTGCTCCTTTGAGTTGATCAAATAAATCATCGATTCGCGGTAACGGGTACTTATTCTTTATAGTCAACTGGTTGAGTTCTCGATAATCTATACACAATCTCATACTCCCGTCTTTCTTCTTGACAAATAATATTGGCGCTCCCCACGGCGATATACTAGGCCTTATAACTCCTTTATCCAGAAGATCTTGTAGCTGCGTAGCCAATTCTTTCATTTCTGCCGGTGCCATTCTGTAAGGTGCCTTTGATACTGGTTCCGTTCCAGGTGCCAAATCAATCGTAAATTCTACTTCTCGATCTGGAGGTAATCCGGGTAGTTCGTCAGGAAAAACTTCAGGGAACTTATTTACAACGGGTATCTCCTCCATTTTCGACACTTGCTTCTCCACATCCACAACATGAGCCAAATAAGCTTCACAACCTTGTCGAAGTAGTCGTGTCATTTGCATAAACGTTAAGAACTTCCTAGTTTGTCTTTGACCTTGAAATACCACTTCTTGGTCTTCGTCCACACGCAATCTTACTTGCTTTTTCCTACATTCAATCTGTGCATCGCAATCTACTAACCAATCCATTCCTAGGATAACATCGAATTCTCCCATTTTGAACGGTATCAAATCCGCATGAAAAAGATATCCACCGATCTCTATTTTACAGTTAGGACACACTTGGTCTACGGGAACTCTATCTTGGTTAGCCACTTCTATTACTAACGTCCTTTTCAATGGTTGTATCTCACATTGCAATTTATCAAGGAATCTTTCAGATATAAAAGATCTAGTTGCTCCAGAATCAATTAACACTTTAGCTTTAACAGAATTCACAGGAAGCGTACCTGCTACCACATCTCTGTCCTGAACCGCTTCATTGATTGACATATTAAAAGTTCTTGCTCGAGGTTGAGATGACTGTGACCGTGTTGATGGTGCATTGAGCCTAAGTACATTAGCAGATTGGACCGGTTCCTTACATTCCCGCGCAAAATGTCCCGCTTTTCCACACTTGAAACATGTTAGTCCTCCTGGCTTTGAACTTGGACATCTATCAGCATAGTGTCCCTTCTTGTTGCATTTAAAACATGTGATGTTCAACTTGTTACAGATTCCCGAATGTCTTTTACCACACGTCTTGCACTCTGGTATAGACGGCTTTCCCGTGATAGTTGGCGGCTTTCCTCCTTGAGGTTTCTTGTCTGAACTTCCAAATCCACTCCTCTGCTTCTGAAAATTCCTATCCCCTCCTGGTTGATTTCCAAACCTTTTCCTATTCTGAGAACTTCCTTGTCCTTCATCACCTTGGCTTCTTTCTGATCCTCCAAACTTTCGTTTCTTTCCAAATTTCTCCTTTTGAACTAATTCGCTTTCGCCCTCAATGATCATCGCTTTCTGTACTACCGCAGTATAATTTCTCAACTCAAAAGCTGCAACTCTACTCCTTAACCATGGCTTTAATCCGTGTTGAAACTTTCTAGCCTTACTGACATCATCTCCTACGTACCTAGGTGCAAATCTTGCCAATTTAGTAAATTTGGCTTCGTAATCTGCCACACTCATCCCTTCTTGCCTTAATTCTAAGAACTGAACTTCCAACTGATCTTGTAGGTACCTTGGTAAATACTTTTCCTGAAATAGTTCCGTAAATCTTTGCCAAGTAATTTCTCCTTCTCCTAGCTTCACAGATTCCCACCAAAAATTAGCTTCTGCCTTCAAGTAGTAACTAGCAAATTCAGTTTTCTGATCTTCCCCAACCTTAACTAACGCAAAAGCTTTCTCAATGTCGATTAACCATGATTTCGCCTCAACAGGGTTTAGAGTACCTTTGAATTCAGGTGGGTGGACAGCTTGAAATGATTTAAAGGTTGTCAAAGGTTGAACATTTCGTTGATGTTGTTGAGTCAAGGCAACAGTTTATTGTTGGAGTAATTGAAGTATCTGAGTTATAGTTGGGTCTACCGGGTTTTGGGCCTCGGTATCGGTTGTCTGTTGAGTAGAAGCAGTAGTCTTTTTCTTTGGTGGCATTTTTCTGATAAGAGATAAGCAATTTATGAAACAATATGCATATATATACCACAATGTAAACTCTTTTTTAAAACGTTTATAAAACTGTATGCAACATAAAAAAAATTTAAAACTTTTAGCCATATTGTTAGATAACTTGCTTGTCTCCGTAACAGGGTAAACAGGGTAAGCATAGGTATTATAGGATCAGGTTAACAATAAATGGTATAACAGTTTAAAGCAAGGTATAAGAAAAGTACGTGCATAATGTAAAGATATGAGTCAGGTACAATAGATGACAAGGTACATGATCACCCCATAAAGTCATAGCAGAGCCAATGTCAAAGCAGATAATATAATACTGTCTACTAGTACTAGGAAAATGGGAAAACATCCTAACAACTAGTAGTCATCCGTGCAAATAATCAATACTAAAACCAATGGGCTCTAACAGATGTCCCACTCTCAGAATCCAACCATCTCTAGTCTCGTCCACCACGAACAGCTCTCAGCTCACACAGCATCCAGCTAACAATCCTAGTCACTCTCCTGGCCTCCTCTAAAGCATCAACAGTAACGGGTCCCTCAGCTAGGCGCTTTCGCGCTGTCTCCTCTACAGTACGAATCCTATCCTCCCACTCCGCCTCAGTAGCAGCAACACGACGGTCCGCCTCATCAGGCATCTGGTCTACAAGGGCCTGAAGCTCGACATTCTGTCCGGAAAGGGTCTCTAGGTCTCTAGCAAGGTCTACATGTGCATGAAGAAACATAGGTGCAGGACCTCCCATGGCCGAAACACGAGAATCAATAGATGCGGCTCTCCAAGGGATAGTAGTCTGAACAGGTTACAGGTGCAAATGGTAGCTCAACGGGCTGAACACTAGGACTACCTATCTCCACTGGATCCTCCTCATGATCAGACAAAGTATGCATAGGGTCAGATGATGTGATAGATGGGTGAGGGGGTGTGTCTCCACCACTAACGTCCATCTCCTGCGATAACAATATAGATATAGATACTTATATAATAACAGGTTATCTTAATTCTAAAAACTCAACTTAAAGGAAAGTACTTACGCCTACCGTGGCTACTTAGCATCTATCAATCTATTATCCTAACATATTCCTACTCCTTTCATAACTATCTTAATCATCTTTTATTAATAGGGATCCTAATCCTGGCTTGTTTCAGTGACCAAAAACTGACCGCTTTGACACCAACCTGTGACGCCCTCCCAATCTGGGGTCATGATCGGGGAGTCACTACAAACTCTATACAATAAACCCGTAAACAATATAAAATAAAGATGCAGACGCGACCCCAACTCTACCCTGGATCTTTAACAATTAATGGTGTGAAACAAGCATCCACTATCTAATTCATTAATACATAAACATAAGTCTCAAAAGTTATTACAACCATATCTTAAAAGTTCTACGTTCTCTATTACAAAACACCTTCCAGGTGTGGTCATCACCTACCTGAGCTGGCATCCCAAAAATAACCCTAATAGAAGACTTCCTAGCTGTCTGAAAAGTGCGTACCATCTTCTCGCTTAACTGTGGGTTAGAACAGGGAAAAAGAATGAGCCAAATGCTCAGCAAGTAATAATATAACCGAATAGTTAACCACTGGGGAACAGTTTTCCAATATCAATATGTGTGTCATGGTTATAACAGAATCCATATCAAGGGATTATCAGAACAATGAATTGAATATACAGTTTCAAAGCAGTTTCCAATATCAATATGTATGGCATGGTTTTAGCAGAATCCATATCAAGGGATTATCAGAACAATGACATAAATATGCAATTTCAAAGGGTAAACCAATTTCATTATCAAGATATCTGTTTTCAAGAAAAGCATTAAGTAATTTTTGGAGATTTTTCACAACGCACCGGATAATACGGGTGATCAGCCACGTAAAGTCCCCATACCGGACACACAGTCCCTCTGGTCCTTGTATTGGGTCCCAATAGGCACACATTGGCCTTTAGACTAGTCCATCCCTAGTCCATTTATTATAATTAAAAAGTGTTGGACCGGCGTTACTCGGCCTCTTACGCCTCCAATCTTAGGAATCCGTGGAAACCACAAAACGGAATTTAAATGAGTCTAAACTTTATTCCTTTTTAAAACATGTTCAGGTATAAACAAGTCCTTTGGAAATTAGATAAGTTCAATCAAAACACTTTGGATTTCTATTAGTGGAATATAGGAAATATTTATCATCGGGTATGTTCCGGTAATTTACTTGAATGAGAGTTAGGTGTATTCACTTTCAGGTATAAAAAGGGAATGCATAAGTATATGATCAAATTCAGGTTATAGAATCATAGGTCATTAGGTTTCAATTCATGGATATGAACAGTGTATAAGGGTTTAAAGAAAAAGGAACTATACAAAATATGGTATACAGAACAACATGGTATATATGAACAGAGATAAGGGTTATCAATGAACAATAGGTGTTTTCAGAACTAAAAGTCTATCAAGGCAAGATAGCAATTCATATATGTCAAAATGAAACAATGGAATCGAAATACGAAAGCAAGTTTGTATTACTTGCCTTAAGTAGCTAAAAGGGTAATGAGAAATCACTGGTTCTCCACCTTGGCCTTTCCTTTATCTCTAAGTTCCACTTCCTTGGACTCTACAAAAGAATATATTCTATCTTAGTATGCCCTCTCTAAAATGCTAACCTTTATTCTAAACTACCCAACGCATCCTAAGCGTGTAAACACACAATAGTTATATCACATAACCTTTACAACCATGTAATAGGCAACAACTCATTTAAGCGTACCTCGCATTTAAGTACACATAACATACTCCATTTATAAATATATAAAAATATATAATCTGACTTTCATATCATACCCCCCTTAGTATACCCTTAAGTCCACTTGATCATGCCAACCATATCACTAACACCTTTACAACAATGTTTTCATCTCAAAAAGAAACAAAAAATCTGCTGCGCATACTTTACGAAAACATTTTTCATAAATCCAAAAGTAGTCAAACAAATACCAATTTTGACAGGCTACTTCCTGATTACTAATCCAACTTAGCATAAAAGTTTCAACTTCAGAACACTTTATTTAGATTAAAAACGAACTGTATAAACTAGGTACTGAAGCACAGAAAAATCCCTGCTGCGCAACTTTTAGTAAAACACGCATAACTTTTTATTCGTTAACTCTATCGATACAAGGTTTGCGCGTGCACAAACTAGACTCTAATTAGAACAATTAAATCCTAGACTCTCTGTCTAAACCAGGCAGCAACAATTCGCAATTTAGCAAAACAGAACAGGCAGTTTCTGGAAATCCAACATTCTACAACATAAACCTCTAATCACTAACATTCTTATTGCATAACCTATGATACAACTAATCAACAATTCTCAACTCCTTAGGCTGCCACAACACTAATAAATCAGAACCTTAAGGAGGAGTACTCAATTTATGCATTTAAAATCAATTAGCATCAACAATCACTAACACAAGTACTACACCTCTAATCCAAACAAAACCCCAAATCGAAATCTTCAATTTAAAATCAAATTTCAAACTTGTATAATCTGAAATTCTTTAACTTAACACAATAATTAACATGCAATCACTACAACCTTGAACTTACACATCAAACATCCAATACAATCAAATTCTCAAATCAATTTCTTGGATAAAAATCGAAATATACACACGCAATACAATTCCTTTACATGCAACCAAAAACTTAACTAAATACTATTATTAATAAGAGAATCGGACTCAAAAGCATCATCATCGTCCCCGTCGGCTCGCCGGAGCTCATTGCCGACGGCGGCATGGTTTGGAGGTGCCCGGAATTCGGGTTTCCTTCAACAAACCTCACCAATAACCATTTAAACAATCTCCTTATCACAGAATCATCACAAAACAAAGGTTTCGGGATTGAATCAAAATCAATTCGCACAAAACCCCTTTGCATGCAACTGATTCACACACATATACACTGCCATACACACACACACATACACGATCATATATATATATATATATGTATATATATACAATAATCGGCTTTGTGGAAAGAAAAGAAGGGAGGAATGAAGTTTTTACAGAAAAGAAAAATGGCCGAAAGAGAGAACAGCAGAGAGAGAGTCGAGCAACACAGCACAAAAGGGGAAGAAAACTGGTGACAAGGGTTTTATAAGCCCAGGGGCAAAACAGTAATTTAACAATTCCAAAATCTGATTTTTAATAAAACAAAACCAATTAGTTGCCCTTCTAAAATCCGAAATAAAATAAAAATAATATCTAAAAATCAAAATTTTATTTTTAAAACTGAGAATACGAATTTACAAGCTCACCCATATTTTTAAAATATTTGTATGATCAAAACTGAATTAAATATGAATTTTCAAAGTTTTGATCACATAAATGACATTTAACTCATAAAATCGTTTTTAAATCCTTAAAGTCAAAAATAAATTCCTCCATTAATTTTATAAAATAATAGAATATAAAAGAAAGGTTGTGAAAAAGATTTCACAATAAAAAGAGTCTCCGATGATTTTATAAAATTCCCGGAAGGTCAAAAAGAACTAATTTTTAATAAGAAATTCATATAAAATGCAATTAAAAGCATACACATATATTTTAATCCATACCATTCACCAAGTAAACATCTAATTATCACATTTTCAAATATCCACCTTTCACACAATATTCACATATCATAGATCTCAAATATTATTAAATATTAATATTGTACAAGCGTTTTTCTGAGTCGTTATATAAAATGCTTCAGTCCTTCAACAAATGCTACATCTTCAATAATGACATTTCCAGATTTAACACTGCCATATCCCATTGTATAACCAATGTTGTCATTTCCAAAGGTTACTGATGGGCCAGCCTTTTCCTCAAAATGTGATAGCAGGGCTATATCACCAGTCATGTGACTTGAGCATCCACTGTCCAAGATCCATATGACTCTTTTATTCCTGTTGCCCTGCATTCACAAAGTAACTAAGTTGTTTTTGGTACCCACACTTGGTAGGGTCCAATTGATTTAGAAACATTTTTGTTAACAATTCTTCTGTCATAAATTTCATTCCTCATAGTAGGAGACTTCACTTTTTCTGTGGCTTTGGAGTTTACACTCTTAGGCTCACATGAAGTTTTCACCCTCTCACACTTGATTGGGGATCCTGTCCTGTGAGTGTGTACATGTGTGTGTGATTCACAGGATTGTGCAAAGTCAAGTTTATGCTTAAGAGATAAACAGTTAGAAATCACAGTCACATAGCATGTCATGCAGTTTGGCTTACCACAGAAAGAATCATGACTAGAATTTATGCTAGCAGAATGGTTACTCAGGCTATCAACTTCAGAAATATCAGGCTTACTACACTTATGAGTCAAATGATTAACAGATAGGCATTTCTAACATTGTTTCCTGGGAGCATTTGGCACATAAGCATAGTTGTTACCCTTGTTGACCCCTACCTTACCATTTCTGTTTTGTTTCCTTTTCTTAACAACTTCTTTCTTTACTTTAGCACTCTTGACAAGGTTGTCTTTGGTCTCTTTCTGACTGACAGATTTAGGAGAGGAAGAAGTGTCTTTAGCAGCCTCATCTTCTTCAAGAAGTTGTTGTTTGATGATCAATAGTTCTTCATCAAACTCAACAACACGCTTTTTGAAGATGGTCTTTTCAACACTAGACATAATGGTTGGGGCATTTTTGTTTGTAAAAGATTCTTTTCCTTTGCCCTTTGCCTTCTTCCTTCCTTTATCATTCTCGTAGTCAAAACCAACTCCAACCTTGCAATCTTCAGTGTGTTCCTTGTGATAGGTTTGAATAAGCTCAGATGAGTTTTTGAAACTTCTTAGCTTTAATTCATTTTCAGCAATTTGCTCTCTAAGTGCCTTTTCTATTTGTTCAGCACAAATTACTTTGTTTTTGAGATACTCAATCTCCTTATTCAAACCATCAAGACTCACCACCATTAACTCAAGTTCCTCATTTTTTTCTGTAAGCTCAAGGTTCTTAGCAGTTAGCCTGTCAATTTCTTCATTAGCAACTAACATGCTAGTATGAATATTAAACATTTCAGTACTCATGTCTTCAACAGTCTGCTTGTATTGAAAGGGAGTCATGTCAAGAGAAGTAAGAATAGGTACCTGACTTGAAGAATCACCATCATCAGAAAATGCCATCAAGGCATAGTTTGAGTACTCTTGTTCTTCTTCTTCATCAGAGTCATCCCAACACTTTCCCTCAGCAATAAAAGCTTTACCTTGTTGTTTCTTGAGTAGAGCTTCATACTTGGCTTCAAGCTCTAAGAATGCTTTATCCTTTTGGACATGTTTAGGCTTTTTGCACTCTGTGGCAAAATGCCCAAGTTCATTGCAGTTGTAGCATCTTATTTTGGACCTATCCACACTCCCAGATTTGTATCCTCCCTTAGTTGCACCAACAATCCCTTTTCCTTTGTTGAAAGAGTTTGAGCTTCCTGAACCACCAACATTTCCACTATTGAATTTAGACTTGAATGGCTGCTTCCTCTTAAACCTGATGTTAGGATATCTCCTAGCCATATAGGCAAAAGATTTGTTTTCCATCTTGTCCAGATCATCTATGCTGTAGAATTCATCCTCCTCGGGTAAATCATACACAACCTGAGTTTCATCACCAGTGTCATCACTTTCCAGTTCCTCAATCTTGACTTGACTGACTTTTAGAGATTCCATTCTTTGACCTAGATTGTCAGCAATAAGGGCACAAGAGGTATTGGCCATTAATCCTTGCTTTGCTTGAATAGATCTCTTTTGAAACAGCTCTAACTCATATGTCTTCAAAACACCATACAACACATCAAAACCAATCTTTGTTAGATCTCTTTCTTTAAGGGAAGAGATTCTTGGTTCCAAGTGATCTGGAAGAGTTAGTAAGAACTTCATATTGAGCTCTTCCGTCTCATAGTGTTTGTCATAGAGTTTGAGCTCATTTATCAGCTTGTTGAACCTCTCAAATACTTTTGTGATTCCCTCCTTTGGTTGAGCCATGAATGCTTCATACTGTGATACCAGAATCTGGTTTTTGTTCTTCCTTACCTCAGGAGTTCCTTCACATAGCACTTCTATGAGATCCCACATTTTCTTTGCACTACTGCAGTGGGCAACAGTACCATACATGTTGAAATCCATAGATTCACAGATGATAAGTTGAAGATGTCCATCCAGTGCTATTTTCTCCTTTTCAGGATCAGTGTATTTTGAGGGGTCTTTAGGAACATGCCTTGCTGGTATTATCTCAGTGCCTACTGTTGTTTCACCAATCTCAATCATTGGAATAAAGGGACCATGCTTTAGTATGTCTAAATACATGGGATTAGAAGCTTTGATGAACAGTAACATCTTCTTCCATAAGCTGTAGTGCTCCTTGTTGAAGGGAGGAATCTTGATACTGCTTAGTTTCTGTGAACTCATTCTTGATCTTTTTCTGTTTGTATGTTAACAGCCCGCTCTGATACCACTTGTTAGAAATGAATACTACTAGAAACTAGACAGGGGGGGTGAATGGATAGTTTGATATATTTTTCGATTCTTGAAACACAAGATAAACTGTATATGATTATGCTATGTTATATGCAGAAAGTAAATAACACACACAATCACTTTAATCTACTTTGTATTAAGTAAATTAAATACTACAGCTTTCCAAAAATTCACAAATGAATTTCTGGCTTCTAAACAAGAACAGTTTCTTGCTTGCTTATAGAGAAAAGAGTGCTAGAAATAAAACCTTGTGTATCTCTCTTACAGCTTACAAAGGTGTGTGCACAATATATATATTAACCTATACAAACTAGGCACACACAATATTACACAGCTACCCCTTCTGAAAGTCCAACTTGTCCTGCCATTAGAAGTTCACTGTGTCAGGAAGGACCACCTGCTTTTCGGAGTCTTTCCCGTTTCTATAGCTGCTTGTCTCTTATCTTTCTCTCCAAGTTTAGCTGTAGATTTGCCATCTGTTCTTTGGACCACCTTGCCAGAACAAATGCTTCAGTATTTGTCTCTTTTGATTCTTGGTTATGTACCTTGATTTGTCTTGTTATGAACGGCTAAGTGTTGATATCGTGAACTCCACTTCATTCCTGACTTCGCGATCTCCCTTGTGAGGACTACGTGATATAGCCTTTGAAGACTTTGCGACATAGACCATAAGATGACTATGCGACATGGGTCATTTGACGACTATGCGACATAAGTCATTTGACGACTATGCGACATAAGTCATTTGACGACTATGCGACATAAGTCATTTGACGACTATGCGACATAGGGCTTCTGAGGACTTCACGATCTAGGCTTCTTTGACTTTGCTGACTTCAACACTTCACGACATGAGTCTTGAGGACTTCTCGACATAGTACAAAATGGACTATGCGATGTAGCACTTCACGACATAGATATTGGTGACTTCATGACATAGCTTTCTTCTGACTTTGTTATATACTGTCTTAGACAAATTTCTGCAACTTATTTCTTCATGGCCTTATTCATCTCTATCCTGCTGCATGAACACTTCTGAACTTCTACCAGGACAATTATTCAATGGCCTATATACAATCTAGATGCAAGAAACTTTACTAAGCTCATTATAACTTTGAGCATACATGATCAAGCTAATGTTCATGAGAACAAGACAAGTACATTTAGAGACCTATACTAAATCCCAGTGATAGAACTCACTAGGTCATGTAATGTGACATAGTCACATAGTGTAGGCTTGTTAATAGTGGTATTCAGACATGTCTTGAGCCTAACACCTCTGGACCATAACAAGCCCTCTAATAACGAAGTGCACCACCAGTGGATTGCTTTGGGACGAAAGCAACTAATTTAAAGAATTGGGAAAAAATTAATTTATTTGCAATAATTATCCTTATTCATGTTTGATATTTGAAACCTTTAGGTTAGAAATTGATTTTAGCTCATTTTAACATGCAAGATTATTCTGTTAAAGTGTAGTGCTTATAACGATGTCTTATCAAGATTATGGGCTCTTCTTCTATTGACATTGATGAAAATGATCGCTATGAAGAAGTATGAGTGCCTTATTACTTGTATACTTTTATAAGGAGAAATAAATAAAGGAATCGTGAAAATACCTTTAGATTGTAGATTTATTACTTGTCCTCTTTCTTTTTCCTACAAAAGTATGAATGTTTATTATATATAAAATTTGAGCTTTTATGTCATGTTAATGCAAGAAATCTCAATATAAGCATAAGTTGATATGGGTAATTAACATACTACCAAAAAACATGATAAAACTTTATATAAATATTATTTAAATTTATTTTGGTGTCATTGCTTGCCATCATATTCCGTCTATGCTGTTATTGATAATTGTTGTTATCATACTCTGAAGACCTCACTAAACCTGACAATCTTCTTTGACGTGCAGTATTTGATTTCAAAAGCCAGAAAATGGTATTTTTCTTGCACTATGATGCTCCCTCTTATTGTCAGCTGTGATGTATTTCTGTACCGACATTTCGATTACATTTGTTGTTTCTCAGTTTAGATACAGTATTGCAATTTACATTTTAATTTGCTGACTTGCTAAGTTGATTTACTTTAGTTATTGTCAAATGGAGACCCTGGCCAATCTGGATTTTAGTACAAATTTCAGTATATACACCAAGGCTGTCACAAGTCCAGTCATGCGGCAAGGTGCGCTAGATTAGTGTTAATCTACATAATGATCAAATTTAATCTACACTAACAAAGTTCTGGCTTGATATATCGAACAATTATTTAGTTGAGGTTTGTCTGTATATTGATCAGATATTTGAATCACGGTTAGAATCAGAGTAGATTATCCAGATAATATCTAAATCAACGGTCGAGATACATATGGTGCAATATTCTGTTCCAGATCAATGTGCGTACTAATGCACATATGCTGTTAGGTCCTGATATGTTTGTAGAAGGGGGGTTGAATACAAACAGTACCGTTTAATCGAATTTTTATTGTTGAAGATTTAACAATTACAATAACAAATTTACTGCGGAATAAAATGAAACAAGATTCAAGTTAAATAAAATTCTATTTAACTTGAAGGGTGTTACAAATCGGTGTACAAATTACAGAGTTCTTGTTAAAACAAATCTAGAATAAATTCGACATGAATTTATCTATATTTGTAATAAAATGATCGAATACTAAAAAGTAGTTCGATATAATTTCTAGGGATTATAATCCACTAGATTGTCAAAGCAATACAAGTAGTTGAATTCTAGTGGATTGGATATAACATTAATGTCTAGAATTGATTACAATGAATAACTTGAAAGGCTTTGCAGTTGGTTCGTTTAATGGCAGAGTAAAGGAGTTTGAAGCTGTATCTTTCTGTCTGTCTTGAATTCTTTTGTTATTATTCTGTCTTGATCACATAATTCTATTTAAACAAGTCAACAAAAGCATTTTGCACGCGCCAAAACATTTCATTTTATTTTATACTGGTAGTACTATCCAATATACTTGGTAGTACTATCGGTAGTACTATCCAATTGTATTGGTAGTACTATCGGTAGTACTGTGATGGATAGTACTACTAGTATAAACTGGATAGTACTACTAGTACTAATTAGAATTAATTCAATTTTAATTTATCTACTTAATTGATTTAATAAATGAATTAATTCTAAATGAATTAATTCATAGATTACATCAATTAAGGTATTGACTTAAATAATTCAATAAATAAATTAATTCTTGAGAATTAATTTATACATAAAATTACTTAAGATCTAGATTGATTAATTTAGTATATAGATTAAATGAATTATCTTATAGAATAAATTAACATAGAATTAAAACTAATTCTAAGAACCACTTAAATTGATGACGAACTTCCACTGACTGACGTTGACACTCCATGTACTATCTGGTTCATGAGTGACTAACTTTAATGACTGTTCTTGTAACGCCCCCAAATCCGGGGTCAAAGGATTTGGTCGTCACACTGCACTCTTAATCCAAACAACCTGTTCAATATAGAATCAACACAATAATAATAATATCTGTGACCCCAACTCTACCAAGAATCTTTAAAGGTTATAGTGCTAGAAACAAGAATCCAAAATTTCCATTACATAAAATTTTTCCTCTTTACAACCATTCTCTTTACATACAATCTAAAACACTAGTATAACTTCGATAAGAAGTATACCAGGCCACTATTCTTATACAATATCTTATTCAATAGAAAACATCTATATACAAACCTATCACTAACTCCAATGCTCTGGATCAAAACGTCTTTACGCTAATATCTTTCCCCATCTCTGATCAGCTACGCGGACAACTCTCGCCAATACACCTTCTTTTTGGCAGGCTAAAATATATACAAATAAAACAAGTATGAGCGAATGAATTGCTCAGCAAGCGCATTATTAAATATAATACGAAAGGTTTCCAAAATAAACTTTGGATTTTCAAATAAACAAGCCTTTGGCTTAAACATTTGTAATCTCTAATATTTTCAAATCAAGTTTGGTAATTTACCACAATTTCTCATTCTTCTTCTCGCAATTGAATAGTTTAAAACACAAAAAGATTTATATTGGTCGTTACGGCGACCGAATCAACAATAACTACAATAGTAAGTAGAAAATATGAAATAAATATAACTCATACGTCTTCAAGACCATAGTTTGTACAAAAATACTAGTTTTGAAGATAACAGGTCTATTCATAACATTTTCTGAAACCAACAACTCTGGAAGGTTAGAATAATCAAGGGGTAAGAATGAGCCAACACGCTCGGTCAAGGAATAAAGAACGCACTTCAAGACTTCAACATGGTACCGACTGGATATGCGGTATGAATAAAACTCATCAAGATAGATATCTCACGACTGCCAATGGAATCAAGGAAGTGGATTTCGACTATTTGGAATCCAAATGTATTAAAGAGTAAGTAATTTCAGCAAGATTGAAACCACTATTATTAATCAACGAACCAACAACTTCACGCAACGAATAAACCTGAGAATCAGGTCATAACTCACAAGAACGAAACATATGGATGTAACTCATCTTAGAAATAAGAACTTATTCTAGACACAACCAATTACTCAAACAAGTCTCCACACAATTTATTCGCATGCATGACTCAACACCAGATAATTCACATCATTCACATAACACATTTAAACAAGTAACCGGTTACGTATCGGACGCCCGGTCTAATTTATAATATTTAAAACTCATATACTAGCCCTAGTACGGGCATATACGGACTATAAAACACATTACACAACTGATACAAATCATATAGCACTTATAACTATTTTTAAAACATCATACGAAGCTTATTTGAATTTTAAATAAGTCATTACTAATTTTTAAACCAAAAATCGGATTTTTAAATCCAATATAAGTATTTTAAATGCAAATAAATCAATTAATAAAATTAATTGACACTCTTTAAATGCTCAAACTATTTTTAAATAAATGAACCAAGCTAGAAAATAATTAAACTTAATTTTAATTAATTAAATCTAATTAATAATTAATTATTAAGAATTAACTGATTAAAAGAATTAATCAATTAATTAAATTAATTAATTATTAATCAAAAATAATTAAAATAATTAAATTTAATCAATTTTCGAATTTAAATAAATATTTATGAATTTATAAAAATTTTGGAATAATAAAATGTATTTTTAAATCAAAGATATGATTTTTAGAATTATAAAACTATTTTTGAATTATTTTAAAAATAAAAATCCAGAAACACTATTTACGAAAATCAATTAGGGTTTTCTGGATCAAACCGGGTCGGGTTAGGGTTTTGAAAACGGGTCATGAAGAACACGGTGGGTCGTCAAGAACACGTCACCGGAAAACTGGGTTTCCCAGTTTCCGGCCGGCGTCCGGCCAACCCACCGGTTTCCGGCGACCAAAAACCATTCCAAACACACGGATTTTTATGCAGAAATCACAGGAATGTCTCGACGATTACATTACTGAGCCCAGTTAACTGAAATCACGTCAAAATCGTCCAAAATGAACGGAAAGAAAACGGCGGCGCCGTTTCCGGCCAACCGAAAACGGACACCAAATTCAAAACCGATTACACGGTTCAACTCTAAACTCACAGATCTATCCAATGGTATAAACATAACCAAGAAACAGTTCCTGGAAATCAAAATCCGGCAAAAGCTCAAGAACTCCAGCGAGCTTCAAAAATTTGATTTGCTCGATTTGCTCGATTTACAACACCAACACCCAAAATTTTAGTATCAAAACATTCCCTGAATCATGTACAATCTATTCATGTAATCAATTAGCAAGAACAACTACGAACAAAGATTCCCCCAATTTAAATATAAAAATTCGAAAATAAATAAATAATTAAAAATCGGAAAGATCAGAAAATCATACCCACATGAATTTTGATGGTGGATTTAGGTAGAGGATGATGAGAGATTCGATTTGGTTATAAGAACATCGAAATCGGATTCCGATAACGCCTTCAAAATTGAGTTTGATTCTCAAGAACACGAAGAACACGTTTCAGGGGTTTTTAGATTTTTAACTGTAATTAGACTTTATTATACGCAAAACAAAGTACGATTTGCCTTTTTATATTAAACGGAAAATAATACCCCAAACGACATTTTTGGATCGATACTGATCCGATAGATCGCTTTAAATACAATTTAACAAAATAAACGCTTTAAATCTTTAATAAAGCAGAATACACGTTTCACGAGACGATAAGCATCCATAAAGTACGGATAACTACAAGCATCGTTTAATTCAAAATATACGAACCAAAATACCTTTATTACGAATATTTTTGAGTACTTCCCACTTTAACGAATGAAATATTGGTACGAACGATATACCAATCTCCCGAATAATTTGGGAACGATCCAAATTTTCTTTTCGATAATTAAAATAAAATAAAATAGTATAACATCCTTTTCAAACTAATTTCAAATTCCCCACACATTTCACATAGCACCACAATATCACATATTCAATCATTTAACGAATAACTTAGCACGTTTAAACAGATAAATCATTTAATAACTCTTAATATGAAATTAAAATTTCATTTCACATCATATAATAACATGTAATTTTCCCGGATCTTACAGTTCTTCATCCTTTGACTTTAAGCTGTGGTTCTTTCTCCTTCTACTTAAACAAAGGACTGTAACCTGTACGTTTCTCCGTCACACTTCTGAAATCTCTGTCACTTTTAAACAGTTCCACTTCCTTGAATACTTCATTGAGGCTTGATCAATAAATTGAACTTCTTTCAAATTTAGAATTACTTCAAGTCTGTAGATGACTTTAATCTTCATCCTTTGACAGATATAACCTTCTGAGATTCCTGTGACATTTGATTTTTATTATTTACTTATTACATCTTAATTAAAGTTGAGTAGAATCCTCGGTGTTTACAAATAGGCCTATACATATGCCTTTCAATCTCCCCTTATTTGTTTGTTAGACAATAACAACCAAATACCTCTAGAGGATAACTCAACTAAAACAAGAAAAGATAAGACTTTTAAGAGCCAAGTAAATAATAAAAGGTTCTGGATTAAATATAACAATTTCCAGATTCAAACAATAAAGATAAATACAAGATAGATGTTCCTCTAGTCTGAACAAATGATACATTTTCCTATCTTGGTTTACCTAGCTCTAAACATATAACATTTACAAATTGAGCTAACTACATCATGCCTTAATCTCTAATTTCACCTTCTTCAGCTTCTTGCAAGGTGTCTAGAAGATCTTTGTCAAGGACACGATCACTTTCAGAAACCACTCTACTTGGCATTACTGGTTGAGAGGTGATCTTCTTCAGTCTGTTCTTCATCTGAGCATACCTTGGAACTTTCTCCGTGCAGTAGTCTGAAATCATATCAGCAACCTCAGACTTCTCTTTAGTGGTAAACCCAGAAGTTCTAAGAAGATTCTCCAACTTCACCAGTTGCATAGCAGTTTGTAGCTTCAAAGAATCAGGATCCAGCCTTACAGTCTCCAAAGTTGTACCTCTGTAGATTTTGACTTCATAAGGAAAGTGTACAACTTGAGGGTTGGCCTTCATTGCAGAGTCTCTCAGTCTGTCATATAGAAGCTCATTTAAGCATGAAGATCTCTTTACTTTACTCATCATAATCCACAATTCAGAGAGAGATCTTCTTTGTAGGAGTTCAAGAGAGACGGTGAATGACCCTTCAAGAGCACTAGACACATAGATATACAATTCTTGCCTCACTTGATCAAATGTAGATGTAATCCTTAAGATATCTTCCTTCAAAGCCTTCATGTATAATGAATTGTCCGGATTAACAGTTCTGATCTTCTCAAGCAACTTCAGAAAAGTACCATCATTGTTTGTGCTTCTCTAAGGGATATCAAACATCTCCCTTACCTTATCCCAATTGCTTTCTTGCTTCATCCTCACATCCAATCTCCTTTCCTTGACATGAATACTATGAAGACGTTGTTTGTCTTCATGTTCAGCCTTTTGAATCTTTAGCCTTTGAGATATGATGTCGGAGACCTTAGCATTCTCATTCTCCTTTCTTCTTAGATCTGCTTGTTGCTTCTTCAACTCCTTTTGAAATAGAGGGTCATGTGTATATAAATCAGCTTCATCCTCCCAATCATCAAAGTTAGCTGCCTCTTCAACCTCCTCCTCACCAATAGGTTCTTCAGGTATGGTCTTCTCCAGATCACCAGATGCATCAAATTGAAAAGCATCATGTTCCCCATGGTAGTAGTAGTAGGCATCATCAAAAACAGACTCCTCCAATGATTGTTTACCCTTCCCCTTATCTTTTCCAGAATCTCCTCTTTCTTCTCCTTTCTTCTCCCCCTTAGCTGAGGAATCATCTACAGATTTGAATGTAGCAGCTTCAGGATGCACCACACTTGTTCCCCTTATATCTCCTCTAGCTCTCCTTTCTTCCCTATCTCCTCCTTGATCAGCATCATCTTCATCATCACCCTCAAAGAATGTTTTCTGTTGAGCTGTGGGTTAATGTGAATTCTTGATCATATAGTACAGGTGCACTCAGTAATGGGAGAGTGCTTGACTCATTACAGGTTGCCAGGGCCCGATGGCGAATTTCAATAGATTCATCCTGTTGAGAGGATGTCTCTAGAGACTGTTCAATGGCCATATCAAAGTCCAAATCCTGTTGGGAGGATATGGATGGGGTTACAGATGTCTCCCTATAGGTTTTTCTTTTCTTTAGAGGTGGAGACAGAGCTGTGGGTGCACTCAGTGTTTGTTCACTACTTGACCTTTGTCTAATTAATGATGCAGTTTCAGGTTGAGAGGTTAAAGGATTAGACACTGTGTTTGGCTCTCTGACCTGGGTTAGAGATTGTCTCTTGGTCAGTCCTATCAACCACTTGGATTTCATCACAGGTGCCAGATGATCCAGAGATAGGATGTATTACCTGTATTGGCAGTGCCTCTGAAGTTCCAGCTGCAATGACTAGTTGTTGCGCAGGAACAAAAGGTTGAAAAGTAGGAAGTTGAATGAATTGTGGCATGAATTGGCTGACTACCACTGGTGTGATGTTCAATTTAAGAGAAGTGTGGAGTCTTTGATAGAACTTACGATCAAAAGTAGGAGAAGGAACAGATAAAGCATTTAAAAACATCTCCTTATGAGCATCAGATATCACATGATTGATTAAGATAGTGAGAAATCGAGGATAGAAACACCTGACTTTTCTACCACTATCATGATCAATCCTGGCATTTGCTACTCTTCTAACTATAAGACTCCAGATAAGATGACCAATGTTAAGTCTAACATTAAACACAATAGCATAAGCAATGTACTGTAACAAAGATGGAATATTTTGAAAATTGCTTTTAGTACAATTGCTGAAAACTTTAGCCAAAGTATCAAATAAAACATCCCATTCACAGACCAAATTAGCTTTACTGAGTTTAGGCAACTCCAAAGGACCTTGATAATGAATTCTGTTGAAAACCTGAATTAATTCAATATCAGATGGAGTCCTATCAAAGTTATCCCTAGGAAGTTGAAAAACTTCACAAAACAGATCCTCGGTAATAGTGTACTGTGTGTGCTCAATTGTGAAAGTTATAGAATGAAAATCATCAGAAATTACAGCACTAGAACACAGTAACCTCAGTGGTTCAATTTTTAAATCAGCGGATAGACAAATAGCACGACTAACACAACACTGCGTATTTAAAAACTGAATCCAAGGTCGAAAACAACCGGGCATTTCAAAGGATCAAAATACCCATTATAATTGTTTTTAACGACCTCAAAATTCTGATCCATAATTTACTAAGCACAAATTAACACAGAAAATCAAAAACTCAAATAATTATGAATAATTCGAATTTAAGGATTTTAAAATTAATTAAAAATCCAAATTTTCAAAGTTCTCCAAAAATTATCAAATTTAAGTATGTTAATCCTTACCACAAACCACACACCTAACAATTTTTAGAATCAAAAAATCACTTTTAGAACCCTAAAAACGAATACCAAAACCTTTGGAATTCAAAAACTCAAAAACACAAAAACTTGACAAAACTTGGATTTTAAGCACTTGAATTAATGGGCTTGAGAAGATGAATCCAGTGATGGTTTCAGTTTTTAAAACTAACAAGAGTCGAATCCGGAAAGTGAAAAAGAAATGGGCAGCAGTTTGTTTCTTGAAGAATAAAAGAGAGAGTAAAAAAATCAGTTATGTAAAAACATGAACTGTGGTAGTACTAAGTAAAAAAGTAAAAACAAAAAAGCTATATATATATAAACCTGATAGTACTATGGTAAAAGTAAAACCGGTAGTACTATCAGTAATTAAAAAGAAAAGTAAAATAAATAAACTATAAACAGCTTAGTAGTACTAAGAAACACGGTAGTACTATCAACAGTAAAAAAAATAGAAAAAATGCTTAGTAGTACTATGAATTAAAAAGGAAAAACAAAAAATAGAAAATAGAAAAAGAACTGGTAGAACTTACAAAAAGAACTGGTAGTACTATCAAGGGATAGTACTACCGATAGTACTACTAGTTCAAAACTAGTAATACTAACGAAAAAAGAATAAAAACAGATTTTAACAAAAAGAAAATGCTGAAAATTAATAAAACTTTACAGAAAATGAATAAAAATGCAGAAAAATATGCACAAGTCTAGAAAAATTCACAGAAAATTCCATAAATTCTAGAAAAATATGCAGAAAAATATAAAAGTGCATTAAATTAATAAAAACCTGCGGAAACATTTAAACAACAATATATACAGTCTGAAACTCATTTAAATGTTTTTGAATAATTCATTTTCTTTAAAAATATTTTTCTCATATTTTTTAAATGAATTAATTCTAAACGAATTAATTGATAGATTAAATAAATTAAGGTATTGACTTAAATAATTCAATAAATAAATTAATTCTTGAGAATTAATTTATACATAAAATTACTTAAGATCTAGGTTGATTAATTCATAGATTAAATTAATTATCTTATAGAATAAATTAACAGAGAATTAAAACTAATTCTAAGAACCACTTAAATTGATGACGAACTTCCACTGACTAACGTTGACACTCCATGTACTGTCTGGTTCATGAGTGACTAACTTTAATGACTGTTCTTCATCCTTTGACTTTAAGCTGTGGTTCTTTCTCCTTCTACTTAAACAAAGGACTGTAACCTGTACGTTTCTCCGTCACACTTTTGAAATCTCTGTCACTTTTAAACAGTTCCACTTCCTTGAATACTTCATTGAGGCTTGATCAATAAATTGAACTTCTTTCAAATGTAGAATTACTTCAAGTCTGTAGATGACTTTAATCTTCATTCTTTGACAGATATAACCTTCTTAGATTCCTGTGACATTTGATTTTTATTATTTACCTATTACATCTTAATTAAAGTTGAGTAGAATCCTCGGTGTTTACAAATAGGCCTATACATATGCCTTCCATATGCATATGTATGTCCCAAATGTTTAGGAAGCATATTTAGCTAGATAAAGAGCGCTATATATTTTACTGGCCACTAATGTTTGTTGGCTGCTTGCATTTATGTGTAGATGACTGTTATCGTAGACTTGTACTCGATTGGAGGCTGTGACAAAATTGCAAAGAAAATATTAGTATGTTTGGGGAACATTATAAGGTGCAAAGACACACGTTATACAAGCTACATCCTCCGTAGTAAGAGTCAAAGTCTGAGATCACAGTATCACCCATGTAGAGATTATACGGTCAATTGCATTTGATTTGATAAATTTGTTCAGCAATAAAAGTTGGCAGAATCATCAAATGCAAACCGCTGAATGAAGTTTTTTAGGTGAAAATGATGTGTGCTAATATCATAATATAACATGTATTTTAGAAAATATTCTGTTAGGCCGAATACACAATATATAATCAATATATGTATGTGAGTAACAATCAAGAACACTGTTTATGAACAATAAACTGAAATATATTAAATAACTCTTCTATCAATGATGTAAAATATCACAGAGAGCTGCTAGGTTACAAGAATAATGTATTCAGTATTCGCATCCCTTTTAGGGTTAACCTATATGTGTTTATATAGTACACAGCTACATAGATTCAATCTCTAATTGATATTCCTACAAATTAGCTATACAATTTATATCAAATTAGGATTGCTTATGTCTTCTGTTCCGTTTCCTTATCTGTCTCAATATATCTTGCTTCTTTCCATCTTCAAGATATATTGCTTCTAGAATCTTCATTGTCTTTGCACCGACAGCTAAGCAAACTCTTACCCCGTCAGACTTTATCAAACTCTGAGTGGCTTCTAGTAAACTCTGATGAATACCTGTTGCTTAAACACTGATAAACAATCATCAGCAATTATATCTAACAATCTCCCCCAACTTGTGCATAATAAAATGTACAAGTTAAAAGATAATTGATGATGTCAAAACATATAACAAATGCAGTGTTTATAACATATCAGAGTTTAACTTTTACTTAGAACAGAAAACTTTAAAAAAAACTTACAGTCAGACTTTACTTAATTTCTTCAATATCAGGCACTGTCCTGAGATAATCAATGAGTAGCCTCCTTTCAGCTTTTTCTAGCTCATCCACCATGATTTATTTCAACTCTTTAAGCTTTGGATCACTTTCTCCAGTCTGGTAGATAGCAGCTCTTAGAGAATAAATGCTATTCTTTCTCATTTCATTCCCTAGCCGGATAAAGTAAGATTTGTCTGACTCTAGGTTGAATTCCAAAACCTTTATTCCCAGTGCAGTCTTGAATCTGGCACTGTTTCTCTTCATTTCAACTATCTTTCCATAAACATCTCTATACTTAGGAATGTAAGCACTTGAAACACCTCCTCCAAGAAGAACTTTTGATTTCATCATTCTGTCTCTTAAAACTAGAGCAGCATCATGAGTACTTCTATTTTTGATCTTAAGAAGATATAGAACATACTCTAGCTCTTCCCATAGCTTCAGATGAATATCAGCTTCTCCAATTCTGTAAACTCTTCCATCATTCATGAAGTATAACAAAAACTCCTTCTTTAATCCTCTGTGATAAATTATCTGAACAGACTCTAGTTTGTCAAGGTTTTCTTGAGTAACCCCAACACCATGTTCTGCCTGCAGGACTGTTATTAATTCTTTTCTCCCTGTGTGAACCCAAACCAGACTTATCATAAGATTCTTTTCCAAGTACTGTTCTGGTTTGAAGAAAGTTCACAGATTCTGGCTTCAGAGTTTCAGGAAGTACAGGTCTTTTGAAACCTTGGAGTTGTGAAGATAACTGAGTTTGGACAACTTGAGCATTGTCAGAGGTTGTCACAACTTTAACAGAACTATCAACTTGAGCAACGTCAGAGGTTGATTGATTTAGTCTTGATTCAACTTGAGCAATGTTAGTGGTTGAATAATTTTTCTTTGAAAACTGTCCTTCTTCTACCAGTTTTCCTTTGCCCTTACCAGAAACATTATCTGTTGGCCTTCTTGAATATTGCTTACTCTGTTGAGAGTTTTCCTTGATAGAGATACCCAATTCTTTCTTTCTTGGAACTTTCACAGTATTCTTCTTGTAATTTCCAGAAGCAATCTTCTTTCTGTGTTCTTCAGACAGCATCTTCATCTCAGCTTCCAAATCTTCAACTGTAACTTCACCATCGTGCTCTTCTAGAAACAGCTTGGCTGCAATCTCTTCATCAGTTATTGGATTAGCTGAAATCACTAGACTCTTAAGTCTTGAAGAAGATTGAGCACCAGAGCCACCAACACCAGAGTTTGTTTGATTTCTATCAGAGTTTGACTTGAATCTCCCTTGCACTTGAATAATCTTTGACTTTTTCTCAGTGTCCTTGCTTCCACCATCAGTTCCATCATCCCTCTGTCTCAGAGTTTGAGTTCTTTTGCATTTGTCCTTAGAAACCCTCTCCCCCTTTTTGACATCATCAGGAATTAGAACTGATGTCAGCAATTCCAAAGAAGTAGCAATTGTATCAATCTTTGCAGACATGACAGTCTGATTCTCTTCTACTTTGCTTAGCCTTTGCTTAAATTCTACCTGATTTGCAAACAGAGTATAATAGAGAGCTTTATCATTCTTCAACACCAACTTTCTAGCAGCTATATCATTTCTCAAACCAATCACTAACTGGTGAGTTTCATCAAATCGATTATTAAGAGTCTTCACTTGCACTACTGTAGCCTTCAAATGACTTAGAAGTTCAGGATTTGTAATTGAGGCAGCAGACTTTGCAACAAAATCAGCAGCCCTGTTGGCTGGAAAAATATAGTCTGCTCCTGACCAATTTTTAAAATATATTTCCCTGAAATGATCTTCAGTAGCATGTTGATTTGCTTTGATAGACTCTGCAGTAGGATCCCTTAGAAAAGGTATTGATTCACTATCATCAGAGTCTGAAAGTTCAACATTTATGTCAGAGTTTGCATGAAAAGAATGTTCAGAAATTTTATCATCATCTGCATCAACATTGTCTTGAATATGCTCTTCAGCTTCATTAATAACATTCTTTGCAGTAGCTTCATTATCTATCTTAGCAGCTTCAGTAGTTTCTGCAACTTGATCATCAATTTTCGCAGTAGCAGCTTCAATGATTTTCTCAGAAGAAACTGGTTTTGTTGCCTTGTCAACCTCTTCACCTTTTTCAAGAACCTGATTGGTGACAGAGAGAATCTCTATATGAGTTCCCACAGACTCATCAACTACAAGAGTAGCTTGATCAGCTGCCACATCCTCAGTATCACAAACACTGACACTAGGATGTGCTTCAACTTCTCTTTCAATTTCAACAAAGAAAGTTTCTTCCAAAGGCACCTCAGCCATATCATCAGTATTTGCATGAGCAGCATCAAAGAATTCTTCATCAACAGCCTCAGGAGCTTCAACATTTGCAGCATTTTCAACATCTTCAGCTTCAACACTTGTATTACCAACATTCTCAACATTTTCAGGTTCAGAAACATCTAATTCTTCGAAAAGATAATCAGCTACCAACTTTCTTCTTTTCTGATGAGAAGTTTCATTTTCAGCAGCAGCAAAAGATGGCCTTTTTGCCCTTCTCTTAATTCTTGAAGTTCCAGCAAATGTTGACACCCCAACATCAGCAGATGGCTTGGTAATCCTAGCTGGCTTAGAACCCACATGTTTAGTCCTACCACCAGATCTTGGTTTAGGAAGAACAGTGTTTAAGAGTTCAGGCTGTGGTTCAGATTGTGGTTGTGGTTGAGGTTCAGATTGTGTTTGGGTAGAATTGGTTAAAAATTGTTGAACCAACTCAGGTAATAATAAATCACCTACATTACCCTTCTTGACATCCTTATTAATAAGATCAGAGAATACTCTTTTGTGCAATTTAAAACAAGGAATAATATCATTATCAATAATATCTACCCCAGTAACACAAACAGAGAACAAAATCTGACAAAAACGAGCAAAGTAAACTACCCTTCTGTTTTCAGTCATTTTCTCACCCAAATTAGTTAAAACTAATCTTGCAAAGTCAAAGTGAGTACCATAAAGTAAAGAATACCCGATTTGCAAACTATCAGTGGGTAATGCATCCCAGTTGGTGCACTTCTTGCCGAACGTTCTTGTAATACAATCAAAGAAAAAAATCCACTCCTTCCTCAAGAACGGTCGCTTCAATTGACCAATCTTAGCCAAAGATCCACTGTATCCTATCTCCCTCATCATTCTGACCAAATCAGCATCACCAACAGCAATTGTGTAAGCAGTATGCTCACCAAAGCCCATTGCAGCACGAACTGTACCAGGAGTAATAACATACTCTGTTTCCTGAAACTCAAACAGAATGGATGGTGTTCCAGATTCACCACCATCATCATAAATGCCAGTTTCCCAGAAGCTTTTAATCTGAGATCCAGACAGCTTCGTTGGTTCAGTAAGAGCATGTCCAATATCAGAAATTGCCAAGAAACGCTGAACCAAGTGAAACGCCTCCGGTGCGTTCACAGTGTTTAACGGAGCTGCATAGTTGTTTGGTACGAATTCTAACCCAGAAACAACAAAAGCTGTAGTGGCCATTAGTACGATTTGAGAAATATTCAGAATATAAAATTAGAAAACTCAAGAGTAGTTGGTTCAGAAAGTGTTTGTGAATATGTGTGTATGACTGTAGAATTCAAATTTGTGTAAGATGTGAAAAGTGTAAACGGTTGTGTGTATAATGTATAAATATCAAAATTAAAATTAAAAACTGAAGAGTTTTTAATCATTAAAATGCACAACTGTCTCACTTGTGAACCGTGTCATACATGCAATGACTAACAGCGGTAAATGGCAGTTTTCAATGCGCATGCGCAGTAAAAATAGCAATAATTACCGCCTTTTACACTTTCCTAGACACTCAACCTCTCTCCTCTGTTTAATACACTCTTGAACAACTGTCCAATCATTCTCATTTGAATTTTCAAAAACAAAAGTCTTTTCTCAAAATCATAATATGTCTGAAACAAACAAAATTTATTTTAATCATCAGAGATTAAAATTAAATTACCTCGGCGTAGAGTACACAATTCATCAGTGTTTACCAATCCTCCTTCTTAATTAATAAACTCTTTTCACAAACTGTACAGATGTGAATAATTGTGTGTGACTTAGCAGAGTTTACTAAATATAAATATTTAGATCATCTCAAAGTGCATAAAATCCACAAAATAAATCATTAAAAACTGGTTGCCCAAACTCTCATGTATAATATAAATCTGACCTCATCTAAACTCTGTACTTCTAAATTTATTATTTTCACCCCCTTCGATTTTTTTTTTTTATTATTTTTTTAAATTTTTCCAGTAATCAGTGGTTGGCACTAGTCACCAAAAATCAAAGATTTTAGCCCTTATTTCATACAATAAGTTCCTGGATCTTCCTAGGCACAACATGATCTCAAAGGAATTTGTGCTTATTTTGCATTTTTTGATTTGAGGGTGAAATATTTGCAACTAATTATCAGAGTTTAGACTTTTCATCAGTGAATACAATTAATTTATGAGAGAAAATGCAAACAGCTAATACAGACTCAGTGTATAGGATCAATAAACTAAGAGATTCTATAAATATAGAGACAGTATTATGCTGTGTAAAATTTCTGCACATTTTGAAATCAGAATTCATATCACTCAGAAAGATTCATGATTACTTACTGAAAATCATGTTTCATACAATTTTCTTCATCGTTTCATGTGTTTCAGACAAAATCACAATTAGAGTTTAACATCAGAGTATAACTGACAGAGTATGACTAACAGAGTATGAGTTCATAGTTTGACAAACTGGTATGAATGACAGTTAACATATGCAAAGAATCATGAGCAACAAATCACAGAAGTATAGATTTTGAGTCTAACCAGTATCTCTAATCAAAACCAGAGATCATTCCAAGTTCATTTACCAGTCTTGTAAAAGTAGCTTCACTCAAAGGTTTGGTGAAGATATCTGCAAGCTGTTGGTCTGTAAACACAAAATGAAGCTCAATATTTCCTTCTTCCACATGTTCCCTTATAAAATGATACCTTATGCTGATGTGCTTGGTCATGGAGTGCTGTACTGGATTACCTGTCATAGCAATAGCACTTTGATTATCACAGAAAATAGGTATTTTAGAGTACCTTAATCCATAATCCAGCAATTGATTCTTCATCCATAAAATCTGTGCACAACAACTACCAGCAACAATATACTCTGCTTCTGCTGTGGATGTCGAAATTGATTTTTGTTCTTGCTGTCCCAAGAAACTAAACTGTCACCTAAAAATTGACAGCTTCCACTTGTGCTTTTTCTGTCTATCTTACAGCCTGCAAAATCTGCATCAGAGTAACCAATTAATTTAAACTCTGATTCTCTAGGATACCACAAACCAAGAGTTATGGTTCCTTTGAGATATTTGAAAATTCTTTTCACAGCTGTTAGATGAGGGTCTCTGGGATCTGCTTGAAATCTTGCACAAAGGCAAGTTGCATACATGATGTCTGGTCTACTTGCAGTTAGATAAAGAAGAGACCTTATCATCCCTCTGTAGTTTGTCATATCTACTGAGGCTCCTGTGTCTTTGTCTAGCTTTGTTGCAGTTGCCATAGGAGTTGTTGCAGATGAACTATCAAGCATACCAAATTTCTTGAGAAGATTTCTGGTATATTTTGCTTGATTGATAAAAATCCCATCATCTGTTTGCTTTACTTGCAAGCCTAGAAAATAACTAAGCTCTCCCATCATGCTCATTTGGTATCTTGACTGCATTAGCTTTGCAAACTTCTTACAGAGTTTATCATTAGTAGACCCAAAGATTATGTCATCCACATAGATTTGAACTAATAGCAGATCATTACCAGTATTGAAATAGAACAAGGTTTTATCAATTGTACCTCTAGTGAACCCACTCTCTAAAAGAAATTGAGCCAGAGTTTCATACCATGCTCTAGGTGCCTGCTTTAATCCATATAATGATTTGTCCAATCTGTAGACATAGTCTGGATGCTTAGGATCCACAAATCCAGGTGGTTGTTCAACAAAGACTTCTTCTTCAAGTTTCCCATTGAGAAAAGCACTTTTCACATCCATCTGAAAGACTTTAAATTTTTTGTGTGCAACATAGGCCAGAAAAATTCCTATTGCCTCCAATCTTGCAACTGGAGCAAAAGTTTCATCATAGTCAATTCCTTCCTGCTGTGAATAGCCTTTAGCCACAAGTCTAGCCTTATTCCTTGTAATCACTCCATCAATGTCTGTTTTGTTTCTGAAAACCCACTTTGTACCAACAATAGATCTGTTTTTGGGTCTTGGTACAAGGGTCCATACTTCATTTCTTTCAAATTCATTTAACTCTTCCTGCATAGCTGTTATCCAGTTAGCATCTTGAAGAGGTTCTTCCACTTTCTTGGGCTCAGTTTGAGACAAGAATGCATGAAACAGACATTCATTAGTTGTAGCACTTCTAGTTCTTACACTAGCTTCTGGATCTCCAATTATCAAGTCAGGTGTATGAGCTTGTGTCCACCTTCTTGCTGTAGGTAATTGGCTTCTAATATCATTATTAGATCCCCCCCCTTAATCCATGCTTTCCTGATTTTCTTCTTGACCATTTGCATTCTCTGAGGCTCCCCCTGAATTGGACTGTTCAGTATTTGAACTTTCAGAGTTTAACTCAGAGTTACTATTTGATTTTTTCAGCTGACTCACTTTCAGAATTTGAGTCATTATCTTGAGATGTTTCTGAAGTATCTTCACGCTCCCCCTCGACTGGTTCTCTATTTTGTTCTGTCAGAGAAATTCCCTCAGTGTTTACCAGTAGAGGTTCAGAGTATGCTTCGTCAGAGTTTGTTGGATTTGCTTCATCAGAGTTTACATCATCAGAGTTTAGATCTTCATTTTCAAAGCGAAGTTGATCATGAAATTCTACATCTTCTAATCCAGTTATTTTCTTGTCATCAAATGACACATGTATAGATTCCATGATCACTTTAGTTCTCAGATTGTAGACTCTGAATGATTTAGTTGATAGTGGGTATCCAACAAAAATTCCTTCATCAACTTTTAAGTCAAACTTGGTCAATTGTTCAGGATGATTTTTCAACACAAAACACTTGCATCCAAAAATATGAAAATATTTCAAATTTGGCTTCTTATTTTTCACCATCTCATATGGTGTTTTCCCATGTTTGTTGATCAGTGTAGCATTTTGAGTAAAACAAGCTGTTTGAACTGCTTCTGCCCAGAAATAAGTTGGCAATTTTGCTTCATCAAGCATTGTTCTGGCAGCTTCGATTAAGGTCCTGTTCTTTCTTTCAACTGCACCATTTTGCTGTGGAGTACCAGGTGCAGAAAATTCTTGCTTCACTCCTCTTTCCTTGCAAAATTCTTCCATTATTGAATTTCTGAATTCAGTACCATTATCACTCCTGATAACTTTCACTTTGTACTGTGATCCTTTGTCCAGCAGTTTTACATGATCCATTATAATTAAGGCAGTTTCATCCTTCTTTGCTAAAAAATAAACCCAGGTGTATCTAGTGTACTCATCAACAATAACTAGAGCATACTTCTTTCTTCCAATTGACATTATATTTACTGGACCAAAAAGATCAACATGTAGAAGATGATAAGGATCCACAACTGAAGATTCAGACTTACTCTTGAAAGATGACTTCCTTTGCTTGGCCTTTTGACAAGAATCACACAGACCTTCTAAGCTGAGTATTGACTTTGGAAGTCCCCTTACAAGATCTTTTCTTATCAGCTCATTGATGTTGTTCAAGTTTAGGTGAGAGAGCTTCTTATGCCATTTCCAACTCTCTTCATTTGACATTTTTGCAGACAGACACACAGCTTTTCCTTCAGAGTTTGTTACCAAACTTGCTTCATAAATGTTGTTACGTCTGTGTCCAACTAGAACAACTTTCCCTGTAGATTTGTTGATAACCTCACAATATTCAGATTGAAAATCTACATGATATCCTCTGTCACAGATTTGACTCACAGATAGCAAGTCATGCTTGAGTCCTGGGACAAGAGCTACATTTGTGATGATGACACTTCCAAGATTGATATTGCCATATCCCATAGTACGTCCTATGTTGCCATCTCCATAGGAAACGTTTGGGCCAGCCTTCTCCTCATAATCTGATAACAGGGCCTTATTTCCAGTCATGTGTCCTGAACATCCACTGTCCAAGACTAGGGTACTTTCCCTTATGCCCTGCAATCACAAACAATTACAAAGAGTTAGATTTAAGGATCCAGACTTGCTTGGATCCTTTGGCTTTCTTAACATTGTTAGCTTTTGCAGCGGAATCACTATCAACAGAGTTTAAGCTAACAGTATCAGACTTTACACTTTCAGAGTTTGCTCTATCCCATTTCAGGTTGGGTTTTAGCTCATAATAATTGTGATAAATAGCATGATAACTCTTGCAAGTATAAATGGAATGCCAAGTGCTCCCACAGTGTGTGCATAAAGTCTGTGGTCTAACCCTAACATTATCATTTTTTACCCCAGACTTGGAGGGTAAAGAATTAATATCTTTGTTTTTCGTGCAGAAACTTGCAAGATGGTTAGTACTACCACAACTATGACATGTCTTCCTAGGAGCATCAGAATTAGGCAGATAATCATTTCTTTTATTAATGCCTACTTTTCCATTCCTATTTTTCTTGGACACTTTCTGTTTGTTAACAGACTTTACCTCTTTGAGCTTATGTTTGAATTGTTTTTCTGTCATCAAACCAACATTAATTTGTTTATCACAGATTTTTACTGGTTCTTTAACAGCTTCTGACTTAATCTTATTCTCTGTTATTGAACCAACATTAACCTGTTTTTCACAAGTTTCAACTGGTTCCCTAACAGCTTCTTTCACAACTACAGACTTTAGCTTACTGGATTCAGAAACAAATTTCACAGGTTTAAATTATGGTTTCACTTTCACTTTATCTTTAAACCTAAGTTCATCTTCCTCACAGTAACCTAAACCTACAGTATCTGTCTGAAACACTTGATGTGTATCCTTTCCAGAATTAGTCCAGGTTTTAATCACTTTCCTCTCTTTCTCTAATTCAGATTCAATTTGCTTATATCTTTTAAGCAATTCCTGTTCAACATAAACAGCATCATCTCTTTCCTTTTGAACTTGTTGCATGTTAACAAGTCTCTCTTCAAGAAATTTATTCCTCTCTTTAAGACCTAGATTCTCAGATTTGATTCTTTCATTTTCTAAAGTCTGATCCCTATAACTAACATGTATGCTTTTTAGATAAACTCTCAATTCAGATATATTATCAGTATCATAAGCATAAGTTGTTAGGGGTACCTTGTTTTCAGATGATTCAGATTCATCTTTGACAGTTGCCATGAGAGCATAGTTTATATCCTCATCTGAATCTGAAGTGTCTACCCAGTCTCTTCCTTTAGTGATGAGTGCTTTTTACGACTTGTAGCACTGGATTTCAGACTTGTCTTTCTTCCCAGACTTGGTATCCCTTCCTTCAGACTTTCTGAAATTCTTTCTCTCAGAGTTTGAGTCTCTCCTAGAGAATCTCTTTCCTTTCTTGAAGTTCTTGAAACACATCTTTTTGAAGGTCTTCACCATCAAAGCAGCCATCTGTTTCATTTGTTCTTCATCATCCTCAGATTCAGAAGAAGCATCAGTGTTTGAATCATCATCAGAGTTTGATGACTCACTATCATATTTTATGACCAAAGCCTTTCCTTTTGCTTTCTTCTTTGATATTTCTTTCTTCATGAGTTTTTCTTCAACTTTGAGAGCAACAGATTTTGTCTTCTTTCCAGATCTTTTGTTTCTTTGTTCTATCTCAAGTTCATGAGTTTTAAGCAATCCATAGATTTCATCAAGATCTGTTTCTGCAAGATCATAATTGTCTCGAATTGTTGTCGCCTTTAAATCCCATCTTTCAGGTAGGGATAAAAGAAACTTGAGATTTGACTCTTCAAGTTCATATTCTTTATCAACCAGAGACAAATCATTTAACAGTTTACAAAATCTGTCATAAGTATCTGTCAAAGTTTCATCAGATCTAGAGTCAAAGTGTTCATACTCCTGTGTTAGAATAGTCTTCTTGTTCTTCTTTATAGCAGTAGTTCCTTGACACCTGACTTCTAAAGCATCCCAAATTTCTTTGGCAGTTTTGCAGCCAATAACTCTGTTAGACATAACATTATCTAAGGCACTGTGTAGAAGATGTCTAACCTTTGCATCCTTTGTAATTGATGAGATGTCTTCAGGAGTCATATCTTTCTTTTCCTTCGGAACAGTCTTTTGTTCTTGACCAGCAACTACAGGAGTCAATTTAGTTGGCATATGAGGACCATCATAGATTCTATCAAGGTATTCTGGATTTGTGGCTTCTAGAAACATGGTCATCTTAACCTTCCATATTGGATATTCCACTGGTTTGAGTATTGGAACCCTGATTGATTCATATCGGCTTATAGAAGCAGATTGACCCTTTTGAGCAATAGAACCTTCCTGAGAGTTTTCAGTCATGATTATACTTGTGTTTTAGATCAGTAAACTGTATATATTAAACAGCCTTGGCTCTGATACCAATTGTTAGGTCGAATACACAATATATAATCAATATATGTATGTGAGTAACAATCAAGAACACTGTTTATGAACAATAAACTGAATTATATTAAATAACTCTTCTCTCAGTGATGTAAAATATCACAGAGAGCTGCTAGGTTACAAGAATAATGTATTCAGTATTCGCATCCCTTTTAGGGTTAACCTATCTGTGTTTATATAGTACACAGCTACATAGATTCAATCTCTAATTGATATTCCTACAAATTAGCTATACAATTTATATCAAATTAGGATTGCTTCTGTCTTCTGTTCCGTTTCCTTATCTGTCTCAATATATCTTGCTTCTTTCCATCTTCAAGATATATTGCTTCTAGAATCTTCATTGTCTTTGCACCGACAGCTAAGCAAACTCTTACCCCGTCAGACTTTATCAAACTCTGACTGGCTTCTAGTAAACTCTGATGAATACCTGTTGCTTAAACACTGATAAACAATCATCAGCAATTATATCTAACATATTCTAATCTAAATGTCATGTTACATGGGTCATATATGAATTTTAAACTATTTGAATACATAACTATATAAATTCAGCTCGGCATTAGTTAATAAAATATGTGTGGTAATTTATCTATAATTCAAGTTTAGTTGCATTGGTTTTGCATGAGAATGTAGAAAGGATTTTCTCATTTTATTTAAAAGCTTCTTTAACATAAACAGATTTATTTTAATATTTTTACAAGGGCTGGTGCCAATATTAAGATCTTATGTGATTCCAGGGGGTTTCCTAACATGTCGTATGAGACGTGACACGTCAATGACAAAAGAGCTCTAAAGGTATAATCTGAATTCGTGGTGGTTATTTTTCCCTTGGTAGTCGATTTATTTTTTTGACAGGAAAATAAAATATTTGTTTTTTGATCCCCATGTAGCATTTATTTGGCGTAGCAATAGACTTTCAAAAACACTCTACAATTCGGAGGTAATTTCCATTCATTGTATCTTATTCAAAAGGCTACATATAAATGTTTAGGTCTTTTTACACATATTTTAGAATGTGTATGAACACTCTTTGAGAAAGGTTATATGTAGGACGGACTTTGAATGATACTTTGTTATTCCCAGAACAATGCAACCTAGATTGTAGAAGGGGGGGGGGGGTTGAATACAATCTAGTTAATTTTACAAAACTTTTTCAAACCTTTTACAGTATGAATATATGAGTTGGTGAATTAACTAATAATTGAGACAAGCCATGAACATAAATGAATTCTTCGAGTTAAAAAGACATGCAGGAGACAAGCAAACTTTTTAAACTTTTCAGGTGGGTTTCTCGGAAAAAGCCCACCTGAGGTGTATATTGAAGAATTCTCCGGTTTTGTTTTTCAACAAACTCCAGCTGGTTACACAGATGATGGAAGAGAGCCTAAGTGTTTTTACATTCGGTTTTGTGCTCTCTTCTCATACATTTCTATGCAACTCCACACAGTCTTATATACATCGACTATGTGTTACAAACAAAACCTACAACATAATAAAATATTAAATTTTGGTTCTGCTTGTTCACATGCTCGTCTCAGAAACTATCCTATTCGGGAAATGCCTTGGCTGGCATCAAAGATAAACTTGTATAATCCCAAATGGTGCTTTCTGATTGAGTGTGCTGCTCTCTTCAAAAATTACTAAGTCCATGCAATTGACCTAGCTTCCAAGCCCATGGGACATCTGCATGAAAGAGACCTCTCCTTGGTTACCCGACTGTCAAGTCACTATCAGCTGAGATAAGAGAACTTGTAGTATTCATATAGGTCTTCATGCTTTTCAAGCCTTTCCTTTGTGTCCAGCTAGAAGTTAAACTTCTAGGTAGCTGCCTTAACTCTTATTTATCCATCGAGACATAAAAGACAATAGATGACTTCACATTTCACTTGTAGGAATTTGAGACTTCGAATATTTACAATATTTACTCCCTATTCCATACATCTTTTGCATCGTTATCTAGCATCTTTTAGTCACGGGTGTGTAATGATGATCTCTGAGACTGTCCTCCATTCAACCTGCTAAATAATGAAACCTCCAAAAGATTCTGTTACATAGATTTGTTCTCCATGTTGAATGAGATGAACATCAGTAGGCGTATTAATTCCATATCCGTAGACTACCATTTTACGTCAATTTTCCGTAGAAAGGTAATCTCAGAATATCCGTAGAAGTAATATTCCATAACTGTATTCATAGATGAGACATGACATTCTTGACTGCATCCATAGATAGACCATAACCTCCTTAACCACATCCATAGATAAATCATGACATCCTTAGCTGTTTCTGATGATCAACTTCCTTCAGCTTTTATCCGTAGATATGATGTCCCCAGCTTTTATCCGTAGATGAGATAAGATGTTCCTAGCTTCTATCCGTTGATGAGATAAGATGTCCTCAGCTTCTATCCGTTGATGGCATATGACGTTTTCAGCTTGTATCCGTAGATGAAATAAGATTTCATAGCATGATCCGTAGAATGGATACACTTAGCTTCATCTTTAGATAAAACATCTTGTCATCTTTATTGATTCATCATTACTGAGTTGATTAGGCAGACTTACCACTGAAACACTTGGTGCTTGATTAGACGTCCGTTGGCTTGCTTCTGAATTGCTTCCTAATTTGATGACAGAATATCTTCCAATCATTTGGTGTGGCTTTTAGACCTTGGATAGATAACATGCCTTCCAGTTAGCTTCCTGATTTATCAGCTTCTGTGAACTAGCTTTCTGACAATCAGCTTCGGTGTCAAGATCAAATTCTTGTCTTGAGCATTTTGTTATCATCATTCCAAATCGGTCAACCCTAACAATCTCCCCCTATTTATGACTGTTAGAACTGGCATAAATCCTTAAGTTGATGATAACAAAACCCTTCAATGTTCTTAGTGATCCTCAGATAGAGATTAATACTGGACAGAATTTGATGATGCTGCAAAAACACAAATAACAACTTGAAGCTATCAGATTCTATATACTTTCCTGTAACTTAGTCTATACCTTCTTCTAAGGGGTTCCAATAGATTGTAATCGAGAGAAGAGAAATTCTGAAGTCTGAGATCTCCTTCTAACTCCCCCTGAGAACAACCTATCTACTCTTTAACTTCTCCCCCTTTTTGTTATCAGCAATTAGGATATAAGAGGCATAATCTTAGTTACTGAATACGATATCTGGGTACAGGAATCCAACACTTCAAGGATCGAAAGATTTCTCTCAGGAATCTCTCTATTCTTGCATCAGGATCTCATCCTGGCTCACTTCACACAACTCACCTTCCCTTACTAAAGGGGTACTCAAAAGAAAAAATCTCTCCTTTTGCCATGCTGGAAGAAATAACATGCCTCTCATTCTCTCCCTCTCCTTTTGCCTGGTCTCAAGCCAGCCACTCTACTAACTCCATTCCCACAAACCTATAGATGTCTCAACTATAGTGAATTCCTTGATACTCAGTCAGAATGAGCCGAATAGTTTTTTAAGAAAGAATCATGGAACTCAACATTGTTGGTCTACGGATAATCGCTGGTTAAGCTTATCCGTAGATTGAAAGACACCTTTCTATGGATGAAGGATATCCGTAGAGGATTTTGAAGAATGGGCTTGTGAAGCAGAAATTGATGTAAGTTCTGTGAAGATTGAATGTGACATTTAAGTGCACAGTGCTTACATCAAAATCATCAAAAAGAGACTAGTGATCCAACGAATTCTCTGAAAGAGAATGATCACTAGGTGAATGGAGCTTCTCCAAGAGTTCAGAAAATGGAGAATCAAGTACAGATGAGTTGAATGCTGCAATTATCACTTAATGAGATGAAATAGACTGGGGACTGCATCCTCATATTTGAAGAAGATGTATCAAACTGAATTTAAGAATAGTGTGTGCTCCCCCTGTGCCCATGCATGTATTTTCTTTCTACTGCTAGAGACAGAAATGATAATAATCCACATTATGCACACAGTGTCCTAATCCCTCATTAGTGCTCCTGGATCAGAGCATTTTTCAATGATCATAGTCTTTTGAGAGACTACAACCAGAAAAGAGCTAATCCTTTTTGACCATTATGCCTTTTTGAGAAGACATAAGGCAGTTTGGCTGGTAATCTCACCCTCACCTTTCTTTTAGTGGTTTCTTGATGTTCACCACTGCCCTCGCCCTCACTTAACTCCTTTATCACTCCCCACTGGCTAAGATTTGCTAGAATTTTGCAACTGCAGTTTGTTGAGAAACTGTAGAGGGGGTTAGGAGTTGTTTATCACAATTAGGGTGTAACTTATAGGGTAGAGAACTTGGGGGTCATTCCAATCAGTTCTCATCTCAGTTTTTGAAAAGGCAAAGAAAAATATTTAGATTTTAGTAAGTGAGAGTTTGATAAAGATAAGATGATTACCTTTCCTTTAACAATGATGAACTGTTAAGAGCCTTCTCCATTGAAGGTTTATTCTCCTAAAGTCCAAGATTGCCAGCTTTCCCGTTAATTGTTACAACATCCTCATAGAGGCCATCAGAAGCTGCAAAAACCTTAACTTAATAGATTGTCAATTTCTTTCAAATTCCTTCATGTTTTCTTCTGATGTTCCTTTAGTGAGTTCATGCAAAAATGAAACAGTTTTTGTGTTGCTCAAAGAGCTCACTATTCTGTTAGTTGACCAATTAGGGCTTCTTGATAAATTAATCAAAGTTGATCCTTAAGCAGATAGATTTTGTAATTCAACCTTTGATCAATTCATCGAAAAGAAAAATATGTAATTAATTTTTATTGTTGGTGTATATGAGATGTTTGTCTTTTTATTTAAGGAAATGAGTCCAGTTAACATGCAAGCCAATTTTTAGAGGGTAAACGAGTTAAATGGATTCAAATGCAAAAATAAAGAAATGGAACATGCACATCACACACAACAATCTAATAAACTGGGGGGAAAACCCCATAATTCATTAAAAACAATTTAAAATTACATATAAAAAAAACATAATAACAAAAAGAACTGGAAAACATCCCAGTCCCCCCCCCCCCCCCCCCTTGTCCCATGCCCTCTCCCCGGAGAGACAAACAGTTAGCTGTTAAGCAGCTGCTGCTGCCTCCCTAGAGGCTCCTTCAGGGCCTCCATCAGGACCTCCCCAGCGGTTGCGAGCCATGAGAGCATCAAGAGCAGCTATCATCCTTCGAATCTCATCCTTCTCCTTCTTAATGAGGAGGTCAACCTTCTCTTGCAACAAGAAGATTTTGTCCACGGTGGACAACGCGTTGAACTCCTCAGGATTGATATCAAGAATTGTTGAAGCCATTTTTGGAGAAGTGTTTAGAGATTTAGATGAAGAGATGAGAGCTCAACCTTTGCCTTTAAATAGGAAGGGAGCTACAAGATAACCCTTGTGTTTAACTAGGGTTAAACGGGGGTTAGAAAAGCTGAAAGGACATGCATTAAAACGCTCTAGTGTAAACGAAGAGACTACTCGAGTTCCTAGAGTGGAAAAATGTGTCTCAGCTCAGATTACAAAAATTATCATGACACAGATATTTTGAATAGAGATAAGAATAAAACTAAATAGCCGGTCATATAAATATGTTCAGCTAAATAATATTAAACTAAAATCTCTAGACAAAAAGAATTAAGAATACCAATACTTTTGAATAATGTAACATGCAGATTATTTGAATTTTTGAGATACTTATTCAGCTGGCATCATTCATTAAATGTATGACATTTGACAAATGATATCTCTGAATATTTATCCATGGAAAATTCAAAGAATAGCAATGCACTTAGCTTGTTAATGTCTGGAGATGATCAACTATTTAATATCAGTGAGAAAATTAGCTTGCTATCTCATTGAATATTACTCAGAAGATCATTTCTAGACGACTTCACTTAGTGCATAACATCATTCAATTGTATCGACTTGTCATGAAAGCCAAAATAAAACAAACAAATAAAACACATAAAATAAACAAATAATTCCAGAGATTGAAATCACTGGCTGCATGCATTTAACACGGATATGTAAGAGAGTAAGAAATCATTACCTGCCAAACTCATTTATCAACTCAGGTGAGTTGCTGCATTAAGAGCATTGGCAAGATATCTTGTTAAATGTTGTTCCCTTGGAACACAATGTAGTTCCACTACAACATGCACATCACTTCTTCCAATAGCATTGTGCATGAGGTCCATGTGCTTGACTCTTTTGAGAAATGCTTAAATGCTTCAGCTGCATCTTTTGATTTGTCATTAAGCTAAGCATTTCTTCTGAGCCATGATCTGAACTTATTTCCTTGGGGTTGGCATGAATTGTGTTATGTCTTCTTGATTAGGAGTTTAACCTGCAAGTATCAACATCTAGACAACCAATTAGAGCATAGCAAGTATATCTTGGATTATCAAATACTGAATAATTGATAATCTATTGAGATACCACAAGGATTCCAAGAAAAGTTAAAATACTAGCACATAAACATGTGCTTAAAATAATTTCTAGCATTCTGTTACTTAGTCATGAGGGAGATCACCAATTATCTTTTCAAGACACAAATTACCTACCAAGGTATTTAATTCAGTAATGTCAATAATTGGTATGAGACTTCTTAGAAGAATACTCACTTATCTCCCCAGAACTTCTTTGCATGAGCTTTTCAGCATAACAGCAAAGCTACTGATCAGTGATGCTAGATATTACGTAAACTACATGTATCTCAGCTAAGGATAAGACTTGCAAGGGCTTAGATTAAGATTTTAATTTTCTACAGATATAGACACTGTCTTTTTGCACTATCCGTAGAGGAGCAAAAGTAGTATCCATGGATGTAGAAAATTTGTCTACGGATAGTCAATATCCATAGACAAAGCAAAGAAACAAATCCAGTGTTATGAATGATTATCTACGGATAAAGATATCCATCGATAAAGTAAATTTTGACTTAAACAAAATTTTCACTCCTTCTGGAAAACTTAGTTTTCAAGAGAGTCATTTAAACACTGGCTACACATAAGACATCAAGAAAAATATTGAAATTTGTTCGTACCTCACTTACTTACCATTCTGAAGAGGATGGTTGATAAGCAGCTTAGTACTGATGTCTTCTTCACGAGTCACACTTGGATCAAAAGGTATTTCCACTGCACTGTCCAACACAGAATCCCTTTAGAGAAAATCTTTGAAGAACCTGATCTTAGCACAGTAGAGTTAGAGATTTGCAAGGCAGATGTTCCACTCATTTCTTTAACCATGACTTTAACTCAAGGAGAAAGATTGGATGTCCAGGAAGTAGACATGCAGATTTGTGGAAGCTGGAAGATCTTGCCTTGATCCAAGTGAACACCTTATTCCTTCAACCCAATAATTATCTTCAAGAGGACTTTCTTCTGGATTTTTGGAATAAGCTTCTTATGGTAGGTGCAGGTCTTGAAGATGTAAGAATATTCTCATCAGTATGATTATGTGAGGTTGATCTTTAACTCAGAAAAATTCCCCCTAAGTTCATTGGGGTGATAATTCAGAGTTGTGATCCACCTACGGATGCTTCACTTTTGCTTCCTACGGATGCTCCATTCTGGCTTCTAATCAGATGCTCCACTTATCCTTTCTATGGATGACTCATTTGAACTTGAATCATTCATTGTCAAAGTGTATACCCATGGAGATACTGATCCATCTACATAATCATCATCTTCTTCATACCAAAACACCTTCCATTTCAAACCTAAATCTGAGAATTCCAGAAAATCTCTCATCAATAAACTTGATTTATCTGGCATCATTAGAAACAACCTGTTTAGACTCCATAACAGTGTTGATTCATTGACTTAAAGCCTTGTGGGCTTTTCCAGCTACATGCACTCTTCTTGAGTTGCATACCCATCCTGGGTTTCCGAGTAGATAAAAGATCTGATCTTTGATAGGATTTCTTCTTAAAGTTGCAGAAGTAGATTAACACTTTCTGAGAAATGCTCCCCTTGAGTAGATGTACCAAACAGACAACCCTTCAGAAAAGAACACAAGATACCGTGGATGGCTACTTACTTTCCTCTACACATGAATGTCATCTCTTATGAAAGATAGTCAGAAATGCACGTAGAAGAAACCACCATTCTCAGCTACACCTCTACTTCCTCTTAACAAAGATCTTCTCTTCCACTCATGAATTTCTTGAGAATATTTATCCAGATGTCAGTTAAACTTAACCAATGTGAAAGGTTAAGTATTACTTCCTTGGCTAAGGAATGTGAAAAGAGAAAACTGCTGGCTGCACTTATTCACACAATTTGATGATTCCCCCTTCAGATGCTTGAATGATCAAGAAAACATTCTGGCTGCAATAAGTAGCACCAGCCACAACTTTCCAGAGCTCAAATAGTTATCCAGATTTTCCAAGCAAAGTCTTTGCAGATTTTATCATTTGTTTCATAAGATCTCTTCACACTGAATTCTTGAGCTAAATTCTTTGGCGAGATTTCATGTGCAGTGGCTGAAGGAGTTTATCAAATGTATGATGTAGTAACCCGAATTTTCAGGATTTATTAATATTATTATATAAATATTTTATTGTTTTTCTCAAAAGAGGAGGAATGGTATTATGTGTATTTTATTTAAAATTTTTGTAAAAGCCGATTATTTTATCGATATTGTCGAATTGAGTATGTTTTAGAATTTTGAGGATCGAATCGGTATTTCAGTTGCGCCAAAATTTTATCCGATATTTTATTCGGGTTCAAAGTTTTATTTTGTTTAAATTATAAAAGTATTCCAAAATTTAGTATTTTACAGTTTTGGAAGATTTAGAATATTTGGAATTTTTTGGTATCAAAGTTGTATTTTATTAGTATCAAAATTTTATCCGGTATCTTATCTGTGCCCCATTGGTATTTGGGTGAGTTATAAAAATATTCAAAAATTCAATATTTTTGCAATTCTGTAAAATCCGGGCTTTATAAAAATTTTGTGCATAATTATTTCAGTTTTTAGAGTAAATAAATTTTTTTAATATTTACCCGCTAATTGAGTGGAAGTTATAATTTTGTACTAAAAATATTTTAGTGATTGAGAATTATTTTTATATTACGGAGGATATTGTTTTTAGATTTTTCGTTCGTTAAAAATCGTTCGGGCTATTTGGTGTTAGGTGGAATAATTGTATCAATTATTTACCCCACCTAAGCTTATCCAATTAACTAACTAATACACCCCAGAGATATATACAAACACACGCACACAAACAAACAAAAGAAAAAGGAAAGAATGCAGCCCCCCTCCCTTTTGTTTTCTCCCACGCAGCCACCCCCTCCGCCAGTGTTTTTTTTGTTTGTTTATTCGTTTGTTGCTCTCCGGCCGCTGTCTTCCCCGTTTTCTTCCCTTCCCGAAGCTGCAGCCCCCATTGGCGAGTTGCGATTGTGTTGGCGAGGCTGAGTTCGTGTTTTTTTTCAAATTCTGCAGTGAAGCGAGTTCTGTTTTTGTGGGTATAAATTTTCGAAACCCCTTGCTTATTTAAACTCGTTTTTTATGGTTATTTATTAAATTCATTTTTGGTAATTAATTGATTATAATTGGTGTAGGCAGATTTTGATGGTGGATATAGTTTATGCAGATTTTTGGATGTGTTAATAGATTATGCAGATTTTGTTGATGAGTTTTAGGTGTTTTCATAAAGACTCAAATCGTTAGTAGCTTATTTATATTTTGTAATTCATTATAGTATGTCGAGATTTGATTATGATTTATGTTTTCGTAGTTCGTTAATGTTTTGAGTAATTGCTAGTCGTGTATTTTAAATGGTGGTATTTAAAATTCGTTTGTAAATTTAGAGTTTAATTTTGAGTTATATGTTAAATTGTGTGTTGTAATTTCTTAATTGATTATATATGTATATTATTGTATTTTAAATGGTTTTAAAGCACCATTTAATTTTAGTGTTATTATGATTTAATTTAGTAAGTTAAATTATTTTAAATGGGGAGATTGGTTTTTAGCCTCATTTATATACGTGGTAATATGTGGAGTTGTTTTAGTGCACAAATTTGATTTTGATAAGAATTTCAGTTTACTTTCATTTAATTTCAAATGTGGGGATTTTGTTAAAGTTCAATGTGTGTGGAGTTTATGTTGTTTAAATTACTGATGAGTATACAGGTTGCTGTTGGTGCTGTACTGTGTTGTTCGTCCTGTGACTAGGGGCGCAGCATAGTACATGCAAATTTTGTGGATAGTCCTATTTACGAGCGGGTCATGCCGAAATTTTGTAAAATCTATATCTGTATTTATTATTTTCATTTTATTATTAGTGTCTCAAGGAGTAATTGAATTTGATTATTTTAACGGTTTTAAATAATAATGTAATTGATTTAATTGACCAATTAATTAAATAGTTAATTGGTGAATTTTGTTAATTAGTTATTATTTAATCTCGATTAATTATAAATCAAATTTAATTATTATTTTCAAAAATTGTTTTATTATTTACCTGATTTGATTAATTGTTTGATTTATTGAATTGGTTGGTTTTGATGAATTTTATTTAATCTAGTGGTAATCGGATTTAAAGTATGAATGATTGTTTAAGTCTTGTATTCTATACGTGACTATAAATGTGTGATTAAATGTTATGTGCAGTTATATGTTGGTGAGTTATATCTATATGAAAAGATATTTTCAAGTGTTACAAGTGTGGTTTACCTTCCATTAACAAAGTATGTGATTAAATTGTGTGAACAGAGCGGAGTCTGCTTCTGCAGCAGCTTGTTTTAAAAAGTTTCTGAACTCGTTACTTGCTCATTTTTAACGAGCCTTACCATTCTGGAAAGGTCTTGGAATTTTCTACAATTTTTATGTTTTACACTTTTTCATCTGAGTTAATCTTATACTGTAAACTGCCCATCTTTCTAACTGGTTAAGTCTGATTTTAATTCCGATAGTATGATAATAAGTTGGGTATCATTTGGTGGCATATGAACTGATAATTTTTGTGTTAAAATGGTATATCGAGTTGAGTGTGTTATTTTATAGTTGTGAGTTCAGGTTGATTAAATTAAGTTATGTAAATATGTTAGTTTGTAATTTGATTCTTGATTGTTGGTATTAGTTTAAAACATGTGGATTGTTATATGAATAGAGGAAGTGCTACCGGATTTCTGGCAGGACTATTAAATGATTATTATTTGGCAATGGTATATGATATGATATGCTAGTTTAAATGCATACGTGAATGAAATGTGTTTATGTGTTAAATGTGTAGCTATTAAATTTGTATAATTATAAGAGTTATCGGTCCAAGCATGTGCTATGTATTATCTGAAGTATATGAAATTATGTGAATTAGTTATTTAAATTGTTACGTGATAAATGTTATACGTGATTATTTATTTCTGGATAAAGTAACTTCAAGTCAAGGCAGATTTATTTTCTTATATGTTTACTGCAAGTCAAGGCAGATTTATTTTCTTATATGTTTACTGCAAGTCAAGGCAGATTTATTTTCTTATAAGTTTACTGCAAGTCAAGGCAGATGATTGGAGTATTAAATAAATTGTGGATTGTTTGTGGATGATTGAGTTAGGATTTTTGGTGTTTTTAAACAGGGCAACGTCCACTTTACGAATAGGTCATGCCTAATTTTCTGTAGAAATACATTCGCTTAAGTTTATAAACATTTATATTAAGTAGAGTTTAGTCCGAAGGCTAAAGTATATCTTATATTTAACTATAGGAATAGTTGGACGGGCTCGATCTCGGTAGTGCAGACTCGTAGCAACCGCATATGTGCCAGAACCAAGAGTTATCAGAATAGAATCATATTACTTCGTCTTTACGTAATAACGAAGGACCAAACGCAAGTTTACTAACTCGTACTCTTTTGTTCGGAGTATCGTAGTAAGATTCATGTTTTTCAATTCTTAATTCAATTACTTGTTGCATAACCAGTTCTTATTCTTATCCTGTGATTGAGACAACCTATTTATTTATAGTTTGACAATTCAATTTCGGTTCATAATTCATACCTTCCAGTATCTTGTAATTGTCAGATTTAATCCCGACTCTTTATCATTGGAAACCTAATTCATATGTACTTGTTTTAACCTAACCTAGTTTGATAATCTGAATCAGACAGTTGAAAGAATTGATTTGAGTTAACCAGGTAGTTGATTGTTCTGACACCTAACTCCCAGTATTAAGTTGGAATTGGAAGTTTTTATTAAAATGAAATGTTTTAAGGACTGCAGACGCCAGTCAGAGTATGAATATTATTATGTGGCCAATGTGGCCTTGGATCCAGTTCAGTATTTGGATATACCGTAAGGTATGATCCGGAGTTTTAGTGTGACTGATCATCCACTTTAACTCGTTGCGTCACAGTAAAAATCCAATTCTAATTTAAAGTTTGATACAAATATTGTTGTTCATTTTGCCAATTGAGCTGATTTTCATACATTGCTATTATTGCACCATTATCTTACCCCCGTTGAGTTGATTTCTTTTCAGATATTGTTGCATCATTATTTTATCTTGTGCAGTATTATATACTTGCTGAGCTTCTTTTGCTCACTCTTGCTTGTTACCCTTGATATTTCAGTAAAGCGAGTGGATGTCTCCGCTCATATTTGCTGGTTTCAACTTTTAAACCTCCCGGTGTAAGGTAGATTGACAGTATTAAATTGTATGACTATGGAACGAGAAGAGTCAAGATGACGTTGGGAAGACGAGTTGATGCAGAGCATTTGGATCTAGTGTAAGGTTATTGTATATAGTTGATTTCTAGTAAATACTATATTGTATAAGATTAGTTTGCCTGGTATACTTTTTATCGAAATTATATTAGTGTCATAGAATTTGTGCAAAGAGTATTGTTGTAAAGGAAGTTATAGTTTAGTAAATTTTGGGTTCTTGTTTCTGGCACTATAACCTTTAAAGATTCTTGGTAGAGTTGGGGTCGTAGATGTTATATTTGTTTTGGTTTTATATTTAGCAGGTTATTTAAATTGAGATTTTAGCGTGACGACCAAATTCTCTGACCCCGGATTTGGGGGCGTCACATATGATCAGTCTTGTTCTTGATAGAGGTCTTCTATTGCTTCCCTTAATGGCATGCATCCTTTTAACCCATCCTTGGCAAAACTTGGGGTTCTTCTAATCACGACTCGGACAACTTCTTATTCACTGGCTACAATTATCCTGATTTTGCCTTGTCACAAAGAGGTCAAAAACATGCAATCGTCCAAGGCAGTAGATAAATCAGCTACATACACTTTTCCCAATCAAGTGTCCAGTGTTTATATAACGACTCAGAAAAACGCTTGCACAGTATTAATATTTAATAATATTTGAAGTCTATAATATGTGAATATTATGTGAAAGGTGGATATTTGAGAATGTGATGATTAGATGTTTACTTGGTGAATGGTATGGATTAAAATATATGTGTATACTTTTAATTGCATATTATATGATTTTATTATTAAAAATCAATTCTTTTGACCTTCCAGGAATTTTATAAAATTATCGGAGATGCTTGTTGTTAGGAATATGTTGTTCTTGATGATAATTATAAAACACTTAGTAGATTTTGTATTAAGTCATTTTGTAACTGTCAACGGAATGGCATGCTTTGCAGCTTTCGTTGACAGGAAGCTCATCAACGAAATGAGTGATGTAGCAATTGCACTGTACAATACTTCATAGTTTGATATGCATTTTGTTGTAGGTATTAGATCGGTTTTCTAAGTCATGTTGACTAAGTACTAGATAGGCAAAATAGGTTGGTGAATTGTAAATATATCATACCTTGTAATTTTGCATAAGTGAAGACATGTCAACGGAATGAAGATTACTCTATCAACGGAATGAAGATTACTCTATCAACGAAACGAGGATTATACCATCAACGAAACGAAGAATAAAGCTATCAACGAAACACATCTCTCTACTATCAACGAATCATTATTGCTTTTCTGAAAAGTTGACAAAGTGATAGTGACAGTTATCTGACAGATCAAAAGGGAGATATGGAAGTGTACTTTGCATTGGAAGCCATCAAAATGGTTACTGGAAATAAGGAAACATTCCAATTTCCAATTAGGTTCTTGGGAGTGATCATAATAAGCATAAAGACAAAAGCCAAGATCTCTAAGGACCATTGGACAAAAGGGATAAAAAGCAAGCTACTGAAAGTTACTTTAGATTATTTTAGAGTAGCCAAAAATAGCATTGTAAACTTGGGTTATATAACCAAGTGTAGCAGTTCATTTTAAATATAGAAGTGAGTGAGATAAAATAGTTTGTATTAGCTTTTCAAGAGCACTCTCACTTTGTATCAAGAACTGAGCAGCTGTGATACTTGTGTAACACAGATTATTTCCGCAATAAAAATTATCTCAGTTGGATCCTCAAAACATCCAACTGGAATTTTATAGTTGTTTGTGTTTTTATTTCAGTTCAGTTTTTATTTTAGAAAGTTGTTTTAAAGTTTCGAAATATCTAGAATTGTATTCAACCCCCCCCCCCCCCCCTTCTACAATTCTGTTAGGTCATTTGGGATTAACAATTGGTATCAAATCAAGCTTCTAACATACAAGAAGTTTAAAGATCAAGGCCAAAACAGTTACCATGATGAAGAAGGATGCAGGAGTAAAGATACCAGTTCTAGATAAGGACAATTACTTTCACTGGAAAGTAAAAATGCATCTACATCTCATGTCTATGGATGAGAGATATGTAGACTGCATTTAGAGTTGGACTGCCAGATGATGCTTCAGATGTGGAAATTCCAAAACCTGCCTCAGAATGGACTATTGAAGATGTTGCAGAAATCCATAAAGACAAAAGAACCATGAACATTCTGTTTAATGGTTTGGAGCAAGAGATGTTTGACAATGTTATAAACTGTACAACTTCTAAAGAAGTATGGGATACTGTTAGAACACTCTGTGAAGGAACTGAGCAAGTTAGGGAAAACAAAATGCAACTCCTTATACAACAGTATGAGCACTTTCATTTTAAAGCTGGTGAAACCCTAAATGACACGTTTAGTAGGTTTCAAAAGCTTCTGAATGGATTAAAGCTGTATGGGAGAATCTACCAAACCAAGGATTCAAACCTCAAATTTCTTAGAGCTCTTCCAAAAGAATGGAAGCATATGACTGTTTCCTTGAGAAACACTCAGGAGTACAAAGACTACACTCTTGAGAGGCTTTATGGAACTTTAAAGACATATGAGTTGGAAATGGAGCAAGATGAAGAAATTGAGAATGTACAAAAGAAAGGTGGACCTATTGCATTGATTGCATCTGTGAACCAACTAGAACATGACAATGAAGAAACTGCAAAAGCCACAACTAGTCGAGCTAGTTGTAGGAGTGATGTTAGCAAGGGTAAAGGCAAGATGACAGAAGAAGAAGAACCAGAACCAGCCAACTTGGATGACTTAGATGAGATTGATGAACACATAGCTTTTCTCTCAAGGAAATTCTCTAAGTTCAAATTCAAGAGAAACTCAGAAGCAAGGCCACCAAGGAGAGACTTTCAACCTAGCAAAAATAACTGGATTGAAAACTCAAAGTCTAAATGTTTCAACTGTGTAATGATTGGTCACTTTGCTGGAGATTGCAGAAAGCCCAAAGTTGAGAAGGGCAACAGGAAATTTGAGCCTGTTGATTATAAAAAGAAATACTTTGAACTTCTCAAGCAGAAAGAAAAAGCTTTCATGTCTCAGGAGTATGATTGGGCGGGTAATGGTGAAGATTCTGATGATGATGTTGAGTATGTCAACTTGGCTCTAATGGCTAACAATCATGAGCAGGAAGCAAGTTCCTCTAGCAATCAGGTAACAATTACTAATCTTTCTGAGCTTTCTAAAGAGGAATGCGATAGTGCAGTAAATGAAATGTCTAATGTATTATATAATTTGCGTGTTACTCTTAAATCACTTACAAAAGAGAACTTAAGAATCAAAGAGTCTAAAATGCTCTTAAGTGATAGAAATGCCATGTTAGAAGCACAACTCATTGAGTTTGAGAAAATGAGGTGTGTTAGTAGGGATGCTAAGAAGGAACTTGAGAAAGTGTTAGAAAGGGAAGAGATTCTTAAAACACAACTTGAAATAGAACAAAGTGTGATTGCAAAATGGAAAGATTACAGGAATGTTGCTACCAACATCATTAATGTTCAAGGTATGGAATCTTTCTGTGAGCAATCATGGAAAAAGAACAAAGAGAAGCTAGGATATGCTGGTGAAACCTTAGAATCAGAAACATAGTCAACAAACAACAATGATCATTTGTTGAAGGTTGATATGTCAACGGAATGCAAAGTTTCGTTGACAGATGAACCATCAACCGATCAGGCTGTTTCGTTGACAGAGAAAAGGAAAGAAGAACTCACTAGACTTAATAACAAGTATGGTCCTGTCACCAAGAACTTTGTTCAAGGTGAGTCTAGTAAATCAAAGAAAGTTGAGAAGCCTGTTGAAAGAGAAAATGTAGGTCACTTGTCTAACAATCAATTGAAAGACAAGTTAGAGAAAATTCAAGTTGAGACTAAGGGAAATAAAAAGAATAACAGGAATGGCAAAGTAGGGATTAAAAAACATAAGAATTACACACCTGATAAATATACTCCTAGAAAGACATGTGTTAATTGTGGTAGTGTTAGTCATTTATCTACTAACTGCAAATCTGTTAAGAAGACTGCTAATGTGAAAATTCCTAAGCCTGCAATGAATGGTTCTATGCCTACAATGCTTGTTATGCCTAACATGTTTGCTCCATATGCACAATTTCAGAATCCATATGCTAGCATGCCATTTGTGCCTAATCCATACATGAATATGTTTAATGTGCCACAAATGCCATGGAATATGAATAACATGTTTGTTCCTCCATCTATGCATGATGTGAATGAAAATATGAGCAACCCTCAGAAATCAACACCAAAGGTAAAGGTTGATTTAAATCAATCTGAGCCCAAGGTGATAAATGATATAAAAGGTAAATCAAAGGCTAACAAAACAGGACCCAAAGAAACTTGGGTACCAAAATTAACTTGATTTGATTTTATTGTGTGCAGGGAGACAAAAGGAATCTTTGGTACTTGGATAGTGGATGTTCAAGACACATGACTGGTGATTCTACCCTGCTCACAGAGTTTCAGGAAAGAGTTGGCCCTTGTATTGCTTTTGGAGATGACAGAAAAGGCTACACTAAGGGATATGGCTTGATTTCAAAAGAAAATGTCATCGTTGATGAGGTTGCATTGGTGGATGGTCTCAAGCATAATTTGCTTAGTATCAGCCAACTTTGTGACAAAGGATTTTTAGTTACTTTTTCTAAAGAAGCATGTGTTGTTTCTAAAGGAGGAAACAACAATGTGGTAATGACTGGATTCAGAAGAGGGAATGTGTACATTGCTGACTTTAGTAGCACAAGTCCAGACACCATCACTTGTCTTTTCAGCAAGGCAAGCAAGGATGAAAGTTGGCTATGGCACAAGAAATTATATCATCTGAATTTTAAGGTTATGAATGATTTGGTAAGGAAAGATCTTGCCAGAGGAATTCCACAGGTGGAATTCTCCAAAGATGGTTTGTGTGATGCTTGTCAAAAAGGGAAACAAAAGAAGGCATCATTCAAAAGCAAGACAGAGTCATCAATTGTCCAACAGCTTGAGCTGCTTCATATGGATCTATTTGGCCCTGTAAATGTCATGTCCATTTCAAAGAAGAAATACTGTCTTGTGATTGTTGATGATTTTTCTAGATTTACATGGACTTTCTTTTTGCACTCCAAAGATGAGGCAAGTGAAATCATTATCAATCACATCAAGATGGTAAACAATCATCCTGATTTCAAAGTAAGAAGGATTAGGAGTGACAATGGGACAAAATTCAAGAATTCAAGCATGAAGGTGTTCTGTGAAGAAAATGGTATTTTGCATGAGTTTTCAGCAGCAAGAACACCACAGCAAAATGGTGTAGTTGAAAGGAAAAATAGAACACTTATTGAAGCTGCAAAGACAATGCTAGATGAATCAAAGTTACCAACTTATTTCTGGGCTGAGGCAGTTAACACAGCTTGCTTCACTCAAAATATTTCTTTGATTAATCAGGCCAAAGGAATGACCCCTTATCAACTACTCAAAATAAAGAAGCCACTGTTGGATTTTCTTCATGTCTTTGGATGCAAGTGTTTTGTTTTGAGAAATCAAGCTGAGCATTTGGGGAAATTTGAAGCAAAGGTAGATGAAGCAATATTTGTGGGATATGCAGCAGGGAAAGCTTACAGAGTCTATAATCTCAGAACCAACATTGTTATGGAATCTGTACATGTTGTTTTTGATGATCTCAAAATTCAAGGTCTCTGTGATGAAGGTTTCCATGAAAGTCTTTCTTTTGAGAACGGGGAAGGAGATCAAGTGAATCATGTCAAGGCTATAGAGAAACAGCCTAAAGTTGCTGTATCTAGCACAGATGAAAGCAGCAGTGAAGATAATTGCTGCATTGAGATTGAAAAGAATAGCTGCTAGCAGACCAAATGGTCATTTCGTTGACAGTCATGATGAAGGATTCGTTGACAGTCATGATGAACGTTTCGTTGACAGTCAAAATGGTCATACCGTTGACAGTCATAGAAATGCCTGTAGAAGTGATCATTTAGGGACAACAAACTCAGGAGGAGTTTCTCAAGGACAAATATCTAATCAAGGCAATCATGATCATGAAGCTACCTCTTCAAGAGCAAATCTACCTCCCTCAAGGAAATGGACTAAAGATCATCCCTTTGAACTTATTATAGGTGATGTTTCTTCAAAAGTCCAAACTAGAAGAGCAACTCAAGAGGAATGTTTATATAGTAGCTTTCTGTCTCAAGATGAGCCAAAGAAAGTTGAGGATGCACTTCTAGATCCAGATTGGGTCTTAGCTATGCAAGAGGAGCTAAACCAATTTGAGAGAAACAAAGTTTGGAAGCTGGTGCCCAAGCCTAAGGACAGGAGTGTTATAGGCACAAAATGGGTGTTCAGAAATAAAATGGATGAAAATGGCATAGTCACAAGGAACAAAACTAGATTGGTTGCAAAAGGCTATTCACAGGAAGAGGGAATTGATTTTGATGAAACCTTTGCTCCTGTTGCAAGACTAGAAGCAATAAGGATTTTCCTAGCCTATGCAGCCCATGCCAATTTCAAGGTCTATCAAATGGATGTGAAGAGTACTTTTCTGAATGGGGAATTGGAAGAGGAGGTGTATGTAAGTCAACCTCCTGGTTTTGAAGATGATTATTTTCCAGAGTATGTGTACTTCCTCCTTAAAGCACTCTATGGTTTGAAACAAGCACCTAGAGCCTGGTATGACACACTTTCACAGTTCCTCCTTGAGAATCACTTCACTAGAGGTACTGTAGATAAAACTCTTTTTCATAGGATTGTGAATGACTCTACTATACTTGTTCAAATTTATGTAGATGACATAATCTTTGGGTCTACAGATGTAAAACTTTGTCAAAAGTTTGCCAAGCTTATGCGGAGTAAATATGAAATGAGCATGATGGGAGAATTAACTTACTTTCTTGGTCTCCAAGTGAAGCAAGTTAATGAAGGCATTTTCATTAGTCAAACAAAATATATTCATGATTTGTTAAAGAAATTTAACTTAATGGAATGCTCTCCTGCCAAAACTCCCATGCCTACTGCCACCAAACTTGAATTGAATACTAAGGAAAAATCTGTGGACATTTCAAGTTACAGAGGCATGGTAGGCTCACTTTTATATTTAACAGCTAGTAGACCTGATATTATGTTTGCTACATGTCTATGTGCTAGATTTTAGGCTGATCTTAGGGAATCCCATTTAGTTTCTATTAAAAGAATTTTCAGATATCTCAAAGGAACACCAAACCTTGGCATTTGGTATCCTAGAGAATCTGGCTTTGAACTAATTGGTTATTTAGATGCAGATTATGCAGGATGTAAAATTGACAGGAAAAGCACAACAGGCACCTGTCAATTCCTAGGAAACAAGCTTGTATCATGGTTCAGCAAGAAACAAAACTCAGTTTCTACCTCCACAGCTGAGGCTGAGTATATTGCAGCTGGAAGTTGTTGTGCACAGATTTTATGGATGAAAAATCAACTACTTGATTATGGATTAAGAGTTGAGAAAATTCCTATCTTCTGTGACAACACTAGTGCCATTGCCATTACTGAGAATCCAGTGCAGCATTCAAGGACCAAGCACATTGACATCAAGTATCATTTCATTAGAGAACATGTTATGAATGGTACTGTGGAGTTACATTTTGTTCCAAGTGAACAACAACTTGCAGACATCTTTACCAAGCCACTTGATGAATCTACATTCTCAAGATTAGTAAGTGAGCTAGGTATGCTAAATTTCTCTTAATTATTTCTGAGATTTTTGCAAGTTATAAAGAAGCCAAAATCTTGCTATGTTTTTTTTTCTGTGAATTAATTTTCTCAGGAAAAAGTGCAATTTTGTCTAAGTCAAAATTACTATGTCAACGAAACGCACCATTTCGTTGACAGTCTTAGCATTTTTCTGGGTGTTTCGTTGATAGCTCTCTTATATCAACGAAACGCAGCTTTATCAACGAAATAGACAGGACCTTAAACGCCCAATTCTAGATATTTCGAAACTTTAGCACCCAACTTATGTATGAAATTGGTGCTAAGTTGGGTGATAAGACAAATAGGAAGAAAAATATCTATTATGCAAGATTTCTGATGATGCTGGCTAACCATGTTAGTCCAGCACCATTGGTTATCTCTAACCCTGTTTCCAGGTTTGATTGCTTTGTGCAAGAGAAGAGGGTCTTGACAGACATACTGAGGCTGAACCACAATGGTGATGTCCCAGTGGTGTATCTGCCAATAATTGAGGTAACTACTACTATCCCTGCTAGTATAGCTGTTACTTCTACTGTTTCACCCAACCCTGTTACTATGGAGTCTGTAGTTGTGACCCAACAGGCTCCTGCCCCAGCAGCAAAACCAAAATCAAAGAAATCTTCCAAGCCAACCTCAGGTGCTTCTCAAAAGGCACATATTGTAAAATCCACTACACAACCAAAGGGGAGTGGTGTAGGTGCTGTGAGAGGTGAGGGAAGGGGTGACCATAAAAGAAACCCTAAGGATAAGGAAGGAGAGATGAGTGAGATCCAGCCTAGCCCCATTGTGTCTTCCCAACAAGGCACAATGAGTAAAATGGATTTAAGCACAAGTCTAGTTGCATCCTCCCAAAAGGATGTAATTATTGAAACAAGCTCTCCTCCAAGAGCACACTCCAAGAGGGTACGGGACACTTCAAGCCCACAGTCTACAATTTCCCAATACCAAAGGAGAGTGAAACAAAAATCCCAGGTTTCACAGGGTGCACACACACTGGAAGCAACACTTCCAGTATCTCAAATTCAGTTTGATGTAACCCCTATAATTACTCTGGGGTTACAGTCCCATTCTTTAAACATCAATCTTGAACCAACTTCACAAAATTCTCCAACTCAGTCATTAGATGTGGATATGATCCATTCATCTATTCCTGATTCTCCAACTCTTTTCTTGGAGAAGCCCCACTCTGAAATTGGTGGTCATCACTTGTTAAGTGATTTGTTGGGCCACCAATCATCCTTTTCTGAAGTTACAAGAGGATCTGTGGCACAATCTTTAAAATCAATCACCACAGATTCTACTGTAATCTCACTCTCTCAAAGTGCTTTCTTGACTTCATCAACGAAACAGTCTCTTTCGTTGACAAGTGTTTCTCCATCAACGGTATCCATACCGTTGACAGTTCAAACTACCATTCCGTTGATAGTTCATTCTGCACCTCTTATTGAAAATCAAGTTGTTTCCACAACTAGTGCAGATGATCTCGTGGTAGTTGAAACACTTCTAGGAATGAGAGGGAGTGAAACTGAGAGGCTGGCTTGCAGCCAGGCAAAAGGAGAGGCTGAGAGTTAGAGGCTGACTATTTCTTCCAGTCAGGCAAAATGAGAGGCTGAGGGTTCCACCTTAGTAGGTGAAGGTGAGGGTGTGAGAGGTGTGAGCCATGGGGAGCCTATGATGCAAGAAAAGAGTGGAGAGAGAGAAGGGACTACAGGAGCTATAAGGGAGGAAGCAGCCATTGCAAGTGAGTTAATGGAGGTTCATGAGGGAGAAAGGGAACTTACTTTCCAAGAGCATTATCAACAAACTCTAGATAGTATTTCCCTGGATCCTGAGACCTTTACTCATCATGTGCCAGCCTATCAAGTTATGGCTCAGCAGGGCAATGTGGAGGCAGAAAGGTCTTTCAACCTAATCCATACAACTGCATCTATGCAAAGAGCAAAGGATGCAATCACCAATCTGTCTCCAGGAGCTGCAGCCAGTGGTGAGTTTGATTTTTCTGATGATGATGACAGTTTTGGTGACAATCTACAGGTGGCCATCACTTCACAGACTGGGACTTCTGTGGTGCCCCCTACACCAAACTGGATTTCTCAAGATATGCAAGGAAGACTCACCCTGGATACTGCAATCACAAAGCAGTACAATGAGGCCTATCTGGCTCATGAGTCTGCAAATGCCAATGACAAGAAATTCTATAAGGCTATTATGGATTCACTGGAAATCCAAAGGCTACAGATGATGTAGACAAGGATTGAAGCTAGAGAAATCAAGGACTCCATTAACCTAATTTACCTATAGTTCTAGTTATGTTCAGCATAATTTAAATCTTAGTAGCCTATTTATTTAGTAGTTCATTTTAGTATGTTAAGTTGGATTACGGATTATATCTTCGTGAGTAGTTAATGTTTTAATTGTATATTGTAAATGGATGTATTTAAAGTTGATTGTAATTTAAAGTTTAGTTTTGAGTTGTAAACTAGTTGGGATATTGATCTTGGTATTCTGGTTTGATTCCCAGCTTGGAAATTTTTATAGTTGATGGTTGAGGTATTTATGTTGTTATTTACTGTTAAATATACAGGTTATTGTTGTGCTGTACTATGTGATCCGTCCTGTGACTGGGGACGCAACATAGTACATGCAAAATTTCTGGCTAGTCCTGTTTACGAACGGGTCATGCTGAAATTTCGTAAAATCTTTATATTTATTTATTATATGCATTTTATTATTAGTGTTTCAAGGAAGAATTGAATTTGATTTATTTTATTACAGGCTTGACCTGATTTACTTATTTGATTATTTTTGGATTTATGATAAATGTTTTGGTAGAGTTATATGGTTAAGAGTTATAAGTGGTATAAATATTATGTGATTACGCGTTTAGGGAACGTTGGGTAGTTTAGAATAAGGGTTAGAATGTTGAGAGGATCTTTCTGAGATAGTATATACTCTTTTGTATAGTCACGAGACGTGGAACATAGAGATAAAAGCAAGTCAAATGTGGAAAATCAGGGAATCTGATTACTCTTTTTAGCTACTTAAGGCAAGTAATATTAACTTGCTTTCGTATTTCGATTCCTTTCTTTCAGTTTGACATATATGAATTGTTAACTTGCTTTGATATACTTTTAAATTCTGGAAACACATATTGTTTATTGATAACCCTTATCCCTGTTCATATACCATGTTGTTCTGTACACCCTACTTTGTTTAGTTTACTTTCCTTGAACCTTTATACCCTGATTATATCAATGTATTAAGGCTCAATAAACTATGCATTCCCTTTATACCTGAAAGTGATTATGCATGAACCATATCTTCCTTAAACTTTCCTTCAGACCTTATCTTTACCCTTTGATTTTACCTACATTTAAATACCTATTAACCTGAGATTCTATTGCATTAAATTTGAACTCGTACCTGTGAATCACGCACTAACTTGAATTTGGAGATACATGAACTTTCACTTTTAACCTATACAAGTACTCATTTATTGATTTAAAAAGGAATTCTTTTATAAGGAAGGTTCTAAAGGAAAGGGAATTTCAAAATTTACAATCATTTTCTGATTTATGGTTTTCACGGATTTCTAAGATTTGGAGGCGTAAGAGGCCGAGTGACGCCGGCCCAGCACTTTTTAATTATAATGAATGGACTAGGGATGGACTAGTCTAAAGGCCAATGTGTGCCTATTGGGGACCCAATACAAGGACCAGAGGGACTGTGTGTCCGGTATGGGGACTTTACGTGGCTGATCACCCGTATTGTCCGGTGCGTTGTGAAAAATCTCCAAATCACTTATTGTTTTTCTTGAAATCATATATCTTTATAAGGAAATTGGTTTACTCTTTGAAATTGTATAACCAGTTCATTGTTTTGATAATCCCTTGATATGGATTCTGTTATACTTTGACATACAGGTTGGTATTGAAAACTGTTTTATTGTGGTTAATTATTTGGTCATATTATTACTTGCTAAGCATTTGGCTCACTCTTTTCCCTGTTCTAACCCACAGTTAAGCGAGAAGATGGTACGCACTTTTCAAACAGCTAGGAAGTCTTCCTATAGGGTTATTTTGGGATGCCAGCTCAGGCAGGCGATGAAGACTTGTAGAAGGTGTTGTGTATAAAGAAATGTAGAACTTTTAAGATATGGCTGTAATAACTTTTGAGACTTATGTTATGTATTTATATCAATTAGATAGTGGATGCTTGTTTCACACCATTAATTGTTAAAGATCCAGGGTAGAGTTGGGGTCGTGTCAGCATGTTTATATTATTATTCACAGGTTTATATGTATAGAGGTTGTAATGACTCCCCGATCATGACCCCAGATTGGGAGGGCGTTACAGTTTACCACTTCATTGTCTTTCCATTGATGGAAAATGCAGGCTACAAATACAAAGTTTCCTTTGTCACATGCTTGATAGATACATAGCAAGTTATGCTTATATCCATCAACTAGTGCTTCAACCCTAACTGATGATATTGTTTGCCAAATTCATGCTTCATTACTTAATCATGACTACAAATATCATCTCTACTTATCAGTAGAGGGGCTACGTTCCTCTGAGCAATTAGTGAACATGACATAAACTCTAGTAGGAATCTAGAGCTCCTGTATCTTCCTCCTGCACACTTTCAAAACCAAATCAAGCTGGCTTAGGTACCCAAGTTTCCTTGAGCTTTGGCTTTTTAGCTTTTATGACTGTCATCTTCTCTTTCTGAGCTTTGAGCTTCAAAGGATTCGACTCATTCTCATCCCTTGGTTCTGACATTGAGAAATTAGCATTCACATGTTGCTCAAGAATATCAAACCGAGACCTTCACTTTGTTTAAGGAGTAACCACTGCATATGGTGGTGTAGATATTATTTTCTAGTTTATTTTTCCGCAAGAATCATGTCAAAAGAGTTTATGGTTTTTAAGTTATGGTCGTTTTAGTAAAATTGTTCGAGTAATGAAATCGTAGAAACACATCAACTTTGTGACTATGTTTGAGACCCTTAAGAGTTGTTCAAAAATATGAAATTTTGTGGTAACATGCTAAGGTCAGTTATCAAGATGTGTGCGAAGGTTTCGAGTGCAAAAGATTATTTTTCAATTTTATAAAATGCGTAATCCGAGGTTGCGCAAGTGGAAAAGCCCTTTAAGGAGATGACACTACTCTTTGCAAACCCCCTGCCCTGTTTTGTAAAATCAGAAAAATGAGTCCTTTGACCAGAGCCCAATCTTGAGTTGATAACCTTCTAGACATTCTCTAGATTGTGCACGCGAAAACGGTGCGTCATTTGAGTAAACGGTTATCGAGTTATGAACGTTTTAGTAAAAGTGATGCAAATAGTAAAAATCTGCAGTTGACTCAACTTCAAAAATACATTTCACCTATCTAGACTCGTGTTTTTGAATCGGAACTTTTATGATAAATATTACAAATACCAAAGATGATTTTAGATGTGGTTTCGTATTTAAAAATGTTTTCAGTGATTTATTAAAAGTGTTGGAGTGCGAGTCGCAAAATAGTAATTTTCAGGAAAGTCAACTCTAGAGGTACTGTTTTGACCATCCGTTTTGGTTAAGTTAAAAGAGGAATTTCAAGTCGATTAAAACACGAAACTTGTTAAGAATTATCAAGGCAACATGTTGGTGTAAAGAACAAGGTTATAAATGGTTAGTAAGATGTATAGAATATCCTACGTTAAGTATGAATTTGAGGAACGAGTTTGGACTAAACTTATGACTTAAGTGTTTGTCGATTAACATGGACTTAGTATGAGTCTAGAGGGACCCTTAGTGCCTTGTTTGTGGTTGGCTTAAGTGTTTAAGCATTGAGTTATAAGTGGATCGTATAGGGGATTAATCACGTGTTTTCTTGACCTTGTTTAGATTGTCGGACCCCGCTACGAGCCCCTACTACATCCAGAGTACCAGGCAAGTTTACTAGTTCGTACTCTATTGTTCAGAGTATTTATATATTTTTAAATGCATAAGTATGCTATTTAAGTTTTGATAAATATAAATGCAAATATTCCATCTAGTAGTTTATACTAGATTTTATTCATGCAATTTGAAATGCATATATATTATTATTGACCTTGTTATCCGGATATTATAAAATTTATTTCATGAGTTGGTCCATATTGTTGGAACATCTATCGAGATACTTTATTCGTACTCGCCGAGAAGGTGATAAAGATATATTAAATAATATCTTCATACTATATATTAATTGATATATATATAAGTGGAGTTATATATACATAGTAAGTTGAGAATACTGATATGGGTCATCTCATTTCAAATCCATGATCAGAACAGTTTTCATATTTATTTCCTCTACTCATTCAAGGGGAAAACTAAATTATTGGAGGTGTTTATCGTTCATTGTTTCTGAACGATATTGGAGTAGTATTTTATTGAGAAGTAAATAAAGGTGCACGTGTTATTTTTACCGTGATGCCTAAGAGATTTATTGTTGAAGGTGATCGAAGATTCCGACACCTTATATTCTTGACTAAAAGATGGCAAAAGTGACCGGAGTAACGCACCGGCCCACTGAGTAGTATTTGGGGTGTGTTCGAGACGTCGTCTCATCCTTCTATCGATAGTAAATGAGTAGTGACAATGGACTGATCAATCCATTACTTGAGTAGGCGTTTGAGAAGAAGTCCAATCATTGATATCCTAACTGTTAACCGATGCCTTTGTGGTTCTGTTAACTAGGGTGTTGATCTGAGCAGTTGTTAAATTATATTTATTCAAATCAATTGAGTAGTTCCAAGAAGTTATTGGATTATATTCGAGTAGTATGGAGAATTTATTGAGATCTATTTATTCTATTATAAGAGTAGTATTCTGAGATTGACAAGAATTTCCGAGTTAATCTCTTTTTAAAAGTATATATTTATATAAGTGGAGAAGTTTTATAAAGTGGTAAAAACATATTTTTTTAAGCGAGTTGTTGTTGCTTCATATGGTGTCTATATACTTGCTGGGCATTCTGTTTGCTCATTCTTGCTATTTAAATATTATTAAACAGCGGCACCCAGAGCTGGCACTAGTGCGGTGAACCGTGATAAAGGGAAGGGGAAAGGCTATTAATCCAGCGCATTAGCCTTATAGTATATGAGAAGGGTGCGAGCTGGGAAGAAGTTGTTTAATGTTTTATTATCTAGTATTATGAAGTTGTAATAATATTTCAGAGATTCTGGGAAGAGAATTTGTGATGTAATAACTTTTGGATTATTAAGTACTTGTTCTAAGACTATAACCCGTGGAGTAGATTATGGAGTTTATTATGATTATTGTTGTAGATTATATTGTAAGCAGGTGATCGAATATTCCGCGAGAGAATGTGACGACCTGGATTCCTGTAGGGGATTTGGGGGCGTTACAGAAATGGTATCAGAGCAGTAGGTTATAAACCTTAGAACGAGAGTAGAAGGAGTTATGACTATATAAGAGAGAGTTTAGAAGCCAATAAATCGATAGGTAATATATATAATAGAACCTCAAGGAGTAGTTGGGGTAGAGGCATGATGGCCAATATCTAGTAGAATCAATTGGGACGAGAAAAACGTGTATCCATGATTTATTTATTGTGTTTCAATTTTTTAATGAGTATATAGAGAGACATGTATATATAAATAAATATATATATATATATATATATATATATATATATATATATATATATATATATAGATGCATACATATATATGTATATATATGCATATGTACAGATATATACTGTTTTGTTTCATAAGTAAATATTTCATGGGTACGCAGTTTTATTGAACTGAATGATTAATTAAGTTTTTTTTTTACCTCAGAAAAATGCCACCAAAGAGAAACAAAGATAACTTCCGGGAAGGTGAGCCTTCTACGGGGGAGAATAACAATCGAGGAGATAACCAGAACAACAACCAGAACAATCAAGGACTTAACCAACTAGTGGATTTGTTGAGGCAAACCCTAGGCCGTGGCCATCAGGGTCCTATACCCAATGTGGTAAACCAGACTGCAGCAGGTTTTAAGGCTTTTAAGTCAATACAACCACCTGAGTTTAAGGGGTTTGGAGAACCAGTCGAGGCTAGATCATGGCTGAAAGAGATGGAGAAATCTTTTAAGATTATAGGAGTAGAAGAGGGGCAGAAGACGATCTTTGCCACCTATTTGCTGAAGGAAGAGGCGAATTATTGGTGGGAGTCTAAGGAAGCAATGGAACCTGAAGGGGTAGTAACCTGGGAAAGATTCACTGAGTTGTTTTTGCAGAAGTATTTTCCTGAGCATATGGAGAGTAGGATGGAGATAAAGTTCTTAGAGCTAAAGCAGAATAATAGGACAGTTGCTGAGTATGAGAATGATTTTACCGAGCTATCTAGGTTCGTGCCACATTTCGTAGATACTGATAAGAAGAAGGCGAGGAGGTTTCAGCATGGGTTGAAACCGTGGATAAAAACTAGGATAGCTGCTTTTGAGCTTACTGAGTATGTTAAAGTGGTGAATAAGGCGGAAGTAATATAGGCAGGAAGTAATTTTGATCCAAAGGAAAATGAAGGGAAGAAAAGAAAATCGGAGAGTTGGGGAGGATATCCGACTAGTGGGACATTTCAGAACCAACATGGTAGGAGGTCCGGGTTTCAGCCTGTAAGATTTGGAGGATCTAACCGAGCAGAAAGTGCGAATAGTGTACAAGTAGGACAACAGGGAAATGAGAGCCAGTTTAGGCAGCCAAGACCACCATTGCCAGACTGTGAGGTATGTGGAAAGAAGCATCCAGGAGCATGTGCAAAATCAGAGGGTAGGTGTCATAAATGTGGTCAAGAGGGGCATCAACGGATGAATTGTCCCAGGAGGGGAGTAGTTTGCTACAAATGTGGAAAGGAGGGTCACATCTCTAGAGACTGTAAAGCATCAGCAATGGGACTTGTGGCTCCACGACAAAGTAGTGGAGTTAATAGCAACCAATCAACCGCTAGGATTTTTAATATGACGGTGGCCGATGGCATGAGGGAGATGGACGAGAAAGAAGGTACACGTTTTCGTAATTTTGTAAATGTGTATATAAATGATGAGCCGATATAAAAATAGAGGTATGTTAAAGAAGGGGAAAGGAGTAACATAGACGGAATAGACGATATAGCATGAGAGTTTATAATCGAAATATGGGGGGCATAAAACTAGTAAGAGTAATGAGGAGATATTGGGAAGTAGGGTACGAGATAAGCAACCTTAACTATTGACTACGTTGATTCCGAGGACGGGATCCTTTTTAGGAGGGGAGTCTATAACACCCCTAGATTATCTTCTATTATTTAATATTATAAATAGTGACTTTGGTTATATTGTGTAATTTTTTTTTTCTTTTCAACCACCTTATATAGAAGATGGAAGATTCATATTTCGAGATTATATTCGTGTTGTGTGAGTAGAATAAGTGAATGCAAACGAGGACGGAATTCGACGATTCTTATTTTATTGTGACTTGAGTTAATCAAGCTATCGAAGAGTACGATAACCTTATAAGTACTCGAGGAGTTAATGAGTTAGAGTTTTTAAATATTTAATCAAGAGATTATCATATTGAGAATGTACACCGAAAACCCTGAGCAACGGAACGATTTAGAGGTTAATCGGAGATTGTGACGAAATTGAGCGGTATAGAAAATACGTAGCGAATTGTGATTAAACGAGAGAGTGATACAAGTATTAAACCATCCACTATCTTCTTAAACACACTAAAGGAAGGGACATGTGTTGGTTTGTGAAGCTAGCCACCATACCATTCAAGACACCAAGCTTAGTCAAGGTGTTCACATGTGTCCTTAGAATGATGTAAGGCATGAGCTCACTCTCCACTAACACTTATCACACAAACAATCGGCACTCTTGCATTATTTCAAGGAAACAAATCAAAAAAACAAAGAGAAAAAGAAAACAAGAGCAAGCAAAACACAAACTCTCCAAAACTGTTCAGCAGAAACCAGATCCAAAGAAAAATTCATATCTCCACTGATATCCATTCATAAATCACCAACTTTTAAAAATAGCTCCTTCATTGTATGGAGAACACACGTTTAAAATTTCATGGCCAACAAAGGAGTGTAGCCTAGTCAAATCCCTTCCCCAAGTCGGAGAACCGAAACTGTCCAGCCTTTCCCAGTTTTGACCACTCACCTTAGAAAGCCAATAAGTCGAGCTTCAAGCATCTCCTGGTGATGAGATAGGACTCAAAAGAAATCCCTTGAAGAGTAGAAGGTGTGGTAAAAAGTTGAGAACTAAACTCTTATTTTTCGATTTTATATATGGATCTTACAAAGTGATGATGAATAGTAACTCCGAAATTTTATTAACTTGTTTTCTTGATTGGATCTTAAGGTTTAAGCTTTGTAAGGAGTATCTAAGGCTTGTTGAGTGATTGTGAGCACTTGTTAGTGTTGGTAGAGCATCAAGCAAGGTAAAATCTTTGAACCACCTTTGAGTTTTATAGAGTTTTTGATGAGATCTTAAGTTGTTTACAAGATGAGTTCTTGATTAGTGTTTTAGTGGTTGATTCAAGTTTGTTTGTTGTGTGGTGGTCATGGGACCTTACCACTGGCCTTAGAGCCTCTTGACAGTAGTAATTGATGTTGTTAAGCCATGAGTTGCTTTGATGTTATGCTTGAGGCATGTACGAATTTGGAATGTTTGATTTATAGCCGTCGTAATGATGAAATTTTGTTAACCCTTAAAGACAGTATCAAACCGAGACCTTCACTTTGTTTAAGGAGTAACCAATGCATATGGTGGTGTATATATTATTTTCTAGTTTATTTTTCCGCAAGAATCATGTTAAAAGAGTTTATGGTTTTTAAGTTATGGTCGTTTTAGTAAAAATTGTTCGAGTAATGAAATCGTAGAAACACATCAACTTTGTGACTATGTTTGAGACCCTTAAGAGTTGTTCAAAAATATGAAATTTTGTGGTAACATGCTAAGGTCTGTTATCAAGATGTGTGCGAAGGTTTCGAGTGCAAAAGATTATTTTTCAATTTTATAAAATGCGTAAGCCGAGGTTGCGCAAGTGGAAAAGCCCTTTAAGGAGATGACACTACTCTTTGCAAACCCCCTGCCCTGTTTTGTAAAATCAGAAAAATGAGTCCTTTGACCAGAGCCCAATCTTGAGTTGATAACCTTCTAGACATTCTCTAGATCGTGCACGCGAAAACGGTGCGTCATTTGAGTTAACGGTTATCGAGTTATGAACGTTTTAGTAAAAGTGATGCAAATAGTAAAAATCCGCAGTTGACTCAACTTCAAAAATACATTTCACCTATCTAGACTCGTGTTTTCGAATCAGAACTTTTATGATAAATATTACAAATACCAAAGATGATTTTAGAAGTGGTTTCGTATTTAACAATGTTTTCAGTGATTTATTAAAAGTGTTGGAGTGCGAGTCGCAGAATAGTAATTTTCAGGAAAGTCAACTCTAGAGGTACTTTTTTGACCATCCGTTTTGGTTAAGTTAAAAGAGGAATTTCGAGTCGATTAAAACACGAAACTTGTTAAGAATTATCAAGGCAACATGTTGGTGTAAAGAACAAGGTTATAAATGGTTAGTAAGATGTATAGAATATCCTACGTTAAGTATGAATTTGAGGAACGAGTTTGGACTAAACTTATGACTTAAGTGTTTGTCGATTAACATGGACTTAGTATGAGTTTAGAGGGACCCTTAGTGCCTTGTTTGTGGTTGGCTTAAGTGTTTAAGCATTGAGTTATAAGTGGATCGTATAGGGGATTAATCACGTGTTTTCTTGACCTTGTTTAGATTGTCGGACCCCGCTACAAGCCCCTACTACATCCAGAGTACCAGGCAAGTTTACTAGTTCATACTCTATTGTTCAGAGTATTTATATATTTTTAAATGCATAAGTATGCTATTTAAGTTTTGATAAATATAAATGCAAATATTCCATCTAGTAGTTTATACTGGATTTTATTCATGCAATTTGAAATGCATATATATTATTATTGACCTTGTTATCCGGATATTATAAAATTTATTTCATGAGTTGGTCCATATTGTTGGAACATCTATCGAGATACTTTATTCGTACTCGCCGAGAAGGTGATAGAGATATATTAAATAATATCTTCATACTATATATTAATTGATATATATATAAGTGGAGTTATATATACATAGTAAGTTGAGAATACTGATATGGGTCATCTCATTTCAAATCCATGATCAGAACAGTTTTCATATTTATTTCCTCTACTCATTCAAGGGGAAAACTAAATTATTGGAGGTGTTTATCGTTCATTGTTTCTGAACGATATTGGAGTAGTATTTTATTGAGAAGTAAATAAAGGTGCACGTGTTATTTTTACCGTGATGCCTAAGAGATTTATTGTTGAAGGTGATCGAAGATTCCGACACCTTATATTCTGGACTAAAAGATGGCAAAAGTGACCGGAGTAATGCACCGGCCCATTGAGTAGTATTTGGGGTGTGTTCGAGACGTCGGCTCATCCTTCTATCGATAGTAAACAAGTAGTGAAAATGGACTGATCAATCCATTACTTGAGTAGGCGTTTGAGAAGAAGTCCAATCATCGATATCCTAACTGTTAACCGATGCCTTTGTGGTTCTGTTAACTAGGGTGTTGATCTGAGCAGTTGTTAAATTATATTCATTCAAATCAATTGAGTTGTTCCAAGAAGTTATTGGATTATATTCGAGTAGTATGGAGAAGTTATTGAGATCTATTTATTCTATTATAAGAGTAGTATTCTTAGATTGACAAGAATTTCCGAGTTAATCTCTTTTCAAAAGTATATATTTATATAAGTGGAGAAGTTTTATAAAGTGGTAAAAACATATTTTTTTAAGCGAGTTGTTGTTGCTTCATATGGTGTCTATATACTTGCTGGGCATTCTGTTTGCTCATTCTTGCTATTTAAATATTATTAAACAGCGGCACCCAGAGCTGGCACTAGTGCGGCGAACCGTGATAAAGGGAAGGGGAAAGGCTATTAATCCAGCGCATTAGCCTTATAGTATATGAGAAGGGTGCGAGCTGGGAAGAAGTTGTTTAATGTTTTATTATCTAGTATTATGAAGTTGTAATAATATTTCAGAGATTCTGGGAAGAGAATTTGTGATGTAATAACTTTTGGATTATTAAGTACTTGTTCTAAGACTATAACCCGTGGAGTAGATTATGGAGTTTATTATGATTATTGTTGTAGATTATATTGTAAGCAGGTGATCGAATATTCCGCGAGAGAATGTGAGGACCTGGATTCCTATAGGGGATTTGGGGGCGTTACAATGACTCCCCGATCATGACCCCAGATTGGGAGGGCGTTACAGGTTGGTATCAGAGCGGTCAGTTTTTGGTCACTGAAACAAGCCAGGATTAGGTGTAACATTAAAAAGGGAATATAAGGTGAGAAGTAGGACTTAAGCTTATTAGGTAAGATAGGATTTGTAGATGCAGGTTACTTTTTGGATGAGTATTAGTAGAAATGAGATAACCCTTTACCGTTTAAGTATCTTCTTGGTTTATTGTTGTGTTGTTGCAGATAAAGGCTGTTTCGAGAGATTACCCTGCATCTGAGATTCCTTTTCCTAAGCCATATCCGTCAGTATCAGTGTATACACCCGGCCAAGTGGAGATTTACATTACCCTTTAGGTAAATTTCTTTCCTGACAGTATAGCTGCAAGTCAAGGCAGATTTATTGCTTATATATCAAATGAAGGGGTTTGAGATGGATGGAATATTGAAATGAATTTTGGATTATATGTGGATGATTGAGTTAGTATTTGAGATAATTTTAAAACAGGGCATAGTTCACTTTATGAATAGGTCATGCCGAATTTTCTGCAGAAATATTAACTTAAGTTACGCACTTTCATGTTTTATAGTATTTCGACATATCGAGCGAGTATACGCGGAAACCGTTTGAAGATCAGGTTACGAACGAGGAAACTAATTCGAAGCTGGAAGAATCAATCGGAGGGTCAGACTACCAGTTTGGAAGACATCACTTGTAGATCCTTATGTACTTTCTAGAATTTCATCTGCGACTTCGGCTGCACCACGAATGTTATAGGAAACACCACGCCAAGTGTCGTATCAAGTGTAGTTAGATTTGAGCGAGAGTAGAATCCCCAAGATAACGTTTAGAAAGACTTAGATAGATTATTTACGATATAATAACGAATTTTTCCCCCGCGATAGAGACATTCATCCAGAGAAGTGGCCTAAGTGTAGATTATTTCTTTAGTCAAGATTTCATACAGTTGATTTACTGGCGGGACTTACCTATAACCTCAAACTAGAAATTTACTTCCCTAAGGACCATCTACATGAGACAAGGCATGATTACCTCCATACGTTCGATGTAAGGGTAAGTCGGTTCACAACTAGCCATTGATTTTATTCAATTTCCTTTTTAAAAGATTCAAATTTTTTCATTTCTATTATGTTATTCTTTACGAAATACCTCTACTGTTCAGAGGCTACTTGATCCAATATTATATATATATATGTATAATATAAACTCTTGAAACCCTTACACTTTTCCTATATTCCTATATAGGGGATTCAGGGACTTTCTATCTGTGTGATAGAAGTCTGATGGGACGCCACCAGTGCTGTTTGTCATGGAAGTACTAAAGGTTGGCCACCTTCTGTACCTTGTTGTTTAAATTGACAAATGCAACCTGATAAAGTTCGATGATCATTTTGATCTCTTAGTTTGATTCTTTTTTTTTTACCAGAAATTCTTACTAACCATACTTGTCATATATCCATATCTATTGACACCTTCCTATCTATTGATTCATTCTGTCGGAAACTCTTAGAGGTATCAGCGATTTGAAATTTGCAAAGGCAAATGGCGATATTCTAAGTTTCAAGTTGTACTTATATTGACGGGAAACTATTTTGATCAAAAATGGGAAATTGTTTTAAAAAGGAGGGATTGTATGTCGAGTCAGATTGCTCAAAAGACTTACAACGCGATGCCAACGTTTATTACTACCAAGAGTTTGGTTTGGATAAGGAGAAGGTAACAAGGATATACGAATACGAATCATGTTGAAGTAAGAAATAAAGTGATTGATCACAACAGAAGAAGCTAGAAAAAGGGAAGCCAGAGACACCGGAAGGAAGCCAACAAATAGGGAACTTTCAGAACCATTTCAACATATGGCCTGAGTTTTAGTCAAATAGGAATGTTGGATTTGGAAGACCAGAAACTGGAAGTGATGGGCAAGGGAACCGTCCACAAGATTTGGATCAACAAAAACCCCTGAGACCTCCGATACTAGAATTTAGAACTTGTGGAAAGAGGCAACTGGGAGTTTTAATAAGATCAATATGGTACGTTACAAGTGTACTTAGAGAGGACACTACGCAATGAGAGCCATAAATCGAAGGCAAGAGTTATGTGTATCAAGTGTGGAGAGATATGCCGTTTCTTAAGAGGATGTAATCACTAAGTCCAGTAAGCAATATGTTAAGAATGAATGGACCACCATTTACTAAGAAACCAAGGACAAGAACCTTAATATGACCATGAGCGATGTAGTGAAAACAAGGATGTAGTTACAGATACGTTTCACATAGATTACGGAAATGCCAAAGTATTAATTTTCTTAGGATGACTTGATTCCTGTCAAGTCAAGGAAATTTGATGCAAATTCTAAGAATGGATTAGTTAAAAGAGTATGGGGAAAATGGAATTGTGAGCGTCAAGGTTGTCAAGCATATTTTGCACATGTGGTTAACACCAGTAAAGAGACACCTCTAGGGAAAAGATTCCAGTAGTTGATGAATTTCCGGAGGTATTTCTCGACGATATTTCAGGTTTACCTCACAAGATGGAAATAGAGTTTGTTGTGGACTTCGCACCCGGAGTAGAACGAATTTCAAAGGCACCATCTAGATTGACACCAATGAAAATGAAAGAGAAATTGTGTGCAAAGTTTTCTAAGGGCGAGTTTTGGTTGAAAGAATTACAATTATTAGGGCAGGTAGTTAGTGGAGAAGGAATCCAAGTGGACTCAGTTAAGGTTGAAGCGGTAATGAATTGGGTAAGGTCTAAGACACATACATAAGTTAGAAGTTTTATGAGATTGGATGGAGAGTATCGAAGGTTTTTCAAGGATTGTACCAAGATAGCCACACCATTAATCAAGCTTACTAGAAAGCATTCAAGAGTTAAAGAAGAAGATAAATGGATAAGGAAATATATTTAAATTGCTAGAGGAACAGAACCCTTTAGTCGAGCCATAATGGTATAAGGGATTCGTTGTTACTGGAAAATGATGACTCGTGTACCTTAGGACAATATCAACGACTAAATTGAGATAACAGCCTTGTGTTAAGAATCAAGACTGATTTAACATGATAAGATAACTGTGTATGTTTCTAGACAACTGAAGAACCACGAGTGGAAACACCTGACAAAGGACTAAGAATTAGCCACAATAGTCTTCTCATCGATTTGGAGGCCTACTTATATGAAGGAAAGTATGAAATCTATTCGGATAATAAGCATTTGAAATATATTTTTCACCGAAAAGGAGCTGTATACATAAGGTAGAGATAATGGTTAGGACTGATCCAGGAATTTGAGAGAGTAGGAATGGAGGTTCGTATCTCAGATCAAGCTACGGAGATGATATACATATATACAATGAATTTTCAACGTGAGCTGCTAGAGAAAAGTAGAAAACGTTAAGCAGAAGTGATGAACGATAGCATGAGTAACTTTACAGGAGAAAGTAGAAGGAGTCAAAAGGATGATAAAAGACTTGTTAGGTTTTTCTCTAAAATTGGATACCCAATGTGACATGGTTAAAGAATGAGATACCGAATGATGCACGTGAATTCGAAGTATTCGATCCATCCCAGAAGTACAAGGATGTAACAAGGCTTAAAAGAAAATCTTGGTGGACATATATGAAAGAGATAGTACTGGATGAGTAAGTAAGTGTTTTACTTGTTAGAGAGTTAAGACTGAAAATCAAAGACCTAGCGGATAATTTCAACCAATAGAAATTCCCGAGTTGAAATAGGAACATATTATGATTCCAAGTCGGTACATTCCCTTTTTCCATCAACGAGACACATTCATTGGATAAATTGGTTTTATCTGTGAGAGATAGTAGTAAAGCATGAGGTTCAAGTATCAATCGAATCTTACCAAGACCCTCAATTTAATTCAAGATTTGGAAGAAAGTTTTTGGCATGCTCAGAAACTAAGTTGAATATGTGTACTGTTTATCGTCCTTAAACTTATAGTCATAGTGGATAGACTATCTAGACAATCGAAGATATACATGGATTTTGTGCGATGGATTTTGAAAGCAATTGAGGTGATCATTTACCATTAGTGGAATTCTTTTACCGCAACAACTATCACGCAAGTATTGGAATGCCCCGTATGAAGCATTGTATGGAAGGAAATGTAGGTCGCCTGGGTATTGGGAAGAAGTGGGAAAACGAAAAGTTTTGGGACCCGAGCTAGTGCAATAAACAAAGGAAAAGATTGAAATCATTCGGAAAAGACTAGTTACGGCACAAGACAGACAACGGGAGTACGCTGACCAAGACAGGAAGGATCTAAGTTTTGAAGAAGGAGATCAAGTGTTGCTAAAAATGTTGCCATGGGAAGGAGTTACAAGATTTGGCAAGAAAAGGGAAACTTAGCTCGAGATATGTAGGATCGTTTGAGATACTGAGACATATTGGAAAAGTTGCATATAAGCTAGCGTTACCACCACACATGGAGCACATCCATAATGTTTTTCATGTGTCGATGCTTAAGAGGTTTAATCATGATACAAATCACGTAATCGAATATGAACCTATTGAGATTCAACCTGATTTGTCATATGTAGAACAACCGGTAGAAATTCAGGACCGTATGGATAGGAAATTAAGGAATATGACTGTTAAGCTAGTTGAGGTTTTGTGGAGAAATCCCAAAGTTGAAGAATCGACTTGGGAACTTGAGAGCGAGATGCTTGAAAAGTATCCGCATTTGTTTTTATAAGGTTAGATTCCGAGGACAGAATCTTTTTAAGGGGGGAAGGTTATAACGACTCAGAAAAACGCTTGCACAGTATTAATATTTAATAATATTTGAAGTCTATAATATGTGAATATTATGTGAAAGGTGGATATTTGAGAATGTGATGATTAGATGTTTACTTGGTGAATGGTATGGATTAAAATATATGTGTATGCTTTTAATTGCATATTATATGATTTTATTATTAAAAATCAATTCTTTTGACCTTCCAGGAATTTTATAAAATTATCGGAGATGCTTGTTATTGTGAAATATCTTTCACAACCTTTATTTTATATTCTATTACTTTCTAAAATTAGTGGAGGAATTTATTTTTGGTGTTAAGGATTTAAAACTGATTTTTATGAGGTAAATGTCATTTATATGATTTAAACTTTGAAAATTCATATTTAATTCAGTTTTGATCCTAAAAATATTTTAAAAGTATGTGTGAGCTTGTAAATATGTGCTCTATATTCTTAAATAAAGAGTTTGATTTTTTAGATATTAAATTTCATATTATTCCGGGAATATGTGAAGGTGGTAGGGTATGTGTAAAATTATTTGTTAGTTAATTTGAGCCGGCAAAATTTGATTTGATTAAAATAGTTGAAAATTTGTTTAATTACAATTCTTGTACATTTAAATATTTTTGGAACAATTAGGGTATTTAAATTATTATTTTTAGTATCGCAATTAGTCCCGCTATTTGTAGTCAAGGTGCTAATGAAAGTATTGTGGTTTCATCCTTATCTAATCCTACCTAATCCTATACTAAACTCACACCACACAAAACATACACACACCACATAAACACACGCACACACACAGCTCCTCGGAAAAAGAAAAGAAACGGAGAGAATCCAGAAAATTCTCTTGTTCGTTTTCTTTCTGCAACAACCCACCTCCCCACTCGTCTTCTTCTCCGTTTTACCACCGTCACCCCTCTGTTTTTCTTCTTCCACGCACAACCGCGCCGCGCCGCCGCAGTCCTCTTTCCGGCCGCCGCCGTCTGTTTGTTTTCCAGCCAGCACCGCCAACCACCACTCATGTTCAAGCTTCAAAGTTAGTGGGTATATAAAATCAAAAACCTTACTGTATTACTTCGTTTTCTTTTCGTTTTGATCATTGTTTATGTGTTGTTGATTATCTATCTGCGGTATAATTCGTTTTCTTTCCTTTTCTTTCATTTAATTGTTTGGAAATATTTATGCAGAAATAGTGGGGACTGATTTCTTGATTATAGTTCTAATAAAATGGTTAGTGTACGGTAATTGTAGGATTTAGTTCGTGTTGTTATTGATTTATGAGTTTATAAATTCGTTTTTATTATTAAGTTGTGTTATTAATGAAATCGTTTTTTTATAGTAATTAATTAATAATTCGTTTTTGACTATTAATTCATGATTATTATAAACTCGTTTATATATATATATATGTATGTTTTTTTATTTCGTTTTATTCAAGTATCAGTTATCAATTCCTATATTTGTTTTTTCTGTATTAGTTGTTTATAAATGGCTATGCAGAATTTGCGAAATGATTTTGAGAATAGCTCGATTAATTTAGTTAGCATAAGTAAATCTTAGTGTTTAATTCGCATTATAGGTATGGTTTTATTGCTTCATTTTATTTATGTGTTGATTATTAATTCATTTTTCTGTTTTACTTGTTACAAATAATTTATGCAGAATTTTGAGTATGTTAATTTATGTTAGCAGATTTTGATGATGAATTATGTATGCAGATTTTAGAGTGAATGTTTTGGCAGAAAACCTTTTAGTGTGTTTTGATAGTCGAGTCTTTTAGTTAGTACATATATATAAATTTCAATGTTTAATTGTTTTGGAATTATTTAATATTTTGTTGGTTGTGCAAGTTTTGTTTTAATAAAGGAAAGTGTGATGCAGATTTTCCTTATAAGTTACCTATAGTTCTAGTTATGTTCAGCATAATTTAAATCTTAGTAGCCTATTTATTTAGTAGTTCATTTTAGTATGTTAAGTTGGATTACGGATTATATCTTCGTGAGTAGTTAATGTTTTAATTGTATATTGTAAATGGATGTATTTAAAGTTGATTGTAATTTAAAGTTTAGTTTTGAGTTGTAAACTAGTTGGGATATTGATCTTGGTATTCTGGTTTGATTCCCAGCTTGGAAATTTTTATAGTTGATGGTTGAGGTATTTATGTTGTTATTTACTGTTAAATATACAGGTTATTGTTGTGTTGTACTATGTGATCCGTCCTGTGACTGGGGACGCAGCATAGTACATGCAAAATTTCTGGCTAGTCCTGTTTACGAACGGGTCATGCCGAAATTTCGTAAAATCTTTATATTTATTTATTATATGCATTTTATTATTAGTGTTTCAAGGAGGAATTGAATTTGATTTATTTTATTACAGGCTTGACCTGATTTACTTATTTGATTATTTTTGGATTTATGATAAATGTTTTGGTAGAGTATGCGCAACAGAATTTCAGCTTTTAAGATTGATTGCATTATTTGTAAAGGTGTTAAGGATATGGTTAGCATTGGTCAAATTGATTTAAAGGGATAACCAAGTGTGGTATAAACGGAAAGTTAGGATATATATTTATATGTTAAATGAGTATGTTATGTGAACCTGAATGACAATGTGTGATTACGTGAGTTTTGTGCTTATTATATGGTTAAGAGTTATAAGTGGTATAAATATTATGTGTTTACGCGTTTAGGGAACGTTGGGTAGTTTAGAATAAGGGTTAGAATGTTGAGAGGATCTTTCTGAGATAGTATATACTCTTTTGTAGAGTCACGAGACGTGGAACATAGAGATAAAGGCAAGTCAAAGGTGGAAAATCAGTGAATCTGATTACTCTTTTTAGCTACTTAAGGCAAGTAATATTAACTTGTTTTCGTATTTCGATTCCTTTCTTTCAGTTTGACATATATGAATTGCTAACTTGCTTTGATATACTTTTAAATTCTGGAAACACATATTGTTTATTGATAACCCTTATCCCTGTTCATATACCATGTTGTTCTGTACACCCTACTTTGTTTAGTTTACTTTCCTTGAACCTTTATACCCTGATTATATCAATGTATTAAGGCTCAATAAACTATGCATTCCCTTTATACCTGAAAGTGATTATGCATGAACCATATCTTCCTTAAACTTTCCTTCAGACCTTATCTTTACCCTTTGATTTTACCTACATTTAAATACCTATTAACCTGAGATTCTATTGCATTAAATTTGAACTCGTACCTGTGAATCACACGCTTACTTGAATTTGGAGATACATGAACTTTCACTTTTAACCTATACAAGTACTCATTTATTGATTCAAAAAGGAATTCTTTTATAAGGAAGGTTTTAAAGGAAAGGGAATTTTAAAATTTACAATCATTTTCTGATTTATGGTTTTCACGGATTTCTAAGATTTGGAGGCGTAGGAGGCCGAGTGACGCCGGCCCATCACTTTTTAATTATAATGAATGGACTAGGGATGGACTAGTCTAAAGGCCAATGTGTGCCTATTGGGGACCCAATACAAGGACCAGAGGGACTGTGTGTCCGGTATGGGGACTTTACGTGGCTGATCACCCGTATTGTCCGGTGCGTTGTGAAAAATCTCCAAATCACTTATTGTTTTTCTTGAAATCATATATCTTTATAAGGAAATTGGTTTACTCCTTGAAATTGTATAACCAATTCATTTTTTTGATAATCCCTTGATATGGATTCTGCTATACTTTGACATACATGTTGGTATTGAAAACTGTTTTATTGTGGTTAATTATTTGGTCATATTATTACTTGCTGAGCATTTGGCTCACTCTTTTCCCTGTTCTAACCCACAGTTAAGCGAGAAGATGGTACGCACTTTTCAAACAGCTAGGAAGTCTTCCTATAGGGTTATTTTGGGATGCCAGCTCAGGCAGGCGATGAAGACTTGTAGAAGGTGTTGTGTATAAAGAAATGTAGAACTTTTAAGATATGGCTGTAATAACTTTTGAGACTTATGTTATGTATTTATATCAATTAGATAGTGGATGCTTGTTTCACACCATTAATTGTTAAAGATCCAGGGTAGAGTTGGGGTCGTGTCAGCATGTTTATATTATTATTCACAGGTTTATATGTATAGAGGTTGTAATGACTCCCCGATCATGACCCCAGATTGGGAGAGCGTTACAGTTTACCACTTCATTGTCTTTCCATTGATGGAAAATGCAGGCTACAAATACAAAATTTCCTTTGTCACATGCTTGATAGATACATAGCAAGTTATGCTTATATCCATCAACTAGTGCTTCAACCCTAACTGATATATTGTTTGCCAAAGTCATGCTTCATTACTTAATCATGACTAAAAATATCATCTCTACTTATCAGTAGAGGGGCTACGTTCCTCTGAACAATTAGTGAACACGACAGAAACTCTAGTAGGAATCTAGAGCTCCTGTATCTTCCTCCTGTACACTTTCAAAACCAAATCAAGCTGGCTTAGGTACCCAAGTTTCCTTGAGCTTTGGCTTTTTAGCTTTTATGACTGTCATCTTCTCTTTCTGAGCTTTGAGCTTCAAAGGATTCGACTCATTCTCATCCCTTGGTTCTGACATTGAGAAATTAGCATTCACATGTTGCTCAAGAATATCAAACCGAGACCTTCACTTTGTTTAAGGAGTAACCACTGCATATGGTGGTGTAGATATTATTTTCTAGTTTATTTTGCCGCAAGAATCATGTCAAAAGAGTTTATGGTTTTTAAGTTATGGTCGTTTTAGTAAAAATTGTTCGAGTAATGAAATCGTAGAAACACATCAACTTTGTGACTATGTTTCAGACCCTTAAGAGTTGTTCAAAAATATGAAATTTTGTGGTAACATGCTAAGGTCAGTTATCAAGATGTGTGCGAAGGTTTCGAGTGCAAAAGATTATTTTTCAATTTTATAAAATGCGTAAGCCGAGGTTGCGCAAGTGGAAAAGCCCTTTAAGGAGATGACACTACTCTTTGCAAACCCCCTGCCCTGTTTTGTAAAATCCGAAAAATGAGTCCTTTGACCAGAGCCCAATCTTGAGTTGATAACCTTCTAGACATTCTCTAGATCGTGCACGCGAAAACGGTGCGTCATTTGAGTTATCGGTTATCGAGTTATGAACATTTTAGTAAAAGTGATGCAAATAGTAAAAATCCGCAGTTGACTCAACTTCAAAAATACATTTCACCTATCTAGACTCGTGTTTTCGAATCGGAACTTTTATGATAAATATTACAAATACCAAAGATGATTTTAGAAGTGGTTTCGTATTTAAAAATGTTTTCAGTGATTTATTAAAAGTGTTGGAGTGCGAGTCGCAGAATAGTAATTTTCAGGAAAGTCAACTCTAGAGATACTGTTTTGACCATCCGTTTTGGTTAAGTTAAAAGAGGAATTTCTAGTCGATTAAAACACGAAACTTGTTAAGAATTATCAAGGCAACATGTTGGTGTAAAGAACAAGGTTATAAATGGTTAGTAAGATGTATAGAATATCCTACGTTAAGTATGAATTTGAGGAACGAGTTTGGACTAAACTTATGACTTAAGTGTTTGTCGATTAACATGGACTTAGTATGAGTCTAGAGGGACCCTTAGTGCCTTGTTTGTGGTTGGTTTAAGTGTTTAAGCATTGAGTTATAAGTGGATCGTATAGGGGATTAATCGCGTGTTTTCTTGACCTTGTTTAGATTGTCGGACCCCGCTACGAGCCCCTACTAAATCCAGAGTACAAGGCAAGCAAACTTTTTAAACTTTTCAGGTGGGTTTCTCGGAAAAAGCCCACCTGAGGTGTATATTGAAGAATTATCTGGTTTTGTTTTTCAACAAACTCCAGCTGCTTACACAGATGATGGAAGAGAGCCTAAGTGTTTTTACATTCGGCTTTGTGCTCTCTTCTCATACATTTCTATGCTACTCCACACAGTCTTATATACATCGACTATGTGTTACAAACAAAACCTACAACATAATAAAATATTACATTTTGGTTCTGCTTGTTCACATGCTCGTCTTAGAAACTATCCTATTCGGGAAATTCCTTGGCTAACATCAAAGATAAACTTGTATAATCCCAAATATTGCTTTCTGATTGAGTGTGCTGCTCTCTTCAGAAATTACTAAGTCCATGCAATTGACCTAGCTTCCAAGCCCATGTGACATCTGCATGAAAGAGACCTTTCCTTGGTTACCCAACTGTCAAGTCACTATCAGCTGAGATAAGTGAACTTGTAGTATTCATATAGGTCTTCATGCTTGTCAAGCCTTTCCTTTGTGTCCAGCTAGAAGTTAAACTTCTAGGTAGCTACCTTAACTCTTATTTTTCCATCGAGACATAAAAGACAATAGATGACTTCACATTTCACTTGTAGGAATTTGAGCCTTCGAATATTTACAATTTTGACTCCCTATTCCATACATCTTTTGCATCGTTATCCAACATCTTTTAGTCACGGGTGTATAATGATGATCTCTGAGACTGTCCTCCATTCAACCTGCTAAATAAAGAAACCTCCAAAAGATTCTGTTACATAGATTTGTTTTCCATGTTGAATGAGATGAACATCAGTAGGCGTATTAATTCCATATCCGTAGACTACCATTTTACGTCAATTATCTATAGAAAGGTAATATCAGAATATCCGTAGAAGTAATATTCCATAACGGTATTCATAGATGAGACATGACATTCTTGACTGCATCCATAGATAGACCATAACCTCCTTAACCACATCCAAAGATAAATCATGACATCCTTAGTTGTTTCTGATGATCAACTTCCTTCAGTTTTTATCCGTAGATATGATGTCCCCAGCTTTTATCCGTAGATGAGATAAGATGTTCCTAGCTTCTATCCATTGATGAGATAAGATGTCCTCAACTTCTATCCGTTGATGGCATATGACGTTTTCAGCTTGTATCCGTAGATGAAATAATATTTCATAGCATGATCCGTAGAATGGATACACTTAGCTTCATCTTTAGATAAAACATCTTGTCATCTTTATCGATTCATCATTACTGAGTTGATTATGCAGACTTACTATTGAAACACTTGGTGCTTGGTTAGACGTCCGTTGGCTTGCTTCTGAATTGTTTCCTAACTTGATGACATAATATCTTCCAATCATTTGGTGTGGCTTTTAGACCTTGGATAGATAAAATGCCTTCCAGTTAGCTTCCTGATTTATCAGCTTCTGTGAACTAGCTTTCTGACAATCAGCTTCTGTGTCGAGATCAAATTCTTGTCTTGAGCATTTTGTTATCATCATTCCAAATCGGTCAACCCTAACATACTTGATACAAATGATTGACACAAGAATTTAAAGAAGAAGCCAAATAAACTATAAAAGGACTGAAAACAGATAAGCAAAATTGGACCATATCGTTTTTTCTTTAATATCTACAGACCTAAGGGATGTGTGAGGATGATAATATCATGATACTCCGGATGAAGAAGATTCAAGTTTTTAAAATCTTGAAACATACTATTGTAAAGCTTATGGTTATTTAAATTGAAATTTTTTGAGAATATAATGTTATTTACTGTTTAGAACTAATGTTACCCTTATATGGCAGATTTCTTTGCATTTGGGGATGATCGAAGAATGCCATGGTTTACACTGGTGTTATGTACTGTTTAGAACTAATTTTACCCTTATATGGCAAATTTCTTTGCATTTGGGGATGATCGGAGAATGCCATGTTTTACACTAGTGCATCAACGTCAATAATGAGGTGGCTTGCCGTGATTTGTCTATACTAAATCATTGTCATGGCATCTTTTGGAAATACTATATTGTACTATATCTTGCTGCATACATGTTGTAATTGTGTCGCACCAATCAGATGAAGAGAGGAACATCGTTTAACGAGTGTATCATGTTGGTCCTACAAATAACTATATATATTTTTTAATTTTTTATACATGTTATAATTTTAACACCAATCAATATAGTTTAGGAGAATGAACAAAACTATAAACTTGACACAATTTCTCTCTAAAAATTGACATCTAGAACATGCACGTGCCTTGCACGGGCTATAAAGCTAGTTATATATGGTCTGTTCGGCAAGCATAGCTTATGCATTACAAGTTGATAATAGCTTATGAGGGGTGTTTGTGTACTCAGCTTATTTGATAACTTATAACTTATAAGTTGAATGTTAGAAATCACCAACATCTATTATCTATTATATATATAATAGAGCAACTAGGGGGTTCAATGAGTCAATTTATTCAAGTTAAATTACCAAAATACCCTTCTAAATTATATTTTAATTATACATGTATTAATTACAATTAATACTCATCTACTTTAATATGCGTACATTAATTGTGTCCAACTCACTATTGCATATCATTGATATTTATTATTATTTCAATATTTAATATTAACAATTTATGATTAGATATTATTTTTTATAGAAAATATTAAAACTTTTAAACATTAAATAAATTGTAACAATGATGATTGATAATTGTTAATTGAAAGAGATTATCAACTAATTTAGAGCTTCATTCACTATTGCAAAGTGATGCATATGAAATCTTATTTTGCTAAATTAAAAAAAAACAAACTTTTGGCCTTATGGCATATTTCGTATCTAGGTTCGCTATTTGGTTCATTACATTTATTTGCTTATATAGCAGACGGTTTAGGGAGATCAAAAGTAATTATAGACCAAATAAATGATGATAAAAAATAATGAATATGGCGAGTGGACAATGAATATCAATCAAATAAGGAATTTGGATACGGAAGATGTAATAATAAGGCAATAGGTTTGTTTTTCGAAGTTAGCAAAATATGATTTGATCTGCATATCAAATCTTATTTTGCTAAATTGAAAAAACAAACTATTGGCCTTATTGCATATTTCGTATACAAGTTCGCTATTTGGTTCATTACATTTATTTGCTTATATAGTAAACAGTTCAGGGAGATCAAAAGGAATTATAGACCAAATAAATAATGATAAAAAATAATGGATATGGTGAGTGAACAATGAATATCAACCAAATAAGAAATTTGGATACAGAAGATGTAATAATAAGGCTAATAGGTTTATTTTTTGAAGTTAGCAAAATATGATTTGATCTGCGTCACTTTACAATAGCCAACAAGAATATTTTGTACCATATCAAATATTTTTTTTTTATAAATTTAGTATATCTTAAACAATAAGCTATATATCAAACAAATGTTATAGAAATATTGTACCAAATAGTTTTACTAACTACTTTAAACAGGTTAAATACTATTTTGTTTTTTATAAAATTACACGACAGTTGCAAAATAAGTCACACTCATTTAAAATAATTCAATCTCTCGTAAGCACTTCAAAATTACAGGTCTTACTTATATTGTACATCGTTATTAGATATGATCTTTTTCGATGAAAAAAGATTTCATTCGCAACATAACCTATAATACATTTCACATGCATGCATATATTTACATGATTAAATATATATGACCTTTTTTAACAAAAACTGATCCCACTTGCAACAAAACATATATTATATTTAATAAATCGGCTTATCATTTTATAACAGAAGAATGGAGAACATATATAAAGCTAGTTTTACTTAACTTATCAACTTATTCTTTGATTTCTTTATTTTTCTAATATTTTATATTTTTACATTTGTGTTTTTAAATATTTTTTTAATTTAAAATACAAGTGTTGAAATCATTGTATTTAAAAATTATTTTTTCAAATTTAATTTAGCAAATTCTTTACTAACTTATAAGTAAATTTATCCAAACACTCGTATAACTTATAAGAATTTATCAACTTATCATTTATATGACACTTACTCATTTTAAGGTATAAGACAATTTTTTTATGATATCTCAAACACGCACGTAATATTTTAGAACACACAAAAAGTATACACCTTTTTTTTATATAAATGTTCAAAGTCGAACTCTTAAACTTCTAAAAAATTGTTTGGTTCAGAGTTAATGGGACGAGAATTGGAATCTCAATATTATGTGTAAATGTTTGGATTAATAATTTGATTGTACAGAACCTCATTCCCACAAGGTGATAAATCTACATTGCATTTTTTTTTACTCGTTGAAATTTCATATCATTCTCGTTTCGATTTCCTTGCCATTTATTCTCACTCCTGAATTGCTTTCCCATTAACAATCAAAACGACTCCCATGAGTCATGTATGATTTTTTTTTATTAAAACTCAATAATTAATTTTTATAAAAATATGAAAATAAGTTTTAAAACGATAAAACCATCAAGGATGAACGAGAAGATATGTGGATTTGTACAACTTATATTAAAGAAGTGCACTTAATTTAGATTTTAATAAATTAATAATAATAATAATAATACATATATTTTTAATGATTATTATTGATAGTTATTCTGTGAGTAGCCTCACAGAATTGACGTAAAATCTACATACAGTCTAATTTAAGTAGAATTATAAAAAAATCATTAAAATATCATAAATTATACCCATTTTTCAAAAATGACAAAAAAAAATAGCAAATTTATCAATATCCACCATATTTATAATCCAAAAGATTTTCATGAGCTGTTGAAAATTCGAATATAAAACACTCATATTTTAATGAAATTTTTTACAATCCAGATTGAATATACATAAATTTTAAAAATTAAAAAAAATCTCTAAAATTCAAATATATATCATCGTTTTAATTTTAAAACTAATTATTATCAGAAAAATGAAAACTGTGATACAACTATGAACAAAGAGAAGATGGGCGGCCCCACAAGAAAAGAAATTAGTTTTCCCCTGCAACGTTCTGACTCGGTCACCGAGTCCAACTCGTTCTCTCCCTTACCAATTAAGATCCTATCGAACGAATCATCACGATGATCATCTCTCTCTCTCTCTCGCTCGCGCACACTTCTTTTATGCGTGTGTATGCCCTTTTCCGTCTTTTACCCTCTTCATCAAACGGCCCACATTCTTCCACGTCACAGTCGTCTTCTTCGTCCCCAATATTCATACATACGTTTTATGTGTGTCTACATTTATTTATTTATTTATTTTATATATATGTATTTCACCAGGACTCCTTCCCTCTTATTCACTTTTCTAGGGTTTCTGAGGCAATAGCCCCCTTTTCTATCTCTCCTCTAGAACACCCTAATTAACCTCTCTCTCATCTCTCTCATCTCTCTCTCTCTCTCCCTCCCTCTCTCAATTTTTATATATTCCTCCTTCAGACTCTTTCGTTTACCTGCCCTAGATTTGTAAAGGTATGAAATTTCACTTCTTTTCTTGAATTTTTTCACTATATATGTGTTGAATACACTCTCAATTTTCATGTATCTCCTTTAATTTCTTCGTATATTTTGCCCTAGATTTGTAAAGGTGTGTAAGTTTTACTTGTTTCTTGAATTATCAATTGTGTATCTGCTTATATGTGTTGATTACACTGAAAAGATTGAATCTTTACTATCAAGAAACATAAAGATTGAATCTTTATGAGGTGATTTGGCTATATGATTTTGCTATATGTTATGCATTGATTTTGATAATGTGGTGAATTGCTCTGTTTCTTGTTAGGCTTTAATTGGGTTTTTCTATCTTTTCATTTTGTAGGGTATATGTGTGAGTGGTGTTTTGTTATGCTCGATGGCAATTGAAAAGAATTATTTTAAGGTTATGAGAATGGATTCAGAGTTATCTTTGCGGAGTAAGGGGAGTATGTCGAGTGACGATGATGACTTTACGAAAGCTGTTGAATCTGATGAGGATGATGATGATGATGAATTTGATGATTGTGACTCAGGGGCGGGATCAGATGACTTTGATTTGTTGGAGTTGGGGGAAACTGGTGAGGAGTTTGTCCAAGTTGGAGAGCAGACATGTAGCATTCCGTTTGAGTTGTATGATCTTTCGGGGTTTGGTGATATATTGTCTATGGATGTGTGGAACGATTGTTTGACTGAGGAAGAGAGATTTAGTCTTACGAAGTATCTTCCTGATATGGATCAAGATATGTTTATGAGAACTTTGAAGGAGCTCTTTACGGGTTGTAATATACATTTTGGAAGTCCGATTATTAAGCTATTTGATATGTTTAAAGGAGGTTTGTGTGAACCTAGAGTTGCCCTTTACAGGCAAGGAATGAGTTTCTTCCAGAATTGCAAACACTACCATCTTCTACAGAAGCGTCAGAACACTATGGTCACTAATTTTCATCAGATAAAGGATGCTTGGGCCAATTGCAGGGGGTACAGCATTGAAGAGAAACTCCGAGTTTTGAACATTATGAAAAGTGAAAAGAGCTTGATGCATGAAAATATGGAAGAGTTGGAAACCGACTCCTCAGAGAGAGGAGATTCAGTTGATGGATTGTGGAATAAAAGGGTGAAAGATCAGAAAATTGGGCAAAAAACAGGTCCATATCCTGCACAGAGAATGAGTCCAACCTTGGACTCCTCTAAAGGGAGGCAGATGCTTTTGGAACCAGCCTACGGAAAGCATAATCTGAAAGGGACCTTAAAGTTGTCAAGACCGAAGAAGTCCACGACAAATGAAGTAACAGGTCATTTTCCTGCTGTTAACCTCGGCATGGAAATGAATCCTTATAATTCGGCATTAGCTCCTCCGAGACAGAACAAGGCATCAGGGTACGATTCAGGGTTGTCAGTACGGATTAGAGATCAGATCAGAGGTAATGATGATGCAGAAGAAGGAATGTATGAAGTGGCTGTCCAGGGACCAAGAAGTGGTCCAATGGATACAGCAGGTACCTTTAAGATAGCAAAGAAGTATGAAGGTTCCAGAGGTAATGAACATTCGAACAGTTTTAGTGGCTTACCTAGTTCGCTAAAGAATGATTTCCCTGCCTTCAATAGAAATCGGGCCGTGAATCAGTTATCAGATATCGAGATGTTGACCACAAAACCATCTAATTTCAGACTTCCATTCGAATATGGCAAGAAACTCAAGTACCCTGATATTATGCATCCGGTTAATGCTGAGGACCAGATGAAGTATGGTAATGCTCGACCTCCAAAATATTTAATGCATGGAAGTCAAATTGGGTTACCAGATGGAGCCGACCAATTTTGGCAGGGCAAAGTACAAGGAGAGCCTTTTCCTGTGGATCAATCTAACTATAGTGATAGAAATTTTGAAAGCAAGAAGTGGAAGCTTGTAGGAAACTCGCCTGATATCAGAGCTGATAGGTTATATCAATCTGGGTACAGAGAAAAACCATCACGGGAGGAACAGGTGATATCTGTGCACAAGAAACAGCGAGATTTGGCTACCATGAAAGGCCCTGCAATGTTCATGAAAGGTGAGGAAACCGATTCAGATTCGTCAGTGCAATCTGAAGAAGAGGAGGATGATAATCCTTTGATGAGGAGCAAGTTGGCTTACCCCAGCGGCGTCTCTGGTATAAAATCCTCATTTACCAAGAACGCAGCAAACCTTGTTAATAAAAATAAGAAAAGTGGTGGGCTTTTTGATGGTTCATCACAATCCGTAAAGAAGATAGGGGACCACAGCGAACATCTCCATATGGCAGAAGGAGATCTGTACACTTTGAAATCAAAGCAACGAGGTAAGATGCATGATAATAATCAGCCAAATAATTACCCAGCTAAAGGACCTGAACACAGTATGTTCCTTGGCCCTAGTAGTGTGGATGTAACTGTGAATGATGAACATCATTGGAGAGAACAATACCGGTCTTTGAAGAATGATCAGTTGCAGAATGAAAGGTTTTCAATGTCATCACTGAAGTCTTATCCTGCTGGGAGAAGGCAAAATGCTGATACCATGCGGGATTACCCTTTGGCAGCTTACTTGCAAGATTATGGTGATGGAAAAGATGAGTCATATAAAGTACGAAAGTTGGCAAGGGATAATGGGGTAACAGGAAAAATGCGGAAGAAAGGTCATTACGGCGAAGCATATGAGAATGATCACTATGAAGCTGGTTTTGAGTTATCAGAGAACTCTTTGACAAGAAAAGGGAAAGTGAACTATGAACTGTCATACATGAATGAGCCAGATGATATTAATTACTTAAATCAGCAGCATATAGATGATACAACTCCATCTAGAAAACGTGGTAAAAGGAAACTAGAAGATGACATGGGTACTTCTGAAAAAGGTGCTTCTGAGCTAGCTGTTATTGAAGTGGCAGCAGAAGATGTTGATCTAGAAAAAAAAGCTCAGAAGAAACCTTATGTACCGATCACTCCCACAGTTCATACTGGGTTCTCATTCTCAGTTGTTCATCTTCTTTCGGCTGTTCGTATGGCAATGATCACCTTGCTTCCCGTTGACATGGTTAAGCCTCAGGACAAGAGCGAAGAGGTTCAGCATGAAAATCCTGCAGTCCTTATGGATATAGATAACTCAGAGCAATCCGGAAAAGTTAAAGTACCGTCTCTTACTGTTCAGGAGATAGTGAACCGTGTGAGATCAAACCCTGGAGATCCCTGTATTCTTGAGACTCAGGAACCACTTCAGGACTTGGTCAGAGGTGTTCTCAAAATATTTTCATCCAAAACAGCACCATTGGGAGCAAAAGGTTGGAAGACACTTGTATTATATGAAAAAACTACAAAAGGTTGGTCCTGGATTGGTCCTGTTGCTCAGGGTTCAGCAGACCATGAGGTTGTTGAGGAGGTTACATCTCCTGAAGCCTGGGGTATCCCTCACAAGATGCTTGTTAAGTTAGTGGACTCATTTGCCAATTGGTTGAAGAGTAGTCAAGAGACTCTCCAACAAATAGGTAGTCTTCCTCCCCCGCCTTTGACACTTATGCAGCTTAACTTAGATGACAAAGAAAGGTTCAGAGACTTGAGAGCTCAGAAGAGTCTCAACACCATCAGCCTGAGTTCTGATGAGGTAAGAAATTATTTTCGGAAGGAGGAAGCTCTCAGGTATTCAATTCCTGATAGGGCATTTTCGTACACCGCTATTGATGGCAAGAAATCCATTGTAGCTCCCTTGAGAAGATGTGGCGGTAAGCCAACATCAAAAGCCCGGGATCATTTTATGCTAAAACGAGATCGCCCGCCACATGTTACAATTCTTTGTCTTGTACGAGATGCAGCTGCAAGACTGCCTGGAAGTATAGGAACAAGAGCAGATGTTTGTACCTTGATTAGAGATTCGCAATACATTGTTGAAGATGTATCTGATGCACAGGTTAATCAAGTTGTTAGTGGAGCCTTGGATCGATTGCACTATGAACGTGATCCTTGTGTGCAATTTGATGGGGAGAGAAAACTGTGGGTTTATTTACATAGAGAAAGAGAAGAGGAAGATTTTGAGGATGATGGGACGTCTTCTACTAAGAAATGGAAGCGGCAAAAGAAAGAAGCTACTGAATCATCTGAACAGGGAACAGTTACTGTGGCTTTTCATGGGAATGAAGAGGAGGACCAGAATAGGTTTGATTTGAGCTCAGATCTCAATCTTGACCCTTCATGCATGGATGATGATAAGAGAGTGGAGCTTTTGTATTATGATGATAGAAGTAATATGCAAGACAGTGTTGAGGGTCTTAGATCTGAACCAGGGGCCATGCTTCCAGGTCCTCCTCCAGTGGTATGGGAAACTTTTGCCCTAAATCCTGTCCAGCAAAACAGACTTTTAGGTCAGGAAAATTTGGCTACTGAGGTTTTTGATGGTGAAACTTTTGGCAAAGAACAAGCAGATGACGTTTTAGGCACAGGTTTATCTTGAGAAAAGCTTGAGGTAATTTATCTTTTTGTTGACTTGTCAAAATAATTTATTTTATCTTTGTGCCTAAAGTGGTAACTTCTGCAGTTTTTGTGAAATTCATGTATGCATGGAATCTACTGAGTATCTTCTTTTACAGTTTGTTTTGTGTAAACCATTATGGAATCTACTTGCATGCACTCAGTATTCAAATTATTAAGACTGATGTAATCTTTCTTTCTTTTCTTTTACTGATGCAAACTTTGATGTCCTAGTATGCTGTATTTTAAGAAATGTTTTGCTTTTCCGCTGTTGTAATGATGTCATTAAAGGATATAATTCCTAGTTTCCAACACCAGAAACCACTTCCTTTCTTGCAGGAATTCATCACGTTGTTCATTCACTTCTACCCAGTCAACGTGTACGATTCAGTGAAAAAATGAGCATACATCAGTTTCAGCACGGAATTTTAGGACAAAGAAGTATGAACATGTCGAGGCCAGTATATTAAGGTGAATATCTAGTGAAATAAATAGTTGCTGCTATCTGCTCTGCTTTATGTCTCACAATTTTTTGTACTCCGCAGTTGATATTTTTACAAGATGGGTTGGATGTATTGTTAGATTTCAAACAAGTTCCCTTTTTTACTGCTAGGCAGCTAGCTATGTATACATGTGTGAGATCATCAAAGTCGTACCATTTTGCTGGTCAATATATGTGTATTAGATGTCGCGGGACATTTCAATAATAGTACATATCCATAATGTGGCAAGGGACTCTATCTATCAGTGTATACATGCTAATCTGTTGTCATAATTTGGGATGATAAAATTAATTTTCAAGAGAGCCGTATCAGTCTGTTTTTCTATACCAGCCAAGCATCATGCTTCTCATGTTTGATATAGCAAAAACAATGATAATGGCTTCAGCACAAATTTAAATACCATTAAATTACAGTTACGTGTGGATGTGTCCAGGAGAACAGAGAAACAACAAATTAAACTCCAGTCAAATCCAATTAATTTACGAAGTGTATGTATTGATGTCCAGGTTATTTTCAAACTCTATCATATCCGCTTCATTCAAGTTGATAATTGCTTCTATTCCTGTCTCACATTTAGTGTCAAACAAAAATATCAACTCCACAGGCATTCCCCCCCATTCTGGCTTCCCCCATCCAAAATCAACTTCATAAACTGGAAACCTGCATAATGTAATCAATAGATGAGCATCCACTTCTTCATTCCCCTTGGATCTCATTGTAATTCTTAGCTACTTCTAACAACATTTCCTCGGGGCTCGAAATTTTCGAGCATTTCCGGAGTGCATTTCTTAAACTTTTCCTTAAAAAATTCACCAAGTCATGCAATTCCCTTGCATCCGTTTTGTTGTTATTAATCTTGGTAGGAAGTAGGAACCTCCATGTAAAAGTTTCCGCATAGGGAAGTATTGTCCAATGGCTAAGGCGGCGCCATCATGCTTGTCCTTCCCCGAAGATTGAGATGAAGATACAATGTAGACTTTTTACGTTTTGATTGGTTGGCAGCAATGCTAACTAGAGACTTCCATATTGTGGATGTCACGACTTCCACACGTGTAGGTCGGCTAATATTTGTGGATTTAGTAACCTCTTTGTAACAATCTTTCCCTCTTTGTGTTGAGTAAAGAGAGTGAAAAATTCAAACGAGGAGGACAAGTGAGATGGGTGAAGTAGATGAGAAACTAATGGAATATGATCTTTTTATACTAGTAGATTTCCATACATCTTTTCTCTTGATTTGGAAGTTTCCATGTGCATTACTCTTGGCACATAGATTAGTGAATATACTAATCATATATTTAATCACGTTTATTTTTCTAGAGAGGTTTGATTAACTTTTGCTATAGTGCGTGATATGTAACGCAGGGAAGGAATGTTTACAGTATTTTGAACTAGCATTTTACCATTACGGACCGAAAGCACAATTTTAAAAATTTTAATACAATTATAAATGTTACATAATAGAATTCATATTATTTTTTCTCCACGTAATTTTTACTAAATATATGCATGCGCGTATTAATAAATATAATTTATGTTATTGGTTGCTAAGAAAATAAATATTTATAATTAAAAATTAAATATTCAACACAAAAAAATATTGATCGATCAAATATATAAAATGTTACCATCATAACCAAATAACATAAAATACGATATTAGAATATTCTTGAAATGTAACATTAATTTTTAAATTAATAAGAATGTTGAACGTTCTAACCCATTTTAAAATTATACTTCTTCTCGACTCCATTATCATTGACGTGGATATTCGTTTATTTTTTCCTGATTTTGACTCTAGATTATCATTATTAGTTTAATCATGCACCTACTTCAAAAGAAATAAAATAGTTTGAGTTATTAAGAATGAGAAAAATAAATTTGATGTTGGAAAAATATCAATTAATTATTTTAATTGAAAATTTTATGCTCACCACTACATAATCGACATTGTTTGAGGTGACTCTAGATTCTTGTGAGGGCGTTGAAACTGTAAACTAATTTAACACATTTGAGGCAAAGTATATTGTATTGCTATGAACTAAGTTTCAATCATTCAAAGATATAGTGAATGTCTTAATTTTTCCGGTGATGATTTACAATTTTCCAGGATATTTATGACGAAAGTTTTAAATTTGTTAGAATAAATTTGAATTTTACATTTAATATGCTATATTTTTAGGATTTTGTATTTATAACGTCATTACCGTTAGAGTCTGACCACTAAGGTCGTCGTCAACATTTGTTGATATTGACCGCATCACTTCATAATCTTTGAATTACTTCACTTTAATTATTAATGTAGATGGGCACCCTAAACCTAATAAAATTATATATAATTATGGTAAAGATGATAAAAAAAATCGAAGAATTTGATTTGTTGAACATAAAGGCTCGTATTCTGGTTTGAGACGATTTTATCACATTTGCATTTGTAAGTAGGTTAATGATACAAAGTTCCCGGGGTTACATCTTCGATATTGCAAACTCATAAATGATATATCGCCTCCACTTGCATTAAGATTTTAAAATTTTAATAATATAAAATTGAAGAGTCTAATAACTGCACCAAATTTATAACAAAATAAAGAAGAAGTAACATACTGGTTTACTATGTGAACCTTAGAGATCCGAAATATGCTTATATAGAATATATTCTTAAGCTAATGTGAAGAAATGTCTTATTAATAAATTAAAAGTACTTAAAAAAATAATGTATTCGTTCACATACAATTTAAAAGTTTTTTATGAATTAAATAATTAATTTAAAAATGTATGTTGTTAATCGAATTTATATTGTTATTATTATTTTAAAACGGTCTGAAAAATAGTTTAGCTACCAATCCACTGACAATTTGTGTAAGATAGGCTTAAATTATTTTTACATTGATAAATTGAATTTTTAATACTTCGTTAACATATTTTTTACTAAAATTTATTTCTTGTACTTATAAATTTTAATTTTCTTTAAATTCAAAAGATTTATACTTTCAAAGATTATGTGTTTGTTCATGTATGATTTTTAAAAATATTTAAAAATATTTTATTATATTATAAAAAAATTTAAAAATATTTTATTGTTGTTAATAACATTTGTTTGTATATAAAATAATTTTTAATATTTTTTTTGTATGAAATTAGTAAAATGATATATAATTGATACTCATACCCCATTTTCATACCTACCTCCCTCCTAGGGTATCAAAATCTCATACCCTGGGGGGTTTGAGGTATGGATTTGACAATTAAAAAATTTGAACCAAACATGAGGTATAAATTTTGCTCATTTTAAACTCATACATGATTTCTGATACCAGCGAACCAAACGATTCCTAAGTATATAAATATAATAAAGGATTTCCCTCGGCATCGACAGCTTTTGCTGCAGCACCAACAACTTTGTCTTTTTTCAAATTTTTTACCTTGATTTCCTCCCTCAATTGACCTTTTCTGATCATACAGTAAGATAAACATCGAAATGAGACCAAGTATTTTAAAACGTTAGTAGCCCAGCATATTAAAAATATTTACATAATACAAATCTCCCTTACGCGGGAATTTTGACAAACCACAGTACTACTATATATATATAATATAAGAGCAACTCCAATCCAAAGAACACTTACCTATATTTATCTTTCATGCTTTCTTTTGTTTTCAAGTGGAATACTGAACTAAAATGTCCGTGCTTATATCTGCAGAGCATGTAACAAAAGGAAAATAGCAACAAGAAAACTGCTGACAACAATGAATCATCAGACAAGCTTACGGATCCCCAATGTATTTCTTTCTGATTAATTAGATTCGCACTGCCCACTAGCGTGACAACTTCAGTATCATCAGAAAGCGAGATAGGCTGTCCAGGTGAAACTGTCAGCACATATATAATGAGATACATCGATGAGTTCGGATAAAAATGAGCAATTGATTTAAGAAAAACGAGTAAAAAGCAAAATCATTTTGTAAAGATCTAACAGGTACATCAGTGGTGGATAAGGTTTAAAAGTCATACCTTGGAAGTTAATATGCTCATTTATAATCCCAAGCATCGTGATAGATTGTGTCTTGTGTAGATATTGCATCATTAGATCGTAAGAATACTGAGAACAATTAAAGGGAAAAATTCAATAATAGGAACAAATGTGATCAACATAATCAAACTCTATTAATTATAAATCAGATTAGCAAACATGAAAGCAGGCAAAGAAAGTAACCATAGTAGTAAACAATAACAACTAAAGAAATAGTAATCACCTATAAACAAATAAAATCACCGGAAGATGGACTCTATATATACATACATACATACATACATATATATATATACATACTACATACACCTTATGTTAGAGATGGTAGATGTAAAGACTTTAAGCCCTCTCTAGCTGCGTTAATAGAAACGAGTTTATGTCATGGACCCGTCTATTTTGATGTGTCTCCAAATTTAAATTTATCTTTATCTGATGATAATTTGTTAGATGCTATGCAACTAACAATCCACACAAACGGTTATAATTTTAAACAAGGAAGTGAAATCATAGCAATATGCTATAGAATTTATTATAAAGTATTAAATACTTTAAATTCTAAGGCTAGACAAATATCCTTTCCAGGAACTACTACTGTAGTACAAACTAATTTATTAACCTCTAACATAGTAACCAATAGGTTAATAAAATGGGATGAAATTAACTTCCCAACAACCTGGTCTCTTCCTAATGAAGTAGAACGAGAACCAATAGTCAATAAAGACATTGATCAAATAATTCAAACTATTGAAGGCGACGTAGAAATAAAATTTACGCCTCAAAGAATTATTAGGATACCCAGAGCGTTATCTTCTAGGTATTCCACGACAAGTGACTACTACACTGCTCAAATAGAGCCAAGTAGAGCCTCCACTTCTAGAGCTTCTACATCTACTCCTCAAATTAGAGAAGAACTAGAAACTGTAGAAACAATAAGAATGAGTCAAAATAAAATTCCTCAAGGAATTTATCAGAAACAAGAGTTTCAGAGTAGAGAATCCCCTACTCAATCTGAAATGAGCTTCCATTTAAATGATTGATTTATCCCCAGGAAGTATAATGAGGGAAATCCTTAATAAGGAATTTTACCAAGAAAAACATAAAGAATTTAGGAATTGGTATTTTAATAAATACTCAGATGAGGAATTACAAACATTTAAAAAAGAATATTATATTTCTTTAGAAAAAACAGAAGATTATATATCATTTGTTCAATGGTTCGTAAACAATTATATTAATAATATTAATAATGAAATCTTAGTCTTACAAAGATCTTGGAAGACTACTAAAGGAGAAACAATCAAATCACCTTTTCCTCCATAACAAACAATTAGTTTGGATCCTAGCACTGAAGCTACTGCTTATTTGAGTATTCAAAAATTTGAAAGTGCTCAAGTAACTATTAAGGAATTAAATACGATAATAAAATCACAAAGTTATACTAACACCTTTTTAGTTTGTTTAGGTGATCAATTAATAAATATTGAAAAATTAATAGAAGAGCAAATAGCTCTACAACAAACTATTGTTAATCAATTAAGTAAGTCAAACTTGACTTCTTCTTCCTCAAATACAAAATCAGTGATTCCAGAAGTCCCAGAGACCCCGCTTATTCAACCTCCTACTCCAATTACAGGATTTAAAATGGAAAATGACAACGAAGAATTTATTAGGATACCCAGATCGTTATCTTCTAGGTATTCCACGGCAAGTGACTACTACACTGCTCAAATAGAGCCAAGTAGAGCCTCCACTTCTAGAGCTTCTACATCTACTCCTCCAATTAGAGAAGAACTAGAAACTGTAGAAACAATAAGAATGAGTCAAAATAAAATTACTCAAGGAATTTATCAGAAACAAGAGTTTCAGAGTAGAGAATCCCCTACTCAATCTGAAATGAGCTTCCATTTAAATGATTGATTTATCCCCAGGAAGTATAATGAGGGAAATCCTTAATAAGGAATTTTACCAAGAAAAACATAAAGAATTTAGGAATTGGTATTTTAATAAATACTCAGATGAGGAATTACAAACATTTAAAAAAGAATATTATATTTCTTTAGAAAAAACAGAAGATTATATATCATTTGTTCAATGGTTCGTAAACAATTATATTAATAATATTAATAATGAAATCTTAGTCTTACAAAGATCTTGGAAGACTACTAAAGGAGAAACGATCAAATCACCTTTTCCTCCATAACAAACAATTAGTTTGGATCCTAGCACTGAAGCTACTGCTTATTTGAGTATTCAAAAATTTGAAAGTGCTCAAGTAACTATTAAGGAATTAAATACGATAATAAAATCACAAAGTTATACTAACACCTTTTTAGTTTGTTTAGGTGATCAATTAATAAATATTGAAAAATTAATAGAAGAGCAAATAGCTCTACAACAAACTATTGTTAATCAATTAAGTAAGTCAAACTTGACTTCTTCTTCCTCAAATACAAAATCAGTGATTCCAGAAGTCCCAGAGACCCCGCTTATTCAACCTCCTACTCCAATTACAGGATTTAAAATGGAAAATGACAACGAAGAATTTATTAGGATACCCAGATCGTTATCTTCTAGGTATTCCACGGCAAGTGACTACTACACTGCTCAAATAGAGCCAAGTAGAGCCTCCACTTCTAGAGCTTCTACATCTACTCCTCCAATTAGAGAAGAACTAGAAACTGTAGAAACAATAAGAATGAGTCAAAATAAAATTACTCAAGGAATTTATCAGAAACAAGAGTTTCAGAGTAGAGAATCCCCTACTCAATCTGAAATGAGCTTCCATTTAAATGATTGATTTATCCCCATGAAGTATAATGAGGGAAATCCTTAATAAGGAATTTTACCAAGAAAAACATAAAGAATTTAGGAATTGGTATTTTAATAAATACTCAGATGAGGAATTACAAACATTTAAAAAAGTATATTATATTTCTTTAGAAAAAACAGAAGATTATATATCATTTGTTCAATGGTTCGTAAACAATTATATTAATAATATTAATAATGAAATCTTAGTCTTACAAAGATCTTGGAAGACTACTAAAGGAGAAACGATCAAATCACCTTTTCCTCCATAACAAACAATTAGTTTGGATCCTAGCACTGAAGCTACTGCTTATTTGAGTATTCAAAAATTTGAAAGTGCTCAAGTAACTATTAAGGAATTAAATACGATAATAAAATCACAAAGTTATACTAACACCTTTTTAGTTTGTTTAGGTGATCAATTAATAAATATTGAAAAATTAATAGAAGAGCAAATAGCTCTACAACAAACTATTGTTAATCAATTAAGTAAGTCAAACTTGACTTCTTCTTCCTCAAATACAAAATCAGTGATTCCGGAAGTCCAAGAGACCCCGCTTATTCAACCTCCTACTCCAATTACAGGATTTAAAATGGAAAATGACAACGAAGAATTTATTAGGATACCCAGATCGTTATCTTCTAGGTATTCCACGGCAAGTGACTACTACACTGCTCAAATAGAGCCAAGTAGAGCCTCCACTTCTAGAGCTTCTACATCTACTCCTCCAATTAGAGAAGAACTAGAAACTGTAGAAACAATAAGAATGAGTCAAAATAAAATTCCTCAAGGAATTTATCAGAAACAAGAGTTTCAGAGTAGAGAATCCCCTACTCAATCTGAAATGAGCTTCCATTTAAATGATTGATTTATCCCCAGGAAGTATAATGAGGGAAATCCTTAATAAGGAATTTTACCAAGAAAAACATAAAGAATTTAGGAATTGGTATTTTAATAAATACTCAGATGAGGAATTACAAACATTTAAAAAAGAATATTATATTTCTTTAGAAAAAACAGAAGATTATATATCATTTGTTCAATGGTTCGTAAACAATTATATTAATAATATTAATAATGAAATCTTAGTCTTACAAAGATCTTGGAAGACTACTAAAGGAGAAACGATCAAATCACATTTTCCTCCATAACAAACAATTAGTTTGGATCCTAGCACTGAAGCTACTGCTTATTTGAGTATTCAAAAATTTGAAAGTGCTCAAGTAACTATTAAGGAATTAAATACGATAATAAAATCACAAAGTTATACTAACACCTTTTTAGTTTGTTTAGGTGATCAATTAATAAATATTGAAAAATTAATAGAAGAGCAAATAGCTCTACAACAAACTATTGTTAATCAATTAAGTAAGTCAAACTTGACTTCTTCTTCCTCAAATACAAAATCAGTGATTCCGGAAGTCCCAGAGACCCCGCTTATTCAACCTCCTACTCCAATTACAGGATTTAAAATGGAAAATGACAACGAAGAATTTATTAAAATTCTTGAGAATAAATTAAAAAATTTCCATCTAGGAATTTTATCTCAGATTGACTCCACTAACCAATCAGAGTGTTATGAACCCTCTGAAGATCTAGAAGACATAGATCAATTAGCAAAATATTAATGAATTAAACCATATTTATGATTCAAAACCTCTTGATAAATATTATTACAAGAAACCTTCTCCAATGGATCTTCTTTTCGAAGAACCTGAATCTTTTCAAAATTCTTATAACGGAAAAGCTATCTATGAATGGAATATAGATGGTCTTAATGACAAACAAATCATAGATGTAATACACAGAATGATTATGTATTCCACTATTTGTAAACAACATGGAAATAGTGATAGTGCTATAGCATCCTTTATAACTACTGGATTTGTAGGACAATTAAGAGGATGGTGGGATTCTTATCTTAATGAAACCCAAAAAACAGAGATTTTGACTCACAAGAAATTGGTTAAAATCGAGGATAAAAATCCTAGTACCAGTCAAATTAGGACTACGGGAGAAGAAGACGCAGTTTATACACTATGTCTTTCTATTCTACAACATTTTGTAGGAACTACAGCCCCTATAGGAGAAAAATTGCAAACACTCCTTCAAAACCTTAGATGTCCATCTTTAACTCATTTTAGATGGTATAAAGATACTTTCTTATCCAGGGTTTATCAACTTACAAACCCTAATTCTACCCATTGAAAATCCAAATTTGTAGATGGATTACCACATCTTTTCGCTGAAAAGGTGAGACAATCGTTAAGAACTAAAAATGATGGAGTTAATATAAATTACTCTGACTTGACATATGGTCAAATTATTTGTACTTGTATTAACGAAGGATTAAATTTATGTAATGACATAAAACTAAAAAATCAATAAAAAAGCAAAAGCTTTCAGAGAAACATCAACTTGGTGAATTCTGTGAACAATTTGCGTTTGATTTAGGAAATCCTAATTTTCCTAATGATAAGAATAAAAAGAAAAAAATTGTTTATAAAAATAATAAACCTTATAAGAATAAATCTTATAAAAATAAAATAAAATATTATGAAAAACCTTACAAAAAAGGTATAAAAGAAATTATTATAAACAAAAAGAAAAACCTTTTGTTCCTAATAAAGGAAAACAAAAGGCTAAGAAACTTGATATTAGTTGCCATAAGTGTGGTAAAATTGGCCATTATGCCAATCAATGTTGGACGAAAAAAGCTCTTAATAAGATAGATGATGAACAATTACGTTCACAGTTAGAAAAAATTATGATTAATAGTTCTGACTCGGAAAGAGAATCTTCTAATGAAGAAGATCTAGAGTTAATTTATGAAACCTCTTCGGATTCTTCAGAAGAATCTTTGTCTCCTAACAATAATAATTGTCAATGTAATGAAATAAATTATTGGAAATCCATTGTAGAAATGAATGGATTAAATGTGTTAACAGCAGATCAAGACAAAGCTTTAAAGGTAATAGAAGCTATTACAGATCCTGATCTAAAGCGTAAAATGATAGAAACTCTTATAGAGAATTCAAATGCTAAACAAGAATCTCCTTTAATAATGGAAGCACCTTATCAATTAAGTGAAATTTTAAGTAGATTTCAACAATCTAATACTAAAGAAACACCTGTTTCTATTAATGATTTACATAGTGAAGTTAATCTCTTAAAATCTGAAATTTCTCAGATTAAGAAAAATAATGAAAAATTATCTCAAAGAATAACTTTGTTAGAAACAAAGTCTCCCTCAAAGATTGAGGATAATAAAGAGATTATTGGTACTAGTAAACCCGATAATAATGATTATCTTAATTTATTAGACCAAGTTACATCACAAAAATGGTATGTGAAAATAACTCTAGCAATTAGCAGAGATTTTATTTTAGAAAATGAAATAGCTCTTATATATAGTGTTAGGCTCAAGACATGTCTGAATACCACTATTAACAAGCCTACACTATGTGACTATGTCACATTACATGACCTAGTGATTTCTATCACTGGGATATAGTATAGGTCTCTAAATGTACTTGTCTTGTTTTCATGGACAATAGCTTTATCATGTATGCTCAGATTTATAATGAGCTTAGTAAAGTTCTTGCATCTAGAATGTATATAGGCCATTGAATAATTATCCTGGTAGAAGTTCAGAAGTGTTCATGCAGCAGGATAGAGTTGAATAAGGCCATGAAGAAATAAGTTGCAGGAATTTGTCTAAGGCATTATATAGCAAAGTCAAAAGAAAGCTATGTCGTGAAGTCACCAATATCCATGTCGTGAAGTACTATATCGCATAGTCCATTTTGTACTATGTCGAGAAGTCCTCAAGACACATGTCGTGAAGTGTTGAAGTCAGCAAAGTCAAAGGAGCCTAGATCGTGAAGTCCTCAGAAGCCCTATGTCGCATAGTCGTCAAATGACCTATGTCGCATAGTCATCAAATGACCTATGTCGCATAGTCGTCAAATGACCTATGTCGCAAAGTCTTCAAAGGCTATATCGCATAGTCCTCACAAGGGAGATCGCGAAGTCAGGGATAGAGTGGAGTTCACGATATCAACACTTAGCCGTTCATAACAAGACAAATCAAGGTACAAAACCAAGAATCAAAGGAGACAAATACTGAAGCATTTGTTCTGGCAAGGTGGTCCAAAGAACAGATGGCAAATCTACAGCTAAACTTGGAGAGAAAGATAAGAGACAAGCAGCTACAGAAACGGGAAAGACTCCGAAAAGCAGGTGGTCCTTCCTGACACAGTGAACTTCTTATGGCAGGACAAGTTGGACTTTCAGAAGGGGTAGCTGTGTAATATTGTGTGTGCCTAGTTTGTATAGGGGAATATATATATCGTGCACACGCAACTGTAAGAAGTAAGAGAGATACACATAGTTATTAGCTAAGCTCTTTTCTCTGTAAGCAAGCAAGTTCAAACTGTTCTTGTTTAGAAGCCAGAAATTCGATTGTGAATTTCCTGGAAAGCTGTAGTATTTAATTTGCTTATACAAAGTAGATTAAAGTGATTGTGTGTGTTATTTACTTTCTGCATATTGCATATCATAATCACATACAGTTGTTTACTTAGTTTTCAAGATCGAAAAATATATCAAACTATCCATTCACCCCCCCTCTGTCTAGTTTCTAGTGGTATTCATTTCTAACAAGTGGTATCAGAGCGAAGGCTGTTAACGTACAAACAGGAAAAGATCAAGAATGAGTTCACAGAAACTAAGCAGTATCAAGATTCCTCCCTTTAACAAGGAGCACTACAGTTTATGGAAGAAGAAGATGTTGCTTTTCATCAAAGCTTCTAACCCCATGTATTTAGATATTCTAAAGCATGGTCCCTTCATTCCAATGATTGAGATTGGTGAATCAACCAGTGGCACTGAGATTATACCAGCAAAACATGTGCCCAAAGATCCCTCAAAATACACTGATCCTGAAAAAGAAAAAGTCGCCCTGGATGGACATCTTCAACTTATCATTTGTGAATCTATGGACTTCAACATGTATGGCACTGTTGCTCATTGTACTAGTGCCAAGAAGATGTGGGATCTTATAGAAGTGCTCTGTGAAGGAACTACTGAAGTAAGAAAGAACAAGAAGCAGATTCTTGTTTCACAATATGAAGCCTTCATGGCTCAGCCAAAAGAGGGAATCACAGAAGTGTTTGAGAGATTCAACAAGCTGATAAACGAGCTCAAACTCTATGACAAACACTATGAAACAGAAGAGCTCAATATGAAGTTTTTACTAACTCTTCCAGATCACTTGGAACCAAGAATCTCTTCCCTTAAAGAAAGAGATCTAACAAAGATTGGTTTTGATGTGTTATATGGTGTTTTGAAGACATATGAGTTGGAGCTGTTTCAAAAGAGATCTATTCAAGCAAAGCAAGGATTAGTGGCTAATACCTCCTGTGCACTTATTGCTGACAACCTAAGTCAAAGAATGGACTCTCTTAAAGTCAGTCAAGTGAAGATTGAGGAACTGGAAGTTGAAGACACTGGTGATGAGGTCCAGGTCATCTATGATTTGCCTGAGGAAGATGAGTTTTACAGCATGGAGGAACTGGACAAAATGGAAAACAAATCTTTTGCTTATATGGCTAGGAGATATCCTAACATAAGGTTTAAAAGAAAGCAGCCATTCAGGTCCAAGTTCAATACTGGAAACACTGGTGGATCTAGTGGCTCAAACACCTTCAATAAAGGAAAAGGGATGGCTGGTGCTGCTAAGGGTGGATACAAGACAGGAAGTGTGGATAGGACCAAAATAAGATGCTATAACTGCAATGAACTTGGGCATTTTGCCACTGAGTGCAAAAAGCCTAAACAAGTCAAGAAGGACAAAGCATACTTAGAGCTTGAAGCTAAGTATGAAGCTCTACTCAAGAAACAACAGGGCAAAGCTTTTATTGCTGAGGGAAAATGCTGGGATGACTCTGATGAAGAAGAAGAACAAGAGTACTCAAACTATGCCTTGATGGCATTTTCTGATGATGGTGATTCAAGTCAGGTACCCATTCTTACTTCTCTTGATATGACTCCCATTCAATATAAGCAAACTGTTGAAGATATGAGCACTGAGATGTTTAATATTCATACTAGCATGTTAGTAGCTAATGAAGAAATTGATAGACTAACTGCTAAGAATGTTGAGCTTACAGAAAAGAATGAGAAACTTGAGTTAATGGTTGTGAACCTGGATGGTTTGAAAAAGGAGGTTGAGTATCTTAAAAACAAAGTGATTTGTGCTGAGCAGATAGAGAAAGCCCTTAGAGAACAAATTGCTGAAACTGAACTGAAACTAAGAAGCTTCAAAAACTCCTCTGAACTTATTCAAACCTACCACAAGGAACACACTGTAGACTGCAAGGTTGGAGTTGGTTTTGACTATGATAATGACAAAGGAAGGAAGAAGGTCAAGGGCAAAGGAAAGGAAACCTTTACAAACAAAAATGTCCCAACCATACTGTCAAGTGTTGAACAGCCCATCTTCAGAAAGAGTGATGTTGAGTTTGATGAGGAACTACTGATCATCAAGCAACAACTACTTGAAGAAGATGAGGCTGCTAAGAACACTTCTTCCTTTCCTGATCTTGTCAATCAGAAAGAGACCAAAGACAATCTTGTTAAGAGTCCTAAAGCAAAGAAAGAAGTTGTTAAGAAAAGGAAACAAAACAGAAATGGTAAAGTTGGTGTTAACAAAGGAAACAACTATGCTTATGTGCCAAATGCTCCCAGGAAATAATGTCAAAAATGCCTATCTGTTAATCATTTGACTCATAAGTGTAGTAAGCCTGAAATTGTTGAAGTTGATAACCTAAGTAACCTTTCTGCAAGCATAAATTCTAGTCATGATTCTTTCTGTGGTAAGCCAAACTGCATGACATGCTATGTGACTGTGATTGCTAACTGTTTATCTCTTAAACATAAACTTGACTCTGCACAATCTGGTGAATCACACACACACATACATTCTCATAGGACAGGGTCCCCAATCAGGGTTGAGAGGGTGAAAACTTCATGTGAGCCTAAGAGTGTAAACTCCAAAGCCACAGAAAAAGTGAAGTCTCCTACTATGAGAAATGCAATTTATGACAGAAGAATTATTAATCAAAATGTTTCTAAATCATCTGGACCCTACCAAGTGTGGGTACCAAAAACAACTTAGTCACTTTGTGAATGCAGGGCAACAGGAATAAAAGAGTCATATGGATCTTGGACAGTGGATGCTCAAGTCACATGACTGGTGATATAGCCCTGCTATCACATTTTGAGGAAAAGGCTGGCCCATCAGTAACCTTTGGAAATGACAACATTGGTTATACAATGGGATATGGCAGTGTTAAATCTGGAAATGTCATTATTGAAGATGTAGCATTTGTTGAAGGACTGAAGCATAATCTCTTGAGTATTGGACAGTTTACCAACAGAGGCTTCAAAGTGGAATTTGATGAAGACCTTTGTTCAATCTCAAAAAGGGAAAGTGGTGAAGTTGTTCTAACTGGTGTGAAGAAAGGAAGCTTGTTTGTAGCTAATCTCAAGGCTGCAGATAAGGGAGAAATTTGTTGTTTCTACACAAAAGCCACAAATGAGGAATTCTGGCTGTGGCACAAGAAACTGTCTCACTTAAATGTTCAGGCAATGAACTCTCTAACCAAGAGAGAACTCATCAGGGATTTGCCTGCCTTGGAGTTTGTGCAAGATGGAGCATGTGAAGCTTGTCAGAAAGGGAAGATTAAAAGATCAAGTCACAAGAACAAGTTGCTCAGTACAAACTCAAAACCTCTGCAACTAATTCACATGGACTTATTTGGCCCTGTGAATGTAATGTCCCTTTCCAAAAAGAAATATGCTCTAGTGATGGTAGATGACTATTCAAGATATACTTGGGTGGAATTCCTATTCTCCAAGGATGAAGCACCCCAAGTCATAATAGAGCATATCAAGAGAGTTGATAAAGAAGCACAAAGCACTGGTGCCTCTGTAGTTGCTTTGAGAAGTGATAATGGGACTGAGTTCAGAAATTCAACATTGTATGAGTTTTGCAAAGATAAAGGAATTTCTCAACAATTCTCAGCTCCTAGAACACCTCAACAAAATGGAGTAGTTGAGAGAAAGAATAGAACTCTCATTGAAGCTGCAAGGACAATGCTACTGGATGCAAAGCTACCCACTAGCTTTTGGGCTGATGCTGTTAACACAGCGTGCTATGTGCAAAATAGAACATTAATCAATAAGAAGTCTGGCAAAACTCCTTACTCATTAATGACTGGAAAAAGAGCATCCTTCAAACACCTGCATGTGTTTGGAAGCAAGTGCTTTGTGATGAAAGATACCTCTGAGCATGTTGGAAAATTTGATGCTAAGGCATTTGAAGGTATCTTCATTGGATACTCTCTGGAAAGGACAACATACAGAGTGTTTGTACCTGAGCAACACAAAGTCATGGAAAGCATGGATGTTACCTTTGATGACAAGAAAACTCCAGGACTGAAAACAAGTGATCAAGACAGTGTGCTATTGAGATTTGAGAATCAAGGTTATCTTGAGGATTCTGAAAGTGAAGATGAACCCCCTGTTCAAACTGTTCTAGAAAATGAAACTCTTGAAGTTGACAATCTTCTTCAAACACCTGTGCAAGGATTCACAAACACAGGGGGAGAAGAAGAGAATGCAACTGTCAACCAAAATGAGATTGGAACAGATCAAGGAAATGAACAGGGGCACACAAGGAAATGGGACAGAGCCCACACTAGGGATCAAATCATTGGAGATCCTAGTGAGGGAGTTAGAACAAGAAGGGCAACATTAAATACTTGTCTGTATAGCTGCTTTCTGTCACAAGAGGAACCTAAATTAATTGAAGAAGCTTTGAAGAATTCTGATTGGATTGTTGCCATGCAAGAAGAGTTGAATCAATTTGAGAAAAACAAGGTATGGGAACTAGTGCAACCTCCAAAAGGAAAGAATGTTATTGACACCAAATGGGTGTTCAGAAACAAGATGGATGAAGAAGGAGTGGTAGTAAGAAACAAAGCAAGGCTGGTTGCCAAAGGATATTGTCAGCAAGAAGGCATTGACTATGATGAGACATTTGCACCTGTAGCTAGACTGGAAGCCATCAGAATCTTTCTGGCTTTTGCAGCTCACTCAGATTTTAAGGTGTATCAAATGGATGTGAAAAGTGCATTTCTCAATGGTGATCTTGCTGAAGAAGTTTATGTGTCTCAACCACCTGGCTTTGAGAGTGAAGACTTCCCAAACTTTGTGTATAGACTGCTCAAGGCACTCTATGGACTCAAACAGGCACCAAGAGCCTGGTATGAAACTCTATCTCAATTCCTTCTTGAGCATCAATTTACCAGGGGTACAATTGACAAAACCCTATTCTTCAAGAAGCATGGAAATGATATCATTCTTGTTCAAATCTATGTGGATGATATCATCTTTGGCTCTTCAAATGAAAAACTCTGTGAAAGGTTCTCTAAGTTGATGCAAAGTAAATATGAGATGAGTATGATGGGAGAGTTAACCTACTTCCTAGGCCTGCAAGTACATCAAAGGGAGGATGGCATCTTTATAAACCAATCTAAGTATGTCAAGGATCTTTTAAAGAAATATGGTTTAGAAGAGTCATCCTCAGCTAAAACTCCTATGTCTACTGCAATCAAGCTGGATGAAGACAAGAAAGGCAAGAGAGTTGATATCAAGGTCTATAGAGGAATGGTTGGATCCGTGCTCTATCTCACAGCTAGCAGGCCAGACATCATGTTTGCCACATGCCTTTGTGCAAGGTTCCAGTCTGATCCCAAGGAATCTCACATGATGGCCATCAAAAGAATTTTCAAATATCTGAAGGGGACTCCTAATCTTGGGCTATGGTATCCAAAGGGCACTGGGTTCAACCTGGTTGGTTACACAGATTCTGATTATGCTGGATGCAGGATTGACAGGAAGAGCACCTCTGGAAGCTGTCAATTCCTAGGTCAAAGGTTAGTGTCCTGGTTTAGTAAGAAACAACAGTCCACAGCAACATCCACAGCTGAGGCTGAATATATTGCTGCTGGAAGTTGTTGTGCTCAATTGCTTTGGATTAGAAATCAACTCATGGATTATGGACTAGTGTTAGAACACATTCCTCTGATGTGTGATAATACTAGTGCAATATCCATTGTAGCTAATCCTGTTAATCATTCTACTACAAAGCACATTGAGATCAGGTACCATTTCATTAGGGAACATGCTGCAAATGGTACCATAGAAGTCTCTTATGTTCCAACTGAGAAACAATTAGCTGACATATTTACTAAACCTCTGAATGAAGCAGTCTTCAACAGACTTGTGAGTGAAATTGGAATGCTCAATCCTTCATTCAGTTGTTCTAAGTAAATATGCTGGTTAATAGTTGCAGCAGTAAATTTTCACTGTATTTAAATGATCTATTTGTTTGGAGTGAAAATTAGCTGAGATATGATTTATAAATATTTCAGTATTTTACTGCATATTTTTCAAAATCATATTTGTTAGTGGTGTTGTGAGCTTTTGAGACATCACGACATAGATGATTTTCAGAGTTCACGACATAGTTCAAATTAAACAGACTTATATCGCAAACTGTTGAGATTGTGAGACTTCGCGACATAGTTCATTTCATGAGTTTGCGACATAGTTAATTTTATGACTTCGCGACTTCGAATAACTATATCGACAAGTCTCCATAGTTGACAGAATTTTGATTTAAATTAATTTTATTTCAAAATTTGATAAAAGTCTGACAAATTGCTCAAAATTCCTAAAAGAGAGCTTTAGACAGGGTATTTCTACTATATCGCAAAGTCTCCCCGATCCTTTCATTTTGAAAACTTTGCGACATAGTTCATTGTTGAGACTATGTGATATACTTTGCAAGACTTTGCGGTACAGGCCACTTTTGACTTCACGACATACAGATAGACTGTACACATTCATAACTCCATATCGCAGTGTCTCTATCATATAAATACCATTTTCTAACCGTTTGCAACTTTTCATCTTGTCTATTGCTCTCAAACTTTCTAACCTAAGCACAAATTCTCTACTCTCTTTCTTACTCTCTCTCTCAAGAAATGGCACCCAAATCTCAAACAGAATCCTCCTCTATTCCTTTAACCATCCCCAAAGAAACAAATCTTCTCACCATTCCCTCTGAGGCTGAGGCTAAACCCAGGTACAAGTGTTTTGTACGGTTCCTGAACGATTCCTACCTCCGCCGAGCCCTAACCTTGAACCCCACGTTGTATGTTGATGTATTGGAAGGATTTTGGCGAACGGCGTTGGTTTCTACAATGGCCAGGGAAGATGGAACTTCGTTCCAGGAGATAGCTTGTTCAATTGGAGGCAAACACTTCCAGTTTGGGGAGAAGGAGATAAATGAAGCATTAGGGTTCAAGGTGGAGGGTCATGACCAAGAAGCTACTGATGCTCAAATAGTAGACTTCATGACCTTCATTCAGTATGCTGATGAGATAGATACTGGAAAGCTGAATAAGAAGTTTGTAAGAAGGGAGTGGTCATTTCTATTTGATGCACTCCAGAAGGTGTTCCTTTGCAGAAAGACAGGATGGGACCATATCAGTCACATTGCTGTGAAGCTGGCCTATTCCCTAGCCTACAATCAGGAAATCAATGTTGGAGCAATAATCCTCAAGGAATTGACTCAAAGGCTAGGGAGGACAGTCCGTGGAAGAGGTAATGACATCTTTTACCCTCGCTTTCTTCAAGTTATTTTAAATTATCTTGATGCTAATGTCCATGACTTGGAGGGTATTGATAAATCAAAGATGGCTTATTCCAAGTCCATGTCCAAGATTCTGTTTGGTTCATTGGACACAAGGAATCAAGTGGATGTGATCTTGAGTGTGACCCCGCATATGCAGGACACATTCGCGTCTTATCCACTTGATAAGCCCATATACCATGCTCTTTCCTGGACAGGGGAGGCTGAGACTGAAGGAGCATCACAGTCTAACCCAAGCCTCCCTATCCCATCCAGCAACCCCACTGTAAACACCACTATAGAGGATAGTCAGCCAAGTGCATCAATCTCTCAAAAGGTTGATGTTACTAAAAAGAAGAAGAAGAGAACCCTAGCTATTATCCATGAATCTGTAGAGTTAGCAAGTGAGATTCCTGAGTCACCTCTCACCAGACCAAAGAAGAAATCAAAATCTGTAGCCACCACTGCATCCTCTCAACAGGATTCAGATGTGCAAAAAGGGGTACACCTGCTACTGTCTATGGCCTCTCAACAGGTCATGGGTATTGAAAAGAGCAGCCTCCCCACTGCAAGTTGTAACGAGTCTGCACAGGGTCAAGACCTCACTCTTGACCCTAGGAGTGATAAGGGTGATCAAACACTAAGTGGAGAGCACATCAATGTTGAAACTCCTCCTATTTCTCAGGGGGAGTTGCTAAAATCCAATCTGAACCCCACTTCTCTCTCAGATTCTTCCACTAAAATTTCTTCTGAACAAGAGAGTCATACTCATGACAATCTTGCCCTTGATCAATCACAATCCAGCCCTGTGATTGAGCCAACTTCAAGTGACATGGTGCTTGACACTGTGCTCACCACTCAGGACCCACATTCAGTTGGTCAGGGAATGCATGCTGAGGCATATCCTAATGACACCAACACAAACATGGAGGATTCACCAGTTTTCACTGGAGACTCTGTGCCAAATTCTCCCATCCTTAGGGATGTGGAACTGTCTTCACAGACATATAGGGCTGATGTTGTAACACATCCCATTTCAATGGAGACAACATCAGACCCTACAGCCATTCCAAGGCTGGAGGAGACTCAAACTCACACATCTCATGAAGTGCCTAGCACTAGCTCTCACTTGGCTCAGGCCACAATGTCAGAATGGCTGAAGCCTGTGCACCATGACAGGCCTTCAGGATCGTCATCTGTGCCTTCCAAAATGTCTGAAGAAGCCATACAAGATCTCCATGTGGCACAGATTGATGAGTTCTCAAAGATAGCTCAACATCTCCTCACCTCCAACCTTCCAAATGCTGATTATGAAGCTATCCTGCTATGCCATAAGGAGGATGTTGAAGCTCAACAGGAGAAGATTGTGGATACAGCTGAACCAGAGGGGAATGTGGATGCCTGGTTGGATGCTAAGAGGACTCTCAAGCTCAAGGATGCCCTGGCTTTTGTGAGAGAAGAATACCTCACCTCTCTGGGCTCCAATGCTAAGGATCTTTCTCCTGTTGCCATCTATGATGCTGTGAATGATGTATACAAGAACCAGTTGAAGGCTCTGCATTATCTTGGGAAAGGGCTTCAATCAGAGATTTCTTCAATTCAGGAGGAGACAGAAAGATCCCTCACTAAGCTCAGAACCTCTTATCTCTCTGATTTTCCCAAGGTGGATGGTATCCTCAAAGAAGTCCAGAAAACCTCCACCAATGTGTCCATGATGGATGTGACTCTTGCCATGGTCACAGACAACATCAAGAAACTGGCTTCTACACTGGAAAATCAAGCAAAATCTACCATCACCACCAATGCTATGTTGAATGTCATGTGGAAAAACCAGTATGGTGATAAGCTGGTGGATGAAGTCCCTCTGTCAGACATCTCCAAATATGATTTTGCCAGGGTCAAAGATCAATCCCTCAACTCATTTAGGTCTCAACAATTATTCTCCAAGGTGGATGGCTTAGAAAGAGAAGTGGCCTCTCTCAAGGATGAAAACAGAATGCTATCTACATCTCTAAGCCACCTCAATGACAAACTAGATGATCAAGGCACCAACACAACAAACATTTTGCTGGTGCAGCAACAAATGATGACCTCAATGATGAGATCTATGAACCTGCCTATTCCTGGGGAAACTCAAGATATTTTGTCTGATCCCAAGCCTAAGGGGGAGAAAGGAAAGGAGGTCAATGTGAAAAAGACAGGGGGAGCACCTACCAAGCAGTCCAAACTTAAGGGCAAGCTCATTGAAGAGACAATAAAGCCAATCAATCTTCCCCCTGTAGAGGTCATCAATGCACAAGGTCAGAAAAGCACAGTCACCACAACATTCTATCCATCCACAATGCCTAAAGACATCTCAACCTCTCAACCTGCTATACCTACTCCAATTGCTAAACCTACCCAAGCTACACTTATCACTGAGGCCAAGCTACAGGAAGTTGCCAACTCTAACATCTATCATGATGAGGCATTCCTGGAGTTTCTGAAAGCCACCTACAAGAATGCTCAAGGAGATGCACAAGCATATAGAAAGAAGCTCAGGGAAAGCATCAAGTACTTCACAGTTACAGTAAGGAAAATCAGGGATGTTTATCTGAGAGAAATAATCATGGTATGCAAGGACAACTGCTTGTGGCACTTAGCATTTCAAACTCTGGAGAAACTGAAGTTCACTGAAGTGTCAATAATTCTGGAGTTGATTGAAAAGAGTGGGGCTAACAATGAAAGTCTTTATAATGACTTGGAGATGGACCAAAATCAAAGACTGCCTGAGGTCATACCCAAGCCAAGGACAGTAATTTTTCAAAGTCTATCCAAAGTCAGAAGTATTGACCAACTAGTCATTCCCAAAGATCTGCAAATGAAGAATAACACAAAGATCAATCAGGTGCTGCAAATGCTGAGAGCAAAGAAAGGAGTCAAGACAGCAGAGGAATTAGAGATGATTAACATTCTACAATCTTTTCTGATTCATGGTGTTTTGCCAGAATCTGTCACAGAAAAGAACAAGAAGAAGGATGGGGAGGATGATGATGAGGAGAAAAAGACAGGAGGAGATCTCATTCAAGGAGTAATAAGGATGGACCAAGTGACAGCAGTAGGAGCAAATCTTCCAAGAAATCTACAGATGCTGGTGATGACACAAAGGGGGCAAAGGAGACAGTGAAGAGAACTAGGAGTGGAATTCAGCAAGTCAAGGACATTGCTAGTAGTACTTTAACCACAACACAAGACTCTAAGTCTAGGGTGGGTACTGTTAGCAATGATCCTCCAAAATCATTATCCATGACTTCTGAACTTGAGTTGCCACAGAAGAAGGGTGAAGCCACAAAAGAAATATCAAGAAAACACTTCCACAAAGTTACAGCTAGTGGAGTGTTACAGTGGATGAAGGGGAAAGGAATAAAGCTTCTTCCAAGTGATGTGGCACTGAAGACTAATTCTCCTTGTTCCAGAAAGGTATCTCTTGTGAAGCATTTGAAGATCAAGAGTGTACCCAAAAGGATAAGGATAACAAAGAAGACTGGAAAACTCACAAATGTTACTGGCATCAATGTGCTTCCACTAGATGAGGACTATGATGAAGATGCCCTAGCATTTTTGAGGGCTCAAAGGATCTTTGAAGTCAAAGTGAAGTTGGATCATCTAGAGATCAAGTACACTGATGGAAGAGAAAGGATAATGAAGCAAGGAAGCTGGCAATATTTCTATAAGTATGAGCTTGAAAGGATAAATGCCTTACTGAATTTTGAAGAAAGAGAAGAAAGGACATGGAAGATAGATATTGCCAGGTACTTGAAGATGCATGCTGATTATGAAGAAAACATGAGGAAAGAGAATGAAAAGAAGAAGATTCAGAGAGAAAAAGAAATGGCTGAGATGGAGGAGAGGGCTAAAGAGCTAAGGCAGAAAGGGTTGTGCAGGGTTAAGCAAAATCCTTACATTGTAGAGTACAAAAACTCACATGGAGGTCAAAGCAAAATAAGGATGGAGTTTCTTGATTCCTATGTAGAAAGTGCACTCAAGGCTGCAATTGATGACTTGGAAGGCTCACCTCTCATTGAAGAACTGATTGCAAGAGAAGAACTTCAAGAAGCCATCATAGACTTGAAGAGAAAAGAAGAGATAAGGAAAAAGAAGATATATGATGATTTGCTAGAGAAGCAATTGGAAGCTGAAGCTGTTGAGCAACAAAAGTAATCTGTAAGCTTTCAATTTTTCTATGTAATCAAATTTCTGATCTCAAGGTTCATGAATTGTTCTCTCTGTTACTAAATTTCCTTTTATGTAAGTTAGGCTTGTTATCAGACATGAAATTGTGCCTAAGGATCTTACTCACAATTTGGGGGAGATTGTTAGGCTCAAGACATGTCTGAATACCACTATTAACAAGCCTACACTATGTGACTATGTCACATTACATGACCTAGTGATTTCTATCACTGGGATATAGTATAGGTCTCTAAATGTACTTGTCTTGTTTTCATGGACAATAGCTTTATCATGTATGCTCAGATTTATAATGAGCTTAGTAAAGTTCTTGCATCTAGAATGTATATAGGCCATTGAATAATTATCCTGGTAGAAGTTCAGAAGTGTTCATGCAGCAGGATAGAGTTGAATAAGGCCATGAAGAAATAAGTTGCAGGAATTTGTCTAAGGCATTATATAGCAAAGTCAAAAGAAAGCTATGTCGTGAAGTCACCAATATCCATGTCGTGAAGTACTATATCGCATAGTCCATTTTGTACTATGTCGAGAAGTCCTCAAGACACATGTCGTGAAGTGTTGAAGTCAGCAAAGTCAAAGGAGCCTAGATCGTGAAGTCCTCAGAAGCCCTATGTCGCATAGTCGTCAAATGACCTATGTCGCATAGTCATCAAATGACCTATGTCGCATAGTCGTCAAATGACCTATGTCGCAAAGTCTTCAAAGGCTATATCGCATAGTCCTCACAAGGGAGATCGCGAAGTCAGGGATAGAGTGGAGTTCACGATATCAACACTTAGCCGTTCATAACAAGACAAATCAAGGTACAGAACCAAGAATCAAAGGAGACAAATACTGAAGCATTTGTTCTGGCAAGGTGGTCCAAAGAACAGATGGCAAATCTACAGCTAAACTTGGAGAGAAAGATAAGAGACAAGCAGCTACAGAAACGGGAAAGACTCCGAAAAGCAGGTGGTCCTTCCTGACACAGTGAACTTCTTATGGCAGGACAAGTTGGACTTTCAGAAGGGGTAGCTGTGTAATATTGTGTGTGCCTAGTTTGTATAGGGGAATATATATATCGTGCACACGCAACTATAAGAAGTAAGAGAGATACACATAGTTATTAGCTAAGCTCTTTTCTCTGTAAGCAAGCAAGTTCAAACTGTTCTTGTTTAGAAGCCAGAAATTCGATTGTGAATTTCCTGGAAAGCTGTAGTATTTAATTTGCTTATACAAAGTAGATTAAAGTGATTGTGTGTGTTATTTACTTTCTGCATATTGCATATCATAATCACATACAGTTGTTTACTTAGTTTTCAAGATCGAAAAATATATCAAACTATCCATTCACCCCCCCTCTGTCTAGTTTCTAGTGGTATTCATTTCTAACATATAGTGTAGCCGATCTTAATTGTATTCAAGAAGGAATAATTCCTTCTAAGTATTTTTCTAAAACTACTCAATCTCTGACTCAAGCAGGAGGAGATAAACTTCAAGTAAAATATAAATTATCAGATGCATACATCTGTAATCAAGATATTTGTCTTCCAACACCTTTTATTATGGTTAAGAATCTTACCCATAGAATTATTTTAGGAACTCCGTTTCTTCATAAAATCATGCCAATGACTAATATTGATCAAAATGGTATATCTACTATAATAAATGGTAGAAAAATTATTTTTGAGTTTATAACAGATCCTCAAACTAGATTGATTAATGAGGTTAGAGATATTCTTCTTAATAAAGAAAAACAATTATGTTTTCTTAAAGAAGAAGTTGAAATATTAAATATTAATGAACAACTCAAAAAGAGTGAGATTCAGAATAAAATAAAATTATTAGAAAATCAATTTAAAATTGAGGTTTGTAATGACTTACCTAATGCTTTCTGGGATAGAAAGAAACATGTTATTTCTTTACCTTATATAGAAGAATTTAATGAAAATCAAATTCCTACTAAAGCTAGGCCAGCTCAAATGAATCATGAATATTTAGAGCTTTGTAAGAAAGAAATAACTTCTCTCCAAGAAAAAGGATTAATTAGAAAATCTAAATCCCCCTGGAGTTGTACTGCATTTTATGTTAATAATGCAGCTGAAAAAGAAAGAGGTGTTCCAAGATTAGTAATTAACTATAAACCTCTTAATAAGGTACTAAAATGGATTAGATACCCAATTCCTAATAAAAAAGATTTATTAGACAGATTAAACAATGCTTTAATCTTTTCAAAGTTTGACATGAAATCAGGATACTGGCAGATCCAGATAAAAGAATCTGACAGATATAAAACTGCTTTTACAGTCCCATTTGGACATTATGAATGAAATGTTTTACCTTTTGGTTTAAAGAATGCTCCTTCTGAATTTCAGAACATAATGAATGATATTTTCAACCCTTATTCAGAATTTATTATTGTTTATATTGATGATGTTTTAGTATTCTCTAAAACAATAGATCAACATTTAAAACATTTAAAAATATTTAAAAATCTAATAAAACAAAATGGGTTAGTTATATCTGCCCCAAAGATGAAGTTATTCCAAACTCAGGTTAGATTTTTAGGACATTTAATAAATCAAGGAAAAATTATTCCTATAGATAGAAGTATTGAATTCGCTTCTAAATTCCCTGATATAATAACTGATACTAAACAGTTACAAAGATTCCTAGGAAGTCTCAATTATATTGCAGATTATTACGAAAATCTAGCAAAAGATACTGCTATATTATATTCTAGGCTTAAGAAAAATCCTGAGGCATGGTCTGAAAAACATTCTCAGGCTGTCAGAATAATAAAGGCCAAGGTAAAATGTTTACCTTGTTTATCTCTAGCAAACCCAACCTATTTCAAAATAGTAGAAACAGATGCCTCTAATATAGGGTATGGTGGTATTTTAAAACAAGTAAATCCAAATAATTCTAAAGAAGTATTAGTTAGATTTACTTCAGGAAAATGGAATCCTACTCAGTCAAAATATTCGACTGTAAAGAAAGAAATTCTTTCAATTATAAAATGCATTTATAAATTTCAAGATGATTTATTAAATAAAAAATTCTTGCTGAGAATTGATTGTAGTTCAGCAAAATCAATTATTGAAAAGGATGTAAAGAATCTAGTAGCAAAGCAAATCTTTTCAAATTGGCAAGCTCAATTATCCGCCTTTGAATTTGATATCCAATATATAAAAGGAGTAAATAATTCTCTTGCAGATTTTTTGACCCGAGAATTTTTACAGGGAATATGACAACCCCTTATAGGGGAAGAGGTCGCGGTTATAACCGTGGCAGAGGATCCTACGGGAGTAACAATATGTTACCTCGTCCAGATGTCACAGTTCCTCTAATAGGGGATTGGACAGTTTATCATGGTAGAAATAGACCCTTGCAGCAATTACCTGCAACTCCTCAAAAGGAAGCATCTTCCTCTTCTAATAAATCGCCATCATATAAAGATGCAATTGCTAATGAAGCTACACAGGAACAAGAATACTTTGAAAATCCTGTTGTAGAGCATATTATGTATTTAGAAGATGAAGATCTTCAATTGACACCAAATGATGGATGGTCTTTAAAAACGAGATATCTTGAATCAAGAGGATATGCAGCGCTTCATGGTAAAGCCAGGCAACATTTAGAAATTCTTCTAACAATTACCGAATCGGTAACAATAACCCATCATTTCCAAAATAATAACCCTGAAAGCTTCATAAGCTTCAGTAAGTGTCACGTTAATAAGGTTCTCCTTCCAAGAGAATGGGGAATAAACCCCAATGGTGAAAAGGCCATCAAAGTTGCTGAAGATAACTATATTTACTTCAATTATTGGGATTATATCCAGGCTTTTTCCAAAGCTTTTTATTATCAAAATCCCAAGAATAAACATTCTTGGTTTTTCTCTATAAATCCAGAAATTCTGGATAAATCAGTTCCAAATTGGTTTTACAAATGGTGGGCAATGTTTGGTCCTTCTTTGGAAATCCTTCCCGAAGAAATTATGGAATTATATGAACCATGGTGTAAAAATAGTCCTTTGGTCTTAAAAAGGCCATCTGAAAATTTAATCTATGGACAATGTCCCTTCTTTTTCTTTGTTAAATTCCAAATTCCCTGGATATGGAGATGGACCATTTCTGTCTCTAAAGATAATTTGGAAATTCCAATGTTACGAAGAAATTTCTTCTTCAAATGGTGGAACAAAATGAGTCCTGAAAATATTAAAGATATCATGAATAACATTCGATCAGTCATTAATAATGACGAAAAGACTGGAACAAAAGATGCAGGAATCCAGCAGCAGTATATGGCAAAAATGAAAGAATACTTTCAGAAAAAATATCCACATGATTTTGAAGATCAAATTATGGTCAGAATCCTTGATCAAATGAAAAATCAATTTTTTAACACTTTTCCAAGTCAAGCGTCAAAAGAGGACGACTCAATGAAAGATAATTCATCTCAGGGATCCATGGATTCTAACGCCTTTAATTGTTTAGCAGGCGAATCTCAAGCGGAAGAATCTATTCTAGATCCTACTCCCGAAGATTTGTGGGATGCTCTTATAGGGTCAGTTTCTCAGCATAATAAAGGAAAAGCTCCAGCATGAATATGGATCATATTGATTTTTTCGGAAATTTTAAAAGTATAAAATACTACGACAACAGGCTTTATAAGCTAGATAAAGAGATGGATCATCTCCTCAAAAAATATCGAACTACCAAATCTCGAAGAGCTAACAGATCCTCTGTTAAAGAAAGATCTGTTGAAGAAATTAGAGACGATTTTCAATCAATTCGAAGAACTCTCTTCGAAATTCACAATTTGAGGATTGTCAGAATTAATTTGAAGAAAAGATGGTTGGATAATATCAACATCACAGGATGAAGGTCAGAAAGGATATTTTCTGAAGAAAATGGTGGAAATTATGGCCCTCCACGATCAGCAATAATGTTTGCTTTAATTTGCTTTTTAAAAGTCTTTTGTTCATTTGTGTTAAAGAATCATTATTTGATATGACGATGGGGCCCATTGAGCACCCGGTATCAATAATGCTTACTTTTTCTTTATCTTTTCTAAAGTTGTTTGTTTGTTTTTGAAATTTGTAAAAGTTGTTTGTCCTGACTCGAATAGTAGAGTCATTGAATTCTCTATATAAAGAGAATTTTGTATCAGTTCAAAACACGCTTGTTTTTACGCAATAAGAATTCTACTTTCTTTCCCTCTCTTACTCATGTGCTGAGTTTGTTTGCTTACTTATATATTTCAATAGTTATATTTTAGTTCTCTTCCGCATATTCCAGCAGTTCCGCTAACATACATACATACATACATATATACATACTACATACACACATACATTTATACATACATATACATTATGTGAATATATAATTATATTTGATTGAGCGGTTTGAATTTTTTGGTTACTCGCATACGTATATACATACATACACATAACATACATAATAATATATGATCATATACGCTAATATATACCATATCTCATTATATTATTATTTGGATGCATGTGCATTGTATATAGGTACAATACAAACTTGTATGAACTTTACTTATTATATAACTCATAAATTGATATTGTAGCTGATAAAAAAATTGATATTCTACTACACAAATGTATAAAAAAAACCCGAACAAATCAATAGTTTGCTCATATTTAGAATATGTCCGTGCATTGCACGGGCTAAAAAGCTAGTTGAAGTATAAAAGCGTATATACCTTTTAGCCCTTGAAGTATAAAAAATAGTACCTCTCAGCCCTTGTAGGGGTATTATCGAAAGAAAAATAGAAAAAAAGGTTAATTGAACTTTAATGGGTACTTTAAGGGCAAAAATGTACGAATTCAAAGTTTTAGGACTGATGGGTATAAATCGTCAAACTTTAAGGGTAAAAGGTCATAAAGCCAATAAAATCACTAGAAGATGGACTCTGTATATGTATTTTTTTTGACATCCCAATAAGAAGACATTTATTCCAAGACAGACTAACAGTGGACTGAGGCTTCTAAAAGCTACAGATGCTTCGTCAAGACAAGATTCAGTACAAACTCAAAGCTACTGAAAACAAAACTTAGTTCACCAGCGAATATTGGGACTTGGGGATCATATTTGAAACAGAAATGAGCCCAGATGCTACTGTTTGGACTTGCTGAGTGCAAAGCTCATCTTTTGCTGCCTGTATCATATAATCTTCATCTTCTTATCCCCAAATTAGAGTTTAAGAACTTGAACAAACCAAATATATATAACATCGGTATCATGCTGCTCAACCCCGTTTAGAAACCAGTGTAATTATTTAATTTGGATATTTTTCAAAAACAAGTGAATACCTACTTCCATTCTTGTTGTTAACAATCCAAACCTAAACTAATTCCATATTCGCAATTTCTTAGTTAACGACTCTTCTTTCGTTAATATTCCATGTTTGCCCATGTTTTTGAAAAAAATCGGTTTTTCCCGAAGCGTTTCAATATCAAAACTCACCGAAAACATTAATTTTTTATATTATACACCAAAACTTGCACATATCAAAAATATAAACATTAATTTTGTATATTATACACCAAAACTTGCACATATCAAAAATATTACTCCCTCCGTCCCAGTTTTATTGTCCATAATTTTCTTTTTCGTTCGTCCCAAAACTATTGTCCACTTTTAGTTTATATGGTAAATTATGTTTTAATTATGTTAATTTTTATGAAAAACAATACAAATTTTTGGTAACTATCAGTTTATTTCATATGATTGAATAAAAGATGGGTTTTTGATGGTGGACAATAAAAGTGGGACGGAGGGAGTACCAAACAGTTATCTGATTTTCACAACAACACACTTTTTTCAACAGCACAACAATTAACAGCAATCCCAAACAGAGAAAAAATTGAACATGAGTTCCATATACTTTCAAACGTTTGTATAATATCTTTCAAAATCTGTTTAAACATTTTTTAATATAATACTTTTTCTGATCAATTAAATAATAATAAGAATATCTTAACATGATATTATAAATAAAAATATTTATAAAAATTTTAATGTCCCAACATAATTTTTTTTTTACTAACAGATGGTTATACAAACCTGTTTGTTATCCTCCACTACTAGAAAAAGTAGATATAACATCGCTGTTTTAACATCGGTTGCAAAAGCCACTCATGTTAAAGGGCGTTTCAACATCGGTATTTTTTAAAGCGATGTTAAAACTCGTTTTAGACATCGGTTCAAAAAATAACCGTTGTAAATTCTCATTTTTAAAAAATTTATAAAATCCCGTATACCACACTTTCCCCCTTATTACACCAAATATTTCTCAAAATATTTCCCCCCTGTTACGCCAAATATTTCTCAAAATGTTTCCCCCTCGCTGAAATTTCTACTCCCCCAATTTCCCCCATTTCCCACACACTCACCCTCTCGCTCTCATTTTCTCTCCCGACGGCTCTCTCTCCATCGCTCACCATCTCTGTTACCCTAATTTCAGCATCTTACATCTCACCATCTCAAGACATCATTATAAATTAAGAAATTTGATGTTAAACACGAGTTGATACATCAACTACAATTTAAAAAACCGATGTTAAAAAGGGTGTATAACATTACTATTTTTAAAAAACCAATGTTAAAACGGACAATTAACAACAGTCAAATTAAGGACACTGATGTTAAAGGTACCGTTCAACAGCAGTTTGTTTAAACAAGCCGATGTCTTTAAACTACATTACATCGGTTGATTGAAAGTAGCTGATGTATGATAGTTGTTTTAATATCATGAATCTTGTAAAATCGATGTTAATTCACGTCTTGGACATCGTTATTTATAAGGAAATCGTTGTGTAAATATGCAACAGACATCGGGTAAAAACCGATGTCTAAAATTCAGACTTTTAACATCACACGCGAAGACATCAATCGAAATTTAGAAAGACATCGGTTTTTAGCCGATGTCTATTGCTATATTTCTAGTAGTGCTCTCATACTTAAAAAAATAAATTCAAACCGTGTTATTGTTTTTTCATCATAATTAAAAAATAACAAAAAAATACCATAAAATGGACCTATCAAGCAAAACAAACAAAACACATAGCATTTTGGAATTAAAAAAACAAATGAATGCCACAAATCAGTTCACAAACACCTTAAGATTTGATCACATACTGTACAAGAAAAATTTAATGATTAGTTTCTACTCCCTCCGTAACACGTATTTTAAGACTTTTATAAAGTATAGTTCTATAATTTATTTTCAAAATTTTCTTTTTTAAATAAAAATTTAAATATTATATTTTTATTTAAAAAAAATTAAAATAATTTATAAAATATAAGAATCTTAGAATACCTAAAGAATTGAGGGAACACAGATGGAGTATAATTTTAATGAAGTGGTAGTTTGTCTTAAGGCATCTCCCCCGTCTACCACACCTTTTTTTTCAATAGCCTATCATGCCCTTCACCTCTAAAAAGGTCCTCCTATCACACCCCTATACTCTACAATTCCATATCATTTACACCCTCCTCCAATCATTAAGTAATTTTATTAACATTAAGACCATTCATATTATTTAGCAATTAAAATTTGACAGTACAAGCATGGTTGTAGATTTCGGAAATCGGAACAAATCGGTTGAGGTACCATATAGTGATTTATCGGAAATCGGGGATTTATCGGAATGATAAATCGGAAATTAATCGGATGTAATTTAGTAATAAATTTAATATTTTTTAGTAAATTTGATCATTAATTTTTTTAATAATATTAATTTTTTTTAAATATAATAGAAGTACAATTAAATCTTGTGATAAGATTAAATTATATATGTAATATTAGTACATATGATGTATATATGGCTATGGTTACATTTGAAATTACATTTACCCGACCATACAAGAAGTCCTTGTGTATGTATAGTCACCACTCCACAGTCCCCACCCACGCACAAATCACTACGAAAATTTGATAGCCACTAGTCCACTACTATCTTGTAATATCATCAACCAGAGTGCAAACTGTTAATGGAAAGTAGAGAGCATGACTTGGATAAAAACAAACATAAATCGGAGATTCAACGAACAACTACACTCAACTGAAATCAGTTGGCTACTTGGGAATTGGGAAGAAAGACAACGCAACTCAAAATAAAAGAATAAGTTAGGTACTGATCACTTGCATATCAATTTGGTATTAGATTTAGGGTTTTTTCCCCCAACTTTTCTCCTCTTCTCTGTAAAATATCAAGCAGAATGAAAATATCGCGTAATGTGGTGTTTTTGAGTTTTTTTTGTAAGTATATTAGTTGACCCGTAGTTTGACTTTCCCGATTTCTGACCCGACTTTTGACCTGATTCCCAAAAATCGTATAATCCAGCGATTCATCAGAATTATTTCGGCAACACAGGTTCAGCCGATATGTCGGCCGATTTATCGGCTAGTACGCCGATTTCTATAACACTGAGTACAAGTAGTATATACTAAAGAACGGTGGTGAAAACATTATACTATTATTTAATATTACAAAATACCTGATATTTTTGTAAAAGAAATAATTTAATATTAATATTAACAAATTATTCACTCTGAATTGTAATTTAAATCTTACATATTTAAAGTAAGAATATTTTTTCTTCTATGCAATAAAAATATTTTGTATTGTACTACGGCCAAAGTTTAATATAAAAAAAATTCCAAAAACTACTTTATCAATTTGAAAGTTTAAATGTTATGAAAATGTATAGGGGTGTAAGAAGCCCTTTGTAAAGGTGAGGGGCTAGAGTCGGGGTTGTTTACTTTCATCAAATCAAATGCAGATAACATGACATATTTCACATAGCACTAAAAAATAATGGGCGCGTAATCATTGGATACCAATCACCTGCCGGCACTAGAAATTACCTCCAGCTAGAGGTGGTCAGTCGTGCGGTCCGTGCGAGCCGGGCCGGGCTTGACACGGGTCGGGCTCGGCTCAGACGAACACGGAACCGGAACTAAGCATGTACGAGCCGAATACGGGCCGGGCTTGAATCGGAAAAAATAAACCCAGAACCGGCACGACGAATTGAATCGGACGAATTTGGCGGGCTTCTGCGGTTGTGCGGGCTTGTGTTTGGTGAATCACTAAATACTAATGATTGAAAATGCATGTGCTCTCTAATTCAAACACGCGTCGCACATGCAACTATGCAAATTATATTTCATTTACACGTGTCCCACGACCACGAGCCCACCTCTATCCACGAGTCCACAAGTTGTGCAGCAGTTGGATGAAGAGTTGGAACTTGGAAGCCCCTAGACTAATTTAGTAAGTAAATTACTTTTAATACCTGTTTGTTTGGTGTCATTTATAGGTCATGTTATATTATATTTGGTTTAGTTGAAACATTAAATGGTAGGTACTAACCTTGGAAGTTTGTGACTTTGTGGTGTGGCGAGCTCACGGGCTCACGGGCTTGTGCAAGCTGTGCGGCTCGTGTGTGCGGGCCGGGCCGATTCACGGGTTTTAAAAATTGAACTCGTAATCGGCACTAACTCAAACGTGGGTTGGGTCGAATTATTCACGGTTCAATCGGACCGAATAATATCCGAATAAAGTAACGTGCCGGGTTGAACGAGCCGAATAAACCCGCCCATTTGGCCACCTCTACAGCTCCAGCAATAAAAAGCTATATTTGTACATCTTACAAAATGAATAATATAGGTGGCACGAGTTACCTGACATATCTATAAATAGATACATCCTGATCCCATATTGAGGACCTTTTTACATGCAATACCCTTCATCCATTCAATAATTACAAGGGGTTGCCACTGATTCCACGTTTTATTCACGTGCTCCTCCCCGTGTACAAAATAATCAACTTCAATAACTAAACTTTACACTGTTCGGGCAACTCTGCTCTATTATGCAATAAAGCTTCTTACCTACTCTTCTATTAGCTATCCTCATTTTTCAACCATTTCAAGTTCAAATTTTTGGTTTTCCTCATTTCAAATCCTCTCCTCTACTCTTCTGCTTAGAATGGCGGACGTAAGTCGTCTAAATCTCTTCTGTCTCTTTTCAAATTAGCATCTTTATAGATCGAGCTTTTTATTCATTTTTATTTTGTTTTTAGGCCTGTTCTAATGACGGAGTTCTTCAAGAGACTTCAGGTTTCTTTATCTATCTTTCTTACCCTTTTGCTTTGTTGTGTGTTATTTACTCACTTTATCGTTTAATATAAAAAATAGGTCATGGCAAAAGCAAACCCATATGAAGCATATATGGTGTTGCAAAAGGGTGTGTTGAATGTGTTGGAAAGAGTAAGTCACGATCGCCTCTTGGTGATATTTCCAATAGATTAGGATTGTGTAAAAGCAAAATATCATCCTTATTTCAAGAAAAGGTAAATATTATAGAGAACCCATTCCAATTTATAGATTTGTACTTTTACATTGTTAGTTTAGAGTTCTGTTTGTAAACAATTTTTGTGGCAGGTGGATGTTGTTGCAGCTGATGTTGGTTTGTACCATTCAGAGAAGAATAATGGTATTAACAATTGAAACTTCTTTTTATATTTACAATATATATAGATTTAATTCTTAAAACTCATACAATTTATGTTACTTATGATTAGGTGTGAACATATCTGGGAAAGAAAATCTTAGAAATGTATCGTCGAAACCAATTATTCAGAGTGAACCGTTACCTACGAACTCAGATGATGGCGTTGGATCTGTTTCTCGAACCTTTTATTTCAAATTTTTTATTTCTATCCCGATCCCAAATCATGTGTCTTTTTCGTAAGATTGAGAGCAATAAAAAAGAATCAAATCGCACCATCTCTGTAATAGGTAAATGCCTCTTTTTCTCCTGAAGTTGTCGGAATTGATGAACCCCTTAAAAAGATATTGAATGATATACAAAATTCAAAGCAATGTATGTTTATCTTGCGTTAGGTTTTTCTTTCTCCTTATACGTTACAGTGGATACTTTTTTTTTGTTTATATTACTTATGTGACCTTATAACGTATATCCACTGTAACTTATATTGCGTTAGGTTTTGGTACCTATATCTTGCTTTTCAGGCTCAGGAGGAAGTTATAAAAGAAAGCGGAAATCAAATGAAGGCACTCCTTTGGTAAACACGATTCTTCCTCAGGAAGATGTGATTCCTGCTACCAGCACACCTTTGGTAAAGAGGTATATTAGTCAGAGAGATGTGATTCCTGCTTTAAAACAACACAAAACAAAGTCATGTAAATCTTCTTGTGAGTTGAATAAGGCATTATTCAGTGAGAATAATGCGGAAGCTGATTTAGTGGATGATATAAGATATGGTGATATAGGTTAGTTTTATGTATTATTCAACTTGATTTAAGTACTAAGAATATGCAGTATCATTGAAGTTCATGGAGTTTGGTGATCACGTGGATAGAAAAAAAGAAGACTACGGCTCTAATATTTCTGAATCTAAACTTTGTTAAAGTAATTCTATATTTGTAAGACTGTTATGTTTGTAACCTATTAAGCACATTGTTGTGTATTTCATGCACATATTCTTCAATTAACATCATCCTTTGTAACATCAACTTCTTCGTACAACACATGAAAGTAGGTCAAACAATTGAAATTCACAGCTTCATTGTCAAAACTTATCATCTCTTGAACAATAACATTTTTTTTGAAAATTATAAGTACATAAACAATAATGTTGTTATGCAACATGAAGGCCAAGCAAACAACATTCCACAACATATTTTCAGTTTTACAGATTTGAAAGATCTCAAACAATGACGAAGATTCGACAATCAATTTTGTTTTGACACAAAACAAGTAAGTCAAATCATTGTACATTACACACATATTTACAATTGTTTGTATTATAAATCCATTTAAATAATTAATAACAATTGATTGCCTTATTGTAAAATAGCTTCGGCACAAATGTTGTATTCCGTAGAGATATTGTAGTTCTATCGGAAAAGTAAAGTAAACTAACGCATAAACTGCCTGCGGCAGCGGGCACAATCCTAGGTCTTTATATTCACTTGACTCTTCCTCATCGAATGAGCAAATTCCATCTCCTGCATTGAAATATGGACTAAATATACTACAACTCATAACAAACATGTAACCTCCAGATGAGAAGGTGACAGAACGGCTTCCAACATTTGGAGGTCACGTAAATGCATCATTTCATGGTCTTGCCAGAATTTGTTAAAGAAGGCCCGAGCTGATGAAGATTTGCGAGGAAAGCCAAGAGTAAAAATGTTTAGTAATAATAAAAAATGCTAAAGAATTGATATAAATTCTGAGACACCAATGTTTTTTTGTAATGTATATTACAACAATTAAGCTTGTAAGGTATAATTCCTGTAAAGTATTATCACATTGACAAAGGATCCTATAGGCAATAAATGGTGGGACTAAAATTAGTGAAAGGAGATGAGCCACTTGTACTGGTTCATCTTAATTTCAAGGTATAACAACTAGATGTGAGATACTCTACTGAAATTAGGGGACGTCAGATTGTCAGAGGTCTCATAGATTTTAACAACTAGATGTGGACCTAATTTATTAACAAGACTTTCTACCAAATGCCTTACTACTGCACATATAAAATGGTCTCATCCTGTATTCTTCTGGAGTTTGATGTCAACAAGTAGATTATGTATACAAAAATTTAAAAAGCAACAATTATCATTTTTACATACACATCCAATCTCTACAAATGGCTACAATCCTTCATTTCATCAACAAAATTATATAGCTTAAAAGAAAGTCTAAGTCACCTTATATAAATCCAGCAAACTATAAGTCCATGACCTTAGCTTGCAGTATCCATCTTCATATTGTTCAGGAACATTGTCTGGCCAGAAATTATTTATAAAAAAAAAAAAAATTGGTTGAGAAAATGGATGCGGACTCTACTGTAAAAGCCATTCCCAGATGCCAATCAAGTAAACCAAGTTTCTCCTCTCCCTCTCCCTGTCCGGCTGTCCCCCCTCCATACAAACTTAATTTTTCAGGTGAGTCGGTTATACTGTACTTGGCAAGGTTACACTGTACTGCTAAGTGGTATTTTATGGCCAAGAAATCTGCAACGTCCTTTCGTAATGCCATTGCAATTATTTACACATTATGTCTCTGTCTCTCTCACTAACATCACTAATTCAGGTTAAGCTGTGTATCACAAAAGGCATGGAAAGAAGCCAAAGAAAAAACACCCAACAAAGGATACAGGGTTAACTGTTCAAGTATTGATTTTTATTCATTGAATTATCTTGTAGTAGCCATTAATTTAAAACAATAAACAAAAGAAGGTAAAGTTTTATCGTTCTAATTATTGTTGACATAATTAATCTTGCATTTATCGTTCTAAGTTTTCTGTCCTGTTCTTTTGAATATTCTGTATCACATGATCTGTGAGGTTTGGATTCATTATCCATTTCGTGTATATATAATACATGTAGTAGATAAGTTATATAATACATGTAGTAGATAAGTTGAACAAACATATGCTATATTCCCTGACATTTCTGTCAGAAAATGGAAAGTTTGAGGCATATTTTATATATGTTCTTGATGGAATTTCCGAAAACTAACACTTGGAGGTTGTTCCTTGTAATGAGGACTTAAACTTTCATGTTTGGATCTAAGACATTTTCTTAGTGTAATCCATAAATAAATTGAGTTGAAATAGGTTGCTTGAAATGGGTTATGTGGGTTGGTTATATTGAAATAACTTGTATCCCACATAGAATTGGTAATGAGAGGTTGGTGGGTTTATATAGAAACATGTGCAAGAGTAGTGTACAACTACTAAGGCATGTGGGTGTGCATGGTGTTAGTATGTGCCTCACGCGCACACACACACGCGTGCCGCCGCCACCCGCCTCGCCACGTCACGACTCGACTCGGGTCGGGTCGAAGGGCGATTTGGGCGAATGTCTCGGCGTCTCGCGTACGCGAGGCGACCTGGGCGAGGAATTTTATTATCTGTTTATTTAATATTATTTATTGATTTGATTTAACAGTATCAGTATTTATTTATAACAGCTAAACGAACTGGGTCAGGATTTATATTAAATCCTGATGGACCAGTTCTTGGATCAAATCCTGATGGCCTGGTCAGTACTTGGAGTGAAATCCTGATGGCCTGCGTCAGTATTTGGATCCTGACGGAGTTAAATCCTGATGATGGTCCAGTCCTGACGAAATCCTGATGGTCGATCAAGTACTGATGCCACTCCTGACGGACAGCAAGTCCTGATGGCTTGGAGTACTGATGATGATCAAATCCTGATGGACCAGGAAATCATGACTGAGCTGTTAAATCCTGATGACTACTGTTATGGTAATTAAATCAGAATAATTAGTATTAAATGTCATATCTTCAGTTACAATATTTTGTCTGTTTACGTTTTATTTTGTATTTTATATAGATACAAAATATAACGTTAGACAGAGGAGACAGATACGTAACTCTGAAAACCCTAGCAACTATTCTCTTCTCTGTTTTTCTCTCAACACATACAGAATACATAGTTCTTGGGCGAAGTGAGGTGCTGGTCGCTGTTGATCATTCCGACTACTGTGAGTGGATTGATCTGTGCTGTTTTATCCTGGGAGTGATATTGCTGCAACCCAACACAGCGTAAGTGGGGCAATAATCTCTTCAAGAACAGTCAAAACTTCTCGAAGGCTTGGCGACTCAGCTGTTCTATTTATCTATCAGTATTTGCTAAAGCTCCTGAGAGATAAGTGTTCTTTCTTGTCTTGTTATTTTCAGTCTCTGATTATACTTTTGTTTCGACCTTTGTGTGTGTTTCGTTTATTGGTATTTTGCCTGTTCTTGTTAATACAATTATATATATAACTGCCCTATTGTTGCTGTGTAGTTAGTAATTATACCCAACAATCTTGAAGAGATTAGTTCTGTGTTATATATTGTTAATTAACAAGATGGTTAACGGAACTGTAACTCCTGATGGTGCTAATACTTCTGGTTCTGGTGTTACTGTACCTACCATAGATTGGACCACGTACCGTTTCCCACAGCCTATTGATTTGTCAGGAATGCCTGATAAATTCGGTGGGGGTGTTGGTTTTTCTCGTTGGCAGAAAAAGATGAAACTGTGGCTTACGGTAAAGGGTCTATGGCCGGTGGTGCAGTATGAGAAACCGGTTATTGATCAGGAAAAGGCTGAAACTCTTAAGGCTTATGCCATGTGGGAGGAAAAAGATGGGGTGGCTAGGGCTGCTATACTGGCAGCTTTGGCGAACACTCTATTTGATGTTTATTCATCTGATTCTTTCACTGCTAAGCTTTTATGGGAGAAGCTGGACCAGACACACAATACTGACTCGCAAGGGTTGGAAAAGTATTCTGTGGCTAGGTTTCTTGATTTTAAACTGGTGGATACAAAGTCCATGACCGAGCAGGCACATGAGTTTGAGATGTTGGTGCATGCTTTGAAGGAGTCCGGAATGGACCTTCCTGAAAAGTTTCAGGTTATGGCTGTGATTGAAAAGCTCCCTAAGTCTTGGGAAGAGTTTGCTCTCTCCCTGAAAAGACAGAAAGGAGAGATCACTTGGACAAACCTGATGTTGGACATCTCTGTGTAGGAACAGCACAAGTCCAAACAGGGACATGTGATGCCTGCTGAACATGGGGGTTCAAAGGTTAATGTAGTGACTGTTGGACAGAAAAGAAAGGCTGTCACTAAGAAGGATAACACTAAAACTAAAAATGACAAGAACAAGGCTAAGAAACCAAAGACAAACAAACCATGTTGGTCTTGTGGACAGGTTGGTCATTGGAGCAAGGACTGTCCTGCAAAGAAAGCAAAGAAAGCTGTTGTGGTAGCACAAGCTAATACTGTGCTTGCAACCACTGATGGGCCTAAGGTTAACATGGTTGTTGGTGAGGCTGTTGCCTCTGGAACCAATGACGGGTATGTTACCTACAACCCTGTACTTCTTTCCACTTATCTGTCACATGAATGGTTGATTGATACTGGAGCTAATGTACATATTTGTACTGATATTAGTTTATTTGTATCTTATCAACAGAGTCATGGAGTGACAGTGACGATGGGGAATGCTAGTGCTGCTCAAGTTCTTGGAATAGGAAACGTGGACCTGAAGTTTACTTCTGGGCGTGTTCTATCCCTCACTAGAGTGCACCATGTTCCTGATATTCGTAGAAATATTATAAGTGGAAGTTGTTTAGTTAAGAGTGGATTTGAACTTTCTTTGAAATGTAATAAAGTAGTTATTACACATACTGGTACATTCTTTGGCAAAGGTTATTTGTCTGATGGTTTATTTTTAATAAATGTTGAACCTGTTTTGGGCAGTTTTATTAATGATAGTGTTGCATCTTCTGTTAATTGTGTTGAATCATCTGATTTATGGCATGCTAGACTTGGTCATTTAAATTTTGGTGCTCTAAAGAATATGATGAACTTAGAGTTGATTCCAAAATATGCTATTGAAAAGAAATCTAAATGTCAAGTATGTGTGACTGCTAAACAAACTAGGAAACCCTTTCATAATGTTGTTAGGGATTCAGGAGTATTGGATTTAGTACACACTGACATATGTGAATTTGGTGGCATGTTGACTAAGGATAATAAACGATATTTTATTACCTTTATAGATGATTGTAGTAGATATTGTTATGTTTATTTACTTAGACATAAGGATGAAGCACTAGAAAAATTCATTATGTTCAAAACTGAAGCTGAAACACAAACTGGTAAAGTACTTAAACGTTTGAGATCTGATAGAGGTGGTGAGTATACTAGTACCTCGTTTCATGAATTTTGCGCAAGCAATGGTATAGTTCATGAGATAACTCCACCATACACTCCTGAGTCAAATGGGGTGGCAGAACGAAAGAACAGAACTTTTAAAGATATGATTAACAGCATGCTTATTAATTCTGGGTTGCCTAAGTACATGTGGGGAGAAGCTTTGAATACGGCTTGCCATATTCTGAATAGAGTTCCTCTGAAACATATGGACAAGACACCTTATGAATTATGGAAAAGTAGAAAGACAAGTTTAAAGTACCTTCGTGTGTGGGGGTGCCTTGCAAAGGTGCTTGTCCCTGAACACAAGAAAAAGAAACTAGGTCCGAAAACTGTTGATTGCATCTTTCTGGGCTATATTGAAACCACTACGGCTATGAGATTTTTAGTATTAAAATCTGACATAGACGGGATAGTGGCTAATACTATAGTTGAATTTCGTGATGCAACATTCTTTGAGGATGTGTTCCCTATGAAGACTGGCATACCTCAAGATATTTCTAATGATGATCCTACTCACACATCGAGTTCTATTCCTGATCATGTGGAAAAGATGACAAATGTGGGGGCAGATCCTGATAGTAGTTCTACTCCTGACGAAGTAGATGAACCTAGAAGGAGTAAGCGTGCAAAGGTAGTCAAGGACTTTGGAAGTGATTTTGTCACTTACAATGTCGAGGATGAACCTTTAACTTTCAGACATGCCATGGATTCTTCGGAGTCAAGGCACTGGAAAGGTGCTGTAAAGAGTGAGATTGACTCTATTGTTTCTAACGGAACATGGGAGTTGGTTGACCTTCCTCCTGGGTGTACTACTATAGGATGTAAATGGATATTCAAAAGGAAGATGAATCCTGATGGCTCAATAGATAAGTATAAAGCTCGGCTGGTAGCTAAGGGTTTTAGGCAAAAGGAAGGCATTGATTACTTTGACACATACTCTCCTGTTGCAAGGATGACAACAATCCGAATGCTTATAGCATTGGCTTCCGTACATGGTCTTATCATCCATCAAATGGATGTAAAGACAGCTTTTCTTCATGGTGATCTTGAAGAAGAGATTTATATGGATCAGCCTGAGGGATTTGTTGCATCGGGTAACGAGAGAAAAGTATGTAAGTTAATCAAGTCTATATATGGCTTAAAACAAGCTCCTAGAGACTGGCATAAAAAGTTTGATGATACTGTTTTAGAATCAGAATTTGTAGTTAATGAAAGTGACAAGTGTGTCTACTATATGGTTAAAGGAAATGAATGTATTATCGTGTGCCTATATGTGGATGATATATTATTGTTTGGAACCAATATTGAGATTATTAACGAGACAAAAAGTTTCTTGAGAAGGCACTTTGAAATGAAGGATATGGGTGAGGCTAGTGTGATTCTTGGGGTCAAGTTGACACAGTCAACTGATGGAATAACATTGTCACAATCTCATTATATAGAGAAATCTATACTTGAGAAGTATGGTTATTCAAATTGTAGAATCGCTAGTACACCGTACGATCCTAAAGTTGCCCTAGTCAAGAATAGTTCAGGTATACCTGTGTCTCAGTTAAGGTATTCTCAGATTATTGGGAGTTTGCAATATCTTGCTAATGTGACTAGACCAGATATTTCTTATTCCGTGTCTAAGTTAGCTAGATATACAAGCTGTCCGAACAAGACTCATTGGGAGGCACTAGATAGAGTTCTTAGATATCTTAAGGGAACGATTTCTCTTGGTTTGCATTATCGAAGATTCCCTGGAGTACTCGAGGGATATAGTGATGCAAGTTGGATAGCTAAGAAATCTGGTACCAATGGAGTGACTGGATATTTGTTTACCCTAGCAGGTGGAGCAATATCCTGGAAGTCTACTAGACAGACTTTGATAACTCGGTCTACCTTTGAGGCTGAGTTGTGTGCACTAGATGCCACGAGGACGGAGGCTGAATGGTTGCATGGACTTATGTCAGTGTTACCTGTAGTAAGCAGACCGCTTCCAGCCATTGCTGTTCATTGTGATAGCCGTAAAACTATCGACAAGATCAGTAGTGAAAAGTATAATGCTAAAACAAAGAGACACATCCAAGTTAGACTTAAGTCTATAAGGGGTCTAGTGTCTGAGAGGATTATTGCTATAGAGTTCATTGGAACTCAGGATAATATAGCTGATCCTTTGACTAAAGGACTTGAGCATGCAGTAGTCCTAAAGTCTAGGTTGGGGATGGGACTGATAGCCCATCATGATTCATCAGCAGCGGGAACCCAATACACCTGAGAGGAGATCCCTTGAAGTGTATTCAATGTGGTAATAACAAGCTGTGAGGGTGAGTTGGTAGTACATTTACTATATACCTTGATACGCACGTATCTGAGTCTATCCCCTGTAAACCTAAAAGGTACTGTTACTGCCAGTATAGCAAGAGTTATTTTGAACTCTGAATGGGGTCAAGTCATTTGACGAGATGATCGCAGTACATCTCTGGAGATGCCCAGCTAAGCGAATGTAATTGTGTGGTCGCAATTAGAGGAAAGGGTTATTCCTTGAAACATTCGACGAACAGGATCGAGACATGACCATTAATGTCTCAAAGCCGTAGATCAACACCATAGCCTTTGATTTGTCGTCGTCTATGGAGTGTGGTTACACCAAACGGATAAAGATTCAAGGTGAAACATTCCATCTAGATCCGGTAGCCATCGAAGTAGAGGACTTAGGAGGGTTCAAACCCGGAAGGGTACCGACTCTGAAAAACAAGTCATGATAAGGACTGATATGCATTTCTGTATGGATTTGTGGGGGATTGTTAGAAAATGGAAAGTTTGAGGCATATTTTATATATGTTCTTGATGGAATTTCCGGAAACTAACACTTGGAGGTTGTTCCTTGTAATGAGGACTTAAACTTTCATGTTTGGATCTAAGACATTTTCTTAGTGTAATCCATAAATAAATTGAGTTGAAATAGGTTGCTTGAAATGGGTTATGTGGGTTGGTTATATTGAAATAACTTGTATCCCACATAGAATTGGTAATGAGAGGTTGGTGGGTTTATATAGAAACATGTGCAAGAGTAGTGTACAACTACTAAGGCATGTGGGTGTGCATGGTGTTAGTATGTGCCTCACGCGCACACACACACGCGCGCCGCCGCCACCCGCCTCGCCACGCCACGCCACGTCACGACTCGACTCGGGTCGGGTCGAAGGGCGATTTGGGCGAATGTCTCGGCGTCTCGCGTACGCGAGGCGACCTGGGCGAGGAATTTTATTATCTGTTTATTTAATATTATTTATTGATTTAATTTAACAGTATCAGTATTTATTTATAACAGCTAAACGAACTGGGTCAGGATTTATATTAAATCCTGATGGACCAGTTCTTGGATCAAATCCTGATGGTCTGGTCAGTACTTGGAGTGAAATCCTGATGGCCTGCGTCAGTATTTGGATCCTGACGGAGTTAAATCCTGATGATGGTCCAGTCCTGACGAAATCCTGATGGTCGATCAAGTACTGATGCCACTCCTGACGGACAGCAAGTCCTGATGGCTTGGAGTACTGATGATGATCAAATCCTGATGGACCAGGAAATCATGACCGAGCTGTTAAATCCTGATGACTACTGTTATGGTAATTAAATCAGAATAATTAGTATTAAATGTCATATCTTCAGTTACAATATTTTGTCTGTTTACGTTTTATTTTGTATTTTATATAGATACAAAATATAACGTTAGACAGAGGAGACAGATACGTAACTCTGAAAACCCTAGCAACTATTCTCTTCTCTGTTTTTCTCTCAACACATACAGAATACATAGTTCTTGGGCGAAGTGAGGTGCTGGTCGCTGTTGATCATTCCGACTACTGTGAGTGGATTGATCTGTGCTGTTTTATCCTGGGAGTGATATTGCTGCAACCCAACACAGCGTAAGTGGGGCAATAATCTCTTCAAGAACAGTCAAGACTTCTCGAAGGCTTGGCGACTCAGCTGTTCTATTTATCTATCAGTATTTGCTAAAGCTCCTGAGAGATAAGTGTTCTTTCTTGTCTTGTTATTTTCAGTCTCTGATTATACTTTTGTTTCGACCTTTGTGTTTGTTTCGTTTATTGGTATTTTGCCTGTTCTTGTTAATACAATTATATATATAACTGCCCTATTGTTGCTGTGTAGTTAGTAATTATACCCAACAATTTCTACTTATAACTTCTTATAAAGCATTCATGTAAATGATTTCTGCGTCAGAATATTAGCTTTTAGAGTTGACAATGTAGATAACTAGAATAATTAGCCTCGACAAGGATCATAAAATATATTAAGGCAATTCTATACCAAAAATCGATTATACAACTAAAGTAGGAATCCAAGGTCTGAGAGAAGTGCCAGATTGTACTAATCATTTGCAAATCTTCATGCGGCCAATATCATTTATAAAGAAATAGCCAATAATATATTTATGAATTATGATAAACCCATCTCATTTACGAAGAAATAGCCACTGCTTTAGAAACTTTAACATTTCTCATGTTTATGAATTGAACTCAATAATATTCATATTCTAATGTTCAAAATTTTCCAAATTCTTTTCGAATAAAGTGGCACCTATGACACATTTTGATTTGTTGGCAAACATATAAGAAAATTATCAACTACACATGTGATACGTTTAGGCCGTGTTTGTTTCATGGTATTAAGTATATGATAGGATAATAATTCTTTAAATCTTCGTATCCCTTGTTTTTTGTTCAAAAACTTATTTATGATTAGTCCAAGAATTATAATCCTTTAAATTTTCATATTCCATGTTTGTTTTGTTGGAGTAAAGGATAGGATTATAATCCCCTCCAATACTTGTTGGAGTAGGTATTATTTAATTCCCTCTAACAAGTCATTTTTATAAAGGATTATAATCCCCTCACTATAATCATATGCAAAACAAACATAGGATTGAAAAATTTAAAGGATAATAGTCAAATCCCATGATTATCCCTCAAAACAAACAAGGAATAAAATTTTAAAGGATTATATTCCAATCCTAAACTTAATACTTCAAAACAAACCTGGGTTAGCATAATTTAAAGGATTATTATAATCCCTAGCACATTAATTGAGAGGATTATTTATCCCCGGATAATAATCCCGGGATTGTAATCCTCCCAAACAAACATGGCCTATGGAAAATTTTAAATAATTTTATAAGATTTTTAGCTCGAACTTTGACTGATACAAAAATCTTACTTGAGTTCAACTTGGAAAGAAAAGTTGTTGTTAGTGAATTAATTTTTTTTAGTTAAAAGGTTTTTTAAAAATAATTATTATTCCCAGATTATTCACAAATAGGGTTGTAATCGAACGAACCAAACACTGTCAGCCTCGAGATCGAGCCTTCATTTTCAAACACAATACTAGACTCATAAAAAGTTTAATATATCCTAGCTCGCTTTGAAAACTCTAATCAACTTACGAACAAGTCTCCTAACTCATGATCAAGAATAACGTATGAATATTTACCATTAATCGTAAGATTACTTGTTTAAAAGAGCACGTAAGATGTACAAAAATTACGACCTAAATAAACAAACGGTACATATTATTAATCCAACATTGTATAACAATCATATAAGTATAGATAAGAATTTAAAATTTTTAAGAGGATAAAATATGAATTTACTTAAATTTAATTAAAATTAGATTCACCGAAGATTGACATTAAATTTTATTAAAAGGTAGACATTAGTATTTTCTATGCCAAATCAATCATCAATACTATTATATAAAGGAGAAGACGGAGGCGGTGAGGTGGCGCTCTCAGATCGCTTCGTTCTATTTTTCTAATTTTCTCAATTTTTTGAATTAATAATATTAAAAATTCGAAAAAAATCACAATTACTTTTTAAATGCTTACTAATAGAGGAAAAATATATTATTCTTGCATTTAAAATCTCTACTAATGGAAAAAGTAAAAATACAATAGAACTTTACTAATGGAGGAAACTAAATATCACTAATGGAAGAAACTAAATATTCAATTATAATATTCTTGCCTTCAAAATATCTAAATTAGAAAAAAAATGTATTACCTTACATTATTTTGAACTTTCCTCTATTATTATCTAAATATTCACATAATATTTTTTTTAATTAAATTATCATCTTAACATACTGCTCTCCTAAACTTTCTTTTATTATGTAATATAATAGAAAATACAGGAACGTTTTGGTAAATAAGAAGTTAATAAATTAGATCGGTCTTGTATAAGAAATTAAGTAATTAATACCAAAAACTAGAAAAAATCTCAATTGTCTTTTAAATATTTACTAAGAGCATCTCCAATGGTGTTAGCTAAAATCGTTGACTAAAATCATATAATATATTGATTATGTAAAATTTGTTGAACCTGTAAGATATTGTGCTTTAATGGAGTTGGTTATATTTTAAAAATAGAATGTTATTATTATTTTAAGTTGTTAAAAATAGAATATATAATTAGAATATGGTAACAGATGAGGTGCAGTTTTACTACAGGTCCCTAGAGATTTGACAAAAAAAACCAATACGAAGTGGTTGGTTATATTTTTGGCTAACAATAATGTTTCATTAGAGTTGAGAGAATTTTACATATTCTCTAATTTTTTTATTTATGGCATATTATCTATACTTTTAGCTAATGGTTATAGATCAATGGAGATGCTCTAACGGAGGAAACTAAATATACAATTTCAATATTGTTGCATTTAAATCTCTACTAATGGAATATAATATTCTTGCATTTAAAATCTCTACTAATGGAGAAAGTAAATATACAATAGATCTTTACTAATGAAGGAAACTAAATATCACTAATGAAGGAAACTAAATATTTGATTATAATATTCTTGTCTTCAAAATATCTAAATTATAAAAAAAATGTATTAACTTACATTATTTTAAACTTTCCTCTATTATTATCTAAATATTCTCATTATATTTCTTTTCAAATGAAATTAACATCTTAACATTCTTTTCTCCTAAACTTTTTTTTTATGTGATATAATAGAAAATACAGGAACGTCTTGGTAAATAAGAAGTTTAGAAATTAAATCGGTCTTGCATAAGAAATTAATTAATTAATACCAAAGATTAGAAAAAATCTCAATTGTCTTTTAAATATTTACTAATGGAGCAAACTAAATATACAATTTCAATATTTTTGCATTTAAAATCTCTACTAATGAAGAAAGTAAATATACAATATATCTTTACTAATGGAGGAAACTAAATATTACAAATGGAGGAAACTAAATATTCAATTATAATATTCTTGCCTTCAAATATCTAATTTTTTTTAAAAAGTGTATTACTTTACATTATTTTGAACTTCCTTTTATTATTATCTAGATATTCTCATAATATTTCTTTTCAAATGAAATTACCATCTTAACATTATGCTCTCCTAAACTTTCTTTTTTAATGTAATATAATATAAAATACAAGAACATATTGATAAATAAGAAGTTAAGAAATTAGATCGGTCTTGCATAAGAAATTAAGTAATTACTTGGTAAATAATTAATTATCTTTAATACTTTCATATAAACAGCTAATTAATAGTATAAATATACACCTAAACTCTATTAATTGTCTACTGCAATTTTTGTTGTCAACAGTGTTCTTCTTTACTTTTTTTGTTTGTTCATGTTAAAAGTGTGCATATGAGTACATGAGTATGAGACTTTTTCCTTTATGTTATTTATCTTATTACGTTTGTTTGTATCCTAATGCAGGATCATATTAAAATCTTTGACAAGACAAGTTATTTGCTATTAGTGTTGATTGAGTTAAGACATGGATTAATAAGGAGGGGGATTCATCAGTTAATCAGTTAAAATAATAGGTCGAGCAAGGTGATTTTCATGTACATTCAGTTGTGAATTGATTTATATGTTTATGTGTGTACATTATTAGTTTTGAATTTATAGTTAAAAGTTGATACACCTATATACAAGGTAACTCGAAAGTGGAGAATTCATCATGTCTTCAAAAACAAATTTTATATCTTTTAGTAAAATATTTTCTCTAATTCATACACGAAAATTCAAAGATAAAAATTGTATATTAAGAAATTTATAGTGTATTCATTTCGAAAATATCATGTTAAGATTTATTCGACTGAATAATTTATTTAGTGTGTGCATTTTTAACAAAATTCAATAAATCGGTGCATCTATAACAAAAGTCATACAAGAATAAGAAATATTGAGAAGAGGTCATTAATTATTATTTTTTAAAAGGAAGATGTTGTTGTTGTTTTTGTTGTTATTTGTTTTGACAAAAAGATATCATTATTAATAAAAAAAATCTCCCAACAACAAAAATGATGTTCGTTCATATTTTTGATTTTTTTCTTACTGAGAGTAGATTTGGAGGTAGTGAAGATTTTAATAGCTGTGAATGTATAATTGTAGTTTTTGATATATATATATAATTCAAAACAAAACTTAATTTTATATTAGAAATATTATTTTATTTAAAAACGTATTTTGTAGAATATTTTTTGAGAAAATTTAGAGATATTATTATAAAGCCGCTGCGAAACGCGGCTTAGTAATTTTCTCAATTTTTCACATTTTTTAATATTAATAATTACAACTTTATTTATTATTTTCGATTTTGTAGTAAGAAAATTGAAAAATTACAACCTCCTTTATTATTTTCAATTTTGTAGGAAGAGATTTGATAGAACTTTCTTTTATTTTCAAAATTGATAGAACTTTCTTTTATTATTTTCAAACTTGATAGAACTTTCTTTCCATTAGAAAATTACAACTTCCTTATTATTTTCGAATTTGTAGGATCTATGTTAATAATTGCAATTTTCTCTTTTATTATTTTCAAACTTGATAGAACTTTCTTTTTTATTATTTTCAAACTTGATAGAACTTTCTTTTATTATTTTCAAATTAGGAGAAGATGGGGACGGTGAGGTGGCGGCTCTCAAATCGCTTCGTTCTCTTTTTCTAATTTTCTCAATTTTTCACAATTTTTAATATTAATAATTACAACTTTCTTTATTATTTTCGATTTTGTAGGAAGGAAATTGAAAAATTACAACTTCCTTTATTATTTTCAATTTTGTAGGAAGGGAATTGATAGAACTTTCTTTTATTTTCAAAATTGATAGAACTTTCTTTTATTATTTTCAAACTTGATAGAACTTTCTTTCGATTAGAAAATTATAACTTCATTATTATTTTAGAATTTGCAGGATCTTATGTTAATAATTGCAATTTTCTCTTTTATTATTTTCAAACTTGATAGATTTTTTTTTTATTATTTTCAAACTTGATAGAACTTTCTTTTATTATTTTCAAATTTGTAAGATTGGAGGAATTGGAAAATTACAACTTCCTTATTATTTTCAAAATTTTAGGATCTTATGTTAAAACTTCCTTATTATTTTTCAAACTTGATAGAACTTTATTTTATCATTTTCAAACTTGATAACACTTTCTTTGAATTAGAAAATTACAACTTGCTTATTATTTTCGAATTTGTAGGATCTTATGTTAATAATTGCAATTTTCTCTTTTATTATTTTCAAACTTGATAGAACTTTCTTTTATTATTTTCAAATTTGATAGAACTTTCTTTTATTATTTTCAAATTTGTAAGATTGGAGGAATTGGAAAATTACAACTTTCTTATTATTTTCAAAATTTTAGGGTCTTATGTTAAAACTTTCTTATTATTTTCAAACTTGATAGAACTTTTTTTTATCATTTTCAAACTTGATAACACTTTCTTTGAATTAGAAAATTACAACTTCCTTATTATTTTCGAATTTGTAGAATCTTATGTTAATAATTACAATTTCCTTTTATCATTTTCAAATATGTAAAAATGGAATTGCAAATTTGTAAGATTTAATGTTAATTTCTTTATTACTTTCGAATTTTTAGGATCTAATGCATTATTATTTACAATTTTCTTTCGTATTTTTAGAATTTGCAATAATTATTCATATACGGACCCTAACTCAAACAGTTTCTTTCCTTCCTCAACATCTTCTTTAATGACTAAAGAGTATGTTTATAAGAAAAGTTGTATAGCTTTTACAAATTAACTTAATATATGAAAGATAAGTTACTATTTAATACTTTTTGACTTTTAAACATAATGAATTTTCATGTTATTCACCTTACAAACACCTATAAATTAAAGGTCATTCATAACAACAAATCTACACCGAAACTTTTTTACATAACTCCAAATCTTTACAACCATATTTACAATCAATATAATTATGGCCTACACCATGTTGGATGTTTTGAACGACATCAGCTATACATGGATGATAAGAGTATGAATGTGTAGAATGTGAGAATCTGTCAATCCAAATACCGAAAAACTGATCAGTCGTCATGATTTTGATCGATGAAAAGGTTAATAAATCAATATACTTATAACTTATTAGTTTGTCAAATTGTATGATGTTATTAACTTTTCTAAGATATGTTGTACGACAGGAAAATTTGATCCATGCTACGATCCTAAAGATTCTGGTCTCTCGGTTCAAAGATCTTCTAAAGGAAGGTTCCGTGTACGGCATCAAAAATCTGAAAGTTGTTTCAAGTACAGGGAAATATAGCTCACTATCACATGAGTCTAAATTTCTCTTCATACGCATAACGTCACCTAAAAGATTGGAAGAAGGCATCGTCAACATATCACTGCCGGATATGATTGATGCACGTATTAATGACACTAACATACTCTCAGGTATTTTGATGCAGTAATATATTAGAGTAATATATAAGTAATACTATTATATAAGTTAAAATTCAAACTATAATGTTCTAATATTATCTTTTCTAATAATACTATATAAATATAAGTAAATAAAATATAATTTTTTGTTTATATTGATTTTTATCAATATAATTTTTTTCATATATATATATATATATGGCAATGGTATCGGTCCAAGAAAATAAAAAATCAAACTATTAACTCCTTATCTATACTATATTATTAAAGACGAAACATTGAAAGTTTTGTAGTCTGGTCATGAAAGTTTTTGTAGTCTGGTCACTCAATTCATAGCCGTTAGATATTTTTGATCAAATCGATGAGAACCGTTAGATAAAATATTAAAATTATTATATAGAATATCTTTTCTATTTTTCCTAACTAAAACATCTCATTTTCCAAAAATATTGCAAACAATTTCATATACTAAAATAACATAATAAAGTTATAATTGCTAATAACTAACTCATTACCTTTTTTAGCCAAATTGTATATTCTTTTTTATATTTTCTAACTAAAATTTCTACTTTTCTATTTTTCCTAATTAAAACCTCTCATTTTCCAAAAATATCACGAACAGATCTATTTAATAAAATAAAATAATAATATTATAATTATTAATGACTAACCGATTAGCTTTTTTTCCATAACGTATATTCATTTTTATATTTCATAACTAATATTTCTCTTAACTAAAACCTCAAAAATATCACGGACTATTCCATTTAGTAGCATAAAATACTAATATTATAAATCTATCTATCTATCTATACTATATTATTAAAGACGAAACATTGAAAGTTTTGGTACCCGTTTTTTTGGTATGGTACTTGCCTTATTTAATTGTTTATTTAATTATTATAAAAATTATTATAATCAGTTACCCTTTCGGTTAAAATGCATTACCATTTTTTTCTAAAAAAATCACGAGCAATTTCCTTTTTAGCTAAAACATGTTACTTTTTCTATTTACTTTACTAAAATCCCTCATTTCCCAAATATATCAGGAGCAAACCCTTACTTATTTATTTTAAAACATATTTTAATACTTTTAATTGATAATTACATTTCCCCTCTTTTTCTAGAAAAATCACGGGCAATTACCTTTTTCGACTAAAACATGTTATATTTTCTATTTTCCTTACTAAAATATCTACTTTTCCAATTATATTGCGGGCAAACCCTTGCTTATTTACTTTAAAATCTTTTTTAATAATTTTAATTAACAATTATCTTTTTCAACTAAAACATGTCACCTTTTGTATTTTTCTTACTAAAACCCCTCTTTTTTTCAAAAATATCACGGGCAAATCGTTACTTTTATATTTTAAAATTCAACGAAAACATGTTACTTTCTATTTTTCTTACTAAAACCCCTTTTTTCCAAAATATCACAGGCAAACCGTTACTTATTTATTTTAAAATCTATTTTAATACTTTTAATTATTTAAAAATATTTAACACGCCTACTTATTTTTTTTAACAAATGCAATTAATAAAATATAAATAATAAAATTAACAATTATTAAAAATAATTCGTGCACCGCACGGGTTTTAAGCTATATTATTAAAGACGAAACATTAAAAGTTTGGTAGTTGGATGGACGGACGGTCGGTACTTAGTGATTTTTTTAATTGCCCTTACTTATTTTTTAAAAAACTATCACTAAATAATAACATTATTTATAACCAATTACCTTTTCAGCTAAAATACATTACATTTCTTTATTTTTTTTCTAACAAAATCTTCTCTTTTTCTAAGAAAAAAACACGGGCGGTTATCTTTTTTAACAAAAATATGTTACTCTTTCTATTTTTTCTTACTAAAACCCCTCATTTTCCAAAAATATCACGGGCAAACCCTTACTTATTAATTTTAAAAATCTATTTTTTTATTTTACCAATTAAAAGAATTAAAATCTATTTTAATACTTTTAAGTATGAGCACTTTTTCAGCTGAAACATGTTACTTTTTCAATTTTTTCATTTTCTAAAGAAATTATTATTAAATAATAACATTTTTATAACCAACTATCTTTTCAGCTAAAATACATTACTTTTTCTATTTTTTCTGACAAAATCCTCTATTTTTCTAAAAACAATCACCGGCAATTATCATTTTCAACTAAAATATGTTACTCTTTCTATTTTTCCTTACTAAAAACCCTAATTTTATTTATTTTGAAACCTATTTAAATACTTTTAATTACGGGCACTTACCTGAAAGGCATATGTCTAGTCCTATTTGTAAACACCGAGGATTCTACTCAACTTTAATTAAGATGTAATAAGTAAATATTAAAAATCAATTGTCACAGGAATCTCAGAAGATTATATCTGTCAAAGAATGAAGATTAAAGTCATCTACAGACTTGAAGTGATTCTACATTGAAAGAAGCTCAATTTATTGATCAAGCCTCAATGAAGTATTCAAGCTCAGTGGATTTATTAAAGTGACAGAGATTTCAAGTGGTGACAGAAAAAGATACTGATTACGGAGTTCTTGAATAAGAAGGAAGTGAATCACTGCTTAAAGTTAAATAGATAAAGAACAGACATTGTCGTTAGTCACTCATGAACCAGACAGTGCATCGAGTGTCAACGTACTATTGTGTTTGTTTATTATCTAAGTGTTAAGTGATTCTGGAATTGTTTAAGAAGTCAACTAATTCTATTTATTCTCTTATAAATAATTAGTATTATTAAGTATATTATTTATTAATTTAATTCTGTGAAGAATTAATTTAATACATAATTTATTTAATTAATTATTTAAATTAGAATGAAATTGAACTAGGAAGACTTAGGATTGAACTAGGAAGACTTAGTTTTTTAAGCTAGGAAGACTCACAGGTGAGTCTTCCCGAAAGTCTTCCTAGGCCAATCCCTAGTTTTCCCGAAAGTCTTCCTAAGCCATTCCTAGTCTTCCCGAAAGTCTTCCAAGGCCAAAATGTTAGTTTTTCTGCTAGTCTTCCTAGTACAAATTCAGAACTGTCAAGTGGATTTGCACGTGGGTTGATTAAAGAAAAGCAAAGGTATTAATGCAAGGCAGGAGACTTTACAATCAGATTACAAGACAGAAGAATACACAGAGAACAAAAAGCATCACATTCTTCATTAATTCTTCAACTGCAAAGCACTCATTTCCGGCCAGTGATTTAATTCTTGACAAGTTCTTATCATTAAATTCATAAGGATCATTTCACTTGTACTGCTTTAGCTTTCTAGCGGATCATAATCCCTAGATTTTATATCGAACTACTTTTTAGTATTCGATCCTTTTTATTACAAAAATAGATAAATTCATGTCGAATTTATTCTAGATTTGTTTTATTAAGTTCTTTGTAATCAGTGATCAAAGTTGTAACACTCCTCAAGTTTAATAGAGTTTCTATTTAACTTGAATATTGTTTCAGTTTTTATTCCGCAATAATTTGTTCTAAATTGTTAAATCTTTAAAAGGACAAATTCGATAAAACGGTAAAGTTTGTATTCAACCCCCCTTCTACAAACTTATCAGGACCTAACAATTGGTATCAAAGCCTTTTGATTGATATACAAATCAAAGATCCAATTGTTTTGAGATTTTTCTTTTAAACTCTGATTTTTTATTTTATTCTTAAAAATCTCAAAAGATGTCTACTACACAGAAAGTTGGTACTGTCAAAATCCCAATGTTCAACCTTCCAGTTCTCACATGAATGTTATTGATGCTGAATATGGATTAACATCCATTGATCAGTCTGGTGGTGACTTCTATTCTTTGGAAGAACTTGATCAGCTGGAGGATGGTGATTTGGCTTTGATAGTCAGAAAGTTTGGGAAGTTTAGATTCAAGAGGAATCCCAATCTTAAGTTCAGACCCAGATTTCAGAGAGGTGGATCTTCATCTTCAAGTGGCACAAGGGGTGGCTACAAAACTGGAACTGTGGACAGAAGTATAATCAGATGCTACAATTGCAATGAGTTGGGTCACTTTGCTACTGAGTGCAGAAAGCCAAAGCAGGTGACTAGAAACACATTTGATTCTAGCAAGAAGAACAAGATTGGGAAGGCCTATGTTGCTGAGGGAAAGAGTTGGGATGACACTGACAGTGATGAAGAAGCAGGTGAGATTGGGAACCTTGCTTTAATGGCTAAAGAGGAAAGCACTTCATCCAGATACATGTCAGAGGTAACCTTTACTGATGCTGAAATCATTTATCATCTTGGTGGCACCATAAGTTGTGCACGCACTGAAAATGATAGAATAAATCTTTTAAACACAAATCTTGAAAAGGAATTAAAAGATTTGAAACTTGTGCATGTTAATCAGGATGAGCTTACTGAGAAAATTGCTTTTCTTGAGAATAGGGTTAAATGTTATATTCAACTGGAAACCATTCTCAAAGATCAGATTAGTGAGCTCAAAACCAAAGCTAATGCCTATTACAACTCTTGTAAAACGGCTAAAGAAATTTTCAATAAACAAGCTATTGGTAATCATGTCAGTATAGGTTATGATTATAATGAGGCTATAGGATTGCTTGGTATTAATACACCTTGTAGAGTCAGAGAAGAAGGAAAGGTTGTTCCTTATATTCTTAAGGGTATTAAAACACCCTTCTGTAAGGAGTCTGAGGCAGAGCCTTTGAATGAATACTCTATCATTATTGCTGAGGAGATTCATGAAGAAGATGTTGCCTTAGAAGCTGAGCAATCCAAAAAGTGCGTATCTGATATTCCAGTCAAAGTTGCTACAACTAAAAAGACTAAATCAGATATCCATAAGTTGGATCAAAACAATTGTTCTAACATGCCTATTATTAATTCTTCTCATAAAGCATGTGGTGTGGATAATTGCATGTCTTGTGCTTTCAATGTTATGTATGCTTATTTTAATAGTAAGCATGTATCTAGTGATAAGACTTCTCCACGTCAACATGTTAATAGTAAGAAGCATGTTAAAGCTAAGACTGCTAATCCTCCTAATATTAAAGTGGATTCATTTATCCCTAAGCCTACTCAGAAATGTGTTAAGGCTGGCTATAAATGGAAACGCTCTTATGTGAAAGAGGTTGAAGTAGTGTTAGTTAGAAATGTTGTTTTGCCTGACAAAGGCCAGTTCTTTAAGTATGTCGGACCCAATCAATTTTGGGCTCCGAAGAAGGACTAATCAATCTGATATTGCAGGGAGTTAAACAGGTAAACCGAGTTATGTGGATTCTGGACAGTGGTTGTTCAAGGCATATGACCGGAGATAGAGCCCTGCTATCAGATGTGGTTGTGAAAGCTGGCCCAGTAGTTACCTTTGGAGATAACAGCAAGGGTATTACGAAAGGATATGGCTGTTTGAAGTACGGAAATGTTATCATTGAAGATGTTTCATTTGTGGAAGGTCTGACGTTCAATCTTCTCAGCATCAGTCAGTTCTGTGACAGAGGATATGCTGTTTCCTTTGAAAGAGAGAAGTGTCAGATCACTCACAAGAAGAATGGAAAGCCTGCTCTTCAAGGAGTAAGGAAAGGTGACTTGTTCATAGCTGATCTGAACTCGGGATTCAAAGATGAAGTTAATTGTTTTTATGCTAAAGCTTCATCAGATGATAGTTGGCTATGGCACAAGAAGATGTCTCACCTTAACTTCAAAACTATGAACTCTTTAGTCAAGAGGGAATTAGTTAGAGGTTTGCCTCAGATGGAATTTACACAGGAAGGACTGTGTGAGGCATGTCAGAAGGGAAAGTCAAAGAAAGCTTCTCACAAGGGCACTGACACATCATCAATAACTGAACCTCTTCAGCTACTGCACATGGATTTGTTTGGTCCAGTTAATGTGATGTCCATGTCAAAGAAACAATATGCACTTGTGATTGTTGATGACTATTCAAAATATACATGGGTTTTATTCCTACATTCCAAGGATGAGACCCCATTCCTGGTGATTGGCCATGTAAAGTTGATTGAGCTGGATTCTAGATTCCCTGTTAGAGCCATAAGGTCAGATAATGGTACGGAATTCAAGAATGCCATTCTAACTGATTTTTGTGCTGATAAAGGAATAACAAGACAGTATTCTGCCCCTAGAACTCCTCAACAAAATGGAGTAGTGGAAAGAAAGAATCGTACATTGATTGAAGCAGCTAGGACTATGCTAAGTGAGTCCAAACTTCCAACGTACTTTTGGGCTGAAGCAGCGAATACAGCTTGTTATACTCAGAATCGAACTTTAATCAACAAGGACTTAATGAAGACTCCATATGAGATCATGAACAACAAGAAACCAACTGTCAATTACTTTCATGTATTTGGAGCAAAATGCTTTGTGCTTTTAGATGACAATGTTAAACGTGGCAAGTTTGATGCAAAGGCACAAGAAGCTATTTTTGTTGGATATTCCAGAAGATCTTACAGGGTCTACTTGGTTGGCAGTCACACAGTAAAGGAAAGTGTCAATGTTACTTTTGATGACACTAAGTTCCCCAGTATCCAAAAAGAAGACTCATCTGAAGAACTGAAGTTTGATAACTTGCCAGACTCAGAATCAGATGATGAAGACCCACCTGAAGTTATTGCTGGTGATGATAATAATAATGATGATAATGATCATGGTGATGGTGGTGGAAACACTGGTAACAATGGAGATACCACCAACACTGGAGAAGAATCATCAAGGCAAACAGGCAACAACTCAGGGGGAGCAAATGAAGGATCAACTAGTCACTCACAACATCAAAGTGAATTTCAAGGCGAATCATCAAGATCAAATCTTCCAAGACAGACTGTTTGGAATAGAGCTCATCCTTTTGAGCTGATCATTGGTGATCAAGATGTTGGAGTTAAAACTAGAAGAGCTTCTCAGAATGAATGTCTTTTCTCAGCATTTCTATCTAAAATGGAGCCAAAGAAAACTGAGGAAGCACTGACTGATCCAGATTGGGTGATTGCTATGCAAGATGAACTCAATCAATTTGAACAACAGCAAGTCTGGAAGCTGGTACCCAGGCCAAAGAACAAGAAAGTAGTTGGTACAAGATGGGTATTCAGGAACAAGCTAGATGAGGATGGCATTGTTACTAGGAACAAGGCAAGACTGGTTGCATAAGGGTATTCTCAAGCTGAAGGCATTGACTATGATGAAACCTATGCACCAGTGGCTAGACTTGAGGCCATCAGGATGTTCTTAGCATTTGCTGCTTATTCCAATTTTAAAGTCTATCAAATGGATGTTAAGAGTGCATTCCTGAATGGTGAACTTGATGAAGAAGTGTATGTGGAACAGCCCCCTGGCTTTGAAAATCAGGAGCTGCTGGACTTTGTGTACTTTCTCTTCAAGGCTATCTATGGTCTCAAACAAGCCCCAAGAAAATGGTATGACACTCTCTCTGGTTTTCTTTTAGAAAATGGTTTTGTTAGAGGTATCATAGACAAAACTCTTTTTTCAAAGAAACACAAAAATGATATGATATTAGTCCAAGTCTATGTGGATGACATCATATTTGGGTCTACTAATGATAATCTCTGTAAGAGATTTGCTGAGCTAATGCAGAGTAAGTTTGAAATGAGTATGATGGGTGAGCTGAAGTTCTTTCTTGGATTGCAAGTAAGTCAAAGGTCAAATGGAATATTTATTTGTCAATCCAAGTATCTCAAAGAACTCCTCAAGAAGTATCACATGGAGGATTCAGCATCAGCAAGGACTCCATCTTCAACAGCAATCAAACTTGGAGCTTCTGACAAATCTATCAAGGTAGATGTTACAAGCTACAGAGGTATGATTGGCTCCTTACTCTATCTTACTGCTAGTAGACCAGATATTATGTATGCTACATGCTTGTGTGCAAGGTTCCAAGCGGACCCTAGAGATGTTCATCTCGTTGCTGTGAAAAGAATCTTGAGATATCTTAAGGGTACACCTAATCTAGGTATCTGGTACCCTAAAGATTCTGGTTTTAATCTTGTTGGATATACAGATTCTGATTATGCAGGTAGTGTTGTGGATAGAAAGAGTACCTCTGGGAGTTGTCAATTCCTAGGAGGTAGGTTGATTTCCTGGTATAGCAAGAAACAGCAAACAGTTTCCAATTCAACAGCAGAAGCTGAATATATTGCTGCTGGAAGCTGTTGTGCTCAGATCTTATGGATACGGAATCAATTAAAGGACTATGGCTTTGCATTAGACAAAATCCCCATATTTTGTGATAATACAAGTGCCATAGCAATCTCCAACAACCCTGTGCAGCACTCGAGAACGAAGCACATTGATATCAGGTATCATTTTATCAGAGAGCATGTCATGAATGGAACTGTGGAGTTACACTTTGTACCCACAGAAGAACAGACTGCAGATATATTCACTAAATCTGTTGATGAATCCACATTTATCAAGTTAGTTGGTAAATTGGGTATGTTAAACAGTCTTAGTGATTAACAATATCTCTGTCATGTTTGTTCTTTAAAAATTCATTTTCTCTTGTCATTTAAATGATATTCACTGTCAATTCTCATTTAATAGTACATGCTTGTGTATTTAAATAGCTCTAAATATTTTATTTTCTTTAAAAATATTTTTCTCATATTTTTTAAGTAGAGAAATGTATTTTTATTGAAAATATATTTATTTAGAATTATTTAGGTATTTTTCAGATTGTAAATATTGTTGTTTGAATTTTTCTGCAAGTTTATATTAATTTTATGCATTTCTATAATTTTCTGCATATTTTTCTAGGATTTATGGAATTTTCTGTGAATTTTTCTAGAATTTTATATATTTTTCATGCATTTTTCTAAGTTTTGTTCAGCATTTTCTGTTAATATTCGAATTTATTCTGAATTTTTTGGTAAGTCTTCCCAGTTTTACACTAGGAAGACTACCGGGAAAACAAGGAATATTTTCTTTTTGTTTTTTGTTTTTTGTTTTTTCCTTTTTATTTTAAGTCTTTTTCGAAGTCTTCCCAGTTTTTTGAACTAGGAAGACTATCGGGAAGACTCTCCTTTTATTAGTTTATTTTTTTGTTTTTTGTTTTTTGTTTTAATTAATTCCGAAGACTTTCTAGTTTGTACTAGGAAGACTACCGGGAAGACTATCCTAAGTCTTCCCGATTGTCTTCCCAGTACAATTTCAAAAGAAACGTTTGACTGTCTTCCTTATTAATTTTAACAGTTATTTTCTAATATACATATATATATATACACAGTACATACGCAGTTTATTTATTTGCCTTATCAGTTTTCTTCTTCAAGTTGTTCATATTCCCCTGTTTTGAATTCTCTCATTTCTGTGCAGAAAAGCTTGGATCTTAAACCTTTATTGCTCAAGTTTTAACTTAGCAAATCAGTTTTGTTCTTTAAAATCAAACAAATAAGTCGAAGTGCTGTTGTAATTTTCATTTTTCTTGAAAATCATTCGACTTGTTTTTATTTGCTAAGTAATTGCTTGTTTTGTGTTTGTTCTCAGTTGTTTCTGTAAGTTTGAACTGTGCGTGGTTAACTGTGTGTGTGTGTGTTCTTAAGAATCATTTGCCCACTCATTTCGTTTTTCAAGGTCTTAGTTCGTTTTTTTTAGGATCTAAAATTTGAAAATTAATTAATTTTGATAAAATTTAATTTTGTGGATTTTAGTAATTTTAATTAATTCTAAAAATCCCTAAAATTTTATTTTTATTTAAGTTAATTAAAATTTTTATTGTTTTATTTAAAATGGATCCTAATAATTTTGAACTTGTTTTAAATAATTTTGTTGGGTATTTTGATCCGGCTAGGTGTAAAGTGGAACGTTTCAGACCATGGATTCAATTTTTAAATAGCAATACATGTGTTAGTTATGCTATTTGTGCCAATGCACTTCTGAAAATTGATCCATTAAGGATGTTGTGTTCAAGTGCTGTTATTGCTGAAGATTCAAAATCTTTTTCTTTCAATATTCTCAATCAGCAATATACAGTTACTTTTGAGTTATTTTGTGATGTATTGCATTTTCCAAAGGACAGGTTTGATCCCTTACCCACTGATGATGAATTAACACAGTTCTTTGTGAATATTCATTATCAAGGTCCCTTTCAAATGGTGAAATTGTCAAAAACTTTTGTTGTAAGGGAATGGGATCTGTTCTTTGATACTATAGCTAGGGTATTTGGTAACTGCACAAAAACAAACTTTCATTGCATTACCAGTCTTAATCAATATATTGCCTATGCTATAGTATTTGGTCGTAGGTTGAACTTTGCTGAGATTCTGTGGAACCTTTTGCTCAACAGGCTTGCTCACTCTAGGAGAGATTCTGATAATGGTGTGAAAGTAAGGTGTTGGTACCCTCGCTTTCTAACTCTTATCATTAATCATCTTCTCACTGCTGAGCAGGTAGAACTGTTTCGAGAAGCTAGATTTGAAACCTCTCCAACCACAGACACCAAATTCTACACCAGACTTGACGTCTCATCCAAATTCCTCAATATACATGTTCTTGTTTCACCATTGATGAGTCAATTCATTAATCTTCCTATCTTTGGTGAACAAGTTCCCGAACCACATCCGGTACCACTGCAGGTAGTTATTCCTAACCTTGGTTCTTCTTCTGGTACTTCAATTGAAACCCAAGTGGTTGTTAGGGCTGACCCAGAGATTGTAGATCCACAGTCTCTGACCCAGGTCATAGAGCCAAACAGAGAGTCAAACACTCCTGAAACACCACCTGAGCCTAATGTACAAACCAGTTCAAGAAATGTTAGTGATATAGCTGAAATGAGTGTTCCCACAGCTCTGTCTCCACCCTTAAAGAAAAGAAAAACCTATAGGGAGACAACTGTTAGCCCATCTGTATCCTCTCAAAAGGATATGGACATTGATATGGCCACTACACAGTCTCTGGAGACATCCTCTCAACAGGGTGGATCTATTGAAATTCGCCATCGGGCCATGGCATCTTGTACTGAGTCAAGCACACTCCCATTACTCACAATGGGAGAAGATTTCCATCTAGATGACACTCAGGACACCATGTCAGGAGAGCACTTTACTTTTGACTTTGAAACAGTGCCTACCATAGTTACGGTAGAAGTGCCTTCACAGGCATCTGAGGGAAAATCTGATTCTTCGCCAACTCAAATAGAATCATTTTCTCCCCTCCCAGAGGGAACATCTCTGGCTCCCTTAAGGGATTTTCCACTCGCAGTTTTTACTGGAGAAAGTGGAAGGCAACCTAATGAATCCAACACTGAAGCAATTCAGTTTCAAATTCAATCTGATTTGGAATTCATTGGGGATTGGGATTCGCGAACTCCCATTGCACCACCACTGACCTCTCTTGAAGGGGCTAGGGTGATTGTTCCTGCAGGTACATCCACTGAGAATCTAGACAGACAGTTAGTGGTGAGAGATATGAGTCAAACACCGAGTGAAACACAAGCACGTGAGTTGAGTGAAACACCACTGAGAGCAATTGAAGTGAGTGCACACACTGACACAAACACTGCTTTGTTAAACAGCTAGCTGATCTATAGAAGAAGTTGCAAGAGACCCAGGCTGACAACACAATTCTAAAAGCACAAGTGGTTGCACAATCTACCACCTCTGTATCAAATCAGCTGGGTACTGTGAAAGATGACCTACAAGGATTGAAGAATAATCTCCTCCCGAAGCTTAATTCAATCCAACAATCTCAAGTACTGGTGGCTTCAGACATCTCTGATCTTACAATGTCAAATGCTCAAATATCAGAGAGTGTCAGGGAGATAGCTGCCATTTCTACCAAGGTGGACTTTATTCTGCAAACAGCTGATGAAAATCAAAAGTTTAATGAAGAAAGGATTTTCAGGATAGAAGGAGGAATGGAGCATCTGAATGAAGGTATGAAGCACTTGTATGATATGATCAAGAATTCACATCAACCTACTGAAGTACAAAGAATTTTCTTTGAGGGAGATGATGAGGATGAGGATGATGCTGATGAAAGAGGAGATAGAGGAGAGATAAGGAGAACATCTGAGGTGAATCCTAGGGCTTCCACAGCTCAAACTGTAGAGGATTCCTCAACTAAGGGGGAGAATGTGGAGAAACAAAGAGGAGGAGAAGCTGGAGGTTCTGGTTCTGTAAAGGACAAAGGAAAGCAGAGGTTAACTTTTTCTGATGCTGACTACTATCAAGGTGAACAGGGAGAGTTTGACAATATTGAATCTGAAGAAAACTCTGAAGATATCTTTGGTGAAGTGGAGGTTGAAGGAGAGGCTGACTATGCTGACTAGGAAGATGAACCTGAAGTGGATCCTGCCTTTGAAGCTGAGCTGTTAAGACAGAAAGCTGATCTGAAGAGAAGAGAGGAGGAAAATGCTAAAGTTTCTGACATCATTTCAAAGCATCTAGTTATCCAAAAAGCTGAACATCAAGAAAAGCAACGGCTTCATGATATAAAGGTCAAGGACAGGAAGTTATATGTGAGGCTGAAGCTTGGAGAAGAATGGGATAGAGCTAGAGAGATGTTTTCACATTCAATAGGGTCAGATAATGATGGAAAGTTTTTTAGCATGTTGGAAAGATACAAGAAGGTCAATCCAGACAACACAGTATATATGAAAGCTCTTCATGCAGAGATTTCAAGGATCTCAACTGGATATGACAGAGTTAGAGAGGAGTTGAAGATCTATGTTTATACTCATAATGAGGGAACTTTCTTAGTGTCTCTCAATCTTCTGGAAAGCAGAACTCTCTCTGAACTATGGGTCTTCATGTGCAAGGTAAAAAGAACTTCTCCATTAGCTGAGCTGTTGCATGATCAGCTAAGAGACTTTGCAATGAAAGCTAGTCCACAAGTGGTGGAAGTGCCTTATGAAGTAAAATTTTTTAAAGGAAGGGCACTTCAGACTTGTGGTGTGGATCCAATATCTCTGAAGGATTTTCCTGCCAAGCATCTTGTCTACTTGGAGAACATGTTGAGGACTTCAGGATTTGCTACACAAGAGAAGACAGAAGTTGCTGATTTGATTCAAGACTATTGCATAGCAAATATCAAAAGATATCATCAAATGAAGAATAGGCTGAAGAAAGTCACAACTCAACCTGTCAGACCTAGTGGCATTACTTCTGAATCTGATCGTGTTCTGGACAAGGATTTGCTTGAAGCACTTGAAGAAGGAGAGATGATTGAGTCTGAAATTTGAAGAAGCTCTGTTTGTAAATATTAAATGTTTAGAGCTTAGGTGATTCAAGATAGGATAAATGTATTCATATGTTCAGTCTAGAGGAACATCTATCTTGTATTTATCTTTACTGTTTGAATCTGGAATTTGTTATATTTAATCCAGAACTTTTTATTATTTGCTTGGCTCTTAAAAGTCTTATCTTTTCTTGTTTTAGTTGAGTTATCCTCTAGAGTATTTGGTTGTTATTGTCTAACAAACAAATAGGGGGAGATTGAAAGGCATATGTCTAGTCCTATTTGTAAACACCGAGGATTCTACTCAACTTTAATTAAGATGTAATAAGTAAATATTAAAAATCAATTGTCACAGGAATCTCAGAAGATTATATCTGTCAAAGAATGAAGATTAAAGTCATCTACAGACTTGAAGTGATTCTACATTGAAAGAAGCTCAATTTATTGATCAAGCCTCAATGAAGTATTCAAGCTCAGTGGATTTATTAAAGTGACAGAGATTTCAAGTGGTGACAGAAAAAGATACTGATTACGGAGTTCTTGAATAAGAAGGAAGTGAATCACTGCTTAAAGTTAAATAGATAAAGAACAGACATTGTCGTTAGTCACTCATGAACCAGACAGTGCATCGAGTGTCAACGTACTATTGTGTTTGTTTATTATCTAAGTGTTAAGTGATTCTGGAATTGTTTAAGAAGTCAACTAATTCTATTTATTCTCTTATAAATAATTAGTATTATTAAGTATATTATTTATTAATTTAATTCTGTGAAGAATTAATTTAATACATAATTTATTTAATTAATTATTTAAATTAGAATGAAATTGAACTAGGAAGACTTAGGATTGAACTAGGAAGACTTAGTTTTTTAAGCTAGGAAGACTCACAGGTGAGTCTTCCCGAAAGTCTTCCTAGGCCAATCCCTAGTTTTCCCGAAAGTCTTCCTAAGCCATTCCTAGTCTTCCCGAAAGTCTTCCAAGGCCAAAATGTTAGTTTTTCTGCTAGTCTTCCTAGTACAAATTCAGAACTGTCAAGTGGATTTGCACGTGGGTTGATTAAAGAAAAGCAAAGGTATTAATGCAAGGCAGGAGACTTTACAATCAGATTACAAGACAGAAGAATACACAGAGAACAAAAAGCATCACATTCTTCATTAATTCTTCAACTGCAAAGCACTCATTTCCGGCCAGTGATTTAATTCTTGACAAGTTCTTATCATTAAATTCATAAGGATCATTTCACTTGTACTGCTTTAGCTTTCTAGCGGATCATAATCCCTAGATTTTATATCGAACTACTTTTTAGTATTCGATCCTTTTTATGACAAAAATAGATAAATTCATGTCGAATTTATTCTAGATTTGTTTTATTAAGTTCTTTGTAATCAGTGATCAAAGTTGTAACACTCCTCAAGTTTAATAGAGTTTCTATTTAACTTGAATATTGTTTCAGTTTTTATTCCGCAATAATTTGTTCTAAATTGTTAAATCTTTAAAAGGACAAATTCGATAAAACGGTAAAGTTTGTATTCAACCCCCCTTCTACAAACTTATCAGGACCTAACATTACCTTTTCAGATAAAACATGTTATTTTTTCTATTTTTCCTTACTAAGACCCATACCTTTCCAAAAATATCACGGATAAACATTTATTAATTTATTTTAAAATTTATTTTAATACTTTTAATTATTTAAAAAAGTTTAACACGCTTACTTATTTTTTTAGCAAATGCAAATTAATAAAATATTAAAACATAAATAATAAAAATAATAATTATTAATAACAATTCGTGCATCGCATGGGTTTTAAGCTAGTATATATATATATATATATATATATACTATTATATTAAAGACGAAACATTGAAAGTTTTGTAGTCTGGTCAAGTTTTTGTAGTCTGGTCACTCTATTCATAGCCGTTAGATATTTCTGATCAAATCGATCAGAACCGTTAGATAAAATATTAAAATTATTATATAAAATATCTTTTCGATTTTTTCCTAACTAAAACATCTCATTTTTCAAAAATATCACATACAATTTCATTTAATAAAATAACATAATAAGGTTATAATTGTTAATAACTAACACATTACCATTTTAGCCAAAGTGTATATTCTTTTTTATATTTTCTAACTAAAATTTCTAATTTTCTATTTTTCCTAAATAAAACCTCTTATTTTCCAAAAATATCACCAATAGTTCTATTTAATAAAATAAAATAATAATATTATAATTATTAAGGATTAGCCAATTAGCTTTTTTTCCAAAACGTATATTTTTTTAATATTTTCTAACTAATATTTCTCCTAACTAAAACATCAAAAATACCACGGGCTATTCCATTTAGTAGCATAAGATACTAATATTATAAATCTATCTCTCTATCTATACTATATTATTAAAGACGAAACATTAAAAGTTTTGGTACATATTTTTTGGTACCTGTTTTTTGATACGATACTTGCCTTATTTAATTGTTTATTTAATTATTATAAAAATTATTATAATCAGTTACCCTTTCAGTTAAAATATATTACCATTTTTTTCTAAAAAAATCACGGACAATTTCCTTTTCAGCTAAAACATGTTACTTTTTCTATTTCTGTTGCTAAAATCCCTCATTTTCCAAATATATCACGAGCAAACCCTTACTTATTTATTTTAAAACATATTTTAATACTTTTAATTGGCAATTACCTTTCCCCTTTTTTTCTAAAAAAATCACCTGCAATTACTTTTTTCAGCTAAAACATGTTATATTTTCTATTTTCTTTACTATAATTCCTCCTTTTCCAAATATATCACGGGCAAACCCTTACATATTTAATTTAAAATTTATTCTAATACTTTTAATTGATAATTACCTTTTTCAACTAAAACATGTCACCTTTTCTATTTTTCTTACTAAACCCCCTCTCTTTTCAAAAATATCACGGACAAATCGTTACTTTTATATTTTAAAATTCAACGAAAACATGTTAATTTCTATTTTTCTTACTAAAACCCCTCTTTTTCCAAAATATCACGGGCAAACCATTACTTATTTATTTTAAAATCCATTTTAATACTTTTAATTATTTAAAAATGTTTAGCACGCCTACTTATTTTTTTTAATAAATGCAATTAATAAGATATAAATAATAAAATTAACAATTATTAAAAATAATTCGTGCATCGCACGGGTTTTAAGCTATATAATTAAAGATGAAATATTAAAAGTTTGGTAGTCGAACGAACGGACGGTCGAACGGTCGGTACTTAGTGATTTTACTTAATTACCCTTACTTATTTTTAAAAAAAAACTATTGCTAAATAATAACATTATTTATAACTAATTACCTTTTCAGCTAAAATACATTACATTTTTTATTTTATTTTCTAACAAAATCCTCTCTTTTTCTAAAAAAAAACACGAACGATTATCTTTTTTAACAAAAACATGTTACTATTTCTATTTTTCCTTAAAAAACCCCTCATTTTCCAAAAATATCACGGGCAAACACTTACTTATTTATTTTAAAATATTTTTTAATACTTTTAATTATGAGCACCTTTTCAGCTGAAACGTGTTACTTTTTCTATTTTTTCATTTTCTAAAGAAATTATTATTAAATAATAACATTTTTATAACCAACTACCTTTTCAGCTAAAATACATAACCTTTTCTATTTTTTCTAACAAAATCCTCTCTTTTTATAAAAAAATCACGGGTAATTACCTTTTTCAACTAAAACATGTTACTCTTTTTATTTTTCCTTACTAAAACCCCTCATTTTCCAAAAATATCCCGGACACATCCTTACTTATTTATTTTGAAACCTATTTAAATACTATTAATTACGGACACTTACCTTTTCAGCTAAAACATGTTACATTTTCTATTTTTCCTTACTAAGACCCCTCCTTTTCCAAAAATATCACGAGAAAAAAGTTATTAATTTATTTTAAAATCTATTTTAATATTTTTAATTATTTAAAAAAGTTAAACACGCCTACTTATTTTTTTAGAAAATATAAATTCATAGAATATTAAAACATAAATAATAAAAATAATAATTATTAATAATAATTCGTGCATCGCACGGGTTTTAAGCTAGTATATATATATATATATATATATATATATATATATATATATATATATATATATATATATATATTCTATTTTAATTTAGTTTTTATTTTAAATTTTGTTTCTATTTGATCACTTGTTTATATATATACTATAATCAATACTATATATATCAATACTTATTATACTATATACTATTATTTTGATTTGGATTTCGAATTCGAAAGATTTATTATTGACGAGCGACGAAACATTAAAAGTTTGGTTGGTCGGTATGGTACGTTGTGATTTTACTTAATTGCCCTTAGTGTTTTTAGTGAATTAACCTTACTTATTTATAGAAATATATTATTAAATAATAATATTACCTATTTATAACCAATTACTTTTTTCACCTAAAATACATTATTTTTTCTATTTTTCTAACAAATTACCCTACTTTTTCAAATATATCACGGACAAACATTTAGTTATTTATTTTTAAACCTATTTTAATATTAATTATTTTTTAAAAATTTACCTATTTTAACATGTCTATTTATTTTTATTAACAAATACAATTACTAAAAATATTAAAATATAAATAATCAAATACCTATTTATAACCGATTATATTTTCAGCTAAAACACATTATATATTTTTTCTAACAAAGTCCCTCATTTTCTAAATATACCACGAGAAATTATCTTTTATAATTTACCTTTTCTATTTCTCACTAAAATCCATTCTTTTTCCAAAAATATCATAGGAAACTCTTTACTTATTTATTTTAAAACGTATTTAAATACTTTTAATTATTAAATTTTAAAACCTTATTTTCCAAAAATATCACGTGTATTTACCTTTTTAAACTAAATATATGTTACATTTTTTATTTTTTCTTACTAAAACCCCACATTTCCAAAAATATAACAGGCAAACCCATACTTATTTATTTTAAAATCTGTTTTAATGTTTTTATTTAATTAAAAGTATTTAGCTATTTTAACATGTCTACTTATTTTTTGCACAATTACAATTAATAAAATATTAAAAATAATAATAAAATAACAATTAACAATCCGTGCATCGCACGGGTTTTAAGCTAGTATATTATATAATAGACGAAACATGATATAAAACAACATGTTACTTCTTGATGTTTTAAGCTAGTATATGATATAAACCTTAACATGTTGTTTGAAAGTCTCATGATTTTGATGATGTATTGTCAACAAGCTATTAACTTGTTTATGATATAAAACAACATGTTACTTCTTTATGTTTCTAACATTGTTTTGCAGGACATATATATTATATTCTTTATCTTACTGTCAGCAAGCTAACAATGCAGAAACATGGCTTGACAGCAAGCTATCAGTCTTGGAACAGAGTTTATCAGCAAGTTGTCTATACTCCGGCCCAGAAGTTGTTTAAATCAATGCAAGTCCGAATTTCATGGAGAACTTATAGGACATGATTTGTAAGGACTCTAATATTTGTATAAACGTATTATCTAATATTAGAGCTCAGGTTTTTCAAAATACTCGTTCAAAATGTTTTCATATCTTTTAGGAGTTGATATTTTCAAAGCTTTATTTTTTTAACAAACACTCCTAACTTGATTTTGAATTCACTATGCTGAAGGATTGTTTTAAACGTTTTATCTCTTATCCTCGGTATGTTATCTTTAAGTAAACATTTGATTTTCAAATTGTTTTAACGAACTTGAACGAGAGAATAGTATTTCAAGACCGTTGCAAGTTGTTATCGAAATTTGAATATTGACTGTTTATCTTATATATATTCTTGGGAGTGTAGTATTGTTTTAAGAAGAAGAAGAAGAGTCAGTACATTTGAACAAAACAGAAAAACACTACAGGGACTCCAAGAAAACAACTCGGCGCTTTCATTCAAATCTTTCTTACTTGAGCTCTAGTATTCGTATTCGTTTATATTCATATCTTGAGTTCATAGTTTGAGTTGTATTGATTATATTGTTTGTATTGCTCAGTGTGTAAGTGTTTGTTGCTGAGTAGTGAGCTGTGACACAAGGTTCGGGGAACTAGTTAGATATAGAAGTTTATACTTGTGATAGTATAGAACTTAGAGGTCTTTTGGTTCAGGGAACAGGGTTGTCAGCAAGCTGCTATCAGTGACAGGGAAAGAAGGGAGATATGTTGATTAATCTTGTAATTGGTTTATAAGTGATTAATAATATATTCTCTTACTAGGTTTGGTAGGGAACCAAGACGTAGACCATAGAGACTAGGGGTCGAACCTCGCTAAAATTCTCGGTGTTCTTTACTTGCTGTTTATTTACTTTCTGCACTAGTTTTTTATTCTTAACATCAAGCTGACTAGTTTAGTGTAAATATTCGGTAAAGTTTTAAAATTGGATATAGTTAGCCTAACACATCTATTCAACCCCCCCTACTTATTTATAGAAATATATTATTAAATAATAATATTACCTATTTATAACCAATTACCTTTTTCACCTAAAATACATTATTTTTTCTATATTTTTCTAACAAATTCCCCTACTTTTTCAAATATATCACGAGCAATTACTTTTTTTAACTAAAACATGTTAGTTTTTCTATTTTTCTTATTAAACCCCTCCTTTTTCAAAAATATCACTGGCAAATATTTAGTTATTTATTCTTCAACCTATTTTAATATTATAAATATTTTTTTAAAAATTTACCTATTTTTACACGTCTACTTATTTTTCTTAACAAATGCAATTACGAAAAATATTAAAATATAAATAATCAAATACCTATTTATAACCAATTAACTTTTCAGCTAAAATACATTATATATTTTTTCTAACAAAGTTCATCTTCTTCTAAATATATCACGGGAAATTGCCTTTTACAATTTACTTTTTCTATTTTTCTCACTAAAATCCATTCTCTTTCCAAAAATATCACAGGAAACCCTTTACTTATTTATTTTAAAACGTATTTAAATACTTTTAATTATTAAATTTTAAAACCTCATTTTCCAAAAATATCATGGACATTTACCTTTTTAAACTAAATATATGTTACATTTTTTATTTTTTCTTACTAAAACCTCTCATTTTTCAAAAATATAACGGGCAAACCCGTACTTATTTATTTTAAAATTTGTTTTAATGTTTTTAATTAATTAAAAGTGTTTTGCTATTTTAACATGCCTACTTATTTTTTGCACAATTACAATTAATGAAAAATATTAAAAAAATAACAATTAACAATCCGTGCATCGCACGGGTTTTAAGCTAGTATATAATAAGCGTAAGGGAGATCTTATCCAAAAATTTGGTCGGTCACTGTACTACCAAAAGTATACGATCCGTTGGATTATAAAACTATAAATATTCAAATCGACGAGGACCGTCGGATATAATATTAAAAATTGTATTTGATTAATAATAGGATAGTATTTAAATACTAAAAGGTGTATTTTGATAATTTAAACTTATTATAAATGGGTTTTCTATATTGAATAGAAATCTTTATGTAAAAATTCGAAATTATCTTTTCTCTTTATTTTATGGATAGTTCCAGTTATATAATAATTATTAAACCATCATTAAATTAGAGATAATTTTGTAAGCTTCGCGTGGGCTGTAAAATCGTTAAAATCTGCTGTCTAAAACTGAAGATAGAGCCCAAACAGTAAAGTTATTATCTAAATTTTAATAAATATTTTTTTATTATTGTAGCACCAATTTAGTTTTTTTTCCAATTCTTTTAAATTTATAAATTCTATGTTTATTTCAATAAAATGTTAAAATCAATTTAAGAAAAAATTAAAATCGATATGGTCCGTGTACGATCAGTATACGACCAAATTAATAATTATAGTTAGATCTTAAATAGATCGATGAGAATTGTTAGATCTAATATTAAAAAGTGTATCTGATTAATAATAGAATTATATTTAAATACTAAAAAGTGTATTGTGATAATTTAAAATTTTTCTATGTAAAAATTCTTAAATATCTTTTCTCTTGAATTTATGTACATGAATAAATTCATATCGATTACAATGATACCCTACGTTATAAGAGACTTAGGAGAACTCATGTACATGAATAAATTTAAACACTTTTTTTTCCTGAAGGAACATAACAATTTGATTAATCCAAATTATAATTATATTATTTTATATATAACAAACATAAAAGGATAATATCAAAATATTATTAAAATGTTGAGGGTTTCATATTCATAAACGATAATTTTGAATATAATACTTATATTAAAATGTGTATTTGATTAAAGGTAGGATTATATTTAAATACTAAGAAGTGTGCTTTGATAATTTAAACCAATTATAAATTGGTTTTCTATATTGAATTGAATTCTTTGTGTAAAACTTCTTAACCATCTTTTCTTTTCAGTTTATTTTATGGGTAGGTCAACTGGTCAAGTTAGATAATAATTATTAAACCATCATTAAATTAAAGATAATTTCGTTAGTTTCGTATGAGTTGTAAAATCGTCAAAATTCAATTTCTAAAACTAAGGATAGAACCTAAATATTAAAGTGAGTATCTAAATTTTAATAAATATTTTTTTTATTATTGTAGCACCAATTTATTTATTTTTCCACTAATTTTTTTAAATATAGAAATTTTATGTTTCTTTCAATAAAGTATCAAAATTAATTAAGAACAAATTCAAATCGATAAAGAATATAATAATATGAGAATAAAATTTTATATAATAATAACATAATTTTTATTCTATTTAATAATTTTTAAGTAATAATGTATTTTAAAATTTTATTTACACCGTAAATAAAACCGAAACATTAAAAGTAAAAGCAGTTAGTAAGATACTTATATCAGTATATACTTGATATCCTTATTATATTAAATCCTTATATATAATAATCATAATAGGGATTTTATCCCAAATTTTTGTCGCAGACAACCAAATTAATAAGGACCATTAGATCTTAACTAGATAAATGAAAATCGTTAGATCAAATATTAAAAAAGTTTATTTTATTAATAATAGGATTATATTTAAATTCTAAAAGATGTATTTTGATAATTTAAACCAAATATACCAAATATAAATAAGTTTTCTATATTGAATAGAATTCTCTATGTAAAATATTCGTGACTTTCTTTTCTCTTCCATGGATAATTCCACCTAGATAAAAATTGTTAAACCATCTTTTAATTAAAGATAATTTAGTTATCTTCATGCGGGGTGTAAAATCGTCAAAATCTGATTTTTAAAACACAAAATAAAGCCCAAATTGATAAAGTGAATATTTAAATTCTAATAATAATTATTATGTCATCATAATTTTAACACCAATTTAAATACTTTTTTATAACTATTTTAAATTTAGAAATATATGTTCAAAAATTAAAATCAATCTAAGAAAAATTCAAATCAACAAAGAATATAATAATACAAGGATAAAATTTTATAAAATTATGCATATTTTTAATCCTATTTTATTAAATTTTATATCATAACTAATCAAGTCTTATTTATTATTAAATAATAAATTATACGTAAATGGTGATTTTGTTTTATAAGAACTTCATAGAGACCTAATTTTATTGTTAACATAACTATATTCATATTAAAAAAAAACTTATTTTGAAATTTTAGACTCAGCTACAGAAGAGACCAAACTTTTTAAACCTATATACATTGTAAATTATTAAATTCGAAACTTTAAAAGTTTGTTAATCAATTAGTATAGTACTTTTCTGAAAAATCGTACTTTACAAAAAATATTATCAAATAACATATGTCTGCAAGAAAAAATGAAAAAATTCTTATTTTTCAAAAAAACCTATAAATTTTAATATGTTGTTGGTAGATTCAAAACTTAGATCATTCTACATGAAACGTTTTTCAACAATTTAATTTGAAATATTCAACGATTATGGATTGAGTGACCAAACTTATAAGAAAGATTTCATTATTTAGTCTTTAATATAATAACATAGATATTTACAGAATATACTATAAAAAATGAAATTTATACAGAATTTTGATCACGGTGTACTACTTTAAAAGAAGAACTATTACAAAAAAAAAAAATTAATTGATAATTTATTTTCTCAAAAGTTCAAAATTCCTGCATCTTTAACATGTTACAAAAAAGAGTATATTATATTTTAGCAATAAATATTTAAAAAAATTATTAATAAAAAAATTATAAATATTAAGAAAAATTAATGATGTTATCATGGTAGTTTGGTCCTAAATACCGCCAAAACATTCTCAATCGTTAGATCCAATACTTTTAAAAATACATAATCAAGATTATATCATATAAAAAGAAGTTATTATCTAAAAATGATATAAGTTAAAAGATATTATATTAGGATTGAATTTTCTAAAAAGTCAAAACATAAAAATAGTTGTAATTAAATAAGAAAACTCATTTAATACCAAAATAATAAAAATCGTTTAATGTTAAATAGATAGGTGAAAACCGTTAGATTTAACATTAAAAACTGTATTTGGTTAATAAAGGGTATTCTAATAATCTAAACTACATATGAGTAGATTTCCTAAATTGAATAGAATTCTCAACATTAAATTTCGTCACTTTATTCTCTTTTTAGTTTTAGAATAGTTTTTAATTGAAAAAGAACTATTAAACCACAACTAAATTAAAGATTATTTTGTGAATTTCATGTGGACTATAAAATTGGCAAAATCTAATTTTTATAACTCAATATAAACAAATATTAAATTGAGCATGTAAAATATAATAAATATCAAATTTTTAACTATAATTGTTTTGGCTAAATCTTTTTTAACAATAATTTAATCATGTAAACTAATAACTTTTAAATATTAAAATATTCATAAATAAATATAATTATAAATATTAAAAAAACAATCGTGTGTTTTTTATAAACAAAATAATTTTGAGTAACGTGCATCACACGGGCTATAACCTATAAACTAGTATAAACAAAAGTAATATGTAAATAATTTATAAAATTACCTACCCAAATGCAAATTTTACAGAATTTATTTTATTTGATAATTTATATGATTTTGTAGATATTTATTTCATAAATTTTGTTCTAATATTCTTTTTCTTTAACAAATATATTCTAACCTAGTTTAATATAAGTATAAACTGCACCACTAAATTTTTTGGTGTCCCTGGAGTTAGTGGTGTCCTGGAAGGGCGGCCCAATACATAGTTTATGATATGAATAGTTTCTGACATACCATCTTTCTTTTGCTAAATTTTGACATAATGTCTTAATGTTACTCTTGTGTTTCAAAATTTAAGTTAAAGTTGGTAAATTACTTCATTTACGTTCTCATCCGGGGAGATGGCTGCAATCTGAATTCAATTATCCGATAGAGTAGAATATTAGATGGAGAAACGGAAACGTAGACAGAAATATATATATATTTTATGTATAAAAAACCAAGCTGTAGAGACGCTATGATTCAGAAGAAAGTTGATTAAAGATTCAGCAGTGAAATAGAATATTAAAAAATAATAAATCAATGAATACATTTATATCTAGAAGACTTTAAGAATATTGTACTCCATCTTGAGATGTTTCAATGAACTGAAACATCCTATTCACCAAGATCAGAGGGAATCGATAGACATGTGCAAGGTAACTGGAAAAATATGTACTATACATAATCCTACTCTTTATTTAGTTAATAGTGGTTAGGGGGACCCTGGAATCCCCAAGAAAATGTTGCTTTATATCTCCATTTGCTTGCTTTGAAGCTTTTGAATCCCAGAATGACTTCAACAGTTCCTCAAATGCAGGGGTTCTAAGTTCGTCAATGGATGTAATGCTCGGGAGATTAAATGCCCTCTTTCTCGGTGTTGAACATGATGGTTGATCCACCTGTTTAGTAATAATAATAAAAGTCAAAATTTTGAGAATGGAACAGAATAGAACATTTGGCACTACAATATTAGTAAAAAAAATCTTTAAAAAGTTTAGGCAGCAAAATTTTCTAATTTAATATTTGCCCTCTTTCAGAATGGTTTCCTAACAATGGAACTTAATTCTTACCACATATTCAGTTAAGAGACATTTTCCTGCATCTTCTGTGATCTCCACAGTCTTCTGGTAGTGTCCGCTCTTCATCTCCCTCAATTCTCCACAGCAGGGAGTAATCATAGAATCAAGATTACCACATGCTTCATGGTCAAGTTGTAATGAATCTGCAAGAATTTTTTGTGTTAGTCTTTAACGCCAGATATGTCCTATTAAATGCAAAAACTAGATACTTACGGTCTATAGAGGAAAGGAAACTCTTGCTAGCTATATTTGCATCTTCAAGAACAGATGACACAGCAGTAGAAAAGCGAGAACGTAACAATTGGTTGGCATCCATTCCTCCCCTATTGACAAAGAAAACATTAGATAACATTTACATTTACATATATGTAGAGACTGAGGAACCTGCATACACTTCAGTCCTAGCAAACCTTATTATGTCATTAACAGAAGCAACATTATTTTTCTGTAGACCCAGCAAGGATTCCTGAGCACTACTCCATTGTTGCTGTCCCAATTTCGCTTTCTGTAAACTGCAGTTCCATAAATAGATAATAAGATGCTTTTTACAACATTAAAAGATTTAATAGAACATGATAAAATTATTATATCATCACCACAAGAGGTTGATACCATTTCTGTAGAACCCCCTCTAATTCTTTCTTTCCATTTTCCACTGCAGCAGTATCCTCGCAATAATGTGATTCAGCTTTGTGAATGTAGCTGGACCACTCGACTTTGATTGAAGATGTTGAATCTTGCATAGTCGACATCTCTTGTTGTAATTTGTTGGTCCTGCTGGCTGCACTTTCTCGAAGGCCACTTATCGCACCTTGAACCTGCATAATGTGAAGGAAACCTTAGATAACATTTATATTTAGATATAAAAATCTACATATGATCTAAATGGACGATGATAATCAAAGATCCTTTCGGAAATTGCTATACTAGGAAAAATGACAACTGCCGTGGTATCAATCAAGTTGTATGCAATAGTAAATTAACGTCCAGACCAACACTTAGGCAAAAGGGCAAATATTATTCCACAAGTTGCTGATCAAATAATATTCATTAACACATGAGAAACAGACTAGTTCTTCATCTTATTGTGAATTTAAAATAAAATTTGGCTTAATATTGAGGTCTATTGAGGTCCATAATGCCAAAAATACTTCAATTGGATAATTGCATAAGTAATAGGTACTTAAATTGGATAATTGCACAAGTAATAGGTACCCCCTAGTTATTTGTAGTTGTGTTATTAATTGTCAGTCGACCATGATGCCAAAACCAAGCTAACACCCAACCAGATGACAATATGACATCCAGTTGCCTACTTGAAAGCATTTCAATTGGATGATATCATAGGTATTAGGTATCCCCAAGTTAATCAAGTTCTAACAAAACTCCCAGCTTAAATACAGACAATTAGTAATTGAAAACTTGGGTCATACCAGTTTTTTCTTTCTAGAATTAGAACTAGCAAGCAGTTCTGCGACCTTTTCCAGAAGTTGTCTTTCTTCATTTGCAGCACATTCCTGCAAATACACAGAGTTAGTTATTGTAGACGGGAAATGTGTGGCTGTGGTTTTTTCAAATATAAAGCTTTATTACCTCAAACTTCTTCTCAAGTTCAAACAGTTTTTGGTCATTGTCTGTCTGCGCTTCTTCTACGATCTGGCTCAAATTGGTTGCATGTGTGTCCAAGGTATTGAAGAATTTTACTGTAATCTGAGAAATTGATCGTGTGGTTTCCACTGCTCTGGAGTGTGCCTGCATAAGTAATGTCAGCGTAAGACTTATGGCTACTGTAGTGTTTGAGATTGACCTCCCGCTGTTATGGCTACAATTTATTAACTCAAGAAAAAGGTTAAGTGGCTGAACCAACCTCCCGCTGTTGGTGTACATAAGCAGTCATCTTGTCCTCTTGACTGTAAAGACTATTTTGAAGATCATTAAGTAGTGTATCAGCCTCTGAGGCTATTGCTTTAAAATGCTGCATTTAATGAGTGAGAGTCAAGCACAGCATACAATTTAGATATAAGCTGGAAGCAATCACTTAGAGATACATACATCTTCAAGAGCAGATGAATGTTTAGAGACTTCATTGTTCAATTGCCCGACTGTTGATTTAGAATTTTCGTCAAGCTCCCCTGCAATGTCATCCAAAGCTTTAATACCAGAACCATACATGGTTTTCAACTTCATCAGATTTTCCCTAAGTTCTTCAGTAGCCTGAATCCACAACAACATACAATCACTAACCAGAAGAAACCCGATGAAACACTTCATAAATAATCTTGAATCTTAAAAATTAGTACCTCTGCCTTTGTCGATACAAATGACTGCATATCTTCCTCCATGGCTCTCAATTGCTGCTCTTGTTGCGTGACAGACGCTGCCACAGTTTTGTGCAAGATTTCAAGTTGTTGGGATAGTTGTGACTGGAATTTCTGAATAAGGATTCTGTTTCCATTTTCTATTTTATCCTTGCGCTCTGAGTAATCAACAGTAAATATTAGTGAATCAGCTAATATTATGAAATAATAGTAATCGACAGTAGTTCTAATATCTTAATTTTGCGCACAGACCAATCTTGGTGAACAGGTTAGACACGTCTGACGCAGCACTCTCAAGCTCTGCTCTCAACTCAAATGCCCGCTCAATAAGTGATCTCTCTGACGAATAAGCAACAATTCAAACATAATTGTTATAATTACATATTGAAAAAAAAGTGTGGAATACATCCACCATGAATAAAAATTAATTTGTCAGGACATGGATAGAATTCAGGGAATTCTTCTGCAGAACACAAAGAAGCCAAGTATCTCTGAAATAGAACATATTTCTATTTTGCTAAATGCAAAACAGAGAATATCTAATTTACCTGATTTAATAAGATTGGAAATTAAATATTCTTTTTCTTTGATGGTTGCATTTGCTTGTCTATGCCTTTCTTCAAGATCGACCAATGCATGTTCTGCTTCAGTGAGCTTTTTCTGAAGGTTAAAAAAGGCAAGGAGAACAAGAGAAGGTAAAAAGGTGTTCAAAGGTGATCATAGCCGAAATAGCAAGCATGAACAATTTATGGTGCACATTAATACCTCTGTTTTCTCTAGCTTATCACATAGTTCTTCCGTAAGTTGCAACTGGGAATTGTGAAGTCCCTGAAGCTCCAGGAATTGCTGATAAAAGATTGTGATGAGCAACCAATTTTTAGAAAGATAATTTATAGATCATAGGAGCGTATGGAATGTAATACCTTGTCTCGGGATTCAAAATCAAGTTCCATGCGCTCGATCTTTTCAGCCATTGCCTGCAAAAGAAAAATGATCCTTAGTCCTTACTTTCTATATTACTAACACACTTTAAGTAGGTAAGAGTAACATATTATCAGAGCTATATTACTGGAACTAACCTTCTTCTCTGCTTCCTCCTGAAGATAACGGTCTTTTGGTATATAAATTCCGTTTTTCTCTCTTGCAGAAAATACCTCTTTTTTTGACAAGTAGAAAAATGAAAATATGATATTAGAAAATTGTCAAAGAAATGTGTTCTAGTAACCCTGAAGGTAGCGAACTTCTGGTATATTATTATTTCCATGATAATGCCTTATTTTTTACAATTTAAAATTTTCAAATGACATCAGAAATTGGAGGCATCAGGTTAAGTAGTAATCAACCTTGTTTAAGCCTGTCAATCTCGGAATACAAGTCCTTGATCATTGCGGATTTCATCATTTTCTGATTGATCTGAAATAATAATCAAGGATACCATCATACCAGATCTATAGTAAAAGGGAGGGAGATAAGAACTTGATAAGAATGTAAGACATTGTTAGTCACCAAAGTATTGACTGACCTCTGGTTTGTTTTTGATATTTTTAGCACGGTGTGCATAATCTAAAGTGCTGAGAGTCTCTTCCAAACTATAGACAGATGGTGATATTGTGGCAATAATGCAAGTCTTCGTCTTCCCTCCCAAGGAATCTCTCAGCAACCTAGTCAATTTACTATCCCTGACATATAAAAGGTAATTACTCCCGTTAGCAATATGTCTAATTCAGAACGAAATGTATAGCTGAGTAAATTAGGTACTTGACAAATACCTATATGGTATATGGCCGGAGTGCTCCACTAAAGCATTTATTACTCGGCCGAGTGTAAGCAAACTTTTATTTATCTCTCCAGCTTCCCTCGCTCGTCCCTGCAAATAAGACCCATTACTTTGTGATTAATCTGATCATCCAGTTACCCACTGGACAAGAGCTTAAAAACTAAAATGTCCCAAAAGAATTGTTCACTAAGATTGTTACAAAATTTAATGCTTGTTTACCTCTCTTGCACCAGAACGCGAAATATTCTCAGACCCGGCAAGATCAACAAGATTGAGCTTCCCGCATTTAATCATTTCTTCCCCTTCTGGAGTACATTCTTTGATGTGAATTGTAATAGAAAATATTGAGTGAGATCGGCTGCTTTGTTTGTTAAGAAGGGTCTCCGCCGTCCGCCTTTTAGCAGAGCCTTTCTCTAAAATTTTGTAAATTTCATTTGCAGTGCATACTATCTCCTCTTCCAGCCCGCGGACCAAAACACCTCCCTTCCCATCCTCCATTAGTGCTATGGGCTTTTTAGATTTGTCCTCAATAAATTTTGAACATTCCTCAGGAGCCAATAGATCAGTTATCTCCTCATTGTACAGCTCAAGATGTGTAACTTTCATGCTATACTCAGCGCTCTGAGCTTCTAATATATTAAAAATTTGCCTAACAGCTCTGGGAATAACACCTGCATCACTAGGAAACTCCCCATTCTGAACATGGAACATCTGAAGTGTTAGTTACAGAAAAACTAATATAACATTTTTTTTTAAAAGGTTTTGCTCAACAAACATTAACCTTTTTTCTGGCTCCTCCTTCCATTGTATAGGTTTTCCCAGTTCCAGTCTGCCCATATGCGAAAATAGTGCAATTGTAACCCTCGAGAACTTCATAAACAATAGGAGACACAGCCTGCTCATACAGATCCTTTTGTTGGGACGCTGGGCCAAATACCTAGATATTTTATCCCATATTACAAAATAATTACATCATCTTGATATTTAGCATAACTAGTATAAAATTAACTCGTATTCATATAGATTACGGACCTTGTCAAACATGAAAGTTCTGTCAATCTGCTTATTAGCAATGGTCTGAACCGCACAAACTTCTCTCCTATTCTCAGTACACGAAATCACAACCGGTGTATGCACTCTAATTTCATCTTCACTCAAAGGCCTAAAAACAACACATTGATCACATGATCATTTCCCGATAAACATATACTCAAACAAACACAATTAAAAGATATTGTACCTGCATCTGACAATGACTTGAACATTAACACCTTTATCCTTATTATCATGCTGCTTATAACTTGCATTTCCGCCTTCCGGTCGCAGATCTCTCATCGACTTCTCAGTCGACCTCGGAGTCTGCGAAGGCGAAATAGGAACCAAACTTCCTCCACCTCTTCTCTGTGTATTAGACTCCATTTCCTCTACCTCAAATTATCAAATTACAATAACCTCTACATAAAATTAAAAAACTAGGTCAAATCAAATCTCAATTAAACACAAATTCACTAATCAATTATAAAACTTAAAACTACTCTAATCAATTAACATGAATATTTCAACAAATAAACGCACGATATAGTATAAAGAAATGTCGAATAGACAGTGAATTAAAAAAGAAAACAGAATCTAGGAAGAAATCAAACAGTATACTTACAAAGAGTGTGTGTAAAGGGCGGCAGGTGGGAGAGCTTGAATGTAGAGGATTTGTTTGATTTAATTAATTGGTGAGAGTTATTAATTGATTGGGGATTAATAAATGAGTGAGTGAGAGTCAAGGTGCTTTGTGGGACTGCACAAGACAGCGGAGAGATAACGAAAGTTTTCAAACTTAAGGCCGTTATAGGAGCGTTTTTGAATTTTTGGAAGAGATCACGACGTTATAGTTTGTGTCTTGTTCTCCTTGTGACCGTTAGTGTAACATTTCACGAAAATTAGAATAAAAATAATTACGCCACAATTTGTTGTCCATATGATTGTTTTGTATTTCATTTAATACTCCTAATAAATCAGTGTTTGGTTGGATTGGAAAAGTAATTAAGATGAACAAAACAATCAAATTATTGTAAATGTGAATATCACAAATTTATTATACACGTTTTACTATATTATCAATTGCATTGTTAAAAAAATTAAGTAGGAATATTAAAATAGGTAAACTTTTTTAAATATTTAAAAGTATTAAAATAGGTTCTAACATAAATAAGTAAGAATTTGTCCATGATATTTTTGAAAAAAGAGGGATTTTGGTAAGAAATAATAATAAAAAAACATGTTTTGGTTGAAAAAGATAATTGTCCTTGATATTTTTGAAAAAAAAGGGGAATAAAAACAATTAAATATAAAATTAATTAAGTAAGGATGATTAAATAAGGCAAGTACCGCACCTTACCAAAAACAGGTACCAAAATTTTTAATGTTTCTTCTTTAATAATACTAGCTTATAACCCGTGTGAAACACGAGCTTCTTTTAATATATTATAATATTTCTTTTATAGTAAAAATATAATATAATATTTTTTTATATTTCTTTTATAATATAATATTTTTGGAAAAAGAGAGATTTTTGTAAGGACAAATAGAAAAGGTAACATATTTTAATTGAAAAATGTAATTATCCGTGATATTTTTGGAAAAGGAATGGATTTTTTATTAAAAAATAGAAAAATGTGTGTTAATTATAAATACGTAGGCATGTTAAAATATGTAAGGTTTTTAAATAATTAAAAGCATTAAAATATGTTTTAAAATAAATAAGTAAGGATTTCATCTGATATTTTGGGGAAAAAGAGATTTTAGTGAGAACAAATATAAAAAAGTAATATGTTTTAATTAAAAAAGATAATTGACCGTGATATATTTGAAAAATTAGTAGATTTTGTTAGAAAAAATTATGTTTTAATTATAAAACGCAATTAGCTAGATAAATGACCGAAAATCGAAAATCAAAACTTTTAATGTTTCAGCTATTATAAGATAGTAATAAAAATATTTTGTTTACGTTTTAATTATAAAACGCAATTAGCTAGATAAATGACCGAAAATCGAAAATCAAAACTTATCATGTTTCGGCTATTATAAGATAGTAATAAAAATATTTTGTTAAAATTAATTAAATAAGGCAAGTACCGTACCAAAATACAGGTACCAAAACTTTTAATGTTTCGTCTATTATAAGATAGTATAGATAACGTTTTTTTGAAAAATGGAGGGGTTTTGGTAGCGCCGTAAATGAGCCGATACGCTCGCTAACGGTTCGGTGTTCGATTAAAAAAAAGCTCGGTTCGGGTTCGGTTCGATTCTCAAACGAGTCGATCTTGAGCCTGATTTCAAGGATCGATTTAGTTCGACTCAATAGATCGCAAACAAGTTCGTTTGGTGTGTTCGTGAACATAGTTCATGAACAAGCTAGCTTGTGAATAAGTTCGATAATTGAACTCGTTAACATGCTCGATATACAAGTTCATTAGTAGTTCATATACAAATTCGATAAATAATCTCATAAATATGATATATGTTCGATTGTTAGAATAAACTCGAAATTTTTATTAATTGTACTCCATTAATTAGAATATTTTATATCTTATGCTTGATATTTTTAATTGTTATTATGTAGTTCCGATAAATAATTTTTTAATAATAATTATTATATCCATATCTATACTTACTATCTATATTATTATATTATATAATAGTTGTTTCATTGAAAGTTTTGGTTTTCAAGTTTTTTGATTTTTTTTGATTTTCGGTCCTTAATTCTATATATAACCAATTAATTTTTTCAGCTAAACAAAATATCCTCTTTTTCCAAAAATATCACGGACAATTACCTTTTTCAACTTAAACATGTTATTTTTTCTATTTTTCCTTACAAAATTCTTCCTTTTTCAAAAATATCACGTGCAAACTCTTATTTATTTATTTTAAAACTTTTTTTAATATTTTTAATTATTTTAAAAAGTTTACTTATTTTAACCTGCCTACTTTTTTTTAACAAATACATTTAATACAATATTAAAATATAAACAAAAAAATAACAACTATTAAAAATAATATGTGCATCACACAAGTTTTAAGGTAGTACTTTCAAAACCGAAACATTAAAAGTTTTGATTTTCGGTTTGGTTTTCACCCTATTTAATAAATAATAAAATAATACAATTGATGGTAACTCTTACTCATAATTTACCATTTTTTCACCTTATTTTTTTAAATAAAACCATTATATTTTATAAACACACATGGCTGGCTTTTTCATTTAAACACAAGTTACCTTCTAATTAAAACAAATTAACTTTTATAACACACACAAATTAAAAAATACTTAAGCTCGTGAATTGCTCATAAGTGAGTTCGTGAGCATAAGCTCGCGAGCAATATTTAAAATTTATTCACGAGCACAATTTTGTGAACAAGGTTAATGAGTTGTTCGTGAGAAAAAACTCGTAAGCAAGTTCATGATACATGTTCATGAGTTGTTCGTGAACAACATTTTTTCTTAATGAACCAAGCTTAAACATAATTTTTAGCTCGATCCAAGCTCGAGCTCGAGTTCAAATTCGATACTTTTTTAACAAACGATACATGATCACTCTAAAGTTCAGCTTAGTTCATTTACACCCCTAGGTTTTTGTAAGAAAAAAAATAGAAAAAAGTACCATGTTTTAGTTGAAAAAGATAAATATCCGTGATATTTTTGGAGAATGGAGGGGAATAAAAGCAATTAAATGTAAAAATAATTAAATAAGAGTAATTAAATAAAACAATTAAATAAGACAAAAAAACGTACCCTACCAAAAAATAGATAACCAAACTTTTAATGTTTCATTTTTAGTAATATAGTATAAATAACTCGTCATAACAACTAGAGTCTAAACCCTTAATAATAATAAAATTGATATCAAGTTTAAGCACGCATATCTCTCTATAAATAAATGGTCGTTAATGAATAACTTCCTAAACTTTAACAATTTCAATATAATAATGAAATTATGTTTTTATCAATAAAAAAATAAATTTTCGGTACCAAAAAGTTTTTGGCTGGAATTATTATTGATTTTGGTTTCAAATTTTACAATTACACTGGTTATTGATTTTGGTCATAATTGAATAAAGATCTGATCGTTAAAACTCATTACTTACACATTCAAAGCAATTTATTTAAGAAAGAACACTATCATCTTTATCTTGGGCAAGTATTGACGATATTTTAACAAAACATGTGTGTGGAGCTGTCAGGGTCTTGAGGCGTCATATTCAGACAACTTATACAGTACACACAGAAAATTGTGTTCCAATTAAATTCCTTGTACTTAAAACTTATAGTAAGTACCACATGCTAGAAATTAAGTGCGTGTCTGAGTTATCAACAAAAAATTAATTTATAACTTAAAATGAATAAGTGTCGTATAAGTGATAAGTTGATGAATTTTAATAAGTTATACGGGTGTTTGTATAAATTTACTTATAAGTTGGTGAAGAATTTGCTAAATTAAATTTGAAAAAATAATTTTTAAATATAATGATTTCAACACTTGTATTTTAAATTAAAAAAATATTTAAAAACACAAATATAAAATATTAGAAAATTAAAGAAATTAAAGAATAAGTTGATAAGTTAAGTAAAATGTTGGTGATTTCTAACATTAAACTTATCAATTTATAAGTTATAAGTTATTAAATAAGCTGGGTACACAAACACCCCTTGTAAGCTTTTATCAACTTATAATGCATAAGTTACATCAGCCAAACAGACCCTTAAGTCTAAATGGGATTTAGTTAAATATTAAATTATCAAAAAATTAGTGTTTTCAAAAAAGAATCATCTATACTGAAAAATAGTAGTCCGTTAAGCTGTCTGCTTGTTATAATTGTACATTTGTACTAATGTTAGCTAAGAATTATATTCACCCGATTAGGGCCGTAATTGAGCCGATACATTAGTTAACGGCTCGATGTTTGGTTTGAAAAAAGCTTAATTTGGTTTCGATTCGTATCACAATCGAGTTGATCTTGAACACGATTTTAAGGATCATTTATAAACGAGTCGAACTTGATCACAGTAAAGTTCGGCTCAAAAACTCGCAAACAAGTTTGATTGATGTGTTTGTGAACATACTTCGTGAACATAGCTCGGGAATAAATTCGATAATTAAGTTCTTTAACATGCTCGATATATAAGTCCATTTTTTTAGGTAACTATTTTTAATTTATATAAACATGCCAAGAAGCTAGAATTTAGATACAAGAAAGTAAACGTCTCGGCAAGCTGAAACACAAGAGTAATTGGGGTAAAGCCATAGCCGAAACTCAAGATTAGTTTCCAAAAGGTAGGAATAAGCTAACCTAACAAAATACAAGTTCTAAAACATAACACAACAAGTTCAAAATAAAAGTAAGAGAATAGCTAGGAAACTATTCTACCAAATCTTAATATTTTGTCACATCCTGGTATTTGATGTAAAACTTTCCTCCGCTAAATTCACGTTGCCAACAATGACCAACATGTGATCGGAGTTGTCACGATATACAAGTCAATTACTAGTTCATAAACAAATTTGATAAATAATCTCGTATGTATAATATATGTTCGATTATCAGAAAATGTTCGAAATTTTTATTAATTGTACTTCATTAATTAGAATATTTTATATTTTATGCTAGATATTCTAATTGTTTATCATGTATTTCCAAATTAATATTTTCTAATAATGATAATTATATTCTTATATATAATTGGTATAAACAAGTTAAATGATATGATATAGCGTATCGACCGGTCTTATACTTAGTTAAAACACGTCATATACTTAGGTAAAATATGAAATTGAAATCAATACATTTAAAAATTATTGAAGTTAGAATTAAAATAAAAATTCATTTAAAAATTACATTCTAATTTTAAGCATATGTAGTTAGTTTTAAAAAGAAGTCTTTATAGTATAAAATAATATTATAATTTAAAGTTAACAACAATAATTTTATTAAAAAATAGTATTTTAAAAATAGCATTTTGTACATCAGTTGATCAGTTGATCTGTCCTGATGATAGACTTTGTAAGGGAGAAGAGGTAGTTTTTGTTGTTGTGTAGTATGCAGATAGATAATATAATATTCCGCTTTCCTTTTTGTTACGTCCCTCTCATTTCTTTACATACTAAAAATAGTAATATTTTATAATATAAAATTCAATCATATTCACTATTTTCCTCCACTATACCTACTTTATACTCACGTTATATATTAAATATTGATTGATCCCATCACTTTACTCATTTTTCTTACTTTTTTCTATTAATTTACACTTTTTCTTAACCTCCATACCGTCCACTCAATGTAAAGAATTAAGGGGACGAAGGGAGTAATATACTATACACACATGCAGCTATAGTTGAGAAACAAGGGTGGAATAGAATGGTAGTGTCAAACTGCTAAAGGGTTAGTTCCTAACTGTCCCATGTGAAAGGGGGGGAGTTGGTTGCTAGGTCACTCACTAGCACATGTCCTAGGATTTCGGACACTACCCGTATGGCTCAAGTTATCACTCACGAGTTTGGTTCAACAATAATACAATGCTAAAGATCAGGTATAAATTCCAAAAAAAAGTAGTGCTATATTTGTGCACACTTAAGAATGTAAAGCAATCAGCGAATACTTTGTAGAATTTAGATAACCATCAGAAATGGATCATGGCTTCAGGGAGCTGATTTTGTCTACTTAAGTCATACTCTATCTACACACACACACAAGTATTATAATGGTGTCTGCTGAAAATGGGCCTTATATTCCCAACAATCAATCTCTTGGGCTTCATCTTCAAAATTGTTAGGCCTAGCTGTACTCACGGCCTGCGATTTTTTGTTAGAAGAACCATATACATCTATTTTCTCCTCCTCTCTCTTTCTTTCAGACCATCACTTCACTACATTCAATACTGTAAATCCCCTCCGGTTATGACTTATAGGAATCTATAAAGTGTGTAGAATTTTTATATGTTTAATTAGAGCGCAACGTGCGTAAATTTTTATATGTTTAATTAGAGCGGAACGTACGTAAATTCTTGCTAGTGCACCACCATTGTCAACTTAAGTCCAAGACTATTTGACTACAGTGATTTTGTATGTTTTTTTACATGGACTCGAACAATCAATTTCTTATTATTTTTTTGTAATAATTTGAGGAAATTCAAATTGCAAGTCATAATCGCTATTTATGTTTACATATATGGGACTGTATGAATAGGAAAACATGTCTACGGTCTACCACACAAATCTATGTCAATTCGTTCGTGTCATGTATTTTCGTGTTTCGTGTATTTAAATGCTAAACTCAAAACCATCCATTTAGATTTCGTGTAATTTCGTGTTCGTGTACTTTTCGTGTCGTATTTTCGTGTAATTCTAATTAATAATAAGAATAAAAATAAATAAGTAAATGTATTAAAATATTAAAATTTTCGGTAATATTTTTACAAATATGTATTAAAAATATATATTTACATAATATTTACAAATAATATTATAAATTTATCTATAATCACATAAATAAATGTTAAGTATCTAATAAAAATATAAAAAAAAATCTAATATAAATATAAATTTATTTATTTATTTCGTGTACTTCGTGTCGTGTACTTGAAGGGGGAAACACAAACCCGACACTAAATCTCGATCGTGTACTTTCGTGTTAGTGCACTTTCGTTTCGTGTACTAAAAATGCAAACCCAAACACTAAATTTTCGTGTCGAAAATTGCCGGGTCTAATCACAATATTATAGATCTTCCATTATCAAGATAACAATATATCACTCCCTTTGTCCCAACTAATTCTTTAAACTTTTCTTTTTGGGTGTCATTCTCAATTCTTTATATTTCTAAAGGGTTAAATGTCATTTAGGTCACTGTACTGACTGCTAATTTTCAATTGGGTCATCCAACTCAAAAAGGTTTCAATTAGGTCACAAATCAGATAAAAGTTTTCAATCAGGTCACTGGACGTTAACGTCGTATTGACAATTAACGGAGTTCTGTCTAATAGTGTCAGCTCGGTGCCATATATGTCTAATAGTGTCGCAAGAAGGAGATGTTAGCAGATTTAAAAGAATATATGTATGTTATGTTGCCTGCAAGAATGCTTGGAAAAATGAATGTAGACCAGTGCTAGGACTAGATGGTTGTTTTTTATACATATATGGCACCGAGCTGGCACTATTGGACAGAACTCCGTTAATTGTCAATGCGACGTTAACGTCCAGTGACCTGATTGAAAACTTTTATCTGATTTGTGACCTAATTGAAACCTTTTTGAGTTGGATGACCCAATTGAAAATTAGCAGTCAGTACAGTGACCTAAATGTCATTTAACCCTATTTCTAAACTTTTCAAAAGTAGTAAACTTTTATAATATAAAAATCAATTACTTCCACTACTTTCATCCACCATAATTCACTTTATACATTAAATATTGATTGGTCCCATTACTAAACTTATTTTTTCTTCTTTTTCTCTTATTTTATTATTTTTCCTTAACCTCCGTGCCCAAATCAAATATAAATAAATAGGTGGAACGGAGGAAGTATATCTTGTAAGATAGGAACCCCAACTTGCTTCCATCTATAATTCTATATATATATATATCCCTTGTACTTGGATGTCTTTCCAAGTACCCAATGCACAATTGCCAGGATTTTGTGAAGATAGTGATTTGAGGTGTGTATAAACAATTATATTGGTCCAAAGAAGTCATTAAAATTTATATAAGATGTTCCTCAAGTTTCACATTTTCAATTTAGGTTCATGTGTTCTAACAAATTTAGGGATGAGTAAAAATCGAACTCAGGACATGAACGACAATTTTAATACACTTATAAGCTAATAGCTAACGAGTTAGAAGAATAGGTTATTGACCATATTCCATATCTAGTCCGCGTAAATGTATGAACTAATCCAAAGCAGTACCAATAATATACAGGAGGATATATATATATGATGCATGTACATATTCTCATGATTAGAGACCTAACCCAACTTCAAAAATGGCAAACCAGAGTTGACTCTTGCCACAAATTTATCAACATAGGCAAAAGATGCTACCTTCCGAATCCGGACCTTGTTCACAAAAGCCGTGTAAATAGCTACAAAGGCGTTGCTTCCTTTTTTTGTTGAGGGTCACATAATTCTTTGCACGCATTTTAAAACTCATTTAATATATACTTTGATAAATTATTTTAATTTTTTTTTTCTGAATAAAAATATAATGTTTAAATTTTTATTTAAAAAAATAAAATTTTAAAAATAAGTTGTACAACTATAATTTATAAGAGCCTTACAATACGTGTTAAGTAGTGTAAAAAAATTATAAAAAAATGAAAGAGACGAAGGGAATATTTTAACATTGAATTAAAAACTCACAAGTGAAAATGACCATAGTGCTATCTCTATGAATTGGGTCTGGGGTTACACCCCTTATCTTTATAAAGGGGGCCTTTCATATTTGTCATTTCTCTCATGCACCTATCTTTATCACTTCACTTCAACATCCCACCGCCCAATCTCTTCATGCAAATCCACACTTTAATTGAGATCAACCTCCAACTCCAATATATATATTTGATGTTGAAACCCCTACTACAGTCTACAGCGTACAGGGTTCCAGATTTGATGCCCTAGTTAAGATTGTGGACATTTGTCTTGGCTAGTTGCTAGGTCAAATACTTTAAACATAGTAATTGAGGGTATTCACCGCATTTCTGGTACATTTGACCACAAACATTGGAAAAATGATACGGTGCACCACTTGAGTGGCGATCTAGATAAAAAAGTAGGCTACCCCTTGTTTTTTATTTATTTTTCCTTGTGTTTAGTTCATCGGTCAAAAAAATTATTTTGATATCAATTTTTTTTTCTTTTTTTCTTGTTTTATACACAAATTTAATAACAATAATTTTATTAAAAGAAATATTATATAAAAAATTAATCATAGAAATTTGATATCCAGACCCTTGAAAATGCTAGAAAAATATATTTGTAAATGAATTAAAACTTAAATATTAAACTTAAAAATATAATCGAAAGAAAAAATTAAAAAGAATTTTTTTTTACCATTTTGCTTTGCTTTGCTTACAAATTTCTACCATAATATTTAAGTACAAAAGAAAAAATTAAAAAAAATTAAATTAAAGAGATGATTTTTAGATCCCGGAAATGGTGGAAAAATACAAAATTTATGTAAGTTTAATAAAGAGGATATATGATTTTTACGTCATTGAAAACAAAATTATAGAGAAAATATAATTGTTGTTAAAATAATAAAATTATACAAATTTTGTATTTTTTTTACCGTTGTTAGGAGGCCTAAAAATAATATTCATTAAAATTTACTTTTTAAGTTTTTTTCTTTGTACTTAATATAATTAAGATAGAATTTGTTAACAAAGAAAAAAACATTAAAAAAATTATTTACATATGATTTTAATCCGTGATATTATCTCTTCATTATACTTATAAAAATTTTGTATGTTTCTCCTATTTTCAGGAATAATTTGTAGACAAAGCAAAAAAAATTAAAATATATATTTAAAATATGTTTTTTATCTGTGAAATTACCTTATATAAAACTTGTATTTTTCTACCATTTCCAAGGGGCGTAACAACTATACCTTCATAATTATTTTTTCAATTTTTTTTTATTTTGTACTTAAGTATAATTGTAGAATTTGTTTCTTTGTACCATTTTTAGGGTCTAAAAATTATAATTTTTTTGTATTTTAAATATTATGGTAAGATTTGTAAACAAAGCGAAAAAAGAATAAACAATTCATTTAAAATATGTTTTTCAAGGTGTTAAAATTCGATTATATTTTCAAGTTTGATATTTTAAGTTTTAATTCATTTACAAATGTTTTTCTAGCATTTTCAAAGGCCTAAAAATCAAAATTTTGTGATTAGTTTTTTAAATAATATTTCTTTTTATAAAAACATTGTTGTTAACCTTGTGTATGAAACAATAAAAAGCAAAAAGAAGATATCAATTTTTTTTCAATATTAAACTCGGCATAGGAAAAATAATTAAGAAAAAAAAGGGATCGTCAAGTGGGGAGCTATACCATTTTTTCAATCTTTGTATTCAGTTGTATTCAGATGTACTAAAAATGGGAAAGAGACCAAAAGTACATCTCAAACTACCTAGCAGCTAGTTACTTGATGTTGCATTTATAATCAATAAACATATTTAAACTGCCTATATTATTAAAATTTATTCTAGGGCTATACATAATTAAAACGCGAGAATTTTGTGCAGTGACAACGACTTTTTCTTCTACATAATATCAAAATATTTGTTATAATGAAATACGAAAGACATATGTATAGGTGTATTTGTTAACATCAATAATATAACTCAACATTAAATAAGTTTGTAATAAGTAAGTAATAATTCAAATTGTCACAGAAATCTCAGAAGATCATATCAGTAAAAAAATGAAGATTAAAAGTCATATACAGACTTGAAGTAATTCTACATTGAAAGAAGTTCATTTATTTGATCAAGCCTCAGTGAAATTTTCAAGAAAATGAATTTATTATAAAGACAGAGATTTCAGGAGTGTGACAGCAAGGGCACCGGTTATAGTGATTGATTAAAGGAATCTAGAGAAAAGAGAATCACAGCTTAAAGTCAGAGCTGAAGAACAACCATTGAAGTTAATCACTCATGAACCAGACAGTACATCGAGTGTCAACAACTGTAACACCCCAGATCCGGGGTCAGGAATCTGGGTTGTCACGCTCCATCAATTATGCAATACCTGAATTACTTACATCATTCTAATAATATCACTCCAAAGACCCCAATCACTTACGCGCGCACACACAAGTTATAGCCTTGGAAATGAGCAACAATAAGTAACATTTGTTATTACAAATCAAATGTACTATCCAGAATCTCATCTATCATTTACAACCTCTACCTGAAGTTAAAATAATAGACCTCACAATTCTATACAAGGTTTAGTAATACAAACCTACTCAAAAATAATTCTCACTAATTCAAGCTGCAACTATTCTGCTCACACCAGCAGTATCCATCCTGCTGAACTAACTCAAGGGTGGTCTCTCCATTCCCTTGCTCTCGTAACACGAGGTGAATCGGCAACGTTTTCTTCATGCTGAAAGGTTTAATAAATCAAGAATGAGCTAATAGCGCTCAACAAGAAATCTATCCCAGTTTAAATCTCTAACCTTTAAGGTAGATAATCCATATAAGATCAAAGTTTTAACACTACTAGGGTTTGACCCCAAAATAGTATATCGTTCAAAATACTGTATGACTTATAATCATACTCAAATATTCTTCGTAAATCATTTAGAAATCCTTGGTATCGATATAATGAACCAAGATTCAAAACATATCTTTTAAAATAGATATCAAATATTGGAATCAAGGCTTAAAGCCTATCCATTGTTTCAAAACACTATACAGTTCAATATACTGTATATCTTAAATATCTTCTCAACATATATACACACATATCTATTTAGATATCTCATACTGTTCAAAATACTGTAAAATATTAGTAATGAACACCTTTGAAACTCCGTTCATATACAGAACGATATGTTTAAATATTCTTTTCGTCAAAACATGCCATACAGTTCAAATAATGTATGAGGTATAGTACTTTGTTAAAATATTATTAACAAGTATCCGTAACCGGTATTTAACCCAAGTTACCAAACATTTCCGAAATTCCAATCCTTGGAAAAACATGGGGAGTTGTACAGGGCTACACACTGGTATGCGATGATCAGTCGTCATACCAAAGATTCTCTACTAGTAGATGGATAATCCCGAAGGTCATTACCCTAGCCGCATACGGGCTTTTAGGTTGGACCGGCGTCACTCGGCCTCTTACACATTAGTAACCACATGGCGACATCAAGGCCACACAAGTGGACAACTCCCTGACAACGGATTCCACTGGACTGGCGTCACCCAGCCTCTTATTATATTTCCACCTGGCGACATCAAGGCCAGCAAAATAGTTTTTTTTATTTGCGGGACCGTGCGTTACCCGGCTACTTACGTGAAAATGTCGTTTCCCCCAAGCATAAGCTTGTTGATAGGTTTTGTAAAAATACCCTTACTTCCGGATTATATCAGAAGTAAGTCACAATGTGGGTTGACCGTTGTCAACTGACCTCGATTCTCGAGTAAAACATTTTGAAATCACGACCTGGGAGTTTTGTAAAATATCTTTAGCTCTGATAATTCAGAAACCCAAACTATATCACTTTTAATGAAATAGGCAAGTGAAATCATATGTTCACTTCCTGGAATGGATTCCCAATTTTTGATAAGTCCAAACCTTAATCCTCATTTGGAATAAATAATTTAAAAGTAGTTGGGAACCCCTACTATAGTCACATAAATCTCTTTTGAGATCAGAAAGTAATTTAAATAACTATTGGAACCTTACGTAATATTTAAATAAGGTTCTATGATTTTTAAATCATTTTTGGAATATTTAATAAATATTGAATTATTATTCAATAAAATTCTACTTAAGTGAATATTCAAAGTAATATTCATTTAATTAAATAAATATTTAAATAATAAATATTGAATTATTATTCAATAAAATTTCCATTTAAGTGAATATTCAAAAATAATATTCACTTAATTAAATAAATATCCAAATAATATTTATAATAATATTATTTAAATATCTCACATTAAATATCCAATAATATATATATTGGAATATTTAATCAACATTTAAAAAAAAATATAACTGTATAATTTGACTCCCGGTCTAAGTTTTAAAATCCTCGTACGAGCGCTCTACCCTTAGAGCCTCTATAACACCTCGGTTTATATATAATATGTACATAACATATAAACCCTTATATATCACAAAGCTCTTTACCATCAGCATAATCAGTTTTTATCATTTTCATAGCATTAAAACAGAATATATCACAACACCATCACTTATATGATGTAGGGTTTGAAAACATGCATCTATCATATGCATATATTATAATCTCAATAGTTTTAAAAATCCAACCACATCCATATACGATGTACGGTTTGACAGCATGCATAATATCATATGCATATATTACATTTGAAAGCATGCATCTATCATATGCATCATTAGTATAAGTAATTTAAAATTACAACATGGAATGAGAAAACTTGCCTCGGGTCCTTGGTTGTTATGGGTTCGAGAACTTGCCGGGAAATCTACAAACAAAGAAATACTCGATCAGTCCCTAGCGTAATCATTCGTCCATAACAATTCACTCTAAGTCAACCATAAGTCAAACACATCATGTAGCCACGTTATTCCTCAACAATGTTCGTGTTTTAATCGACTCGAAATAATCCTTTATCTTAGTCACAACGGTTGGTCAAAGTAGTACCCTAGAGTTGACTTTTCATAGAGTTACTATTACGCGACTCGTACTCTAACACTTTTAATAAATCGAAACATTTGTATTTAAATACGAAACCACTTCTAAAATCATCTTGAGTATTTTTAATATTTATCATAAAAGTTTTGATCTCAAAACAGGGGTTTAGCTTGGTGAAATGTATTCTCAAACTTGGATGAGCTACGGAAAGTTACTATTCGCATGCCTTTCACTAAAACGCTCATATCTCCTTAACCGTTAATCGAAATGACACACCGTTTTCGCGTGCGCGATCTAGAGAAAGAATAGAACAAAATTCTTGAAAATGTTTTTCTGCTTAAGGGGATGAAAATCCCGAGAGCAGCAGGTTTAGGGCAGTAGAGTGCAGAACCACTTACTCCTCGCGCAGCTTTGGTTCCGACATTTTTATAAAATCGAAAAATTATCTTTTTAACCCGAAACCTTCTCGATTCACTTACTAACTGTCCATGTTAGTATCAATTTTAATATCATGACCTAATTCCATTTTTAAGGGGCTTGATCATATTCTCAAAGTTCATATAGTTAGGGCTGCACAACATTCCGGTCTGGACCTGTAAACCGGACCGGACCGGGTTTACCGGTCCAAGACCCGGACCGGACCGAATATAACCGGTCCGGTCCCCGGTCCACAATATCAAAAAAATCCGGTCCGCGGTCCGGTCCAAACCCTGAAAAAACTCGGACCGGAATGCATGTATAGAGTTGATTTTTTCTTTACTTTAGGTCTTTAATTATCATGTATATAAATTAAATATTAACACATATATTATAATAATCATCCAAATTAATAGAAAATAATTTGATGAACCAATAGAGATTAAAATTACAAACTAAATAATAAAACATATACTTCTTTTAAAATTTTGAGTAGTGCTAAGCCCCTAAAATAGATCCCAAATTTGATCACAAATGTCAAGTGTCGTTTTTAATTCATGGAGTGCATATATATATATATACACATGGATACTCTTTATATTTTAAATACACAATCAATAAGACCATACTAACTAAATATTTGAGAATTCTTTTGGGAACTTTTGTACTTATCTTAAACTTTTATTACCGTATAAATTAAATAATGTTTATGTATTTAAATTCAAATGAAAAACAAAAATTAAAATCTTATATAAACATTAATCAAACCGGTCCGGTTCCGGTCCGGTCCGGTCCGGTCCTAAGACCGGATATATACCGGTCCGGTCTCCGGTCCATGAATTTCAAAAATTCCGGTCTTCGGTCCGGTCCGGGTCCGTCCGGTCCGGTCCGGTTTTGGACCGTTGTGCAGCCCTACATATAGTGAACCACTTGGTTTCCCGGAACCACTTCTACTAAAACGGGTGTTTCTCCTAAACCGTAAATCAAAACGATGCGATTCTTTCGCCAAAACAAACTACACAACAAGACCTACATGATCATGGTCAGTTAGGGTTGCTTCCATATCATGGAGTTACCCGAGGTTTCTGCCTAAACAACCTAATGAAAATCCGGCATGGTAACGACGCTTAAACATGATTCCCGTGTTTAAAACACTCAAACAAACCACCAATCATCAACCAAGCAATCATACTTCTAATTTCCCAAATCAAGCAACTTATATTCTGCCTAAACATGTTCATATCAATACTCATAAGTTTAACCACTAATTAACCACTAAACATCATCATAATCATGCAAATATCCTTAATATCACATCATCACTAAACATTATCCATATCATCATTATAATCAAAGTATAACAAAGGGTGTGAGAGTTTTATACCTTCCTTGGTACTTGGTAAAGACTAACAATAGCTTGTATACTCTCCCTTGATCCTTAATCATCCTTAACAATCCTTAAAACTCAAGAACAAAACAAAAAATTTCATGAGTCACTATTCATGCCTCAATTTTGATCCAATCTTTAACCATGCTAAACTTCTTTGATGGCCATGAGATTTTGCACGTACCTTGGGTATATAGTGAGGGAGCTATGGTTCAAATTTGGTGATTGTTTGATGAGTAGAACTTGAGTTATGAATTTGTCTTTCCACCATGGTCAAGCTGGGCAGAATTTTGGAGAAATAAAAGAGATGGTTACTTTCTTACTTTTTCTTTTCATTTCTTTTGTCTAAATATCTCTAAATTGGATGCATCTCTTTTGTGTGGTTGTGGTGAAGTTTAGTCACCCATGACACATGTTATTTTAACTTGTGGTTGTGGTGAAAGTGGTGACAAGGTGGTGATTCATCACCTTGTCATCACTTGGTCATCATCTTGTCACCCTCCTGCATCATGCTTATGTCATCATTTGTATCCTCAATCCTCTTATATGTTACACTTGATGATCTCATATGATACTTCCCCTTCGGTTAGGGTTTAATCCATAATTCGTTACGCTTTGGTTTCGTCGCTAAGTTTCGCGATAGTTTCAAGTGATTCTAAAAACGTTTCTCTGTACCAATGCTAGGAGATACTCTCTTGATCTTTCCATTTCCTTGGTTTAATATATGATCCTAGATTTCTCACCTTGGCTTAAGGTATGATCATGGATTTCTCATTCTTCATACTTCCTCAAAACGATCAAATCAATACATCCTTGATTGTCCGATGAATAGTGATAAAAATTCGAATGGGAATCTCCTGATTCTGATTGCGTTTACATTCACTTATTCTTCCTATACATCAATAATATCACCTCGAAACATTCATTCCATATCATCCACATAGTGTGGTCTGAAAAATTTTCCATCAGCAAATTTACTATTCATCAGGGGCAAATTTACTATTCATCAGGGTTTCAAATATTACAAAATTTTGGGATATTACAACAACAGTTAGTGGAAGTTTGTCATTATTTTAAGTGGTTCACGGAACTATTTCTTTGAACAAGAAATTAGTTTTTATTCTTCTTTAATTAACTATTTTATTTAATTAATTTATTCTTAAATTAATTAAGTAGGTAATTAAATTAGAATTAATTCTAAATTCAGAAAGACTAATTTAGAACTGGTAAGACTATCTTTGATAGTCTTACCGATTGTCTTGCTAGTTTTAATTAGTCATTACGAAAGTCTTTTTAATATTAGAATAGTCTTTCCGAAAGTATTTTTAGGCTTAAGGATAGTCTTTCTAATATTAATCATAGTCTTTCTGGTTTGAAAAGATAGTCTTTCTGCTTTATTGGAAATGCACGTGCAGTTTAGTAGGATTGATTAACAAAAGCAAATGATCAAGACAGTTAGCTATCACTTATCATATTACATCTTTTACAAGTTTCTGTCAAGAACAAGAAAGAACTGCAGAGTCAATTTCTTTGATCAAGAAATTATTTCTAGAATCTATTGTTACATTCAAATCACTAGAAATCATTTACTTATATTGCTTTGACTATCTAGTGGATCTTTATCCCTAGAACGTATCTCGAACTATCGTTTATCGTTATATCTTTTTATTACAAAAATAGATAAATTCATGTCGAATTTATTCTAGATTTGTTGTAATTAGTTTGAGATTCAATCTTGTAATCAGTACCAATATTTATAACACCTTTCAAGTTTAATATAAGTTATATTTAACTTGAATTTTGTTTCATTTAATTCCGCAATAATTTGTTCTTGAATTGTTTAATCCTTAAACGAACAAATTCGATAAAACGATATAGTTTGTATTCAACCCCCCTTCTACAAACTTATCAGGACCTAACAAAATACAATATATATAAATCTGTTGTTACTAGCTTTTATTTATCTACATTCCTATTTGTTAATGTACATTTTATACAAACATTTGAAATTTTGTGGTTTAAAATCAGTTATTAAATTAATCGTTGATTAGATGATAAATTTACATTTCAATCAATTCAATAACATAACATCGAATGAATGTTAGCTCATTCTCGGCTCCTTCAGCTTTCTAGTATAGTAGAACTTTTTCTGTTCAAAAATGGTACAGCTGAAAGTATGTGTGCAAAAATGGTATAGGGCGCTACCTCATGTGGCGATCCCTGGGAAAAAAAAGTGGCGACCCCCTGTTAATTTTTTTTCCTTTCTTTCTTCTTCTTCTTCCCATGTGTGTGTTAACTTAGTAAAAAATGGTAAGTAGTAAAATTGCCTTTCAGTAAAATTGGCTAACTGTCAAGTTTGAGGGTTTAAAAAATATAATTATAAAATTTATTAATTAATTTTTTTTGTTCCATATCAAAGCTGAACCGTTCAACTTTATAAAAAGTAAAAAATTGAGAAAAAATGTCAAACATTACTATGACTTTTTTTCAGTTGAACATGAGATCCTAGAAATACAAAAAACACACAAGTTGTTGTAATATGGTAATTATTGGTCCGAAAATGACAAGAAGGCAGAATTATTGGTCCGTGAATCCACAAGAAATTGTCACGTGATCAAAATTATTTGTTTGAACTGTTACGAATTTTAATTTTCATCTCTGCTATAAATACTCCCATGATTGTGCACTTGCTTATGGTCATTATTATCAAAATTTGAAAAAATGGTAAATAATTATAGTACAGGTGATATTTTTAGAGCCATGGGTAGAAAATGGTTATGTGACGATGATTTGGTGTACTCGATGAATCCTAATAATCGTTACTCAAGTCAGTCAATAACAACAATGCAGAGGGAGTGGGAATGGGAATGGCGTACGCAATGTATTTCTTGTTGTATTAAGCAATGTCGGCTGTTACGACTTAGATTACCGAAACAATGCGCTATAATGATGCAACGCAATACTCCACAACAACTTTAAGCTGCATTGTTCCATTCATGAGAGGAAGAGAACCGAATGCGATTGTGCATACATCAACACAGTCTAGCAGCAGATGCAAGGATGTTTGCAGAAGATGAAGACGTTCTACGTGCAAGACAGTATCATCAATTGAGCATAAGTGCTGATAATGACTCAGACAGCTTCATATCCGACGATGACTAAATTATTATACTTTTGTATTTCAAGTATGAACAATAGTTAAATTTATGACTAGTTTTCCATTTGTTGGTGAGATCACAAGGCAATATGAACAGGAAGACGTGATAACTCAACACTAGAACATGACAGGTAAATAATACTACGCCTACACAGGAATTGGGAAGAAATGAATACAAGGCAAATACAAAGAATCAAAACATTAGATAAATCTTTGAAGTCTACTATAGGTCACTAAAAGAAGTTCATTAACATGTTCATGCCTCAGTGAAGAATAAGGTTTGAAGACTTTCAAGGTTTCAGAAGGTGTGTAGATTCAGTATAAGTGCCACAAGAAGATTTCAGTGTATTAGCATTGATTGTGTTATAGACAGTGTTCGAAGCATAGGAATCTGGTTTAATTGAATACAGGGTAAAGACAAAGGTTAAAGAAGATAGCTACAGTCTTGAAGTTATACTCACTAACAGAAGTTCATTTATATGTTCGAGCGTCAGTGAAGAACAGAGAATGAAGTATTCAAGATTGTAGTACCAATGAAGACGTTGTCTAAGTACCAAGAAGGATTCCAGTGAAAGTGCGTTGTTTATTGACAATCTGTGTTTGAAGCAATTTGTATTGCTGTCGACTTATCAATTGGAATGCAATGAAGATGTGAAGATTCAATTCAGTGTTAGTCGTCTGTGAACCAGACCAGTTGCACTAGGCGTCAACACATACGAAGAAGATCAACATATTTATTTGATAGAAAGAATTGATGAAGTCCGACATGATAATTCCAGAAAATATCAAGCAGATTAATAAGAATTATCAGTGTTGAAGAAAACCGTGAGAAGCTAAATTGTCGAAAGGAAAATCGTACAGTCAAAAGGTGTTAAGTGTACAAAAGTTGAAACCTCAAGAAAGAAATTACAAGAAATGAAACTTGAAGGTTTAAGTGCTGACCAACCAAACCTTGGGTACTAATCTGCACTTTGACAAGGTTGGCCAAAAACCACTTCGATGGTTTTTGTTTTGGTCGATAGTTTTTTGATTTAAAAGCTTTGATAGTTTCTTTTGGGTTCACACTGGAACCAGTTCAGCTTTGTTGGGGCCGAGATTTTTCACTGCCGCGATACTTTTAATGCTCCGATAGTTTATGAAATTTATTTTATAAACTTAAATAAATTTATTTTAAATTTATTAATTAAGTTTATTATAAATTTAAATAAGTTTATTTTATAAATTTATTAAAACTAAAAAGGAGTATTTCGATAGTTTCTTTATAAAAAACCATCGAAGTGGTTTTTAAAAAGGAAACAAAGAATGGTTCGATAGTTTTCTTTTAGAAAACTATCAGGATGATTTTCTTTGATAGTTTTTCTCCTACAACATGAAGAATTGTGTGGACACAATTTAAAGTTGTGTTCGATAGTTTTTTTAAAAACTCTACAAGCCTCTACATTTTGATGCAGAAGACAAGTTAACAGACTTCTTCTGTTCTTCATCTTCCTCGACGAAGAGAAGAAAAACAGAGAGAGACAGAGAAGGAGACATTTATTTTATACCTGAACTTCTCACCGGGTAAATGTTATAATGCCCAAACTTTGTTTAATCTTAATGGCCATTATAAAGTTTCTCCGGTAATTAAATCCTTTAGACAAACAAATAGATACAAACATTGTTTAGGATTTAATTTGTACAATCTTTGTAGAAGCAAGAACAAATTGTTCTTGGTAGCCGGTAAATTTATTTACTGGGTGTAGCACCCCCTTCAAGATTTATATATCGAATATAATTCTTGGAAAATCTTGTGTTGTTATTTCCATGTCCGAATTACTATTCACCCTTAAGAACACGAACCCACTACAAGAACACTAGTTTAATTATCCGCAAAAGATTCGAAAGAATTTTTTTTTATAATTAGCGAGTATCGTATTCAACCCCCCTTCTACGATACTTCGGGACCTAACAATTGGTATCAGAGCTTGTTGATCGATTTACAGATCAGATCCGGTGTTTTAGACCAAACAGTCAAGTTCTCAGAATTTTCGGATTTTTTAATTTTTAAAATTTTCATTTCTTGAAATTTTTGAATTTTAAATAATTTGAATTTTATTCTTGAAATATTTTTATTTTTCAAAAAGTTCGAAATTCTTGGAATTTAAAATATTTCATATCCTAAGCCAAGGGTTCTCAAAAGATTGTTAGATTCAAGATTCCTCTGGGCGGTAAAGATGATTTTAATCTTTTGAAGAAAAAGTTGACCATGTGTTATTCAGACGGAAAATCCTTGAACACGGGAATTGAAGAAAATGGTTGTCTTAATTTAAAGAAGCTGATTTCAGAACCTAGTGAAGAAAATTGTGGAATTTTCTCAAAGGCTTACTCCTTAGGATCCCACTAGATTTTCAGATGCAGGAAAGGAAGAAGTTTCTACGGATACAATTTTTCAAGAGATTTTTAATCAACTCTATTGATTCAGGGATACACAATCACAAAGTGAATTGTACCAATGCTACATTTATCTGCGAATCAAAAGAGACTATAAGGAAAGGAATTGAGGAGGTTAGAGACAATGGAATGGACATTCAAATATCTCAGTAACATACATTAATGTTGGAACCTTAGAACAGAATAGAAGAATAACTAGTAGCTGAATCAGAGGAAGCTCAGGTAGATGAAAGTAACTTGTACATTTCAGAAAACCTTGAGAGACTGGACTACAGATCAGTGCTTCACATGTCAAGGAAGTTTAGTCACATCAGATTCAGAAGGAGTACAAAAGCTACATCCAAGGATCAGGCCTATTTATTCCGAAGCAAAGACTCTTCAGGATTCAGTTCAAGAGGTAGTTACAAGACTGAGATGGTGCCAAAAACAAGATTGATAGTTTCAACTATGATAAGAACTATGTTACAAGAAACTATCAGGGTTTGCTACACAGTACAAGAAGCCTGACAAACAAAGAAGAATAGGGACTCAGTTAATGAGCTGAAACAAAAGTGGAATGCTTTGTTGAGGAAGCATCAGGACGAAACTTATATTGCTTAAGGAAAGAGTTGGGATGGATCAGATGACGAGAAGATCATGGATATCTTGCTTTCATAGCAATCTCTAAAGATGATTCACCTCACATATCTCAGGTATCATTTCCTTGAACTTCTGCAATATTTAATTCTCAATATTCAAAGCATGTTAAGATCTTTGTATTTAAATCTTAACACATGCACAAGCATGATAGCATCTCACCTGGATGGATTATTGAATCAGTACTTGTGCATGTACATAGAAGATCTTATATATATGTGTGTATGAATATTTGTAGAATAAGATTATTTGCAATAGTGAGATAGAAGCTTTCTTAAGAAACAACTCTTAGTTTTAGGGGTTAAGTATCTGGCATATAAGACCTTCGTTAAGCTAAGTTTCAGTATCCCCAGTAGAACAAGATTTGCTCATTTATTCTGAATTGTTTGTTAAGGGATAAACAGTTTAAAAGATGAAAGAATTACTTTTAGTGTCAGTAGAATCTGTAGAACACCAAGATATATCTAAAACTGACTTAGGTAATAGAGAAAGTTAGATGACATACAACAACATAATGGATTAGATAGAATTAGTGATCTAATTGTTAATTCTTTTTATTCCATGTGTGTTTAAAAAATTATTGAATATCTGTAAATCTACTTGCTACCTGTTACACTTGTGTAGATTGGTTAAAGTAGAAAGTACTGAATTTTCTAAAATGCATAACATGCCTAATTTGCACATTTCTTATCTACAATGTCATAATGCTAAATGTATGCCATGTATTATTATTAAGATGCATGCTTATTTAAATGTTATGAATGCATCTTTTAGTACTTGCATTAATCATAGAAAAATCATGTTTAAGAATCACATTAGGGCAAAGACTGCTGGTCAGTCAGAGATAAGAATAAGCATGTAAAGGTTGAAGCTGTTATTACCACTGTTAAAAGCAAAATCTCTAATCCATCTGGACCCAAGCAAAAAAGTTGGGCACCAAGAACTTTTAATCCATTTGTGAGTGCAGGGCAAAGCAGGTTAATCGATTTATATGGTTTCTTGGTTATTACTACTGAAGACATATGATCGAAGAAATAACTTGCCATCAAATGTGATTGAGAAAGCTGTTCCGTCAATAATCTTTGGAGATGACATCAAAGGTTTTCATCACGGGACATGGCTACGTTGGAAAAGGAATGTCATCATGTTTACAATAATTGGTATCATTGATAACAACTAATAATTGGAGTCAAGGATAACAATTAGAAGCATCTTTCTTGTTGAAGATTCAAAGCACAAATCTTCTTTTCAGACAGTTCTGCATAAAAGGACAAAATGTCAATTCAATGAAGGAACAATGTTTTATCTCAAGCATGAAGGTTGAGAAGCTTGCTCTTCAAAGAGTAAGAAAAGAATATGTTCATAGTTAACCTGGAATCTCAGGCAAAGGTGAAGTCAACGGCTTCCACTGTAAAGCTTCATTAGACAAGAGTTTAGCTATGACATAAGAAGCTCTCACACTTGCATGGAAATACAAGGAACTCTTTTGTAAAGAGGGAATTGGTGAGAGAACTGCCTCATCTGGGATTCAAGCTGGATGAAATATGTGAGGCATGTTAGAAAGGGAAGTCAAAGAAACATCATAGAAAAGCAATGATATGATTAACATTACTGAGCCGCTTCAGATGATACGTATGGAATTCTACGGACTAGTTAATGTCTTGTCTACATCAAAGTAAAGATATACTTCAGTGATGGTTGATGACTACTCTTAATACAAAAAGGTGTTGTTCGTGCAATCTAAAGGATATGACATCACAGATGATGGTTAATCACATTTTCCTGATCAGTAACAAATACAGGAAGACCCCGTATGAGTTAATGGCCAATAGAAGCAAACACTGAATTTCTTTCAGGTGTTTGAAGGAAAATGTTTTACAGTCAAATATGAAAGTGAGCATCTTGGCAAGATTGGCAGCTAAGGCTCATGATGATATTTTCCTTGGCTACTCAGTGGAATCTAGAGACTACGAGGTAAATATGATTAATCAACAAGAGGTGATTGAAAGTCTAGATATGATGTTCAACAACTCCAAGCTCCCAACTGTTATGTGTGATATTAATAGTAATGATGATTCAAATCCAAGCAGTGGTAATGGTAGTTTAACTACACAACTCAGTACTTCAACAGAACCACTCAGTGAGGATGAGGATTCTCAGGAAATCCCAGCAACAGCTTAGGGGGAGCAAAAGAAGGATCAATTAGTCAGATCGACACCACAATGAAAATCAAGAGGACACTTCAAGAACATATCTGTCAAGACAAAGGGTTTAGATTCAAGATCATTCATGATGTCTAGTTCTTAGTGATCCTAGTGGTGGAGTAAAGACTGGAGCTATATAGTATGAATGATTATTTCCTTGGTTTTCTTTCTGAAGAAGAAACTAAGAAAGTTAAAGAAGCTCTGATAGATCCAGATTGGGTGATTGCATAGCAAGAGGAACTCAATCAGTTCTAAAGGCAGATTGTATGGAAGCCGGTATCCAGACCAAATAACAGAGTTGTAATTGGTACAAGGATTACCAGAAGTTTACTGGATGACAATGGCATTGTTATGAGGGACAAGGCCAAACTGGATGCTAGGTTACTATCAGGAAGAAGTATCTAACAAGAAGCACCAGTGACAAGACTTGAGGATATCAGGATATATCTGGCACCTGTTGCATATTCAAACTTTAATATCTATATGGTGAATATGATCAAGTGCACTCCTGATTGGTGAGATAGTAGGAGAAGTCAATGAACAGCTTCTCTTCAAGATCACTATAGGTTGGTATGAACTGGTATCAATACTCAAGACATCGTCAAAGACATGGTATGACATTCTAACTAAACTTTTGCAGAATGTGAATTTATTAGAGTCGTCATATATATATAACTCTCTATATCTTAAGGCACAAACATAATGTCATATATGTGCAGTGATATCATGATTATATTATATGTTGGTCTACTAACGAAAACTTGTGCAAGAAATTTGCCAAGTCATTGCAGAGTATGTACAAGATGAGTATGTTGGGAAAGTTGCAATTCTTTTTGGAATTACTTTGAGCAATCCAAAAGAATAATTCTTTTAGGAGCACAAGTAAGCCAAAAGAGTGACGACAATAAAAGTAAGTCAAGAATCTTTTGAATGTGCACAATTGGGAAGATTCTAGACATGCCAAGAATCCCTGCCAACAGTAGCCACTAAAGCTTGATCAGGACAAATCAGGTAAACGACAGAAATGACAAGCTAGAGAGGTATGATCATCTCATTAACTTATTAACTGCAAATTGACCACACATATTTTATTCTCAAGTTGCCAATGTGCAAGGTTCCATGTGGATCCCAGAAAATCTAGTCTTATATCTATTAACAAGATTTTTGGATATCTTAAGGGAATACCAAATCTCGGTATATGGTACCCTAAAGATACTTGTTAACATGTTTAACTATATAGATATAAAATACGCAGTTTGTAAGAAAGACATGAGAAACATCTCTGGAAGTTGTCAACCCAAATGACAGGAGAATCATCTCTAGAAGCTGTCAACTTCGTGGAGGAAGATTGATTTCTTGAAATAACTTCATCTCCAACAACTCTGTGGAACACTCCACGACACTGCACCTTGACACCAGGTATCATTTCTTTCGAGAGCATGTCTTCAATTCATAGAGTAACTTGCAGACACATTTACTGAATCACTTGTTATATTAAATTTTAAAGACTGGTTTATAAACTTGGGATATTAGTTATTGCACATTATTTGAAAATCCCATCTGCAAGAAACTCTTAAAATAAGTTCATAAGTATTAAGTTGTCCATAGTTTAAGGACTTGTGAATTTATTTAACATCCAGTCCTCACGTTAATAATTATCTGTAGAATAATTTCCTTGTGTGTAGTTAATATATTTCATTGGTGATTATTTAAGGATAATTTAAATAATTTAGTGCTAATATCTAACTCATAGATATTTAGTATTAATTTATTATTTATTTAATGTAATTTGAATTATGGAAATTGAAGCAGTTCAATATCTTATTTGCTCCATAATTTAAAATACATAAAATAAATATGCAGCATAATTTATTGGATTTTAATTGGCTTATATCAGTTAATGATATTTAGTCGATTTTATTCTAAGAAAATTGTGAGATTTTTGTTGACTGTGAATTTTGTTAAAATTTTTGATCTGGAACAAATCCAAGGATGAACAGAAAATAAAAATCAAGAAGTTCAGTTTAAACTGGGAACAGGTTTGAAATGACATGAGCATCAAAATCTATCGAAAAAGTAATTTCGATAGTTTTCTGAGTACTTGATAAAAAGTATCGAAAGCAATTTTCGATGGTTTTTGTTAAAGAAAAGAAAAACTATCGAAGAAAAGTCTCGATAGCTTTTGAAATTGGAAATGAAATCTATCTAAAGAATTCAATTCTTTAATATTTGAAATTCTCGATAGTTTTTCAGACATAACAAATGTTCGATGGTTTTTAGTTTTTGAATTTTAAACCTTCATAGATCCAGAGCCCTCAGTGGCCATCCCTGACCAGGAGGTTGAAAACAAACAACCTCTAACCACGGTCATAGAGCCTTTGGAAGAGACAAATGAAACAACAACAGAAACTCCTACCCCTACTATACCACCCACTCAAATAACTAAGAGTGTAGAGGGAGTTAGTGCCAAAGCTGCACCAAATAAGGAGATACACCATTCAACAACAGCTCTGCCTTCTGCTAAAAGAAGAAAACTTGAAACCAAGGCACCTGTTGAACCTTCATTACCTTCTTTCAACGAGCCTCTGACAGATTTTTCCGAAGCTGATTGGGAAGTGATAACCAAAGCTATATCTGAACTCCTACCCCAAACAGAAAAAGGAAAATTGACGGAAGCAACTAGTTCTCCGACCATTTTACGGTCAGGACCACTGGTTGAAGGTTCTTTAATGAACCAAGAGTCTTCACATACGTTGAGAGAAGGTTCTGACCCAAATGCACAATCTAAAGGGTCATTTACCTAACTCCCCAGATGGAACATATCTGGATCCTGCGGGTACCGGGTCTGACATAGGTGCATATCGGCAACTCGGTAACAATGAATCAATTTCATTTGAGGAGTTACCAGAGGACATGTCTGCAAAGACTTTAGAGGGAGTTTCAGGGCCTCTGCTATCAATAGAGCCTGATTCCAACCCCCCAGAGATTCAAACTCTGGATCCTGTTGAGGTCTGATCATCGCAAGATGATCAACAACTTGGTTTAACCAAGGACGGGGATTTGCGAAATCCTATTGCACCACCAGTGACCTCCTTAAGGATGGCTATGGTGATTTTCCTTACAGGTACATTTGGATGCTGAAGCTCTGAGAGATAAGAGTGAAACACTAGTGAGGTACACGAAACAGAATCACACACTCACAGTGAGGAAGAAAGAGAAACACCAAATCCCATTCCCTATCCCTTAAACTCGGTTCGTAATGTTTTACCTTTAAAGACCTAACAGTTGAGACCTCATTTTGGGACCTAACAATTGGTTGTTTTAGGGCCCTAAAAAGTGTGATCTAACAGTTGGGAGGTATAAGGAAGATGTCGGGAAATTTGGTTCATAGGACGATCGACGGTGAAGCCATCTTGCAGTATTTAAAGGGCACAGTTGATCAGATTACATATTACTACTTCTTTTCTAATAGATGCTACATGAGAATTCCTTCAAGACCCAGAAAAACTTCTTTTCTTAACTAAGGGGGAGAAATGAGTTATAATCAGATTATTGGAGGATTCCTCAACTAAGGGGGAGAAGTGGTAAGAAAAAGTAGAGGTACACCACACCACAATTCTATTGATCTTTCAACTATTGGGGAGAGACTAAGGGGAGAAGTGGTAGATTTCCTAGAAGACGGAGAAGTGGTATTGGTTTACCACTGTTCTAATAAGGGGAGCAGCTGTATTCCATAGGGGGAGGAGTTGTATTCCAAATGAGGAGAAGCAAGGGAGATATGTGCTTTTCAGAAAAGGAAATATGGTTGTACAACAGAAGCCGCTGAACTCCTAAAGGAGAGAAGTGGAAAGGTACTTCAGTAAGTGGTAGACAAAGACATATTCATTACCACTGAAGAATCTCAAGAAGCTGCTGATGATTACTTCAAGACTGAGAGGGATTATTTGGCAGAGATTTAAAGAACCAAAGAAATGAAGATGAGTTACTACATGAATATCAGTTCAGTGCTAAAGAAACAATCATCTATCATTTCAGTTTGAACAAGAAATCTGGAAGTGAAGAATTTGATCCAGAAAACTAGTAGCATTATTTATAAGTCCCGGGTAATCACTTTTTCTACTTGTTAGTTGAGTTATCCTTTCTATAATTTGTTTGTTAGGTTTAACAATCAAATAGGGGGAGATTGTTGGTGAGTTCACAAGGCAGTATGAATAGGAAGACGTGATAACTCAACACTAGAACAAGACAGGTAAATAATACTACGCCTACACAGAAATCAGGAAGACATGAATACAAGGCAAATACAAAGAATCAAAACATTAGATAAATCTTTGAAGTCTACTACAGGTCACTGAAAGAAGTTCATTAACATGTTCATGCCTCAGTGAAGAATAAGGTTTGAAGACTTTCAAGGTTTCAAAAGGTGTGTAGATTCAGTATAAGTGCCACAAGAAGATTTCAGTGTATTAGCATTGATTGTGTTATAGACAGTGTTCGAAGCATAGGAATCTGGTTTAATTGAATACAGGGTAAAGACAAAGGCTAAAGAAGATAGCTACAGTCTTGAAGTTATACTCACTGACAGAAGTTCATTTATATGTTCGAGCGTCCGTGAAGAACAGAGAATGAAGTATTCAAGATTGTAATACCAATGAAGACGTTGTCTAAGTACCAGGAAGGATTCCAGTGAAAGTGCGTTGTTTATTGACAATATGTGTTTGAAGCAATTTGTATTGATGTCGACTTATCAATTGGAATGCAATGAAGATGTGAAGATTCAATTCAGTGTTAGTCGTCTGTGAACCAGACCAGTTGCACTAGGCGTCAACACATACGAAGAAGATCAACATATTTATTCGACAGAAAGAATTGATGAAGTCCGACATGATAATTCCAGAAAATATCAAGCAGATTAACAAGAATTATCAATGTTGAAGAAAACCGTGAGAAGCTAAATTGTTGAAAGGAAAATCGTACAATCAAAAGGTGTTAAGTGTGTCAAAAGTTGAAACCTCAATAAAGAAACTGCAAGAAATGAAACTTGAAGGTTTAAGTGTTGACCAACCAAAACTTGGGTACTAATTTGCACTTTGACAAGGTTGGCTAAAAACCAATTCGATGGTTTTTGTTTTGGTCGATAGTTTTTTGATTTAAAAGCTTTGATAGTTTCTTTTGGGTTCACAGTGGAACCAGTTCAGCTTTGTTGGGGTCGAGATTTTTGATTGCCGCGATACTTTTAATGCTCCGATAGTTTATGAAATTTATTTTATAAACTTAAATAAATTTATTTTAAACTTATTAATTAAGTTTATTATAAATTTAAATAAGTTTATTTTATAAATTTATTAAAACTAAAAAGTAGTATTTCGATAGTTTCTTTATAAGAAACCATCGAAGTGGTTTTTAAAAAGGAAACAAAGAATGGTTCGATAGTTTTCTTTTAGAAAACTATCAAGATGATTTTCTTTGATAGTTTTTCTCCTACAGCATGAAGAATTGTGTGGACACAATTTAAAGTTCTGTTCGATAGTTTTTTTAAAAACTATACAAGCCTACACATTTTGATGCAGAAGACAAGTTAACAGACTTCTTCTGTTCTTCATCTTCCTCGACGAAGAGAAGAAAAACAAAGAGAGACAGATAAGGAGACATTTATTTTATACCTGAACTTCTCACCGGGTAAACGTTATAATGCCCAAACATTGTTTAATCTTAAGGGCCATTATAAAGTTTCTCCGGTAATTAAATCCTTTAGACAAACAAATAGATACAAACATTGTTTAGGATTTAATTTGTACAATCTTTGTAGAAGCAAGAACAAATTGTTCTTGGTAGCCGGTAAATTTATTTACTGGGTGTAGCACCCCTTCAAGATTTATATATCGAATATAATTCTTGGAAAATCTTGTGTTGTTATTTCCATGTCCAAATTACTATTCACCCTCAAGAACACGAACCCGCTACAAGAACACTAGTTTAATTATCCGCAAAAGATTCGAAAGAATTTTTTTTATAATTAGTGAGTATCGTATTCAACCCCCCCTTCTACGATACTTCGGGACCTAACACCATTGTTCTTAAATTTGCATGTCATTAAGTTTCAAACACTTGATATTAGAAGCACACAAATTGAAATGAAAAACTACATAACAGAAGTACATGTAGGAAATTAAATCACACAAAGCAAGTAGTACAAATTCATAAGAAAAAATGCAAAGTAAATGTAGCAACGTCAAACCCTATCGGGACGCTGTGGGCAAAGTTTGCTCTGTTTCGAATGTCCTTCTTGGTTGCAGCGGCTGCACTTTATCCCCGAACGCGACTGGTCCATCTCAGTACGTATTCTTACAGACTCCCCCTTGTTGCCACATTTTTTCTTCAATTTTTTGCAGGCTTCATCAGGTACCAACTTACCATACCTTTGCCACTTGACCGATAAGACGTAGTTCCAACACTCTGTAGGTTGCAATGGAAAGATCATAGGGTCCCATAACTTATACAATTTGTACGTGTAGTGGTAAGGTTCTATCAACTTTTTCCAATCAAGATTATCTGCCTAACAACCAGCCAATACATGAGAACAAGGCAAATGGTGGGTGATCCATTTCCCACAAGTGCATAATTTTTTAGTCATGTCCACATTTTGAACTCGCCCCCCCCTTTGTGACTCCTTTGACCCGATACCATTGCGTAACAACTTTGAAAATGCCTCGTTGTTTACTAAATGTTTGGACCTAATGTGATTTAGCCTTCTCCATATATTGGCTTATCATATTGTTCGTCCTTTGGCATAATTGTTGACCCCGTTGCATTGCATCGACGACTTGGTTTCATTGGGTATTCACAATTCTCACAGTCTTGTAGAAGATATACTCCATCATTGCTATAGCAGGAAGTAAACGTGCCATTCTTATGCTACCATTGAAGCCTTCCATAACGTTTGTCGTGGCTTGTCCGTAACGAGCACCACCAAGATCGCAACATAAGGTCCATAATTCAGGATTAATGTCTGTCAGGTACTTCAAAGTAGGGGGTGATATCTCGCCTATCCTCTTCATGTAGGCTTGGTGCTCAAGTATTGAGGGGTAGTTCACTGCTACGCAGGACTCTCCATAATACATGTCTCAGCCTTCCCAGGGACATGGTTTCACTGCAGTGCTGGAGTCTCCGTTTCACTTCTCTGAGAGTTCCCAGGGATATGGTTTCACTGTTATGCTGTAGTCGGAGGTTTTTCAGGGATCTCACAGTTCTCAGCCTACCCAAGGATCTCATAGTTCTAAGACTTTCCAGGGATACAGATTTCCTGGTTTTGGACAGTCCAGTGTTTTAGGTTCGCAACAGTACATGTCCACACCATTACAGTCACATTTGACATATGCAGGTGGATCAGGTTATGAACCCAACCTTTTTAACTAATCTTTTTCATTATGTACTTTTCATATTTGTAGCTTAATTATTCAAATTCCATAGATGCAGCTGGATCAGGATACATTACGCCACCGACGGGTTTTCAGAACTTTGTGTCACATGCTGCTGGATCAGGTAATAAACAAAACTCCCATAATATTTTTCATTATGCAATTTTCATATTTGTACCATAATTATTCACATTCCATATGTGTAGGTGGTTCAGGATTTATTACGCCATCTAGAGCTTTCCAGCCCTTTATATCACATGAGGAGGACGAGGAGGAGGTGGTGGATGAGGAGATCGAGGTGGAGGAGCCTCATGCAGTGCAGCTGAGGAAGCAACCAGACAGACATGTGAAAAGGAAGGATAGGCTTTGCGGCACTGAGGGTATGTGTGGCAAGAAAAAGAAGAAAGGCAAGGGCCCTCGTTTGGGGTAGGCATCAGTTTCACCAAGTTGGACGGATTATGATATGAACTGTATAATTTATGTTGGAATGTTCTAAATTATGTTTATCTAAATATTTTATGTTGGAATGTTATGAATTATGTTTAACTAAATATTTTATGTACGAATATTTGGTTTCTATTTCTTTAGTTCATATTTGTTAGACAAAGAACAGTCTTCCTTCACTAAAATAATTTCATTGCTTGAAAAAACCCCAACACAACAGTTACAGGAAATGGAATTGCAAACGGTTATAGAAAATGGAAATGCACACAGTTACATAAAATGAAAATGCACACAGTTACAGGAAATTGAAATGCAAACAATAGCTTCACACTGGAAAAGACTAATCATCATCTTGGGCATATTCAGCTTCCTCAAGATCCTCAAGCTCTTTCACTTTAGTAGCGTACTCATCAGCATTCTTTTCCAGTGCAGCTCGATACTCGCTCTCCGTGATCTGCCTCATGTGAAAAGAATCATGTATTGGTTTATCCTTCTCACAAGCGGCGTTAAGCAGGGCGTGGTTCACTTCATAAACATTGTAGTATTACATTGTTCATGATGTATGTGTTTTTAAAGTTTTTGTTATTTGTTTTTCAAGAATGTAAATTCTTTCTCGTAAAGATTGTCGATTATGTTGTTTTCATGTATTGTCATGTTGTTCTTATTTATGCATTGTTGTGATGTGCATGTTCTTATTATAGTGAATCTTTCAGCGAACTACTAAAAAAAGTAGTCATAAATACCAAATTCATACATTAATAGGGTACTCAGGATACAACAATTCAAAATAAGAACATTTGGTCATAATTAAAATACAACAATATAACAACACATAATACACAAATCACTCTTCTTCCATTTCGTCGGAAATGGCTCCATCGGAGACATAGTTCAGATTATGTTGAAGATGATATTGCTCGCGTTCTGTGAGCTCTCTTCCCATAGCACGAACGGAATCTGTGGCAAGTTGATACATATACTGACGACCTCTACGCACAAACATTAGATTATTTTCAAACCGTATCTGTGACACGGCATGTTAGGAATATGTTGTTCTTGATGATAATTATAAAAAACACTTAGTAGATTTTGTGTTAAGTCACTTTTGTAACTGTCAACGGAATGGTATGCTTCGCAGCTTCCGTTGACAGGTAGCTCATCAACGAAATGAGTAATGTAGCAATTGCACTGTACAATACTTCACTACTTGATAGGCATTTGTTGTAAGTATCAAATAGGTTTTCTAAGTCATGTTGACTAAGTACTAGATAGGCAAAATAGGTTGGTTAATTGTAAATATTCTGTGCCTTGTAATTTTGCCTAAGTGAAGACATGTCAACGGAATGGAGATTACACTATCAACGGAATGAAGAATGTACCATCAACGGAATAAAGAATAAAGCCATCAACGAAATACATCTCACTACTATCAACGAATCACTATCACTTTTCTGAACAGTTGGCAAAATGATAGTGACAGTTTTCTGACAGATCAAAAGGTGATGTAGAAGTGTACTTTACATTGGGAGCCATTAAAATGGTCACTGGGAATGAGGAAACATTCCAATTTCCAATTAGGTTCTTGAGTGTGATCATAATAAGCATGAAGACAAAAGACAAGATCTCCAAGGACCATTGGACAAAAGGAATGAAAAGCAAGCTACTGGCGGTTACCCTTTGTACATTTTAGAGTAGCCAAAAATAGCATTGTAAACTTGGGATTTATAACCAAGTGTAGCAGTTCATTTTATAGTAAGAAGTGAGATAGAATAATTTTGTATTAGCTTTCTTTCAAGAGCACTCTCACTCTACATTAAGAACTGAGCAGCCGTGCTACGTTTGTAACACAGATTATTCCCGCAATAAAAACATCTCAGTTGGATCCTCAAAACATCCAACTGAAATTTTATATTTGCTTGTGTGTTTTTATTTTCTGTGTTAAGTTATTTAAAAGTTGTTTTAAGTTTAGAAATATCTAGAATTGTATTCAACCCCCCCCCCCTCTACAATTCTGTTAGGTCATTTGGGATTAACAATTGGTATCAGAGCAAGCTTCTAACATACAAGGAGTTTAAAGATCAAGGCCAAACCAGAAACCATGGTGAAGAAGGATGCAGGTGTAAAGATACCAGTTCTAGATAAGGACAATTACTTTCACTGGAAAGTAAAAATGCATCTACATCTCATGTCTATGGATGAGAGATATGTAGACTGCATTGAGAAAGGTCCACGCATTCCCATGAAGTTTGCATCTAGAGTTGGACTGCCAGATGATGCTGAGGATGTGGAAATTCCAAAGCCTGTCTCAGAATGGACTATTGAAGATGTTGCAGAAATCCATAAAGATAAAAGAACCATGAACATTCTGTTTAATGGTTTGGAGCAAGAGATGTTTGACAATGTTATCAACTGTACAACTGCTAAAGAAGTATGGGACACTGTTAGAACACTATGTGAAGGAACTGAGCAGATAAGGGAGAACAAAATGCAACTCCTTATACAACAATATGAACACTTTCATTTTAAAGCTGGTGAAACCCTAAACGATACATTTATTTGGTTTCAAAAGCTTTTGAATGGATTAAGATTTTATGGGAGGGTCTACCAAACCAAGGATTCAAACCTCAAATTTCTTAGAGCTCTTCCAAAAGAGTGGAAGCCTATGACTGTTTCTCTGAGAAACACTCAAGAATACAAAGACTATACTCTTGAAAGGCTTTATGGAACCTTAAAGACATATGAGCTGGAAATGGAGCTAGATGAAGAAATTGAGAAGGTACAAAAGAAAGGTGGATCTATTGCATTGATTGCGCATCTGTGAACCAACTAGAAGATGACAATGAAGAAGCTGCAAAAGCCACAACTAGTCGAGCTAGTTGTAACTAGTCGAGCTAGTTGTAGGAGTGATGTTAGCAAGGGTAAAGGCAAGATGACAGAAGAAGAAGAAGAACCAGCCAACTTGGATGACTTAGATGAGATTGATGAGCACATTACTTTTCTTTCAATAAAATTTTCTAAGTTCAAATTCAAGAGAAACTCAGAAGCAAGGCCACCAAGGAGAGACATTCAACCTAGCAAAAATAATTGGGTTGAAAAGTCTAAGTCTAAATGTTTCAACTGTGGAATGATTGGTCACTTTGCTGGAGATTGCAGAAAGCCCAAAGCTGAGAAGGGCAACAAGAAAATTGAGCCTGTTGATTATAAAAAGAAATACTTTGAACTTCTCAAGCAAAAAGAAAAGGCTATCATGTCTCATGAGTATGATTGGGCTGGTAATGGTGAAGATTCAGATGATGATGTTGAGTATGTCAACTTGGCTCTAATAGCTAACAATCATGAGCAGGAAGCAAGTTCCTCTAGCAACCAGGTAACAATTACTAATCTTTCTAAGCTTTCTAAAGAGGAATGCGATAGCACAATTAATGAAATGTCTACGGTACTGTATAATTTGCGTGTCACTCTTAAATCACTTACCAAAGAGAACTCAAGAATTAAAGAGACCAATTTGCTCTTAAGTGATAGAAATGTAGGGATGCTAAGCTGGAACTTGAGAAAATGTTAAAAAGGGAAGAGATTCTTAAAACACAACTAGACATAGAACAGAGATTGATTGCAAAATGGAAAGATTCCAGGAATGTTGCTAACAACATCATTAATGTTCAAGGTATGGAATCTTTCTGTGAGCAATCATGGAAAAAGAACAAAGAGAAGCTAGAGTATGCTGTTGAAACCTTAGAATCAGAATCAGAGTCAACAAACAACAATGATCATTTGTTGAAGGTTGATACGTCAACGAAATGCAAGCTTTCGTTGATAGATGAACCATCAACCGATCATGCTGTTTCGTTGACAGAGAAAAAAGAAGAAGAACTCACTAGACTTAATAACAAGTATGGTCCTATCACCAAGAACTTTGTTCAAGGTGAGTCTAGTAAATCAAAGAAAGTTGAGAAGCCTGTTGAGAGAGCTAATGTAGGTCACTTGTCTAACAAGCAATTGAAAGACAAGTTAAAGAAAATTCAAGTTGAGGTTAAGGGCAATAAAAAGAATAACAGAAATGGAAAAGTAGGGATTAACAAACATAACAATTATACACCTGATAAATACGCTCCTAGAAAAACATGTGTTAATTGTGGTAGTGTTAGTCATTTATCTACTACTTGCAATATGTTAAGAAGCCTACTAATATGAAAATGCCTAAGCTTGCAATGAATGCCTCTATGCCTGTTATGCCTAATATGTTTGCTCCATATGCACAATTTCAAAATCCATATGCTAGCATGCCATTTGTGCCTAATCCATACATGAATATGTTTAATGTGCCACAAATGCCATGGAATGTGGATAACATGTTTGTTCCTCCAATTATGCATGCTATGAATGAAAATGTGAGCAACCCTCAGAAATCAACACCAAAGGTAAAGGTTGATTTAACTCAATCTGAGCCCAAGGTGAAAAATGATGTGAAGAGTAAATCAAAGGCTAACAAAACAGGACCCAATGAAACTTGGGTACCAAAATCAACTTGATTTGGTTTTATTGTGTGCAGGGAGACAAAAGGAATCTTTGGTACTTGGATAGTGGTTGTTCAAGACACATGACTGGTGATTCTACCCTGCTCACAGAGTTCCAGGAAAGAGCTGGCCCTTGTATTGCTTTTGGAGATGACAGCAAAGGCTACACCAAGGGATATGGCTTGATTTCAAGAGAAAATGTCATCATTGACGAGGTTGCATTGGTGGATGGTCTAAAGCACAATTTGCTTAGTATCAGCCAACTTTGTGACAAAGGATTTTTAGTTACTTTTTCAAGAGAAGCCTGTGTTGTTTCTAAAGGTGGAAACAACAATGTGGTAATGAATGGATTCAGAAGAGGGAATGTGTACATTGCTGACTTTAGTGGCACAAGTCTAGACACCATCATTTGTCTTTTCAGCAAGGCAAACAAGGATGAAAGTTGGCTATGGCACAAGAAATTGTCTCATTTGAATTTCAAGGTTATGAATGACTTGGTGAGGAAAGATCTTGCTAGAGGAATTCCACAGGTGGAATTCTCCAAGGATGGTTTGTGTGATGCCTGTCAGAAAGGGAAACAAAAGAAGGAATCATTCAAAAGCAAGATAGAGTCATCAATTGTCCAACAGCTTGAGTTGCTTCATATGGATCTATTTGGCCCTGTAAATGTCATGTCCATTTCAAAGAAGAAATACTGTCTTGTGATTGTTGATGATTTTTCTAGATTTACATCGACTTTCTTTTTGCACTCCAAAGATGAGGCAAGTGAAATCATTATCAATCACATCAAGATAGTAAACAATCATCCTGATTTCAAAGTAAGAAGGATTAGGAGTGACAATGGGACGAAGTTCAAAAATTCAACTATGAAGATGTTCTGTGAGGAAAATGGTATTTTGCATGAATTTTCAGCTGCAAGGACACCACAAAAAAATGGTGTAGTTGAAAGGAAAAACAGAACACTCATTGAAGCTGCAAGGACAATGCTAGATGAATCAAAGTTACCAACTTATTTTTGGGCTGAGGCAGTTAACACAGCTTGCTTCACTCAAAATATTTCTTTGATTAATCAAGCCAATGGAATGACCCCTTATCAACTACTCAAAAGAAAGAAACCACTATTGGATTTTCTTCATGTCTTTGGATGCAAGTGCTTTGTTTTGAGAAATCAAGCTGAGCATTTGGGGAAATTTGAAGCAAAGGCAGATGAAGCAATATTTGTGGGATATGCAGCAGGGAAAGCTTACAGAGTCTATAATCTCAGAATCAACATTGTTATGGAATCTGTACATGTTGTTTTTGATGATCTCAAAATTCAAGGTCTTTGTGATGAAGGTTTCCATGAAAGTCTTTCTTTTGAGAATGAGGAAGGAGATCAAGTGAATCATGTTAAGGCTATTGAGAAACAGCCTAAAGTTGTTGTGTCTAGCACAGATGAAAGCAGTAGTGAAGATGAAATTGCTGCATTAAGATTGAAAAGAATAGCTGCTAGCAGTCAAATTGGTCATTCCGTTGACAGTCATAATGGAGGATTCGTTGACAGTCATAATGGAGGATTCGTTGACAGTCAAAATGGGCATTCCGTTGACAGTCATAGAAATGTTTCCAGGAATGATAACTTAGAGATAACAAACTCAGGGGGAGTTTCTCAAGGACAAACATCTAAACAAGGCAATCATGATCATGAAGCTACATCTTCCTCCCTCAAGGAAATGGACTAAAGATCATCCCTTTGAACTCATCATAGGTGATGTCTCTTCAAAAGTCCAAACTAGAAGAGCAACTCAAGAGGAATGTCTATATAGTAGCTTTCGGTCTCAAGATGAGCCAAAGAAAGTTGAGGATGCACTTCTAGATCCAGATTGGGTTTTAGCTATGCAAGAAGAGCTAAACCAATTTGAGAGAAACAAAGTTTGGAAGCTGGTGCCCAGGCCTAAAAACAGGAGTGTTATAGGCACAAAATGGGTGTTCAGAAACAAGATGGATGAAAATGGCATAGTCACAAGGAGCAAAGCTAGATTGGTTGCTAAAGGCTACTCACAGGAAGTGGGAATTGATTTTGATGAAACCTTTGCTCCTGTTGCAAGACTAGAAGCAATAAGAATTTTCCTAGCCTATGCAGCCCATGCCAATTTTAAAGTCTATCAAATGGATGTGAAGAGTGCTTTTCTAAATGGGGAATTGGAAGAGGAGGTATATGTGAGTCAACCTCCTGGTTTTGAAAATGATGATTTTCCAGAATATGTATACTTTCTCCTCAAAGCACTCTATGGTTTGAAACAAGCACCTAGAGCCTGGTATGACACACTTTCACAGTTCCTCCTTGAGAATCACTTCACTAGAGGTACTGTAGATAAAACTCTTTTTCATAGGATTGTGAATGGCTCTACTATACTTGTTCAAATTTATGTAGATGACATAATCTTTGGGTCTACAGATGAAAGACTTTGTCAAAAGTTTGCCAAGCTTATGCAAAGTAAATATGAAATGAGCATGATGGGAGAATTAACTTATTTCCTTGGTCTCCAAGTGAAACAAGTTAATGAAGGCATTTTCATTAGTCAAACAAAGTACATTCATGATTTGTTAAAGAAATTTAACTTAATGGAATGCTCTCCTGCCAAAACTCCCATGCCTACTGCTACTAAACTTGAATTGAATACTAAGGAAAAATCTGTGGACATTTCAAGTTACAGAGGCATGGTAGGCTCACTTCTATATTTAACAGCTAGTAGACCTGATATTATGTTTGCTACATGTCTATGTGCTAGATTTCAAGCTGATCCTAGGGAATCCCATTTAGTTGCTATTAGAAGAATTTTCAGATATCTCAAAGGAACACCAAACCTTGGCATTTGGTATCCTAGAGAATCTGGTTTTGAACTAATTGGTTATTCAGATGCAGATTATGCAGGATGTAAAATGGACAGGAAAAGCACAACTGGCACCTGTCAATTCCTAGGAAATAAGCTTGTATCATGGTTTAGCAAGAAACAAAACTCAGTTTCTACCTGCACAGCTGAGGCTGAGTACATTGCAGCTGGAAGTTGTTGTGCACAGATTTTATGGATGAAAAATCAACTACTTGATTATGGATCAAGAGTTGAGAAAATTCCTATTTTCTGTGACAACACTAGTGCCATTGCCATTACCGAGAATCCAGTGCAACATTCAAGGACCAAGCACATTGACATCAAGTATCATTTCATTAGAGAACATGTTATGAATGGTACTGTGGAGTTACATTTTGTTCTAAGTGAACAACAACTTGCAGACATCTTTACCAAGCTACTTGATGAATCAACATTCTCAAGATTAGTAAGTGAGCTAGGTATGCTAAATTTCTCTTAATTATTTTTGAGATTTTTGCAAGATTAAATTGCAGCTAGGAATTTGCTATGATTTTCTGTGAATTAATTTTCTCAGGAAAAAGTGAAATTTTGTCTAAGTCAAAATTACTATGTCAACGAATGTCTCATTCCGTTGCCAGTCTTAGCATTTTTCTGGGTATTCCGTTGACAGCTCTTTTATGTCAATGGAATGCAGCTTTATCAACGAAATAGGCTGGACCTTAAACGCCCATTTTTGATTCGTTGATATAGCGCTGTTAATCTAACCGTTGAAATTTGCACGCCTTTTTACCACGGTCTATACATACACCCCTGTAAGTATAAATCATGGTCATATTTTAATTGTAACGGTTAAATTTTAAGCCAATCCAGTAATTTATAATTATTATTGGACTTAATTTCTGAGAAATTTTGGGGGAGTATTTAAGCATATTTGCTTTCTTTAATTCTTTTTATCTTATTCTCCAAATTTCCAAAGGCTTTCTCACTTTTTATCTCTCAAAGAAAAACACTGTTCGAACTCTTCTTTACTCAAAAATGGCGCCCATAGTTAAACTTATGTCTTCTGGAGGGTTCATTTATGAGAAGAACAACTCCATACCATTTGTTGTCAAGGAAAGCCCGGACAAAATCTTTCACAAGATGATGGATTTCTTGGTGAACTGCAAGCTCAGTTATGCTATGTTTCACTCCACTCCACTTTATAATGAAATCATAGAGGAGATTTGGACCTCCTGTGAGTACAGTGGGACTAACTACACTTTGCAATTCACAATTCAAGGTAAAGAGTATGTTGTTAATTCAGATGTTCTGCAAGCATGCCTTCATATTCCTGAGAATAATTGCTTTGCTTTACCCACAAATGCTGAAATTGTTAACATGCTTAATTCTATTAATTACTCTTTGCCAACTGAGAATTTAGGTAAAATTATCAGGAGAGGTTTGGTAAGGGAATGGAGCTATTTAGCAAATGCTTTCATTAAAGTGTTTTCTGGAAAAATCAGTAATTTTGATGCTTTAACTAACTCCATTCTAATTTTGCTTACCATGCTTCTCACTGATAAGTACTATAACTTTAGCACTCTATTAATGTATGAACTTGGTGCTAAATTGGGTGATAAGCATTCTAGGAAAAAGAACATTTATTATGCTAGATTTCTAATGATGTTGGCCAACCATGTTAGTCCAACACCATTAGTTATCTCTAACCCCAATTCCAAGTTTGACTGTTTTGTTCAAGAAAAGAGGGTGCTAACAGACATATTGAGGCTCAATCACAATGGTGATTTCCCAATGGTGTACCTGCCAGTCATTGAGGTAACACTTTCTCAACTTGTTAATTTAAATGTTACTTCAATTTCTGATTCTATTACTACTGTTGTTGCAATGGAGTCTGTAGCTGTGACCCAACAGGCTCCTGCCCCTGCAACTAGACCTAAATCTACAAAGTCTAAATCTACCAAGCCAACCTCAGGTGCTTCTCAAAAAGCACCTGTTGTAAAATCCACTACACAACCTAAGGGGAGTGTTGCTGGTGTGGTGAGTGGTGAGGGAAGGGGTGAAAATCAAAGAAACCCCAAGGATAAGGTGGGAGAGGTGAATGTTGCCCAGACTAGCCCCATTGTGTCTTCCCAACAAGGCACAATACGTAACATGGATTTTAGCTCAAGTCTAATTGCATCCTCTCAAAAGGATGTAGTTATTGAAACAGGCTCTCCTCTAAGAGCACACACCAAAAGGGTAAGGGACACACCTAGCCCCCAAACATCTATCTCCCAATACCAAAGAAGGGTAAAACAAAAATACCAGGTCACACAGGGTGCACACACACTGGAAGCAACAATTCCAGTTTCTCAAATTCAGTTTGATGTAGCTGTTAGAAATGAATACTACTAGAAACTAGACAGAGGGGGGGGGGGGTGAATGGATAGTTTGATATATTTTTCGATTCTTGAAAACTAAGTAACAGACTGTATATGATTATGATATGTAATATGCAGAAAGTAAATAACACACACAATCACTTTAATCTACTTTGTATAAGCAAATTAAATACTACAGCTTTCCAAGAAATTCACAATAGAATTTCTGGCTTCTAAACAAGAACAGTTTGAACTTGCTTGCTTACAGAGAAAAGAGCTTAGCAAATAACTATGTGTATCTCTCTTGCAGCTAACAATAGGATGTGCATGATATATATATAAGCCCTATACAAACTAGTGCACACACCTATTTTTACACAGTTACCCCTTGCTGAAAGTCCAACTTGTCCTGTCATAAGACGTTAACTGTGTCAGGAAGGACCACCTGCTTTTCGGAGTCTTTCCCGTTTCTGTGGCTGCTTGTCTCTTATCTTTCTCTCCAAGTTTAGCTGTAGATTTGCCATCTGTTCTTTGGACCACCTTGCTAGAACAAATGCTTCAGTATTTGTCTCTTTTGATTCTTGATTCTGTACCTTGATTTGTCTTGTTGTAAACGGCTAAGTGTTGAGATCGTGAACTCCACTTTATTCCTGACTTCGCGATCTCCCTTGTGAGGACTACGCGATATAGCCTTTGAAGACTTTGCGACATAGGTCATTTGAAGACTATGCGACATAGGTCATTTGAAGACTATGCGACATAGGTCATTTGAAGACTATGCGACATAGGTCATTTGAAGACTATGCGACATAGGTCATTTGAAGACTATGCGATATAGAGATTCTGAGGACTTCACGATCTAGGCTTCTTTGACTTTGCTGACTTCAACACTTCACGACATGTGTCTTGAGGACTTCTCGACATAGTACAAAATGGACTATGCGATATAGTACTTCACGACATGGATATTGGTGACTTCACGACATAGCTTTCTTCTGACTTTGCTATATAATGCCTTAGACAAATTTCTGCAACTTATTTCTTCATAGCCTTATTTATCTCTATCCTGCTGCATGAACACTTCTGAACTTCTACCAGGATAATTATTCAATGGCCTATATACAATCTAGATGCAAGAAACTTTACTAAGCTCATTATAACTTTGAGCATACATGGTCAAGCTAATGTTCATGAGAACAAGACAAGTACATTTAGAGACCTATACTACATCCCAGTGATAGAACTCACTAGGTCATGTAATGTGACATAGTCACAAAGTGTAGGCTTGTTAATAGTGGTGTTCAGACATGTCTTGAGCCTAACAATCTCCCCCAAATTGTGAGTAAGACCCTTAGGCACAATTTCATGTCTGATAACAAGCCTAACTAACATAAAAGGAAATTTAGTAACAGAGAGAACAATTCATGAACATTGAGATCAGAAATTTGATTTCGTAGAAAAATTGAAAGCTTACAGATTACTTTTGTTGCTCAGCAGCTTCAGCTTCCAATTGCTTCTCTAGCAAATCATCATATATCTTCTTTTTCCTTATCTCTTCTTTTCTCTTCATGTCTATGATGGCTTCTTGAAGTTCTTCTCTTGCAATCAGTTCTTCAATGAGAGGTGAGCCTTTCAAATCATCAATTGCAGCCTTGAGTGCACTCTCTACATAGGAATCAAGAAACTCCATCCTTATTTTGCTTTGACCTCCATGTGAGTTTTTGTACTCCACAATGTAAGGATTTTGCTTGACCCTGCACATCCCTTTCTGCCTTAGCTCCTTAGCCCTCTTCTCCATCTCAGCCATTTCTTTCTCTCTCTGTATGTTTTTCTCTTCATTCTCTTTCCTCATGTTTTCTTCATAATCAGCATGCATCTTTAAGTACCTGGCAATATCTATCTTCCATGTTCTTTCTTCTTTTTCTTCAAAATTCAGTAAGGCATTTATCCTTTCAAGCTCATACTTATAGAAATATTGCCAGCTTCCTTGCTTCATTATCCTTTCTCTTCCATCAGTGTACTTGATCTCTAGATGATCCAACTTCACTTTGACTTCAAAGATCCTTTGAGCCCTCAAAAATGCTAGGGCATCTTCATCATAGTCCTCATCTAGTGGAAGCACATTGATGCCAATAACATTTATGAGTTTTTCAGTCTTCTTTGTTATCCTTATCCTTTTGGGTACACTCTTGATCTTCAAATGCTTCACAAGAGATACCTTTCTGGAACAAGGAGAATTAGTCTTCAGTGCCACATCACTTGGAAGTAGCTTCATTCCTTTCCCCTTCATCCACTGTAACACTCCACTAGCTGTAACTTTGTGGAAGTGTTTTCTTGAAATTACTTTAGTGGCTTTATCTTTCTTCTGTGGCAATTCAGGTTCAGAAGTCATGGATAATGATTTTGGAGGATCATTGCTAACAGTACCCACCCTAGACTTAGAGTCTTGTGTTGTGGTTAAAGTACTGCTGGCAATGTCCTTGACTTGCTGAATTCCACTTCTTGTTTTCCTGGTCGTTTCCTTTGTCCCTTTTGAGTCCCTCTTGTCATCACCAGCATCTTTTGATTTCTTTTGATATTTGCTCCTGCTGCTCTCACTAGATCCATCCTTATTTCTCCTTGTCTGAGATCTCCTTTCATAGGTTTTCTCCTCATCATCATCCTCCCCATCCTTCTTTTTGCTCTTTTCTTTGACAGATTCAGGAATGACTCCATGAATCAGAAAAGATTGTAGAGTTCGAATCATCTCTAGTTCCTCAGCTGTCCTAGCTCCTCTCTTAGCTCTCAGCATTTGCAGCACCTGGTTGATCTTTGCATTGTTCTTCATTAAAAGGTCTGAGGGAATTACTAGTTGGTCAATACTACTGTCTTGAGATAGGCTTTGGTAAATTATTGTCCTTGGCTTGGATATAACCTCAGGCAATCTTTTATTCTGGTCCATCTTCAAGTCATTATAAAGACTTTCATTGTTCATCCCATGCTTTTCAATCAACTCCAGAATGATTGACAGCTCAGTAAATCTCAGTTTCTCTAGAGTTTGAAAAGCTAGGTGCCACAAGCAGTTGTCCTTGCACACCATGATTATCTCTCTTAGATGGACATCCTTGATTTTCCTTACTGCCACTGTGAAATACTTGATGCTTTCCTTGATCTTCTGTCTGTACATCCTTGCATCTCCTTGAGCACTGCTGTAGATGGCTTTCAGAAACTCCAGAAAGGCCTCATTATGATAGATGTTTGAGTTGGCAACTTCCTGTAGCTTGGCCTCTGTGATTATATCAGCTTTGACAGGTTTAGCATTGGAAGTAGGTTGAGTAGGTTGAGGATTTGAGATATCTTTAGGCATTGTTGATGGATAGTAGGTGGTTGAGATTGTGCTCTTCTGACCTTCTGCACTTATGACCTCTACAGGGGGAAGAATGATTGGCTTTATGGTTTCTTCAATTAGTATGCCCTTGCCCTTATGCTTTGACTGCTTGGCAGGTACTCCCCCTCTTTGTTTCAGAATGACCTCCTTTTGTTTCTCCCCCTTAGGCTTGGGATCAGACAAGATGACTTGAGCTTCCCCAGGGATAGGCAGGTTCATTTGTTTCATCATTGAAGTCAGCATCTGTTGTTGCACCAGCAGGATATTGGAGGTGTTGTTGCCTTGGTCATCCAGTTTGTCATTGAGCTGTTTTAGAGAGTTGGCAAGCTCCTTGTTTTCATCTTTCAGAGAGGCCACTTCTCTTTCAAGACCATCCACCTTTGAGAATAGCTGTTGAGACTTGAAAGAATTGAGAGATTGCTCCTTGAGCTTGGCAAAGTCAAATTTGGAGATGGTTGACAGAGGGACCTCATCCACCAATTTGTCACCATACTGATTCTTCCAAATTACATTCAGCATTGCATTTGAGTTGATATTGGCCTTGACTTGATTTTCCAGGGTTGTAGCCAGCTTCCTGATGTTGTCTGTGACCATGGCCAGAGAGAGGTCCATCATGCTTACAGTAGAGTTTGTCTTCTGGATTTCTTTAAGGATGCCTTCCACCTTGGGAAAATCATAGAGATATGAATTTCTGAGCTGAGTGAGGGATCTGTCTGTCGCCTCCTGGATAGAAGAAATCTCTGATTGAAGCCCTTTCCCAAGATAGTGCAGAGCCTTTAATTGATTCCTGTAGACATCATTAACAGCATCATAGATGGCAGCAGGAGAGAGATCCTTTGCATTGGAGCCCAGAGAAGTTAGGTATTCTTCTCTTAGAAAAGCTAGGGCATCCTTAAGCTTGAGAGTCCTCTTAGCATCCAACCAGGCATCCACATTTCCCTCTGGTTCAGCTGCATCCACTATCTTCTCCTGCTGAGCTTCAACATCCTCCTTGTGGCAGAGTAAAATGGCTTCATAATCAGCATTTGGGAGATTTGAGGTGAGGAGATGTTGAGCTATCTTTGAGAACTCATCAATCTGTGCCACATGGAGATCTTGTATGGCTTCTTCTGTCATTGTGGAAGGCACAGATGATGATCCTGAAGGCCTGTCATGGTGCACAGGCTTCAGCCATTCTGACATTGTGGCCTGAGCCAAGTGAGAGCTAGTGCTAGGCACTTCATGAGATGTAGGATTTTGAGTCTCCTCCAGCCTTGGAATGGCTGTAGGGTCTAATGTTGTCTCCATTGAAATGGGATGTGTTACAACATTAGCCCTATTTGTCTGTGAAGACAGTTCCACATCCCTAAGGATGGGAGAATTTGGCATAGAGTCTCCAGTGAAAACTGGTGAATCCTCCATGTTTTTGTTGGTGTCATTAGGATATGCCCCAGCATGCATTCCCTGTCCAACTAGATGTGGGTCCTGGGTGGTGAGCATAGTGTCATGCACAATGTCACTTGAAATTGGCTCAATCACAGGAGAGAATTGTGATTGATCAAAGGCAAGATTGTCATTGGAATGACTCTCTTGTTCAGAAGAAATTTTTATGGAAGAATCTGAGAGAGAAGTGGGGTTTAGATTAGATTGTGGCAACTCCCCCTGAGAAATAGGAGGAGTTTCAACAGTGATGTGCTCTCCACTCTGTGTATGATCAGCCTTATCACTCCTAGGGTCAAGAGTGAGTTCTTGACCCTGTGCAGACTCTGTACAGGGTGCAGTGGGGAGACTGCTCTTTTCAATGCCAATGACCTGTTGAGAGGCCATGGACAGTAACAGGTGTACCCCTTTTTCCACATCGGAATCCTGTTGGGAGGATCCAGTGGTAGGTTTGGATTTGAATTTCTTACTTTGTCTGGTGAGAGGTGACTCAGGATTCTCACTAGCTATCTCTACAGATTCATTTATCACTGCTAGGGCTCTCTTCTTTGACTTCTTTTTAGTAACACCAATCTTTTGAGAGATTGATGCACTTGGCTGCCTAACTTCTATGGTACTGTTTACAGTGGGGTTGCTGGATGGGATGGGAAGGCTGGGGTTAGACTGTGTAGCTCCTTCAGTCTCAGCCTCCCCTGTCCAGGAAAGTGCATGGTATATTGGCTTATCAAGTGGATAAGACTCAAATGTGTCCTGCATATGCTTGGTCACACTTAGAATCACATCCACTTGATTCGTTGTGTCCAATGAGCCAAATAGAACTTTGGACATGGACTTGGAATAAGCCATTTTAGTTTTATCTATACCCTCTAATTCATGGACATTTGCATCAAGAAAATTTAAAATTACTTGAAGGAAACGAGGGTAAAAGATGTCATTACCTCTACCACGAACAGTCCTGCCTAGCCTCTGAGCCAATTCTTTGAGAATTATGGCTCCCACATTGATCTCCTGGTTGTTGGCCAAGGAGTAGGCTAGCTTCACAGCAATGTGACTGATATGGTCCCATCCTGTCTTCCTGCAGAGAAACACCTTCTGGAGTGCGTCAAACAGAAATGACCACTCCCTTCTCACAAACTTCTTATTTAGCTTTCCAGTATCTATCTCTTCAGCATACCGAATGAAGGTCATGAAATCTACGATTTGAGCATCTGTAGCTTCTTGGTCATGACCCTCAACCTTGAACCCCAAAGCTGCATTGATTTCCCTTTCACCAAACTGAAAGTGTTTGCCTCCAATTGAACAACTAACCTCCTGGAATGAGGTTCCATCTTCCCTAGCCATTGTTGATACCAACGCCGTTCTCCAGAATCCTTCCAACACATCGACATACAAGGTAGGGTTTAGGGTTAGGGCTTGGCTTAGGTAGGAAGTGTTCAAGAACCGTACAAAACACTTGTACCTTGGGTTAGCCTCAGCCTCAGAGGGAATGGTGAGAAGATTGGTTTCTTTGGGAATGGTTAAAGGGATAGAGGATGATACTGTTTGAGATTTGGGTGCCATTTCGAGAGAGAGAGAGAGAGTGAAAAAGAGAGTAGAGAATTTGTGCTTAGGTTTGAGAGTTTGAGAGCAATAGACAAGATGAAAAGTTGTGAACGGTTAGAAAAGGGTATTTATATGATAGAGACACTGCGATATGGAGTTATGAATTTGTACAGTCTATTTGTATGTCGCGAAGTCAAAAATGGCCTGTACCGCAAAGTCTTGCACAGTATATCGCATAGTCTCAGAAATGAACTATGTCGCAAAGTCCTCAAGATGAAAGGATCGGAGAGACTTTGCGATATAGTAGAAATACCCTGTCTAAAGCTCTCTTTTAGGAATATCAAGCAAATTGTCAGACTTTTATCACATTTTGAAATAAAATTAATTTAAATCAAAATTCTGTCAAATGTGGAGACTTGTCGATATAGTTATTCTAAGTCGCGAAGTCATAAAATGAACTATGTCGCAAACTCATGAAATGAACTATGTCGCGAAGTCTCACAATCTCAACAGTTTGCGATATAAGTCTGTTTTATTTGAACTGTGTCGTGAACTCTGAAAATCATCTATATCGAGATGTCTCAAAAGCTCACAACTTTACTAACAAATGATTTTGAAAAATTTGCAGTAACATACTGAAATATTTATAAATCATATCTCAGCTAATTTTCACTCCAAACAAATAGAGCATTTAAATACAGTGAAAATTTACTACTGCAACAATTTACTGGCATACTTACTTAGAGCAACTAAATGAAGGATTGAGAATTCCAATTTCACTCACAAGTCTGTTGAAGACTGCTTCATTCAGAGGTTTAGTAAATATGTCAGCTAATTGTTTCTCAGTGGGAACATAAGAGACTTCTATGGTACCATTTGCAGCATGTTCCCTAATGAAATGGTACCTGATCTCAATGTGCTTTGTAGTAGAGTGATTAACCGGATTGGCAACTATGGATATTGCACTAGTATTATCACACATTAGTGGAATGTGTTCTAACACTAGCCCATAATCCATGAGTTGATTTCTAATCCAAAGCAATTGAGCACAGCAACTTCCAGCAGCAATGTATTCAGCCTCAGCTGTGGATGTTGCTGTGGACTGTTGTTTCTTACTAAACCAGGACACTAACCTTTGACCTAGGAATTGACAGCTTCCAGAGGTGCTCTTCCTATCAATTCTGCATCCAGCATAATCAGAATATGTGTAACCAACCAGGTTGAACCCAGTGCCCTTTGGATACCATAGCCCAAGATTAGGAGTCCCCTTCAGATACTTGAAGATTCTTTTGATAGCCATCATGTGAGATTCCTTGGGATCAGACTGGAACCTTGCACAAAGGCATGTGGCAAACATGATGTCTGGCCTGCTAGCTGTGAGATAGAGTAAGGATCCAACCATTCCTCTATAGACCTTGATATCAACTCTCTTGCCTTTCTTGTCTTCATCCAGCTTGATTGCAGTAGACATAGGAGTTTTAGCTGAGGATGACTCTTCTAAACCATATTTCTTTAAAAGATCCTTGACATACTTATATTGGTTTATAAAGATGCCATCCTCCCTTTGATGTACTTGCAGGCCTAGAAAGTAGGTTAACTCTCCCATCATACTCATCTCATATTTGCTTTGCATCAACTTAGAGAACCTTTCACAGAGTTTTTCATTTGAAGAGCCAAAGATAATATCATCCACATAGATTTGAACAAGAATGATATCATTTCCATGCTTCTTGAAGAATAGGGTTTTGTCAATTGTACCCCTGGAAAATTGATGCTCAAGAAGGAATTGAGATAGAGTTTCATACCAGGCTCTTGGTGCCTGTTTGAGTCCATAGAGTGCCTTGAGCAATCTATACACTAAGTTTGGGAAGTCTTCACTTTCAAAGCCAGGTGGTTGAGACACATAAACTTCTTCAGCAAGATCACCATTGAGAAATGCACTTTTCACATCCATTTGATACACCTTAAAATCTGAGTGAGCTGCAAAAGCCAGGAAGATTCTGATGGCTTCCAGTCTAGCTACAGGTGCAAATGTCTCATCATAGTCAATGCCTTCCTGCTGACAGTATCCTTTGGCAACCAGTCTTGCTTTGTTTCTTATTACCACTCCTTCTTCATCCATTTTGTTTCTGAACACCCATTTGGTGTCAATAACATTCTTTCCTTTTGGAGGAGGTACTAGTTCCCATACTTTGTTTTTCTCAAATTGATTCAACTCTTCTTGCATGGCAACAATCCAATCAGAATTCTTCAAAGCTTCTTCAATTAATTTAGGTTCCTCTTGTGACAGAAAGCAGCTATACAGACATGTATTTAATGTTGCCCTTCTTGTTCTAACTCCCTCACTAGGATCTCCAATGATTTGATCCCTAGTGTGGGCTCTGTCCCATTTCCTTGTGTGCCCCTGTTCATTTCCTTGATCTGTTCCAAGCTCATTTTGGTTGATAGGTGCATTCTCTTCTTCTCCCCCTGTGTTTGTGAACCCTTGCACAGGTGTTTGAAGAAGATTGTCAACTTCAAGGATTTCATTCTCTAGAACGGTTTGAACAGGGGGTTCATCTTCACTTTCAGAATCCTCAAGATAACCTTGATTCTCAAATCTCAATGGCACACTGTCTTGATCACTTGTTTTCAGTCCAGGAGTTTTCTTGTCATCAAAGGTAACATCCATGCTTTCCATGACTTTGTGTTGCTCAGGTACAAATATTCTGTATGCTGTCCTTTCCAGAGAGTATCCAATGAAGATACCTTCAAATGCTTTTGCATCAAATTTTCCAACATGCTCAGAGGTATCTTTCATCACAAAGCACTTGCTTCCAAACACATGCAGGTGCTTGAAGGATGCTCTTTTTCCAGTCATTAATGAGTAAGGAGTTTTGCCAGACTTCTTATTGATTAATGTTCTATTTTGCACATAGCATGCTGTGTTAACAGCATCAGCCCAAAAGCTAGTGGGTAGCTTTGCATCCAGCAGCATTGTCCTTGCAGCTTCAATGAGAGTTCTATTCTTTCTCTCAACTACTCCATTTTGTTGAGGTGTTCTAGGAGCTGAGAATTGTTGAGAAATTCCTTTATCTTTACAAAACTCATACAATGTTGAATTTCTGAACTCAGTCCCATTATCACTTCTCAAAGCAACTACAGAGGAACCAGTGCTTTGTGCTTCTTTATCAACTCTCTTGATATGCTCTATTATGACTTGGGGTGCTTCATCCTTGGAGAATAGGAATTCCACCCAAGTATATCTTGAATAGTCATCTACCATCACTAGAGCATATTTCTTTTTGGAGAGGGACATTACATTCACAGGGCCAAATAAGTCCATGTGAATTAGCTGCAGAGGTTTTGAATTTGTATTGAGCAATTTGTTCTTGTGACTGGATCTTTTAATTTTTCCTTTCTGACAAGCTTCACATGCTCCATCTTGCACAAACTCCAAGGCAGGCAAATCCCTGATAAGTTCTCTCTTGGTTAGAGAGTTCATTGCCTGAACATTCAAGTGAGACAGCTTCTTGTGCCATAGCCAGAATTCCTCATTTGTGGCTTTAGTGTAGAAACAGCAGACTTCTCCCTTATCTGCAGCCTTGAGATTGGCTACAAACAAGCTTCCTTTCTTCACACCAGTTAGAACAACTTCACCACTTTCCCTTTTTGAGATTGAACAAAGGTCTTCATCAAATTCCACTTTGAAACCTCTGTTGGTGAATTGTCCAATACTCAAGAGATTATGCTTCAGTCCTTCAACAAATGCTACATCTTCAATAATGACATTTCCAGATTTAACACTGCCATATCCCATTGTATAACCAATGTTGTCATTTCCAAAGGTTACTGATGGGCCAGCCTTTTGCTCAAAATGTGATAGCAGGGCTATATCACCAGTCATGTGACTTGAACATCCACTGTCCAAGATCCATATGACTCTTTTATTCCTGTTGCCCTGCATTCACAAAATGACTAAGTTGTTTTTGGTACCCACACTTGGTAGGGTCCAGTTGATTTAGAAACATTTTGATTAATAATTCTTCTGTCATAAATTGCATTTCTCATAGTAGGAGACTTCACTTTTTGAAGACTATGCGACATAGGTCATTTGAAGACTATGCGACATAGGTCATTTGAAGACTATGCGACATAGGTCATTTGAAGACTATGCGATATAGAGATTCTGAGGACTTCACGATCTAGGCTTCTTTGACTTTGCTGACTTCAACACTTCACGACATGTGTCTTGAGGACTTCTCGACATAGTACAAAATGGACTATGCGATATAGTACTTCACGACATGGATATTGGTGACTTCATGACATAGCTTTCTTCTGACTTTGCTATATAATGCCTTAGACAAATTTCTGCAACTTATTTCTTCATAGCCTTATTTATCTCTATCCTGCTGCATGAACACTTCTGAACTTCTACCAGGATAATTATTCAATGGCCTATATACAATCTAGATGCAAGAAACTTTACTAAGCTCATTATAACTTTGAGCATACATGGTCAAGCTAATGTTCATGAGAACAAGACAAGTACATTTAGAGACCTATACTACATCCCAGTGATAGAACTCACTAGGTCATGTAATGTGACATAGTCACAAAGTGTAGGCTTGTTAATAGTGGTGTTCAGACATGTCTTGAGCCTAACAGTAGCCCCAAATTTAACTCTGGGGTTACAGTCCCACTCCCTCAATATTAATATTGAGACACCTCCACAAAATTCTCCTACACAATCATTAGATGTGGATATGATCCATTCATCTATTCCTGATTCTCCAACTCTATTCTTGGAGAAGCCCCACTCTGAAATTGGTGGTCATCACTTGTTAAGTGATTTTTTGGGCCAACAATCATCTTTTTCTGGAGAGGCTGGCTATTTCTTCCAGCCAGGCAAAAGGAGAGAGTGAGAGTTCCACCTTAGTAGGTGAAGGTGAGGGTGTGAGAGGTGTGAGCCATGGGGAGCCCATGATGCAAGAAAATAGTGGAGAGAGAGAAGGGACTACATCAGATCACATGGAGGAAACAACCATTGCAAGTGAGTTAATGGAGGTTAATGAGGGAGAAAGATAATTGTCTTTCCAAGAGCATTATCAACAAACTCTGGATAACATTTCTCTGGATCCTGAAACCTTTACTCACTCTGTGCCAGCATACCAAATCATGGCTCAACAGGGCAATGTGGAGGCAGAGAGGACTTTAAATCTAATTCATACAACTGCATCCATGATGAGGGCTAAGGATGCACTTGCCAATTTGTCTCCAGGAGCTGGTGGAAGTGATCAGTTTGCTGAGTTTTCAAGTGATGATGAGAGTCTTGATGCTGATTTCCAAGGGGTGGCTACCACTACACAGACTGGGACATCTGTGAGGCCTCCTAAGCCAAGATGGCTCTATCAAGATTCACTTGGATATCAAGGGTTGGATGCTATAATTACATGGCAGTATAATGAAGCTTACTTGGCTCATGAGTCTGCACCTCCAAATGAGAAGAAATTCTACAAAGCCATTTTTGACTCTCTAGAAATCCAGAGTCTCCAAATGCTACAGACAAGGATTGAGGCCAGGGAAATCAAGGACACAATTTCAAGCTTCAGGGACTCCAATGATAGGAGGTTTGATGAAAGACTTCCACTTCTCACTGTGACCAAAATGGACAAATTCTTCAGAAGGGATCATGAGGTGGCAACCTCTTTGAAAATCCTTACTGACAGGGTGGACAAAGTGGAAGCCACATTAATTCATATGCAATAGGCACATGAGAAACAAACTCATCTTTTGACTCAGCTAGTGGCAGCTCAAGGTCTCCCTCTCATCACTCTTGGTGATAACAAAAAGGGGGAGAAATCAAAGTAGCTCAATATTCAAATCACAAAAGTTATGGTCCCAACCATTTCTTTACCACAGGAGCCACTAGCTATGGGGGAGTCTATCAAGGATCAATTGGATGGAATTGACCTGATTCAATGAACATCTATGAGACTACAACTTGCAGAACAGATAAAAGAGAAATGGTCTAATATAGATGCACGGGTTAAGAAGTTAGCTGAAAGTGCAAGAAATAAACATCCATCAACGGATCAAGCTACTTTTACATCAACGAATGCCATGGTCTTAGTGTCAACGGAATTGGAGCCACAGGTTAAACTCTCATATGATCTAAAGCCTCTTTTACATGGAGTGATTCTTGGTCCAAGGAAAGAAACGGGACAAACTTCATGTATTAGAGATGTGGACCCAACTACCTTTCAGAGATGCTTATCTCCAAATTCCCCAGCTAAACCAAAGGGCAAAAATATTGCTAGGACTTTCTATCCTCCTCCATTTCCAGATGAGCTCAAGATTCTGAGTGAACTTATTGTAAAATGCAAGGAAAGCAATGTGCCTGAGATCAGGAATCAAAGAGCAATAGTCTACAGGAATGGGCAAGAAATCTGTGTTTGGGTTGGTCACCCATATTTTGCTGAAGCTAAAGCTGAGGAATCAGCTAGGGCAGACTTGCAAGCTCTTGCAGTTGCCCAAGCTCTAGATGAAGAGGAAAGACAGCAAGAAGAAAGAGCTAGAGTTGAAGCTGTGCAAGGAAAAAGAAAAAGTATAAGGCAACCTAAAACAAGAGCTAAAAGGAACTTGGCTTTTGATGAGGATGATTCTCAATGCACTGTAACAGATGCACCTGTAACAGCTGTGCCTTCAACTCTTTCAGATCAAAGTATTGGAGCAAAATTAGCTTGTGACCCTGAACATCTAGTTAATTTTCATGATCAACCAATTGTGCCAAAGGAGGAGCCATTTGAGTTTGATGAAGCTAATTTTCCCAAATTTTTAGCTGAGATGGATTCAAAGAAGAAATCAAGGCAGAGGGCTACTAAAGCTAAACCAGTTTTTGTGAGAAGGCCACAAGTTGAGAAACCACCTACAAACCCAGAGGACTTTATCTACATTGCAGATATAAGGGAGGAGTCTGACTTAAATCTACATCTTGATCACTTGGTGGAAATGAGAGGAATAGGAGCTACTCATAAACTACCCGAGAGATTAGTGTTTGTCTACAAGGGTGGAAGGCAACAGATTTGGCCTCTACACAGAATTCTAGGAGAAGATTATCAGACATTGCTAGTGGTGTTCAAGTGCTTAAAGAAAGATTTTGGGTTCACCAAAACTGCTAAGTCTGAGGTTGTCTCCAAGATCTGTCAAGTAAAAGCTAGCTGGAACAAGCCTAATGCACTTCCCAGAATTCTAAAGGTCCCTCAAACAGGAAAGAAAATTCATCTCCAACCCTATTGGATGATGGAATTCAGAGACAAGGACAAATGTAGGAGATTCTTCAGAATAGAGGACCAATTGGAAAAGGCATCTAATGTAACACCCCCAGATCCGGGGTCAGGAATCTGGGTTGTCACGCTCCATCAATTATACAGTACATGCATTCTAATAATATAACTCCAATGACCCCAATCACTTACGCACACACACACAAGTTATAGCCTTGGAAATGAGCAACACAAGTAACATTTGTTATTACAAATCAAATGTACTATCCAGGATCTCATATATCATTTACAACCTCTACCTGAAGTTAAAATAATGGACCTCACAATTCTATACAAGGTTTAGTAATACAAACCTATTCAAAAATAATTCTCACTAATTCAAGCTGCAACTATTCTGCTCACATCGACAATATCCATCATGCTGAACTAACTCAAGGGTGGTCTCTCCATTCTCTTGCTCTCGTAACACGAGGTGAATCGGCCATGTTTTCTTCATGCTGAAAGATTTAATAAAGCAAGAATGAGCTAATAGCGCTCAGCAAGAAATCTATTCCAGTTTAAATCTTTAAACCTTTAAGGTAGATAATCCATATAGGATCAAAGTTTTAACACTACTAGGATCAAAGTTTTAAAATAGATATCAAATATTGGAATCAAGGCTTAAAGCCTATCCGTTGTTTCATAACACTATACAGTTCAATATACTGTATATCTTAAATCCCTTCTCAACATATATACACACATATCTATTTAGATATCTCATAATGTTCAAAATACTGTAAAATATCAGTAATGAACACCTTTGAAACTCCGTTCATATACAGAACGATATGTTTAAATATTCTTTTCGTCAAAACATGCCATACAGTTCAAATACTGTATGAGGTATAGTACTTTGTTAAAATATCATTAACAAGTATCCGTAACCGGTATTTAACCCAAGTTACCAAACATTTCTGAAATTCCAATCCTTGGAAAAATATGGGGAGTTGCACAGGGCTACGCACTGGTATGCGATGATCAGTCGTCATACCATAGATTTTCTACTAGTAGATGGATAATCCCGAAGGTCATTACCCTAGCCGCATACGGGCTTTTAGGTTGGACCGGCGTCACTCGGCCTCTTACTCATTTTTAACCACATGGCGACATCAAGGCCACACAAGTGGACCCGCTCCCTGCCGACGGATTCCACTGGACTAGCATCACCCAGCCTCTTATTCATTTTCACCTGGCGACGTCAAGGCCAGAAAAATAGTTTTATTTGCGGGACCGTGCGTTACTCGGCCACTTACGCGAAATGTTGTTTCCCCAAGCATAAGCTTGTTGATAGGTTTTGTAGAAATACCCTTACTTCCGGATTATATCAGAAGTAAGTCACAATGTGGGTTGACCGTTGTCAACTGACCTCGATCCTCGAGTAAAACATTTTGAAATCACGACCTGGGAGTTTTGTAAAATATCTTTAGCTCTGATAATTCAGAAACTCAAACTATATCACTTTTAATGAAGAAGGCAAGTGAAATCATATGTTCACTTCCTGGAATGGATTCCCAATTTTTGATAAGTCCAAAACCTTATTCCTTATTTAGGATAAATAATTTAAAAGTAGTTGGGAACCTCTACTATAGTCACATAAATCTCTTTTGAGATCAGAAAATATTTTAATTAACTATTGGAACCTTACGTAATATTTAAATAACATTCTATGATTTTTAAATCATTTTTGGAATATTTACTAAACATTCAAATAATAAATATTGAATTATGATTCAATATAATCCCACTTAAGTGAATATTCAGATTAATATTCACTTATTTAAATAAATATCCAAATAATAAATATTGAATTATTATTCAATAAGATTCCACTGAAGTGAATATTCAAAATAATATTCACTTAATTAATAACCATTCAAAATATAAATATTGAATAATTACTCAATACAATTCCACTTAAGTGAATATTCAAAATAATATTCACTTAATCAAATAAATATTCAAATAATATTTTTAATAATATTATTTAATATCTCACATTAAATATCCAATAATATATATATATTGGAATATTTAATCAACATATATAAAATATAGCTGTCCCTGGACCCTCCAGTTTCTGACAGTATAATCAAGATAAAATAGTAATTTAACTCTCGGTCTAAGTTTTAAAACTATCATAAAAGTAATCTATACTTAGAGTCTTTATAAAACCTTGGTTTATATCTAATATACTCATATCATATAAACCATACATCTTACGAAAGCTTTTAACCAAAAGCGTACATCAATACATAGTCCTTTTTAATGAATAAAACAGTATATATCACAACAGCTTCTTATATCCGATGTAGGGTTGGAAAACTAGCATGCATATATCATATGCATATATTTCATCTCAACAATTTTTATACCATCACATCTATATACGATGTGAGGTTGGAAGCATGCATAATATCATATGCATATATTACATTTGAAAGCATACATCTATCATATGCATCATCAGAATATTGTAATTTAAAATACAGCATGGAATGAGAAAACTTGCCTCGGGTCCTTGGTTGTTATGGGTTCGAGAACTTGCCGGGAAATCTATAAAAAAATAAATACTCGATCAGTCCCTAGCGTAATCATTCGCCCATAACAATTCACTCTAAGTCAACCGTAAGTCAAATACATCATGTAGCCACGTTATTCCTCAACAATGTTCGTGTTTTAATCGACTTGAAATAATCCTTTATCTTAGTCACAACGGTTGGTCAAAGTAGTACCCTAGAGTTGACTTTTCATAGAGTTACTATTTCGCGACTCGTACTCTAACACTTTTAATAAATCGGAAAATTCGTATTTAAATACGAAACCATATCTAAAATCATCTTGAGTATTTGTAATATTTATCATAAAAGTTTTGATCTCAAAACAGGGGTTTAGCTTGGTGAAATGTATTCTCAAACTTGGATGAGCTACGGAAAGTTACTATTCGCATGCCTTTCACTAAAACGCTCATATCTCCTTAACCGTTAACCGAAATGACACACCGTTTTCGCGTGCACGGTCTAGAGAAAGAATAGAACAAAATACTTGAAATTGTTTTTCTGGTTAAGGGGATGAAATCCCGAGAACAGCAGGTTCAAGGCAGTAGAGTGCAGAACCACTTACTCCTCGCGCAGCTTTGGTTCCGACATTTTTATAAAATTGAACAATTATCTTTTTAACAAGAAACCTCCTAGGTTTCCTTCCTAACAATCCATGCTAGAATCCATTTTAATATCTCAACCCAATTCCATTTTTAAAGGGCTTGATCCCTATCTCAAAGTTCATGCAATGAACTACTTAGTTACTTGAAACCGCTTTCACTAAAACGGACGTTTCTCCTAAACCGTAAATTGAAACGATACGATTCTTTCGCTAAAACAAACTAGGAAACAGGGCCTACATGATCATGGGCAGAAGCCTTATGTTTATGCCCTTTAAGGTCTTCGTAATCTCTGTCCAAACTTCCTAAGTAAAATTCGTCATGGTAACGACGCTTAAACGTGATTCCCGTGTTTAAAACACTTTAATCAATCCACCAATCCACATTCAAACCATCACAACCCAAAAATCTCATCCAAACCACTTTATTTCTGTCTACACAAGCTCATAACACTAACCACTAGTTCAACCATCACTTATTCCATTAAACATCCTACATATCATGCAAAGTATCTCTACATCATACTATAACTAACAATCATCCATTTACTCACTAATATCAAATCATAAGAAAAAGGGTGAGAGGGTTTATACCTTCCTTGGTACTTAGTATGGAATATAGATGGCTAGTATACCCTTCTTTGCTTCTTGATTATCCTTTACAAGCCTTAAACTTCAAGATCAAAACAAGAAATCAAGAATTACTATTCATCTTTACTATTCATCATCAACTTTGATTCCATTTTTGAACAAGCTATCAATCATGGATGGAGCTAAGATCAAAGATTTACCTTAGTTTATGGACGAGGGTGATTTAGAGCCCAAGATCTTGAATTATGGTTGAGTAGAATTGAAGAAAATTTTCTTAAGCTTTTGTTCAAGAAGAATAGCCGAATGTTTCTTCTCTTTGATGCATCTCTTCCTTTGATTTTCTTTTCCTTTCTTTTCTTTTTGTTTAATTAATGCTAAATTGGATGCATCCATATTTCGTGGTTGTAAGCTTGTTTTGTCATCAAAGACACATGGCCTTTTAATCTTGTGGTTGTGGTGAAAGTGGTGACAAGGTGGTGATTCATCACCTTGTCATCACTTGGTCATCATCTTGTCACCCTCCTGCATCATGCTTATGTCATCATTTGTATCCTCAATACTCTTATATGTTACACTTGATGATCTCATATGATACTTCCCCTTCGGTTAGGGTTTAATCCATAATTCGTTACGCTTTGGTTTCGTCGCTAAGTTTCGCGATAGTTTCAAGTGATTCCAAAAACGTTTCTCTGTACCAATGCTAGGAGATACTCTCTTGATCTTTCCATTTCCTTGGTTTAATATATGATCCTAGATTTCTCACCTTGGCTTAAGGTATGATCACAGATTTCTCATTATACATACTTCCTTAAAACGATCAAATCAATACATCCTTGATTGTCCGATGAATAGTGATAAAAATTCGAATGGAAATCTCCTGATTCTGATTGCGTTTACATCCACTTATTATTCCTATACATCAATAATATAACCTCGAAACATTCATTCCATATCATCCACATAGTGTGGTCTGAATTTTTTTTTCCATTAGCAAATTTACTATTCATCGACATTACAGTCTCCGCTTCTTAAAAGGATTCCGTCCCGGAATCTAAGAAAATAGCCGAGGTTACTCTTTCAATATAGAAATCTCCAGTTTCCAGGTTTATTCCTCAACCCTCTGGTTTCATTATAACACTTACTCATTCCGGTCTGTGATATCTACCGGACGCTTTATATAAGCCAATTCTGGTTGTACTCTTATACACCCATTTTCTATCAACATCCGACTACTCTTGCAGTCGGCGGTGCAACGCTTACCATAACTTCGGTTCTCTGAAATGTTTCTTCCGGTCGGTCCGTCGGTCTACGGATCCTACGTAGTGCTCGCACTCAAACTCGTTGCCAAACATGTTTGGAAAACTCCTCCCGAATCGGGAGTTCATTCATTGGTCCTTATCTTACACGACGGTGACTAGAACTCCACGTCACCCAATTATCTATTTCGCAATTCTTCGATTTAAGATCTCTTGCTAAAAACAAAATATGAGTAGACTCATTTGATCCATCAATTATGGCTCAATTGACGTCATGGTCCAACTTGATTCTTATTGATCCTATCACAGAATCCATTATAGTAAAATTACATTCCTAATCAGGAATCTCTACTAACTGTGGTAGTCAACTAGGTCTTTGTTCTGCCTTCATTTTCTGACATATCCAATATTTACTTAACAATCGATAAATCCTTTTATCTATCCGGCCACCAGTCACATTTCCTAAATTTTCTTTACCTTTTTGTACTCTCCGCGTAGCTGTCTCTTTGTGACAGTTCTTTATTCCTTAATTCGTTTTGGCTCAGTCAGGACCTTTATCTAATCCTTGTTGTATTCTTAACTTCAAACTTCATCCTTTCCGATCCTCTTATTAGTCATTCTGAAAAATTTAGCATCCTTTATCTCTTGAACATTAGGAATCGCAACTTGGTAAAAAAAAAACCTTATGATTCCTTTATCATCTTTCTCAGTCTTTAATGCTTTCTCCAACATTGACTTTATACCTTCACTCGTCATTTGCTCTTGACATAACTAAATTTTCTGCAGCAATTCTGGTTGCATTGCAATCTCAAATAGTCTCTCAATACCATTTCCGGTTATCTTAACCTCAATTTTCATTTTCTCAATTTCTTGGATTAACTTTATCCGACGATGTTATCAACTTAAGTCTCTCAGACTAAGGGCATTGGCCACCACATTGGCCTTCCCTGGGTGGTAAAGAATCCCACCGTCATAATCCTTGATTAGCTTTAGCTACCTTTTCAATCCTCATGGTAAGTTCTTTCTGGGAAAGTGTATCTAATGCTCTTATGATTTGTATAAATCTCGCACTTCTTTCCATACAATTAGTGCCTCCAAAACTTTAAAGTGAAAACTATCGCTGCCAATTCTAAGTCATGTGTAGGGTATCTAAATTCACATTCCTTTAACTATCTGGATGCATACGCAATTACCTTTCCGTGCTGCATAAGCACACACCCTACTTCTTTATGCGATGCGTCGCTATAGATCACAAAATTTCCCTTCCCGTCTGGCGGTACCAGCACAGGGCGGTGATTAGTCTCTTCTTTAATTCCTGAAAACTTTTCTCATATTTCTCGGTCCATTCAACTCTTTAGTCTTTCGAGTAATTCGGGTCAGTGGGGCTGCTATTTTAGCAAAATCTTGTACACATCTTCGGTAATATCCGGCTAAATCCACAAAATTACTCACCTCGGTTGGTGTGGTTGGTCTTTCCCAGTTCGAAACAGCTTTTAACTTTGCAGGGTCAACTAGTACTCCTTTACTGCCGACCACATGTCCAAAAAAAAACTGTACTTCTCTTAGCCAAAACTCGCACTTTGAGAACTTGGCATATAACTTTTCTCTCCTTAGTGCTTCTAACAATATCCTCAAACGTTCTACATGTTCTTCTTCGGTCTTTGAGGTAAACCAAAATATTGTCGATGTCACTATGACACACTTATCCAAATACTTCTTGAAACTCGATTCATCAAGTCCATGGAAGCTGCAAGGGCATTCGTCAACCCAAACGACATTACTAAAACTCGTAGTGTCCATACTTGGTGCGAATCGTAGTCTTGGGTACGTCCTCAGGTTTAATATTCAACTGGTGGTATCCCGTTCTCAAATCAATCTTCGAGAATTTAACTGCACCATGCAGCCGATCGAACAAATCACCGATCCTTGGCAGGGGTATTCATTCTTAACAGTTAGCCTATTCAGCTTTTGATAGTTTATGCACAGCCTCATGCTACCGTCCTTTTTCTTCACCAATTAACACTGGTGTATCCCACGGTGACACACTTGGTCTTATCATTCATTTCTCTAACAATTCCTACAATTGAGCGACTAATTTCTTCATCTTGACTGGAGCTAGTCGGTACGGGGCCTTCGAAACTGGCGCCGCTCTTGGAGCTAATTCTATAGCAAACTTTATTTCTCTAGCGGGTAGTAACCCCGGGAGATCTTCTGGAAATACATCCTTCAATTCGTTGACAATAGGTATATTCTGTATACTAGGTACTTCCCGTTTCGTATCTATCACCGTCGCTAAACAAGTTTCACATCCTTGGAGGTCAATCGTTCCCTCGTCCGACAATCTGAATTCTTACTTTCTTTCTTTCTCAATCTATTCGCGTTTCATACTCTATTTTCTTTATGCCCATTTCTTTCTCGTCCACTTTGCTTCCATTTCTATCACATTTGTTTCATTAACCAAGGTAACATAATCAGTCATTTCGAACACTCCGTTATTCTGAATTCGCATCATGCGAAACAAACCTTGGCAATTTCCGTAAAATTCAATTCATAACTTGTCGTACTTATTCGTTTTAGCTCTCAGCTTCAACATTCTTACTTTTCCAAATACTAAGGAAAATACTTGCATGGTACCAAGAATACTTCAAGCAACAGAATGTTTTATAAAATCTTCGTAAGAATTCTCGTCGAATGGATGACCCTATAAGGTCTCAATCAATTATCATTTGGAAATTTCATCATCACAATTCACTAAATATAAAATGCATTGGGAACTCACTTAAGTAATTTCGACCGAAAGTGGAACTTAGTGAAACAATAACTATTTCACTTCAAGGAACATTAACATCTAGCTGAACAAAATTTGCTAGTTTGATTGGTTTGGGACGCATCATCTAGCTAGGATGATTAGCTAGATTTTCATCATATCATTAAAATTTCAACTAGTTAGAACAATTAACTAGTCACTCATCATGGCACATGCAATTAGCCATTTTCAATCTACTAGTACCACAATCTCGACATCGTAGCCAAAGAAAGAAAGAAAACAAAATTTTGACTACTCGGATAATGAATTGAAAAGAAGAGTAAATAAGTTTGGGACGAACAAGGTAATTATAACCCTTGAATAGAATATAAGGTCTGAATAGAAAGTTCTTGGTATCGGAACAATCGATAACCTCCCACCAAACATTTCTCATTAGTGAAACGGTCCACCCAAAGGTGTCTCCATACATAACTTTGTCAAATTCTCCGATAGAATTGAATTCGGACTACCAATATCAAATTGATATCATTTCCACGATTCCAACGTCTGATGTGCAAATCTCTTTTTAATAGAAGAAAAGAATTCACGAGTGATCTCTGAAATACACATCATCTATATTTTAAACAAATAGCTAGATATTTATGAACTCGACTGAGGAGTCCAAATATGAAGAAATAAAATGAATACTTAACGATTGTTGGTTGCATCCCAAGTTGAAGTGGGAAACTAGAAGGGTTACCTGACAAGAATTATTCAAGGTAACACGAGCATGAACAGTTTTAGATTGAGTAGTGTACCAGCAAGTAGATACCAAAAGTCAATGGTCATCATAAGTTCTATCATTACCCGTACGAGGATGATCTTATCTTTCTGCCTTTATGGCTTAGGGTACTAACCAATGGTACCTCAAAATCGTACAAGTCCTTAGATAGGTCGGGAGTTCGAAACATATTCGCCATTCCCCGATAATCGTTCAGAGATTGGGCCTCCTACGGCCGCATCAACACATCCTCAAAAGATGGAGGTCCATTAACGTATATGTAATTTCTCAACACTAGTCGTATCGAATGAATCCAACCCCAGGCCACCATAGGTCTCGTTCCTCGTAGGTCCTGAGATTGTCGCATTGCTCGTTGCAACCATACGTGTCTTTATCAGAATCACGCTATCCATTCTTCATATCTTTGATTTTCGAGTTGAGCCATCATGGCCTATCGTACGAAATATACTCGCGATGCGATTTAGCACGTTCGTCTCACGATAACGTTCTGATACTATATGTACGCAAAAGTCTTCCTCTTAGGTAAAAAAATACCCATCGACGGAAAAGACACCAACTCTGGTGGAATCGTTGTTCCCAAGGTTTGGACTCCATACACAAGATAATGCCTATACTAGTCCACACAATTTAGTAATTCGGATCGCGTAAAGGACTGTAAACGTCTCAATCTTCACATGTGCTGCCTTTTCGTGGGCAACTATGATGAACTACAAACACTTAGGTTCTTACTAAGTCAAGTTATCCATTGGTATTGGCCCTTCCGACCTTACCTGTAGTAACCCTAATTTTCAGGGTTTATTAATATTATTATTTGAATGATTTATTGCTTTTCTCTAAAAGGAGGAATTGTATTATGTGTATATTTATTTAAAATATTTGTGAAAGCTGATTGTTTTATCTGGGAAATTTAAGTGCGAATTTCCTATTTATTTGAGTAATAAAAATAGTAATATTTATTTATTCAGATTAATTTGAAAATTTCTGCAGTATGTGATTAAATGTTTAAAATAAATAAGTATGTGAATATGTGAATGTGGTAGTATGTGTGAAATATTATTTTTAGTAATTATTAGTAAGTTTGAGCCCGGCCTAATTTGATTTTATAAATAAGGTAGAAAATTTGTTTAATTATAAAATTTGAGCATTTAAATATTGTTGAGTGATTACAGTATTTGAATTATTTTTATGAGTCAAAATTAATTTTAGTAGTACTGAATAATATTTTTAGAATTATGTGTTAATATTATTTTTCAGTAAGTATTAGTAAAATTGAGCCTGGCATATTTGTTTTTAGTAAATTAGTAAAAATTCATTTAATTATGAATTTGGTGTGTTTAAATATTTTTAGAATAATTTCAGTATATAAATAATTTTATGAGTTGATTTAATTATTTTAAAGTTGTTTTGTTTTAAAAAGAAATAGTTTTTTAGTATCGTAAAATGCAGTCAGTGGGCAAATGATGTGTTAAGTATTCGTTCTTATCTAAAACAGTACCTAAACTAATCCTAATCTATTAACTTCAGTTATACACAGAACACACGCATATACACACACACGGAGATATACACAAAACACACAGCCACACCACTTTCCTGTTGAAACCAAAGAAAACAAACAGGACTTCTATTCTTTTCTTCCCCGTTCGTTTCTCCATGCAAAACGCACCCCCTTCGTCTCCTCCGCGCAGCTGTGCCACCTGCGCTTTTCTATCACCGCCGCCGTTACAGCCGCTGTTACAGCCGCCAGTTTTGTCCAGTCCGGCCGCCGCCTTCTGCTCGTTTCCGGCCACCATCGCCACTGTCCATGGTCTCCGATTTCGAACTTTAAGGTTTAAATCAAAGTTTGGGTTGATTGAACCAGTGTGTTTTCTGTTAGATATAGATATATATGATTTAGATTGTTTGTCTTTTAGTAGTATTAGCTACAATTCGTTTATATGTATATGTGTGGAATATATAATTCGATTTTTAGTAGTAATGATATAAATAAATTCGATTTTTGTGTTTAAATGAGGATTTAATAATCAGTTTTGGTATATGTGAGTTTATAGGAATTTGTTTTTTTGGGATTAAATGGTGATATTATATAATTCAAATTTTTATGTGAATATCAGTTATAAATTCGCTTTTGTAGATAGTAGTTATGAATTTGATTATATGTATTTAGTCGTGATGCGTATAATTGATTAGCTAATATATGCTAATTATCAGTGCGTTTTGTTCGTACTATTTATGTGCTAAATGGTTGTTAAAATTGCTAAATAAGTTTTACAGAGAATTTAAGTGTTTTCGATGAACTTCATTTATTAGTAGCTTAGCTATAGTTATGAATCTATTTAAGTTGTGGCGAGATTTAAATATAGTATTAAATTTCGTGAGAATTCTAGAGTTTAATTCGGAATTGTAGATTGAAAATCTTGTTTGGGTAATTCGCTTATTTGACCTATATTGCGTGTTGGTACTAGTTAGTTGAAGATTCGAGTTGTTATTATTATTTGAGATTAATTGATTCTATTGGTTGTGCAGGTTCTTGAAGTGTGTTAAGTAATAATGTGGTGCAGAGTTTATAAAGTATTTATAAATTTTAGTTGTTTTTGAAGAGATTCAGATTGATAATAGTTATTTCTGCGTAGTAAGTCGATAAAGTATGTCGAGCTTGATTTTCGAGAAATTGTTAGTTGTATATTGTAGTTGAGGTATTTAAAGTTTGGTTGAGTTGTAAACCATCCATTTTGGAACTTCAGTATTATGGTGGATTCCCAGTTTTGGGATTTGTTGTAGTTGTTGGTTGAAATATTATGTTGTTTAAGTTTTGTGATATATACAGGTTGTTATTGTTGTGATGTACTATGTGATCCGTCCTATGATTGGGGACGCAGCATAGTACATGCAAAATTTCTGGCTAGTCCTGTTTACGAACGGGTCATGCCGAAATTTCGTAAAATCTAAGTATTTATTTTATTATTTGTTTTAAAATTCTAGAGTTAGAGAGTAGTTGAATTTGATTATTCTTAATAAATTCTAAATAATAATGTAATTGATCTAATTGACCAATTAACTGAGTAGTTAATTGGTGAATTCTATTAATTAATTATTATTTAATCTTGATTGATTATAAATCAAATTCAACTAATATTTTCAAATTGTTTTATTATTTACCTGGTTTTGATAAATTCTATTTAAGCTAGTGATAATTAGTTTTAAAGTATAATGATTGTTTTCGATCCATAGATATTTTATATTCAAATTTTTATAAAAGAAAGACCTAATATTTTCATAAAGAGTTTCAGTTTTATTACGCGTCACATGGTTTATGTATTTTATTGCGGAGTCGTGAATGTGTTTAGATAATATACTGAGTATGTTATTTTTATAATGGTGAGTTAAGTTGATTAAGTTAAGTTATGTAAATCTGTTAGTGTAAATTTGATTATGGATTGTGGATATTAGTTTAAAAACAGGTGGATTAGTATATAAATAGAGGAAGTGCTGCCGAATTTTCGGCAGAGCTATTAAATGAATATTATCTGGTAAATGTATATGATATGCTAGTCTAAATGCATACGTAAATGAAAGGTGTTTATGTGTTAAATGTGCAGCTAGTAAAATGTATAATTATAAAAGTTGCCAGTCCAAGTATGTACTATGTGTTATCTGAAGTATATGAAATTATGTGAATTAGATGATGAACGTGCTATGTGATAAATGTGGAAGGTGATTGTTTATTTCTGAATAAAGTACTGCAAGTCAATGCAGAATTATTTTCTAATATGTTTATTTGCTTATATGTTTTCTGCAAGTTGAGGCAGACTATTTGAGTATTAAATAAGTTATGGATTTAATTGTGAATTGTTGTGGATGATTGAATGAGTACTTTTGGTATTTTGAAAGCAGGGCAATGTCCATTTTACGAATAGGTCATGCCCAATTTTCTGTATATATATATATATATATATATATATGTGCTTAAGTTTATAAATAGTTAAATTATGTAAAATTATAGTGCGAAGGCTAAAGTATATCTTATATTTAATTAGTGAATAGTTGGGCGGGCACGATCTCGATAGTGCAGACTCGTAGCAACCACGTATGTGATGGAACCAAGAGTTATCAGAATAGAGAATTGTGATGACGCAAGATAGAAAAGATGAGAATCATAGTACTTCAGTTTATGTGACAACTAAGGACCAAAGGCAAGTTTACTAACTTGTACTCTTTTGTTCAGAGTACCGTATTAAGATTTCTGTTTTCAATTTTCATTTCATTACTGTTTTATAACCAGATTCCTTTATCACCCTGAGATTGAGATAACCTTTGTTCGTGATTTGACGAACTTTATTTCGTTTCCTAACTTATACCTTGCAGCACCTTGTATTGTCAGATTATACCTTGATCCCTTGTGATGGGAAATCTAATTCTTGTGCATTTGTCTTAGCCTAATTCAGTTGATAAAGTTAAGCTTACAGTTGAAAGTAATAGTTTGAATTAATGAGGTGGTCGATTGTTCCGACACCTAACTCCCAGTGGTAAGTTTGAACTTGGAAGTTTTTAATTAAAATGAAAAGTTTTAAGGATTGCAGACGCCAGTCAGAGTATCAGTATTATGTAGGCCAAAGTGGCCTTGGATCCAGTTCAGTATTTGGACATACCGTGGGTATGGTCCGGAGTTTTGGTGTGACTGATCATCCACCTTAACTCGTTGCGTCACAGTAAAAATCCAATTCAATCTTACAGTTTGATATTGATTATCAATATTTATTCATTGTTGCCAGTTAAGTTATTTATTTTCATATGTTGCCATCTTCTTGGCGAGCTGAGTACATTCTTTTACATACTGCTATTATTGCACCATTATTCCATCCCAGTTGAGTTAATTTCTTTTCAGATATTGTTGCTTCATTATTGATCTTGTACAGTACTATATACTTGCTGAGCTTCTTTTGCTCACTCTTGCTTGTTTTATCTTTTGACCCTCCTGTGAAAAGATAGATTGCCAGTATTTAGTTGCATAGCTATGAAGTGAGATGATTCAAGATGGCATTGGGAAGATGAGTTGATGCAGAGCATTTGGGTCTAGTACGAGGGTATTGTATAAGTTTATTCCAGTAAATATTATATTGTATATAATTAGTTTGGCCTGGTATACTTCTCATCGAAGTTATACTAGGGGTATAGGATTTATGTAAAGAGTATTGTTGTATAAGTAAGTTAAAGTTTATATGAGTTTGGTTTCTTGTTTCTAGCACTATAACTTAAAAGATTCTTGGTAGAGTTGGGGTCACAGGTATTATGTTTCTATTGGTTTAGTATCAAGCAGGTTGTTTTAAGTTGAGATTTCAGGTGGCGACCCAATCCACTGACCCCGGGATTTGGGGGCGTCACAGTTGGTATCAGAGCGGAGTTATAGTAAACTAGAAACGAGAGTGTGTAGGAGTGTGTATAGTTATGTGAGAAACGTCAGAGCTCATGTAGAGTTCGTGTTGGACTATTGGATATAGTACCAACTAGTAATTTAAGATATAGTACTTGTTTGAGATAGTTGAGCTTAGTTGAGTTGAGTTGAGTTGGATGGAAATTCTTGCGACTGTAGACGTAGCTGGTGGAACCTTCAGAGGCTATTGCGGGCCGACGATGACGTTGATATCGATAACCTTAGGACGTGTAGCAGAAGAACGTAGAATCGAATGACGAGTCATCAGAGGAGCTGATATAGAAGACATACCTGAAGACCTTGGCAATACTTTCCTTCTTATTGAATTATGTGACACTCTTTTAAGTTCTAAAACCCTGTCAAGTTTTGATATTTGAATTCCTAATTTTTTTCAATAGTGAATAACTCTAGTATTTATAAATCATTATTTCCTCGTATTGTGCCAGAAATTTCTTTTCTGGTTATTCTTTTTCTGGAAGTAGTACCTTTGGAATCTGTTTAGTTGTAATCCAAGAGTGTATTTGAGAATTTCTCATCAAAATGCCTTAATTGTTAGTTTGACTTTGGACTTCTTTTAATATTCTCTACTCTAACTGAGATGAACAACCCTATTTATAGGGGACACAAGGACTCTCTGTCTGTGTGATAGAAGTCTGATGGGACGCCATCACTTGTGTGTTGTGCAATACAAGAAGGCTAACTACCTTTAGTAATGTCTTATCTAAGGCACGCAACAGTAGTTCATTTGATCATATTGATCTCTCAGTAATTCTTTTATTTCAAAAATGTTTGCTTTGAAATTTGATAACCACAAATGTGGGACACTCGTTATGATACGACATCTTTTCACTTCAAAATATTATGAATCTGATTATCTCAAGTAATCTTGGAAGTATGCCAAGCAGGTTGGAATTAGTTACTTTTTGCGGTGGGATTACCAAGAGCCAAGGCGAATCAAGATGCGATTAGAATACTAGTAACACGTAACGTGTAGTGGTACAACTGAGTTTGCCTTATATAGAGGAACTGGTAGAATACCAGATTAGAGAGAGGGCAAGTATCAAAGAGTAAAGAATTTGTATTATTGAGAATGCAACTAGAGTTGGAAGTTATTAAAAGAACCTTAGTGACGCCTTCAGCTGATTCCGAGGACGAAATCCTTATAAGGTGGGTAGATTGTAGTAACCCTAATTTTCAGGGTTTATTAATATTATTATTTGAATGATTTATTGCTTTTCTCTAAAAGGAGGAATTGTATTATGTTTATATTTATTTAAAATATTTTTGAAAGTTGATTGTTTTATCTGGGAAATTTAAGTGCGAATTTCCTACTTATTTGAGTAATAAAAATAGTAATATTTATTTATTCAGATTAATTTGAAAATTTCTGCAGTATGTGATTAAATGTTTAAAATAAATAAGTATGTGAATATGTGAATGCGGTAGTATGTGTGAAATATTATTTTTAGTATTTATTAGTAAGTTTGAGCCCGACCTAATTTGATTTTATAAATAAGGTAGAAAATTTGTTTAATTATAAAATTTGAGCATTTAAATATTGTTGAGTGATTACAGTATTTGAATTATTTTTATGAGTCAAAATTTATTTTAGTAGTACTGAATAATATTTTTAGAATTATGTGTTAATATTATTTTTCAGTAAGTATTAGTAAAATTGAGCCTGGCATATTTGTTTTTAGTAAATTAGTAAAAATTCATTTAATTATGAATTTGGTGCGTTTAAATATTTTTAGAATAATTTCAGTATATAAATAATTTTATGAGTTGATTTAATTATTTTAAAGTTGTTTTGTTTTAAAAAGAAATATTTTTTTAGTATCGTATAAGTTCCTTAAAATGCAGTCAGTGGGAAAATGATGTGTTAAGTATTCGTTCTTATCTAAAACAGTACCTAAACTAATCCTAATCTATTAACTTCAATTATACACAGAACACACGCATATACACACACACGGAGATATACACAAAACACACAGCCACACCACTTTTCTGTTGAAACCAAAGAAAACAAGCATGACTTCTGTTCTTTTCTTCCCCGTTCGTTTCTCCACGCAAGACGCACACCCTTCGTCTCCTCCGCGCAGCTGTGCCACCTGCGCTTTTCTATTACCGCCGCCGTTACAGCCACTGTTACAGCCGCCAGTTTTGTCCAGTCCGGCCGCCGCCTTCTACTCGTTTCCGGCCACCATCGCCACTGTCCATGGTCTCCGATTTCGAACTGTAAGGTATAAATCAAAGTTTGGGTTGATTGAACCAGTGTGTTTTCTGTTAGATATAGATATATATGATTTAGATTGTTTTTCTTTTAGTAGTATTAGCTACAATTCGTTTATATGTATATGTGTGGAATATATAATTCGATTTTTAGTAGTAATGATATAAATAAATTCGATTTTTGTGTTTAAATGAGGATTTAATAATCCGTTTTGGTATATGTGAGTTTATAGGAATTTGTTTTTTTGGGATTAAATGGTGATATTATATAATTCAAATTTGTATGTGAATATCAGTTATAAATTCGCTTTTGTAGATAGTAGTTATGAATTTGATTATATGTATTTAGTCGTGATGTGTATAATTGATTAGCTAATATATGCTAATTATCAGTGCGTTTTGTTCGTACTATTTATGTGCTAAATGGTTGTTAAAATTGCTAAATAAGTTTTACAGAGAATTTAAGTGTTTTCGATGAACTTCATTTATTAGTAGCTTAGCTATAGTTATGAATCTATTTAAGTTGTGGCGAGATTTAAATATAGTATTAAATTTCGTGAGAATTCTAGAGTTTAATTCGGAATTGTAGATTGAAAATCTTGTTTGGGTAATTCGCTTATTTGACCTATATTGCGTGTTGGTACTAGTTAGTTGAAGATTCGAGTTGTTATTATTATTTGAGATTAATTGATTCTATTGGTTGTGCAGGTTCTTGAAGTGTGTTAAGTAATAATGTGGTGCAGAGTTTATAAAGTATTTATAAATTTTAGTTGTTTTTGAAAAGATTCAGATTGATAATAGTTATTTCTGCGTAGTAATTCGATAAAGTATGTCGAGCTTGATTTTCGAGAAATTGTTAGTTGTATATTGTAGTTGAGGTATTTAAAGTTTGGTTGAGTTGTAAACCAGCCGTTTTGGAACTTCACTATTCTGGTGGATTCCCAGTTTTGGGATTTGTTGTAGTTGTTGCTTGAAATATTATGTTGTTTAAGTTTTGTGATATATACAGGTTGTTATTGTTGTGCTGTACTATGTGATCCGTCCTATGATTGGGGACGCATCATAGTACATGCAAAATTTCTGGCTAGTCCTTTTTACGAACGGGTCATGCCGAAATTTCGTAAAATCTAAGTATTTATTTTATTGTTTGTTTTAAAATTCTAGAGTTAAAGAGTAGTTGAATTTGGTTATTCCTAATCAATTCTAAATAATAATGTAATTGATCTAATTGACTAATTAACTGAGTAGTTAATTGGTGAATTCTATTAAATAATTATTATTTAATCTTGATTGATTATAAATCAAATTCAACTAATATTTTCAAATTGTTTTATTATTTACCTGGTTTTGATAAATTCTATTTAAGCTAGTGATAATTAGTTTTAAAGTATAATGATTGTTTTCGATCCATAGATATTTTATATTCAAATTTTTATAAAAGAAAGACCTAATATTTTCATAAAGAGTTTCAGTTTTATTACGCGTCACATGGTTTATGTATTTTATTGCGGAGTCGTGAATGTGTTTAGATAATATACTGAGTATGTTATTTTTATAATGGTGAGTTAAGTTGATTAAGTTAAGTTATGTAAATCTGTTAGTGTAAATTTGATTATGGATATTAGTTTAAAAACAGGTGGATTAGTATATAAATAGAGGAAGTGCTGCCGAATTTTCGGCAGAGCTATTAAATGAATATTATCTGGTAAATGTATATGATATGCTAGTCTAAATGCATACGTAAATGAAAGGTGTTTATGTGTTAAATGTGCAGCTAGTAAAATGTATAATTATAAAAGTTGTCAGTCCAAGTATGTACTATGTGTTATCTGAAGTATATGAAATTATGTGAATTAGATGATGAACGTGCTATGTGATAAATGTGGAAGGTGATTGTTTATTTCTGGATAAAGTACTGCAAGTCAATGCAGAATTATTTTCTAATATGTTTATTTTCTTATATGTTTTCTGCAAGTTGAGGCAGACTATTTGAGTATTAAATACGTTATGGATTTAATTGTGAATTGTTGTGGATGATTGAATGAGTACTTTTGGTATTTTGAAAGCAGGGCAATGTCCATTTTACGAATAGGTCATGCCCAATTTTCTGTAGAATATATATATATGTGCTTAAGTTTATAAATAGTTAAATTATGTAAAAGTATAGGGCGAAGGCTAAAGTATATCTTATATTTAATTAGTGAATAGTTGGGCGAGCACGATCTCGATAGCGCAGACTCGTAGCAACCACGTATGTGATGGAACCAAGAGTTATCAGAATAGAGAATTGTGATGACGCAAGATAGAAAAGATGAGAATCATAGTACTTCAGTTTATGTGACAGCTAAGGACCAAAGGCAAGTTTACTAACTTGTACTCTTTTGTTCAGAGTACCGTATTAAGATTTCTGTTTTCAATTTTCATTTCATTACTGTTTTATAACCAGATTCCTTTATCACCCTGAGATTGAGATAACCTTTGTTCGTGATTTGACGAACTTTATTTCGTTTCCTAACTTATACCTTGCAGCACCTTGTATTGTCAGATTATACCTTGATCCCTTGTGATGGGAAATTTAATTCTTGTGCATTTTTCTTAGCCTAATTCAGTTGATAAAGTTAAGCTTATAGTTGAAAGTAATAGTTTGAACTAATGAGGTGGTCGATTGTTCCGACACCTAACTCCCAGTGGTAAGTTTGAATTGGAAGTTTTTAATTAAAATGAAATGTTTTAAGGACTGCAGATGCCAGTCAGAGTATCAGTATTATGTAGGCCAAAGTGGCCTTGGATCCAGTTCAGTATTTGGACATACCGTGGGTATGGTCCGGAGTTTTGGTGTGACTGATCATCCACCTTAACTCGTTGCGTCACAGTAAAAATCCAATTCAATCTTACAGTTTGATATTGATTATCAGTATTTATTCATTGTTGCCAGTTAAGTTATTTCTTTTCATATGTTGCCATCTTCTTTGCGAGCTGAGTACATTCTTTTACATACTACTATTATTGCACCATTATTCCATCCCAGTTGAGTTAATTTATTTTCAGATATTGTTGCTTCATTATTGATCTTGTACAGTACTATATACTTGCTGAGCTTCTTTTGCTCACTCTTGCTTTATTTTATCTTTTGACCCTCCTATGAAAAGATAGATTGCCAGTATTTAGTTGCATAGCTATGGAGCGAGATGATTCAAGATGGCATAGGGAAGATGAGTTGATGCAGAGCATTTGGGTCTAGTACGAGGGTATTGTATAAGTTTATTACAGTAAATATTATATTGTATATAATTAGTTTGGCCTGGTATACTTCTCATCGAAGTTATACTAGGGGTATAGGATTTATGTAAAGAGTATTGTTGTATAAGTAAGTTAAAGTTTATATGAGTTTGGTTTCTTGTTTCTAGCACTATAACTTAAAAGATTCTTGGTAGAGTTGGGGTCACATGTGTTATGTTTGTATTGGTTTAGTATCAAACAGGTTGTTTTAAGTTGAGATTTCAGGTGGCGACCCAATCCACTGACCCCGGGATTTGGGGGCGTCACATTACCCCAACTGCAACCGAGACTCTGCTCCGCGTCTTATCTTAATGTCCTTGATAATCCGGGTATAATTCTAGACATTCGTCTCATCATTATGATGGTCTTCAACGGTCCTATCGGTCCTTCGATAAGTCCCCAGCTAAACTCTTTAATCTTAACATCCTCAATGGCACTACTTCTGGTAGTCCGCTTAACGAGCTCTATATGAGTCCTCTCGTCATTCTCTTACTTCGATATAACTATTAACACTCTCATATCCAAGTTTATAACTTAACGCTCTGATACCATTTCTGTAACACCCCCAGATCCGGGGTCAGGAATCTGGGTTGTCACGCTCCATCAATTATACAGTACATGCATTCTAATAATATAACTCCAATGACCCCAATCACTTACGCGCACACACACAAGTTATAGCCTTGGAAATGAGCAAGAAAAGTAACATTTGTTATTACAAATCAAATGTACTATCCAGGATCTCATCTATCATTTACAACCTCTACCTGAAGTTAAAATAATAGACCTCACAATTCTATACAAGGTTTAGTTATACAAACCTACTCAAAAATAATTCTCACTAATTCAAGCTGCAACTATTCTGCTCACACCGGCAGTATCCATCCTGCTGAACTAACTCAAGGGTGGTCTCTCCATTCCCCTGCTCTCGTAACACGAGGTGAATCGGCAATGTTTTCTTCATGCTGAAAGATTTACTAAAGCAAGAATGAGCTAATAGCGCTCAGTAAGAAATCTATCCCAGTTTAAATCTTTAAACCTTTAAGGTAGATAATCCATATAGGATCAAAGTTTTAACACTACTAGGGTTTGATCCCAAAATAGTATATCGTTCAAAATACTGTATGACTTATAATCATACTCAAATATTCTTCGTAAATCATTTAGAAATACTTGGTATCGATATAATAAACCAAGATTCAAAACATATCTTTTAAAATAGATATCAAATATTGGAATCAAGGCTTAAAGCCTATCCGTTGTTTCAAAACACTATACAGTTCAATATGCTGTATATCTTAAATCCCTTCTCAACATATATACACACATATCTATTTAGATATCTCATAATGTTCAAAATACTCTAAAATATCAGTAATGAACACCTTTGAAACTCCGTTCATATACAGAACGATATGTTTAAATATTCTTTTCGTCAAAACATGCCATACAGTTCAAATACTGTATGAGGTATAGTACTTTGTTAAAATATCATTAACAAGTATCCGTAACCGGTATTTAACCCAAGTTACCAAACATTTCTGAAATTCCAATCCTTGGAAAAACATGGGGAGTTGCACAGGGCTACACACTGGTATGCGATGATCAGTCGTCATACCATAGATTTTCTACTAGTAGATGGATAATCCCGAAGGTCATTACCCTAGCCGCATACGGGCTTTTAGGTTGGACCGGTGTCACTCAGCCTCTTACTCATTTGTAACCACATGGCGACATCAAGGCCACACAAGTGGACCCGCTCCTTGCCAACGGATTCCACTGGACTGGCGTCACCCAGCCTCTTATTCATTTCCACCTGGCGACATCAAGGCCAGAAAAATAGTTTTATTTGCGGGACCGTGCGTTACTCGGCCACTTACGCGAAATGTTGTTTCCCCCAAGCATAAGCTTGTTGATAGGTTTTGTAGAAATACCCTTACTTCCGGATTATATCAGAAGTAAGTCACAATGTGGGTTGACCGTTGTCAACTGACCTCGATCCTCGAGTAAAACATTTTGAAATCACGACCTGGGAGTTTTGTAAAATATCTTTAGCTCTGATAATTCAGAAACTCAAACTATATCAATTTTAATGAAGGAGGCAAGTGAAATCATATGTTCACTTCCTGGAATGGATTCCCAATTTTTTATAAGTCCAAAACCTTATTCCTTATTTAGGATAAATAATTTAAAAGTAGTTGGGAACCCCTACTATAGTCACATAAATCTCTTTTGAGATCAGAAAATATTTTAATTAACTATTGGAACCTTACGTAATATTTAAATAAAGTTTTATGATTTTTAAATCATTTTTGGAATAATTAATAAACATTCAAATAATAAATATTGAATTATGATTCAATATAATCCCACTTAAGTGAATATTCAGATTAATATTCACTTATTTAAATAAATATCCAAATAATAAATATTGAATTATTATTCAATAAGATTCCACTGAAGTGAATATTCAAAATAATATTCACTTAATTAATAACCATTCAAAATATAAATATTGAATTATTACTCAAGACAATTCCACTTAAGAGAATATTGAAAATAATATTCACTTAATCAAATAAATATTCAAATAATATTTTTAATAATATTATTTAATATCTCACATTAAATATCCAATAATATATATATATTGGAATATTTAATCAACATATATAAAATATAGCTGTCCCTGGACCCTCCAGTTTCTGACAGTATAATCAAGATAAAATAGTAATTTAACTACCGGTCTAAGTTTTAAAACTATCATACAAGTACTCTATACTTAGAGTCTTTATAAAACCTCGGTTTATATCTAATATACTCATAGCATATAAACCATACATCTTACGAAAGCTTTTAACCAAAAGCGTACATCAATACATAGTCCTTTTTAACGAATAAAACAGTATATATCACAACAGCATCTTATATCTGATGTAGGGTTGGAAAACTAACATGCATCTATCATATGCATATATTTCATCTCAACAATTTTTATACCATCACATCTATATACGATGTGAGGTTGGAAGCATGCATAATATCATATGCATATATTACATTTGAAAGCATACATCTATCATATGCATCATCAGAATATTGTAATTTAAAATACAGCATGGAATGAGAAAACTTGCCTCGGGTCCTTGGTTGTTATGGGTTCGAGAACTTGCCGGGAAATCTATAAAAAAATAAATACTCGATCAGTCACTAGCGTAATCATTCGCCCATAACAATTCACTCTAAGTCAACCATAAGTCAAACACATCATGTAGCCACGTTATTCCTCAACAATGTTCGTATTTTAATCGACTCGAAATAATCCTTTATCTTAGTCACAACGGTTGGTCAAAGTAGTACCCTAGAGTTGACTTTTCATAGAGTTACTATTACGTGACTCGTACTCTAACACTTTTAATAAATCGGAAAATTCGTATTTAAATACGAAACCATTTCTAAAATCATCTTCAGTATTTGTAATATTTATCATAAAAGTTTTGATCTCAAAACAGGGGTTTAGCTTGGTGAAATGTATTCTCAAACTTGGATGAGCTACAGAAAGTTACTATCCGCATGCCTTTCACTAAAACGCTCATATCTCCTTAACCGTTAACCGAAATGACACACCGTTTTCGCGTGCGCGATCTAGAGAAAGAATAGAACAAAATACTTTAAAATGTTTTTCTGGTTAAGGGGATGAAATCCCGAGAACAGCAGGTTCAAGGCAGTAGAGTGCAGAACCACTTACTCCTCGCGCAGCTTTGGTTCCGACATTTTTATAAAATTGAATAATTATCTTTTTAACACGAAACCTCCTAGGTTTCCTTCCTAACAATCCATTCTAGTATCCATTTTAATATCTCAACCCAATTCCATTTTTAAAGGGCTTGATCCCTATCTCAAAGTTCATGCAATGAACTACTTAGTTACTCGAAACCGCTTTCACTAAAACGGACGTTTCTCCTAAACCGTAAATTGAAACGATACGATTCTTTCGCTAAAACAAACTAGGAAACAGGGCCTACATGATCATGGGCAGAAGCCTTATGTTTATGCCCTTTAAGGTCTTCGTAATCTCTGTCCAAACTTCCTAAGTAAAATTCGACATGGTAACGACGCTTAAACACGATTCCCGTGTTTAAAACACTTTAATCAATCCACCAATCCACAATCAAACCATCACAACCATCCAAACCACTTTATTTCTGTCTACACAAGCTCATAACACTAACCACTAGTTCAACCATCACTTACTCCATTAAACATCCTACATATCATGCAAAGTATCTCTACATCATACTATAACTAACAATCATCCATTTACTCACTAATATCAAATCATAAGAAAAAGGGTGAGAGGGTTTATACCTTCCTTGGTACTTAGTATGGACTATAGATGGCTAGTATACCCTTCTTTGCTTCTTGATTATCCTTTACAAGCCTTAAACTTAAAGATCAAAACAAGAAATCAAGAATTACTATTCATCTTTACTATTCATCATCAACTTTGATTCCATTTTTGAACAAGCTATCAATCATGGATGGAGCTAAGATCAAAGGTTTACCTTATTTTATGGATGAGGGTGATTTAGAGCCCAAGATCTTGAATTATGGTTGAGTAGAATTGAAGAAAAGTTTCTTAAGCTTTTGTTCAAGAAGAATAGTCGAATGTTTCTTCTCTTTTATGCATCTCTTCCTTTGATTTTCTTTTCTTTTCCTTTCTTTTCTTTTTGTTTAATTAATGCTAAATTGGATGCATCCAATTTGTGTGGTTGTAAGCTTGTTTTGTCATCAAAGACACATGGCCTTTTAATCTTGTGGTTGTATTGAAAGTGGTGACAAGGTGGTGATTCATCACCTTGTCATCACTTGGTCATCATCTTGTCACCCTCCTGCATCATGCTTATGTCATCATTTGTATCCTCAATCCTCTTATATGTTACACTTGATGATCTCATATGATACTTCCCCTTCGGTTAGGGTTTAATCCATAATTCGTTACGCTTTGGTTTCGTCGCTAAGTTTCGCGATAGTTTCAAGTGATTCCAAAAACGTTTCTCTGTACCAATGCTAGGAGATACTCTCTTGATCTTTCCATTTCCTTGGTTTAATATATGATCCTAGATTTCTCACCTTGGCTTAAGGTATGATCACGGATTTCTCATTCTACATACTTCCTTAAAACGATCAAATCAATACATCCTTGATTGTCCGATGAATAGTGATAAAAATTCGAATGGGAATCTCCTGATTCTGATTGCGTTTACATTCACTTATTATTCCTATACATCAATAATATAACCTCGAAACATTCATTCCATATCATCCACATAGTGTGGTCTGAAATTTTTTTCCCATCAGCAAATTTACTATTCATCAAAATTTTTTAACTAAGTCCAAAATTTGGGGTTATTACATCTAATGAAACTATAAGATTTATGCAATCCAAGTTGGGTGATCAAGATGAAGAAGAGAAGATTTTCAACAGGAGGCTCCAAGCTCAAATTGAGGAGAACAATGCTAAGAAGGGGAAGAAAACAAGGCCACAGAGAAAAATATGGTAAATCTGCTCAGGCTAGAGGAGCAACTCTGTGCACTTGTGTTGTAAGAATTTCTACTTTGTTTTCAATAAATTTTAAAGTATCATGAAGCTCAATACAATTTCTACTTTTGTAATTTGTAATTTGCTTAAGTGTTTTTGTTATCATCAAGGCTCTTGATTTATGGCTGTTTTTCTATCAGTCATAAATTGGGGGAGATTGTTAGGAATATGTTGTTCTTGATGATAATTATAAAAACACTTAGTAGATTTTGTGTTAAGTCACTTTTGTAACTGTCAACGGATTGGTATGCTTTGCAGCTTCCGTTGACAGGTAGCTCATCAACGGAATGAGTAATGTAGCAATTGCACTGTACAATACTTCACTAGTTGATAGGCAATTGTTGTAGGTATTAGATAGGTTTTCTAAGTCATGTTGACTAAGTAATAGATAGGCAAAATAGGTTGGTTAATTGTAAATATAATGTGCCTTGTAATTTTGCCTAAGTAAAGACATGTCAACGGATTGGAGATTACACTATCAACGGACGGAATGAAGAATGTACCATCAACGGAATGAAGAATAAAGCCATCAACTAAATACATCTTACTACTATCAACGAATCACTATCACTTTTCTGAACAGTTGACAAAATGATAGTGACAGTTTTCTGACAGATCAAAAGGTGATGTAGAAGTGTACTTTGCATTGGGAGCCATTAAAATGGTCACTGGGAATGAGGAAACATTCCAATTTCCAATTAGGTTCTTGAGTGTGATCATAATAAGCATGAAGACAAAAGACAAGATCTTCAAGGAACATTGGACAAAAGGAATGAAAATCAAGCTACTGGCGGTTACCCTTTGTACATTTTAGAGTAGCCAAAAATAGCATTGTAAACTTGGGATATATAACCAAGTGTAGCAGTTCATGTTAAAGTAAGAAATGAGATAGAATAATTTTTTATTAGCTTTCTTTCAAGAGCACTCTCACTTTACTTTAAGAACTGAGCAATTGTGCTACGTTTGTAACACAGATTATTCCCGCAATAAAAACATCTCAGTTGGATCCTCAAAACATTCAACTGAAATTTTATATTTGCTTGTGTTTTTATTTTCTGTGTTAAATTATTTAAAAGTTGTTTTAAGTTTAAAAATATCTAGAATTGTATTCAACCCCCCCTTCTACAATTCGGTTAGGTCATTTGGGATTAACAGAAATACATCTCACTACTATCAACGAATCACTATCACTTTTCTGAACAGTTGACAAAATGACAGTGACAGTTTTCTGACAGATCAAAAGGTGATGTAGAAGTGTACTTTGCATTGGGAGCCATTTAAATGGTCACTGGGAATGAGGAAACATTCCAATTTCCAATTAGGTTCTTGAGTGTGATCATAATAAGCATGAAGACAAAAGACAAGATCTCCAAGGACCATTGGACAAAAGGAATGAAAAGCAAGCTACTGGCGGTTACCCTTTGTACATTTTAGAGTAGCCAAAAATAGCATTGTAAACTTGGGATTTATAACCAAGTGTAGCAGTTCATTTCATAGTAAGAAGTGAGATAGAATAATTTTGTATTAGCTTTCTTTCAAGAGCACTCTCACTCTACATTAAGAACTGAGCAGCTGTGCTACGTTTGTAACACAGATTATTCCCGCAATAAAAACATCTCAGTTGGATCCTCAAAACATCCAACTGAAATTTTATATTTGCTTGTGTGTTTTTATTTTCTGTGTTAAGTTATTTAAAAGTTGTTTTAAGTTTAGAAATATCTAGAATTGTATTCAACCCCCCCCCCCCGTCCTACAATTCTGTTAGGTCATTTGGGATTAACACAATACCAATCACTCTTTTCCTATACTTATTCCAATTGCCACATTCATCGGGATCAAGATACATGATATGTGAATCACGAGTGGGAACCCTTGCACCAATACGAATGAGGTCATTTCTTAATCGTTCAGATTCCTCACGCCTATAGGCCCATTCTTGACGAACGCCTGCAAAATACTCTTTCAGATCGCTTCGTTTTAACCTACGGTAATCGTCATCTCTTTCATCAAGCAACCAAACACGACACTCGTACTCACCCATTTTTTGTATTCCAAATTTAACAATACAGTTTGATTCCTTTCGTAAGGCACAAAATGAAGCTATAATCATCAATTATATATAACCTACTTGAAAGTGGAGTTGTCATGTCTTACTGGTTATGTAGGTCTTGAAGTGACCACTCATCTTTTCCAGAAAATTAAAGCTTTGTATCAATTGTCATTTTTTTCCAGAAATAATTGATCTCAAAAATAAAAAATGTGTAGTCATGTCAAAATAAAAATGAAGCCTTAAGCTGTCATGCTATCAGAATACAACTGTTGACATTATTATTGCTCTGCAAATGTAAAAGTGGTGTAGTCACGTCAACATAAAGGTTGCATTATTATCATGCTTGCAGATTTTGCGTGGTGAAATCAAAGAAATAAAATGCATCCAGTTGAATGTTATCTGTGATTGAATACGTGAATTCAAAGTAAGCATACGTGACTCAGATTCATTTGGTAAATGAATCATCCTAATAGATGACATAATGCGTCAAGTTGAATGTTATCTGCGATTGAATAAAAGTTTTGTTTTAGTCATTGTCGGACCTAAAAATACAATTGTTCTACATAATTTTTTTTTCATAATTTTGGCTCGTATAGAAGTACAAGGTTTGAAGTTTAATGCGGAACCCGGAAAAAAAATATATTACGTAGAAGAATATTTTTTATACCCCTAAAAGTGCCTACATAAATTATAATTATGTGTAGACCTCATTTTTGGAGTAAAATTTTACATAGTTACAATTAATATTTTTTTTCAATTTTTGGTTAGTAGCAAAGTAGAACATTTCAAGTTTAATATAGAAAAGAAAAAATGACATTTTAAATTTTGCAACTACATTTTTTAAACCTCTAAAATCGATTGATGAAAACCATTTTTTTACCAAGTAACAAACACTTTTTACTAAGTAACAAACAAACACAAGTGACAGAAAGAAGGAAAAAAAGAAAAAAATATATATAGGGGGTCGCCACTTCATGTGGCGGATTCTTCACAGGGTCGCCACATGAGGTGGCGCCCTGTACCATATTTGCACACTCCAACTTGGATGTACCATTTCTGCACAAATTATGTTCAGGTGTACCAGAAAACTAAAGGAGCCCTCCTTCTTCATTGACCCTGATATTCAAAAAATTCCACTACCCGTTATGAGTAGAATACATTAAGAATCACATCATGTGACCTTACATTGACTTATGGACCAGAAGAGAATAAAAATGTGGTTTTACAGTGTTTGTTATACAGTTATTAGTAGAAATAGTTAGTAGTCGATTTGTTAAGGTGCACGAAAATTGGTTCGGACACTGAATTATTGGAAAAAAATAGTTAGTAGAAATAGTACTATTATAGTACTTATACAACAAGTATGAAATGTCATAGCGCCAAAGGATTAATTAGTGTTCAAACAGCTTTTGAAAAAAACATAAAGCCTAGATCTAATTAGGGACTGAACCAAACAATAGAAGTAGGTTTTTAACAACAAGTCATTAAGTTGTTAAATTACTTCATACATAATCATGACGAAAGCCCAATGAGATGTACAATACTGAATTAAATTACTATGATCAAATCATTTTGTTGAGTCCGGGTCCAAAAGATATATTATTAATACGGTGTAGGAAAGATTTATTCAAATTGCGTTTTCCAATGGAGATTTTTTCGATACATACACAATAAAATTTACTCCAATTTAAGCATGCATGAGTAGCATAATACTGGAACTCACTGCTCTGGAATTCTGAATACTGTAGTGTGGTCACTCAATGGTGGTGAGACTGTTCAAGTTTGCTACGAAATATTGGCCAAAAGCACAAACCAAGAGTCAATATATAGGGGAATCTCAAGCCAAGTTTCTAACTCTCCCATTATAAATAAATCGTCCTTTAAAGTTTACTACTTATTACTCGATCTTCACAGGCACACACACACACACTCTCAATATATATCATTTGCCCACCCACTACGTTTTTCCCATGTTCGTAACCAGAAAAGCTAGAGCACCAGTAGCATCGTTTTCTTGGAGTAGGATATATAGCCACTTATTATTTACCATGACCCTTGTTAGGTCCTGATAAGTTTGTAGAAGGGGGGTTGAATACAAACTATACCGTTTTATCGAAATTTGTTCTTTGAATAATTAACAATTTAGAACAAATTAATGCGGAATATAAATGAAACAAGATTCAAGTTAAATATAACCTATATTAAACTTGAAGGGTGTTGCAAATACAATAAGGATTACAAAGTATTTATCTCAAACTAATTAATACAAATTTAGAATAAATTCGACATGAACTCTTCTAATATTTGTAATAAAAAGATCGAATGCTAAAAGCAAGTTCGAGATAAATTCTAGGGATAAAAATCCGCTAGATAATCAAAGCAATACAAGTAATCAACTTCTAGTGGTTTGGATTTAACAATACAAACTAGAATTAATTGCTTGAGAAGAAATGAGATTAAATGGCTTCTTCTGTTCTTGAGAGTAAATGCTTCTGTGTCTTGTTTTTGATTAACTGATATGTTCTGTCTGTACTGTCATGTCTTTAATACAATTGCAATTAGCCTTGTATGACCTGTTTATTAAATCAAAAAGATTTAATCAAACAATTCATACACTTGTATGACCTGAAGAATACATTCGGTAGAACCATGCTTCAGCAGTATGACCTACAAAAACTGTCCGGTATGACCTAGCATTCTTCTACCAACTCTCGGTATGACCAAGCAGAATTATACTGGTATGACCTGGCAGGATAGACTTGTATGACCTAAATCTGTCGGTATGACCAAGCACCTTTACAGGGCAGGTCATACCGAGCTAAACAGAGGTCATACTAGTAAACATAGAAAATCCTTTTAATTTATATAGTTAGATTAAATTCTAGATTAAATTAATTCTTTTATAGAATTAATTTAATAAATAATTTAAACAACTAAATAAATTAATTTAATAAATAAATTAATTCTGATAGAATTAATTTATTAATTAAATTGAATTAATAAATTAAAAAAGATAATTTAAAATCCTTGCATTCCTCTATCTCCTGAAAACCACTGAATATAGATGATTTAATTCCACTGATTGATGTCGTCATTCGATGCACTGTCTGGTTTCATGAATAACTGACTTCAATGATAATTCTTCATCTTTAAAACATTTAAAGCTGTGGCTTCTTTTCTTTAGCTCTGAATAAACTCTGTATCCTGTACTTCTTCTGTCACCAACTGGAAATCTCTGTCACTGTAGTAGATCCACTTTCTTGAATACTTCACTGAGGCTTGAACAATAAATTGAACTTCTTTCAATGTAGAATAACTTCAAGTCTGTAGATGACTTTGCTTCTCCATTCTCTTGACAGATAAAACTCTCTGAGATTCCTGTGACATATTAACTTATTATTTACTTATTACATACTTGTTTAAATTAAGTTGTTTCCTCGGAATATTAATAGGCCTAAACATATGCCTTTCAACCCTATATTCTTGCCTCTTCTTCATGATTATCCTTTTTTCTATTCCAAACCATTTCGCTATTACAAAAGTATAAATATGTATCGGGAGATTATATATGTTTCGTTATTTACAAGTTTATAATCTTCGAACATCTTTCACTACAAGAAAATTGTGCAAAATGATCGGTGTCCCTCCTAATACATAATGTTACATTTTTTCAATATTAAGATTTTGAAAATATATCAAAGTGTTCTTACAAAAAAATAAAAATTATAAGAGAGTTTTTCCAAAATTTACTAGGTACCTTCCCAAAAAGAATTCTGATCCCCCGATTATGACCCACATCATTGAAGAAAAGTTTTTGGTTAAAAAATCATAGTTTTTGGTTAAAAAAACATATAATTGTTGGACCAAACCTATACAATATCTCTCATCATTGTCTGATTCTTAGGAAATGAATTACCAAATAACACATGTTAGAATAATGGGGTCGTGTGATTTCACATCATTTTCACCAATAAAAATATTTAATGTTGTCATATCTTCATTGTCACGTTATTTTATAACTAATTTTGGTATTAAATTTGGTATCTCTAGAATTACTTTTAGAAAAATCATAAGAACGAGGACGCTAAACAAATGGAAGTCAATGAGACAAAGAGGACCAGCTTTTGGTAGAATGTAACTGTTAATGTAACATTCATACGGGTACACAACACAATACTAAAGTTGCAATCTTTCACATTGTTATGAGAACACCATATAAATGTTCAGGTTTATATAATTGACATCCATTATGCTTCTAGAAAGGTCATGAGTTATATATAGATAACTCATGCAAATATAAATTTGGTTGTTCATTGGTTCCCAGAAATTTTGGCAGTTGCATTGACCAACCGATGATCGAAACATGCACAACATATATATTAAGCTTACTGTTGACAAATTGTTTGTGCATCTAAAAATGTATAGAGTCTCTGATTCAATCATGCATTCGAATTGAAGTTTCTTTATCATAACAACATATATACACACTTCCGGTGAAGTGATATTGATGATTCTCAAGGCACTTTTGTGTTAATGGACACAACAAGATGCTCTTGGGGTCCCTGGTCTCGTTGTTATGCAATATGCATGTTTTATTTGTCATGTGACTTTAATTGTGTACGTTACGAGTTCTGGAGGGGGATGAGTTTAGTAGTTACTACAGCCTTCTTTCAGATCTTATAGGTTAAAAACTAAATTTATATGCTTCATTTATAATGGTGTAATAATATTAAATTTGGGTATTGTTAGTAACGTAAACTTGAATGGTAGTATTTCTGAAATCGAGATGAACCGTACGTACTAAACTATAATAAGAAATACAATAATTTGTTGTTTGGTTAACATTTTTTTATTAACGTCTTGTTTTTTGTGTATTTTTTAATATTAATTAATTTTAAATAAAAATAATAATAAATAAAGATATAATTATATTATAATAAGTAAAATGGGTATAATTAGTAATCGTCAAATTAATAAAAATCGTTAGAGATAATACTAACGTTATTTTATCAAAACTGTTAGGAACTATATATGTTGTTTCTTGATGATAACTAGACTAATTTAGTGAAAATTGTATAAGTAAAAATGTAGCTTTCAACGGATAGCATGCATTTGCAGCATCCGTAGAAGGGTAGCTTATCTACGGATAAGACTCAATGTAACATGCTTGTGCAATCCTGATGTGCAATCATGATGTGTAATCCTGATTTGTAATCCTGATGTAGAAGTTGAAGTATTAGTTTTTAGGTTGAATAAGTCATGTTGACTGTTAATGGATATGTAGAATAGGGATGCTAATTATAAATAGACCATGCCTTGTAATTTTACATAAGTGAAATTGACTGTATACGGATAACAGTGTTATTCCCAGAACAATGCAACCTAGATTGTAGAAGGGGGGGGGGGGGTTGAATACAATCTAGTTAAATTTACAAAACTTTTTCAAACCTTGTCGAGTATGAATATATGAATTTGTAAATTAACTAAATGCAGTCAAGCTTTGAACAAAAATAAATTCTTCAAGTTAAAAAGAAATGCAGGAGACAAGCTAACTTTTTAAACTTTTCAGGTGGGTTTCTCGGAAAAAGCCCACCTGAGTTGTATATTGAAGAATTCTCTGGTTTTGTTTTACAACAAACTCAAGCTGCTTACACAGATGATGAAAGAGAGCCTAAGTGTTTTTCTTTCAGCTTGGTGCTCTCTCCACACACTTCTATGCTACTCCATACAGTCTTATATACATCAACTATATGTTACAATCAAAACCTACAACATAATAAAAATATTACATTTTCGGTTCTGCTTGTTCACATGTTCGACTCTGAAGCTATTCTATTTGGGAAATGCCTTGGCTGGCATCACAGATAAACTTGTATAGTCCCAAAGAATGCTTTCTGGTTCCATGTGCTTCTTTCTTCAAGAATGACTAATTTCATGTAAATTGACCTAGCTTCCAAGCCCTCGTGACATCTGCATGAAAAAGACCTTTCCTTGAATACACGACTATCAAGTCACTATCAGCTGAGATAAGTGAACATGTAATTTTGCATATAGGTCCTCATGCTTGTCAAGCTTTTCCTTTGCGTTCAGTTAGAAGATAAACTTCTAGGTAGCTGCTGTAACTCTTATTTATCCTTCGAGACATAGAAGATAATGAATGACTTCATATTTCATTTGTAGGAATTTGAGCCTTCGAATATTTACAGTTTGACTCCCTATTCCATACATCTTTTACGTCGTTATCCATCATCTTCCAGTCACGGGTGTGTAATGGTGATCTCTGAGATTGTCCTCCATTCAACCTGTTAAATAAAGAAAACTTCAAAAGATTCCTTTACATAGATTTGCTTTTCTTGAATGTAATGAATATCAGTAGGCGTATTAATTCTTTATCTGTAGACTACTATTCTTCTTTATTTATCCGTAGAATAGCAATCTCAGAATATCAGTTGAAGTAATATCCTGAACTGTATCCATAGATAGAACATGACATCCTTAGCTGCATCCATAGGTAGAACATGACATCCTTAGCTGTATCTGTAGATAAACTATCTTCAGCTTTATCCGTAGATGGAATATCTGTTGATGAGATAAAATGTCCCCAGCTTCTATCCGTAGATGAGATAAGATGTCCTCAGCTTCTATCCGTAGATGAGATGAGATGCTTTCAGCTTTTATCCGTAGATAGATAAGACTTCCATAGCTTTCTCCGTATAACGGATACCTTTAACTTCATCTTTAGACAAAACATCTCTCATCCTTATTGACTCACCATTACTGAGTTGTTTTGGCAAACTTACCACTGAAACACTTGGTGCTTGATTAGACGTCTGTTGGTTTGATTCTGAATTGCTTCCTAACTTGATGACAGAATATCTTCCATACATTTGATGTGGCTTTTAGACCTTGGATAGATAAACTGCCTTCTAGTTAGCTTCCTGATTATCAGCTTCTATGATTTAGCTTTCTGACTATCAGCTTCGATATCATGATCAAATTCTTGTCTTGAGTATTTTTTTATCATCATTCCAAATGTGTCAACCCTAACAATCTCCTCTTATTTATGACTGTTAGAACTAGCATAAATCCTTATGTTGATGATAACAAAACCCTGCAAAGTTCTCAGTGATCTTCAGTTAGATGTTAATACTGGACAGAATTTGATGATGCTGCAAAAAAGAAAAATAAAATCTTGAAGCTGTCAGATCCCATATACTTTCCTGTAACTTAGTCTATACCTTCTTCTAAGGGGTTCCAATAGGTTGTAACCAAGGGTAGAGAAATTCTGAAGTCTAAGATCTCCTTCTAACTCCCCCTGAGAACAACATATCTTCTCTATCTATTTTCTCCCCTTTTTGTTATCAGCAAGTACGATAGAAGATGCATTAACTTAGTTACTGAATAAGAGATTTGGGTATAGGAATCCAACACTTCATGAATCGAAAGATTTCTCTCTGTAATCTCTCTATTCTTGCATCATGATCTCATCCTGGCTCACTTCACACAACTCACCTTCCCTTACTAAAGGGGTACTCAAAAACTCTCATTTTGCCATGCTGGAAGAAGTAGCATGCCTCTTATTCTCTCCATCTCCTTTAGCCTGGTCTCAAGCCAGCCTCTCCACTCGCTCCCTTCCCTCAATCCCAACAATATTGAATTCCTTGATACTCAGTTTGTATGAGCCGATTGATTTTGCAAGAAAAATCAGGAAAGTCAATATTGTATTTCTACGGATAACTGCTGTTAGGTTTATCCGTAGGTTGAGAGACACCTGTCTACGAATGAAGGATATCCGTAGAGGATTTTGAAGAATGAACTTGTGAAGTAGAAATTTATGTAAGTTCTGTGAAGATTGAATGTGACATTTAAGTGCACCGTGCTTACATCAAGATCATCAAGAAGAGACTAGTGATCCAACAAATTCTCTGAAAGAGAATGATCACTAGATGAATGGAGCTTCTCCAAGAGTTCAGAAAATGGAGAATCAAGTACTCATGAGTTGAATGCTGCAGTTATCACTTAATGAGGTGAAATGGAATAAGGACTGCATCCTCACATTTGAAGAAGATGCATCAAACTGAATTTAAGAATAGTGTGTGCTCCCCCTGTTCATGTGCATCCTTTTCCTTCCTACTTCAAGAAATAGAAATGGCATTAATTCACATTGTGTACACAGTGTTCCAAACCCTCATTAGTGCTCCTGGATAAGAGCATTTTTCAATGATCATAATCTTTTGAGAGACTACAATCAGAAAAGAGCTAATCCATTTTTAACCAGTATGCCTTTTTGAGAAGACATAAGGTAGTTTGGCTGGTAATCTCACCCTCACAATCCTTCTAGTGGTTTCTTGATGTTCACCACTGCCCTCACCCTCACTTAACTCCTTTATCACTCCCCACTGGTTGAGATTTGCTAGATTTTTCAACTACAGTTTGTTAAGAAATTGTAGAGGGAGTTAGGAATTGTTTATTGCATTTAGGGTGTAACTGATAGGGTAGATAACTTGGGGGTCATTCCAAACAGTTCTCATCTCAGTTTTTAGAAAGGCAAATAATTGTAATTTAGATTTTAGCAAGTGAGAGTCTGATAAAGATTATATATTTACCTTTTCTTAATCAGTGATGTACTTTTAAGAGCCTTCTCCATTGAAGGTTTATTCTCTCAAAGTTCAAGATTACCAGTTTCCCTTTAATTGTTACAACCTCCTCACTGAGATCATCAGAAGCTTCAAACAGCTAACTTGATTAGATTGACAAATTATTTCAAAATTTCTTCAAGTATTCTTCTGATGTTTCTTCTTTGAGTTCATGCAAAACAGATGAAACAATTATTGTGTAGCTCAGAGAGCTCACTAGACTGTTAGTTGTACAATAAGGGCTTCTTGATAACTCAGTCAAAGTTGATGATTTGATAGAACACAACAGGTATCTCTTGGATTATCAAGTACTGAAAGGTTGATAATCTTTTGAGATACAAAAATGATTCCAGGATAAATTTAGGTAACATGAACAAGTGGTTAACATAATTTCTTTCATATTGTTACTTATTCATGAGAGAGATCACCAACTAACTTTCAAAGCATGAATTTCCTACCTTGGTATTCAATTCAGTTTTGTAAATAGATGGTATGAGAATTCTAAAAGAATACTCATTTATCTCCTCAAAACTACTTTGCATGAGCTTTTCAGCTTAACAGCAAAGCTACTGATCAATAATGCCAGACATTATGTATACTACACGTATCTCAGCTAAAGATATATGACTTACAACGGCTGAGATTTAAAACTTAATTTTCTACAGATATAGATACTGCCTTTTTTCCGTATCCGTAGAGGAGCAAATGTAGTATCCATAGATGTAGAAAATTATCTACGGATAACAGTATCCATAGACAAAGTAAAGAACCCAATCCAGTGTTGTAAATGACTATCTACGGATAAGGATATCCATAGACAAAGCAAATTTTGATTTAGAGAAAATTTTCACTCTTTCTGGAAAACTTAGTTTTCAAGAAAGTCATTTGAACACTGGCTGCATATTTTGACATCAAAAATTAAGGAAGTGTGTTCATACCTCACTTACTTACCATCCTGGAGAGAATGATTTGTCAAGTAGCTTGGTACTGATGTCTGCTTTGTTGAGTCACACTTGGATCACAATGTATTTCCACTGTATTGTTCAACACAAAATCCTTCTAGTGAAAACCCTTGAAGAAAACTGGTCTGAGTACAATAGATCCAAAAATTCGCAAGGCAGATGTTCCACTCATTTCTTTAACCGAGACTTTTACTCAAGGAGAAAGACTTGATGTCCAGGAAGTAGACATGGAATACTGTAGGAGTTGGAAAATCTTGCCTTGATCCAAGTGAACACCTTATTCCTTCAACCCAATAAATATCTTCAAGAGGACTATCTTCTGGATTTTGGTACAAGCTTCTGGTGGCAGGTGTAGGATTTGAAGATGCAACTATATTCTCATCATTATGATTATGTGAGGTTGATCCTTGACCCAGAGAAACTCCCCATAAGTTCATTGGGGTGGTAACTCTGTGTTGTGATCCACCTTCGGATGCTTCATTTGGATTCCTACAGATGCTCCATTTTGGCTTCCTACGGATTCTCCATTTTGGCTTCCTACGGATGCTCCATTTGGCTTCCTACAGATGCTCCATTTGTCCCTTCCTTAGATGGCTCATTTGAACTTGAGTTATCCATATTCGAGAAAATCACTCTTGGAGGTACTGATTCATCCACATAATCATCATCTTCAGCGTACCATTAGCGACCTTCCACCTCAGTCTTAAATATGAGAGTTTCATGAAATCTCTCATCAATAAGATCTTGTTTTCTGGCATCATCAAAAACAGCCTGTACAGACTTCATGACAATGTTGATTCAGTGATTAAAAACCCTGTAGGCTTTTCCAGCTTCTGAGTAGATGAGAGATTTGATCTTTGACAGGATGTTCTCAGGGAGGCTAAGATAAAGAATATCCTGCACAACAGTCTTGATGTTGTCATGTCTAACAGGGTGATTGCATGCAAGTATGCAAAGGAAATTTGGGACACTTTGGAAACTCAATGCCAAGGATCTGCATCTGTCAAGAAAAACAGAAGGGCTCTACTGATTCAAGAGTATGAACAATTTGATGCTAGACCTGACTGATATGTATGATAGATTCCTGACACTCATGAACAATCTATCTCTAGTTGGCAAAGAGTATGTACCTGAAGATTCTAACACCAAGTTTCTGAGAGCTTTACCTGAAGAATGGGATACACAAACCTCAATCATTAGGCACCAGTATGATCTAAACACTGTGTCTCTTGATGAAGTTTATGGAATGCTAAGAACATATGATCTTGAGGTTCAACAAAGAAAGAATAAATCAAAAGGAAAAGCTGTGGAGGTCTCTAGAAGAAAATCAAGAGTGGTGGAGTTAGATCTTGATGACTCATCATCAGATATTGATGGCAATCCTTATGCTAATACTGATGATGATTCTACTGACTCATACATGGAAGAGATGGTTGCTATGATAGTCAGGGGCTTGAAGAAGATGAAGTTCAGGAAGGCTAAAAGACAAGGCAACTTTCAGAAAAAGACCTTCAATGTTGACAAAGACAAGTACATCAAGAAGGACAACAAAAGTGGCAAATTTGACAAGTCAAAGATAAGGTGCTACAAGTGTAATGGAATGGGGAACTTTGCAACTGAGTGCAAGAAGGCTAAAGCACTCATCACATCAAGCAAGGATTGGATGGACTCTTCCTCAGAATCTGACACTGAGGTGGTCAACTATGCCCTAATGGCCAATACTGATGAAACTGTTGTTCCTGATGAAAAGGTACCAAATACTGTTTTTGATTTTGATACTGATAATGCCTCTGAGTTAAGACATTTTCTAAAGTAATTGCATATTAGATTTAGAAGTCAAACTGCTGAAAATACTAGGATCTTATCTAAGATGACTGAACTTAGGAAAATGAATGAGCATCTAGAAGCTGAATTTTCTTTTATGCAAGAAGTACAAAAAGAATGTGATAATGCTAAACACATGCATTTAGAGATGAAATTTAAATGTACTTCTCTTGAAAAAGAACTTGAGTATGCTAATGAGAAAATCAGAACCTGGACAGATTCTGGAAGAAAATTTCATGAAATCAATACTTCTAAGAATTGGAAAGAATGTCTAGGATACAAGTCAGATGAAGAGAAGAAATTGAAAAAGAAAGTTGTTATAGATGGGACAGTAGATCCTATGACCTATAGACATGTTATAGACAAGACCAAATCAAAAATTAAGTCTGTTAAATTTGTGTTTGGTAATGATCCCAATTCTACTTTTGAAAAGGGATCTACTTCTGCTCAACCAGTCTCAAATGCTAAGTCTAAACCTGCTAAGAAAAATCAAAAGAAAAATGTAGGTTTATTGTCTCAGAAACAACTTAAGGAGAAAATGTGTGAGGTAACAGGTAAACAGAAGGAACCTACTGTCAAAAGAAACAAGAATGGTAAAGTTGGGATTAATAAAGAGAATAATTATAAGTTTATCCCAAATGCACCAAGAAAGTGTTGCTATACCTGTGGTAACTCTAATCATCTTGCTATTAATTGCAGGAAAAGTAAAAAGAAGGTTACTGAGATTCCTAGGTCTGATATTAGGATTAGATCAATATTTTATAAACCACAGAAGTCTTGTTTTCAATGTGGCAGTAAATGGCATTCTATTTATACTTGTGAAGAATACCATGATTTGTACTATAAATTTTATGATCCATTGCCTAAGTTTAATAAAAGTGCAAATTTTGGTAAACTTAAGAATGTGAACATGAAGCATGCATTTTACAATACTGATACTGACAAAGCAATTCTTGATGGACACAATCCTGTCAGGACTGCTAAAGTCAAAAAGTCTTCTACTGTTAAATCCAATAAAATGCATGGAAAGAGAACCCAACAAGTGTGGGTTCGTAGATGTTCTAACTAGTGTGTTGTTATTCTGATTGAAGGGAAAAAGGAAAAATGTGTTAGTCATGGATAGTGGATGTTCTGTGCACATGACCGGAAACAAAGCCCTGTTATCAGAATATGAGGAGAAAGCTGGCCCAAATGTGTCTTCTGGAGATGGCAACATTGGACAAACCTTGGGATATGGCAACATAATAATTCACAATGTCATCATTGAAAAAGTGGCTCTAGTGAAGGGACTAAAACACAACCTGTTGAGTATTAGTCAAATCACTGACAGAGGTTATCCTATCAACTTCTATTCCATATATTGTGAAGTAGTCAGCAAAGCATCAGGAAAAGTTGCACTCACTGGCTACAGGCATGGTAGCATTTATGAAGCCAACATTCACACCAATACTGATGACTCCCCTACTTGTCTCATCAGTAAAACATGAGTAGATGAAAGTTGGAATTGGCACAAGAAGCTTTCTCATCTCAACTTCAGCAATATCAATGAGTTGGTTAAGAAAGACTTGGTGAGAGGATTACCTAAAGCATTGTATATTCCTGATGGACTCTGTGATGCTTGTCAGAAGGCCAAACAGAGAAGAACATCATTCAAGAGTAAATCTGAATCCTCTATTGAAGAACCATATCACATGCTACATCTTGACCTATTTGGACCAGTCAACATTATGTCTATTAGTAAGAAAAGGTACACTCTTGTAATTGTTGATGAATATTCTAGATTCACCTGGGTGTATTTTCTACACAGAAAAGATGAGACTCCAGAAATACTGTTGGACCATATGAGAATGATTGAGACAGGCACAAAGTACAAAGTCAAGATACTGAGGAGTGATAATGGTACTGAATTCAAGAATTCAAAGATGGAAGAGTTCTGCAAATACAAAGGAATCATACAACAATTCTCTGCTCCTGGCACACCCCAGCAAAATGGAGTAGTTGAAAGAAATAATAGAACTCTTACTGAAGCTGGCAGAACTATGTTGGAAGAAGCTAAATTGCCTACATATTTCCGGGCAGAAGCAGTCAATACAACATGCTATACTCAAAATCTCACACTGATAAACAGACATGGTGTAACTCCCTATGAAATGCTCAAGGAGAAGAAACCTAGTTTGAAGCATCTGCATGTGTTTGGCTGTAAATGTTTTGTTCTCAGAACTCATCCTGAACAGCTAGGGAAATTTGAAACAAAGGCTGATGAGGGAATTTTTATTGGCTATCCTGCATCAAGAGCCTTTAGAGTTTTTAACTTGAGAACCAGGACTGCCATGGAGTCAATACATGTATCTTTTGATGATAAGAAAATAACTGGAATCAATGAAGACTCTCATGACAGTTTGGTCTTTGAAAATGAAGCTACCAAGGAACCTGAAGAACAAGAATTAGATACTAACACTTCATCAGATACTGATGGGTCACCAAATCCTGATGACACATCAAATCCTGATGACACATCAAATCCTGATGATGCACCAAATACTGATGGTGCTAATACTGATGGTGCTATTTCTGATGACACAAATAATGGTGACACTACTAGCAGTGCAATTGTTGAGGGGGATCAACAACAATCTGCTACTAACTCTGAGTCTACTCAATCATCATAATAATATTCATAATATATATATATTATATATATAAAATATATATATAATATTCATAATATTATATATATAATCATCATAACAATATGCTACTAACTTAAGTGAATATTCATAATAATATTCACTTAATTAAATAAATATTCAAAATAATATTTTTAATAATATTATTTAAATATTTCACATTAAATATCCAATAATATATATATTGGAATATTTAATCAACATTTTAAAATATAACTGTCCCTGGAACCCTCCAGCTTCCGACAGTATAATCCAGACAAAATACTAATTTGACTCCCGGTCTAAGTTTTAAAATCCTCGTACGAGCGCTCTACCCTTAGAGCCTCTATAACACCTCGGTTTATATCTAATATTTACATAGCATGTAAACCCTTATATCTTATAAAGCTTTTTATCAAAAGCGTAAACAGTTCATAAATATTTTTACCGCATGAAAACAGAATATATCACAATAACATCATTTATATGATGTCGGGTTTGAAAACTGACATGCATCTATCATATGCATATACTACATCTCAACATTTTTAATACCATCACGTCTATATACGATGTAAGGTTTGAAAGCATGCATGATATCATATCATATGCATATACTACATCTCAACATTTTTAATACCATCACATCTATATACGATGTAAGGTTTGAAAGCATGCATGATATCATATCATATGCATATACTACATCTCAACATTTTTAATACCATTACATCTATATACGATGTAAGGTTTGAAAGCATGCATGATATCATATCATATGCATCATCAGTATAAGTAATGGAAAACATCATGGGATGAGAAACTTGCCTCGGGTTCTTGGTTGTTATGGGTTCGAGAACTTGTCGGAAAATCTATAAACAAGGAAATACTTGATCAGTCCCCTTGCTTAATCATTTAAAGTGCATTTAACTTAAGCACTAACGTTCTATTAACGAACATCAAATGTCTCGCTCTTGGTCACTTATAACCTCATGACATTCTGTAAACTCTTAAGTCAAAAGTTTGGGTGGAAATCTATTCTCAAAACCCAAGTACTTTACCATTGCTAACTCATTGTTTTTAACCATCCCCTTAAGGGTATTTCACTCGCGCAACTTTTGTTCCCGCATTTTTATAAAATCGAAAAATCATCATTTTAACACGAAACCTCCTTGGTTCCCTTCCTAATTGTCCATACTAGTATCCACATTAATATCTCGACCCAATTCCATTTTTAAAGGTTTTGATCACAATCTCAAAGTTCATGCAGTGAACAACTTAGTTATCTGAAACCGCTTTGACTAAAACGGATGTTTCTCCTAAACCGTAAATCGAAACGATGCGATTCTTTCGCTAAAACAAACTAAAAAACAGAGTCTACATGATCATGGTCAGAAAACCTTATGGTTATGCCTAGAAGGTAACCGTGGTCTGTTAGGAATATGTTGTTCTTGATGATAAACATAAAACACTTAGTAGAATTTGTGTAAAGTTATTTTGTAGCTGTCAACGAAATGGCATGCTTTGCAGCATTCCGTTGACAGGAAGCTCATCAACGAAATGAGTGATGTAGCAATTGCACTGTACAATACTTCACAGTTTGATATACATTTTGTTGTATGTACTAGATAGGTTTTCTAAGTCATGTTGACTAAGTACTAGATAGGCAAAATAGGTTGGTTAATTGTAAATATATTATGCCTTGTAATTTTGCCTAAGTGAAGACATGTCAACGGTATGAAGATTACTCTGTCAACGGTATGGAGTTTACTCATCAACGAAACGAGGGAAACACCATCAACGGAATGAAGAATAAAGCTATCAACGAAACACATCTCCCTGCTATCAACGAATCATTATTGCTTTTCTGAATAGTTGACAAAGTGATAGTGACAGTTTACTGAACAGATCTAAAGGTGATGTGGAAGTGTACTTTGCATTGGAAACCATTAAAATGGACATGGGGAATAAGGAAACATCCCAGTTTCCAATTGGGTCTTGGGAGTGATCATAAAAAGCATGAAGACAAAAGCAAGGATCTCCAAGGACCACTGGACAAAGGGATGAAAAGCAAACTATTGGCGGTTACTCATTGTACTTTTAGTGTAGCCAAAAATAGGGTTGTAAACTTGGGGATATATAACCAAGTGTAGCAGTTACTTTAACAAGAGAGAAAAAAAACAAATAGTTTGTATTAGCTATCCTTGAGAGCATTCTTCTCTACAACCTTGTAACTGAGCAGCTGTGTACTTTTGTATCACAGATTATTTCCGCAATAAAAATCACTTCAGTTGGATCATCAAACAATCCAACTGAAATTATTTATGTGCTTGTGATTTTTACTTTAAGTTCAGTTTTTATTTGTAAGTTGTTTTAAGTTTAAGAAATATCAAGAATTGTATTCAACCCCCCCCCCCCCCCCCCCTTCTACAATTCTGTTAGGTCATTTGGGATTAACAATTGGTATCAAAGCAAGCTTCTAACATACAAGAAGTTTAAAGATCAAGACCAAAAACAGAAACCATGGTGAAGAAGGATGCAGGTGTGAAAATACCAGTTCTTGATAAGGACAATTACTTTCACTGGAAAGTAAAGATGCATTTACATCTCATGTCTATGGATGAGAGGTATGTAGACTGCATTGAGAAAGGTCCACACGTTCCCATGAAGCTTGATTCTAGAGTTGGACTGCCAGATGATGCTCCTGATGTAGAGATTCCAAAACCTGTCTCAGAATGGACTGTTGAAGATGTTGCAGAAGTCCATAAAGACAAAAGAACCATGAACATTCTGTTTAATGGTTTGGAGCAAGAGATGTTTGACAATGTCATAAACTGTACAACCTCCAAAGAAGTATGGGACACTGTTAGAACTCTCTGTGAAGGAACTGAGCAAGTCAGGGAAAATAAAATGCAACTCCTTATACAACAATATGAGCATTTTCATTTTAAAGCTGGTGAAACCCTAAATGACACGTTTAGTAGGTTTCAGAAGCTTTTGAATGGATTAAAGTTGTATGGGAGGATCTATCAAACCAAGGATTCAAACCTTAAATTTTTTAGAGCTCTTCCAAAAGAATGGAAGCCTATGACTGTTTCTCTCAGAAACACTCAAGAGTACAAAGACTACACTCTTGAAAGGCTTTATGGAACCTTGAAGACATATGAGTTGGAAATGGAGCAAGATGAAGAAATTGAAAAGGTACAGAAGAAGGGTGGATCTATTGCATTGATTGCATCTGTGAACCAACTGGAAGATGACACTGAAGAAGCTGCAAAGGCCACAACTAGTCGAGCTAGTTGTAGAAGTGATGTTAGCCAGGGTAAAGGTAAGATGACAGAAGAAGAAGAACCAGAACCAGCCAACTTGGATGACTTAGATGAGATTGATGAACACATTGCTTTTCTGTCAAGAAAATTCTCTAAGTTCAAGTTCAAAAGAAACTCAGAAGCAAGGCCACCAAGGAGAGACTTTCAACCTAACAAAAGTAACTGGATTGAAAAGTCTAAATCTAAATGTTTCAATTGTGGAATGCTTGGTCACTTTGCTGGAGACTGCAGAAAGCCCAAGATTGAGAAGGGCAACAGGAAATTTGAGCCTGTTGATTATAAAAAGAAATACTTTGAACTTCTCAAGCAAAAAGAAAAGGCTTTCATGTCTCAGGAGTATGATTGGGCTGGTAATGGTGAAGATTCTGATGATGATGTTGAATATGTCAACCTGGCTCTTATGGCTAACAATCATGAGCAGGAAGCAAGCTCCTCAAGCAACCAGGTAACAATTACTAATCTTTCTGAGCTTTCTAAAGAGGAATGCGATAGTGCAGTAAATGAAATGTCTACTGTATTATATAATTTACGTGTTACTCTTAAATCACTTACCAAAGAGAATTCAAGAATAAAAGAGACTAATTTGCTCTTAAGTGATAGGAATGCAATGTTAGAAGCACAGCTCATTGAATTTGAGAAAATGAGATGTGTTAGTAGGGATGCTAAGAAGGAACTTGAGAACGTGTTACAAAGGGAAGAAATTCTTAAGACACAACTTGAAATAGAACAAAGTGTGATTGCTAAATGGAAAGATGCCAGGAATGTTGCTACCAACATCATTAATGTTCAAGGTATGGAATCTTTCTGTGAACAATCATGGAAAAAGAACAAAGAGAAACTAGGGTATGTTTGTGAAACCTTAGAATTAGAAACAGAGTCAACAAACAACAATGATCATTTGTTGAAGGTTGATATGTCAACGGAATGCAATGTTTCGTTGACAGATGAACCATCAACCGATCAGGGTGTTTCGTTGACAGAGAAAAGAAAAGATGAACTCACTAGACTTAATAATAAGTATGGTCCTGTCACCAAGAACTTTGTTCAAGGTGAGTCTAGTAAATCAAAGAAAGTTGAGAAGCTTGTTGAGAGAGCTAATGTAGGTCACTTGTCCAACAAGCAATTGAAAGATAAGTTAGAGAATGTTCAAGTTGAGGCTAAGGGAAATAAAAAGAATAACAGGAATGGCAAAGTAGGAATTAACAAACACAACAATTACACACCTGATAAATATGCTCCTAGAAAGACATGTGTTAATTGTGGAAGTGTTAGTCATTTATCTACTAACTGCAAATCTGTTAAGAAGACTGTTAAAGTGAAAATTCCCAAGCCTGCAATGAATAGTTCTATGCCTACAATGCCTGTTATGCCTAACATGTTTGCTCCATATGCACAATTTCAAAATCCATATGCCAGCATGCCATTTGTGTCTAATCCATACATGAATATGTTTACTGTGCCACAAATGCCATGGAATATGAATAACATGTTTGTTCCTCCAATTATGCATGCTGTGAATGAAAATGTGAGCAATCCTCAGAAATCAACACCAAGGATAAAGATTGATTTAAATCAATCTGAGCCCAAGGTGAAAAATGATATAAAAGGAAAAGCAAAGGCTAACAAAACAGGACCCAAGGAAACTTGGGTACCAAAATCGACTTGATTTGATTTTATTGTGTGCAGGGAGACAAAAGGAATCTTTGGTACTTGGATAGTGGTTGTTCAAGACACATGACTGGTGATTCTACCCTGCTCACAGAGTTTCAGGAAAGAGCTGGCCCTTGTATTGCTTTTGGAGATGACAGCAAAGGCTACACTAAGGGATATGGCTTGATTTCAAAAGAGAATGTCATCATAGATGAAGTTGCATTGGTGGATGGTCTTAAGCACAATTTGCTTAGTATCAGCCAACTTTGTGACAAAGGATTTTTAGTTACTTTTTCTAAAGAAGCCTGTGTTGTTTCTAAAGGAGGAAACAACAATGTGGTAATGACTGGATTCAGAAGAGGGAATGTGTACATTGCTGACTTTAGTAGCACAAGTTCAGAAACCATCACTTGTCTTTTCAGCAAGGCAAGCAAGGATGAAAGTTGGCTATGGCACAAGAAATTATCTCATCTGAATTTTAAAGTTATGAATGACTTGGTGAGGAAAGATCTTGCTAGAGGAATTCCACAGGTGGAGTTTTCCAAGGATGGTTTGTGTGATGCCTGTCAAAAAGGGAAACAAAAGAAGGCATCATTCAAAAGCAAGACAGAGTCATCAATTGTCCATCAGCTTGAGTTGCTTTATATGGATTTGTTTGGCCCTGTAAATGTCATGTCTATTTCAAAGAAGAAATATTGTCTTGTGATTGTTGATGATTTTTCTAGATTTACATGGACTTTCTTTTTGCTCTCCAAAGATGAGGCAAGTGAAATCATTATCAATCACATCAAGATGGTAAACAATCATCCTGACTTGAAAGTAAGAAGGATTAGGAGTGACAATGGGACAGAATTCAAGAATTCAAGCATGAAGGTGTTCTGTGAAGAAAATGGTATTTTGCATGAGTTTTCAGCAGCAAGGACACCACAGCAAAATGGTGTAGTTGAAAGGAAAAACAGAACACTTATTGAAGCTGCAAGGACAATGCTAGATGAATCAAAGTTACCAACTTATTTTTGGGCTGAGGCAGTTAATACAGCTTGCTTCACTCAGAATATTTCTTTGATTAATCAGGCCAAAGGAATGACCCCTTATCAGCTACTCAAAAGAAAGAAGCCACTATTGGATTTTCTTCATGTCTTTGGATGCAAGTGCTTTGTTCTGAGAAATCAAGCTGAGCATTTGGGGAAATTTGAAGCAAAGGCAGATGAAGCAATATTTGTGGGATATGCAGCAGGGAAAGCCTACAGAGTCTATAATCTCAGAACCAACATTGTTATGGAATCGGTACATGTCGTTTTTGATGATCTCAAAATTCAAGGTCTCTGTGATGAAGGTTTCCGTGAAAGTCTTTCTTTTGAAAATGAGGAAGGAGATCAAGTGAATCATGTTAAGGCTACTGAGAAACAGCCTAAAGTTGTTGTATCTAGCACAGATGAAAGCAGCAGTGAAGATGAAATTGCTGCATTAAGATTGAAAAGAATAGCTGCTAGCAGACCAAATGGTCATTTCGTTGACAGTCATGATGGTGGATTCGTTGACAGTCAAAATGAGCGTTTCGTTGACCGCCAAAATGGTAATACCGTTGACAGTCATAGAAATGCTTCTAGAAGTGATCATTTAGGGACAACTAACTCAGGGGGAGTTTCTCAAGGACAAATATCCAATCAAGGCAATCATGATCATGAAGCTACCTCTTCAAGAGCAAATCTACCTCCCTCAAGGAAATGGACTAAAGATCATCCCTTTGAACTTATTATAGGTGATGTGTCTTCAAAAGTCCAAACTAGAAGAGCAACTCAAGAAGAATGTCTATATAGTAGCTTTCTGTCTCAAGATGAGCCAAAGAAAGTTGAGGATGCACTTCTAGATCCAGATTGGGTTTTGGCTATGCAAGAAGAGCTAAACCAATTTGAAAGGAACAATGTTTGGAAGCTGGTGCCCAAGCCTAAGGACAGGAGTGTCATAGGCACAAAATGGGTGTTCAGAAACAAGATGGATGAAAATGGCATAGTCACAAGGAACAAAGCAAGGCTGGTTGCAAAAGGCTATTCACAGGAAGAAGGAATTGATTTTGATGAAACATTTGCTCCTGTTGCAAGACTAGAAGCAATAAGGATTTTCCTAGCCTATGCAGCCCATGCCAATTTCAATGTCTATCAAGTGGATGTGAAGAGTGCTTTTCTGAATGGGGAATTGGAAGAGGAGGTGTATGTAAGTCAACCTCCTGGTTTTGAAGATGATGATTTTCCAGAATATGTATACTTCCTCCTCAAGGCACTCTATGGTTTGAAACAAGCACCTAGAGCCTGGTATGACACACTTTCACAGTTCCTCCTTGAGAATCACTTCACTAGAGGTACTGTAGATAAAACTCTTTTTCACAGGGTTGTGAATGGTTCTACTATACTTGTTCAAATTTATGTAGATGACATAATCTTTGGGTCTACAGATGTGAAACTTTGTCAAAAGTTTGCCAAGCTTATGCAAAGTAAATATGAAATGAGCATGATGGGAGAATTAACTTACTTTCTTGGTCTTCAAGTGAAGCAAGTTAATGAAGGCATTTTCATTAGTCAAACAAAATATATTCATGATTTATTAAAGAAGTTTAATTTAATGGAATGCTCTCCTGCCAAAACTCCCATGCCTACTGCCACCAAACTTGAATTGAATACTAAGGAAAAATCTGTGGACATTTCAGGTTACAGAGGCATGGTAGGCTCACTTTTATATTTAACAGCTAGTAGACCTGATATTATGTTTGCTACATGTCTATGTGCTAGATTTCAGGCTGATCCTAGGGAATCCCATTTAGTTGCTATTAAAAGAATTTTCAGATATCTCAAAGGAACACCAAACCTTGGCATTTGGTATCCTAGAGAATCTGGCTTTGAACTAATTGGTTATTCAGATGCAGATTTTGCAGGACGTAAAATTGACAGGAAAAGCACAACAGGCACCTGTCAATTCTTAGGAAACAAGCTTGTCTCATGGTTCAGCAAGAAACAAAACTCAGTTTCTACCTCCACAGCTGAGGCTGAGTATATTGCAGCTGGAAGTTGTTGTGCACAGATTTTATGGATGAAAAATCAACTACTTGATTATGGATTAAGAGTTGAGAAAATTCCAATTTTCTGTGACAACACTAGTGCCATTGCCATTACTGAGAATCCAGCGCAGCATTCAAGGACCAAGCACATTGACATCAAGTACCATTTCATTAGAGAACATGTTATGAATGGTACTGTGGAGTTACATTTTGTTCCAAGTGAACAACAACTCGCAGACATCTTTACCAAGCCACTTGATGAATCCACATTCTCAAGACTAGTAAGTGAGCTAGGTATGCTAAATTTCTCTTAATTATTTTGAGATTTTTGCAAGTTAAAATGCAGCCAGAAACTTTCTATGTTTTTCTGTGAATTAATTTTCTCAGGAAAAAGTGAAATTTTGTCTAAGTCAAAATTACTATGTCAACGAAACGAACCATTTCGTTGACAGACTTAGCATTTTTCTGGGTGTTTCGTTGATAGCTCTTTTATATCAACGAAACACAGCTTTATCAACGAAATAAGACGGGACTTTAACCGCCCAATCCTGATTCGTTGATTTAGCGCTTTTAATCTGAACCGTTGAAATTTGACACGTCCGTTACCACGATCTGTGCATACACCCCTGTAAGTATAAATCATGGTAATTCTTTAAAAGTAACGGTTATATTTTTAAGCCAATCCAGTAATTTACATTTATTATTGGACTCTTTTTCTGAGAATTTTTGGGGGAGTATTTAAGAAATTCTATTTTCTTTATTTTCTTTTTACCTGTTCTCAAAAATTCCAAAGGCTTTTCTCTCTTCTTCTCTCTAACAAGCAATTTAGCTCGAAGCTTTTCTTCACACAACAATGGCACCCATAGTCAAGCTTATGTCTGCTGGAGGGTTCATTTACGAAAAGAACAACTCAATCCCATTTGTTGTCAAGGAGGGTCCAAACAGTACCTTTTTCAAGATGATGGACTTCATGAAGAACTGCAAGTTGAGCTATGCTATGTTTCACTCAACTCCTCTCTATAATGAGATAATCGATGAGATTTGGACCTCGTGTGAGTATAGTGGAACAAACTGCACACTGCAATTCACCATACAAGGTAAAGAGTACATAGTTAATTCTGATGTATTGCAAGCATGTTTACATATTCCTGAAAATAACTGTGATGCTTTGCCTACAATCACTGAAATGGTTAACTTGCTAAATTCAATAAACTACTCTTTGCCTACTGATAATCTGGGTAGAATAATTAGGAGAGGTTTGGTTAGGGAATATAGTTATTTAGCTGATGCATTTATCAAGGTCTTTTCTGGTAAGATTAGTAATTTTGATGCATTAACTAATTCCATGTTGATTCTTTTTACCATGCTCCTAACAGATAGATATTACAACTTTAGCACCCAACTTATGTATGAAATTGGTGCTAAGTTGGGTGATAAGGCTAATAGGAAAAAGAATATCTATTATGCTAGGTTTCTGATGATGTTGGCTAATCATGTTAGTCCAACACCATTAGTTATTTCTAACCCTGTTTCCAAGTTTGAGTGTTTTGTGCAAGAAAAGAGAGTACTGACAGACATACTGAGGCTGAACCACAATGGTGAGGTTCCAGTGGTATATCTGCCAGTAATTGAGGTAACTACTGCTATCCCTTCTAGTATAATTGTTACTTCAACTATATCACCCAGTACTGTTGCTGTGGAGTCTGTAGTTGTGACCCAACAGGCTCCTACCCCAGCAACAGGACCAAAATCAAAGAAATCCTCCAAGCCAACCTCAGGTGCTTCCCAAAAGGCACCTGTTGTAAAATCCACTACACAACCTAAGGGGAGTGTTGTAGGTGCTGTGAGAGGTGAGGGAAGGGGTGAACATAAAAGAAACCCTAAGGATAAGGAAGGACAGGTGAGTGAAATCCAGCCAAGCCCCATTGTGTCTTCCCAACAAGGCACAATGAGTAAAATGGATTTAAACACAAGTCTAATTGCATCCTCCCAAAAGGATGTGATTATTGAAACAAGTTCTCAACCTAGAGCACAGTCCAAAAGGGTAAGGGACACTTCAAGCCCACAGTCTACTTTTTCCCAATACCAAAGGAGAGTGAAGCAAAAGTCCAAGGGTACACAGGGTGCACACACTCTGGAAGCTACACTTCCAGTTTCACAAATTCAGTTTGATGTAACCCCTATCATTACTCTGGGGTTACAGTCCCATTCTCTAAACATCAACTTTGAACTATCTCCATCAAATTCACCAACTTTATCTCTAGATGTGGACATGATCCATACATCTATTCCTGATTCTCCAACTCTAATCTTGGAGAAGCCCCACTCTGAAGCTGGTGGCCATCACTTGTTAAGTGATTTGTTGGGCCATCAACCAATTTTTTCTGAAGTTGCAAGCGGATCTGTGGACAAATCTCTAAAATCAATCACCACAGATTCTACTGTAATTTCACTTTCTCAAAGTGCTTTATTGACTTCATCAACGAAACAGCTTCTTTCGTTGACAAGTGTTTCTCCATCAACGGTATCCATACCGTTGACAATTCAATCTACCATTCCGTTGATAGGTCAATCTACACCCCTTATTGAAAATCCAGTTGTTTCCACAACTAGTGTAGATGACATGGTGGTAGTTGAGACACTGTTAGGTTTGAAAGGGAGTGAAACTGAGAGGCTGGCTTGCAGCCAGGCAAAAGGAGAGTCTGAGAGTGAGAGGCTGGCTATTTCTTCCAGCCAGGCAAAAGGAGAGATTGAGAGTACCACCTTAGTAGGTGAAGGTGAGGGTGTGAGAGGTGTGAGCCATGGGGAGCCCATGATGCAAGAAAAGAGTGGAGAGAGAGAAGGGACTACAGGAGCCATAAGGATGGAAGCAGCCATTGCAAGTGAGTTAATGGGGGTCAGTGAGGGAGAACGGGAACTTTCCTTCCAAGAGCATTATCAACAAACTCTGGATATTATTTCCCTGGATCCTGAGACCTTTACTCATCCTGTGTCAGCCTATCAAGTTATGGCTCAATAGGGCAATGTGGAGGCAGAAAGGTCACTCAACTTAATTCATACTACTGCATCAATGCAAAGAGCAAAGGATGCCTTGACCAATCTACCTCCAGGAGCTGCAGCAAGTGGAGAATTTGAGTTTTCTGATGATGAAGACAGCTTTGGTGACAATCTACAGGTGGCCACTAATACACAAACTGGGACTTCTGTGGTGCCTCCTACACCAAACTGGCTTTCTCAAGATATGCATGGTAGATCCAACTTGGATGCTGCTATTACAAGGCAATACAATGAGGCATATCTAGCTCATGAGTCAGCAACTGCAAGGGACAAGGAATTCTATAAGGCCATAATGGATTCTCTGGAAATTCAAAGGCTACAAATGTTGCAGACAAGGATTGAAGCTACAGAAATAAAGGATTCAATTAGCAACCTTAGGGATGCTACTGACAGGAGGCTAGATGAAAAGCTTCCTCTTCACACTGTCTCCAAGATGTCAAGGTTTTTCACCAAGGAACCTGAAGTGTCCTCATCTTTGAAAACTCTCTCCTCTAGAGTGGACAAAGTTGAGGCTACACTTTCTCACATGCAGAAGGAACAGGAGAAGCAAACTAGCCTACTCACCCAGCTTCTGGCAGCTCAAGGAATCCCTATCATCTCCCTTGATGATAACAAAAAGGGGGAGAAAACTAAGGAGCTAGAGATACAAATTACAAAGGTTTTGGTCCCAGCCATCTCCTTGCCAGAAGAGCCATTAGCAATGGGGGAGTTTGGAAAGCAGAAAAAGGATGGCATTGACCTGATCCAGGAAGCTTCTATGAGGATGAGACTTGCAGAACAAATCAAAGACCATTGGTCCAACATAGAAGCAAGGGTCAAGAAAATTGCTGGAACTACAAAGGACTCCAATCCATCAACGGATCAACCATCAACGGATCAACCATCAACGAATGCCATGGTTCTAGTGTCAACGGAATGGGAGCCACAGACCAATTCTTTCTATAAGGTAGAGCCCCTTCTACATGGAGTCACTCAAGGTCCAAGGAAGGAAAAAGGACAAACTTCATGCATTAGGGATGTGGAACAAGCTACACTCCAAAGAAGCCTATCTCCCAAGTCCCCTGCTAAACCAAAGGGCAAAAATACAGAAAGGACTTTCTATCCTGCACCTTATCCAGATGAGCTCAAGCTTCTTGGTCTACTTATCACAAAAAGCAAGGAAATCAATGATTATGAGATAAGGAAGCAAAGGGCAATTGTCTACAGGAATGGACAACAAATTTGTGTTTGGGCTGGTCACCCAAACTTTGCTGAAGCTAAAGCTGAAGAGTCAGAAAGAGCAGCAATGCAAGCCCTTGCTGTTGCTCAGTCTCTTGATGAAGAAGAAAGACAGCAAGAAGAAAAAGCAAGAGAGGAAAGGAGTGCAAAGAAGAGCACAAGGCAACCAAAGGCAAGAGCTAGGAGAAACATAGCCTTTGAGAATGATGACTTTCAGAACACTGCATCAGACTCTTCTGTACCAATTGCACCTCCAACAAATCCTGATCCAGTTTCAGAGGTAAAGTTAGCCTGTGATCCCAATCATCCTGTAAATTTCCATGATCAACCAATTGAGCCAAAGGAAGAGCCAATTGAGTTTGATGAGGCCAACTTCCCAAAATTCCTATTTGAAAAGGATCAGCCAATGAAGACCAAGAAAAGGGCTGTCAAGGCAAAGCCAGTATTTGTGAGAAAGCCACAACCTCAAAAACCCCTACAAATCCAGAGGACTGCATGTACATTGCTGACATCAGGGAAGAATCTAGCTTACATCTTGATTTAGACAACCTGGTGGAAGTAAGGGGCATTGCAGCTTCTCAAAAGATGCCTGAAAGATTAGTTTTCACATTCAAGGGTGGTAGAGAACAAGTATGGCCTCTCTACAGAATTTTAGGAGAAGACTACCAAACACTACTCACAGTGTTTAGATGCTTGAAGAAAGACTTTGGCTTCACCAAAACAGCCAAGTCTGAGGTGGTCTCCAAAATATGTCAAATAAAGGCTAGCTGGAACAAGCCTGAGGCTCTTCCCAGGATGCTTAGAGTGCCCTCAACAGGAAAGAAGATCCATCTTCAACCTTACTGGATGATGGAATTTAAGGACAAGGACAATTGCAGAAGGTTCTTCAGGATGGAAGACCAGCTGGATAAGGCATCTAATCAAACTCTAAAGCTTATGCAATCCAAGCTTGGTGATCAGGATGAGGAAGAGAAGATCTTCTACAGAAGGCTACAGGTCCAGATTGAGGAAAACAACTCTAAGAGAGGGAAGAAGACTATGCCACAAAGAAGACAAAGATGAATCATTTGCTCAGTCTAGAGGAGCACTTCTGGGCATTAGTCTGGTAAGTCTTGTATTTTGTTCAAAATATTATGAAGCTTAAATGCATTTTCTACTTTTGTAATTTATAATGTATCTGAGTGTTTTTGTTATCATCAAGTCTCTTGATTTATGGCTGTTATTCTATCAGTCATAAATTGGGGGAGATTGTTAGGAATATGTTGTTCTTGATGATAAACATAAAACACTTAGTAGAATTTGTGTAAAGTTATTTTGTAGCTGTCAACGAAATGGCATGCTTTGCAGCATTCCGTTGACAGGAAGCTCATCAACGAAATGAGTGATGTAGCAATTGCACTGTACAATACTTCACAGTTTGATATGCATTTTGTTGTATGTACTAGATAGGTTTTCTAAGTCATGTTGACTAAGTACTAGATAGGCAAAATAGGTTGGTTAATTGTAAATATATTATGCCTTGTAATTTTGCCTAAGTGAAGACATGTCAACGGTATGAAGATTACTCTGTCAACGGTATGGAGTTTACTCATCAACGAAATGGAGAATAAAACTATCAACGAAACACATCTCCCTGCCATCAACGAATCATTATTGCTTTTCTGAATAGTTGACAAAGTGATAGTGACAGGTTACTGAACAGATCTAAAGGTGATGTGGAAGTGTACTTTGCATTGGAAACCATTAAAATGGACATGGGGAATAAGGAAACATCCCAGTTTCCAATTGGGCTCTTGGGAGTGATCATAATAAGCATGAAGACAAAAGCAAGGATCTCCAAGGACCACTGGACAAAGGGATGAAAAGCAAATTATTGGAGGTTACCTTTAGTGTACTTTAGTGTAGCCAAAAATAGATTTGTAAACTTGGGAATATATAACCAAGTGTAGCAGTTAAAATAAGAAAGAGAGAAGAAAAACAAATAGAGTGTATTAGCTATCTTTGAGAGCATTTTTCTTCTCTACATTCTTGTAACTGAGCAGCTGTGTACATTTTGTATCACAGATTATTTCCGCAATAAAAATCACTTCAGTTGGATCATCAAACAATCCAACTGAAATTATTTATGTGCTTGTGATTTTTACTTTAAGTTCAGTTTTTATTTATAAGTTGTTTTAAGTTTAAGAAATATCAAGAATTGTATTCAAACCCCCCCCCCCCCTTCTACAATTCTGTTAGGTCATTTGGGATTAACAATTGGTATCAGAGCAAGCTTCTAACATACAAGAAGTTTAAAGATCAAGACCAAAACAGTAACCATGGTGAAGAAGGATGCAGGTGTAAAGATACCAGTTCTTGATAAGGACAATTACTTTCACTGGAAAGTAAAGATGCACTTACATCTCATGTCTATGGATGAGAGATATGTAGACTGCATTGAGAAAGGTCCACACGTTCCCATGAAGTTTGCATCTAGAATTGGAGTGCCAGATGATGCTCCTGATGTAGAAATTCCAAAACTTGTCTCAGAATGGACTATTGAAGATCTTGCAGAAATCCATAAAGATAAGAGAACCATGAACATTCTGTTTAATGGTTTGGAGCAAGAGATGTTTGACAATGTCATCAACTGTACAACCTCCAAAGAAGTATGGGACACTGTTAGAACTCTCTGTGAAGGTACTGAGCAAGTTAGGGAAAACAAAATGCAACTCCTTATACAACAATATGAGCATTTTCATTTTAAAGCTGGTGAAACCCTAAATGACACGTTTAGTAGGTTTCAGAAGCTTTTGAATGGATTAAAGCTGTATGGGAGGATCTATCAAACCAAGGATTCAAACCTTAAATTTCTTAGAGCTCTTCCAAAAGAATGGAAGCCTATGACTGTTTCTCTCAGAAACACTCAAGAGTATAAAGACTACACTCTTGAAAGGCTTTATGGAACCTTGAAGACATATGAGTTGGAAATGGATCAAGATGAAGAAATTGAAAAGGTACAGAAGATGGGTGGATCTATTGCATTGATTGCATCTGTGAACCAACTGGAAGATGACACTGAAGAAGCTGCAAAGGCAACAACTAGTCGAGCTAGTTGTAGAAGTGATGTTAGCAAGGGTAAAGGCAAGATGACAGAAGAAGAAGAACCAGAACCAGCCAACTTGGATGACTTAGATGAGATTGATGAACACATTGCTTTTCTGTCAAGAAAATTCTCTAAGTTCAAGTTCAAGAGAAACTCAGAAGCAAGGCCACCAAGGAGAGACTTTCAACCTAACAAAAGTAACTGGATTGAAAAGTCTAAATCTAAATGTTTCAATTGTGGAATGCTTGGTCACTTTGTTGGAGACTGCAGAAAGCCCAAGATTGAGAAGGGCAACAGGAAATTTGAGCCTGTTGATTATAAAAAGAAATACTTTGAACTTCTCAAGCAAAAAGAAAAGCCTTTCATGTCTCAGGAGTATGATTGGGTTGGTAATGGTGAAGATTCTGATGATGATGTTGAATATGTCAACTTGGCTCTTATGGCTAACAATCATGAGCAGGAAGCAAGCTCCTCAAGCAACCAGGTAACAATTACTAATCTTTCTGAGCTTTCTAAAGAGGAATGCGATAGTGCAGTAAATGAAATGTCTACTGTATTATATAATTTACGTGTTACTCTTAAATCACTTACCAAAGAGAATTCAAGAATAAAAGAGACTAATTTGCTCTTAAGTGATAGGAATGCAATGTTAGAAGCACAGCTCATTGAATTTGAGAAAATGAGATGTGTTAGTAGGGATGCTAAGAAGGAACTTGAGAACGTGTTACAAAGGGAAGAAATTCTTAAGACACAACTTGAAATAGAACAAAGTGTGATTGCTAAATGGAAAGATGCCAGGAATGTTGCTACCAACATCATTAATGTTCAAGGTATGGAATCTTTCTGTGAACAATCATGGAAAAAGAACAAAGAGAAACTAGGGTATGTTTGTGAAACCTTAGAATTAGAAACAGAGTCAACAAACAACAATGATCATTTGTTGAAGGTTGATATGTCAACGGAATGCAATGTTTCGTTGACAGATGAACCATCAACCGATCAGGGTGTTTCGTTGACAGAGAAAAGAAAAGATGAACTCACTAGACTTAATAATAAGTATGGTCCTGTCACCAAGAACTTTGTTCAAGGTGAGTCTAGTAAATCAAAGCAAGTTGAGAAGCCTGTTGAGAGAGCTAATGTAGGTCACTTGTCCAACAAGCAATTGAAAGATAAGTTAGAGAATGTTCAAGTTGAGGCTAAGGGAAATAAAAAGAATAACAGGAATGGCAAAGTAGGATTTAACAAACACAACAATTACACACCTGATAAATATGCTCCTAGAAAGACATGTGTTAATTGTGGAAGTGTTAGTCATTTATCTACTAACTGCAAATCTGTTAAGAAGACTGTTAAAGTGAAAATTCCCAAGCCTGCAATGAATAGTTCTATGCCTACAATGCCTGTTATGCCTAACATGTTTGCTCCATATGCACAATTTCAAAATCCATATGCCAGCATGCCATTTGTGTCTAATCCATACATGAATATGTTTAATGTGCCACAAATGCCATGGAATATGAATAACATGTTTGTTCCTCCAACTATGCATGCTGTGAATGAAAATGTGAGCAATCCTCAGAAATCAACACCAAGGATAAAGATTGATTTAAATCAATCTAAGCCCAAGGTGAAAAATGATATAAAAGGAAAAGCAAAGGCTAACAAAACAGGACCCAAGGAAACTTGGGTACCAAAATCGACTTGATTTGGTTTTATTGTGTGCAGGGAGACAAAAGGAATCTTTGGTACTTGGATAGTGGTTGTTCAAGACACATGACTGGTGATTCTACCCTGCTCACAGAGTTTCAGGAAAGAGTTGGCCCTTGTATTGCTTTTGGAGATGACAGCAAAGGCTACACTAAGGGATATGGCTTGATTTCAAAAGAGAATGTCATCATAGATGAAGTTGCATTGGTGGATGGTCTTAAGCATAATTTGCTTAGTATCAGCCAACTTTGTGACAAAGGATTTTTAGTTACTTTTTCTAAAGAAGCCTGTGTTGTTTCTAAAGGAGGAAACAACAATGTGGTAATGACTGGATTCAGAAGAGGGAATGTGTACATTGCTGACTTTAGTAGCACAAGTCCAGAAACCATCACTTGTCTTTTCAGCAAGGCAAGCAAGGACGAAAGTTGGCTATGGCACAAGAAATTATCTCATCTGAATTTTAAAGTTATGAATGACTTGGTGAGGAAAGATCTTGCTAGAGGAATTCCACAGGTGGAGTTTTCCAAGGATGGTTTGTGTGATGCCTGTCAAAAAGGGAAACAAAAGAAGGCATCATTCAAAAGCAAGACAGAGTCATCAATTGTCCATCAGCTTGAGTTGCTTCATATGGATTTGTTTGGCCCTGTAAATGTCATGTCTATTTCAAAGAAGAAATATTGTCTTGTGATTGTTGATGATTTTTCTAGATTTACATGGACTTTCTTTTTGCTCTCCAAAGATGAGGCAAGTGAAATCATTATCAATCACATCAAGATGGTAAACAATCATCCTGACTTGAAAGTAAGAAGGATTAGGAGTGACAATGGGACAGAATTCAAGAATTCAAGCATGAAGGTGTTCTGTGAAGAAAATGGTATTTTGCATGAGTTTTCAGCAGCAAGGACACCACAGCAAAATGGTGTAGTTGAAAGGAAAAACAGAACACTTATTGAAGCTGCAAGGACAATGCTAGATGAATCAAAGTTACCAACTTATTTTTGGGCTGAGGCAGTTAATACAGCTTGCTTCACTCAGAATATTTCTTTGATTAATCAGGCCAAAGGAATGACCCCTTATCAGCTACTCAAAAGAAAGAAGCCACTATTGGATTTTCTTCATGTCTTTGGATGCAAGTGCTTTGTTCTGAGAAATCAAGCTGAGCATTTGGGGAAATTTGAAGCAAAGGCAGATGAAGCAATATTTGTGGGATATGCAGCAGGGAAAGCCTACAGAGTCTATAATCTCAGAACCAACATTGTTATGGAATCTGTACATGTTGTTTTTGATGATCTCAAAATTCAAGGTCTCTGTGATGAAGGTTTCCATGAAAGTCTTTCTTTTGAAAATGAGGAAGGAGATCAAGTGAATCATGTTAAGGCTACTGAGAAACAGCTTAAAGTTGTTGTATCTAGCACAGATGAAAGCAGCAGTGAAGATGAAATTGCTGCATTAAGATTGAAAAGAATAGCTGCTAGCAGACCAAATGGTCATTTCGTTGACAGTCATGATGCTGGATTCGTTGACAGTCAAAATGAGCGTTTCGTTGACAGCCAAAATGGTAATACCATTGACAGTCATAGAAATGCTTCTAGAAGTGATCATTTAGGGACAACAAACTCAGGGGGAGTTTCTCAAGGACAAATATCCAATCAAGGCAATCATGATCATGAAGCTACCTCTTCAAGAGCAAATCTACCTCCCTCAAGGAAATGGACTAAAGATCATCCCTTTGAACTTATTATAGGTGATGTGTCTTCAAAAGTCCAAACTAGAAGAGCAACTCAAGAAGAATGTCTATATAGTAGCTTTCTGTCTCAAGATGAGCCAAAGAAAGTTGAGGATGCACTTCTAGATCCAGATTGGGTTTTGGCTATGCAAGAGGAGCTAAACCAATTTGAAAGGAACAATGTTTGGAAGCTGGTGCCCAAGCCTAAGGACAGGAGTGTCATAGGCACAAAATGGGTGTTCAGAAACAAGATGGATGAAAATGGCATAGTCACAAGGAACAAAGCTAGATTGGTTGCAAAAGGCTATTCACAGGAAGAATGAATTGATTTTGATGAAACCTTTGCTCCTGTTGCAAGACTAGAAGCAATAAGGATTTTTCTAGCCTATGCAGCCCATGCCAATTTCAAAGTCTATCAAATGGATGTGAAGAGTGCTTTTCTGAATGGGGAATTGGAAGAGGAAGTGTATGTAAGTCAACCTCCTGGTTTTGAAGATGATGACTTTCCAGAATATGTATATTTCCTCCTCAAAGCACTCTATGGTTTGAAACAAGCACCTAGAGCCTAGTATGACACACTTTCACAGTTCCTCCTTGAGAATCACTTCACTAGAGGTACTGTAGATAAAACTCTTTTTCACAGGGTTGTGAATGGCTCTACTATACTTGTTCAAATTTATGTAGATGACATAATCTTTGGGTCTACAGATGTGAAACTTTGTCAAAAGTTTGCCAAGCTTATGCAAAGTAAATATGAAATGAGCATGATGGGAGAATTAACTTACTTTCTTGGTCTTCAAGTGAAGCAAGTTAATGAAGGCATTTTCATTAGTCAAACAAAATGTATTCATGATTTATTAAAGAAGTTTAATTTAATGGAATGCTCTCCTGCCAAAACTCCCATGCCTACTGCCACCAAACTTGAATTGAATACTAAGGAAATATCTGTGGACATTTCAGGTTACTGAGGCATGGTAGGCTCACTTTTATATTTAACAGCTAGTAGACCTGATATTATGTTTGCTACATGTCTATGTGCTAGATTTCAGGCTGATCCTAGGGAATCCCATTTAGTTGCTATTAAAAGAATTTTCAGATATCTCAAAGGAACACCAAACCTTGGCATTTGGTATCCTAGAGAATCTGGCTTTGAACTAATTGGTTATTCAGATGCAGATTTTGCAGGATGTAAAATTGACAGGAAAAGCACAACAGGCACCTGTCAATTCTTAGGAAACAAGCTTGTCTCATGGTTCAGCAAGAAACAAAACTCAGTTTCTACCTCCACAGCTGAGGCTGAGTATATTGCAGCTGGAAGTTGTTGTGCACAGATTTTATGGATGAAAAATCAACTACTTGATTATGGAATAAGAGTTGAGAAAATTCCTATTTTCTGTGACAACACTAGTGCCATTGCCATTACTGAAAATCCAGTGCAGCATTCAAGGACCAAGCACATTGACATCAAGTACCATTTCATTAGAGAACATGTTATGAATGGTACTGTGAAGTTACATTTTGTTCCAAGTGAACAACAACTTGCAGACATCTTTACCAAGCCACTTGATGAATCCACATTCTCAAGATTAGTAAGTGAGCTAGGTATGCTAAATATCTCTTAATTATTTTGAGACTTTTGCAAGTTAAAATGCAGCCAGAAACTTGCTATGTTTTTCTGTGAATTAATGTTCTCAGGAAAAAGTGAAATTTTGTCTAAGTCAAAATTACTATGTCAACGAAACGAACCATTTCATTGACAGTCTTAGCATTTTTCTGGGTGTTTCGTTGATAGCTCTTTTATATCAACGAAACGCAGCTTTATCAACGAAATAAGACGGGACTTTAACCGCCCAATCCTGATTCGTTGATTTAGCGCTTTTAATCTGAACCGTTGAAATTTGACACGTCCGTTACCACGATCTATGCATACACCCCTGTAAGTATAAATCATGGTAATTCTTTAAAAGTAACGGTTATATTTTTAAGCCAATCCAGTAATTTACATTTATTATTGGACTCTTTTTCTGAGAATTTTTTGGGGAGTATTTAAGAAATTCTATTTTCTTTATTTTCTTTTTACCTGTTCTCAAAAATTCCAAAGGCTTTTCTCTCTTCTTCTCTCTAACAAGCAATTTAGCTCGAAGCTTTTCTTCACACAACAATGGCACCCATAGTCAAGCTTATGTCTGCTGGAGGGTTCATTTACGAAAAGAACAACTCAAACCCATTTGTTGTCAAGGAGGGTCCAAACAGTATCTTTTTCAAGATGATGGACTTCATGAAGAACTGCAAATTGAGCTATGCAATGTTTCACTCAACTCCTCTCTATAATGAGATAATCGAGGAGATTTGGACCTCGTGTGAGTATAGTGGAACAAACTGCACACTGCAATTCACCATACAAGGTAAAGAGTACATAGTTAATTCTGATGTATTGCAAGCATGTTTACATATTCCTGAAAATAACTGTGATGCTTTGCCTACAATCACTGAAATGGTTAACTTGCTAAATTCAATAAACTACTCTTTGCCTACTGATAATCTGGGTAGAATAATTAGGAGAGGTTTGGTTAGGTAATATAGTTATTTAGCTGATGCATTTATCAAGGTCTTTTCTGGTAAGATTAGTAATTTTGATGCATTAACTAATTCCATGTTGATTCTTTTTACCATGCTCCTAACTGATAGATATTACAACTTTAGCACCCAACTTATGTATGAAATTGGTGCTAAGTTGGGTGATAAGGCTAATAGGAAAAAGAATATCTATTATGCTAGGTTTCTGATGATGTTGGCTAATCATGTTAGTCCAACACCATTAGTTATTTCTAACCCTGTTTCCAAGTTTGAGTGTTTTGTGCAAGAAAAGAGAGTACTGACAGACATACTGAGGCTGAACCACAATGGTGAGGTTCCAGTGGTGTATCTGCCAGTAATTGAGGTAACTACTGCTATCCCTTCTAGTATAATTGTTACTTCAACTATATCACCCAGTACTGTTGTTGTGGAGTCTGTAGTTGTGACCCAACAGGCTCCTGCCCCAGCAACAAGACCAAAATCAAAGAAATCCTCCAAGCCAACCTCAGGTGCTTCCCAAAAGGCACCTGTTGTAAAATCCACTACACAACCTAAGGGGAGTGTTGTAGGTGCTGTGAGAGGTGAGGGAAGGGGTGAACATAAAAGAAACCCTAAGGATAAGGAAGGACAGATGAGTGAAATCCAGCCAAGCCCCATTGTGTCTTCCCAACAAGGCACAATGAGTAATATGGATTTAAACACAAGTCTAATTGCATCCTCCCAAAAGGATGTAATTATTGAAACAAGCTCTTCTCCAAGAGCACACTCCAAGAGGGTAAGGGACACTTCAAGCCCACAGTCTACTTTTTCCCAATACCAAAGGAGGGTGAAACAAAAGTCCAAGGGTTCACAGGGTGCACACACTCTGGAAGCTACACTTCCAGTTTCACAAATTCAGTTTGATGTAACCCCTATCATTACTCTGGGGTTACAGTCCCATTCTCTAAACATCAACCCTGAACTATCTCCATCAAATTCACCAACTTTATCTCTAGATGTGGACATGATCCATACATCTATTCCTGATTCTCCAACTCTAATCTTGGAGAAGCCCCACTCTGAAGCTGGTGGCCATCACTTGTTAAGTGATTTGTTGGGCCATCAACCAATTTTTTCTGAAGTTTCAAGAGGATCTGTGGACCAATCTCTAAAATCAATCACCACAGATTCTACTGTAATTTCACTTTCTCAAAGTGCTTTATTGACTTCATCAACGAAACAGCTTCTTTCGTTGACAAGTGTTTCTCCATCAACGGTATCCATACCGTTGACAGTTCAAACTACCATTCCGTTGATAGGTCAATCTACACCCCTTATTGAAAACCCAGTTGTTTCCACAACTAGTGTAGATGACCTGGTGGTAGTTGAGACACTTTTAGGTTTGAGAGGGAGTGAAACTGAGAGGCTGGCTTGCAGCCAGGCAAAAGGAGAGTCTGAGAGTGAGAGGCTGGCTATTTCTTCCAGCCAGGCAAAAGGAGAGATTGAGAGTACCACCTTAGTAGGTGAAGGTGAGGGTGTGAGAGGTGTGAGCCATGGGGAGCCCATGATGCAAGAAAAGAGTGGAGAGAGAGAAGGGACTACAGGAGCAATAAGGATGGAAGCAGCCATTGCAAGTGAGTTAATGGGGGTCAGTGAGGGAGAAAGGGAACTTACCTTCCAAGAGCATTATCAACAAACTCTGGATAGTATTTCCCTGGATCCTGAGACCTTTACTCATCCTTTGTCAGCCTATCAAGTTATGGCTCAACAGGGCAATGTGGAGGCAGAAAGGTCACTCAACTTAATTCATACTACTGCATCAATGCAAAGAGCAAAGGATGCCTTGACCAATCTACCTCCAGGAGCTGCAGCAAGTGGAGAATTTGAGTTTTCTGATGATGAAGACAGCTTTGGTGACAATCTACAGGTGGCCACTACTACACAGACTGGGACTTCTGTGGTGCCTCCTACACCAAACTGGCTTTCTCAAGATATGCATGGTAGATCCAACTTGGATGCTGCTATTACAAGGCAATACAATGAGGCATATCTAGCTCATGAGTCAGCAACTGCAAGGGACAAGAAATTCTATAAGGCCATAATGGATTCTCTGGAAATTCAAAGGCTACAAATGTTGCAGACAAGGATTGAAGCTACAGAAATAAAGGATTCAATTAGCAACCTTAGGGATGCTACTGACAGGAGGCTAGATGAAAAGCTTCCTCTTCACACTCTCTCCAAGATGTCAAGGTTTTTCACTAAGGAACCTGAAGTGTCCTCATCTTTGAAAACTCTCTCCTCTAGAGTGGACAAAGTTGAGGCTACACTTTCTCACATGCAGAAGGAACAGGAGAATCAAACTAGCCTACTCACCCAGCTTCTGGCAGCTCAAGGAATCCCTATCATCTCCCTTGATGATAACAAAAAGGGGGAGAAAACTAAGGAGCTAGAGATACAAATTACAAAGGTTTTGGTCCCAGCCATCTCCTTGCCAGAAGAGCCATTAGCAATGGGGGAGTTTGGAAAGAAGAAAAAGGATGGCATTGACCTGATCCAGGAAGCTTCTATGAGGATGAGACTTGCAGAACAAATCAAAGACCATTGGTCCAACATAGAAGCAAGGGTCAAGAAAATTGCTGGAACTACAAAGGACTCAAATCCATCAACGGATCAACCATCAACGAATGCCATGGTTCTAGTGTCAACGGAATGGGAGCCACAGACCAATTCTTTCTATAAGGTAGAGCCCCTTTTACATGGAGTCACTCAAGGTCCAAGGAAGGAAAAAGGACAAACTTCATGCATTAGGGATGTGGAACAAGCTACACTCCAAAGAAGCCTATCTCCCAAGTCCCCTGCTAAACCAAAGGGCAAAAATATAGCAAGGACTTTCTATCCTGCACCTTATCCAGATGAGCTCAAGCTTCTTGGTCTACTTATCACAAAAAGCAAGGAAAGCAATGATTATGAGATAAGGAAGCAAAGGGCAATTGTCTACAGGAATGGACAACAAATCTGTGTTTGGGCTGGTCACCCAAACTTTGCTGAAGCTAAAGCTGAAGAGTCAGAAAGAGCAGCAATGCAAGCCCTTGCTGTTGCTCAGTCTCTTGATGAAGAAGAAAGATAGCAAGAAGAAAGAGCAAGAGAGGAAAGGAGTGCAAAGAAGAGCACAAGGCAACCAAAGGCAAGAGCTAGGAGAAACATAGCCTTTGAGAATGATGACTTTCAGAACACTGCATCAGACTCTTCTGTACCAATTGCACCTCCAACAAATCCTGATCCAGTTTCAGAGGTAAAGTTAGCCTGTGATCCTAATCATCCTGTAAATTTCCATGATCAGCCAATTGAGCCAAAGGAAGAGCCAATTGAGTTTGATGAGGCCAACTTTCCAAAATTCCTCTTTGAAATGGATCCAAAGAAAAAATCTAAGCAAAGGGCTACCAAGGCTAAGCCATTTCTGATAAGGAGACCACAAGCTGAAAAACCCCCTACCAACTTAGAAGACTTCATCTACATTGATGATATCAGGGAGGAGTCTGACATTCATATCAATCTTGATGACCTGGTTGAAGTGAGAGGAATAGCAGCTTCTTACAAACTACCAGAGAGATTGGTATTTGTCTACAAGGGTGGGAGAGAACAGGTTTGGCCTCTACACAGAATTCTGGGAGAAGACTATCAGACACTGCTATCTGTGTTTAAATGTTTGAAGAAAGATTTTGGTTTTACCAAAACAGCCAAGTCTGAGGTTGTCTCCAAGATTTGCCAAATCAAAGCTAGCTGGAACAAGCCTGGTGCACTTCCCAGAGTATTGAAGGTCCCTCAAACAGGAAAGATAATTCATCTCCAACCTTTTTGGATGATGGAATTCAGAGATAAGGACAACTGTAGAAGATTCTTCAGAATAGAAGACCAACTGGAGAAGGCATCCAATGAAACTCTAAGGTTAATGAAATCCAAGTTGGGAAATCAAGATGAAGAAGAGAAGATTTTCTACAGAAGACTTCAAGCTCAAATTGAGGAGAACAATGCAAGAAAAGGGAAGAAAACAAGACCACAGAGGCAAAGATGAAAAATCTGCTCAGTCTAGAGGAGCAACTCTGTGCACTTGTTTTGTAAGATTTTCTACTTTACATTTCAATTAAATTCAATGAAGCTCAATGCAATTTCTACTTTTATCATGTGTAATATGTCTCAGTGTTTTTGTTATCATCAAGGCTCTTGATTTATGGCTGTTATTCTATCAGTCATAAATTGGGGGAGATTGTTAGGAATATGTTGTTCTTGATGATAAACATAAAACACTTAGTAGAATTTGTGTAAAGTTATTTTGTAGCTGTCAACGAAATGGCATGCTTTGCAGCATTCCGTTGACAGGAAGCTCATCAACGAAATGAGTGATGTAGCAATTGCACTGTACAATACTTCACAGTTTGATATGCATTTTGTTGTATGTACTAGATAGGTTTTCTAAGTCATGTTGACTAAATGATAGATAGGCAAAATAGGTTGGTTAATTGTAAATATCTTGTGCCTTGTAATTTTGCCTAAGTGAAGACATGTCAACGGATTGAAGATTACCCATCAACGAAATGAAGTTCACTCATCAACGAAATGGAGAATAAAGCTATCAACGAAACACATCTCCCTGCCATCAACGAATCATTATTGCTTTTCTGAATAGTTGACAAAGTGATAGTGACAGGTTACTGAACAGATCTAAAGGTGATGTGGAAGTGTACTTTGCATTGGAAACCATTAAAATGGACATGGGGAATAAGGAAACATCCCAGTTTCCAATTGGGCTCTTGGGAGTGATCATAATAAGCATGAAGACAAAATCAAGGATCTCCAAGGACCACTGGACGAAGGGATGAAAAGCAAATTATTGGAGGTTACCTTTAGTGTACTTTAGTGTAGCCAAAAATAGATTTGTAAACTTGGGAATATATAACCAAGTGTAGCAGTTAAAATAAGAAAGAGAGAAGAAAAACAAATAGAGTGTATTAGCTATCTTTGAGAGCATTTTTCTTCTCTACATTCTTGTAACTGAGCAGCTGTGTACATTTTGTATCACGGATTATTTCCGCAATAAAAATCACTTCAGTTGGATCATCGAACAATCCAACTGAAATTATTTATGTGCTTGTGATTTTTACTTTAAGTTCAGTTTTTATTTATAAGTTGTTTTAAGTTTAAGAAATATCAAGAATTGTATTCAACCCCCCCCCCCTTCTACAATTCTGTTAGGTCATTTGGGATTAACAATAACATCCATGGATGAATCTATGATCAAGGATTTACCTTAGTCTATGGATGAGGATGATTTAGAGCCCAAGATCATGATTTTTGGTGGAGTAGAACTTGAGGAAAATTTTCCTTATCTTTGAAGAAATAAAAGGGCCGAAAGTTTCATGCTTCTTCTTCTTCTTCTTCTTGATTTTTCTTTTCTTTTATTTTCGTCTAATAAACACTAATTACAAGCCTTTTAATTGTGTGGTCTTAATTGTGTTTTGTCACCCAAGGACACATGTCAAGCTATTGTGGTTTTGTGGTGAAATTGGTCACAAGGTGGTGATTCTTCACCTTATCATCACCTTGTCACTGCTTATGTCATTGCTTGTGTCATCAATCTTCTTATATGTTACACTTGATGATCTTATATGATACTTCTCCTTTCGTTAGGGTTTAATCCATAATTCGTTACGCTTTTGTTTTGTCGCTAAGTTTTGAGATAGGTTCAAGGGATTTTGAAAACATTTCTCTGTACCAATGATAGGGGATACTTCCTTGACCTTTTTATAACCTTGGTTTAATATGTGATTATGGATTTCTCATTCTACATACTTTCTCGAAACGATCAAATCAATATGTCCTCGATTGTCCAGTGAATAGTGATTTAAAACTCGAATGGAAATCTCCTGATTCTAATTGCGTTTGCATTCACTTATTCTCCTTATACATCAATAATATAACTTCGAAACATTCATTCCATGTCTTCCACATAGTGTGGTCTGAAAATATTTTCCTCAGCAAATTTACTATTCATCCGGGTTTCAAATATTACAAAATTTTGGGATATTACATTAACTTTCTTTTTTTTTTATTCTGGAACCAGAAGAAGATGACTTGGTGTTATGGTGGGTTTTATGTGTGTTTGGAAACAAGGACAAGGTAGTGTTTGTTAGATCAGGATTCAATGATCGTCAGGATCTAGACTCAACTGATCAGGATTGCTGACGTCATCAGTATTTCACAAGCGTTAGTATCAGGATTGCTATCAGGAATTCTATCAGGACTGTGATCAGGATATATCATCAGGACTGGAAGCTGATCAGGATTACAACTTCGAGTTATTTATGGAGTCTAGTTAAATAAGGAAGTTTATTTTGTCGGTTCCTAATTTATAGGAATGCAGCTGTCGGTTAGGATATGTTTCAATATAGTTGGTAATTGATTTGGACTTATCTTGTAATCGATAGAGAAGCTGTGTAGTATATAAACACAGTTTAGGTTTTCATTTTATATCAATTGTATACACGAGTATATTGTAACTTAGAAGCTCTCAAGAACATCAGAATTTCTTGAGAGAGTTTGTAACAGTTTTATATCAAATTTAATAAAGCTGTTATTATTCTTTCATATTTGTGATCTATATTTTATTAAGTCGAGAATCTTATACAATTGTATTCAACCCCCCTTCTACAATTGTTATTTACTGGGCAACAATTGGTATCAAAGCAAACTGATTTGAATTTGAATCAGATACGATCTAAGATGTCGACAACCAAGTATGAAAGCATGAAGATTCCCATCCTGAAGAAAACTGAATATCCAATATGGAAGGTAAATATGTTGATGTACATGGAGGCTATGGATCCTGACTATTTGGACAGGATACGTGATGGACCATATATCCCTACGAGACTTGTTGGACAAACAGATACTGTACCTGAACACTACGTGGTCAAGGTAAAAAGTGAATGGACACCATAAGAGAAAGCTGGCGTTCTCAGAGATGCTAAGATAAAGAATATCCTGCATAACAGTCTTGATGTTGTCATGTCTAACAGGGTAATTGCATGTAAGTCTGCAAAGGAAATTTGGGACACTTTGGAAACTCAATGCCAAGGATCTGCATCTGTCAAGAAAAATAGAAGGGCTCTACTTATACAAGAGTATGAATAATGTAACAGCCCCAGATCTGGGGTCAGGAATCTGGGTTGTCACGCTCCATCAATTATACAATACCTGCATTACTCACAACATTCTAATAATACAACTCCAAAGACCCCAATCACTTACGCACACACACACAAGTTATAGCCTTGAAAATGAGCAACAATAAGTAACACTTGTTATTACAAACCAAATGTACTATTCAGGACCTCATCTGTTATTTACAACCTCTACCTGAAGTTACAATAATAGACCTCACAATTCTATACAAGGTTTAGTAATACAAACCCACTCAAAATAATTCTCACTAATTAAAGCTGCAACTATTCTGCTCACACCGACAGTATCCATCATGCATCAACTAACTCCAGGGTGGTCTCTCCATTCCCTTGCTCTCGTAACACGAGGTGGATTCGACAATGTTTTCCTCATGCTGAAAGATTTAATAAAGCAAGAATGAGCTAATAGTGCTCAGCAAGAAATCTATTCTAGTTTAAATCTTTAAACCTTTTAGGGAGATAATCCATATGGGATCAAAACTTTTGTCATTACTAGGGTCTAACCCCAAAATAGTATATCGTTTAAAATACCGTAAATGCTTTAGGAATCCTGGGTATCAATATGATAAACCAAGTCTCAAACATATCTTTTTAAAATAGATAATAATACTGGAATCAAGGTTTAAAGCTTATCCATTGATTCAAAATACTATCCAGTTCAATATAATGTATATCTTAAATGCCTTCTCAACATATATACATGAATATCTATTTAGATATCTCATATTGTTCAAAATACTGTAAAATATCAGTAATGAACACCTTTTATAAAAGAAGCAAGAATGAGCACGGGAGCTCAACAGCAATACATACAGTTCGAAAATATCTTTATAACCACATGATACGCATTAAACGGATAAAATACTAGCATAACATAAAAGATGAAGTTACGAGGAAAATTAATATAATGATTCCGTAACCCAAAATCCACTTATGCATATATAATCTGAGTAAGGTTTTATCAGAGTCAAAACTCATAAAATAAAAGATGAAGTTGCAAGGATTTATTGTAACTTCATTTTGTTAAACACTTTTCGACCCTCTGCCAACATGATCGGTAAACCTGTACTAAGGGGGCTACCCTTTAGTCCCTTTCAATACATGTTGCAGAATTATCCAAGTTGGATGATGAACTAATACTGGAGTAATCTCCGCGCTAGTTGTCCAACCTTACTATGATCAGTAGCAGGTTGTACAACTAAAAAGGGTTTTCTACATGTAGATGGAAGAACACGACAGCCTGACATTGTCTACCGCCTTTCTGGATCTCCCCGGCCCATTTGGGGCAATAAAATGATGGATCGGCGCGACTCGACCTCTTACACTTTCTCCTAGTTCGGATGAAATCCATGACTCTGAAACGTAAAGATCGTCCTCATTTCCCCAAGTGTAATACTTGTTGATACGACTCCACTCAGTAGTTATATCTAGGTTGGAAAGGAAGATTCTCCAATATTTCCCAAGCTATTACTTGTTAATGGATATCGACTTGTTCCATCAATTTACTCCTCGATCGTTGAGGTAGTAACACAACATTTGACTTGCAGCAATTAAATTGCTCCGAGAAAATATATGTCCACTAACAGTTTTGAGTTGAGAGTTTAAAATGAGTAGCAGTCACTTAAATCAGGTTTTCCATATTTTTGATAGTTGAGCGAGCATTTAAATCCTCTTAAAAGACAGATTTAAATGGAAAAACAGTGTTTTGGGAACCTCTTTTTGATTAAAAATAATTAATAATATAGCTTAGAGTATCCTTCGTAATTACTGAAGGTCGAGGATAAACTTTAACTAACATTTCTCATTTTTAAAACGTGTTAAAAGTATTTAATAAATAATCGAATAATATTTATTAAATAAGTAAACCTTAAACGAATATTCAAAAATAATATTCATTAAGTAAATAATGATTAAATGAATATTAAAAAATAATATTCATTAAATAAATAAGGATTAAATGAATATTCAAAATAATATTCATTAAATAAATAAACCTTAAATGAATATTCAAAAATAATATTCATTAAATAAATAAACCTTAAATGAATATTCAAAAATAATATTCATTAAATAAATAATCATCGAATAACAGTTACCTGATATCTTTATCGGAAAAATAATTTTTAACATATACAGAAAATATAATTACTTCTGTTCTAAAGAAAATCACACGCCCTTATCCTAGGGCATTTATAAAAACCTGGCTTCTAACTAATATCCCATATCTAGCTTACAAGCCCATAATCAAATCATAAAGCAAGTATCACAATATACTTTCGAAAACAATTATGCCTTCCGTTAGCATATATAACTGAAATAGTATTCAAATAGTATTTCTCGACTGAGATAATACTTAAATAACATTCCTTGAAAGATATAGTAAGCAAATATCATTCCTCGAATGATATCATACTCAAATAACAATCCTCAAAATACATAGTATTTTGCCGATGGAATCCCTCCGGGTTTCCACGGCTATCTACATATCTCAAAATACCGACTCCCGATTTAGAGTCGAAAACAATGAATATGCTCTTATATTTAGAGCTACCAGGTAAACCGGTTCATAATTACTTAACTCAAAAGATTTTATATAATCCAAAGGTCAAAATCCATTTCAACAAGAAATAAGATATATCGCAAAATTGTCCAATTCTATACATGGCAAAAGCAGTATTATATAAACAATACTTCAAAGTATAGATTTAGAAACTTGCCTGGAAATCCCGAAGTAGCAATAAGTCTCAGGTTGGTCCAGTAATCTAGAATCAACACAAGGTTCAAGATTAATAACTTAAACGCTTTCACCATACTAAGTATATACTATCTCAAGTACAAAGTCCATTTTCAAGTTAACTCCTTAAGAACTTCTACTCGAGCATGCTCGCTCACGCATTTTTTATAAAATTGAGATTTAATCCTTTTAGCACGAAATCTTTTCGAGGGTCTTCCTAAACATACCTAGCATGTTATCACAAAGTGTCATATTTTATTATGACCTCTAAGTGGTTCGATCATAACCTCAAAGTTGACTAAGTGGCACGGTTTGGTTTTACGAACGCCTTACACTAAAACACATGTTTCTCCTAAACCGTAAATCGAAAAGATACGATTCTTTCGCTAAAACAAACTAGAAAACAGGGCCTACATGATCATGGTCAGAAACCTTATGTTTATGCCCTTTAAAGTATTCGGGATTTCTGTCCAAACTTCCTAAGTAAAATTTGACATGGTAACGACGCTTAAACGCGATTCCCGTGTTTAAAACACTCTAATCAATTCATCAATCCACAACCAACAATCACAACCCAAGGATCTCCTCCAAATCACTTTATTTCTGTCTAAACATACTCATAACACTAATCACTAGTTCAACCATCAATCAATCCATTAAACCTCATACATATCATGTAAATCATCTCTAAATCATACTATCACTAACAATCATCCATTTATACACTAATATCAAATCATAAGTAAAAGTGTGAAAGGGTTTATACCTTCCTTGGTACTTAATATAGACTATAGATGGCTAGTATACCCTTCCTTGCTCCTTGATTATCCTTTACAAGCCTTAAACTTCAAGATCAAAACAAGAAACCACTTGAAGTTACTATTCATCCTCATCTTGTAAAATCCATAACAAATCGAAAAATAAGAGTTTGGTGCTAAACTTTTTACCAGACCTTGTTCTCTTGATAAGATTTCTTTTGAGTTATAGATCATCAAATTTGAAGCTTCCTAGCTAGGGGTTTGAGCCCCATATTTCCGCTGGACAGAAACTGGACAGATTGGGTTCTCCAACTTGGGGAAGAGATTTAGCTAGGCTACACTCCTTTGTTGACCATGAAATTTTGAACGAATATTAACCATGGAGTGGAGAAGCTGTGGTTAAAACTTTGTGATTTAAGGATGGATAGAAGTGGAGATATGAATTTTTCTTTGAGCTTGGTTTCTGCTGGGCAGAATTGTTTGATGTTCTTCCAAGGGAGTTCTTTTCTTTCTTCCTTGGTTGTTTTTGACAAAAGTGTGATATTTTGTAGAAATGTGGTGAGTCATAGCTTACTTGCCTCATCATCGGACACATGTCAGGCAGTGGGAGGGCATGGTGACAAAACCGCTTTACTAGTTTGTTCCCTTTCACATGGATAATACAATTGTTGCATCCCTTGGCTTAATCTTGTTACATGTTATTTCCATGCCTATATTTAATCCTGTAAGTGTTGCATTGTTCCGTCACCGCTTAATCTCGTAGAATGTTCGCAGGGTTTCTTAAGTGTTCTATCGAAGTAGTTTACCGTAACCGATCTTGATATCACTAATTCTTTTATTAAATCCATATCCATGGAATTGATAATTTAAATCCTCCAATCTTTTCAAATAATGATTAATCCATCCGTTATTGGTGAAATTTCGGAGAAAACAGAAAATACTATTCTTCTGATTCTGACGGCTTTTGCATTCCTTCATTTACATCGTAGATCAATAATACGACTTTGAAAGTTCATTATCCCGACTCGTACATAGGGTGGCCTGAAAATCTTTTTCGGTTCAGAAATTTAATATTCATCAGGATTTTACTATTCATCAAAAAAAAATTAAACTAAGTCCAAAATTTGGGGTTATTACAAACAATTTGATGCTAGACCTGATGAGAGCCTTACTGGCATGTATGATAGATTCCTGACACTCTTGAATAATCTATCACTAGTTGGGAAAGAGTATGTCTCTGAAGATTCAAACACCAAGTTTCTGAGAGCTTTACCTGAAGAATGGGATACACAAACCTCAATCATAAGACACCAGTATGATCTAAACACCGTGTCACTTGATGAAGTTTATGGGATGCTGAGAACTTATGATCTTAAGGTTCAACAAAGGAAGAATAAGAAAAGCATCAAGGCAAAGTCTATAGCCTTGAATGTTGAGGCTAAATCAAAAGGAAAAGTTGTGGAGGTCTCTAGAAGAAAATCAAGAATGGTTGAGTCAGATACTGATGACTCATCATCAGATACTGATGGCAATCCTGATGCCAATACTGATGATGATTCTACTGACAGACATGGAAGAGATGGTTGTTATGATAGTCAGAGGCTTCAAGAAGATGAAGTTCGGGAAGGCTAGAAGACAAGGCAACTTCCAGAAAAAGACCTTCAATGTTGACAAAGACAAGTACATCAAAAAGGACAGCAAAAGTGGCAAATTTGACAAGTCAAAGGTTAGATGCTACAAGTGTAATGGAATGGTGCACTTTGCAACTGAGTGCAAGAAGGCTAAAGCACTCATCACATCAAGCAAGGATTGGATGGACTCTTCCTCAGAATCTGACACTGAGGTGGTCAACTATGCCCTAATGGCCAATACTGATGAAACCGATGTTCTTGATGAAAAGGTACCAAATACTGTTTTTGATTTTGATACTGATAATGCCTCTGAGTTAAGACATTTTCTAAAGTCATTGCATATTAGCTTTAGAAGTCAAACTACTGAAAATACTAGGATCTTATCTGAGATGTCTGAACTTAGGAAAAGGAATGAGCATCTAGAAGCTGAATTTTCTTTTATGCAAGAAGTACAAAAAGAATGTGATAATGCTAAGCACATGCACTTAGAGATGAAATTTAAATGTACTGCTCTTGAGAAAGAACTTGAGTTTGCTAATGAGAAAATCAGAACCTGGACAGACTCTGGAAGGAAATTTCATGAGATTAATACTTCTAAGAATTGGAAAGAATGTCTAGGATATAAGTCAGATGAAGATAAGAAATTGAAAAAGAAAGTGGTTATAAATGAGATAGTTAACCCAACGACCTATAGACATGTTGTAGACAAGACCAAAACAAAGATTAAGCCTGTTAAATTTGTATTTGGTCAAGATCCCAATTCTACTTTTGAAAAGGGATCTACTTCTGCTCAACAAATATCAAATTCTAAGTCTAAACCAATTAAGAAGAATATAGGTTTATTGTCTCAGAAACAACTTAAGGAGAAAGTGTGTGAGGTAACAGGGAAACAAAAGTCACCTACTGTCAAAAGAAACAGGAATGGTAAAGTTGGGATTAATAAAGAGAATAATTATAAGTTTATCCCAAATGCACCAAGAAAGTGTTGCTATACCAGTGGTAACTCTAATCATCTTGCTATTGATTGTAGGAAGAGTAAAAAGAAAATTACTGAGATTCCTAGGTCTGATGTTAGGAATATATCAGTATTTTATAAACCACAGAAGTCTTGTTTTTATTGTGGCAGTAAATGGCATTCTATTTATACTTGTGAAGAATACCATAATTTGTACCATAACTTTTATGAGCCTTTACCTAAGTTTAATAAAAGTACAAATTTTGGTAAATCTAAGAATGTCAAAGTGAAGCATGCATCTGTTAATACTGATACTGACAAAGCAAATCCTGATGGATTTCATTCTGTCAGGACTGCTAAGGTCAAAAAGTCTTCTGCTGCTAAATCCAGTATAATGCATGGAAAAGGAACCCAACAAGTGTGGGTTCCTAAATATTCTAACTAGTGTATTTCTATTCTGATTGCAGGGAAAAAGGAAAAATGTGTTAGTCATGGATAGTGGATGTTCTGTGCACATGACTGGAAACAAAGCCCTGTTATCAGAATATGAGGAGAAAGCTGGCCTAACTGTGTCTTATGGAGATGGCAACATTGGACAAACTTTGGGATATGGCAATATAATCATTGGAAATGTCATCATTGAAAAAGTAGCTCTTGTGAAGGGCCTAAAACACAACCTGTTGAGTATTAGTCAAATCACATACAGAGGTTATCATGTCAACTTCTATTCCACACATTGTGAAGTAGTCAGCAAAGCATCAGGAAAGGTTTCACTCACTGGCTACAGGCATTGTAACATTTATGAAGCCAACATTCAAGCAAATACTGATGGCTCTCCTACTTGTCTCATCAGTAAAGCATCAGTAGATGAAAGTTGGAATTGGTAGAAGAAGCTTTCTCATCTCAACTTCAGCCATATCAATGAGTTGGTTAAGAAAGATTTGGTTATAGGATTACCTAAAGCTTTGTATACTCCTGATGGACTCTGTGATGCATGTCAAAAAGCAAAACAGAGAAGGACATCATTCAAGAGTAAATCTGAATCCTCTATTGGTGAACCATATCACATGTTACATCTTGATCTATTTGGACCAGTCAACATAATGTCCATCAGTAAGAAAAGGTACACTTTTGTAATTGTTGATGAATACTCAAGATTCATATGGGTGTATTTTCTGCACAGAAAAGATGAGACTCCAGAAATACTGTTGGACCATGTGAGAATGATTGAGACAGGCACAAAGTACAAAGGCAAGATACTGAGGAGTGATAATGGTACTGAATTCAAGAATTCAAAGATGGAAGAGTTCTGCAAATACAAAGGATTATTCAACAATTCTCTGCTCCTGGCACATCCCAGCAAAATGGAGTAGTTGAAAGAAAGAATAGAACTCTTATTGAAGTTGGCAGAACTATGTTGGAAGAAGCTAAATTGCCTACATATTTCTGGGCTGAAGCAGTCAATACAGCATGCTATACTCAAAATCTCACATTGATAAACAGACATGGTGTAACTCCCTATCAAATGCTCAAGGTGAAGAAACCGAGTTTGAAGCATCTACATGTGTTTGGCTGTAAATGTTTTGTTCTCAGAACTCATCCTGAACAGCTAGGGAAATTTGAAACAAAGGCTTATGATGGAATTTTTATTGGCTATCCTGCTTCAAGAGCCTTTAGAGTTTATAACTTGAGAACAAGAACTGTCATGGAGTCAATACATGTATCTTTTGATGATAAGAAGATAACTGGATTGAATGAAGACTCTCATGATAGATTGATTTTTGAAAATGAAGCTACAAAGGATCCTAAAGAACAAGAATCAGATACTGACACTTCATCAGATACTGATGGGTCACCAAATCCTGATGACTCACCAAATCCTGATGGAGCACCAAATACTGATGGTGCTACTGATGATACTACTGACAGTCCACATGTTGAGGGGGAGCAACAACAGACTGTTACAGATGCTGAAACTAATACTAATTCTCAGTCTACTCAATCATCAGGACAGATTACTTCAGATACTGATTCAAGTGATAATCCTGATAATCCATCAGGAGGAAATAGCAACAATTCAGGGGGAGCTTCCAATGAAGCAAATTCTTCTAATCAAGACAACACCAATCCAGGGGGAGCATCTACATCAAGGAATGATTTACCACCAGCTAGGAAATGGACAAGAAGTCATACTCCTGATTTGATAATTGGGGATCCTGATGCAGGTGTTAAAACAAAAAGTGCAACTCAGAATGAATGTCTTTATCATAACTTTCTATCCAAGGAGGAGCCTAAGAAAGTTGAAGATGCACTTAAGGATGCTGATTGGGTTACTGCAATGCAAGAAGAATTGAATGAATTTGAAGGAAATGAAGTCTGGAAACTAGTACCAAGACCAAAGAATAGGTCAATTGTTGGTACAAAATGGATTTTCAAAAACAAGACTGATTCAGATGGTGTAATTATCAGAAATAAAGCAAGGCTAGTTGCAAAGGGGTATTCTCAACAAGAAGGAATTGACTATGATGAAACTTTTGCTCATGTTGCAAGGCTAGAATCCATCGGGATCTTTCTGGCATATGCAGCTCACAAGAAATTCAAGGTTTTCCAGATGGATGTAAAAAGTGCTTTCTTAAATGATGAACTGGAGGAAGAAGTTTATGTTGAACAGCCTCCTGGTTTCATTGATCCAAAATATCCAAATCATGTTTACAGATTGGATAAAGGACTTTATGGACTAAAGCAAGCTCCAAGAGCATGGTGTGAAACATCAGCTCAATTCTTACTGGAAAGTGGATTCAAAAGAGGTACTATTGATAAAACTCTGTTTTATTAGAATCAATGTAAGGATTTGCTTTTAGTTCAGATTTATGTTGATGATATCATCTTTGGGTCAACAAACAATAAGCTTTATGAAAAGTTTTATAAGCTTATGTAGTCAAGGTATCAAATGAGCATGATGGGAGAAATGAGTTACTTTCAGACTGATGATGGCATTTTTATCAATCAGTCAAAGTATACAAGGAATTTATTGAAAAGGTTTAACATGCAAGATTGTGCTACTGCAAGTACTCCCATTGCTACAGCTACCAAACTTGATCCTGATCAAGGTGCTGAGGTAGATGTAACTCACTACAGGGGAATGATTGGCTCTTTATTGTATCTCACTGCAAGTAGACCAGATATCATGTTTGCAACCTGTCTTTGTGCAAGATTTCAAGCAAATCCCAGGGAACCTCATCTGATTTCAGTTAAAAGAATTTTTAGATATCTCAAAGGCACTCCTTCACTTGGCCTTTGGTATGCAAGGGAATCAGATTTTGGTTTGTGTGGTTCTTCAGATGCTGATTTTGCAGGATGCAAGATAGACAGGAAAAGTACTTCAGGAAGTTGTCAGTTTTTGGGTGGTAGACTAGTTTCTTGGTTCAGTAAAAAGCAAAAGTTTATCTCTACTTCAACTGCAGAAGCTGAGTACATTGTTGCAGGAAGTTGTTGTGCTCAGATAATGTGGATGAGAAATTAGTTGTTAGATTATGGCCTGTCATACTCCAAAATCCCTATTTATTGTGATAACCAAAGTGCTATTGCAATGACAGGAAATACAGTTCAGCATTCTCTTACTAAACACATCAGTATTAGATATCACTTCATAAGAGAATAGGTTCTGGAAGGAATAATTGAACTTCATTTTGTTCCTACTGATCAACAACTAGCTGATATATTCATCAAGCCACTGCCTGAAGCTACTTTCAACAAATTGGTGAATGAACTTGGAATGATGAACTTTGAGAATTTCTGAGGAAAGCTACAGAGAGGAAATACGGATGACTGTCAAATCCTGATGGTCATTCAGAAAGGTATGTAATTTTGATCAAATCCTGATAGGACGCAATCCTGACAGGAAGTCAACCGGTCAATCCTGATGTACTGGTCAGTATTTCATTGCTTAAATTGTGCCTGATTTTTCGTCAGTTCCTGATGAGAAACGTTTGAGTTTTAGTTGGACAACTGTATGCGCGTGTGTGTCACACTGACACAAGCATCCCTCCCAAACACACTAAACACTCTACAACCACCTCTAATGTCTCTCAAAAGACTTTAGTTGTAAAATCAAAGAAATCAGCTAGATCTGATGTGTCTGGAAGGCAATCAGGATCAAAGGATTTCTCTTCTACACCACTCATCAAACAGAAGAAACAAGGGGGTGTACAAGGGGTCCTGGTGAAGAAAGCTGATAGGGTTGAGGAGGTTGTTAATGTAAAAAGAAAATTGGTTTTAAGGGATGAAACTGATTCTGAGGATGATATGCCTATATCCTCTAAGTTTAAGCTGAACAAGGAAGTTGCTGATACTGCTATTGAAGTTGTGGCACCATCTTCTAAGCCACAGAATAAAATAAAATTGACTAAAAGCAGGTATCATATTCCTTTGAAGAAACAGGATACTGATGGACAGGACATTTCAATTCCTGATGAGCAGTCAAATCCTGATGCTCAAGCAAATCATGATGTTAGTAATCCAGATGCTACACCAAGTAAAGTTGTCTCTATCTCAGACTCTCCAGCCAAAGCCTCTCCAACTTCAAGACATGTTGATATTTCATGGGAAAAGCTTGGTACTGCTGCTTCCAAGCTTGGATTTATACATCCAATGGAGAAGAAAAGGAAGGAAGAAGAGAAAGTCTTTCAGAGACAGAAGAAACTGAAAGGATCTAGCCCACAAGAACCTGAACCTCAAAGTGGTTCAGTAGCTATTGATGATCCAGCCCCACAAGAACCACTCACTCAAAGTGTGAGTGAAGGCATAGCTGATGGAATGGTCCCACAAGAACCATTTTCTCAAAGGGAGAATGAAGACATCTACATTCCAGCCACACAAGAACCATCTTCTCAATGTGAAGATGCATGCAAGACAGCTACAGTTTCTGAGAAGTTTCCTGACAATGCTCAAGGGGCTTCTGATATTCCTGACATGGAAGTTTTGGTCGAGGACACTGTCATTGAGGGAAGCACACAAGAACCTCTAACTCAAAGTTTTGAAGCAGCTTCTGAACCTCAAGCTACACAAGAACCATTAGTAGAAAATACTGATGCAAGCATTTCAAATCCTGACAGTGTTGCTCCTGACGCTAGTGGTGCTCTTGATGCTGAGCCAATCCTGATTCAACCACTAAGCTCAAGGCCAATGAAAGATCCTATCTCAGAATCCAAAGATAAATTGAAAGGAGTTGTTATTCCTGATGTCGATGATTCTGGAGATAGTGATAATGATGATGATTCTGATGATGATAATGATATTGAGAAGGATCGGCTTGCTACAGCATTAAAATCTAGTCTTGGAACTAACTTTGGTTCTTCAAGCACTTTCATGGCTGGCAAGGCTTCTACAGGAAAAGATCAAAGACAAGACTTTTTTGGTCCTTCTGAAATAGATCATGTTGAGCTGCTAAGAAGAGATGAATGGGAAAATGAATGGTACATATCTTTTGCTTCTGTCAGTTATCCATGTGTTTTGGAACATGCTTCTCATGCAGCACGCTTGATTGAAAATGAAGATGTGAAGAATCACTTGAAGGCTACAACTCTGTTATCTAAGATCCTCAAGACTGAAATTGATTATGTGAAGGTTGCTACTGAACTTGTGAGGAATGATATTTCAAAGAACTTGACAAAGGCACCCACTGCACTTCAATTGAGAATATTGGAATCCCAAGTTAAGTCACTTATTTCTGAACAGTCTCACATCAACACCAGAATTGATTCCTTAGATTCTATGGTAACTGACATTCAAACCTCTCTTTCCTTAATCTTAAATTTGTTATCTAATCCTGATGCCAAAAAGGGGGAGAAGGTAAGTCAGTCAAAATGTACACCTGATCTAGTATTGAGAAGAGATAATGATGATGATCATACTGGAAATGATGGTAATGACAAGGTAGTACAAGGAGAAACCTCTGTTGCTGCTATGGTGAGGTCTACAATTCAAACTTCTCAAAGTCAATCCATGCAGTCAACTCACGTTTCTGATTCTGGAGTAAGAACAGTAAGGACTTTGGTGAAATCTCAGATCCTGACGGAAGAGAAAATCCTGACAGGTGATCAAATCCTGATGGCTGATCAAATCCTGACACCTGGTCATGGACAAACACTTTCTACAATTCCTGAAGGTGATGAAGATGTTCTCATTGATAATCCTAAGGATGTTGCCAATCTATTCCGGAATTTCACAACAAGATATGGTAATGTTGTTACTCTTTATCACACTGATAAGAGAGTTCAACAATTATTTGTAAGAAAGGCACTTTCTACTGCTAGTGAAGAATATCCTGATCTCTCACATGAAGAATTTCTAAGTCAACAAAGAGAAATGATGGAGAGTTTTAAAAATCCTGCTCCTGCTAGAGGTAGAGGAGGCAGAGGTAGAAGAGGTGCAAGTAGAGGAAGAAGGTCTAATCAAACAATGCCTAGACAGACAAGGTCTAGAGGTGTAAGAATTGAAGAAATTCCTGATGCTTAGCAAACTCCAATAGTTCCTGATACTCTGGCTATCAGAACTATCATTCAGGAAGAAGACCAAGAAAAAGAAGAAGAACCTAAATTGAGAAGAAGACCGAGACAAATCAACTCTAACCAGTAATACAATTCAAATTGAAGATTCTAATCCTGACATTGTTCAAGATCCTGATGAATCTGAAATTCTACAAGAGATTGATTTGTTAATTTTATCTACTGTGGTTGATTCTCATAATGAAGAAGTGGATGAAGAAGAAGAAGTCAGAAGAAGAGAAATAACAAGAACTACAAATAGAGATTCTCTGCTCTATGTGCAAAAGCTTAAACATTCAAATAGAAGGTTGTGGAAAATGCAAGAAGACAACAACCTCAGCTAGAAAGGAGCTATGTTCTTGAGAAGGAAAAAGACAAGAAGTGGAAACATATTGACACACTTAGGTGTGATAGACCTATCAATTATCAGTCTGGTGGAATTATAACAAATTTCTCCAGGGTTGCTGACTTTTCTGGTTCACAAAGATCCAAAGCACTCTGGTTACAAATGTTTTCAAGCTTAAGGTAGATGCCACATAATACAAGAGGAGGTATAGGTCACAGAGATGCTGAGTTTCTGAATTTGACATATGTTGATCCTCGCTCTTTGACTGATATTGGAGGTAACTTAACTTCTGAACACCTGAACAATTTATTAGTTGTTGATATAGTTATAGATTGTCATGATGGTACTGAAAAGAAAGAGAAGCTTCTATACTTCATGAAGGATGGTAGTGTGAAGATTATTTCCATTCAAGAGCTGTTGGTTAAAACCACAAAGGAACTGAAATATGTTCACTATCTGCTGAGATGGAAAAACAAAGTGTGCAAAGAATGGAGTGATATGATTCTGTCAACAATTAGGAAAAGATTTAACGAAGGAAGAAATTTCAATGGTAATTATACTCCCATGTACCTAAATCTGAGAGGTCAAGATGTGGAAATGCAAAGGGGCACTGCTGTTAAAGAAATGACCTTTGGCATGACTCAACTTACTCTTAATCCTGATGGGAAGGAAATTGCTTATCTCCTGCTTGAAGAACATAGTCTACAGAGAAGTTCTATACAGAATCTCAGAGCAGCTATCTACCAGATAAATGAGGAAGATGGAGAACTCAAAGATCTTAAGGAAAGACTAATTCAAATTCTTGAAGACAAAGAAGAAAATCTATTGTCAAGCTTCTTGAAGATGAATTTGTTCTACCAGAAAATCTAAAAAGATAAATTTGCTGCTGTAAATATTTGTACATTTTGTAAATAAGTTTTTGGCATCATTGAATCTCAGAATCTATACTTTATTTTACAAAGTATGACATTGGGGGAGATTGTTAGATCAGGATTCAATGATCATCAGGATCTAGACTCAACTGATCAGGATTGTTGATGTCATCAGTATTTCACAAGCGTCAGTATCAGGATTGCTATCAGGATTCTATCAGGACTGTGATCAGGATATATCATCAGGACTGGAAGCTGATCAAGATTACAACTTCGAGTTATTTGTGGAGTCTAGTTAAAGAAGGAAGTTTATTTTGTCAGTTCCTAATTTATAGGAATGCAGCTGTCGGTTAGGATATGTTTCAATATAGTTGGTAATTGATTTGGACTTATCTTGTAATCAATAGAGAAGTTGTGTAGTATATAAACACAGTTTAGGTTTCGATTTTATATCAATCGCATACACGAGTATATTGTAACTTAGAAGCTCTCAAGAACATCAGAATTTCTTGAGAGAGTTTGTAACAGTTTTATATCAGATTTAATTAAGTTGTTATTATTCTTTCATATTTGTGATCTATATTTTATTAAGTCGAGAATCTTATACAATTGTATTCAACCCCCCTTCTACAATTGTTATTTACTGGGCAACAGTGTTGACATAATTCATAACTACTAGCAATTACTACAACTAAGGCTTAGTATAATGTGTATGAAGACAAACGAATTAAGTGTAGGAATGTGAAGTAAATGCAGCAAGAACGCATCTTAAATACACAGAAGTGCTAAGGTTTAAACATAAAAAGCAGTGTAGTAACAGTATTAGAACAGTAACACAGGACAGGTACAGGAGCAAAAGAACAGACAAGTACACATAGAAAATGTAAATGTGCAGAGAAGTAAGGCTTCTTATCAGTCTTAGGATACTATCTAATCCGGCTAAAAGTTATGAATGCAACCTTATTTATGCACAAAACAGCAAGATTCATAAATGCATTTAAGGTAGTTGAGAAACAAAAGTAAACTTTTCTGAAAAGTATCATTTGTTTATCACAAGTATCACTTCATAACAGCTATATTGCATTATAAACCAATGAAGCAATACAAACACATAAATAGGCATGTAGCTGGACACATACAAACACATGTATATCAACACATACTAACTCACAGAACACACACAATCACAAAAATAATCATCAAGTCTACAGATAGGAGTACTGAGTTAGAGCATTGGAAAATGACACTTATCAACTCACAGAGTTTCCTAAAGGAGATAGTAACTCGATGCAAAAATCAAGACACTCGCAGAAAAACCTAGTTACATAGGATTCTAACTAATTCAGTACAAGCAATTAGGAAAGTTCTCAGATATTTTAAGCTATCAGATAAGATCAACCAAGTTCAATGCATGTGGACACAAAACAGATAATCTGTAGGCTAAGCACAAGTCCACTACTAGAAACTTAGGTTAATTTTATAATTCTAGCAGAAGTACAAGATCTGTAGGACTGAAATTCTAGAAGATATAGCATTTTTTAAATCTCATTAGTTCCTATGTGAAAGTATTCATTTTAAAAGGCTCCTGCAATGTAAGTGATCAATTAAGCACAAAGTTTTTAAATTTTATAGCTTAGTGAACTCTAAGTGATCAAATAATAATCAGGAAAAATGTATTTTAAGATCTTAGAAATGTCTAAGTGATCAGAGCAAATACACAGGATATTATAAAATTTTGCAACTCATAAGATGCACACAGAGATTAGGAACTCATGTGAACAAGCAATTTATTGCATTTATATATAGGTACTTAGAGTATATAGCAACTTAGTAACACTGACCTTTTGCAAAGTCATACTAAGTGTTAAATTAAAGACTCTAGTTCTGCAGGGCATACAAAGAATATAAGCAAGTAGAATTTAGGTCCTAACAGTTTCTAGTGACTATCCTAATGACTTAAGTGGTGCACATTACTGATACTAATCACATAGAGAGCATAGGATGTAGCAATTAGCAATTAAAATCTATTGCACCTTAAATAGTTAGCAAAATGAGATAATAGCTCATTCACTAAGCTCATTAAGTGCAGAGCATGTAGAAGTTTAAGATTAATCAATCAAGACCTCAACTACTGCAGTTAGACTATTACAAATTCACATACACACTAAATATCAGTTTAGGGTACATAAAAATTAGCCTTAAAGAGTACAAGTCTAAACAGACATATGTTTTATAGACAAATAATCACAAGTATGGAGAAATATGTTCAATATCACAACTCAAAGCATCACACAAACAAAAATTACTCATACATTTAGCTTAATCACTTTGACAGTCAATTACTAACATCTAGGAGTTTAAGAGATTGTGTACCTTGATCATGGTGGTAATACACATGATTAAATTCAAAATTCAAACAAGAGATACATAATCATACCATAATCGAGGCAGTTCATCATCAAATCACAGAGACTCATTGAGACAGTATCACAAACACAATAAAGCAATATTAGCATAAGTAAAGCTAATCAGGTAAATCAATAAGAGTATAAAGTAAGATCACCACAACTGTAATCAAACAATATCAACACAATAGGGATTACCTCTTGGTCAGGCGGGATTTTTAAAGAAACTCACTTAATTAAATTAAGGAAAAACACAAAATCTTGCCCGAGCAAAAAGATCCTGATTGTAACAATATTGAGTCAAATAATCATTACAATATAATCAAAACATTATATTAAGATGTCTACTGGTACGCCAGAGATTTCTCATCAACAAAACGGAGCAAAAATTCTCTGAATTACCAGTGAAATCTCATTATAATAACATTTGAAGCATAAAAACACTCATCAGTATATATGCAAAGAAGACTCAAGACCAGTCCGACAAGAACTGAACACAAACCAATCGAAATACATCAAGACCAGTGCAATTCTTGTTGGACTCGGTCTTGGCTTCATTGCAAGACCATTGTATTAACAAAATATGTAGGTTTATATGCATAAATTAAATAGTACGACTTCTTCTTGTGTTCCCAGAAATCACTAATCATGAGAGATAATTCACAGGTGATTATTGGTCTCTGGAGACCAGATAGAGTCATATTATTACATCTATGAGACTATCGCTATTCAAACACATACAAATCGAATACACGATTTGTTGAAGGCTCTTTGTTAATATCCATACCGAATTTGAATTTGGGGAAAACCATTTTAGGACTAAAAATTGTAAACTCGGTATTGGATCGTATGTTGAAAGGCATATGCAATAGCCTATTTGTATATCGAGGATTTTACTCAACTTAAACAAGAATGTAATAAGTAAATATTAGATTAGATGTCACAGGACTCTCAGAAGGTTTTATCAGTCAAGAGAATAAAGTTTAAAGTCATTTACTGACTTGGAGTAATTCTACACTGGAAGAAGTTCATTTATTTGATCAAGCCTCAGTGAAGTATTCAAGAAAGTGGATCTATTTAAAGTGACAGAGATTTCAGAAGTGTGACAGGAAGCATACAGATTACAGAGTTTGTCAAAAGGATAAGAAGATGGACCACAGCTTAAAGTCAAAGATGAAGAACCGTCATTGAAGTTTGTCGCTCATGAACCAGACAGTACATCGGGTGTCAACATCAGTTGGTGGAAGTGTGTCATCAGTTTCAGTGGTTCTCAGATTTAGTATTAAATCTATTTTAATTTATTCTATAAGTTAATTAATTTAATCTATAAATTAATTCCATCAGAATTAATTTATTCCTTAAATTAATTAAACTAGAAGTTAATTAATTTTAAACTATAAATTAATTCCACCAGAATTAATTTATTCCTTAAATTAATTAAACTAGAAATTAATTAATTTAATCTATAAATTAATTAAACTAGAAATTAATTAATTCAATCTATAAATTAAAACCATCATGACAATCTATAACTATATCAACAGCTAGTAAATTGTTCAGGTTTTCAGAAGTTAAAGTACCTCCAATTTCAGTTAAGGAGTAAGGATCAACATATGACATATTCAGATATTCAGCATCCCTGTGTCCAATTCCTCCTCTTGAATTACTTGTCAATTGCTTCAGATTTGAAAACATCTTTAACCAGAGTGCTTTTGATCTAACCATCCCAGATAAATCAACAACACTTGAAGCGCTTGTAATAATTCCTTCAGACTGAAAATTGATAAGTGTATCACAACTTAATGTGCTAATATGTTTCCACTTCTTATCCTTTTCCTTTTCAAAAGCATAGCTTCTTTCTAGTGAAGACTCTTGTCTGCTTGGGTTCCTCCACACTCTTCTGTTTGAGAGTTTAAGCCTTTGTACATAGAGATTGAAATCTCTATTTGTTGATCTTGTAATTTCTCTTCTTCTGGCTTCTTCTTCTTCATCTACTTCCTTGTTGTGAGAATCAACCACAGTAGATAAAATTATCAAGTCAATCTCTTGCAGAATTTCAGAATCATCAGGATCTTGAATATTATCAGGAACAACATCAGGATTAGATTCTTCAATTTGATTTGTATTGCAGAGAGTTGATTTTCTTGATTTTCTTCTCAATTCAGGTTCTTCTTCAATATTTCCATCATCACCAAAAGTAGATCTGTCATGAACTACTAGAGTTTGAATAGGTTCAGGAATTTCTTCAATTCTTAACCCTCGAGACCTTGTCTGTCTAGATATTGTTTGAGTTGAAGAACCTCTTCTACTTCTTCTAGCTCCTCTCCTACCTCTGCCTCCTCTACCTCTAGCAGGAGCAGGGTTCTTAAAGCTTTCCATCATTTCTCTTTGTTGTCTCAAGAATTCTTCATGTGAGAGATCAGGATATTCTTCACTTGTTGTAGAGAGTGCTTTTCTTGCATATAATTGTTGAACTCTTTTATCAGTGTGATATAGAGTAACAATTCTGCCATCTTTTGTAGAAAACTTCTGGAATAAATTTGATGCATCTTCAGGATTATCAATAATCACATCTTCATCACCTTCAGGAATTGTAGCAAGAGTATGTCCATGACCAGGTGTCAGGATTTGTTCTTCCGTCAGGATCTGAGATTGCACCAACGTTCTTATTGTCTTAACTCCAGAATCAGAAACATGAGTTGACTGCGTTGTTTGACTTTGTGAAGTTTGAATTGTAGACTTCATAACAGCAGCATCAGAGGTTTCTCCTTGTATCACTTTGTCACTACCATCATCTCCAGTATCATCATCATTATTCCTTAATACTAGATCAGGTGTGCATTTTGTCTGACTAACCTTCTCCCCCTTTTTGACATCAGGATTTGACAATAAATTCAAAATTAAGGAAAGAGAGGCTTGAATGTCAGTTACCTTGGTATCCAGAGAATCAACCCTTCTGTTGATAGAGGTTTGTTCAGAAATAACAGATTTCACTTGGGATTCTACTACCCTTAGCTGAAAAGCAGTAGGCACCTTTGTAAAATTTTGAGAAATATCATTCCTCGCCAACTCAGTTGAGTTCTTGATAGAATCAATCTCACTTTTTAGACTTTTGGATAACAAAGTTGTAGCCTTCAGATGATTCTTCAAGTCTTGATTCTCAATAGATTTCACTGCATCATAGGCATGTTCCAAAGCAGAAGAATAACTTACAGATTCAGCAGATCTGTGCCATGAATTGTTCCATTCATTCTGTCTAAGTGCCTCAGCAGGATTAAAGGAAGGAATAGAAAAATCTTGTCTCTGATCTTTCCCAGTGGAAGCTTTGCTAGCCATATATGTACTTGATGAACCAAAATTAGTTCCAAGACTAATTTTGAGTGTTGTAGCAAGCTGTTCCTTCTCTTTTCGATTCTCATCATCATCACTATCATCAGAGTCATCATCATCAGTACTATGAGTATCATCAGGATCAGGAATAGCTATACCTTTCATTTTATCCTGTGAATCTGTGATAGGATGATCCATTGGTCTTGAACGAAGTGGCTGTATCAGGATAGGTTCAACATCAGGAGCACCACTAGCGTCAGGATGAACACCGTTAGGATTTGATATGCTTGCATCAGTATTTGCTACCAATGGTTCTTGTGGAGCTTGAGGTTCAGAAGCTTCTTCAACACTTTGAGTCAAAGGTTCTTGTGTGCTTCCCTCATTGACAGTGTCCTCGACCAATCTTTGAACTTCATCTGCACCAGAAATCCCTTGAGCATTGTCAGGAAATTTCTCAGAAACTGTAGCTTGGCCTGCATCTTCACTTTGAGAAGATGGTTCTTGTGTAGCTGGAATGTCGATGTCTTCATTCTCCCTTTGAGAAAATGGTTCTTGTGGGACCATTCCACGAGCTAAGCCTGCACTCAAACTTTGATTGAGTGGTTCTTGTGTGGCTGGATCATCAGAAAGAGCTGCTGAACCACTTTGAGGTTCAGGTTCTTGTGGGCTTGATCCTTTCAGTTTCTTCTATCTATGATAGACTAACTCTTCTGCCTTCCTTAGCTTTTCCATTGGATGTTTTATCCCAAGATTGGAAGCAGCAGCACTATACTTCTCCCATGAAATATCAATATGTCTTTTTGTTGGAGAGTCCTGTGCTGGAGAGTCTGAAATAGTAACCACTTGACTTGGTGCAGCATCAGGAATACTAACATCAGGATTTGCTTGAGCAGTAGAAACTGATTGCTCATTCAGAATAGAAGTGACCTGTACATCAGTATCCTGCTTCTTTTCTAAAGGAATATGATACCTGCTTTTTGATAACTTCCTTTTCTTCTGTGGTGTAGACAATGGAACCACAGCTGCAGTAGCAGTATCAGCAACTTCCTTATTCACATTCATCACAGAGGATATAGGTAAATCATCCTCTGAGTCAGTCTCATCCCTGAGCACTAACTTTCTTTTAACAGAAACAGCCTCACCTCTCTTTGCAGCTTTCTTCACCAGGACCCCTTGTACACCCCCTTGTAACTTCTTTTTAGTGATAGGTGTAGAGGTAAAGTCCTTTGAACCTGATTGCCTTCCTGACACATCAGTTCTAGCTGACTTCTTTGCTTTTACAACTAAAGTCTTTTGAGAGACATTAGAGGTGGCAGTTGACTGTTTAGACTGTTTAGGATGAATGCTTGGGTTAGGAACAAGGTGTGATTGGCCTTGCCCCATAGCATTAGAAATTAAACCATAACGAGTAGGCATTTTCCTATGTAAGAAAAACCTAACCTCATCAGGAATAAAAGCATTTCCTATGAAACCATTTGCCTTATCAGGATTGAAAAAAAATATTTAAAATGAAGTAAAATAAAATTTTATTTTAAGAAAACAAAATTTATTTTGATAATCCTGATAAGTGCTGTTTTTATTTTAAAATGATTACAAAAACAAATAGCATAATACCCATGTAACCACTCTTACCAATTACCGAGGCAAAGTAATTATGAGAAACTGAACAGTCGCCTCGATAGACAAAAATGACCTGCATCCTTAACACACATTCTCTATAAAATAGAACTGTTAAGCATAAACATCATATATCTATTAAACACAAACCCTCTCCAGAGAAAAACTTACGAAACCTTTCACATTCTTTGTTTTTCAATGGCTGCCAACCATCAAAACAACATACCTGAAGAAGAGCTTGACTTGATTTGGCAAGAGATGGATGAGGCTCTTGCTGAGATGGAGCCACAACCAGTTCCTGATCCTCAGGAACATGAAGCGTTTATAAACGCAATGTTAGATGTGGTTTGGCATAACTTCCTGCAAGCCAATCCGAACTGGAATCCGCTTGATAACCTCATCTATGAAGAGGATGAGGATGATGAAGAGGATGAGGATGAAGATGATGAAGAGCTCGTCCGAGAGCTTGAGAAAAGAAAGAAGAGAATCCGTGATGCTTGTATGTCATGCAAGTTGGAGGCACGGAAGCGTCCCGGTGGTCACGGTGACGATCCGCCTTCAAGTAAATCAGCTCCCCTCCTTGTCCTTTAAGGATGGAACAAGAGATCTTCCAATCCTGATGGACTGTGAAGCTGCTCAGGAGCGTTCATGCTTATTTGAAGGGCACGTGTTCCTGAGTAGAAAAGTAGACTAGGAAAAGAATATGTAATTTCCATTTTCATTTGTAAAGAATCTTCAAGATTTAATGAAAAATATCAATTTGCTCAATTGTTCTTGTCCTTCTTACTTTTCCTGCACAATTTGTTAGTAACACTGCATTTGATACATAATATAACGAATAGTAATCGCTGACAAAAATATAATTGCAATTGAAAATTAAGACTAAATAACTTAATCAAAGACTAAGTAATGATCTTATTTGTCAGAGTTTACCAGGAGTGTTGTTTGACAAATTTTCTTAGAACTTCTAGTTTCCATACTAGCTTCAAAATCTGAGCATCAGGATTTGACCAGTTGACTTCCTGTCAGGATTGCATCCTATCAGGATTTGATCAACGAAAACATACCTTTCTGAATAACCATCAGGATTTGACAGTTATCAGGATTTCCTCTCTGTAGCTTTCCTCAGAAATTCTCAAAGTTCATCATTCCAAGTTCATTCACCAATTTATTGAAAGTAGCTTCAGGTAGTGGCTTGGTGAATATATCAGCTAGTTGTTGATCAGTAGGAACAAAGTGAAGTTCAATTGTTCCTTCCAGAACTTGTTCTCTTATGAAATGATATCGAATACTGATGTGTTTAGTAAGAGAATGTTGAACTGGATTTCCTGTCATTGCAATAGCACTTTGGTTATCACAATAAATAGGGATCTTTGAGTATGACAGGCCATTATCTAACAACTGATTTCTCATCCACATTATCTGAGCACAACAACTTCCTGCAGCAATGTACTCAGCTTCTGCAGTTGAAGTGGAAATGGATTTTTGCTTTTTACTGAACCATGAAACTAGTCTTCCACCCAAAAACTGACAGCTTCCTGAAGTACTTTTCCTGTCTATTTTGCATCCTGCAAAATCAGCATCTGAATAACCACACAACCCAAAATCTGATTCCCTTGCATACCAAAGGCCAAGTGAAGAAGTGCCTTTGAGATATCTGAAAATTCTTTTGACTGCAATCAGATGGGGTTCTCTAGGTTTTGCTTGAAATCTTGCACACGGACAGGTTGCAAACATGATATCTGGTCTACTTGTAGTGAGATACAATAAAGAGCCAATCATTCCTCTGTAGTGAGTTACATCTACCTCAGCACCTTGATCAGGATCAAGTTTGGTAGCTGTAGCTATGGGAGTTGTAGCAGGAGAACTATCTTGCATGTTAAACCTTATCAATAAATTCCTTGTATATTTAGACTGATTGATAAAAATCCCTTCATCAGTCTGTTTAACTTGAAGACCAAGAAAGTAACTCATTTCTCCCATCATGCTCATTTGATATCTTGACTGCATAAGCTTGGAAAACTTTTCACAAACTTATTGTTTGTTGACCCAAAAATGATATCATCAACATAAATCTGAACTAACAACAAGTCCTTACCATGATTCAAATAAAATAGAGTTTTATCAATAGCACCTCTTTTGAATCCACTTTCCAGTAAGAATAGAGCTAAAGTTTCATACCATGCTCTTGGAGCTTGCTTTAGTCCATAAAGTGCCTTATCCAATCTGTAGACATGATCTGGATAGTTAGGATCAATGAAACCAGGAGGTTGCTCAACATAGACTTCTTCCTCCAGTTCTCCATTTAAGAAAGCACTTTTAACATCCATCTGGAAAACCTTGAATTTCTTATGTGCTGCATAAGCAAGAAATATCTTGATGGCTTCTAATCTTGCAACAGGAGCAAACGTTTCATCATAATCAATTCCCTCTTGTTGAGAATACCCCTTTGCAACTAGTCTTGCTTTGTTTCTGATTATCACTCCATCAGAATCAGTCTTGTTCTTGAAAATCCACTTTGTACCAACAATTGATCTATTCTTTGGTCTTGGTACCAGTTTCCAGACTTCATTTCTTTCAAATTCATTCAGTTCATCTTGCATTGCAGTAACCCAATCAGCATCTTTAAGTGCATCTTCAACTTTCTTTGGCTCCTCCTTGGATAGAAAGTTATTGTATAGACATTCATTCTGAGTTGCACTTCTTGTTTGAACACCTGCATCAGGATCCCCAATGATCAAATCAGGAGTATGACTTGCAGTCCATTTCCTTGCTGGTGTTAAATTGTTTCTTGAAGTAGATGCTCTCCCTGGATTGGTGTTATCTTGATTTGAAGAACTTGCTTGTCTTGAAGCTCCCCCTGAATAATTGCTATTTCCTCCTGATAAGTTATCAAGATCATCACTTGAATCAGTATCTGAAGTATTCTGTCCTGATGATTGTGTTGACTCTGAACTTGTAGTAAAATGATGTTGCTCCCCCTCAACATTAGCACTACTAGAAGTATTACTATTGATTGCATCATCAGTATTTGCACCATCAGCATCTGGTGTGTCATCAGGATTTGGTGACCCATCAGGATCTGATGTATGGACAGGATCTGATTCACTTTCTTCAGGTTCCTTGGTAGCTTTATTTTCAAAAATCAATCTATCATGAGAGTCTTCATTGATTCCAACTATCTTCTTGTCATCAAAAGATACATGTATTGACTCCATGACAGTCCTTGTCCTCAAATTAAAAACTCTGAAGGCTCTTGATGCAGGATAGCCTATGAAAATTCCTTCATCAGCCTTTGTTTCAAATTTCCATAGCTGTTCAGGATGAGTTCTGAGAACAAAACATTTACAGCCAAACACATGCAGATGCTTCAGACTAGGTTTCTTTTCCTTGAGTGACTGATAAGGAGTAACACCATGTCTGTTTATTAATGTGAGATTTTGAGTGTAGCATGCTGTGTTGACTGCTTCTGCCCAGAAATATGTAGGTAATTTTGCTTCTTCCAACATAGTTCTGCCAGCTTCAATAGGAGTTCTATTTTTCCTTTCAACTACTCCATTTTTCTGAGGTGTGCCAGGAGCAGAGAATTGTTGAATGATTCCTTTGTATTTGCAGAACTCTTCCATCTTTGAATTCTTAAATTCAGTACCATTATCACTTCTCAGTATCTTGACTTTGTACTTTGTGGTTGTCTCAATCATTCTTACATGATCCAACAGAACTTCAGGAGTCTCATCTTTTATGTGCAGAAAATACACCCAGGTGAATCTAGAATATTCATCAACAATTACGAGAGTGTACCTTTTCTTACTAATGGTCATGATGTTGACTGGACCAAATAGATCAAGATGTAGCATGTGATATGGTTCTCCAATAGAGGATTCTGATTTACTCTGGAATGATGTCCTTCGTTGTTTTGCTTTCTGACATTCATCACAGAGTCCATCAGGAGTATATAACACTTTTGGTAATCCTCTCACTAAATCTTTCTTAACCAACTCACTGATATTGCTGAACTTGAGATGAGAAAGCTTCTTGTGCCAATTCCAACTTTCATCTATTGAAGCTTTACTGATCAGACAGGTAGGGGAGTCATCAGTATTTTATTGAATGTTGGCTTCATATATGTTACCATGCCTGTAGCCAGTCAGTGCTACCTTTCCTGTTGCTTTACTGACTACTTCACAATGTGTGGAATAGAAGTTGACATGATAACCTCTGTCAGTTATTTGACTAATACTCAACAAGTTGTGTTTCAGTCCCTTCACTAGAGCTACTTTTTCAATTATGACATTTCCAATGATTATATTGCCATATCCCAAGGTTTGTCCAATGTTGCCATCTCCATAAGACACAGTTGGGCCAGCTTTTTCCTCATATTCTGATAACAGGGCTTTGTTTCCAGTCATGTGCACAGAACATCCACTATCCATGACTAACACATTTTTCTTTTTACCCTGCAATCAGAATAGAAACACACTAGTTAGAACATTTAGGAACCCATACTTGTTGGGTTCCTTTTCCATGCAATTTATTAAATTTCACAGCAGAAGACTTTCTGACTTTAGCAGTCCTGACAGGATTTACTCCATCAGGATTTGCTTTGTCAGTATCAGTATTAACAAAAGCATGTTCCAACTTGACATTCTTAATGCTACCAGAGTTTGCACTATTTTTATCAACTTTAGGCATTGGATCATAAAAGTTATAGTACAACTCATGATAATCTTTACAAGTATAAATAGAATGCCATATACTACCACAATAAAAACAGGACTTCTGTGGTTTATAAAATACTGATCTATTCCTAACATCAGACTTAGGAATATCAGTAATCTTCTTCTTACTCTTCTTACAATCAATAGAAAGATGATTAGAGTTACCACAGTTAAAACAACACTTTCTAGGTGCATTTGGGATATATTTGTAACCATTCTCTTTGTTGATCCCAACTTTACCATTCCTGTTTGTCTTAACAGTAGATTCCTTTTTCTTATCTGTCACCACACAGATTTTATCCTTAAGCTGTTTCTGAGACAATAAACCTACATTCTTAATGACTTTATTCAAGACAGGTTTAGACTTTATGATTTTAATTCCTTGTGTAGAAGTAGATCCCTTTTCAAAAGTAGAATTGGAATCCTTACCAAAAACAAAATTAACAGGAGTAATCTTAGATTTGGTTGTATCTATAACATGTCTATAGGTCTTTGGACTGACTGTCTCATCAATGACAATTTTCTCTTTCAATTTCTTATCCTCATCTGACTTATATCCTAGACACTCTTTCCAATTCTTAGAGGTATTAATCTCATGAAATTTCCTACCAGAGTCTGTCCAGGTTCTGATTTTCTCATTAGCATTTTCAAGTTCCTTTTCAAGAGCAGTACATTTGGATTTCATCTCTACATACATGTGATTCACATTATCACATTCTTTTTGTACTTCTTGCATACGAGAAAATTCAGCTTCTAATATATCATTCCTTTTTCTAAGTTCAGACATCTCAGATAAGATCCTAGTATTTTCAGCAGTTTGACTTCTAAAGCTAATATGTAATGACTTTAGAAAACGTCTTAACTCAGAAGCATTATCAGTATCAAAATCAAAGATAGTATTTAGTACCTTATCATCAGGAGCAGCAGTTACATCAGCATTGGCCATTAGAGCATAGTTGACCACCTCAGTATCAGATTCTGAGGAAGAGTCCATCCAATCCTTGCTTGATGTGATAAGTGCCTTCGTCTTCTTGCACTCAGAAGCAAAGTGACCCATACCATTGCACTTGTAGCATCTAACCTTTGACTTGTCAAATTTGCTACCCTTGCTGTCCTTTTTGATATACTTATCTTTGTTTGGATTGAAATCCTTTTTCTGAAAGTTGCCTTGTCTTCTATTCTTCCTGAACTTCATCCTTCTGAAGTTTCTGACAATCATAGCAACCATCTCTTCCATGTCTGAGTCAGAAGAATCATCATCAGTATTGGCATCAGCATTGCCATCAGTATCTGATGAAGAGTCATCAGGATCTGACTCAACTATTCTTGTTTTACTTCTAGAGACCTCCATAACTTTTCCTTTTGATTTAGCCTCTGCTTTCAAAGCAATTGATTTTGCCTTGCTGCTTTTCTTGTTCTTTCTCTGTTGAACTTCAAGATCATGAGTTCTTAGCATCCCATAGACTTCATCAAGAGACACAGTGTTAAGATCATACTGATGTCTAATGATCGATGTCTGAATGTCCCATTCTTCAGGTAAACCTCTTAGAAACTTGGTGTTTGAATCTTCAGTTTCTTATTCCTTGTCAACTAAATATAAACTGTTCAATAGTGTCAGAAATCTATCATATAGATCAGTTAGGCTCTCATCGGGTCTTGCATCAAATTGTTCATATTCTTGAATCAAAAGAGCCCTTCTGTTTTTCTTGACAGATGTAGATCCCTGGCACTGAGTTTCCAAAGTATCCCATATTTCTTTTGAAGACTTGCATGCAATCACTCTGTTTGACATGACAGCATCAAGACTATTGTGTAAGATATTCTTTATCTTTGGTTCCCTGAGTACATGAGCTTTTTCTTCTGGAGTCCATTCACTTTTAGCCTTGACCACATAATGTTCAGGTACTGTATCTGTTCGTTCTACAATTCGTGTAGGAATATATGGTCCATCACGAATCCTGTCCAAATAGTCAGGATCCATAGCCTCCAGGTACATCAGCATCTTTACCCTCCATGTTGGATATTCTGATTTCTTCAAGATGGGAATCTTCATGCTTTCATACTTGGTTGTCGACATCTTTAGATCGTATCTGATTCAGAATTAAATCAGTTTGCTCTGATACCAATTGTTGCCCAGTAATAATCTATTGTAGAAGGGGGGTTGAATACAATAGTATAAGATAATCGACTTCTTAATGTATATATCACAAATATGAAAGAAAGATAACAGCTTTATTAAATCTGATATAAAACTGTTACAAACTCTCTCAAGAAATTCTGATGTTCTTGAGAGCTGCTAGCTTACAAAAACTCTCTCAAGAAATTCTATGTTCTTAAGAGCTTCTATTCGATTATGTTCAAGTCTATGTTGTACATAAATCGAAACCAAAACTGTGTTTATATACTACACAGCTTCTCTATCAATGATAAGTCCTAATCAATTACAAAGATTGAAACCTATCCATAATTGATAGCTACATTCTACAAACCAGGAACCGACAGAATAAACTTCCATGTTTAACTAGACTCCAAATATAACTCGAAGTAGGAATCCTGATCAGCTTCCAGTCCTGATGATTAATCCTGATCCCAGTCCTGATATGTATCTTAATCCTGACGACCATGTAATCCTGATGACGTCAGCAATCCTGATCAGTTGAGTCTAGCTCCTGACGATCATTGAATTCTGATCTAACAGTTTACACATGTACTAGTTATCACAATTTGTACCATGACAATTATGTTCCCTTGCCTAAATTTAATAAAGGTACAAATTTTTGTGATAAATTGAGTTTGTTAACTAGAAATGTGTATGTTAAGAAAGACTCTGTTAAATCAAGTTCAAGTGAAGATAATTCAGTTGAAAAGGATTTAAAAAAATCCGCTGCAAATCTTAACAAGAAATTGAAAAACAAGACCCAACAAGTGTGGGTTCTTAAAAATTCTAACTGATTGAAATATTGATTGCAGGGCAACAGGAAAAATGTTTTGGTTCTGGATAATGGATGTTCAGGACATATGACCGGAAATAAGTCCCTGCTGTCAGATTTTGAGAAGAAAGCTGGCTCGAAGGTTTCCTATGGAGATGGCAACATAGGACTCACCTTAGGATATGGCAATATTGTGATTGGAAATGTCATCATTCAGAACGTAGCTCTGGTAGAAGGACTGAAGCATAATCTCTTAAGCATCAGTCAAATTACAGACAGAGGTTACCATGTCAATTTTTATGAATCTCACTGTGAAATAACAAGTAAGAAAGATGGAAAAGTGATTCTTACGGGTTATAGACGTGGTAACATATATGAAGCCAACTTACACTCTGCTACTGATGGGAAAATGATGTGTCTTTTTTCAAAGGCATCAGTAGATGAAAGTTGGAACTGGCATAAGAAGCTTTCTCATTTGAATTTCAACAACATCAATGAGTTAGTAAGAAAAGACTTAGTGAGAGGTCTCCCAAAAGCAATGTACTTCCCTGATGGACTCTGTGACTCCTGTCAAAAGTCAAAGCAAAAGAGAATCCGCTTCAAGAGTAAATCAGAACACTCAATAGACACAGCTTATCACTTGCTACATCTGGATCTCTTTGGTCCCGTGAATGTGATGTCTATCAACAAGAAAAGATACACTTTAGTAATTGTTGATGAGTATACAAGATTCACATGGGTATACTTTCTACATAAAAGGAGTGAAACACCAGAGTTTCTGATAGAGCATGTCAAGTTACTGGAAAACGAATCAAGTAACAAAGTCAAAGTTCTTCGAAGTGATAATGGAACGGAGTTTAAAAACTCAACAATGGAAGACTTCTGTAAATCAAAAGGAATTGTGCAGCAATTTTCTGCTCCTGGTACTCCTCAGCAGAATGGAGTAGTCGAAAGGAAAAACAGAACTATAATTGAAGCAGGAAGAACAATGCTGGAAGAAGCAAAGCTCCCAACTTACTTCTGGGCAGAAGCTGTCAACACTGCATGCTATACTCAGAACTGTACTCTGATCACAAGACATGGCAAGACTCCATATCAAATGATTAAGGGAAAGAAACCAAGCTTGAAACACTTGCATGTGTTTGGGTGCAAATGCTTCATTTTACGGACTCACCCAGAACAGCTTGGAAAATTTGAAGCAAAAGCAGATGAAGGAATTTTCATTGGATATCCTGATACAACAAAAGCTTTCAAGGTATACAATCTGAGAACCAAGATTGTGAATGTCTCAGTAAATGTATCGTTTGATGACAGAAGAATCACTGGGATTAATGAAGATACTCATGAAGAATTGATTTTTGGAGATGAACTAGAAGCTGAAATCAGTAGTGATGACGTTGAGGGGGAGCTTACTGATATCACAAATACTACAAATAATGAACCTCTTGAAAACAACTCTTCCACAGATACTGATGGAAGTACTGATAACAGCACTGATGCCAGTATTGACAGTACGTCAAGTGAAAGCCATCAGAGTAATTTCAATTCCAGTGGATCTTTTCAAGACACTGATGCAGGGGGAGCTTCGCATACAACTCAAGAAAGTTCTTTTGAGGAAGACATTGATGCAGGGGGAGCATCAAGTTCAAGAACTCTGTTACCATCAGCAAGAAGATGGACACAAGCGCATCCTCCTGATCTCATTATTGGAGATCCTGATGCTGGTGTTCAAGAAAGAAATGCAACTCAGAATGAGAGTCTATTTCACAATTTTCTCTCGCAGGAAGAACCAAAGAAAATTGAAGATGCCTTGAAAGATGCTGATTGGGTAACCGCAATGCAAGAAGAACTAAATGAGTTTGAAAGAAATGAAGTCTGGCAACTTGTTCCACGACCCAAAAACAGATCTATTGTAGGAACTAAATGGGTGTTCAGAAACAAAACTGATTCTGATGGAGTAATTACAAGAAACAAGGCCAGACTTGTAGCAAAAGGGTATTCTCAGCAAGAAGGCATTGATTATGATGAAACATTTGCTCCAGTTGCCAGATTGGAGGCCATCAGAATATTCCTAGCATATGCTGCTCATATGAAATTCAAGGTCTTTCAGATGGATGTTAAGAGTGCCTTCTTAAATGGAGAATTGGAGGAAGAAGTTTACGTTGAACAACCTCCAGGCTTTGTTGATCCTAAATATCCAGATCATGTGTATAGACTGGATAAAGCTCTGTATGGACTCAAGCAAGCACCACGGGCCTGGTATGAAACACTTACTCAGTTTCTTCTTAATAGTGGATTCACACGAGGCACCATTGATAAAACCTTGTTCTACATTCAAAAAGGCAAAGACTTGCTCTTAGTTCAAATATATGTTGATGACATAATTTTTGGATCTACTAATGTTACAATGTGTCAGAAATTTGCTAAGTTAATGCAGTCAAGATATCAGATGAGTATGATGGGAGAAATGAGCTATTTTCTGGGGTTGCAAGTAAAGCAAACTGATGAAGGGATTTTTATCAAACAATCCAAGTACACTAGAAATTTGCTCAAGAAATTCAACATGCAAGACAGTACTCCTGCTAGCACTCCCATGGCTACTGCCACTAAGCTCGACTCTAAGGAAGGAATTGAAGTGGATATCACAAGCTATAGAGGAATGATTGGTTCTCTCCTCTATCTCACTGCCAGTAGACCAGACATTATGTTTGCAACTTGTCTCTGTGCAAGATTTCAGTCCCAACCACGAGAACCGCATCTGATAGCTGTAAAGAGGATATTTCGATACCTTAAAGGAACACCAAATCTTGGTTTATGGTATCCCAGAGCATCAGACTTCACACTGATAGGATACTCTGATGCTGATTTTGCTGGTTGTAAGATTGACAGGAAAAGCATTTCTGGTAGCTGTCAATTTTTAGGTGGACGACTGGTTTCATGGTTCAGCAAGAAGCAGAAGTCAATTTCTACTTCGACTGCAGAAGCTGAATACATAGCTGCGGGAAGCTGCTGTGCTCAGATTTTATGGATAAAAAATCAACTTCTGGATTACGGTTTGCACTTTTCTAAAATTCCTATTTATTGTGATAATCAAAGTGCTATTGCAATGACAGGAAATCAAGTCCAACACTCGCTTACAAAACATATCAGTATCATGTATCACTTTATTCGTGAACATGTAATGGAAGGAACGATTGAACTTTATTTCGTTCCCACAGATCAACAACTGGCTGATATATTCACAAAGCCTTTGGCAGAGGCAGTCTTTACAAGACTCGTGAATGAACTTGGAATGATTACAAGCGAGTAACTCCTGATACTTGATACTAATTGTTGCTACTGATGGTTTATTCTGAATGTTACTACTGATGGTTGATACTGATGTCAGTACTGATAAGAAGTAATTGTGCTAAGTACTGATGGTGACAAGTGGCACTGATGAGTAGGTTGGTTTATTGTTTAAAGTGATATCATTTCTTTCACTTTGCAATTTATATGAGATGCTGATGACTGTAGTTCTGATAATTCATTCATGTTTATGCATTCATCAAAACAATTATAGTGATATGTAAAGCAAAACAATGGATCTTTTTCATTAATTGATTCTAATCATCTTTACATTCAAACAATCTCATACATTTGTCTAGCTAATCTTTATGTTGAACTCTACTCACTATGTTTACAAAGAGATGCCCTATTTAACCAGGACAAGTACTTGAATGCTACATCAGAGGCAGAAGAGCTAGAGCCAGAAGCTATTGTGTTCTCTTGCCTCTGATGTCAACTATTTGTCCGTTCATCTGGTCCTAATACCATCTGGGATTTCAAGCGCTTGACAACCTCCTGATGTTGAATCATCATCATCATCCTCTCGATTTCTCTTTCCTGCTTGCAGCTTGCAGGATTCCAAGAAGAGTTCCTCCTCAGAACCCGTCAAGTAGCTCTGTTGAAAGAGCATCATATAGATCTCTGCAGCTCGATCATCTGCAAGGATGGGCACATCATATGGCCCAGGTTGGATGATATGAATATAGGGATTGGAGATAGGACCTTCAGCAATCTCATCATCAGCAATGAGACCTTCATCGTTCAGAAATGATAAAACAAGAAACTCGTCAATCATATAGTTTGCTTGTTGATTCCAGTTCATATTCAAGAATGCTTCCACATCCATGAATTCAAAGGTTCCTACCATTTGATGTCTGGTATTATTTTCTTGAAAATATGTGTATTGCCTGTTGTTACAATGCTTCAGCTTTTATAGCATACAACAGGGCAACTGAAAGGTTTTGCTTGGCTCGAAGCTATGGGGATAGTAAAGTGCGGAGTTCCAAGACAGTCATTATTCTTCTGACTGTTGAACTCCTTCGTACTTTATTATTATTTTTTTAGAAATATTCAAATCGATAATTCTATTATTGATTTTTTCTTATCTAACATAGCTAATTAGCGGATATTTTGAGTGCATTAAGTGGTGCCAGGTGTTCCCTCGCGTGCCCTTTACGCGCCGGTATATACAACCGTTGTGTATAGCCCTCTCATCACACGTCTTTGGAAATCGTGAATGCCCATTTTTTACACGATATCTGTCCAATAGTCATCATTAGTCTGGTTTTTCAGAGAAATTGTGTTGCTAGTTATACTCAAAAGATTTGTTTCTTTTACACTTTATTATCATTGTTGAATATCCATACTATTCTCTATGTATTTGTTTTCTCTCAACAATGGCAGCAACTCACTTCCCATCTCCTACAAAAAAGAATATGACTAATAATGGGGTTCTTTTTGTCACCAACAATTACTCTGCTATTCTGGATAAGACAAAAGCCCCATCTGAATTTCATCTCATCTAGGACTTTTTGGCTTCTAGCTCAATTGGGTTTGCTCTAACGGAACCCAAGGCAATTTATGCACAAGCAGTGATGCAGATTTGGAGTACTGCAACCTACACTCCAGGTACCTCTAATACTCAGCCTGGTCTTACCTTCTCTTATGGGAATGATCTCTATGAGGTTACTCCCACTACTGTTCAAAGAGCTTTGCACCTAGGTAGCCCTGCATCTTTTACTCCTTTCTTTTCGGAGGCGGTGCTTAGGGAGTTTTTCACCAAAATTGGCTATAATGGTGATATGACCAGAATGGGCAGATTGGTCAGAACGAAGCTTCGCCAAGAATGGAATTTTTTCTTTGATTCCATAGGTAAGTGTTTTATGAACAAGAGCTCAAACTTTGATGCTCTCACTCAAGCAACTCAAAACATTGGGTACTCTCTAATCTATGGATCTGATTTTAATATAGCTAGTATGCTAATTGATTCCATAGGAAGTAGAATAACTGAGAATCGGGAAACTGTCTATTTTGGTCGTTTTCTGCATTTGATTTTTCAATACTTGTGCCCTAATGTTGCTTTTCAAGATGAGTGCATGTTGCCTGTGTTTCAGAATACTCCTCGCTCCTTTCAGGAGTACATGATAAAGGGAAAACAAATGTTTCAGGGTGATGTCGTATATCCTGACCAGGTCAAGCAACTTCTACGACAGAGATTGCCTACTGTTTATGGACTAGATCCTCGTACTCTGATTCGGAGGTCTGATGTTGCTACCCCCTCTGGATCTAACCCAAGTACAAAACCCAAACAGATTCCTAAACACTCAAATCCCACCTCTGATGGCTCTCAACAGCAATCAGTTGTAAGACACACAAGGTTAGCCAAATCAGTGCGACATTCTCAGTCGTCAGGATCAAGGACCTTGCTACATCCCCCCACTGATTTTCTGGAGAAACAAGGTGATCAACCAGTTGGTATAGCATCCAAAATTTTAGCCTCACGAAGAAAGCATACAACTGTTGTTGATACTGATACTGATACTGATGATGATGATGTTCCACTGTCATCGATATTCAAGATATCTCCTGAGGCTGTGGCACATGTTCCATCACCATCTTTCAAAAGACGGAGATTAAGAAAGTCTACTCTCTACTCTCATTTTGACGTTGTTGATGCTCTGCACAAATCTTTTCATAACAGTTCTGCTACTGATGCTCTTGTCAGTGTTGCTCCGGACAGTATCTTCTCTTCTGATACCGGACCTGATGACAATGCAGTATTTGTCACTGACGCTAAAGCCTCCGATGTGCAACCCTCTCTTGATAATGTGGTTGTTTCTGACTCCAGTCCTCCTGTATCTCCACAGGCACGAAAGGTTGAAATGTCCTATAATCGTATCAAACGACTGGAAACTGAAGCCAGAAAAGAAATAGCTGAGTCAGCTGGTCGGAAAAGGAAGATTTGTTTTGCGTGAACCAAGAAAAGGAATGTTAAGGCAAAACCATCAGGAGCTCCAACTATTGATCTGGATACACAAGAACCTGGTTCTCAAAGTGAACTAGCAGTCCACATAGATCAAGTCACACAAGAACCATCTGCTCAAAGGGTGGATGACGACGAGGAGCAGTTCCTGCCTGAAACTGGTCAGGGAAATTTTATAAGGGATATTCCAGCTTCTGTTTTTGAAGACAAATATCACGGACAGGATACACAAGAACCTTCAGTACACTTTACTGAAGCAGTCCAGATTGTCCAGGCTCCACAAGAACCTTTCATTCAAAGTATGGAAGCATGCCAGTTTAATGCCAGTCAGGCTCTCATGGTTCAACCATTATCCTCTCGTCCCTTGGACACTGAGGACTCAGGTACTGTCACTAACCCTGACTCTGCTATGGTTGTTTACTCTCCTGGTGTCAGGATGACTACCGACAGACCCTTGACTGAGGGATCCCCTGTCAGTATGACTGCACTTTACTCTTCCCTGCCATCTCTTATTTCTTCGTTTCTGAGTGCTCTGAGCCTTTTTCGTGAGAATGAGAGAAAAGATCTAGAGAAAAACAGAATTGTTGAGAGGCAGTCTCCTGAACTGGAAAAAGGAGAGATAAAAATGAGTGCAAATTCTATGCATTTGGGTGAGGAAAATCTGACTCTCAAAAGTTCAGATATTGTGCTGGTGAGCGGTGATGAGATCACTGAAAAAGAAAAGAGAGATCTAGGAGTTACTGACTTTGATGCAGGTACATCCAATACTCCTGCAGCTTCTCAGGATCAGTCTCACAGTTCTCATTTCAGCTTTGATAAGTCTGGTTCTGATAATTCGTCCACGGACATTCTGACTAGTCACAGACGAGCTCAGTGGGATCATTCTTGGACTGATCCTTCATCTTTTGTTGGTATCACTGGGGCTCATGGTCATTTGGCCACTGCATTTAAAGAAATTCAAAGTCCGGATCTTCAAGTTCATCTTAAAGGTACTTCTCTCATGCTTAAGGCTATCTTTGAAGAGATTAAAGATGTCAGGACTTCGACTGAAAAGAGTATTGCTGATGTTGTGGCTGCGAATACTCAATCTGTTGCTCGCACTTCAAGAGACTTTTCCTCTGTTCATCGAGATCATGTTTCTCTTGAACATCGAATTGTGACTCTGGAGAAAAAGGCTGAATCTATGGATACTAAGTTGGACTTAATTATCTCTGCTTTGGTTCCTGATGCTCGTACTGATGCCAAAAAGGGGGAGAAAGTAGTGTCAACCAAATGCTCTCCGGAGTTGGGTATTTCAAGAAAGGATGATGCTCCTGATGGAGGTTCTAGTCAGAAACAGGTATCTACTGGTGATGCTGCAAGGACACGAATCACTGTGTCTAATCAAAGTCTAAGACAACAGTCAACACAAGTCTCTGGATCTAGTTCTCAAAAGCAATCTCATGATATAATAGTGACAACAGCTGAGCAGGCAAAGAGGTTTCATCAAACTGTGAATATTGATGGAATAGAATACACTGTGCACTATAAAGATCCCAAACTTGAAGCATTCAATGAGCAGCAAGCTAGAAAACTTCTTCAAGAAATGTATCCTGATGAGGATGTAGAAGAAATGGTGGAAGCTCAGAGGATAGAGTATGAAATGTTGAATTCACAGAAAGGAACTGTTAGAAGTGAAAGGAAGGGAAACAGGTCTAGAGGTAGAGGTCATGGTAGAGGAAGAGGAAGTACTATCAAACCACCTTCAAAATCTCAAAAAGGTATTGTGATCAAAGAAGGATCAAATACTGGTGCAGATATGTCATCTGAATTATCTGCTGTTTCTGCTAAGGGAAAAGGAAAGAAAGTTCTTGAAGGTCCATCTCAAGTGATGATTGCTGAACAAAGTGCTGAAATTTCACATCAAGAAGAAGAAGAGGGTGATGATCTTCCTTTAGATCAAAGAAGGAGAAGAAGAGAAGATTCAAGGAATGATAGACAGATATTTCTTGTAAGAACATCATTAAATGTGGAAGCAGCTAAGCAAGCGGAAAAAGACTATTTCAAGTCTTTACAACAACGAAGCTTCACAAAGTCAGGAATTGTGTTGGAGGAATATCTGAGAAAGAAGGATAATGTTGTAAGGAGTTCAAGAGATGCTTATGGATTCAAGAAGGTTAGAGGGTACAAAGGAAGAGGCTATGATGTCAGGGAATATAAATCTCATTTTCAGCTCGATGAGATATTCAAATCAAGTGGACATATCAAAAGTCTCCCTGGAATTTCTTGTATTAATGGATCTGGAAAGTTCAAGAAATCTTATGAAGAAGTTGCGAAGAAGAAGAATGAATGCAGACGGACAGGAACATATGGAGGAATTTGTCATCCTGCCGCAGAAATAGTTCCTCAGGTATCATCATTTGATCAAGCATGTCTAACAGAAAATCTGAGTGATAAAGTTACTCAAAGGCATCTTGACAAACTTATCTCTGTTCAAATGGTGTATGATGTTCATGATGGAAATTTGCCTAAAGAAAAGTTAGTGTATTTTCTTAAGGATGGATCAACGTTTGTACTGACGGAACTGGATGTTTCAATGAAGAACTTAGAAGAATTGAGGTATGTACAGTATATGTTTGTTCCTAAAGATGATTTGTGTATAAAATGGAGAAGGAAGATTCAATCCAGTATCAATTTGCATCTGATGGGGTTAAATCAGAAAAATACTGGATATGCTCCTAAATACATTGACATGGATGGACGAGAGGTGGAAATGAAGAAAGGAACTGCATTCATTGAGAAGACTCTGGGTGAAGAGTATTTGTCTTTCTGTCCTGATAGTGAGAGAGTTAAACTTATTTATTTGGATGAAAGAATGCTGAGAAGTTCTATTGAGGATCTGAGAGCAGCAGTTTATCAGACTAACAATGATGATGAAAGTCTGAGGAAGCTGAGAAGAAGAATGATTGATCTGTTATTGGAGAAAGAAGATGAGTTGATGAAGCAGTTTCTTCATAAGAACATGGGGTTTATTAGAGTGTATGATTATGAAGGATACTTAAGCGAAATCTTTATATTAATCCTACGAGTATTTGATTGAAGTTTTGGCATCATTAAATCCAGAGAATTTATGCTTTATTCCAGAAAGTATAAATTGGGGGAGATTGTTGGGAAATGAAGATTTAATTAATGCATCAGGATCGGATAGCATCAGTATTTAGAGCATCAGGAGGTGACGTCTGATGATGTCATCATCAGTGGCAGGATAAGTCGGCTGTTGATAATTGATACTATTCCGCGATTTCAGGATAGGATTGATATGCAGAAGATATACCTCATAGAAGCTGTTACAGAAGATAAGCGACAAGAAGATCAATCTAATTAAATGAAGATTATCTTGTGTAACAGAATGTGTAGCTGTGTGTGTATATAAACACAGGATAGGTTTTACGAGAGTAATATCTTAACATGAGTATTTTTGTAAACCTAGCAGCTCTTAAGAACTCATAGTTTCTTGAGAGAGTTTGTATCAGTTTTTATAAAGATTAATAAAAGCTGATATTGATTGTTTTTATCTTTGTCTGTTCGATTATTTCATACAATTACATTCAACCCCCCTTCTGTAATCGACATATACTGGGTAACACATCTTTATTGCAACATGAGCATCGTTTTGTAGGTGATTTAGGTGGAGTATTTTGAGTGGGAGTAGGATTATGTGCTTCTCTTTTCGGAGGTTTATTCGCATCATATCCTAGTCCTTCTTTGTTAGAAGATACCTTGGAGTTATATACCATATTTTCCAATAAGGTATTGCTCTTTGTAAATTGCTTAATAATAGCATCAAGATTTTGTTTTTCTTGTACCAAGACATTAATCTTGTTGTTTAGCACATTTTCTTGATCCATAACTTGAGCTAAGAGCTTAGTGTTTTCATTAACAAGCCTTTGACTCTCTAGAATATATGATTTCACTTCGGAAGCCAAGTATTCTTTTTCATTAGCTTCAAGGTCGAATTGTTCTTTTAAGTTTGCCAATTCGATGTCCTTGTTGGCTAATAAAATTTTATAGTCAAGATCTAATTTTTTTAAGGCTTGATTTAGCTCTTTTTCTTTGTCACTCGTTAGATTTTGTTCAAGCTCTTTAATCCGAATATTTCATGTAGCATTTTCATTTTGTAATACTTCATTTCGAATTTTTAAATTAAAAATTTCAACATGTAGCTCACTATTCTTTTCGGAAGCTTGAATCTTTTCTTTTTCCATTTCTTCGACTTGAATAATGAGAGAAATGTTCTCTATTACGAGATTTTGAATATTTTCATAATTTTCGTTTATCTCGAGTTTCAAGCGATCATTTTGGGAAGAAATAAAATCGGAGTATTCTTTGTCTTCGACATGAATATCCTTTAAACGAGTCACTTCATTTTGAAGCTCAATGTTTGTCTCACGATATTTATTCCTTTCGGAATTAATCGTTGACATTTTTCAATTTACATCATCAAGACTCGATTTTAACGAGTTCACCAATTGAATAAGTTCGAACGAACTCATATAATCTACACATGATAAATGCATACTAAAATTATCACCTCTACATGATGCAACATTTAGATTTGAAGTTGGAGTTTGAGTTACCTCATGATTAGTAGATGATGCATCCGTTGGTGTAGATTCTTCGGAGAGACCCATTAAACAAAGGTTGACTATTTCTTCGGTTTCTTCCGGTACTTCTTCGTCTTCACTCAAATCCCAACCATTTTCGGCAATTACGCCTCGACCCGTAGGCAACTTAGGACACTCACGTTTAAAGTGACCCGGTTGTTTACATTCGAAGCACACTTCTTGTGTTTCTTTGACTATAGGCTCTTTTGGTTTAGGTGCCGAATAATTTTTCGTATAGTTAAGGTTATTATACGAATTATTATTATTAGCATGAGGTGCACCTTGACCTTTAACATAATTCGCATTTGGGGAGTTGTTATACGAATTATTGTTGCCTTGATTTTTAGTATAACTCGTTGACGGAAAATTGTTGTTATAATTTGGCCTTCCTTTCGAATTAAATAGTCTTTGTTGGTTATTCGATTTTAGGAAGCCTTTTCCGTAACGTTGAGCTTTACTTTGTAAAACACGACGAAGTTGTCTCGTTAATAAAGCAATTTCTTGCTCATCGAGATTTTTCAACTCTTCGTTTAATTCATCATCATTTTCCTCCTCATCGATTAGTATTGCTTTTAAAGCCATACATTTTCGTTTATCATCCGTTTTAGGGACAACAATATCTGGAGTATTATCTTCCTCGTAAGCACGAAGATTTCCGAATAAACTATCGATGGAGTAGTTACTAAGAGTGTGCATTTCTTTGATTGTGGTAACTTTAACTTTCCAACTCACAGGTAAGGCTTTTAAAATCTTTCGATTTTTCTCATTAGTCGTATAGACCTTACCGAGTTGAGATAGTTCATCGATTACACGAGTAAACCTCGTTTCCATATCGATGATGGTTTCACCTTCGAGAAGTTTAAAGTTCTCGTACTCATGAATTAAGGTATCCATTCGAGATTCCTTAATATCTTTCATACTTTCATAGGTGATAACCAATTTATTCCATATATCTTGTGCCGATTTACAATTGTTAACTCTTTCGTATTCTTTCTCTGCAAGTGCACTAGTTAGAACCATTTCCGCTTTCGCGGCTATGTTCATTCTAAGTTCCTCCTCGAGAGTATATTCACTAACTTTCTTTTCGACATTTTCATCGCCCACCTTTTTCGTAGGTATAGCAACACCGTCTTCGATAGCCATCCAGACTTTAACTCCTTGGGATTTAGTATATATTCTAAATCTTGTTTTCCAAGTTGCAAAATTTGTGCCATCTAATAGTGGTGGTCTCGAACTTGAGAGACCTTCACCACAACTGATTGTACTCAAATACGCCATGTATAAGATCTACTTTTGGTTACGTTTTTGAACTTCACAACCGTTCAAATAACGAGATTAAAATCAATTGCTCTGATACCAAATGATAGGTCCACGTGGGTGGTGAAATAAGCTATAAGGGGGGGTTGAATAGCTTATTACCCTTTTTAAAATTTGAGCTTGGCATTTAAAAATTTCTTTCTCCTTTTAAACTTAATTACATATAAATAAGTAATGTAAAGTGCGGAATATAAAGGAGAAATATAAAGAGTACGAGACAATCGATTTTATCCTGGTTCGCGATGCCCGCAATCCCCTAACAGATTCGAACACCCCTAGTCCAGTCCCTGAGCTCCTCCCCGGACTCGAGATTTTTCACTAAAACACACTCCTTAACTTAGGCGGAGAAGCCTTTACAAACCACTACTAATTTATCTTGGAGCGTAAATCCAATTTACCCCCTCACAATTAAGTAGTAAAATAAAAACACCAAAATATTTAACTTGGAGCGTAACTCCCCATTACCTCCTCAAAATATTCTATCAAAATGTACCACTATATATTTATCTTGGAGTGTAACTCCCCGTTACCTCCTCAAAATAATATAGCAACCTACTTGGCTTGTCTTGGAGCGTATATCCAATATACCTCCTCAAAGTCGAAGTAGAACCCTAGAGTAGCCTTGGTGCTACCTTTGTAGGTCTTGGGTCTTTCTTCCTCCTCATGGTGCGGAGACACCTAACTTCCCGTTAGCACGCCTAGAACTTGGGTCTTAGAGCAAAGATCGCCTCACTTCATTTCACCTCACAAAAAAGACAAACAACAAGCTACAAACGATATATATATATATATATTATAAAGCATGTGAAAAACTAGTATGTTACGGTACTAACCACGTGGGATGCTATTATGCGTTAAAATAATTGATTCATTATTAGTTAAAGATGAGTAAGTCACGACGCCAATCGGACAAACTACAATACTTTAGTGGTGTGTGCAAGATGTGATTAATTATTCAACTCACAAGTGTGAGGACCGTAAAAACGCTATTATGCGTACATTAGTACGGAAAATATAAATAACGGCAAGGGAGAAGTCACACGAGGGACTTGTCACACAAGTGGTAAATGCAAGACAATAAATTAAACGTGAATGCAACACACACGTACAAGAAATTAAATCACCACACGGACAAGGTCGAGACCTTGAGTACACACACGGGACAAGGCTAGTGCCTTTATAAACACACGCACACTTTGGCTTTCGCCACACTATTATGCGTTAAATTAGCACACACACACGGACAAGGCTAGAGCCTTGATAATTATATTTATATATAATTATATATATATATATATATATATATATATATATATATATATATATATATATATATATATATATATATATATATATCGGACAAGGCTAGTGCCTTGATGAAAATAAAATGTACAAGTCAAGGCCTTGAGAAAATATATATATATGCGAAAATTAACTAGTTTATGACTTTTGGCTTTTTCCGATGGCTTTCGCCTAAAGCTTAATAATTTCTCTAAAAGAGAAACACAAAGGATACGAACTAGGATCCGGGACTTAGAATGTGTAAATGTACACAAACTAAAAACAAAAAGTAACTAACTTAAACCACTTGAAGTCTATAAATAAATCAAGAAGAACAAGCTAAGATTGAAGCCTAAAAACAACACAACTATGGCCGAATAAGAGCACCGAATGGAATGGATTCAAAGAGGTATCAAAGGTGACTCAAACATGCATGAAAGAACACTCAAGGTACTACCCAAAACTGAGCTAGGGACTGCCCAAAACTGAGCTAGGGACTGCCCAAAACTGTCTTGGCCGAGAGGTGTTAACCGAGCAAGAAATGAGATGAAAACAAGCTTAAAAATGGTGTAAAGTGGATGGACAAAGCTTGTTTGCTAGAAAATTTTTATGGATTTTGAAATCTGAGTTGTGAGGTGTTTCTAGGGAGTGTTTTGCAGCATTTCTTTGGCTTTTTAGGCTTGAGGAAATGGGTTGGGGTTGGGGTAGTATTTATAGGCAAAAGTAGGGTTTTTTCGACCAATGGTTAATCAACAAGTGGCAAGGCTTGAATAAAATACAAAAAGCATAAAGTAGCTTTTTAGAAACTTCCTAGAAAGATCCCAGCAATCAGAATGTGGGGGAAAACAATTATAAAATATTTAGGAAGTTTCTATTGGTACGAAAAAGCCGATAAACCCGAAACTACGCGACAACCCCATTTCGTTGAAATAAATTAAAACATATTTGAAAAATTATGAAACTTTGTTAATCCTCTTGAAATATATTCAGAGAATTATGGTCAAAATTTCACCTTGAAATTCGTTGACCATCTCTGACTTTTAAGAGACTGATAAATCAATTACGTATCGATTTCAGGGGTCCCGGAAAAAAGTCATGCAAAAATTATGAAACTAATACCAATTAATATTAGAGAGAAATTAATGACAAATCCCAAGTTTCAAGTCAAAAAGATGTGTGTAAGTAGTTTTACGGATTTTTCGAATGTTAAAAGCAGCCATCTGGAGCGACCAAAAATTTCATTTGTCTTTACCGACAATCCAGACAAATGTTTTGACTTCACACATATTCAAACATAATATTCCTTATAAAATAATGACTATGAGGTCCAAGGAATAAATAAGTTTGAATTAAGAAATGATTTTATCTGGATAAATAAGGACTTACGGGTATTTTGGAATAAAATCAATTTTGTGTCTTTTGGCATGGCTTTTGGCAAGGCAATTTGATATTAAATATCAAAATGAATATATCAAATATATTTTGGCTTAAAACATTTAAGTACAACACTCTTTTAAATAATTAAAACTATTTTGACTCGTAAAAGCAGTGTTTGAATTTTCTCGGAAATTGTGTCTTTAGCCATTGCCTTTTTAATGTCTAACAAAAGATTAACCTAGTATAGAATATACCATTAGGTTAATAGGGTCCGGCTCAAGAGAGAACCCACTCTTAAAATAGAACCTTAGAACTATTATGCACCGTCAGTTTCATTTAGATTTAATGGCTCAGATTATTTTAGGCAATCAAGAGAAATTTTATTACAACTAATATTAAATTTATACAAATCAATATTAAGGGCATGTACGTAATTCAAGATGTTTGACTGAATTGAAGATCAATCAAAATCAATCAAAATGAATCAGTAAAATGTACGTAGTTTTACAACTAATAGTTGTATGTATCACCTTGATTATATCATTTATCTCTTCCCCAACACTTTGTTTACCTTCTCAACATTTTCTGTTTCTGTAGACATATATGTACATGCATATTCATATATATATATATTTATTTATTTATGCAAATTGTAATAACACACTTCTGCTCTCTTTGCATATTTAAGCACTCTCTTAGTTGGATGATTTTTCACTACACCATATTTGACCTATTGCAAGCCCATAACATGTTTGTGTTGCATAAAATGTTGCTATAGATTAGAAACTTGCATATCTATTGTAATACTTTCGAAAAGTGTTGTATAAAATGGAAAAGTGTTGCAAACATAAGAAGCATTTCGGAAATTTTAGAACTATTGCAATACTATTCTGTATATGCACAAAACTATTCTGATTTCAGGTCAATGGCGTGATCGGATGTGGCCTGATGGCTGGACTGCTGTCACAGCAGATGGCAAACGTAGTGCTCAGTTTGAACACACACTTCTGGTAACTGTTCATTTTAACGTTACATGATGTATAACAACGTGTTTTGAAAGTGTGCACTTGTAGTAAATGCCTTTTTCTTGTTATGTGTCCTCTTATCTTATTGTGCACGTGCCATCAATGCCTTTTTTCTAGTTTGCATCCTCTCATTTTCAACACAGCTAGCCAATAACACAACTAATAATCACCTGCAATGTCTTGCTAGTCCCTCTAACATTCTTGACTTTGATGTACTGTGGTAGTTTCTCTATTAGTAGTTCTACAAGTTACCGAAATTTGACAAAAATAGCTGGTACTTTGTTGAATTTTTGAAATTCGGATTTTGATAATTACTGACATTAGAAGCTTCCAGTATATAGCTAAAGCATCGTTAAAGTTTATGAAACATATAGTATGAGTATCTATAACTAATTTCCATCCATAAGGCTAACTTGTGAAAATTCAAGCATTAATGGTTCTTCCTTCTATTATGTTCTTACTTTATGCTGTATATATAATTGAAAATTTATAATTCCAAGATTTTCAGATTGTTTTGTGAAACTGCAATTTCCAAGATTTTCACTGTTCTGAAGGGTACTGTGTATCATAGGTGACAGAAACAGGAGTTGAAGTTCTAACAGCTCGTTTACCTACATCCCCGGACATGTTTCCTTGGTTGAAGTCTTAAGTTATGGACCTATTTTGCACTTAACAACCAGGATCTTGCCGCAATGATGCAGCGAGTCTAATACTTTTCTGGATTGATTTTTTTACTTCTCTGTTTGGAAGAAATTGTGATGTACTTGTATCTTAATAGACGATAATTTGAAAAAGGTTAATAAGGATATCAATTATGAGAGATATGTAGTATTACAACAGGGATAAAAATGTTGCAGATAAATGTTGCTAAAAAAACCAAAAACATTGCAATAGCCATCAAAATGTTGCATCATAATGTTGCAAATAAATCAATTTTGTAACATTCTAAGCGAATAAATGTTGCAAAAATGTGTTGCATAATTCTATTGTAACACCTTAAATGTGTTACTAAAATAGACAAAGTGTTGCAATAAAACGCTATTGTAATACTTAACAAATGTTGCAATAAGTACATCAAAGCGTTACTATATGGGTTCGTAGGCAACGGCCGCAAATGCAACACCGAGTTTTGGCTAAAGCGTTACATAAAACTCTATTGTAACACATATGGGGTCTAACGATACACTTTTTTGGGCTTGCAATAGGTCAAATATGGTGTAGTGTTTTCTATGTTTTCTTTTAAACACTCTCTTGATCATGTGTTCATAATTTTCAGTGGTTCATGTGTTCCATCTCAAAATGGAACATAATGTTCTATTGTAGAATCTTGTGTGTTCTATTGCAAAACACGGTAGTTTACTCCACATTTTATAAGAAAAATATAAAAAGTTTTGTGTAACACAATACAAATACTAGGGTTCAGTAGTAAGATTCAATGTGTACTGTTGTAGAATCTTGTGTATTCTAGTACAAAACACAATGCAGAACCCAAGGTTCAGCTGTAGAATTCAGTGTGTTCAGTTGTAACTCTACTATATATTGTAGAGTTCTACTCATGTACATTTATATAAATAGAATTTTTCTGACAACTTTTATATAATTAGAATTCTACTACATAATTACTATTTTTACTGAATCGGCAAAATGATCTAAATTTTTGTTCGGGAAATAACTTTAATATATTTAAATTTATGCTGCAGAATTTTTACTCAATTACAATTCTGTAGCAGAACATGAGTTTTGTGACCTACATTATTCATATGTTCTGCTGCAGTATCGTTATCGCTAACTTACTTTTTTAGCTTATTACTCTTTGGTTATAATATTTTATAAGATATTGATTTTGATTATACCTATTTTATGACAAATATAACATGTTCTTTGTTCCTTTCACGGGGTTTGATAATCACTGGAGTAATGTTTCGTGTTGCATATGCACTTTTAGATAATGAATGTCGTACAAATTTTGAATGGACTTTGGGAGATTTTGACAGATGCATGGCACCACAATGTGTTATAACAGATCAATGTCTTGCCATAAAAAAACTCTACCAAAAGTTGGCCGCTTGCAAATCATAGACATTATATGAAAGGCTCTACATCTCAAACTGGAGTGCGTCTAATAATGCAATTATCTATGCACTTATTGATGCTGAATCACATTTCAATATTGTTTTAGTTCAGAATCCTAAACAAAGGTTGTGGGAGTGGTTCAATTAATGCTATCAAAGATAAGTGAAAAACTGTAGTAATTGCACGCAAGTTGCTGGACACAATTCTCGTAGTTGTCCGACCCTCAGAAAATAGTCTTTATTTCACCATTTTTAGCTTTACGTTATTATAGCTCATTTCGGACCACAAAATTATAATCACGTTAGATTTTATTTATAAATTTTTCTTTTGCTTCAAATTTGGTTGTATAATAAATTTTACATGTATTTTACTTTATTGAAACTTTTATATTTAACGTTACTAGTTTTCTTCTTTAATTAAATTCTTCATAAGCACATGTAGGTTCTGCATTTGAACCTATGAGTCGTGCGGCTGAACCGGCATCTCCCTCACTTCCAATTACCAACTCATTGCCAAATTCAATTAAGTTGTTGGAAAAATTATTGTATTCTTTGGGTGCCGATAAATCAATCTTCCTTGGACCAATTCACCATTTTAGTAATATTATGCATTTTAAAGACAAACTTGTAACCATATTCGATTTTTAAAAGAAATTATTCTTGCATTTCTAATTTGTTTTCTTTTCATTTTATTAATGGTCTATTCTAAATATCGAAGCAAACTAATAAAATGTATTATGTTAGTTTCATAATATAAATTTTTTTTATTATTTTGTACGTTCTGCAGCAGAATTTTTAAGCCCTGCATCAGAATTTCTAAGTTCTGCATCAGAACTTCTATTCGGATCACCTATTGTGTACAACATTTTTTTAAATGACCTCCAATTCTCATTCCATCATATCTACGATCCACAAAATAGAAGCTACATGTATTGCACTTTAATTTAATACCATATCCAATCATCCATTTAAAAAATGCAATAAACACATTTACAAGTGTTTATTAAACACAAGCATGAAATTTATTTATACTCGAAAATTGAAAGATTTAACCCAAAATTTATGGTAGTTTAATACATATGTTTTAGAACACATATATTATAAACGAATTAGGTCTACCTATTTACAAAATATTTTAGATAAATTTGATCACATTCATATTTCTTGCTCCACTAGAATTCACTTTGTTCGCTTTAGGGTCCTTCAACATAACTTGTAGTTTTTTTACCCCTTTTCTGCAGCTTGTGGCAAATCCTCCACAAAATCGTCATCCATCATGTTGAACTGGGAAATCATTTCTAAACTTACTTCATCTTTTAGCGTTTGCTCCTTGCTCCATCCTGACTTTACTTTTTTCTCGATTTTCTTTCATCACTCGAATTTTTCCATTGTGGAGCTGCATTTTAATTCAATCGCAATCATCTCTAGCAAATTAGCAACTCAAGCAAATTCTGCAGCAAAAGGTAGTTCTGCAACAGAATCTTATTATATAAAAGTTCTACAACATAATTCTACTTACACAAAGGTTCTTCAGCAGAATCATGCAATATACGTAGTACTATCTAACAACAAGTAAAAGAAACATAGCATAGACAACTATAAAATATTTTAAATTAGACAATTAAAGTAGTTCTTTCAGACAATTATAGACAATTGAAGTTATTTCCCGAACAAGAATATAAATCATAATTCAATAAGAATTCTGCAGTAGCATTCTAATTATATAAATATTTTATAAAACAATTATACTTCCATAAATGTTCTGTAGCATAATTCTGCATATAAGTAGCAAGCCTGCAGCTGAACTCTAGTTAAAATAAAAGTTATACATCAAAATTCAATTTATAATAGATAATAACTTTTCTGCAAGTAGTAGTTCTGCAACAACATTCTAATTATATATAAGTTTTGCAGCATAATTCTACTTTCATGAATGTGCTGCAACAGAATCATGCAATATAAGTAGGAGTGCTATCTACCAGCAAGTAAAAGAAACAAAGCTGTGACAATTTATATTTGAAAAAATTAGGGAATCAAACAACACGCTTTAATATAAACGAACTAAACTTGAGTCTTTTATGATAAAACAACTTCTTAAACAAAATTAGAATTCTGCTGAAGAACTCACATATACAAACAGACAAACATATTAACCGGATAGTGAATTTTCAAAGTACTTTAAAAAACCGAAAATAAAACTAAGATTCTACTGAAGAACCTTAATTCCCAAAAAATGGTATTGACAATAGAAAATAAAAAATTTAAGACTTACACATTTTACAATATCAGTTGTAGTCTCATAACCCTTACTTTGCTTTTTTGATTCAATACCACGAACCTAAACCCATGATTCACCTACAATAAGTATCACTGATCACTAGTTTGTAAATAGCAAAAAAATGAATAGAAAAACCTTTGTAATCTCTCCAAATTTCTACTAACCAGTATAACAGCCGATGGTAATTTTGCGAAGAACTGTGAGGAAGCTTGATTTATAACCAATAAACGATTTTGTGGATGTTGATTGAGGATTTTGTGAGATAAGATAATATGTATAACATATGAGTATCTCATGTGAATCAAATTTGATTTGGCGCTGATTTCAATCTTAAATTTAATTGTACAAAATTGCCCTTCTAAAAGATATATAATATATCATATATTTTTTTAAATTAAAAATAAGGTTCTAAGGGTTCTAAGGTTAATGGTTCTACATAGAACATTATCCTAGGTTAATATTCCTATACCAAACATGTGTCAAATAGAATATGTCGGAAAGTGTTTTTGATCGTTTTGACTCTTTTGACTTGATTCCCGGTAAATGTCAAAAAGGAAAAACCTAAGGGAGAATTTACTAAATGACTTAGTTACTTCCTAAATCTAATTTAATTCTCGATTTATACTTTTAACAAAATAACCAAAACCTAAAGGTAAAGGCTGTCTCACATGGTTGTTAGGGCTGATCTACAATAACAACTATCCAAAACCCAGGCTGATAAAGAACTTTTACAAGCACGAGTGGTTGAACGGTCTTCTTCTTCCACCTCTGTCAACAATCAGCTAGGACTGCTCAAGGAAAACTTGAAGACAAATTTACTCCCCAAGATTAACCCCATTCAACAATCTCAACTCTGACTGGCTTCAGAAACTCAAAATGTTAAATCTGTAGAGAATTCCCCAACTAAGGGGGAGAAGCTAGGAAGAAGGAGCTGAAAAAGATATAAAAGGAAAAGGAGGAGTTTCAAGGTAGTACATGAAGCTTAGGTAAATCAAGACAGGATCAATGTTATCTTATGTTCAGGCTAGAGGAACATTTGTCTTGTCTTTATCTTTACTGGTGGAATCTATAAATGTCATATTTGATCCAGACCTTTCTATTATTTACTTAGTCTTTAGATTCTTATCTTTTTCTTGTTTTTAGTTGAGTGATCCTCTAGGTATTTGGTTGTTATTCTCTAATAAACAAATAGGGGGAGATTGAAAGGCATATGCACTAGCCTATTTGTAAACATCGAGGATTCGACTCAACTTAAACAAGAATGTGATAAGTAAATATTAGATTAGATGTCACGGGAATCTCAAAGGGTATTATCAGTCAAGTGAATGAAGATTAAAGTCATCTACTGACTTGGAGTAATTCTACACTGGAAGAAGTTCAGTTATTTGATCAAGCCTCGGTGAAGTATTCAAGAAAGTAGATTTATTTAAAGTGACAGAGATTTCAGAAGTGTGACAAGAGTTTACAGGTTACAGAGTTTGATAAAGGGAATAGAAAAGGACCACAGCTTAAAGTCAAAAGATGGAGAACAGACATTGTAGTTAGTCACTCATGAACCAGATAGTACATCGAGTGTCAACATCATACAGTGAAAGTTCGTCATTAATTTCAGTGGTTCAAGGAATGATTCTGCTATCAAGAAATTGTATTAATTCTCTTCTAATTAATTAAATCAGTTAATTAATTTATTCATTCAGAATTAATTTATTTCTTAAATTAATTAAAAGTTTAATTACATTAGAATTAATATAATATTAAAAAGACTTACAAAATGTACTAGAAAGACTTACAAAATGTACCGGAAAGACTATCCTGGTCAGTCTTGCCGATAGTCTTTCCAAGTCATATCTCAGTCTTGCCGAGAGTCTTTCCAGTTATGATCACAGTCTTGCCGATAGTCTTTGCAATTCATTTGACAGTCTTTCCAGTTCAATTGACAGTCTTACCGATTGTCTTTCCAGTTCAATTGTTTGTCTTGTTGATAGTCTTTCCAAGACAAATCACAGTCTTTCCGAGAGTCTTTGCAGTTCATTTGACAGTCTTCTGCGGAGTCTTTCCAATTGAAGTCAACCTTGCGTACTTAAAAAGAAAAAGAAAGACAGAAGCAAAGAAATTATCCCTAAAAATTATCTCGAACTACTTTTTAGTATTTGATCTTTTTATTACAAATATAAATAAATTCATGTTGAATTTGTTTTAATTAGTTTGATAATCATTCCCTGTAATCTATACTGTATTTGTAACACCTTTCAAGTTTAATATCAGTTATATTTAATTTTAATCTTATTTCATTTTATTCCGCATATATTTGTTTTTGAATTATTATATCACGGACCCAACAAATTCCAGAAAATAATATAATTTGTATTCAACCCTTTTTCTGTAAACATATCATGACCTAACAGTAATGCAAGTTGAGCATGGATGTCTGTAAAGACAGATTTGAACAGCATACATTGATACTTAGGACCACAACAAAAAAGTGCCTTCCGTATCGGTCCATTCCCGTGAGATTCCCACTACCTTCATTCTGAGCGCGTTTTTTTAATTTGTTATTCGGATTTCGGAATATGGTATATACACTGAATTTGATAATATCTAAAGAAACATCTACTAGTACTTGCATAGATCTTTCCAAATTAGTAAATGATTGAATCCAAAATCGTTTTCCAAATGATGTGATTGTCTTGAATTAGTAAAATGAGAGGTTTTAGTTTATCGAATTTATATAAATATACTCAAATTTATTTTATTAATTATGTCAACAAATTGTAATGAAAAACACATATTATTTTGGGGGAAAAAATAAAAACATTTTTTTGGATTTCCTTGCATTTACCAAATGAAAAGATGTTAAAGATTTACTAAATACGAAAATCGGCAACAAAGGTTTATTAATAAAATAAAATGGACGTGAGTTGTTTCAAAGAGCTCTGCTTTTCTTCGAAAAATATGAGCTAGTACTAAACTGTATAATCCCCAAGGGAATAGCAAAATGATCCCCGTAAAAACGGAGAGGATCTTCTTATTTATTTTATGATTTTTGTTTTTAGTAACCAAGTTAGTCAGGACCCACCTAAAAAGCCAAGTCAACTCCTCCTCCTCACTTTCAACAGATGACGTCATCATCCACCTCACAATGCAACTCTTCCAGGCTCGTTTAAGTACCGAGCAGAAGACTCTTGCTCACTCATACCTGCATCTACACTTCTCTCACTTTCAAACACACACACAGAGTTGAAACATCAAACTCAAAACGCCACACGCCATGTATGGATATAGTAACTCCAGTGCTTGTAATAGCTATAGCTATAGCAGCAGCAGTAATACTAATGACTTCTCGTACCCTTATCCAGGGGACTTTCTCGCACAGGCACCCCCTCTTCAACTTGATAGCTTGATTATTCCAAACAATGAGTATGACTCTGTGTCAGCTGCATTGATGATGAAACAAGAACTTTGTAACTATACTACTAGTAGTGGTGGCTGCAGTAGTTATGGTTCTCCTACTTCACTCACTAGTTATGAAGCTCAACCTTCCAATGATCTGATGATGCAGAGGAGTGCGAGTAGTCAGTCGTTTTATAATAATATGAGCGGGATTAAGTATCATCAGCAGCTCACTCAGTTCTCCGGATTCGAGGATTCTAGTCCCGTGAGAAAGGCTTTCAGCACCGGAGATTTGGAGGTAATAATAATAACTTGAGCTATAACGTTGTTCTACGTAGTGCACAAGACTCTCAGATTCTTATTTCTAATGTTCATAAATAATTTTCTTCCTACAAGTTCAAATTTGTAACGTAACAATTAAGTGGTAGACCATTAACTATCGCGTCAAGCCTATAATGATCATCTTTTTCTAAAGTGCTACATGAAGTCTAATTGCATAGTTTGAAACTTCCAACTAGCTAGTTTATAAGTTGAAAAGTGTATGGAGTCAAGTTGATAAAACCCTTTGGGCTTCTTTGATCAGTATGTGGTGTTAGTGTAATCATATCATGTAGTGGGTGCATGTAACTGCATCTATGGTCCTACTGTTGATATTGCTGCTGTTGTTGACAATGACAACCAGATTTGACAACATACAACTATGATCATATGATTAATTAATTAACAACTTATTATAGTAGAAAAGCACATAGAACCATAATTAAGCTAATTTTGCCAAGTTAAACTATTAATCTTGGTGTATTCAAGTTTCTATCTAGTGTTAGCTAATCTAACTTGAAGCTTTAGGTACTCTCTGGATACTATGACTTTGTTTTTATGTTATTTAATAAAGGTGCAACCTTTTTAAATTAATGAAACACGCTCTTATTTTGGAATTGATATGACAGAGAATTAACATGGTACAACAGCACCATCGATCAGACAGTCCATTATCAAATGAGAGCAGCATTATTGAGTGTATGAACGCTAAAGCATGCAAGTACAGCCCCGAAGAGAAAAGGGAGAAAATTGAGAAATACAGAAGCAAGCGTAACCAGAGAAATTTCAACAAGAAAATTAAGGTAGCTACATTACCCTCGCATATAATTTTAGCAGATACTTTTAAATTTTCTTTCTTATCACTAAATCATATAACTTAGTTTATGAATTGACTAACTAATCGATTGCTAAGAAATCTACGTGCGGAAATTTAAAAACTCACGCAAACTCGTTTAATTTATATACTGTATAAAGTCCTTCCCCAAATGACTTTGAAACCTCGACCTATTCGTAGCAGAGTCCACCATGCGAGGAATTGCAAACTTGTAAAACTTTATAATAATAATAATGGAGGAGTGTGAGTGAAGTGTGTCGTAAAAACAACAAGGATGTTTCTTGGAAGACAATGACTTATCATCTGAAAGTTGATGTAAGATTTCAAGCAACTCATCACCTTATGCACCATGCCGTGTCAGTATTGTACATGTCTCTCCAACAGTGATATTGCTTCTCAATCTGGTACAGGACTCTTCACATTGCATAACATCAATAATGCTAACAGATTATTTTGTTTTCAAGTGATTAAACAAAACATGCATGTTTGAATTTATGCAACTTAATATTAAGCATACATATATCATTCAAATTTACATCTTTTATCAGTGACTAAGGTTCATTAAGTTATATGTTTTTCGAGAATTAATTATTAGTGATATTTTGTGAAACAGTATGTGTGCCGAAAGACATTAGCTGATAGTCGACCAAGAATCAGAGGAAGATTTGCAAAGAACAGCGATGAAAGTGAAAAGGGAGGGCAGATGATGAATGAATGGAACCATATTGGTGCTGATAACCATGGAGATCTGGAAGATGATGAGAATTGGATCAATTTTCTCGATGCCTTCTCAGCTAATTTGATTCCTTGATTCAGGCTTTACATATACATATTCATTTAGCTCATAATAAGCCGGTAGTAGCTAAATTTTCTGATGTCCCTGATGTTGTAGTAGTGTGTCTAATGAGATTCAAATTTCTTACATTTATGTGCACAATAGGCAACCTTAAGTTTATTATTAGATTTGTAAATATTAAGGTGATTATTTCACTCTGATATCTGTCTCACTGAATTTTCTTCTAGATTTATGGCATTGTTATGTAAGAAAATGCTCACAAGTCGATGGATCTTGAAGCATAACTCTACATCTACAAGAAATTTTAGTGCTTTGTTTCATATGAATAAATTAAACAAATTATTAGTCAATAATAATTATTTTTTGTGCATGTATCACAGAGCACGCACACACGTGTATATCTATGAAAATTTTGGTTTTCGATTTTCGGTCATTTATTCTATTTAATAAATAATAAAATAATATAAAAATAGTAACTAGTTGACTGCCTTTTATAATTAAAACATTTTTTCCTAAAAAAATCTACTCATTTTACGAAAATATCACGAGCAATTACCTTTAAATTAAAACATATTATATTTTATATTTGTTCTTACTAAAATCTCTATTTTCCAAAAATATCACGGACGGTTATTTTTTTAATTAAAACATGTTAGCTTTTCTATGTCTTTATTACTTTCAAAATTATTACGATGAGCAGTTACTTTTTTTTAATTAAAACATATTAGTTTTTCTATTTGTTCTCATTATTAATATTATTTTAATAAATAATAAAATAATAAAATAATATTAATAATGTCTTATTTATCTTCCTCAACCCCCTTTCTATTCTTTATTTATTTTTACTATGTTCTAATTAATATTTAAGTTTCACATTTTATAATTTATTATTTGGATTTTTTTCTTTATTTAATATTTTCTTTCCCATTAATTTTTTTAATTTGTCATTTTTTAATCTTCTTTGATGGCCCGTATCTTGCATGGATTATAAGCTACTATATATATATATATATATATATATATATATATATATATATATAAATCAGAGAGAGAGACAGTTGTCCACAATAAACGATTTCCATAACATAGAATATTGTGGTATGATAGTAATTGGGATCCATTTTAAAGAGACCGGTTTGTTTGACTTTTCTTGGTCAAACTGATCAAACTTTGACTAACTTTTAAAAATTATTAACATACATTTCTTCAAATCTAAAAAATGTTTGTTATAATAATTTTTTATATTTTTTTATAATAATTTTTACATTAATTATATTTAATATAATATATATAATTTACATTACAAAACTAGTCAATTTAATCAAAAAAAATCAAACAAATCAGTTTGAATGGGACGGAGGGAATAATATGTTGCAACTCACTTTTGTTGTGAACCTGGAATGATAGCAGTGTGTGTCTTATGAATTTTGATAGAAAGTGTAAACCTACCTATAGTCTAGTTTCTACTGAGAGCACTAATTCTGATTCTGTTCCACTGAATAAAGTAGAGGTTATTAAAGATGGTATTCAACTTTAGGAAGAAATTATGAGATGGGACTAATCTCACAAACGAGTTCCATAATTTGAACTCACCTTCACTGCATTAGCTTCCACGTACATCGTCAAAACATACCTGAAAGCAACTCAAGAAACCACCAAGAGTAGCTTAATGACTTGGTGGATCTTGTGCACAATCTTCTCAAAATTATCATCATGTTAGACGCTCTTTTTCCTATATATAAATTTATAAGTCGCGTACAGTTTACTTTCTGATTATTGTCGTTAGATTAATTAAATATGTTTAGTGGAACAAACCATGCCTAATGGTTTTATACTAAGCTATAATCCACATCATCTATCACTCATTCCACTAATCATTTGGACTTGCTCATGTAAACTAATCCTGTTGTGAGCCTTAACAATAATTAAAGTAGAATCTAAATCCTAACTTAGGGTAAATTCCGGGCCCCCGAGAAGTGGGAGAACGGCTGTGTTTTATTTTTGTCGACTGCATGTGGAATGAAAAATATTTTTTAATAAACATGATAGCACAAAATATAAATTTCAATATAATACCTCCAGCCAGTCCCTGCAGGCTGCAGCATCTTTAATATATATATGAATAACTACTTTTCTTTAATAAATATAATATAGTTTCAATACAAGGAGACATTGACTGATCAAACACTATTTGCAGGTATGCTGGCCCCGAATCTTCCTTTTCTTAAAATCATAAAAGTAATGATTTATCATATTGAATCTGGTACTACACAATAAAACTCAGTATCCATATGTTCAACTCAACATTGCTCAAATATATTAAATTACATTGCCTTGTATATATATTATACTGTTTAACAATGGAAGATATATTTATCCGATAGAACTAATCATTAGGTTCCTCTAAGATACAATTTATCAATGCAGCACTTAAAAAACCTAAAAAGTACCAGAACACTTGCACATCAGGCTCAACTCACCTTTCTAGAATCCAAACAAGCTATTAATTTAAAAAAGCACTACTTGGCTATTTCGCATAAGCAATAGCTTATATCCTGCCCCATATGTAATGCAACCCCTAGTAATCAGAAAAGAAAGCTATAGCAATAAATTTAAGCAAAGTACAATAATATATTGTAGCACCACGTCTACTAATACAATGATCATAGACTAGTTATGTCTTCACTTTCCAATTTAAAAGGATTGCAGAATTCAGAAAGATGTTGCAGCACATGCAAGGCATTAGAATTTAATTTGTAGCAAGTTGCTTAATCAAAAATCAACAAAAGCCACCATTAAAGAAAAAAGTTAGGTGATTGTCGCAACTTGTAAACAGACAAATATTTATTTTCCGCACATAGTACACCCTAAGGAAATAGATAAAGATTCAAGCCTAAAACATCTGAATGAACATTTGAATAAATAAATACTTAGATCTTTCACTTTTGGAAATTTCCTGGCATACCATATTGACTGAATTTTCTCTCTTGAAAACCTCTTGACAACCAAAAATAACTAAGCAAAAGATAATTAAACAACAAAAATAATTTACTAGGTAAAATTTACCTAGTTACAATTTTCCTTTTTGAAGTTCGGGATTTCTTCTTAAATTGTATAGGATTCCATAAACGCCTGAAAGGAAACATGGAACGAGATGTCTTTCCTCTTTTTCTGCGGGTACCTGCAATTGTTATAACTAATTAGTACAAAGAAAAACTTATGGAGCACTTAATACCTCTACTTTCTACAAAGCGAACACTAAAATAGAGAAGAAAAAAAATTAGTGTTGTGAAAAGTGCCAAAACAAAAATACTTTGACTTTGACATTTGTAAAGGTAAAAATTTAACAAAATATTTGTTCCATAATAACATCAAAAGCAATGATTGAGGACATTGTGTTTTATATAATATATTTTATGACTTCATCCCTAATACTGACAATAGTAATAGATTAAGATTGTCAAGTATATATACAGCATTATGTATTTAAAACTCAGCTTTATCTTTCATATGTCTGCAATAACATTTTATTACACTTAAATTATGTAATTGTATATATGGAATCCATTGCTTCTTGCTCTTTGTAAGAAATCAGAATTCTTCGGACAAATTAAAATTTTCTAGTTATAATAAAACTTGTCACGAAAGAAAAATGAAGCAAGGTAAGTACCTAAATGGGAACTATCCGAAACATGATGTTCTGTTCCATTCTGATTTTCAATCTGTTTTTGCTCTTCCACGGGTGCATCTGCTATTGGATTACCGGCAAGTGAAGAATCACAAGAGTCTAAAATAGACGACTCATCCAAAATACTAACTGCACCACCATCACCAGTTATCTTAACTTGTTCTCTTATCATTGTACATTCATGCAAAGACAAATCAGGATCAATATACAGATCTGGTTTATACTTCATATCGGCATCAAGTGAGACTTCATCTGGTGAAGCTAGAACTGCATCTGTATTATTCACGCGTAAGCATACTTCACTCGCACAAGCAGAACTATTATCTTTGGATACAGTAAAAGCTTCAATAGTGTCACCAACATTAACTTTAATATCTTTCTCATTTGGACTATCATCCATCACAACATCTTGCATACTTGAAACTATGTCTAAACTACTTGATTGCTTGCATTGTTCACTTTGAAGAGAAGAGAGATTGTTATCAACCAACATTGTAGATGCTTGTGTATCAACCAACATTGTAGATGCTTGTGTATCAGCAAGAGCATTACAGTCTTTAGCAATTTCTTCTTCTTTGCTGTGAGTGTTAATTGTTGCAGCTTCATCATGATATTTAGTTTGACAAGTAGGCATCTCCCTTTCTGGTTGCATATCATGACCTTCTAAAGTATCAACCTCTAACAAAACACGAGTTTCACAAATACTGGTGCAAGTTTGTAACTGCACACTATTCAGTTCATGTCCATGATTGCTAATGGCTGCATCCAAGCCACTTGAAACCTCAGCAAAACCTTTCAAACTCTCATCTGACAATTTTTTTAAGTTAGTAGAGTCAGAACTCTGATCTCCTGCTGAAGTCTGATCTGCTTTAGGTGCACTAGGAGCATCAACGAGTTCCAAGTTTTTCTTCACAGAAGACAAGTTGTTACCGCTATTAAGTGGATCCACTGCCGGCTTTGTTATAGGCACCATATCCTTGATTTGCAAACCATTTGCTGGTAAGCTATCTATAACTGACACAAAATCGATAGCTTTTGCTTTAACTGATTCTTTACTGAAGGTATTGAACGACTTCGCCATTTCATCTATTAACAGATCCCCCTCACCACTCGAGATGGGGTCCCATTTAAGCCACTCATCAAACTCAGGATCTTTGGTTACTAATTCTACTTTAATGGCCTCCTTGTAAAATTTCTTTTTCCTTATAGAATCAGCTATAAGTGATCTGCATATCATCGGAAATGAATGAATGAATGGCATATATCATCATATTGACATAACAAGAAAAACTGTAACCAACACATTCTGATACTTTGCATTTTACATACCTACAGTTTTTGGAGATAGCTGCTTTCGCACGTTCCATCGTGATCCCAAGTAAAGTCATTAAATTTGCAACATCATAGGGTCCTCTAAGCTCAGTTATAGAAGGAGCAGCACTTGAAAAAATGAGATTTTTACCTTTAGTCCAATCCACAAGCAGCTAAAAATATAAAATTTTAACTCATCAGTTAAAATAGCTGAAAGGAACAATAAGGACTACCAGCAATCAGAAAGATGAACAACTATCAAGAATGGATGAACAAATTTCTTGTTATCAACTTTGAGAGAAATAGACCTCCACATTAAGATACAATTATCATAGTTCCTCACTTCCTCTGTAATTAGTACTTAGTTTATATATGCAAGTTATATGTAGAAGTAGAAACAGAACAAATAACAGTTAAACCTTGGCTATTGGCACAGACGGAAAAATAGATATATACTAGATTAGTCATAATGGTCTCCCTCGAAATCTTACACTCCGAGTCCCATTTCATAATCAATCTTTCTAGTTGAACTGTACCACAATGTTGTCTAGGCAGTACAATGAGCACAGAGAGGAAAACACTTAAGCATACACTTCATAATATAAACATAAAAGGTGGATAGGAGCCTTAGTCATCCGCGGAATATGACTATGTTTTTTGTATTTTATTGTTGTATGCAGTGATGGAGTTAGCAAATACTATCTGGGTATCCTAAAATATTTAAACATATTAGAAAATACATTAAAAATGGATCATAATTCATAGCCAACTAACCAACTTCTAATACTGAGAGTCATAGTAGGATCTATTTATACTCATCACGATACTAGAGACAGGTGACGAAACTGATGCTAGTAAGCTATACGCAAGGCTACAAACCGGTGCAACAGCTAACTCAACCTTTTAGCCACGTGCAGAATATTACAATTATCAATCACTGTAGAAACTAAAGTACACTACAATCAAATGCTGGTGAAACTACTAGATTTAACTTTCCGGCTAAAACTTAAGATTAGAAAGAGTGATTTTCATGCACATGTTAGAGTTTCAAGATAGTCGAGGGTGAATTACTTGAATGTTGACGGTTCTATACTAAACAATTGTGTGCTAGCAAACAGAGGAAAATCAGTCACTCAGTTCACCTACATTGACTACAATTAAAAGCCAGCAAGTTTTAACATGAAACTTATTGCCTAAAGCCTAAGTTACATGTTTTGCCTTTAATGAATCAGAAATTCTTGGCCTGCAAAGTTCACAGGTGGTTGACGATTAACCTCAGCTTCTGTTCATCAAAGCTCAAAATGACTAATCATAGATTAAATAGTCAAAATTACCTAATCTAGGCTCAAAAACTTAGTGGATTAATGCTGAACTAGGTATCTTAATTCGACGGTTCGGTTCATGAGCAAGCCCAAGACCAAGCAGCAGCACTTATCATCTATATGGTGATACTACAATACACATAAAGGATTAAAGAAACTGAAACATTTTAAACATCTAGTTCCGCTTGTTCTGTTAGCCTATTTTACCTTAAAGCTGTAAAATCGTAAAAGAAGTTGACAAAAAGAACTTGTCTTGTTTACAAATCAATGAATTAATAATAAACATACACAGGAAACTTAATGTGAAGCAAATGGGATCCAATGTAAAGTATACTTATCATCATTAGTTCAGAACTAACACATAAATCCAAACATTTAAAAATTAGAATTATCACCTTGGCACTAGATATCATTTGCCTTCTTGCTTGAGCATCCATTATAAGGCTGGAATAAGTAATCTCAAAACACACTCCACGCTGCATATGAAAAAAGGCAACTCATTAACCGATTAAGAGCATCACCAACAAGCTCCTAATAGTCACCTAAGTCAAAATTTGGGGAAAATGTACTGAAAATCAACTCCAACAATCTCCTAAGCCTTCCCTAAATTCTTAAGATCCATTATATCCTCCTCATATTTAAGACTCTCTCTCTTCTCTCCTTCAATTTTAATTAGTATATATCACTTTTTCTCAACTTTGTACCCAATTAACATTTCTTTATCCAAATATCGTGATAATAGAACTGATTTACGAGACAAAGATAAGGAGTTAGGAGGCTTTTGGAGACATAAAATATGAGACAGTCTTAAATTGCTAAGATTCAATAACATATAGAGTGTTGGAGATGCTCTTTAACCCACAAAGATGTACATAACATAACCTTGAAAACATAGCTGCATCATAAACATAAAAACAGAGATATAGAGATAATTCGTTAATACTCCATTTCCAAACATAATTGCAATGCCAAACTTTATATACATATATGAGATAAAATACATTTAAAATTCTCTCGACACAAACACAAAAACAAACCTCAACTGCAGCTTTAACCAAAGGTTGCTTCAACCGAAACGGCAACTTCTCGGAAAAATCAATAGCAATCAAGTCCACCTACACATTCAATCACAAAACTAAATCAATTACACAAAATCAAATCCTCCATACAAAATGTAATTAAACATAAACAACCGAAAGTCAACCTCGCAAGTTCGACACGCCTGTTCAAACGCCAACTGATTAACCGGCCTAACCGCAACAATATCATACGTCTTCAAAATAGGATTCCCCGAATTAAGCGGCGCCGCTTGGCCAGCACTATCCACAACCACCGTCAATCGCGTGTACTGCCTAAACGGCGTCGTTTTCGACACGCCTAACACACTCCGATGAAACTCAACACTCGATAACAAGCAAGGAGACACTTTAAGTAGAGAAGAGAGAGGAAACAAAGAGATAGAGCAACGGTCAGATTCAGACATGACGCCTTTGATCGTACGGTTGTAAGCGATGCCAGTGTAACCTAGCTCCATTGCTTTGACAATGAGTTTCAATCGAGTGGCTTTTTGAATTGAGTTGGTTGAAGTAGGTTTGGTTGATTCTAAGTAAGGGATGTTCAAATCCAAGAAACTCATTGTGTGTTTGTGTGTGTGGGGGGTTGGGAGGTTTTAGGTTTAAACCCTCTGGGCTTAAACCTTGTCAGATTAGTAATTAGTTAGGGTTCTAGCTCTTGACATGGTTGCGCACAAATATAATACTCCCACAAATTTTTTACTGTGGTAAAAAAAAACCATAGTTTCTAAATGCAGTTCATTATTACTAAATGCAGTTTGATGAAATTACACTAATAACCATCTTAATCTTTTGCGCCAGAGTGCCTAGTTTTCTGTGCGAGTACCGAACACACATGATCATTATTGCATCCTATTTCTAAAACATTCATTTTCCTCCGTGATTGACTGATTTCTTTTTAATAGTTCTCTTCTTCATTCTTCCCGTGTTTCTAAAATAAATATATATTAAATTATATTATATGAATTATGAATATATTTAAATAATATTTTTATATTATTGTAACAGTTACATAGATAAAGATTAATACATAATTTCAATCTATACTATCTATATTATACTATATTATAATAGACGAAACATTAAAAAATTGATCATACTTCGTGATTTTACTTAATTAACGTTACTTATTTAAAAAATATATTATTAAATAATAACATTTGTTGATGCCAATTTTCGTCACAGACGGGGCATCATCGTTACGGGTATTCGCATAGAGCTTTGACATATATTAATGGCCGTCAATGGAGGAGGTTAGGGTTTTTGAGATATTTAGACTGGGCTTGAGAGTTATTCTAAGAGAGGAGCTCTAGAATATCGGGTGTCGGCTCCCCTCAAGTTGTCTACGTATCTCTATATTATAGAGAATCAAGTCTACGTAGTTCTATTAGGATCCACTACCTTTTCCGTTTAGAGTTCTAGTTAGAACAGTACTCCTAAACTTTAGGAGCAAGTCACCTAGTTGTAGTGAGTGTCCTCAAATATAATAATTCTCGTTATTGGGCTTATTTAATATGGGCTGATACCCGTATGTGATCAGATTTATATCTCGTACCAACATGTCCCCAATATTTATCGGAGGTTACCTTCGGTGAATACTTAATTAAAGTAATTTTTTTCCTTGATCTCGATCAAACAATATGTCAATCGATAACACCTCTAATAATTATTGATGATGGTTACATCAATTTAGGCGTTATTATTTTTTATATGTTAATGACTTTGGTGTATCCCATAATCGAGTGATCGGGTTTTCTTTTGGTGTTGACTGGGCCCTGCAACACCTTATGTTTGTCATAACACATTTGGGCCTTAGATTTATTAGTAACAAATGTACCAATTTAAGGCTTGTTTTTAACTTGAGCAAAGTTGGATTCGTCAATCCCCATATACCAAGCTATCGGGCTAAGTATTTAGCTAGAGTCATGACTAACCAAACCGCCTTATGGTTCGACTAGTTAAGCCTGTGCTTTCGAGTCAAAAAATATTAAGTAGCTAACTTTTCTCGGAGCACGGATGAGAGGTCGTCCGTAAGCCACAAATTTTGTCAAAAGACCTTGCTTACCAGTTTCTCATCTTCCGGTTGCCAGTACCCGACTTTTTATGTACCATCATAGCTCAAAGGCGGTTTTTCGGTCCATATATTGGCATTATCCTGGCCCCGCAGTGATTGTCGCATTTAAATGAATGAGATGGATGAGACAAATCACTGGTTTAGGTCGGATCAAATTTGGCCCACCCCGAGATCTTATCAACTGATCAGAAAGTTAAGATAGTCGAGATGAACCACAGAGTATATATTACTTGACAATAAATAAAAAACATAAAAAATAATACTTATCTTAAATTGTGTCCAAGATTCACTTGTACTTGTCGAAGTTTGATTTCGCGAGATTGTATTGCACTGCTTGAATAATTTATTTGTACCGGAGTTGCTGTAAAATGTCCCCAGCTTAGCACAATTTTGTCGCCATGCTTTCACATTGATACGTTCAGACTCGTCTGATATTAGAGAGATATGAATGCAACGTGTTTTCTGCTTGTGCATAATGAGCATCGGAGTACTTGTAATTTTCTCCGGTAGCAAATTTCCAGTGCATTCGATTGTCCCCGGCTCTTATAATTGGCTTGACAGCCAAATAATCAGCACCGTTCCTTTTTCTTTTTTATGTTAGCCAGCTGGTCCAGATATCAGTACATATGTTATCTCCTTTAAATAAAGTATGAGAGGCATAACAATATGCTTTTTTTTTTCTTTTTCTTTTTACACCGAACTCCTGCAACTTCTTCTATTTTGCATATACATGATCACTGGTGTGAGCTTCGTCATGCTTATGACGTGTATAAAGTTTCTGGTCAAGTATAACCATGGCAACTTGCACAAATTTTTAGAAGCTATATATGCTGCAGAGAGTTTTTCTGTAGGCTTGTCATCGTATTTGAATATTACAGGTCGCATCTTTGTCCTTCTTTGATATTCTGGTACTCATAACAAGCATCGGATCAGTTGTGTTTGTCTAGTAACATATTTCCAGTCTGCTCACCTTTTTTTTAAGGAGCATTCTTTCTTGGATTTAAATGAAGCTTCCTTTGCTCGATATAGGCCTTGGTAGTCTGGTGATTCTGATACTTTGTTGACCTCTTCCCTGCTCTAAATATCAGCACACATGCAATTTGGTCGACCAAAGTTAGAAAAAGAATCCTTCACGCCCTCCTTTGTTTATGAAATCTTCTAGAATTATACTTGAGAGTTGTCAACCATGATTATACTTGTGTGTTTAGATCGATAAACTGTATATATTAAACAGCCTAGGCTCTGATACCAATTGTTAGGCCGATTACACAATATATAATCAATATAAGTATGATAATAACAATAAAGAACACTGTTTATGAATCAACAACTGAATTATATAAATAACTCTTCTCTCAGTGATGTAAAATATCACAGAGAGCTGCTAGGTTACAAGAATAATGTTTTCAAGATATAGTACACAGCTACATAGAATCAATCTCTAATTGATATTCCTATAAATTAGCTATACAAATTATATCAAATTAGGATTGCTTCTGTCTTCTGTTCCGTTTCCTTGTCTGTCTCAATATATCTTGCTTCTTTCCATCTTCAAGATATATTGCTTCTAGAATCTTCAATGTTAGCATCGACAGCTTTAGCAAACTCTCACCCCGTTAGACTTTATCAAACTCTGACTGGCTTCTAGTAAACTCTGATGAATACCTGTTGCTTAAACACTGATAAACACTCATCAGCAATTATATCTAACATAATTATTAAAAACAATTCGTGCATCGCACGAGTTTTAAGTTAGTATTATTAAATATGAAAAATTAAAAGTTTGGTTGGTCGGTACAGTTTTTTTGGTACTTCATGATTTTACTTAATTACTCATACTTATTTATACAAAAATATTATTAAATAATTACATTACTTATTTATAATCAGTTATTTTTTTCGGTTAAAATACATTACTTTTTCTAGTTTTTAACAAAATTTTCTCATTTTACAATAATATGATGGATAATTACTTTTTTCAACTAAAACATGTTACTTTTTTCTATTTTTCCTTATTAATACGCCCATTTTCCAAACATATCACTGACAAACCCTTACTTTTTAATTTTAAAACATATTTTAATATTTTTAATTATTTTAAAAAGTACATATTTAACATGACTACTTATTTTTTTAACAAATACATTAACCTTTCAACTAAAACAAGTTATTTTTTCTATTTTTCCTTACAAACCCCCTCCTTTTTCAAAAATATGTCGGACAAATGCTTAATTATTTATTTTAAAACCTATTTTAATTATTTAAAAAAATTAATACACCTACTTATTTTTTTAATAAATTATAATTATTTTTAAAATAAACATAATATTCTTATTAGTATTGTTTGCCAAACATTTAAACGTATAGGTGACACAGCATAGGTTTATTATACTTGATTTAATTGTACACTGCATAGCATTCAGCAAAATTATAATCACACATTTAATACATGCAAGGGCTTGGATGTAATTTTAATGAACTGCATTTAGAAAAAATGAACTGCATTTAGCACTACCCAAAAAAACTAGCTTTAAACCCCGTCAATGCACAGGACACATGATACTCTATTAATAATACCTATGAGTTTGTTTATATTTATTTTATTTTATTTTAAGAAAAATCACAAATAATGTTTGAAATTGCACATTATATTTTTATAAATACTAATTTTAAGTTTTTTATTAGAATAAATTATTGTTTGGAAATTTTGTAAAATAATATCTGCAAATCTATCTATTATATATATAATACAACAACATATGGGTTGGTTAGGTTGGTTAAGTAATTTAATTAGTGAACATTTTTGCCCTCCTAACTCCTATTCATTGACAATTTTACCCTCATGTACCTCATTATTATGTATTAATAATTTTCTAATTTAATATACATGTATTAATTGCTATCATATTTATGCATATTAATTGTGTCAAACTCATCTATTATATATATAATACAACAACACAAGGATTTGATAAGCAATTTAAATCGAATTGACCATTTTACCCTTCTTTCCATTACATCATGTCAGAGTTATTTTGATCTTTTAGTATCACTATATTAATTACATATTATTAATTGTAGCAAAATTAATATACATACATATATACATACATACATGCATACATATACATATATATATATATATACATACATACATACATACATACATGCATGCATACATACATACATACATATATACATGGATATGTATGATATTATCTGATCATATTCGCTAACATATACCATATCTAATTATACTATTATTTAGATTTACTATAAATATTTTAAAATTGAAAATTGAAAAAAAATTATTAGAATGAAATTTATATATTAAGCCTGCATGTGCATTGCAATTATTTATATATCTAATAAATCAAACTATAAATAATCTCTCAATTTTTTAAAGTATTATATTTGTATGGCACAAATACGTCTAAATCAACACAAAGATAACAAAAAAAAAACCATTTCAGGTATATGAGCGTAATATAAACTTTTATTAACATTACTTATCCTATAACTCGTAAATTACTACAATAATAGATAAGCGTACAAAAAAATTACGAACAAATTAGTAATTTACTCATATTTAAAGTATGTTCGTGCATTGCACGGGCTAAAGAGCTAGATAAGTGTAATACATACATGTATTGACATTACAAAAAAAACTTTTAGGTAGATAAGTATAATACAAACATGTGTTGACATTAATTATCGTATTATTCATAAATTACTACTCTACTACATAAACGTACAAAAAAATTCCTAAACAAATAGTAATTTACTCATATTTAAAGTATTTAACACTTAAATACACCATATCCTTAAAAAAAATCGAATTTAGGACATGTTCGTGCTTTGCACGGGCTAAAGAGCTAGTTCCCTTAAATTGATGGTTCTTAACATTAATTTTATCACTTTAGTTATTACTAGTTTACTAAGACGCGTTTTGCAACGTCTTTGTAATAATTTCTCTAAAGTTTTCAAAAACATTTCTACAAAATATTTTTTTAGATAAAATGATATTTCTAACATAAAATTAGGGTTTCTTTTGGATTTTTTAAAGATTAAAAGGCAATTTAGATATTTTCTAACCTTTAATATTATTAATTCAAAATTTTGAGAAAAATTAAAAAAAAATAGATTAAGACAATTTGAAAAACTCCAACTTACCGTAATTGTATAAAGAAACAAATTTGGGCCGCGAGTTAACGCCTCTCAAATCGTCTTCTTTATTATTTTCCTCGATTAGTAAAAAAGAAATTAGGATATAAATGGGGCTTGTATATTTGTTTAGGAGAATATTAATATAATATACTTCGTTTTCTTCATTAGAAGCTAGTAGAAAGAAATTAGTAAATAAATTAGACTTAAAAAGAAAGTTTAGATGAATATTAACATAGCATATTTAGCTTCTTTCCTTGAAAGATGGTAAGAAAAAATTAGTAAATAAATTGGATTAGTAGAGAACGTTTATGAGAATATTAACATTGTATATTTAGTTTTCTCCATTAGAAAATAGTAAGAAGTAAGAAGGATATTAAGAATTTATCTAATATTTCATTATTAATAATTCAAAAAATTGAGAAAATTAGAAAAATAGATTGAGGCGATTTGAGAGTCCCACCTAACCGCCCTCATCTTCTCCATAATATTTTTCAAATTTTTAAGCGTTGACTTAAATAGAAAATTCGGGAGAATATTAAGATAATATATTTAGTTTACTATGTTAGTAAGTAGAATCATAAATAAAAAATTTAGGAGAATTTTAAAATTGTATAATTAGTTTACTTCATTTGTGAATATTCTAAAGGCAAGAAAATGAAAATAGTATATTTAGTTTCCTCCATGAGTAAAGATTTAAAAGGCAGTTGAGATATTTTCTAATAAAAATTTTATGAGAATATTAAAAATTGAATGTTAAGTTTCTTGCATTAATAAAATTTTTAAAGGCAAGACTATTAAAATTGTATATTTAGTTTCCTTCATTAATTTTAAAGGCAATTGAGATATTTTCGAATCTTTAATATTAATAATTCAAAATTTTGAGAAAAACAGATTTAAGCGATTTCAAATGTACCACCTCACACCCCCATCTTCTACTTTATATAAGTATATTGAATATTAATATAGTATACCTCGTTTCCTTCATTAGAAAATAGTAGAAAGATGTTAGGAATGAAGATGATGGTGTTACTGGAGTACAAGGAAGAGTCTACTGATACAAGAGTTTGTGAGCTGTCAGAGTCTGTTGTCTGTAAGAGTCTATAAAGCTTGATGCAGATTATGGAAATTTCTATTATATTTGAAGACAGATCACTGGATAAATTCAAATCCTTATCAAGAATCAGAAGAGCTGGATTGTCGAAGCTGTCAACATAAACAGATGAGACAGAATCTCATAATTTACAAGATTGATTTACTTGATGTTTTAGTTGATAAGAAAATTGTATAAATACTCTCATTCTACATTGTAATATGTGTGTGTGTGTGTGTCGAAACCTTAAGTTTGTGTTAGGTTTTTACATTGAGAGTTTGCAGCTGTAACATTATTTACAGAAAGTAGTTGCTAAGGATATTTGTACATCATTGGTAGAGTTTGTAACTTTGATTATTCAATAGATCATCGTTGCAGCATCTTTGTTTTGTGTTCTTTCAATTCCGTATATTTACTATTCTGTTTATCAAACAAGAAAAACACAAAAATAGACATATTAGGACTACTTGTATTCAACCCCCCCCCCCCCCCCCCTCTTTCTACAAGTAGTTCTGGTTCAACAAGTGGTATCAGAGCAGGTTTGATTAAGTTCGAATCAAGAAGATCAAAAACATGTCTGGATACAAAGATGGCAATACAAAGATCCTCATACTCAAGAGGGGTGAATATACTCACTGGAGAGTCAAGATGTTGCATCATCTTGAGGCTACTGATCCTGATTATCTTGACAGAATAAATGATGGACCATTCATCCCAACAAAGGTGGTTCCTACAACGAATGAAGAAGGAAAAGTTGTAGGAGATCGCACAATCAATAAGCCAAAGAATGAATGGTCTCCTAAAGATATAGCCAGTATACTCAAGGATGCAAATGTAAGGAACATATTATTTAATAGTCTTGACACTATTCTCACAAATTATGTTCTCTCTTGCACAACAGCAAAAGAGATGTGGGATAAGCTGAGGGTGCACTGTGAAGGCACCAAGCCTGTGAGAAAGAATTACAGGGCTTTGCTGATCCAGGAGTATGAACACTTTGCTTCTAAAAGTGGTGAGACTTTGGTGGAAACCTATGACAGATTCACTAAGTTGATTAATGATATGGCTATTCATGACAAGTACTATGATAAAGAAGACGTGAATGCCAAGTTTATGAAGTCTCTCTCTGGATACTATAGTGAAAAAATATCTGTTATTGAAGAAGCCAATGATATGGAGGAAATAACATTGGAAGATATCTATGGGAAACTGAGAAACTGGGAGCTAAATAAGCAGCAGTTGGAACAAAGAGATGAAGGCAAAAATAGAAACATTGCACTCTCCATTCAACAGGAAAAAGACAAACTGCCAAAGAATTTAGAAGAAGAATCATCTATCAAAAATTCAAAGAAGTAGAAAGAGAAGATGGTTCAGGAATCAGAGTCTAATGTTTCAGACTCTGATAACAGTGACTCAGAAGCAGATATGGAAAAACTTATGGCTCTCTTTGCCAAAACCTTCAGGAAAGGAAGGTTCAATAAAAGAAGATTCAACAAGAGACCATCATCCAGAAAAGAAAGCAAGAAGCAAGAAAGCAGCAAGAAGCCAATAGTCAAGATTGACAAGTCCAAGGTTAAATGATTTAACTATGGCATTGTTGGGCACTTTGCTGGAGAATGTAGGAAGCCAAACAGCTGACAAGCTGGAAGTGGAAAAGCTCTCATGGTGACAGAAAAGGATTGGGCTGAATCAAGTGATTCTGAAGATGAGTTTGATTATGAAAATATTGCATTAATGTCTATCTCTACTGACAAACCATCTTCACCAAAGGAACCAACTACTGAAAAGGGCACCAAGAAGAAGCACACTTTTATACTTGTATTATTATATTATATTGAATTCCTTAGTATGTAATAGTATATGATATTAAATTTTAGTTTGATCAGTGTTTTCATTTTTGTTCTATTTTTTAATAGTACTTTTAATTCTAATATTACTAGTTCAACTCAATCACCCCATATTTTATACTTTTATATTTTGTGATTTTTTTAAAAAATGAAATTATTATCTTGTATATAATTTTGCTTGTTATTGTTTATTTTTGTATTTTTTTTATTAATTTGTAATTTTATTCTTTTATTTTTTAATTTAAATGTATGTGTGTAGTGTTAGTCGTATTCGTTTTTAATAAGTTGTATTTATAAATGTAGGCACATTTTAATTATTATTTTAGTAAAGATTAATATTATTATTTTGCATTATTAATGAATTTATGTGAATTGAAATTGTACCTATAGAGGACGTATTGTAGAATGTGAGTAGTAGAAATATGTTACAAAACTTATTGTTTATGTATTGTTCAATATTTATTAAAATTTATAATATTTAAGGAAATAATTTTTTTTAAACATTAGTATGGAAACCAAGAGAGATGTGTACTATATGAATTGTTGAGTTTTTGAAATAATAATCTAAAGGTCATAGAAAACGTAAACCAAAACAGAAGGTTATTACAAACATAGTTTATTGTTCCAAAAGGCTAAAGTTCATGGAATAGAAATGTTGAATGAAGCTTGCTTATCTTTTTATTGTAAACCTTGGTATTGAAAGGTATTGTCTAAATTTCTGAAATTGAGGACGGTACTATATGAAATGGTAAGTTTTTGAAATAATAATGTAAAGGCCATTAAAAGGTTGAACCAAAACCAAATGTTACTAGTGTAAAGTTTTATCTTGAATACATATAATATAAGGCCTAACATCGAGGGTTTGGTTAGACATATAAAGTTGGATTGCATGTGAATGTAATAAACAAATCAGAACTTCCTTATTTTTTTTCAAACTGCCATGCAATCTTGATAATTATGTTGCATATACGTTTGCCTGCAGATTTGGCATCTAAATCACCACAATTAACACAATCACCACGATTTGGCTCATAATATCTCTTGATGTATTTGCACCCAGATTAATCTACCATGTTCAACACATGAATACACATCAACCATATTGATAGTAGGTGATTTGTAAATGGCCAATTCACCTATTAAAATCAAGCCCAAGTCTAAAAAACAATGCATGCAAGGTCCACAACGCCTACAAGGTCCACAACACCTACAAGGCCACAATGCCTGCAAGGTCCACAAAGCCTGCAATGTCCACCAAGCCCATAAGGATGGGACATGACACGTTACACAACAAACAAGTGTGAACAAGACAACGCTGACACAAGTACAACTGACATCTGCAACAAAGCTGACACAAGTACATGGTCCAAACGTCAGGACAACATGCAACTGACACAAGGTGGACACTGACACCAGACCAAGAGCCTAATTTGCAGCTCATGTCCCCCATATGGATACTCAATCATGTGCACTGCACATGACATGAGCCTATATATACCCCCTAGTCACTTCAGTGGAGGGGGTTCACAACATTCATCACACTTTCACTATATTGAATTTCTGATAGGTTTTGCTCTACCTTCTCTCTACTTTCTCTCTCTAGAAATTAATACCTATCTACATATCTGTATTATGTTTTCCGTCCACCGGATACTTACTCTCACGCCGGAGGTGCTTACGGGGACATAACCCCCCGCGGGCATTTCCGTTTCAGGGAGCTCGGAGACAAGCCGGACAAACCCAACAAGACCAACATAGCTCAGCAAGCCGGACAAGCCCAACAAGGTCGACAAAGCCAAACACACGTTACAAGCCCAACAAGGTCAACAAAGCCAAACAAGCGTTACAAGCCCAACAAGCCAAGCAAGCACCTGTTCCAGCATAATACCAAGAAAGTAGAGCCCGACGGTAGAACGACTTATCACACATATTGTAAAAGTAATCTACATTCCCGAACAACATTGTGTCCTTCATTTTTACGTTGTGGTCGATATGCATAAAATGCTCTTAGTTACACTTGGTCTCTTTTGGTTGGTGTATGTGTGGAAACACCACAATGCAATATATCAGTTCTAAAACCATCTTCATCATATGGAAACAATAATGGATAGTGCAAAGCCATGTAGCTAGGATTTAGTTATGAAATCTTGTGTAGACCACCTCCCTTGTATTCCAGAATTATGTCCATATTATTGGTGACATTATTATCACCAACTAATGCTGCAAATTCACAAGCATTGGTAGGGGTAGAATCTTCCTGACCAGTTGTATCCATATTCGCAATTAAACAAAGTGACTCATTGTTAGCATTGGTAGGGGTAGCATTGTTATGATATTCATTCATCTTTTCTTCGTCTTATGTCATCATTAGAGAAGTTACTCATTCCTATCGTGACTTTTCCTTGTTGTTTTTTTGTTTCAATCCTATCTATTCTACATCTATTTGAATTGTGGAGAAACCATGACGGAAATGTTCTTAAATGAGGAAGCTAACTCTCGCTTTCAAAAACAACTTGACCAGCTGCATAAGAAAGTGGATGGGGACCCTGACTTTGAGATAATTGAGTCTCCGTTCACATTAAGGCTGGAAGCGCAACCTCGCGACAAGAAAACAAAGCACCCTCAACTCAGGTTCTACAATGGGGACAAGAACCCGGGCGATCATACCCAATTTTTCGATCAACAAATGGCGCTGCATGACTATAATGACCTAACTAAGTGTAGGTTATTCGCTTCCACCCTCGAGGGCCATGCTCAAAAATGGTTCTCCCTGCTAACTCCACGGAGCATCGATACGTGGATGGAATTCAGAGCTGCTTTTCTCCGAAGGTTTCGGGCAAACCGCCCGCACGATATCCACACTGTCTCTCTTGAAGGAATTGTTCAGAAAAAGGGTGAAAGCCTTGACGATTACATTCTTTGTTTCAAAGAAGGAGTAAATCGTGTTACTTCTGTAGATCAAGGCGAAGCAATTAGCGCCCTTAGATGAGGTCTGGACTCCTATGAATACAAAGACTATGTCCTTGATCTCATTCGTAAAGACCCTAAAGACTTAGCCAAGGTCTACGCAATGGCATCCGAGTACATTACCGGAGACAATGCGCTTCGAGCCATGAGGCTTACCCGATAAAGAGAGCACTACGAAGCAAAAGTTGATCACCATGCTCCTAAAGAGTTCAACAACCATAACAAAGATAAGAAGCATAAAATTAATGGTTCCGACCATCATAACAACACCACACGTGATCATGGTCCACACCGTGATACACAATTCAATCGAAATGTCCGGCCCCAAACTCAGAAAGCACCTAGGTTGCCTCTAAAACCAAATCAAGAATGGACAAGGTTCAACCGGAGCACTGCGGTCATACTCCAAGAAATTAAAGGCAAACCGTTCTTTGAAAAGCCAAGGCCCATGACGGCCCCCATAACAAGCAGAGACCAAACCAAGTTTTGTGACTATCACGAAGATGTTGGGCATGCGACCAACGACTGTGTATCATTCAAGTACTTCCTCGAGAGACAGGCTAAGGCCGGAAAATTAGATAACTACCTCTCGCAAAAGAATGTAAAAAGAGCAGAGCCAGAAGGATCTAAGAAGCTTGTGATCAACGTAGTGGTCGGAGGTTCTCCACCACGACCACATAGACATGACACATCCGGGCACGACGAGGTCATAGAGGTTAAGCATAGTCCATCAGTTTGCAATGTCATCTCTTTTAGTGATGAGGATTACGAGGGTGTAGATCCAAATCACAATGAAGCCATCGTCATTACTCTAGACGTAGCCAATCATGATGTTCGCAAAGTATTGGTGGACAATGGATCCTCTGTTGACATTATCTTTCTCCATGCACTCAAAAGAATGAACATAGAGCCTTACAAACTGGAACCAAGTGAACAATCACTATATGGGTTCGGACACAATGTTGTGCAAGTCGACGGGACTGTCCGACTTCCCGTAATTTTTGGATCCAAGCCAAGACAGGTCCATCACATGATCAAGTTCTATGTTATAAACTCTGCATCACCATACAACATCATCCTTGGAAGACCAACATTGTCAAAACTTAGAGTAATAACATCTACACCACACCTCAAGGTGAAGTTCCCAACCCCCCAAGGGGTAGGAATACTCAAGGCGGGACCTGAAGTTGCAGAACGATGCTATGGGGCTGCCATCGCAATGGGAGAAACCCACAAAGCCAATAGAAAGAGGGCGGCACTCAAATAACAACAAGAATCTGCGCCATTGCGTGCCACTAAGAAAGCAGCAAGACAAGCCGCACACCGAGCTCGCATAGCCGAACAAAGGAAAAAACGAAAGTTTGGGCAAATACTTGCAGTAGAAACAGACCCCTGCATGAGGGATCCACCAGAGCCTGCTGGTCATCCAAACGCAAGGCCCTCGCCTGTGGAAGAGACCGAGCAAATTGAGCTTGTCCAAGGAGACGCTGAGAAAGTAGTCAGCATAGGCACTAGACTCAATGAGACTTTGCGAGCAGGCCTCATTCACCTGTTAAGAGAATATGCGGACATCTTTGCATGGAGTACATCTGATATGCCCGGATTGGACGAATCTGTTGCCATGCATCGCCTCGACGTGGATCCCAATCGTGAGCCAGTCAAACAAAAGCGCAGGATGTTCGCCCCGAAAAGACAAGAGGCGATAGACACTGAGGTTGAAAAGCTCTTAGCAGCAGACATTATATTTGAGATCAAGTACCGGCAATGGTTAGCCAATGTTGTCATGGTTAAGAAACCTAATGGCAAGTGGAGGATATGTGTCGACTACACCGACCTCAACAAAGCATGTCCAAAAGACTCCTATCCTCTCCCCACCATTGATCAACTCATCGATGCTACATCTGGTCACCTTATGCTAAGCTTCATGGATGCATATGCAGGATACAACCAAGTCCCCATGGCTAAGGAAGACATTCCCAAAACTGCATTCATCATTCACAGAGTCGTCTATGCATACAAATTCATGCCTTTCGGACTTGTCAACGCGGGAGCAACTTATCAAAGGCTTATGAACAAAATATTCAAAGGCCAACTAGGCCGAAACATGGAGGTTTACGTAGATGACATGATCATCAAGTCACTTCTTGCTGAAACACATCTTGAAGATCTTAAAGAATGTTTCGAGAACCTCCGAGCATGCAAGATGAAACTCAACCCGTCAAAGTGCACATTTGGACTTAGCGCGGGAAAGTTCCTTGGTTTCCTTGTTAGCTGTCCTAGAAATGAAAGCCCCTAGGACTCAAAAGGAGGTCCAAAAACTTACAGGGCGCCTTGCCGCTCTTAGAAGATTCATCTCCAAGCTTACAGAGCGCTGTCTACCCTTCTTTGAAGTTTTAAAGGGAGCAAAAAATTCTAAGGGCCTAACTTGGACGCCGGAGTGTCAAGAAGCATTTGAAGGAATCAAACATTACCTGGTCTCAGCCCCGGTCTAAACCAATGCACTCCCGGAAGAGCCTCTCTACCTATACTTGTCTGCGGAACCCCTCGCGGTCAGTGCGACTCTTGTTCGAGAGGAAGACGGAATCCAAAAGCTCGTGTACTATGTAAGTCAAGTTCTCAAAGACGCGGAAACAAGGTATCCTAACTTGGAGAAATTTGCATTCGCCCTTGTCATGGCTAGTCGAAAGCTCAGACACTACTTTCAAGGGCGCGAGATCAAATTTGTCACGGACCAGCCACTCAAGAAGATTCTCCACAAACCCGAAATCTCTGGCCGTGTTGTAAATTGGGCTATGGAGTTGAGCCAATTTCAACTTGATTTCGTTCCTCGCACAGCCATCAAGGGTCAAGCCCTTGCCGACTTCATCATGGAATGCACATTCCCTGACCATGTTGCGCCTCTTGAAGGCCAATCCTCTAGATCTGACAATGCACCCAGTTCAGACCAAGACATGGTCGAGCTCATACCTGATACATGGGAGCTTTACGTAGATGGGTCCGCTACCTTAGAGAGGAGCGGTGCGGGAATCATTATGTCAAGTCCCGATGGTTTTCAAATCCAGCAAGCCCTACGATTCAAGTTTAAGGCCACCAATAACCAGTCTGAATAGAAGGCCCTTCTTGCGGGTCTCAGGTTGGCTCAACACCTAAAAGTTTCAAGGGTGCTCGTTCATAGTGACTCTCAACTAGTGGTACGCCAAATTAAGGGGGATTACCTAGCCAAAGACCCCATCATGATCAAGTACCAACGTCTTGCCAAAGAGGCCATTGAAACTTTTGAACACTTCCAACTTCAGCAAGTTGAACGAAGCAACAATGCGGTAGCTGACGCCCTCTCCAAATTGGCAACCTCCGACTTGGAGAAGTTAGAGGGAGCAGTCTACCTCGAGTACCTTGAAAAACCAAGTATAGAAGAAGGTCCTTTGGTTTCCAACATTAACATAGAGTCAAGTTGGGCAACCCCTATCATCAGCTACCTTCAACATGGAACCTTGCCATCCGACTCCAAAGAAGCTAGATCTGTGAAAGCAAAGTCCACTCGTTTCAGTTGGATTGACGGAGCCTTGTATCGCAAGGGATTTCATGACCCTTTACTTAAATGCCTTGCCCCATCTGAGGCTGAGTATTGTATGAAAGAAGTGCACGAAGGCATGTGCGGTGACCACATGGGGGGCAAGGCGCTGACGCATAAAATTTTAAGGCAAGGCTATTATTGGCCTACTCTCTTCAAGGATTCCCTTAGCTATGTGCAAAAATGCATGCAATGCAAGTTCTACAGCAATGTGCCAAAACAAGCCCCGGCTCCTCCATCCTCAATTCTCTCCCCCATTCCCTTTGCCACTTGGGGTATTGATCTCATGGGTCCTTTCCCACTTGCCCCAGGACGACTCAAGTATGTGATCGTGGCCGTGGACTACATGACAAAGTGGGCAGAGGCCAAAGCACTTGCGCACATTACAGATAAAGAATGCATAAAGTTCTTCCATAGCCAGGTCATTCGTAGGTTTGGAATCCCACACACCTTGATCTCAGACAATGGGACTCAATTTGTGAGCAACGATTTTGTGGAGTTTCTTGATGACTTTGGCATTGTCCACAAGCGGTCTTCCGTCGCTCATCCTCAAACCAATGGCCAAGTTGAAGTTACCAATCGAAGCTTACTTCGCGGGCTCAAGAAAAGACTCCAAGATGCTAAGGGGAAGTGGGCAGAAGAGTTACCCAATGTCTTGTGGTCTTACAGAACCACTCCCCGGACTTCCACCGGTGAGTCTCCTTTCAAATTATGCTATGGCACTGAAGTTGTCTTGCCCATTGAGATGGGTTCTCCTTCCCTCCGCATCATCAACTACAATGAGCAAACAAACTCGGAAGGACTAAGAACCAATTTGGACTTGTTAGATGAAGTTCGAGACCGAGCTGTGCTTCGTATGACAAACTATAAGCAAAAGATTGCAGCCTATTTCGGGAAGAAGATCAAGCAGCGTCAGTACTCTAAGGGAGACCTTGTCCTAAGGGCAACCGAAGTGTCTGATCCTAGGCACCAAGGCAAGCTGAGCCCGAACTGGGAAGGCCCCTACATTGTTACCCAAGTTGTTCGACCAGGAACTTACAAGCTATCTACCATGGACGGAGCGGAGATTGCCAATACTTGGCATGGACTTCGTCTCTGTAAGTTCTATATCTAGGCTCACGTTCTTAGTACGTTTTTTGTAAAGGACCCCCCACGGTCGAACTTATAAGGCCCCGGGGTACCTTTAGAATTATAAAAAAAAGAACTTGTCAAATCTCAATTGTTCGCGAACCCTAGTCCCCTACATGCCAACTGAACGAGGGCTCTCGCCCGGAATGCTTGTAATCAGCTTTATTAATGAAACTTGAGACACTCGTCTCCTTTTATTAATACTTGTGTCTATTGCATCATTCATTTACATGTTTGTTAATATTTGTTAATATTCATGCACAAGGCAAAGCAAGCCAAGGCCTTGTCAATTTCACAAACAAAGCCTTGCACTACAAGAGCATGGAGTGATAAGTAGATACACATGCAAGATGAGACTAAGCGCTTAGAAGTAGTGCCAAGTGAAGCATACTACAAGATCAACAAGACATGCAAGTCTATAACCAATGCGAGTCAAGTACAAACACTGAATGTCTGAATATGAAAGGATAACATCATACTACATAGAATACTACGGGACGCAGCCCGGATAAATGACTGAATGTCTGAACATAACAACATGCTAGTCTACTACATAAAATACTACGGGACGCAGCCCGGGTCACCTACTCCTCATCGGAAACACCTTCTGCATCATCATCTTCAACAACTGGATCAACACCCTGTCCAGCAAATGATCTATCATATGAAAGCAAGTCCTCCAAAGGGATCTCGTACTCTCCGTCTCCATCGAACGGAACCATCTCCCGAGATGAACTAGTCCCCCCAGAAGCTAAGGCACCATTAGTAGTCGTGGCCTTCTTGGCATGTCTGTCTGCTACAAACTCCATAAAGTTGTGCCTCTCAGAAGTGTACACATTACCCTCCCCAATGAACTCCTCTAAGGCAGTATATCCAAGACGGAAGGCAGGAGAACCCTTCTTGGTGACAAAGGCAGTACACCCCTTGGTGTTAAGAAAAATCTCTACATGCTTACGGTAGTCATCCGTAGCCATGTGCATCAGTCGGGAAATCTCTGCATCCCTGGACTGAACAAGCTCTTTCTTCTTCAACTCAATATCCTCTAACTCCCTAGCATGGTTCGCCCGAACCGTAGCAAGCTCTGCAGCCAACTTGGCCTTCTCTCCCTCAAGTTGTCGATGAGAAACAAGAAATCCATCATGATCACCCTTTGCCTTCTGAAGATCCCTCTCTAGTAGGGCTATTTTGGACCCACTACCCTCAGCAAGCTCCTCCGCCATTTCTGCACGTTCTTTGTACTTTGAGAGCATATCTGGCACCGCACAACTAATGGAAAACACCTACATAAGTAAACAAAGACAAGGCATGAAAAACTACGCAACATAGCCAAGGCACGACAATGTATGCAATGCGCGTAATATGTGCAATGTATGCAATACAACCAATGTACACAATGTATGCAATATTTTCAATGTGTTCAATATGTGCAATATACGCGATGTACATAATATTAAACATTTACAAAGTCATACCTCTGCATTGCGAGCCCGGAATGCACTGATAAACTCTGTGTCCTCCATGCTCGCGTAGCGTTCCATATCCGCTGGAATTCGAAACGCCTTCAATGTATCCCACGACTTACGGCCCTCCCCGGTCCAGCCATCACGAGTCCGAATATCCAGAGTAGACCAACCAACATCCCCCTCAGGCTCAGTCATCCACGAAATAAGCGGTCTTGGACCACGAATGATAGACTTCACTCCCGGAGCAATCTCAGAATCAGAACCAACACCTGATCCCCCGATTGTCTCCACTTGTCCACGGAGCCCTAACTCCGGAGCAACCGACGACCCCACGGGCACAGACGCAACCTCAACGTGCTACTCAAGGGATATAGAATCCTCATGGGTATCCACATCTTCAGAGCTAGTCTGAACCACATTGGATCTCTTCCTGGCCACCTTCTTCACTCCCCGAGAAGTACCAGACTCAACATGCCTCTTCTTACTAACAACCCCACCAGCCTTAGAGCCACGAACCGACTGCCCGGCAAAACAAGCAGTCAAACTGTCAATATCCATGTCAGTGGGTATCACCTCGCGAAGCACTGCAATAACAAGGCAAAACAACTGTCAATACACTAGCCATGAATATCTATGACCTACAAGTGGTGCAAGTTACGCAATGAATGCAAGTTATACATGAACTATTCAAGATGACTATCTATTTAAGAAACAAGATATGGCATGCAAAGTGTGCAAGGTGAGAAAGAGATGCAAAGCGTACAAGGTGTGCAAGGTGAGAAAGAGATGCAAAGCATACAAGGCGTGTAAGGTGAGAAAGTGATGCAAAGCATATAAGGTGTGCAGAATCACACAAGTCAAACAAAGCAAATAGGACACTCACAGTTATATTAACACAAGAATGTGTTGTCACGAAAGAGACGGGGCTTCCATTTGTTCCCCTTGTAGACGTTTGTAAACGTCCGTATCGAACTCAAGATTGTGTCATTATAATCAAGATCGGGGGTGGCAATGTGAATATCCTCGGCAAACAAAGGCAACCAGGCCAAGTCCCCTCCCCGAATCCAAATCCACTCACAATGCCACAGCCTGTGCGAGCTGTCCAACTCAGTCCATCTCTCACCAAACCTCTTATCTCTTCAGGTGAAACTAAATATGGGACGAGAGCTATTACAACTAGCCTGAAACAAGGACCAAAACAGTCGGCGAGACGGAGCAATGCCAAGCTCCGTGCAACGCACAATGAAACATAATATAGACCACAAGGCGTTGGGTGCCAACTGATACAAGGCACAACGAAGATCCCTGCGAAGAAGATAATACACAAACTTGTGAAGAGGAAACCGGAGCCCCAAACGAAGGTGGGCCACAGGGAGTGCAACATAACCTTCTCCGCGTGGTCTAAATGGAACGTCATCACGTCCGGGAAGCTCAATCTCATACTCAGGCGGAATACTGAAAGCTGCCCGCATCTTCTCAAGACCCAGCGCACATCGGCTAGGAACTGTGGCATACTCCAAATGCCCAAACCTCCTCTCCATGCGATCACTGTCATATCTGGGAGGAGACACACCCTGTCTCTGTAACTCTCTCTCAAAAGTCTGGAAATAAGACGGCCGAACGGTTCTCTCATCCTCGGGAACTGGAGGAAACATCCTCCCCGTCTCACTCCATCCCCCCATCACACCCCCGAGAGGCGGACGATCAGAGGGCTTAGGACGGGACTTAACCCTGAAATACTCACTGTGACCCTCGGGAATATCACGAAAAGAAACCTCTCTCAGACCTGCGTGACCCGCCGAGGTCCCTACACGATCTCGATCATACGGTGTCTGGCCTCGTGGTAAACTTATGGTCTTGGCCATCCAAGCTCGAGAATTCTCCCACACTCTACCTATAACGGAAAGAGAGTAAACGGAGTCAAAAACAGGGTTCAACTCACGCAGACTCTACACAGTGCAAAACTTTGCCAAAAATTCCAAGTCACACGCGAACGAGTAACAAAATCAATTTTGATCCAACCGCAACCAAACCCACTCCCGGAACCAACCAAAAATCCAAAAACTATTTACACACATCAACATTCAAAAAAGCCCAAATATATATATATATATATATATATATATATATATATATATATATTTGACCCATCCATCAATTTACAATTATATTTACACATACAAACAATCTATTTTGTAGCCTACCTATGATTTGTATATCACAAACTCATCCACTGTCATGCTTATATGTACAAAATGAAATAAATTTATACATTTCTACCATCAAAATTGCATGAAACACACACATATTTATACATATTTAAGCTGCACATCACAAAGGAAGCAAAGGATAGTGGGTACCTCGATTTTAGTTGAATAATGGAACAGAATGCAGCTTTGAAGCCCCTGGATTTCCACCGCCTAAATCCTCATGCTTAACTATTGTTCACGTATTTGTACCAATACATATTTACAGGTTTAGAAATGAGGGGAGACTGTTTAGTTATGAAATAAGGAAAGGTATAAACATGAAGGTGTTTGGTGGTGAAACTGGAGACAGTTGATGTGACTATAATATGTTCACATGAAAACCAAGCATGTGTATATATAATTCATGTCAATGCCTCGGGAGACGGCACACACCACATAATCCAAAAAACAAATAAAGCCTATAATCATAGGTGACTATATCTACGTTTATATGTATACAAAAGAGGACATTATATATTACTCCTTGCTTATTCAACTGATTCTGGTAACAAGAAGGAATCCTGGTGGACAACAGGACAATTAATGTTGCCTGATATACAATTTCGATTGAATAGCTACCAAAAATACTACCTTATTTTTTACAATATAATCCAGAAAGCTATGATACAAAGCAATTTATAGTGATAACTGTATTATCACGGGTGAGTAACATGCATGCATTGGAAGAAAATAGTGCCTATGACAGTGACCAATCAAAGCAGCCACGTGAAAACTGAATCCTATCACTGGTCAAAACTACAAAAACAATGGCAGGACAACTTGCGTTTATTTTTGAACAAATAAACAAACTGTAAAAATTACATTCATCTACTGCGACTGAGGAAAAGCCAAGACATCAGCACACTTTGCAATATGTCAACATTTGCTTTGCAGTATGGGCAAGTTCCTGTAGGATGAAATTTGTCTTGGACAACACACAACTATGTACTAGCTGGGCTCGCGGAAGAAACGTGTGTCTGTCTAAAATTCAATTCGCAAGCGTCCGAGCAAATAAAATCCAAGCATGGCTGCATATGTATATCAAATGGAGGTGGATAAAATGGAGGATGTCGCAAAATGCAGAGTTTGGACCACTACTGATGCGGCTTCATGAGGAGACAGACACAAAAGAAAGAAGAAATGACATTGAAAGACGCTTTCGAAAACGACAGGAGTCACGGGAATGGAATACAGGAATAAGCCTCAACTACAAACCTGTCACTTAACAAAACCAGATAGAACCAACCTAGCAAGTAGATGCATCCGAGCATCCGAGCGCTCAGTGGATACACGCATGTACTGTATTGAAAATGCGAATGACAGCCTCTCAGACAAGTTACCAACCACACCCTCGAACAAGTTGCAAAATTTCAACACACTCTCTATCCCCCCCCCCCCCCCCCTTCTTTCATCATAGGCCTCTCTCTCTCTTTGCTGCAAATACAAGAAAACTTGATGTTGGTGAATATAGGTTTATTAAGAAATCTAGCTGTCAAGTTAAGGTGTACGTAATAGACTACATTCTATTAGTTGGGGCTAAATTATCACTGTAACGAAATCTGAGCTAGAGGAAGATTTTGTTGAACTTGAACATGGGATATCTGTGTGATTATTGCGGGGAATGAAGATCGATGGTGTACTGTCGGTCCGATGCAGCCTGTTTATGCTTGTCCTGTGATCGCAATGTGCATTGTGCAAATGCACTTTCACGACGCCATTCCAGGACACTTCTGTGTGAAAGGTGCAACTTACAGCCTGCATTTGTTAGATGTGTCGATGAAAGCCTATCTCTTTGTCAGAATTGTGATTGATTGCGCATGCCGGCTCTAATTTAGGCTCTGTACATAAGACGCAACCAGTCAACTGCTACTCAGGCTGCCCACCTGCTGTTGAACTCTCCAATATTTGGTCTTTTCTCTTGGATCTTCCTTCCATTGTTTATACTACTTGTGAGCAGGGTATAGGTTCAATGAGCATTGATGATAAAAGTCAAGCAAACTTTGGAGCCCCTACCAACAGTTGTCAAGACCTATGTATTGAGTTTTATACCGAGCATGCACGGTATCATCCAAGAGATGAAGACACGCTCGGATATCTAGAACCCGTGTTACAAATAAAAAACTGGAAGAGTAACGAAGAGAGGCATTGAAAAAGACTATATGTATATATATATATATATATATATATATATATATATATATATATATATATATATATATATATATATATATATATATATATATATATATATATATATATATCTGCCCCTGCCGAGCACACAAGACCAGCCAAGGAATGAAGGGGGAGCATGCATGCCTTAATGCGTAATGCGTACCATACACTAAGAAAAGGAAGAAAAAGACAAAAAGACAAAAGAAGAAAAAGACGGAAAATAAAGATGGATGCAAATATTGGACACAAATATTGTCAAGGCACTCGAGCAAGATGGATGCATGTACATTCCCCAAAGCCTACTTCATTTGATTATCTTGTACTCAACAGAAAAGAAATCTAAGCATGCATGTCATCTGCATGTGTCAACTAGCTCAAGAATTGGCTTTTGACAATTAAACAAACCAAAGGTGGTGCATGCATGTACTCACATGTAGAGCCGGCCAAACGGGCGGCCGTGCCGTGCCGGGCCGGGTTGAGAACGGGTCGTGCCACTGGAAGCAATGATCGTGAACGGCACGCTGTGGGAAGACGGGGCGGGCTGTGCCGGGCCGGTTCTTGGGAGGCTAACTCGTGCACGGCTCGCCGAGTTGGCGGGCGAGTTCTGCGGGTTGCGGTTCAGTTTTTTTTTATTTTTTATACTTTTAATTCGATTAAATGTTATTTAAAATTATACGAATATTTTTTGGAATAAAAGAGGACGGTACCTCTGCAAATTTTATTAATTAAAAAAAAATATAATTAATTTGAGATGACTCATCTCTAAAAAAAACGGAACAAACCGCATTAACATATTAAAACAAATATTAAATACAAACACAAATTTTAAAAATACACCACTTCGTTTACGTGTAATATAATTTAGATTAGCGTTTAACTATAAGAAAATCAAACACATTTTAGTAATTAAATGTTATTAAATTTAATGACAAAAGATTATTATTAAACTTGTATTATAAGACCACAATAATTTAAAATGATTAGTGTAGGATGAAAGCCAAATTAGAGAGTGTTGGCAAGTCTAAATCAGATCATGCATTTGATTGTTCAACGGGCCGTGCCACGACCGTGCGTGCCGGTTCATTGCGTGGCCGGTTCGTGCGGTTCCACGGGCCGGTCCGTGCCGTGCCCTGGTTCTTAATATACAAACCCGTAAACGCCCCGTTTTATTTATACGAATTGTGTCGGGACGAATCAAACCATTACGAGTTGGGTTATGCGGGTTAATTAGGCGGGTCGGTTCCGGTTTAGCCGTCCGGAACCGCCCGTTTGGCCAGCTCTACTCACATGTGCTGTGTTTACCACGAAAAAGGCAACGATGCAATTAAAAAGAGACAAGATGGGATTAGCCAGCATGTTAATATGTCAACCTGCATCCGGGCATCCGAGCTTACATAGCCACTTGCCCAACTCTTGGATAAGTTTGTCACCAATTGTATCGGATATAAGTAAAGTTCGAGCCAAATACAAAGTTGCGCGGACACATTTGAATACCACCCCTTGTAACAAAATTACTTGTAAAATTATTCATAACATTCATAATTGTTTTTATTCATAATTTAAAATAATAATATTTTATATATTATTATTTTAATTATTAAATTATTATCATTATTACAACAAATCTTTTACAAAGACCCTCTCGGGTCAGCAAGGTCCTCTCGGATCGGCTTGTTCTCTCGAACAAAACTCCTACTTAAGTCCTTGGACCTATCCAAACCTAAGTGGGGGGCAACACATTTCCTACAAAGGCCCTCTCAGGTCAACAAGGTCCTCTCGGATCAACTTGTCCTCTCGGACAGCACTTCTACTTAAGTCCTTGAACCTATCCAAACCTAAGTGGGGGGCAACAAATTTCCTACAAAGGCCCTCTCGGGTCAACAAGGTCCTCTCGGATCAACTTGTCCTCTCGGACAGCACTCCTACTTAAGTCCTTGGACCTATCCAAACTTCAGTGGGGGGCAACAAACATTTTACAAAGACCCTCTCGGGTCAGCGAGGTCCTCTCGGATCAACTTGTCCCCTCGGACAGTACTCCTACTTAAGTCCTTGGACCTATCCAAGCTTAAGTGGGGGGGCAACAAACTTTTTCCAAAAGCACCTCCAACTCCAAAAGACAATCTGGAATTTACGTCTCCTCTCAAACAAACATCCTACCCACATCCAACACAAATCTTTTACTACTCCTACATCCCTCTAAAGAGGAATGAAGAAGTGGGGGGCAAATGATAGTAGATGATTTGTAAATGGCCAATTCACCTATTAAAATCAAGCCCAAGTCTAAAAAACAATGCATGCAAGGTCCACAACGCCTACAAGGTCCACAACACCTACAAGGCTGACACAAGTACAACTGACATCTGCTACAAAGTTGACACAAGTACATGGTCCAAACGTCAGGACAATATGCAACTGACACAAGGTGGACACTGACACCAGACCAAGACTGTTAGGAATATGTTGTTCTTGATGATAAACATAAAACACTTAGTAGAATTTGTGTAAAGTCACTTTGTAGCTGTCAACGAAATGGCATGCTTTGCAGCATTCCGTTGACAGGAAGCTCATCAACGAAATGAGTGTTGTAGCAATTGCATTGTACAATACTTCTCAAATGATAGGCATTCTGTTATAAGATAGGTTTTCTAAGTCATGTTGACTAAGTACTAGATAGGCAAAATAGGTTGGTTAATTGTAAATATATTAGGCCTTGTAATTTTGCCTAAGTGAAGACATGTCAACGGTATGAAGATTACTCTGTCAATGGTATGGAGTTTACTCATCAACGAAACGAGGGAAACACCATCAACGGAATGAAGAATAAAGCTATCAACGAAACACATCTCCCTGCTATCAACGAATCGTTATTGCTTTTCTGAATAGTTGACAAAGTGATAGTGATAGTTTACTGAACAGATCTAAAGGTGATGTGGAAGTGTACTTTGCATTGGAAACCATTAAAATGGACATGGGGAATAAGGAAACATCCCAGTTTCCAATTGGGTCTTGGGAGTGATCATAATAAGCATGAAGATAAAAGCAAGGATCTCCAAGGACCACTGGACAAAGGGATGGAAAGCAAACTATTGGCGGTTACTCATTGTACTTTTAGTGTAGCCAAAAATAGGGTTGTAAACTTGGGGATATATAACCAAGTGTAGCAGTTACTTTAATTGGAGAGAAGAAAAACAAATAGTTTGTATTAGCTATCCTTGAGAGCATTCTTCTCTACAACTTTGTAACTGAGCAGCTGTGTACTTTTGTATCACAGATTATTTCCGCAATAAAAATCACTTCAGTTGGATCATCAAACAATCCAACTGAAATTATTTATGTGCTTGTGATTTTTACTTTAAGTTCAGTTTTTATTTGTAAGTTGTTTTAAGTTTAAAGAAATATCAAGAATTGTATTCAACCCCCCCTTCTACAATTCTGTTAGGTCATTTGGGATTAACAATTGGTATCAGAGAGAGCTTCTAACATACAAGAAGTTTAAAGATCAAGACCAAAAACAGAAACCATGGTAAAGAAGGATGCAGGTGTGAAGATACCAGTTCTTGATAAGGACAATTACTGTAATAACCCGAATTTTTGGAAAAATTTAAAACTTTTCTTATTATGATTAAGTGCAGCAGTGAATAGTGATATTGGTGGATGAATAGTGATTTTGAGGGTTAAGAAAATTTTTCATGCCACCTATGTACGAGACGTAGTGTGGATATTCCGAAGTCATATTAGTGATCTACGGAGTAAATAAGTGAATGCAAAGACGATCGGAATTCAGAAATTCCAAATTTTATTTTGGTGTAATATTCGACCGGGTAGCGAATTATATATTATTATATTCAAGAAATGAGATATTAAAATTGAGGATTTGAGGATTTAATATTTTGGAATTTTATTATTTTATTAAAGTCGATTTAAGAATCCGATTGTTGAAGTGAATAGTGAATAGTTACTATTCACTGCGAGAATCGCGTAAAGTTTTACTCGCTCTTTTTGGAAAATATTTCGAATCGTTTCAAGAGGAACAAGGCAATATTTACAGGATTAAATATAGACATGGAAGTAACATGTAACAAGATTAGTTCGAGGGATGCAACATTTGGAGCATCCATGTGAAAGGAAACGAACCAGTAAAGCAAAGCAGTCAAGCCACTTGCCCACCACTCTTGCATGTGTGACAAGTGTCAAGAGGACAATACACCAAGCCATGACTCACCATTTTTGTCTCTAAAAATCAGCATTTCCATTAATTGAACAAGGCAAGAAAAATCAAGAAACTCTCCCCCATTTTCCAGATTTTCGGCTCAGCTTGCACAAGGAGGAGAGAAAAATTCATAACTCCAAAACTACTTATCCTAAAATCACCAAATTTTAACCATAGCTTCTCCACTCCAGGGACAACATTCTATCAAAATTCCATGGCCAACAAAGGAGTGTAGCCTAGTCAAATCTCTTCCCCAAGTTGGAGAACCCAAACTGTGCAGTTTGTGTCCAGCGGAAAGATGGGACTCAAAACCCTAGCTAGGAAGCTTTAAATGTGGCGATCTATAGCTCAAAAGAAAGATTATGAAGAGTACAAGGTCTGGTAAAAATCTTAGAACCAAACTCTTGTTTTTCGATTTTATATGGATTTTACAAAGAGATGATGAATAGTAACTTTTCATGATTCTTGATTTTGTTTCTTAAGGATTAAGCTTGATAAGGTTTGTTCAAAGCTCAAGGAAGGATTATAAACCATTGTTAGTGTATATGAAGCACCAAGGAAGGTATAAAGACCTCTGCCCCCTTTTTGTTTATATGAGTTTTGAAGTGATTTTGATGTTATGTAAAGTTAAGAGCATGATTAAGTAATTAGATGAATTGTTGAGTGAGTTTGGAGGATGGGTTATGAATTTATTGTGATTATTCATGGAGGATTTGACTGAGTGGAGGGTGTATAAGGTGGATGGTGAGTTTGGGATTGATTGGTATTGAATTGGTTGTGTTTTGGAAATGGAAAACGTTACGATTATAGCCGTCGTAATGCCCATTTGATTTAAGGTTGTTTTGAGCAAGCATTACGAACTGTTCTTGGAATATTTTTGAGCAAAACTGACCAGGAGCCTGTAGGTCTTGTGTAAAGGTTTGTTTTGGTATAAAGATCATGCCTATACGATTTACGGTTTAGGAGAAAAGTGAGTTTTAGTAAACGTCATTCGGAGGAACAACCCTTCTCTGGTCAGCCACTTTGAGGCTATATTTGGACCACTTAGAAGCCATATTAAAATGTGAAACTTTGAGAAATAATACTAGAGACAGTTAGGAAGGCTCACGAAAAAGATTCAGATTAAAAAGATTATTTTTCGATTTTATAAAAATGCGACAGCAGAGGTTGCGCAAGTGAAAACCACTAAGAACATGACTTAGAAACCAATGTTGTAAATGGTTAAGTATAACTTGTATTCGAGGATCGATTTCGGACTAAACCTACGACTTAAGTAATTGTCGATTAACATGGACTTAGTATGAGCCTATGACGAGCTAGTAATGTCTTGGTTGTGTTTCGCTTACGTGTTTAAGCATTGAGTACAAATGGATTATCCAGGGGATTAATCGTACGTTTTCTTTGACTTTGTCTAGATTGTCCGGCATCGTCGCGAACCCCTATCACTTCTTGAGCATGAGGCAAGTTTTCTAAATCTATACTTTGAAGTATTGATTATATATTACTGTTTTTGCCATGTGTGGAGTTATACAGTTTTGTGATACATGTTATATATTGTATAAAATAGAGTTTGATTTTGGTTTATATATGAGCTTTGAGATAAAGTAGTTATAAACCGGCGTACCTTGTAGCTCTGGAGATAAGAGCATACTTCTTGTTTTTGACTCTAGACCGGGAGTCAGTATTTTGAGATATAGAGATAGCCGTGGAAGCCCGGAGGGATTCCAGCGGCAGTGTGCTAATTATTTTGAGGACTGCTATTATTAAACGTTAATTATATTTCTAGAAAGTATTAATTACCTGGAAATGATTTGAGAAATGTTATTTGAATATTACCTCATTCGAAGGTTGTTACTTGGAAATGATTTGGTAATTGGCTTATAAGCTAGATATGGGATATCAGTTATAAGCCAGGTTTTTATAAAGGCCCTAGGTTAAGGGCGTATGATATTTCTTAAGATCAGTAGTGATTATAGTTTGTGTATGATAAAGGTTATTTTTCCGATAAAGACATGGGGTACTGTTAATTGAGGATTATTGACTTAAGGGTTATTATTTATATTCATTTGAGGATTATTGACTTAAGGGTTATTATTTATATTCATTTGAGGATTATTGACTTAAGGGGTATTATTTATATTCATTTGAGGATTATTGATTTAATGAATATTATTTTCAAATATTCATTTAAGGATTATTTATTTAATGAATATTATTTTCAAATATTCATTTAAGGATTATTTATTTAATGAATATTATTTTCAAATATTCATTTAAGGATTATTTATGTAATGAATATTATTTTCAAATATTCATTTAAGGATTATTTATTTAATGAATATTATTTTCAAATATTCATTTAAGGATTATTTATTTAATGAATATTATTTTCAAATATTCATTTAAGGATTACTTATTTAATGAATATTATTTTCAAATATTCATTTAAGGATTACTTATTTAATGAATATTATTTTCAAATATTCATTTAAGGATTACTTATTTAATGAATATTATTTTCAAATATTCATTTAAGGATTACTTATTTAATGAATATTATTTTCAAATATTCATTTAAGGATTATTTATTTAATGAATATTATTTTCAAATATTCATTTAAGGATTACTTAGTTAATGAATATTATTTTCAAATATTCATTTAAGGATTACTTAGTTAATGAATATTATTTTCAAATATTCATTTGAGGTTTACTTATTTAATAAATACGATTAATTATTTTCAAATCAAAAAGAGGTTCCCAAAACATTGTTTTCCATTTGAATCTGTCTTTTAAGAAGATTTAAATGCTCGCTCAACTATCAAAAATATGGGAAGCCTGATTTAAGTGACTACTACTCTCTTTTTTTAAACTCTCAATTCAAAAACTGTCAAGGGACAGATATTTTCTTGGAGCAATTTAATTGCTGCCAGTCTAATGTTGTGTTACCACCTCAATGATCGAGGGGTAAATTCATGGAACAAGTCGATATCCATTAACAAGCATAGCTTGGGAAATATTGGAGAATCTTCCTTTCCAACCTAGATATAACTACTTAGTGGAGTCGTATCAACAAGTGTTACACTTGGGGAAAGGAGGACGATCTTTACGTTTCAGAGTCATGGATTTCATCTGAACTAGGAGTGGTGTAAGTGGTCAAGTTGCGTGGGCCCATCCAACTTTTATATTGCCCCAAATGGGCCGGGAGGTCATAGTAAGGCGGTAGACAATGTCAGGCCGTCGTGATACTTCCATCTACATGTAGAAAACTATTTGAGCGGTGCGACCTACTACTGATCATAGTAAGGTTAGGCACAGCGGACGCGGTAGCAACTCCAGTATTAGTTCATCATCCAATTTGGATATTCCTGCAACATGTATTGGGATGAAAAACCAATTATGTTGGCAGGGGGTCGAAAAAGATTGAAAATGAAGTGACAATAAATTCATGCAACTTCATCTTTTATTTTATGAGTTATGACTCTGTGGATACCTTACATAACATGAGTTATGGTAAGGGAGTTGTTTATACTGAATCACCTTATAACTTCATCCTTTAAGTTATGTGTTGATATTCTGCTTACATAGCAGATATTTTTGGAAAGGTTATATTGGTTTACTTTGAAACCTCATCTTTTATATTATACTCGAACTTTGTTCATAATATAGCAAAAGTTTGTAGAAATATTATGAAAATGATATTTGAAGTACAATAATGGTACTGTTTTTGGGAATACATTCCGATAAGGATATAATTTCAGTATCGAGATATTTTGACAAATTATTGTCTTATACCCGTTTTATTCTGGGTTGAGTTAAAGGCAGAATTATGCCATACTTTCTTTTCCTTGCTGAGCTATCGCTCACTCTTGCTATTGTCTTATATATATTATATAGCAGCGAAGCAGGATGTCAATGGGACGGTACATACCCCGCAAGGCGTTTTCATAAACAGTTTCTAGCAGTGATCCCGAGAGTAGTACGAACCAATCGAATCAGGCTACAACTTTTGGTATTCAACTTATGTATAGATATGAATGGTATGAGAGGATTGTGAGCATCAGAAGGCTAAGTTGGAAATGTAACATTTCTTAGAAATTGTATCAGTGACAGATTTAAAGACATTTGGGTATTGTAATAAAAATTATTTATTCCGCAGTTGTTGTATCGTGTCGTTTCTGAGACTCTAACCTGTGTGTGTGTGTGTGAGACAAATATTGTGGGGTCATGAGCAGGTGAATTATGCGATGTGAGTAATACAAGTAAGGCAAGGAGTAAATGGATCGTGACTACTCTAAATCCCTGACCCCGGATTTGGGGTTGTTACAATTACTTTCACTGGAAAGTAAAGATGCATTTACATCTCATGTCTATGGATGAGAGGTATGTAGACTGCATTGAGAAAGGTCCACACGTTCCCATAAAGCTTGATTCTAGAGTTGGACTGCCAGATGATGCTCCTAATGTAGAGATTCCAAAACCTGTCTCAGAATGGACTGTTGAAGATGTTGCAGAAGTCCATAAAGACAAAAGAACCATGAACATTCTGTTTAATGGTTTGGAGCAAGAGATGTTTGACAATGTCATAAACTGTACAACCTCCAAAGAAGTATGGGACACTGTAAGAACTCTCTGTGAAGGAACTGAGCAAGTCAGGGAAAATAAAATGCAACTCCTTATACAACAATATGAGCATTTTCATTTTAAAGCTGGTGAAACCCTAAATGACACGTTTAGTAGGTTTCAGAAGCTTTTGAATGGATTAAAGCTGTATGGGAGGATCTATCAAACCAAGGATTCAAACCTTAAATTTCTTAGAGCTCTTCCAAAAGAATGGAAGCCTATGACTGTTTCTCTCAGAAACACTCAAGAGTACAAAGACTACACTCTTGAAAGGCTTTATGGAACCTTGAAGACATATGAGTTGGAAATGGAGCAAGATGAAGAAATTGAAAAGGTACAGAAGAAGGGTGGATCTATTGCATTGATTGCATCTGTGAACCAACTGGAAGATGACACTGAAGAAGCTGCAAAGGCCACAACTAGTCGAGCTAGTTGTAGAAGTGATGTTAGCAAGGGTAAAGGCAAGATGACAGAAGAAGAAGAACCAGAACCAGCCAACTTGGATGACTTAGATGAGATTGATGAACACATTGCTTTTCTGTCAAGAAAATTCTCTAAGTTCAAGTTCAAGAGAAACTCAGAAGCAAGGCCACCAAGGAGAGACTTTCAACCTAACAAAAGTAACTGGATTGAAAAGTCTAAATCTAAATGTTTCAATTGTGGAATGCTTGGTCACTTTGCTGGAGACTGCAGAAAGCCCAAGATTGAGAAGGGCAACAGGAAATTTGAACCTGTTGATTATAAAAAGAAATACTTTGAACTTCTCAAGCAAAAAGAAAAGGCTTTCATGTCTTAGGAGTATGATTGGGTTGGTAATGGTGAAGATTCTGATGATGATGTTGAATATGTCAACTTGGCTCTTATGGCTAACAATCATGAGCAGGAAGCAAGCTCCTCAAGCAACCAGGTAACAATTACTAATCTTTCTGAGCTTTCTAAAGAGGAATGCGATAGTGCAGTAAATGAAATGTCTACTGTATTATATAATTTACGTGTTACTCTTAAATCACTTACCAAAGAGAATTCAAGAATAAAAGAGACTAATTTGCTCTTAAGTGATAGGAATGCAATGTTAGAAGCACAGCTCATTGAATTTGAGAAAATGAGATGTGTTAGTAGGGATGCTAAGAAGGAACTTGAGAACGTGTTACAAAGGGAAGAAATTCTTAAGACACAACTTGAAATAGAACAAAGTATGATTGCTAAATGGAAAGATGCCAGGAATGTTGCTACCAACATCATTAATGTTCAAGGTATGGAATCTTTCTGTGAACAATCATGGAAAAAGAACAAAGAGAAACTAGGGTATGTTTGTGAAACCTTAGAATCAGAAACAGAGTCAACAAACAACAATGATCATTTGTTGAAGGTTGATATGTCAACGGAATGCAATGTTTCGTTGACAGATGAACCATCAACCGATCAGGGTGTTTCGTTGACAGAGAAAAGAAAAGATGAACTCACTAGACTTAATAATAAGTATGGTCCTGTCACCAAGAACTTTGTTCAAGGTGAGTCTAGTAAATCAAAGAAAGTTGAGAAGCCTGTTGAGAGAGCTAATGTAGGTCACTTGTCCAACAAGCAATTGAAAGATAAGTTAGAGAATGTTCAAGTTGAGGCTAAGGGAAATAAAAAGAATAACAGGAATGGCAAAGTAGGAATTAACAAACACAACAATTACACACCTGGTAAATATGCTCCTAGAAAGACATGTGTTAATTGTGGAAGTGTTAGTCATTTATCTACTAACTGCAAATCTGTTAAGAAGACTGTTAAAGTGAAAATTCCCAAGCCTGCAATGAATAGTTCTATGCCTACAATGCCTGTTATGCCTAACATGTTTGCTCCATATGCACAATTTCAAAATCCATATGCCAGCATGCCATTTGTGTCTAATCCATACATGAATATGTTTAATGTGCCACAAATGCCATGAAATATGAATAACATGTTTATTCCTCCAACTATGCATGCTGTGAATGAAAATGTGAGCAACCCTCAGAAATCAACACCAAGGGTAAAGATTGATTTAAATCAATCTGAGCCCAAGGTGAAAAATAATGTAAAAGGGAAAGCAAAGGCTAACAAAACAGGACCCAAGGAAACTTGGGTACCAAAATCAACTTGATTTGATTTTATTGTGTGCAGGGAGACAAAAGGAATCTTTGGTACTTGGATAGTGGTTGTTCAAGACACATGACTGGTGATTCTACCCTGCTCACAGAGTTTCAGGAAAAAGCTGGCCCTTGTATTGCTTTTGGAGATGACAGCAAAGGCTACACAAAGGGATATGGCTTGATTTCAAAAGAGAATGTCATCATAGATGAGGTTGCATTGGTGGATGGTCTTAAGCACAATTTGCTTAGCATCAGTCAACTTTGTGACAAAGGATTTTTAGTTACTTTTTCTAGAGAAGCCTGTGTTGTTTCTAAAGGAGGAAACAACAATGTGGTAATGACTGGATTCAGAAGAGGGAATGTGTACATTGCTGACTTTAGTAGCACAAGTCCAGAAACCATCACTTGTCTTTTCAGCAAGGCAAGCAAGGATGAAAGTTGGCTATGGCACAAGAAATTATCTCATCTAAATTTTAAAGTTATGAATGACTTGGTGAGGAAAGATCTTGCTAGAGGAATTCCACAGGTGGAGTTTTCCAAGGATGGTTTGTGTGATGCCTGTCAAAAAGGGAAACAAAGGAAGGCATCATTCAAAAGCAAGACAGAGTCATCAATTGTCCATCAGCTTGAGTTGCTTCATATGGATTTGTTTGGCCCTGTAAATGTCATGTCTATTTCAAAGAAGAAATATTGTCTTGTGATTGTTGATGATTTTTCTAGATTTACATGGACTTTCTTTTTGCTCTCCAAAGATGAGGCAAGTGAAATCATTATCAATCACATCAAGATGGTAAACAATCATCCTGACTTGAAAGTAAGAAGGATTAGGAGTGACAATGGGACAGAATTCAAGAATTTAAGCATGAAGATGTTCTGTGAAGAAAATGGTATTTTGCATGAGTTTTCAGCAGCAAGGACACCACAGCAAAATGGTGTAGTTGAAAGGAAAAACAGAACACTTATTGAAGCTGCAAGGACAATGCTAGATGAATCAAAGTTACCAACTTATTTTTGGGCTGAGGCAGTTAATACAGCTTGCTTCACTCAGAATATTTCTTTGATTAATCAGGCCAAAGGAATGACCCCTTATCAGCTACTCAAAAGAAAGAAGCCACTATTGGATTTTCTTCATGTCTTTGGATGCAAGTGCTTTGTTCTGAGAAATCAAGCTGAGCATTTGGGGAAATTTGAAGCAAAGGCAGATGAAGCAATATTTGTGGGATATGCAGCAGGGAAAGCCTACAGAGTCTATAATCTCAGAACCAACATTGTTATGGAATCTGTACATGTTGTTTTTGATGATCTCAAAATTCAAGGTCTCTGTGATGAAGGTTTCCATGAAAGTCTTTCTTTTGAAAATGAGGAAGGAGACCAAGTGAATCATGTTAAGGCTACTGAGAAACAGCCTAAAGTTGTTGTATCTAGCACAAATGAAAGCAGCAGTGAAGATGAAATTGCTACATTAAGATTGAAAAGAATAGCTGCTAGCAGACCAAATGGTCATTTCGTTGACAGTCATGATGGTGGATTCGTTGACAGTCAAAATGAGCGTTTCGTTGACAGTCAAAATGATAATACCGTTGACAGTCATAGAAATGCTTCTAGAAGTGATCATTTAGGGACAACAAACTCAGGGGGAGTTTCTCAAGGACAAATATCCAATCAAGGCAATCATGCTCATGAAGCTACCTCTTCAAGAGCAAATCTACCTCCCTCAAGGAAATGGACTAAAGATCATCCCTTTGAACTTATTATAGGTGATGTTTCTTCAAAAGTCCAAACTAGAAGATCAACTCAAGAAGAATGTCTATATAGCAGCTTTCTGTCTCAAGATGAGCCAAAGAAAGTTGAGGATGCACTTCTAGATCCAGATTGGGTTTTGGCTATGCAAGAAGAGCTAAACCAATTTGAAAGGAACAATGTTTGGAAGCTGGTGCCCAAGCCTAAGGACAGGAGTGGCATAGGCACAAAATGGGTGTTCAGAAACAAGATGGATGAAAATGGCATAGTCACAAGGAACAAAGCAAGACTGGTTGCAAAAGGCTATTCACAGGAAGAAGGAATTGATTTTGATGAAACATTTGCTCCTGTTGCAAGACTAGAAGCAATAAGGATTTTCCTAGCCTATGCAGCCCATGCCAATTTCAAAGTCTATCAAATGGATATGAAGAGTGCTTTTCTGAATGGGGAATTGGAAGAGGAGGTGTATGTAAGTCAACCTCCTGGTTTTGAAGATGATGATTTTCCAGAATATGTATACTTCCTCCTCAAGGCACTCTATGGTTTGAAATAAGCACCTAGAGCCTGGTATGACACACTTTCACAGTTCCTCCTTGAGAATCACTTCACTAGAGGTACTGTAGATAAAACTCTTTTTCACAGGGTTGTGAATGGCTCCACTATACTTGTTCAAATTTATGTAGATGACATAATCTTTGGGTCTACAGATGTGAAACTTTGTCAAAAGTTTGCCAAGCTTATGCAAAGTAAATATGAAATGAGCATGATGGGAGAATTAACTTACTTTCTTGGGCTTCAAGTGAAGCAAGTTAATGAAGGCATTTTCATTAGTCAAACAAAATATATTCATGATTTATTAAAGAAGTTTAATTTAATGGAATGCTCTCCTGCCAAAACTCCCATGCCTACTGCCACCAAACTTGAATTGAATACTAAGGAAAAATCTGTGGACATTTCAGGTTACAGAGGCATGGTAGGCTCACTTTTATATTTAACAGCTAGTAGACCTGATATTATGTTTGCTACATGTCTATGTGCTAGATTTCAGGCTGATCCTAGGGAATCCCATTTAGTTGCTATTAAAAGAATTTTCAGATATCTCAAGGGAACACCAAACCTTGGAATTTGGTATCCTAGAGAATCTGGCTTTGAACTAATTGGTTATTCAGATGCAGATTTTGCAGGATGTAAAATTGACAGGAAAAGCACAACAGGCACCTGTCAATTCTTAGGAAACAAGCTTGTCTCATGGTTCAGCAAGAAACAAAACTCAGTTCCTACCTCCACAGCTGAGGCTGAGTATATTGCAGCTGGAAGTTGTTGTGCACAGATCTTATGGATGAAAAATCAACTACTTGATTATGGATTGAGAGTTGAGAAAATTCCTATTTTCTATGACAACACTAGTGCCATTGCCATTACTGAGAATCCAGTGCAGCATTCAAGGACCAAGCACATTGACATCAAGTACCATTTCATTAGAGAACATGTTATGAATGGTACTGTGGAGTTACATTTTGTTCCAAGTGAACAACAACTTGCAGACATCTTTACCAAGCCACTTGATGAATCCACTTTCTCAAGATTAGTAAGTGAGCTAGGTATGCTAAATTTCTCTTAATTATTTTGAGATTTTTGCAAGTTAAAATGCAGCCAGAAACTTGCTATGTTTTTTTGTGAATTAATTTTCTCAGGAAAAAGTGAAATTTTGTCTAAGTCAAAATTACTATGTCAACGAAACGAATCATTTCGTTGACAGTCTTAGCATTTTTCTGGGTGTTTCGTTGATAGCTCTTTTATATCAACGAAACACAGCTTTATCAACGAAATAAGACGGGACTTTAACCGCCCAATCCTGATTCGTTGATTTAGCGCTTTTAATCTGAACCGTTGATATTTGACACGTCCGTTACCACGATCTGTGCATACACCCCTGTAAGTATAAATCATGGTAATTCTTTAAAAGTAACGGTTATATTTTTAAGCCAATCCAGTAATTTACATTTATTATTGGACTCTTTTTCTGAGAATTTTTGGGGGAGTATTTAAGAAATTCTATTTTCTTTATTTTCTTTTTACCTGTTCTCAAAAATTCCAAAGGCTTTTCTCTCTTCTTCTCTCTAACAAGCAATTTAGCTCGAAGCTTTTCTTCACACAACAATGGCACCCATAGTCAAGCTTATGTCTGCTGGAGGGTTCATTTACGAAAAGAACAACTCAATCCCATTTGTTGTCAAGGAGGGTCCAAACAGTATCTTTTTCAAGATGATGGACTTCATGAAGAACTGCAAATTGAGCTATGCAATGTTTCACTCAACTCATCTCTATAATGAGATAATCGAGGAGATTTGGACCTCGTGTGAGTATAGTGGAACAAACTGCACACTGCAATTCACCATACAAGGTAAAGAGTACATAGTTAATTCTGATGTATTGCAAGCATGTTTACATATTACTGAAAATAACTGTGATGCTTTGCCTACAATCACTGAAATGGTTAACTTGCTAAATTCCATAAACTACTCTTTGCCTACTGAAAATCTGGGTAAAATAATTAGGAGAGGTTTGGTTAGGGAATATAGTTATTTAGCTGATGCATTTATCAAGGTCTTTTCTGGTAAGATTAGTAATTTTGATGCATTAACTAATTCCATGTTGATTCTTTTTACCATGCTCCTAACTGATAGATATTACAACTTTAGCACCCAACTTATGTATGAAATTGGTGCTAAGTTGGGTGATAAGGCTAATAGGAAAAAGAATATCTATTATGCTAGGTTTCTGATGATGTTGGCTAATCATGTTAGTCCAACACCATTAGTTATTTCTAACCCTGTCTCCAAGTTTGAGTGTTTTGTGCAAGAAAAGAGAGTACTGACAGACATACTGAGGCTGAACCACAATGGTGAGGTTCCAGTGGTGTATCTGCCAGTAATTGAGGTAACTACTGCTATCCCTTCTAGTATAATTGTTACTTCAACTGTATCACCCAGTACTGTTGCTGTGGAGTCTGTAGTTGTGACCCAACAGGCTCCTGCCCCAGCAACAAGACCAAAATTAAAGAAATCCTCCAAGCCAACCTCAGGTGCTTCCCAAAAGGCACCTGTTGTAAAATCCACTACACAACCTAAGGGGAGTGTTATAGGTGCTGTGAGAGGTGAGGGAAGGGGTGAACATAAAAGAAACCTTAAGGATAAGGAAGGACAGGTGAGTGAAATCCAGCCAAGCCCCATTGTGTCTTCCCAACAAGGCACAATGAGTAAAATGGATTTAAACACAAGTCTAATTGCATCCTCCCAAAAGGATGTGATTATTGAAACAAGCTCTCAACCTAGAGCACAATCCAAAAGGGTAAGGGACACTTCAAGCCCACAGTCTACATTTTCCCAATACCAAAGGAGAGTGAAGCAAAAGTCCAAGGGTACACAGGGTGCACACACTCTGGAAGCTACACTTCCAGTTTCACAAATTCAGTTTGATGTAACCCCTATCATTACTCTGGGGTTACAGTCCCATTCTCTAAACATCAACCTTGAACAATCTCCATCAAATTCACCAACTTTATCTCTAGATGTGGACATGATCCATACATCTATTCCTGATTCTCCAACTCTAATCTTGGAGAAGCCCCACTCTGAAGCTGGTGGCCATCACTTGTTAAGTGATTTGTTGGGCCATCAACCAATTTTTTCTGAAGTTGCAAGAGGATCTGTGGACCAATCTCTAAAATCAATCACCACAGATTCTACTGTAATTTCACTTTCTCAAAGTGCTTTATTGACTTCATCAACGAAACAGCTTCTTTCGTTGACAAGTGTTTCTCCATCAACGGTATCCATACCGTTGACAGTTCAATCTACCATTTCGTTGATAGGTCAATCTACACCCCTTATTGAAAATCCAGTTGTTTCCACAACTAGTGTAGATGACCTGGTGGTAGTTGAGTCACTTTTAGGTTTGAAAGGGAGTGAAACTGAGAGGCTGGCTTGCAGCCAGGCAAAAGGAGAGTCTGAGAGTGAGAGGCTGGCTATTTCTTCCAGCCAGGCAAAAGGAGAGATTGAGAGTACCACCTTAGTAGGTGAAGGTGAGGGTGTGAGAGGTGTGAGCCATGGGGAGCCCATGATGCAAGAAAAGAGTGGAGAGAGAGAAGGGACTACAGGAGCAATAAGGATGGAAGCAGCCATTGCAAGTGAGTTAATGGGGGTCAGTGAGGGAGAAAGGGAACTTACCTTCCAAGAGCATTATCAACAAACTCTGGATAGTATTTCCCTGGATCCTGAGACCTTTACTCATCCTGTGTCAGCCTATCAAGTTATGGCTCAACAGGGCAATGTGGAGGCAGAAAGGTCACTCAACTTAATTCATACTACTGCATCAATGCAAAGAGCAAAGGATGCATTGACCAATCTACCTCCAGGAGCTGCAGCAAGTGGAGAATTTGAGTTTTCTGATGATGAAGACATCTTTGGTGACAATCTACAGGTGGCCACTACTACACAGACTGGGACTTCTGTGGTGCCTCCTACACCAAACTGGCTTTCTCAAGATATGCATGGTAGATCCAACTTGGATGCTGCTATTACAAGGCAATACAATGAGGCATATCTAGCTCATGAGTCAGCAATTGTAAGGGACAAGAAATTCTATAAGGCCATAATGGATTCTCTGGAAATTCAAAGGCTACAAATGTTGCAGACAAGGATTGAAGCTACAGAAATTAAGGATTCAATTAGCAACCTTAGGGATGCTACTGACAGGAGGCTAGATGAAAAGCTTCATCTTCACACTGTCTCCAAGATGTCAAGGTTTTTCACCAAGGAACCTGAAGTGTCCTCATCTTTGAAAACTCTCTCCTCTAGAGTGGACAAAGTTGAGGCTACACTTTCTCACATGCAGAAGGAACATGAGAAGCAAACTAGCCTACTCACCCAGCTTCTGGCAGTCCAAGGAATCCCTATCATCTCTCTTGATGATAACAAAAAGGGGGAGAAAACTAAGGAGCTAGAGATACAAATTACAAAGGTTTTGGTCCCAGCCATCTCCTTGCCAGAAGAGCCATTAGCAATGGGGGAGTTTGGAAAGAAGAAAAAGGATGGCATTGACCTGATCCAGGAAGCTTCTATGAGGATGAGACTTGCAGAACAAATCAAAGACCATTGGTCCAACATAGAAGCAATGGTCAAGAAAATTGCTGGAACTACAAAGGACTCCAATCCATCAACGGATCAACCATCAACGAATGCCATGGTTCTAGTGTCAACGGAATGGGAGCCATAGACCAATTCTTTCTATAAGGTAGAGCCCCTTCTACATGGAGTCACTCAAGGTCCAAGGAAGGAAAAAGGACAAACTTCATGCATTAGGGATGTGGAACAAGCTACACTCCAAAGAAGCCTATCTCCCAAGTCCCCTGCTAAACCAAAGGGCAAAAATAAAGAAAAGACTTTCTATCCTGCACCTTATCCAGATGAGCTCAAGCTTCTTGGTCTACTTATCACAAAAAGCAAGGAAAGCAATGATTATGAGATAAGGAAGCAAAGGGCAATTGTCTACAGGAATGGACAACAAATCTGTGTTTGGGCTGGTCACCCAAACTTTGCTGAAGCTAAAGCTGAAGAGTCAGAAAGAGCAGCAATGCAAGCCCTTGCTGTTGCTCAGTCTCTTGATGAAGAAGAAAGACAGCAAGAAGAAAAAGCAAGAGAGGAAAGGAGTGCAAAGAAGAGCACAAGGCAACCAAAGGCAAGAGCTAGGAGAAACATAGCCTTTGAGAATGATGACTTTCAGAACACTGCATCAGACTCTTCTGTACCAATTGCACCTCCAACAAATCCTGATCCAGTTTCAGAGGTAAAGTTAGCCTGTGATCCCAATCATCCTGTAAATTTCCATGATCAACCAATTGAGCCAAAGGAAGAGCCAATTGAGTTTGATGAGGCCAACTTCCCAAAATTCCTATTTGAAAAGGATCAGCCAATGAAGACCAAGAAAAGGGCTGTCAAGGCAAAGCCAATATTTGTGAGAAAGCCACAACCTCAGAAGCCCCCTTCAAATCCAGAGGACTGCATGTACATTGCTGACATCAGGGAAGAATCTAGCTTACATCTTGATTTAGACAACCTGGTGGAAGTAAGGGGCATTGCAGCTTCTCAAAAGATGCCTGAAAGATTAGTTTTCACATTCAAGGGTGGTAGAGAACAAGTATGGCCTCTTTACAGAATTTTAGGAGAAGACTACCAAACACTACTCACAGTGTTTAGATGCTTGAAGAAAGACTTTGGCTTCACCAAAACAGCCAAGTCTGAGGTGGTCTCCAAAATATGTCAAATAAAGGCTAGCTGGAACAAGCCTGAGGCTCTTCCCAGGATGCTTAGAGTGCCCTCAACAGGAAAGAAGATCCATCTTCAACCTTACTGGATGATGGAATTTAAGGACAAGGACAACTGCAGAAGGTTCTTCAGGATGGAAGACCAGCTGGATAAGGCATCTAATCAAACTCTAAAGCTTATGCAATCCAAGCTTGGTGATCAGGATGAGGAAGAGAAGATCTTCTACAGAAGGCTACAGGTCCAGATTGAGGAAAACAACTCTAAGAGAGGGAAGAAGACTATGCCACAAAGAAGACAAAGATGAATCATTTGCTCAGTCTAGAGGAGCACTTCTGGGCATTAGTCTTGTAAGTCTTGTATTTTGTTCAAAATATTATGAAGCTTAATGCATTTTCTACTTTTGTAATTTAGAATGTATATGAGTGTTTTTGTTATCATCAAGTCAATTGATTTATGGCTGTTATTCTATCAGTCATAAATTGGGGGAGATTGTTAGGAATATGTTGTTCTTGATGATAAACATAAAACACTTAGTAGAATTTGTGTAAAGTCACTTTGTAGCTGTCAACGAAATGGCATGCTTTGCAGCATTCCATTGACAGGAAGCTCATCAACGAAATGAGTGTTGTAGCAATTGCATTGTACAATACTTCTCAAATGATAGGCATTCCGTTATAAGATAGGTTTTCTAAGTCATGTTGACTAAGTACTAGATAGGCAAAATAGGTTGGTTAATTGTAAATATATTAGGCCTTGTAATTTTGCCTAAGTGAAGACATGTCAACGGTATGAAGATTACTCTGTCAACGGTATGGAGTTTACTCATCAACGAAACGAGGGAAACACCATCAACGGAATGAAGAATAAAGCTATCAACGAAACACATCTCCCTGCTATCAACGAATCATTATTGTTTTTCTGAATAGTTGACAAAGTGATAGTGATAGTTTACTGAACAGATCTAAAGGTGATGTGGAAGTGTACTTTGCATTGGAAACCATTAAAATGGACATGGGGAATAAGGAAACATCCCAGTTTCCAATTGGGTCTTGGGAGTGATCATAATAAGCATGAAAATAAAAGCAAGGATCTCCAAGGACCACTGGACAAAGGGATGAAAAGCAAACTATTGGCGGTTACTCATTGTACTTTTAGTGTAGCCAAAAATAGGGTTGTAAACTTGGGGATATATAACCAAGTGTAACAGTTACTTTAATTAGAGAGAAGAAAAACAAATAGTTTGTATTAGCTATCCTTGAGAGCATTCTTCTCTACAACTTTGTAACTGAGCAGCTGTGTACTTTTGTATCACATATTATTTCCGCAATAAAAATCACTTCAGTTGGATCATCAAACAATCCAACTGAAATTATTTATGTGCTTGTGATTTTTACTTTAAGTTCAGTTTTTATTTGTAAGTTGTTTTAAGTTTAAAGAAATATCAAGAATTGTATTCAACCCCCCCTTCTACAATTCTGTTAGGTCATTTGGGATTAACAAAGACCCTAATTTGCAGCTCATGTCCCCCACATGGACACTCAGTCATGTGCACTGCACATGACATGAGCCTATATATACCCCCTAGTCACTTCAGTGGAGGGGATTCACAACATTCATCACAATTTCACTATATTGAATTTCTGATAGGTTTTGCTCTACCTTCTCTCTACTTTCTCTCTCTAGAAATTAATACCTATCTACATATCTGTATTATTTTTTCCGTCCACCGGATACTTACTCTCACGCCGGAGGTGCTTACGGGGACATAACCCCCCGCGGGCATTTCCGTTTCAGGGAGCTCGGAGACAAGCCGGACAAACCCAACAATGCCAACATAGCTCAGCAAGCCGGACAAGCCCAACAAGGTCGACAAAGCCGAACACACGTTACAAGCCCAACAAGGTCAACAAAGCCAAACAAGCGTTACAAGCCCAACAAACACCTGTTCCAGCATAATACCAAGAAAGTAGAGCCCGATGGTAGAACGACTTATCACACATATTGTAAAAGTAATCTACATTCCCGAACAACATTGTGTCCTTCATTTTTACGTTGTTGTCGATATGCATAAAATGCTCTTAGTTACACTTGGTCTCTTTTGGTTGGTGTATGTGTGGAAACACCACAATGCAATATATCAGTTCTAAAACCATCTTCATCATATGGAAACAATAATGGATAGTGCAAAGCCATGTAGCTTGGATTTAGTTATGAAATCCTGTGTAGACCACCTCCCTTGTATTCCAGAATTATGTCCATGTTATTGGTGACATTATTATCACCAACTAATGCTGGAAATTCACAAGCATTGGTAGGGGTAGAATCTTCCCGACCAGTTGTATCCATATTCGCAATTAAACAAAGTGACTCATTGTTAGCATTGGTAGGGGTAGCATTGTTATGATATTCATTCATCTTTTCTTCGTCTTGTGTCATCATTAGAGAAGTTACTCATTTCTATCGTGACTTTTCCTTGTTGTTTTTTTGTTTCAATCCTATCTATTCCACATCTATTTGAATTGTGGAGAAACCATGACGGAAATCTTCTTAAATGAGGAATCTAACTCTTAATTCTACAAATCGAAGGCAAATCAAGATATGATTATTTCTCCAAATATTCGCATCTTCGTTTTCTACGTTCAAACCTATTGATACACCAAAACTTGAACATCGTCATGGTAACAGGATCCTCAACGGTGCAATCCAACGATTTCGCAGTTGACAAATTTTTTGTCAATACATATTCCCATTATCGAGTTATGTTTTAAAAGAAAAGATAATTAATAAGTAATCCTACTAACATTGTTCATTGCATTAAACAAAATCCCATTAATATGCCTTTATAATTATATCTAACCTTGATATAGCATGAATAATCATTCTTCTACTAAGAATTCATCTCGTGACCTGCAGTTGTTTACACAAAAAAATAACAATGAAAAAGAAAGTTTGATCATTACTAGGAACACTACTTTTTTTGTATATAGATATTTTTATGAAAATAAATAATGTTATGAAATTATTACTTGATTATCAAGTACAAATCCGGTTATTCTTTCTTGTCTGAGATTTCAACACTAACACACTCGATACATATTATAACAAAAGATAAGGAATTTTTGAATATGAGTTTACGCACAAGTGAGATCCAGTTCATGATATATTTTCTTATTTTGTTTCACACATGAAAAATTATATCATATCATAATATGCTTGCTTAATAACCATCACAACATAAACGTTGATATTACATATTAAAGAATTGTAGAAAAAGAGTAGTGTTGGTAAAACTGAAAATTTACTAAGAAAACATGAAGAAGGAAATTATGTGTAATTACAATCTACTTGAGTTAATATATACACAATGAAATGATTACTCCTTATATAGTGGAGACATTGAGGGAAGGTTAAATTCAGAAAATCCCAGTCATTCATTTTTTAATATACACCCACATTATTTAGAGTGTGTTCGACTCCATCTTTAAGTCGGATCTTAAAGTGATTTTTGATTTTAAGCTGACAAATGTTTGTTTGTGTAATAAGTAAAATTTTAAGTTAAAGAAATAATTTAAAGTCAAAAGTTGGTGGAATGTACTTTTTTGAAAAACTTATTTTATTTTAGTAATTTTATTTGATAAAAGTTAATATCATCATTGAAATGTATTTGATATGGACAAAAAAGTAATTATAGAAATATAATTGCTGATTCAATTAAAAGACCGGTATTTAAGGACCGACACCCTAATTATTCATTAATTTCGTAATTAATGAGTAGAGAAAATATACAGCTCATGAAAAGAGCCTTGATTATGGAAAATTAGTCAAAGAAGGATCTGAAATCCCAATTAAAGGCAATCAATGAGTCATAACCTTTATCAACAAGGAAACGAATTCTTCAGCAAGAAATACAATACTTATTCAATATCAAAAAGAAGACTTATCCGCTAAGTCTCCCAAACATACCATAAATACTAGGCTCCAGACGCCTATATAAGGTCCCTGATCCTACAATCAGAACTACGTCTTTGGCTTGATTCTCAATAACAATTTGAGATACGTAGGCATCTTGTGAGGACCAATTTAGTCCGGATACACGAGTGCAGCCATTAAAGCTCGAAAGCTCATTAATCCTAGCAATTAATATACAAGTACGTTTTTTAATCCATAACAGTATTATTTATCAAACTTATTTTATTATTATAGTATTTAATAATTCATAAGTTACTTATAATAGAAAATTACCAAAACAAATATTAATTTAAAATTTTCATTGTTAACTTATCACTTTAAAGAACTTTAAGTACTCCCTCCGTCCCACTCAAACTGGCTTGTTTGACTTTTTTTGGTTAAACTGACCAAAATTTGACTAACTTTTAAAAATTATTGACTTACATTTTTTCAAATCTAAAAAATGTACGTTATAATAATTTTTTTATAATATTTTTTACATTAATTATATTCAATATATAATATATGTAATTTACATTACAAAATTAGTCAATTTGACCAAGAAAAGTCAAATAAGACAGTTTGAGTGGGACGAAGGAAGTAATAAATAATAATTTTAAGTTTACCCAGCTAATTAACCCATTGACACATATTTTTATCAATCTTTTGTCTTAACTGCAAATATTTAAACACAAAAAGGATCTAATTAAAGTTACATTTAATTTAGGTTAATTTGCTATATACTGTACCCTTTATCTCGCAATGTTAAGATATAAACAACTTAAGTTTAAATATTCCTGTAAAAAGAAAGTTTAAACCGATAAAAAGAAAAGATTTTTTTTTTTTTGAAGAAAACAGAAAAGATTTTTGAAGTTGTGCAACGTTTGTGGCGAAAGGTAAGTGTGACCTGCGCTCATAAAAGAAAAACAAATTTACCACGTCAGCGATCCCCGTGACTATTTAGAATGTATCCAGACCCCATTTCAAATAAATCAACGGCCGATAATGCATATCAATGCTAGTTGCGGATCGATCCCCTAAATCATCTCTCCCTATAAAACGCACAGCCCACTTGTCATTTTTCTCATCTCACTCTCTCGATTCAGCTCGTCGCGTTTCCAAGTAAATCTCTCAATCTCTCTCTCTCTCTCTCTCTCTCTCTCTGTCTGTCTCTCTCGCACGCACATATTTTCGGATCTGTAGTATTCATTTGAAATGCTAATTGTACTAATTTAATTTGTCTCTGATTTTCCAGGAATCAATTGCTGTAGAGATTAACCGAAGATGTCAGGAAGAGGGAAGGGCGGAAAGGGATTGGGAAAGGGAGGAGCAAAACGACATCGTAAAGTACTCCGAGACAACATCCAGGGAATCACCAAGCCTGCTATTCGTAGATTGGCTCGTAGAGGAGGAGTGAAGCGTATAAGTGGCTTAATCTACGAGGAGACTCGCGGCGTTCTCAAGATCTTTCTCGAGAATGTGATTCGTGATGCGGTTACGTATACCGAGCACGCTAGGAGGAAGACTGTGACTGCTATGGATGTTGTTTATGCACTTAAGAGGCAGGGAAGGACTCTTTATGGATTTGGGGGTTAGGGTTTGGATAATTCTTGTGTTTCGGGTTGGGGGAGGTTAGGGTTTGGATTAGTGGGTTAGCTTTTGGGGGTGTTTTTTATGTGTAGTTACTTAGTTTTATGTTTAGTAGTTGAATCAGTGGTTTGGATTTTGAATGTAATGAGGTATCAATTGGTTTTGATGAATGCAATATTATGTTTTTGTTTTGTAATTCTTGTGTTAATTGTTTTTGTTGCTCTTCTTCTAAATTCTGGTGTTGTCGTTTTAATGCTGATTCTTCTTTATGTTTAGGTTTCTGTATAATCATTTGTTTGCACGTATTATTTTCAAGGTTCTAAAACTTGGAATTCGGTTCCACTTGGTTTCGTCTTCAAAATTGAGTAATCTGCCAATTTCTGAGTACTCGTTTTTAACATTCGAGTGCTTGTTGAAATTTGAGTTAGTTGACCTCCGATTTCCAAGTACTCGTTTGAGGACTCAACTGAAATAGAACCAGTGTTACAATGCTTGGTTGTTCGTTACAGGATATAAAGGAATGTGTTTCGGATGCAGCAGAATTGTGAAGTCATTGCCTGCTATTTTGGTAACTTCAGGATTTGTCGTGTGTATGTTTGACAAATTTTGTATTCCTCAATCCCCAGTCTTGTTAAGTTTTACAAATCTCTCCTCACATGGTTGAACTTATTTCTTTATCTAGATTACCTTTCTCAATTTGGTTTGTTTAAAAAGCTGATGTAAATTGAATGAGATGAATAACTAAACATACAGCCTAATAATCTTCGTGCTCTGGCATTATGAATTTAGGTTAATGTTCCTCAACTTCCAATATTCGTCACTTCGAAGTTTAGACAGTATGAGGATAGAAATCGAGGCATACAAATATGAGAATGCAGATTGGTAAATGCATGTTGCAAAATAATGGCTTGAATACAATCTAGGTTTTCTTTTGTTTTCCTCACTTGGAACGTATGCCCGGTATGAAAGGTAGAAACATAAACATACAAAGATAGAAATGTAGATAATCTGTGCCAGTGGGCAAGTGCAATTTCAATACAATGGCTCGAAGACAACTTAATTTCTATCTCAGTTGATTCTAAAGTTTCCATGTACCTGGCTACATTAACTGAATCACAGGGTTAAACGTAAGCTATGCAAGTTCTAAATTCTACTTTGAATCAATCAATGACAAAGCAACCTTTGCTGCCTTTAACATACAAGCAAGGGCTGAAAAGACAAAGAGTAGCTACGTCAATGAGACCTGTTGAAGATTTTATAAATAATAATCTCCCACCAGTTGTTTGAAACATGACCTTATTCGGTTTTGTCCTTTGTCTTTCTAGAATCTGAAGCTCCGCTCCTATACCTACCGACTAACTTCAGAACCTCATCAATTAAGATTACTGGGAAAGCAACAGCCACGACTAACAACCATTCGTTCAGGCTTAGTGGTACTACCCCAAATATTTGAGCAAGGAAAGGGACATAGAGGATCAGGAAGTGCAGGCCAAATGAGATTGACATTGCTAATAGAAGCCATGGGTTGACCCAAGGGGGCATCGTCAAGAGACTCACATCCTCAGAGAGGGCATTAAGGGAATTGAACATCTCGATCGCAACCAATACAGATAGAGAGAGTGTCATCGCTTTTATTTTCCCAGTCTGAAAGTAATCACATGGATTTGCATCAAAGTTAAACACTTGAGATCCAGCAGTGAAAGGTGAAGCTGAGAAGTTTTTCCACAAGTTGCACTGATCCCAGTTAGCAAGTTGCGAATACGTGACAAGGCTGTGCCCATCTTCACTTAGGTCAATTCCTAGGAAAGAGTTGCATGTGTACCAGATGACGAAGACTCCAACAGTCGCTATCCCGACATAAAGTCCAATGACCTGCACCGAAAAGATATGAAAAATTAAAACACTTTATAGTCAAATATATAACAGGGTAGTAATCAGTTCTCCAACATCTTAAACAGTTGAAAATTTAAAATATTTAATACCAGATAACGGAATAATATCCATGCACTTATCAAAGAATCATCCCTTTTACGAGGTGGTTTCTTCATTATGTACTTGTCAGGCGGATTGAATCCCAAGGCTGTTGCAGGGGGTCCGTCAGTGACTAGATTGACCCACAGAAGCTGAACAGGAATAAGGCCTTCTGGTATACCTAAAGCAGCAGTGAGGAATATAGAGGCAACCTCACCAATGTTTGATGAAATCATGTACCTGTCATAATTTTCATAAAGCTACTGTTAGTGTCACATATCAGTATAATATGTACTCTGCACACAAGACACATTAAGGGCCTGTGAGCTCTAGCCTTTCGTGCAAATGAATATACACTAGCTTTTAGATCCCATCTTGTAAAAACGTTGTAAAATAGCAGGAAGCTTCCTTCCAGGAAAAAAATATACTGTCTTCACTCCATAGAACATGTTAGGTCTTCATATATCCCCCAAAGAAAAGAATGTCACAAAGATTTTGATCTTTACATGAAAGGAATTATACAGAGAGGTTCCTAGTGTCTTTTAACTTCTTTACTATACAAGTGAAGGTGATCAACAACTAGTAGTTTAATTAAATCTTTTTCAAACTGTTAATTTATTTTAATACTTTTAGGGGCCGTAACTGCACTGACGAGGTATTAGTTATATTACATGCAATAGTGCTAGAATAAAAGTGGTATCATAACTAAACTTGACCTTTGATTGCTAACAATTCAAAATTTCTTTCATGTTTGGATAACTGCTTTGAAGAAATCAGAAAGAAAAATGTGGTAAACACATACTAGAAGACATGCAAATTAGATCTAGTAGCAAAAATAACAACCTTGCAAGTAAATGGAAACAAGTAATGATTTAGAGAAAATTTGGACATGTATACGCATCAGAAATAAAATCAGTGTTGGAGAAAAGTCTACTCACCTTGCTGAAGGACATATGTACAATTCCAATCACTCATTTCCTCTTTTCACGTTTTGGTCCTTCACTCAACATTACATTAATAAAATTAAGGACCAGTAAACGGATACTTTAGACTCCCTGTGTGACTGGAGAAACGGGATTAGTTTATCTTGTTTAGGAATAAATTGTGCTTGGAAGACACAAAAGGGACATTTTTATGGCTGTTAATCACATAGAGAGACTTTGGAAAGATTTCGAGTGATCTCTTTAAATTTAAATATTCCTAAGATGGCATTCATAACTGCTCAAAACAAGTCTAGGAAGTGACACTTCTTATACTAGAGATTATAATAAGCTGGAAAACAATTGCTTTTTTTCAATGTGTTCTGGTATTGGGTCACTGATTTCCGGTTCTTAATTTGATAAGTAATGTTGCACAGTGACACAGCCAACATATGGCAATTTCAGTCAAGACAGTAATCTCACTTCAAATCGTTTTGCAAAGCGCTACTAGAGATTATGATAAGTAGTCCTTTGTAGTTCTTTTTAGTTTGTGTTTTACTGCTGGCGATCTGGTAAAAAATGGCTTTCGACTTGTAGTACAGTAATACCTAGCAGTTAAGTAAAAGTTCTCTGTACTCAAGTTTTTACCATTTTTCTGAATTCTGGCGAGTTGAAAATCATTTACTTTGTCTTTTACTTGTAGAACTTAATGTACACATAGGAAGTTTACTCTCTCATAGTTCTGAATCACAAGTCATTGTTCTCTTTATTGTTTTCTTGCTGGACTCATTTTTTCTTCTTGATCCCTTGATTCAGGTAGACACGCAAGATACAATTATCATACAGCATTAAGAATTCCTACACCTCCAAAGTATCAGATCTTCCTATATCTCAAAGTTAAAATACAAAAAGCAAAATGAAAATAAACCTGATGAAGGCCTTCATATTGTTGTAGATAGATCTTCCTTCGCCGACAGCAGCAACAATTGTGCTAAAATTATCATCTGCTAAAACCATGTCTGATGCTTCTTTGGCAACCTGATACCAGATAAGCAATGCATATTAAAGTGAATAAAAAAACCGTAACTGAGAAACTTCGTTGTAATATAATGAGTAGCACCATAGGTGATGAGATAAGAAACCTCCAAGAATCCTTTGCCCTTACAATCACAGAGATACATTAAATGGAATAACTTTTAGTCAGAGCAAATTTTTGGAATAACACAGATGATATATGTTCATAACTTTAATCAAGTGAAAGAACATAAATGATAGTGCACTATATTGTACATTGTACACCGTTGTTTGTTCGAGTAAGGTATGCTCTTGCAGTTGAACCAAAACTTAAGAAAATTTATGAAGGGTGGCAATGAACATTTGAACAAAAAATATATGATTAGTTTCCAGATAACGGGTTACCTAGTTTAAAACAAAGCTCAAGAAACGAGACAAGCAGAAAACCGTACAAACAAACCTCTAAGTGTATAGCTTAAATTCCAGAATCTATTAGCTGTAAATCAAACCAAGAAACTAAGGAGAAGATTAACCTCGGTTCCTGCAATTCCCATGGCAATACCAATGTCAGCCAGTTTTAGTGCAGGTGCGTCATTGACCCCATCACCAGTCATTGCAACCACTTCACCATCTTCTTTGAGCAATCTCACTATCTCTTGTTTATGCCTTGGTTCCGCCCTAGAGAACAGGAGGCCTCCACTTTGCCTTAGGTGAGTTTTTTTGTCTCGATGATCCATAAATTCTTTTCCAGTTAAGCTTTTAGAACTGATGTTCTCACTTGGTCCAAAAACACCTATTTCACGGCAAATAGCTTCTGCAGTGTTTTTATTATCTCCTGTTATAACCATAACCTGGATGCCAGCTGCTCTGCAATCCTCAATAGCCTGACGAACCTCTGTACGAGGAGGATCCTTTTGACATGTAAAATAAAGGAGACATCTATCAATCAATCTTTCTAGATTATTTTAGAGGTAATAAATTATTCATTTTATGTCAACTTACCCTTAGACCAGCCAAACCAGCAAAGACTAGTTTATTTTCAATAAAAGAATAGTAAGTAGGATTGAGCAAAAGCTCATGAGCAGGATGGTCTTCATTGCCCGTATATGTTGCAAACTCTGGAGGGTATTCCTTGTATGCAAAACCCAAAACTCGTAGTGCTTTTGATGACATTTCTTGAAGGCTTTGTAAGATAATATCCTTGGCATCTTGGTCAAGTTTTACAACGGAACCATCAAGTAACTGGACAAAGTGGCTTCTTTCCAACAAATTTTCTACCGCGCCCTGCCAAAAGAAGCATGGGTGTCAAGACTAATATCAAAAAACGTAATACATTCTGAAAAAATGAACAAAAAATATTGCAACTTCCAATGCCATTGGAAATAAGAGTCCCCACTACACACAATGAAAACTTTAGGACGAATTAAAGAAAAAATGATTGCTTGAAACTAGGCATGCACACCACCACCCATGCAGCAATTATTGATAGATGAAAGAATTAGTGCAACTGTAAGAACATGACATCTCCTTTTCACAAGAGGAAAACATATAAAGAAAAATAGAACAACATAATTTTTAATGTTTTGGATTTAATAATACCAGCTTATAACCTGTGCGATGCATGAAATATTTATAACTTTATTTCATCACACCTTTATCAATTTGTTTCTTCCAATAAATATTCACAATAACTGTAAAATGTTACATACAATCAAAGTTAGAAGAATTTTAATAATTAAAAAAAGTGTTAGATATTGATCAAAAATGCATAAAAAGTTGTTAAATCTTCTCTTACAAATGAAATAACATAATTATATAACTGATAGTATAAAAAAAATTAAAAATAACAAACAACAAACATGTAGGCATCGTTCTAAAAATTCTCCGATAAATCCTTAAAAAATATTTTGCCAATTCGTTTTTTCAAACTCGATTAATCGCTACAAATTTATTCTTGAATTGTATATAGAGCTACAAATAAGGCTAATATATTAAGTATTGTTACTCCGATTAATCCCCGATTACTGATCAATCTCCAATTGGTACCTCAACCAATTAATTATGATTTCCGATTTTTACATGCAAGTGATATTTAGCGTAGCAGAACGTAGATGTTAGCTTGTGCGCATTACGAATCTTCCGGTTGGTGGTTTTTATTTCTTAGGCGGTATATACATTCATCCACAAACTACAAGATCTAAACTGATGAACATAGCATAGCTTACACGTACTTCAGTTCAAACATGTTATTAGAGGACAAATCATAAATATTTGCTATTATTTATGAAGCTAAGATTTTGTGATATTCTAAACCTCTAATCTTGACAGAAGAGTCTGTTAAACAGTTACAAAGACAGATTTGCTTAAATTTGCTTTCAAAAGGTTTTAGGACAGTAAACTCGCATCCTTTTAAAAACTAACGAATTGTGAAAAACACGCACAAACTTTTTAATATTTACGAGGTTAAAAAAAAGGAAAGGAAGCATTGATCATCAAATACATCTTGCACCAATATACTCTAGATGGTGCAAAAAATAGTATTTGAATATGAAGAGGTATACCTTCACAAGCAATGACTTTTTTCCTAACTTGGAATTCACTATGACTCCCATTGATTTCCTATCTCGATCAAACTCAAGGGTTGCAATGCGGGACTCACTTTCAGTCCACGCTCTACAACAACCTAAAATTGTTAAGATTCAAACAAGGAAACAATTAGTATCAGAAACCTGAAACAACAGGACAATGTAATATCAGTTGCCTTTCTTCGGGAATTGGCATACGTTGTGCATCACCACGATCAGAGGATGGACCCGAATTCAGTCCAACAGGAAGCCCCATTTTCTCAACAAGAACCTGTACACAGAACAAAAATTAATAAAGAAATATACACCTTGGCCCTTTTGGGCACAATGTGATATAAAAGGCCAAAAACAATGCAATTCAGAAAAATGGCTCTTTTGACACAGAAAAATGCAAGTTAAAATCACATATGAAAAACACAATTTTTTGGTTGCATTTATGCTGGTCAAACGCAAGTTTTTCTTACGTTTTAAAAAGAAAAAAAAGAAACGCGACTTAGAGTTGCATTATCTAAAATAAAAATGAAAAAATGGAATGAGCTAAGCCCAATGCAACAGTCCTACTTCAGTGACAGTGTTAAGGTAATAGCATAAACACATATTTTTGTTACGTTTTGTAATGCTATTGTGGCTAGTTTTTTTGAATATTGCCTTCTTGGGTATTTTTCTTTCAAGTTGTGCTAAAAGGGTCCTTTTCTCCAATTTATATCTATTAATAATTTCTTATTGTCAATTAGTCTCCTCAGGCATATCTGTTTCGCCTAGAAATATACATAATGTCACGCTCCACAGTTGGCACCTATTTTTTGCTTGTCAGAAAGAGAATGGCTATAATTTTCTATACATTCTGATATTAAAAAAACATGAAGTTAAAAACTGGGATGATATGCTTATTTATCTTACCTTCAATGCTGCTTCAGTTGGCATTCCACTGGCAACATACTGATTCCCTGTTTGTTCAATACTGGAATCATTACACAAAGCAGCAATTCTCGCAATAGTTTGAATGTTAGCATCCATTTGACCTAAAGTCCAGTCTTGTATATTTCCATCAAAGGGATCAAATGTGGTCCCTTGCACATCAAATGATCTGACATTATTTACACTGGAACCCATCGCAACCAACTTGGCCACAGCCATCTGATTAGTCGTCAAAGTGCCCGTTTTGTCTGAACAAATCACTGTCGTGCAGCCAAGAGTTTCAACACTAGGTAGCTTCCGAACAAGGGCATTCTTCTGAGCCATCTTACGTGTGCCTAGGGCTAAGCATGTTGTAATAACAGCAGGTAAACCTTCTGGAATTGCAGCAACTGCTAATGCCACTGCAATTTCAAAGTAATAAGTGCACTTTTCAAACGAGAACTTAAAATTTGCTGGCCAACCATTAACATACTCCCAAGATAGAAAGTATTTAACATTAATTAGCCAAACCAATGCACAAATAAATCCAATTAATAAAGTCAGAACCTCTCCAAATTCATTCAACTTCTTTTTCAACGGTGTATCTTCCTCACTCTGTGAAGCTTCATGAATCTGGGAGTGCACCTTCCCTATCTCCGTATCCATACCAATTTGAGTAACTAAAGAAATACAGTTCCCATTCACAATAGTTGTTCCTGCAAACACCATACATTTCTTGCCCTGAATGTCATTATCTTCTCCCACAGGCTTAACATTCTTACTAACAGCTTCACTCTCTCCCGTCAACGAGCCTTGTTCAACACGAAGAGTGGAGCTAATTAGATGCACAACCCTCATATCAGCAGGCACTTTATCCCCAACCCTAAGTTCAACAATATCACCAGGAACAAGTTCCTTTGCAGGCAAATTGGTGACCTTTTTCCCACTTCGAATCACACACGCTTGCTCTGACTGAATTTCTTTAAGAGCTTCCAAAGCTCTCTCCGCATTACTCTCCTGCCACACCCCCACAAACGCATTCACAATCAAGATCAAAAAAATGACAAGAGGCTCAACAAAGGCCGTAATTTCCATTTCTCCACCTTCATCCCCATCATACCACGCCAAAACAAACGAAACCACAGCAGCAACAAGCAAAATCCTGACTAAAGTATCATTAAACTGATCTAAAATCAAACTTAACATCGACTTTCCATCATGCTTCTCTAACTCATTACTTCCGTAAATCTGTCTCCTCTTCTCAACTTCTTCGGACGATAATCCAATATCTCTAATCACATGCAAAGCCTCTTCACATTGGCTTACGTCTTTCGACCACGCAGGAAAAACTACTACTTTATTTAACTTACTATTCTCCTTCTTCCCATTATCCTGCCCTCTTTTGCCCATAGATTAAATATAAATAATCACAATTCCAGAAGAATCTTTTCTACACATACAAATTTTAGATTATTTCCACCTAAGAATAAACAAACACAATCACTAAATTAATGACAATTCACACTACTAAAATGTCACAAATTTAAATTCTGATACACAAGCCTGCAAATATTAAAAATATGAAGAATTAGGGCTAAAATTAATTACCTGAAATATTGATAGGATGAGAGAGAGTGGTAGTGATGGAGCAAATGAGATGAGCTTTCTCTCTCTAGGAAAGGTGAAGAGTGAGAGCAAGCAACTAGGAGTCTTGGAGCGTTTGAATAGCCCGGAGGCAACCGTTAACTAACTCTATTCCACATGTCATCATCCAATACTATTTCGCCATTTTTAACTGCATGTGTCAGTTTGTTTTGAGAAATGACCCCATATATGCCATATCATTTGAAGTAGCATTTTTATTATAAAACTAGCGTAAAAGCCCGTGCGAGGCACGGGCATGTTTATATATGGAAAAAATAAATTTGCACCAATATATATATATATCAAAATAATTTTGTAAATATGGTAAATGATAGTATTTTAAAATTTATATTATATATGCATAGTATTTATATATATATTTTTTCTAATTGAATAAGATTTCATAAAATTTGGATAAATTTATATAAGATAAAGATCAAATGATTTTTTTTAACCTTCAAAATATTAGTTTAGTTTTGAATGTCGTGAAGTGAATTTTATCAAATTTAAAAATTTAAGATAATTTAAATGGTTATTTTATCAGAGTTCTTCATATATAAAATGAATGTATGTAAACTCATGTATTGTTAATAAAATAACAATATATTTGTAATATAATATTGGTCACAAATGTACGAAAATACGTTAAATACATCATAAAATTTCTTACTTTTAATTTCATGTATAAGACGTATATAAAGTAATATAATTTTAATGAAATAAAAATATATTTATAAAATATAAAACTGGTCATTCATGTAAGACTATAGAGTGAACACATTATAAAATTTCTTTATTTTATGTAAAAGTCAATCTTGAAGTTGTCTTACTATTTCCTTCATATGTACATATTTGTACCCTTTTAAACTCAATTGTTTATGTTTAGTCTAGTATTAATTATAAAATATCTAAGATCGTAGTTTAAAAATTACACAAATTAAAATTTTATATATATGGTAATTTAGAATCATTTTTTTTAACACAACCATAAAATTCTATCCCATGCGATTTTAATATTTGAATTATAAATTATCTTGTGTTTGATCTTATATGAATCATAATATACCTAAATAATTTAACATCTGTGTAGACTCAGTTGTATTTATATGTATAATATATGTTCTAAACACTGGCGATTAACCGCTAGACGGTGACTAATCAATCCGAATGTGTTAAAATCGGATCGGAAAATCATTTTTTATAGAAATCGGTCTAGAAATCATATAATTTGGATTAACTGGGCACAAATTGGTTTAATCGGTCGAAAATTGGCTTACGAACCGATTAAAATGAACAAAATATACCCAGCCCTTTTTCAACCAACCAAGACGACAAAGAAAACCCGATACTTAATTGGGTCTCAAAAAATTTCAAACCAATTTTAATGGTTGCATATCAGTTTTATATATTTCAGCCGACCTAACCCAACCCTATTTAAATTAAAAATGTTCGATAATTATATATATATATATATATATATATATATATATTATATGTAACTGTACATTATATAATATAGTATATCATCTTATTTATAGACGTGTACATAACTAAAATTATTATGTTAATAAAAAAAAAATTAGCACTAAAATCGTAAGTTATACATATTTTAGATTTACTTGAATTTTTGAAATGAGAACATTCTGTAATATTTATTTTTTATAAAAAATATTTAACACATTCAAACCAACCCAACCCGGCGCAAACTTAAGGATGATAAGTACGGTTAGGCCATGAATTAATTTTTTGTGAGTTGGATTAAAAAATTTCAAACTTATTTAATTAGACTGGGTTGAAAAAATGCTTCCAACCCCCGACAACCTAACCCATCAACACCGCTAACTATGATTCCCATTTTTTACAGTTCCTTGTATAATTCTAAAATATAAAAGTTACGTATAATATGTTACTTATTTTAGATCAAATTTTGATTATAGATTTATCAATACTTGAATAATTCGTATAAAGCTAATAAGTGACATAGTATTGTATAAAAATATAAATCGTATAACAATTAACATTTAATCAAAAAAATTAAGAGTGAAATAATAAAATTTGTAAAGAAATACATAATTATATATTAAAACTACGAAAACTTAAAAAAAATGGAGCTATATAATAATATAAACTAACATTTTTTTTATTAAAAAATTGAATAAGCATGTTGTATAAATAATATAAAACAACATATTATTTACTCAAAAGTTGAAATAATAAAAGATAATATAATGAGCGAATATAATTTATCTAATAATAATTTTAAAATAAACTCAAAACTCAATGTAGCACACTCGATTATGACATGAAACTGTTACGAGAAGTCCAACATTTCGATTCTCGATGTTTACACACAAATTTGACATTTTCTATCTTCAGTAATAAATGGGTGACATGTTTGTAATTTTAAAAATACAAGGGTAAAGTTGTAATTTCATGAACACTTTTTGGGTTCTTTTTGCCTCTGATGATCTTTTAATATATAAAAGTAGATTTTTTTAAAAAATTGGTTATGTATGTAAAATTATACATTTAGATTGTCTTGCTCTTTTTTTGCATGTATATATATATATATATTTTTTGTATTTATATAATTTTAAATTCAACTATCTATTTTAAGTCTATTATTCATTACACACATTATCTAACAGTCTAGTTTAGAAATTAAGTAAATTGAAACATATTTTATATTATGATGTAGAATTATTTTTTAACTCAACTTTAAATTTATATATCTAAAAATTATATGATGCAATTATATCCACACGTAAATGAAATATTTATCTTTCTTAAAATATTATCCTATTATTATCCAATAATTTAATATATACATAGATACGAATTTTGACAAATTAATATTTTCCCAATTTGAATTTGGTTACATTTATGAATAATTTAAAATTTCTTTTTTATAAGAAATATAAACCAACAATATATTTAATCAAAAAGTAAAGTAAAAAAGAGAAAATAGGATTATAAGGGAACCTGTAGCTTATCTAATAAGATTTTTAAAGTTAACTCAAAAATTGATGTAGCACAATGGTTATGTTACTTTATTTGTAAGTGGAAGGTTTGTGTTCGAATCCTGAAATCAACAAAATTTCATATAATTTTTGCATAAACTATAGAGGGGTGGTATTTTTGTAATTATATGATAAATAAGGGTAAAGTTGTAATTTCACAACCATTTTATTGACATATTTTGCCCTTGGTTGGCTTTTAATATATAGAAGAAGATTCAACTTAAATCAGCGTTTTTAGTGTCAAAACACCACTTCATCTAGCGTTTTATTGAAAACAATACTTAAAGTTACGGTTTGTGAAAACAATACTTTATCTTGTATTTTACTGTGCTATTTGGGCCATTTTTTTCAATTTTTTTATTTGGGGCATTAAATTTATAATGGCTATCTATTCGATAAAATTTGTTTGGTTACTATGGAATTTAATTAATAAAACTTGATTATTTTGAATCTTAATTAAAATTATTATTTATCAGTGACTTGTTTTTCGAAAATAAAAATTGGTTGCGAATGAAAATTGATTCGACATGATTTATTTATCTTTAAGACAGGGGAGAGTGGTCTCGTGGTCCCTGAGTTTCTGTGGACCATTAGAATTTGGAGTTCATTAAATTATATTTCAAAATTAAAAAAATTTCAAATTAAATTGGTAATTTTTTTATGTATATATAATGTTGGATCTGTTGAGGAAAATAACTATACCAAAAAATCACTATTTTTTATCTGTACTTTTTATATAGCATTTTTTTTTTGGGTATTAAAAAATCAAATTTATTAAGAATTTAAAATATAATCAATACTTGAGCTGCTGCATGCAAGTTGATATGCTAAAAACTGATCCTTGGAATCAAAAGCAAATACAGAACAATACAAATCACATAAAACCTAGGACCTTGAACCAAATACCAAATTAATGCAAGTGTATTACAAATGGTCTCCAATTCTCCATCACAATGGATTCATGTGATTTCAAGTAGGCTCCTGCCCTGCGCGGGGGGCAGGGATCACGAGAATATTACTCCAGTAGCCACGGCAAATATGACAAAATCAAACCATTGCGATTTGGAGCTTTGCAAATTGATAATTTAGCACCGTTTCTAAACCCCTAGTCATCTGTGTCCAACCTTCCAAGGAATTTCATAAAAATATTCGGTTATTTCAAAAGTAGCCTCTGTCATAATTGAAAATTTTCTGGTTTCGAATCAATGCAAGTGCTCTGCATAATGAATATAGTCTCCATCAAACTGGCAAACATGTGATTCCATGTAGGCTCCTCCTGGGCACTGCGTTACAAGAATGGTCCACGGGCGATCAGAAAGGAGGGACAAAACAAAATTTGGGGAATTCAGGCGTGCATTTAATTTATCACTGTTTGAAAACTCCAAATTATCTTCGAGCAATTTCAATAATTTCTATACGTTAGAGAAAATTCAATACTAAATGCAAAATAGCTATAGCTATTTCTATAATTTGACATCAAAAAGTGTTTTTTGGTGTTAAAATAGAACTTGAACCCCAATGCTTATTGCATTTTGCATCTAAATGATTACAAATTTAGCTAATTTTTTGTCTCTATCATAACTTTTATGTAAAATACACCAACATGCAAGTCATATATGGTTAAATGATGATGTGGAATGGAAGCATAAATGCATCCTTGGTTTGAAATTTAGAACCAAGTATGCATTTATGCATATTTGCATCCAAGTATAGAATTCCTTTGGATTTGAATTTTTTGACACTTGGTTTAAAATTATAGAAATGGAACCAATTTTAGTATTGCATTGAAATTGCTCTTACCCATAAATATTATATGAGTAACATTCTAGAGAGAACTCCTTATATAGAGTCCGGGAGAGAAACACTATATAAATACAATTACAAATGTCAATTATGTTAGTTACAGGGGCATGTCTGAACACAGTTTACATAACAAGCCTATAATACTGGAATGTCATGCTCCTAGCTGGGAAATTCTTTAGTCCTGATCATTATGCTTAAGTGTATGCCTAGACTATGTAGCTGCAACTCCTGTAGCAGGTTGTACATATGCCAGAAGTAATAAGAATGTCTAGGATGAAGATCATCCTTGATCATGCTCCTTATGTTCAGAAAGAAGACCTTTAATAAAGAAGTTACAAGAGTTGAAGTGAAAATGTTCTAAGGCAAGATTAGAGAAGTTCAGAATTGTTTGTTTAGAGAAGTCCAAATTCGAGAGGTCAAGAAGGAAGATTAGAGAAGTCAACACAAGCAACTTCGAGAAGTGAAGAGAACTAATTCGAGTTGTCCGGGATTAGTTAAGCCTGAATGCTGATTCGAGAAGTCTGCACTAGAGAAGTCCAACTTGGCGTGATTCGAGAAGTAAGGAAAATGACTGATTCGAGAAGTCCAGTTGTCGAGTCAGCCATAGCCAGAATTATCAAATGCGGAATTTAAGCTACCTGAAGAAGATGAATTCTGAACATCAGGACAAAGAGTTAGTAAGCCTTGTACTTCTGTAAGTGGTCCAACACTTTGCAGAAGCGCATGGGAAGTGATCTACAGAGCAGCTCAGAGAGAGAAGTCAAAGGTGGTCCAGCTAAAGAAGTGGATCTATGTCAGCGAAGAATCTCTTATGCAAATTTTGGTTAGACATAGACGGTTAGGACAGTTTGTCATTTTTCTAATTTGTAAAAGTGAACTATACATGTCTCTATAAGTGCACATGTCACACACTTTAGCTGTTAACGTTTTTCTCAAGTGTAATTCAAGAACTATCTCTCTCAGAAAACGAAGCTGAGAATACTTTTGTATTCACATGTTGTATTTAACAGCCCACACTTTTTGGACTATTAATTCTAAATCGAAACCAAAATAAAATATAATTATTCAATGATAATGACAGACGGAAGCGTGACGAAAATTCTATACAAGGATAAATATTACAAAAGCGCATCTAACGATGATCCAAAAGTCAAAATACTCCGAACCTAAGCTCATCGAACTATCCAATGCTATCCAACTCGATCTTACACTGAACCTAAATTTTCAGAAAACTGCTGAAAGGCATATGTTTAGGCCTATTTGTTTACATCGAGGATTCAACTCAACTTAAACAAGTTTGTAATAAGTAAGTAATAATTCAATTGTCACAGTCACAGGAATCTCAGATGATCATATATGTCAGAAGAATACAGATTAAAGTCATCCTACAGACTTGAAGAAATACTACATTGATAGAAGTTCAATTATTTGTTCAAGTCTCAGTGAAGTCTTCAAAGAAGTGGATTTATTAAAGTGACAGAGGTTTCAGATTTGTGACAGCAAATGTACATGTTACAAAGGTTGAACAACAGTCAAAAGCAGTTAATGGACCACAGCTTAAAGTCAAGATGAAGAACATACATTGAAGTTAGTCATTTATGAACCAGACAGTCCATCAAATGACAACCTCAGACAATGGATATTCTTCAGCAGTTCAAGTGGTTCAAGAATTGGTTTTGCTATCCTATGAGAATTTAAATTCTATTTTAAATTAGTTATTAATTAATTTATTAAATTAATTCATCAGAATTAATTTAGCAAATAAATTAAGTAATTAATTTATTGAATAAATTAATTCATCAAAATTCATTTATGAAATAAATTAATTATTAGAATTAATTTAGAATTAGAATTTGAATTAAATCAGTTTTAATTAATTTAAATGAACTGGAATGACTATCAAAGGATAATCATCCCGATAGTCATTCCAAGTCATTTCTATTAATAATGAACTGGAATGACTATCAAGGGATAGTCATCCCGATAGTCATCCAGGCTCATTTCTATTAATTCTGATTTAATTCATAGTAATTCTCATAGTCATGCTAAGCCTTTTGGATAGTCATTCCAGGCTTTTAAGATAGTCATTCCAAGACTATTTTGATAGTCATTCCTAGTGGAATGAAAAGCAAGAAACGTGCAGAATTGATTTGTCAAGTGGATTAGCATTAACAAAAAGATCAACACAACAGTTTACATTATCATCAACATCATATCATCAGAAACTTTCTTTGAAGAACTTTCAAGAACTCTGCCGAATTATTTCTTGTGTGAATTAAATTCTAGAATCATTGTGTTAAATCTAAACCAATAGAATTCATTCACTTGTACTGCTTTGACTATCTAGCGGATTTTTATCCCTAGAACGTATCTCAAATTATCATTTATTGTTATATTTTTTATTACAAAAATAGATAAATTCATGTCGAATTTATTCTAGATTTGTTTTAATTAGTTTGAGATTCAATCTTGTAATCAGTACCTCATTTGTAACACCTTTCAAGTTTAATATAAGTTATATTTAACTTGAATTCTGTTTCATTTAATTCCGCCATAATTTGTTCTTAAATTGTTTTATTCTAAAACGGACAAATTCGATTAAACGGTATAGTTTGTATTCAACCCCCCTTCTACAAACTTATCAGGACCTAACAACTGCCACTATAACCTCATTGACTCGGCCCTTATTCTTATTCGATATTTTCACAAACCATGGCACAAATCAGAATCCCAAGACTATTATTGCTTACACATAACACATATCAAATAATATATATCACTGCAAAATATAATCACAAAGCCCAAGTTTATATAATCAAAACACACACACAACACATAGTTTCGAAAATACTAGATAAATCAATCGGAAACTTACCTCGACATCTAAAACCTTGAACGTCTCCACGATTCCACTTCTGACCAGAACAATATTTTACCGTTCTGACCCTCTAAACGATGTTTTCTTGAAAAACTTAAATCAAGAAAGTCGTAGATAACGAAAAGACCTTTCCGAAAAGTTCAGAATCAACGAATTCCGACTTACGATGAATTTACTACGAATTTTACAAGACTGCTGATTTGTGTGTATAAAAGCCCTACGAATTTACAAACAAGGGTGAGGCAGAAGAACGATGGTGTTTATATAGTGTTTCAAAACCCTAATTTAAACCTACAAGTTACCCGTATTTAAATCCGATCCATATTTTAGGCCCATTACTCTTATACAATTTTAAATACTAATTTATAACAAATTTTAATCCTTTTTTTCTATTATTCTTTTATTATTATTAATCTAAAAATTACAAGATATTACATTATAGCAACACACAATCTAATAAAAACACCATTAGATTAAAAAGTAATCTCTGTTGTTCTCTAAATTTCCGCAAACACTATCACACAGAGTTACTGGTTGTTGTTAGTTCAAGAAATCGGTGATAATGCATTCACCCCCTGTATTATCTTTCGTTCGCACTCATATCTAACAAGTGGTATCAGAGCAGACTGTTGATTCAAACATTAAAAGATCAAGATAAGTGCACAAAAGACTTACAGTATCAAGATCCCTTTGAAAGGCATATGCAATAGCCTATTTGTAATTCGAGGATTCTACTCAACTTAAACAAGAATGTAATAAGTAAATATTAGACTAGATGTCACAGGAATCTCAGAAGATAATATATGTCAAGAGAATGAAGATTAAAGTCATCTACAGACTTGAAATAATTCTACATTGAAAGAAGTTCAATTTATTGATCAAGCCTCAGTGAAGTATTCAAGAAAGTGGATTTATTAAAGTGACAGAGATTTCAGCAGTGTGATAGCAAACGTATAGGTTACAGGGTTTGTTAAAAGGTAAAAGAAGATGGACCACAACTTAAAGTCAAAAGATGAAGAACCGTCATTGAAGTTAGTCGCTCATGAACCAGACAGTACATCGAGTGTCAATATCAGTCAGTGGAAGTTCGTCATCAGTTTCAGTGGTTCTCAGATTTAGTATTAAATCTCTTTTAATTTATTCTAGAAGTTAATTAATTTAAATTATAAATTAATTCCATCAAAATTAATTAATTCCTTAAATTAATTAAACTAGAAGTTAATTAATTTAAACTATAAATTAATTCTAATAGAATTAATTTATTCATTAAATTAATTAAACTATAAATTAATTAATTTAATCTATAAATTAATTTACTCAGAATTAATTTATTTGTTAAATCAATTAATTCAATAAATTAAAATAGAATTAATACATAACTAGAAAGACTGAGAAAAACTTTAGAAAGATTGGGAATTGTATTTATTCTCTTTTAAATAATTAATTCTGATAAGTAAGTTATTTATTAAATTGATTCTATTTAGAATTAATTTAATACTTAAATTATTTAAATGGTTATTTAAATTAGAATGAAAACATAACTAAGAAGACTTAGAAAATGAACTAAGAAGACTGTCAAGGGTAATATTCCCGATTGTCTTCTTAGGCAGTTTCTAAATCTTATTAGTTAAGTTCCTAGTCTTCCCGAAAGTCTTCCCGAAAGTCTTCCCTTTGTATTGGTAGTCTTCCCGTGAGTCTTCCCAAGTCTAATTGGTTAGTCTTCTCAACACAAGTGGAAGTGTACTACAAAAAGAAAGTGGACAGCATCTTTAAGAGTGAGATAGAAGAAAAGAAAAGAAACAATACAGATTGAAGAAAGAAAAGCTCACGGCCATTAACTGTCAAACCAAACAAGCTTTTAATTCTGTGATTGGAATAAATTCTAGCACTTATTGTATAATCCAAACCACTAGAATTTATTCCTGTTTCTTCAAGTGGCTAATGTTAAATATCTTGGAGTGCTGAAAATGGTTCTAAACTTCCTATGATTGTTGAGGAAGAGCAGATAGAGAACGATGTTGTTACTAGAGCTGCTAGGATGTACCCCAAGGATCCCAAGGACTACATAACTGATGAGAAAGAGTATGCTTCCTTGGATGCCTGTTTACAGTTGATACTGGTTGATTGTCTTGATCCTATCATGCATAATCATGTTCTAAATTGTGTTTCTGCCAAATACATTTGGGACACGATTGAGATAATCAATGAGGGGACAGAGGAAGTCAGAGAGAATAAGATGGAAATTCTCACCTCTTCATATGAACATTTCAGATCAAACCCCGGTGAAGGTATCTCCGAGGTTTTTTAGAGATACAACAAATTGATAAATGATCTGAATCTCCATGGAAAGCACTACACAATTAAGGAGATTAACAAGACGTTTCTCCTGGAACTTCCATCTCATTTGGAGCACAGAATATCTGCAATTAGAGAAGCAAGAGATTTTGGAGAGATATCTTTGGAAAGACTCTATGGTGTTCTGAAGACCTATGTGCTGGAACAGATACAATAGACGGAAATATATGGAACATGGAAAATTGTCAATACTTCTACTGCACTGATGTCAGAAGTACCACAACAACTGGAAGTGAAGGTTGTTCAACCTTCCAGTTCTGACTCAGATGTTACTGTGGCTTAATATGGCTTAACATCCACTGGTCAATCTGGTGGTGACTTCTATTCTATGGAAGAACTTGAATAGCTGTAGGATGAGTCTATGACAATGATAGTAAGGAAGTTTGGCAACTTCATATTCAGAAGGAATCCTAATCTTAAGTTCAAGCCCAGGTTTCAGAGAGGTGGTTCTTCCTCTTCTAATAGCACAAGGGGTGGCTATAAAACTAGAACCGTGGACAGAAGCACAATCAGGTGCTACAATTGTAATGAGTTGGGTCACTTTGCTACATAATGTAAAAAGCCAAAGCAAGTGAGAAGGAACTCATTTGATTCTAGCAAGAAGAATAAGATTGGGAAAGCTTATGTTGCCGAGGGAAAGAGTTGGGATGATACGGATAGTGATGAAGAAGCTGGTGAAGTTGGAAACCTAGCTTTAATGGCTAATGAGGGAAACACTTCATCATTCATGTCAGAGGTAAAGTTTACTGATTCTGAAATTATCTATCATCTTAGTAGTACTGTTTCTTGTGCACGTAGTGAAAATGATTGAATAATTCCTTTGAACACAACTCTTGAAAAGGAGGTAAAAGAATTAAGACTTGTGCATGTTAATCAGGATGATCTCACTAAGAAAATAGCATTTCTTGAGAATAGGGTTAATTGTTATATTCAACTAGAAACCATTCTTAAGGATCAGATCAGTGAATTTAAAATCAAGGTTAATGCTTACTATAATTCTTGTAAGACTGCTAAAGAAATCATCAATAAACAAGTTATTGGTCAAACTGTAGGAGTAAGTTTTGACTATAATGAGTCTATTGGAGAATTAAGCATTAACACCCCTAATAGAGTCAGTGCTGAAGAAAGGGGTGTACCATATGTGCTTAAGGGTATTGAAACACCCTTCTTTAGAGAATCCTTGGCAGAACCTCTTAATGAATATTCCATCATTATCCAAGAGGAAATGCGTATTGAGGATCTTGCTTTTGAACTTGATCAGTCCAACAGGTGTATGTCTGAGAAACAAGTCAAAGTTGTTTCAGCAACAGAGACTAAACCAGACATCCATAAGGTGGATCAAAACAACTGTAGAACCAACATGCCTGTTATTAATCTGTCTCATAAAGCATGTGGTGTGGTGAATTGCATGTCTTGTGCATTTAATGTTATGTATGCTTATTTTAATAGTAAGCATGTATCTGATGATAAGACTGCTCCACGTCATCATGTTAATAATAAGAAGCATGTTAGAGCTAAGACACCTAGTCCCCCCAAGACTAGAGTGGATTCATTTATCCCTACGCCTACTCAGAAATGTGTTAAGGCTGGCTATAAATGGAAACTCTCTTTTGTCAAAGAGGTTGAAGTTGCTAAGGTTAAAAATGTTGTTTTGCCTGATAAAGGCCAGTTCTTTAAGTATGCCGGACCCAATAAAGTTTGGGTTCCGAGGAAGGACTAATCAATTTGATATTGCAGGGTGTGGCACAGGTAAACCGTGTTATGTGGATTCTGGACAGTGGGTGTTCAAGGCATATGACCGGAGATAGAGCCCTGCTATCAAATGTGGTTGAGAAAGCTGGCCCAGAAGTTACCTTTGGAGATAACAGCAAGGGTATTACCAGAGGATATGGCTGCTTGGAATTTGGAAATGTTATCATTCAAGATGTACCCATTGTGGAAGGTCTGAAGTTCAATCTTCTCAGCATCAGTCATTTCTGTGACAAATATATGCTGTTTCCTTTGAGAAAGAGAAGTGTCAGATCCTTCACAAGAAGAATGGAAAGCCTGCTCTTCAAGGAGTAAGGAAAGGTGATTTGTTCATAGCTGATCTGTACTCTGGATCCAAAGATGAAGTTACTTGTTTTTATGCCAAAACTTCATTAGATGAAAGTTGGCTATGGCACAAGAAGATGTCTCACCTAAACTTCAAAACCATGAACTCTCTAGTCAAGAGGGAATTGATGAGAGGTTTGCCTCAGATGGAATTTAAACATGAAGGACCGTGTGAGGCATGTCAGAAAGGAAAGTCAAAGAAAACGTCTCACAAGGGCACTGACACATCATCAATAACTGAACCACATCAGCTACTGCACATGGATTTGTTTGGTCCAGTTAATGTGATGTCCATGTCAAAGAAATAATATGCACTTGTGATTGTTGATGACTATTCCAAATATACTTGGGTTTTATTCCTACATTCCAAGGATGAGACCCCACAGATGGTGATTGATCATATAAAGTTGATTGAGTTGAATTCGAGATTCTCTGTTAGAGCTATAAGGTCAGATAATGGAACTGAATTCAAGAATGCAGTCCTGAATGACTTTTGTGCAGATAAAGGAATAACAAGACAATATTCAGCCCCTAGAACTCCTCAACAGAATGGAGTGGTAGAAAGGAAGAATCGTACATTGATTGAAGCTGCAAGGACTATGTTAAGTGAATCAAGACTTCCAATGTACTTCTGGGCTGAAGCTGTGAATACTGCTTGTTATAGTCAGAATCGAACTTTAATCAACAAGGACTTAATGAAGACTCCTTATGAGATCATGAACAACAAGAAACCAACTCTCAAATACTTTCATGTATTTGGTGCAAAATGCTTTGTGCTTAAGGATGGAGATGTTAAACGTGGCAAATTTGAGGCCAAGGCTTATGAAGCTATATTTGTTGGTTATGCCAGAAGATCTTACAGGGTGTACTTGATTGATAGTCACCATGTGAAGAAAAGTGTCAATGTTACATTTGATGACACTAAGCTCCCTAGTATCCAAACAGAAGATTCATCTGAAGAACTGAAGTTTGATAACTTGCCAGACTCAGAATCAGATGATGAAGCTCCACCTGAGATTGTTGCTGGTAATGAAAATAACAATGATGATAATGATCATGGTGGTGGTGGTGGAAACATTGGTAACAATGGAGATACCACCAACACTGGAGAAGAATCATCAAGGCAATCAAGCAACAACTCAGGTGGAGGAAATGAAGGGTCAACTAGTCATTCACAACATCCAAATGAATTTCAAGGCGAATCATCAAGATCAAATCTTCCAAGACAGATTGTGTGGAATAAAGCTCATCCTTTTGAGCTGATCATTGGTGATCCAGATGTTGGAGTTAGAACTAGAAGTTCTACTCAGAATGAATGTCACTATTCAGGGTTTCTATCTGAGATGGAGCCAAAGAAGACTGAGGAAGCACTGACTGATCTTGATTGGGTGATTGCTATGCAAGATGAACTCAATCAATTTGAACAATAGCAAGTTTGGAAGCTGGTACCCAGACCAAAGAACAGGAAAGTAGTTGGTACAAGATGGGTATACATAAACAAGCTAGATGAGGATGACATTGTTACAAGGAACAAAGCAAGACTGGTTGTTCAAGGGTATTCACAAGCTGAAGGCATTGATTATGATGAAACCTATGCACCAGTGGCTAGGCTTGAGGCTATCACGATGTTCTTAGCATTTGCAGCTTACTCCAATTTTAAAGTCTATCAAATGGATGTTAAGAGTGCATTCTTGAATGGTGAGCTGGATGAAGAAGTGTATGTGGAACAGCCCCTGGCTTTGAAAATCAGGAGTTGCTGGACTTTGTGTACTTTCTCTTCAAGGCTATCTATGGTCTCAAACAAGCCCTAAGAAAATGGCATGACACTCTCTCTGGTTTTCTTATATAAAATGGTTTTGTTAGAGGTATCATAGACAAAACTGTTTTTTCAAAGAAAAACAAAAATGATATGATATTAGTCCAAGTCTATGTGGATGACATCATATTTGGGTCTACTAATGATAATCTCTGTAAGAGATTTGCTAAGCTAATGTAGAGTAAGTTTGAAATGAGTATGATGGGTGAGCTAAAGTTCTTTCTTGGATTACAAGTAAGTCAAAGGTCAAATGGTATATATTTATTTGTCAATCCAAGTATCTCAAAGAACTCCTCAAGAAGTATCACATGGAGGATTCAGCATCAGCAAGGACTCAATCTTCAACAGCTGTCAAACTTGGAGCTTGTGATAATTCTATCAAGGTAGATGTTACAAGCTACAGAGGTATGATTGGCTCCTTACTCTACCTTACTACAAGTAGACCAGATATTATGTATTCTACATGCTTGTGTGCAAGGTTCCAAGCGGACCCTAGAGATTTACATCTCGTTGCTGTTAAAAGAATCTTGAGATATCTTAAGGGTACACCTAATTTAGGTATTTGGTACCCTAAAGATTCTGGTATTAATCTTGTTGGATATACAAATTCTGATTATGCAGGTAGTGTTGTGGATAGAAAGAGTACTTCTGGGAGTTGTCAATTCATGGGAGGTAGACTGATTTCCTGGTATAGAAAGAAACAACAAACAATTTCCAATTCAACAGTAGAGGCTGAATATATTGCTGCTGGAAGCTGCTGTGCTCAGATCCTATGGATAAGGAATCAATTGAAGGACTATGGCTTTGGATTAGACAAAATTCCTATTTTATGTGACAATACAAGTGCCCTAGCAATCTCCAACAACCCTGTTCAGCACTCGAGAACGAAGCACATTGATATCAGGTATTATTTTATCAGAGAGCATGTCATGATGGAACTGTGGAGTTACACTTTGTACCCACAGAAGAACAGACTGCAGATATATTCACTAAATCTCTTGACAAATCCACATTTACCAAGTTAGTTGGTAAATTGGGTATGTTGAACAGTCTTAGTGATTAACAATATCTCTGTTTTGTTTGTTCTTAGCAAAAAATATTTTCTCTTGCTGATATTAAATGATAAATATTGTCAATTCTTGTTTGTAGTGAAAAGCTTGTTAATTTAAATGTTCTTGAATAATCTATTTTCTTTAAAAATATTTTTCTCATATTTTTTAAGTAGAGAAATTTATTTTTATTGAAAATTTAATTATTTGGGATTATTTAAGTTAGTTTCAGATTGTATATATTGTTGTTTGAATTTTTATGCAGGTTTATATTATTTTATTGCACTTCTATAATTTTCTGCTTTTTATTTCATTTTCTTTCTTTAGTTTTCTACTAATAGTTTTTATGTATATATTTTTTATTATTATTATTTTTTTTTTCTATTTGTCTTAGTTGTATTTGTAAATATATTGTATATATTATTTCTGATCTAGCTCTTGCTTAGCTGGAAATTCAGTGCAAAATCCAATTCAGGTATTACTTTCTATCTCTCAATCCACTTCTTTTACTGTTGCTGAACCCAAGTGGTTGTTAGGGCTGACCAAGGGATTGTAGATCCACAATCTCTATCCCAGGTCTTAGAGCCAAACAATGAGTCTACAACTTAATTACTTGACCTCTCAGCCTAAATAGAAATCAAATGTTAAACAAAGAAGTATTTTGATTGAAACAGTGAGTGATCCCACAACTCTGCCTCCTCTAAAGAAATTCAATATATACCGAGGCATCTGTCAGCCCATCTGTATCCTCTCAACTTGATATGGACTTTGAAATGGCCAATGAACTGTTTCTAGAGACATTCTCTCAACAGAATGAATCTATTGAAATTCGCCATAGGGCCATGACACTTTGTACTGAGTCAAGCACACTCTCATTACTCACAATGGGAGTAGACAATACCATTAGATGAAACTCAGGACACAGTGAAAGCAGAGCACCTGCAACTGGTTACAGTGCCTACCATTGTTACGGTAGAAGTGCATTCACAGGCATCAGAGGGAAAATCTGATTCTTGCCACATTTAATAGAATCATTTTCTCCCCTCCCAAAGTGAACATCTCTGGCTCCCTAAGGGATTTTCCACTCGCAGATTTATCTGGAGAAAGTGGAAGGCAACTTGGTCAGTCTATCACTGTAGCAATTTAGATTTCAATTCCAAGTGATTTGATAGACATGATTGAGGATCGAGATTTGTGAACTCCCATTGCACCACCACTGACCTCTCTTGAAGAGGCTAGGGTGTTTTTCAATGCGGGTACTGATCAAAAAGGAGCAAACATACAACTAATATTGAGTGATGCGAGTCAAACACCACGTGAAACACATGCACGTGAGATGAGTGATACACTTACAAGAGAAATTCAAGTGAGTGCACAAACAGACATATACACTGCAATGTGGTTAGCTCAAATAGCTGATCTACATAAACAAATATTCAAAACCCAGGCTGATAAAGAGCTTTTGCAAGCACAAGTGGTTGAACGGTCTTATTCTTCCACCTCTGTCAACAATCAGCTGAGACTGCTCAAGGAAATCTTGAAGACAAATTTACTTCCCAAGATCAACTCCATCAACAATCTCAACTCCTACTGGCTTCAGAGACTCAAAAGGTTATATCTGTAGAGAATTCCTCAACTAAGGGGGAAAAGTTTGGAGAAGCTAGGAAGAGGGAGCTGAAAAAGATATTTACTGGTACTTATCATATGTTTAGTCTAGAGGAACATCTGTCTTGTACTTATCTTTACTGGTAAAATCTGGAAATGTCATATTTGATCCAGAACTTTCTAGTATTTACTTAGGCTTAAGAGTCTTATCTTTTTCTTGGTTTTACTTGAGTGATCCTCTAGGTATTTGGTTGTTATTCTCTAACAAATAAATATGGGGAGATTGAAAGACATATGCAATAGCCTATTTGTAATTTGAGGATTCTACTCAACTTAAACAAGAATGTAATAAGTAAATATTATACTAGATGTCACAGAAATCTCAGAAGATAATATATGTCAAGAGAATGAAGATTAAAGTCATCTACAGACTTGAAGTAATTCTACATTGAAAGAAGTTCAATTTATTGATCAAGCCTCAGTGAAGTATTCAAGAAAGTGGATTTATTAAAGTGACAGAGATTTCAGTAGTGTGACAGCAAACGTATAGGTTACAGGGTTTGTTAAAAGAGAAAAGAAGATGGACAACAACTTAAAGTCAAAAGATGAAGAACCGTCATTGAAGTTAGTCGCTCATGAACCAGACAGTACATCGAGTGTCAACATCAGTCAGTGGAAGTTCGTCATCAGTTTCAGTGGTTCTCAGATTTAGTATTAAATCTATTTTTAATTTATTCTAGAAGTTAATTAATTTAAACTATAAATTAATTCCATCAGAATTAATTTATTCCTTAAATTAATTAAACTAGAAGTTAATTAATTTAAACTATAAATTAATTCCATTAGAATTAATTTATTCCTTAAATTAATTAAACTATAAATAAATTAATTTATTCCTTAAATTAATTCACTCAGAATTAATTTATTTGTTAAATCAATTAATTCAATAAATTAAAATAGAATTAATACATAACTAGAAAGACTGAGAAAAACATTAGAAAGATTGGGAAATGTATTTATTCTCTTTTAAATAATTAATTCTGATAAGTAAGTTATTTATTAAATTGATTCTATTTATAATTAATTTAATACTTAAATTATTTAAATGGTTATTTAAATTAGAATGAAAACATAACTAAGAATACTTAGAAAATGAACTAAGAAGACTGTCAAGGGTAATCTTCCCGATTGTCTTATTAGGCATTTTATAAATCTTATTAGTTAAGTTCCTAGTCTTCCCGAAAGTCTTTCCCTTGCTTTTCTAGTCTTCCCGAAAGTCTTCCCTTTGTATTGGTAGTCTTCCCGTGAGTCTTCGCAAGTCTAATTGGTTAGTCTTCTCAGCACAAGTGGAAGTGTACTACAAAAAGAAAGTGGACAACATCTTTAAGAGTGAGACAGAAGAAAAGAAAAGAAACAATACAGAATGAAGAAAGAAAAGCTCACGGCCATTAACTGTCAAACCAACCAAGCTTTTAATTCTGTGATTGGAATAAATTCTAGCACTTATTGTATAATCCAAACCACTAGAATTTATTCACTTGTATTGCTTTGTCAATCTAGCGGATCATAATCCCTAGAAATTATATCGAACTACTTTTTAGTATTCGATCCTTTTTATTACAAATATAGATAAATTCTTGTCGAATTTATTCTAGGTTTGTTTTAGTAAGAACTCTGTAATCTATACTCAAAATTGTAACACCCTTCAAGTTTAATATAAGTTATATTTAACTTGAATATTGTTTCAGTTTATTACACAATAATTTGTTCTTGAATTGTTTAATCTTAAACGAACAAATTCGATAAAACGGTACAATTTGTATTCAACCCCCCTTCTACAAATTTATCGGGATCTAACACCCTTAGTTTGATAAGGAGCACTACAACTTGTGGAAAATGAAGATGCTCCTGTTTATCAAAGCTGCAAACCCTCTTTATCCTAAGATTTTAAAGCATGACCCTTTTATTCCTATGGAACACATTGATAGTGTCACTGTTGGGACAAACACCATTCCCGGTAGATCTGTTCTAAAAGATCCATCTAAATGGAATGAGTCTGAGAAAGAAAAGGTGGCCCGTGACAGTCATCTGCAGCTCATCATTATTGACTCCATGGATCTGTCAATGTTTGAGAGTATTTCAGCGTACACAACCACCAAGGATATGTGGGAAATGATAGAGGTGTTATGTGAAGGGACTGAGGAGGTCAGGGAGAACAAAAAACAGATTCTTATATCTCAATATGAAGCCTTCATGGCTCAACCAAATGAAGGAATCACTAATGTTTTTGAAAGATTCAACAAACTCATCAATGACCTTCAGATGAGTTGTGACGCCCCCAAATTCGGGGTCAGGGAATTTGGTCGTCACACTAAAATCTCAATTTAAAACAACCTGTTAAATATAAAACCAAAACAAATATAACATCTGCGACCCCAACTCTACCAAGAATCTTTAAAGGTTATAGTGCTAGAAACAAGAATGCAAAATTTACTAAACTTTAACTTTCTTTTACAACAATACTCTTTGCACAAATTCTATAGCACTAATATAACTTCGATACAATATAGTATTTACTAGAAATCAACTTTATACAATAACCTTACACTAGATCCAAATGCTCTGCATCAACTCGTCTTCTCAACGTCATCTTGACTCTTCTCGATCCACAGTTATATGATTAAATACTGTCAATCTACCTTTCACTAGAGGGTTAAAAAGGTGAAACAAGCAAGAGTGAGCGAAAGAAGCTCAACAAGTATATAATAACTGCACAAGATAAATAATAATGCAACAATAGCAGTGTATGAAAATCAGCTCAACTGGAAAAATGAACAACAATAATTGTGTCAAACTTTTAAATTAGAATTGGATTTTTACTATGACGCAGCGAGTTAAAGTGGATGATCAGTCACACTAAAACTCCGGATCATACCTTACGGTATATCCAAATACTGAACTGGATCCAAGGCCACTTTGGCCTACATAATACTGATACTCTGACTGGCGTCAGCAGTCCTTAAAAACATTTCATTTTTAATAAAAACTTCCAATTCCAATTTAACTTGGGTTAGGTGTCGGAACAATCAACTACCTGGTCAACTCAAATTAATACTTTCAATGTCTGATTCAGATTCTCAGACTAGGTTGGGTAGAAACATTTACATATGAATCAGGTCTCAATAAATAAGAATCAGGATTAATCCGGCAATCACAAGATACTGCAAGGTATGAATTATGAATCAAAATAGAACTGTCAGGTTAGAGATAAATAGGTTGTTTCAATCACAGGATATGAATAGGAAATGGTTATGCAACAAGTAATTAAATGAAAATTGAAAAAGAATCTTGCTACGATACTCCGAACAAAAGAGGACGAGTTAGTAATCTTGCCTTTGGTCCTTAGCTCTTACGTAAAGCCGAAATAATATGATTCTCATCTTCTTCTATCTTACGTCATCACAATTTTCTATTCTGATAACTCTTGGTTCCGGTACATATGCGGTTGCTACGAATCTGCACTACCGAGACCGTGTATGCCCAACTATTCACTAGTTAAATCTAAGATGTACTTTAGCCTTAGGACTTCAACCTACTTAATATAAATGTTTATAAACTTAAGCGAATGTATTTTCTACAGAAAATTGGGCATGACCTATTCGTAAAGTGGACGTTGCCCTGTTTAAAAATACCAAAAATCCTAACCCAATCATCCACAATCAATCCACAATTTATTTCAATACTCCACTCATCTGCCTTGACTTGCAGAAAACATATAAGAAAATAAATCTACCTTGACTTGCAGTAAACATATAAGAAAATAAATCTGCCTTGACTTGCAGTTACTTTATCCAGAAATAAGCAATCACGTATAACCTTTATCACGTAGCAATTCAAATAACTAATTCACATAATTTCATATACTTCACGTAATACATAGCACATGTTTTATTCTCGTAACCATTTAAACTAGCATATCATATCATATACAATTGCCAAATAATAATCATTTAATAGTCCTGCCGGAAATTCGACAACACTTACTCTATTTATATAACAACCCACCTGTTTTAAACTAATACCAACAATCAAGAATCAAATTACAAACTAACATATTCATATAACTTAACTTAATCAACCTGAACTCACAACTATAAAATAACATACTCAACTCGATATACCATTTAAACACATAGAAATTATCAGTTCATATGCCACCATACGATACCAAACTTATTATCATACTATCCGAATTAAGATCAGACTTAACCAGTTAGAAAGATGGACAGTTTACAGCATAAAGATGAACTCAGATGAAAAAAATGTAAAACATAAAAATTATTGAAAATTCCGAGACCTTTCCAGAATGGTATGACTCGTTAAAAATGAGTAAGTAACGAGTTCAGAAACTTTTTAAAACAAGCTGCTGCAGAAGCAAACTCCGCTCTGTTCACACAATTTAATCACATACTTTGTTAATGGAAGGTAAACCACACTTGTAACACTTGAAAATATCTTTTCATATAGATATAACTCACCAACATATAACTGCACATAACATTTAATCACACATTTATAGTCACGTATAGAATACAAGACTTAAACAACCACTCATACTTTAAATCTGATTATCACTAGATTAAATAGAATTAATCAAAATCAATCAATTCAGTTAATCAAGCAATTAATCAAGTCAGGTAAATAATAAAATAATTTTTTGAAAATATTAATTAAATTTGATTTATAATTAATAAAGATTAAATAATAATTAATTAATTAAAATCACCAATTAACTACTCAGTTAATTGGTCAATTAAATCAATTACATTATTATTTAAAATCGATTAAAAATAATCAAATCTAATTATTCTTGAGACACTAATAATAAAATGCAAATAATAAATACATATATAAATTTTAAAAAATTTCGGCATGACCCGTTCGTAGAGAGGACTATCCACAAAATTTGCATGTACTATGTTGCGCCCCCAGTCACAGGACGAACAACACAGTACAGCACCAACAAACATCCTGTATACTCAACAATAAATAAACAACATATACTCCATAAATAATGGACTTCAACAAAATCTCCCAAATTGGGAATTAAATAAAGTAAACTAAAATTATTACCAACAATCAATTTTCAGCACTTAAATATATACCAACCATTTAACACTTATAATAACGAGCTACAAACTAATTCCCCATTTAAAAATTTAACTAACTATACTAAAATCATAATAACACTAAAAATCAAATTATGCCCTTAACAACTTTAAGACTTAGATCGACTAGAAATGAGTTCTCTAACATGATCAATATCGACACACAAACCCGTATGTTAAAAGTTGACTCCTCGAGACTCCCTATTACGCGCTTTGTGTCTTAACATAATTGATAAATTGAATAATCAGTATTTTGCCACAAAACCTTTTTCTAATACTATATTGAACACTATATCTATTTGCCATAAAAATCTGATTGAAAATAATCACTGTAGTTGGGCCAAATGCCAAACCAAACTTGGTAGAAAACAGCTTTGTTAGTTCTGCACAGCTTGCAATCTGACAATTTTAATAAATTGGAAAACCATCTTTTGGATACAAAACTTCTTTTCTTACAAACATGAACATTATATCTATCTACCATAAAAAGTTTGATTTAAAATAGTCAGCCTATCTAGGTCATAAATTGCCTCAAAGTTAGTCCAAAAACAGAGTAGTCGGTTTTGTACTACTCGTACTAAAACATTTTGACTTGAAATTTTTCAGAGATCTCTCTGTACCACGCCTCTATCCTCAGTAAAAATTGCAACACAAAATACCAAAATTAAGTAGGCAAAATGTGGCTTTAAAAACAGTAACCCGAGAGGTTTGAAAATTCCGCGCAAGCTATACTAAAACCTTAATATCTCCTAGCTCATTAATCGAAATGACATGAAATTTTCGAGGGCTTAAACTAGACTTTGAATAGAACACAAAACACACAAACCCACTGCCTAAAAATGGCAGTAATTTGTCCGAATGCCCTGACCAAAACAGAGGCAGTGCAGAGAATAAAATCCAATGGCAAAACAACACTATAACTTTGCTAATTCATTTTACTCTCGTACCAAACCAACAACCACCTCAAAACAACAACATACTCATACATAATCGACTCGTTTTTAACAGTTAACAATCGAACTAAACAAAACCACAATCGATATTAACACTACCATGAACTACTAATAATCTGTTTAACAAATCTAGCCGAAAAATTTACAAAATTCGGTGGAACAACCCAATACCCCGACTTAGCATAAAACCAAACAGAAAAATCACAGACATTACTTCTAAATTCATTACACATACTTCAACTACGTAACTATAATCACAACTAAAATTCACTAACCTAAAACCCCAAAAACGAGCAAGAAAATCAAATCTGATATCTAATTTCTAATCCGAACAATTTAAAACACTACCAATTCAACATACATGCTCATATACAATGAATACAACCTTATAAACACATACACAATCCCCATCAATCACAAACTAAGACCATAACTCAAGAACAATCAAATAATCGAAACTAATTTTTAATTCAAACATAAATAAAAAAAACACAAAAATAATGACATTTAAGCTAGACATTACCTCCAAATCACTCCTAACATTAAATCCAGTAACAACCATAGCAAAATCGAACCAAAAATTGAACACCCACAAAAAACCCAAATTTTCGAAATTATTCAAAACCCTACACTATTGATATATTCGTGTAGAGAATTGAAAATGATTCGATTTGGTTATTTATATGACGGTTTTGGACACCAAAATAATATAAAACGAAGGGTTTAATTTTGTTGAAGGGGAAGAACAAGAAAGAGAAAAGAGAGACTGGAGAGATGAGACGAGAGAGAGAGTGAACAGATGGGGGTGGGGGTCTCGGGTAGCTTTTTAGGAAAAGTAAAATTTTTAGTTTAAAAAGTCAAAAACTACACCCCGTAAATAATACTTGACCCCAAATTAATCTAATTAACTCCCAAAATTATCAACTAAATAATTACGGGTAAAACTAATAAATTTTATTTCGTGAATGAAATAAATAAACACTCTTTTAAAATTATTTTTAGTACGAAATTATATACTCCACTCAATTGGTGGATAAATATTAAAATTTTTATTTTCTCCAAAAATTAAAATAATTATGCACAAATTTTTTATAAAGCCCGGATTTTACAGAATTGTAAAAATATTGAATTTTTGAATATTTTTATAACTCGCCCAAATACCAATGAGGCATAGATAAGATACCGGGTAAAATTTTGGTACTAATAAAATACCGCTTTGATACCAAAAATTTCCAAATATTCTAAATCTCCCAAGAATGTAAAAATACTAAATTTGGGAATACTTTCATAATTTAAACAAAATAAAACTTTGTACCCGAATAAAATATCAGATAATTTTTTTTTGCGGAACTAAAATACTGGTTCGATCCCCAAAATTTTAAAACAATTTCAATTCGGCAATATCGATAATACCATTCCTCCTCTTTTGAGAAAAACAATAAAATATTTAAATAATAATATTAATAAACCCTGAAGATTCGGGTTACTACACGAGTGGCAAGGTTTACTCTACCAAAGAGTTAAACATGAAGTTTCTCTTGACAGTACCAAACCATCTAGAACCTAGAATGAACTCTTTGAGAGACAGAGATCTGACAAAAGTCTCTTATGATGTTTTGTATGGGGTACTTAAGACTCATAAGTTAGAGCTGACTTAGAAAAAAGCTATTCAAGCCAACCATGGTAACATGGTCAACACCTCATGTGCCCTGATTGCAAATGAGTCAATCAAGAAACTTGAAGCGGCTACAAGGAATCTGAAGATTGAAGAGATAAAAGATGGAGAAAGCAGTGACATGATTAGTGAGGCACATGAGGATGAGAGTGAGTTCTATACCATGGCTGAGCTAAAGGTTCTATATTTCTGTAAATTCAATGTTTGTAACTATGTAATAAGTTTTAATTATGACTTGGAAGAAGATCACAAGATCATGCCTCAAGAAATTTGAAGACAAGATGAAGAATAAATATGTTACAATATTAAAGAATAAAATTTGTCTAAGTGATGATTCGAGAAGTGTCAAAATATACTGATTCGAGAAGTCATCCATTCGAGAAGTTGTTAGGAACTATGTTGTTTCATGATGATAACTAAATTAACTTAGTAAAAATTGTACAAGTAAAATGTAGCCATCAACAGATAACATGCTTATGCAGTATCCGTTGATGGGAAGCTTATCTACGGATAAGACTCAATGTAACATGCTTTTGTATTTCTGATGTTGAAGTTGAAGTATTCTTGTTAGGCTGAATAAGTCATGTTGATTATTAATAGATATGTAGAATAGGGAGGCTAATTGTAAATAGTTTATGCCTTGTAATTTTACATAAGTGAAATTGACTGTCAATGGATAGCTTAATTAGCCTTCAACGGATGTGAACAATGTACTGTCTACGGATAGCAGTACTAGCTATCTACGGATGTGATCAAGATACTCTCAACGGATACAACTCAAATAGCTTCTACGGATACACACCTTGTGAAAGGGACAAGTCAGACAGTGCACATAGGTTGACAAACTACACAAAGCATGGAAGCCATTATTTCTGGAAAGGTCACGAGAAGAAGTAGCATTCTGTTTGCATGGTCAAAAAGTAGCATTTCCATAAAAGACAATCAGCCAAGAAGGGCAAGCTACCAACACATGGACCACTACTCAGAATGGAGAAACAAGGATCTTGAACAGATTTACTTTTTGTATTATTGAATGTTCAAAATATCTTGTAAACTTGGGATATATAACCAAGTGAAGCATAATTCTAGGGTAAGAAATCAGTAAGGCAATTTAGAGAGCAAAAAGCAATATCCTTTGTAAATTGCTGAAGCTAGAATTGTGTATTTGCAGCTGTGTGTTTATTCATAAACATCACAAAGATTTCTTCAAATAAAAATCTCTCAGGTGGACAAAACAATCCACCTGAATTTTTAATTCTTTTGATTTTATCTTGTTTGTTTTTCTGTTCTTGATTTTACTTTCATATTTCTACTGTCAAGAACTAAAGAAATTTTAAAGATTGTATTCAACCCCCCCTTCTACAATCTTGGTTCATTGTCTGGGAATAACAACTGGTATCAGAGCTAGCTTCTAACACACAAGAAGTTTAAAGATCTAAAGACATCTGAATCATGGGTCAGAAGGATTATAGAGTCAAAATACCAGTTCTTTATAGAGAAAATTATTTTCACTGGAAAGTAAAAATGCGTCTACATCTAATGTCCATGGATGAAGGATATGTAGAGTGCATAGATCATGGCCCTCATGTACCAATTAATGAAGCCAAACACCTCAATAGCTCAAGCACCTGCAGGAGCTCCAAACACCATTCCAAAGTTACCTTCAGAATGGACTCCTGAGGACAACATTGCAGTTCATAAAGATAAGAAGGCCATGAATATTTTGTTCAATGGTCTTGATTCTGACATGTTTGACAATGTTATTAACTGTTCTACAACAAAGGAGATTTGGGGCACTGTCCAAACCATCCGTGAAGGGACTGAGCAGGTAAGGGAAAATAAGATGCAGCTCCTCATACAATAGTATGAACACTTTCACTTCAAGAGTGGAGAATCTTTGAATGATACTTTTAGTAGATTTCAAAAATTGGTGAATGGATTGAAGTTGTATGGAAGAGTGTATCAAATCAAAGATTCAAATCTTAAATTTCCCAGAGCCTTGCCAAGGGAGTGGAAGCCTATGACTGTTTCCTTGAGAAACACTCAAGAGTATAAGGACTTTACTCTTGAGAGGCTGTATGGAACCCTAAAAACATATGAGCTGGAAATGGAGCAGGATGAAGAAATTGAGAAAGTCCAAAAGAAAACCGGATCTATTGATTTAGTAGCAAGTGTTGAAAAGGCCGAGGACATGAAAGAAGAAGCTACTAAAACTACACCTAGCCAAAGTGCTTGTAAAGGTAGAGCTGAATCAAGAAAGTGCAAAGGAAAGATGATTGAAGAAAGTGAGCCCTCCAATCAAGAGGAGATGGATGAGCTAGATGAACATTTAGCTTTTCTGTCAAGAAAATTCTCAAAGCTCAAGTTCAAGAGAAACCCTGATGTGTCCAAACCATTCAGAAAGGACTCTCAATGAAACAAGAACTTTATCGAGAGGTCCAAATTTAAATGTTTCAATTGTGGAATGGGAGGTCACTTTGCCAATGAATGCAGAAAACCAAAAGCTGAGAAGAGTGACAGGAAGTTTGAGCCTGTTGATTACAAGAACAAATACTTTGATCTTCTCAAGCAAAAGGGTATCTCGTCTCAGAGGTACAAAGAGTGCTAGGAGGGTAATAGATCCAATGAGGTCCAGCCTGTAGTCTAGTCTCTAGAAGGTCATAGTGGCCTTCAAAAGAGGGAGAAATCCCGCTTGCTTATTAACTTAGCAAAAAAAAAGGGTAGAGAATTCATAACACAGGACTATGACTGGGCTGAAGATGAGAATGATTCTGAGGACACTGAATTTGTGAACCTTGTACTGATGGCTGATTCAAGTGAGCAGGAGGCCAGTTTATCATCCAATCAGGTAATTACCACCAATCTCTCTGATCTTTCTACTGAGGAATACAATAGTGCAATTAATGATATGTCCACTGAATTGTACCACATGCGTATTTCTCTTAAATCACTTACTAATGAAAACACCAGGATTAAAGATGCTAATCAGTTTTTAAGTGATAGGAATGCAGTTCTGGAAACTCAATTGATTGAGTTTGAGAAAATGAGAGTAGAGTGTCAAGTTGCCAAGGATGATTTGCTAACTGTGCTGAAAAGAGAAGAAATTCTCAAAGCACAGCTAGCTAGAGAACATGAAACAATAGCTAGATGGACTGATTCCAGGAATGTTACCACAAACATTATTAAGGCTCAAGGTGTGGATACATTCTACAAGGAATCAGTGAGAAAAGATAAAAAGAAGCTAGATGTTGAATATCTAGGAGATGACACTTCTATGGATAGTGAGCATCCGTTGAAGGGTAATACCTCTACGGATAGTAAGCATCCGTTGATGGACAACACCTCTCCGGAAGTGACTTGTCCAAAGAAGTGTACATCTAGTGTTAGTTTAGAGAAACTTGAGAAGCTGAACAAATAGTATGGTCCAACCAACAAAAATTTTGTTCAGGGAGAATGTAGCGAAACCAAAGCTAAGGATGTCAACATAGGTCACTTGTCCAACAAGCAATTGAAGGGCAAGTTAGAAATTATAGAGGTCAAGGCTGAGGTGAAAAAGAAAAACAACAGAAATGGTAAGGTAGGGATTAGCAAGCATAACAACTATACACCTGACAAGTATGCTCCTAGGAAAACTTGTGTAAAGTGTGGTAGTGTTAATCATTTATCTGCCAATTGCAAAACTGTTAAAACTTTATCTGTTCAAATGCCAATGTCTGTACCCAGTATGCCTATGCCTGCTATGCATAACATGTTTGCTCATACTGATCATGCATCAAATCTGTATGCCAACATGCCATTTGTTTCAAATCCTTATATGAATGCATTCACAATGCCACAAATGACATGGAGCATGCCACACATGAATGCTATGTATGCACAGAATTCTCAAATGCCTGCATCAAACATGTATGCATATGAACATCCTCAACATGTTATCTCTCAGAGGTCAACACCCAGGGTCAAGGTTGATTTAACTCAACCTGAGATTAAGGTGCAAAATGACAAGAAAGGCAAAGTTAAAGCTAACAGGAAAGGACCCAAGGAAACTTGGGTACCAAAATCAACTTGATTTGGTTTTTTTTGTGTGCAGGGATACATAAAGAATCTATGGTACTTAGACAGTGGTTGTTCTAGGCACATGACTGGAGATTCTACCCTGCTCACAGAGTTTGTGGAGAAAGCTGGCCCTAGAATTACCTTTGGAGATGACAACAAAGGTTACACTAAGGGATATGGCTTGATTACAAAGGAAAATGTCATCATTGATGAAGTAGCACTAGTTGATGGACTTAAGAACAATTTGTTGAGTATTAGTTAACTGTGTGATAAAGGTTTCTCAGTTTCATTCAATCAAGGAGCCTGTGTTGTTTCCAACAAAGAAAACAACAATGTGGTGTTGACAGGATACAGAAGAGGTAATGTGTATATAGCTGACTTCAACTCAACTAGTTCAGATTCTATCACTTGTCTTTTGAGTAAATCAAGTAAGGATGAGAGTTGGCTATGGCATAAAAGACTTTCATATTTGAACTTCAAGTCTATGAATGATCTGGTAAGAAGAGACCTAGTTAGAGGACTTCCTCAGTTGGAATTTTCCAAGGATGGACTTTGTGATGCTTGCCAGAAAGGGAAGCAAAAGAAGATTTCTTTCAGAAGCAAGCTGGACTCATCAATTGAGCAACCTCTACAGCTGTTACATATGGATTTATTTGGACCAGTAAATGTCATGTCAATTTCAAAGAAAAGATATTGCCTTGTGATTGTGGATGAATTTTCTAAATTTTCATGGACATACTTTCTGCACTCCAAAGATGAGGCAAGTGAAATCATAATCAATCACATCAAGGCTGCTAACAACCATCCTGATCTCAAAGTAAGAAGAATCATGAGTGATAATGGCACTGAGTTTAAGAATTCAACAATGAGGCTGTTTTGTGAGGATAATGGAATCATTCATGAGTTTTCTGTAGCTAGAACACCACAACAAAATGGAGTGGTGGAAAGAAAAATTAGAACTCTAATTGAGGCTGCAAGAACAATGCTAGGAGAATCAAAGTTGCCCACTTATTTCTGGGCTGAAGCAGTTAACACTACATGTTTTACTCAAAACATCTCTTTGATCAATCAAGCAAAAGGGATGACTCCATATCAGCTGCTCAAAGGAAAGAAACCATCCTTGAATTTTCTACATGTCTTTGGCTGCAAATGTTTTGTATTAAGAAACCAAGCTGAACATCTTGGAAAATTTGAGGCAAAGGCAGATGACGCCACTTTTGTGGGATATGTAGCTGGAAAAGCCTACAGGGTTTTTAATCACAGAATCAACATTGTTATGGAATCTTTACATGTTGTTTTTGATGATGCCAGAATTCAAGGTCTCACTGATGAGGGTTTTCATGAAACTCTCAGGTTTGAGAATGAGGTGGAAGGTCTATTTTATGATGATGAAGGTGATGATTATGAGGATGAATCAGTCCCACCAAGAATGACTATTTCAAATATGAATAACTCAAGTTCAAATGAGCCATCCATAGAAGGGACAATTGGAGCATCCGTAGGAAGCCAAAATGGAGCATCCGTAGAAAGCCAAAATGGAGCATCCGTAGGAAGCCAAATTGAAGCATCTGTGGGTGGATCACAACACAGAGTTACCACCCCAATAAACTCAGGGGGAGTTTTTCTGAGTCATGGATGAACCTCAACTCCACATGATCATGCTTATGAGAATGATGCTTCATCTTCAAGATCTACACCTGCAACAAGAAGGAAATGGACAAGGGATCACCCATTTGAACTGATCATTGGTGATGCATCCTCAAATGTCCAAACTAGAAGAGCTACTCAAGATGAATGTTTATACAATAGCTTTCTTTCTCAAGAAGAACCAAAGAAAGTTGAGGATGCTCTTTTAGATCCAGATTGGGTATTAGCTATGCAAGAAGAGCTAAACCAATTTGATAGAAACAAAGTATGAAAGCTGGTACCCAAACCTAAAGATAGAAGTGTTATAGGTACAAAATGGGTATTCAGAAACAAGATGGATGAAAATGGCATTGTCACAAGGAACAAAGCTAGATTGGTACCCAATTTCAAGGTCTATCAAATGGATGTCAAGAGTGCCTTCTTGAATGGGGAACTGGAAGAGGAGGTGTATGTCAGTCAACCTCCTGGTTTTGAAGATCCAAATTATCCAGAATTTGTCTACTTCCTACTCAAGGCACTCTATGGACTGAAGCAAGCACCTAGAGCCTGGTATGACATTGTCACAGTTTCTTTTAGAGAATCACTTCACTAGAGTTACTGTTGACAAAACTCTTTTCTTTAGAAATGTTAATGGCTCTAGTATACTTGTTCAAATTTATGTAGATGACATAATCTTTGGGTCTATAGATGAGAAGCTTTGCAAAAGGTTTGCCAAACTTATACAAAGTAAATATGAAATGAGCATGATGGGTGAACTTACCTATTTCCTTGGATTACAAGTTAAGCAAGTGAAAGAAGGAATCTTCATTAGTCAAACTAAATACATCTGTGATCTATTAAAGAAGTTTGATCTAATGGATTGCTCTCCTGCTAAAACACCCATGCCAACAACCACTAAGCTTGAATTGAATACTAAGGAAAAATGTGTGGACATTTCAAGCTATAGAGGCATGGTGGGCTCACTTTTATATTTAACAACTAGTAGACCTGATATTATGTTTGCTACATGTCTATGTGCTAGATTTCAGGCTGATCCTAGAGAGTCTCACTTAATTGCTATAAAGAGGATTTTCAGATATCTAAAGGGAACACCAAACCTTGGCATTTGGTACCCTAGAGAATCTGGTTTTGATCTAATTGGTTATTCAGATGTAGACTATGCAGGTTGCAAGATTGACATAAAAAGTACAACAGACACCTATCAATTTCTAGGAAACAAGCTTGTCTCATGGTTCAGTAAGAAGCAAAGTTCTGTCTCTACCTCTACAGCTGAGGCAGAATATATTGCTGCTGGAAGTTGTTGTGCACAGATACTTTGGATGAAAAATCAACTAATAGACTATGGTCTAACATTTAATAAGATTCCAATATTCTGTGACAATACTAGTGCAATCGCCATAACTGAGAATCCAGTGCAACACTCAAGGACCAAGCACATTGACATAAAGTATCACTTCATCAGGGAACATGTGATGAATGGTACTGTGGAACTTCATTTTGTTCCAAGTGAACAGCAAATTGCAGACATTTTTACCAAGCCACTTGATGAATCAACATTCTCAAGGTTGGTAAGTGAGCTAGGTATGCTTAACTTCTCTTAATTCATTTAAATATCTGATAATTTGTAATGCATCCAGTGTCAACATGATTTTCATGAGAATTAAAACTCTCTGAAAAAGAAGAATTTTGTCTAAGTCAAAATTTCTCCCTCTACGGATATCCAGATCCGTTGATGGTCATTTCTGACACTGGAGTTTCTTTGTCTACGAATACCATTTTACACCTCTACAGATATCGAATCCCAAAAGGTAAAATCCTATCCATAGATAGTTTAGTTTAATCGTAATTGCTAAAGTCACAATCTTATCCGTAGTTACATGCGTACAATACGTGTATGTAATTACAGTAAATTCATGGCTTTACTTTTCAATCCATTATTTTTAAACGGTTACTTTCTTACCCAATCAGATTATTCTGGTTTTATTAGTGAATTATTTTGGGGGAGTATAAATTGAATTTTACTCTCAGTTAATCTTCTTCTCTCTCAAAGCAAAAATCTCTCTCTGTAAATTCAAAGCTTACATCAATTGCACCAACCAACAAGACTATGTCTCTCACTGGTTTCACATATGAGAAGAACAACTTCACAGCTCTGGTGGACTTCGAAGAGAAGAACGCATCATATCACACTATGATGAGGTTTTTCCAGAACGGCAAGCTCCCAAAATCTATGTTCGAAGTCCCCAAACTATACTTTGAGGTAATTGAAGCAATCTGGGAATCAGTTGTGTTTGATTCTGTCAATGCTACCATTACCTTTGTTCTTCAAGGTAAAGAATATGTGATTAACAGTGATGTTATTACTGCTTGCTTAAATTTGCCTGAAAATAATAGGTTAGAAAAGCATAGTGATACTGATGTGATTAACATGCTGAATCTGATTAACTATGCTTTACCTACGGATAATTTAAGTAAAATTAAGAGAAAAGACATGGTCAAAGAATGAAGCTTTTTCTTTGATGCCATTCTTAAGGTTTTCTCTGGTAAGATTAGCAACTATAATGTAGTTACATTCTCTATGCTTGACATTGCTTATATGCTTCTAAGTGATAGCTTTTATAACCTAGGATCCCTAATTCTTTATTAACTAGGTGCTAAATTAGGGAATTAAGCATCTAGAAGTAAGAATGTCTATTATGCTAGATTTTTCATGTTACTAGCTAACCATGTAGAAGGTAACCTGGTGATTCAATTCCCTGCAAACTCCAAGGAGTGTTGGGTTCAAAATAAGAGAGTCCTTGAGGACTTGAATAGGCTGAACCACAACAAGGAGGTTCAATTGGTGTATCCACCAATTTTCAATGTAGCTCAAGAGGCAAAGGTGAGGCAGGTAATCTCCTCAACTGTTCCAACCTGTAATGTTACTTCTTTGATTTCCTGTTCCACCATGGAGGTTGGAACTGTCCAACAACCTCCTACCCAAGTGGCCACCTCTAGAATTCCTAAATCAAAATCCAGAAAGCCAACCTCAGGTGCTTCTCAAAAGGCACCTGTTGTAAAAACTACCCAAGCCCTTGAGGGGAGTGTGAAGGAGGTAGTAAGTGGTGAGGGAAGGGGTGCACATCAAAGAAACCCCAAGAACAAAGAGGGTGAGATAAGTGTGTCCCAGCCTAGCCACCCTGTATCTTCTCAAAAATATGCAGTGGTTGAAAAAGAATTAATCACATCCCTAGTGACATCCTCCCAAAAGGATGTTGCTATTGAAAATAGTCCCCAACCAGGGACACAACACAAGAGGGATATGGACACCAGAAGCCCCACAGATACATCCAAGGCCTATGAAAGGAGAAAGAGGTCTAAACCATCTGGGGTTGCACAGGGATCACACACAGTGCCAATGACACCATCTCAAATTCAGTTTGATGTGGCTCTAGTAAATGTGGAGTCACAGCCCCATTCTTTATCTATTCAAACTGAAACAGAAATACCAAGCTCACCTACTCTCTCTTTGGATGTGGATATGATTCACACATCCATTCCTGATTCTCCATCTTTAACCTTCTTGGAGAAGCCCCACTCTGAAATTGGTGGTCATCATCTTTTTGATGATTTGTTGGACCACCAATCTATCATTTCTAAGACTCTGGCTCCATCTGTGGCTCTCAATTTAAAATCAATCTCCACAAATTCAGACTTAGTCACCATTTCTAGATGTAACACCCCTAGATCCGGGGTCGGATATCCAGGTTGTCACTACCACTTAATTCCCAATTTACAATGCTTACCACGAGTTAATAACCATCACATACTATGACCCCTTCAAGTTATTACATCACACAGATTATAGTCTCAGAAACAATAATTAACATAACCATAGAGTCATCAAATCCATCAAATTTAAATTATTACAGACCAAGTGTTATTGTGACGCCCCCAAATCCGGGGTCAGAAGATTTGGTCGTCACACTAAAATCTCAATTTCAAACAACCCGTTAAATATTAAACCAATTCAAATATAACATCTGCGACCCCAACTCTACCAAGATCTTTTAGGCTATAGTGCTAGAAACAAGAATCCAAAATTTACTAAACTTTAACTTCCTTTTACAATAATACTCTTTGCACAAATTCTATAACACTGGTATAACTTCGATAAGAAGTATACCAGACAAACTAATCTTATACAATATAGTATTTACTAGAAATAAACTTTATGCAATAACCTTAAATTAGATCCCAATGCTCTGCATCAACTCGTCTTCCCAACGTCATCTTGACTCTTCTCGTTCCACAATTATACAATTAAATACTGTCAATCTACCTTTCTCTGGAGAGTTTAAAAGGTGAAATAAGCAAGGATGAGCGGAGACATCCTCTTGTTTTACTGAAATATCAAGGGTAACAAGCAAGAGTGAGCAAAAGAAGCTCAACAAGTATATAGTACTGCACATGATAAATAATAATGCAACAATATCAATGTATGAAAAGAAATAAACTCAACTGGGGGTAAGATAATAATGCAATGATAACAATGTACGAAAATCAGCTCAATTGGCAAAATGAACAACAATAATTGTGTCAAACTTTAAATTAGAATTGGATTTTTACTGTGACACAACGAGTTAAAGTGGATGATCAGTCACACTAAAACTCCGGATCATACCTTACGGTATGTCCAAATACTGAACTGGATCCAAGGCCACATTGGCCATATAATAATACTCATACTCTGACTGGCGTCTGCAGTCCTTAAAACATTTCATTTTAATAAAAACTTCCAATTCCAATCTAATACTCAGATTAGGTGTCGGAACAATCGACTACCTGGTTAACTCAAATTAATGCTTTCAAATGTCTGATTCAGATTCTCAGACTAGGTTAGGTAAAAACAATTACACATGAATCAGGTTTCAATAAATAAGAATCAGGATTAAATCTGGAAATAACAAGATGCTGCAAGGTATGAATTATGAATCAAAATAGAACTCTCAAGCTGGAAATAAATAGGTTGTCTCAATCACAGGATAAGGATATGAACTGGTTATGCAACAAGTAATTGAATTAAGAATTGCAAAACAGGAATCTTACTACGATACTCCGAACAAAAGAGTACGAGTTAGTAAACTTGCCTTTGGTCCTTCGCTATCACGTAAAGCTGAAGTAATATGATTCTCTTCTTCTATCTTATGTCACCATAATTTTCTTTACCAGCCAACGAACTTCAACAAAATCTTAAAGTTCAGAATTAAATAAAATAAGCTAACACGAATATCAAGATTAAATCTTCACAGTAAACCACTTCACAATAATTAACATCCAGAAAATGTGGTTAAACAAATATTCGATTTAAAATAAATTTCAACTCACCAAAATAAAACCATACGAACACTAAAATTACATTGTGCTCTAAAACCATTTAAAACGTACAATATACATGTATAATCATCTAGAAATTTCAATACACACTTTAACTAATATTTGAACTTGCATAACAATCTGAATATTTCCATACACACATATATATAAATACAAATTAACCATTGCAATTTACACACGCTAACTAGAATCACTTAACAAAATCCGAATAACTATTTAACACTAAACTTAAACAATTAACATCAAACGAATTTAGCAAATTTTGGCACATATATAAAAATACAACTTAACCATCTGACACAATTTATAAATGATTAATTACTAAAAATGAATTTACTAACTAACAAAAATTAAATAAACAATAACGAAATGATAATTAACACATATTAAGTAAAAACGAATTTACAACTAATTACTACAAAAATGAATTTATAATTATCATAAATTAATAAACAAAAACGAATTATTAGCTAATTACTACCAAAAACGAATTTATAATAACAACACATAAATAATAAAACGAAGTAATTAAACTAGAGTTTCGATTTATACCTACACAAATACTGATTCTGGCTAGCACAAGAAATTCTTTGAACTGCGGGGGTGATTATGCTTCTTCTTGTCGGAAAAACGAAGGTGGAAGGGTGGCCGGAAAAGCTAAACAGAAACTGGCGCGACGGCGTTGAAACCCACGGAGGAAGGTGGCGTCCTGGCCGGAAATACAAAAGAACGGCAAGGCTGAAAGAAACGGGGGAGGGGAGGCTGAGCGCGGTGGTGGTGCGCGGTGGCGCGACAGTAGGCGGCGCTACGCGCGGAGGAAAAACCGGAGATGAGTGCTGCGCGGAAAAGAAATGCACAAGGGGGGGGGCAGTGCTTCTTTTCTTTCTTTTTGTTTGTGTCCGCATGTTTGTTTGTGTATATAATTAGTTAATAGATTAGTTTAGGAGATAAGGTTAGGTTGGTTAGGTAGTGTTATTAATTAACACAAAATCTACCCCTAACGCCAAATAGCCTCGTACTGAACGATTTTTAATGAACGAAAATTCTAAAAAAAAAATATACTTGATAATATAAAAATAATTCCCAACCACTAAAATATTTTTAGAACGAAATTATAACTTCCACTCAATTAGCGGATAAATATAAAAAATTTATTTACTCTAAAAATTAAAATAATTATGTACAAAAATTTTATAAGACCCGGATTTTACAGAATTGTAAAAATATTGAATTTTTGAATATATTTATAACTCACCCAAATACTAATGGGGCACATATAAGATACCGGGTAAAATTTTGGTACTAATAAAATACCACTTTTATACAAAAAATTTCCAAATATTGGAAATCTCCCAAAAATATAAAAATACTAACTTTTGGAATATTTTCATAATTTAAACAAAATAAAACTTTGAATCCGCATAAAATATCGGATAAAATTTTGGCGCAACTAAAATGCCGGTTCAATCCCCGAAATTCTAAAACAAACTCAATTCGACTATATCGATAAAATAATCAGCTTTCACAAAACTTTTAAATAAATACACACATAATTTCATTCCTCCTCTTTGAGAAAAACAATAAAATATTTAAATAATAATATTAATAAACCCTGAAAATTCGGGTTACTACAATCTACCCACATTATAAGGATTCCGTCCTCGGAATCATCTGAAGAAGTCACTAAGGTTCTTTTTATAACTTCCAACTCTGGTTGCATCCGCAATAATACTAACTCTTTAATCTTTGATACTTGTTCTTTCTTGTCTGGGATTTCTACCGATTCCTCTATATAGGGCAAATCCGGTTGTACCACTACACGTTATGCGTTACTAGTAATCTAATCACATCTTGATCCGCTTTGACTCTTGGTAATCCCACCGCAAAGGTTAACTAATTCCAACCTGCTTGGCATACTTCCAGGATTATTTGAGATAATCAGATTCATGATATTTTGAAGTGAAAAGATGTCGTATCATAACGAGTGTCCCACAATTGTGGTTATCGAATTACGAATTTCAAAACAAATGTTTTTTTTTCTGAAATAAAAGAATTACTGAGAGACCAATAGTTAAGACATTACTAAAGGTAATTAGCCTTCTTGTGATGCACAACACACAAGTGATGGCGTCCCATCAAACTTCTATCACACAGACATATAGTCCTTGTGTCCCCTATAAATAGGGTTGTTCGTCTCAGCTGGAGTAGAGAAATATAAAATGAGTCTAAAGTCAAATTAACAATTAAATCTTTTTGATGAGAAATTCTCAGATACACCCTTGGATTACAACTGAACAGATTCCAAAGGTACTATTCCTGGAGAAAAGAATCACCAGAACAGAAATTACTGGCACAATACGAAGAAATGATGATTTATCAATAATAGAGTTATTCACTGTTGAAGAAAATTAGAAATTAAAATATCAAGACTTGACAAGGTTTTAGAAATCTGAAAAAAATAGGCATCAAGACAGCCTTTAACAAATTTGAACCCAAGAAAAGGTGAACACAATATCAAATATAAATTCAGAAGGCGGAATATTTTCACAGACAAAAGTCTTACTTAAAGGAGTGTTGAATAATTTATTAAGAAGGAAGGTATTGCCAAGGTCTTCAGGCATGTCTTCTTTATCAGCTCCTCTGATGGCTCGTCATTCGATTATAAGTTCTTCTGCTACACGTCCTAAGGTTATAGATATCATACGTCATCGTCGACCCGCAATAGTCTCCGAAGATTCCACCACCTATATCTACAGTCGCAAGGATTTCCATCCAACTCAACTTAACTATGCTCAACTATCTCAAACGAGTACCATATCTTAAATTACTCATTGGTACTATATCCAATAGTCCAACACGAACTCTACATGAGCTCTGATGTTCTTACTTAACTATACACACTCCTACACACTCTCATTTCTAGTTTTACTATAACCCTGCTCTGATACCAACTGTGACGCCCCCAAATCCGGGGTCAGAAGATTTGGTCGTCACGCTAAAATCTCAATTTAAAACAACCTGTTAAATATTAAACCAATACAAATATAACATCTGCGACCACAACTCTACCAAGATCTTTTAGGCTATAGTGCTAGAAACAAGAATCCAAAATTTACTAAACTTTAACTTCCTTTTACAATAATACTCTTTGCACAAATTCTATAACACTGGTATAACTTCGATAAGAAGTATACCAGGCAAACTAATCTTATACAATATAGTATTTACTAGAAATAAACTTTATACAATAACATTACACTAGATCCCAATGCTCTGCATCAACTCGTCTTCCCAACGTCATCTTGACTCTTCTCGTTCCACAATTATACAATTAAATACTGTCAATCTACCTTTCTCTGGAGAGTTTAAAAGGTGAAATAAGCAAGGATGAGCGGAGACATCCTCTCTTTTTACTGAAATATCAAGGGTAACAAGCAAGAGTGAGCAAAAGAAGCTCAGCAAGTATATAGTACTGCACAGGATAAATAATAATGCAACAATAGCAATGTATGAAAAGAAATCAACTCAACTGGGGGTAAGATAATAATGCAATGATAACAATGTATGAAAATCAGCTCAACTGGCAAAATGAACAACAATAATTCTGTCAAACTTTAAATTAGAATTGGATTTTTACTGTGACGCAACGAGTTTAAGTGGATGATCAGTCACACTAAAACTCCGGATCATACCTTACGGTATGTCCAAATACTGAATTGGATCCAAGGCCACATTGGCCACATAATAATACTTAAAACATTTCATTTTAATAAAAACTTCCAATTCCAATCTAATACTCAGATTAGGTGTCGGAACAATCGACTACCTGGTTAACTCAAATTAATGCTTTCAAATGTCTGATTCAGATTCTCAGACTAGGTTAGGTAAAAACAATTACACATGAATCAGGTTTCAATAAATAAGAATCAAGATTAAATCTAGCAATAACAAGATGTTGCAAGGTATGAATTATGAATCAAAATAGAACTGTCAAGCTGGAAATAAATAGGTTGTCTCAATCACAGGATAAGGATAGGAACTGGTTATGCAACAAGTAATTGAATTAAGAATTGAAAAACAGGAATCTTACTACGATACTCCGAACAAAAGAGTACGAGTTAGTAAACTTGCCTTTGGTCATTCGCTATCATGTAAAGCTGAAGTAATATGATTCTCTTCTTCTATCTTATGTCACCATAATTTTCTTTACCAGCCAACGAACTTTAACAAAATCTTAAAGTTCAGAATTAAATAAAATAAACTAACACGAATATCAAGATTAAATCTTCACAGTAAACCACTTCACAATAATTAACATCCAGAAAATGTGGTTAAACAAATATTCGATTTAAAATAAATTTCAACTCACCAAAATAAAACCATACTAACACTAAAATTACATAGTGCTCTAAAACCATTTAAAATGCACAATATACATGTATAATCAGCTAGAAATTTCAATACACACTTTAACTAATATTTGAACTTGCATAACAATCCGAATATTTCCATACACATATATATATAAATACAAATTAACCATTGCAATTTTCACACACTAACTAGAATCACTTAACAAAATCCGAATAACTATTTAACACTAAATTTAAACAATTAACATCAAACGAATTTAGCAAATTTTGGCACATATATAAAAATACAACTTAACCATTTGACACAATTTATAAATGATTAATTACTAAAAATGAATTTACTAACTAACACAAATTAAATAAACAATAACGAAATGATAATTAACACATATTAACTAAAAACGAATTTACAACTAATTACTACAAAAATGAATTTATAATTATCATAAATTAATAAACAAAAACGAATTATTAGCTAATTATTACCAAAAACGAATTTATAATAACAACACATAAATAATAAAACGAAGTAATTAAACTAGAGTTTCGATTTATACCCACACAAATACTGATTCTGGCTAGCACAAGAAATGCTTTGAACTGTGGGGGTGATTATGCTTCTTCTTGTCGGAAAAACGAAGGTGGAAGGGTGGCCGGAAAAGCTAGACAGAAACTGGCGCGACGGCGTTGAAACCCACGGAGGAAGGTGGCGTCCTGGCCGGAAATACAGAAGAATGGCAAGGTTGAAAGAAACGGGGGAGGGGAGGCTGAGCGCGGTGGTGGTGCGCGGTGGCGCGGCAGCAGGCGGCGCTACGCGCGGAGGAAAAATCGGAGAGGGGTGCGGCGCGGAAAATAAATGCACAAGGGGGGGGGGGGCAGTGCTTCTTTTTCTTTCTTTTTGTTTGTGTCCGCATGTTTGTTTGTGTATATAATTAGTTAATAGATTAGTTTAGGAGATAAGGTTAGGTAGTGTTATTAATTAACACAAAACCTACCCCTAACGCCAAATAGCCCCGTACTGAACGATTTTTAATGAATGAAAATTCTAAAAAAATATATATACTTGATAATATAAAAATAATTCCCAACCACTAAAATATTTTTAGAACGAAATTATAACTTCCACTCAATTAGCGGATAAATATAAAAAAATTATTTACTCTAAAAATTAAAATAGTTATGCACAAAATTTTTATAAGACCCAGATTTTACAGAATTGTAAAAATATTGATTTTTTGAATATTTTTATAACTCACCCAAATACTAATGGGGCACAGATAAGATACCGGGTAAAATTTTGGTACTAATAAAATACCACTTTGATACAAAAAATTTCCAAATATTGGAAATCTCCCAAAAATATAAAAATACTAACTTTTGGAATATTTTCATAATTTAAACAAAATAAAATTTGAATCCGCATAAAATATCGGATAAAATTTTGGCGCAATTAAATGTGGGTTCGATCCCCAAAATTCTAAAACAAACTCAATTCGACTATATCGATAAAATAATCAGCTTTCACAAAACTTTTAAATAAATACACACATAATTTCATTCCTCCTCTTTGAGAAAAACAATAAAATATTTAAATAATAATATTAATAAACCCTAAAAATTTGGGTTACTACAGTTATCCTCCCAAAAGGTAGTTACCGATATAGCATCTAATTGAAACAATATCGGAACCAAAATGTTTGCTTGATTTAAAGGTCTTACATAAGTCAAACTTAAATATACGGCGAACCAACCAAAGTTGGAACCCTATCCGACTACATCCATCTACCTGGTGTGGGGCTCGGACAAACAGCCTACGGTAGAGCTGCGCGTTTCCCACGTGCTTGCGAACAGTGGTCCTTTGTCTGGCCATGCTGCTGATCTGTTGTGTTGTGATATATAAAGAAAGCAAGAGTGAGCAATATAGCTCAGCATATAATTTAAGTAGTTGAAATATAGCTTTAACCTTTTTGAAAACTTGCGGTCACCTACACGACCATACTTTTCAATACCAAAGTACTACAATAAGTTATTTCGTCAAAACATGTTACCGTTCGAGGATTGAACGAAGAACGCCAATATTCAAATACTGTCACACTATCGGCAACTCAGCACCTTGGCCTTCGTTATAGTGTGCAGTTCAATTCCAATTGGAAGAAGGGGACTTTACTGGAACACACTACGATACCCGCTGATCAGTCGCTGTATCGTAAACACAACTTCTCTACTAGTAGAAGGACGATTTCCTATTCGGTTATCACCCTGGCCGCATACGGGCCTATTATGCTACCTGGCACCTGTTTCATTGCCGAGCATATGGTCACTACCTGGCACCTGTTTCATTGCCGAGTATGACCTCATACTGCCTGGCACCTGTTTCATTGTCGAGTATGAGTTACTTCCAGTCCCATGATGAATCTTATCTTTATATCTGGAACCGAATTTAATCGTCGTTCCCCGAGCGTTACTAGCTCGTTGATAGGTTTAAGCTCACTACCATACTTACTTCCGGAAGTGTTGAGGAAGTAATAATACTATGTGGGTTGACTTCTGTCAACTAATAGAGATTGTTTTATGATTTAAAACACGACCTGGGAGTTAATCGGAATTTTCTAGAGTAACAAAGTTGAAGTTCTTTACTTTGGATAGAGTAGAAACCTCGGGATATGAGTATTTTCGAGGAATAGACAGAGTAAAACCATTTGTTCGACTCCTTGAACTGGATTCCCAATTTTTGATGAGTTCAAAATTATTGATTCGTATTTGAATAATTTAATAAACTCGGAAATGATATTTGGGAACCCCTACTACATTCAAATAATTTTTCTGAAGATCAGAAAATATTTTAATTAATTAAATAAGTCCTTAAATAATTTTTAAATAAGGTTTTATGATTATTAAATCATTTTGGAATATTAAATAAATATTAAATTAATTATTATTAAATAAATAATCAATTGGGAATATTTAATAAACATTTAAATAATATTTATTAAATAATAAACAATTAACTAAATCCTTTTTAAATGAATATTCAAATTAATATTCATTTAATTAAATAATATTCAAACAATATTTATTAAATTAATTAAATCATTTTACAAAAAAAAATATCCAATTTATATTTATTGGAATATTTTTAAATCAATATTTGAAAATAATCTGTCTCCGACAATCTCCGGGTTTTTATGACAGCGTTTATGAAAACTATCTCCGACTCCCAGTCTAAGTTGAATATCAAAATACACTCTACCTCGTAGAGTACCATATACTATGATATATATCTATATCCATATATCGCATATAAAACAATCATTTGATATTTGAAAACTCGTACGATAATCAAAACAAGCATTTATTTAAAGCAGTTATATCACAACAACAACAGTTTACAAAATATCCGAATACTTAAGTTTCGGGTTTGAAAACTTGCCTGGTAGCCTCGGGGTGGTCGGGTCTCGGGAATTGGGATGACGATCTATGAATAGTCATTAAACATCCAATTAGTCCCTTAAACGATTCAATTATACTACGATGCCATATAATAACGAGACTCCTTAACGACACCTTAATTAATCCGTACTAGCCTCTTACAAGTCCATGTTATACGCTCGTCACTTATAGCTCGTAAATATTTTCAAAATCGAATCCTTTTTAAATCGTAACTTAAGTTCGTATCGAACTATCCACTTAAGAGGTTTTCCACTTGCGCACTTTCTTTTCAAACATTTTTGTAAAATCGAAATATTTGAATTTTCACTTAATTCTTTTTGGGACATTTTCCTTTCTGTCTCAACTATATGTCATCAAAGTTTCAGAATTTTCTCAATCTTTTAAGGGGTCCGAATTCAATTTACAATCCTGTGTTTTGTAGCTACTTTTTGTTCTTGAATCACTTACACTACAATGACCATAACTTCCAAACCATAAATCATCTCAACATGAACTTTATATGTATAGAAACTAAAAGACAAGATCTAGACAAGTATGGTCAATATCCTTTAGGAACATAATTATTTATGGTTCGAATGTGAGCTGCAAGACAGTCCTTTGTCCAAGTGGCCTTACAAAGCTCATTCATGACACAACTTTCATTTTCAACCAACATACTCCACCAAACAACTTTAAAATCACCAAAACTCTCACTTTATCATGTATTGGGTCTTAAACATCATAACAACAACATCCATATCAAGTCACAACCATATATCATCAAGATTTCATCATCCAAGCACCAAACTTCCAGGAAGTACACTTATAACAACATATCTTGGAACTAAACTTAATACTTAACATAGATCAAGAGTGAAGAGAGTTTTATACCTTCCTTGGAGCTCTAAAAACTATAATCCTTGAATACAAGCCTTAAAGAAGCCTTATGGAAGCTTAAACCACCTTAATCTTTCAAGAGAAATCAAGAGCAAACTTGAGGTTACTATTCATCCTTAACTTTGAAAAATTATTTGACCATGCTACACTTGATGGATTGCTATGAAATTAAAAACATACCTTTCTTGAACTACGGGAGTGCTAGGGAATTAATTTTGGGATTTATGGATGGTTGAAAGTGGAAGAAGATTGTGACGCCCTCCAAACCCGGGTACAGATTTGGGGAGTCACTCGACCAACGAAACATAATATACCTAGATATAACACATGCATAATATAATAATGACATAAAACACCCCTTAACCAAGACCGCATCCAGATTATGGCATTGAACAAGCTTCTAAGTCATAATATTACAAACCAGTTTTCAGAGTTATTACACAACTTAAAGTTCAAAGCTAGACATTTAGTCTAACTATCAAAATAGACAACTACCCTGCCAATGACAACCACTCGTGGTGATCTCCTAGCTGCTGGAGAACTATCGCTCGCGCTGTGTCTGCTCATACTCTCGCTTCACTGGAATAGGGTTAGAAACAAAACAAGTATGAGCCACAAGTGCTCAGCAAGCATAATATATATCAATCACAGTTCCAAAATGAAAGGAAGTATCACAGTTATCTGAATCAACAATATACAAGCCAAACATATGCTTTTAACAATCTCAATTGAAGAAAGAGGGATTAGAATTGGACTTCTATATTTTTCAAATAAAAAGGTTGAGCTGCTGATCAGTCACGCATCAACCCCGACCTTGCTTATAGCAAATTCCTCCACTAGGATCCATGGCCATCTGGGCCTTAAGTTATTTCGACCATGAATATGGCCCGACCATTATTGGTCTCATTTTAATAACATGCCAATTCTATCACAGAGTATAAGCAATAACATGCATCACAAGATAAGTACACAATGACAAGGTATAATAGTTGCAAAAGAGCTTCAACTGCTTAATATCAAATGAAGTTCAAGAAATAGATTCGGAATGGTTTCAATGGTACAACGTACTCATTTAAGAAGGTCAACAATGGTTATAGTCAATACAAAATGAATTGAAATGAAGATTTCTGATATTCAATACGATTGTGGATTGATCAAGGAATTAGGAATATTCAAGGAAATAACATCAGTTGCTCAAATACGGGGTAAAGATTGAATTATCTGAATTGTTCTGATGGTAACATGCATATAATCATTGAAAACAATATCAATTGAATAAACAAGTAAAGGCACAGATACTTGCCTGGTCTACGTAGCTGACTGCAATCTATCGCGCTTATTCTACCTTCTCCTTTCCCTTACTTCGGGAACTCGATTCTATAATAAACAACTCATAATAATAAGTCTAACTATCCTCGTTCTATCCTCGACATATACTCATAACCATTTTTAAGTCTAAACAAGTAATCAGGTAATTATTAGCATTTATTGAACATTCGATATAATTTACGATACGCAAAACTCAGACACTAGCCTTTATACAAAGCATTTACGGACAATAAAACACATTTTTCAACTCATATAAACCATATAGCACTTATAAATATTTTTAGAACAATATTCGATGCTTATTTGAATTTAAATAAGTCACAAACAATTTTTAAATCAAAAATGGGATTATTAATCCCAATATAAGTATTTAAAAAAAATTTAATCAATTAATATAAAATTAATTGACAATTTCCAAACACTCAAACTATTTTTAAATAATTAAATCAAGCTAGAAAATAATTAAACTTAATTTAAATTAATTAAATCTAATGAATAATTAATTAATAGGAATTAACTGATTAATAAAATTAATCAATTAATTAAATTAATTAATTATTAATAAAAAATAATTAAAATAATTAAATTTAATCAGTTTTCGAATTTAAATAATTAATTATAAATTTACAAAATTTTCTGAATATAAAAATGTATTTTTAAAATAAAAATATGATTTTTTATAAATATTTAAACTATTTTCGAATTATTTTTAAAAATAAAATCCAAAACAAGTTTTCTGAAAATGAATTAGGGTTTCGAAGATTGAAACCGGGTCAAAATTTCGGGTAAACGGTTCGGGAAGAACTGAACGGGTCGGGAAGAACAACCCGGAAAATCCCAGAATCCGGCGACAATTCCCAGATTCCGGCGAGCCAAAAACGTAACAAAAATTGGGGCTTTTGATACCAAAACACTCCTAATAACCATACCAATACATTCCGATAAAAAACATACCAAAAACAACACCGGGACTCCAAACCCGACCAAATTTCGGCGAGCTTAAACAAATTTTCCGATCTCACTAAATCGTACATGAAACTCGACGTTCTTTATGTTAAAATGAAGCTAAGAACACATACAATGAAAGCCCTCTATCAAAAATAATGTCAGATCATTCATATGAACGGACTATTCAAAAGAAGATTTCGGGTAAAAACCCTAAAATCGAATTTCTCAAAATCGAACATAAACATGAAATTAAAGCATGGATTCGTACTAATTAGAACCCTAGGAACATGTTAGAAGCAATCAATTGAACAGAGAATCAACAAAAAAGAAATCCCCAAATTTGATATAAACCCTAATTATAATCCGAATTTCAAAAATTCATAAAAATTCGAAAAATTACCAGATGATGAAACGGTTGGAAGATTCTGAAACTAGAAATCAAGAGCTTTGATTTGAGTACTTGAACTTGAGATTTGGATTCCAATAACACTTTCAAAATTGAATTTGATCTTCAAGAACACGAAGAACGCGGTTCAGGGAATTTTATAGTTTTTGTCTATTTATATATGTATTATACGTAGGATAATGTACGATTCGCCTTTTTATACTTAGTGGAAAATAATACTCCAAACGACATTTTTGGATCGATATTGATCCATTGGATCGCTTTAAATCTTTAATAAAGTAAATTACACGTTTTACGAGGTGATAATTATCCATAAGGACTGATAATTATCCATACCAATACATATCATTTATATAACGAATGCTCAAGAATACTGGGGCTATAACAGATGTATTATTGATATGAACGATATATCAATCGCCCTAAACAATTAGGGTACAGAATAATTTTCCCTTTTTGAATAAAACAGATAATATTGATAGTATCAGATAATAAGGAATATAATAATACGAAGAAATCCTCCGATAATGATTCGGAAACGAATGACGAAGGGATAATAATGATGTACAAAATTTTAACGGGGCCCTTGAATTTTCAAGATGAGGCTCAAACTGAAGATATTTCTAAATGAAAAGATATTCGAAATGGGCTTTTGACACAACAATTAGCATACTATTACTCAATAACCTTAACCATTAAAACTCCAAATACTCCACAATAATTATTCTACACATAAAATATAATTTATATCATTAATAAAGTTTACGGATATTACATCCTTCCCCCCTTAATAGGATTCTGTCCTCAGAATCAGATCAAGGAAACAACTGGGGATACTTCTCTAACATATCACTTTCTAACTCCGAGGTAGACTCTTCCACCTTAGGGTTCCTCCACAAAACTCTTACTAATGCTACAGTCTTATTCCTTAACACTTTCTCCTTACGATCCAATATATGAATTGGTCGTTCTACATAAGACAAATATGTCTGGACCTCTATGGGTTCATATTCTATTATATGGTTCGAATCTGGTCGATACTTCTTAAGCATTGATACGTGACACACATTGTGAACGTGCTGCATGTGCGGGGGTAAGGCCAACTCGTAAGCTACTTTCCCAACTTGCTTCAGAATCTCAAACGGTCCAACATATCTCGGACACAATTTCCCTTTCTTCCCAAACCTGACTAATCCTTTCCATGGTGAAACTTTCAGTAACACTTGTTCTCCAACTTCGAATCCCATATCCTTTCTGGCTAGGTCAGCGTATTTCTTCTGCCGGTTCTGAGCTGTTACCAATCTTTTCTGAATCAATTCAATCACTTCCTTTGTCTGTTGCACTAACTCTGGTCTTATCACTTTTCGTTCACCCACTTCTTCCCAATATACTGGAGATCGACAATTCCGTCCATATAGAGCTTCGTAAGGTGGCATCCCAATACTTGCGTGAAAACTATTATTATATGAGAATTCTACTAAGGGTAGATGATCGTCCCAATTACCTTTAAAATCAAGTGCACATGTTCTAAGCATATCTTCGATGGTTTGAATCGTCCTTTCACTTTGACCGTCTGTCTGCGGGTGATAAGCCGTACTCATTTTTAATTCGGTGCCTAAGCACTCTTGAAAACTTCTCCAAAATCTTGAGTTGAATCGAGGGTCTCGATCAGATACTATTGACACTGGAACTCCATGCCGTACCACGATTTCCTTTACGTATATATGAACTAACTTATCCAGCGAGAATCTCTCGTTAATTGGAAGAAAATGAGCAGATTTCGTCAATCGATCCACAATAACCCAAATAGCATCATGGTTAGTCTTTGTTCTAGGCAATCCTACCACAAAGTCCATTGCGATGTGTTCCCACTTCCACTCAGGAATTTCTAACGGCTGCAGTAATCCACTTGGTCTTTGATGTTCCGACTTGACCCTTTGACACGTAAAACATTTACTTACCCATTCAACAATTTCTCTTTTCATATCTGGCCACCAAAAGTTCGTTTTAAGATCTCGATACATCTTCGTGCTTCCAGGATGAATTGAATACTTCGAGTTATGCGCTTCGTGCAAGATTTCATTCTTTAGTTCCGCTACATTAGGTACCCATATTCGAGAAGCAAACCTTAAGATCCCCTTGTCGTCCAGTTGGCTACATATCTCCTCACCTGTTAAACTATTTGCATTGTCGTTCATGACTTGCTCTTGGAATTTCCGTATCTTTTCCAACAATTCAGGTTGAAATGTTATGGCGTAAATCATCTCTGTCGCGTCCTTCGGAATACGCACTTCTATTTCTAACCTTTCAAATTCTCTGTACAGTTCTTTGGTCATCGTCAGCATATTCGATCTTTCTTTTCTGCTCAATGCATCTGCTACCACGTTTGCCTTGCCGGGGTGATAATTGATAGAGACGTCATAGTCCTTGATTAGCTCCAACCATCTTCTCTTCCTCATATTTAGCTCCTTCTGTGTAAAAATGTACTTCAAACTTTTATGATCAGTGTAAATTTCACATCTCTCTCCGTACAAGTAATGTCTCCATATCTTCAATGCAAATACGATCGCTGCTAATTCCAAATCATGTGTAGGATATTTCTGTTCGTGAGGTCTCAATTGTCTTGACGCATAAGCAATTACTTTGTCATGTTGCATAAGCACACAACCCAATCCTTTGTAAGACGCATCACTATAGATTACAAAATGACCTTGATCATCTGGTAGCATTAACACTGGTGTCGTAGTTAGTCTCTTCTTTAACTCTTGGAAACTCTCTTCGCATTTGTCGTTCCATATGAATCGCTCACTTTTCCTTGTCAGCTTGGTCATTGGAGTAGCTATCTTTGCAAAATCCTGTACAAATCTCCGATAATATCCGGCTAATCCCAAGAAACTTCTAACTTCAGTTGGTGTCCTTGGTCTTTCCCAATCCTTCACTGCTTCAATCTTTGCTGGATCTACTTTGATGCCTTCACTACTTACCACGTGCCCTAGGAAATGAACTTCTCTTAACCAGAATTCACACTTTGAAAATTTTGCGTATAATTCTTCTCGTCTTAAAGTCTCCAACACAATCCACAAATGGTTCGCATGTTCTTCTTCCGTCTTAGAATATATCAAAATATCATTGATGAATACCACTACAAACTCATCCAAATACTTCTTGAAAGTCCTGTTCATTAAATCCATGAAAGCTGCTGGTGCATTCGTCAATCCAAACGCCATTACCAAAAATTCATAATGTCCATACCTCGTTCGAAAAGCTGTCTTCGGTATATCGTCTGGTTTAACTTTCAATTGGTGATATCCTGATCGTAGATCAATCTTAGAAAAATGAACCGCTCCTTTTAACTGGTCAAACATATCATCTATTCTAGGCAATGGATACTTATTCTTGACAGTTAGCTTGTTTAACTCCCGATAGTCTATACAAAGTCTCATACTTCCATCCTTCTTCTTGACAAACAGCACTGGTGCTCCCCACGGAGAAACGCTAGGTCTGATAATTCCTTTGTCTAACAATTCCTGCAGTTGCTTAGCTAATTCCTTCATCTCCACTGGTGCCATTCTATATGGGGCTTTGGATACTGGTTCCGCGCCTGGTGTTAAGTCTATTGCAAACTCAATCTCTCTATCCAGAGGTAGTCCTGGTAACTCTTCTGGAAAAACATCTGGGAACTCACTCATGACCGGAACGTCTTCTAATTTAGAAACTTCCTTCTTTGTATCTATCACATATGCGAGATAAGCCTCACATCTTTGTCTTAGTAACCTCTTAGTCTGAATCATTGTCAAAAATTTCTTCGTTTGTTTCTCTCCTTTAAATATTACTTCTTTCTTATCTGGGGTAATTAAAGTAACCCTCTTATTCTTAAAATCAATGCGCGCATCATAATCAGTTAACCAATCCATTCCTAAAATCACATCAAATTCTCCCAACTTGAAAGGTAATAAATCAACGTAAAAACGATTTCCTAAAATCTCAATTTCATAATGAGGACAATACGAACTGACCGGTATATGATCTTGGTTAGCTATCTCTACATTCAACACTCCACTTAAGGGTTCCATTAAGCAATTCAATTTACGAGCAAAGATTTCTGAAATAAATGATTTAGTAGCTCCTGAATCTATCAACACTTTAGCACTAACAGAATTTACTAGAAATGTACCTGCCACCACATCAACGTCTCTCACTGCTTCCCTCATTGACATGTTATAGGTTCTGGCTAGCGGCTGAACATCAACAGCTGGAGGTGCCTCTATAGCTCGAATCATGTTGTTCACGGGTGCTGGTTGTAATATCCGTGAACTTTATTAATAATATAAATTATATTTTATGTGTAGAATAATTATTGTGGAGTATTTGGAGTCTTAATGGTTAAGGTTATTGAGTAATAGTATGTTAATTGTTGTGTCGAAAGTCCCTTTCGAATATCTTTTCATTTAGAAATATCTTCTGTTTTGAGCCCCGTTTTGAAAATTCAAGGGTCCCGTTAAAATTTTGTACATCATTATTATTCCTTCATCTTTCGTATCTGAATCATTATTGGAAGATTTCTTCGTATTATTATATTCCTTATTATCCGATACTATCAATAGTATCTATTTTGTTCAAAAAGGAAAAATTATTCCGTACCCTAATTTAGGGCGATTGATATATCGTTCATATCAATAATGCATCTGTTATAGCCCCAGTATTCTTGAGCATTCGTTATATAAATGATATGTATTGATATGGATAGTTATCAATCCTTGTGGATAACTATCACCTCGTAAAACGTGAACTTTACTTTATTAAAGGTTTAAAGCGATCCAGTGGATCGATATCGATCCAAAAATGTCGTTTGGGGTATTTTTTTCCACTAAGTATAAAAAGACGAGTCTTACATTATCCTTCGTATAATCCGTATTACATATATACAAAAATATAAAAATTCCCGAACCGTGTTCTTCGTGTTCTCGAAGATTAAACTTAATCTTGAAAGTGTTATTGGAATCCAAATTTCAAGTTCAAGTACTAAAATCAAAGCTATTGATCTCTAGTTTCAAAATCTTCAAACCATATCATCATCTGGTAATTTTTCAATTTATTATGAATTTTTCAATATTCGAATTAAATTAGGGTTCTTGTTCGAATTGGGGATTTCTTTTCTGTTGATTCTCCGTTCAATTGATTGCTTCTAACATGTTCCTAGGGTTCTAATTAGTAGGAATCCATGCTTTAATTTCATGTTTGTGTTCGTTTTTGAAGAATTTAATTTTCGGGTTTTTACCCGAATTTTCTTTTTAATAGTCTGTTCTTGTTATTGATCTGACATGATTTTGGATAGAGGGCTTTGATTGTGTGTGTTCTTAGCTTTGATTTAACACCAGTAGAGTTTCATGTAAGATTTAGTGAGATCGTGTTTTGGCCGGAAAAAATAAACCCGGTTGGGTTGACCGGATTTTTGGAACGATTCCGTGATGTTTGTGGTATGATATGATGTGGGTTGTGTTTGTTTTGTTGTCCTGAGCAAAAGCCCTCAAAGAAACGTAAGTTTTGGTACGTTTTTGGCCGAGAACGGAATCCGGTGGTCGGACGACCGACCGGATTCTGGAAAAACCCAGTTTCCAGCGGGTTGTTCTTGGCGACCCGGAAATGTTCTTGGTGACCCGTTTTGAAACCCTAACCCGACCCGGTTTCAATCTTCAAAACCCTAAATTATTTTCAGGAAACTGTTTTTGGATTTTATTTTTAAAAATAATTCGAAAATAGTTTAAATATTTATAAAAATCATATTTTCATTTTAAAAATACATTTTTATATTCAGAAAATTTTGTAAAATTATATTTATTTATTTAAATTCGAAAACTGATTAAATTTAATTATTTTAATTATTTTTGATTAATAATTAATTAATTTGATTAATTAATTTAGTTTATTAATCAGTTAATTCTTATTAATTAATTATTAATTAGATTTAATTAATTTAAATTAAGTTTAATTATTTTATAGCTTGATTTAATTATTTAAAAATAGTTTGAGTGTTTGGAAATTGTCAATTAATTTTATATTAATTGATTAAATTATTTTTAAATACTTATATTGGGATTAATAATCCGATTTTTGATTTGAAAATTATTTGTGACTTATTTAAATTTAAATAAGCATCGAATATTGTTTTAAAAATGTTTATAAGTGCTATATGGTTTATATGAGTTGAATAATGTGTTTATTGTCCGTAAATGCTTTGTATAAGGGCTAGTGTCTGAGTTTTTATTTTCGTAAAATAGAACGAGCGTCCGATAAATGCTATTAAGTACCCGATTACTTGTTTAGACTTAAAAATGGTTATGAGTATATGTCGAAGGTAGAACGAGGATAGTTAGACTTATTATTATGAGTTGTTTATTATAGAATCGAGTTCCCGAAGCAAGGAAAATGAGAAGGTAGAGTAAGCGAGATAGACCGAAGTCAGCTACGTAGACCAGGCAAGTATCTGTGCCTTTACTTGTTGATTCAATTGATATTGTTTCCAATGATTATGCATGTTACCCTCAGAACAATTCAGATTATTCAATCTTTACTCCGTACTTGAGCAACTGATGCTATTTCCTTGAATATTCCTAACTCTTTGATTAATCCACAATCATGTTGAATATCAGAAACCTTCACCTTCAATTTAGTTTATAATGATGATAACCATTGTTGACCTTCTTAAATGAGTACGTTGTACCATTGAAACCATTCCAAATCTATTTCTCGGACTTCATTTGATATTGAGCAGTTGAAGCTCTTTTGCAACTATTATACAATTTCATTGTGTACGTTCTACCATTGAAACCATTCCGAATCTATTTCTCGGACTTCATTTGATATTGAAAAGTTGAAGCTCTTTTGAAACTATTATACCTTTTCATTGTGTACATTCTACCATTGAAACCATTCCGAATCTATTTCTCGGACTTCATTTGATATTGAGTAGTTGAAGCTCTTTTGCAACTATTATACCTTGTCATTGTGTACTTATCTTGTGATGCATATTATTGCTTATACTCTGTGATAGAATTGACATGTTTTTAAAATGGGACCAATAATGGTCGGAATAATATAAGGCCAAGATGGCCATGGATCCTAGTGGAGGACTTTGCTATAAGCAAGTTCGGGGTTGATGCGTGACTGATCAGCAGCTCAACCTTTTGATTTGAAAAATGTAGAAGTCCAATTCTAATCCCTTTTACTCCCATATAGATTGTTAAAAAGCATATGTTTGGCTTAAACCTTGTTGATTCAGATAATTGTGATCTTCCTTTCATTATGGAACTGTGATTGATATATATTATGCTTGCTGAGCACTTGTGACTCATACTTGTTTTGTTTTTAACCCTATTCCAGTGAAGCGAGAATATGAGCAGACACAGCGTGAGCGATAGTTCTCCAGCAGATAGGAGACCATCTCGAGTGGTTGTCATTGGCAGGGTAGTTGTCTATTTTGTTAGTTAGACTAGACGTCTAGCTTTGAACTTTAAGTTGTGTAATATTAATAACTCTGAAAACTGGTTTGTAATAACTTAGAAGCTTGTTCAATGCCATAATCTGAACGCGGTCTTGGTTAAGGGGTGTTTTATGTTATTATTATATTATGCACGTGTTATGTAAGATCCAGGAAATTACGTGTTAATATTTGATGTGAAATGAAATTTTATTTTCATATCAAAATTTATTAAATGTTTTATCTGTTTAAATGTGTTAAGTTATTCGTTAAATTGTTGAATATGTGACCTTGAGATGCTATGTGAATAATTGTGGTGATTGGAAAATTCTTTTTAAGAGAATGTTATTTTTATTTCGTTTTATTTTAATTATCGAAAAGGAAATTTAGATCATTCCCTAATTATTCGGGAAATTGATATATCATTCGTATCAATAATACATCTGTTATAGCCCTAGTATTCTTGAGCATTCGTTATATAAATGATATGTATTGATTGGATAATTATCAGTCCTTATGGATGATTATCACCTCGTAAAACGTGTACTTTACTTTATTAAAGATTTAAAGCGATCCAATGGATCAATATCGATCCAAAAATGTTGTTTGCGGTATTATTTTCCACTAAGTATAAAAAGGCGAATAGTACATTATCATGTGTATAATACACACACACACACACACACACATATATATATATAGACAAAAATATAAAAATCCCTGAACCGTGTTCTTCGTGTTCTTGAAGATCAAACTCAATTTTCAAAGTGTTATTGGAATCCAAATCTCAAGTTCAAGTACTCAAATCAAAGCTCTTGATCTCTAGTTTCAGAATCTTCAAACCGTATCATCATCTGGTAATATTTCAATTTGATATGAAATTTTGAAATTTCGAATTAAATTAGGGTTTATATTAAAATTTGGGGATTTCATTTCTATTGATCCTCCGTTCAATTGATTGCTTCTAGCATGTTCATAGGGTTCTAATTAGTAGGAATTCATGCTTTAATTTCATGTCTGTGTTCGATTTTGAGATATTCGATTCTAGGGTTTTTACCTAAAATTTCTTTTTAATAGTCCGTTCTTATTATTGATCTAACATTAGTTTGGATAGAGGGCTTTGATTGTACGTGTTCTTAGCTTTGATTTAATATAAAGAACGTAGAGTTTCATGTAGAAATCAGTGAGATCGTGTTTTTGGCCGGAAAACCGAACCCGGTTGGGTTGACCGGATTTTTAGAACGATTCCATGAAAGGCATATGTCTAGGCCTATTTGTAAACACCGAGGATTCTACTCAACTTTATTTAAGATGTAATAAGTAAATAATAAAAATCAAATGTCACAGGAATCTCAGAAGATTATATCTGTCAAAGAATGAAGATTAAAATCATCTACAGACATGAAGTGATTCTACATTGAAAGAAGATCAATTTGTTGATCAAGCCTCAGTGAAGTATTCAAGCTCAGTGGATTTATTAAAGTGACGGAGATTTCAAGTGGTGACAACAAAGATACTGGTTACAGAGTTCTTGAATGAGAAGGAAATGAATCACTGCTTAAAGTCAAACAGATAAAGAATAGACATTGTCGTTAGTCACTCATGAACCAGACCGTGCATTCAGTGTCAACGTACTAATATGTTTATTCTTTATCTAAGTTTTTAGTGATTCAGAAATTAATTGAGAAGTCAACTAATTCTATTTATTCTCTTATAAATAATTAATACTATTAATTAAATTATTTATTTAGTTAATTATTTAAATTAGAATAAAAATGAACTAGGAAGAATTAGGTTTGATCTAGGAAGACTTAGTTTATTGAACTAGGAAGACTCACAAGTGAGTCTTCCCGATTGTCTTCCTAGGCTAAACCTAGTCTTCCCGATTGTCTTCCATTTACATTGTGTTGTCTTCCCGAAAGTCTTCCAAGAGCAAATGCATAGTTTTCCTGCAAGTCTTCCTAGTGCAAATTTCTATTCTGTCAAGTGGTGGTTTGCACGTGGGTTGATTCAAAAGAAATGCTTTATGTTTTAATATAAAAGCAAGGCAGAAGACATAAGACAATATCATTACATTACAACAATACAGAAAGCAAAAAGACAGAAGTTCTCAACATTAAACTCTCAACTGTCTTCTTCATTGCTAAACTGTTCGAGCAATCAATTTTGTTCAAGTGACTTAATTCTTGATATGTTCTTATCATTAAATTCATAAGGATCATTTCACTTGTACTGCTTTGACTTTCTAGCGGATCATAATTCCTAGATTTTATATCGAACTACTTTTTAGTATTCGATCTTTTTTATTACAAAAATAGATAAATTCATGTCGAATTTATTCTAGGTTTGTTTTATTAAGAACCCTTGTAATCAGTGATCAAATTGTAACACTCGTCAAGTTTAATATAAGTTATATTTAACTTGAATATTGTTTCAGTTTTATTCCGCATTAATTTGTTCTTAATTGTTAAATTATTCAAAGGACAAATTCAATTAAACGGTATCGTTTGTATTCAACCCCCCTTATACAAACATATCAGGACCTAACAATTGGCATCAGAGCCTTTTGATTAATATACAAATCAAAGATCCAATTGTTTTGAGATTTTTTTTTAAACTCTGAAATTTTTTATTCTTCAAAAATCTCAAAAGATGTCTACTACTCAGAAAGTTGGTACAATTCAAATCCCCATGTTCAGTAAGGAGCATTATCTTATGTGGAAGAAGAAAATGCTCCTGTTTCTTCAAGTTGCAAATGTTAAATATCTAGGAGTGCTGAAGAATGGTCCCAAAATCCCTATGATTGTTGAGGGAGAGCATATAGAGAATGATGTGGTTACTAGAGCTGCTAGGATGTACCCCAAGGACCCCAAGGACTACACTCCTGATGAGAAAGAGGACTCTACACTGGATGTCTGTCTACAGTTGATACTGGTTGATTGTCTGGATCCTATCATGCATAATCATGTCCTAAACTGTGCTACTGCCAAACACATTTAGGACACAATAGAGATAATCAATGAGGGGACAGAGGAAGTTAGAGAGAATAAGCTGGAAATTCTCACCTCTTCATATGAGCATTTCAGATCAAACCCTGGTGAAGGTATCTCTCAGGTTTTTGAGAGATACAACAAATTAATTAATGATCTGAACCTCAATGGGAAGCACTACACTATCAAGGAGATTAACAAGAAGTTCCTACTGACACTTCCAATTCATTTGGAGCACAGAATATCTGCAATCAGAGAAGCAAGAGATCTTGGAGAGATTTCTCTGGAAAGACAGTATGGTGTTCTGAAGACCTATGAGCTGGAGCAGATTCAACAGAATGAATTATATGGAACTGGAAAGATAGTTGGTACTTCTAATGCATTGACAACAGTAGTCCCACAGAAACTGGAAGTGAAGGTTGTTCAACCTTCCAGTTCTAACTTGGATGTTATTGATGCTGAATTTGGTTTAACATCCATTGATCAATCTGGTGGTGACTACTACTCTTTGGAAGAACTTGTTCAGCTGGAGGATGGTGATTTGGCCATGATAGTCAGGAAGTTTGGGAAGTTCAGATTCAGAAGGAATCCCAATCTTAAGTTCAAGCCCAGATTTCAGAGAGGTGGATCTTCCTCTTCAAGTAGCACAAAGGGTGGCTACAAAACTGGAACTGTGGAAAGAAGCACAATCAGGTGCTACAATTGTAATGAGTTGGTTCACTTTGCTACTGAATGTAAAAAGCCAAAGCAAGTGAGAAGGAACTCATTTGATTCTAGCAAGAAGAATAAGATTGGGAAAGCTTATGTTGCTGAAGGCAAGAGTTGGGATGATACTGATAGTGATGAAGAAGCAGGTGAGATTGGAAACCTTGCTTTAATGACTAATGAGGCTAGCACTTCATCAACTTACATGTTAGAGGTAAAGTTTACTGATACTGAAATGATCTATCATCTTAGTACTACTGTTTCATGTGCACGTAGAGAAAATGATAGAATAATTCTTTTGAACACAACCCTTGAAAAGGAAATAAAAGAATTAAAACTTGTGCATGTTAATCAGGATGAACTAACTGAGAAAATAGCATTTCTTGAGAATAGGATTAAATGTTATATTCAACTGGAAACCATTCTTAAGGGTCAGATCAGTGAACTTAAAGTCAAGGCTAATGCTTACTATAACTCTTGTAAGACTGCTAAAGAAATCATCAATAAACAAAGTATTGGTCATACTGTAGGAATAGGGTATGACTATAATGAGTCTATTGGTGAATTAAGCATAAATACCCCTAATAGAGTCAGTGCTGAAGAAAGGGGTATACCAGATATAATAACCCGAATTTTTGGAAAAATTTAAAACTTTTCTTATTATGATTAAGTGCAGCAGTGAATAGTGATATTGGTGGATGAATAGTGATTTTGAGGGTTAAGAAATTTTTTCATGCCACCTATGTACGAGATGTAGTGTGGATATTCCGAAGTCATATTAGTGATCTACGGAGTAAATAAGTGAATGCAAAGACGATCGGAATTCAGAAATTCCAAATTTTATTTTGGTGTAATATTCGACCGGGCAGCGAATTATATATTATTATATTCAAGAAATGAGATATTAAAATTGAGGATTTGAGGATTTAATATTTTGGAATTTTATTATTTTATTAAAGTCGGTTTAAGGATTCGATGGTTGAAGTGAATAGTGAATAGTTACTATTCACTGCGAGAATTGCGTAGAGTTTTATTCGCTCTTTAGGAAATATTTCGAATCGTTTCAAGAGGAACAAGGCAACATTTACAGGATTAAATATAGACATGGAAGTAACATGTAACAAGATTAATTCGAGGAATGCAACATTTGGATCATCCATGTGAAAGGAAAGCGAACCAGTAAAGCTACTTTAACCAAACTCATGCATGCGCGACACGTGTCCCGGTGACTCACCAAAATGTGATGAATCACCACTTTTTATACAAATATCAGCATTTCAAGCATGATTATCCAAAACAAAAGAAAAAGAAAAGAAGAAAAGAAAGAGAGAAGAACTCTCTTCTTCCCCCCATTCTGCCCAGCAGAAACGGAGTCCAAAGAAAAATCCATAACTCCATTTATATCCATCCTTAAATCACCAAATTTTAACCATAGCTTCTCCACTCCATGGGAAACATTAGTTAAAAATTTCATGGCCAAAAAAGGAGTTTAGCCTAGTCAAATCGCTTCCCCAAGTCAGAGAACAGAAACTGTCCTGCTTTTCCAGTTTCGACCACTCACCTTAGAAAGCTAATAAGTCGAGCTTCAAGCATCCCCTGGTGATTAGATAGGACTCAAAAGAAATCCCTTGAAGAGTAGAAGATGTGGTAAAAAGTTGAGAACCGAACTCTTGTTTTTCGATTTTATATTGATTTTACAAAGTGATGATGAATAGTAACTTTTCATGATTCTTGATTTTGTTTCTTAAGGATTAAGCTTGATAAGGTTTGTTCAAAGCTCAAGGAAGGATTATAAACCATTGTTAGTGTATATGAAGCATCAGGGAAGGTATATAAACCTCTGCCCCTTTTTGTTTATATGAGTTTTGAAGTGGTTTTGATGTTCATGTAAGTTAAGATCATGATTAAGTGATTTAGTGATTGTTTGGCTTTGTTTAATGTGTAAAATGATGGGTGTTGGATTTGAGCCTCACCACTGATCTTAGAGGTGTATGATGGTTGTTTGTTGAGGTTGTGGATGTATGATATGCCCGGTGTGGCTTGGTTATGTTGTGACAAAATTTGGATTATTCGATTTTAAGCCGTCGTAATGCCCGATTTTCGGTAACTCTATAAACTGCCTAGAATCCGAAAACTTAACTGCCTCTTTTGGTTAAATGATAAACATGAGTGTGTAGATCCTTGTTTGTAGTTTACGTGAGCGCAAGAATCATGTTAATCCGATTTACGGTCTATGAGAAAAGTGAGTTTTAGTAAACGCCGTTCGGAGGAACAACCCATCTCTGGTCAGTCACTTTGAGGCTACATTTGGACCACTTAGAAGCCATATTAAAATGTGAAAATTTGAGGAATAATACTAGCGACAGTTGGGAAGGCTCACGAAAAAGATTCGGATTAAAAAGATTATTTTTCGATTTTATAAAAATGTTTTAGCCGAGGTCGCGCAAGTGAAAACCACTAAGAACATGACTTAGAAACCAATGTTGTAAATGGTTAAGTATAACTTGTATTCGAGGATCGATTTCGGACTAAACCTACGACTTAAGTAATTGTCGATTAAACATGGACTTAGTATGAGCCTATAACGAGCTAGTAATTCATTGGTTGTGTTTCACTTACGTGTTTAAGCATTGAGTACAAGTGGATTATCCAGGGGATTAATCGTGCGTTTGCTTTGACTTTGTCTAGATTGTCCGGCATCGTCGCGAACCCCTATCACTTCTCGAGCATCAGGAAAGTTTACTAACCCTTACTCTATTGTTAGAGTGGGCATATTTTCAAATGTTTAATACTTGTTGATTCAAAAATATATCTATATATATATATTCTTTGTTCCAAGTATCGTACAAGTTTTCTCATTCTATACTTTATTTTAAGTTATAATATTCTGATAATGCATATGGTATATTATGCATGTTTTCAAACCTCACATCGTATATAGATGTGATAGTATGAAAACTATTGAGATTATAGTATATGCATATGATAGATGCATGCTTTCAAACCTCACATCGTATATAGATGTTGTGATAAATAAGATATTGAGATATATGCTATGTGTTCATGATTTCGAATCGATATTTATGATGCTAAGTATAAGTTGGACTTATAAGCTATGGCTATGGTAATATATATATAAGTCGATAGGTCAAGAAAAACCCTCAGTAGGGGGTATGTACTCTGTATTTATTCTACGGACCGGGAATGGTATCAGTTGTTATCTAGGGTTATATTATTATTATTATTTATTATCCCTTATTTTGTTAAGAAAGTATTTGGGAATTACTCCTAAATAAATATTCTTTATTAAATATAGTTTTCATTAATTATTTAAAGCCCTACTTCTTAAGGAAGTATTTTGTGAAAACTATTCTTTAACCCTAGATAACTAATAAAGTTTTATTCAGGCAATTACAAATATAATTAGAGAAGGTTCCCAAATCTATTTCCCTTTTAAGTCTATATTCAGAAAGACTTAATTGTTCGCTCAAACTACAAAGACTCAGGGGACCTTTCTCAAGGTTAAATGTTTGTTCCAAGTGGACTGCCCGGTCCTAGATCTTTTTGAAACTAATCATTTAACAGCTTTGTATGCTACCATCAAAATGATTTTGATTACTTCATCAAGACTCGAGGAGTAAAATCAGTGGAATAAGCTATATCCATGAACAAGCATCAGCTTGGGGAAATATGGGTAAATTTTCCTTTCCAACCGGATATGACTACTTTGTGGAGTCGTATACTTGGGGAAAAAGGGAAAGGAACTTTATGTTTCAGAGTTGTGGATTCAATTGAACTCGGAGAATATGTAAGGGACTGAGTGGCGCCTGTCCCCTAAGGGAATTACGCGTAGATCGACGTTCTTCCCTTAGATTATCAGATAGTGCCCGACCGTAGGGTAAGAGGAGAGTAACAGGCCGATGGACTATGAACGGGTCTGTTCTTCCCACCTACAACCGATTGGCGGGGAGGTAAGTCGGTGTGAGACTGATTATCTTCCCTTCTACGTAGAAAAACAGCAGGGGGATTCGCCTTACGACTGATCATCGTAGGGGAATCTCCGTCGCCCAGAATCTCCGTCTACAGTTCATCATCCATGAAAGAAAGTTTTATGCAAGTTATCAGAGAAAGAACATGTTTTAAGCAAGTTTCCAGAAAAGAAAAGTTTATTCAAGTTTATTCAAGTTATTCAAGTTTATACAAGCGTATGAGTTATAAGAAAGCATATGAGATTACATAAAGATATATGGAATCAGATGAGTTTAGAAAATGGATTGGAAATATTTTACGCTGTCTTTATTTCCAAATTATGATATGAGGTAAATGTTTGATATGAAAGATGATATTGAATTTTCCATATAACTTCATCTTTTAAGTTATATGTTGATAGTCTGCTTATATTCTATATAGCAGATATTTTACGAAAAGGATATACTGAGTTATCCTATCTTTTATTTTATACTAGAACTTTGTTCATAGTATGAATATCGAAAGTTTGCAGAATATTATGGAGAGGATATTTGAAATACAACAATGGTATTTTTGGAATATATTCCGATAAGGAAATGATTTCAGTATCAAGATATTTTGACAAGTTATTGTCGTATACCCGCTTTATTTCTGGGTTGAATAAAAGGCAGAATTATGCCATACTTTCATTACCTTGCTGAGCTATCGCTCACTCTTGCTATTATTTTATATATATTATATAGCAGCGAAGCAAGATGCCAATGGGACGGCACATACCTCGCAAGGCGTTTTCATAAACAGTTTCTAGCAGTGATCCCAGGAGTAGTACGAACCAATCGAATCAGGCTACGGCTTTTGGTATTCAACTTATGTATAGACATGAATGGTATTAGAGGATTGTGAGCATCAGAAGGCTAAGTTGGTAATGTAACAATACTTAGAAATTGTATCAGTAACAGATTCAAAAGACATTTGGGTATTGTAATAAAAGTTAGTTATTCCGCAGTTGTTGTATTGTGTCGTTTCTGAGACTCTAACCTGTGTGTGTGTGTGTGTGAGACATATATTGTGGGGTCATGCGCAGGTGAAATATGAATGGTGTGAGTAATACAGGTAAGGCAAGGAGTACATGGATCGTGACAACCCTAAATCCCCGACCCCGGATTTGGGGCTGTTACACCAGATGTGCTTAAGGGTATTGATAAGCCTTTCTTTAGAGAGTCTCAAGCAGATCCTCCAAATGAATACTCTATCATTATTGAAGAGGAGATAATTATGAAGGATCGTGCTTTTGATCTTGAACAGTCCAAAAAGTGTAAGTCTGAAAAACCAGTCAAAGTTGTTTCTGCAACGAAGACTAAGTCAGACATTCATAAAGTGGATCAAAACAACTGTAGAATCAACATGCTTGCTATTAATCTTTCTCATAAAGCATGTGGTGTGGTGTGTCTCATAAAGAGGTCAAGAAGGTTTCAGCAAGGGCTAAAACAATGGATTCAGAATAGAGTAGCAGTGTTGGAAGTAACGGACTATGCATCGCTAGTGCAAAAGGCAACCATAGTGGAAGCAGGTAGTGAGCAAAGTCAGAAAGGAAGAGAAGAGAAAAAGAGGAAGTTTGATAGTCAAGGAGGAAACTCGGTGAACAAGAGTTTTCCAGCAAGACCATTTGGAGGAACCAGGTCCCAACCCTTAAGAAATTCTGGATTCAGGAAAACTGAGAATAAGAGTCTAAGCCAGGGCGGCAGACAGACTGGAGTGTCTCATTTTAATCAACCCCGACCCCCACTACCTGACTGAAAGACTTGCGGGATAAAACATCTTGGAGAGTGCACCTTAAAGTCGGTAACCTGCTTCAAGTGCAAGAAGACGGGGCACTACCCCGGAACATGCCCCCTGAACGATCAGAAGTGTTTTCGATGTGGAAAATTAGGACACCTGAAAAGAGACTGCTTTATGGCAAACCCCGCCGGCTCAAGAATCAGTGGAGCCGCCTCTAACAAGCCCCCGACTGCTAGAACTTTCAACATGACTGTGAAAGATGCCGTGAGGGACAGAAATGTGATAGCAGGTACCCTTTTACTCAACACCGTCAATGCAAATGTTTTATTTGATTCGGGAGCTACCAAGTCTTTTATTTCGAGGGATTTCGTTAGTCAGTTAAGACTTAGAGCGGAACCATTAAAGGAAGTATTAGAAGTAGAGATAGCAAATCAGGAAGTAATTCCAGTTGATAAGATACACCTAGACTATAGTCTAGAAATAGAAGGTCAACAGTTTCTTGTAGACTTGGTCCCATTTAAATTAGGGGAATTTGATGTTATTCTGGGAATGGATTGGTTGTCGAGCAATAGTGCTCAGATCGATTGTGAAAGAAAGAAAATATGGATAAAAACATCTGAAGGGCGGGAGGTCGTGTTCAAGGGACAACGACAAACCCGTAAGTTTTTAACCATGGCCCAAACCAAGAGGTTGTTGCGACATGGGTGTGAGGCTTACTTAGCCTATGTGATAGATACAAATAGAGAGGTTCCTAAGTTACAAAATATTCCAATTGTTAATGAATTTGAAGACGTATTTCCAGAAGACCTTCCGGGACTACCACCCGATAGGGAGATAGTATTCGTTATAGAATTAGCTCCAGGGACGGCGCCAGTTTCGAAGGCCCCGTACCGGTTAGCTCCAGTAGAAATGAAAGAGTTAGCTATTTAATTGCAGGAATTGCTGGATAAGGGTATTGTAATATCCGTGAATTTTTTTTTATATAAATGATATATTTGGTGTAAAATATTTCGTGTGGAATAATTTGAATATTAATAAGTTACGGTTATTAAGTGATTATGTGTTATTTGGTGAGTCGAAAGCCCCTTTCAAATATTTCGTCATTTGAAATCTTATTCAATTTTGAGCCCCGTTTTGAAAATTCAAGGGCCCCGTTGAAATTTTGTACATCATTATTATCCCTTCGTCTTTCGTATTAGAATCGTTATCGAAAGAACTATTCGTATCACTTCATCCCTATCTATTTGATCTTGTCAGTGTAATTCGTTTTGTTCAAAAAGGGAAAGATTGTTCCAAACCCTAATTGTCCAGGGTGACGGATATGTCGTTTATATCAATATTTCATCTGTTATAGCCCCAGTATTCTTGAGCATTAGTTATATAATGTTATGTATTGATTTGGATAAGTATCAGTCTTTGTAGATAGTTATCTTCTCGTAAAACGTATTTTTAACCTAATTAGGGTTTTTAAACGATCCAGTGGATCTATATCGATCCCAAAATGTCGTTTAGGGTATTATTTTCCACTAAGTATAAAAAGGAGAATCGTACATTATCCTTCATACAATCCGTATTAAAAATACAAAAAATATAAAATTCCCGAACCGTGTTCTTCGTGTTCTTGAAAATCAAAATCAAATTCGAAGGTGTTATTGAAATCCAAATTCAAAGTTCAAGTACTCAAATGAAAGATCTTGAGCTCTAGTTTCAGAATCTTCCAACCTCATCATCATCTGGTAAGTTTTCGATTTATTATGAATTTTTCAATTTTCGAATTAAATTAGGGTTTATGTTCGAATTGGGGATTTTCATTCTGTTGATTCTCCGTTCAATTGATTGCTTCTAACATGTTCATAGGGTTCTAATTAGTAGGAATCCATGTTTTAATTTCATGTTTATGTTCAATTTTTACGGGTTTGATTTTCGGGTTTTGACCCGAATTCTTCTTTTGAATAGTCCGTTCTTGTTGTTGATCTGACATTGGTTCTGATAAAGGGCTTTCATTGTGTGAGTTGTAAGCTTCATTTTAACATAAAGATCATCGAGTTTCATGTAGAAATAAAGGAGATTGTGTTTCCAGCCAGAGTTGTTGCCGCCGGTTTTCTTTGACCGAATTTTATGCTCGATTCCGGCATGGGATAGTGTTGAGTTTGTGTGGGTTGTGTTTGTCATGAAAAACCAAACAAAAGCCCTATGGTTTGGTACAGTTTTGATCGGGAATGAAAGATTCCGGCCACCGGACGCCGGCCGGATTCTGGAAAACCCAGATTCCGGTGGGTTATTCTTGGTGACCCGGTTTGTGTTCTTCCCGACCCGTTAACCCGTTTTCTTGACCCGGTTTCAATCTTCGAAACCCTAAAATATTTTCAGAAAACTGTTTTTGAATTTTATTTGTAAATTTAATTCTAAAATAGTTTAAAATCTTTAAAAATTCATATTTTATTTTTAAAAATATAGTTTTAATTCAGAAAAATTCTGGAAAAATTATATTTATTATTTTAAATTCGAAAATTGATTAAACTTAATTATTTTAATTATTTTTAATTAATAATTAGTTTATTTAATTGATTGATTAATTCTTTTAATCAGTTAATTCTTAAAAATTAATTATTAATTAGATTTAATTAATTAAAAATTTAGTTTAATTATTTTCGAACCTGTTTTATTATTTAAAAATAGTTTGAGCATTTAAAGAGTGTCAATTAATTTTATTAATTGATTTATTTGCATTTAAATACTTATATTGGGTTTAAAATCCGATTTTTGATTTAAAAATTTGTTTGCGACTTATTTAAATTCTAATAAGTCTCGAATATTGTTTTAAAAATATTTATAAGCACTATATGGTTTATATAAAGTGGAATAATGTGTTTAGTGTCCGTAAATGTTTTATAAAATGAATAGAGTATGAGTTTGTCTATCGGAAAAATAGGTCGGGCATTCGATAAATCTCGAAATTTGCCCGATAGGCTGTTTAGACTTAAAAATGATTATGAGTTTATATTGAGGATAAAATAAATGATGGGATGTACTAATATGAGTTATGTATTATAGAATCGAGTTCCCGAGGCAAGGGAAAGGAGAAGGTAGAATATCAACGGTAGAATTTGACTACGTCGAACCGGGCAAGTGTCTATTTCTTTCACAAATCCTTGAGTAATCTTACTCTGAGTTATTATATGCATGTTGTCATCAAACCAATACCAATTATTCAATTCTTATCCTGTATCAGAACCGATAACATTGTTTCCATGAAAAATTCCTGATTTCTTTGATTATTCACAATCTTGTTGAATATTGAGAATCCTCACCTTCGATTCACTTGTGTACATTATAACCTTGTTTATTTCCTTGAAACGGATGTGTTGCTTCAATGAAACCATCCCGAACTTGTTTCACGACCTTATTTGATCTTGATCAGTTGAAGCTCTTTTGCAATTCATTATACTAGTTCACCCTCGTTGTGATTGATTGTCAGATGAAGCTTTTGTTATTGTCATTCTATTTTGTTCTTGTTGTGATTATTGTTGAAGCATGTATTGCTTGTGTGCTGTAATAGAATTGGAAATGTTTTTGAAAATAAGGACCAGATTTATGGTCGATGACAATTAAGGCCAGGATGGCCAATGATCCAATGGAGGGCTTTGCTATAAGCAGGCCCGGGGTTGATGCGTGGCTGGCCATCAGCTCAACCTTTGATTTGAATGAGATAAATAAAAATCCAATTCTAATCTATTTTCTTCAGAAGAGGTTGATATAATCATGCATTGTGCATTGATTCAAATTCTTGTGATTTCTTTTCATTATGAAACTGCATTGGATATATATATGATTTTTGCTGAGCACTTTTGGCTCACTCTTGTTGTTGTTTTCTAACCCTATTCCAGTGAAGCGAGAGTATGAGTCGGCACATCATGACTGATAGTTCACCGGCAGCTAGGAGAGCTCCTCGAGTGGTTGTCATTGGCAGGGTAGTTGTTTGTTTTGTATTATTAGACTAGATGTCTAGCTCTGGACTTAAGTTGTGATGTAATAACTCTGATAAAACTGATTTGTATTAATAAAAGATTGTAGAAACTTGTGTTCAATGCCATAATCTGGACGCGGTCTTGGATAAGGGCTATTTTATGATATTATTATATTATGCATGTGTTATATTCAGGTATTTTGAGTTTCGTTGGTCGAGTGACTCCCCAAATCTGTACCCCGGATTTGGAGGGCGTCACAGGTATGATAAGACCTAGTGTGTCACCATGGGTTGCACCAGTGCTGTTTGTGAAAAAGAAGGATGGTAGTTTAAGATTGTGCATAGACTATCGAGAACTAGACAAGTTGACCATTAAGAACCGATATCCTTTACCAAGGATTGATGATCTGTTTGACCAGTTGAAAGATGCGGTTTACTTCTCCAAGATTGACCTGAGGACTGGATATCACCAGTTAAAGATAAAACCTGAAGATATACCCAAAACTGCATTCCGCACTAGGTACGGGCACTATGAGATTTTGGTAATGTCATTTGGGCTGACGAATGCCCCAGCAGCTTTCATGGACCTAATGAATATAGTCTTCAAGCAATATTTGGACAAATGCGTCATAGTTTTCATTGATGATATTTTAGTCTACTCCAAGACGGAGGAAGAACACGCAGAACACTTGAGAATAGTGTTAGAGACGTTGAGGAAAGAAAGGTTATATGCCAAGTTATCCAAGTGTGAGTTTTGGCTGAGAGAAGTACAGTTTCTAGGCCATGTGATCAGCAGTGAGGGAGTACTAGTAGACCCTGCTAAGATAGAAGCCGTTTCAAATTGGGACATACCAACCACCCCGACTGAGGTGAGAAGTTTTGTAGGCTTAGCCGGGTATTATCGAAGATTTGTGCAAGATTTTGCTAAAATAGCAGCCCCACTGACCCGACTGACCCGAAAGACTGAGAAGTTTGAGTGGACTGAGAAATGTGAGAAGAGTTTTCAGGAATTGAAAAGGAGGCTAGTTACTGCCCCTGTACTGGCACTGCCAGACGGAAAGGGGAATTTTGTGATCTACAGTGACGCATCACACAAAGGGTTAGGATGTGTGCTTATGCAACACGAAAGGGTGATGGAGTAATTACTTATATGAGAGTAGATACCCTACCCATGATTTGGAGCTAGCAGCAATAGTTTTCGCCTTAAAGATATGGATGCATTACTTATATGGAGAAAAGTGCGAGATCTACACAAACCATAAGAGCCTTAAATACATTCTCACTCAGAAAGAGCTCAATATGAGACAGAGGAGATGGTTAGAATTAATCAAAGATTATGATTGCGAGATCCTTTACCACCTAGGGAAGGCCAATGTGGTGGCCGATGCCCTTAGCAGAAAAGAGAGACTCAAAATGATAACCTCCTCAGAGAAGTTAATCCAAGAGTTTGAAAAGATGGAGATTGAGGTTAAAATAACCGGAGATGGCACGGAGAAACTATTTGAAATCACACTACAATCAGAATTGCTACAAAAGATCAAATTAAGTCAAGAGCGCATGATGAGCGAAGGGAAAGAGCTAATGACGGGAGAGGAATTAAGGACTGAAAGAGATGATAAGGGAGTTATGAGGTATACTTACCGGATTTGGATTCCTAATGATCAGGAATTAAAAGATGAGATTATACATGAGAGTCATAGCTCAAGATATTCAATTCACCCAGGAAGTACCAAGATGTATAGGGATCTAAAGGAATATTATTGGTGGCCTAACATGAAAAAGGACGTAACAGAGTGGGTAAGCAAATGCTTGACCTGCCAAAGAGTAAAGGCAGAACACCAAAGACCTGGTGGACTCTTACGACCCCTAGAGATTCCAGAATGGAAATGGGAACAAATAGCCATGGACTTCGTAGTAGGATTGCCACGAACCAAAGCTAATCATGACGCCATCTGGGTAATCGTAGACCGGTTGACGAAGTCAGCCCACTTTCTTCCGATCAATGAAAGGTATACTGTCGATAGGCTAGTGGATATTTACATGAAGGAAATTGTGGCGCGACAAGGAGTTCCAGTCGCCATTGTGTCAGACCGAGACCCTAGATTTAACTCTAGATTCTGGAGAAGCTTTCAAGAATGTGTAGGAACCAAGCTAAACATGAGTACCGCTTACCATCCCCAGACGGATGGGCAAAGTGAGAGGACTATCCAAACATTAGAAGATATGTTGAGAGTTTGTGCCATAGATTTGAAAGGAAATTGGGATGATCACCTACCCCTGATTGAGTTTTCCTACAACAACAGTTTTCATGCAAGTATCGGGATGCCCCCGTATGAGGCCTTGTATGGAAGAAGATGTCGATCCCCCTTGTTCTGGGATGAAGTTGGAGAGCGAAAAATGCTCGGACCCGAAATGGTCCAACAGACTAAGGATGCAATAGACCTTATCAGAGGACGGCTGGTAGCAGCCCAAGACAGATATAAGAAATATGCAGACTTGCCCCGAAAGGACAAGGAATATGAAGTGGGAGATCTTGTGCTGTTGAAAGTATCTCCGTGGAAAGGATTGATGAGATTCGGAAAGAAAGGGAAATTGAGCCCCAGATATATTGGACCGTTCGAGATCTTGAGACGCATCGGGGAAGTAGCTTACGAGCTAGCCCTGCCCCCAAACCTGCAACAAGTTCACAACGTATTTCATGTGTCCATGTTAAGGAAGTACAATCCGGATGCCAGACACGTGGTAGAATACGAACAAGTAGATATACAACCAGACTTGTCATATATAGAGAAACTGGTGGAAATCATTGACCGCAAGGATCAAGTGCTAAGGAATAAGGTTATAAAGCTGGTAAGAGTTTTGTGGAGAAATCATAATGTTGAAGAATCCACTTGGGAACTAGAAAGCGCAATGCTAGAAAAGTACCCTCATCTATTTTGATTTGATTCCGGGACAGAATCCCTTTAAGTAGGGGAGACTGTAATATCCCAAAATTTTGTAATATTTAAAACCTTGATGAATAGTAACTTTGCCACTGATGAATAGTAAATTTGCTGATGGAATTTGTTTTCAGACCACACTATGTGGAGATTCCCATTCGAATTTAAATCATTATTCATCGGACAATCGAGGATGTATTGATTTGATCGTTTTGAGAAAGTATGTGGAATGAGAAATCCATGATCATATCTTAAACCAAGATGAGAAATCCAAGACCATATATTAAACCAAGGAAATGGAAAGATCAAGGAAGTATCCCCTAGCATTGGTACAGAAAAACGTTTTTAATATCACTCGAAACTATCGCGAAACAAAAGCGTAACAAATTATGGATTAAACCCTAACCAAAGGAGGAGTATTATATAAGAGCATCAAGTGCAATATATAAGAGGATTGAGGATACAAATGATGACATAAGCATGATGCAGAGGAGTGACATATGCATGACCAAGTGATGACAAGGTGATGAATCACCACCTTGCCACCACTTTCACCACAACCACAAATTCAAATGAGACATGTCATTGGTGACAAGGCTTGTTTATGGCCACACAAATTAAATGGCAAAGTATTAAGGTTAATTAGACAAAAGAAAAGAAAAGAAAACAAAGCAAAAGTGGAAGCATTCTTGAAGATGAAACATTCGGCCTCTTTTTCTTCCAAAGGATAAGAAAACATTTCCTCCACTTTCACTCAACCATAAATCAAGATCTTGGGCTCTAAATCACCCTCATCCATAAACTAAGGTAGATATTTAATCTTAGCTTCATCCATGATTGATAACTTGTTCAAAAATGGATTCAAAGTTGATGATGAATAGTGAAATGAATAGCAATTCTTGATTTTCTTATTTTGATCTTGAAGTTTAAAGCTTGTAAAGGATAATCAAGGAGCAAGGAAGGGTATACTAGCCATCTATAGTCTATATTAAGTACCAAGGAAGGTATAAACCCTCTCACACTTTTACTTATGATTTGATATTAGTGTATAAATGGATGATTGTTAGTGATAGTATGATATAGAGATGATTTACATGATATGTATAATGTTTAATGGATAGATTGATGGTTGAACTAGTGATTAGTGTTATGAGTATGTTTAGACAGAAATGAAGTGATTTGGATGAGATCCTTGGGTTGTGATTGTTTGGTTGTGGATTGGTGGATTGATTAAAGTGTTTTAAACACGGGAATCGCGTTTAAGCGTCGTTACCATGTCGAATTTTACTTAGGAAGTTTGGACAGGAATCCCGAATACTTTAAATGGCATAAACATCAGGTTTCTGACCATGAGCATGTAGGCCCTGTTTCCTAGTTTGTTTTAGCGAAAAAATCGTGTCGTTTCGATTTACGGTTTAGGAGAAACGTCCGTTTTAGTGAAAGCGGTTTCGAGTAACTAAGTAGTTCATTGCATGAACTTTGAGATAGGGATCAAGCCCTTTAAAAATGGAATTGGGTTGAGATATTAAAATGGATACTAGCATGGATAATCTAGAAAGGAACCTAGAAGGTTTCGTGTTAAAAAGATAAGTTTGTGATTTTATAAAAATGCGAGAACAAAGGTTGCGCGAGTGAAATACCCTTAAGGGGATGGTTAAAAACAAGGAATTAGTAAAGGAAAAGTACTTAAGTTTTTGTGAATAGAATTCCACCCAAACTTTTGACGTAGGAGTTACGGAATGTCATAAGGTTATAGATGACCGAGAGAGAGACATTTGATTTTCATTAATAGAACTTTAGTGCTTAAATAATATCACGTTCATTGGTTCTAGGGGACTGACTGTGAATTATGTATCTTGTTATAGATCGACGAGCACACTCTCAAGCCCCCACTACCACACCACCAAGACACCAAGGCAAGTTCCCGAACCCTACATCATATAAGTGATGCTGTTGTGATTACTGTTGTGATATATTCTGTTTTAATACTGTGAAAAGAAGTTATAACTGATTATGCTTGGTAAAAAGTTTTGTGATATATAAAGGTTTATATTCTAAGTAAATATTAGATATAAACCGAGGTGTTATAGAGGCTCTAAGGGTAGAGCACTCGTACGTGAATTTTAAAACTTAGACTGGGAGTCAAATTAGTATTTTGATCTGGATTATATTGTTAGAAGTTGTAGGGTTCCAGGGACAGTTATATTTTTACAAATATTGATTTAAATATTCCAATATATATATTATTGGATATTTAATGTGAGATATTTAAATAATATTATTATAAATATTATTTGGATATTTATTTAATTAAGTGAATATTAATTTGAATATTCACTTAACTGGAAATTTTATTGAATAATAATTCAATATTTATTATTTGAATATTATTTAATTAAGTGAATATTATTTTGAATATTCACTTAAGTAGAATTTTATTGAATGATAATTAAATATTTATTATTTGAATATTATTTAATTAAGTGAATATTAATTTGAATATTCACTTAAGTAGAATCTTATTGAGTAATAATTCAATATTTATTATTTTAGCAATTATTTAATTAAGTGAATATTAATTTGAATATTCACTTAAGTGGATTAATATTGAATAATAATTCAATATTTATTATTTGAATATTTATTAAAAATTCCAAAAATGATTTAAAAATCATAGAACCTTATTTAAATATTACGTAAGGTTCCAATAAATATTTAAAATATTTTCTGATCTCAAGAGAGATTTATGTGACTATAGTAGGGGTTCCCAACTACTTTAAATTATTATCTCAAATAATGATTAAGGTTTTGGAATTATAAAAAATTTGGGAATCCATTCCAGGAAGTGAACATATGATTTCACTTGCCTCTTTTATTAAAAGTGTTATAGTTTGGGTTTCTGAATTATCAGAGCTAAAAATATTTTACAAAACTCCTAGGTCGTAATTTCAAAATGTTTTACTCAAGGATCGAGGTCAGTTGACAACGGTCAACCCACATTGTGAATTACTTCCGATATAATCCGGAAGTAAGGGTTTTTTTCAAAACCTATCAACAAGCTTATGCTTGGGGAACTGGATTAATATCCGTTCTAGTTGAAGATAGTTGGGGGAACAACATTTCGCGTAAGTGGCCAAGTAACGCACGGTCCCGCAAATAAAAACTATTTTGCTGGCCTTGATGTCGCCATGTGGAAATGAATAAGAGGCTGGATGACGCCAGTCCAGTGGAATCCGTTATCAGGGAGCGGGTCCACTTGTGTGGCCTTGATGTCGCCATGTGGTTACAAATGAGTAAGAGGCCGAGTGACGCCTGTCCAACCTAAAAGCCCGTATGCGGCTAGGGTAATGACCTTCGGGATTATCCATCTACTAGTAGAAAATCTTTGGTATGACGACTGATCATCGTATACCAGTGTGTAGCCCTGTACAACTCCCCATGTTTTCCAAGGATTGAAATTTCAGAAATGTTTTGGGTAACTGTGGTTAAATACCAGTTACGAATATTGTTAATGATATTTTAACAAAGTACTATACCTCATACAGAGTTGCACTGTATGGCATGTTTTGACGAAAAGAAAATAAATATATCATTCTACATATGAATGGAGTTTTAAAGGTTTTCCTTTATGATATAAGCTTACATATACGCTTATGCTGCTTTATATTATTGCTGGGCTTAGTGCTCACTCTTGCTTTCTTTTATATATATATATATATCACAACACAACAGCTAGAGTAGATGGCCAGGATTCGTCATACCGCTCGGAAGCGCGTATGGGCCGCGCAGACCGCCCATAGGATGGCAGTTGCAGCACCTCAGGTAGAAGTACTGAGTTGGTTCGGAGTATCACTCTTGTTGCTCCGGTTTATTTATAAGTATCACTTATGTATATTAATGAACAAGAACAAACTTTTGAGCTGCCTTTCTGGTTTCACATAGAGATCATACTGGCAATAAGTGGCAAGTATTTTACTTTTGGGTTGTAATAACTTTAATTGTGGATCATATGACTATTGTTTTACAAATTCGTTTCTGAGACATAACTGGCGTGAGTATATTGATGGTGGGGTCACCATGTGTGTTGATTTATTATATTATGATTCAAGTATTAAGTGTTTGTATGGAATAAGGGATCGTGACAACCTAGATCTCCGACCCCGGATCTGGGGGTGTTACAGGTTTGATCCCTTACCCACTGATGATGAGTTATCACAGTTCTTTGTGAATATTCATTATCAGGGTCCCTTACAAATGGTCAAATTGTCCAAGAGCTTTGTTGTAAGGGAATGGGATATGTTCTTTGATACAATAGCAAGAGTATTTGGTAACTGCACAAAAACAAATTTTCATTGCATTACCAGTCTTAATCAGTATATTGCTTATGCTATTGTATTTGGTCGTAGATTAAACTTTTCTGAGATTCTGTGGAACCTAATGCTTAACAGGCTTGCTCACTCTAGGAGAGATTCTGATAATCATGTGAAAGTGAAGTGTTGGTACCCTCGCTTTCTCACTCTTATCATTAATCATCTTCTCACTGCTGAGCAGGTAGAACTATTTCGAGAAACCAGATTTGAAACCTCTCCAACCACAGACACTAAATTCTACACCAGACTTGATGTCTCATCCAAATTCCTCAACATACCTGTTCTTGTTTCACCATTGATGAGTCAATTCATTAATCTTCCTATCTTTGGTGAACAAGTTCCTGAGCCACATCCAGTTCCACTACAGGTAGTTATTCCTAACCCTGGATCTTCTTCTGGTACAGTAATTCAAACCCAAGTGGTTTTTAGGGTTGACCCAGAGATTGTAGAACCACAGTCTCTGACCCAGGTCATAGAGCCAAACAGAGAGTCAAACACTCCTGATACACAACCTGAGCCTAATGTACAAACCAGTTCAAGAAGAGTTAGTGAAATAGCTGAAAAGAGTGCTCCCACAGCTCTGTCTCCACCCTTAAAGAAAAGAAAAACCTATAGGGAGGCATCTGTAAGCCCATCTGTATCCTCTCAACAGGATATGGACATAGATATGGCCACTGAACAGTCTCTGGAGACATCCTCTCAACATGATGAATCTATTGAATTTCGCCATCGGGCCATGGCATCTTGTACTGAGTCAAGCACTCTCCCATTACTCACAATGGGAGAAGATATCCAAATAGATTATACACAGGACACTATGCAAGGAGAGCACTTTACTTTTGATTTTGAAACAGTGCCTACCGTAGTTACGGTAGAAGTGCCTTCATAGGCATCAGAGGGAAAATCTGATTCTTCGCCACCAATAATAGAATCATTTTCTCCCCTCCCAGAGGGAACATTTCTGGCTCCCCTAAGGGATTTTTCACTCGTAGTTTATACTGGAGAAAGTGAAAGGCAACCTGGTGAGTCTGTCCCTGAAGCAATTCAGTATACAATGTCAAATATTTTGACAGACTCAACCAGGGATCAGGAATTGCGAACTCCCATTGCACCACCATTGACCTCTCTTGAAGGGGCTATGGTGATTTTTCATGCAGGTACATCTTCTGAAAACATGGATAGACAGTTAGTTGTGAGAGATGAGAGTCAAACACAAGCACGTGAGTTGAGTGAAACACCACTGAGAGAAATTGAAGTGAGTGCACACACAGACACAAACACTGCTTTGTTGTTGAACCAGCTGGCTGATCTACAGAGAAATTTACAAGAAACCCAGGCTGAGAACAATCTTCTGAAAGCACAAGTGGTTGCACAATCTTCCACCTCTGTCTCTAATCAGATGGGTACTGTTAAAGATGACCTGCAAGGATTGAAGAATAATCTACTCCCGAGGCTGAATTCAATCCAACAATCTCAAGTGCCGGTGGCTTCAGACATCTCTGATCTTACAACGTCAAATGCTCAGATATCGGAGAGTGTCAAGGAGATTGCTTCTATTTCTACCAAGGTGGACTTCATTCTGCAAACATCTGATGAAAATCAAAGGTTTAATGAAGAAAGGATGTCGAGGATAGAAGGAGGTATGGAGCATCTGAATGAAGGTATGAAGCGCTTGTACAATATGATAAAGAACTCACATCAACCTACAGCACAACAAAGAACATTCTTTGAGGGAGATGATGAAGATTAGGATGATGATGCTAATGAATGAGGAGATAAAGAAGGAGAGATAAGGAGAACTTCTGAGGTGAATCCTAGGGCTTCCAAAGCTCAAACTGTAGAGGATTCCTCAACTAAGGGGGAGAAGGAGAAGAAAGGAGATAACAGAGAAGCTGGAGGAGCTTCTGGAGTTAGAAAAGATAAGGGGAAAGGGAAACAATCATTGGAGGAGACTGTTTTTGATGATGCCTACTACTAACACGGTGAACAGGATGACTTTCAATTTGACACTTCTGGTGATCTAGAGAAGACCATTCCTGAAGAAGCTTTTGGTGAGGAGGAGGTTGAAGAGGCAGCTAACTTTGATGATTGGGAAGATGAAGCTGATCTATACACACCTGACCCTTTATTTCAAAAGGAGTTGAAGAAGCAACAGGAAGATCTCAGAAGAAAGGAGGATGAAAATGCCAAGGTCTCCGACATCATTTCTCAGAAGCTGAAAATTCAAAAGGCTGAACATGAAGACAAACAACGTCTTCATAGTATTCATGTCAAAGAAAGGAGATTGGATGTTAGGATGAAGCAAGGAAGCAAGTGGGACAAGGTAAGGGAGATGTTTGATATCCCTCAGAGAGGCACAAACAATGATGCTACTTTTCTGAAGTTGCTTGAGAAGATCAGGACTGTTAATCCAGACAATTCATTATACATGAAGGCATTGAAGGAAGATATCCTAAGGATTACATCTGTATTTGATCAAGTGAGGCAAGAACTGTACATCTATGTCTCAAGTGCTCTTGAAGGGTCATTCACTATTTCTCTTGACCTCCTACAAAGAAGATCTCTCTCTGAATTGTGGATTCTTATGAGTAAGGTAAAGAGATCTTCATGCTTAAATGAGCTTCTATATGACAGGCTAAGAGATTCTGCAATGAAGGCCAGCCCTCAAGTTGTACACTTCCCGTATGAAGTCAAAATCTATAGAGGTACAACTTTGGAGACGGTAAGGCTGTATCCCGATTCTTTGAAGCTACAGACTGCTATGCAACTGGTGAAGTTGGAGAATCTTCTGAGAACTTCTGGGTTTACTACTGTAGAGAAGTCTGAAGTTACTGATATGATTTCAGACTACTGCACGGAGAAAGTTCCAAGGTATGCTCAGATGAAGAACATATTGAAGAAGATCACCACTCAACCAGTAATGCCAAGTGGTGTGGTTTTTGAAAGTGATCGTGTCCTTGACAAAGATCTTCTAGTCACCTTGCAAAAAGCTGAAGAAGGTGAAATTAGAGACTAAGACATGATAGAGTGAGCTCAATTTGTAAATGTTATATGTTTAGAGCTAGGTAAATCAAGATACGAAAATGTATCATTTGTTCAGACTAGAGGAACATCTATCTTGTATTTATCTTTACTGTTTGAATCTGGAAATTGTTATATTTAATCCAGAACTTTTTATTATTTGCTTGGCTCTTAAAAGTCTTATCTTTTCTTGTTTTAGTTGAGTTATCCTCTAGAGTATTTGGTTATTATTGTCTAACAAACAAATAGGGGGAGATTGAAAGGCATATGTCTAGACCTATTTGTAAACACCGAGGATTCTACTCAACTTTATTTAAGATGTAATAAGTAAATAATAAAAATCAAATGTCACAGGAATCTCAGAAGATTATTTCTGTCAAAGAATGAAGATTAAAGTCATCTACAGACTTGAAGTGATTCTACATTGAAAGAAGATCAATTTGTTGATCAAGCCTCTGTGAAGTATTCAAGCTCAGTGGATTTATTAAAGTGACGGAGATTTCAAGTGATGACAACAAAGATACTGGTTACAGAGTTCTTGAATGAGAAGGAAATGAATCACTACTTAAAGTCAAACAGATAAAGAATAGACATTGTCGTTAGTCACTCATGAACCAGACCGTTCATTGAGTGTCAACGTACTAATATGTTTATTCTTTATCTAAGTTTTTAGTGATTCAAAAATTAATTGAGAAGTCAACTAATTCTATTTATTCTCTTATAAATAATTAATACTATTAAGTAGATTATTTATTAAATTAATTCTGTAAAGAATTAATTTAATACATAATTTATTTAGTTAATTATTTAAATTAGAATAAAAATGAACTAGGAAGACTTAGGTTTGATCTAGGAAGACTTAGTTTATTGAACTAGGAAGACTCACAAGTGAGTTTTCCCGATTGTCTTCCTAGGCTAAACCTAGTCTTTCCGATTGTCTTCCATTGTTTGATGAGGATGAGGCTGCTGTATCTGAGCAAACTGCATCTACACAATCGGAGAAAGTGGAAGTCAAAGCCAAGATTACTAAGCAAGTTGGGAAAAAGGAGTCTGCCCCTAAAAAGGTGAATGTCAAGAACAACAAAGTTGTTAACACTGAATTTGTGACTAGTAAGAAGAAGAAGCAGAACAGGAATGGGAAATTGGGTATTAAAAAAAAGAATAATTATGCATATGTGCCTAATGCTCCCAGGAAAGTCTGTCAAAACTGCTTCAGTACAAATCATCTCACTTTTGCATGTAGGAAACCTGCTGGTAGTGCATCTAGACCGTTCTATGATAATAATGTTCATTTTACTCAAAGGAACCATGATCTCTGTGATAAGATTGACTATATGCCTTGTAACATGAATATTATGCCAAGTGTGTTTAATATGAGGAGACAATTCATAGGTGGGTGCATAGACCAAGGAGCACACACTCTTAGTGTAAGCTCACAGTCTTCTAGCTCTTCTATTGTTAAGAAGGAGCATATCTCTCCGAGGTCAAAAATCTATAACTCAAAGACCTTACTCAGTAAGGTGAAGACTGGAGTTTACCCTTCCTGCAAGTTTGATGATCTTATTCCTGATAAATTGTGACGCCCCCAAATCCGGGCTCAGGATTTGGTGCCACTATCATTCTGAATAAAACATAATTATACAAACGACCCCTCAGCTAAGGATCGATCACAGGTTATGGTATGAAACAAGAAACTAAAATATTCAAGTTATTATAACATCTACTTCAGCTTTATCACAAACCGTTTGCCATCAACTAACCATAGGTGAGATCTAAAATGAACTCTATCTGCCCGACAACTAGAACCTACTCCTTGATTCAGGCCTCCTCACGGTCTCCTTAGCGGTTACTCGAAGATAGCTAACTTCATTCTTAACTGAAAGGTTTGGGAAAAATAGCAAGAGTGAGCCAACAATGCTCAGCAAGTGTATAATAATAGCCAACAAGCATTGAACAGGATATAAGAAATGAAACAGGATGTCTAATAAATAAACAGAGTTTCATCACATGAATCGGGATGTCTGATAAATAAACAGAGTTTCATAATAGGAATCAATAAATAAACGGATTGGAATCGGAACCACACGCTACGAGCTAAGCTAGGTGATCAGCCAACACATTAGATCCGGATCACATATTTAATGTGATTCCCAACACACACTGGATCCATAGGCAACATATTGGCCTTAAATAATTCATAAACCATACCATCGTCACGGTCAAAAACAAATTTCCAATTCCAGGGTTGAATAAAATTTCAGATTATTCGCAACGAATAAGGGTGTCAAGATTTCAATTATAAATCAAGTCTATAGGAACAACTTGTTTCAGTTTCACAGATTTCAATTCATGATAACGCTTCAGGGATTCAAATGAAAAAGAAAAGTAGAAAGATCATGTTATAGGGTCAAGCAAAGGTATTAGACAATAATCAAGCTAAAAGTAAGCATGGCAATAAATGGGTTTAAGGCAAAGCAGGATAGGTATACAAAAATATAGCTGCAAGATGGAACAAAATGTTCAAAGGTATTATATGAAAGGAAAGGTAAAAGAAAGAATTCTGGTTAAGGAAAACATTCGCATCAAAATTTAAGAGAAACTACCACATGAACAATAAGTGGAGGGAATAGACACTTGCCTCAAAAGCCGATAAACTAACTCAATAACTTGTATCTCACAACTCCAACTTTTCGTACACGAGCTCTTTTTCTGGCTTCCTACTTGTACCTATATATAAATGTATAATACCATCTTAGTACCTCAGCTTGTTTACGTAAATCGACTAACTAGTACTTCTACCCCAACGATATAGATATATATACATATAAGTAAAACGAAATCACAATTCACAACTCAAGGGAAGTATGCCATACCTTAAAGGTTTACGACCTAACTCTTCTTACCATGCACGTATAGTCATATCGACATGTATCCACATAATGGCATATAGCATGCTTGACCATATCCGTACATACATTTAGTCACTTAGCACATAACACATGATGTCACATAACATACTTTAAAACGTTGACGGAAAGACCTCAAGATGAAGCATCTTACTATCTCTATATAATTATTTTGACAATAATAACAATTAATCATAAAAGCCACGTATACATACCATAAGCCTTATAGAATCAACCTAAGGTCAACACATTGGTTCGTTACTTATATAATGACTCAATCTTACGACAAACCACAATCAATTAATCAATGTTAACATTAACAACATGAATCCATATACCATTATAAAATACAATTACGCAACTAGTACAACTCGACCATGTATACCACTTAAATTTAACACCAAACCAAGTATTACAACACATCCTCCTTCTTCACCAAAACTTCTCCACTTTATTTCCTCTTTCCCTCTTTCTTTCTTCTTTTCTTTTCTCTCTTTTCTTTTTCTCTCTTCCTCCTCTTGGCTCTCTCTCTTTTCTCTCCTCTCTTCTCTCTTTCTCTCGGCTCTCGGCCTTCTCTCTCTATCTCTTTCCTCTCTCGACCTCTCGGCCTTCACCAACACCCACACACACACGGACAAACTCATACATACACAACACACACACATACACACACACGTGCAACCTCACTCTTATTCTTAATTTTTAAACGAGAACACACCCAATAACACACATTTTTATAAAAACATACTCACACACAAGAACACATTTTTGAAAGAACACACACACACACAAACACATTTTTGAAAGAAAACACACACACAAAAACATAATAACCCAAGAACACATACTCAAACACTCTCACTCTCATTCCACAAGACTCATCTCACAAAACATGCACACACTAACACAAGTACATACACATATCAACAATCTATACACTCTCATACATCTCCTTTCTCTTTTCTCCCTCAATCTCTCAACTCTCGGCTCCCCCTCACTCTCTCTTTCTCTCGATCCTATCTCCACCAACACACTTCCACCTTAACTCCCACATGCAATCCAACATAAATTTACAATCACCAAACCACCTCAATTAATCTCTAATTAACATAAAAAAATTACAATTTAAAACTACTCATCATATAAAACTTCAATCTTTCTAACAAGAACCAACATGCAACTAATAAAACTTACAATTTTTAACTACCCAGTATAAAACATAACTCATACACTAAAAATAACTAGAACCCATCAAACTTTAACTCTAATATCACAAAGTAAAACAAGAATCCCTTACATGCAATCACTATTAACACCCAAAATAAGAAAAGTACATAAGATTAAAGCATGCATGTAACTAAACAAGATCATTGGCTCACTAAGATCATTGTCAATGGTTGGATTCTTCTCGGATGAGCCCGAAATTCATGGGTCTTATTGAGAATGAACCCCCAAACTCATACTTAAAACTTGCATGTAAGAAAAGGAACCGAAATCCCCAATTTTGAAAAAGACCCGAATCACAAATTGTAATGAAACTTGAAATTAAACACATAGGGTTGTAGAGGATTGAAAGAGGTTTAGTTTGGTTACTCATACTTACGATTTGGTGAAGAGAAACAAGGGAAATTAGAGGTTTTAATTTTTAAAAGATGAAGAACAAGAGGGTTGGGGAGAGAGATGTTACGGGAGAGACATAGCCGAGAGAATGGGGGTGGGGGTGGGTTTTTGGGGGAGAATTAGAATAGAAGTGTGTAGAAAGTGAAATAAAAGGGAAGTAATGTTATCTCTTAAATAGTTTAGAAATAAATTATAAAATTACAAAATTGCCCAACTAACTCCATTGCCAAATTAATAAAAACCAGGACTTGTGATGTAAATTCATAATCCCACTCTAGATTTGATGAATTAATATTTTTACAAATAAGTTTTGTAATTTAAATAAATAAATTGCCTTTTCAGGAAAATAATCAAATAAAAATGTATTTTTACCTCAAAAATAATTATAAGAAGAAATTAACAACTTACCAGAATAAATAAATAAAATGCTCATCGTGAATAAATATTTTAAAGGTGCATCATCTCTCAAAATAAATGAATGAATGATTTATAAAATTTAAATCATAAGTTTTAAAACTAAAATAAAATAAAATAATGCTAAGAAATATTTTGTGCTACTAAATAAATAATTAAAGCATACTCCAAATCTAATATAAATATTTTATGACTCAAGTAAAGTCTCGGAGCACTTAAATAAAATATAGAAACCACATTCATAATTACTAATTATTCATCAGGCACATAATTCACATTTTAAGCACGTAACAATTATTGCACACAAAGTAAATTTAGAAATTATTGGAATATATCAAAGAAATATTTTTATCTTAAATAAGTATAACTAAATATGAGCTTACACATAAATCACATTATACCAAGATCATCACTGCTAAATAAAATATCAAGAATAAAATCTCAATTGTTATTACCAGCAATAAATGTAAAAAAATAATTTTAAACAACTCTTATTAACAAAATAAATTTAAGGCTACTCTAATTAGCACAAAGAGTCTATTAAACAATTATCACGCACATATATAAAAATAAAATTAATCGTATTCACATACTGGTAATAATTTACACGTCAAAAAATTCTAAGGCGTTACAACCTTCCCCCCTTAAAAGGATTCTGTCCTCAGAATCTATTACGTAAACAGCTGAGAGTACTTTTCTAACATTTCAATTTCTAACTCCCAAGTTGATTCTTCAACCTTGGGGTTTCTCCACAAAACTATTACTAGTATAACTATTTTATTTCTAAGCACTTTCTATTTTGATCTAATACTTCTACCGTTTTCTCAACATAATACAAATGCGTTTGAATCTCTATTGACTCATATTCTATTACATAGTTAGAATCGGAATAATATGTCTTAGGTATAGATGCGTGAAATATGTTATGGATATGTTGCATATATGGAGGTAAGGCTAGCTCGTACGCAATCTTACCCACACGCTTTAATATTTCGAAAGGTTTAACTAATTTCGGACTCAGTCATCTTTACTTACCAAATCTCGTTAATCTTTTTCATGGTGACACTTTTAATAGAACTGAATCTCTTAGTCTATAATCTATACATTTCCTGGTTTAATCATCATATTATTTTCGTCGATTTTTAGTAGCTATTATTCTTTTCTATATGAACTCAATAGTTTCCTTGGTTTGCTAAATTAACTCTGGTTCCGACCTCTTGCAATTATCAACTTCTTCTCAACGTACTGGATGTCTACATCTTTTTCCGTACAAAGGCCCATAAGGCAGTATTTCAATATTAGCATGATAACTGTTATGGTAAAAATAATTCCACTAATGGTAAGCAATCATCTCAATTGTCTTCAAAATCTATCGCACAAACTCGTATAAGTATGTCTTCGATTGTCTGAATAGTCTTTTCACTTTGACCATCTGTTTGAGGATGATACACAGTACTCATGTTCAACTTGGTTTCTAAACATGCCTAAAACTTTCTCCAAAATTTTGAATTAAATAGAGGGTCTTGGTCAGATGCGATTGATACTAGAACCCCATGCCTTACTACTATCTCTTATAGTCGATAAACCAATTTATCTAATGAAAGTTTCTTGTTGGTGGGAAAGAAAGGTACCAACTTGGTAGGTCTGTCGATCATAACTTAAATGGCATCATGAGATGTTCCCACTTCAATTCAGGAATTTCTAACGGTTTTAATAGTCCACTAAGTCTCTGATGTTCGGTTTTAACTCTTTGACAGGTAAAACACATACTTACTCATCTTGTAATATCTCTTTTCATATTTGTCCACCAAAATTTTCCTATAGGTCTTGGTTCACCTTAGTACATCCGGGGTGGATCGAATATTTCGGATCATGAGCCTCACTTAATATCTCATTCTTTAAATCTGTCACTTTGGGTATCTAAATTGTTGAAGAAAAATCTTACAATTCCTTTATCATCCTTTTGACTCCTTCTTTCTCCTCCAGTTAAGTTACTTGTATTATGGTCCATCACTTCAGCTTGACATCTTCTAATCTTCTCAAACAATTTAGGTTGGAAAGTCATTGTATATATCTTCTCCGTAGCTGGATCTGAAATACGAACCTCTACTTCCACTTTCTCAAATTCTTTGATCAATTCTTCTAATGAAGTCATCATTTTCAGTCTCTTATTTCTACTCAGAGCATCTGCTACCACATTTGCCTTGCCTGGATGGCGGGTGATAGTTCAGTCATATCCCTTGATAAGTCATAACCACTTTCTTTACCTTACATATATAGCTCCTTTTGGGTGAAAATATATTTCCAACTCCTTTGATCCGTATAAGTTTCACACCTTTCTTTGTACAAGTATCGTTTCTAAATCCGTGCAAGGACTATTGCGGCTAATTCCCCATCAGGTGTCGAGTATTTCTATTCGTGGTTTTTTTTCGGTTGTCTGGAAGTGTACGCAATCACTTTATCATGTTACATCAGTCTTGATCCTTAACACAAATCTGTCATCTCAATTTAGTTCTTGGTATTGTCCTAAGGTACATGAGTCATAATAGTCCACTAGAAATGAATATAGTTTACTAACATGGCTCGTCTAAAGAATTTCGTTCCTCTAGCAATATAAGTACTTATCTAGTTGCACTAACATTGGAGAAGTTATCAATCTCCTCTTTAACTCTAGAAAGCTTTCTGGTAAGCTTGGTTAATGGTGTGGTTATCTTGGCCAAATCCTTGACAAACCTTCGATAGTCTTCATCTCATCTCGTAAAACTTCTGTAGGGGTCTTAGGCTTTACCCAATTCATTACCACTTCAATCTTCGCTGGATCCACTTTGATTCCTTCGCTACTATCTACATGTCCTAGAAATTGTAACTCCTTCAACCAAAACTCGCACTTAGAAAACTTTGTGTATAATTTTTTTACCGGTATGACAAGTTAGAATTTCTTTGTTTATTTCTAACCTAGGAACACAACTTCTACTTTATATGTGGCTCGCAATTCTATTTTCCCCATACTCTGTGAACCAATCCAATTTTTAGAATTTACATCAAATCTCTCCTAACTTGACGGAAATCAAGTCATCCTAAGAAAATGGTGATCTATTATATCAATCTCACAGTGAGGAAAAGCTAGATGAATCGATATACGCTCCTGATTAGATATTCATATAGTCAAAGCTTTACTTAATAGTTGAATCGTACAACGCGGTTTATGAGCAAATTCTATAGAGATAAAAGGCTTGGTAGCTCCAAAATAAATTAACACTTTGGCATTTCTGTAATCTATGTGAAACATATCTGTAACTACATCCTTATTTACACTATATCGCTCATGGTCATATTAAAGGTTCTTGTCCCCAGGTTGCTTAGTAAATGTTGGTCCATTCATCCTTAACATATTGCTTACTGGACTTAACGATTGCAATCTCTTAAGAAACATCACACCTCTCCACACTTGTTCACGTAACACTTGCCTTCGGTTTATGGCTCTCATTGGCGTAGTGTCCTCTCTGATTACACTTGTAACGTACCATATTGATCTTATTACAAACTCCCAGTTGCTTCTTTCCACAAGTTCTACATTCTGGTATCGGAGGTCTTAGAGGTCTTTGTTGATCCAAATCTTGTCGACGGTTCCCTTTCCCATCACTTCCAGTTTCTGGTCTTCCAAATCCAACATTCCTATTTGACTGAAACTCAGGCCTTATATTGAAACGGTTCTGAAGGTTCCCTATTTATTGGTCTTCTTCCCGTGTCTCCGCCTTCCCTTTTCTAGCTTCTTCTGTTTGTAATCAATAACTTTACTCCTAATCCATGACCTCACTTCATGCTGGGGCCTCTTAACTCTCTTCTCATCGAAATTTCACGTATTCGGACACCAACCTGGCTAGCTCTATAAACTTTGCTTCATACTCCGCTATGCTCAACTTATCCTGCTTCGGTTCTAAAGTTTATGTCCAACACTTGGTCTCAAGACGTTCAAAACCTCGCAATGGTCTAACTACCATATCCAAAGTGAAATATAGAATAAACAGGTGCTCATATATATACTTGCCCGACAAGTAGAATAACAGTCTTCCATAAACAATAACCAATGCCTTTCCAATATCACTTTATTTCATACTTCATCATGATTAGTATTGGTATATCCTTGTTACCTTATCCTTATCCATACCAAACTTTCGGTAATAATAAACCTTGTAATTGTGTTGTAAGTCTAATGAGCAATCTGACTCGACGTTCAGTCCTCTTTTTAAAACAATTTCCCAAACTCGATCAAAACAAATTTCCAGTCAATGTAAGTACAGCTTAACACTCAGAATACCGTCATTTTCGCCTTTGCGACTTCCAATCTTTGATACCTCTAAGAGTCGTAAGAGTTTCCGACAAAATGAACCAATAGATACGAAGGTGTCAACAAATATGGAAATATAACAAGCATGTTTAGTAAGAATTTCTGGTAAAAAGAATTTAACTAAGAGATCAAGATGATCATCGAACTTTATCAGGTTGCATTTGTCACTTTAAACAACACAGTATAGAAGGTGGCCAACCTTTAGTACTTCCATGACAAACACACAACCAGTGGCGTCCCACCGGACTTCTATCACACAGATAAAAAGTACCTGAATCCCCTATATATAGGGTTGTTCATTTTAGTTACAACAAGGAGGATCAAAAATTTACGAGGAATATATGAAAGGTTTAACAGTTTCAAAAGTTTATATAATATTGGATCAAATAGCCCCTGAACAATAGAGGTATTTCGTAAAGAATAAAATAATAGAAGTGAAAAATTGAATCTTTTAAAAAGGTAAATTGAATAAAATCAATGACTAGTTGTGAACAGACTTATCCTTACATCGAACGAATGGAGGTAATCACGCCTTGTCTCATGTAGATGGTCCTTAGGGGAGTTAATTTCCAGTCTGAGCTTATAGATATGTCCCGCTAGTAAATCAACTTATGCAATCTTGTATAAAGAAGGAATATACACGTTGGCCACTCCTTTGGATGAATGTCCCTATCACGGGGGTGAAATCGTTATCATAGCGCAAAGAATCTATCTAAGTCTTTCTAGACGTTATCTTGGAACTTCTACCCTCGTTCAATGCTAACTATACATGATACGGAACATTGCGCGGTGTTTCCTATAGCATTCGCGATGTAGCCGAAGTCGCAGATGAAATTCGGGAAAGTACATAAAGATTTACAGGTGATGTCTTCTGAAATGGTAGCTCTGACCCTCCGATTGACTCTTCCAGCTTCGAATTAGTTTCCTCGTCAGTAACCCGATCTTCAGATGGTTCCAGCGTATACTCGCTCGATATGTCGGAATACGATATAACATGGAAGTGCGTAACTTAAGTTAATATTTTTACAGAAAATTCGGGCTGACCTATTCATAAAATGGACTATGCCCTGTTTTAAAAATATCTCAAATACTTGCTCCATAATCCATAATTCGTTCAATATTCCATCCATCCCCAATCCCTTTCATTCTACACGTAAGAAATAACTCTGCCTTGACATGCAACTATACTATAAGAAAATAAATTTACCCAAGGGGTAATGGAAATCTCCACTTGGTCGGGTGCATGCACTGATACTGATATTGACGACTCTGGCTTAGGAAAAGGAATCTCAGATGAAGGTTAATCTCTCGAAACAGCCATTATCTGTAACAACACAATAATAAACCAAGAAGATACTTAAACGGTAAAGGGTTATCTTAATTCTACTAGTACTCATCCTAAAGGTAACCTACATCTACAAATCCTATCTTACCTATGAAGCTTAAGTCATAGAGCGAACCTATCCTATTGGTCAAAACTATATTCATAAATCCTAACTCAAACTCTATGTGAGTTTGTTCATTGTTTTTCGTATCTTAGATTCATCTACCTATTCTTGTTTCAGTGACCAATAACCTGTATCTCTGATACCAACCTGTGACGCCCCCAAATCCGGGGTCAGGATTTGGTGCCACTGTCATTCTGAATAAAACATAATTATACAAACGACCCCTCAGCTAAGAATCGATCACAGGTTATGGTATGAAACAAGAAACTAAAATATTAAAGTTATTACAACATCTACTTCAGTTTTATCACAAACCGTTTGCCATCAACTACCATAGGTGAGATCTAAAATGAACTCTATCTGCCCGACAACTAGAACCTACTCCTTGATTCAGGCCTCCTCACGGTCTCCTTAGCGATTACTCGAAGATAGCTAACTTCGTTCTTAACTGAAAGGTTAGGGAAAAATAGCAAGAGTGAGCCAACAATGCTCAGCAAGTGTATAATAATAGCCAACAAGCACTGAACAAGATATAAGAAATGAAACAGGATGTCTAATAAATAAACAGAGTTTCATTACATGAATCGGGATGTCTGATAAATAAACAGAGTTTCATAATAGGAATCAATAAATAAACGGATTGGAATTGGAACCACACGCTACGAGCTAAGCTAGGTGATCAGCCAACGCATTAGCTCCGGATCACATATTTAATGTGATTCCCAACACACACTGGATCCATAGGCAACATATTGGCCTTAAATAATTCATAAACCAGACCGGCGTCACGGTCAAAAACAAATTTCCAATTCCAGGGTTGAATAAAATTTCAGATTATTCGCAACGAATAAGGGTGTCAAGATTTCAATTATAAATCAAGTCTATAGGAACAACTTGTTTCAGTTTCACAGATTTCAATTCATGATAACGCTTCAGGGATTCAAATGAAAAAGAAAAGTAGAAAGATCATGCTATAGGGTCAAGCAAAGGTATTAGACAATAATCAAGCTATAAGTAAGCATGGAAATAAATGGGTTTAAGACAAAGCAGGATAGGTATACAAAAATATAGTTGCAAGATGGAACAAAATGTTCAAAGGTATTATATGAAAGGAAAGGTAAAAGAAAGAATTCTGGTTAAGGAAAACATTCGCATCAAAATTTAAGAGAAACTACCACTTGAACAATAAGTGGAGGGAATAGACACTTGCCTCAAAAGCCGATAAACTAACTCAATAACTTGTATCTCACAACTCCAACTTTTCGTACACGAGCTCCTTTTCTGGCTTCCTACTTGTACCTATATATAAAGTTATAATACCATCTTAGTACCTCAGCTTGTTTACGTAAATCGACTAACTAGTACTTCTACCCCAACGATATAGATATATATACATATAAGTAAAACGAAATCACAATTCACAACTCAAGGGAAGTATGCCATACCTTAAAGGTTTACGACGTAACTCTTTTTACCATGCACGTATAGTCATATCGACATGTATCCACATAATGGCATATAGCATGCTTGACCATATCCGTACATACATTTAGTCACTTAGCACATAACACATGATGTCACATAACATACTTTAAAATGTTGACGGAAAGACCTCAAGATGAAGCATCTTACTATCTCTATCTAATTCTTTTGACAATAATAACAATTAATCATAAAAGCCACATATACATACCATAAGCCTTATACAATCAACCTAAGGTCAACACATTGGTTCGTTACTTATATAATGACTCAATCTTACGACAAACCACAATCAATTAATCAATGTTAACATTAACAACATGAATCCATATACCATTATAAAATACAATTACGCAACTAGTACAACTCGACCATGTATACCACTTAAATTTAACACCAAACCAAGTATGACAACACATCCTCCTTCTTCACCAAAACCTCTCCACTCTCTTTCCTCTTTCCCTCTTTCTTTCTTCTTTTCTTTTCTCTTTTCTCTCTTCCTCCTCTTGGCTCTCTCTCTTTTCTCTCCTCTCTTCTCTCTTTCTGTCGGCTCTCGACCTTCTCTCTCTATCTCTTTCCTCTCTCGACCTCTCGGCCTTCACCAACACCCACACACACAGGGACAAACACATACATACACAACACACACACACACACGTGCACCCTCACTCTTATTCTTAATTTTTAAACGAGAACACACCCAATAACACACATTTTTATAAAAACATACTCACACACAAGAACACATTTTTGAAAGAACACACACACACACAAACACAAACACATTTTTGAAAGAAAACACACACACAAAAACATAATAACCCAAGAACACATACTCAAACACTCTCACTCTCATTCCACAAGACTCATCTCACAAAACATGCACACACTAACACACGTACATACACATATCAACAATCTATACACTCTCATACATCTCCTTTCTCTTTTCTCCCTCAATCTCTCATCTCTCGGCTCCCCCTCACTCTCTCTTTCTCTCGATCCTATCTCCACCAACACACTTCCACCTTAACTCCCACATGCAATCCAACATAAATTTACAATCACCAAACCACCTCAATTAATCTCTAATTAACATAAAAAAATTACAATTTAAAACTACTCATCATATAAAACTTCAATCTTTCTAACAAGAGCCAACATGCAACTAATAAAACTTACAATTTTTAACTACCCAATATAAAACATAACTCATACACTAAAAATAACTAGAACCCATCAAACTTTAACTCTAAAATCACAAAGTAAAACAAGAATCCCTTACATGCAATCACTATTAACACCCAAAATAAGCAAAGTACATAAGATTAAAGCATGCATGTAACTAAACAAGATCATTGGCTCACTAAGATCATTGCCAATGGTCGGATTCTTCTCGGATGAGCCCGAAATTCATGGGTCTCATTGAGAATGAACCCCCAAACTCATACTTAAAACTTGCATGTAAGAAAAGGAACCGAAATCCCCAATTTTGAAAAAGACCCGAATCACAAATTGTAATGAAACTTGAAATTAAACGCATAGGGTTGTAGAGGATTGAAAGAGGTTTAGTTTGGTTACTCATACTTACGATTTGGTGAAGAGAAACAAGGGAAATTAGAGGTTTTAATTTTTAAAAGATGAAGAACAAGAGGGTTGGGGAGAGAGATGTTTCGGGAGAGACATAGCCGAGAGAATGGGGTGGGGGTTGGTTTTTGGGGGAGAATTAGAATAGAAGTGTGTAGAAAGTGAAATAAAAGGGAAGTAATGTTATCTCTTAAATAGTTTAGAAATAAATTATAAAATTACAAAATTGCCCAACTAACTCCATTGCCAAATTAATAAAAACAAGGGCTTGTGATGTAAATTCATAATCCCAGTTTAGATTTGATGAATTAATATTTTTACAAATAAGTTTTGTAATTTAAATAAATAAATTGCCTTTTCAGGAAAATAATCAAATAAAAATGCATTTTTACCTCAAAAATAATTATAAGAAGAAATTAACAACTTACCAGAATAAATAAATAAAATGCTCATCGTGAATAAATATTTTAAAGGTGCAGCATCTCTCAAAATAAATAATTAAAAATAAATGAATGATTTATAAAATTTAAATCATAAGTTTTAAAACTAAAATAAAATAAAATAATGCTAAGAAATATTTTGTGCTACTAAATAAATAATTAAAGCATACTCCAAAATCTAATATAAATATTTTATGACTCAAGTAAAGTCTCGGAGCACTTAAATAAAATCTAGAAACCACATTCACAATTACTAATTATTCATCAGGCACATAATTCACATTTTAAGCACGTAACAATTATTGCACACAAAGTAAATTTAGAAATTATAGGAATATATCAAAGAAATATTTTTATCTTAAATAAGTATAACTAAATATGAGCTTACACATAAATCACATTATACCAAGATCATTACTGCTAAATAAAATATCAAAAATAAAATCTCAATTGTTATTACCAGCAATAAATGTAAACAAATAATTTTAAACAACTCTTATTAACAAAATAAATTTAAGGCTACTCTAATTAGCACAAAGAGCCTATTAAACAATTATCACGCACATATATAAAAATAAAATTAATCGTATTCACATACTGGTAATAATTTACACGTCAAAAATTCTAAGGCGTTACATAAATCCCCGCTTATTGAGTCACCAGGAACCAACAAAGTTTGGGTACCTAAGAAAACTTGATCAATTTGTGAATGCAGGGCACAGAAAAGAAGAAGAAGGTTGTGTGGGTACTGGACAGTGGATGATCAGGACACATAACTGGTGATATAACCCTGCTATCACATTTTGAGGAGAAGGCTGGCCCAGTAGTGACCTTTGGAGATGACATCGTTGGTTTAACTATGGGATATGGGAATTTGGAAATTGAAAATGTCATCGTTTTAAAATGTAGCATTGTTTGTTTACTCATAAGAAGACTAGTGAATCAGTTCTCACTGGTGTGAGAAATAGAGCCTATTTGTAGCCAATTTGGGTTCTGCAAACAAGGGCAGAGGGTGTTGTTTCTGCTCAAAGACCAAAAGTGAAAAAAGTCTGTTTTGGCACAAGAAGCTCAAGTAAATCAAGAATTCCTAGAAGAGAGAGAGCTTGTGCTTAGTGCTGAACCCTCGACACATTCGATCTCAAGAAATGTGAGCACTAGCACAGGGGGAGCAAACTAGACTGAGCCGGCTACTCATTCAACCTCAAGGAATGGAACTCCTGGCATAGAAGAAGCTAATTAGAATGAAATCATCACAGAAGCTACCTCCATGCACATACATACAGGAGATCACACAAGGAAATTGGGAATCCAAGTGCAATAGAGAGGACAAGAAGAGCAACTTAGAATGAATGTCTTTATGGATGCTTCTTGTCCCAAACAGAACCTAAAAGTGTTGATGAAGCTGTGTCTGATCCTGATTGGATAGTAGCAATGCAAGTGGATCTAAATCAGCTTGAGAGAACAAAGTCTGGGAACTAGTGCCTACACCAAAGGACAAAACCATTGTTGGCACAAAATGGGTTCTGAAAAACAAAGTTGATGAAGATGGTGTCGTCGTGAGGAAAAAAGCTAGGCTGGTAGCAAAGGATATTCTCTATAAGAAGAAATTGACTATGATGAAACTTTTACGCCAGTTGCAAGGTTGGAAGCCATTACAACTTTCCTTGCATTTGTTGCACACTCGAACTTCAAGGTATATCAAATGGATGTGAAGAGTTCCTTTCTGAATGGAGATCTCAAGGAAGAAGTCTATGTTCGACAACCTCCAAGCTTTGAAGACCCTCACTTTCCTGACTTTGTGTATAGACTTCTCAAAGCCTTATATGGTCTCAAGCAAGCACCCAGAGCATGTGTGAATAGGAAGAGCATATCAGGGAGCTGCCAATTCTTAGGACTGAGGCTAGTATCATGATATAGCAAGAAACATCAATCTGTGTCAACTTCCATAGCTGAGGCTGAATACATAACTGCTGGAAGTTGACATTAGATACCATTTTATCAGGGAACATGCTGCAAATTGCACTATTGAATTGCACTATGTTCCTACTGATAAACAATTAGCAGACATTTTTACTAAACCTTTGGATGAGGCCACCTTCGCAAGGTTGGTTAGTGAGATTGGAATGCTGAATTCCTCACCCACAGGTCAGTAGTAAATGTCTGAGTTCTGCAGCAATAATGTGCTTTCACCATGTTTAAATCTCTAATATTTTAGCGGTGAAAACAGTTGAAATGTGGTTTATAAACATTTCAGTCAATTATTGAACATTTTTGAATTGTTACACGCAGCTTGGAATTTATTATTTTAAATTCTGAGGTTCATCATTAGAAATTAATGAATATTCCTCCATGAATATTTCTTTAATTTTGAAATTGATGAAAAGTTACGTTTTGAGTATAGTATGACAGTCTGTTAAATGACTTGTGCTTCTAATTCTAGAGTTCTCGAATTCACTATTTTTGAGTTCTCGAATTAGTGTTATTAGAGTTCTCGAATCTTGAGTTCTCGAATAGTACATTTTTGAGTTCTCGAATCAGTTAAAATGAGTTCTCGAATACATACTCAAAATAAAGTTATTTTTGAGATGTCGATTTACATGTTCTTAGCTTTTGATAAATTAATTCGATAAGTCAAGTTTTCACTTGAGTACATTTTGGACTTATCGAATTAGGCCATTATGTTAATCAAAATCTCTCATTCTCTTTCTAGATCATGTATGATTTGACAGTTTGATTTTGTAGATTGCTTAAAGTAATTAACAGGTTTCAAGAAAGAGGTGAAGCTCACTTGGTTTGATATTTGGCAAGGTTCATCTCTTACATCCAGCTAAGTAAAACTTCAACTGAGTCTTAGAAGCTTATAATAGAATATCTGATTTTATTCTAATATTCTATTACGAGTTATGTGGTAATAAAATTATTTGTCATAATCTATGTGCATGCATGCTAATGTGCTAATTGATTCTATATGTGTCAGGCTTACGTGTGCTAGATTATTTCGGATATATTTATTCTGCGTGCAACAGTCTTGCGTGTGATAGTTAGTCTAATTTTGTTTTAAAATAAGATTAATCATGACACTTTCGAGGAAATATAAGAGAGAGATTAGTAATTTCTAGAAAATACTGCATGCAATAATGACTGGTGTTTAGAGGGTTTGTCTCTTGATCGTTTCATATTCCCAAACCCCTCTTATTTAAACAATTCTAGTGTTGAAAACTTCTCATCTTTCCCAAAAACACCCTTCATACTTTCTTGATCTTTCTGCAACCCTACCTTCGTCTCTAAAATGGCCATTTGCGGAAGATCAAGGTACATCGACGGATTTTACTTCAACTATAGAACCCACACGGTGGTCATTGATGGAGTAAGCTACGAGGTCCATATGATTCCAGAGGACATTCAGAATGAACTGAACCCTGCTCAATACAATGCACTGATGTTCCTGGAAATGGAATATTATCTGGAACAGGACATGCAAGAAGAAGCAAGGATAAGAGCTATTGAGGAGCGTGACAGGATCATAGGTCTAGCTGTAACTATGTCTAAAATCTTTCATATGAGGGAGGAGGAGGCAAAGGCAAATAAGAAACGGAAGAGGGATGACTCGTCTAGTTCCTAGGATTAGATAGGATTTCTTCTTACGTTTCTGTTTTATTTAAATATCTTGTAGACCTTCTCCTTTAACTAAATGAATGTGTTAGATCAGGATTCAATGATCGTCAGGATCTAGACTCAACTGATCAGGATTGCTGTCAGGATTACTATCAAGACTATGATCAGGATTGATCATCAGGACTGGAAGCTGATCAGGATTACAACTTTGAGTTATTTATGGAGTCTAGTTAAAGAAGGAAGTTTATTTTGTCGGTTCCTAGTTTATAGGAATGAAGCTGTCGGTTATGATATGTTTCAATATAGTTGGTAATTGATTTGGACTTATCTTGTAATCGATAGAGAAGCTGTGTAGTATATAAACACATTTTAGGTTTTGATTTTAATTAATCGATCACATACACGAGTATTTTTGTAACCTAGAAGCTCTCAAGATCATCAGAATTTCTTGAGAGAGTTTGTAACAGTTTTATATCAGATTTAATAAAGCTGTTATTATTCTTACATATTTGTGATACATAATTTATTTAGTCAATAATCTTATACAATTGTATTCAACCCCCCTTCTACAATTGTTATTTACTGGGCAACAATTGGTATCAGAGACAACTGATTTAAATTTGAATCAGATACGATCTAAGATGTCGACAAAGTATGAAAGCATGAAAATTCCAATCCTGAAGAAATCTGAATATCCAACATGAAAGGTAAAGATGCTGATGTACCTGGAGGCTATGGATCCTGAATATTTGGACAGGATTCGTGATGGACCATATATTCCTACAAGAATAATTGGATGAACAGAAACTGTACCTGAACACTACGTAGTCAAGGCAAAAAGTGAATGGACTCCAGAAGAGAAAGCTGACGTTCTCAGAGATGCAAAGATAAAGAATATCCTTCACAATAGTCTTGATGCTGTCATGTCCAACAGGGTGATTACATGCAAATCTGCAAAAGAAATTTGGGATACTTTGTAAACTCAATGCCAAGGATTTGCATCTTTCAAGAAGAACAGGAGGGCTCTACTGATTCCAGAGTATGAACAATTTGATGCAAGACCTGATGAGAGCCTTACTGAATTGTATGATAGATTTCTGACACTCTTGAATAATTTATCACTGGTAGGCAAAGAGTATGTATCTGAAGATTCTAATACCAAGTTTCTGAGAGCCTTACCAGAAGAATGGGATACACAAACATCAATCATTAGACATCAGTATGATCTAAACACTATCTCCCTTGATGAAGTTTATGGGATGCTGAGAACCTATGATCTTGAGGTTCAACAAAGGAAGAATAAGAGAAGCAGCAAGGCAAAGTCTATTGCCTTGAATGTTGAGGGTAAATCAAAAGGAAAAGCTCTGGAGGTCTCTAGGAGAAAATCAAGAATAGTTGAGTTAGATCCTGATGACTCATCATCAGATACTGATGGCAATCCTGATGCCAATACTGATGATGATTCTTCTGACTGAGACATGGAAGAGATGGTTGCTATGATAGTCAGAAGCTTCAAGAAGATGAAGTTCAGGAAGGCTAGAAGACAAGGCAACTTCCAGAAAAAGACCTTCAATGTTGACAAAGACAAGTACAATAAAAAGGACAGCAAAAGTGGCAAATTTGACAAGTCAAAGGTTAGATGCTACAAGTGTAATGGAATGGGGCACTTTGCAACTGAGTGCAAGAAGGCTAAAGCACTCATCACTTCAAGAAAGGATTGGATGGACTCTTCCTCAGAATCTGATACTGAGGTGGTCAACTATGCCCTAATGGCCAATACTGATGATACTGCTATTCCTGATGATAAGGTACTAAATATTGTCTTTGATTTTGATACTGATAATGCTTCTGAGTTAAGACGTTTTCTAAAGTCATTGCATATTAGCTTTAGAAGTCAAACTACTGAGAATACTATGATCTTATCTGAGATGTCTGAACTTAGGAAAAGGAATGAGTATCTAGAAACTGAATTTTCTCATATGCAAAAAGTACAGATAGAATGTGACAATGCTAAACACATGTATATAGAGATGAAACTTAAATGTACTGCTCTTGAAAAAGAACTTGAGGAAGCTAAAGAGAAAATCAGAACCTGGACAGATTCTGGAAGGAAATTTCATAAAATAAATACTTCTAAGAATTGGAAAGAGTGTCTAGGTTATAAGTCAGATGAGGATAAGAAGACGAAAAAGAAAGTTGTTATTGATGAGACAGTAAGTCCAATGACCTATAGACATGTTTTAGACAAAACCAAATCAAAGATTAAGCCTGTTAAATTTGTATTTGGTAATGATCCCAATTCTACCTTTGAAAAGGGATCTACTTCTGAAAACTCAGTTCCTTATGTGAAATCTAAACCTGTCAAGAATATTGAAAAGAAAAATGTATGTTTATTGTCTCAGAAACAACTTAGGGAAAAAGTTAGTGATGTAATTGGTAAACAAAATCTACCAACTTTCAAGAGAAACAGGAATGGTAAAGTTGGGATTAATAAAGAGAATAACTATAGGTTTATCCCAAATGCACCTAGAAAATGCTGCTTTAACTGTGGAAACTCTAATCATCTTGTTATTGATTGCAGGAAGAGTAAAAAGAAAGTTACTGAAATTCCTAAGTCTGATGTTAAAAGTAGATCAGTATTTTATAAACCACAGAAGTCCTGTTTTCATCGTGGTAGTAAATGGCATTCTTTTTATACTTGTGAAGAATATCATAATTTGTACTATAACTTTTATGATCCTTTACCTAAGTTTAATAATATTGCAAATTCTGGTAGCTTTAAGAATGTCAATGTGAAGCATGCTTTTGTTAATATTGATACTGACAAAGCAAATCCTGATGGAGTTAATCCTGTCAGGATTGCTAAAATCGGAAAGTCTTTTGCTGCTAAAATTAATAAAATGCATGGAAAAGGAACCCAACAAGTGTGGGTTCCTAAACATTCTAACTAGTATTTTGACATTCTGACTGCAGGGTAAAAAGAAAAATGTGTTAGTCATAGATAGTGGATGTTCTGTGCACATGACTGGAAACAAAGCCCTGTTATCAGAATATGAGGAAAAAGCTGGCCCAACTGTGTCTTATGGAGATGGCAACATTGGACAAACTTTGGGATATGGCAATATAATCATTGGAAATGTCATCATTGAAAATGTAGCTCTAGTGAAGGGACTAAAACACAACTTGTTGAATATTAGTCAAATCATTGACAGAGGTTATCATGTTCACTTCTATTCCACTCATTATGAAGTAGTCAACAAAGAATCAGGAAAGACAATATTGACTGGCTACATGCACGGTAACATTTATGAAGCCAACATTCAATCAAATACCGACGGCTCTTCTACTTGTCTCATCAGTAAAGCATCAGTAGATGAAAGTTGGAAATGGCACAAGAAGCTTTCTCATCTTAACTTCAGCAATATCAATGAGTTGGTTAAGAAAGATTTGGTTAGAGAATTGCCTAAAGCACTATATACTCTTGATGGACTCTGTGATGCATGTCAAAAAGCTAAACAGAGAAGGACATCATTCAAGAGTAAATTTGAATCCTCTATTGAAGAACCATATCACATGTTACATCTTGATCTATTTGGACCAGTCAACATAATGTCCATCAGTAAGAAAAGATACACCCTTGTTATTGTTGATGAATACTCTAGATTCACCTGGGTGTACTTTCTGCATAGAAAAGATGAGACTCCTGAAATACTGTTGGACCATGTGAGAATGATTGAGACAGACACAAAGTACAAAGTCAAGATACTAAGGAGTGATAATGGAACTGAATTCAAGAATTCAAAGATGGAAGAGTTCTGCAAATACAAAGGAATTATTCAACAATTCTCTGCTCCTGGCACACCCCAACAAAATGGAGTAGTAGAAAGGAAAAATAGAACTCTTATTGAAGCTGACAAAACTATGTTGGAAGAAGCTAAATTGCCTACATATTTCTGGGCAGAAGCAGTCAATACAGCATGCTATACACAAAATCTCACATTGATAAACAGACATGGTGTAACTCCCTATCAAATGCTCAAGGAGAAGAAACCTAATTTGAAGCATCTGCATGTGTTTGGCTGTAAATGTTTTGTTCTCAGAACTCATCCTGAACAGCTAGAGAAATTTGAAACAAAGGTTGATGAGGGAATTTTCATTGGTTATCCTGCATCAAGAGCCTTTAGAGTTTTCAATTTGAGAACAAGGACTGACATGGAGTCAATACATGTATCTTTTGATGATAAGAAGATAACATGAATTGATGAAGACTCACATGATAGGTTGATTTTTGAAAATGAAGCTACCAAGGAACCTGAAGAACATGAATCAGATCCTGATAATACATCAGATACTGATGGGTCATCAATTCCTGATGACACACCAAATCCTGATGGAGCACCAAATACTGACGGTGCTAATACTGATGATACAAATAATGATGACACATCTAGTAGTGCACATGTTGAGGGGGAGCAACAGCAAACTACTACAAATTCTGAGTCTACTCAATCATCAGGACAAAATTCTTCAGATACTGATTCAAGTGACAATCCTGATAATTCATCAGGAGGTGACATCAACAATTCAGGGGGAGCTTCTACTGAAGCAAATTCTTCTAATCAAGATAACACCAATCCAATGGGAGCATCTACTTCAAGGAATAATTTACCACCAGCAAGAAAATGGACAAGATATCATACTCCCGATTTGATAATTGGAGATCCTGATGCAGGTGTTAAAACCAGAAGTGCAACACAGAATGAATGTCTATATCACAACTTTCTATCAAAGGAGGAGCCTAAGAAAGTTGAAGATGCACTTAAAGATGCTGATTGGGTTACTGCAATGCAAGAAGAATTGAATGAATTTGAAAGGAATGAAGTCTGGAAACTGGTACCAAGACCAAAGAACAGGTCAATTGTTGGTACAAAGTGGATTTTTAAAAATAAGACTGATTCAGATGGTGTAATAATCAGAAACAAAGCAAGGCTAGTTGCAAAGGGGTATTCTCAACAAGAAGGAATTGATTATGATGAAACTTTTGCTCCTGTTGCAAGACTAGAAGCCATCAGGATCTTTCTGGCATATGCAGCTCACAAGAAATTCAAAGTTTTCCAGATGGATGTTAAAAGTGCTTTCTTAAATGGTGAACTGGAGGAAGAAGTCTATGTTGAACAGCCTCCTGGTTTCATTGATCCTAAATATCCAAATCATGTCTACAGATTGGATAAGGCACTCTATGGACTAAAGCAAGCTCCAAGAGCATGGTATGAAACCCTAGCTCAATTTTTACTGGAAAGTGGATTCAAAAGAGGTACTATTGATAAAACTCTATTTTATTTGAATCATGGTAAAGATTTGCTGTGTGAAAAGTTTTCTAAGCTTATGCAGTCAAGATATCAAATGAGCATGATGGGAGAAATGAGTTACTTTCTTGGTCTTCAAGTTAAACAGACTGATGATGGGATTTTTATCAATCAGTCAAAATATACAAGGAATTTATTGAAAAGGTTTAACATGCAAGATAGTGCTACTGCAACAACTCCTATTGCTACAGCTACCAAACTTGATCCTGATCAAGGTGTTGAGGTAGATGTAACTCACTACAGGGGAATGATTGGCTCTTTATTGTATCTCACTACAAGTAGACCAGATATCATGTTTGCAACCTGTCTTTGTGCAAGATTTCAAGCAAATCCCAGGGAACCTCATCTGATTGCAGTTAAAAGAATTTTTAGATATCTCAAAGGCACTCCTTCACTTGGCCTTTGGTATGCAAGGGAATCAGATTTTGGTTTGTGTGGTTATTCAGATGCTGATTTTGCAGGATGCAAGATAGACAGGAAAAGTACTCCAGGAAGTTGTCAGTTTTTGGGTGGTAGACTAGTTTCATGGTTCAGTAAGAAGCAAAAGTCTATCTCTACTTCAACTGCAGAAGCTGAGTACATTGCTACAGGAAGTTGCTGTGCTCAGATAATGTGGATAAGAAATCAGTTGTTAGATTATGGCCTGTCATATTCAAAAATCCCTATTTATTGTGATAACCAAAGTGCTATTGCAATGACAGGAAATCCAGTTCAACATTCTCTTACTAAACACATCAGTATTAGATATCATTTCATAAGAGAACAGGTTCTGGAAGGAACAATTGAACTTCATTTTGTTCCTACTGATCAACAACTAGCTGATATATTCACCAAGCCACTGCCTGAAGCTACTTTCAACAAGTTGGTGAATGAACTTGGAATGATGAACTTTGAGAATTTCTGAGAAAAACTACAGAGAGGAAATCCTGATGACTACCAAATCCTGATGGTCATTCTGCAAGGTATGTAATTTTGATCAAATCCTGATAAGACTCAATCCTGAAAGGAAGTCAACTGGTCAATCCTGATGTACAGGTCAGTATTTCATTGCTTAATTTGTGCCTGATTTTTCGTCAGTTACTGATGAGAAACGTTTGAGTTTTAATTGGACAATTGTATACGCGTGTGTGTCACACTGATAGATATTGTTAGGCTCAAGACATGTCTGAATACCACTATTAACAAGCCTACACTATGTGACTATGTCACATTGCATGACCTAGTGATTTCTATCACTGGGATATAGTATAGGTCTCTAAATGTACTTGTCTTGTTTTCATGGACAATAGCTTTATCATGTATGCTCAGATTTATAATGAGCTTAGTAAAGTTCTTGCATCTAGAATGTATATAGGCCATTGAATAATTATCCTGGTAGAAGTTCAGAAGTGTTCATGCAGCAGGATAGAGTTGAATAAGGCCATGAAGAAATAAGTTGCAGGAATTTGTCTAAGGCATTATATAGCAAAGTCAAAAGAAAGCTATGTCGTGAAGTCACCAATATCCATGTCGTGAAGTACTATATCGCATAGTCCATTTTGTACTATGTCGAGAAGTCCTCAAGACACATGTCGTGAAGTGTTGAAATCAGCAAAGTCAAAGGAGCCTAGATCGTGAAGTCCTCAGAAGCCCTATGTCGCATAGTCATCAAATGACCTATGTCGCATAGTCATCAAATGACCTATGTCGCATAGTCGTCAAATGACCTATGTCGCAAAGTCTTCAAAGGCTATATCGCATAGTCCTCACAAGGGAGATCGCGAAGTCAGGGATAAAGTGGAGTTCACGATATCAACACTTAGCCGTTCATAACAAGACAAATCAAGGTACAGAACCAAGAATCAAAGGAGACAAATACTGAAGCATTTGTTCTGGCAAGGTGGTCCAAAGAACAGATGGCAAATCTACAGCTAAACTTGGAGAGAAAGATAAGAGACAAGCAGCTACAGAAACGGGAAAGACTCCGAAAAGCAGGTGGTCCTTCCTGACACAGTGAACTTCTTATGGCAGGACAAGTTGGACTTTCAGAAGGGGTAGCTGTGTAATATTGTGTGTGCCTAGTTTGTATAGGGGAATATATATATCGTGCACACGCAACTGTAAGCTGTAAGAGAGATACACATAGTTATTTGCTAAGCTCTTTTCTCTGTAAGCAAGCAAGTTCAAACTGTTCTTGTTTAGAAGCCAGAAATTCGATTGTGAATTTCCTGGAAAGCTGTAGTATTTAATTTGCTTATACAAAGTAGATTAAAGTGATTGTGTGTGTTATTTACTTTCTGCATATTACATATCATAATCACATACAGTTGTTTACTTAGTTTTCAAGATCGAAAAATATATCAAACTATCCATTCACCCCCCCTCTGTCTAGTTTCTAGTGGTATTCATTTCTAACAAGTGGTATCAGAGCAAAGGCTGTTAACGTACAAACAGGAAAAGATCAAGAATGAGTTCACAGAAACTAAACAGTATCAAGATTCCTCCCTTTAACAAGGAGCACTACAGTTTATGGAAGAAGAAGATGTTGCTTTTCATCAAAGCTTCTAACCCCATGTATTTAGATATTCTAAAGCATGGTCCCTTCATTCCAATGATTGAGATTGGTGAATCAACCAGTGGCACTGAGATTATACCAGCAAAACATGTGCCCAAAGATCCCTCAAAATACACTGATCCTGAAAAAGAAAAAGTTGCCCTGGATGGACATCTTCAACTTATCATTTGTGAATCTATGGACTTCAACATGTATGGCACTGTTGCTCATTGTACTAGTGCCAAGAAGATGTGGGATCTTATAGAAGTGCTCTGTGAAGGAACTACTGAAGTAAGAAAGAACAAGAAGCAGATTCTTGTTTCACAATATGAAGCCTTCATGGCTCAGCCAAAAGAGGGAATCACAGAAGTGTTTGAGAGATTCAACAAGCTGATAAACGAGCTCAAACTCTATGACAAACACTATGAAACAGAAGAGCTCAATATGAAGTTTTTACTAACTCTTCCAGATCACTTGGAACCAAGAATCTCTTCCCTTAAAGAAAGAGATCTAACAAAGATTGGTTTTGATGTGTTATATGGTGTTTTGAAGACATATGAGTTGGAGCTGTTTCAAAAGAGATCTATTCAAGCAAAGCAAGGATTAGTGGCTAATACCTCCTGTGCACTTATTGCTGACAACCTAAGTCAAAGAATGGACTCTCTTAAAGTCAGTCAAGTGAAGATTGAGGAACTGGAAGTTGAAGACACTGGTGATGAGGTCCAGGTCATCTATGATTTGCCTGAGGAAGATGAGTTTTACAGCATGGAGGAACTGGACAAAATGGAAAACAAATCTTTTGCTTATATGGCTAGGAGATATCCTAACATAAGGTTTAAAAGAAAGCAGCCATTCAGGTCCAAGTTCAATACTGGAAACACTGGTGGATCTAGTGGCTCAAACACCTTCAATAAAGGAAAAGGGATGGCTGGTGCTGCTAAGGGTGGATACAAGACAGGAAGTGTGGATAGGACCAAAATAAGATGCTATAACTGCAATGAACTTGGGCATTTTGCCACTGAGTGCAAAAAGCCTAAACAAGTCAAGAAGGACAAAGCATACTTAGAGCTTGAAGCTAAGTATGAAGCTCTACTCAAGAAACAACAGGGCAAAGCTTTTATTGCTGAGGGAAAATGCTGGGATGACTCTGATGAAGAACAAGAACAAGAGTACTCAAACTATGCCTTGATGGCATTTTCTGATGATGGTGATTCAAGTCAGGTACCCATTCTTACTTCTCTTGATATGACTCCCATTCAATATAAGCAAACTGTTGAAGATATGAGCACTGAGATGTTTAATATTCATACTAGCATGTTAGTAGCTAATGAAGAAATTGATAGACTAACTGCTAAGAATGTTGAGCTTACAGAAAAGAATGAGAAACTTGAGTTAATGGTTGTGAACCTGGATGGTTTGAAAAAGGAGGTTGAGTATCTTAAAAACAAAGTGATTTGTGCTGAGCAGATAGAGAAAGCCCTTAGAGAACAAATTGCTGAAACTGAACTGAAACTAAGAAGCTTCAAAAACTCCTCTGAACTTATTCAAACCTACCACAAGGAACACACTGTAGACTGCAAGGTTGGAGTTGGTTTTGACTATGATAATGACAAAGGAAGGAAGAAGGTCAAGGGCAAAGGAAAGGAAACCTTTACAAACAAAAATGTCCCAACCATACTGTCAAGTGTTGAACAACCCATCTTCAGAAAGAGTGATGTTGAGTTTGATGAGGAACTACTGATCATCAAGCAACAACTACTTGAAGAAGATGAGGCTGCTAAGAACACTTCTTCCTTTCCTGATCTTGTCAATCAGAAAGAGACCAAAGACAATCTTGTCAAGAGTCCTAAAGCAAAGAAAGAAGTTGTTAAGAAAAGGAAACAAAACAGAAATGGTAAAGTTGGTGTTAACAAAGGAAACAACTATGCTTATGTGCCAAATGCTCCCAGGAAACAATGTCAAAAATGCCTATCTGTTAATCATTTGACTCATAAGTGTAGTAAGCCTGAAATTGTTGAAGTTGATAACCTAAGTAACCTTTCTGCAAGCATAAATTCTAGTCATGATTCTTTCTGTGGTAAGCCAAACTGCATGACATGCTATGTGACTGTGATTGCTAACTGTTTATCTCTTAAACATAAACTTGACTCTGCACAATCTGGTGAATCACACACACACATACATTCTCATAGGACAGGGTCCCCAATCAGGGTTGAGAGGGTGAAAACTTCATGTGAGCCTAAGAGTGTAAACTCCAAAGCCACAGAAAAAGTGAAGTCTCCTACTATGAGAAATGCAATTTATGACAGAAGAATTATTAATCAAAATGTTTCTAAATCATCTGGACCCTACCAAGTGTGGGTACCAAAAACAACTTAGTCACTTTGTGAATGCAGGGCAACAGGAATAAAAGAGTCATATGGATCTTGGACAGTGGATGCTCAAGTCACATGACTGGTGATATAGCCCTGCTATCACATTTTGAGGAAAAGGCTGGCCCATCAGTAACCTTTGGAAATGACAACATTGGTTATACAATGGGATATGGCAGTGTTAAATCTGGAAATGTCATTATTGAAGATGTAGCATTTGTTGAAGGACTGAAGCATAATCTCTTGAGTATTGGACAGTTTACCAACAGAGGCTTCAAAGTGGAATTTGATGAAGACCTTTGTTCAATCTCAAAAAGGGAAAGTGGTGAAGTTGTTCTAACTGGTGTGAAGAAAGGAAGCTTGTTTGTAGCTAATCTCAAGGCTGCAGATAAGGGAGAAATTTGTTGTTTCTACACAAAAGCCACAAATGAGGAATTCTGGCTGTGGCACAAGAAACTGTCTCACTTAAATGTTCAGGCAATGAACTCTCTAACCAAGAGAGAACTCATCAGGGATTTGCCTGCCTTGGAGTTTGTGCAAGATGGAGCATGTGAAGCTTGTCAGAAAGGGAAGATTAAAAGATCAAGTCACAAGAACAAGTTGCTCAATACAAACTCAAAACCTCTGCAACTAATTCACATGGACTTATTTGGCCCTGTGAATGTAATGTCCCTTTCCAAAAAGAAATATGCTCTAGTGATGGTAGATGACTATTCAAGATATACTTGGGTGGAATTCCTATTCTCCAAGGATGAAGCACCCCAAGTCATAATAGAGCATATCAAGAGAGTTGATAAAGAAGCACAAAGCACTGGTGCCTCTGTAGTTGCTTTGAGAAGTGATAATGGGACTGAGTTCAGAAATTCAACATTGTATGAGTTTTGCAAAGATAAAGGAATTTCTCAACAATTCTCAGCTCCTAGAACACCTCAACAAAATGGAGTAGTTGAGAGAAAGAATAGAACTCTCATTGAAGCTGCAAGGACAATGCTACTGGATGCAAAGCTACCCACTAGCTTTTGGGCTGATGCTGTTAACACAGCGTGCTATGTGCAAAATAGAACATTAATCAATAAGAAGTCTGGCAAAACTCCTTACTCATTAATGACTGGAAAAAGAGCATCCTTCAAGCACCTGCATGTGTTTGGAAGCAAGTGCTTTGTGATGAAAGATACCTCTGAGCATGTTGGAAAATTTGATGCTAAGGCATTTGAAGGTATCTTCATTGGATACTCTCTGGAAAGGACAGCATACAGAGTGTTTGTACCTGAGCAACACAAAGTCATGGAAAGCATGGATGTTACCTTTGATGACAAGAAAACTCCAGGACTGAAAACAAGTGATCAAGACAGTGTGCTATTGAGATTTGAGAATCAAGGTTATCTTGAGGATTCTGAAAGTGAAGATGAACCCCCTGTTCAAACTGTTCTAGAAAATGAAACTCTTGAAGTTGACAATCTTCTTCAAACACCTGTGCAAGGATTCACAAACACAGGGGGAGAAGAAGAGAATGCAACTGTCAACCAAAATGAGATTGGAACAGATCAAGGAAATGAACAGGGGCACACAAGGAAATGGGACAGAGCCCACACTAGGGATCAAATCATTGGAGATCCTAGTGAGGGAGTTAGAACAAGAAGGGCAACATTAAATACTTGTCTGTATAGCTGCTTTCTGTCACAAGAGGAACCTAAATTAATTGAAGAAGCTTTGAAGAATTCTGATTGGATTGTTGCCATGCAAGAAGAGTTGAATCAATTTGAGAAAAACAAGGTATGGGAACTAGTGCCACCTCCAAAAGGAAAGAATGTTATTGACACCAAATGGGTGTTCAGAAACAAGATGGATGAAGAAGGAGTGGTAGTAAGAAACAAAGCAAGGCTGGTTGCCAAAGGATATTGTCAGCAAGAAGGCATTGACTATGATGAGACATTTGCACCTGTAGCTAGACTGGAAGCCATCAGAATCTTTCTGGCTTTTGCAGCTCACTCAGATTTTAAGGTGTATCAAATGGATGTGAAAAGTGCATTTCTCAATGGTGATCTTGCTGAAGAAGTTTATGTGTCTCAACCACCTGGCTTTGAGAGTGAAGACTTCCCAAACTTTGTGTATAGACTGCTCAAGGCACTCTATGGACTCAAACAGGCACCAAGAGCCTAGTATGAAACTCTATCTCAATTCCTTCTTGAGCATCAATTTACCAGGGGTACAATTGACAAAACCCTATTCTTCAAGAAGCATGGAAATGATATCATTCTTGTTCAAATCTATGTGGATGATATCATCTTTGGCTCTTCAAATGAAAAACTCTGTGAAAGGTTCTCTAAGTTGATGCAAAGTAAATATGAGATGAGTATGATGGGAGAGTTAACCTACTTCCTAGGCCTGCAAGTACATCAAAGGGAGGATGGCATCTTTATAAACCAATCTAAGTATGTCAAGGATCTTTTAAAGAAATATGGTTTAGAAGAGTCATCCTCAGCTAAAACTCCTATGTCTACTGCAATCAAGCTGGATGAAGACAAGAAAGGCAAGAGAGTTGATATCAAGGTCTATAGAGGAATGGTTGGATCCCTGCTCTATCTCACAGCTAGCAGGCCAGACATCATGTTTGCCACATGCCTTTGTGCAAGGTTCCAGTCTGATCCCAAGGAATCTCACATGATGGCCATCAAAAGAATTTTCAAATATCTGAAGGGGACTCCTAATCTTGGGCTATGGTATCCAAAGGGCACTGGGTTCAACCTGGTTGGTTACACAGATTCTGATTATGCTGGATGCAGGATTGACAGGAAGAGCACCTCTGGAAGCTGTCAATTCCTAGGTCAAAGGTTAGTGTCCTGGTTTAGTAAGAAACAACAGTCCACAGCAACATCCACAGCTGAGGCTGAATATATTGCTGCTGGAAGTTGTTGTGCTCAATTGCTTTGGATTAGAAATCAACTCATGGATTATGGACTAGTGTTAGAACACATTCCTCTGATGTGTGATAATACTAGTGCAATATCCATTGTAGCTAATCCTGTTAATCATTCTACTACAAAGCACATTGAGATCAGGTACCATTTCATTAGGGAACATGCTGCAAATGGTACCATAGAAGTCTCTTATGTTCCAACTGAGAAACAATTAGCTGACATATTTACTAAACCTCTGAATGAAGCAGTCTTCAACAGACTTGTGAGTGAAATTGGAATGCTCAATCCTTCATTCAGTTGTTCTAAGTAAATATGCTGGTTAATAGTTGCAGCAGTAAATTTTCACTGTATTTAAATGATCTATTTGTTTGGAGTGAAAATTAGCTGAGATATGATTTATAAATATTTCAGTATTTTACTGCATATTTTTCAAAATCATATTTGTTAGTGGTGTTGTGAGCTTTTGAGACATCTCGACATAGATGATTTTCAGAGTTCACGACATAGTTCAAATTAAACAGACTTATATCGCAAACTGTTGAGATTGTGAGACTTCGCGACATAGTTCATTTCATGAGTTTGCGACATAGTTAATTTTATGACTTCGCGACTTCGAATAACTATATCGACAAGTCTCCATAGTTGACAGAATTTTGATTTAAATTAATTTTATTTCAAAATTTGATAAAAGTCTGACAAATTGCTCAAAATTCCTAAAAGAGAGCTTTAGACAGGGTATTTCTACTATATCGCAAAGTCTCCCCGATCCTTTCATTTTGAAGACTTTGCGACATAGTTCATTGTTGAGACTATGCGATATACTTTGCAAGACTTTGCGGTACAGGCCACTTTTGACTTCACGACATACAGATAGACTGTACACATTCATAACTCCATATCGCAGTGTCTCTATCATATAAATACCATTTTCTAACCGTTTGCAACTTTTCATCTTGTCTATTGCTCTCAAACTTTCTAACCTAAGCACAAATTCTCTACTCTCTTTCTTACTCTCTCTCTCAAGAAATGGCACCCAAATCTCAAACAGAATCCTCCTCTATTCCTTTAACCATCCCCAAAGAAACAAATCTTCTCACCATTCCCTCTGAGGCTGAGGCTAAACCCAGGTACAAGTGTTTTGTACGGTTCCTGAACGATTCCTACCTCCGCCGAGCCCTAACCTTGAACCCCACGTTGTATGTTGATGTATTGGAAGGATTTTGGCGAACGGCGTTGGTTTCTACAATGGCCAGGGAAGATGGAACTTCGTTCCAGGAGATAGCTTGTTCAATTGGAGGCAAACACTTCCAGTTTGGGGATGTTAGGCCGAATACACAATATAATCAAGTATGTATGAGAATAACGATAATTAAAAACACTGTTTATGAATCAATAAAACTGTAATCGTATTAACAGCTTCTCTCTTTATGATGTTAATGAATCACAAAGAGCTTCTAGGTTACAAGAATAATATATCAATAATCGCGTCCCTTCTAGGGATAACCTATCTGTGTTTATATAGTACACAGCTACATACAATCCTTATCTAATTGATATTCCTACAAGTTAGCTATACAAAACTTATCAATTAAGGATTGCTTCTTATCTTCCATTCTGTTTCCTTAGCTGTATCAATATATTCTGCTTCTTTCCATCTTCAGAATATATTGCTTCTAGAATCTTTAATTCAGCACCGACAGCTAACTCAACTATCACCTTGTCAGACTTTACATAAACTCTGACCGGCTTCCTTTAAACTCTTCACCCTGTCAGAGTTTAATTAAACTCTGACCGGCTTCTGATAAACTCTTGTCAGTACCTGTTGCTTAAACACTGATAAACAAACATTAGCAATTATATCTAACAATCTCCCCCAACTTGTTCATAATAAAATGTACAAGTTAAAACATATAATTGATGATGTCAAAACCTTTTAACAAATGCAGTGTTTAACATATAACAGAGTTTAATTTAAAACAGAGTTTAAATTTGACTTAGAATAGAAAATATTAAAAACTTACAGTCAGACTTTACTTGACTTCTTCAATATCAGGCACAGTCCTGAGATAATCAATCAGCAGTCTTCTCTCAGCATTCTCAAGTTCAGTTATCATAATCTCTTTCAGCTCCTTATACTCTGGATCTCCTTCACCAGTTTGATATATGGCAGCCCTCAGAGAATAGATACTGTTCTTCTTCATATCATTCCCTAGCCGAATGTACTGAGCTTTATCTGACTCTAAGTTGAATTCTAAGACTTTTAATCCCAGTGTAGTTTTAAATCTAGCACTGTTTCTCTTCATCTCCACCAATTTTCCAGTATGATCTCTATACTTTGGAATATAAGCATTTGAGACTTCTCCTCCTCCAAGCATCACTTTTGATCTCAGCATCTTTTCTCTTAAGATTTGAGCAACATTATGGGTATGTCTGTTCTTAACTTTTAACAGATAAAGTACATATTCAAGTTCTTCCCATGATTTGAGATTTACATCAGATTCTCCAATTCTATAAACTCTTCCATCACTCATGAAGTATAACAGAAACTGCTTCTTCAAGATCTTGTGAAAAATCAACTGAACAGATTCTAACTTATCAAGATTTTCTTGTGTATTCACAATACCAGATCCTGTCAGTGAAATATTGTCTTGAGATCTGTTATTTATTCTCTTCTCCCTATGTGAACCTAAACCAGACTTATCATAAGATTCTTTTCCAAGTACAGTCCTGGTTTGAGAAAAATCCACAGGTTGAAGTGTCAGAGTTTCAGAGAATACAGGTCTTAAGAAACCTTTGAGTTGAGGAGCTAGCTGAGTTTGCACAGCTTGAGCCTTGTCAGAGGCTGGCTTAACTTCAATAGTATCATCAACTTGAGCAGCGTCAGAGGTTGATTTTGGTAATCTTGTTTCAACTTGAGCAATGTCAGAGGTTGAATAAATCTTCTTAGGTAACTGCTCTTCTTCTACCAGTTTACCTTTTCCTTTATCAGCATTTTTAATCACAGGCCTCCTTGAGTACTGTAAACTCTGATCAGAGTTTACATTCTCTTTGATAACAATTCCTTTTTCTTTCTTTCTAGGAGCCTTGATTTCCTTCTTCTTATAAGTACCATCCTTCAACTTCTTCTCATGCTCTTCAGCAAGACTCAGCATTTCAGCTTCCATGTCTTCAACTGTAGCTTCATTACCATGTTCTTCTAGAAACATCTTGGTAGCAATTTCTTCATCAGTTACTGGATTGGCTGAAATAATTAAACTCTTAAGTCTTGAACCACTGGCAGAGTTTGAAATTTCTTTACCAG